>OU452225.1:23236244-28209994 GCA_911728455.2 Marthasterias glacialis
AAGAGAAACCATCTTATGCTGTGAAAAAATGTATATATTTGCGTTACATCAAAACAGGCCTAAGTGTATATAAAAAAAAAGGAAAATTGGACGTTTGTCTGACCGAAAAGGTTCTGGTCACTATCGTTAGATTGTGTATAAAAAAGCCTCTGTAAAGTACTTCCAATAACAATGGGAGACTTTTGGACGGTCATTTTCACGGTTCTCACTAGTAGTACGCATGCTCAGAACCTCGCGAGCAATACTGAGCATGTGCGCGCATGCTCAGAACTGTCAAAAAGGACCGCTGTGTCTGCTGCCGCCAGCGTCTCAAAAGTCTCCCATTCATGCAAACACGTACCTGGTATTTTATCTGGATACCTATTCTTATGGGCATTGTCTGGATTCCGACCCACCTGACAAGCATCATGATTGGGTGGTTTAGTCACTAAACTGAGTTTCTGTCAAGGTAAAAGAGAAGGTATTTACACCACATTAGACTCATTTAGGACAAGTCGTTAAATGTTTGTAGCGGTAACGGCTCTCCAGCGACTAGACTGGACATGACTTTGTCTGAAGAGCCATGCAACACAACATCCAGTTAAATGACATTCTTTTACGCGCTCAATTCTTTTTATTTTGTGTGGGCACATTGCTGCCTTGTGTTGGCAGTAATTGTTTTCGCCCTATTGCTTTACAGGTGGCAGCACAATACGCGAATTCTCTCTTATCTCATTGAATATCATGAATATTTATGATGTTCAACAAAAACAACGGTCAGAGTTGGGTGGAGCCTTCAGTGTAAAGCTTGTGATTGGGCAATGGTAAGATGTTACCGACACCATTAGAACGTTAACCAAACTGCCGCCATTGTTCTGACACACAACTGTACTAACGTTTGTATTTCTGGTGGTGCAGTCGTGTACAAGTGGCTTAACGTTGTTGCTGTCTGCATTGTTCTTTGGACTCAAGGCACTGCTCAAAAGGCCTCGAAACTAAATCCTTACCGTTGACGAAAACCATGTACGTGTGTGTATCCGATATTTGTGTGTGGCTGCAACCGAACCACCGCTGCGATCATGGCAAGGAAGTCACACCATGTGCTGTTGCTAGGCAGTTGCTAAGGAAGGCGGGCTTAATGGATCAGTCTACGTTATGCCGCTGTTTTAAAGACGGCAATGGAACTCTTAAAAAAGAATCCCAATTTCGTTTTTCATCTCTGCACAAGGTGCTTGAAAGAAAGCGTCTTTTACGTTACGGCTAAATACTTTGGAACACTGGAGTGACAGTCAACAAACATACCATTATCTTATGGAACATTATTTGACCATGGAATAGCAAGGTGGAAAGTTCTGTTGTGTGGTAATACACTACCGAGTGGTGTCAGTAATGGCGTCGAGCCCGAGTGATAGTAAACGTTGGTGAGTCCTCTGTTCCGATTTATTCTGGGAATTTATTGACACTCCGGACAGACACTTTTAACACGAATTAAGCTGCCTTTTTATCGTGAGAATTTGTTTTGAAATTCACTGAAGAAAACCTGTGATTGGAATATGGTGGAACACTCCATATAATTACAAATACGTGTCTTGAGAGTGGTTTAGTTATGAACTCATCCATACTTCACTATAGTAACCAGTGCAGTGTATTAACTGAAGACGTGCACGTGTCACTGACAATTAATCACTAGCTGACGTAACAACTGGCTTGTGGGGACTATGATATTAACAATTTCCCGTTGTGCGCCATATTTCCAACTTATTGTGTACGTGTACTTGCAGAACGTGATTACTGTATCATGACGCCAGATTGTTAAGTTAAATTAGTAAACTTGGCATTCATCATAATAAGTACGCGGTGTAACAGTTTTAAATGATGTCCAACTTGACAGTGTGGGGTTTTAAATTTGATGTATTAAAAATTTGATTTTGATTTGCTTTCCTTTTACGTATACGAAAATAGTTGAACTCTTTATAATAATGCTTAGTCTCCCAAACGGCGTAGCTGATGGAGAACGCGAGCGACTAAATCAAGTCTGTTTTAATGCGCAAACATTTCCGTGTGCTAGAGGTCGTCATTATAAATTTATAGTGACATAAATGGTCCGCAGTGCTAATGGCATGCCCTGTATAAAAAAATAAAAATAAAATAAAAGAAATAACTAGAAAGAAATACATAGTCCTCACCTCCATCTGCATCTGTAGCCCAGACTTCCCAGTTGATTTTGTAACTTTCTTCAGGACAGCTAGTTTAGATACGAAAACATCCTCTTCTATTGCTGTATCTCCACTGAGGAATTTCTCATAAAGTACATCAAAGAGAAATTCATACTGGACCTGTTTGGAGAAAACAGTACAGCAACCACCCTTTGAAACAAACTACAAACACCCTTCCGCCATGTAACCAGTCCCCGATTAGCCAAACCTTGTTGATCCACACAAATCCCTACAATCACAAACAATCATCCCAAATCTAATACGCATCCAAATAACTATTGACATACAAAGGAAACCATGATGGGAAACGAGTTACACACAACAAAACGCATCATGAAACACAGTTGATAAGGTGAATGTATAATCATTTTGCATGATTCGGATATTTTACCACAATTGACCTAATGTTGTTAGCTTTTTCATCGATAAGAGTTTGTTTTACCGCCGTTTGAATCATGTGCAACCTCCGGTCTCGCATCGCACAAACGAAATTCCAAATGTCCACTCTGCCCTCGATCTTAGCCTTCTCAAACATTGTATGCAAGACAATGAACACTCCTGTCCGGCCTATTCCTGCACTGTAAAACATGTACGTAAAAAAAAAAATAATATCAGACTAAGATTCAAACGAGGTGAAGGTGGAAGTTGGTCAGAAATTACCCGGATTCTGGGTCGAAGGGAGCCTGACCCATTTGTGGGTCAGGCTGACCCGGAATCTGTGTCAAACTGACGTAGAATCCGAGTCAAAATTCCCAAATATTAACCAGTTTGCGGGTCATCCTGACCCCAAAATTGGTCAGGCCCGCCCTGGGACCCGGAACCGGATCAATTCTACTTTTTAGAGTGTAGGAATCAATGATTTCAGTCATCCTTCGTTATGCCTACTCTTTTACACACCTGCAGTGTATGATCATTGGTCCAGCATTCTTAGGGTTGTAGTCTTTGATCAGTTTGATGAAGTTGACAACTATACTAGGATCTTCAGGCAAACCCATATCTGGCCAGGTAGAGAAGTGATATTGGCGGACCTTTCTTGTACATTGTTCCTGAAAAGAGGAATACAAAAATAAGAACTTGCATCTGAAGAGAATATGTCCCTCTTTACGAAAAGCGTTACACAAATCAACGTTACCCAGTATGTCACAACAAGTCATATTTTGGTGAAACTTGAACAAATGTCTAATCAACCCCTCAAAGAAAGGTCATGGTTATTGGATTATTCATACTTGAACTAAACGTTAGGAAACTACAAATTTATGCGACAGGTTTTGAAATGTTTGTTTGAATATTCTGAAATAAAAACAGTCGGTTTCTTCAGGTTGATGAAGTAAACCAAATGGGCATAATGGGTATCTTTTGAACACACTTTTTTTTCCATTTGGAATCCATCTTTACTGTTTTAGGTAAATACATTGATACCATACAAAGTGGGTAGTTAAGACACAGGGATCCTGTTTTTTAACTAATATAAAAAAAAACACTGGTCAACCAATTCTGGCTAAAACTAATTGAGATAGATAGAGGTTCAACGTCAAAATTACACGAGACGATAGCTACCCCGAACGTCCAGATATGTTATTTCTAATATTTAACCAATAACGTAAAGAAGTAATGGAAGTTTTTGTTGGTTTTATATTATTTTCATCAATTCCTGTAATCACTTATGAGATACAAAACAGGCAGCTTGGAAACGTTTGTTTTCTTAACACATTGCGCATTTGTGATAAATTGTCACTTTTGTAAATCCTGGGGAAAAAAGTAACAAATCATTTTGAACATGTAATTTCCTACTAACAGGTTGGCCCATGTATGCCGCCATCTTAATTACCTTGCGCTTCATTACAGACAAAACTCCCTGACCCATTGAGAGTTCAATGTTGTTTAGCATCCAGGAACGTCTAATCTGCATATTTGACGATTCTAACATGTTTAAACTTGTTGCTAGTCACTGATTAAAACTGTGCTTGAAGTGTATAGATTTAAGACAATTAAAAGAAAATGGATAATTAATTCAATGTGAAATAAATAATAGGACTTTGGAATAATTCATTTTTGAACTTCACAAACCCTAATATTTAATCCTGACTTCACCTAACAATATTAAGCCTTACCTGTGACTTAGCAGTAATGATAAAGTCACGAATAACGTAATGAACATGCTTCTCTTCTTTGTTTCCTGCGACTATTAAGTTGCCATACACTGACGTTTTATCTGGCCAATACTTCTCACATTTAACCTGTTAAATTGAAAGAGTGAAAACTCAGCAATGAAATGCACGCAAGCAAATGGTCTCGTGAAGTGTCATGTCGATACGACGGATGTTTACATGAAGTTGTGTCTTGAGATTTGTACCGAGATAAAAACAGTAAGAGACTTCCAACACCTGACGTTCAGTATCAGTGGCGTAACTGGGGCGGGGTGGGCCAACCTCCCCCCCCCCCCCACACACACACAACTGATGTCCGTTCTCCCGGATGCTCCCCCCCCCCCCCCCCCAAATTTGAAATCTTGACTTTTTAGATTAAAAATTACCAGAATAAAATGTTACATTTTATGAGCTTTTACGTAGTAATTTCAATGTTTTAAAACTATTTTTTTATATTAACATGCAGAATGTATTTTGTTTTACCTCAACACGTCAGAAGAGTACTGAAAAGGGGTTTGATTATATAAACGGAAACTACAGTTTAAATTGGCAAAAAGTGCCCCCTAGGAAAAATGGTAACCCCACCCCTTGTGACCTCCTAAAATGTTGCTCCTATTGTTAGGGCGCTGATCAGTGATGTCTCATCAAGAAATGTCTCAGCATATTAACAAGTATGTTTTTTGAAAACCATGCGTTATCAAGGACACGAGGCTGACCCAATATTATGTTTCAGTCACCCTTTCTTTGATTCCATTTTTGTATGTGAAATATTAAATTTAAATCCATTTACCTTGGCTCCCTCTTTTAGGTTAGTGAGCATGACTATAGTAGCTGTATTCTGCTGCCATACCATCCTCCACATGTCGTCAACAGAGGCCCTGGTTGGACCTGAGAATAAGCCGTATAATGATCAGGTAAAAAGCTTTGTTTGATGTCACAATTATATTAGTTTACGATGATATGGTAATTAGTAAGTCAGACTGATTGATCAATATTATGTTATTAGACACACCGGAACGAATCTCGAACGAATTTGGTCATCTATGGTTATACGTTGCTTGTTAACACAGGATGGAAACAAAATCGCACACGTGTCTTCAACGGGTCTCAACACTGGAATAAACGTAAAACATGCACAGTCTTTAAAGCCCATATTCACTTTTGGGAACACCGAAAAACAAAATGTTCACAGATTTGCACATAACTTACATGGTATAGAGACGATGATGGTAGAAAACTTCCTGTGAAATATTTCTGTCTGATGTGTTACTGTTATCGTTTTCGAATAATTAGAGAAATGAGATCCACAAATGATTTTTCGTCTCATGAGACGAAAACTCCGGCCGTTAGAATGAATACAAAAAACGCTGAATGACTTTGTATTGTTTTCTCGTAAAGGAAACAATGAAAAGAGCTGAAACTTTCGTAGGTTGTATTTATTAAATAACTCTTGATGCTCATAAGGTATGGAAGTATTCCCAGACACTTTACCAATAGTGTATAATGGCTTTAAGACAAAACCGTAGTGTAAAGAACGGTAATGGTGCCTTTTTACCTTGACATGCAATGTATGCATTCGGCTTATTGAAACCCTGCATAAAAATAAAAAATAATGGCCAAATTAAAACTTATTATGGAAAGAAGCATGAGAGTCATGGGGTGGGGACATTGAGGGGGACCATGGAAGCGGGGACCATGGAAGGGGGACTATGGAAGGGGGTAATGAAAGCGGCGGCATCATGGGCGCCCATTGGTTTGTGTTTTGTTTCAAAATAGCCTGCAAAATTTAATTCCATTTTGGAATGCTGGGGTTCGTGAATCACTTTACAGCTTTGTTGTTCCCAAGGAAATATCCAGACTAGAGTAATTTATGTATCAAAACCAACCAAAGCCAAGTATTATTAACGTACCAAAAGTACATTACCAACGATAAAGTTGAGGTTAAATGTTTGTCTTTTATTGGGCAACATTTTGAAAAGGACACATTTCCGCATCGTGTTTGTTTTCCTTTTATTCCTCCAACTAATTATACCTTTATCTTGAATTGAATAATCTTTGAATTTAAAAGAGTGAAGGTGCTTAATTTGCACCATGAATATTTACGAAATAAATGAATCAGTTATAAAATGTGCACATTAGAAAACATAAGACTTTGTACTTATCAATTTTACAGCTACGTAGGCTTTAGAACTTACGTCCATGTAACTTGCGTTGATATAATCTGAAAACGGATCATCTGGAAGCTGCTCAAGCACAACTCGTGAATAGTCATCTGCAGTTTAAAACGTAACTTCATTTATAGCATTTTTACATTTGCTAGATTAAATTGTGGTATTACACCATTGTGAAAAAAACGCTATCGTAAAAGCAGAATCTCCATGGAGTTCGAAATCGGTGTGCTATGACCGGGCGGTTTAGTGCACCGGACTCAAGTTCTGGTGGCTAAGTCATCTGGGTGTGGGTTCGAATCCCGGTCATGACACTTGTGTCCTTGAGCAAGATGCTTTACTATAATTGCTTCTCTTCACCCAGGGATACAAATGGGTACATGCAAGGGTAGAGGTTGATATTGTGTTTGAAAAAGCCTTCGGAGCGCCACGGCAGCTCGGGGCTGTATACTCCCCAGGGAGCTGAGAAAGATTACAGGAATGTTATTGGCCCAATGACCAGGGCACTAACGTAAAGCGCTAGATAAGTAAATGTGTAAGAACTAGTTGTTATAATCTTGTAATCAACAATTCTTATTTTGATTTTGATTTTGAATAATATGATTATAAACGTGCACAAAATTTCCCACAAATCTTATGAACCCACTGTTCGTTGTTTTTACCCCCTCATAACAGAGTTTTTTGTATGTTGTCTTAATTGAAAGCTAGATGATTGGAATAAATGTACTTTTAAAAAACCCACAATGATTATTCCTTAAATAAGAGTCGCACATCCGTAAAGGATTCTGTATATACCGTTAACTCACAGGGAAGGATGTTGACGTAGCGATTCTTGTCTTTGTTCTTGTCATGTTTGGCTACAGACATTAAATGAAGAGGACCGACTGGTAGACTCTGACAAAAAAGTTCAGGGAAAAAAGAGTTAATCAGTGAATCGTTTTTAAAAACTAAAGCTTTTGAGAAGTAAGTTTTAAAGCTTTTCATGGTGAAGAAAGGAAGTTAGTAACCTGTTTGTAGATATCGATCTCTTCTCGGATATCACAGACGTATACACAACAGTATATTCCTTTGCGACTGTTAGGCGTAAAAATTAAACAGTAAATTTTGCGAAATCAGGAAAAGTCTCGTAAAAAAATAGGCTGAATTATACTAAGGAGTATTGGTTGAGACAAAACAAACAAAAAACAACATATTGGAGGACATTATTTGCGAACTGAGCCGGAGTCGCGAAGGGAAGTAACGCCAACATTTAAGTCTCGGATATCACTTTAAATCCACCAAGCGTTAGGTAACTTGCAAAGTTTTCTAATACTCAAAGTGTAAACAGAATATTTCCCTATTTTGCAGGATCGAGTAACCCCGTATTATGTCAGATCACTCACCTCATAATCAATCAGAAACCCATTGCCGTCTTTGTATGATTCTGACTTCTTCTTGCTGACATATTCCTCAAACTCAGCAAGAGCAATGGCGTCGTGTTTCTGACGGGCTTGCTGTGGTTTGGGTTCGGTTGGTCTTCTCGGTGAACTGTGTACCACTGTACTGAATGAAGTTTCTGCCTCCTCTGTATCTGAATTATGTTCATGTCTTTTACGGTTTATTGTCTACTTGTCAACAAGCAACTTTTGTAATGGGCAGTTTTTCAATAGTAAGATCAGTTTCAGCATATTGCTAGGCCCAACTGATATGACATCCGTTTGATACCCAACATGGAGACAAGACGTTGTATGACTCGGCCTCCGTCTTCTAGTATCAATGAAAGTAAAATTAGGGGCCTACTCTAGGGCCAGGGGGACTTGCACACTTTAAGTTTGTAGTTCAAAATATGTATCAATAGTAATGCCGATTAATTTTCCTCTGGCAGTTAGGTTAAAACACACACAGTCCAAATTCCTTTTATTTATATAAGTTCTATAAGTTCAATGTACCTGTACTATAAACAGCAGTCGAGGATTTCTTATAATGCCAGAGGAAAGAGCATGAAAAACCCCAATTGATAATGAGCAATGGAAAGATATACAACATGTGAAATCACAATCACAACCATGTTGTGAGTAATTGATAATTGTAACATTAACTCTTACCACTAGCTCTATTAGTATGGCTGCTTTCATCTGGCTTGCCATGACGTACGCCTACCTTCTTCCTGTTCAGAGTAAACAAATGGTATAGTTAGTCGATAAAGTTTGTTTTATTGATCCTGCGCAACCTGAATGTTTCTTTCAGGTTGTTTGAGGCTTTCTCTTAATCAAGGCGGGGGTGGGCGGGGGAGAGGGGGTGGTAAGAACGCACCCGTAGAGGGAGAACAGAGTGTCGCTCTGAAAATCTCTTTTTAACATGTTCTTTTTTTTTCACTTGTCCCTATATAAGGGGTCCGTACAATCCAAATTTACATTGTTTTTGCTCCCTTTGTTAAAAAATACTAGTGTTACCGTTAAAGTATATAGTTTAAACAATCTAGGAAATATGACAAAAGCTTTAATTAAAACGCACCTGCTGTAAATGATAGTAGTAGCTACGCAGCCAATGATGACAAGAACCGCAATTGGTATTATAACAGGAACCAGCGGAAAACTCCCTTCTGGAATTGCAAAGGGTTTCTGGGTAGAATATCCTTGCACCCACATCCCTCCTGGCACTGTTAAAGTCATTAAATCATTACATTAAATAAAACATATCATAAGTAGCCAGCTTTGGACATAAATATGTTAAGAGAATTGAGTGTTTGCACCAAGTGGTGAATCATTACATCCAGAATATTTCATTATCAGTTATAAGTTCATTTATTCTATTTTTATTATGGCTCGTTAACATTCTCCATAGCAGCCCTTCAACATTGTTTTCGTTGTCTCAGTTGTTGTTTTCACGAAAATGATTATTCAAATGGCTGTCACCAAAGATAAAAGAGGCCAAGTGCAAGTACAATACTTTTATTGTTGTACTCCGGAAAGGGCCAATGACGGGACCCGACATGAGAAAGTCTACTTCCAAGCGGAATATTCATTCAAAACAATATTTCACGATAGACTTGATAGAGAACTTTAAGTAAAGCATACTTTGATTTGCATGTAAATGATCGTAAGCTTTGTTTACCTTTGATTGTCAGCGGTTCTCCCCACACAACGAACAAGTCCTGTTCAGAAAAATAAGGAAGTATTGAGGTATCTGTACAGAATATAACGTGGGGTCTATATTATTATTTATACCACTGATTCAATGGGAGACTTTGGCACGCTAGGTGGCAGCAGACTTACCAGGTAAATTGCCATATGTTGTTTACGTATAGTTCTAAGCATGCCCAGAATTCAGAGAACAATGAATTTACCTGGTAAGTTTGCTGCCACCTAGTGTCCTCAAAAGTCTCCTATTTTGTCCAGACACAGGAAATGTGATCTCATGTATCTTACCCTGCGCTGAACCAATAGGATGGTCCCAGAATCAATAGTTCATTTTTTTTCAACCCTACCCCACCCCTGAAAGTTCTTTACAGCTATGCTTAGCCCAGGTAGGACGTCAGTCTCCGTACAACGGAGACTAACGTCCTATCTGGGCTACAGCCACGCCATACCATGTAATCCTGCACCATGCATCCCTTCAGCCAGCAAGAAGCCCAAAACGATGTTTTGACTTTCAAATCACCGATTCTGAATTGTTGGACACTAAGGTCCACGTCGGACACAATGGATCGGAAATACGTGTTTGTCGGACACAGTGCGTCGGACACAATGGTTCAAAATTGTCGTCGGACGTAATAGTCCGGCATGGACATAATGGTGCGTAACACATGTCTCCTAGTTACGCGATGTGTATAATCGCGATGGGATACTGTCACTGAAAGCGAGGCTGCTAACCTATTTTCTTGTAACAAGTCAATCGGAGCTTGGTATCGTGATTAAAAACAACGTAACTCGTCTTTCGAGACTGTATTACCTCATCTGATATCCTGCTGACTGATCCGAGGTATATAGCATACGTAGTGTTACTTTGCAAAGGTTTGTTGTGGTAACCACTGTAAGACTTTCCATCACCCACGGTGAATGCTGTTGGAAGACTTTCTTTACGCAATTCTGCTGCTACGTATTCACTTATCAATGTCATGTTGGAGGATCGAAGACGCCTAGAATGTGTAGTTTCAGAGGTGACTGGGCTGGGCTGGATTCGCCGCACTCCAATTTGAATTCCTCTGTAGTCAATAATGTGATTAATTGTATAACAAAAGAAGCATTTAAAGTGAAGTTATAGAAAATACCAGATCTTGGTAGCATACTAAAGGAAATTCTTTAAGTCAACAGGTATATGATAGTTCAACTTTACTTCGATTATTCTATTCTTGATTACATTAGTCATGGCGCCTCAATCAGCATGTTAAGTGATTTTGAGTGAGAGGTTAATTCAACGAGGTACTTCGCCACAATACCATCTCAGTCTTTGCAGCTAGGTATACCATTTCATGAACGGAGTAAAAATGAAAGTTATGGTCGTGACTAAGGGCAAAGGACCATGACTGATATTTTAAAAACCAATTTAACCTCCATTTTTGAGAAGAAACCCATGTAACGGTACGTTACCGCTTGGCAATGACTCTGTCGATACCTATCAAGCGTAACCTCACCCAGTATTTTTGTTTTGTTTTGTTATGTATCCTTTTGGGAAAAAAGCATTGCACTTTAAAGTCCTATTGTATTTTTCAGACTGAGATTTGATAGCTACAATGGGGCGGACATAATAGGGCGGACATATAGGAAGTAACGGTCCATGTAGGACATAATGGTGCGTAACAGGCTTGTAACCGGGAATGTGTATACTCACGTGATGTAGGGTGATGATATGGGGAGATGTAATGCTATGGTAACTGATGAGGGCGTTGTGGAAGAAGCGCTAGTTGGCTTGTCGGGAGCATCCAAATCTGTTAAAAATAACAAACACATTTTGTCTTATGGTTGGGCTCCAGTGTTATTAGTGTGTATGTAAATGTTTATGTGTTTAATGTACGTCCGGTTTTCTATTGAGTCAAGTGGATATACAATAATATGTTTACTTCAACACTGTGGTATATTTTGGCACTCTGGATTCGTGTATTCTTAAATTATTCCTGCAATTCAGATTATTTTTTCGTTACATTTGAGTAAAGACACTGGCATGATTATGGACCATAACTCTGTCTTAGGGTAAACGTTTCATGGGTGGTAAATGCAAACAGCAATTTTACCTGTTTCAACAGCTGTAAATACTTCCACTTTGGCTTCCTCTCCTGGCCCTGCATCATTGACACCTGCCAGTAGAATCTCGTATTTTGTAGAGGGTTCTAAACCAGTGACGTTCTTTTGCATTTCAGAATGTGATACGTTAACTGAAGTGTAGGCATTCTGAGGTTTAAAGCTGACGTTGTAGGGCTTTTCTGTCGCTCTAAAAAGAATCTGAAGAGTTGGACATAAGAACTAAAATATGAAAGTGGTGTTGTCAAAGACTTTTAGTTTTAAAACGCGCATTGCGGAATATTTTTTTTCATTTTAAAATAGTGATTTACAGAATGTGCCCCAGTTTTACAAGCGCGCAGTAATGTCATCTTCTTAATGTAACAGAAACTTCTACGTCAACTGCACATTAATTATATAAAATAAGCTTTGTGTGTGTGGTGGGGGTTTGTTTTGGATAAGACGTACCGGTACCCTTTGAAGTATAAACTTTTTAAAAAATATGAACTTTTATAAATTTTATTTGTTCATGTTTTATAAAAGAAAAACAACAATGTAACAACACCATGCAATAGTCTGAAACACTTGCATCTTAACTTGATATCTCAAGTTGCGTGTTGTTGGATTTCAGCTTTTCGTTCTTGTTTCTTGTTTCATGTACTTTAGAGTGTTATCATTGTTTTTACCACACGAGATGTGGAAGTTCATGTTTGTATTCCATGATGAAACCGTGATATAAAACAATTAAATTATATCAGAAATGAATGCATGGATGATGGTTTTATAATCCAGTTTAATTTGCAAGAATTTGATGGACTAAGGTTTAAAATACCTGGTTGGGGTGGTACAAATAAACAAGTCAATGTGTTTACCCTATATCCTGTGATATAACCATTTCTCTTTCCGCAAGGGATTTCACTCCATTCAAACGCTAAACTCTGTCTTCCAATTGAAGTCAAATTGAAACCAGGTGGAGGACTTGATGGCTCTTACGTAGTAAAAGAAAAGAAAACAATTATGTTACACAATGGAACTGAAATACAGATGCTCTTTTACATGTAGATTTTTGGAAATATATTTAGCTGGGAGCTTTTCCATACATTCTACACGGTAAAAGCAGCTACACGTTGAGTTTATCTTTATTTTATTAAAATGCCCAATCCGTATTTCTTTGGGTCTGCCTCATTCTTCCCAAACCTTTGAAAGTTGTCCGCTTCTCTCAGCATCATGCTTCTGAAGTAAATAAATCATACATTATCAGAACACATCAACATTGTATCATGAAAATGATATTATTCAAACTTATTTACCGCAATGTTGAACAGTGACAGGAATGATATTGGCAGCCCATGATCTATGAATGCATTTTAAAAGAATTGTGTGAGGCTGTGAGATAGATCACCATTGGTTATGTACGTCGAAATAAATACAACTCTGAGAAAGTTGTGTATGTAGTAAATTATCTGTTCGTAGGCTGATTTTAGGCAATTCATGCGCGCTGTCATTACCTGTGTGCTGGCAAATTTAAACTTTCCCGTTAGTTGATCCGATACCGTAGTTTTGCCAAACAGACGTGTTACTAGGCATAGTCGATGTCCACAGCAGACACAGACGCCTCTAATATCGAGCTCACCATTCTCCCTGTTTTTTTCTATGTTTATGTCAGAATTTGCAGTTTTCATTTTTCAACATGGCGTCATTGGATTTGACTCCTTAACACTACAAAAACTGGGGTGTTAAATTGATTCTCTTGGTGTCTATATGTGACAACACCGACATGGTGTTAATAATACCAACGATAAAGCGATAACTAACACCGTGTCGGTGTTGTCACATACAGATAACAAGAAAATCAATTTAACATCCCAGTTTTTGCAGTGTTATGATACCTTTGTAGAGCGTTGTAAAAGGATGACTTCCACTTGGTTCGGAATATCCTGCTTCATTCCTCGCAAGTATACGAACATTGTAAGTGGAGTAGGCGTGCAGATATGGCTCGAAATCCAATGTAGATAACGCGGTAACTGACGTATTGAGTACAGTTTCAAATACACCGTTCACCATTTGGCAGTGATCTTGCATGACTAGTTGAAACTGTACCTCATAATCAATAACTGGGCATTTGTTTTGAGGAGCTCCCCAAGTCACTCTTCTGAGAATAGCGGGTCCAGAGATGGACATATTTGTAACTGGAACTGGAACTGAACAAAATTAATTGAAGAAAAATGGATTTACTGGTGTACCACGATGGGAAAGAAAACATATTTTTTTAAATTTATTTTAACTCTCCTAATAGACAACTACGAAAAGTGAAGTGAAAAATCTTCTTTACGTTTTTGATACAAGGTAACAACTCGTTTGAAAAAAAAGTGCGGAGATATCTTTTCGTCGACATGTTTGGTGTGTTATGTATTGATCATTACCATGACAATCACTGCAGTTGGGTTGGAGTCCAATCATGCCATGGGGACAGGAGTCTGTGGACGAATACAAAAATCTAAATTGAACCACAAAAATGGCTGACTTCTTGAGGGATAGGATAGGTAGGCATAAGGGAGACACATTTGAGTAATTTTACAACAACACCTTGTTTATTGATGTCTGTGGAAGAAGAGATGGCTCTGAAAAAGGGCGATAAGTTTATTCGTTGGGATTATTTTACGGCATTTGAGCAGTGGGAGACTTTTGAAACGTTAGAGGGCGCCCCAGTAAACGGTCCTTTTCTATTCTCATAGAAAAGGACCGCTTACTGGGGCGCCCGCTAACGTCTCAAAAGTCTCACATTAAGTAAAAACATAACTTAATGTCATAGCAGACAAAATAGATTTGAAAAAATTGCCTTTATATGACTGCTTTTTAAATGCACAAACAAGTAAATAGTACAAACCTGACATTAAAGCAACAAGAAAGTAATCAGCTACGGCAGACTAATTTATTTACTTTCTTTGGCAGTTTACATTTTTGTTAATACACGAATCTAGGGTTACCCTCGCCTCGAACTAAAGCACAGTCGCAATGGCATTTCCTGGTGAAGCTAGATCCATTTAACGATTCACTCCATCATTTGAATCATTGGTTGGATGGAAATTATGTCCACTTCTGTCCTGTAGCCGGTTGACACATGATGGTCACCTCGGCATCTACCGTCACCTTTGCCACAAACCGCACTCAGAGGAATGACAACTCTCTGCCCAATATCACAATCTTAAAAGTTTAATTTATGGTTAATTAATTAGTTTAATTAAACTTACTTTGGCAGTTTGCACCTCTGTAGCCTTGTTGACACATGACACCATCCGGGCATCTACCGTTTACTTTGTCACAAACCTCACCACCTTCACAGTGACACTCTTTGGTGCACGTACTCCCAAACAACCCATCAGGACATTCTGAAAAAATATACACCATCAATTAAATTTTGAACTTTTGCAGTAATATTAAACGTGTAAACGTATACAAATTGTTCAATCGCATAACAGCATGTTAACAATGGACCTTATGCGATGACGTCTTCACGTAGCCATCTTAGAGGTAGAACGATGACGCAGCGATGGAAAACGCACATCTATGTACGCGCGGCGCACAGGACGGGCCAATGAGCGACCTTCTTTTGACCTCTCGCTGAGGGCGCCCAACCCCAACGACGTCTAGTGCATAGGTCTATTTAAAATCAAGTAAATACACAAAATCAATTAACAAAGTAATGACGAACGTCTTTCGGCAAAAGAATGTCAAAGTGTCGTCTTCTCGAAAGAAGAATTCTGCATCAGGTCGACATCTAACTCAAGTAACAATCCTCAAGTAATAACTCGATTCAAATATCCAACCCACCTTGGCAGTTTTCTCCAGCGTAACCAGAGGCACAGTCTACATCATTTGGGCATCTGCCATGTCCTTTATCACAAATTGCGTCGTCATCACAGTGACACCGGAGTTCACAATTAGCGCCAAAGTAGCCATCTTGACAGTCTATAGCGGAGAAAAGGAAATCAAAGTCACATTCACAATATCAAGAGGGCAGGTATCGGCTCAGAGAAAGACGTAGCTCTTTCCTTCCTCCATGCTCTTACCTTCTGCACACTTATTGCCTTTATAGCCAGCTGCGCATGTGCAGCCGAAAGGCTCCGGAGGGCACATCATTGCTCCCCTGCATCCAACAACGTTGACAGAGCACCTTATTCCACAGTCTTGACCAAAACAATTCTTTCCATGAACTGCAATGACACAAAGGCAATGACGGCCACACTTTTAAATAGTTACCAATTTTGTTCATTCTTACATTCACATTCACTTATTAAATCATGCAAGTCTTGGAACGCATTGTCTTCCTTAATTTGTATGTATTATTTTATTGAGGTACTTCGCAGCGAAGACGGGACAATTGTGAGTAGTGTTTCTTCTAAAATCTGAGAAGGAAACCATGTAGGTAGGGATTGAACAACCTATAGACACAGAGCTCCGGCCCGAGGTAGGATTCGAACCAGGTCTTTTTATAATCAGAGTCCTACGGTACAGAATAGAGAGTGATACTATATACACCCAAAATGATATCCAGTCTGATGCAACATGATGAAGACAAAATTAACATCTATCATAATGGTTGCGGTACCCGCTGCTAATAGGATTCGAACTGCCTCTAGCTACCGGGCAGTCTCGGTAGGCTAGTTGGTAAGACATCTGCTGTAGAATGGCGGCGTCGTGGGTTCGAATCCCACCCGAGGAAAATGCATGTAAATATTTTTCATTGGACTCGGGAAAGTACTGAGTATACAGGGCTGAACACACATCAGTGTATGGGTAAAACATTACAAAAAATATGATTAAGATGGTTAGAAGATCAAACAATTTTATGAAATGTAACTAAAAACTGCAGAGGGCCCGTCGTAGACTTACGTGTCTGACATCTTGTACCACTAAATCCTGGAGCACAGATGCATTCTCCTGTCTTGTCATGACATACTCCACCATTGTAACAATTCGGACATCTGTTGTCACATAGTGGGCCCCATCTATCCTGTGAACAAGCTGTTTATACCCAAAAAAAACATTACAGTGTTGATGGCATTTGTCATCCGAGTGTTTATCTGCTGCAAAATGTGTGAGTGCATTATGTTTGTTGGGGTGTTTTGTGGCAATGGTGGGGTGAAGGGATTTTCACTAAGGACGTTCATTACGTTCTTTAGATCGCCACATTGTATGCAAATAATCCATCAGTCAAACCTGTTATTAAAGAGTTGAACATTTGCTGTCCATAGTCCGTTTAATACAGGCTGAAATAAATTATATTTACACAAATGACCTATGTATGAATTTATGATGCTTGTCATGTTTGCGCACCATACTTCATCTTGAAGCTCATCGAAAATAAGATCCGGCATCAACGTTTATTCATTTTAAAATGAGCCAGGGTTCACAAAACCTATTCACCTCTGACAATGAGTTTCATGAGTGCATGGTTCTGTTGAGCATATCTATCTTCTATGTAGCATTCATAGATACCAGCATGATGGACTTGTACATTAGGGATACTGATGCTTGATTGGCCATTCCACTCAGTGACGTTAACACCATCATGTCTCCATCGAAGCTCTGTCGATGGACCGGTATTTAACTGTGTCATGGTCAATACTACGTCCTCTCCAGCACTCGTAGTCAAGGTGGGTGAGGCTGGAGATACATCACCTACAATCAATCCAATAACAAGATCAGTTGACGGAATTATAAATAGTGCCGAGATTAAAACGGAAACACTGGAAAGTTATTTCCCTTAGTTTTATAGATCTTCGGATATACCGTCTGGTTTTAAGGTATCTTATCTAAACCACCAAAGGTTCTTCTCACTTGGCAGATTTGGTACTCTTGCCCGTATCCACACTAGTCATCACATTTGAAATAACGGGCTCAGATTTGACGCATCAGACTAGTTTGTGTTTTGGGGAGGAATGGAAAACGGATATGCTGGAACAAACTTATCGAGTAAAGGATAGGAAGTAAAGGGCAGAAACGTCAGCCATATCAAACAACTGGTAAAGAAAATTGAACGATCGTAAGTCGCGGAGCATAAATATTATTATACCAGTAAAGTATATGAAAAAAAAGTGGAGTAATTGTAATCGGCAAGAGGCACCCAATAAACTTTTAAATATGACGTTTGTTATGGGAAATAACTGAATTTTCTAGAAGTATTCTTTGTGGGAGTGTGATGTGTAGATAAAACTCCTAGTGACGCATTGTATTGTCAATCCCCTGATGAGTGGCAAAAAGCTCAGTGTAATGGAAGTAAAACAAATTAAAAATGTTAAGAAGAGGATACCGATGAGTGGCTTCTGAAAGCTAGTCAAAGGTTCAAATTAAAATTATCTCACGACATCCATTTGAAATGTTTCACTCATTCATCCAGCATATTATAAGTAAGTCTACCCGTTTTAATTTAATTAAAAAAGAAATAATCAGAAAACTAAGTTCAACAATGATGGATAATTATAAAATGATGTATTGGTGTGGTTTTTGGCAGTTTTAATTATAGATAAGTCTTATGCCTTACCAGCTATGCGCATGACGATCGTTGTTATCCTTACAACATCATGTTGTTTGGTGAAGATACAGTCATATACACCGAACCGTTCTGCACGAATGTTTTTATTCATATGAAAAAGATGCGCAGATGCAGAAGTATGTTTTTTTTCTTCGCCCTGACTGGGCAGATCAATGCCACTTCCTGTATTCAGTATACGTTCGAAGGAGACTTCAGCAAGTGTGTCATTGCCACTCTTGTAACCTCCAATAAAAGTGTCTTCTGCCTCAGCAACAAATGGCCTTAAGTTGAAGCAAGTAAAATCTGGCACAGCTCCTTAAAATTGGAACATAAACATTCGTATTAAAATTACTGCACTAGTCAATTGTATGCATCGGTCAGTAAGCGTAAATATATTACTTAAATGGAGACTGGTTGGAACAAAAATACAGATTCAGAAAAATATTGGGAAACAAAGCTTTTATTATGTCTGAATAAAACTTATTCCATCGAACATTTTAGTGAATTCTTGGATAAAAAGCAAACCATTTAAATGTGCAGCCTCACATTATTTGTAGAGTAAAGCAACTTGGATGCAAATTGCAGTTTATAAAAGCTCGGACCTAATTCATTTTTGGGTGGTATCTCGTATTTATTGTAAAAATTAGAGTTAATATCAATTATTTTCATGTTCCCTTGTTTATGGAAGTTTATAAGTTATACAATTTAATTTCTTACCTGAAGATGTACGCAGTGTACTCGAAAGGATAACAGCAAGCAGCATCCAATAGATAACAGCAAGAAAACAATCAGTGATGATAAAACTAGGAGCTCGTTTTTTCTTCATATCTATGGATGAACAAGAATAACAAAATTAGCATAATTAAACAACAATTTGATACAAATCTTGCTATTTATGCACCATAAATCTTTCCTACAAAAACTGCACAACGAGCCTTTTTCCAAATTTTAACACGATGATTGTTTTTACACGCTTTAATTTACTTCCCACTAACGATGACGTTCCTGGAATTAAGCCAACATATTAATGAGGTTCATGACATGTAAAGATACATCGAAGCTGTGAAAGTTCTCAGGAACTTTTAATGACTTTAATGAATCATTTCTGAGAAAACAGCCGAATTAATTCAAATGGTGCTGGGCACCTTGCAGCGCCTGCTTATCTATAAGTCACAGTGCCTACCATTATAATTAATATTTAATCGACACTGACAACATAACCGGGGCACTAATTTTTTCGGCCTTAGATTATTTAGCATAAAGCAACAGGTGGCAACATAATTAAGGCACTAATTTTTCCAGATAAAAATTGCAGTTTAGAAAACCTAAACACAGACCCAACTCCTATTTGTCAATTTGCTTGCAGTTTAGGGTAAATATCATTTACTTTCTTTATTTAATTTCTCAGCTTCCCCCCCCCCTCTTTACCACCAAACTCGCGAAATTTGACGTCATTTTGCGGCCGGTGATAAGTCACAGACATTACATTTTACGTCAAACTGCGCAGCTTGGGGAATAGTCGTAAAATTTGACGTCAATATTTAGGTCTTCATGTGACCCTCCATAGGGCCACCATATAGAGTTATTCCGTGTCAATTCAACACGCTTTTGCACCTGACCGTCACAGATTGAAACGACATTCAGTGTGCTGATTGGCGCTCTTGAGAAACCCCCAGAACCAAAATTTTATGTCATTCGGTTAATTCTTTTTTGAGATAATATGGTCAACGACCTTTTGACTAACTATAGCATGAAAAAAATACGCATTTGAGAAAAAGCGCATTTTCGCAAATCAAGGTCAATGGTCATATTTTTACGTAATTTGTGTGGTAAATATACGCGATATAAATTGATTTTTTTTATGAAATGAAGGTCATTTCAAGAGCTTTCAGAT
This sequence comes from Marthasterias glacialis, assembly GCA_911728455.2. Taxonomy (NCBI): domain Eukaryota; kingdom Metazoa; phylum Echinodermata; class Asteroidea; order Forcipulatida; family Asteriidae; genus Marthasterias; species Marthasterias glacialis. The sequence goes on from OU452225.1 coordinate 23,256,379, forward strand.
GATCTAAAGTTTGTCTCTGTATGTGCTTTACTTTTGGAGATACGGCTGTCCAAATGTAGCAGGTCATGCTAAATATAGTCAAAAGTTCGTTGACCCAATATCTCAAAAAATAATTAACCGAATGACATAAAATGTTGATTCTGGGGGTTTCTCAATAGGGCCAATCAGCTCACCGAATGTCGTTTCAATTTGTGACGGTCAGGTCCAAAAGCGTGTTGAATGACCCCATACTTATATGTGTCTCTGTGTCTGAGTAATGTATAAACCTGCAGTGGAATGAATGAGCAATTGGTTGGTACAATCATTGGTAAATGTGATCATGCTTTGCTGACATTGGGATCTTTATATACCACGTGGGGGTGTCAATCGAAAGATTGATGTTATGACGATTTTATCTGGTGCCACAATACCTAAAATGGCGCATAGTCTTGGCAGTGGTGGGGAGACAAATGTCGTCTGCAGACGTCTGTACACAAAATTGTTAATGACTCAGAATCAAAATAACAGGTAAACAGTATTATTGTAACTGCAAGATTTTGTGTGTGAATTTTTGTCATGATATTCTATTAATCCATGTTCATGTTGAGTTCCTGAATGCGTGTCTTTCAGTTCCCTGTTTTTTTAAACAACAGAAAAAGGACTGTGAAGTTTTCATATCGTAGCCTTTGTCGAGGGATAACAATAATATGTAAACGCGTATTGTTAAAAAAAACTCTTTTAAAATTGCAAGATTCTTGTCATGTGCCTAAAAACGACTCCCCTGTTTCATGAAAACGCTTGACGGTACACTACTGAACAAGGGCGGGTTAAGGACTCGAGACTGAAGGAGTTGACTTATTGAGCAGAAAACAGTCAATTATCGAAAAATTTAATATATACCATATGTAACCTATTTCCACGGTTTATGCCAACAACATGTACCACTGGAAAGTTGTTCAGCTCAGAGCATCTGTCGTTCTGTTTTTGAAGGAGCATTTTTAATTTTTTAGTCTTTTAATGTGCCAAAGGGATGGCTCGTGTAATGGGGCAGGTGCGAAGTATTGAACAATGCTAAAGAGTTTAAGATGTTACAGTTTTTGAATGATTTTTGGACAAAATAATAATCCAGTCCCTTATTTCATCAACAACAAAAAATTATTTCTTACTCGACCTTACAATATTTCCGCATTTTAAAACAAATAACATTTGAGTTTGGTTCCGTCAATCATTTCTTTAAAGAAGCAGTTTAAAAGATTCCCTTGTTAGCGATGTCTTACTTCAGCCGTACAGACCAATATTTGGAATGCTATCAAACAAATTCCCACTCAATTCCCCTATTTCCATTTATAAATTTTGCCAACGAAATGTTTTTACATGTATAAAAATAATCACACGGAAAGTGGTATGACTAGAGAGTGGGATACACACAAATTTATTGTTCAATGATACAACATATCCGCAAGCCACAAACTGTTTGACACTTTTTTTCCAAAAGACAAAAAGGGGGCCTCGAGACGACGCAGGTGATTAAAACTGGGCTTCATTATGATCTAGAAGTAATGTCACGGATTCATGTTTCAACTAGAAATGTGTTTGTTACGAAACAAACACAGGGGTTTCAGTAAAACAAAATAAACGATTGAAAAATGGAAATGTGTGATGTCATGGTGACTTAATGAAGTTTATTCACAGTCCCAATATGGTGTAACAATAATTGTCTCGATGTGAAAAAACTTGTTCAGTTTAGTTTTGGAAATGGAACCTCGCACTACTTTAATAATGTGATGACATCAACAAACTTTCAGACAGCTTAGACTTTACTGACACTTACTACATAGAAACCATATGAAAATTCTTGATCATTTTGGCTGTAGATGCCATTATTTAAACATTATTTTTTTAGTTGAACTTCCGATTTGGACCGGACGGAAGGGTCAAATTTGGGTCATGTGTGTATTAAACGTGTCACTTGTATTGAGTGAATATGGCTTAAAGATTATGAATGTCATGAGCGATTTCAAGTGAGTTAGAAATTGCATGAATTCCGTGCATGGCGAAGGCATCCAAACGTATACAAACGGAGTCGCATGACGATGTCGTTCCCAGAATCGGCTCGCTAAAAATTTAAAAACATCCAAAAAACAGGTAATAAAAGCAATGTTGACGTCATGTTGTTTGTATCTAAGTTAGTGCATAGGCTTTGATTTGATGTATTTTTGTGGTTTTTAAGACTGTAGTTCCTGAGATCAAGTTTCATGTGTTAAAGCATTTGGATTTGAGCTGTAAAGAATAAGAAATGAATTCCCGCGATCTCACAGCATTATAAAACAACACACCCTATCAAAAATTTCTATAAAAACAGCTAAACTGAAGCAGGAAATATCTTGTGCGAACACATTTTTTAAACTATCACAGTCTCTCAGATTGAAGTATTTCTAATGACTTAACAGTATCAAGTTTGTTTTAAACATGGTAAACTGAGTATCAATACAATTGACCCAAGATGATGGAAACCTCGGGCATTTTAATGAAAGGAACAAACCAGACTGCCAAAAGTTCACAACGATTAACATCAAGACATGTTTTATTCAACACTGTGAATACGAATGCGTTTAACTTACGTAAAACGTAAAATGCGATTCACAAAGACAAATATTATATCTCTTTGTAAACCCAAACACTGTGAATAAACAATGATGATCTACACATTGATTTTGAAACTACAAGAAAAACAACTTGAAACGAAACCTATATATTTTTTTAATCTGTGTTTAAAAACAACACACACCATGCGTTCGTCATTTTGCAGTGTTTTCCTGGTATTATTTCAAACCTGTTAGAAAATTGATTTTGGAGCTGCTACCCAAAATGGTCAATCTCTAAATTCCCCATCTCGCCTAAATTCCCCATCTCGCCTATGAGTATTGATTCGACCAAAATGTAAATCAATTGCAAATTTTGATTCCTCACGGTCACTGACGGTGTAGAGTAGATGATAAAGCGCTTCCATCGAACCATTAAGTTATTTCAAACACATAGGCCTACACTTACAAATAAAAATCTGTCTGTTGAGCAACAGCACATGGTGTGACCTTCTTACCACGATCGCAGCGGTGGTTCGGCTGTGGCCACACACACGTATCGGATATACACATGTAGGGCCTACATGGTTTTCGTGAACAGTATGTATTTAGTTTTGTGGCCTTTTGAGCAGTGCCTTGAGTCCAAAGAACAATGCAGTCAGGAACACGTTAAACCACTTTTACCTGACAGTACAGGGACCACTGCTGTGAGATTTGCATCACCAGAAGTACGAAAAAGTTATTGATACCTCACGATGTAATGCATTAAAAAAAAAAATTATTATAACTTCATATTTTGTGTACCCAAACTCCAGATTTTAGTGCTAGTCTTTGAATACTTCCATAGTAAACATTGCTTTTGTCGATTGTGGCAAACGAAAAAATCACTTAGATAATCATATAAAATACAGAACAATTAAATAATTAAAAATACAAACTAAAACGTGACATTTTCACAGGTGGGTTTGTATGGTTAAAAAAAAGTAAGGATTGGAATGAATAAAACCAATATTGCGTATTTTATACATTTTACCCTGCATTCAATGAGTGAAAATTGCGTTGACAGAAATATGAACTTTTGGCATCTGGAAACAATACGCGTATAAACGCATAACGCACATTCCCAGTCATGTACTCAACATCTATTTTAATGTAGGGCTTAAGTCATCAGTATAGAACCCATACCTTGAAATACGTGATGTCCAGCGCTGTGGAGCAAGACAGGCAAGTGATGTAGTTGTATCTTGCTTTACACTCGAAACAGAGTCAATGTCCTTACTGATGTTTCAGATAAAAAGATTCCGAACTTATATATATATTTTTTATTTCCGCCTTCGGTTATAAATGTACTGGCATTATTTTCTTGTTACCAGTGAGCAAATATAATAGATTTAGAAATACAAACGACACAGGGCGTATGTATACACGTCATTATCAAAGCACTAAAACATTCTGGGGAGTTCATTGATCCCTTCAGTTTTATACTTTCGTTTCCTTTATTCGGCTCTCATGACTGTGGTTGTTATAATTGGGTAACTTATCAACTACGACAAGGGGGTACCGTTGAGCCTTAAAAATACATCAAGATTTAGGATTTAAACTCATACCAAAAACACTCAAAGAACTCAACATTTTTACTGCTACAATACGGTAGAATCTGTCGCTTGTTGTGGGATGAAATTACAGTAATCAAAAACCAATTGTTCAAAAAAGTAACGAAAACCCTGACTGCATTATACAAAGTCAAGGAAGACAAAAACAAAATTATATATTCTATTTCATCTGAAATCACATGAAGCGGGGGAAAAAAACAGTTGATGCAAATATAAATAAAAACCGTCAGGGTACTGAGATGATCAAATGCATTTTGGCTTGCAGGTGCGTAAAGCGCTCAAAATATTTAACCCAGCTGTTAGCTATTTAACACAGTTCACTAACCAATCGTGCAATGAGGTTTGTGAATTGCGCGCGTGCTGCATGCCGTTCTCACGCAAAACGCAAGACCGTGTAGTTACTTCAAAATTTTCGGGCAAATCAACCCCTCTGCCCCTTTAACCAAAGAGTCCCCATACATGCTCTGCTCTAGAATGGCGGGGTCGTGGGTTCGGATCCAACCCGAGGAAATTGCCTGTGGATATATATTATGTTAAATGAACATTTGGATTTAAACAGGTAGGCAAAGCAGTTGGTTCTGGTTCTACACCGGGCTAAGTATAAGAATGCTTACGGTGTACAACTGGTTTGCACTTGTCTTATTATGAAAGCAAGAAGACAAACATCAATCACGAATAAAATAAGTGCATCCCCAATCGGGTAGAAAGCATGGTATAGTCTCGTTCACACTGTGAGAACAAAACTTTTGACAACTCAACCAACCACAAAATCATTCCCTTAAACAACCAGGCTAGGGAACAATATAAACACAATATTCTACATACAAACAACATCTACACTTGAAGGAGCAACTCGCTCACTCGTCCCTTGACCGTCCCATACACTTGTCGATTTAGGAACAGCGTATAGAGAAGCAACACTTGTCTCTAAGGAAGGCAACTAAGCAAAGTGCAAAGGCTCTTAGCACTTTCAGACAAGTCTTGCATCAAGGCCGTTTCGCTCTGAGGAATCAGGAGCGAAACAGGCTATTAATACAGATCGAGGATGTCAAAGGCTTTATCCCGTTTCAAATTTGTTCGAAACAGGCATTCCTCTGTTAATATCATAGCCAACTACAAAATATGTTTGGCATAGATGAATAAAAGTAAATTTAGTTATGGCATTTGGACATAGACCCCTGAGAAAATATACTGTAGATTTGTTTTCATGCTAATGAGCAGGTAACCTCCCCATCACATACCATTTAAAAGTAAAAAAATATTCCTTTAAAGTAACATTCATAACAGTAAACAGGACCAAACACTGACTAAATTCAAGAATCACAAACCACATTTGTGACCCCCCCCCAAAAAAAAAAATAATAATAAAAAAATCAATTAATCAATCCAATCAATCAATCAATCAATCAACCAACCAATCAATCAATCAATCAATCAATTATTCAATCAATAAATCAATCAATCAATCAATCAATCAAATAATCAAATAATCAAATAATCAAATAATCAAATAATCGAATAATCGAATAATCAAATAATCAAATAATCAAATAATCAAATAATCAAATAATCAAATAATCAAATAATCAAATAATCAAATAATCAAATAATCAAATAATCGAGTAATCGAATAATGGAATATTCGAATAATCGTATAATCGAATAATCGAATAATCGAATAATCAAATAATCAAATATTAATCAAATAATCAAATAATCAAATAATCAAATAATCAAATAATCAAATAATCAAATAATCAAATAATCAAATAATCAAATAATCAAATAATCAAATAATCAAATAATCAAATAATCAAATAATCAAATAATCAAATAATCAAATAATCAAATAATCAAATCAATAAATCAATAAATCAATATATCAATAAATCAAATCGTGAAAGCAACGTCGTGTGTACAAAATGAATAAAGTGAAACTGGGTAAATATTTTACACTCCAAGCAAAAATATTGACAAAATAGGGAGACCCAGGGCTGGGTAGCTCAGTTTGTAGAGCGCCGGTAAAAGCATTTTGAGCAATTTAATATCAATGGTGGCAAGCACATCATGGAATAAAACGGTCCATCAGCATCAGCACCATCGTTACAATGTTGACGAGTCCAAGGCTGATGAAGGCTAGGTCGTAACTTCGTGTCAGGTCATAAAACAACCCTGCAGTAAGATAATACAAGTTAAACAGCAAAGAAAATTCAATCCGGCGTTTTGATTAGTAATGTTTGTTTGATGAAGCATTACATTAAACTTAAAATGCGACGATGTCACACGGCGGTATAGCTAGGGTTCGTTGAGCCTGAGACAAGCTTCAAGGATGTGTCCCTCATTCATTTGAAAACATTAGCACTATTTGAGATAATCAGTAAAAACAATGGGTTCAAAATCATCAGTCACAATCCCAAGATGCGAGTTGATATCATCCTCGTACAAGAAAACACTACGGCATTTCAATCACATACAAATTACTGTTACGTAGACTGGTTCCCGGTCCCTACACTCGTTCTGACTGTGCATAGGGACCGGTAGTTACAACCAATATTACGGTTTTGATTGGCCCTTGCTTGCGCCGGCGCAGTAATAATTTTCTAGTTTTAGAGATGACGTTGGCTATGTTCCTGACGTATGCATGTTGTTGGACACTAGCACACGTGTGTATCGTAACCCTTCATCCGGACATTTAGTGAACCAGCCTTTGACATCCAAATTCAAGCTACTCTCTTTAAAATTTCAATCGAAAAGACTGATTTTCAATCTAATTAGAGTGATTTTCAATTCAAGACAGTAGCTTTAGAAGAACATCTTAACTAACGTTAGGGAGATTCTGAGATTCTGAGATTGTGTAAAGGCTGCATTGCATTATGGGATTACGTAGACCTATATGCTAATTCTAATTAGCATATACCTGGCAGAAATCTGCCATGTATCCGCTACCGGTCCCTATACACAGTTAGAACGAGAACAATGGACCGGGAACCAGTCAAACTGTCACGTTGTAGTAAAGCTCACCTGCTACAAAACTGCCGCTGGTTTCTCCTAACCCATAGAGACAGCTACCTAAAACAAATATATCAACTAGAATGCTTTCGTCGTACAAGTCTTTGGTCACTAAAGCCATCAGCATGTTCAGAATTCCAATAGCACCACCGTTGACACAAGACAAAAACATCAAGGCCTGCCGAGAGTTAAAAACAAGTATTGCTTTGGTCAACATGAAAGATGCAGAGTTGCACATCTGTACAGTCATTGATTGAGTACCAATTTGCTATTGCTGGATTGTTATTTCTATTTAATTCATATAAAGTTCCGTGGAGATCGTTTCATTCACCTGTACATTACTTCATGTCCAGTTTCTTGAACTGTACATTTTCTGATTAAACAAAAAAATGATGTTATTAAATTTGATGTCGAATTACAAAAGTTCTGCAATGAACAAATTCACGCTGTATTTAAAGTAGAGTGATTTAGCATTTTTTGAACTTGGAAAACTGGCGAAGTTTCGGGTGCCACTCATATTAATCTAATTTGTAATGTTTTACCCATACACCGATGTGTGTTAAGCACTGTATACTCTGTACTTTCCCAAGTCCTGTGAAAACGTACTGAGTTATACAGTGCTTAACACACATCGGTGTATGTGTAAAAATTACAAATATTTTACTATCAAATACGGAAAAACTTTTTTTACGAAGAAGGAAAAATCTTTCTGCGAACGAGAAAAACGGGAAAAAACAGAGCTAAATAAAATTTAAATAACGACACTTTATATACAATAATAAAACCTGCAATGTTATCAATACATCGAATCTCCCTGAGAGTTGAAACACGCAATGGGCATCGTATGCAAAGAGTTCCTGGCTTATATAGCCAGACTCATCTAATGACGGTGAGATGAAAACGCCAGTTAGGCGTCGTTAGCAATAACAAAATATTAAAATTGTCTTACCAAATAATTATCCTGGGCAAATGAATCCATAAACATTGCAGCTGCGTTGATAATACACAGTAACACAAACATCCGAAATGAACTGATTATTTTGTAACCTTGCAAAGGAATATGAATGAGTCTTCCAATGAGATTTCCAACACCACCTCCACTTGACAAGAGAGCTGCTGCAGAGAGAGTTATACCTCTTGATACGGCATGAGGTACTAGAAATACCATCCAAGCAGCAGAAGATATGCCTTGCAGGAAATAAACACCAACTTGAAAAAGTACTCTTGGTTTCTCAACAAGAACGTCCAAGGAAAGCCAAGAAGCAATTGCCCTCAGCCGATTACGTAAGCGTGGTTCATTTTTTAAATTTGACACTTGGTCCGTGTCTGTTGTACTTAATTTAGAATACTCTTGGATGTGCTGTTTACTCAGGGCACCAAACACAGTCACGTGGAACATAACAGCAGACATGATCATCATGGTTCCACGCCAGCCGTAGATTTCAAGAAAGAAATCGACTATTGGTGGGCAAGCCATTACACCGAATGACCCGCCTAGGTATGCTATGGCGTACATGGTTGCAGAATGATCAGATGTTGACGAAACCAATACAGCCATCTGTGGTATGTAGGAAAGACCCATACCAACACCTATACAGTGATGGAAAAACAGAGATGTATGACATTCACTGGATTGTAATTTGTTTTCTTTCCCTATGGGGCAATCAGGGTTGGAGAAGTGGATCTCCAATAGGATTGAAGGATTGTGTCATCGTCTTTAAGAAGTGCCCCGATCCCTTTAAACAGATATGCAAGCCTGTATTTCAGTGTGGAGAAGCTGTTATTTTCCAATAAAATGATATTATAAGGTACACGAAAATAAAACTGCAATTCTCAAATTTCATCATGACTGTAGGGGAACGCAAGTGCGCCCTCAATCTTTCTTTTGAAACTAACCCTAAAACTTTATTATGGACCTTTATACTTGTTGCTAAAGGACGGATCGCAACGCATCCATCTATTGAAAATAGGTCTTTAGTTTAGTAGTTCTTTAATTGTTATTCAAGTTTACTACAACTATTGATGAATGGTATTAGTAATCTACACTTCATGTTGGTTGTCACATTACATTTATCATACAAGAAGCCATGAAAGTGATTATTTCCAAATTATCTTTGCATTGCCTGGATTGGTATTAGGTATATTTATTGGCGTAGTAATTTTGGAAGAGGTTGTGCGGCACCTCATATCTTTCTCTTTTACTGGAGGCTGTGTGAGACACCCATACATGTTATAGTTTGTCTCTATTTTTCTCCATTTTGTGCCTGAGCAAGGCTCAGGGAAGTGATTTTATGCCCTGGATGTAAGAGAGCATTTGTCAGAGAACCCCCAGTGAGTATTTCTGAGCTTTGCATTCATATCGTATTGGGGAAAATGATTCATTTGTGTTGTGAAAATAGCTGGTGTAGTCGCTCACGTGTGTGTGATGTTTATGATGTCTTCATATACCAATGTACACGTACTTATTATTGCTTGTATGTATACTTTTCCAGGTAATGGGGGTTCTTCCAGGTTCTTGATCTTTTGGGTTCTTCTCTGTGTTCATCTTGGTATTTAGTTGACTGCTAGTTACACCTAGTGTTTTCTTGATGGGCCCAGAGCTGATGAAGATTAAATTAATTGAGTTCACCCTACAGAGTATCGCCATCCTGTGTACTATTAATTGCCTATCTAAGTCCAAGTGCTCGTCCTTTTAGAGGACCGGCCTCCTTCCCGGGTCGTTACAATCATAAAAAGGAGTAGGCTTATAAGATAAAAAAATATCCAATGCAGGACCAGCGCAAAATCTGAAAATCGAGAGGTCATGTTAACTTGTCTTTTGGACCTGTGACGTCATCGAACTGTAAGTTGAAACCCGCGCAAGTTTAGAACTTGCCCGCACATGTTTTAAGCCTGCCGGACAAGTTCGATATTTGGGTTGGGCGCGAAAGTTTTAAGCTTGTGCGGGTTTCTACTCTAACGTTGAGCAAACTGCGTGTAAACTTCCGGGGAAAAAATAGGCGGCGCCCATGACCGACCGGAAGCCCCCATTTTAAGCATCATTATAGTATAGATATTCAAATACCGGTTGGCGCGCCCTCATCGGCCGCCGAAAGACTTACATCGCAAACTTTCTCCGTAAGCTTCTTTCAGAAAATAAACGCCGGAGACCGAAGATACTAAGAAAGGTCGTCTCCCACTAAATGTGTCGATAATTTTAAAACCAGTCCCATTTCCGAAGATACACGTTTGCTTCAACCTCTCCACCCCAGAAACAGGCGAAGAAATAAAATAAACACCTCGTGACCAAACACAAGATATTGTTAGATGATGACACAGTCAAGGAGAATGTACGATACAAGAATGGCTGATTAGTGTACCAGCAATGTGGTGACCTTATTTGCATTTTCGGGTAACTGGTGGCCTGCAAATTTACGGTGGGACACAAATAAACTAAGAGAAACTAAGGTAATTGCCAAAGGCTGACCTCTGACCGGTAACAAAGCTATCTGCCGCGTTGTCAGTTAACAAAGCTCGAAATTCCGATTGAAGGTGGGGGTGAAGGTTAACGCGGGGTGCCGGTTAGCGCCACTTTCTTTGAAATAGTCCGCTAAAATGTAACTCATTTTTTATAAAACTAACTAAAGATGCTTAACATTTGAAATTACTCATAAAACCTATACTGTTATGTTTTCAGTGCTGATACAAAGAGAGCATTTCAACGGTACAATGGTTTACTATTTTTGAAAGAAGTCACCACCTCTGTAAAAATAGAGTGTACCCTGAATGCCCGAACACCTAAACAAAAACGAACTAAATCAAGAGGTGTTCCGGGCTGAGTGCCCGAACACCTAAAAACCGAACAAAATCAAGAGAACACCTAAAATACAAAGGAAAAAAAGAAAAACAAGAAAAGAAATCAAAACATCAACAATCCCGCACAATTACAGAAATAAACAGAGATAAACACTCCACAGGTAAAGACACACAAGTTTAAAAGAAATGCAGAAATACACAAACATTTTAAGAAATGAAATTCATAACTCCATTGCCGCTGTGCCCCCCCCCCCCCCCCATTGAAAAGCCATGCCCCCTGCCCCCCCCCCCATCGAAAAATCCTGGCTACGCCGGTGCCCCCTCCTCCCCTCCCTCCAACGCCATGTCATTGTTACAAAGCATGATTTGGGGTGTGAATGTACTTTGTATACTTGGCAATGGTGCATGTGCGCCCAATGGATATGCAGCTATTCAGTGTGGACCACAATATTACCCTTTCTATTTCTACCTCCATGCTGAATAAGCATAGACCGATTGCGCGACCTACGTCACGTGACCCCTGTTGGGTTAAAAATGTAAACACACACGTAATCCTCCATAGGAAAGGGTGGTACGGTATACGATGATTAATGCATTTAGTTAATTCGATTGAGGCTTTTTTTTGCTCGATATCTGTGAAAGATATTCCAGAGTTTGTACCAAAGACCTTCAAGTTGCTGAACAAAGCCAGTAAGGACAGTTCCAGCAAGTCTTGAAAATTGTAAAAGTACCGTATAAATGTGCACGATGTGTACAGCGCATGACGGAACGTTAGGCCAGACAACCGCGATCACCACACACTTTTCAACACAAAAATTTCAAAGTTTTTAAGCTGAAATCCTCCAAAGAAATTGCTTTCCCAAACTGTGTGATTCCTTTGCCTATTTGAAATTCTGATGCTCACTTTTCCAACGTTGTTTATCCTTTTATTACAGTGATTTAGGCCAACATTACAAACAAAATAACAGACGGGTGGCTACATAATAGTCGTCCGACGCCGGTAGTGCATGGCAAAAAAACCTTTTTTCAGAAGAATTCTGTTAAATTATGAAACAGAGATGTGATTTAAATTAATGCCACACCATACTACTTTAAATGAAGTTGCTGATTAACTAATTCATCGCTTAACGAAAGTATAATCGACTGTTTTAGAACTCACTCTGTGTCACGGCAAGCATCGCACCCAAGCAGCGGGTGCCGCGGGAAGCGCGGCATCCCGCTAGTGTGAATAAATTATAATGGGCCCGAATGTGTTTTCTTCAAACTGTCACAGTGATTATGCTTAATTTTAAACTTGGTAAATGTAGATTTGATGAAAGGGGTTATGGTAAATGTTATGGCCGAGTGACCGTACCACTGAGGATGCGTTGAAATATCACAACAGATTAATCTTTATTTCACTGCATCAAATTATAAACATCAGTGGAAGGGAGTGTGAGAAAATCCGCAACAGGACGTTTTGGTGAGAGTGGCGTTCTGGTAGCTTTAGTAAAAGGGAAATTAGAGCTGTAGTTTTCGATTGTGGGATGTTTTTTTAACTCACCTGTTGTTATTCCCAATGTAAATGCTAACTGGAAGATGTTCCGAGTGAATGCACTGGCAAGGTACCCAGCAAACAGCAAGACACCCCCTGTCATTATACACACCCGGCTGCCATATCGCCTTGCAAGATTACCAGTGACTGGTGCTGTTATAATATTGTGTTTAGAAAGATACAAAGCAAAGATATCAAAACCCTATGTTATGAAAAAGAGTGATCATGTTAAGGGAAAATGAATCGGATAATCCCATAAAAATGATATATCCTTCACCAACAAAGAGGTATAACAACTGTCATCACCAAATTTATCAATCGTAAAAAAGAGTGGTATTTAGTTTTTCCAAGCTTGATTTTCCACATAAATACAGTCAACGGTTTTTAGGGGTGACTCTACCACGTGCATACAGATTTCTGAAAGGCTTCCAATTACTTAAAAGTAACATAAATAACGCTCAATGTTTATTTTGATTTTTTTTTAACTGCCACTGTCGTAATGGTTTTCAATGGGGATTGTGTTTTAAATCGATTCCAAAAAAGGAATCTTTTAGAAAAAATTCGAGGATGGCAATTCTGGACTGCAGAAAAAATTGCCTACCGGAACACTCGCATAGCAAGATTTAAGTTGTACTATTTTGCTGAAAACCCGTTTTTATATTCATATTTATATTATTTTGTTGATTTAAATGTTAATAGATAAAACGACCGTCAATGATTTCAATTACCGTCACCCCGAACACCTAGTTTTTGTGATTCAACAAAAACTCAGTTCTAGTTGTTGTTTTTTTTCTCTTTAAAAAAGGTTTTTTTTTTCAAGTGTGGAAATTTTGAACTGCAGACAAAAAAAAATTGCACACGGGAAATGTCAATTTGCACTGCTGTGAATTGACTACAAACATTTTCTTAGTTTAACTTGTTATTGCTTCACAAATTGATATGAATGGCGTCAGTATTGTGACTTGAGGTACAAAATCGTTAATTTTTTGCGGCAATATTGACGTCAATATATGTGCGATGTCCCTTTAAAGCCACCATAAGATTTATGTGAATTCGACGCGGCATGAGCTCGATTGTGGAAACGGTCGCAGTAAAAACGCCCATAAGGAATATGAGTGGCTTACCAAGGATGAAACCAATACTGTTTGACACGCCAATTACAGTCCCGAGTTCAGCTGCACTACACTGTAGAGAATCCATCATAGGGTTGAATAACACTCCGAACGATTTCAGAGATCCCATCTCCAAGAAAACTATCATGAAGGATGTAAATGTAAGGAGACAGCTTGAAGTCATCATTTTGAACTAAGATTTAAAATCAGAGTTTCCAAACAAAGTTCTTTACGCGGGTGCGCCTGCTTGCATTGCTTTTTCCTCTCACAAGACAAAAACGTGGTCATCCTACGAGAACCCGGACCATGGTTATTTCCACTCGCCCTTGCTTCGTTCCTTTTATAAACTGTTTGTAATATTTACCAATTGAAAGTTGTGGCTATGGTCTCCAAAGTGCGACACAGAGGTATAATATTGATTTGTGCTGCAATTTTGCTTTCGTCTTGTCAGTCAACGCTAAAAACTGGTTGTTAAAATTTTACACGGTGATTGTTAGGAACCACAAACTGTTTTGCCACATCGACCTGTTCTCAGCCAAAGAAGACAGCCTTGGTTCGTGCCACCGTGGTGAATTTCTATATGGTATAATAGTCTGTTCCCCTCAGGCCTTATTTTTCGTGGAACTATGTATCTTCACAATATTTTTTATCATATTGTTAACAAGAATGTGCATTTGAAAGGAGTCTATAACAGCGTGATACACACATGCAGTGTCCTTTCGTTTGGTTTCAATGCTAAAATAGTTTGTTGTGTTATAGGGTAGCCTCAAGCAATTTCTGAGTACGTGCGGTGGTTGGTAATAATGGAAACTTGCTCAGAATATAAATCATACAGACGGCGAAATTGTGTTACTCCTTTGCTCTAGAAACATTAATGTTATTCACAAATCTTCAATCAAATGGGGAAAAAATCAACAACCGTCACGTCAACAGTAATTCGTCATGGCATAATATCGATGCGTGAACTTCAGTGGTATGAACTCCTCAAACCAAAACTGGCAAATTACAATTCGGAATAAAGTGAAATAAATTACAATAGACTGATTGCGCGACCCATGTCACGTGACCTGTAGTGGGTATTGAATGTGAACAAACACGACGTCATTCATAGGAAAGTGCGGTACGGTACATGATGCACGGTTGCATTTTGTTCATTCGATTGAGGCTTTTCTTTCTCGAAATCAGTGAAAAATACTCCAGAGTTTGTACCAGAGACCTTCGAGCAGCTGAATAAGGCCAGTAAGGACAGTTCCAGCAAGTCTTGCAAAATCTACAATGAACGTATGTTCATGATATGGTAGTACTGGCTGCACGACGTAACGTTTGGGCCAGCCAGACGAACGCAATCACGCACTTTCCACCACAAGAATTTCACAGTATTGAAGCTGAAATCATCCATAGAAAAGGTTTTCAAAACTGTGTGATTCCTTTGTCTCTTTGAAATTCCGCAAGGCTAGTATGCTCACTTTCCAACGTTCTTTACCCTTTTTTAATAGTGATTTAGTCCTACATTATAAACAAAATAACATCAGGCGGGTGACTACATCTTCGTCCGACTCCGACGCATAAATCAAAAAATAAACATCTTTTGTAGTAGAATACTGGTAGCTTATGAAAAAAACAGTAATGTGATAAAAATTAATGCCACAACATACTTTAACAAAAGGGCCTAAACTGTGTTATAATTAGCAAAAGCCGACTGTTGATGTTACTTTGTCGGTCACAGCATGTATGTACACGTTGTTTGCCATCAGCTGAGATGATGCAGTACTGTTGCATCGGCCGTAGCGTTGCTTTTTGATGGCCGCTGTTGTAGTCGGCAGACACAAGCGGACGAATGGGTGTTGACTCAGTTATACCATGGCTGTTTTTCACGTTTCATCCAGTGGCAGATTTTTATGTTATTTGTTTCATAGATACAAATTTTCATAGACAGGACCACTGGTCTAGTCGTGGTGGTTGTCAATAGATGACGTCATAGACGTGCATACTCTTTAACCAAAACATGTGCGATTGTGTTCTCTTGACCGTGAGTCGTTTGGACTCTGTGAAGTAGCGAAACAAGATTGAGTCGCTTCGAAATGTGTCGCACGATAAATTATATGTAATGGAAAGGAAATTTATACATACATGTATGCATATATATAAAACTAGTAGGGTTGGTGGCCTTAGCTTTCGATCCAAACCGGACCTTCGTCAGAGGCAAAAACAAGCACAAAAACAAAAGCGGATCCATTTATAGAAAAAACTGGGGATTAAATGAGAGGGAAGGTATCCAAGGCGGGAAAAAGAGAGCCAATCAGAGTGAATGAATTACAGACAAAGAGATTGTTGATGACCAATCAAACTACAGCAGTGTGGCCAAAAGGATGTCCGGTGGTCGGTAGTACAAAAGGGAGATTAATGAGCAATAGGGCCAGCTTTATCATGGCTGATGCGGCTAGCATGAAAGGACAGAATTAATTACTCGGATGAAGGTGGTGATTAAAGGGTTATCTCCCGAAGTATAAATGCAAAAGAAATTGTGTATAGATTAAATTCCAAAGTGGGATTGAGAATATCACTGTCAATCCCTAAAAAGGCAGAACCGGAATGAGTAAATAGTAAATTTAGTTATAAAGGCAGAAAAAAAAGAAAAAAACAATAATGGGAAGGTAAAAGCATGGAATGGAAACAATGATTATTTCACAAAAGGCAGAACCGGAATGAGCAAATAGTGAATTTAGTTACAAAGGCAGAAAAATAAAAGTTAATAATGGGAAGTTAAAAGCATGGAAATATAGAAACAATGATTATCTTACACCTGTGTTTACGTTTAATCCGAATGGTTGGACTGTTCGGAGTTGGTGATTCCAGTGAGATTCCCTGAGTTTGCGACGTGGGTCGTCACCGTTGCAGGCCTCAATGACAGTTAGTTCCACATCTTTGACACTATGATTAGGGCTATTGAAGTGGATAGATACCGGGTACTGTTTCTTGGTCTTTATGGAGGAGACATGATTCGCAAAGCGAAGACTGAATTTGGTCTTTGTCTCTTTAACATACTGCAGTCCACATCTCTTACATGATATGACATATAGATAACATTGGGAGTTTGCCATTGGGAGTTGGTCTTGATATTGCAAGTAAAGCCGGTGCTGTGACTTTTAACCTGAACTGTGGGATTGATGTATAGACAAGTTTTACATTTAGAGCGGGTATTGTAAGTAAAGCCGGTGCTGTGACTTTTAACCTGTACTGTGGGATTAATATATAGACAAGTTTTACATTTAGAGCGAGTGCAGTGATGGCAACCTCGTATGTCTTGCGAGGAGGGAGCTTGGCCTGTACCTGGGGGAGTTTAGCCCTCACTAGAATGTTGGGCGACAGAAGGCGACCATGGGGCGCTCCGGAATCGCTGAACGCAACCTGTTAGAGGAGTGAAGTATAAATTGTCATTGAGGATAGATGAAAGCTTGTGTAGTTTTGGGGTGGAAAGTAGTAACCAGAGCAACTCTATTGGTCGGGGTTCTCTTATTGGCCAACAGAGTATGGCGAGGTATGCCAAAGGCTCTGTTGATGGCAAGTTGGACCCTTCGTTTGCGGCTATGGCCCCTGGAAACAAGGTGGTGCCCTAAGTCAGATGAACGGTACAGAGTATCTGTAGAGCAGATACGTCTTATACGGAAGGCCTGACTATAGGCAATTGCCTCTTTGCAATGGCTAGGGTGGCAGCTATCAGAGAGAAGATATTGAAGGGTGTCAGTGAGTTTGCTATATACACTCTGTCACAATGACATTGGGGGATTTACTTACAGTCACATCCAGAAAATTCACACAAGTAACAGAGAAATCAGCAGTGAATTTGATAGTGGGTGGAATGAGTTGATGTAATCAATGAATTCTTCCAAGCTATCTTGACTACTACACCAGATAGAAAAAATATCAATAAATCTCCACCAGACGAGTGGGCGGTTGGGAGCAGAGGACAATAGTTTGTCTTCTAAGTCAGACATAAACAAGTTGGCATATGAGGGCGCCATTTTAGTACCCATGGCGGTACCTTGTGTCTGTAAGAAATGCCTTTTTGTGAGAGAAAAGTTTTTTCTTAGTTAGGATGTGGCTGATGAGTTCTGTAAGGTGTCTCACAGATGAGCGGGTTTGTTTATTGGCTCTGAATACAGAACCACATGCATTAATTCCTTCTCTGTGGGGTATGTTAGTATACAGTCGTGATGATACATCTAGAGTCACTAGAAAAGCAGAGTCGGGTATTTAGTGTTTGATTCCCTCTAGCTTGCGGATGAAGTTCGTGGTATCCTTATGAAGGAGGGAATACGAGGTACTAGGTAGTCTTGGTCCAAGACCTTCCTGTTTTATTAAGCTCACGACCGCGATCGCCCCAGAACTGTCACCAATAGAGGGCGATTGAGATCAAGTTAGGTACGCCCTCTGTTGTTAGAATTGAGCCATTCGTGTGTTTTTTTCTCGGTATTATAAGCACAAGGATAGTCTAGGAACCTAGACTAGGTACTAAGGGGTTTAGAAAGTTATCAACAAATTCAGAGATACGTTCTGTGGGGCTACCATTGCCAGATACAATGGGTCGGCCCGGGTTGTTATAGTCAATGTCCTTACTGATGTTTCAGATAAAAAGATTCCGAACTTATATATTTTTTATTTCCGCCTTTGGTTATAAATGTACTGGCATTATTTTTCTTGTTACCAGTAAGCAAATATACTAGATTTAGAAATACAAACGACACAGGGCGTATGTATACACGTCATTATTAAAGCAATAAAACATTCTGCGGAGTTCATTGATCCCTTCACTTTCATATATTCGTTTCCTTTATTCGGCTCTCATGACTGTGGTTGTTATAATTGGGTAACTTATCAACTACGACAAGGGGGTACCGTTGAGCCTTAAAAATACATCAAGATTTAGGATTTAAACTCATACCAAAAACACTCAAAGAACTCAACATTTTTTATTGCTACTATATGGTAGAATCTGTAGCTTGTTGTGGGATGAAATTAAAGTAATCAAAAACCAATTGTTCAAAAAAGTAACGAAAACCCTGACTACATTATACAAAGTCAAGGAAGACAAAAACAAAATTATATATTCTATTTTATCTGAAATCACAAAGAAGCGGGGAAAAAACAGTTGACGCGAAATAAAATAAAATAAGCAGGTTACTGAGATGATCAAATGCATTTTGGCTTGCAGGTGCGTCAAGTGGTCAAATTATTAATACAGCTGTGTTGTTCACTAACCAATCGTGCAATGAGTTTTGTGAAATGCACGCGTGCTGCACGCCGTTCGCAAAACGCAAGACCGTGTAGTGACACGAGCCGGGGGCGGGAGGGGGACAGTTGCCCCCTTCCAAACTCGGGCAAAACAGTGGGGTAACTTCGGGCAAAGCAAGAAGAAGAAATTTGGGAAAAGGGGACTTTCTATTAGAAATTGGTACTCTAAATTTTCGGGCAAATCAACCCCTGTGCCCCCTTAACCAAAGAGTCCCCATACACCTATGCTCTGC
Organism: Marthasterias glacialis; assembly: GCA_911728455.2. Classification (NCBI taxonomy): domain Eukaryota; kingdom Metazoa; phylum Echinodermata; class Asteroidea; order Forcipulatida; family Asteriidae; genus Marthasterias; species Marthasterias glacialis. Next base: position 23,275,528 of record OU452225.1, read on the forward strand.
TCTAGAATGGCGGGGTCGTGGGTTCGAATCCCACCGAGGAACTTGCCTATGGATGTTGTTTTCACAGTATACAGTGCTTAACACACATCGGCATATGGGTAAAAAAACGCAATATTCGTTATCCCCAAATGCAAACATTGACGGCTATTTACATCGTTGCGGTACCCGCTGCTATTCCACAAACCAAATTTCATCACAAAATTCCAAATATTTTATCGCTTGGACACCATTTCTTTTGTCTTAGCTCTAATGACCTTGGAATGTAATTAACAGACCCCAAATTCAACAGGCTTCTGCTTTGCACCAAGACCGATCCACAAACCAAATTTCACCTAAAAGCATTTGTTTTGAAGCTTTATTGCAAAATCTTTAACATTCTGAGGAAGCTGTTTATTTTCCTTCATGGATGGAGCACTACACAAAGCATGCATCTCACGAAACAAAAAGCCACTGTACATGGACGCACTGGTTCAATGCACACACATTGTAAGCAAAAACTTTAACATTCCTGAACGCGGACGGCTGTCCGTCGGGCCGGTCGGACGGACGGACAGGTTGCAACTTGCAATCGTCTTTACATAGGCTCACTCTGCTGAAGCAGCTCGTCAATAAAACAGTAGGAATCTCAAGAAACTCTATTTACACCAAGTGACATCACCATTAGGTGATGATGTAGCACAGCTTTCTTGAAACTTGCAGTTTGTGCATAGTGAAACAGTGACCAAAATTAATTTTCTAATACTAGGCCTACAAATAAATGTTAAACTACATTAGAGGTAATTACTAGTCACAAAATTAGATTTCACATGCTCTTTAAATGAAGCTCTAGAAGATTTTTTCCAGTCAGTTTGGAACCTATTCCAAATAATAGTCGTAGGGCAAGAGAAAGATGATTTATTTAATGTTGAACACACCAAGTAAGAACACTGCAAGGTCAGCATTACCAATCCTGTATTAGACCTTGATCGAATCGGAAGAATTCTATTGGCATTTGGTCAGTCTGCTGGTATATGATTGTCAAAAGGTCTGTTGGGGTTTGATTTAGAAACTTGAGCATATGCCATCAGATATTCGGCTTAATTAAGGGAGGTGCTTTCTTCATACTTGCCCCAAACCTGATCCCGTCTCTTGGGTTCAGCTGCAAAAAACAAGGTGGCATTCACCAGAAATTTAGCCCACACTAGCTGTATTGTAATAAAGCTTGTATTGAATCCTGGGAAGTTGTTGTTATTACTATCCACCACTTGAAGTAGTAACGTGCTGTACAAATCAGTTTGGTAACAAATGCATGGTTACTGTTATACAAAGAAAAGAATTCCAAATGTAAAACTGCAGGATGAACTTTTGGAATAGGTATTCAAGTGAAGACCTAATCACTATTCAGGCAAACTTGCACATCGTGCCACATCTCTACAAATTTATCTTTGAAGAGTGGACCCCTAAAATCGTAATACTTTCTGTAACCACAGACATCATTGTTCTGCTCCCTAACAAGTTTCATTAAAATCGCCTCCCCTGCAGATATTATAAGGCCCAAAGTGGATGTACTTCTCAAGAGCATTGGCAGGAGTTCACAAGAAAGTTGTTTTACAGATAGGTCGTTTATTTTCAAGCCATATTTGACCGAAATAACCAAAACCTCTTCAGTCTTGCCTCCTGACAACACTTTTAACACAACAAGGTCTGGTACAAAGAGTTTCACCAAGTCTGGTTCACCACTGCTTCCTTGCAAGCTGCATGAACTCACGCTACTGCCATTATCAGACGAAGACTGCTTTGGCAGCCCACCTGCAGCGACTTGCACTTGCATCTTGGTTTCAGGGCTTCTTGGATCATTTCTCCTTGGAACTGATTCAACTGATGGCTCTTCTAATTGTATTTCAATGAAAAACCGCAATTCACGGACACATGGGTCTTTCGAACTGCAGCCACCAATGTTTCTACAATAGTAGTTTTGTTCGTTTACTGACATGATTTCTACGATTTGGTTACACAAATTTCTTCCGCTACCACTGGCCATTCCGGATAAGAAGGCATCCCTCATCTGTATTTCCAGTGCTGAAAAAAAAAACACATATGAATGGCTAAGTTATCTTTTTTTTTAATCTACTACAATTAAATACTGAAAATTACCACTAAAAGAACAAGTTGTGAAGGGAGCTGTTTCTATCAAAAGTTAAAACCTAGGATTAATAAAAACTGCTCGCAATGTTTACTAATATTCCCCGCTTCATCAATAGAAAGTCATAGCAAGTGTTAAAGAGGATATGGATTGCTGAGACAAATATGCTTCATTCTTTACTTTTATGTGATAAATACAGGCAATTGTTTCTGCCTAGAAAAAATATAAGAGTTACTTCTGAGAGTTGTTTTCATCACTGTTTATCAAGTCATCAAACAAATATGCCGTCATGTTACGACTTCCCTTTTGTACCTTAGCACTAGGCACATTTATTTGCCTAGAAAAAAACAGCTTAGTAAAAGTAACCTGTTTATTATTTCATGGCAGGAATAATAGCCTGTTTCTATTGTGTATACCCCAATACACATAAAACCATAAAATGATGCAAATTTATCTCAGCAATCCACATCCTCTTTAACCCTCTCAGGAAAGAGGGGCGGGGCGCATTGTGCTCCCCCCACCAACCAACATGAAATTTTGGGACTTTTCTTAACTTTTATCGGGGGTCAGGTACCAAATGCAAATTTCTAGCATTTCCATGGCTACTATGGCAACTGACATAAAAACCATGGTAACTGTGAAGTTTAGCTATTGATGTGGAATTGCATAGAAATCAAATTCCGTACATGGAATTATACATTATACAGCGCGACAAGATAGCCCCTTTAAACTGGATGATTGTGACCTTGAAAATGAGGGCAAGGTCACCAAAATTTAATCCAATCTGGAGATGACCTTGGGGCGCACGTACCAGGTCACAAAATATACTCCTGTGACCTTGAAGATGAGCGCAAGGCCACCAAAATGAATCCCTGTCAAGGGACATACCTACCTGTCAAGTCAATGTCATTATTGAGGCAGGACCATTTTTTAGCCGCTGTAGAATAACAGAGATTTTCCAGTATCCTATCTATTCTCTCATGCAGCTTCTTCTTGAATTCCCCATCTGTGACTGGCACTATCAACGTGTCAGTCATGTACTTCAAGGTGTAGATGACTGGCTGGCCACCACTGGTTGCCGGCCCAAATGATTCAGGCTCAATGTTCCGATAGTCTATTGACATCAGGTTGTCTTTGGAACAAGATCCATAAACATTTATGGGCTTGTTGTGCTGTTTCTGAAATAAAAAAAGTAAAAGTAAACTGCATAAATAAGATCTACCCTGCTAATTGTTCAGCATGTGCAGTGGAAAATGTATGTCTGCTTTATACATGTACCTCGACAAACAACGACAGGCCGAATCAAGACGGGGGGGGGGGGGGGAGGGGGACATCGAAACTCCCCATACTCTGACACCAAAATAATAAAAAAAGGAGGGTTTTTTTATCAGACATAAACAAATCCTTAATCTGCCCCTGAATGACACACATGCATTGGGAAACATGTCTGTCAATATGGTGCAGCTTCAAAACTGCTTTTTATTTGCACCTCTCGAAATGGGGCAAACTTAAATCCAAAAATTGAAAACCTGGAAAAGCTTGCCCACAGGAGTTGAAAGTAAACAACCAACAACAAACAAACCTATTGTTATTTTCTTAATCTCCTTTTTACCATGCTCTGTAATCTCCCTAAAGCGTCACAATGCATTGTCATATAAAATTCATAAAAAAAGTAGGTTATTCTATGTACCGGTGTGGAAGGAGATTCTGTCCGGCAGGAGATTCTGTCCGGGCATACGGCGAATGGTGTATTAACTCCTTCTGATAGCGCCCTCTTTTGAAAAAACTCCTCCAGCCCACTTTAATTTACCGTATGGTGGACACATTAACAATTCTCATTGGTTTAACTGATGGGGTTGTTTGGAACCAGTCATTGTGTACATACAGATCTTATTTTTAAAAAGCGCAAACACAAACTACAGTTAATTTGCCAGAAGTGCCCCCCCCCCCTTAAAAAAATGTCCTACACCGCTGGTCCGGAGTGGACAGGGGTGTATGTGGTATAATGTCTTAGATCGCACACTGCACGTGTATTCTGTATGAAGTTGGTGGGTGAATGTGATGTTGGTGATGGATGATGTGGTGATGGCTGATGGTAGTCATGTGACAGAGCCGTGAGACATATATCTAATTACAATCAACACCTATCTTTAGTTCACATAGTGTTGTTTTCTACTGACTTATATTTTGAAATGTGTATCTATTCTGCCTTTAACGGAAATGACAGAAAAAAAGGGGGTTCGATCTAACCACTCACTCACCAATCTATACAATGATTCATCACTTTGTTTTCGTTTTCCTGGCAGCGTCAAGGACTTGTTTGATGCTTCTGCAATCTCGTGTTCTTTTTCCTGTCAATGAAATTTTTTTGTTAGAAACCTGTAAAAGATATACTATAAAAGCAAAGTCCTTTGCTTAGAGGGGCTATCTCGTCGCGCTGTATATTGTATAATTCCGTACATGGAATTGGATTTGGCTTATAGTGAAACCACTGCAAGGTGGCGACGTGCGCGCGTCGGATATGCGCGAGAAGATAGCCCCCTTTCAACTTGAAGAAACGATCCCAAGTCATCATGTGCTTTATTTATGTATTTCCTAATCGTTTCCATATAATTGTTATTGTTTTTTTCGGACGTAAAGAAACAGTACAGAAAATGTTATAGATCCCATCAGTTTTGCCAGAAATTTTGCAAGAACTACAAACTATTATCCAAATTTCACAGAAAAAATCAACAGCTGTTTCATGAAGGCTAATAGGGGAGGCCTCGGCATGCCTCCTAAAGCAGCTCACCAAGAATGATATAGGCCCTATTGTCTGTTTCCAATTTTTGCAATGGCTGTTTCCATGGCAACCAACCATTTTTGTGTGAATATGTATGAACAAACGTAATTTTGTGTACATGTATGTCTCTATTAAGACATTCAAAGCAGTACACATCATATAAATGGTTTGAATACTATGGCAACCATTTTTTTTAATAATTTGGATATTTTGGGGTAAATAACTTTTCATACACCAACACAGAACAGCTGCAAAGTCAAACAAATAAAACTGTTTTGTCCTTGTCTTTACTTGGCAGTAATATAAACTTTTTTGAAATTTGAAAAAAATTAAGACTTGAAGAGTTTCATTTCTGAGACTTTGGCACTTTGAAGCATAATCAGTAGGAATCAGGTTCTTCATTAAATGTTATAACACCTCTTCCTTTGATTCTATATGTTGATTGGCCGAACGTGCGTCACATGATGTTGTGTATTTTTACTCTTGGAATGCACACCGACCAAAAGAATTATTAAACGGTACTATCCAGCGATAGCCTAGCAAACGATGTACTATCGATTGGATACCCTGGTACCCTGACTGCATTGACTTCAAGCGTTGATTTAAATGAGCTGTGTGACAACCTCGAACCCGGTGAAACGATCAAATAATATGTGCATTTGAAATACGATATGAGAACGAAGGCAATAATATTAGTCTGGTACCCCTCTTTCTTTTAGTCAAGATTTCCTGTAAGATTTTATACAGTTGTTTGAAGATTGATTACTATATACGCACAGTTGTTTAACGAATATTATCACAAAAATGGATGACATTGAGGTGTTATAAAACAAATATAGACTGCTTTATCTCGTGGCGTAGTAAAACTTGTCACTCTCAGTGATCCCCGGAGCCGCCTATCTTCCCTCGGCTCCGCCTCTTGAAGATAGGCTGCTCCGGAAATCACCTCTAGTGACTAGTTTTAGTACGCCACTTGAAGCAGTCAATATTTGTGCACTAACAACTACATGCACTTACCTGGAATCTAGTCCTCTTAGGCAAGTCTGTTGTTGGCACTCCTTCTCTCTGCAACATAAACAAAGATACAGTCTTGTTAATGTGTTACATGGTCAACAAATCTAGTGGCATTTGATCAAGGTAGCTGGTGACATTTACTCAAGAAGTCTGGTGACTACAGTATCTGACTGCATTCACTCATGAAGTCTGTGAGATTATTCAAATAAATCACCTGTACAAAGATAAAGTGATCATATATGTACATGTACATGTACATTATCAGGGCTTGCGCTAACTTTTTGTCCTGACTAATCCACCGGGCTAGTCAGATATAGTTTTGACTAGCCCTCACAAATTTTTACTCGCCTGACCATTTACACCACATAGAAAACTGACAGGGTACATTTAGAAAGAGGAGTCATCTGACTCAGTTTTTACTACTAGCCCGGCTAGGCTACCCAGAAGCAAGTTTGACTAGCCCACGACACTCTTGACTAGTGTTTGTATGCCGCCAGGCTAGAGTCTAAATTGAGTCCTGATTATGCCATACACTTGACACCCCTGCCACTTGACACCCCAACAAACACACCACCAATCACTCAAACCCATAATGTCCAAATGTTAAACAAGCGTTGCTGGGTCCAGTAACTTGAGACTAGAATGAGTAAAATGTGGACACTTGATACTGTTTGGACAGCTACTTATGTATTCCTTACCCTGTCATAGTGCAATGGAGTAAAGGGTTTAATCAGAGCTAAATGTAGGCCCTGTATTAGCTCACCTTAACCCTAACCACCCCAGATCAGTCAAAATCCAACAGGGGGTATTGTTGGATTTTGGATGGTCCAGTTCTGTGAATCTTGTCTCTGCTGTTTGACTATGACTGGTTGAGTACCAATGGTTCAGGGGACTAGTGTTGGACTTTGGCCGAGTGTGGAAAGTACTATGATATAATATGCGAACTGTATTGTTGGATATTGATGGGCTTGGTACTGTACTTCTCAAATAATCAAGCTATACCCATGTCATAACATACCAAGTCAGTCAAAATCAAACAGCACAAGACCTGTTGGAGTTTGATGGATTGTGTACTGTCACCATATGTGTACTGTTGGAGTATGATGGGTTGTGTACTGTCCCCATATGTGTACTGTGGGAGTATGATGGGTTGTGTAATGGCCCCACAAGTGTACTGTTGGAGTATGATGGGTTGAGGAGGTCTCCAGGTAAACATGCTTAGGGGGTTAGGGTTTTAATGAGCTGTTATTAGCTGTATGGCTCTCTTTTAACATCTGTTACATCGTAGTCACCATGACAGCCACCCCCTATGCCCCCTATTTTCAAAGAGTTCATGATCACCTAAAAATCGAAGGCAACTCTTTTGGGGGATATTGGTTAGAGAAAGCGAGATTCGAGATGTAGGCAACTCACCTACAAAGTGTATCCAAGCTAAAATCATTTCCGTATGGAGTTACGACCCCCCAGCCGTTCTAATTCTAGAAGTAGACATAATGCTAGTTGCGATGATCGTGACCCTCCTCCTCCCACTGGTCGCAGACTGGAGGGTTACGAAGAACTACACACGAAAAAACTTTCGCCTTGGGCCATTTGTCAGGATCGTGACCATTATTTGCCCAATTTTTTAACACCTTTACAGTTAATAAATAAATAAAAAGGGCACAAAAATGGTCGCCATGACTTGGGAACCAATTCTAGAAAACTGAAAACATGACTGAGTATATCTTTTTAAAAAACCTATAAATAACTCACCCAAGGCTGCTGAATCGTTCGTCTTCTGCTTTCAAATCGATGGTTGAAGAGCGACCACTGAAAAAATCCCCATTACTACTGTAAGACAGATTGGCACAGTGTGGTAGGGAACCAGCTACTTGACAGCATCCACTTGTACACGCACGGCCTGTGCACAGTCCGAGCACATCGAAATCCACTGGCGTAATACAAATCAGAGACTCGTGAAACAGAGTGGACCAATGTGCTTGGAGTGTGCACAGCCTATGCGTGTGAAAGTGCACAAGTGGATGCTGTCAAGTTTGTGACGTTAGTGAAAGAACCGACAAACGAGCGGCCGCGCCGGTTACCTGCCACACCGTGCCAACCTGTGTTTACAGTAGTAGTGGGGATTTTTTCAGTCGTCGCTCTTCAACCATCAATTTGAAAGCAGAAGATGAATGATTCAGCAGCCTCGGGTAAGTTATTTATTTATTTATTTTTTTTTTTAAGATACTAAGTCATATTTTGAGTTTTTTTAAATTGATTACCACCTCGTGCTGTCATGGCAACCATTTCTGTGCCCTTTGTTGAAAATTGGGCAAATACGGGTCGACAAATGGCCCGAGGCAAACAGTAGTTCTTCGTTCGTAAAAATGGGTCTGTGCATGTGGTGTAGTCTGAATGATGAATAATGTCGTTAGGTGGCCCAACAGTACGCGAGTGTCCACGCGCTGCAATTTCATCGCTCTGCTTACCGCAAAATAAGCGCTTACTGGCAAAATTATCCACTGCGATTGATAGAGAATTTTGCCAGTAAGCGCTTATTTGTTGGTAAGCAGAGCGATGAAATTGCAGCGCGCAGACTCTCGGCTGCGGCGACGTGTACGGCGTTCAATAGGAAATCAACGTGTTTGACATGTCTGTCGATTTTGACTGAAAATTTCTACTTTTTTATCGGAGATAGAAGGCAACCATCCTACCAACGCTAGTACCATTTTGACCACTGACGTCTTAGTCTATCCTTGTGGGTAGGTAAGAAATCCAAGTGTTAATGAATTTTGAGTGATTTTTAAGGGTAAGTTACAATTGACAAGCAAGTACTGAGATAGGCCAGAACTCTATGGTTGTCAGATCATGTCCAAATATTAAAAAACGACACGAACTAGTAGTAGAGTTCTGCTTACCCTAGCCCTAGACCCAGTAACTCGGGCACTGTACTCCTTTTTTGAGATTTTTACATTATCTGTCTTTGTCAAAATCTCAAAGAAGGAGTTACAGCGCCCCAGTTACTGGGTCTACCCTAGCCCCATACATTGTGCCAATACGCTGGACTACCTCCTCCAGCGTATTGGCACAATGTATGGGGCTAAAAAAGCCTATGCTTACCCGAACCATAGAGGTAGAATTAGACCTCCATGCCCGAACTAACGTTTTTCAATTAGTCAGTACAGCCGGCCAAAAAAAGTGTAAGTTATTCATGTTTATCTTGTAAAAATATGACCGACAATAATATCTTTAGCCCTCCTAATCTTAGTACATTGTGGAGCCCACTGTCTTTATCGTCCAAAACCATTTACACGCTTCACTGATCATGCATGGTTGTGTACACTTTGGTCCAATGATAAAGTAAAAGGCAATGGCCGAGGGTGAAGAATCAGTGTTTTTTTGAGCGTTTAAAATGGTCAGTCAGCACTCAGCACGAGGGTTAATCAACGTTTGTCATACCTTATTGCTGGTAGGCCTACTACTCCGAGTGCCGTTGCTGGTAGACGCCATCTTTACCAATGTTGGCGTTTATCTTATTAAAGAACTTGAACTTAAGTTAAAGAACTTGAATGTTTGCGCGGTGAATGCTCATTCTCAAACGAAACTGGCCGGCCGGCGTATTTTTTTTTCCAGGACGAACGTGGGCAATTTACATAAATGGGCGTGCGTAAATCCCAAATACCCTCGCACATGCGTACTTGGACCTAATACATGTAGTTTTGAGTTGTTGTTCATACATGTACACATAGAGCAAGGACCTTGCTCTATGATGTACAGATACTACGAGGACAACAATGCATGTTGACTCGGTCTCCGTAGCACAGCTTGAATTTAGTTTTACCATCGGAGCCTTTTGGTTTATGGTGTATCTTATGCGTGCTTGGACTTAAATAGTTGTGAGTTGATAACGCTATTCACGGATCTTAAACAATCGCGGACAAAATAAACAAAGAAACATACGAAGCCCAAAAACAAAACGATTCTACGTCATCAGGTACAAGATGACACCAACAAAATCGTATTTTTCCTTACGATTTTGAAAACACCCCTAAGATCACAATGAGACAGTGGAATACTTTAGGAATGGCCATTAGCCTTGATGGTGTAACGATGTCTACACAAGAGGGTTGTGGGTGATGATTGTGGGCAACATACAAATACTCTGGGGTAGACTGTGCATTACAAAAAGTCACTAGAAGGACCTTGGGCTAGCATGGTGGTTTGAATGGGATAAGTCTTAATGGGGACCAGCTGTTCCATTGCTTTGTACAATATTATTGTATTTGTGAGGCACCCAAACTAACCAAAATGTAATGTTTTACTGCAGTGTACTTTTGAGTCGCTTCCTCCTATGCTGTATTTGTAGGGATCTGCATTAGCCCCTAGTGTAAATAGTTTAGAATCTTTGCTACCCCCTATAAAATTTTGAGTTCTGGTTAGCCTTCAACTGTTTTATGCCAGGCTCGCCCTAATACTATAAATTACTAACACTGAACCAACATCAAACAGCAGCTGCTTAACTACCCCCTGGTGTTATAACAGCCAAGGCGCAACGAATCAACAGACCCACAGTGGTTAAAGGGTGTTTCACTGCCACCTTGTAGTTCATACTGGATGAGCTACAGTGGGAGCAACACACATGAAATAAAACATCTCACTGTATTTATTTCATCCCCCTTTTACAGGTATGTTGATTTTCCTCTTATTAATTCATCTTTTCCAAAACACATTGGTCAACTAGGGAAAACTTTAGGTTACTTTCAGCCTATTTATAGTAATCATTTTATACTTATAAACTTTGGTGATTCTTTTCATGAACTTAGTGCTTTAATCCCTATGTGTAAACCTTGTGTGAAGTTGCGACGAAAGTACATTTTTATTCATTGATTATTTCCTTTTCTGATATTTAACTAAGTATCACCTTTAAGTGTTTGAAAGTTTAAGTTTTATAGAATTTATTGATACTACATTTTGGTTGATGACTTTTCCCAAGAAGGTATATTTCGAGTCAGAAAAGTCATGTCATAGTCATAGTTTTAGTATATAATTTCATTGGTGTCTTTTCTATTGCATATATAGCCCATACAAGTATACAGCTAGGTAAAGCCTCATGGTTTCAGACAATGCAGAGAGTCTATGTGGCGACACCACCTCTGGAAAAGTGATTAACACTATGCCCTGGGGCTATGGTCAGTGGTGGCTGGGTAGATAGAGTTTCCTGCATGGTCCAGCTGTTTTGTTTAATCCTTTGTTTTTCTTTAGTAAGAGTATGTACCAGGCAACAGAGGGTTATTTATGGCTCAGTTGTGTTTTAGTAAATACAGGGATAGGCTTTATTCTCTTAGGGTTTTTTAGATTGATGTTTTTCCTTATGTTGTTACCTTATGTATTTCTTTAAGTTGGTTTAGAAAGAAGTAGAGCTAAATAAGACTGTGTTTTGAGCCTAAGGAGTGATAAAGTCACACATAGGGAATACATTATTAGTTTGTCTTTTTTTAATCCCTAGTATGGACTGGTTAAAGGTAGGGTTTACAATTTGTATTAGTTAAATTTGTATTGGCTTGTTAAAGGCAAAGAAAGACTATTTACGTTTTCTCCTATTAAGACATTTTTCTTTTGTTAACACTAGACAAGCTAAGTTTATAAAGTCTTTTTCTTGGAAGATGTATTGTAATAAAAAGATACTGGATGAGCTACAGTGGGAGCAACACACATGAAATAAAACATCTCACTGTATTTATTTCATCCCCCTTTTACAGGCGTAACATTTGGCGACCTTGCCAGGACGGGTTCGTGTAGTCTGCTTAACTAAGGTGATGTAGCTACACAGCCCCTGCCTGCCCACCAAGGATGGCGTCCGAGCTGGAGTTGATCCACCAGAAGGTGACCGCTGGCCTCTATAGTTTATCTTCCGAGCAGCTGTGTGAAATAGTGGAAGATCTTGGAGTTGAAGACGTGACGGAAGAACTATCCCGTCTACGGATAGTGAAGTTAATCAACCGACATCTTGATCGTGATGAGGTCGAAGAGCAACCAGATGGAGGCCTATCCATGCTGAAGACAGTGTTAGAGGCCATCAACAAAATGGAGGCCCACATACCAGAGGCGGCCTCAAGCAACCTCGATGACCCTTCCCCGTCAGGAAATGAGAAGCTAGCCCCTCCCACACCTTCCAGCCCGACCCCTCCCAGCCAGACCCCAGCGGTGACCCTACGACGGGAATTTAAGATTGCTGGGCAAATCGGTGAGCCCGGCCAGAGGGACAAGCTCTCCTTCTCCAGTCTCATTCACCAAATACAGAGTGGTCTGGACAAAAAGTACCCGGAAAAGGAGATCGTGGCAGCAGTCATTCGAAGCATAGTTCCGGGAGCGAAACTCCGGAGTTATTTGGAAGGGAAGCCAGATTTAACTCTTCCGACACTAAGGCGACTACTGCGGGCACACTTCCGAGAGAAAGATGCAACAGAGTTATTTAACCAGCTTTCCCGCTTGGCGCAAGAGCAGAAGGAGTCCGCGCAAGCCTTCCTCATTCGTGCATTGGAGTTACGTCAAAGAGTGTCATTTGCATCCCAAGAGGCAGGATCATCCTTTTCATATGATTCCAGCTTGGTACAGGGTGTCTTCCTTCATTCCGTCCAGACGGGTCTCAGAGACAGCAGTGTCAAGGCAGAGATGCGTCCACACTTCAACAACAAAACAATCTCGGATGAAGACCTCTTCGAATACCTAAACACAGCAGCCACAAATGAAGAGGAGAGCCGGTTGAAGCTACAGGGACGCAAGGGCAGTTTCCTCCATGAGGCTCAGGCCAACATCATCCAGCCTGAAACCAGTGCGGAGCCCCCCAAGAAAGGAAACCCCCTGATGCAAGAAGTCAAGTCTACCTCCGCTGACATCCTCCTCCTGAAGGCCCAGGTCGCAGAGATACGAGATGTCTTGCTCAAAGGACAAAACAGGGCAAGCCAGGCACGACCGACTACCTCACGACCGACTAACTCACGACCTTGGGGGTGTAAGACCTGCCAAGGCAATGGTCAGGGAGAGTCCTGTCACCACTGCTTCAGATGCGGGTCCGGTGAGCATTACGCCAGGGGATGTCGGCTGAACCGAAGAGGACCACGTAACATGGATGGACCGGGAAACGACCAAGGGCTACCCCCGAGGGACAGGGTGTAGCCGCAGAAAACCAAGACTTAAAGTCCCAGAACAATAAAGAGGGGAGACAGCCTCCGGTTTCGATAACTACGGGACAGGTATGTCATTTGACGCCCAAGCAACATAAGGAAGTCGCACGACTTGTTGGCGGCAAATGCCTAGTGGAGTGTTACCTCCAAGGAGTACACACCCAAGCCCTATGGGACACCGGAGCGCAGGTATCCATTGTCCCCCTTTCGTGGATAAACAGGAATCTTCCATGTATTCAATTACATGCGATTGAAGAGCTGATGGAGGTAGGCGAGAAGTTTCAGTTGACAGCAGCTAATGGAACTACTATACCGTTCGAAGGATGGGTAGAATTGAGGTTCCACTTAAAGGAGACTGAAGCTGAACAAGGAATGACAGTTCCTCTCCTGGTCAGCTCGGATGAAATTGCACAGCCCATCATTGGCTACAATGTAATCGAATTATTGATGAAAGACGAAGGATCCTCTTCATCCATGCGGTCAGCATTTCCGGGACTGAAACCCAACCAGTTTGACGCACTTGTTGGTTTTATTAACAACAATAATCCAGATGACTTCTGCGAGGTGAAACTAGGCAGAAAAGACGTATTGATACCAGCCGGGCACTCTACGATCCTCACAGGTCGAGCCCACCCAGGACCAGTAGCAAAGGAGATGACTGTGATGTTCGAACCAGACATACAACGAGGCTGGCCTGATGATCTCCAGATGGATGAGTCAGTCGTTAAGGTCCCCAAGGGATCATGTTGCAGAATTAATATCCTGGTTTCAAACAACGGGCACCGAGCCCTCACAATCAAACGCCGAACAATACTGGGACGGCTCCAACTGATACAGTCCATCATTCCAGGTGATCTTAAGCCATCGGTTATGCTCATGGAGGGCCAACCCACAGATGAAACTCAACCCAAAGCAAATTTTGGCCAGGCTTGGGACCCCCAAGTTGATCTCCTTCACCTCACTGAAGAGCAGCAACAGAAAGCAAGGAAGATGTTGCGAGAGGAATGTCAAGCCTTTGGAAAAGACAAAAATGACACAGGCTGTGCCCCAGATCTGAAGATGCAGATACGTCTACACAATGAGCAACCTGTGCAACGCACTTACTCCTCCATTCCCCGTCCCCTTTACAGAGAAGTCAAGGTATACATCCAGGATCTACTCAGTAGAGGGTGGATCACTAAGTCACAGAGTTCTTATTCATCCCCTGTAGTCTGCGTACGAAAGAAAGATGGATCGCTTCGGCTATGTATAGACTACCGGGACCTAAACAAGAAAACAATTCCTGACAGACAGCCCATCCCTCGTGTCCGTGATGTTCTGGATGCTTTGGTGGGACAAGCATGGTTTTCAACCTTGGATCAGGGGAAAGCCTACCACCAGGGTTTTGTTGATGAGAGTAGCAGACCCCTTACTGCGTTTGTCACCCCTTGGGGACTGCACGAGTGGGTACGCATACCCTTTGGTCTAATGAATGCCCCAGCTACTTTCCAGCGTTACATGGAGAGCTGTCTTGAAGGACTGAACAACGAAGTATGTGTTGTCTACTTAGATGATGTTTTGATATTCGGACGCACATTCGAGGAGCACTTGAACAACATGAAGCTGGTGTTGGAACGTCTGAAACAGCATGGTGTCAAAATGAAGGCAGCCAAGTGTAGTCTATTTCAAAAAGAAGTGCGTTATCTTGGTAGACTGGTGTCCGCTCAGGGACACCGAGCTGACCCTGCAGACACGGCTGCACTGCAGGCCATCAAGACAAAGACACCCACCTGTGTTGGCGATGTCCGGAAAGTGCTAGGACTGCTGGGCTACTACAGGCAGTATCTGAAGGATTTCTCCAGCAAAGCCAAACCACTCTATGATTTGCTCTCGGTGACAACAGGGACTGAAGAACAAGGGTGTGAGCCCAAGATATCAAAGAAGAGGTCAACTAAAGCCCGAAAATCAGGACAACTCCCTTCCCGACAACATATAACCTGGACAGAGCATCATCAAAACATTCTCAACACCCTCATTGACAGCCTCATGGAACCACCAGTGATGGCCTACCCTAATTTCAAAGAATCTTTCTTCATTACTACTGATGCGTCACAAGATGGTCTTGGTGCGGTGCTGTACCAAAGACAGGAAGGGAAGACAAGAGTTATTGCTTTTGGGTCCAGAACTCTTACTCCTGCTGAGAAGAACTACCATCTACACTCCGGCAAGCTCGAGTTCCTGGCCCTAAAATGGGCAATTACAGACAAATTCCGGGACTACCTCTTCTACGCCCCTTCATTCATAGTCTACACTGACAATAATCCCTTGACTTACGTCCTTTCCACTGCACGGTTGAATGCAACTGGACACCGATGGGTGGCGGAATTGGCTGATTTTCGCTTCACCATCAAATACAGACCAGGTAAAGCCAACCGAGATGCCGATGCCTTGTCACGACTACCGATGAATGTGGAGGAGTTCACATCCGCCTGCACCCAAGAGATCACCCCAGCTGCAATTGATGCAACAGTCCAGGGTATTGAAGCAATGAAAAGCCAACAGGTGTCATGGGTTTCTGCCATTGGAGTTGTGGGTGAAGTCCAACAGATGGAGGAACAGACAACCAGGAAATCGATAACGAGGCAGACGCTTGCAGCGTCACAGAGAGAGGACCACGCCATCAAGCAAGTCATCAAATACAAAGATTCAGGAAAACGCCCTTCCAAACAAGAACGGCAGAACGAGTCACCAGAGACACGAGCCCTGATGAGAGAGTGGGACCATTTAGAAATTGACCGAGAGGGAATTCTCCATCGACGAACCGAGTCCCGAAATCAAGTCATCTTACCCCAGAAGTATAGGAAGATCATCTTTAAAGAACTACATGACGAAATGGGACACCTTGGCTCGGAACGGGTGGTAAACCTTGCTAGAGATAGGTTTTTCTGGCCCCACATGGCTCGAGATATTGAACATTACGTCACCAGAGAGTGTAGTTGTTTGAAGCAAAAGCGACCCAATGTACCAACACGAGCTCCACTCACCAGTATCACCACAACTGAACCATTCCAGCTGGTGTCTATCGACTTCCTCCATCTGGAAAAGTGTAAAGGTGGCTATGAGTACATTCTGGTCATCATGGATCACTTTACTCGATTTGCTCAATGTTATCCCACGACAAACAAATCCGGAAAAACAGTGGCTGAGAAAATTTTCAATGACTTTGTTCTGAGGTTTGGTTTCCCAACGAAGATTCACCATGACCAGGGCAGAGAATTTGAAAATAGTCTCTTCCGTCAACTGGAGAAGTACAGTGGAGTTGGCCATTCGAGAACTACCCCATACCATCCACAAGGGAATGGCCAGGTTGAGCGTTTCAATCGCACTCTCCTTCAGATGTTGCGAGCACTGACGGATGAGCAGAAATCCAATTGGAAGGATTCGCTCAACAAAGTGGTGTTTGCATACAATAGTACCAAACAAGAGACAACTGGGTTTTCTCCATTCTACTTGATTTTTGGAAGAACACCTCGACTTCCTGTTGACCTAATCTTTGGACTGATCCCAGGTTCCCATAAGAACTCTTCCGATGGTGATCCGAAAAAGTATGCTGATCAGTGGCAGGCAAAACTCCACAAAGCCTACGACATTGTACGAGGCAGGACGGAAAAAGCAGGATCACGAGCCAGAACCCACTACGACAGGAAAGCCAACTCCAGTAGTCTCCTTCCAGGTGACCGGGTTCTAGTGAGACGGTTAGCTCTTCCTGGAGGACCAGGTAAACTTGCATCCTACTGGGAGCAGAAAATCCATGTCGTACTTCGACGGCAAGCTGATGACATGCCAGTGTATGATGTCCAGCCAGAAGACAACTCAGGCAGAGTTCGTACACTTCATCGAAACCATCTCCTTCCATGTGAATGTCTAGCTCCGGACGAACCAGATGTTCCTGCCCCACCTCGGACGAAACGTAAAATAACGCATGCCCGAAGTAGAACCCAGGGTCCCGAACAGGACAACTCCAGCGACGATGAAGACATCACATGGAGAACCCCCCACTCGACTGACAGACGCACCCTTTCAGGTCAGTCCCCACCTCTCCGTCAGGATGCTGACCCTTTCTGCCCCGCTGCTGATGCAGATGCTGAACCTTTCTGCCCTGCTGCTGATGCAGATGCTGAATTGATCGAAGATGTTCAACCTGATTCTAGTGATGGTCACTTACCAGACGAGGCCAACGTTGTCCACGATGAGTCTGGCCCTGGCCTGGCTGTCCATGCAGAAACTGCGGACGAGCCAGTCTTAAGTGACGATGTAGTTTCAAATCCGGATGATGAAGGTCCAACCTCCCCGACAGCCAGACATCGGCGACCGCCAGACCGATTCACCTATGATGTGATGGGTGAGCCACGCGTTCAGAATATCCACGTACCCCCAATTGTGCCACCTCATCCTCATATGCCACCCCAAGGGCCATGGATGAATGGACAGGCAGGATGGACGTGGATGCCACACCTTCAGAGCTTTGTATGGGTACCGCCCATGAATCTTCATCCTTCATCTGTGTACATGTACCCTCATGGGCCACTACCAGTGATGAGTTAACTCTATTCGGGATGGTTTTGAGATAGATGCAGATGGTGTGGACGGAACAAGGACAGATTGGTTACTGGGTCTTTGAATTTTTGCTGGCCAGCACCCGAGTGATGGGAGTGATGTCATTCGTCTGTTAGAGTTTTTCTCTCCTGCCGCGTGACCTGAAGATTACTCCATAGAGACCCTGATGCCCGGTAACAGAGACAATTGTTCCAGTAGCTGGAAATGTGAACTTTAGACAGAACATTGTTCAGGGAATTTCAGTCATTTTTTAAATGATCTTTTTGATCAGGAAGTTTAGGATTTTCCGGAATTAGCTACTCTAGAATTCCTGACTCCGATATTCATTTTGTGTCTGGGAAACACCTTTTGATTAGCAATTTCTTTTGCATGACTGAGATATAACATTCCCTTCCCACTAGTTCACTGAACAGCACTCAGTTATTTTGTATTTTTTGTTTGTTTCAGGAGTCCCGTGACTCTAACATGCAAGTCAATGTTTTTGGAATTTTTTTTTTTTTTCACTGAAATGTTTGGGACAACATTTGATTTTTGGGGGACGCATGTAGGGATCTGCATTAGCCCCTAGTGTAAATAGTTTAGAATCTTTGCTACCCCCTATAAAATTTTGAGTTCTGGTTAGCCTTCAACTGTTTTATGCCAGGCTCGCCCTAATACTATAAATTACTAACACTGAACCAACATCAAACAGCAGCTGCTTAACTACCCCCTGGTGTTATAACAGCCAAGGCGCAACGAATCAACAGACCCACAGTGGTTAAAGGGTGTTTCACTGCCACCTTGTAGTTCATACTGGATGAGCTACAGTGGGAGCAACACACATGAAATAAAACATCTCACTGTATTTATTTCATCCCCCTTTTACAGGTATGTTGATTTTCCTCTTATTAATTCATCTTTTCCAAAACACATTGGTCAACTAGGGAAAACTTTAGGTTACTTTCAGCCTATTTATAGTAATCATTTTATACTTATAAACTTTGGTGATTCTTTTCATGAACTTAGTGCTTTAATCCCTATGTGTAAACCTTGTGTGAAGTTGCGACGAAAGTACATTTTTATTCATTGATTATTTCCTTTTCTGATATTTAACTAAGTATCACCTTTAAGTGTTTGAAAGTTTAAGTTTTATAGAATTTATTGATACTACATTTTGGTTGATGACTTTTCCCAAGAAGGTATATTTCGAGTCAGAAAAGTCATGTCATAGTCATAGTTTTAGTATATAATTTCATTGGTGTCTTTTCTATTGCATATATAGCCCATACAAGTATACAGCTAGGTAAAGCCTCATGGTTTCAGACAATGCAGAGAGTCTATGTGGCGACACCACCTCTGGAAAAGTGATTAACACTATGCCCTGGGGCTATGGTCAGTGGTGGCTGGGTAGATAGAGTTTCCTGCATGGTCCAGCTGTTTTGTTTAATCCTTTGTTTTTCTTTAGTAAGAGTATGTACCAGGCAACAGAGGGTTATTTATGGCTCAGTTGTGTTTTAGTAAATACAGGGATAGGCTTTATTCTCTTAGGGTTTTTTAGATTGATGTTTTTCCTTATGTTGTTACCTTATGTATTTCTTTAAGTTGGTTTAGAAAGAAGTAGAGCTAAATAAGACTGTGTTTTGAGCCTAAGGAGTGATAAAGTCACACATAGGGAATACATTATTAGTTTGTCTTTTTTTAATCCCTAGTATGGACTGGTTAAAGGTAGGGTTTACAATTTGTATTAGTTAAATTTGTATTGGCTTGTTAAAGGCAAAGAAAGACTATTTACGTTTTCTCCTATTAAGACATTTTTCTTTTGTTAACACTAGACAAGCTAAGTTTATAAAGTCTTTTTCTTGGAAGATGTATTGTAATAAAAAGATACTGGATGAGCTACAGTGGGAGCAACACACATGAAATAAAACATCTCACTGTATTTATTTCATCCCCCTTTTACAGGCGTAACATATTTATACATATGTATGTTTCTTCTATAGTTTCAATCGCCCCCCCCCCCCAAAAAAAAAAAAAAAAAAAAAAAAAAAGACTTTATCTACATTTTGTCATCTATCTGTATCTGTCTGTCGGTCGGTCTGGGCTTACGAGAGCGCAGCATGAGTTGTACTACAGTAACTGTGGGTTTTTCTTTACATTGTGGGGTGATGCTCACAATGTTTATTTATCTATTTATTTTGATCTATAACAAAAGATTAAAGACAAGGGACATGGATGTATTTATCTATAAAATAAGTCTCACTGCCAAAATAAAAATAAGCTTTCCTCAAATAAAGTGAAGAATTGCCAAAATAAATTGCAGTACGTTCATAACGATCGTAACAAGTGGGGAATCAATACAAATCGTTAGCAGATCAACCACAAACAGAACTTTGAAGTGGGTGATGAATTAAATATCGTTTTTTAGCTTACGTGTTTCTAGGATAAGATCCACCATAAACCAAAAGGCTCCGATGGTAAAACTAAGTTCAAGCTGTTCTACGGAGACCGAGTCAACATGCATTGTTGTCCTCGTAGTACATGTATGAACAACAACTCAAAACTACATGTATTAGGTCCAAGTACGCATGTGCGAGGGTATTTAGGGTTTACGCACGCCCACTTTATGTTAATTGCCCACGTTCGTCCTGGAAAAAAAAAATACGCGGCCGGCCGTCATCGCTACACTACAAGCGAGGGCGCCCTTCAAAAGTGCAGTATTCCTAAACTGCACTAAGTCTGTCCTTTATTACTATGGTTAGTAACGATCCGTTTGATAATAATTGCTACTACAAGTAAAACGCTAGGTTTTATTAACCTTATTACTTTATAAACAATAATTAGAAAACTTATTATAATTCTACCAAGAAAGACAACTTGCGCAAAATGCACACAAAACAATTTCTTTAAACGACCTCGCATGATTTTTAAAACCTTGGAAATACAAAATTTTAGCCTGGCTTAGATTAAAATCGTTGTTAATGTCGCAATGAAAAAGATTTCTTTTAAGCCAAATTCCGTCACATACAAAAATACAATGATGCTTTGAACTCTCAGTTCAGCCCGTATAATACTGGGGGGGGGGGGGCAATAATGTGTGGTTCTAATATATACACTAACCACAAATCGCCACACAATTTTCCGAACCCCGTTATTTCTCTGAGGTCATCGGAGCAGCTGTAACTGATTCCATTCCTTGACAACCAATTGCTTGGCATTGGGACACTCGTTTTGTAAACGTATTTAGTTATTTAAAAACAGGTTTTCCAATCTCACTTCTGAATTGGAAATATAGATCGAATTGGGGAATTATTGAGCACACGTATGATGAAAACCTGTCATTCAACAGCCTGATTGGAAATCAGATTGGAGAGTCTCTTTGTTTTGCAGTCTCTCGAAGATCTTGTTGAAAACAGTGAAAATGATATAAGAACAAATAAGTTTAAACAACATCAAACAAAAAGTCTGTGATTTATTTGATTATTATATTTTCCCCTTCATGTATCTGATGATAGACTAAATTACGGGGAATTATATCCAATAGGGAAATATCGACCAACGTTTAATTAAACAATTGGACTGTAAATCATTCTAGTTATTAACTAAATCACTTGTTGACCCTTGACCCTGAATAATCATAAAAAAATGTAACAGTGCCCATTACAAATCTGTCTGAAAATGTTGCTTACAATATATTAAGCTAACAATGAAAAAATACGCAATTTGGAAAATACGCGTTTTCGCAAATCAAGGTCAACGGTCATATTTTTACGTAATTTGTGCGGTATGCGATATAATTTTGGTTTTGTTTTAAAATGAAGGTCATTTCAAGAGCTTTCAAATGATATAAAGTTTGTCTCTGTAGATGCTTTACTTTCAGTGATACGCCTGTCCAAATATAGCAGGAGTCATGCTAGTTCGTTGACCCAATATCTCAAAAAATAACTAACCGAATGACATAAAATTTTTATTCTGGGGGTTTCACAAGGAGGTATGTTTCCAACAAATTCCAAACAATTTTTGAATATTTCTGCAACATTTTTTGCGAACTGTGACTATCTGTTTTTGCTTTGCATTGATGGCTTCCCGTAGTTCCTCCATCTTGGTTGGCAAAAACTCGGGATGTGACGTTGCAAAAGAAAGGTCTATAGAGAGGTTGCGTGACCCCGGGAAAAGTTCATTTCGCAGCCATGTTGGGTACAGTCATGAACAAACTCAGTGGCTGACGCGTCGTCTGCTGAATGATTTCCAGCGCCTGTTTGTGCACACAGCCCTAGAAAAAGGTCTCGGGTGACGTCACGTGAAACCTCTCTATAAAAAAGCACCGCTTACTGTGGCGCCCGCTAACGTCTCAAAAGTCTCCCATTTGTTGAACTTTATTTTACACGTAAACGGATCTTCCTATTGATGAGGGATCTAGACACGAATGGGCAAATCTCAACATGATTCCAACTTCTGACTATAGAGAGAGATACACACACATTTGTTATTCAAAGATACAACATATCCGCAAGCCATATACTGTTTGACACTTTTTTTCCAACAGACAAAACTGAGCTTCATTATGATCTAGAATTAATGTCAAAGATTCACATTTCAACTAGAAATGTGTTTGTTACGAAACAAACACAGGGGTTTCGGTAAAACAAAATAAACGATTGAAAAGAGGAAATGTGTGATGTCATGGTGACTAAATGAAGTTTGTTATAGTTCGTCACAGTCCCAATATGGTGTAACAATAATTGTCTCGATGTGAAATGTTCAGTTTAGTTTTGGAAATGGAACCTCGCACTACTTTAATAATGTGATGACATCAACAAACTTTCAGACAGCTTAGACTTTACTGACACTTACTACATAGAAACAATATGAAAATTCTTGATCACTTTTCCTGTAGATGCCATTATTTAAACATTATTTAAACCCCTTCTGTATATTTTGTGATTGAATGAAGTATTAGTTTTGAAAAGTCAAAAAAAAAGTCAATCAATCAATCAATCAATTAATCAATCAATCAATCAATCAATCAATCAATCAATCAATCAATCAATCAATCAATCAATCAATCAATCAATCAATCAATCAATCAATCAATCAATCAATCAATCAATCAATCAATCAATCAATAAAATCGCGAAAGCAACGTAGTGTGTACAAAATAAATACAGTAAACTACAAGTGAAACTGGGTAAATATTGGACACTCCAAGCAAAAATATTGACAAAATAGGGAGACCCAGGGCTGGGTAGCTCAGTTTGTAGAGCGTCGGTAAGAGCCGGGGTCACGGGCTCAAATGCCATCCTCACCCATAAATTAAAATAAATGCACAAAGCATTTTGAGCAATTTAATATCAATGGTGGCAACCACATCATGGAATAAAACGGTCCATCAGCATCAGCACCATCGTTACAATGTTGACGATTCCAAGGCTGATGAAGGCTAGGTCGTAACTTCGTGTCAGGTCATAAAACAACCCTGCAGGAAGATAATACAAGTTAAACAGCGAAGAAAATTCAATCCGGCGTTTTGATTAGTAAGGTTTGTTTGATGAAGCATTACATTAAACTTAAAATGCGACGATGTCACACGGCGGTATAGCTAGGGTTCGTTGTGCCTGAGACAAGCTTCAAGAATGTGTCCCTCATTCATTTGAAAACATTAGCCCTATTTGAGATATCAGTAAAAACAATGGGTTCAAATATCAGTCACAATCCCAAGATGCGGTTAGATTTCAAAGTTGATATCATCCTCGTACAAGAAAACACTACGGCATTTCAATCACATACTAATTACTGTCACGTAGACTGGTTCCCGGTCTCTACACTCGTTCTGACTGTATATAGGGACCGGTAGTTACTACCAATATTGCGGTTTTGATTGGCCCTCGCTTGCGCCGGTGTGTAAGGAGATTCTGTCCGGTAGGAGATTCTGTCAGAGCATACGGCGAATTGTGTACCAACTCCTTGTGATAGCGCCCTCTTTTGAATGAACTCCTCCAGCCCACGTTAATTTACCGTATGGTGGACACATTACCCTAGGACAGATTACCCTATGACACCGGCGCAGTAATCATTTTCTAGTTGTAGAGATGACGTTGGCTTTGCTCGTGACGTTATGCATGTTGTTGTTGGACACTAGCACACGTGTGTATCGTAACCCTTCATCCGGACATAATAGTGAACCAGCCTTCAACATCCAAATTCAAGCTACTCTCTTAAAAAAATCAATCGAAAAGACTGATTTTCAATCTAATTAGAGTGATTTTCAATGTAACTATTCAAGAGAGTGCTTTAGAAGAACAACGTTAGGGAGATTCTGAGATTCTGTGTCTGTCATGTTTTGTGTAAAGGCTGCATTGCATTATGGGATTACGTAGACCTATATGCTAATTCTAATTAGCATAATCCTTGCAGAAATCTGCTAGGTACATACTGTAGTAATTTTCATTACCCGCTACCGGTCCCTATACACAGTTAGAACGAGAACAATGGACCGGGAACCAGTCACATTGTCACATTGTATAGTAAAGCTCACCTGCTACAAAACTGCCGCTGGTTTCTCCAAGCCCATAGAGACAGTTTCCTAAAACAAATATATCAACTAGAATGCTTTCATCGTACAAGTCTTTAGCCACTAATGTCGTCAGCATGTTCAGAATTCCAATAGCACCACCGTTGACACAAGACAAAAACATCAAGGCCTGCCGAGAGTAAGAAAACAAGTATTGCTTTGGTCAACATGAAAGATGCAGAGTTGCACATCTGTACAGTCATTGATTGAGTACCAATTTGCTATTTGTTGGATTTTTATTTTTAATTATTTCATATAAAGTTCTGTGGATCGTTTCATTCACCTGTACATTCCTTCGTGTCCAGTTTCTTGAACTATACATTTTCTCATTAAACAATTTTTTTTATTAAATTTGATGTCGAATTATGTTCTGTAATAAACAAATTCAAGCTGTATTTAAAGTAGAGTGAGTTAGCATTTTTTTAACTTGGAAAACTGGCGAAGTTTCGTGTTAAGAAGAGAAAAGGATTATTTTTAAATTTGCGTACTTCGTGAATCACATTTCTTAAAGTACGAAGAAGAAAAACGGAAAAACAGAGCTAAATGAAATGCAAATAACGACACTTTATATACAATAATAAAACCTGCAATGTTATCAAAAACACCGAATTTCCCTGACGAGTTGGAACACGCAATGGGCATCGTAATGCAAAGAGTTCCTGGCTTAGCCAGAGCCATCTATTGACGGTGAGATGAAAGCGCCAGTGAGGCGTCGTTAGCAATACCAAAATATTAAAATTGTCTTACCAAATAATTATCCTGGGCAAATGAATCCATAAACATTGCAGCTGCGTTGATAATACACACTAACACAAACATCCGAAATGAACTGATTACATTGTAACCTTGCAAAGGAATATGAATGAGTCTTCCAATGAGATTTCCAACACCACCTCCACTTGACAAGAGAGCTGCTGCAGAGAGAGTTATACCTCTTGATACGGCATGAGGTACTAGAAATACCATCCAAGCAGCAGAAGATATGCCTTGCAGGAAATAAACACCAACTTGAAAAAGTACTCTTGGTTTCTCAACAAGAACGTCCAAGGAAAGCCAAGAAGCAACTGCCCTCAGCCGATTACGTAAGCGTGGTTCATTTTTTACATTTGACACTTGGTCCGTGTCTGTTGTACTTAATTTAGAATACTCTTGGATGTGCTGTTTACTCAGGGCACCAAACACAGTCACGTGGAACATAACAGCAGACATGATCATCATGGTTCCACGCCAGCCGTAGATTTCAAGAAAGAAATCGACTACCGGTGGGCAAGCCATTACACCGAATGACCCGCCTAGGTATGCTATGGAGTACATGGTTGCAGAATGATCAGATGTTGACGTTATCAATACAGCTATCTGTGGTATGTAGGAAAGACCCATACCAAGACCTGTACAGAGTAGGAAAAATACATGTATTACATACATGGGATCGATTTTTTTTCCTTACGGGGCAATCAGGGTTGGAGAAGTGGATCTCCAATAGGATTGAAGGATTGTGTCATCGTCTTCAAGAAGTGACCCGATCCCTTTAAACAGATACGCAAGCCTGTATTTCAGTTTGGAGAAGCTGTAGATTTCCAATAAAAGGAGATATAAGGCATACGAAAATAATAGTGCAATTCTCAAATTTCATCTCAAAAAAGGAGTAAAAAAACATCCAATGCAGGACATGAGCAAAATCTGAAAAACGAGAGGTCTTGTTAACTTGTCTTGTGGACCTCGACGTCATCCAGGAGCAACAGCTTGATGTGTTTCGCTGCACGTGGGGAATTAAGTTGAAACCCGCGCATGTTTTAAGCCTGCCGGACAAGTTCAATACTTGGGTTGGGCGCAAAAGTTTTTAGCTTGCGCGGTCAAAGTAATAGCTTAAAGTTTGGTAAGTTTGGTTTGATGAAAGGGGTTATGGTAAATGTTTGGGCCGAGTGAACGTACCACTGATGATGCGTTGAAAATAATATCACAACAGATTAATCTTTATTTCACTGAATCAGATTATAAACATCAGTGGAAGGGAGTGTGAGAAATCCGCAACAGGGAGTCTTGGTAAGATTTGCGTTCTGGTTGCTTTAGTAAAAGGGAAATTAGAGCTATAGTTTTCTATTGTGGGATGTTTTTTAATGATCAAACTCACCTGTTGTTATTCCCAATGTAAATGCTAACTGGAAGATGTTCTGTGTGAATGCGCTGGCAAGGTACCCAGCAAACAGCAAGACACCCCCCGTCATTATACACACCCGGCTGCCATATCGCCTTGCAAGATTACCTGTGATTGGTGCTGTTATAGCATTGTGTAATTAGAAAGATACAAAGAAAAGATATCAAAAGCCTTTATCATGGGAAATTAGAGCTATAGTGATCATTTTAAGGGGAAATGAAACGGGTAATCCCATAAAATGATAATCCCTGCACCAACAGGGACATAACAAGTTTTATTATCAAATCCATCAATCGTAAAAAATAAATAAATAAATAAATAAAATAAAAAATTGTTTTTAGTTTTTCTAAGCTTGATTTTCCACATAAATGCAGACAAATACTTATAAGTAACCTAATATAGCGCTCAATTCTTATGTTATATATATATATTTATTTATTTATTTATTTATTTTTTATTGCCTCTGTCGTAATGATTTTTGATGGGGATTTTTTTTAATCGATTCCAAAAAGGGAATCCTTGAAAATGTTCAAGGATGGCAATTCTGAACTACAGAAAATAAATTGGTTTCCGGAAACCTCACATAGCAGATACAGCGTGTGTGTTGTTTTAATAAATTTCATCAATTATTGAATATGGTTTGAACAAATAAAAGCTTCCAATCTTGGAAACATTTTTTTAGACGACCCTAATTTCCGCTTCACTTGAAACCTTAATCCCCATGCAATAAAAGGCGATCATGTGATCCTTGACGTACACGCATTCATTAGTGCGTTCACTGCTACATTTAGTAGTAGTACAAATCGCGCGAAATTAGGACGTTGTTCACTCTCGTTCACAGGGGAAATTGATCTTGCCGCGTCATTTTTTTTTTTGGTACCGAGGTTGGCTTAATTAAACCCCTGGAATTGTGACAAGAAAATCCTAATAAGGCCTTTGGCCAATCCACTCTACGCACCACTCAAATATGGCATCCCTCAAAAGAGGCGTCAAATCATGGAGCAACTGGTCCCCTCTCATTCTTCTTTGATTTGTGACCTGTCTAACTGTATGCAGTTTAGGATGACCGCGTAAAAACGAATCATTTGAATTATGATTGCATAATTATTAAAGAGAGGTTGCATGACCCTGGGAAAAGTTCGTTTCGCAGCCATGTTAGGTAATGCCATGTACAAACTCAATGGCTGGCGCGTCGCAGCATTAGAAAAAGGTCTCGGGTGACGTCACGTGCAACCTCTCACATGACGTCATTTGAGGAGGGCGCCCTCACCTAGAGGTCAAAATTAGGTTGTTCATTGGCCAATCCTGTGCGCCACGCGTACAAATCTCTGCGTTTCCATTGTTACATCATCGATTCACCTCTAAGATGGTGGCGTGATGACGTCAATGCATAAGGTCTTCACGCACATTTAGGCGGTGCGTCAAACAAACGCGCGCAGACAATTTGGTCCTCAACTAGCTCTATGGTGCTTCACTACCACCAGGGCCCAATTTCATAGAGCTGCTTAACAGCCGATTTTGTGCTTACTGTGCGATTTCCATTTCATAGCGCTGCTAACCGTAAGCACAGGAAAAGGCATGCTAACCTTCAGGTGCTTGCTGCAGGAAAATGAATGCCAAACTCCATGCTTGTATGATCAGACACAATCCCATCACCTACCTGCCATACTAAAGAATTTGTCGATGGACAGGCTTTTTAAAGTATATCCTGGTTATTTGTTCCGAATTGCCGAATTAAAAGAGTAATGACGTCATCCTCCTCAATAGCGCCCTCTTGTGACAAAATTATATTATTTTGCTGAAAACACGTTTTTATATTCACATTTATACTATTTTGTTGATTTAAATGTTAGTATATCAAATGACTTTTTTAATTACCGTCATCCCGAACACCTAGTTTTGTGATTCAACAATAATAATAATAATAATTTATATATAATGCGCCGATTCCAACTTGAAATCTGTTCAAGGGCGTGTGACAATAAATACAATTAAAATGGATACAAACTAAATACTATTACATAAAACAAGACAGAAAGCTAAGAGAAACATACTATATGCCCCAATGCGCTTTATAAAATAAAAACAATGAAACACCTTTCTAGAAAAGGAACGTTTTGAGATTTCGTTTAAAAACATCTAATGACTCAATGAGTCTGATGTTGACCGGCAATTGGTTCCAGAGCCTCGGTCCAACTATCATAAAAGCCCCGTCACCAAATTATTTATCGAGAGATTTACTGTTGAGGATTTCCAAAGTGGTTAGATGATCTATAAGTGAGTATTGTGCACATTTACAAATGTATGGAGGACATAGATTATGCAGACATTTATAAACAAACAACACAATTTTTAACTGGATACGATAAATTACAGGCAACCAGTGAAGATCACACAGGAACGGTGTAATGTGACAGTATTTAGGCGATTTACAAATGACCAAAAACTCAGTTCTAGGTTGTTGTTGTTGTTGTTGTTGTTGTTGTGGTTTTTTTTAATCGACTCCAAAAAAGGCTGGCAATTTTGAACTGCAGAAAAAAAATTGCGTACGTGAAAGGTCAACTTGCACTGTAGCAACTAGTGTGCGTTGACTACAAACGTTTTCTTGTATAGTTTAAATCTTAGTGCTTCACAGATTGATATGATTGGCGTCAATATTTGTGACTTGAGGTACAAATCGTGAATTTTGGCGGCAATATTGGCGTCACTATCATTTTTGTGCGCTGTCTCTTTGAAGCCACCATAAGATTTATATGAATTCGACGTGGCATGAGCTGGCAGTAAAATTACCATAGGAATAGTTTGAGTGACTTACCAAGGATGAAACCAATACTGTTTGACATGCCAATTACAGTCCCGAGTTCAGCTGCACTGCACTGTAGAGAATCCATCATAGGGTTGAATAACACTCCGAACGATTTCAGAGATCCCATCTCCAAGAAAACTATCATGAAGGATGTAAATGTAAGGAGACAGCTTGAAGTCATCATTTTGAACTAAGATTCACCCTACTCTTTAAAATCAGAGTTTCCAAACAAAGTGCTTTACACGAGTGCGCCTGCTTGCATTGCTTTTTCCTACGAGAACTTGGATCATGGTTGTTACCACTTGCCCTTGCTTTGTCCCTTTATAAATTGTTTGTAGTTTTCAAAAGCATTGGACCATTTCATCAATTCAAAATTGTTGCTGTGGTCTCCGAAGTGCAACGCTGAGGTATGTATAGTGATTTGTGCTGCAATTTTGCATTCGTTTGGTCAGACATGCTAAAAAATGATGGCCACAATTTTACACGGTGACAGTGGGGAACCACAAAATCGTGTTGCCAGATCGAGTACAATACCTGTGCACAGCCCGGGAGAAAGCCTCGGTTCCGCCATAGTTAATTTCTAAGACTCAGTCTATGGTATAATAGCCTGTTCCTTCAGGCTTTATTCTTCAGGATTTTTACACTAGGGGGCACAGAGGGGAGGGGCATTGCTTTTCAGGGGGGCAGGTACCATTTTTTTTTATGAATTACATGTATCTACATTTTTTTATGGGGGGCACCTGGGGGCACTGGAATTTGTTTTTGTTTTTTTGTTTGTTTGTTTGTTTTTTGTTTTTGTTTTTGTTTTTGTTTTTTTTTTTGGGGGGGGGGGGGGGGTGGGGCACGTTCCCCCAGGCCCCACTTGGCTACGCCGCTGTTTGCAGTGTCCTTTCGTGTGGTTTCCAGTGCTAAAATAGCAGCGCCGAACACCTCTTGTTTTTGTTCGAGATTTATTTTATTTTGTAGGTGTTCAGCTTCCGCCGAAAATCTCTTGTTTTTGTTCGAGTTTATATAATATATTTGTTTGACTTCTTTCTACCGTCGTCTTCCCCTCTAACACCTTTCAAACCATAACTCAGGTTGAAACTTGGCATATAATTGAACCTCAAGATGAAGACAGCACTTGAACAACTACGTCATCATGACGTCACCCGGTGTCTAACTATAGTAAATCAAATGTATTATTTTATCATTTCAAAAAATCATAACTCCTGAACTATGCAATATATTTACACAGTTCTTACATCATCGGAATGGTCTTTGAAAATAAAATAAATGTCTTACGAAAATGACCCCAATTTGACCATGTCTTCCGGTTCAAACCGGAGGTTGAATTTAAAGGTTTTCAAAAGTATTAAGTTCTGCTCTACAGCCAACATGAAAGAGAATTCGGACATGGTATTAGTGTCTGAAATGTAATTTTGCTCATGGGCGTCTCAAATATAACATTGATGACGTCATAGCAGTTGGACGAATTATATTAAAGGATTTAAAAAATTTCCAACTCAAAATTGTTAAACCACACTTAACCGTAAATTATTTGTCATTAGATACTATATATAAAAGCGTGCTTGTAAAATTTGAAGAAAAAAATCGTCTGTGTTAAACAAAAATCATCAAAAACGTAATAAATGACGTACAAATACGACCCAAAGTTGACCCTGACTTCCGGTTCAAACCAGAAGTTGAAGTAAAAAACTATTTTTAAAACAATCAATTTATCTCTGTGGTCAATTTAAAAGTAGTTTTGGACATGATTTTAGTGTGTACATTGGTAATGGACCTTTTTTCAAAATTGAACTGGTGACGTCGTTACATTATTATACATGCAGCGCCTTCTGGTTAACAAGATTGGAAAATGTTACAAAAATCATGTTGTGACGCAGTTTTACGTAAGAACTGTTTTTCCCGTGTTAACTCAGTAATGTTTACCAGCATCTCATTAAATGTTCCCGAACACAAATTGTTATCCGTAGGTGGGTTGTGCTGAAATAATGAATTATTCATATATTTTCGTGAACTATACATTATGTGCATGCGCATTTTGTATTCGCAATGCAACACACGCAAAATATGTACTTCACTGTGCATTTAACGGTTTGTACACACAAACGCAGCTTAGTAGACAGACAGGAGCAGCAGGCAAATCTTCCAAGATGACTTTATCACAGTGTACATTTTTACGGGGATGAACACTGTTGTATACTTCTTTTTTAGGTATTGTCGTCTGTTTTTCTTTTTCGGATTTTTTTTATTCTTATCTTTTATTTATAAGTGTATTTTTTTGGTTGTTAATAGATCTTTGATTTTTAAGGTTTTACTTTCTTTTATTGGCAGCTGTTATTTTAAACTGTATTTAATTTCTAAGGTTTTTGTATTGATGGTCTTTGAGTTATCTGATGATAACATATTTACGGAGACTTGGTTGGATAATTTTTGATTTGGCAAAATAGTGCAATTTAAATGATGACGTCATCATTTAAAAAGCCAATGAGCAAAAAAGGACATTTCATACACTGAAACCATGTCCAATTTCTCTTTCATGTTGATTACACAGCTAAAATTATGAGTTTTTAACACTTTTTCAGTTGAGCTGCCGGTTTTAACCGGAAGACAAGATCAAAATAATTGGAGACACCCCCTACAGATATACACGTACATCAATACGCTGCACAGAGCACCAGAACAACGCGCGGCCCATAACAACAGCGAAAACGGCCCGTAAACGCGTCTGCTCTGCAATGGCTTTTGCTTACACTTCGCGGCCCATAACAACAGAAAAACGGGTAGTCTGGTTCCCTGGCCAAAGATTCCCTGACCACTCTTGTTAAAAGTCTAAGGTCAGGCATCATCCAAAGCTAAACATAGATTATGACGCAACATATAATAAATATTCATTACTTTTCACCAACGGTGGACAATGTCATTGGATAAAAAACGGAGCGCTGATGACGGGCCTTTTTACTTAAAAAAAAGCCTTGGACAATCAGTTTGTAAAAAATGTTACAAATATAATATTCAAATGTAGTGTTGAATTTGTTGGGGGAAAAAAGAACGAAAAACGATAATGGGATGTGTCTGACGACAACAAGTTCGGAGCATTTCGGATATTTTCGGAAAAGGAGGAATTGCTCCTTTTTTGTCACGTGACATTTGGGTGATACCTGACCCTAAAATCGACAGAGAATAGACGGAGATTTGGGGGTCTGGGGTCCGCGACGCGACAATAGGGTGTCAGCCGCGCATATGTACCAATCAGCATGGAGGATTCACAGTGCGTGTGCGTGGACGCGCGCGTGCAGCGGCCGTAGCTGCGGTGGAGCAAACCACCATGGACGAGGTGCTCGGATTAGTCATTTGTGTATACCTCAAAATAATATAAAAGAACAAAGGGATGAATAAACCTCTACACTCCAATAAACCTCACAATGTCAACCTCAAAGGAACCAGAAAGACTAAACTTTAACTTAAAGGCAATTGTTACAATATAAAACTATATACAAGCAGAAGTCCGAGATTTTGTGACATTGACCGACAACTACAAAAGAAGAAGGGAAATTAAGGGTTTTCCCCCATACATTACAATAGAATGTTGTCCAGCTTTATAATTGTCGTCTGCAGTTGTCTATACTATTGTGTATAGTTTTAAAGCCCCAGCTCAACATTGGTAAGCAGATAACATATTTACATATACCTTACATGGTATAAAGATAATGATGGTAGAAAACTTTCTTTGAAATATTTCTGTCTGAAGTGTACGGTGGCCCACAACTGTCACGGCAAAAGCAAAAGCGCCACGGCAAAAGCAAAAGCGCCACGGCAAAAGCAAAAGCGCCACGGCAAAAGCAAAAGCGCCACGGCAAAAGCAAAAGGGCCACGGCGAAAGCAAAAGCGCCACGGCAAAAGCAAAAGCGCCACGGCAAAAGCAAAAGCGCCACGGCAAAAGCAAAAGCGCCACGGCAAAAGCAAAAAGGGCCACGGCGAAATCAAAAGCGCCACGGCGAAAGCAAAAGCGCCACGGCAATAGCAAAAGGGCCACGGCGAAAGCAAAAGGGCCACGGCGAAAGCAAAAGGGCCACGGCAAAAGCAAAAGCGCGATGTAGATAATTATGAGTTAAAGGTCGAATTTGGTTGTGGTGAACCATGTGATATGACTATGTGGTAAATATTTAACACGGACGGTGTGCAGTATCCTTGACCTGCATAATGTTCACACAAGTTCAGGTCCCATATTAAAGACCAAAGCGCCATATTACCATTGTTTAAAAATCAAAACGGTTCTTAGATGTTCATTAAAACGGTTTACAAACAGTGACCATTGATTTATGGTTTATAAACAATGGACAATGATCAAGAATCTATTTTATGGGCAAGTGTATTTAGTAACTCATGATTTACAAACAATATTAAAAAGCACAAAACATTTATACTTTACTAGTATGTAATCCATAACAAAATTGGGCAACACTTTTAATAATAACATGCAATACAATCAAATGAAAAAATATCAAACCAGTCGTGGGAAGGTTAACTACCGAAGGCAATACCGAAGACAAAAGGCTAACATTTTGTGTTGCACCGGAATTAGTTTCAAATTTCAAGCACATCACTCACAAAACGCCAATTGCCAAAGATTAATTAGGCAGAACAGCGTCCATAAGGCACCTAGTTTTTCCACACCCTTGCCCCCCCCCCCCCAAAAAAAAAAAAATAAAAATAAAATAAAAATAAATTGTTCCATTTATATTTGGGTCTCGTTTTGTACCCGTGCTCTCTTCCCCCGCCGGCCGTACATTGCAATAAACTACTGTATTATTTCCTTCCCCCTTTCTTCTTTTGCTATCTCCCTCCGTTTCAACCCCCTTTTCCAACTCTTTTTCTCTCTGCTCCTTCGTCCCTCCTAATGTCCTACATTCCCCAACCCGAACGTTAAAGAACGTATGACGCATTCAAAGTTTTTCGAAGCTTGACCTATATTCAATTCAATTTAATTCTTCTCAACATTTATTTCCAAAATGCACAACAAACAATCACTGCAGGAGGTCATTACGACAAACAAATTTAAAGAAAGCAACAGTAATAAATAAGGTTGTAATGACACAAATAAGACAGAGGCAATTATGGAGGCATATTCAGAAGACAAAAAGTCTTGTTTAGAAATGCCTGTAAACAATCAGTGAACAAAGCAAAAATTACTCTAATCACGCAGAGACGTCCCAGACAGGAAAACAGAGTCAGGACCTGAACTAATGTGTGAACATTATGCAGGTCAAGGATCAACTGCACACCGTCCGTGTTGAATATTTACTACACCGTAACCAAATTCAACCTTTAACCCATATCTACATCGCGCTTTTGCTTTTGCCGTGGCCCTTTTGCTTTTGCCGTGGCGCTTTTGCTTTTGCCGTGGCCCTTTTGCTTTCGCCGTGGCGCTTTTGCTTTTGCCGTGACCCTTTTGCTTTTGCCGTGGCGCTTTTGCTTTTGCCGTGGCCCTTTTGCTTTTGCCGTGGCCCTTTTGCTTTTGCCGTGGCGCTTTTGCT
This sequence comes from Marthasterias glacialis, assembly GCA_911728455.2. Classification (NCBI taxonomy): domain Eukaryota; kingdom Metazoa; phylum Echinodermata; class Asteroidea; order Forcipulatida; family Asteriidae; genus Marthasterias; species Marthasterias glacialis. Next base: position 23,310,253 of record OU452225.1, read on the forward strand.
TTTGCCGTGGCCCTTTTGCTTTTGCCGTGGCGCTTTTGCTTTTGCCGTGGCGCTTTTGCTTTTGCCGTGGCCCTTTTGCTTTTGCCGTGGCGCTTTTGCTTTTGCCGTGACAGTTGTGGGCCACCGTAGAAGTGTTATCGTTTCTGAATAATAAATGATATAAAACCCAAACTTAGTTTTCGTCTCAGTAGGAATGCAAACAAAAATACTAAATGCATTTTTACAGTTTTCTCGCAAATGAAACAACGAAATAAGCTGAAATTTTCACAGGTTGGTTTTATTACAGATATCTTGATTTGTGCAATGAATGGAAGCATTTACAGTCAGTTTACCAATGTTGAGCTGAGGCTTTAATAAAAGTTCCGTTGGATCTGGGGTTTAGCTCCATTGACCGTATCACAAATCAATAACTGCAGAGAAGTGATTCCTTACGTAATCTCGAAATATAGCAATCGTGATCGCATCAGAAATGATACCAGATGTCTACCGATCACGTGGGTCAAGAAGGGAAATTGCCGTAGCTTGACTGGCTCCCGCCTCCCACGTAAATGTAAATTCAAAGCCTGCAGATAATTTTAGGAAGGAAACTCTTCTTTAGAATCATTAAGTCGACCACTTATTTATAAAAACGGGGTGGGGGTTAACATGTAAAGCAGGACGGTTGCATAAGTTTATGGTAAAGCAGAACGGGAGTATGGTTCTGTTGTATGTAACCGATTGCAGGAAATCTGAGGGTGGACACCAAAGATTAAAGAGCGCCGTAGGCGCAAGATGGGGAACTGGGCCTTTATCTACTGTTGGAGAGTGAAATATGCATGGGCGCCATTTCGGCAAGTGAATGCCTGTGTTTCCCATTGATAGCAATTGTCATTGTCTACACTGGTCCCCACGTTTCAGTGCTGTATCAATGGAGTTCACTTGCCGAAATGGCGTCCAGTGAGATTTCACATTTCAGCCAGAGTTCCCCATCTTGCGCCTACGGCGCTCTATAATCTTTGGTGTACACACATTTTAGCCTTGCATCTTCATTGAAAGCAATGGTCAGTGGAAAAGATAAGAGGCTGATATTCGTGCTTTTCGAAGCACATTTACGTCTTCAGTTTATAATGTTACTTCACTTTGTCTTGTATTAATGACTCGTTTGAGACGGGATCCCATTCCGACGTATAGATGCCAGTTTTCAAGAACCAATCGTTGTTTGCATGCACGCCTAGTCTGGTGTAGACACTAGGCTTAAACGCCATGCGACCCTTCATACCAAGATGACGAATCTTTCGTTCAAGTTCCATTACCTCTTTCTTGTTGGTGAAATTTTTGGTATAGACGTTAATATAAATATTCTCGTCACTTGTCAACTTTTCCGCAATGGACACTTTAGCGAACATGCCGAGCTTATCTTCAAGAGTTGCTTGGGCGATTGTCATCCATTCCTCGTCACGTTTTTCTCGGTCACATGTTGCGTAAATGAGAAGCCACATGCCTCGCAAGCACCTTTAAGGTAGGAGAAGAAAAAGGAGCAAAACACCAACAAATTTTATGTGAAAAAAAAATCAAGCATTTTTCTTTCATCGTGTAACTTTTAACACTTGTTTATGTTTATTTGAACAGAATGAAAGTGACGGAGCCAGGACCAAAATCTAGGAACTTGAACCAACTTTTTTAGTGCAGGTAAGTTAATTTCAAGCTGGAAACAGAGTAGTTAGGTTTAAAAAATGCGTACCATTGCCTTGGCTAACAGATACGGTAGACTTTACCAGGTCTATGACTGAGTCCAATAGATATTGTCGCTATACAATAATGTCTACCAACAGAAACTGCTGTCTAAAAAGGTTGATATAACGTTAATGAACTGCAAAGTGGCTATATACGCTATTCCGATCAGCGGTCTTTTATAGTGCTGTACACGCTGATCTCCATTAATATTGACTGGACTAGGACACGTCGAGCGCGTTTGTTCACGTTTGATGATGAACGGTGCGGTACGCAGTGTAGTCGCCCTAGGACATAGTATACACATATGGACTGGCAATGAGGGCAATAGTGCACGTCTATGCACCCCGAGGGCCTGTGAGTGCAGTGACCACGAGAGGGTCCTATTTCCCTCGGCCTTTGGCCTCGGGAAATAGGACCCTCTCCTGGTCACTCACTAGTCTTGATTGGCGACGTTCGTTTTGTTAACGGACTCGCCGATTTCGCATAGCAAACACAAATTACTGGAGACGAGACATCTGTATCAAACAAACATAGACTTGACCAGTCCCATTTGATCTAGATTCGTCGACTTGCCCAGTCACGCCGAGCTAATCTATGTTGCGCCCTCTATCAGTGACTAATACAAAATTAGCATCGCCAATCAAGACTAGTCACTCACAGGCCTGAGGGATGCATAGACGTGCACTATTGCCCGAATAATGCCAGTCCATGCGGCGGCCATAGCTGCGGTGGTACGCCCATGAACGAGCTGCTTGGATTAGTCTATGAACAAGAACATGAGGCATTGTCATTAATGTTATTTACCAGTACTACTGCAGCAATACAACATTTTTTTTAAACATGATTGCTTTTAATAAAGACATTGCCTTAAAATACTAAAAGAAATATCATCTTACTTGTGCCTCATCGCTAATTCTTTGATCGTATGGAAGTTTATTTCCCTGGGTTTAAGTTTCAGTTCTCTCCAGTCAGCTCTAAGATTGTGCGTATCCCCAAGTCCTTCGTCTGACACGTAGCTTGGTGACAAAACTCTAATCTCATCAATTACTTTAGATCTGAAAACGAAAATTAAATTCTAGGGTACTTTAACTTGCACTACAACCATCCATCGATGTTACAAGGTAGCAACCTTTTTTGTTGTGAGGTTTGACCGAACTGAACAATAAAATGTTTGAACGCTGCAAATGGGAAAATTCAAAATCAAGCCGCAAAACACAGCTATTTAAGGCAGTGGCATGGGTCAACTGGAGCACAGCTTACAGTCGAGGACATGGGGCGCGTGTGCCATGCCCCGGAGTTTTCCCGTACTCATTTTGAATGTGAGATTCCCCCGTCACATTTAGTTTGTATTTGCTATAAATAATATTGTAAATCTTAAAAATTAACAGTTATGAATGAAAGTCAATGTTCTGTCTGTGCTTCCGAAATGCAATTCGAAGATGTACTCTACAAGTTTTTCCCACGCACTGTTTCACACTGTGGATCTCGTTGCCTGTATCCTGTTTCCCTGCGGTCTAAAATCTTTCTCAATTTAAGCAGAATGTAAACAGTTTTCTTCTGTCCTAGTTTCTTCTGCTTTCTTTCTCTTTTTCTAGTAGCCCTCACCTAGAGTGGCATTTTGCCTTGTGATGGGTGACTTACGTAAAAACTAATTACATGACAATTTACAATCTCACCCGTTAAATGTGGAAGGAACGACATTTTTAATAAAAAACTCGAGTCGACGGTATCGTTCGCTCTCATCAGGGTACTTCAGAGGATCAAAGAGGTAAAGTTGCAACGTACGGTAACCCTCGTAGTCTACAGATGACTTGAAGTCAGGAAGTTTGATATCCATGTGTCGGCTGGACACAGAACCATCCGAGATCTGGTCTTTCAAAGATCTGTTGTCGAATCACAGAGATGAGATTCCAGTTAATGCATTGTATAATTTAATATTAAAATATATAATACGACTAGTGAAATACGACGTTGCGCAGTGATCCACCAGTCATTATAATGATTGTACAAAGTTAACATTTAATTCCAGTAATAAAGATATATGTTTATATTAATAGAAATCTAATTCTGTCTCTATTAATAGAGATCTGTTTCTATTCATAGAGATCTCTCTATTTATTTATTTAACAGAGATTTCCTTGTTTCTATATAGAAATATATCTGTTTTAATAGATATATCTATATGAATAATATAGATATCTTTAGTATCAATAGAGATATCTCTCTTAGAAACAGAAATATCTCTATTAGAAATTGGGATATCCAATAGAAATATTTATTATTAATAGAGATATCTCTATTATTATCCTGGTCTTATAAGGGCATTATACCCATTCGAAGTCCATTGTTAGTACTTTATTGCATAGATGAGCGAACAAATGATGGACGTAAAACCTATCAGTTTAAAGTCATGTCCCAAGTTTACATCATCCCCTTAGCTGATAATGTTTCACGTGACCTGACCCGGAAGCGGAAACGTAATAGAGATATCTCTATTAACCGTATTAGAGATATCTCTATTATTAATTGAGAATTCTTTATTATTAATTGAGATATCTCTATTATTAATTGAGATACCTCTATTATTATTTTGGATTAAATGTCAAGAATGAACTCCATAGTTCTTCGGACTCAAGGCACTGGTCAAAAGCCCACGAAACTAAACCTATAACGTTCACGAAAACCATGCACATGTATGTACGTGTGTGTATCTGATACGTGTGTATGTTGGCAACCGAACCACCGCTGCGATCATGGCAAGGAAGTCACACCATGTACTGATGCTAGGCAGTTGCTAAGGTAGGCGGGGCTTAATGGATCGGTCTATTCTCTTGAGAAAAAAAGAATTTGCTGTGGCCAACTGCTTACCAACCAAAAGGATATATGGTATATATTTCAAACATTTGTATGGCCTCACATTTCGACCATAACAGAGTCTTTCTCAAAGTCTAAATGACAACACAACACACATTATTTATATGCTCTTTCGTCAAAAAAAAAATGAATAATACAAAAAAACTTACAATGTAGTACTTGAGAGTTTACCAGTTAAACTTCCGTCCTTTCCGATATCAGATTGTTGTTTTTCTGGTACAGTGAGCTTCCATAACTGGTACAATTTGTTGAGGATCCATAAGGCCATAGAGATGAGACAATTCTGAAAAAAAAGATTAGGAAATTGTGTTCATGTATAGTATACATGTCTGATGGATGAATTATATTTGTGAATCCGAAGCTACAGGCACACTGAAAAAAAGTTGGCATGGATTCAGAAAAGTGGCGTATTGTTACCATCCAAAAATCTCCAAACTATCCAAGAATATAAATCACTCAAAAGGCCTGAATTTTCGCAGATGCAACAAGGAAATCAAACAAGATCACACTGATAAAATGAACAAAGAAACAAAGTGATTTAATAATGAAACTGTCAAACACTTCAGATCCAAAAAGGGTTTAACATAATGTATACAAGGATTAGGTTCAAAATACAATTTAGGAAAATATCTCAGACCCTATAACAGAAATAAGAAGATCGTCTTAAAGAGATCTTAAAGAATATCTTAAAGGCGAGACTTCGGCCGTCAGAAGATCTTGTTGACAAGGACTTAAAGCACTGATGAGATTGACAGGTTGTGGCGTAGTGTGGGAATTCTTTCTGTTCTCTCTCTCGCACGTCACTCTAAAACTAAAGTTAGTCAAAACAGCCTTTAGTCATTTTATACCGTTTTTGCTAATTTTAGCCAAAATGTGGTCTAAAATTATTATTTAATGCTGTTTTGACTCCAAGTTAGTTTTTAGACGATTCAGCCATCCCATAGGTGTATTTCGTAAGGCGAAGCCGACACTATACTCCTTTGTCTCATCTGGCCCCTTTCCCACCAGAAGAAGGTAAAGTTCCTCTTGCACAGTGTGCCTGACTTCCTGGAATGCAGCGACGTCGCGACCTGCAGTCTTTGTTGTTGATCACACTGCTGTCTTAATATTTACCTGCTTTTTACAAACCCAATCACCTAGTGTTTTTAATTCTACAATTATTATTTCTAGTTGATTCGCCTATAGCCTCCGTAGGTTATAAGCGAGGCACCGAGCCAACGACTGGACCAAATCGCCAACAGAGGGCGCTAGCACGGCTCCGTAATTGAGCCCGTTTCGTGGGGTCAACAACTGTGATGGGGAAAACCATCGCAGGGAGACTTCTCCTATTCGTTCTCCTTGCTGTAAGCCTCTGTAAAGATTATGTGTGTGAACTGAATGTTCTCTTCAGATTGACCCAGAAAACCAGAGAAATTGTGTATTAATTTGTCATCATTTCGCTGTGTCGGTCGACGTAGAAAACTTTTGTTACAATACAGTATTCACAGCTACAGTGGCTATAGTGATACGTGATTGCCTAGCATAAGCTATGTTGGCTATGTGATCGCCTCGCTTATACTATAGACTATGGTGACTATCATGATACGTGTCGCCTCGCTTATAAGCTAAGGTGGCTATCATGATACGTGGTCACCTCGCTTATAAGCTACGGTGGCTATAATGATACGTGATCGCCTAGCATAAGCTATGTTGGCTATCATGATACGTGATCGCCTAGCACAAGTTATGTTGGCTATCATGATACGTGATCGCCTATAGCATAAGCTATGTTGGCTATCATGATACGTCACCGCCTTGCTTATAAGCAACGGTGGTTAACTGAGTGGGGTACTGGGACCAATTTAATTATGCATTCCATCATGCTGTGTGTGTAAAAACACTCATATTATAGTAATTAGTACGGTGCAGTCTTGTAGCTATGTTGTGTAAGCAATATTTTTTGTCAGTGCATGTCTTGCCAATGAAATCATTGATTTTATAAGACCAGTTGAGGGACCAGTGCCTGTGTTTATCCTTACAGATTAAGACAATGGACCAGTCCAGGAGCTGACCTCGTCAGAAAATACCACAAACATTTATTTGAATATAATTACATAGCATGGGATTTGGCTGCAACAACGATATGCAGCTTGAATATAATACAGCTTGAAATAACAATAAAGTATGAAATGAAATTAATTGTGTACACGGATGCCATGCTGTAGTAATAAAGCCAAAGTGATAATTGTTCAGATTATAATTGTTATGCAGTTTCGCCAAAAATTATAGTCATAGTTTGGAAAGAAACATTCCAGTTTATAATGTATATCGACAAAGACAAGAGGAAACAGTAACCATGCAATGATAACCAAATACAAAACCGGGGAATTCCCGCAGGTGAGAAATGCTTACCAAGTATGTAACAACACTATAGGTTTTCTAAATGCAGTAAAATAGGCCCATTATTTTATGATCAAATTGTATAAAACATCTGAAATGAAACTTCCTCACCTTTAATAATTCCATGCTTCAGTATGACGAAAGACAAACCGATTCTGCCACCAATATTTTCTTTTTTAGACTGAACCAAACGCACGTTTCCGGCACTATACCTTCTTCTGTTTACAAACATTGACCGCCATTTTTCTATGGGCAGCCTCGAGTATCAGAAAATGAATAACTTTCAAAAAACAACAGTTCAACCCTTTTTTACGCAGATTAAGTGAAATTTTATATTTATTTTATTGTTTTATTGTTTCGGGGGTATTACAATTAATTTATCAGTGATATGGGGTCTTTTATTGCATGTTCGTAATAAAATATTAAATTGTTGTATTTTTGCAGTATAGGCCGCCCATACCGTTCTTCAAAGCATTTCAACCTCGCCACAATTTTGAATTGAGAAGGTGAAATTCTGGGCGAAATTTGGGCATTAGACGACCCGTTTTTTTTAAATGAACCCCATGGCTGGCATGGGCAGCTGCAGTAGTGGGGCAAAGAATGGGAAGTCCGGAGTAGGCATACTGTTTTTGGTGTTTTTCCCCGTAATCTGTTTTGTTGTTGTGTGCGAGTTTTGTGTCACCTTGGACCGTAGTACGCCCTCAACGGTACAAGTTGGTGCGTATGCTTTTGTCACAGGTTTTACCCATAATAATGGATGGATGAAGCCCTATAATTAATGCTCTAATCAGTTAATTTTTGTATAAATCTGAAATCCTTCTAACATTACTAATGTTTTCGTTGACTATGAAGTATCTCTGCAATTTTTATTACTATTTTTTTCTCGTGATAGGATTGTCCTTTTTTACTTCTATGGTTCCCGTTTCCGACCGACCGTTTTTTCGGTTTTTGACCATGGCGATTAACTGGTTTTCCCCTCCGACCCAGTCTCGAAGACCCCTAAATTATGAGTTGTTGGGCGAATTGTACAAATCTAACCCAGGTGCGGCAATGTTTTTGCAACATGCATCGTGGCAGCCTCGACGGTCGTAACGTTTGATCCAAGAAAATATAATTGAAGTATTTGTGTAACCGGGCGAGACAATGTAAGAAAAACCTGTAGTTTAGATGCAGGTCTGATAGTATATTTCTTTTTACTAGCGTGAACAAAATAATTTTTACGTTGGTTTAGTTTCTAAGTTCAACCCAATCTTAAGGCTACCACATAATCAGGGAGTCTCCAATTTGATATTTTTGGGTGTCTTGCCTGGCGTGAATCACAACAGTCACGTCGGCGGTCAGGATATCACGATACATCTTCTGCACACTATAGTGTTGCCAGCAAAGTCTTTTTAGTTGATAAGCCTGTGTAACTTAGCCTAAAGAAGTCAAAACATAAGAACGAAATTGGCTGAACTGAATGAACTAAAAAACGGAAACTCTTCCTTACCTCTCGTCGTGACGGCAAATGCAGGAATGAACTCAAATGTTTCCGTGCTTACTTGACTGCAAGTATTTCAGCTATAACATCCACTCCTATTCAAATGATTGCGCCCATTGGATCCCATACTCAAGAATTGACTTTACCAAAGAAGGAATATTCTTCCTCATTGACATATTATCTAAAAGTGATATTTCTGCATTCATCACACCACAAGAACAATTTACGGGTGTGGTGGTAACTTTAAATAGTTGCTAGTGTGAAGCATTGCTTAATGTTATATTCCATTTCCACGACCATTACACCATAGCATTAATTTACGGGTGTGACGTTCATGAATAAATTACAATATGTTCTTGGTACGTAATCAGTGACCTAAACTTCGAGGTCAGTTGGTTACATTTGCATGTGTGTTTCCACCCAGAAAACACAACACGTGCTCTCCATAACAGTAATTTATTGAGCATAACAACAAAGAATTTGTTTATTGACCGACCCTACTTATATTTATATATTTGTATTTATTTCATTTCACGGGCAATTAAAAAGTACATCATCAATAAAAGTAGCATTAGCAACAAACAATAAAAACACAGAGGAGATGAGTGAACCAACTAGAGCCCGATGGATTGCCTAAAAGAAACAAAGTTTCTGTCGAGAGGCTCTCCCTTCCAGTTGATTCTAATAAAAAACATTAATCTATGAATACAAATATAGAAAAAATGTACACAATTATTAATATTTACACAACAGACACACAAAAAAAATGAAAAAGCACACGGAATAAATTATTGGAACAAATCAATTTAGCTGTGGAAGCTTTAGGAACAATCTTCTCAATCTGGAATGTGTACCTGTTTATTTCCAACTTTCAAAGAGTGTTTTTATTCGCTTACCTTTTACGAATTATTAAGACATTGAATGTTTTTATCCAAATCAGACACTTCCCATTTTATTATCGCGCCAGCTTACTGTTTACCTAATTTAGTGATGTGGAATGACAGACAATAATATTTAAATGGTTGTTGTAAAAAAAATCATCAAAATATCACGTAATTAACGAAAAATGTGAAAAACACGGTCAAAGGTCAGCTTATACGCTTTTCCAGCCGTTGCAACTGTCAAGTTTACGTGACAATGTTGCGTAATGTTGTAAGTAGACTGGTGCTCTGTTTATGTATACAATGGCGAGGCATGAGGATCCAGACTTCATATCCATCCAGCACGTGTAAATAAAAAAACCACATAATCGTCGTCGTGGTGCTGTATACGTCTGATTATTCAGACATAGCACACCCTATCATGCTCTTCCAGCCCCCCCCCCCCCCCCCCCCCCGTCAAATGTCAGTGATTCTGCCTCTTGTCCAACTTTCAAATTCACGTGTATATAAAAAAGATATATATAAAACGAGTAAATAAAACAGACATAAACGGACAGTTTGTATTCTGTGTACGACCGTGGAGGAAGGAATTTCCTTCCTCCATGGTACGACGAACTGGACGAACTTACTTGCAATGGAGAACGTTTCTTTGACATCCAAGGATCGGTACAAAAAAACATCGCAAAGAAAAACGCCCAGAAGGCAGTCCAACGAAAAGTAAAAAGTAAAAAAAAAAAACACGATAAATCCAAAGGGAAAGCCAGCATGTGCCAAGCAAGCCCTCCCGCCTTCGCTGCAAACGGATTGCCTTTCTCCTGGCAGCTTTAGCGATGGCATTCTCCCGTTTTTCGGGCGATGACTTCACTGGCCGGCCGCAGCCGCCGCCACCGGTTTTTTGTTGTTGTGGCGATTGGGGGAGGGGGGGGGTTGGACATTATGCAGTTATCATAGAAGTAGATAGATCAGCTGTATGGGATAAACCATGAGGTAGAAATTAGTCTAATTTCTACCTCCGTGGATAAACATTCCCCGTCGTCGTCAGGCGTGTGTGTATTAACACGACAGACGAAAACAGTCGTAAAAAAACGTAATTGTTAATCTGGTTCCCTACCCCTCCGACAAGCTCCTAAGCTTACGGCTAGACCGGCAAGCTGGGGAGTTCATGCCCCGGGGTTTGTCTCTCAGGCCCCACGAGACACGGCACCGGCTGTACGGGATATGCCCCAAAGTTTACGTTCCGCTAGCTCCCACGCTGGTGCGCCGTAAAACACGCTTCGGTTGCACGGACTCTCTGAATGCGAATATTACGTTCGATTTTTCATCATTATTTACAAATTGTATCAATAATCTGAATGCATTGACTTTTTTGTCAAATACTCATAAATAATTGTTAAAAAAAAAAATGGTTCAGTAATTTACTTTTATACGTCTGGAAGTAAAACTAACTCCAAAGATCACGTGATTTATCCGAACCACTTTTTTGGTTCGGATAAATCGTTTTTTGAAAAATGCTCGAAAACGGCAAAATATGATAGTTTTTTTAGGAACCGTTCTTCTCCATTCCTGAAAGACCTTTGAAGTCATATGTTAGCCTATTGTGTAGCCCAAATAGCCCAACGAAGCCGGTGTGCCCCTTTAAATTCACTTTTGGTACTGAGCAGCTTGTTCATGGGCGTTTACACCACCACAACACTATGGCCGCCGCACGCGCGCGTCCAGGCACACGCACTATGAATTCTGCACGCTGATTGGTACATAATGCCATGACCGTTTACGGTGGTGTAAAACACCATAAATGGTGATGGGGGAAGACAAGAGTATATACCACTTAGTTGTTGTACTGTTATAGTTCTAAATTCAAAGTATTCTGATCTAGTTTTTAAACACAGGATGTGTTGGTCTGCATTGTTATTGGCAGTGAAATCTGTGCAATACAATTTATTTTTCATTGTCCCTAACTGAAGACTTATTTGCGACAGGGTCCCAATATGATGAATAGATGCTTGGCCTTAAACCCCACCTGTTCTCCGAAAAAACGCCAATCTTGGAGTAAACACGAGGTTTGAAGTTCAGAGAACCCCTCATACCAAGATTCCGCAGTTTCTTTTCAAGACCATACACTTCTTTCTTATTATTAAAATTCTTAGCGTAGACACTGATGGCATGCTGTTTGCAGTATAATTTTTCCCTTACTGACCCTTGGTCTTCGGTGGCTGTGACTTTAGCGTGCGTACCAAGCCCATCTTCCACCGTAGCTCGGGCAATTTTCTCCCACACTTCGTCAATTTGCTCCCTGGTGTTAAAGAGAAGCCACATTCCACTTAAACACCTTTAGCATAAATTTGAAGAAGAGAAAAAAAATATATATAATAAAAAGCTGTAGTCATTTGTTGTGTATCCCCGCTACTGCCGTTTACCAGGTTGTTTGCATCTTACCCGGGGGCTGATCCCTGGCTTATCGGCAGATACGGTTTAGCTTCTGACTGGACCCCCTGAGCAAAGTGGTTTGGCATTGCACAGGACCGCCCACCAACACAGGGCAGGTTAGCTCAGTTGGTTAGAGCGCTCGTACGGTATTCGAGAGGTCGTGGTTTCCGGCAACAGCCAAATTGTCTTTGCTCACCCAAATTATATTATTATATTTATACACTTTGATTGGCTGTCTTTTTCCTGCCTATTTTGGATACCTTCCCTCTAATTTAATCCCCACTTTTTTCTATAAATGGATCCGTTTTTATGTTTGTGCTTGTTTTTGCCTCTGACGAAGGTCCGGTTTGGATCGAAAGCTAAGGCCATCAACCCTACTAGTTTATATAATATAAATTTCATATTTTCAAGTTAATCAATTTATATCCTGGAAAATATTTTAACAAAAAAAAAAACATGATAAAGAAGCTATATACATATTCTTTGCTTTGTGCTTTCAACTTGAACTGGCTTTTGTCACTGAGAATACTAAACGACACAATATTGATCTTGTAATTACCTATGATCCAATGCAATTTTTTTGACAGCGGGCCAGTTGACCTGTTCATGCGAGAGCTTCTTGAATTCTTCTACTATCTTGTCTACATCTCCAAGACCCTCGTCCTTGTAACTAGGTGCATACGCAATGATTTTACCAACACCGTCTGATCTGTTCAGAAAAACAATGCAGTGATACAAAGAGAAATAGTAGTACACCGACTGTTTGTTATCTGTAAAATGCCATACTTTAAATATCATCGATGACTGATAAAGGCTTTCCAAGTCTTCCGGGAAAGAATCCACAGGAACATGTGTTTGTGACTGGAACCCGTGACGTTCCTCATTCTGTATTCGTCGTGTGCCCGTTAAAAGGACGTAAGGGCAGATCTGGGCTGTTTTTCTTTATTCGAAGAAATCAAGTTTAGGTTTGAATGCCGTAAAACTCTCATTTTAAGCCGTATGAAGTTGAGATTTGGACTGTGTGGATATATGCTTAAATTCATTATGTTGTGTTAATTTGATGGCATTATGTTATTTTATTGTTTAGTTATAAGCAGAATTATGCTTACGCCCTTCTTCCGGGAACAAAAACGTCCGAGCACGGCATAACATAAGGACGTAACGCCCTTACGCCCTTCTTCCGGGAACAATTTTCACACTATAGTGTGAAAATTGTTCCCGGAAGAAGGGCGTAAGGGCGTTACGTCCTTTTACCAGTAACTATTTCTCATCTCCGCTAGGAAAATTAAGGTCTTAAGGGCGCATTTCAGCAACATAATAGACCTTTATCATGCTACCACCATCTTGGTCATGTTCCCTGTATCCATTAACTGTAATAAATGCTAATATTTATTGTACAAAAAGGAACCAGACTTTTTGGTTTCTTCCAGACTCGGTATGGTTACACTGATTTGAATGGGAGAAAATCAATATGGCTGCACCATGATAAAGGTCTATTGATTTGAAGTAAGACCCAGTACAGACTGTTTTAGATTAAAACATTCAACAATCTTTTTGTTCCTACATGCTTATAAATTCATCCATAATAAACATTATCTGGTCGCTTTTTATGTTTCTCTAATCAATTCGTGGGGGTGGGATACTTATAGCATCGATCGCTATCCGTAGCATAATATAGCCGCTAGATTCAAATGTCAAGGGGGGTGGTTACAAGGAAACGAATGTTGGAATTCTGCAAAACATTTAATTTTTCATCAATATAAATATATTTTAACAGTGTCTAAAAACATTAATTAGTTCCACAATCATGTGTACCAAAAAGTTCATTTCTCAAACTTATACAATATAATAATTATAAGTATCATACAATTAACTTTCCAAAATTCATACAATTGAGTATCATACAGTTCATTCTCCATAAATTAATACGATCAAATCTGTGCGTATTATACAATTCATTTCTCAAAATCCATAAACAAATTGTGCGTATCTTATGTTTCTTAACATTCATACAATCAAATACGAATATAAACAAGTTTATTTCTCAAATATCATATATTATCGAAAACATGTACAATCGAATATTTGCGAGTGAAAGTAGCAGTTTACTTCTCAAAATTCAAACAATGGCATTATGATGGCCATGAAGGGACATTGCATGAAGCAAATACACGTATTTAGACTATTTTAGTATCGCCAGCATCATTATGCCCATGTGTATATTTTAACATGAAGAAACAAAGTCTAGTGTTTAATGCGTCTGTTAAAATTCTTCATTTAACCACTGGTGATGTTACATTTTTGGTCAATATCGCAAGCTCGTTTTGTTTGTTATTTTGCAAAAAACGGTGAAGATAAAGCTACTCCTGCTGCGATTTAAAAGCTAGAGAGATGGTAAAAACATGTAATTGTGAACGGTGACAAATAAACCTACTTCAATCCCACCGCAGACCAGAACCTCACATGTGGATGTGGTTTCCTGTCTCCACCTGATTTCGTGAGTTTCCCCATCTGGGGTTTTTCTCCTACATCTAAAACTGAAATTTTATCATCGTCTTCTCTTCAAACAGCCTTCTTCAGGCCTACGGGCTACAGTTTCGAGGAAATGTTTGTATCATAACCAGATATAATAATAGTTGGCGCATTGATATTTAAGGAGTTTTTGATAAACTGAAGCTTTTCCCAAATAAACGTTGGCGCTGTCTTAATTACTCTGCCCTTAAATAATAACTGTATCTATGATGTATGACCAAGAATGAGGACTTTCAGAGGTGCATCAGACATACAGAATGGACTGGGCATGAATGTACTGTTTGCTTGAGTATGAGGACAGGTGATGCATGATATGAATCGTTTCTTTAACTGACGTTATCATTCACCTTTCGATCAAATCAAGCAAGGTGCTTTTGCATTCCTTTTCAGTGATCCTTTAACTCATTGATACTCGAAGTAATGTCATTATGTGTTCAGTCTTTTCAATGAAACAAACAAATCCAAAATCTATACAATCGTTTACTTCGGTATATTAATCTTCAGGGATATGCATTGACCCATTGTCATCATCGCTGTTATCGTCAGATTCCGTTGTCTTGGATGGAAGTCCACGGTAATAACTGTGGAAAAGTTCAGGGATAACATGTGTGTCGCAGAGGTTGATGAGATCGGCCCTTTTAGCAGCGGAGATCAAGATTCGAGCACTGTATAGGCTTTCCAGGCTCACTTCACGCCCTTTGCGTCTTCCCGAGGCACTCACACGAAGAACATGAAATTCTTCATCAAACCCATACCTGTATTTGATCAAGTGAGGTGCATCCTTCTCAAACTTCAAGTTCTTGATCTTCATCCATTGGACTGTTTCACCATTTATATCCTTCTTTACATTATGCAGCGTATGTCCAGCCAGTTTTTTGAGGTCATAGAACTCGTTGTACCTCATCTGCACAACCTTGTATGGTCGTTTCCTTCTTGCCAATGAAGCAACGGTAGACCATTGGTCTGGGTGGAAAACAGTGGTTTTCCTTTTGGCTTGTTCAATACAACTGTGCATTGAGTCGACTTCCATTTGTGTGTGGCCGCTTTCAAGGAATTTTTGTTCTATCAAAGAAATTGATGATGTCCTGACCATGTACAATAATCCTGCTGCAACAAACTGATTGCGATTTTGCCCGCCACAACAATCAGAAAAAAGTGTGACATGCTTCACAGTTTCTGGCTGTTGCTGCAAGTACTTCATGAGACACGTGCCCATTTCACAGGAACCTCTGCGTCCCATGTCCTCGCTCCACATAAAGCATGTACCTTCTCCACTCTGTTGGTTATAAACCGTAAAGTTATATGAGGAAAGTTTCCGCTTGTAGAACAACACAGATGTATTCGAGGATGGGGTTGACAAAACCTGTTGGAGGTCAAATGTGAAAGATCTGAATGACGGATCTATTGCTGCCTTGCTCTTGTCTTGATCCTTTTCGTTTCTTGCTGTTTCCTTGTTCTTTAGATGTTTTTGATGTTCTGTTTCTAGTTTCTTTTTAAGTTCAGAAGATGCGTTGGTATAGCAGCTGCAATTCTTGCATGCATCCTTCTTTGGAACATGAAATCCCAAGTTAAATTCTGTATTGAAAACATGGCGATACTGCTTTAGGGAAAGTGGTTTCAAACATTCCTCCACATACAGGTCATACATTTTTGCCACACTTAGATTTGGAGACAAGTACTTCCGTTTCGTGGTAGCTCTGCAGTAGTGGGAAGGCATTACTGGAAACTTCTTAATATGGGCACGCACTGCATCCAAATCTACTTCTTTGGCTTTACGAACTGACTTATGTTTGCCTCTTTTATCCGGCTTGCAGAAGACAACATCTTTCTTCTTTCTTAAGGTGTATGTAACCATCTTCTGGCCAATGCTGATTGTGTTGAGAAAGAATAGTTGACATACCTGCATCTTTTTGTCTTCAACTGGCAAATAATAAACACGGTTAACCCGCTTTCCTTGTGCTTTCTTCCCACTTGGTGCTGCCTTAACATTTTGAAGAATAAAATCTCGTTGTCGTTCATATGAGGCAGTCTTATAAAAGAGCTCAAAAATATTTTCTCTTTGATCGACAGGTATGTTCAGTGAGCATTTAAGCTTGCATTTATCTGGACAAGATGGCTTAATATGTCTTGCCGGGCGCTCCTTCCCATCACTAGACGTATACGACTCACCAGAATTTCTCTTCTGCTTCCGGATGCTTTGTTTCCAATTCTTTGGGTTTCCCTTGTTCTTCCGAGCCAAGCATTTCTGGAAAGTATTTATAACAAAATGCAAGTTAATAGTTTGTTTTATCTCACATCGACACCACAGTACTGACAGTTTTGAGACTCAAACTGATTGAGTCTGAGAGCATGGGAAATTATCAGCTCCAGACTCCAACTGGTTTTAAACAGGGTGTTTAAAACCGGCCAAGTAGTAGCACATATTTACCCACCACAAATCACCCCAAAACACCAAAACTACCAAAATCACCAGAACAGAATTGCAGAATGTGCAGACTTTCTTCTACAATTTTCACAGCTCTTTTCACCCCCACCACCGTGATGACAAGTTTACTTGAAGATAAATACACTATCACATGCGTGCTCATGAAATATGGAAAAATATAGCCGTCTGCATCCTGATATGGGACACAGACGAGCTGTATGTTTTCGTGCCACCTTCAGCCTTGATATGGCACACAGAAGCACTATGATATTCCATATTCCACTCGCTCTTGTGTGGTTATACCTATTTGTGCAACATATTTAAGAATGGACATTGGTACCTCTTTATTTGATTCATGTTGTATGGAAGGAGGCGGCGTTTCCACAGTCAATCCTTGTTTGTCAGTCTGGCTACTTGATGTAGATTCTGTGGAGGGTTGGGATTCATCACTTGAGAATGTGCCACTAGAAGGATTGGATGGAATAGTTGAGGCATCACCCTGTTCACTTTGAGGCAAGGGCTGGGACTCCAACTGTAATGGTTTGAAGAAAGCAAAATAGAATAGGTGAAATTACCATTATATATAAATGTATGCGTTCAGATTATCTGTGCAACCTGTCAAGAATACCTTAAGGGACACCAATAAAGACATTGATATTTTAGTTTTTTAATTGACAATAAATTCAATATGAATAACTTCTCAAGAAAAGGGGAGCTCTCATTTGGTACCTCTTTATTTGATTCATGATGTATGGAAGGAGGCGGCGTTTCCACAGTCAATCCTTGTTTGTTAGTCTGGCTACTTGATGTAGATTCTGTGGAGGGTTGGGATTCATCACTTGAGAATGTGCCACTAGAAGGATTGGATGGAATAGTTGAGGCATCACCCTGTTCACTTTGATGCAAGGGCTGGGACTCCAACTGTGATGGTTTGAAGAAAGCAAAATAGAATAGGTGAAATTACCATTATATATAAATGTATGCGTTCAGATTATCTGTGCAACCTGTCAAGAATACCTTAAGGGACACCAATAAAGACATTGATATTTTAGTTTTTTAATTGACAATAAATTCAATATGAATAACTTCTCAAGAAAAGGGGAGCTCTCATATAAAGTTTACATCTATTCATGTTGCATTGATATGGCTCTGTATATTTTGCTATACATTTTTAATTAACATACATGAAAACTATTTCAGATTTAACTACCTGTTCTTCAGTAATTGATCCTTGTTCTTCGAGAAGAAGTGGGATTTCTACATCCATTTCCTGCTCACAACTTGAGGTTGCTCCATCAGCCGTCTTAGCTGACATGGATGGACCAGGCTGTCCACTATGAGGGAAGGACTGGAGCAACAACTGTATTGGAGGGGAAAAGGGCTATAAAAGTTGATGTTGGTAGATTTGGTGACTGTGTCATAGAAAGAATTGGCGAAACATTTAGAAAATCGGTTTTTTTTTCTATGGAGCCCCTTACAATTGAATATACAGTACACTTTGCCAAAGTGCTTTGAGTCTGACAGATTACATTGCCATGGTCATGGGTAATGTAAACAAGTTGATAAATTCATCAACTACAAGCAATATTTAGGAGCAAAATGTTAACAGTTCAAGGTGCTCAGAGCTACAGGTTGACACACTTTCTGCATTTCCCTGTTAAACATATATTACTCACTGTAAAGTCATTATGCTGTTGGCATGGGTCGTCCTCAACAAAGTGTTTGAAGCAGAGTAGTACTTGGCAGGACACACACGCAGCGAAAACCTCCTCTGTACACTGGGTACTTTGACAACATTCGCTGTCCATGGCATTGTGGATCACGGTATTGATTGAACCAACACACTGCACTGAAAACAAAATTGTATAAATTCGTATGTTTTATATAAATATCTGTGTGAGGGGATGTGCAAACGACTCTGTCAAGGATCCTGAATATATTTGAGAGAAAATGTGATTTGCAAAATATAGTTAAGTAACTTTTCCTAAAAAATATGGCAAATAAGATTTTCTTTGCTGTCCACAAATTATGTGGAATCCCAAATTTATGTTTCACAGCATTGACACAACAGCTGACATCCTTTAATATTTGAAGTCAAGAATGTTATTTATTTACCTTCAGCATTAGAATTGCAGTGACTTGTGTCCCAACATCCACGTGATGAGTCATTGTTTGACATTGGTCTTTCATCTGTATTATAGAAAATGAATTAATCAAAACATTAACCTAAAAGTAACCCATCTTTACTGGTGTATGCTGTCTGATAAAAATATTGAGCCAAAATAAACAAAATACAATATGACAAAAATAATAATATTTTCCAACAATAAATGAAATTATATGAAATAAAACAAATCGAATGAAGTGGCAAATAAGTGCATTTAAATTGTTCATTGTTATTTTGATTAAACTAACTAAAGGCAGACTTCTGAGTTTCGGAGAGACACCATGCAAAATATCAATTGAAAACATTTTCTTAGAAGTTTTATTGGTCTTTACAACTGGATCCCTGTCAGTGTTCTCTGACCGGCTCAGAAGAATACAGTATGAGAAATCTTAACTGTTCCAGAACCACCTCAACTTGTCAGACAGAGATTGTTAATTTTCACAAAATCGTGTCACTGCAAACCTCACTAGAACTTAGTTATTATTAAGTTCTCTTACATCTAAGATATAATGTAAACATACCCCCAATCAATGTTCTTAAGTAAGCAAGTGGAATGTCATCTTCTTCAGAGTCTGGCATCTCACTCATGTCCAGGACTCTCCCTCTCCATGTCGACCCTCTCTTCCACTGCATTGTAACAACGGAGCCTACTTGTACAAATCTGTCGGATGAGCTGAGGTCCTTAAGGCGTACAACATTCTTTGACCCATCACTCTCCCACTCAACCAGAACATCAGTATCTGGATCCATATTATGATGACAATAGCCTGAAAAGTATACATAAAATAACAATTAAATAGTTTGGAATTTGGAATAGCTGATGGGTTTGGCTGCAGAGTTGGTTAATAACAGTAAGAAATCAGATTTGTACAAAATATTTTGACCCTGTGGTCCAAGAACTACTGTTGAAGAATTATGAGCTATTTTTATAGAGTTATGCATGAAACATGTCAACATTTTCAGATGCAAACTAAGTAATTTATCTATCAAAATTGAAATCCTAAAATAATTTATAACGAAGGCACTAACAGTAACATCAGTAACATTAGAGGGTAGGACCTTCGTCAACCAACGTTGTTTGATGACGTTGCTGACCCCCTCCCCCCCCCTTCCCACACCCACACACACACACCTTCTTTTTAGACTTCCTATTGTTGTTCTATTCTTCCCTTTTCTAAAGAATCCCTCTGTGGGGACATGGTTTTCAAAGAAAACGTTGTGGGGACCTATTGTTCCATTGTCATAATGTCCCCACAACCCTGCCAGTGCCTACCCACGCACACACACCCCCCACAATGCACGCCAGCCCATGGGATGGAGGATGCACACACTACAGTACACACACATTCCAAC
This sequence comes from Marthasterias glacialis, assembly GCA_911728455.2. Lineage (NCBI taxonomy): Eukaryota > Metazoa > Echinodermata > Asteroidea > Forcipulatida > Asteriidae > Marthasterias > Marthasterias glacialis. The sequence goes on from OU452225.1 coordinate 23,330,484, forward strand.
TTCTCTTCCGTCAGGGATAAAATAGTATTTATCTCTTCCCCCTTCCTTCCTACTGAGAGTGCCAGGGTAATAAAAATACTCTTGGTATGGTTCGACTGGATGGTTGTTTGCCTTTCCTGATCGATGATAAACATAATTTTAACTTACTTAAGCGTTAACGTTAACGTTACATTCCTACAGGGTGCCCAGTACCCGGACAACACTTTTAAACTGTACCGAACTATTAATAATAGTATTACTTATAAGTTATATGTATCATTTCCTTGCTCCATGCTGTGTGAATTGCAATGTTGTTGTTGTTGTTGCTTATAAACTTATATGACAATAATTATTTCGATACTTACTGGTTTGAAGAGACGGTTGCTCTATGCTGTCATCCACACCATACTACTCAGCAACGAGGTCACCAACTTATTGACCTTTGGACTGGTTACCTATGTTATTCATGGCGCTAGTGATACAGCGGAGCGTGATCTGAAGGAGGGTAGCGTATACTGGTACCACACTAGAATATTTCTGTTGCGTCCTTTTACCGGGAACACAAGTTGAACAAACTATTGGATAAGAAGGCCGTAAGGTGCTTACGCCCTTCTGTTAGGAATAATTCAAGTCAAGTTGCCTTACGCCCTTTTAATATTGTCCATTACGTCACAATGACGCAGTAATTTTGGAAAATGTTTGCACCAAAAGATGAAGATTTGAATACACTATCCAATGGTGCAAGAAAACGATAATGACTTTTGTAAACCATTTTCACCCTTACGTCCTTTTACCGGGCACACGACGATCTGTCCTTACCACTAGACCGAGCTTGTTCGGAGACGAGAGGCCTTTAGTCTCACCTCTTGACTTTGGATGGTGCTTTATTCTTCAGAAATTCATCCAGACGGAGTTGCCGTTCGTGCTCGTCTTCGTAGTCCAGAGGATTAAACAGGTATGTTTCCTCTTTAGCGGCAGCAATTGAGTCGGCGAACAGGCGTTGGGAACGTTGGGGATCTGTGTTGTGTTGTTGCTGTGTGGAAGGGGTCTCAGGACGAGGCTGACTGACATCAGGGCGGTCCGGGGGTTCTGAATCTGAAGTCCGCCTAAATTCGGAGGTATAAAATCAGTGGTGTAATGAGAAAGCCGTGATGATGATGGAGAAACAAAAATGGCGTCGGTGTTTGAAAGAAACACACAATTCTGAGGATGACAATGATGGTCAAGCTTGGAGGAAGCGATCCCGGGAATCTCAACACTTTCTGCCACCATAATCTGTTTGTCTTTACAGTTTTCATGGTGATGCTGTTTACTTTTTTCTTCTTTTTGTTTTGTGTTACTGTTTTGCAGGCTTAAAATTTGACTTTTTCTGTTTGAATTGTACTTTGACCATCACATCTTCAAGGTTAAATCCCGAGCTCAACATTGGTAAAGTGTCTGTACATGCTTCCATTCTTTGCATAAATCTTAATTTATGTAATGAAACCAACCTGTGAAAATTTCAGCTTATTTCGTTGTTTCATTTGCGAGAAAACAATAAAAATGCATTCAGCATTTTTGTACGCATTCTTAGGCAGAGATTTGGTCTCACATGAGACGAAAATTAATTGCGGATCTTATTTCATTTATTATTCAAAAACGATAACACTTCAGGAAGAAATAGTTCAAGGAATGTTTTCTACCATCAGTTTAAACCATGTAAGGTATATGTAAATCTGTGAACATTCATGTTTTTCTTTCGTACCAATGTTGAGCTGGGCTTTAAACAAAGGATGATGTGCTTTAAATCGTGTAAATTATACACTCTATAACCACAATGGTAACAACCCGACTCTTTATTACAATCACGATGACCATGTCTCTCAACAGCATGAATACTCATCGCAAAATTTATGAGAGGATCGTTTCTGATATGTCCCTTTGGATAAAGTAATTAACCTAGCTAGAACAGTCTCAGCACATTTTATAGACTTCCTCCCACATTATTGAATAATATTCACCAGTGAACTTAAAACTTTTCTTATGCATGCCTAAACATTGTGATCCACGCAGTAGCGTAGCCAGCATCTTTTTTGCAGGGGATGGGAGGGAGGGGGGGCAATTGTCTGATTATAGCAAATTTCATGGTGTCCAGAGGCTGAGAGGGGGTCAGGCAGGGGGAAAGATATTCATGGTGTCCAGAGGCTGAGAGGGGGTCAGGCAGGGGGAAAGATGTTCCTATGGGGTCAGCAACTGCCCCCCCCCCCCATTTTCCCCCATTGGCTACGCCACTGGATCAATTTATTCTGTTCTTGTTTTTCCCACAGTCTGAGCACAAAAGCATTATATACTTCACACCAACCTTTTTTTGGTCATTCTATAAATTTGGGGTCCAAAGTGTGACATGTTCCTGTCCCTGTTACACCTGACGTGTGCAATTTAATCTGAAAATATCTTTAAATTTGACTTCAAACTGTTTTGATTTGTTCAGCATGTACTTTGCGTTAACATAATCACTCTTGGAGGTAGAAGGCACCAAAGAGTGTGCTGTAAATGTATGAAATCTTGTGTCAGATGTAACAGGGACAACAATTAAAAAAAAAACGGACCCCAAATTTATAGAATGAGCCATTTGGGTTTTCTGTAAACTGTTTTTATGTACAATCTAATTTAATTTTAATTAAAGAATATGGTTTATTGTCCAAGGGCATCCTTGAAATTATTGCACCAATATTATAACCAATTATAATAACATTGTAATAAAAACAGGAAGTGTTTAATTTGACCAGTTATCCTGGTGATTAGCTTCATTAGGGGAGCACGTAATTATAAAACCAGCTAGAATGCATTTGCTGAAAGGGCAAAATAGATGAGCTGAAACTTACCATAGGTTATTGGCTTCGGCCCTCTCACCCCTCCCCCACCTCATTTTCATAAAAATCAGTCCATTTGGCTACCTTTGTTATTCATGTCAAGAGGTTTCACCAATCATGTATTATTTACCTTCGGTTACTTTGGCTTTGAAAACTGAAAAGATAAGCCTAATGTCAGTTTGCACATGGACACAAGCTTACATGGACAGATTTGAGAGACTAGCTGTAAGTGTGGCATCTTCTTCCTCATTCGGTTGAGATGTGTGTGTTTTCACTCCCTCCATTCTGAACGTCAATGAATGATTTGAATCCTGCTGGATCCGAGACCTTGTGACGCGTGTTGTAGCCTTACTTTATCTTCAAAAGGTTACCTGCAGCAAAACGATGAGGCATCAGAATCCCGTAACAATGAGGAAAACAACATGTTACCAGAATATGTTACTGGAAATTGTGTTATTGACTGTGAACATTAGTTATATGATCCAAAGCTGCACTGCACTGCGAATTGGATGACCCCAATCTATAATAGAAAGATAACTGCCAAGTCTGCTTCAGAGAAGCAAAATATAACCCCTCTACGCCAGAGCAATCAATGAAGATGATGATGGTTTGGCTTCCATTTCAGGAACTGAATTATGACAAATCCCCAACCGGTAATGTTTGGTTGCAACCCTGAATACACTGCGGTCGTTGTCATTGCTTCTGAAAAACGAAGATTCCCACGAGAAACACCGACAAGCATTACTACCAGGCGATGCCTTAATTTAAAACTGTCTCCAACGTTTTCTCAACGTTTAATAAAGTAACTAACCTTTGACACTCCTGTTTATTAATCCAAAAGACAAGTTGCACCATGAATCAAAGCTGGGGATTTAATTATGTACCGTTATTGCATTGTGTCGGGGAATTCCCTGTGTTTTGTTCGTGCGCCCTCTACTGGTCCCTGTCCTGTAGACTGGTTTCCGGTCCATGCATGGTTCTCTTCTGTCTGTAGGGACCGGTAGCTACTACCGATATGGCGCTTTTGATAGGTCCTTGATTGCGCGGGCGCAGTAATAATTTTCTAGTTTTAGAGATGACGTTGGCTATGCTCGTGACGTGTGCATGTTGTTGCTTGACACTAGCACACGTGTGATTCGTAACCCTTCACCTGGACGCTTTATTTTTTGTGTAACCGGGCGAGAAAATGTAAGAAAAACCTGCAGTTTAGATGCAGGTCTGATCGTATATTTCTTTTTACTAACGTGAACAAAACAATTTTTACGTTGGTTTAGTTTCTAAGTTCAACCCAATCTTAAGGCTACCACATAATCAGGGAGTCTCCAATTTGATATTTTTTTGGTGTCTTGCCTGGCGTGAATCACAACAGTCACGTCGGCGGTCAGGATATAACGATACATCTTCTGCACGCTATAGTGTTGCCAGCAAAGTCTTTTTAGTTGATAGGCCTGTGTAACTTAGCCTGAAGAAGTCAAAACATAAGAACGAAATTGGCTGAACTGAATGAACTAAAAAACGGAAACTGTTCCTTACAATCGACCTCTCGTCGTGACGGCAAATGCAGGAAAGAACTCAAATGTTTCCGTGCTTACTTGACTGCAAGTATTTCAGCTATAACATCCACCCCAATTCAAATGATTGCGCCCATTGGATCCCATACTCAAGAATTGACTTTACCAAAGAAGGAATATTCTTCCTCATTGACTTATTATCTAAAAGTTATATTTCTGCATTCATCACACCACAAGAACAATTTACGGGTGTGGTGGTAACTTTAAATAGTTTCTAGTGTGAAGCATTGCTTAATGTTATATTCCATTTCCAAGACCATACACCATAGCATTAATTTACGGGTGTGACGTTCATGAATAAATTAAAATATGTTCTTGGTATGTAATCAGTACCAAACTTCGAGGTCAGTTGGTTACTTTTTCATGTGTGTTTCCACCCAGAAAATAAAAAACTAACTCCATGGGATAATGGGATAACTTAAAAAGGGTACAACACAACACCTACTCTCCATATTGTCATTTATTGAGCACAACAACAAAGAATTTGTTTATTTTTTTTTCGACTGACCGACCGACTCTACTTCACACATGGAACAAAATATTGGCACAAATCAATTTAGCTGTGGAAGCTTTAGGAACAATCTTCTCAATCTGGAATACGTGTACCAACTTTCAAAGAGTGTTTTTATTTGCTTAAGTTTCTACGAATTACTTAATGCAGTGAATGTTTTGACCTAAATCATACACTTTTCATTTTATTATCACATTAATTTCACTTTTGGCACAGCCCCTCTAATTGTGATTAGGGAAGACAATGGTATACAAAACCTGTTTGTGGTACTGTTACACAGTAGTTCTGAATTCAAAGTACTCCAGTAGTTTTAAAACAGAATGTGTTGGTATGCGTTGTTATTGACAGTGAAATAGTGTGCAATACAATTTATTTTTCATTGTCCCTAATAACAGACTCATTTTCAACAGGGTACCAATGTGATGTATAGATGCCTGGCCTTAAACCCCACTCGTTCTCCGAATAAACGCCAATCTTGGAGTAAACACGAGGTTTGAATGCCATACGACTCTTTATGCCAAGATTCCGCAATTTCTTTTCAAGATCATACACTTCATTCTTCTTATTAAAGTTCTTAGCGTAGACACTGATGGCACGCTGTTGGCTGTGTAAGTCCCCCCCTTCCGATCCTTGGTCTTCGGTGGGTGTGACTTTAGCGTGTGTACCAAGCTTATCTTCCACCGTAGCTCGGGCAATTTCCTCCCACGCTTCATCGATTTGCTCCTCGGTGTTTGAAAAGGTGAGCCACATTCCACTTAAACACCTTAAGCACACATTTGAAAAATAAAATATCAATTTTTTTGCGAAGTACAATTTGTTCCTAATATCTCATATTTTCAAGTTAATCAATTCAACCCATAATGCATTTGTTGGTAATCTGTCTTTAAAAAACTTGCTTACTTTCCCAACCCTATGTGAACTTAGTCTCAAAACTGACAAACTGCACATGGTGTAATAGACCGATTACGTGAGCAAGTCACGTGACCTATAGTGGGTATTGAACATCAACATACATTGCTTCATCCATGGGAAAGTGCCATATAAAGTACATGACGATTGTTGCATTTGTTTATTCGATCGAGGCTTTCTTTCTCGAAATATTTGGAAAATATTCCAAAGTTTGTACTAGAGACTTTACCGGAGTGGCTGAATAAAGCCAGTAAAGACGTGACCAGCAAGTATAGGAAATTCTACCAGAAACGTTATAAGTTCACGATTGTGGTAGTTGCACGGAACGTTGGTGCCAGACGACCGCAATCACACATTTTTCAACACAAGAATTTCACAATTTTGAAGCTGAAATCATAAAAAAAGGCTTTCAAAAACTCTGTGATTTCTTTGTCTATTTGTAGTTCCGCAAGGCTAGGTCCTCACTTTTTCAGCGTTCTTTGCTCTTTTTTTCTTCTTTGTTTACAGGGATAATACATTACACACAAAATCACAGGCATGTGGATACATCGTCGTCCGATGCCGGTATAGTGCATAATTAAAATAAAACTCTGTTATAGTAGAATACTGGTAGTTTATGAAACAGTAATGTGATTGAAATCAATGTCACAATGGCATAGTAACTGTGTTATTATTACCAAAAGCCGATTGTTGGTGTGACTCTGTCGGTCTCAGCACGACTTTGCCATCATGCAGCGGAGATGACGATATAGTTCCCACTAAAAGTCACATTATATCAAGTAAACGTTGGTCGCGCAATCGGTATATAGGATATTAGTCTCTGCTCTATATAGGACTTCATCTTTTTCCTAGAAAGTCTTTTAACGAAAAGCACATTTTGGCTGATGATAATAAATATACCTTATACATATTTGTTGCTTTATGCTTTCAACTTGAACTGGCTTTTGTCACTGAGAATACTAAACGACACAATATTGATCTTGTAATTACCCATGAGCCAATGCAATTTTTTTGACAGCGGGCCAGTTGACCTCTTCACGCGAGAGCTTGTTGAATTCTTCAACTATCTTGTCTACATCTCCAAGACCCTCGTCCTTGTAACTAGGTGAATACGCAATGATTTTACCAACACCGTCTGATCTGTTCAGAAAAATAATTCAGTGATACAAAGAGAAATAATAGTACACCGACTGTTTGTTATCTGTAAAATGCCATACTTTAAATATCATCGATGACTGATAAAGGCTTTCCAAGTCTTCCGGGAAAGAATCCACAGGAACATGTGTTTGTGACTAGAACCCAAGACGTTCCTCATTCTGTATCTGTCCTTACCACTAGACCGAGCTCGTTCGGAGACGAGAGGCCTTTAGTCTCACCTCTTGACTTTGGATGGTGCTTTATTCTTCAGAAATTCATCCAGACGGAGTTGCCGTTCGTTCTCGTCTTCGTAGTCCAGAGGATTAAACAGGTATGTTTCCTCTTTAGCGGCAGCAATTGAGTCGGCGAACAGGCGTTGGGAACGTTGGGGATCTGTGTTGTGTTGTTGCTGTGTGGAAGGGGTCTCAGGACGAGGCTGACTGACATCAGGGCGGTCCGGGGGTTCTGAATCTGAAGTCCGCCTAAATTCGGAGGTATAAAATCAGTGGTGTAATGAGAAAGCCGTGATGATGATGGAGAAACAAAAATGGCGTCGGTGTTTGAAAGAAACACATAATTCTAAGGATGACAATGATGGTCAAGCTTGGAGGAAGCGATCCCGGGAATCTCAACACTTTCTGCCACCATAATCTGTTTGTCTTTACAGTTTTCATGTGATGCTGTTTACTTTTTTCTTCTTTTTGTTTTGTGTTACTGTTTTGCAGGCTTAAAATTTGACTTTTTCTGTTTGAATTGTACTTTGACCATCACATCTTCAAGGTTAAATCCCGAGCTCAACATTGGTAAAGTGTCTGTAAATGCTTCCATTCTTTGCATAAATCTTAAATTATGTAATGAAACCAACCTGTGAAAATTTCAGCTTATTTCGTTGTTTCATTTGCGAGAAAACGGTAAAAATGCATTCAGCATTTTTGTACGCATTCTTAGGCAGAGATTTGGTCTCACATGAGACGATTTTAATTGTGGATCTTATTTCATTTTAATTATTCAAAAACGATAACACTTCAGGCAGAAATAGTTCAAGGAATGTTTTCTACCATCAGTTTAAACCATGTATTAAGGTATAATATGTAAATCTGTGAACATTTATGTTTTTCTTTCGTACCAATGTTGAGCTGGGCTTTAAACAAAGGATGATGTGCTTTAAATCGTGTAAATTATACACTCTATAACCACAATGGTAACAACCCAACTCTTTATTACAATCACGATGACCATGTCTCTCAACAGCATGAATACTCATCACAGAATTTATGAGAGGATCGTTTCTGATATGTCCCTTTGGATAAAGTAATTAACCTAGCTAGAACAGTCTCAGCACATTTAATAGACTTCCTCCCACATTGTTTAATAATATTCACCAGTGAACTTAAAACTTTTCTTATGCATGCCTAAACATTGTGATCAATGCAGTAGCGTAGCCAGCATCTTTTTTGCAGGGGAGGGGAGGGAGGGGGGGGCAATTGTCTGATTATAGCAAATTTCATGGTGTCCAGATGCTGAGAGGGGGCAGGCAGGGGGAAAGATGTTCATGGTGTCCAGAGGCTGAGAGGGGGTCAGGCAGGGGGAAAGATGTTCCTATGGGGTCAGCAACTGCCCCCCCCCCCCATTTGCCCCCCTTGGCTACGCCACTGGGTCAATTTATTCTGTTCTTGTTTTTCCCAAAGTCTGGGCACAAAAGCATTATATGCTTCACACCAACCCTTATTTGGGTCATTCTATAAATTTGGGGTCCAAAGTGTGCCATGTTCCTGTTACACCTGACGTGTGCAATTTAATCTGAAAATATCTTTAAATTTGACTTCAAACTGTTTTGATTTGTTCAGCATGTACTTTGCGTTAACATAATCACTCTTGGAGGTAGAAGGCACCAAAGAGTGTGCTGTAAATGTATGAAATCTTGTGTCAGATGTAACAGGGACAACAATAAAAAAAAACGGACCCCAAATTTATAGAATGAGCCATTTGGGTTTTCTGTAAACTGTTTTTATGTACAATCTAATTTAATTTTAATTAAAGAATATGGTTTATTGTCCAAGGGCATCCTTGAAATTATTGCACCAATATTATAACCAATTATAATAACATTGTAATAAAAACAGGAAGTGTTTAATTTGACCAGTTATCCTGGTGATTAGCTTCATTAGGGGAGCACATAATTATAAAACCAGCTTGAATCGTTTGCTGAAAGGGCAAAATAGATGAGCTGAAACTTACCATAGGTTATTGGCTTCGGCCCTCTCATCCCTCCCCCACCTCATTTTCATAAAAATCAGTTCATTTGGCTACCTTTGAGCAAGTTCGATCAAGGACCATAGCTAACCATAGTTCGACTAACTCTGATCGAACCCACGCTAGTTGACGATGGTTGGACTAGTCTAGTCGACTATTCGCGACCATTCTATCGAGGTTGGTCGCATCGCTGGTTACCAATAGCCGTTTCATAAGCACAATGCAGAGGGGACCAGTTATCAGGAAAGTGATAATGCTGATTTCGCCGTTTTCTCATGGTCGCGTTGACGTGACATGACTAGAGTCGTTCGCACTTCAACTTCAGTGCGCATGCACTACGTACGTCACAAACCAACCACTAGTTAACCAGTGGTCCTTGATCGAACTTGCTCTTTGTTATTCATGTCAAGAGGTTTCACCAATCATGTATTATTTACCTTCGGTTACTTTGGCTTTGAAAACTCAAAAGATCGGCCTAATGTCACTTTACACATGCAAACAAGCTTACATGGAGAGATTTGAGAGACTAGCTGTAAGTGTGGCATCTTCTTCCCCATTCGGTTGAGATGTGTGTGTTTTCACTCCCTCCATTCTGAACGTCAGTGAATGATTTGAATCCTGCTGGATCAGAGACCTTGTGTGTTGTAGCCTTACTTTATCTTCAAAAGGTTACCTGCAGCAAAACGACGAGGCATCAGAATCCCGTAACAATGAGGAAAACAACATGTCACTGAATGTGAAAGTTCTTCATGATGTTACTGGAAATTGTGTTATCGGTTGTGAACATTTAGTTCTAGAGAGAGCATGTATTCGATCTTCTAAAAAGCTGCAATGCGAGTTAGATGACTAAATCTACTGAGATAACTACCAAGTCTGCTTCAGAAAAGCAAAATAAAATCCCTTTGAGCTAAAGCAATAAATGAAGATCATGATGGTTTGGCTACAATGTCAGGAATAGACCGATTGCGCGACCCGCGTCACGTGACCTATTGTGGGTATTAATGTAAACAAACATGATGATTGTTGCATTTGTTTATTCGATTGAGGCTTTTCTTTCTCGAAATCTGTGAAAAATAGAGTTTGTACCAGTGACCTTCGAGTGGCTGAATAAATCCAGTAAGGACAGTTACAGCAAGTCTTGGAAATTGTCCAAGTAACGTACAAAATGTGCACGATGTGTACTAGTGCACGACGGATCAGAACGTTTAGGCCAGACGACCTCGATCACACACTTTTCAACACAAGAATTTCACAGTTTTGAAGCTGAATCATCCAAAGAAATTGCTTTCCAAAACTGTGTGATTCCTTTGCCTATTTGAAATTTCGCAAGGCTAGGTATAAATGCTCACTTTTCCAACGCTCTTCACCATTTTTACAGTGATTTAGGCCTGCATTACAAACAAATTAACAGGCAGGTGGCTACATAGTCGTCCGACGCCGGTAGTGCATTTATTACTCAAAATAAACCTCTTTTTTTAGTAGAATACTGGTAGTTTATGAAACAGTAATGTGATTAATATCAATGTCACAACATACAACTTTAATAAAATGGCTTAGTAACTGTGTTATTATTTATAACAAAAGCCGACGTTTGGTGTGACTCTGTTGGTCACGGCATGTATTTGCACGTAGTTTGCCATCAGCTCAGATGATGTAGTAGTACACCCAATAGGTCACGTGATGACATGTAAACATTGGTCGCGCAATCAGTCTATTGAATTATACAGATCAAATGACACATCCCAAACCTGTTTGGTTGCAAACGTGAATGCACTGCGATGTATAATCGTTGTCACTGCTTCTGAAAAACGGTGATTCCCACCGATATGAGAACTAAACACCAACAAACATTACCACCAGGCGATGCCTGGAGTTGTCGTAATCTTCAACCTCTAACATATTCTCAAAATTTAATAAAGTAACTAACCTTAGTACCTAGACACTCCAATTTAGTAATTTAAAAGGCAAGTTGAACCATGAATGAAAGCAGGAGATGCTGACGTGGCCTAAATCAAATGGGTCAATCGTGTTATTGCAGTGTCGGGGAATTCCCTCTGTTATGTTTATGTTTTTGTTTTGCGCCCTCTAGAGTCCGATAGCTCCTACTTTTTTAGACTGGTCCCTGTCCTTCCATTAAGAGGATTCACGATAATAACCCTTGCAAAATGTCATCTTCATTATATTTTGGTGTATGTGTTGGTGAAGAAACTCCATCCCCCCCCCCACCCTCCGATCTGTATCTGCCTGCCAGTAACTAAAAAGAAAATACGACAAAAAAACATAGGACGGGAAACAAAACGCAACGAGAAAAAAAAGCAACGGAAAAAATTGCGACGGAAAGAATAAAAATACGACGGGAAAAAATGCGACGCTTATTATTATTATTATTATTTACCGAATATCCGAACTGTAGATTGAGTTAATAAAATGTCTCTGCCGGAATCAAATTCAGCTCTGAAAACTCAGATCGGTCAAGATGAACTTCATCACACTGTTCCAAGGGGACGTGGGCCTATACAGCTGAAATATTCTAGTCGCAAGTCAAAAGTGACGTCTGATTCCCCAAAGCATTATAAAGTCCCGTCCGAAATCTCTCTCCCAAAATTGTTGATTTTGATATTTCACCGAAGATTTCTAGTGACTTTTTTCAAAAAATAACCTTACAGATACTTCCAGCCATTCATAAAAAACGGATAAGCACCGCACTGGGGTCACTGGGGTCAACGGTCACACACAGATATTGATTGACACTTTGTGGTTTCTAAAGATGTGGCTTGGTATTGCCGGCATTTTCTTTTTATAAAAAAAAGTAAATGCTTGATGGCGGGTAATAAGGTAAATGCTTGATGGTAAGGTGATAAAGGACCTCGCCTTCGGCTCGGTCCTTTATGACACGGCCACGACCCTGCCAGTTTTAAACGGCCGTTTAAGACCGAGTCACTACTCTTTTATTCCCATTCATAAATGCCCTTTATGGTTCAAAAGCGTAATAATGTAGACAAACCCGTGAAACTTTTTCTGTTTTTTTGAATAAGTTATTTTTCAATTCTTGCCACGTCCTCGGGCTCCATTTCGCGAAGGGTCAACGCTCATACGGTTGTGCGTATACGCGCGCGCATTGTTAGCCCGTACATTGAGTACCGCTATGTGTTGATTGCGGTACTCGTAAATTAGCACCCGCGTAAGCATAGTGCGCCTTCGGCTCGGTCCTTTATCACACGGCCACGACCCTGCCGGTTTTAAACGGCCGTTTAAGACCTCGGTCACCACTCTTTTATTCCATTAATAATAACCCGCGACAAGTCGCCATTTTTGGTGTGATGCAGGGGGGGGGGGGGCGGACACGAAAAAGAAAAGGGCGCCATCAACGTTGATACTCGTCTCATTCGTGAGCCTGCCTTACACCAATGCACACACACACGGACGCACGCACGCAGTCGGGGCTCTGTCAAAAGCGAGCATACCCAGGCTGTGTGTGTGTGTAGCCGTTATTGACATCGTGCAATACACGGTTCGTCACCCTGACTGCTTGGTATACCATACCAACAGCACACACAGATTCCGGACGCCGACTGGTCTACACATGAAACCGATAACGGAATTTACTATTTAATTCAAACGTTACATTTTGAAAATCATAAAAATCGATTGGGTAGAATGGGTGGATTTTTAAAAAAAGCTTCACAATGTTAGAAAACCATATATTAAAAGAAGAACTTGAAAAATCTCAGGGGTAGAATGGGCCAATTTGTCACTTTCGTCACGTTTTGTGACACTGTTTTAGGGGTGTCAGAATTTTCGTTCAAAGCAACATTACACATTGATTAACGGTATGATGATGTTGCCCGGCTACGTGCCTGGTGTTGGAGAGACGGATGCATTTTCCAATTTTTTTTTATTGATTTTTGACAAATTTTTGCATTTACTTCCACTCCAAAAATATTACAAATAAACTATGCATATATAATTGGTAAAATACTGCCTTACTTTTATCTAATTAAATCCATTCGTGTTAGAGCAGAAATTATTTACCCCTTTTTTTTTAAATGGTACGTTCACACAGCGCAATATCGTGTCCGCCCCCCCCCCCCCCCCCTGGTGTGATGCTTGCTGACCGTAAAAGGTCATGGTGCCCCGGCCGCGATTTTTTTTCCGTACCACACGCTCGATAGGGAGCTACAGCGAAGCGTCCCAATTGGTCAGTTACAAAATGCATTATGCATGTTTAGCTCGCAGGCTGTTTCACGCGAAAGTTTTGTGTGATCGGCGTGAAGTACAGACCCTCCTCGTGCTCTGTAATGTACTATGTAGGGAATACTCAGCAGCAAGTTCAGCATGTATGTTCCAGACGCCGCAAGAATAACCAAGGTCACTTCTATCTGAGATACGTTTTAAGTGTATGTGAGGTCCTTTTTCTACGGTATTTTAAGTTACCTGCTGATGTGCACTATAGTGGCCAACAGGGGAGTTTCTGGTCAGTAATGTGGGGACATAGATGTGGTAGCCTAAGAATGTGTTCTAAGAAATGGTATTGTGGAGAGCCTTAAATGACAGGGTATTATGGGCCACCTGTTTTTCGGTACTTCACGGGTGCAGAAGAAAGCTTGTATAAACGTTAGAGTTGATTACCTTTCCACTGTTGATGTTTCTCCTAAAACTGTTCACACACTTGGTTTAATTTGTGTAATCTTTGAGTGTGTTGTTAGTCACTCCTTGTAAATGGCTTCAGACAGCAGCCTATAGCACTGCAAGGGGCATCATCAGCTTTTGGTTGTGCTCTCCCATTATTTTGGTAGTTTAATTGCCTGGTTTGAACGAGTTATTACTGCTATGGACTCGGTCTTTAAAGCTATTTTGATCTCAATCTGCAACTTTCTTGGGTACTGTGTTCTGGTATTGGGTTAGCTTTTACTGTGATTTGTTTGTGTTTTATTTATTTTCTTTTAAGCTGTGTTTCATTAACTTTCTTTGCTTTCGGTCACTTTTGATCAATAAAGTGTTTTTATGTCAGTGTTTTTTGTTTGTTTTGCTGATAAAGAAACCTACAATCGCGAATCACTGTCCCACTTCATGGATTTCCTTGTGTCTTGACCCTTTATTAGTTCATGAACATGGCACGTACAAACACTTATGCTGTGCTTATGTACGCGTCGTAGCACATAAAACGAACTCTTGTGACCTAACATGCATAATACATTACCACCGACCAATCGGGACGCCTCGCTGTGGCTCCCTAATCAGCGTGTGGTACGGGAAAAAAATCGCTGCCCGGCCTGTGCGCTCTTGCTGGTTTTCAACCTTGTTCATGTTTCCGCACGAATGGATTTATGACAAGCCGTTGAATTTGATCGATCAGTTCATTCAAACGTAGTGTACGCACTGATCTCATCTCATCAGTGAGTCTGCAGTACCCACTTGTATCTGTGGGTGTTAAGTGACATACCGTCAGTCTTCGTTCAGAGCGGCTGTCAACCAACAGCACACATTCATTCTACCCCCATGACCAATCGTCCATCATGACATCGTTTGACTACACTGGAGCACCGTTTTTGACCACGTATTGGCTCCAAATCATTACGCTTGCTGTATGTTTTCTCCTCGGTATAGCCTTTAACAGTAAATTGTTATCTCGTAAAAGTGGAGACCGAACTAAGAGGAAAGATTCAACAACAGGGGAGAATTTCCAAACTCCAGGACTCTCTTATGGGCACGACGACGATGCTCCGCTTATACCATACTCGATCAAGCCATATACCGAGGAGGAAATGGTCTGTCGATCGGGTTGTTTCTACAGCGAGATGAACAAGAGGCGCTCGGTAAGAGATATCTGTAATAAGCCAGTACCGTTGGAAGTCATCGAGAACTGCATAAGAACTGCAGGTTAGAACTAGGCTCGAAACATATCCGTATGCATCAGCATACAGTGCATTTTATCATTAGGCTTATTCTAGACCCAGTAACTGGGGCGCTGCACTCCTTTTTTTAAGATTTTGACCTTATCGGTCGTACTAGCGCCCCAGTAAGGTATATGTAGCAAGTTGACCACGGAGTGGATTTAAAACGAATCTGTGATACCCTGTTCAAATAAAAAAAATTGCCAAAGAAACACAATTGCTGGAAAATCGCCTACTGGCTTCTCAATATATCAATGATGAAATAAAAGGTATTTAATTGTACTCGTGATCACTTTCTGTCCTCCAAATCGATGTTGTTTTAGGCCCGCTAAAGATGCAACCGTTACAATCTGCGTTTTACTACTATTCATAGGTTTTGACATAAAATATTGATAGCTAACATTTTACACAATAAATTATGTTTCCTGAAAATCTTACTCGGCTACTTCAAATCATGTTACTTTTTATGAAGGAATAAAAAATTAATGTAGAATATATTCATTCCCACCCTCAAGCCTCCATACATAATTACAACCAACAAGTGAAAGTTGACCTTTGAACTCCTTTTGTTGTCGCTCGTTGTCGTTAATTTGTAGACGGTTTGTTTTTGTCTTTTCAAAAGATTTGTTTTAAAGAATCTTTACCAAACAAAGTACGCATTTGCAAACATCCATTCCAATAATTTAATTTTATAAAGTGTATAATTATTATTATACTCTACGTCTTTGAGATATTTTGTTTCATGCAAAGTAATATTTCAGTAGAAAAAAAACGCTCAGGACATTTGGTACTGATATCAAGTTGATAAAAAATAAGTTTTCTCATTAAAAAAAAAACCTGTACATTTATTTATTTATTTATTTGTTTGTTTGTTTGTTTATAGTTTTTAATCACACACCGTACCTTTATAACGTATCCCATTGAGATATTCCGGCGTTCTGGTAGATACCATATCGCATTTTACGGGGAAGATCATTTTCCCAGGCACAATTTGTTGCACCTTGACCTTTGTCATGCATCATCCATATTGATTTTCTATCAGTCGAGAATGCACAATTTCATCCGTTTATGCCTAATGTCATATCACTTCTGACAAGCAATATCTTCCAAGCAAAGATTTTTCAGCGGGACCAGTCTTGAGAGTAAGTTTTGAGGAAATCCTTAACTGCCATTAGTGGTCCACACATGCTGTGGCACGCATATTTAACTGGTTAAGAGATATTTGCTGAGCAATTAAAGTTTTTTTTTAGCTAATTGTGTTGCTTTCATATCAAATTCTTTTTTATAGCTAATTTCTGAGAAGCCCCCAGCACACTTTTTTATACAAGCTCTTCTCTCAAGAAGGGGGATGGAGGCCAACCACAGAAACTGTCAACAAGAGATCAAAATATAATGCTGTACTACCAGCCCATTGACTGGTTATGGGATGGTTCCATTTGTCTCTGTGTGGGCATCACACTTGCATTGACTTGCACACAACCGATGCTGATAAGATTTTGTGCATAAACGCATGAGAGCAATGGTAGCAAGTAGATTTTACCAGCCCCTCCAGACAAAGTCTGCATCCCCTGTTGATTGACACCCCTTCTAGGATGTGTGGAATGGTCTAGCTTAGGATATAATCATCAAATATGGCATGCCGGTATTTTCGCTGGGGTTCTGTTATGTTTTTCTTTGTTTCACAACGCGCTGTGGACATCATCATCTCTAAACAAGAAACATCTTGCGCATTGGTGGCGGATTACCTACGTGTGCTCATAACGTTTTGTGCTATTAAATTTGGTTGTTATTATTTTTAGGCAAACGTTATGTGCTTTGTATGATTTTATTACCCCCATTTGACAGGCACAAGTCCAAGTGGGGCCCACATGCAACCTTGGACCTTCGCCGTGGTCAGTAACCCTGACATTAAGCTAAAGATGCGCCACATCATCGAAGATGAGGAAAGAATCAACTATGAAAAGAGGATGAGCAGCCAGTGGCTGGAGGACCTCAAGAAAATCAAGACGAGTTGGAGTAAGCCTTATTTGACCGAGGCCCCGTACGTTATCGTCGTCTTCAAGAAGCTGTACGGGATAAGTGAAGATGGGGAGAGGCAGACGTTCTACTACCAAGAGATTAGTGCGTCTATCGCTGCCGGTTTCTTACTTGCTGCCTTACATGTACGTATAATACCAACCAGGACCTTTCACCTTTACATGTTTAACGGTAATTAAGTTGCACAATGGATGTTAATGAGGGTAGCCAAGGTGTTTCACATTTATATAACGCGTTTTTTTCCCAAACGACGTCGCCAAAACAGTTTCTCCGACCCTTTTTTCCCCTTTTAGAAAAAATCCTCGGAAAGCAGAAATATGTTTAAAAATACTATAAAAAAACCTTAATCAAGGTTGAGAAAACTTGCCAAAAATGACTCAAAACGGATTCATCCATTTACAAAGATCGTACAGTGTTGAACAGTATTAGTTACATTTTAAATAATATTTTAGGGATATAATTTGAACTTCTAAATTGACTAGTCTTTAAAGAAACAAATAACTGTTTTAGGAAAAAATACATTTTTCTCGACGATATGCATCCGTACGAATACCGGTACCCATAAAAATATTGTTTGCTGAACACTGTGGAATGCAAATGGCTCTCCCATCACGACTACACAGTATATTGCACCCCTCTGCATTCCTTGTTCGATCATTAAAAACGCGGGAAAATGTCCAGTTCATAAAACGAGGGCTGTTATACAACGTCAATAAAGCATTGTTTGATGATCGTGCTTTTTGAAAATCAGCTGATGGTTGCGAAATTAAAGTGGACGTTCGAAGAGCACATTATTATGAGCTCTTACTTAATTAACATACGGGGATTAATGAACAGGTTGGCAATCAAGCCCGTACGAGGACGACAAAGCAGCCTGCAAATTCAAATTATTTCCAATTGGCTGTTCTTGAAAAATGTTTCCTTCAGATTAACTGATACGAGTTACAAACTGTTTCTATTTACCAAATAAAATCGAACTAAGCTGATAAAATGAACGCGTACATGAGCGGGAAAGTGACTGACAAACCACGTGGAAATAAATGTACGGGAAACGGACATTTGGGGCAGTATTTTTGTGTAACTTACATTGAAGACAATGTAAACCGGTCATTAAAGCCCCCAGCTCAACATTGGTAAGAAGAAAAACATTAATGTTCACAGATTTACATATACCTTACATTGTATAAAGAAAATGATGGTAGAAAACTTTCCGTGAAATATTTCTGCCAGAAGTGTTATCGTTTTTGAATATTGAATAAGATCCACAATTAACTTCGTCTCATTTGAGACGAAAACTCTGCCTAAAATGCATACAAAAATGCAATTTGTATATACTGTTTTCTCGCAAATGTAACAACGAAACGAGCTGAAATTTTCACATGTTGGTTTCATTACACATATCTTGATTTCTGCAAAGAATGGAAACATTTACAGTCAGTTTACCAATTTTGCAATGAGCTAGTGCTTTAAAGGCCGGTATGTGTGCATGATGAAAATGAATGAAATAAACGTTTTCTTCGTTTTAGATGGAGACATTTTCCAGACGGTTGGCCTATAACTATATTGAAGACAAACACTTGTTGATTAATATTCTAATAAGTATTTATTTGGACACTCTCGTTAAATTGCTTCACCATGAAGACAGTCAGGGCTTATATGCAATATACAAACCTATGGGGTCTGAAAAATTATAACAACAGAAAATATGGCGCTCTTTGTCAAAAAAAACTGACCTTGGAGTCAGAGCGCAGAACAGCGGAAGACAGTGATTAAGCCAAAAAGCATTAAAACACAAAAGCAAAAGCAGACTGGGGGAAATAAACCATAATAGATAAGTAACAAAACGAGACAGGAAGCAGGAATACCATTATCAAGGGCAAACGATGTTTAAAAAAATTGTTCAGCACAGCTGGCAAAGCATTAACAACATTTTTTTAAAAACGTGTGGTGGATGATGATTTTTACTAAAAACTGTTTACTTATTTCAAAGATTAAGGATCGTCCTATTTGGCCTGGAAAGTGGAGGGATGCTTCATGAAGAGTGGCAGCAAGTCGGTTTGGGTAAAGGGCGTTTTGGGGGTGTTTTTTCTTGGAGCAAATGAGCAAAAATTCTCAACGGCTATCCTATACTAAAAATTGAAAAATGAAAAATCGAAAATGAAGTTCAGTCGTCAGAAAATATATTTGGTTTGCTTTCTAGAGGCTGAGAGACTTTTAAATATTTTTTTAATATTTAGCAATTAGCGTTGGTTGCTATGGGAGCCTTTTTAGTGTGGTGCACCCTTACGGTAACACCAACCGCGCTCTCTATAGCCTGGAAAAGGCTTTATGAGAGTATGCGTAAAGCGACAAATGACTGAATTAACACTCACAAGTATAACAAATGAATTGATTAATTAAACAACAACCATGGAGATAATACAGCCATGCGATGCGCATTATTAAGTAATAGTCATCAGAAAGACAACCTTAATCGCTTTTAATTAAACGTTTGATTGTATTTGTTTTTCAGAATGCTGGGTTGGTGACAGTTACAACGACACCCATGAATGCTGGGCCGCGTCTACGGGATCTACTCAACAGGCCAGTCAGCGAAAAGGTGCTGGTGTTGTTACCCGTCGGCTACCCATCCCGAGACGCTATGGTACCGGACTTTGGACGGAAACCTCTTGGCGAAATAATGTCACTCTTGGATTAGAAAAAGACCTTTCTTTTGCAACGTCACAACCCGAGTTTTTTCCAACCAATGTTGGAGAAACTACGGGGAGCCATCAATGCAAAGGGAAAAAAGATAATCACAGTTTTTAAAAATGTTACACAAAATACTCAAAATGGTTGAACTAATAATGGGATGTATTTTCTTCGAATAAAAAGTTCGCAAAAAATGTTGAATTTGGTCACAAAGACAGTCATGAACATTTTGCTAACATTTGGCCGTCCATGCCACCCAGCACGGTTTATTTATCCCCCCCAAATGCCTATTGGAAACGCCCGACATGTTCACAATGTGGTTTACCTTCCTTTATTGGTATTCATTTTAGTTTACGTATTTATTACAATAAAACAATTTATTGTCTTGTTGATACTTTCCCTTTCATAGGCCATTTTTTGTTTTGTTGTTGGACAAAGCTGTCTAAATTATCTTGTACGCCATAAATAAATGTTTTTGTGATAACTTTACTCAGCCGTCAAATGTAGGCTTGTGGCTTATTTTACTCGCCTTTCTCCTCAAAATGCGACGTAGGTAAAAAAAAATACCCAGACCATCATTAGTTGATAAAATTATTATGGTTGAAAACTTAATTACATAAATTAAATTAAATATATAGAGACACATTATGATCGTGAATCACTTCTAAAATTGGGGTATTGTTACTAAGTTGTATACAATTACATTTGAGAGAAATTGATATGGGAATATTTTATGCAATGAGATATTCGGAAAGTCATTAATCACAATCGATGCTCAATATGATTTATGGCATCGAAATGGATAAGCATCTGCCATCGAATATAATATGTTCAGTCGTGTGGTAAGTTTGTTCGCTAGACTAAAGCAACCAGACAAATAAAAAAATATATTAAAAAAAAGTAGTACCGGTACTTATTTCATTGAAAGTAATTAATTAAGTGTAACTTGGAAGCGATCACGTGAACCAACCTGAACCAGTACAGGTTTTTGATGGTGTTACATGTTATGTATGAGTTGCTTACAAAAGGATCTGGATGGGAACAAATCAAGGGGACGTCCTTTAATTTGGTTTTGTGTTTAACAAAATAAATAATAAAGAAATAATAAATAAACAATCGAACTAATAATATACAATTAAATAAAATGAAATAGAAAACCCCAAGATTATTTCTTTAAAAAAAAATGTTAAAAAGAACAAAGTGAAGTACTCGATTTACCGGGTTGAAAAACATTTGTGTGGGTTGGGTGAGCATGGCGAGAAAAAACGTGTCATCAGTTCAATATTGTATACATACATAATTAATAGGGGACTTTTGAGACCTTAGCGGGCGCCCCCAAAACCGGTCCTTTTCTATTATGAGAGCAATAGAAAGGGACCGGTTACTGGGGCGCCCGCTAACGTACTCAAAAGTCTCCCATCGGGACGTCGCTACACAAATAATGGGAGCCAAAGGCAAGTCCATGATTTACAGGGTTGACAACTTGTGAAATAACAGTAATTCATAAATCAGGCATGGAGTTGCATGCAAGCATGGCGGCAATGACCACATATTTATTTGGAAAAATATTAAGACAACAGCCAGCTATAGAGCCATGATTATAGAGGACACCTTATAGAGAAGCACGTATTACTGCAGACATGTATGACCTCGCCGGGACACCGTACTCATTAGAATCAGCGAAAACTGAGCACACTCAACAATTGGTGGCGCCCTAGCCCATCAACGATCGGATCGCATCGCAGTCGTCTACTCAAGTCAAAGTTGCGACTTTTGATCAAGATTCAATGATTGTTTGCATACTTCAGCTTCTATATAAAGGAAGGTAATTAGGACATGATCTGGCGCATGGTATTTGTGATTTTTTTTTCAGTTTAAAGAAGTAGGCTAAGACCGTCGAAAACCAGACACAGGAGGATAAAGATCAAATTTCTAATTAATTTTTGTTGACTGGTCAACATCTGGAGTATGGATGTATGAGATGAGGGGGGGGGCAGGATCACGGTAAATACAGCAGGTTCCTCATTCAAATAGGAATAGACTTTATGCGTCTGACGTCATGAGTCCCCTAGAGATATGTACAACAGCGCCCTCACTGAGGTCAAAACGGTCATAAATTTGGTGTAGGAAAACTTCTGTGCATACACTCTATTTAATCTTACCAATGTTCCTATCGATAGTGGTGTCGTGATGATCGTAACACAGGCAGCCTTGCAAACAAACAAATGTTTCAATAGAGGTTATGCGCAGCCGTTTTACTGCAGTTAACTTACGTCCGTTTGACGTCAGTGAGGGCGCTGCTTGTACATATCTCATGACGTCAAACGCATAAGGTCTATGGAGAGCTTTGGTTAGAACAAACAAGAGAAGGGTAGAGAAAGTTGATACACCATGTCCATGAACGATGGTTGTTCCGTGGAGGTCTCCATGGTTGTTCAGTGTGGATTACAACAAGATAGCCTCAGTCAGATCACAGTGTGCAGAATATGGACAATTAACCCTCCACTATCCTGCCTCCTGTCTGATCATTCAATATCATCCACAGTGGTTTTGAATTATAAATATACTACGGTACAAGTGCTAGCCTGCAATATGATATCATGTGGTAAATGCCTGTATAGAGTTGGCAGAGTTGGTGACCCATACACAACCTAGTTTCAAATGGTTGGTCAACTTGCTTGAAAAAGTTAAAGAGTAAGAAAGTAATTTAGTTTTTTTTTTTTTTTTTTTTTATTTCAGAGAGAATTTTGCAGATTTGATGAGTCTTGTGATGTGATCACCAATAAATATGGTGTGGCAATTTCATTCTTCTTGCCATGGCACAAATATCAAAGTGGAGGCCTATGGCACAA
Source organism: Marthasterias glacialis (assembly GCA_911728455.2). Lineage (NCBI taxonomy): Eukaryota > Metazoa > Echinodermata > Asteroidea > Forcipulatida > Asteriidae > Marthasterias > Marthasterias glacialis. The sequence goes on from OU452225.1 coordinate 23,353,170, forward strand.
AGGCTAGCCGCAGTCCAGACACTTATGATAATGGAATCGTATTCAGTGAAACCCCGATCCAAATGGAGGAGACAGTGTCACTGTTCTTCAAGAAGACAGCAGCTCGATGGACTGGCGTGCCACGGATTGGATTCACCAACCAAAATCCAGATCAGCTTGATCCGACGTCACTACCGCTAATCTATACTGAAGAGTCGTCATACAAGGACAAAACATGGGCGATGCCATTAACAACGCAAGCAGATGAAAACCTGTTTGTAGATTATGAGTTTGATCACAGTGGCATTGTATGTGTGAGGCAGCTTGGTCAGCCCGATAAGCTTGTTGATTCGAGAGGAGCGGTGAATTTTAAGAAACCTGTTTGGGTCACGTTGGATTTATGTGGTTGCTACGGTGATGTATTTAACAATGGTAATAATGTAAACATTCCGTCACTGTTTTCACGAAAAAGACAATTTAGCCCCTGAAGCCAAACTTTCATGCTTGTAGAAAATCATGTTTTTAAACTATTTTTGAAGTTATTGTTTCGAAGACTGTTAAGGCACTTCATCTTTGACATTATTTTTACTAACCGTGAAAGTAGATATCTGAAATCATGTAATCTCTTGTTAATTTTATCATACAATCGTTTATTAGTGAGTAGTTAATTGTTTAACAAGGTTGTCTCTTCGTGAAAACTGAACAAACCAGGTCTGTGTGCAGAGCTTGATGCGCGAGCAATGGATATTCTTAGTTCACTAATTAATGTAATTAAAAATCATTACATTTTAAGATGTCAAACTTTGGGGAAATGTTGATTTCAATGAAAACATCTAAAATGTGTTTATAAAAAAAAATGTGTGATTTTTTAGTACGATTTTTTCTTTGTGAAAACAGTGACTATTGCTGTGTTATACTGTCCACAAAAAATTATATTGTCAGAACTAATCAGTTGGAAGAAGTTTTGAGCAGTGTACACCCATTTCAGACTGGGGCCCAAAAGTTGCGCCGAATCAAATTATTGAATTAAATACATGAAAAGTTCGCATCTGAACCAATCTGGAGCGACTAGACGCGTTAGAAAGATTTACGGTTGCAGTCGATCGGAACGACTCTAGAGCGTTCTGTTCAGACATCGATCTTGTCATGAGCCGAACCTACATGTAATGCAAATTTATGTTATTTATTTTCGCCTGTCTGAAACCGAAATCTAGAGTGGCTCCTAGTCTATTTGGTTCGGCCCAACTCTGGAGCGCCAGCCTGAAACAGGTGTAAGCAGGCCCTGTGGCTCTTTTTAAACACCAAATGTAATGAGTCACATCAGAGTGTAATATCATCATTTGTACTCAACTTTGATACAGAGTAAATTAATTATAGGCCTATTTATCTTCCAGATACCTGCCGGTACACACCCTTTGGAATTGATATGCAGGGATCAGATGCTAAGGAGGTGTATCGGAAAGCGTTAAGGAGTGGCAGTAAGACGATACGACGCACTGGGTTGATGGTGGTCGGTCAAGAAGGGGTTGGAAAGACGAGTCTGATCAGGAAACTCACAGGGCAAAAGTATGCACTTTTCATAAACCACATACTCACAGGATGTTGCTCAATCCTCGGATTTCAATATCTTATCAGAGCTTCAAATTGAATGCGGTTTTCTCATTTACCCTCCGTTAGAATTTGTTTAATTACCCCTTTCCTTACCATAGGTGACTTTTGTGGACTGCACTCTTCAACCCTCTCAGCCCCACATTGTTTACTGACATGCAGCCTGTGGTGCCCACATTTTTTGACTGCTCAAGCGTGGACCACACATTCTTACACAATAGGAAGCTGTTGTACAAAGGCCGATTTAACAAACTCTATTCTCACCTTGAAGATGTTGTTTTACAGCAAAATAAGTAATAAAATAATTCTTCCTTATTGAATGTCCTTTCCTCGCATGGGAACATTATTGAGATTGACCAATAAATGTCCAAGTTCTTGGTTTTTGTTTCCTCAGTGTGATCTATAAACTCAAATACTTTTTTGTACACAACCATATGGCTTTCCATAAGTGTTTGGCAGTTCGGATCTTTCCACTCCTATTTGAAGGGATTACATGACAGCAACCTTATTTTATGTTTACCATCATTAGAAAGAAGTGATCTTTCGCTTTCCATGGATGGTAACCTTGAGTATGAAGGGCGAACATGGACAGATTTACAGCTTTATAACAAATGGCCCTTGTGCTCTAGCTTGAGTGCAGTTTTGTGTGTGACCTAGCTCAACTAAAGTCGCCATTGGGGCTCAAGCAGGGTATGGTGCACAGTCGACTAATGTCGCCATTGGGGCTCAAGCAGGGTATGGTGCACAGTTGACTATAGTCGCCACTGGGGCTGAAAGGGTTAATTGACTCTTTTAAGACCAGTCATTTCTGTATTTATCATCACCATACACCCAGACATGGTTAATAGCATCGATTTGTTTACTCATTGGTTTCAGTAACAAATGTCTGGTAGATTAATACAAAACAGAAATTTTGTTTCACTTTAGAAATAAAGATATCGATACCAAGTTAGAAGCAGTTCAAATTTGTAGCCTTTTGAGGCAGCTGTGGGCGTTTCGGTAGAAGCCACTTGCGGCTGCTGTGGTCTCTGAAAGAACTTGACAAAATATTTCTTGGGAATAAGAGATTTTGCACTAACTGATCCTTCTGAACGTTTTTAACAGGTATGATCCCAGGGAGCCCAGGACAAAAGGAATACCTTCTTACGAAGCTAAGATTCATAATTCATCGACTTCCTGGCCTATCTGTGGTAGAAACAAAGGTAAATGTTTTTTTACTGTGATTATGGTATTTAATGGCGTGTGTAACTCATCCCCCAAACTGTTAGACTCAGACTGTCGTAGTATGCCTACTAGCCCCGTGCTAAGCATGATCAATTAATGCAGTGCTCGGTCCAGCACAACCAAGCAAAACTTAAGATGCTGTTTGGAGTTTTATGGGTAGGGGTAGGTTAGGGATATCTGCTTGATTGTCACAGTCTACCCTTTGGGGATTGTTAGTTTTTTTTTTGGTGTTTGTGAAAGTGTCTAGCCCATGACACTGAGAACTTAAAAAAAAAAAAGGGATCTGGATGGTTTGACAAATCAAGGGCGACTTCACTTTGCTTTCCTTGTACCATACCGATGGAGACTTCGCGAAAAAAAACCAAACCAAAAACAATGGGAGAACAAAGAAAACTCCACAATCGCCTGCTGCCGGCATCTCCGCACTTTTGTTGAATTGAATATTGTTGTCTGCAAACTTTGTCGGTAAGGGCCTTTTTAACAATCCTGCAATCTAATACCATGGTATAACAAAACAATTCGAGGAGGCCGAGGGGGCCGATGGCACCCACGGCTTCGCCTCGGGTGCCATCTGCCCCCTCGAGTGTCCAAAACAGCATGGACCACATCACAGCAGACAACAATTCTATAGTGTCCTCAGGCCTCAAATTAACCCATGGCACCCACAGCAATTGCTGTGGTGCCCAGTGCTTTTGCCATGGTGCCCTTTGCAAAGTTCCAATACAAGTTTACATTTTCTTCACATAGAAGTGCCCCTTACCAGAAGAACATTGCCGTGCCCTTTCAAGAGCGAAGTTCAAGGCCTGTGTACTTAAAGTGATTATGTTTTACATGGGGTCAGGCATACCACCATACAGTTGAGTTGGCATACAGTGTTTGTTTTTGTTAGGCTGAGGAAGGATCCTCGTAAATCGCTCAAAGGAGCTGGGGTTAATATGATCACATTTTCAACATGACCTTATCTTACCCTCCTACTCCACCCAGCAATCTCAGTGTCTCATCAAAGATCACGTTGATTTCGTTTTATTTTTCAGAGCTATCTGAAACAAACTCTGCGGATAATGCTATCATGCTAAACATCCAGGATATATCTGGCCATGATCGATTCTTCTTAGCCAGTCAGGTACACTGCCGTTTTAGTCTCGTCAATCCGGGAGATTAGCATTGGGAAAGCAGAAATATTTTCACCACAGTTTCTCCATTTTGTATGCAAACTTTTATTGTCTTTTTGCAAGCCAATTTTCAAAGTCGTTTTGTAAACACTATTTTTTGAAGTACAAATAGACTTTGCTATGGGAGACTTTGGAACGCTAGGTGGCAGCAGACTTACCAGGTAAATTTCCATTGTTTGCATAGTTCTGAGCATGCGAAAATTTCCGAGAGCAATGGATTTACCTGGTAAGTCTGCTGCCACCTAGTGTCCTCAAAATTCTCCCATTGGGCAATCACTGATACCGTTTTGTCTCTATAAACACGCAAACTTGATGATCGTCCGATCTGTACTACATCCCATCTCACTAGATTCGACTCATGATGGGGCACATCTATAACTCCACTTTGCTTTACACCAACAGTCCCAAATCCTTCAAAATCCTGTTCAGGAAGTTGTCTGAGTTTGTAGGATTTAGGAATTAAGTTCCAAATAACAATTGCATGTCATTGGTACAGCTAGGCCTGATACTTCACAGAGGCAACTGAGGCAATCGCCTCCATGCCCCTGCTCACTGCCTTGGTGCCCCTTGAAATGTTTCAGTACAAATTGACATCTTCATTGAGGTGCCATTTGCAAGTAAAAACTGCCTCGCCCTTACAAGAACACAGTATCAGGCCTGAACACCAATCTTATCGAAGTCCAAACATTTTTAGTGTTGAGATACCATAGATACCAAAGGGGTGGCATGGATGGTGTGTGCGTAAAGCGCTCGCCTCTCACCAAGGTGTCCCTGGTTCGAGTCCTGGCTAGGGCCATATGTGAGTAGAGTTGTGCGTTGGTTCTCTCCTGTGCCATAAGGGTTTTTCTCCAGGCCATCTGGTTTTCCTCCCTCTGGAAAAACCAAACACTTTCGATCTCGGGCTGTGCTCCGTGGTCATATATTGAATGCTTGCAGCTCGAACACGTGTAGTCCTTTGCAATTCAGCTTCTCAGCTGCCAGTAAGGAAGATTAGGCTCCCCAAATGCTATTATTATTATAAGACGGAGTAAGAGTTAGCATAGCAGTGACGTTTACAACTGATGTCTGTAATATTTTACCCTAGTTTTGCCGCTGCATAGCAATCTAAAAGATAATCTAAAACTCTGGTTATTTTGAATGTAGCTTTCCACATGTTTTATCAAAAACCTTTTTCTTTGAAATACTTACAGCTCGTTCCGTCAAACGGAGGAATCATCCTGTTGGTCTTCAATCTGGAGCATGATTTAGACAAACGACCTAGTGGATCAGACGGAAAGGTATGTCCAAAGTTTGTAATTGTTTTGTGAGAGTTATCTATGTGCAATACTTCAAACTTGCACTCCAATGACTCAGCTAAGCATAAATTAGTCAAGAACCAGTCAAACACAATATACATTTCATTGTAATTTGGCTGGTAACCTGTTTCTGCTAAGCAATGTTTTGTTGTGCTTAGCAGCTTTATGAAATCGGGCCCTGAATTTGAATCCACTTGGCTTCATCATTTGGTTAACGACATGCTGTGTATTTTGCCTCAACACTACATATAGGTAATATTTTTTTGAAATTCATTTTTGTTTAGAAAATATCTTCGCATGATGATCTAACCACGTTGGAGTCGCTGGATTTCTGGATGCGTGCAGTCACGAATGGTCAACAGGGAAGTAAATCACCACAGATCATCATTATTGGTAGTCATAGGAACAGCCTGGGAAGAGACGAGATGGAACGTCAATTACTTGTGAGTTAAGAAATGAGTCAAGAAATGGAAGACTTTAGAGTGCTAGGTGGAGTTAACAACTCTTTGATCAGTTTTAACCTTTAAAAGGGAATTTTGATACTCATTTTTAGGCTACCGTTTAAAATAAAAAAATTGATGTCGAATCCCGAGTCACAAATGTCTCAAGTCCAAGTCCTAGTCCAGGTCATAAAAAATATGCCTCCAGCACGAGTCTGAGTCACAAGTTGTGCAACACTGGCTGCCACCTAATATATTTTGAAATCTGATAAATCCATCAAAAGGTGAACAAGAACATTCAAGGCGTACTTTGCCTTTGGATTTGGCATTTTTTGGCTATAAATAGCATTTTTTATAAAAAGAATATAGTTGGTACTTTAAAAGCAGAATATATTGATTCACATAGGTATCCCTTGAAATTGTGTTTGTTGTTAAATTTCATGACGGAACACGGTCTGCCATTTTGTAGAACCACATTTTTGACTCCGCAAAATGGCAGACTGTATGTTTCTATGTAGAGTGTGATTTCGCTGGTTGTATTTCCAGAGGCAAATGTATGTGTTTTTTAATCACTACTCACTAATTACAACACACAGTAGGTGTTTTATTGTCCTTAAAAAGGATAAGGAGCAACTCAAAACAGTAAAATTTTAAGAGATTTGAAGGCAATGTTTCCTTTGAAAGCTGGTTTATAGTTGGTTGCGCGATGATAATTGCAAGGCGCTGTGAACGCCGGACGCTGAGCTTTTTCATTGCAGTCTATGGTTGCTGAGGCGTCAGCGTCGACTATAAACTGCGTCGTGTATCAATTGTACTGCTGTGCAACCATGGCAGGACCGACTATACACCAGCCTTTAAGCATCTTCACTTTGAACAAAACAAAGATCAAGTGGATGTGTGAAGATCTGGTCACAAACCCTCCCCTGCAACTCTAATACGAGAGGCCTTTGTTCATTAACAGGTTGAACAGAAGTTTGCAAGAATTAAGACAGCTGTAATGGAGGCTTCATACCACCACCATGTTGTAACTCAGTACTTTGCTATTGAAAGCAGTCTGGAAGACACCGATGACACTGAGGTATTAGATCACTGAGAATTGTGTATTGTCTCTCGCTATGTAAATTTATGAACTTCTGGTAATGAAACCAAGGATGCCTCATAAGTGAACTTAATCACTGTAGCTCAGAAGCCTGAGGAAACCTGTAGATAAGGATGCTTGCCATGTGAACCAGAAACACCGGGGTAAAATCGTCCATGATAAGTGTTCTGGGTTCTCTAATGTGAACTACCCATCCTTGTATAGGGGACCTACAGCTTAATGTCCCATCCGAAGGACAAAGCAATTATGGTAAAGTGTCTTGCTCAAGAAGTGTCGCGACTGGCCAGGCTGGGATTCAAAGTGGCAGACCATAAGCAGTCGGTAGCCATGTGTGATGTCGGTAGCTGCGATGCAATGGGTCTGTAAAGAATAACAAATTATGCAGCTGTTTCTCTTAAATTTCACCAAAGAGCATCACTGTTGAAAGCAAGGTTTCCCCCCTGCAAACTGACAAAAGTAGTCCGAGTACTGTGATAAATGCTTACATGTACAAAACCGTTGTGTAGAGAGAGCTAAGATGGCAAACTCAAGATTAAGATAAAAGGAATTAAGCTCTGCACTATCTATACTGTCAGGAGGGATTGATAAACAAGTTTTTGTTTTTTGGGGGTTTTGTTTACAGATGGTAGCATTGAGGCAGCTTGTCTGGGATTTAGCGCAGTCGGAGCAGCCTATTGGGCAGGAGATTCCCCTGAAATGGTTACAGTTTGATGTAGTACGACAAGCCAGTCAGCCAACCCAATCATTGGCAATGGTAAATAAACTTGATTCTCAGTCTCAAAATAACGTTTCAATGAATAAGTTTATTGTGTTGCGATCCAGGCTGCCAGTATTTATTTACCTAGGGTAAAAGTGATTCAAAAGTGATTCAGAATTTCTACTTTTTGCAGCTGAAAGCAGCCTTGGGGACTTCGTTTGCTGACATGACAGAAGTGGAATTCAATCTTATGCTACAAATCCACCAAGACCTGGGTCACATCTACTGTCTTGGGTTGAATGTCAACAGTTCAGATACGACTTTGAGTGATGTCATTTTTATGGATCTCAACTGGCTGGTTGAAGTACTCACGAGATTTTTAGATATTTCGGAGCCAACGAAACAGGTGAGAGTTTTAATCAAAGATTATAGATTGCCGAAGGCGCAAGATGGGGAACTGGAGCTCTATCTATTGTTGGAATGTGAAACACGCATGGGTGCCATTTCAGAAAGTGAATGTTTTGTTTCCCATTGATAGCAATGGTCATTGTCTGCACTGATCTATTGTTGTATCAAAAGAGTTACTTGCTAAAATGGCGTCCAATGGGATTTCACACTTCAGCCAGAGTTCCCCATCTTGCCCCTTCGGCGCTCGATAATCTTTGGTTTTAATTCACTAAGATTGGAAAAGGACAATTAAATGAAAAAAAAACTACAATAAAAAGACCGAAAAAAACATCAACAATACTTTGATGATTAAGGCGGTTGGACTATAAAGACAAGGTATGATGGGTAGAATGGGAAGATCTGAGACACTTGGTGGCAGCAGAGGAATGGTAATTGTTTATGTAGTTTTGAGCATGCACACATTTTCAAGCACATTGATTTACCTGGTATGTCTGCTGCCACCTACTGTTTCAGAAAGTTTCTCATTGCTATGTTTTATATTTTGTGTGATAAGCACTGTACACTCGGTGCTTCCTGTGGAAAGAAATCCACAGGCATACTGCCCGGGTAGGATTCGAACCCACGACCCCAGCCTTTTAGAGCACTGATGAGAGACCAGTGCAAATTCTGTACAAAAGCAGCATATACTGCACACAATTAAATAAATGTACTAATAGACTGATCCATTAAGCCCCGCCTACTAACAAATTGACCAATCACAGCCTTGACAATGCCTCTGAAAGTCTGACAAAAGTCTGACACATTAAAATCTCATTAGAAAATTAAACAGACCACTGCCATTGTTCTGCCACATAACAGCACACACAACTGTACTAACTTTTGTTTTGTTTTAATTTTTCTGTATTTCTGGTGGTGCATATCCCAAAGCAGTGGTCCCTGTTTAACAGTGTTCCTGTCTGCATTGTTCTTTGGACTCAAGGCACTGCTCAAAAGGCCATGAAACTAAATCCATACCATTCACGAAAACCATGTACATGTTTGTATCCAATACGTGTGTGTGGCCGCAACGGAACTACCACTGCGATTGTGGCAAGAAAGTCACACCATGTGCTGTTGCTAGGCAGTGGCTATGGTAGGCGGGGCTCAATGATTCGGTCTATGGCATCAGGGATAAAGAAAACTAATTAGGTTTTTACCTTACACAGATGTGGGAAAAGCCGAGAAACAAGATTTGAAACCAGTAGTTCACGATCCTCGCATTCTAGAGTAGATGTCTTTATCACTAGACCACTGGTGGTGGATCTTGTTTTTCTTTTCAGTCACCAGCTCTTTTGAAATCTTGGAAGAGATTGAAAGAAGAATGTATATTAGAGGAATCCCTGATACACCACGTTTTGAGAGATAAATTCAGCGAGGTGCCAGGAAGGAATACAGACATTCCCCTGGATTCAAGGCAAGCTGTCATGGACCTATTGTGCCAGTTAGACATGATGTGTCCAAAACATCCACAACCAAATCAGGTTAGTCATGCACACTTAAAGCATCGTGGTGATATGTGGTGTATAATAACTGGAACATCTTCGTCAAGTCATATCACGTAGACTTGAGAAAGACAACTTTTTGATTAGCCTTAGATTTTATATGGTGTCTACGGAGCTTTTAAAGGGACATAGGTGGAAAAAAAAATCTTTGTTCAAATGGAAAAATCCATGCTTGAATGAAAAAAATCTGCATTCGAATGAAAATAATCTTCGTTCGACGAAAAAAATCAATGTTTGATTGAAAAAAAGTCAGTGTTCGAACGAAAATAATCTTTGTTCGAATGAAAAAAATCTGCGTTCGAAAGAAAAAATCTGCATTTGAACGAAGATTTCTTTCATTCGAACAAAGATTTTTTTCGTTCTAACAAAAATTAATCTTTATAAACGCACACACACGTGTGCCACATGCATGATTTGCCATCATAGACACAAACAGACGCCATTGTAGACGAGGTACGGAATCTGGCGACGTGCCTGCTAATGCTGCCGCACCTCCACGTCAACAATGGTGCAGGTGTCTATGACATGTATGATGGCATATCATCATTCGAACAAAGATTTTTTTTCGTTCAAACGCAGATTTTCTCCGTTCAAACGAAGATTATTTTCATTCAAATGAAAATTATTTTCATTTAAACGGAAATTATTTTTGTTGAAACTAAGTTTTGTTTTCACCTATGTCCCTTTAAAAGCTTTGTAGGTGTCAGAAGTTGAAGCTCAAACAAATTTTCCACATAAACAGAAACGTCTTGACCGATGTGGTTCACCAACCACCAAACTTCAAACTTTAAATTTTGTTTTGAGCGAGAAAGACAACTTTTTGATTAGCCTTAGATTTTATATGGTGTCCACTTGAAGTGCGGACTTGTGTTGATGAAGATTGACTGTTCAACCTGTTACTGTTTCAGGGAAGAGGAGCAGGCGGAGGTGAGAAACCAGCCAGGCAGGGGACCAGTGAGCGTTGGTATTTCATGCATTTACCTCTTGGCCCTGCTAGATCTAACTTGACAGACACTGTTGACCCTTCATCTTGTCGTGTTTTCTATGTAGACTTCATGGATTTCTTGCCTGGTATGTGACTGACTAGCATTTAGCTGGCAGATTGATTAAAATTGCTGTCCTGATTTTTGCAGATTTTGTTTTGTTTTTTCCCAGAACAAATTTTGACAGATGATTCTGTTTCAAAACATAAAACATACAAAAACTTTCGCATACTTTACGTGGGCTTTATATAAATGTATATATACATAGATCTATTAAGACAAGAGGTAAGCAGAAAAACTTCTCGTGAAATCTTTGGAATTTTTTTTGTTAATTTCAAGGGTATTTTTGAATTTGATTAAGATTTTCACAAGGAAACCATTCCAGACAGTTGCTCAAAAACGTCTTATGTTCAGAACATCTATACATCCTCTTTCTTGGTCTTTTTTTTAAAACAAAAGTCGCGGCACTGTATTGTGGCATGTTTTATTTGAGATTTCTGCAGATATGATAGTTCATAGACGGTGAAATTTTGTATCCACGCATAATGGCACATGAGTTATACTGCAGGTTTACAGATGAATAAACTCTGAGATTTTTGGATTTCTACCTACTTGTCTTTTCCGTAGATGCTGTTTTTGATCGTATTGTTGTGCGAATTCTACGATGGACACAGGAGTGGGGGGACGAAGAGCCAAGATTAACCCACCGAGGGATTCGCTTCTTCTTTGATGTTGACCATGAAGTCCAAATTAAAATGTCGTCTCTCAAGATGGCTTACATCAAAGTGAGTGTTGCCAATAGAGTGGTATAAAAGAACCAGAAGGCGTACAAAACCATGCGACACGGCCCGACAAGGAGAATTTTTGACCATTAAAAAAATGGCGATGGCCAATCATATTACACTGGTCACTCATCAGTTTACACAGCAAACGTTTTCCAAGTGGACATTCGTATGCAATTGACCCATAGGGATTTTCGCCCATGGTGGGTCAGCGGAGTTCCGCGCGTGATATGGCCAGTGCACCCAATACTTCTTATATATAACTCTATGATGGCAGGCCTGATACTTCACGGAGGCAACTGAGGCAATTGCCTCCGTTGCCCCTGGTCATTGCCTTGGTGCCCTTGAAATGTTCCAATAGAAATGTACAATTTCCTCATAGAGGTGCCCTTTATCATGAAGAAAATGCCTTGGTGCCCTTGCCCTTTCAGGAACAAAGCAATCAGGCTTGTGATGGGACCTGAAATCTGCTTTTAGTGCATAACTCATGTCAAATTCATGCAGCGTGATTTGCAAAACATTGGCTGTTACCTACGGCATAGGAGTGGCACTAAACACAGAACCATGGCTGTATTGCTGGCTCACTCTGACTTACCTCCATTCAGCTGATATACAATACAATGAATGAACAATGGAAGCCTCTCGATATCTCATAATCCTCCTCTTGGAACAAAAGGACAAAGGTCTGGAATCGAGGATTACAAAAAAAACACCTCTGAATAGCCACAAAATGCAAGTATTTATAAGACCCTTTTTTGTCCTTGTGTGGGTGAAATGAAGCGTTAGAGGGCGTGTGTGTGGTCTGTGCACGCTCTGCAGTGGAATGTCCGTGTGACCGTTGCTATGGTGGTCCAAAATTACATGATGGCGTCTTTACACGGCTTCCATTTCCAAGCAGGGGAAACATTTGTGTGTATTCATGCCATCCAGCGCCTACTGCTTCAATATAGTATTGTGTTTTGGAACATCTTTAAAATGCACAGATGCAAAACCAAGTGGCTGTAAGCTCTTTGTAGTTTCATACGTGCAAGGGGCCAATGAATAAACAAAAACCTTTTCTTTGAAATTAATTTTAATTTGTGTATTTTTTCATCAGGTGTGCATAACGAAACCAGCTGTCGTTAAGACATCCATGCGGCAATCATCTACGAATGAAAAAGAGTCTACACCGTCAAGTATCATCACACGAAAGGTAAGAAAGAACATATCAAATGAAACACCCTGCTGGGCCAACAGACAGGGAGATAAACAGCTACAAGTTAATTGACAGAAGATCTGGAATCAGCAGATCAGGGGTGGAATTCACAAAACTAGTCCAAACTTGGGACAAGTCCTAACTTATGACTAGTCCTGTAAGTCAGTACGAGTTACCTGTCCTAGCCCGAGATCAGACTAGTCCTAGCGTTTTGTGACATTCACCCCAGGTGAGGTGTTTTAGTTGGTATCTTGCCATGCCTTTCACCTCTGCGGACCCTCTCTTGAAACCCACCTCGGACTGAAACGCCACAAGTGGATTGGGTTTTCAGTCCGTACATGATCACATGGGTTTTTTCTATTTGGGGTTTTCCTCTTCCATTGAACATTTTTTCATTGGCATAGCTACTCGGGAATGTTCAGACCTACAGGTTACAGTGCCTCTAGCTTTTGGGGATGACTTTGTTTCATTATCAGAAAACTTTTAACCCAAATTAAAATAAAAAGAAAGGTTGGTGTGTTGATGTTATTTATGCAAATTAAGAAATTCATTTTATTTTCTGACAAATATTTTTTGGGGATGTATTAACCAGTTCCTGCTAGGAATCTTCCATTTTTTTTTCCTGTCCAGCCTGACGGGATCAGTTCTTGGAATCGCTGGAATCTTTTTTCTTTGAGAGTACTGCTGGTTCAGAAACCTTGATTTGACAAAGCCAAGAGAACAAAGATTCTCCTTGAAGCATTGGGATTTGAGATTTTTCAGTCAAGAAAATGTTTAATTCCCTCAATAAGAATTGCAAAACATCGGCTGTGAGCTACGGTCGAGGATTGGTCCTAAATCCGGAACCAAGGCTGGAAGCTCGGTTCACTCTGACTTACCTCCATTGAGCCGAAATACAATGAATGATCAGTGGGGGAAGCCTCTCAATGTCTCGTAATCCTCTTCTTGGAACAAAAGGTCAAAAGGTCTGGTGTCTGGGATTACACGATAACCCTCGCATAATAGCAGAAAATCTGCGAAATATTCAGCACCATCTGTCTCTTTGTGTGAAACAAAGCGTTGCATGGTTAGTGCATATGTAGCTGTGAAAAGTGGATCACTTGAAAGAATTTAATAAATCAAACAAGAAAACAATTTAAAAAAACCATGGTGATTATCCAGCCATGTTACACATACTCCGTGCACGCTCCGAAACAAAATGTCCGAGTGGCTTTGTTCCAGGCATCGAAATTTAACACAAAAATACAAAACTCCTATCACCCGTTTGCTGGCTTGGAAATACTAGCGTGTATACACTGGTTACAATGTTTTTAATTTGATTTGCTCTGAAAAATGTAAACTATAAGGTGATAGAACACTACCAATGCAGGAAATGTTCACCGCATTTAAAATCATTAGAAAATATTTTTGTTTGTTTATATCCTCCTCAAGGTTAAAGACTTTCTCAGCGATATTTTGAACCCCGACAAGTGCCCTTGGCTCCAGGGCATCAGGTTTCGTTTCTGCGTGCAGTGTCCCTGCAATGTAGAGGGGGCTCTTCACTTCCTGTCCCTCAACGATTGTTTGGAAAAACAGCGAATACGGTGTCCAATGCAACCAGATGTGAGGATTGACCCATGTGGGTTCAAGGAGATGTTTGGTGGCTTGGACTTGCAGACGTCCCCCAACTGTGGTAACTCTACTCTTCAGTTGCTCCCTGTATTCATCAAAATCAAACTATAGTTTTTAGTTGGTTTGATTGCCTCGACTTAGACACAATTTTGTAAAGCTGTTAAGCGGAAGATGTTGCTGATATCAAATAGCAAAATTGTACAGGGAACCTGTGGCAGCCATTAATACATTACATGGTTTTTCGCCTGGTAACTTCTTATAAGCACGGTTTTTCACATCTGTGTGCTTAACTTCTTCAGGAAGTAGAGCAAAGGTACCAGACCTTGGTCAGGATCAAAAGTCCTCATATTTGGTTATTGAAATATCATAATAGACTGTGCAGGTCTCGCACGTATCGAAAATGAGAAAGTAATTCGAAAGAAGACTATATTTTTTTATGAAATCAAAATCTTTCTTTTTTAAATTTTATCTATACAAAGTTCTTGAAAATAAAAATACTCCTACCAACTTTTCATAAAAACTTTTGAATATTTAATGTAATTCAAATAATTAACATTAAAGTTGGGACCAAGATGCTTATTCGACTTCAATGATTCTAGACTACATGCAGTAGGAATTACGAATTGTCTCTGTGAAGTACCTGTCCTTTATTGCAAAGATGCCTTCTGTTCAGTTATTTGGCACAATATTTGACAGGAATGACCTCCAAATAAAACATACTTTGTTGAGTTTTGTTACGAATATAAAAAACAAGGGGGACAAACTCCCCCCCCCCCCCCCCACTGTTCAGTACGGTTCAGTGAAATAACTTGAATTAATTTTGTCTGTGCCAGATTTGCATGTGATGAGTGAAAAGCATCTGAGGCAAGTCGCCAAGAGGCTTGGGCCAGAATGGGAGCAGCTCGCTGTGTTACTTGGCTTCAAGACGGCAGATCTCTACCGCTTCAAGAATGACAACCATGGAACGGACGGCCAGATCTTCGGCATGCTGGTGGCTTGGTCACAGCGAGAAGGGGGAGATGGGAGACAGAATGCCAAGACCCTTGGAGAGGCTCTGGGTCAGTGTGGACGCAGGGACGTGAAGGAGGAATTGCTAGATCCCTACGTGTAGTTTTGAATGCTTTAAAACCGTTTTCACACTGCAGTGCCAAGTTCTGCAAAAATGTAGAACCCACTGGACATTCCTTGGGAATTTAACCTCAACTCCCTGCATTTTTATCTCACTTGGTGCTTTCCTATAGAGGGAATTAACTCTAAAGTATGTTAAAGCCCCAGCTGTGAAACTGACTTTAAAAGCTTCCATTCTTTGCACAAATCAAGATATTTGTAATAAAACCAACCTGTGAAAATGTCAGCTCATTTCATTGTTTCATTTTCAAGAAAACGGAAAGATGCATTCAGCATATTTGTACGCATTCCTATAGGCAGAGTTTTCGTTTACCAAGATGAAGACTAATTTTGGATCTTATTTCATTTATTATTCAAAAACGATAACACTTCAGGTAGAAATATTTCAAGGAAAGTTTTCTACCATCATTATCTTTATAACATGTAAGGTGTGTGTAAATCTGTGAACATTAATGGGTTTTTTTCTTACCATTGTTGAGCTGGGGCTTTAAATGCGAGTTTGTATTAGTACTAGTTACATTTAAAGAGATTAAAAAGTATGTTAATCCTGAGTTTATAGCAGTACTATATTAAAAGTATTCAAAAGATTAAAACGAGAAATAAAAACCAAAAATAGAGTGTATTTCAACTTGATCAGGTATACTAGATGTAATGATAACCTCAGAACAGTCATTCACTTCAATTCAAGTTAATTTATTGTTTGAAAAATAAAACTGGACTAAAGTACAAAGACTATAAAGCCAACTTTACAAAGATAGCAAGTTACAGCTGAAATGAATGTTAAGAATATGTTTATAATCCATATAAAGTACACACAGAGTGACATAAAAAAGGAATTCCTGTAGATAAATCAATACATAATAGAAACAGTTCAAAGACAGGCAGGCAGCGAAGTTTCAGAATCATTCTCTGTCTGTTACCTTTTAAGCCTTGTGTCATGGCCGAGGGGTCTAGTGCATTCCACTTGAGTTCAATGGCTGTGGGTTCAATTTCCAGTCGTGACGCTTATGCCCTTGAGCAAGACACTTAACCATAATTGCTTCTTTCACCCAGGTATATAAATGGGAACCTGCAAGGGCTGAGATGGTATTGTGTTGGATTAACCCCTTAACGCTAATATAAGCAGCTTGAGGTTGTAGGGAAGGTTTAAGGAAGGTTTTTTTTTTACTGATACATTAATGTGTGTTATGCACTGTATACTCCCCCGAGTGCTGTGACCCCCACCATTCTAGAGCAGATGTCTTGCCAACTAGACTACCGAGATTGCCCAGCAGCTACAGGCGGTTCGAATCCTATTAGCAGCGGGTACCGCAACCATTATAATAGATGTTAATTTTTGCATCGGGTATAAAGATTATTGTTTGTGTTTTTTTCCCATACACCGATGTGTGTTAAGCACTGTATATTCGGTAATTTCCCGAGTTCTGTGAAGTTGCAAAGCGCCTTGATCTAGTTCCTAGGATATAGAACATTTAGAGTAGGACAGTATAGAACCCAGTACTATATTAACATCAAGGTCTTGACCTCTAACCTTTTAGTCATGGTCTTTGACTTCTGGGTGTTGGTCTTTAACCTTTAAATCCATTTTCTTGAATTTCTAGATCTTTCTTTGGCTCCCATTTTGGACTTCTAATGTGTAGACTATAACACTTTATGTAATGACTTTTCACAGTGTCCATTTTTAACCAGATGTGCAATGTAAATCTTTTTCTTTTATCTTGCCATTTCAAAGCAATGTTTAATGTAGCCCTTTAACTTTATCATCAAAAGTGCAATTTTTCCTGAAAGTATTTTAACAACTCTTGAAGATCAGTGTAGTCCACAATTTAATCATTTTAAACTATGTGTATTTTGTAAAGTGTTTGTGTGCATTGTTATGTCAGAGTTCCAGGCAAACATCATTATTCAAATGTGACAAAAATAAAATCTTTAAAAAGAGCTACCATGCCAATTAATGACATTTTCTTTTTATTATTTCAAATGCATGAGTTCAGTACTAAATCATTAAAAATTGTAATTTAAGAATGTGTTTGCTCGTGTGAGGTGATTTTATGTCAATATATAGAAATAATGGGTGTTTTCTGAATGAATTAAACTTTTGTTTGTTTTTCTGTGGTACTTGAGACATGAATTAGTGTTAAAGTTTTTATTGCAACGTTATTGCTGATTTGTAATCTTTAGTTGTGGCCATTTTCTTGAACCTACTAAGCATATTAATTTGCTCAGTGAACAAATTTGTTAATTGGTAATTCAGCCCGAATTCATTCTGCTGCAATTGAATATGAATAGTTTAATGGCATTGTTTGCAAGCCAAAAATATAAATGAGTAGAATGTTTTACATTTTTCTAACAGCTCGGAAATCTGGGCCTTTTAAAAATCTTCATAACTGTGTAAATCAATGGTAGGGTATATGACAGTGCAAAATACGAAAAAAGAGGCTGTTTTGCAAAAGAAGTAAGACTGGCTCAGCATTTCATTTGTGAAACCCACACTGTGTCTGATTATCTCCATGGCCAGATGAAGTTGGTCAATTCAAAACGAAGTCACAAAAGTTTGGGCTGAAATTCTTGACCCGTTAACTACCAACAATGGATTTTTGTTCAATTTCTACATTGTTCACGTCGGAGTCATACACTGCTTGTATTGTCCGATTTTCAACTTGCCCAAAGTGTTTATGTTATAGCTTAATTGTTTTGTAAACAAACTTCCGGCCTGTGCCGCGCCGCCACCGGCAGCAGCACAAGGAACCAAAGGCAATTTTGTGTATGTGGCGGGTACCTGATCCCCACAACGTACATTTCACACGCTTTAGATAGATACACAGCGTGGTGATGAAATCGGTACCAGGTTTTCGCACGTTATGCGTATAATCAGTACGATTGATGAGATGTATAAACAGAGTCGACCGAAATTACGATCACATTCTGAGGCGAATTTTCAACCTTTTTAATCACTACTGGAGTCTGTGGAGTGGGTGGTTTACAGGTAATTGATTTGTTATTAATTTAAGTGTAGGAATCGGATAGATTATTTTCTGTATTGACATTTAAACAAACGCCAAAACGTTGCTACTTCGGCGACCCAGTTCGATACACGATTCACGAGCCGTTCGGCAGGTCTGGGTGGGCTTGTGATTGATACGACAACCGTGTCGACCCGGCCCCGTGCCCGTTGAGGATCTGTGGTTGACGCAGTGTAGACACTTTTCGGCCGTCTTCCGTCTTACTAACTCGACCTTTAACCTACCTACATCAAATCACGGTGATCAAGAGGGCTTACACAGTCAGAAAATGCAGCCTTCTGCTAAAAATATCAGAAGACCAACTGACTATGTTGTTTACTGGTCATACTGATGCAGTGATGGTAATTGTTGCTGATGTCAATATTAATATTAATTATAATATTATATTATTTTATAATTTATAATATAGACCGATCCATTTTAGCCCCGCTACTTACATATTGACCAATCACAGCCGTGGCTATGCCACCAAAATTCCGACAAAAGTCAGACACGATAAAATCCCACTGGAAAATCAAAATGTTTGTGCAAACTTACTGGGCGCAAACTTGTCTTGCAGTGTTGCATTGAAGAGATGCACATTTTGCTGCCTAAGTCATGTAAGTGTACAGTGGTGTAGCCAGTGCTGTGATTGGTCAATATGTTGGGCAGCGCTTAATGGATCAGTATATTAGACAGCATGAAGTTTTTTAAAACCATTTGAAGAAATAAATTATAATAATAATGTTACGCTAGACTGGGGCGCTGTTGAGATTTTTGACATTATTGGTCATGCTAGTACGACCGATAATGTCAAAAATCTCAAAAAAGGAGTTCGGCGCCCCAGTTACTCAACTTACTGGGTCTAATGTTACCCTAATTTTGTTGTCCGTGTAATTAATTTAGTTTGGAAAAGTAGAGTTTCCTGCAAAATTTCAGATCTTTGCAGTAGCTATAGGCTTACAAGCCGGGGAGGGGGGGGGGGGGCTGAGTGATTCAGGTACAACCACAATGACAGAAACAGCGGGCCAAACCCCTTCTCTTAGCGGTAAGTGTACTGGGTTCTTTTACAACATTAATACTAATAGTATTTAAATCAACACATGGGACCTACAGTTTTTTATCCCATCCTGAAGGATGTTCCGTCCCAACTTGAGAATTGCCCCAACTATAGTTGGGACTGGTCCCAACTTGAGTGTTACAGTTTGGGCGTCCCAACTACAGTTGGGATCGCAGTAAATACAGAGTACCATTGGAGCCAGTACTATACTATGTGGACATGGAGGTAAAATTAGCGATGCCCCCCCTGCCCCCCCCCCCCCCCCGCCCCCCCCACACACACACAGAATGTGATATGTCCGCACAACACAATACTGAAAGTGTTAATAATGACAATGTTCATTTCTTCAATTTTTTTTACGAAATAAGAATAAAAAAATAAAAAAATATTGAAGTTATTAAGACCACTTTATTTTAGTACTTGATAACATTTGAGACGAATTAGAATTTTGGTTTCCGAGAGAAGAGAAATTAAATCCGAACTTTGGAAACTGAAAACGTCACCTGTCATATGTGTCTGCCGTCAGAACCCTCTAAAAAATGACACTTGTAACCCACATGTTCTGTACATCATTAATTATGATGAGTTAGCGGCCCAGAGGACCGATAACTATCAACCGAAGGGCCTTTTCCAAACCTCGCCTTTGCCAGCGGCTCCGCTTTCGTGTAGAGCTGCGTGGGTGATCCCAACTATAGTCGGGGCGCCCCAACTATAACACTCAAGTTGGGACCAGTCCCAACTATAGTTGGTGCGATTGTCAAGTTGGGACGGAACAACGACGAAGCAATTGAATAAGTGTCTTGCTTAAGGACACAAGTATTAAGAGCAGGACTGAAACCAACACTCTACTGATCAGAAACACCAGAGCTTGATATGAGTCCGCAGCTCTTAACTCCCACTGCCCCCCTCCCCAATAAAAAAGTTGAGGGGAAAACTCAAGCAAAGCAAGTAAAAATAACCTTTCTAAAAAAAAAACTTTATTAGAAAATAGTGTTTTTACCTGTGTAACATACAGTATAGGTTCCTCGAAAATTTCCAAGACTTGCTGGAACTGTCCTTACTGGCTTTATTCAGCCACTAAAAGATCTCTGGTACAAAGTCTGAAATCGTTTTCACAGATTTCAAGAAAGAAAAGCCTCGATTATGCAACAATCATCATGTACCATGCTACCCATTAAACTATGGAGGACGTCGTGTTTGTTTACATTTAATACCCACTACAGGTCACATGACTTGGGTCATGCAATTGGTCTATTAGTAAACAATGACCACAGTGAGTCAAGTCAGGTCAGGTTAAAAACAGTTTAAATATAAGAATCTTCACATTGTATGCTACATTTTAATAGACTGTTTTATAAATGTAGGCCTGATACTTCACAAAAGCAACAGAGGCAATTGCCTTCGTTGCCCCCGGTCATTGCCTTGGTGCTATTGAAATGTTCCATAAGAAATTTACAATTTACTCATAGAGGTGCCCTTTATTAAGAAGAAAGTGCCTTGGTGCCCTTGCCCTTTCAAGAACAAAGCAATCAGGCCTGCAAATGTAGGGCCTCTACGCAGTTCATGTACAGCCCATTTAAAGACACCACGCTTTTAGATGAAATTTTAAATTTTGTTTGAAGTCATTTAACTAACTTACATTTAACCCAACTCAATTTGCTTAAAACCAGTAAAAAGCTTCTGAACTTTAGCCTGATGAAGAACAGGATTCCTAGTTAGTCGGGTAGATTTGTGATTGGGCCATGACATCATGAAGTATTCCAAAAGTGAAAACTGAGTAGCAACCATGGACCATGTTGTTTTGCAAACTACATGTACAGTTAGGGGGAAGTATTTGATCACCCGCCAATTACAAAGAGTCTTGGTCTACGCAGGCCACTAAACTGGGGAAACAGTGTCCTTAGTGTGTAATGATGTAATTCCTTCTTGAGTTAGCAGGTCAAGTGTTGAAACCGAGAATTTAAACAGTTTCAGTTTTGTATTGAGAGAAATACACAAGAGTATTGTTTCTGGTGATGGGTGCCATCTGTTTAGAGACCAACTCTGATGTCAAAAATGCTTTGTCCTGTCAGGAAAATATTTTATGTATTGCCACGAATACAGTATTATGCCCCAAGCCCCAAATGGATTATTGTCCCAAGTAAGGACCATGTAACGTTTGACATCACATGTTTACGAAGAAAGAGTCCTTCAGGCTGGATTTGTAGACAGTTCAATGGAAGAAAACATAAAACCTTACATTCCTTGAAACAGGCCTCGATCTTCAGAAAAACAGGGGCAGGCCTTTGCTGGCCAAATCAGAGAAATTGTACAAAGGCATGCTGGCCAAGTTGGTAGTGACAGTGCAATTTTTCTGAAGGGCATGCTGGCCAACTCAACAGGGCATGAGGCCAATGGCCTTGATGGCCTCGGTTAAGATCAAGGCCTGCTTGAAGATTGCACCATCTGAGTTTGATAAACTTTTGATATGAAGAAAAAAGGGCAAAATGTCAAAACTTGCTCTGCTGTTATTTTTCACTGTTCTTGAATGTATCTGGTAAGTGGTAATTACGGTAAAAATAATGGAACATTTTTCAAATGCGTACACCTGTGTGACTAGTGTACATTACATTTATTTTGCCCGTCAGAAAATGCTCAGGAATTTATGTACACGTAACGGTCAATCTTATTGTGAACAACAAGGGGACAACTACATGTATGCACTGTAGTTTGGAGACGCACAACTGAGGTGGTGTGGGCCAACTCACTATGCTTGGGGTGTAACATATTCAATAAACCGATTGCGTGACCCAAGTCACATGACCTGTATAGGGTATTAAATGTAAACAAACATGACGTCCTCCATAGGAAAGTGCGGTACGCACATGATGATTGTTGCGTTTGTTTATTCGATTGGGGATTTTCTATCTCGAAATTTGTGGAAAATACTCCAGTTTGTACGAGAGACCTTCAAGTGGCTAAATAAAGCCAGTAAGGACAGTTTCATAAAGTCTTTGAAATTCTACAAGTAACATATTATGTTCACCATGTGGTTAGTACTACATGCACGACGGAACGTTTGGGCTAGACGACCGCGATCACACACTTTTCACAGCTTTAATAAATTCATAATGCGCAATATTTTTACCCAAGAGGGCATGTGTTAACCAAAATTACGTGATGCAAATGGCGCAAAACAATTTTGTTTACTTTGTTTACATTGTTACATTGTTACATTATTTATTATTTATTTGACCATGGATACAAAAAAACCAACAAACAGGCAGTCAAAAAAAGATGAAGTTGTAATTGTGATGCAGGGAAATTGGCCGTTGAAAGCGCCCTCATGCGTCTAAAAGTACGATCAATTACAGCAAATCCTACCGTAGTTGGTTCAGTCATATTAAACATTTCCTTTCGCAATGTATTCCTCTCAATTTTATCCTACTCTGTATGATTTGAAAACTAATCCTTGAAGTCCGGAAATTATCTGATTAACAAATATAAAAAAACAGTTCATTAACAGTTCATATGACATGCTATCATCAGTGTTTTGGGGAGCTCATAAAAATCTAAAAATATCTACAAATATGGATAACCCAATTTGTTTTTTCATCCATGTAAAATTAGTCAATTATTCAATTTTGCTTGACACTGTACCTTCAGGAAGTTTGCCCTTTTTTTGTAAGGGAATACAAATCTGTCTGGTAAAATTCAATTTGCAGGTTGGTTAGTGGTTATTTAATCCATGAAGGTCATCTGGATGCACTTAATGGAGGTTCAGGCACATGGGAATCCAAGAATGTATTTTTTATTTTAGAGTTTAATTTTTTTTTTTTTTAACCATCAAGTATAAATTTTATTATTTGTCGATTAATGTACAAGGTCCAGCATGTCCAGTGGCGTAATCAGACATTTTCATTTCGGTCAGGAATACAATTGAGCTCTAGTTTTATTTTGTTTATTTATTTTTACTTAAACAACTTTCTAGTAATGAAATCAAGGGGCCCTTAAAAGCAAACTACACTGTAGCAATGTAACCCTTACAGTCTGTGTATGACAATGAAGAAATGTTAAATTTTAGGTAGGGACTGAAAACCCAATTCACATGTGAGGATCCGGTGTGAGGCGGGATTCGAACCGGGGTCTACAAAGTGGAAAGGCAAATACCAGTTAGCCAACCTGGATTAGATTTGTTAATTTAGGACTAGACCTACATTTGTGTAACTCATGACTAGTCCTATAAGTTAGGACAAGTTTCTCGTCCTAACTCGAGATAAGACTAGTCCTAGCGCTTTGTGAAATCCACACCTGATCCTCCAATCACCATAGTGATTTGTACTGTGACATCACATCTTGCTGAGCAATTAGAGCAATTCATTGGCTAACATCCGATGATGAAGTTAATTGCTTTGTAAAATCAGACCTAGGAAACTCTAGCACAAGAATGGAAATCAAAGCCTGGTATAAAAAAAAACCTTGCTTTACCATGCAGCATTTTGCAACGTGATATCGAATGGAGACAGTCATGGTAGAAAGACACACACAGTATGTGGTTGAACTGTACAAGCTGAGCTCAAAGTTTGTATTGGGTTAACAAGACCTTAACAAGTCACCTCAGTAGCTAAACGGCAGGAGGACTAACCCCACCTCCCCCCTTTTATTTCCTAACTCCCTAGACTTGTTTACGTTGACATTGACTCGGTATATGACGTGCATTAACATATGGTTTGTTCAATTGAGTTACGCTAGACTTTGCCAAGGGGCAAAAGGCATTCAACCTTGTATGTTCCAGATGCTTTTAAAAACATATGAAATTCATTCATTAAACAGAATGTATCCATGATATTGTTGTTAAAGGTGCATAATCGGTTTTGGAAATTAGGCTCAATTTTTCATTGTGGAAATTTTCTGAAAGCAGCCAGTCACGTGTATAGGATGAAGTGTCTCACTGGTTTCCAGCTTTTGCCCACGGAAGATTCTTGTTTTGCTGTATAGAAACACATTTGAAATTATATATATAAACAAAGTAAAATATGAAGCAGACTGTTCAAATGATTAATAAGGCCTACTTATTTTTCCTTGAAATCCTTAATATACTAGGCACATTCATCTGACGTCATCACACACGATAAATGTTGGTGTCGCTATTTTGGGAGCCAGATCTCCTTTGTGTGTGCTGTGCAGTGTGCGCATTTTTGATGACGCGCGCGTGATGAGACGCACACCTTTATCGCTACAAGTAATTTGACTCCCCAGAAGGCAGACCGTGGGCAGACTGTAGCCCCATGTGACATCAGTGCATGGAGTCTGTAGATTTGATAATACCAATAATTTGTTTTTCTTTCGTCGTTCACTTTGCAGGAATGGTGTACAATTTAGGCAGCAGGTATTCTTTTACATCTCTTCCACCCATGGACCAGGTTAAAGGTCAGAGCTGAGCAGCCTCCCAGTCTCTGATACACAGCCAGTCAATACAGACGGCTGCCTCGACATCGAGGGAAGAGAGGAGTTGGCTAAGATGGATAGCTGGCGACCCAATCCCAAGGCTCAGCCGTTCATTCCCAGAAGGCATCATGGCTTCGGCACGCGGGGTTATTTCTACCGGACAGCTACTAGGAAAATGGCGTCCAGGCTCTTCCAGGTAAAGTAGAAGTTTGTGTTTGTACGCAGCCTCAATCATAGATCTGCAGGTTTTTTTAACCTGATAGATTGAAAACCAACGATGTACATAAAGATTGTTCCAACCGAAATTTTTCCAACCGTCAAATACAAGGTTTTTAAGTTAAATTACACGAAAACGAATGCCATCTTTGGAACCGGAAGTAAGTGAAACGTATGTCCGTGCTTCCAATGCGCGCGTATGTGACACAATGACTTACCAATAGGATATTTTCTTTCGTTGAAAGATGGAATGTTCCATTCAACTTGGCTTCGCCTCGTTGTTGAATGGAACATTCCATCTTTCAAATCATGAAAATATTTTTACCATTGCACTCATAACCATTCATTATTTGTGTACTATGTGGATTTAGTATTGTCAGTCGTAGAGTTACAGTAAAAATTGTGATAGGTTTTTTTTTTTAGGACTTTGTTTTAAATTTATTCAAAGGGCCCATGAAGTAAATATTTCTTAGGAATGCATAGTGTATTTTGTGCCATGTTCTAATCCCCTTAAGTGTAATAAAACTAATTGACATCCCTTTTTGGTTAGTTTTATTGAAAAGTGCACTTCTTTACACATTAATATATTCCATGCTTTTCTTGGCAACTGAAGGCGCTGTTGCTGTGATGTCATTTCAGGGAGTCACTGTGGTTTTCTGTTGAAATTCATGAAATTGTGAACCCCCCAAATTTGCTTAAAAGCATTTGTGAGAAAAGTTTGCTCATTGCCCTACTGCCATTAACTGACAACGAATCACTAAAGAAAAGAAAGATTACGACAGCAAAATCTCCTAAATTCTGTCAACTTTTTTGTGCATACTAACTGCAACATTGAGGTTTCTGCCTGATATGACATCACACTTCTGCTTGTGAATATGGAAATTTGCATTTAGCATAAAAACCAAAACACCCTTTAAAATGGCAAAATGAAAATTGAAAACAAGGACACTGCATTTCCAAGGATTGCATTGAAAAAAAAACATTTCATGGGCCCTTTTAGCAAATGTTTCAACGCATCATGAGCAAATTGAACAGTACAATACCAGGACTGATACTTCATTTATTTAAGGGTATGGCAGTTATTGGATGGTAAAGAGCACTTCGGTGAGGAAACTATCAATTTCTACTGGACTATTTCAAGGGGCACCAAGGCAATGATCAGGGGCATTATATAGGCAGTTACCGCTGTTGCCTCCTTGAAGGTTTGCAGTACTTGTACTTTTTTGGGGGTAATGATGTATAATGTGTACGTCATTCTGTTAATGGAACCACTCAATTGGATTTAAAGCATGAAAGGTACATGTACTCAGTCTCAATACTTTATGGCGTGTCATGGCCGAGCGGATAAGAACACTGGACTCAAGCTCTGGTGTTTCTGATCAGCAGAGTGTGGGTTCGAGTCCCGGTCGTGACACTTGTGTCCTTAAGCAAGACACTTAACCATTATTGCTTCGTCCTTCGGATGGTGCGTAAAGTCGTAGGTCCCGTGTGTTGTGTAATGCATGTAAAAGAACCCAGTGCACTTATCGAAAAGAGAAGGGGTTCGTCCCGGTGTTCCTGGTTTGATCGGCTGCAGATTGTGCCACAGCACCTTGTAAACCGTTACATGGTGCTGTGTAAAGGAATAGGTCTCATACTTCAAAAAGAAACTCTGAATACCTTGCTGGAAAATATTCTAATCAGCGTTGTGATCTACATGAAATAGCACTTTATAA
This sequence comes from Marthasterias glacialis, assembly GCA_911728455.2. Classification (NCBI taxonomy): domain Eukaryota; kingdom Metazoa; phylum Echinodermata; class Asteroidea; order Forcipulatida; family Asteriidae; genus Marthasterias; species Marthasterias glacialis. The sequence goes on from OU452225.1 coordinate 23,379,752, forward strand.
GAGCTTTATTATTATTATTATTACTTTCTGCAAACTACAGACTATTGGAAGTATTCATCACTCATTATTTGAATGTTTTGTAGTATAAATACATTTTTGTATTGCACTAGATGTAACTCGCAACTCCGGGAAAAGAAAATCTAATTCCTACACTACAGGAATGGTTTTCCTGGTAATAGACTACTTTATGCACCCAACTTCCGTCATCAAATTTTACACATGTGAGTAGTGCATACTACATGTACAATATCAATCTGTAAAACACGGTAATTAATTGGTCAGGTGTCCCGTCTAGTTTGATTAATGGTAAATCTACCGTCTGGTTAGAGAGACAAGTAATAGCTGTGGTACATGTTCGTAAAAATAAGACATCAACTCACAGCACAGCATTTGTCCTTTATTTATTATTTAGTCTGAAAACAAACTCTAAACCTGCATCATTGATGAAGTTTTTTCCTTTGCACACTTCACCTTCGGGGTCTTTTTCCTCCACGCGGTTAAGTGGGTACCCTGGAAATAATTTTCACACTAATACCATAAGAAAATAACCTGGGCTTATTGTTAGAAAAAAAACATGTATGTGTATTGTACATAATGCGTGTAATCTGTAACTGGTATCGTTAGAACTGGACCAATAATAATAATCTGGGAATTTATGTAAACTTCACTCATTGGTTTCGTAGCACTTTACAGATCACATGGACTATAATACTTATTTTTACAGATCTACAACATGTAGTGAGGTTTTTGGGGGAAGATTTTAAGGCTACTTTTTTCATCTTTGAGAGACCACGGCTATTTCCATTTTGTAATGGGCACTTCCATTAGAAAGTCTATGGGAAACTTTTGAAGGGGTACGAAGGCCAAGACTTAGGGCAACAGAATGGCCTCTGTGGCCTCCATGTACATGTACATGTGTAATTCCAAACCTAACAAAAAGGAAATATAGACCTTATATTAAGCGTTCGCTGCCATCTTTGAGGTCAAATGCAAATTCAAATTCACGCACCTTAAAATGCAAAACATCGGCCGTTACTTACATGTACATACATGTAGATTTGGTACTGAACCCGGAATCATGGCTTGATTCCTGGCTCACTCTGACTTACCTCCATTCAGCTGAAATACAATAAATAAACAATGGTGGAAGCCTTTCGCTGTTTGGTAATCCTCTTCTTGGAACAAAAAGGACAAAGGTCTGTAAATCAGGGATTACACAAAAACAACCTCTCAATAGCCAGAAAATGGCAAAATATTCAAAACCATGTTTTGTGTTTGTGCGGAATGTTCGGCGACCTTTGTTCTGGTAGTCTGATTTGTACACCGCTTAAGTTCCGTTTCCAGGCAGGGGAACATTTGTGTGTATTGACCTACACCTCATCCAGCAGCTACTGGGTAAAAGGTGTCTTTTTGATATTTGAATGAAAAGTTTTAGTCCTAAAATAAACTTTATGTAGAAAACATCACCCTTTTTGATTCACTCTAAATATGTTTTTAATTTTACATACATGTACATTTTGTAGGCGTTCTATAACATACATCATTTGTGAAAGGTTTTGTAATATTACTCTTGACACATTTACGAAAGCGAAAAATTGAAAATATTCTTTTTAAGAAGTACAATAAGTGTTTTCTTTATTTGTTTGTTTGTCAGAATAAGAAATAATGGTAATTTTAGTGACTGCTGACAAGCTGTGAAAACTTAGGAAGCTACAAAAAGTCATCTGAAGGATATCAAGACATTCCCAACATTCAAGTAATTCCAGACTTCTTTAGTCACACCCTTGAGATCTCACTTTATCACAAAACCACCAACACTGCCTCAGTTTCCCAACGCATTTTGCAAAAAGTAATAAATGTTGTTTTTTAATGACATCCAGCTGTGGGGGAAATTGAAGACTTAAACTTCATCGCTTGGAAAACAAGATTCCCCGCTTTGAGGTTGGTGGGGGAGATAAAGCAATAAGGCCCTTTGAAATGTTATCATTGGTGATTATGCCCTGATCTTGTACTTAATGCGTTTATATGTGGTGGTTTGCGTTCAGTTTTATAAAGTCAAGGCTGCTGCTGTGTGACTGTGGTTTATAACAGAGTTTGCAGGAGATGGTTTATAAATACTGTACAAATACACGATGGCATTGGCATGTGAACGGCAAGGCTGTGATGTCACAGTGTTTATCATGTAGCCTTCTTTTAGCTCAAATGCAAGCTTGAGTACACAAGGTCCGGCAGTCGTAAATACGGGTACATGTTTGCCCGAGTTGCCGCACAAGTACATGCACTACACCCGTGACTAGTTTTATCAATAAGGCACTGATATAAGCCTTTCTTCAGCTTCCAACCTCTTTATCGTGTTCTCTGGGTATAGTTACAGCACTAATGAACACTGAGTCTCGAAATACCGGATAATGGCCTGACTATTTGATGTTGGTTGGTCGGACATTACATGTATTTCAGTTTCAGAATAGGTTGAGGAAAAGAAAGTAAGGCCGTTTCCGAATTATTAGCTACGGCTGCTGCAGCATCTTAGTCACTGCGTAAAAACATAGGTTGCCCTTGGCAACACCCTTAGCATTAGCCACAGCTGTAGCCGTAGCTGCTGCATATGTATTTCTGACACGGCCATATTGGAAAACAATCAACTTCGTAGATTAGCAGGAAATGTCTGTGTGATAGTAATTATCTCTTCTGGAATATTAAACAATTGATTCTGGGGGGAAAACCCAGAGGTAAAATCAGTCTTTGGTTTTGCAATTGAATAAAAACATGCAAACTTCATGATTGTAGGTAAATTCTGTGAAATACCAGTTGGCCCTACTTGGTGTACAAAATACTATACTGATTTGCAGGAACCACAACTAAGTGACCACTTATTTACTGTAACTTTAGTGGTTTTATCTAATGGATAACATTTTTGTAGGTTCTTGAAACCACCCAAAAGTGTTTTAACATGTAAATGGACATGCAGGTTTATATTGAAAACAATTTTAATTGATTAGTATTAAAAAATGTTAATTACTCTCAAATTTCAAGCAGGTACATGTATCTTGTACTGTCCATTTGTGATAGAAATTTGATAGTGATTTATTTATATATTTTTTAAACATCAAATGAATCGCCTTAAAATTTTTTCAGTTTAAAACCCCAGCTCAACATTGGTAAAGTGCCTGTAAATGCTTTCATTCTTTGCTTAAACTAAGATATATCATGTAATAAAACCAACCTGTGAAAATTTCAGCTCATTTCGAAATATTTTGAGGAAAGTTCTACCATCATTATCTTTATACCATGTAAGGTAAATGTTAATCTGTGAACATTTATGTTTTTCTTTCTTACCAATGTTGATATGGGGCTTTAAGCCTGCATGTCCAGTCACATGTTGAAACACTTTTGGGTGGTTTGATGTACTGTACTTGAAAAATAATGTTCAACCATTGGAAAAACTGCTAACATGACAAATGCAAAGTGGTACACTTTATTGTGTTTCCTATAGGGAGACACTCATTGTGTTTGACTGACAGGCACACTGTTCGCAAATATGTACGTATGAATGCCAATCTTCTATTACATGAAGGCCTACATTTTCTATTTCCTACCTCCATGAGTATTCCAAAGATTTCCAAATTGATTGACTTAAAATGTCAGTATATTTATTCTGTTTTAAGAGATCTTAGTAGCTTTTAAACAGTCCGAATTGATACAGTTCTGCTCTACTGACCTAAGGCAGTTTCCAAATTGAAATTGTTGTTTTGGTTTCACTTCTGGATGGTTTTCTCAACTAAAACCAAAACAGTGTTCAACTTTACATTTGGTATTTGAAGCAGGGTTCAATCTGCCAATTACATGCACATGTATCATTTTGTCTCAGGAGCTTTTGGTCAGGGGTTCACAGCTGCTGTGTAAATACACATCTAGCAACATTGATTTTTGTCTTTCTATAAACCTGTCTCAATTTCTGTTGCTGTGACCGTATTTTTTATCTGGGTGCAATACAGGGATTGGAAAGAAATTGTAAGGTGGGCTCCTTCATTGTAGTAAGTAAATACTAGCAGTGACCCTGTAGTGACTTTGTAGTTTTATTTGCCAATTCATAGGTACAACAGTGCAAGGTAAAAAAACAAATTACCAAACGAAACGGTTTAGAACAAGTCAATGATTAATCATTGCATTTAAACATTTTGCCTCTTTTGGGATTCGTCATCGAACACGAATATATATTTTGCAATGCAAGACACTATATTTGTTCTTAAAAAAAACCTTATTGTTTCAAAAGACATTTGAAGCAAAAATGTTTCATCTTTAGCCATACTTTTGAAGATAAGTGTGATTTACAATTTTGTCATTTAACTTTGTCTGAACTCAGCATAGGCCTACACATTTTTTCGACACTCAATTAAAAATAATATTTCAGGTTCAATATCCTGATCATGCGGACACACATGTATATCTTTGGTGTGGTGCTTAGCCAAGAGCCGACTTCAATTTTGAATTGAAGTGATGAAGATCTTAAACAGACAAAATGAAACCTCTGCTATGTCTTCACTGTAACCGTGGGTTGAAGACTTTGTGTTGTGACAAGTTGATCTGGCGTGTTATTTCTTTTTTTTTTTCCTTCAGCAATCAGGCATGGAACTTTTCAGCTGATCAGCTGATTTCCTCTTTCTGATTTATGTTTTAACAACAGTGTCAGAGAAAACTGAAAAAATTTTGCACAATGTTTTGTGTGGCTGGCCTTTTCCACTTTTTTCTTCAGTTAAAATTTACAAAGCAACATCTGAACAAATGTTCAGATGGATCTTCTTTGACCTTCTTGTGGCTGGAAAAACAAATTGGAGCCAAAATTAGAGGAGAGCAAGCAAGCATGGTTCTCTGATTTCAGCTCTGTGATTGTTTGGTTTGGAGTGTCTAACTTTATATTAAAAAGGGGCTCCAAGGTCAAACTAGGTTTTGTGATGTACTCATTTTACAATAGATAGAGTCCTTAAGTTGGGGGAAAGAATTACATTGTACAAGTCTCTAACCTTAAGTTGAAATGTTGTATACTGTCGTTTTTATTCCATACTCTTTCAAAGAAAATTTGCTGAAACATGATGCCATTGGATATATCAACAACCAATGGGTCTATACATTCCAAAGAGGAATTTTTGAGACAGTCAAAAGGTCAAATTCAGTGTCGTTTTGATTGAATATCATCAAAATTCTGGAATGAACTAAAATTGTCGTATACAAAAATGTACAGACCCGTATAATATGAGATGTGACATCATTGGATGTTTGTGGACATAGCCAAAATTTACACTGGAAGGGTATCAAATACAAAGGCATTTTAAACAGGTTTGAAGTGATGTTAGAGTCTTGTAATTTTTTCCCCCACACTCATAAGGTCGGGTCAGAGGTGAGAGTTCAATGCACTGAATAAAATTGTGCTTGGAGTATTGTTGAGACTGCTTCTTTAAATGAATGCTGCATAACTTTTACTTGGCATTCTTTATGTTTTGTTCTTTTGAGAAAATCTATCTTTGAGAAACGATGGCCAAATATGTCTGGGTAAAATTTACCTTCAAAACATGAAAAAATTTGTATTCAGAGGTGCATTTAAATTTTGGAAAAATGGACGTTTAAGTTCCAAATATACCGTAAAATGAATGCAATATCCACGAGGTATCACACAGTAGAAAAAAAACCATTAACAAAATTAAACTCAACAAAGAAGGGACTGAATATGTAGTTCATTAACATGAGCTGACTTCTGAGTCATCCAGTTTTTTTTATTAAAAACGCATGTTTTGTACTTGATGTTTTTGTGCAAATATGCATAATTCTAAATGATTGATCAGTATGATAACACACAATATTTCTGGAAAATGTGAGCATGTATTGAAATCATACTTGGAAGTATTTCACAATGGTGTCAGGTGTGCATGTACATGTACATAATGTAGGTGAATGAATGTACTCTTCCCCTAAGCAGAGTTGTTACTACCCCTTTAAAGTTTTAGGCCTACTGCTGGAATTCACCATTCTAATCCCAGCATGTCACTCAGTCAGGAAGCATAGTCCAGAATTTATTATAATTGTTAGTAGAAAGGGGGGGTTGAGGCTGGTGTTGGTGGGAGAGTTTTTATTGTATGACCTGGATTTTCTTTTATTATGGGAGAGATGAAATACAATATGAGAATGAGATATTCTTACATTTTGTTTGGACTTTGTTCTGAGACTTGTTTGATAAAGCTTTGATCAGACACAGTGTCATGAGATATCAAATTCAGAAATGGAAACTTTGTTTGAAAAAAAAACCATTTGGGTCAGGGTGCTCTTGTTTATATTTACACAATGAATTGATACACTTTGAGTTGCTGCTGTAAATTTATACATGTATTTGACAAATATTTCTTTGCAATTTATCAAAATATTGCTGCCCAGCAATTTTTGAAAACTTTGTAGGTAAATAAGTGATAATAAATTTTACATGGACTTTGACATTTTTTGCAATTTTCAAAAGCTTTGCAGGTAAACAAGTGATGATAAACTTACATGAACTGTGTCATTAAGTACTCCCCTCGAAATGTTTGGAATTTTCACATTTTGTAAACATGACTTACATTTTGCTTACATTTTCCTACATTTTCTCTCAAAAACCTCATGGTTTGAAGGTTTTAGAGACAATAGTTATTTGACTTGCCTTCCATCACTGCCTTGTCACACCCCTTACCTCCCACCTTCCTCCAAGGACACCTGAACAAACGGTTACATGTACAGGCCTACATGGACTGCCCCATTCCCAAACCAGACACTTCTTTGCCCAAACTCAAAACTGGGTGTATTTGCTCATCCTTGGCAAGGGTGGATCCAGGATTTTCCAAACATGGGGGCGTGAAATTTACCAATCAAGCAGCAAATGATGATTGGATGTCGAAAGTTTATTTCTCATTGCAAGTGGGCGGGATGATATCTTGATTTTTTTTTCGGAAGTAAAAATAGAGGGGGCGTGAGCCCCCCCCCCCTGGATCCGCCCCTGCTTGGTAATGTAGTTTTCACTGGGGGGGGGGGGGGGGGGAGGGAACAGGGGGGCCTTGCTTTTCAGTGGGAGGGAAGCCAGGTACCAAGTTTTTTAATGAATTACATCTACATTTTTTTTTGGGGGGGGGGCACCTGGTGGACACTTAAAATTTGTGGGGGGTGGGGGTGCATGTACCCCAAGGCCCTCCCCCCCCCTTGGCTAATATACATTTTTATAGCACCAAATCCATTGATAAAAATGCTCCCAGACGTTGGTGTCATGGCTGATGTATTGTTGTCTTGACTTCTAATGCCATTTCACTATTTCCGAGAAAAGCCTGCTTATGGCTTGGGATGTCAAGTTTTGTCTTCGTTGATCACACAAAAAATATCAGCGATAAACCACAAGGGAAACTGACTGGGTAAAGTTTCAATCGTTTTTTGCTTTTAATCCATTTGGACAATTGAATCCATTACATGTACCAGTGTACACAGTAGATGATTCTATATTTATACTTAAAAAAAAAAAAAAAACGGCAAAAGCGAAACCCCTGCTTTAGTAATCCATTATCAACCCTGTCCACTTAAGTGGTAAACATGTCAGGTATTGGTGCATGCTTTACATATTAATCACAAGTTGTTATAGATGGTACATGGGATAGCAGTGTGGATTTATGACTTTTGTTTAACTACACGCCATTAATCATTTTAGCAGTGAGGTTACTGATAAAATGCAAAGTGGAGTATTGTTTCTGTTTGATGGCATGCTCTATGGAGCAGGGTAAAAGCACAGCTGTAAATGCATGTTTGCTTTGTATACCACACAGTCTTTGTCTATGATACACAGCAAGGGTGACATGTAAGCTGTTAATTAAATTTATTTGCTTTATATCATATCCATTGAGGATTTTTGTACCATGTCCTTGGTTTTTCCTCAACATCCTCCTTTATTTCATTGTCTTTTATTCTTACTCATCAGTGCTAAGTACTTTTTTAATGTCTCCTGGTTTATTACAAGAAATACTATACAAGCAGATCAATAAAAACAATCCTTAACTAAAGGAATTAATTGTTTTTACTACTCATCATTTAAAGTATGCAAGTGTTATCGAAGTCCACAATAATATTTTCAGATCGTTTGAATGATAAGTTACAGCAAAAATGGTTAAAACTCTGTCTTTTTAAAACAATTTTTATGCTACTTTTTTTTCTTTTTTGTTGTTGAAAATATGCCATATGCAGAGTCTGACTGCCGTTTTCATTCATTCAGCATAAAAACTCATTTTGGTTTTTAGCCAGGTTTTAAATTTATTTATTGGTCATAATTAGTGTTCTACAACTTGGTTTTTTTTTATCCATCTATTTATTTATATATTTTTATTTTGATTTTTGTTTTTATTTTTTTTATTATTATTATTATTATTATTTTTTTTTTTTTTATTTTTTATTTGTATTATTTTTTTTTATTTATTATTATTATTATTATTATTATTATTATTATTAATTTTTTTTTTTTGGGGGGGGGGTTACTGTTCTGACCGGCAGGAAGTTGAATTGTGTCAAGTGAACTGCTTAAAATTGTCCCATCCCCTGGAAATAAGTCTGCTATCATGGTCGGTCATTGCAAAAGGTCCCTATAATTTAGGAACGCAGACAACGTTGGTAAATGTCAAAGACCATTTCATGTGATAGCGCCAAACAAACCTGTGAAAGTTTAGGCTATATCAGACATGGGAGACCCGATAAACCAGTGAAAAATCTGTTTAAACGTTTGCACTGTTTTCAAACGTCAAATTTTGGACTAAAAAGGTGTTATTTTATTCATTTCTCAAAGCCAGGGCTCACCCTTAACACTAGCCTGGTGTACATTGTCTAGTAAAAACTGCTATGGGCTAGTAAACAAATATTGACTGCTTCGAGTGGTGTAGTAAAACCAGTCACTCGAGGTGATCCCCGGAGCAGCCTATCTTCCTGAGGCGGAGCCGAGGGAAGATAGGCGGCTCCGGGGATCACTGAGATAAAGCACACAAGATAAAGTAGTCAATATTTGTTTTATAACACCTCAATGTCATCCATTTTTGTGATAATATTCATTAAACAACTGTGCGTATATGTAGTAATCAATCTTCAAACAACTGTATAAAATCTAACAGGAAATCTTGACAAAAAGAAAGAGGGGTACCAGACTAACATTATTGCCTTCGTTCTCATATCGTATTTCAAATGCACGTATTATTTGATCGTTTCACCGGATTCGAGGTTGTCACACTGCTCATTTAAATCAATGCTTGAAGTCAATGCAGTCAGGGTACCAGGGTATCCAATCGAAAGTACATCGGTTGCTAGGCTATCGTTGGATAGTACCGTTTAATAGTTCTTTTGGTCGGTGCGCATTGCAAGAGTAAAAATACACAACATCACATGACACACTTTCGGCCAATCAACATAGAATCAAAGGAAGAGGTGTTATAATAAACACCACTTCTCAACTTGCCCTGTGGGCTACTAAAAACTGTGCAACTTACTTGTTTATAATGCTCATACTTCTTCCTTTTCAGATGTGAATAATACATTTTAGAAATTTGTTAATTTATTTTTGAGTGTGTGAGTGTAACTTCATTTGATCGTTAAACTGGTTGTGATCACTACCAATAGTATCAGGAAGATACATTTATGACAAGACACGTTTAAAATTTGAGCAACAAAAACTTCCTAGGGCAAGTAAAATGCACAGTTTACTAGCCCCTTGGGCTACTCAACAAAAAAGCTTTAAAGCGCAAGGCCTGACAGCCATAGTATTTCAGGCAAAAATTTTTCAAGGGAAGTTTTCCCACCATTGACCATCTTTATGCTGTGTAAGTTTAGTGCAAATCTGTGAATGTTTAAACTTTAAATCTGAACCAATATTGTGCACAGCCTGTAAGCAAAATCTTGACAACTGAGTTTTATTTGTATTTGATGGTTCAGGTCATCCTCGTTGGGGTTCTGATGGCAACTGTCATCGTCAATATCCTGTTCATCGCAGACACGGGAAGGAGGTTGAGAGAGGTACATTCAGAAGGTAAGCCCTCATAAGCTTGTACAAAACTTATAAACTTCTAGGCCTAGACATGAGGTTCAGAGCTTGAATTTAAAGAAAACTGCCACTAAAACCACAGGGCATATGGTTCAGTTGGGTAGAAGTGGTCTAGTGGTCAGTTGGCATGTTTGGGTATAAATAGTCCAGTGGTCAGTTGGGTATACATATAAGAGCAAGTTCCAGTGCGGACAAATTTTGGTCGTCGTGTGGTTGACCACTGACTATCAGCGCACATGGGTAGTGACATTCTTGAACGACCCGTTAGGTAGTCTAGTTTTATTACTCACAAATCTTTGTTGGCAGTGATCCGTGCACTGCCATTACTTCCCGCCATTTTGCAATATAGCGTCACTGGTTCCCTTCTGCCCTTTGCCCTTCACACAGGTTGGCATAAAACAAGGCTACCGGGACCAGGGAAGAAACCAAGGTCCTGAGGCTGGTCTCAAATGGTCGACCACAGCAGTCAACCAATGGTCGACCAGCCTGGGTTCTGGTCCAGATGGTTGACCTTTAGTTAACCATAGTGCGCACTCTAACTTGCTCTAAGTGGTCAGTTGGCATGGTTGGGTACAAATACTAGCCCAGTGGTCAGTTGGGTATAAATGTAAATGGTCAGTTTTCTATATCAGTCCCTGGCACACATTTAATTTAGGCCTGTCAAGAAACTTCTAGTCGATGGAAGACTTTATTTATAATATGATTTAAGGCATTAGGTTTACACCTAAATTTCTTTATGTACATAAACTAGGTCTACATGTGCAGTCAATATTTTCACACTTTACTTTCTGCGTACTAATCTATGCACATTTGTGCAGTCAATTTGTTCACACTTAGTTTTCTTTGTCATACAAACATGAAAATTTAAACACTCTGTGTTGTTAGTCCATGGAAGTCGGATTAGATTCCAAGAAAGCGTTGTACACTTTGTGCCTGCAGGAAGTCTTTTGTAAACATGGTATGTCCTGAGTAACATCTTCATTGTGCAGACAAAATGACAAAGATGTTGATCGCAGATGTTGTATTGTCCTCTTGGTCCTGATAGTGGTATGACTTCATTGAAAGACTATGCTTCTAATGCCTGTGACAGTTTCATTTTATCGTTTGTCAAGTTTGAAGGACACACATAATCCCCCCTCTATGCACTCAATTGACAGTGGTGTGACATACTATTAGCTAGACACTTCATAGACAGTTGTAGCTCTGTTGCCTGTACAAGCTTGGTAGTTGCTCTATTGGTTGCAGCTCTGTTGCTTGTACAAGCATGGTAGTTGCTCTATTCGTTGCAGCTCTGTTGCCTGTACAAGCATGGTAGTTGCTCTATTCGTTGCAGCTCTGTTGCCTGTACAAGCATGGTAGTTGCTCTATTCTGGTTTAGTTTTTATTTACAAAAGTAAGTTGGGAACAGAGTTTCCGCCATACATGTTTAATTGGTCTGAAATTGTGCTGATAAAAGATTATAATAATTTGCTAAGACACAGGTTCGTCGCCATTACCCAACAGCCGTTTTCGTGTCATGGAACAGTAGATCATGTATATGTTCATGTAAACACGTACAACATGAAACAAGTCGCCTTTCTCACAGAGACACCCGATGGCTATTTTTTTTCCAACAAGCCTGTGTCTTTAAAGGAGAAGTTGAAACAGTTTCATATGCAAGTTTGAAAGTCTGTAAGCTGCTTATTGTAGGGTGCACAGTGCCAAGGACTTGAGGAGCATCTTTCTAAGTTTGAAATTTACATGGAGCTATTTAAGATATTTTGATGGTGCTGAAGACAAAGTAGGCCGACTTTGTGTGTACAAACACTGTATGTGCATTACATACATGACATATGTATTGTTGTCACAAAATGAGTGTCCCAAAATGTCCGGATTACATTTTTGCTGTCAACATGTGGGAAAAGGGAATTGACTAGCCTATTGGTACTTATATTGTGCATACGGTGTGCTTTCCTGTGGCAAATGACTCATGAGCATCTAACTAAACAACTATAGAGAACAAAACCTATAAGAAACCTAAGAGCAGTATGAAAAAGAAAAGGACAAAAGAGTCAAAAGTGATAGCAAGAGGTTGAAAATGCAAGGAGTGAAACTAAGACGAGGGGGGATGAATGATAAGAGCGAGGACAAGAAAGAAGGAGGGTGTTTGATGGAATGACACACGGACGAGGAGAGATGAATGAAGGATGAAGACAAGAAAAGGGGCTAGGGGGCTGTTGAAATGATACATGGGCAGCGGGTTAGCGTTAAAGTGGGAGTTTGACAATAGGGGAGGATGGATCAAAGGATCTGGTTGAAAAGCGTTGCAGACAATTCTAGAGTCAGGCAACTGGAAAAGAATAGAAAGCTGTGAGGGAGTGAGAGAACGCCATGCCAGAAAGCCGTAAACGACCAGCCAGATAAAAAGAGTGTGCAAATTTATTGAATAGTGTGTAGGATTTATTGATTGCAGAGGTGGTTGAACTGAAGGGCTTAATCCTGTAAAACCATTGTTGGATAAAGAGTTCTCTAGAAGGAATCGTTTTTTCCTGGTGTCATAAAAAGAACCCATTGATACCAATACGTGTATGTTTTATGCAAAAGGTTGTGGGTTCATACACTGGGGCCCTAAAAAGTAGTCATATTGACGTGTGTGTGTGGAAGGATTGTTATTTTCCCTATTAACATTTTTGTTTGCTGATCATAAAGTCAAAATCGATAGAGATAAGTTTTATGCCGATGACGGAGGTAAATCTGGGTGTAAGAAAATGCTGTGAACCTTTGGATGGGGGGCACCCAAATTGAATTGTGAGTGTGAGGAAAACTAAGTAGATTAAGTAAAAATTTATATGCATACATGTATTTTACCCATGTGACCCCCCCCCCCACTTCACTTTGCAATGCAAACTGTAATTTTATCGCAAGATTTGCCTGCCTGAGTACACAATGCACATGTACAGTGTACATGTACATGTACATCGCCTCCATCGAAAGTCGTGGTGTGAACACTCTCGGGTTCATTTTCGATCCGTGTTGAGTGTGGTGCCATCCACACACTGTAGTTAATAAGCAACAAACGAACAAATAAACTTTTGACCTGCAGTACCACGCAAAATTGGCGTCATTTCCATTTCTCCATCAAAGAAAACATCTTGTCATACCTCGAAATCTTCAACTACTAATAGTATTTTTTTATACTGTAAATGATGGGTCCATAACGTGAAAAAAAGACCAACTTGATCAAGGAAAAAGTTACGGCAATGCTTTCCATTTGGTCAGCATGGAAGTTTTCCACTTGGACCCGTGGCACAGTGAAACGATCGCACAATACACGGATCGACGCTTAACCTACACGCTTAACCTACAAGCTGATTTTGTGCAGATCTAGTGTGAAAGTAGAGCACAATGTTGACCTGTGTAGATTTCTACACAGATCAGACGTTAATACTAATAGTGTGAAAAGGCCTTATGCACCCCAATAGACTTGGAATTTTGCCCCACTTACAATGTTGTACCAAATAAATGGACGCACTCCGAACTGTTGTGTTCATGTAAATAAGACATACGTGTAAAAATTTGATCTTGTGAATATGGCCAGTACTCCATGTACGTGAACACACAGCTTACATGATTTTTCAGACTCGACGTTTGTTTTTTCTGTGGACTTAAAACAAACAAATTATACACCTAGTTGAACTCACTGATGTGACATTAAGCAAGGACACTCTTTCCGTTAACTCTGTGAGTAGTACATTGACACAGAGTTACATAGCACTGTACGTGTGTACATGTGTAGGTGTGTTCATGCTTTCAGGAAAACGACATTTAAAAAATGTCAAAATGTTTTTGGGATGTTTTGATGTTACTTGAGTGTGGATCTGTATGTCTCACTTCCCTTACAGGGAAAGACAATTTAATCATTTAACATTGGATTGAAAAACAAATTCTCTCAAAGATGATAACAAATTCAGTTGGGAAAATTTCTCAGAACAATTTGTACCAGTACCACTTTTGTGCTATGTTTTCACATTCCAACCCCCCCCCTCCCCCCCGCCCGCACGATGCTCATCAAAACTGTTGTTCTGTCTTTAACACTTAGGAGTGGTTCCAGATGGAGAGACAGAGACGGATGCGGTTGCCAATGGCAACTCTTTCGAGAAAGGCCCTCGCGAGCTGGAGATTGAAGTCCTGTCGAGTGACAAGAAGGCGGCTATCTCTGTTGGAGGGACTCAGGTAAAAAACAAGACACTTTACAGACACATTGTACACGTAGGAGTTGGGTGGTGGGCGGAAGACATAAATGCAATGCTTACCAAGAATATCCCCAGGCACAGCCAAAATCTTCAGATCTGATACAGATTTTGATAACTTATGAATGCTTAATTTTATTGGTTGCATGAATTATTAACAGTCTTTATCCCCACCCAATGCATTCAAATGAACCTCTGGTGCAGACATGTTATATTTTTGTCTTTTTGAATCAATATATTTAACCATACCAAAGAAATAGATCTCGAAGAACACCAAGAGTCATTATCTGCACCATCGCTTTTTGAGATCATTTTATGGACGAGCGCAAGGCAGTTTTGTTATGGCCCTTTTTTTACGCGTGCATAACAATATGATATCACTTGCTACCATGTTAATTTAGATCAACCAATGCAAAAACGTAGAACCGCTCAATGCATGTCACCATGTTGCCATACACTCATGTCACGTGATGTTATTTGCCAAACAGGTTTGTCATATGGTTTCGATAATGCCGCGTCAACAATAGAACGATTGCGCGACCAATGTTTACATGTCATCACATGACCTATACGTCATCTCAGTTGATGGCGAAGACTACATGCTGTGACCAACAGCGTCACACCAACAGTCAGCTTTTGGTAATAATAGCACAGTTACTAAGCCCTTTTATTAAAGTTATATGTTGTGACATTGATTTTAATCACATTACTGTTTCATAAACTACAAGTATTCTACTACAAAAGAGGTTTATTTTGAGTTTTGCACGACCGGTGTCAGAGGATGATGAAGCCACCAGGTGATTTTTTTTGTAATGTAAATCACTGTAATAAAGGTAAAGAACGTTAATAAAAAAGTGAGCGTTTTTACCTAGCCTTGCAGAATTTCAAATAGCCAAAGAAATCACACAGTTTTGGAAAGCCTTTTCTTTGGATGATTTCAGCTTCAAAATTGTGAAATCCTTGTGTTGGAAAGTGTGTGATTGTGTTCGTCTGGCCCCAACATTCCATGCAGCTACCACAACGTAGCAATGACGTTACATGTAGAATTTCCAAGACTTGCTGGAACTGTCCTTACTGGCTTTATTCAGCCACTCCGGTAAGGTCTGTGGTACAAACTCTGGAATATTCTTCACAGATTTCGAGAAAGAAAAGCCTTGATCAAATAAACAAATGCAACAATCATCATGTACTTTACAACAACGACACTTTCCTATGGAGGACACTGTGTTTGGAGATGTTTAATACCCACTATACATGTAGGTCATGTGACTTGGAGAGTGCAATCTGTCCAGAGGGCACAGAGTGCGGTCGAGCTCAGACTTTTTCCGAGTGCTATTTTTATGAACCAGTCCCAGTCAAGGAGGGAAAAATAGTTTGGGTATTGATGAGAATCAGTGCTTGCTATTACTATTGTGCCTGGGGGATATTTTAAAGATGGCATCATGAGGTCTTAAGACTCAAGAGCCTCTCCATGTTAGGATCCCTCAGCGCAGAGCTGTGTATTGAGTTGCAACAGTTTGCGATTAGAAGTCATTTTCAGTCCAAAAACACATGTGAGCGCACAGGGTGCCAGACTAGAATGCACATTGGGTTATTATTATTAGTATTAATTATTTCTGGTAAAAAGCAAACTTAATCACTGTAGTTCGGAAGCCTGAGGAAACCTGTAGATGAGGAAGCTTGCTATCTGAACCAGAAACACCAGGGTAAACCCCTACTCATTCACGATAAGTTAAGTGTTCTGGGTTCTTTTATGTGCATACCCATTCTAGTACACTGAACCTATGGCTTAATGTCCCATCCAAAGGACAAAGAAATATGGTAAAGTGTCTTGCTCAAGGTCAAGGACACAAGTGTCGCGACTGGACAAGCCAGGATTCGAACCCACATTCTGTAAACGACGGAACTTGGGTTCGGCGGACTAGACCGCTCGGCCACGACACTCCATGACATTAAAATGACAGAAAATGGCATCCAGCAACCATTTGACCAAAGGAAACTCTCTCAATACACAGCTCTGCTCAGCATATGACAAATCAACACTCCAACATGGGCCTCAGATAACATTGATATGGCTGGCTTTCATCCCAACATGTTTATCTCATACTGTGAAGAAACAAATCTATCAAATAAAGAGAAGGAACTGAGAAGATTTAGTGAGGTTAGGGTGATAAAGAGGTTTTTACGAATGGTGAATATATATTCCTTTCCACTGATGAAAACAACTGTAAATAAATTGCTTTGTACTGCATTTACATACCCCCTTAAATCAATTTTTTTTTGCAACAATTTATGGATGAATGAGCACCTACTGAAAAAACAAAAATTCACTAGAATTAGTGTAATTCATCGAATTTTTCACCGCTTAAGGTTAGTTTAGAAAAGTAGAAGACGGGAAGGAATACTCTGCCAAAATTCAATGATGAATCGTACCTTTAGCATCTACATTTAGATGAAGTGAATCACAGGATTGCGATGTAACTGTAATTTCTCTTTCAAAACGATAAGTCCTTGAAAAGCCCAGGATCTACATATGGCTGTAAAACTTTGCAGAATGCTTGGATTGTAACTGATCTCTAGTCCAGGCAGGTCAGCCGCATCCGTCATGTCTGTCCAAGAAGTTCCGACAGCGGAAGTTTTGATAACTCTTTTAGATAACTTGTCGATATCTCAAGAACATCTGCGAAGAGAGGAAAAAATGATGCTGTGAGATGCATTTGAGCTTACTAGTTCTCACTGCATAAGAATCTTAACGAACTATCATTTTATTTTACACATAGACTGTAGGTTTTTGAGGGAAATGTACTTTACTTAATTTCCCTTACAGCATGTATGTGAAAAATAAGGGAGAAGAGAGGAAAAAATGATGCTGTGAGATGCATTTGAGCTTAATAGTCCTCACTGCATAAGAATCTTAACGAACTATCATTTTATTTTACACATAGACTGTAGGTTTTTGAGGGAAATGTACTTTACTAAATATCCCTTACAGCATGTATGTGAAAAATCAAGGAGCCAATTTAATCATCCTGACTTGATTATTTACTTGAGTGTGTTCTATTAATACTTATAATAACTTTGTTGCTTACAGTGTATGTGAGCAGATACCTTTTTGAAGAAGTTTTCAATAAAGTAGTCAGTCAAATTTAACTGATTATCATAATTGAAATTCCATGGTCACTCCATTGTTAAACTGACCTTTGGGATTACAAAAAAATAAACAAATACAAATCTGATTGATGGTTGAAACTGGTTGTTGTTAATAAGAAAGTTTGAAAATTAACGCCACTGGAAAATCTTTCAGAAAAACCTAACTTTCTGATACCGCATGCATGTGATGTGGTTAACAGTTGCATACCAGATCTTATGAGGCCTCAGGCCTGGAATGACAGGGAGACCATGGCTATGTTGCCCTGGTCTTGGCCTTGGTGCCCCTTCAAATGTTTCTCACAGACTTTTCCAATGGAATTGGCCATGCCCTCTCAAAGATGAAATTCCAGACCTGATATCCACTGTACACAATTTAGTCCAATGTAAAGTTACTCCATGATCTGGAACCAGTCATTTGTCAGTTTGTGTGGTCGTGAGGAGCCAGCAAATGATGCCAATACCTGCAGGTATTTCCATTTTGTCAGACAATAATTCTTATTATTTCTCGTTCTTAATTGAGTGTGTTTCTTCCCCATTTATTATTTGATGTTACTCTTCACCTTATTGATGCAGGTTCTTGAGGAAGAAGAGAAGGATGTTGGACGGGGCATCCATATCTTAGTCCTGAACCAAGCCTCAGGGAGTGTCATGGCTAGGCGTGTTTTTGATACGTATGTCTCCAAAGAAGATGAGGCGATGGTGTTGTTTCTCAATATGGTGTCTGACGGACGTATAATCATCTTTACAATTAAGGTACATGTAGGCCGTGTTGGTTTGGAACTGAGTCTGTGCTGGTTACATTGTTACACAGTCAACCAACCAATCAACCAGATACATGTTTACATTTTTACGGTTCAAGCAACCGTAGCCAAAAATTCACTCAAAAGTGCCGCAAGAGGGCACTTTCAGAACAATGCGATAGAATGAGAGCGCCCTCTGTTGATGAAATATACCAGCGCATTAAGTGTAGCATACAAAAACCAGTTACTAGCGCCTTGACCCAAGACTAAACTTGTCTGCATATGCTCAGGATAAATCAAGTTATACAAATTCAGTCATTTGACAAACTAAAAATCATTGTTGTGTGTTCCTTTGACATTATTGAATACAGTGGGGTTGTGTACTGGGCACAATAGTCTTTCTTGAAATAACAGAAAACAACACTTGGTAGTTGTCGAGTTGGAAGACTGGGTTTCATACACCCTCGATAAATTATGTAAATGGTACCCTTATATTACACCGAACGCAATTTATACTTACATTAACAGTAGATGGAAAACTCAAGTGTGTTGTTGTTTTTTCCCAAATCCTTGCCCCCCTTCTTTGACAGGATGAGGGAACTTTCCAGTTGAAGGAATCCGCCCGATCTTTCCTTAAGAATCTAGGGAGCAACACCGCTCAGCAGATGGGATGGAGAGACACTTGGGCATTTGTGACACAGAAACAAAAGAAACACGGTTAGAGACTTCCAGCTGATCATCTCACTCTTGGAACAGTTCAGCCCTCACATGGCAAAACAATGCAACTCGAAAATGGGCATTTTGAGAAAAACGACAACAAAACTTTCAAAAATGCCAAATAAGCCTCGAGACAGATGGCAGTGAGGCTCGAGACAGATGGCTGTATCTCGGAAACGGAGCAACGTACAGAATTGAGACTCATCTAGAAGTGAAGAGCGTCCTCATTTTACCCAGAAAATGCATCAATCTCAAAACCACAAAAAATTGAGTTACACTGTTTTGCCATATGAGGGCCGAGTTAACCCTCTTGTATAATTCTTTTCAAAAGGAACTCCTTGGTATAACTTGCGCAAAATTTCTAAACACACATTCCGTCTTTAATAAAAGTCAATAAAACATTGGATTCAACAAAACATTGGATGTTTAACCAGTTGCGGTCGGGATTCTTCAATCTTTTCCCCTCTAGCCTGACAGGATTATTTTCTCAGAATTGCCAGAATAATTTTTCTTTGAGAGTACTGCTGGTACAAAGAAACCTTGACTAAGCCAAGAAAGCGCTGTAAGAATAAAAGGCTAAAAAATAACTTGTGTAAAAAAGAAATATGGTGGTAACTTTGACCCTTTAGAGATCATAGTGGCTGCAAGCGACTCATACCAAAATACCCATAGCAGCTTCAAACAACCTTTGACCTACTTCCACTCAACCTAAAAGGTCAAAGTAGAGGTCATGTCCTGAATTCACATTCTTCAGCATTTCCCAATGTTTACATAATATCTACATTTCTTAAACAAAACAAAATTTCTGTTTCGAATTGTTTTGGGTTTTTTTGGACATTTTTACCGCGCAATTTGTGCCAAGAAATCATTATTAATCACGTCTGTGTGTATGATGATGATAAATACAGGTAGTGGTCTCAAAATACAGGTTTTAGAATAAGAAAAGGTTTATCGTAGCGTATCGTGGCCGAGCGGTCTTGTGCACCGGACTCAAGTTCTGGTGGTTAAGTCATCGGGGTGTGGGTTCGAATCCCGGTCATGACACTTGTGTCCTTGAGCAAGATGCTTTACTATAATTGCTTCTCTTAACCCAGAGGTATAAATTGGTACGTGCGAGGGTAGAGGTTGATATTGTGTTTGAAAAAGCCTTCGGAGCGCCACGGCAGCTCAGGGCTGTATACTCCCCAGGGAGCTGAGAAAGATTACATGAATGTTATTGGCCCAATGACCAGGGCACTAATGTAAAGCGCATTGAGACATTATTGTAAAATGAGCTATATAAGAACTAGTTATTATTATTATTATTATTATTATTATTATTATTATTATTATTATTATCTGTTAAATATGATATCTAACTAATCTTTTGATGTTTTTTTTTTTTTTTTACAGGCCACCCTTTTGCTGAGATGCACAATAAAGCAGCAGACTTAACCCAGTGGGCCTCTCCAGTCATTCTCAAGACGACCATTCCTCTTCTTTCACTCAAAGGTATGGCGTGGTTCTTTACAGTGGGTCTGTACATCATCATTTACTTGTACTTATCTTATTTAACCAGTTGCCACCGGGATTCTTTCTTTGTTGTTGTCACGTCCCCCTGGCAGGATTCCGTCCGGAATTGCTGGAATCTTTTTTCTTTGAGGGTACCACTGGCACAAAGAAACCCTTACTTGGCAATGCCAAGAGAAAAATAGGCTCTCTTTATTGGATCATCCATTTTGTTTCTCGACCGTGAAAATGTCAAATTCTAACACCTTGAATTGCAGAACATCGGCCGTTACGGCATAGGAGTGGTACTAAATACGGAACTTGCCGGCTCACTCTGACTTACCTTTATTGAACCGAAATACATTGAATGAAGAATGGTGGAAGCCTCTCGGTGTCCAGTAATTCTCTTCTTGGAACAAAAGGACAAAGGTCTGGATCGGGGATTACAGAAAAACTACCTCTCAATAGCCTGAAAATGCCAATATATTCAAGACCTTTGTTTGTCTTTGTGTGGGTGAAACAAAGCATTAGATGGCGTGTGTGTGTGGTCTGTGCATGCTCAGCAGTGGAATGTCCGGGCAACCTTCGCTCCGGTGGTTCGAAATTACACAATGGCATCTTTACACGGCTTCCGGTTCCAGACAGGGGAAACATTTGCATGTATACACGCCATCCTGCGCCTACTGGTTAAGACACTTAGGCCATGACTGAATTCATGGCTACGGCTACCTGTATGACTGGATCACCACGTCATCATGCAATGGAGCATAGACTGCCCTTGGTAAACCCTTAGTAACAGCCACACCCCATTCCGACTTGACTTAAGTCTTAAACTTACCTAAGATGTCATCAGAATTTAATTCTCAAAGAGTGGAAAAGTTTGCAAGATTTTTTCCTTTATTGGTTCAAATTTTGTTTGAAATTGAAATGAGTCATCAGAATGTTATTTACAGAGTGGATAAATTTGTTTTGGTTGTAAATCCTTTGTATAAAATGTAGTTCACTTTTTAAAACCCCAGCTCAACATTGGTAAACTGACTGTAAATGCTTCCATTCTTTGCACAAATCAAGATATGTGTAATAAAACCAACCTATGAAAATGTCAGCTCATTTCGTTGTTTCATTTGCGAGAAAACGGTAAAAATGCAGTCAGCATTTTTGTACGCATTCCTATAGGCAGAGTTTTCGTCTCATTGAAAATTTAATTTCAATTTAAGCCTTCATGGTTTAAAGTCCCCTCATTGGAAATATGAATGAGTCAACAGATCCTTGTTTTCAAAATGGTTGAAATGGTTTGGTGTATTTATCGTTTCTTCAGAGAGTGAATGTAATTGGCCAGAAACGGAGGCTAATCAGAGGAGACGTACATTCTGCAATCAGGTGGAGGGATACGGCAGCCTCTGCAGTTGTGATGACCCCGCTCCGATCGAGATGAAACCAGAAAAGGTGAACAAACAATAACAATAAAATCTTTGTACATCACTTGAAATAAAGCCTCATATATCTGCTGTGTATATTTTTCATTGTTTTAATTCATTTCGTTTTGTACATTTTGTGTGTATAGTTTTAATTTACGTCCATTTCACAGTAATTTTTAATGTAATTTACTCATATTCTTGTTGGATTTCCAAGTGTATTTTTTACTGTAATCTTGTGCTTGTAGTTTCTTTTATCTGTTTTTATAACCATTTATTATGGTTTGCTTTTATACACACTGAATTAATGCTTTAGTTATAAAAGTACTCTTCACTGTATGACTTAACTACTGATTTTATTTTATGTAATGTTTGTATTTTACTAGGTGTTTTTATGCAACACAGTCTCTTGAAAAACAACCCTGGCTGAATGGGTTATCGTTTATAAATAAATTTAAATAAATACAAGTCTCTGATTTTGAATGAACCTAAGAAGTAAAACAATGATGAAACAATGGAAAACTCTAGCCGAGGGCGTCCTGCTCAAATGATGTCATGTGCTTAATGTCTCAACCTCGTCCCCATGGTTTACTATGTAAACCCTGGGATGTAAACTCCTTACTTGGACCCTGATTGGACAACGACTTTACAATAGAAACAAATGTTAAACAGGCTATTAAATCTGGTACCGGGCAACGAGACTGTGACGAAGATGTGATTTTCGAAAAGCAGCCAGACTATTCTAATTTGCATACGTATCCAAAAATTTACGTATCCAAAAATTTTGGATATGCAAATGATCAAATACCAGGGTGAGAGAGCGGTCAACCTCGTACTGCTCGACACACCTCGGGGACGAGGTTGCTTAATGTCTATTTACTAAACCACAGTCTGACCCCTTTTTGGTACAGTGAGAACCAGTATCCATGATTCACACTGAAGACAGGGAATGTGACAAAAATAGTAGAAGCATGATAGAGGTGTATCAGGCTGAAAACACTTTGCCAATTCGAACTGTTTCTTGACATTTTCTTTTCCTGTCATTTCTTGTTTGCAGCTGTTAAACAACACAGTGTGGAATGTACCGGTAGTGATCATAGCCAGCAATAGACCCAACTACTTATACCGTATGCTCAGGTCTTTGCTTTCTGCTCATGGAGGTACGCTATCAATTCAATGCATTCACAGTCTTGTGATTTTGTCTGAAGTTTCCTTATTTTGTTTTTCAGAGGTTTCCCGTGTCTTTCAAACTTTCTAGATAGTGAATTTGCCAGAAAGACATGGCTGCATAGTTTTCTTTTTGCAGTGATATAGGGAGTCTGTAAATCCTCTGAAATGTAACACGGGTTTTCTACAGATCACCTCGTTTCTCCAAAGTTTTTAGAAAGTTTGTGAACTTGCTGTCAAGTGAAAGATTCTCACGTGGTTGTACCTGCAAGACTTGCTAGAAATAGTAACTTCTTGTGGTGGTTCGTCAGCTCTGATAGCCTTCAGGAGAAGGTCTCATGTAGGCTGTCGGAGCATACTGATCAGAACTTCTAGTTGTTACACGACTTGTTCTTTTTCAGAACTACAACAGCTAAAAGAGAGTGTTTACGGCAAACCTTTGTTTCGAAAACATTGGAGTTGTCAGTACTGCTGTAAACCATTTCAGAAGTACAAAGTGTGACTGATTCTCTTGCATGTAGAAATGTGTTGTTTTTTTAGGTTGATGGCTCCAACTCCGTCATCCCAAGTCCCTGCTCTTTGTAGACTGCACAGTTCTTAAAACAAAAATTACCAAGAGAATTTTCTTTGTGTGCTCTTCAGTGAATCCCAAAATGATCAACGTCTTCATTGATGGCTACTTTGAAGAGCCTCTAGAGGTCATTCGTCTGTTTGACCTCAAGGGTATTCAACACACACCAATAGGGGTCAAGGCAGGTCGTATCAGCCAGCATTACAAAGCTAGCCTAACTGCTACCTTCTCAATGTACCCGGTATGTACTTATCACAGGGCTCATTATTATTCATTCAAAAAGCATAGCCCAATCACACCACTTGTGAACTGATGAATATTCATGTCCCCTTTTGTCTACACTAAACATTTATGAATAGTTGCAATAGTGTTCATGTACTTTAATAATGTTTATGTAAAGGGTCCAATTTAAAAAAATGTGTTATTATAGAGCTGCATGTACATGTAGATGCAACATCAGATTATGGAGATGTTGATGAATATTCACTTTCTGTTACATTTGCAACTTTGATGAATATTCAGTAATTTGGAATTCACATTCATTTCAACTATGCCCAACTTTCCTTTTCAGAATGCCAAGTATGCAATAATTTTTGAAGAGGATTTAGATGTTTCAGAAGATGTATTTAGGTAAGATGTTGTTCTTGTCCGTTTCTTGTGTTTTGAGACGGAGAAAAATGGGTCATTAATTTCATACCCAGAACTTTGTTGTATTTTGTATTAGTGCTGGGTGACTAGTGAAATTCACTGCTCGAGTAGTCGCTCGTCAGCAATTCGCGACTACTCGACAAGTCTTTTTTTGCAACTTATTCCAAAGTGGACGTCTCCGTCCACGTGTGTATAGAGCACACACATCTCAGCAACATTAATGCCACACAGTGAGTCGTTCATTGTACTGGAATTCAGGGTTCGAAATGAGCGGTCGCTGGTTGCCAAATGCGAGTTAAAACAGTGGAGGGTGAGTCAAAACCTTCCTTTTCTAGAGGCAAAAAATGTCCCTTGTCACAATTAATAAGAGGTACTTTGGTAAAATCTCATAGATTGTTTTCAAGTTCGTAAACTGGTTTGACAAGTCTTGAATTTTGCAAAATTTGATGCCCGCGATCGTTTCACTAGTCACTACAACCACGCATACACAATACACAGTGATGCATTGTACACACGACGGTCGTCCCCTATTAAATCGTTTGTACATACAGCATATTATATATACAGCAGGTGAAAACAGCGACAGTGAAGTCCAACATAAGCCCTGCTGTGATTGGCTATTGATAAAATATCCATATTCATAAAAAAGCTTCAGCTTGGATGAGCCTGTGTAAAAGGTCGCTGTGTGTAATTTCGGCTTCGTTCCGTTGACTGTGTGGGGCAATATTGTGTTGTGCGCTGTGTGGTGTAATGGCATTTGTGGTGAACAACGTGTGTTTTTGTGTCGCGATGGAGCATAGTGTTGTGTTTTTTTCTGTTGTGAACTACTGTCGTAAATGACAAATCTGTTCATTGGGCAACTAATCACGAGTACTTTTGAAGTAGTCGTGGCAACGCGACTGCTCAAGTCAGGCATGCAACTCTTCTGCGGATCTGCGGATTTCCGCGTTTTTCGAAGAAAAAAAGCCGCCGTTCATGAAAAATCCGCAATTAAAAAATAAATCCTGCTGAATTAAAAATTACTTTAAAAAATACAATTATCACGCGAGTTAGAAAAAACACATACAAGTCATGTACGTGATATCGACTGATAAAGTCTGGCTCCGCGTTAGTTTACATGTGCAAAGGCATTACACAGTCTAGACACAGACACATTGCTCCTTGTACAGCATACATTCTTCTGAACATGTGCAGAGACTGGTTCCAGACTTTTTCTCTTAATGCTTCACGTGTTGGGGAGAGGCGGGAAACAAGACGCCTTGAGACTATTTTCTGCAAAAAAGCATGCATCGTGCTGTGAAACATGCTGTGTCTACTTGAAATAAAACGGAAAGAAAATACAATCATTGGTCGCAATGGAGGCATAGATCTGAAGAAAATTGTCGATAAAAGGCACAAAGAACACAATGGATGGAAATGGAATTGGTTGGAAAAGCAGGTTGACGAAATTCCTCTTGCTGAAGTTCAAAACTTGACTGCATGTTTGCTGTGTAAATGTGAGCATTGTCATTCTAATTGTACTTGTATTGTAGTTACATTTACAATCATTGCTTGAATTATCAACAAACAATAAGGTCTATTGTCGATCGGTTGATTTCAACAGAGGATGCATCCTGCGCTGAGGCATGATGGGATAGGAAAGGGATCATGTTTCTTGCTGCACAGTTGCCACTGCCCCCTTTGTCTTCCCATCATGCTTTGCGCTATTTCGTCGTAGCGCGATCAGCAATAAACCTTATGGATCAGAAACAAAAGCATTTTGTTCAAAAGAATTACAGTATGGGTTCTTACCCTGGCACAATCTTGCCCTAATTGCGGGGCTAACAACACGCCGCAATTTTTTTTTTTTTTTTTTTTTTTCAAAATAAAATTCTTAGTCGTTTTCGGCCTCCATAGCGGGCCCATTAAACCATGGTTAAACATCATATTGGCAGTTTAGAAATGCACACTGAAAATATTGGCTTGTCGAAAAATTTTCCTCTTTTTGGGGGGTTGATGAGTTGCATGCCTGTCAAGTAGTTGCAACGCGGCAGTCAAGACTAGTTGTTGCAATCAACAGTCGCGATTACTCGACTAGTCACACTAGTCGCCCAGGCTTATTTTGTACTATAATGAGACCCACTTTCCATGTGAGAATCCAGCACAGTATCAAGACATATGACTCACTTCAAAATGATCAACCTAAAACTGCATTCTTAGAAGCCTTCATAACAAATTTTATCTTTTAAAAGAACAGAGAAATAAAACTAAGGCTCTTCCTGGTTAGATGTATTTGTTACAGTGAAACCATAATTCAGTATCTTTATTTTTTCTCATATGCAGTTATTTTAGCCAGACAAGTCACCTGCTTGAAGCAGATAATAGTCTTTATTGTATATCGGCATGGAATGATCAGGTTAGTACAACTTCTCTATGGGATTGTTTCTAGGAGAAATGCACCTTGTTAAGAGCGGCAAAGATGAACCCAGTGCTCTTATCACAAAGAGAAGGGGTTCGCCCTGGTGTTGAGGGTTTAATCAGCTGCAGATTGTGACACAGCACCTTGTAAACCATTCCATGGTGCTATGTTAAGGAACAGGTCTCATACTTCAAAAATGTAACTCCGCATACCTTGCAGGAAAAAAATACTGAGCACTTTGAGATGCCCATCGGGTGTGATAAAGCACTAAAGAATTGCGTATTATTATTATTATTATTATTATTATTGTTATTATTATTATTGTTATTATGCACGAAAAAAGAACCCAGTACACTTATCGTTAAGAGAAGGGGGTTTGCCACAGTATTTCTGGCATCGTTGACTGCAGGTTGCTTAATTTAATGATTGATAAGTAAATAGGTCTCAATATATAATTTAAACTTAGCTGTCATACCTGTTGTTAAAATAATAATTGGTTTTAGATGCCCTTAGATAAAGCGCTATATACAAACTGAGTATTATTGTTGTTTATTATTATTTCTATTATCATTAAAGCTTCAAATCTTAGTTATTGTATTATTTTTGTTTCCCATCCTTGTAGGGTTATGATCACACATGTCACGACCCAGGGTTATTATATCGTGTCGAGACCATGCCAGGTCTCGGGTGGCTACTCAAAAGAAAACTGTACAAGGAAGAGCTTGAGCCCAACTGGCCGACACCAGAAAAGGTTTGCAAAATGACTCAGAGCTATAACCCTGCATGATAAACACAGCAGTTGATGTTGAAAATCTGATTGTTACAATTGTTTAACCAACACCAGAAAATGGTCTGCAAAATTCTTCAATGTTCAGCTTTAAAGGGTCTGTATACGTTTGGTAATGACTCTGAAAATTTATGGCAATAATAATTGACTTGGTAAGAAGTACAGTTGGATAGTATAATGCATTTTGAGAAACGTTTCACTTCAAAGTACTGCAGTTATGGAAAAATACATCACTTTTTATCCCCCCAAAATTTGAATCTGAGAAGCGTTATGGCCGTAACGCTTCTCAGAATGTGTATTCCAATGACGGATACTTCTTCTGCGTGAACACAACCGCTCCAGATTTTTTGTGATATCTCAAAAATGCTGCCACCTTTTGAACTGAAATTTACACAGGTTAGTTTTATGGCATATATCTACAATTATATAGCATTAAGGCAAATGTACGGTTCCAAAAACCAAAAGTATACTTTGCCTTTAAACATTGGTGTATGGGTAAACTCAAAATAGTATTCTTTATCCCGATGCAGTTATTACATCAACTGAAAAAAACTTTCAACATGTACATTCTGTTGAGTTGATTTAGAAAGTTTCATCGTTGGAAACAAAGTTTGCAAATAATAATCAGAGAGTAAGGCCATGTCAGAAATGGCCGCTGCAGCTGTTGTAGCTGTTGCTAAGGGTGGTGTTGTGGACCTCCTATTCTTCAACAATGACGGTCAAGCTATAGCCTGTCCATTATGACAATTGTATTCCACGGAATTACTTTTGGTGGAAATCTTACGCTGTTTCTCACAATTAAATACAGCTGCAAAATTTGGAGGGACAGTCGGGTCCTTAATATTGATCAGCAATGCTGTAACTATACTGGTATACAAGGTATCTGACCAAGATGGGGGCAGCCAGATAATGTTAGTGTTTGTCGTTTTTTTAATCTAGGTTTGGGATTGGGACATGTGGATGCGATCGCCATCTGTTCGCAAGGGAAGAGAGTGTATAATCCCCGACATCTCCAGAACGTTTCATTTTGGCTCCAGTGGCCTCAACATGAACAGCTATTTCCAGGCAAGTTTTGAAGGCTCAGGGCCTGGGGTGGTTTTCCATGAAGCTCTTAACCCTTTCGTTACCAAATTGTTTTGACATAAACAACCGCTGGTGACCGCATTGTTTGACCACTCAAGCGTGAAGTACACATTCTTACACAACAGAAAGCTTGCGTTCAAAGGCAAATTTTGCAAATGTAACTTTATTATTACCTTGAAGATATTGCTCTACAGCAAAAAAGGTACAAAAATGTCTTAATGAATTCCCTATGATATATTCTAAAAATTATGTAGATCAGCCAGTAAATGTCCAAGTTCTTGGTCTTTGTTTCCTTAGTTTTGTCTGTGAACGCAAGCACTTTTTTGTACACAACCTTTTCACGCTCCATAGGTGTTTGGCATTTTGGATCTTTCCACTCCAATTAAGGGCTTGCATAATAGCAACCTTCTTTCATTTTACCATCATTGGGAAGATCTGATCTTTCTCATTCCAACCATAGTAAGCTTGGGTATAGAGGGTGAACATGGACAAAATTACAGCTTGATAACAAAAAGCTGTTGTGCTTCCACTCCAATTAAGGGCTTGCATCGTAGCAATCTTCTTTCATTTTACTATCATTGGGAAGATCTGATCTTTCTCATTCCAACCATAGTAAGCTTGGGTATAGAGGGTGAACATGGACAAAATTACAGCTTGATAACAAAAAGCTGTTGTGCTTCCACTCCAATTAAGGGCTTGCATCGTAGCAATCTTCTTTCATTTTACTATCATTGGGAAGATCTGATCTTTCTCATTCCAACCATAGTAAGCTTGGGTATAGAGGGTGAACATGGACAAAATTACAGCTTGATAACAAAAAGCTGTTGTGCCCAGGCTAGAGTACTTTTAACAAAAGTCGCCAATGGTAAAGAAGAGGGGGTATGAGTACAGTTGACAAAAGTCGCCTATGGTAAGGAAGAGGGGTACAAATGCAGTCCACAAAAGTCGCCTATGGTAAGGAAAGGGTTAAGTGCATTAATTAGCTGCCTTGATCTCAGTCCTGTGTCTAACAATTTTCTGAAGAGGAACAAAGTACACAAGTTTTCTCCCTTAACAGCCATCCTCTAACCAAATGACCGGTTAACACCACTTTTTGTTCGCATTAACAAAGTTACAAGTCTGATCATGCCAAGATTCAGATTTTAATAATTACCATTGTGTCCCCTCTGGTCTCCTTAGGACCTGTACTTTAAGAAGCATCCCTATAACACAGTACCACATGTGAAGCTAAAAGGTGTAGATACGATGACCAAAGATGCGTACGAAGAGAAGATGCATAGATTAATCAGCCGAGCGACTGTGTTGGATCATACAGTGGGAGCCTGCGAGGACCAGTTCATACCGGCTACCAGGGGCAAGTCCTACGTCATGTACATTCAGATGTACAATGAGAACGACTACGATACGTGGTTGGCTCTAGCTAAGGTAATACTTGTCTGCCTTTTGAAGTCTGCCCAGTTTCCATATTAACAAATCAAAATTGCTTATCAATTTTTGTTATCTTAAAGATCTGGGTATGTTCATTTCAAAATATGGGATAACATCTGCAGTGTAGTTGTGTACAAATAATGAATGTTTATGAGTGCAATGGTGAGAATATTTTCATGAGTTGCAAGATGGAATGTTCCATTAACGAGGCGAAGATTCAATCTTTCAACGAATGAAAATATTCTCTTAATTGCACGGATGCAAAACATTCATTATTTGTTTTTTTACTATACCTCATACCTATTCATGAACGAGGGCCGAATTCTCACTGGTCCATTTGTCATCATGTGCCAGATGCTTTTTATGCAGATTACTTAACACGCGTGCCCGTATTTACGCACAGGGTAAATATGCATGCGTTGTTGACTAGCGCATGGGTCACCTGTGCGCCTCTCACGCACAGGGTAAATACGCATGCGTTGTAGACTCGCAACAGTCTACTACGCACACGCTTTACAAAGCCCTCAGGGAACTGTTGCACGGGTCCGTACGTATGTAGTGCCCATGCGTAAATATCGCATCTAGCTATCTGATACACATGAAAAAATGGCGCCTTTATGACATGTCAATCCACACGTTCAAACTGAATGTTGACGAACTAGAGAAGTTATGAAGTATAGTAAAACAAATATAACATGGTTTATTTCGGGTGGACAGTTGATATTGGAAGTTGACAAACTAGTTCTCGAGGTGAAGCCTCAGGAAACTAGTCCCTGAGGTGAGGGAACTAGTTTGTCAACTTCCAATACGAGGAGCTCGGGGTGCTAATATCGACTGTCCACCTTCAAATCATGTTATGTTTGTATACAAAAACAATCACTAAAATGTACAAGATTTTATTCTGGCATCCAGTATGTGAACGTTTTGTACTGTGACAATGAAGAACAATGAGTATGTGAGTTTGTTGAAAACAAGATCTGCAAAGAGTTACTCAGTACTTATCTGTTGTACATTTGGTGTCTTTGTAACAAGAAGTGTGACCATGATTGTGACTGTGCACAAATGTAATCGTGTCTTTGTAACAAGAAGTGTGACCATGATTGTGACTGTGCACAAATGTAATCGTTGGTGTAATTGCTATTTGGTTATCCTTGCAGTGCTTCCGGATCTGGGATCTCGATGCAAGAAATTTCCACAAAGCTTCTTGGCGGTTATTTATGAAGGAAAATGCTTTATTCGTTGTTGGTTTCCCTGCATCCCCCTATGCGTAAGTAAACCATATAACATCTTCAAATTTGTGTGTTTAGTCATTTCTCTGAAACTTTTTGTTCATTGGCAAAAGTTGTTGAATTTTTAGAAAGTTTACCAACAAAATGATCATCAAGTATATTTGTTTTTCCTTTGGTTGTTACAGTAAGTATAAACCGGCTGATGTTAAGCCAATCTACTTAAAAAAAGAAGCAAAGACCAAGCTCCGCTGAGTCAAACGTCTCCGGGTGTCTTCAGATACAACGCAGGAACGATGTCATTCAGGGAACGATCCCAACTTAGATTTTCTGGCTGTTCAAACTGTGATTCAGGACAAGAGACAAGAAACCTAACTCTTCCCTCCGACTCTCCAAGGAACAAAGTTTGTGCCTACAAGGTCTGTATTGGATTTGATGCTTTATGAGACTACTTTGTCGACCCAAATGTTCTACCTCCTACCAGATGTACTTGCTTTGCTGTGAAATATGTTTTGGCTTAATAGTACGGGAACATCATGTAAGCACATCAAATGTTTAAGTCCAAGAGGTAGTTGTGTAACCCATTTCATAGCTGTTTTAGTACGGGAGGCAAACATTTTACAAAGCTGATGTTATATTTGTATTTCTTTTTAATAAGTAGCGGGAACCGGTCATCTCAAAAGTATATTGTATAGCAGTTTGGCTGGTAACTGGTTTCTGCGATTAGCATGGATGATAGCCTTGTGAAATTTGCCCCAGCGATGGTTAGCGTGTTTTTAAAAAACAAATCCAAAGCTTCGTTTTGGGCCAAATTTGTAATAAATGTGCAAGTACCATGAGAAATCTTTTTGCTTAAAAACATTGTAAATGTATTTTTAAAAACATTTCAATAAGAAACTAAATTTTACAAAAGAGTGGAATTTTTGCCACCCAATGGGCACTGGCTTGAATTTGGTTCCATACCAGAAAAATAAGGCTTGGAAAAAAAAACTGAAATTTAAACTATGAATAAACTTGATACATAACCACAAGATGGCGCTATATAATTCAGAAGTTAAACTTGCAGAAAATCAGTTACTTAAGAAGTTCATAGATTGATTCATTTGAGCTTATCTTAAAAATGTGTCTTTAATGAATGGTCTTAGTAAAATGTTTTTTTATTGTTTTAACCACCGGAATGAAATAAATATTATGCCCTGATGTGATTTAACATTAGGTACATGTATATTTCTGAATTGTGTCTGGAAAGTCTGGCTTAAGTGCAAACACAATTTCTTATTTCAACCTTAAAAGCCTGTACATATTCAATTGCCTGTTGTTTGAGTCTTGGGAGGTAAGAAATGTACAGACTGTGTTATGTTTAGTTAAGTTTTACAGTGAGATTATTCAGACAGAATTCGTCAGTAAATTTGATTTTTCAAGTTTGCTCCAATGTTAGAGAATAAGAGTTTATAAAAAAAAACTTAAAAAAACCTCAGGTCCGAAATGTTTCCCAAAGAATACTTGCTACTTATTATGGTTTTTGGGTTAGTTTGGTCATTTGTAAATGATACTAATTGATATATGAATTGTGTTGTTTAAAGATGTATGTTTGTTTGTTTATTTGTTAGTTTGTTGCTTGTTTGTTTCTTTCTTTTTTTAGGTTTCGGTGGGTGTAGTACTTAATTAAACTGTAGCGCTGCGCAAGCTAGCTGTAATCCTTTCAAAATAAAATGTCAAAACCAGACCTAGATT
Source organism: Marthasterias glacialis (assembly GCA_911728455.2). Classification (NCBI taxonomy): domain Eukaryota; kingdom Metazoa; phylum Echinodermata; class Asteroidea; order Forcipulatida; family Asteriidae; genus Marthasterias; species Marthasterias glacialis. Next base: position 23,412,608 of record OU452225.1, read on the forward strand.
TCCATCTTTGAGAAGGCAAGGCCATTTTCATTTTTCAAACGGCATTCACATTGAAAGACCTTAAAGTCTATTGGAAACTGTTGAAGGGGCACCAAGGCCAAGATCAGGGCAACAGAGGCCATGGCCTCCATGGTTTCCGTGCAATTCCAGGGCCTGAGACATGGACCTTTCAACAAATTGAGTATCACTGCCCACAGTATTGAATTCTGGAATAGGTCAATAAATGTTCTTTCAATTATTATTGATTTGTCCATAAAATTGTGAAATGTATTCAAAACAAACAGTTATCTCTACATTCAGTGTTAAAAATATCCTGTAATACAAACCTCTAACCAAAAGTGTACATACAAGCCTTACCTGAGCAAAAACATTTGAGTTTTCTCAAGTATTTGGAAATCTAGTTGATAAACTTTCATGTATTCATTAGAAATAGGTTCATTTTGTTCTCATTTAGTACAAGTTATCAACATCTTCAAAGCGATATTTTATTACGTGCAATTGTCCAGTTAACAGGGTACAATGATAAACCATGAAGTATAATTCACAAGCATTTTTGCGAGAATTGTCAGTACTTTTTTGAAGAAAAAAATTTTTATTTTCTTCTCTTTTCACATTCCCCAAAAGGTGTTTGGCGTACTTGACGTAAGTGGTGAGATTGTGCTCAATTTGATAAACCTGCTGGGAGTAAAACAAACTTGCTAAGCGCAGACACAAACTTAATATAATGAGGAAACAGGTTACTAGCATCCCAATTGTCAGAAATTGTTTATGATTGATTCCTTTCTACTTAACCACTTTACATTAGTATTTTTTTTTTAATTCTGTGGCTCTTCAAAGTGTCGTTTTCTCAGAACAGTGGTAATATTTTGTATTTGAGAATGTTGTTGTCACACAAAAAAACAAAGCATTGACAGCAAAGGTTCTCCTAGAAAGCACCAGGATTTATTGCTCTCTTTCGAAAAAATATGAGATATGTTCAACGTGAATTGCATAACCTTGGCCGTAAGCCATGGTGGATTATTGGACCCCTTGGTCGTAGTAACCAATGCTGGAATCTTGGTTCACTCGGACTTACCTCCCAGTGAGCCGAATACAATGATAAACAATGATGGCAGCCCACTGGTCTCTTGAAATTCTCTTTCTATAACATAACGACAAAGGTCCGAAATTGGAGATTACTCAATAACCCTTGGAATGGGTACATTTCCAGCATAAATTCCAGTACCATCTGTCCCTCTTTGTACAGGAGAATCAAAGCATAGCAGGTTGAGTGCATGCACTGTGCACGCTCCTGAATGGAATGTCTGTGCATGTTTCGTTCCGGTTTTTCAAATTTACACAACAGCTTGTTATCAAGTCGCCCGTAATTTGGAAAAATTTGGTGTGTATACACGTCCGACGTGACGTGGCTGGAAAAAGAAATAATTCAAGCAAGTTTTGTCAATAAACAGCCCGCTGTCAGGGAGCGGCCATTTTAGTTTTCAGCAAACCACTGTAACCAAATGGAGGCTCAAAGGGGGAAATGGTCTGGCCTCGTTTCATGAAATGAGAAATTCAACTAATAATGATCAGTTGGTACACAGGGATTCTGACAAAGGTACCAATAAGAGACTGTAGTTCTGGGACAGCAGCTTTTGTGACATTGGCCGAAGAAGTATAAAATAACCAAAAAAATTCAACGTTAAGATGGGGTTAGATTTCAGACTGTAGTATAAGAGGATTTTCACCAGATTTGGTGAGCTGGTCTTGCCATAAGGTTTCATTGGCTATTGAAAATTATGGTTAAAACTCATTTATAATAGCTGTTAATTTTTGCATCGGAGATAAATGTTAACTTTTTGCATTGGTGTATGGGTGAAAACAAATTTAACTGTTTGAATTTTTGTAGATGTGGAGTTGCTTTCCTTGGGGAAGATCACCTATTAAAAAAAAAAAAACTTTATCCTTAGAAATAAAAACAAGTACAAGGTGTTGACGCATCAAACCCATTTACATACTTTTTTTCAAAGCCCATGTTCGCCCTGCTGTTTATTTGGCATAGCTTTAGCATTTTATTAAACTACTTCCAGTAGGTACCTATAAAAAGTTGTAAATATGGTATTTATTGAAGTATTGTGTTAGGGGTGAGTGAGGTTTCTTTTTTTAGAGGATAGCGATAATGGCACTGGGTGCTAAACAATTGAAGTGCCTGTAGAATTAGTGAAGTTACCTCACTTGTGGAAATCTCCATTCTGTGTATGTTGCCCAATTTATTATTTTTATTTATTTATTTATTTGTCATTTTTTTGCTGGGGGGGGGGATGGGTTTCACTCGTTGGTCTGAATAGAACCCAGGCTTTGTCCTCAGCCCTGGGCCCAATTTCATAGAGCTGCTTAAGCGTTATTGAGTCTTGGAGACACAGTGTGAAGCTCTTGTTTGGCACTTTAATAAAATAGAAAGTAGAAACCACTGGAATATGGGAAAAATCTTCCGCAACCTGAATATGTTTCCTTGATACAATTCTGTCCGAGCCGAGTGAGACTCGAAGCAAAAAGTTTAGACTCTCTGTTTCTAAGGATATTTTCTGACAGGGAACTTGAAAAAAATAATAATAATAGTCATGCTGAAAGTCTCATGACTACTTTCCTTGTTACTTAAGACCACTGACGGAAGCAAATAGCGCCATCTTGTGGCCATGCATAGAGTGGAGATTTCAGTATTACGAATCACAGGCCTTACCTTTTGGCATGTTTTGTGATGATATTTCTGAAAAGTAGGATTTGCTCTCCAGCTTCATGTAAATTGATCTCCAAACACATGAAGGTAGGAAAGAACCAAAGTTCGTATCAAAGGGTAATGTCTGTGATTGGTAGATTTTCATTAAATTTTTAATTTGTATGTACATGTAATATGAGTCTGCAAGAAGCTTGTAATACTTAGGCTCCGTGTTGTATATGTTCTGAGGAGCTTTTTTAGTGGATAAAAGCTATGAGGATGCAGGGATGACATTTTTGTTGTGTGTGACGATAACTATAAGAACGTGAGCGATATTTGACAAACGGTGTCTCTTTAAGCATTTTTTACATTTTGCTGGTGAAAGTGCGATGGTAAAGACGATGATGAAGAGTTTTACGAATCTTTAAGGTAGATATGATTTGAAAATATTGTATGATGATTATGATGATGGGTAGGTTGATTATTAAGATAATGACTATGATTATGATGATGACAACTCTGATGATTTTGATTCATTTGACTGAGACTTCATCAGGTTCCACTACCCAAAGTGGAATTTTTGACGTGTGTGTAATATACTTGTAAAATACTAACAAAGAAATATTATTACTTATTAATTGTTAAAAAAGTTTTGGTGCAAAATATTACATTAAAAAAGGACACATCTAAGAGTTTGTTTTTAAAGCATGGGGAAATGGGTTACTTTTAAAAGCAAAGTGAGTGTCCAAATTTAATCTTATTTGTTCTTGAAGATTTTAAGTCAGTTACATGTAACAGGTCATTGTGGGGAGTGGATAAATAACTTTGTCGTAAATCAAGTATTTTAATTGAATTAACAGCATGGTACAGTTTGGGGTTATAATCAGATTACTGACTTTAAAATAATGATTAATCGCACAGCTTGCTCAGCATACTAAGCATAATCTGAAGGCCACTGTTTTCTGCCATGACTAGGAGTATATCCTGTACACATATGCTTGCCCTACTCACAGTGTTCTCCCCAAGCAGTAGCCAAGGGGGCTAGTTAACACAACGTGGGCAGAAGTTCATGGCTCTGCTTGCTGCGGAATTCTGCCCCAGCGGCGTAGCCAGGATTTTTTCACTTGGGGTGGAGGGCATTGCTTTTCAGTGGGGGGAAGGGGGCAGGGCCATGTTTTTTAATGAACTACATGTATCTAAATTTGTTTATGGGGATCGAGGGCGCTTTAAATTTGAGGGGAGTTCATGTGCCCCCAGCCCCCTTCCCCCCCCCCTTGGCTACGCCACTGCTCTACGCTTACGGTCCATATAACTTTGTGCTTTGCAGTGTGCTTAAGTGCAGGACTTTGCGGCAAGCAGAGACATGAAATTGGACCCTGAGGGCCAGTCAAAAATTCTCTCCAAGTTGTCCGGCTGGCTTGTTCAGTGTTGAAAAGCATCCCAATTTCATTTGAAATATGGACAAGTGAAAAAGCTAGCAGACTGGTGAGTGACGAGCTAACTGGTTCTACTGACTAGTCACTGAAAGAGTTGAGGGCAAACTCTGCCTTATAGGTGCTAAAAAAAACATTAGTGGGAGAGCCTGTAGTAGGTAACATATTAACAGTTGGCGTAGTGGAGTGGTGCAACTCCAGTAATGGCCGCATTTGAAAGTTCTTGAATTCTTTTGTACTGATAAAATATTCATGTCAAAAACGCTGTCATCGCTGAGAAATGTCTGTATAAATCTGATCTTATAAATGTTGCAAAAAGGGATAAAATATATCATGTAACGAAACATTTATCCATTTAACTGTTGAAAAATCTGTTTGCCTTTTTCTGTGGATTTTGTTTTCTTTAACAGATTGGTACTATGATCAGTTTCTTAAAAACCAGTGGGATTCAATAATATTTCTCTTACACTTACAATGTTGGCCTGTGTAATAATATTGAGCTGTGAGCGAAATTTACTAAGTAGAAACTTCCCCTTAGAAGATACTACCTAGTGCCTACCCAATGTTCAGTCATCACACTCTATTGGTTACTTTTGAACTGAGAGAGTGAAAATTACTAAGTACAAACTTCCCCCTGGAAGACACTGTGTAGTCCATACCCAGTGTCCAGTCAGCACACTCCATTGAGCTGAGTGAGTGAAAATTACTAAGTACAAACTTCCCCCTGGAAGACACTGCCTATTCCATACCAAATGTCCAGTCAGCACACTCCATTGAGCTGAGTGAGTGAAAATTTCTAAGTACAAACTTCCCCCTGGAAGACACTGCCTAGTCCATACCCAATGTCCAGTCAGCACACTCCATTGAGCTGAGTGAGTGAAAATTACTAAGTACAAACTTCCCCTTAGAAGACACTGCCTAGTCCTTACCCAATGTCCAGTCAGCACACTCCATTGAGCTGAGTGAGTGAAAATTACTAAGTACAAACTTCCCCTTAGAAGACACTACCAAGTCCCTACCCAATATTTACTAAGTACAAACTCTCCCATAGGCCTTACCTTGCCTGGTCCCAATATCTAGTCATCAGACTTCCGTATACATAATGCACTGAGCCAAGTGTGAAAAAATTTCTAAGTACAAATTTATTCTTTATATATTAGAAACGAACACATTTACTCGGGGGGACCCGATTGCTCAACTGTGAAGACCGGGTGTCGCCAACCTACTGTCCCCGGTTCAATTCCCACCCCTGCCGCTGAACCTGAGGTCCGAGCTTAGTTAACTAGAAAAAGAAAAAGAAAAAGAAAAAGCTCCTTTTGCTAAAATTTTATTTAATTTAATTTGTTTTAATAAAAAGGCCAGAGTTGTACACTGTGGGAATTGAACCCAGGACCATAGGGTCCAGAGTCACTGAGTCCTTCCATTGGACCACCAACTCGTCTTAAGAAACTTGCATCTGACGTTAATTAAAACCCTTAGAATGGACACAGGCAACGAAAATGGAAAAGAACAGAGTGGGAATTGAACCCAGGACCATAGCATACAGAGTCACTGAGTCCTTCCACTGGACCACCAACTCATCTTAAGAGACTTGCATCTGACGTTAATTAAAACCCTTACATCCATTCTAAGGGTTTTAATTAACGTCCACACAGGCAATGAAAAAGAAGAGTTACAAAGTGGGAATTGAACCCAGGACCAAAGGGTCCAGAGTCACTGAGTCCTTCCACTGGACCACCAACTCATCTTAACAGACCTGCATCTGATGTTGATAAAAACCCTTAGACTGGACACAGGCAATGAAAAAAAAAGGAAAGAACAGAGTGGGAATTGAACCCAGGACCACATGGTCCAGAGTCATTGAGTCCTTCCACTGGACTACCATTTTTTCCTTAGTGTCTGAGTATTGGGTGTTAATGTAGACCCATTGAATAAACAAAGTATTGGAAAAACAATGTCCATAGTAATGAGTCGTCAGACTGGACCTCCATCTCTAGGCTGGACAAGGCAACACAACATAAAAAGTGCCTAGTGGGAATTGAACCCAGGACCATAACATTTAGAATCATAAGTTCTTCCACTAGACTGCCAACTCTTGTTGTGTTTATATTTGAGTTTAATTTAAACGATTAGAATGGTCATAGGCAATGGCAAATAAATCATAAAATGGTACAGAGTACAAGTTGACTTGAGTTTTAACCCTATCAGACTTTGATTGAAAATTGCTATAGTATGAACAGACAGAGGAATTAAAAGATTCCAAGTATGTAATGAAAGTGCTCTGTAAAAGCTAATTGTATTTTGGCGATTTTGTTCAAGGTATCTTTTATATGTATCGTACATCTTGGCTTTAAAGACCCCCACTCGTCAGCGTGCGACAAACAAATTCGTGCCACGAAAGATCACCTTTGTACCTGAACTATGTACGGGTTCATGATCGTTTTGTGCCACAGAAATAGTCATCGGGCAATGGTGACGAGTGGACGTCTTTAACTCCAATATTGAGCAAGTCATAGGCACAAGTACAACACTCTCGGTCGGTATGACATATATGGCCCTTTTCGAATCCACGGCTTCGGCTTTGGATTCGGTTTCAGGCTCCGTCCTCTCGTCTGAAGCCCTGAGCGCGTCCGCAAAGCACGCGCAATTGTCATAACAACCACGGGGCCAAGCTAGCCTGAGCCGAAGCCGTGGCTTCGAAAAGGGCCATAGTGACGACGATGTGTGGTGTGGCGCATGTGGTGGTTTTTCGGGAACATGCTCGAACCAGCGACTAGCTCAAACTCTCCATAATAGACTTAACACACGTACATGGAAATACAACAATGTTTTGCTGGATAGCTCAATATGGATATGAGGTTAGCTATTATATCGGCGATGGTGGTATTATTAACGAGTAGTACATGCCCATCATTGTTGCATTATTCAACATGAGCATATATTATTGCAATCTTGCATTCGTTTTTAAATAAGTGAAATGTCTGTTTAAAATTGTGCGGCTGTTACATGCGATCCATTCCTTATCTGTTTTCACAGTGCATGTACTCCAACAATTTTTATGATAAATAGCTATAGCTGGTCTCGTTTCGAGACCAGCCAAATGTTCAAGACCACATTGGTCGGAGACCGATACCAAGACCGAGACCTCAAGGTAGGGAGACCAAGACCAAGACCAGTAAAAAGTAGTCTCGAGACCTACAATACTGCTTAAAAATGGCGTAGGTTTCATTGATAGTTTGAAATCCTACACTCAACAGTTATAATGTACTTATTTGTTATAAAAAGTATTGTTATTGTTTTATTGTTTACATTATTAAGACATTTCTTAAACATACATACAGCCGGATTTAGTGTTTGTACTTAGTAATTTTCACTCACTCAGCTCAATGGAGTGTGCTGACAGGAGTATCTTACAGCTTACCTGGGGAAATTTGTATAAATTTTGTGATGTAAAAACTTTTGACTGCATGAACAAAAAATTACTATTCTGGTTTTTTTTCTTCAAATGTAACACTGTTATGTTGCCCAGGTTTGAGCTCGCTAGTCGGTAAAGTTGTTTAGTTGTTACGTATTGAATATGTGTTTCAAGGGGAATTTAACTTCATTATTTATTTCCAATTTTTTGTTGTCTGTGTTGGCCTCTTGCACTGACGTCACCCACAGCTAGTGTCCGCCCATGGTCTGCCGTTTTAGGAGTCAGATTGCATTTAAAGACGTGGTGTGCGTTTACAGAGTGCATGTGGCCTCAAACTTGCGCTGCACGGTAACACATGGTGGAATCCGATTCTCAAAATGGTGCCACCAAGATGTACCTGGGTGTTGATGTCAAATGCACTGGGCTCAGTAAGTTGACAGCATGATCAGTAACTCAACAGTTTATGAAGACACCCACCAGACTAAATTTCATCCACCTATGCATTTTTGCTGTCCGCCAGAGGATCTCATTTGACTAACTAAAAAGAGTCGACATTTCTTCCTTTGTATTGACTCCTTGCAATTATTGTGAAACTTTTTCCGCTGCATATTTTCGTCAGACGGCACTGGCAGTAATAGAGAAGTTATTAGATTGACACATGTATTTCGTGTCGCAGAGACAAAGCATTTGTTGCGGTGGTACAACCATGTTTTATAAAATTTCGTTTCGATAAAGTTGCTGGAATACTACTATATGATATTGCAAACTTGTAACCAAAGATTATAGAGTACCGTAGGCGCAAGATGGGGAACTGTGCCTCTATCTACTGTTGGAAAGTGAAATACGCATGGGCGCCATTTCGGCAAGTGAATGCCTGTGTTTCCCATTGATAGCAATTGTCCTTGTCTACACTGGTCCGCATGTGACTCTATTGTTGAATCAATAGAGTCACTTGCCGAAATGGCGTCCAGTGAGATTTCACATTTCAGCCTGAGTTCCCCCATCTTGTGCCTACAGCGCTCCACAAACTTTGCTTGTAACTATGTTAGCATTTGACAGGAATGCTCAACCATTCAATTGGGTATTACAATTGTGACACTGTGTCTTTGTTTATGTGAGTCATTATGAACCATTATGAAAAAATAAAACTTTTTAACCTAAACTTTGACTTCTTGTCGAGTGTCAAACTTGATTTTGGTTTTCAGACAAGACAGTTGCATGACAATTATATGTAAGAAATACACAACACAGGATGTTTTCATTTTTCTCTTTTTAAAAATGTAATGTACAAATGCAGGCTTCTTTTTTATGATAACAACAAATTAAAAAAAATCATTAAAACATACAGGATTCATAAGTACATTAATAAGGAACAATTCAGATAAGTTATTTTAGGTGTCGATGTCCTGTGATTATTTCCCCCTCATTTCCTTTGCCACTACCATCTTCTCCTGCTTACTGACGGCAGACAAAACAGATCTTTTCCCTCGGCGGGATCAGAAGTTAGAAAGAACTTTGTATCTAAGCACATCTAGTTACAGAATGCCCAGTCTTTACATGTGCACAAAGTCTTTAGAAGATAACTGAAATAACAAACATGGCCGACAACTTCATCGCCCCTGCCTAACTCCATACAATGTTGTATTTCAAACCTCAATTTCATTTTCATTTCAAGTTTTCTTAACCCATGTTCTTAAAAGAACCTAGATGTTATTATAACTTTCGTCTTCATTTTTACAGATATAATTGATCAAAATGTGTGTATGGGACAATTAATTACAAAAATGAGGACTGTATACAAGCCGTATTTTAAGTCCCACAGACAAATCCACAGGCTTCTAGGGTGGGATTCGAACCCATGACCCCCATATTCAAGAGCAAAATGCCCAGCAATGTTATCTACAACTGGACAATCTCGACATGTCGTGGCTGAGCGATATAGGAAAATGAATTAAAGATATGGTGGCCTGTTTCCATGATTGTGGGTTCCAGACACTTGTGTCAACGAGCAACAGACTAATCTGTAATTGCATCTTATGACCCAGCAGTAAATGGGTACCAGGGAGGGCAGAGGATAGAGATTGATTGTTGATGTGAATAATTAACAACCTGTGCGCCGGTGCTGCATCCTCCTATAGAGTTAAGATGGTTTCAGGAAAAGGTTGGAGCCAGATGAACAGGAGTAATGACATCGCAAGGCGCTGTGAGAGGCCTACTTAGTTTGAACAAATGCATAATAAATACACACTATTATTGTTATTTACTGACATTTTTACTGGCTGATTTGTTTAAATTGAAAACTAATCAAGAAAATAAATTGACCCTTCCAAAAGACCCTAAGATGTACCAGTAGTATACCTATCAAGCCCTTCACACAATTCAGAGCCAACAAAACCCCAGGAAGCTCCTGAGAAATTTGAACCCCATCGCCAACCCATGTTCGATTCACACTTGATGCAATTTTCCTGGGGAAAAATAAACCCCTCATTATGCTAACCCCATGGTTAACTCGGTTAGCCCTACTCCCAACGCAGGGGTAGCCATTTCCCGGGTAATGGACATTGCCTGGGAGTTTGCCAGGTTTAGCATATCAAGTGTGAGAATGTCAACCAAATTTTTCCCAGGGAATTCCCAAGAACTACTTATAGTGTGAAATGAGCTTATGATGTACACTGTATCTCTGCTCTTCGTGAAATCAAACCCAGCATACAAGCAACTAATGTACAGCACGGTTAGAAAAAAAAACTACAAAGTGGCAAGCAAGCAAAGGTCAAAGGTTATGCAATCTGTACCCTTCACTATTTTTACCTTCAGCTAAACATGAGCGAAAAAGTCCATATGTACACTTTTTTTGTAAAACATGATACTGAAAAATAAAATAAACATTTTATGTTGCTGTTGAAAAGACGCCCGTATGTAATTAAATATCAACATTATTGAGATACCTACATTTTTCATAGCATAATATTGGATACATAAAACTCATAGTTAACAACAGGTGAAGTTATAAAACATTACTTAGTCTACAAAATAGAAGTTGTGTAAGTACTTTTTTAACCAATTTAAGATGAAACAAAATTAAGACAAAAACTTGAAAAGTTTGCCACTAGTGAATAGTGATGCCACTTTGACCATAGATAAAAAATAAACACTTCAATGCAATCCACAGACGTGAAAGATTAACAATATGGATTTCCTAAACTCCGAGATAGAAAGAAAGGAAGAAAGACATTTCTAAGTCATGAAATCAGTCTCTTATTTTCAGAAGAAAAAAAACAGGATTGGTTTGAGCCTGAAACAAATTAAGAAAGACAATCTCTAAATCTGAAGAATTTTATTTTAAATAATAAAAATGCCTGTATGTAAGTCACTCTTGTTCATTCTGCAGCTGTCTTTGTTTTGTTTTTGTTTGTTTTGTTTTTTCCTCAGGATATTACAAAGGACTACTCAGTATCACCAATGAAATTATTTTGACTTTTATGATAACTTTATTGTTCCTTTTCCTTCACAGAAAAAGGGTACAATCTATGAACTTGAGACCTCCAGTGGGCTCGATTTTACAAACACTAAGATCCATCTTAAGATGACATCACACTTTGCTGAGCACTTAAGATTGATCGGCATCTAAGATCAATCTTAGCTCTTTGTGAAATCGAGCCCAGGATGGTTTGATGAAACAGATCAATAGCAGCGGCCATCTTTGTCAGATTCCCTGTTTACTGCAATGATAATAGCACTGATATACAAAAGGGACCGTACTACATGTTCTTAGCTTCTAAACCTGCTTTCAGCCGCATGGATTTATTTGGAGGCTGAAAAAAAGATTGCTGACTATGATGAACACTTTATCAAACATTCAAAGAGATCTAAAAAGAAGTCTGGAGTTCATTTTTTCAGACACTCTCAAAAATAAACATTTCTAGCTGATACGTTATTGGCAGCCGTCAATGAGAAGAAAAAAAACATCATTCTAAATGTTAAAATGCACTGCAATGTTTGGAAACTGTGTCATGTAATTGTTATTATTATTTTTTTGTTTTGTTCAGTTTTTTTGCTTCCTTCTTCACAGCACATGTAATGTACAAAATAAAGCTAAATGGTGATTGATTAAAAGGAAAGGTATGAACTGTGAAAAAAAGCTTGAAGCTGAAGGATAAACAGTCTGGTCCCCTTTCACTTGAAACAATATCAGTACTACATGTGCACAGGTATACTGGGTACCCAACAAAAATGGCTGCTGCGTGGTAAATATCTATAATGCTGAAGATATGTTACTACAAAAAGCGCAGTTTGTTTTTCCTTATTGGACTGTTCAAAAACCACTTACATTATTTTTACAAAAAATCTTAACACCAAACTTATACTGATATTTACATTTATAAGGCATAGTATTATTACTTTGTTCTTAACAAAGAAAAATAGTAGAAAATGGTTGTCATGATTGGTAATGACATAAAATTACAGAACAGTTATTGGTTGAATATGAAAAAATTATATGTACTTTCAGGTAAACAAGCTCCACTAGGAACGCATTTCATAAAGCTGCTTAGAAAAGACAAATTGCTTGATGACGTCTTTTGTTTACAAATATTATTTACCACCATTTTGTATTAGTGACTTTGAATATCACAAAATATATAACTGGTTTAGCACAAGTCTACCCTTTCCTTCAGTGAAAAATGTTCACATTTGTTAATGAAGATGATTTGTTTTGAGTAGCAAAATTTTTTTATCAGTAATATGGGTAATTTTATAGCATTATGGTATTAAAAGATAAGCTTTTTGTCTTTTTTTGCAATGAAGGCCGCCCCTACTTTTGCCAACCACTGGTCTTTACATCTGTAAATCTGTTAGGGCACCAGTTCCAGGCAGTATACATGGCATTTTGTCTGGTTACCTGTTTTTGCTTAAGTGAAATGTTCACCAAGTACATTTGTAAGAATAAACAGCTCTATGAAATTGAGACCGTGTGCTCACAACTCCAAACCTTGCCCCATCCCCCATCCCCAGCCAACCCCCCCCCCCCCCAATAAAAAAAAATAAATAAATCTCTCCCCTACAGGGCAATATCGATTACAAAACCAAACATCAACATTTGTATTTCTTGTACTGATTCAGTGTGTTATCTCACTTTAATATATTCATACAGGTCCACTACAACCAAAGAAAACATTTTGTTAGCTTGAAAAAAATTTGCACTCGACAAAAGAAGAAAAAATAACATGGAAAGATAACTGATATGAACAGGAGTACTAACATCTTCTAAAAGTGTATTAACTCTATAAAAATAGCAGTGAGAGATAACTTTGTGCAGTACAGGAGGGGCACAAGGCGTAGTTTACGTACTGTTGTATATCATCAAGCGGGGGCGCTGTTAAGAAGTTTTGACTGAAATTTTAAAGAGTTGCGTTAACTACAAAAAACATAGAATTGTATCTTGAGTTCAGAGTTTGGCTCTCAAAATTCCAGGACTTTATAAACTTCTTCATAGAGTTCTCAAAGTTACTAAATTGGGATTTTTGCATCATTTACTTTAAAATCTTTAATAAGCTAAAAATAAAAACACAAAAACTTCCACACCTTACTGAAAAATACTTCCTTTACAATCGTTTATGTGATCATAGGTATTCAAATCCAATATTAAGAAAGTGTCCAACACTAATTTTACAGCTAGTAAGAAAGATGCTTTTTATCAAAAGTGTTTTATTACTAAATACAATGTTTGTAAGTACACTCATATTCAACTTGCACCATTATTGTGTGTCACAGACAGACAAGAACTCCTCCAAATGTGTAACACTTATTCATTGAATACAACAACAAAAAACACTAACAACAAATTGAAAAGAATAACAATATTATGACAAAAAATAAGACAGGGGAACTGGGGGACAACAGTTGAACATTTCTTTAATTTTAAGCGCAGTGATTAACATTACGTCCTTCGGAGGGATCTTGGAATAGATTAAGCATCACGCCATCCAAGAGGACGTTACGTAAGCAACCAAGAAAACCAACTGTGTATCGCTTGAAAGACAGCTCTGCAATATCTTTCATACCACCTGCAAAGAAACAAAGACGTTTTTAATCAGAAGCATACTTCCTGAGGATTTGTCTTGAGCACTCAGAGGACAACAAGAGCGTGTTTAGTGCATTGAACTCAAGTTCTTGTGGCAAAGTCATTGGGGTGTGGGTTCGAATCCCGGTCATGACACTTGTGTCCTTGAGCAAGACACTTAACTATAATTGCTTCTCTTTACTCAGGGGTAAATGGGTACCTGTGAGGGCAGAGATGGTTCTTGTGATTGATTTGGCTTGGTGCGCTACATACTTGGCAGCACAGGTTGTATACTCCCCAGGGAGCTGAGATGGTTTGAGGAATGAAATAAATGGCCCAGTGACCAGGGGTAATAATGTTGGAGTACCATGAGCGTCACTGAGTGACTGAGTTGAGTGCTATATAAAAAGCCACTATTATTGTTATTATTATTAAGAAACTATCAAGGCGGCAACCGCAAGAGAAAACTGTCCCCTTCAAGTTCCACAATAGACCGATCCATTGAGCCCCGCCCACTGTGCATGCGCGCCATATGCACCAATGTGTTTGTCAGACTTTTGTTAGACTTTTAATTGCGCAATCATATCTGTGATTGGTCAATACAGCATGATGGGCGGGGCTTAATGGGTCTGTCTATTCTCAGCCTTGTTCATTCACTTACTCTTACTATCTGCTATAATAATGATATTAACTAGTTCTTATATAGCGCATTTTACGGTAATGCCCTGGTCATTGGGCCAATAACATTCCTGTAATCTTTCTCAGATCCCTGGGAGTATACAGCCCCGAGCTGTCGTGGCGCTCCGAAGGCTTTTTTCAAACACAATATCAAGCTCTACCCTCCCAGGTACCCATTTATACCCCTGGGTGAAGAGAAGCAATTATGGTAAAGCATCATGTTCAAGGATACAAGTGTCATGACCGGGATTGGAACCCACACCCCGATGACTTAACCACCAGAACTAGAGTCCAGTGCACTAGACCCCTCTGCCAAGACACGCTTAGAGTACCATCGACCTCGTGATGGTAAAGAACATGAACCATGGATCACTAGAGGGCACCGTAATGACTTATCCACTAGCTGCTCTCTTTTGGCAAGCCTCTATTACAACAACCAGGTTGAACACTGCGACCGCACATCCTCTGTAGGAATGGTTATGCCGTATATTACTTGATGCAGACAAGAACCTCTTGCACTTTGACTATTACTTGAGTGTTACACTTGAAGAAGTGTGTTCAGTCTTTCGGAAGGGACATGAAATGGTGTCAGCCTAAATGGCATGAAAGGAGGCTACAGTTCCGTAATTTCGGACCAGGAAAGTGAAAGTTACATGCATCAAAAGATTTAGGCTCGACGGTCGGAAGAATTAGAATGTCCTCAACTGCAAATTGAAGATTTTTCGCTGATGTTTATTCGCTAAGCAGGTCATTTAGATGAACGAGTCCAATTCTACGATGAAATTGAAATGTAAGTTGGAGGATCTTGAAGATGATGCGAGCGAGAATAAGAAGTGACTGCATGACTTGAGTCCATAATCAGGCAAGACTTTGAGGAGAATGTGGAGCTTCTATCAAATTATTTGCAGTTCGCTTGAATCACTCATTACAAATTTAAATTGACCGATTCAATTCTTACATCATGGATAAGGAACAATATAATTAGAGTTTCTGTCACATTGTTTTTTTATCATACATCGGTGTTGGCCAAAACTTTGAACCAATCCATAATAGATCAAATGGTATGGAATTGTCGCTGGCAAATTTCTGCTAAGCAAAGTCATCTTGTGCTTTAGATCTTTTTGTGGTTTAAAAAAGTTACAAGTTCTTTTCTAGTCTGATCATTTCTTCCGCTCTTCTGTTTTTTTTGTTGTTTTTTTTTGTTTCTTTCAATAACAGAATGACGCTACTGTTAATTGGCTCTCCTCAGACCTGCCATTCTAGATGATTGATGGTAACCAAACGAACGAGCGACCAAGCCAAAATGAACCCACTTTCCAAACGCCACATTCGACCATAAATATTTAGATAGTTCCAGGGGACACACAGAAGCATAGTTTCACTTCACCCTGAACTTGACTCAGAGAAATTTTTCAAATTTCCATTCCTGAAAAATATCATAATGGGGAAACCAATCGGTTTTGTGGTCATGTGTGTTTTTTCAAGGTGGGGTTGTTTCCATAAAAAGCTTGGCTAGACTGTAGAATTCCTGCCGACTTTTTATTTTTATGACAAACATATGCAAAGGAAGTCAATTTCCTGCTGAACATTCTTTGGATGATTTCCTGCCGACAGATGGCAAAATTGTTGGGCAAGATAAATCTTGTTTTTTTTCTGGGCCCCGTTTCATGGTGTTGCTTATTGGAGTTATCTGGGACATATTTCATAAAACCTGAGGCAAGTTTCACAGAGCTGTTTAACCAGTTGCCACCTGGATTCTTCCAATTTTTCCCGTCCCCCCCGGCGGGATTATTTTGTCGGAATTACCGGAATCATTTTTCTTTGAGAGTACTGCTGGCACAAAAAAAAAATTGACTTGACAAAGCAAGAGAGCAAAGATTCTCTTTATTGCACCGAGAGTTTTGTTTTCTCTACCGAGAAATTGTTAAATTCGTGCACCGTGAATTGCGAAACAACAGCCGTGAGCCATGGCATAGGATTGGTACTAAACTCGGAACCATGGCTGGATCCCCGATTCACTCTGACTTACCTCCATTGAGCTGAAATACAATAAATAAACAATGGTGGAAGCCTCTCGATGCCTTGTAATCCTCTCCTTGGAACAAAAGGACAAAGGTCTTGAATAGGGAATTACACGATAACCCCTGCATAATGCAGAAATTTGGCAAAAAAATATTCAAGTGCAATCTGGTGCTTTCTGTGGGTAAAATGAAGCATTACACAGCACATGCATGCTCTGTGCACACTCCGTGGTGGAATGTGCAGGCGCCTTTGCTCTGGGCTTGGAATATCACACAAAAATACAAAATTCACGTCATCCATTTGCTGGCTGGGATGATATTTGTGTTGGTACATGGCAGCCGGCACCTACTGGTTAAGCACACACAAATTTTACTCAGCAGAACAACTTATCAGCCAAATTGTTTGTGATGTTTTACCCACAAATGCCACTTGCATAAAACTCACCTAGAAAAATGCCGTTGTTAATATCGAGGCTTTTCATTGATCCAGGCGCTGTTGCCATGTGACCTTCTCCCTGGTCAACGACGAGAGTCCCTGATGCTTTGCTTCGTTTGATGGTCACCGTATGCCAGTCGCCATCATTGAAAGTATTACTGGTTAGCACTGATACAGAACCACTGCCCAAGTTAAAACTGAAGGAGAGATTTTGTAAATAGTTTACATCCAGAACATACACAAAACTTCAAATAAAACATATTGTACCACACATTTTGTCAATATCTTTGTTAGGTAGATGTGCTGCCGCTTCCCAGGTTATATCCATAGAGCTAGCGCTATGGTGGTATCGTACAATGGGATGTGATCCCTGGCTACACGGCAGTAACCGGTTGAATGGCTTCTGACTGGCAACTTCCGAACAAAGATATTGACAAAATAGGGAGACCGCCAATATTAGGGCTGGATAGCTCAGTTGGTAGAGCATCGGTACATATAGCCGGTGGTCAAAGGTTCAAATCCCGCTCCAGTCAATTTTTCTTTCTTCACCCCAAAATTGATTAAAAAAGACTTGGAATTGAGCACAGTCCACATGAAAGAAAATTTTCTTTACCTCCATTTGAGCATGCCGTTATCGAGCCCCAATGACATGAAATCGCTGGTTGCTTTCATGACATCACGCCCTGCCCAGAATATCAGACCATCAGAGCTCCATGTGCGGAACTCAAGTTGGATGATGTTGTCAGTTCCCCCAACTCTGTACAAGGACAAAGAAAAAATCAAACAAGCTCAGGTTAACACACTAACTAGTTTAACACACTAGCTACAACTAAATCGCTTGAATAAAGGAGAAAACTATTGAGTCTCTGTTTTTTTAGCGTAAAGTAGAATCGCATGTAAACAACGCGAGCTTATTTGGCCATGCTAGCGCCCTCTTTTGGTGGAGTACACCAAGTTGTTTTGCCAGGCTACATGCTAAACGCTACCTTAATTAATGGTTTGATTGTAAATGTTTTGATGGAATGTTTTGTTACGTATTCTTAGTAAAATCATGCTGTGAAGCATACTGAGCAGCTGAGCATTATATTGTTAGTTCTTGTTCCGATTCTAAAGTTGTCGGACCTTTGTCCGATTGTTGGAATAAAATAGTTGCACCACGCAAATTCTGTCAGTGTTTTATACTTCCCAAGTTGCGTCTCCAACGGACGAACTCACAACAGTATTTTGGCTGGTAGCTATTTACGGTAAGCACGCTTAATTTGTATTTTGCTAATGTTTGCGCTGCAGTAGGTCTATGAAATTGGACCCCATTTTCATCGCCCAGGTGTAGCTTTTCTATATCAGTTGTATTTTAATGTTTAGAAATCTACCAGAGGACTCACTTCGTCATGGCCCAGTCATTTGTGAGCCTGAGGTAGCTACTGCCTTGAAACGAGGGTACGTTCACCTCTCCTTCTATCTCTGAAATTGTAATCAAATATTATTTGTTTGAATAATCATCAGTATCAATAAATAATAACATTTTAACAATATCCAACAAAAGGTGAAACTAATTAATAGATAAAATAAATCAAAATCTGTTACACAGAAAGCAGACCATCTAACCTCCTAAAAAAAATGGGCGTGTAATTTTCCCCTTCTCAATTGCTTGTTTGAATCTTCCCTGAAAACACCGGTTGTTTTCTTTCCGACATGTCATTCTCAGATATTAGCAGCTTAGAATGTTTATCTCACAATGTCTAACTAAAAAAATGTCTTGAACTTCTAAAGCATTTATCGCTGGTAATATTCCTACACTCACCAGACTCTATCTTAGAATGGCCGTCTTAAAACGGATTGTTCCCCTTTCCAGAGTCCTGTTCCCCCCTTCTACATTCCTTCCCATCCCATACCCGTCCAGACCCCTTAGTCTAATCCCCTCCTTGTAACCTTCTAACAAAGAGTTAAGATTGATCTTAAGTGCAAATCAATCATAATTGCTAACGAAGTGTGATGTCACAATACAAAGCACTATGTGAAATCGACCCCTATTTTATTAGTCTATTTATCTTTTTTACCACATTTGTATGTTGTTTTTCGTATTGGCCAATTAAATAGTATAATATTAATACAATCTGCAGTTTGTAATGTAACATTCCAACTTGTCTGACCAGCAAGAAATCCACCAAAAGCCCGCAAATCATTTGGGACAATTCCACAATCACTCCTGTTGGTAAGTGATGACGTTTTTGATCTGGAAGTGCAATGTAAACGAATGGTAGACATACGTGAACATTTGTTACACTGCACTTCTGGCTCCAAAACGTCATCACTTATCAGCAGAAATGACTTCAAGTAAAAGAAATCTGATTTTATAAATGCCTTTCTTGAATAGATATGAGGATCGTTGTTCATAGGAATGATAAATATTTCAACATATTGTCATATCAGTGCAACAATATATCTGGATTTTGTAACAATGTTGTATCTCGCATGAGAGAAGCTCCATCCTAAAAGGTTGAATCTTGGCACATACTGGTTTTGTGTGTACACCCGGAATATTTAAGTGAGAAACAACGTTTTTGCACTTTAAAACTTGTGTGTAACATGCTCAGGGATGAGAGATGATGAAAATGAAAAATCGGAAAAACAGAGATAGAGGGTTTCGTGGCTACCAACCACGCCATCCTGTATCAATGGCAACATTCTGTACTTTAATGTAGATGGGGCAAGCACTTTGGTGCAGTCAAAATGCAGGACAAGTAATGTGTTAAGGCTTTACAAGGGCCTGGATGTATGTCAATGACATTAAAAAATTAAAGAAATACTATTTTTATTATTATTATTATTAAAATTTTTTGTAAAAAACTTCCACAACAATAATTTTGTAAAATCCGGAAATCTGGAAAAATCAAGAGGAATCTCATCCCTGCATGCTATTTTGATTTTTTTTTTTAATGCAGCAACACCAAAGTTACATTATTTAGATAAACAAATTCCTGAATTCCTTAACGTTGCCAATGTAACTTGAGTTACTACATTAATGCAGACCCCAGATTCCCTCTAGTCATTATAAAATAGGTAACTGCATTATCCAAGAATTCCTGGAGCCAACAGAACATTAGAAATCGTAGAATCTCCGTTCTGTTGGATTCTTAGACTCTTGGATGAGTTTTCATCAACTTGGGCTAACGTCATACCTTCTTCGCAATTGATTCCTTGGAACCACAGTGGACACTGGCAAGAATACGTTGCCTGCTGTGCGACGCACTCTCCCCTGTTCTGACATGGGTTACCCACGCACGGGTGATTAGCGTTCATCACGTTGGCCCCTCGCAAGGCTTCATCGATCAGTTCTAGAGGTCTGTCGTTAATGATCACCTAGATCAAGAAAATTTATCCTGATGTATTAATAATCACTCTCTCTCTAACTCTCTGCTAGACCTCACATTTAATATCATTTAAATGTGTTCATTTCTATTAACATAATTCGAGCACCAGAGGAACAGTACAAACATTTTCAGGTTTGACCCTACCCCAATAAGGGCAAAAAATAATGCATTTTTCAAAACTCCATTAGATTTTTACTCCCTATGCCCACTTGCTCACAGGAAACCTCTATCCACTATCCTCCACTCTATGGTCACTTACACAAAAAAGTTTGGACTTAGTTAAGACTGGTATGCCTGGCCCAGTTATAAGCAATTGTTATTTGGGCTTGCAGTCCTCAATCCTCTGCAATCAGACAACTTCATGAAGAGAATTTTGGAGGATATGTGAGGGTTCGAGTTTTAAGCTCCACCTTGTAATGCATTGACCAATCACAACTTCAATTTAGCAACCAAACTGCTCACAAAAGTCAGAGATATTTAATCGCACTGAAATAAATCTGCCGCCATTTGGATTTCTGCATTGGCCTTCTGTGTGTGATGTGGCATAAAGCAATACAAACATGTCACGCACTACCCACGAGGGTGTTGTTGAAAGATAGTTGCTATGGTGGGTGGTGGGTGGGGCTTAATGGACAGACTGAGTGATTTCGGGGTCTTCAGCAACACACCTTCTGAATATCTCCAACAAATGACGTTCCAATTTCTGCCTTATGAGAAATGTGCGCCTGGTCTTCCACACCACCAATGAAGAGGTCACCGGCAAAGGTCAACTGGGTGAAAGCACCCTCGGCCATCCCTTCGATGACACGCCGCTTGTCAACTTGCAGGGTTCCATCACGAGCTGTACGCGAAGCTACAGCAATGTGCCACTTATTTAAAGCTATCGGCTCGGAGGTTCTGTATTAAGGGAGAGAACAATCGTCAAATTCATAAGATATTCCCTCATTCTCATCATATACACTTTTGGTTTTTTTTTGGGGGGGGGGGGTTGCTGGTAATGCACACAGACTGCTCAGCAATATATTTCTGTGCTGAGCAATTTCTTTAGCATACCTGCTTTATTTTAATTTTAGGCCAAAATGGATTAGCAATCATCACCTCTAACAAAGTATCTCAAAGGCTTACTGTCTTTGGTATCAATCATTTTGATTAATGAAGTTGAACACTTTGATAATGTTCGCAAACAGACAAGAAAAATTCAGAGGTTCACTATTAAATTAGCCTACCACTGACAGGGAAATTTATTGTCAAATCTATAATCTAGTTAACCCCAATAGAGGTTTTAGCTCGTACTACATTGTTTATATGTGCCTCAAGACAAAACAAGATAATTGCGGGAGGGGGGGGACATCCCAATGTAGAAAAAAAATGTTTGGGATATTAGATTATGTCCCTGTCAATTATTTTGAAGCCAAGCGCTTGTGGCATCATCGGCTTCAAAAGGTTACACAATGGTATCCATAGCAACTGTTTAGACAAATAATTGTGTCCATCAAATGACTATTTAGGGTATTTTATCAACAAACCTTAGCACAGCCGGCCCCGATCCACAATCAAATCGGAATTCGACATGGCCGTCAGACATGCCTAATGAGACAAAATCTCCTGAACGTTCCAATTTCTGCCCGCTGTAGAGGAGCACACCTGTTAGCTCGTGGGGTCGGAAGACAACTTCAATCTCCAGGAAGGACAGGTGGCTTTTGCCGAGACTTTGATGGACGAGGTGAGAGGAGCCGTTGAAAGATGGGATGTGGAGAAGAACATCTGTGGATCCACACCAAAAAAAGTGTTGATGTTGTGGAAAATTAGTGGAAAAGTAAAGACAGTATGAAATATAAAGTGAATGAAAAATTAGACTGCTGATTGTGATTTTTATTTTTATTTTCAGAAAAAAACAACACATTTCAACAAATGAGATTTACAGTTTGAGAATACTTTGCAAAACAAATTTGTTGACCAACAACATACATGCACCTTGCTGATGACGGATATGGGTTATTGTGGAAAGCTGAAAAGTTCTAGAGTTTGCACAATTTTACAAAAGATTTGCTTGAACACCATCAACTAATATTAAAGGATGAGGTAAACATACCAAGATCAGTGGATCAACAACATGTGTTGCTGATAAGAGTAGTGGATAATAAGTAAACAAAATATAGGAGAATTTCGAAATTGTGAACGAAAATGAAATCTGTGGATCAACAAGAATTTATTGCTGAAGAGTGGATGCTATTATGTCTCAATGGAAAGTGTGCATTTTGTTGAAATTTGTGAATATGTTAAACGAACATCAATGTGGACTTAAAGATTTTTTCAATTTTGAATCATCGTGGACATTAAAAAATTAACAGTTTCATTTTTTTCTTGTTTGCGAAAAAATTAGCAGTTGCCTGTTGATCATAACATGGCCCTTCTTTGAAGACTTGATTCGAAAGCATGAAAGTGTTTTCTGATTTCCACTTTATCAACACGATCTCAAATACACACATCAAAACAAAATCTGCTACAAATATTTCCGGGAGACTTCACATGAGAAATAAATCTAATACACACTGCCGTCTCCACTCTGAGAGAAAGAGTGAGGAGAAAAAAAAACATGGCACGCTTCACACATTCCTCTCCCCCCAGAGTGTAACGCACTCTAAATACTTGTCAGTTTTGGGCTGACACAACTCGTCCAGCCACAAATTCAATTTGACTGTATCCGAATGGCTAACTAAGCGCTCAGTGCCAACTGGTGTGTCAGCAGCATTGTGGGATTGAATTATTACCCTTCTCGCATGTTGGTCCGGCTGTCCCTAATGGACAGAGACACAGGTAGCGGCTAGCCGACTGGGCGACACAGGACCCGCCGTTACTGCACATCCCTTCGTCACAAAGACCGCTGCTGCATTCACCTGAGGCAAGAAGAAAAAAAAAGAACACAAGAAAAAAAACACTTATTAACCCAACACAATAAAACCACTTAGGTTTGATGATTTTGTGTGTTAAGCGCCGTGTACTAAGTGCTGTCGGAGTCCTAAAGCAAAACTAAAAATCCACAGGCACCTGGGATGGGATTCGCACCAATGACCTTCCATATTCTAGAGTAGACAATCGCTTGACCATCGAGGTCATCAAGCATGTCAAGTGAGGAGAAGCCAGTTCGAATTCTGTAATTAGCCGTGGGTACCAGTTAACCCTTGGGTATTATTACCCACAGTCGCCTTGGAAATTACACAGAGGTGTAGAGCGTAAGTTTCTTTTTCTGTTCCTGTAGCAATGTGCAAGAGATCTCTAGGGTACAGCACTGCAGATTGCCCATGCATTGGCTAGACCATAGACAAGTAGGATACATTTCTAGTTATTTTATTATTTGATACAATTCATAGCATAACGTACACGTCACACGTACCCCGTTACGCAAAAACGTGTGGCTTATAACCCCTCTAGTGTAACCATGTACTGCTGATTTTGTCATACATGTATCGGTGTAAGGCAAAAGACTAAAACATTCTTGATCTGTACACCCAATACAAGATTATATTATCTCATATGACTAAATTGTTTGGGAAGTTTAACAAGTTTAACATGGCATTCTCAGTGTGCATGGCTTGCATTGTAGACAAGTTTGAAACTACTTTAGGTAGAACATATTGCAATTCTACGGACCTTCGCTGGGAACTAAGAAAAAACGCAGCCAATAGCAAGAAACACTCAATCAATCAAAAATCAGGGAGGAAGAAGCTTTTTTTTATGATCAATTACGTAGGGAAAAAATCATCAAACTGATAATGAAATAATGACTGAACTTGGCATAAACCATATTCAACGGTCAGTTTAGTATGAGAGATTTCGTTCAGATTCCTACTTGGCGACAAATGGAAAAGTAAAGGCACTCAATCGGAATCGACATCCACGACAAAAGAACTTGTGACCTGCTCTGGAAATGTGCAGACAATTGTTCAATTTTCTTAGTCCAAAATGTTCCGTTTCCTACACATGGGCAGTGACATTTTCTTAAAAGGTTTAACCTAAATGTTAAATTCAGCGAACAAAATGGATGAACAGAAACATGTCCCGGAAAAAAGCTCTCTCGTAAGCACCTAAATGTTCTCCAAGTCTTTTTAGAATCCCTGATGAATAAACTGTCCTCGCGCAAGAAAGAATAAATGGGCTTTTAGATTTTTACCTCTTAATGCAATAACGTCTGACAAAAGGCTTCACTTAAAAATTTTGCAGCAGCGCACCTTTTCAGTGGAACCTAAAACTGAGAGCATATGCTCGAAAGTCTTGATGATAATATCTTGTAAGTTTTAAATTTGATAATTTTTATATGATAACAAGTTTCTGATGTTTTCACTGAAAACTGCACAGCCGAAAAGCTAAAATGCCATTAGATAAAATATATATAGATAACATTTCTCTGTCTATCCCTGTAGGGGATTTAGCGAACTGAATCCAAAGATGGCTATTCTCAGGAGAAATCAAAGGAAAGGAGGGCATTTCTGAGAAATCTTTTCTTGGGGAGAGTGATTTCTCAGCGCGAGCAAAACTAATAGTGAAACTGCCACGGCCATTTTGGCAGCAAATTTCATCAGTAACCAAGGGTGTTCCATTCTCATGAATTGGTTAACAAACTTATTAACCTCCGGTGCCCCACGATGATCCCAAACAGTTTGCATTAACCCCTGGCACCCTAAGATAATTTGAAAGCCACTTTTGTTCGGAAGGCATTTTTTTTTTCTTTTCTTTCTTTCACTATCCTTGTGACATACATGTACATGTATATAAGACCAAGTGATCATGTTAAAGCCCCAGCTCAACATTGATAAGAAGAAAACATAAATGTTCACAGATTTACATTATACCTTACATGGTATAAAGATAATGATGGTAGAAAACTGTCCTTCAAATATTTCTGCCTGAAGTGTTATCGTTTTTAAAAAATAAATGAAATAAGATCCAAAAAATAGATTTTGTCTCAGTAAGACGGAAACTCTGCCTATAGGAATGCGCACAAAAAATAAATGCATTTTTACCATTTTCTGGCAAATGAATTAGCGAAATGAGCTGACATTTTCACAGGTTGGTTTTATTACAAATATCTTAATTTGTGCAAAGAATGGAAGCATTTACAGTTGAAAGGAAAAGATAACCGGCCAATACAGCTATGTAAATGTACACATTTCTTGTGACTGGTTCCCTGCAAATTATTGTTTACTTCAAAAAAAGTTTCTTTTTGAGAGTGGGCCAAGTGCATTGATGGATGTGTTCACTGCACTACCCCAAGATGGCTTTTCACCCTAATGTACGACAGCAAAATCTGAGGCAACATTGACGGATGTGAAGAATTTAAGCTTTCCTAATGTTCCTTTTCGTTTCTTCTTCTTCTTCTTCATTCTCCTCTGTTTACGAGCATGTCTGTTTATCTCCACTGCAATGTTACACAAGAATTCCATGACTAAATTTAGTTTCTGTTTGAATTTCCACAGGCCGTTTTACGGGAGTGTTAAGGGGGCCAGTGGCTAGCAAAATGCACCATTTTCAAGGTCTAAATTGCCATTCTGATATGTCTCAGAGATTTCCTCTGCAAAAAAAAAAAAAAACACTACAATCGGTTGTATCCAAAGTTTGTTTGTAAAAAGTAGCTCTCATGGTTTAATGGATTTAACAAACAAAGGTGACATTCTTCAAATTTATTTTGGGGAATATCTCTTCTAGGTGTGGAATGGCAACAGATTTTAGCATAATCGGGGTTGACAAACTTTTACCCTTGAGGCATTTCTTTGTAACACATTGGAACCAGTTGATCTCACGACATGTTACTTACATGTAAATGTGTTTTCCATTTGTGCCTGATTTGCCTGCAATATCAGTGCCAAGTTGTCAACATTGGTTATCACATATGTACTTAAGTATGCCATCTTATCAGGCTACAATCCAAAACATACTTTTTCAGAACACACCCCTATCCTCATGGTTTAGAGTGACATAATAGACTGTGCAAGTCTCGCGCGTAATCAAATTATGGGACCAAGTTGGTCCCAACCATATTGAGCTGTACGTGTGCGCGATTCTATTTCTTCAAATACTTTAAAGTAGTTTATGGTCATAACAACTATATTATAATGTTGGGAAAGTAACATTTTGTGATGAAATATATGAAAGTAAAACAAATTTAACAAATCAACGAAGAAAACCCTAGAATAAGACTTAACCTCAGTTTCCGGTTACTTGTAAACAATTAAGAGTTTAACTCAACTGACATTCACAATGTCATTAAACTTGTGTAATAGTTACACACATTCGGGCATGGTTCGCAAATGGGGTTTCAAAAATAATTCATTCGTTTCCAAACGTCCTTATAATGCATGGTTTATAGTGTAGAGCAAGCATCCTCATTCCAAATTTTAGTTTTGGTTTATTGTTTATTTTAGCAAATTATTTCTTAATTATGTGAAACTGAAACTGTATTTATGAAAAATTGCTATGAATGTTTTGATTTTCAAGAATTTTGTATAAATAGAATTTAAGAAGAATATTTGATTTCATTTCATTTTCAACTCCCACAGTCTATTGCAATGTAAGCCATGCCCACTTTGGCTTCCATGATTGTGACAAGCCCATGTGGAATGCATCTAAGCAAGTTTTGCTTTCGCAATTTACTTGCGAGATTCTTAGTTTTGACTTTACTTTCATGTTTTGTGAAGACTCATAATCTGATTTCAAGTGTCCATTTTTGTCATAATAATCTCTTTAAAAAGGTCAAACACAAAAATGTGTACATCGATTAAATCATGCACAAATGAATGCCTGCCTTCATGTGTCATTCAGACAGGAAACTCACTGATTTCAGTTTCATTTCTCAGTAGCCAAGCAACTACAAAACATAAACAGGCTGCAAGTACATTAATCCCAGCAGCGTTCGTTTATGGTGTTTTACACCACCGCAGCGGTGGCCCCCGCACGTGCACGACGAGACAGCAGCGCGTCAGCAGGCATATATCAATCAGCATGAAGGATTCACAGTGCGTGCGCGTCAATACCCGCGTGCGGAGGCAATAGCTGCGGTGGTGAAAACACCCATGAACGAGCTGCTCGGATTAGTCTATAGGCTGATTTCCACACAACACTGAAAACCAGAGAAAGCGTGTCAGTCATTGTCAAGTGTCCCAAAGTTACCCTGTTGTGGACTGTAAATGCTTTGTGCCAGTGGAATG
This sequence comes from Marthasterias glacialis, assembly GCA_911728455.2. NCBI lineage: Eukaryota > Metazoa > Echinodermata > Asteroidea > Forcipulatida > Asteriidae > Marthasterias > Marthasterias glacialis. The sequence goes on from OU452225.1 coordinate 23,439,917, forward strand.
TTCAGTGAAGGAAAGAGGGGGCAGGGGCAGGAAAGTTTTCCCCCTAGCTTTAACGTTTATTTCTTTTTTTTTAAGTTGTATAGATGTACAATTTTGGTGAAAAGAAGTTATGAAATAGTCAGCTTTTACGAAAATTAATACAATGTTGTCCCTCTTGGCCAAAATACCTGTACATTTTCCCCTTGTTATTTTTTCTTTATTATTTTTTGTATGCAATTCACCCATCACAAGGCCCAAAGGCCACTCGAGGTGTGGGCTACTTTTTGAAGGGATAGAAACCTGCCCCAATGCGCAGAAACAAGACATGGTGAGATATATTTCAAGTCTCTTCACAGCACAGCTAAGAACAGCGAGGGGTAAATGATTCCGTTGCTAGACAAACATAATCTGAAGCAATTACAGCTCAGTGTCTTGCTCAAGGACACAAGTGTCATGACCGGGATTCGAACCCACATCCTGATGACTCAGCCATCAGAACTTGAGTCCGATGCACTAAACCGCTTGGCCACGACACGCTACAAAGGGATTGTTATTTTTATTTTTATTTTTTGTTTTCTCCCCCAAAAGTTACGGCTCCCCTCCACATCAAGCCTCCCCAACCGGCTTGTATGTTTTATAGCTCCATGGTAGGACTGTATTTGTCCCAAAAAACAAAAATAAAATTGTAACGTCCCTTTAACTTATGTTTTCAATAACTGGTTATTAGCTAGCTGTTGACTTGAGTGTCTACTCTGAAGAACACTAACCAATCTCGAAATTTAGACCAAGTCTGCGAGTAATTAAAGGTTATTTATTCAATTGCGCCTGACGTCCTCCTCCAAAAGATGGGACAAAAAGATGAAACATTCATTTGGCACTAATGAGAAGTTATTGCAGTTGTCGTCTGCATTTCATGGTCCAGCTTCGGCCAGACAATCAAATGTTATTCATTAAGTTAATGGGCAGGAGGACGACCTGGCTGATTATATCAAATGACACAATCTATTGAAATCGGCAGTCTCTGGAACTCGTTACCAATCACTAAACAAATACATCAACAAATTACTCAACCACTCGTTGAGATACTTTATGAGGGCATGACTTTTGGAAGGAAACCATATCGGTGCGGTGACATTCAGCTTGCTGAAAAACATTTAGGTCACAAAATAAAAAGTAGATGCTTTTTCAAAATTTTTAATTTGTTCTGATGAAAAATACATTGGAAAAAAATGAATATCTTTAACTTTGTCTTAGTCCAACGCTACTTGGATGGCTTCCAAGCATTCAGTTTTGGTAAAGATAATTAATTTATTACTTGAAGGGTGTACATCACTCACTTTCAAAACATCCATTGATTTACGACAAGAAGAGGCCATTAACTACACTAAAGCACAACAAATCCTGGCTGGAGCAGGAAAAAGCTACCAGGTTAAACACAGTGTGATTTATAGTGTTTGTAACTGGTTCCCTGCCAATGTTTTCTTTACAGATGAATTGATATTTTCTAATGCCCTCTGAGGGTGTTCTCAGCCGGTCTAGTTTCCTTTTCAACATCAGTTTGGTTACAACTTTTTGAATGGGAAATTAGACAAAATTGCTGCACCATTATAAAGGGTTTATTATTATTTATTCCTTTTTTTCGGGGGGGGGGGGTACCCTGCTCCCCTCCCACATTTACACAAAATTCCTTGGTCTTATCTCTAAAAATGTTGACATTTATACAATATTCTTTGACAGAGAGAAATAATTCATGAAAATGCATACTTTTAACCAGTAGATGCTGGATGTTGTGTATACATGCAAATATTGCCTGAGCCAGCAAATGCAAATTGTAAAATCTGAATATCGGAACAAAGGTTGCCCGGACATTTTGTTTTGGAGCATACACAGAGTATGCACTCAACATACATCGCTTCCTTTCACACATACAAAAAGGACAAATGGTCTTGACTATTTTGCCAATTTTCGCCTATTCTTTGGGGGTTACTGTGTAATTTCCAATTCCAGACCTTTGTACTTTTGTTCCAAGAAGAGTGTTACGAGACATCCATCGCGAGGCTTTCACCATTGTTTATTTATTGTATTTCAGCTCAATGGACTAAGTCCGAGTGAACCAGGGATTTTTCGGATTTAGTACCAATCCTCGGCCATAGCTTACAGTCGAGGTTTTGCAATTCACCGTGTGTGAATTTAACATTTTCTCTATAGAGAAATCAAAACCTGATGCTTTTAAGAGAATCATTGTTCTCTTGGCTTTGTCAAGTCTAGTTTCTTTAAGACAGCGGTAATCTCAAAGAAAAAAGATTCCGGCAATCATGAGAAAATAATCTCATCAGGCTGGATGGGGAAAAAATGAAAGATTCCCGGCGGCAACTGAGTAAAGATGCTGGGTCTGATTTATGTCCGATTTGAACTGAAAATTTGGATTTTAATTTCAAACAGCTTTTTTTATAGACTCGAGAAAGTTATTAGTTTTCATTTCAGGTTTTGCATGAAAAAAATCCAGCAAAGATTAGGGGTTATAGTTAAAAACTAAACATTTATTATTGTCAAGATCCTGACATTGAATCACGTCCAATAATGTATAATCAATTTTGCATGTTACATGTATTTTATGCAGTGTTTGTGAATTTTGAAACAGCATTGTCTGTCAAAATTCGTTCAGAGAAAAAAAAATTAAACAAAATGTTTATATTTTCGGGGAAAATCGGGCCATGAAACTTTCAGAGGGTGTAAGTATAAACCCATTTTGTTCAAAGGTTGAAGACCCTGAACCCACTAGGGGCTACATTTGAGAGAATTTACAGACTCCCTATATACAAATGATTGAGAAAAAAAACACAAGGGCAGGGGTGTGATTGTACAAACATGAAACATCCGAGGAAAGTGGTTTATGGTCTCCCATTGGTCTTAAAGACGAAGTCCCAGATCTTCCGGGGTGGTACATGGGAGGATTTACAGACTCTCTCCATCACCGCGGATGTAAACTAGAACGTTTGACATTATTTAGGGCAACCTCTTTTTTCCCTTGTGTTCAGTTCCTGTACTCAAGAAATTTCGAGGTCAACGTGAGATCTATGAGTGAAAACCTGAAATCAGTAGAAAAAATCCTGACAACTCACCGGTCTTGTAATATTCCAGAATATTTGAAGGGAGATATTTTGACAAACAAACCCAAAAACGGGGGAAAATTAATAAAAATCAGAACGAATCCTGGGAACTCACTATCTGCTTTGATACGCTACCTTGCTCTGAGACAGCAAAAAAAAAAAAGGCTTATCAAAATTATTTGTTGTACAGATCTATACCATATACCTAAAGGTTATCCCGAAAGTGTACGAGACCTGAATACAAATATCAATAAACGTCTTGAGGTATGAAGGATCTGGTTAACAAGATCCTCATTTAAAGTTCACTTCCATTCCATCATACAAGCGGCAGACACGTACCGGAGGTTTCCTGCAGGATGTTTAGAAGCTTCTCATCAGTCATCCTTATATAATTTTCTTTTTATCAATTTAACTAACTTCGTTTGATATAATGCCAGACAGTGACGTACGCCAAGCTCGCAGACTGTAAAATTGATTTTTTTTCTTCCTTCTTTTCTTTCTCAATTACAAACTCACTATTCATGTTTCTACATTGATGCTCTCCTCGGCAAAAATGCTCAAGCCTGAGAGAGGTATGAAGAGAGTGTAAAGGGAGTATTATCATGTAAATTTCTCAGTAAATGTCAAGCATAGTGCCAATCATATTAGCGTCAGCTCCTCTTACAAGAGGTCCGTGACAAAAAAAACATGTCTTGACAACAGCGTAACTTGACCCTGAGCTGCAAGAAACCTCGCATCTGTGTCCAAACGAGGAGGGAAAAAAAATAATAAAAATGCGATCGTCGTCACTTAAGCACCTAAAAGCGATCACTCATATTGATCGTCGTGGACAAGTCCGTCGATCAAGTTTCAATAGTAATTATTGTTACATTCAGGAAATTTTGTCAAATCTATCGTATTTTCCGAGATGTACTTATGTCGAGACTTGCTCAGGTGTGTCTCCTGAGGCTGTCTCATGGGTGATGAAGAGAGATATATGTGGGTGAGAAGCAACACTATCTTAAAAAGCAATCACTTAGAAATGGCTTTTCTTTGGAGATGTATTTCTTTGCCAGATTTGTTATTCATAATATTATTTGTTTTTCTTCTTCTTTTTTTTCCATGAAAAACATCATCAAATAAAACAGGCTACACTTTAGCAAATTGCTTTCTTGCAGAATTTGAGACATGTTTTGCAGTAACACTTTGTTTTTACAGAAGAAAATCTGACCACAGATTTTTCTGGGCTCTAAAATCAGTTTTCCATTTTACTTTATTTAGCTTTAAAATGACAAAGAACTGTACCTGTATATATCAGAGGTGAGATTTATTGCAAAGGAATATTTTTTCTTCTTCATGCTCTTAAAAACACACTTGAAAATATTGTTATTGGCATGGTTCAGTAAGATCTTGGTAAATAGCTCAAAATTTCCAACGGAGGAGATTTTGTGAATTAATTACACTTTTTTTCAAGATATATCAAAGATTTATATAAAATAGTATTTCAAAATTCTTCATGTACACTGTGTGGTGACAAGCCTAATACTTCATGGGGGAAAGAAGGCAATTGTCCCCATGTCCCAGATCATTGCTCTGGTGCCTCAAGCAAGAGTAAAGACCCAAGCATCAGGCCCGTGGTGAGACACATTTTCCTGAATTGCGCAGAGTTACAGCCTCACTATTTGGAGACCAGATTGCATCCTGCACTGCCATCCTACACACGAGTACCAGTACTGGGTCATAATGTCAGTGAAGGTGAAGAACACCAACCACCGGATGTGGTGTTCCTTCCATTACTGGCAATGTAGGAAGTGATCTAATTTGATTGTTTAATGGACAAAGGCTGGCTGGGATTGTGTTATCTATTGTGCACTTTTCCAAGCCAACTGTAGACCACTCAAAGCGTGTTGCAGAACTATCACCCATGTTCATCAGGCCCTAAGCATTCCTTAAACCATCTCAACTCCCTAGGAGTATGCAGCACCAGCATTGACAAGCAATCGAGTGGGCACACAGGTTGCTAATCTTTCAAGTCTACAATCTCTACCCTCACAGGTGATGAGAAAGCAATTATGGTAAAGTGTCTTGCTCAAAGACACAGGTGTGACAATCGAGAATCCAACCCACACTCCAGTGAGGTAGACAGCTCGGCCACGACACACCAAGAAGACACATGAGCAGATTCTTTCTACAAGCTCCACCACTATAATTTTGCAAACCTTACGACACAAGTTTCTGCAACAGTTTTAGAGAGAGCTTAGTGAAATTACCTTGACACACATAGTCTGACTCTAAGGTCTGAGCTCCAAGTGCGAGTCAAAACTATATACATTTTCATTTGGGGGGCAAGCGGATGCAAAGACATAATTTAGGGGGATATTTCAAGTATAGAACTATTCCTTTGTGCATTTTTTTTTATCTTAATTTTTTTTTTCAGGGAGGGGGGTGGTGGGGCAAGAGTTCTGAGTTGGGGAACACCCCCACCCCGCCCCCTCTGGTTATGCCACTGCCGATGTTCTTTATCCATATGCAATAATTACACTCAGCTTATTTTTCTACTTACCCACATCGATTCCAGCGACTGCAAACCCCCTGGGTTCCTGCCGCATATCCTGGTCCACATTATTGATGACCAGTCTTTCTACACAACCTGAGAATCCTACACTGATGCCGATGTCGCTCAGTGCTGTGTAGTTACTATGACCACCGAGGTACAACGGGCTACGCAGCGTCAGCTTCGAATACAACCCCTAGAACAAAAAAGAGCAAGAACTCAATTAACTACTGGGCTTATCAAATGTTAAAGCTTTCTGCAGAAATTCTGTCAAATAAATGTTTGGAATTTTACATCCTATTATGTAGATCATAAACGTTATCTCATGAATTGATTGGCAGTTCAAACAAGGCACCCTCTGAGCCAATACAGGGGTGTGTTTGTAAAAACGAAATCCTCAAAAAATGGGCAAGAGTTTCATGTTGTTCTAGAGATAGGCCCATTTTCATGAAGCTGTTAAGCAGAAAATACTGCTAGGCAAATTTCTTTGCTAAGTTAAAAATGAGTAGGGCACCAGTCGCAATAATGTAAACTTCATGGACTTTTGGCTGGTAACCTGTTTCTGCACAGCAATGTTTGTCTGTGCTTAGCTAGTTTTTGTGCTTACAAGCTTAAAGAAATTGGGCCCAGACATGAAATGTAATTTTGTAACTGCGAAAAAAAAGAGGAAATGGCCAGCAACACTTAACTTAAATAAAAAGGAGGGAATCAGCTGATCAGCTGGAAAGTCACATGCCTAAGAGATGAAGCACCCTGAACTGGTACGATGTTTCATTTTAGAGGATTTACACACTTTTTCATCGTCATCATCGATCGGCCCAGACCAGTGCCTAACTTGATGGTGCTGCTTATTGTGGAATTCTACGTTTATGGCCGAAGTTATCATTCCTTACAAGGCACCAGAAGCGTAGAATTCTGTGATAAGAAGTGCCAGTAGCCTTTTTGAGGAGACTGACTGGGTAAATTTTAATTCAATTTTGCGGTGAACAAAGAAAAATTGACTGGAGCGGGATTTGAACCAACGACGCCCGTATCTACAAATTGAGCTGTCCAGCCCTAATATTGGCGGTCTCCATACTTTGTCAATATCTTTGTTCGGGGTTCCAGTCAGAAGCCATTCAACCTGAAACTTCCAAGCAGTCAGGGATGACACACCAGCAACACAACCAATACACATAGATGTGGCTCTATGGATACAACCTGGGAAGCAGCAGGGAAGGGACCACCTTAAGGGGATGCAGCGTTTTAATTTCAAATATAAAGCAATAAACCACAAGGGAAACTGACTGAGTAAATTCTAATTCAATTTTGGGGTGAACAAAAGAAAATTGTGTAGAGCGGGATTTGGACTGTGCTCAGTTGGTAGAGTGCCGGTACGTTTATCCGGGGGTTGCTGGTTCAAATCCTGCTCCAGTCAATTTTTCTTTGTTCACTCCAAAATTGACATAAAATTAATATGTCAATTTATTAATTGACTACAGAGCAAGAGTACATGTAAATAAATGTACACAACAAGTAGTTTACTTGTATACTTCAAAGATTTTGTCCATCTTCATCCATAGGAATACTTTAAAAAAACCTTTAAAAAATAAAAACATTCCAGTATGAATTAATCTATCGTACTGAGATTTACAAATAAAACTACAAAGGACCAAATACATGCAAGAATCTCTGCTTAAACTTGTCGGATAAAAAAACAGGTTCTAAAGTCAAGAGATCTACCACTCAACTACTGGTTGGGGGGGGGGGGGGGCTGGATTAACAAGATATACTTAATATTGGGTAAACGCAGGTTTAGTCACAAGAACAAGTGTAAGATGGGGTTTTTTTTCGGGGGGGGGGGGGGCGGGGGTAGGGGTAAAGGACGAATACAATTGAGGTAAATACACATGGGCTTGGGTTTTGACTGTTTAATTGTACACTCCGTGTTCTCCTAGTCCTGCACACTTCAAGTGGAATTCGAACCCAAGACCTTCTGCATTCTACAGAAGTCTTAACCACAAGACTATTATTAAGCTTTGAGACCAACTCAATGTTTGTAATGGGAGACTTTTGAGGAAGGCCGGGGTGGTAGCAGAGTTACCAAATAAATGCTTTTCTTTTTTCTCGGAATTGTGTCCATACTCAGAACTACGTAAATGTGGGAAAATTACCCAGTATAAATACTGCCACCTAGTGTTGCAAACGTCTCCCTTGATTGGGGATAATGAATTTTAGTTTTGCCCTTCACCAAAGTACAATTGCCGTGGGGCTCCACATGGCTACTGCTCCCACGATGGAAGGACAAGAAGCAGCAAAAAGGGGTGAGAGCCTGAGCCTGGGGTTGCAGGCAGACCCATGGAGGGGCCATCAGGGGCCATCAGGGGCAAGGGCCCAGACTGGGACTTGGCCCCATCCCCAGGAAAGCCAGGGGTCTGTGTGAATTTGTTTTCCACCAGAATGAAGAAGCACTGTCTGTACAGTACATGTACCTACTATTTTACATTGGTGGGGGGGGAAGTAAAAATACTTGTTCATTATCCTTAATAATGCAATCTTTAGATAGGTTTTGAGGCATTGCATGATGAGGTATCAGTGCATATTTGGTTATATGTTATATGTGATTGTATCTACTTTGCTATATACAGTAGATTGTTCTTGTGAGAACTGTTATTATTCTGTGGAGTAGATTTCAGAATTCGGGGGGGGGGGACAACTTAGGTCTGAAAAGAACTGTCCTGCTTCACTAAGTACTACCTGGGGAGGTAGGAAATCGGCCTGGACTACTACTACTTTCGCTTAGTGGATCGAGGGGACTTCTTGGATGACTTCACTGCCGCGAAGTGAGTTTGTCAATTGGTCTCAACATTTTGACTAGCCTGCTGTAGTCATCGTCAGGAGACTGAAGAGTGTCTGAGATGCTGGTCTCTTTATAGGGATTCAGAGGTTTTAGTGTAGAGTCAGCACTGCTCTGATTAGCTGTTCTGAAAGGAAAACTGTGTTTGGTGGGCTTAGAGGCATTGTGTTTTTTTTTTTTAAATGACGTAATTCCACGCTGAGTATCTCACGTGCTACATTAACACGATCAACTTGGCTCTCTTTAAACACTATGGGCTTTTCAAGATACTCTGCACAGCTTTCGTTGGGGAATCACACACACAAAAAAACTTGATATCCGATAAGTACGACCTTCGGTGTGGAGAAACGTTTACATACAATTGGTTACACATCCAATATGACACAGGGGAGACAAGACTCACTGTAGATTACCTTGTGCTTATGAACTCGTTTATGCTATGCCCATCCAAGAAGGGAAATTTTGGAAGGAAATTTTGTTAGAATAAAAGTTAAACGCATTAAAGTTGAAACTGGATTTTCAAAGAAATGTAGATAACAAATGGCATCTGACAACAGTCCATTCCATGCATCAGGAACAAAAAATGTACCCATTTGTAACATCTATGCACCAGCATGTTGCATTCTCAACGATGTCCTAACTAACCCACCAAATCCAACCACCCAATGTTAAAAACCTACTGATACAAACAACTCACATCAAGCCCATCTTAGCTTCTTCACAGTCAAATCAAATCAACCGACTTTGGCCCAACCTTCCCTACCAATGTGCCACACCCAACCAACCAATGCATCCAACTTACACCACATATGCCCAACCAACGTACAATGCCCAAATTACCCAAACCATATGCCCCACCAACGTACAATGCCCAACCTACCCAACCCATATATGCCCAAACTACGCACAATGCCCAACCTACCCAACCCATATGCCCCACCTATGTACAATGCACAATGCCCAACCTACGCACAATGCCCAACCTACCCAAACCCTCAAGCCCAACCTACTCACAATGCCCAACCTACCCAACCCAAATTCATAACCTACCCCACCACAACCTCCACTACATCAGAACCAGCTACATGATGAACACCAATCCACCCAGAGACCCAAGCTACATATACCCTACCCAAACAACCCAATGATACCCCTTCCACCCCCAGCTTCAACTCCTTAAAACTCACCTTTGACTTTCCTTTAACGGGTTGTTCCTGATCAACTTGGATCCAGCCATTCCAATTATCTCTGCTGACCGTGACAGTGTGCCATTTACCGAGGGAAACCTGCAACTTACTTGTAATAACGGCTGGAGCAGTCCCACCAAGTTCATACCTGAATGGAAAGAAACACAAAGCCACCAGGTTTAGAGAAAGACACTTTATCCCTACATCTTCCCATCAGAAAGTTCATTTACACTTTGTCTCTACCTTTGTGAACAGGGAAAATAACAAACAAGATAGGAACGAAATGCAAAGAGAATGTCATTTGTTGTGTTATCTGTAGGTAAAAGTCGCTAATGGTATGCCAAGGCTGACTTTAAGACAAAGACTGGGCTCAGAGAGGACTTGACTTTTTATTTTGCCTAATCGCCTATTGCACTGCCCTGGAATTAAACGGAGACCATAGAAGCCATGGCCTCCATTGCCCTGGTCTTGGCCTTGGTGCACCTTCAATAGTTTCCCATAGACTTAAGTATTTTCCAATGGAAAAGCCCCTTGCAAAGTGAAAATGGCCTTGCCCTCTCAAAGATGAAATTCCAGGCCCGATACATAGTTGCTGTAATGGCAAGGCAGTTGTTTCTTTAAGGACACCTCTATAATGGAACTTTAACATTCAACTGGAACATTTCAAAGGGCACCAAGGCAATGACCAGGAGCATGAAGGCAATTGCCGCCAATGGATCTGTGAAGTATCGGGGCTACACATTTCACTTCTTGCAGGCCTCGAATTAACTCACGGCACCCACAGCAAGTGCCGTGGTGCCCTATGCTTTTGCCGTGGTGCCCTTTGCAAAGTTCCAATACAGATTAACATTTTCCTCATAGAAGTGCCCCTTACCAGAGGAAACTTGCTGTGCCCCTTCAAGAGCGAAGTTCAAGGCCTATTCTTGAATACCAACATCTTGGGTATGTATCGTGAGTATAGGCCTATGGGTTTCAGTCAGAATTCGAAAATGGTGAGTCAAAATTGCTGCCAATTAAAAAAAATTGGGCGTCCGAAATCAAAACTGGAACAACTGTGTAGCAGCCTTTCTTTTCCATTTTTTCCTTTCTTTTTCTTACTGAGTTTCTTTAATACAAAACGTAAAAAGGAATATTGACATCAACAACTTTTTTATATTCATTTTTATTCATTGGCGGAAAAATGCTGGTTTATTATTTAGATAAGAGGAAAACAAGTTGTTTCAATATTTATGTGTCACTTTGTGTCAGCATTTATCACAGCATTAATGCTGTGACACCTTGACTATTCAATAATTACTTGAAAAAGTCGAATAAAATGTATGCGACAGATTTTTTATCACAAACAGATCACAGATACATGTAGCACACACATGGCTACTGTCTGCTCATGGTCTGCCCTTTTTGGGGTCAACTTGCGTGCATCTCCTAAGAAGTGCACAGGTCAGTAATACGCAGAGATTCTGGTCCAACAAAGATTTCTTGTGGGTGATGACGTCAGGTGAATTGGGTCAATACACCTCTGATACATTTTTTTTTTCCTGTAAAAATTACAAATGGCAGGATCAGTGGATGCTGGGAAAAAAGACTGGTCCCTATTTTGTATCGTTTTTGTGGGTTCGAATCCCAGGCATGACACTTGTGTCCTTGAGCAAGACACTTAATAACTGCTTCAAATAGGGAAAGAGGCAGTTATGATTGTCTTGCAATGGATTCATTTACCCCTCCCTGTTCTTAGCTGTGCTGTGAAGAGATTTGTGTTTATATCTCGCCATGTCTTGTTTCTGCGTATTGGGGCACCATAAAGGTGCACATGGAGCCAAACAAGATGGCTATATCATGATAAAAGTTCATTGACTTCTCAAAACCTTTGCACCTATGAGAAACCCTACCAGAACCCAACCCCCACCCCCATCCCTAACTGACCCAGAATCAGAAGGCAAAGCAGTATTCACTCAGAACAACTTCTGTTTATGTCGTTCAAAACAGGCGGAAATACTCCAACCAAAAAGGAGCTCATAAATTTGATGCCACAGGACTGTGTCTGAAGTTTTATACCTTCCAGATGGAACCGTACTCAGAATTCATGTTGCCCAACAGCTACCAGGTTTTATTGCAGCTAGATTTGTATTATGTTTCCCTGATCAAAAAATAAATTCTGTATTATTACTTATGTTGACGGCAGAATGTTAAACCATTTAAGAGCCCAGCGAATGCTGTGCTGGGGTGTGGCATGATATCACAAGCATGAGAAGAGGTCAAAACTTGTTACAACAAAAAAATCATTGCTAGCCACTGTTGTTACCTGAGAACTTTCATGATAATGAGACAATATCTTAAGCGTTCACTGTAGTATTAACATTGTTTAAAGCTCCATCTCAACATCGGTAAGAAGAAAAACATAATTGTTCACAGATTTACATATACCTTACATGGTACTTTGTATGAAGATAATGATGGTAGAAAACTGTCCTTGAAATGTTTCTGCCTGAAGTGTTATCATTTTTAAACAATAAATGAAATAAGATACATGGATATATTTTTTATTGTGATATCAAAACAATGTTGGTTTTAAGGGTCTTCAAATGATATTTTCTAGACTATTACTTTACTTCAAACAAACGTATTCTCAGAAAGATTGGTACTGGTATGAACTGGTACTAGACCCAGTTTCATAGAGCTGCTTATGCAGAAAGTGCTTCAAAAAACATTTCTGCTCAGCAAAAATTAGCAGGAAACCAGTCACAAATGGTACATGTGACATGACATGGCATTTTGCCTTGTAAGTTATTTCTGGTAAGCACAAACGTTTTGTTTTTTGCTTATTCATGTACTAAAAGGGCCCATGAAATGTATTTTTTTAATGCAGTTCTTGGAAATGCACCGTTGTGTCCCATTTAACCTTGTTTTCAATTTTTTGTTGTTGCTATTTTCAAGGGTAGTTTTGGTGCCTTTTTCGGTTTTATGCAATCAATGGGAATGTCTGTATTCATGATCAAAAGTGTGAGGTCATGTCAGGCAGAAACCTCAATATTGCAATTAGTTTATGCACAAAAAGTTGACAGAATTTAGGAGATTTCACTGTCGTAAACTTGATTTTCTTTAGTAATTCAATGTTGTGCCAGTTCATGGCAGTAAGCGCATGAGCAAATGTTTCTCACAGATGCTTTCAATTATCAAATTTGGGGGTTCAGGATGCCATGAATTTCAACAGAAGACTAGTGTGTCTCCCTGAAATGACATCAAAGCAACATCGCCCTCAGTTGTCCAGAAAAGCATGGACAATTTTAAATGTTTAAAGAAGTGCACTTTTCAATCAAACTAAACAAAAAGGGAAGTCAATTAGTTTTCATACACTTTAAAGGAGATTAGAAAGTGGCATAAAAAATTCTCCTAAGACATGCACACTTCAGGAGTCTTTCAAGCAGCTCTGGGTAATCTAGTTGGTAAGACATCTGCTCTAGAATGGCGGGGGTCGTGGGTTCGAATCCCACCCGAAGAATATGCCTGTGTGTTTTTTTTTCTTCACATACCTCAGGAAAGTACGGAGTATACAGTGTTTAACACACATCCGTGTATAGGTAAAAAAAACACAAAATAATACAGCTCTATGAAGTTTGGACATGGTATAATCAATGAGATGGCAGATTAAATAATATACGCTATATATATATTTCTTTTACAAAGGGCCTTTTCTATTGTTCTCATAATAGAAAGAACTGCTTACTGGGGTGTCCGCTAACATCTCAAAAGTCTTCCATTGTAAAAGAAATATGTATAGCGTATATTATTCAATCTGCCAACTCATTGATTATACCCATATACGGATGTGTGTTAAGCACTGTATACTCGGTACTTTCCCCCCGAGTCATAAAAATCCACAGGCATATTCCAAACCACCTCTCACATAACCATTCATAGGCAGGTGCGCTTTGTGTGAGGTTGTTACACCGCTAGGCTTAAACACCTTTATGAAATATGTTTTCCCGCCAACTCAAATCATATTAGCAATAACAGCTGTTTGGCGAAAACACTTCTTTTAAATGCAAGTTTATAGCAAAGGCAGATGCTACGCTGAATAGCGCTTTGGGATACAGGGAACACACATCGCCGCTATGGTTTTTACTGCAACCCTTTCTTCCTATCTCCTATTCGGATGCATAGCCCCAAGATACCATGTGGGGCTTTAAAGGCAACTCCCGCTAAAACCATATCTGACCTTTGGCGACCTAGCATGGCCGAGGCTACGTCACTTCAACCCCGTGGGGAATACTCCGCATATCAAGCAAGCTCTACCGGCATACGCCCAAATTTAATAACATACATCTGACCTTTCCAGATTACCAGAAACTGGGGCGCTTCTGACATCTTCAACATCTGTTTTTTGGTCCTTTTTTTTTTTTTGCAGGGCCAGGATTATACATCTATGATGCACACACTCTCTCCATCTCTTCTCTGGAACCTATCTCATTTGAACTCCATGACCAGGGGCTTCGGATGTTTTCCTTGGTTAGGTCATTCCCCTTATCACCGCCTGGCCACGTACTGCTACATCGACTGAGGCCCTCCCTGCGGCTGAATTGAGACTATTAGTTTAGCCAGTCAAAACGAGTCTTCTGCATCAGTTTTCATGACAATGAGACGGCTAGTTTTACTTGGTGTCAGTTTCCATTCCAGACATGTTTTTTTCCCCCACTCATAACAAGATCACAATCATATCATTCAATGATCCGTAAAAACATGTTTCTTCTGGAATTTGAACCAAGAGAGAAGTGATGTGCAGGAAAAAAAAAAGCACTTATCAAAATGTCAAAACACTTTGCTATGCCGAATGTCGTCAAACACTTTTCTATAATTTAAATTACAAGAGTGAAAATCTGTGACCTATAAATCTTAGCATTAAGCTAGATCCTAGATTTTGATGTGTATTTGGGTTCATAAAAAAGGAGGCCTGAAATGCTGGCGGCTCTTTATATGATAAGAATCAGGGGTTTGAGTGGCCACAAACAAAAACGGCTGACTAGCAAAAAGCTGAAATTTAATAAGTTGCCATTTTTGTACAGAGTAAGGAGTACAAAAAGCTGAAATTCTGAGTAAAAATCTGAACAAAAAAAGGCTGAATTCTCACACCCCTCAGGAATAACACCTGAGAGATGGACCATTACAGTTACATTTTATTTCACTTTTATTTTATTTATTTATTCTGGTTGTGAAGCAAAGGATTCTCAGAAAGCGAACTTAATCACTATGCTAACCAAGAACCCCATATAGAGAAGACAAGGAAGGAAGTTTCAGTTTTAGATGTGGGAGAAACTCCAGAGGATTTATTCCAGGGAAAACCCAGGCAATCAGGTAGGGACTGAGAACCCAATCCACATAGTGCCCCCGGCGGGATTCGAACCCGGATCCTCAAGGTGGAAGGTGAGGAAAGAAACCACTACGCCAACCCAGGCCACCTTATCGCACGGGACACTAGAGGAAAGGGAGATACCCTTACCACAGATTTCCCAGTAGATAACCATTGGTACCCCCATTGGGGAAAAGGATCACATTGGGGGAAATGTATCACTCAATCAGGATGATATGGGTGACAAAAACAGGTTCAGGCCTTACTACCAATAGGCCTTTTCACACTACAAAAAATCTGTGTTGGACACAAATCCGATCCGTCTAAGTTGGTCCGACCTTGTAACACTACAATATTTCAATCCGGAGTTGAGCCGTGTAGCACGTTCGATTTTGTGTCGAAACCAACCCTGGTCGGGAGTAAGTTGAGAGAGCTCTCGATCTTTTTGAAAATTCCAACACGTATCAAAAGTGAACACTCAGTGGTTTATTTTCAATCTGTGTTGAGTACACGGCGCCATCTGCAGTAATGCAGTATGGGAGTTTTCTGCTTGGATCCATGTAGGATCCTGACAGTAAGAAACGATTGCATAATACACGAGTCGAACGTTACTTGTGTAACCCACAAGCTGACTTCGCGCAGAGCTAGTGTGAAAACAGAACAGATTTGAAACATGATGAAATTTTACCTAGCCACCGCGGAGTTGTCACGTGTAGATTTCGACAAGGATTGGATGTTGATAGTGGGAAAAGGCCTATCGATGAAAGAGACACCTACTAGTCACTATGTAATGTTAGAACACAGCACAAAGCTCAACACCTGTACCTCGTGACTCATGGGGGGGATTTTCTTCCTCACAATCCCAAGTACAAAGCAATGGGGCTCCGTCATGGCTGCCTATGAATGAGTAGACTTGAAATCAAGCTGTTGCTGCTGATTATCCATGATTTCCACAATTCCCTTCTGAGACTAGCGTATGCCAGTGCCCTGTACTGATTATTTACACCTTGCATATGACGTCACACGCTAAAACAGCGCCCTCACTTGGGGTTAAAGGAAGACATGTGACTGGCTGAGAGTTGTGTGTTGCACTTACACGATAATGCGTTTCCATTTATTGACATCAGCGATGGTAAACTGTGCATAGGGTCTATTGCACATGGCATACAGGCCTGGCTATATGACCACTAGAGTGAGTTATGACAAACATTAAAACCTCAGCTGCACACTGGTAACCTGACTTTAAATGCTTCCAATCTTTGCACAAATCAAGCTATTTGTAATAAAACCAACCTGTGAAAATGTCAGCTCATTTCGTTGTCTCGTTTGCAAGAAAAAGGTAAACATGCATTCAGCATTTTTCCACATTCTGATAGGCAGAGTTTACGTCTCACTGAGATGAAACTTAATTTTGGATCTTATTTCATTTGTTATTTAAAAACGATAACACTTCTGGCAGAAAGATTTCAAGGAAAGTTTTCTACCATCATTATCGTTATACAATGTAAGATATTTAATAATCTGTGAACATTTATGCTTTTCTTCTTACCAATGTTGAGCTGGGGCTTTAATGACTTGATTTCAAGATTCATATTTGAGATGAACCCTAATGATAAGCTACGTGGTTGAAAAACCAGGGGTGGATTTCACAAAACTAGTCCTAACTTATGACTAGTCCTTCAAGTTAAGACTAGTTACTCGTCCTAACTCGAGATAAGACTAGTCTTAGTGCTTTGTGAAATCCAAACCTGGTTGTGTAGATATCAACTTGTCCGCACAAAATTATTGTTTGGCACAATTGTTGGTTTTTAAGCGGAAAACCAATTTTCAGAACCTTGGATGAGATAGTTAATACTTTAAGTGTCCGCTGTGTTTAAAACTGTTCAATGCTTGTCTGCCCTGGTTTGTTTTGGGGAAAACGAGATAATCTTGAAGGTAAACACACTGGTTCCTCCATGGTTTAGATCTTGATCTGTGGTCAGACAAAATACAATCAACTAATTATGTAACACTATTCAATTGTGCTCTGACTACAAAACCTCACATCAACCACTAAACCTCTCACAATTACCCCCTACAGTTCCTGTTCTGGAATAATGGTATTGGTTTTACTAAATCCCAAACAATGACCCTTCCATCTTGCCAGCTAACAAGCCTAACGAATAATCACATTGCAGGCTGAGCTGCGAGTTTAATCAATGCAGTCGTTTTCATAATGAGGTGAGGTAGGATCAAATTCAGCTTCAAGAACTTATCAAAACACAGCCTTCTTCTTTTTCTTCCTATTTGAGTGTTTCATTCAGACAAACTCCATTTTCTCCAAACAATGATATGTTATACAACAGCAGCAAACCTTGCTATTTATTTTTGAAAAAGTGCAGTCTCATTCTCAACTGGATTCTTCACAAAGTGAACACAATTTTGTTGGAAAGAAAATCTTTGCTTTCAAAAACTTCATTGGCTACAAAATGGTGTTGATGTATCAATGAACACAGCACAAGCCTAGTATGAAGCCTTCAAAACAAAATGAAACCAAAACATGATGGTGAGTCACTTTCCTTAATACATGTATAATTTATCTCATTTTGTTTACTCTACGCCTGACAAACAAACCCAAATTATCACAAAACTGTTTGGGGTCCAGTAGCTTTCTGCGAAGTGAGACATGTTTTTTCAACCAAACTCAATCCCATCACAATTAGGATTTTCCTGAGTTTTTTAAATCCCCCTGAAATGATGTTATCCCTTAAGATTAAGATAAATACCCCCAAAGAAAAGAAAGAGAAACTGTGGGTTGTCTGGAGGGCTGAGCAGTGGGGTCAATTAACCCCTGAAAGGTCTAGGATTTTTATTAGCAAGGTGAGGGAGTTGAAAAGAACCAGCAGAGTGGGGATAATAGTGGATTATCCCATCTGGGTACATGTTGAGGGCAACAGGCTCCTCGCTACTAAATGAGCCCTCCTTACTTCCATAATAAACCAAGCCTGTGTAAACTGGATACTGAAGGTTTGTCAGCAATAGACCTTTATCATGGTGCGGCCATCTTGATTTTCTCCCATTCAAAGCAATGTAACCAAACCGAGGCTGGAAGGGCAAATAGTGTGGTTCCTTTTTGTAGAATGAATATTAGCATCTATTACTGTTATTGGATACAGGGAACATGACCAAGATGGTGGCAGCATGATAAAGGTCCATTACCCTCACCACGAGGAGCTCTAGAATTCAGGATGACTTGTCTGTTTTTGTCTCCAATAGATCTTGGTTGCCACCATCTTTGTTCTTGTTCCCTGTCAACCATTTCAGTCATGACTGCTGATTTTTATTATGCCAAAAAGGGACCTGACTATTTTCCATCTAGCCACAGTTTGGTGACACAGGCCCTTTTCGAAACCATGGCTTGGGCTTAGGCTCCAGCTTGGGCTCCGTCTGCCCATTAGAACTCCCGTATCGAAAGCGCACATTTTCAAAAAAACTGACGGCCAATGCAAGGGGGTCTATTCCCCTCCACTAATTTCAGTAAACACACCATCCAAAAAAATTCAAATTTGAAGGTCATGTCTTAGCACCGATTCATAAGTTTCCTTATTTTGATTGCGTACAACTGAAATAATAGTATTGGGGTCTCCAAATGCTATTTTCTCTACATAGACTCTCAATGTTGAGAAAAAGGCATTTGAAGACCCAGTAATCTTATATCAGTTGTAAGCAATCAAAGTAAGGAAGCTTATGAACGTACTAAGAAAAATGCTATTTTCTCAACACTGACAGTATTTGAGACAGAACTATTTGTCTGGAGGATCAGTACAGATAATCTTTCCAATGAGTGAGGTTTCAGAATGAAACTTGTTCATCTTTTTCTCCGATAATATTATAAATCCTGCACTTTGTCTTCAACTGGCCCTGAACTTGATTGAGCAAGCTGTTAAAATCATCCTTCCTCCCTCTTCGATTGAAACGGCTTACTTCCAAATCATCTTTCTTTAATAACCAGTACTTGATTACTGAACAAATATACCAGGTGCTGATAACACAACCTAGGAAATGTGTTTGTATCCAGCTTTCCGGTGCCTCAGAGGATAGACAGTAAGCAGACTTTATGAATCTAGCCTTGCTCACAAAGCACAGTGACAAAGTCAAACTCCATGCCCGCAAACCATTTGAAACGTGACAATCTCTCCCCGTTCAATAAAAGAGATTTTTAAAGAAATGAACGCGCTCGCTGATGACTGTGATCCTCAGAACAAAGCAACCGGAGGAGAGACGGCCGTCATCGTGTTTGTCCGGCCGTCATCGTGTTTATCTCCCGATGATCTCGTCTTTCAGTGACCCGACGTGACGTCTGGGTAACAAGACACTTTCATTAAAATATCAATAAGATCTTAAGACTGCAGTTAAATTAGATAAAAGCCCAGCCGCAGGGGGGGTCCGTACAGGCCAATACAACATCAACACGACCCAAGTGGAATATATATCTTAAAATAGCTCAAGGCGTTTATGTCTCATGCAATCATCTGCGTAGCTCCACACTTCTTCATCTTCATTGATGCGAATTGTGTCCTCTTATACACTCAAATCACGGGAACCTGGATCGCCCCAAAACTGGGGTGAATTGTTTCAATCCGAAATTGATTTCAACCAGTTAAAGGGAAACCAAAACGTTGCTGACAAATTAGCAAAATGTTTGGTTTTACATAAATAAATGAGAGAGTTACCATTAATTTAAATCCTTCAAAAACGACAACCGTGTATTTTAAATAAAAGTAAGTACTGCTAATAACTTGTGGGGATGTTTTCTTTTTGAGTATTTAACCCTTTGGTGAACAGTGTGAAATTTCCCAGAGTCGGGGTTTGCAAGGGTTAGCATTTCAAGTGTGAAGATGTTTATCAAATCATCCCTGAAATTTCCTAGGAAACTCAGCCAGTGTAAGAAAGACATTATATCGAGAGAGAAAAAAGAAAAGCTAATGATTTTCATAACAAGTATATATTTTATGACTAGCCGGGGCGGACTCTGTGACACTTTTATCACCAAAACTGAAAACAATGCCCTTGAGAAACAAAAAGGGGAAAACAAAACATGAAAGAATGCTGTGGTTAAACCATGGAAACATGGTTCAATCCCCCAGGCGGAATGTCTAAAATGTTTAGTTCTCAACTGAGAAGTCAAGCACATTTTGAGACTCTTAAGTAGTCTTGGCCCAAGACACCAATATTCAATAGTGGATTGTGTTTGTCATTGTGTGCCTAGATGAATGTTGGAAGGCAGTATGACCTTTTTTTCCCAGCACACAAAGTAAAACTTTTTACCCCAGCAGAAGGTCACTAGGCAATAAAATGGCTTTTTTGAAAAAAAAGGGTAGCTCATGACTGTTGTATATTTGTTGCTAGAATAACCCCGAGACATGTTTTTCCATTCTTGTGTGGAATTGTACTTTCCTGTAATGACTTATAAATGGCAGAAAAACAACCAAACGTTTCACACTCAGTTTTTATGAAACAATTTTGGACAGTAAATTGCTTACGGCCTTTTTCCCAGTCAGAGTTTTCATTATGTCCGTCTTCCAGGCTCATGACGATGTACAATTTACACTAGTACAACTAATTTGTAATAGCGTGCCCTCTTACGGCCCAAGCGTATACAAAATCCTCTGACAAAGTACAGGGCCCAATTTCATAGAGCTGCTTAAGCAGGAAATTTTGCTGAACAATTTTGTGCTAAGCAAAAATGAGTAGAATACCAGTCACAAATGGTACATATGACATGGTAGTTCGGCTGGTAACCTGATTCTGGTAAGCATAATTACTTTTTGGTTAGCTACTATTTGTACTTAAAGCCCCAGCTCAACATTGGTAAACTGACTGTAAATGCTTCCATTCTTTGCACAAATCAAGATATTTCTAATAAAACCAACCTGTGAAAATATCGGCTCATTTTCATTAGTATTTGATTTGAGAGAAACAGTAAAAGTGCACTCAGCAATTTTGTACGCATTCTTATTGGCAGAGTTTTCGTCTCACTGAAACGAAAACTAATTTTAAATCTCATTTTATTGATCATTTAAAAACGATAACACTTCAGGCAGAAATAGTTTAAGGAAAGTTTTCTACCATCATTATCTTTATACCATGTAAGGTATATGTAAATCTGAGAACATTTATGTTTTTCTTCTTACCAATGCTGAGCTGGGGCTTTAAACAGCTCTAAGAAATAGGGACCAGGATTGATAACTTAAAAGGATTATAAAATTCATACCAGCACCAATCCTCAAGATAACTATTTCTATCTGAAATACTGTCAAAGTAAAAAAAACTACCATTTGAAGAACCTCCCAAATCACTACTGTGTATTTCAATTTTGGATAACAACAATCAAAATATTAGCACTTTATGATTGTGCACAAAATCTCAGACACAACGTAAACAATTTTGTATTGTATCCACTAAAAAGTGCCTACTAGATGTGATGAATTTTTGACAGGTTGGTTGCTTGATGTGATTAATGAAAACTTGAGGACGGAATGAATTTACTCTCCCAAAAACCAATACATACATGCACATGTATATGATCTTTACCTTAAAAAAACATAGTCACAAACTTGATGAAGACTGTTGAGCAGGGACAGAACTTGAAATACGACTTTGGGCTTCAGTCCGACTAAAAATAAAAGTTTGACATTTTGTAGCGACCATGGATGCATACCGCTCTATGAATGATAAGCCCTTGGAGTAAACCAAGGTATGTTGACCTTTGTTACACAACTGGAAAGATTGGACCATATTAAAAACAGATAAACATTTGATACATCATTTGGATGTCTGAAGGAAACTCCTCGCTGCACTCCTCGGTTACCACACCACCACAAATCTTCAGACATGACAGTCTGATTTATGAGTCAAGGCTGGTGAGTAATAGTATGAGTTTACTGAGTGACTTGAGTCACTGGAATGAAATTTGAGTTAATAACGCTAATTAAATGGGATACTTTTTTGGAAAACTAGGTATATAACACTCGGCGACATCGACTTCAAAAATGGCGCAACCAAGATTATTGTGAATAGGGTCAATACATGTACTTGTACATACAGTTCTTCGGAATGATTTTCAATGTTCTACAAGTAAATATTCAGTTTACAATGATTCACTTCTCTTCCTTAATGATGATATTACTTTGCTATCAGTCTACTAAAAGCTAAATGATAACATCTTGTGCATCATTAGTTCTTGGAAGGTTGAATTCAATTCATTCTTATCCTCTTGTTTTGTGAAGTTACACAAGGGGTGGATTTCACAAAACTAGTCCTAACTTATGAGTAGTCCTATGAGTTAGGACTACATGTAGTTACTTGTCCTAATTTGAGGTAAGACTAGTCCTAGCGCTTTGTGAAATCCACACCAGCTGTCAGTGTTTTTCAGGTCGAGAATGCTAAATCATTTGCAGAATCTAAAAAAGGCTGTTTTAAGGGGAAATTTTGTCATACAATATTTTGTGCCCAGTCCATTTTCGTCTTGGTTTATTACTTAAGCAGTATTTTAGACAGAACTATTACTTAGGTCAATGGTGTTGGTGTCAAATTTATAAAAGTTAAGCTTAAATCACCGTTTTAGTTTTATGATCATTACAATCGTGTATTTAACCTTTTTTAAAGGTTAGAAATCAAAGCGTTTGGTTCAGTTTGCAGTTTCAAAATAACTTTCAAAAACGACTTCTTCCTATCGATTCATCGTTTTGAAGAGGATGACAAGCGAGGACGGTAAAGGGTCTCCGCGGACTGGCTAGAAATGAAATCAGCTTTGTAGCGGTTTGCAATCTACATGAGATGAACAGCCTCAGGAGGCCGGACGCCGTCAAGTACCTTACAATCGCGTCTCGAGACCCTCCACTCTGAAGCAATATTTCCTCCGTATATGAAAACTGAGTAAGTCCCACTGCTCCTTTAGTACACGGAGTGCGATTTCCAATACTTCTTCCAATTCCCGAGCAGCCCCCAGGCCCGGTTTTTACTAAATAGTCTCCATTTTTATCGGATTAGGATTATTAAAGACTTGGAATGAGCGTCTCAAGAAAATGAATCCCCCCAACTGCCAACGGTAGGTGTTTCATTGAAAGGTGCTAAACCTACCCATAGGGAAGTGCTTTTCACTGATGTCATCAATGTTATCTCCGAACCGGTGGGACTTTTTTTTTTTTTTTTTTTTTTTTTTTTAAAGCTACTGGTATAAAGTAACTGTATCCACAAAGGGCTCTCGGCAATACAACGCCTAGGGAGTCCCTCAGCTATTATTACAGCACTGAATCAGGGAACCAAGAGGATTGTCAGGTCACCGGTGTGTGGGTTGACTGCCAAGCATTTCATCCTTTTGTTAAACGAGGTCAGAGTTGCATGCCTGGTGAATGGGGCACATCTCGGTTGTTTACACAACCCAGTATTTGTCAGTTGGAATTGTCAGTCCGGGAAAATCTTTTTTGTTGGAGATTTTTGTTTGGGGGTCCCAGCTACTTTGGTGTGTGTATAAGTACTCCATATAACCAGACGTGTCCAATTAAGTTTCCTTTGCCAAGTAGTGTACTCAGCAGATATGAATCAGCTTGGGATTCCCTTACCAGCGCTCTCCCATCAAAATAACCAAAATATGATTTCCGTTGGAGGTGGTTTTTTTTGTTGTTAATACACTGATCAAGACCTGGATACTCCATCAGGATGTCTCGTCTGGATGTTTTGTCAATGTCTGAGCGGACACCAAAGAAGTGCGAAATGAACACACCCCTGTAGAACAGAGTTAATGGTGTTGATTTTGTTTGAAAAGTGTGACCTTCTTCATGTAATGTATGTGAAATGTGGCCAACAAAACTGAAAGATGTGTCATCACACATTAGAACATTATGGCCTTACATTACTCAAAAGCAATGTCCATGTGAAGACATATAAAAAATACAGGTATGCCCGTATTGTGGGTGACTTTCTCTAGCTATCGTACATTATACAATTGTTGCACGCTGTGATTGGGTCCATGTAGGTGTTTTGTACACCAGAGGAAGTAAATGGCACCCATACAAAACCCATGAACACCCATCACACAGTGTGAAACAATTGTTTCATTATACTATGGTAATAGATTGCAAAATTGGGAAACGAACATTATAAAACGAAATAAATTATATCTCTTTGTTCCCCATGCACGTGCGTCTTTGTAGCACATCACGTGACTGGTTCTCGACTGATAAAAATTCAGAATCTATTACCATGGTAACAAGTACATTTGCACACCTTCAGCCCTAACCCCTTCCCCCTTCACATTTGTGTTTTTGAAACTGCCATCGCTAAGTTTTGGATGTTATTTAGAGACCCTTTTCCCACTTTATTAAAAATCACTAGAACATAATTTCAACAAAAATTCAAATTTGTTTTTCATGGAGCCGCTTCGGCACAAAAAGTAGCAAAGCAGAAAACAATTATGCTGACCGGAATAAAGTTACCAGCTAGAACACCATCTCAAATATACCATCTGTGACTGGTATCCTCCACATTTGTGCTTAGCAGGAAACTTTTAAGCAACATTTTCTGCTCAAGCAGAGCTATGACATTTGGGTCCCGGTTGCATCAGCATGAACAGTTGTCTCATTAAAAAAATTTAAAAAAATGAGAGTTACATCATGTATGACCTGCAGTCTTGCAATTTTTCATGAAATGTACGAGGCTAAAGCGCCCTCACTAGACAATCGCTTCAAAAATTACCCTGTTGGAGTTGGCGGCTCTAACAAATCGGCTCCAATAACTGGATTAGAAGGGTTATTTAGGGTCTAGAGTGGTGCTTCTTATAACAGGGATGACGTGCTCTGCATGTAAATCAGTCTCTTACCTCCTACTTGCCCAGGGCATTATTAGGTTCAACTACTGACCCTTACAGCTTTCAACAATACAATAATGACCGGTCAGTAACACTTTAAGCCCCACTTTTTCTAAAGCCCCGCTGTCAAGGGGTTTTTAAACTGCCTTGGTTGTTGCAAATGTGACTTATTTTGATATTTTTTTAAAATAAATTGAGCAACTAATGGACACCTGTCAAGACTGGAGTTTAAATGCAGCTGTTTTTTCGACATGGCTTACCTCCACATTCTGTATATTACGGCGCCCCCCAAAAGTGCAGAATTCTTTCGTAAATGGTACCATGAGGTTTTACTCTGATTGGTTGAACTCTGTCTCACATGACTAATGATCACAGTTAATAAAATTCGGTGTGCATCTGTCACAGACTTCATATCATTCTTCAAGGTGTTTAAGCGTAAAAATCTCTCCCTCCTGTCTGTTTGGTTGGCTGAATTAATCATCCAGTCCAACATGCTAAGAATCACACAGGACCTTTCTGTGCGCTTCTGAAAAAAACATGCTTCGTATCATTCCAAATGCATCCGTCAACATTAATATTTCCCTTCAAAAAAGACATCATCAATCAAAATAACTCACTTGAAAACCATCTTTCCTTTGACGAGACCAATGGAGAAGTAATCAGCCGCAGTGCTGTCCTTTTCCCCGCAGAATAGGAGCAGTCCATCTAACGTCTCCGGCTTGAAGTCTATGCTGATCTGGAATGTTCTGTAGAGCCCAAAGGGGGTGGGGAACTCCATGAAAGAGTGACTCTGGAAGCTTGGGAACTTGACCAGAACAGCTGAAATAGAAAACAAACTTCACTTTTAATACCGAAAAGTGATGAAGGGATGAGGTTGATAGTAGGTATGATACAGAACTGGTTAATATTACTCAGTAAGATCGTATCCGAATTAGCAGCTACACTACGGCTGCGGCTGTTGTGATGGCTGTTGCTATGGACGTGCTACACTTCAATGTATGATGAAGAAGCAATCCAGCTGAAGCCGTAGCCACCAACCTGCACAGGGCCTAAGTTTCTCTTTCACGTTTATTTAGTAGTTTACTTTTTAAATTGTTTGATACAACAAATATAAATATTGTACGGATAAATTTTCACCGGTTGCAGGCATCTATATAGGCATGGAACTACATGGAGGTCATGGCCTCTGTTGCCCAATTTCTGACTAGTTTTCTGCTAATTTTGGCTTTGCAGCAAACTTGTCCGCATTGTTTTCTGCTTGAAGCCCCAGCTCAACATTGGTAAACTGACTGTAAATGCTTCCATTCGTTGCACAAATCAAGATATTTGTAATAAAAACAACCTGTGAAAATGTCAGCTCAGCATTCAGCATTTTTGTACGCATTCCTATTGGCAGAGTTTTCGCCTCGCTGAGACGAAAACTAATTTTGGATCTTACTTCATCTTACTTTAAATTGAGCATTTTCACGAAGCCACATATCTCAATATGCACTCGTTTGTACACAGTGCTCTACACGCACGTCTCGTTTTTTCGCTTTCACAAAGTGACTTATGTGTTTAGGAATTTATAACTCATCAAAACAGTTGCATGATGGAAAACACTTCATGACAGTTCTGTTCAAATAAAAGTCAGCTTTATTTTGGTATCAAAAAAACAAATAAGTGTAGAGATTTGAATGGGAATTCTCCATTCGTTGGGTTCTTTGGTCCGTGTGGAATTAATAATGAGCAGGAAGAATGACCACAAATAAGTTGATGAAAGACAACGATATTGGTTGATATAACGGTAATCTGATGACTAAGTTTTTTTGGAGCTCCGCTCCTTTCAACGATCATGTAGCATCTCGCCAACTCCCTTCTATTTTTACATATATTTATTTTATTCCAATCTTTGTTATTAATTATTTTCTAAATCAAAATATTTATAAAAGGAAATTAATCATGCTCGCGCTTTGCAAGCAGCTCGCGCGGGCAGTGGATTAATTAGCATGTCACCACATAAATAAATGGCAAGCAGTCTCCTAAACAGCAGTTTGAAAAATAGTTCAACTTCAACACGCAATTTTCTCCAAACATTTTGGCTGTGGAACACCATCATCAGTTCATGGCACGACTGACGAATTGAAAGCTTATTATTATCAAAGCTTATCAACCTCTAGTGCAACTCTTGTTCTAAACGAATATTCATTGTAAAGAATATGGCGGACTTGAGGATGATCTGGGCACCTACACTATGAATAAATGAAACATGAAAAGACACGTAAACAACACTAGTTTTATAAGGCCGTTCTGTTTTCCTGGGTCAGATTCCAAAGAGCTGCTTAACAACACAATATTGCTTACCACACTTGTGGCAAATTAGTTTATCTTGTAGAATCATGTGGGATTTACTCACTACCAATATGAATGATATTGACATGGCACCATGTCTGGTAACCTGTTCATGTTATGCAAGATTTATCTGTGTTTTGAAAATATTGGGTACAGGGGTGGATATCACAAAACTAGTCCTAACTTATGACCAGTCATATACACTGTAAGTTAAGACTAGCTACTCATCCTAACTCGAGATAAGACTGGTCCTAGCGCTTTGTGAAATCCACACCTGGTCTTTGTTCTTGTGGAAACTTTAAAACTCTCTCCTCAAAGCCATTCCAATGTTGACATTTTGCATGCAAAATGAGGCGTCGTCTGAAAAACTGCATTTCCAGCCATACATGACCGTATGTTGTGTGATTAGCTCATACATGAACATGTAATTTGTGAAACCGAGCCTCTTTCCCACAATGGAGTTAACGCACATTTTTCGTATCCAGTAAATGCTAGCCAGATACACACAGACAAGCACTGTATACTGTTTACAAGAACATGTCTGCAGACAAACCCTGCAGCGGGAAAAAGTCCTACACCGTAATTTCTTTAGCAAGACACATGTGATTGATGTGCATGTTGCCACATTCCAAATGTTTTAGACATTTTGTTGTTATTATTTTTTAAGGTGATCCCAAAATCTTGCCTCGAGGGCGCCGCATGCTTCCCTTTTCAAATTCCAGTTTTAACGACATAACCCTAATCAGGGGTGGCTGGTAGGCTATTATTGCCCAAGAAGGTACCCTGGCCCTAACAGTACCAGAAATACCCCTAGAAAAAGAGAGTGAGAGGGGAACAATCATTTGGTTTAAGGGACCCCACCTGAACCTGATGGATTGCCATAGTAGCAACAGTTCTTTTCCATTTCGGTCGAAGTAGGACCCACTTTTGACAAAATAAAAACCATATGAAAACAACCGGCCCTTAACAAACAAACTCGTAAAGAAAGACAGCACAATAGCACCAGGGATTTGGTGGCAGTAATTGAACTGCATGCAGCTAAACTGAAAGTTATAAATAAAATAAAAAGGGGGAAAAAAGGGCAGACTGGAGTGATTTTGTGTGCTGAATGGAGCAATGGGGAAGTTGATGAATACAAGTTTTAATCTTTTCCCCCCCCGGAGACGAACTGGCTGTGTTGGGTGTTAATACCCTGCCTTTTCACCCTGTCAAAGCGTTTTCAAAATCTGTTTATAGCGGACATGTGTTGGATTGTCTGCAGGAAGGTGGTTCTATTGGAAGATTGATAATATTAACGCACTGTTTAGATGTTTACTCTTTTGATAGCAGCCTTTACAATCAGCGGCAAAATTTGTGTATACTCCTAAATCTAATACTAGTTTATTTATATTTTGAACAATGGCTAAACCAAACTGTGGTAAACCAAGCCGTGGTAAACTAAACTATGATAAACCAAACTATCATAAACCAAACTGTGATAAACCAAACTGTGGTAAACTAAAATATGATAAGCCCAAACTGTGATAAACCAAACTGTGGTAAATTAAAATATGATAAACCTAACTGTGGTAAACCAAGCTGTGGTAAACCAAACTGTGGTAAACCAAACTGTGGTAAAGCAAAATAGTGATAAACCAAACCGTGGCAAACCAAACTGGCAAACCAAACTATGGTTAACCAAACTATGGTAAACCAAACTGTGGTAAACCAAACTGAAGTAAACCAAACTGTGGTAAAACAAACCGTGGCAAATCAAACTATAATAAACCTTTTCAGACCTTTTTAAGACTAAAAGACAAAGTACAGGTGCCGATTTCACTAAGCTTTGTAAAACGATCATCTCTAAAATGTTCGCATGCATTCTGCAAGCCACGAAATCCCACGCAGTTTCGACAGGGATGCATTTTTTATTTCACTGAAAAATGAACAACTTTGAAACACACCCAGGCCTTGACTTTAAAAAAACGGGGGCAGGCCAATTCAGAGAAATTGCACATTTCTCCAAAAAGGGCATGCTGGCCAAGTTGGTAGTGACAGTGTAATTTTTCTGTAGGAGCACCTGGCCAACTGGGCAGGGCATCGAGGCCAATCGACTCGGTTAAGTTCGAGGCCTGCACACCAATCCAATAATGGTAAAAAAATTATAAAGACTGAGTTCAAGTACTTGAAAATGAAATTAAGAGAATACATTTTGAGAACATTACTGTTCAAGAGATGAACATATGTCACTAACTGTTTCTGGTTAATAACCGGGTTTCGTGTTGCTCTCGGAAATTGTTTCGGTCATTGATTTTTACGTCTGAAACGTGTTTCTGGTCAGGGTCACCAAAACACGTCCAGTATTGGTTGATTCTAAAATACTGTTTTCATTAAATCTTTGAAAATAGTAGGTGTTTTATTTGCACTATGACTGGACCAATATGTCAGAAAAGGTTTTTCCCCCCAATTCTTTTGAATTTTTTTGTAGTGCTGTGATTTCACAATATAAAAACATATTCACCGGATAGCCAGAAAATACATTCGTTTATTGACTCTCTTTGTATCAGAAATGGTGTGCTGTTACAGATATAAAACACTGCCAGGGAAGTTGATATTGAAAAACATATTTCCTCATGTCCTTACTCATCTCTTTTTTTATCAAACATTGGGGAATTTCATGGGAATTATGTTAAAGGTTTTCATTTTTTGTTTTTTTTCCAGATTAGTTCCTGAAAATAATTTCAATATTGACCCATGTTGAACATTCCACACTGATTTACTGACAAACTCACAGAGCATCGATTACGACACTTTGAAGCAAACTGTTCGATGAAGTTGAGAAAAATTTGACGGAAAATCACATGATGTAGGGAATCCACAAACTTTAAAAGCCTTGATCGAAAACAAAAATGCAACAATCATCATGTACTTTACAACAACGACGCACTGTTTGTTGATGCTTAATACCCACTACAGGTCACGTGACTTGGAGAGCGCAATCAGTTTATTGCCTCTGTTGCTTCAGTGAACCACGCCTGTACTACTCTAGCATACAGATAATTGAAGTAAATACTTGCTGTCTGGCATACATTTTTATTTTTATGCATTACAAGCTACAACACATCAAGCGTGGGTAAGACGAAAAACAAAAACGTTCACAGATTTACATATACCTTACATGGTATAAAGATAATGACGGAAGAAAAATTCCCTTGAATTATTTCTGCCTGAAATGTTATCGTTTTTAAGTTACAAATGAAAAAAGATCCAAAATTAGATTTCGTCTCAGTGAGACGAAAACTCTGCCTATAGGAATGCGTACAAAAATCCTGTACGCATTTACCGTTTTCTCGCAAATGAAACAATCAAATGAGCAAATGACATTTTCACAGGTTGGTTTTATTACATCTATCTTGATTTGTGCAAAGAATGAAGTATTTACAGTCAGTTTATCAATGTTGAGCTGGGGCTTTTACCAAACAATGGATTTGTGGCTTTATCCGTGAAACAACTCACCTGATTCACACCTTTGTCCTTCATACCCAAGAGGGCAGTGGCACATGGGTTTGTTTGTCTCCTCATCCATGTAACAGGTGCTTCCAGTGGCACACATGTACTCCTCGCAAGACATTGGCCCCGTCTCAATGTATTCTCCCCCATTGCTGCCTTCTTCCTGGTCACCACTCCCACTCTCCAGGTCACCGCTCCCTTCGTGAGTTCCACTTCCCTGCAGCTGATCGTTGGCTCCATCGTCGGACTCAGCAATCAGTGTCTCTGGATCTTTGGGAATCATATCTATGTCGATCTCAGCATCTTAAGAAAAAAGGAGGATCATCAATAAAATGTCTAAGTTTTAAGACCAATTATATTGTTTATTTGTTTGTTTGAGGGGAGTATAAAAGAATATTGGAATAATGGACACCTCCAAACAAAACACAAATGTTGCCTGTGAACATGTGCAGTGTACTTTGCTAAACTCCAAAAAGGATTTCTAACAAGGTAAATTCAATTTATTTATAAGCATAAAAAATGTACAAGATTATTTTTGTCCAAATGTTATTCCAAGAGCATGTTTTATATTGGGAAATGAAAACCCCACGCAATCAGGTAGGGATTGAAAACCCAATCCACATGCAAGGCTCCGGTCTGCGGTGGGATTCGAACCCGGGGTCCACAGAGGTGAAAGGCAGGGACAGAAACACTGGATCCACCTGACCCCCTGATCCTTGTTACAAATACAAAAGCCATCAAGATACGCCTTCAAAGGCTGGTCCCAAGATATGGAATTCAGAGTCACTGTTATGAATATACTCTTTCAGAACCCATCGATGCGTCACCCTTTAATGACATACAGTACAACAAGCCGACATACACATGCTCTGCTAAAACAGATAATTGAATCAATTAGCGTTCATGTGATCAATGCTACACTCAGGTATGTAACCATTAGCTCCCACTT
Source organism: Marthasterias glacialis (assembly GCA_911728455.2). Taxonomy (NCBI): domain Eukaryota; kingdom Metazoa; phylum Echinodermata; class Asteroidea; order Forcipulatida; family Asteriidae; genus Marthasterias; species Marthasterias glacialis. The sequence goes on from OU452225.1 coordinate 23,471,522, forward strand.
GATGAGAATGCCAATAATTTTTCTCGTACATACATGTGTGTGTAAAACAACACTGGTTGATTCAAGACCAAGTAATCATCAGGAAATAACATATAGACCTTTATCATGGTTCAGTTATCATTCTTCCTCCCCCCCTCCCCCACCCTTTGCTCAAACCAATAAAGTAATTTTCTAAAGCTGCATACAACCCAACAATTCGTGCAGCAGATACAGATTGCAAAGCAAACTGCCATGTTTTGTATCGCTTGTGACTCATTCCTCCCACGTTGTGTACTATGTTTGAACTAGTTGTCATTCGTCCACTTTGTCTGTGGTTAAACTAGCCACCCTCTTCTAATCCCCGACCCCCTCCGCCTTTGTCTCTTTTCTGATTACTTTTCTTTGTTCCTCTTCTGCATCTTCCAACTGCTCTCTGCTCCTTGCATTTCACTCAATAGCGGCTTTTCCACCTTTTGCTAATTCTACTTGCTTGTTTGTGTGTGTTGTGTTGTCGTTTAGGTTTTGTCTGGAGAAAGACTCTACTAGGGTCACAACGTGAAGCCATTTTACCATGCATGATATTTGGACCTTGGGAAAAAAAAAGTCAGAAAAATTTGTTGAGTACAAAGGCTGGCTTACATGTACATTATGGTAGGCTGCAATAGACTTTCAGGCAATTTAATAACAATTTTCTGAAGGCCGATAAATCGGAAGTCAGAATTAAGTAGGAATAATATCATGCCTGTTTTTCATTTCATTTATTAATTCTGGTTGTGAAGCCAAGGATTCTCAGACAAGCCAACTTAATCACTATACTAGCCAAGAACCCCATGGAGAGAAGACAAGGAAGGAAGTTTCAGTTTTAGATGTGGGATGAAAACCCCAGAGAAATATTCCATGGAAAACCCATGCAATCAGGTAGGGACTGAAAACCCAATCCACATAGTGCCCCCGGTGGGATTCGAACTGGGGTCCCAGAGGTGGAAAGAGAGGAAGGATTCCACTACGCCAACCCAACCGCCCGACTGTTCAAATTGCATTTACACCATTGGTCACTTTACTTGGTTAGCAAATGTGCAACTGCTTCTTTTCTGTTTTTCTTCAAATGTTCATTTTGTAAAATAATTTTTTTGGCAATACTTTCTGCTTTATAATGGTAAGAGTCCAGGCCCATTTGTTTTAGCTTTTCAGCTCAAAAATTAGCTTAGCAAAGATATAACTTGCTTAGCAGAAAATGGGTAGCTGTAAAAATGCAGTGTATTTAACACTGTTGTGACTGGTGCTGCAATACTTTATTGCTTAGAATATAAATTTAGTAAGCAACATTTTGTGATGACCAATTCAATAAATTTAGACCCTGGGCCCAACTTCATGTAACTGTTCCATATCAAATATTGCTTACCAAACTCACTTGCTAAGCAAAAAGTTGCAGGGAACCAGTCACAGGCCATGTGCATGTCATTTTGTAAGCTGGTAATCAATTTATGCTAAGCTAGACTTTTCGGTGCTTACCAAATGTTTGTGCTTGAAAAGGCTGGTTCTAGAAACTTTTTGTATCAGAAAGTATTGGATGATTGATCGGTTGACACTTTGGATCCGATAATCATTCAAAGGAGAGAAGGGCAAGTGGAATGATGGATGGAGAAGTAAGAAGTTGAAGGTATTTATGATTGATAGCTGGAGACGACCACCAAGAGAGATGGGTGAAGGAGTGAGGGATTGGCGGAGAGCTTGGGAGCATTTGTGTTTTAGATAAAGACACTCGAGGGGATGGAATACTGGCACTTTATCATTGACCACAGTTACTCTAATTTTGGCAAGGAATCTTGCAGTGTTATTTGCCATCCATTTAGAATCCTTCAAATTCCTCGCTGATAATCCTTGTAAATGCCTGGGTCAGAACTGACTTCGAGAAGGGTTCTAGCATGACATCTCCCCCCCCCCCCCCCCCCTTGCATTGACTATGAATCAAAGTCAGTAGTTTTTGACTCCGATTCCAGTTCTTGTTCAGCCGAAAAACAGGTCATGCTGATCAGGAAATGGGGTGACCCTGCAAAATTGAAAACAGAACTGGAAAAGGGGGAACAGGTCTCCTCTTGGTCTTGGTCTTTAACTCCCTGTACTTCTACTGGGTTCTACCATTTTATGGGATTGATCAACTCTCTGAGACTGCCACTTGAGGTTTGGACACAATAAGGCTATGTCTGTCTTCCCAAGATGGCAACTATTCAGAAAAGTCTGAAGCCTGAAGGCAAAGGGAAATAATGAAAAAATCCTGGAACCAGAAAAAATGCTGACAAATCACAGGCGTGAGTTTGGGGAGCTTTGGGGCTACATTTGTTTTATAGCTCCATAATAAGATGGACAGCATCCTACAGCTGAACTGACTGATCACAAAGTGGATTTACTGTGGGTTTTCCACTGACAAGATTCTGTGACCTAGATAGGATGGTTGCTTATTGAATAACATTCTTTCTTTTTTTAAACTCATGACATTAAAACTTATAGACATTAATTATATCATGTATGTTCCCCTCCTATGTGAATCAATGTCACATCAAACAGAGGCTGTATGGGTAAATAGTCTGACCCCCCTTTTGGTATAGCTAGAATCAGAGTTCATTATTGCTATAGTGCTCGGGGGACATGGCAAAGAGGGTGGCTAGCCAATAAAAGCCTACATCTACAGTCTAGGGCCCAATTTCATGGAGCTGCTTAAGCACATCAATTTTACTAAGCACAAAACAATGATGCTTTCCAGAAAAAGGTTACCAGCCAAACTACCATGTTTTATGTACGGTTTGCATCTGATATCCTGCTTATTTTTGCTTAACAGAACATTTTTAAGCACAACTCTATGAAATTGGGCCCGGTCACAGAATTTTTCCTTATAGGTTCTAAATTGTAGTGCCTATATTTTGAAAATATGTATTTTAGGTCACTGTTTGACCTTTTAAAAGTGAAGTATTGCCAACATGATATTGGTTACCTTGACTTTTGACTTTTGGGACTCATGGGAGACCAGTGGTTGCCACTAGAGTGCAAGAACCACCCAAGGAAATTACATCAATTAATTGATATCATGTTGAGATCTCAGGATGAAATAAACTACATTTTAAGGATTGGGGCAATTTGTAGGGCATGTCAACGTATTTAAGTGGAAGTAGCATTTCAAACTTTCCGCCAGGTGGAAATGTCATCCAGTATGGTTTAATGAGGTGCACTGGTTCTCAACACTTCAATCAGTATGCTCTGATAATGAAACTAGTTTTCATTTGTTCTACATTTTGATTGGGTAAACGTGTTTGATTGTTTCCATAATAGACCGATTATGCGACCAATATGTTTACATGTCATCACGTGACTTGAAGTGGGTACTACATCATCTGAGCTGATTGAATAAACAAATGCAACAATCATGTACCATACCGCACTTTCCTATGGAGGATGTCGTGTTTGTTTACATTTAATACCCACTACAGGTCACGTGACGCAATCGGTCTATTGTTGTTTATAATTTTCAGTGTGTACATGTAAATGTAGCTTTGTAATGTGTTTGACTTTTAATCTTAACTTGGATTGATTCTCAACTTTGGATTATACAGCGCCTGTATGAGCAAAATTGTTTTGTATATATGACGTTAGATAAATATTTTTATTGGTATTATTATTACTACTATGCTCAGATTGTCTTCAGGAAGAAAGCTGGTTTGTTTCAGGAACCACCACAACTTTCAGAAAGATTGTATCCACTATGTTACCAGAGAACTCACTTTAAGGTCTGAACAAAGATGAACTCAACAGTTAATTCCCACATTTGAGGTGGAATGTGGCACAGCTAGCTATTCCAAGGATGTTACTACTAAACTACAAAAGGATACCACTTATAGGGCTGAGTGTTGAGTGATTATAAGTAAGCACAGGCGTTATTTTAAGTTGCTGGCTACAGCTTCCCAGCCAAAGGTCTCCTCAGGCAAAGCAAACATCCAGCAATGACACAAGCCTTCTTAAAAAACATGAGCAACATCCTAAGACTGTTCGGAATGCCAGGAATGTTGGCCTGGCCACCTCCAGGCTGTTAGGGGGTGACACAACCGATGGGGAGAGTGAATGATGACATGCGGGGCTGGCTGCTGCTGCTTGTCTTGAGGATGAGTCTCATGCCCTGATGTGAGGTCACAGACTGTGGACATCCTTGGAGGAGAGGGTGGGGGGAGTAATAAGTGTCCATCCATAATACTCAACACTTTTTTAATGGATTGCACATAATAATAGTTTGGGGTGAAAGACTTGTACTTCAAAAACATCTGGTTATTATAGTCACTTGTCCAGCACTCGTTCATCCAGTGAAGAATGCAAGAACAACACAAGTAAATAAATTGGAAGAAGCCATTTGCAAGTTAGATTTGAATAAAGTCTGGTAAAATGACTTGCTTAGTCAAAAGTGACTGCTTCAAAATCTGAAACTCTCAGACTAATTAGAGACATTGTTGCTACATGAAGCTTTTGCATACATGTAGTTACCCAAGAGACATCCAACACCCAACCATGTGACTAGCATTAGACTAGACTGGAGTATCCACTTTGACCATTCATATGTGACCAATCAAGTCAATGTACCAGACATTACTCAAAATCTAACTCGCAAACAGCTTATTGTGTGCAATGTGCATTGTTTTCAAAAAAGCACAAAAAAAAAACTAAATTTAGTATTTGACTGCTTTGGTAAAACTGTCAATGAATTCCAGGTATCAACTGATTTTCAAATGTAGTATAAACAAACAAAGTGTGGGTGAAATGTTTGTGTTATCTTTATAAACAATAAACCACAAGGGAAAAAGACTGGGTACATTTACCCAGTCAGTCAGTTTCCCTTGTTGTTAATTGTTTAATATTTGAAATTATAAAGTCGCATCCCCTTAAGGTCATCCCTGTCCTGCCACTTCCCGATTATATCCATAAAGCTATATTATAAGCTCTACTATTGTATCGTATACTGGGGGTGTGATCCCCACCTACACAGCAGTTTTCAGGTTGAATGGTTTTTGATTGGTACTCCTCACCCCCCCCCCCCCCATCCCACCCCCGGAACAAAGATCTTGACAAAATAGGGAGACTGCCAACATTAGTGCTAGATAGCTCAGTTGGTAAAGCACCAGAACATTAATCCGGGGGTCACTAGTTCAAATCCCACTCCTGTCAATTTTTCTTTATTCACCCCAAAAGCTTCATCAACATTAATTTTCCAAACATGCATCAATAAAAAGGAGAACCTGTCTGGGCTACCCTTAAGGATGATAATAATTTTGGGTGATCGAAGGCCTTCCATAATTTTCAAACAAAGGACCGTACTGTCGGGTGATTTACATTTTTTGATAAATTAAAAAGATCTTATGAGTACATGGAGATTACAGTGACTTTTAAAAGAAAGTGAATGAAAAAAAAGAACCAAATTGGATTGAGTGGGGTCTACTTGGGGAGGGTGGGGTGCCTTGAAATTGTTGACAAATCTGGACAATTCTCAAAGGGGTTGGCTGGAAGAGAGCCAGGGGGATCAAAGAATACTTCTGTTAGCTTTGAGACTGTTGATTTTGTTCATGCAGCCCCTAATGCAAGGTCAAAGTAGGGAAATGAGAGGATCGATTCTGGATTCATTCCAAACACCCTAGGGGAGGTAACTGCCAATTAGGAAAGAATACAGCTTGATTAACTTTCCAAATTAATTACAGCTGAAAAGTAATTATTCTCGGGAGAGACGAAGGGTTCAATGAACAGAAACTCAAATGAAAGGGGCCAAAGTGTGGGTAGTTTAGTGGGTAAGCCTAATAAAAGTTTAAACTTCGTCATTTTACATACCGGCATGGGAACATCAAAAAGCACTTCGATTTTTGGTTTCACCCCTTCTGAATCCTGCGGGGAAAACATACAATCCCCTACCATCCCACCCCCCTACCACCCCCTCCCCCCAAATGGAATTCTAGAACAGATGTCTTAACCATTAGACCACCGAATGTGCCCGGCATGAGAGGATATTTTAAATACTGTAATTAACTGCATGGTACCACAAATGTAATAATTGCATCTGGTTTAAAGAGTAAGATTGTTGGTTTTATCCTTGCACAAATGCGAGGGGTAAGCACTGTAGTCTCAGTCATGCCAAAAAAAAATATATCCGTGTTGAAAATACTACATATCCATGCTGTTCCAGGTCTGGATTTTCATGTTTGAGAGGACAAGGCCATTTTCATTTTGCAAAGGGCACTTCCATTGGAACATCTTAAAGTCTATGAGAAACTTTTGAAGGGGCACCAAAGCCAAGACCAGGGCAACAGAGGCCATGGCCTCCATGTGATTCCAGGATGTTTTGTACATGGTGTGTAGGTGCTAGGCCACCCTACCTGCCTCCCTGCAGAATCTTAACACCTCAGTGTAGCACTAGTAGTAGCAGTAGTACAAAATGCCATTCTAAGTGTACACACTGTTAAAATGTTTAGATTGTAAACTTGCGATGTTTAGTCTAACTGATAAAGCAAACATCTAATCGGGGAAAGCATCTTCAAGTTGGTGTGGGAGTTGTGTGAGGACTAGTGTGTTGTGCTATCTTCTTCTTTCGTATGGCATGCACAGTGTGGCTTAAAGTTGTAGACCTAGTTTTGAAATCCAAGTCAGGGCAAAAAAATTCAGTTGTGTATCGCTGTGCTATTATTACAGTACATGGAAGTGCCAGGATGCTATACGCCTATATTGTCCAATCTATATGATAATCCAGATAGAATTTTGCCTTTAATGATGATAAATGTTGTCTCTGAATACAGTAAGACATTTTGAGTAACAGTTCGATTATACATTTAAAAAGAAAATAAAGAAAACTGCCATGGACACATTTGTGTGACAATCACACAATTATTTGTACAGTAATTTTAGGTTTTCAACCACATAAACCCAAAAAGTTTTTTCTTTTAGAAAATCAGCTGATCTTCTGAGAATTTGTAAGCCTGGGCTTTACTGGAAAAAAAAACTTCCTGGTGGTTTTCAACATTTGTGGATCCAGATATTACTCAAACCAGTGAGGCTCCAGAAATTCATGAATGGTTTACTAGAGAAAGCCTCTGCAATGCCAAATGGTACCATAATTTGTTATTTTTTTTGCCTTTACATTCACTTCTTTGAACTAATGTACTAAGTATCGGCCACATTTGTTTTTGTTTGTAGAATGGAATTAGATTTAAAATACAAGTTCCTATTTTATCTTCAAGACTTTCATTGACTAAACTTAACGGATCTCTTTCGAAAGCGTGCTTTTGTCTTAAATTGCCTTTTTGGGTGGAGGGTTTTTTCCTTCCCTTTTTTTTTTTGGGGGGGGGGGCGGGAGGGGGAGGGGTTTGCGAAGGTTAAATGAAGTTCCTGTTCTATCTTTTGTTTATATTATCCAGGTAAACAGGTATTTGTATATTTTCCCAGCATGTTTTCTCAAGAGCCAAAGGAATGTTTTCAAGTGAGATCAATTTGTGACAAGCATTCATTCTTATTTTTCTAACCCTAAATATTTTTTGATAAACTTTGTGGAGAGAGTCAAAGTTGAAACCACCCGAGTCACATAAATTACCCGTTGGACTGTAGGTGCCTTCTGGCACAAATAAATTGTCAGATTTTCTGTTGCTATTTTTATGAGATTTCGTGGTGGAATGTCCACACGCAAACAAGTCTGGTATATGTAGCTAATTTGATTTCCGGATGCATGTAAAAGGAAATTAAGTACTCAATTTTGAATTCCTCAGACAGTAGTGTTATTACTACGTCACATAGCTCTAGGGAAAGTTTTACCTGGTAAAAGTGTACATGTACACTGTACATGTGTTCATACACAATTTTGCTATACAAAAGCATGCCCACGAACCATTTGCATTACATAGACAAACTGGCTTAAAACTTTCGTCTGAGAAACTCCAGATGAAGCACCCTGTTTCGACCAAGCAAATCATTTGTACTACACCTTATCCTACTGCAGCTGAATGGACCTCCATTTTTCTGAGCTAATTTATCGCAGAGAGATGTCCGATTTCTCATACCATAAAATATGTATTTTGGATTTGCCCATTTTTTAGGGGGGATGTTTCCTTTATATATGGATTGTGGAACCCACATGGCCGACAATAAATCACACAGACATATATTTCTGGTCGTGGAAAGATATCTTGATGATTGAATTGTTACGTCTTTCTCCAATAATTTGAACTTGAAAATATGAATTTGAATACATGGAACCGCGGTAAGTCACAATGAGCTGCCATCTTATAAATACTTTAGTTTGTTCAAACTTAGCTCCAAAATGGATAATTCTATTTAACTTTACTCAAAAATGTCTTATTTAAATCACCTATTTCCTTGTACATCTTCATTTTGACAGGAAACACAGTAAAGAGGGCCACTTGTCTACCGTCATGTTTTTAGAATTTTCCAATGGTTGTAACTTTTCGTTAAGTACCTGAAACCACCCAAAAATGTTTCAACATGCGGAGGGACATGCACGCTTATACTGAAAATAATTTGAGTTACACAGGATTGTTAAGTTTTTTTAATTACTCTCAAATTCCATTCACATAATGGATGGACAATGCAGGGAGATTTTTCCGTCCAATTTTGATGAAACTTTGAGAGTGATTTAAAAATTAAAAAAAAAAATAAAAAACATCAAATGAATTGAATCACATTACTTTCAGTGTAAGCCTGCACGTCCCTTCACATGTTAAACCACTTTTGGCTCGTTTCATGTACTTAAAAAATAGTTACGGCCATTGGAAAAACTGCTAATGCGGCGGATACAATGTGGCCCTCTTTACTGTATTTCCTGTCTTTTACAGCCAGATACCAGCGGCCTATGAGGTCCAGCACAGTGGAATTCAAGAATCCTCCAGTGGGGGGCCAGCCATTGATACTGCTGTGTAAACAAATCTCCCCAATCTTCTAAATCCTCCAAATGATTGAAACTCAAAATTTATAATCCAAGAATTTGAACAGGAAAATATGGAACGATATCTCCATAGACCAGGTCTGTAGAGAATTCATACCACAAATATGAAAGATCAAAATAGGGCCGGCAACTATTCGCTAGCCTGTACTTTCCCTTCTCAATACCAAGCTTTGACTAGTTCACAGCACAAAAATGACAGAAATTACATTCAGGATGACAAAAGTCTCTTTTTTTTTAATTACAGGAAATTGAACAGGAAATTTCAGGAAACTAACTTTGGAGAAAATCCTTTTTGTCTTGTTCAAAAACCGTTGGCATTAACAGTATCACTTACAAGGCCAACGAAAAACAGTTAGAGTAGTTGGAGGAAAAAACGGCAGGGGGTGGGGGAGGGGGCCTAGAGGTGGGGGGGGGGGGGTTCAGGTTAACAGAAGTGCAATTATAGCTGCCCAAAATATTCTATCAACAATTATTTAGTTTTTACCTGTTGTAAATACGAAATTAAATTTGTCATGTTAACCACAAATTTTGTATCTCACATATTTTAAGAAATAATAAATAAAACAATATTGTTGAGGTGTTGTGAGCTTGGCACTGGCAGTAGGACGTAATGAAAGTACATTAATACCAATCTTCAAGAGAACTGTTTTCTGTCTGAAATACGTGGTCTGTCAAAGTGGAGAAAATAGCATCTAAATCACCATTGCTTATTTTGATTGCCGCAAGTAAAACAAGCCGACATGAACAGGCACAAAATCTCTGACAAAATAAATACCGGTTTTCATTGTTCTCCCACAAATGTACCCGTGGGGAGATATTAATGAAAACTTGAGGATTGGAATAAATTTGCTCTTCCAAAATCGGTAAAAGACAGGCAATTTTTTTTCCTTGTCTCAATCAAGCATCATATTCTCTGTCTGTCTCTTGAAAAAATCTTGCATAATTAGCGACACAAGCAGGTTCCATGCAGTCCTTAATAAGACATGTACATATGTATTGATTGAATTAAGAACACAAGTAACAAGATCATCTCATTAGTAGTCTTCCGCTCAAGGAATCTCAGGTACTGAGCTCTACTACTTGTACACACAGACACGGGGGAGAAACACCTGGAAACGCTTGAAATGAGTTTACTTCATCTCCTGGTGCCTACGTAGTAATTACCGGCACTTACCAAGTGATTCTTCGTTCATGCATAGGAAGCCATTAGCGGCCAGTATGTGGCCGGTTTCACATTCGCACCGGTAGCGTTCCATTCCCATTAGATTCTTACAAATCTGCGAACAAGCGTGTGACATACCGCATTTTCCTGCAATGGATGGGGGAGAAGGAAAAAAAAGGAAATTATTTTTAGAGTCGGGGACGAGAAAATATACGGCATTCTCCAATGATGGGTGAAATGGGGAAATTGGTTTTTTAATATTCAAGGGCACAACATTACCTCATTTTCTCCCCGGATAACGAAGGGAAAGTCAGTTATTTCAGCATCTTTAGTTTCTCTACGTCAATATCTTTCAATTTCAGTTTGTTGTTTTCATTTCACAAGGTCAGTTATACATACATTGAATACTTTTTAATACTTTTCGGTATTTTATTAGTTTCTTTTCCTGCATATTCAATGTCTAAAATTAACTTAACGGCCTCTCAGAAGCAGGACATGTTAGTTTGGTTTTACTGTGTTTGCTTCAAATCAAACCTATCGAACTACGTTATTTTTAAGCCTCAATCCTCATCCTTCAGAAAAAAGGCTTAAAAGCTTAAAGGACCCAGATCCTTCTAAATCCTCCTGGTTTTGCTTACCAATGCTAATGGCTTGAATCCTTCTAGATCTCTTTAAGACAGCACTAACCACCCCTCCCCCTCCATCACAAACCCAGATCCTTTTGAATCCTATTTTGGCCAAGCTGCATAAAAGCCCAGTTAGTCTGTTTCCTCTTATGTCAAATACAACCTTCTAAATCCCCCCATTCCTTCTAAATCCTCCGATAGCAGAAACCCACTATGGCCCCAATCATTCTGGATCCTCTCATAGCAGAAACCCACTATGGCCCCCAATCATTCTGGATCCTCCCATAGCAGAAACCCACTATGGCCCCCAATCATTCTGGATCCTCCCATAGCAGAAACCCACTATGGCCCCCAATCATTCTGGATCCTCGCATAGCAGAAACCCACTATGGCCCCCAATCATTCTGGATCCTCCCATAGCAGAAACCCACTATGGCCCCCAATCATTCTGGATCCTCCCATAGCAGAAACCCACTATGGCCCCAATCATTCTGGATCCTCTCATAGCAGAAACCCACTATGGCCCCCAATCATTCTGGATCCTCCCATAGCAGAAACCCACTATGGCCCCAATCCTTCTGGATCCTCCCATAGCAGAAACCCACTATGGCCCCAATCATTCTGGATCCTCTCATAGCAGAAACCCACTATGGCCCCCAATCATTCTGGATCCTCCCATAGCAGAAACCCACTATGGCCCCAATCCTTCTGGATCCTCCCATAGCAGAAACCCACTATGGCCCCAATCCTTCTGGATCCTCCCATAGCAGAAACCCACTATGGCCCCCAATCATTCTGGATCCTCCCATAGCAGAAACCCACTATGGCCCCCAATCATTCTGGATCCTCCCATAGCAGAAACCCACTATGGCCCCAATCATTCTGGATCCTCTCATAGCAGAAACCCACTATGGCCCCCAATCATTCTGGATCCTCCCATAGCAGAAACCCACTATGGCCCCCAATCATTCTGGATCCTCCCATAGCAAAAACCCACTATGGCCCCAATCATTCTGGATCCTCCCATAGCAGAAACCCACTATGGCCCCCAATCATTCTGGATCCTCCCATAGCAAAAACCCACTATGGCCACCAATCATTCTGGATCTTCCTTCACTGCAATGTCCTTAAAAACCCCAGTTCTTCTGAATCCTTCACTTCAGCAAAGATAGAAGGATTTTGGCAAGTTAGAAGATCAATGCTTTAAGGATTATTCTCTTTTTCGATATATACATGTTCAGAATAATCAATGTTTAATCAATTTAGTTTCCGATTAAAATAATAGATCAAAGAAAAATTGTTTTGAGTTTGTTATCCTCCATCGATAGTGTGGTAGATTAACAAACAAAAACAAAAATGAATCTTTATCCCTGATGCAATTTAAAAATAATGGAAACATAATTAACAGTTTTGTTTGTTTGGTCATTTCCTCTTTTGTTTCTACAAAGTTTCACACTGGAAACCAGGAAAAGTCATTTAGCTGAGAGAGCATTGATCTAAAATATCTGCTTCAACTGCTGGCCAATCCCCAACTCACAAACATGTGAGGACCTGTCCAAATTCTGTCCAGCTGGTCTTGCTGGCTACATCTAATTCATTGATGTCAGTGCTACTGTTCGTTAATCTTCAAACTACATATTCCACAGAATGATAATGTTGAATAGAAACCCCCACCCCCATGGAAAAGCTGAGGGACTGGTGGTCAGCTAGCTGGTACTGCTGGGTAGTCACTAAAAGAGTTATGGGTAAATCTTGTATGTGTATACCAGTACATGCTATCACAATTTATAAGCGAGATTCGAGTCCCCATCTTGACACTTGTGTCCTTAAGCAAGACACTTAACCATTATTTCTTCGTCCTTCGGATGGGACGTAAAGCCGTTGGTCCCGTGTGTTGTGTAATGCACGGAAAAGAACCCAGTGACATTTATCATAAAGAGAAGGGGTTTGCCCTGGTGTTTCTGGCATGGTCTGGCAGCAATATGTACCACCTCACTATGTATTCCTTTCAAGGTGTTGTATTTATGGTCGCTTCGTTTTCATAAAATCATTCGTAACAATCACCACTATACCAGATTTGATAAATTGGCGCCAGGAGAGTCATTTATGACAGACATGGCACATTATAAATGTACAGTATTATTAATATTATTATTACATTCATTCCGATCCACTTGCTTTCACTGAACACATCAGCAGACAGTTCTTCCCATTGTTTGCATCCCTGAGGAGATTTCTTTTGTTCGTTCCTTCGTCCCTGTAGGTACTTCCTCCTACAGACTTTATAAAAAAAAATTCCTTGTGGAACATCCCTCGCTGTAGAATTCCTCTGTGGCGACCTTTTGTTCCTATTGTCTTTGGTCTCCATTCAGTAGCAAATATTAAAACAACTACAGGTTTGAATTTCATCTTGAGAGGGCAAGGCCATTTAAATTTTGGAAAGGGCACTTCCATTGGATAATCTTAAAGTTTATGGGATTATTTTCAAAGGGGCACTAAGGCCAAGACCTGGGCAACAGAGGGCGTGGCTTCTGTGGCCTTCGAGTAATTCCAGGACTTGATTTTACAAAACACTCCAAGCCTTTTCACACTACGAAAATATCTCTGTGTTGGACACGATTTCGACCTGTGCAAGTTTGACTGACCTTTTCACATTACATTTCAATTCGGTGTTTACCGAACCAACCGTGGTCTGGAGGTTGGTTGAGGGATTTTTACCCATGTAGAGAATTACACGTGTTGCGAAAAAACTGACTCGCGTCGGACAGCGTGAAAGCAGAGCGGATTTAAAGCATGTTGAATTTTATGAAGTCAACACCGATTGGAACCGTGTAGCTTTCGGCACGGATCGGAGCTTGATAGTGTGAAAAGGCCTTCAGGTTCATCTCAAGTTGATGTCGTTGTCAATATCACCATAGTGATTTGTATTGTGACATCACACTTTGCTGAGCAGTTGAGATTGATATGCGTCTTAAGATCAATCTTAGCTCTTTGTGAAATTGAACCCAGGCCTGCAAGTAGCCATGAAAAATACCGCCAAGGTAAATGTTTACGGGATTTTGTGCATGAGACCACTGGTGGCACACACAAAAAGATATCTTTCAATTTATTTTATCCTTCAATTGAATTGCATAATGATGTTTTTACTAGACAATTTCTACCAACAGTTACATGCTGGCATGATTTTTAATTTTGACCTTTATTTGGGGGAATGGGTTTTTACAATTTTTCTCAGGTACATTTTTATGCTCTATTTTGTTTGCAGTTTTTGTTGTGTGTTATTGTAATGTCTGTTTATTTTTGTGTATTTTTCTGTGTATTGCCTTGTTTTTTTATATCTATGAGAGACGACGACATGTAATTTCCAGATTTGGATTTTAATAAAGTTGTATCTATCTATCTACATGTATCTATCTATCTATCTATCTTCCATAAATTTGACAAAGTCAAAATACAAATATGAACTGAATGCTGGGGAAAATTTGCTACAGTATTTGAGACAAAATTATTAACAAGACAACTTGTACTAGGCCTACTGCTTTCAGTTTAAAATCATTTATTCATTTCGCTCTCTTTTTTCCTCGGTCGTTTACCATTGATTACTGTAATAAATGCATAGTAGGCTACCTTTGAACATACATTCCTGATGTGCATGTAAGAATTGCTTGACTGACTAAAATGTGAAGAATCCTGACTTAAGCCACATACTGTGTCCCATCTGCTGTTACTAAATAGTGGACTCTTTAAGTCCTTCAAAATTGTCTGGAGTTCTTAAAAGAGACGGTGACTCTACTAGTTCACAAATATTTTATTTATTGGTACAATCAGAAAGTGATTATTTGATAACACCAAGGTAAAAGTTTAAACAAAAGATACTAGAAAAACAAGATAGGACACTTGTGCCATTTTGCAGATGTTACGCCTTTTTGACCTACCTACCGCGTGATGGCGCCCTTCCCCATGTGTCAATTTTGCTAGGATTACTGGCACAATTTATGGCCGAACACCAAATTTTCGATCTGCTTTCACCCTTGTTAGTTGGTGGCATCGTTTGGCCTGGGTTTTTCCCATTTAGTAGGCCCTACTGCGCAAACTACCTTTGGTTTTACCTACCTAATAACAGTGGGCGCAACCATTTTGCGTTTCATGTTTCTACACAGAGTGTCTTATCTTGTTTTCCTAGTATCTTTGGTTTAAACAACAACCGATATTAATCTTTAGTAACATTGGGGGCAGCTTTTGCTGGATATTTAGACAACAGACTAAACATAAACAACAACCTCCCTGTAACTTTAAAAGATAAATCCGACTTTGCTCGAGTGATTGCCCATCTGTTTGGCTGATACAATTTTGCAATGTCAGAGGAAACCATCTTATCATCATACACAAATCCCACAGAGCTTTTCACTCCATTTCCACAGAAAATCTTCCTTAAAAAATAAAAAGCTTTGAACCTTTGGCTACAAATCCTCCTGAATTCTTCAATATCTTCAGCTCTAAAGCAACTTAACACTAAAATGTTTTGAAATTACAGATTGGTATGCCTGGCCCAATTTGTGAAAATCTGGGAATTTTTTTTACTTTATTTTTTTTCTTTTGACGCGATCTTGTCGCTTTTGTTCAAGAACCCTCTTTTTAAAAAGTGGTTAAGCAGAAATAGTGCTTATAATAAACCTCTTCGGCTAAGCAAAAAAGTACAGAGAGTGCATAACATAATGGTAGAGGTAACTGCATATGTGGAAATAAATAGTGATTATTATTATTCTAATTATTATTATTATTATATATTTCTGGTAATGAAACCAACGATGCCTCACAAGTGAACTTAATAATCACTGTAGCTCTCAAGCCTGAGGAAACCTGTAGATAAGGGTAACATTGGGGTAAACCCCTACTCTTCCACGATAAGTGTTCTGGGTTCTTTTACATGCACTACCTATCCTAGTACACGGGACCTACGGCTTAATGTCCCATCCGAAAGACAAAGCAATTATGGTAAAGTATCTTGCTCAAGGACACAAGTGCCGCGACCAGGATTCGAACCCACACTCTGCCGCTATTACAACACCAGAACCTGAGTCCGGTGATCTTAACCACTCGGCCACGACACTCCATAAATCACTAATATAGCACTCTATTAGCAAAGATTTCTTGGTTTTTTAGTGAACTATCAATGAAGTGAGTACCGGCTTTTCAACTTGTAAGATTGTTGATTCATTTCTTACTCAATAAAAGCAAAGCAAATCTGCAATCAATTCAAGCATACATACAATGTACATGTACATGTACATTGGATACACTATGCATCATGTGATAATGCACACCGTGTGTAAAATACACTGCATGTAAATATGTATTGTACAGAAAACAGGTAAACAATACGTGCATGAACAGGCCCCATTGTCCGCTAGACAACATACTCAAGAAAAACAACATACAGTACACTGTACAGCAAGATGACACACCGTCAATCGTGACAATACAGTGTGCAAGACCACATCTTCAGTGTGAAAACATCTTCACTTAGCAACGCAGCGTATACCCAACCAAGTATATTATATCTACTACTGCAAAAACAGGCTGCTCTAAAATTAATTACGCATGTCATTGCATTATTTTTGACACGTCACTCTGAATTAAGGACGTCTCATATTTGCCACCTGAAGTATCAGCATGGGCTCGGTACACACAGTGTCAATACGAACAATGCTGGCAAGTCAACAGAATGAGTGACAATCAAATATCACCACGGTTATCCCACGTAGTTTGGACTGTGTGAACTGTAGTGCGACACTTTTGGGTACAACATTATTGGTTTCTGGAAAGCAGGCAGTCTGTAAAGCTGTATGCGTTCAAACAACATTGTCAAATTGTTTCAAAAATCACAGAAATAGTCTTTGAATCTACACAAGTAATTGAAAGTGAACTTTTAACCAAAATGCACATACTTGCATTTGGTTATGTTAAATAACAAAATGCAGTCCAAAGGCAAGGTTGCATTTAAATTATCAAGCACTAAACCACAAGGGAAACTGCTTGGGTACATTTTTAAATCAATATTGGGGTGAACGAAGAAAAGAGAAAATTTGTTTATTGTGGTTAGTTGCTTGATATTTAAAAAATTTAAAAAGTTGCATCACCCTTAAGGTAGATCCCCGTGCTGCCGCTTCCCAGGTTATATCCATAGAGCTAGCTCTATGGTTGTATCGTATAATGGGATGTGATCCCTGGCTACACAGCAGTAACCGGTTGAATGGCTTCTGACTGGCACCACCCCCCTCCCCCTCCATGTAAATTACCACACAAACATTTTTATATTTTAAAATAAGAAGACAAAAAGGAGATTGGTGGGTAAGGTTATTGCTTAAAAATGCATGATGCACACGTAACAAGATAAAAAGGGCCCCATAATACGACCCTAAGTTTACAAAGGACTTTTATAAAAAGAACCACATATCAAAAATCACTTCCGTGTTTCCATTTTTTTTAAATCATGTTTACAAGGTAAGGTAAAGTTCAAATGAATGCAATTATTGCAAAAGGGTTTGGGGGAAGGGACGGCAGGTTGTAACTTGGTGGGGGGCTGTCTAAATAACTCAAGATTTGAAAAGATGATTGCATTTCAAACGTAAAGAAAAGTTGATCTGGGGCTCGCATCAAAGTTCAATATTTCAGTTCTTTGAGCAGAGACAATAAACCTTTATCATGCTGCAACCATCTTGGTCATGTTCCCTGTATCTAATAACAGTAATATATACTAATATTCATTGTACAAAAAGGAACCAGACTATTTGTCCTTCAAGCCTCGGTTTGGTTACATTGGTTTGAATGGAAGAAATTTAAGATGGCCGCACCATGATAAAGGTCTATTAAGGAATTTTATAAACCCCTACCAAAATGTAAGTCACGCAAGGAAGGAAGAAAAACCCTGCCCCAGTTTGACAGCAGAGTTTCTGAGAAGTACCTTGGGATCTTGCCCCTATTATAACAATGTGATGCAGTTGAAAAGTGTTTTTCTTTTTTTCACACAAGGACACTTTAAGCACCTATTTGAAAAGGTGTAACACATCAAACGACAATACAATTGAAATTGGTTTCGCATGGTGTACAGCACACCTTCCATTTACCAGGAGTAAACGCTTTTTTACATAATTTACATTTTGAAGAGGTTGAGGAATTGTCCAGCCCTCAATGCCAGGGTTAACACACAGTCCCTGGTTTTTTTTTAGTATAATCCCTTTTCTGTAACCTGTACGCCCACAAGTCTTAAGGGAAGGTGGAAACGAAGGGGGCTGTTCCCTAATTGAAATTTTCTCCTCAGCATAAATCATTGTGTCCTTGGCCAGCAGTTACAGAACTTGATACAATGACACAATGTCAAATGTGTGTCATTTTAGATGCCTCCCTCAAAGCTCACCCTCAAGTTGTACATAATTTCATTCCCACTTGGACACCTGCTGGTTTGCTCTAGATCCATATTTTGTCACCACGGTAGAAAAACATGTTGTAATAAATGTTTGGGTGTACCCAATAGGTGTTAGGTTTGATTGACTGGGTTGAAAATAAAAGTTGGAATATGAAATGTGTAGGGACTACACCGATCAGCCAAATTTTTGTAATCAAAGTAGTTTCAGATTTTGAATAGGGACCTGATTGGACAATTCTTGTGTGGCGTGTCGTGGTCGACCGCTTCTGCACCAATCTCAAATTCTAGTGGCAAAGTCGTCAAGGTGTGGTTCGACTCTCACTCATGACACTTTATCATCATTATTTTCAATCATGTATTGCTTCTCTCCGCCTTGGAAGCCAAACTGGGTCTACTTGTGCGTTTGAATCCCACCCACACTGATTTTGATGAACAAATCATGTAAACGGGTGCATTTAAAATAAAAAAAATAAAAAACTTGCATATGAAATTAATACCTTCTTCTCTCCATCTCGGAGTACAAGTGAAGTACAATGAAGTTAGTGGTTGGCAGAATTTGGGTTCAGTTATCGCCAGGCTAGTTTTAATCTTCCATAGTCATGTATAAGTAGGGATTTAATAGTGTCATAATGTCTTCATTTTCATGTGTGTCATAACTCTCGACCCATTTGAAAGTTTTAGGAAACTGTTTCATGTTCGGTTACCAGTTTATGCGTGTCATTGGCCGCGGCTTCAATCACTGTTTTCTCACAAAACTGTCATGATAGGTCACTTTCACTCAAGCAACACTGCCAGTTTATGTCACCACAAATTCATAGAAAATCTAACTCTGGAGTCGAGGGAAAATGATTTTAGTAAAGGTTTTTTTTTCTTTTATCTTTTTTTTTTTGGGGGGGGAGAGAGCCAACAATGGAATCAGTATTTTTTATATAGGTGGAAAATGGCATTTGATAAAGCGACGTCGTATGGATTGTGTGACAGAAAGAATAATCAGCTTTCCGATTGGCCATTCAAGCAAACCTACAGGTCTACTTCAACGGTATTTACACTTTCGTTGAACGTGTGCAGCAGAGCGAAGACTGAGCGAAAGCTGACTAAATTCCAAATGACAGGCTCTTTCAAACACAATTGAGCTTTCCAACCATAACTGTTTCGAAATAAAAATATCAAAATCCTTTCTCGTGAATTCTTCCATGGATTTAAAAGCGTTTCCCCCGAGTCACAAAAGAACAACCTAACCCTTCGAAGGTCTTTCAGGTTTGAATGTTGAGTGTTTATGTACTTTGTACTTTGGGATAATGGGTGAAGACGGGGGACAATACCGCACACAGTCAGGTTCCCCTTATTGTCACGGCTGATTGATCATGTATAGACTGAACGGGTGTAAAGGCTATGGTTCTATTCACTCTTGGTATGAAATTGTATGATAATATTTACATACATGTGTGTGTGTTTGGATGTAAATTTATGTACAGACCCTGTGAAGCTGTTCAATGAAGATGCTAGCGTACTTTTCGGGAGTGTGAAAGATTGTAATTGATGACAACTGCGTGCTTGCATATCACTGTTCATTTTTTTCCAGTAATGTACTATTGATCACTGTAATAAATACTTAGTGCCTTTAAAATTTGTACTCCTACAAAGTTTAATAAATCCACTGCCTAGTTCTCCTCAGGTTCCGGCCTAGAGCTGATGCCAAATTCATCCAAATACTCTGGACACTCCAAGGGGTGACTTGACATTCAAATTTTGAATCCTTCGTGGCTTCATGCTGAGAGTTTTTAGTGGGTTCAGACCAGTTCCATCAATTTGAAGAAAAATTGTGAATGTTGATTTTGAAATATTTTGGACCAGCTAAGGTTAAATGAAATGGACAAATGTGGGGCCCAATTTCACAGAGCTACTTGAAGGCTAGCACAAAATATTGCTTAAAAATGTTCTTCTTATCAAAAATAAGCAGGATACCAGTTAAACTAGGGTACTTGTGAATTGGTGTTTTGGCTGGTAACTTTATTCTGGTCAGCATTACTTTGTTGTGCTTAGCTTTTTTTTTGGGCTACTATTTGTGCTAATAGTAGCTGAAATTGGACACACGTTGCAAAACATTCACAACATGTGGAATGAGCTTTCCAAACTGAAGCACTGTTTCAACCAACTTTTCAACTAGTATTATTCTGAAGTCCCTTTTTTTCACTTTCAGTGATAATACTAAGGGAATAAAAGAGTGGTGACAAGGTCTTAATCAGCCGTTTAAAACCGTCAGGATCGCGGCCCATGTGATATAAAGGCCCGAGCTGAAGACAAGGGCCTTTATCGCACGGCCGCGACACTGTAATGTTTTAAACGGTCGATTAATACCAAGTCACCACTCTTTTATTCCAATTCATGAGTGCCCTTTGGAGAAAAAAATGTCAACAACAACAAATCAGAGAACGACACAACAAACCTTGCTCACTTTGCAGTGATTTTTGCTGTAAAAGTTACATTCAGCAGCCCAGCTTTGCACTTTGGGTCTGTTTCGCGCCTCTTCATATACATTTTCAAGTGTTACAGTATCACAGCAGGAAACCATACTAAAATAACCGGTCTTAAACGGCTCCAGCTGTGTCTTTATCAGCCGATTAATACCAGGTAAACACGGTCATGTGACCACCTTTCAACCAATAGGAATGCTTAAACTGTCCTGGGTATTTACCAATGATTAGCTTTTGACCCAAAATGATGTATTTAAGTGTGATTTGCCATCAAACTCTTTAGTTGTTCTTAAAATGTTACAAAAAGGTTATGGTTTCGAACAGGAGCCATTTTGTTACAGCTTTAGAGGCAAAAGCTTGCTTAGCAGGATTACTGTAACAATTCCAGCTTACTCATTATGGCTTTGTTGTGAAATGAATGACAGGGTTTTCATTGACTGGCCACTAGTACCAGTTAGCTTGTCAATTCACTAGTCTGCTAGCTGTTTCACTTGTCCATATTTCAAATGAAATAGGGATGCTTTTCAACACTGAACAAGCCAGCCAGACCACTGGGGAAGAGAATTTTCACTGGTCCTCAGGTGTTTTAACTGGTATTTGGCCAACAGACCAATGTTTAAGGGAGAACAATGAGATTACCTGATGACAAAAAGTCTACACGGCAGCAAGAAAATATATGTGTTTCACTCAGGGGGGAATAATTTTGCAAACTTTGCTTACTTCAGACTAAAATGGAAAACTGCGAATGTTAAAGAAATACTAATTTTTCAAAATGAAAAAGAGTGTATCACCAATGCATGGACAGTTAACGAAGACGTTTTGACATTCATAGCCAATGTCCTGACCACTTCCACTGTCAATCTACATGTAGAGCGTTTCAATTTAGCAAGTTTAATTAATTAGCGTGGTGGTTTATTGCATGTTTGTAATCTCGGCTACAATTAAACAAACTAGCTGTGTCCACACTGAAGAGCAGGAGTGAACGGTTTCTTTCAAGAGGGAATGGGAAGATGGGGGGGGGGGGTGGTTGGGGAGAGATGGGTTGACTCCACAAAGCCTGGCTTTTAATTAACAATCCAAAGGGGGAAAGGATCAATATATTGGTTAATTCGTCGGGAGGACAAATTAAGTTACAATTCAATTCGGCTGAATGTCATGGGACTTAGTGTAGTGGGGGGTCCCGGGCTGGGCGCAGGCAAGGGAAAAAAAAAAAAAAAGAGGAAATTAAATCCAAATTACGTACGGTTGATAGGCAACGTGGCCTGATGCAGGAGTGAAGACTGTTTACGCATACAAAGTGATGTGTAGAGTACATACTTGTTTTATTTATTGTTCGTCTTAAATGTGAAGGCCGACTGAATCCAGCATCAGATACTTCCGTACATTGCTGATTGCAATAAATAGTTTTCCGGAATTATGAATAAATTCAAAATATAGTTAGGGTTGGTGGTGGAGGCAGGACATGGGATGACACAAGACAGCTGGGGAAGGGCGGGTGTTGAGTGACTGATGGACTAGAAGTGTAAGCCAACACTAGGCAGGAACAAGAAGATTAGTTTGTCAAAATTATTGATCTAATATCATCACCGTTTTCACAAGGTGACGAATGTGTCAAAGAACACAAATATGTGGCAAATTGGTTTTTGTACGAATTTTTGACATAGGCCAACTCATTTCTGTTAACATTTTCAGCGAATTTCAGGACCTATAAGACGTATATATATTTGGTTTGCAGTAATACCATTATTATATATCTTTGCTACATGTATGTACAGTATAGCTTGACAGTTCTGTACCAATGAAGAAGTCAACTTTATTTTGGTAAAAAATTTAAAACAAAAAATAGAAAGCAGTCTCTGAAACACCAGTTAAAAAAAATTTTCAACTTCAAATGTGAGTTTTTTGCCCTGGTACAGATTTGTCACTTTGTGAAAACGTCAACGATATTGACAACCATGAGTAACTGATTCAGTATCAAAAAAGTTTTAATTTCATTTGAGCATTAGACCTACTGTGCAAAAAGATACTTAAATTTGTATTAAGAACAACACTGTTGAAATGGAGAATTCCTTGAAACATTTAGGGTCTGCATAGTATACAACTTCTTCCATCTGGTCTTGTTTCATGAGTCGCGTATAAATTACAAGAAATTGAAAAGCAGGGCCCAGTAACCTTGGGGTTAGACTGCATTGACAGATTTCAATTTAGCCTTCCATAGATCTTGATGGGTAATCAGATACTGATACTGCTAGACTCTTTTTTTTTGATACAGTCATTTTTTCTTTACCCTGGCTTTGGCTCCTTTTGTCTTTGGCTTTTGAATTCTAGGCTTGGATTTTAATCCTTCGTTGACTGATGAAGTCACAACCACTTCCACATGACATAGTGAATTCAAGCATTTGAAGGCAAGGACAATATTTCATTGTAGTACTTCAATAATTTCTGCAAAGAAGCAGTGCCTTGCCACCCATTACTGGTACTGCACACATACGTGCAAGAGTACAAGAGACAATTGGGCATTTGTACAGTAAATGGGTACATAATAAAATAACAATAATCATACGCAATTCTTATATCGCTTTTTCACACCTGATGAGCGTCTCAAAGCACTCGGAGTGTTTTTCTTGCAAGGTACGCGGAGTTACATTTTTGAAGTATGAGACCTGTTCCTTTACACAGCACCATGTAATGGTTTACAAGGTGCTGTGGCGCAATCTGCAGCCAATCAAACCAGGAATACCGGGGTGAATCTCTTCTCTTGCAATAAGTGCACTGGGCTCTTTTCCGTGCATTACACAACACAAAGGATTTCCGATTTTATATTGGAAAGTTGCATCTCTCATTTAAATCAATGTTCTCCCAGCTCAGGTGTTTTCAATGACTTTTGTCTTCTCTTATTTTCATTGAAAATTGACATTTTAAAACATTGATTATTTGAATGGCCACTAAACCTAAACATATTTCATGGGTAAATTAGCCAGGGATTTTTGCCACATATACCGAAAACCTTGGCCTACTTGCTTACTGAGCTTTGATCAGTGCAAACTTCGCAGGTAGAGCACCGTCATCCTGTAAATCCTAATCCTACAGAACTATAGTTCCCTGGAACTTGCTGAAAATTCCCAGGGAAAAAAATAAACAGTTACCCCCTCGGGTTATCTTGCTAAACCCTAGCAATGGGGGTACAATGGGGTACCATGTCATGTTTGTACATATGTAGCTATTTCCTGAATTTTTCCAATGGGTTGGTCATTTTTCACAGTTCTCACCAGTAGTACGCATGCTCAGAACTACGTGCGCAATACTGAGCATGTGCGCGCATGCCCATAACTGTCCAAAAGGACTGTTGTGTCTGCTGCCGCCAGCGTCTCAAAAGTCTCCCATTCAAATCTGAAGTGGCCAAACACATTTTTTACGGGAATTTTACACGAAAACAAGAAATAAGTTCTTGCAAACTGCTCACCAACCAAAATGACATGTAGTATCAATGCACACATAATCAATAACCTCACATGTTGAACCTAGCAGAGTCTTTCTCAAAGGCTAAACAAAATATTGAAAAAAATATTTTTAAAAAGCCCTTGAGAAAGACTCTGCTTGGGACCAAACTCTCAAGAGGCCGTTCATACGTAGCTGCAATTTTGCAAGAGTTCCTGCAGTGCAAAAGGGACATCATGCCACAAGACCGCAGTAACCAGTGCAGTTAAATTAATTGAGTCCAGTACACCATAGCTTCATAGTCTCTGTTTTCAGATGCAGAATCCCAATGCCCTGGTTCCTCAAATTATGCCCAACACCTGACCTAGGAGATACTGTTTCTAATAGAGGTGCACAAAATATGACGTATGTTGGGGGGGGATTGGCGAGTGGATTCAATTTCTAACTGGCTTAGGGCTTGATAAGGACACCACTCAGCAACAATAATCTTGTAAATAAATTTGCACAAGGCACAGTAAAAAATTCACGGAATGTAAATCTGCATGTATAAAAGCTTCTGTAGACAACAATTTTTCTTCTTGGGAGGAAGCAGTTGGGAACCATTCAGAATAATCAATGATATAACATTTCTGGAATTTTGTTTTTTTATTATTGTTTGCTATTTTTTTCTTCTTCGTCATTTTATTTATTTATTTATACTTTATTTTTAATTTATTTATTTATTTGTTTTAGTCAACGTCATTATTATTGTTATATATTATGTATATTTTTTTATTTCATTTTTTTTTTGGGGGGGGGGTAGGGGGAATAGTGGGTTGGTGGGTCAAAAAGCAGCTCTATGATATTGGGCCCAGGTCTGTTACTTCACTGCTGTAGTGTACTCTCTCAATGTAAAAGAGTGAAAATTTCACTCACTTGCCAGAGTGGTGTCAGTTTGGCTCTTTTGAGGGTGAAACTCACTCTTCACCACTCTTTTTTGAGTGAAAGTGGAGTGAATTTCACTCTGAATCTAGTGAAAATACATGTTTTTCACTCTGAAAAGAGTTGTCCGCCATATGGCTCCTTGCAAGAGTGAGTGGTATAGAGACAAAACGAGTGGTTTTTCACTCTTTTACATTGAGAGAGTAAGGGCAAGGCAGTTGTTTCTACAAGAGGAAACATCTAGGGCCTACATGAAGGAAAAATGCAACTACATGCCTACTGGACAATTCAAGGCCCACCAAGGCAATGAGAGGCAATCGCCTTCATTGCCTCTGTGTAAAGTACTTCCACAACAAGAGGCAAAACACACTTCTGTACTCTCTAAATGTAAAAGAGTGAACATTTCACTCTCTCGCCCGAGTGGTGTCATTGTGGCTCTTTTGAGAGTGAAACTCACTGTGCATCACCCTTTTTGAGTGAAATGGGAGCAAACTTTACTCTGATTCAAGTTGAAAATACCCATCTTTCACTCTAATAAGAGTTGTCCGCCATATGGCTCCTTGCAAGAGTGGTATGGCAGACAAAATGAGTGGTTTTTCACAATTTTGCATTTGAAGAGTTACATGTACCTCACATCTTAACAAGTCAAAAAGTCCACTGTTTTCCTCCAGAACAGTATATTTCCAGATTAATTTACAAATTAAAGAGTTAGATTTTCAACTCCATGCCTCCCCCCTAAAGCTCAGCAAAGGACATTTAATACAAAAAAGGACGAAAGTATTTCTGATCTCGTTAGAATAATTTCTGGTCCATTGAAAGTTCTGAGCTATAAAAGCCTTCTGGTTTTGCGGATTTTATTTTCTGTACAATGTAAAACAGACCCTCGCACAGAAATGTCCCCAGACAACATGAACAGTGACTGGCACGATGATTCATCTTGATAAGCGAAGTAGCGGTGTCAGTCAAAGTAAATTCCTAAAATCCAATTTAGAAATAATCAGTTAATACTGACATCACTCATCCGAGTTGGCATTAGGAGAGATACAGAGAAATGTCACACACTCTGTCGACGAGCTCTACGAAATTGGACCCAGAATATGCGTAATTGGCCTTGGTGCCCCCTTTGAAACTATTCTCATATTAGGATAGCATAGAGAAATGTCACATACATTACTCTGTCTCCAAGCTCTATAAGATTGGACCCTGATAATGCCAAATTGGCCTTGGTGCCCCTTTGGAACTATTCTCATATTAGGATAACACAGAGAAATGTCACATACTCTGTCACCAAGCTTTATAAGATTGGACCCTGATAATGCCAAATTGGCCTTGGTGCCCCTTTGGAACTATTCTCATATTAGGATAACACAGAGAAATGTCACATACTCTGTCACCAAGGTTTATAAGATTGGCCCCTGATAATGCCAAATTGGCCTTGGTGCCCCTTTGGAACTATTCTCATATTAGGATAACACAGAGAAATGTCACATACTCTGTCACCAAGGTTTATAAGATTGGCCCCTGATAATGCCAAATTGGCCTTGGTGCCCCCTTTGAAACTATTCTCATATTAGGATAACACAGAGAAATGTCACATACTCTGTCACCAAGGTTTATAAGATTGGCCCCTGATAATGCCAAATTGGCCTTGGTGCCCCTTTGGAACTATTCTCATATTAGGATAACACAGAGAAATGTCACATACTCTGTCACCAAGGTTTATAAGATTGGCCCCTGATAATGCCAAATTGGCCTTGGTGCCCCTTTGGAACTATTCTCATATTAGGATAACACAGAGAAATGTCACATACTCTGTCACCAAGGTTTATAAGATTGGCCCCTGATAATGCCAAATTGGCCTTGGTGCCCCTTTGGAACTATTCTCATATTAGGATAACACAGAGAAATGTCACATACTCTGTCACCAAGGTTTATAAGATTGGCCCCTGATAATGCCAAATTGGCCTTGGTGCCCCCTTTGAAACTATTCTCATATTAGGATAACACAGAGAAATGTCACATACTCTGTCACCAAGGTTTATAAGATTGGCCCCTGATAATGCCAAATTGGCCTTGGTGCCCCTTTGGAACTATTCTCATATTAGGATAACACAGAGAAATGTCACATACTCTGTCACCAAGGTTTATAAGATTGGCCCCTGATAATGCCAAATTGGCCTTGGTGCCCCTTTGGAACTATTCTCATATTAGGATAACACAGAGAAATGTCACATACTCTGTCACCAAGGTTTATAAGATTGGCCCCTGATAATGCCAAATTGGCCTTGGTGCCCCTTTGGAACTATTCTCATATTAGGATAACACAGAGAAATGTCACATACTCTGTCACCAAGGTTTATAAGATTGGCCCCTGATAATGCCAAATTGGCCTTGGTGCCCCCTTTGAAACTATTCTCATTATATTAGGAGTAACACAGAGAATTGTCACATACTCTGTCACCAAGCTCAATAAGATTGGACCCCCATAATGCCAAACTGGCCTTGGTGCCCCCATTGAAACTTTTCTCATATTAGAATAAAACAGAGAAATGTCACATACATTACTCTGTCACCAAGCTTTATAAGATTGGACCCAGATTATGCGTAATTGGCCTTGGTGCCCCTTTGAAACTATTCTCATGGCATTCTGATTGATTTGTTCATAGCTCTTGTGGAGATCAGATAGGAGAAGCTCTGTTTTCAGGAATAAAGTGGACTTGCCAAAGCAAGGAATAAATTCCCGGCCTAAAAGATGTATAAGAATGTTGAAAAAAATCGCAAATTTCTTCAATTCATCACCCACGCCAGGAATTGAAATCCTGTTGGCAAAACTTTTTTTTTTCAGTTTTTTATATGTTTGAGATTGCTTCTTTCAACTGCATAAAAAGTATTAATGTATTCATAAGTAAATACCTGAGACAGTTCAGACATTCCTATTGGTTGAAAGGTGACCATTGACCACTTGACCATTTAAAATGGTTTTAAATGGCTGATAAAGACATACATGTAGCTAAAGACGTAGCTGGAGCTGTGAACAAACATTGGTACGCTAGCTTACGCAGGTGCTAATTTACACGTAACGCAATCAATACATGTCAAATCTATTAGCATGGAGCGCCCAATGCAATTAAACCCATCGTGAAAAACAGCCTGAGGAATTGTTAAATTTTACAAAACAGAAAGGTTTTACAGATTTTCCTATAATTATTTATACACTTTTGACAAAAAAAGGGCATTTATAAATGGGAATAAAAGAGTAATGCCTCGGTCTTAAACGGACATTTAAAACCTTGCAGGGTCTTGGCCAAACCATAAAGGACCTCGCCTTCGGCTCAGTCCTTTATCACACAGCCACAACTCTGCCGGTCTTGACCGTTTACGACCTTGTCTCTACTCTGTTATTCCCTTAATAATACACCAGACCTAATAAACTGTTTTTCATTGCTTTCACTCAAATGTGACGACCAAATCACATGTTTTCACAGGTTGGTTGTGTGGTGTTTAATACTGCAAACTCAAAGATCTTTATGAATTACAAATTTTGTATAATGATGTACATTCTTTCGAAAACCCAAATAATATTTTTATTAAAGGAATTATATATTGTTGCATTTATTGCGTTTTGAAAGCGTAATTCATGTACATCATAAACCGGTAGTCATCCGTGCACCAATGATTCATCCACTTGTATGGTGATACAACGCACTACAGAAACCAAGACTTAAAAAACAATGAATGCAGCAGGGAATAGCGAGGGAGTTCAAGAACTTGACATACCTGCAGGGAGTTGGGAGTTTGATTTAGTATTTTCACTAAAAAAAAAGACCCAATACATTGTTGGTGACAGAGTTTGAATGACTCTGCCCCATGTACAATCAGCTTGGACAAGGTTCTCTTTGATAGTCCAAGTCTATTATCATACATGTAGCTTCACAAGAGCAACTCAACCAGCTGATGTTGGCCCTGGGCAACTTTAACTAAATTGTGAACCAACATTGAATGGTGAAATAAACCACTATTCAAAGTAAGACCTGTTTCAAACGTCACACTCTTGCCAAGTCGAAATCAAATATTCTGATTTTTGTCGAT
The DNA here is from genome assembly GCA_911728455.2 of Marthasterias glacialis. Classification (NCBI taxonomy): domain Eukaryota; kingdom Metazoa; phylum Echinodermata; class Asteroidea; order Forcipulatida; family Asteriidae; genus Marthasterias; species Marthasterias glacialis. The sequence continues at coordinate 23,500,608 of OU452225.1, forward strand.
TGGACACGACAGGAGCGTGACGATTCACACCACTTTTGGAATTCGGCGAGGCAGAGGCTTAGCTCGACCATGGCTCGATAGGCCCTGCCAGATGCTATTGGTAAAGTTCAGCAGAAGCACAACGTTTGAGACCACTGCCGCCCATGGAAACGTTTCAAGACACATTTTCAATTTCCTCAGTCCTAGAGGTGCCCTTTATCAATTGGGAAAAATGCCTTGGTGCCCATGCACTCAAGAACGAAGCGTACACGCCTAAACCCTGGCAAACTCAACGGGAAATCCCTGAAAAAAAAGCTACTCTGCTTGGGATCAGGGTTGGGTAAGATAACCTGTGTTTATCATACAGTATTGAGTATTTTCCAGGAAACTGCATTAGTATGAAACCATAGAGCAAGGAATGAACATAGGGTGGTAAGTGGTGGGGTTACAAGTAACAGTAGTAACAGTTTTATTTCCTAGGGAAATGTCTGAAAAGAAAATTGGGTGGTGGTGGGGGGTTAAAATTCCCAAGAAATTTCCAGGGGCTTATTTTCTGGGGGGAATTGGCTCGTTTGTGTGAAAAGGGCTATGCACTCTATAATGTGTCATTCTTACAGGTTGCTTTTTGATTTGCCTCATACACTGTACACCAGAAGCCTTACAAACATGATAGACCTTGAAGAAACTTTAAAAGTATGGAGCCCTGACCCTAGTTGGAAATCTGTCACTATACTACCATGACAACTGAGTAACGAGGTGCGGGGATTATTGAGCCAGTTTTATCATTTGATGAAAAGGGCTATGCACTATATAATGTGTCATTCTTACAGGTTGCTTTTTGATTTGCCTCATACACTGTATACACCAGAAGCCTTACAAACATGACAGACCTTGAAGAAACTTTAAAAGTATGGAGCCCTGACCCTAGTTGGAAATCTGTCACTATACTACCATGACGACTGAGTAACAAGGTGCAGGGATTATTGAGGCAGTTTTATCATTTGATGCATAGACACTATTAGCCGCTTTTACACATCAGATGAATTTCTCTGAAAAATTGAGATGACTTTTTAACACTTAATTTTCTCACCCTGGCAAACTCCCAGGGAAATAACCAGGCCTCGAATTAACCCACGGCACCCACAGCAATTGCCGCGGTGCCCTGTGCTTTTGCTGTGTGTGCCCTTTGCAAAAGTCAAACACAAATTTGCATTTTCCTCCTTGGAGTGCCCCTTACCAGAGGAATATTGCTGTGCCCCTCCATGAGTGAAGTTCACGACCTAAATAACTATTTCAAGAAAAGTGACAGTGGGGTTAAAATTTTCCAGGAATTTTCTGGAGTTTCATTTCTACAAAATTGGCTTGACAGTGTAAACAAGTTTACAGCCTTGGTGTGTAGCTTCTATCTATCAAATAATGTCCTTTCCCCGTAAAGCATCATTACCTACGTACTATGACCAGTTGAAGAACAGCAACTGAGTCGACCCGACAAAGATCACCAGGGATTTGCAGCCAATAAGATCCACATGGTGTACATTATAGTTTAGGGTATTGTTTACTTAACTACGATACAGCACAACTGTGGAAATATCAGATGAAATTGAATTTCCGGTGTAGTCAAAGTGGTACATTTAAGTGCAAAAGCATGCCAAGTCTAAAGGATTCCTGATAGTTTAGTAATCGTTTTCATCTTCACTTGTTGTCATTGGGGAATCGATAGGATTTTATCTGTAAACATTTTAAAGATACAGTCACAATATAGGCCTAGATAAAAATTTTCAGACAGAGTTCGAATATTGGGGGGGGGTGAGAATCCACAAGACCACAGGGATTGTAGCTCGAAATGTTTACTGGACCTGGGGTGGATTTCACAAAGCGCTAGGACTAGTCTTATCTTGAGTAAGGATGTGTAGATAAGTCCTAACTTATAAGACTAGTCATATGTTACGTGTCCTAAGTTTGGACTAACTTTGTGAAATCCACCTCAGAATTCTTTTTTCCCATGACCAGATTCAAAATGAGAAGGAAAAAAACGACACAGTTTAACACTTTAGGCCCAAACTGTTTATTTAAACAAGCAGAACGAGAATATTTCTCTCCTTTGTACTATAGGCGAATGTGCTTCGATAGGCTACTCAACAGAATTGAAAGGTAATGTGTGAGGCACACACAGTAGGCCTATTCAATTTCAAATTGAAAGACTGCCGGACTTGTCTGGTCATGAGTTTACTGGCCCAGTTCTAAATCACTGGCCTTGGGCCTGCAGTCCTGTGTTAATTTTGAACCCTTTTCCATGGCGTCAAAACAAACTACAAAAAAAAAAACTACAAAAAAAAAAAGTTCATAGCAGTACCAATCCTCCTCCCAAATACTATCAGAGTTGAAAAAATAGCAAGATTCTAAACTTGTAGTAAATTTTACTTGCTACAATCAAAGCAAGTAGGCCTACATGTTTATGAACACAAATCCCTTAGAAAACATTTAGTCAGTTTGCGGGAGGGGGGGTTCACTAAGTAAAATGGGATGATCACCTACATTAATTAAGTGGAATTTGTATGTATGAATGGTATGTTTATTGAAAACTTCAGGATGGAAATTGACCAATGTACTCTTCTAAAAAACATGTTCATAATACATAGAATTTGGCCAGTAGACCACTGTCAAGAAGGAAAATGCTGTAGTACGCGCAAACACCTGTCATTTCTTGAGATGGTACACAATGGTAATGAAAATACGTGTAATATGTAACAGGATCTGGAAATCCTGCCAGGAACTATTATTACGAGTTGGGCCTACATCATTCTTGCCCCATATGTTCAGATCATCAATTACAAGGTATACCACTTCAAAATATCTTCAGGATTTAACCTCCGCTGACCCCAAAAATTATTTTACGTTCTTTACAACCATGAGAAATAAATCCCAGTTGCACGGTTGTTGGTACAGGGGTAAAAGTTAATTTATGTAAAACCAATAAAGACTGATTGCGCTCTTCAAGTCACATGACATTCATCAGTGGTGAAGAAAGGGCCAAAAACATCTATTTACATCACCAGTGTTGAATTTGTTGTACTTTTTGTTAAATTTATACTTGCTTGTTTTTGTACTTTGTTTTTTAAATTCTTTTAAAGTTTATTGGGGTGTTTTTGGTGGTGTCTCTGTCTGGAGGGCTTTTCAAGTATTTGTTGGTAATATTTCTTATCTTATTTTGGTACAAATAAGAATTGCAGAAAATAGAAACTGACAAAAAAATCAAGTATTCTTAAAATAACTGATTGCTGCATACAAAAGATGTGATATCTGCACAAAATCCAGAACACCCAATGGACCCCAAAACCCCAACCCACCCTTTGTCTTCACCCACCTACAAGCGAAGCATCTTCGCATTCAGAATAAAGATCAAAATTAGTGAGTGGCCATTTACCGTACCAACAAGTATGCTTATGTTTAAGTAAAAATATCACCACTCATCAAGTAAATACCAACCTGGAAAAGTCCTTTCTCCAACGACTGTTGAAAGCAAAATCATCCAAGCAAGAACACTCATATAAAATCTGGCCATGGTTGCTGAAAAGTTCCTCTTCTAGTGTTAGTCTACTGACCAAAAACTCCCACCAAGACGATACTCAATCCCGACACCGGTGCGGCGCTGTGTTTCCTCCCGTAAATCCCCAGTGCGCTCGCTGGTCGACGATCCCGTGACCACGGTAACTTCCTCGGAACTTTGCTGCTCGAAAACCACAAAGATCAGAACAGATCTTACATATTTCTCTCCAGATCCCAGTGGCTATTAACAAACAATGACAAAGGGCCTAAATGTGGGATAGGTTGGTAAGGTTTTCTCACAAGATCTAGCCGTCCAGCGAGCTCTAAATTGAGTAGTTAAAGTTGCCACAGACGCAAACTAAATGGAAAGTGTGCCTACAAAATCATTAGGTGTTGCTCAATCAAGCATGCCTAATCCAATGTGAATAAAATTCACGTCGAGTCCAACACATTGCATTGCGCACGGGGCGGACGCAGGGGGTCGTACTTTACAAAAGAGGGCAGACGCATGAAAATTGTTAGGGAGAAGGAAGAAAAATGCACAATGGAGGAACTGCCCTGAATCAATCACAACGAAAGAGGAAGTTCCTCTTCCAAATGACATCATGTTGAAATGGTGTTGAATCATGTATTTTGAAACATTTTACGCATTTTGCCAAGTTTATACAAAAATAGAAATGACGAAATGGTGACGATTTGAATCAAATGTCATTGTAATTCCCTTTCCATAGCTTTGGTTCGGTTACAATTTTTATCTCCTTCCTCCATGCAATTGATGTTGGAAGTGGAAAAATAACATATTCGAAATGGAGATTTGTTTAAATTTCTTTAATAAATATGGAGATTTTACCAGGAAAAGGGCTATTATTTGTACACTCGGCCTGCGGCTACAGTCGATGAAATGCATTTTTCTTTTGTATTTTGTGTATGATAGCTTTGCGCCGCGTGTGATGTACGCACATGCTTGACTGGGGGATGAAAAGTTTTGTTTTAATACTAACTCTAGAGGGGGCTATTTCACTTTTACGTTCCTCACGTATCCGTATCTACTTCATTATTACTTGATTCATTGTTTTCAATCTTTGCATCTAAAAAACGTCACACACTCTGTGTTTAAAGGTCGTTTACCAACAACAAAACATGTCAGAGCTTGCCAGCCGAAAATGGGCAAAATCAGTTTTGGTATTGATTTGAGGTTATTTCATTGAAGTTAGGTGGCAGGTGAGTACAGTCAGCTACTCCTAGAACTATGAGGTTCGTTCCGCTATCGTCTCCATGCGTGGAGACGATAGCGGAACGAACCTCATAGTTCTAGGAGTAACAGTCAGCATGGTCAGTGACTGTGAATAATATGTATTTTTGTACGACGAATTAACGTTATTGATTGTCATCCATAACATGCATTAAAAAAAACACTTGACTTAGAACTATTGTCATCCATAACAATTAACGTGCATAATTAATGATATAGATTAATTATTGTATTGAACTGTTGTTTATTAATATAGTTATTTTGTCAATAACAGTGTGAGGTCCTGGACAAGGTCTGCGACTGGGTCCTCACACTGAAGAGTAATTGCCAAATAATAAATACCTTTATTTTTATTAGGTAATTAATGAAGAAATGGTAATTAAATTCAGTATTTTTGTGATTTTTCTTTCGCCAATATTTTCTATTAACTATTATAGACCGATCCATTAAGCCCCGCCTCCATACTGTACTACTATTACTAACTTACTACTAGGCCTAGGGAGCTAGTCCTAGCCCCTAGCTGGGATAACGGTAGTCCCATTTGCTGCTCAGTGATTGGCCTGTTTGTCAACATCCGCCAGCCGCACGAGTGGGGTTGCAATAATCGTAGCTCTTGGTCACATTCCTTATTTAGACCGTCGAGAGAACCAAGGGTAAACAGGACTGATAGATACATGTACTTCACGGAGGGCAACAGAGGCAATTGCCTCTGTTGCCCTTGGTCATTGCCTTGGTGCTCTTGAAATGTTCCAGTACAAATCTACAGTTTTCTCAGAGAGAGGTGCCCTTTATCAAGAAGAAAATGCCTTGGTGCCCTGGCCCTTTCAAGAACGAAGCAATCAGGTCTGGATAAATATGATTATTGCAACTTATCAGCCGAGTAAATAGTGCCAAAATAAATAGTGCCAAAATACTGTGCACTCCCTCAGTATTTTGCAACATTTATGGAGCTAACTAAGTGAACCAAAGTGAGCAGCTGTCGTCATTCATTCCATGATCCATATCTGAAAGAGGGTACTGTAGCAAAATTCTAGCAAACGTGGTTTGTGCATGGTTCATGTTCTTAATCTTATACTACTCGTGGGGCCAATCCACTGGCGTTCCACCTACTTCACATGTACCCAAATCAAATCACTGGTCTAGACATAATTATGGATAAAAAGAAAAATTACAACTGCAGTGGATGATGTTGGGGACCAAATCAAGTCTGGTTTCTTGTCACCAAAGGAACGTATATTGAATATATTCAGTGCAGAATGGTGTATAGCATAGGGAAGCAGAAGAAGATAATTATATTGATAGTGGCCAACCAAGCAAAATGAAATACTTGTACTTGTGTACGAAAAATATGCTCTCAAGATTTTGTTTCATTTATCAATTTTGGTTGTTAAGCCAAGGATTCTCAGAAAAGCGAGCTTAATCACTATACTAGCCAAGAACCCCTTGAAAAGACGATAAGGAAGTTTAAGTTTTAAGATAGTTCGGTATTTTCACACAAGTTAGCAATGTATCCAAACAAAATCTTTGGTTATCCACCTGTGTATAGTGTTATTGGGTTTTCGATCAGGGAAGTAGGCAGATTGTAAATCATGATTAGCAAAGTGATTTGGGTGTGGTACATTGCGATTATGAATGTCCAGAGGATGGTCCAAGCCTAGGATGGGGTGTGGTTCATGTTTGATGGCGGTTTGATCAACTGAAGATAACAACCAAGACAAGAAACAAGGGTAGGCCAGCTTGGGAGGTTTAACTGCAACTCGTACCAGAAGAACCACTTCACATTATGAGCCGAAATGTACATGTACTATGTACAATGGTGTGTCGTGGCCGAGCGGATAAGAACACCGGACTCAAGCTCTGGTGTTTCTGATCAGCAGAGTGTGGGTTCGAGTCCCGGTCGTGACACTTGTGTCCTTAAGCAAGACACTTAACCATTATTGCTTTGTCCTTCGGATGGGACGTAAAGCCGTAGGTCCCGTGTGTTGTGTAATGCACGTAAAAGAACCCAGTGCACTTATCGCAAAGAGAAGGGGTTGGCCCCGGTGTTCCTGGTTTGATCGGCTGCAGATTGCGCAACAGCACCTTGTAAACCTTTACATTGTGCTATGTAAAGGAACAGGTCTCTAACTTCAAATACGTAACTCCGAATAAGTTGCTGGAAAAACATTCTAATGCGCTGCCTAGCGCTATATAAAGTGTATGTATGTACATGTATGTATGTATACAAGTATGTCTACTATTAATATGATGCAAAATATTATTCACTTATTTTGTTCTACTTTCAGATGAAAGTTTGTCAATGTAATAATTCCTGATGGAAAGAAAAGCAGGAGACACTCTTAAAAGGGACATCTTGTGTACAGCTTCAGATGCTGAGGTAAGGCTCTGAAAATAAGCAATCAGTTTTAATACACCATTCCATTAAGCCCTGCCCCTTAACGTGTTAACCAATCACAGCCCTGGCTACGCCACCGAAAGTCCAACAAAAGTCCGACACGATAAAATCCTATTGGAAAATGTAAACATGCGTGCGCGTACTAACAGCACGCATGTTTATGTCGGGCAGTGTGGCATAAAAGAGAGGAACACCCGTGTACAGTGGTGATGTAGCCAATGCTGTGATTAGTCAATATATTTAGGGGTGGGGGCTTAATGGATTGGTCTATTGCAAGGTACGGGAACTCAATAAGTAAGACTTTGCTGTAAAACAATTTCTTCGAGGTGATAATAGGGTTTGTAAAATTGGCCTTTAAACGAAAGCTTGCTGTTTTGTAAGAATGTGTGCTTCACGCTTGAGTGGTCAAACAATGCGGTCCGACCAGCAGTTGTTTATGTCAACACAGTTCGGTAACGAGAGTTAATTGATCTTCAGAAGTATGTGTTCATGTTTTGAAAAACACAAGACTGCAAGACTTCGTCAGGTGTGGTGTTACTAGCCGATGAGTGCTAATATTATCAGACTCTGGCAAGTGGTATAGTTGGTATTTTAAGCTCTGATGCAAAGTCCCTGGGTACTTGAACTTGAAAGCATTTAAGGCAAATAGGTCTTAGTACCAACTTTATTTTGTAGAATCAACAGGGTATTTCGCTTGATGGTAACCACTATACTGTTCATTTTGTCTTCAAATTATTGCTGTGGTCAGTAAGGCTAGCTTTGTGAGATGTTATGAGAGACTATTTGTCTGAGTAGGGAGAAACTGTGGATAAGGGGCCTCCGGACCATTCAACCCCATGGTCTGAACATCCAAGAAGGAAGTGATTAATTACTTTTTGTCTTTGCCCTCTCCTTTACCACAGATGTCCCCCCTCTTTAAAACTGTCTCGTTCACTAATTAATTGTTTGTCCCCTTTTTCCCACCTTTGATTTTGTCTTTTGTGTTTCCAACCTATTGTGGTTAAACCAGACCCTTCCCCCAAAACCGCCCCCCACCTTGTCTCCCTCTTCATTGTTCATCCCTTGCATCTTCTGACTGCTTTCTGAACCTCTCTTTTCACTTCTTACCACTTGACTGCTTTTGTTACTCCAGTATACTTGTATGTGTGTGTTGAGTTGTCATTTAGCCTTTGAGAAAGACTCTGCTAGGGTCGAGACGTGTGGCCATTAACAATTTTACCAACACTATGTCAATTTTCTTTTTATTTTCTCTTGCAGTTCCATTCAGATTTCCCATCCAAGAAGAGCTGCCCCTCCTCATTGGATACTATGATCATTGAAGGGAACCAAGACGGAGTGAATACCCTCCCAAGTCTCATCACTGAGTCTCAAGACGTTGAGCAAAATCTTCCTGCATCTCAGATGTCACTGGATCTGTCCTCACCACAAATAGATTCCGCTGCCATGTCACAAGAGGTTAACCCCTTCTCTGTGTCCTCACAAGAGAGGTTAACGACTAACACAGACGATGAGGTACAACCTCTGGAGGATGGTGATCAGGATGATAGTACTTTACTTTCTCAGATGTCGTACATTCAAGAGGAGGATGTATGTCAACTCTTCCGGACCTCATCAAAACAAGAAAGTCTCTCCTCAAGAAATCAGTTGAAAATGTACCCTAATCCAACCTTAGCTGAACCCACAGACAAACTCAAGAAAGCAAACGTGGAGGAGAAACTCTCAAAAGACGTCAGCTGCGATTCTCATTCAGACAAGGATGACCTGGATGAGGAGCCACTCCTCAGACCCAACCCGAGACGCTTTGTCATTTTGCCAATCCAGTATCCTGAAATTTGGAAGTTCTACAAGAAAGCTCAGGGTTAGTTTCCATAATTTCCCTTCGGCAGTTCCATTATGTAAAAAGATGCCCCTTCAGCAACGTTGGCTTCAATGTGTTATGTTCTACACAAGTCAATCCAAGGCTAGAATTTGATCTATAAATCTGGTCAGGGAAAAGCTTAAGAAGAAAGTCTTGGCTGAGCGGTCTAGCGCTCCGGACTCAAGCTCTGGTGTTTCTGATCAGCAGAGTGTGGGTTCGAGTCCCGGTCGTGACACTTGTGTCCTTAAGCAAGACACTTAACCATTATTGCTTCGCCCTTCGAATGGGACGTAAAGCCATTGGTCCTGTGTGCTGTGTAATGCACGTAAAAGAACCCAGTGACACTTATCGCTCAGAGAAGGGGTGTGCCCCGGTGTTTCTGGCAGTGGCTGCTGAATGCACCGCAGCACCTTGTAAACCCTTATAAGGTGCTTCATAAATGGATCTCATAATTCAAAAACTTCAAAAACCTGTCATAAAAAAATGACAATAATAAGCGCCTTGAGTATCTAATTGCCGGTAGATAAGGGGCTATATGAGACTTCGGTATTGTTATTTAACCCTTCTAGCCCCAAATCCTCCAAAATCCTCTTCAGGTTGCTGTCTGACTTTGTTGGATATGGTACTGCAGAGCAAAACAGCAACTGCTGATCATCGGGCTGGGCTTACCAATTTGATCAGAGCCCAAACAAGCTTGGGTGATGAGTCACCAAAGAGTGGAGTATTTTGGCAGATTCGGGTTGGTCCTAAATACCCTTACCCCAAGCCAAATACGCTAGGGGTAAGGCTTAATGGAACCCTGTTTCAGAATGATCGTATTAGACAAATATTTATTTGAGGTTTTATTTTTCCAGCTTCTTTTTGGACATGTGAGGAAGTAGATCTTGGAAAGGATTCTGAAGACTGGAGGAATCTAAAGGTATCCCCATCACTGTTAATTTTTTTTAATTTTTTCATGTTAAAGCATCAACCGAACTCCTCATTTTTTTATTTTGTGTGTTTCGCAGCGAATTGTTTGTTTTAAATTTGTGGCATCAAAGTTGATTCGCATTTGCATGAAGTATGAACCGGGCTTTAGCCTTCTAAGAAGTTAAGTTAAATCTCTTTGCAGCCTTCCGAGCAGCACTTCATCAAGCACATCCTTGCCTTCTTCGCAGCGAGTGACGGCATCGTCAATGAGAACCTAGCTGAGAGGTTCAGCCAAGAAGTTCAGGTTCCTGAAGCCAGATGCTTCTATGGTTTCCAAATAGCGATGGAGGTAAGTAAACAAGATCATATATTATCTCTTGAGTTCCATTGCCTGGTGTGTTTTTTTGTAAAGGACCCAAAGATGTTTTTGTTTTTTCTTCCTTTGAACGACGATTATTAATCAGATCTTTATTTTTAAGGAGAGTGAGAGTGTTCTTCGCCGCAGCCCTTAATCTTGTTCGATGAGTACGAAGAATAAAAAAACACTCCTTAATATTTAAAGTGGATTTCAAAACACAATCTTGTCCACAGCCAAAAATGAACTACTGATGTGGCCTTTTTTTTGCGTTAATCATGACGAAAAAAAAAAAATCTTACAATCCATGCATATGAATCGTCAGAGGTCAGAGGTGCTTAACCAGTTCCCGTCAGGAATCTTCAATTGTTTCCCGTCCAGCCTGACGGAATTAATTTATCGGATTTGCCGGAATCATTTTTCTTTGAGAGTACCGCTGGCACAAAGAAATCTTGACTTAACAAAGCCAAGAGAACAAAAATTCTCTTTGAAGCACTGGGATTTGAGATTTCTCTGTCAAGAAAATGTCATATTCATGCACCGTGAATTGCAATACTTGAGACCTGGCCGAGGATTGGTCCTAAATCCTGAAATAGGGCTGGATACTTTGTTTACTAGGATTTACCTCCATTCAGCCAAAATGCAATGAATACAGGTGAGGTGTAAACCTCTCGATGCCTCGTAACCCTCTTCTTGGCGCAATGGTCCAAAAACAGCGTAATATTTGTTTCCCACTGTCCTCTTTGTGTGGGTGAAAGCTTATCACTGCACGCTACCTTTTTTCACCCGTTTGCTGGCTCAGAAACAATTGGCCTGTAAACACGTCATCCAGCTTCCACTGGTTAAATGAAACATCATGACTAGCAGAGGTGCAACTTTCTGATTCAAATCGGAAGTCAGATTTTTAAAATTTTTTGCCCCCAATTTTTTTTCTGACCCTCCAAATTTTTTGTTTTCCAGATTTATATGCTATAAAAATGTGATTAAATCTGAAAAATTTGGAAAACGCTGAGACTAAAAAATGATAATCTTGTCTGATCGTATGCACCGTGCCCTTCTACCAGCCGTCAGTACGCAATTTCTTTGATAAAAGCACCATTTTAGAGATACAGTTTAAGCATTTTATGGCTGCTGATAAATCTAAGCATTGACCTATGACCTGGCAGAAACTTTGAGAAGATGTGTGTCTGACCATATACTCTGTGGTCCGTTGCACGTGTGTGGAGAATCTTCGTTGTTTGCAGATTATATTCCTATATTTTTCCATTGTCAAGATAATCTCGAAGATACTAAAAAGTGTTTGAAGAACAAGTTTTAGTGGCGAATGGGTCGCAACACTTACCACAGGTAAAATGTCTAACATGACCGATGCATGGATAACTGATTCAGAAGATCATTATTTTTTCAGATAAGATACGTCTAGCATTGTTATAATTTCATAATTTTGTTTCTTTGAGTTTTTTCTTCCCATTTACTCAGCCCCCGGTACTACTTTCGCTAGAGGGGTTTATACTTTGTTGACACTTCCGTCACTTTCCCAAAATCTGGACATGCATTTTTATAGCGTTAGATTTTTCGGATTTTTTTTCAATAGCAAGTTACATCTCCGGAACAGTAAGATTTTTATAAAATCGTGTTTTGTTGTCCTTTTTTAGACTAATGTGTTAAGTTTGGGTCTAAGGAATCAAAAACTCTCCTCGACAATTTAAGGAAGGCAGTTTATAGCTCTCCTCATATTTCTTAAAATGAAGAACTGGATTAGGACTTTTCAAAAAGAAAAACCACATAAAAATGTTTGCGCATGCTACTCACAATGCATAAAATACTTTTATTAACAAGCACATTGGTTTGTTTATGGCTGCTGGTAGCATGAGATAATGTTAGGTCCTCATCCTGTCAATAACTCAGTTGTATCCTTTAACCGTGATTTAACCAACTATTACTAGTCTTTGTCTAGTTGATTGGTTTTGTTCAGTGCCTCAAGTGAAAGTCTATAACTTCCTTGACTCAAGGAAAATTGCTGATAACTTTTACCATGAATTTTGAAAAAAGTGTAAGGCGATGCATCTTGAATTCTAACCATTTCAGCCCATCAAACTCCAACTGCATGTTTTGTTTGATTCTGTTGGACTGAGAGCAGGGTTAGATCATGCTTTGCATGGGATCAGGCATACCACCATAAGCAGAGTCCATCATGTTGGGTGTTGAGTTAATGTATGGTGTTGGATTTTGTATCAACGAGGAAGGATCCTAGAAGTTCGCTCAAGCGAGTCAGTGTTAAGATATTGCTACTGCTGATGTTGATAATAAAAAAGGCCTAATATTTTAGTTCTGAATGGGCAATATGAATTTTGGACTAATATGACATTTTCTTGCAAATTCTTGCAAAACCATTATCAAGAGAAATGCATCTAAATATTTTATGTTTTATTTATTTTTTTTGTATGTGTCGTGTTAACGCAACACCCGTCCTATAACTTTAACACAAACAATACTGCAAAGAGATTTCAGAGGGCAAAATGTGCACTGGACCACAGGCCCGAGGCCAGGGCTAGTAAACTCATGCCCGGACAAGTCCAATAAATAATCATTTTTGTTCCAATGTTGACTTTGACTCTGATAAATATCTTTCAATTCTATTGAGTATCGAAGAATACTTACCCATAAGACAATAGAGATAAATCTTCTCTAAGTGCATGCTTAAATAAAAACAGTTTATATATTAGATCGTGTAGATAATTTTTTCTCATTTTAATTCTGGTCTTGTAAAACAATTTCTGGTCCAGTAATGTTGTTGAGCCACAAGACCTGCTGACTTGTGTCATCCCCTCCTAAATTTGTGCCCTGAGATTTTATAAGCACAGGACCTCTGAGACCATTGTGTAATGTCACACTCACTGATTGTTTGTTATTTATTTGTTGTGTTTGTTTACAGAACGTTCACTCTGAGATGTATAGTTTACTCATAGACAGTTACATACAGGACCACTCTGAAAAGACGCGGCTGTTTAATGCAATAGAAACAAGTGAGTCTCTTGTCCATTCAATGGAATTTGAAGAAGGTGCTATAGTGGGGCAGATGGTGAAATATAAGGGGGAATTGTGCCTTTTGAGTCAGAGTTTGTGATGAGAAAAATATTTGAAGATTTTGAAAAAATAACAAGCAATTTTCAAAATGGCTGCCATTGCTTGATACATTTCCACTACCTATACCGAATCTGCGATGGCCCTCTAGCCAAATATCTTTCTCACAACATACTTTGACTGTGTGCCAAATTTCATGCTTGCATCATTAACCAGTTGCCAACAGCAATCTTCCATTTTTTCCCGTCCAGCCTGACGGGATTATTTTCTTGGAATTGCCGGAATCATTTTTGTTTGAGAGTACCAATGGAAACTTTGACATGATAAAGCTAAGAGAACAGAGATTCTCTTTATAGCAGCGAGATCTTCGTTTTCTCTTTCAAGAAAATGTCAAATACATGCACCCTAAATTACAGCACCTCAGCCTTGAAATGGCTGACATAAATGTGAACAAATTTCACTGGTCTCACAAAAAGTCTTAGGCCATAAACACGGCAGAGAATTATGACCTTGCCTGCAAACCATAAAACAAACAACCGTGGCGCGATAACCACAAACTTGTCAACTTTTTCCCATGGTGCACTGTGAAACCGGCCTCTCCTGGGCAAACTGTTGAGTGCGCTCTGCATTATGAAATTCCCATATTGAAATATAAGACCATCCACTACTACTCTGCAATTCTTTTTCTTTACTTTTTTTCAATTGATTATGATAGTGCCGTGCATCAAGAGGAAAGCAGACTGGGCTCTGAAATGGATACAGTCAAAGGAAGCTTCATTTGGAGAGAGACTTGTGGCCTTCACTGCAGTTGAGGGCATATTTTTCTCTGGGTCATTCGCTGCCATCTTTTGGTTGAAAAAGAGGTAAGACCGTATCCGAATCCAGCAACTACGGTGGTTGCTAAGGCTGATGGCTGCAACAGCAATGTTGAAGAATGTGTCTTTTCTAGTGGTGCAGATAGGGGAAATGTTTTGTTGAATTGTGCCTTCGTATCTGCCATACTTTTCGAATCGGACATGGCCTAAGTAAAATAATCTCTAAAGTTGGACTAATTAGGCTGCTTGGAGAGATATAAGTTTCAGTTTTAAAAAGTGTCTAGCCTTGGTTTTTGTTTGTTGGGGTGTTTGTGTTTTTGTTTCTAGATTTTGTTGACAAAAGGGAAGGAATTGAGATAAACTGCAGGTATTTATCAGAAATGGTATCAGAAAAAGTTGATGATATGAGACAAATATTTCAAATTAATTAACTTTTTTGCCCAGCTTAATTCAAATGGGGCTAGCTGGTCTTCAATCACCAAGTAAGTCATTTAGGTGGCTGAGACTTGAACCAATGACATCATTATTCTCATTATTATACAGTTCTAGTAATGAAAGCAAGGAAATTCAAACGTGCCTTGCAAAAGTAATCCATAGGCCTGAAGTCCTTTAAGTGGCTCAGACATTAACTACCTTTTACCTCTGTGGACTCCGGTTCAAATCCTGCTTTGGACCAGAGCCTTGCATGGGGGATTGGCTTGTCAGTCTCTATCCCTACTTGATTGCGCAGGTAAAGCGTGCACTTTCAAGGTAAGTGATCACGGCTAAGCCAGAGGCAAAGTCGAAGCAGTAGTTTGGAAAAGAAATCTGATCGTGAAAATCAAATTGATGGGTTCAAGTCCTGACCCGGTAGCCAGTAAAACTTTATTGTTTATAACTCTATTGATTGATCATAATGCTTTTACGGATTGTGTGAAGGGGCCTGATGCCAGGGCTGACATTCTCCAACGAGCTCATCAGCCGGGACGAGGGTCTCCACTGTGAGTTCGCTAGCCACCTCTTCACCTACCTGGTCCACAAACCAACGGAAGCAAGAATTCAAGAGATTATCACAGAGGCTGTAGGCATAGAGAAGAACTTCTTCAATGAAGCCTTGCCGCTGAAACTGATCGGGATGAATGCCCAGTTGATGATGGAGTACATTGAGTTTGTTGCAGATAGGTTACTCACAGAGCTCAGCTGCAGCAAGGTAAATATCATCAGAGCTCTCTCTTAAAGGGTTTGCACCACATTGGTCAGGTTGAAAAACATAAATCGTCGTGTGCCCGGCAAAAGGACGTAAGAGAAAGTTCCTGGTAAAAGGACGTAAGAGAAAGTTCCTGGTAAAAGGACGTAAGCATTTTATGTTAAAATTTGTGTTTCAAGAATTATAAGTGGGAAAGTGTGGTAAATTTGTTGCCGTGCAAAAGTCATTTCTAGAAAGGTTAAATTCTGCATGGGGATAAGGAAACATGTCTTCAGGGTAATTCTAGCAAAAAAAACTAACAAAAAGGACATATTTTTCATGTCAGGAGCCATTTTGTTGCTTACGCCCTTTTGTTACTGGGACGAACTACTTTACGTTCCCGGCAAAAGGGTGTAAGGTTTTATGCCCTTTTGCCGGGCACACAACGAAATGTTCATAGATTGTGTCATTTATGTCTTTTGTGCTCTTTTTTTTTTTTTTTTTTTTGCTTTCTGTTCAGATGTTCAAAACTGCAAACCCTTTTGACTTCATGGAGAACATCTCCCTTGAAGGGAAGTCCAATTTCTTTGAGAAGCGAGTTTCTGAATACCAACAAGCTCATGTGATGACAGAAGAAGACTCTAGACATGTCTTTACGCTGGATGCGGATTTCTAGTTATTTTCTTCCTGGCAACTGGGTTAATGTTGGATGGGCATGTGCGCCTACACCCCAGAGCATTGAGCCATCATACCGTGCCGCATACAGTATGCAATAAGCTTTCCACTTAACAGCAGCAGCTTGTCTTCATGTAGTTGTGGGATTTTACCAAGGTGGACTTTTGAGTGCATAGTGGTGGTTGTTTTGAACTGCCGCGGTGGTGTCAGCAATCTATGAAACAATGGAAACCAAAGAGAGGCTGTGATGAAACCAAAAGCCAGTCTTGGATGAAACCAAAACCAGGCTTGGATTAAACCAATGCCAGGCTTAGATTAAACCAATGCCAGGCTGAGATTAAACCAATGCCAGGCTTAGATTAAACCAACGCCAGGCTTGGATTAAACCAACGCCAGGCTTAGATTAAACCAACGCCAGGCTCGGATTAAACCAATGCCAGGCTTGGATTAAACTAACACCAGGCTTAGATTAAACCAAAGCCAGGCTTGGATGAAGCAAATCTAGGCTTGGAGTAAATGCTTCTTTAGTAGTTTATGTGGAAAGGGATTTGCCACCATTCAACGCAGATTTTGACATCAGCTTGATTTCACAGAGCTCCTTAGCTGAAAACATCGCTAAGCACAGATGTTAAGCAGAAATTGTTGGTGAACAAGTCATAAACAGTATGTATTACATACTGTTTTAACCGCTAACCTGTTCTGTTAGCGTTGATCATTACTTCACATCACCACGAATGAACATTAAATCATTTTTGATAAGACATTTCAGGGCCTTAACAGGTACTTTGTAACGTATTTAACTGAAATACATATTTTTGTAGCATTAATTTAACATGCTTTACAATGTGGCAACAAAAGTATTGTTGAAGAACATCTTGTTGTATCTGCACATATTTACCAGGAGTACTTCTGGATGAGTCGCTGGCGAGTCGAGCCTCGTAAACCTGGGGCGACTAGGAATGAAGAACAAAACACTGGTGCACACATGTAGTCATGCTTGACATACAATGTGTGGAAACTTTTCATCGTTCAGTTAACAACAAGAAATCTTTTCTATTAGTGTTTTTGAGAGCTGGTTTTCAGACACCCAATCCCTTTTATATAGTACTTAGTTTTGAGCTATTCAGTGACGCACAGGAAATGCTTCCTTTTTGAGTTTAACGAGAATATCTAATTTGTGAAAACACTGTGTGGACTTGTGTAAAGTCCACACAGTGTTTCAAATTCCTACACAGTGTGGACATCTTTTATAATTGGGTCCACACTTTGTATGTAGCGCTTTAACAGGTTGGATTATGGGATATGACAGACTCATGGTCCAGCCGCATGAAGGCAACAGCCAGGCTATGGTCATGCCTGACTGGCTTATTGTGTAACCAATATGTCTTTTCTTTTTGTTTTCTTTTTTTTTAAAGCAATTTGCCCATCACAAGGGCCTTTTAGGTGTAGGCAACTTTTTGAAGGGATAGAAACCTGCCTCAATGTGCAGAAACAAGACATGGCGAGATATAAACGCAAGTCTCTTCACAGCACAGCTAAGAACAGGGAGGGGTAAATGAATCTATTGTGAGACAAATATAACTGCCTCTTCCCCTATTTGAAGCAATTGTAGTCAAGTATCTTGCTCAAGGACACAAGTGTCATGACGGGGATTCGAACCCGCGCTTGACACACTAAAACCAAAGGCATTCTCAAGCAGGGACAATTGGTTCTTATGCACATGCGTCTTCCTTTCACCAGTGGTTAAAGGATATTGAAACAGTAGAAATGCGCAGCTGTGTATGCGCACAGCACAAAGGATGAGCCAATGGGCAGCCTTATTTTTGACAGGTCATAGATGACATCATATGTATGGTGACATCATACTCACATTAAGTCTATTGTGAGAGCTTTTAGCAGATAGTTTATAAACTTAAAGTTCTTTTGCAAAGTCTCAGTAACTGGCCAGTACATTTTGAACCTTGCGAGTTTTGTTTTTTTCTCAAAGTCTAAATGGACAAGATATAAACATTACACATACTTGTTACAAGATTGCTTGTTTAACTTAGTAAGTGTGAATGTTTGAATGTCGTCTCATTGTATTTTTCCTTTTGAAAAAAAAAAAACCTGATCAAGTTTGTGATGTTAGGTCTATAACTTTTACTTTTACTCTTACATGTCCATATTAATAAGGCCAGTTCATTAAGCCCCCATCCACATTAGTAGCTGTCTATCAACAGCCAGAACCCACGAGGATCCTGCTGTACCCCAAGCCACACAAAAGACATGATTTCTGGCATTTGGATTGCTCCATCGTGCCTTTTGTATGGGAAGGGGTAAAGCCAGACCCACAGTTAAAGGGTCTGTATACGTTTGGTAATGACTCTGAAAATTTATGGCAATAATAACTCACTTGGTAAGAAGTACAGCAGCTTTGGATAGAATAATGCATTTTGAGAAAGGTTTCACTTCAAAGTACTGCAATTATGGAAAAATACATCACTTTTTATCCCCCCCCCCAAATTTGAATCTGAGAAGCGTTATGGCCGTAACGCTTCTCAGAATGTGTATTCCAATGATGGATACTTCTTCTGCGTGAACACAACCGCTCCAGATTTTTGGTGATATCTCAAAAACACTGCCACCTTTTGAACTGAAATTTACACAGGTTAGTTTTATGGCATATATCTACAATTATATAGCATTAAGGCAAATGTACGGTTCCAAAAACCAAAGGTATACTTTGCCTTTAAGCAATCGATGTGGTGGAAACTGTAAAACTTTTTGCAACATGGGATATTGAACATGTCCACTTTCGGTTGGTCATTCACAGTTCTGATTGGCCATTGCATTAAGGGGCGGAGCTTAAAGAATGTGCGTCATATCATTTGTAAATGTGACATTATAAGACACGCCCTTTTCACACAGTCTAGCACCACTGATTACCAGAAGCCCATAGGAGTTGCAAGAAGCGAGTTTTTCTTTGATGATTTATGATCTCCGTAGGTACAAACAATAGAACAAAGAGAACTTAGTCCTTGATTTACCGTGTCGACAATTGTGTGAATTGTAGAATTATGCTTTCTGAGGATTAGACTGTTTGATCTGGTTGGCCACAAGTGTATGTTATTTTGTCCGATAGCATTTTTTTATTTTGATTATTTTTTTTTTACACATGCTCGTTTAGTTGGAATCAGATTAAATTATTTATGAAAACAAACATAATGGCCTCCAAAATTGACTCATTTTTCAGTATTAAAAACTCCTTCTTTTGGGGTCAGAAAGAAAAAGGCCTCCTTTTGTTGAAAAGTTATTAACAGAGTCATCATTCATGACTGATAGGTAGTCCCATGCTCTTTGAGTCTTACTCAACCCTATCCAAACTCAAACATGATCGACCCTCTCCCCCCCCCCCCCCCACCCACCACCCCACCTCCACCAAACAAACAAAAAGGGAGATTTTAACTTAATGTCTCTTAAATCTTTTTACCACAAGCACCCATCAGTACTGTGACCTATTTAGCAGGTTCAAAATACTAAGAGTCTTAGTTGTGTTTTTTTTTCGAGAACAGTAAATGAAAACAATTAAAGGACTAAAATGCCAAACAAATAACTGATCATTTGAATTAAAAGTTGTCCAATGATGCCATGTCCATTTTTGTGTGTTGTGTTTCGTTTTTTGTTGTTTGTTTTTTCTTTTTACTCAAGAGCAAACACTAAACTGACCTAAAATAGTCCCTGCGCCTGATATTGGCGCGGATGAATATAACGTTATGACGTCACATACAAAAAAGGTCCTCCATTATACCGACTGTGTATGGTACCCTAACCCTCTTCTTGTATACACAAAGCATCGTTTATCACATTTTGTAATGCATCGTGTGGCCTTTCACCAGAAATCCCTTGGTCATGATCGTATGAACGAAAAACTATTTCAAGAGAAAGAAAGATAAGATTTTCTCTCCGTATTGGATGCAGCCGTTTAACGGTAACCGGTGAAGATGCATATTACGCTGAAAACCCTGCAGCAGAAGACATTTAAGGTGGAAATCGACGAATCGCTAACGGTATTTATGGTTTTTTATGCACTTTTGCCCAATTTACGGACATTTTAGAAGAATGACTGCAGTGCAGGAGTAAATTTCCCTTTATTTTTAAATGAACAAATAAAAAATCTTTACAATTTATTGTTAATTTTTGTAAATAGAATGTGTACAAAAACAGGCAAAAATGTTGTATCAACCTGCCACTTTAATCTCTCTTAATTTAGGTCAAAAAAATCAAATATAGATCAAGTAACTTGGCCTGGGGTGCTGTAGCCTACTCCATTTTTGTGAGATTTTGACTCAAAATGACTTTTTATCAGTCGTATTAGCGCCCCAGGCCAGTGTTGGTGGTGTGACGAATTATGACGAAGCATATTTAAAACGAATCTGTGATACCCTGTTCAGAAAGTTGACAAAATAACGACAAAGACTCAACAAAATTCAATTGCTTGAAAATTGCCTACCACACTACCGTACCTGGCTTCTCAAGATATCAAAGATGAAATAAAAGGTATTTAATTGTACTCGCGATCATTTTCTGTCCTCCAAATCGATGATTTTTGCCCAAGTGCAGCCATTACAATCTGCATTAGTTTTGGCTTCGCAGCGCTGGTTGAAACGCATGTTCCCTCTTTGTGGCCATTGTGAGGGGGTCGTTGACACTCTACAGCTGGTAACCTGCGTTGACTGCGCAAAACAATATGCAAGTCAGGGCATCAGCGAACACGCAATCCTCGCAGTGTTAATACACGCAAGAAAACACTCGTTGAGTGTCACGTGACTATTACTCAGTAGTAAAATGCCTACTTCAAATTTTGCAAAATGTTCTTTCCATTTTGTTAATTCCATTCAGAGTAATTACAGAATGATTTCCTGCAACTTGTTCCTCACAGAACGGCAGGCCTAGTATCTCAACAGTACACAAGCATACTCAGGCCAGGGGTTCCTGGTATGTGAAATGGTATTGGTCCCCTCAGCAGACCGCAGAGTGAACACAGTCAAAGGCACTACGTTCAAATCCGTTGTGATAAAACCGCAAAGTTCAATACTTTAAAAAAATTCAAAATTGTTTTCTCTCTTTTCACACGTTTGAAAACTTGTGTGTATATTTAAATTAGATTTATATTACTAATAGTTGTGAAAGACCACATTTGTTATAATGTTGGTCATAAGCCACTGCTGATTGCCACCCATGGTAGGCGTGAAATCTTGCACTTGGTTACCTTGGTGTCGAAAACAATGTAAATAATCCTGGCAGCTGTTCAGTCTATCCAAGTCCTGGTCATATTGGACAAAGGAACAAAGGTCTGGATTTAGGGATTACATAAAGATCCCTGTATAGAGTGGACGCCTTTCTTGATACCAGGGCCTTTTTTCCCTTTTTGACTCTGACAATCACGGCGTGAAACCTTGCCTATAGTCTTGAGCTTGAGCGCAACCAACCACCCTCACCCACAGACAACCTGAAAAGGTGTCTGGCTGTAAGGGAAATCTTTGCAGGTATTCACGTTTCCCGGTGTGAATAATGTTAACATTATAATCTGTCCATCTTTTATAAGCACCAATATTCTTTTTGAGGCAGTAATGTTTCACACCAAAAACCAGGGAGTAATTGCTGAATACCCTGCAGCTCATGCAAGAACTTTGTGTTTCGGTAAAATGATCTTAGTGTGATACTGGTGTTGGAAAATTATCTTTGAGTGGGCAAGGCAATTTTCATTTTGCAAAAGGAATTTCCGTTGGAAAATATTAAAGTCTATTGGAAATTTTTTCGGGGGGGGGGGCATCAGGGCCAAGACCAGGGCAACAGAGGCTACATTGTTCTCCAGGGCTTCCAGGGATCACGCTTAGGACTAGCCCGGTGTACATTGTCTAGTAAACACTGCTATGGGCCAGTAAACACCACTTCTCAACCTGCCCTGTGGGCTATTATAAAACTGTGCAACTTTGTTTATAATGCTCATACTTCTTCCTTTTCAGATGTGAATAATACATTTTAGAAATGTGTTCATTTATTTTTGAGTGTGTGAGTGTAACTTTATTTGACCGCTATAAACTGGTTGTGATCGCTACCATTAGTATCAGGAAGATACATTTATAACAATACATGTTTAAAATTTGGGCAACGAAAACTTCCTGGGGGCAAGTAAAATGCACAGTATACTAGCCCCTTGGGCTACTCTATAAAAAGCTTAAACACAAGGCCTGCAAGCCATAGTATTTCAGGGCTGTCATAGATGTAGCTGTAGCTTCTAGAGTGGCAGGGCATTCTGTGATTGAAGGGGAATAACCACAGCAGTCAGAAACCCTTGGCCTTAAATTCATTTGTGTACAGAATGATGAAAAGAATGCAGAATCCATTTGCCACTTTTCCACTCCTAATTACTGAGAATTTAATCTTTCCTGAACAGATTAGATAATTAGTTTGGTCATCATATTCGGCACTCTTTTCCCAAGATACTCAGAAAACCCAGTTTTTGAAAATGTAAGCATGGAATTATGAGGACACTCCTTGAATGTAAATAACATTCGTGTTATTTAAGCCTTTGAGAAAGACTCTGCTTGGGTTGAAACGCGAGGCCATTAACAATTTTTTGCATTTAGTGTTTTTAGTTAATTCAGTTTCTGTTGGTTTGTTTTTTTCATCCAGGTCAAGTCTCTCAAGGAGAAAATTGAGGCTGAAACGGGCAAAGATTTCCCAGCAACAGGGCAGAAACTCATATATGCAGGTAATTTATTCAAGCTATATTGGGCTTCCCTCAAGGTCTTTCAATTTGTTTATACAGAAATCTCATTAAGCAAATGACTTGAATATTCTTGCTACAGGTAGTAACTTCTTCTTGGAGCTGCAGATTTCCGTATAAAACAGAAATCCCATCATTCCTGATAATTACGTGGTT
Source organism: Marthasterias glacialis (assembly GCA_911728455.2). Classification (NCBI taxonomy): domain Eukaryota; kingdom Metazoa; phylum Echinodermata; class Asteroidea; order Forcipulatida; family Asteriidae; genus Marthasterias; species Marthasterias glacialis. Next base: position 23,523,566 of record OU452225.1, read on the forward strand.
GAAATGAAAAAGTCCATCTGAGTATTATTTTTTGTAAAAAAGGCCCAATTTCATAAAGCTAATAAGCAAAAAAAGGTGCTTAGAAGTTAGCTGCAATCAGTCAAGCTTGTCCACTCTGAGATAGGGGCTGAACTTTTCACCAACTCTGTCTTAATCCATGTTCGCATTGGACTTTTTGGGGGTAAACTAACCGAACAAATGGGTAACTTGACCATTTTAAGTCCAGTGCGAACAGCCCAGGAAAATTTCACCCAGGTAACTTAACCGAGTCCAATGGGTAGTTTAACCGGCCACCTTCTGCCCAGGTAAACTAACCTGGTCAAACTAACCGAGCCAAAAAGTCCAATGCGGACGCATCGTCCCAGTAAAACTAGTCAGTAAAATACCACATCCGGTTCGCACCCTCAAAGGCTGGTTTATAGTTGGTCACGCGATGGTAAAATCGACGCAGTTCATAGTCTATGCTGACGCCTCGGTTGGTTTGTTTTACCATTGTCGTGGTAAGTTTACTCACATCAATAAATCATAGTGCGGACACCGGTAAGACTTACCCATTGGAAGTTACCCATTGTCTCAGTTAAATATTAATCCAATGGGAACACGGCTTTAGATTTTCCGCATGAAAGGTGAAAGTTTGATGCATGAGACGTGTAGGGAAAGAACCAACCAGAACTTGATAAAAATGTGGTTTGTTTTTTATTTCTGTCTCCAGGTAAAATCCTCAATGATGACATGCCAATCAGTGATTACAAGATCGATGACAAGAGTTTTGTTGTGGTGATGCTGACGAAGGTAGGTAATGTCAGATGAAAAGAAGCAGGCGATTATGTTTCTATTTGAACTAAGAGTTTGCTAACAAATTTGCTAATGTAGGTCCTGAAATTTCATCTTTGGGAGAGCAAGGCCATTTTCATCGGGAAAATATTAAACAGGGATGAAATTTCTCTGGAATTATTGTTATGGAATTTTTTTACTGAAAAAAACAAAAAAACTAAACATTTTTTTAAATTGTTTTATGTCATTTATATGCAGCCAGGCCCTTGTAAATCCTGAACACAGTCAATGTACTGTATTTTGACTACACCAAGGTGCTTGCCCCATCTACATTTAAGCATAGAATGCTGCGCTTGATACGGGTTATGGGGTGGTTGGTAGCCACCAAACCCTCCACTGGTGTTTCGTGGATTTTTCATTTTGATCCACTCTCATCACTCAGTGCTTAACCAGTTGCCACCGGGATTCTTTTTTTTTTGTCTGCCCCCCTGGCAGGATTCTTTTGGCGGAATTGCCAGAATATTTTTTTATTTGAGGGTACCACTTTTACAAAGAAACCCCGACTTGACAATACCAAGAGAAGGAAGGTTGTCTTTGTTGGATCGCCCGTTTTGTTGTTCGACCGAGAAAACATCAAATTCACACAGCATGAAGTGCAAAACATCAGCCGTTACCTACGGCATTAGAGTGGTACTAAACAAGGAACCATGGCTCGGTTGCCGACTCACTCCGTGGTCCTTTCTCTATGCTCTGACTTACCTCCATTCAGCTGAAATGGTGGAAGCCTCTCCATGCCACGTAATCCCCACAAAGGTCTATAATCGGGGAATTACACAAAAATCGCCTCTCAATGGCCACAAAATGCGAGTAAAATCAAAACCTTTTTTTTTGGTCCTTGTGTGGGTGAAACTAAGTGTTAGACGGCGTGTGTATGGTCTGCGCACACTCCGTAATTGAATGACTGGGCGACCTTCGGTCTAGTTGTCTGAATTTACATAATGGCGTCTTAAGACGGCTTCTGTTTCCAGGCAGGGGAAACCAGGCAATCTCGGTAGTCTAGTTGGTAAGACATCTGCTCTAGAATGGCGGGGGTCGTGGCTTCGAATCCCACCCGAGGAATATGCCTGTGGATTTGGGGTTTTTTCACAGGACTTGGGAAAGCACCGACTATATAGTGCTTAACGTGTATCGATGTATGAGTAAAAAAAAAACACAAATAATATATAAATAACGACTTTGAGGTGCCTGCAGATAAAGTGCTCTATAAGAATAGATTATTTTTATTAGTCAAGTAGAAGTTTCTTAATTTTTAGCTAATGTGACGGGTTTTTTTTTAAATTCTCTCTCAAGCCCAAGGCAGCAGCCAAGTCCGCAGAACCTGTCAAGCCAGAGACACCTGCAGCAGCCCCTGCTGCGTCAGCCTCGAACCCATCGCCCACCCAAGCAACAGAAAGCAAACCCACAGAGAAACCACCCGAGGAAAAGAAAGAAGATGCACCAGCCACTACCACAAGGTATGTGAATGGCACTCAGGAATCTTCAATCTTGGGCATCTTAGTCATAATAATTTGGAAGGCTAATTATCCTTACTTGCAGCCGAATTGAGAAGGACGTGGCTGTAACATGTTCAATCCTCAGGCATGTAAGGGTGCCTTTGGCAGACACCTTACTTGCAGCTGAATTGTGAAGGACGCAGCTGCAACAGCCACCCACTTCAACACATGTATGACCACGGAGCACAGCCAGAGATCAAAAGTGTGTGATTTTTCTGGAGGGAGGAAAATCAGAGTGCCTGGAGAAAAATCCTCATGGCATAGGAGAGAATCTGTGCACGATTCTTCTCAAATATGGCCCGATCCAGGAATTGAACCCGGGCTCGATTACACTAAGTCCAAAGAATCGTCTTAAGATGAGTTTTCAGTATTTCCATGGTGATTTGTATTGTGACATCACACTTTGCTTAGCAATTAAGAGTGATTTGCGCTTAATATCAATCTTAGATCTTTGTGAAATTGAACCCAGGGCCTTATTGGTGAGAGGCGAGCACTTTTCGCACAAGCCACCCTAGGCCACCCAAACCTAGACTTGGGTTAAGCTTGGGCATTGCCACGATATTATCAAAAATCGCAATACCAACTTTCATCCGATTAGGCTATCTTGAGGTTTGTTATTATATTGAAATATCGTCATATCGCGATAACAATAGAGTTATGATAGATATATAAAAACAAATTGAGGGGAAATACCCACCTTTCTGATGTTTGTCGACATTGAAGATCAGCTTTTTCATCATGAAGTTTGAAACTGCATGGATGATTTCAAAACAGTAGCTGTCTTGCTGGTCTGATATTTAGGTCTTGACACAGAGGTGCAACACATTTGATGAATTCTGGCATTTGTGTAGTGAAACATGTGTTCCTTCACCAAGCTTCGTTGACTTGCATCCTTTATAAATCTTGACGTTTTCTATTTTGTAAAGTTCCTCTTCTACTACAATGACGACTACCGGTGAGGAGCCCTTGGTTTCAATGAATACGGCAGAGTCCATGCTGGTTACCGGTGAAGAATACAAAATGATGGTAGAACAAATGGTGTGTTTGGGATACGAGAGACACAAGGTGGAGTCAGCCCTCCATGCTAGCTTCAACAACCCTGATCGAGCTATGGAGTATCTCCTGACTGTAAGTCATAAAAAAGCCTGGGATTGCGTTCAGGTTTTCATGCAAAAACATACAAACAAACAAACAAACAAACAAACATACGTCCGGTTTGAATATTCAAAGAAGAGTCAATCTTTTGCTGTTTGTATTTCAATTTGTTGATGTTTTTCCCATCCCAAAATGCTATCAAGTCAATTTCACTGGCAATATCGTCTTAGAATGTTTGTTATTTGTTTTTTTGTATGTCTTGAGTGAGTTAAAGTCTTATTCCATGAGAAATTTTACAAGAACAAAATTACTAAGGCTGACCCTGATCTATAAACTCTGCCATGCCCAGTGAACTATTATCATGCATTGAACTTTGGAGCTGATCAGCCTATTTCCTTTTTATTTTGTTATTATTACTATTATTTTTTGTGTAATCACGCCTAAAAAAAACTGTAAAACACTGTATAATGTTTTGCTCTGGCCACAACATGTAGAGTGTCAGTGAAATGTGTGTATAAGGGCATGGCGTGACGGTCATTATGTGTTTTTCTTGGCAGGGAATTCCTCAAGCGCAAGTTCCTGATATGCAACAGCAACTTCCTGATTTGCGACAGCCAGCTGAAGGTAATTACAGTCAAACTTCGTAGTTGACAACCACAGAAGTGAAACTTTGGTTTCATGATCCATGGTGAAAAAGTTCACTGTTGGGTCAAAAGCTTGACCAATAACTCCCTGCTGTTTGACAGTTCAATATCATCCATTGCGGTTTGAATGATAGATAAACTATGCCAGCCTGCAATATGATACCGAGTTGTGAATGCATCTGCATAGCACATAGTCAACCCTCTTATTGTCTGACCATTCAATATCATCCATTGTGGTTTGAATGATAGATTAACTATGCCAGCCTGCAATATGATATCATGTTGTGAACGCACCTACACAGTACATAGTCAACCCTCTTACTGTCTGACCATTCAATATCATCCATTGTGGGTCAGATGATAGATAAACTTTGCCAGCCTAAAATATGACACCAATTGGCGAATGCATTGCATACATGAAGTTCACAGTCAACCCTCCTACTGTTTGTTTGACCATTCAGTTTCATCCTCTGGTACTGAGGCCCAGTTTTGTAGATGAAACAAAATATTTATTTATTTTTTTGCAGAAAATAATCCCGCACAGGTGATGGGAAAACATTTTTAATCCCAAAGTGAACTGGTTAATATTTATTTTTATTGATTTAGTTATTTTTATTTATTTACTTAATTCCAGAGAATCCTTTGAGTTTCCTTCAGAACAATCCTGTGTTTAATCAAATGCGGCAAGCAGTACAGGCAAACCCTACCATGCTGGATACTGTGTTACAGCAATTACAACTAAGCAACCCTGAATTGCTGGAGGTAAGCATTCACACTGTGCTTTTTTATCTACTTATTAACAAATAAAAATAAATATCAAAAGTGCTGGCCAGGAAGAAAATGAAGTTAAATGTCTAATCAAATTTGGTGAAGAAACGTGTGAGTGGATGTGTGTTCTAGCTGCTTTAAAGCAGAAAAAGTGCTGAAAAATTTTCTGCTAAGCAAAAATAAGCAGGATACCAGTCACAGATTGTACATGCGAGATGCTATTTTGGCTGGTAACCTTATTCTGGTAAGCATCATTTTGTTTGTGCTAAGCTACTTTTTGTGCTTAAGCAGCTTTGTGAAATTGGGCCCAAGACCCAAGTTCCAGGCCCAGTAGACTGTGAAAGTCTCATGAATATCGAAGTTGAGAAAACAATTTGAAAGAAGACTATATGTGTTTTTTTTTTATGAAATCAAATGTTCCTTTTAAATTTTATTGATACAAAATTCTTGAAAATCAAAATACTTTTATATTTTTTTTTTCCTTCAAATTTTGTATAATTCAAATAATTTGTTGAAGTTACAGTTGAAACAAAATTAAAACTTGGGACGAGGATGCATATTTGACCTCATTGATTCTAGACTACTCAGTGCAAATTGCAAATCATGCACTAGTTGTGCAACAATTACATAGGTTTAATAATAACATGATTGTCAGTTGGTCAATATTCTTAGTTATTTACAAGTAACCAAAAACTGAGGTCAAGTTTTATTCTTGATTTTCTCCGTTGATTTGTTAAGTTTATTTTACTTTCCCATATTTCATCATCAACAACATATTATAATTTTTACAGCCATAAACTATGTGAAACTAAAGTATTTGAAGAAACAGAATCTAGCATAGGTAAAGCTCAATGTATGAGACCAACTTGGTCCCGATAGTTCGAATACAGAGATTTGCACAGTCTGTTTTTTGGCGCTGCTCATTACCACAATTTGCGCTTCTGGTCTTCATTCTCCTACTAATAGGACATTTTGGTATGAGGGGTTTGCAGGCTCAGGGGTGGATTTCACAAAACTAGTCCTAACTTAGGACTAGTCCTAACATATGACAAGTTCTATAAGTTAGGACTAGTTACTCTTCCTAACTCAAGATAAGACTAGTCCTAGCGCTTTGTGAAATCCACCCCAGGTTCGAATCCTGTTCACACCACTTGGTTTCTTGAGCAAGACCCTGTCACTGACTTTTGATGATGATTTTATACCCAGTTGATTAATCAGAATCAGGAGCAGTTCATAGCGTTGATGAATGAAGGAGCCCAGTCTGGAGGTATTGGTGGCCAACCAGGCTCGCTCTCACTGGGTGGTGTACAGCCAAGTGGTCAAACCAGTGGTCAGTCTAGTGGACAGACGGCGGGACAGCCTGGCAGCGGGTCAGTAGAGACACCGAGGCAGGTTGAAGGTCTAGCAGGAGGCGAAGCCCCAGCCCATGGGGTGCATTATATCACGTTGACTCAACAGGACAGGCAAGCTGTGGACAACGTAAGTGCCATTTATATCCTCCTGTTTTGACCCAGTTACACCTGACGTCATCACCCATGATACATTTGGGTTGCACCATTTTGGGACTCAGATTCGCTGTGCGGATCTTGACATGCACTTTGTTTCCCCACAAGGCAGACCATGGGCAGACCGTAGTGTGGGATGTCAGTGCTAGGGGTGTACCCAAGTCCCCCAAAGTTTCTTGACATGGTTTAATGAGATACAAAGTGACAAAAAAGGCTTGAATGTAGCTGGCCCACTTTGCCCATTTCAAGTGCAGTATAGATCCTTTTCACTGATGTCACGTTTCCATACCAATGTGGGAGGTCTGCTATGCTGGAGGACAATGCACATGTAGGACTTGTACACTTAGGGCCATCCATCGTTGCGTTTCAGACTCTGGGATTCTTTTTTATTGTCCCAACCCCTTGGCGGGATTCTTTTGGCAGAATTGCCGAAATCTTTTTTCTTTGAGGGTACCGCTGGCACAAAGAAACTCTGACTTGACAACGCCAAGAGAAGAAAGATCTGGTATGGATTTAGTTTGTTTGCCTACTGAGCAGTGCATTGAGTCCAAAGAACAATGCAGACAGGAACACTGTTAAACCACTTTTACATGACTGTACAAGGACCACTGCTGTGGGATTTGCACCACCAGAAATACAACAACAACAAAATTAAACAAAACAAAAGTACAGCTGAGTGTCTAGTTGTGTGTCAGAATGATGGGGGCAGTTTGTTTACTTTTCTAATGGGTTTTTAACATGTCGGACTTTCAGCGGCGTTGTCAAGGCTGTGATTGGTCATTACATTAGTAGGCGGGGCTTAATTTGTCGGTCTATTCTTGCAAGTGTTAAAGTCAAACTCTGCCAGGACGAGATTTACAGTCACTGATTTCCCTCGTCACGATTGTAAACTTTGTCGTATGGTTTTAAAACAAAATGTTCACTCTAAACTTTGTAGAATATCACAGGTCCTTTTTCTTACTTTATGGTTCTGGTGCTGTTTTTTACCCTCCCTGCCTAGAAACCTTGTAATTGTTTTCAGCAGTTTGAAATATCTCCGTCAAGATTTATACTTATCGGAATTAATTTCCTCGTTGTTGTTTTATGTTTTTCTGTTTTCTTTTTCCTTTCCGTTTAGCTCAAGGAGCTTGGATTTTCTGAAGAACTTGTTATACAAGCATTCTTTGCCTGTGAAAAGGATACGGCTCTGGCTGCCAACTTTCTCCTAAGAGAAAAAGAAGATGGAAATGAGTAAAAATGACATTTTAACCGCTCATCCCAAACAGAAATCCCTCTGTAAATATCTAAAATGCTACACTTTTTTTCCTTGTGATCGAAGATGTCACGGAGTCACACTGCAAACCGCCACTAGAGGGCAGCATTCTATATGACAATCAGATCACCAAAGATGTGTAAATAACCAATTATAATATGCACCGGTACCACCAAAGTCACCCTGAAGTAACTAGTCTCATTTGGCCACAAGAGGGCGCACTTCACCAGCAGGTCAGGACTTGTGGGCGGAATCATGCAGTTCCACCTATCTAAATGCTTACTTGTTTTTCTTCTTTCTTTTTTTTTTTTTTTAATTAGGCATGCAAATTTTCAGCTGATCAGCTGATTTCCTTATCTTTGATTTCTCAGCTGTGCCATTGAATATTGAAGAACACAGTACAAAGTCTTGCTGTGCCTTGCACTTTCCTCTTGTGGGACTAACTGCAGTTGCATGCCTGTTTACTCATGAGCAAGTTCGATCAAGGAACATAGTTAACCATAGTTTGACTAACTCTGATCGAACTCACGCTAGTCAACTATGGTTGAACTTGTCTAGTCGACTATTCAGGACCAGCCTGTCGAGGTTGGTTGCATTGCTGGTTACCAATAACCGTTTCACAAGCACAGTGCTGAGAGGACCAGTTATCGGGAAAGTGATTACGTTGATTTTGCCATTTTCTCATGGTTACATTGACGTGACATGACTAGAGTCGTTCGCACTTCAACTTCAGTGTGCATGCACTACGGACGTCACTTACCAACCACTAGTGAACCATTGGTCCTTGATCGAACTTGCTCCTTTTTTAAGATGCATTGTATTCCCTTTTTTTCTTTTTCTTTTTTTCTTTTTTCTAATTGGAACTTGGAAAGCACTACAGTGAAAGCGAAATGTTGCAACCAATAGACCTTATGCACATGACGTCATTTGAGTAGGGCGCCCTCGTCTAGAGGTCAAAATGAGGTTGTTCATTGGCCAATCCTGTGCACCGCGCGTACAAATCTCTGCGTTTCCATTGTTACATCTTCGAATTACCTCTAAGATGGCGGCGTGATGACGTCAATGCATAAGGTCTATTGTTGCTATGCGCTGTTAGCTTTTTAACTCAAGCTTTTTACAGTGTTGGTATCCGGGAGAAAGAGCAAATCAAAATCTTGAGTTTTCAATTTGTTTATTTTTACTTTAAGCTTTGTTCAACTTGATTGAAGTCTATACGAGTGTAAAGCTACATGAGTTGGATAAGCATATCAGTAAATGTTGCAGGTAGTTTCATTAAAGCATGAAAACAAAGACGAAACTTTAGAATAATGCACCCTCTTTATTGAGTTCCATCCCTGCTGCCGCTATCTGAGGAATTCTTCCTGGTTGTTGATCGCTGTCAAACATTCTAAGCATTTGTGTTCATTTAATAATGTTGTTGTTTACTCTCGACTGCAGTAGACTCCTGTGTCAACACTTTTTTTTCATACACACGTATGATGCCCTATCAACCAATCCCCAAACTGCATTTGTTCAAAGCGCATTTTAAAAATGCACCAGTCTAGACTAGTTGAACTTGAGCCTCACTCTGATCAATACTCTAAGTCCTCGAGTACGATGGATGTATATTTTAACCATACAATTCTGTTGTCTGAAACATAGGTAAGGCCGTGTTTGAATTTGTTGGTATGTGTCAACATAAGTTAAAATGTGGTAATCTAGCCACTGCTGCTAGTTTGGAAATGGCCTAACAGGGAAACGCATCGTTTTTGGTTACGCAGCTAAGCAGGGAACCAGTCACTGTTTGTCTCGCAGAGAACCTGTGACAGAAATTTGCATTACATGCATAATTGTTTAGCCGGTAACCCTTCTCTACATAGTCAAACCTTTCTAAGCTCGACACATTGTTTTTTCTGTACTGAGCAACTCTCTGAAAATGACACCCCCTCCCCCCATAGGAAAACAAATTGCTGGATTTTAACTCCCCCTTTTTTAAGTCTTATTTTAATAGAAACTTTGATTTCAATACAATAAGTAATTAAAAATTATACATAGTTATTAAAATCTCTGTCCATTTGCAACACCTGATTGTAAAGAGGAAAATGTAATAATTATTGTAATATTGCAAAGTAACAGTGGTAATAATTATATCGTAACTCTTTTCATATCTGCTTCATCAGTGAGGAACTTATTTCAATATTTCAATGTGGCATTCGCACAGAAGTAGTGAGCAACATTAATTGGTTGAAGCAATGTGTATGTTTTCATTTTGTTTGCAAAAATATGTATCTAGAGAGCTTCAATCCAAGAAAAAAAACACTTATTTATTTTTAAACAAATTCGATGTGCGTATTTTTTGAAAACTATCCAGCTAAATCACAAGGTCAGGAAGTTAGGTACAATGAAATAGGAGCTTTTGAGTTAAAATGTTGGGTTTTTGTTGGGTTTTTTTTTTATTTATTTATTTATTTTTTTTGTGGAAAGTTTACAAGGTTAAACCAAGAACAGCTTCAGGAAACTGCAGGCACTGGCCTTATGCCCTGCAGGCAAGCATCCCTATTTTTGTTACCTTGATTTGTTACCTTGATTTTTGTTACCTGATTGTTTAAGGCTGTGTCTAAAGTGATGGGCTTCGTCAATGGCTATGGCCAGATTGCTGGAAAGTCATTTTCGTCCACATTGAGTGAGTTCGAGAGTGCACATTTAATCGAACTGTGGTTGACCACTGACTAGCAATACACATGCACAGTGACGTATACACTTGAACGACCCGTTAGGTAGTCTAGTTTAAACATAATGCTCTGTCGGCACTGATATGTGCACTTCAAAGACTTTCCGCCATTCTGCAATTTCGTCACTGGTTCCCGTCTGCGCTTCAGACAGGTTGACATGAAACAAGGCTACCGGGACCAGGGAAGAAACCAAGGTCCTGAGGCTGGTTCCAAAATGGTCGACCACAGCAGTCAACCAATGGTCGACCAGCCTGGGTTCGGGTCAAGATGGCCGACCTTTAGTTAACCATAGTGCGCACACGAACTTGCTCATTGTCGTTGCATCCGTAGACAAAGTCACTTAATTGGGACAGAGCCTAAAGTTTCCCCACATTGCCGCCACCTTGCACATGGATGGACAGAGGATGAACATAATTTGTAGGGCCCTTTTTCGAAAACCCGGTTTTGGCTTAGGTTCTGTGTGCCTGTTCAAAGACCCATGCTATATTTGCACGTTTCCAAATTTACTGACGAGGCCTGAACTTAAAGGCGAAGCCATGGTTTGGAAAAGGTCTTACTTCACTCTGAGCACCATACGCAAAATGCACAACTCACCCATCCTACTGCATGGTGGCAGGCTTTATGCTGTTGTGATTGGTCAATGAGTTAAAGAGCGGAGCTTATTGGATCGGTATTACACCTTTAAATTATAATTAGGCAATATATGCTGCATACAGTACAGCATCGGATTTTCAACTTACCAATTAACCTAAAAAGTTGCCAAGTTTACTCAGAACATGTCGGGATTTATGTGTTTTCAATCTTTGCTATGTTAATTCTTGTTCAATTTCCACAGACACTGAAGGGTTGAATGATTTCAAGTTTGCTAAATCACTACAAATATTGAAAATAATTCTCATTCTAAGACACCCCCCCCCCCCCCCACTATTGAAAGTTTTTGTTGTTGCCAAATTTTTTCCCAAGCCGTACATTTGCTTAGATTATTAAACTGCATAAATGTAGGCCATCTTCTAAGAATTGCATTCAAGTTGTGACCATTCGATTCTTTTATTGGAAATTGTTATTCATCAAAATGTTCTTATGTGATCCTTTTTTCTTTTTGTTCTTTTTTTTCTTGTTTAAATATGTGGCCCAAATTGCAAAATAATGAAGTACTTTTTCAGGAAATTTAATGGAAAGTTAATTTCTTCTACTATTTCGAAGAATAGGGCCTACCGGAAACACATGTGGTTGGTTAATCGTTGAAAACTGATGTTTCTCTGATTTGATTGGATTAGGCCAGACAAAACAAATTGTATCACCATGGTGATTTGTTCAATTATTTGACCGTTGTAATTTCTTTCAAAACGCCAGGCAGTTTACAGGCAACCCTGTGACCAAGCCATGTCTCCAACAAGCAAACCAAACTATTTTGGAATTTTCCCGGGGGTGGTAAGACCAATTTTCTCTGGGCCGAAAGACCATTGGGAACATGGCTTTTGTGCTACAGAAGTATTCCTTTTCGTGTATAGTGCAGTCGGTTGTCCCTTGTAGTCTAAGCATACTCTTTGATAGTAAGCACATGGGCTACTTTATTCTCCGCAAGTTTTAGCAGCGAAGCTTTAAAAACTGTAGCCTAATCAAATTAGTTTGACAAGCACAAATTTGCCGGGAACCAGTTTCAAACGATTAGACCGCTTGACATTTCAGCTGGGAACAATTTGCTTGCCAGAAAGACATATTCTTCAATGTTTTCGTTGCAGCCAACAGCCGTGCAGCCGAAGTCGCTTGATTCGGAGGCGGCCTAAATAATGAAAATGCTTTATTTGAAATCTGCCCCTTGTCATGCTGCTCTTTTGTGCAATCCCGCTTTATGTATTGAAAAAAAAACAAGAATTGAAGTTTGGTTTTAATTAATAATATAAAAACTGGTGAACAATTTTGTGTAACGGCTAAAACAGCTGAATTGTAAAAAATTTCGAGGGGAAACAATCTTGCAAAAGTAGAAAGCCTAGACTTGGTGAAATTTACAACTCTGAAAAAAAAAATGCATGATGCTTTTCTAATGATCTGGATTGTTTATTTGAAGAAAACAAAAACTAAAGAAGACTTGCCCCTTCGGAAAAAGTAATTGTTGGTTTTTAGTTTAAGTTCTTTGCCCACATTGTAAGTATGTTTACTCATGTCCATGCGAGTTAAAGGCTCTTCAATGGTTCTTCATTATAACGAATTAAAATTATAATGATTTCAAAAATATAGTATTTCTTGTTTTTGTGATTTTGTCTTTTGCATTCTTTGCATTTCACTTGTTGAATGCATTTTTTTTTGTATAGATAACTTGGTGCACAGTCTATAACTTGGTGCATAGTCTATAGTTACCCACGGTTTTAAATCAAACTTTGTAACTAGAAATGTTTTTTTCTTAAGCATGTATTAATTATTTTATTTGAAAATTCGTGGGCCTGCACCCAAAAGATCTATTTCAGAAATGTTTTTAAATACTTTTAAATACTCAATGAACGTGAAACCTCAGTGTGACCTACAAAATATACAGTAAAAACCACAAGGGAAACTGACCATGTTATAAAAAAAAGTTTGACTAGAACTTGATTCGCACCTGCGACCTCCGGATTTACTTGCCGGTGTCATAGGGTATTCTGTCCTCCGGGTAATGTGTCCACCATACGGTAAATTAATGTGGGCTGGAGAAATTTATTCAAAAGAGGGCGCTATCAGAAGGAGTTAGTACACAATTCGCAAGATGCACTCGGACAGAATCTCCTTCCACACCGGCATTCTACAAACTGATAATGGCCCCAAAGTTTAGTAGGGTCGAATAACATGAAAAACGTAAAACGGTGAAAGGCACTTTCCACGACAGTTACGTTAACCACTGACAAAGTAAGGGAGATTCGTCCGTTATTGCGCAGAATTATGACTGTTACAATTGTAAAAAAATGTCTGGTTTATGTTTACAACTTCCGTGTTCTGTGGTTTAACATTCCTGCACTGGAAATCAAGAAAATAATCATGATTAAAGGAACACATTGCCTTCAAATCTCTTGAAATGTTGCTGTTTGGAATTGCTCCTTACCTTTTTAAGAGGTAGTCATGCAATAAAACACCTACACTAGTGTGTTGTAATTAGTGGTGATTCAAAAACATAAATTTTCCTCTGCAGGAAATATAACCAGTCAGTCCGCCATTTTGTGGAGTCAAACATTTTGGTTCTAGAAAATGGCGGACCGTGTTCTGTCGAATTAAGCAAAAACCACACAATTTCAAGGAATATTTATGTGAATCATTATATTCTACTTTTAAAATATCTTTCCAACCATATTCATTTCATAACACTTTTTATAGCCCAAAAGCGCCCAATCCGAAGGCACCGTGCCTGTTCAGGCGATTTTCTGCCAACTTTTTTCCCAGCTGGTTCAATGGATGGACCTGTTGGTAAGTGACGACGTTTTTGAGCCGGAAGTGCAATGTAAACGAATGGTATACATGCATGTACATGTACATTAACATTCGTTACACTGCACTTCCGGCTCAGCTGTGTTGGACTGTGTTCGAAACTCGTCGAGGCCGGGTACATGCATGGATTCGATGTTTCAGTTGACGGTCTTCAGTCGTTTGTATAATTTTCAAAAACAGCGTATCATCATACTGAATTACACTGAAAAAGGTTTTACACCACTGTTCTGGAACATCGTGTTGGATCCTTGCTAAATTCTTTTTTACACACGGGTGCTTAAGATCACCTTTTGGAAGACCACCAAGTCACCTCCAGCGCTACTCTTGGTACACGGCATAAAGACTAACAACAGCAAAAAGAGTTGGATTCTCATACACGACGGACACGAAACCATCCTTTGCCGAATCCCACAGGCACCTACCGACATCCTGCACTTCCTGTCCGCTCTTCTGGCCAAGACAGACGACACAGACGAGTTTGTACCGGTCGAACCCGAGCAGTTTGACTCTCTGCTTGACCATATCGCTGATGTTACGCGCCTTCGCGGCCATCAGGACCGGGCTCTCGTACCTGATGTTCTCCAAGTCCTGAAGGACATTCTCGATGACCTGTCTCACCGGTTTCTCTCTGAAGGGCCTCTCCGGATCCATCTTGTAGGTGTTCGGTCGAGTCATGTTCGCGGTCATGCCCCTTCCAGTCGCCGAGCCATCCGTACCCCAACCCCGCTCATCCACGGAGAGCACCCGGCGAGAGAAGGACATTTTCCGGTTGCGGTAGTCCTGATCATTGCCGAAGCTCTGCTTACGGGTCCTATATTCCCCATCCATACTTCCAAGTGAAATATTCCTGGGCCTGCCGGTGCTACCGAAAGACACCTTACGGGAGCGGGTCTCACCGTGGTCGTGGCCCGGCGGCATCCCGGTGGCTATATCCATCGGTGCCGTATACACCGAGGTTTTCCGCCGTGGTTTTTGTTCAGCTTGCTCGGTCATGGTGAAGTAAATTTCTGATCAAACTTCGTGAGTGCCGTCAGCTGGCTGTAGAAGCCCGTCAATTTGACGCGTCTTGTTTAATCAGGGGTGGTTAAGCGAGCACTTGTTCAAATTCCAAGTGTTTTATGGATTTTGCTGGGGTCAGTGAGGTAGGTAAGGCGACACTGAGAGTTTCCTGCAAAGATGATAAACAATGTTGATGTCATTCATCAGTATGGGCCTACAGCATGACTAGGATTATGTTGAGAAAAGTATGCTATAAAATCAGACATATTGTCACGAAAAAGAAAGGATAATGGACAGGGAGACATTAAGTTCACATACTTACATGAATAAAGTGTTTGATGGTGATGAGAAAAAACAATCAAACAAACAAAGGCGGAACATATTACTCCACAACTAATTATGGCTTCTGTGTAAAAGCGAAAAACAATTTTTTAATGGCCCGATGTTTCGACCCCAGCAGAGTCATTCTCAAAGGCTAGACAACACAACACACACACATACAGATATTATAAGTGTAACATGAAGTCAGGTGGAAAAGGGATGACAAGAAAGGAGAAGAATGCAGTCAAAAGAATGTAAAAACAAAAAAAAACCGAAGAAAAAAAACCGATTTTAATCGAAAAGGCTTCCCTTTTATAAAAAAAGAGAGAGAGAGAGAGAATTAAAAAAACACACACACACACACACACACACACCTGATGAAACCTATGAAATAGTTCCTTTCGAATAACTGCCCTTTAATTATACACAATGAAAATCAACCCTCAACATAAAATTTATTATATCTCAAAACACAACCGTCATGCGTGTATTCTTGTGACCACCTAAATTGCAGACATTTTCTCAGGTATTGATTTGGTTGGTATATATGTTGAGGAATAAAATTGCTCTCTCATAAAACAATAATTCATCACTTTTCGATTATTTTCAAAAGTATTCGTTTTCGGAATATTAAATGGTCCACGGGTTTTAGTGCAGCGCTGAGCCCAGAGTGGTTTTCAGGTCACATCGTGTAGAAACTGAACCAATTAAAGTTGACGGCCCGATTTTTGCCGAAATTTGACAGATGGTGGTGTTTTCAGAATGATTTCATTAAACTTTCGCATTGCACAAATTACATGTAACGTGCAAAATTCTACATGGCTGGTGGACGTGAGAAAATGTCAGGATCCCGACAATAATTCATTTTTAGTTTTTAACTACCACTTACATATACCATCCCCCCCGTGCAATACCTTATTTGAAAGCTTATTACTTTCTTGAATCTATAGAAATAGCTAGTTAAATTTTAATCTGAATTTTCGGGTCAAATTGGCCCCAAATCGGACCCAGCATCTTTAACATTGCAGCATAAGCTTCCTATCACAACAGCCGAAGCCTCATATTCATACATTAAATTTCCTTTACCCATCAGGGTATTGCATAATGTCACAAAAATGGTTTCTATTGTGCTCTGCATTGTTTTAAAAACCACATAATAGTGTAGGTCTCCAAAAAAATAATTTTAAACGAGTTATACAGCCGAAGGAAAATTAAAGGTAAAATAATAAGGATTGGTAAGGCTGATATTGCAGTGTTTTAACTTTTTGTGATTCAATATAATTATACATGAAAAAAATCTGTGAAAATTTGAGCTCAATCCGTCGTCTGAGTAAAGAGAAAATAGTGAAAAACTGTGAACATTTTTCCGCGACACATTGTCCTTAATTTCGATCGTTACAATCGAAATTAAAATCGAGGTCTTCAAAGTCTATTTTCTCGACTTTGAGTATTTCAGACATAAATGTTTCTGTGGAAGATTAGTACTGACTTCATAATCAGTCAACTTTTAGTTTGATGCTATAGGATACAAAATTTAAATCAAATCTTTTTTTTAATTGGATGCATGGTTCTGATGAAAACATCAAAAGAGATGAAAAGCGGCCCATAGCAAAAGCTAAAATCAAGTTGCTATAAAATAACTACAAAAAGAAGGAACATACAATAATTAGGAACAACAAAAACTAGGGTAAGTGAAGCTGGTGGTCTTGGAGTCCTGCTTCTGGACGAGAGCCCTAGTGTCTGACTTAGGCGAGTGCCGTTCACCCACACTTTACTTGAGATCTTTGGTTCATTTTAAAAACATCCACACACTACCTTTTCGGAGGCTCTTCGTTCGCCAAATCATCCGTCGTTTTAGCCCTCAGTTTCTCACCAATGTTCGCAAATCAGGAACTTGAAAGACTTTCAAAACTGTTTTTCCTTCGTGTGAAGTAAATCTGCTCTGCAGTTGAGATGCACGCAACTGACGCAGACTTAGTTGTATGTTTAGGCTAGAGTTTCTAATTGTGTTTGTTGCCGGTTCATCCACCGCGGAAATGATCAAGTTTCACCCCAAAATAACCGCACGCAGATTTTCTCAATATCCAGTTCCCAGTTTTCAGAGAATTCCTTCCCAAGTTGTAAACTCACCCTTGTCAAATTCGTTTACAAAAAGGAAGCATCATCCAGCAACACCAACACACTGCTAAAATCTAGTAGTACACTACCGATACAGTTTATGCAGCCTATAGAAAGGCTCTGGACAGGACGTGACCTGAATCACGGTGGGATTGCAGCAGTTTAGTTTCACCTACACAAAAGTTTTACCCGTTACCAAGTACAACTGTTTACAGATCGCGATCGATGCGATTAGAATTTGGGAATAGTTATTAGAATGATAAATTACAGTTTACTGCTCTGTACCGTGGGCTCAATTCATTCCTTTGATAAAGGATCGTGCCTAGTAATAGGCAGGCTCCAAACTTTAGGTTCTTCCATGCGTGTCAATATTTTGATCAGGTAGCACCACCAGTGCACGAGTAGTTGAATCCCATTGAACCCGATCTGTGAGATGATTAATACTATTAAAATACCCCGTCGCATTCACTGATTGACTTTTTGGTGCGATATTTACCGCCCTCATTATTTTACACAAAAGTACGGGCAAACTTCCCCAACAATGAACGCTGCCACCATGGCAACTGTTGTCAATACGTACATTGTACTTTAATCTGTACCATTATTCTGCGTTACCAAGTGCCACGTGAGGACATGTTTTTGATCACCTTTTGTGAATGAGTATTTCTGTGCCAAGGGCAAATTCTCTGTTGGACTTGACTCGACCTCCAGTTACTGAATCGAACCTTGGTTTTCCCAACAGCATGGATGGTTGACCATAGGGACACTCGAGGCTGTGAACTAACTTCCTCGGGGTGCACCCCACTAAATCGGTAGAAAACAATTCGTCGGACTCATGAATATGTTGGCCTTCAAAATATTCCATTTAAAGAAGATTTACGAGCCATTCCCCTCACCCCCCCCCAAAAAAAAAAAAAATAAATAAATAAATAAATAAAATTAATAAATAAATAAAAATAAATCGTAGATATACGGTCTGGCGGTGTTAAATTAACTTTCCACACTGGAGGACATCCATAATAAAAGGGCACGTTGCCTTCAGATTGGGCGCTTTTGGGCTATAAAAAGCGTTTATCAAATTAATATGGTTGGATCTTCTTCAGGTACCATGTCCCTTCAGGACGTCGGTGATCATGGCTCTCCACAGTTTCCTGTCTCTCGTTGTTTTCAGCAACTCCTGTTCTCTTTCTGTGTACTCTTTCATTATCTGGTACCCTGACCGCCATCCATTGACTTAGACTTTTCAAGTATGTTAACCGTTGCCTCTCCCTGCTTCTCTTTCCCTCGATTCGCCCCGTGATTAAGTTCTCAAGACCTTCTTTCCTCATTACGTGTCCAAAGAATTGCAACTGTGTGGTTGGATAGATATTTTAAAAGTAGAATGTATGATTCACATACAATATCCTTTCAAACTGTGCGTTTTTTTGTTTAATTTCGTGACAGAACATAATGATTCCGCGTGCTTCACATATTAAGGGAAACAGGCAGACATTTTGCAAACTTTGACTAAATCGATGCAAATTTTGTGTTCTGAACTTATTAATGGAACAATTTTAGGGCATGGTATTTCTAGTCGAATGGAGGCCTGATCATACTTTTTGAATTATTCAAGATTTAATTAAAACATAATTCACAATAAAATAATAACAAATAGTGTTAAAATGTTGCTATATCGCAAAGTATAATTAATAATTGGGTTTGGTATAAATAAACAAGTTCAGCAATGCTTTATCTATCATTTCAAACCATAAAATTGCAATTGACAATTTTTGCTAATCATCGAAACAAAAACTTGAAATGCGTTTTTCTAAACGGAAAATAAGAGAGGATACTTCTAGTCGATTTTACTTGAATGAAACCTGATAATTCATATCTTTTTGAAATATTAAATATTTAATAAGATAATTTACATTTAAAGGCAAAGTATACCTTTGGTTTTTGGAACCGTACGTTTGCCTTAATGCTATATAGTTGTAGATATATACCATGAAACTAACCTGTGTAAATTTCATTTCAAAAGGTGACAGCGTTTTTGAGATATCGCCAAAAATCTGGAGCGGTTGTGTTCACGCAGAAAAAGTATCCGTCATTGAAATACACATTCTGAGAAGCGTTACGGCCATAACGCTTCTCAGATTCAAATTTTTGGGGGATAAAAAGTGATATATTTTTCCATAACTGCAGTACTTCGAAGTGAAACGTTTCTCAAAATGCATTATACTATCCAAAGCTGCTGTACTCCTTACCAAGTAAGTTTTTATTGCCAAAAATTTTCAGAGTCAGTACCAAACGTATGCAATGTCTTTAATACAAAATAATGTTGCTGTATCGCAAAGTATAATGAATTGTTGGGTTTGGCATAAATACAAACAATGCTCTATCTTTCACTGTTATTAGCGCTTGCAGTACCGTTAAGTTTCGTACAAATGCCCCGATACATAGAACGCCGCTCGAGCTCTGTGCCTACAAGGCCCATCATGTGAAATACTTGGTAAGAAAGAAAAACAAAACTCACATATTATTTACTTATACCTTGCATGGTATAAAGATAATGGCAGATAACTTTCCTTGAACCAGCCTATTTCTCCCTGATGTGTTATCGTTTTTGAACAATAATGAACTAATATAACAGATTAGTTTTCGTCTCAGTGAGATGAAAACTCTACCTGTTGAACACTTGCATGCACGTCACACGCGCCGACTGTGCAACGCGCACCATTTTGGTGGTCAATAGGTTTACGTGTAGACGCCGCGTTTCCTAAAATGCGCACTTCACTCAGTGACATTGACCACCAAAATGGCGCAACCAAGATTATTGTGATGATGACGTCATGTGAATTAGGTCAATATAGGAATGTGTACAAAAATGCTGAAAGCATTTTCACCGTTTTCTCGTAAATGAAAAAACGAAATGAGCTGACATTTTCGCAGAATGGTTTTATTAAATACATAATATCTTGGTTTTCTGCAAAGAATGGAAGAATTTTCAGACACGTTACCAAAGTTGAGCTGGGGCTTTAACTTGCGATTGTGATCCAAAAAGTTGTACTTCACAAAAGAATTCTGATAGATGTTTAATTTGCATCGGGGATACTCAAACACAGAGGCGTGTTAATACTCAGTATTTTCCCCAGTCTTGAAGAATAAACAAATCGTATTTCTGTATTTTTGTACACTGTGATAACTTTTTGTTCAGTGGGGAGGCACACTCGGCCCGGGATGTAGTGTTTTTTTTTGTTTGGGTGGGATTTGGCCTAATTTTTGATCCACTTCTCACGCACTCTCTCACAGAGCGGTGTAATCCCTGTGAACGTCTCTGATCTCTTAAACAGACTAGCGCCCTCTGCTGTTTACAGAAGCTTATCACACTGTCCACTCAGCTGATTCAGGCGTGGAATAGGCAACAGGTGTTATCGACAGGTGTCTTGACACGTCAAACGCGTGACATGCAGACAGTATCCGGGTAGTAGTGACGTCATAAACGGATACAGTAAGAAGTTAACATTGCTACTCGAGGACAGGTTGATAAAAGTATCTGCTCATTACTTTGGTGTCCCTTTTCTATTGTTTGAAAAAAAGTCTTAAAAGATATTATTTAAGAGAAGTAGGATCGCAGCGAATTAAAGTCCCAAAGTGTATTTACTTATCAGCTATGCTGGATTTAGGGTAGAACAAAGGAAAATTGTCAAAGTTTTCTTTGTTCACGGCCCAAATGAATTAAAATTTAACCAGTCAGTTTCCCTTGTGGTTTATTGCTAAGAAATTACATAATAACTAAATTCTAATTAAACTAATTCCTTAGAAATACATAATAATTATATCATGGCTCTATGGTTGACATAGAAAGAGAAAGCAGAGTTAGTCTGGTAGATAAAACAAAGAAGGTAGTGGTAGCACTTGAAACTAACTAATAATAAAACATTTTAAAAATCTGATGGAGGCTAGTTTTTGCTACGAAAGCTCAAACATGTTTTTTCAGTTTTTAAGTGCTATGACTACTTTCTTTGTCAGCTCTATGGTTGTATCATAATATGGGGTCTGATCGTTGAGTTTCAGATTGTATGGCTTCTGAGTGGCACTCCCGAACAAAGATACTGAGTAAATAGGGAGACCACCAACGTTAATAGGCTGATTAGCTCTTTTTTGTGAAGTGCCGGTATGTTCATCCGGGGGTCGCTGGTTCAAATCCCGCTCCAGTCATTTTTTTCTTTGTTAACCCGAAAATTGAACTACAATTTACCCAGTCAGTTTCCCTTGTGGTTTATTGCCTAGCACTTATACTGGATCGACTTAATATTTACGTAGTAGATAAAATAATGTGATGTATTCAGTGATTACTGTATAGCCTACTGAATCTCCCATATAGTTTAAGTTGGAATGTTTTATTGTGTCATGTACTAACTGAATACTTTTTGCTGTTCAAAACCCATTTGACCCTCCTCATGGTCTGTCATCCCATTGTGAGAAGGTCCTTGCTCTCTGGTCATCCAGAGGCGTGTGTGCCAGTTATATCATATCTATGTTACTCTGTCCATTGGCTCAAATGCTTTACCAGTGGGGGTTTGGTTCATTACCTGAAGAGTTGAGATTCGGCAACCATTCTCAGCTGTTAATTATAGTAATATATTAAATGATCTTAACAAGGAGATGTTATTCTTAAACATGCTTTTTCTTGTTTCTTATGCTTGGTCTTTATAAGATCCAGGCTGGATGGTTGGAAACCCCCAACCATCCCAAGTCATAATCAAGACTGGTTAAAAAAAAACCTCAATCAACTTAATGTTACCCTTCTAAAATAAACTGGTGTTTGGCGGTCCCAGTGCCCAGTTGCGGCTACACTGAAGCCATGAGTTTGGCATTTTAAACCACCTTTTTTTGGCATTTTTCACAGCACACCCTTAATGGCCCAGTAAAAATAAAAATTAACACAATTCAGTACAATCTAAAACCATGTTAAGTAATAATTTTATCCTTTATCAGTAAAAAAAAAAAGTTTACAGTACTTTGGATCATGATTGTAAGCGTTTGACACCAACTACAAGTAGTTACACAAAAAAGTGATGAAAGATTGATCACGTGACATTCACCTGGGGTACTTACAGTTCACGACGGGACGTTATTTCCCATAGAAACTGTACACACACGACGTCAACGACTCGACTATTATTAGTTGACACACTCACACATGGAGGTCCGTCGTGCGAGGTGAACGTGATTTTGTAATGGAAAAGTTTCTATAAAAGTCACGATTTCACTGGAATATCTATAACAAAATGAATAACCTGAAACACTGGACTTTAATATTTTACACCAAAACATGACGACTGCGCTGGTACCTTTATCAAGGCCACCTTCGGAACAGGTGAGTGTGAATGTTTTTTTGTCTTCGCCCAATTTAACTTTGTCTCCGTTTTGTTCGGTGGCAACAATCGCATACCAAACTAGTCACCAGTGCAGTACCATGCCCGATATGTGGCAGAGGGAGGCCCCCCAAATGTACCCATTCTCGAACACACTCCTCCTCTCTTGTATAGAAGCACCCCCCTAAAATCCTCAAAACAATTCCAGAGATTTCCAGAACATAACGAAGACACAATCATGACAATAATAGGAGGAGGTGGCGGGGGGGGGGGGGGGGGGGCGCTCCCCCTCTCTCATGCCATACATATCGAACACCAAATGTGGGTCAGTTCTGATTCCCGTCAATAAATATATAGTGTGTCAGACCTAAAAAAACAAACTATCAATATCAAGCTAGTAATTAAAAAAAAAAAAAATTCTTTCAGATTTGTACAGTCTCTGTGGCATTGCTCTGGCCTTGGCCTTTGCCCTTGGCTTGGTTTCCACTTCAAAAGTTTCCCATGCTAACAGGTCAACTCGTACCTTCGCCGACTCGTACCTTCGCCAAGTCGTACCTCCAGTTAAGTCAACTCGTACCTTCGCCAACTCGTGCTTTCGCAATCTCGTACCTTCAGTTAAGTCAACTCGTACCACCGATTTAAAAGCGAGGTAGCGGTGATTGGAAGCTCAGCACTCGGACAAGCATTTGTAATGTAGCCTTTAATCAAGGCGCTCGCAGGAGAAATAGCGAGAAAGAAAATTTAAAAAAAATAATAAAATAGAGTAAATGTGTAATGTAGCCAGTCAATCCATGTACTAGCCTTTAATCAAGGGCGCAGGAGAGATAGCGAGAAAGAAAATTTAAAAATAATAAAATTGGGGCCACCACATCTTCAAGAGAGATTAATAAACATGTGCTGTCACTTTATTTAAAATAAAAATGATATTAAAAAGAAGAAATAGGAAACAAAAGAAAATGCAATAAACATTATTAGGAAACATTTTACAGTTCAAACATTTTAAAATAAAAATAATATTATTCACCAAAATCCAGTTAATTTATTTCCAGTTAATTTATTTCCAGTTTAGTCAATTATTTCGAAACATCATTGAAGTTTAGAAAAAATACAAATGACAGTCCAGGAAGGAAGTAGGCAACATTTTAAAGATAGCAATATGTTAGTCACAAAAAAAATTGAGAATTAGCAGAAGATTAAATAAAATAATTACAAAAAGTTCACCCCCCCCAAAAAAAAAGACATGATTAAAAAAAACATGTGCAAAATTTTAAATATCACATACAAACAATTTGTTTCAATTACAACTGCTTGTTGGAATATGGGACCGCAAAGTACATGCACACGAAACAGGCCACGCACTCATTGAAGCTGCGGTCGTTGAAGTGGAAGGATCTGCAGAAGAACGTGCATACTGAAGGTACGAATTGACTTAACTGAAGGTACGAGTTGCCTAAGGTACGAGTCGGCGAAGGTACGAGTCGGCGAAGGTACGAGTCGGTGAAGGTACGAGTTGACCAGAATTCGTTTCCCATACTCCATAGACTTTTTACGATTTTCCAATGGAAATGCCCAAATTGCATTTCGTTGGTGGCTCATATATTTGCCAACTCCCAGCTCTAATACAGAACTCATGATTTGTTTTTAATATTAGGCCTATGTTATCACACAACAAGTGCGAGTGGAATACGGAAAAATATAGCGCTTCTGCGTCCCATAATCAAACAAGGCCGAAGGCTGAGTTTGATATGGGACGCTCACAAGTTACATTTTTCTATATTCCTCGAGCGCGCGTGTGCTAACAAATTTATCTTCAAGCAACAAACTTGATTCACAATAGCAAGACAGTACACCATGGATTGACGGATTAGTACTTGTAGATAATAAACTGCGCAAAATGCGAAGTTAAAACAGCGCGATAGAACAGGGTTTGAGGGTTTGATATGGCCATGCAATATAGGTTTTTATAACACCTCTTCCTTTGATTCTATCTGTTGATTGGCCGAACGTGCGTCACGTGGTGTTGTGTATTTTTACTATCACACTGCACACCGACCAAAAGAACTATTAAATGGTACTATCCAACGACAACCTCGAACCCGGTGAAACGATCAAATAATACGTGCATGCGAAATACGATATTAGAACGAAGGCAGTGTGGTACCCCCTCTTTCTTTTTGTCAAGTTTTCCTGTCAGATTTTACACAGTTGTTTGAAGACTGGTATACGCACAAATTGGATGAAATTGAGGTGTCATAAAACAAATATTGACTGCTTTATCTCGTGGCGTAGTAAAACTAGTCACTCTCGGTGATCCCCGGAGCCGCCTATCTTCCCTCGGCTCCGCCTCGGGAAGATAGGCTGCTCCGGGGATCACCTCGAGTGACTAGTTTTACTACGCCACTCGAAGCAGTCAATATTTGTATAATATCACACTCCTATTCTACAAATCTGATTGGAGGATTAGCGCGTACTTGAGGATAATGCGTTATATTGCCAAACTGTTGCGTGATATCCCTGTAATTTATTGTTGCGTTATTGCCATATTTTATTGCGTTATATCACCGTATTTTGTTACATTATATTGCCATACTATTGTGCTATATTGCCGTACTATTTTATTGTGTTATATCACAATATAATAGTAACTGCGATAGGCCTAACACAAAATACGGCGATGTAATGCAATAGTACAGGAACATGGTAATGCAATAGTACGGCGATTTAACCCAATACTCTGCACTATGGCGATATAACGGCATAAAAAATAATGACCGTTATCTAGGGATACACATGTATGAGCCACCGTACATTACATTTCACTTCACACCAGGCTTACTCCTCAACCTAACTTCACTTTTCTTGAAAATTACAAAAACACCTCAGATTTAGACTGCCGGGGAAGATTTGATAACCGATAGGCCTAATTGACATTTCATTTTAAAGTTTAACTGTTGAAAATTTAATGATTGCAGGTCAATTTGGGTACACTGTACATGTAAGTTGAGGTACATGTAGGCCTAATTACTGTGATGTCTGTACTGCAGAGCAATATCCATGACAGTTGCATGTTTTAATTAAAGAGCTTGCATTCAGTCAATATTGATCAACAGCCATGACTTTGTGAAGTAATTGCTATCTGTTCCCACGTAACAGACTGTTTTGGACTGTGCGCATTTTTTGCATAACAGCAGTCCTTCAATTTTAAAGGACATTTTCTTGATAGAGAAAGCAAACATTCCAGTGCTTCAAATAGAATCTCTCTTATTTTGGCCTTGTCGAGTCAAGGTTTCTTTGTTCCAGTATTACTCTCAAAGAAAAATGATTCGGCAAATCTGAGAAAATAATCCTGTCAGGCTGGACAGGAAAGAATGGAAGTTTCCCATTACAATTTAAGTTTTTAAGGCCCATCATAAGTTTACATTGAGAAAGTTTTTAACAAAAGGAGGAGCACACATTTTCAAGTAAACAACATTCAAACATAACGTTGATTGCTGTTTTAACTGTGGACATCTTCCCTGATTCGATCCACCAGTTGTGTGCGTAAATTCATCCATTGAAACCCCCCACTGTCAAATATGTAATGCCAACAAATTAAATTGTTTTATTCTTATGATAAGGATACTACATACGTACATGTAGTAAGATACTCACACCAAATTCAAACCTGCGGAGAAGTTTGCCTCCAGAAACAGTTTTTCCCTGCGCATGCCTGGCTGTAAGATTGAACTTGGCTTCCATACCCTCCCTGTAGTGTCACTTATGATTGACATTACCACCAGTGTCACTAATTGATAATTAGAGGAACTCATTATCATAAATGGCCTCTAAATATTTGATACAATAGTAACCATGGTTATCGGTCCAGTGACTTGAGACACACTAGATCCTAAAAAATGGTACGTTGAATACGGTGATGCCATGCATTCATTTTCTTTGAACTAGTGTGTGGTTGCTAAGGAACTTGCTCTGGCCTATTCTCTAAATATATTAAAAATAGATTGGAACATTTTGCCTTGAAAATTTTCTGCACAGTGCAGTTTCAGCATTGTTTGCCGGAGCTATTTTGAGAGTGAAAGCACGCAGTTTCTCAGTGTGTGTTGCCGAGCGATATAGCTTACAAGTGGTTAAAAAAAAGTCTGTTGAAGTTTTTCAGTTTGTCCAGCGGTGACACTTAAGGCAGACAATATGCCCATGGCTAACAAAAATGTAAGTTTTGTTTTCGTTTTTGTTTTTGTACAAAAGTAAACAAGTTTTTCATACTGGTCTCCATTTTAAAGTGGGACAGATAGGGAAATTATCTTGGTGCATTGTGCATTTGATGATACAAGCATGGAATTTGGCACACAGTCAGAGTACACGTATGTCATGAGAAAGATATTGGCTATAGAGCCATTTGAATTTCGAAGAATATTACGGGTACAAGTACGGGTACAAAATAGCTGCCATTGCTTGTTATTCCATCTATAATTCTGACGTAGGACAAGTCTGCCATAGCCCTACAGCGATTTATCTTTCTCAATGCATACTCTGACTTTGTGCCAAATTCCATGCTGGTATCATCAAAGGCACAATCCTGGCACCTACCTGCCATATTATTTAAAGACCAATGGAAAAGGGGCAAAAGACTGTTAATGGCCTCCTGACAAACTGTGTTAGCTATCAAGAGCATCCATGCCCCGAGGCAAGTTCCGCTTCCACTTGTCAATTTAAAATCTGACAAACTGATCGCCCACATAATGCAGTTGTTTTTTTTAATTTATTGTAGGTTATTTAATTTGTTGGTAAACTGACTGTAAATGCTTCCATTCTTTGCACAAATCAAGATATTTGTAATAAAACCAACCTGTGAAAATGTCAGCTCATTTCGTTGTTTCGTTTGCGATAGGCAGACTTTTCATCTAACTGAGACGAAAACTAATTTTGGATCTTAGTTCATTCATTATTTAAAATCGATAACACTTCGGGCAGAAATATTTCAAGAAAAGTTTTCAGCCATCATGATCTTCATACCATGTAAGGTATATGTAAATCTGTGAACATTTATGTTTTTCTTCTTACCAATGTAGAGCTGGGGCTTTAACTTACAGAACATTATAGTACACATATATATATTTTTTATATATTTTTATAAATGTTCTCTAAAAGTTTATTAATACAATTTTTTTTCAGCTGGTGGATCTCCATGTGTATCTGGTACCAACAGAAGTATGGAATGAGAAATACCACAGTGCCTACAATGATGTTATTAATCAGACCATCTCGGCCGGTTTTGTCAGGTAATTAGAAGAAGGCCTTGGCCTGACCTTCCTTCTTGTCTTTTAATAACGATACAGCTGAACTGTTCTACCGAAAAAGCCATAATAAACAATTTACTTGATAAGAAAACACAAAGGTTTGTAGACAATAAACTTTTTTTCCGCCTCCCTACACACTATATGTGTGTATGTTAGGGCTTGAATTTGGGGTACAATTCCACAAGACCACAGAGCTTGAAGCTGAAACTTTTTACCGGACCAGAATTTATTTTACAAGACCAGAATCTTAATGAGAAAGAATTTTTTACAAAGTTTAAAATGGAAAGTTTTATTTGAACATGCACTAAGAGAAGATTTATCTCATTTGTCTTGTGGGTAGGTATATTTTGATACTCAACAGAATTGAAAGATATTGATCAGATTCAAAGTCAACATTTTGAACATCGTTTCTCGTGTTTCTTTTTCTTAAAGATAATACACAGTGAGGTATTATTATTCAGTTGAAAAACACAAGACTGCCGGACTTGTCCAGTCGTGAGTTTACTGGCCCGACACTAAAATCACTGGCCTCGGGCCTGTGTCCAGTGTAAAATTCTAGCCCTGTGTGTGTATGTACATGTACTATGTACGCCCTAAAAGTGGCCTCTAATCATGCTAATGTAGAGGAAAAAGAGGAAGCGAGTCCTTTACATTTACGTTAGCGAGCATCAAAATCTAGAAGTTTGAAATTTAAGATCATCAAGTGATTTTGTGGCAACATCTACACGTAAGACATTCTAGATTAGAAAACACTCATCCAAAAATGTTTGCCCAAACCAACAATACAATTTCATTGTAAAGTGCCGAGTCATCACTTTTTGGGGGTGAAGAAGTGTTACTTGATTTTTACCTTGGGAAAAAACATCATTCTTGATTTTATTTTCTTCAACTTGAATTGTGGAGGCCAGAAAAACATCATAGCCATAAATTTCAAAACAATTTTGATTTGATTTTGCATCTCGACGAGGTCATGTGATTGAATGTCTAAGTAAAGATATTTTATGTTATTGGCATATTACGTAGTGTATAACTACTGGTATAATAAGAAAATGTGGCATCCCCAATGAATCCCAACTCATGCTGGGTCCAAAAGCATGGCTTATTACACCATGCCTGTAAATACTGCCATAATCATGAATGGAATGCATGTAGATGGTGCACCGGGCTTAACTTCTGGTGGTTAAGTCATCGGAATGTGGGTTCAAATCCCGGTCATGACACTTGTGTCCTTCAGCAAGATGCTTCACCATATTTGCTTCTCTTCACCCAGGGGTACAAATGGGTACCTGTGAGGGTAGAAGTTGATATTGAGTTTGAAATAGCCTTTGGAGCGCCACGGCAGCCCCGGGCTATATACTCCAAAGGTAGCTGAGAAAGATATTATTTGTGAAATGCGCTATTATAAGTATTAGTTATTTTTATTATTATGAGATCAGGATTAATGTCTTCATCTACAAAATTGGGGCACAGTCAAATTTTCATGCTCTGTTTCCCTTGACCACATCAATTATTTTTATGACTACCAAAAAAATTAATAAAAAATGTGCTGAAAATGCTTTTATTTTTCAGAGTGTGGCCTGACTTGAGTCTGTACTACCTGAGGAATCAAATTATTGACCAGTTGGGTTATGACGTGTTGCCGCCCGAGTATGTGTTTCTGAAAAGTGTTGGGAGATGCCTTACCCAGGTATGTATTGTACTTTGTGCAGGGGGGTGGGAGCCCACTTAAGGAGCGTCTCAAAAATTCAAAACAGCAGGAACGTTTTTAATTGGGTCGGTTGAATATTCCAGCAGGCATACATGGAGCAGACCGCTGTCAGAGCGTTCCATTGGAATGTTCCCAGAGTTCTGCAAAATATCGTCAAACAGCGGAATGTTCCACTGGATGGCGAGTTTACATATATGCCTACGGGAATGTTCCTTACCACCTTGAACATGCCCGACTTTTGAGCCGATCCCTAAGGACAATCTAAGCAGTAGGCTGTAATAAATACAACGCTCATTTTTAACATTAATGCAAATTTGTATTCATTGGAATTTGTGTATGTCTCAAGGTTGGTGTCTGCATGGAGTTGTCCATGTTAGTTAGAAGGGTTTTTTAGAATTTTCCGTGTGTTCAGTGGACGAGTTACCGTGTCTGTATTGTGTTCATTGTGAAAAAAAACAAAAAAACAAACAAATGACAAGGATCTATGTGTGAGTTTTTGTAAACAAATATTAAAGGCATTTCGTTTGTGCGTTGTCGCAATCACTCGGTGAATTGTTGCTTTTCAAGATCTCGAGGCTTTTCAAGAAATGGAACAGTCCAGATTCCACCTTGTGATTATGTTCTGAGACAATGCACTCACATGCATTCGATACTTGTATACTGTAGAACCCGGTTCCATGGTAGAACCAGAACCTTGGATGGTTGAACCAGAACCGAGCTACAATGTAAGGCTTCATTGTAGAGACAGGGAGATGTTTGTTTGATGTTTGTATTTAATGTGAACGATAAAACAGACTAATCAGTTCTTGATATGAGTAAAATTATCCGCTTATCTCCTGATGAGCATTGAATTGACTGATAATAGAGATTTGGATTAGTGTATGAAGTGGTCACCTATTAGTAAAATGTCAACTTGTATACAGTAATTCCTAACTAAATGAATTTCATGCAGCAAGCAAGTGCATACTTTTGATATGTGCAATGTGTGTTGAGTGTGGTGGCTGAGCAGTCTATTGCATTAAACTTTTAAGTTCTGGTTTTGTTAGAGTGGGGGCTCAAGTTCTGGTACATAAAGTGAAGAGCACTTCCATTATAGGCTACATGGCCTTGAGCAAGACATTAAACAGTTATTGTGAGTAGGCCTAAGCTTTTTCTTTCCTGCAGGACTCATTTAACTCTTTTATTACGGAATTTAATGTACGACTGTGACGGAATTGTTTGATATTTTGTTGATTTTTGAGCCACTGGCAGTGGCTTTCCGGCGTGGGAAGTAATTTAACGGGCTTCTGTGAGTGGTGTGCCGTAGTGAAAGAGTTAAGCACTGAGCATACAACCGGATTACATGAGGTACATTTACTATGTAAAAAAAAGTAATATACAGCTGTAGTAACAATTCTTTATCCCCGATTCAATTAATAATAGACTGATTGCGCAACCAATATTAGCATGTGATCACATGACCTGTAGTTGGTACATGTACGTCATTTCAGCTGATGGCAAAGTAGGTGCAAATACATGGTGTGATCGACAGAGTCACACAAACAGTCGGCTTTTGGTAATAATAACACAGTTTCTAAGCCCTTTTATTAAAGTTTTATGTCGTGACATTGATTTTAATGATGTTACTGTTTCATAAACTACCAGTTTTCTACTACAAAAGAGGTTTATTTCGAGGTATGCACTACTGGCATTGGACGACGATGTAGCAACCTGCCTGTTATTTTGTTTGTAATGTAAGTCACTGTAAAAAAAAAAGAAAACAAAAAGTAAAGAACGTTGGAAAGTTTTGGAAAGCCTTTTTTTATGATTTCA
This sequence comes from Marthasterias glacialis, assembly GCA_911728455.2. NCBI lineage: Eukaryota > Metazoa > Echinodermata > Asteroidea > Forcipulatida > Asteriidae > Marthasterias > Marthasterias glacialis. The sequence continues at coordinate 23,554,933 of OU452225.1, forward strand.
GCTTAAAAAATGTGAAATTCTTGCAAAGTAGTACTACCTGACTACATGTACCAAGATGCTGGAACTAGCCTTACTGGCTTACTGTGTGTGTGGTGCAATAATTTTCCTGACCACTAACAATTTTAAATTGTGTTTATTATAATATTGATTTAAGATCTACACATGTAACTCTTAACAAAACTCATTAGGGCACTTCAACTGCACAAGAAAGTTCTAATAGCGCAGAGTTTTCAGTTTCCAATCAAGCCACCTTTTAAAATGCGAATATCCCAAATCGTTCTTTTTACGCATTTGGATATGCCCGTCCCATTCGTGAAAATGTTGATGACATACAGTCAAATCAGATTTAAGAAAATGTTTTAGGAGGTTTGATATATTTTCTAAAGGTTGATTTCCATTTAATTGTTATTTTTATGATCAAAAGTACCATACACATGGCAGTACCCTTTTTACCATTGTTAAACTCCGTATAGATACATGTATCTGTAGAATCAAAATAAAAAAGTTGAAGCAGTGCTTAACAAATATTAATAAATGGCCGAAGAAGAAACCAGAAGAAGACCCAGTAGGGTTGAAAATCCGGCCATCTTATAATATTTGGTAAGCAATGCTTCAACTTGTCATTTTGATTCTACTCCATTTCTTAGTGATACGTAGAGTTTTATTTCTTATATATCTGTAACCTTTTTGATGGAAACAGAATGGAATATTGGAAAGTTTCTAAGCACACCGACGAATCTTGCATGTAACGAAACGGTGTCATTCTTAAAAATATCACAAACTGTAGCAGATATGAAGCGTCTGTACCGCCGTTCGTAGACGTTACCACAACAACCATTTACAGACCAGTGCAAACAGTAGTGAAGCCAAACAACTTGAAGTTGTTGCCTGGCACAGGTGTTTGATTAATTGCCCTTAAGAGTGGTCTCAACGCCGTATTGTGCTGGTCGTTGATTATGAAGAGTTGTTGACTAACCGTCTGTTTGGTTTGTTGCTGAACCTGATACAACAGGCAGGACGAAAGGTTGGCTCTCCATAGAAAAAGAGGGCATTAATCAATTGACTTAGATATCAGAGAATATTAAAGTGAATTAACCTATTAGTCGCCATGGATGGTTAATGTGCATGATTAGTGCCGACTTGTGTACTTAGTCTATTCAATGCAGTCCTCCATTTGAACAGTTAAGATCTGCAACTCAGGGCGTGAAATTAACACTGGACTTCACGCCTGAGGCCAGTGATTTTAGCATCGGCCAGTTAACTCAAGATCAGACAAGTCTGGCAGTCTTGTATTTTTCAATTGAATAATAATACCTCACTGTGTAATATCTTGTACAAACTGTGCTTGTACAAATGAAAACAGTTTATACCAGGCATGTAACTTTTCTTGGTATCAGCCGATTTCTTCGTTTTTCACATCACATTTATGCCATCTGTGTAATATCTTTAAAATCAAAAAGTTACATTGTATGTTCAGATCTTAACTCAGATCTTAAGTCTGATATAAAATATCTTTCAATTCTGTTGAGGATCGAAGTATACTTTCCCATAAGGCAAGAGATCAATCTTCTGTTGGTGCTTGTACAAATGAAAACAGTTTATACCAGGCATGTAACTTTTCTTGGTATCAGCCGATTTCCTCGTTTTTCACATCACATTTATGCCATCAAAAATTGAAAGACACCGACAAAGTCTTGTAAAGATGGGAATTTCCTCGTTTTTTGTTAAGTCCAAGTTGCATGCCTGTTATATGTTTAACTGTGTAGATTTCTCATTTTGATTCTGGTCTGGTCAACAAAATTCTGGTCCAGTAAAAACTGTGAGCAACATGTACAGGCCACATAGTCTTGTAGATTTTCCCCCAAAACTGAGTCCAGCAAATGTACCCTAAAATCAGGCCTGAAGTTTGGTATATTTCGAAGAGCAAAGTCACTTTCTCTATTTAACAGATTCTGAGAAGGGGGAAAAAAATGCAAAAATAATAAAAACTCCATGAGGATATTAAAATGGGATATTATGCTAAAAACATTTTAAAGGAAGCTTCTTGAGCCCAAGGATAGCAATAGTAACTAGAGCCCCCCATTTGAGAAACTAAGCTGATTGGAATATGGGTCTGATTTCATAGAGCTACAAAAAGTAGCTAAGCACAGCAAAATTATGCTTACCAGGTTACCATCTCACATGTACCATCTACATGTACATGTACATAAATGTAGTGTGCATGTGTGGGCCTCGATCTTAAGAAAAACAGGGGCAGGCCTTTGCTGGCCAAATCAGAGAAATTGTACAAGGGCATGCTGGCCAAGTTGGTAGTGACAGTGCAATTTTTCTGAAGGGCATGCTGGCCAACTCCACAGGGCATGAGGCCAATGGCCTTGGTGGCCTCGGTTAAGATCAAAGTGGGACTGGTATCCTGCTCAGTTTGGCTTAATGCAGAAAATTGTTTGCAATATTTTCTGCTTCAAAAGCAGCTGTATGAAATTGGGCCTTTATGGATCCAGAAATTGGGAAGAACACGATTTCTGAAATTGTTGAGAAATTTGTTGAGAAGAAAATTGTCTTCATTTATGAGGACATGTACATGGACATGTAGGAAGAGATTAACTGAAGAGCCAATTAAGTTCTAAAGCAGAATTTAATATTGAAAAGATGCACAAGACGTCATTTGAGTAGGGTGTAATAGATAGTGGTGTGATGATGTTAATGCATAATTAAGGTCCATCGGATGTCGAAGAATGTTTCGGTCCAGTTACGTTCACACTCACTTACTTAAGCCTTCCACCCCTCCTGGGGTATAGGCCATCAACAAGTGTCCTCCAGAGTCCTCTGTCTTTTGCTGTTCTTTCCAAGTCATTCCAGGTGGAGCCAATCTTTTTGGTGTCTGCCTGTAGGTCTCGTCGCCAGGTGTTTCTTGGCCGGCCTCTTTTCCTCTTCCCTTGCGGATTCCAAGTAAGTGCCTGTCTTGTGATGTTTGATGTTGGTTTCCTTAGGGTGTGTCCTAACCATCCCCATCTCCTCCTTCCAATTTCTTCTATCACTGGGTTTTGATTCGTTTTCTCCCATAGTTCGGCGTTGCTGATTTTGTTTGGCCAGTGGACTCTGAGGATTTTCCTCAGACAGCTGTTAATAAATGTTTGAACTTTATTGCTAATGTTCTTTGTCATTCTCCAAGACTCAGCACCATACAGCAGGACAGATTTAACATTTGAGTTGAATATTTTGATTTTAGTTCTTTGAGAAATACATTTTGAATTCCAAATGTTCTTGAGTTGAAGGAAAGCTCCCCTGCTTTTTCCGATCCTAGCTTTCACATCAGCATCTGAGCCACCATTTTTGTCGATGATGCTTCCCAGATAGGTAAAGCTCTCAACCTCTTCCAATGCATTTCCCTCAAGATTAATTGGATCACAGTTTGTTGTGTTCATACGGATGATCTTTGTTTTACCTCTGTGAATATTTAGTCCCACAGAAATAGATGTGGATGCAATCGTTGATGTCTTTTCTTGCATCTGCAGTTTATTTTGAGATAGAAGTGCCAGGTCATCTGCAAAATCAAGGTCTTCTAGCTGGTTCCACAAGGACCACTGGACTCCTGTTCGCCTCCCCTCTGTAGATGTTTTCATGATCCAGTCGATGACTAGGAGAAAGAGGAAAGGGGAGAGTAAACATCCTTGTCTGACCCCAGTTTTTACTGCAAACTGTCTGGTGTACTGTCCATCATGCATCACTCTGCAGCACATACCATCATAACTGTTGCTGATCAGGTTCACAAGCTTGAGGGGCACTCCGTAATGTCGCAATAATTTCCACAGAGTCTCTCTATTTACACTATCAAATGCTTTTTCATAGTCTATGAAATTGATGTATAGTGGCGAGTTCCACTCCAAAGATTGCTCTACTATGATTCGAAGGGTTGCAATCTGATCAATACATGATCTGTTCTTCCTAAAACCGGCTTGATTATCCCTCAAATGTGGGTCTACAGCTTCTTTCATTCTTTCTAGTATGATTTTGTTAAACACTTTTCCTGGCACTGACAGTAGAGTGATTCCTCTGTAATTGGAACATTTGCTGAGATCTCCTTTTTTTGGGAGTTCGATGAGATATCCCTCCTTCCAGTCTAAAGGTACTTCTTCCTCTTGCCAGATCTTTCCAAATAGTGGGTACAGTAGTTCAACAGTAGTGTTGATATCCGCTTTGAGTGCTTCAGCTGGAATATTATCTGGACCTGTTGCTTTGCCGTTTTTTAGCTGTTGAATAGCTTTCCTGATTTCCTGTTTACTTGGTCTGTTGCTGTTAATGTTGAGGTCTTGTTCTGCTGGTTGAATGTCTGGAGCATTTTCTGGTGTGGGTCTATTGAGTAGATTTTCAAAATGCTCTGCCCATCTGTTTAATTGCTGCTCTTTGCCAATGATGGTATTTCCATCTTTGTCTTTTACTGGTTTATCTGGTTTGCTATATTTTCCTGCAAGTCGTTTTGTAGTATCGTATAGTTGTTTCATGTTCCCTTTGCTTGCTGCTTCTTCTGCTTCGTCAGCCAGATTATCAATGTATTTCTTTTTGTCAGCCTTGATGCTCTTCTTCACTTCCCTGTTTGTGCTTGTGTATTCTCCGTGTGCTCTAGCTTTCGACTGTCTCGTACGAGCATTGTTAAGAACTGCTTTCTTCTGTTTTCTTGTTTCTAGTTTATTAAGAGTTTGTACTGATATCCATTCTTTGTGTTGGTGCTTCTTGCTTCCTAATACTTCCTTGCAAGTGGACGCTAATGTTTCTTTGACATCCTGCCACTGTTCTTCAAGAGTATTTTCTTCATCATGGAATCCTTGCAGAACCTGAAACTTGTTTGAAAGTTTGATCCCATATTTCTCTTTAAACCCAGTGTCCTTCAAAAGGCCCACATTAAACTTTTGTCTATTCACTGTTACTTGCTTCTGTCTCTTGAGTTTAAGCCGCAGTCTTGCAATCACTAGGTGGTGGTCTGATGCTACATCTGCACCTCTCATTACTCTGACATCTTGAAGAGATCTTCTGAATTTCTTCGCAATGCATATATGGTCAATCTGGTTTTCTGTTATATGGTCTGGTGACACCCAAGTAGCCTTATGAATTCTCTTGTGTGAGAATATACTGCCTCCTATTACCAATCTATTTAGTGCACATGTGTTTAGGAACATTTCTCCGTTTTCACTCATTTCGCCAATTCCATGTTTACCCATTACTTCTTCATAGCCCGTGTTGTCATCTCCAATCTTAGCATTAAAATCTCCCATCATGATGTTTACATCTTTCTCAGGACACTTGTCTAGGATACTCTGTAATCTTTGGTAAAACTCTTCCTTGACTTCATCCTCACTATCATTTGTTGGAGCATAGCACTGAATAACATTTAATTTAATTTTGTCCACCTTTGTTTTGAAAACTGCTCTAATGATTCTGGAACCATGAGCTTCCCATCCCAGTAGTGAGTTTTGCGCTTCTTTTGAGAGCAGAATTCCTACCCCTTCTGTGTGTGGAGCATTCTCCTGTTCATGTCCTGAGTAGAGTAAAAGTTCTCCACTCATCAGTCTCTTTCGACCAGACTCTGTCCACACTCACACTCAGCAGGGCTCAAATTTTACACTGGACTGCAGGCCTGAGGCCAGTAGCTTTAGTGTCGGGCCAGTAAATTTATGATAGGACTTAAGTTTTATTAATTGAACATTAATTAGGGAAAACCAGTGTGATGACGGGGTCTTCACTGCGTGGTAATGACCATGTTGGTGGCTGGATGCTGTTAATGGGACCGTGTTGAAGGTGAGGTCCATTAACAGCGTCCAGCCACCAACCAAGGTCATTACCACAGAATGAAGACCTGCTCATCACACTGTTATTCCCATTAGTTAATAAATACCTTACAAAAAAACAAAAAACGGTAAGAATCATCAGAATTTTGTTTTTCTTTTTCTTGAGCTGATATTTTTTAGAAATGTTCTACTCAGATATTCAAGGGCCATCGATTTGGCTGTTCACTTTTTTTCAGGGAACATAATCTCTTACACATAATTAACTATGTATGCATATTTTCAAGAGCCAGACTATGAGCTCTGAAAATTAACAATTTACCACATATACAAATACTTTGGTTGGTATTCGGCGTTATGCTTTGCATTTAAATGTTGGTTTCATGTGGGTACCAGCTACCTTAAATTGACACATTGTCTGGGCCATTTATTCACTAGTTCACAGAGCTGGTCTTTATATCACACGTTACCCCCCTTGTGACCAGTCTTTGACCAAGAGTGCATACTCTCCGAGGTATTTATTAAAATAATAATACCTCATTGTGTAATATCTTGAACAAAAACAAATCATGTTCAAATGTTGACTTTGAGTCAAAACATACTTTCATTTCTATTGAGTAATGAGAACATGTACTACGTACTTAAAACCAATCAAGGCAAGGAGATAAATCTTTTCTTATATGTCTGAGCGCTTATTCAGAGAAAAACAGTTAAATGCATGTTAAATTGTGTCAGGAAGTTTTTTTCCTCATTTTGATTCTGGTCTCGTAAAAAGAATTCTGGTTTGGTAAACATTTTGAGCTACGCAAGCCCTGCGGTTTTATGGATTTTCCTACCAATATCGAGCCAGGCAGTCAGACATTAATGTACTTTTATCTAGTATTTAAACCTGCCTTTAGCAATGTCCGCATTAATATGCACAACTATGAGAAAATGTGAAATCAAGCACTTACTATAATTAGCTTCCATGAAACCGGACACAAAAAAAGTAATTGAAAATTTTACAGATGGACATATAGGTTTCTCGGCTGTTTTGCAAGAAACAACATGGGTATTGGATTGGGTACCGGTGAGCGTGAATGGTTGCTTAGGAACCAAACACAGAGGCACTCAGCCGTACCTGGAGTGATTGTTTGCACTGCCAACATATCAAGCTACGCTTCAGGTGAACAGTATCATTAAAAGCACCGTGAAATCGTAACCATGAAAAATAAACTCTTGCACAATGCAAGTGATTAGCTTTGCCTACATGTGTAATATGTATTTACACAGCTGAACTTGCGTTACAATTTTCCCTCTTGAATGGTAAATTGTTCAATAAAAATCGAGAAAAAAATATCTTGATTTGAAAAGTTGATTTTTAGCCACAAAATTGAAACTTGAACTTATGGATTAAAAATACATGTGTATAACAAAACCTGAAAACCACACCTGATAAAAAAAGATCTTTACAAAATTACACATGCCTGACTTCAAACAAAATTGTATTTTATAATTCAAACTTTCACTGATACAATTATTGCATTGAAGGATAAAGAACAAAACGATTTGCAGTTTTCCCAACAATTCTACATGTTCTTTTAAATTTATAACTTTTTTGTTGAAATTGCTTAAGTTATCAAATGTGTGGTTGAACAATAATGTACAACTCCGCACCTACTGTAGGAAGATAAAATATAGGAACTTTGTAAAGATGTTAAAAAACAAAACAACCAAAACGTTTTGACTGATACATTACCAAAGATATCCAGTTGGCATATTATGTACACATACATCTTGTAATAATTTTTGTGTACACAATTTTGTATAACTTTTTACGGACACAGCATTTTGGCTTTATTACAACCAGATAAATACACTAATCTGAGCAGCTCTCGTTTGTGGTGTTTTACACCACCGCAAATGGCTGCTGCACGCATGCGTGATACGACAATAGCGCGTCAGCGTGCATATGTACCAATCATCATGGAGGAGTCACAGTGCGTGCGCAACGATGCGCGTGTGCAGTGACCATAGATGCAGTCGTGTTAACGCCCTTGACAAGCCTCTCAGATTAATCTTTACCCATTGCTTCGTGTCCATTTATGATTTTTATTATTTTACTTTGTAGAATGTTGTGTTTATTATTATTATTTTTTATAAATTAAGGAGTAATTCAGTAGAACACTTGCTTGACAAGAAAACAAACAACAAACAAACAATCATCACACGTCTACGTTTACTCTATTGGAGATGGAATCACACACAGAATTTAACCGTTTTCTTGATTTGCTGATGTGATAATTGCTTGGACGTAACTAACAGTGTTGTAACCAAGTTAAATTTTCTGCAGTCAAGCCCAGCCACAAGTAATTTTTGTTCAGGTTAAATCAAGCTGCACAAATCACAAAGAATTGCAACTCGGTTGTGAGCCAAAGTAATTGACTCGAATCCACATGTACTGGTTATTAGGTTTTTGATTGATAAAAATTCAGGTACATGTACGTGTACTGTATTACACTTCGCTAATGCAGTGTTTGTTGTTTGCTTTGTTATTTGACGGAAATTAAAGGATCGGTTCTGTAATTTGTTCATTGTAAATTTATGAGAGAGCCCCAGGCTCAATTTCATCTTGAGCAGAAAAGCAAAGTAGCTTGAACAAATAATGTGTGTCAATTTATATTAAGGATACATGTGGTTGATTTACAGCGTTTAGAACAGTTCTGCCAAAACCAGTATGTTATTTTAAAGATATGTTTTTGTGAAGGCATTTTTGGAGATATTTTTCAGTTTCAGAATATTACTTTTTAAGGAGACGTTTAAGAATATACTATTAATTAGTAAACTTGCAGGTACAACCATGTGTTTGAATCTCTTTTGGGAGGAGTGTTGGCTCTGAAAAGAGCCGGAGTGGTCTCCACGTTTCGATCAGTATACTCTGATCGTCTTCAGGAGAAAGTCTTCTTCTTCTGAAGACGATCAGAGTATACTGATCGAAACGTTGAGACCACTCCGGCTCTTTTCAGAGCCAACACTCCTCCCAAAAGAGATTCAAACACATGGTTGTACCCGCAAGTTTACTAGTTAATAGTATATTCTTAGTTCCTGCACCATGCAAAGCTTCAAACATCACTTAAGTTTGTTTATTGCATTCCAAATGTACCTCTACTACAATCTGTCTATTTAGAGGACAATGTACTAAGTCAAATCAGATTTCTTCCTGTGTCCTCAAAAAGCCGATTTGCCACAGAACTTAAAAAGTCAGGACGACTCAATTTGGGATAAACTTGGATTACGATCCATCCATGTCTGGACCAGTTATCTGTGATTATTGCATCTGGATCATCCCCTACTGGTTCTTTATCCCTCCATGTCACTAAGTCTCAACAACACAAATAAGGTTTCCATAGTAGATCTTATTCAATCTGTGTAACAGTGGATGACCCTAGTAATGGGTGTAGTTGGCCCTGTGTGAGATCGCAGCTGTAATCCCCATTGTCAAACCTCTGTGGGTATAGTCCGTAGTTGTTCAATAGTGCGTAATCTTTAAATGGATGTGCAGTTTGATCAATGAATTTAGACGCTCGCACAGCATGCCCTTAAGGTGCGTTACCATGGGCAAAGCTTCCAGCGGCCAGAGATAAATGTGCACTGAGAACTCTACACACTGTAACTGTTGACGGTGTACAAATATTGGGATGCTTGAGTTACTGGCAACGAGTGTTGTTTTTCTTGTTTAGTGATATATTGACACTAGGGCAGTTGATTAGTCACAAGAAGTTCTTAAATGCATCCTCCGAAGGTGTATTTGCTAAGCCTAAAAGCAACTCCACAATAAGCCATTTGCAAGTTAGATTTGAATAATGTCTGGTACCATGACTTGCTTAGTCACAAGTTACAGCTGAAATTTGAATTCCTCAGACTATGGAAACAGTTGCTAATAGAGCAATCTGCAGATGAGCAAACTGTGGTACCATTGTGCCATACACATTCATTCAGAATTGTGTTTGGGTGTTTGCTGTTGCTTACGTAATTACCCAAAAGCTTTCCAGAATCATGTGATATAGCTACTGTCTGTAGTCTGAGGAATTCAAACTTAAGTGGTAACTTGTGACTAAGGAAGTCATTTTACCAGATATTATTCTAATCTAACTCACAAATTGCTTCACTTTGTTACATGTGTTGCTAAGCTATGTGAACAGCTTTTAAGCATCCTACAGAAACAAATCAAAATTATTAAACTTTGTGATTTTATGACATTGATTTATGTAACAATAAATACATAATGTAAGAATTCACAACATGCTTTTAAAACACTTTGACACAAACACAGTTTATATTAATATGAAATTTTGTCACCGTCTCACAATGGATGAAATGTAACTGTAAGAAATTTAAGAAGTGACAATAAAGTTCAAATTTGACTTCCAGATTATTGGAACAGAAGCAGTCAGATGCAAAAGCAATCAGTTGTGAAAAGATTACAAATGTTTGGTTTGTTGATTGTTTTAGTAAGTTCTGTAGCTCAAGCGGATTGTAAACATGAACAAGCTGTTCATGTACAGAGAGTGATTTCCCTTGTATGGCTATCAAAATGTCTCATGCTACTCAAAATTCTCTCATTTGCTACTCAATGGTAGCATTCAGTGCACACAAATTATTGTCCAGTCCAACTTTCTTGATATGAACAATTTCTGAACGAAATTGTTCCCTAATGTACACCCCAATTTATTCCTACTGTCGGGTGAATGCAATTTTTGTCTGTGAATAATAATCTGAGTGCACTCGCTATGCAGCATTTTTCCTGGTGCCCTGGCAGTTGCCATGGTGTTCTGTATAAAGGAACTGTTCCGTTTTATTTCTCAGGCATTCTCATTATGTACAAACACTTGTACACTTATCTCAACAATCCTGACCCACTGAACAAAAAAAGAGTCCCTAAAAAAAAGGATTGTTAACAATTTACCATGTTTACCAAGATACAAGTATAATGTATTAGGAGAGTGAGATATTCATAATTCCCCCCCCCCTTTCTTTTCAAGAAGCTTGAATTATGTTTAACACATTATGCTTGTTTTATTGTTTTTGTTTCGCAGGTGAAAACCAAACAAGAGTTTGAGTTGAAAGTCAAGAACTTCATTCCCCCACAGGTATGTTGGGTCAAGTTGGTAAAAGAAATAGCATTGATGGAAAATATGTTTGAGATAAATATGGTTGCTCATAGTGGTGCCTTTTCCATTCTTGTTCGTAGGCATGCACACTATACAATTGTTGTCTGCTGTGATATGTGGTCCATGCTGTTTTGGACACCATGGGGGGCAGATGGCACCCGAGGCGAAGCCGAGGGTGCCATTGGCCCCCCGAGGGTGTCCAAAACAGCATGGACCACATATCACAGCAGACAACAATTGTTTTGTTATACCATGATATTAGATTGCAGGATTGTTAAAAAGGCCCTTACCGACATAGTTTGCAGACGACAATATTCAAGTCAACAAAAGTGCGTCGGTTACAAATATTTTAACAACCAAAATGTATCAACTGGTCCCTATATCGCGAGCATCATATCGGAAGTACAGTAGCATGCATAGTACCAGTGGTTGCATAGTAACCTCTTTCTCAGGTAGTACCGCTAATGTGGTTGTACAGATCAATGGGGACGATGAAATAATGTTCTGAGAACGATCTTGGTAATGGACGTGGGCGACATGACCTACCTCTTTCTCGGGTGTATTGCTAACTTCAATGTACATATCAATGGGGATGATGAAATGATTTTTCTGAGGACGATCTAGGTAATGGACCCCGACAACATCACTTTTTTGAGAAGACATGAAATTTTGTATTATGTCACGTGATTGGTTCTTGACCAATAAAAATTCACAATCTAATACCATGGTATAACAATGTGTTTTGTACTATGAACAAAGTTGAATCGTCCATTCAAATTGTTCAAGCCCAGTAATAACCAAGTAATAATCGGGGCAACTGAAAGTTGTTGAATTACGTGTATTTTTTGTCTGTGCCTGCATGTACACGTCTACAGTCTGTGCTGGGTACACAGCCAACATCAACTACAAGTAATAAACTCTGATCCTTATGACCCTAGCAGAAGAAGGGCTGTTTTTTTGCTCATCATGGTATTGTAGAATTTAGAATCTTCCTTCATCCTTACCCTGCAGCCACTCCCATAGGATGATCCCCACCCAAAAGTAACTTGTCAGATGAGAAAACTTGACACAATGTTTGGTATGTCCCTACAGGGCCATAATGGGTGACTGTATTTAAACATGACTTTAAACTTGCACTATGTTGGTTGAAGACGAATACGTATTATTGTACTGTAAAGTTTGGGAAAGAAACATCAAACAGTTTTAATAGATGTACATTTTTGCATCGGGGATAAAGTATATTCTTTGTGCTATTTACCCATACACCGATGTGTGTTAAGCACTGTATACTCAGAAATGTGGAAAGTACTGAGTATACAGTGCTTAACTCACTACGGCGCGTCGCTCATAGCAGCTTGGTGAAATACTTCATGTACGCCAGAGAACTCGAAAAATTAACAAAATATTAAACAATTCCGTCACAGCTGTACATTATTTTCCGTAGTGAAAGAGTTAACACACATTGGTGTATGGGTAAAAAACACAAATTATATTCTTTAAACAGTGTTAAAGGAAAACGTGGCTGTTCCGAGAAGAACCAGGGTTAAGTTGATACATTTTGTAGGCCTCTATGTTTTTATGAGTTGAGGTCTTTGTACAAGTGGTTGATAATTTATTACTAGTGCCCTTTTCACCTTGTTTTCATCTCTAGTTTTTGTAAAGGCGTTTAACAATAAAAAGAAGAAGCTGAGGTTCTGAAATGATCCAGTGTTTCAAAGTTAGATTTTATTATTTATTTATTTATTATTTATATCTTTCTGGTAATGAAACCAAGGGACCCTCAAAAGTGACTAGCACTGTGACCCGTAGGCCTGAAGATACCTGTGTTGAGAAGATGTTGAAGAAATGTCCAGTTTTAGGTGTGGGAGGAAAACCCAAAATAGGGAAAACCCACGCAATCAGGTAGGGACTGAAAACCAAATCCATGTGCAAGAATCCAGTCCGGGATCCGAACCGGGGTCCACAGAGGTGAAAGGCAGGGAAAGAAACCACTGAGCCAACCTGAATGCCAGAATTTATTTTCAATAAATGTGTGAATGTATTTTATTCTGTTTGTCTTTAAACAGATTGATTTAAATTATTTTTCTCCATTATTTCTTCTCATGTCAAGGTACACCTCCCAGAACTCTTTGTCCTCGAGGCAAAAAGAGATGACCTCAGTCTCGCATCGTTCCGGGAGTCTGAGCATGACTCGCCTCGGAGTAACCATGACAGAATGGACATCATTGGTGAGTAGTGAGAGAGGAATGGCTGGGTAGTGAGTTAGGAATGTGAGTAATGAGTTACGAGCGTGAGTGATGGATGGGTCACTGGCAATTAATGTGGCTTGTCACTTGTAATGAAAATTTGTTGGTGTAATGGTTGAATAACCAGGGTTGCTGTAGGCAAATAAGTGAGAAATGGATAAACACGTGATATTTTATGTTGTGGTCAATTATTAAACCCTAACTTTCTTAAGTCTTTCAAAATTATCCAGAGGATTTTGAAGGCTCTTTGGGGCACATTTGACATTATTCTCTTGGATCAGTGGGGATCCCACATAACTTTTAAATCGGTTGATTGTGGAGGGTTGAAGATAAAGTCGTACCGGCTAGTTTTGGTGTATTGAGGCTGGTTCCTGCAGGGAATGTTTGACAAGAAACACTTGAAAGGGTACCACTTTGCTACCGTCATGTCCACAGTCTTTCCACTGGTTGTAATTTATTTTTGAAGTACCTGAAACCACCCAAAAATGTTTTAACGTGTGAATGGACATGCAGGCTTATACTGAAAATAGTTTGAGTTCATTTGTATTATCCATTTTTTTTAGATACTCTCAAATTTCAATCAAAAAATGGAATTTAAAATTAGCCATTTTTTCCCACCCATTTTTGATGGAAATTTTAGGGTGATTTAAAAAGAACCTTAAAAAAAAATGATTGACTCAAATTATTTTCAGTATTTAAGCCTGCTTGTCCATTCACATGTTGGAATAACTTTTTTGGGTGGTTTCAGGGTACATAAAGCCCCAGCTCAACATTGGTAAGAAAAAACCCATAAATGTTCACAGATTTACATACCTTACATGATATAAAGATAATGATGGTAGAAAAATTTCCTTGAAATATTTCTGCCTAAAGTGATATCGTTTTTAAATAAGAAATGAAATAAGATCCCATATTAGTTTTCGTCTCAGTGAGACCAAACCTATGCCTATATCATGCATTTTTACTGTTTTCTCGCAAATGAAACAACGAAATGAGCTGACATTTCTTCACAGGTTGGTTTTATTACAAATATCTTGATTTTTGCAAAGAATGGAAGCATTTACAGTCAGTTGAGCTGGGGCTTTAGCTAAAATTACAACCATTAGAAAAACTGCTAACGTGACGGATTCAAAGTGGTAACTCTTTTTTTTATGTTTCTTGTCATTTAGGGATTTAGGTTTAATTTAAAACTACTTTGGTCAGTTAAATAGTTTAGCAACAGGCCTTGAGTCTTTACTGAACCCATAATCTTAATAGGCTTATAAATATTTAGATGATGATAATACGAGGGCGGTTGGCGTGAAACGTTTTATCAATCGCTGCTTGATAAGAAGAAAAAACACCAGCAGGCCTCTTGTTCCGCGTAATTCATTATTGATTATTTCGCCGCACGATAATGATCGTCTCATTTTTTTTCATTTCATAACTGTATGTGTTCAAGTGGTGCATGGAAAGGTTACATTGACGGATCAATAAAATCAGTCACTTTTAGCTCAAGTTGAATTTAATGTGAGCCTTTTTTTTCATTGATTTTTTTTATCACCCCTTGGAGCAGTGGCTGTTATTTAGCGGATGACGATCCAAGCGTGTACAATGTACAGAACTTGTACTTCAAAGCACGAAGGAATAGTTTAGCTTTTTTACTTCGCAAACATCATACAGAAGATGTGGAATGACATTTTTAATGCGGAGGTTTGGAAGTGTTTTTAAATAATATTATCATTGTTGGTCAGTGTTGAGAACGTTATTTTATAAAAAAAAAACCCAATTATAATAAGTAAAACAAAAAAGAGATATATTACTTGATTTTCAAAACTGAAATTGATATCCCTTTAATAAATTATGAAAATGATCTTCAGATTTCTGGTTAAGTCAAAATATTGATAGTTTCTTCTGTGCTTAAAGTACATGTTATCTTTCCAAAAGTGATTCGCTTTACATGTAAGCAATGAAGAGAGATTGGGATCTTTGCATCCAATAACTCTCAAGATGTTTTTGCCTCATGGTTAACAGGTTTTTAAAATGAATATCTTGGCACGGCTCAATTTAGTCACTACTCCACTCGCAAAAAAATAGTCAAAAGGGCTGCAGGGTAGTCAAGCTTCACTACTATAACAGCCCAAGGGCTAGCTACAATGTACATGTTGTATGAAGAAAAGGACACTGTACATGTCGTACAAAGTACCAGTGTCTGACTGTGTCAAGAATTACCAAAGTGAAGGAGAGAATAAGATTGTGGGCATTTTTGCATTGATTCACGTTACATTAACCACAGGTATTAGAAGTCTTGCCTCTTGTGTGGTATTTTTGACTTAATGTAGATTGTTAATTGATAGTAAACAAACTTGACGCTATTATCAGGATGATTTCTTTAAACACTGAGATTCATCTTAAAATGAGTTGTTTATGTTGCCATAGTGATTTGTATTGTGACATCACACTTTGCTGAGCAGTTAAGATTGATACGCAATCTTAAGATCAATCTTAGCTCTTTGTGAAATCCAGCCCACGTCACGTAAATCATTCAGAAAAACTAGCTTCTGATACCTGTGGACAAGGTTTTTAGTAACGTGAGTCATCACAGAAATATTGTTACTGTAGCGGCAAAGTTGAAAATAGGCATTTGTAGTGACTAGCTTTAGCTACAGCCATAGCCGCCATTTCGGACATGGCCATTTTAAAGTTTGGTTTTCTTTACTTCTTACGGTGTAGAGGAAGAATACCATTCCAATGTCTGTGAGGAACGAGTTGAGACCCAACCCTCTGAACATCATCAGGCTAGTAGAAGTGACCAACTACTCAACAAACAAAAGAAACTCTCAAAGATCCCTCGTAAAATAGGACTGAACACACAGGCTAGCAAACAGTCAGGGAACCAGACCGGTAAAGTCATAGGCCAGCGATCATTAGGTTTAAACACAGGGGGACAGGCTAGTCAGCAGACCAGGCAACAGACCAGTAGGCAGAGGGGGAAAGTGATGGGCAAGCAAGTTGGGAAGCAACCTGTAGCCAAGGTGTTAGGTAAACAGACAGTGACGAAGAAAGCCGTAGGTGTAAGGTCTGGTACACAGAAGGTAGTACTTGGTAAGCAGCTAGTAGCCAGGAAAGTAGCAGGTGCCAAGCCTCCTTTGAACACCCCAAATGCTACAACTGCTCAAAGCAGGAAAGGCCAGGCTAGGGAAATCACAGACAAAGCTGTGACAGAAGGTAGGAGTACGCAGAGAGGTGATCAGACTGAAAATCAAGTAGGAGTTAGAACTGAAGAAAGTTCAGGCTTTGCTAATCAGCAAAAAGGCGTGGCCAAGGGTATGGCTCAGGGCGTGGCTCATTCTGATGAGGGTAGTTATGGCACAGGAAGTAGTAATCCAACATGGAATAGCCAAAGAGAAAGGACAGCCCCAGATTCAGGCAGGAACTTTCAGGGTAGGTTTGATTTTAGTATAGCAATTTGAGTTTTTTACTGAACTCTTTGAATTGGCTTAATTGTCTATTTAACCACTTTGTGCGGGGAATCTTCATTTCTAGTCCAGCCTGACAGGATTATTGTTTTCTTGGAAGTGTTGCAATCATTTTTTTCTTTAGAGTATCACTGGCACAGAGAAACTCTGACTTGCCAAAGCCAAGAGAAAAATATTCTCTTTGAAGCACTGGGATTTGTGGCTTCTCTACCGAGAAAATGTCAAATTCACGCTCCGTGAATTGCAAAATCTCGGCTATGAGCTCTGGTTGAGGATTGGTCCTAAATCCGGAACCAAGGCTGGATACTCTGTTCATTGGGACTTACCTCCATTGAGTCGAAACACAATGAATTAAATGGTGGAAGCCTCTTATTGTCTAGTAATCCTCTTCTTGGAACCAAAGGATTAAGGTCTGAAATCAGGGATTACACAAAAAATAATGGGCGAAAATCGGCGAAATATTTGGCACCATCTGTGATCTTTGTGTGGAATGCATAGTCAGCACATTCTGAAACAAAATATCCGGGGCGACTTTTGTTCTGGTATTCCGATTTTACACATCACCCATTTGCTGGCTCAGAAAATATTGGCGTGTGTACACAGGTTATTCGGCACCAACTGATTAATTGATAATTTTCACTTTACAGATAAGTTCAGTTGAGTTGTGTTTCATTTGTCCTAAAACAAATGAACATTGATTGTAACAATTGTTTTTATTTTCAATGCTCAAATATTTGCTAAATTTTGTGGTGTTTTTTTATTGCATTCGGTTCTTAACAAACAATGTCGATTTCACACTATTTCAGGCAATAGGTAAAGTCTGATTGGGCACACCTATGCCAATCTTAACATGTTTTCAGCTTGATCGTTTTGTTCTCTTTCAAATTTTTGTGTTAAAAAAAAAATACATGAAAGCCCCCTTTCATTTGTCATGTATGCTCAAATGGTGATGTTACGTTAAGTGTTTGAAGCCAGTCAGTGTGATGTGTGTGTTAAGTAGCATCTGTTGCTCAACCTCTGCTTTTTTTATTTTGTTCATTTACATTTGTATTTATTTTGCATTTGAAAACTTCTTCAGTTCATCCAACTTTATGCAAACTAAAGCCCATGGCTCAGTTTCACCAACAAAGAAATCAATCTTCGGATTAAGTTTCCATGATCGCCGTGGTGATTTGTGTAAATGACATCATACTTGGTTTTTTAGATGAATTCATTGGTTAATTTAGCTTGAAATCAGTCTTGGTGAAATTGAGTCAAGGATTGTGAAATCTCGTTTGAGTCTTAAAATTCTTAACATTTATGCGCCAATGTAAAAATCTTTGTAAAACCTAACTTAACAAAAGACCTATTAACATTCAAGAAAGCTAAATTTGCACGTAAGTTGAGGCTGAACAACATTTTCATGGACTCAGAGATAGAAAATGAAAAATGGTGAATAGTTTGCAAAATGTTGGACAAGCACTTTGTTCCCTTGTGGTGGTAGGTTGACTAAGCCTTTGCATGCCCCTATTTCCATGTTCTCCTAACTTCTTCCCGTTTTAGGAGCAAAAAGGCCATCTAACGTTGGTGTCCAGCATGCCCCGGACACCAGCCGGACAGCCCAAAAAACTAACCACCTACAAGACATCTCCATGGAAACGCCCTCGCCCAATCAGAGTCCCCGTTCCATCCTAAAACACCATCCCAACCAACCATCTCACGTCTCTCATCATCAGCACCAAAGTATCAACACGAATCACAGTCCTCCCAATAGTTTAGGAAATACGGCGATTGACAATCCATGTAACGCACCACAGTCTTCTTCAAGGCTACCCCAAATAGTGAGCCAAGGCTCGCAGACAAACACCACAATGAATACAGCCCATTTCAACTCCAGAACACCCTCACAAAACCCTGGAAAATCCTCCCCACACCTGTCAGCCCAATCCCAAATGGGATGGGGGTCACCTCAGAAGAGCCAACTCTCGCCCCGTCATCAACCCCTCACCCCCTTACCTGCTCGCCTAACCCAGCTATCTGACCCAGACTCCAGCCCGAACTCATCCAACAACAGTGCTGGTAGCAGTGGTCGGGTGTCCACCATTATCCTTCCTCCTAACCTAGTTACTAACCAACACTCTAACCCACAGCATCGTCATGTTTCCTCCGCCATCTCTAACCCTTTCATCCCATTCAGTGACACTCATTCTTCTCCCGCTAATGTTCACTTCAACCCTCCGGAATCGCCCGGTTCAGAAAACTGGGCGGTTACACAGCCTTTTAGGTCGTCTTACACTGAGCACCAATCACACACGTGTGCTACCCCCTTCCAAACCCCAAATATTACCCCAGGTGGTGTGCCCCCATTGCCTCTGCAACACCTTGAGCCAGTCAAAGGCGTGGACCCAGCCTCACCTCTGAAGTCTGGGCGTCCCGACACGTACACTAACAACACCAATGAGGATTCTGGCATCGCTGACTTTGAGTATGGACGGCAAGGCAGTGACTCAATGGAGAGGTACACAATTGCTTAGCTTTTCCAGCGACTGAAAAAAATAATTAACATATAATCAATTAAGTTGTTTTTTAAAATACATGTAGATTGAACGACATTGCAGATTAAAAAAATCGAGTCCAAACTGTTAAGTCATAGCTGTTACGGTGTTAAATTCATAGAGAACTAGAGGGAGCACTTGCTATGTCACGCACAGAACTTCACTGACTCACCATGGGTGAAAATCCCTATGGGTCAATTGCATACGAATGTCCACTTAGAAAATGGTTGCTGTGTAAACTGATGAGTGACCAGTGTAATATGATTGGTCAGCACCATTTTCTCAATGGTCAAAAATGCTTCTTATCGGGCCGTGTTCGCAAGGTTTTGTACGCCCTCTGCGAAGTCACACTTTAGTACAAGTTGCGCCCTCACCAGAGAAGGCCTGTACAGTTGATGCTTGGGGTATATGCCCATGCAGGCTTTTGTTGGTTGAACTCGGCTTCTTTTGCAGACAAAGATTCTGTTATGTTTCCTAATGTTTGCACAAATGCTTACAGTAACGTTTTACTTTACCATGACTATTGAAGGAAGGAGAGGGATGAAAAACGCCACGGACAAGGAACGTTCTTGATCAGCTCGAGAGAAAGACCTGAGGGAGGCAGAGCACAGCCCAGGGATCAATCACGGCTCGATAAAATCCGCCAACAGCACCTTGAAGACGGCACACCACTGCCGTCAAGTGCAGCGGCACAAGACGCAGAAAGGCGGCGACAAGCAGCGGCGAGGGAGAAGCAACAGCAAGAGAAGAAGATAAAAGATGATGCTGCGAGAGAGCAGGAGTACAGGGAGAGACAGATCGAGATGGAGAAACAGCAGCAGATGGAGAAACGGAAAAAGGAAAAAGGAGAGGAGGAAGAAAGACGGAGACTTATTAAAGCCCGCCAGCAAGAGATTGATAAAAGACGACAGGAGCAGGCAGAGGCCAAGCGTCTCAAAGAGGAAGAAGAAGACAAAGAGATGGAGGAGGAGATAAGGAAACGGCAGGCGGACGAGCTGAAGCAAAGCAGGCAAATGTCTCAACATGAAGCCAAGAGGAAGGAGAGAGAACAGTTGACTCCTCATAGTCGCAGAGACGGTAGTCGACAACAGAAGGATCAGTATGATGCATACGCCAGGGATTTTATCCAAAAGGAAGAGCAGTTTGGAGGCAACACAAGACAATCAAACAGAACTCAAGACGAAGGAGTATTGTTGGCAGATGAGATGGGAGGCAGTGCAGGCAATGATGGAGTAAGTATAGATCTCTAAAACCCAGGCAAGCTAATCGAATGCACCAATACCTTTTTTTTTTAAATTTTCTCCTGTTGACGATCAGAAGCTAGTGATGAAACATCCAGGTGGTACCACTGGTTCTTGTAGAACCACTGGTGCTTGTAGAACCACTGGTTCTTGTAGAACCACTGGTTCTTTGAGAACTACTTCAACTCGTTGAAGAGAGTGTGATCGCAGTCCTATTAAATAGATTTAAAGAATGTTACCCATTCAAATATGTTCAAAATTAACACTTATACAGACTGATGAATGTATATAATTTTATGTGCAGAGTTTGGGAAGTGCCAATGCCTCACCAAACAGAGGTCCTAGTACCTTTGAAGCCTCAGGAGGTAGATTTGACTCAGAAGGTAAGTGTACACTTCAGCCAAAAACCCATCATTGTTTCTATATGTGCGTGTGATTTCAATGGGCGTGCAAACAGTGGTGGTCAATTCGAGGTCTTGGATGCTTAAATGTGTGTATTTTTGCACAACGTAAAATGAGTGAAAACCGGAAGGCGAAAATGTGAGTGAAAATTGTGACAAATATTTTGAAATGCTGTCCGTGTCGTGTTCAATTTCAGATGCTTTGTTGTGCATAGATTGCATGTTACATTATCAATGAAAACAACAACAAGGTCACCAGAGTGCTTCAAAAAAGCAAGATTTTTAAATGCTGCGGTCCGTGTGACTTGAGTAATGTGGAATTTGTCCGTGATCAATTTTCATGATAACCGTAATTTTTTGTTTCACATCTCGCAGGTTTGGCTTCGATCACCAAGCTTGCTTTTAGAACCACAGAGATAGCTCTGTCGCCATTTGTACGACATCAACGCTTGCTATTTCCATGGCAACCAAATTTAAATCTCTTTCAGTGTAGTCCTTGGCAAAAAAATGCTTTTTGAGCACTTGTTTTGCTTTTCTTGCTTTGGGGAAAAAGAGTGAAACGAAAACATTGTTAAAAAAAATTACAATTCATCCGACCAACCGAAATAAAAGATGCTACATGTATAATATCACAGACATTAACATTTTCTTCCTGCATCTTTTATGTCAACCCCCAAATCAACCAGGCTGTATAAACTGAAGACAAACACAGATCAATCACAGATCAGTGCACACTTTGCGACTTTTTTTACATGAGTACTGAAGACAAGTCATTTTCCATAGCCAGGCCTAGGGAATGGAACAAACTCCCTGTTCACATCAGAGATGATTCTTCAATTCAGGTTTTCCAAAAACGTCCTAAAACCTTCCTTTTTTTCGATATATGTTTAGCCTTTGGTAGGTTTCTAGGTCCACTGTTAAAGTTTTTGATCTTGTTAGAAGTGCTATATAAATAGTTCATTATTTATATTATTAAGGCTAGTTTTGATGTCCTCTCTCAATTCTGCACTTGTTAATGTTCTTTGCACTTTACGCAGTCGGCTGCTATTATGTATTTACTAATTTTGCACATGTGTAAATTTGCCACCTAGGGTGGATTTCACAAAGCTCTAGGACTAGTCTATCTCGAGTTAGGACGAGTAACTAGTCCTAACTTATAGGACTTGTCATAAGTTAGGACTCTAGTCCTAAGTTAAGACTACTTTTGTGAAATCCACCACTGCTCTTGTCCAAAGAAACCGCTGAGTGTTTTTTTTTATCACTGTTCGTACATTTGTGCAATTGGGTGCCCTATTTATGTACATGTATTACTATGTTACCTACGGTGTAATGTAAGCTTTCTTTCCCCCTCTCCCAAAATGGTTGTAATTTCTTTTTTTTGTGGCAAAATTTTAGGGAAGAATGTGATGTTGACGCAATGGAAAAAAATAAAGGGTTAACCACCAAGTCTTCATTGTTTCTTTCTTTTTTTTTTCCTTCAAAAACCTCTAAAGGTGAGAGGATACTAGCCCAGGTACAAGAAATGCAAGACAGAAGGTACCTGTTGGAAAGTGAACGCGAGGAGCTCATGAGGTTCGCAAAGACACTTCAGTCACGGATCATCGACCGCCGAAACAAAGGTAAGCTGCGCAGCTTGAATTAAAACAAAGGATCGTTGGCGATCGAGTGAAACACTGATGGGCTTATTTATGAGTTTGTACTAAACATTAATAAGTAGGCCGTTAAAAAAAAGATCACCTAGGTTGTATTGGATTTATAATTAACAATACTCTGTTACTGGTGGTAGGTTCTCTGTTTTTCATCATCACTATCTAAATGGTATTAATTTTGTATTGAAAGATATATATTTCTTCATTTATTTATTTGGGTATAAAATATACACGGTTGATTTGATAGGATGACAAAGGAGGCTAAGGCTGTTTCTGTGGCTAGTGACTGTAGCAGTCACTTTGACAAAATAGACCTTTTTAGAATTCTGCGCTTACGGCGCCCTCTATAAAGCGCATACTCCTATGGGTGGTGGCAGGGCGTAAGCGCAGAATTCCACGGTAAGCAGAGCCATGAAATTGGGCCCTGGCCATATCTCATGCCGAAGCCATCTTTTCGGGCAAGGCATAATATGATGTGTACTTTATTTAAAACTAAATTCACTCAAATATTACAATAAGAATTTAAAAAAATATATTTATATATGAAAACAAAATATGTTTAATACTGAACTTCACAATACAATAAAAAACAATTGATATATTTAATGAATAATGAAGGAACCTTTGATCAGCTGATGAAGAAATATTAGATTAAAGTATTTCCTCAAAAACATTTACCAATGGAAAAGAAATTTTATTATTCAGTTTGGGCATATTTTGGCAAACCTTACCGCAAAAATGTTCTGACATTAAAAACTTGTTATGAGGGCTACTCAAAAACAGGTCAGTAACCAGAACAATTTTGTGAAGCGATTTATTTTCTTGTAATGGAACTTGATTTGGCGTACTTCTTTGTTACTCCTTTTTAAAAGAATTCAGTAGAATTTTTGGTTAGTTTTAAAATGCGCCATCTTGTATCCTAACTGACCCAATGACTCGGTTGCAGTTTGGTTGGATCAGCTTAATCAAGGCTGCACAACTGATCTCGCAAAAACGCTTATCCAATAAACGAAGCTCTGGTTGGGGTCGCCAAAATGCGTCCAAGAAGGGATACTAAGTCATTGACCTTTATCATGGGGCAGCCATCTTGTTTTCCTCCAGTTCGGATTACTGTAACCAAACTGAGGCTGAAAGGTAGAATAGTCTGGTATGATGAGAATCAATATCAACAATTGCATTAGCACGCAGGAAACTTGACAAAGATTGTCGCAGCATGATAAAGGTCTGTTGTATATTAAAGTAAGAATGAATAATTAATTGGATGGGCGCATTAATTATGTTAATGAAGCAAGCTTTTCCTTGTAGGTCACTCTCCCTGTCACCCAAACAAGCCATTGTAGATACACATTGTTGAATAATTGATTAGAGGTAGAGCTTGGCCGTGTTCAAATTGGCGGCTATGGCTGCGGCTGTTGTTAAGGGTGTTGCTATGGGCATTCTATGCTTTCAAGCCACAGCCGCTAATCCTAACAGGTTGCCCACAGTTGCTAATTTGCTGAAGCTACGCATTGTGAACCGGGGCTTGAAATACCCACTGGACCACTGGCCAGAGTCCAGTCATTTGAGGACTTGGGCCTTAGTAATCCCACAACCAAACGAGTTCCTGCAGTCTAGTATTTTTCCAATATCATTACTCTTGAAGATTTGCTAACGTATAACCCAAGCTTTTCAATTCCAGACCCCCTCCTAAAAAAACCTCAGCAAATATTAAAAGGGAGAGAAATTATTTGGTCTTGTAACAAAATTCTTGTCCTGTAAAATTTGTGAGTTATTTTGAAAGTCAAGCCCTGTTTACATGTAGTTAATCCAAGACTGGCTCTGAGGGTTTGGATATGTAGACTGTTTAACCTGTGGCATCACATGTTTACAAATGAGCCACAGAGACGGGACTTTCTGTAGGCAGGATTTGTACCGAGCCCAATGGAAGAAAACCTGAATTCTTATGTTGTATGGTATTGCACTGTCTGAATTTTTTTCAACAAGTTGGTAAAAAATCGGACAAAAAAACATAAGTTTATGGTGAAGAAGAAAAGGGGCACATCTCAAAACCTGTTCAGCTGTTATTTTTATAACTCTTTAATTTATGTGGAAATTGTGATACAAAATGTAAAACATTCCATATGACCAATGTAGTATATTGCCTGCCAGAAAGGCCGTGGAATGAACAAGGTCATGCTTTTTGTAAGCAAGGGTTACATGGTCTTAAGAAACACACACCCACCACATTCCAAGCTTCTCAAATAAAATAAGCGCTTAGCATTATTTACTTGCTCAGCAAAAAGCAGTGTGGGACCAGTCCCAAACAATGCACACATTATATGAGGCTTTTGCTGGCAACCAGTTTCTTTGCTATAAGCAAGACTGTAGTCTGCACTTAGCAAGTTTGTGTCTATACAAGCAGCTGATACTGTGAAATTAACCTCAGGATTTCTGAGCCATGAAATCTTGGTCCATTAACCCTCTGCCATCAACAGCTTCAATTCTTGTGTAAATGTTCCCAGCCGAAATGCCGAAGGTTGTTTCTTTTGATGTGAACTTTAAAGGCGTTATCAATAATTACTGAGATGCTTCTAAAATTTGTATCCAAGGATACAACTGCAATATGATAATATTTCTTTTTTCTTCCAAACTGATGTCGACAAAACATCTGCGCTTGTTTTTTAAAGTAAAGGTAAACGACTTACCAATTTTAAGTATTTTTAATTTTTTTTTATCAGGCATCAACCGGTACATTAGTTTATAATAGATTTTAATTTTTGCATGGGGGATAGGAATATTATTTGTAAACACAAATACACAAATAATATTCTTAACCCCGATGAAAAAAAAAATGTATTATAATGGTGGCAGTACCTGCTGCTAATAGGATTCAAACTGCCTCTAGCTGCCGGGCAATCTCGGTAGTCTAGTTGGTAAGACATCTGCTCTACAATGGCGGGGGTCGTGGGTTCGAATCCCACCTGAGGAATATGCCTGTGAGGTTTTTTTCACAGGACTCGGGGAAAGTACTGAGTATACAGTGCTTAACACACATCGGTGTATGGGTAAAAAACACAAATAATATACGTTAATTTAGTTCTGAAATTAATTAATGAGAAATATGGAAATAGTTTAGCAGAAGTGGTAGGTGTTGAAACACTTCACCGGTCACCGAGGCAGGTTACCCTCTCAAGGCAATGCAAACAGTAGCCTCTCCATGGTCCTCGACCACTCTAGCTACAAATTGCTTCAAAGGTAACAACTCTCAAGAATGTTAAGCCCATTCAACGCCCGAGCCGCTTGTGTGTATTTTGTTCCTCATTTCCAATCAATACTTCACCATGACAATTGATCAGTTATGGAGATTTGGTAATCTGTATTGATTACGCCGATTCCTTGTCTTGTTTTATTGATCGCTGCCCAGATGAAGACGAGGTGTCTGGATCTGGTACATGTACCGCGACACTCCCAGGTGACTTCGAGTAACATTCACTTTGTGACATGTAGTTGATGATAGTTATATGTCGCTCTCCCTTTAATTAAACTGCTGGGCCTTTATCATGCCATTGCCATCCTTGTCTGACTCCCTGCGGATTTGTCAGTTATCATAATACATAGTCACAAAGGGGCCTGACTATTTTCATCTCCAACCTCATTATGGTCATGGATTTGCCGTGGGGTGGACAAGATTGCCAAACCATGATAAAGGTCTCAAAAACAAATTTGAAATGCTTTTCGGTTTTGCCGCGTTACTTCGCTCTGGTGCACTTTATCTGATCTTTGTTGCAAACAGCTTAGCAATTTTATTCTTCTATTGGCCATGCTCTGTCCAATATTGGAAGCACGCTCTTTTCTGAGGAAATAATTCAGCAACATTGCGCACAACAATATTTATTTCCATTCATGGACAGTTTAATTTACGTTTCAATAAATTTACAAAAATTGAATTGACACTTGTATGTGGAAATGTAATGACACAGTTATTTTGTTTTGCACAGCAAGCATGGCCATATGTTCTTCAGATACAAGTTATTCCATCTTTTCTCAAGTCTTTGATTTACTGCCACGTCTTGCTCGATGCTTAACTTGCTCTTTCCCTTGCTTGATTTTATGCTTCGAAGTGTTCCGTGTTCCCACTGATGAAGATGATGATGATCCATGTAAGCAAGACGTTTCCCCCCATTCCATGTTTGAACCCTGAGTGTGCAGTGCACTTGATTTTGCTTGAAATGTTTACCCAAAAGTGCCGAGATGAAACAAAGAGGGACTTGTGTTTACATTCATAAAAACTTTTCTGAAACAAACTGGATGACCGATTCCTCTGAAATGAATGTTACACCATCAGTAAGGATCACTAGGTTGGCTCAGTGGTTTCTTTCCCTGCCTTTCACCTCTGTGGACCCCGGTTCGAATCCCGGGCTGGAGCCTTGCATGTGGATTGGGTTTTCAATCCCTACCTGATTACGTGGGTTTCCCCCGATTGGGGTTTTCCTCCCACATCTAAAACTGAACATTTTTTCGCGTTTCCTATTCATCCTGTTATTGGCGCTAATTGTGCTGTTGGATGTGTAATTTTAACAAGGATTGAAATTCATAATACATTACATTGTATTTTAATTCTGATAAAATGGACATTGTTTTGCACACAGTTTTACCAAAGGTGACCCTCAATTGACCTTTCACCACGTGTGTCGTTCCCATAACAGCCACATGGTCATGTATTGCTTCTTCTACACTTCCCAGAATGCTAAAACACTGTCAACTGATAATGCTTTCACACTTTTTCTGCAACCTGTCTTTGTCCTATGCACATTACTAATCCATTATTTGTTTATCTTAATCAATGGATGTGTGAGATATTTATTAGACTTTTATGACTTAGAGACAGTTGCACCACCTCAACACTGACTCTTTTTTGGTGTACTTTAGTATAAAAATATTGAATGTATGTCAGTGAATTATCCCAGAATATAATCACGAGGTGAGATCTGGACTGTTTCATGTCATGAGGCAATGCCGAGTGAAATAGAAAAGCCCGATGTCACAGAGTGATTATATTCTGGGATAACGTACGAATGAAATGCATTCAGTGTCCGTTTTGTATTACTCACGATCCTTGTCATTTGAATTAAAAAAAACAAAAACAACCCACACAAAATAGACAGTCATTCTTTTTAACACTGAGTTGCAGGGACTCCCTATTGTTGTTCTATTATTCCCTTTTTCTATTGAATTACCTTGTGGGGACAGGGTTTGACAACAAAAAAACATTGTGGGGACCTTTGTTCCAGTGTATAAATGTCCCCACGACGGTGTGTGTGCCTACCCACAAAAACTCGTCTAACCCACACTCTGAAAATCTTTTTAAAAAAACTTGTAACCAATGTGGATAACTCCATGTAGACGCAAACCTAATGACACAGACTATATGTTTCATTTTTTCAGTTGTAATATCCGGGAGGTCTAGAATTTGGGTCTAGAATAAGGGATCGCAGACCCGAAAGCCATTTTTGTTAGGAATTTTCACTTTCACCCAATCTCATCCCTGGGTAATATAATTTTATTGAAATGTCTTGCTGCTGGACGCCATAATTATACACATCAAAAGCAATTAAGGTTAATTTCATGCCAGGAGAGTAATTTTTACGCCTGTCTGAATTCGTTCCGACGTTGCCATGGTAACATACAACAATAAGGATTGATTGGTTTTAATCAGCATGATGGATTGAAATTGCTTGTATATCATGACAAAATTGCTTGTATATCATGAGTTATTAAAAGACAAAACTTGGCTTGTAATATTGTTTCATTTTTTCTTCTGTCAAAGGTGAAGCATCTAGAAACATTTAAATCACCACTTTTTATCGCTTGTTTCAGACTTTCAGAGTGAGTTACGAGCAAAGTCTTGGTGACTTTCTTGTATTATTTACCCTGAAAAATCATTTTAGGTTCTGGTCATTTCTGACAAATAAATGCTAAATTTAAACATTTCAGTGGTCTATTTTGGGTGAAATTAAAAGCTAAGACAGTCATTTTATGTAAGCAATTGTTCTTTTGCATCATGCGATGAAAAAAGAAAACCATTCAATTTAACATTCCACGCAAACAGCATTGAAATTCACTGCAGTTATCGCAGAAATCTCTAGTTGCGCCTACTCTGCTAATATGAATGCCGATTTTGCATGGCTCAAAAGAATAACTAATAAGTTTAATGGACCTTTACCATGCTAATTGCATTTATGCATGCGTACTGACCCTGTTGGTTGGTAAAGGCCATAGAAATGTGCACAAAGCAGAGGCACAAAGCGCGTAGGCGTCACGCTTCCATCAGTCCCATGCAAAAGGGCGCATTGTTCCCAAAATTTTGCCAACCAAAATGTAAGTGCGCACCCGCGATGACCTATTTACATATTTCATGGGAAAGGTGCATTGAACAGGCATGGTATTCTTCCCACTTAAGTCGGATTTCCGATTTTTAAATTTTGGCCCTCAGAAAAAAAACAGCCAAATTGTTATAAAAGGGGCTGTGTCGTCATGATTATAGCAGGCCTGTGGCTGTACATGGAAAGATGAACTCTCTCCCAGATACTGCACACGCGCGCGCTTGCGGTCAAATCACAAAGGGTGCCGTCTTTGTCAAACTGATGTGACTGCTGGTGCGCACGCGCACGTACTAACTGGGTTATTCCATTTCATTTACTGTTATAATCATGAGGCCATAGCCCTTCTAAGTAGCCTAAAAGTCTACTAAAACCTATACCATATGTATATAAGCATCAGCCCTAATTGTACTCAATCAAATTTTCCAATTTTTTTCCAAGGGCCAAATATCATGCCTGGTTGAATATAATTAATGTTTTATAAATTCGCATGCCTCAAAAACGTGACATGGAAGGACAATTTCAACTGAACAGGCTTCACCGTAAAGGTGCAGTTTTACAAGATCTGTATATACAGAGAGAAATATGTATGACAAAAACAATTCAAGATAAGACAGTGAGACAGAAAAGTTTGGATACAGAACACAAGACAATCCATTCTAAGGTGGCCAGGATTAATACAAGTGGGTATTCACTGTTGCTCGAAAGCATATTATTATCACGGTATAAGAGTATTTTTTTCTTCGGAAGGGAGAAATGTTATAGTCTGGGTTTTAAAATAGTCTGGGTTTTTGAAAGCAAAATGACAAAATCCGTTTAACTTTTCACAAGCAGGTGACGATTCTTTTAGGTTTCAGGGAGCCAATTAACATTCCAAGTAAACAGTTAAATCAATTACTAAGGTTAGTTTTGTTTCCCCAATCAATGTTGTTTCCAGTGAGAGACTTGTGGAAGAAGAGATACTTTGAAGAGAAGAAGAAGACCAACCCGTTGGAGGAGCAGGTCAACAGACTCCGTGGTCAGCTGGATCAGCAGCACAGGAAGCTTCTCAGCCATCTAGAAGGTAGAGGAGCCTACCAAAAAGGGGTTCCAAGAGTACCTGCGCCACCATCAAAGAAGGTAAAGCAGCGCACTACGTCTCTCCCCCCCAAAAAAAAACAAAGAACCAAAACAGACAAACTAAACCCCACCCATATCAGACATTTCCGGGAACCCTGACCTCTCCCCAACTCCCCAAAAGCCTTCCACAGCATCTCAATACCCCAAACCCCTCCCAACATGCCAGCCCTTCCCCAAAACCCAAACCCTACCTCAAAAATAAAACCCCAGCCCTTAACCAACATCCTGACACTTCCCCAACTGAGCAACTCAACCCTTCACCAATGCCCCCAAACCTCAATCCTTCCCCAACTAGCACCCCGACCCTTCCCCAACATGCCAGCCCTTCCCCAAAACCCAAACCCTATCTCAAAAATAAAACCCCAGCCCTTAACCAACATCCCGACACTTCCCCAACTCAACAACTCAACCCTTCACCAACACCCCAAAACCTCAACCCTTCCCCAACTAGCACCCTGATCCTTCCCCAACATGCCAGCCCTTCCCCAAAACCCAAACCCTACCTCAAAAATAAAACCCCAGCCCTTAACCAACATCCCGACACTTCCCCAACTCAACAGATCAACCCTTCACCAACACCCCCAACCCTCAATCCTTCCCCAATCTAGCACCCCGACCCTATCCCAAAACGCCAACCCTTCCCCAACAACCCAAAACCTCAACCCATCTCCAACTTTACACCTCAACACTTCTTTACCACCCCAACCCTTCCCCAACACGCCAACCCTTCCCCAACAACCCAAAACCTCAACTCTTCCCCAACCCAACACCCCAACCCTTCTCCAACACTCCAACCACTTCCAAACACCCCAACAATTTCCTCACACTCCAATACCCCTTTATCTTAAAAATGAAATAAAACGGAAAATCGCTTCCATCAACAGAATGACCACAAGATTCTCATCGTCAAGACGAAGCACGCTATAGAAGACTTGAAGAGGCGAGTGGAGAACTCTAAGATGAAACTCACGTCAGAAATTAAGGTAATTATCCCATGGTTAATGATTTACCTTTTGGAGATGGAAGTGCAATGTAAAGAAATGGTATATATACATCGTGCTTGTACATGAACATTTGTTACGCTGCTCTTCCTGCTCCAAAACGTCATCTCTTACCAACAGGTAAAATCGTGGAAACTATTTTGATCTTTGTGGTGTGTGAAGCTTTTTGTGATGATGTATTGGTATGATTTTGACAACAAACATTCTGATAAATTCAATTCTGACATTACTATTACATCATTTTATATTTTTATTGACCGTTGTTTATATTTATTTATTGTTTAATATTTTTGTCGCTTTAGTATGTTTACTCTATGTTTAATGTCATTTGATGTCCAAGTTTATCAATGTCTATCAAATTTTTTTATTACAGTGATTTTAATTTCCAAGTGGTTTTATTCAAAATATATTAATTTATTTGTTCATTCTATAGATTTTAATTATTTATTTGTTATAGTTATTTGATATATTCATACTATGTTCTTTGATTGGTTAAACAGGGTTTTGAGCTATAGTGTAGTGGTACACTTTTGTTTATCCTGGCCGTCTTAGAATCCTGTCCCTCCCTTCTGCCTTCCTCCTCCCCATCCCTTACCTGTCCCGTACCCCTTGGTTCAATCTCCTCCTCTTTTTGTTACCTTGTTTTCAACTTATATACATGTATTCCCCTTTTATATAGATGTTAATATTTGCAATCACACATCGGTGAAAGGCAAATTGAAATTTATATTCATTCCCCCGATGCAAATATTAACATCTATCTAATTGTTGCGGTACCTGCCGCTAATGATACTGGATTCGAACTGGCCCCTCGTCACCGGGCGTGCTCGGTGGTCTGGTGGTAAAGACATCTGCTCTAGTCATGCGGGAGTCGTGGGTTCGAATCCCACCCGAGTTGCCTGTGGATTTTTTTCCACAGGACTCGAAAGCACTGAGTATACAGTGCTTATCACACATCGGTGAAAGGCAAATTGACATTTATATTCCCCTTTTGTTAAACCTAATTATTCTTTGTACTATCTGTATGTTGTTTTTTTGACAATGGCCAAATAAATAATAATAATAATAATAATAATAATACTAACGTGATATACTGCATACTGACATCCATATTTGACGCCCTATGCAGGCACGTCTCGGAAGTAGTGAGTTGAACCATCAGCCATAAGATCAGTCTAATGTGATGTCATAAAATATTGGATATAATTATTGAGAATTACATATATTATACAGTCCCAAGGTGTTAATTGGAATCTCTTATCTATTTCAAATGTATCTTTACATTTGTTATATTAGAACCTTATTGTTGATGAGTGTTTTGCAGATGTGCATTTTAATCCATAATATTTTCTGAAGTGACCAGATGATTTTGTAGCTGTCGTCTTGGAAGTCCTCCACATTTTGGTTTCATTGTTGATTGGTTTCTTTATTTGCAAACGTGCATTGAGACCTACAAGGTTTTTTTCACCGGTAACACGGCCACAGACCTTTGTGGTTCATTTAAAAGGATCATACCGGTTCACCGTTTAACTAATTTAGTAATGTAGAACCATAAACAATAACATTTTAGATGGTTGTTGTAATGTCATGCCATTGCAACTGTGACATTGTGGCGTGTCGCGGCTGAGTGGTTAGTGCGTCGTACTCAAGCTCTGGTGGCTGAGTCATCGGAGTGTGGGTTCAAGTCTCGGTCATGATATTTGTGTCCTTGAGCAAGACACTTGACCATAATTGCTTCGTAAAAGTTGGGGAGGTAGAGCCTTCTGCTCTACCAGCC
Source organism: Marthasterias glacialis (assembly GCA_911728455.2). Classification (NCBI taxonomy): domain Eukaryota; kingdom Metazoa; phylum Echinodermata; class Asteroidea; order Forcipulatida; family Asteriidae; genus Marthasterias; species Marthasterias glacialis. Next base: position 23,587,648 of record OU452225.1, read on the forward strand.
AGGCTTCTGATGGATGATACCCAAGCCTACATCCTTACGGACTGTAAAGGGGGTCACTCTGTTTCAGCCCCAGGAGTAGGTGGCAATGGCCCCTGGGAAAACAGTTGATTTATAGCCCACACCTCAAGTGGCTTATTGGCCTTGTGTGTCTGGCAACTTGCATAAAAAAATAAAATAAATAAACAAAAAATATAAACAAATGTTGCAAGTATGCTCTGTTTGTACAAATATTATAACTCTTAATGACAAATCATACTTGGCGGTCTGGCTCACTGCCCCTCCCACATGTTCATAAGCTCCCAGCTTGCTAACTAGACCTTTGTAGTCGTGTTTGGGTCTACTTAAGAAAGCTGGTGTGTCCCGTTAACCATTTTTTATCTCTGTCTCAATTCATGTCAGGCACCATTGCCTACAAGCCTTTACTTCTTAAACAGCGCCCTCTGCAGTACCACACTATTTTGTTTTGCACCTAGATGTATTTTGTATCTATTTGTTTGAATCTATTCAGTGAAATTTGTGCTCCTTTTTTTGATGTTCTTTGATTGATAGTGTCATTGTTGTCTTTATTGGACTATAAATTATAATAATAACTAGTTCTTATATAGTGCATTTTACAGTCATGTATCGATGTCCTTATATATAAGTGTAATAAATATAGAGTGTAATTTGTTTACCTATATTTGTAAATTATCTTTGTAAAATTTGATTTAATGTTTTTAATCCCATCCCTTTATTGGCTGTTTACGGCTGTCGAATAATGATAGATAACAATAGAAAATTAATATTTTTCTTTTCCAGCTGCGTAACCAAGCAGAGACGGAGCTGCGAAATTTGAGGTCCGATGTCACTCAGCGCAAGATAAACGTGACCATCAGTACCTCCAAAAGTAAACTGCAAAACATCAAGGGAAGGGAGGAAGTGCAGCCTTCACGTAACATGGCAACTCGGGGTATGGGTGTATCCATAACACCCCACGGAAGCCAAAAGAGGGGGGGCAAGTTTTAAACAGGGTGTGGTGAACAAACGATATCAGAAAATGGAGTCAGTGTACCAAGGTGATGGACAGTGTTCTGGTGATGGAATATTGAGTGTTTAAATCAGGCAAAAGATGATTTTTTTTCCCTGGATTGGTTGAAAGATGTTTTCTCAAAACCATGAACTACAGAGTTATTGCTTAAAACTCTAACCATCTGCAATACATCAAAATCGAAGTGCAGGTTTTGTTTGATTTTGTTGTCCTGAGGACTGCACTTGTAAACTAAATATGCTTTACATGGGATCAGGCATATCACCATAATCAGAGTCCAACAGTTTGGGTGTTGAGTTACCATGGTGTTCGGATTCTTTATTGTTTTCCCCTCAAAAAATGTTGAACCATTTTTAAAAAAACATTTATTGCTTTTTAACCATAATGGTCCCAAATCCTATGCATGAAGTTGTTTGACATTTCAAGACATGGACCTTCAGGCCAAAATAACAGTGGGACAACGCTAGGTGGCAGCAGACTTACCAGGTAAATTGTCATTGTTTACGTAGTTCTGAGCATTCTCACATTGCCGAGAACAGTGGGTTTTCCTGGTAAGTCTGCTGCCACCTAGTGTCCTTAAAAGTCTCCCATTGACTATCATTGGAACAGACATACCAAATCTGGTCCAAGCCCAGACATGAACTTGGGTGTTGAGTTACCAGGGGTGGATTTCACAAAACTAGTCCTAACTTCGGACTTGTCCGAACTTACGATTAGTGCTATAAGTTAGGACTAGTTACTCTTCCTAACTCGAGATAGACTAGTCCTAGCCCTTTGTGCAATCCACCCCTGGCTGGAGGATTTTGTAGGACATGGGTGGGTCTCTAGCCAAATTACTGGAGGGGGGGGGGTAATGTAGATTCAGTCAATTTGACTGGATGCAAATTGAGCTATTAAAAGAATTGCCTTTAAAATTTTCATTAAATTGTTTTACTATACACTATTACAATAGTTATCTTTGAAAATTTCATGTAATTATTTGAAGTAATAAGTAAAATTGCATGTGGAAATGAACTGTGCTTTTTAATGGCAATATATTGTGTATCTATAATTGTATATTATTGTAATTACTGTAATCAAACCTCATTAGAAATACGCTCACTTTTTAATTAAAATTGTACAGTATATATATATTAATTTATTCCTTCAGTGCTCTTATAAATGGCGGTTGTGGTGAGGAGTTTGTATTATATGTTACTGTAGATGGGTTGATGAATGCATTTTGTTATAATTAGGAAAAGCAGAGACAACAATTTGTCAAAAATTCTTGTGGTTTTGAGATTTTTCTGGGCACGCTTAGTGCTCTTGAGGGAACCCTCGTTGATGTAATGTTTGCTTTAGGGAGGTGGAAGTATTTCTTATTTTTTGTTGCCCTCTACTGTCTTAGCAATAGACCTTATGCACATGACATCATTTGAGTAGGGCGCCCTCGCCTGGAAGTCAAAAGGAGGTAGTTCATTGGCCAATCATTTACGCCGCACATACAAATCTTTGCATTTCCATTGTTTCATCATTGGTTAACATCTAAGATGGTGGTTAGTTGACGTCAATGTTTAAGGTTTATGGCTTAGAAAAGCACGGAGTATAATAGGGCCATGTCACACAGGGCAATTTTTACCGGCAACTTGGAGGCAACCAAAACTGCACCCCATGCAAAAGAAACACTTCGGTAGCACAGGGGTTAATTTTTTCTAACAATGTCTTACAACCCTCAAGAAAATCAGGTGAAAACTAAAATGTGAATGCCTTTTCTTCTTGGAGATTGCCTGGAACTGGTTGGCTGTAAATTTTTTATCGTGGGTTCAAATCCCACCCAAGGAAAATGCCTGTGAGGTTTTTTTTCACAGGACTCGGGAAAGTACTGAGTATTGTATACAGTGCTTAACACACATCGGTGTAAGGGCAAAACATAAATAATACTTTTTTTTCACCAGGCAAAAAACAAAAAAACAAAAGGAATTTGAATTCAGATGAAAGTCTGGATTTTCCCCATCTCCGATATTTTATAGGTTAACTTGGAATGTTTCTTTCTATGCATGCTTAAATTACCTCATTAATCATTTCTGCTTCATGCACAGCTAGCACATGAATTTGTCACTGATCTTGTTTGTGTAGAGTTGTGACCGTAAGCACACAATGCGACCAAAAGCAGAGCCAATAAAATCTCATACAATTTTCTTAATTTTTCCTTAATTTAAAAAAACTTCTCATGGAAATGTTCATGGTAGTCCCCATGTGTCCAATATATCAACAATGGGATTGGGGAGAAAAAAAAAGTATTGCTTGAAAATGTAGCTTTCTACTTTAAAATTTATTTTTCTTTGTTGACTTACGCTTTGGTCAGTATTGTGGTAAAGTAAACCTGAGCAAACTGAATAAATCTTATTTTATTGACACTCTGTTATTAAGGTGGATTTATTTCTTTTAATTAAACTGTCTAAAACCATACTCTTGTTCCCTGTTCAACGGATTCTGTACAGCCATGAATGCTCATGTCTTCCCAATTGCCACCTACGGATCAGAGACATGGGCTGTCGGAAGTGCAGACAGAAACAGAATCCAAGCTTTTGAGATGTGGTGCTGGCGCAAGATACTGAGAATATCTTGGATGGAACATAAAACCAACGATTTCGTGCAAAGCCTGATTGGTGATGAGCCCCCCCCCCCTTGTGACACAGGATCAACAGAAACAGACTGATGTATTTTAGTAATTTTTCAAGAAGGGAAGGAGACGGCATTGAGAAGACAATGGACCAGGGCAACATTGAAGGAAAACTCTGTTGGACTGAGAGCACTATGAGATGACGGGCATGTCCCTGAATGGGGGCCTACCGACTAGCTCAGGATAGACATGGGTGAAACTCCATCAACAGAAGGGTCAAGAGGAGGAGTCAGCCATGACTCGTATGGCTATGATGAGGACGTACAGACAAAGCATGCAGGATTGACATGGAGTCAGGAATAATTGTCCCATTAGATCCGGATTTTCCAAAAAGGCTTGCCTTCTCCAGGGACGAGATCTAAGCAAATGAAAAGGTCTGAAAGGAGGTGTGAAGCCCCAGGTCCGACTAGAAGGGGCTTGACCTGGTGTTACTGGCTGCAGATTGTGCCGCAGCACTTTCTAAAACCTTTAACACAACGCTACATAATATCTCATATGCACAAGCGCCATCTTGAAAATATACCGCAATGCATCTTGGGAAACCGAATACGGTTTATCTAGGTCAAAATGCCAAGATGGACACTGTGCTGTAGTTTATATTTATTAATGCCAAGTTTTATGTGTAGAGTATTGCATCACTTCGGAATCAGTGCACCATGATGGTTGCCGATGTTGTTTGGACCCGGATTTCACCCAGAATCCTTTGTGCTTTCTGGTCATCTGCACTGGGACATACATTGGGGCTATTGAGTGTCATAATTCAAAATAGCGCTGTAGACCTGTCAAAAGGTAAAATACGTGCTTTGAGACGTACATGGATGAAGTGTGCTACAATGTTTATAAAAACAATGAATATATCTCAAGTTCTTGTACACGTTATTTCAAAATCAATTTATTTATTCATGATTGTACATAAACTCAAATGAACTTCAAGAAAAAATAAACGGCGAGTCTAACGACCACTGCTTTTTTGCTATAATACTGCGATTCACCACAACTGTGTACCCAGACACTTCTGAATGCCTTTTATGTACGGGTTTTGTATAGCTGCAAAAATGCCATAGTTAGAAGAAGTCTGAAACACATACAAAATAAACACTTAACATAGGTTGTGGAATTTGTACCTCTGTAGTAATGACATAACATTGTGGTTGTTAAATTAGGCAATTGACCCTTCTCACAGACGTCACATTTTCGCAGCACCATCCAGCGTTGCGTTTCACAGCACACGTTCGTGCAGTACTAGTAACGTGTGTGCATACAAGTACTCCAGCATGGCCAACGATAAAATTGTGACATCATCCGAGAAGACTCTATATATATACCAAACTGGAAACGATATTGTTGTGACACTTTAAATCGAGAATACAAATCAGCAAATGATTCACCAAGCAACCAAGGAAATCATTTAAAACCCATGGTCGTCTTTCTGTGAGCTTTTCATTCACCTCGGAAACCTTCACTTGGCGCCATCTTTGGGTTGGCACAAACACATGTGTAGGAGAGGGGTGGTATGTGTTGGTTGACATAGTGTACAGTAGAAACAATGTATCTGGTATTTCCCTTCTGAATGGGTGTTTTGAAGGCAATTTAAGGAAAATGAAGAGGAAAATAGGGACACAATAACCACCCCTCCAGTGACCTTAGGTGGACCACTCGCGAGCACGCTCTAAATAGACCTTATGCATTGACCTCATCACGCCGCCATCTTAGATGACGCAACAATGGAAAACGCACGTGTGTCTCATGAATTTATGATAGTTGTTGAAGCAGGTCTGTGTGCACTGGGCACGGCTCACATTGAACCGATATCACACTTTCCCAAGACGATAAATATGAGCAGTGGCACAAGGAATAGCATGGATATCTCTTCATACATGCATATATTTATTTGGATATTACTAAGCACACACTACCATCTGATGGATGTATATGCATCTGTACAGATGAGAGGGAAGTCCACCATGACGATCCTCGATCTCAGACCTGTCCCATCGGTTTCAGATCTGCTGAGACTTCAAACTCGCAGCCAGTGGCCTCGATAACGTCCTGTATCGTCACACCATCAGCGATCTCAATCAGCGTAAGTCCTGTCTCGCTGTCTACGTCAAAGACACACTGCAGGGGGGAAAAAAAATAAATACAATCAAACCATGTACCGGTAGTCGTAATTAACTGTAATAGACCAATCACAGCCTTGACAACGCCACTGAAAGTCTGACAAAAGTCTGACACGTTAAAATCCCATTATAAAAATGTAAATAAACAATCGCCATTGTTCTGACAAATAACAGCACACACAACTGTACTAACTTTTGCTTCGTTTTAATTTGTATTTTTGGTGGTGCAAATCCCACAGCAGTGGTCCCTGTACAGTCGTGTAAAAGTGGTTTAACAGTGTTCCTGTCTGCATTGTTCTTTGGACTCAAGGCACTGCTCAAAAGGCCATGAAACTAAATCCATACCGTTCACAAAAACCATGTGCGTGTGTGTATCTGATACGTGTGTGTGGCCGCAACCGAACCACCGCTGCGATCGTGGCAAGAAAGTCACACCATGTGCTGTTGCTAGGCAGTTGCTTAGGTAGGCGGGGCTTAATGGATCTGCTTACCAATGCTAGAAATTTAAATACTCTCCCCCTACCCCAACACACATAAGCTACCCCAGGTACCCAACCTTTCTGTAATGATCTGACATAACACTTATTGTACATAGCTAAATGATGATACACTTCTGTAGTTGCCTATACAGACGCATACCTCAAAACTATAAATACAATATATACTGTGCTTGTGAACGCTGAATCACCACAGCAATGTTGGCATTTTGTGCTGCCACCAAGTGTCTTCTTTGGTGATCCACTCTTTGTACCCATAGTTGTCAAGAATCTTCAACCTCCTTCCCATCCCAAACCATTTCACCTCTACCCCAGTGGTCGACGCCAACAACACTCACTATTTCAGTGAAGATGCTATCAATAGTTTTCAAGAATCTTGAACCTCCTCCTTCCCATCCCAAACCTTTTCACCTCTACCCCAGTGGTCGACCCATTTTTCTCACCCCCAACCCCACACCCCTCTGCCAACAACACTCACAATTTCAGTGATGATCCTATCAACGCACTGAGTACCCGTCAGAGGTAGAGTGCAGGAATCTAAGATCTTATGCTTTCCTCCTTTGGCCTGATGTTCCATGGTCACAACTACTTTGGTGCGATCTGCCGAGACGAGATCCATAGCTCCGCCCATCCCCTTCACCATCTTACCCTATTGACAACAAAAACAAACAAACAAACGCATACATTAGATATGCATGCAAAGAAAGCAATAATCCTGATAAGCACATGCAAGAATGTGCACAAAATCAATGACAAAACATGTACCGTTTTTCTTCTCTTTTTTTCACTTTAACATGACTGCCAAGTTTTCACAGATTGGCTGTAGGGTGTGTTTTACTGTAACTGGAGGATTTAAATGTATGTACTCTATGCAAAAGATACGATTATCTCATACCCCTAAGGATATTTTGCCAGTTTTGTTGAAGCAGGTTGCAGTGTGATACAAAAGTATTAAATATCATTTAGTGTTCTTCACATTATGTGGAGTGTCGTGGCCGAGCCATCTAGTATTACTGGGTTCGAATCCTGGCCTGGCCAGAAGCAACACTTGTGTCCTTGAGCAAGACACTTTACCATAATTGCTTTGTCCTTCGGATGGGACATTAAGCCATAGGTCCCATGTACTAGGATGGGTAGTGCACGTAAAAGAACCCAGAATACTTATCGTAAAAAAGTAGGGGTTTACCCCGGTGTTTCTGGTTCAGATAGCAAGCATCCTTATCTACAGGTTTCCTCAGGCTTCCGAGCTATAGTGATTAAGTTCGCTTTTGGGGCATCCTTGGTTTCATGACCAGAAATTAATAATAATAATAATAATTTCAGTTGTGTTCAGTTACTGGACCTATTATTGTGTCCATTTTGCGTTAGAGGTAGTTTTTGAATGGGACAAGGTTCAATGACTTGACTTACAGGTATCATCCAGTTGGCTAGATCTCCATATTTAGAAACTTGCATAGCACCAAGAACAGTCAGATCAACATGGCCCCTGGATAAGAGAGAGTTCCAAATGTTGGTTGGGTTAGAAATTATGCTTGAGAATGGTAGCGTGTCATGGCTGAGTGGTCTAGCGCACCGGACTCAATTTCTGGTGGCTGAATCATCGAAATGTGGGTTTGAGTCTCAGTCAAGACACTTAATAGTTATAATTGCTTCTTACCACCCAGAAGTAAACAGGCATACTCCTTTCAAGTGTATCACACAACACAAGGGACGTATGTTTTAGCGTCCCATCCGAACGGTGAAGCAATAATGTTTATGTGTTTTACTCTCTAGGACCCAAGTGAAATGACCGGGACCTGAACCCACACTCGGACATCACCAGAACTTGAGTCTGGTGCACTAGACTGCTTGGCCACAACAACCCAAAAATCTTGTGTGATGTCTGACAGGAGGCGCAAAGCATCTTATACCCATTTCAGACTGGCGCTCCAGAGTCGCACCGAACCAAATAGATTAGGAGCGACTCTAGCTTTCGCTTTCAGACAGGAGATTCGACGTCTGAACCCAAGATGCTCCAGAATAGTTCCAACCGACTGCAACAGTCAATCTTTAAACTTCTAGTGCGTGTAGTCGCTCCTAACTGTTTCAGACCTTAAACTTTTCATGTACTTAATTCAATAAGTTGGTTCGGCACGACTCTGGAGCACCAGTCTGAAACGAATGTTACCCTCTAATCATTGCAAAGGAGTCATCGCTGGAGAAAAACGAGGCACCAGGCAGGACAGTCACAGTCTCCTTCCCAGCATTGATCAGATCAGCATCCTCCTCACCCTTCCTTGGAAATGGACCCTGGGCGTAAAAAGACACGTCAGTTAAAAAGAATGTCTTCACCAAACTTTGACCCCCACCATTCTTGAGAAGATTTTGTTCCGCAAGATACAGTGCATATTGATCACACATCGGTGTCGGGTAAAACCAAAACAATACTATTTATTTCCTGATGCATTTATTACGTCTGTTTAAAGAAATATTCTTAATTTCACCAACCAAAATTAGAGTTTAATATTAAATGCGACTGGTTTCCTCCTCGGCTAGGCATTACTTGAGCTTGGGCAATGATGTGAATGCGGTTTGAAGCTCTTACCAATCCAAGTACGCCATTTTCACTCTGTAAGAGAACCTTGACACCAGGCTTGATGTAGTTACTTGCCAGCATTGGCATTCCGATGCCAAGGTTAGCTGATGGAAACATTCAGTTAAGGCTTCACCTCAGGAAAAAGAGTTTTGAATACAGGTTATATTGTGCTTGACTGCAGAGCAGCCATCTTGGTTGGCTCCCATTTTGATTCCCCTATTGACACCCAAGTGTGGGTGCATTTAATTAAATTCCCTGCGTTGACCTTGGGCTGATTCCAGTGGATTCGAGTAGCTTTGACGGCATTGTCATGGCTTACACAGGTCAGACCCAAGTAACCTGCTTGTGGAGCAGGGTTACCTGGGTCTTACACCACGAAAAACTTTCTCAATCGCCGCCATTTTTTGTGTTATTCAGACGGACACTTTCAGGGTGTTTGACACACATTTTCACTCTAAAACACCATTCTTGTGAGCATTAAGCATTTTTTTTTATCGGAGCACATGTACTTTGTATTGACCTGGGCTCCATTTCACAAAGAGTTAAGATTGATCTTAACTGCGAATCACTCTTAATTGCTAAGCAAAGTGTGATGTCACAATACAAATCACTATGGTAATACTGACAACTCATCTTAAGGCGAGTCTTAGTGCTTTGTGAAATCGACCCCTGTGCTTGTAAAATAATTTGAGGTTGCAGTTATACCATGAAAATGATTAGTTTGTGATCTTTTTGTTAATCAGTGAAGAGTTTCAGACATATGCACATACTAAAAGTAGTTCCGGTCAGCTGTCCCAAGATACACTGGTATGAATGCTAGGAGAAGTTGGTGTTCAAATAGCTCTTGTCTAGGGCTCACCTGGATGAGCACACCTGGGTCGACCCCGGCAGGCTAACTGAATGCACCTCTCATATCCTCACAGGGATTTTCGCGTTGTGACATTTGGGTGAGAGTCATTGCCGACAACAAGGTATAAAACAAGGATCTAAATTTTTAGGAGGTATGTTGAAATGACGGCACATCCACCTTTTGGTAACCCTTGGAGGTAGAGATTGTAAGAAGAATCGTAATCTTGGAACAGTATTCTCAAGTAGATCAAAGTGCAGGAGTTCTTCATATCTGAGGAAAATAACAGCAACTTCTTCCACCGGGCAGACATAAAAAGGTCTGAATTTAGACACAAGTCTAAATTGTTTTCATCCTTGTGAATTGAATACAAGTTGGGACAGACGCCCCAGATTTGAACCCGGTCTTCAGGATTTAAAGACACAGACTCGACCCTCCAGGACCCAGACTTGTTCTCAGACTCAAGCTGTGAAGGCTTGAATACGGAATAACACAAGGATACCATACATTCCATCTTTGAACTCCAGAGCTGCTCTTCGGATGATACGCTCTCTCATCATTGCCGCTTCAGACTTGTTCTCCTCACTTGCTGCATCTTTTCTTAGCGTTAGCCTCTGTGGAAGAATATGAGGATGAGGATTTTAAAGTGAACAATTAGTACATCTGTTGTGTTGACGTCATACACGGCTGCTGTCTGCCCATGGTCTGCCATTTAAGGAGTCCAAATGCAGGTAAAGATATGGTTCATGTCTAACTCCACACGCGCGTGACCGAAAATGCCCACTGTAGAGCAACACACAGGGAATGTGATTCCCAAAATGGTGCCAGCAAGATTTATCACATGATGACGTCAGGTGAGATGGTTCAATATGGCCGGTTTGTCTTTGTTCTTTGTGTTGTGGCCGAGTGGTCAAGCACACTGGACTCAAGCTCTGGTGTTCTATTATTATTATTATTATTCATGGTTTATTTATTAAAACACTGCAATACAGCGGCTAAAAAGCCGAAATGCACAGTTTACAAACAAGTCATTGAAAAACATTACTATTAAAAATATTAATGTATAAACTTAAAAAGATCAGCAGAGTGTGGGTTCAAGTCCCAGTCTTGACACTTCGTCCTTCGGATGGGACGTAAAAGCTGTTGGTCCCGTGTGTTGTGTAATGCATGTAAAAGAACCAAATTACACTTATCGCTAAGAGAAGGGGTTTGCCCCGGTGTTTCTGGCAGTGGCTGCTGAATGCGCCGCAGCACCTTGTAAACCATTACAAGGTGCTACATAAATGGCTCTCATAATTCAAAAAAATCAAAAACCTTCCTTAGAAATAATATAATAAGCGCCTTGAGTACCTAATTGTTGGTAGATACTTTCGCTATATAAGACTCCGGTATTGTTATTATTATAGTATTATGAAAAATTGAAACTGTACCTCAATTCTCTTTTCAAACTTCTCTCCCTTCACGACTCGATGGACGTAGATGCTGGGTACATGGATGTCTTCGGGAGCAAAGGATCCGACATCCACTATTTCCTCAACCTGACACCAACAAACAAGAATCTCAAGTCAGAGACAGTTTAGATAAAGTGTCTGGCTATTTCACTATTACTGGCATCTCAAAAACATGGGAATGATGTACCATTCCCATGGGAAACACGGACTGTTTTCAAAGGGATGAATGGCTGTTAGAGAGACATTCTTTGCGTGGTACCTGACAGCTCACCATCAGTCCCAGGTGGGAACAGACATTGTACCTAAGAGGAACAATGTTGGAGTGTCGTGGCTGAGCTGTCGTGGCTGTGCACTGGACTTATGTTCCAGTGTTGATTAGGGTCACGGGTCCAATTTCATAGAGCTGCTTAAGCAGAAAATATTGCTCAAAAATATTCTGCTAAGCAAAAATGAGCAGGATACCAGTCACAAATTGTACATGTGACATGGTATTTTGGACGGTAACATTATTCTGGTAAGCATAAATTTGTTGTGCTTAACTACTTTTTGTGCTTTGTAAAAGCAGCTTTATGAAATTGGCCCCTGATCAAGACACTTGTGTCCTTAAGCAAGAAGACACTTAACCATAGTTACTTCGTCCTTCGGACGCGACTAAAACCGTAAGTCCTGTGTTATGTATAATGCGCTCAGAAGAACCCAGAACACTTATCGTCAAGAGAAAGGTTTGCCCCAGTGTTTTGTTTATGCCATTGGGGCAGCAGATTGCACTGCATCACCCTGTATCCCTTGCAAAGTGCTATATAAATGGGTCTCATAATTCAAACTTTGCTCTGCATAGCTGCCGTTAAAATATTAAGCACTTTGAGATGCCCGTAGATAAAGCACTATATAAGAACTGAGCACTATTACTGATATACATGCCAAGTAATTTAGTTCCTCACCTCAGCTATGGTGACTTTTGCAGCCCGTGCCATGGCGGGGTTGAAGTTCCTGGCAGTTTTTCTGAAGATGAGGTTGCCAGCTCGGTCTGCTTTCCATGCTTTGACGAGGGCAAAGTCACCGGTAATTGCCTTCTCCATGATGAAGTCTCTACCATTAAACTGCCTCGCCTACAGAAAATAGTAAATGAAACAATTAAGATAAAAGTTAAAAAATGTTATGTTTTTTGTACCTTTTTGCTTCGAACAAACTTTGAAATAAAGTTTGGAATAAAGTTACATGTATCGCTGGCTGCAGATTGAGCAGCACCACGCTGTATACCTTACAAGATATTGCATGTTTACAAATCGGTCTTATCCTTCAAAATAGCTCATATTTGAGTGCCTTGAAACTTTGGTGAAGTGCTTTATAAATATAGACATAAACACATTTCATGAAGGTTGAACTGAAGAAGAAAGAAAGAAATATAACTGCAGATCTACCTCTCTGGGTTCGCTTGTGATCTCTACAGTGCCTCCGTCACCGTATTTGATCGGTGCTCCTCCTAAATGCACCAAGGTCCCAAAGGCTGTTGGGGTGAAGAATGCTGGTATGCCCGCTCCCCCAGCACGGATTCTCTCTGCTAGGGTACCCTGCAAATAAGAAGTAAAAATAACTTCTTTTAGCCCCAACTCCCTTGGCCAGGAACTGTCCCAAATCAATCCGTTGGCGTGTCGTGGCTGAGCAGTCTAGCACATCAGACCCAAGTTCTGATGCCCTGGTCATCAGGGTATTGGTTCGCATCCTGGTTATGACATTTGTGTCCTTTGAGCAAGACACTTAACCATAAGATGCTTCTCTTAACCCAAGTGTAAATGGGAATGTGCAAAGACATTTTAACCAGTTGGCGCCGGCTGATGTGTATCCACAAAAATACTTATCGAGCCAACAAACAGACAACGCTGAAACACCCATTTAACAGGGGTAGTAACAGTGTACGGTGCTTTAATACAGTGTATAAAAGTGCCTAAAAATATCTACCAATTATTATTATTATTTTATTAACTGTGAGAACTCGGTTCTACGACAGTTTTCTTGATCTATGTACCTGTGGTGTGAGTTCAACCTCCAGTTCTCCGGAGAGGTACTGTCTCTCAAACTCGGCATTCTCACCGACGTAGGATGAGACCATACGCTTGATCTGCTTGGTCTTCAGCAGGAGGCCCAGGCCAAAATCATCCACACTGATCACAAAGAAATATTCAGCGTAAATGAAATTCTTACTACGATGGGTAAGTATACTTTAATACTCAACAGAATTAAAAGATATTTATCAGCTTCATAGTCAACAATTGAACACAGATTTTTAATTTTTTTATTATTAATATTATTAAGTTTTTTTTCTCTCAATGTGTATTTTTGTAGTTTGTCTCTAATGTTTTTAAACACACGGGATAATGAATATCATGTTTGTTTCACGATGGTGAATAAATCTGAATCTGAATCTGAATCTATTATTAAATTGAAAACCACCAGACCACCAAGTTTGTCTGGTCGTGAGTTTACTGGCCAGGCGCTAAAATCAGTGGCCTCGGGCCTTGGGTCCAGTAATAATTCCGAGCCCTGTATTCCTTAAAATATAGCACATTTGAGCATGATTGGTGCAAGAAATAACATTGTGACTCCCTCTCTAAAAGTAAATTTACCCAGCATTGTTGCTAACTACAGTGACGTCTTTTACACCTGACTTCAACAGACCACTAATAAGATTCTCTGGTATGCCGCATAAACCAAATCCTGTATTAAGGAAAAACAAAAAAAGAACAAGGCAAATGAATTTTCATTATTTCTCATTTTGTTCATTATCATCAGATCACACATCAAGTTGCCTCATCAGTGCGACAAATCTTCTGGACTTTTTGCATCTTCTTCACACAATATATATTTCTTTTTTATTCACATTTTTCATGTATTTAAACATTAAACTTTGATTGCCTTTTCTGCTTGTAAACAATGTTAATTTTATTTTGCCTCAACTGTACTGCAAGTTAGTGAAAATAAATCAACATAAACAGAGGTCCTTTCCCAGTTTCAAAATCGACTTGTGTCTTGTACAATTCCAAACAATGTCCATATCTCATACAAAAAAAATATTTATATGTTTATATATAATGATTCTGTTGCTCTAATGGATCAAATGTTTTTGTAAATGATGAAACACGGGTTTTAAACTCGACTCACAATATTAATATACTAAACACACATTGACAATAACCTAAATATTGTTTTTACCTCCAACCAGGAGAGTTGAGTTATCTGGTATATCCTTCAATGCTTCATGCGGGCTGTCGTAAAACTTAGCATGCCTTGAAAAGCTTGTTGACAAACTGCGAATGCTCGTCTAGATTTAAAGAAAAATAGTACTCCTGCATGTCATTCATAATAAATAATACTAATAAAAAATATTAATACAAAAAAATCTAGAAATTTATTATCGATGGCGTGTTCTTACTCATCTCAACTCATTGGCACCACAAAAAAAAGACAAAATGTTTTGACAGTTACAGAGAGTGATACCGAGAGACCTTTTTATATTTTAACACTTAAATTAATAATACAGATGAGACTGTGAGGGTTAAAGTTAAACTAATTCTAATCTCACTAACGAATGTGATGGGTTATCCTTCTTTTTTTATTCAAATAATATTTAACATTTACTTACTTAAGAAAAACAAAAAATATATCTATTTAATTTTTTTTAATAATAATTAATAATGATTCAATAAAATAAAATTGATTACAACAGAAGCTAGCTACCAACTAGGATACAATTTACCAGTTGGCGTCGAATACACAGAAATATTTTTTAAGCCAGAAAATGTTAACACGCCATTGTGTAAAATCCAAATACCGCTACAAAGGTCGCCCAGACATTCCACTGCTGAGCATGCACAGAGCATGTACACGTCGTGCAAATAGTATAGATCGCGCTAGACCCAGTAACTGGGGCGCTGTACTCCTTTTTAAAAAACATTTTTCACCTCACCGGTCGTACATGACCGATATCAAAAATATTTAAAAAGGAGTACAGTGCCCCAGTTACTGTACTGGGTCTAAGATCGCGCTCAATAGTTCGCTGATTTTTGACTATTGTGCAGGCATTTTGTGTAATCCATTTTGTGAAAATTAGTTAAAATAGAAAACAAATTAAAACTTATAAAAAGTTAAAAAGTCAAGAACCAATTGACATGACTGACATATGACAAATTGATTGACATGAACAGAATGTCATGATTGGCTCAAATAAATGTGAATTTTCGATGGTTATCATGAGCGCCATTATTATTACAATGTCAATAGCAGAGCTACGTATTTTAAAATCTTAATATTAAAATTACATATTCAAACAATACCTTCAAATAAACGGCAGTAGACGTCTGATGAAATAATTTTGCATTACGAAGTACGATTCTACAGGACGCGGCCATGTTGGATAATGTATATCTGTGCACAACCTCAATCTCAATGGTCTGCGAAACTGTTGAGCTCACTAGTTCAATGTAAAGCCACGCAGAGATCGATGTGTTTGTTATTAGGATTGAGGTTGAATATTAAAAAGTGCTTGGACGACAAAAACATGTCTTTAAAACTGATATGTACAAGTCGCCTCTACATTATGACCAAATTAGTAAAAAGATAAACACACTTTAATGTCAAGAGAGAATTTAACAATAATTTTGAAATCTATTTTTTTGCTGATAAATTTTTTCCTTTCACATTTAACAGTTTTGAGAACCTGTATTTCATTTTATTATTAATTTAATTTTAGAATGGTTCAGCTAAAAAAGTGTTCCACGTTAGACAAGTTTAAACTCGATTGTTGGAAAGTTAGGGTGCTCTCAACTAAATTGTGCTTCACTTTTGCAAGGTTTTTGGTAATGTTTGCCGTAAACGGGAGGTTTAAAACAGCCCATGTTATTATTGATAACAATGGGGCCATTATGTGTACTCAGAAGGCTGAGAAATGTGACATTTTCTATTAGAAAATGTTCATTACAAAGTGGTTCTACGGCACATACGAAAATGTTTGGAAGCTCAAGCTGTTGGAACCACGCCCTCTTGCGACAAGCTGTGTCCTCACCTCGCCG
Source organism: Marthasterias glacialis (assembly GCA_911728455.2). Taxonomy (NCBI): domain Eukaryota; kingdom Metazoa; phylum Echinodermata; class Asteroidea; order Forcipulatida; family Asteriidae; genus Marthasterias; species Marthasterias glacialis. The sequence continues at coordinate 23,603,893 of OU452225.1, forward strand.
ATTGTTGAAGAAGTTCCACTCTTCTTCAAGACAACTTCAAGAAGGATGCAGAACACTTACTTCTCAAGAACCACCACTCCTGAATCTCGACAACCTTTCAAGCTACCTTGAGATAAGCGATGCCGATACCAAAGAAATTGTCACCAAAGACTTTGAGCTTTGCAGTAAGTTTGTGTCGGAAGAGGAGGGGCGTGTCATCTTCGAAGAGGTAGAAGACTACTTGGAGGATGTTGATTATCAATATGACCACTGGGATAATGTAAATATTAAACTTCTTTTATTTTAGCTCGATGAGTGCCTTACTTTTTGGGTAATTCGTTACTTATTATTTGTTTACTTTTAATTTCAACATTATTTCATTTATAGAATTGTCAATTATTTTTTATAATAGCAGTCCGCACTAATGACTTTTGCTTAAAACTACCCAGATGTCAGACAAACATTCCACCACTCAAGCGATCAACGCATCTGCATGCCAGACCTCAGTAGTACTGAATGCAGCGCGTATTGGGTGTATGATCGACGTACGTGTCCGTCAGTAAAATTTGACACGCTGTCTGAGATCTGGGTACGTCTTGCGTGACCTATTTTTAGCATTAGTGCAGAGTGCTATTACTACTAAATGTATTGCTAGGCCCTATTTATTCTGTTTTATTTTTTATGCATTCCCTTTAATTTCCATAACCTGTCTTTATATTCTAGGCAATCCACGGCTACAGAGAAACTGAGAAATCAAGATGGTCAGAGAAGAGCCAGGCTATCCTACAGCGCATTAGACTAAAGGCGTTTCCTTCTGGAGAGCACCAGTTGTCACTCGTTCATGTTCTTGACTTGGCCAAGGACGGATTTATCAAACCTCATGTGGACAGTGTGAAGGTAATTGAAGGTGACATCATGGGTGTTGGGAAGACATTAGCCCAATAAATAGTGCCAATACGCTGGACTACCGCTGCTTCAAGAAGCGGAGGTAGTCAAGAGGTAGTCCACCTCAAGAAGTGGAGGTAGTCAGCGCCGTAACTAGGGTAAAATTTAAGAGGGGCACAAGGGGGGGGGGGCACCAAATTTCCTAGGGGGGCACTTTTGGCCGATTGAAACTGTAGTACTTTTCCGTTTGTATTTTTCTAAACAAGCCCCTATTCAGCGCTCTTCTGACGCCCTTCATTCCTGCATGTAAAGACTGAAAAATAGTTTTAAAAACATGGAAATTACTACGTAAAAGCTCATAAAATGTAACATTTTAATCTGGTAATTTTTAATCTCAAAGTCCAGATTTCAAATGGGGGGCATTTGGGGGGGGGGGGGAAGGGGGGGCACGGACATCAGTTGGGGGGCACGTGTTATGCCACTGGAGGTATTGGCACTATTTTTGGGATACGTTGGACTGCCTCCGCTTCTGGACACTATTTATGGGGCTAGGAAGAAATCATTCATGTGTTCCTCTAAAATTGAAGTTGAAGCATGTGTCGAGAGTGAAAGAATCCACACAATTTTGGTTTGAAAATTGTTGAAAAAATGTTGGTTGCATTTGCATATGGGACAATTTCTAAAGTTGACTGAATACCAATTATTATAGTTAAAAGTTGAGCATCTGTATTCTTATTTGTAGTTCTGTGGCACCACCATAGCAGGTTTGAGCCTACTATCTCCTGCAGTTATGAGACTGATCAAACAAGATGACCCCAAGTGTTGGGTCAATGTTGTTCTCCAGCCTGGATCCCTCTACATCATGAGGTAAACATACAGGAAGTGAGATACAAAGGCTAGCCTTTGACAAAGACAGACTTTCAGGGATGATGGGGGATGAGGGGTGGAGCAGATTTGCCATGTAGAACCATTGTTCTAGGAAATACGAACTTGTACACTACTGCACAATGGAAAATTACCTACTTCTCATGCTGCCTAGCATTTCGAAGTCTCCCCTAAAAGCATAGGTGTTCTTTTGTGTCCTCTAAGGCTGTCTTCTAATGGTTATTCAGTGTAGTAACACATGAGGGCAAAGGCTGCCCCTCTTGCCCTAAATCTACACTATTAAGGTCAACCAAACTTAAATAATCTCTTTGAAACACATTAATTTTTAATAACTTTGGGGTGAGCAAAGAAAATATTGACTGGAGTTGGATTTGAACCTGCGACCAGTCTGTCTCCTTTGTGGTTTATTGCTTCAAATTGTATCAGCAAGAAAAGTTTGGAATCAAAAGTTTGGAATTCTTTTTCTATCAACATTGCAAAATTAATGGAACATTTATAGCATAGCATTTCATACTTTCCATTTGATCGTGTGTTTTCCATGTAAGTACTTATATATGTATGTTTTGTCGAACAGGAATAGAGTCCGTTTCGAGTTCACCCATGAGATTCTGGAAGACAGCGACTCACTCTTTAAAGGTCAAAGGTTACCGCGAGACAGAAGGATCTCCATCATGTGCAGGAACGAGCCATCTTGAATTGACTGAGGAGTTCTTGTGTGTTTATAGACAATTATACGAGGGAAACGGAGGCCAAATTTTCAGGAACTTGTTGCGAGCACAACACTGACACTTTTCTCTATCTAGGGGATAAGTAACAACTTAGTGTGACTTTCACTGATGCAATGTAAACTCCTTGCTGTCTGAGTGCTGCGGGGAAAAGAAGCCCAGAGGCACCTACCTCTGACCTCTGACCTTCCACAAAAAATCCTCACTCTAGAGAAGGTGGGGTCTTCAACATTTTAGTAAGCACAAAACAATTGTGCACAGAAAAGTCACATCAAAACCAGGTTACCAGCCAAAATTTAATGTGATAAACATTATTATAACACCCCTCACAAAGATTATGCCTTGTGATTGGTTTAGAGTGCATCACATGATATGACTTGTTTTGACTAGAAAGCCACATGAATGAGACATGCTATACATGTAGCAACCAATGTACTTTATTAGTAGAAAGTAATGTACAATACCCATAGCAACCGGTGTATTTTACCCATAGCAATGGCAGTTTCTTGGTACCTAGACATCCAGGCACAGCGTATGGGGTTTTATAAAACAAATAATGACTGCTTTTACTCATGGTATGGTCAAGATTACGACTCCCTCGGTGATCACTGGAACATTCTGTTTTCCCTCGACTGTCCCTCTGGAAAATGCTCCGGGGATCACCTTAAGACAACAGGTCCCAAGTTTAGCAGGAAAACTTGAAAATAGAATTAGCTCATGTTGCAAACTTCTTACCAACCAACAGGACCTGTGGTATAAATTCAAGCAATTGTTGATGGCCTCACGTTTCAACCCTAGCAGAGTCTTTTTCAAAGGCTAAATGACAACACAACACACACACACTTTAGTGTTCAGTCATTTAGCCTATGAGAAAGAGCTCTGCTAGGGTTGATTCAAGAGGCCAATGACAATTTTGGGCAGAAAAATTTTGCTCAACAATTTCTACACTAGCTGCTGAGAATAAATGAGCAGAGTACCAGTCACAAGTACACAAATACTGACTGTTTTGAGTGCCATGGTTAAAACCACCTGAAGAGAGCCATTTGGAATGGTATACCTTTCAGTGGGTACCACGAAATATCTGATACAGTTATTAGGGATAAAGAACAATCTGTCATAGCAAAAACAGGTTTAATCTCCCGAAATGTCATTAGATCTTTTTTTTAGGTATGGTGAACACAATCCTCTTCACAAGCCTTGTGTGAGGTAATTCCATTGTGCGGCCACACCCACATCACACAAACTGGCTCTACTGATTACCAGAAGCCCATAGGAGTTGCATTGAGCATCCTCCATGCATTGACCTAGTTTTTCATAGATGAAGAATTTATGCAAGAAAAGTCTAATAATTTGACTTGGCTTTTACATTTTGTTCTTCGAAGACCAACATCTTCTCAGAATTAAAAGTTTCTGTTTTAAGAAATGCTTTCAATTGTACATTGAAAGATATGCCAGCTTTGGAATCCAGAAGTAGCGAAAACTTTGGGCACAACATGTGTGACGCAGTGACTTGACATAAAATGTAGAATTTCCCATATGACCAGTGTAGAATGTTGCCTGCCATGAAATGTCGTGGAATGTACAAGGTCACTATTTTGGTAAACAAACGCTACATGGTCTATAGGAGAGTCTGTTTGTTGGGTTTACCCAAACCAAATCACACCCTGATATTGTTGGCTCAGAGCATTAAGGACTTGCAGGACCTAGAAAGACCCAGTCCGCTCAGAGCAGAAAGGACTTGCCGGACCTAGAAAGACCCAGTCTGCTCAGAGCAGAAAGGACTTATAGGACCTAGAAAGACCCAGTCTGCTCGGAGCAGAAAGGACTTATAGGACCTAGAAAGACCCAGTCCACTCAGAGCAGAAAGGACTTATAGGACCTAGAAAGACCCAGTCCACTTGGAGCAGAAAGGACTTTAGGACCTAGAAAGACCCAGTCAGCTCAGAGCAGAAAGGACTTATAGGACCTAGAAAGACCCAGTCCACTCAGAGCAGAAAGGACTTGTAATACATGCACAATAGGGTATAAGTCCTTTCTGCTCTGAGCCGACTGGGTCTTTTGGGTCCTTTCTGCTCTGTATTATGTCTACCATATCTCTAAAAAAGAATAATGTGATGCCAATAACTGTTCTTAGAAAGCAGGAAAATTTAAAAATAATATATACAAGCCCACATTGATACACAGGTAATTTGATACACATGAACCATTGTCACTCTAATCATAAAATCAGATCTTATTTGATGGTAAGTGAATGTTGTTTTTAAATTTATGTTATTCACATTCTTCAAGAACTTGCAGTTGATATCTTAAAATAAAAAACAGACTTTGACAGTCACCAACAATGAAGAGTTAAGTCTATTTAGTTACAAATAATAAGAAATCCATGGAGCAGGGGTTACTAGAGTCAAAGAAAATGTTAAGAAACTGAAAAGTGCTTTGTTTTGATCTTTGGACGCTTCATATTTGACTTTATACAATGAAATCAATGCTTTGAATAAAAAGAAGCAGAACGGCTGTAGTGAAAAGTTTGTGTCAATGCATCGTCCAGTTAAAAGTTAAAGGTTGTTTTGGACACGGCCCCATTAAAAACACCTGCCGTGCTCTGCTGTTCCCCACAGCACGATCAGGTTCGCCGGTGTAATTATTTAGTGTGCGCCCTCTACGGTCGTGCGGAAAATGTTATTATTCCTGTTTATTTTTTCCCCGTATAAAAATGAGCACCACCGCAGCCGCGCAGATTTTAGTCAGTTGCAGATAAAAACATTGTTTACAGAGAAAAGTTTTCTTATAAAATTTGTAAAAGAAAACAATTTTTCAAGTGACGGCCCGGCCAGTGAATGCTTCTGAAGACTCCACAAATGAGCTGTGTGGAGTGCTGCAGAACCGACCGTACCGCTCATTGAAAATCCGATTTATGTGAAATACAGATTTGCTTAACTTTTGTTGTCAATTAGACATTCGGATTCCTGTAATGTTTACTGAAATACATACTGAAACTTGGCCAAAAGAGCCCCCTAGAATAAATGTTGCACTCCATTGTGCCCCTTCCCCTCTTTAAATTTAACAATAGTTTCGCCGTTGTACAAAGTCGATACTTAAATCGCTCTTTAAATTGCTCCCCCTGAAATTGTTAGATGGAGACCCCGCCCCGGATAGGACACAGTCTGTGTTTACAAATTGTACTCCCCTTCTTTATAAATCGTAGAAAATTTGAAGAAAAATACAAAAATGTGGCAAAGACTTTATGGGAATTCATTTTTTTCGGTTTAGAGACAGTTCCTTTTACCATCTTAGATCGACGTGTGCATTTGACAGCGCATGTTTGTGTAACAAGCGCGCCGGCGCGCCGCAGCCGAAATAGTCGTAAAGCTGTGGTCAAGTGAAAAATTAATGGAGGACGCCATCTTGTGTTACTACGCGTCAAGAAGTAGTTTCTTTTGTGGCATTTTATTTTATTCTACGCTCTGTCTAAATGAAAAATAAACAATTTGTTGAAGAATATTTTCAAAATGTATCGATTCATCAATAATTGTTAAGTTTTATATTAGATTGAAGGACATATGATCAATAATATGGGTTGGCGTAGAATTAACGCAAAGGCCTATTTGCATGTTATTTGAGTAGTGATAAGGAAATCTCTTGTTTTGGCGCGACAATGTAGTCACTTTTTTAGCGCACCCTGATTCATTTCTGGGAGCATCCCGTTAACTTTTAATTCCCTTCCAACATTATTTTAATCACCTTGCTACTGCTGGTAGAAGTGGCTTTTGTATATTTACCGTTTAAAGGTAAGTATTCCATTAAATTTGTCGGTGTTCATGTTTTCTTTATAAAAACGGGAACATTCACTGATGTTGAAGGAATGCATTGTATTTACGCTAATGTAGCGCTGTGCAATTTGCTTTAAACGTTAACGTTATGGGATTTGTCAATACGTTGATGTGATTGTGAATGTAGTTTGGTGTAGGCCTATATCACGTAATAAAATATACATTTTTTATTAGTTCAGACTGACGAACAAAAGGACTAGCCTATCCCTCGGTTCCTGCCTTCAGTTTGGATTTAGTAATAGTATATAGCAGAATAGTAACCTAACGTTAATTTTTAATTTTTTTTGGTGTAAATTCGAATCAAGTTTTTATTTAAAGAAGATCCCAAAATTAATTTTTTTTAAATGAAGAATGAAGAAATGGGATGGAGTTGTTTTTTTTTAATGATATTTCTATGATTGTTGGTTGTAGGGAGGGGAACAGTTTAAATATACGTGGGCGTCATGCTCAGCTCTAGCCCCATACATCGTGCCAATACGCTGGGCTCCTTCCGCTTCTTGGCCCAACGAACCCTGTCCTCTAAAACCAGACATCAACTTTCGAATCGAGACTTACTTTGTTTGGCAAATTTATCCCTCAATAATTGGTCGGTCATTACTTTCAGACATGTCAGACTCAGAGACTCAGAATAAAGACTAGTGCAGGAATATGACCCGCGCGCTGAACAGCAACCAGTAATGACCGACCAATTATTGAGGGATAAATTTGCCAAACAAAGTAAGTCTCGATTCGAAAGTTGATGTCTGGTTTTAGAGGACATGGTTCATTGGGCCAAGGCGTATTGGCACAATGTATGGGGCTAGCTCAGCTTCAGTCCCATAAATACTAGTGCCAATACGTTGGACAACCTCCGCTTCTTGGCCCTTCGATTACCAAATTCATACATCAACTTTTGAATCGAAATTTACATTTTGTTTGCCAAAGTTTTTCCCTCGATGATATCTTGGTCATTGCCGGAGCGTCTGGAGTACATTCGCGATGCGATAACTACTTGCCTTTTGGTGGAATTTTATGAAAAATTTTAGAGCTGATACAGACAAGTTCAAAAATCGTCGGAGCCATGATGGATGCTGTTACACCTGCACTCTGTACACCGCTATGACCTTTACTTCTTAGTCTTTTTCGTGTCACTGTTCACACTGCTCGGAACCTTTGCGTCATCGCTTTGAGGTAGAAGTCGCAAGGAGACTGCTGGTACAAAGACTCAAGAAGTACAGGTCACAGCGGTGGACAGCGCCCATGGTGCGCAACAGCATCCATTATGTTTAAATGTGTCTGTATCTGCAGTGGTCAGCTACTATGTATATGTACGAGTACGATTTGTGATGGGACCAGGCTGGTCTACTCAGCATGCTCAGCACAATAGACTGATTGCACGACCAAAGTTTACATGTCATCACGTGACCTTTTGTGGGTACTACGTGACGTCTTCTGAGCTGATGGCAAACTATGTGCAAATACATGCCGTGACCGACAGAGTCACACAAAAAGTCGGTTTTTGGTAATAATAAAACAGTTACTAAGCCATTTTATTAAAGTTGTATGTTGTGACATTGATATTAATCACATTACTGTTTCATAAACTACCAGTATTCTACTACGAAAGAGGTTTATTTTGAGTTATGCACTACCGGCGTCGGACGACTATGTAGCCACCCGCCTGTTATTTTGTTTGTAATGTAGGCCTAAATCACTGTAAAAAAGGTGAAGAATGTTGGAAAAGTGAGCATTTATACCTAGCCTTGCGAAATTTCAAATAGACAAAGGAATTACACAGTTTCGGAAAGCAATTTGTTTGGATGATTCAGCTTCAAAACTTTGAAATGTTTGTGTTGAAGAGGCGTCTGGCCTAAACGTTCTGTGGTGCACTAGTACACATCGTGCACATTTATACGTTACTTGTACAATTTTCAAGACTTGCTGGAACTGTCCTTACTGGCTTTATTCAGCCACTCGAAGGTCTCTGGTACAAATGCTGAAATATTTTTCACAGATTTCGAGAAAGAAAAGCTTCGATCGAATAAACAAATGCAACAATCATCATGTACCATACTGCACTTTCATATGGAGGATGTCTTGTTTGTTTACATTTAATACCCACAATAGGGCAATGACACGGGTCGCACAATCGGTCTATTCACCTGATCTTTGATTTAACAAACTATGCTCCCTTTTCAGAACCTCTCTACTCCAGTCTCCATAGACCATGCTTTTTGTTTTATTGGGCCCTTTTTACTTTTAGTTGACCATTCGATTAATAAACTCTTCATCTCTTATTGATGGTTGATGTTTTTGGTTCCAGCAGGCTTCAGTGAACTTCAGCCAAAATGAATGGAGAAGTTCCAAGTGTTCCCATTACCACGTTATCTGGAATTTCAAGTCTCACTGATTGTAAGTGCTCATCTGTTCATCTTGATTACATTAAGAAAAGTCTGCACAGACCTCTTTCTGAAAGAAGGTCAAACATTTTTCTAAGTTGAGATTTCGAAAAGAAATTTATTATTAGAAATGTATGAACAGTTTTCTAAGTTGAGATTTCGCTCAATTGTATTTGCTTTTGGACGACTAATTTTTTGGAGCATGCTTAAATTATGACATTTGATGATAAAATCGCCATATTGACAGGCTCATGATATTTTTTGTGGAACCTTTTGCGTGAGCGACACAATGGAAACTGTTGACTAATTCTTAAATTTGTTTCATTATCCATACCCAGTATTAACAGAGCTACCCCTGCCGTCGCCATTACCATGCACAGTCAATAATAAGGGCTTGTTGTATAGCCCTCGTGTGGCGGATGAAGCTAAGCGACTCCTGGGGTTGCAAGATGAAAACCTGGTACCCCAGCTTCTGCATGCTCTCAGCCAGACTAGCACAGACAATATGTAAGTTTTAAAATGTGTTGATGGATTGTTTATGGTGAGGTAAGCACTTAACGCACTCATTTTTTCAATGTTCAGCACCGTTTGTCCTCTTTGTGTGGGTGAAACGAATTGTTGCACAGTGAGTATATATTGTGTACACGCTTCGAAACAAAATGTTTGGGCAACCTTTGTCCTGTGCTTTGAATTTCACACAAAAATACAAAACTCACATCAACTGCAGGCCTCGATCTTAAGAAAAATGGGGGCAGGCCTTTGCAGGCCAAATCAGAGAAATTGTACAAGGGCATGCTGGCCAAGTTGGTAGTGACAGTGCAATTTTTCTGAAGGGCATGCTGGCCAACTCGACAGGGCATGAGGCCTATGGCCATCGGTGACCTCGGTTGAGATCAAGGCCTGCACCTGTTTGCTGGCTCAGAAAATAATGGCATGTAGTGTAGTCAGAAATCTTGTTTTCAAAATGATTGTGATTTATTTGTGATATATTACTCTTGACAATATAAAAAATCTCAACAGACAATGTCAAGTCAAATAAATCATTCAGGAAACCAAATTTTGGATTCAAGCATTTTTTTCACTGCTTTTTAACCAGTTTGCACCAGCTGACGTGTATCCATGAACATTTGTCAAGCCAGCAAATGGGCGACATTGAAACATGCCATTGTGTAGAATCAGAATACGGGAATAAAGGTCCCTTTTATGGGGTTGGGGTGGGGGTAAAGATTCGTTGAATTGCCAGTCTTTATAATTTTTTATTTTTGATGTTTTTTTACTTTTCTTAGAAGAGTATTGCTAAAAATACATATTTTATTTGCAGAGAACTCAAGGACAAGTCCAGCAGTAATGAAATCGAAGGGGACATACCTGTCTTGCTGCAAGCAATACTTGCTCGAAATCCAAATGTCTTCAAACAAAAGCGAATGGAACAGATTGGAGGTGAGAGAAATTTCTTTCAAATATTTTTTTTTGTATTTTTGTTTTTACAAATTTTGTCGGGATGGGGCGGCTGGATATAGTTTGTTGCTTCAAAGAAGCCATTCCTTTTTAGGGTACCTAATTTCAACTGGAAATCATTTTAAATCTCCTTTTGTAGGTGGGCAAACAGTTGACCCTGATAAAATGTGATATTCCTGGCTGATTTTGAGCTAGAGAAAAGTTATCAAGTAAAAAAAAGTAATAATAACATAACCTTTAGCTTTACATGATAAAAGAACATATTCTTTAAGAAGTTACCCTAAAAATTTGATTGGAAGGACAATCCAATGGTATACACTGTAGCACGTTTGGTCAAATTTATTTATGCAACTCTTTTTCATTGGAAAAGGTGTTTCTCCTAGACAACCCATGGCACCATCACCATACTATCAGACATCCCCAGAGGGCGCTGTTCAACATAGTCCGTACAATCGCAGTCACATAACAGGAATGCAAGGTAACTCTTCCCTCCTTTTTTTTTTTTTACCTCAAATACCCCTGTGCTTATTCACAAAGTAAGCTCAGTTGTAGTTAAACATGGAATTCCTTAACTTGGACGAGGTAATGCAACATTACTTTTACTCCCCCAACTTGAGTTTGCTAACTTTTACCGCTTACTACAAAGTTCATTTGAAATTATTGAAAAAGGATTGAAAAAAAAAAACGAAATGAAAAAGTGAAAATATGGCAGGTCACCTTTATGGAATTATTTCCATTGCATTAAGGATCTCCTGTTCCAACGTCAGTCAACGGTTACACAGGACATCAGTTTTCACCAGCCACGGCTACCAGCCCAAGTCAACCGGTTCCAACTCCATCGCCAGTGCAGGGGAAATCAAGGTCACAGCTGGCCCAACCACCTAATGGTGAGCAAGAAAAATGTATTGTGGTTATTCCACCCTGTGGGAAATATAAGACAACTCACTGTTATTACTACTAGAAGTTTGATTAACCAGTCGCTGCAGGAATTCTTTTTTGTTATTGTCCCGTCCCCCTGGCGGGATTCTTTTGGAGGAATTGCTGGAATATTTTGTCTTCGAGGGTACCGCTGGCACAAAGAAACCCTGACTTAACAATGCCAAGAGAACAAAGATTCTCTATATTGGATTGTCCGTTTTGTTTCTCAACCGAGAAAATGTCAAATTCACACAGCGTGAATTGTTAAACATCGGCCGTTACCTATGGCATAGGAGTGGAACTAAACACGGAACCATGGCTTAATTGCCGACTCACTATAACTTACTCCAGTGAGCCAAAATACAATGAATGAACAATGGTGGAAGCCTCTCAATGATAATATTGCACAATGAGCTGCACACACACGGCCAGTGCTTCCTTCAGAGAATAAGTTGTTCAGGCACTAGACCGATCACGTGTACTCCATGTTGAAATTTATTATGCAAATGAAGCAACGACACTGGCACGTCGAAGGTATGTGAGGCATTTGCCCGAAATCTTTCGTGCAGTTGAACGAGTTTCCCAAGACGTCCTTGCATCCTGGTTCATGGCTTCTAGCAAACGCCCTCGATCAATTTTGATAAATTTGTTTATTTTCCCCATCCCAACTGTTTTATTAGTGAAATTAGTGACATTTTGACAAATTTACTTTGATAGGGGCTGGTCCATCAGGTGACTATGTGCAACAGGCAGCACCCAGAGGGCGGGGTAGACCTCGAAAACGCCCACCTAATCAAGATGCCAATCAAAGAACGGCTTCTGGAAAGGTAACGCCTCATTTTGATGAATCCTATTTTTAAAATCTTGTGTGAATTTGGTATACACAGATGACTAATTTCCAAACTTTGTGACTTGTGGATATATACATTTTTTGTATTAGTCCAGTGCACGATTTCACAAAGGGATGTGGTTCATCTTGAGTTGAGTTTTCTTAATTACCATTATACAATTGTTGTCTGCTGAGATGTGGTCCATGCTGTTTTGGACACTCGAGGGGGCAGATGGCACCCCTCGGCCTCCTCGAATTGTTTTGTTTTGTTATACCATGGTATTAGATTGCAGGATTGTTAAAAAGGCCCTTACCGTTGCAGACAACAATATTCAATTCAACAAAAGTGCGTTGTTTACAAATTTTTTATCAACCAAAATGTATCAACTGGTCCCTATATCGCGAGCATCATATCAAAAGTACAGTAGCGTGCATAGTACCAGTGGTTGCATAGTAACCTCTTTCTCAGGTAGTACCGCTACTGTGGTTGTACAGTTCAATGGGGACGATGAAATAATGTTCTGAGAACGATCTAGGTAATGGACGCGGGTGACATGACCTACCTCTTTCTCGGGTGTATTGCTAACTTCAATATACATATCAATGGGGACGATGAAATGAATTTTCTGAGGACGATCTAGGTAATGGACCCCGACAACATCACTTTTTTGAGAAGACATGAAATTTTGTATTATGTCATGTGATTGGTTCTCGACCAATAAAAATTCACAATCTAATACCATGGTATAACAAAGTCATTTGTTTTGTGATATCTCATTTTGCTTGGCAGCTTCAGATTAACCCTGTCTTTTCGTGAAATCAGGTCCGGAAAGTTAAAGTAAGGAAAATTTCATAAAGTGAACTTTTTTTGATGCAGGAGTCAGACATGGGCGTTTCCCCTGCTGCCTACCATTCCCCTTACCACTTCCCTGGCGATCAGCACACCAGCCAAGAGAGTTCCTCCCACGATACATCGCGTGATGTCACTGAGTCGGACTCCTCCGTAAAAGACTCGAGTCGCAGAAAAAAAAGAAATAAATCCCACAAAGAGGACAGGGAGAGAGAGAAGGTCCTGCCTCAGTATAACATCGTCAGTTCTCCAGACACCAGCGGGTCAACAAAGATCAAACTCAAACTAGCGAGGCCAAAGGCAAACTTGAAGACGACCGAGCCAAAGGAAAAAGATAAACTGCCCGAGCTTGTGCCAGACTCTAAACCCGAACCAGTTGTACAGCCGGAGGAGACGGTGTTGACAGCCGAGCCAGAGAAAATATTGAAAGAACCAGAACAAGTTGTGAGGGAAGAAGTGAAAAAGGACACTGTTGAGAGTGATGTTGCCAAGGAAATGGACAATGTGTTTGTGGAAGATGTAACTCTAGATGAGAGGACTGGTGTGATTAGTGCTCAAGATGTGGCAGAACCACCCAAGGAGGTCACTCCTGAGAAACCCCTTAAGGAAGAGGGTCGAAGGACGAGGCAGTCATCAATGGCTCAGGATAAAGAAAGCATCGGAGATAATGAAAATGCTATGACATGTGGATCAGAAGATGGGGGTAAGTTTAGCTTCTTCTATAATTGCAGTTGCCAACGATCTTATGGATAAGCCACACTCCTTACAGAAGGTTTTTTTCCTAAAAAGCATTCATGCAAATTTCTTTTTGGAAAAACTTTTCAAAAGTCTAGTTTTCAGAAATTTGCTTATTTTGCACTGAATTCTGTTGAGGTGTATGATTTTTTCATTTTTGGTACATGTTTATTATAACACAGACAGCTTCACAGCAATAGTGCAATACAAGATTATTCCACAGGTCAATTTCTTTCCAGGATTACATTGGAATCAAGTTAAAAAGATGTATTTTAACACTCTCAACACCAAGAGTGTTTTCACACATACAGGCATGTGAAATGTTTCATGTATACACGCGTATTTTCCTCTGACTCCACTTTTTGTGCTGGAGATCAAGCTGCATTTCGTACTTCACTCGAAAGTGCCACAAAACGCAGACCATGTAGCGATTACGATGCATCGTTTACTGGCCGTTCACACAGCATTGTAGATGCTGGTGAACACGTGAAAGCAGTCAAAAGCACGTGGTTGGGGGAAACACAGTTCCTTGGTATCTTGTTTACGAAAAACTATGCAGCGTGTAGACTCTATTTTGCTAAATTGATTTTAGGGTACCCGGTATGGACAGCTTATTTTACAGTATAATGTAAGAGTTATTTATTTTTCTTTGCGGTATGATTGCTTGAAGTCAAAATGCTGTGATGAAGACGCATTGTTTTGATCATAGGCGCCACCGTCGTGTAAATGTTTATTTTAAAACTCTAAATTTTGTTTCTGAAACTGACATCTAACCGACCGTTTCAGAAATTTGTTAGGCTTTTACAAAAATAACCATAATGCACAGACATTGTTTTGGAGACAATTTTCAATCCCCACCGTCTGCTGTGTATCAGACACCTTATCGAGTAATAGTAACAGGATCGGAGATTGAGAGGTTGGTCAAAAAATGTGCCCATTATGCAGTTGGCACTGGATGTCCTGTTCACATGCAAATGTTTCCCCTGCCTGGAAACAAATTACGACGCCATTATGTAATTTCGGACCACCGGACTAAAGGTGACCTGGTCATTCAACTGCAGAGCGTGGGCAGACCATGCATACGCCATCTAACGCTTGGATTCACCCACATGAGGAAAAAAAGGGTTACAAGTGCTTATACTCGTATTTTGTGGACAGTGAGAGGCGGTTTTTGTGTAATCCCCAATTATAGACCTTTATCCTTTTGTTCAAAGAAGGGGATTATGAGGCATTGAGAGGCTTCCAACATTATTCATTCATTGTATTTCGGAGGTAAGTCAGAGTAAGCCGGCAAACGAGCCATGGTTCTGTGTTTAGTGCCACTCCTATGTCAAAGGTAACGGCCGATGTTTTGCCATTCACGCTGTGTGTGAATCTGACATTTTCTCGGTCTAGAAACAAAACAGACGATCAACTGTTCACATTTTTATCTGTTTCTACTTCAAAATATAGCCACATATAAATCCACTTATTCAAACTCTAAACTTTCTTTCCCAGAAGACTCTACTTCAAAAAGTGCAATCAGCCAACCAAGGGTACTACTCACAAAGATTTCAATAACAGAGGACCAGGCTGCCATGATGAGTAAACCCCTTGGGCGTGGGAAGAAGCGGCTAAGGAAGAGCACGGAAACTGATGAGGAGTGGGAACCAGCCCCTCCTCCTGCCTCAAGGCAAGATGCCCTACCATCTCCTGTTGCTCAAGGGCCTCCCGCCCAGATATTCATTGAGAGAGAGAACGACGACCATGAAGAGGAAGAGGAAGGGGGTACGTGATCATTCTGGAGGGCAGCCTCAGTTTCGCAAATCAGTTTGTTGAAGATGACATCTTTATATTTTCCAACCCTAAACATAAATGATAATACAAGATAAAAGTGTAAAATGTAGTTGGATTTTGTTGCCTAAATCTTTAGATCTTTCATTTACGTCTTGTTGAAATTGATATGTTTTCCATTTTGTGGTGTTACACATATCCTGTAGCATTCAGTATGTACCTGAAATACTGTAGCGTTAGGCTTAACAATCTTTTTCTACAAGGAGACATTTCCAATTTTGAATTGAATGCTTATAAAAAGCACTAACTTTGCCCTGCCATGCCAAAGAAAAAATCATATCAGCTGAAAATCTATATTCCTACCAACAGTGTGTTTTCAAAAAAAAATTCAAAATTGCACACCATTATTATCTCCCAAGGACAGCAAGCTTTGTTACTTATATGATATTGAAGAGAAACACTAATGGTTTGATTTTATTGTTTGTATTTCAGCACCCAAAAAGAAGTTGAAGCGCGACAGAGTTCCCAGCAAGAAAGTCACACATCTGGATGATGACGGTAAGGATTTCTTGTGAATAACCCTCCTACTCTGACCATTCAGTATAATTCAAATTGTTTTGAATGATAAATGCACTGACCAAGCTGCAGTATGATATTATATGTTGGGTGTGTATAAACCGTATGCAAATAATTCTGTACACAGTTGTTTTACTGTTTACAAATGTTGAATGGCATACAAATAATGGATGTTTATGAGTGCAAGAGTGAGAAATATGGAATGTTCTATTCAATGAGGGGAAGTCAAGCTGAATGGAACATTCCATCTTTCAACTATTGAAAATATTCTCTCCATAGCACAACTGCAAAACATTCATTACTTGTTTGATATAACATCCAAGAAGATCTTTGTTATTTGGAGGGGAAAAACAATCAACAAAATGTACAAGATTGTGTTCTTGCATCCATTACGAAGGTGCTTTATACTGGTGTGTTAAAACACGTTCACCCGCATGGTATGGGCTAGTGTGCAATGATGAAAAAGGAGGGGACAAAAATGCAGAGTGAATAGTACAGACATTAACATTTCATTACCTATGCCATGTAAAGATTTGAGTATCGAATGCCGTGTGACCAACAATGCTCCAATCAAATGACAAGAATCTACTTGGGTGTTATATAATTCTGATCGGTTAAGTTACCTGCAACTGTTGGGGTTTTAGAAAAAACTATTTAATCAATTGTCTGTGTAGAATGATCAACTTTGATATTTCTTGGATTGTTTTTTTCCCCTTTTTCAGAGTTAACGGAGTCAGCGACATTTAAGAGATTCCATGCAGCAATGGAAGCTGTATTTGAGGGGTCAGAGGAAATGGATCTTACAGTCGAGCAAGGTAAAGGAGATCATAATTTTACATAGGCTCAGGACAGACAGACTTCAAGTCTGTTTTGGGCATGTTTGAGAATTGCCCTTGAATGCTTTTTAAACTTTCCAAGAGAAAAACCTTCTCCTGATGATGAGCAGAGTGTACTGTTCGAAACGTTGAGACCCGTTTAGTGGATCTTTTCAGAGCCATCGCTCCTCCCCCAAAAGATTTACACATGGTTTCACCCGCAAGTTTAGTAGTAATAGTTAAGTTACTTCCTGTGAACAACCTTTCTTTCTCTATAAGTCTGAAAACCACTTTGTTTTTTTCAATTCTGAGTTGATGTAACTCTTACCCCACCATCTTGGCTCAATAGAAGTATAGGTTGTCTGTGTGAGGATTGCGCTAGCATTTGTTTGCTTTCTGTGTGTTTATTTGTTTATTCATGATTAATAGTGTGGTGTGTCATGGCTGAGCAGTTAAGAGCACCAGACTCAAGCTCTGGTGTTCCTGATCAGCAGAGTGTGGGTTTGAGTCCCGGTCTTAACACTTGTGTCCTTAAGCAAGACACTTAACTATTATTGCGGCGTCCTTTGGATGGGACGTAAAAGCCATTGGTCCTGTGTGTTGTGTAATGCACATAAAAGTACCCAGTATACTTACCGTTAAGAGAAGGGGTTTGCCCTGGTGTTTCTGGCATGGTCTGGCAGTAATATGCACTACCTCACCTTGTATCACTTTCAAGGTGTTGTATTATGGTCACTTCGTCTCATAAAATCATTTGTAACAATCTCCACCAGATTTGATAATTCGGCGCCAGGAGTGTCATTTATACCAGAAATGGTGCATTATAATTGTTCACTATTGTTGCTATTATTATTATTATAAGTTTACCGTTGCATGCTTCCAATTTACAGCGGAGGATGAAGAAGAAGTAGATGAATGTAATCCAGATTTGCTCATCAGCAAACCTCTCTTGAACGATCTTCTGTCCGAGTCTGCTAAACTCAAATCAATGACACTTATGAACCAGGTGGGTAGAATAATCTACAGTGGATTTGGTGAATCTTGTGTGAGGTAATACCACTGTAAGCCACGCCCACTTCACACCAGCTTGCTCCACTGATTACCAGAAGTCCACAGGAGTTGCATTGAGATAATTTTTTCTTTGGTGATTTATGCAAGAAAAGAATAATAACTGGACTTGGTTTTTACATACGTTCTTCAAAGACTAATGTCTTCTCAGAATTAAAAGTTCCTGTCATAAGAAATGCTTTTAACTTTTTAATTTTTTTGTGAAATAACGCGCAAATATATACCAGCTTTGGAACCAGAGTAGGGAAAACTTTAGGAGTGCAGATATACCCAGATTTGAAACAATGACTTGTCAACAAGAAAACTGTGATACCTTGAATGTAGGAAGTGAACAATGGCTGGCCAAACCTATGTGAATAGAATTAAACAACACATTTTGTTTATGTTGGATTGAGTGCTGCTCTGCCTTACTGAAATTGCTTGGCATGGGGCCTGGGATGCCTCCATCATCAGAGTCAAAAAGTTGGGTTTTAAGTTACCGTATGTTGTCGAACTGTGGTAGAATTAGAGAGGACCCAAGTAAGAATGAGAGAGGACCTAAGTAAGAGTTAGAGAGGACCCAAGTAAGAATTAGAGAGGACCCAAGTAAGAATTAGAGAGGACCTAAGTAAGAATTAGAGAGGACCCAAGTAAGAATTAGAGAGGACCCAAGTAAGAATTAGAGAGGACCCAAGTAGATAAATGGTTATTATGATAGATGGTGGAAAGAGTCTAACATTTACTTAGGGGTGTTAACATGGAAAGGAATTTGACATATTGATGAGATGAGTATATTTTAATCCAATGTTTGTTTTGATTCTAGATTCCACATGAAAGACTTGTGCGATTATTAAACATCTTGGAGAGAAACATCCGAGATGGCACAAAAGTGAAACCTAATGTGAATCATGTAAGTTAAAATAATCAGATAACTTTGGTCGCAAAATTCTGGATATTGATTTCTGCCCTTGTTAAAAGTATGAATCATCCATCGGCATGTTAACTTGGGTGAGACTCTTGTTAGATCTCTGGGTATCCTGTTGGTGAGTGTGATGTAATTTCACTGTAAGCCACGACCACTTCACACTAACTGGCTCCATTGATTACCAGAGGCCCATAGGAAATGCATTGAGCTAGTTTTTGAAGAAAAGTTCAATGATTGGACTTGGCTTTTATATATGTTCTTCAAAGACTCAAGTACTTCTCAGAATTATATGTTTTTGTAAGAAGAAACGCCTTTGAACGATGAAATGTGTTATTTTGGGTAAAATTACACACAAAGCTTTGGAACCGGAAGTACTGTAGCAATCACTTTGGGCATGCAGCAGATGACTTGCTAACAGGATTCAGACCCGACTGCTTCGCTCTTGAAAGGGCAAGGGCACCAAGGCATTTTCTTCTTGATAAAGGGCACCTCTATGAGGAAATTGTAAATGTGTACTGGAACATTTCAAGGGCACCAAGGCAATGACCAGGGGCACTGGAGGCAATTGCCTTCGTTGCCTCCGTGAAGCATCAGGCCTGAGGATTATAAGACAAATAATACACCAACTTAAAATAAACAGATAATTTCGGCAGCGTGATTTGAGCCACTGATTTCTACCCCGGTAAGAGTATAAAATATCCATCAGCATGTTAACCTTGGTGAGATGCTTATTAGATCTCTGGGTGTAATAAGACAAATACTCTTGGGTGTAGACTGGACTGTAATTCCAATTTCACTTTGTCCACTATCCAGGATGAGGGTGCCCGTGGAGAGCGCCTGTGGCGTGAGCTGGCCATGGAGAGGATAACCCACTCCATGGACTCGGCCCTGACGGCCCTGTACATCATGACCTCTGAGTCCATGCCCAAGGAGGTATTCATCGAGGACGTCATAGACCGCATCGCAAATCTAGCCAAGTTTCAGCTTCAGAATTCAATATATCCGGAGTTCGATCCAGTGTATCGAGTCAGCGGTGATAAAAGTTAGTAATATTCTACATTTTTTAGTCACTATTGACCCAACTCACCCGACCTCATCACAATAATCTTGGTCGCGCCACTTTGGGAGTCAGTGTCCCTGTATAATCTGTTCAGTGTAAAGCGAATTTTAGGTGACGCACTTACTATAATTTGTACGTTCAATTTGACTCCCAAAATGGTGAGCGTGGCAGACTTAAGCCGCGTTTGACATTGGTGTAAGGAGTCAGTAGACAAATCCAATAGACCTTTATCATGCTGCCACCATCTTGGACATGTGCCGTGCATCCAATAACAGTAATGGATGCTGATGTTCGTTGTTTAAAAAGGAACCTGACTGTATGTGCCCTTCCAGCCTCTGTTTGGTTACATTGATTTGGATGGGAAAAAAACAAGGTGGCTGCACCATGATAAAGGTCTATTGGCTACTTGCTGTACTTGCGGTTGGATGGTTGAACTTTGAGACACTTCTTTTCACTACATGTACGCTCTGTGGTGTAGCAGTTCAGACCTCTACACTAAACTGCAGTGTGTCATGGATTCGCGTCCCTTCTGAGTAGCGTGTGGATTCTTTTTCAGCTAGACACCGGAAAAGCATGAAATATACAGTGCTCATCCCACATTGGTGTACGGGTTAAACCAAAATGATATGATGTATGTTGAATTAAAATTATCCATCTTAAGTTTTGATTTAATGTTAGTAAAGGGCCTGCAATTTCATCTTTGAGAGGGCAAGGCCATTTTAGTTTTGGAAAGGGCACTTCCATTGGAAAATGTTCAAGTCTGTAGGAAACTTTTGAAAGAGCACCAAGGCCAAGACCAGGGCAACAGAGGCCATGGCTTCCGTCGCCTTAGTGTTATTCAAGGCCTGCAGTAAATGTTGGGTGTATTTTCATTTTGCCATTTTTGCGAACTGCCAAATGTTTCTACAGATGCTGTCTACACCAACATGAAGATGAAACGTGCACGTGCCCATGGATCCAGTGAAAAGTCCATTCTTGCCCTGTACAACAAACTGTGTGTCTTAGTCTCCAACTTGGCCGAGTTGTTAGACATCCAGATCCTTACGGATTCAACTGTATTGATGGTAAGTACAAAATATGTCATCAGTGATCCAATTTCATAGACCAGAAAATACTGCCAAGCTTGAATAAACACGGCCTGTGAAATCCCTGATTTGCAGTAGAACTTCACTTTTTCATTGAATGTGAATTTTAAATAAGTATTGTACTATTTACTTCAACGTCTCAAAGCAATGACAACAGCGTCTGTGAATCAAAATAGGGAAATGATGGATTGATGTCAGTAGGCAGTTATAGTTCTCTATGCCCCCCTAAGTCTTTTGAGGGGAGCGACAAAGACTGATTGGTACACAGCAGAGCTAGGACTTTAATCGTAGTCAAATCAAGAGTACAATGATTAGTTCCTTTCTGATTCCATGCAAATGTCTGGCTTAATTGGCTGGTTGATTGAAGAATGAACTGCACAACAAATGGAACACAACTTATTGGAGGAACAAAACACACGGAACTAGAGAACTCAGGGTTCCTCCATATAATAAACACATCCAGGGGGAACTTTATGCAGGTGGTTTAGACTGCCGAGTCGAACGACGCACAGCTGGGGTAGGTGATGCACCGGAGAGGGCTGAAGGAGGAGGCACCATGATGGGTGTGGGATGCTCCTGGAGGCCGGGGGCATTGTATGGCATGATGGCACGGAGAGCTCGGGGGACTAGGCCAGTGGCTGCTTGGCGTTGAGGTGACTGTGGGCAGGGGGCTGTCTGGGCCGGCAGCGGGTGGTTGGCCGTCAAAGGCGTCGGTGGGCCTGGGTCAGTCGTGGTGGCGGAAGGCTTTGGTGGTGGGTTGGATGAGCCATTTCCACTCACAGGTGGGTCGGGTGGTAGAGCCTGAGATGTGGGAGGAGGCGGCTGAAGGGAGCGGCCGGATGAGAGCCTTGCCAGCCGGGCTGGTGGAAGCATGGCTGTTGTAGCACCCGGAACCATGGCCAAGGATGCACGAGGCAGGACAGGCAGATACTTCCGGAGGAATTTTCTGTTGCGCAGTGTGACTCGGCCAGAGCCATCCACTCGTACGACATACTGGTCAAACTGGCGCACTTCAACCACGATACCGGTCTTGTCCCATTTGGTGGGGTGAGGGCCGACCTGGTTCTGGATGCGAACACAGTCCCCAACAACCAGTGGGGGAAGGGTGCGTGTATGTTGAGAAAGGCGTTCAGCAGTACGCATGTGGCGGTTCCGCAGCGCTTCCTCCCGTGACAGAAGGGTCTCCCGCCAT
The DNA here is from genome assembly GCA_911728455.2 of Marthasterias glacialis. Taxonomy (NCBI): domain Eukaryota; kingdom Metazoa; phylum Echinodermata; class Asteroidea; order Forcipulatida; family Asteriidae; genus Marthasterias; species Marthasterias glacialis. Next base: position 23,625,838 of record OU452225.1, read on the forward strand.
GTCGTGTGGGGCTGGTATTTACCAGGATGAATGGGGATGAAGTCTCTGATGGGTCGCCCAAAGATGCACATTGCCGGGGAGAGGTGTGTGTCACGGTCAGGGGTGTTGCGGTACTGAAGCATCGCCCTCTGGAACTTGTCTGTGTCTAGTGACCCGTCAGCATTTGTGTTGTCCGTGATGAGACGCTTCACAGTCTTGACTCCTACCTCTGCACGGCAATTACTGTGAGGGAAGGCGACTGATGAGACGCGGTGGCGCACGCCCCAATTGCGTAGAAAGGTGGCAGTGGTGCCAGCTGTGAATTCAGGGCCGCCATCAGAAGCTAGCTCATCGCTGATGCCAAAGGTGACAAAGATGCGACGTAGGGCAGCAATCAGTCCAGCAGCACCATTGGCAGTTTCTTCCACTATCGGCCAGTTACTGTATCTGTCCACAGCTAACAAGTAGTTCCGACCACGGTAGTGAAAGTAGTCAGACACAAGGCACTGGAATGGGTAGACTGGGTTGATTGGAGGGGTAGGGGGTGCACTCGGCTGTGAGGGTGCCATGCGGTTGCATGGGGAACAGCGTGCTCGCAACTCTGTGATGGCTGGTGTCATGCCTGGCCAGAAGAAAGAGGATTCCGCCCGGGAACACATCTGTGAAACGCCCTGATGGGCTGAGTGTAGGGCCTGAAGCACGAGGTGCCGCAGTGATGGAGGGACGACAATGCGGTCGTTGTAGAGAATTACCCCATCAAAACTGGTGAGGCCATCACGGAACTGGTGGTATATACGGAGTTCAGAAGGGAGGTCACCACGAAGCTCAGGGAAGCCATCATTGACAATCTCAACCAATCTGGACATCGAGGGATCACTGGTCGTAGCGTGTCGGACGTCATCCCATGTAACTGACTTGATCAACTCAGTGGGTAGCGAAGTTGTCTGTGTGCAAACCTGGACGGTGTCCTGATCGAGAGTGCGGAGGGCAGCTAGGATGGAGTGGGCCAACCCAAGTTGGGGGAGCTGACTGGGTGGATTGAGCAGGGATGCAACATCATCTGGGAGTGGCAATGGTGTAGGTTCACCAACGGGATGGCGGGATACTGCGTCAGCTGCAGCGTGGCGAACGCCAGGTATGTGAATCACTCTGAAGCGGTAGCGGAGTGATTTCTCCTTGAGGTTGCGTAAGCGAGGGTTTGGTATGTCGTTGAGGCAACGGTCACTGAGTGTTTTCAGGAGGGGCTTGTGGTCCACTGCCACGATGAGGTCAGAGCAGCCAAGAGTGAAGTGGCGTGCCTTGTCAAGAGCATCAACGACTGCCAGTGCCTCCCCTTCCACTGGAGCGTAACGGGATTCTGCTCCTGATGTGAAGCGACTTCCAACAAGTGTGATCTTCCAGCCAGTCTTACAGCAAAAGGGCTTGGAGGAGGGGCAGGCACAGTGCTTCTGGAACAGCCAGAAACCGATACCATCCTTGCTCCAGTCAGTGGCGAGGCAGGTCGGCTTAGTCTTGTCGAAGATCTCCACCCCCTTGTGTATCTCGCTGATAATGAAGGATTTGGACTCCTCAAATAGGCGGTCTAGTTGGTCTGTCCATGTGAAGGGGGTGCCGGGTTTGAGGAGTGTACGAAAGGGTAGCATCCGTTCAGTTGCAGCAAATGCATAGGAGACCTGGTTAACTAAGCCAAACCAGCTGCGGATGTCAGTAATGGTACGCGGAGTTGGGAAATTCTGGATCGCCTCAAGGTAACGATGGCAGGGTCGCACAGTGGTCGGGGTGAGCTCGAAGCCAGCGAACTCGACCGTAGTCTTGGCGAACGAGAACTTGGAGGGGTTCAGTATGATACCATTGCGACCGCAGATGTCAAGCCACTCAACAGCCTGGGAGAACGCCTCTTCAATTGTGTCGGACCACATCAGGGTGTCATCCACACACTTAGTCTTCCGCGGAATGTCAGCGACAATCTCGTCAAATCGGCGGCTGTAACCATCACCGGAGGCGATGTAGCCCTGTGGGGCAACACGGTAGCGGTAGCGGCCCCATGGAGTGATGAACGTCGTAAGATGGCGGTCCTGTTCATTGAGGGCGATACTGTGGTATCCGTTCCATGCGTCGAAGACGGTCTTGCGTGTGTGAGGGGGTACCGCACGTGCCTGGTGGAAAGGGGACTGGGTGTGGTGTGTCTCGCGGGTTGCGTGACGGTTGAGTGGTTGAAGGTCAACTGTGCGTCTCGGCTTGCCAGATTTCTTAGGGCAGATCACCATTCTATGGCACCAAGTGACGGGTGTGCCGACAGGGACTGGTTCAATGACACCGAGGCATACATCTTGGTCCAAGCCTGCTTTTACGTCGTCCTGCCAGTGCACTGGGACAGGGATTGGAGTATGATGGGCTACTGGCGGCGCGTTGGGGTCAATCATAAGTCGCATGGGAGGGCCAGACATCATGGGAAGTGGCTGTTGTTCACATACATTGAAGGTGCTTGACCGGTAGTGCTCGAGCAGCCAGTTCTCCAGCTTCTCGCGGTTCTCCTCTGTAGCTGGGAATGGGGGTGTTCTAGAGGGCGGCGGTGGTGCCTGGCGTCGGGGACATTCACACACTTGAGTGCTACAGCAGTCAACGCTGGTGTTGTTGAGCTCAGAAGCCTCACCAATCGTAGGGAATTTGTGAGATATCATGCCGAGGGCGATGCAAGCCTGTTTGGATAAGAATAGCCTGTCAGAGGAGTCTGTGAAATATACTATCTGACGCGTCTCAAGTGTCTCTCCTGAAGGAGAAGTCCCGGAGATCCGTAGGACAAGGGCACCGGCAATGCCAATGCGGTGGTTGTTGGCAGCAGTCATTTTCATTGTGACGGGAATGAGGTGCTCTCCGCCAAGCCCCAGTTTCGGCAGGAGCTTTGTGCCAGCGAGACATGACTGGCATCCAGTGTCGGCCATGGCAGGGTAGGAAACAATAGGCGTTGAGTTGAGGAGGGAGGTCCGGAAGCCAAGGGCACGAGTGTCAGACGGAACAGCTCTGATGGAGGCGTGGATGAAGGGCTGGGGGTCGGATGCGCGTTTCTCCCATGCATTACAGAACTCGTTGTAGACATGGTGCCGGAGTGTGATTGCATGGGTACAAACAGCTGGGTCATCACCAATGGAGCACAGGGTCTCAAAGATGGCCGTGGCATCATCCAGTGGCGGAGGGGCAGGAAGTGTAGTGGACTGGTCCTTCCTGCGTGACTGGCGACAGACATTTTCGTAGTGGTGAAGGATACCGCATTTGGTGCACTTGTGGTTGTAGGCTGTGCACTTCTTCATACGTTCCTGCCTGCTCCGTCCATGGCCTGGCCTGCCACAATAACCGCAGGGTGAGGTAGCGGGTGTGGTGCTACTGGGCTGGTTCCGTAGTCGTCCCTTCTCTTGGCGTCTGTAGGAGCTGGCGGCAGCTGCTGTTGCAGTGTTGCCGCCCTCAAGGAGGCGATTGGCTGACCTTTTTCCACTCTCCTTTGCTTCGACGTATCTGAGTGCCTCTTCAAGTGACATGTCCTGTTTCGCTTCGCCGAGAATGTCCAATCGAATCTCTTCATCTTCGAGGCCCCTGACAAGGGCATCTCTGATCATAATGTTGCTGTAGTCAACCAGTTGTTTGCATGCACACTCTATCTTGAAATTGCATACGCCTGCCTGGCCACGGAGGCGAGCAGAGAAGGCCCGCACTGGCTCGTCACGATCCTGGCGCATTTGTTGGAGTTGCATTCGGGACACCATGATGTTCTCTTGACGGACAGCAAGTGTCTTGATATTGCTCAGGATGGTCGTTTCATCACTAGAGGCGAGGGTACCAAAGGTCCGCGTAAGGTCCTTCCGGAGCGCCTCATCGCAGCACTCAAGTAGCTGGAAGATGATGTCTGGGCCAGTGAGGTGTGTGGCGGCCTTGTAGTCTGACCACCTTTGTTCAAAGTACGCCCATTCCTCGCTCGTACCAGCCGCTGAGATCGTAGGCCGTTTTACTTTCTCTGCCTTGGCCGCGCCTAGAGTAGGTGCCGGGAGGTGGGCGTGGTCGACTGGGTGGGCAGTCTTGCCATGCAGGTCAATCAGGCTAAGCAGAACCTCTGTGGGTGTGGTGGTGGGCCATGTTGTGGTACAATTTGGTGCTGGGCAGGGAATGGTGTTCATGGTGCAATGTTCTGATGGAGTGTGGTGGTGACGAAGGGGCAGTTATTGAAGGACGCTGTTGTCATAAATAAGTATTGTACTATTTACTTCAACGTCTCAAAGCAATGACAACAGCGTCTGTGAATCAAAATAGGGAAATGATGGATTGATGTCAGTAGGCAGTTATAGTTCTCTAAATTTGTTTTTTATTTCCGCTTTAAAAGAAAAGACAGCCGCAAAATGTGCGTCCGGTTTTTAATTATTTTGCGTAGCGCGATCTGAGAATGCATAAAAGGGATGGTAGTCTTTGTCATCTCGCTACTTTGCATGCTGCAATATGGGCAAGAACTATTAACAGTGAAACATAATAATGCATTATGCGATAACCTAAGAGGGCGCTAGTAAACGGCTTGATAACTAAGACTACATATCTGTACCTCCAGTGCTGTTGCTGCTGCGCGCTAAAGCATAGTTTATAGTGTGTGTTATTACTGATTCACGTGCTGAATTCTTTGGACAGCATGGTCAACAGTGCACGGTTCTTGTTCAGAAACTTGAGCTCATTTACTAAAAACTACACAATGTGTAGGTTTTATTTTGATAAAATGATAGTATGTAGGATACCCTGGATGAACTAAAGAATTATTTTGCAGTATATATGTAAGATTTGTTTCTTTCTTGGTCCGTTTTATTTAAAAAAATAAAAATAAAATGGGGGGTGATTTTCAACGCGCCTGCAATGTACTGACTATTGTACAATGTACAAGAGCTATTGCATATATTTTGTTACATGTATGTATTTATTCTGCTTTTTTTTGTTATCTTTTCAAGGTCCAATCACAGGCCTGATAAATCAGGGAATTTGACTTGAAAACTACAGATTTGTACCAGTAAAGATTTGTTATGTTATTTTATCATTGTCTTCAAGGTGTCGTCGATAGGAACGGCGCCCTTCTTTGTAGAGAATATCAGTGAGCTTCAACTCAGTGCTATGAAACTCATATCCACGGTATGTACCTTCAGCTCAGTGTGTAAAACCAGTAGGTCATTAATCATAGAAACAGAACCTGCAGAATGCTGAGTGAGTCATTATCCATGCAACTCAGGCCGTTGGCGAAACCACGGCTTGGGCTTGGGCTCAGGCTTGGGCTCCGTCCACCTGTTTGAAGCCCCGTAAGGAAACCACACGCTCACTAAATAACTGACGGAACCTAAGCCCAAGCCCAAGCCCAAGCCGTGGTTTCATAAACAGCCTCAGTTGTGAGGCCATTTTATTGATGCGCGGGGCTTTTTGCTATGACGCCATGTTTTTACACATGCATGGGAAAAGTGATTTCACGTAAAGTGTGTGTAAGGCAGACGTGTGTCTAGTGGTGTGGATGCACCACGTCCAAAGAAAGACACAGAGTGCAGTCAAACTCGACATTCTCATGGGTCTATTTCTGTGACCTCTCTCAAACTGAGGCCATTTTGGTCTGATTCCCTGTATCCCCATTGGGAATGATGGTGCAAAACTTGCAATAAGGGGATCAAGCTGCCATTTGCCTGTACTGTTGCTGCAGCTCTGTGCCTTGGCCTCAAGCCAAGGCCGATAATCGACCATGGTATGCTGGAATCTTGGACTTGTTCCCCTCCCACATGCTGTTAATACAGCCTAGCCATCTCTCGTAATCCTCGTTTGTACAACAAAAGGATGTCGGAGATACACAATAACCCTGGAAAAAGGGAGATTTTGAGCATGAATTCCAGTACCCTTTGCCCCTCTTTGTATGGGGAAACAAAGCGTAGTATGGTAGGTGCATGCTTGTGCACGCTACACAATGGATTATTCAGGGGTATAATGGTACACCAACCAGTCAACTGACTGCAATCAAAAGAGTACGCTCCAAGCATTCATAAACGTCCATCTTTATTCAGTTTGGAAAAGTTTGGATGAAAAAGACATCATCTGATGTGAAATGGTTAAACCTTGACAAAAAAAACCCAAAAACCACCTTACAATTTGTTCATCTCTAAATAGGTTTTTTCCAAGTATGAGAAGCACAGACAACTGATATTGGAAGACATCTTCGCATCGCTTGCGAGGTTGCCGTCTAGTAAGAAGAACCTCAGAAATTTCAGGTAAGTTAAACTGTTTCACCAGAAGTCTACTTTTACTATTATTTTTATCGTGATTATTACTGATGCAGCCATCACAAACAAGAACAACAATACAAAACAATATTTCCAGATAGGTTTGGAGCAACAAAAGCAAAGCATTTACTATGACCCTTAGACCTGCTGGTGCACATCTGGTTGTTAGAACAAATATATAGATTGTACTGTGGATAGCTTAACCAGTTGCTGCCGGGATTTTGTTGTTGTCCCGTCCCCTTGATGGTACCGCTGGCACAAAGAAACCCTGACTTGACTATGTCAAGAGAACAAAGATTCTCCTTGTTGGATCGCCCATTTTGTTTGCCCGCAGCGTGAATTGCAAAACATCAGCCATTACTTACGGCATACGAGTGGTACTAGACACAGAACCATGGCTCGGTTGCCTACTTGAACCATGGCTTGATTGCAAAACACAATGAATAAACAATAGTGGTAGCCTCTCGATGTCTAGTAATCCTCCTCTTGGAACAAAAGGACAAAGGTCTGTAATCGGGGATTACACAATAATAAATCGCCTCTGAATAGCCACAAAATGACTGTTTATGTAAGACCCTTTTTTGTCCTTGTGTGGGTGAAACAAAGCGTTAGATGGCGTGTGTGTGGTCTGTGCACGCTCTGTAGTTGAATGACCGGGCGACTTTTGCTCTGATGGTCCGAAATTACATACTGGCGTCTTTAAGACGGCTTCCGTTTCCAGCAGGCAGGGGAAACATTTGCGTGTTCACACATCATCCGGCACCTACTGGTTAAAGGTTGTTATGCTAATCGAAGCATGCACCTGCAGTGCCATAAAATTATTGATAAATGTTGAGCATCTGATGACCATCTTAAAAAAGATGGTCATCAGATAGTTGTGCATTCCTCAGAGAGCTAAATTAAAAAAATTCATCTATTTTGCTTTTGAAAACCACAGGTGGTGGGGCAGGTAGGGGAACTATTTGGGTGAATTTTACCTTTCATGGTAAAAGCAATTTTCAAAATTGTCAGAATAGCTGATGTTGCTTGTACCTATATTTTGTCAAAGGACAAACCTGCGATGGCGCTATATCGCCACATATCTTTGTCATGACATATTGGTGCCAAATTTCATGCATGTATCATCGGAGGCACAATCCCATCACCTTTCTGCCGTACTATAGGAGGCTTCAGCTCACTGTCCATCCCCCAGTATACATTCTGCACATTTATTACTCTCCAATATTCCAGTGTTTTTTATTGCAAGATGCAAACTAAGAAATTGAGACATTAAACTATGATAACCTTTGTGTTCTTTTTTTCCCAGGTTGAATCAGGACACTAATATACAGATGGTGACAGCTCTGGTATTGCAGTTGATCCAGTGCGTAGTGGTTCTGCATCAACCTAAGGAAGACACAGCCAACGACCAGGCCGAATCTGACGAAGACTACGAGTACGATTTTGACGATGAAGATACCAAAAAGTCACGCGAGGTAAGTAACATTATTTTTGACAAACACTGTGGTTTCTTGGGGTTTCTCGTGGTGTTCATTGATTGATGTTCATTGATTGATGAACAGAATCTTCTGAAATCAATGATACTTCATATCTGTGTTGGGCTGTAACAAAAACCTTCTTGAGGAGTATTGATCAACAGGTTATTTGGAGCTTTGTCAAAGGCCCGTGTCCAATCTAAAAAAAAAATACAATGAACATCAGGTGGATTTCTTTGATCAAGAATACTAGCCCAATCATGAAAAATCATTACAAATTAAAATTAAAGGACACGTGAAATGGAATTTTAATTCATTACAAGTTAAGATATGTATTTTTGAAATACACCCTGTTTTCAAAAAATGTTTCTTTTAAATATTTTAAAATAAATGTTGAAGATTTTCACGTACTGACCCCGCCCCTCCAGTGGGAGCATTAATTTGCATAAACATAAGCAAACTTGTAACTCAGGAGCTTCTATTACCTGTGCATAAGCCTGACTGCGCTGCCGCCCTGACGTCTTGTGTGTATTTTGAGTCGATTGGAAATGTTAATGCAGCAAAGTTAGGTGGGAAGAGGTAAATGTTTACAGTGCCAGTGTGCTTTCTGCTGGAATACAGGAAGATTTGTCTTTTAATCCTAAACTTTCTCCTCGATTCACAGGCGGATAAAGATGTCTTAATTGTGAATACTTATGAGACTGCCGTAAGAACGGGGCAGAACTTCTTATCAGTTTTCCTGAAGAAGTAAGTACCACAGTCCTATGGAATTTATATACAATGTTTGTCCACTACTTTGATAGCGATGCACAGATCAGTCGGAATTCAACTCTATTTGCATGTTCACTTTACTTTAGTTGATGGCACTTTAATTAGAACTTAAATCACGATGTCTGCTCAGGCCTTGAACTTCGCTCTTGAAGGGGCACGGCAATTTTCCTCTGGTAAGGGGCACTTCTATGAGGAACATGTAAACTTGTATTGGAACTTTGCAACGACAGCAAAGGCACAGGGCACCATGGCAATTGCTGTGGGTGCTGTAGGTTAATTCGAGGCCTGTCTGCTGAAACCTAAGGGTGCCCAGTGTGTGAAAGGGCTTGGAAGAATTAAACATTATTTTTTAAAGATGTGTTAATTGACGAAACACAGCTAGAGAAATTTAATTTAGAGGAAAATAAGTTTAGCAAGAATATCCTTTGATTCTGACTTTAATTGAAACAGGTGCGTAAGTCGAGACGAAGAAGACTATCGACCTCTCTTTGAGAACTTTGTCCAGGATCTGCTGTCTTCTGTCAATAAACCGGAATGGCCCGCGGCCGAGCTGCTTCTGAGCTTACTAGGAAGATTACTGGTAAGTTGAACATCTGGTTTGTAAGTGTGACACCATTCAGTTGTTATCGACGCCCATGTCTTACAGAGTGGTTCCAGTAGTAACGATAAGTCCGTTGAAAATACATTGAGCAGGATTTCTTGGCTTTGAACTGTTTAAGTGTTGCAAAGACTTTGACATTTAAATGATAAAAAGAGCAAGTTTAAGTTACTCACAAAAAGTACACTTATGTCAGCGGTGGATCCAGAAAAGAATACATGTATAACCAGTGTGTAGGTTTTGATAAGACACTTGGTCATAACGAGCATAACTGCAAAAGTTGTTGTAGCTCAAGATTGTATCTGGCATGAAATAGGTTTTGTGCCAAAATGTGTTTCTGGTGCGACAACTATGTTGCAATTCCAAATATGTGCAGTCCTGGTACTTCATGAAAGCAATAGAAGCAATTGCCTCAATGCCTCAATACTCCACGGCCCAATTTCATAAAGCCTGTAAGCAGACATTTTCTGCTTACGAAGCGGCCGCTAGAAGAATTTCTGGTTCATAAACACTGCTAACTGTAAACAAAGCAAAAGGCATGTTAGCTTAAGCAGATGAGTGACACAACGATGCAAACCCATTGTGAACATGCACACCTGATGTCAAATCTTGATTGGTTATGAAATACATATTTATGCATCTTTTTCTGCTATAGTAAGTACAAAAATAAGCTTACTGGTAAATAGCTATGAAATTGGGCCCTTGGTCATTACCTTGGTGCCCCTTGGTCATTGCCTTGGTGCCCCTTGGTCATTGCCTTGGTGCCCCTTGGTCATTGCCTTGGTGCCCCTTGGTCATTACCTTGGTGCCCCTTGGTCATTGCCTTGGTGCCCCTTGGTCATTACCTTGGTGCCCCTTGGTCATTGCCTTGGTGCCCCTTGGTCATTGCCTTGGTGCCCCTTGGTCATTGCCTTGGTGCCCCTTGGTCATTGCCTTGGTGCCCCTTGGTCATTGCCTTGGTGCCCCTTGGTCATTGCCTTGGTGCCCCTTGGTCATTACCTTGGTGCCCCTTGGTCATTGCCTTGGTGCCCCTTGGTCATTACCTTGGTGCCCCTTGGTCATTGCCTTGGTGCCCCTTGGTCATTGCCTTGGTGCCCCTTGGTCATTACCTTGGTGCCCCTTGGTCATTACCTTGGTGCCCCTTGGTCATTGCCTTGGTGCCCCTTGGTCATTGCCTTGGTGCCCCTTGGTCATTGCCTTGGTGCCCCTTGGTCATTACCTTGGTGCCCCTTGGTCATTGCCTTGGTGCCCCTTGGTCATTGCCTTGGTGCCCCTTGAAATGTTTCAGTAAAAATTAAAATTTCCTTCATGGAGTTGTCATTTACATGTACTATAAACGGAAATTTGCCTTGCCTTGCCCAGGAATGAAGTATCAGGCATGATTGCGTATCGTGTAAATGCTGTTTTTGTTGACACAACATTTTTGGCACTGACGGGATTAATTATCCAATCTTGTCTTGTATTACAGATGCATCAGTTTAACAACCGCTCCAATGACATGACGATGCGTGTGTCGTCATTAGACTACCTTGGACAGATCGCCAGTAGATTGAGGAAGCATGCTGTCTCAAGCAACATGGACCAAGAAACACTGGACACTATTGTCAATCAGGTAGGAAAGTGTTTCCTTTTTTTCTTCTTTAGAACAAATCACAAGCAGTGCATTTGTTTATTTGCTTTTACTGAACTAAACCTTTGAGCTTGTAAATATAACGACACATCAACTAAATCAGAAAACTTGTATGTGGAAAAATGTATATGGAAGTCGTTTAGTGTTGCACAGAAAGTTGTGCACACAACTTTTTCAACTACAATCATTTCATTCTAGAACAAATTGTAAACAAAAGGATTGAAATGAATGAAATTATACCTTTAGAAATGACCAATAATGTATAATGTTACTTACAAATAACCATTAAATTCCTTTACTTTAGTTGTAAATTCCTTTTGATAATGTGTAAAAAGCACGGTGAAAGTAAGCATGATCATCATCGCTGTATGCATTATTGTGAGTAACTGAAGCACTGTGAATATGATTTCCGACCTTTGAACCTTTGAAAGTAGGTTATTCCATTTTTTCAAATGGTGACCATTGGCTTTTTTTGTGGGGGGGACTGTTGAAGTCTCAGCAGGGAGCTGAGATTACAGGGCACGAATGTAAAGCGCATTGAAACTTTATTGTAAAATGCGCATGAAAGAACTAGTTATTAATGTCATCATTGAAACTGATTTCGACTGCGCAAAGAAAGGCCTTCTTTTGTCATGTCAGCCTCGGTTTGATTACAGTGATTTCAATGCCTGTAAAAACAAGATGGCTGCACACCCTTTAATTCTCACCCAATTATCTCCTCATGTAGACAAGTGCAGCAGGTGGAGATGAGTCCCCACAGGATGCTAAAGACACTGATAATCAGGATTACATCCAGACCTTACAGCAGTCTATGCTAGACTACCTGTCCTACAACAGTCAGAACGATCCTGCTATACTGGTAAGACGGCAAATTGTATTATTCAGGCTTGTGAGTCCTTGTTTTTTTTCCTGATTTCAGGATTTTCTCAAAATCTCCTTCAGCCTTCAAAAATCACTAAAGGGAGCAAGAAATTGTCCACATCCTCTCCAAACCTGTAGTTTTGTAATTCCCGTGATGCACAGGGTCTGTAAACCTCCTGAATTGTAACGTCTTGGTGGTTCCGGGTCTAGAATAAAGGGGAGCTCTGACCCCCAAGCCATTTTCAGGAAATCTCCCATTCGTCAAATCTCATCCCTGATTGTTATACTGGCTGGAAAGGAAAGAAAAATGGGGGTTCACTCATAGCCTAGTTGTGCCTTCTTGGAAATGATTTGAAAATTTTATCACTACTGGGCTCTTTTGTGAGTGGTTTATAAACAATTTTCCTTTCTTTGTGTTTTTTTTTACCCTGCACTGATGCATCTCTTTTTTTTGTCAGGATTTTGTGCCCTTGGTTATTGGTCTTAGTTCAAGTGCTTCAATTGAAATAAGCGTCGATGAGTTACAGATAGGGTTTTCAGAGACTATTTTCTTAGCTATGACAGTATTTCAGATGGCAAGTTTTTTTCCAGAGGATTGGAACTGGCATGAAGTTTATAATCAGCGAGCTTCCCGATTGAAACTGATCATTTTGTTGTTGTTGACAGTTACCAATCCTATTTCTTACTTGTTTGTAGTTGTTTAGTAAAATCCATTCATTGTGTTTATACCCAGTTTGCGAGACACTTTTACGTTGCTCAGTGGTTCAGAGACACCACCGCTGAAGTGGAACAGACCATCAAGGCTCCACCACCTCAACGGGACGGCAGCGATGAGGACAGCGACCGTGAAGAAGCTGTGGTGGACAACACCACCGACATCATCCAAGCCGCTGAGAGGAGGAAACTCTTCTTGAAGTCTTTCATCAAAGTCTCGTCCAAGTCCAACCTTTCCTTCAAGTGAGAAAACACGCTCTATTAGAAGAAAACAAATTAATTTGCACAAATACAATGATTTCAAGGAGTTTTTGTTCCAGAGAGTCCTTTTATTACCTTTTGAAGATGTCTTGACTAGGTCTAAACTCTGTGCTCATTCTAATGTCACAAAAGTTTTTTATTTAAGTTTTTTTTAGGCTGGTCTCGTCTTGTAAAGAAATGCTCCAATAATTTTGCTTTAACCTCAACTAGTGTAACCCCAATGAGTATTGTGTTAATTTCTGAATGTTGATGTATAGTTTTTGTAGTCAAATTCAGACAATAGAAAGACAAAAATAATCTCACGTTTGCTGTATTGGCAAAGAATTTCAGCAGTGCAGAAATACATTTTTAACTGGTTGTTTTTATCTTATTCTAGGAGATCAAGGCACATCTTAACCTATGAGAGTTCCTCGCTTGTAGCTAGGTACCTTGCCTCTAAAAGACCCTTCTCACAGAGTTTTGACATCTATCTTAGCCAGGTAAGTTTCTTTCATGGTTAAAATAATTTCTGAGCTTTTGAGATCCTTAGCGATGACTTGACGCCTCGGCTCAAACATATTTCAAAGATTTTATGTCCAACCCAATGCTGTCCAAAATTTGTGTTCCTGCTTCCAAACTTGGCTTAATATCATATGGCTGTTTAAGCAAATGTTTCTGCTAAGTAAGAATGTATGGGAAGCCAGTCACAAACAGTACACATGACATGGCGTTATAGCTGGTTTACCAAATTTTGCTAAGCAAAATTTGTTTTGTGCTTATCTATTTGTGTGTTTTGAAGCATCTCTAAGAAATCAGCTCCTGGTGGTGAGAGGCCAACTAAATAGAGAGACCAACTAAAAATTAAATTTGCAATGACTTAAATGACAATTGCTCATTTCTCTGGTTAGATTCTGCGGGTGCTTAGTGAGACAGCAGTAGCAGTAAGAACAAAGGCCATGAAGTGTTTGTCCTCGGTGGTAGCAGCTGACCCGTCCGTCTTGGCAAGGGTAAGTTGGCTGAAGTCATCTTCGCAACGTTAGGACCCTTGTGCTTTGCAGGGTTCAGCTCTGCACCAAGCAAAACTTGTTTACATTTCTCGCAGCCCTGTTCTTCAATGTTGTCATTGTAGCCGTAACCAAAGTCGCTTGATTCGGACACCCAGTTACGTCATTAGGTCATAGCTGAAAGAAAAAATAGTCTGGCCCCTTGAACAAATAGAACTCATTACTGCTGTTGAATTTAGGGAAGTTGACTATTTTGTGGTAAAGATCAACGTCAGGGCTCCAAGTTTACACTGGACCGCAGTCCCGAGGCAAGTGATTTTAGCATCAGGCCTGTAAACTTGTGACTGGAAAAGTCCGTCTAATAACTCTTTCAATTCTGTTGAGTATTGAAGAATACTTACCCATTAGTGCTGGTTCAAATTAAAACAGTTCAAATGTCAAACTGTGTAGGAATTATTTTTTTTCTTCTCATTTCAAATCCGATCTTGTTAAAAAAACTCTGGTCCAATAAACAATTTGAGCTACAAGGCCTTTGGTCTTGTGGATTTTCCCCTCAAATTAGACCCCTGAACGTGCATAGTATGAGATCATAAATTGATTACAGTGATGGTCTTGACATTAGCTCTCAACGTTGGTTAGATTGTAACTTGTTTGTCTCCAATGAACTGACCTCACAGGCTGATGTTCAACGGGCCGTGCATTGTAGGTTCATGGACCAGTCCACCAGCGTCAGGGAGGCTGCGGTGGAGTTGGTCGGCAAGTTTGTGCTGATGAAGCCGGAGCTGATCAACCGCTACTATAGCATGCTCATTGAAAGAATTCTTGTAAGTCAAATATCTTTACACAATTGTATTTTCAACTGCTTCAAGATGTAATTATAATAGACAGTTATTAGGCACTTTTAAACATTGTATCAAAGTGCATTACACTATTACTACACATGTTCATGGGCATTCCTGAACCTATCTCAGCTCCTTTGGAGTATGCAGCACCGGCAACCAAATTAGACACAAGCTGCTAATCATTCACATCAACAATCTCCAGCCACGCAGGTACCCATTTACTCCTGGATGGAGAGAAGCAATTATAGTCAAGTGCCCAAGAACACAAGTGTCATGATTTGGATTCGAACCCGCACTCTGACAACCCATCACATGACTTGCCGGTGAATAATAGTAATATTTCATGTGTTTATTTGTGTAGGATACTGGAATCAGTGTGCGTAAAAGAGTCATCAAAACACTACGTGACATCTGCATTGAGCAGCCAGACTTCCCCAAGGTGCCTGAAATTTGTAACAAAATCATCCGACGAGTAAACGACGAAGAAGGAATTAAGGTAAATCTGCTTCCTTCTCTTAGCTTTTTATACAGAATTAATAGTTTTTGACAAATCTCTTAGACCATTCACTATGTTAACAAAAGGAGTGACCAGGGGACATTTCCTGGCAGGCATGGCAGGCAAGATACTACACTGTTGGTAAAGGAGGTTTTGAATTTTCTTTTTTTGTAAGTTTAATACAAATTTGAGTACCAAAAAACAACAACTGCTGAACAAGTTTTGAAATGGCCCGCCTTTCCTGATTTCAAAAGTTTATAAGTAGTATACAATGCTATCTCTATAAAATGTAAGATTATGGTTTCTTCCATTAACCTTTACAGTCCCAATTTCTTCTAAATCCAATTGCCAAAGTGAAGGAATTCAAAGGAGTTCGGGTCCTCAGGCCCAAACAACCAGTTCTTATAATAGGATCAGGCATTCCAAGAATGTCTAAGTCCAAACAACTTGGTGTGGTGTGACATAGGAGAAGAGGATATTGGAGGAATTGGGTTACGTGCTAGCCAAACTGCCTAGTCTGTAAGGGTTAAGCTATGCCTAAATCGTGCCTGCAGGAAGTCTAGGCTGTGTGGCTGTTTTGTAAACCTGTGCCATTATTGTACTGAAGAATATTCTTGAAGTTATAGAGAAAGTTCCCAAATAGCCTAACGTGAGTTATTCCTATCATTTGATGAAATTTATTTTTCACCATTTTGACAGAAACTTGTGAATGAGACATTCCAACAGATGTGGTTTACGCCGTTGTCGACGGCGAACACAGATAAACTTCTCAAGAGAGCCCTCAACGTTATAGAAGTAGTGGCAGCAAGCAAAGAATCGGGCTATGATTGGCTGGAACAACTTCTTACCAATGTGAGTAGTGGCCACTAGTTTTTTAACCAGTTCCCGTTGGGAATCTTCCATTTTTTCCGTCCAGCCTGACGGAATTATTTTCTTGGAATCACCAAGATCATTTTTTTTTTAGAATACCACTCAAAGAAACCTTGACTTGACAAAGCCAACAGAGAAATTCTCTTTGAAGCACTGGGATTTGTGGTTTCTCTATCGAGAAAATGTCAAATTCACTGACCTGGGCCGTGAGCTACAGCCGAGGATTGTTACTAGAACCAGAATAAAGGCTGGATACTCGGTTCACTCGGACTTGCCTCCATTGAGCCGAAATACAATTAACAAACAATAGTGGAAGTCTCTTGACGGCTTGTAATCCTCTTCTTTGAACTTTCTTGGAACAAAAGGACAAAGGTTCTGGAATCAGGGATTATACAATAACCCCCGCATAATGGGAGAAATTCAATGAAATATTTAGCACCATCTGTCCTCTTTGTGTGGGTAAAATAAAACATTAAATTGTTTCTTTAACACGAGTTAGAAGGTTAATTATTTTTACAATTATTTATACATCAATTTGGAAAAAAACAGGCAATGTATCTTGAACAGGAGCTAGAAAGTTATTTTAAAAGTTGTTTAAACATGTGGGAAAAGTTGATATTTTAGTTTTATCAGAGGATTTGTACAAATCAGTTTTAAATTTGATGAAAGTGTGGAACTCTTAAAAGACTAAAAATGGTGTTTCTTTGTTTCTTTTCGTCAGTTATTGAAAGCAGAGGAAGACTCTAGACAGAAGCCAGTACAGAAAGCTTGCTTACAGATCACAGACTGTCTGGTTGAGCATGTACTCAGATTAGAACTCCAGTCAACAGGTACCTAACTGTCTTTATTCTTATAAATATAGTTACCGCTGTTAATTTAAAGCGTCTTGTAGGTAAATTATTTAAGTTTTTTTTTCCCT
Source organism: Marthasterias glacialis (assembly GCA_911728455.2). Classification (NCBI taxonomy): domain Eukaryota; kingdom Metazoa; phylum Echinodermata; class Asteroidea; order Forcipulatida; family Asteriidae; genus Marthasterias; species Marthasterias glacialis. The sequence goes on from OU452225.1 coordinate 23,642,515, forward strand.
TAACACTGAAGTGTGTTAAGCGCTGTGAATTCAATGCTTTCCAAATCCTGCAAAAAAATCAAAATCAAAGGCTATTCGGGTGGGATTCGAACCTGCATCTTTGAGCAGATGTCTTAACCGCTAGACCATAGAGACTTAGTGGGTTGGTCTATTGCAAAGATTCAAGGGCTCATTACAAATACAAATTGTTTGTTATGAAGTATATTATGATGAAACATTTTGGTGAACTTGCACACAACGGTGTGCCAAGGTTGGAGCCGAGAGTAGCGAAAACCCTGACTGTACAATAAACATAGATGCTGTCACATACTGACTTGCCAACAGGAAAATTTGTAAGCCTGCAATAAAATGATTGTCCTTTGCCTCGCTTTTTACCATCAGAATCCTCAGCCGAAGGCAAGGTCAGCAGTCAGCGTCTTGTCAGCTGTCTTCAGACGCTATATCTTTTCAGTAAAGTCAAGCCTGCCCTCATGCTTGCCCATGCCATGACATTTCAACCCTACCTCAGCACAAGATGCAGTGTAAGTAACTGTAAAGGGTAACCAGTAGCCCTGACCTATCTTGACCTCACCCAGTAGCCCCGACCTAGCTTGACCTCACCCAGTAGCCCCGACCTAGGTTGACCTCATCAATATTGATCACGTAGAGTTATAGCTGCTCCTCATTGATGAGGTCAATTGAGGTCGCGGCTTCCGGTTACCCTTTAGAGTCTAGTGTTGTAGTGCCTGGGAGCGTCTCAAACATTGGGCGTGTACACAACCAGAATTAATAAATAAATATAAAAAAATAAATAAATAAAAATAAAATAATAGAAGTACACAGAGAATATTTATCGCATTGGTATTTTGAATGTTCCAATGGAACACTCCCACAGTCCAACAGACTGGTCCATGTACGACCACTGGAATACTTAACCGATCTAATGAGAGCGTTTTAAACATTCTGACTTTTGAGACAATCATTTTAAAACCAGTGAACCACATTGAACCCCAATCATTTTGTTGTTGTTTTCTTTATGATTGCCAATCATACCTTAAAATATATCTTGTTGATTTGTATCTTATTGATTTGTATCTTATTGATCTGTATCTTGATTTGTATCATATTGATTTGTATCTTATTGATTTGTATCATATCGATTTGTATCTTATTGATTTGTATCCTATTGATTTGTAAATATTGATTTGTATCTCATTGATTTGTATCTCATTGATTTGTATCATTGATTTGTTTCTCATTGACTTGTGTCTCATTGATTTGTATCTTATTGATTTGTATCTTATTGATTTGTATCTGACTGATTTTGTATGTTATTGATTTGTATCATATTGATTTGTATCATATTGATTTGTATCTCATTGATTTTATATCTTTTTGATTTGTATGTCATTGATTTGTATCTCATTGATTTGTATGTCATTGATTTTATATCTTATTGATTTGTATGGCATTGATTTGTATCTCATTGATTTTATATCATATTGATTTGTATCTCATTGATTTGTATCTCATTGATTTTGTATCTTATTGATTTTGTATCATATTGATTTGTATCTTATTGATTTGATAACAGACACACGGTGACTTCCTGGTGGTGCACAACGTCGCCCGTATCCTGGAGTTAGTGGTGCCTCTGATGGATCATCCCAGTGAGATATTTCTGGCCAGTTTAGAAGAGGACATGATGAAGCTCATCATCAGACATGGTCAAACAGTAAGTGTCTCGATAGAGGATGTCCTCCAAGAAATAAAACTAGTTTGCTGTCTTATGAAGTTATGGAAATGTTGCTGGATGAAATTATATGGGAAATAGAGTTCGTCTGGGGATCACTCACAAATTAAATCAAATTTTCCTTGCAAAAAACTATATTTTTCCATCATTTATAAAGCTGTCTTACAACCCTGTGTAACCCTCCTACTGCCTGACCTTTTAATATCATCCACTGTGGTTTTGAATGAAATATGAACTTTGTCAGCCTGCAGTTTGATGTCATGTTGTGAATGCATCTACAGAGTACACAGTCAACCCTCCTATTGTCTGATCAATCAATGTCATCCACTGTAGTTTTGAATTGGGGAGTAACAGTGTGTGTGAGGACCCAGTCTTCACTGCGTGGTAATGACCGGGTTGGTGGCTGGCTGCTGTTAATGGACCGAGTGGAAGGCCATTACCACACTAAGGTCATTACCATGCAGTGGAGACCGGGTCTTCATACCATTATTCTCATTAATAAATATCTTTTAACGTAAAAAAAAAAAGGTAAAAGTAAACAGAATTTGTTTTTCTTTTGCCGATAGATTTAGAAATATTCTATTACACATAATTTACTATTTATGTGTGTTTTAAAGAGACAGACTATGAGCTTTAAAAATTAAAAATACCCTATATGGAAATTATGTAAGTTGGTGTTCGGCTTTATGCTTTGCATTATGTTGATTTCATTTGGGTACCAGCTACCTTAAATTGATACATTGTTTCAACATTTACCCATGGGCGTGGCGTTTGCACGTGGTTTGCGTGAGCCGGTGCAACAACATCTCTTGCTAAAATAGAAAAACACAAACACGCACTACAAAGAAAACAGTTCATCTGATAGTTCCCAGCCCAACATGCACAGTGCATACATAACTTTTACACAACAATATGCTTGATAAGGGGCCATTTATATTCGCTAGTTCACAGAGCCTGTCTTTATATTACATGTTAATTGTTAACGTGATCAGTCAGAGTGCATAAACTCTCTGAGGTATTTATTAATCAACCTTATTTCTGGTTCTTTGTCAGGTTTTACAGAGCTGTGTGAGCTGCTTAGGTGCTATTGTTAATAATGTCACACACAACTACAAGCTAGTAAGGGACTGCTTCCAGAAATACTTTGGTGAGTTGTTTTGCTGGTTGTAGAGTACATTTGCATCATGTTTTATTCACAAAGTGTTGGGCGAGAACGTTGTCTCGGTGCCCTTTGGACTTACATAGAGCAACATTGTAGGCTTTTTCCAGTGGTTTTCTATTGTCCCTTTTCTTTCCAGTTGCTGCCGGGATTCTCTTTTTTTTGTCCCGTCCCCCTGGCGGGATTCTTTTGGAGGAATCGCCATATTTTTTCTTTGAGGGTACCGCTGGCACAAAGAAACCCTAACTTGACAATGACAAGAGAAGAATGATTCTGTTTGTTGGATCGTCCATTTTGTTGCTCGACCGAGAAAATGTCAAATTTACATGGTTGAATGACCAGGCGACCTTTGCTCCGTTGGTCCGAAATTTCAAAATGGCGTCGCAAGACGACCACCGTTTCCAGGCAGGGGAAACATTTACGTGCATTGACGTCATCTGGTTTCAACTGGTTAACGAAAGTTGTTAGTATACAATGCTCACTTCATCTGTGCAGGGGGGAAACTTCAATTTCTTATTTATCGAGTTTCCTGTACAATACTTGAATGGGTTTTACAATAAGAAGAACAAATTCGATGATCAAGTTTCTGTTATCTTATTAATTTACTCTTTAATTTTTTAATCTGAAACAGCCGTGTTGTCCAAGCTGAAAGCTGAGCACGAGTCCAACCCGGACAGTGCCACCATGGCTAAAAACAAACACACACTCCTGAGGGCGCTGTTCACTGTCGGGCTCTTCTGTAAGCACTTTGACTTTGATGCTGGCATCAAACACTCAAAGGTGAGTGCTGTACTCCTGACAGGCGACTTGACATGGATTTCAATATTTGTTGATTGGAAATAATATAAATACTTGGTTCGTATTTAATGCATTATCTACTGGGTCTCCAAGCACTTATTATTTTAATGACAGGTATGCTAAGGCTGTGTCAGAACGAAGGGACTTTGACAATGTTGAAGGCTAGGCCTTTTCAGCAATCTGGCCATAGCCGCTGCCGAAGTACTTAATTCAGACACGGCCTTCCTACACAGAAGTTTACACGGAAGAAACACAGGAGATCATTATCAAAATCTTAGGGTATATCTCAAGTGAATTCCAATTGTAAAAGTAAAGATTCTTTGTCACGATGAGACCCATTTATACAGAATCTTGTAAGTGATTACATGGTGATGTGGCACAGTCTGCTGCCCACCATGCCAGAAACATGGGGGTGAATCCCTCCTGTCAACGATAAGTGTACTGCAGTCTTTTCTTAAATGTATTACAAAACACACGGGACCTACGGTTTAGCGTCCCATCCATAGACACAAAGCAATTATGGTGAAGTACCTTAATTTGACTCCTGAAGTGGCAGACCATAGTTCTGTGTGAGGTCAGTGCCAGGAGTCTATAGTGAAAATGTTCGGAATAGAAATGTTAATGGAGGGTTAATATTAATTTTCGGATCAATTCCACTTGGTAGTTTGTATTTTAGTTTAAATGTCTCTAATTACTTTTATTTTTGTTTTGTTTGAGCAGGCAGGCGAGAGCCCAAGGACTCCCAGAAATCCTCATGCGGTAAGTGCCACAGTAATAATGTCTTCAGGCTTTTTGCTTCCCGCTGTTTATTTTCCATGACTTTGACCCATATCCGCCTGACTGATAAGATCACATAAACACTGTTCTTGCCTATTGTACAATATACACTTGTTATTTACTGCCTTGCAAATAAACATATCCCAACAAACTCAAGAGAATATTGTTCATTTTAATGCGGTATATATTTGCCTCGTTTCCTGTCACATATCAGTATCATTGTGGCTTGTCGTGGCTTGCCGAGCGGATAAGAGCACCGGACTCAAACTCTGATCAGCAGAGTGTGGGTTCGAATCCCTGTCGTGACACTTCGGATGGGACGTAAAGCCGTAGGTCTCATCTGTTGTGTAATGCACGTAAAAACCCAGTTCACTTATCACATAAGAGAAGGGGTTCGCCCCGGTGTTCCTGGTTTAATCGGCTGCAGCTTGTGACACAGCACCTTGTAAACTGTTACATGATGCTATGTAAAGGAACAGGTCTCATACTTCAAAACATAACTCCGCATACCTTGCAGGAAAAAATACTGGGCGCTTTGACACACCCATCGGATGCAATAAAGTGCTATATTAGAACTGCGTAATATTATTATCATCGTGATTTTAAAGAATTAACAAACTTCTTTATATACAGGTTTCACTGTAGTTAGGCATTTACAATGTTTGTGTGTTCAGATTGTAAAACCTGTAGTTAGGCAGATGTGGGTTAATAAGTTGGCTGAACTCTAAGAATATGTGTAAAGCTTTTTTATTTTGATGTTTAACTCCTGCTTTCTTAATCGCTTCAAATCTCTTTCTTCTGGCTGTTGGTTGCCATGGTTTCTGCAAGGTTTAATTTTAAACGATGTTTTGTATTGCAATATGATTTTTGTCTCCAGCCGTCAAGCGAAAGTCCACAAACTGTTCTTAATAATGTGGTATGTATATATATATGCTGATAGTGTGGACCATCCTCTTGTCTTTGGTCATCTGATTCATTCACATCTTTCTGGTTTTCATCATAAGAGTCTAATTTTTTTTAGTGTGAAACGCATAGTCTAGGGTTTTTCCTGATTTTTTTAAAACTTTTTTTTTCAGTGACTTTTTAAGTCAAACTTAATCCTATCCCAAATGCATTGTGGCCTTGAACTTTGCACTTTACAATCAATTTTTGTTGTTACCCCTTCAAGTTATGACACATTTGAAGGGTCAAATTAATAACTGTGTTTAAGTGTTTCAATAAAGACATTATCCCTGCGAAAAGCTGGCCAATTTGGTCATCATGTTTCAGCAAAAAAAAACAACGGGCTTTGTGTTGTGTTGGGGTGTTTGTGCAGCTTCAAAAACATTTATTTCTATTGCTGCATTCAAAATAAGTAATCCAATATTTTGGGGTTTTGAATGCTTTTTTCATGACTTTATTTTAGAAGGAACTATTTCTCTGGAGAACTGGCATTGTTAACAATCTAATGAGCTGTTAGATTAAAACTAATTTTTTTTGTTCAATGATTGCCAATCAAATGTTCTACCTTTAAAACGTTCAATGATTCCCACATGGAGAAATTGACCCCCCCCCCCTTCAAGGGTGAAGTTCATGGCTCATGCATCATATTTCCATTTCATACATGTGTAATATCTGAGTGACGTGGATCTTTTTCTCACCTTGATTAGCAAGTTTTCCCCCCTTTTTTTCAAAATACCACTGTTAATAACAATGTACCGAGGGAAATGCAAGTCTCAAAATCCCCTAACAAGTTGAGGGTAATAACATGGTTGAAAGAAAATTTATTTATTTATTTATTTATTTGTTTTTTGGGGGGAGGGGATCCAGGGCTCGAAATGTTTTTGGGAAATCTGCAGGACTTGTAGTTCAAAAATTTTAATGGTTCAGAATTTTATTTAGAAGACCAGAATCAAAATAAGAAAAAATTATCTACACAGTTTAATAATATATAGAATAAACTGTTTTTCTTTGAGCAAGCGCTAAGAGAAGATTGATCTCATTTGTCTTTGTCAAAATACTTTGCTACTCAACAGAATTCAAGGATTTTTTATCAGACTAAAAGGCATCAATTGAATGCCATTTTGTTATTTGAGGTGGTGTATTATTATTCAAAAGAAAAACACAAGACTGCCGCACTCGTCTGGTCATGAGTTTACTGGCCCGATGCTAAAATCACTGGCCTCAGGGCCTGCAGTCCAGTGTAAATCTCGAGCCTTGGGATCTAACAAGAGTGTTACATCTCAAATTCATGACATATTGTAAATGATACAGGTACTTTGTGGTCACTAACCATTTCTCTACCGTCAAGTTGTTTCTCTGCTAATCAAGCCACACTTCACAAGCACTTCATTCTCTTCACTTGTTTGCACACGTTCTTGCGTTCATTGTGTTTGACCCCTGGTTAAAACATCTGTGCTGGATCAATTTAAAATCCTGCAGTGGTCAGCTTGCTTAGAAGACTTTTTAGGAAAAAGGCTGGCTTTTTGGGAAATAAATGAACAGGTGTTTTGGGGGATTAATACTTATACATGAAAGAAGAGTGTGGGTCAGTTTGCAGTGAAAGGTTTTGAAATAAACAAAACATATTTTCGGCAAATTCATTATATGACTGATTTAGTACATACTCTAAAGGCTTAAAACTTGATGTGTTTGGGTTGAAATGCTTGGACAAGAAAGAAGGGATTGTTTGGAACACTAGGTGGCAGCAAATAAGATACTAGAAACACAAGATTGGACACTTGTGCTGTTTTGCACGGTAGCAGATGTAACGCCTTTTTAACGATCTGCCTTCACCTTTTTTAGTTGGTGGGATCGTATGGCCTAAGTTTTTCCATTTGTTAGGCCCTACTTATCGCGCAAACGATCTTTGGTTTGACCTACCAAACGACAGCGGGCGCATCCATTTTGCATTTAATGTTTCTGAATAGAGTGTCCTGTATTGTGTTTCTAGTATCTTTGGTGGCAGCAGACATTCCAGGTAAGTTTCCTTTCACAAGAGCAATGGATTCACCTGGGGAGTCTGCTGCCACCTAGTGTCCTTCAATGTCTCCCATCGTAATGAAGCAGCAAAGGTTTGATTTATCTTGGGCCTTGCACAATGAAGTAACATCTTTAACCCCAGCAATGGCCTGTTTTAAATACAGTTCATGTAATGCTGTGCACTTAATAAAACGTTTTTTTTAGAAATTGCAAATAAAAATTCCAAAAACAATTACTGCAGTCGAGACATACACAAAGTCAAAGCGGACTTCCCAAACTTTAGTTTGGTCACAACTTGAACTTTGACTAAGGTTATTTAAAGGTCACATGTTGTGCTGAGACCAATACCAATGAGTTTTAAAATATGGCCGATTAATTTACTGCTATGGTTAATAATACAGCCACCAGAACATAGCCACCTGGAAGTCTTTGAAACCAGAAACCCTGTCATTTTTGCCAGATATCTGTGGTATACTTGTATGGTACAGAACTTAAAAGTGATACATTAGTTAGATGTGTGGTCCTTAATGCTAAGCATGGCTAGTTTAGCTGCGCAGTGTGGTCTCCATTGATCAGTTAGAACCAGGGGATGAATTGTACAGGACTTAGGTATCAGGAACAACCCTCATCTCTCTACAAGCTCACCTTACCATGTACATGTACATTGTATTTTTTCAAACTATGTTTCACTTCAGAGAACGGTTTGCTGTATTGTGATCCACAATTTCTGAAAAGACAAGTGCATTTTAACATTTCAACTTCAGAATAAGGTTTTAGGTTTTGCGCACATACTTTTGAGTTAAATTTTAAATATCGGAGCTAACTTTCTACGAAGTACATTGATTCTAGGAAATTGGGAATAAGAGTGAAGACGATCAGAATATGCTGTTTGAATAGTTGAGTTGTTAACCACTGGTTCTTTTCAGAACCACCCCAACTCAAGAGAAAGTTTTATGTACATGGTGTCTCCGCAAGCCTTACTAGATTGTATTCCCACCATGCAAAATTTCAAGTCTTAGTTAAGAATAAAAAGAGTCAGTATTGGAATACATTTGTTGATATCAGGCATGCACATTGTCAGCTAATCAGCTGAGTCTTTGTATTGATGTGTGGGTGTATATCAAATTGAAGAACATAGTACAAAGTCCTGATGTGCCTGGCACTTCCCTCTCTTTCGACATCCTGCAGAGCTTTTTGCATGCATGTTGTATAAAGTAATTGTCCTTTTTTCCATCCAATTGTAAAATATTTTGAATTTTATCTGATTTTTTTAGGTACCAATAAGAGAACGTGTATTCGATGTCCTCTTCTACTTCTGTTCCCATGATGACGAGGAGGTACGACTGAAGGCCATCAGTGGTACTGGCTTCTTGTGCAATCGTCATGCCAGCTTCCTCTTGGGTACTAAGGTGAAGACGATGTACTGTGACATTCTCGAGAATAAGGAGGCCACCGTCAAGCTCCTCTGCCAGGTAAAAGACACTCAAAATTTTTTGCTATTACAAAAGGAGCGAAAAACAAATTACCATAGTTATCATTTACATGTCCAGGGCACCAGTCTACTTGCAGGATTGCGCAAAAATGTCATGTTAAAGGGAGAACGCGATCGTCCACATTGTGTCCAAGCCTGTAGTGTTGTATTTCTGGTGATGCACAGAGTCTGTTAACCTCCTGAATTGAGACATCTGATAGGTTCCACGTCTAGAATTAGAGGGAACCCAGGCCTACTAGCCATTTTTCAGGATTTTTCACATTTGTCAAATCTCATCCCTGTGTGTGCTACAAAAGAACCAAGTACTACTTCACCCTGTGTACAGACTGTGCGCATATTCAAATATTGGCACTGTTAAAATGACAGGTTTCATTTTGTTCACCGGTTTAAACAATGATTGTATAATCAAGGTTCCTTAAAATGCTTGATTATGCACGAGACCTTGCACAGTCTACCCTCGTCCAACTTGGTCAAGATTGGTATCTCAATGGTTGTACTGTTTCTGCACCATTTTCAAATTTACTACAACACACAATGAAATTATATTAACACATTTACCAAGGTCAATGCATGTACCAAAGTCAACAAGCCATCATGTCGGTGCAACATGGTCGTATTTCCTACGACGCGAGGTCTAGAATGTCAAAAGGCTGTATCTCACTTAAAATAACCCGGATATACACAGAAACGTCAACGGACGCAGAGATACGGTGTTTTTGCATGTAGCACTTTCGCTGGAAATATGTCTTCGTTCCAGAATCAAGTACGACCTTGTTGCACTGACACAATGAAATGTAGGTCTCATTGGATAGACCTGTCTTCTTTTCATTCTTGAGGATAAATGTTAGTCACATATTTTGATGTAGGTTCTGAAGAATATTCAGCTGTATCTGACGGAAGAAGACGAGAGAATGAGAAGAGCTGATGCTGAATGTAAGACATTTTGGTTTCTTCTTTTTTAGGTTTTGTGAATAAGATTCAGTCTGTCTAGTCTATAATGTCTGTAGTCTTTTGTCCGTCTGTCATGTATATGCGTTTACTCGTCTATCTGTTGAAGGGCTGATATTTACAAGTTTCGACTTAATCACTCAGCCTCCGTACTCTTCTATCAAATTGTATTGTCTTCATTTTTGATATTGATTTGTTAGTCAGCGTTCTGAATCATATTGAATTGTGTGAGAGTATAAAAATATTCTATTGAATTGATAATTGAAAGATACTAACCACTCATCTTGAATTAACTAACCACTTATTTATGTAAAGCTGACAGTACTTTTAAATGTTTGTAAAAATCAAATCAAAACAGTTAGCACCTGTCTCGCAACAATCCCTGTGTTAATATTGTGTGAATAGTTTTTTCAGTATTTGAGAGAAACTCTGCTAGGGTCAAAACATGAGACTATTAAAAATTTTTAGCATTTATACTTCACGGGTCATGTTGGTAAACAGTTTGAAAACAGCCGATTCCTTTTTAATTTTTCAGGATTTCTTTAAAAAGCAAAGGCATTCTCCAAAGAAGGGTTTTGCCCATCATGAAACATTCTTTAAAGTATTGTTAAGTAATTCATGTGTACTATTTCTGGATGCAGGGAACCGTCTTGGCAATAAGGAAGACTTGAAGGAGATGGGGGATGTCCAGTCAGGGTAAGCAAAGAGTTTTGTCTTCTGACTTCTTGTCACTCTCGTACTCCGGTGTTTCCTCTTAACTTCTTTAGTGACCAGCCAGCCGCAAAACTATTGCCGCATCGTTTAAATGGTCTGGCAGATTTTCACTGGTGTTCATATTAAGGTTATCTTGAAACAGTGTCATTTGTGGGATGCAAAATGAAAATCCTTTGGCAATGCACTATCATCGTGGATAGACTTTTTACCTGTCCTTGGGTGTTGCTATTGGCGGACCACTGCTTATTATCTGTAAAAATAGCAAATTGTTGGGAGACTAAGTCAGTATTATGAGACTATCTGTACTTGCTGACAACTCAGTACCACAGTTAGTTTTGTGTTCAACAATCAACATAAACAAAGTTGATGAAATAGAGTAGTTGCAAGGTAATCAAAAAGAAAAATGAACTTTTACCAATAATGATGAAAAACCAAAAGAGCTGACCATGGAGGGTGTTCAAATAAGCCAATGCTTGTGGGGGAACAGCCCTGTACATACAAGGGGATGAGACGGTGTAATGGCAAACGAGTTAAACAAAATATAAGACTTTTAATATTAAACTATTAAATACTATACAAATATTGGATGCATATGAGTGCATTGTTGCAAAACATTATCACAAAGGTAAAATCTGGACTGACTATATTTCCATTTCATGTGTGTGAAGGCCGAGTGAAGATAGCAAAGCCAGATTTCACCGAGTGATTATTTTTTGTGACAATGCACGAACAAAATGCATTCAGTATTTTCTTTGTGTATAACTCACAATAAATCCATGCCATTTGAAGTATGTTCACAATAAACACAAAATAGACACAGAAACTCGTCCACCCCAAACTCTTGAAATTCTACAAACCCCTTCTAAACATCGTGAATGACTGCATGTGGACACAAACCTTGTCCCCAATGATACGACCTTGCCTCATTTGGAAGAACAGGTACAGAACGGGAACAAAAATGGGTTCAATAAATGCAGGTGTACAATAATTAATGCTATTGGGCAGGCCTATCCAATATTAAATTTTGGAGCATTGCGTTAATAAATACATGGCAAAATAATGGATGACATGTGATGTGTGTTCCACCAACAATCAAGTGACAAGGATCTGTATGTGTGGTATATAAATTTAAATATTTAAAGAAGCCCTCGTTTGACACCAACAGCATGAGCAGTTCCGTTATGCAGCTGTACCTGAAGCAAGTCATGGAAGCCATGATGCACAAGCAATCTGTCGTACGTCTGTCAGCATTACAAGTGATCATCGCAACTCTTAAACAGGGCCTGGTGCATCCTGTACAGGTAAGCACTTACAAATAACTTGAGCTATTTGGTAAACCTGTTGAAGCTCCTTCTATGTTCCAAATACTTTTTTGTCCAACATGGACCAGTTTTTTGTACCTGTAGATATCTGGGGTACTCTTAAAATTGAATTCCGCCCCCCCCCCCCTTTTCCCTTTGTTAAGTGTTCAGTTGACATGTTCTGAAGTTTCCTGCAGAGTATAATGTCTAAGAATTGATTTTTTGTTTTTATTTTTAAATGGTTCTATTCTAGGGTGTTGTATGGTTAGTGTTTATTAATCCTACTTTTTAGGAATTAAATGTCATCTACTTTGGTTTTAAGTGATAAAGAAACTATGCCAGCCTGCAATATGATATGTGGTGAGTGCATCTACATAGTACTCAACATGTACACAATTACTGTGTCGTGTGCACAGTTGTGTCACCAAACACAACCTGTGAAGTTATAGTGGCTTCAAAATGGTTGGTCATCTCGCTGGGAAATGTTACCAAGAGTTGGAGAGTTTGATATTGCTATTTTTTATTTACAATCACATTTGGGGATTGCTGTGTTTCTTCCTTTACAGATGGTGTGCTAAACGATATTGTTCATTTGTATTATTCCTATTATTTTTGTGATTACTATTATAAATATTGTTATTTGTTTTAAATGAAGTTTTGAGGATGACTTTTCTTCCCTTGCAGCCCTCAAATAGATGGTGCTATTTAATCTAGATATTGTTTGTATTACTATTTATTACTCACTCTTAGTGCGTTCCTTATCTCATCGCCATGGGGAGTGACAGCGAAGGCATGATCAGGATAAAAGCCGACCAGCAGTTATCGGACATCGACAGCAGATATCCTGGCTTTATTCCGGTACTCTTGAAAACCTTTCCAAGCCTTTGACTTGTCAGGATTTTTGTCCTTCAGATTTCAGGATTTGTTTTTTTCCCAAATGATGTTTTACAATAAAAATTGGAAACATGATATTGTAAAACGGAAGAGATACATAAAATACAGGGAAGTAAGAGGTAGCCTGCCGCGTTCATTCTCAAAGGTTGTCTTATTTGTAACAACATTGATCCAAAGGGAAATTTTTGAACGGTCCTTTTTCGCAGTTCTTCAGCCCAAGTACGCGTGCTCAGAACTACACACGCAATACTGAGCTTGTATTTTTATTGTTTATATGTCTTTTTCCTTATTTCGAGACCCATGGGAGATCAGTGGTTACCACTGAATACCAGTTGAAAAATAAGTTAAACGTGTTTGTAAAAACTTTCAACCTTTTAAAGAACTCTGTAACAGAATCAAACTTCACCGCAGAAAGTCAGTTGCGACCCAGTCAATTGAGTTTACTTTACTTTAGCAACGCTTTGCAATATTTTTATTGATTTATTTTTTGTAGCTTTAATTCCTTTTGTTATTGAAACGGGACATGAATATACTACGGGGAAATCACAATACTACAGGAAGTGATTTTTCATTGTTATCTTGAAATAACAGTTTTCACAATTTGACAAAAGTTTATGTGATCTTTATGAATGTTTTCTGGGGCACCCAGCGAAGAGACAAAACTTTTGCAGAAGGTTTCTTTATAGTGCTGAAGCTAATATTGGTTTTTCCCAGTTACTTTCGGCAAAAAAACAGCCTGTTTCACTTCCATGCATTCATATTAAAGCGATTTTGCCTCGTAGTTGAAACTGGCATTCAGTTTCATTTTGAGGCATGCAAATTTATAAAGCATTATACCCAAATAAACTTATAAGGTGTTCTTTTTGGCCATGTGAAATTGGCATTCAATTTAGCAGAGTAGGTGCAACTAGTGATTTCTGCGAAAAAGCTGCTGCTAATTTGAATGCCGTTTCAGTGGATTGTTAAATTAAATGGTTATCTTTTTAATCGCATGGTGCAAAAGAATAGTTGCTTACACATAAGTGAAATTGAATGACGTTTGAGGAACTTTCAATTTCCCATGAAACAGAATAACGCTACATTGAAAATTGCCCGGAAAACCTATAATTTATCATTCCCTGTTTGAATTTCAGATGAAAGCCATCGCAGGCATCAAGATGGCGTTCCGTCTTCAGAAGCTCCTCCAGGATGACTGGACGAGTCCGCTGCGTGGGATGCGGGAGAAGGACAGCTTCTACAGCCTGTCTAACCATGTGTACAGCATCATCAGGGGACATCGTCAACACAGGAGGGCGCTCTTACTATGCTTACTCAACCTATTTGATGAACAAGCTGTAAGAAATAATCATCAACTTTGACCCAGTATTCTCTTGACATCTTTTTATACATCTTTTTATAATTATAGTTTTTAAAACCCTGGTTGCTGTAATTGATATTGATCTCGAGGCGTAGTCTTTAATTTCATATCACTAGGTTTATTTAAATAGAGTGGATGAAACCGTGTCATGAATAGAATGATTGAGCTGAAAGCTCTCTAAAACTGGTTTAAGTTCTGATTAAAAAGTTGTAAGTTATACTATTTAACACAAAATTTGGAACAAAGTTTGATGAATCTTAAACCATGTCAACCGGTCATGAGGGTGGAAAATAAAGAATAAAAACAATGTCACTGGGATCAACTAACCCATAAAACTTAATAAAATTAACCATAAACCCAGTTTTTGAATGAGTTGCATTAACGTCATTTTTCCGGTTTCTTGTATCTGGACAGAAAACAGAACTAGATCTTCTCGTGTTTGTTGCTGACAACCTTGCCTACTTTCCGTATGTGGTTCAAGATGAACCTCTCTTTGTCATGCATCACATTGAGATAACTGTGTCCGTCTCCGGAGCCAATCTACTGCAGTCCTTCAAAGATGTAAGTATCCAACCGTCTGAAACCACTTATCAAGGCTCCAAATACCTAATAGACCACAGTCCAGGGGCTAATTTCATAGAGCTGCTTAACCGCAAACCGTAATTTAGCCACAGACAATTGTTGCTTCCCAGAATATGGTTACTTGTCAAAAAACCATGTCAGATGTAACATTTACTAGTGGTATTCTGCACAGTTTTGCTTGTCATTCAACTGCGTAGCATGCACAGACCACACACACGCCTTCTAACGCTGCCTTTCACCCAGACAAGGGAAAAAACAGGTCTTGAATATATTGGCGTTTTCTGGCCATTGAGAGGTGGTTTTTGTGTCGTCCCTGAGTATAAACCTTTGTCCTTTTGTTCCGGAAAGAGGATTACGAGGCATTGAGAGGCTTCCACCATTGTTCATTCATTGTTATTTGGCTCAATGGGGGTCAGAGTGGGCCGGCAATCGAGCCATGGTTCTGTGTTTAGTACCACTCCTATGCAGTAGGTAACCGCCGATGTATTGCTATTCATGGTGCATGAATTTTTCATTTTCTCGGACAAGCAACAAAAGGAACAATCAAAAAATAGAACCCAGGCGGCAACTGGTTAATTGTTGTTGCATGTTGTTCTTATTGTTGGTCAGGTTTTTTCTGGATTGAAAGTTGTGCGAAATTTATTTCAATTGTTTTTATTGATTAATGGCAATATGTATTTCAATAAATTTGACTTTGCGGATGAAAAGGAAAAAAAAATGTCTACTCTCAAAAGATCACGATTTAGTCTTGATAAATCTCTCTGTCTGTATTTCTTTAGTCGTTTTTGAAGAAGCAACCATCCCGGCCAGCTTCTCGGTCATCAAGGTCTAGTGGAGACGGCAAGAAAAATGATTTCAGCGATGATGAAGAGGAAGATGAAGATGTCCTTATGAGTAAGTCTCTGACTCAAGATTTCAAAACTATCAAGACCTGGGATTTGTCATATTTACAGAATTATTTTCATTGATCTACTTTTTTGCCATGAAACGTTCTTGAAGACAGCAGCTTAACATTGTTGAGAAGAGAAACAGTTCCCACTTTCTGGTCAAACCGCTTAGAATTTCATTTGTCTCGACTCAATAATGTACAATCATCGAAGTTGAGGAGGCTACATTGGTAGACTAAAGAGGAGTCCACAACCCTTGTTATCAGGATAAAACATTTGTATATGATCACGTTTATCAATAATGTACCTTCTTTTTTCACTGGCTCTTGATTTTTCTGGCTGGAGAGTGTTTGTTTATCCTCAACAAAATACAACTGGATCTCCCGTGGGCTTTTATCCTCTAGAGCAATAGGAGTCCATCTCCCATTTGATCATGATTTTTAACATTTTGAAATGATCACACAAAATGTTTTGCCATTCCTATTCACTGGATGTAGAGACCGTGCAATGCGATAAACATCTTGATTTTATTTGCAGACCTCATACCAGAAGACTCAACTCATTTGCTAGAGTGTTGTGTGGCTTCACAGGCCTGCATCATGCTCCTCGTCCTGAAACAACATCTCAAAGATATGTATGGCTTCAGGGATAGGTAAGAACTCTCAGCCTCAGCTTCTCTCCATCTTGAGTGTAATATCATGCAAACAATGAATGTTTATGAGTGCAATGGTGAGATTACTAGTGAGATGAGATATGGAATGTTCCGTTCAGTGAGGCGAAGTCAACTTGAATGGAATATTCCATCTTTCAACGATGGAAAATATCCTCTCCATTGCATGAAGACAAAATATGTTAAGTTTTATATAACATCCAAGTAGATCTTTGTTATTAATGATGGGAGGATGAAACTGAAAGAGTAAACAAAATGTACCAGATTGTTTTCTGGCGTCCACGACCAGATGATGTTCTACTACTGTGTTTAATGGGTGGTGTGATCCAGTATGCAGTAGTAAAAAAGGATGGGGTGAAACTAAACCGCACGGTAAATAGTACTAAATGCACGGTTCTTGATGTTGTTGATGCAGTGGTTTGATTGATGAATGTTGCGTGACCTACAATCCTCCAATCAAATGACATGGATAGATCTGGGTGTTATGTAAATTAATCTGTTCTGAAAAACAAATCTGTCATTAAAAAAATTTGTTGTTGTGTTAGTGTGGTGAAATTTAGAATAATGAATGCATTGATTGCTCTTTTCCATTTTGTGTGGTGACATTTAGAATAATGAATCCATTAATTGCTTTTTCCATTTTGTGTGGTGAAATTTATAATAATGAATGCATTGATTGCTCTTTTCAATTTTGTGTGTTGAAATTTATAATGGTGAATGTATTGATTGCTTTTTCAATTCTGTGTTGTGAAATTTATAATAATGTATGCATTGATTGCTTTTTTAGTTTTGTGTGTTGAAATTTATACATAATTAATGCATTGATTGCTTTTCCAATTTTAATTGCAATTATTGTAATTGTAATGTTGAACCAAGTGCAATGAATGAATGAATGAATGAATCAATGTAATACGGAGAAACTACTCCTTGGTAACATGGATATAAGTTCTCAATTTCATTTTGTATTTTTTGTGCATTGATTAGCTGCGATCAGGTCTATTTCTATTTAAATGTATTTTTGTATTGATATACCTTTGTATTGATGCTTTGTTGTGATTTGGTCTTTGAATCCTAACTTGAGATCATGCCCATATTGAAATTGTAATCCATGTCGATGAATACTCCAAGTGTGGTGAAGATTCTCAATTTGAACTTTGTCTCACTTGATTCTTTTTTATACCTTGTATCCTTCCCAATTTACAGCACAATCCACAGATACTCCCCCACAGAGGCAGCCAAAGTATATGATAAAGCATTAAATCGCAAATCTAGTGTGATTTTCAGTCCGGCGAGGGCGCTAGAGCTACTGAGTGTCGGTCAGCCAAAGATACCCCTGACAGACCGAGATAAGAGGGACATCGTTGCAGAATATTTAGATGTGAGTCTCTGGGGGGGGGGAAGAAAAGTTCTTTGTAATGGATTGACCTCTCTTTTCATAAAGTTGTATGTTGTAACTATTGATTGTGTACTGCAAGAGACCCATACTAGGGACCTGTAGAGATTCGTAAAATTTGGTGTACTTGGTGATATCTATGTGTTAGTGCAATAAACGTTGTATCAACAAAAAATTGCCTTTACACAACATACTTGCTTGAAACTGCAACAGTGTTGTATGTTTCTAAGGCGTGTCAGGGCCGAGCGGTTTAGTGCATTGAACTCAAGTTCTAGTGGCTAAGTCATCAGGATGTGGGTTCTAATCCTGGTCTATACTCTCAAATATAACACTGAGGAAGTACAGGTGGTTCACCCTTAACCAAATGTTTCCAGGCTTTTCCAGACTTTTCAAGTTTGTATGATCACACAATTATCTGCCATATTTCTTGCATGAAGAATGTTGCTGAATGCTTTTGCTATTGACTGCTGACAGGGTGCATTGAAGTCTGTCTGTTTTAAGTTGGTCGGTTTTTGTTGATAGTATCTCACAAAATGTAGTTACAATAAGGGAATGATTGGAATAAAAATGCCCAATTGGGTGGTTTGTTCTTTGTATCTCAGAAAATTTAATTAGAATAAGGAACGATTGGAATAATATGAAAACAGTTGTGCATTAAGAGGAAAGTAAAACCCATCCCTGTAGTCAAATGGCTAAGAAGATAATATCAGTACAACAAAATGACATTGAAGCTTCTCTTTACCTGCAGTTCAAGCAGCTGATGGAGCTTATGGATCCCTCAGATGATGAGGAGGATGAAGACAAAGGAGACTCCAGCAAAGCCAAGGCTCATGCAGTCCCCATCGCCTCCACCTCCACCTCAGCACCCCTCAACACTTCAGGGAACACCGACGAGGACAGCAGGCCTCACGCTGCTGGAGCTGTAGGGAGCCCCGATGCGGTGGCAGCAGTGAGAGTGGAAGACGACGAGTCTGACGTTGCTCCATGTTCACCGCCATCTGGAGATGTACAGGTGAGTTGATGTTATCCTCTATTAAGGGACGGGAAGGGGTGTCCTGTTGGCAGATGGCCAAGGTTGAGAACACTTTGCATGGAGAAGCTGACTGACTGTTCAATATCATCCAAACGGTTAAGAATGATAAATGCATTTTTTTCCAGTCTGCAATGAATGCCCCGACACCTTGTACACCTACATATCTGTGCCTAGTTGTTCCGCCATACAAAACCCATGTGGTCGAAAGGTTGATCAGCTTTCTTGAAAATGTTGTTAAAAGTAAGAGGATTTAAAGACACCTCTGTGGATGCAAACCTTAGTCTTGACTCGAATGTTAGGAATTTCACATTGTTCAGTTTTCTGAGTTTTCTCTATCTAATCCCTTATGAGATTCTGTTTGCATACTTCTTTCTGCAATGACTTGTTGGTCATTGCAGATTTGTCAATTTGTTATCATCCGTTGCATATTATTTGTTCTTTGGCTTGCATCATTGCACCATTGTCATTAATATTTATAAACAGATTTTATTTGCTGTTGACGATATTTGTTTGGTTTGCTTTCTATTGTCATGTGAAGTATGTTTAATATTTTCCATATGTGTATGAAAATGAAGCTAAATTTTGTTCAATAATTTGTGTGCATTGTTTATTTTAACATCCATGTTATTTTTATATTTGAAAGTATCTCTAATGGAAGACATCACAGTGTTGACCCATTTCATAAATTTTAGTTGCGCCTTTTTGGCAGTAAGATTCTCGGTGTGTTGGTGTGCTGTGCATATTTTAGGCAAAGCATGTACATTAAGATGTGCACCATATCTTACAAACAATTTGACTTCCAAACTGGCAAATCATGGGCAGACAGTAGCCACTAGTGAAATCAGTGCAAGAGCTTTATACTGATGAAATCAGACTTGTAATTTCTACTTTATTCACCAACAATTGATTTGTTTGTGGACTTTTTTCTCCCCTGATTGTGTTATGTTTTGCTACTTTATGTAGATTGACTGGCTTTCTATCTGTATTGACCCCTTTCATGATGCAGAACGCACCTCGGCACAATGCGCGTCTATCATTTCCACCCTTTTGGGAGTCGATTCCTTTGCGTACATATTGACTCCCAAAGCGGCGCATAGGATAGGCATGTGTAAGTGCGCTGCTCATCATGAAATAGGTCAATAGGGCGCCCTCTTGTTCAGTAGATAATAGACTTGCCAATAACAAGTAGTTAAACAGTATTGTATGGTCTGAGTTTAGGATTGTCCATTGTCAAAGCCATATTGCAGCCCCACTTAACAATCTAAAAAAGTATCATGTAGGTGAATTTATGTTGGGAGGTTTTTATTTCTTAAAGTAATTTACTTTGATTAAGTTACTTGTATGATTAATTTACAATAGCAACAATGTTTTATATGTACATATGTATGTTTGTATAAGATTTGATTTGACTTATAAAAACTTTTTTTTTTAAAGATACATAAAGTAAAACGACCAAAGTCCAGAAGCCGCCGGCCATCACAGAAGGTCATCAAGAAAACGCCCAAACCAAGAAAGAAACGACGGAAAATATCCTTTGAAACATCTCAGGACAAGGGGGGTACATTATGGGTCAACCAGCATGACTGACCCAATCTGACCAAAAGGGTGATATTCTGAAATTGTTCCGAAATATATACAAACGCCCATCGTTAGTCAGTTTGGAGGTGGAAAAGTTTTGCGTAATAAGGCGTCATCTGAGGTCAAGTGGTTAAAAATCGTGGTCACAGCTTGAGAAATAATTGTCACCAAAGACTTTCATTCATGATACTCCTTTTAGTATAACAAATAAAAACTTTGTTATTTATATAAAACAAAAATAATAATAGATAAAACAAAAAATCTCCCCCCCCCCCGAATTTTGACCCTGGTTTATGTCTTCCAGGCTCTCAGTTCTGCCATTCTTAATCCTTTTTAGTGTTGGGGATATTTGTAATTATGTCATGTGAGGGAAAACATTCCTTAACTTTTTGTTCTCACTTCGTTGACGACAGTGATGAGGAAGATGAAAGCGATGAGAGTGATCCAGACTTCATGGTGTAACCGTCGACCCCACTCACCCATGGACACCAAGGTTGTGCATGGTAGCGACACATGATGCCCCCACCGTGGACCAAAGTTTTTCTTTCAAGAAATCCTCTTCTTGCTTTAGCTTTTACAAAATCTATTGTATCCCTGCCTTTGGGATTCTTTTACCCTTTTAAAAAACTCAGTCAGGAGCATTTTTGTTTTACCAGCATTCAACATTTTAGTATTTATTAATCTGTTCAGAAATGATCCTGTTGTGGTAACATTAATTTTTGACAAATCGATCAACTATGAAATGTCGACAGTGGACAACGATCGAATCAAATCCATTCGAAACGCATTTTTTGCTGAGATGGAAAGATCCAGACAGGAAATGTCGGAACAAACCTTAAAGTCAACCTTTCAATAAAAGCACTTTTCCAGAGAAATAAAACCAACAAACTTATGCTGCTTCATGAGCGGCTAACTAGGAACTTGTACAGTAAACTTGATAAAATGACCCCTTGTTTTATGTAAATTATGAAAAAGGAGTCCTTTTTTTTTTCAATTTTTTTTATATACCTTTTTGATGTTTTTTGATGTTTGTTGAGTGAGGTTGTAAACTTTTGGCATTTTTTCAAACTTGTTAATAGTTATCTTTTGAGCAGATATGAGAATCTCCAATCACTAGGCTTCCTCTGGAGTACCCAGTTTTTAACAACAAAAGATGGAAATTGACTAATTTGTTTGTTTAAAAAAACATCGAATGACTTGACCTTTTTACAAAGGATGGTGGGTTGCTTATTTACCCTCTCCTTTAACAGAAAGAAAATCACCTGACTCTTTTATAGGATCAAAATTATTTTCGGATGGAAATACTAACAAATTAAAGCGGCAACACAAATGGGCAAAAACACAAAGAAAGTTGACTCTTGTGTAAAACCAGGGGCGTAAAGATGAACAAAAAAGAACATAAATGTATAGCTATCATGTTGTGACTACCTTTGGCATGTTCCCTGTCTACACAATTATAATAATACGTATAATTCTCATTTTGTATAAAGGGAACAGACTTGTTTTCATTCAAGCCGTGATGGGAATTCATCGATCTGGTTAAGGGCCTAGTCAGAAGCCAGCTTAGGCCGTGTGCAAACCAGCGGCTATGGCTGCTGCTTGGTTGCCATGTTAACATGCATTGAAGGATAGGAAGCCCATGGCAACGCCCTTGACAGCAGCCACAGCCGCCATCTCCAACACAACCTCAGGCTCGCCAATTATTTTGAATATCTGGCTTTCGGTGCGTGGTTTCCAATAGGTGAACAGAACCTAAAGCCGAAACAGTGGTTTCTTAAAGGGCCAATTAGAAGAGAAAAAAACCTGAAACTAAATCCTTGATTGCAACAATTATATAGTGGTTTATTTTATTCAATACAAAATCACCTTGTGATTGAAAAAAAAATGATAATAATAATATGAAATACTTAAATGTGTCAAATGTTTCTATTGCAATCAAAAACTCATGGATGGGGGTTGGTCATTTAACATGTGGCCTGGCCCAAGGAGCCTGCCACAGTGCCGTCTTATTTGCTTGACCCAAGATGGCATAGGTCAACCCCTGTGACCAAATTTCATGGAGTTCTCGAAGAAGAAAATAGTGCTTAGTAAATTGTTCTGCGAAGTAAACATTTGCAGGGAACCAGTCACAAATCATGTACATTGCATTATGTTTGGTTGGTAAGCTGTTTCTGCTAAACAAGCTTTTTCCATGCTAAGCATTCTGTGTTGTAAACAACTATTCAGGACAAACAATTTGGTTACCACAGAAAAGTCTTGTGTAGCAGAATTGGGACACCAGCCAAAATACACATAGTGCACAAGCTAATGACTGGTTTCCTGCAAACTGATGCTTGTCAAATAAACATTTTGGAAATCCTGGCGACAAGTGGTTAAAAAACATAACTTCAGATTCTGCTTAAACTTAAATGTCTTTCGTGTCATTGGCCCGGGCAAGATCTTGAGTCGGGACGGGGTTTCATTAACTGTTGTTATCCTGGACCATTTGTGTTTTTTTTCTTTTCATAAAACTGCTTAGCGCAGAAATACCGTGTTAGCAGAAACCGGCAACCATCCAAATTCACTTTGGTTTGTGACCGAAGCCTTGCTAATTTTAAATGCGGAGCTTCGGAATTGTTAAAGCAATATTTTCTGCTTCATGGCTTGATGGAATTGGTGCACTGGAAGCCTTTCTTTTGGGGCTCGACTGTGTTGCTGGGTTGGCATACTGTTTGTCCGAGGTCATATCGGTGGCATATCGAAAGGAATAATTTACAATGCATTTTATTCTGTGAAAGGTACTATAGTTTGTTATTCCAAGGGCAAGCATAGTTTTAATATCTGAAGAAGGGAAAACATTAAAAGGACAAATAAATCAAATCAAATCACCCGGCTGTTGTGATGCTTCGACCGCACACACTATTTGGCTAAATTACATTTTATCTTAATACTTTACTCTCTTTTTTTTTAAGGATAATAACTATTTGAGAATATGAAATTATTATTTTATTTATCACGTTTTTCTGACTGGTGATTTTGATTCCTCTTCAACTATGCTGCATGTCGTGTCAGAATTGTTTTCAAATCATAGGAGACAATGATTTTGGAATGTAGTTTCATATTTCAAACCATGACTTCGGTGTCTCCACTGACCGTCCACTCTAAATACCCAGACCTCTAGCACATCGCCGCCATTTTGTCCCCCATTCGAATCAATGTAACCAACGGAGGGTGAAAGGGCAAGATAGTCAGATCCCTATTTGATTGAATGGGACTCCGTATTTATCATTGTTATTGCACACAGGGAACCTGCCAAAATATGAAAAGAACTGTTCAACGTATAGACAGTTCACACCATCTTTAGAACCCCGGATTTCTTCCAATTCTTGGTGAGGTCCTCACACGAAGTTGTAACATAAATTAAATCGTTATTGTATAAACAGTGAGTTTACTTCTCTCTTTTAAATGTTTGAGTTCTAGCTACATTTATTACAAGGGTTGTAAAAATGCTAGACCACGCCCTGAACTTTTCTTATTCATATTTATTGGATTAAATATAGCAATTGGTTTTTTTAAATGAATGTTAAACTTGTTGTTCTTGTAAATATAGCCAAATGAAGGGGCCGTACATACAATATTTTTGATCGCTCTATAAAAGTAACAACCCTTAAATAAATTGACATAAGTATTGGCATCTTGAATGGTGTACGAGTAAGTGTTTTTTGTCACAAGATCGATCGCAGCCACGGAGGCATTTTTTATGGCTGGATCCACCATCTTCCTCCAGTGTCGACTCCTGATGCTTCCTTATGTACCTTTCTCGCCTATGATGACGGTACAATTTCAATTCCACAAATTATGTAAAGGGCGGCTGCCGGATGGTTTCAAACCACTTCTGTTCTCAAACCGTCACCATTTTCTTAGGAAGTTTTATTTATTTTTGAGAGCTGTTTTTTCTTATTCTAACCTTCGAGTAATGCATTTCTCCTTGAGACAAGTCTCGTGTTCATAGAAATATTTGTTATTCATGAAAACCTTATTTCATTACACATGGCGACAGCGCAAGCGCCAACAACATAATGAATAGGAGACAACGAGAATGTTTTAGATGTGGATTGGAAACCCCGAATGGGGGAAAACCCGCGCAATCGGGTAGGGACAGAAACCCCAATCCAATCCAATCCCAACCCCAATCCAAGGCGACATTCTGCGGCGGTATACGAACCGGGGTCCACTGAAGTGAAAGGCAGGGAAAAAAGCCTGACCCAATTGTTGGACGGTTTAACTTCACAATCCAAGTCTGAAGATCCAGCATCGTAATAACATCGGAGTCCACACCTTGTATAAACAAGTTGCCCTACGGGCTAAAATCTCGTCGTTCCATGAGTATAGAGTTGTACGCGTCTGTTTCCTGGTTTTCATTTTCATACAGTTTTCGGTGGAGATGCCCAAGAGTCTGCCACTATACCTTCCATTTCGTGATGTAGTCTGGAGTCAATCAGATGAAAAAGTTAACAGAATCTTGCTACTCGAATAAAACAGGAACAAAAGAGTGGAAAGCATCAGTCAGTACATTTGAGCTCTGACTTCTTGGATGATGTCGTTCCTCTCAAGACACGGTCTGCTCAGAACCTCAAGTAGATCAGCCACCGTGACGCCTCCTTCCATCGCCCATTCCTTGAGGAGATACTCACTGGGGTTGGTCACCCTCGCACTGTCTAAAGCAGCTACGAAATCCACATCTTTACCCAATTCACCTGTGAAAAAAGGGAAGTTAAGATTTTATTTACAGAACTCCAAGGTCAGAGGACAGTGATGATCACAAAACATTAATGTTCTTAAAACCAATAATTTTTCATTTAAAAATGTTCATGAGAGATTTACGTAACCCATGGTCCTCACCTGCCAGTGTCTTCCAGCTCCTCTGTCCCCGTGTATTGAGGAGAGAGCACACCTTATCAAACAGGTCTGGTGGTATCTTGGTGATGAATCATTTAAATTTATATCAGTTTTACCCTGGTTTCGCCACTCTCAATGCACACAAATAAAAACAAAATAAATACAACTTAATGGCACACGACCGTTGTGCGTTTTTGTGCATTTTTGATTGTCCGTCCTGCGCAGCAAGAGTATACGGTGGCTAAAAACTGAAATGTATATAATCTTGTTATCCCATTATTAATCAAAATAAGATGAACGCCGTTTGAAGCCTTCAGTTTTCTTCTCGCGAAAGAAAGCATCAGCATTGACAATTAGCTCTCCATAGAACCATGGCAAGAGGTATTTGAATGATAAACGGTGATAAACGGTGTTTACATTCTGCCGAGTTCAGAACCTCATGTTTCCGTCATTTTATAATAATAACAATTTGGGAGGCTAAATCATCCTTACTGGCAGCTAAGAAACTGAATTGCGAAGGACGCGGTTACACGTGTTCGAGCTGCAGGCATTCAAGGGTGCCTTCGGCAGCCAGCCACATTAACCAATGACCACGGAGCACAGCCCGAGATCGAAAGTTTTTGGCTTTTCCGGAGAGAGGAAAACCGGATGGCCCGGAGAAAAACCCTCATGGCACAGGAGAGAACCAACGCACAACTCTACTAACATATGGCCCTATAGCTGGGAATCGAACCAGGGACACATTGATGAGAGGCGAGCGCTTTACGCACACGTCACCCATGCCACCCGGCGTTTTAAACCGGCGTTTCCATTTAGTTTATTCAACTTTATCGTGTAAAGCACACAGAGGAAGAGTCCTATTAGGACGAGGACAAGCTGCACCACCTGAAAGGAATATTTCCTCGTAGTCTTCTTGATGATGGTTCAGAGTGATGTCTTTCACCTCGTAAAGTAGTACAGTTGGTACAATATTCTAAAACGAGATACTTTGCATAAAAACACGACCTTTGGACAAGTCTGTAGATGCTAAATAGTGTTTTTCTTTTTGTCTCTTGACCCGGGCCAAAGACAGCTCAACAAATCATCACGACATTTGAGCTCTGACTTCTTGGATGATGTCGTTCCTCTCAAGACACGGTCTGCTCAGAACTTCAAGTAGATCAGCCACCGTGACGCCTCCTTCCATCGCCCATTCCTTGAGGAGATACTCGCTGGGGTTGGTCACCCTCTCGCTGTCTAAAGCAGCTACGAAATCCACATCTTTACCCAATTCACCTGTGAAAAAAAGAAGTTAAGATATTATTTTTACAGAACTCCGAGTTGAGAGGTCAGTGATGATCGCAAAACGCTCTTTCTCAAACCAACCATTTCGTCATTTTACGAATTTCACGAGAGATTTACAAAACCCATGGTTGTTTCCTCACCTGCCAGTGTCTTCCAGCTCCTCTGCCCCCGAGTATTGAGGAGAGAGCACACCTTATCAAACAGGTCTGGTGGTATCTTGGTGATGAACGTCTCCGGGTCGAAAACTACCCTCTGTGGTGAATGAGAGGTACTTGGATGGTGCTCCTAAAGTGTTAAATCATTTAAATTTATATCAGTTTTAGAAGTAAAGGTTCGGTCACGAGATGTCTGCAGTAGGTCCCATGAAGTTTTTGAATAAATTAAATAGGTTTCAATTGGAGAAATTTATTGCAGCACTGTCAATGTCCAGAAACCCTGACAACTTAAAAAATGTTGGTGCTGTCTTTATGTCTGTCGACACTCGATGTTCAATGAGTATCTACAACTACTTAGCAAATGGTAAACTTAAAGTGTGCACTCACCATTGAATTGCTCATTTTCATATTGTATCGCCTTACTCCACAGAACATTACAGTCGATGACTTTGTTGGGAATGACTTGTTGTGTCCGGCCATTTTGAGGACATGGATAGCCCCACCGTTTTGTTTGACGGCCATCGCTTCATTCGATGGAGGAGGTCCGTCACAGAAGGGACACCGGGGACCAAATGTAAAGTCAAGATGCGAGTAGTCCCTAGAAGTGATGCCCCTCACAGCATCTACCAAAAACCCTACTAACTCTATGCTAGAGTTATCAGGCTCAAACGTTAAAATGGCGACCGAAAGGAGCTGCTGTTGAGAGGATTTCTTCTCCAACTGGAGCTTGAAGATTAAACTAGTTCCAATATGGAACCGACAGCGATCTGCAAAGATTAGCGGCTTTGAATCAGGTTCCTCGTTGTCTCTGTGGGCGTGTGCCAGGCATCTTGTCAACAGACGGTAGTAGATGGTTCTGGGATCGAAGAAGCCAAAGTCAAAGTAGAAGACCTCCTCCCTGTCTTGTGATTCCCAAAACTTAGTCCAATCATCCTCAAAAGGAGGCAACATGGCAGGCACCAAAAAGGAAGGCTGAGAACGGCTTGGGTGTTGAGTGAGATCCACTGAGCCGATGAGATCGAAGGCTTGAAGAAGATTGGTAAGCAATGGGATAAGATGAGGCATATCGCAGTAGATGTGTTGCAGCAGATCCTCTGAAATAATCCCCGTGTCCTCGTAGTTTCTCCACTCAATGGCGTAGCGGTGTGAGCGATGATATCCTCGTGGGACATAAACTAACTTCTTCATGACGTCTACCAAAAACTGAGGATCAAGTACCACATGTTGTCTCAGTGTTTCGTCTTTCTCTTTATAGATGATCTCTCCTGCCTCGCAGAAAAATTTCAGCATTTTCTTTAACTGATCCTCACCATCTACGTTACATGTGTCTTTAGCCAAGTCTTGGATCTCTGTTAGCGTAGCTACATACTTGGAACACTCGGACTCCTGGGCAAGCTTCCGACGGTTTTGGATCTCACGGTAAAAATGCAAATACTTGATGGGATATTTCTCCTGGGCGTACTCTGCACTCTCGACCCTCGTAAATATCTCTGCTCTTAGCTGCCAAAAGTCCTGATCAAAGGAATCCGAATTCTCCACCAGAAATAAAGGCTTGTCGTCGACCGGGTTCAGGACAAGCCTGTCGCAGAATTTGGAAGTGATTCGATTGTGAAGATTATTGGCAAAAGACTTTCTATCTGTCTTTGTGACACTGGCTTTATGAGTACCGACAATCATGACGACAGCATCTGGGTGCCGCGCGTGCGCACATACAGAGTGAAGCCAGTAGAGGAGTTTCTGAAGTTGTTCATCTTCATCAGAGACAGCTGCCTCTAGGTCGAAGACAATGACGTACAAGGCTCGATCGGGCATGAACACATGGTGGGTACAGTGGTACAAGGTGTCTCCTGCGAAGTCCCACAGACTCAGTTTAGTCTCAAGGAGAGGTTGTCCCTGGATCAAAGCTTTCATTTGGTTCCGAATCGTCTTCACAGGGAAAGTAGATGTTGTACTCCATATCCTATAGGCTGTGAAGAGGTCAAACAATGGAAAAATGACAGCTGAGAAAGTATACAATGCAAGAGATTTCAAAGACGTGTCTGGCACTCTAAGAGTCCATCCACACACGTGGGCCAGGTAAAGTCCAATTACCAAACCAATGGTTTTTTTGGTGACATATCTGGCGTTGAAATTGTACTTGCAAGCGAGCCTGCTGCTGCAGATTGTTGCCCATGTTGTCCCGATATGCATGACAAACCCATTAAGGAAAATGAAGTAATGAAGTCGGTAACTGCAGTTAATTTGAGTATAAATTGAAAGTAAGATCAGCATAAAAAGAAGACAGCCAGACATCCTTTTCGGATGCCACCGATTATTCACTGTACAATATTTGTAGCTCCCCATACCGATAGTTCCTCCTGTGAGTAGTACAGCGAAAAGTGTCAACAAGTTCCACGAAGTTAACGAATGAACCGTTTGCTGTCCAGTTTGCTGCCCAGTTTCCCAAGGGTGCATACACACCGAGAAGGCCACCACCATGCCGGTGCGAAAGCCAAGGCCTGTCGATACTCCTACCAGGACGGAGTTCATAAAATTTAACAAGACACTCTTACACATGAATCGAATCGTGTCATTGTAGCTTGAAGGCTCGTTGGTTTTACAGGCTAGCTCTTCGACTGGGTGACTGATTCGAATAATGGCTTCAAAGAGAGCAAAAATCAACGATGTTGTCGTCCCGAACTTGATGGCCATGTTGTAGTCTGTTATGACCGTCAATGCACCGACTGAAAATAAAACAAACACAGCGTACCCATGCTGAAAAATCCCAAGTGTGTACACTGCAGCAATGATAACTACCATTGCCATAACTACTGAGAGCTGTGACGCGACACTGACTAAATCAGACCCTTGTCTTGGTGTTTGAGGGTTGGATGGAAATCTACGGACGTTTCCCTCCAGTCCTTTGTTAATTTTAACTGGTGAAGTCTCCTCAAGCAAAGCAATAGCTGCGGCACATTCTTGAATATCGTCTGCCTTAGCACCGCCTGCCTCATTCCATTGCTTATCCACATTAGTGACGTGACACATACGCGTCTCGATGCCGTGTGTCGGCTGCTCGTGGAGGTCAAACTCTCGTCCAAGAAGACGGTTCAGTAAGCTGGTTTTGCCAGCACGAGGCTCGCCAAGGATTAAGACTCGTGCCCGGTTGGTGGGAAGTTCCCCGACAGCCTCCGCGGCCGAGTAAGCATTTCTAAGGGGCTGATCATTCACGAGTACGCTCAAGTTGAGACTCCATTTGCCATAATCTGAAAATCCAGACAGGAATTTTGTTACACCGCTGCCAAAATCTGTCCCAAAAGACCTGACTTGACTCCTGTCCACGGGCATCATGCTCTTTATATAGGCCCAGATCGAGTCACAAGAAGGTAAAACGTTATTTATTGACTGCCAATTTTCTCAAAACCTGCTCGTACAAAGCGATGTAAAGACTACTCGGAGTAGAACGGTCTGAGCTCAATGTCCAACCTGATCCTTCAATTCTCTGTATCCAATGTTTCTGGCTCATAAAGTATAAAGGGCGGACCCATGGTATTGGTTTTGATAACATAACGTTATCAAATAAAATATAACACAAATTTGAAGTTATTCGATTAAATTGTGCAGCTAAAGCTCGTGGACTTGTAGTTTTCACTTGTTGATACGGTATGCTTGCATGATTCTACTGCGTCGAACGACACTGAGAAGGCTGTCCACTTCGCAAATAATAAATACTAAAATGTTTTCAAACAAGAAATGTCTTTCAAATGTGTTTATCATCCAGACATCACGAGAGTTACAATTTCACTGGGTGGATTAAGTTGACATGGTTGAAATAGACACGCGAAGGTTTTCCGCTCAGTCATGAAAGGAAATAAATGTCTACACAATGACGTTACAGGTCGTTATTCATTTGTAGTTTTGTTACGTTCAGTTGACTCTACACTTCATTGGAATGAATAGAATTGAGGCATTTACCTTGTCTCCCACATGAAATTGAGTCACAGAGTCCTTTGTGTTACAAAATATCCTGCTTAATCAACCCCTGCTTAATTCAATCAGAATCTATTTAACACATCTTGTCAGTTTCCAACCAAACTTGCGATAAAAGCTCCCTGCAGATTCGCGACAGTTACACATTGCACGAACATTGTTAGGGAAAACCAGATCCGTCCAAGATTAGCATGCACAGCAAACAGTGAGTAGCATTGCACGTAAGCCTTCTGAACAGAAAACCACAACATCAAACCGAAAGTGAAAATGAACCATTATTGTCAGAAGATCACAATGTCCGTTTCCGTTCATGAATTTATTCAGTTTTGTTTTGGTGGTGTTTCTGAAATGGACAAAATATAGTTAGCACGAAATGAGGCCAAAATAATTTTATTCACGTAAAAATACTTTCGATGTCAATGTTGCGTAGATTTCGATGAACGTGTTCTTGATTAAATTATAGTTTCTTTTTTTCCCTCTATGATGAACTTTAAAATGTACATCTTGCGATGTGGGTAATGTTTAATAGCAATATTTAAATGTTGCTGTGTAATGATTAAAGTTTGGTCCAGTGAAGTTGTTCCCGCCCGGAATACATGATGTTTTATTAACTGAACATGAGTCAACGAACACGTGTGCAACCGATACACTTTCGGTTTTTTATTTCAAACATACGAACCGGTAAGCCTGATTGTTAAACGAGGTCGATGGAAGGACCATTAAAACTCTCGCAGCATCCGAGAGACAAAAAATAATCCAATTGTTACCAAATATGGTCATAATTCTTTTTTTTAATGGGCCAATAAGGCCAAGATTCCATGTAATCCTCACCCCTGGTATACCCCATAAGCCTGTAGACTCTCATTGGCCAGACCCTAACCGCTGCAGAGTAAGGAGTGTTGAAAGACAGCAGCCACCTGTCTCAGTGTAGTAATTGATTGACCCCTGTGCCAAGAATTCCCTTGGCACAGGTCGGTATGCAATTTGTGAAAACAGCTTGTGCGGCCCGTGGATCTTAATTAACACAAGTCTAAGTCTTGACTAGCACTCCAATTCACCCCCACAGTGATTTATAATGGCTTTGGGCTTGCAGGGTGGGTTATTGACCTTAAAGACAGAGTGGACGAAATTTTAACCTCCTGGATCCAGCGAAGTTGTTGATTAATGTGGTTGCTGCGAGGGTTAAGGCTTAATTGACCTGTCTTGTCGATGACAAAAATGAACTGGTACTAATGAGAAGGAACTGGCTGCAAGAGGCAAAGTGCTTAAAATCGACAACACTTGCAATCAAGATTGTTCTTTAGAATGTGTTGAAGTGAACTAACATTTATAATTAGCAATGGAAATTACCATGTCATTTAATGAATCGGCCCTGTGAGGTGCATTGTGTATATTAACCCAATTTACCTGACGTTTTCATTTCACTTCATCTTGGTTGCGCAGTTTGGGAGTGCGCCATTTTTGGAGTCAGTCGTCTCCATGTGTTCCAGTTTAGTTTTAGTGTGGTTCTCTGACCAAAGATTCCCTGACGACTATTGTTAAAAATCTTAGGTCATACATAATCTAAACATAGATTATGACGCAACATATATCAATGTTAATTACTTGTCACAACGGTGGACGATGTCATTGGATAAAAAACAGAGCGCTGATGACGAGTTTGAATGTATGCACGTCGAGGATCACGACGATTGCCTTTCATTGCATGGGCTGAATGTTTCAAAAGTGAAGCGGAAGTTAAGATCGGCTTTAAAAAACAAATGTTTTTTTCCCAGATTTGCGAAATTGTTTACAATTTACGATTTGTAAATCAAGCGTTTTTATTTATTCCAAACATATTCAATAGATGATATTTATCACAACAGCACAATATAAGTTCTTTTGAAAACAACAACCACAATACACGATGTAGTTGCTTTTCGAGGTGCCCGAAAGTCAATAGAGGGTTTGCACAGCCGTTTTCCTTCATTAAAGTTACGGCCGTTTTGAACTCATTGAGGGCGCTGTTGTACGTATCTCTATGGGTGCTTTACACTAAATAGAGAGAAATCCATGCGCCGAGCCTCATTAATAAACACACAACTTTTTCTGTAAATCAAAGATTTGAAGGTCCTTGCTTTAATGGATTGTTGAAAATGGTCCAACATTCATCCTGGAGCATTTTGGGTTGACTGGCCCTCTAAAAATGGCCCTATTTTGCTAAACAGTGTAGGGTCATTTTTCCAAGATGAACTCTTGCCAGTTCACTCGTTCAGGGGTGTTTTTATTTTGGGTCAGCCTAGCAAAAATTCTCAACGGCTAACCTACTAAAAATTGAGAAGGAAAATTAAGTTCAGGTGTCAGATAATATATTTGATTTGTTTTCTAGAGGCTGGGAGACTTTTAAGTATTTTTGAGTATTTTTGAATATTTTGAACGTGCGCCCCAATTGATGTCCATGCCCCCCAGCTGTGGCCCAATTTGATATCTAGACCTTTGATATTAAAACTACTAGGATAAAATCTTTCATTTAATTATGTACAGTAATTTCAATGTTTTCGAAACCATTTTTTATATTTACACGCTGACATTGTTTTTACCTCCATGTCAGATTATTTTATAAAACAAATAGTTGGCATAACAAGAATGTTGAAAAGGGTCTAGTTTCTGAAAAATGCAAACGGAAAGTAGGGTATAATTTTAAATGGCCAGAAGTGCGCCCAAGAAAAAAAAATAACCTGGTGCACCCCCTTGTTCCACTTAAGATATCACCTTAGTTTCGCCACTCTCAATGCACACAAATAAAAACAAAAGAAATACAAATTAACGGCACACGACCGTTGTGCGTTTTTTGTGCATTTTTGCTTGTCCGTCCTGCGCAGCAAGAGTCCGTCGTGTGCCCGGAAAAAGGACGTAAGGGAAAGTTCTCGACAAAAGGACGTAAGCAATTTATGTTAAAATTTGTGTTTCAGGAATTATGAGCGGGAAAGTTTTGTAAACATGTTGCCATGCAAAAGTTATTCTAGAAAGGTTTCTGCATGTGGAATGGGGAAACAAGTCTTCGTGGTAATTCTAAAAAAAAACTAAAAAAAACCTGATGTATTTTTCATGTCGGGAGCCATTTTGTTGCTTACGTCCTTTTGTTACTGGGACAAGCTACTTTATGTTCCCGGCCAAAGGGCGTAAGGCCTTACGTCCTTTTGCCGGGCACACGACACGGTGGCTAAAACCTGAAATGTATATAATCTTGTTATCCTATTTTTAATCAATTATGACCACGGATGACAGCCTGAGATCGTAAGTGTTTGGTTTTTCCGGAGGGAGGAAAACCGGATGGCCTGGAGAAAAACCCTCATGGCACAGGAGAGAACCAACGCACAACTCTACTAACATATGGCCCTATAGCTGGGAATCGAACCAGGGACACATTGATGAGAGGTGAGCGCTTTACGCACACGTCACCCATGCCACCCGTCGTTTCCATTTAGTTTATTCAACTTTATCGTGTAAAGCACACAGAGGAAGAGTCCTATTAGGACGAGGACAAGCTGCACCACCTGAAAGGAAATTTTCCTCGTAGTCTTCTTGATGATGGTTCAGAGTGATGTCTTTCACCTCGTAAAGTAGTACAATTGGTACAATATTCTAAAACGAGATACTTTGCATAAAAACACGACCTCTGGACAAGTCTGTAGATGCTAAATAGTGTTTTTCTTTTTGTCTCTTGACCCGGGCCAAAGACAGCTCAACAAATCATCACGACATTTGAGCTCTGACTTCTTGGATGATGTCGTTCCTCTCAAGACACGGTCTGCTCAGAACTTCAAGTAGATCAGCCACCGTGACGCCTCCTTCCATCGCCCATTCCTTGAGGAGATACTCGCTGGGGTTGGTCACCCTCTCGCTGTCTAAAGCAGCTACGAAATCCACATCTTTACCCAATTCACCTGTGAAAAAAAGAAGTTAAGATATTATTTTTACAGAACTCCGAGTTGAGAGGTCAGTGATGATCGCAAAACGTTCTTTCTCAAACCAACCATTTTGTCATTTTACGAATTTCACGAGAGATTTACATAACCCATGGTTGTTTCCTCACCTGCCAGTGTCTTCCAGCTCCTCTGCCCCCGTGTATTGAGGAGAGAGCACACCTTATCAAACAGGTCTGGTGGTATCTTGGTGATGAGCGTCTCCGGGTCGAAAACTACCCTCTGTGGTGAATGAGAGGTACTTGGATGGTGCTCCTAAAGTATTAAATCATTTAAATTTATGTCAGTTTTAGAAGTAAAAGGTTCGGTCACGAGATGTCTGCAGTAGGTCCCATGAAGTTTTTGAATAAATTAAATAGGTTTCAATTGGAGAAATTTATTGCAGCACTGTCAATGTCCAGAAACCATGACAACTTAAAAAATGTTGGTGCTGTCTTTATGTCTGTCGACGCTCGATGTTCAATGGGTATCTACAACTACTTAGCAAATGGTAAACTTAAAGTGTGCACTCACCATTGAATTGCTCATTTTCATATTGTATCGCCTTACTCCACAGAACATTACAGTCGATGACTTTGTTGGGAATGACTTGTCGTGTCCGGCCATTTTGAGGACATGGATAGCCCCACCGTTTTGTTTGACGTCCATCACTTCATTCGATGGAGGAGGTCCGTCACAGAAGGGACACCGGGGACCAAATGTAAAGTCAAGATGCGAGTAGTCCCTAGCAGTGATGCCCCTCACAGCATCTACCAAAAACCCTAATAACTCTATGCTAGAGTTATCAGGCTCAAACGTTAAAATGGCGACCGAAAGGAGCTGCTGTTGAGAGGATTTCTTCTCCAACTGGAGCTTGAAGATTAAATTAGTTCCAATATGGAACCGACAGCGATCTGCAAAGATTAGTGGCTTTGAGTCAGGTTCCTCGTTGTCTCTGTGGGCGTGTGCCAGGCATCTTGTCAACAGACGGTAGTAGATGGTTCTGGGATCGAAGAAGCCAAAGTCAAAGTAGAAGACCTCCTCCCTGTCTTGTGATTCCCAAAACTTAGTCCAATCATCCTCAAAAGGAGGCAACATGGCAGGTACCAAAAAGGAAGGCTGAAAACGGCTTGGGTGTTGAGTGAGATCCACTGAGCCGATGAGATCGAATGCTTGAAGAAGATTGGTAAGCAATGGGATAAGATGAGGCATATCGCAGTAGATGTGTTGCAGCAGATCCTCTGAAATAATCCCAGTGTCCTCGTAGTTTCTCCACTCAATGGCGTAGCGGTGTGAGCGATGATATCCTCGTGGGATATAAACTAACTTCTTCATGACGTCTACCAAAAACTGAGGATCAAGTACCACATGTTGTCTCAGTGTTTCGTCTTCCTCTTTGTAGATGATCTCTCCTGCCTCGCAGAAAAATTTCAGCATTTTCTTTAACTGATCCTCACCATCTACATTACATGTGTCTTTAGCCAAGTCTTGGATCTCTGTTAGCGTAGCTACATACTTGGAACAATTGGACGCCTGGGCAAGCTTCCGACGGTTTTGGATCTCACGGTAAAAATGCAAATACTTGATGGGATATTTCTCCTGGGCGTACTCTGCACTCTCGACCCTCCTAAATATCTCTGCTCTTAGCTGCCGAAAGTCCTCATTAAAGGAATCTGAATTCTCCACCAGAAATAAAGGCTTGTCGTCGACTGGGTTCAGGACAAGCCTGTCGCAGAATTTTGAAGTGATTCGATTGTGAAGATTATCGGCGAAACACTTTCTATCTGTCTTTGTGACACTGGCTTTATGAGTACCGACAATCATGACGACAGCATCTGGGTGCCGCGCGTGCGCACATACAGAGTGAAGCCAGAAGAGGAGTTTCTGAAGTTGTTCATCTTCGTCAGAGACAGCTGCCTCTAGGTTAAAGACAATGACGTACAAGGCTCGATCGGGCATAAACACATGGTGGGTACAGTGGTACAAGGTGTCTCCTGCGAAGTCCCACAGACTCAGTTTAGTCTCAAGGAGAGGTTGTCCCTGGATCAAAGCTTTCATTTGGTTCCGAATCGTCTTCACAGGGAAAGTAGATTTTGTTCTCCATATCCTATAGGCTGTGAAGAGGTCAAACAATGGAAATATGACAATCAAGAAAGTATAGAATGCAAGGGATTTCAAAGACGTGTACGGCACTCTAAGAGTCCATCCACACACGTTGGCAAGATAAAAGCCGAAAAGGACGCCGATTGTTTTTTTGATGACATATCGAGCTTCAAAACCATACTTCATCTGAGCTCTGCGTCCAAACATGATTCCCCAAGCCATCCCTACAGTCATGACATACACATTCAAGAAGATAAATAAAAACAGTCTGTAGCTACATTGAACTTTAACATAGACTGTAAACAAAAGAATAAGAAGAAAGCAGGAGGCCATCGTTCGTCTTCTGTGTAACTGGCCGTTAACAGTGCAGTACTTGTAGCTTACTACTCCCGATAAGCTACCGGTAATAGCAGGCAGCAAGAGGCAGAGGGTCGCAACGTTCAAATTGGAGACACTTTGCCATCCCTCATTTCCAGAGCTGGTCTCCCACGGGTGAACACAAACTGAGAAAGCAACAGCAATGCCTGTCCGAAATCCTAGACCCACGGCTGTGCCAAATATGACAGTGTTTGCCAGATTTATCGCGATATTTCGAAGCATAAACAGAGCTACTGCACTGAAAACATCGTTGTCTGTACAAGAAAGATCTTTGAGTGGTTTATTTATCCTGATCATAGCTTCGATTAAGGCGAACGAAACTGAAAGGCCAGTTGCAAATCGGAATGCGACGTTGTAGTCCACCACCAGAGTTAGCGAACCAATGCAACTCAACACAAATACTGCGTAACCAAACCGACTCAATCCACACATCAAGAGAACAACCAACATAACCACTGCGATTTTGACAACGATTGAAAGCTGTGTGCAAATGTTGAGTAACCCAGTCTCCACGGACGCTGAGAAGAAGCTTTCAGTTGACGATGGATTAGTCGTTAAGAAACTTCTGTTTATTTCTTCTGTCTGAAGTCCATCCGATGAAGCTTCCTTAAGCACTGTCACAGCTGCGGCACATTCTCGAATGTCATCTGCCTTAGCTGCATCTGACTCGCTCCATTTCTTATCCACATTAGTGACGCTGCACATTCGCGTCTCGATGCCGTGTGTCGGCTGCTCGTGGAGGTCAAACTCTCGTCCAAGAAGACAATTCAGTAAGCTGGTTTTGCCAGCACGAGGCTCGCCTAGGATTAAGACACGTGCCCGGTTGGTAGGAAGTTCTCCTTCGGCCTCCGCGGCTAAGTAAGCCATTCTAAGGGGCTGATCATTCACGAGTACGCTCAAGTTGAAACTCTTTTTACCGAAATCTGATAGTCCGGATAAGAATCTTTCCACTTTGCTGAACTTGTCGGTGTTTCTCGAGGGCTCCATGTTAAACCTGGCGATAGAAACATAATCACCAGACGTTTAAAGTTTTCCTGCTGTGAATTGCATTGAATAATCAAACTTTTATACAGTACTATTCGGAACATTAAACAAATTGTATGAGTCCGAGATCCAAGTAGAATTCGGTCATGTTTTACATTCGCATCCACCGCAACGTACAGAACATACAGTCCTAGTTGCGGGGACGGTACGTACATCCTCGATCTCGATATACGTGTGTTTTGCTCTAATCACAGACTTGAATAACTTGTATCCAGCTTTCTACACAAGCTATTATGTACTTGCTACCAAAACTGACGGAGCAGTCTGATTGGATAAGAATTATGAAAATATGAATATTTATGATGCATCTTTCAGCCTATGAATTATAAATGGTGGGACGAGCTACCAATGGCCCTCTGTAATATGTATGGGAACTGATGCATCAGCAAAGTTGTAGCCGGCCGCATTTATGAATACTAATCAGGAGACATGTTAGTCAAGTCGTCAGACCACGGACTATGCACTGCGTACGGCTGTTGCATGAACGGATGTCGCCCTATAGCCTACGAATGTTGCATGAACGGCGGCATGCATGTCGCTGGTACATCTTAATTATTGACGGCGCTGACGGACAAAACACGACTTAGTAACGACTTGTCATCAAGTCTGACATTGTATTAGTCGTAGTAATAAACACCTTTGTCAAAAGGTGACCATCCTATTAAATTTGAAAACATCGCACCATGGAAACAACGGTTATAACTAAATGCCTCCGGGCATATAGTAACTAACGCACATAGCCACGTCTTACCAAAGTTAAGATACAAACTAAAAAAGGTGACTTGATTTTCATCAGACATCAAAATAGTTCCTGTGGCCATGCACATAGACCGTATTTTTTTTTTACAGCAAGAGGACGCACTACTAATTCCATTTTGAATGTACAAAAATATTTCAAAACATTAAAAATCCAAATTGTTCTAAGCAACTATCTTAGGCTGATTACATTGTAAAGCTGTCAATTAAAAAAACCCTCAAAAGTTGTATATTAACAGCTTTATTAGAAGTCTAATTGCATCTGGTTTACCACACTATTTGAATGGTTTGACCCCCAGTTTACCCGAAAGGGCGCCCTCTTGCAGTAAAAAAACAAGGCTCATTTGAAAAGAGGTGGCGCAACACATTAGACTTCAGGCGTCAGAATATTTGGATAGAGGCTGACAAATGCAGTGGATCTGCTGTTATACATTTTAATTTAAGCAAACCCTCTAGAACTTGGAGCCAACAAGTGAGCTCTTATGCAGCGGCGTAGCCAAGGGGCGTGGGGGGGGGGGCACGTGCCTCCCCCCACAAATTCCCAGTACCCCCAGGTGCCTCTCCATAACAAATTGTAGATACATGTAATTCATTGAAAAACATGGTACCTGCCCCCCTGCCCACTGAAAAGCAAAAGTGGTGATGGAAAGTGATTAACTCAGCCATGAATAATAAAACTAACTCCTAAAATTACACAAGTATAGTACATGATGGAGGTCAGTTGAAAATCCTATAAGATTGAGCCTCAATATCATTATAATGATATTGAGGCTCAATTTAATTTTAATTTTGAATTTATATGCTTAGTTGAGGTCAAGAAGTAAAACAAAATGTGTTTGGGCTCATATTTACGGAAAGGTATTGCCGCCACGTGAATAAAAATCTCACTACTATCGTGTACGTACACGATAGTTATCGTGTACGTACACAATAATTAGCGTGTACGTACACGATAAGTCCCAACTTATTGTGTACGTACACGATCAGACAGAAACGATAAGTTATCGTGTACGTACACGATAAGACGTACACGATAGTTCGCGCAGTTTCGCGAACACCTAAAACCGACAGCCCAATTGGCCCACTGTGTCCCTGGTTGTGTTTTGCAACCGACGTCCATCGTTTTGTTCGGTATCAAGGCATGTTCTAGCTGCCTCTTGCCCGCGTTACACACCAATCATTGTGAGGTAAGCTTTACCTGGGGCCATTTTTATAAAAGCTGCTTCGTGTAAACTAATAGTACCCGATACATGACAAAATATTTGGTAAGCTAATGATAGATATCACAAACAACATGCATTGTGCTTTTCAATGGTAACGCTAGCTGCTATTGAGCTATTTGTCTAAAATTTCCCCCACCCACCCCCACTCTTTAAAGGGCTAGCGTTTTCATTGTCTTTATCCTAATAAGGAGCCATGTTCACTCAACTCTTAATGTTTTGAAAGCTTACCTTCAAGAGTTTACCACTGTACGATGGAGCGAGATAGCCTCTCTCTGAAACTCAGATTGTGCTGGTTGTACTGAAAATTAATTGCCTCTTTCATTCCAGACGATTTCAGTCACATCCACTCATGACTCGCTTCTTCACAGAGTTTCGATTGTAATAACTGGTGCTGAATAACAACCAGTACCATATATGTATATGAAACTTATATGGCTCTGTCACGTCTCGATTGTAATAATTGGTGCTGAATAAAAATAATGAATATTGAAATAGCTTATTGTTCCACCGAACCATATAGGCTGCCGTGACGGATCTTTCACATACAACCAGGTAACTGTAGCGTATGTGGCTTTCCAAGCACGCGAATTATTAACCTTGAACTGATTCACAGACCATGACAACCTCACCTCTTGGGGGGGGGGGTACATTTCGGTTACTTGAAATAGTATCCGGATGCTTGATTGCCTCAACCTAATACAATTAAAAATATAATGTTATTATCTAAGGTCTATTGCTACATGGAATGGTGCTTGAATGTTGATTGCAGATCATTTCAAGTAATTAGAGTGAACATTAATTACTGAAAAACTGACGTATGTTGTGAAATATGCGACAGTAGACCATGAAATGATGGGCGGATCCAGGGTAGCTATTAAAGGGGTCCATTGCGGCATCGGATGGTTTGGATTACCGTACTTTATGAAGGCTGTTTTTTTTTATTTCAATTTGAAAGTAGGTGGCGCAACTGCACACCCAAAACGTTTTTCATCGGGGTCAGAATCATAAGTTAAGATTACTAACCCTTGCTCGGAAAATGTCCTGCAAATCTACGGGAGTTGCCGCATGTTGTAGTTCTTTATTGTTTTTACCATTATCTGTTTGGTATCAACGTTAGGCCTACAGTTGAAGAGGATCCAAACTATTGCCCTTTGCCAAACTAAGGCTTCGTCAGTTATTTTGAAAACGCGCTTTCAGAAGGGCTGTAAGCCGTGATTTCGGAAAGGGCCTAAATCCGTATATGAATCGTTCCTCTGACAGTAGGAGTGCCCTAATTGACCTTGTATTGGTGACAAACAGGAAAAGGAAGTTACACGGAAGTGAACAAAAGGAAGTATTGTTTTACTACGTACTCATATAAAATGACCATAAAATATTGATTTGGATTTAGAATAATTGAGCGCCGAAGGCGCAAGATGGGGAACTCGGGCTGAAATGACAGATCCCACTGGACGCCATTTCAGCAAGTAACTCTTTTTTTCTGTGTCCAGACGGTAGAACGAGTGGCTATAATTATTTCACCACAAGAACCAATGAATCATCATACGTTTACAGTACACAGCAACTTTATTTATTACAACAACTTGTCGGGTTACTTGACAATACAATCGTTTCAATATTCACTCATTCAATCATTTAATATTCACACTGGTTTAGCAATAGAAACTGCACAGATATACATTGTACTGTATAAAAAAAGATCGCAGAATATTAAAATACATACACATAATCACACGAGAGGGATACGACTTTAAAATAGACACTTGACCATGTATAACAACGTATAGGTATTTTTCCCCCTCTGCGATCGAATTAAGTGACGGTGTTTTTTGGGGGGAGACCGAAGCATGATTTTTTTTTTTAGACTTGGACAGTTCTTCAGAGATATTTCTCTGAAAGATTGCTCGGTAAACTTGATCATTGTGAGCTTACAACTTGACACGATGATTGCCAGTAGACCGATCCATTAAGCCCCGCCCCTAAACATATTGACCAGTCACAGCATTGGCTGC
This sequence comes from Marthasterias glacialis, assembly GCA_911728455.2. NCBI lineage: Eukaryota > Metazoa > Echinodermata > Asteroidea > Forcipulatida > Asteriidae > Marthasterias > Marthasterias glacialis. The sequence continues at coordinate 23,684,537 of OU452225.1, forward strand.
GTCATTGCTGTACACGTGGGCAGATCAATGTGCGTGTCTTCGATGCCACACTGCACGACATGGACGCGCGCGCTATACGTACGCGCACACGTGTTTACATTTTCGTCATGTCGGACTTTCGGTGGCGTGATTGGTCAATCCTGGGGTGGATTTCACAAAACTAGTTCTATAAGTTAGGACTTGTTATTCGTCCTAACTCGAGATAAGACTAGACCTAGCGCTTTGTGAAATTCACACCTGTAAAGTGTTGTACCTTAAAATTACCCGGTAAGAAGGAGAGCTTAGCATGCGTGCTGTTCCATTTAAAACTTGGACGAACGCATTGTATCATGGCAGGAATAGTTTTCCTGGAAGAGATGACGCCAACTCAACCTGGCTAAAGAAGTGGGGACTTTCCCCGTGTATTGTTAACAGCATGTTGACCTTGAAACTGACAAAAGTGTAATGTTTGCTTGATAAAATGTGTCATTTTCTTCAACCCACGCATGATTGTGTGTACAAAATTATTATGTACGTTTGTGCACTGTGCACAGTAGCTGAAATTCCACACGTGGAAAAGAAGTCATAATAATGATTTGTGGGGAAAATAACGATGTTTAAATCTTGGAGATGATTTAACCTTAAAGTTAGGCTGTGTGTGTATTAATGAGTTCTACACTGGTTATGGATTTATCCTATTCTTCAACGTTGCCGTTGCAGCCAAACGGCGCTATTGTAACGCGTTTGCTCCACTGTTGTTGTTGCTGTTGATGTTGTTTTTTGTTTTGTTTTGGGGTGTATGTTGGTAGGTATACACACTCAAACCGGGGACCTATAACAAAAAGGGACAATAGTGACAATTGGGTCCCCGGTTGGGTGAAGGACCCCTGTTGGGAAGTATATCAAAACCAATGGAAGCTTTCACCAAAAAGTTTAAGAACGAACAATAGAGGGCCAATATGAGTTGTCCCCGATTGCAGGTGAATACCCACGTGTGTGCCCTTACACTTGCCAACTTATGGGGCACTTTACACAATGGAACAATGCTACCCCACAAGGTTTTCTTTGTTCTAGTGCTACCCCACAAGGGAATTCTTTAGAAAAGGAAATAATAGAACAACAATAGGAGGACCCCGTAACTGCCATATGTAAGGGTGTGTGTGTGAGTTTGTGTAGGCATTCAAACCGGGGACTTATAACAAAAGAGGACAATAAAGTCCCCGGTTGGAAAAGGTCCCCAGTTGGAAATCGTGTTCAAACCAATGGAAGCTGTTGCTAAAAAGTTAAAGTACAAACATAAGAGGAACAATAGGAGGTCCCCGATTGGAGGTAAATACACACTTGTGTGTGTGTGTGTGTGGGTATTATGTCTACACGCTGGAACCGAGAACATTAACAAAAGGCATCGGACGTTTTAACAGAGACAGAGAGAGGGGGGCAAGGACGCCCTCTTTTCGTGTTTACGGACCTCGCTAAAAAAAGACAAACTCCAAACAGTGGGAGAACAAGGAAGTTCTCCATTTACCGGGTAGACAAACAACACACACACACCCACACGCACGAACCCCAACATCCTTACGGATCCAGCATGTGGGGTACTTCAATGTTCAACTTATTTTCCCTTTTTCTAAAGAATTCCCTCGTGGGGTCCATTATTCCTAATTAGATTGTCTTTTATGGATTGTTCTGTTGTGTCAGGATCCCACAAGGGTATGCACACACCCGCACATCCCCGTCAACCTCGTACATCGAGACTTCTCTTTGTTCTCCCATTGTTTGGACTTGGTATTTGCTTTTGTCAGCGACGTCCCCATTGGTTTTGTACAAGAAAACCAAGCGAGCGCGTTGTAGCTCTATCAAAATACCTGGCTCCCTTTTGTCCTCGGCGTCAACTGGGATAGACACTCCCAACCACCCGACCCCTGTTGGTAGAGTCGAGGACTCGGTCTTTGTTCTCGGAAATGTGCGCGTGCTCAGAACTACTCAAACAGTTGCAATTTACCTGGTAGGTCTGCTGATTAGAGAGTCTCCCATTGTTTCGGTAGTTCTGTAGCTTTTTTTTTCTATAGGCCATCCTAAACTAAACTACGGTCAAAATAGTTTACTCCGACGTTGACGCTGCAGCACTTTATATTTATCATTTATAGTGTAGTTATTGAGTTATCCCGTTGATTTTCTTGCATTGGTTTGAATGCAGGATTCCTGTAAAAAAAAAAAGAAACACGGAATAATGTATATTTCACGTCAACAGCTTGAAACCAGTCTATGTCACTCGGTGAATACATACATACGGTCTGTGCATTTGATTGAAGTTTTGTAGCCTTTGTTCAAGACGAAAAGCAAGTACGGAGAAAGGCGCTTGTAGCTAAGTGCATTTAAGCACACAACACAAAAGTGAATTTTACTTATAGACGCTCAAGTAACATTAACTACAGAATGAATGGTAGGAATGCGACGGTAAAAAAGTAGTCCATCAGACAAAACACTGCTCAATATACTGACACTGTTATCTCTAAATACATGATTTCATTCTTTCGTTTAATTTGCTTTCTTGTGGGGGGGGGGGGTAGTGGCGGGGGCAAGAGCCTGTTAAGTAATGTGGTTTTCCAGGTACCATCGATTCTGTACAATGGGTTGTCCCAATTTCAACAGTTTCACTCGAACCTGAACAAACTGAATAGTTTTAGCACATTTTTAGTTACCTAAACACTCCTCAAATATTGTTGACCAACTTTAATAAACAAAAATAACACTAAACCGTCTCTTACCACGTTCCGTCGGAAGAGAAAGATGTTGGAGTAAATCTCTCATAGACGCTGCCACCAGCATATTCATCTGTCAAAAAAAAACAAAAAAAAAAACTAGATATTTAGAGTTTGTCCAACCACAAACTCTATAGGTGTTCGGACTCTGGAAGTTAATTGATGAGTTGGAAATTAATGAAGATGTAAAAACTTCAGTTTGGTTTAAAAAAAAATCCAGTTGAGGTCTTTTTAGGGGTTGGGACTCAAACTATTTCATTCAAACGAGATATACAGAAAGTTTATTTGTGTTGGCGGCACATCTAATATGATAGCTCACTGGATAATTTTGTTATCTTCTTTTCAGTGTTTAGCCGGATGGCATGGTCAATGTGGGGTCATGTTGATACAATTTTAGTTCGCTGTTCCAAAAACTTTAAGGGCGTCGTCTTTTTTAGGAAGTGATGATTGTGTTAAAACATCAATAAAAAAAATTGCAATTGTTTTTTTTTGAAAATTGTTAAGCACATCTGATATGTGATAGCTCCCTGGATTATTTTGCTGTCTTCATTTCTGTGTTTAGCCGGATGGCATAGTCAATGTGGGGTCATGTTGATATTATTTTAGTTCGCTGTTCCAAGAACTTTAAGGGCGTCGTCGTTTTTAGGAAGTGGTAAATGTGTTAAAACATCAGAGTCAGAAAACGCAGAGTCCATTACCAACTCATACACTGAAACCATGTCCAAAGCTTGTTTTATACTGACCAAAGAACTAAAAATGATGGCTTTTTAACAATTATTGTTTCCTTCAACATCCGGTTTGAACCGCAAGACAAGGTCAAATTGGGGTCATTTCTGTGAGACATTTAAACAGTTTCCAAAGACCTTTGCACTTCAGGAGTTCTGATTTAACTAATAAACTTTGAATTATTGTAACTCAACATCTGATGACGTGAACTGTCCTATTGATTTTCTCTCCCCTCTTTCCCCCCTCATTTTGATGTCTTTCTTTCTTTCTATTTTACTTTTTTTTCCCCAGAAGGAACATGGGGCGCCTCTGGATCCGCCCCTGATGTACCTCTTTCCACGGGTAACGCGCAAGTGAAACATATTTGCGAAACTGTCTATGCTTGTTGCAAACTAATTATTTATATTTTTACTTACTGTGTAGATCTATCCGTGTCGCTGCCTGCTTTTGATTTGAACCGCTGAAATAGAATAATAGAACACTGGTTACAGATGTCTATACCCGTGAGATGAGTTAACGGAAGCTGTACATTGCTTGCCATTGTGCCACCCCTTCTTAGTACAATGCGCGCTATGTGAGTGACAATCCCAGTCATATCGCGTTGGGCCCCTGATCAATGTTGGCTCTCATTGCGCGGGTCTTCGCTCCAGTTAGGATCGACAGCATTGAGTGGAGACAGTGTGGGGACTACGGGGAGAACATAGTTAAAGACCATTCCGGCGTTGGCAACAAGCCCCGCCCACACACCTTAATTTGTGTACGTTTACGCTGCTTGCGTGACCGAGTTTGACCGAGGTCACATGACCGAAAGGCGTGATCCATTTGGTCAATGAGCACAATTTGATTGACAGGCCGGAACGGTTAATGAGGTATTTTGGCCGGGATTGTAGCTTCATTGAACTCAAATATGAATAAAATGTGTTGTCATTTGTCAGAAACGGGAATCTTGACTAGTTTGCAGACAATTTGACCAATGGTCTCGTTTTTGAATAGGCGTCGATGAATGTTTGCTCAACACGCATGGTTTGTTGTTGCTCACCATTTGAATATAACTAAACCCAGCAGGATCAGCAGAAGAAGCACCCCGACAGCAATCACTGCGATCAGCCAGTCGTCCAGGCCGGTTGGTGGCGCTGTTGTAGTAGCTGTAGGACTCGGCACGAGGCCCACGGTGTACTGAAACGTCGGCCCCATAAAGTTTTGGAAGTAGGTTTGCTCCGCTGATATTGCACTGAGGACCCTGGTGGGGTCGAGGGGTACCCCAGGTTTGGAGGATGAGGCATCTCGTACCCACGTCACAATGTGAAGATCACTCCCGGTGTTGTAGATAGAGAGGAAAATGACGTCAGAGGGTCTGAATGGAAGTAAAACAAAAATTAAAACAAACAACAACAAAACCCCCCAACTTTTCAGTGCGGTTTTCTTTGTCCCAGAATTCACTGTATTCAAAGCGAGACTGGAAGGTGAAACAATATTGATGTTTCCGTCATTGAATGTGACTCATTAATCATAGAGAAATAAACAATGGCAACGGGCGCGTGTGTACGACATGCCACCGACCATTATAAGCCAGCGGTAGGCCCCCCTACCTGAGCTCAGTGAGGGCGCTGTTTGAGCTAGCTACGTCACATGCAAGGGTTTTATGATGACAACAATGTGGTTTCAGCATAGGTCGACAGTTTCACTGGCTGTTAAGTTATGACCACTGGTCTCATTATTTTTTTTTATGATCAACGGTTGTGACACAACCGAGTTGTGACTCAACAGGTCTCTACCAGGACCACAGAGAGTTTGAATGTCATTGCTACCGTGATATGGTGCTACCACATCAAGATTCAATCTAAACATGATTTTAACCATACCAACGTTAAATCAATTTCATTGGAAGGTCACAGACATTACAAATCAGCTTGGTCACTTTTTGAAAACGCCTACGAACGATTTCTTATGTATTCTCATTGGATTTAGGCAATACTTGCTTTTGTGAAATTGGAATCTATTAAATCACTTCCTTGAACTTCAGTTGTTTAGAATCTTTCGGAAGAGAAGCCAAAACAGAGTGAAAATGTCTGGAAAACCCCCCAACAACCTTACCCAAACGCTTCAGCTGTATCTCGTTGTTGATATTGTGTATATCGATTGAGTACATTCGCCACGCCCGTTGCTAACTGAACTTGCATCATCGACGAAAACTGCAAAATAAAACAACATTCTAAAGGTTAGGGTGGTGACCTATCATAGGCCATGCCCAGTGGCGCTACGGGGATTTATCTCGGAGGACAGGACGAGACTTTTTCTCTCTTTACGTATGCTCATTGGGCTCATGCAATGTTGTCATTTTGGGCCAGGTCGACACTGTCCCTTTCCCCGAATCGGTCTCCCCTCCCGTATGAAAAGGAACTTTAAAAACCTCTTTGAGTCACAACTTTCCATTCACCTTTTCTAGGGGTATTATGAGTAGAACAATAATGCTGAATTGAAATTAATGGTTGGACCTTGGCTGCCTTGGTAATTGGTGCCCGAGCACTTTGGGTTGCGCCACTGTTTAAAACCCACAGGGAAGAGGTAGTAATCGTGACTACCGGTGTGCCGAATCTCTTTGAATCAAAAAAAGGCACATCAATTCTAATAAAACTGGTATAATTTGCTTACTCTCCTCAAACCACGACAGACACACCATCGGTGCGGCTTTTTTTTATCGGCACATTTCATTTTTTTGTTTGCCAGGGTCTGACCATAATATCTCAGTACATGAAGGGCGAACATTGCAACAAATTTCGCGTAATGGATTTCGTCTTGTTGATTGGATCAACGGTATAGAAAATGCGCATGGAAAAAAAATAGACACACACAGTCCTTTGTGACACACATTGTGTGGATACCCCTTTGTCATCGTGCAGTTAAGAACCGGAAATCTTTAAAACCACTGTCATTTCTATTGGAGAGTGTTTTGAGAACTGGTGTTCGGACACCCGATCCCTTTAATATAATCCTCGGTGTTGAGCCGCTCAGTGCTGTACAGAAAATGCTTCCTTTTGAATAATATAAGTCGTGAAAACACTGTGTGGACGTGTGGAAGTCCACACTATGTTTCAAGTTCCTACACAGTGTGGACATATTTTGTTATCAGGTCCACACTTCGGATGCAGCGCTTAAACCCACGCCAATCACTCACCCATCCAACAGTCTGATTGAAGACGATAAAAAGCACAGCATCAGTAGAGCTGTAGGCTGGGGAAGTGACTGGATCTCCTGTTCAAACAAAGCACATGATCGGATAATATCGTCCTGAAAATGCCTAACTCTGAAAGCTCAATGACTATGTTAACCAGTACCAATCCTCTATAGAATTAATTCCTCCTAAGGTACTGTCAATTTTGTGAAAAGAGCATGTGAAGAACCTCTTATGACCGAAATAGACACGTCGTGTGCATAATACGAACGTAATGCCGTTCGTTAGGCCTACTGCTCCCTCGTCAATATTACTTTGTTTACCCCAAAACTGAATTAACATTTGCCCAGTAAAGTGTACAGTTCTTGTAAATGCCATTTTGAATTCCCCCTGCCAGGGAACATGAAGTCATTTCGTACGCTCGAAATCACTTCGGGCGCTCGAAATTATTTCGAATGGACGAAATATCTCATTTCGAGTGCACGAAATGATTTCGAGTGTACGAAATTATTTATTTTGAGTTCACGAAATGATTTTGTGAGCATGAAATAATGAACTCCAACTATTTCTTGGTATATGAATTTGTTTATATCATCAATATGGCCCTTTAGGGAAGCCGCACGTATTCCATTAACCAGTTGTTGAAGAACTCAAACTATTTTTGTGATCATTAATTTGTTTTCATCGTATCCTTTCAGTTTAGGGACTCCATAAATACGAAGTGAAAACTAAAAAAGGAACAAAACAAATCAAACCGAACTTGTAACTGGCGTCTTCAACTCCAGTGTCATGTTAAACAACACACTGTAAAAACTCTCGGGTCAGTATGACTCGGATTCTGTGTCAAACTGACCCCAAACTGTGTCAAACTGACCCAAACTGTGTCAAACTGACCCAAACTGACCCAAACTGTGTCAAACTGACCCAAACTGTGTCAAACTGACCCAAACTGTGTCAAACTGACCCAAACTGTGTCAACCTGACCCAAACTGTGTCAAACTGACGCAGAAGCCGAGATAAAAACCCACATAACCAGTTTCCGGGTCAGCCTGACCCAGAACTAGGTCAGGTCCCCCTGGGACCCGGAATCTGGGTCAGTTCTGACCTGGGAGTTGTTTTTTAGAGTGTAACACTCAGTGGATTTACAACAGTAATAAATGCGATCAGCGTAGGGAATGTCCTACCAGGATTTAGAGTGACACTGACCGGGCCGACGCGGTCCAACACCGTCACCGTGTTCAGTGCAGCCACGGAGACCAAGTAAACGGTGCTCTCCGTTGACGTTGAAACCACTACCTCAACGTTACTGACATTACCGCCATTTACGGTGAGAAATTCTGGAAAAAACACGTAAAATAAATGTCTGTTATTGTGTTATTATGATACATAATTATATGGCTGTTTCCGTTCGATAAAGTGGTAATTAAACATAATTTGTAATGCCTTTTTGGTATTAAAAAAGAGGAACAAATATTATACACCTAGTAAAGTGCCATCAACAAAACTCGATTAAAAAAACATATATATAACTTGCAAAATGAAAATAATTAATAGAAGAAAAAAAAAAACCGTAAAGACAATAATACTGTTGTCCGCCGTTTAGTCCGCAATTTACCAACACTGTTACGTCATCGGACTATAAAATTGGTTTAGTATAGGTATGAATAACGCATACAATCCCCTTTCCATGGATAGATAGAGTCCCTCAAGCTGCAAAAAAACACCATCAATTAGTCCAAAAGTAATTGTTTATATGCCCAGGGACAACATGCATGTACCGTCACACCATCCTAATTTGGTCAGTAGGTATGCCTAAATGTTAGGCATATGGGAATTGCACTGAGAGAGGTTGTTTGGCTGGCATTTTCTGGGTCAACGGTTTGCCCACAATTCGAGGGGCTTTCAAAGTATGTTGTCTGGCTATGGTTCGTTGGGGAAACTTGCGGATTTGGCGAATTTCTGAACGCAAAATGACGGAGGGAAATGTTTTGTTTACAAACCTTTTCAACATTTCATATCTCTTTAACGTCGTAGTTAGTGTGGATGGATTGTGTCATTGTTGAAAATGTAATCTTCAAATAGTTAATAATCTTATTGATTTATGGATTGCAGTCTAGATAACAATGGACGTAACAATAAAACTGATACTTATATAATAAGAACAAATCTGTTGCATACCCTCCATGACGGATGATGACTCTTTTTGGTAATACACATTGTAACCGATGACGTCACAGTTGTCAGGAGAGATGTCCCACGTGACCCTAAAGCTATCTGGGGTCAAGGCGAAGGCTGCAACATTATGAGCATTGGCATCACCCGGAAATACTCCTGAAATTTGTTTTTTTAAGTACCTCATTATGAATGGTGCAGAATATAAATCTTAAACCACCAGTTAAAGACCCGTCATGCAAAAGTCGTATACATATCAAAATGTTGATTTTACAGTGAAGTATTCAAACATTTAGCAAACATCATTCTCCTTATACTGTAAATATTTTTTTAATAGAATATGCAAATATGTAACGTGTATAATATCGCTTTGCAACGGACCCAACGCGCTCACTGTTCATCACCAGGGTCCAATTACATAGAACTGCTTAAGCACAAAAAGTAGCTAAGCACAAACAAAATGATGCTTACCAGAATAAGGTCACCAGCCAAAATAGCATGTCACATGTACAATCTGTGACTGGTATCCTGCTTATTTTTGCTTAGCAGTAAACTTCAAAGCACTATTTTCTGCATAAGCAGCTATATTGGGCCCAAACACAGGTTAGAAATATTTAAAAATGATGAAACCCATTTTGAACCTTGTAAAGGGATGCACGGTTGCATCATGTACAGCTGGAGCATGCCACAAAAAATATCTTAAAGTGAAAGGGTTGGTTCAGCTTGATTAGTGAGGATTTCACTTACTATTCTCGATGACTTCACAGATGAAGTACTTCCTGTCGTCACAAACCGACGCTCTGATCTCCGCCTCGTCGTCCCCTTGCACACCGATAAGGTAACCACAATCCCCAGTGCCTACCATGGGCTCGTCATCTGGCCGGAGGGGCATCTGCCAATCAGCTGTCGGTTGACAATCTACCCATCTCCAGACGCCCTCTACCGACACATCGTAATAACCTGCAGTTGGGGAAAACAACTGGTCATCAGCTTAGAGCAAGTTCGATCAAGGACCATAGCTAACCATAGTTCGACTAACTCTGATCGAACCCACGGTAGTTGACGATGGTTGGACTAGTCTAGTCGACTATTCGCGACCAGCCTATCGAGGTTGGTCACATCGCTGGTTACCAATAGCCGTTTCATAAGCACAATGCAGAGGGGACCAGTTATCAGGAAAGTGATAATGCTGATTTCGCCGTTTTCTCATGGTCGCGTTGACGTGACATGACTAGAGTCGTTCGCACTTCAACTTCAGTGCGCATGCACTACGTACGTCACAAACCAACCACTAGTTAACCAGTGGTCCTTGATCGAACTTGCTCTTAGCTGTCAGACACTGCAAATGTCCGCAGTTGGGTTGGGATTACCGACTAACTCTACCTCTGCTGACCGGTCCAGAGAGCTGTAAATCGTCATGGGGTGTACGTTGTGTCCGTTGACAGGCTCAAAACGGACACAACGGCTACGGATACGGCTTCGGCTGTATATTGATCTATTTTTTATCCCAAGTCGTTTAAAACCAGCCAAAGCCATTGGTGAAAGATGGTATAGGTGTGACTGTCTGCACCCCAACACTGCTGATGATGTCAAAAGCCACAGTCGTACGGCTATGGTTTGACCAGCGAGTCAGCCATAGCCACAAGCTGGTGATGTTCGGTTAGTTCACTTCCCTGTACATATTGCTGTAATTTGGCTCCATTTTAACATGTTTGTCTTAAGCTGTCACCATTAAAGCCTCTTTTCGTTTACACCCAAACCTCTTTTGTTTGAAGTTAATATAGTATCGGGAAGTTGTTCAACTCTGTGTGCAAATCCCAAAGCTTACATTTCACAATAAGCCTTTTTGAGATATGGCGGACACTATAGGAGTGTGCTGTTTGGTTGTACAACGTATACATACAAGTTTACCCAAACCAAATAGTGCCCCCGTATGTCCACTGTATCTGAAAAAGTGTATAGCTTTTCGACCTACCTATCCACCACATTTGACCTGGGTTGACCTCTTCCATCCTCCTCACCAGGTACTTCAACTCATCCACATCATCGACGATAACAATATCTCCATCCTCGATCCCACGGCACCCTCCCCTCGCAGAGGCCCACGTTTCCGTGGCGTTGTAAAAATGGTAGCAAGAGCGATCGCCGGGGCCCTCCTCGAAACCTGCTGGGCAACCTGGGGACGATGGTAAAGGTCGAAATTATTAAGCATGGACCCAGGGAATAATTGTAGTTTTGTATACCCAAAGACTCTTTGAATTGATCATTTTTTATGCAAGATATTAAGGTTAGTTTGGTTTACCCCAGGGAGTTGTGACCGACACGGGCCCAACTTGCTCCAGTTCCTCCACAGTGGTGAGGGCAGCGACCCCGATGGAGTATTCGGTCTCTTTAGCTAATCCAGACAGGACCACGGAGCTCACCGCTCCGCCGTAAATAAACACCCAATCTGTTGATAGAAAATAAGACTATTGACACCTTGCTCGTAGTGGAACGCACCTCCGCACAATGCACGTCTATTTCTGCCATTTTGGAAGTCAATTCCTTTGAGTACATTTGGTACAATTATTATAAAAATTTGGGAGGCTAATCGCCTTTAAACGCATCTGAAAAGCTGAGTTGCAAAGGATGCGGCTACAACGTGATTGGGCCTCATGCACGCAAGGGTGCCTTTGGCAGCCAACCACATCAACACGTATGACCACGAAGCACAGCCAGAGATCAAGTGTTTGATCTTTCCAGAGGCAGGAAAACCGGAGGGCCCAGAGAAAAAACCCTTGCGGCACAACCAACGCACAACTCTACTGAAAAATAGCCCAAGCTGCGAATCGAACCAGGGCCACAGTGGCGAGAGGCGCGTGCTTGACGCACTAGCCACCCATGTCACCCTAAATTGTTTAGTCCCAAAATGGCGGACAGGATAGACGCGTGTAAATGCGCTGCGCGTCGTGATAAAGGTCAACAGAGGTTTAATATAGAAATATTCATCTTCAAATTGAAACTTGTCGTTTTCCCGTCTTCTCCTCACAAGATTCGTCATATTTGTTTCGCCCATTTGTTTACAGTGTCGGAGAAGAGAAAATGAAGAGACAAAATGCTGTAAATATAGTGTTTAACCATGGAAACCGTATTTTTGAACTGGTCTCATTCATTGTCACATTAAAAAGTCTGGATAATTTGTTTGGTTTAAGGATCAAGGACAGAGATAAAAACAATTAAAGTTTGGCCTATCATTGTAATTTAGTTTTCGAATTCTACAGTTAGAGCAAATTTGTTTTGCTATAAACTGGCCATTATCTCATTTATTATATAGAGCAGAACACACTTCAATCTCTGATTTTATAAAAAACTTGAAGTTTGGTTTCTAGGGTGTTGTAATGGTGATGGAGGGAATCTTTCTAAATGTGTCTACTTTCTAGTGAATGAAGATAAATTGTGAACCATTATGCCTTGCCCATATGCCATGTAAAAGGCTGTAAATATTAAATATAGAATCAGCTTAAAATACACCTGTTATACTATCCCATTTATATATTTTTACAATTTTATTCCAGTTAAAATATTTTTCCGGGAACACCCACAAAAACAGCTACACACCCCATCCGTTAAATATATCAGACAAAATCCTACCTATGTTACCCTGATCAGACGTAGGATTGTAGTACACCCTGTAACCGATGACGTCACAGGCAAACAGGGAGACATCCCACGTTACTTCTATACTGATTGACGTCACGGCAATGGCAGTCAAGTTACTTGGCTTAGTATCTTCCTTGGAAAAATCTTAACAGTTGGGAAAAAAAGACAGAACTGGTTAAGTTTGCGTTAAAAGAAAACCTTACAATTTTTTAGGATAGGTCCTAATGACCTCGTGAAATTACCTTTAGGAGACACCTCGCAGATAAATGGAAATTTCTGGTCGCAAATTTGACCTTCGAGATGACCTGTATTTCCTTTTAGTGTAGCACAGTCATCGAGTTCCGCTGGTTCCCGTGGTGCCCACAGATTACGTTGCCATTCGTCTGTATCGCCACAGTCTACCCACTGCCATAAGCCCTCCACAGACGCATCGTAGTAACCTGGTTTGAAACGGTTAACGGTTTATATGATCTGATAATAATAACCCTGATTTGGTTAATACCCGTAATGGCAGTAGCTTTGTACCTACTTTCATAAACCGAGGAATAGTAATCTAACTTGGAACGATATTACAAGATGTAGGAACCTGGGTTGAAACAGTAAATAGTTTCAACTGCTTGGTTACCAATGATGGCAGAATGCCCCTTCCAAAACCTCTGGGACCCGTAAAGTTTTGTTAAACGGTTCACTGGTTTTTACTTGACTTATTTTGTTAGCAGTTGCTCCTTGCTCTATTGTGCAATAATGTACCCTATACTCATACTGCCATGCCCTTCGTATATAAAAGTATTCTTGGTTAAAACGGTTAACCGGTTATTTGATTTGGTTTACCATTGCTATTTACTCTAGCACCTCGTACATGCTGTACACTTCTTAGCCTTGTTTGAAACAGTTAACTGGTTTTATTTTATTTGGTTGCTATTTATGTGACGCTATACCAACTGCCATGTGACCTCGCTTACAGTATTAACTTGGTTTGAAACGATTTAAGGATAATTGGATTTGGTTATAAAATCCGTTAACCACCTTACAGTATTAACTTGGTTTGAAACGATTTAAGGATAATTGGATTTGGTTATAAAATCCGTTAACCACCAAATAGTATACCGTAACTCTTGACGGATGCACGGCAATGGACTGGCTTAACACGATTGCATGTTATTTACTTTTGTTTTTCCTGCAATCTCGTTTGTTGCATCACCACGGGGAGGTTTTTTTGTACCTTTGACTGTTCACTTACCGATCCACCAGGTGCCATTAGGCGCAATTAACTCTGTCTGATTCAAGATGTACTCCAATTCGTCTTGGGTATCGATGATCACCAAATCACTGCCATAGCTCTTGCACCAATTCCTGTGACTATACCACCAGTTCCTCTCTTCGGACTGGAACCAGTAGCATGACCCGTTAAATCCCGGCACATGCCAACCAGGACACTCCCCTTTGTGAGATAGTATACATAACGTTATGATAAAGTTCCGTAAAGTGTCATCAACTGCTCATGTCCAAAATCGACTACAGATTTATTCATTTTCGATTCCATTTGTTCAATTTGGATGGATTAGTCTTTGGGTGGATTAAAAAAAAAGCTTGGGAAAGACTATTTTGATACTCCTGACCAGCTTCGATGCTCCTGGAGTCAGTTGTCCGAACTGTAAAACGAAAAGAACAGAATCATCTTACCCAACCACACAGATGCCGGACCAACTGAGTCTAACTCCCGATCGATCTTTATCGCAGCTACGTATACTTCCCACCACATGTCTGGCGCTAGAGACAGAGTTAACTCCGACGCATTACCACCGTCTATCTTAATGGAACCTTCCAATGTAGAGGATAAACAACATTGTGATTTGATACTGTATACGTTGGTCCAACAATCAAGACACAATCTAGTAATAAGTGGTTCGCCTCGCCATTTTCTAAAAGCTTCAGTTTAGCTGGTGTTACAAAATGTGCCGGACAGTTGTGTTGAACACAGTGGGTCAGTCATAATGGTTCTAAATCGACTCTCAAACATAATGGTCAATGTCGGATATAATTAAAAGTGGTAAAATAAATCGTTCACTGCCTTTTCATTAAATGTAAGAGTTTTCTTCCATTGAGCACGTTCATATCGTGTTTATTTGTTGTAATTCTAGAGTTCGTTAAAAAAAGAGTATTCATTACATGAAGGGTCTTTGGAGCTCTATGAACAATTTTAGTTCACACATTATGAGCGTTACCATTTGCACTCGGGTCACCATAGCGCTGAAAGTAAACTCTGTACCCGATGACGTCACAGTTGTACTGCGAAACATCCCACGTCACGTGAGCTGTGGTGTCATTCACTTTCGCAGCGGCGACATTCCTTACGTTGGTGTCCTCAACTGAAAATCCTGCATGGGAAGATGATCGGAATAGACCTTTATCATGGTGCGGCCATCTTGATTTTCTCCCATTCAAATCAATGTAACCAAACCGAGGCTGGAAGGAGAAATAGTCTGGTTTCCATTTTGTACAATGAGTAGTAGCATTCATTACTATTATTGGGAACATGACCAAGATGGTGGCAGCATGATAACGGCCTATTGAAGTCCCTTTGAGGCTTTAGAGGACGTCAGGTGGCAGCAGACTTATCTGGTGACACGTTTTGGCGACCATGACTAGAACCATGTTGGAGGTCTGGTCGTTGATTAAGCATTTTTGAAAGTTCGGTTGCGCTGCGGTAACGTAGCTGTCCAACCAAACCATTCAGTGTACTGTCATTCTTTTCCACAAACTGCAGACTTCAGAATGGTTTGTGGTGGTTGTAATGTATCCTAAACACAAATTAACTAAGCATAGACAGTCTCGCTCAGCAGATAACAACGGTTACCAGCCAAACCTTTTGATGTGTACTGATTTTGACGGGTTCCCCGCTGATTTGTTCTGCTTAGCGACCATTAAAAGGAAGATTCCTTTATCATGCCACTTGTATAACATATCAATATTTACCTGATATTCTTATATGACACCGTCATATAAATAGGCACTAACTTGGGTTCAACGAGGAGGTTTCTACCTCGATGGTTTCAGTGTGACATGTGTACAGAATAGTAATAAAAAATTGCTGCACAGTGAGAAAGGTCAATTAGGTCGAGTTGACCTTTTTGTCATAATCATTATTAATAAGTGCCAAGCACTTTTCAGTCAATAGCGACTACTTATTCTGCAGTACAAACTGGATCTATAGACCTTATTTCCCGCTAGCCCTAAGTTTGGTAAACCAAGATGGCTGGCCCCAGACGTTTCAACTTTCAACTCCTTCAGCTTGACCTTTCTATCACAACTGCCATCGTTGCCAATGGACCTTTCTTTTGTTTAATACAAACATTGACCACCAATTTGTATGGTGACGTAATGTATCACAAAATGTGGACTGGATAGGCGCAAAATGTGTCCTCACGGCGTAACCGGGGGAAGGGGGCAGGGGGCAGGGGGCGCCCCTTCGCTCAGAATCCTTGACCCCTCTGGTCCCCCTAAATGATATCGAAAAAATGCACAAATCACTGGTTAAGTACATATCCCACAAATTATGTCTTTGCATTCTTTGCCCGCCCAAAATGAAAATTTCTGGTAACGACACTGCTCTTTTCAGTAAAACATTTTCGTTTTGGAGACTGTGTACTTCTTGTTTTAGGTTGCACAAATGATTTACCAGTGATGCAGGTAGTATCATTATTGTATAACAAAAAGAGTAAACTAATTGTATTATTTTTGAAGTGGATGTCGCACGTAAATCACGGCTGTGACGTAGCAAAAACAAGGTCTGTAATGTTACCAATACACTCTAAAAACCAAAGTGTTAAATTAACACTAAAAGAAATCGGTCAGTGGCAACACTTTGAAATAGTATGTAACCAAATTTAAGATTTGAATTTACACTATCAAATGTTAAATCTCAGCTTTAGAAACGCTAGTTTGACACTTGTATTTAGTTGAATCTAACTTTATAAAAGTGTTGTCACTGATGACCAAATCCTTTAAGTGTTGATTTAACACTTTGGTTTTCTTCTTTTAGAGTGTGTGGAATACTTACCTATATAACACAGTTATGAAACTAAAGTCGCGTTTGTTTTGTTTAAATAGGCTTGACAAAAACCAACATAAGTGCACCCGAGACCTTTTTACCTTTCGCTGATATTTCACAGATGAATTTATATTTTCGGCTGCACTGATAGTCGGCCAGCTTTTGCGTAGCCGCCTGGAACGTCCCACAATCTTCGATGCCGTCATTGGGCTGGTTTGGACCCCACAGAGACTGGTTATAGAGACCGGTGTCGTTGCAGTCAAGCCACTTCCACGTTCCTTCAACGGACAGGTCTGTAAATCCTGTTGCGAAAAACACAGCCGTGAGAAATTATTCTGGAGCCCCATCCCAAAATCAAGCACTTCTCGGCTATGATAACATGGCAACAAAACGAAATATCAGCATTGATGCCAATGCGATGTGATACATACAATCCCAAAATTAATTAAACCGTATGAAATTAATATTGAGAGTTTATCAGTTCATTTTAAAACTTTACTAAACTGTGTGTCTGTTCATTCAGGCTGATTTATAACTAGCTTGAGACTTTATGCATAATTATTTTAATGAGTGTAGTTCTTCACTAAAAAGTTAGGTCCAACACGGTTGAGTGAACAAGCCCTTATTTGGATATGCATGTGCAGTGAGTTGATATGGGCACTGGGGCATACCCATTGCTCTTGAAGAGTGATTGTCATGGATGGGTGAGCTTTGAACATTTTTGGGCAGGCTTCTTTTGGGGGTGGGGTCCGGCAACATTTTGGAATCTGTAAAATACAGGAGGGTGACTTGAATGGACCCTGAAGCAGATGTAGCCTACGTTTGGTCATTTTGAAGTGATCACATAGGGGGTGGAGATTGCAGGCAATAAGTCGTGTAGCCGGCAAACATAGCTTTAGTTATGCCTATATGGCTCCAAAACGTGAGTTGTCAAATTTGTGGGAAATCTTCATTTGAGGTTTTCCCTTTCCTTTGATTTCGGAGTACATGGCTGGTTCACGTGTTTAAGCCGACCACCGTGGCTTTGTGACAAGCCGACGACAACTGACAACTCGTTTAGCGTTACGTTGATGAATGAGTTGACCATTATTTTACGGTCGTTTATAGTTGGGCAGATCCTCTTCAGATTGTTTGTGTCGCTCCACCATCCGTACCAACAAAGATGGCGACGGTATACAAGAAGTGGCGACAAAGTTCCGAACAAGTGTCGGGATCGCCGATCCGACCAGATCGACCAGCCTACAAAACCAAGATAGGATACTCTATTCAGAAGCATGAAACGCAAAATTGGGGCGCCCGCTGTCGTTTGGTATAGAGGTAAAACCAAAGATCGTTTGCGCAAAAAGTAGGGCCTACTAAATGGAAAAAACTTACGCCAAACAATCCCACCAACTAAAACCGGTGTGAAGGCAGATCGAAAATTTGGTGTTCAGCAATAAATTGTGTCAATAATCCTTGCAAATTGACACACGGGGATGGGCGCCATCACGCGGTTGGTAGGTATAAAGGCGTTCATCAGCTCCCGTGCAAAACGGCACACAGATGTCCTATCTTGTGTTTCTGGTATCTTTGATCATCCCTGATGAAATCGCTTGAGCCCGACCAAGCAGTATACCAATAATCGTCTAAGATGGATTCTAAAGATATGGGTGACACCATAACTTCCCTACAAGGGAAAGGCTGTACTCTTCAACAGACTTTAACAAGTCCTTCCAGAGTAACCTTTATAACCTGGAACAATACAGTTAGGAGACCCCTGGATCCATTGTTGTCTCCAGAGTAAGGATGGCTATGCCCAATCTTTTCATCTCCATGAAGGACATCGATCGTGTTCACCGACTCGGAAAGTCCCAAGCAAAGCCCACGGAAGTCCCGGAAACAACGACCAAGTCCTATGACTGTTAAATTGGTGAGCTGCCGATAGCGAGCCAAGGTCTCCCAGTAAAAACGTCTCCTGAAGGGCACCGGTATGGGAATTACCGAAAGTCTCACCCCAGCTCGCCTCACCTTGTTCAAATCAGCTCAGCAGAACCCAAGAGTCACCAGGGCATGGCCCACATAGGGGGCCGTATCATCTGCCTCCTTCAAAACACCAACAAGGTAACTGTATCATCCACGGTCCAGCTCAAAAACTTGTAACTCATAACTACATATCACACTCACTGTTCATCTGGCTGCCCCACTCTGCTTAATTCACCATCGCACCTCCCATCAATCTGAATCTTACTCCTTACATCTGCGCTGTCATTACCGTGCTTTGATTTGTTTTGCCTTCTCCGAGGTGCCAAATCATGATTCCTCTGTAACAATTGGCTTTATCACATGATTGTGTTTTTGTTAATTTAACTTAGTTCAAACCTCCTTGCTTTAATACACAATCCATTCTGTTCACAAGTTTTTGTTTTGTTTGTTTGTTATGCTCATACAATCCCACGTGTTTCTCGTAACCGTCCTGTAAAGGTGAATCGACTAAGATCATGTTGTAATATCTGTAACTTACTGGGTTCATTTAAAAAGGCACAATCCTGTCTCCATTGCAAATGTGACACATTTTCCAGGGATGATGTTCACGGGCTCTGTCAAGCATGCTTATCAAATTCACGTCCATTTAATTCTCTAGACAATGATGATTTCCAGAAAGTCGTTGACAATTTAAATTTCAATTCAACGTTCCATATGTCCCGTACAGTGACTCAACTGATGTGTGATTAACAACTGTCTTTATTTGGCTGACTATGAATTCATTAATGTTTCCAAATATGCCGTTTCCATTGTTCGATTATTCACTTTAATATCAGAAGTCTCCCCAAAACATTGATAACTTCAAACTGCGTCAATCTTGAAAGGGCCCATGAAGAGGTATTTTGTCACATGACATTTTTGTGGCTTGATATACGGTTTGAAATTAACAAAACATAACATTGACTATTTTGATGTGTTTGTTATGCGTTAATACACTTTAAGTGAGCCCCGAAAATGTGTGTCGTTTGATTGCGCAATGATTCGTGACGTAGACTGTGGTCAAACGTTTCGAAGACAGCTCTGGTGCCGAGTGGTCAACAATGCATTGTGTGTTATTGTCACACACATGGCCCTGGTCAGCCGGTCCACTGTCTACGTCACAGATTTTACGTTAATGAGGAAAGGTGGGTGGAGCGCGGCAACCCCCTATTATAGAAATTGTTATTTCTACGGTAAAAAGGCATGTAAAAAATGTTAACAAAATAATAATGCACTATGATAGGCATACTTCCTTTTTTAAGCAATAAAAAAAATTAATTCATGGGACCTTTAAGTGAATCTTCTATAATTGCCCTAACAGAAACTTGGCTGAAAATTGTTTTCTTTCCCCCTAATCACAAACTGATTACCCATAGACCATACAAAAAGGAGGTGACGTTGCTCTTTATGTCGCATCTGCTGTCCAAAATAAGGTGAGGCAAGACTTCAGTCATTCCACCAATTCAGTTGAATCGCTCTTTGCTAAAATTTCAAACCCTTCAACCGAAAAGACTGTTGTTGGAGTTATTTATAAACCGCCCACGTGTAACTCGATAGCTTCATGTCTCGAGGCATTGCATGGTGATATATCAATGTATATTTGGTTTGCGAAGTCCCCCTCGATGCACTGAGCGAAAGTAGTAGTAGTCCTGGCCGATGTCCTACCTCCCCAGGTAGTACTTAATAAGCAGGACAGTTCTTTTCAGACCTAAGTTGTCTCCCGAATTCCGAAATCTATTCCGCGGTAGTAGAATAATAACAGGACAAGAACAATCTACTGTATATAGCAAAGTAGATATAATCACATGGTGTTACCGCAAACCGAATAGTTACAACTCCATGTCCGTTTTTCAAGAAACCGTTTGTCTCCTCGCTGCTAAGAATAAAAACTGTATTCTCACTGGCGATTTTAAAATTATTCTATTAGATTACGATAGTAATTCTTCCACTCGAGAGTTTCTGGACACCATTTTTTCTCATTTATTTTTTACCTCTAATTGATAAACTGACAAGCATTTCCAAAACTTCTTCGACCCTCATTGTGATATATTTACAAATATCGTACCTCTCTTGAGGTCCGTAACTTTAATATAAGATATTTCTGATCACTTTTCTGTATCGTCTTCATTTCCAATCTCCACTAGTGAACCATATAGTACTATAAATAGCTTACCTATCCACCATATTCCAGTCGTAACCCGGCCCTTAATGTAATTTAGTTCATCGTTGTTGTTAATAATGACCAGATCGGAGTCGGTAGTGTCACTGCAGTTACTCCTAGCACCGCTCCACGTGTCTGTGTTTGTCACGAATGAATAACATCTCCCACCGTAACCTTCTTCATATCCTTCCGGACAAGGACCTATCAGATAAATCACACCAAAAACACCTTCTTTTTATTACTAGAGATGGGGTGAATTCGTGGTTGGGGAGGGAACAAAGGTGACGATAGAGTGGGATCGTGACATAATTTATGTTAAAGTTGCATAGCCCAATTTTTGCTGAAAGAAGTTTTCTCTTAGATGTTTTTCTTTGAACGAATCTTGACAGGTAATGCTGTTTCAAAACGGAAAAACAGTTTAAACTTAAAACTTTCGCATATGCAACGGACAATGCATAAAATAAATGCAAAAGTGCTGTACATGGCCAATGGACGTATAATGTCGTGATCTCGTCAATAATTCATTTCAGTTTGTATACACAAAAGTGTTTGTTTACACTTTTCATAGGTGGATTGTTGAGTGAAATACTTTAAAATAACGAAAGCGTGTCACTTTCTCGAATCTATAAAAATAGCTTTCTAAAATCGATGTCTAAATCTTCGGGTCAAACTGGCCAAAAATCGGACCCAGCATCGTTAAGAAATTCTACGTCATTTCTAACGTTAAAAAAACAAGGGTACGCAGACGAATTTTAAAATAAGCAACATATTTTTCCAAGGCATTCTTTAAAACATTTAGCATAGTTAATTCAATTCATACCCATCAATTATAAATCTAAACCAGTTCTGAAATCAAAAGTTTAGAAAACTCATTCTTACCTGAAGTGTCTACAGCTGCATTCCCACCGGACAATAGCAACAGGCAGGTTATGACGTGGGCCACAAATAAATACATTGGTTACAGTTGAGAAATTTTAAATCATTGACGAGGAAAAAACGACAAAATAACCGAGGTTTCCTAACTCATCTTCAGAAAAAGTCGCCAACGGTCGTCATTTTACGGTTGATGTTTCTTACACGCATAACTGTTGTGATATGATTATATCAGCATATACACTGTGGTGGTATTTTGGCATGGAGGGAAGTTGGACTTTGCATTCGTGGAAACAAATCTGTCCTTATCGCTCAATGAACAAGTTTACACAAGTCCAGATAACGGCACTTTACAATCATCCTCGTTATTTGATAATGTAGACGTGAACTTGGTAACCTATATTTTGCAAGAATGCTCCGTTCATCACTGGTTTTTTTTTTCAAGGGCTTGCTTTGGTGGCCCTGACGACATCTAACGTAAATACTGACCGCAATATTGACGTAAAACGTCACGACTTTGCCACAAGTCACGACTATTGGCTGAAATGTTTGCGTCAAATTTCACGACTTCGTGAAGTTCGGCGTCAATAATGGTGCTATTTTCGTGTCGAGTTTCCTTCCAGGGCCACCTTAGCTTGCTTTCGGTACATAGCTTTTGGAAGACGAACGGAGTCCAAAACCGAGGTTGAAGATAGTCAACAGCTGATTGAATCTTTTTCTCAAGCAACTCCCACATTTTAGAACAATTCAACACTGTAATTCCAGCCAACGTTTACATTTGTTTCTGCTGCTAATAATTACAAAAAGAAATAGTCTTGTACAAGACGCATACCCATGCGTATTCATCAGTGGATGCCGATCAGAGTACGTTTAACAGTAAAACTTATATCAGTTGAGCTGCAGCTGTTGGTACGAGGTTGTAGACTGTTTCATACCCACAACTCCCATGGCGTCGATAAAAACATTGAGCCCTGGCAGCTAGGACTACATTACAACACGGTCGTACACTCTAAGTCAATGCAAATAAAAGCCTTTTGTCAAAGCTAAGGAAAAAGCCGAGTCATGTCACTTGTTTGCTAAGTGGAAGATACAAGTGGCAGTTTAATTTGGCGACCTTTTCCTTCACTGCAAACGATTTGAGACTTTTGAACTTTGACAAAAATAAAGTTATCGATAACTCTAACATAAGTCTCCATCCACGCAGCATTTTACAGTTTGCTCAGCAAAACAATGCGGGGGAACCACCTTCAATGTGCCCAGTCTCGTTGCATTATGATGTCAAGGTTGTCGTCTGGTAACCAGGTATTTGCTAGCTGTATATGACAGTGCTTAGCTTGTTTTTGTATTCGCTTGGAAACCCTTATCACGTCACCAAACCTTTACACTTTGCTCCAATCCAAGTACATAAGTATTTCGTTAGTTTGTCTGGGATCAGGTGTTGTCTGGATTACTTTGTGTGGGCTGCTTATGGACTAAGTTAGGTAGCTCAATCCTGCATGATGGTATGTCATAGCAATTTGAAGAGTTCCTAATTTACACAGAGCATCGATCTAGCACAACAATGTTTGATTGTTTTTACTTATTTATTTCAGAGTGTCTTTGTCTTCATTCTACTGGTTATTTCTGTGGCGTGGCCGTCACACCATGCAAGCGCCGGTAAGTCATTATGGAATTATTTTTACAGAGAACAACAGAAGAAGAAACCGAGTTTGCAAACTGCTCACCAACAGAAATGAGTTGTGGTATAAATGCGAAAAAGTGTAAACGCCATCACCCCTCAACCCAAGTTTTGGTTTCTTCAATGTCTGCACTCTTTAAGGTCACGGGTCAAAATTGACCCGGATTCCGGAACCCATGGGGCTCGACTTATTTCTGGGTCAATATGACCCGGAAGATGTGTCAATATAACCCAGAAGATTTGTCAATATAACCCAGAAATGGGTCAAACTGACGCAGAATCCGAGCTAAATTCCAAACGCTTAACCACTTTCCGGGTCAGCCTGACCCAGAAATGGGTCAAACTGACGCAGAATCCGAGTAAATTCCAAACGTTTAACCACTTTCCGGGTCAGTCTGACCCAGAAATGGGTCAAACTGACGCAGAATCCGAGTTAAATTCCGGGAAGGAAATTATTTTGAAATTATTTCAGAAGTCCATAATACATTACGCAGCTGAAGCTTCTATACTGTTTGGTTCTTACATAATATGCATTTAGTCATGAACATTGTTTGTGCAAGGAGTTGTTTTACAAAATCTAAATTAATCTGATACTTCTACTTTTACTCTCGTACCATGAAAGCATCGTTACCCGGAAAAGTTGGAATACAATCGGTTCTTCTAATAGACAGTTTCTACTGAAGAGCAATTAGTATGCTGTCTCTAATGACAATCGACATTTTGATATTAAAGGGATATCACATCATTGGTTTTTGGAAGAGAAATTTAATTTCCATCTTTCGGTTTTCAGTAAACTCAACATATAACCAACCGTAAAACTGTCATTAAATGTAGTGGTCGAGTTTAACTGAAAAAATGAACGATTTGTCTAAGATTTTTACACATTCACTTTTGTGTATTTTGATTGTTGTAACGGAAGGGGGCGTTCTATCATGGGCAGACGACGTGGAAGATGTTTCTGGTACAGGATTGCATGGTGCTATTGTCCTTAGACAGAAAGATGGCGTACGATTATGAGGACCACAAGCCACAACAGCTCTCATTAACGCCACCTGACATAAAGGAGAGCCGAAAAGGCGTCCTCTTTAGTGGGGAGGACGTCCTATTTATTGTCTTTTTCTCAACTAAGAAATTAATTTAGGCGGAAATAATTCTCTTGGAGATCGAGCTTGTAGTGAAACTTCAACCACGTCCCCAGATATTTAGCAATCTGATACCTTTTTTTAACAAAGCAGGAAAATCGTCTGACTTGTTGGCTGAAATCCACACAGAGACACCAGGTTCAGTGCAAGCCGATGCCGTGCGGGACCTGATTCAACGTAAGGTGCCAGCGAGGTCCAGCGCCTTTCACGTCGCCGTCAATGCAAGTTTGGGACCGGCCAACCTCGATACCTTCCAAGTATGAAACTTTTAAACTCGGGAAACTCCCCCAGCAAAGAAAAAAACAAACAAACAAAAAACACACAAACTGGTAACTCAACGCCTTTACAGTGAAACACTGCCAAGTGATCAATTATGTAAATTAGGTCTGACGTTGAACGAACGCTGTGTATGTGTAAATGGACTGTGTTTCTTTAAATAACAACGTGTAGATCGAGTCCGATGGGTTGACTGTGAACATCACTGGTACAACGGGAGTCGCTGCAGCATGGGGGTTCTATCACTACCTCAATAAGTACTGCGCATGTCACATCTCGTGGGCTGGGGACCAGCTAAACATTCCATCTAAGTTACCAAAAGTTCAACCTGCTTTGAAAATCACGAGCCCCAATAGGTAAGTTTGGACAATTTTCGAATTAATCTATGCAAAGAATAACAAACACTGAGATTATAAGGTACACCAATGGCACATGAAATAACAACACACACTGAAGGTAATTTTAGGCTTTTATCTTTCCTAAAATGTTTTTTATTTGAAAGGCTTTTATCAGCATTTTTGTTTGGAGTATTACATTCATTCACACTATTTATTTTTTTCTGAACTGAAAACTTCTTCCGATCCCACATCCTCTTACCCAGGGGACAATAATCACATTCACCCACTGACCACATGTCCCTAGTTTTTGTCTTATTATGCTCGCTTCTCTTTATTTTTCTTCCGAACCTGAGACGAGATTAAAGATAAAAAATAAACTGTAAAAAGGTTTCTTTGTTATTTCTTTTATATCGGCCTGTAACCATTGATGAACGTGTAAAAATACACACGCGGGTAAAGGCGAATGTTTTCCCGAATAAGCTATAAAGACCAGACCAATATCAATACAGAAATGTCTAATTCTAGAAGGTGCGATAAACAACATATAAACTTATTTTTGCATCAGAAGGATAAGCCACACGTACACCGGGCCCGGGCAGAGATACCCAGGTTTGCTCAAAACAAGACCGTGCGACGTCTTGTAATCAGTTTGTCTTTATGAATAGGTTCCGTTACTACCAGAATGTCTGCACGGTCAGCTACTCCTTTGCCTTTTGGAATTGGACTCGTTGGGAGCGTGAGATAGACTGGATGGCAATGAATGGAATCAACCTCCCTCTTGCCTTCAACGCCCAGGAGGCCATCTGGCAGAAGGTCTACCTTAAGATGGGATTCACACAGGCCGACCTGGACGCACACTTCGGAGGACCTGCTTTCCTTGCATGGTAATTGTTTTAATAAGTGCGAAAGATATGAGAAAAAGATGGTTCGGTGTGGTCGAGAAACGTGTGGAGTCTGCATGCACTTGAACCAAGGACTTTTAACAAAAAGCATCCTAGCAAGACTAGTCCGAGCAGCTTGTTCATGGGCGTTTACACCACCTCAGCTAGCTATGGCCGCCGCACGCGCGCGTCCACACACACTGTAAATTCTCCATGCTGATTGGTACATATGCGTGTCGAGTCACGCGCGCGTGCGGAGGTCATAGCTGCGGTGGTGTAAAGCACCCGGGGTCATGCAACCTCTCTATAGTGGTTTGACGAAAAGGGCGCCCTCGATTTGATTGTGTGTACAAAACCAACAGAGTATGAGAAAACAAAGATGAGTCCTCGAAGTACATCATTGACAAACGTGTGTGTCCTGGGTGTGTGTATGTATGAAGGGAGGACAGTTCTCGCTTCTTTCGTGTACAAAACCAATGGTGACGTCGAGGTCCTCGATTTACGGGGTCGACAAACGTGTGTGTTATGGGGATGTGGTTGTCGTTTTAGCATTTTACAATTCCTACAATACATGGTCTTCCTGACTCGTGGTGGTGATATTTCCTCTAACTATCGGGAATGTGCCCTTACGATAAATCGTCCCGTCATTTAACACCTCGACGTTGTTATCAGTTCGAGCCCTTCTTCATGAGTAAGTGATACATCGGGAGAATATTTGTTTGTAATACCACACCTAAAAATTAATGATACCCTCTTGATTTTACGGCCTTGAATCTCGAAAGATAACATTTCTATCCCTTTTTTAAAGGGGTGGTACAGCATTAGTGTTAACCCATTTAAACTCAGAATAAACTATATTTAAACATTAATCTAGGTTTTTTCAGTAACATCACCAATCAAATAGTGAAAAACATTAAAACAGTATTGTTTTCCGAGAGAAGAACTATTATGTTTTTAAGTTTTCTTGCCTTGAAAAACGAGATGGCCGCATTCATGTTTTTTGTCATTTAAAAAAATAAATATCAGCAAGCTTTAAAATTTACTCTATACTAAACTCAATTCACAGCCGAGAAGTACATCGCAAATATACAAAATATTCAGCATCTTTTGATAAAACATTTTGATGAAATTATCTTAGCATTTCACATTTAGAGTTAAACTTGACCTTGTTTTGGACCGTGATTCCCTAGGTCTCGCATGGGTAATATGCACGGTTTTGGCGGGCCACTGACTCCCACATGGCACGCCAATCAGCTCCAGCTCCAACATCAGATCTTGAAGAGGATGAGGGATCTCGGAATAACACCAGTCTTGCCGGCGTTTGCAGGACACGTCCCAAAGACCTTCAAAAGGTGAACAGTTTATGTTCTAATTGGTGGATGGATGGAAATAAGGATATAACAAATAGTCCGTTATTTGTTTGGAATCTGGTTTGAGTCCCACCGATCGAATGGGAGACTTTTTAGGAGACTAGGTGGCAGCAGACTTACCAGGTAAATTCAATGTTCTCGGAAATGTGCGCATGCTCAGAACTACGCAAACAATGAACATTTTACCTGGTAAGTCTGCTGCCACCTAGCGTTCCAAAAAGGCTGCCATTAGAGTCTCGGATCGGGATTGGGTTTAAAAAAACCGACTTCTTTTTTTCCGAACTAAAGTTTTCGGAACTCTGAGGAACTCCCTTGTTTCTTTTACCACTTTAAACTGTCAAATTATTGCCAAATCTACAAATTTAGTCATTGTGGGTTTCCTTGCAAGAATATCGAAATGACAAAGTTTATAGTTGTCCCTCCCCTTCAAAAAAACCTTCATCAAGTTTATTGTTTTTCATGTTTAATTTTTTAATGAAAACATCAATATCTGAGATGTTTTTAATGATCTTTGTACTTGTTCACAGATTGTTTCCAAACGCTAGCGTCAGTGTTGGCTCAGCTTGGGGAAATTTCGCTAAAGATCCGCAGTTCTGTTGGTAAGCAGACACACCCTAAGATTTTTCTTGTGTGATAATTGGAGTCTCTGGACGTTAGGTGGCAGCAATCAAGCCCGTGATTTACGCGTTAACGTACTACAGATCTGAACATGCGCACAATCCCAAGAACGCTGATTTTACCTGGTAACTCTACTGCCACCTGGCATCCCCGAAAGTCTTCAAGTTGTACAGCGAGGCCAAGGCCGTATTCGAATTAACGGCTACGGCTACAAGTGTTGCTAAGGTTGTTGCTAATGACATCCTATACTTCAACGCATGATGACGTGGCGATCCAACATTAGCCGTAGCCGTAGCCGTAGCTGTAGCCGTAGCCACCAATTTGGACACGGATAAGAATGTCTAAACGGTGACATTGACCCCAATTTAAATAAGATAAATGACACAGATTGCTTCTACGCCATTTTATATATTTTTGTATCTTACAGTGATCTTCTCTTGGAACCAACGGATCCTTTATTCAGAAGTATCGGGAAAGCCTTCATCGAAGCCGTAAGTTTTGATATAATCTAAGCTGCGTCCGCATCAAGCGACTTTGGCTATGTCTACGGCTATGGCCGTTGGCTAAAGTAATAACGCAATCCAGTTGTGGCCACTAATTCGGACACGGCCTTGCAGTACATGTAGTAGATTAATAAACCTCATTACTTTCAACATGTGTTTTCCGTGATTTGCAACCGCATTCAGGTTTGCTTTGTGTTGGCTTAGTTGTACTTTCCATGACTTTCACCTCGGCGAACCCCGGTACGAATCCCTCCTCGGCCCAGCGGCTTGCATGTGGATTGGGTTTGACGTCCCCACCAGGTTACGTTGGCTTCCCCTAACCCAAGTCTAAAACTGTCAAAATATTGACTGGTTTTCCTAGTTGTTGAAGACTGATTAGGAAATAAGCAAACATACGAAAATTTATAAAAGATCAATGGATTTAGTCATACACGACTAGAAAAAGTAATTGGATTTGACTCCAATTTGAGTTACCTAAATAATCCTTACTAGAAAAACAAAACTAGTCAGACAGACTGATTTTCAGTTGCACCCAGCTGACCCTTAATTGTTAGTCAAATCTAACTGTTTTCTAGTCAAATCTGACCCCTTTTTTTGTTTATAGCGTACGGGTTATAGTGCTGGTCTCGATTGAGGATCAATGGTTTAACTGTCGGATAGGTTTAAAATAAATAAATTAGGCCTACTCTGTAAACGTAAAAGAGTGAAAATTTCACTCTCTCACCCGAGTGGTGTCATTGTGGTTCTTTTAGGAGTGAAACTCACTGTGCATCACCCTTTTTGAGTGAAATGGGACCAAACTTTACTCTGATTCAAGTTGAAAATACCCGTCTTTCACTCTAATAAGAGTTGTCCGCCATATGGCTTATTGCCGAAGTGGTATGGCGGACAAAACGAGTGTTTTTTTTCACTCTTTCAAATCTGGAGATTAAACCTGCTCGATTTCAATCAATGATGTAAATCTTGTTTTCAGATGGCCGAAGAGTTCAACGGGACTGATCATATTTACAATGGAGATATGTTTAATGAGATGGCACCGAAGCAAGGGTGCGTATACCTTCTGTGTATAATATTTCTAAAACAACAAATTCGTTACACGAAATTATTAATTGGTCATAACTAACTATTTCGTATAAACGAATTTACGAATTACTATTTCGAGACAACCATTTAGTGACGTGTAGTTACAGATTTACCGTTATCTCGCAAGTAAAAAGGGACCGGGAACCAGTCTAGGTTAGCCACACGGGTTGGCCTCTCTGCGCACACTTTTGACAGAAATGACATTCATATAACCCCTTTGCAGTGATACCAAGTACCTTGCACAGGCGAGCAAGGCAGTGTATAATGCGATCGTCGAGGCTGATCCCAAAGGCGTGTGGCTTATGCAAGACTGGTTATTCCAGAGTGGCTTCTGGACACAAGACCGAATCAAGGCATATCTCCAAGGTGTACCAAAGGTATGAGGGCGCTCTTTTGTTTTAGGTCTTTCCATCAGAAGATCTTTTCGAAACAGCGGTTTTGGCATCGGCTCGGGTTTTAGACTCTGTAAGTGGTTTTAAAATCGTTTGCTTTCTGTATGGGTTTTAAAAAAGGTCGACAAAAGGCTTTGGGAGAGTTGAAACCCAAGTGGTGGATTACAAAAGTGCTTCATTACAGTTGTAGCTTCGTCTGTGTCTGCCAGTGGTCGTTACAGTCATGTGACTCGATGGCAACACCCAAAGCCAAACTCCCACAGTCGAACTTTCGTTGTGGGGCGTTCCAAACATTCCGTTTGCTTGTTATACTCTTTCTCACTGGAACGGAACTGATTTAATTACACTATAACTTTAGATGAAATAAGCCTAGATTATATTCGGCAAACCTCCATAGCCGAAGTTGGTGCCGTCAACATCTTTTTTCGTTAATTTCTTTCACACTTTTGGGTGACGTGTACAAGTAGAAATGTGTCAGTGAGTGTTTTTGTCAATCTTACTTACTGGTTCATTCACAGGCACAACCCTTGCAAAGAATTGATGTAAAAACGAGAGCTGAAAACAAAATTCAAGACAGGGCCAGACTATTTAGTTCTTGTCAACCTCTGTTTTATCACACGTGAGAGAAAGAAGCATGGCGATTGGTGCATGTCAATGAATGGCTAAATAAGTATGTTAACTTTATTATTTGTATTTACTATTGAAAGTTGTTGGGTAAATTGTCTAAAATACTGTCGCTGTTTCCAGGGACGAATGATCGTTCTGGACTTAGGCAGCGACACCGTGCCGCAGTACAGTCGAACACAATCCTTCTACGGACAGCCATTTATCTGGTGTCTGCTGGGAAACTTCGGAGGGAATCATGGTCTTTACGGAAAGCTGGATACCGTTAATGAGGTAAGGCATTGACTAGAAAGCAACCGATAGAATCCAGGCAAATTGCTAAATGGATATTTTGAGAAATGCCGGTGCAAGTTGAGCTTATATTAAAGGGGCTGTGTCGTCATGATCACAGCATATCTGTTGGCTAGACTGAATTATGACCTCCCAATCTGTTATTGCACGCGAGTGGAGGTCACATTACAGAATAATAATGACGGCGCCCTTTGTGATATGACGGTCGAGGCGGGTGCGTGCAGTAACTGGGTGAGAGTTCATGTTTCTGGGCCCAGAAACAGGCAGACTACGATCGTGACGACACAGCCCCTTTAAAGGTTTATAAAACCTAATAATATTATATAACCTAATTGAGTGTAATTAATGTGACGCAAGGCTTTTTTTCCTTTGATTGACACAAGTATGTATTCAATCTAATCTTATTGATGCGATTGCCAGGGTAATTTTTTTTAAGTCATGAGCGCTGCTGTTGGTTTTCAACCTCGTACACAGAACGAGTGATTTACATTTCAATGTATTATTATGATATGTGCGGGTATTTCATATCACACAAATTGAAGCACTAAAAAGTATTAACTTCTACAATTGTTTGTTGTTACTATGTCCATACAATAATATCAAGACATACATTACTCCTTCTTTACAGGGTTTGTTTGCTGCCCGGAAGTTCAGTGGATCAACTATGGTTGGCACCGGCATAACCCCGGAAGGAATCAATCAAAATGACGTCATGTATGCGTTTTTGTACGACCTCTCCTGGAGGTCTAAGCCAGTGGCGTCTGTCTCTCAGTGGTATGTTTAAACAATCAATAATCTGTAATCTTGTCAGACGTTTCCCGAGATCAGCAGCACACACGTCGCCCCGTCTCTCTCGAGTATTTCCTTGGCGTCACTCTGGTGTCTAACTCAAGCGAGCAACGACAACCCTGCTCGAGAAGGCAGAAAAATGGAAGTAGCTCTAGGTTATGTAGTGACGCTAGATTTCATGTGAAAAAAACATGGTGTTGATTACTGAAAAACAAAACAAAACTGATAACTGAACAAAACAAAACAAAAAACAACACTTCACTGGTAAACAACAACATCAATGGTGTAATTTTGTGTGTGTGTGTGAATAATGTAAACTGAACAACGGGAGTACCAGCTAAAACCCAAGCGTCAGAACGTCATGTTCCCACAACTTTTGGTTAGCCCCAACGGAATGTTGTAAATTATTCTGTTCTTTTGCTAGCAATTGTTGTTACAAACATGAAAACTGTTTTCCAAAGTGATATATTTGTTGGGATGCTACAGAACTGGTTGTTGTCGATCAAATCATTACCGAACGAGGAGGCAACTTACGTTTTATGGAAGAATTTTGCATTTGTTCAGTTATTGGAGTTTATTTGAGTGTCCGTTTGTTTGTATCTTTTAGGATTGCAAACTACAGTACTGCACGGTACGGTAGAACGTCGTTGCTGGCTCTTCGGGCATGGGACATCCTCCGAGCTACCGTCTATAACTGCAAGGACTCCCACAGTAATCACAACCAAGGACCCATCGTCAAAACTCCTCAAACATCTGGAATCCAACCATACGTAAGCTGAAGGAGTTAACATCCGCTTCGAATCAGACGAAAACGTGACGTCAAAATTTGTGATTATCAAAAATATTCGCAAAAAATTTTCACGTAAATTTACCTGCAAACCAAATTTTTAAAACGTTCCATTATGGTTGTCCCCTGAACATGAATATTCAATTTCTGTTTTATCGTTAGCTAAATATTCATGAATTGATATTAAAGGTGTATTCTTCTTGTGTCTTATTGTTTTTGTCTCATCGCTAAACATAGATTTCTGGCATGGCATAAAAGACTCGTAAAAATTTTAAGTACAACTTAGCAGTGGCACACAGGACACCAAACAACAGAATGGCCAACAGAATGAATTGTCAAGCCATACCTTTCCCAGTTCTTTGTGACGTCTTTTCTTAAGCATTAACTCCTTTTGTCCCGTAGATTTGGTACGACTGGACGATGGTTGTCAAGGCTTGGAACTTAATGCTGCAATCTGTACCTCAACTCAAAAACAATCACTTATTCAAGTAAGGCAACCCGACAACGTCATTAGAGGGCGCTATTAACCCTTCACAAACTCAATATCACTTTTAAGCCCCAGCTCAACATTGGTAAACTGACTATAAAATGCTTCCATTCTTTGCACAAATCAAGATATTTGTAATAAAAGCAACCTGTGAAAATGGCAGCTCATTTCGTTGTTTCATTTGCGAAAAAACGGTAAAACGGTATTCAGCATTTTAGTACACATTCCTACAGGCAGAGTTTTCGTCTTGCTGAGACGAAAACTAATTCTGGATCTTATTTCATTTATTATTTAAAAACGATAACACTTCAGGCAGAAATATTTCAAGAAAGTTTTCTACCAAAATTATCTTTATACCATGTAAGGTATATGTAAATCTGTGAACATTTATGCTTTTCTTCTTACCAATGTTGAGCTGGGGCTTCAAGAGATTAAATCGGTCCTTGCTATAAAAAAGTTGTGAATTTGTGATTTGGCGGTAGAGTTTTTGGATATGTGAGGATTTGTTGTCGACCATGTGTCGACCAGTGTTATAAATGTTACTAATCATCAGTTACCAGACAGGAAGTCGTAGTGGTCCGAGACCTTCAGCCTGGTACGCAAAGCACATTATGTCCCAATTTGTATACACACAAAATGCATTCTATAGAAAGAACAGAAAGGTCATATACGTAGTACGGTATGCTTGTTACCAGAATTACTGCGAAGAAATGGTTTCAATCCCGCGCAGAGTTTTCCATTCCTACAAGGACTTATGAACGGCAGAGAAAAGATTAAACTTTGGCACCTGGATTTTCTTCAGACCAAATGCACATTAATTGCATAATACGAACTGATTTGCATAGCACATCTCACTGCCGAGCACAATACGTAATGCTGTTCCTCAATGCATAAGACGTATACTAATTTGATATAATAGTCAAAGTATTGATGGATCGTTGTTCTTGTTTTATTTCAGGTACGATCTGGTCGATATAACTCGGCAAGTCTTGCAGGATTTGTCCTATCACATTTATCTCGACTTCGGGGTTGCTTATAAAAATAGAAACATCAACTCAACAATGTAAGGTTATTGTAATGACCACCTATTTATGGAAAAATTGGGAGTCTCTGATCGGTTTCTCTGGGATACCGTAAAAGTATCTACTATGTGCGGTAGCGCCAACGAGTATAGAGCGCCGAAGGCGCAAAATAGGGAACTCTGGCAGGAACTCGATCAGTGCAGACAATGACCATTGCTGTCAATGGGAAACAAAACATTCACTTGCCGAAATGGCGCCCATTCGTATTTCACGTTTCAACAATAGATAAAGCTCTAGTTCCCCATCTTGCGCCTTCAGCGCCCTATAATCTTTGGGTAGCACCATGGAAGTAATATCCATAAGTTGTCATGTATTTCTGAAACGAACCGCCGGTGTAACAACTGGTTGTATATTTCAACCATTATGATCGCCAGACTATCAGTTTAATATTACACCACCAGTTCTTTTCCAAGCTATCACAACTTACTAGTGATTTCACTTCTGCTTTTTTTTTATCAACAGCCATTTTCCTTTAGCCTTCCTATGCTTACCACTCAGTGTGTTCATAATCTGTTCCTTGTTCTGTGTTACCTATTTGTCTTGCCTCCATGTCGTGTCGTTTGTCTTGGTTGTCTTTTACGAGCTTTGCCTTACTCCGACAGCCTCATATTCTCTTTATTTCTGCTGTACATGTTAGGTTACTATCTCCTCCCCTTCATTTGCCTTACTTCATTCTTATCGATGCAAATATTTTTAGTCATGTCAAATTTTAAAAAGAGTAGTATGAAAAAAACATAATAGAATTTACACTAGCGTAACCGCACCATACCATGTTTGTTCTTTTACTCGTTATACATTTTGAGGCTTCTATGTAGTCTTAGAAAGCAATTAATGTTTTTTCCAAACTATAACTAAAATGGTAGCAATCTTAGAAAGCAATATACATTTTATGGAAACTATAACTCTCATAGTAGCAGAATGTTAGTTTCAGACTCTTTTGTTGTTGTTCTCATTTGCCAAAATTTGGACCTCAACGGGCCAATAACAGACTGAAATGGCTTAACCCTCATCCATCAAAAAGCTTTTGCTTATCAATTTGTTTTCTTCTTTTTATCAGCACAACTTTGGATAAATTTCTCGACTTGATATTGGATCTGGATACGATATTGTCAACGGACTCCCGCTGGTTGCTTGGCATCTGGTTAGAGGCAGCTAAAGCAGTAGGGTCAACTGTACAGGTATGACGTGCTTGTCATGACTAAAGGTCACCACATGAGGGCGGTCAGTCCGAAGAGCAGGCAAAAAAGCACCATTGTGTTTAAAGATATTGTAATTATTTTGTTTAACCCTTTTTATAATTTTTTTTTAAATTAATTTTTTTGCAGGAGAAGAAATGGCTGGAGTATAATGCCAGGAACCAGCTAACACTATGGGGGCCAAGTGGCGAGGTTTGTTAACGATAGTGATAACTTATGTTTCCATTTTGGATTGAAATAAACGTAGTTTAGTTCTATTTTGCAAATAATGAGACGTATTTGTACCACGAATTTCCCCATTTATGTCACTTGCTTCCGACTTATGTTATGGACCCACGATCATAAACTCAAAGTGGTATAACCTTGTGTATCATTTTAATAATATATTTAAATAGCAATAATTTTCAAGAATTTCCAAAACACGAATAATAATTATCTAAAATTCATATTTATATAAACTTTGTATCACGGAGATGAACTAAGCGAAGTTTTGTTTATAAATCGTTCAATGTCTTTATCTTGTCCTTCCTTAGATTCGAGATTACGCAAACAAACACTGGGCAGGACTTGTGAAAACGTACGTTGAACAATCTGTCAAATTATTTACATTTATTCCTTGCAAGCGTACCCTACTCATGCTCTTGAGAGTTCGTAGAAAGGGTCTTGACTTGTCCTGAATCGAAATTTCTCAATGTTTCCTATATTGACATACTATCTACTTTTCTAAAAACAAAACGAAATTCCTATTTTGTATCATTTTCCAGACAAATTTATTCCTAGACATATGGTGGTTATTTTACCAATAAATATTATCAACAAAAAAGTACAACTATTGTGGAAAAGAGGGGTGTTTCTTGCATGATTTGGCAGCAATTTATACCACTGAACATTGTACTTTTCACAGAGTTCCACGACAATGATCTCGATTCATTATTTGATTACTTGTTGAGAAGTAACTGAACTTAGTGCGTTGAAACAGCTAGAATACGCTGCATGTAGGCCTATTTTATAGTAGACCGATCCATTAAGCCCCGCCCCTAAACTATTTACCAATCACAACATTGGCTACATCATCACTGTACACGTGGGCAGCACCATGTGCGTCTCACCAATGCCATACTACACGACATATAGGATTTTATCGTGTCGGACTTTTGTCGTACTTTCAGTGGCGTACCCAAGGCTGTGATTGGTAAACGCGTAATAGGGGGCGGGGCTTAATGGATCGGTCTATTATTGCTGTTGAGATTATTACAAATGATAACTTAAATCCGTCTCCTGCTGAATCTTTTTTGTAATTGCAATTTGCAGATTCTATTACCGCAGATGGGAGATGTTCGCCTTCCAAGTCGAGGAAGCGTTATTCACCAAGAAGACATTTGACCCCGCTCATTTCCAGGAGCTGTGTTTTAATCTTATAGAAAAACCATGGACGACAGAGACGAATAAATTTACAACCAAACCTATAGGTAAAGATATTTAGCTGATTAAAGGGGCTATGTCGTCATGATTATAGCAGTAATGGAAAAACCCAGTTACTACGCGCGCGTGCGCGCCGATGGTCTCATCACAGTTTGACAAAGACGGCACCCTTTGTGATTTGACCGCAAGTGCGCGCGTGTGCAGTATCTGGGTGAGAGTTCATCTTTCCATGCACCGCCTCAGGTCTGCTATAATCATGACGAACGACACAGCCCCTTTAAACATTAAAGTTTAAATTAAATTTATTCATGTTTACATAATAGCGCACCCTAAAGTTGCCTTCAATGAATGTATAGATTGTTAATTAAAAACTGAGTGTTTATGAAGCTACTTGATGATTTTGTTCACAAGGACGCCTTTTCCCGCCCTTAAAATGCTTATTATAATATTGGACATTAATATAGCGCTGGTATCCTCCAATTTTGAGGCCTCATGGTGCATGAACATTATTATTACTCCGTTCACTGGGCCATTTGTTTAACTATGTTGTGCATTAAGCTAAAACAATCAACCATCTCTGCCCTAACGGGTACCCATTACTCCTGGGTGAAGGGAAGCAATTAGAGTTAAGGTCTCCCTCATGGACACAGTAGTGTCATGTTCGGGATTCGAACCCACAACCCAATGACTTAGCCACCAGAAATCGAGTCTGGTGCTCTAAACTGCTCAACCACTACACGCCATAATGAAATAAATCAAAGCTATTTCAGTTT
The DNA here is from genome assembly GCA_911728455.2 of Marthasterias glacialis. NCBI lineage: Eukaryota > Metazoa > Echinodermata > Asteroidea > Forcipulatida > Asteriidae > Marthasterias > Marthasterias glacialis. Next base: position 23,721,805 of record OU452225.1, read on the forward strand.
CTTAGAAACTCAAAGCCGCATTTTGTTCATGTTGTTTTTTCCCCGTGTGTTTCAGGTGACACATCTGAAGTGTCGCAGCTGTTGTTTGAGAAATACCAGGAGGATCTGAGTTTTTATGCCACACGCCACAACCCAATCAACATGAATACTACCAGCGGGCAAGGTCTCAGCTATATCCGTCCATAAAACGAACCGTTATCCCGCCCATCATTCTAATCTTAGTCTGGTGTGTATTCTACCAGACCGTGCATGTCTCGCGAGTATCCGAACGTTTTTTCGAACCTTTGGTTCCCACATACAATACTTTGACATGTGAAGGAAATCTCGCACTTTAACGAGTTTCAACATTTGAATACTCGCGAGATCCGCACAGTCTTTAGGAAAAAGTAATAAGTTTAGTTTTCACTTCAAAGAAAGCATACTGGTTGCTACAGATCCCCTACACTGACGTCACACTCAGCTACTCTAGTCTGCCCGCGGTCTGCCATTTTGGGAGTCAATGGAAGACTTCTCAAGAACACTAGTTGGCAGCAGACAGACCTTTCTTTTGCAACTTCACGGCCCGAGTTTTTGCCAACCAAAATGGAGAAACTACGGGGAGCCATCAATGCAAAGCAAAAACAGATAATCACAACTTGTTAAAATGTTAACTAAAAGTAAACAAATTGTTTAGAAAATGTTGGAAACAAACCAACCAATAATGGGATTTATTTTCTTTAAACAGAAAGTTTTCAATATTGCTGAATTTGGTCACAACGTCTGTCAACAAATTTGAATGTTTTGCTACGTCCATGCCAACCAGTACGGTTTGTTTATCAACAATAGGAAGATCTATATCCATTGTTCTCGGAAATGTGTGCAAGCTCATAGGTATTTAAACAATGACAATTTACCTGGTGAGTCTGCTGCCATCTATCGTTCCAAAGTCTCCATTTGCACGTAAAGGTATTGTGGTGAGCGTGTAAACGCGCACTAAACAGTATAACATAAATAGCGAAGCTGACTCCTAAAATGGTTTGTCCAAGACTGATTGTGCCTAATCTCGAACTCTGTTTATGGGACTAATCCCTGTGGGTAATTGGGGTGATTTTGATATTTCTGAGCTGTTTCATCATCATCAAGAAAGTACGCATGGCTGTTCTTGGTGCTAAATCCTGGGCCCAATATCGTAACACTGTTCAGCACCAAAGAATCTTGCTGGACAGAAACAGGTTACCAGCCAAAATGCAACGTAATGCATATTGTTTATACGGCTGGTTCCCGGCTAGTTTTTTTTGCTAAGCATATTTCTCTGTTAAGCAACCTTTTGAAATCGAGTCCAGAAATTATGTTTTTTTTATTGAAAAGATTTGATAACTGGAAAACCAATAATTAGGCAGATGTGATTAAAAGTCTACTGTTTAATAACTGAATACTGCAACCATCATAAAAACAAAAACAATACTTATACGCCATCAATGACGCCATTCCATAATAAAGACCATACACAAAAATCCCTATTTTTAAGTAAAAATATATTTCTTTTACATAAAACACCGTTTACAAACTATATATGAAAGATTCCTTTATCAAAAGCTGCAGCCGTAAATAAAAAATAACACACCATTTCATTATTGTAATTAAGAACGCATTGAAGAAGAAAAAACGTCAAAAAACTTCTAGTTTATAATATTGTCCACCATGGACTAATGCTGTCTTTGACCAAATGCTTTGGGCCTTTTTGTGAGGTGAACTTTTATTGTACTTTTCATATGCTTCTGATATTAATATAACTATGAATGAAATCATGCAAATGATCGTGGAATGATCTTTCAAAAAGAAGTATATTCTATAAGATTTTACGAAAATTTTGAGTCAAATTTATTTCTCTGTATATTAAACTAATGTAAAAAAAGGTAAAAAATAAAATAAAGCTTTACAAATTGTTAGTTTTATAGTCACCTTTCACATGTGTAATGCTCTTACATTAAAGCCCCTGCTCAACATTGGTAAAGTGTCTAAAAATGCTTCCATTCTTTGCACAAATCAAGATGTATATAATAAAACCAACTTGTGAAAATGTCAGCTCATTTTGTTGTTTCGTTTGCGAGAAAAGTTTTTGTCTCACATGAGACGAAAATTAACGATGGATCAAGTTATTTCATTTATTATTCAAAAACGATAACACTTCAGGGCAGAACTATTTCAAGGAAAGTTTTCTACCATCATTTTCTTTATACCATGTAAGGTATACGTAAATCTGTGAACATTTATGTTTTTCTTTCTTATCAATATTGAGGTGGGGCTTTAAAATAGAATCAAATTTGGAGTGAATAGAGAACAATTTACCTGAGCGAGATTTGAATCTGCGACCTCTGGATTTACGCGCCATGTACGCGACCAATTGAGCTAACAAGCACTTCGTTGGATTTCTACTTATTTGATCGGGGAATTAAGCTATAAACCGAAATGGAAACTGACTGGTTACATATGAAATCACATGGTACATTAAACAGAATAACATTTTACGGACATTGTCTTGTTTCCTGCCACCCTTATAAATTTTACGAATTTTATTAAATCTAGCTGCATTTTACCCAGTGTACGTGCTAATAACATAAATGAACATTATGATAAAATATTGAAAGGAAATTGTCGAATATGCTCTCTGTGCTTCTGCGTAAATGCAAGGATTTCATGATTTTGGAAGGACTGAAAGATTCTCGGACGACTCTTGATAAAAATCTTAGGTCAGGTGTTACACACGGTTGAAAACAGAGACGCAACATTCCAGGGCCGATGTCACCATCGCGGAAGCCCTAGCTGCACCGGAAGTTTTAAATGTAGGTGAGTTTTCTTTTAAGCTATTTTAGTTGAAACGATTTCAACCAGTATAAAGTGTTTTGACTTGACCGTGTACGAACTCAACAAGAAACTGAAGGCGGGGGCGGGGGGCGGGGGTGGGTGTCCGACTCGTAACGATGTTGACGACAACGAGCTGGGAACGTTTCGGATATTTTCGGGAAAGGGGGAATTCTTTCTTTTGGGTCACGTGACATTGGGGGATACCGAACCCTAAAATCAACAGAGAATAGTCAGAGATTATTGGGTCTGGGAACCAGACTAGGAAAATTACAACTGTTTTTTTTAACAACGGGCTAAGTCATTGAATTTATAGTTAGACGCCAAAGGAATTTCAGAGAATCAGATAAAAAAAATCTAATTGGTTTTGCTCTAAAAAAAAAAATGAAATTAAACAAATCCTTCACTGGACCAGTATGACATCAATAAACCATAATGTAGCCAGTTGCGTGTAGTATTTTGTATCTATTTGAGAACAATATTGCGCAATACAAATGCAATATACACTAAATGAAGTAAAACATTAAATCCTTTTTTATATAACAAGAAATGTTACCGTCATATTTAACTTTAAATGATTATATTATTATTGTGTAGACCATTTTTCTGTTGTTATTAAACTTGGGAGTGGATCATGCGCGCCCATTTTGTGATTCTCTCAGACAACTTTAGAACTTGGTGTTATACTCTTTCCGATCCGGGTAATACTCTGTATCCGGGTCATTCTTGAAGAGGTCACGACCTGCTGGTTCTTCCAGGGCGGTGAGGCGGTCTTTAGACCGGTAGTAGACGACACCAGCTCCGAAGGCGTCTCCAGCTACGTTGACGGTAGTGCGGATACGGTCACTTTTTAATACAAGGAAGAAAAAAAATCAGTCGACAAAAAGTGAAAAGACAGTGTATGATGAATTTTATATAAAGTGTTTACCGATGCCAATCCTTCAGAGAAGTTGTTTTCATCTTAAACACTAAAAAATCATTTGAAGACCCACAAGTTCACTGTTGATTATTTCGATTACAACCATCGGAATAAGAGAGTGCACAAAATCCCGACAGGACTATTCTTTTCTACGTTTTTACAAAAACGGGACTAATTTGATGAAATGGAAATTAACATGTTGGTTATTTGGTGTGAATTGTTGAAATCTAGAGGCTGGAAACAAATTTCTCTTCCAACAACCAATGATGTACTATTCCTTTTAAGACAAGAATTACCGGAGTTTTAGCGCCAACATTTCATGAGATAAAGTTGTTATTTTATGTTTACAAAAAGAGTGATCTCAATTCAAGGGTATTTCCTTGCAGGCGAGATATTGCACTGGTCATATGGAATATTTCCAATTTCCTATCATAACTTCCACATAAGTTCAAGAGTTATATCAACAGCACCTGAACAAGTTTGAGTTGTGTCCACATTCTTCATGTATCAAAATTGCTTACAAATGGTCTAGTGCAATCTGCATGAAATAATAAGTTTTCACGTGGTCTTCCATTGAGCTCTGTACAAATCTTGCCTGCAGAAAGTCCAGGCTTTGAGGCTGTTTTGTAAACATGTGATGTCACAGGCTACATTGTCTGTAAAATTATCTCCAAAAGCTGTTGTGGTGCTATTTGTGTGTTTGAATGACGGAGGGATGCTAATTGTAAACTAATTTAAGAGCCGGGACAATTTTAACCCAATGGCTTTTGAAAGTCAGCTGTTTCGTCAGTAAATTGAAAACGGACACTTTCGTTGCATGTCGTCGAAGAGGCTGAAGATCCAAATGCCAGGGCCTCGTTTCATAAAGCCTGTCAGCACAGAAACTTGTTAAGCACAGCAAAATCTTGCTAAGCAAAAACAGGTTACCAGCCAACATTCTATTATGTTTACACTGTTGTGACTGGTGCTCAACTTATTTTTTGCTTAGCAAAGAAATTTGCAGTGTTTTTGCTAAACAGCTTTATGAAATTGGCCCCAGATCATAAACCCTTGCCTTAATTTTCAAAAATAGACCTTTGGCGAAGGGCAAGGCGTTGAGAGAACCATTGAGGTTTGATTTTACCACTCACACCTAAGAGAATACAAGTCTAACCCACGAGGAATGCAAGTATGCAAGATAATGTAACAAGAATGTGTACGCACAATGTAGATGCTTTTTCATTGTTCAGCGCAGTTGCTCATTTGAATATTCACGTCATTCAGAGCGGTGTAAGGGCCCGGGCATGACCATTCATTCAGTATGAGAACAGTATGGCGGACTGGCTCAAGTGCAACGTCTCTGCATAACAGGTAATCAATCTTGTTTATCAGTTTACAAGAGTTCCAATCCATATTTACCGAGTCTCGAGTCTCGGAAATTCTGGTTATCAATTTAGGTCACAACAGAAAGGCAATTTGACACACCAATGCCCAAGTAGGATTAACTGTGCATGGTGGAGATACAATCTAGTAAGGTTTGCAGTAACACCATGAACATGAGTAGGATTTGAAACTTTGCATGGTGGAGATACAATCTAGTAAGGTTTGCAGTAACACCATGTACATGAGTAGGATTTGAAACTTTGCATGATGGAGATACAATCTAGTAAGGTTTGCAGTAACACCATGTACATGAGTAGGATTTGAAACTTTGCATGGTGGAGATACAATCTAGTAAGGTTTGCAGTAACACCATGTACATGAGTAGGATTTGAAACTTTGCATGGTGGAGATACAATCTAGTAAGGTTTGCAGTAACACCATGTACATGAGTAGGATTTGAAACTTTGCATGGTGGAGATACAATCTAGTAAGGTTTGCAGTAACACCATGTACATGAGTAGGATTTGAAACTTTGCATGGTGGAGATACAATCTAGTAAGGTTTGCAGTAACACCATGTACATGAGTAGGATTTGAAACTTTGCATGGTGGAGATACAATCTAGTTAGGTTTGCAGTAACACCATGTACATGAGTAGGATTTGAAACTTTGCATGGTGGAGATACAATCTAGTTAGGTTTGCAGTAACACCATGTACATGAGTAGGATTTGAAACTTTGCATGGTGGAGATACAATCTGGTAAGGTTTGCAGTAACACCATGTACATGAGTAGGATTTGAAACTTTGCATGGTGGAGATACAATCTAGTAAGGTTTGTGGTAACACCATGTACTTGGGTAGGATTAGAAACTTTACATGGTGGAGATACAATCTAGTAAGGTTTGCAGTAACACCATGTACATGAGTAGGATTTGAAACTTTGCATGGTGGAGATACAATCTAGTAAGGTTTGCTGTAACACCATGTACATGAGTAGGATTTGAAACTTTGCATGGTGGAGATACAATCTAGTAATGTTTGCAGTAACACCATGTACATGAGTAGAATTTGAAACTTTGTATGGTGGGAATACAATCTAATAAATTGTGAAGAGACACCATGTATACAAAACTCTCTCTATGGTGGTTCTGAATAGAACTTGTTAATTTCAACCCTTCCACGATAGGAGACATAATCACTACTTTGCTTTTCACAATAGAGGCCGAACAAACAAGACTTGAAATCAAGTCGGTGTTTGCCGTAACACCTCACAATTTATGTATCTGCACGGTGTAAAATTATAATCGTTCGTTATTGGTCGTTATTACAGCGAACAGGCTTTGAGAATCACTCTTCCACAACACGTGATAGGGGTAATACGTGAGCGCAAGTTTACGCTTTGACAACGAGGGGGCGCTATCACAAATAATAACGACTTGATTTCAAGACTAGGGTGGGACATGCTCGATAGCACATGGAACATGATAGCTGCAAATCGTCCCCTTGTCAAGCTCGTCACTAAGCCTTTCGTCCGGTAATTTCTAATCGAACTTGAAAAACAAAACGGGGTCTGCCGGTCTGTCGGCATGCGCGTTCTTTAAGTCACGAACGGATGATGATAACGAGCATTATCTTTTTATTATACCAATTTTCGCTTCGATTCGAATACTAATATAAGTACTTACAGGAACCAGTCGATGACTATAATGAGAGTGACGTCATCAGCGGGAAGACCAACCGCGTTGAGTACAATGACCAGCGTGACCAGACCAGCCTGGGGTATTCCTGCAGCCCCCACGCTTGCCAAGGTGGCCGTCACGCTGTTGGAAAGAAACAAATGATTGAAACTAGCCGTCAAGCGATTAATGTTGTTCACATACAATCGTAGCTACCCAAGAATAAACAAAAGTACTCAAAGAACAGCAGAGGGATTAAACCAGCAACACTTTTAGAGTATTTAGCATTGTTTACGGTTGATGTAAATAAACCAAAAGATATTAGGTAGATGTTAATATTTGCATCGGGGGAATGAATATAAATTTCAATTTGTCTTACACCGATGTGTGATAAGCACTGTATACTCAGTGCTTTCGAGTCCTGTGGAAACAAAACCACAGGCAACTGTCGAGTTCCCTGTGGTTTTTTTTAACAGGACTCGAAAGCACTGAGTATACAGTGCTTATCACACATCGGTGTAAGACAAATTGAAATTTATAAACCAAAAGCTACTTTATAAACGGATCCAAGTTGGTTTCACAAAACTTTTTCAAAGTTGGAAATTTGTTTTTCCTCCAAAAATGGTAGGACGTTTGAGAGCCTGGGATGACACACTCAGATCACCTGCAATCCACTGCGAGAATGTTTTAGCTATGGTTCCCCATTAAATAATGCGTATCTCCACCAAAAGCATTCCGGTAAGCTCAATGACGTATTGTGGGGAATTCTTATTGTTTGGAATTACTTTACTGTAGTTTGTGTTGTCTTGTGTTAATTGAAGATTATCACGTGATTCCCCCACCCACTCTGACAGACAGTTGTGATTTCCTCACCGTCACCTATTTTCGATATTAATTAAACTTTAAGTTTACTGAAATATTAACCACAATATCATGTACATGGTTTTGTATATATGCCAGCCCACACTAAGTCATAATGTGGTGTGTGCATTACACATTGTACAGACAGATACGTGTAGTTTGGTCACCCTCGTCACACAATAGACCTTAATCATGCTGTAACCATATTGGTCATGATCCCTGTATCCAATAATAGTAATAATATGCTAATATTCATTGTGCAAAAAGGAACCAGACTATTTGCCCTTCCAGCCCCGGTTTGGTTACATTGGTTTGAATTCGAGAAAATTAAGATGGCCGCACCATGATAAAGCTCTATTAACCACTGCAGTTAAATGGTTAATTAGTCAGCAACTTGCAAATGCTGCGAGGTTCAGCCCGTGTTCCCCTCTTTTTTTAACATAGGCTCACCTGACCGTTATGATGGTCGCAATATCAAGTTCCAGTCCGTTGACCTGTGCGATGAAAATGGCCGCCACTGCCTCGTACAGAGCCGTGCCGTCCATGTTGACAGTCGCACCGATGGGCAGCATGAAACGTGTGACCCGCTTGTCAATATTGTTGTTGTTCTCCAGACAGCTCATAGTCAGGGGTAGGGTGGCCGAGCTGGGGGGAAAAACAAGTAAAAGTGTGAGATTGAGAATCAAATCAGCGTCACCCATCACTTGGAAATGCAAATATATAAAGGTGCTGACGAGAATTCATACATGCATATGCTACATTCCTGTATGTAATGTTTCATGTTCAAATCGAAGACTAACAAAATGGGCAGTATGCTCGCTTGATATTACAATAAAGTAGAAACTTAGGAAGGCATTGACATTTAATTTAGATCGAGCCATTAGGCAATTTTTTTTTAAATATACAACCTTTAAACTTTTTTGTTTGTTTGTCCATAAAAAGCAAATGGATAACCTCAATGCAGGAGACTTTTGAGGACGCTTGGTGGCAGCAGACTTTCCATGTTTATCCATCGTTCTCGGAAACAACTATTTAAGCAATGACGATTTGCCTCGTATTAAGTCTGCTGACACCTATCGTTCCAAAGTCTTCCACTGACTGTCAGAAACGGTGCCCCTAAAAAATATTCTTTCACTTGTTGGTTTCACGGTGTATTACACGACCAACCAAGTACACGTTTCTACTTCTACTTCGTTTACTCGGCAGGATCCTCAAGTTAGGACATAAACACCGAGGAGCAATCATAGTTAAGTGTCTTACTAAAGGACACAAGTGCCGTGACCGAGACTCGAACCCACACTGTGATGACTCGGCCACCAGAACTTGAATTGTTCTGTTAAAATTTGAGATTTTAATTCAGTAAAATTAACTTGTACCTCATTGATGAATCCTAGATCTTTTTTTTTTAAGGCGAGAACTATTAATATTTGTTATGTTAAAATTTGAGATTTTAATTCAGTAAAATTAACTTGTACCTCATTGACAAAGCCTAGATTTTTTTTTAAATTCGAGAACTATTAGTATTTGTGAGGACCCAGATAATGGGTGTGTCTCATATACCTTGAAGCAGTGGCAAAGGCTGTCATCAGAGCCGGGGACACTCCCTTGATGTAGGTGACCGGGTTCTTACGGGTGAAGATGAGAAAGATGAGGGGCAGTATTAGTAGGCCGTGGATTAGGAGACCTGAAATGACGGTGACCGAGTACAGACCAATCTGACTGAATACTTTCACCCAGTCATCCATGGCCAAGATCTTGCCGAGGATCAGGAAGAAGATACCAATTGGAGAAATCCTACGAAAGAAAAGAAAAAACCCGAACCAGATACGGTTTATTGGAATCGATTTCGTGAGGATAACAACATAAAACGAGTCAAACTAACGAATTCAGTTTGTTTTTCGATAATTGATTGATTTATTTTTATTTAATTTACGGATAGTTCAGTTAAATCAACACACCTCAAAGGATCAAATTCGCTGTCTTTAAAATCGGTATACTTGTTTGGTCATATCCATGACAAAATCAAAACCTCAATTTGAGTGTGCCTGGTCACGTGGTTTGGGAGTTACAGGTCGTTGAACTTTTCACTAAACTTTGAAGGTTTGTACCTCCGGTTTGGAATGTCAGATTAAGATAACTTTTACCTAACAAAGCTCTTAACATGAGAAACAATCTACTGAGCATTTAAAATAGAAACAATTGAAGTTTCAACAAGAAATCATGCAAAAATCAAATTTGACCTATAATTCCACTTGTATCGCGAATGGAATTTAACAAAATCTTGTCAAAATAATTCTCGTGTGTTTAAGTGAATGTGCATGCAAAACCTCATTAAGTTTAGACGGAGTGTATGTGACCATTTATATAGGAGCGGTGTAGCCAAAAAAAAAAAAAAAAAAAAAAAGGAAAGAAACAAGGAATCAGCGCCGTAACTATAGGGTGATTTTTTTTTGGGGGGGGGGAGGGGGCACAAAGGGGGGCACCATTTTTCCTTGGGGAACTTTTGGCCAATTAAAATTGTAGTTTCCGTTGGTATTTTTCCTAAGCAAGCCCCCTTCTCAGCGCTATTCTGACGTTTTAAAAACATTGAAATTACGACGTAAAAGCTTATAAAATGTAACATTTTATTCAGGTAATTTTTAATTTCAAAAGTCCAGATTTCAAAAGGGGGGCACCCGGGGGAGGGAGGGGGGGGGGCACAGACATCAGTTGGGGGCACGTGCCCCCCGTGCCCCCCCCCCAAATCTTAGTTACGCCACTGAGCTGCATTAGGAATGTACACGTATACACCGCATGTATGTATACGTCTGAACTTGTTTTATGCAACTGCTTTATAGTTTGAGTGAATTAAGACAATTCCATCCCTCAAGCAATTTACCCTCTACCGACAGTGCATTTGATTCAGATTGTCACTGCCTAGAGAGAGACAGTTTCAAACGACGTACCAGATGATTATACTGACAAGCTTCATAATAGTCTCCATCAGCGAGTTGGCGAATGCCTTCAGTGGGTCTCCTTCTGGCCCCATGCGGCCGAGCACTATCCCCAAAATACAGGAAAACACCACGAGGCCCAACACGTTGCTCCGGTCCTGAAAGCCGCCCATGGACTGCAGCATAATCATTTTCTTCTCCGTCATGTTGCCCATGGTAGTGCCCCCAACGTCCGCCATGGCAGTTGGCATCATAGAGGGAGACATAGCGGTTGACATCATCATCTCATTGTCCGTCATCATGACTTCCATTTGCTCTGTTTTGTACTGAAACGGAAAATGAAAACACCTAAAAAAACATACGTAAACGCGATCATACTTTAAACATTTATTAATGGCTTAAAAAACCCGTTTTTTATAGGTCCATTAAACAAAGCATGATTTATAGGTTTTCCCAGCCAATTTCCACCAAAGATAATTCAATTCAACACCCGGCCCATTCAATTTCGTTTGAAAATGAATGCTTCGATGCATTTAACAGTAAAAATGAGCAATTCATTTGTTTAGCATTCACTGGTCAAATGAGATCATTCAATAGGTGGCAAAGATCATTCGTAAAAGCCAGCAGCATGGGGCTGATCAACCATAATATTAAATGCAATTTAAATCAATTATTTTTTAAAAATGTAGTAGGAATTCAACAGGAGAAGGGTGAACATGTGGTCTTGAATGCTCATAAATGAAATAGAATGACTTAAATGAATCTGGATGGGAAGACCGAAACCATGAGTGCACGAAAACGAAATTGAAAGCAAAAGTAGCTAAAAAGAAACCCTAGTTTGAATGAATTAGGGTAAGAGTGTTTTAATAAAAGGGAATTATTTTTTTGCTGAAATTGACCGAGAACCCCATATTTATTTAACATTTAACAATTTTTAATATCAACATTAGTAACAACAAAACCACACCATTAATAACAACTACCATATGAGCGTAAACACCACCATCACTACATGTAACAATAGCTGTACAGCAACAAGAGACTTGTTAGTGTTTACAACATTTGAAAAATAAAATCAATGATCCAGTGGTTGCAATTTGAAATAAATATGGAAACAAACAGACTCACTGTTCGAAAGCATGCCTCGATGATGTTTGGCGGGAACATGTTCCTTTGTACAAAATGAAGGAAATATAAGGAAAGAAAAATCAAATCAAATTCAAAGACGGCCATTGAAAGGTGTTCATGCATACAACTCGTGCAGCTCACTTTAGATTCAATGTGTTTAGTTTTTGTATCTCTAAACAATTACATTTTATTTTTCGACAGACGAACAAAGGGAGACTTTTGGAGACTTTATGTAGTGGCAGAAGACCATCCTGGTAAATTCAACGCTCTCGGAAATTGATGCATGCTCCGAACCACGGTAAGCAAAGGAAATAGATTGGTCGCAGTAGACGCCATCTTTGATGACGTTTTCTATTTTGTCCTGTAGACTGGTCCCCGGTCCCTACATCGTTTTCTTTCTGACTGTATATAGGGACCGATAGTTACTACCGATATGGCGCTTTTGATTGGCTCTCGCTTGCACGTGCGCAGTACTGATGTTCTTTTGTTAGAGGTGACGTTGCTATGCTCGTGACGTGTGCATGTTGTTGTTTGCCACTAGCTCACGGTGTGTGTCGTAATCCTTCCCCCCAACATAGTTAAGCAGCCTTCAACACCAAACTTCAAGCTAAGTTTAGAAGAACATCGGAATAACGTTAGTATACATGGTGGTACATTCTGAGATTCTGTGTCAGCCATGTTTTGTGTAAAGGCCGCATTGCATTATGGGATTACATGGACCTATATTCTAATTCTAATTAGCATATACCTGGCAGAAATCTTCCAGGTATAACACTAATCATCATAACCCGCTATTGGTCCCTATAGTAATACAGTCAGAATGAGAACGATGTAGGGACCGGGAACCAGTCTATAGCCGAGGTTAGTTCAAGTTAATTAAGCTGTATTACAGGGTAACGTTGCATTAGGGAGACGCACCTCATTCGGGCGACATTTTGGTATCACCCTAATGTTTTTACCATTTTTAAACCAACATTTAATGTCACAAATAGCTTAAAACGCTTCCTCGTAGGCTCAATCAAGCAAACTTATAGAGCTTGGGAAGGGTGGAGTTTCAGAAATTGATGAAGTAGATGGTAAATGTTGTGCATAAGTCTTTGGAAAAGTCACCCTCGCCTAGAAATGTTCTTTTACATTCGTTGTTACGTTCTTCACGGTGTGGGGTTTGGGTTGGGGTGGGGTAGCCACTCCCACTGTTTCCCCCTTCTTGTCAGCCAGTAGTGGTGGCGCTGTTTGTGTTGTACACTACGCGATCCTGGCAGCCGAGAGTGCCTTGACTAAAGTCTAGGTGTTAAGGCCAGTCCAGCCGACTGTGCAGACCCTGGACATACGATGAGCACTTGTTAAATGCTTTTTTTTTTTAGTAGTGAGCTCCCTCCGAACCCCCTCTGATTCAAAACACCAATAAAGTTAACATTTTGAGTCTGCTTGACATGTGCACACCGTGTGCTGGTGATGTAAAGAAATTAAAACTGTTGAACCCACAGACTAACCTCGTTCAAATTTTCGGTCACAGATTTTGTTGTTGCAAGTTACGCTTCACACTGTTCTCACACAGCGGCGTAGACTGAGTTCTTTCAAGGGGTGGGGCGCGCTGTTATTGCCCTTCGGTGGGGCGCCCAGGGTCCATGTTTTTAATGAATTACATGTATCTGAGTTTTTGTCATGGGGGTGCACCTGGAAGGCACTGGGAATTTACGGGGGGCGCGTGCCCCAGGCTTCACCGCTGCACCGCCGTTCTCACGGTATTTGCAGGCAAGACTTAGCGGTTCGCTGCCTCTGACAAGAGCTGTTGTATCATGTATTGCAATTATAATGGTATTCTAGGTTTGTGCAAATATGTGCTAATTAAAAGACAACAAGACTGTTACCTACATGCAATTCCCGTTATGTCAAGCCCCTGCTCAGCATCGGTAAGAAGAAAAACGTAAATGTTCACAGATTTACATATACCTTACACGGTATAAAGATAATGACGGTAGAAAACTTGCCTTGAAATATTCCCGTCTGAAGTGTTATCGTTTTTAAATAATACAGGAAATAGATTCAAAAATAGTTTTCGTCTCAGTGAGACGAAATGCGTACAAAAATGCGGAGTGCATTTTTACCGTTTTCTCGCAAATGAAACAACAAAACGAGCTGACATTTTTACAGATTGGTTTTATTACACATTTCTTGATTTTTGTAAAGAATGGAAGCATTTACAGTCAGTTTACCAATGTTGAGCTGGGGCTTTAAAATGAGGGTGTCATAATTATAATATGATATGTTTGTCTTGTAACACTTTACATATACTCTGATGGTTTCAACCATACACCGTATTTGATGTATACTATAATATCGTCACCTTATTCACGAACAGCCACTTATCTTTAAATCCCATGTTCAAAGAGGCGATTTTTCGTTTTCACGAACAGCCACTTATCTTTATATAATATTTAACCATATTTTAGCATTTCTCTATATAAAAAATATGATTCTATAGGTACGATTGTGTACTTGAGTATCATTTAACATCGCATTGGTGAAAATTAGTACTTATTTTACCTGCGGAACGACGTTTTAAACGCAAACAAAACTTCAACATTGATTATCTCAAAAACGTTGTTCTCGCCCACATAAAGGTAAAAGTGGCTGTTCGTAAAATGGTCCCCAATACAGAAACTAGTTTAGAATGTCTGGTTCTTTGGGCATGGCCGTTCCTTTGTTGTATCTATGCACCGTTGCACACGGTTGCTGCTTGCTGACAACGGCTTGTGAAGTGGCAATGTTTGTGTAGTTGCCCATGAACTGGAAAGCCAACAAAGCCACTCAGCTCCAGTTTGAAAAGAACATTCTCCAGGCAGTCTATTAACATATCAATGGCCAGTATTTGGTGTCGGCGGGGTGCTATCATAGCAAAGTCTCTGAAGGTATTTATTTCCACAAAGGACATTTTGTGATTGATGTTCATTTCACGGCACTGTTTTCACACACTTTTATTAAGGTTATTTATCGAAATAAAGTTCTCCCCGATCTTTAAACGCGCTGTTTCTTAACTTTGTACGAGATTGCATTCGCAAGTGTGACGTTGACTTCTCAGTAAACCACGCCCACTTTATACGCGTTTTTGGTGCAAACGTTTACCAGAAAGCCCAGAGAAAGTACAATGTGAGGCTGATGGGCGTGATTGTGATGAATCGACTTAGCGATAGGAATTGGGAGGGAGAAGAACGTATAGGGAGGTGGGAGAATGTGGTAGGGGTAGGATGGTTCTTCGGTTTGTTTATCTATCCTATGATCTATTCGTAGGTGTGACGTCATTCCCCAGTAAGCCGCGCCCACTTCACACAACGTGGTCCCAACAATTATTTGTTATTTATTTTTTATTTAAACCATCTTTATTGAGGGTGACCCATCCAGCAGAAGCTGATCATTTGGGGTCCTCATTAAAAAAAGAAAAGAAATACATCAAGATCGTAATAGAAACAAAAACACAAACACAACAAAAAACTAAAAAATCATATTAGAGTTATCTTACAAAAAGAGATGCCACAACTGGAAATTACAAAGAAATTAGGAGACCAGAAGTATAGGAAATGCATTGGGCCAGTTTTTCTCTGAGGATTTATACATGAAAACAATTATTTTTTGACTTGGCTTTACCTTAGTAGATCCAGGACGGTGTGTTAAACAACAAAACGCGTCTCTTGAAGATGAGTATGGAAATGTTGAGACCAATAAACTCACTCCGCGGCAGTGAAGTTATCTGAGAAGTCCCTTCGATCTACTAAGCGAAAGTAGTGGTAGTCCCAGCCAATTTCCTCCCTCCCCAGGAAATACTTAATAAGAAGGACAGTTCTTTACAGAACTAAGTTGTCCCCCCGAATTCCGAAATCTACTCCGCGGTAGTAGAATAATAACAGGACAAGTTCTCACAAGAACAATAGCAAAGTAGATATAATCACATGGTGTTACCGCAAACCAAATATACATTGATACCTCACCATGCAATGCCTCAGAAACCAATCGAACACTAATCTTGTTTTTCACTTATAAAAAAAAGTTGCTGTAGCACAATATGCAGCCAACTATGCGAGGAACACATCATGGGCAAACCCCCTTCTCTTAACGATAAGTGAACTGGGTTCCTAAAGACAACACGACGGGTCACGGCTTTACTTCCCATTCCAAGGACGAAACAATTTTATGGGACCCCGAACCCGGACTCGAATGCAACACCAGAGCTCGAGCACTACTCGGCCGTGGTGACACTCCATTTTTAAGGGGGCAAGGAACGCAGGTTGCGCATTGTGGCTTTGGGGTTTGGTTCCGCTATGTATATCTTACCTCAGGAGGTCCAGGATGGAATCCACCGTGTTGACGTGCTCGCTTTTCCCTGATCTATCAATCATTTCTGTTTCACCGGGGCTCCCTGGTCTGATTGCCATGACCATGATGATCCCGAGTATGACGGCCAATAGGGTAGTAGTGAAGTAGTACACTAAAGCCTAAGGGTTGGGCAAAGTACATTATAATAGTAAGAATATTTTAAAATGTTCAGAGCTTGTATTGTCCTTATAATTATGCAGTTGTTACAGTTGTGGCTGGTGTTATTGTTTTTGCAGATGTTGGTGTGCGTAACATTGGCAGGTTGAAAATAATTATACATGTGGATATATTTGCACATACCTTACACGGTATAAAGATGATTATGGTGGAAAAATTAACGTGGAACATTTGTGCTTGAAATGTTTTAGTTTTGTTTTAAAGAAATGCGTAAAACAACTAGTTTTGATCTCGCGAGGTAATGTTGTTGCTGTGTTTGGTAGCGTCGCAGATGGTGCCATGGTTGGGGTCTTGCGTTGCTGTCACAGCATTGTCATTGTTGTCAAGTTCTTGGTAATGGTTAGTCTTATATTGCAGTCTTCCATTGGTTTTGTTGCTTGCCGGCAACTTGTGTCATTTCTTGCTGTTTTACAAAGGTTATTTATTTTCTTGCTTTGATTATTTGTGTCGTTGCGCCAATTGTTGTGACTGGACTTATCTGGAGAGATGTTGGAGTTGTTATTGTTGCTTTCATTTATTGCGCTTTCTCACCTTAAGTCCCAGGACTCCTGAAACCCGCTTGTCTAGTGAAGACATTCCCGCCACCAGGCTGGATACGATCAGAGGTACGATGATCATCTTCAGCATATTTAGGAAGAGGGTACCGGGGAAGGAGATGTATGAAATATCCTTGGGACTTAACTGGATGTCGGTGCAGAACTTGATGATGAAGCCAATACCGACACCGAGGATCAACGAGATGAGCAGGAGCAAGACCAGGAGGTTGCGCCGCAAGAAGCTGCCGCAACAGGTACGCCAGGACCCCTGGGAGCCAGGGTCGTCCACCAGCTCGGTCTTACCGTTGTCAGTCTCCTTCATCTGCTCAATATCACTCATGGTGGCGTCTATGGTTGCTCACGAACAGAAGCTGAAACCAAACCAATTATAAGAGTTAAATTACTGAAACGGGTTGGTATACATGTATTTATAAAGGCTTGCTGTAACAGAAATGTTGCCGAAAGGCTGTTAATTTCTTTGGTGCTAAAATGTCCGTAGTACATTACCAAAGAACTTTTTTTTATTATTTGTAATTTTTACCCATACACCGATGTGTGTTAAGCACTGTATATTCGGTACTTTCCTGTGAAAAAAACGTATTTTATTGTCATAAAGACAGTCTGGGCATTCAATCGAAACGTCGAGTGAGTTAGCGAACCATCATCTCAGGAGCCATGAAATTGGGCCATTGCACATTGTACGGTTGGCTAACTCACTCGACGTTTCGATTGAATGCCCAGACTGTCTTCACAGGAAAGTACCGAGTATACAGTGCTTAACACACATCGGTTGAACCAACATCACATCATTGATGGGTGTTTCAATGCCGGTTTATCATTCAGTCAGGCTCTGGTTTTCTGTCAGTCTCTGGTAGGACTCGGCTGAAAAAAGTAAACTGTAGACCCCAGTTTTCCAAGCTCTTTCAGAACAATTGGCGCTTACAGTAGCATGAATATCCACACTTAACGTAAGCACATTTCACAGGTCAGCAAGACATTTTTGCTTGTGTGCATGCGTACTCCACGTCACTTGGAGATTGTCGCACACACAGCAAGCGTAGAATTGGCGCTTTTTCTGTTGGCGTATAGAATGGTGACCGTATAGGCGCAAAATTCAGCGGCAAGCAGAGCCATGAAATTGGGCCATTTTACTACGGCACTTTTAATTGACTGCAGGTTAAATGATGTGACCGAATGCCACTGCCATTATGGACTCGATGGCACTAAGGTAAATAATTAGACAGTTGAACGCCCCGCCCGCTCCCACAGCACCAGAAAAACAGTTTCATGTGGATGCGTGGGGCCGATAAAAACCTGTGTATATTTGCTCGTATTAAAACCTATAAGATGTTTGCACCACCAGAGAAGCTGGGAGTTGTCCACAACAAATAAGAGAATTATAGCCAAATATTTGATCACTCGCAGAGTGTCTGAACTATCACCCAGTGCGAAAAGGGAGGGTGGTGCGAGGAAACTTGACTCATGAAGATGATGTGCACATCCCAGTCGTAAGATTGAAATTCTAAATCTTCACATACTTGGGCCTGATACTTCACGGAGGCAATTGCCTTCGTTGCCCCTGGTCATTGCCTTGGTGTCCTTGTATAGCATTCAAATAGAAATAGACAGTTTCCGCATGGAGGTGCCCTTTATCGAGAAGAAAATGCCTTGGTGCCCTTGCCCTTTTGAAGAACGGAGAAGCAATCAGGCCTGCATACTTAATACAGATAACTTACATGGTTCAAGATAGTCACAATGGGAAAACTTCCATTGGACTGTTTTTTTTTAATGCTGTAGGTTTTGAAAAACGAGTCTAAAACACGATGTGTGAAAACAGTGAAAACATTTTTTTTCTCTCGTTACTGGTGAGCGATTGAGCTCAAACTTTCTCACAGATTTCTGTTATTCCAGGTTTTTGTTGGATCTTGTAAATTGCGGTTACTGTTCATTGGCTATTTCCAGTGTTGCCCATGTGCACTAAATGGGTGCATCATTGTTTTACAAAACAGTTTGTCCATTTCAATCTAATTTTCAATACAACACATTTGTGGAAATTTTGCTAAGTTATAGGAGGCCACGTTTGTTACGCACCATTATGTTCGACATGAACTATTGCGTTAGACGACAATTTTGAATCATTATGCCCGACCCATTGTGCCCGAAGAACGATCATGTCCGACCCATTGTGTCCGACGGACATAATGGGTCGGGCATAATGGTTTGTCGGACACAATGGGTCGGGCATAATGATTCAACATTTTCTTGGAAACCAGTTTTAACTGTTTAAGGTAAATAAGTGGAATTATAATAACTCAATCAATCAATAAGAACTTCATCAACAATCTTAATTTTTTTTTAATGATAATCTTCATAGCATGCAACTATTTAGATATGGATGTACTTCCGTTGTGTGCTGTCAAAGTATTGAAAACTTAAAGCCCCACACTGCAGCGATTGGGGTGTTAAATTTATTATCTTGGACAAGACCATGACAACACTGACATGGTGTTAGTTTTACCAACGATACAGCAATGGGGATTACTAACACCATGTCGGTGTTGTCACATACCAAGAGAATTCATTTAACACCCATGTTTTTGCCGGGTACGCCTCTTTGAACACCTGTTTTGATCCAAAGGCTGTCATAACATTTCACCGCTTGGGCTTATTAGGTTGTCACACCTTAGTCAAACTCTGTTATCGTTTCATCACCACGAAATGATATTGTCATGTTAAACTACATTTTTTTCGGAACAGTTAACCCCATGCCGCAATGTTACCGTTGATGTTCGAAATTCAAGGTTGTTCCTGGTACCCCGATCCTCCATTCCACAACGATATAGCAACATCACACTACACCCTGGCCCTACTACATGCCTGTTTTATTCACCTCAATAAAAAGTTGTGTTAAAAGGAGATTTTGTTTACTCCGTGACCTTTTTTTTAAAGAAAACTTTTTTTTGTAAGAATTGTAATGCTTGTCTCGGTTTAGTTGTACACAATAGTAAAACTTTATATCTAAAAGTAGTAACTCTTATTTTCTCACCCCAAAAGGGCCGTGTTGTGATAAATAGCATTGGGGACCAAGCTGGAATTTCACAGTTGAAATTTCGTAACAGATACTTTGTTATCCATTTCAATAAGATCTTGTTTTGGGGAGACTATTTTGTTTTGCTCTGGTGATCTCTTGAAAAATAATCCATTTGACTATGACAGAAATATCCACGTCTATTAGAAAAAGCAATTAGAGAACAAAATGATTCAAATTTATATAGGGTTATTGGAACTGACTCCATTTCACGAACTCCGTAATGCTCGATCTTTTTTCCCGGACATGAACTATTTCAAAAGAAATTTGTTTGACAAACGTTGTAAACGAAGTATGACGATTCGGTCCGTTTAAATCCAACGGATCAATGCCTCTCTGAAATCATTTTCAAAGGGTTTGTGTGATTTATAGCTTTCGGCGGCGGCACTGGCGCGAAAGAAGTTGGTAATTGTTTGTTGTTGCTGTGCGTATACAATTTAATACCTTAAGAGAGATTTTTGGACGGACGGTGCGAAAGTACAAACATCTATGCAATCGTGATCATGTTTGCTACATCGCAAATGTATGAAAACAATATTTGCAATGTGTGATGTCACCATAACAATTTCAACTTCTGGATGAACAAATTATTATTATTGTTTTTATTTATCCGAATGCATATATAATCCTCAAACATTCATGTTTCGCATAATGTCTTCCAATCCAGACGGGAAAAGTCCTGGATTTGAAGCCGCGCTGTGGCAGTTTGAAGTTCGTTAAAAAGACAAATTGCAGGACGGTCAGTCCAAACTCTCACTGATTATAACATTTATAATCAGTACTCATCCTCAAATTCTGTCAAAACTAACTGTCAGAGTCAAGATAAAAGCTTTTGAAGACTCCACAATCACCAGTGGTTAATATGAATGCAGGAATCAAAATAAGCCCAACATGATAGTGCACAAAATCCTTTACAGAACATAAGCAGTTCCTCGATGTAATTTTTATAAAATGGATCTGCCACCTAATTTTAATGAAATGTTCACAGGGTCAGCAAGTTGATTGCATTGTTTACCGTATTTCTTTTGAAAGCAGACACCGATAACGAACTTTTCTCAACGCTTATTACATATCAGTCCTCGAAATCAATGTAGAAAATTTCGCTGAATCACCCTCTTAAAAGTAAAATGAGCATCATTGGCATTTCCCAAATGAAAAATCGACGAGTCTGCCCTTCGCTCTGTACTCAATCACAAAGTATCCGTGTGTGACCTAGACTCTAGTGTTGTCAATAGTCAAACTTGCTAACGACGTAATTCGTTCACGACACCTAGCTTCACCAACATTTCGATTGGTTGATTTCTTTGGGTCATGTCCGAAGGTCTTCCAACCAGCAGAAAAACAACAAAGACATTTTGTTAATGACGTCATCTAGTACTGTACGCATGTATATAATATCATGTTTATCATTTTTTTCCGGGAAGAAACATTTTTGTAACACAAAAGTGGAGCTAATGACTTGGGTAAATAAAAAAAAAGGTCAGAGTATGTTTCAATTAACCTTAATGGCAAGAAAGATATAAATGGCCGATTTAAAATAGGCACAAAAGGCGTATTTGCGGACACTAAATGTAGCCCGAGACCAAATTGTAACTTGAACTTAAATATAACCCAACCTTGTACCTAAATGTAGCCCAGACCTAAATGTAACACAAACTTGTACCCAAATGTAGCCCAGACCTAAGTGTTACCCAAACTTTTGGCTAATTGTAGCCAAAACCTAAATGTAAAACAAACTTGTATCAACATGTAGCCCGGACCAACGTTTAACCAAACCTTGTACATAATTGTTGCCCAGACAGAAGTTTAACAGAAACTTGTACCAAAATGTAGCCCAGACCTAAGCTTAACCCAACCGTGTACCTACGTGTAGCCCAGACATAAGTGCAACCCAACTTTGTACCTAAATGTAGCCACGACTTAAATCGGGCTACAGTTCGAAAGGGTCACACAGGCGCTTTCACCGGTGTGTGTTTTTTATCCTGTAAATCTTAAAAAGTTTTTGAAATGTTCTCAGGTCTTTGTAGTATGTGTGAATCAAACAATACAAAACGTGAATTCACGACAGGTGTACACTCTCATAAAAAATAATATAGTGTAAATTAAAAACGAACAACTAAATTAATAAGCAAAAAGTTGCAACTAAATTTGCCTAAAAAGCTTAACGTTGATTTTAAAAAAATGGTGATTAAATCAACACATCAGATGAACCTTTAGAGAAACCTGTCAGAATAATAGCGAGTGTTACTCTTCAGCTCCTCCGATTACTCCGTAAATGTGGTAACCATAATTGGTCAAATATCTGCCTTTTATTTGCCTTTTGTCTGCCTATTTGAAGCAAGATAAGGTACACTAACGGATATGTTGGCAATGGAAATGGTTTCTTTTAATTGACTTTCACTTTCGGCATATTTTTTTCAAAGAGAATACAATAATTATGTAAAACGGCACACTCTGGGAAAATTTTAATTGAAAATTAAATCCAAAAATCAAATTCAAACGTAATCTAAGATGCATATTCTCTTAAAGATACTGTAGGTTCCTAATGGGAATAGTTCATAAGTTACTAAGTGCCCCAAAATAGGAATTTCAAACTCATCTCCTAGTTTTAATAACATTCATTGCAGTTAAAGACAGAATATACAAGAATAATATCAACGAAAAAGGGAATAATATTAACGAAAAAGAGAATTGTTTTGTTTCAATGTGAACCTGAATATGAATCTGATTTATATGGTCGGCAAAGCATTCCAATGAAAACATCACAATAAATTTTGAAAAGAAGACAATCAAATCTTGTCAGTTTTAGACACGGGAAGAAAACCCCAATTAGAGAAAACCCGCGCAGTCAGCTAGGGTCTTAAAACCCAACCCACATGCAAGGCTCCAGTCCAGGAATCTGAAGTTCAGAAACTGAATCGGGGGTCCACAGAGGTGAAACGACTGAGCCAACCTTAAAGAGTGCGACAACTCCCTAAAGTTCATACCAGTACCAATCCTCCAGAGAAATGTTACCGTCTGAAATGTTGCCATCGTCGAGGAATGGCATTTATGACGGCCCTACAAATCAACGTGGCTGAAATTGATTGACGCAATTGAAATTGCATTATGAACGTGCCCAAACTCCCCTTCACAAACCAAAAACCGTTTTCACTTGAGGGTGAATTGAATGAAATGATCACGAGTTTGTTTTGTATAGTATGGTTTATGGATTTGAAAGAATTTACTCTTCATACAAATTAAAGATGACTCTACTTCTTAACTTACTTTGACGAAACAGCCGTAGTTCCAAAATAGGGTCCACACTGATTCCGATTCTCACGTATGACTGAGTTGAACACCCAGTTCTGTTATGAGAATTGGTACAGGCAGGTATAAACTTTAGCTTGCCACTGAAGCGTGACGACCACAAAGTCAACATAAGTCTATATCTTTTATATACATTATTGTCAACCATTATTGGTTTATGGAAGACTACGTTTACAAAAGCGAAGAGGGGGCCCCAACCATTAAAAACAAAAGTCCAACTGGTATCTCGAATCGGTGACTTATATCTCGCCGCAGCCTGTAGTATAGATTCCAGATATCTCACAGTTGTATTATTTTAATATCTCAAATAGTCATTTGTGCGTGTCATAATAGTTCTCACATCTGTCTGTCATGTAGGGATATTCAACAAGTTGTACCTCATGTCGCAACTATTGTTGCCAATAATTGGTGTCAAATGTCACGATTTTAGCCTTAGGCTACAAATATACATGAAAATATTTGCAGGCGTCAACTTTCACGACTGGGGACAAGTTCGAGATACGGGACGTCAATTGGCGTCTTGTTTATGTTAAATGTCCACCCAGGGCCACCGTATATATGTTAAACCTATAGCAAGTTCAATAGCACTGTTGGGACATCCTATACAGTATTCGCCGCGGTGAGTTAGTAAGTCGTGTTGCGACATACCAATTTAAAATGTTTATTTTAGATTCGGCCCATCTACGCTGTCACAATCATTAGGCAGCGCGTGAACACCCCTGTTCTACTTAAAAATGGTAAATCAGTTCTAGCCAATCACGCTTACTGCAATCCGCGCTAAGCGTTAAACATCTATAGCCGAACCACCTATAGCCATGCCAGGCATAACTAAAGTGCCTCAGTTCTTATAATGGTTGTTAGGGTAGCCAAGGTCATTGTTGTTGACCTGCATTTAATCAAATTTAGGTTGTGTGTAATGTGTTTTAAAGTGAGTCAGGATGAAATCTCAGGGAGATCACAGATTAATCGTCTGAGAGAAGGGTGTACATTTTGTAGCAACCTGAGACCCGATGTGAGTGTGTGATTGTAGATCGCACCAGCTTTAACGAAGCTAATAGTGCCGACAGCTATCCTCGGTTATAATTATTAACACTGGTCTTCAAGATTTGGCAAATAATTAGCACGGCAATTTCCAGCTGTCCGTCTTGGCGATCAGTCAGTTTACACTCAGCCTCCAGAGATTGAAGTTCGTCTCCAGTGAAATTAAAATCGTGATATTTTACGCGGATATTTGCAAAAATGTTTAGGCCAATGTTGACGCGCACATTCAAGATTTTGCCCGTGTCGTGACTGTTTACGCAACTGTTGGCGTATGGCTTCACGATCTGTGTCCCAAACCGCAAACATTTACGCAAGTATTTAGGTAGATATTCACGGTTTGTACCCCAAATTGCAAATATTTACTTATTTGCGTAAATAATTTGCGATGTCCCCTTTCAGCCACCATACATCACCTGTAAATGTAAACATGAATGTGGCCGTACAAAAATAGATAATATTTTTAAAACGTACGCTTTTGGTTGTCTCTTCACAGTTTTTCATCACCCAAGAAAAATGGGGGGGGGGAGGGGGATATCTCTGATCTTCGTAATAAGTCACTCTAAAAAGTATCTATTCTCTGTATTAACAAAAATAGATGACCAACTCGTCAGTAATTAAACTCTTATGAAGTATTACCCAAACATCAGAAATAAGCACTGGGTCATTGGACTTGATTTAAATTAGCATGGGGCCAAAATGATCTGTTTCCTCTTTGCTGTTCAAGTGGTCCTTAGAAAGAAAAAAAGAAAAAAAAAATCACCGTAGATTATTTCTAGTGCAGCGAGCAGATGATAAAGCATATATATGAAAATACCTTTGACAACGTATAAAGGCATGACAACATTTTGATAACACAAATTAAACAAGTTGGTTTTATCATTGTGTATACATTAATTATGGTATGTTCATTGAAAACAGAAATTAGAGCAGTTGCTTGGCTGGCTACAGTGTTTAGAGCTGATAACACTACTTCCATTTTAATTCATTTTTGTCCACACAAGTTTTTTCCACTTTTTCGTTGGTCATAAATTTAAAAATAATAACCAATATGTTAATTTCTGAAATTGTTGGCTTGAATTTCAGTTTGGAGGCTTTCTATCGGTAAGGAGAAACCAACCGAGTCATGAAGAATGATGCAATCCTTCCCATGGTTGGCCTCTTGGGGGCAGGCTTCAACTGTAGCTTGCTGTGGTTCGGAGAGAGCCGCTGATGGGGGAAAAGCTTCACCTTGGCTTGGGAAGGCCTCGGTCAGCCGGGATCATTCAATGACCTGTGAGTTGAAGCGGAGAGAATTGGTACGTACATAAGAAACGATTATCTCATTCTGTCCCACTCCCCTACCCCAACATCCAACCACCCCACACCTAGCGTGCTAAGGCATTTACACTGTGGGTGGAAGAACATTTGCCGACTGAAATTGAGAAACACAAGGAACTTTCTAGTATCTGTGGCGAACGTCAACGTCACGGTACGAAATCACGAACACCAAAAACGACTGCATTTCACGGCTAATGATTTTGTTTTATTTTACGTTGATGTGCAGTCGCAAACTTTGACACGTTTTGCTAAAGCCACTTGCAACTTCGTTTGCAGATTTCTGAAGCATGATCGACCCCTCATGTAACTGGTACTTAACCGGTAAAGAACAGTGAAAACAGTCCTTACGTCTGGGCAGTGGTGCAGCGCATTTTAATCTAATATTGTGGCCCTGAAGGAAGATCGAACATAAATATTTACGGCAATATTCAAGACAAAATTCACGACTTGCGCTTAAGTTGTAAATACTCCCCCAGTTGCTACGGCGCTGACAACTTGGTAAAAATAGAGTTTGTTTCCTAATAAACAATGTGCATTCGGGT
The DNA here is from genome assembly GCA_911728455.2 of Marthasterias glacialis. Lineage (NCBI taxonomy): Eukaryota > Metazoa > Echinodermata > Asteroidea > Forcipulatida > Asteriidae > Marthasterias > Marthasterias glacialis. The sequence continues at coordinate 23,747,906 of OU452225.1, forward strand.
TTATAACAAATGTTGACTCTGTGAACTAAAATTTAATAGTATCGAAGATTAATTGAATAGAGTCAGCTCGTACTAATGCTCAACTTTTGTGTTCACTGTCACTGTTTCATGTGAGTAAAGGGACCTTGTTTTAGCAGGAGAAAGATTGGTTTATTGTTCATTCGAAAACATAACAGCGAAACTTGATTGCATTGCCCCCATCGACATTTTGTTGATCCTAAAAAATGCCACTATACTATTATAGTCATGTGATATCCATTGTTAGAATTAGTCATGTGATATCCATCGTTAGAATTAGTCATGTGATATCCATTGTAAGAATTAGTCAAACTTTAATTGTTGTGTTGTATATTTCCAAGCAACCGGCTGATCCGTCTCCTAAACCCCACCTCCCCACCCCCACCCCACCCCACCCCAGAAAAAAAGAAATAATTCAGTAAACAAATCTGGATACGCCATTCCACTTTTGTTCTGCCTTCCGACTGTAAAATCAAAACAAACTCGAGATTCTAGATCAATACTTCTAAATATAGAAAGTTGTGATTCTGAAAGACTGTTTATTTTGTTGGGGAGCCTCGCTTCTATAAGCTCATCATTTACGCTTGGGACGACTGTCCAAGGAAAATGAATCCATATAAAATTAGTTTCTTGCACAAATATCTTCTGTACTTGCTGTGCTTCCCTCATTAGGCGCTCCATGGAAACAAGTTTTAGCTTGATAAATTCATTGCCGAGGGAAGAGATAACCTAAATCAATCAGCCATGAGTTGGGACGAGTTGAGAACAATGTAGGCGATGAAGGAAAAAAAAAATACCTTGACAACTTTATCGCTGAAAACGAGTTTAACAAATACGGACCGTTCCACCTCGGACGAGTAACTAACTTACAATAATCACTGCACGAAGATTTTTCTCACTTGCTTCGTCGCTTGAGGCGAGAGTACTGGATGTTCCAATACAAACACGAGCTTCAAACAATCTGAAAAGTGAAATCCATGACAATGTATTACTGGGGGCAGCTATACACCTTCAAGTGGTATTTTCAGCGCAACAGTGTACAAGTGGTCAATCGATTACCGTGCCGTGGACGCAAGCGTCGCCTCTTAACACCAGGTGGGCTAAACGGTTTTGGAAAGGGATCAAGCCGTCCTGTAAATGAAGCCTGTAAGGAGATTCACGGCACCGGTCACAAACAGCAGGTCACAGTTTGAAATCTTATTCAAGGAGACACCCTTTGTTGAAGAGCGACCATTCATGACTTTACAAACCATGTTAAGTTGGGACAGTGATTGATTTGGAACTAGTCTCCCGAAGCCGCTTAAATGCTTGCTCTGGGAAAAGAAAAGAGTTGTGTAGCAGTTTCAGGCAACAATTGTCCAATCACTTTACGAGTTATGTATTAAAATGGATATCTAGGATTTCCAAGAAAAAAAAACATGAGAAATCTTCCACGATCAGCATCATGCGTCACAGTTCCCATCGAGGTCTGAGCCCTTCAGTGTTCGGACAATCGAGTCCAAACAATACCGTCTACCTAGTGACCAAACATACAACAGTTACCGCCCAGCGGGCCACCGCTACACATGTATTGCACTTTGATCTTAGAGATGTGTTTACAACTATTTGATGGTGGCTTATTTGCACACGCACTCGATGAGGTTAACGATACTCTAAGTGAGAACTTGTAGTCTGCGGCCCGTGGTGACTTTGGAATTTAATATTCATGGTATCTGTGTTTGCTCAGTAGTCAAAAGAAGTCAGCAGGTCAGAGAGGACGAATGCTGAGTATTGAGCGAGCGACTACGAAAATTCTCTCATCCTGATACAATACAAAGCCAAGGACCAAGTTTCTTCAATGCCAACTGGCAAAATGAAGACAAGAGCTTGAAACTACACGAGGAGAGTTCGATTAGAGCGATCGAATCAATGCAAACAGTTTGGTGGGTTTTGAATCTAAACACACATAGACCTTAGTACTTTGTTGGATACCTTGAAACCGTTGGATTCGCCAATCGCTACTGCTGGATAGATCTATCCATTGGATCTATCATCTACTACGGCTGATCTTTTAACTGCTTCATTCTAGGTATGTTTTAGCATGCTCTAATAGTATGTTCCCCGTGGCTAAACTGGTTTATTGATACGAATTGTTTTGCAGTAGCAAATGTGTGCCTAACATTTTGGAAGAGGACAAATTCACATTCTCCCCGTGATTTCTTGATCTGGTACGGGATTGCAGTTGCCAAAACGTTTGTATTGAACAAAAAAATAGTTACATGATTTACAATTGAGTCACAATGGGTGTCACCATGGGAAAGGCAAAAGGAGGAGGGAGTGAGGTGAAGAAAACTCCCATCCAGAATTTCCGCAAGGCCGCCAAGGTGGTGACGATGATGAGGAAGACCAGCCGTGATGTTACGTCGAGGATCAGCGACGAAGACACGGAGACCAGGCGGCTATCGTCGACGGTCACCACCGAACCGGTCCCTGATGAGGAGAACGGATTGGCCAGACGAGAATCACACGCCTTGCTGCTGGACGATCTGAGGAGCGGCAACTCCTACAGGAAGGAGTCTACGTCCACGAAGATCGTCGACGATTCCCGGACGGTGGTCTTTAAGGACACCACCGATGCCTGGGCAGCTTTGAGGGAAGGGCTGGTCACTGAGACGACTGAGATTCCCGAGACAGAGTTTGCTCTGGTGGAGTCTGCTCTGAGCGGGTACAAAACGGTAGAGAGGGTGCAAGATGCAGACGAAGAGGATGACGACCTTCTTAAGAGACGCAGGTCAGAGAGCAATGAGAGTGACTTCAAGATTCCCTATGAACCACCGGGAGGCTTCAATCTTCAGGTAGGATCTTGTCACACAAAAGTTTGAATTTCAAATAAAAAGAAAACAACTTTATTTGAGTGTTTTCCTACACGCACACCAAGTGTTTAGCACATATTTTATGTTCCTTTGTCTGTGGAGTAAACAATTGCACTGATAAACAAATATCACACATCTTCAAGAAATATATATTTTTAGTAGGGTGGCTCTGAGGTCAAATTCAGTTTTGTGAGACACTCATTTTCCAGTCGATAGAGTCTTTTTGAAAGTTGGGGAAACTTACAATTCTTTAACCTCTTGAGGCCAGAAACTTGTTTCCTGTTCCTTTATCTAAAAACTGAATTTGACGTCAGAGACCCAAGGCCTTAAACAAAATTTTGATTTGCCCTCCACCGACTAACCCAAAAGTGCTGAAATTTTTTTTTTTTTTTTTTTTTTTTTTTTTTGGTCATTCATATTTAATGAAACTTACCAATGCTGAGTATAATATCCCTGAAATCCAAGTATTTATCACAAATAAACCTAAACAAATGTCCGAAACATAGATTCTAAAGTTAATATGCAAGAGGGCGACATTTTACATGTGTTTGTGTGCTAGCTGCTAACGTGTACACAGTCTGCCCATAAAACAAAATTAAGTCAAATATAAAAACAAGCCTAATACGTTTGATTTGTGGAACCACTTCCCATTTACCCCGTGACTCAATCTACACGTTTTAAAATCGAATTGCCAATTACATGTTGAGCAACAGGTTTATCACACTTTCCAGCAAAGTATCCTGAATCAGTCTGATGGATCTTCGCAATGTTTATAAACATTTATAAACATGAAAACATGTGGTATCAGTTCCAATACATTTCAATCTCAAAAATGACAGTCAAGGAGAAAAACAAAATAAATGAAAAAAAGAAAGAAACAAAAAATCCCGACCGACCGACCCCTTCAAATATTTTCACTGGAGGGCAACTCGACAATTTTTTTGTTTGGCCTAATTAATTGGACGAAATGGTTTGTCGATGGTGCGTTTACACACAAAGAACGGTATATGCATTTCCATACAAGAAGCAGCAGCGTGAAATTTAATATTCAACTGGTTGAGAGAGCTTCAGTGAAAACGGAGCAGGGCTGTGACTGAACTTAAATTAAGTTTGGATGCTCAGTGTACTGGTGTTCATTATATTATTAGCGAAGCTCACCCCTGCGACAACAAACACTGGCCACGTTTTGGAGACTCTATTTTTATACAATTTGATTTTGTGGGCAATTGGTTGAGATGCCGTAACTGCGTGTTCACACCAACGTGGATGTACACAACCAGCCTCCACGGTGTCAACAGAGTTGTTTTCATTTGGTCGGTTGCTTGGTTGCTAGAGGACTTAGAATTTCACAAGCCACGTGTATTTTAAGTTACTAGGGAATGTGATCAAGAAGACGAAGAAGGGGGGAAACATGAAATAACGACAAACACTTAATATACATTGTTCAATATCACAGACATTTTTGATAATTTAGTAGGATGGAGTTTATCAACTTTATGAAATTATCACTATTTCCTAACGTAATGAATTGGCAAAACTTACGGACTCTTTTTTTTCTCTTAAAAACAACTCTGTTACATTTGTAGACACCGTTACCGGGTGCCTGTTTAGACTGCGGAATAATTAATGACACGCAGTGCCGCCTAAATTATCAACCACCGGTGTAAAATAGATTGAATTCCCAGCAGGGACGTGGTGCGTAAATAGAGACGGCTGTCTATTGATCCGAGATCAATTAACATTGTGTCTAAATTACCGGGGACAAAGGCTGTTAACAGGTTCGATACTAGTACGATTACAAAGTGGACACTTTCTACCACTCAATAATTCAGCATCTTGACAATGAGCAGACAATATAGTCGTGATACACTGCCCAAAGGCTCCAATCCATTTGCGGTGGGGGGAGGGGCGTGGAGGAAGTGGTGGAGTTGGGGGAGGGGGTAGCACCAGCGGCTGGTGTCGTGCTGTTTCAACACTACAATTTATACACATAAAAAGAAAACCATCTCCCCGCCGTGTGTTTTAAAAACTTAAATGGACAACACTTAACCCTAAAATAATTAAAACAACAAAAAGTAATTGTGTATTGTTGTTGAGGTCGTTGACCTGTCTGGAGATAATTATTATTGTAGCTTAGTTCAAAATGTACAGAAGCGTTAGAAGAACACTGAGGGAAAAAAATAAATTCATAATTATGACTTGTATCTCATAACTATGACTTAGTACCAGTCATAATTATGACTTGAATATGAGATCTTCTCATTAATATGGCTTAATTGGCATAATTATGACATTATTCATATATGAGTTCCTTTTTTGTCAATGTCCATTCGAAGCCCAAGCTCTAGATTGGTCAGAAAGAAAAAACATAAATGTTCACATATTTACTTATACCTTACATAGTATAAAGAAATTGTTGGTAGAAAACTGTTCTTGAAATATTTCTGCCTGAAGTGTTAAAGGTATCGTTTTTCAATAAACCTCATGCATTCGCCGCCATCTTTGAGGTCAAATGCAGCACCGAACATGCGTTGTAGCTGCTTTGACCTCGGGGCACGAGGGCGTTCTTTCCTGTACTAAATGCTCATAGTGACGTCATATACGCACAAGGCTTATCAAACAAGATCCAGAATTAAATTACGTCTCATGTGAATAAACGTGAATAAAAAATCTCACTCTTATCGTGTCCGTACACGATAATTATATTGTACGTACACGATAGTTATCGTAAACGTATACGATAATTATCGTGTACGTACACGATGAGTTTGAATGATAAGTCTAAATTGATCGTGCATGTACACAATAATTAGCTTGAACGTACATGATAGTTATCGTGTACGGACACGATAATTATAGTGTACGTACACGATAATTAAAATGTACGTACACGATAATTCCCAACTTATCGTACGTACACGATAAGATATCATGTACGTACACGATAGTTATCGTGTACGTACACGATCAATTTGGACTTATCGTTCAAACTTATCATGTACGTACATGATCATTATCGTGTACGTACAAGATAAGATTGTTCTTATTCACGTGGCGGCAATACGCTTCCGTGTAAAGGAACTTTCTCATGCAATGTTTTTAATGCAATCTAAAAGGGGCTTAGACGAGTTTGACGTGCTCATTTATGACCATTGTGATTATTTATCTTCTGCAAATTCGACTCGTCACTGAAGTATTTCTCGAGGGCTATTTCGGGAGCAGTTTGCTTGCACGTCTGCTTAGATGCACCCACTTAGACTACTTAAAGATGTCAGTTCTTTGTTTTCGTGGACTAAAGTCAAACATTTACCTGGCTGAGTTTGTGACAATACCACTTGAGAAGGACGTTGTTATGTACTGATGTAACGATCATGTTACAAAGAATAAATAGTCGTGGGTGTTACATCATAATGTGACTGATCAATACAAATACACTGTGCATTCAACTCTGTTTTAGAAAATGTGTAGCAAGGCTCACAGAAGACGTTTTTTTGTATGTGGGTGTGTTTTGTTACTACTTTTTTATATAGCCATGTCCGTATTTTCAAGTTCACTAAGTTATTATTGTCTTTTGGAAGATACTTTGTGCATCACCCACATAAATTTGTCAATGAACACAAGAAAATCATCTGCAAAAAAAGACAAAAAAGAAAGAAAACAATACAAAAACGAACAAATCATACACACACACAGTCCATAACCAGCACAGACACATTGAAATAATGTCAATTAGGGAGTAGCGGTTTTGCATAAAACTTGGACGGTTTATGTTTTGTCACAGAATTAACGCCGAAATCATTTTTTTATTTATTTATTTTTGCAAAATCAAAGAAAGTTATTGGTTCTCGCATTATAGCATTTTGACGGAAATATTTCCCTGAACAATTTGTAGCATCAAGTTTGTTCAAGAAACTATAATTATTTCCCCCCAAATTATTAGGGCCCAAGTTAGATCAAGTTATCGCACATGTGACCTTTAACATATTCAACACAATACCATGTTAAAATCCAACTTACGAACCGCAAAGTGGAGCTAACAAAGATTACTTGAAAAGAATAAAAGGAACAATTTTAAGCTGCTTGTTAACCAGAACATGTTTTAACACTACATCTTCTATGGAAACATCAATAGAGGGGAGTGGCGTAACCACAGCGTGGGGGGGGGGGGGAACCCCCGTTCAGAACCCCTATCCCTTCGTAATAGCCATCATATCTCCTTACTTCCTGCTAGAACTAAACGGTTTTACAATAGCCCCATCCCATATTTTACTAGAATTTTAAACAAATGATCTCTGCCATTCTCTTCCATTCAAACAAGAATAATACTATATATCCTTCGGGTGTTTTCTTTTAATTTTTTTTATTAATTATTAATTTTTTCTTTTCTATGTCAACTATACGTCGTGAGAGCTGGTCTCTCTTCATTGGTTGGTTTTAGTTTGGTTTTAATGTTTTGCTGTATTTTTATATGTATATTTTTACTCCTTGTAAAATCACATTCAATTTGGCCTAAGGGCTACGATATGTGTTTGTTTTTAATAAAATAAAATAATTCTAAATTCCCTTCTTTCCCCCCATGCGAGATCGAAGAATTCACATATTAAAATCGACAGGCCTATATGACATGCCACCCCCTAAAAACTAAATAAAACAAAAACAATTCTTGACCCCCGTTACCACCCACCCCTCAATGAATGTCTAGTTGCGACACTGGTAGAGTTTTTGGACAGTTTTTGTGGCCTCTCCGTGACGTCACCCGTTTTCCATACTTCTTCTTCGCTTTGGAGCTTCAGTATATTCTTTCTATCTAGTGCCATTCCCCCACTCAGAAAACTCGAACTGATTTTGATGCTGTGGGAAAAAGAAGTTGAATGATCCACCGTCTAGTCCCTGTACCGTCTGGAGCTCTGCAAAGTTTTAACGTCACGATTGCAGGGCCCAAATTTCATGGCGCTGGTTACCGAAGAATTCTGCGCTTACGGCGCCCTGTAGAGCGCGTACTCCTATGAGCCGTGGCAGGGCGTAAGCGCAGAATTCTGCGGTAAGCAGAGCCAACAAATTGGGCCCGGTTCGCAAGATACTTGCAGTAAATGCACAGAATCAGGCTGATGGAAGACTTTGGATCATAGTTGTCGTATTTATGTCACGAGGAGATGGCCCTCAGTCAATTAATGTCACTTATCACTTTGAAGCGATGCCTGAATTATACGCTCATAATGATGTATTAGTCTAGCACTAGATCGTTATCTCTTGTCAATATTATTATGGACAAAGACATTTTGGATCATAGTTGTCGTATTTATGTCACGAGGAGATGGTTCTCAAGTGAGCAACCCATTCTTCTCCTCGTTTAATATTGGTGTGTTGATAAAAGGTTTCATTTCATTATTAATGTCACTGATCACTTTGAAGCGATGCCTGAATTATATGCTCATGATGATATATTCGTCTAGCACTAGATCGTTATCTCCTGTCAATATCAAAGACATTTTTTTATTTACATTAAAGAACGCAATTCAAAGAAACGTCGGTAATTCGGATAGCTCTCAATAACGCCTCTTCGTTGGAAAGTAGCTGTATCCAACTGTGAAGAGATGAAGTACATAATCAGCAATGACATTAATAAACATTTACCTAATAGACAGATCCATTAAGCCCCAGAGTTTGCGTGTTGACCGATCACAGCCTTGGCGACGTCACCGAAAGTCCGACATGACAAAAGTCAGACACTATCAAATCCTATTTGAAAATGTAAATGTAAACTTATAAGCGCGCGCGTTCATGTCGTGCACTGTGGCATTGAAGAGACCCATATTGTGCTGCCCACGTGTGTACAGTGGTGATGTATCCAATGCTGTGATTGGTCAATATGTTAGGGGCGGGGTGCAGTGGAAAATGGGCGGTCTATTGCCCATGATGTGACAATAACTTTTTAAATTTCCTTTTTTAAATTTCATTAAATGAGCGACCCCCTATAACCGTTTTGTAGCATGTGGCGGTTTGGGATGTTTTAGTGAGTAACCGTTATATTCTCCATTTATTGTTTATTTATTTATTTATTTATTTATTTATTTATTTATATATTTTTGTTAGTCTTGACTTCCCCATATGCCTTTAGATCAATCGATAAAAGAGTTGACATCATCACTTCGTAGATTGTTCTGGTATTCATTTCGCTAAGACATTTACAATGATCTCTTTTGCAAATTTCTCAGGTTGGTCGATGGTGTTTGTTGAAAAGTAGACTATGAAAATGAAAATTCCTCTCCCGAAAACTATGACGATGGCAGTGTTTATAAACAAACAACAAATAAATTCTAATCTATTTTTTGTCTGTTTACCCCAAAATGAAGTAACAATGAGTCACCACTCAAAACCAACTGCAGTTTTAACTACATTGTTCATTTATTTTATCCCTTGTTCTTTAAATCTGGCCGGCGGAAAGGAGGGGATAGATTTGTTTTAAAGTGGCTGTGTTGTCATGATCGTAGTCTGCCTGTTTCTGGGCACAGAAACATGAACTCTCACCCAGTTACTTGCAAGCGCCCGCGTTGACCATCATATCACAAAGGGCGCCGTCTGTATTATTCTGTGATGTGACCGCCACTCGCGCGCGTGCGCGTGCAATAACAGGTTGAGCGGTCATAAATCAGTCTAGCCACAGACTCGCTGTGATCATGACAACACAGCCCCTTTAATCCCTCGTTCCTCAAAAGTGGCCGGCAAAGTGGAGGGGATGTATTTGTGTATCCCTGGTTCCACAAACCTGGCCAGCGAAGAGGTGGGGATAGATTTGAAGTAAGTGTTTCTATCTCGTTCCAGATCCCCTCGGATGAGATGTGTGCCATTTGCCGTTCCCATTCCGGAGGGGTTTTGTTCCCCTGCCGCGTCTGCACCCACACGTTCCACGAGGGATGTTTGAAGAAGTCCGGGAGAGCCCAGGACGCCACCGCAAGAGAGATGCTGTACCGGTCGACTGCCGGAGTCGGCTGGTCATGTCACGACTGCGTGAGTCTTTTTGTATTATTTGTATTATACTAAAAATACCGTGATATTTGATTTGTCTTCCGAAACGTGTTTGTTTCTTTAGGTGAAGGCCACACAAAGGTAAATCGTACTACAAATGTATGAAGAATAACGAAATCTACTCAAATCGAAAAAACAAAAACCCTTGAGCACCCTTGCAGCTTTTAATTGTCCTTTTTATTGAATCTACTCAAACGAATTTATTATTTTTATAATAATTGATTACAAAGTGATGTTGATTCCGTAATTGCACCTTACGCGTGTCGAGCAGCGTGTCGTGGTCAAGCGGCTCGAGAGCATTGAATTCAAGATCTGTTGACTGAGTCATCACCGTGTGGGTTCGAATCCCAGTCATGACACTTGTGGCTTTTAGGCAAAACACCGTGATTGCTTCTTTTCACCAAGGGGAGTATAGGGTACCTGCGATGGTAGAAATGGTTGATGTGAATAGTTATCAACCTGTGCGCTGATTTGGCTGCCGGTGCTGCATACTCCAAAGGAGTTGGGATGGTTTCAGGGATGCATAAGGCCCAATGAACAGAGGTAGTAAGAAACGCATGTTATTACTACTTTTTATTAACTGGACATTACAACCAGGCTCTGTCCTAATAAACACAGCCACTGTTGGTGCATTGACTTGATCTCTATTTCAGACTTAATTTGATCTACCGCTGCTACAAAAAATCAATTCGTTTTGATTTTTTAAATAATTGTTTATGTAATTTTTTTTTATAAACGTTCATCACAGATGGACGCTGTAAGTGCAAATAGTAATAACTGCTCTTTTTAGAGAGAGAGTTAAAAAATGAAAGATAAACAATAAAAAATACGTCTGGCACTAATAGTTTGCCTGCACTGTGGAGTTCGATACCCATTATAAAACTGTTGTTCTTCACACATTTCTTCATTTAGATTGGCAGTCAACTTTGTTATTTCGGTTTGAGCCAGTGTCTGTCAGTTCTTCACTTTCGAGTGCATCCATTTGTATGTTGATTGATCGCGTGGCAGTTGTGAAGCTGCAAAAACAAAATGAGTCACGATCTTTTGTGTTGATTGTTAATGCACATGTAAACGAGGACCGCCAACTACTTGAAACAATTCAATTCACCTTAAAGAATTGTCAATAATTTATAGCTACCGAGAAGTTAAAAAAGAATACCAAATGCCAAATAGAAAAACAAGGTGAAAACACAATTTCAATAATCATCAAAGCAAAACAAAAATTATTAAGCCCAATTGTGGTCAAGAGAAAAATGAGTCTAATTTTGTTCCTTTCATTTTTAAGTGGGAATGTCGTTGTTTTAGACAATGCAGTTTCAAAAATTAAAAGTCACGCACAATACAGGTCCGTTGTGACTTTGCAATAAGCCGAGAGGTATCCCATGTCGTCAGTATCGCTGATATATATAATTCATCGTTATTTACAATTGTACATCGAATATCGGAGTAATTGCTGTTGACACAATCGAGTTCCGTAAACTCACCGACCCACGACATGATGGCGCCAATGTTCAGGTTTTATTATTCTTTTATCCAGACCATTGTATCACTTTTCGTAGTAGATACAATCTTCCCTTTCGTGGTAGTATTTCTTCCTATCCACATCGAACCGGGTTGCGTTATTGAGTTCGCATAAGCCTCCATCAGCCATGTTGAACGAGCGGCATCCAGGTGTGTCATTACACGCCAAGCAGCACTGTAACGGGCGCTGTACGATCGTGACGTCCAGGGTGTGGTTGACGAGGCAACGGCCGTGAAATACGGAGAAGCAGCTAACCGAATTGGAGCAACGGGGAGGGGCCGGATGCTCACATATGACGTACTTGAGATCTGTACCACAATTCCAATCGTTAAACTTGTAGCCGGTGCTCACCACTGCGCAATCTTGATTTTCATGATGTGACCCATCAGACCAGCCAGGGCGGTACGGCGGATTACCATCCCCGGTGCAAACCCACTCTCCTTCCACCGCCTTGTCGGTGCAGTCAATCCAGAATCCATGATCGGGATTATTACCAGGAAACGAACCCCGGAACTGGTCAAAGACGAAATCATGTTCAGACTTGGAGTTGATAGTGGCAATGTTCCCGCCATAACTCTGACATATCTCTTTGGCATGGTGCAAATTGTATTTCGTTGCCAAACGGTTCATGTAGCACGAATTGCCCCACTCTTGCCAGCCGTCAGCACATCGTTTATACGCCGGGGCGCCGCTCTCTGCTCCCATCCAGTATGAGGCAGTCATCAGTAAGGAGATGACACAACCGAGCATTTTTTTTAAAGATATTCCTGATTAGAATGTCAGCGAAGATTACAACGAGTTGAACTCCAAAGACGCGGTAAAATAAAGGCACCTTTCGCAGCGAAACCTCGCACAGTTCTTACACAGCGTGACAAATCTACAGTATAATGCCCAAACACCACAAGCGTTGACTCAGTTCGATGTAAATTAGTAATTGTGTTTGCGCAGTCTGTCCTCTGCCGGTAATACATAGCACTTCATTTACCTCATTAATATTGGGCAGCGCCGTAGCCAGGATTTTTTCACTGGTGGCACAGTGGGGGGGGGGGGAGGGGGCTGTGCAATGCCTCTCAGTGGGGGGCCCAGGTTCCATATTTTTTAATGAATTACAGGTATCTACAATATTTTTTAGTGGGGAACCTGGGAGGCGGCTTTTGAAATGTGTGTGCGGGGGTGGGGGCACGTGCCCCCAGCACCCCCTTGGCTACGCCGCTGATCTTGGGTAATAATCCGGTGTATGAAACGAATGGCGCACAGTTTTATCGTTTTATCGTGCCTCGACCTAAATTAAAACATGTAATTGAAAGGATTGATGGTTGAGAAAAAACTCACTAGTTGAACAGATATAATGATGATTGCTCGATCCCCTAGGGTGTGGTGACATTATCCTGACAATGAACAGACTAAACACATGAAAGTACAGAGACCCATAATACGCATGAAGATTTTACTGAGTTTGTTGACGATTTCATTCGTAAACTTAAAACCAGTAGGCCTACAAATTCCCCGGGAAATGTATTCCTTCTAGAAGAATACCGGTACTTCATTTAAATACGCACACAGATCCTGGCCATTTGATTGGTGGTACACGCGTCACGTGTCGTACTGCCGCGAAGTTGGTGCTTCACTACGTCATTATTTTTTGGACGAGTACGTTGGTTTTCGACGCTTAATTCGCGGAATCGTTCCCGAAATAATGTTTTTCTCTTGTTCGTCCAAACGAGGTGATGTCTTTTCACTGCGTACAAGGCTGGTATCTATGCAGGGAGTCACTCACGTTACTTACAACTTTTTTAAATAGAATTTTCAGTGTGGAGTTGACGAGTTTCCGTGTCTATTTTATGTTTATTGTGAAAAAAGAAACAAAAAAGAAAGAAATGGATCTATGTTTGAGGTATATACACCAAAAATTGAAAGCATTTTGTTCGTGCATTGTCGCAGCTGAGAATTTAATCACTCGGTGAACTCTGACTTTTCCATTTTACTCGGCTTCGCCTATAGTGTTAGTTCGTTCAGTAGGTTGCATGCAGACAACATCAGAAGTAATTGGTACCATCGCCACTGTCACCCCGCTCGGCTGCTAGCCCCCCTCCCCGCATTGGGACGGGAGCCTCCCGCTTTTCGCGGGATTTAGAAGAGACTGAAATAGGTTCCCCACGCGTACTGCCGTATGAAAAAAAATATATATCCTCCTGCATCCCCAGAAATGTCTGTTGGATCTGGACGGGCGATGGCTGCTGAAAAACAGTCGTCTTGGGCGCCGGTTGAAAGATAATGTTCCCCCCTCCGCCAGTCGAACAACATTCCAGTCACCAACTGCCACGTTCCGTCCGGCACAGTTCGTTGCTAGCATAAAAGTCTACTGCATAGAAAATTGCCTAAGTTGCCAGTCAGTGGCGTATTAACTAAGGCGGGGGGGGGGGGGGCTTTGCACGGGGGCAATTTTGTCTCCTGAGCCACATGTCATAAAGTCTCAATCTTTGTACCATTTGTAGCTTACATCACATGTGACATTTGGTTTACATGCGTAACCCCACTTGATTCTTACTGCCGGTCCAAACAGGAACTCTAAATTAAAAAAATCATATCTCCTGAACCAAATATCATGAAGTGATAATCTCTAACATTTAGTGGCTTACAGCACATTGGCTATTTTATTTACAGGTGTGACACCACTTTGACCTTTCCTTCCTGTCCAAACTGGGAGCTCTATATTTCAAATATGTGTATCTCCTGAACCACGTGTCTCAGAGTCATGATCTATGTTCCGTTTTGTAGCTTGTTTTTTTTTTTTTTTTTTGGGGGGGGGGATTTTAAATGAGTGTTGGTTTGAATCAAATGTTGATTCCATGGTTCTTGAAACCAGGTCCTTCTAGGTAGAGAGCAAACTGACATCAATAACTGGCTTTGATGCATCAGTCAAACTCACTCAAGCAGTCACACAGAAATGCACAGGGTTTCCAAATATTGATCAAAGCAATAGCAATACAAAATGTAATAAAGATTAACCATGCGAGAAGTGTGTGCGGAAAAGTGAAAATAACAGCTAGAATTCTAGAGCACTTTGCAGAGTGATATTGATCTACTTGGCGCTTACGTATCTTGTATCAAAATTACAGTGCCTTTTCAAGTTATGTTGGCTATTGCAGCCATTTTGTAGTTTTACAAGGTACAAGACCAATTTCAAGACTTTTTTTACAACTCTTTTCTTGAACCAAAATCTTGATGCAGAAGACAACATAATTTGTATTGAGCGATAAAAAAATAACAAAAAGGTCATAATTTGTTTGTTAATACTTAGTCTTGTATGGTGCAGAATGCTGGCAGTTAAAGTGATTCTAAATTCCACTTTAAGTTATTACCACTTCAAGTTATGATGGCGATGGCAGCCATTTTGTACAAGGCCAATTTCGGACTTTTTTTTACAACTCTTTTCTTGAACAAAAACACAACATAATTTTCCCCCAAGTGCTAAATGTTTTCGATTTGTATTGAGCGATATCTTAATATCTTAATTGTTTTGTTAGTACTTTGTCTTGTATAATGCAGTCTGCCGGCAGTTCAGGTGATTCTAGAATTGTCTTAATGCTTTGGTCAGCCTGTAAAACAAACAAGGCATTGAGGATTAGACTGTTACAGTATCCTAAATTTCTACCCTGTCTTTGTATGATGCTAAAAACGGTATCATTTTGTGTGATATTAAAATAACTGTATATGGTTGGGAACATTGTAAAGTGTAAGTGACTTTTATCTTGGATCTTTTCGATGGCATACCCTTACACATTAGAAAAGCAGCAAAAACCTTGTTGGTAAATTTGGTCTAACTTATGACTATTTTTTTCTTCAATTAGGCAAGTTTTGAGCTCATTGAAAACAAGTACCTTGTAGGTATAGAGCAACTGACATCAATACCTGACAGTGATGTGTGAGTTAGACTTGCTCAAGTAATCTCACAGAAATACAAGAAGCGAGTCCACCAAAGTGAAAATAACATGTAGAAATGTAAAGCATATTCCACAGTGATCTTAATAATTAGATGGTGGTTGATGTATGAAGAAGTTAATAAGTGAATCTTGTAGGTGTTGCTCACCACTGCGCAATCTTGATTTTCATGAATTGCGCCGTCGACCCAGCCAGGGCGGTACGGCGACTCACCATTCCCGGTGCGAACCCACTCCCCTTCCACCGCCTTGTCGGTGCAGTCAATCCAGAACGAACCCTGGAACTGGTCTCAGACGAAAATTCCGGTGTGGCGTTGTGCTTATTGTATTGTGTCGCCATACGGTTCATGTAGCACGAGTCGCCCCATTCTCGCTAGCCGACAGCGCACGGGCTTTACGCCGGGGCACTGGCGGCTCTCTGTTCCTGTCCAGTACGAGACAGTCATCAGTAAAGAAATGGCACACCGAGCATTGTTCCAAGATTCCCGATTAGAATGTCAGCGAAGATTACAACTAATTCAAGTTCAAAGACGCGGTAAAATAAAGGTACCTTCCCCGGAGAAAGCTTCTTCCAGTCCTCCCACAGCGTTACAATGTGTGTTTATAATGTCCAACCGACGCTGTTGTAGTTTGACCGCTTATCGATATGAATTAGCAATAGCGTTTGCTCAGACTGATTTTCCACCAGCAATACGATCAAATCTCACTGTTTAGGGTGTAGGAACCCAAGGAAATGCAAAATAATTTAGTAGGTCAAACGTAACGACTCATTGATTGTCAACGATGCCTCGACCAAAACTAAAAACTGTTTTTAAAATCAGTAATATGATGAAGAACAAAATTATCCTGCGAGGCTGTCAAATTACCGTGACATTTAAATATAGGTCAATCACAGAGAACAGTTTGTATGAAGGCAAGTTCTAAATACTTGTATTATAAATCATGTGTTGAGTTTTGTTTGACAATTTAATTTTAAACCAGGACAAATCCCGCAAAGTCGATTTACAAGGTTTGATCCAAGGTGTTATCCATTATCAAGGTATTATCAAATCAGAAAGTAATACTGAGCCACATTTTATTCAACAGAAAACCAATTTGGTTTTTTTCATATTTGAACTGTCTTTTTAAGTTGTATCACGTATTGTTTTAATAACACACAAAAATTAATTAAAAGTTTTTGGACACTCAAGTTTACACTGAAAATTGATGGATAAAACCGCTACATTATGTCTTTGCATCTGTTGACTTGATATCAAGGTGTCCCATGTCATCAATATTACTTGTATATAATATATCGTTATTTACAATTAATCATCAAATATCGGAGTTGCTGTGGACAAAATCCAACTCTGCAAACTCGCGAGACACGACTTGATAGCGCCAATGATCAGGTTTTAGTTTTTACCCAGACCATTGTATTACTTTTCGTAGTAGATACAATCTTCCCTTTCGTGGTAGTATTTCTTCCTATCCACATCGAACCGGGTTGCGTTATTGAGTTCACATAAGCCTCCATCAGCCACGTTGAACGAGCGGCATCCAGGTGTGTCATTACACGCCAAGCAGCACTGTAACGGACGCTGTACGATCGTGACGTCCAGGGTGTGGTTGACGAGGCAACGCCTGTGAAATACGGAGAAGCAGCTAACCGAATTGGAGCAACGGGGAGGGGCCGGATGCTCACATATGACGTACCTGAGATCATTATTACAGTTCAAATCGTTAAACTTGTAGATGGGGCTCGCCACTGCGCAATCTTCATTTTCATGACGTGACCCATCATACCAGCCAGGACGGTACGGCGGATTACCATCCCCGATGCAGACCCACTCCCCTTCCACCGCCTCGTCGGTGCAGTCAATCCAGAATCCTTGATCGGGATTATTACCAGGAAACGAACCCCAGAACTGGTCTAAGACGAAATCATGTTCCAGTTTAGAGTTGATAGTGGCAATGTTCCCACCATAACTCCGACAGGTCTCTTTGGCATTGTGAAAATTGTATTTCGTTGCCAAACGGTTCATGTAGCACGAATTGCCCCACTCTCGCCAGCCGTCAGCACATCGTTTATACGCCGGGGCGCTGCTCTCTGCTCCCATCCAGTATGAGGCAGTCATCAGTAAGGAGATGACACAACCGAGCATTGTTTCAAGATATTCCTGATTAGAATGTCAGCGAAGATTACAACGAGTTGAACTCCAAAGACGCGGTAAAATAAAGGCACCTTTCGCAGCGAAACCTCGCACAGTTCTTACACAGCGTGAGGAATTTACAACATAATGCCTAAACACCACAAGCATTGCCTCAGTTCGATGTAAACTAGTAATTGTGTTTGCTAAATCTGTATTCTGCCAGCAATACTAGCGCCTCATTTACCTCATTAATCTTGGGTAATAATCCGGTATACGAAACGAAGGACGTGCAGGATTATCTTGGCAATCATAATAAATCATTAATTTTCTACACTGCCTCGACTTAATTAACGTATGTAGACAATAATTATTGTATAAACAATAAGGTTGTTGAGTTTGTTGACGATTTCAGTTGTAAAGTTAAAACCAGTAGTCCTACAAACTCCCGGAGGATCGTATTCCTTCTAGAATACTTCGTTTATATACCATGCACACAGATCCTGGCCATTTGATTGGTGGAACGCGGGTCTCATGTCTTCTTTTGTTTTGCCATTAAAATTATATTATAATACGTGATGTACTGCCGCGACGTTTGCGCTTCACTACTGGACGGTGTGCATTGATTTTGGCTAGTTTGCCTGTTTTGTGTATGGGCGTGTGTTTTCGTGTGTGTATGTTTGTTTAAGTTTTTGTTTGTTTGTTTTTAACATAAGTCATTTAAAAAAAATGGCAACGTTTACAAAAACGAACATAAATTTAGCTGTTAAGGAATGTTTGAACAGTAAATCTCAAAACAAATACACATTTTTACTTTGTAATGTGCAATTACAAGAAAATAAATCAAAATTAGTTGATTAATACTTTGGTCTAATATAAGAGTAACCTTTTTTGAATGAGGCAAGTTTTGAGCAAACTGACATAAATACCTGACAGTGATGTGTGAGTTAGACTTGTTGAACCAACAATAAACAACTCGTAACGTAGTTTTTGGAATTTGGGAAATTTTAAATGAGGCAGGTCTTGAATCCAAAGTTCATTCTGTGGTTCTTGAAACGAGGTCTGTCTAGGTAGAGAGCAAACTGATGTCAAGAACTGGCTTTGATGCATCAGTCAAATTCACTCAAGCAGTCTCACAGAAATGCACAGGGTTTCCAAATATTGATCAAAGCAATAGCAATTCAAAATAAAATAAAATAAAGACTAACCATGCGAGAAGTGCGTGCAGCGAAGTGAAAACCACAGCTAGAATTCTATAGAGCAACTCGTAGAAATATTGATCTACTTGGCGCACACGTATCTTGTATAAAAAATACATTACCACTTCAAGTTATGATGGCGATGGCAGCCATTTTGTACAAGGCCAATTTCGGACTTTTTTTTACAACTCTTTTCTTGAACAAAAATACAACATAATTTTCCCCCAAGTGCTAAACGTTTTTGATTTGTATGGAGCGAAAAAAAAAGAAAATATATCTTAATTGTTTTGTTAGTACTTTGTCTTGTATAATGCAGTCTGCCGGCAGTTCAAGTGATTCTAAAATTGTCTTAATGATTTGACCAGCCTGTAAAACAAACAAGGCATTGAGGATTAGGCTGTTACAGTATCCTATATTTCTACCCTGTCTTTGTATGATGCTGAAAAAGTTACCATTTTGTGTGATATTAAAAGAATTGTATTTGGTATGGAACAGTGTGACTTTTATCTTGAATCTTTTGATGGCATACCCTTACAAATTAGAAAAGCAGCAAATCCCTTGTCGGTAAATTTGGTCTAACTTAAGACTAACATTGTTTTTTAATAAGGCAAATTCTGAGTTCAGTAATGAAAACAAGTACCTTGTAGGCATAGAGCAAACTGACACCAATACCTGACAGTGATGCGTGAGTTAGACTTGCTCAAGTAATCGCACAGAAAAGCAAGACGCGTGTGTACCAAAGTAAAATCAACCGCTAGAGAGAATATTCCACAGTGATCTTGATATTTAGATAGTGGTTGATGTATAAAGAAATTAGGTGAACCTTGTAAGACTTTCTCACCACTGCGCAATCTTGGTTTTCATGAAGTGATCCACTGAGCCAGCCAGGGCGTTATGCGGCGACTCACCATCATCATCTCAAAACCTTTGCCAACGATGTGTCCTAAAAAATTCAAGCGAGTCAAATCCCAACTTGCATTTACTTGGTTTTGCTGTTAACCCCGCATCTTGCAAACAGCTCAGAATTTTACCAAGGGCTTGAACATGCTCTGACCAGGTTTCTGTGAAAATAAGAACATCATGGACTATGTTCTTCTGAACCTCTAACAACCTTCGCATCATGCGTGTAAAGACAGCCGGTGCATTACCATGCCAAAATGGGAGTACGTTAAGTTGATACAATCCTTTAAAGGTACACACCGGGTTCGTTGGGCTATTTGGGCTACAAAATAGGCTAACATATGACTTCAAAGGTCTTTCAGGAATGGAGAAGAACGGTTCCTAAAAGAAACCATCAAAATTTGCCGTTTTCGAGCATTTTTCAAAAAACGATTTATCCGAACCAAAAAAGTGGTTCGGATAAATCACGTGATCTTCGGAGTTAGTTTTACTTCCAGCCGTATAAAAGTAAACTACTGAACCAAATTTAAATCCTTTTTTTACAATTATTCATGAGTATTTGACAAAAAAGACTTATGGATTCAGATTATTGATACAATTTGTAAATAATGATGAAAAATCGAACGTAATATTCACATTCAGAGGTGTCCGTGCAACCGAAGCGTGTCTTACGGCGCACCAGCGTGGGAGCTAGCGGAACGTAAACCTTGGGGCATATCCCGTACAGCCGGTGCCGTGTCTCGTGGTGCCAGAGGGACAAACTCTGGGGCATGAACTCCCCAGCTCGCCGGTCGGTCTAGCCGTAAGTGTGGGAACTTGTCGGAGGGGTAGGGAGCCAGACCAACAATTATGTTCTTTTAACGAGGGTTTTAGTCTGTACCCCTAGCTATTATACCCTAACTATTGTAACGTGTTGCCTGCGCTACCCACACGAGCGACGATGATGGGGAATGTTTATCCCGTGCAGCTGATCTATCTACTTCTATGATAACTGCATAATGTCCCCCCCCCCCCCCCCAATCGCCACAACAAAAAACCGGTGGCGGTGGCCGCGGCCGGCCAGTGAAATCATCGCCCGAAAAACGGGAGAATGCCTTCGCTAAAGCTGCCAGGATTGGCAATCCGTTTGCAGCGAAAGCAGGAGGCTCGCTTGGCACATGACTGTTATTGGCCAAGCCAATGTGAAAAGATGGTCCAAGATTAGGGACACTACCACTAGTTTTTAGACTGCAGCAGGCTGGTCACGATGAGAATATGAAGGATGTGGTCTTTGCCATAATTTTGTGTCATAGAACTGTATTGTGAACATGCCTGCGTATATTTGAATTCATGAAAACTCACATTTGGACAATATTTATGGTCAATCATGTCTGTGATGTCCACATTGTGCCAAGCTTATTCTCTCCCTTTCTACATTTGAACACGACCTGACAACACAGATTAGTCCTGGACCCAACTGGCATTCGTCCAAGTAATTTTTTACAACATAGGGCCTACTTGCGATATAATGAAGAAACGTTCTCCATTGCAAGTAAGTTCGTCCATTTCGACGTACACAGAATTATACACTGTCTGTTGACGTTTATGTCCGTTTTTTTTACTCGTGAATTTGTGCTGGATGGATATGAAGTCTGGATCCTCATGCCTCGGCATTGTAATAATTCATACATAAACAGAGCACCAGTCTACTTACAACATTGCGCAACATTGGCACGTAAACTTGACAGTTGCAACGGCTGGAAAAGCGTATAAGCTGACCTTTGACCGTGTTTTGTTTTTTTCACATTTTTCGTTAATTACGTGATATTTGGATGATTTTTTTTTCAAGAACAACCATTTAAAAATTATTGTCTGTCATTCCACATCACTAAATTAGGTAAACAGTAAGCCGGTGTGTACCTTTAATAGTAATAAACGCAGTCTTAGGTTTGTCACATTTTGCAATCGGAATTTGCCAGTAACCTTTTGCTAGGTCTAACTTAGAGGAAAACTTCCCTTTACCAAGCTTAGTCATGATTTCATCGATATCGGGTGTCGACTTTGGGTCAAATAATGTAACTTTGTTCAGCCTTCGATCACTATCGGCGACGCGTATGGCGACTCCGATTTTTCTATAACACCCAACTTTAACATTTCATCAGTTTCACTCTAAATCGTTTTCTGCATTGAGTGAGGAACATGCAATATTCGAATGTGCAATATCTGATTCTTGGCCAATATCCTCATCTGCTCTACTCACAGACTTTTTTTGGCAGATTCGTATGGAAAGCCTTTTCTTTGCCCTTAACCCATAGGTGGTATCGTGCTTTGCTACTTTCTTTACAATCTCAAATGGTCCCTTCCATTACATTTTGAGTTTATTATTGTCAGTTTGGAGCAGAATTAGTACTTTGTCTCCTACCACAAGTTTTTGGTCCTTTGTTCGAGCATCATAATAATTCTTGTGCCTTTTGAGGCTTTTGCAAGTTCTTGCTTAGCTAGTTTACATGAACACTCGAGACGGTCTCTTAAATCTACATATTCATAGGTTGTTTTGACTTCTTCTTCTTCAATGTCACCAGTCCATAACTCATTAGTATGGCTAATGGGCCATGAATTGCTCTTCCAAACATTACTTCGAAAGGCAAAAAGTTTAGACTTTTTTGTGGTGTTTCCCGGTATGCGAACAAAAGCGCAGGCAAGGTACGGTCCCAATCTTTAGGGCGCTTAGTGCGCTTTTTCCTGCAGCTTTTTTTTTTAAAGTGTGCCATTAAACTTCTCTACAAGCCCGTTTCACCTAGGGTGATACGGGGTCGTTGTCAATTTGTTCTAGTTACAACAGTCGCCCTACTTCTTTCATTAACTTTGACGTGAACTGGCTACCCTTATCGCTCAAAATTTCTTGTGGAACACCAATGCGTGATACCAACTAACGCTTCTGCAACGCGCTCAGTCTCAATACGGGGAAGTACCACAGCCTTGGGATACTAAAGGCATAGTCCACTGTCAGTTAGTGTCAGTTTGCCATGTTCAGTTACTGGATCCATTGGGCCCTCTAAATCTACTGCCACCCGTCTAAAGGGGGCATCAATCAATGGCATTTCACCTAATGATACACGGCTAACACTATATAAGTGTTGTCTGCTGTGATGTGGTCCATGCTGTTTTGGACACCCGAGGGGGCAGATGGCACCCGAGGCGAAGCCGAGGGTGCCATCGGCCCCCGAGGGTGTCCAAAACAGCATGGACCACATCACAGCAGACAACTGTTTTGTTATACCATGGTATTAAATTGCAAGATTGTTAAAAAGGCCCTTACCGACATAGTTTGCAGACGACAGTATTCAATTCAACAAAAGTGCGTCAGTTACAAATTTTTCATCAACCAAAATGTATCAACTGGTCCCTATATTGCAAACATCATATCGAAAGTACAGTAGCGTGCATAGTACCAGTGGTTGCATAGTAACCTTTATAACACCTCTTCCTTTGATTCTATCTGTTGATTGGCCGAACGTGCGTCACGTGGTGTTGTGTATTTTTACTATCACACTGCACACCGACCAAAAGAACTATTAAATGGTACTATCCAACGACAACCTCGAACCCGGTGAAACGATCAAATAATACATGCATTTGAAATACGATATGAGAACGAAGGCAGTGTGGTACCGCCTCTTTCTTTTTGTCAAGATTTCCTGTCAGGTTTTATACAGTTGTTTGAAGATTGGTACGCACAGTTGTTTAACAAATATTACCACAAAATAGATGAAATTGAGGTGTTATAAAACAAATATTGACTGCTTTATCTCGTGGCGTAGTAAAACTAGTCACTCTCGGTGATCCCCGGAGCCGCCTATCTTCCCTCGGCTCCGCCTCGGGAAGATAGGCTGCTCCTAGGTCACCTCGAGTGACTAGTTTTACTGCGCCACTCGAAGCAGTCAATATTTGTATACTTTCTCAGGTAGTACCGCTAATGTGGTTGTACAGATCAATGGGGACGATGAAATAATGTTCTGAGAACGATCTAGGTAATGGACGCGGGCGTCATGACCTACCCATTTCTCGGGTGTATTGCTAACTTCAATATACATATCAATGGGGACGATGAAATGAATTTCTTATGACGATCTAGGTAATGGACCCCAACAACATCACTTTTTTGAGAAGACATGAAATTTTGTATTATGTCACGTGATTGGTTCTGGACCAATAAAAATTCACAATCTAACACCATGGTATAACAACACCCTTTGTTACTGTACGCTGACAAATATCACATGATGTATAATGTCTTTGTAGACATCACCATTTACACCTGGCTAATAGAAATGAGCTTGAACCCTATCAAGTGTTTTCTATACTCCCATATGGCCAGTCATGGCCGATTCGTGTGCTAATTCCAGAACATTAATTCTAAATGCATTAGGTACCACAAGTTGGTTGATAACTTTATCACTTTCAATCAATCAGAACTAACTGTCCATCTTTGACAACATATCGACTCTCGTTTGACTTTCTTGTCACTTGAATTTCTCCAAGTTTGGCTAAGTCCCATAGCTTACTTAGAGTTGGATCAGTCTTTTAAGCATTTTCAATCTCGACCCTAGTTGCAGTAATTCCATTAAACTCAGGTGTTTTCCGTGGTTTAAAGGATTTTTCTCTCTTGATTTTCTGAGCATTGTCTTACTTTTCGTAGTAGATACAATCTTCCCTTTCGTGGTAGTATTTCTTCCTATCCACATCGAACCGGGTTGCGTTATTGAGTTCACATAAGCCTCAATCAGCCACGTTAAACGAGCGGCAACCTGGCGTTTCGTTACACGCCAAGCAGCACTGTAACGGACGCTGTACGATCGTGACGTCCAGGGTGTGGTTGACGAGGCAACGCCCGTGAAATACGGAGAAGCAGATAACCGAATTGGAGCAACGGGGAGGGGCTGGATGCTCACATATGACGTACTTGAGATCATTATTACAGTTCAAATCGTTAAACTTGTAGATAGTGCTCACCACTGCGCAATCTTCATTTTCATGACGTGACCCATCATGCCAGCCA
The DNA here is from genome assembly GCA_911728455.2 of Marthasterias glacialis. Classification (NCBI taxonomy): domain Eukaryota; kingdom Metazoa; phylum Echinodermata; class Asteroidea; order Forcipulatida; family Asteriidae; genus Marthasterias; species Marthasterias glacialis. The sequence goes on from OU452225.1 coordinate 23,772,531, forward strand.
GGGCGGTACGGCGGATTACCATCCCCGATGCAAACCCACTCTCCTTCCACCGCCTTGTCGGTGCAGTCAATCCAGAATCCATGATCGGGAATATTACCAGGAAACGAACCCCGGAACTGGTCAAAGACGAAATCATGTTCCAGTTTAGAGTTGATAGTGGGAATGTTCCCGCCATAACTCTGACATATCTCTTTGGCGTTGTGAAAATTGTATTTCGTTGCCAAACGGTTCATGTAGCACGAATTGCCCCACTCTTGCCAGCCGTCAGCACATCGTTTATACGCCGGGGCGCCGCTCTCTGCTCCCATCCAGTATGAGGCAGTCATCAGTAAGGAGATGACACAACCGAGCATTTTTTAAAGATATTCTTGATTAAAATGTCAGCGAAGATTACAACGAGTTGAACTCCAAAGACGCGGTAAAATAAAGGCACCTTTCGCAGCAAAACCTCTCACAGTTCTTTCACAGCAAGACAAATATTAATTTACAGTATAATTCCTGAACACTTCAAGTGAAAGCATTACCTCGGTACGACGTATTCGCGCAGTCTGTACTCTGCCAGCTGCAGCATTACTAGCGCTCCCTTTTCCTCAGCAGTCTAGGGTAAGAATCCGGTATATGAAACGAAGGACGTGCAATATTATCCTGTCAATCATGAAAAAAAAAATCATTGATTTTGTACACTGCCACGACTAAATTAACGTATGTAGACGATTATTGTATAATGAATAATGTTTTTTACTTTGTTGACGATTTCAGTCGTAAACGTAAAACCAGTTGGCCTAGCTATTGTATTATAATACATGATGTACTGCCGTGACGTTGGCGCCGCACTACATTTATTTTCGAAGCTTAATTCGAAGTATCGTTCCCAAAGTAATAGTTCCCTCTTGTTCGTTCAAACGGGGCGTACAAGGCTGGTAACTTACACGGAGTCATCCACGTTATTAAGAAGTTTTTCTTCATAGAATTTTCAGAGTGTGGAGTGGCCCAGTTTCCGTGTCTACTTTATGTTTTTTGTTAACAAAACAAAAAAAAGAAATGGATCTATGTTTGAGGTACATACACCAAAAATTGAAAGCAGTTTGTTCGTGCTTTGTCACAGCTGAGAATTTAATCACTCGGTGAACTCTGGCTTTTCCATTTTACTGCTCCCATCCAGAAGAGGTAGTCAGCAGTAAAGAAATGACACACTGACCATTGTTTTAAGATTCCCGATTAGAATGTCAGTGAAGATTACAACAAATTCAAGTCCAAAGACGCGGTAAAATACAGGCACCTGTCCCGAAGAAAACCTCTTCAGTCCTCCCACAGCGTTACGATGTGTGTTTATAATGTCTAACCGACGGTGTCAGTTTGACTGCCACTTGATATGGAATAGCAATAGCGTTTGTTCAGTCTAATTTCTACCAGGCAATACGGTCAAATCTCACTGTTTATGGGTGCACGAAACCAGGGAAATGCAAATAATGTTAGTAGGTTAAACGAACAGCCCATTGATTGTCCACACTGCCTCGACCTACGTTAATTAAAAACTGTTCTTGAAATCAATAATATGCACAAGAAAAAAAAATTTTCCCGCGAGGCTGTTTAATTACCGTGACAATTTAAAATAGGCCAACTATTGAATCACAGAGAACAATTTGTATGAAGGCAAGTTTTATATACTTGTAAATAAATCATGTGTTGAGTTTTTTTTTGACGATTTAACTTTTAACCAGGACAAGTTTAGCAAAATCAATTTACAAGGTATCATCCAAGGTATTATCCATTCTCAAGGTATTATCAAATTAGAAAGTAATATTGGGCCACATTTTATTCAACAGAAATCGAGTCTGTTTTGTTTCGTTCATATTTGAACTGTCTTTTTAAGTTGCATCACGTATTGTTTTAATTAACAAAATGAAATCAAACATTTTGGATCCTAAAGTTTCAACTGAAAATACATGTTAACACCGGTAAGTTGTGTCTTTGCATCTATCGACTTGATAATGTCAAAGTATTGCATGTTGTCAAAGTTAATTGTATGTAATATATCGTTATTTACAATTAATCATCAAATATCGGAGTTGCTTTGGACAAAATCCAACTCTGCAAACTCGCGACACACGACGTGATAGCGCCAATGATCAGGTTTTAGTTTTTACCCAGACCATTGTATTACTTTTCGTAGTAGATACAATTTTCCCTTTCGTGGTAGTATTTCTTCCTATCCACATCGGACCGGGTTGCGTTATTGAGTTCACATAAGTCTCCATCAGCCACGTTGAACGAGCGGCATCCAGGTGTGTCATTACACGCCAAACAGCACTGTAACGGACGCTGTACGATCGTGACGTCCAGGGTGTGGTTGACGAGGCAACGCCCGTGAAAAACGGAGAAACAGCTAACCGAATTGGAGCAACGGGGAGGGGCTGGATGCTCACATATGACGTACTTGAGATCTGTACCACAATTCCAATCGTTAAACTTGTAGATGATGCTCACCACTGCGCAATCTTGATTTTCATGGCGTGACCCATCAGACCAGCCAGGGCGGTACGGCGGATTACCATCCCCGATGCAAACCCACTCTCCTTCCACCGCCTTGTCGGTGCAGTCAATCCAGAATCCATGATTGGGATTGTTACTAGGAAACGAACCTTGGAACTGGTCAAAGACGAAATCATGTTCTGACTTGGAGTTGATAGTGGGAATGTTCCCGCCATAATTCCGACATATCTCGTTGGCGTTGTGAAAATTGTATTTCGTTGCCAAACGGTTCATGTAGCACGAATTGCCCCACTCTCGCCAGCCATCAGCACATCGTTTATACGCCGGGGCGCTGCTCTCTGCTCCCATCCAGTATGAGGCAGTCATCAGTAAGGAGATGACACAACCGAGCATTGTTTCAAGATATTCCTGATTAGGATGTCAGTGAAGATTACAACGAGTTGAACTCCAAAGACGCGGTAAAATAAAGGCACCTTTCGCAGCGAAACCTCGCACAGTTCTTACACAGCGTGAGGAATTTAAAACATAATGATTAAACACCACAAGCATTGCCTCAGTTCGATGTAAACTAGTAATTGTGTTTGCTAAATCTGTATGCTGCCAGCAATACTAGCGCCTCATTTACCTCATTAATCTTGGGTAATAATCCGGTATACGAAACGAAGGACGTGCAGGATTATCTTGGCAATCATAATAAATCATTAATTTTTCTACACTGCCTCGACTTAATTAACGTATGAGACAATAATTATTGTATAAACAATAAGGTTGTTGAGTTTGTTGACGATTTCAGTTGTAAAGTTAAAACCAGTAGTCCTACAAATTCCCGGAGGATCGTATTCCTTCTAGAATACTTCGTTTATATACCACGCACACAGATCCTGGCCATTTGATTGGTAGAACGCGGGTCACTTGTCGTCTTTTGTTTGGCCATTAAAATTGTATTATAATACATGATGTACTGCCGCGAGGTTTGCGCTTCACTACTGGACGGTGTGCATTGATTTTTGCTAGTTAGCCTGTTTTGTGTGTGGGCGTGTGTTTTCGTGGGTGTATGTTTGTTTAAGTTTTTTGTTTGTCTGGTTTGTTTGTCTGTTTATTTGTCGGGTTGTTTGGTTGTTTTTGTTTGTTTGTTTTTAACATAAGTCATTTAAAACAAATGGCAACGTTTACAAAAACGAACATAAATTTAGCTGTTAAGGAATGTTTGAACAGTAAATCTCAAAACAAATACACTTTTTTACTTAGTAATGTGCAATTACAAGAAAATAAATCAAAATTAGTTGATTAATACTTTGGTCTAATAAAAGAGTAGGCCTAACCTTTTTTGAATGAGGCAAGTTTTGAGCAAACTGACATAAATACCTGACAGTGATGTGTGAGTTAGACTTGCTGAACCAACAATAAACAACTCGTAACGTAGTTTTTGGAATCTGGGAAATTTTAAATGAGGCAGGTCTTGAATCCAAAGTTCATTCTGTGGTTCTTGAAACGAGGTCTGTTTAGGTAGAGAGCAAACTGATGTCAAGAACTGGCTTCGATGCATCAGTCAAATTCACTCAAGCAGAAATGCACAGGGTTTCCAAATATTGATCAAAGCAGTAGCAATTCAAAATAAAATAAAATAAAGATTAACCATGCGAGAAGTGCGTGCAGCGAAGTGAAAACCACAACTAGAATTCTATAGAGCAACTCGTAGAAATATTGATCTACTTGGTGAACACGTATCTTGTATCAAAAATACATTACCACTTCAAGTTATGATGACGATGGCAGCCATTTTGTATAAGGCCAATTTCAGACTTTTTTTTACAACTCTTTTCTTGAACAAAAATACAACATAATTTTTCCCCAAGTGCTAAACGTTTTTGATTTGTATGGAGCGAAAAAAAAGAAGAAAATATATCTTAATTGTTTTGTTAGTACTTTGTCTTGTATAATGCAGTCTGCCGGCAGTTCAAGTGATTCTAAAATTGTCTTAATGATTTGACCAGCCTGTAAAACAAACAAGGCATTGAGGATTAGGCTGTTACAGTATCCTATATTTCTACCCTGTCTTTGTATGATGCTGAAAAAGTTACCATTTTGTGTGATATTAAAAGAATTGTATTTGGTATGGAACAATGTGACTTTTATCTTGAATCTTTTGATGGCATACCCTTACAAATTAGAAAAGCAGCAAATCCCTTGTCGGTAAATTTGGTCTAACTTAAGACTAACATTGTTTTTTAATAAGGCAAATTCTGAGTTCAGTAATGAAAACAAGTACCTTGTAGGCATAGAGCAAACTGACATCAATACCTGACAGTGATGTGTGAGTTAGACTTGCTCAAGTAATCTCACAGAAAAGCAAGACGCGTGTGTACCAAAGTAAAATCAACCGCTAGAGAGAATATTCCACGGTGATCTTGATATTTAGATAGTGGTTAATGTATAAAGAAATTAGGTGAACCTTGTAAGACTTTCTCACCACTGCGCAATCTTGCTTTTCATGAAGTGATCCACTGAGCCAGCCAGGGCGTTATACGGCGACTCACCATCACCATCCCAAAACCTTTGCCAACGATGCACAGTGGTTTAAGACCCAGACATTTTGTCCGAAATTTTTATTTAAGATTTGTTTTTTATAAGTTCCTGCCAAGTCTAAACATCCAGTTGTTATTGAAATTAAGTTCTTAAAATGTGTATTGCATCATTGGGGCACATTTTACTAAACATGTGTAAAACGACAGAGTTGAAATATGATAAAGTCCACATTTCTTATGTTTAAATAAAATAGTTGCCATGCAAATAAAAATAAAGCTATGAACAAAATTAACAATTAACATATAGCCCATGATGTACTCTTTCTAATGGTATAAAGTATAATAGGACAAATAATTCCTAAAGTACTGTAATAAGATATAAACTGTGTACCGAAATTTCTCCACAAACGTAATTCTGAAACTTCTATTTTGTTTTATACAGTCACACATTTTCATAATAAGCGACTATACGCCTGGCCCAAATGTTGTAATTTCTTCAGAAAATGGTAGCTTACATATCTGGTAACAAAAGAAATTCGGCGGAAATTAGGCGAAGTTCCTCTTTGTTTTGGAAAAAACGAATTGTGTAAACTGTGTTTTAAGTCATTCTGTATGCTTTCGAGATTTTAAATAGCGCCCTCTGTTGGCTTGGCTAGTTCAGTCAAACGTACAGTTGTACTGCTTCACAACCAACCTCCTTACAGTTTGAGTGGTGTTTTCCGATCCCTTTGTGACCGCATAGAGTCAAAGGTTAGTATCGTGTATTTATTTCTAAAAATGTGGTATGGGTTTGGGATATTATTCTATCGAGTTATTGTAGATAATCAATCATATTTACCACTTTTGTTGCAAAAAGCTACATTTTGTTGACAATTGTTTTACATTCCCTGGCAAACCTCATAAATCTTTCTTTTTTCGATTAGTTGGGGTGGGGTTGGGCTGGGCTACAGTGTTTATGACGATTCCGAACGCTTTATTGCAAATAATAACCAACCACATTTAAGATCCAAAAGCAAATATCTGATTCTTGGCCAATATTCTCATCTGCTCTACTCACAGACTTTTTTTGGCAGATTCGTATGGAAAGCCTTTTCTTTGCCCTTAACCCATAGGTGGTATCGTGCTTTGCTACTTTCTTTACAATCTCAAATGGTCCCTTCCATTACATTTTGAGTTTATTATTGTCAGTTTGGAGCAGAATTAGTACTTTGTCTCCTACCACAAGTTTTTGGTCCTTTGTTCGAGCATCATAATAATTCTTGTGCCTTTTGAGGCTTTTGCAAAGTTCTTGCTTAGCTAGTTTACATGAACACTCGAGACGGTCTCTTAAATCTACATATTCATAGGTTGTTTTGACTTCTTCTTCTTCAATGTCACCAGTCCATAACTCATTAGTATGGCTAATGGGCCATGAATTGCTCTTCCAAACATTACTTCGAAAGGCAAAAAGTTTAGACTTTCTTGTGGCGCTTCCCGGTATGCGAACAAAAGCGCAGGCAAGGTACGGTCCCAATCTTTAGGGCGCTTAGTGCGCTTTTTCCCGCAGCTTTTTTTTTTAAAGTGTGCCACTAAACTTCTCTACAAGCCCGTTTCACCTAGGGTGATACGGGGTCGTTGTCAATTTGTTCTAGTTACAACAGTCGCCCTACTTCTTTCATTAACTATGACGTGAACTGGCTACCCTTATCGCTCAAAATTTCTTGTGGAACACCAATGCGTGATACCAACTAACGCTTCTGCAACGCGCTCAGTCTCAATACGGGGAAGTACCAAAGCCTTGGGATATTAAAGGCATAGTCCACTGTCAGTTAGTGTCAGTTTGCCATGTTCAGTTACTGGATCCATTGGGCCCTCTAAATCTACTGCCACCCGTCTAAAGGGGGCATCAATCAATGGCATTTCACCTAATGATACACGGCTAACACTATAATTATAAGTGTTGTCTGCTGTGATGTGGTCCATGCTGGACACCATCGGGGGCAGATGGCACCCGAGGCGAAGCCGAGGGTGCCATCGACCCCCGAGGGTGTCCAAAACAGCATGGACCACATCACAGCAGACAATTGTTTTGCTATACCTTGGTATTAGATTGCAAGATTGTTAAAAAGGCCCTTACCGACATAGTTTGCAGACGACAGTATTCAATTCAACAAAAGTGCGTCAGTTACAAATTTTTCATCAACCAAAATGTATCAACTGGTCCCTATATTGCAAACATCATATCGAAAGTACAGTAGCGTGCATAGTACCAGTGGTTGCATAGTAACCTTTATAACACCTCTTCCTTTGATTCTATCTGTTGATTGGCCGAACGTGCGTCACGTGGTGTTGTGTATTTTTACTATCACACTGCACACCGACCAAAAGAACTATTAAATGGTACTATCCAACGACAACCTCGAACCCGGTGAAACGATCAAATAATACATGCATTTGAAATACGATATGAGAACGAAGGCAGTGTGGTACCGCCTCTTTCTTTTTGTCAAGATTTCCTGTCAGGTTTTATACAGTTGTTTGAAGATTGGTACGCACAGTTGTTTAACAAATATTACCACAAAATAGATGAAATTGAGGTGTTATAAAACAAATATTGACTGCTTTATCTCGTGGCGTAGTAAAACTAGTCACTCTCGGTGATCCCCGGAGCCGCCTATCTTCCCTCGGCTCCGCCTCGGGAAGATAGGCTGCTCCTAGGTCACCTCGAGTGACTAGTTTTACTACGCCACTCGAAGCAGTCAATATTTGTATACTTTCTCAGGTAGTACCGCTAATGTGGTTGTACAGATCAATGGGGACGATGAAATAATGTTCTGAGAACGATCTAGGTAATGGACGCGGGCGTCATGACCTACCCATTTCTCGGGTGTATTGCTAACTTCAATATACATATCAATGGGGACGATGAAATGAATTTCTTAGGACGATCTAGGTAATGGACCCCAACAACATCACTTTTTTGAGAAGACATGAAATTTTGTATTATGTCACGTGATTGGTTCTGGACCAATAAAAATTCACAATCTAACACCATGGTATAACAACACCCTTTGTTACTGTACGCTGACAAATATCACATGATGTATAATGTCTTTGTAGACATCACCATTTACACCTGGCTAATAGAAATGAGCTTGAACCCTATCAAGTGTTTTCTATACTCCCATATGGCCAGTCATGGCCGATTCGTGTGCTAATTCCAGAACATTAATTCTAAATGCATTAGGTACCACAAGTTGGTTGATAACTTTATCACTTTCAATCAATCAGAACTAACTGTCCATCTTTGACAACATATCGACTCTCGTTTGACTTTCTTGTCACTTGAATTTCTCCAAGTTTGGCTAAGTCCCATAGCTTACTTAGAGTTGGATCAGTCTTTAAAGCATTTTCAATCTCGACCCTAGTTGCAGTAATTCCATTAAACTCAGGTGTTTTCCGTGGTTTAAAGGATTTTTCTCTCTTGATTTTCTGAGCATTGTCTTACTTTTCGTAGTAGATACAATCTTCCCTTTCGTGGTAGTATTTCTTCCTATCCACATCGAACCGGGTTGCGTTATTGAGTTCACATAAGCCTCCATCAGCCACGTTAAACGAGCGGCAACCTGGCGTTTCGTTACACGCCAAGCAGCACTGTAACGGACGCTGTACGATCGTGACGTCCAGGGTGTGGTTGACGAGGCAACGCCCGTGAAATACGGAGAAGCAGATAACCGAATTGGAGCAACGGGGAGGGGCTGGATGCTCACATATGACGTACTTGAGATCATTATTACAGTTCAAATCGTTAAACTTGTAGATAGTGCTCACCACTGCGCAATCTTCATTTTCATGACGTGACCCATCATGCCAGCCAGGGCGGTACGGCGGATTACCATCCCCGATGCAAACCCACTCTCCTTCCACCGCCTTGTCGGTGCAGTCAATCCAGAATCCATGATCGGGAATATTACCAGGAAACGAACCCCGGAACTGGTCAAAGACGAAATCATGTTCCAGTTTAGAGTTGATAGTGGGAATGTTCCCGCCATAACTCTGACATATCTCTTTGGCGTTGTCAAAATTGTATTTCGTTGCCAAACGGTTCATGTAGCACGAATTGCCCCACTCTTGCCAGCCGTCAGCACATCGTTTATACGCCGGGGCGCCGCTCTCTGCTCCCATCCAGTATGAGGCAGTCATCAGTAAGGAGATGACACAACCGAGCATTTTTTAAAGATATTCTTGATTAAAATGTCAGCGAAGATTACAACGAGTTGAACTCCAAAGACGCGGTAAAATAAAGGCACCTTTCGCAGCAAAACCTCTCACAGTTCTTTCACAGCAAGACAAATATTAATTTACAGTATAATGCCTGAACACTTCAAGTGAAAGCATTACCTCGGTTCGACGTATTCGCGCAGTCTGTACTCTGCCAGCTGCAGCATTACTAGCGCTCCCTTTTCCTCATCAATCTAGGGTAAGAATCCGGTATATGAAACGAAGGACGTGCAATATATTATCCTGTCAATCATGAAAAAAAATCATTGATTTCGTACACTGCCACGACTAAATTAACGTATGTAGACAATTATTGTATAATGAATAATGTTTTTTACTTTGTGACGATTTCAGTCGTAAACGTAAAACCAGTTGGCCTAGCTATTGTATTATACTACATGATGAACTGCCGTGACGTTGGCGCCACACTACTGGACGATGTGCATTTATTTTCGAAGCTTAATTCGAAGTATCGTTCCCAAAGTAATAGTTCCCTCTTGCTCGTTCAAACGGGGCGTACAAGGCTGGTAACTTACACGGAGTCATCCACGATATTAAGAAGTTTTTCTTCATAGAATTTTCAGAGTGTGGAGTGGACCAGTTTCCGTGTCTATTTTATGTTTTTTGTTAACAAAACAAAAAACGAAATGGATCTATGTTTGAGGTATTTACACCCAAAATTGAAAGCAGTTTGTTCGTGCTTTGTCACAGCTGATAATTTAATCACTCGGTGAACTCTGGCTTTTCCATTTAACTGCTGCCATCCAGAAGAGGTAGTCAGCAGTAAAGAAATGACACACCGACCATTGTTTTAAGATTCCCGGTTAGAATGTCAGTGAAGATTACAACAAATTCAAGTCCAAAGACGCGGTAAAATAAAGGCACCTTTCCCGGAGAAAACTTCTTCCAGTCCTCCCACAGCGTTACAATGTGTGTTTATAATGTCTAACCGACACTGCCAGTTTGACCGCCACTTGATATGAAATAGCGATAGCGTTTGTTCAGTCTAATTTCTACCAGCAATACGGTCAAACCTCAGTGTTTATGGATGCAGGAAACCAGGGAAATGCAAAGCATGTCAGTGGGTCAAACGTGACAACCCATTGATTGTCCGCACTGCCTTGACCTAAGTTAATTAAAAACTGTTCTTGAAATCAATATTATGCTCAAGAAAAAAAAATTGTCACGCGAGGCTGTTTAATTACCGTTACAATTTAAATTTTAATTTACACCTTATGCACATGACGTCATTTGAGTAGGGCGCCCTCGTCTAGAGGTCAAAAGAAGGTTGTTCATTGGCCCATCCTGTGCGCCGCGCGTACAAAGATGTCCTTTTTCCATTGTTACATCATCGTTTTACCTCCAAGATGGCGGCGTGGTGACATCAATGCATAAGGTCTATAGGCCAACTGTTGAATCACAGAGAACAATTTGTATGAAGGCAAGTTCTATATACTTGTAAATAAATCATGTGTTGAGTTTTTTTTTTTTTTTGACGATTTAACTTTTAACCAGGATAAGTTTAGCAAAATCAATTTACAAGGTTTGATCCAAGGTATTATCCATTATCAAGGTATTATCAAATTAGAAAGTAATATTAAGCCACATTTTATTCAACAGAAATCGAGTCTGTTTTGTTTCTTTTATATTTGAACTGTCTTTTTAAGTTGCATCACGTATTGTTTTAATTAACAAAATGAAATCAAACATTTTGGATCCTAAAGTTTCAACTGAAAATTCATGTATAACACCAGTAAGTTGTGTCTTTGCATCTATCGACTTGATAATGTCAAAGTATCGCATGTTGTCAAAGTTACTTGTACGTAATATATCGTTATTTACAATTAATCATCAAATATCGGAGTTGCTGTGGACAAAATCCAACTCATCAAACTCGCGACACACGACGTGATAACACCAATGATCAGGTTTTGTTATGTTAAAGTCTGTCTTTTTACCCAGACCATTGTATCACTTTTCGTAGTAGATACAATCTTCCCTTTTGTGGTAGTATTTCTTCCTATCCACATCGAACCGGGTTGCGTTATTGAGTTCACATAAGCCTCCATCAGCCACGTTAAACGAGCGGCATCCAGGTGTGTCATTACACGCCAAGCAGCACTGTAACGGACGCTGTACGATCGTGACGTCCAGGGTGTGGTTGACGAGGCAACGCCCGTGAAATACGGAGAAGCAGCTAACCGAATTGGAGCAACGGGGAGGGGCCGGATGCTCACATATGACGTACTTGAGATCATTACAGTTCAAATCGTTAAACTTGTAGATGGTGCTCACCGCTGCGCAATCTTCATTTTTATGACGTGACCCATCAGACCAGCCAGGGCGGTACGGCGGATTACCATCCCCGGTGCAGACCCACTCTCCTTCCACCGCCTTGTCGGTGCAGTCAATCCAGAATCCACCATCGGGATTATTACCAGGAAACGAACCCCGGAACTGGTCAAAGACGAAATCATGTTCCAGTTTAGAGTTGATAGTGGGAATGTTCCCGCCATAATTCCGACATATCTCTTTGGCGTTGAACCAATTTTGTCGCTCATTCATACGGTTCATGTAGCACGAATTGCCCCACTCTTGCCAGCCGTCAGCACATCGTCCGGACGCCGGGGCGCCGCTCTCTGCCCCCATCCAGTATGAGGCAGTCATCAGTAAGGAAATTGCACAAGCGAACATTGTTTCAAGATATTCTTGATTAGAATGTCAGCAAAGATTACAACGAGTTGAACTCCAAAGACGCGGTAAAATAAAGGCACCTTTCGCAGCGAGACCTCTCACAGCTCTTACACAGCGTGAGGAATTTACAGTATAATGTCAAAACACCCCAAGCATTGCCTGAGTTGAATGTAAATTTTAGTATACTTCCAACTGAGACGATGATTGAAGTGATAGGCATTATACTGTAGATTTGTCACGCTGTGTAAGTGTTTGCGTAGTCTGTCCTCTGCCGGTAATACATAGCGCTTCATTTACCTCATTAATCTCGGGTAATAATCCGGTATATGAATCCAAGGACGTGCGTGCGGTAATATCGTTTTAATGATACAAAATCATTGATTCCCTATCACTGCAAAAACAATCTTGTAAACTCACAGAAAAATGCAGACAACTCTAATTTCAACATGTTGCTGCGTTATACTTTTGCATAACTGGAATGTCAATTCGGTTTACAAAATTTCAGTAAAATCCTAATATCAAAGCTTTAATCACTTTACGTTTTCTTCCGTTCTACCCAAATACAGTCATGTTTGGAAGAGTACCCCTCGTTTGTTTTCCTCAGTCCGGAGAATTTGTGAAAATGACTGAATTTTCGTTATTTTACAGATTGTTTGTACTCGAAATTTACGTTTTTTGTAATTAATATTGCAAATTTGTTTTTTAGGTTAACAGCCGCCGTATATACTTTTTTTAAATAAAAGTAATGTTATTTTACACATTTTGTGTACAAGACAAATTCTTGACATTGCTGTAATTTGACTCATGTGTTTTTTACGGATACATTCCTTTTTATTTTTAATTTTTTATGTTTTATTTTTTATAAATGCGAGTTATATTACATACTTTTTGTTGAAGGAATACATATACATTAACAATAAATTTACAGTTTTAGTGCTTTTCATGTTCAAACCAGCGTGATTTTATTTCAAGGAAAAACCTTGTAACACAAAATGCACAACATTAAACATTTTAGCTTGAAGTTTCAACCAAAGCCTTCACAAATTCGGTATGACCAAACTTAGCCTTACATCATTGGCGCTGTTTTCTGTAGGGCATGGTGGGTGAAACTATTATTTAAAAAAAATCGCATTTGTGGTAAACTTGACACACTTATTGTTCCAATTTTTCTTCTTGCAACAAAACCCCCGAATTATAATAATAGTAATAATAATTTAAAAAAAATATAAAAAAAGAAGTGAAGAAATAATGTTACAAAAATGTATGTAAACAAAAAGGAGACAACCTGTCTCATATCATACAAGATAAAAGGCACCATCAAAAACTTTAAAAAAGCTTTTTTTGCATACAGCTTTATCTCTAAAAACTCAGATACATTCTTTCAGATTTGAGCTTTTCAGTAGGGCATGATGGATAGAAATAGAGGGAAAAAAGTTTTGTGGTACATTTGACACACTTAATGTTCAATATTTTCCTTTGCAAGAAAATGAATAAATAAATTGTGTTAAAAATATTGTATGTAAACAGAAAAACCTGCCTCGTATCATACAATATGAAAGGCACTTCTATAAAAGTTTGAAAAGATTTTTGGCAAAAAGGTTTATTTCTAAAATCTCAGATACATTTTGTCAGATCTGGGATTTTGTCCCACTAGTGGTGTTTTCACTAGGGCATGCCGGTTGAAAATAATTCAAATTTAAAGCATTTTGTGGTACACCTGACACAATGAATGTTCCAATATTTCCTCTTGCAAAAAAGTGGAGAAATTATTTTTTAAATAGTTTATGCAAACAAAGACTAGGAAACCTGCTTATCTCTTGCAAACCTATAGAAGTCTGTGATAGAGTTGATCAGCATTAGCGCTTTTCGTCTAACACAAGACGTCCAGGATTTTGGATACTTTGAGCCAAATTGAAATCATTTGGTCACTAAAGTTTCAACTGAAAATTCATGTACAAAACTGGTAAGTTGTGTCTTTGCATCTATCGACTTGATAATGTCAAAGTATCACATGTCGTCAATATTACTTGTATATAATTCATCGTTATTTACAATTAACCATCAAAAGTCGGAGTTGCTTTGGACAAAATCCAACTCATCAAACTCGCGACACACGACGTGATAGCGCCAATGATCGGGTTTTGTTATGTTAAAGTCTGTCTTTTTACCCAGACCATTGTCTTACTTTTCGTAGTAGATACAATCTTCCCTTTCGTGGTAGTATTTCTTCCTATCCACATCGAACCGGGTTGCGTTATTGAGTTCACATAAGCCTCCATCAGCCACGTTGAACGAGCGGCATCCAGGTGTGTCATTACACGCCAAGCAGCACTGTAACGGACGCTGTACGATCGTGACGTCCAGGGTGTGGTTGACGAGGCAACGCCCGTGAAATACGGAGAAGCAGCTAACCGAATTGGAGCAACGGGGACGCTCACATATGACGTACTTGAGATTATTGCACTTCGCATCGTTAAAATCGTAGGAGCTGCTCACCACTGCGCAATCTTCATTTTCATGACGTGACCCATCATACCAGCCAGGGCGGTACGGCGAATAACCATCCCCGGTGCAGACCCACTCCCCTTCCACCGCCTTGTCGGTGCAGTCAATCCAGAATCCACCATCGGGATTATTACCAGGAAACGAACCCCGGAACTGGTCAAAGACGAAATCATGTTCCGGTTTAGAGTTGATAGTGGGAATGTTCCCGCCATAATTCCGACATATCTCTTTGGCGTTGAACCAATTTCGTCGCTCATTCATACGGTTCATGTAGCACGAGTTGTCCCACTCTCGCCAGCCGTCAGCACATCGTCCGGACGCCGGGGCGCCGCTCTCTGCTCCCAACCAGTATGAGGCAGTCATCAGTAAGGAAATTGCACAAGCGAGCATTGTTTCAAGATATTCTTGATTAGAATGTCAGCAAAGATTACAACGAGTTGAACTCCAAAGACGCGGTAAAATAAAGGCACCTTTCGCAGCGAAAGTTCTTGCAGTCCTCACACCACGTGACAAATGTGTGTTATAACGTCTGATCACTTAGTCTGATCACAATATTAGTATAACCGTCCCTTGATGTGAATAAGTAATAGAGTTTACTCAGTCTGACTTCTTCCCAGCACGAATGCTTTATCTGTAAATATTTGACAAAAATATCGGAAACAAAAGACATGCAAAACAAAGGTCAAACGTAATCATTAATTGCATGTCTATGCACTGGCTCGATTAAAAAAATTAATAAATAAATGTTTACAAAAATATTCGAAAGCAATTATGGTCGATACAAGAAACCATTTGAACTACAGTTATAATAATGATGGTTGTGTTCAAGGCTCCCCTGAGTATGTGACATTTTCATGACAGTTAAATACTCTATCATTGAAATCACTGGGGAATGAAATACAAAAGAGTGAATAAAGTTATACAAATTAAAAGATACAGGTCCGGAATTCCCTCTGTGAAGGTGACGCCTTTTCGGGAAAAAACCCTTTCATTCGAAAATCTTAAAGTCTATTGGGATATTCTGATTGGGGCACCACTGCCAAGCCTAGGGGCAACAAAAGCCGCGGTCTTTCTGGCCTCAATTCCAGGCGTTCAAACTTGTTAATTTAACAGTATGTAATGATTATTCTCTGACACGCAGGAAGATCTGAGCCAGCTATTACATCAGGACGATATGATTGAACTCATGGAGGTTTTCGACATGGCAGATATCGACTCTGGTTTGTTACACTTAGTCCTGACTCGAGTTTTTCTTTCACTGTTGATCTGACGTTATTGAAAGTACAAAAACAAAAACAAAAAATGCGCCCAGATTATTCATGCTTTCCTTTTTGGTCACTAATTGCACAGATCCTGAGAAAGTAATTAATTTAAGGGAGAAATGCAGAATTAAACGAGTGGTTACTCGAGGAAGTTGAACTCCGGATAACCCCGGAAAACCTAAAAAAAAATTACCTCGAAGCTATAACCTCAAGTTACTGTCTGTTTCATTTTGCATTCTTCTCTATTATGTGAACTCTGATTCTTTGCTAGATTCCACGATCTCGCTGGATGAGTTCATGGAGTACCGCAAGAAGGTGTTCCGAGACCGGGAAGATCGGGACATGATGCCTTACGAGGAAGAGGACGAGGTGAACCAATTCAAGGCGATAGACACAGACCGCACCGGGAGCCTCTCGTGGTGGGAGTTCCTCAGCCACGAGGCTGTTAGAAGACTCTCGTCTCTGTCAAAGGTATGGGTTGTTAATTTAAAGCAGTGGGAGGGGGGGGGGGGTATAGAGCTGTTTAACCGTGATCGATACAATTTCTGAAATAGGCTCTTTTCCAGTCGCTAAACACAGCAAATTTCAAACTGGAAGGAACACTCTGCGTGTCAGATTATTATCAGGCACGAGAGAAAGACTAGCGTGAGTAGCATTGGACTTCTCTATACCATTCTGACTATAAATTTGGGGCAAAATATCCGATCAATCTGACGTTCTCTTCGCTCATCCACGCTCCTACCCAGCACCTCCCAACCCCGTACGCCCTGCCCAGATTTTTTGATACACTATACTGGCCTTGGTGTTTTATGAGAGAAATTTTATGTTAATATTCTTTTTTTCCCCCACAGAAAAATTTAGCTAAGAAGCTCACCGAGAAGGAAGTGAATCGAGCGCGTGAGAACTTCCGTGCATTTGACACGGACGGCGATGGGATCATTACGGAGTTTGAAGCGAGGCGCGCCTTCAGGAGCTGGTACTCGCTGTTCGTGCCCGATCCAAGCGAAATGTCACTCAGGGATAGGTAGGTCATTTAGGACACTTTGACTTTTCAGTTAGAATACTAATGTCTCAAACGCATTAAAGCCCCAGCTCAACATTGGTAAAAAAGAAAACAAAAAACATAAATTTTCACAGATTTACATATACCTTACGTGGTATAAATATAATGATGGTAGAACACTTTCCTTGAAATGTTTCTGCCTGAAGTGTTTCCGTTTTTTGAATGAAAAAATGAAATAAGACCCGCTATTAATTTTCGTCTCATGTGAGACCAAAACTCTGCCGAAGAATACGTCCAAAAATGTTGAATGAATTTTGTCTGTTTTCTCACAAATGAAACAACGAAGTGAACTGAAATTTTCACAGGTTGATTTTATAAATATCTTTATTTGTGCAAAAAATGGAATCACTTACAGACACTTTACCAAGGATGAGTTGGGGCTATTAAAACAAAAGATACAAAGTAAAAAATAAACAGTTCCAATTGATTATACGAGAAAAAGAACCATGAATAACAATGGGCTTTCAAACAAATCAAGGACTATCGAACAAAACAGTAAAATAATCAATAGTGCAGACTGCCAATCAAACAAAATTACCCATGTCAATTTCGAATTATGTAAAGTAAAAAAAATACATTTTTGTGACTTCGTTTCCTTTTAAAACTGTGGCGATCGTTGCAAGGATTGTAAAAGAGTACTTAGACAAAATAATTGTAAAACAGAAAGAAATATTATAAGGAAGCTGGTCGTTTCATCACGGTTTAACAATTAGTGATGTAAACACGGGCTAAAAGCCCGTATTAATAGGCAAAAGGTTCCCCTTAGTACCGCAGCTGTGTGCTAATTTGTATAAAAAGAACAAATACAGGGCCGTATAACTAAACACTGCAAGGGAGTATAAACAAAATTGGGATAGGATAACGTTATAAGTGTTACTTGTGTCAAAGTACTATAGCTATATGTTGTAAGGCACCGTTGTTGAGTAAACTACCCAGTGTTGTAACTCCTAATTTTGATCAGCAGACTAATGGGAGAGAACCAATTCTTGATGCAATGGTCCACCATTTTTTTTTCTCTGAATATTTAATACCCCAGTGAGGATGTCAATATTAAAGCTAGCACTCCGTGGTACAAAGATGACGAAGGTACCAGACTAGAAATGGACAGGTTTGTGTTTGGTTTGCAGAGAAACATCGTGTGTGTGTTAACCTGTCTCTTCCGCTTGTGTCGAGGCTGTCCTTGTTTGAAGACTGTTAACTTCATCTGTTGGTTCGTCATGATGAATATTAATTAGAGATGTAAATGAATGTATTTTTCAATACACAGTTGTTTGTCAAAATGACGTCATGTGCATAAGGTCTATTATTGAGTTAACTGTGTGCTCATGAAATATGTTTCTGATGATTTTGTTCCCTTCACTTTCTTGCAAACACCTTTTCCAATCTTTCAGACAACATGGCATTCCTCAGGCCATTGTTTGTGTTTGTGTTCCTTGCTGTGTCAAATGACTCTCCTTGGTTGCTTTATTAACCAATTCAACTTGTCACTAAAATATTTAATTGTAATCGTCTTTGAACAGTTTTATTAATATGAAATAATGAATAAACGTTAATTACATGTACATTTTTAACTGCAATTTTTCATTTGTTGGTATTTTTCAAATTTACAGCTTAAAACTATCTTTTTAGTCCGAAAATTTATTTTAAAAAACAAGAATTTATAGCTACGAATTTTTCGATTACTGTTTTCTCCCCAGTATTGTCAAAATCATGCTGCAGATTTTACAAATAAATCTCATTTTGCAAGGCTAACAACTTCAATATGAATGCATTCCAATTATTTGGTTGCAATTTAATGCACATTACCATTCGTTTTGTTTTGGTCATACAATCAGCGCCAAAAGTTCACTAAAAGACGCTTCGATTGAATATTTTATTTATTTGTTATCTATTAAAATCACCACAATAATTTGGGTTTGAACACACAAGGAATAAAAATATATTTCCCCTCCTCTTCACCGGCCAGGTTTGAGGAACAGGGGATAGAAAAATCGATCACCTCCTCTTCGCCGGCAAGGCTTGAGGAACAAGGGATAAATAATTATATCCCCTCTTTTAAATAGTGAAATTGTTAGCACTGTCGGGACAACATTTCTTTCCCAGATTTCCCAACAATAAGCATGCATTGTCATTAACATGAGTGCGTGTTTTCTTTTCGTATAGTATGATGCAATAATATTCTAGAGTAAAAAACATTATATTTAGCTCAGAAAAGGTATTAAAATAAATGACTTCAAAAAGTTTTTTTTAAAGTGCACAAATTTCTTAATTTTTTTTTTTTTTTTGCAGCAACATTTCATGAAGAAAATCAGCATGATTTTAACATTTTGAAAACAACTTCAAGAAATGTTGCTATAGATTGCAGCAACAAAAACATGTGAAAAAAATGAAAAATTGTAGTTAAAAATGAACGTGTTTTTAAATATGTATTTCTTTTTCGTACCCTTTGCCTTCGCTATTAGGATCGGATCATTATTAATGTAAGACAAAATACGCTTGCTGTGGTTTTAAATTCTTTATAACTTGACACGAATAATATTCCTAGCATGCTTGCTGTCATTCAAAATTATTTATGTGTGTGTTTTGTTTTTATCAAGCTATTTCTTTTCTAATGGAGTTTCGCCTCCAGCAGATTAAGAACGGTTGTTGTTTTTCTTCTACCCCCCCCCAAAAAAAAAATTAACAAATAAAGCCCGGATCGGTGCTTACGATCAGCAGACCATAAAACTACGTTCGTAGTTTTATGGTCTGCTGATCGTAAGCACCGATCAGCAGACCATAAAACTACGTTCGTAGTTTTATGGTCTGCTGATCGTAAGCACCGATCCGGGCTTTATTTTTTTTATTTTTTAGGCAGTTGCAACCAGTGGGGGTGAAATTAACGTTTGTAATTTTGATCTTTATGGATATGATCAAAGGGTATTACTAGTTGTTGATGGAACGCCAATCATACTTAGTCAAAAAGAGACAGTTAATCTGCCAAATGGTTTACATGCTCAAAATCAAACCGGGTCAGTTTCATACCGCCTTTTTGAGTGGATTGCCGTGTTGGGGTCAATAATTATTACAATTAGCTGTGTCAAATAATTGTGCACACCATAACAGGCTTTTACATCTTGTCTCTGTACATTTCAAACAGTAGTGTTTTTTGGGGGAAAAGGTATGGTTACCCGTGACTGTCGTGTAATGGGAGACGTTGGAACGTAAATTTCCTAGAACACTGCGTCTGCTGCCACAAAGTGTCCTCAAAATTCCCCCATTTGCTCTCTAATTCTTAAAGAAATAAGGCTTTGTTGTGTAGAAACCAGGAATGTCACCTCAAACGCTGGCTGGAACCTGGCAAATTTTAAGCTAACCCATGATTCTATCAAACTGCGTTGATAGTTGTTTGAATTTCTAATTTTCTCTTTTCCTACTTCCTTTACGGCATGTGATAATCATGTTATCCAAAATAGCCTTGGGCTTCACCGAAACCTTTTTGTTGTCCCAGTGCTTATTACATATTGCTTGATTAGTATTATTAATAAATCATTGGAACTGCCCATACGTATAATTGAACGTAATGATGCATTTGAATTTCAGTTGCAAGGACAACGATGAAATAAATATCCATGTCAAAAATCCATAACCAGTTCCCAGTAAGTCGGCCATCTTCACGGGTAATGATCAGCGCCGTAACTAGGGTAACATTTTAGAGGAGCGCAAGGGGGAAACCATTTTTCCTATAGGGGGTTATTTTTGGCAGCTTAAAACTGTAGTTTCCGTTTGTATTTTCCTAAACAGGCCCCTTTTCAGTGCTCTTCTGACGTGTTCGGGTAAAACAAATGCATTCTGCATGTAAATAATACAAACATTGAAATTACTACATAAAAGCTCATATTGAATGTAACATTTTACTGTGGTAATTTTTTAACTCAAAAGTCCAGATTTCAACTGGGGGGGGGGGGGCACCCGGGGGGCACGGTCATCAGTTGGACGTGGGGCACGTGCCCCCGCCCCCTTAGTTACGCCAAGGCAATGATTATTCTTTGGGCACAAAACCAATGTGTTATGCATAAAAACCTTGTGCAGCACGGGGGAGTTTTATCAAATTCCTGGCATGATTGGTCGGTGTACTACCTGGCCGTGTAGAAAAATTAGAGCGCTTGGTGTAGCTCGAACCTGTAAAGATGACGTCTATCGGGAACTGTCTATTATTCTTGTTAATCTGGTATTCTTTTTTTCACAGGCGAAAAATTTCCGAAGATGTTTGGAAAGCCAAGAGTGAAGAGTTTAACAGACACATTGATACAAACACCGATCTTCTGATGAGTGCAGATGAAGACTGTTCAGGGTAAGACCTCACTGAAGATGCAGCAGAAATAAAAAAAGAAAGAACTGGGAAGGGAGGAACGTTGGGCGGGGGTGGGGGTGGGAAAGAAATCGACACTTAACTTCAGATTACAGGTATAGTCATGCCCACAATCTTTACGTTTTAAAAGACCATTAACACCACAATTGTGGACCTGGACCATGTCTCATAGAGTACAGAAAGAAGCTAAGCAAAACAAAATTATGCTTACCAGAATAAGGTTACCAGCCAAAATACCATGCCAAATATACCACCCATGACTGGTATGTCCTGCTCAGTTTTGATTGGCTGAAACTTTTTATCATGCGCTGTATTAAAAAAAAACACGTGAGCCCAATTTCTACAGCTGCTTATTTATATGAAATGGAACTCGTGACATGTTGTTAAACACGCCCTTTTGTAAGGCTTTTTCATACATAGATCCTGAGTTCCAATTTGTATGTGAATCATCAAACAACTAAACATCATGAAATAGTCGTTGTTGTTAAACACGCCCTTTTGTAAGGCTTTTTCATACATAGATTCTAAATTCCAATATATATGTGAATCGTCAAACAACTAAACATCATGAAACAGTCGTGTTTTTATCAAGTTTTAGTTTCACTTTTTAGACTAATGGGTGTCAAGTTTTGCGGAGTGAAAAGAGTTCCCAAGGAGAGCAGTTTATAACTTTCTGTTTTTTAATGAAGGACTGGGTGCACTTTATTCTGTCTTTTATAAGGGAAATAGCCCCTTCATGTTTCCCTCCTTTTTTTCTCCGCCGTACATTAAAATTATTTCAAGCATGAATCACTAACTCCTTATAACAAAAATTGTGGAAGCTCATTGTGTTAATTGTTTACACTGTACAAACTGGAGTGTTAAATTGATTCTCTTGGTCTATATATGTGACAAGACTGGCTTGGTGTTAATTTTACCAACGATAAAACACATTACTATAAGTAAGCACGCGTGACATCATAACATCATTTACATGCAGTCAATTACAGCGCGCAGTGGTTTGGAAAGTAATGAATAAACAATTAACGATCACGCAGTGACCTAGCCAATCATCATGCAGTACCGTAATCGTTGCATGCGATGCGCTCAGGGTCTGTGAATATTGCATTGGTACATACTATAAACTGATGTAAATTTCATTCAAATTTGTATTGAATATTCATTAAGGTTAATAGCAACTAGTTGTGCAGTTACTATTAATGAACTACATGAGTGACAGGCAAAACAGCCCGCCCCCGGAGGCTGTCAGTACAGTGATGTGACTCGGCTGCTGCGCGTGTTACAGCATGTAAATAATGGTAATGTGACAGACTGAAGTGCAAAAGTTATAGTTTTGAATTCGATGGGTACATATATAAAACAAATCCAAAAGCAGAAATATTTGGTTTCTACAGCAGAGCTGACATTTTCACAGGTTGGTTTTGTTAATAACTATTGATTTGTGCAAAGAATGGAAGCTTTTACAGTCAGTTTACCAATGCTGAGCTGGAACTTTAAGCGACCCCTGCATAGTATGCCAGAAAACAACTTAATAACTCCTAAATATCACATGTATTATTTACAAAATTAATTATACCCATTATTATTATTTTTTATGATTGGTCGTTTTCGAAACCACGGCGCTAGGCTTGTGCTCCGGCTTAGACACCGTCCGCCTATTTGAAGCCCCGTACAAAAGCGCACGTTTTCAAAATACTACTGAGGAGCCCAAGCCCGGAGCCTAAGACCATTCCGTAGTTTCGAAAAGGGCCCATAGTAACTTCCGCATCCTCTTTTCTCCGCAGGACCATTTCTTGGGAGGAATATTTGTTAGAGCAGGCCCTGTTCATCATAGCGGCACGCCCAAACGTGGGACCCATCAAACTCAATCGACGGCCAAGCTTTGCGCAATGAACCCGGCACACCGACCTCAGAGGAAGAATAAACCTAGGGAAAAAAATAAGAAGAACAGAGGTGCTTTCAGGTCAAGTTTTGTGATTTCCCAATTAATTTGAGGTTAGAGTCCTCTGTCCTTATGAAAGTTGGAAAATATTACAAATCTCTAATACCACGTTTAAGTGATGTAGAATGCATTGTATTTGATACCATTTCACACGTTGAAATGATGTAGAATGCATTGTATTTCATACCATTCATTATGGAGTTTGTTAACATATGCAAAACATCCATTGACGTCACATTTCAAATTATGGATCTATATACAGGTCAGTACATTTTGGTACCTAGCATTTTTAGTTCATTCCCGAATTTCTTAGATATTCGATCAAAACGGCGTTAAGTTTGACCTTTTGACTATAACGAACAAGTTATGTGTGGAATGTAACAGACCCAATCGCATTTTAATTTGATTTCCACACCACGATTGCGTCATGTTTGAAAATTTATTTGCTCTGAATGGAAGAGTGTCAAATGATTTAAATATTAGAGATAAAGAGACTTTTTTTTCACTTTCAGGAGGCCTCTATCTATTGGAAAAATGAGTGCATCATAAAACTGAATTGTGACCTAAGAATCCCACTTTATTTAAGAAAATCCCAAACATGACTGAGATAAAATAGAGTTGGCAAAACAATGCAATTCGAGAATGGGCATTTTGAGAAAAACGACAACAAAACTTTCAAAAATGCCAAATAAGCCTCGAGACAGATGGCTGTAAGGCTCGAGACAGATGGCTGTATCTCGGAAACGGAGCAACGTACAGAATTGAGACTCATCTAGAAGTG
This sequence comes from Marthasterias glacialis, assembly GCA_911728455.2. Taxonomy (NCBI): domain Eukaryota; kingdom Metazoa; phylum Echinodermata; class Asteroidea; order Forcipulatida; family Asteriidae; genus Marthasterias; species Marthasterias glacialis. The sequence goes on from OU452225.1 coordinate 23,796,407, forward strand.
AAGAGCGTCCTCATTTTACCCAGAAAATGCATCAATCTCAAAACCACAAAAAATTGAGTTACATTGTTTTGCCATATGAGGGCCTAGTTATCCATTCTAACGATTATTTGAATAGTGGTTTTGATATAGAGAGAACTGTTTCACAGATTATGAAAGCAATGCTGGATGATTGTCCATTAAAGCCTGTCAATCAATAAAGGTTAACTTTCTGGTAAACAGCTTTTTACGAAAGCCCATTAGCGCCAACAAAAAATAAAATTTCAAATCCTTGATCACGGATTCACAATCCGTTATTACGGATTGGCAATCCGTTATTACAGAGTCATTTTTTTGGTTTGTTTGTGGGCGCTCATGCCTTAATGGGCTTTCGTGGTTTTGTACAGTTAGTGATAGCTACCATTTTGTGATTTAGAAACTGTGAAAGACCTTAATTCTTTTAATTATTTTGACATAATGGTTTACTTGTATAGTTGAATCAAAGTTATAATGTAAATAAATCCTGTAGAGACCCAACTTTACCGAATGTGTACATAATTTCTCAATAATAACCCATTGTCAAGATGCAACCAAACTTGCCTCGACGAATACTATTTGATGCATTATCCGTGAAATGGTCAGACTATTTTGACGTACAGCCTCGATTTTATTACATTGATGAAAACAGAAGAACACAACATGGCTGCACCACGACAATGGTCTATTGTTGTAGGCTCTACATCTGTTTGTATTAGTGATGTCAGTAATAAAAACAGAGTTTTGCATTTTAAGATCGAAAAAATACCGCTTTCTGTTGTTGTTTTTATTTAAAGTTGATGGCCCGATTTTCGCCGAAATATTTAATTTTTTAGAATGTTTTTCTCTGAACAAATTGTGGCAGGGATGATGCTGTTTCGAAACGAATAACATACAAAACTGTTGCACATGCCACGGACAGCGTGTGGGGTGGGGGGGGGGGGAGGGACAAGCGGGGCAAATGCATTGGTAATTTAATTTTATATTTCATTTTTATTTGTATGGGGGGGTGTTGTTTGTTTGTTTGTTTGTTTGTTTGCTTGTTTGTTTTGCGGGGAATGTATCGAACTATTCATTTGTGTTTTTTGTATTGGTGGGGGGGGGGGGCATGAGGGAGGGGGAGGGTTTCTGAATTGGACTCTACCCCCGGCCCCTCTGGTTACGCAACTATAGGTAAGACTATCATTCGAATTTAAGAAGTAACTGTTGCTAGTCAAACTTGCGGGTACATCCTTGAGTAATTGGAAGGCGTGTTGGCTGTGCAGTTGCGTAACTTGATATTTTCATTTGGGAAAGGGGGGTATTTTTTTTTTTTTTTTTTTTTTTGTATGGAAACGTTACTTTGTGAGTTTTTTCTATCTCATTAAGGTGAGGTGGCAAGGGGGGAGGCAAGAAGAGTGAGGTGGGGGCCTAAGGTTCTGGGGAACGCCACTGTGGCTCTGAGAGGCGGGTCTGATGAGCCGTTGGCTTGGTCTCGTCCTCATTGGCTGCGAGTGTATGTTTTCACTAGGATAAGTCTTTTGACAGATGAGTGGATTAGATGGGGTTCGTAATTTAAGAACAATAATGGAGACTGGGTCCAAGGTGATTTTTGTTTTTATTTATTTAAATTTATTTTAGGATGAATTAATCAATGAACAAGCCGGACACATTGTGCCTATTATGGGGGAGGGTATGTGCACACTAGACGTTCTATTAATAGACACGTACACATGACACCGTGAGTTGAGGCATGGTTGAGGGGTGCACTACAGCAGAGAGATCATGCGCGGAGCCTCATATCAAAGATTTGGAGGTCATTGCTTTTATGGATTGTTAAAAATGGTCCATCATTGTGCCCGTGGGTTTGTTAAACTTCAACCTGGAGCACTTTGGATACACTGGCTCTCTAAAAATGGCCCCATTTTGCTAAAAAGTGCAGAGTCATTTTTTTCCAAGATGGAGTCTGGCCAGTTTACTCGTGGGGTGTTTTTGTTTTGTATCAGCCTACCAAAAATTCTCAACGGCTAACCTACTAAAAATTGAAAAAGGAAATTGAAGTTTATTTGTCAGAAAATATATTTGATTTGTTTTCTAGAGGCTGAGAGACTTTTAAATATTTTTTGAATATTTAGCATTGTTTGGGTTGCTGTGGGAGCCTATTTAGTCTGGTGCACCCTGATAATTTATGAGTGTGTGGGCACCACAGAGCCGTATATTGGGAGAGTTGCGACATAGAGGGACCAGTTTTTTTGGTCACGTGGTTGCTGGACGCCATTTTCGGTCCAAAAAACAGATGCGGAAACTCGGCGGTACATTTGAGTGTACAAATACAATACAGTTTGTAATTTGTAACATCTGACGATCGCAACCAGTGGCCAAAGACTCAGAGAGAGGGGAGAGCAGGGTCCAGCAAAATGACAGGGTGTAGTGCTTGGGGTTGCACTAATAATAGGTCAGGAACTGGCCTGAGATTTTATCGGTTCCCAAGAGATAAAGTGAGGAGAAAAGCTTGGGAAGTGAAGGTGAAGCGGCGCGACTGGCATCCTAACTCAAATTCATGCCTTTGTGAGGTAAGCTATAGAAAAACAATCCTTCAGCGAAGTTACTCGGTTGATCGTGTCGAATTTATATCAGACTATGCCGACCTACCTCCAAAATACTACTTGCCTACTTTGTACTATTAGTATCCGGGTGTTTTTTATGATTGTTGGAATACAATAAAGCATGCAATTTGAATAGTTGCGATGATCGTAACCCTCAGTCCTCCCGACGGTCGGAGACGAGACCGGACCGTCGGACGGAGGATCATGACACATGACATAGAATGGAGGGTTACGATCATCGCAACTAGCAATTTGAAATACTAAAGAAAGTATCATCGATAATTGCAATGTCAATGTACATGTAGTTATTTGTTACTTGAAGTTGTAGTACCATAGAGCAAGTTGTAGTACAATAGAGAGTACACAAGTAACAAGGGTTTTTGATGGGCAAACTGTTTTGACCTTTTCAAAAAAAATAAATGTACCCTTTCTGTTGGATACATGTAAAATGTTGGAGAAAAAAATATTAAAAAGAAATTAAGAATGAATTTTAACACATGGTCTGTCCCATCGCCAGTCATATGTAGCCTTAGTCTGTTCTTATGTCTAAGTTATGTGACTAAGACTGAGTACAGCTACCGGTATACATATTAATCCAGCTAGAATTAAACCTGGTCCATTTGATCCGTTCTTTTTCTATATATTCATTGTATACAAAAAATATTGGTCTTTATCAGTGTTAACATTACTGCACTTGGGGGGGGGGCTACATTATTAAAAAAAAGAGTTTACTTTTTAGGAACACTTTGACAAGAAACAATTTGAATCTCAGCGAACTGACAGAAAGTTAAGTTGAGTGCTGTCCCAACCATATTTCTTCACCGTAAAGTTTGCAAACCGAGGAAGTCACCCAAAAATAGATGTCAGAAGCCCACCATGTCATGCAAGAGGAAAGTTGGAGTATCACCATTAGCTGAGCATACATACTCTGCAGCAGCACAATGCTCATCCACTGAAAATTGTAAATATAAAGAAGTAATTAGCGAAAACAAAGTGTTCATATAAACGTATGTTTTCAAATTGATTTGTAACTCACTGTTTTGTAACTAATACAAAGCACTTCAGATTGACACACGGTTCTCTTGGTATTGTAGCAATTTTGTTGTACTACTACCATGAGAGCAGATGTGAGTGGTTTGATTCCACTGGTGCTTAGTTCAGGATTTGTGAGTTTACAATGACATCATAATTATCTGTTTATATTTCTCATTCATCAATTAGGGCATGATGTACTTTTACCAAAAGGCTTGTGACTCGTAGTTAAACACTACATTTGCTAGGGGATAAACTGCTGTATGATGTACACCTCATGTATGTACATGTAATCAGGGCTTGAGTTTGGTGGGAAAATCCACAAAACATTTACTGAACCAGAATTTTATTTACAAGACCACAATCTTCAAAACAGTTTAAGATGTAAACTGACTACTTTTGAACAAGCACTCTTAGAAGATTTATCTCATTTGTCTTTTGGGTATAAGTACCATTGGAGGCCTAATAGAATTGAAATTATTTATCGGCTTCAAAGTCAACATTTGAACATCATTTGTCCTATGTTTTTTGAGATACACAGTGAGGTATTAGTATTCTATTGAAAAACAAGACTGCTGGTCTAGACACTAAATTTACTGACCTCAGGCCTAAAGCCAGTGCACCAGACATTTTCATTGGGGGGAGGCAAGGGGGGGGGGGGGTCAAAGACATTATTCCTAATTTTTTCTATCCATTTAAAAAAAAAAAGAATTATTTTACTTTTTTATTTTTTGTTTTGTTATCACACTAGCGTGAGTGGAATACGGGAAAATATAGCGCTTCTGCGTCCCATATCCCAGTCAACTTCATACTGCCTGTTGAAAACATACAATACAAATGACACACGCAAAGTTTAAGAGTTTAGAGCGTTATTTGATGAAGAGCAGTATACGGAGCATGTCGCATAATACTCTAAATATGCAGGGTGCAATATAGACTACTGCTACTGGGAGTATAGTAATGGTTTATTATCACACTCCCATTGAGCAATCTGATTGGAGGATTAGCGCGTACTGGAAGAAAATGGTTTATATCACACTCCTATTCTACAGATCTGATTGGAGGATTAGCGTGTACTTGAATTATTATTATTGTTATTATTATTATTATTATTATTATTATTTTATTTTTTTGGGTGGGGAGGACCGCCTATTTAATATCGTACCATTCATTTTTGCATTTTTTTGATCTCATTTGGGGGGCAGGGGCACAGTGTAAATTTCGAGCCCTGGTATTGTACATAGTTACTGCTTTTACTTGTGACTTATTACAAAAAGCCTCTTGACATGCGGGTTGGGGCCGGGAGGGGAAGGTCCGAAGGAACTTATTTCTTACACAGCTATGTCCACTTGCTGCTCTGGTGATGCTTTTTCCCCTTTGCACTTGCAGGGAAACAAATAGAATCTAAATACAAGTCAACGAGAATTTCATAAACTTGATCCAGCTAACATGACTGAAGTATTATTATTTAAGACTAACCATAGTCATAGAGCCAAGACTAGTAAAAGAGTATGTTTTTAAAACACAGCTGTAGTTGTACTACTACCTGACTACAGTACGTGTACAAGTTGCAGTTTGGCTTTGGTAAGTCCTATCATAGAGAAAGGACCCCGTTGAGGTGAAGGCAGAACACTCATGAAGCAAACCACTTCCTCGTCATGCTTGTAATTGTATTGTAAATTGTAATGTCTTTTTCAATAAAAACATTGTCTTGCCTTGCATAATTAATGTAACTAAATTTGTCTTTCTATTTTGCCCCTGTACAAATGATGAACATGAACAATGCGTCAGCTATTCAATTGGTAAAATGTGTGCACAAAAGAAATGTTGAATTGATGTTAACGTTTCTGTCTAAACAATAAACATGATGCATCGGAGGAGCAAGAACGAACAACTTACACCATCTACAGTAGAAGGCATAACGATTAACGTTAGTGCTGTCTCAGTGTCGAACTTTTCATGTGCATGTACGAACGTGAATCACGGGAATTTTTTCCCGGCTGATCTGCTCAAGACTAAGTTAAAGTAGTATTTCTTTAAACTAAAAGTAAAACAAAATGTATGGATTTTCTAAATCTAAACTACAAACTAATCTGTGCCACACACTGGTTCGTATCGGACGATCTTTTTCATGCTCAAAACTCACGATAGTCTCAATAGTCTGGTACTACTGTGTGAGCACATGTTTCGCGCGCGTTTCGCGCGCGTTTCGCGTTGGACCGAAAATGGCTTCTAATCGCAAGTTGTCGCAACTCTCCCAATATACGGCTCTGGGGCACCACAGGCAACAGTGCCCTCAACGTTCATGCTGAGTAGTCTTTAGTCGGGCTCCAATCCCCTTACCAACGTATTTTATACTGTGCTGAAAAGAAATTAAGACCTATAGTGACAAGCGGCGTGACTAACTCAAGTAACCCCGGCGCTGGCCGTGATGTCAATTCGTGTAACTTGGCGCAAAAATGAATACTATAATTTCATGGATTTGTTCTGACAGATGCCTGCATCAATGACTTTCTTTGCAATCTTTGGACATTCAAAGAGTGGCCAGTATGATTGGTGTCATTCGCCACTTCACGAGGCGGATGTTCTCACCCAGGTATCTGTTAGTGACGAACACTGTTTCCAGCGGGTTGTTGCTGTCACTCGGTGATGTGCTGCAACAATGCAACGAGCGCAGAATCGCCAGAAAGAACGTTTTATTAAAAGTGAATGCGGCCTCGGGGACTGTTGATCATATAGGAAGTGATAATGTAGGCACTCCGGTTCCTGCATTTAACTGGACTCGTACAGGTAAAGAGATGGGAGTTGTCATGGGTATGGTCGTAAGTTAGTAAAGCAGTGGACTACCACATGGGCTGGCTGGTCATGCTGGGCCGGCTGCTCACCCATTCATTGTCAACACACGCACACACACACAACACACCATCATGGCATTATGTGTACTGTTGCATCATCTTGTGAGTGTTGCTTACACCGCTCTATGCTTACACAGGAAGGAACCCTCTCTACTTCTCTAACCAGTGAGGGCCAAGCCCTTAACTGTGGCTTCGTGGAGGTCATAGCCGTTGGTGTTCCACCCACGGTGTAGAGCTTTTTTAATTTTAGCACACCAAAATCGGGTCGCACTTAGCCAACAACAGACAACCCCTGACGACAACACGTTTGAATTGCGCTGAAAAACCACTGTTGAACATAAATAAACCTCTTAAATAATGTGTTAAAGGAGTCACAAACATCCAAAAAACTCTTCAATCTGTTGATAAAAATTGTGTTTTTACCTTATAAAAAGAATGATTATTCATCACAAAGTAGTAAAAAATAGCAGTACATTCCGCCATGTTGTCTTTGGACCATAAAGAGGGGTAACAAAAGTGGCAAGTAATCTGTGATGGCAGATGGCAAGTCCATGTTCTGGCATTAGTTTTAACACAACTCCCGCCATTTTTTAATTTATTTTAAAAGATTTGTTCATCATAAGTTTGGGTTTCCTATCATTTATTATTTTATTTTGAAAATAATTGAATGCATTCATGCTGCAGTAAGTACTGTTTAAAAAAAAAAAGTAACTAATCAGATGACAAGAACTATAAAACATACCTGTTGCATAATGGTATCATCCAGGTATGGTTCAAAGACAACATGGCGGACAGTACTAGTTTTTACTACTTCTTGATAAAGAATAATTATTTTTAAGGTTAAAAAACATGTGGTTCAACAGATTGAAGGTGATTTGGATGTTTATGACTCCTTTACACATAATGAAGGGTTAGTTATCTTCAATTGTGGTTTTTCGGTTGTCGTCAGGGGTCGTCAGTTGTCGGCTTTTAGTGCGACTGCCAAAATCAAGCACTTTACCATGCCTACAAACTTGGAGGAAGGGTGCTATTTCAGACCGTGATAAGACAATCATTCCTTCTTTGGATGGGAAAATAAGATCCTAATTTTCAAGAAACGAGGTAAAAAGTTGGTCTAATCATAGTCTGATACACTTAAAACACTATTCCCCCAAACATGCCAGAAGTTGCCTGAAATTTGGGGAAAAGTGTTGTATCTTACCACCACTTTTTCACTCAATTTGTGATCAACAAATTTGTCTTAGGCAGGGCAAAGAAGGCAGGCCTCGATCTTAACAAAAACCGGGGCAGGCCTTTGCTGGCCAAATCAGAGAAATTGTACAAGGGCATGCTGGCCAAGTTGATAGTGACAGTGCAATTTTTCTGAAAGGCCTGCTGGCCAACTTGACAGGGCATGTGGCCAATGGCCTCGGTGGCCTCGGTTAAGATCAAGGCCTGAGAAGGTACTGTTTTTTTCAGCGTTTTGAATGGAAAAATGGCAGTCAGATATGTGACTATTCCCCACCCAAACATGCCTAAGGTTGTTTATACATGTACTTGAGCAGATCCAAATTGTCATTATCAGCCAAAACAAGGTGTTGTCCTATTTATATTATAATACACTGCAAGGAATGATCCCATCCAAAAACATTGCACAGCAAACTATTTAGAATTATAACACACCTCTCCCTGGTTCTTTATCCTGATTGGCTGAAACATGGTCGCGTGGGGTGAACTAATATAGCCTAGTGCATGAAATCTGCACCACACGCACCGCACGCGCTTCATTTGGGGGAAATAGTTCGCAAACCGGGAAAGTTTCAAAAACCCGAAAACTATTGACTGGTAAACAGCGTTCCCTCAAGAGAACGACGGCGTCTGCGGATCGAGAAGAATCTCCGGCCAAAAACCGTGATTTACTCTTCTAACCGACATTTTGGACTGAGGTGTGTTATAAAACACATAATTATGGACTGGCATTATTCGGGAAATAGTGCACGTCTATGCATCCCTTGGGCCTGTGAGTGACCAGGAGAGGGTCCTATTTCCCTTGGTCTTCGACCTCGGGGAAATAGGACCCTCTCCTGGTCAATCACAGGCCCTCAGGTTGCATAGACGTGCACTATATCCCTCATTGCCAGTCCATATGTGTATACTAATAGACGGCACACTTTGTGCACACTGATTGCTAATACTAAATAGTAATATCGAGTAGCAACTGATACCTTTTGTGTAGCACTTTGGTGTGCTACACAAGGCAGGCCTTGATCTTAACCGAGGCCACCGAGGCCACCGAGGCCATTGGCCTCATGCCCTGTCCAGTTGGCCAGCATGCCCTTCGGAAAAATTGCACTGTCGCTACCAACTTGGCCAGCATGCCCTTGTACAATTTCTCTGATTTGGCCAGCAAAGGCCTGCCTCCGTTTTTCTTAAGATCAAGGCCTGACAAGGGTATCGTTGACTGCATTGTATCATGATGCAGGAAGCAATACCACATCATGTGTGGTTGCTCGCTGTACTCCTTTTTTTTCTTCAAATTTTGACTTGGATGGTCATACTGGCACCCCAGGAAAGCTAAATGTGTTTCCACTGTAAAGAAGTCAATTTGGTATGATTGTGTGATACCCTATTCCAAAAACATTTCCCAAATTGCGACAAAGTTTCAACAAAATTGCTGGAAAATTGCCTGACACTGGCTTCTGAAGATATCAGAGATAAAATAACAGGCATTTAATTGTACTTATGATCATTTTCTGTCCTCCAAATCAATGTTTTTTTTAGGCCCAAAGCAAAACCAGTTGCCGTTAGAATCAGCGTTTTACTAAATAGTCACATGACGCTGCATTATCATCAACGACTGTTTCCTTACATGTAAAAAGCCGTAATAACACTACGAGGATTGTGTGTTCACTGATGCCCTGAGTTACATTGAATTGTATTGCGCAGTCAACGCAGGGTACCAACACAATGGCTACACAGAGGGAGCGTGCATTTCTACCAGCGCTGCGCAGTCAACACTACACAGCTGGTATCCTGCATTGACTGCGCAAAACAATATAACTCAGCTCAGGGCATCAGCGAACACGCAATCCGCATAGATCGTATGACTTTTTACATGTAAGAAAACAGTCGACAAATATCCAGATGACAAATCTAATGGCTGCATGGCGACCACTGGTTTTGCTTTGGGCCTAAAAAAAACATCGATTTGGAGGACAGAAAAAGATCATTAGTACAATTAAGTGCCTGTTATTTCATCTTTGATATCTCGAGAAGCCAGTAGACAATTTTTCAGCTGTTTTGTTGAGTCGTTGTCGTAATTTGGGCAATTTTTGGGAACAGGGTATCACGCATTCATAGCAAATTGAGTTCTTCACAGCGGATACGCCTATGCTTCCCTGGGGCGTTAGTGCGACGTATCCAAGTCAAAATAAATCAAAAAGGAGTACAGCACCCCTGGGTTGTTTTACATGCACTACCCATCCTAGTACACGGGACCTACGGCTTAACGTCCTATCCGAAGGACAAAGCAATTAATGGTAAAGTGTGACCCGGGTGTCTTGCTTGAGGACACAAGTGTCGCGACTGGCTAGGCCGGGATTCGAACCCACATTCTATAAACTACAGAAATTAATTTCGGCGGACTAGACCGCTCGGCCACGACACTCCACATAATATGGTTGGTTTCATACAATTTAACACCTTAAAAAACACACAAACACATTTTTTGTATGTTTGACTTCATTTGTCGGCATGATTATATATCTCAGCCAAATGTAATGTCATACATTTTATTTGATAATTAATAGATCAATCCATTAAGCTTCACCCCATATTATGCATTGACTTATTACAACTGCGAACATGCGACATAAATCTGACAAAATTGGCGTGTCGTGACCGAGCGGTTAAGAGCACCGGACTCAAGCTCTGGTGTTTCTGATCAGCAGAGCGTGGGCTTCGTCCTTCATATGGGATGTAAAGCCGTTGGTCCTGCGTGTTGTGTAATGCACGTAAAAGAACCCAGTACACTTAGCGTAAAGAGAAGGGGCTTGCCCCGGTGTTTCTGGCATGGTCTGGCAGCAATATGCACCACCTCACCTTGCAACAAGCTCCACCAGGTTTGATAATTCGGCGCCAGGAGTGTCATTGATGACAGACATTATGACAGACATTATAAATGTTCACTATTGTTACTATTAAGACGCTGACACATTAAAACCTGTCACAAAATAGGAAACAAGTTTCTACCATTTTGATTGCTGCATGTGTGGATTCATGGAGGTTTAGGGCGGAGCAAGATACATGTAGAAAATTCTCAAGCTGGAAAAGTTGGACAGCGCCCTCTGTTGACTGCCTTTGTATAATTCCAATGATCACATTCATGTAAACTCCTTATTGATGATCACCCATAAAATCCAGTAATCACCATAATCTTGGATTATGGATCATTGGAATGATACAAAGGCAGACAACAGAGGGCGCTGTCCAACTTTTCCAGCTTGAAACTTTTCTTGAGATGTTTCATGCAGACCGAGTGCCACTTGGACAGCATTGATAGACAGTTGCTGTGGTAGGCAGGGGCCAAATACCTCGGTCTGGCGAACCACCTCTGCTTAGTTTCTCTTACAGTGAGACTGTCATTGTGGTAAGCAGGCCTGTGGCTGTACATGGAGTTATGAACTCTAACCCTGTTAAGCCCAGTTCATACTTCACGGGAATGTGAATGCGAAGCAAATTTGACATCATTCTCCTACATTTGCAGTCAACACATTTTTTAACTTGAGCGAATTGTTCATCGCGAATTTGTGACGTCAAATTCACTTCGCCTCTGCATTCCCGTGAAGTACATGTATAAACTGGGCTTAACATGTACTGCACATACGCTCTAGCCATCACATTTACAGCCATGGACAACAGTCCCCTTTTAAGAAATGAAATTTACTCACCACTATTTTCTGTAAAAAATTCTCAAAGGTTATAAATTGGGGCCAAATTTGTCACAAAGTATGCTTAAACTTTCTCAGCCAAAATGTCATGTGAGGCATTGCAAATAATCACAGGTCCCCTGCTGATTTCTGCGTAAAGGAACTAGATTTAGTTGGTAAGACATCTGCTCTGGAATGGCGGGGTCATCGGTTCAAATCCCACCCAAGGAAAACGCCTGTGAATTTTTTTCACAGGACTCGGGGAAAGTACAGAGTACACAGTGCTTAAAGGCAAAGTATACCTTTGGTTTTTGGAACCATACATTTGCCTTAATGCTATATAATTATAGATATATATACCATAAAACTAACCTGTGTAAATTTCATTTCAAAAGGTTGTAGCGTTTTTGAGATATTGCCAAAAGTCTGGAGTGGTTGTGTTCACGCAGAAGAAGTATCCGTCATTGGAATACACATTATGAGAAGCGTTACGGCCATAACACTTCTCAGTTTCAAATTTTTGTTGATAAAAAAAGTGATATATTTTTCCATAACTGCAGTACTTCGAAGTGAAGCGTTTCTCAAAATGCATTATACTATCCAAAGCTGCTGTACTTCTTACCAAGTTAGTCATTATTGCCATAAATTTTCAGAGTCATTACCAAACGTATACAGACCCTTTAACACACGTCAGTGTAAGGGTAAAACATTACAAATAATATTCTTTATCCCGATGCAAAATTAGCATAGAACTAAGTTTAATCAGTGACGTTTTGTGTATCCTGATACGCATTTTTGAAATTGTTGTATTTGTTTACAGGTCGGATGCTGACGATAGGAATTCTTTTAGGGCCACTGAATCACTACTGGTATCTAGGACTGGATAGGATTCTGCCGGGCATTAAGGGAAGAACTATCGCCAAAAAAATCCTCTTAGATGAAACCATTGCTTCACCCGTTATGACGTCAATATTTTTTGTTGGTGAGTAAAATCTAAAGAAACAACCAATAAAATTAAAGGTGTAATCATGGCTCGACTAAAGCACTAGCTTTTGTTTCCACTTGCAGAACTTTTTGGAAGCTTCCTGGGCCCATATTCATAAAGCCCCCAAAAATTGTGAAGCACAGACAAATCATGCTGAGCAGAAACGGGTTACCAGCCAAGTATCATACAGTTTATATTGCTGGGACTTGGTACCCCAATCATTTCCTACTCGGCAAAGACATTTGCTAAGCAGAATTTTATGCTAAACAGCTTTATGAAATTAAGCATTGGGCCCAATTTCATAAAGCTGCTTAAGCACAAAACGATTATGCTTACCAGATATAGCTTACCAGCCAAAACACCATGTCACATGTACCATTTCAGACTGGGATCCTGCTTATTTTTGCTTAGCAGAAATCAGTTTGTGCATAGCAAGCTTTTCTGCTTAAGCGGCTCTGTGAAATTGGGCCCGATTGCAAAGAGCCGCTTAAAAAATTGGCCAAAGTAAATTGTATCACACTGGCTTCGCACCGCTGCTCTCCACATAGTTCATAGTTCACTGCACTGCAGATACTGTGATTGTCGTGTTGTTGTTATTGCTTCGTTTTTTTTTCTTCTTTTTTCAAGATGATTTTAGTAGTCTATGGACTTGTTTTCAAAAGCGTAATTTATCATCCATTCATGGAAACTGACCTTGGTACCACAAACGTGTCAATTTAAAAATTCCTTTGTGTTCTTGATTTATTGGAGAAGGAACAACCCTCTACTACAATGGACGGGTTTTAACAGTAACGACCATCGGTATTGTGCAATATCGCATATATGTTTTTTCTTGTATACCAAGTCTGTACGCACACCCGTGTGTGTCAAGCACTGTATACTCTGTACTTTCCCAAGTGCTGTGAAAAAAATCCAAAGGCATATTAATGCTGATCAAATATTCTTGATCCCTGATGCAAATTTAATGTGTACTTAATCCCTTACAAAACATAAATTGTCATCCTGTATTTTCAAGAAAAACACAATCAACCTACCTGTTATTAGATGAATTCTCTGGTAGGTTGTATGGTCTGTTCATTAAAGCCCCAGTGCATTATTGGTAATAAGTGTCTGTAAATGCTTTCATTCTTTGCACGAAATCGAGATATTTGTAACAAAATCAACCTGAATATGCATGGTGGGGTGAGGGTGGGGGAGGGGGTGGTAATAGGGGAGGGAAGGAATCGTTGATAGGTGTTGAAGGCCAGTACCAGGGTACCAGTTAAATGGTCATTAAATTTCATCTTGTTCCATTTCCAACCACAACTTAATAGGCCTACAATGCCAACATCTGTGACAAACTGATTTGACAAGAAAATGCTTGACTCCTTTTTTTTATGCAAAGTTAAAAACTAGACCCCCACCCCCCCATTTCTGAAACACAATTTGTAGGATCTGGGGTAATGTTCTTTTGGCTTGATTTATTTTCATTTTTGGAATGCAATGTTTTTGTAGGAGTTCTGAGCATCAGTTCCAGAGAAAACCTTCCAATCTGTTGGTCTGTGAGAAAAGGAACTGGGACAGCAGTTAGAAAGGGAAGGGAGCCCTCTGTTGACTATCCATGTACACCCCTCTAGCCATAATGAGCTTTTCAGAGATCTGGCTGCTTACATGTAGGGACAAAAGGTTGCTAAGCACAACAGAAATATGCTTACAAGGATAATCCAAAAATCAATACCATATCGCAAAGCCGTGTACCATCTGTGACTGGTAGTCCCACGTACTTTTGCCGATCGGAATTTTTTTTAAAGCAATACATGTAGGCCATTTTTTCTGTTCAAGCAGCTCAGGCCCAATTTCATAGAGCTGCTTTAAAAGCACAAAAAGTAGCTAAGCACAACAAATTTATGCTTACCAGAATAAGGTTACCGGCCAAAATACCATGTCGCATGTTCCATTTGTGACGGGTATCCTGCTCACTTTTGCTCAGCACTAAATTGTTGAGCTGTATTTTTCTGCTTAAAAGCAGCTGTTTGAAATTGGGCCCGGATTTCTTTGGCCATGGCATGAAGGCTATGTTTGAGTTAGCGGCTTCGGCTTAATAAAGAAGGATTACTTACTGAAAGGGCAGAAGCCAGAAGCATTAAGCTATCTACCACCTTCTCTGATACGTTCCCTGTAGGCTATCAGCAATAACCCATACTGATTTCTACATATATAGTAAGTTATCACGGAAGCGCGAGTGGAGTACGGGAAAATATAGCGCTTCTGCCTGCCATATCCCACGAGGCGGAAGGCCGAGTGGGATATGGAATGCAGACACACTATATTTTCCCAAATTCCACGAGCGCGAGTGTGATAACAAATTTTATCTTCCAGTCAACTCTGAACACTGGAAGATAATGCAACTTTAAGCGTTATTTGATGAAGAGCAAAACAGGCAACGCGCAAATTTCAGAACGTCATTTTGTGCTGTCCGTACACGGAGCGTGACGCATGATACTCAAAATATGTGATAGTGTAATATCGACTACTGGGAGTGTGATATGGTTTATTATCACACTCCCATTGAGCAATCTGATGGGAGGATTAGCCCATGCTGGAAGATAAACACATGTATTTTGGTCCAGACTACATGTACAATGTACATGTATTTTCACTTTCAGCCTCACCATAGGTTACAATTATGTTAAATGTTAAATACCTGGGACTTTATATCCATTCTGATTGGTCTAGAGGAGATCACATGCCCATGTTTAATTGTGTGGTATAGACATGCCACAAAGTGTTTTTAAACATGGATTGAGGAAATTGTGTCAAAAGAGGGCGCTATCAGACCATTGCGCAGAGTGTGCAAAATACACAGCCCAATTTAAATTGGTAACCCCATCGAGGTAGATGTTAGCACGCAAATTTGGCTCGCGCAATTTTGAAACTTGTGGGCGCATTGTCGAAACATGCTTGAGGCACTCAACATATGGATAGAAATTTATTGTAGACTGAGTCGAGGTGAGCTGTCAGATTTGGTTCTCAACTTTTAGAATTTAGTTGATGTTTTTAACTGAAAGGTATTTATGAATGGGGATAAAAGTGTTGAATCTGTTTTCAACAAGTTATAATCTGAATACGATGAGGCCTGGTTCTCGATAATTTAACCTTGACTTCGTCTTACCATGTTTAAACAACTGGTTGAAAACCTCTTCACCACACTTTTAGTCCCTTAGTAAGAATTATTTTTCTCACCAGTCAAAATTTATTGATGAAATGAAGTGAGCACTCTTTTGACCAATTATATCAGCTGTTGCGCCTGGTGTGAAATAATAAGTATATTATCGAAATGTTATCGAAGATGAATTTCTATCTCTCTGTTTTTGCAATACTCCTGAGATGAAACTTAATGAAAGAGAAATTCTTAATCTAAATGTGTCTTATTAGGTATGGGTCTACTCGAAGGGAAGACTTGGGCAGAGAGTGTCAACGTTTTGAAGAAGAAATTTTTGACTGTTTACATGGTGAGTACCAACAAATGTTTACTTTGACTTTTGATCTTAAATCTTATTTTACTGAGTTTTTTTCTTATATATCTAAAATAAAATAAAAAATGCAAAAAGAACTAAGACAAGTCTGCTTTCTAGGTTTGAGTTATTTTAGAAATGATTTTAAAATGCATCAGAGTGGCCCTCTAATCTGAAGGGATATGTTTTTAACAAGAAAGTTAAACATGTTCAAAGTTTAACTATCAAAATGAAAGAACTGTAAAGTTCAAGTTGGATACATTTCTGCAAAATAACGAAGACCAGAAGAAATGCTCTTGGATGTAGTGACATGCCATAAGAAAACAAAACAGCGGAGTTTGCCTTTAAGGAGTGACACTATCACTCGAGCAGACGGATTGCTCGCAGATGGATTTCTTGTCTTCTTCACGATTATCTTATCCAACACTTTGATCATGTCCACCCAGAGTTATAAACTAGCCCTCTTACTCTCTGACCCATTCAGTATTATCTCCATTGGTTATGAGTGATAGATAAACTATACTGGCCTGCTGTATGATATCATGCGGTAAATACATCTGCACAGTACACAGTCAACCCTCCTACTGTTTGATCATTCAACTCTGGTTTTAAATGATACATAAATTGATGCTTACAACGGCGTGTGTGTTGAAGTGAAGGGAATGCACACAATGTGTAGTTCTCTGCATAGTTGTGCTTCCTTACACAATTCCTGCAGTGGAATAGTTTTGAATGGTTTGTTAATGCCCTGGAAAATGTTAGCAAGAGTTAAGATGCTTAATCTGTATTCTTATGGTGCTCTGAGTAAGGTCGCATATTTATGGTGATACAGGACAGATAAGAGTAAAACACGTCACACATCCGAGTTTAGTTGAATACGTTTCTATGAGTAGTAGTACTCATACTCAGACTAGTACTTATACTACGGGTATGGAGTATAAGTACTAGTACTAGTATGAGGACAAGTACGAGTATATAAGTACAAGCATGAGTACTAGTTTGAGTATGAGTACTAGTTTGGGTATGAATGCATGTGCGAGTACTACATGCAGTGCAAGTGTGAGTACTAGTACAAGTATGAGTACTAGTACAAGTGTGAGCACTAGTACAAGTATGAGTACTAGTACAAGTGTGAGCACTAGTACAAGTATGAGTACTAGTACAAGTGTGAGCACTAGTACAAGTATGAGTACTAAGTATGAGTACTAGTAGGAGTATGAGCACTGGTTTGATTATGAGTACTAGTGCAAGTACAAATACTAGTACGAGTAAAAGTGTAAGTACTTTTCAGAGTACGAGTAGAGTATGAGTACTAGTACGAGTATAAGTGCTAGTATAAGTACTAGTACAAACATGAGTGCTAGTATGATTACTAGTACAAGTAGGAGTGTTAGTATGAGTACAAGTATGACTGCTAGTACAAGTATGGGGGCTACACTGTAGTTTTAGTATGAGTATGAGTACTAGTATGAGTAGGAGTGCTAGTATGACTACTAGTACAAGTAGGAGTGCTAGTATGATTATTAGTACAAGTAGGAGTGCTAGTTTTAGTATGAGTATGAGTACTAGTATGAGTAGGAGTGCTAGTATGACTACTAGTACAAGTAGGAGTACAAGTATGACTGCTAGTACAAGTATGGGTGCTAGTTTTAGTATGAGTATGAGTACTAGTACGAGTACGAGTAGGAGTGCTAGTATGACTACTAGTACAAGTAGGAGTACAAGTATGACTGCTAGTACAAGTATGGGTGCTAGTTTTAGTATGAGTATGAGTACTAGTACGAGTACGAGTAGGAGTGCTAGTATGACTACTAGTACAAGTAGGAGTACAAGTACGACTGCTAGTACAAGTATGGGTGCTAGTTTTAGTATGAGTATGAGTACTAGTACGAGTACGAGTAGGAGTGCTAGTATGACTACTAGTACAAGTAGGAGTACAAGTATGACTGCTAGTACAAGTATGGGTGCTAGTTTTAGTATGAGTATGAGTACTAGTACGAGTAGGAGTGCTAGTATGAGTACAAGTATGACTGTATGAGTATGGGTGCTAGAATGAGTATAAGTATGACTACTAGTACATGTACGAGTATGGGTGCTAGAATGAGTACAAGTATGACTGTACGAGTATGGGTGCTAGAATGAGTATGAGTACTAGTACAAGTATGAGTATTACATCAAATAAAGTGACTACAAGTGAAGCACAATATCTTTTGTTTCTGTGAGTAAACTACATGTAAATTTCGAGTACATTTTTTTGGGGAGTACATGTTTAATACCATACACTTTGCTCACGTTTATGTACTTTTTGGTTTACCGTTACACAAACAAGAGTTGGATATTTGATACTTCCACAAACCATTTTCTCACATTCATGTCCTTTACCTTGTCCTTAGCCTAAATGTGTACTTAAGGGTATGCAAATCATTGGTAAGATTGGAAATATAAATGTTAACAGCTGTACACACTTATATGGTATAAAAATGGTCACATTGGAAAACTCCTCTTGAAATGTTTGTGCCAGAAATTCTATAGTTTTTGAGAAATGAGTAAGGCAAAAGTTGGATCTCGCGAGACCAAAACCCGATGTTTGAAATCAGTGCAACCATTTTGTCATTATTTTTGTTCGAGACTCCGATGACCGATTGAGCGTAAACAGGTTTGTTATTCTAGATAGACCTATGTTGGGTTTGGTCGTTGAGAAATACCAATCTTGACCGCGTTTGCTTTGACCTTCAGCGTATCTCTGCCCTTCTCTCTAAATTCAATTTTCTCTCAATAAAAACAGGCAGCTCGTTGGAATGAAAATTGAAATTCAACACGCCGCTTCTGGAACCGGTGTTGTTCCTTTTAAAATAATGTGCCTTTTTGGCTGTCATAATTTTTCTTTGAATTATTATTTTTATCATAGTTTTTTTCGTTCCCCTCCATGTAATTAGTCCGGGTAAAAATCTGCATGGTTGCCCTTCACAGCAAACATTAATAATCCGCTTCGTCAATATATTTTTTATCCAGAGCAGGCATTTTGAATGGGCTCTTGACTCGGTATACTCTGCCGTGGGGGAAAAAAACTCATTAAATGTTGGCCGCTCACTGTTTGTTTTTTTCGGGGTTAAGTGTTGATTTTGTAACATCATAAATCCGCGAGCGTAAAGGATTCGTTGCCGGGAAATCAAACACCAAATTTAAAGATGCGATATTTTGATATGTTGAAATGATACACCACGGAGGCAACGGAGGGAGAAGTGCCTGCGTGCCCCCTTGCAGTGCCGTGGTGCCCTTTGAAATGACCCAATACAAGATTACCAATCCCCTATTGAAATCCGTTTAGTAAGGAACTGTCATGCCCGTAAAAGATTGAAGTATCGGGCCTTCAGATGCTGGGCTTGCTCACCGTGTACGTATAACAGAGCCCCTTTATTTCCTCCAAATTTAATTAAAAAACCTTGTATGTATTGATTTTGGAAACAACATTAGTGTACATAGCTGTTCAGTTTAAATACATGCAGATATCACATAGGTCTACGTATATTATTTATAGCTTTACGCAATATTCTAGCTTGTTTCCTTTCCCTGGAAGTAGCGGAGTAGCTAGGTTTTTTTTTCACTGGATTACATGTAAAAATGCATTACATGTATTTGGTTTTTTTTAATGGGGGCAGTGGGTGGTGGTGTGGGGGGGGGGGGGTACGGGGCATGGGGCACTGGAGAATTGTGGGAGGGGGCTTGTGCCCCCCGTGGCTACCCCACTGTTTTGAAGGATTAAGGTACCGGTGCATTAATTGTGACGCCCCTCCCCAAATCAGGCTCTTCTCGGAAATTATGAAACGGCATTATATCTTAAACATGCCATATAATAAAGGCGTTATTTGAAAGCTCTTATTCTAATCAATTTGAAAAAAAAAATACAATTAGCTGTTGCAAACTGCTAACCAACCACACGGACCTGTTGTATAATTAATTGGATGAGCAAATAACCTAGGCAGTTCTGAGCATTGACAGGGAAGCATGCATGGATCATCACATTTCGTATGTCAGTGATTTTTGGTAAATCAAAAATAGAACCGTGGGGAACACTTTGTGTACATATTGCAGTATTTCACATTACTGTATAGGCTCATGTGTAAAGTTGATATATAGATTTAGCATTCAAATAACAAATCGTCAATGTAATTTTTCGTATTGTTATTACCAGATCTTGTATCATCCCTTAACATGTTGTAGTTCTAGACCAAAGTGGTCGTAGACCGTATCTGAATTAGCGGCTACGGCACGGCTAAGGCTATGGCTGTCGCAAAGGGCGTTGCTATGGGACGTCCTATATTACAACGCATGATGACGCGGCTATTTAGCCGTAGTCACCAATTCGAACACGGTCGTAGTCTCTCTGATCTTTGGGACATCTCTAAGTCTTCTTTGGCATCATTAACCGATCTGCCCCTCGCCGTTAATTTATTATGAGTGTGACACAATTTGGGGGTTTTCGTTTGAAATGAGGTAAACGTCTCCAGAAATATTTGTGTATGCCGCGGTGAAAGCGCGACTCTCACTGTCCATTAGCTTGCGTAATTTTGAAGACGAATTATTAATGGGACATTGTTGTCTTAGTTTGTCCCGTGGTAATTTTGAAATTGCGTCCTTGCCGTCAGTTGCTATTTCCAACAATTCGGGGTTTTTCGTTTGAAATGAGATAACCGTCTCCAGAAATATTTGTGTATGCCGAGAGCGAGGCTCTCACTGCCCATAATAGCTTGCGTAATTTTGAAGACGAATTATTAATGGGACTTTGTTGTCTTTGTTTGTCCCGTGGTGATTTGAAATTGCGTCCTTGCCGTCAGTTGCTATTTCCAACAATTCGGGGTTTTTCGTTTGAAATGAGATAACCGTCTCCAGAAATATTTGTGTATGCCGAGAGCGAGGCTCTCACTGCCCATTAGCTTGCGTAATTTTGAAGACGAATTATTAATGGGACTTTGTTGTCTTTGTCCTGTGGTGATTTGAAATTACGTCCTTGCCGTCAGTCGCTATTTCCAATAATCTAGGTAATCACAAGGTGGTAATAGTAGGCGTTTTGTGGGGGTTGGGGGATGCAGTTATTGCTTACATAACATCAGCTCAGTTTATTGTACATTTGTGTTATTAGGCCTTATGTTTCTCAGAGGCAAATGAGACTGTAGTTGCTTCGCGGCTGTACATATGTCAAAGCCACGAAGGCCTTGACGAAAGGCTAAGTTCTTTCGTGAGTTCTGCGTATATACAGTGCTTGTCGCCCATCGATGTAGGGTAAAGACCAAATAGGTTATTCTTTATCCCTGATGCATTTATTGCATGTATTAAACACGATGACAGCGCGCCCTAGATTAAACCAGGGCGAATACTCCCATTAGACGCTAAAGCATTTATGAAGATTAATTTAGAGCCACTGATTTGATTATTCGAAAAGGTATCTCGTTGTCAATTCATTTTGTTTTTGTCAGACGACATCAAGTGACATCAAGGGTCACTTCTGTTTGGAGAATATTATTTCCGTTGGATTTAGAGCTTTAAAAAAAAACTAATAGGGGAAGTTTTAATGCAAAACCATTTACGGAGACAAATTCCTTTAATTTGTTTGAGGTTTTTTGAAATGGTCAAGATCTTTAGCAATTCGTATCCAACCAATCAACAGCCTTGATGTGGAAAATATAAGCCAGTCGAAACTGTCGTCAAATTGAAACTTAGGATGTACTTAATTATCATCTTCTGGCAACACACTGTCATCGAACATAAAATTAAAGGAGTACAAATTAACTTGTGAAATGTGAGGTGACCAGCTGTAAAGAAATGACTGTGAGTGTTTTCGAAACCACGGGTCTGCGACATCGGCTGGAACATGGGTTCTGTCCTCATTTTCGAAGCCATGTCGTAACTAAAGGGAACGGTTTAAATATCACTGATGAAGCCTAAGGATGGGCCGAGGCCGAAACCATTGTTTTCGAAAACGCCGTTTATAGCCCACCTTTTTTTTTTACTGTTGCGAAAGGGTAAACAAAAGTGCACAAAAAATATATATATAATAATAATAATAATAATAATAACAAATACAACATATTTAATATCATCTCGCTACTTGATTCATAGGTCAGTTTTCAGAATGAAAGGTACAAACAGAAATTGTGCTTTAAAATTGTAAAGACAATGGCTTAAATAATAATGGAAATTAATTCCTCACCAGATTGCAGACTATATAAAAACCACAACAAAAAACGTTTTTAATATACTCGGTTCAATTCAAATCAACTTGGTTTATTTTGTACAATATGAAACTTACAATTACTGGACAATAGTCCGAAGCCTAACTCAGTCAAGTTTACACAGATACAAAAATATCAATAGAAATAATAGGTTTAAAAGGTGTTGTGTATAAAAGGTAAACTCAGTCAGCCGAGGTCTAATCTACATAGGAACATATAATGTTGGTATAACTGTTTGATTCTGTATGAAATATGTAAAAAATGTTAGCTTAAACTCTTCCTATCATGTGTTTATTACCGTTACACCAACGTGCAAACTGAATTTTCAGGTTCAGTGTTGTCTGGGATCTGGACTCGAGGGAGATACAGGCCTTTTCACACTAGGAAAAAACTCTGTGTTGGACTTGGGTCCAAATTGACCCGTGTTAAGTTTGACAGATCTTTTCAATTCACACTACAACATTTCAATCCGGCGTTGACCCGTGTATAGAGCGCCCCGACCCGTGTCGAAACCAACCCTGCTGCTGGGAGGTGGGCTGAGGGGTTTCGACCCTTGTAGAGAATTAATTACGTGTTGCAAAAAGCTGATTTCGCGTAGGGGAATGTGTAAGCAGAGCAGATTTGAACAGCGTGGGCATTTTTTTAATTCAACGTCTAGCTTTCGTCACAGTTCGGAGCTTGACAGTGTGAAAAAGCATGTATCTACACGAATATACGAGTCAGCATGACCCACTTATGAGTCAAACTTACTGGTAATCTGTACAAAAAAGACCAGGTATATGGGTCAATAAACGTTTGTTCAGACGCCATTTTGGGTCAGTTTGATCAAGAGGGTCGTCCTGACCCGGAAATGGGGTCATGCGCACTTAGTATGATCTGGGGCAGTGTACGCGGGACTTAAAAGTGTATAAAGAGCACGGGTTTACCTGACCAGTTTGTTGGAAATAATGGGGGTAAAGGCAGGTTGTCTGGAGGGTAAAACATGGCTGCCGAAGACACACAATTACCACTGTATAGCTAGACCTTTTTGTATTACACATTCATAACATGGTATTTTTAATATACAAATTTACATTGTTATTATTATTTTTATCACTATTATTTATTTCCCATTCTTTCACGTTTTTTTTCTTTCCACTGATTTCGTTTCTTTGACTGCGTTATTGTAACAATATTGAATAATACATCGCATCACATGCATTTGCTAACTCTTCTTTAAATAACGTCATGTTAAACTTCGTTAACATCTGTTTTTTTCTTTCTCTCGTCCCATTCCCTTATTTCTTTCTCGTCCATCTTTCTTCAAACTATTCCCGGACCCTCTCTGGCTTTCTTCCACATCACTGCTTCCATATCAACCGTGTATTAACGGAATGCTTTCCCGTGCCACCGTCTCACCTCGCTCTAACAATACTTGTATGGTTTGTCTGCCCTTCTTGTCCATGTTGCCGTTATGTACGCCATCGATTTATGTTATGGTGCACGTTGCTATTTTATGCCGTTCTTGACCACCTCTTTTTACCGCTTACAATTTGCTATTTGCCGGTTCGATATCACCGCTTTCAATTTCCCACATCTTGCCATGCATCCAAATTATTTACGCAATGTTAATACCTTGTCACTTACCTGGTATCCGAATCATTGTTGCGTTGTTTCGTTTTGTTTTTTATTTATAAATTTATTGTTTTGGGGGTGTTTTTCATCGTAATGTTAATCTTGTTTTTGATCCATCTTTACTAATCGCCATCCTGCATGTTTTTTTTTTGGTTCCAACCCAAACCCTTTGTACCTACATCTTCTCGTTTCCCCTTATCCGTTACTGTCGCCCTCTCTCCTCCTTATCCGTTGCACCTAACCGTTCTACATCTTCAAATTTCTTTTTCTCTTCTCCGTTCCGTGGTTACTGCCCCTCCCCCCGTGTCTCCCTGCTCACACCTGTTCCTACCCTTTCACCTTCACCTCTTCCCCCCTGCAGATCGATTGGTGTTTTTGGCCGGCATGTCAAGCAATCAACTTTGCCTTTGTGCCCACGCATCTCAGGGTGGTGTATGTGAACTGCGTAACTCTCGTGTGGGACACGTTCTTATCATTTGTCATTCACACATTCAAAGAAGAATGACATTGTCGATGGTTTAGGTTCAATTAATGTAAATGGAAGATTATTATAATAACGAATTTATAGAGTGGATTTGGTATTTTTATGATGATAAGAATAGGTCTGTGTGAGAACAAGTATTCAACTTATTTTGAATAGATTTATAAGACGCAATCAATTAACATACTTTAAGACTAAGTAAGACCTGTCCGAATTACGCGATTTTGGGTGCGGCCCATGGCTTCCACGGCAACATAGACACATTTGTATTTTCAGTGATCTTGCCGCAGCCCCCTGTATGTTGGTCAATTCGGAACACGACCCAGATCAACGACTGACAAGTAAAATGAGAATCATGCTACTTCCCCCAAAGAATCTGACGGGAACACTTTAAAACATTGACTTAGAATATTACTTTGTATATACACACCACGCACAGCTCCTTGTCATTTGATTGGTGTTGCGTTTGCGTCAAGAACATTCGCTTTGCATTCGCTTTCGCGGAAAGTATGAATCTGATATGACTTTTAGGTGTACTCTTTTTTGATCAGTAGTTTAAAAAAAAAAAAAAAAAAATAATGAAGAAGATATTTTTCGTTTTTATGATTGTTCTGCTTGGCAGCTCTTGAAAATTTTTCACAGATGTCAGATTTACATGGTGCTTAACACATTAATGTGCTTGGCAAAGTTTGAATTTATAAATTAAACGACAATTTGTGTCTGTAACCTGTGTTTGATATAGGCGGAAGCTGTTGTGTTCATGTCACAAAAAGTCAAGTTTGACCCAATTCACCTGACGTCATCATCACAATAATCTTGGTTGCGCCATTTTGGAAGTCTGTGTCCCCGTGTGTTATGCAGTGTAGTGCGTATTTTAGGCGACGCGGCGTATACACGCGTACCAATAGACAGTACCGGCTTTGTCAATAAGCCCCGCCCACACACCTTAGTTTGTGTACGTTTACGCTGCGCGTGTGACCGAGTTTGACCGAGGTCACATGACCAAAAGGCATCATCCAATTGATCAGTGTGCACAGTTTGATTGACAGGCCGGAACGGTCTATTGGCTTCCAATATGGTGAGCATGGCAAAGTCGCCGCGTGTGACGTGCATGCAAGGGGTCAATACTAAAGATAACAGAGCGCCGAAGGCACAAGGTGGGGAACCCAGACTGAAGTAAGATGTGCACCGGACGCCATTGGAGCAAGTAACTCTTTTGGTGAAACAAAAGATCAGTGCAGTCAATGACCATCATTGATCTAATAAAAGCATTTACTTGCTGAAATGGTGCCGTGCATATTTCACGTTCCAACAATTACATAGAACTCCAGGGTTGATTGCATAAAACTAATCCTAAGTAGGACTAGTCATAACTGATGACAAGTCCGGACTAGTTACTCATCCTAACTCGAGAAAAGACTAGTCCTAGCTTTGTGAAATCCACATCAGTTCCCCATCTTGTACCTTTGGCGCTCTATATTCTTTGGACTGTACTTGAAAAACTAAGGTTCTCCCATTATAAGTCAGTCACTCTGTACATGACGTCACAACGTATGGCTGGATAATGAATTAAACTTTACAAAATGAAGAAATGGGGATTATCACTTCTCAAACTTTTATGTGGACTTCTAACACGTCCGCATTACCAGTTATATACAGTCATAATGGGCATCGTGAAATACTCTGACGTCATGCACAAAGTGCCTGGTCGTGGCAGATAATAGCACAGCCACACATTTTATGCGCCGTTTTTGGTAGGTACAATGTAAGAGTTATGTTTGTAGTGGATTGCTGCGGTCAGTCAAAGTGTTTGTTCCTTTTTTTCACAAAACCAAAGATAGATAATTATTGACATGGCTTGAATGCAAATCAGTTCTGAATTTCTGCTTTACTTAATGAATAGAAATCAAAGCAATAATTGATCAATGTTATTATCAGAACACAAAGTTAAAAAATAAGGAGCGTAATTGTTCTCCGTAATCATGTCTTCAACTGATTGACCAAATTGCACTAATTGAAGATGCTTCATAAACTCTGGCCAGAATTGACACGGATCCGGATCCGGATCCGGATCCGGATCCGTGGGTTTTATACCCATTTCCGGATGATCATGACCCGTTTGCCGGATTGAAGAAATCTTTCCGGATCCATCTCAAGACGAACCAAAAACGTTAGCCTGGCCAAACGGGATCCAGATTCCCAGTCACTTCTGACCCGGCATATTTTGGATTGTAATAATACCTCTGTACCTCTGCCCCTTTTCCGTACAAAATACCAAAAAGACCGTCATTGCAGGGTATTCGGTTGTAGGGCTTTAATCTATTTACTAAAGCATCACAACTTATATAATGAAGGTATATTTTATAAGAGATGTGTCTAGTCCAAACACTTTCTAAATGTTAAAGAGTGAAAAACCACTCGTTTTATCCGCCATACCACTCTTGCAAAGAGCCATATGGCGGACAACTCTTATTAGAGTGAAAGACAGGTATTTTCAACTTGAATCAGAGTAAAGTTTGCTTCCATTTCACTTAAAAAGGGTGATGCACAGTGAGTTTCACTATCAAAAGAGCCACAATGACACCACTCGGGCGAGAGAGTGGCGTGTTTACTCTTTTACATTTAGAGAGCGGTCAAACGTTGTAGCGTTCTTTGAGAATTATTTGCAATGAGAAGGTAAAATATTGACTAAAGTCTTATTCAAGATTATGTAGCTGGTACTCCTTAGAAATGGGTTCCCTTTCTTGCAATCATTTGTTTTGAGCACATACGAAAAAAAAATCTCAAAGTCCCAACTTAACTGTAACATTTGGTGACTCATGCAGCTCAAACTGCTTACATATACTCGGATATCAATATTGTTGGATGTGTTTAGGGGCCTGCAATCAGTGTAAAATGTTTCCAAATCGAATCTGAATACCATTCCACGAGATTATACTACTTGAAAATCTGCAATCTAAACGTGATTTACTTGTAATTACACGCAGCCTCACCGCAGACTGGAGCAGCAACGCGGTTCCGTGGACAATTTTGTCAGTTGGTGCCTAAACGAATAAACGGTAAAACCAAAACCAACGAAAACGAACCAGGTTTAAACATTGCACCAGAGCGCAGGGAACTGACTTGTGTTTAATATTAATATTAATAATTCAATATTTCACCGCTTGGTTACAGGAATCGCATTGTCTTAAAGTGGAAACCTAGGTTTATTGTTTTTACATTGCAAAAGGACTGGCATTAATTTGATTCTTTCTATGTACATGTGACGGCACCGTCATGGTGTTAATACTACCAAAATTTAAATTTATTCAGTTCAAATAACAACCACAAGTTGAAACTGACTGGGTACATTTAATTAATTAGAAAACATTGACTAGGACAGGATTTGCCATTAGTTGGTAGAGCGCCGGCACGTTTGTCCGGAAGTCGCAGGTTCAAATCACGTTCTCCAGTAAATTGTTCATTGCTCACCCTAAAATATATTTATTTTAATTAATAGCAAATTTGGATTGATGTAAATGTACCCTTGACTAAGGAAATCACGTTAAGTAAACTGCCTTATACAATGCCTGATTTTTATGCGGCAGAGGGAATTTCCCAAAATGTTGCTACTCTAACACACTATTCCCTTCTTGTGCCACCCCCCAAAAAACAAAAACAAAAAACAACAACAACAAAATCTTCACAATTTTGAGATTCCCAGAACACAATGGGGAAAGGGGAAGGGGTGGGGGTGCGGGGGACCTTGCCACATATCGCCAAATGAAACTGCCAACAATGTTTAGTGTCAAAGGCACACCCATCCAGCTTTTGCTGTTGAAATCGTCATCCAAAGTTTTCTTGGTAATTAACACCGTGTCAAATTATAGATACCGAAAGAATCAAGTTTAACACCAGAATTCCTGCAGTGAAGCCTTTTTGAATTTGTCTCCGGTAGCGTATTCCATTCGTCGTCAGTATTCAATTTTGCGGCTGCCAAACTGGGGCATTGGCGATTTTGGAAGTGTTGCAATTGACATGTATTAAATCAAAAGCAACAATCAGACCACTGATCATATAAACCAATATTTTATCTTCTCCGCTGATGAAAATGTATTAAATTAAAAACCACTTATAGTGTTTGATTTGAAAGAATACCTTCTGTAGACTTTGTATGTACAAGAAAAGAGTCTTTGGACGACTTCTTGTGTCTGTATTTAACGTAAAAGAAGCGCAGTTTGGTTTAAAGGTAGACATATAGTATATATTTTCCTATTTTTTGAAAACCGCCCATATTGTACTGTAGTGCATTTATTTTGCGTGTTGTGCTTTTCGACACCCTTGAAGTGTTAAAGGGGCTGTGTCGTCATGATTATAGCAGGCCTGTTGCTGTGCATGGAAAGATGAACTCCCCTCAAGATAATGCACACACGCCCGCTTGCGGTCAAATCACGAAGGGTGCCGCCTTTGTCAAACTGTAATGTGACCGCCGGCGCCCGCGTGCGCGTAGTAACTGGGTTTTTCCATTTACTGCTATAAACATGACGACACAGTCCCTTTAATGCATTGCGTAATGAATTCAAATTAACTGTTCTTTTACCTCATAATGTGCTATTATTTACGCTAGTTATTTGTGTGGGTTTGTACAATCATGTTAAAAATTTAAGGTATACAAATTTGGCTTTGGGAAGACTTAAATTATTTCCATAGTTAAAAATAAAAAATAAAAACAAGCATAAAAAAAATATAAAAAACTATACGACAAAAACCTTTACCAGTTTCATCAAAAAAGGATAACGTTTTAGAGAAAAACACCAGAAAAATTTGCAACATTTTGTGTAGAATTTCGTACACAATTAGTTTGAGCTTTTCGCGTTTTTGCGAATCACCGTGAGAAAGGTCCACAGCGACAACACGTAAGGTTTGTGAAAACAGTATAACAAGTTCAAATTAAAACAAAATTCAAAGGTGTCTTTGTTTTATCATTACAAATCGTGTATTATTATCTGGAAACCATTATTATACTGTTCTTATCGGAAGTAGACAGCTGGTGCCATCTACTCTACCAATATGGTATCCAAACTCATCAATTAATGGTATCGTCTTGCGTATTGACCACGCAGCCCACCAACAAATCAATCTAGGTAAATTTTAGATAAATGTATACGATGTAAAATTGATTTTGTTTAATTGTCACGTGCTCACTGTTGTTTACGTTTTGAAATATTGATCACCCAACACGGTGTGAACTTTAGGACGAGTTTATATTGTTACAAAATTCCGTACAATAGCAGTTGTTTTCTTTTTGAAATATTTATCGCTTAACTACGGTGTGAACTTATAGGAAGGACAAATCTATGGTTACAAATTGTAAACTTCATGCAATATTTACGGTACTTTTCCCCCGCGTAATGTTCAGTAAATCGCAGCGGACAAAGAGAGGGTGGGGAAAGAGAGAGGGAGGGAATTCGGTTTACTTCCCGTATCATGGAAAAGATAACACCATCAATAACCAATCATTAAGCTTTGATTTCTGAAAGTTGTGTTATATAGAAAAAAAAGATCGTCACTCCCTGGTGGTAGCGCGTAAACTTTTTAGTCACTGAGTCGCCCCGACCGGCCCATTGCGACGCACCGCAAACATTTGGGTCTTGTGTTTGGGAACAAAGATTAAACAATAATAAAGTCATCGTCACGCGTTTGGCGATTAAACGGCAATAGTTCGTTTTTAGTGTTCTCTTTTCACAGTTGACTTTAGCTCTTACTAAAAAAAAAGAACAAGATGTTGAACACTGCTGAGATAACTTGTCCTGTGCGCTCATTCGTTTTCGTATTCGATGATGCTGATAAAAGTAACTGCCCCGGCATTAAACCAGGAGCAAGTTCGATCAAGGACCAATGGGTTAACTCGTGGTTGGTTAGTGACGTACGTAGTGCATGCGCACTGAAGTTGAAGTGCGAACGACTCTAGTCATGTCACGTCGACGCGACCATGAGAAAACGGCGAAATCAACGTTATCACTCCACTGATAACTGATCCCCTCTGCACTGTGCTTATGAAACTGCCATTAGTAACCAGCGATGGGACCAATCTCGATAGGCTGGTCGCGAATAGTCGACTAGACTAGTTCAACCATCTTTGACTAGCGTGAGTTCGATCAGAGTTAGTCGAACTACGGTTAACTTTGGTCCTTGATCGAACTTGCTCCATTTGGTGCCTGGTATCGCTTTTGAAGACAATTGTGTTCATTGTTTGTCAATTTTAAACTTAATTATTAAGTTTAATAATATACCAAAAAATAATCGACACTTGAATTAGCTGTTACTGAGAATCAATACTTTACAAAATATGACAAACAACCCATGACTCAGTGTAGGTTTTCCCAGTCAATTCATCCCAAAAAAATAATTCAGTTTCATGAACACGTATTCATATTCTCGCATGTTACCGTGATTCACTCAAACGAAGGTTTTGTGTTTATGCATTCAGTTTCACGCACGCATGATTTCGTTCTTCTCATCCAGGTTCATTTTAGTCATTATATTTCATTTGAAAATGGACATTCAGAAAGACGACATTTTCATCATTCTTCGGTTGAATTTTTACCACCATATTTACAGTTGATGAAATTCATAGGTTGGAAAGGTAATGATGTTAGAAAACTTTCCTTGAAATATTTCTGCCTGAAGTGTTATCGTTTTGGAATAATAAATGAATTGAGATCCGTGTATTTAATTTTGGCTCATGAGACCAAAAGAAAACCCTGTCTTAGAATTCGTACAAAATTGCTGAATGCATTATTACCGTTTCTCACAAATGAAACAACGCAACGATGAGAAATTGGTGTTATTGCCGATTGGTTTTATTACACATATCTTGATTTGTACAAAGAATGGAAGCATTCACAGAGTTTGTCTTGAAATTGGCTGGCAAAACCTTTAATAACAGAACAGTCGGAAATTGTACTTAAATAAAACTGATAAGTGTAGCTTTTGAAGAATGATTCTGTAATGTTTGGCAAGAGTTTGGAAATCATCTACTTATTTTTTAATTAGGTTTGAAACTTTACGAGCGTGTTTTATTGTAATTGCTGTAAAATCAGGCCTTAAACAGAATAAAACAAGAAAGTGACATCTTTTTTTTAACGTCAAGAAACCCATAAATCTACCCTTCGAGTTGTTGCAAATAGCGTAGCTAGAGGCAGCATTTTAAATTGTGTTCACAACATGTTCTTTGGTTTGGAGAAAATTCACAATTTGTACATCTATAGCCACTGCACGGTTTGTTTAGTTTTTTTTTGTTTTAATGACCTTGAATTTCCACCGGCAAATTTTTCAATCGGAAAATTGTCGTTTTACAAACAAAGGAAAAATGACACGGTTCTTCCTAAAAGAAGAAAAATAACTGAGAACTAAATTTTGACAGAAAAAAAAGGAAAAACAATAAATGAAACTTTTGAAGTATTCAACATTTGGGTTTGGTAGACGATTATTTTGGTTGTAGTGTACTACCTTTGCCATTTTTTTTTAAAGCCGTTGATTGTTTCTCATTAGACTTAGTTTGTAGCCTTCGGCCTCGCGATTAAAAATGTACAGTGTATTCCATCCTGTGAATTTAAAAGATATGACATTTCATTGGTTTTAGGGTGAATTCATTCATGTCCTCTCGTTTCTAAGCAACACAAATAATTTGTGACATTTTTCTTCAAGTAGAAGGTTGTCACGTTTTGAAGAGAGCAGTAAATGCCGACGTATGATCTTACAAGGTCTCAACATTGTAAAAGAATGTGTACGATACACATTCTTTTACAATGTTGAGATCATGACTCTATGACATTTAGTTAAGGAGATATACTTCTCTAAAATTAGAGCTTCCTGTTTGGACTGGAAGTAAAGGTCAAATGAACATTTCACAAGTGCTAAAAAACGGCATGTAGATTGTGACTCTAAGACATGAGGTTCAGGTGTTATTCACTTTTGAAATATAGAGCTTCCGGTTTGGTTCGGTTCAATTAAGGTCAAAGTGGTGTCACACCTTGCAATAAAATTTCAAGGTGGGATTCCGGGTACCAAGGGGCCTGACCCTTGTCCGGGTCAGGCTGACCCGGAAACTTGTTTTAAAAAGTGAGATTTTGACTCGGATTCCGCTTCAGTTTGACACAGTTTTGGGTCAGTTTCACAAGGATTCGGGGTGCTACTGACCCATAAATGAGTCAGCCCCCTGCGACCCGAATCCGGGTCAATTTTGATTGTGGTTTGTTTTCGAGTGATACTGACATGTCACTATTGATCCGGATCCGGTTATTTTGATCCGGAACGCACGATCCGGAAATCATCTTTTGGTACCTGACTAATGACTAATGACAAACAATTATTTTTTGGTACAATCTACAAAAAACAAATCTCTGCAAAAGACTGCAAAGACCCCAAAACTGGTATTGTAATGGGCAAGACACGTGGAATCTGATCGAGTCAGAGACATGTTTCTGACCCGCTGTCCAAGTCAGTTTGACCCGAAGAGCGGATCACTGGGACGTTTATCCGGGTCATATCTGACCTCTTAGATAGTCAAACATATTATGGGAAGTAAAACCCTTGAGCAACCTTTTATGATGCTTTTATTTATTTTGTTTTCGTGTGTACAAGTTTTTCGTTCCATACTTTGAAAAGTCAAATTTGCTAAACAAATTACCAAAGAAAATAAGAGACAGCAGTGAAGATATTAGAAATGCGAACTGATAATAGTACTAACTATGTTTTGTGTGAGCGTTGTGTGTGTGTGTGTGTACATGAAGAAGTATTGGGAACAGAGTTTTTGGTTTAGTTTCACTGAGCGCTGGTCGCCAAGATTGTAGAAATGTGCGGGTAAGGGGAAACTGGAAACACCGCACTTCAAATCCATCGCACTCCATCGCATCGGCTCGTAAAGGTATACCTCTTGGATTCTGCCGTAATAAAAACAATGGGAGTATTTGCGAAGTTGTCAATGTGTAATAAATAAGAGAACACTGTCACCTCAAGAAAAAAAGGAGAACACTAAATCCGCAAGTCTCATTTTAGACGGTGGTTCCATGTTTTGTGGAAGAAATCTGGTCCAAGTTAGAGACTCGAAAAGAACTGATTGTTTTAAGATAATTCACAAAATGAAAAAGCTTGTGGAATTGTAGTTCTACGGCAGGCACGCTCCCTGAAGCGGCTTGCCAACAGCGAAGAACAAAAACGTATCAAGGGACAATCCCCCCTTGAGAGGTAACTGGACCAAAACCAATTTGGTATCTTCCGTTTGTATTGCAATGTAGTAAACGGATGCTGTTCTGTCGCCAAAGGATGCACGAACAGTTTTTATTTTGATATTTGGTGGCGTGACTCAAACGATTATACCCTGGGGTTGCGACGTCCTTGAGCAGTGTTGTTGGCCTTTTGGGCAAGCTGGGGTCTTTAATTGTCCTAACACCTAAGCTTGACATACAAATAAAAACAGAACATTAAGGTCGTCTGGTGAAATTGCATTTTTACAATCAAATTAATAGAGGATAATTTGTGCTGATGAAACCGTGACCTATTTGTTTAACGAATGTGATATTGAGAGAGTTGTTTATTTTTGGAAAATTGCCATAAATTAGAACGCCTAAAATACTAACGTGACAACACGTGCCTATTATTAAACACGGCTGTGGCTAGAGCCATGGCATTCTGGTTTCGGCTTAGGCTATACGCTTCGTTAGCCATGTTCGTTTCGTGCGCTTTGGCGAGTGGTTTCAAAATGGCTGTTGGAATCGGAGCCACAGCCAGAAGTGATACTTCGAATGAGGTTGTGTCCAAGGTGACGGCTTTCAACTTGGCTACGACTATATCACCTTGTGCTTCATGTAATCATAGTTTTATCTCCCTCGCTTGAGTTAGGATGAGTAACTAGTCCTAACTTATAGGACTTGTCATACGTTAGGACTACTCCTAAATTAGGACTATTTTGTGAAATCACAAAGCGCTAGGACTAGTCTAATCTCGAGTTAGGATGAGTAACTAGTCCTAACTTATAGGACTAGTCATAAGTTAGGACTAGTCCTAAGTTAGGACTAGTTTTGTGAAATCCACCCCTGGTCTGTTTATTTGTGAGTCAAACTGAAGGTAAAGATGTAATGGGCTTGTAAAGGAGTGCGCTTCACTCATTATGAAGTAACACATTGATACTGTCTCCCAAAACGGCGCAATGTGAATTTGGTCAATACTAGTATCGGGTGACATTATAAATATGTGTTTACACAATGTTCTGACGAGAGATGAATATGAGGCAAGACGGGTTACGAATATTGTACCAAAGCAGATTTTTAAAATGATTTTGGAAAAAATACAAAAACACCGTATTATCTTTCCATCATGGATATTTTGTTTATATATACAGTTTTCTTATGACCTCATCTGATTTGCAAGGTGTGGTTTTGTCAGTTAATATCAATATCTTTAGATATTTTTTAGAAATAATATTATTTATAAACAAACAAAAACCTAACCAGTCGTTTTGCAACCTTTCTCTCAACAATAGATTAAAAACTTAATCTTGTTCATGAGCGTGTGTAGCCGAGCTGTAGACTATTTGTAATATCAATTGACATTTACAATAGCAAGTCTTAAAATTTACTTCATTATGAAGAAAATTGTTTATTTTGTGCTGCAAGGTTTTTTTTATTTTAAGTTCATGCGGATGAGCTGTTTTAGCATTGTATGGCTCCAAATTCATGAAGAAAATATGAAATATGAGTATTTACGGTAAATTGACTTGATCTGTTTGATTTTGTTGTGCCTTCAGAAAGATGCACTGCTGCACTTGGGCTCACTTTCATTGTTTAGTCTCACATAATTCATTTTATGTTGACATTGTCTTGAAATTATTTTGAAAGAAGGTATTTAATAAATTAAGATGATCACTATTAAATAGTTTTTGAAAAATTGACCTTATTACGAGACATTCCCTCAAAAGACGAAGTATTATTAAATTCGTTAATTCAATTCGTTCGTTCGTTAATCTGTGTCCGCCCGTTTGATTTTTTTATTCGTTTATTTATATACGCATTTATTCATTCGTTCTGGCTTTTGACAACATAAGAATACAAACACACACCTTGAATTTCACCA
Organism: Marthasterias glacialis; assembly: GCA_911728455.2. NCBI lineage: Eukaryota > Metazoa > Echinodermata > Asteroidea > Forcipulatida > Asteriidae > Marthasterias > Marthasterias glacialis. The sequence continues at coordinate 23,831,714 of OU452225.1, forward strand.
GGCCAAAAATAATTACGAAAACAGAAAGATTACACTGAAATATGAAGGGAAAAAATCAACACAGAGATTCTCCAAAAAAAGAGCGAACCAGATTACCATCCAAAAGATCAGTCCCCTTAAAAAAGATAAAAAGGTAAAACAAGCGAAACTTAATGGTGACTTAACTTTTTCTGATAAATGAATTAGAACTCAAGATTACTGTTTGCAGGGAAGTTTAAATTTCATTCAAAAATAAATAATTAAATACATACATAAAAGATAAACCGGAGGAAAGCGAGATGCATTTTGTAAACTCAGTCGGAAAAAAACTATCGTATCACCTTGATTTTATTTATTTAGTTGTTATTTTTAGTGCGAGAATATATTAACTTTTGGAGCGTCGGTTCAATATGAATTTTGTTTTTGCCCAACAAGCCGTTGCATGACACGTCACTTTGTCCTTGATTGATTAACTTCCATCTCCAGTTCTATTTCAAAATTAATTTGTCATGACGTGTTCGTCACCGAGGATCCGGATGCATTTCCCCCACTTTATTCCAATCGTAGAAATAAACGTCAACAGTGAATTTTTTGTCAATTTGCTTGCACTGTTTATAAAGTAATCAATCCATGTTCCGTGCTCAAGCCGATTTAAGCTTGAAAAAAGAATCGAAATAGCTTTATTCGTCCAAAAATAATATGCTCTTTTAAATTTCGTTCGCTGGAATCAATTCAATTTTCTAGATCGGCTCGAGCGCGGATCGTATATCTTTAAAAAAACAAAAATTTACATTGTAAAAATAAGGTTTTGGGGGAAAACAAACAGAAAACACGAGCTGCTGATTGCGTCGTCGTTTGTGTGTAAAAACCTGCAATCACTGTGTATTACTGTACACTGTAAAAACTCCAGGGTCAGTATTGACCCGGATTCCGGGTCAGGTTGACCCGAAAAGGGGTTTGAATGGGATTTTAACTCGGAATGGGTCAAGCCCCCATGGATGCCAAATTCGGGTCAGTTCTGACGGGGGAGTTTTTAAGAGTATATAACGAATAGACCGATTGCGCGACCGATGTTTACATGTCATCGTGTGACCAATTGTGGGTACTACGTCATCTGAGCTGATGGCAAACTACGTGCAAATACATGCCGTGACCGACAGAGTCACACCAAAAGTCGGCTTTGGGTAATAATAACACGGTTACTAAGCCATTTTATCAAAGTTGTATGTTGTGACATTGATTTTAATCTGTTTCATAAACTACCAGTATTCTACTACGAAAGAGGTTTATTTTGAGTTATGCACTACCGGCGTCGGACGACTATGTAGCCACCCGCCTGTTATTTTATTTGTAATGTAGGCCTAAATCACTGTAAAAAAAGGGTAAAGAACGTTGGAAAAGTGTGCATTTATATCTAGCCTTGCGAAATTTCAAATAGGCAAAGGAACCACACATTTTTGGAAAGCAATTTTATTGGATTATTTCAACTTCAAAAGTTTAAAATTCTTGTGTTGTAGAGTGTGTGTGATCACGGTCGTTTGGCTTGAACGTTCCATCGTGCACTAGTACACATCGTGCACATTTATACGTTACTTGTACAATTTCCAAGACTTGCTGGAACTGTCCTTACTGGATTTATTCAGCCACTCGAAGGTCTCTGGTACAAACTTTGGAATATTTCTCACAGATTTCGAGGAAGAAAAGCCTCAATCAAATAAACAAATGTAACAATTTTCATATACCGTACCGCACTTTCCTTTGGAGGATGTTGTGTCTGCAGAGGACGTTGTGTTTACATTTAATACCCACAATTATATAGGTCACGTGACGCGGGTCGCGCAATCGTTCTATTTACGAATTTTTCAAAAGTTCTAACACCGATTTTTCTCATAATTAAAAAGTATTCAACTTTTTTTTAAGGGAAGTGTTTTCACTTCCGTAGGCACATGTGAATAACCCGCAATTGCAATAATTTTTAGTTGTTTTGCAACACGTACAGATTGTTCCCGATAGACGCCATCTTTACGGGGAATTTTGGTTTTTGCTTTGGTGTGTCAAGTGTTCTGATTTGTCTACGAGGCGAAGTGGTTAATCGACCAAATTATACAATCACTCAAAAATAGTCCGAACGGAACAGAAAAAAGCGGAATGCATGATACATTCAACATAAATACGCATAAGATCGTCACAGGCTGGGTTCTTTGTGCCCAAAACATAAATCGAAACAAAACTCTGTATGGCCAGAACCACCAGAAAGTAACAACTCTGCATGCACCAAAGCCAAATTTCCGTGTTTTGGAAACACTCGCGTTTGAAATTGAACTATTTTTTAAACGACTGTTTCAGAGACTGTTCACAATTAATATTATTGCTGAGACATTTTACCACCAAAATAAACCTGAATTCTTCACTCAAACAGAACTGTTAATATGTTTTCAATCTTGCAACTGTATTGATGAGTTATTACTTCCTAAACACGTTCGCTACTTTGTGAAAACGAAAAAATAGACGTGCGCGCAGAGTGCCGTGGATAAACTAGGCATATTGAGAGTGACGTTTAGGGAGCGATCACAGCACGGTATTTTTGTTTTGTTTAGTTTTTTTATGTGTTTTTTTTTAAAGTTTTTAGTCAGCGCAATTTGAGCGTTAATCGGCATCCAAGGAAATAATTGTCGATACCTTTTTCGCAAATGGCTGAACTCAAGCATAAACTGACTGCTCCGAATATGACTGGTACAGAATATGGTCAATTAAAATCGATCAGTTGCAGCCAACGATCTCCCTGCATAATTATCGCGTCCTCCATTTCTAATAACGATGCCAGCATAAATACGTTCTGAGGGAAATTTCATATGCATTGTATGTATATAGCATTTTAAATACGCAATTTGGATCAACAGGCATGTGGTACATTTTTAGAAACAGAGTGACCCTCGTGTTTACAAAAGAACACAAAGAGACTGGTTCTACTGCAGGCACAAATTGTACACTGCTCAGTGCAGGGCTTGAAGTACCCACTGGTACGCTGCATGGCCAGAGTATATTATACAGCAATCGTAGTATTGGGGTCAGTGTAATCTCATAACCGAACAAGTCCTGCAGTTACTTTTTTTAAAAGATATTGTGAAGCTTTTCAAGTCCAACACATTGCAGAAATGAAAGAAATATTTAAGGTCGTGTAAAAATATTACTTCTAGTCCAATGAAAATATTGAGCTAAATGCCGTGGCGTGTCGTTGCCAAGCGGTCAAGTGCACTGGACTCAAGCTCTAGTGTTTCTGACCAGCAGAGTGTGGGTTCGAGTCCCGGTCTTTACACTTGTGTCCTTGGGCAAGACACTTACTGCATTATTGCCTCGTCTCTCGGGTGGGACGTAAAGCCGTAGGTCCCGTGTGTTGTGTAATGCCACGTAAAAGAACCCAGTTCGGTTACCGCTGTAAGAGAAGGGGTTTGCCCTGGTGTTTCTGGCAGTGGCTGCTGAATGCGCCGCAGCACCTTGTAATGTAATTTGTAATTATCAAACTTCAAAAACATGTCTTAAAAATAACATTACAGATCTCACGCTTAGCACTAGCCCAGCGTGCATTGTCTAGTAAAACACCACTTCTCAACTTGCCCTGTGGGCTACTAAAAACTGTGCAACTTACTTGTTTATAATGCTCATACTTCTTCCTTTTCAGATGTGAATAATACATTTTAGAAATGTATTAACTTATTTTTGCGTGTGTGAATGTAACTTCATTTAACCGTTAAACTGGTTGTGATCGCTACCATCAGTTTCAGGAAGATACATTTATTACAATACATGTTTAAAATTTGGGAAACGAAAACTTCCTGGGGGCAAGTAAAATGCACAGTTTACTAGCCCCTTGGGCTACTTTACAAAAAAGCTTAAGCGCAAGGCCTGCGACAAGCGCCTTGAGTACCTAATTGTTGGTAGGTACGAGCGCTATGAGGCTTTGGTATTATTATTATGTGAACTTAAGAAGATCGTCTTGAATATTTAGCCTCACAATGGGATTTTACACCCACGAATGCTCTCATTGTCAGCACACGGAATTTTTAGCTATTTTTATTTTGTGAGATCAGTATATAATGACGGAATGAGGCGCATATCAGAACACACTTAACTGTTTATGGTTTTTTTTTCATGAATGTATATAATTTCTTAGTTTTAAGTGCATTAGTAAAACAAAATCCTCGTATAAACAACACAGTATCGTGTCTGGCGGGAAATGCAACGGAATGTTCGAGTCAATTCGTTTTGAAAAAAAACTAACTTGATAACAAAGGCAATCATGAGAATAGATTATGTCTACTAAAAGCAATTTAATGGAAAGGTACGTTAATGACGGCAAGGGAGCGTGTGACCCGGTTATGGTAGATATTTCACAAGAATTTAAAGTATTTAAGGCATAATTTTTTTTAAATGAATTTGGCTAAGATACAGGCGAACGTAATGATTTATTTTCGTTTGCAGGTTGACCTCTGCGTGTGGCCACCGGTTCAGGCCGTTAACTTCTTTTTTGTTCCGGCCAACCTGCGCGTAATCTATGTGAACGTCTTCATCCTGCTGTGGGATATCTTTCTGTCGTTCATCAACCACAACTAATGACTGAATAAAAAATGCCGTGTCTTGTGATGTCTAATTCTGGTTGTCATCTCATCGTTAATTAACCGTGATCTGTTATTGGACTCGCCGCGACATGATGATTTCAGCGTAAACCGGAAGGCGTGTTCACGCACCACAAAATAGAGAAGAAGGAAACAGCCGTCTGTTATCGGAATTACACGCCAAGGGATCGAGTCACTGCCGGCTGATACATTCATAAACTCAATGCAGCACAACCCGGTTTGCCTTCTTGGCGATCATGACCAGAGGGACCAATCAACAACGTTTCTTACGTAAAAACTGATTCTTTAACGGTAGACTACACGATTGGTATTCTTCGAAACATTGTTTTTTGTATTGGTATCAGTCTGAACGACTGCTGATTATGAAGTTCATACCAGAACCCAATCTTCCATAGAAATATTTCATGTCTGAAATACTGTCAAAGGCGAGATAAGAGAATTTGAAGATCCTGATTTTAATTTCGGTTGTAACAATCAAAATTAAGGACAATGTGTTTACATGCTGAAAAGTGTGCACGGTTTTTCACTTTTTTTCTCCTGACTCAGACGACGGATTGAGCCAAAATATTCACACAGTTATTTTTCATGTATATATTGAATCGCACAAAGTAAGAACGCTGCACTATCAGCTTTACCAATCTATTATTTTACTTCTAAGTCCTTGTTTGGATCTAAATTCCATACAATAAATGTGATTTTTTTTTACCGTTTTGGTTCTTTTGTAAGTACACTTGTATCTACTTTCCGTTTCAGGTCATCTTGTATGGCCACATCTACTTAATGTTTTAAAACAAATTGTGACCAGTCGTAAAATTAATTGCTGTGTGGTGTCTGTAACGTAAGGCTTAATTAATTTCAAATGTAATGCTGTAATTTAGTTTAATTTTGCTTTATTTAAGTTTTTGTGATAAGATTTTTGCGGTGTTTTGTCAGATCACAATATGGGTACGAGTTGAAATTGGTTTGACTGTAGTTCGGCCCTTACGTTTTATTGTTATTTTGTTTCGGACGAGTTGGCAAACAACTTCCGTTTTGTATATTTTTTTTAATACTTTAATTTTGCTTTATTTAAGTTTTGTGATAAAATAGCGGTGTTTTGTGAGATCACAATATAGGTGTATATGAGTTTAAAATTGGTTTTTACTGTAGTTTGGTCCTTTTTTGTTATTTTGTTTCAGACGAGTTGGCAAACAACTTCCGTTTTGTACATTTTTTTTCCGGACAACATAAAATACCGCTGATCAAATGAGAACGAGCGATGCATAAATTTTGAACCGATGACAATATTAATGAATAATTCGATGGATATACAAGTGATAACATTGTGGTCAGAACTAAGCCGCACTTCCCGTTAAGCGTTTTTTCCGAATCATGGAAGATTTGACTCCATTTTTGGATTATTATGCATTAATTGAATCCAAAGTGCATTCCTTCTGTTCCCCTCAGGAAGTCTTAACGGTGGTTCGATTGCTTGGAATTCATTATCGAATTTCTATTGTCGACTATAAACCAGAGAGAATTTAACTGTGTTTATATGCCTGTATGTTTTATTGTGAAAGATTCTTCTTGGCACAGACTATACCGCTCAGTAACTTGCGAGCTTACGCTGTATAAAATCAGCTCATATATATAATAGCATTTCATGAAAGTACTTACGCCCGTAGTCGTACGAAGTCTTTCATGTGAATGTATGAACCCATTTCCCCTGACAGCTTTACCACTCCGATAGAGTAATATCAGCTAAGAATAGTTGTTTTGTGTAGCATCTTGAGCCTGTAACTTGTATGTTGCACTTTCTTGATTTCATTAGACGCTTGCATAAGTTGCTGTCAATCGATGGCGATGAAACTTGTACGAACAGGAGCCTATTAGCAATTACCAATGCTGCAGTGAATTTAAAGAGACATGTTGCCTTCGGATTGGTCGCTTTTGGGCTAGGATCGGTCACTTTTGGGCTATGAAAAGCGTATACGAATGTGATTGGAAAGATACGTTGAAAGTAGAAAATAATGATCAGTTTTTGCATTGTGCCTTATATTATAAAATACAAGTTTTTTGTAGTAGCGTAATATCATGACTATGCAAGTCTCGCGCGTATCAAAAAAGAGTAAACATGCTAAAAAAAGACTACATTTTGTTGTAAAATAAAATATTCTTGTTAAATTTTATTTCTACAAACTTCTGGAAACTAAAAGTACTCATAGCAAATTTTGCAAAAAAAACAACAACACATTTTCAATTTGTGTATAATTCAAATAGTTTGTTTGAATTAGCATTGAACAAAAAAAAACACTTTGGACGAGGATGCTTATTCTTATGATTCTAGACAACATGCAGGACCAATTGCGGATCATGCAACCATTTCATATGCTTAATGATAACATGAACGCCAATTGGGCAACATTCTTAATTGTTTATAAGTAACTGGATACGCAGGTCAAGTCACATTCTCAGGATTTCTTCGTTGATTTATTAAAATTAATTTACTTTTATATATTTTACATCGCTAAATTTTACTTTCCCAACAAGATAATGTAATTGTTATAACCGTAACCTATGTCAAACTAAAGTATTTGAAGAAACAAAATCTCGCACAAGTGAAGCTCAATGATGGTATCAAATGTAGGTTTTGAGGCATTGCATGGTGAGGTATCAATGTATATTTGGTTTGCGGTAACACCGTGTGATTGTATCTACTTTGCTGTACAGTAGATTGTTCTTGTGATAACTTGTCCTGTTCTTGTTCTACTACCGCGGAGTAGATTTCAAATTAGTTCTGAAAAGAACTGTCCTGCTTATTACCTTGGGAGGTAGGAAATCGCTTAGTGGGTCGAGGGGACTTCTTAGGTAACTTCGCTGCCGCGGAGTGAATTTGTCAATATTGGTCTCACTGTTTGGACTAGCCTGCTCTAGTCATCGCCAGGAGACCGAAGAGTGTTTGAGATGCTGGTCTCTTTATAAGGATTTGCAACAACTTGTGCAATTATATGGCCTCAGTAGTCTGCGAAACAAAAGCAAACTATTTCTGAAAAAAAAAAATAATTGGAACTTTGAACTACAAAGAGTCACTTCATAATTTAAAGCGATACATTGCCTTCGGATTGGGCGCTTTTGGGCTATAAAAAGCGTTCGTTATGAAATGAATATGGTTGGATAGGTATTTTAAAAGTAGAATATAATGATTCACATGAACACCTCTTGAAACTTTGTGGTTTTTGTTTAATTTCGTGACAGAACCTATTCCGCCATTTTGTAGAATCAGATTTTTTGACTCAACAAAATGACCGTATGCTTTTTATGTAGAGTATGTCCGCTGGTTGTATTTCCAGCGGCACTGTAGGTGTTTTATGGCATGAACAATCCTGAAAAGAGATCAAAGAGCAATTCCAAACAGCAAACTGTTAAGAGAATTGAAGGCAATGTGTGTCCCTTAAAAAAATTTGTGTGTTTCAACATGGTTTCCATGACTTACGCTCCAGATGTTCGACCCCACGTGTGATACCACGTCACTCGCAGAGCAATGAAAGGTGATTTTGATGTAAATTATTATAGAACCTCACTTCACAAAAACTCTGTTATGCAACGTGGTATTTTATAATGGAATAGTCTTCATACACATTTCAATTAACTACGTAATCTTGTCTTATTTGTGGTCAATTTTGACAGGAACATACGACTTATACGTATTTATGATGATAGTATAATCTACGTTTGCTGTTTTTAAATTTCATTTATATATTCGTTGTTCATGGAATGGGGTGGACGTATTGTTTATCGTTGATAAATGAGCGACTTTGAACAATCCGGGGATTTCCCATTTGATGTTCGATATGTGGCAGGGTGAACCCCCTTCTGTTGTGTCTTCATTGTGTTCTGGAAATCTCTGCAAAATCTTTTGAGGATTTTAGGGGTACTTGTGTACAAGAGGGGAGAGGGAGTTATGGGAACATTTTGGGGTACTCCCTCTGCCACATCGGGCATGGCAGGATTTCCTGGCAGGAAAAATGCTGTGTTTTTATATACGGAAAGTTTTTACATTTTGTACTGCGACTCCCACTTCAAGTATTGTAGCAACGAGCCGGTGAATATAGCGTGTTAACATTTTCCACATTTCAAATCAAAACTTTATAAACAACGTACCGTGACATTGAAAAAAAAAAAAAAACATGTTTTTTTCTATTGAGTTTTGTTCACTTGTGCGAAATCCCGGGTTTTTTTAAACACCGATGTCATGATATTTGTCGTCTGTCGGACAAAGTTGAAGCGTTAATTGCAAAGTTGAAAGCAAAGTGGCCTCGCTTCAGGATTCGTCTTAGGAAGATTTCATGCGCCTCAGAGCCTCGCGTCTTGTGTTTTTTTCCCCACGACAAAGCCAAAGGCAACACTTGCATTTTCCCCTCCTTCGTAGACAGTGAAGGTTTGGTCTTTCCTCAGCCTTAAAGTAATAAAGGAGTATTTTAAGTACCTCATTGAGATATTAGCTTTGTGGGAATGAAACGCCCGTGATTAAAAAAAAAAAAAAAAAAAAAAAATACAATGGTTAAAAATATCCCATGTAATTGGTAAGTCTGATTGTTGTTTTGTAATTTGAAAACGCTTGATTTGAGTGGAGGGTATTTTAAGATATGAAATTTCAGATGAAGATTGTTATCTTACTTTCTTTGTGTTTAAAAAAAATGTTTAATTCATTGTGGGCTTTGTGATGGGAAAGTGTTTTAATTAAAGAGCTTTTAAACAGTGGCAGCCGATTTGGTTATACCTTGATCTTTCAGCTCATTGTTTTGAAAGAAAATAAATAAATTTGCATTACTTGTTCAGAATCTGTTTATAGAATAGATGTGAATTTTTGCATCGGGGATAAAGAATATTATTTGTAATGTTTTACCCATACACTGATGTGTGTTTAGCACTGCATACTCAGTACTTTCCTGAGTCCTGTGAAAAAAAAATCACAAGCATCAAATCTATTTATATTTGTGGATTTTCCGAAACAAGAGGAATACATTTTGGGGCTGTTTGTAATAGAGAAGAAAATAGCGGGGTTTTTTTCAATCACTTTTTCTGTTGATGAGTACGAGGTTGCAAACTTAACCGTACCCTTGGAAATGGCGGCGTGAACACGTATGTGACCATAGGGCGATTGGCTGTATGTGTAATGATTCATATTGGGAAGGTCTGTTCAAAACCCATAGCCAGATTGGTCAAGTCTTAGGACCTTTGTTTCAGTCCAGGCTCATTCGTTGAGAACTGTACATAGATGGACGTCTCTCGTCTGGAATCCATACCCCAACGACGTCAGACTCTTTCACGATGCCCGTTTACGAATGCCCAATTCGTAACTTTGAATCACCGTCATTAAGACCTTGTCTGATCTGGTGGGTTGGATCGTCACTTGAACGTGCAAGACGCCCGTATAGCAACACCCTACACCCTCAGCAACAGTTCTGCAAGTTTTACACACATCGAACGTTTGGAACCGTTGAAGTTCGCAATTTGTTCCCTTCGCACGTACAAGCAATGTGCATGAGAACTTGAGGTTACCAACAATGTTCGGATAAGCGTGAAACCTGCAAGGTGTATTTTTCCACCTGTACGTGCTTGTGTTCTTATCTTGGCGCAGTTTACAACAATCCGCAACGCTGAGACGTAATACACCTACTGCTCGATGGTATATCGCCTTGAGCCAAATGACCTCCTGGGGTAGACTCTGACGTGATATTCTGGGACAGTTTTAATTTGATATCAGTCGGCAAACTAGCGTTGGTGCGGGGAAGGGAAAATAGAGAACTCATCTCTCTTTGTTTTGGTTGAATGATTGAGTGCACGAGTGACCTCCGGAAATAAGGATGTATTCACGCACCCACCCCACTGAAAATAGCTGAATGGCTGACCATGTCCCACACAGCTGTTTACCGATATGCTCACTTTTGTGCTTACCATAGTAGAAAATAATGCGTAAGCATAAGTGTATTTTACAAACAATTTGACAGCGCGTGTGCGCGCTCACAATGGATTGGCGTTGCTGCGTCACTCATCTGCTTACCGTCGGCTAGTAAAGCGCGCCTTTTGCTTTGCTAACGGTTAGCAGTGTTTATGAAATAGACATTCTGTTAATAGCTACTCTGTAAGCGGACAAATCTGCACTGATATACAGCTAGGATAGAAATTCGTCGCTTATGCCCTGTAAGCCGGATATTACTGACCGTAAGCTCAGAATTTCATGGAAAGCAAAACCCTGAAATTAATCACAGACAACGCCAATCTCTTGCATAAGTGATTGTCTATCCTGCAATTGACTCAGTTATGGTCAATATTGATCTCAAGTATAATAGTTATTTGTTTACTTTTACTGCACATTTAGTTTACTTTTACTGCACATTTAGTTTACTGTGTTGAAATTTAACAGACTGTTCCGCTCGATACCTCGCACTGCAAACATAACGTGAACCACGTCAGAATGCTGACACCAAACGAAGTTGACATTTCCATCTTGTAATTAAATATACTGGTATGGCTATCACAGTGTGATTCAATTGGTTTGGAATATTGCATTTATTCCAATCCTACATGTGGAAGTTACTGTAGATCAGTACAAAATGATTACTATTGTTTTGCAAAAATGCTTTCTTGGGAAAGTTGGAACTGGTGATACTCACTTATTGTGAAAAATGTCACTCTCTCACCCGAGTGGTGTCATTGTGGCTCTTTTGAGAGTGAAACTCACTGTGCATCACCCTTTTTGATTAAAATGGGAGCAAACACCACTCTGATTCAAGTTGAAAATGCCCGTCTTTCACTCTAAAAAGAGTTGTCCGCCATATGGCTCCTAGCGAGAGTGGAATGGCGGACAAAACGAGTGGTTTTTCACTCTTTTACATTTGAAGAGTAAAATTACAAAACAGTAAGCTTTACTTTTTGAAGTTCCGGTTTGAAAATCTTGTTTTTGCGATGATGCAGCTATAACTGATTATGGTTACTACACAGCTATTCTCTGTAATGTTCTCAAAGCCCACACAAACGGGGTAAATTTATTCATCTAATTTGAGCAATATGGAGTGCTTTATCGTTTTGGACACGGTTGGCAAGCCATGTATGGTAAGTGTGCACAGTCAGTCAAGTCATACGATGCATTATCGCAGTCTAAATCCAGTGCTGAAGGCAATACAAAGTCAACATATCAGCGGGTGGACTTGTCAGAGCATTGTTTGCAAGGTCCACACTACTTTATTATCTCTGTAATAATTATAGTAATTTCTAGCTGGTAAACGTTCACTCTGTGAAGTGGCACGTAAATGAACGAATCCAAGCGAGTATCGCGTGCCACCATCAGTGGGTAGGCGCTGTTTCCATAAATTCCGCTCGACCTCAGCGTTTCTTTCGTTAACATTGCATAGAGGTATCTTTGACCAATGATGTTGACTCTTAAACAAATAAAGAAAAAAAAAGCAAACTCTCAGATGACAGTACTATTTCATCTCTCACCTTGCTTGAGTAATTACAAACGTCAAGGACACACGCTGTGTTAGCACGAATATGTATTACACAACGCAACGGTGGATGGCTCTACGCGTACGTATCGTACATGTGCATAGTTCTCAAGAGCTTAGTGACCAAAGTTCACATAGCTAGTTAAGAACAAAAAGTAGCTAAGCACAAAAAAATTATGCCTACCAAAATACAGGTCTCAGTCAAAATACCATGTCACCTTTACCATCTGTGACTGGTATCCTGCTTATTTTGACTAAGCAGAGAATTGTTGAGCGATAATAATTTGTGCTTAGGCAGCTCTATGAAATTTGGCCTAGCATGGCAGACCTCCCGCTTTGCAAATGTGATGTCGGTGAGAAGGGCCTCTGCAAAGACCCAGCGTGACGCGAGATAAAACCGGCATGTATGCGAACTTAAATAAATAACAAAAATGGAGTGATCGCTCTAGGATGACGTCCTGCTCTTCTGCCGGACACTCTACCTAGTTTCAGCTTGAGATAAAAACTTACTCGAGTATAGAGTACGAGTACAGATGAGTAAGAATACATAGTATGAGTACGCAAGTACTTAGAACGCGTACTCAAGTACGCGAGTACTAGTACAGATAGTACCTTCTCAAGTACGCGAGTACTAGTTCAGATAATACCTTCTCGAATACGCGAGTACTAGTTCAGATAATACCTTCTCATGTACGCAAGTACTAGTACAGATAATACCTTCTCAAGTACGCGAGTACTAGTACAGATAATACCTTCTCGAGTACACGAGTACTAGTACAGATAGTACCTTCTCAAGTACGCAAGTACTAGTTCAGATAATACCTTCTCATGTACGCAAGTACTAGTACAGATAATACCTTCTCAAGTACGCGAGTACTAGTACAGATAATACCTTCTCAAGTACGCGAGTACTAGTACAGATAATACCTTCTCAAGTACGCGAGTACTAGTACAGATGATACCTTCTCGAGTATGCAAGTATGCAGTAAAAAACCTACTCAAGTCGACGAGCAGAGTTAAAACGTGCTCGAAGGTATAAGTACGAGTACACATTGAGCTTTTCTAGCGAATCATTTCCCTCCCCCCAATAACTGTCAATTTGTCGTGCACTTTGTCTTCAATGCAGTTCTAAGTGCCCTGAGGAATAATTATGTCTGAAATACTTTCATGCGTGAGCACAATCGGTTTCTTAGATATGATAATCATCATAAAATCAAAGCAAGCACTTATTAAAATGCACAAACTCACTGTGATAACGTTTTTTTGTGCTGTTTTTTTTTGCGAAAATGTGAACACATTATAATGATGAAACCATGATCGACTACAACTGAAATATTAATTCTCCACAAACCGATAAATCAAACCCTTTAACATTTAATGTATAATGAAAGGTAAACGTTTTAAAACTAGACTTTTCTCTGGATGCGCGTGTTACACTAACTTGCACTTCTGTTTGGGAATCCGAGATCACTTAAACTGATTGGAACGACGGATCACTAAGATAGAAATGGTCAGCTCAAGGGGAACAAATGAGATCTTAACTTCATCACTGCATCTCTGATTGATTTAATACTTAGTACCTTCGATTCTGTGTTATTAAAGGGAAAGTTGCAGTCACTTAGAATTATTAAGGAAATGCCACTTTGGATTTCGTTCATTGCAGTTTCCACACGTACGATGCAAGCAAAGCAAATCAACCCGACTCTGAGACTCAATCTTCAAAGGATTGTGTTGTCAGTTAACGTAGATAGATTCCATCGTGGCCATTCCGCCTGTCCCAAAGAGACTGGGGAAGAGAGCCTGGACTTCCCACCGGCACAAGGCATGAGGTGATTGATTTTTTATCAAATTAATGTTATCAGCGTTGAAGATTCTTGCCTGCCGGGATTGACCATTAGACCGCTCGAGTTAAGTCTTAAAAAAAAGAAGGAAAAAAGTTCATGCTTCGTGGGAACAGTGGCCTTTCCCCCAGTTTTCAAGAATGATTAATGCAGGTTAGAGAGATCTTTTCGGAAATTCCTGAACAACGTAGACTTTAAACACATCTTGTGCCCAGACCAGGGCATCAGAAGAAACAAAATGCAAAACACAATAGTTCTTATCCTGTTAGTACTTTTCATAGTGGTCTCCAAAGTTTGGCGTACCGTGCGAAGTAAAAAACGACGGCTGGTCGTCATATGTGTAAACCCATACAATGTCCGGTTGATCGATGGCCGTAAAAACGTCCTTTCTACTTCGCCCTGCCCATCTATCCCGCGATATGTGATAATGAAATCAAACAATGGTGCCATCAAACTACTGTTGTTTTTTACTAATTAAATTAACCTCAATTCCCACTATTACTTGATAGTAAAAACCTGTGCTATTCGGTAATTCTGTATCCGTATGTCTGGTTAAGTTTATAGTTCTAGGTTAATTAGCCCTCTCTATACCCTTTTTGAGACCTTCTGACTCGATTGGTTATTAGCCACCTGTGATACACTTTCCAGTTCTTCCGTATGGCACTAAATGCCTGATATTATGTTTGGTTTGTGCAGTGCAGTTCGAAGCCTTATAAAGTTTTCCTTTGCAACGTCACAGCCAAAGTTTTGCCGACCAAGGTTCGGAGAAGCTATACGGAGAGCCATCAATGCAAAGTAAAATCAGATAATCACAGTTTCTTCAAAATGTCTCACAATTTTTCAAAAACAGTGTTGAATTTGTTGGAAACAAACAAACCAATAATGGGATGTTGTTTTTTTCTTTCAATAGAAAGTTTGCAAAAATGCTGAATTTGGTCGCAACGTTTGTTTATAAGATTGGAATGTTTTGCTACATTTGGCCGTCCGTGCCAACTAGCGTGGTTTTTTTATCAATAAACGAAAGGTCGAAGTCCCTCACGATACAACACTACTATTTCCAGGCAACCTCCAATGAAGACTTATCGTTCAAATTTCATTTTTTTGTTAATGTATATTTTTGTCAGGAGTGGTTGCTTAGGCGTATGGGAACTCTTTTGTAAAGGGGTGGGGACAAGGGTGTTGGTTCGCCGAAATGTTGCTCACACAAAAAACACAAACACCAATTTCTAATAAAAGGTCTTATATTTTCTACATTGCTTTGCCCGAATTTTCCACACTAAGTTGCCCGTTTGTTTTTGTTTTTATCGGGAGGGGGAGTTGCCCCTCCCGCCGCCCCTCGCTCCTACTCCAATGAGTGGTTGGACAAAGTAGGCTCCCTTGCTACTCGTGTAACCCTATACCATACACTGCAGTTGGTTTCCGATACAAGTTGACTGTTAAAATTTTCCTTGTGTTACAAGGTCCTTATCGTATGTGATATATCCCGGGGTGGTCAGGGACGGTGTTGTTGGAGGGAGAGGGCGGCGGATTCTTGTTGATGGCACAGCGACAAAATGCCAGCCCAGCCGCCGGGCATACAAGTCTCAGCTCCACGCGCCCTGCCTCCCAACCCCGGCAAATCTCTCTCTCTCACTCTGAGCTGCGTCACAACAATCGATTACATCGCACTTGCACGTAGACCTCGCGTCTTGTGGATAATGGTCGTGAAAACATACTCTTGTTTGACAGTAACAATCTTCGGAAATGTTTGCGAAGCTGTACAAGGGCATTATCCATCTATAAACTTCCAAGAATTAATTTGCTTTTCTTTGCTGTGATTGACAGTTTGCGCTTAAAAATAATTACGCTGGGAAGCTAGGCAGAAGGACACAAGATTTTTTCCCCGCCCTCCAGAGTGTTACATAATAAACCATGCATAAAGTCGTAAGAACTGGCTACTTTATAACATTGGTTTCACTGCAATAGTTTTCTTTGATTCTAACTGTTGCCTTTTTCGTCCATGTGCTGAATTTTAACTTCTCACATTTTGGCTCAAGACTTAGGAATCGATCACATTTTCCAACCCGGGTTTTCTCAAAACCCATTTTTGAGCAGGTCAAAATTGTTTGAAAAAAAACAACCTAATAATAAGTAAAATAAAAAACAACCGTTGTCTTGCACCCACTAAATGTTATATCTCTCCCCTTAGTTCAGGACTTAACTTTACCGATGAGATAAAATTATCGTTTCTGGAGGGTACGGAAGTCATTTCCAATCGATTGCGTTCTCGAGTAAATGAAATCTTTGAAAGCTAAAAATAGTTTATCATTACCACGATGATTGTAATTATCTGGCAGTCGTTGACGTTGCCGGGCACTTTGCTTTTTCTAGATTGTCCGTGTGTGTGTATGTTAGGAAAGTGTGCGCATGTTGGGATGATTAGGTTGTGGTGGGGGGGGGGGGGCATGTTTACAAAGATGAGAGCATTGATACTAGTCTGAGCATGCGTGTAAATACCACTATGTTTGCTGCATAGCAACAAAGCCATAATGAGACATTGTGCATCGGCATTAAAAGGAAGTTGATGCAGTATTTCTTGGTAGAGTAGGCCTAAAATCAATCGCAATTTAAATTTCAAGACAGTACTGTTAAAAAACAAAAACAAACAAAACTCAACAAACAAACAACCCAACGAACCAACACACGCACAAACAAACAAACAAACAAACAACCCAACAAGCACACAAACAAACAACCAACAAAGTTCAAACAAATAAGCAACACAACAAACACAAAAAACAAACAAACACTAGTCCGTAAATTTTGCCCCACACCGATGCTCTGATCTACGGACGCCCTGAAGGGATATGTGATGAAAACAAATCTACGTACCCAGAAATAATTGAGGTTCTTTATTTCGTGCGCTCGAATTTATTATGTGCTCACGAAATTATTTCTTGCACTCGAAAGAAGATATTTCCAGCGCTATTATAAATGCCGAGTTTGAAAGAAATTACAAAAAAAAAACTTTCTACGCAGCCAGACGCTTAACAGGAGCGTGTAAGTTTAGTACGGAGCCGTAGAGGGACATGAGGGGAAAATTAATAATGAATACAGAAATAATTTGAGTTCTTCATTTTGTGCGCTCGAAATCCGGAGCCCCAACCCTGTATCTTAGTTTAGCCCAGACTCAATGTACCCCCAACGTTGTACGTAATCGTATTCCCAAACCTTACCCCTTTCACTCTTGTGTAAATACTTCTTTGATATATACAGCACAGAGGAAGAGTCCTGCATTGGGGTACCCAAACCCTGTACCTTTATAAAGCCCATACCTGTAACCCAAACATATTACCTTAATATAGCCCGGACTTGAAAGTAGCCCCAACGTTGTACCTAATCGTGTGGCCCCAACCCTGTGCCTTTATGTAGCCCGGACTTAAATGTAACCAAAACAATGTATTTAAATGAAGCCCATACTTTAATGTAGTCACAACGTTTTACGTAATCGTAGCCCTAACCCAAGCCTGTACCTCAATATGCCCCGGATCTAAATGTAATCTGGACCACGTACCTGAAATGTAGCACCACCATTGTACGTAATCCAAACTCTGTGCCTTATGGTAGCCCGGTTTTAAATGTAACACAAACCATGTTCCTTAATGCAGCCCGAACTTGAACTGTTACCCTAACCTTGAACCTTAACGTAGCCCATACCCAACTGTAACAAAAAAACATGTACCGTAATGTAGCCCGGACTTTAACGTAGCCCCAACGTTGTAAGTAATCGTAGCCCTAGCCCTTTACCTTAATGTAGCCCAGACCTAATGTAACTGAAATATTGTACCTTAGTGTCAAGCAGACCTAAACGTCTGTACCAAACACTGTACCAATCCTAGTACACAGGACCTACGGCCTAATGTCCCATCCGAAGGACAACGCAATTATGGTAAAGTATCTTGCTCATGTGGCGCGACCGATGTAGCGTTTGTTATGAAATAAATATGGTTGGAGATATATTTCAAAAGAAGATTATAATGATTCACCTAAATATCCCTTACAATTGTGCGGTTTTTGTTTAGTTTCGTGATAAAACACGGTCCGCCATTTTGTAGGGCCAAATGTTCGACTCCGCAAAATGGCGGACCGTGTGTTTGTAGTTAGAGTGTGGTTCCGCTGGTTAGATTTCCGAGAGGTAACTTTATTTTTTTTTTTTTGAATCACTACTCACTATCTACAATGCACTGTTCGTGTTTTATTGCACGAACAGTTCTTAAAAAGGATAAGGAGCAATTCCAAAAATAGCAACATTTTCATAAATTTTAGGGCAATGTGTCCCTTCAATTTAACATTACGCGTCCCTGGCCTTGATCGGTAATTCTCTGGTAGGGTGTCTGACTATAACGGCTGAGGAAAATCACTCATCAATTGCTTTACAAAATAATTATATTGATTGACGGGCACATTATTAATTGCCAGGTTGCCATTCTCAAAATCATGACCTTCTGACGTACGTGAATAACCGTAAGAGGTAAAATCATCGTAATTTTCCAGTGGTATAACTACGGGGAGTTGGGGAGGGGGGCACGGGATCGTTTGCGCGCCCACCTACCGGGTGACGTGAATAACATGAAACATTACTTTTTGTGTAGTAATTTCATTGTTTTTTTAAATTATAACTTTTTGTTTTATATTTACACGCAGATAATGTATTATTGTTTACTTCTACGTCAGATTACTCTCTTAAATTGTTTGATTGAAAATCAGTGTAATTAGATTGAAAATCAGTGTAATTAGATTGAAAATCAGTGTAATTAGATTGAAAATCAGTGTAATTAGATTGAAAATCAGTGTAATTAGATTGAAAATCAGTGTAATTAGATTGAAAATCACTCCTTTTGATTGAGGCCAGGGACTAATCGTTTGCAGTTTGTACCTAGTTTCAATCGAATAGAGTAAATTTCAATCGTAAATTTTAAAAGAGTATCTTATAAATAGTAAACGACAGAGAAATGGCTCGTTGAAGAAAAATGCAATATGGAAACTACAATTTAAATGGGCTAGAAGTGCAGCCCCCCCCCAACAAAAAAAAATAAATAGATAAATAAAATAAATAAATAAATAAATAAATAAATAATTAAATAAAAAAAATAATAATAAATAAATAAATAAATAAATAAATTAAAAAAAATAACTAAATAAAAAAATATATGTATCATAAGAATAACAATAATAAAAAATAAAACAATAAATAAAAATAAAATAAAAAGGCCTAAATAAATAAATAAATAAGGAAATAAACTAAAAAAAATTCAAGCCTAGTTTCATCGCTGTATTTGACACACAAAACATTTAACATTGACAGTGTGTTATACCTGGCAGCATCGATACCAACAAGAGTTGCCGTAATAACTACGTGTATTTCTTAATTCTTCTAAAAACGCATCGTACATGGGGATCACAACGGTATCCGATAACGCCGCGAACACCTTTTTCCAAAGCATTGCTCGGGTTTGAGCTTCGGCATGGTTTGAAGCTGTGCGCTTTCGGTGAACTTCAAAACAGGCGGATGGAGCCTTAAGCCAACGCTCAAATCTAACCCGTGGTTTAGAAAAGGCCTTAAAAGTTTGTTTTTTACGGAGAAAACATGCCCCCCATGACATATCAAATAACGTTTATTAAATGATTTTTTCACCACGAGACACATAGGTTGACCGGTTCTCTAGTGGATAGGTAAAACACCGCAAACGTATAGAAGAAATAGTTTTGCGTGGGTCAGTTTTTATTGTACTTTTATCAACACTTTACACACACTGAGAGTACTTGTTTAGCATAATTTGGTGCAGTCGTTTACATATTCTTCGTGTTATTGTTCACGTAGATAAATTTACAAATCAATTGAGACCGTGATTGTATGTAACAATTGTTTACGTGTTGAAAAATGCATTTGCAATACTTTTCTCTCGTGTCACATGATTGACGTTTTTAAAGAAATTGTTTGTTTTTAATTCTTAGAAACAAACAAAATCCTAAACAATTGTTTTGCCTAACTATAAGGTTAGGACCAACACTGTGTGTTTTTTTGTTAATATTATATGAGCCGGAATTCGGAGGTTTCTTCACTGCCTTCCACCTCAGTGGACCCAGGTTCGAATCCCGCTTACGACCTGAACCTCGCATTTGGATTAGATTTTCAGTCCCTTTGGTTTTCCTCTTGGTTACAGTGCAGCACTTGTTAGGTTTCCTTAGTTACAGTACCATAAACAAATAAAGAACTTAATAATGACAGTAATAATAAGAAATGGTACAGTTTTGTTTTGTTTGAAAGTATACATTCTTGAAATGTCGTGTTGGAGAGCGAGAATCACAATTCAATTTAGTTGGGATCGATGCGTCTTAAACATTTCCTACGGAACCAATTTTATTATAGCAGTATATGTTATTTTTTTTCCATAAAAGAATACTACTTGTATTTTTGTTTTACCCGTATCAAGGAATATACCTGTGGAATGATTTCACTGGACTCGGGAAACTACTGAGTATCCAGTGCTAATTAACTCGCATTTTTGATTTGATTTGAAATAGTTTATTAAAAATCGACCATCGCAGCCGGCAGCTGAATCGCGGTCAAAAATACATTAAAAAGACATCAAAGTATAAACATTATAGCCTTAACATCCAAAACCATTTGTAATGATTTCAACCAAAAATTTAATTAGATTAAACTGAATTAAATTAAATTAAATTAAATTAAATTAAAGGGACCACCAGGCTTGAATACAACGGAGAAAAAATACACATCGGTGAATGGGTAAAAAAAAATCACTTATATTATGGCAACTTCTCAAAACTTTTTACTGAAAGACTTATTTTGTATGAAACTGTTGTATATCTACTCGACCCTTCAAAATCTGTTTACATCACAAAACCTTTAGATGAAGTTTAGAGAGCTTTGCTTTCCTGAAAAATGGCAAGTGACATGGCGTAATACCAAAGTTGTACTAGACGTATATTCTACGTGAGTTCCTCGATGGAATCTTGGGAATATATAGAATTCCCTCGCTCTTTCCTTTCTTTCAGCTCCAATTCATGATGCGTCCTACTGACGGTTGGTATCTCCGGAAAACACGAGGCGTCGGCATTTTTCCCCGCGGTGAACACGCGTTTCCTCCAGCACTCACACCGGAACAGGTGTCCGAGCACTTTCATGAATGCGTGGCGGAAATCCTTGTTACGGAATGAGTAAATAACCGGGTTCATCATGGAGTTAGTGAATGCCAAATGGAAACAGGCCAACTCATAGACGAGGAGCTGCTGTTGGAGGTTGTCATCCACGTGGATGAAGGTATCTAGGACTGAGATCAATGAAGCTGGTGTCCATGCTAGCAGGAAGAAGCCGAGGATCATGGCTACCGTCTTAGCCGCCTTCACGTCCCGTCTTAGAGTTGGCCGCCTCGCCGTCGTCTGCTCTTGGGCCGCTATACGGTTCAAGTGCCCCTTAGCAACCCGAAACATCTTAAAGTAAAAGTACAACATTAAATTCTGTGGAATGACAACGCTGACGGCAACCGTGAAGGCACGGTAGCTTTGGGCGTGGATGAACATCAAATCACAATAGTCGTGGTTGTAGTCCTTTAAATTATTCCATCCAAACAGAGGCATGGAGGACATCCCGATAGATATACCCCATGCTAAAGAAATCAGTAAAGCCACTTTAAGGACGCTCATCCGTACAACGTAGCTAAGAGGGTCCGTGATGGCAAGATACCTGTCAAACGCAATTATCGTCAGATGAAGAATTGACACCATTATCATAACAGTAAGAACGTTACTGCTGGCTAGGCAAGCGGTCGGCGTGACATTGGTCGCAAAGCCCAGGGCAAAAGCGATATCTATCGGTATCACGATGAGTCCGACCGTCAGGTCGGCTACGGCCAGACTGGCTATGAAGAAGTTTGTTGGGGTGCGGAGTTTTCGCTCGAGTATGACAGATGATACCACGAGTAGATTCCCCACGGTGATTGTAAGAGACAGAAGACAATCCCAAACGAGTAAAACCACAATCTGTAAACTGCTCAGAGGGGACGATCTTACATTCACATCGTCCGGAGAGGTATCGTTCGCCATTGTTGCCATCGACGGCTTCCGTCCTGTGTGAAATTAATTGCGTAAAATGGCCCATTCGATGAAGAAGCCAATCGCTTATGAATCCATCCTGTTTACTCGGCTGTGTAAACAATTACCCGAGTCCATCCGCCATGACTGAATTGGGAAAGACAATTGGAACTAATGGGGTATCGATGAACCTTCAGTGTCTACCCGCGCAGTATGAGCAACCACTCCACTGAACGTTTTTACATTGGTGGCAAGAACGTCTGTAGTCTCGATAACCAAGCAAATATTTTGTTATGACCGTCAACCTTTCAAGTTCTTTTCCACGGTATATTGATCTCTCTCTCTCTTTTCACAGCGGCAAACAGTTCGCTTGTGCGGTTCTCTGGTCAGTGGGATTTGAAGGCGCTGTGGTGTATAACTAAAATTGATCTATTGAGTTGAACACGCGAACGATGACTTCATGAGAGAGCCAGAAAAAAAGGGTCGTACCGTCACCACTGTTTCACCGAGCTGTTGCAGACGGCTGTTGCAGACGGCTGTTGCAGACGGCTGTTGCATTATTTAACGTAAAGTTTAAAGGCAGCCTTCTTTGTTATGGATATTAAGACGGGTTGGAGGTTTTGTTTTTCCGAAAATGTAGAAACTATTCGGTGTTTACTTCTTTTTTTCTGAAGTCTTCTTCTGTTGGTGAGGAACTTAGTCTAAAATCGAATCATACTTTAGATTTGTGTTTACAAAAAAAAAAAAAAAAATAAATGAACGTATACTTTGTCCAGATCATTTCGGTTGACCGTAATGCCTTTTTTTTTGGGGGGGGGGTAATTTGTTTGCAATTTTATTTTTCTGAGGAGTCTAACAGTCGTACAACTTTATGCACTCCCTGCACTTTTGGCTACACCTGGGACAAAACAGACAACTTAAAAAGTAAATAAAAATCGAAAAATGGAAACAGACTGAATTAAGACCATCAGAACATTAACACTCGATGACAGTTTAGCTATGTTCCTTCATCCATTTTTAAAGGCATTTCTTGATATTCGACATTGCAACTTGACAGTAAATATTTGTAGCCCATTGCTGTTCAAGCGTTAATCGGCACATAGATGAAGAGGCTATGGATAACATTACCTTCGTGACTAAAAGTCATTTGCGACGATAAAAAGGCACAGAAGTCATTTCATGAATAACACATGCACTTAGAGAGAGAATGGTGATTCGTGTTATAATGTACACAGTGTATTTTGAAGCTTACCAATGGGGCCGATGTTATAGGGGAAATATCCCGGGGAATGTGCCTTCGAGGATAGAAGTATGGAACTTGGCACACAGCGTAGTTCATGC
This sequence comes from Marthasterias glacialis, assembly GCA_911728455.2. Lineage (NCBI taxonomy): Eukaryota > Metazoa > Echinodermata > Asteroidea > Forcipulatida > Asteriidae > Marthasterias > Marthasterias glacialis. Next base: position 23,855,090 of record OU452225.1, read on the forward strand.
GAAAGATATATTTGGCGACAAGGCCATCGCAGATTTGTCTTTTGAACTGTGACCGACTTTTAAATGCTACATTTAGTGGGAGACGACCTTTCTCAGTATCTTTGCTCCCCGGCGTTTATTTTTCTGTAAGAAGACGGAGAAGATCTGTGGTGTATACGTCTTTCGACGTCAGCGGCGAGAGCGAATAAATGAAATTAGTATTGAACGGTTTATCAAAGTAAAACTAACTTATGTCAACAGCTACAATTTAATACGTATGAGACTCTCAATTTGGCGGCAGGTCGGTATTTGCCCATACCAGAAATTACACATTTTAAAAACAACAAATCAATTAAGTACATCATTTCAAGGTGGAATAAATATAACGGGTACTTTGCTAAAGTTTGGGACTAGATGGCAAATAGAAAGGTATAAATAAAGCAAAATAAATTACGTTCGCTAAGTGGTTAAATTAACTCGATCAAAATTGTATATACTGGTAAAAACTTATTGCGGACGTAGTGGTCATTATGAATTTTTATATCCTTATATTTATTTATTTATTTAATTAGTTTTTTTTTTACGAAGGCTTAAAGCCAGACTTTAAGTTCCTGACTTCAATTGTATGACTTTTGGTCCGTCCACTCATTTATAATATAAAAAACCCGTAATTTTCTTTTACCATGATGATACAGAAAAAGTAAATATTATCCCTTTATATGCCGTATTTATGACAGCAAGAAGGCGCAATACCAAGTCCATTGTGAAAGTACACAAAATATTTCAATTCATTAAAATAACAAAATTTCCGAGCAAATATCTTACACTAATTACATTGTCAAAACTGTTAATAAAAACCCTAAAAAGGTGTATATCAACTGCTTTATTAGAAGTCTAAATGCGTTTGGTTTACCACACTATTTCTATGGTTTGACCACCAATCTTTCCCAAAGGGCGCCCTCTTGCAGTAAAAATAAGGCCTATTGAGCATTAATTGATGCCAGGGGCGTGGTTTGGCGACCTCGACCAGAAACAAGTTTGAGCTTCGGTCATCGGTTTAGCGTTTTCGCGTGGTCTGTTCAACCGAAGTGACGCAGCTGTCCGACCAAACCGTAACCGAGTTGTTGGCTCGGTTAGGCTTGGTTTCAAGATGGCTGATTCCACAAACTTACAAAAAGTGTCGACAGAATTCTTTTTAAAAATGAAAAACATTAAAGCATACCAATCCAGCAATGTCGATAAAATTACAAAAACTAAGTTCCATTACTTGAAAATAAAAAGAAGGCTGTACATTTTGAGAACATTAATTTCTAAGAAAAGTACCCACGTCACAAACTGTTTCTGGTTACCGACCCGTTTTTGCGTAGCTCTCAAAAATTGTTCTGGTCTGTGAATTTGACGTCAGAAACTTGTTTCTGGTCGAGGTCGCTAAAACACGTCCCAGGTAACGCCTTCAAACATGTTGTCATTATATCGACAGGACAATAGTTGTTTACAGAAAGCCATGTATTCTCTTATGAGATATTACTTAGATAATTATAGATCATAAAATAAGCATTTATTTAATGATGCTACTAATAACGAAAAGGACCAGAGCTTAACGAAAATAGTAAGCATATAAAGGTGTCTTTAGAACGACGTTTCAATTAAATAACTTCGCAGAAGCTTCGGGCTGCGGGAGGTACTTGACGATTAAAATGCAAATGAAGACATTGTTCATGTATAATGTTTACTATTAAATGCAAATTTATTCTTCATGTATGTGTTAATTGCGAGAGTTAAATAACATTGACGCTAACTGAATTCTGCTGTTGATTTACCTCCCCATACTCATTATCACGTTAATCTAGTTATTTCTGTACACTGAGATTTAAACACAAAGCGAAATACAAAGTGCAAACAAAGATGGTCAATCGCTTTGTTTCCCCGTCTCTCTCTCTCTATAGGGCGCCCTCAGTGGGAATTCAAAGTTCTACCCCTCCATTCATTTTTAATCCCAGAAGTCCATGCAGTGTGGCTGCCTATACTTCGGCCTTATTTATATGACCTGATAATAATAACTATTATAATAATACTAGTAATAATTACAAGACATCTGCATGACAAAAAGTACATGTTCATGAACATTTTTATACATCATAACTTTATTTATGTTTTGTCAACGGTCTCGAATCCGTAGGTTTTTCCTACCTGCGATGCACAACATTTACTGCAAGCCTTTAACAATGTGCAGCCATGTTTGTTTTTCCGATTCAAATAACGGTAACCAAACCGAGACTGGAGGGGCAAACTAGTCTAGCCTCAATATGGTAATGTTGATTTTGGCGTGGGTGACGGCAGCGTGGTAAAAGTCTTTGGGAACGTATACAGTGATTGGAAATAATATTGCGATATCAGCGGCCCATTCGTACACACGGTTCAGAAACACCCTCATTAAATCTTTGACTCCGGAATTTGTGCATGCGTTTGGACAGACTCGTTTTTGTTTGTCATTTGATGCTGCAATCGAGGCCCATAAATTGCCGTCCATTTGAGTTGTGCGCGCGCAGCCATAAATGGACTTAACGTTGTGAAAGAGTTAAAATCACCCACATCATGTGTTATTATACGTCAGGGTTAGACACTTGCGTTTGAGTTTCCCGCCTTAATACATTTTATTTGTGTGTTTTTTTCTACAAGAAAAGCTTGTAAAGACATTTACATAACCCTCCATTTAGCTCAAAGAATATGCCCATTTGGAATTACTAAGTAGCGATTGTTCACCACACAATGTCCCGTTGAACTTTTTTTATTGACGTATAAATCTACTTCTACATTTAGCCGATAAAAACGAGAGCTTCGGCTATTGTGTGACTCAATATTATAGGCAAACGGCCATTCAGCTTACACATTTAAAGTACTAAACGGCTCGGATACGAGGTAAGGTTTTGTAGGCAATTTGGAGGCGAACAAACTCACACTATCACTGTTTAAGTTTAACAGCACAAGACATATTATTTCTGAAACATCTTTTTAACTCCATGTCAGTTTGGTAACAAACTTGAACATGGACGATCTGTTTTCTTTGTGTAGATTGCCTGGACTTTGTCGCCTATTGCCTCGAGTGAGTGACAGCTAAGGAAAGGTACGTTTGCACCATCTTTTAGTCAATTGCACAGGTCAAAGATTCTTGTTATGTTCAAAATTTTTCAACTTCTCCATTGTTCTCATGATTAAATATTCTTGTTTGTTTTCATTTTTTCATTGTACCGTTTTCGGACTTTGATATGAATTAAACTTTGGAGTTGAACTTGACCCGACAGTAGGCATTGTTCAATGGTATTGTCCCAAATATAGAGTAATCAATAGATTGAATTGATTACACTTTCACAATGTGTGGTCGATTTTGCTTGATCATTCCGATAGGTCATACACCCAGTAGCTGTCCTCCGTATCGCCCGATCGGCTTAATACCTCGCTCGGGTACTGGCTGAAAAGAGAACACTCTCCTCTCGATTGCGAGAAAACAAAAGAAATACACCCGCTGTGGTGGATGCAGCTTTGGGTACACTGTTTAACATTACTGGCGACTGCACGATGAAGAGCGCTCTCACTCATGCTCATACGCCCTTTAAACTTTTTACTGATGTAGGCTGACTTCGTCTTACGGTTAGGGTCTGCAATAAAACAAAACAAAACAAACAACTGAAACAAAACCACTTTAGCATTCTTGTATTTACGGTATTGTTGTTTTAGTTCCGGGAATACACATTACTGCCCCTTCCTGGTTTTCAGGAAACACAATTTACAACCAACATGCTGAAGCTTCGTCTTAGCAAACATTGAAATTATTTCATAAAAGCTTTAAACAAAAATTAATCTCGTGAATCCAGATTTCAAATGGGGGGTGGGGTGGGATGGTACCCGGGGCACGGACATCATTTGTTTTTTGTTTGATTGTTTGTTTGTTTGGGTGGGGGGAATCCCCGCGCCCCCTAGTTACCAGTGACTGTTCTCATGACATTTGATTCGGTACTAAAACAAGTGTGTGAAAGACAAACGTCTGGATTAAAAGTCGTCCCTTTATTATGTCAGACATTCCAAATGATATATCTTTCCTTTATGTATCGAGTACTGCGTTTATAAACAAAGAAGTAAACAATGACACACCACAAAACAAGAACAACAAGAACAAGAACAACCACAACCACAACAACAACAAAAAAAAAGGGAAAAAGAAGAGGAATTACAAAACTATTTGGGAGTAAATTTTGCAGTTCTTACCGTCCCAATTCATGCACGGCCCAACTCCAAGCGGGTACTGTTCGACAGTAACCTCAGCAACCTGGAGATAAGCAGTTTCTACGGCCGGTACTGAAGAGTCCGCAGATAGAGTGATATACCTTGCTAATAATGGCGGATCACATAGAAATTCATGATCATTCTTCAAGCCACACTTTTGCTTCTTCGAGAAATCGGGGCCGTTCTCCGCACTGACCAGTGCGATGAAATTGTCAGGTGCTGTGTTGCCTACACGTCAACATATAATGGGAAAAAAGAGGGGTGTGTAAAAGAAATGGTTTAAAGTTTCACTTTTCGTGTATATTTATTTCGTTTGTCAATTTATACACTGATTAAAGAACAATTGAGCCCCCCCCCCTCCCTTATTTTGTAAAGTTATGAATAATTAGTTTTAAAAATTCATTATTCACAGAAGATATTTATACCTTCAAACTTAACGGTGATTCTACCAATGCAGTGCTCGTTAATTAAATCCACTTGCCACAAAGTGTGAGGATCATCGACAAGGTTAGCTAAAAAGGGGTGAAGTAAGAAGGGTCATTCAAAAAATAAACACACGTCACATTTCAGAACAATATCAACCCTCATTGGCAAGACATTTTTGAGATTGAACGCATACCGCCGTTTTACAAGCCTCCACATTTTTATACAGATATATAAAGAGGATTTCTTGCTTAGTGATATGTGATAGGTGCGCAGAGTATCACCGGAGTTTCAGTCACCGTCTCTCTCAGCAATGGGAGACTTTGCTAGGTGCTACGCTAGGTGGCAGCAGACATACCAGGTAAATTTCCATCGTTATCGTTGTAACGCTTACATTTCCGAGAACAATGGAATTACCAGGATTAGTCTGCTGGCTTCCCCAAAATTCACCCATTCATACATTCTTTTCACCCAGTCGTCTATTTCAAATCAATCGAGCGCCCTCCACGACAGGTATTTGTGTCTTCCCATAATTCCATTTACTGTGGACACTACAAGAACGCACGTGTGCATTTCAGCATTTCGGTCTTTGCACAGGTAATTACCCTTTGTTTTATCCGACGTATTCATCTTTGGAAGTTGTAGAGTTTCCTCACTTGTGGGATTATGTTATTGCTGTAGACAAGATAAGTAGAGCACGAAGTCCTGGGCTCTGCAAAATGTTTAAAGCATTTTGGCTTGGTGTATTTTATTGTTATGGTTTTAATTGTAAATCCAAGATGGCGGCCTCCGGCGCAGTACAGTATCAACCAGCTAGCTCCATTTACTCATTGTGACTTCGTTTATTTATAAGGTTTTTCTTTATATTTTTGTTCAGTTTCTTGAACATACCTCCTTCATCAAAGCGTATACACGTGCAACCTTAACCGGGAATATACATTAAGTTCAGTAGGGGTTACATATACTAGTACGACTACTTAATCACCTCTATAGATTTCTATGGGTGCAATTCGAATGGACTGGAATTTGTGCATAATAGCTGTTGTAGGTTCACCTTAGTGTGGTGGGTCTCGGTCAGTTGATGTTTCACAGCGCTGTTGGTCAGAAAGCAATGCTTCAGAATGTTTTTGTCTCAGCAAACAAATACGCCAGGCAACAGTCCACAACAGTGTTAAAAATATGATGAATTTTGGCTGGTAGCCTGATGCTGCTAAGCATGATTTGTCTGTGCTAAGCAGCTTTATCAACTGGGCTTAGTTTCACAGAGCTGCTTAAGCAGACAACTACTGCTTAACCATTTTCTGCTCGGCAAAAATCAGCAGGACACCAGTCACAGATGGGAAATAGTGACTTTGGGCTGGTAACCTTTGTTTCTGGTAAGCAAAAGTTGTCTGTGCTTTGTTAGTTTTTGTGCTTAAGTAGCTCCAAGAAGCTGGGCCCTGTCAGTGGGCCGTGACCATTGGGCTTACCGGACTTAAAATATGTCTTAGTGTCGCCGTCATTGGCATGGCTTCCTATGTGCAGTTCGAGCTCACTGCTCTGCTGTGCGTTTCTCTCGGTTGCAGTTGAAGCTGCTGCTATTGAAGCTACGTACAGTGTGGGAGAAGCAAAAAATGAAACACCAAAATGAACAAATAAACCAATACTCTAGTCCCCAATGCTTCTTTTTGTTTCAAGGACGCCTCCATTTATGGCTGAACAGACGTATCCGGCTGCCACTTTATCTCCCTTAATTTAGGTCAAATTGTGTCGTTACCTGTCCAGAAAGGTTCTCGACAGAATGTATACAGCGAGGAACAGGCACTTAGAACAATTACAATGTGTCGAAGTCATGAACGCCATTTTAGTTATTTTGGGCGTGAATGCGCGAAAGTGCCGGCCGCTCGATGAAATGTCCGCTTGAATTTTCTTTTGTTAAGGTCAATGTTTAGCGTTTTAGCTACCAGTTTCTCGAGAGGAATATTAAGGAAGGGAAATAAAGCCCAACATCCATTAAAAAAAAAAAAAAAATCCCTTAGAAAGTGGCAGTCGGATATGCAAACTTTTCCAGTCGTGTGCAAGTGGTTTAACAGTGTTCCTGTCTGCATTGTTGTTAGGACTCAATGCACTGCTCAAAAGGCCACGAAACTAAATCCATACCGTTCACGAAAAACATGTACGTGTGTGTATCCGATATGTGTGTGTGGCTGCAACCGAACCACCGCTGCGATCGTGGCAAGAAAGTCACACCAGGTGCTGTTGCTAGGCAGTTGCTAAGGTAGGCGGGGCTTAATGGATTGGTCTAGTATTTGTTATGCAGTCCAGGTTCAGCCACCCACAAATTCTGGTCTGCTGTCTATTTTTAAATCAACTACTGAAAAGTGTAGTTATTTACTACATAATATGAGACCAAAACAATACTCGTCGATAAAATGTTATATTATCTCTGTGAATTTATCGGAAACTGTCTACAAAACGACATTGTCCGTTAAAAATCCACCATGGAACAATTTTATCAGTTGGCGCTTGTGGTACCTACTGCTTAATGATACTGAATGACATGTCGTTCCGAGGGACTTTTCGGTTTGATTTTTGAAACAAAGATGACAAATTAGGAAAACAAGTCGTTTTCTTACTGCCATTCCTGGCACAATCTTCAGCTACGTGTCTCTCGACGGCAATTTCAGCAATCCGCAGGACTGGATCAGTAGAGGGCGCCGACTCCATATCCACGGTGACGTAGCTCGCCCTAATCGGTGGGTCGCACACGTGTTTGATCACTGCCCCGGGCTTGTACTCGACCTCGGCCCCTGATGAGTTGCACGGCGTGTTTTGTGTGTAGTGTGTACTGTTTCCAGCACGCACTATTATAGTATTAGATTGGCTGGCGGCTGCAGTTGCTGTTCGTGGGGAGAACGAGTTAAATAAATAAGCTCTGAGAAAACTTTATCGCTGTTGTATATTGTGTCTAATCAATACTTTACACTCAATGGAAACATCAAGTCTGCGTGGTTTTCCTTGTTTTTCTTTGTCATTCTGTTTTCAAGTCACAGATGAACGAAACTAATGTTGCTAAATGAGCTCCTCTGAAACAATTTATTCCTTTCCCTGACGTAATTATGATAGGAGTAAAAACCGGAACTTACCTAAAATAAGTGTGATTTTTCCCAACCAGTGTGTATCTCCCAAGTCCAATCGCCACCAAGGATGAAGGTCATCATTATCTTTAAAAATCGAGAGACATGTTTTAATTTACTGCGTAAATCGTCAGTATTATTTGTAAATCGTGCCAGCAGTTGAGCCATTCCATTACAGGCACAATGCAGGATTGGTATTCATCCAACAATAAAGAAATATTTCTGTCGGAAATAATGTCAAAGTCGAGAAAATAGAATTTGAAGACCCCAATTTTAATTTCGATTGCAACAATCAAAATTAATGACAATGTGTTTACATGCTGAAAAGTGTGCGAGGCGTTTTTTTGTTTGTTTGTTTTTAGCCCACGTTTTCACAGGTTTGTTTTTTTCACGTATATATTTAATCACACAAATTAAGAACACTGCACTATCAGCTTTACCAATGCTATATTTTACTTTGAAGTATTTCCCATAACTTTTGAAATTAAGTAACAGCTATTCGAAATCAATCAACTGCCCATATTGTAGTTCTGTTTTACTGTTTCTTGGGCGTACCGTGACTAAATAAAGTTTTAAATAAAAATTGTATAATTGAACAACAGCTTTGCACAGAACTATCTGTGTATTGTGTAGATTTATTCATCACATGCTGTCATATTGTGGGCTGGTATAGAGTATAATACCAGTCAAAATCTGTGTTGATATGGTAGCAAGGTTAAACGCCATTGTATCGTGGTGGAAAACAACAAACACATAACAGATCTATAAAACAAAGGATTGCAGTAACACCATGTTCATTATCTCACTTTTGAATGAGTTAGGGTGTGTTCTGATAAGAACCGATGAGTTCAACACTCGACGTTTCGATCAATACGCTCTGTTCGTCTTCAGGAGAAAGCTTACTTACAAAACGTTTGATTCTGTCGTGACTCAAAACTTGCCAGAGGTGTCCCTACAAATGAATGTGGTGTTTGGGGGGGGGGGGTAATTTGTGGCTTACATGTGCTGGAGTAAGTTGAAATACTACCATCAGTTGCATCCCTCGCTGGGTTGTCTACTGTGTCGCTGCTTTGTGTCGCTGTCCAGTCAGAGGCACTTAGAGCTTCAAGTATATATTTTAGAAAAAAAACAGGGAGAAAGAAGAGTGTAAACCTTAAATGAAAAGTAGAACATTAATGTTAAATGAGATCAAGCACTTTCGTAGCAGCTATCTTGTCCACTTGCTCTATGATATACTAAAGGATAACGCCTAGGAGGCGGGGCACCAGCAGGAATTATGTTTTGATTTTTTTTTTTTTTTTTTTGGAAGTATGATTGCGCGGGTTAGTAAATTACATAGCTGTGTATTGCGGGAGATGCGATAGCTTGCGATTGGAAGCCATTTTCGGTCCAAAAATGCATATGCGCACAAAACAGGCCTCACTAGACTGCAACGAATGCTAGACTTCTGTCTTCGGACTGAAAATGGCGTCCAGAAGCCCCGTGGCCAACGAGAACCAGTCCCTCCTTTTCACAATTCTCTCAATACACAGCTCTGGTAAAACAGAGAGAAGGGCGGAGAGACTCGCGAAAAATATCTTACTGTCATTAGTGACGCACTCCTTAGAATGGTACTCTTTGACGATCACCTCGGCAATCTGAAGCATTGCGTGTGTAACCCCAGGACCAGATCGGTCGATGTCTAAGCTGATATACCTTGCGGACACCTGTGGACTGCATAGGAACTCGACCACAGACCCTGGTTCAATTGTTGGTTTCCCCGCTATATCACACGGTTGGTTCATACTATAGTCGTGGTTGACGCCAGCTCGTGCTACGACATCAAGAAAGCGGTGTTCTTCGAGTTGTATAAATGAAAATTTATGGCGTAAAATTGATTGACATATTATTATTATTTATTATTTATTTGGCCATTATTCAAACATTCAAAACGATAGGAGTGAACATACAAGCATTTCTACAACTCAGTCTCATGAAAGATAAACAATGTAAATAGCGAATAAGTAAAGAGGATTAAATGACAAAGATACTTCAAGATAAGACATCGAAGGTGGACAGGATTAATACAAGTGGATAATCACCGTTTCTCCAATGCATATCAATCCATCCTTGAATAGAACACAAACATTGACGATAAGAAACGGTAATATGGTAACAAAAATATACTCTGAGTAAACAAAGGTGTCTAAAATGAATCTGATAAAACAAATTTATAAAATAAATCAAACTTCAAAAGTAAGCTGGCAATTAATCAATAAATGAATTAAATAAATGTGAAGATTATGAATTTTGAATTTAAAAATATACATTGTACCTTACTCTTACACCCATATGTATAACACCATGACTGGATTTGACTATTAACAATAAACAATACCTCTTTATGATCTACAGTTTGTTAAAATATTAAGAGCACAGGATTATGAATTAAGTCCCGCAAGACTTTTTGAAAGAATAGTTGAAAACGACTTCTCATAACATTACCATTCCATTGAACTTTAAAACTAAAAGTAGCTATTTTGAAGCTGGGTCTTCTATAATTTGCCTTTTTTCCCATTTTTATTTTAAGGAACTGAGATGTGTATCTTACCGCAGCAGTCGGTTCTTAGTGTGACTGCAATGACGCCTAACCAGTACTCATCGCCAAGGTCCAGTTTCCACCAAGGATGGTCATCATCGTGAGCTATGCAGTATAGACAACGCAGTAATGTTAAGGTTAGTTGATGTTGACATCGATAATATCTTGCTTTGCGCCTGAAGACGATCAGAGCTTACTGATCGAAACGTCGAGATGTTGCTAGATTGTTACACCGCAGGTTCTTTTTAAAACCACCACAACTCATAGAGCAACATTCCCCGGGTTACCGCAAACCACACTTAATTGAGAATGAGTAAATGACTTGTAGTGAAAAATGAGAATTTGTTGAACTGGGGTAAAGTTACCTTGAATGAGAATCCAAATCCTTCAATAGCAAGCAAGCATGCAAACAAGCAAGCAGGCAAGCAAGCATACAAGCAAGAAGAAAGCAAGCAAACATGCAAGCAAGCAAGCCAACAAGCAGGCAAGCAAGCAGGCAAGTAAGCAGGCAAGTAAGCATGCAAGTAAGCATACAAGCCAGTAAGCAAGCAAACATGCAAGCAAGCAAGCAAGCAAGCAGGCAAGTAAGCAGGCAAGTAAGCATGCAAGCAAGCATGCAAGCCAGTAAGCAAGCAAACATGCAAGCAAGCATACAATCAAGCAGCAAGCAAGCCAGCAAGCAAGACAGCAAGCAGGCAGGCAAGCAAGCAAGCATTAAGCAAGCATTATGCAAGTTTGCAAGCAAGCAGGCAAGCAAGCATGCAAGCAATCATTAAGCAAGCAGGCAAGTAAGCAAGCGGCAAGTAAGCATGTAAGCAAGCAAACATGCAAGCAAGCTAAGCAGCCAGCCAGGCAGCCAGCCAGCCACTTGACACTTGCACTTCGTATTGCTCGACCAATAATAAAGTCACCTGTCTCGAAGAACGTATCAATGTTGCCGTCTATTGCGTTTGCTGATGACAACTTGTTATTGTTGTTTTGTGTAGCCTGCCATCCATTTCTTGTCGCACCTGTCAAAAAAACAATGTGTTCAACAAACAAAATAAATCACAACGTAGCCATTATATTGTTCTTTGGGGAAGTATGAGTCTTAATTTGTGACATAGACCGATTTAATTAACTCTACACAGTGGCGTAACTAAACGGGTGGGTGGGGTGGGGGCACGTCCCCCACCCTCCAGTTGATGTCCGTGGCCCACGGTGCCCCACCCCCCATTTGAAATTTTGACTTTTGATATTAAAAATTACCAGAGTAAAATGTAACATTTTGTAAGCTGCATGTAGTAGTTTTAATGTTTTTTGTAAGCTATTTTTCTATTTACACGCAGACAGTGTATTTGCTTTTACCTCCACGTCAGATTACCTTGTAAAAAATAGCAAACGGCATAACAAGAGCGCTGGAAAGGGGCTTGTTTAGGCAAAATGACCATTTTAATTGGCCAGAAGTGCCCCCAAGAAAAAAAAATGGTGCAGCCCCTGTGCCTCCCTAAAGTGTACCCTAGTTTCGCCACTAACTGTATACTCGCCAGTGATTTCTGAGTAAATTAATCTACGATTACCTCAGTAAGGTTCGAACCCAAGACCATCGCGAATCCAGAGCACAATGCTTAACTGCGAGACCACGAAGAGCGCCCCCGCGGTTATTTTAGGGGCCTCTAGTTCGATCGGTGTATGTCGAAAACTTAAAGATGCATCCCTTACCGTTCTTTGGTGCGCACTCTTCTGTCTCGTACTCATCAAGCATCACTTCAGCTATCTGTAATGCCTGCTCCCCAGCGACGTGACTATCAAAACTAAGAGAGACGTATTTTGCTAGCGTTGGTCTGCCGCACAGGAATTGAATCACGGCTCCGGGTTCACACTGTCTCTCCGTAGCAGGAGACCCACATGTTACGTTGAGGTTGTCCTGGTTCAGTCCGATTCGCACCACTGCTCCGATGAACTGGTCCCCTTTAAAACAAAGCGTTCTGGATTTGTAGTTGTTGGTTATATCTTTAAAACAAAGCGTGGATTTGTAATAATCGGTTGTATCTTCAAAACGAAGCGTTCTGGATTTGTAATTATCGGTTATTTTTATCTTCAAAACAAAGCGTTCTGGATTTGTAATTATCGGCTGTATCTTTAAAACAAAGCGTTCTGGATTTGTAATTATCGGTTATATCGGCTCACTGATTATAAAGTTCAAGCCAGTATCGATCCCCAAAAGAAACATTTCTGTTTGAAAAACTGTTAAAGTTAAGATAATGACATTCAGAACATAGAAAATATAGGTGCTTTATTCTTGCGAATTCCAAGTTGCTTGAATAGCGTTAACATGGTTAACTTGGGCTAATAACACAGCTATGAGTAAATTAAATATATGAAAGGATTACATTTTTCATGAGCAAATGTTTTGTGCAAACTTCTGAAGCTTTTAGTTAAAGTACCGTTGTTACCTATAACGACAAGAAAACAAAGTGCTCCCTGTGAGTTGCTTGAGCATTTTCCATCCTTCTTTTGCAAGAGACAATTTGTAAATATGTTTATAAAACAAATCTGGGGCTGTTGCCTATAATCAACGAGACATGGCGAGATATAAACGCAAGTCTCTTCGCAGCACAGCTAAGAACTGGGAGGAGTAAATGAATCCGTTGCGAGACAAACATAACTGCCTCTATCAAAGTCCGCATAAAGCACGTTTACACTATTATTAATAATATTAATTAATATTGTTTTCATTATTTATTAATTACAAACATAAACGTTGGATAGTGTGGGATGGACCTGTATCCAAAACAACTACAGACAGACTTGACGGTCAAAATCAGATTTTACCCGATGTTTTACTGAGAGTAACAGTCACGCTCGTCAACCACGACGCGTTTTTTAACTCCATCTGCCACCAGGGATGCTCGGTTGTTTCTTTAAGAAAGTGTAAAATCAAAAACCCAAATCAATTAAATGATTACAAGACGGACTTTTTTGAACGGAACACTTTCTTTAGGGTTCACCTAGTCTGTATTTAAAGTTGCATGACCCGTGTTTTTTTTTTTCTTCTTTTTTTGAACGAATTTGGACAGATGATGCTGTTTCAAACGAAAAAACATGCAAAACTTTCGCAAAAGCCACAGACAGTGCACAAAATACATGTAACATGCAACATTGTTTGTACATGGCTTGTGGATGTGAGGTGAGATAATGTAGGGATTCTGACAATAATTCAGTTTTAGTCTTTAATGAACTACCCTTATCATTGGCAGACTTTTATCGTGCGATACATTAAATGAAAGCTTGTAACTTTCTCGATTCTATAAAAATAACTATCTGAAATTTACTATTTTTTTAAGGGGTCAAATCGGCAAAAAACTTGACCTACATCTTTAAATTACTTGTTGAGTTTTATCTGTACTCTAAAGTCTTTTTTTGTATTTCATTCTGAGGCTATATAATACACGCCAGCTGGGAGCAGCCGTCGTATGTACGTTTCCTTTGTTTACGTAAATTCAGGGCATGCGCACATTTTTCGAGACAATATTCTCCCGGTATATGCTGCCACCTAGCGTTTGGAAAAAGGCAACCAGTAATGACCGCCATGATTGTAGAGGTATTCACACTTACTTGTTTCGGAGTATGTGTTTACGTCACCGTCTATTGCTCTACCAGACCTGTAATGCCCAGTGTCTGTGCTCTGTGACGTGTCTATTACTTCAGCTTCAAGAAAACAGTAACAATCTTGGCTTTTTAATAATTTTTTTGCATCGGGGATAAACAATATTATTATTATTATTATTATTTTTATTATTATATTATTTTATCCATACACCGATGTGTGTTAAGCACGATATAATCTGTACTTTCCCGAGTCCTTTGAAAGACAACACACACTTGTTTCCTCGGGTGGGATTCAAGCCCATGACTCCCGCGGTCCTAAAGCAGATGTCCTAATCTTAAATTATTGTGAATGTAAGTTAAATCGCTGTAAAATATGCTTCAAAAGTTCAGCTGCAAACTTGGCTTATCCTATAATATACTTCTCGGTTACCATGGTGGTCCAATGACTGCGGTTCGTAATAACGGGTGGGCGTCAGCGCCCTGGGACAGGCCTAAACCGGGCAGTTCGGAATGTCTGTTTTCGCGCCGGAAATGTTAAACTCTTACCCTGGAAACTTGCTCGACAACCCCCAGACGCAAACTCTTTGATGTACACCTCAGCAATTTGGAGGACTTGATCGTCGAATAGTTCAACATCTATGCTGACGTACTTTGCCAGTATCAACGAACTGCATAAGAATTCAGTGGCTTTCTCTTTGCGAACCGACAAGTGGCCGCACGCGATGTTTTCTGTGTTGACTGCGGAACTGTTACCGACTCGTACCCACACGTTTGCAGTGGCGAGCTCTTCACATCAACGAGTTATAATAGAAATATGAGACAATCAGTCAAAGTTGCAATACTATTCGTCCGAGTTCAAACACATTACACAATAGACGTGTATTTGAAATATCATTCATTTTGTATGTATTAAGGAATTATAAGGTAACTTAGCACGCTATAACCGAGTTGTAATAGTGCACTGGGGTGTGAGTTCAAATCCTGGTCATGATACTTGTGTCCTTGAGCAGGGCACTTATAATATTATTGCTTTTCTTCACCCAGGAGTATAAATGGGTACCTATGAGGGTACAGGTTAATGTTGAGTTTGAAATAGACTTTAGAGCGCCACGGCAGCTCGGGGCTGTATACTCCCCAGGGAGCTGAGAAAGATTACAGGAATATTATTGCGATATGCCCGCGATATATGCTGCATGCTACTTTCGGTAACTGGGGCGTCACAATTTGTCCGAAAGATTCACCCGATTACGGTTCAGAGGTAATTCTTGTGAAAGAAGTTCGAAATGTTTGATGGGACCCTTTTTATGATGCATAAGGGAGAGATGCAGAATAAAACAGGCGGTAACCTGAGTTAACACGAGGTTGAACCCTGGATAACTGAGGTAAACCTCAAAAAACCTCAAAGCTAACCTCGAGTTACCCTCTGTTTACTTTTTGCATTCTTCCCTAAGGCAAGATGGCTGATCAGTGTCTAAGCAGTTGCTTGAATGCATGACTGAAAACAAACAAATATGTTTACCTGAATTGAAGATCACCGTGACCATACCCACCCAGCGTTCGTCACCCAAGTCCAGCATCCACCAATGTTTTGAATCGGTCTCATAAGCTAGAATTACCAACAAGAGAGACGAAATCGTGAGCCTAGTCGTTTGAGGCAACTTTTTTTTCAGGCAGTTTGAAGGCAATCAGCTGCAGTGCATGCCACTGGACCACTTACGACTTATGTGGTTTTGTAGCATGCATTGCAGTTTTTGAAAAGCACATGAAAATGTTTTTAAACAATTTCTATGGATCTCCAAGAAAAATGTTTTTCTTGTTGTTTGCCAAGAATCGGTTGCCTGTGAATTGCCTATTGCTATTGCAAACCATCGACAGATTTAAATAATATTGGACCTTCCTGTTTGTCCGAGTTTGATTTAATCTGGATGCAGACACTAGTTAACTACTACTAACGGTAAATTCATCAATTTTTTGATTTTCTGTCTCTGGCTGGATAAGGGTTAGTATTAACTTCGTTTCCCTCCTCTAGTTGCAAATAAACACAGAATGTATATAACCTACAAAAAAAAAATCGTCAGGTGTGGGTGATTGTATTTCAAAAGTCGAACCATGATTCACAGTTTATTTTTTTATTTGATTGTTATTTTTTTCATGGCACTTTATTTTAATCGCTGATTCGGGGTCTTTTCAAGGTTTTCTTGTAACTTAATGTTTTTTTTTATATATTCTATGACTATGACAGTATTTCATACAGGAATATTTATTCTGGGGGTTTGGTACTGGTATGAGCTGTCAAATGATAAAAAAAACTACTAAACTAAATAAACCAATTTTATAATTATCAATTCCGTGCTTTGTACAATGAACTAACCTGTTGTAGTAGAGAAAGTATTTATGTTGCCATCACACGCGTCTTGTGCAGGATTCTTGTAACTGCTCACAGAGGTTGAGTCTTCATTGAACGTAAGAGCTTTAAGGACATATAGAAGACTGTATTAGAGGTAGTGTTGTAGTACTCGGCACTCAATACTCGTACTCGAGTACTACTCGGTACTCGTACTCGAGTACTACTCAGTACAAATACTCAAGTACTACTCGGTACTCGTACTCAAGTACTACTCGGTACTAATACTCGAGTACTACTCGTTACTCAAACTGGAGTACTACTCGGCACTCGTACTCGAGTACTACTCAGTACTAATACTCGAGTACTACTCGGTACTCGTACTTGAGTACTACTCAGTACTAATACTCGAATACTACTCGGTACTCGTACTGGAGTACTACTCGGTATTTAAACTCGAGTACTACTCGGTACTCGTACTCATACTCGAGTACTCTTGGTACTCGTACTCGAGTACTACTCGGTACTAATACTCGAGTACTACTCGATACTCGTACTGGAGTACTACTCGGTATTCAAACTCGAGTACTACTCGGTACTCGTACTCATAATCGAGTACTCTTGGTACTCGTACTCGAGTACTACTCGGTACTCCTACCCGAGTACCGTTTTGATGGTGCTCATGCTTGTACTCATACCTGTACTCGTACCCGAAGTCTGCGTACTTGGAGCGTTTTGGCAAATGATATGGCGGTTTATAAATGTCATACTATTGCAGTTATACCACGAATTAGATATACGTAGGAAAGGTTCCCAAAACGTTTACCAATCAATATATTGTCCACTTTTGTAAATGTATTAAAATAAAATAAAAAGCCACGACTAGGTCTTACTGTTATTTGGGGCACACTCCTCTGATTTGTAATGTTTGACTGCAACTTCAGTAATCTTCAAGACCGGTGGATCCTCTGGTTCCTGTGGTGTAGATTGGTTTATTTCCAGGCTGATATACCGGGCATAGCGTGGTGGATCGCACCTGAATTCAACAACGGCTCCCGGTGAGGCTTGTTCGCCGGTGACCTCTGAGCCGCACTGAGGGTTTAAGGAGGAAGTGGGGTTCACCCCAGCTCGTGCAATTGCTCCTTCGAAACTTGATGCTGCAGATCAGGGGATAAAACAATCACTTTGATGTTAAATGGATACAGAAAAACAAATACTACATGTCGAATATTGTTTATGTATGTGCACTGTACGGTATCCGAAACCCCATGTTGCCAGGTCGAGCTGTCTAGTGCATTGGACTCAAGTTCTGATGGCTGAATCATTGGAGTACGGGCTCAATTCCCAGTCGTGACATTTATGTCCTTGATCAAGGCACTTAACCATAATTGCTTCTCTTCACCCAGGTGTATAAATGGGAACCTGAGAGGGCTGGGACAGTATTGTGTTGGATTAACCCCTTAGCGCCATTTCAAGCAGCTTACAATATTGTCTGTCCCCACAGAAAGTGACGTAACCAGACATTTTTTTTCATAGAGGTGGAGGCAAGCCGGGGCAAAGACTTTTTTCGGGATGGGGGCTATTTAGTTTAACAAACCATTTAGTTGTTGGTTTTTTTTAATCCCACTTTGGAGGGTGGGGAGAGAGGAAAGGGGTCAGCCCCAACCCCCTCCCCTGGTGACGTCACTGTCTATGGACGTTTTAGGATCGGTCCAAGTATACCTGATGAACGGGGATAACAATGTTGTACAGCGCTTGGTCTAGGTTTTGGTTTATGTGCACTCTATAAGAACCAAATATTAATTTTATATATGTTTTGTATCTTCACCATCAAGATGTTTTATTTCTGTTTGAGAGCTCGTGGCACACCACGATGGTTCTCAAGTACAATAGCTCCCTTACTTGTGAACATCCGCCATCAATCCCCCAAATCGTCGAGTGTCAGAAAGAATGAGTAAATGAATAAACGTGATGGAAAAAAAAGTTTACCACAGCAAGAAGAGCGAAGAGTCACTATGATTACCCCGACCCATGAGCTGTTTACAAGGTCCAGCCTCCACCATGGATGAGAATCGCAACATTCATCTGCAAATAAAGACAACAACTGATTCAAAGTATTTCATAAAGCACTAGTACTTGTACTCAGAGATCCAGTAGACCGATTGCGCGACCAATGTTTACATGTCATCACGTAGGCCATTTAATTAAAAGTTGTATTTTGTGACATTGATTTTAATCACATTAATTTTTCCCATAAACTACCCTGGTATTCTACGACAAAAGAGGTCTATTTTGAGTATGCACTACCGGCGTTGGACGACGATGTAGTTATTTTGCTTGCAATAAAAAAAAACCAAACAAACAAATGAAGAAAAACAAAAAACAAACAAACAAACAAAACAAACCACTCAATTACCGACTTGATTTCAAGTCTAGGTCGGCTGTTGAAATCGAACATTAAAATACTCCATAATCTGACACTTGTACTCGGTTTTCGATGACCCAAGTACTCGTACGCGAGCACTACTCGGCCAACGTAGTACTCGGCAGAACTTGATACTCGACTGAATAGTACTTGACTACAACAGTGATTATTTTCGCGTTCATTTATATAAGGATTATATTATATATGTGTTGCCCCTACATTTTTCTTTTGCAAACTTACCGGTTTTTGCGAAGGAGTTAACGTTGCCATCTATAGCTTTGATGGCAGGAAACTTTATTTTACTGGTACTCTGCGAGGTCGACATTCCACTTAGACTGGTTGCTTTTGACGTAGGATAAAAACAGAAAAATACCTGAAAATGAGACTGATGACATTTCAGAATCTTCAAATGTTTTTTGACGTCAGCTATTTGGAAACAGTGTGTTGCCGCAGAGCCTTGATGGCGTAACCGAAGGCAGAGCCCGAATACGCGACTTCGAAAGCGCATGGTTTTTATCATATAATATATGGCGGCCAAATATTAAAATAACGGCAAAATGAACAATGAAACGGCTGTGGAGGATGAAACGACTCCATTTTATTTTTTTAGTATGTGTAAGTTGTTAAAGAAATAATGACAAGTTTTCATATTGAGCAATTAAAATGACAATACAAATCCGTGAGAACATTCCACCCGATCAAATACAGAATGTCTAAAAAATTCCTACCACTTTGTATCGCACACTCATCGGATGCATATTCATAGACTGAAACCTCGGCTATCTTAATAAGGCCAGTCCGTCCATCCGAAGGGCTTGCCTGGTCTTTACTCAGCCTTATGTACTTGGCCAGGACAGGTGGGTCACACAGAAACTCAACCACTGCCCCATTAGAGAGTTGTGTAGGAGTAGTCACCGATGTGTTGCACTGTTCAGTCTCGTTGTAGTCTTCGTTCAAGCCAGCTCGCACAACCACCCCATTGAAATGATCTCCTTCAATAACATGGAAATGATCAAATTAATGTTCTTTCAAAATGTAGGCAATCAGTGTAAAAGCTTTGAACGGCTAGGATGTAATGGTTTTTACTTTAGTCGAATTTAATGTATAGTGCCCTGTCTTGACAGCACTCTGAATAATGCTTTTTGCGACAAGTACACTTGACAAGTTGTTTTCGACAAGTTCACCTGACAACTTTTTCGACAAGTAAAAAGCTTGACCTGTGTAATACGAGTGCGTGTTTGTACTTATCTCATTGTGGATTGGAAATAAAATTCAAAATTAAAAATCAGTTCAGCCTGGCAACTTTTAAAGAGGGGGTCCAAGTCAAAATCTTTTCTTTTTTTTTTCTTTTTTTTTTTTGATGCACTAATTTTACAATAGATAGAATCTTTATGAAAGTTGGAGAACAAATTACAAGTCTTTAACCTCACGTTAGAATTCTGTAAATGATCTGGTTTGATCAAAATTATTTGATACTCTCTCAGAGGGAAATTTAATAGATGGCGCTATTGGGTATCAACAATGGGTCTGTACATTCCAAAGAGGACATTTTTGCGTCGGTCAAAAGGTCAAATTCAACGCCATTTTGATTGAATATCATGGACATTCATGATTTACCTAAACATTTCCCCGTGCACAAATGTAAAGACACATATTATGTGAAATGTGACGTCATTTGATGTTTTAAGACGTTGACAAATTTCGCAATTTTGTCCACTTCCTTGAGAACTTTATCTTTTGGAAATGAGTACATTACAAAACGTGATTTGACCTTGTGTACCACTCTTTAATGGACCTACGAAATATGATTTTTTATTACTTGAAACAACTCGACATTCATTCTGATAAAATAATTTCACATTTTGAGTGCCAAATTTGGGGTGTTTTGACACTTTTATCTGGATTTTGTGTTTGATGCAAATTGAATTTTGCATGTTTATGAGCAAATGTGTGATGTCATCGAAGGCAAAGGTGCACCATCATGGTTGGTTTGTGCACAAAAAAATTACAGATTTGTTTCTGTTTTTCAAATGGCAACTCCACTAATATTTGGTTATTGTCTTATTGATGAGTGTTAAGACTTGTCAATACATAATTTGAGGTGACCGCTGTTTTCTTTTGCAAAATTTGGGATTTTGATTTTGAACATTTTTAATGCTGCTGTGAGACTTTGTTCCTATTATGAGTCACACAACAGAGCCCTCATGTGTCCAGTTTAAGACAAATTCAATTTGTACATTAAACCTTAATTTTAGTACAAAAAATAATTTTCATTTCCTTTAAACTGTCCGTAAGCATGGATATTTGATAAAAAATGTATTTAAAAAAATTGCTCTTCATAGGCCCTTTAAACTACATTTAGTATTTCCAGAAATATTGAATTATATGCCTCCTTTATTTCAATTGAAGTATTTTAAAACTGAAGTGTGTTTTTACCACATGAATCTGGGCAGAGTATGACGGTGATTCTACCCAACCAGTGATTGTCAATCAAGTCGAGTTGCCACCATGGATTTAAGTCGGTCCCATCGTCAGCTTGGAAACAAAAGAAGGAAGACAGGAAAGTAAGCCCATGTGGATATTCTTGGAGACATCACTAATTGCTGTTCTTTCAATGGAAGGTAAGTAGCCTTTGAGCATGATTATTTTTACAGACCCCCTCCCTTAGTCGAGCAGCGCCCTCATTGAAATCGAAAGAAGACCTATCATTGGAAAGAGTTGTGCATAAAAATACACACGTTCCCATCGATCAACGGATCGAGGGATGGTGCGTTGCTGGTACTCTGCGCATCACTCTGCATGATAACTCAATATTTACAAACTAATATTAACGTGTTGTTACCTTGAAACGGATCAATCTCTATTTGTAGATTAATTTAAATTCACACTCGATGTACCACCTGATAAGAGTAGTATTGTCACACCAGACTATAATGGATTATTTCAGGTACAATGTTTGGTCAGCTTAATCCATTGTACTGACAATTTCTCAACAAATGTTTTGTTGTAGATAATATCAGCGTATGTTTTAATCGTCAATATAACTTTGGACTCCCACTTTTTGTGTGTTTGCCTTTTGGCAGACTAGGGATGGTAATTATGACGCACGATAGGAAACTTAGGCCAGATACCAACCCTCTGGCATCCCCCCCCCCCCCAACACACACACACACACATACACAAAGGAAAAAAAGAAAACATATATTTATTTAATCCTGCCGAATTTAGCCATATATTTTTTACATGCATCTTGACCACATCCCGATGTAGGGTCGGCTGATAGTTGTGCTTTTTGAAGCACGAACATTGTGCTTTAGTATATATTTGTCACAATGTGATAGTTTGACCATTTTAGGCAGGTTTTTAACTCTTGTCATATGACGAACATTTTCTAGTCGGGGTATTACTGATTTGCCTTTATGATCAACATAATTTAGCTTATTTTAATAAATCGTAGAAACACATGACGTTCTGCTTTCCCCGGTGGAGTTTCAGAGACTAGCACAAAACAGAATAGACCTTTATCATGGTGCGGCCATCTTGATTTTCTCCCATTCAAACCAATGTAACCAAACCGAGGCTGAAAGGGCAAATAGTCTGGTTCCTTTTTGTACAATGAATATTAGCATATATTACTGTTATTGGATACAGGGAACATGACCAAGATGGTTGCAGCATGATAAAGGTCTATAGATGGGGACAGCTTGTATCCGTCTGCTGTGCAGTCGACTGGACATAATGAGACATTGTCTTGGACTACTATCTCCAAGTCACTTGACAAAGTCAATGTGACTGTAATACCAAGACACAAAGATCATGTTCCTTACCAAAATTATAATCTGTGAAAGTACTTTTGGACTGTTTTTGTTGTCCGAAGATTTTAAATCAACTAAAAAAAAAAAAGGATAACACATAATTGACAAGTCGAATTGACAAACTAACTTTAACATTTTCTCACCTGTTTGGGAGAAGGTTGTGACGTTGCCATCCACGGCATATCCCGCGGGATATTCGGAGTACGTGCTGCTTTGTGATGTCAACTTGTCTGTGATACGTAGGGCTGTGAGAAAACACAAAGGGACTTATAACAAGTTTCATTGTTGTCGGCGGATAATTTCTGATGTAGTTTAGCTTTGACTCAAGGTTGTTTTACAGTTAATCTGTTGGATGATGTTGTCGATAGCGTCATGCTTTGTTGGTTTGCAAGATGGAAAGACAATGTCATCTATCTTTGGCTGTGCTGTTTGTTTGTTGATTGGCATGCCGATTACATTCTTCACTTGATGCAACCGTCTTATCTTGGGTCGTCCTAGTTTTGTGTTTTCCATGGATTCTTTCCCGAACGATTCCCCCATAACTTTTACCTTATCTTCTCGTTTATTTTTTGTCCGAAGTATTGTAATGAGCGATTATGCTTCTTGCTGAGTAAGGCCGTGTCCGAATTGGCGGCTACGGCTACGGCTACGGCACGGCTACGGCTACGGCTACGGCTGGATCAACACAACAACATGCGTTAAAGCATAGGCTGCCCTCAGCAACCTCCAAACCCTTAGCAACAGCCGCAAGCGTAGCCACAGCCGTCAATTCGGCAACGGCCAAACCTAAACAGTTGTATTCCCACTTCAGTAACACTTTCATTTTGGCGCCTTGGTCCATTGTATCCGTAGGCTATAGGATGAGCCCCCCCCCCCGTGCACCCCCCCCCCCACACACACACACACGCGATCCTCCGCGAGTGGTATAATTATGTTTAGGAGACCCATCAAATTAATTATTTTGATGTTACCAGTAAAAAAAAAAGTTGAGATGCATAAATCCAAAATGGTTTTGGCTATATATGGGGGACTCAATAAGACCATTTAGAACAATACTGGATCATGTGGTTAATGCGGCCATTTTAAAATTCAAAATGGCCGCCAATCAAATGCGTTTTTGGCCATTGTCTTGATCTATGAGACTCACAGAGACTGGGTTCTGGTGTCTATCCCCATTTTTTCTGGGTCAAATAACCCAAGAACAATAACAATATTGGATAATTTTGTTAAGGCGGTTATTTTGAATTACAAAATGGCCGCCAATCAAATGCGTTTTGCCCATATCTCGGTCTATGAGACTCATATAGAGTAGGAGTGAGTGGTATACCGCGTTTCATAGTTTCATCCCTCTAATCCCTAGACTGGTTCCCGGTCCCTACATCTTTTTCTTCTGACCGTATATAGGGACCGGTAGATACTACCGATATGGTGCTTTTGATAGGCCCTCGAATGCGCGGGCGCAGTAATAATTTTCTAGTTTTAGAGATGACGTTTGTGACGTGTGCATGTTGTTGTTTGACACTAGCACAAGTATGTATCGTAACCCTTCACCTGGACATATAGTGAACCAACCTTTAACATCAAAATTCAAGCTAACTTCAGAAGAACATCACGTAAGTCTGCACGATGGGAGATTCTGAGACTCTGTGCCCATCATGCTTTGTGTAA
Source organism: Marthasterias glacialis (assembly GCA_911728455.2). Classification (NCBI taxonomy): domain Eukaryota; kingdom Metazoa; phylum Echinodermata; class Asteroidea; order Forcipulatida; family Asteriidae; genus Marthasterias; species Marthasterias glacialis. The sequence continues at coordinate 23,879,310 of OU452225.1, forward strand.
AGGCTGCCTTGCATTATGGGATTACGTAGACCTATGCTAATTCTAATTAGCATATACGTGGCAGAAATCTGCCAGGCATATGCTAATTATCATTACCCGCTACCGGTCCCTATATTCAGTCCGAACGTAAACGATGTAGGGACCGGGAACCAGTCTATCTAATCCCACGAACCACCCTAGGCTGCTGAAAAGAGGTAGGGTAGTTTGTAAGACCCTTGAAGTAAACAAAACAGAATCGTAGTTTAAAATAGATACATAAAAAGTACTATTTACGTAAAACTTCGTCCTTGTCATTAATAGTGTCACTGAATAGCAGATCAATGTTCAGAAGTATTTATAGCTTATAGGGAATTACAATGATTGCACTCACTAACGGTTACCGTTACTTATTTTGTATGAGCATGTTAAAATGAGCATAATAGTTTTGAAGGCTTTTCTTTGAAGCCTTGCTCATACTGTTTTATTGCCAAAGGCATTAGTACGGTACCATCATAATAAAAAAAAATCTTTTTGGTTAAAAAAAAAAAGAGCTCGTTTCTGCTAAGAGCTAAAATTTCATTATCGGAAATAGCGTTAACAAGTCAACTGTGAAGGGAAAAAATTAATAATGAGCGATATGAAGTTGCGCGATATGACGGTGATTGACTGAATAAATCGTTCTATTCTATTCTATTCTCTTCTAAAAAAAAATGGAGGAACAGAACTTGCAAGTCCTGCTCGATTACTGCAAGAGCAACAGCCGTGTGCAGTCCCAACCAACGATCCAACAATGTAACACAAAGTTTCATTTTGGGTTTATCTCTTTATATATACACCAAAGGGGACGCTTTCTGACGTGACCCAACTCCATCAGAAAGCTTAAATATGTCCATCAATAAGATCCATGTTTGTTGTTGTTTTGAGTCAGGGCTATCTCCGTTGATTTCGCCCGCCATTTTGTTAATTTTTGTTTTATGTTGCGCGTGCAGCTTTTCCCATGCTTTGCTTAGCAAAGGTGAAAGCTTGAGGTGGTGAAATACGTTTGTGTTATAGTAAGCAGAAAATTGTTGTAACCATTAAGCAGCCTTGTGAAATGGGAGAATTTTCCATTGTTCACGTATAGTTCTGAGCATGCGTACATTTCCGAGAAAAATTGATTTACTTGGTAAGTCTGCTGCCACCTAGCGTCCCCAAAGTCTCCCATTGGTCCCTGGTTGTGGTGTCTATATACCCATTATGTCAGGATCAAAGAACCAAAGAACCCAATAAGAGCAATGCATCATTGGTTAAGGCAGCCATCTTGAATTTCAAAATGGCCGCCACTGAAGTTAGTATTATCATCTATGCGGAACATATCATCATCATTCAACCCTCGTTGACCGTCTGTCTACATAGGTTATAAGCATTGACACATATTCTGTCAGCCTTTAACCCATTGATCAGGTTTCAAAAGCATTAGGTATCCAGTGTGAAACACTTAGATGATTAAAGGAGTTCAGTTTTGCATAAAATATTTTTCGAGTGACATACTTTGCTTCTCATTTGTTTTGGGGGTTTTTTTCAGCAAAAAAAATTGTTTTTGCTTTTTCATGCTCGGGTTCAGTTTTGAAGGGAAGGCACAACGCGAAGGGCGACGGCACGAAGCGATGCCACAACGCGACGGGCATTTGCGTCTTTAGAACATCAAACTGTCTCGTGGTCCAGATCATTTGAATGGCATTGTGTTCACCCCAAAATATTACAAGCTATTATTAAAGGTACTGTCCGAAGCGGTCTGACAGTGTAAGGTGTATATTTATATCCCGATGGTGTCACGCAGGGTTTTTTAAGTACAAACGTAAAGAATTTGTTTTTGTGGTTTGTTTGTCGGACTCCTTTTCGCGTCTAGCTCTGTGACGTCGTCCTTACCCTTGGTCGTCCATGACTTTCATCAGTCAATATTATTATTATTATTATTTTCTTAATTTAGCATTTATGGTAAACAGTCATATATTCTCTGTTAGACATGATATGAGTATCGATCGCACTGACGTCATTGTTTTGGCGAACAATAGAATCCCCAGAGTGTTTTCAATATAACTGAAACAAACTGTGCACAGCGGAGTGTACGTAACATGACGTTTCGTATATTAATATATATTGCGCTATTTTTCGGATGAGTTCTCAAATTACGGACACGCTCTCAAATTACGGACACTTTCCCAAGCCTTCTTGAGGTGAAGCTACAATAATCCATCACCAACCGAAGGAGTGGTTTTCTCTTTTATTACCCGGCTAGCATCCTTGCTTTTGACGGCGCTGTCACCAGGGTTAGATTTCACAAAACTAGTCCTAACTTAGGACCAGTCCTAACTTATGACAAGTCCTATAAGTTAGGACTAGTTACTCTTCCTAATTTGAGATAAGACTAGTCCTAAAGCTTTGTGAAATCCACATCAGGTCTCGATTTCACGCAGCATTTTTACAGCATCATAGATTCATCTTTTTATATAACACGAGTTGTCGATACTCCCTGAGTGGTTTGTACTGTCACATCACATTTTGCTGTAGTAATTCATGTTGATGTTGAGATTGTTTGTGATTGCAAAACGTCAGTGCAATTCACCCCTGTGGTGGCATAAAGTCTGACATTATCCCACTGTTAGAGGGGCAGGGCAAATGAGGGAAACATTTCTGGACAATGTGCCTCTGATGATACAAGCATGGAACTTGGCACTTCTCAGAGTGTGGCATCAGAAGTTTTGGCTATAGGGTCATCGCAGATTTATTCTTTGAAAAAAAACATACCTATATTTTTTCAAATTACAAATTTGCGACGGCCCTTTAGCCAAATATATTTCTCATAGACTGTGTGCCAAATTCCACACTTGTAATATCAAAGGCACAAACCTACCTGCCGCACTATGGTGAGCCACGCCCACTCTGCGTAATCTGACTCTCTGGATTACTGAGATTCCATTGGAAATGCATTGACCTAGTTTGGGGATTTCTACAATACAAAAGGCAATGATATACCGCCATTTCATCGAGACCACGGCGGTTTGATCGATCTGTTTGACCGAGTATTTATTCGTTGTTTGTTTATTTCAAAACTCTAAACAGGATAAAACGATCTGCAAAAGATGTTTTACATTGATGTACTGTACTGTAGGCCAAAATATACAACGGACTAAAAATGGCAAAAGACACTAAGAAAAGCAAAACAGCACAAAGAGTGATGGGGGGCGGGCGGTTACACACACATTTTAACGTATGCCAACTGTGGAGCGGAAAGAGCAAAAACTTTGCGTGTGCAGCAGATACGCACGCACGTAACGTAAAGGTCACGATGCGCACGCATGTAACGTAAAGATCACGATACGCACGCACGTAACGTAAAGATCACGATACGCACGCATGTAACGTAAAGATCAAGGTACGCACGCAAGTAACGTAAAGATCACGATACGCACGCATGTAACATAACGATCACGATACGCACGCATGCAACATAGTGATCACTGTACGCACGCATGTAACGTAAGGATCACTAAGATATGCCGCATCCGAATCAAGCGACTTCGGCCACGGCTATAGCTGTTGGCTGCAGCGTCAACGTTGAAGGATAGGGCTTTTCAGCGGTCCGGCCCGTAGCCACTACCTAAGCCGATAATTCGGACACGGTCCTGGTTTTATTTCTCTCTAAACTCGTGACGCTTCAGAAATTGTTTTTTAAAGAAAATACTTTAAAATTAAGTCATAAATTTTTTCTTAATTTTTCACACGTTTATTTCTCTTAGACACTTTTTACTCAACCCTTATAATAAGCTATAATAATTATTGATATATTTTGATAACTCTGATTCAAAACAATATTTTTTACAATTCCACCTTTGGCACAACGGCGGGATAGCCCGTAGTTCCTTTTTAAAGTTGACTGGCCACTTTTTGTTGCCAAGACGCATTTTCTCCACGATTGCGCACTGACCAAAGACAACGCGTGGATGGAGGGGGGGGGGTTGCGAAGCTTGACCGTATTATAAAACAGTTCAAGGACTGTGATACAATGAAAATTGATCTCGCTGACGTTTTATTAATTAAAATTAAAATGATTACACTATGCTGTGATCATTCTCAAGTAGCAGCCGAGTAATTAATAAATTGATCGTTTTCCTTCATCTTCTGGTTGTTTGCGGTCATAATTTGACGGTGGATGACAACCCAGAACTTTATGAATCACTCAGGTTTTGTTTTTTTGTAGTCTTGATTCAAGACCCTTTTGCCCGCGTTTCTCGTTAGTCTTTTAGTATATTCATATTTTCGTAGACTTGATTCAGGATCCTTTTGGTCGTGTTTCTCGTTAGTCTATTTAGTATATTCATATTTTTGTAGACTTGATTCAATACCCTTTTGTCCGTGTTTCTCGTAATTCTATTAGTATAAACATTTTTGTAGACTTAATTCAAGACCCTTTTTAACGTGTTTCTCGTAAGTTTATTAGTCTATTCATATTTTTGTAGACTTGATTCAAGACCCTTTAGTCTGTGTTTCTCGTTAGTCTATTTAGTATATTCATATTTTTGTAGACTTGATTCAAGACCCTTTAGTCCGTGTTTCTCGTAAGTCTATTTAGTATATTCATATTTTCGTAGACTTGATTCAAGACCCTTTAGTCTGTGTTTCTCGTTAGTCTATTTAGTATATTCATATTTTCGTAGACTTGATTCAAGACCCTTTAGTCCGTGTTTCTCGTAAGTCTATTTAGTATATTCATATTTTTGTAGACTTAATTCAAGACCCTTTTTAACGGTTTCTCGTAAGTTTATTAGTCTATTCATATTTTTGTAGACTTGATTCAAGACCCTTTAGTCCGTGTTTCTCGTAAGTCTATTTAGTATATTCATATTTTTGTAGACTTAATTCAAGACCCTTTTTAACGTGTTTCTCGTAAGTTTATTAGTCTATTCATATTTTATATTCATATTTTTGTAGACTTAATTCAAGACCCTTTTTAACGTGTTTCTCGTAAGTTTATTAGTCTATTCATATTTTCGTAGACTTGATTCAGGATCCTTTTGGTCGTGTTTCTCGTTAGTCTATTTAGTATATTCATATTTTTGTACACTTGATTCAAGACCCTTTAGTCCGTGTTTCTCGTAAGTCTATTTAGTATATTCATATTTTTGTAGACTTAATTCAAGACCCTTTTTAACGTGTTTCTCGTAAGTCTATTTAGTATATTCATATTTTCGTAGACTCGATTCAGGATCCTTTTGGTCGTGTTTATCGTTAGTCTATTTAGTATATTCATATTTTTGTAGACTTGATTCAAGACCCTTTAGTCCGTGTTTCTCGGAAGTCTGTTTAGTATATTCATATTTTCGTAGACTTAATTCAAGATCCTTTTGGTCGTGTTTCTCGTAAGTCTATAGCCTAATATCGTCAATTATAAGAAGTGGTAAAGGAGTTTAGGTTTATTCAGTACAAACATTAACCACAGCTTATGCGTTTGTCACGTGACAAACACAAGGTGTTTGGGATATTTGTGCTAATCACGACATCAATGACAAAAACACGACGCTACGATTCGGAGTCAAAATTGATGTTAAACTGGCAAAAGTCAAATCATAAAGGTCAAATGCATTTTCATGCCTTTTGGCAGTAAACCCTTAAAATGAAGACTCGTGAATACTTTCCAGATCATAAATATATTTTTACCCATATTGCCAACTGGTTTACATCCGAAGGGTGTTGATTTTCCATGCACAGATCTTGTTCTATCTACGGCTGTTTGGTGTCGTTTACTAGCATGATTTTTTTTAAACCCGAGGGCTGTTGCTGCCGAGAGTTTTAAAGTGCGCTTTGGTGTGCTTTGAGGATTAAGGGAACAATTGGCATTTTACCTTTGAGTTTATAACCAAATTTTGAACACCCCGATGTACAATTGTGAAATTTCTCCAAATAAAAGAAAAACATGTTGTGAACACAATTTACAACGCTGCCTCTAGTTACGCTCTTTGCCACAATTCGAAGGGTAGTTTCCATCGCTTTCTTGAAGAAAGTGTCATTTTCATTTTGTATTGTGTTTTTATAGGCCTGATTTTACCGCAGTTCCATTGAAACACACTCGTGAAGTTTCAGACATGTGATGTAGTTCAAGTACAATTGTTGTTCGCCCTAATTTTTCAAAACATTCACATAAACTTTATGAATTTCACAAAAGTTTGTTGCACTCAGCAGCTAAATTGACCAAACGGCCGTTGTATGCACAAACCCTGTGTAACAGACTCAACAGGGAAGTACTGGCACTGCATGCAATTGTCACATGCCTTCATTTGTATTTTGCTCAAGTTCATGGCTGTTAGACTGTGGCGTGACTAAGATAAAACCTAAGGGGTCACAACGGGTGGGGAACCTTTTTTCCTAGGGGGACACTTTTGGCCAATTAAAACGCTAGTTTCCGTTTGTATTTTTCCTAAACAAGCCACTTTTCAGCGCTCTTCTGACGTGTTGAGGTAGAACAAAATACTTTCTGAGTGTGTACACAATAAAAAATAGTTTTAAAAACATAGGAATGACTACATAAAAGCTGATAGAATTTAACATTTCATTCTGTTAATCTTTAATCTCAAAAGTCCAGATTTCAAATGGGGGCACCCGGGGGCGGGGGGCACGGACATCAGCTGGGGGGGGGGGGTGCCCCTCCCCCCTTAGTTACGCCACCGCTGTTAGAAGGGTTGTCCGCGTTACTCTACGTTTTGACATGTAGTTCATGAGTTAATCATAGCAAACTTCAACCACGGCCAAGGCCACGTACACACACAAAAATGTTAAGGTTTTACCGTACTATGCGATGGTTAATTATTGCTATTGCTGTTTGTGTTTTCAAGACGGTGGCTTTTGAAATAATTTGTTGTTGCTCCAGCTGCTGTTGTTGTTCTTCGTTGTGACATGTTTGATTGAACATTATTTAAATAGCTAGTTTTATACATTCGGAAAAAAAGTTACAAGCTTTTATTTGAGTTGCACCAAAAAAACACACCCCAAAACACCAATGATTACGTCACGTCCATTAGCCATATTCAATTAATGTTGAATGTAGTTTATGAGTTAATCATAACGAACTTCAACCACGGCCAAAGTCACTATGCGATGGTTAAACAAATTATTGCTATTGCTGTTTGTGTTTTCAAGGCGGAGGCTTTTGGAATAATTTACCAGCCAGAATTTGTAAAAGTAACTCGCAAAATGCAGTTTTCGCGCCTTGATTTCCAGTTGCATCACGTGACTACTTTTATACTTTGCACCAATGTTTTATATGTAAACCTCAATAAAACCGCAAAATTACGTAACAATCGAACGTGTTCTATGAGGTATTGTTATTTAATACTCATAACGGTAAATAAATCATTCCCATTGCATTCTCATGATTTTGAAATAAATATTTTTTTTAAATTTTAAACCACTGTAATTCGACACCCGATGACGCCATCATGACGTAAAATTGACAGAACACCTAAAATCAGAGCAATATAGTTTGCCCAAACACCTAATAAAAATTGTGTGTTACTTCTGCAGGTTGTCTCTAGTTTCAATCGATTAGAGTGAATTTTATTCTCAAAGAGAATAGTCTGTATTTGGCAAAGGAACCCACCCCCCCGCCCACCACTAAACGTCCCTTTCACACTCTCTTGCCCTCTTGTACAGAAGTAACCCTCTGAAGAGATTCACAGAGCACAATGAAGACACCATAGGAGGGGGTATGCAATATTAAACAATGCTGCAGTCAAATCAAAATAGTGAAACCAAAGCGAATTAGTTTTCAATCAGCAACTTCCGATCTAGAATTGTCATCAGGCGAACGCCTTGACTGGGAAAACATTCTAATGAGATTTTAACAATATGTCATTTCATCTGGTTCATATTAACTAACAATCCTGCTTCTCATTATCTTGGTTATGTTTTTTTATGGCCAAAATATGAATACTGATTCTCGTTACCTCAATACATGGACCAGACTAATTTATTCTATTTCTCGCCCCCAGTTGCCAGACGAAGACAAATCATAATCATATTTAAAGGGCCAATGAAGAGGTTTTTTGTCACGGAACATTTTTGTGGCTTAAAATATGGTTTGAAATTAACAAAACATTGTATTTACTATTTTGATGTGTCTGTTATGCGTTAATACACTTTAATTGAGCCCCGAAAATGTGTGCCATTTGATTGCGCAATGATCCATGACGTAGGCTGTGGTAAAACATTTCGAAGACGGCTCTGGTGCCGAGTGGTCAACAATGCATTGTATGTTATTGTCACACACATGGCCCTGGTCAGCCGTTCCACTGTCTACGTCACAGATTTTATGTTAATGAGGAAGGTTGGGCGGAGCACGGCAACCCCCTAATTTTAGAAATCGTTATTGCTACGATTAATACGCATGTAAAAAGTAAAGATATACTATAATAGGCATACTTTATTTTTTTAACTGATAAAAAAAAAATTATGGGACCTTTAAGCTTATGCCTTGCCTTACTTTTTTTAAATGTTATTGAATTTATCATGCGACTGCGATGTGAATATTTGATTAACCATTCTTGAAATCAGCTTATCTCAAGAAGCGAATCTTAATTTGTTTTCAGTGGTAGACGTGTTGGATATTGTAGATGTGACTTCCTCTTCCGTTCAAAACAGGAAGCTCTCAGCAAAAAAAAAATTAATAAAAATCAAATTTCCTAAGTTATAATCTTTGTACTAGTCATACAATGGTTATGAAATTGGTCCAAAACTACGGAACCCCTGAAAGGACATGTAGGAACAAAAATGCAGGAAAAATATAATACAAATCATTATATTCCCGCAAAATAATAATAAAAAATTATTTGGTTACGTCAAAATAATACTTCATTCCCTCAAAATCATTTCGTTCCTTCAAAACAACATTTTGAGGAAGCGAAATCAAATTTCAAGCACAATGTTTTTTTCGGAGAAAAAATGGTCCCTTAACTTCAAGTTAACGTTTCTACGCTGTTGTGGAATTGGGAGGTCAATTCGCTAACTTGTGTTCATTTCAGGAGACGACAGTTCAATCCTGAAAAAAAAATATCTGTATAGTTCAATAATCAGTGTATTAACTCAACAATAGGCAATGCAATAATTGTCATTTGAGACACCATGGCCACTAAACGTAACAACATGTCTAGTCTACCATGTCCTTGGGTCACGGTACTTATGGTTTTTTTTAGATCCAATTAGCCATTTTCATTCGAGACGAATCTCACAGTTTACGTCGATCTGTTTGTCTCTTTAAAGGTATACAAATATAGGATTGGTATTAAGCTGATAATGCAGTGTTCTTACTTTGTGCGATTCAATATATACATGAAAAAACAAACGTGTGTGAATAATTTGGCTCAATACGTCGTCTGAGTCAGGAGAAAATAATGAAAAATCGTGCACACTTTTCAGCTTGTATAAACACATTGGTCTTAATTGCGATTGTTACAACCGAAATAAAAATCGGGGTCTTCAAATTCTATTTTCTCGACTTTGACAGTATTGCAGACAAAAATATTTCTATGGGAGATTGGTACGTGTATGAACTTCATAATCTGTAAGCTTTCAGACTGATACTAATAAATAAAAAAATACAAACACAAATGTATTCTACCCATGAAGTAAGGGGAGCCTTATGCCATTTGCATTCGGGTTCAGACTGCAGTAGATAAGGTATAAAGCGAAATCGATTTGTCGGTATTGTATTAAAACCCCCAAATTACCGAGTTGATTTTTGGCTTAAAAATGCTGGGTCTGATTTCTTTGGCCGATTTTATTCCAAAAATTGTGTATCTAAAATGTTAATAACTATAGACTCGTGAAAGTTACAAGCTTTCATTTAAGGCATTGCATGAAACAAATCCGCCGATGATAAGTTGTAGATTATTAAAAGTAAATGTGAACTGTTATCAGGATTCCTACATTAAATCAACGTCCATCAGCCATGTTACATATTATTCTGTGCACTGTCCGTAGCATGTGGGAAAGTCTTTGTATTTTTGCGTTTTTGAAACAATCATCCGTCAAAATATTTGTTCAGAGGAAGAAGATCCTTAAACAAAGAATATTAATAACGAAAAAGAATCGGCGAAAATCGAGCCATGCAATTTTAATGCCAGCATTGTGTAGAGCTGCGTTTATGTGTAATGAATGATTTAATTTGCCTCGTGCGTGCATAAATATTTAATACATTCGTTTTACTATTGCATTGGTCAGTGACACCTAACGTCAAATGTACAGCTGATGTTTGTGTCAGAACAATTCAAACGACAACAGTATCCGATGTGAATTGACATTTTAATTGTGTAGAGCTAGTTATGGGTTTTGTAATTAAGGGTTTGCAAAATCAATGATGTAGAAAAAATATAATGGCAACATGCATTGTGTGCATTGAGTAGTTTAATGATTGTTGTATTACTTATGTTGGTCTCGTCATTAACGTGGTTCTTCCCGTGGGAACAACATAAATAAACAGAACAATAGCAACAGATACGGCTAGCTGTTATTATTAAAGGGGCCGTGTCGTCATGATTATACAGGTATAGCAGTAAATGGATACCAGCCACTGCGCGTGCGTGCGCGCTGGCAGTCACGTCACAGTTTGACAAAGACGGCACCCTTTGGTGATTTGCTGCTTGTATCATCAAAGCCACAATCCTATCAACTACCATCCTGTACAATTTTCCCTTTTTACATTTGACGTGGATTGACCATAAACACTAATGCGCGTATCTGCGCGAACCAAGTCCAAGATTTAAAGCAAAATATACCTCATTCGTTCCATATTTATTCGTCATTTTATACATATTGATTTCAATGATCATTACTTAATAACAATAATTGACTATCTTCAGTTCAAAAGAGGTTTCGTAAACGTTGATAAAGGGGTAGCAGAACGAGATGAAAATTATCAGGAAATGTTAATTACTTGGAAAATGCACACAAAAAAGAACAACTTTAACAGTTAAATAATGTTACACCTCAGTCAGAGTAGCACAAGGTCATGTTTAAGTTGAATACTTAATTGAAACATTTTCTCCAATTAACTTAAATAATCTTGCAATAATATCCTGTCGACTCCGAGTCGAAGACTGTTAGTTAGGATTGTACTTTTTAGATGGTAGAAAAAAAATATAGCTTAAGAATGCTGAAAATGCGTCCCCGAATGCTTCACACAAAAAACCCACAAATTACCGAAACGATCTTTAGTGAAATAAACTAAGTCACGAGTGCACGAAAGCGCAACTGAATGCGCAAAACACGGTTAAAAAAAAACTAGTTGGAAAATAATCTTCGTGGTTTTGACAACTTGATAACGAAAATAAATTTAACAAACATTTTTCAGAGCCGTAACTAGGGTAAAACTTTAGGGGGGCACAAGGGGGAGGGGCACCATTTTTCCTAGGTGGGGCACTATTGGCCGATTAAAACTTCAGTTTCCGTTTGTATTTTCCCGAAACAAGCCCCTCTTCAGTATTTTCTGATGTGTTGAGGTAAAACAAAATACACTCTGCGTGTTAATAATTAAAAATAGTTCTAAAAACATTGAAATTACTACGTAAGTGCTCATAAAATGTAACATTTTATTCTGGCATTTTTTTTCTCTAAAGTCTAGATTTCAAATGGGGGGCACGGGGGCGGGGGGCACGGACATCAGTTGGGGGCACATGCCCCGCCCCCCCCCCTTAGTTACGTACGCCACTGCATATTTGTTTAAAATGCCCGGGGAAATATATACTGGAACGTCACCGTGTAATCAATTTATTTTTCGCATGTTTTTGTTTGACGTGTATATTAAAAAAACCTGGGAAGGGAAGTCCATTACTCTTCAAAGAGACCAGTGTGCTTTCTTCTCTTTAGCATCAAATAATTATGCGTACGCTATGCTGTCAACCATATGAAGTTATTTTTGGTTGCATCTTGCAGAGCAAAGATCAATAATTCTTCAAGAGGCATAGAAGTACTCGCTCCTGCCTCGTCAAATGTCATTAGATTATTTCGAATACTGTGTCATAACCAAAAGAATCTCTTGAGTTAAAATAATTAATTTTATGTTCTGACAATTGAGAATATATAAAAAAAATTCGTGCATGTTCCCCCGCCGAATGTGATTAATTCGAACGTAGTTTTTAATTTATAATTTAAATGTCAGCTCATTACGTTATCTCATTAAGTGAGAAAACGATACAAATGCATTCAGCATTTTTGTACGCATTCCCGTAGGCAGAGTTTTCGTCTCACTGAGACGAAAATTAATTTTGGATCCTATTTATTATTTAAAAAACGATAACACTTCAGGCAAAAATATTTCAAGTTAACATTTCCACCATCATTATCTTAATACAATGTAAATCTGTGAACATTTTTGTTTTTCTTCTTACCAACATTGAGCTGAGTTTATTTGTTTATTTTTATTTATTTTATTATTTTTAAGCTTTGAGTTTTGGCAAGAGCACTTTGAATGTTTGGTTGATCTATAATTAATAGCAAATTCTAAATTTACAAATAAAACCACAAATAGTATACTCATGGATTTGCAAGAAGATCTGGTTGATTTGATTGAACGAAAACAATAATTTCATATTGAAACTGCTGGGTTTTGAACCAATTGTACATATATTGCATTTATTGACGAGAGCAGGATTGGTTCAAAACAAATTGAATTCTTGTTCTCATTTTGAAGAAACGAATGCACTTACGTTCGAGATGACACACAGAGCTGAAGCAAACGTCAAAGGCAGCAACCACTGTCATTACAGTCATCAGATTCTTTCTCGTTGGAGTCCATTTTCTATCAACCATCCTGGTTAAGACTGATTCCCTCTACTCCATGCAGAAGCTGTCAGTCTGAAATGGATATAAATGACTTTTCTACACACATTCAAGTGGACAAACGGGCCGGCCTTATTGCAGCTGGCACAGTCATGCGCAGTAGTAGCCTTGTGTTCAATAAATGGGCTCATTAATTCCAATTTAACGGGGCTAAAAGCTCCGATAGGGACTCGTAATTCTTGTTTTAATATACAAATAATTATCATGTATTAAAGCCTTGAATGAAATATGCATGTGGGTTTTCCAGGCCAATTTTAACAAGACTTAATTCAATAAAACGCCCAACTCACGCAGTTTGGTTTGAATTGAATGCTCTGTTGAATCAACAGTCAACAGAGTAAAGACTTAATTCAACTTTCATTTCAGCATTCACTTGTCACACAAGACCAGTCAAATTAATTAGGTCGCAAGCATCAATCAATTTCGCAAAAGCCAACAGCAAGAGGCTGGTCAATCACTCAATATCATCAATAGTAAATGGGTAGCAGAAGTTTAACTGAAGAATGACTGAAATGTTGATTTTGACTAAAACAAATAAGTACATAAAATAACAATGAAAATAAATGACTGAAACGAACATGAATGAGAAGAACGAGATCAAGTGTTCAAAAAAAAAAAAAAAAACGAAATTGAATGCAAGAGTAGCTAAAAAGAAACCCCAGTTTGAATGAATTAGGGAAACTTGCGTGAATTTGAATGCGTGTTCATGAAACTGATTTATCTATTTATTTTTATTTTATTTTATTTTTTTTTTGCTGAAATTGACCAAGAAGACCATAGGTTTTCCCGCTCAGTTTCAGCAAAATTTAAGTCAGTTTTATTTGGAAAACCTGTTATTTTTTCAGCTTCAAAATTGTGAAATTCTTGTTTGTTGAAAAAGTGTGTGTTCACGGTCGTCTGGCCCCAACGTACAGCTTCCCCATCGTGAGCATAACGTTCCTTGTAACATTTCCAAGACTTGCTGGGGCTGTCCTTACTGGTTATATTCAGCAAAAGTCTCGTGACTTGGAGAGCGCAATCGGTTTATTGAATGATATTTGCGACCTAATACATTTTAATGATCTCATGTTGACCATCAGTGAATGCTAAACTTCGTTTACGGGAATTTAATTTTAGTTATTATTTAGTTTGAGTTACGCTTCCCTCGATTAAGCTGGTAATGCTCTTTTACTGGCACTGGAGTTCTTTGTGAGATGTTTTCAGTGTCGTTTGCATGTAATGAAACACTGTGTTTTTTTCTTAATTGCAATAATTGTTTGTGTTGCTTTGTTACCCCTTGATTAAAGTTACAACCTGTGACGTGTTTCTGGAAGAAAGTAAAGTTTGTAAAGTGGTGGTCATATTAGTTTGAAATGAGAACAAGATTTTTCGCTATAGTATTGATTCTTTGTACTGGTCTGTTATCAATTTTCAGTTAACTCGTCAGCGTTCGTGTATGATTTCATAACAGTTCATAATATATTTACAAGGCAACATTAGTTATAAAGCTATAAAAATGCACTCAATTATTACAGAATATAAGAGAAAGGAATACAGTATTGAAACTATTAATTATACATGGGTTTTATTTACGTTTTCTGATGACTAAATATTACATTAGTTCATACGATTTGTGTTTATTTTAGCTTTCCACGTAATGTTCGACTGCAATAGCACACTTTGTACAGTGACTGTGCCGTAGTTTTATAACGTACAATGGCTATGAATGAACAAGCTTGAAACTGAATGAATTTCTAACACAGCTTGCCTAAAAGAGTACGGTAGCTCAAAAACATGGATTTCTGATGAGGGTGGCTTACCTTAGGCCTATCTGTTTTTATCTCTAATTGTTACATCTATTATTACCCCTTAATGGGTATGCACAACAACTGTAAGGTTGAAAATATAATAATAAATGTCCACAATTACAGATTTGCATATAACGTATACATGGTATGAAGATGGTCATGGTGGAAAACGTCCCTTGAAACATTTTTGCTTGAAATTCTGTAGTTTTTAAGAAATTAGTAAAATATTTCATTCTGAAGTCCAAAGACCAGTGTTTGAAAAATAGTAAAAACATGTCTTTTTTCTTTCTTAAACACTATTTTCTTGTGATTCCGATAAAGTTTTACATGTTTGATATTTCCTGTATATTTTAGCTCACATACAATGCAGATACTGGTCTTTGACAATTACAATATTGCCCGCCTGCTTAAGAGCCCCCACCCCCCCGCCAGCCAGGTAAACTGACTGTAAATGCTTCCATTCTTTGCACAAATCAAGATATTTGTAATAAAACCAACCTGTGAAAATGTCAGCTCCTTTCGTTGTCTCATTTGCGAGAAAACGGTAAAAATGCACTCAGCATTTTTGCACGCATTCCTATAATAGGCAGAGTTTTCGTCTCACTGAGACGAAAACAAATTTTGGATCTTATTTCGTTTTTTATTAAAAAACGGTAACACTTCATGCAGAAATATTTCAAGGAAGGTTTTCTACCATCATTATCTTTATGTTTTTCTTGAGCTGGGGCTACAGAATATCTCCCAAGAATGGGGTGGGGAGCAGATTCAAAGGTAACCCAGGCATTTTGCTGAATATGTTAATGTATAAATTAGTGACCAAAGTCATAATTTACTTTGAAATTATACACATGGTTTGGGTGTAATTAACAAAACAAGTTTAAGATTGTGCCCCTTTGAGATGATTTCGATGCCTAAAATATCTAGCCTTATACACTCTTAAAACTAACTTAGTCAAAACAGCGTTAATTGTTCATTTTAGACCATATTTCGTCAATGTTTTCACGATGGGACGGGCATGTCAAATTGGAAAAAAATCGTGTTTGGAGATAATCACACAAGAGCATCATCACATTTCAAAACTGCAAAACAAAAGCACAATGCTTATTCTTTTAAGTCTGTACTTTCCTCCTGTGATTTATTATGAGTTAAACTTTTATCAAATGTGAATTTTATATGATCAACTCATCAATTTATTTATGATTTATTCGAGAAATTATGAAAAGGACGGGCATCCCGAAATGACGCTTTTTGTGTTTTCACGAAGCGACGGGTATATGCCCGTCGCTTCGTGAAAACACAAACGATTTTTCACTAACATTGGTCCAAAATGGTATAAAATGACTAATTGAGGCTTCTTCTTTTTTTTTTAACTAACTTTAGTTTTAAAGTGTAGCCCAAGTAATATCATATTTTGTATATAATATATCACGCCTCTTAATTAAGGATGATTTCGAGGCCAAAAACACTATTCAGCCATAGTCCAAATAGCAGAGTATGATCACTGTTTATCACAAGAGAAAACATTGGGATCATAATGGCAAAAAAAGGAAATGAAACATATGATGATTAATTGACTCTGGATTTTGTCATTCGTTTTCTTTCCCCAAAACGCCAAATAATGACATACAAAGGGAACATAATTCAATTTAAACAATGTGCTATGATTAGTATTCCCGATTTTGGAGCTTCCTCGATAAGACACGCAGTATGGAGAAGACCTCGTCCCAATCCAGATATCCTCCCTCTAAGTGACGCCCTCCGGCCTTTGTCACGCGGAAAGAGTTACGGCCGTGGAGGGCGCGGCAGTTGTTGAACGCCATGATGTCTCCTATATAGACAAGTAAATGTAAATAATTATTGTTACAATGTAAACAAAACCATTGCTGTCAAAGGGAAACAAAGCATTCACTTGCCGAAATGTCACCCATGCGTATTTCACGTTCCAGTTCCCCATCTTGTGCCTTCGGTGCTCTATAATCTTTGACCACGAGTACTTTAAATCGAGCCCGGGTACATTTTCAGTTGAATATCGAGCACAACGTCCACGTTCAACTGTACAAGTTTCGATTTGGCAATGCAAAGTAAAAACAAAGTGCTCGGGACATTTTCGCAGACATGTCCAAATCAGAAGGGAACCTTCAAAATTTTCAAGGTAAACGTTCAGGGTTAAATTCGTGACTTTTTTTCCCTCCACTCTTTTCATACTAAAAAACTTGAGCAATACAGAACATGCAGAACTGTAACAAATACCGCTCACCTTCTTCCATTTTGTAATGGAGTAAATTGTCTGGCTCCATCATCATTTTGCAGTACTTGCTGAGTGCACGGTAGATAGGAAGCACCAGGTCTACCGGTGCACGGAGCATCGGGTCTCTACTGTGGTCGCTGATCGTGACCATTTCGATTTCACCAGAATCGTCCAGTCTAAGAAAAGTTAGTAGAGAAAAAGAGTGACCTTTTGTTTTCTTGTTCTTTTGTTTAACCCTTTCAGTCCCACATTGTTTGTTGGTAGGCAGCCCGCGGTGCCCATTGACCACTTCAGAGAGAATCACACATTCTCACAGAACACAAAGTTTTGCTCAGAGACCAATTTTACAGACTCGATTTCATTTTAGAGCAAGTTTGCTCTAAAGTTCATTGAGATCGGCCAAATGTTCAAAGTTCTTTGTTTCCTCAGTGTGAAATGTCTTCCCTCTGTATTGTCTCAGGTGTTGTGTTAATCTTGACCCGTGTGCTCATTTAACACAGGACGGACACACACTTTCGTCGTGTTTCTCAAATCGTACATACAACAGCCGTTGTGGCCCACACATGCAAACATGTCTGCGCATTCAAACTGAGGACTTTAACAAAAGGGATGCGGGAAAATGACCTACGGGGGACAGTCTTCGGTATGTTTCGCGTACAAAAGCATTTGGGACGTCGCTAAAAAAAAAACGAAGTCCAAACAATCATGGGAGAACAAAGGGACGTCTTCGGTCTACACAATATACAAACATGTGGGTGCGTGTTATGTGTGTGTCGACACAACCTTTTAGTCCCACTTCAAAGTAAAAACAAATAAATAAAAAAACACAAACAAATCTCCAAGACTGTCCAGGCCCTGCCCGGGAGGACAGACTCTCCTGACACACCGGCATAAACGTCTCCCGGATCAAACATTTTTGATAATGACCTACTTGATTGTTGGGTGGCGGGCCCGTTGGTAGAATTCGCCGTAGTGATCTTTTCCGACGTCGAAGAACTCGAACGGATATGTCGACAGCAGATGAAACGCTTCCGGGTCATCTCGTTTCAGATCCAGGGCAACTTTAAAGCCGTCAGCGACAATATTCTCCCCGCCTTCGCTCGCCACCTGCTCTATGCAGTGCAACATTTGAATCTTGAAAATATAAGACAGTGACACAACTCCAATAACACTAAATCCATTTCGAAAGTACAAAAATAATTCAAAACATTAAAAATACAATTTGTTCCAAGCAAATATCTTACACTGATTACATTGTAAAAACTATCAATTAAAAAAAAAAAACTAAACAGTTTTATTTTAACTGCTTTATTAGAAGTCCAATTGAATCTGGTTTGACACTATTTCTTTGGTTTGATCCCCAATCTACCCCATAGGGCGCCCTCTTGCAGTCAAAAATAAGGCCCATTGTCACTCGTGTTAAAAAATATATTTCCTTTTTCAATGTGCTGAAAGAGAGGCAAAATGTAAAAAAAAAAAAAAATAGTATTTATGAATCATTGTTTTCACGCTACTATAATTGTTAACAGTTCCGTTTATTACTTGATGTTTTCTTGTATGTATATTTGTTGGACCCTCCCCGAGGTTTTGGGTGTATGTTCATGAATTCGGAATAAACAGTCAGTCAATTAATTGCAAAGATCATCGTGGTTGTTTGCCCGCTATGGTTGTCTTTTTTTTTTTATCCAAACCAATTTCTTTTCGTTTCCAGTCTTGCACGGCAACTGAAAGAAAACCGTGCACAGGGCGTACACTATTATGGAGTAAAAGAAAATACAATAAATAAAATCAATGTTTCCCGAGCCGCGAAAGTGCTCACTGAAACTTCCACGCGTTGGGAAGTTCCTTGAAAACTTGAAAGCCTGAATAAAAAAATAACACACGTTTTCCTTAAAGCTAAATAAGACATATCTCTTTTGAATCAAGACTGAATACCTACATTAGGTTCGTTGATGTAGTAAGCCAGGTCGGTGTGTAACGCTAAGGCCCCAGTGGTGTAGGCAGCGTTACTTGGATCAATCTTGGTCTTTACTTGGAATGTGGGTCTGTTATGTAAACAAAAAGATAATAGTTATAGTCATTACGAACAAAATCACCGGGTGGCTACATTTTGTTAACCCGCGCCAGTAGTGCATAACTCAAAATAAACCTCTTTTGTAGTAGAATACTGGTAGTTTATGAAGCAGTAATGTGATTTAAATCAATGTCACAATATACAACGCTTAATGAAAGGGCTTAGTGACTGTGTTACTATTTGCAAAAAAAAAAATGCATTTATACAATAGACTTTATGCACGTGATGTCATTTGAGGAGGGCGCCCTTGCCTAGGGTCAAACGGAGGCATGGCCAATCCTGTGCGGCGCGCGTACAAAATGCTGTGCGTTTCCATTGTTTCATCATCGTTTTACCTCTAAGATGGCGGCTGGATGACGTCAATACATAAGGTCTATAACTATTTTGTAAACATGTTAACAATAAGGTAACATTACAATGTCATTACCCGTAATTACACTTCCGGAGAAAAGCCACCCTCTTCCCGATGCGTTCTAACTGACCAGTCTCTGTAGGCGTGTTCTTAACGATAGAGATACCTACAGTTATCATCTCCATCAGCCAGTCATGAAGCGTCTGGTCATCTTCAAGTATCGACGTGAAGTCAAAGCGCTGAAGATCAACATCCGCCCCCCAGGGTCGGTATTTCACGTTAAGGAGCTGATCTGTTTTGGAGGTGTCAAAGCGGTACTCCCGTAGCCACTGAGATTGGAACATGCTGATGTGTCCATCATCCCAGTCGACGGTGAGGGTACTGCCGTCCGGCGATATCGCCAGTGTACTGGCGATGACATCAACATCCAACGTGTGCGCGTATGTGAGTCGAGCGAGTGCAACTGGGTGGAAGCAGCTGGTGCAGCGGCAGTTATCACGGAGCCAGACGAATGGATAGACCTGGTTGCTGTCATCAGCCCAGGATACAACGACCTGCCTTCTGTCTAAGTCTATGTCTACGCCCTTGAGTAGGTGGTCATTTATCCCGGGTTGATCGTGTCGTCCAAACGGTGCTGGTGGGGTGAAGAAAGACGTTGCTGGAGATGAACAGCCTCTTGTCGGAACCCTTGACAAGTTACTGATGTTTCGGACCGATGTGATCTTCTGGTTGCACACGCCCCATGCCCAACGTGTGTTCCCGGGTTTATTCGAAGCGCTTCGTAAGGCATGTGAAGCGGTCAAGACATTTGAAGTGGTCTTTATTGGCAGTACACATCTTCCAACTGTCTTATTAAAGAATTTGCTGAACATTTTAACCCTGGTGGTGGTTGGTCAGTACCAAGCGGGGATCAAAGAGCCTCTCAACAAACCAACCGTTAAATCCTGCTGGTAAACAACACTTGTCAGTGCTTTGTGGAGTAAACCTCTAGTATAGCGTTGCATTGGTGTCAGCAGGTCACACTGAGTGATCACGGGTGCACGATCGCTGTACTTTAAATAGACCTTCAATCAACACTTACAGAAAATATCGATCGCGTGACCGGCGTCACGTGACCTATTGTTAAAAAAACACTACGTCCTCCTTAGGAAAGTGCGGTACGGTACATGATGATTGTTGCATTTGCTTTTCTTTCTCGAAATCTGTGAAAAATATTCCAGAGCTTTGTACCAGAGACCTTCAAGTGGCTGAATAAAGCCAGTAAGGACAGTTCCAGCAAGTCTTGCAAATTCTACAAGTAACGTATAAATATGCACGGTGTGTACTAGTGCACGACGGAACGTTTGGGCCAGACGACCGCGATCTTACACTTTTCAACAACAAGAACGAACTTGTAATGGAGACGTTTTCCCCGTCAGAAGTGTTAAAACGTGGCCAATGGTTGTTATCACCGAAGTGCCTTTCAGTGTTATGTCGTACCATAAGCAGACACAAAGGACACGTGTCAATAACGACCTTTGAACTCCATTATTGCGTGTGGACATGCTATACATTTCTTTGAGTTCAAAGAGCGTAAAATATCCTGTGCAACAACACTGTCGTGTACAATATGTTATATGCTACTGCACAGAGAGAATTAGACCTATTGACGTTTTTTATAGTACATGTATTTGTAACTTTGCACCCAATATGGAAGTCTGTGATTGTTTGACGTTGTGTAATGGTGTCAAAATACCAACTCTGGGCATTGGTAAGTTTTTTGAACTGACTGAACTTGCTACCGATATACAATTTAGTACATAGTGGTCTCATTGCGTATGGAGCTATGACAACTTTGAGTGTATGGCATTACAAAACGTATTGTCAACGAGCGCTGTCAGTCTTTTTGAGGTATGGCTGGCGGACACTACAGGGGCGTACCGTTTGGTTGGGGTGTATACGGACAAATTTAACCAAACCAACTAGTGCCCCTAGTAATGTGTCGACCATGTCTCAAAATGGCGCAACACGCTTGTTTAATCTTGCTGGAGATGGGGCGGGGTTGAGTGAGAAGTCTACCCTGGCAAGTTTAATTGGCTGCTGTGTGTATACATATGGCATTTAGATATATACATGTACCCTGTAATTTGTGACATCACAATGTACACAGAGCCTACAGACTTTCATGCAGGCACGATTTGTACACAGCCCAACGGAAGAACACATAAAAGTAATATTTTATGGAGATTTCACTGTCTAATTTTTTTTTTTTTTTTTTACTTGTGATATGAAGAAAGGGGGCGTATCTCAAAGTTTGTTCACTTTTCTAACTCTAGAATTTATGGGGAAATTATGACACAAAATGTAAAAAATTCTCATATGACCACAGTGCAGTATCTTGCCTGCCAGAAAGGCCCTGGAATGTACAAGGAAGGCTCTTTGTAAACCAAAATTGCATGTTCTATAGACATGACTCAAGGTGGGTCCTGTGACATGAGCTTCTTGCATTGATTCCAATTTGTATTGATTGGGCTCGAGCCCCACTCCCATCCTTGGATTCGCAACTGAGCCTCGTCCTTTTCGTGTGTGTTTCTACCCTATTAAAGGGGCTATGTCGTCATGATTATAGCAGGCATTGTGGCTGTACATGGAAAGATGAACTCTCACCCAGATACAGCACACGCGCACGCTTGCGGTCAAATCACAAAGGGTGCCGTCTTTGTCAAACTGTGACGCGACCTGCGTGCGTGCATGCGTGCGTAATAACTGGGCTATTTCATTTACTGCTATAATCATGACGAAACACAACCCCTTTAACTTTGGCTTAAAGGTCTTGGGTTCCAGGTCGGTTGTTGTTGTTTTGTTGTTTGTTTGGGTGTTTTTTCCTTCTCTTTTTGTGCCAGAATCTGCTAGATTCTGCTCGAAACAATTCAGATACACATTTATTTTCAAACTTCCATGAAAAATAACGACGCATACATGTAATATGGAGTTAAGCACAACAAACCAATAAGTATTACTTAAATCAGTGAAAGCAAACATACACGGCAATTATTTCTAATTTGATCATTTATTATAGGAAGCTCCCCTTTTGGTGGCTACAGCCATGAGGCTATGGTCCACGCGCTGAAACATTGCAAAGTCAGACACATCGACACGGCGAGGATGTACAAATGCGAACACCTCGTGGCCAAGTCGATTCAGGACAGTGGAGTGACGAGAAAAGATCTGTTTATTACGAGTAAAGTCTGGCCCTCCGACTACGGCTACGAGAGCACGAAGACCGCCTTCCAAGATTCTCTCCAACAAACAGAAGTAGAGTATTTTGGTGAATACTATATTTTTTTTGTTTAGCCTTATATGAAAACTATAACTTTAGGATAGGCCTAACTTTAGAATATTAGCTTTGTGAACTTTTTTTTTAAATTGACCACTTAAATATTTGTTGCAACTCTTGGAAGGCTTATTTTATTGTATTAGATAGCTGTGCGTTTTCCATCGTTTCATCATCATACCTAAGATGGCAGCGTGATGACGTCAATGCATAAAGGTCAATTGGTACTGTAGTTATAGACAAATCAAATAATTAGTGTTTCAGTTTCAGCCAGAAGCTTCAATGACTATGAAGTAGCAATTCTTTAGAGAAATGTTTCCATCTGAAATAATCTTGAATTCGAGAAAATAGCATTTGAAGGGCCCCCAAACTCGCTTTTTGCTTATTTCCGTTTCCACAATCGAAATAAGCCTTATATAAAGGTGCACACAAAATTTCCCAACCAAACAACAAGCATTTTTGTTTTTTTTCACTGAAATCTAACCACCTAAGCGATAGTGTTTTCAGAGGTCAGTTGTGTAACGACTTCGTTTAAAACTAGAGGATAGGAATAAATTCCCTCTTTCAAGTTATTTAATGATTTGAACTTTCTCTTTGAGTAGTTTGGTAGCGGCGGTTTCAGTTTGAATGGCAATAATATTCCTCTAATTTGTTTTTTCTCGAACAGACCTTTACTTACTTCACTGGCCCAAATCACCTGAGGGAACCGACACCAAAAAACTGATCAGTGAATCATGGAAGGCACTCGAAGAACTCTATACACAAGGTAGCTATTTTATTTTTTCGTTCGTGGGCGTTTACACCACTGCAGCTGTGGCCGCTCCACGCGCGCGTCCACTGTGAATCCTCCATGCTGATTGGCACATATGCGCGGCTGACGCGCTATTGTTGCGTCGCGCGCGCGGAGGCCATAGCTACGGTGGTGTAAACCACCATGAAGGAACTTTGGCAAAAATGTGATGTCACAACACAAATCAACATGTTGATAATGGAAACTCTTCTCTAAGATGAATCTTTCTAGCTTCTGTGTGGTCTGTATAGCTCTTTGGTCTAAAAATCAAGTTTGTTTAAGGAGGGTGCACGTCACATGGTCCTGAATGGACCACTAAAAAGTGAGGGCAAAAAAGAGGGTGAGGAGATAGGACGAAGAGGCGTTCATCAAAGAGAAGAATATCCTGTTGACCTTACTTTTGAATGGGAGACTTTTGAGGACACATGGTGGCAGCAGACTTACCAGGTAAATCCATTGTTCTCGGAAATGTGCGCATGCTCACAACTACGCAAACAATGGACATTTACCTGGTAAGTCTGCTGCCACCTACCGTTCCATAGTCTCCCATTGGACCGATTATGGAGCTTTCGATGAGCAAGAGGGAAATGTTCAACGTACCGTATCACGTTTACGCTTGCGTAGCTTGCATATGTAACATGCATCTAACACTCGGTTAGAAATGAAATCTGTATTGTTAATTTTATTATTATTATTATGAAATCTTTCTGGCAATGAAACCAAGGGACCTGTGGGACTGAAGAGACCTTTGTAGTAAGAATATGGTGAAGAAATGTCAGGTTTAGATGTGGAAAGACAACTCCAAACAGGATTTTAAAAAAATATGCAATCAGGTAGGGACTGAAAACCCAATCCACATGCAAGGCTCCAGTCCGGGGTTCGAACCGGGGCCCACTCCAAAGAGGTGAAAGGCAGGAAAGAAAAGCTGGATGGGCACCTCACACAGTATTAATTTGATCTTGGTTTTGATACGAATTACGGATAGAGATGCGTGAGGTATGAGTCGAATTAGATGCCAGTTTATGCTGATGACACTGACTTTTATGATGTCTTTTCCTCAGGTCTTTGCAAATCCATTGGAGTGAGTAACTTCGAGATCTCAGACCTTGAAAACCTGAAAGAAACTTGGACGGTTACTCCTCAAGTTAATCAAGTAAGTTAACGATCAATCACTGATTAAGGAACCGCACATTATCTGTCCGATCGAACGGGAACTGTTAACACCAGTAGTGTCTGTACGCATGCGTGAATGTAATTAGCATGCTTCATGGGAAGGGCTAATAATATCTCATTTGAAAGTTAATAACTTTGGTCATCCTACAAAAATAACAATTCAACATTTGGATTCATTTTTCAAGGTAAAATCTGCTTGAGCATGGATCATAATATCTTTAACATCACAATTTATGAACTAAAATCGTTTAATTTACTGCAACGAAACTTTGACTGTTGAGAACAAGGTTGGTATGCTATGGAATGCTATGTTGCAAAAGTCAGAGCAGCTAACTTTCCATTGTTAACCGTTCTGAGCATGTTCACATTTCACCGCTAGCGTCCCAAAAAGTTTCCAAACCGATGTCCACATTTTGTTGCAGTAACTTTGTTTTGAACCATTTGTTTATCACTTCCAGATTGAGGTGCATGTGTTCAACTATCCCAAGGAGCTGATTGATTATTGCGAAGGACTTAGGATGAAGATTGTGGTATGCCAAATAAACATTACTTCCCTTGTCATTACTTGTGCTTTATTTATTGTCTACTCTTGAAATATTCCATCATAACAGTCCGGAAACAATGCTTGAGATATACTCTGTGTTAAAAGATAAAAAAAAAAAAAAAAATAAGTAAGTAATGATAAATAATAATAGTGCAGTGTTCTTACTTTGTGGGATTCAATTTATACACGAAAAAAAAAAAACTGTGAAAATTTGGGCTCAATCCGTCGTCCGAGTCAGGAAAAAATCGTGAAAAAACCATGCACAATTTTCAGCATGTAAACACATTGTCCTTAATTTTGATTGGTACAATCGAATTCAAAGCGTTTAAAGTGTTGTCTTCATTTTGCGTTTTGACGAAGTGATGAATCTCACATTCGTTCAGCGTGGTGCCTTGTTTTTTTCTTTTTTACGAAGTGACGAATTCCTATAGCCCACTGTAAGCATTAGGCGATTAGATCTAGCGTTTTAATGAAGTGACGAATCAGTCTGGAAATTGATAGCTTATTAATTAAAATGTTAATTATACAAATACTGACCCTATAATGTACTTTAATATGTATACTATCTCATCAATGGGAAGTATTAGAAAATATGACAAACACACTTATGGTTTGAGTAAATTTGTCTGTTAAAACCCAAACCAAACAGTGGACTCCTATAGTGTCCGCCATACCACAAAAAGGCGAGGGAAGCTGATGACGATATTGTCTTAAAAACTAAAAACATCTTATCTGAAGAGTTGCTTATCATAATTACTGTTCGTTCCCAAGAAGGCATATAGAACATAATTGTCATGTATGTGATTACATTAAAATGTGTAGTTTTTGGTTCTCTGTTCCTGTTGTGCAGGCATACAGCCCACTGGGTAAAGGGAAAGTCCTGGATCATCCCATGATTGGCAAGATGGCGGAGAAGTATAACAGGAAATGCAGTCAAATTGCGACTCGCTGGGTTTTACAGGTAGGATCATCAAGGCTATATTTCACGGCGCTGCTATCCGAAAAGTATTATTCTTGGCTCAACAGGTTACTCTCTGATGACTGGTCTGGTCCTAATATTTTAAAGGTGTTTAGCAGA
This sequence comes from Marthasterias glacialis, assembly GCA_911728455.2. NCBI lineage: Eukaryota > Metazoa > Echinodermata > Asteroidea > Forcipulatida > Asteriidae > Marthasterias > Marthasterias glacialis. Next base: position 23,905,515 of record OU452225.1, read on the forward strand.
AAATACTGCTTAGCAAATTTCTTTGCTAAGGCACCAGTGGCAACAATGTAAGGTGTGTGGATCTTTGGCTGGTTACCTGTTTCTGCTAAGCAAAATTTGTCTGTGCTAAGAAAATGGTTGTGCTTACCAGGGCTTACATTGGCGCTGCTAAGCGCGGAATCCTGCGCTTACGGCCCGTCAAATCAGGCGTCTTTACAGGGCGTCACCATTAGCGCAAAATTCAGTGGTAAACAGCGCCATCCCGTGCCCAGGTGTTCTCCTTAGGACTTTCACACTTGATTGTTCTGTGACTACCTTAAACTAACAGCGCCCTCTACTAACATTGGCTCAGTATGCCAATGGATAATGTAAAGGGACCAGAGGGGTCCTTGAATTGAGACTAAGTAATGAGATGATGTTTGAGTAAGTTATTTTTAAAGAATGTTTCAATTTGCGTTTATATTTTAGCACGGCATTGCAACGATACCTAAATCCACAAAATGTAGCCGAGTCGAAGAAAACTGTAAGGTACGTATTGATAGATAGATAAAACTTTATTGTCCCTCTCGGAGAAATTGATTTGGCCTTTTACATAAAAAAAAATGACAAACGAATTCAACTTAGTCATCAAGTTTATTTTCATGGCATTTACATAAAACAAAATTATTTCTTGTACCCTGTAGACTTTAATCAATTAGTGCTTCAGAAGACATGTTTTACTTTTCCCAATTAAAGAACAATCACTGATTGTATTGTTTAAGGAATTTCAAATATATGCAGGAAGGAGTACACGTGAACACAGTTAGAAAGTTGATACTCCATTAGCGCATGCCAGTGGCACACCCAAGGGGGAGAAGGCTCGGGGGTCGCCCCCTCCTCCTCCTCCTTCGAAGGCCTGCCGATTTAGGTTAAAGCCAAACGGACCATCATTCTATAAAACCATCTACATGTACTCTCTTAATGTAAAAAAGTGAAAACTTCACTCTCTCGCCGAGTGGTGTCAGTTTGGCCCTTTTTGAGAGCAAAACTCACTCTTAAGTTTTTTAGTGAAATTGGAGCGAACTCCACTCTGATCAAAGTTGAAAAAAAACGTCTGTCACCATTGAAAGAGTTGTCCGCCATATGGCTCTTAGCACGAGTGGTATGGCGGACAAAACGAGTGGTTTTTCACTCTTTTGTATTTAGAGAGTAGAACCATGTGAATTTGGTAATGATGAAAAATATTCCCTGTATAAAATTGCAGATATATGCAGGAGTTGTTATGTGATAATCTGTCAAACAATTTAATCGCATACTCTGGTTCTGATAAATTACATTCTTAAAAAATTGATCTGAAAATAATTATTCTAAACGTTACTCAAGTAATGATTAGATTAAAACTAGACAGTGATATATACAGTTTGATTGCGAAGGTGAAACATTCGATTTGGTGTAAGGCATTCTGCCATGCATTAGATTTTATAATGAGATCTAATTGTAGTTTCCAACAAATGCCTTAGACAAACTCTTGAGCAATTTCATCAAATTAGCTCGGTCTACGTTGGTTTGAAGGAAACAAATGGGGGATTAACACTGTTACCAAGTAAGTTCGCGTTCAGGTTAAGAATTCAGGTTACAAAACATTAGTATTTGTTTTTCATATATGAGTAAATAATATGCATAACGCCTATAAACTAATTATGCAAGTGATTCTGTTGTTTGTTTGATTGCTTCTTACAGGTGTTTGACTTCAAGCTATCAGATGAAGACATGCAAGCTCTGGACCAGATACATATAAACGAATATCAACGTATTGTAAATTTAAGCCCAGATCATTTCAATTAGTAAAATTTACTCTGCAAAAACCGGGGTGTTAAATTGATTGTTTTAGTATCTATATCTGACAACACCGACATGGTGTTAGTTTAATATCCCCATTGCATTATCGTTGGTAAGATTAACACCATGTCGGTGTTGTCACATAATAGATACCATGAGAATCAATGTAACACCCCAGTGTTTGCAGTGTAAGCATTAAACAACTGACTTTAAAGCCCCAGCTCAACATTGGTCAGAAGAAAGACATAAATATTCACAAATTTGCATATACCTTACATGGTATAAAGGTAATGATTGTAGAAAACTGTCCTTGAAATATTTTTGCCTGAAGTGTTATCTTTTTTAAATTATACATGAAATACATGAAATCATGTCAGATCAAAACCCTGCCTGAGAATGCGTACCAAAATGCTGAATGCATTTTTACCGTTTTCTCGCAAATGAAACAACGAAATGAGCTGACATTTTCACAGGTTGGTTTTATTACATATACATGTATCATGATTCGTTCAAAGAATGGAAGCATTCACAGACAAATTACCAATGTTAACATGGGGGCTTTAAAAAAAAAGATAAGTTTGTCTTAATATTACTAGGCCTTCTGTCCACATACACGCAGTTGGGAGATTCTGGCCCAAATATAATAGAGAATTAAGTAAGCAATGATATAAAGCCAAGGTGCAAATAATAACAACAATTTATAATAATATTAATATATATATATATAACATATATTTTTCTTCAAATTATAACTGTTTGTTGGTTGTAGCCACCGTGCTAGTCATATGATGTATTGTACACATATGGACCGCACTGGTCATTAGTGCACGTCTGTGCACCCTGAGGGTCTGTGAGTGACCAGTGGTGGATTTTACAAAGCTCTAGGACTTGTCTTATCTTGAGTTAGGACCAGCAACTAGTCCTAACTTATAGGACTAGTCATGTTAGGACTAGTCCTAAGTTAGGACTAGTTTTGTGAAATCCTCCCCGGAAGAGGGCCATATTTAGGACCCTCTTCTGGTCACTCAAAGTCCCGAGAGGAGAAACACATGCACTAGTGACCGAATTATGCCAGTCCATGTGTTTTATTTCACAACTAACTCCAAAAAAATGAAATAAGAAAATACATTTTTAGGGTTTTATAACTGAACTGTTTTAATTCGACAAACAATTTGACAATAAGCAACTCAACAATTAAAGGAATGATTTTAGTTTCCCAAGATCTTATTATTTTCTATATTTTGTTGTACTTATTTATTAATTTGTTTTAGTTGATGTTCACTGTTTACGTCGTGAGAGGGCGCTGTAACCAGTCACGGTTATATTGTTCAGCTTGGGAAATATTTCCTGCAAATTACGCACGCACGGTGTCTTGACGTGCGTAATAGTTCACGGTGGCGCAAATCTAATGCACCAGCCTATATTAGTCAACCCCACGTGACCGTATTTCAGCCAACCAGGATACAGAACCAGCAAGAATTGTGTTATCAAACAATTTATTTCACAGGAGTTAAACTTTTAACAAACTAATAGTAACATATCGAGGAGCTTGCGAAGTAAAAGGACCTCTTTTTACTCACGCGAAATATGTCACATGCAAACCAAAAGCATACGTAAGCAAAAGCATTACAATTTCGGTTAAATATGCCAGTTCGGATTTTGGCCGATTTGAACCGAAAATTTAGATTGCTATTTAAAACAACTATTTTTTAGGATCTGAGAGAAAGTTATAGCATGTCATTTGAGGTATTGCACGAAAAAAAAACCGCCAATGATAAGTGGTAGTTATTTAAAAACTTAAACATTAATTATTTACCTACGTCCATTGTGTACAAACAATGTTTTGCATGCTACAATATTTTGTGCGTTGTCCGTGGCATATGCGAAAGTTTGTGTTTGTTTTTTTGTTTTGAAACAGAATCATCTGTCAAGATTCGTTCGTTCAGAAAAAAAATAAATTTGACAAAAAGAAAAAATTTCTGCGAAAATCAGGCCATGCAACTTTAAATGAACGAAGGCAAACCATCTCTGGTGAGAGAAAGACACGTAATCGGCAGTGGTTGTGAGTGTGTCAACTTGGCATAGATAAAAAAAAACATGGGCAGTTAATACCAAATGTACTTTTAGTCATAGACAAATTTGCAATGCCTTACATTGATTACGTAGGTATGACGTATAAAGGCAAACCATTTCACCGGTGGGCCAAAATCACCTGGTCTGCCGTTGGGGTTGGCCGACCTGGTATAGATGGCATCTACATCTGTTTAGATGCAATCACGGGACTTTTCGTAACAAACTTAATTATTATACAAAATGTATAACAGTTTCGGAAACTACGTAATATGTGACGTAAGGAAAGCAGTTTCACCGATGAGTCACAGACACTGGTCTTCCTGAATTGGACTGAATTGGCGTTGATACAGTCATAATCGTTGCTAACGGAGGGTCAACAGCTGACCTCTCGGGCGGTCTGTGAATACTTGCCGTGGCCATTGTTGATATCTTGGATCCACCGGGGTTTCGTATTACGTCACGAATCTAAACATGTAAAAAATAAAGTTCTTTTTATCGATATAAAATAGGGAAGAGACGCATTATTCATATCTCAATATCCATAGACATTTTGATGAAGATTGTGGTGTGAATGTCAGTGTTAATGTTAAAGAAAACTATAGCAACAACTATGAAGACAATGTTTGTCATCACTGAAGATCGGGTTTTTCAAACTTCATACTTGTACTTTGGTGTTGTTCTGGATGGGCGTAAACTTTATTTTGCTCTTGTAATTATGTTACGAAATTCTGCAGTAATCTGCTGAACTCTGAAGAATGTTTGTTTGTTTGTTTGTTTGTTTGTTTGTTTGTTGTGGGTTTTTCTTATTATTGTTGTTTTTATGGACAGTTGCCAATCACAAGGCCCTAAAACAGGCCACTCAAGGTGAGGGCTAAAAAAGAGGAAAGGTGATAAAAGAAGAAAAAATCACAAAGCAGAAAGATGACCGTTGATATTGAGTTTGAATTAAGACAGGTTATGGGAGGCATGGAAGCATGATGCAGGTAGTAAATTCCAAAGTAAGGCAGTAACTTGGAAAGAAGCTTGATGAGTACCACCAAGAATTTGCTATGGGGGACAGGTACATTGCAACGATGTGAATGGGAAAAATGTTGCCTTCTTCAATTCAGTACATGACATCAGAGTTAACTGTTCTTTTAGAAGCTGGTTACCTTTGGGGTGAAGATGATAAGAAGAGTAGTGGTTGTGCTGACTGTGACGCAGACTGACGTCACAATAAAAACGGTTTCGTTTCTTAGTGGGTCCATCAGTAAGCTGAAGACCGCCCCCATGCAGGACAAGATGAATACGTTATAAACTGACATGCCGATGTTCTTGGAGTCGTTTAGGGCCTCAATTTGCACATTCCTTGTCTCGTACGCTGTGTTATTACGGGAAATAAAGTAAAGAGATTTAAGTAGAAATATTTTGGTAGTTAGGCATGTTTTTTTTTACATTTTTGAGGCGTGTCTCTGCCAAGCGGTCTAGTCAGACAACTCAAGTTTTGGTGGCTGAATCCAGTGTGGGTTCAAATCCCGGTTGTGACACGTATGTCCCTGAGCAAGGCACTCACCCATAATTGCTTCTCTCCACCCAGATGTTTAAATGGGAACCCGTGAGGACTGAGACAACAACTGTGTTGGGTAATAACCCATTAGTGCTAATTTAAGCAGCTTGGAGTTGTGTGCTCCCCGGGGAGTTGAGAAATTGCGTGAATCGGTTAAAGCATGCCTGATGAACAGGGGAAATGTGCATTGATGCGCTTCAGAGAGCCATTATGCTGTTTTGAAGTTTTGGTCAGCACATTGTGCTGTTTTGAAGTTTGGGTCAGCGCATTGTGTATTTGCGTACAATAATCAAACAAAATTAATGTTTATCCAATAGGAAATTCATTTGTCGTGGTACCTGTTGTCAGTGTGACGTGGTTAAGTCAGAATTGACTTTTGGAAACGATGTAAATCAAAGCACTAAGTATAAAGTATTTTCCCTTCGTTGGTCTTTCCGCAGTTTCTTGTGTAATAAGACAAACTTACACATGGCTCGGTTTACGAAGAGCTGAGATATGTGTATCGATCTTAATTGCTAAGCAAAGTATGATGTCACAATATAAATCAATATCGTGATATTGAGATTTTTCTTAAGATGAATTGTTAGGTTTTTTTGTGTGAAACCAGGCCTAGGTACTTGGTGCTTTTAATCACCAAAGGAAGCCACGATGATGTTAGGTTCAACGTGATCCTTATCACGTAAGATTTTACGTAAGGTTTTACGTAAAGACGTAATGATTGAAACTCACGTGTTGTAAAACGTAAGAAAACAAAGTGCTTTGCGGGTACCATTCTTTTTCCAAGGAGACTGACCGGACAGGGACAATTCTCGACCAAATCTCTAACGTCCATTCAGTCGAGACTTACCTCACCTCTGGTTCTTTCTAGAACCACTAGCTCTTTTCAGAAGAATGTAACAGACTAGAAATACAGCACTTACTAAATATACCTCTCGTAAACACTTTAACATGTCATTTAGACTGGTAAACTGCTTGCTATCAGAAAAAAAAAACTTCACTTCCCTCTATAGGCCGTGTGTGTTGAAAATAAAAGCATGACGTATACTAGGTCGTTACACTTACCAAGAAAGAGTCCAAACACAAGTTGAATTCCGTTGAATATGTAAATACCAGCTAGCCACGTGATGTCTGTTACCCCAATGCGGGTACATCGTTGAACGACTGGTATCAGCAGAAGATCCTCATCCATTTTGCCCTGCGTCGGAAAAAGGTTATTTGTATTCGGTCATAAAGACATTATTATTGGGTTTTTTTCTCATATATTTCCTTTACAAGTGTGAGGTCTTGAACTATTAATGACGACATATGTCGTCATCGCTGAGGTCAACCAATGAGAACGCACACGTGTGTACGTGCCACACACAACTATCATCAATCACTGATCTGTATATGCTTTAATGCAATGACCTCATCACAACGCCATCTTATACTAAGTATAAAAACGATGATGAAACAATGGAAACGCACATTACGCGCGCGCACATGATGGGCCAATCAGCATCCTTCTTTTGACCTCTAGCCGAGGGCGCCCTGTACTCAAATATCGTCATGTGCATAAGATCTGTGAGAGGTCTTAATTGACATCAGTTAAAGGTCACTGTCTGAGCTCCTGACGTCATATGTAAGGTGTCTATTGACAGGTAGTCTGTTGAGTGTCTTGGGGTCAAGTTAGGGGAGATGTTGGTTTATACGCAAGTAAGAATCTTGTTGTACCGTCCGTTGGCACTTGTGGATCAGTGTAAGAATCCACGCACTTCTACCACCATCAACACATTATAAAATCTTAGATAAATCTAAACTTACGTGAGACGGATGGCGTTCCCAAAGAGCTATTAAGGGTCTCGTTTCCCAAACTCCAAGATAAACGCTTTCCAAAAGTATAAAAATCCCCACCATGGTGACTAACTGGTAGTCCTTTACAGACTACATAAGAAGATGGAGAAAATGGAAAAAGGTGGCAATTATTTGTATTTGTTTGGTTGAAAAGGTGATTAAATTCAGAGGTAGTAGTGTTATTCTAACAAAATATTATGTACTATCCATGCCAAAACAGACACTTCATTTCAAAATAATCCACACACTTCTCCCACCATTAAAAGTTGGGGAGGTAGAGCCTTCTGCTCTACCAGCCAGGTTTCTGATGGATGATACCCAAGCCTACATCCTTACGGACTGTAAAGGGGGTTACCCTGTTTCAGCCCCAGGAGTAGGTGACAACGGCCCCTGGACAAAACAGTTGATTTGTAGCCCACACATCGAGTGGCTTACTGTGTGTCTGGCGACTTATACAAAAAAAATAATAATAATAATCAGTTTATTTGTTTATCAAATAGATAAGACTAAGAGCTTTCAAATAACATCTATGCCCGGTAAAAGGACGAAGCAAATGATGTGAAATTGTGTGTTTCAAAAAACTCGTGGACACTATAGGAGTACACTGTTTTGGTTTGGGTGTATACAGACAAGTTTCCCCAAACCATATTTATAGTGCCCTAGTAGTATGTCAACCATATATCAAGATGGCTAATGGTGTCACATGGACTGCCTTGTTACCCTTCTTTCCAGTTTTTTGTTCATGAAGATTTTATGGACACGCCATGTCTTGGAGAACATCGAACCAAAGCCAAGTGTGAAACCGAGTGATAGCATCCACAGTCGAGCCTACAAACAAACAAACAAACAAACAAACAAACAAGCAAGCAAATACATCAGTTAAGTAATAACGGTTTTTTGGCCTGCTTGGTAACAGCAACTAAAGTTGGATTGAGGTGTCATAATGACGCTAAACGTTAAGGAAGCTTTGATCGGTCTTAACAGTGTAATTTGTTTCTCTTTGACAGCTTCGTGTACAAAACCCCATTGAGCATGCTCTTTTGGAAATCATTCGGAGTTTCCCCGCTTCCTCGTCGTTTTCGTCAAGATGCATTCCAAAGATGGCAAATAACAGTGACTTTTCGGACTCCGGAATATACTCAAGCTGCATACAGGTAAATGTTGTATCTCTCTAGCATTTTAAATAACCTTTACGCGTCGAATTTTTTAGCAGATATTAGTGAGTACATGGTTCAGCCTCCTGTTTCTCAAATTTCAAATCTATGCAAGGCCGTATCTGAACTGGTTGCTACGGTTACGGCTACGACTGTTGGTAAAGGTGTTGCTAAGGACGTCCTATTCAACGCGTGATGACGTGGTGAACCAGCTTCAGCCGTAGCCGCTATTTCGGACACGGCCTTTGGCAAATCAAGACAGACAGTCGAAACAATCTGGACCCTATATTCGGTGTATGTTTAAAGCTTTGCATGGTGTGAAAGATATGAAACTATAACTAATAAACTTACGGGTACAACCATGAATCTCTTTTTGGAGGAGTGGTGGCTCTGAAAAGAACCGGTGTGGTCTCGACGTTTCGAACAGTATACTCTGCTCGTCTTCAGGAAAACAATTCCTCCATTTCTTCAGAACCATTTCTCCTGGAGACGAGCAGAGTATACTGTTCGAAACGCCGAGACCGCACCGGCTGTTTTCAGAGCCACCACTCCTAAGGGGTGTTATCATATAGCACTATACAAAACACAGTGGCGACATGAGACAAGTCTATTTCGGTGACATCATCTACAGGTTGACTCTAATGAACACGAACTACGCGTATTGTTTTGATTTGACTTACCCTGCACAGATGATCCATATTTTCAAAACCAACCATCTCTTGATCCACACCGTTCAGCACAACTGATATATACGTCATCATGCTTCCCAAGATGATTAGGTTGTTGATGGTTGGACTTGATAACTTAATAATTCTGACAATGATATAATGAAATAATTGAAACCGGTTGGTAAGACATTCTTAACCGAAGAACGTCAAGTTTAAACGCTATTACTGTCTGACCGTTCAATATCCACCATTTGGTTGGTTGGAAAAGCTGTGCCAGCCTTGACCGGGAGAAATTCGCGAAATTACCCATGAATATTGACGACAATGTCATGGTGTCCTTTCGGGCAACCATACAAAAGATTTCGATCCTATTTTTAAAGTCTTGTATGTCTATTGGTATAGACTAATCCGAGCAGCATGTTCATTGGCGTTTACACCACCGCAACTGTGAATCCTCCACGCTGATTGGTACATATGCGCGCTGACGCGCGTGTCGTGTCACGCGCGCGTGCGGAGGCCATGTTTGCGGTGGTGTAAAACACGATAAAGACCACCGCTCGGATTGGTGCATAGATGAACATTATAAATATTGAGGTCCAATCCTATGAGTAACTTTACAGACTCTATCTTCAAATCATAATGTATTACAGACGAATGATGTTTATACTTTTGTTTGCGCATAACGACGTTGAAGGCGAGTAATCCGATGGCAAGGGCAATGCCCAGAGCTGAGAGCGTACATACAGCTGCAAAGCCCGTAGACGATAACGTCATCAGCTTCTCCTCGATGCGAATTTCATCGTGAGGAGGCTCGTTATCTGGAAATTTAAGAATAAAATGACATAAGATTGAAAAAAATGACAAACATATGGCAAAATAGAGACAATTATACAACTCTTCGATTTTCTGTACCAGTCGTGAGACGATTCGATGTGTGACAACATAGTTAGAACAAACACGAAATCAACTCGACAAACGAAAAATCACAAATTCTATAAATATTTAAAAAATGACTCGAATATCGGTATCTTTCGGCTCTATCTTGAGATTAATCGTTTCCAGAACAGTGCAATAATGAAAACGGAATCAAAACGTCAAATAAGTAATAACGATTGGCATATAAATGTTTATTTATTTAATTATGTCATCTGTAATTATGGTGAACTCCAATCAGTGCATAGCACTGCTGTCCACGGGGTCCCTCGGTACATATTTATTATACAAAGATGACAACAAATAAACATACATCATACATAGCTTTTTAGTAATTAGAAATGGCGGCACCAAAAATACAACAAGTACGAAATTAAATTGGGTATACAAATCAAATGTTGTACTGCTTTTCTAAAATACGATTTGTCGTTTCGAAATAACTATAAAAAAAGAACCAATCCAATCGAACGATGACTTCGAAAGACGTCTCTTCGATTCGAAAACGTAACTGGTTGAGTTGTTGTTTGAAGCATGATGAAAACGAAATTGAAAGGATGGAGGTCCGGTTTGGATCGAAAGCTACGGCCATCAACCCTTCTAACCTAAAATTGGCCATCCCTTTGTCCATACTTCTTTTAGTTTGATTGGTCATCAACAATCTTTTTGTCTGTAATGTATTCACACTTTGATTGGCTATCATTTTCCCGCCTATTTCTGGTTTCCTTCCCACATTTCCATACTCCACCTTTTATTTTCTATAGATGGATCCGTTTTTATGTTTGTGCTTGTTTTTGCGTCTGACGAAGGTCCGGTTTGGATCGAAAGCTAAGCTTAAGGCCATCAACCCTACTAGTTTCATAATTATATATATTTATATAATGACAACAAATGTTGGGTAACAAAATGTGATTAATGAAATGTCTCTTTAATTGGAATGTGTCAAGAATTGATTTAGTTGATTAGTTCGTTGAACAGTTTAGTTATAGTTGATTAGTTGGTTGAATAGTTTAGTTGGTTGAGTAGTTCGGGATTTTTTTATGATAAAATAGCCCAACATAAGGCAAAAAGGTCACTCCAGATTCAGACTAAAAAGGGGGGTGGGAGACAATTTAAACTGGAATAGATTGTAAGATGGTGGTAAACAAGATACAGGTAAAATGAGTTCCAAAGTGCAGCTGTAAGGGGGGGGGGAGAAACTATTTGAATATCCCACAGTATCGGCCTTCGGAACATTTACAGTGTAGAGTTGAGGAGGATATTCATAGAAGTGTCTGAGTTGCTTTAATGGTCCACAGAATTGCAAATCACAAAATGAAGGAAAGATGTCCGAAGTCAATCTGTATTCAAATAGACGGAACCAACCAAGTAGAAAACTAACCGACCGAGGGAAAGATGTAAAATAACCCGTAGAGAGAGCGACTTGACTTTCAGTATACTCTTTGCATGAGTTGTATATGCGCAAGTTAAATTTTGAGAAAGGGTATAAGTTCTTGACTCATAAATTACTGATGGACAAGTCGCAATTTAAAATCATAATTATGACCTTTACTATTGTATGAAAACAAGTATGAGTACTCTGTTGTACGCTGTGTGACGTAGATGTAGGTTCGTGGCATCCGAGGGCGAAGTTAGATGGTGTCCCTTCACTCACTTTGACTTTAGTAATTTACTAAGCAGTATTTTGATGTGTTAGTAATAACCACTGCCCACACCCACCCACCCACCCGACAGTTCAACGAAATAGAAGAGGAGGAGGGGTAAGGGTCAGTTTGGCGGACTTCTAGAGCGGCGCCCGGGTACGTGCCCCGCACCCCATGTACCCCTTGACCCTTGACCCTTGACCCACACACTACGCCACTACAGGATCGAATTTGAACCCTGATTCGGAGTCAAGAAACCAGACCCATGGCTTAATCCCACTAAATTAAACTCCCATAGCATTCTATGCAAAATGCTAAATATTCAAATAATGCTGAAGTCTCGTCTATAGCCTCTTGTACAAGGAAAATATGGATGGGCAATGACAGTTTGTTCATGTTGAATTTCTTGGAGTTGTGCATATGCCTCCACGAGCTTTTCCCCTCCTAAATTAAACGATCATGATGATTTCTAACCAAGCTCATCTAGGAAGTGCTGGGCTTGTGAGGAAAATGAACCGATTTTTCAGTTCTACTAAAAAAATACCCAACGTTTGAGGTTGACAACTCTGAGTACAATAATGGACTACAATGTACTTTTCAACACTCATTAACATGATTGCACATTGATTCAGTCAATTTGTTAAGTGAGTTTCATATCCTGTCAGTATGACGTCCGATTTGACTGCGTGCTATACTTTTCTTTTCTGATTTTTGTTGTTGTCACAAACGTATGTCTGAAAAATCAGTAACAAAGGCGGGAAAAAATGCAACTTGGCAATAAACGAAGAAGAAAACTTACTCAGAAAGTAGATTCCGCCGTCGTCCCACTCAAATTTGTTTTCGCGTGATAGAAACCTTCCCACGACTTTAGCTCTTCCATCTATATAAAGTCAGAGTTTACAATTCATGTTAAAAAAAGGTTATTACTTTGACACGCTTTGACACGCTTTGAAGTCATGGACTGATTATAATAAGCTCCGCCCATAAAACGTACTGGCCAATCACAGCCGCGATCGAATGCACGCCTGTTTAACGTCATTTTGTCCGACATGTACCAACTGCTGATTGGGAGCCTTGTGTTCGACGCATTGTGTCCGACTAACCATTCCGTCTGACCCTTTGTGTCCGACATAACCTTGTCGGACATAATGGTCCTTGTCGGACGTAATGGATCGTACGAAGCTCTACCGTTCAAATCTTTTTTAGAAAATGTAACGAGATATTCGGGTATTGACCCAGTGAGACACTTTTGAGGACACTAGGTGGCAGCAGACTTTACCAAGTAAATCCATTGTTATCGGAAATGTTCGCACGCTCAGAACTACGCAAACAGTGGAAATTTACCTGGTAAGTCTGCTGCCACCTAGCGCTCCAAAGTCTCCCATTCACATGACGTCATCACACGCTAGCGCCATTTTGAGAGTCAGACTCACCATGCGGTACTTTGCAATGCGCATTTAAGTCACGTGCAGCTGGACGCGCGAAGTTTCTTGACATGCATTTTGTGTTATAGAGCTGTAGATATATTTTTTTATATAATATAGCTCTACGTTTTGAATTTCTAAAAGGTAGACAGCAGCCGCGTGTGACGTCAATGAAAAGGTCAATAGCAGCGCCTGTGTGTGTAATAGTGGGCGGGAATGTTTTAATACTACAATTCTTTTTTTTAGGGGCCTGTTATATTGTAATTACTACCACGGCCATATTTTAAAGGTATTTCCTTTTAATTTACCTTTGATTTGTTCTATTTGAAACTGCCCCACCCTGTCGCCATCTTTCAGGAAACTGACGGGACCCTGAGACGATCAAACAGGACGAAAACAACTGACATTTATTTCATGTTTTAAAAGAGGGGGAAGGTGTGCAGAAAATGGAAAATAGTTGACGGCTGTTAAAATCGTCAAAGCGCTTCCATAAAACGATGAGGGCACTTCACACCAAAACGTAACTCGTTCTTAACAGCTTGAAGCATTGACCCTTGGCATATGTACATAGTAATCCCTATTTGTTTTTATTTAAAGGTTTTGTTTCGTTGCATCTCACCGGAAGATTGACACTGTTTGTTTTGTCCAACCCGATAGAAGGGGTCCCTTCCCACCCACAACAATCACCCTGCTATTTCCTCAGACAAGTTCTTTGTGTGAAACAGCAATAATGCATACTGATTCCCGTGATATCAAAAGGGGACCTGACCACTTTGCCTTTCCAGCCTTTGTTTGCTGCACAAAATATTTGAATGCGATGGGATTTAAAGGTGGCTGCCGGTCGATGCTACTTTTTTTGTTTTGTTTCAAAAAGTATCAACAGAGAAAATAATATCGTGATTTTTGTTGTTTTTTGTTTGTTTTTTTGAGCTGGTAGTAGTGGTAGTACTATTCCATTTCATTTAGTTGCATAATGAGTTCACATGTAAATAGAAAACATGATTACAGAAATTCAAACGATCAAATGAACTGCTTTTGGATTACAAAGTAAACTGAATTACTGTCGAGTTAATCTGCTGACGCTACAATATTTCAAACACGGACAGACATTATAAGGCACAATAAACAGAAAACATTTACATATATTGCTGATGTTTTACCCGTACACCGATGTGTTTAAGTACTGTATGCTCAGTACTTTCCTGAGTTCTGTAAAAACAATTCATAGGGTGGGATTTGAACCAACGACCTTTGTTATTCTAGAGCAGATGTCTTATACCAACTAAACCACCGTGATTGCCCGTTAGCTAGAGGCCGTTCAAATCCTTTTTAGCAGCAGGAACCTGTTCAATTAGAAGTTTGGGTGTGTTTAAATTGTGGTGGAGACGACTGTCTATCAACGTTTTAATACTGATTGCTTTATGCTATCAATGAGAGAGAAATATTGAAGTGTTTAGCGCCTTAGGGGAAGACTAATAATGTACTTACTGAGACGCCGACAAAATACATGTTGTCCAAGACGTTCATGAAGATGTCACGCATTTCGCGGTCTTTGTACGTGTAGTCTTGAAGTGTCTTGTTAACTTTTATAGGGGAAAAGGGAAATAACACTTTTAAATTCGTATTAAGATAATATAGACTACTATCAGAAGGGAGAGTATTAGCAAAACGGTGGATTTAAAGATACATGTAGGCCTATATGGAATATTTTAGGCTGTGCCTGGTGATGGGTCGATACTCATTTCGGTTTTCTGGAATTGCTTTGAACCAGTTAGTAATTTCACTATCCCTTAGTGTGATTTGTAAGAACAGTTCTTCTAAAGAACCGTTCTCTGATACGGTTCTTTAATAAAATAAAAACAAATTATAAAAAGAAAAACAATGTAATGCTCTGAGGGACACGTTGCCTTCGAATCTCTCAAAATGTTGCTGTTTGGAATTGCTCCATATTCTTTTTAAGAGTTTTTCATGCAATAAAACACCTACAGTTTGTTGTCATTAGTAAAGTCATGATTCAAAAAACATATATTTGCATCTTGGAAATACAACCAGCGGAACCACACTCTACATAGAAACAAACGGTCCGCCATTTTGTGGAGTAAAACAAGAAACGGTTCTACAAGAAAATGGCGGACCATTTTCTGTCATGAAATTAAATAAAAACCACACAATTTGAAGGGATATCTAGATGTGAATCATTATATCTACTTTTAAAATATCATTTCCAACCATATTCATTTCATAATAATCGCTTTTTATAGCCCAAAAGCGCCCAATCTGAAGGCAACGTGTCCCTTCTGAATGTAATTGAAAATTAATTGCCAATTGTTTTAAGATTGTGAATAAGAGCAAGGTCAGCTCAAATCAAGTGAGATTTCGGATTTATAATTTCTAATTTGGGTTGTCACTGACGATGTACCGTCCCTTTATTTAATTATTTATTCTAAACATTTCTGGCAATGAAGCCAGGGAATCCCCAGAAGCAATTAGGCCTCGAGTTTCAGAAACAGGACAACGTTTCATAGAGTTGCTTATTAGGCAGAAAATTGTGCTTAATAATTTTCTGCTAAGGAAAATGTAGTAGGAAACCAGTCACAGACAGTACATATGCTATTTTGGCTGGTAACCTTATACTGGTAGGCAAAATTCGTTTGTGCTTATCTACTTTTTGCGCCTGAGGCAGCTCTTAGAACTTGGGCTGAGGTAAAAGGACTAAGCCGGGGTTAAAGATACCGTGACGCCACTCAGCCAAACTGATGCCATGTGTAGATCTGAAACACTTACCCAATCGGAGTGGTTCAATCGAATTATTAAGAGCTAATGCCGCAGTGAGAACGGAGTCGTAAAAAAAAGACCCAGCTCCCCCAAATGACACAATGCCGGCAAACTCGTCGTAGGCTTCCACGAAGTCATTTGGTGTCTGAAAGAAATTGTTTATTCCAACGTTACTAACAAATCCACAGCAAATCTGATTTTCATTCATGCTGATATATATTTTGATGTATTTGTTTTTAACTAATTCACAGGTGAGATTTGAAACTTTGCATGGTGGGAATACAATCTAGTAAGTTTTGCGGGGACGAATGGGAGACTTTTGAGACGATAGCGGGCGTCCCACAGACCAGTCCTTTTCCATTGTTCTCAGAAATGAAAACAATGGAAAAGGACCGGTCTGTGGGGCGCCCGCTATCGTCTCAAAAGTCCCCCATTATCTCTGATGAGTTGGGATGTGTTATAAAGAAGCCATCGGTTCTTTACAGGAAGATGACATAGCAACTTTTTGATTTTTTTTTTACACCAGGAAATAAGATGGAAGACTTAAAAAGAGAATATTAATTGGTTCATTTAATTAATTTTACTAATCCGCATTTTTTTTTCCAATCCTAAGTTGAGATGTTAAAAATGGGAATTCCTATGAGCAACACCACAGGATTGTTATTCATCCAATTTTGTTTTCTAATTTGTATCAGTCTGAAAGCTTACTGATCATGAAGTTCATACTAGACCAAACTTCCATATAAATATTTCTGTCTGAAATACTGTCAAAGTCGAGAAAATAGAATTTGAAGACCCCAATTAAAATATCGGTTTGTAACAGTTACTTTAAGGACAATGTGTTTATGCGTGCTGAAGAGTGTGCACGGTTTTTCACTATTTTCTCCTGAAACGGACGACGGATTGAGCCCACTTTTTTACAGTTTTTTTATGTATATATTGAATCACACAAAGAAAGAACACCGCAATCACAGCTTTACCAATCGTATGTTTTGCCTGTATGCATAATAATAATAATAATAATAATAATAATAATATTTATCTAAAGGGGATCTTCATTCCACAAAGTATCATCTATACGCAATACATCAACTCGGCGCGAACGCAAAGGCAGCAACCATTTCCGCAATTAAAACACCGTCAGTCATTTCCCAGCGTTTCTCATCAAAATAAACAAACCAAAGGAGGAAAAAAGCCTAGAGGGCAAGTCTCCGATCTCTTCATTATCGAAGAGCTCTTCATTGTCCTCCTTTATTATCGTCAGAGGAAACACGGCTTTGTATAAAAGTTCAGCCTTGCCGGGAGATGAGATATGTCTCGCCCATTCTTTGGGACTGCTGAATGATGCTTTCTGGAAATTGAATTACTGAAACGCAAAATCATGATGATTTGTTTTAAATGAACAACGTCAATTTCCAAGCACACGTTTTGGTATTGTGCAAAGGTTAAACGTACTTTCGTAGTATAGCACGTGTATTGCCTTTTTTGAAAGTGCATTCCTAAAAAAAAAAAACATTGGAAGTGCATCACAATCTTCATACAATGGGAACAAGGTAGAGACCTTGATAAGGAGCTTAAGCATATGCAAAAAAAAAAAAAAAAATGGAAATCAACAGCAGTGCTAACAAAAACAAATAAAAGCAGAAAAACAACCAAAACAACTTCATAGCTTCGTTAACAATAATGACAACAACAAACATTCGCAACACTCCATCAGACAAGCAAACAGTTAAGCAAATTCAAAATAGGAAACAACCATTGAAGCAGTAGCTTCATCAACACCAGCAGTAACGCTACCCCCACCAACAACAACAACTAGACCAAGAACAGCACCACTAGCAAACTTCAATAACACAAACAGCACTAACACCCCCAACAACAGCTACAGCAGTAACAACAGAACCTGCAGTAACAACTGTCCTGGGGCAACATCACTAGCAAACACAACAACTTCAACAGCAACAGTAACTACACAACAGCAAAGCCAGCAACAACCACAACAACCAAAATAACAGCACCGACACAAACAGCAGCAACGGCACAAACAGCAGTAACAACTGTAACATGAGTAACACCACTAGCAAACACAACTTCAACGGCAACATATAAAACACAACAGCAATAGCAACAGCAACAGCAACAGCAACACCGTAACTCCACTTACAAAAGCAACAACAGAAAACTTCAGCGGGCAACAACAAACTTCAGCGGCAAGCTACAGCGACACCACCAACAGCAACAACAACAACAACAACACAAAAAGCAGAACTATAACAGGACCAAAACCACTATCAAACACAACTTCAACAGCAACACCGCCAACAACAGCAACAACCACTACAACAGCAACACCTAAAACAGCACTAACAACTACAACAACCGTAACACCACCAGTGAAAGCAACATTTTTAACAGCAGCAGCAACTAAACAACAACAGCAATAAATAAGCAACAGCGACATCACTACCAACAGCAGTAAACACCACTAACAACACCAACAACTACACAAACAGCAGCAATAATTTCAAAAACGACAGGCTGTAGTCAACCAACCCACCCTTTCTGTAATGGCGACCTCCTGGGCAGCAGGTATAAACTGCCAGTTAGTTATGATGACACCCTCAGTGGCTTGTATCATCTCTTCAGCTGTACATGATATCTTAGGGTCCTCACGGGTCACCCAGTCGGGAGCGAAGTACCCAATTCCCCGTAGTATCCAGACGTAGCGCGGACCGTACAGACCCTGTTTATACGCCTGTAGTGACGCAAGATAACAATTCACGTCATATTATAATTGTAAGGTTAGTATAAGATGAACAAATTTTGTTGGAGGGAGAACACACCTTTAAGGTTTTGAAGAATAAGGTCATTTCCATCCTGATCAAATTTGGAGATCGCGGTTTGAACGAAAATGGCAACGAAAAACGTACTAGGTTATTGTTTTCAGTTATTTTGTGCTTGTTCATAATATTACGGCAAGTCTCGATTACATCAGTCGTAATGAGCAACGGCGAGGTTTGGAGGTCTTCATAATGCATTTGGTATTTATTTATTTATTTATTTTTTCCCCGACTGAAACATTATTTCAGCTGGAAATACTTAACTGAATGATTGGCACTGGTGTGTACTTTAGGCTCTCGGATCGAAACTATCTGAGGCCTGACATCCCCCACCCGTTGGTAACGCCGCTGCACAAACGTTTTTACCGTATACAGGTTTATTTATTTATTTATTTATTTATTTCAAAATCTTTAAACAGGATACAAATATCAGCTAAATAACTGTTTTACATTATGGTCCTGTGACTTAAAAAAGTAAGAACAATTAAAATAGAAAAGAAACATAGAATTCATGAAAGTAAAAAGCAAAAACATTAATAAAAAATAAGAAGATAAGCATGGTTTAACTTTGTGAAAGTCATTTTAGAAAAAAAAAAATAAAAAAAAATAAATAAAATAAAAACACAGGTGGACAGTGAAAAGCGAATACTTCCTCTCAATTTTAAATAGGACAGCAGTTTTCACACTTACGATATTAAGAAATATCGCCTTACCTCGCAGAAGACCGATCTTCCTTCCGCATCCCAGAATAGACCTACGATGATGCGGGCATCTTTCTCCTTGGAGGCAATACAGGGGGGGGGGATGTGTTTCAGAAAAAAAAGGAATTATCGACAACGACCTAACCTGATTCTCGTGTTATGCTCTTCTACATTTCTACGAAAATTAAATTAAAAATATTGACACAAAATAGAGCAGAATCACAAATTACTGAAATAGGGTGTACCGGTTCATTGTGACGCGGATGTACAAGTTGCGTCCTAACCTACATTCGCTTCAAAGTGGAGGCACAAATTTATTCCCCAAATAATCAAAAGAGAATTCCGCGGGAAAGGAAGTGCGGGTGGTCTGCGTCAAAGAAATTCCTGAGGTGATTTGTTGTTTTTCTAACTGACGATAAAGGATTTTGTTATCTTCATCAACTGACTTAGTGGATAAACTGCAGAGTGGAAGGTCATTGTCGTAAACCACTACAGGACTAATGCATAATTATAACACTTTTTCTGTGGTGTGCATTTAAAGTTGTCTCGTAAAAGTGACCCGTCTTCTTTGCGTTTAATAATGATAGGTCCCACAGTCTTGGCTGATTTGACCCGAAAAGTTGGATGTAACTTTTAAATAGCTATTTTTATAGATTCGCAGAAGTTATAGGCTTTCATTTCAGGTATTGCACGAAAAAAACCCGCAAATGATTAGTCGTAGTAAGTTAGAAACTAAAAAATGAATTATTGTCAAGATCCCAACATTGTCTCACGTCCATGTTAGCCATGTACGTTTCTGTTGCTTATCTTCGAGTGGAGTGAGGTTTAGTCGGGTCAGTGTGGTCCCCTATGTCAGGTACTTTACGCTTGGTATGCGTCTGGGAAACAGATTCTGCATAAGAATTGAAATAAACTTATTGTACCAGTTTAATCTAACACTCATTACTTCGGTTACAAGTCGTTTGTAAAAGTATAATATGATGATTGAATCCGTAAAAAAGTGTTGATTTTGATCGGTTAGATGTATCATAGTGTTGAAATACCTTGAGATACCTGACGTAGCTAGCGGGGCTGTCTTCAAACATCTCGTTCGCCACAATGGTGATGTTATTTGCATTCAGCATAGATCGTAGGGAATCCATCACCTGGAATCAAACCAATAGACTGTAATTTGAAGAGAAACAATGGGCGGCCTGACGTGAGCTGACACTGGTGCACTGTAAAAACTGGGGTGTTAAATTGATTCTCTTGGTATCTATATATGACAACACCAACATGGTGTTAATTTTACCAACGATAAAGCAATGGGGATAACTAACACCATGTCGGTGTTGTCACATATACATACAAAGAGAATCAATTTAATACCCCAGTTTTTGCAGTGTGGGGTCCTTTACCCATTGTAACAATGCTACACCGCACGGTTTTTCTGAGTTCAAGTTGTACTCACTACAAAGAGTTCTGTGGAGAAGGGTGCGATAGAGCCACAATAGCATGACACCACAAACTCTATCAGGACGTTTAATGCGATCGTGTCCGGTTGAAACCGACGACTTTAACAAAAAGGGATCCGGGCGGTTTGACAGACTGAGGGCGTTCTCGCTTCGATTTTATGAAAAAAAAAAAAAAACAAAAAAACGGGGACGTCGCTTTAAAAAAGGCCGACCAATGGAAAAACAGAATCCTCGATCGAAACACATTTAACAACAGCGCTCTTGTTGATCTGACAAACGTCCTCATTTAGACTGGTCCCCTGTAATTTTCCCGTAAAGGTAAAGGCAGGCATTGGTTTTAAAAAACCCAATGGTTTCATTTTTAGACATTTATATGCAGGCATCGACGTATGACTACCAGAATAATACTGTACACACAATGGGTGTGTGTACTGGTAGGCAAGGTCAAAGGTACATCTGACACTAACCAGCAGGTTCAAAATGCTTGTATCTGATTATTTCATGCGACTCGAAAAGTGACATCAGATGTTTGGGCTAGTCCTCGTTTTGATTCGAGTATACAATTATAACCCGGTGGCGCCACTCAGTACACAAATATTGGTAACACCTTTCATATCTGTTTTCGATGGCGGCGGTTTAGATGATGAAGAATACATTACCGATGAGAAGAGAACGTTACTGTAGCGTAGTATGGCAACCTTGTCCCATCCGTACATCTGAATGAGTCTCAGGCGAGGAACATTCTGCTGAGATGCGGATTGAACCGTCCGGTAGAACGTCTTGCACTGGGTGCGGTCGGAAAGACTCGGTGATACTGCACCATTCCCAATCTGATGGGGGTCAGGACAAAACCCATGGTATAAAACTTTAAGAAAAAGAGAAGAATACTATCCCGAATGGGCCATACCTTTATATACCCTCATGAAATATACTTCCATTGGTGGTATCAATCGTCCCTAAACAGGTAACTCTTTTTGTTGGCGCTTAAATTGAGCACGCCGAACAGGGTCTTTTTCCTCCAAGCTACCTCAATCGGGATATCATTTTACCATGAGGGAACATTTTACTTCCGACGGGGTATCAATAATTGTCTTCAATGGGAAACTCTTTCATTGACTACTTCTGCTTGCATTGAACCAACAAAGGGCCTTTGTAAACCAAACTACCCCCAACGGGGACATACAAATTTGTAATTTTCCCCCGATTAGTACCCCCAACTCCTTCTCTGAATATGAAGTTTTACCTGTATGATATCGAAGTGCGAAGTTGTTTGGCAAAGAACTTCGCACTCCGACGAGTAGAAACTACCGAGCAGGAACGGCATTGGCTTGCCTGGGCTACTGTAGATATTGGTGTAGAGGACGTACTCTGCATTCCCCGTGTCCGGCAGTTGTGGATTCGTCGGCTGAAACAAAAAAAAAACAAAAAAAAACAAACATCGATTCAGTTTTTTTGAAAGACCCGCTGTGTGGTATCGAAGAAGTGTATCCGTTTTATCTTTGGGTATACAGATATAAACAAAAACGTAACCACCAACCACTGTTTGGTTTTTGGTGGAGGGTTTTGGTGTGTGTTCAGAAACATGTATTTTGAATGAGTAAATATTTATACTCAACACGTTATAAATGATAGGTTGTAGTGTCGTTACCACGAGGTGCAAGAGCACCAGACTCAAGCTCCGATCTGATGTAATGAGAATAGGAGCCTGGGCGGTCGTGGCACTTGACCTAGACACTTCAGCGATAACATTGCTTCCTGATGCCACATATGGGGACGTGAAGTCACACGTCCCACGCGGCCGAGTTGAGTCGGCACCGCAGCATCTTGTTCCCCGTACAAGACGCCGTAAAAATACGTCACATTCGATAAATCAATCAACTACCTGTTGACAATAAATCGATAGCTTTGAACAACTTATTAAAAAGGGGGGCTTTTTAAATGGTATTAAAAAATAGTTAAAATTGGTATGCAGCACTCTGAACAAGGAGGACTTTATGATAGGCATTCAGGTTGGCTCAGTGGTTTCTTCTCTTGCCTTCCACCTCTGTGGACCCCAGTTCGAAATACGAAAGAAAACGGTAGTTACGGACATCGTCAGGAAGATAAAATATAGGTTATAAAATGGAGATGGGCTGGAGAACACTGCCCGAAGTATAAACACCAGGGGGACAACAAGACTAATGGACTGGCAACCAATGACAGGGAAAAGGAGGGGAGACAGACAAAGAAGATGGAGGGATGACATAAAAGATCTTGTACAGGAACAGTATGGACAAGGCATCAGGGAATAGAGATGAGTGGCGTTCCCAGGAGCAAGACTACATCCAACACTGGATTCACACAATGATGGATGATGATCCATGAGATTCTTCGTGAAACTTTCAGACCTAGTAGAAGCTTCCGCTTCTTGTCTGGCCTCCAAGTTCAGTTAAAGCTTTTCCTTTGTAATTTACTTGTCTTAATGTAGGGAAACAAACCCGATTCTGAACCCGAATCTGAGCCGAAAAAAAGTTTCTATCATAAGAAATATGAAATCAAAGTCACGAGCTTGGAATGGGCTTTATTGACGGTTAGTTAATATTTAATTATATGTCTTTCTGGTAATGCAACAATGGAGGTTTCACAAGTAAACTTTCACTGTGGTCCTGGAGGCCTAAAACACAAGAAAAACTTTGCTGGTGTTTGAAGAAAAGAGGCAAAACCTTTAGGAGATACGTGTAACCACTTTGGGGCTGAAATCGCGCGCACGGTCTGTTGGATCTGGATCCATTGCGAGGTGAGGGGCGGGGAAGATGCCGAAAGGCCGAACTAATATTTGCAAGGACAAAGTGCTCTGAAAACGCGCTCCTTTGATTGATTTTAAAAACAGTAATTTAATCAAGACTACCGCGGGATCGCTTTTGATCCACGAGATCCACGAGATCCACAAAGGCCAGGAGACAACAGGACAGTCCGGAGCGGGGAAAACATATTGAAAGAAAATCCTTGGATTTATTAGGATTTCAGCGAAGTTAACATGGTTTGGCCAGAAAATCAAAGCTGGTTAATGTTGTATGGTCTTCCTTGGAATCAAGGCTGGTTATTTGTCTGTCTCCATACGGTGTCAGGGTATATTTATTAGTTGAATATTTTCAAATTAAATAAACAAACATCCAGCAAAGTGTAACCTTGGTTTTGTTTTATTACATGAACTCACAAATCCGATTTAGCCGCAGGGGACGGGTTGAGCGATCGCTTCATCCACATATCATATACCGAGAGATCACTTGATTGGTTGTATGACACTGTCGAGTCTGTCATCATTCATAATTGCAGAAAATATATAAGAAGTTCCCAGAATGATCTGGGTATATTTGTTTTCCCCCTCCTGCAAATCCATGTGACACGGTAATTTATATTGACGCCGCGTTTTTTGTTCATTGAGCTATGACCAGTCTCTGATTAATGAACTGACAATGACCGAAAACAAAACTGACGAAGCTCGCCCATCTCGAATCCAGGTTGGCAGTTAATATTTGTTGAGATGATTGGACTGTGACAATCAAACTAACTCATTTCATTGGATGTAATTTACATTATTGGTTCTTCAAAGATTATTTTTTATTATTTGAACCCACCGCCATCAATCGGCGCGGCCAGCATGTCCCTAAAAATCATTTGGTGCTCGAATACGTGGAATGGTGTAACACAACCTCCCGTGTCTTATATTGTGTTCTGTGAATCTCAGAAATTCTTCAGAGGATTTTCGGGGGGGGGGGGGGTGGGCGGGTACTTCTCCACAAAAGGGGAAGAGTATGGGAACATTTTTTGTAAATCTCCTTTTTTTAGGGGGGGGCTTCCTCTGCCACATATCGGGCATGATATATAGAAATTATACGTCGTTGTGTGTTGGCTGAACTCTACTAGTCAAGTAATCACCAAGTGGTATTGTTATACCACTGTAATATATTATTGTAAATTGGTCGAGATTAAATCACGTGATGCCCTAAAAAGACTGGAGGGGAACATGGGTAATGTACCCCACGGGGTACATTACCGTGATCTCGTCCAATGCCCGCCGTTGGTCGTTTCCACCACCTTGCACAATATTAGAAATAGCCCCGGGTAGGAGGTTGTAGGTAATTTCCTGTTCAAGTGTTGAAATTTGTTCAAATAAAAGACGAAATGTAATGTTCAACAAAAAATTGATAAAGAAATATAATTTATTTCACTTTATAATGTGTGTTTCCCCCTCCTAAAATCTATTACCATAGTATAACAAAACATCGTTGCATAGGGCGGTTTGCATACATTTTGAGCCATTATGTCTGACCCATAGTGACCGACAAACCTCTGTGGCCGACCCACTGTGTCCGACGAACGATTAGGTCCGATCCCATTATGTCGGACATAATCGTTCGTCGGACACAATGGGTCGGACGTAATCGTTCAAAAGTGTCGCCGGATGCAATAGTCCATGACAGACATAAAGGTGTAACCCACGTTGTATATCCGTGCTACTTTTGTTTTCTGCCAACTTGAAAACAAAAAAGGTAAACCGACAGTTTTAGCCCGCATGACATTATTTTAGGCGGAAACTTATCTCAGGTCGCTTGGAGATGGTATCAAGTGTATAAAGCTATGTACGCAGTGGGAGTTGAATTCGTTTATATTGTTTGTTTTGTTTTTAGAAACTTTGAAGTTATGTAAAAGCATCGCCTGGAGATCCCATCAGAAGAAACAAAAGGCACTTATGGGTAAGTGTTTTTGATTTTCAACATCGTTACCACTTTGTCCGACATTGACCTTTATATCCGACAAGGTTTGTCGGACACAAGGGGTCGAACGTGACAGTTTGTGGGACATGGGTCGGACGTAAAGGTTTATCCGACTCAATTTGTCGGAGGTAGTTTTTGTCGGATACAACGGATCCGACATAACGGCCGGACATAATTGTTTGTCGGACACAGTAGGTCAAACAGAACGCCTTGTCGGACACATTGAGTCGAACGGAATCGTTTGTCGGTAGGTCGGACGCAATGGTTTGTCGAACACAGTAGTTCGAACATAATGGATTGGCGGACACAACAAGTCGGACGTAATGATCCTAATCGGTTGTCAGTCATATTGATTTGTGTCGGACATAATGTACGACAACTTAAACTTTGATTAAAACGTACAGGCCTACAATTCAGAGGGGGCTTAAATAAAATTAATCTTTACATACGACATTGTAAATTGTAAATGCTGACTTTTCTGAACGAGACTTTTAAGGGAAAACAAAAGTAGACATTTACGATACAGGTGTATGAATTCATTTGATAAATTAGGTTGAGTAATGTACGGTCTCGTAAAATAAAATACAAAATGTTTTTATTGTAAAAAGTCCCTTTACAGATTTCTAAGTTTACAAATTCAGCTCAAACAATAAAACAAAATAACATGCACCTTTTCCAGATCATTTCCTCTGCCTTTGTAGTTTAAAAATTATTTTCTTCTGGAAAGTTGGGCAGATTGGGGAAATATTTTAGGGGAAACTGTGCCTGCCACTTCTTGCTATTCTACCAATATTTTTTTTTCAAAAGACAAATCTGAGGTAGCCCTGTAGTCAAATGTTACTTTAATGGCATACTCGGACTGCTGCCAAATTCCATGCATGCTTGTATGATCAAAGCCACAATCCCATCCCTGATGTCGTACTATAGAACTGACGATATCTATTTATTATGCATTATGGCCTGTATCCCCATGATTATTGCCACGTTATACAACTCCGCTTGGCAGGGATTTGGTTACCAGTGGAATAGTATCCAGGCAATAATTTGCGAACTGTAGAAACCCCATGGGTGCAAGACACCCGTACTTTGGTTAATGGACTCTTGACGTGTATAAATGTAATCATTATAGCGATCAAGCTTTGAATGCACAATTGCAATATGAATGGTACTTTATTTGAGATCTGCAGCTGGGCCAACTTTTCATAGAGCTGCTTAAACACAAACAGGTGCTAAGCACTACAAAATTATGCTTACCTCTACCAGAATAAGGTTACCAGGTGAGCCAAAAATACCATTCCGCATGCACCATCTGTGGCTGGTATTCTGCTCATGTTTGCTTAGCAGAGAGTTATTAAGCAATAGTTTCTGAAATGTACCTGATCATTTGCAAGGCTGCTTACTCTGTCCGGGCGATCGCACATACGCACATCCTGAAATGCATCCTTGTGGAGACCTCTATTCGTTCCTGTGTCCCTGTACTTAATATTTTCTCATGGACTTTGTATAGACAAATTTCAGGTTGGCGTAGTGGTGTCTTTCTTCGCCTTCCAGCTCCAGGACCCCGGTTCGATTCCCGCCGGGGGCATTAACAAAATAGATTGGGTTTCCCTAGTTCAGTTCTCTGAGGTTTTTCCTCCCACATCAAAAACTGAAACTTCCTTCCTTGTCTTCTCTCCATGGGGTTCTTGGCTAGTATAGTGATTAAGTTCGCTTTCTGAGAATCCTTGGCCTCACAACCAGAATGAATTAACAAATAAGTTTAAAAAGCCATTGCCTTATCATACCTTTATATAGAAGGGGGGTTACACAATACGGGTTTTAGTGTAAAACTATCTTTGCAAATGCAATTATCTGGTGACTATCAACCAAAAAATAGAAGAGTTCAGTCTACAAAAGCTTAACAATCGTGGTGTGATTTGTAATTAGATTTAAACTTTTGCATAGTGGGAATAGAGTCTAGTTAGGTTTGCAGTAACACCACGTGCATGAGTATGATTTAAAACTTTGCATGGTGGAGACACAATTATCTAGTAAGGTTTGCGGTAATACCATGTACATGAGCAGGATTTGAAACTTTGCACGGTGGAGATACAATCTAGTAAGGTTTGCAGTAACACCACGTACATGAGTAGGATTTGAAACTTTGCATGGTGGAGATACAATCTAGTAAGGTTTGCAGTAACACCACGTACATGAGTAGGATTTGAAACTTTGCATGGTAGAGATACAATCTAGTAAGGTTTGCGGTAACACCATGTACATGAGTAGGATTTGAAACTTTGCATGGTGGAGATGCAATCAAGTAAGGTTTGCAGTAACACCATGTACATGAGTAGGATTTGAAACTTTGCATGGTGGAGATGCAATCTAGTAAGGTTTGCAGTAACACCATGTACATGAGTAGGATTTGAAACTTTGCATGGTGGAGATACAATCTAGTAAGGTTTGCAGTAACACCATGTACATGAGTAGGATTTGAAACTTTGCTCGGTGGAGATACAATCTAGTAAGGTTTGCTGTAACACCATGTACATGAGTAGGATTTGAAACTTTGCTTGGCGGGAATACAATCTAGTAAGGTTTGCTGTAACACAATGTACATATATTTCCCTATGACTTGTGGCGGGTTCTGATAAGAACAGGTTATATGATTTCACAAACCACTGGTTTTAAAGCATCGGTTCTTTTCAGAACCCACAACAACTCACAGATAATTTTATGTAGATGGTGTGATTTTGGTCAAGTTGTCTGGGTACAACGTAGCATCACGGATCTAACGTTTGTTATTTTTTAAGGGACACGACTATTTACCCTGTCTAGACTTGGTCTGGTCACTACAGTGGTTTGATTGCGAGAGATCGAGATCTGTTGGCAAGAAGTTGGGACTGGTACTTTGTTGGAAACAAATCTTATAATCGGATCTTAGCGTCCCTTCTATTTCTCCCTACCACCCCAATCTTGTACTACAAGAACAAGTATAAGACGATTAAGTTTTTAAGATGTCTGAACATTTCATATCGTGCCATCCCTTGAAGGGAAAACTGCAAACAATCTCCGGTGATTTCAATCAGTTTTAGGGAGAATTTGAACGAAACAAAAGAGGCATGTCTGAAAGCTTTGGCAACCGCTGTGTGTCGCCCGTATAGGCATTGACGCAACGTGGGTATAGCTGTACACGATGTCTTTGTAACTTCACAACACATCAATAACAGTTCGTAGGATGTGATATTACACAAGGTGAGACGGGGGTTTCCCTGAAGATGCGTACCCTACCCATGGTCAGTTGTTGAGCTGATCAGTGGCATAACTAAATGCAAAAAAAAATAAAACGTCCTTGCCCTAATAATTACATGCTTGGACTATAGTCGAGTTTGTAAACAAGAAATCGCCTGAAGGTCATTTACCATGTCTTTGTATCAATCTGTATGGACCTTTTATGGGGTAGAAAAAAAGTTGAATAAACGATATTAGCTTGAAGTTAATCCTTGTCATTTTTCTCCTTCTGGCAAATGACATATGGCTGAGATAACCATGCAGTATGTCCGATAACGCTGTCGTTTTGTCATAAATTCGTAGACACGAGAGGTGGATTATTTTGTTATTATTTGAAAGTCATTTGTTACGCTTCACTTGAGGAGGCAAAGAACCCAGATGAAGATCTTGCCCTTCGAAGGTAAGAAACGGAACCTGCACCGTTTCCGGGTTTTTTTTTAAGCATGATCCCATCTCATCAGAGTCAAGTCAAGCTAGTCATAAACTTTAAAAATTCCTCTCATATCACATAGAGTTAAAGGATTTATAACATCATTGGTTTTTGTAAGGGTAGAGTGATTCCCATTCTCTGGTTATTGCAGCGGCGTAACTAGCGTAAACTTTTAGGGGGCACAAGGTGGTGCACCATTTTTCCTAGGGGGGCACTTCTGGCAAACTGTAGTTTTCGTTTGTATCTTTCCTAAATAAAACCCCTTTTCAGCGCTGTTCTGACGTGTTGAGGTAAACAAAATACATTCTGCGTGTGAATATTTTTTTTTAATGTTTTTAAAAACATTAAAATTACTACATAAAAGCTCTTAAAATATGACATTTTGTTCTGGTAATTTTTTTCTTAAAAGTCCAGATTTCAAATGGAGGGGTGCACCAGGGGGCACGGACATCAGTTGGGGTGGTACGTGAGCCCCCCCCCCCCCTTAATTACGCCACTGGGTTCTTAATATAAACACACCATAAAAGCAACCAGTGAAAATTTCATCTAGAAAGTGGTCAGTTTTTTTGTCAGGTGGAAACTAAGACAAACGGTTCTCAGTTTAATGGGTTTTGTGCACGAGCATTATTGTACAAGTTATTTCGATGGAAACAATCGAAAGAAGCTACTGCCATTTTGGACGTCTCCAAAATGTGTTTTTCTTTTTCTCAAGCTCTATATACTCCCTGATAATCCCCTACTTTGACCTTTAAGTTAAGTCGCATCAGTGTGGAAGCGACTTTCTAGCTTGGCCTGAGGGATTAAATACGTAATGCACGCTAGCTCATCGAGTTGAGTCACTGCCAAGGACCTTCACGGCTCATATATCATTGAAGTAAATAGTTAAAGTGACAACTACGTGTAGGTACGATCACCGCATATAATATTCGGCCAAAGTCGCAAAATGCTTACACCATGCGTAGGGTGTCTGTACTGCCTCATGGGACATTGCCCTTTACGACGGCTAAAGTGGTGCTAAAGTAAAAGATGCCATTATCGCTGTGACGATCCGAAGAGGGGGAAAAATTATTAAAGACATAACATTGTACTAAGCCGAGTCAATGGGTGACTTTTGAGACGTTAGCGGGCGCTCCAGTAAGCGGTCCTTTTCTATAGAGAGGTTTAACGTGACGTCACCCGAGACCGTTTTCCAACCGGACCCAGTATCTTTAAAATATTGAGCTTACACTCTCAAAATTAAATTAACACTTAAAGAGTTCGGTCAGTGACAACACTTTGAAAGTGTTTCATGTAACTCAATTGAAAAGTTAAATTTACACTATTAAGAATTAAATCTCAGCTTCTGAAATGCTAGAAACAGTTGAATCGAACTTATATAAGTGTTGAAGGCACCTAGGAGGAACCGGGGGCCGGGGGTCAATGGCCCCCTGAAAATGTGGAGGGGGCCGCCCCCCGTCTCCCTCTTAAAAAAACGTTTCGTAATTTGCATTTTCGGAGTGGATAGCAGTGTTTAGTAGGCTATAATTTTAATCAGATCACATTGGAAAAATGGAAATTTTAATATTTACTTACAGGATCTTGCAGTTCCTGTCGGCCCTCCCCGCCCCTTCTCACGACGACGACGGGTCCCCACTCATACGCAATATCCGTAATGTTTTTTTTATCCGTAGCACACAATGCTGTGGGGGAAGATTTCTCTACCCGTTATACAGTTGGCCCCCTATAGTGATGTGCGTTGTGTGGTACAAATAAAAACAATGCTGGCTGGTCCCCTTATCTTACATCTTTATTGTAAGACAGGGGACCAGTTATAGTAAGCTGCTATGTTTTTCAGCATGTAGATAGTGTAATGCCTCACAGCTGTATGTGTTGCGGTAACCAAAATGGCACCAAATGCACATCAAAATGAAAAAATGTATTTCAAAAAAGTTGCACTTTGAAAGGTGCTGACATTTTTAAATATCTGTTGCTCAAAAGGTGCACCAGTGAGGCTCATAAGGCACTACAGAGCATTCAGCCATACAAAATGTTCACGGGGCCCGCTTAAGGCCCCCACGCCGTACTGGCTTCGCGCTTGGCGCTCGCATGCCTTGGACTCCCCACGAGATTTCATTTTCTGCCCCCCCCCCCCCCCCCCCACCCGTAGAATCATCTTCCTATGTGCCTGTGTTGCCACTGAAGTGTTGATTTACCGGTAACACTTTCATGATTTGGAGTGTTTCTTATCAATGTTGGTGTCCCATTCAAGGGTGGACTATTATGCTTTCGAGCAACAGTGACTATCCACTTGTATTAATCCTGGTGTGGATTTGACAAAGCGCTAGGACTAGTCTTATCTCAAGTTAGGAAGAGTAACTAGTCCTAACTTATAGGACTAATCATAAGTTAGGACTAGTCCTAAGTTAGGACTAGTTTTGTGAAATCCACCCCTGGCCACCTTAGAATGGATTTTCTTGTTTTCTGTATCCAAAATGTTTCTGTCTCACTGTCTTTCTTGAATTGTTTGTCATTTTTAATCCTCTTTACTTATTCTGTTTACATTGTGTTTATTTTAAGGCTTAATTTTTGAAATGCTCGTATGTTCCATCTTATTGTTTTGATTGTTTGAATATTGGCCGAATACAATAATAATGTATTGTAGGCCTTTAGTGAGATTCAGGATATGTCTTTCTTGAAACTAAGGAAATTTTTACAGAGTGTCTACGCGTTGAAACTGAGGGTTCTAACAAAAGGAATCCGGCTGGTTTGACAGAGCGGGGATGTCCTTGCTTCCTCTCGTATTTAAAACCAATCGAGACATCGCTGAAAAAACAGGTCTACACAATTGTAGAGCACAGAAAAGTCCTTGATTTACCGGATCGACAAACATTGTGTGGACATTCTATTCAGTCTTATTGGTTAGTGTTTATCTTGCTCGTGGTCAAAAACAGAACACTAGTAGACGCTAGCGATACACATGGGGTCGCACATGATAATAAGAAACTGGCATTTATATAGCGCTGTACACTGCAACAATAAAAACAACCGCATTATTAAGCAAAACAAAAAGGAAGAGGAAGAAAACAAAAAGAGGAATTAAAGGAATAAAATGTTCTTCAGCAGCTTCTCAAAAACATGGATGATGGTCGGTGAAACGACTGGAGGGGACGGGGCGGGGAGACTTACGAATGATTTTCACCGTGTATACCCGATTCGACTAACCACCGTCACTTCGTTTAAAGGCAAAGTATACCTTTGGTTTTTTGAACCGTACATTTGCCTTAATGCTATATAATTGTTGATATATGCCATAAAACTAGCCTGTGTAAATTGCAGTTCAAAAAGTGGCAGCGTTTTTGAGATATCACCAAAAATTTGGAGCGGTTGTGTTCACGCAGAAGAAGTATCCGTCATTGGAATACACATTCTGAGAAGCGTTACGGTCACAACGCTTCTCAGATTCAAATTTTGGGGGGATAAAAAGTGATGTATTTTTCCATAACTGCAGTACTTCGAAGTGAAACGTTTCTCAAAATGTATTATACTATCCAAAGCTGCTGTACTTCTTACCAAGTAAGTTATTATTGCCATCAATTTTCAGAGTCATTACCAAACGTATACAGACCCTTTAAGTAAGGTTTTCACTGAATCGCTTATGGACTAATCCGAGCAGCTTGTTCTTGGGCGTTTACACCACGGCAGCTGTGGCCGCCGCACGCGTGCGTCCACGCACACGCACTGTGAATCCTCCATGCTGATTGGTAAATAAGTGCGCTATTGTCGTGTCGCGCGCACGTGCGGCGGCCATAGCGTTGCTCGGATTAGTGTATAAACTGCTCCTGATACGATCATTCCATCATGATAAAGCATCCACTCTTATAAGCGAGGTGGATTTAGAACGGGTCATTTAGAACGGTATCTAAGCGATGCGTTTTTCCTTGAAAGCCTATAATCCATATAAGTGACGGTGGTTTGTCAAATCAGGTGTTTTCACTCCGAAGGTTGGGTCATTATTTCCGTATCAAATATTGCGAAGTGCAACTGTTTTCCCCAAAAGTACGTCTCTTGTGTCGATATGCCTAATATGCACGTATAGGAACTTGAACATAATCTGAATTAAGAAAGAGAGACTGCCCTTTTTTCTAACTTAATGAACTTCTAACATATATGAACTTCATAATCAGTAAGTTTTAAGAGTGATCTATATATATATATTTTTTTATGTTTGATGAATACAAATAATGTATACTACCGTGAAAGGTCGTGGGTTCGAATCCCATCCCAGGCGCGTGTGGATTTTTTGTTTCTGCCGCAGGACGCAGAAAGCACAGTATACAGTGTTTATCATTTATCGTGTGGGGCAAAACTAAACTTACAGGGAACTTCATCAGTCGATGACCCTAAATCCATTCTGGTTCATATGGAACTCTCTTCTGTTACGTACGTCACAGCTAAGAGCAAGTACCGCTGTAGTTATTAAACTATGAACAGCCGCCGGTGCAAAACACACCTTCATAATTTCAAATGTTAAAAATAAATACAACACAATATCTCGATATGGCTATTAAAAACCACCTCCTTAAAATTGAGCATAAACAAGATGTTGAGACGTCACTGAATGTTTTTCTTTTGTTCCAAGTGGCTGTGGGACTTCTAAACTATTTTAAATGAGCCTCGTGAAAGATGCTGACGTCATGGCCAGTAACGCGCAATAAAGAATGTTGTAAAACCGTTAAAATGCAGAAACACAGTTCCACACAGAACGTCAGCGAACAAAATAAAAAACAGGCGTTTTTAGCGAACCCTTTGCTCATACTGGTGTTTCTTTATCCCCGACAAACAAGCATTGACGTCAGTTATGATATTTTCGCGAAGCGTTCCTCGCAGTTGCTTTAAAGATGTATAGAGGTTTTTATGGTCAAAGGAGAAACCATTTCTGACTACTTCGTTTATTTTTTTCTGACTGACAACGAACTACGTTGCTCGTCGGGAGTTTACGAGATACACGAATCCGCAGTCTTATCTGATTTAGGAGTGATCGATGGATGACACGTAAATGATGTGGATATAGCTTACGGGTCTGTACACTCTATTCTAGAGAGCACATGTGTGTAAACGGTGTTTCTTCTTCTTCTTTTTTCTTGCTTTCTTTCCTCTGGCATACACAGTTCGGCTTCATCGTCAGTGATTCTCGACAAGTATTTATTCCAACGTAATCTTTGAATTTTGAAGATTTTATTTTGTCTTCCTGCCGGCTCGTATTATGTGATGTCGTGAAATGATTTGCAAAATATGTGCGCATATGTGTGCGATGTCGTGAAATTGATCAAGAATGTGCGCACACGTAAGAGATGTCGTGAAAATATTCGCGAATAATTACGTGCGCGTACGTACGCGATGTGAAATTATTCGCAAATATTTGCGCATACGTATGCAATGTCTTGAAATTAATCGCGATACATTTGCGATATGCGATGTCCCTTCAGGGCCACCATAAGATACCGAACGAACACATTTAACACCAGAGTTGTTGCAGTGTACCAGTGCTATAATACTCGTACTCGGGTACGATTCAAATACCTTTTTGATGATACCCGTACTCATACTCGGCTAAAAAACACTCGCACTCGGAGTCCATACTCGATAATCGACTGAAAATATACTTGGCCTCCGATTTAAGCATCTCAGGGTCAAATACGGCTTTCCTTCCCTCTTTCATGTACGTGCGGCATATAGATTAAAATAATGCTACAAAAAAGGAGTAAATTTGAAGTTGTCCATGATGTAAGACTGTTCAAAAGATATTTAAGTGATGGTTGAAGCTTTGCATGGTGTGAAGGAAAGACGAGCAGGAGAAGATCTCCTGAAGACGAGCAGAGTACACTGTTCGAAACGTCGAGACCACACCGGCTCTTTTCAGAGCCACCACTCCTCCCGAAAGAGATTTATACATAGTTGTACCCGCAAGTTTACTAGTTTACTAGTTAATATAGTTTACTAGTTATAGTCACAAAAGATAGTTATCGTAAGAAGCACACACTGCCGCTTAGAAATTAGTACGGTCACAAAATGCTGTTATACCTCAGTTTGCAGTGTTTTTTTTATATAAAGTACTCGTACGCGGCAGTATTTGATATTCGACTGAAAAGTACTTGACTATCACAACCATGGTCAGTACCAATCCTCCAGAGAAACTTTTCCGTCGAAAATAGTCAAAGATGAGGAGATAATAATCAATCCATTACGCCCCGCCCACTGTGCACGTGCGCCATATGCACCAACGTGTTTGTCAGACTTTTGGTCGCGAAATCACGTCTGTGATTGGTCAATACAGTAAGGGCGGGGCTTAATGGATCGGTCTATTGAAGACCACACAAAATAAATCACCGCTGCGTATAGTTGTATGCTATTTAGAATGAAACTTAATACGAGCATGCGCAAAGTCCCTGAGAAAAGAACTCGTATTCTGCTGCTTACTCGAAACGTTTCGACTTGATTTGATAAAAAACAATTCCCAAGGTTGCTTTATGGGGTGTGTTTTATTGAAAACTAGTGGATATGAATTAGGTTAAAAAGAGATAATACTAAAAATAAAAAATTAAAAAAAATACACAGAACATGTACTTCATTGTGTTCTCTCCATATGTATCTTCAAACCAGTGCTAGTCATTTATGAGGAATTCAAATCCTCATTAAATCAAAGATGCAGATAATGAAATAAATATATTTCTCACTGGACGAACTGTAAAGACAATATATTATAAAAATGTGTGCTATACACTCGAGTGTAAAGAGTCGGATGGCGTCATTTCTTTACCCCACACGATTGATATTTTGTCGACACTTTGTTTCAACCTGACAGTTGAAGTTATCCGACGAGCTTTTACGAGTTTCTCCATAAATACTGCCGTGATATGGTGGAGAAAATTATAATTACCGTGAGCCAAACAACTTTGATAAACAAAATTAATCAATTAATTTGCGTTTGGTTCGAATTATCCTCCTTTGAAAGTAACTTCACAGAGTCACTTCCGATCTGGTGTTCATGGAACTACAAGAACCAGGCGCCGGTATAATTGTTAGTCATCCTCTGTACGACGTGCTCATCCAGAGCTTCGCTTCCCGTGCAACAAAAGCGTGCACGATTAAAAGCGAAATAAATTCTCAATGTTTTCCTTTTCTTTCTTCATGACCGAATCAAGTGCCCCTCAGATCCTTCAAAAAACACCTGACTTTAGTTTCTGTCAAAACATAAGAACGTGCCTCCTGCAATACGGAATGAACATTTCCGGATGACGGGATGGGCAGTAATTTGTTGTGCGCCCTCGTTGTCACGATTTATGTATTAATTAAATATGCCATATAAATCTACTATACGCAGTTTACGTAAAATAGGTGGGACTTTTAATATGCTTCAATTTATTGCCTCCAAACTGATTTTGCCACTAAACTGCAGATCCAACTTGAGGAAAGGCTGATCAGGCACGCTAAACCATTGTATATTACGACACTATTCAATTAAAAAGTCCAGAACTTGTATCAATGATAAAAGGTAGAAAGTACTGCCAAAGCTCACTTTAAAATAAGTGGATAATATTATACAAAAGAAAACTATACACAAGTTAGAGGGGCTGTGTCGTCATGATTGTGGCAGTAAATGGAATAACCCAGCTACCACACGCGCGTGCGCGCCGGTGGTCGCATCACAGTTTGACAAAGACGGCGCCGTTTGTGATTTGTCCGCACGCGCGCGCGTCTGCAGAATCTGGTTGAGAGTTCATCTTTCCATGCACCGCCACAAGCCTAATACAATCATGACGACACAGCCCCTTTAATTGTAAAGACTTTATGGTTTAAAATAATAACCGACGAAACAAACTTTACTCTGCAGTAGACCGATCCATGAAGCCCCGCCTACTAACGTATTGACCAATCACAGCCTCGACAACGCCACTGAAAGTCACGTTAAATACCATTAGAAAAGTAAACAAACTGCCGCCATTGTTCTGACATACGACTGCACTCACAACTGTACTAACTTTTGTTTAGTTTTGTTTTAAATTTTCGTATTTCTGGTGGTGCAAATCCCACAGCAGTGGTCCCTGTTCAGTCGTGTAAAAGTGGTTTAACAGTGTTCCTGTCTTTATTCTTTGAACTCAAGGCACTCCTCAAAGGGACACAAAACTAAATCCATACCGTTCACAAAAACCATGTAGGCCCTCCGTGTGTGTATCCGGTACGTGTGTATGGCCGCAACCGAACCACCACGGCACTGCGATCGCTGCAAGAAAGTCACACCACGTGCTGTTCCTAGGCAGTTGCTATGAAGGCTTAATGGATCATTCTATTATCATGAAATGCAGACAGCTTGGATTGAGAAATGTTTCAGAGAATGGACCAGCTGACACATGATTTAATTTAGGGTGGGATTATATGCAGTGGCGCAGCAACGAATGTTCTTTGCAGGGGGGGGGGGGGGAGGGGGCTGAGAATGACCCTCCCTCTACCTTCCCCAATCTCTTAATCAGAAAGGTTCAGTTTCCACACACTTTGATGGTGGGTTGGAGGATTGTTTTCATTTCGTGGGCCCGATCCAGTGCACTGAATTACCCGTTTGTTTATACCAGGTCGTTTCCAACTTTCTAATTCAATTATTTCTAGTTTTATTTCTGTGTATGCTATTAAGCGTTATATACAGATAACATAGAGTCAAATTTCACAGAGGTTCTGCAGCAGAAAAAAGTAGCTAAGCATCGAACAGTATGACTTAATACCAAAATAAGGTTACCAGCCAAAATACCATTTCACACGTACGATATGTGACTGGTTTCCCGACCCCTTAATGCGTTGACCAATCACAATGTGTCTTTAATTGTTCGTCGCACGGGCTCTAAGCAAGACGCATGCGTTGCATACGAGTTACCGGCTTATATAGGCGCCCTGGATAGAAAGCTCCAATACGGTACCTTAATGGATTTGTCGTCTGACTTTATTCATTTTGAAGTGAACTTGATTCATTAACTTGATTTCAATTCCACTGGTCGATTGTTCCAGAACTTAATGCACGTCTGCGGAGAGTAATTTTGCTCACGAAAGAGTGAAACTTGCACACGTCCATCAGGACTTTGCTTGTGCCTCACATACGGAATGTCCATAAAGACCTTTTTTTTATAGGAATCTGCATTTAAGACCAGGAGAAAAATTACACAATATGAGAAACACTTTTCCCTCTAAAAATCTAATAAGGGTCTTCAAAAGTCGAAGGACTCTGAAGAAATTGCTTGGTTTGACTTAATTTTGTAAAGTATGGACAATTATCATGCATTCACGATAACGTAATTTGAATTTGTTTGACACGGCTAACTGTTCGCGCGCTATAAATAAAATTACACAATATTCCTCTAAAAATTACAAGATACCGCCAACGTAATATGTTTTAGTACGTGTTATAGCACAGCGTATTGCGGAACCTCAAGTTTATATCTAGGTCTAATAGGTATAGGGAAAACTCAATTCAAGAACCGCGTCTCGTGTGGAACTTATGCATTGACGTCATCACGCCGCCATCTTGGATGTAAATCATCTAATCGATTGGGTCAAGTACGTCTGACATTGCGCACTCTGTTAGGTTCTTCTACTGTTCTCTGTCTGCTGCTACGTACCAGGTGTGTCGGTCCTTGAAGTTGAGTCCCGTGACTGTCGGGTCATTTTTGACTCCTTTTTTCAGCCATGTTTGTTGCTCCTTTACCGCGCCTGAGTGTAGGCTGTGCAAGTCGTGCGCTTATTAAAAAAAAAAAAAAAACATAAGATTGGAATCTTGGAGTTTCCACGTGCCAGTACATTGCTTTTACGCGTGATAGAAACGAAATTACACAATCTTTCCCAACAATTTAATACCTGCACTGACATTCACACTCCCTTGCAATTATTAAGAGATACTGGAGGAGATGAGCACTTTTCTAATGAATAAATTAAGTTAACCTTAATGCACCGTGACATTCCTTTTAACGCCCGGCTCAACATTGGTAAGAAGAAAACACATAAAGGTTCACAGATTTACATATACCTTACATGGTATAAAGATAATGATGGTAGAAAACTTTCCTTGGAATATTTCTGCCTGAAGTGTTATCGTGTTTAAATGATAAGTGAAATAAGATCCAAAATTAGTTTTCGTCTCAGTGAGACGAAAACTCTTCATAAAGGAATGCGTACAAAAGTGCTGAATGTATTTATACTGTTTTCTCTCAAACGAAACAACGAAATGAGCTGACATTTTCACAGGTTGGTTTTATTACGAATATCTTGATTTGTGGCGTGTCGTGGCCGAGCGGATAAGAACACCGGACTCAAGCTCTGGTGTTTCTGATCAGCAGAGTGTGGGTTCGAGTGCCGGTCGTGACACTAATGTCCTTAAGCAAGACACTTAACCATTGTTGCTTCGTCCTTCGGAAGGGACGTAAAGCCGTTGGTCCCATGTGTTGTGTAATGTACGTAAAAGAACCCAGTGACACTTATCGCAAAGAGAAGAGGTTCGCCGCGGTGTTCCTGGTTTGATCGGCTGCAGATTGTGACACAGCACCCTGTGAACCATTACATGGTGCTATGTAAAGGAACAGTCTCATACTTCAAAACGTAACTCATCATACCTTACAGGAAAAAACATACTGAGCGCTCTGAGACGCCCATAGGGTGTGATAAAGCGCTATATAAAAACTGCGTATTATTATTATTAATAAAGAATTGAATCTTTTACAGTCAGTTTAAGATAAATTTTGTTTGCAGTTGAGATATGTCTTCTTTCGTCAGGTTACAACATTGTTAAAGTTTTTTCTTTTTGATCCAAAATGTCTTTAGAAAGCAACCTGTAATGTGGAAACGCATTACAGACTGGCTTGTCCATTATTTGAAATCACCCAATGTCTCCCGAGGTGCTGAGCATTAAGAAACACACTGTATGTCTTGTTTCAAAATGGCATCCCTTTATAGAAAATGTCAAAGTGTTTCACATTAGTGAGTCCACACCAGAACTCACTTAGCTATATTTGTATTTTTTTTTTATTTCATTATACAGTTTAAGTGGTGTCACATTCTCCTTGGACGGGAAACAGAGATTGATTACTCCCTGTAATTTAAAAGGCATTTTTAATACTCAAAACCAAGCTGCACCTGAGCACTGTTTACTTTATGGTGTGCTCAGGGGAAAAGTGTATTCGCTGTACTTGTGATACCTCTGCATGGCCAGTCCAAGTCAGATGTACATTAGATTCAGTTGATTTGGTTCCTTTTCCTAGAAGCGTTGTGATGGTTACATCGCCATACGACTCTTCACCGGCGGTTCCTATAATTCTTGAAGTGGACCCCCCCCCCATCTTTCAGACATATAAGCAATGCCACCAGCGGATTATGCAGCACTGTTACCTTACGTCTGTGCTTCGTAAACCAAAAACAAATTTCCTTCTGTTTTTGTAAAACACTGCAGGCAATTTTTGCATTTGAGCGGCGCACTTTAGGACTGCTTCTCGCCACATAATGGCTTGTCCGTCATTAATTCTCCTTTACACCATTAAAGCAGGGTCGTTTAATCAATCAAAAAGCACGTAAAACCTCCATTATAGTAAAAAGGAAGAAACGCGGGGTTGACTCCCTCTCCAAAGATGCCCCTTAGATCATCCATACGACTCAGAAAGCAGAGGGTGTTATAATATCAGAAGTATAGGGTGTACGGCAAAACAGATAGAGATCAACGTCTTTCACGGGTCCATGATTTCATTTGCATCATTCGATGTAGAAATTACATTACGAAACTGCGGACAACACGATCTCGGACGGTGAAATTGCCGTGAGGTACGGACACAGAATAATCGACTTTATAAAAGCTATTCTGCGATATCAAAGAGTTCTCAAGATCACTGAGTATAGCACCTAATGAAAAGTAATTGCTCAGTCAGAAAAGAATACTTGCTGTGTGAGGAGGCACTACGAAAAGGGACGCCCATGTACGACACTGAGTTAAGCATGGACTATATTGTATATTTATATTTAAATCTTATTCATTTTTTATTTTGCAGAAATCAATTTTTATCAATAAAAAACTTGGAGATATATGTATTAAATCCAACAAACTTAAATTGGAAATCTTCAAAAACAAATACCTACCAAGTTTATACTGGTGTCGGCAATAATAATAAGAAATCAAGATATATAACATATTGGCCGATGTAATATAGAAAATATAGGTAGATATAGAAAATAAAGGCTATCGTTATCTTATAGATGCTCGGTCCAACTTTGTGGCCGATTTGACCCGAAAATTTAAATTTAAATTTTAAATAGCTATATTTTTGTAGATTGGAGAAAGCTTTATTTCGTTAATGATAAGTGATAGTTACTAAAAATGATTTATTGTCGGGATCCCGACGTTAAATCACGTCCACCAGCCTAGTACAGACAATTTTGCCCGTTACGTGTATTTTGTGCATTGTCCGTGGCAATGCAAACGTTGCGTATGTTTGTTTTTCGTTTTGAAACAGCATTGTCTGCCAAAATTCGTTCAGAGAAAAAGAAATATTTGAAGACAGGAAATTATTTTGGCGTAAATCGGGCTATGTAAATTAAAAAGTCTGTTATTAATGTTCATGGTGGTGAGTTCATAGAATTCTGTATATAGTATAGCTTTCAAAGTTGATATCCCTACAAAGTAAAACGATACTGTGGGATTTGTAATGATCAGGAAAAAAAATGTTCATTTCAATCTGAAGCTAATTGATTGCTGGTTCATACCTGGAAGAATCCTCCAGAGAATTGTGTATGTCTCAAAGAAAAGTACATGCGCTGTTCAAGTCGATAAAATGACATTTAAATGCCACCAAATCATCATGATAGCTTGAAATATTTCGATAGTCGCAATGTAAGGATGAACGGGCACAGATTCCATGACGACAAATGAACCGTTTACCGTTGTTTTCACTTAAAACACGGGACCCCATGATGCACCATTTGGAAGGGTTCACCCATGCAACAAAACTGCCGGCACTTCACCAATCTCATCAATTCAGGTTGTTAAGAAAACGCCGATTGACGATTTATCTTTTGTCGGTTTTGGTATCCTGCATGCCGAAGTAAGTGCGTGGAGTTTGGGGAGCTTGTCTCGTACAAGGCAGTATTTTGACCTTAAGTCATTTACTAATAGGTGTAAATATTGTCGGTATAATTGTCATAAAAAACATGTTTCATACTAAAAATCGAAGATTTCTTCCTTCAACTAGGACCAGTCATGTTGTACATATTTAAGAGTAACACATAGGATTGGTAAAGCTGATAATGCAGTGTTCTTTTATTTTGTGTGATTCAATATATACATGAAAAAAACAACCTGCGACGATTTGGGCTCAATCCGTCGTTCGAGAAAATAGTGAAAAACCGTGCGCATTTTTGAGCATGTGGACATATTGTCCTTAGTTCGAGTGTTAACGCCGAAATTAAAATGAGGCCTTCAAGTTCTATTTCCATTACTTTGATTGTATTTCAGACAGAAATATTTCTGTGGAAGATCGGCGCTGGTATGAACTTCCATCATCAGTAAGCTTTCAGACTGATACTAATAAAAAAATTCGATGAATACTGATTCCTGTTTCTACCTGTAATTGTTATGTTATAAGGTATGCACAACGCAGAATTAGAAATTAATGTATATAATTTCTCTCGTACGGATACCCTAAGGGGAAAGTGAGGAAAAGGTATAACAGTATAAATAGAGATGTAAATGTACATTTCGTTCCCTCTGATTAGTAATGTGTTCGTCCCGAATGATATAATGTTGTTCCTTCGAAATAATATTTCGTTCCCGCGAAATAACATTTCGTTCCCCCTCGAAATCATTAAAATTAAATAACCTCGAGAATAATTTGGTTCCCTCAATATCATTTCGTTCCCTCGAAATCATTTCGTTCCCTCGAAATCATTTTTTTTCCTTTCAAAATACCATTGCGTTCCCTCGCCTTCATTTCGCGCCCTCCAAGTATTATTTCGTTCCCTCGAACTACTATTGGTTCCCTTGTAGAACTGTTTGGTTCATTCAAAAACATTTTTATTCCCTCAAAAGATTATTTCGATGGATTTTTTTTTTTTTTTAATCTGTCCATTAAATTCCTCTGTAGGCCTACTCTCTGGGTTTTGGAAAAGATAACTGCATTTGACCTTGCGCACGTGTTTTCTCGTCAGATGTTTGTTAATGTCTTTCCCAGTAAGGTGGTTGACCCCAGCTAAATGATTATCAATTAGGAAGAGGGAAATTACTTTCACCACCAGCCTCGGGAGACTTCAGGTTTTCTGTCAATTACCTTTAATTTTTTTTTCTTCGGTAAAATGTGCCCGAATTTACATATACAATGAAGAGTATCTCTAATGAGTGTCTGCGTGTACGCGGTAAATAATGAGACCTTGCGGTTACGTATAATACAGCAGATGTGGACCGTCAGATGGTGTCAGAGGTAGGTATATGAACGCTATGAAAAATTTGATCTTTAGAGAAGTAAATTAAATCCAATACACAAGTTGTCATTATAGACACCGTATACGAACAAACTTCCCATGTTTTGTTAGTTTTTCTGTATAGTGAAAACAGCACAACAAATGTTTTTAGCTTTTAAGGGATTTGATAACGTTTATAATGTGGGAGATTTGGGGAGAGTTTTCCAATTTGATTTTTCTCAGACAGGTCAGATTTCAGGAAGTTTGTGATAATTATAATAAATGTGATCTTTAGAGAAGTAATTTTAAGTTCAATCCTTAAGTTTTCAATATAGACACAATACGACCAGCCAGTGAAAAAAATGTCCATGTTTTGTTTGAAAACCGCACAAAAAAAGTTGTTAGCTTCTTAGAGATGTTTATACTCTCTAAAAGTAAAAGAGTGAAAGACGTTTATTTTCAACTGGAATAAAAAAAAAGTGAATTTCGCTCCGATTTCTCTCCAAAAGGGTAATGCAACATTTATTTTCCCTCTCCTAAGAGCCCAAAAAGAGACCACTCAGGCGAGAAAGTGAAATGTTCACTCTTTTTTGGATTTAGAGAGTGGCTTTGCGAGATTTTTGGGGGTAGTTTTCAAATGGTATTTTCTTGAATTAGTTCAGACAATACTTCATAAGGAAATATTTCCCTGAAGATTGATTGGTGTACGAACTTTATCAGTGAGCTTTCGAGTTGAAACCGATTAATTTTTTTTATAGTTACCTGATCCTGTGTGAAAGCTTTCTCTCTTAAAACGAAAAGAGTGAAAATTCACTTTCTCACCCGAGTGGTGTCATTGTGGCTCTTTTGAGAGTGAAACTCACTGTGCATCACCCTTTTTGAGTGAAATTGGAGCAAACTCTTAAGTTGAAAACCCCCGTCTTTCACTCTAAAAAGGAGTGGTTTTTCAC
Organism: Marthasterias glacialis; assembly: GCA_911728455.2. Lineage (NCBI taxonomy): Eukaryota > Metazoa > Echinodermata > Asteroidea > Forcipulatida > Asteriidae > Marthasterias > Marthasterias glacialis. Next base: position 23,950,214 of record OU452225.1, read on the forward strand.
TCTTTTATATTTAGAGAGTTGTCTTTTAGATAGAAACATTGCTTAACAATTGTTCGCAAAGCACAAAGTTAACAATGTACTCATTTGCTTCTATAAGCAAGAATGTACTAAGCAAATATTTGTATTTTAACAGCAAATTCGGTCAGCTGTAGTTTTTCGTGAATTCCTGTCCTGTTGAGAGGATATAGCTACTAAAACACTTACGTTTGAATAGTTGGCGATCAGTTGAAGTTCATAGTCATCTAGTATACCTTCCCGGCGATTAATGTCATCCGCAGCCAACTCCATTGCAAGGTCGATCCCAATCCAAGACCCGCCCGGGTTGATCATCATGATCGGTAGCGGTATCTTGGCAGCGCGGCACGGGGGAGTTGCCAGCCCCGAGAGCGCGGCCGCGATCAACACCGCTGCGAGGGTACGGCTCATCACAATTCTGAAGAGACACACAGTCTTGTCAGAAGCCTACATCTTCACTGAGAGCAGTTTTCGAAGCGATTCTGATCTCTTAGAGTTTTTCAAGTTAAAATGAAGGAGATACTATACCGTCAATATCGAAGAGTTGACGAGTTTGGAGACAATCTTGCCTCGTGTCTACACGACATGGATTTAATGATTATTCAAGCAGAGCGAAACTTATCACTGCTTTTTGGGAGTATTGTTTTATAACAATCCATTTAAGGGGAGGGAACTATGGAAAACAGAAAATATATAAATTTGCGTTTGTCTAAAGAAAAATATATCAAAACACCCTTTCAAAATATCACTTAAACTAATAGGAAATGTAGATATTTTATTTTATTATTCATTGATGTCGGTGATACTTATGTAGATTGGTCAACGTTGTTACTTAAGAATATTGTCTTTGAGAACCCCCTCTCATAAAAATAGAATAGTCCACGTTCGCAGTGGATTCACGCCACCATTACACCTGTCTGAATATTCTTATCTAATCTGTATTAATTATTCAGTATCTGATAACAACCTCAGCATAAAGAAACCCAGTTTTTGATTTTTTATAGTATATTAATTTGACCGGAGGTACTTTCTCACACTATTTAAAGTTACTTCATCGCATGTGCTAACCGTGTGAAGTGTTGAATCGCCTCTCGAGTGGATTTATTCTCCATTGATTTGTTTAACCTGTGCTCGTACAACGGCAGCCACTCGAGCTCAGCTCTGTGGTTATTTACCAGCATACACTAAAAGAGAGTCAAATTCACTGCCATCATGATATTTCTTCTTTCCTTCGGGGAAATCACCTCCAAGTGAAGAGGCCTGCATGAGTTAAATATTTTGTTTAATAATGGAAAATGCAAGGGTTGTTATTACAACTATGCCTACTCCCATATGTTGTTGTTCGTCCTTGTACAAATCGATATTGGGTGGGTTAGGGGTGGGGAGTTTGAAAGTAAACACCCAACACCCTCAACACAGATAATACAAATCAATATCAAAGCAAAACAAATAAACAAATCTTTAATGACAAATCACAGAGGCTGTTATTATCTTGTTTAATCTAGAAGCTCACTGCATACAACTATCGGTCACCAAGAGAAATTGAAAAAATAATCGTTTGCAGATCCCTCAAAACCAAAGTTGCTTACAGTTATTTTGATTGCCTGGATGGAAATAAGCCCATCAAAAACATATAATGATAAATAAATAAATAAATAAACAATCAACTACAAACACAAAACCTCTAACATCTCACAGTATACATAAACCGTTTTTCATTGGTTTCACTCCAACGTAACCACTGCATTTGATGCCGTTTTCACAGGTAAGCTGTAGGATGTGTTTATCGAAAGCTAAAGGACAGGAATTACTGAGTGGTATCATTTTGGCTCTTTTGAGAGTTAAAAATCACCCGTGCATCACCCTTTTTGAGTGAAAGTGGAGCGGACTTCACTCTAAATCAAGTTTTACAAAACGTCTTTCACTCTAAGAAGAGTTGTCCACCATACGGCTCTTTGCAAGAGAACCACTCTACATGTTTCATCTGAAAACAAGCGCAAGTATTTGTCACAGGAGAATTAATTCATTTTAATGACATCGATGTGCAAGAATATTTACCCCATTTATCAAATTCCTATTTCATAAAAAAATAAATATATAGGGTCAGTATGGCCGACAAAACGAGTGGTTTTGTACTCGTTTACACGGCAGAGACTGCCCTCTGTGGACCACCGTAATAAACAGCGTAAAGTCGGTCATTTCTTTACGGGCGTTAAAGCGATACATCATTAGTTGAACGCAGCACCTTGTAAACCATTACATGGTGCTGTGAATGGGTCTTACATTTTGAACAGACTTCCACATGCTTACCTTAGGTAGAAAAAACAATGCGCGCCTTGAGACGCAATCGGGTGTGATAAAGCTATATAAGAACTGTGTAGTATTGTTATTAAATACTGCCTGCGGCACACAGGAGTTTATCAAAATTTACTTGCCTTTTTAAAAAACATTGTTTTGTTTTTTTTTGTTTTTTTTTCTTTTTTTGAACCACTTATTGTTACTATTTACTATCATACAAACCCGACCGACACTAAATTAAAAAAAATAAATGAAAGAAAATAATTTTAAAAAACGACCTTCAAAAAATGTATTTTATTCGTTTACTATTTTTTATTATTTATATATATATATATATATAGATGTATTTTTTTTATGAAATATGAATTTGATAAATGGGGTAAATGTTCTTGCACATCGCCGTCAGTAAAATAAATTAATTCTCCTGTGACAAATATTTGCAATTGTTTTCAGATGAAATATGTATATATATGTATATGTATATATAATAATAGATGTTAATTTTTGCATCGGGGATAAAGAATATTTTGTAATATTTCTTTACCCATACACCGATGTGTGTTAAGCACTGTATACTCAGTACTTTCCCGAGAAAGTATTGAGTATACATTGCTTAACACACATCGGTGTATGGGTAAAAAAAAATTACAAATAATAATATATATACATATTTCATAATGAAAGCATGCTCCTCATTTAACAAACCTGAGCCCAATTCCACGGCTCTTGTTACCGTGGAATTCTGCGCTTACGCCCTACCACCGCCCTTAGGGGTACGCACTTTACCGAGGGCGCCGTAAGGGCAATTTTTTTTTTTTAACCAGCGCCATGAAATTGGGCCCTAGTATTGACTAATCCGAGCAGCTCGTTCATTGGCTTTTACACGCGCGTCGACACATACGCGCTGTGAATCCTTCATGCTGATTGGTACATTATGCGCGACTGGCGCGCTATTGTCGGCCACGTGCTCGTGCGTCGGCCATAGCTGCACTGGTAAAAAACCACCATAAACGATCGCTGCTCGGATGTGAGTGTTTAGCTGTATCAGGTTTGTTAAATGAGAAAGGTTTCAGTTGAAAAGTACCGGTATAATTTAAAAACTGCTATTCTTAGAATCTTGAGAATCAGATTTGGTAAAAATTAACACCGTGTCGGTGTTGTCACATGTAGATACCGAACGAATCAATTTAACACCAGAGGTCTTAGTGTAACACGTGTTTACACAAACGTGACAAAAGGATAGCATATAAAATCATTCCAGCATTTTTCCTACCAGTCAACATAGGGCCGCACGTGCGTACGGCATAGCTGTAAAATTAATACCATAAACGAGCGTTGCTCAGATTAGTATAAGACATCCAAGTATTTTGGGGGACCTCTGAATTGGCTTGATTAAAGTAATCGAGCATTTTCTGAAATGCTCCAAAATATTTTGTACACTAGTTTTACTCGAACTTCTTATTTGTTCCATAATTTGTTTTTACATGTTTATTTTTCATGAAACATTTGAGCTCCTCCCTCTTCCAGTGACGATACTATAAAGGGGTTAGGGCGAGGCACATGAGCCCCCCAATAGATCGATTGATCGATTGATCGGTTGATCGGTTGATCGATTGATCCATTGATCGATTGATCGGTTGATCGATTGATCGATTGATTGATTGATCGGTTGATCGGTTGATCGATTGATCGTCTGATCGACTGATCGACTGATCGACTGATCGACTGCTTGACTGATAATTAATGTCTGTATTTTATATAGATTGAATAAATTAAATTTACTGTTTACTAGCTGTTAAATTAACTGCTCACCAGCCACAAGGACCTGTTGTATAAATGAAAAAAAAGGAAATGTCCTCACGTTTCGACCCTGTAAAGCAGAGTCTTTCTCAAAGGTTAAAACAAATCAAACAAGCAAAGCCTTTAAGAAGGACCCAGCTGGGGTCGAAACGTGAGCCCGTTAAAAAGATTTATATAGACTGACAATTAGTGAAAAAACTTATCATTTAATAATGTCAGGTTTCCTTGAAGATCCTAACACTAAATCACGTTTCATTACTGCATGATGCGTTGAGAGTGTTTTACAGCGGTGTAGTTTCTGGTCCGAACGACTGAATTAAAAAAAGGGTGATGAACCGCGCTGGCATATTCCTTAAAGGTTAAATTTGTCACTGATTTTTTGGAAGAAACATTCCTACCCCCAAGTTTTCAATGAACATACAGTACGGGCCAACCTGTTATTAATAGTCGTCAGGATCGGGTGGTAACATCGACAACGGCTTATGCATAATTTGGCATTTTTATTTATTTATTTTCATCGTGTTCAGTTTCGATTTTGTAAATCGAAGTGATCGAGAACCGTCTGTGGACACTTTTGTCGCACAGTATACCTTATTAACCAGTCATAGCGGGGAGGGGGGGGGGTAATTTCCATTAAAAACTATTAAAAAGTTCATACCAGTACCGATGCTCGAGAGAAATATTTTCATCTGTCGATCGAAAGTCGAAAAGTCGAAAAAGTAAACTTTGAAGACATCATTTCTCAAACAAATAAATATATATAATAATATCTTTTTAAAATTAATAATGATAACAATAAAAAAAGATGCACCGTTGACTGTTATTTCGATTGCGGCAATAAAAATAAGCCTATTACGAATGTACATGTATTTTGGAGACATCAAAATAAGCCAATTACGAACGTGTCATGACGAACGGTTAACAGAGACCGTTTTTCGATGTTTTCACTAACATCCCGATGACCAATCTTGTCTTCTCCTTCCCCCCCCCCCACGCTTTTAACTGGACTATTGAGTATTTGTGTCTCCTCTGCCGTCCTTGCCCTCACTGATAAATTACTCTTCTTTTCTTCCTTGGTAAGCCTAACGAAGTTGTCATCGTCTGATAAGTGACGTGCAGCAAATCGACTGATATGGATATGCTGGTCAGATCACCCGAAATGGGGTTACCGCAATAACAGTTTAAAAGAACATCTGCCTACAGCTCGAGTAAACCAGTAATTCAATTAAGGCATCCATTAAACTGTGGCCTGTTCACGAGCTCAGTTCTCAAGGAAAATTATGGGTAAAAACTAATTCTATTTAACGTTAAAGGCCTTGGAAGTTGGCGTTGAACGCACCGATTACGGTGACCACAACACGGGTGGGAAAAGAGGAAATTGCTAAAGAAAAAAAGGGTTTCGAAAAACAAAAAAAGTTCAAGGAGGTGGTGTCGAGAATCCCGGGTGAGCAATAAATAACTTGAAGAACGAAGAGCTTGAGGTTCCCTTTTTTCCACTGCAAGTTGATGTCTGTCTTGATTAGCAGAGATTTTGTGTAATTTGATCATTCTTTTTCGAGATAACGTTTTGCTGATAACGTGTGTACTTTTAAAAGACAAAAATACTACAACCTTTTTTATCTTCTCTATCTTCTCTCCCGTTCTTGTTTCTTGGGGAAAGAGAGAGGGAAAGAGTCAAAAGTACTTTCTGGAGGGACTAGGTGAAGATGTACAACTATTGATTTTATTGTAGTTACTTTTTTTTATGCCTATGCCCCAAACTTTCTTTTCTAATCTCTTCATAACTGCAGATAGTGATTGGGGTCGGGTGTGCCCACAGTAAATGTTCGTCAGTTCTATTGACATGATTTGGGTCAGGTGGGTCCATGTTGGTCATGTGTCAAATTAATCAATTTGGGCGTAAGCCCAATAATGGTAGGGGGCAGGTGTGCCCCAAGCGGTTTTTCATGTGCGACAGGATAGCCATTTTTTCGGCATCCGGCACAATTATATTTGATGCAATAAAACAAAAGCAGTTTTTCAAGGCTGTGACGTTCAATTACACAAAATTGCTTCTGTGTCCTTTTAATTTGTGTATTATCTCTTCATAAATGCAGATAGTGACATATCACGTATGCCCACCAGTATTCTTTAATGCTATGATATGTGCACCAGTAAAAAAACAAAAACAAAAACAATACAACAAACAAACAAACAAACAAACAGCCCCCCCCCCACACACACACACACACACACGAAAAACCAATCAATTAGTGAAGTTCGGCGTTTATATCGTTACCATAGAAACCAACGCACATGAGAACAGTTCCCACGTTGGGGGCGCCAAGATTTGTCTGGTACCCTGTATTGGTTGTGTATAGTTGTACTGAATTATGTAAAGGAAGTCTGACTAAAATGCCATTGTCTCCGAAACTGTAGGTAGCTGTGTGTACTATTCAAGTCTACGTACATCGATTACACTCCCCCAGTCCCAGCGATTGTAAACACCAAGTCAAGGTAATAATACCTTCATATTTATTGCATCAGTATTAATGTTTCATTCGACTCATTTCTTACTGTAAGAAAATGCAACCTGGCCCCTGGTACTGGTGCTACCACTGGTGGTGGGACGGCAGTCTCCGTTTGCACTGCCGGCACCAGTGCGTGGCACTCTGGCACTGTGGCAGTGCCAATTCTACCTCCGAGTCCAAGTCCATGCACTGACGTATGAGTGACCATGCACATGCCATGGAGGTTAGACCCAGTAACTGGGGCTCTGTACTCCTTTTGTTTTTTAAATTTGTACCGATAATTGTCAAAATCGGTCGTACCACATACTTTTCTAGTACGAGTCCGACCGATAATGTCAAAATCTCAAAAAAGGAGTACAGCGTCCCAGTTACTGAGTCGGCCACTGGGTCTACATGGAGGTAAAAATTTCTACCTCCATGCATGGACTCACGATCTGGGAATAATAAAATAGCTTCTTTACAATGCGAACAAAATTACAAGAGTTGTTTTCTCCTTTTTTAATCTGATGTTGGAAGCTGAAAGTCCGATCAAATATTCCCAGCACTTTAAACTACCTCCTTGAATATCTTTTAAATATCTGCATTCACTTTCGCTGAAAACTATACTAAAAATTAAACGTAAACTTGTACAAATCATCCTGAACATAATGTACTTTACGTGGGAGGTTTCTACATGCACTTGCGCCCAAAATGCATTGCTTGCAATGTCGAGGGCGACCCACAAATTTGAAAAATTGCACAGGAGAAATTACCAATGTTGAATTTGGGGCTTTAAGCACTGTGCAGCTTTTAAGGGCAGAGGAATGGTAGTACGCTAGTCTCCGTTGCACTGTAATGACATCCTGGATATAAATTATAGCTTCTCTTTTATGCGAATAAAATTACAAGAGTTGATTCCCCCTATTTTACCGGATGTTTGAAGCTGAAAGTCTGTTCACATTCCCGGCACTTTAAACTAATCTTTGATTATCTTTTGATTGTCTGCCTTCACTTTCAGTGAAAAATATACTCAAAGTAAAACGCGAACTTGTACAGATCATCCCAAACATAATGTACTTTTCATGTGGAGTTTTGAAATAGGCCAAAATAGCGAGCAATATTGTGCACGCATGTTCAATTTGCGTAGTGCACACGCACATGCTGAAAGTAAAATGAGTACTGCTACTACGTGAACTAGGGACCAACTAATAGACCGATTGCGGGACTCACGACTTCTGGGTATAAAATGTAAACACACACAACGTCCTCCATAGGAAAGGGCGGTACGGTACACGATGACTGTTGCGTTTAGTTTATTCGATCAAGGCTTTTCTTGCTCGAAATCTGTGAAAAATATGCCAGGAAGGACAGTTCCAGCAAGTCTTGAAAATTGTACAAGTAACGTATAAATGTGCACGATGTGTACTTGTGCACAACAGAACATTAGGCCAGACGACCACAATCACCACGCACTTTTCAACACAAAAATTTCAAAGTTTTGAAGCTAAAATCATCCAAAGAAATTGCTTTCCAAAACTGTTTAACTCCTTTGCCTATTTGAAATTTTGCAAGGCTAGGTATTAATGCTCACTTTTCCAACGTTGTTTAGCCTTTTTTTACAGTGATTTAGGCCTACATTACAAACAAAATAACAGACGGGTGGAGCTAATAGTCATCCGACGCCGGCAGTGCATGGCCAAAAAAAACTCTTTTTAGTAGAATTCTGTTAATTTATGAAACAGAGATGTGGTTTAAATTAATGCCAAAACATAATGTACTACTTCAAATAAAGGGGCTGATTAACTAATTTATCACTTAGCAAAAGTAAAATCGACTGTTTTCGTACTCACTCTGTGTCACGGCATACATGTATCTCTTTACACGTATTTTGCCATCAGCTGTATGGCGTTATACCCAGTAGGAGGTCACGTGACCGCATGTCAACATTGTCGCACAATCGGTCTATCACGCTAGTCGCCCCTGAAAATATTTTGGTTTCAAATTTTTCGCAATGGCAGGGGACTTTTGACCTGGACTTCATCCCGTTGTGTTCAGCGGAGAAGTCCAACCTGGGCTAGTCTACGGCCATGTTGAAATTTATGAATGATTTTGGTGATCAGCATGTGACTTCTCAAAGGGAAACACAAATTGAATTGCCCCCTGAGACGTCACATTTGGTCGTCAAATTCTGTTAATAAATTTCACAACGGCATATTGCACGAAACGGCTTATGGAGGTATGCTCCTTCCTTAATGCACTAACTCTAGCCCAGACATGCCAGGACGTCAGTCTACCACTGAGTGATAGTGTACAGAGACTGACGTTCTACCAGGTCTAAGTAGCACTAACATCATTGAATACTAGTACTGCCACCTACTACTGTAATAGTCAGACAGTAGTAGTAGTAACTCAGGCCTTTAACTTCACTCTTGAAAGGGCACGGCAATGTTCTTCTGGTAAGGGGCACTTCTATATGAGGAAAATGTAAACTTGTATTGGAATTTTGCAAAAGGCACCACGGCAAAAGCACAGGGCACCACGGCAATGGGCCTTATTTTTGACTGCAAGAGGGCGCCCTTTGGGCTAGATTGGGGGTCAAACCATAGAAATAGTGTGGTGAACCAGATGCAATTAGACTTCTAACAAAGCAGTTAATATACAACTTTTGAGGTTTGCTTTTATTGGCAGTTTTACAGTGTAATCAGTGTAAGACATTTCCTTGCAAAATTTGTATTCTTATTGTTTTGCAGTATTTTTGTCCTATAAAAATGGAATTAACATTGCGCCCTCTTGCTGTCAAAAATACGGCCTATTGCTGTTGGGGCAGTGGGTTAATTTGAGGCCTGGTAGTAATACTAGTCAGGGTTCTCCCCAGGATTTTTCAAAACTGGGGGGCATTCTGGACCCAAACTTTGAAAGTGTGGCCAAAGCACGCTGAATTGGTAGCAGGTCCTTGGAATGTTTTTATTTAATGTTTATATTTGGTTTTGAAAAGCTCTACTGTGCAATCTGGACCATTTAAAATGGTTTTATGTGAGCATTTTTTTGTGAATTTGATATCGGCCGTAATTTCTGCGTATCGGCTGGTAATTTGCGCGTATCGGCCCGATACGCTAGCTCGTGTATGGGGAGAACCCTCCTAGTACTACTAGTAAAAGTAGGCCTGATGATGGTAGTTATACCTACAGGTTGATCTTAAGCAAGTTATTATGGGCATTTCTTTTTGGAGTAATTACCAAAAGTATCCCCTTCCTTTAAGTTTATATATTTATTTAACTTTTGCTTAGGGTGGGAGGGGGAGGTCCTAAACTCCTCTCTCTCTCTTTTTGTCAAACCTACCCAAAACTAACTGTAGACTTTTTTTTGTTATTTTGTGAATCCAGATCAATCAAAATGTTGACTACTGCTCTTTGACGCCGTCGTCTCAGACTTAATCCTTGAGTCATGGGTTGTGGCGGTTCCAAGTCGATGCTCGTCCCGTCTGGACCCTCGGACTACAAGTACCTGGTCGAGGAGACGTGGGATAAGGTGTCCAAGACAGTGGACGCCAAGAAATCCAAGAAGACGTTGGTCATCAAGCGTTCGGGATGGAAGACAGTCCGCGTCTTTGTCTCGTCCACATTCAAAGATTTCCACGCTGAGAGAGAAATACTTGTAAAAGAGGTGTGTATGAATGTGATGCCAGACTTGAGTCAGGTGTGACCAGACTCAAAGATTCATCGATCATTAGTAGGTCCATGATTTTACCCTATTTACTAGCGATATACTCTCCTGCCCAACCGGCTCTTGCCACAAAATTCCACAGGAGACTGTGGAGACTAAGGCCGTTTACAAAACCATGGCTTGGGCTTAGGCTCTGTCAGTTATTTTGAAAACGTGTGCTTTCCTTACGGGGATTCAAACAGGCAGACGAGCCCAAACTGGAGCCCAAGCCCAAGCCGTGATTTTGTAAACAGCCCAAGTCCACAGTACACAAGCCATGGGGTTTCCACATAATACAGAAGAGACGTTTGTACCCAATGCTAGCCCTGGAAGGTATGGTACTTTGTGGCAGTCTGTGGTACCACGTAGAACTTGCTAAGTAAGATGCAGGGCTTGAAACACCCACTGGACCTCTGGCAGAGAGTTCGCCCCATGATGCACAATCTAGCACATTTGGCCAATTTGCGCGAATTACCATCAAACTCACAAATATCTCAAAGTTAAACCCTTTTTAAATGCTTCCAAATTGCGTAGAAGAGCTTTTAAAACAAAACGCAAACATCAAATAAAACACAGTCTGAGAACTTAATTTCAGTTCAGCGTGCTTCGGCCAAACTTGAAAAAAAAAATTCCTAAGTTTTGAAAACTCCTGTGGAGAACCTTGACTGGCCTGAATAAAGAGACCGGCATCTCCTGACGATGACTAGAGCAGGCTAGTCCAAATGTTGAGACCATTTAATAATTCTAAGCTACAAGCCTCTCTTGTAGACATTTTGTCGAAACTCAAACCAATTTGTCCATCAATGTTATAATTAATTCCATTCGAATTCACAAACTTTATGCATCCTAGATTAGGCATTATAAGAGGTTGGATAGCTCTATATTAAAAACAATGTATACCCAGTTAGATAGATGTTGCGGTACCTGCCGCTAGTAATACTGGATTCGCACTGGCCCCTCGTCACCGGGCGTGCTCGGTGGTCTAGTGGTTAAGACATCTGCTCTAGTCATGCGGGAGTCGTGGGTTCGAATCCCACCCGAGTTGCCTGTGGATTTTTTCCACGGGCCTCGAAAGCACTGAGTATACAGTGCTTATCACACATCGGTGAACGGCAAATTGAAATTTATATTGTATACCCTGGTAGAGAAAATAAGAAAATTACAGCCATGGATTCCAGGTGTTTCTCTTAACATATTTCTCCACCTAGCGGCCGGACCAGTGAACCCAACTTCTGAGTGGCGTCCACAAGATTTTTCGATGTATTGTTTTTGCCAAGAATTTGTCAATCTAGTCCTTGTTCTTCCTGACCAAGCCCTTTCATTAGTTCTTTCAACAAATACAGTTAAAAAAAATGGTAAGTAGCTGTCCAGAGCAGTTAGCTTCAAAATTGTCCGACTGTGAAAACACATGATGAAGCTGCATCGTGGACAAAGGACAAGCAACAAGTACCAACGCGAAGTGTGCGTGTTGCAGGAAAATCTCTTTTGTTTCGTGAACTCGTTGTCCATGTTTGTCCATGCTCATTATTATGAGCCTGTGGTTTTCTGAAAGCTTTTGAAAGTGAAATTCAAGTTTCTCGCTCCACAATCCTTCGCACATTTATTTTGACTTTTAACAAACTATTTACTTAGCCCAGAGGAATACAGATGAAAGTGTTTTCCCTTGCACTGGGGAGCTGCGGCTGCAAACGAAAACACCCTACACAGGGAAATCATAATTTCACCAAAGTGCACTGTGAAACTTGAAAGTCTAATTTATTTGTGACCGATCACAGAATATTTACTGGCCTTTCGGAGTACAGATGAAAGTGTTTGATTCACCCACCGCTATTTTCGCTCGCATTTGGGAAGCCGAGAAGCCTGCCAGATCAAACAGCGACACAGGGGAATCGAAATGTCACTGAAGTCAATTTTGTTGAAGTTTAGCCGTTTTCTATTTACATTTAATTCAGCCATACCGTCACACATTTATATTGACTCTGGTAACAAAATATTGACTGGCCTAGCGGCATTAGCGGACTATAGACGGAGTGTTGACTCACTGACCACTGTTAGCACAGTTTGCATTCGGCATGTGCCGACTGCCAAGGTCAAACTGTGAGATCAGTGTAAAATACATGTAGATCTCAGATGTTTACCTTGTGGGCTTAAATCTCAGCAAAAATGTGACATTAACAATACAAATCTATACAGAAACACTAAAGCCTCAAAACAGTCAAAATAAGGTGAGGAAAAACTCATTTCCTCTTCAACCTTGCCCGGATCTCCACACTTTACCTTTGTCCTTGAGTATATTGGGGATGCATCAGTGGTTTCTTGCCCTGCCTTTCACCTCTGTGGACCCCGGTTCGAACCCCACCTCAGACCTGGAGCCTTGCATGTGGATTGGGTGTTCAGTCCCTACATGTACCTGATTGCGTGGGTTTTCCCAATTTTTAGGGTTTTCCTCCCACATCTAAAACTGAGCGCTTCTTCTCGTTTCCTATTCATCCTGTTAGGCCTATTGGCACTAATTTGTCACCGTTTTCACGAAGGGACGAGCATGTCAAATCATGTTTTCTACATTTTTGAGAATTTTTCACTTCTTGCCTTTAAACATGATTGAACATGTACAGTAGGCCTATGTCATCTCAAATTACTGCTTAATCTAATTGTGCTGATTAATTGGTGAGTGAGCATTCATCTAAGTAATTGCATGCTGCATTTTCACAAAGAGACAGGCATCCCTAAATTGGGGGAAAGATTTGTATAATCTGTATTTGTCTGAGACTATATGAAGAAGTATTGGGTTTTTAGGGGGGGCTGGAATGAATTGGTCGAGCGAAAACATTCTTACTGTAGTTCCCAAGATTGATGAATTTACGTACAATCAGACAATGAAGAAGCTTTGTCGAAACATGTATTTTTTTAGGGTGTTCGTCAGCCCTATGGAGAACTCTTTCACAAATTGACGTCTTGCTCATAATTTTTCCAAACTGAACAATGGTGGCCGTTTATATGGTTCAGAACAGTTTTGAAGTGACCTCTTTTGATTGTGTGGTATTTCTAGGCATGCACTCATCACCGTGTAAAGCTTCAGTTCCCTGCTACAAAGAGGGACAAAGGGTACTGGAATTCATGCTCTAAGGCTCCTTTTTCAGGGGGTTTGTTGTCTTTGTTTAGTCAGGGTTTCATTGTGACAATGGTATTCTAAGAAAATAATCATTCTGGAAGTTCTGAAAAAATAGTTTCGCGGGGAGGTACAATAACGATTTTTTAAAGAGGATGGGCCATGGTGATTGATGTTGACATTATGGTTTAGTTTTCTGCTTTCTATAATTATTGCAGCGGACAAACTTCTCTTTTATGACATTAAATTGACAAAAGAAGTGATTATTGCAGGGAGTTTTTAGGCCTACTCCTTTAGCTAGCCCGCCGCCTAAATTTATCAAAATCCCGGAAATGAGGGCAGCAACCAAATCATGACGTCACTGGAAGTACTGAATCCCCGGATGGTCTGCACTGAGCAATGCTTCAATGAGTAACAACAAACAGCCGTTTGACAGAGGAGTACTTCCTGCGACCGTCACTATTCTGTAGAATTTCTGGAGACATTTTTCAGGCACCGACTGCTTTTGTTCTGATTTTGGCTCCAGGCGGGGGGGGTGAAAGAGGTTTGGAAACTGCCTTTGTAAACGAATAACCACGCATTCTATAATTCTGTCACCGTTTTTTTGTGGTAGATATAGGTGTATTTAGGGATGTAAAACTTTTTTTAAAGAGAGACTTCTAGCGTGGCCCATCCTCTTTAAGGTTATCGTGAAGTAGTTAAAGAAGAATGGAATTATCAAATGTTTTAACCTAAAACATTTCAGTAATTCAATTAGAATAATATAACTCACATTCTGACTGAATAATTTTCTTGTTTTAGATATAAATATATGAATAGTATGAATGAGTATATAAGCCTATTTCTTTAACTTTCAATAAGCTATTACCCTTTTAAAAAATCCAATGTAGACGTACATACCTTTAGGACTGCTAACTTTTTGCAGATTATCCCACCCAGGGAAAATGCCTGTGAGGTTTTTTTTTCACAGGACTCGGGGAAAGTACCGAGTATACAGTGCTTAACACACATCGGTGTATGGGTAAAACATTACAAATAATGTTCTTTCTCCCCGATGCAAAAATTTACATCGTCATAATGGTTGTGGTACCTGCTGCTAATAGGATTCGTACTGCCTTTAGCTACCGGGCAGTCTCGGTGGTCTAGTTGGTAAGACATCTGCTCTGGAATGGCGGGGGGTCATGTGCAAAGATCATAGAGCGCAGTAGGCGCAAGATGGGGAAGTGGGCCTTTATCTACTGTTGGAAAGTGAAATACGCATGGGCGCCAAATTGAGCAAGTGAATGCCTGTGTTTCCCATTGATAGCAATGTCATTGTCTACACTGGTCCGCACGTATCAGTGTTGTATCAATAGAGTCACTTGCCGAAATGGCGTCCAGTGAGATTTCACATTTCAGCCAGAGTTCCCCATCTTGCGCCTACGGCGCTCTATAATCTTTGGTCATGTGTCTGTGGAAAATGCCTGTGAATTTTTTTCACAGGACTCGGGGAAAGTACAGAATACACAGTGCTAAACACACATCGGTGTATTGTATTGAAGTAAAACATTACAAACTTACTGTTTCCATTTGTTTTGATGCCACTAGGTGTTTCCAGACTTACGACAGTGGTGTGAGAAGAGACGTCTTCATCTGGTGGAGTGTGACTTGAGATGGGTAAGCATTATTACTGCAGTGTTTGCTGCGAATCAAAAATTAAAATACATACATGGCAGCTTCTTCAAAAGATGGACCATTCGAAAGTCTGAAATTCAGACCCCAATATTTTCATCAGTGAAAGCTGAATAGTTTATTTACATAGTGAAATAGACTTCACGGTACCAGACAATTTATCAAACACAATAGTGACCACCGATGCCTTTCAACTAAATCAAGGTGGAAGATATAGATTCTCGAAGCATTTTTTATGGATTGCAACAACCTGCTAGATTTAGGTCATACTACATGTATGTTGATAAATTTTCATCTGTGCAGAGATATTTTATAAAATTTTTTATTAGCATCTGCAGGTAGTAGGGGCTTTCGACAAATACAAAAATTTACAGCAAGAGGCAAACAAAACCTCAAAAAACCTCACATTTTTACTAAAAAAAGTATTAACAAATCCCGAATGTCATTTTTTTGGTTAAAAATGTCAACAATTAGAAACATGTGAGTAACCAAAATTAAAATGTTCCATTGAATCAGAATTTTTTTTTAAAATCGTTATAGTTGTTTTAAAAAAATCCGTCAAGTAAACGACATCTGCTGCTTTATCAACATCCAGAAACCAGGGGACAGCTCCAGACTGAAATCCAAAATCTGAGGCAATAAACAATGGAAATACTTCCCTGCAAATACCAGTTTAAGGAAAGCAAAGCAAATAGTCTTCAGTGCGCTCAATGTGGACTGCAAAGGTAGCAAAGTAGCGAGCGTCATTTGCAATCAATTCCGTCCATTTTCCCAGATGTCATGTCAATGCCGTCGATTTCTCTCGAACGTCACTAAACATTTGTCCAAAATGTTGTAAACTATAAACTCAAAACTGAACACAGCAGGACGATAACTGACTGAACTATCCTTACATGAGCATTTTAGTATACATGCACAAATAACATCTTATGAGGTACAAATGTATTTAAAAAAAAGTGGCAATTGAGTTTGTGAAATGGTTCACATTTCGAAGAACATGCCACATTACTCCACTTTGATTCAAAGTCTATGAATGTAGGGCGCCATTGAAATCAAGAAAACCTAGCCGGCCTCGTTTTATTTGATGATAATTGTGACCCACAAATCCTTATACGGCATCGTCAAAGTCGTTGATTTCTAGAAGGTAGGGTTAGCATACACATGCAGACAACACAAGACGGCAAGTTTCATTTTTAATTCACCTTTGTAGAAAGAAGGCTTTACGAAGAAAGCTTGAGCTTTGACTACTACA
Organism: Marthasterias glacialis; assembly: GCA_911728455.2. NCBI lineage: Eukaryota > Metazoa > Echinodermata > Asteroidea > Forcipulatida > Asteriidae > Marthasterias > Marthasterias glacialis. The sequence goes on from OU452225.1 coordinate 23,966,550, forward strand.
AGTTCATGGTGGAAAACTTCACTTGAAATAATTTCTGCCTGAAATGATATTGAGAAGTGAGTCAAACAGTTGGTTTTGATCTCGCAAGCCCAAAATCAACAGTGAAAACAGTGTTGATGTTTTTTTGTTGTTTTTTTTCTCATGACTCCGATGACCTGATGGCATGGGTGACGTGTGCGTGAAGCGCTCATCTCTCACCAATGTGTCCCTGGTTCAATTCCTGAGCCCAATTTCATAGAGCTGCTTAAGCAGAAACTATTGCTCAACAATTTTCTGCTAAGCAGAAATGAGCAAGATACCAGTCACAAATTGTACATTTGCCATGGTACAAAATGTAGTTAGGCTGGTAACCTTATTCTGGTAAGCATAACTGTGTTATGCTTAGCTACTTTTTGTGCTTAAGCAGCTCTATGAAATTGGGCCCTGGCTAGGGTCGTGTAAGCACATTGAGCGTCTTTTTAGACGCATTTTGGCGCTATATAAATCTTATGTATGTGAGTAGAGTTGTGCGTTGGTTCTCTCCTGTGCCATGAGGTTTTTTTTCTCCAGGCCATCCGGTTTTCCGCCCTCTGGAAAAAACCAAACACTTTTGATCTCAAGCTGTGCTCTATGAGATTGCCCAGACTTAAGATGGTGTTGATACAGTACATGGTTCGGGCAAGATTTTGTACAGCAACCTCCTAAAAGTTTTTACCAGTAAATACATGGCTCGAATTTGGGGTAAAATTCCACAAGACCGCAAGGTTTGTAGCTCAAAATTGTTACCGCACCAGAATTTATTTTACAAGACCAGAATCTTAATGAGAAAGAACTTTCTGTAAAGTTTAAAATGGAAACTGTTTTTATTTGAACAAGCATTAAGAAAAGGATTTGTCTAATTTGTCTTGTGGGTAAGTACGTACTGATGTTATAAATTTCGAGTCCTGTGGAAAAAACAACAGGCAACTCGGGTGGGATTCGAACCCACGACTCCTGCATGACTAGAGCAGATGTCTTAACCACTAGACCACAAAGCACGCCCGGTGACGAGGGGCCAGTTCTAATCCAGTATTATTAGCGGCAGATCCCGCAACAATTAGATAGATGTTAATATTGCATCGTGGGAATGAAATAAATTTCAACACATCGGTGTAAGGCAAATTGAAATTTATATTCATTCCCCCGATGCAATATTAACATCTACATACTGATGCTCAACAGAATTGAAAGACATTGATCAGATTCAAAGTCAACATTTTGAACGTGGTAAAGATATTACACAGTGAGGTATTATTATTCAGTTGAAAAACACAAAACCACCGGACTTGTCCAGTCTTGAGTTTACTGGCCTGATGTTAAAATCACTGGCCTCGGGCCTGTGGTCCAGTGTCAAATTCAAGCCCTGATTAATAGTAGTGCTGATAATGATTGTCCTTACCCCAAAAGAGAAAGGCAGAGTATGATGAACTACAAGGAAATTAAAAAAGGGTAATGTAGGCCTATGTCACTTGGATGGGCAGGATAGATTGTAAAGCAACACTGGAATAACTGATATATTTGACTGATATTTTTCACTCGGATCATGTGGTTTCAATAATGGTCATAAATGAAAGTTTGAATCGTTCCTCGAAGCATTTAGGCAGTGAGAAGATGAAATACATCGTACGTCACACATGGACAGAAATTCTGACGAAAAGTCTGTGACGTGCATGTATGTAACGTTGTTAATGAAACCCTATAGTTTCTTAGTTGATCAGATAATGTCTAAGCTTTGGCTCTTTTCAGAGCCGACACTCCTCCTAAAAGAGATTCAAACTCATGGTTGTACCCGCAAGTTTACTAGTTAATGTATTTTTAGCTTTGGCTTGTACATGTACATGTAGGTAATACATCCATAATATCATTTAGGGATAATTCATAAATGCCCAAGACAGATTAGGCATTTAGGCATTCCTATTGGTTGAAAGGTGGTCACATGGCCGTGTTCACCTGGTATTCAACGGCTGATAAAGACACGGCTGGAGCTGTTTAACTGTGTCTAGTCTGAGGAATTCAAATTTAAGTTGTTACTTGTGACTAAGCAAGTCATTGTACGAGACATCATTCTTATCTAACTGGCATAATGGCAAACTGACCATTAGTGAACGGCTTGAACTTTTAATCGTTTAATAACCTTTTCCACAAATCTGGTTTCTCTGACAAAACTCCCCAACAGCACACATCCGCTAGAGTAGTGTGAGAATTCATTCTTGTAATACATGGGCTGTGCCAGTTAGAATAATATGGCTTTCTGGGTTATATCAAGCGCTCTGTTTTTTTGGATGGAATTACTTCCCTCTCAGTTATAATCCTAGATTTTTGATCGCGCACGCACAGCCTGTGTTTGACCTTGGGGCCTGTGTAGTGCACATATGGATGCTGTTTGTGTACGCGTTTCCCTGTAGCTTGGTAACCTGGTTGCCATAGCAACAACTCGGCCAAGAGGGAGCACTACTTCAAATTAATTTCTGGCAATTCCCAATGAACCAACAGCAGCAAAACATGTTCTCAATCTCAGTCTCTCGTCATAGTGCAATGCACAGGGTGAAAAACATGTTGTGTAAAGAAATTTATTTTTTTTATTTTTTTTTTTAACTTACAGTATTTTTCTTTATTTTTATTGTTTGTTGTTATTATTGTTATCTTTTTTTTGTCATCAGCCTACTCCACAAATTACTGACAATAAAAGCTTACTCGGTAAGAAGCACTGGAGAGCTGTTGATGCGTGAAGTATAAAAACACTAAGAAACGATTCCCTTTGAAGTAATGTAATTTTAGAGGCTGAGATAATTTTCTACCCTGAATTTGAATCTGAGGAACGATTCCCACAAAATGATAAACATGCAGTTTTCGCATTTTCGGATTATTCTGTGTGGAAATAACCGCTCAAGATTTTCACCCGTATCTCAAAATTGCTACCACCTTTTGAAATGGTATTTTCACAGGCTAGTTTTATGGTATACCTATCTAAAATTGAAACAAATGTATGTTCCCAAATACCAAAGGTACATGCCCTTGCTTTTAAATGAAAATTTATATCACTTCAAAATTGTTTCATTAATAATTAATTAAAGTGAATCATTTTATCTAAATTTCAGGTCAAATTCAGTATTTGTATTGACTTCTTAAAGCCAATTTAGAATAAGAACTTCACTTTCATTCTCCTTTCAGATTTGTATAGTTGATATAGCCATGATCCGTGCTTCTGTGAGTTGTGCTTGAAAATGAATTGATTCCCGCAAACAAAATTTACAAGAGCATGTTATTTTGTAACAAGTTCAATTAATAAAAACATTGCTTTTTGACCGTGTAGATGGCTATAAAAAATGCTTTTGAAACGATTATACTGGCCAACCACCCTACTTAAAAATGTGTTCGACGTCCATGCCCGCTGCTGGTACCCAGAAGTTAGCTACATATACATTACAATGTCATTTCGCCTGCATTTTGTCTCTGTGTCGCGAGGAAACCAGCTGAAATTGAGCAGGTAGCGCACAGAGTTTATTTATTGTAGGCCTACTCCAAACAAAAAAATTTTTTTTATTAACTACTCTGTCATTATTTGTGGATGGATTTCTTCGTTCGATATCTCATTTAAAAGTTCATAATTTTGGTCATCCTACAAAACTAGCAATTCAACATTTGGATTAATTTTTCAAGGTTCATGTAAAATTGGCTTGAGCACAGATTGTATACATTCTATTCTTTACACTTCCAAGCCTTGAACTTCGCTCTTGAAAGGGGCACGGCAGTTTTCCTCTGGTAAGGGGCACTTCCATGAGGAAAATGTAAACTTGTATTTGAACATTGCAAAGGGCACCACGGCATTTGCTGTGGGTGCCAAGGGTTAATTCGAGGCCTGCGTTTGAAATAAAACTCATTTGGTTAAATGTTCAGTATTTGTGCAGTGTTGTTTATAAATATTGTATATAAACAAACTACCAGTCAACAAATGAGACATTTTCTGATATCACATTTCTAAAGGTCTCCTAAAGAGATGGGCCATTATGAAACTGTTTTATTGGAGTGTTATAATGTATAATGTAAGAACATATTTTCTTGAAACTTTGTGCTCGCTGCAGAGTTTGATCCTAAGGTCCCCCCCGCCCCCGGCCTCTGTCATGTTCGTGTAATTCCAGGTCTGAATAAGTAACAGTGATTTGGCAGGTTGTCAAATTGCTATTTTCTCCGTTAGTGGCAGGGTTTGGGCCATTGATATTTCCCAGAAGTATCGGCACTGGGATTTACACAGTTGCGGCTGGTTATAAAATCAGTGAAATTTCCGGAATTATACATTCCAAATAGTTTTTTTTTTTTTTAATACCAATCTTATTATATTACATTTTGAAGTTTGTCTTGAATTCATTTGATTATTATGTAGGGTGTTCCCAAAGACACCACATCAGAGCAGACGTTGCGTATGTGCCTCGGGGAGATTGACCGCTGCTATCAGGACAATGTAATGCCGTTCTTTCTAAACCTCACAAGGTAAGGGTTGATGACACCTCAAGCCTCTCTCTCTCTCTCTCTCTCTCTCTCTCCGTCTGCTTTGTGTTGTCTGATCTCTCTAATCAAAAAACGATTTACTTTTATTATCGATAAGTTCTCTCTAATTGAAAAGGTTCCATACAATTGTATTTCTAAAGTGACGGCAGTTGTTGGATTTTCATAGTCAATTTAACTCGTCCACATTATGCGCTGATCACGTTCTTGTTAGCCCTCGAGAGATCCTAGCATCCTTGAGCTCTGCCGAGACTACTTGTATAGTGTCCTAATCCTGAAGAGCGTTGAATGTTTTGACAAGGTGTGATTTTGACAAAGCCCCAAACCTCAAGAGGATTGTCTGAGTAGTCTGACTTCGCAGAAGCGACTTTTTTGTTGTTTTTCACAAGTCACTTGTTTTTTTAACTCCCAACGAAAATGGCATCAATTTATATTTATTTATTTTACTTTTTGTTGTTGTTGCAACAGTTGATTTAAAATTTGATATTACAATTTAATTTATGTACATATTTCACGCCCCCATAAGAGACAGCTTGATGTTAAAGTCATAGGATGTTAAAGAATGATCTCCGACATCACTCTGGGGCCACTGCAACTCCATTGTGACGTTGCTGGCTTGTCCATCATACACCAGGCAGCTTATGGAAAAATTCCCATCCTTGCAAGCAGCACCATCCTTAAACATGGCTTCCATCAACCCGCAAGATCGACGCGTTGTTCTGTACATGGTCATCCCTTGTCTATAAGACAGGTGGTGTCCAGAATAGACCAATCCATTAAGCCCCACCTACCTTAGCAACTGCCTAGCAACAGCACATGAGGTGACTTTCTTGCCAAGATCGCAGCAGTGATACGGTTACAAGTTCACAGGTGTGCACGTATCAGATACGGATACAAACATGTACATGGTTTTCCTGACGGGTATAGATTTAGTTTCATGGCCTTTTGAGCAATGTCTTGAGTCCAAAGAACAATGCAGACAGGAACACTGTTAAACCACTTTTACACAACTGTGCACGGACCACTGCTGCGGGATTTGCACCACCAGAAATACAAAGAAACCAAAACAAAACAAAAGTTAGTACAGTTGTGTGTCAGAACAATGGCGGCGGTTTGTTTACTTTTCTAATGGGATTTTTAACGTGTTGGACTTTTGTCAAGGCTGTGATTGGTCAATACGTTAGTAGGCGGGGCTTAATGGATCGGTCTATTGCAAGTCATCAGCGATCCTTCACTCCACACCTGACTTTGGAGTGTCATTTCTGAGACTCGGAATCAATGAGACCTGAGAACTTCAGGCTGTTGGTGATGACCAGACATCTTTTCAGTCCCCTGTGTTAGCCATCTTGAGTCTCACTGCAACTATATCAATTTTTGGTGACTTCGTAATGTTGTAATGTCATCACAGAAAGTATTTAAAGGGGCATGGGGCGGGAGTTGGGATGATTTGTTTTAATTTTTGTTTTTTTTATGGAAGTCGCCAGACACACAAGGCCATTAAGCCACTCGAGGTGTGGGCTACAAATCAACTGTCTTACCAGGGGCCGTTGCCACCTACTCCTGGGGCTGAAACAGGGTTACCCCCTTTACAGTACGTAAGGATGTAGGCTTGGGTATCATCCATCAGAAGCCTGGCTGGTAGAACAGAAGGCTCTACCTCCCCAACTTTTACGAAGCAATCATGGTTAAGTGCCTTGCTCAAGGACACAAGTGTCATGACCGGGACTCGAACCCACACTCTGATGACTCAGCCACCAGAGCTTGGGTCCGAACGCACTAACCACTTGACCACGGCACGCCACGTGATGTTGGAATTGTCAAGTTACCTTTGAAAAGGTAACTTGAAAATTCCAACAACTCCAACAACTGTTTAGACCAAGCTTTTAATAATAATAATAATAATAATTATAATAATAATAATAATAATAATAATAATAATAACAATAATAATTCCGAAGGCACTGGAAAAGCATCTGGATCAAGTAGGCACAACTGTGAAGGTAGATTTGTTGCAGAAGGCGGCACTTTTGGGAACAGCTAGGATCCTGCGAAAGACCCTCGAGATCTAAGGCTACGGGACGCAGCCCGACTCGAGGAGTTACTGGCACAGAGGAAAATGAGATCTTTCTTTTGCATGCTGTGATATCGTGAAACAATAATAATAGTAATTGGGGAGGCTAATCATCCTTACTGGCAGCTGAGAAGCTGAATTGCGAAAGACGCGGCTACACGTGTTCTAGCTGCAGGCATTCAAGGGCGTCTTCGGCAGCCAGCCACATCAACCCATATATGACCATGGAGCACAGCCTGAGATCAAAAGCTGATGACAAGGCGTTGGTGGCATATGGTTTGGAGGTGGTTACAAAATCATAGTGCCTTTCAAGTGTTAGCTAATGGCGATGCTTTTAGTTGATTGACAAAGGTCAATTCTTAATGCGGGACCAAAAATGCATGAATCAAGGAGATGGAGCAGAAAAATCCTGACTGACCCAAAGAGTCGTTACGAATGTCTTTTTGCTCATTGTTAATATCAGGGATTAGACATGTCAGACTTTTATCTGATTTTAGACATTTTTGGTGTCTGCTTGTTGAAAAAATTACTCTTATTTTCTTCAGATATTAAAGAGGATGGGCCACGCTAGAAGTCTCTCTTTAAAAAAAGTTTTACATTCCTAAATACACCTATATCTACCACGATAAAACAGTGACAGAATTATAGAATGCGTGGTTATTCATACAAAGGCAGTTTCCGAGCCTTTTTTCACCCCGCCTCGAGCCAAAATCAGAACAACAGCAGTCGGTGCCTGAAAATTGTCTCCAGAAATTCTAAAGAATAGTGATGGTTGCAGGAAGTACTCCTCTTTCAAACGGCTGTTTGTTGTTACTCACTGAAGCATTGCTCAGTGCAGACCATCCGGGGATTCAGTACTTCCAGTGACGTCATGATTTGTTTGCTGCCCTCATTTCCGGGATTTAGATAAATTTAGGCGGCGGGCTAGTTAAAGGAGTAGGCCTAAAAACTCCCTGCAATAATCACTTCTTTTGTGAAGAGAAGTTTGTCCGATGCAATAATTATAGAAAGCAGAAAACTGAACAACAACATCAACATCAATCACCATGGCCCATCCTCTTAAAGAATTCACACTCTCTGGTCTACTTCTGTAGTCTCTAGAACTGACGATACACAAAAGACTTTCCTAGAAGCTCTATATCTACAGGGGTTGTCAATCGATGGAAATTCCCTCAGTTAAACATGTATCTCCTCAAGTTTGGATCCCACTTTCGGACCTTTTTTGCCCGCAATAACTCTAACCCCATTCAACCCCCAATATCATTTTTTACTGGCTGGGGTTATTCATTTTTTTTTAGGGGGGATCCTACATCGCTCAATCCATTTCCTTGGTCTAAAAAGTTCTTGGAGTCTTCTGTTTTAACAGTGGGAGACTTTTGGATGGTCATTTTTCAAGGTTCTCACCAGTAGTACGCATGATCAGAACTATGTTCGCAAAACTGAGCATGTGCGGGCATGCTCAGAACTGTCAAAAAGGACTGTTGTGTCTGCTGCCGCCAGCGTCTCAAAAGTCTCCCATTGTATAATTTGTTTAGGGATTTTTTTTTTTATGTGGTGTACATGTACTTCATCTTGTTTCTCTAGATGCTGTAGATTGAATTCAAACCCAATTTTCTTGAGGCCGATAAAAAACATTTAGATTTCTATTTTTGTGAGGTCTATGCTAGAAGATAGCTTTCTGTCTGTCTAGGTACCATCTCCTGCCAGGAGGTCTGCTGTCATGGTTCTTCATAGGGTCTTAGTGATGCCCTCACACACTTCCCTCTTCCTTGTCCCTTCTACATGTACCTTACCCTCCATAATTTGTCGTTGCAGCTTTTCAGATCGTTTGAATGTGCCCAACGTATTTGCATTTCCTGCTTTTGATTGTATTTAGAAGAGTTCTATTCATTTTAGAGTTTCTGTTCAGGAAAGTACATGTACACGTCTACAAATACAACAATTACAAAATGCTCACAAATCCACAGTTTTAGGGTGAAAATGGGTGTCAAACTTCTTGAAAATGTCCCGCTGAATGAACAAAAATAAAAATACAGCTCAATTGACATGGACCCTGCTGTCTAGTGTACATGTAGATTGTCTTGTAACTCAGAGCCTGATTGTTATGCTTTGATAACCTTTTTTTCTTCTTCTGATCTAGTGAGAGGTGTGGATGGATACCAACTCACCATGATGTCCCTGAATCTTTAGCCAGAGAGTACCGCTGGATCCCGGGGCTATCCGTCACCGAGATGGAAATACTGCACGGAGCCTATCGTACGGACAACCCAAACTGTGAGTGCTTATACAGCGTCGTTGAAGGACCCTAGAAACGACACTCATTTATAAAATGAACGAAGAAAGAAAAAATAATACAAATAAATAGAAAAACATTTTACAGATAAACCTTTTTTTGAAAATGAAATTCAAAATGGTTGTGAGTTTTGGAGCACCATTACAGAAAAGTTAAAATAACAATTTCTTATTTTTTCATTTTATTGTTTAGTTAGTTTAAAATTCATTCTTGGCATTGAAGTACCCCGTCTTAAATTACTTGGTTTTATTTATGCTACAATAGAAATTTAAAAAAATTGTCAGCGACATTTAGCGATAGCGAGAATAATGTATTATTGAAGAAATGACCTTTAGTTAAATGAGCCTTTTGCAAGTCAGACTTGAATGTATGGTACCATGACTTGCTAAGTCACAAGTTACCGCTTAAAATTTGAATTCCTCGGACTATAGAAACAGTTGTTATGTCAAATGGTTTGGGGCAAACTTTAGTATAACAACCTCAAGATGAGTAAACAGTGGTACCATTGTGCCATACACATTCATTTAAAACTGTGAATGGGTGTTTGCCGTCTCTTGCGCAAAATCGTGCCCGAATCACCTGACTTGGCAACTGTCTCTGCAGTCTGACAAAAATGACATATTTACTAAGGAATATCTGACAACCAAAACCCACCGCCAAAAATTTGAAAATTTTTCGCCTGGAAACGGACCCTTATATGCAGGACGTCACTGTAGTTATTACGAAAGTAAAAGGCATCCAGGGAAGGATTTCACAAAACTAGTCCTAACTTAAGACTCGTCCTAACTTATGTCTAGTCTTATCAGTTAGGACTAGTACTTGTCCTAACTCGAGATAAGACTAGACCTAGCGCTTTGTGAAATCCACACCTGGGTTAGTGGTGACTTGTGACTTAGCAGACGCTCTTCAAATCTAACTCGCAAATGGCTTTTTAATATTGGAAGTGGGTATTTTGTAAATTCCACAACTGGGAACACTTGTGAACTTGCTGGGTTTTTCTTGAGGTGAAAGGCACTGGCATTGCCAGTTTTTAAACCAAGGTTTATTTCCACAAAGTTGGGAAGAATAGAGTGGTTATCATCACTACATGTGCATGTACACTACAGTTAGCTGGGAACCAGTGTCAGGCAATGTACACTATAGAGTGGGTTCGACAACTTTCTCAGGTGGACCAAGGTCTGACCCCAGTGCATTCCAGTAGCTTTGATGTCAATGTTGTGGCTCACCAGGGTCAGACCCAAGTAACCCAGTGGTGTGTCATGGCCGAGCGGATAAGAGCACCGGACTCAAGCTCTGGCGTTTCTGATCAGCAGAGTGTGAGTTTGAGTCCCGGTCGTGACACTTGTGTTCTTAAGCAAGACACACAACTATTATTGCTGCGTCCTTCGGATGGGACGTAAAGCCGTAGGTCCCGTGTGTTGTGTAATGCACGTAAAAGAACCCAGTACACTTATCGCAAAGAGAAGGGGTTCACCCCGGTATTTCTGGTTTGATCGGCTGCAGATTGCGCCACAGCACCCTGTGAACCGTTACATGGAGCTATGTAAAAGAACAGGTCTCATACTTAACGTAACTCCGTATTTCTTGAAAGAAAAAATACTGAGCACTTTGAGACGCCCACTGGGTGTGATTAAGCGCTATATAAGAACTGCGTATTATTATTATTATTATTATTAACCTGCTTGCGGAGCAGGCTACTTGGGGCTGAGCCGGGTGCGTGATGTCACTGCGAAAAACTTTCTCAATGGCTGCCATTTTTTTTTTGTTATTCAGTTGGACACTTTCAGGAAGTTTGACACAAATGTTCACCCTTAAACAGCGGCTTTTTGAGCATTAAGTATTTAGACCTGTACTTTTGTATTAACCTGAGCATGTAATATTATTTAATGGTGCAGTTTGACAAAAAAACATGTACCATCAGATTAATTATGTTAGGACTTTTTCATTAGTCCGTGAAAAGTTTCAGACGTGATGGACATAATGAAGAAAGTAGTGCCAGTCAGCTGTCCCATGATGCATTAATGCTAGGGGAACTTGTTTTGACATTCACATAGCTCTTGTTGGGGGCTCGCACCCATGGGCTCTTGTCGGGTTGACCTGGGTGAGCTCAGTATTTTAGCTGAGTACCACTTTCCATGTTGCACAACAACAACAACAAATTGTGTGGCTTCTTGTTTCATGGAACTAAGCTTGTACCCTAACCTCGACCTATGTAACTTCAAAAACTGCTTACCAGGAATTCTGCCCTTTTACAGCCCATAGATTCACATGCTTTACAGGGGTCTGTAAGCACAGAATTATGTGGTAAGCAGCGCCATGAAATTGGGCCCTGTAGTGATGAGATCTTCTTCTTTGTTGCCCCCAGCCGTATTTATGATAAGGAACTCTTCCTTCCTGGAGAAGCTCCCCGAGGAATTCGAGAAAGATTTTGTGGACCCTAATCCCATTGCTCCACACAAGCTGGGCATGCTCAAACAGATGCTGAAAAACAAACTGGTAGGTCGGCTGATCGGTTTGTATGTTCATTGCTTGGGAAGTTGTGATACTTGTTTGTTTGTGGGTTGGTGGGTGTTCGTTTGTTTGTTTAAAGCCCCAGCTCAACATTGGTAAGAGGAAAAACATAATTTTTCACAGATTTACAATACCTTACATGGTGCAAAGATAATGGTGGTAGAAAACTGTCCTTGAAATGTTTCTGCCTGAAGTGTTCGTTTTTGAATAATAAATGAAACAAGATCCAAAATTAGTTTTCGTCTCAGTCATTTGTAAGTGAGACGAGAACACTGCCTAAAGAATACGTACGAAAATGCTGAGAGCATTCTGCCGTTTTCTTGCAAATGAAGCAACAAAATGAGCTGACATTTTCACAGGTTGGTTTTGTTACGTGTCTTTACTTGTGCAAAGAATGGAAGTATATACAGTCAGTTTACCAATGTTGAGCTGAGGCTTTAACTTCTGTTGTATTTGTCAATCAAATCAAAGAAACAGACAATAACAGAAAGAAATCTAACAAATTGTACATTTATATGACATATTCTTGCAAATTCAGATGGAACTGGGCATAGGCTGATTTTTTTTCAAATGCAACAATCATTTACTATTTAATATTATTAAACACTTTGAAGTGTTTATGCATTCTGATTGGTCGTTGACGGGTTACGTGGGTGTGTACAATAGTGATAAAAACACCGGCTCTGTGACCTAAAATAAGTGGCCCCTGAACTAGCGTTTTTTGTGTAAAAGTTCTGCATGCACATGCAGGTACTATCAACAATTCTTTTCTTAGTACTGAGTTTTGTTTTGTTGTGACATATATTTTTGTTTTGTTGTGATATATATTTTTGCAAGAGTGAGAGTTGATCGGGGTGTTGCGTGCCTATTCATACCACACGTATGCGCTATTGTGCAGACAGTGTATCAACTTCATGTAGCTGGTACTCACATAAAAACCAACATAATGTAGAGCATAAAGCTGATTACCAACCAAAGTATTCCCATGTACAGTTCTTATTTTCAGAGCGATCATAGTCTGGTTCTGTAAAATATGCATTATATCATGGGTAAGAGATTAGGCACCACGCAAAAGCTAAACACAACTACAAACAACTGACATGAATACAACAATTCTGGAAATATATCCACGAAAGGAAAATCCCAAATTCTGACAAGACTGGTCATTTTTATGTTTAGGTATAAGTTATTAATGATGATAACAGTGTGATGATCGGTCTTCAATGCGTGGTAATGACCTTGGTTGATGGCTGGCCGCTGTCCAGCTCAATCCATTAACAGCAGCCGGCCACCAACCCGGTCAATACCACACAGTGATGACCAGGTCCTTATAAACCTTATGCATTGACATCATCACGCCGCCGTCTTAGAGGTAAGACGATGACGCAACAATGGAAAACGCACATATGCGCAGTGCTGAGTATGGTCCAATGAGCAACCCTCTTTTGACCTCTAGCTGAGGGCGCCCTACTCAAATGACGTCATGTGTCCATACTGTTATTCCCTAATTACATCAACACAAATTCCAAACGACAATATGTATACGCAACAATGTGTTGGGATGTCTAATTGCAATCAAAGGAATGACACTGGGCTTTGTCTAAACCTCAGCGTAGACTCCGTCTCCAGCTCTCTGTCCCTGTTTGATGCTGGAAACACCATGCAAAATGTACACTGCTCCAAAATTGAATACAGAGCCCCAACCTGAGCTGGAGCCTCAGCAGAGGTTTGGAAGAGGCCTATTATAAAGAGATTTTACCAACTTAAGTCTGAAATTTGATTTCATTAATTTTGTATTTTCTCTTACCACAGACCTTGCCACAGTCTGAAATGAAACGTATTGAAAATAAAAACACAATTGAGGCTGTTCATCCGCAATCAATCATTGTTAGAAGAAAAAACACTACCCAGTTTTGTTGGGTTTCAGCCAGATTTGATTTTAAAATTGCTTTAAATATCTTGCGGCTGATTGTTGAATGAAAATACATTGTATAAGTGTCCTTATAGATGGGCCCACTTCATTATAAGAAAACAGCCTCAAGGTTTCTGGCGCTAGAACCGTGCTAACAGGAAAAGATGTGTAAAATTAGATTTTTGAACAAAATGAATTGAGTTGTCAGTCCTTGCATCAATATTGAGGGGACATCCACAGGGAATTCCGAGGTTCTTCTGAAGCCTGGATTTCGTGTAACCTCGAAGATGAAGAAGATTTTCTATAGTTATGCATTCAATAGACCGAATGCGCGACAATGTTTACATGCGGTCATGTGACCTCCTATCGGGTATGACGTTATACAGGATGAAAAAATATGTGTAAAAGCATAGAGTGTGTACGAAAACAGTCGATTTTACTTTCGTTAAGCGATGAATTAGTTAATCAGCCCCTATTATTTAAAGTAGTATGTTGTGGCATTAATTTAAATCACATCTCTGTTTCATAATTTAACAGAATTCTTCTAAAAAGAGGTTTTTTTTTAGCCATGCACTACCGGCGTCGGACAACTATTATGTAGCCACCCGTCTGTTATTTTGTTTGTAATGTTGGCTTAAATCACTGTAAAAAAGGATAAACAACGTTGGAAAAGTGAGCATTAATACCTAGCCTTGCAGAATTTCAAATAGGCAAAGGAATCACACAGTTTCGGAAAGCAATTTCTTTGGAGGATTTCAGTTTCAAAACTTTGAAATTTTTGTTTAGAAAAGTGTGTGGTGATCGCGGTCGTCTGGCCTAACGTTCCGTCGTGCGCTGTACACATCGTGCACATTTATACGGTACTTTTACAATTTTCAAGGCTTGCTGGAACTGTCCTTACTGGCATTATTCAGCCACTTGAAGGTCTTTGGTACAAACTCTGGAATATCTTTCACAGATTTCGAGCAAGAAAAGTCTCGATCGAATAAACTAAATGCATTAATCATCGTGTACCGTACCACCCTTTCCTATGGAGGATTACATGTGTGTTTACATTTTATACCCAACAGGGGTCACGTGACGTAGGTCGCACAATCAGTCTATTGTTTTCTTTATGTTTAATTTTTTTTTCTTAATAGCCGTTTTTTTTTTCACCTTGTCATAATTTCAGGGGGACCGGGTGAAATGGTACGACTGTGAATTTGCCGGAATAGATACAGATGGAAAAGTGGAATTCAATGGTCTTCAGGGAAGTTTTTCCTCAGAGGTAAACAGTTTGTTTCTTTGTTTATTTATTTATTTATTTTTTCTGCTTCTCCTTTCTTTTTAAGTCAAGAATGTTTGATTTGCAGTTGCATTATTTACGTCTTTTTGAATTTGACTTGTTAGAGCATGGAGTTTAGAGGATTATTTGAATATTAATATCGATGTGCAGAAAATGCCCCACAGACTGTGTGTAGACCAAGTCGATTGCACATCACACATAATGCACTGAGAAAACACAGATGGTATACTCCATTTAACATAGTAGGGGACAAAACTTGGGTTCGTTCACAAACGGTAGAAAACAATAGGGTTGTTTATAATCAAAGCTTACAAATAAAAACAGGTATATCCAGATAATGTTATTTTTAGTGACACAAATAATACCAAACAATAAAGAAATAGCACAAAGGACAATTTTGTTTATATAGACCTTATGCATTGACGTCATCACGCCGCCATCTTAGAGGTAAATCGATGATGTAACAATGGAATCGCAGAGATTTGTACGCGCGGTGCACAGGATTGGCCAATGAACAGCCTCATTTTGACCTCTAGACGGGGGCGCCCTACTCAAATGATGTCATATGCATAAGGTCTATTATGACTAGAACAATCATCATTATAAAATCAGCACAAACAAATAAATCTTTACAATCTGATGTAGGTCTACATTATACAAAAAACAACCATAAACTGTTTTACCAATATTTTTAGAAACATGATTGTTTAGCAAATTGTTCACGTTTAAAATAAAGTGTATGTGCAGCTGTCATCCAACACATCCACTAGAAACACACCCCTCTCATGTCAATGCAGTGATCCATCCACAACTATTTAAATAAAAACATGAAAATACACCAAATCGTACACAAGTTTGTTGTTAAAAACAGTATATGTTTTAAACCAAAAGGTTCAATGATTAAAAATGATGGTTTAGGCAAAATGACTGACATCTTAAAACTGCAAAAAGCTTTGCAAACGACAAGTTTAGCTTCGGAAATTAAGCGATGCAGCGTTGTTTGTGCTTCATACAGTTTAGGTCTGGTATCTGTTCATACAAACCATTAATGATATGGTTCCTAGTCCAGGCTATTGACAAGCAAAAGGTCACAATCTCCCAAAATGGGGTTCGTGGTTTGGCACAAAGTGCTCTTTTTTCCATCTTATTTTCTCTAGTTTAATAAACCGTGCAATCTACTAGTTCTCTGCGACCACTCTGTGCTTTGAGTTAGCCATTCAATTTAGGTGGAGAACCTCCCTGAAAATGACAAAAAAGAGGATCTGACCTTCTTTGACGTGATTGAATAGAAATGAAATTAACTTAGAAGAGGAGTACCTACTTGCAGCGCTGACCATCGAGCTAAACACGTTTAACAAAAGTACTTTTCCCAAGTGCATAAATTTGAAAGGAATTGCCTGTGTTGAATGAGTCGCTGTGGAGGCCGTTGAGCATGCACGCTAGTTGTTCATCGGATCAATATTGCAAGTGATTTTATTTGATGCTAAAATTTCATTAGTCTTATTCTTACACCTGGTAAAATGGTTTACTAGGTTAATTATCCATTCACACATTGTTTACACAGTCAGAGAAATTAAATACACTGGGTTGTGAACTCCGCTACATTGAACGCCTATTCCAAACCTTCCAGCTCACTCCAAACTGTTTACATTGTATTTAATCAGCCAGTCAAACCGCAGAGTGCTCAGCGGGGTACATCAGAGAACTGCATTCCATTCAGCGAGGTAAAATAATGCCTCCCATTTAAAAAGAATCCAATGGAGCTCCAACAAAAAATCGACATTGGAGAATGTTTTCCGATTATCTGTCCTGGATTACGTTTGACAAGACCCCCTTACCTCCCATTAAGCAGAACACAGTGATAAACAATGCTAGCAGCCTATCGATCTCTCGTAATCCTCTTTGAATAACAGAAAGACAAAGGTATGGAATCGGGGTTTACACAATAACCCCCCCCCCAAAAAAAAAAGGGAGATTTGGAGCATGAGCTCCAGTACCATCTGTCCCTCTTTGTATGTGGAAACGAAGCATTGCATGGTGAGTGCATGCACTGTGCACGCTAGGCAATAGAATGTCTGAATGCGTGAATGTTCCGGTTCCTGTTTAAACAATAGCTGCAAAAAAGTGAATCTTACACAATATCTGACACCGAAACCATGAGTTTTCCGAAGCACACACCAGTTCTGATTGTCAACTTACCGAAACAACAGAACAGTTATAAACTAACTCTTTGCAAATCTCAAATTTTACAACAGAAGTACTGTCATTCACATAGTGTTTGAGGATTGAAATAAAGGGTTTGCACAGTAGTGGTAAGATTGAAAATATAAAAGTCACCGCTTTACACATACTGACTTGACTTGCATGGTGTAAAGATTGTCATGGTGGTAAACTTCCTTTGAAATAGGTTACCAGTTACCATTTGTGACTGGTTCCCTGCAAATTTTTGATGACCAGAAATTTGTTTGAGGAGCTCTATTTAATTTGGCCCAGGAGAGTGGCAAAACGGAAGGGAACAAAACAGAACAAACTCAGTTTCCTAGCAAACAGCTTCTGCAAGGTTGGTTTCAGAAAAAAAAAACACTGACTAACTTCATTTCCCGATAGATTGGGTTTTAGCTTTGAGCTATGTCAAACGTTCAAAGTTTTCTATGCAGCCAAGCGATTCACTTACCAATTATACAAACATTTGATAAAACTCCTGCAGGCCCCACACGATTTTTGCATATAACACATGATAGGTGTGTGTTTCGAAAATGATTTATCATTGTCAGTAAAGATGGCCGACCTTACACTGTGTGACCTTAATGGGAACCTTAAGTGGGAACTAACAATACTCTCATTCCAACCGTTGGGCTGTGGAACGCCATTAAATCAGGAGAGTTTCATTTGTGAAATGTCTGATGAAAAAAACAACCCAAAATTATGAAGTGATAAAATGTCAAACCCCGCTGGTTCAGGGGAGATTTAATTCAAGGTTGGCTCATCTTCACCTTTCCCTAATTGATCGGACGTCCTGCCCATCCAGCTGAGAAAAAGGAACATTAACTCCTTATTAACTCAAGGGAAACCTTGCTTTTGCAAGCTGATGAGACATGTTTTAGTCGATTACTTTCTTTTTGAGAGAGCTGTAAGGACTGTCATCACCATGGTCAACAATAACCACAGGGGGGCAGAACATTGTGGATGTTTCTGAATGACGTTCATGACTTGAGATAGTGAACAATCATTGTTAAAAAACAATTGACTTATCAAGGCATTGTTATAAACCCTGCGAGATTTGGTAACAATGCGTATTGCATGAAATGCGTTTCCATGTATTGCTTATAGAACTCTTTGCATCTAACGACACGAGCTCAAACAGCGCCCTCACTGAGGTGGAAGGAAGGCCTCTCATTGGCTGAGAGTTGTGCGAAAACATTTTCCATTGTCTGACCTCATTGATCGTTGATTA
Source organism: Marthasterias glacialis (assembly GCA_911728455.2). NCBI lineage: Eukaryota > Metazoa > Echinodermata > Asteroidea > Forcipulatida > Asteriidae > Marthasterias > Marthasterias glacialis. Next base: position 23,984,597 of record OU452225.1, read on the forward strand.
TACCATGTCCGATATGAGGCAGAGGGAGTCGTCGTTCCCAGTTTCTACCAAAATTTGTTGCATTCTGATAGACTTCACCCTCATGACTATAACAGATGAAGCATGTCCATCCTTTTACGTGGGTAATTTCACAGGCAGAGTCACGTCTCAGAAGTAATGGAGAAGTTTTTATTTGATCTCAGTGCAGAGGTTGAAACTACAGCCAATCAAAAGAAAACAGACCATTTGCTATTACAGTAAGGTGAAAAAATGGCAGCCATGGAGATGAGCTGGCAGGAGTTACTGTCTGTTTGATTACCCCTGTAACATGTATTATCCATGTAACATTCGTTCGACAGACACACATTTTGGGTTTTTTTGCAGGTTGTGTTTAACCTTTTGGTTAAGTAAATGGGTTTAGTAAGGAGATGTACCTAAGCACTACAGGTACATGTATATGACATGGACAACAGTTCTATACTGCCCTCTGGAGGGCGATATGGAATTACATGGGTATACGTTGCGCATGTGCCAAGCCAGATTACGTTAGCTCGTCAAGCTAGTAGGAAGTAATATTTTTTCGATGAAGAAATAATTGTCTGACTTTACGGAAAAACTACATTATAGTAGTTGTCTTATTAAGCAGGCACCATGCCGAAAGAGAAGAATGATGGTGTTTCAATTATTCATGAACCACCATCTTGCAATCGTTACAAACTATTACCCACGTAACATTTGACAGACATTGACTTCACAATTTTCAGTTGCGTTTTGCTTCTTTGAAGTAAAATACTTTTCGAAACTTTGTTCTCATACCAATTTACTGACGTACCAAGCATTCCTTTCATGTATATTTGTGAACTGCTATTACTTTAGACTACCTAGGACCTTACCGAAATTACCCACGTAACATTCTGACGGACATAGTTACATGGGTAATACCTTTAAATAAAAATAAGAATAATTTTTAAAGGCAGTCAAAGGTTTCTAAAATTTGGTTACCAATAATTGCAACAACTATCAGAGTTGACAAGGAGACATTCAGATTAGATAGATGTTAATATTTGCATCGGGGGAATGAATGTAAATTTCAATTTGCCTTTCACCGATGTGTGACAAGCCTTGTATACTCAGTGCTTTTGAGTCCTGTTTTTTTCCACAGGACTCGAAAGCACCGAGTATACAGTGCTTATCACACATCGGTGAAAGGCAAATTGAAATTTACGTTCATTCCCCCGATGCAAATATTAACATCTATCTAATTCTTTGCGGTACCTGCCGCTAATAATACTGGATTCGAACCGGCCCCTTGTCACCGGGCGTGCTCGGTGGTCTAGTGGTTAAGACATCTGCTCTAGTCATGCGGGAGTCGTGGGCTCGAATCCCACCTGAGTTGCCTGTGGATTTTTTTTCTCCACAGGACTCGAAAGCACTGAATATACAGTGCTTATCACACATCGGTGAAAGGCTAATCGAAATTTAGAGACATTAAGATATTTTTTATTTTATTACGGTTTATCAGGATTAATTACATGAAATGTACACTTAATATTTCTTTATTTTTCATCTACTCTTCAGTGGTATATTTCGATGATCAATAATTCATAATAGCAAAACGCAATATTCCATTAAGTTAGCTTTATTTTCACTATGTCTTTAGAACATACCTAACATTATAAACTATCAATTTCAATCAAGACAGATATTTTTTATAATAGTCTATGAATCCGTCTGTCAAATAGACACCTTACTGTAGAAACAGCCATATCTAATAGTATAAGGAACTGCATGTTATTGTTATTCTTTCTTTAAGAAATATTTCTGTATTATTAATACTACCTGTAGGTGTTTGAGTTCTTCAAGAAGCGCATAGAGGCTCAGTATCCTCTCATCGATGCAAGCCAAGATCCTTATCAGCAAGCAAGAGAGGCACATGAGGTAACATTAAAATAATAATAATAAACAATACTGTACAGTCTTAATGCGCCATGTCTGTCATAAACGACACTCCTGGCGCCGAATTATCAAATCTTGTGGAGTGGAGATTGTTACGAATGAATTTATGAGATAAAGCAACCATTGTACAACACCTTGAAAGGGATACAAGGTGAAGTGGCGCATATTGCTGCCAGACCATGCCAGAAACACTGGGGCAAACCCCTTCTCTTTACGATAAGTGTACTGGGTTCTTTTACGTGCACTTCGCAACACACAGGACCAACGGCTTTACGTCCCATCCGAAGGACGCCGCAATAATGGTTAAGTGTCTTGCTTAAGGACACAAGTGTCAAGACTGGGACTCGAACAGAAACTCAGAAACACTAGGGCTTGAGTCTGGTGTTCTTAACATACATGTACCTAAGTACTTATTCTCAAGAGAAAACAGTTGTTAATATTGTTCCTAACATAAGTGTAAGGGCCAGTCTTAACATGTCTGTGTTTCTGTCAAAAACGTACTAATTTTATCTCAGACAAACATAACTGAAAGCTCACTGATGATACAGTTCATACCAGTATCAATCTTTCAGAGAAATACTTCCCTGTGAAAGCTCACTGATTCTAAAGTTCATACCAGTACCAATCCTCCAGAGAAATATTTCCATCTGAAAGCTCACTGATTATACAGTTCATTCCAGCACCAATCCTTCTGAGAAATATTTCCATCTGAAAGCTGACTGATTCTCAAGTTCATACCAGCACCAATCCTCCAGAGAAATATTTCCATCTGAAAGCTCACTGATTATACAGTTCATACCAGCACCAATCCTCCAGAGAAACATTTCCATCTGAAAGCTGACTGATTCTCAAGTTCATACCAGTACCAATCCTCCAGAGAAATATTTCCATCTGAAAGCTCACTGATTCTAAAGTTCATTCCAGTACCAATCTTCCAGAGAAACATGTTTGTTGAAATACATGGTATCATCAGAGTTGAGAACATAGTATGTGAAGACCCTCCAAAAAAGAGAAAATCACTCTTGCTTATTTTGATTGCAACAATTATTTTTATTTTTTTTTAATCCAGCTGTTCCTGAAAAATGCGCCTTTAAAAAAAAGTTCCTGCTGAACAATAAAAACTAAAAGAGCCTTATTAGGAGCACTCATTCCACAAAAGCAAAATACAATCGCCAATAAAGTGTCTAATTTATTGAAACTTTGCCCTACTCAAATGTATGTAATATTTTGATCTGCATGATTTCCAAGGCGAGTATCATGGCCAAATCGACAATTAATTGTTGTTTATCCCTGATATGAGACTTCAACTATGTTTTTCTTTGGACTTTTTTTTTCCCCCAGTCTTTCCTAAAGAGCCGCTGCATGTCAGTACTTGGTCGTAACGCGATCTTGGAGAAGATTGAGAAGTACGTCGTTGACATTGGTCAAGACTCACCTCTGATCATCACTGGTGGAGCTGGGTCTGGCAAGTCCTCCATTATGGCTCGAACAGCTGATGTTGCTCAGACCATGGCTTTACATAAGAAGATACCAGGGTAGGTACAGCTCTATTACTAACGTATTGACCAATCACAGCCGTGACAATGTCACTGAAAGTCTGACAAAAGTCTGACACGTTAAAATCCCATTAGAAAAGTAAACGAACCGCCGCCATTGTTCTGACACACAACTGTACTAACTTTTCTTTGGTTCTAATTTGGTCGTATTTCTGGTGGTGCAAATCCCACAGCAGTGGTCCCTGTACAGTCGTGTAGAAGTAGTTTAACAGTGTTGCTGTCTGCATTGTTCTTTAGAATTAATACACTGCTCAAAATGTCACGAAACTAAAATCAATACCTTTCACGAAAACCATGTATGTTTGTGTATCCGATACGTGTGTGTGGCTGCAACCGAACCACCGCCGCGATCATAACAAGAAAGTCACACCATGTGCTGTTGCCAGGCAGTTGCTAAGGTAGGCGGGGCTTAATGGATCAGTCGATTGACTTGTCAGTCGTACTGAGATTCAGTTCCATTTGTCCAGTCTAAGAATAAATGATTTTGGCTCATGAATTCATGATTCACGATACATGAGGTACTAGGGTAATATTTTACCTTGTCAAAAACTGAGTGAGATCTAGTCACTTTTCATCGAGTAACGAGTGTGAGTCATACTCTCCAAGGACTATGGCTGTAAATATTTGAGAAGCTATTTTTTCCAGTTACACGTCAACATTTGAGAACACTGAGCAACATGACAGTTGAGTAATGGTTGAGTAGTGAGTGTTGGTGATGAGTTCTGAGGACTATGAATTTAACAAATGAAAATCAGTACTGGGAAAGATATACAGCCATGCAATGTAGAATTGTCAAATGTTGAGTATTTTTTAGTGACATGAATTGCCATAAATGTGGCCAATGAGCTCTAGAGGCAGTGGCTAGGTATTGTATATATGTATTCATGATGATGGTGATGATCCCCATAGTACCAGTATCTGCTAATGTGGAGTGTCGTGGCCGAGCGGTCTAGATCACCGGACTCAAGTTCTGGTGTTGCCGGCAGCAGAGTGTTTGGTTCGAATCCCGGTCGTGGCACTTGTGTCCTTGAGCGAGACACTTTACCATAATTGCTTTGTCCTTCGGATGGGACATTAAAACGTAGGTTGCATGTACTAGGATGGGTAGTGCACGTCAAAGAACCCAGAACACTTATCGTGAAAGAGTAGGGGTTTACCCCGGTGTTTCTGGTTCACATGGCAAGCACCCTTATCTACAGGTTTCCTCAGGCTTGAGAGCTACAGTGATTAAGTTCACTTATGAGGCATCCTTGGTTACATTACCAGAAATGCATAATAATAATATATATTTGCATATTAGTTTTTTATGACAGTTATGCTGAGCTTATGAACTGTGACATCCATTTTATATAGCACCATGTAAAGTTTTACAAGAGCTATATCGAATGGGTCTCTGAATTTATAGGTTTTACAAGGGGCTGTGGGGCACAATCCGCATCTAACCATGCCATAAACACACAAAAAAACCTTCTTGTAAAGATAAGTGTACTGGGTTCGTTAATAGGCACTGTACCACCCGAAACTGCCCGGTCTTTTACTCACTGAACCGCCCGAGATTTGTTTTAAACTATGGAGCTTCTAAAGCCCCAGCTCAACATTGGTAAACTGACAGTAAATGCTTTGCACAAATCAAGATATTTGTAATAAAACCAACCTGTGAAAATTGCAGCTCATTTCGTTGTTTCATTTGCGAGAAAACGTTAAAAGTGCATTCAGCATTTTTGTACGCATTTCTATATTATTTTATTTCATTTATATTGGATCTTATTTCATTTATTGTTTAAAAACAATAACACTTCAGGCAGAAATTGTTCAAGGAAAGTTTTCTGCCATCATTATCTTTGTATCATGTAAGGTATATGTAAAACTGTGAACATTTGTGTTTTTCTTCTTACCAATGTTGAGCTGGGGCTTTTATGGGTCATTAAGGAGAGGGTCATTAAGGAGAACGGATTTATCATGCCTTTGGTCAATTTAATGTCATTATTTATGGGAGTAACAATGGAGGTTTTCTTCTGTGCTCTCAGAATGATGTTGAAAGATATCTCTGATTTAAAGACGCTGTCCAGAAAAAGGGTTCCTTTCATAAAGTGTGTTTATTTAGGACCAAGCCTCTCTGCATCTTACAGTTTAGTTTGTGGTGCTGACGTCTTAGTCTTCTCGTCAAGGCTGATCCATCATGTTCTGCTTGCCATCTCTCAGGTGTTACTCATCCTCAAGGAGATTGCACAACTCAAGTCTCTACAATCACAAGAGTTTATAAGACCTTGATGGGTGGGGGGGTGGTGGAGAAAGATGTGTGCACGGAAAACAGTATCTAGGAAACCTTGCAGAGTTGGATTAGGTTTTTTTTTTTTTTTTTTTTTTTTTTTTTACAAAATGGCCTCTCGTTTCGACCCTAGCAGAGTCTTTCTCAAACATGTCAAAGGCTAAATGACAACACAACACACACATGTGTACAAGTATACTGGAGTAACAGAAGCAGTCGGGCAGAAAGAAGTAAAAATAGAGGCAGAATGCAGTCAGAAGATGCAAGAGATGAACATTGGAAAGGGCGGCAAAGGGGGCGAAGTAGAGGGAAGAGTCTGGTTTAACTACAAGAGATTGGAAACACAAAAGACAAAATCAAAGGTTGGAAAAGGGAGAAAAGAGTTATTAGTTAGTCAACGAGACAGACTTAAATGGGGGACATCTGTGGAAAAGGGAGAAGGCAAAGACAGTGAGTTATTAGTGTGTGTATGAGATGTTTAAATATTGTAGACGTACTTTATATCTGTTATTTTGTTATTTCTTTTCCAAGAATTTGTCTGATTGTATCTTAATATTATTTGACATTTTTATCCATACACTGATGTGTGTTAAGCACTGTATACTCAGTACTTTCCCCGAGTCCTGTAAAAAAATATTCACAGGCATTTTCCCATCAGGCTGGATAGGAAAAAAAGAAAGAATCCTGGCGTCAACGCACATGCTCAGAACTGTTAAAAAAGACTGTTGTGTCTGCTGCCACCAGCGTCTCAAAAGTCTCCCATTCAAGCGTTGTGGTGTTTTGTTGTCATATCAGTTATTAGTTATTGATTGTTTTGACATCAATACATTGTCTGTATTTGTTTAAATAAATTGTCTGTATATTTGTTTTCCTTTTTCACTATCGTAGCAATAAATTTTGAATTGAATTGAATTGGATTCATCTGTGTGTACAATTACAATCACAAATTTCATTGTTGGGAAATTTTTTTGTTTCGTCTTTTTTTCTGGTAGGGGTGGCGATACAGGCTGGCATGTCTTCTACCATTTTGTTGGAGCAGTTCCAGGGTCTACCGATATGGAGAATTGCTTGAAGAGGTTACTCAAGGAACTGAACCAAGTCAATGTGAGTCAAAATCATAATGAATAAAAAGATAATAATTATGAAGGGCGCTTATACTGCACCATTATAATAATAATAATAATAATAATAATAATAATAATAATAATAATAATAATAATAATAATAATAATAATATGCAGCTCTGAAATAGCGCTTTATCACACTTGATAGCCGTCTCAGAGGGCTCAGTATTTTTTCTTGGTATGCGGAGTTACGTTTTTAAAAAGTATGAGACCTGTTCCTTTACGTAGCACCATGTAATGGTTTACAAGGTGTTGTAGGGTAATCTGCAGCCGATCAAACCAGGAACACCGGGGCAGACCCCTTCTCTTTGCGATAAGTGCACTGGGACCTATGGCTTTACGTCCCATCCGAAGGCGAAGCAATAATGGTTAAGTGTCTTGCTGAAGGACACAAGTGTCACGATCAAGACTCAAACCCACACACTCTGCTGATCAGAAACACCAGAACTTGAGTCCGGTGTTCTTATCCACTCGGCCACGACACACCACCGTTTAAGCAGCTTGGGGCTGAATGTTCCCCAGGTAGTTGAGGAATGGGCCAATTATACCTGATGAACAGGGATAATAATCAGGGCTCGAATTTAGGAGAAAAATACACAAGTCTGCAGCTTGTAGCTTACACTTTTTAACGGACCAAAATATATTTTACAGAACCAGAAAATCTAATTCCAAAAAAATGTCGACACAGTTTAATATGTAAACTGTTTTTATTTGAACAAAAACTAAGAGAACATCTCATTAGGATTATGGTGTTCAGTATGCTTCAATAATCAATACAGTTAAAAGATATATATATATGACGCAAAGTCAGCATTTGAACATCATTTTTTTTTTTATTTCACAGTGAGGTATTATTATTCAATTGAAAAACACAAGACCACAGGACTTGTCCGGTCCCGACTTTACTGGCCCGAGGCTAAAATCACTGGCCTTGGGCCAGTGTTAATTTCGAGCCCTGTCAATGTACCTGGATATGTGCGCTGCATGTATATAAGAACCCAGTATTATTATTATTACCTGATTACTCCAAAGAAATTTTTTTTTTTTTAATTTTCAGTTTAGGTTTTTGTTGTTGTATAATGATGTAGGCAGTCATGGCCTGAGGAACACCCATGAGCTGTAAATATTTGATGAGTTTGTACTTCAGGTTTCATGCAGGATTTAAAAGAAACTCCATCGAAATCCTTGCCCAGGGGATGGAGATGCAGTAGAGTTCCTGGTAGACTGGTTCCCGGTCCCTACATCGTTCTCTTTTGTTGTAGGGACTGGTAGCTACTTCCGATATGGCGCTTTTGAAAGGCCCTCATTGTGCGGGCGCAGTAATAATTTTCTAGTTTCAGAGATGATGTTGGCTATGTTCGTGACGTGTGCATGTTGTTGTTTGACACTAGCACACGTGTGCATCGTAACCCTTCACCTGGACAAATAATAGTGAACCAACCTTCAACATCAAAATTCAAGCTAACTTTAAAAAAACATCTTAACAAGCATAATTTCTACCTCCATGGTCTGCATGATGGGAGATTCTTTGTCAATCACGTTTTGTGTAAGGCCGCATTGCATTATGGGATTACGTAGACATATATGCTAATTCATATTAGCATAAACCTGGCAGAAATCTGCCAGGTATATGCTAATTTTCATTACCCACTACCAGTCCCTATATTCAGTCAGAATGAAAACGATGTAGGGACCGGGAACCAGTCTAAGTTCCTGGTGCCAATTTCATAGAGCCGCTTAAGCAGAACATATTGCTTAAAACATTTCTGCTAAGCTAAAGTTAGCAGGACACCAGTCACAATGTGGCATAATATTTGAACCGGTAACCTTGGTCTGGTAAGCAAAATTGTTGTGTGCTTAGTTACTTTCTGTGCTGAAGTAGATCTATGAAATTGAGCCCAGGAGCTATGATTGTAAATCAAAGACGTTAATTCACCAGAAAGTTGGTATACTTATTAATATTATAAAACTTTTCAATTTATAGGAAGCAACGATGCCTAAGAATCTTGAAGCAACATGCCAGTTGGTATGCAGCGTCTTAAGCAATCCTAAGACTCTTCCAGTCATTCTCTGCATCGATGCACTCAATCAGGTTAGTCTAGAATACAATACCCTTGGGGTCAGTGTGGTCCCTGTCCTAGCTTTTCACCTCTGCGGACCCTGGTTCGAATCCCCCCCCCCCCCCCTTCGGACCAGAGCCTTGGATTTGGGTTTTCAGGCCCTACCTGATTGTATGGGTATTCTTCCATTTCTGGTTTCCAAGTGGGAGGAGAAATCTTTCCTGAACATGCCGTAAACACCGCTAGGACTGTCAAATTCAAGTTCTGTGGGAAGTGACCAAATCAATGGATGTCTAATTGGGCGGGACTCGTTGAGTATTTATGTATGAAAAGAAACTTTTTTTTTGAACTTTCCTTCCACTATGTTTGGCTAAGACTCAAGGTCTTGTCAGAATTATCAGGAATTTGCCGTTTTTGGAGCTGAAAGTAGTGAAAAGGTGTTTTTGCGTGCAGAAGATAAATGCTGTATATCCCTTTAGTCACTGTACCGCCCGAAACCGCCCGGCCTTTTACTCACTGACCTGCCCGAAACCGCCCAAGATTACAAAACACTTCGTATCTCGGGTTTTACACATGCTAGCGGATCACACCAAACAGCCGTAGATAGAGCATGATCTGAGGACCACGTTGGTCTAAATATAACCTAGGGTCACTATTGAAAAAAATAGAATGATCCACTTCCAAAGGTTCAAAGGTCAGAAATCAGAGTCGCAGTGATTTAGTCTCTCCGTTTGGTACGGACCGTATTGTATGTACAATGCAGTTTACGCACAATAATGTACACAGGGGATGGTGACAATGCTAACTTTTCGCTGTGCTTTTGCGATGTTTTTACACATATTTACAAGTAATTTACACTCCAAAGGAATTCAATTAGTATCTGTAAATACTAAAGACATTGTTGGTCACTTCCAAAGGTATGGTTTGATTTATTTCAATCACTTTCTTAACATTTTGTTCTGGTTTGAAACGACGCTACAGACGAAAAAGTGGTGTGCACAACTTTCCGTACTACGCTAATGCAATCCATATACACATTACAGGCTCATTAATTTAGTTGTGACGTTATCTTTACGGGCTCAAAGCTTCCAAGTAGTAAAAGCAAACACACAAATGTGTAAATCATTGGAAAGATAGTTTTATCCCTTACAAAATAAACCAAACTTGTAAACACAAAGTTCAGTGAGTAAATGACTTACGTTGAAGTTGTGTGCAGTTGCCAAAGGGATATATTGACGTTACAAAACAGGATAGCTGAGCTGGATTGATACACTCCCTCCGAGGGGTGTTATTTATGTTAGGGCAGGCTGTTCGAGGGGCACCAGGTGGCTGAAGGGGAATTTGATTACATTTTTTTTCCTCCTATTTGATTGTTTAGTTTGATGACGACAAATCCTCCACTCTTCTCAGCTGGTTGCCGAGGAAACTAGCTCCCCAGGTCCGAGTCATCATGGCCATGATCAACGACACCCCCCCGCATAAGTTCCTCTATGATCGTGTCAGTAAACCACAGGAAGTTGTGGTAACGCCACTGGACATGGAAGCAAGGAAGGTATGAAAGGGTCGGTCAAGATGGGGAACTCGGGCTGAAATGTGAAATCCCACTGGACACCATTTCAGCAAGTGACTCTTTTGATACAACAATAGATCAGTCCAGACAATGACCATTGCTATCAATGGGAAACAAAACATTAACTTGCTGAAATGGCGCCCGTTTGTACTTCATATTCCATTAATAGATAGAGCTCTAGTTCCCCATCTTGCCCCTTTGGCGCTATGTAATCTTTGGTTATGACTCAGTCTCGATTGCTTATTTTGAATCGTAGAATGGTCTACAGATACATGTAGTTCCCACATGGCATCACACAGTATAAATTTGGCCATCTTAAATAACAAAATAAGGAAGATATGAAAGGGTCAATTATAGCTGGGGTCGGGGGGCCGGGGCACAGGCTACCCAAGGGTGGGGACATTTCGGTCTTTCAACATGTCGGTGAGCTACTCTATGTATATCAGTCGGGCTGGCTGAGTGGTATCCTTCCTTGCATTCCACCTCAAGAACCCTGGTTCGAATCCCGCCAGGGGGGCACTATGTGGATAGGATTTTCAGTCCCTACCTGATTGCCTGGGTTTTCCCTGGAATACGGGGATTTCCTCCCACATCTAAAACTGAAACTTCCTTCCTTGTCTTCTCTCCATGGGGTTGTTGGCTACCATAGTGGTTAAGTTCGCTTTCTGAGAATCCTTGGCCTCACAACCAGAATTAATAAATCTATTATAATAAACAAATAAAAACCAGGAGACCGTTCACTTTGTGGGTAATCTCACTATCACTTTTGTGGCTTAACTGATACAGTTCTTTTAACAGGATTTGTCCTGATTTCAGATTTGTTTGTTTGCCTTCAAACTCTCTTGAAAGGTGTGAACTAATCACGAAGGAAAAAAGACACAGCCCTGGTGTTTTGAAATCTTTAGTTTGTCATTTTGTTGATGTAGAAGTCTGTAAATTCTCTAATAGAGTAAGCAAAAGACCCTGCAAGTTTAGAAGTTTTTATCTCTAGACTGAGACAAGGATCTCCAGACCATCGCTAGACTGCTACCCAGTTTTGGGGAGTTTTTTATTTTATTGAGTCAAACCTCTGTGTGTTTCAAGAGCCCTGTTAGTCTCCAAGAAAACCTGATCTCATTCCCGCATCATCAGGTCCGGAATTATACGGAAGCCACAGGGGCAGTAGACCGATCCATTAAGCCCCGCCTACCTTAGCAACTGCCTAGCAACAGCACATGGTGTGACTTCCTTTCCACGATCGCAGCGGCTGTTCGGCTGCATCCACACACATGTATCGGATACACACATGTACATTTACATGGTTAGTTTCTTGGCCTTTTGAGCAGTGCCTTGAGTCCAAAGAGCATGCAGACAGGAACACTGTTAAACCACTTTTACACGACTGTATACAGGAACCACTGCTGTGGGATTTGCACCACCAGAAATACAAATAAAATTTATATAAAACAAAAGTTATTACAGTTGCGTGGGCTGTTGTGTGTCAGAATAATGGCAACAGTTTGTTTACTTTTCTAATGGGATTTTTAATGTGTCAGACTTTTGTCAGACTTTTAGTAGTGTTGTCAAGGGTTTGATTGGTCAATACATTAGTAGGCGGGGCTTAATGGATCCGTCTATTTGCCCTGGTCTAGGCCTTAGTGCCCCTTCAGAAGACTCCCATAGACTTTCAAGATTTTCCAATAGAGGTGCCTTTTGTAAACTGAAAATGGCCTTGCCCTCTCAAAGACAAAAAATCCAGGTCTGCACCATCCACTTTTATCTCCCTCATGCAGGAAATAGTGACAGAGCTGTTGGGAACCTACAATAAGCGTCTGGATGCCACTCAGATGAAGAGTTTGCTGGCCAAAGAATCGTCTCAGAACCCTCTGTGGTTAGCCGTGGCATGTGAAGAACTACGGGTCTTTGGTTTGTTTGATCGAGTGACGGACAAGATTAACAGCATGGCAGATGGTCTTCTAGAGTAAGTAGACTATGACCATTAATTTTAAAGGCAGCGTTCTCGTCTCACTGAAACAAAAACTAATTTTGGACCTTATTTCATTTATTATTTAAAAACGATAACACTTCAGGCAGAAATATTTCGAGCAAAGTTTTCTACCATCATTATCTTTATACCATGTAAGGTATAATGTAAATCTGTGAACATTTATGTCTTTCTTCTTACCAACGTTGAGCTGGGGCTTTAAACACGCACTGGAAGAAAAATGGGGTTGTGATTACGATCTTTTTGTGAATCACGAAAAAGTTTCGGATGCAATGCTATCAATAAAAGTAGTTCCGGTCAGCTGTTCCAAGATGCATTGGTATGAATGCTAGGGGAAGTTGGTGTTCGGTTAGCTCTTGTTGGGGTCTCACCCAGATGGGCAAAACCGGGTCGACCCGGGCAAGCATATCGAATGCACCCAAAATGGGGGGGGGGGGGGGGGGGGAGGCAGACGTAGAGTATAAGTCCGTTAGAAAGTTCTCTTTCAGACGGTTAATTTTTGTACATTTCAGGTTACTGGAGCAGGTATTCACCCGTTTTGAGGAGGAGAATGGTGGAATGTTGCTATCGGCAACCCTCTGTCTCCTTGAGACGTCTGCTACAGGATTGCTGGAGACTGAACTCCTGAAGATTCTCGGAGATGAAGACAACTTGATTCCTCAAGACAGGGAATCAGAAGTGTCCAAAGGTGCCGGCGCTTTATCAACAATCATTCAAACTAATGTAAAACAAGGCTAGAGGGGGAATAGTCTGGCCTCTGTTTTGTGTTATTTGAATTGTATTCGTTGTTACTAATGTATACAGGAGCCATGACCAAAATAATGGCAAACTCATGAAATTCTCAGTGCTTTTATCTTTCAAGTATTGGAAATATAGTCTTGATAATTAAATGTAGGTTTTGAGGCATTGCATGGTGAGGTATCAATGTATATTTGGTTTGCGGTAACACCATACTTTGCTATATACAGTAGATTGTTCTTGTGAGAACTTGTCCCGTTATTATTCTACTACCGTTGAGTCAGCCTACTGATGATGACTAGAGCAGGCTAGTCAAAACTTTGATGAGATCAATTAATAAACTGACTTCACAGCACTGAAGTTACCCGAGAAGTCCCCTCGATCCACTAAGCGAAAAGTAGAATTAGTCCCGGCCAATTTCCTACCTCCCCAGGTAGTACTTAATAAGCAGGACAGTTCTTTTCAGAACTAACTTGCCCCCCGAATTCCAAAATCTACTCCGCGGTAGTAGAATGATATAACAGGGCAAGTTCTCACAAGAACAATTTAGTGTATATAGCAAAGTAGATATAATCAAAGGTTTTGTCGCAAACCAAATATGTGATAATTAATGATTCATCAGTAAAAACAGTTTAGTGTCGATGTACAATACATTCTTTTTTGAAGAAAAAGGGAATCTGTTCAGATTTTTCTTCTATCTCTGGGTATAAATTTCTGTATCAAGTAAAATCATCATTCACTCCAGCATTTAACATTTGTTGCCGAAGTCATTTGACCGTAGTCTTTATTCAGACTCCATTTGGAATAGCTGCTGAGAAATTTGCAATTTGATTTCTGAATCGTAAAAAAAAGTTTATGTCAACTTCTTGATAAATTGGCCATTACTGGTGCTGTATAGATGTCAAATAATAAGGGCATAAAAGTGTGGTGAAGAGGTTTTTCCACTAGTTTAAACAGGGTGAGGCCTGGTTCCTGATAATTCTACCGAGGCCTCACCCTGTTTAAACAATTCATTGGAAACCGATTCAACACACTTTTATTCCCATTCACAAATAACTTTCCGTTAAAAACAACCAAAAACCTTTAAAAGTTGAGAACAAATCTGACAGTTTAGTCTCAGCTCACCTCGACTCTGCATCAAGCACAAAGTAGTTCCTCGCGCAAGCTTCAGACTTGTGTGAGCCACATTTGTGTTCTACCAATTTAAATTGGGCCGTGCAGTTTGCGCGTTCTGTGCAATTGTCTGATAGCTCCCTCTTTTGACTCAGTTTCCTCAGGCCATGTTTAAACATTTCTCTATTCCACTCGTTTAATAATGCCCACCTGATCCCCTCTCGACCAATCAGAATGGATAAACTTTCCCAGGTATTTATGACTGGATATTCATGAAGCGCCGGTATGACTAAATGTTTATGCTTGTGGCACCTGAACATTATTACCCCTGGTCACTGGGCCATTTGTTTCATTCCTTAAACCATCTCAGCTCCCTGGGGAGTATACAGCCTGTGCTGCTAAGTTTGTAGGGCAACAACAGTCTTAAGAACCTTCTCTGCCCTCACAGGTACCCATTGACCCTTTCACCTCCTGCTTTGAGACACAAGTGACCAGGATTTGAACCCACACTCCGATGATTTGCCGCCAGAGTCCTGTTTACTTACTCTATCCAATGAATTGATTTTATCTCCACAGACAAAGGAGGAGAAAAAAGTTCCAAAGATCTTGGGCCTCTTCCTGCAGCGAAGTGGGCCGTCGTCTACCGTGCACTGAAACCATTCCTAAGACCCTTTGGAGAAAGCGGTGAGGGAAGGCTGGACTTCTATCATCGAGCACTAAGCAAAGCTGTTCGCAAGAAGTAAGTTTTCCTTTAGAATAATTTTTATAATAAAAATAATGATGATAATAATAATAACAATAAAATGC
Source organism: Marthasterias glacialis (assembly GCA_911728455.2). Classification (NCBI taxonomy): domain Eukaryota; kingdom Metazoa; phylum Echinodermata; class Asteroidea; order Forcipulatida; family Asteriidae; genus Marthasterias; species Marthasterias glacialis. The sequence goes on from OU452225.1 coordinate 23,999,753, forward strand.
ATTTATAAGGAACTTTTTAACATTGTATCAAAGTGCCTTACACTATTACTACCCCTAATTATTGGGACGTAAGCATTCTCAACTCCTTTGGAGTATGCAGCACCGGCAACCAAGTTGGCGCATAGGTTGTTAAACATTCAAATTTGTTGTTCAACATGTTGTTCAACATGAATTATTTAGTTTTCGAGAAGTACACCTGACAACCAATCTGTGGAAATTTCATCAAATTTGGTTGTCCCATTTTAGTGAAACTGAACAAAAACGTTTTTGATTTGTGATGGTTTTTGGGTTTTTTTTTTCTTTCTTCCTCTTGTGCTTCTTTGCATGTTCATTAAGGAATAGATAGAAACTAATCACCTTTTTGTTGTTGATGATTTCCCACTACTGTGCTTAAACTGATTATCCTGTAATGTCCGCAGATATTTTGAGAGTGCCAGCCCACTGTCAGACCAGATGTGGTGGCACAAGAAGCTGGCGGATTACTTCTATCAATCCGAGCATGTTGATCGTAAAGTTGAGGTAAACAAATGGTTTTCAAGATACAGACTGTCGTCGTGGGTTTCACTAAAGGAATAAAAGAGTGGTGACTGAGGTCTTAAACAGCCGTTTAAATCCGGCAGGGTAGTGGCCACACGAACACGACCCTACAAGATTTTTAAACGGCTGTTTAAGACCGAGTCAATACTCTTTCATAAATGCCCTTTTTGTCGAAAAGCGTAATAATGTAGAAAAATTCAAGAAACTTTTCTGTTTTTCAATTCTTGCCACGGCCTAAGGGTCCATTTCGCGAAGGGTCGACGCTCAACGGTTGCGCATACGCACGCGTATACATTGAGTATCGCTATGTAGTGATTGCGCTACGCGTAAATTAGCACCCGCATAAGCTAGTGCGCCAACAAGTGTGTAGCTAAAATGAGCGCAGAACGTGCCTTCACAGCTCCAGCTATGTCTTTATCATCCTTTATCATCCAGTCTTAAACAGTCATGTGACCACCCTTCAACCAATAGGAATGCCCAAATTGTCCCAAACTGACTGGGGTATTTAGGAATTATTAGTTAACCATCACAAGGAGTCAGTTGTGCGAATGATGACCAATCACCGTACAAAGCACGTCTGTCTTAGACAATGCCAAATAATCAACTTCTAAATGCTAACAAATCAAATGTATTATCATGCTTCTTTAATGACAATATTATGACGCTTAGCCAACAGAGGGCGCTAGCACAGAAGATTTCAGGTGTGCAATGTAAACACAAAGTTCTTACATTGCACACAACATATTAATTATCGCATAGCAGGTGTGGCACATTGCATGCAGAGTCGATCGCTGCATATCTAAGTACAAATTACCGATAATCAATAGCTGATAAATTTGTAATCAATCACTGTTAGTCTATGTAATTTCAGATTGTATCTAGATTGTATCTCCACCATGCAAAGTTTCCAAACCTACTCATGCACATGGTGTTACTGCAAACCTTACTAGATTGTATCTCCACCATGCAAAGTTTCAAATCCTACTCATGTACATGGTGTTACTGCAAACCTTACTAGATTGTATCTCCACCATGCAAAGTTTCAAATTCTACTCATGTACATGGTATTACTGCAAACCTTGCTAGATTGTATCTCCATCATGCAAAGTTTCAAATTCTACTCATGTACATGGTATTACTGCAAACCTTACTAGATTGTATCTCCACCATGCAAAGATTCAAATCCTACTCATGTACGTGGTGTTACCGCAAACCTAACTAGATTGTATCTCCACCATGCAAAGTTTCAAATCCTACTCATGTACATGGTGTTACTGCAAACCTTACTAGATTGTATCTCCACCATGCAAAGTTTCAAATCCTACTCATGTACATGGTGTTACTGCAAACCTTACTAGATTGTATCTTCACTGCGCAACGTTTCAAATCCTACTCATGTACATGTTGTTACCACAAACCTTACTAGATTGTATCTCCACCATGCAAAGTTTCAAATCCTACTCATGTACATGGTGTTACTGCAAACCTTACTAGATTGTATCTCCACCATGCAAAGTTTCAAATCCTACTCATGTGCACGGTGTTACCACAAACCTTACTAGATTGTATCTCCACCATGCAAAGTTTCAAATCCTACTCATGTACATGATGTTACTGCAAACCTTACTAGATTGTATCTCCAACGTGCAAAGTTTCAAATCCTACTCATGTACATGGGGTTACCACAAACCTTACTAGATTGTCTCTCCACCATGCAAAGTTTCAAATCCTACTCATGTACATGGTGTTACCACAAACCTTACTAGATTGTATCTCCACCATGCAAAGTTTCAAATCCTACTCATGTACATGGTGTTCCTGCAAACCTTACTAGATTGTATCTCCACCAAGCAAAGTTTCAAATCCTACTCATGTACATGGTGTTACCACAAACCTTGCTAGATTGTATCTCCACCATGCAAGGTTTCAAATCCTACTCATGTACATTGTGTTACCGCAAACTTTACTAGATTGTATCTCCACCATGCAAGGTTTCAAATCCTACTCATGTACATGGTGTTACTGCAAACCTTGCTAGATTGTATCTCCACCATGCAAGGTTTCAAATTCTTCTTATCATTTGCAAACTCTGTGTGACAATAACTCATTAAAGAATCAAATTCTCCTTTAGTTACTCTCTTATAAAATGTTTGGGGTTTTTTTTGCAACTGTTATCTAACCACATGAAGGTCGCAAGGCCAAAGTACTTCATTAGAGGATAGAATTTAAACACTGTATTTGTTCCATCTTTTGCTTCTGTCTCATCATTTATAGCAAGAGGGTCCCGAGAGAAAATGTGGCCAATTAAAAGATGTTCGCGCAGCTGGAATGAGTCAGTCAAGCTTATGGAAGGCTAAAATTCATCTCTCCGTCATGTTTTTTTTCACATTCTGTTTCATCGTTAGCCAATTAGGATGTTTCACATTGAGGTACACTGCTGAGAGTTTGCCTTGGGGAGGCCATATCTTGCGTGTGTGTGTGTGGGGGGGGGGGTGGGGAGCCACATCCTTGGCAACATGCAAATAAATTTTATATGGCACATTTTAATTGGGCCATTGGCCGATCCACTTTCTGCTTTCGCTCAAGTATGGTAGGGTATGGTAGAGGTATCAAGTCATAGTGCAACTGGTCCCCTCTCATTTTTCTTTGATTTTGTGTATGTCTAACTGTATGCAGTTTAGGGTGACCGTGTAGAAACATGATTCATTTGAAGTGGAATCACGTTAAAATGCTTGCATTTTGACACGCGCGTACTAAGCGCCCACAAGCGCTCGAAAGTTTTTAGCAAGCGTGCGTGTAAAGCAGTCTTTTTTTGGCAGCCAATCACCGCTGTTTTTCAGTGCATCCCTACCAGGGGTTGTTGACAAGAGGTATTGATACGGCGCGCTGCCCATGGTAGCGAGGCTGTTTATGGCCCTATTCAGAGCCACGGCTTTGGTATGGGCTCCAGCTTAAGCTCTGTCTGTTCGATTGAAGCCCTTACCTAAATCACACAGAATAACTCATTGCTCCTAATCCTCTTTGCGCCCTCCGCTCAAGCAATGTTTCTGCTCTGTGAACTCAGATCTAAACATTCTTGGTCAGATACGGCTTTTTCAGTTGCTGCCCCACGTCTCTAGAAGGCAATGCCTTTGCAGGTTTGAATCATGTTCATCAGTAACTCAATTCAAAATGGCTCTCAAGACGCGTTTAATATCACAAGCTTTCTCAACATCTATCAATAATGGTTGCAGTACCTAGGACTCAAACTGCCTGTAGCTGCCGGGCAATCTCGGTAGTCTAGTTGGTAGGACGTCTGCTCTAGAATGGCGGGGTCATGGGTTCGAATCCAACCCGAGGAATATGCCTGTGGATTTTTTTTCACAGGACTCCGGGGGGAAAAGCACTGAGTATACAGTGCTTAACACACATCGGTGTATGGGAAAAAAATCACAAAAATAATATTGTTCTCATCACTTCTACTTAGTCATTTGTTTGTTTATTTAACTTGTACTCTTAAGTTTTGTCTTCTTTGTATTGCGCCTTAAGCACCTATCTGGGTTCTGAGGCATTGCATGATGAGGTATCAACGTATATTCAGTTTGCGGTAACACCATGTGAAGATATCTACATTGCTGAGTAGACTGTTCTTGTGAGAACTTGTCCTGCTATATTCTTCTACCATGGAGTAGATTTCAGAATTCAGGAGACAACTTACTTCTGAAAAGAACTGTCCTGCTTATTAAGTACTACCTGAGGAGGTAGGAAATCGGCCAGGACTAGTACTACTTTTGCTTAGCTGATCGAGGGGACTGACTACTCATAGGAAACTATAACGAGTAAACTAGTAAAATTTGCCGGTACAACCATGTAAAAATCTCTTTTGGGAAGAGTGGTGGCTCTGAAAAGAGCTGGTGTGCTTTCGACGTTTCGAACAGTATACTCTGCTCGTCTTCAGAAGAAACTTCTGAACTTCTCGTGATTAACTTCACTGCCGTGGAGTGAGTTATTAATAAAAAACTACATTATTATTGTAATGCAAAGCCGGGGCCCCAAGCCCATGCAAGCCGTGGTTTCACAAAGGGTCTAGGTAGCTTAATCTCCTCTCATTCTCATACTCCACCATGCCCCAATCTCATCACGCAGAGTTTTCTCATCGCATTCTGTCTTGCCATTACAGGAGCTGCCCATTCACCTCCTGAAGCTTGAAGACACTCAGCGTCTTACGAATTTCTTGATGGACTGGAACATCTTCGACAGACTGTACAACGAAGACTACAGCACCCTCCTGCTCAAGTACTGGAGAGAGGTGTGTTATTTCTGTCATCTACAAAACCATCTTTCGAATCCCAACCCGGGTAACGTATGCCTGTGGATTTTTTTCCACAAGACAGGAGTATTTAGTGCTTATCACGCACCGGCAAAAGATACAAAAAAATCAGCGTTCATTGGTTTTTGTCTGTATCGTCGCATGCAAAATACAACTAGTAGCCTGTTCGTTTTTGTTGAGGATGGAAATGGTGGGGTACGTTTTGTAAAAAAAAAAAGCGTTGTCTTTAGAAAAATGTTTTAACGAAAGTGTAAAGAAGTTAATTGAAAAAAACAGAAGGGATGTTTTACTAAATTTCGCGATTTTAAATTCACGATCTCTTCACGCTATGTTAACTGTCATGTAACAACACAATGACCCCTGTGTGGCGATGTACTGACAGTGAGTGGTGCCTGGCGGGCCTCTGTGTGTGTAGTCACGTTGGGTTATATACAGCGGTGTGCCTTAGACGTTGACGCTTGAATCGTGATTCAGTGATTTTGGGGTACTGTGCCTTTTACACCAAGCGCCATATACACAGGAAACTACAGTACCTTTTTACCACCACATACCAGCGTGACATTGTCAGCCGTAGCACCCACGTGTGTACCAAGCTGAGACAGTATGTCTGGAAAATTCAGGGGGGGTGGGAGTGGTTGGGGGTTGGGTATGACCACATTAATTGTTGACAATACATCAAAAGCTAAGCATCTACTCTAACTTAACAGGGCCCAATTTCATGGCTCTGCTTACTGTCATTCTGCGCTTACGGAGATCATTCGCCGCTTACGAGGTTAGCGCCGAATTTCTGCACTAGCTGTGTAAGCACGGAATCCTTAGTTACGTGAACTATGTACGCGTACAAGCAAAAAATTCTTGCTAACCCGTGAAATACGCTTAAGTAAGCGCGGAATTTTCTGCTTCCGCAAGCGCCGATTTTTTGCTTACGGTAAGCAGAGCCATGAAATTGGGCCCAAATGGTTCTACTTTAGCATTGGGTAACATCTGCAGAGACAAGTTTCATTGACAATTGACGTAGCGATTTTTTTAAACAAAGGATGCTGGAGATATTTTTTCGCTGCCCCTCCTGACCGAGTCAATGACCCCTGTTGATTGACAGCATTTTAGGCCATTTTTTGCTGTGTATTCAGTTTTTGGTTGTCGCACTGCTGCCACTGCCAGTTATGCTTGTACGTGGTTTGCAGTGGTAAGTTAACAATCCCAGCTAGCTTCCTCGATTGATAAAAATAAAAGTAATAATAATGATGAGAGATTGTGTAGCGCCCGTTTCCGTCAACTAAATAATGCTCAGGGCGCTAAATAGCAAATATGACAACCACACTGGTAACATGAAAAAGCAAAGCATGTTGACAAACTACATTCATAAACACAGTTCAAAAGCGTCCTTGAACAAGGATTTTTTTAAGTTTTTCTTGAAACTTGGTCAAAGAAGGAGAAATACACACAACAGGTGGGAATGAGTTCCACAAGGTGGCTCCAGCAAATCTAAGTGATAGTTCTCCCCAATGATTGCAGGATTGATGTCAGCTAGAAGCAGTTGGTTTGAAGATCTTAGACCACTGCATCCTGGAGTGTATAGCTCTATCAGATCGGTCAGGGAACAGGGGTCCAGATTATTAAGGATCTTGTACACGTAAAGGCCAGAGGAAAAGGTTTTACAGTCACTTGTGCTGTCATTACAGTAAGATTATAATTGATATCTTTTGTGTACTAGGGTTATGGAAAAGGCTGGCAGACCATGATGGGCAACAACTACAAAGAAAGCCTGGAAAAGCTTGCAGCTGCTAACGATACATCACAAGACGTCATGGCCATGCGATACGAGCAGATTGCAAGAGTCATGTAAGTAGAGACGTGAGATCTTACCCTTCAACGTCTTCAACTTACAGGCTTCCTAATTGGGAGGACACTAGGTGGCAGCAGACATGGCGGGAAGATCCATTTATGTGCAGGGAATTTTTGGGGGGTTTATACCTGACTTTTCATGATATTCAATCAAAACAGAGTTGAATTTGGCCTTTTGGCTGACGAAAAATGTCTTCCTTCGGCTGTACAGACCCAGTTGTTGTTGACATCCAATGACATCATGCTTCAAATTTCGCTCTGAAAAAGTCTCACATACAATGGCATTTTACACCGTTTTAACGTGAGGTGAGAGACTTGTAATTTTCTTTCCACATTTTTTGAGGGCTCCATCTATTGGAAAATGAGTTCATCGCAAAATTGAATTTGACCTTGGAGACTCTCTTTAAGACTTCTATTCCAGTTTGCTTCCCTTTCAAAGGGTAGTGTGGCTTTCCAAAGGGGTTGGTAGTGGATGAGAGTAAATGTGCTGCCAATCTCACCCCCACCCCATTATGTTGGATTCTAGTGATAATATAGTGACGATTTAGCGTTACGTGGTCGAGAGGTTTAGTGCACCGGACTCAAGTTCTGGTGGTTAAGTCATCAGGGTGTGGGTTCGAGCAAAATGCTTTTCTACAATTGCTTCTCTTCACCAAGGAGTATAAATGGGTACCTGCGCGGGTAGAGGTTGATATTGTGTTCGAAAAAGCCTTTGGAGCGCCACGGCAGCTCGGGGCTGTATACTCCCCAGGGAGCTGAGAAAAATTACAGGAATGTTATTGGCCCAATGACCAGGGCACTAATGTAAAGCGCATTGAGAGGTTATTGTGAAATGCGCTATATAAGAACTGGTTATTATTATTAGTAATTTCATATTATGTAGTAGCCAGTGTCTCAAGGATCTTCACTGAGGGTTTATGTACATACTGGCAAAACTTAAATTTGGCGGAACAGGTGTGGATTTGACAAAGCGCTAGGACTAGTCTAATCTCGAGTTAGGACGATTAACTAGTCCTAACTTATAGGACTAGTCATGGGTTAGGACTAGTCCTAAGTTAGGACTAGTTTTGTGAAATCCACCCCAGGTTGGCTCAGTGGTTTCTCTCCCTGCATTTCACCTCTACTGTGGACCCCGGTTCAAATCCCGCTTCGGACCGGAGCCTTGCATGTGGATTGGGTTTTCAGTCCCTACCTGATTGGGTGGGTTTTCCTTAGTTGGGGCTTTCCTTCCAGATCCTGAACTGAACATTCCTTCACTGTCTTATTCACCTTGTTTTTGGCGCGTTGGCGCTGTTAGACGTGTCATATTAATAACTTTTTTGCAAAATAAAATACATTTGTAACCCAACAAGTTCATCTCCTAAATATTTCTTATATCACATAAATCAGTAATCTATTTCATGTAAAAACTTTTTGTTCTGATAGAAACCAGTCAGGTGAGAATTCAACTGCGTTAAAGCTGCTAGAGAAGTCAATGTCGATTGAACAGGAGGAACTGGGAGCAAGACCAGAGCGAATGGTTGAGCTGTATGCGATTGCATGTACAATCTACGACGACGTGAGTTTACTTTTTGTCTCTCTCAAATTTGAAGGGTGCGGTTAAAATTTGAAGAACTTTCAAGACTTCTTATTCTTCATTCGTCCCAAATTGAGCGGGAATTAACAAAATTACATTACGGAAATGCCTTGTGACGATCTGGATTTTTTTACCTTGATCCACGATGGGAGACTTTTGGACGGTCCTTTTTCTCGGTTCTCACCAGTAGTACGCATGCTCAGAACTATGTGTGCAATACTGAGCATGTGCGGGCATGCTCAGAACTGGCAAAAAGGACCGTTGTGTCTGCTGCCGCCAGAGTCTCAAAAGTCTCCCATTCAGTTATAAGTCTGTGGGTTTCAGGAAAAATAAGGGCTTTTACACTAACTTTGTTTACTTTGTAATTTATAATTTGTACTTAACAAGTATTCCATTTCGTTGGTTGTATCTTGCTTAAAAAAAAACTGTAAGTACATTGTAGTATTGTAAGTGGGGTCTGGGAGGGCAAGTCTGTTTTTTTTTATTATTTATTTATTTATTTTTTTTACTTTTGACTTTCCCTGGACATCTTCTCCTTAAAGGGCCCCTGGCGTGAATATTTCCCAGGATCATTTTTGTTTCCTACTTTCTAATCCCCTTGACTGTGTGAAAACTGATTGACATCCCTTTTTGGTAAATTTTATTGAAAAGTGCACTTCTTTAAACATTTGAAATTGTCCATGGTTTTCCAGACAACTGAGGGCGCTGTTGCCGTGTTGTCATTTTCGGGAGACAATGTGGTTTTCTGTTGAAATTTTCATGAAATTATGAACCCCAAAATGTGCCTATTGAAAGCGTTTGTGAGAAAAGTTTGCTCACTGGCTTACTGCCATGAACTGACACGACAACGAATCACTAAAGAAAAGAAAGTTTACAGCAGTGAAATATCCTAAATTCTGTCAACTTTTTATGCATACACTAATTGCAACATTGAGGTTTCTGCCTGGTATGACATCACACTTTTGCTTGTGAATATGGAAATTAGCATTAGTATAAAAACCATAACAGGCACCAAAATACCCTTGAAAATGGCAAAATGAAAATTGAAAATAAGGTTAAATAGGACACAAAAGACAGCATTAAAAAAAATACACTTCATGGACCCTTTAAATTGTCCAAAGAATTAGAATGAAGAAATAAACAAATTTTTCTTTGAGATAAAAGTTTTGTGTGAGTACTCGATTGTTCATGACCTAGGATTGGTCTTACAGCACTGTGCAATTCATTTTGATGCACCATTTTTTCTCCCCTCGTTTTCCCATTTTTTTTTTAATATATTTTTTTTGAGTTGCTTATTTTTCAGTAAGTGTACATTTTTAAAGATATTTTTACCCTTTGTAAATTCCACATAATTCAGCCACCAGTTGTATTTTTTTAATAGGTATGACATATTATGAAATGACATAAATCCAACTTATCGCCCAGGCTTAAAGCTATGATCAAAACACTGCAGCCCTTTGGTCAAATCGTTTTGAGTTTATTGTTTTTCATTGTTTGTTTTTTGTTTTTGTTTTTTATTATATATATATATATTTTTTTCACCAGAAATTGAAGCTTTATGAGTATGTCGACCCCTCTCAGCTCACAGACCTGCGACCCACTATCAACTTTGCGCGTAAATCCATCGCAATCCGAGAAACCTTGGAAGGTGAAGTGCACAAGGTGAGGCATTGTGGGAAGTACTTTTTAAGGGAATACCATAAGAAAAATCAAGTTTCCATTTGTGAGGATTCAGAGCTTGCTGAAAAAAAAAAAGTTTTGCTATTTTCTCTAAGTCAACTTTGGTAATTCATTTTAAATTGTGTTTTAGATGTCACCTGCGACTACACTGTCTGCCACGCTCACCATTTTGGGAGTCAGAGTGCATGTAAGAATTTTGGTAAAAATGCGGGTAAACGCCGCTGAAAATGCGCTTACACTGTATAACACACGGGGACATTGGCTCCCAAAATGGCGCAAAAAAAATCAGGTGAATTATGTCACTATATTTACTCATTTGCAACATTAATTAGTTTTTAATTTCAGAACAAAATTGTGAAATATGCCAGTGTTTTTATTGTCTCTGTGTAAAAAGTAACGTTGCATAAATATTGTCGATATCTTGCCCCTAAGTACAAACTCGGTAAGATCAAGATTCAACTGGCCTTCAATCTGCAAGCATGGGTAGAATGCGGAGGAGATAACACCCTGAGTAACGAAGAAGCCAGTGAAGAAGGACAGAAAGAAGTTGAGAGCGCAGTTGTACTCTTCAAAGAGGTATGACAAGTTTTAATAAGAAGACATAATTTTGGGAGGTGAGGGTGGAGGTCAACTGTGGAAATGTTGATCTCTTTTGGGAAGAAGTGTCATTTTGCTTTTGTGCTTTGTGTATTTGTAGAGAATTTTCATTTGGATTTATGTATAGTTTGGTGTAAGTATTTAAATCAACGTTAGGGCTGGATAGCTCAGTTGGTAGAGCGTTGGTACATTAAGCTGGGGGTCAGAGGTTCAAATCCAGCAAATATTTCTTTGTTCACCCCAAAATTTAGTCGAAATTTTAAATTTGTTTATTTATTCTTTTGTATGTATTTATATTTGTTCATTATATTTGTTCATGTATTCTTTCAATAATTGTATTTTGTAATTTGGACATAATCATCTGGAATTTGTGCCATATCTTATGTTCCCCCCCATTGCAGTTGTTTATGTCCAAACAATTTGTTAACGAGATTGTCAAAACTCGAATGTATAATTTAGATTTAGAATAATGTAATTATAACTTAAGAGCTTTTAAGAAGTTCTGTTAAGACCAAGTTGGGGTAGATCTCTCAGGAGGATTAAACATTGTCTAAACAATGGTTTCTTTCAGTTGGGAGATGATGGACATCTAGCAGATGCGATCATGACCAAGGGGGTCTTAGAGGAGAGAGGCAGCGAGAATCAAAAGAAGGTGAGAAACGCAAATATCATCTCGTGCATCTCAAGTGGCGGCTGAATGTTTAACCAGTTGAAAACGGATGGCGTGAATACACGCAAATGTTTCCCCTGTCTGGAAACGGAAGCCGTCTTAAGACGCCATTATGTAATTTCAGACAACCGGACCGAAGGTTGCCTGGTCATTCAGGTACGGAGCGTGCGCAGACCATACACACGCCGTCTAACGTTTTGTTTCACCCACACAAGGACAAAAAAAGGTCTTGATTTTACTCGCATTTTGTAGCCATTGAGAGGCGATTATTGTGTAATTCCCGATTATAGACCTTTGTCCTTTTGTTCCAAGAAGGGGATTACGAGGCATTGAGAGGCTTCCAACATTGTTCATTATATTTCTTCTCAATGGAGGTAAGTCAGAGTGAGTCGGCAATCGGGCCAATCCGTCGGAACTTTCAAAATGCCAACACGCATCTTCTCTCATGTAGAAATGTTACTGTAGTTTGGCACAATATCACCGTCTAGCGGATTGTTCTGGTGGATTGCGGGCGTATGCCTACGGGAACCAGTGGGGGGGGGGGGCACATGCCCCCCATAAATTCTTGGTGCCCTCCATGAAAACAAATCCAGATAGATGTAATTCATCAAAAAACATGGTCCCTAGGCCCCTCCACCAAAATCCAATGCCCCCCCCCCCCACCCTCCATTGAAAAAATCCCGGCTACGCCACTGACGGGAACACTCTGTCATGCCTAGAACGTGCCCGACTTTCGAGACACCCTCTTATGAAAGTGGTGTTTTCGACCCTTCCACTGACAACAAATAATTATACCTTGACGTTTGTGTTCTGTTGTTGCGCCTAGTACTACTTTGAAGCACTTGAGTTGTGCCAACAAGCGTACGGGGAGTTTAGTGTGTTATCCAGTAGGTTACTCCTCAACATGGGCATCATGTTTGAAGACATGCGTAACTACGAGGAGGCGTATAACTTCTACATCAAATGGCAAGATGTTTGTGAGCAGGTATGTAGTAGCATAATTAACGATATTGTTTTTTTTTTATACAGCGAGATCAAGGCACTTATACAATGTTATGACAGCCATTCATCAGGCGAACTATTATTATTATTATTATTATTATTATTATTAATTTCTGGTGATGAAACCAAGGATGCCTCAAAAGCGAACTTAATCACTGTAGCTCGGAAGGCTGAGAAAACCTGTAGATTAGGATGCTTGCTATATGAACCCCTACTCTTTCATGATAAGTGTTCTGGGTTCTTTTACATGCACTACCCATCCTAGTACACGGGACCTACGGCTTAACGTCCCATCCGAAGGACAAAGCAATCGTGGTAAAGTGTCTTGCTCAAGGACACAAGTGTCGCTACTGGACAGGTCGGGATTTGAACCCACATTCTGTAAACTACAGGATTTAACTTCAGCTGACTAGACCGCCCGGCCACGACACTCCACTTTAAATATTCTGTGAGATTTCTCTGGGGAACATATAGGCTGCTTTCTGAGCACTATAAATAATGCCCAAGAGGATCTTTGTGATTTCATTTCATTTCAATAATGAATGGTTATAGACCTTTATCATGCTGCCACCATCTTGTTCATGTTCCCTGTATCCAATAACAGTAATAATCATTGCACAAAAAGGAACCAGACTATTTGCCCTTCCAGCCTTGGTTTGGTTACATTGGTTTGAACGGGAGAAAATCAAGATGGCCGCACCATGATAAAGGTCTATTGTAATGCCTCAAGGATCACTTAATGGACTTGAACACCAACACAGTTTATAAACTGTGACCAATCAGGCAGATATGGGATATATTTACAACAAAATATGGTATTTAAATATATATTTATTACAAGGTGAATATTAAATTGATTTTGGGGCAGACACTGTTGGATTATATCCTGTGTTTGACTTCGTCTTTTCTCGCACCTTCAGGTATTTGGATACCATCATCCCCGCACCCAGCGTTGTCGGAACTGTCTAGAGGAGCCCATTTATCGTCGGATCAGGCAGGCCCGGGCAGCCAAGGCGGCTAAGGTGTCAAATAAGAACGAAAACGACAACGCCTTGGAGAGAGAGGAGTTTGAAGATTCAGATCCAGAGTCAGATTGAAAGTCCGTTTTGTAAATTATACAAGCAGTGAAATTAGATAGTAAGTGTGATATTTGTTTGTCGCGTCGGTGAAACAAGGTCGTAACTCTATTGTGTAACAAAGTCGTATCGAAAGCGAAAACACTCCTGCAACAACGTCGTACTCCGGTGTCCGTTGACTTCGTGTGTACACCCGGGCTTTTTTTACAAGATACAACCTTTTGTCTTTCTAAAACGCGCATTTCATGTAAACGCTGTTTTTTGAGAAATGACTTTGTTGCAACAACCTCGTACCCCGGTGTCCATTGACTTGGTGTGTACACCTGGGCTATTTTAACAAGATACAACCTTTTGTCTTTCTAAAACTCGCATTTCACGTAAACTCTGTTTTGGGAGATGTGACTTTGTTGCACCGACATGGCGTGTTTATATTTTGAAGCCGATTTGATTTCAGATAATTTGAGTAGTTTTATGAGTGATTTGAAAACCGTCCTGTTTAGTAGAATGTAAGTCCTTTTTGTGTAGATTTTTGCAGTTTCAGAGAAGATTAATACTCGAGCACAACAGCAGGGTGTGGGAGGCGAGGCAGTTATTAAAAAGGGAAACAGACCCAAAATAATTGGACCTCATGAAATTCATTAACGTTTTGTCTCTCTAAGCTTGAGAGAGTTTGTTAAAAGAATTGTGAAACCATTTTTTACTTGGGTGATGATTATCCCCCAAACCCACCGACGCCCAACACACACGTTTGTCGAACCCATAAATCGAGGACTTCTTTTTGATCTCTTGTTGTTTGGACTTTTTAGCAAGGCGAGGACATCCTTGCTCTGTCAAAAAAAACCAGATCCCTTTTGTTGAAGTCCTTGGTTTCAACAGGTGGACAGCCCCACACACACATCCATGTAAAACCTGAAGTCTATGTATACATAGTCTCGGTGCAAGACGTTCCTGTTCTGTAGTCCACGACCCATTAAAGTCCACGATCCACCCCGCCACGAATTGCCGCCAATAGAGGGCGCTGTCACTCTACGAATCCGCTATCACTCACGAACCACCCTCACAGTGATAGGGGGGTTCGTGGAGTGATAGCGCTCTCTACTGGCGGCTATTCGTGATGGGGGCCGGGGTGGATCGTGCACTCGTATGGGTCGTGGACTACAGACCTGGAACGTCTTGCACCAAGACTACAAAGAGATAGTGTTGCACTGAAATTGACAGAAAAGTGCCTATTTTACACTCCATATGGTTTTCCAGGCAGGCAAACTTTTGTGCAGTGGGAGACTTTTGGGGTTGACGGGTGGCAGCAGACTGATACCAGGTAAGTCTGAACTTTGAGCATGCTCAGAACTACGCAGACAATTGGAAAGTAAGCTGATGTGTCTGCTGCCACCCCGTGTTCTTGAGTCTCTCAACTGTGTACTTTTTGTATTGTCTCCCTGCGAGATTGAATAGTGCCAAACTAAAAGCTAAACAAGATTTGAACCAAAAATTGATAACGTGTGCCTTGACCGGTCCCTTTAAACCTACAAGATTTTGTATATTCTATCTTTTACTGTACCGTTTGTGCCTGATGACCTTTGACCCATTCCCCTTTTGTAAACAATGGATTTTATAAGTCACATGCTGTATGCCTCCAGAGGCATAATTTTAAGGATTTTTTTTAAGTAGGACATTTTCCTTAGAAGGTATCATACACAATTGGCAACTGTCAAAATTGCTAGTGATTGATTTTTAATTCCAGAGTTTACTGTTTTATATCTTGATAACCAGTACCAATTCCTCAGAAATCGTTTTGTCCGAAACACTGTAGTGAACATGCTAGAAAATTGTACCTCCAAATACTTGATTTCTTATATCCCAATTTGCCGAAATAACCACATACCTAGTAAGTGTGCACAGATTCCTCAAAAACCAAAAACCATTTAGGCCTATAATGTGATGGTGGTGGGTTTTTTTACTTGTTTTTTCCCCCCTTATTTTACTTATTTTTATTTGTTTTACTATGCTTTGCACTGGCAAAACAAAAAGTCAATAAAAGTTATAATATTAAAATATTATAACTAGGACTAAGAAAATGAAAATACAGGTACATCTACAAAATTGTATAAAATAGTAAGCCAGTGAGTGAGGAACTGGTGGCAAGGACCTCTACAAGACCGTTCTTTGACCCCGCCCCTCAAAAAAATGGGCGTAACCAGCGTCTTTTTTTACCGGGGGGCAAAGGGTTGGGGCAGATATTTGTAGAGCGAGCAATTTCAGTTTAGGTCAAGTCTAAAATTGCCTGATTGTAGCACATTTCGCAGTGTCCAGAGGCTGACAGGGAGGGCAAGATGTTCCACAGGGGGTTGCTACCCCCTCCCCCTTTGACCCCCCCCCCCCCCAGGCTACGCCGCTGCTCAGAATTAAAATGTGATAGTCTTATTTCTAGGATTTTTAACAAACAGTTGGTTGTCCTATGTGTTAATTGAAAAGTAGCGAACTACGTCTACGGACCATGTCACTTAGAGAAATTTAGAAGTAACCATTTCGAGCAAACTGCAAGAAGAAACAATTTTGTTCACATTCCAATTCCCACGTAACGTACGTAGATAGCGGCAAATGTCACTTGTGCAACCGAAGTGTTCCTTGTACATGCAGTGGGGTTAATTTCTCCCAAGTTCCCTGTAAAAATTGTTTGGTGTGACGAGGCCCTGAAGTATATTATTTTATAGCAAATAATTTGAAACGTGCAGTCGTTTACAGACTTGATGTTGACATATTCTATTTCTTGTTTAATTCATATATTTTGTAAAGATTTCAGAGAATCTAGAAAATAGCAATACATTCCTGTATATTTTTTATACTTTGTATCTGCCATTAATTAATGAAACGGGTTTTTTGCCAGTGTTTGTAATCGAGACCTGCAGGTCCCAGACCTGGAGACCGAGACCAAAGGCATTCGAGGGGAGACGCGGACGAGGTCTCCCCATCTACAACACTGGCATAATCTGACAGTCTTTCATATCTGTATTGTGAATTTTTCATATTAGGCCTAACAATGATATATTATGGAAGTTGCTGTAAAGTTTAGCGATAGAGTAAAAATCAAGCCATCACTTCACACTAATAGTGTTAAGTTTAAAAATTTTATTCATTTCAAATAAATACAATTTATGAAACTTAACTTTCCCAATCAATTAAAATGCAACTGACCTAAAAGAGAAAAGCAGTGATAATTTGTGTCAAAAATACTATATAATTAAAAATTAAAACTATTTTAATAGGTCAAAGGATGATTGTTCATTGGCCAATCCTGTGCGCCGCGCGTACAAATCTGTACGCGCCCATTTGTTCATCATTACGATGGCGGCTGGATGACGTCAATGCATAAGTTCTATGATAAACATAAAGTTTAATTCGAATAATGTGCAAAAACATTCATAATTATCTTCTTTTTTTCAGGGCACATGTATTTGTTTAAACGTAAGATGACGTAGCCCTCCGGGGCTCGGGTTTTTCCCACTCTATTTTGTCGAGGTCGATTAAATACTTAAGGTAGTACCGGTATGATAATTGTTTTATGTAGAGTTCATTCATTTCTTCATTTTGGTAAACACGTAACAGACGCGAATCCATGGGGTGGGTTCGAACCCCTCCCTGGTTCTCGACTTTTTATTTTGTTTCGTTTTTCTTTCTTTTCACTATCTTTTTCCTTTTTAGATTTTTTTAAAGATGTAGGATCCGTGCTTCTGTGATTTGTGCTCGAAAACGAATTGATTCCAGCGAATGAAATTTAAAAGAGCATGTTATTTTGTAGAATAAAATGACTAAATCGCGTTTTGACCTTGTAAACAAAACCTTGTAAACAAACCTTGTTTTGGCTGTAAACATATTTTCGAAACGATTATACTGGCCAATCACCCTACGTGAAAATGTGTACGACGGCCGTGCCCACTGCTACAGAGAACTCGGCTATATTACAACGTCATTTCGCCTGCGTTTTTGTGCCTCGCGACACCCGGCTGAAATTGAGCAGACAGCTTGCGGAGTTTATTCCTTGTGCTCCACACAAAAGTAATGTTCACAATTTTGGAAATTCTATAACTTTAACCCGTCTATCCTGGTTTTAGAGCTTGTTGACCCTCAAAAACCATGCCCTATATAAATACACATTACAGACGGAAATATTTCCCGGAAAAAAATATCACTGATTCAAATAAAAAAAGTTTCAGATGAAAATATCTCTTAGAGATCTCAGGTATTTACCACATCCTGTTTCTTATAAGACAAGAGGGTCACGCAACCGGCTGGTCAGATTTTGCCTATTCCCAGAATAAATTGATATAATACAACGGTCAAAATCAGTCAGTCCAGTATAACGAATGGTCGTGTTGAACACGAGCTTTCAAAAATTAATCTAAGAATAAGTCATAATTTGTTTGCTCTGTTTCTGTTTTGTTTTGTTTTCATATTAAAATAGGCCCTTCCCATGAATGTAAATTAATACACGTCGCACGTCCGCAGTAACGCAACTGGTTGGCAAAATGAGTGAATATTGCACCTTTGTGTATGGGACTGAAGGTGGCGTGACGCATACGTGTGACGCAATGGCGCAACAAAGGTTTATCGTGGATGATGACGTCAGATAAATTAGGAGAATTAATGCAAATGTGTGTAGGCCTATTATTTTACCTCTACTTTCATTGGCTACTCTCAACTTCACGGAGCGAAACTCGGCTTGTTCGAGACCATTTTTCGTTTCTATTTTTCCAGCCAGAAACTAAAATAAAGTCAAGGGAACATACAAAACAGAGAGGCAGGAATACATGACACTTTTTGATTATTTTATTTTTGTTTTATTGTTTTATTGTCGTGTTATGTAGTACATACGGTTTTTTACATTTTTTTCGCTTTTTGCGGGTGTTTACCCGAAATTAAACGGGTAAACAATTAAGGCGACAAAATAAATAAAATAACGGAAGAAACCTCTTTAAAATTAAAATAACGTAGTACGGATTCTGCGTTTGAAATAAACACCCTGATCAATTTGCTATTTTTTAGTCTCCAATGAGCTTTGACCAATTGATGTATGATTTTTATGTCAAGTACCGTAGAAGTTTAGTGACGCGATTCGTTCCACGTGTGAAAACTCAGAAGTTTGAGTAAACACACCTGATGAACGAGTTTCACGTGCTGCAAAACATCTACTTTCTGACAGTCATAACTTAAGAGTTCGGTATTGCCACGGTGTAGTAGTACCTGAATCCAATTCGTTTAAATACAGCATCCATGAAACAGCCGTTTTGTTTCTCTAAGAGTGAACATCACTCTAAAAACAGCTTTCAGATTTCTCGCTAAAAAAAGTAAACTGATAACGAAAACACGGCACTAATTAATCATTCAGAACCGTTCAAAATAAATGCACTATTTTTTGTTAAAAGCATGTATGTCTATCTGAGCTCTGCATATAAACTGAAATTCCCAAAACTTATTCCAGGGTGTTGCATAGACCCAAAAAGGCGTTACGGTTTTGCCTCCCATCTTCACCATGAATTTATCGAAAATGTTTAATACCCATCACGACTGCGGGCGCTTTTTAAATAGCTAGTGTTGGTCTTATGTTATCTAGCTATGTTCGTACCAGTTACAGCATATATGGATTCCTTCATGTTTACACCAGCATCATTGCAAACTAGAGACCTTTCTTTCGTTTACAAACGCTGACCACCATTTTGTATGGAGGGCCTTGAGTATCACAAAATGTATAAACTGTCTTGTAAAACATTTGCCCTTTTTATTAAAAAAATAAATCAAACTTACTTTACGAAGTACAAGTTTACTTTTTGTTTTGGACAGTAAAGTTTATTTTTTATTAATAAGTATTGATTTGATAGCATTATTGGTCAAATGATAAACTGATGTATTTTTTGCAGTTCTGGCCGCCCGTACGCCAGTGGATTGGTAAAACTCGCGGCTGTGACTTGCAGAGGAAATTTCCAATAGCTCTTCTCGAAAACAAGGCTGTTGCTACGGCTCTGGCTTCGGCTTGGATCGAGGACCGAAGCCGAAACCGCGCGTTTTCGAAAAGGGTCTCAAGTTAGCATATTCATGTGACACCAGTCTGTCCTGTGGGGAATATGGGAAACATTCAATCGATTTGTCCCGTATAGAATTAGAAATCTTCATCACCTTAAAAGTTTGGTTTCATTAAATAGTCTCTCATCAACTCCACTCTGTGGATAACACGAAACGTTGAATCAGAGCTTGCATCATCAAGAACACTATTGCGTTAGATACATGCACAGTTTGTTTGCCAAGCTAATTAGTGTTACCCCTGCATATAATTATTTAGAACAATCAGGAAGACGCACGACATTCTATTCCTGTCTCTGGCTTGAAAAGGTCTAGGTCAACGTTACGCACCTGTTGTGTATTTTACTTTACTGCTCCAAAATGACTTTACATGTACAGGAAGCTATGAATTCATTACTGGCGATCTATATTAAGACGTTTCCTTTTACTTTAAAGAGACTACCTTTTACTGACAAATAGCCCGTACCAACAAATTGGAGGCGAAAAAATGGTTGTCTGAATAATGTGAAATAATGTCTTAATGGTTATCCGAGGCCAATGGAAATTTAATATATGTTTCTCGTCGAGCCACTTCTAAAAAATGATGTGGGAAAATTGTTTCATTTGTTTATTGTTCATTAGTTTTCACCCTTGAGAAAATGCATAGCCGTTGTATATATTAGTTGCTAAACTTGGCCCGTTGTCTTCCCTTTAGGGCTTCAAATGAAGCTATGTAGCTGACTAAATCTTACTCATTTTGATGGAAAATAAGGACTTTACTAAAAAAAAAAAAAAAAAAACACTTGTCAGTCGACTTTTGGGTGAATTTGTTTTAATTTTATATGTAATTTGGTTTGTTTTTTGTTTTGTGTGGTTTTTTTTTTATACTGAATGAGTGAAAAGTTTCATGCGGGTGTAAAACTCAACGCCGAGACGAGACATTAATGATCAGCTTTCATTAGGCTTCATGAAGAAAATTCGGAATGATAGAACTTGGGCCGATTTTCATAGAACTACTTTTCAGCGCCAAAAAATAGCTAACAGTTATGCTTAGCATTATGAGGTTACCAGCTAAAGCACTATGTCACATGTACCATCTGTGACCGGTATCCTGCTCATTTCTGCTTGGCAGCAGACCGTTAAGCAATAATTATTTTCCTCAAGCAGAGCTGATACATTTTGGCCCTGGCTATGTGCCAATATGAATTAGAGTTATCGACTGTGTAATAAAAATTTCCCGATCTCTGCCACCTTGAATGCCGCGCCACAGCATTGCCCAAGACTAATCAGCACCATTTCCTCTTTCTCACATCCTGGGCCTAAAAAATGTCCACTGATTTAGACAGAATTGAAATGAAAGCAATCCGTGTTTCTCATCACTAGAAGCCAGTTTGGTGAATTTTAAGAGTGTAGACCTAATGCGTACGCCGCCATCTTTGAGGTCAAACGCAGCATCGAACGTGCGTTGTAGCTGTTTTTTGACCTCAGCGCGAGGGTGTCCATTCCTGTACTGAATGCTCGACGTCAAACGCGTATAGGTCAATTATTGTCCTCGTACCCATGGCTACTAGTACTCCCTCAAATGAAACTGAAACATTGTTCCTAAGTTTGTGTTTGATGAATTAATTAGTCTTTTGGGGGTGTTTTAGACAGGATGTTGAACTATAACCTATCCCGTTTGGAAATTTCATAGAGCTGTGTTAAGCAGAACATATCGCTTAACAGTCTTCTGCAAGAGCAGGATACCAGTCACGGATGGTACCCGCGACATTGTATTTTGGTTGGTAACTTTATTCTAGTAAGCATGATGATGTTGTGCTTAGCAATTTATTTCTACAACTGGTGAACAAAATCCGTACAAAATTATGCAATGTGAAAAATGATTTTGCTGTTACTGCTGTCATTAATAATTTTATTACAGTTTTCCATGCTTTGAAACAACATTTTTGTAATATTGTTTTGTGATTTTTTTATTCCATTGACATTTTTATATTTAGTTTACATAGCTGGTATACAATGTATAAAAGGCAGACATTAAACTACCCGATATCATGTCTTGTGATTTTTTTTTAAGAAAAACTTTCTTCGTATCGGGTTTAAGGATAAAGTTTTAAAAGTTCACACCCAATATTGTTTCCTGTGAAGAATTGGAAAATATGCCCCATCCACGTAGCTGACGGTGCGATTCATGTAGGCAGGGTCGTATGTATCCCATTCGTAGCTTGCATCCCGTACGGACGCGGTGTCATCTCCGGCATTCATGCTGTCGTCGGGCGATACGGTGAAGTGTGGGATGCCGGCACTCGCACCGAAGTCCGAGTCGAGGCCTGGGCCGTGAGGAGAGGCATTATCCCCGGCGGAGTCGCTGCAGTGCGTGTTCGGTGTGTTGGTGGGAACTACCAGCTTGGGAGTGGGTGTGTTAAGCTGAGAACAGAGGCGTACAAGATCGTTAAGGCATTGGTAAAGTATTCCTAGGGCTTGTTAGTCACCGTGCTGCACTGGAGGTGGTATTATCAAAGGTGAGTTTCGGAAAGAAAGATTGTGTCTTTAATTTGGGAGACCTTCTGGTGGGATAGACTTTGTATTTAACAGGTTGTTTAAATGTTCACACACAAAATGTTGATTTGGTGAAGAGTTACAATTGCTTCCAGTCATACTATTTACTTAAAGTTTATTGAAAGAAAAGGCCAGTTTTTTAGACAAAGGTAACTTAAACTGAATCTTTCAGAACCGCAGTCACCTCTTCAAGAATATTTCACAAGAGAAACAATGGACTAAAACTTTTGTATTGTAGAATTAATGTGGCTTACCTCCATGAGTAATGTACTTGCACTGGGTTCAGCATACGCCACACTATGATGTCGAACTTCTTTGTTCCGCATCCTCAGAAAAGCATTCGTCTCCGGAGATGTAACAATTCTCTTGCCAGAGAGGTTGAATTTGGGCAGTCTGTAGTCGCCTCTCGTCGGAACTCTCTTGATGCGATTCCTGGAGGAATACCGCCTGCTGGTGGTAGGCCGAGCAATGGCAGGCTCTGACAGCACCGTTCTGTGGGCCCGTATCGGGTACAAGCCCGCCGTGGTGTTCCACAGTCGACGGTTGTCATACGGGTATGAGTCTGTCAGGTTGGCATTGTTCAAAGTGTTCCTGGCAGTACAAACCGGCTCGAAACGGAGTGGGTAGACCCTGGCTAGAGGTTCCATGCCCCGGTCAGTCACTGGTGCCATCAACCAGTGAGGTGCTTCGTGGTGGGCGAGATGACTCATCGGTATCTCCTCTTGAGCGGCGGGGGCTGGAAGCCTACTCGCAGTCACGGACTCGTTGGTAGCTCGTCTGTGGAAGCTCTCAAAGATCTGCTCTCGAGCCTTGTTGGCGCTTTTCATTTTACCACTTTGGATTAGATCGACGAGACGACGCCTTCGAAATCTCTTCTGATAAACCATTCTACACTGAATTATTAACACAACAGCTACTACAACCACCAAAACAGCCACGGTTATACTGATGCCGTATTTGTACCAAAATTCAGTGGCGTTGTTAATAGTAATATCTACCTCACTGTCTGTGGTTGTCGGTGCTATAGTTACAATATTATTTCCTCCCGTGAACGACCACGTGGTGGAGTTCACAGTTTGATTCAAACGGCTGGGCATACCACCGCCTTCTCGCCATGTTGCCTCTGCTGTGGGGGTCCAGCTATCGTTAAAGACCGATGATGTAGCACCGGGGGAAGTTGACGTCTCCACCATCCACTTGGGCGGCTTGGTGAGGGCATTCAGTAGGTCCTGGAGCGTCTCGCCGTCCGGTGTTCTCGGAGGACTCCCGGTTGCATACATAGCCACACTACCAGGTCCATGGTCCACATCCCCACTGCGGTGGCATGGTGGTTCTCCTTCTGGTGGTGTTCATAGTCTGATCAGGTCGTAACGGTTGAGGAAGTGGACAGACCAATTTAAATGGTTCCATTCAGTGGGTTCAAGGAATGTTGTTGATCTTTTTGTTGTCTAGTATCAGCTGGAAGTTGTGCTCTCAATGCTCAAACACAAAGGTTGGATATACAAAGGCTAAATTGGAATTTCAAGGAATAAAGCTCAGTGCCTGAAAAATATAAATATGTTATTATCTTTATTGTTTTATATTCATGCCTTTATTTTTGCCGTTGTATATACGTGTAGGTTATTTTATTGGGGTCTGGGAGGGCACACATAGCTTTGATGACAGTTTTTAAAACTGTTGTAAGTTCCTGCCATCATATAATTAGGTCCGAAGATTTAAAATAACAATAAATAAATTAAAAATAAATTCCTAAATATTGTATAATGATACTCTTAATGAAGGGATAACTAACTATTATTAAGCGACTTTGGATAAGAGATCCACAGTAGGCCTTTTTAGAAAATGTTACTCTCAAAATAGATTGTCTTTCTTCGTCGACTACAAATATTGGTTATGACATAATTATTATGCAGACGGCTTATACTGAGTTAATGATATTTTGTACTGCATGGAAGATGTGATGCTGAGGAAATCTCTAATGTTGTAAATGTCAGGAAATGATCAGTAACTTGACGCTTAATGCTAAATCCGTAACCTTGACACACATTCTCAATCGGGGATTATCTGCCCGATTGAAAATCTTGACAGAGGGCGTGCACAAGGCATGTCGGGGTCCAATTACATAGAGCTGCTTAAGCACTTAACTAGCTAAGCACAACAAAATTACACATAACAAGACTGAGGTTACCAGCCAAAAAAAAACATAACACAAGTAATATTCGTGACTGGTATCCTGCTGATTTTTACTGAGCAGCAAATTTGTTAAGCAATATTTTCTGTTTAAGCAGCTCTATTATATTGGAGACTAATTGAGGTGAGATAAACAATATATTTAATGAGCTTACAACACTTCGGGGTCTTCCCACCTTTCCTTGATTCATTGAAACTGAGTGGACAACTTCGTTATTAAGATTACTGTCAACTTGACAAATCAGTTCCCCAGTGTAGTTACCCATTTCCAATCTAATTAACTCTGACTTGCCGAACAGTGACAGATGTTGACTTGGCGTTCCTAATTTCGCTGGACATCATGTCCAATTTCCGAACCGGGAAAACTAACACCTGTTAACATAACTTCTATTTGTAACTTCTTTGTCTTTTGGTTTGGTTTGGTTTTCTTTTTTTCTTTTTTCTCTTGATGATACTTGACACGAAGTTGGCAGAAAAAGCCACAGTCCGAGTATTCGGTTGTCGGTATTTAACTTGGGTTTCGAGGGTACACCGCAGTGTTTGACTCTGCCGTGCTTGGTCACTTAATTTGTACCATGTTTTCTCCTCAGCTGTGCAACTTTTTCCTGTCTTATAAAAGGTCACTTGCACCATTGGCTTTTGGAAGAGTAAACGTTCATTCACATCCTGTGGTTTCTAATTTATTACCCATTTCATTTTACAAACCAATGGCAGTGTCGGAATCAAGCGACTTCTGCTACGAGACTTGCTGAGTTCAAACTGGAACATGACAAAGATAGCGACATTTAAGATCATGATATGATATTAATTTATATATAAAACAAAAATTTCAGTGAATATGATCACACACTATAGTATTCCACAATGATATACGTATTTTTCTGCTTTATTTTACTTATCGAGCGATATAAAACTACAAGGGAAACTGACTGTACATAGATCAATTTGGGGTGAAAAGAAGAGAAAAATAGGGTAACACCTCAGTTGGTAAAGTGCCAGCGCACGTAACCGGAGGTCACAGGTTCAAATCCTGTTTTGGTGAGTTTTTCTTTGTTCGCCCCCAAAATTGGTTTACTATACTTATCACATGGTTAAAGAAGTGATAAGCAATATGGGGACCAGGCTATTTTCTAGGCAGACTCGACCTGATCATTGTATTTTTGAGTGGAGTACAATACGGCAACTTTTTGTTTTCAGATACGCCCCTTTCAACCATCATTGACTGGTTTTCTACTCATCTCACGTGGTAAGCAGAGGTAAACAATATGTGGGGACCATGCTATTTTCTCTTCAAACTCGATTTTGTCATTGTTTAACTGTTGAGCGCGTTAACTGTTTATTTACATCATCACCCTCTTGTCTATTAACAACAGTGTATCACCATGGAGGTAGAATTTCTATCTCCGTGGTATAACATTGCACCTTAAGAAGGTTGTTTTGATCTCATCGGTTCTTCCAAGAAGATGTCATTATCTATGACTAATGATAATCCGATTAATTTAAAGAAGGGTAACCGACTATATCCCGCACGGGAATCTATTGGTCCGTCCCTACATACCAGGAAAGAATGTTTGCCAACAAAATATAAAAACCCGCCCGTGGGTGGGATTAACGGAGCTGGCATAGCATTGCAAGCGATCAATACTCCCAATTGAACCCATAATCCGATATTAAATGCAAATAAGGATGGACAATAACGATTGGATTCTCTTCGTAAAGAATGCTTCCCGTTGTGACGTTGCACAAAAATATCTCCACAGAAAATGCACAAAGGCGTTTCTCCAAAGAACCGTTGACTTGATATTAACAGCCGGTGGGAGCGGACGTAGCTACCGTGCAAAAATAAACAAACAACGAGAAAGGAGCACAAACGTATACGATGGACATTTTTTTGGTTCAGATAAGAACATGATGTTTATGCTACATTTTGGTTTGTATATTCTGGTAACTTTGTAGAAGTAGAAGAACTCTTTTATCGAACGTTTGGAAGTAGTAGAGGTTCGATCTGTTTGCTCTTGGATGCATTCTTCGGTGCTGTGAAATTTTAATGAGAACTTCGAATAATTAATGGTCGGGCTGGAACTGGTGTTTGCTGTGATTCTACCGTGAACTGAACAACTATTCAAATAACACCCGAGGCAGCGACTGGTTTTTCCGCATGCACAAGCTGACCTTCGAATGTCTGAGTGAATAATTGTATTGTATGAGATTGTGTGCAAGTATCATCTCGCAAGGAAAGGGAGTTTTTCGTGGTAACTGCAAAAACATCTTGACGGACAGGTGAACTCAGACTTACTCAGAGTGAACGATTTGCAGACTGAGTAAGTTCTGTCTTTTTGAAAATGATTTATTGCGTATGATCATAGAGCAAGGAACAGTCCTCAAGTAATACAACAGCTACAGAAGAACAATGTCACTTATGAAACTACTGAAAGCGTCTCAGAATCGCGATGTGTCTGAAGCCTCACGGGCCAGCGGAGCGTCGTCCCCGACGACGACCGCGGCCGATGCAGCCTCAGAGCAAGGCGAGTCGCTAGCCCCACCGGCCAGGGGATTCGGTGGGCGTAAGATGTCCGTCTGGTCCACAGTGGCCCGTAAGCTTTCCGTCTCTACCACCTCCAGCAAAGCAGCCGTCAAGCCGACAATAGCCCTACCGAAGAAACGCTTCGAGAACTCTTACAGACTGGAGCCAGATACCAGTGCGAAGTTCAACGTGCCCAAAGTGGAGAAGTTTTTGAGTGAGCTCCTTGAGATGCGGCTCAGGTCGGAAAGGTACGACGCCCAGACGTGCAGCTCGCTGACAACCAGCTTGGCGGATGTCATCAAGGCACGGATGAAGAAGATGGGGTTTCCAAGACATCGAATCGTTGTTTACGTCGTGGTAGGCGAGAAGAAGAACCAAGGATTCCAAGCCTGCGGTAGAAGTGTCTGGGACGACTCGACTGATAATTTTGTGTACGTCACCTACGAAAATGCCTCCCTTTTCGTAGTTGCAAATGTGTATGGTGTATATTACGAGTAGATCTCTAATTTCATCGTCAAAACCCGTCAAAATAGAACAATTTTCAAGTGGACGGACAGAAAGGGGAAAGTTGGTCGAGTTAAAGTGGAAATTTATTCTCAACGAGCATCAACATTGAACCGATGGCTTGAATTGATTTTTAAAAAGATAAACGAAAAGACAAATAGATGCGTGTGTAATTATAAATGGAGACTTTTGAGACGATAGCGGGCGTCCCACAGACCGATCCTTTTCCATTGTTCTCAGCGATGAAAACAAAAGGACCAGTCTATGAGACGCCCGCTATCGTCTCAAAAGTCTTCCATTCTTCATTGCTAATTAATTAAGGAAAACCAGGATTTTACTTCTAATTTGGAAAAGGTGTGTTTAAATTACTCGTTACATTTTGTTGCTTTTTAAGAAAGTAAATGTATTGTGTCCAAAATCCAAAACAGAAAACGGGCCAACAACATAGAGATGGCATTACATTTTTAACTTCCAGTTGAAACTACGGGAAGTTTACTAAGATGACAAAAAATGGCCTCTTCAAATTGAGCATAATTAAAGATTAGTGATTTAAATATTATACAAACCATTATATAAAGTGAGTCGACTACAATATCCCAAATCGCTATTTTGGCCATTTAAACAAAAGTATACGAATGTTATAGATTGTACCAAAGTATACGTCGTGTATCAAATACGACAAGCATAATTATAGCTAAACATATTTTGGAGATTCATCAGTAGAAAACAAAACAACAACAACAACAACAACAACAACAACCTTCTACCAACTCAATTTCCTTAGCGTAGACTGTAAATTGTGCATAAGGGAACTAAACACATAGGTCCTCATGATAGCAAAATATGAGGCTAATTATCGATCAGTGAACTCAATGAGTAGGCCTACAGTTAAATAAAAAAAAATCCGCTTAAGCTCAAAGATCGATAACATATCGATAGTCGCCAAGTCAGTTCTGCTGAGAATGAGCAAGGTAAATGAACTCTGGTTATACAACGGATTCTTAAGCTTGGTGTGAGGTACCAGTGCCTCAAACCAACACTCCTGGGAAATCATGTCTTGCAATTCTCGAGAAAATTGTCTGGGCCGCTGTCATGCTGCCGTACGGAAGCAGACACATCAAATACACTGCGCTAATAACGCAAGCGAATTGCACGCTCAGGTCTGATTGCTTCGTTCTTGAAAGGGCAAGGGCACCAAGGCATTTTCTTCTTGATAAAGGGTAGGCCTACCTCTATGAGGAAATTGTGAATTTGTATTGGAACATTTCAAGGGCACCAAGGCAATGACCAGGGGCAACGGAGAGGCAATTGACTCCATTGCCTCCGTGAAGTATCACGTCTGCAAGTTGACAAGCATGTTTGCTTGTGTAGGCCTTCTTCACGTTTACTAACCCGCTCATGACGCATAAATTTGGCGCTGATTATTCCGTAAGCTGAGAGTTGAATGTCCGTTAGCACAGAATTCTGCGGTAAGCAGATCCATGATTGAAAATGGGCCCCATTTTTCTTCTCTCTTGGGGTTGTCAAAAAAGGATGCCTTCTTATGGGAGGGGAGAGGTTAACACAAGTTTGCGTTCCGAATTCAAAGCAAGTTTCATGTAATCCAACGCCTTCAAAGCAGTTAGATTGAGAATCACTATAATTAGATTGAAAATCACTCTTTTCGATTGAGGCCAGGGACCAATCGTTTGCAGTTTGTCCCTAGTTCCAATCGAATAGAGTAAATTTCAACCGAGCCTACCATTTCTACTGTAAATTTGTGTAGTAGATTTTTTTTATAAACTTGACTTAATATTTAGTCTGTGGATGATTAGTCTATTCGTAAAAAAAACACCTGATTGTCTACCATATTAAACCTTGGAGTAATAGAAATTTGGTTTAAATTCCTTCCTCCTCCATGGTTGAATCGAATTGACTTTTGATTCTTGAAGGCAGGATAGATTAGATTGTATATTTTTCCTAAAAACGTATGCTATACCAAACCTTGAAGTTATCGACGGTTGGATCAGTCAATGTAAATATTTAGGGGATTAGTATCGATTTTGAGAGTATTGATTATGAATTCGGTAATTTCAACCAAACCTACGCAACAATCAGGTTTCTACACTTCGTCTATCAGCGAAACTCGATCTGTTTGAATGTTTCAATAGTGTTTGTTTTAAACGAGTCATTTGTTTGACTTGGCAGGAAAAGACGTTAAAGGGAATGTTGTTTTAGTTTATTTCATTTCTGACTTTACTAATACGCAATTTATTTTCAAATATATGCATTACGTATTTACTATCTGTAAAATATTGTGTAAGTGGATCCACATTTTTCAAGAGTTAGAAGTTTGTTTTGAACATTGTTTTGGTGACTGATTTATGTGTGTGTCGCGTGTGTTAATTTTATTTTGTATTCATATTTTATTTATTATTGTATACATTCATATAAAAACGAAAGTCTTTGATAACAGTTGCAGTCCCCCCACCCCGCTCATAATGATCCAGTTACCAATGAAACCAGAATTATCTGATGCAAAACAATGACTTTGTATTCTTCACTGCGGTGGAATGAGATAATTAATAGTTCAAAGATCATGTTCTCACTTGCAATTCAGCAATACACATTTACCTCATTTCTGCCCACTCTTGATTAAAAAAAACCACATAAATAAACTTGTTATTCCCCGGCCTAATTATTGTAAAATGTATCATACCTTTGAAAAAAAAAAAATGATATCACTGAATAGTACAGTTAAAAAAAATAATTGTTTTAATTTTTCGCCCCTCCCCCCCCCCCCCCCCCCCATCATAGTCTCTCTGTATGTACCCCACCGTGAAGGATCCCACCAGTGGCAAGATGATTTCAATACAAATACTTACCAAGGGATATGTCTGGGCGGGGAGGGGATGGACAAGGGGAGGTGGGATGGGGGGTCACAGAGGACAGATTGGTATCAGATTATTCAAAACTGGAGTTACTAACTCAGTACAAACAACCGAACTGTCCTGCATCGATATACAGTTATCGCGTTGTATGCTGATTAGTTACAAGTAAGAAAGCCTCGCTGATAAAATATTGACCAATCACAGAGGAGTTTGTGACCGGAGCATTTCTGATATAGTTTAGAGGCAACATGGCGGACAACACAAGCGACAACGTGGGTGCGATAGGCAACGTAGGTGACGGAGGTAACGCTGATGCTAAACTAGTTGCAGACTCGGAAGCATTGTTCGACAAGTATGCAGAAGAAGCAGCCTCACATCCTAAATATGTTGATGAAGAACGAAGCGAACGTATACAGAAGGAAAATGAACATTTTAGGAGTAACTGGGAAACGGTAGGTTGTCTAGTTTCCGGACATTTTCATACTCAATTATTGAGTCAATACCCTGCCTGGTGCAACCGGTTTCCGATCGGATAACAGGAAAATAGACCGATCCATTAAGCCCCACCCCCTTACGTGTTGATCAATCACAGCCTTGGCTATGCCACCGAAAGTTCGACAAAAAGTCTGACACCCGAACACAATAAAAAGTAAAATGTAAACATGACTGTCCTGACTCTATAAGTTATAGAGTCTAACGTTAGACCCAGCCCAGTGCCAGTGGGAGTGGGGGCAGTAATTTATACATAGCATTAGCAGTAACTGGGGCGCTGCACTCCTTTTTTGAGATCTTGACATTTTATCGGTCATACTGGCACAAAAGCCACAAGCCACAACGGAAAAAATGTCAAAATCTCAAAAAAGGAGTATAGCACCCCAGTTACTGGGTCTAGTCCAACTCCTAGTAGTACTTTAATAATAGTACTACTAGTACTACTACTACGAGCACTGTAGCAGTAGTAGTATTTTATAATTGTGTGCACGTTTATGCGGTCGCACTGAAAGCCGACGACCCCTGACGACAACTGCCGACAACACGCTTGAAATGCACTGAAAACCCACCGTGCGACCCCGTTTATGTCATGCAATTCATTTAATGTTTGGTGAATTACTCAGTAAGGAATGTTTTCATTTTATACCCTAGTGTTGTACAACACTTCGGGTAGACAAAATCATTTTGTGCCTTCCTGTATATTTTTACATAATTTATTTTCTTTAAAAATATTAGTCTTCGGGAAAGCCCACAAAAATAGGTAATTTGCTAACATGGCGGGATTCCCTCTGTGATGTCATCATTGCATAATACATTCATGAGCTATTCAAGAGGTCAGTTCTGGGACAGGGTCCACCAAAGGAACAACCAAAATGTGTTCTTTCTATTCAAAAATTCACTCATGAATATATTTTTAATGCATGTGACATCACAGAAGGAATTCAGCCATGTCAGCAAGTGACCCATTTTGGTTGGCGTTCCTGAAGACTATTATTTTTAAAGAAAATAATTCATGTAAAAATATACAGGAAGGCACAAAATGATTTTTCCAACCAAATTATTAAAATAAGGTGTAAAATAAAAACATCAATACTTAGTAATTCACCTAACCTTCAAAGACTAATGAGACACAAGTTGTGCTGCCACGTGTACTGTGGTGATATAGCCAATGTTGTGATTGGTCGATATGTTTGGGGCGGGGCTTAATGGATTGGGCTGTTGTTCGGAAATGGAAACTAAATGAATATTTTCGAAACCTTGTCAAAAATGCCGTATCCGGCTGCCACTTTATCTCCCTTAATTCAGGTCAAATTATATTGTATCCTTAACTGTCCAGAAAGGTTGACAGAATGTATACAGAGAGGAACAGGAATTTTAAACATTAACAAAGTGTCGAAATCATGAAAAATAAGCCATTTTCACGTCTACGGTGGGCTTGACAATGCTACTCGCTAATAAATGCCATTTTGGTTCCTTTGGTTTGGGCATGAGTGTGCAAAAATTCCGGCCGCGCAACGAAATGTCCGCTTGAATTTTTCTTTTTTTTAAAGGCCAATTCCCTGAGAGAAATATTTAAACAAGGGAAATAAAGCCCAACATCCATTAAAAAATCTAAAAAATCCCTCAGGAAGTGGCAGTCGGAAAGGGAAACTTTTCCCCCACCTTTTCACAAGACACTTTAAGTTCATAATCTGTTGAAATCCTGGAGTGGAAGTGTCATCGTTTCCAAACAACACCTATTTCCAATCACCAATTTTGATTCTCATTTACTGTGAGAATGGGCGAGATCCATGAGGACCAGTACCTCTATTGTGA
Organism: Marthasterias glacialis; assembly: GCA_911728455.2. NCBI lineage: Eukaryota > Metazoa > Echinodermata > Asteroidea > Forcipulatida > Asteriidae > Marthasterias > Marthasterias glacialis. The sequence continues at coordinate 24,032,047 of OU452225.1, forward strand.
AATCCACACTAGGCTTCAACTTAAGAATAAACTTTCCTGTCGATAGTGACACCCAAAAGTTTATTCTCAAAAAGTCTCAATTTCGGTATAAATTACCCATAAACATTGCATATATCTAGAACCGGTTCGTAAGCGTGATGTAATTCCACTGTAAGCCACGCCCACTTCACACAAACTGACTCCTCTGATTACCAAAAGCCCATAGAAGTTGCATTGACCTAGTTTTTCTTTGATGAATTATGCAAGAAAATTTTAATAATCGACTTTGCTTAAGTTACATGCGTTCTTCAAAGACTAATGTCTTCTCAGAATTAAAAGTTTCTGTCATAAGAAATGCCTTTGAACGATGAAATGGGTGAGTTGGGGTAAAATTGCACACTGACGTATTGTAGTGATTGTCATGAATATGTAAATAAAGCAGTCAAGCGTGCCCGTGGCTGGCAGCCCCAAGCTGCTCATTCGACCACACGGCAGTCATGCTTCAGCCCCAGAAGTACTAACGTCTCCACCGTGTTTCCGTTGCACTATCCGGACAGCTGCGGCGCAAGGCTCGACCACCACACTTCATTGGCGACGAGGATAAAACAAGTTCTGGAGAGTTGTTGGTAATATTCCAATAGATAATTTTCAGATAGTGAAAACATTGGGCGTGCCGCAGATGCGCACATGTGTGACTCAATAACTTATAGCAACAGGATAGACTGTGTGTTGTGTAATACAGGTAAAAAAAACTGCACGTATCGCAAGGAGACAGGGTTCGCCCCGGTGTTCCTGGTTTGATCGGCTACAGATTGCGCCACAGCACCTTGTAAACCGTTACATGGTGCTATGTAAAGGAACAGATCTCATACATGTACTTCAAAAAGCTTGGCATACCTTGCAGGAAAAAGTACTGAGCGCTTTGAGACGCCCATTGGGTGTGATAAAGTGCTATCGGGGGTGGAGGGGGGTGGACGTGATATTGCACAGTACCGATGGTCGTTACTGTTGGAACCCGTCCATTGTGGTAGAGGGTTGTTCCTTCTCCAATAAATCAAGAACACAAAGGAATTTTTAAATAAACACGTTTGTGGTACTAAGTTCAGTTTCCATGAATGTATGATAAATTACGCTTTTGAAAACAAGTCCATAGACTACTAAATTCATCTTGAAAGAAAAAGAAGAGAAACAGCAACAACTACAACACAACATTCACAGCGTCTGCAGTGAACTACGTGGTGAGCAGCGGGGCGAAGCCAGTGTGATACAATGTAGACACCCCTAAACACTGCCAAAAAGTTCATCTATTTTGCAAAAACTTATCGTCCTACCCCGAACTTTTTTCTTTTAATGGAAAGAACAAACGGTGTTCTTTAATATCTGAAAGAATGAACAAAATCTTATCTGTTCTCACCAATCGATATTTGTAGTTTCACAATCAAACGTGCCAAAAGAATGGAATCACCCAATGACTGGTTTGTATGCCTATACGTTGTTTTGACAGCGGCATACCATGTGTACACAGCGCGCGCTTACGCGGACGGTTGTACACACAATTTGTATTTGAATTCGAAAGGGCTTTGCTCATATGTGCAGCTCGTTCGTAAATGAGAAGGTACCAACGTTGATGGCGCACTTTACTTTTCACCGCGCCCACCCCGCCCCCAACCCGAAGCACTATATACTGTAATATAAGAGCTGCGTATTGGCTGAAATCTTGCTGGCTAGTTGTGGCCTGAATGCTAATAATTCAGACCTTTGTATTCTATTGTCTGCAGGAGATGAAGAAGATACCAATATTTAACACTGACATGCCAGAGGATCTGGGTTCTGAAGATTCCAGTCTGTATGCTGCTTTTCAGGCAATCAAGTATGCTGAAGACGACCCTCCTGAAGGTTAGCCCTCATTTCTCAGACTACCTTCTCTTGTCAAGACTTCTTTCACTGATATGTCTGACAATTGCTTTAATTTTGTTTTCAGGGAAAAGGAGGGTAATTTCTTTATTTGATTTAAAACCCTCGGAGCAACCACATTAATCAACAACTTCGCTGGATCCAGGAGGTTAAAATTTTATCCACCCTGTGTTTAAGGTCAATAACCCACCCTGCAAGCCCAAAACCATTATAAATCACTGTGGGGTGAATTGGAGTGCCAGTCAAGACTTAGACTTGTGTTGTTTACGACCAGTGTGCGGCGCAAGTTGTTTTCACAAAGTGCATACCGCCCTGTGCCAAGGGAATACTTGGCACAACTTGGCACAGGGTCAATCAATTACTACACTGAGACAGGTGGCTGCTGTCTTTCAACACTCCTTACTCCGCAGTGCTTAGGGTCTGTCCAATGGGAGTCTACAGGCTTGTGGGGTATACCACGGGTGAGGTTCACATGGAATCTTGGCCTTATTGGCCCATTGAAAAAAAAATTATGACCATATTTGGTAACAATTGGATTATTTTTTAACCTCCCTGCTGACACCAGGGTTGGGGATTGTGTTCATGAGTGTGATTATTTTTATGTAATATACAGGTATACTCTAGTATGATTATTATTAATTTTTTATAATGAGGGCCCATAATGAGGGCCTATAATGAGCTATGCTGGAAGGGTCACCCTCAATAAATATGGTTTTAAATTAAATTAACATTAAATTAAATTTGACGTCAGAGCAGGCAAGAACCCACAAAGATGATGGCAATCAGTGGTTCAAGAAGAAGAAATACAAGCTGGCCATCACAGCATATGACGAAGGACTGAAGAATAAGTTTGACGATGGGAACCTACGGGCGGTGCTTTACACCAACAGAGCAGCTGCTAACTTCCATCTCGGTGAGTAGAATCAGTCTAAGGTCTCCCCCAGATTAAACAAGAAAGAAAGAAAGAGCGGAGTATTTAAACTAAAATCCTTGTGCTTTTGTGTCTTCTGCGATTGTCCTAGACTTGAAATCAAGTCTGTAAGTGAGTGGTATTACATTCGTACCTGCCGCGACGTACAGAACATACGATCCTAGTTGTGGGAATGGTACGTACACCCTCGATCCCGATATGCGTGTGTTTTGCTCTAATTACAGACTTGAATAACTTGCACCCAGCTTTGTACACAAGCTATGTAATTGCTACCATATTGGACTGAGCAGTCTGATTGGTAAAGAATTATGAAAATATGAATATTCATGATACATCTTTCAGCCTATGCGTTATACCAAACGGTGGGCATCTCAGACGAGCTACCATTGGAAACTGATGCATATGCAATGTTGTAGCCGTATTTATGAATAGTAATCAGAAAACATGTTAGTCAAGTCATTACACCACAGACCATATGCTACGTACGACGGTTGCACGAACGGTTGTCGCCCTTTAGCCTATGAACATTGCATGAACGGCATCATGCATGGCGCTGGTAAATCTTCATTACTGACGGTTTACTCTGACTTACCCTCCGTTTGGTGGAAGTCTTTCTATGTCTCGTTATCCTCTTCTTGGAACAAAAGGACAATGGGCTGGAATCAGGGATGACACAATAAGGCCTGCATAAAAGCCCCAAAACAGCAAAATATTTGTTACCATCTGTCCTGTTTGTATGGGTGAAGCGAAGCATTACATGGCTTTTGCGTGGACTGTGCACGCTCAGCAGTGAAATATCTTTGTTCAGGTATTCCGATTTTACACAATGGCCTGTCTAAATGTCGCCCTCTTGCTGACTCAAAAAAATATTTTCAGGGAATACACTTCATCCAGCGCCGAATGGTTTAGCTGCTCCAGGAAGTTGGGCCCTGGTTTATGGCCTCCTGGTCTTGTTGGCATGGTACACCAGTTAATGTCGGAGAGGTTAAAGTACCCTCAAGTCATACCTGCTGACCATAAGACCGGTCAATTTTGTCCAGTGATTGATGTGATCGTTTTGATACTCATACTCTCAAAGAGTAGTAGCCTGTGGTCTGTAGAAGACACCGATAATATTTCAGAGTTGCTATCCAGACTTCCTCGGTGTGATCCAACGAAGTCTCCCTGGAGCGCAATGAGAACCCCACCTCCTCGAGCGTTACAACCTTTTCTGGTAACTTTGTAGTTGGGAGGAGGGGGGGATTTGGCTCAAGAGAATGGAACTGTCGATATGGGTTTCTGTGCCAATAACGCCATCTGGCTGGTCGATTTCTAAAAAGGTGTGGAGAGCTGTCTGTTAATACAAACCCTGGAAATAGACCGATCCATTAAGCCCCGCCTGCAAACGTATTGACCAATCACAGCCTTGACAATGCCACTAAAAGTCCAACAAAAGTCCGACACGTTAAAAATCCAATTAGAAAAGTAAACAAACCGCCGCCATTGTTAGTAATAATAAGGATTTATAAAGAGCCATTCCATCTAGATCATGGCGCTAAGCAACAAAATGAAAACAAAGACATATCAAAGGGAAATTGGAAACAGGTGAGTTTTAGTCTGTTTTCTGAATGACGAAATATTGTCCAGTGTTCTGATTTTGGAAGGTAAATTGTTCCAGAGTTTAGGGCCGGCAATTATGAAGGCTTTGTCTGCGAAAGTATTCTTAGTTCTCGGCACTGACAACAGCGTACAATCACGGCAGGAACAAAGCCCAGGTCGACCAGGAACGTTGAGCTGAACAAGGTGGGCAAGGTACAGAGGAACACACTTGAAGATGAGGAGGGCAATCTTATAGATAATCCTTTGCCGAATGGGAAGCCAATGAAGATGGGAGAGTAGTGGGGAAGCAGATTCATTCCTCTCGGCAGAAAATAACAGGTGTGCAGCACGGTTTTGCAGTCGTTGCAGCTTATCAAGGTTAGATTCTGTGATACCGTAAAGAGTTGCCGTAAATCCCACAGCAGTGGTCCCTGTACAGTTGTGTAAAAGTGGTATAACAGTGTTCCTGTCTGCATTGTTCTTTGGACTCAAGGCGCTTCTCAAAAGGTCCCGAATTTAAATCCATACCATTCACGAAAACCATGTCTGTGAGTGTATCTGATACGTGTGTGTGGCCGCAACCGAACCACCGCTGCGATCGTGGCAAGAAAGTCACACCATGTGCTGTTGCTAGGCAGTTGCAAAGGTAGGCGGGGCTTAATGGATCGGTTTATTAACAACAACAACAATCTTCAAGTGGTGCCGCAGGGCATCATGGTGGCTTTAGGTTTCCGTTGGGAGATCTTTCTTTGCGTCGACTGCTATTGGTAGCTGCCGCCCGTTGAGGAGGCAAGAGATGGAGAAATATCTGCCTCATCATTAAGGCTGCTGAAGCTGTTTGACACTTTTTTCCAATGTGTAAAATGATTTAGAACAGTTAGGCTTGTTGCAACTGCAGCAAATCTATGACACTTTGCTATTTCCCTGTTCCTCGTATAAATACCACACTGACATCCTGGACACGAGGGCCCATTTCTGGGGCCGAAAAACTTTGCTATTTCCCAGTGCCTCATATGCCAGGGTGTTCAGGTTCATGCTTTCTTGAAAAGATGTGTTCTTACCATCAAGGGAAGATAAACATAACTCAATTAATATTCAAACCTCTTGAATTTATAGTCAGAGTCTGTAAATCTTCTAAAATATAAGTGTGAGGAGTCTCACAAGAAGAGACGGCCACTTTTTTCCAGTTTTCTTTTCCTCGTTGTGTAATCACACTCTCTTTGATTTATTTCCTTACATCTTCAGGAAACTACCGATCGTCCCTGAATGATGTCACCAAAGCAATAGAACACAGTCCTAGTCATATGAAGGCGTTAGTCCGAGGTGTAGAATGCTGTATGAAGCTGGAGAAGTACAAAGATGCAACTACGTGGTGCGATAATGCACTTAAGATATCCTTTTGTGTCTTTGTTATCAATTTTGCTAGTATGCAAGCTTTTTCACTAGACAGCAAGTTTTTTTCACTAGGCGGCAAACTTTTTCACTAGTCTGCATGCTTTTCCACTAGTTTGAAGCTTTTTCACAAGACTGCAAGTTTTTCCACTAGACGCCAAACTTTTTCACAAGTCTGCATGCTTTTTCACTATTTTGAAGCTTTTTCCCTGGTCCACAAACATTTCCACTAGTCCACAAGCTGCTTCACAAGTCTGCAAGCTTTTTCACTAGACTGCAGACTTGTCCACTAATCTGCAAGCTTTTTCACTAGCATGCAAGCTTTTTCACAAGACCGCAAGTTTTTTCACTAGTCTGCAAGCTTTTACCCTGGTCCACAAGCTTTTTCTCTAGTCCACAAGTTTGTTCACAAGTCTGCAAGCTTTTTCACTAGTCCGCAATCTTTTTCTCTAGTCCACAAGCTTTTTCACTAGTCCACAAGATTGTACACCCGTCGGCAAGCTTTTACCCTGGTCCACAAGATTTTTTAGCAGTCCACAAGCTTTTTCACTAGTCCACAAGTTTTTTCACTAGTCTGCAATCTTTTTCTCTAGTCCACAAGTTTGTTCACGAGTCGGCAAGCTTTCTCACTAGTCTGCAAGCTTTTTCACAAGTCCACAAGTTTGATCACTAGTTGCAAGCTTTTTCTCTAGTCCACAAGTTTGTTCACTAGTCGGCAAGCTTTCTCACGAGTCTGCAATCTTTTACTTTAGTCCCCAAGTTTGTTCACCCGCCCGCAAGCTTTCTCATTGGTCCACAAGCTTTTTTATCAGTCCACAAGCTTTTTCACAAGTACGTAAGTTTGTTCACTAGTCCACAAGCCTTTTCACTAGTCTGCAAGCTTTTTCACAAGTCTGCAATCTTTTTCTTTAGTCCCCAAGTTTGTTCACCCGCCCGCAAGCTTTTTCACTGGTCCACAAGCTTTTTTACCATTCCACAAGCTTTTTCACAAGTTTGCAAGTTTGTTCACTAGTCCACCAGCTTTTTCACTAGTCCGCAATCTTTTTCACTAGTCCACAAGTTTGTTCACTAGTCCACAAGCTTTTTCACTAGTCCGCAAGCTTTTTCACTGGTCCACAAGTTTGTTCACTAGTTGCAAGCTTACTCTGCAATCTTTTTTCTCTAGTCTGCAAGCTTTTTCACAAGTCTGCAATCGTTTTCACTAGTCCGCAGTCTTTTTCACTAGTCTGCAAACTTGTTCCATAGTCCGCAAGCTTTTTCACTAGTCCACAATTGATTTACTAGTCCATATCTCATAAGGATGCTATTTAACACTGAACTAGCCAGCCGGACCTCTCGTAGAGAATTTTGACCAATACTCAGGTGCTTTAACAAGCAGTTGGCCAACGGACTGGCGTTAAGGGAGAATGCTGGTGGAATGGTCTATCGATAAGATATAGTGCCTACTGTTTGAGTACTTCTTCCGCACAATTCATCGTCTTTAAGATAGTAAAGTGCCTACTTTATTAGCACTCCATCCATACAAGCTTCATAATTTAGTTGTAATTTCCTTAATTTGTTCATCACATTGCAGCAGATGATAAAAGAGTGCTGGAGATGAGGTCTGTTGCTGTTAAAAAATTAGTAAGTCATCAAGTCTTTGTTGTTGGAGGGTGGGCAAAAACAGTAACTTTATCAGCAGAACAAAGCTGCTCGTCTTTTATTCACATGTGGCAGGGAACAAAATTCTTCTGATTTACGGAGATATCTTCACTGGCTGCCAGTCAGAGGGAGAATCAAGTTCAATTTACCGCTTAACTGTTGAGTTTCCTGTCAGAGCGGTCTAGTCTGCCGAACTTAAGTTCTGTAGTTAACAGCATGCCAGTCGCGACACTTGTGTCCTTGAGCAAGACACTTTACCATAATTGGTTTGTTCTTTTGATGGGACGTTAAGCCGTAGGTCCCATGTACAAGGATGGGTAGTGCACGTTAAAGAACCCAGAACACTTATCATGAAAGAGTAGGGGTTTACCCCAGTGTTTCTGGTTCAGATAGCAAGCATCTTCATCTACAGGTTTCCTCAGGCTCCTGAGCTACAGTGATTAAGTTCGCTGTTGGGGCACCCTTGGTTTCATTAGGGAGAGGCGGGGGCGGGAGCTCAGAACCCTTGCCCCACCCCAAATGGGATAAAAATAAAAATGGACAAATGATTGGTGCAATACATCAGAAGCACCCCAAATTATTGCTTTGCACCCGCTTGGCCCATCCCACACCCACACAGAAAAATGTAAATATAGTTAGACAGGAACAGTGTTTATGTACTGTGTGACCATTCAGGCGGATGTGGGTAAAACAACATTTTTCGCCTCCTTAAAAATTTGCGAAAGAATTTTGTATACACTTTCAGTTTCAATGTTCAAAGTTTAATATTTGTAAAGAGGGATCCTGGTTGTAAATGAAGCTTTCACTGAGAATAAAATATGTTTCTAGAAATAAAGAGAGCTGAAATAAACAAAAATAAAACAGTTTTGTAAATATCCTATAACCCTAGCAGTGTTCCGTATTTAAGACATGTAATGCAATGCATTTGAAGCTGTAGATTGCCTCTTTTTTCTTTTTTCTTTTTGTAAATTGCAAATAAAATTTGAAGCCCTAGTCAAGGTATACTCAACTTCAAAGCTGACCTTCTTTATTGTGACTATAGTGTGTTGTAACTCATACAAATTGCAATATAAATTGTAATCAGCCCAGGACACTGCCAGCAGTGGCTTAACCAGAGGGGGGTTGGAGGCCCCCCCTTCTTGCCCCCAAATGAGGTCGAAAAGAAATGCAATGCAAAATGAATGGTTTGATACACTAAACAGCCCCCCAAAGTTTTGTCTTTGCCCCCCGCTGCCCCCCCCCCTAAGAGAAAATGTCTGATAACGCGACTGACTGCAAGGGTTAAATCCCCAGCTCAACATTGGTAAACTGTAAATGCTTCCATTCTTTACACAAATTAAGATATTTGTAACAAATCCAACCTGTGAAATAGTCAGCTCTTTTTGTTGTTTTGTTTGCGAGAAAACGGTAAAAATGCATTCAGCATTTTTGTACGCATTCCAATAGTTTTTGTCTTAATTTATTTATTATTTAAGAATGATAACACTTCAGGCAGAAATATTTTAAGGAAAGTTTTGTACCATAATTATCTTTATACCATGTAAGGTATATGTAAATCTGTAAAAAAAAATTGTTTTTCTTCATACCAATGTTGAGCTGGGGCTTTCAAAAGAAGATTGATTAGTGCATTATTTTCAGTTGATTTTCCTTTCTTTTTCTTTTTTTTTTATGATAGAAAATTATGGAAAGAGACCAGAGAAAACGCAAAGCTGAGGAGAAGTCTGCAAAAGCAAAGACCATGAAGATAGTTGACGCCATCCAAGTAAGTGTTCTTGAAACGGCAGATTGAAGTTTGTATTTGAAGACGTGGAAACTATTTTGAAGGCTTAGAAAGGGCACGATTGTCCCCTGAAAGTGAGGCTTAAGGTCAAATTCAGGTTTGTGATGCACTCCTTTCCCAATAGATAGTGATCTAATGGAAGTGGGAACAAAACTTACTTAAGTCGCTAACCTCACGTTAAAACGGTGTAAAATGCCTTTTTATTTTATACCCATTCAGAGCAACACTTGAAACATGACGTCATTTGTTGTCAACAATGAATGGGTCTGTACATTCCATAGATGCATTTGGTATTCGAAAGGTCAAAATCAATGCCGTTTTGATTAAATATGATGGAAATTCAGGAATAAACTAAAATGACGATGACTAGAGCAGGCTAGTCAAAACTTTGAGACCAATTAATAACGCTGTTTGATTAAATATGATGGAAATTCAGGAATAAACTAAAATGACGATGACTAAAGCAGGCTAGTCAAAACTTTGAGACCAATTAATAAACTCACTCTGCAGCAGTGAAGTTAGAAGTCCCCTCGATCCACTAAGCAAAAGTAGTAGTAGTCCCAGCCGATTTCCTACCTCCCCAGGTAGTACTTAATAAGCAGGACAGCTCTTTTCCGAACTAAGTTGTCTCCCGAATTCCAAAATCTACTCTGCGCAGGCCTCAATCTTAAGAAAAACAGGGGCAGGCCTTTGCTGGCCAAATCAGATAAACTGTACAAGGGCATGCTGGCCAAGTTGGTAGTGACAGTGCAATATTTCTGAAGGGCATGCTGGCCACCTCGACAGGGCATGAAGCCAATGGCCTCGGTGGCCTCGGTAGTAGAATAATAACAGTTCTTACAAGAACAATCTACTGTTAATAGCAAAGTAGATATAATCACATGGTGTTACCGCAAGCCAAATATACAACTAAAAATTCCCTGTGCAAGAATGTACAGACCCATGCATTTGAAATGTAACGCCATTGGATGTTTTTGGATGTTGACAAATTTCGCACTAAAAGGCTGTCAAACACCATTTTAATAGAGTTGTAATATTGTTTCCACTTTCATAAGGACTCTATCCATCGGAAAATTAGTGCATCACAAAATTGAATTTGACCTCAGGTCGTTCTCGAAACCATCCTTTCTGTTTTAAGTCCCATAAAGAATGTGTACATTTTCAAAATTCCTGACGATGCCAAAGCTGGAGCCCAAAGGCAGTGTCACACGGGGCAATTTACAGGCAACCAGCTCCAGGCAATCTCCAATAAGAAAATTCATTCACATTTCAGTTTTTTTGGGGGGGATAGTAATGTAGAGACACGGGAAGGAGGCCGGCCCTCTAATTAAAAAGAACGAGCATCCACCAAATGCTTACAAACAAAATGCACAATGACTTCTCAAAAAATGTAAAGGAGATAAATTTCCTGGAACAAGTTGAATTAATAATGCTCACAATGACGTAGTAGCAGTGCACAATAGCACAGCTCAATCACAACTCACAGTAAATTCTATACAACGAAGTACAAGTACAATATGAAGGCCAAGGGTCAACTTGCTACATGCTGCCATACATGTACAAATTTTCAAGAAACGATAGTCTCCAAAAAATACAAGATTTCTCTGATGAAATGATCAGTAACAAGACGATCTACTCACAGGGAGTTTCCTTTAGGCTAACCCTGCCACATAAATAACACTAGGAGCATGGCAAGAGCCGTGCTCCCTACAAAGTAGAGAGAATTACCAACGGAAATCAAATGTGCTCTTTCCCTGCTGAAAGCTAACGGAAAAGAGAGCGAGTCCAAAGGTCGCAAACAAACTTTAACTTGTTATTGCTAATATGCAAATCCCGAAGTTTTATCACACACTTGAACAATGAGGGCGCACTTGGGTTCCTTACAGTAACTTACAGCTAGCAGATTGTCTCTTGTGCTGTCAGTCTGTTCCGTTTGCATACAGTGCAGTTGGTTGCCTCCAAGTTGCCTGGAAAAGTTGCCCGGTGTGACACGGCCTTAAGCCTTGATTTCGCAAATCGCCTCGGAGTCCCTCCCTCTTTAAAAAAGGAAAGTGTTCCTGTCTTGATATGTTTTCTGACATCATGCGTGTATTTTACTCTGGAAAAATATTCTAGATCCCAGATTTATTCTTATTTTGACTGAAATGTGCCCTCTTTATACAAACCTGGTATTTCCTGGAGGCAATGAAACGGAGGCAATTGCCTCTCTGCCCTCCTGGCCCCACTGCCTTGGTGCCCTTTGAAATGTTCCATTGCAAATTTGTGTTTCCCTCATAGAGGTAAAGAAACTGCCCTGCCCTCACCGGGCCTGCTTGTACTTTACCAAGTTTAGCAATTGTCAATGAGCCATTTGCCAATTAAATGTGAATAATGTCTGGAACTGTGACTTGCTTAGTCATAAGTTGACTTAAATTTGAATCCAAGCTGTGGACCACTAGGGAAACTGACTGGGTAAATTTTCAAATCAATTTTGTGGTGAACACAGAGAAATTGACTCGAGCGGGATTTGAACCTGCGTACCACCGGCTGCACGTACCGACGCTCTACCAACTGAGCTATCCAGCCATAATGTTAGACCGCCAACATTAGGGGCTGGGTAGCTCAGTTGGTAAAGCGTATCTGGCCGGTGGTCGCAGGTTCAAATCCCGCTCCAGTCAATTTTTCTGTGATCATCCTCTAAATCAAATTTGAATTCCTCGGACTATAAAGCCAGTTGCTATGTCAAATGGTTCTGTGCAAGCTTTTTGCGTAGTTTACATGAGAGACAGTGAACACCCATACACAATTTTGAATGAATGTGTATGGCACAATGGTACCAGGGTTTGCTCATTTGGAGGTTGCTATACAAAAGCTTGCCTTGGACCATTTGACATAACAACTGTCTCTATAGTCTGAAGAATTCAAATTTTAAGCAGTAACCTATGACTGAGCAAGTCATTGTACCAGACTTTATTCAAATCTAACTCACAAATGGCTTACTGAAATTCTAGTCTCTAAATGTTCAATATTAAGAGGAAGATGAAGTAATTTTTAGAATAGTTTTTAAAGCATGCAAAGAAAAGTAATGAACCTTTATTTCGACCCAATTAGCCTTTGAGAAAGACTTTGCTTGGGCGGAATGTCAGGCCATTACTACTTTTGCATACAGTTTATTTTTACAACAGCTGTTTTTTTTCTATCAAACATGTCAAATTTGAAACATGTCAATTTCCTGCATTCATGCATGTGATTTGTCAAGATTTTTCTTGGATCTCCCTTTGCCGCCAAACTGTTTCTAAATTTTTAAGCTGACTGTTAACCAGTCGATGCTGTATCCACAAAAGTAGTTTTCGAGCCAGCAAACAGGCGACGTTGAAACACGCCATTGTGAAAAATCAGAATAGCGGAACAAAGGTTGCCGCGACATTTCACTGCAGAGCCTGCACAAAGCATGCACATGCTGTATAACGCTTCGTTTCGCAGATTTTTGGCTATTGTGCAGGCATTATTGCGTAATCCCCGATTCCAGACCTTTGTCCTTTTGTTCCAAGAAGAGGATTCTGAGACACAGAGAGGCTTCCACAATTGTTCCTTCGTTGTACTTCAGGTCAATGGAGGTAAGTCAGAGTTAACCAGGGATCCAACCTTGGTTCCGGATTTAGTACCAATCCTCGGCCGTGAGCCACGGCCGAGGTTTTCCAATTCACGGTATATGTATTTGACTCGATAAAGAAAACAAAAATCATTGTGCAATAAAGAGAATCTTTGTTCTCTTGGATTTTTCAAGTCAAGGTTTCTTTGTGTCAGCGGTACTCTCAAAGAAAAATGATTCTGGCAATTCCGAGAAGATAATCCCATCAGGCTGGACAAGAAAAAAAATGAAGAATCCCGCTGCCAACTGGTTAAGGGAAGGGGGGTACAGCTGCATTGTGGTCAAATCTCTTTTCCATTTTTACGTTTTCATGACATGTCCTGGCCAGGCAGTGTAGTGCAAGTGCTGATTGCTGAGTGTGGGTTGGATTCCCGTTCGTGACACTTGTGTCCTCGTGGAAGGCACTTCACCATAATTGCTTCTCTTCACCCAGCTGTATAAATGGGAACCTGTGAGGGCTGGGGTAGTATTGTGTTGGATTAACCCCCGTAGCGCTAATTTAAGCAGCTTGGGGTTGTGTGCTCCCCAGGGAGTTGAGAAAGTTTGAGGAACAGGGATGATAATGTTTTAAAGTGCCTTGATCTAGCTACTAAGATATGTATGCCAAAACCAAGCAGGGCCTTATTGTTGTTATTTTTGTATATTTGTGGTGATGTGGAGTGTCAAGGCGGAGGGATCTATGCTGCCGAATTTAAGTTCTGTAGTTTACAGAATTTGGGTTCAAATCCCGGCCTGGCCAGTCGCAACACTTGTGTCCTTGAGCAAGACACTTTGCCATAATTGGTTTGTCCTTCAGAAGGGATCTACAGGTTTCCTCAGGCTTCCGAGCTACAGTGATTAATATCGCTTTTGAGGCATCCTTGGTTTCATTACCAGAAAAAAAGAACTATAAAATAATATATATTTTGTTCATAGGCCTAACACCCAAATAGATCCTTGTCATTTGATTGGAGGATTGTTGGTCACATTGTTATTCAAATCATTCATGGCCTAGGTCATAAGCAATGCATTTTGGTTCAGTTCACCGTGCATTTTTGTCCCATCCTTTTTTACGATTGCACGCTAGATGTGGTTAATATGTGTTTATACAGCAGTATAAATCGCCCACGTAGTGGATGCCAGGAAACAGTCTTGTACAGCTCATTTAAAATTCTTACAATTTTATCTTTCATTCAACTGACAAAGATCTACTTTAACATGTTTAATGTTAGATAAAACAAATGATGAATGTTTTGTATTCGTGCAATGGAGAAAATATGTTCTTTTCATTGAAAGATGGAATGTTCCATTCAACTAAGGTTTTCCCCTATTGGATGGAACATTCCATATTGAATGGAACATTTCATATTTCAACTGAAATTATGCCCACCATTGCTCTCGTTGAATTGCATTGAATTTGGTTTGTTGCTATTTATACACAATAGAAATTATTGCAGTTCTTATGCTTCAAAGGACAGTATTTATACAACAGATTTTAGTTCAACGGTTCTGTGGAAAGATAGAATAGAAAAGAGTTTCAGAAAAACTTGCAAGACCCCCCTTGTTTATGAGGCAATCTTCAAAAGAATTTTTCAAAAGAACATTGAACTGCCTTCACCTTTATCCTTTTTGTGACTTTCCTACTCAGACTCGCAATATTCAATTTGCCCAAATGCCGACAGAGTCCAAGGATGAAGACACCGGCCCAAGACCGCCTGTCAAAACACAAAAGCAACTCATCATTGATGTCGTCACGGCCACACATCCATCAGGAGCGAAGATCCATCTTGATGAATCGGGGCGTCTGTCTTGGCCCGTGACGTTCCTCTATCCTGAGCACGGACAAAGTGATTTCATCGCAGCTTTTCATGAGGACTCCATGTGAGTGTTGTGGCGTGATACCAAAAAACAAGTTCTCGTCTCTTGATGTTCGTCTTGACTTCCTTTTCCCCCAAATTTTGTTTACACATTTGCCAAGGACAAGTAAGGACTCGTGTGAATCTAGTCAGTTTTTGGTATGGTATTGTCCTGAAGACGATCAGAGTATACTGATTGAAATATTGAGTTGTTGTAGCATCGGTTCTTTTCAGAGCCACACCAACTCATTAGAGATAATTACATGGTGTCTCCGCAAAAACTTACTAGCTTACCATGCAGAGTGTCAAATCTTACTGACTCATGTGAAGTTTTTGCTGAAGTTTAAGCTGTTACTAAAGTACTACTCTATAAGACCAGCTACATTTGTGTGCTTTATAAACCGGCCTGATTTTATCGGCCCTGCCAATACACGGTCCAAAAATTGGGCCGATTTAATCGGTGCCAGATACCGCTGGGGTAAAACACCTTTCAATTTCATACTCAGCCTCTGTGTCCTCAGCTAGAGATCCTCCTGAATTTCAAGCCTGGAATTACGCGGAGTACATGGCCCCTGCATGTTGCCCTGGTCTTGGCTTTGGTGCCTCTGCAAAAGTTCTCTATGGACTGTAAGATTTTCCAATGGAAAAAATCCCATTCACAAAATGAAAATGGCCTCGCAAAAATGAAATTAACTCAACACGCAAATGTTTGGACTCTGGTAAGATTGGTATGCCTGACCTGATGATGGGTAGGCATTAGTTGATTGGTAGTGCTGTACCATAACCTTTATAAAGTAACACTCGTTTCAGATTGGCGCTCCAGAGTCCCACCAAACCAAATTATTGAATTAAGTACATGACAAGTTTGACGTCTAAAACAGGCGAGCGACTAGATTTGCTAGAAGTTGAAAGAACGACTGTTGCTGTCGGTCGGAACGACTCTGGAACGTCTTGGGTTCAGACGTCGATCTTGTCATGAGTCAAACCTAATGCAAATTTATGATAATTAAGTTCGCCTGTCTGAAACCAAAATCTAGAATCACGCCGAATCTATTTGATTTGGTGCGACTCTGTAGTGCCAGTCTGAAATGGGTGTAAGACAACCTCCTGGAGAAGGGAATTTGGATCGTTAGGGCTAGAGGTATAATACATGATCGTTTTTTCTTGGCGTACAGGTTTTCTGATCATTTGAAAGTGATGTTTGACGAGGGTGTACCATGGGATACTCTGCAGGTGTACAAGACGGAAAATCTTCAGGTGAGCAAACTGGGTTCAGTTTCACAAAAACATTATAGAAGATTCATCTTAACATGAGTCGTCAATATCACCATACATGTTACCCTTGATTACTTTTCAATTGAGAAGCAAGGCATCCACTCTCAAAGCCAATGGGTCCAGTTGCCATGAGACAAACCGGTTCAGCTGATCATTCAGTCTGGCTGTGAAGAGGTCCACCTGTGGTGAGAATTCCAATGCTACCTTGATCTTGTAAAAAATCTCTGGGTTGAGCTGCCACTCCGCCCTGTCGTTGAAAACTCTTGACAACTCGTCGGCTGTGACATTGAGTGAACCTGGAATGTGCTCCGCTGATAGAGAAATGTTCCTCTTGAGACACCAAATCCAGATCTTTATGGCTAACTGGGCAAGGTCTTTGGAGTGAGTTCCGACCATGTGGTTGATATAGGCAATTGCTACGGAGTTGTTGATCTTGAGACACACAAAGAGATCGTGCTGATCTTTGAGAAGAGTTTTCAGTACGTAATACACTGCAGTTAACTCCAGAATGTTGATGTGATTCAACTGCTCTTGTTTCGACCATCGACCCCCAACCTTTTGGTCTTGCAGGCAAGCACCCCAACCTGACATTGATGCATCTGTTTGGATTGTGACATCTGGGGAATGACGCAGAATGCTGTGGCCGTTCCATGATCGTACATGTAGGTACCGAGTCCAAGAAACGAGTTCCTCCCTCGACCCTCGACTCCTGAGTGAGAACGACATCGGATCCGTAGTCGTTGTTCTGGTGTACGGACACAATCTTGTCGAGTTGGAGGTTGCGATAAAATATCGGAGCAAGACAAACTGCCTGAACTGTCGACGACATTCTGCCCACGATACTGGCGATCTCGCAAACTGATGTCGTCTTTGCGGATATGATCTCCTGACAGTGCGTGATAATTCTGTCTATCTTCTCTTGGCTTAGAGACAGAGTCATTGATTGCGAATCTATGAGGAAACCCAGGTATTGGAGATGCTGTGTAGGAGTTAAAACTGTCTTGTTGTGGTTGATGATAAAGCCTAGCTTCTGAAGAAGATTGACTGCCTCTTGAGTATTGTTCAGACATTCCACCATTGTAGAAACCAGAAGAAGAATATCGTCCAGGTATATGATACATCGAATCCCTCGTTCCCTGAGGTTGGAAACAACTGGTTTCAAAATTGTTGTGAATGTGCGGGGAGGCTCTGCAAAGTCCAAAGGGGATGCAAGAGAACTGGTAAATTACCTCTCTCCAGCAAAACCGGAAAAATTTTCAATGGTTGACGTTGATAGGTACTGTAAAGTAAGCGTCCTTTAAGTCGATTGTAGTCATTCAATCGCCCTTCGACAAAAGATCTTTGACTGCTGAGATGTTCTCCATTTTGAAATGGTGGTAGGAAATAAAATGATTTAAAGAACGTAAATTAATAACAGGACGTAGTTCCCCGATTTTTTCGGAACCATAAATATAGTAGAAATGAATTGTCTAACAACTGGTTGCTCCACAGTTATAGCACCTTTGTCCAACAAGTTCTGCACCTCTTGATCAAAAATAACTTCATGATCCCTAGATTGGGCTCGTGTTGTAGGTATATGGAGTTGAAACAGAGTAGAAATGAATTCTAGATGGTAACCTGTAATGGCATTGATGATCCAAGGGTCATGAGTAACCAAGTCCCAAAGACGAGAAAAATATTGGAGTCTTCCAGCAAGCGGTGTAAAACCAGTTGAAACATAGTCATATGTACAAGTATCTACAAAAGACGTAATGCTGACAGTTAGTTTTTTGCATTGTCGGCAGTATTCTGTGAAGATCTGCCATGCTTAGCCCTATCAGCTTTGTGGTTGCTATTTCCCCTTGTAGAAATTCTGAAAGGAACCCCTACGGAAAGTACCTCTGTTATTGCTCGAAAAACGTCGAGTTCTGGAACTTCTGGCAAAGTTGTTGTACGGTGTAAAACGCTCATTCTCCTTGAAACCCGAGGACTGCTTGGTGAAGGTCACTTTAGCGGCCAATTTGTTCACTTTTTCGGTTTCTTCAATGTCCTTCATTAATGAAGCACCAAACAGCTCATTAATAGTAGGTAGGTTCTTCTTAATTACTTCAAACTTCTTGTCAACGACATCATCAAAAGCATGTTGTCTAGATTGGGTGAGGCTTTGACTGGCGGAGCCGAGAAGTATTGTACCAGATGAAAGAGAATCTATTACATCATCCTTTTGAATTTTCTCTGGGCACTCGGGGTCAGCGAGAGCATCAAAAAGTCTCAGAAGGGGGAGAGCCGCCCTTAGGACATGGTTATGAGAGACACGCAATTTCTCATCCAACACTACTGATGTGGCGTTTGCTTGCCTGAAGACCTTCTTTATACCTGGAGGGAGTTCAGGGGCAGTGAAGAATTTATCTTGTTCCGATGCAACAGAAAAAGTACCAACCTCTTCTTTCAAGTCCTCTGACAAAAGTCGATGGGTTCGTAATTCTTCCCACCTTTTCAAAACCTTGTCCGTAATGGGGTTGCCAGAGTCCTTACGATGAGGATTGCAAAAAAACTCTTTCGCTGTCGATCCTGTGGCCGAATTATCGCCGTCACTCTCACTTGGGTCGTCGTCAGACACGTCGATAACGGTCTGCTGAGCGGTCGTAGTATTCACATTCCCGGATGTGTGTTGTCCTCCAGAAATGGGCCCTGGGACCGGTGCTCGGTGACCCGATGGCTGTTCAAAGCATGAAATTGGTGCTGCAGGGAACCACTGAGTTGGGATATGTCAAGGGTTGCAAAAATATGGCATATTTGTTGAAGGTGGAATGTTCTGTCCTTGAAAGTTCCAGGGAACTTGTCCCCATGCAGGTGCCGGCATGGCCGAAGCTGGAGGTTGCATGGGCATTGGCCGCTGCTGCTGAGCCCATGGGGCTCCGTACTGATAGTCATTCATGACGTCCCAGGCAGGTAAGCTGCCGTGGGGGGGGGGCGGCTTGGATGCAGACAGCGTTGGATGCAGACAGCATTGGTGTACCCAAGGCCGAGCTGGAGGCATCGAGGTAGGGGCGTTCTGCCGCAGTAATATAGGCCGGAAAAGGTTTTGGGTACAACACCCGGCAACCTGAAAAACTTTCTGTCCGCAACGGGATAGAAGTTTGGCACTCTTTTAGACTTTGATTGACCCAACTTGCCAGGCCCAGAAACTTCACCAATCTCCTTCGCTGCCAAGGCCAAGATGTCAACGGGCGCCTGCTCGTCGTAATCCGGCGGTGGTCGAGACATGGTTGCGGGAGCTGAAGAACGTACGCGAAACTTGGTAGGTAGATCCTTAGGCATGGTGTTCTAAAAAAAATTCCAAAGGGGATGTTACGATCAGACTGCACACAATTAACAAAAGACAACAATTCCGAGCACGCAAGGAGTATAAGAAGCAGTAGCTGAGAAAGTTTTACATACTAATGAGGTTATTCCATTAGCTTCTAAGGGTGGATCAGATTGCAACACAAGGAACAATCTACAGGGTGAGTCTCTACGGAATTGGCGAAATATAATCCAATCTGATATATCCCATATTGTTGATGGTCATTGAAGTGCAACAGATGACTTTGCAACAAGCTATTTCCACTTGCTCCTGTCCTTCACAGTGAGTTTGGAAAACCTAAGCCCGTCCACTCCTTGTTGTCTTTTCACCTTTTCTTTTGTCGTCCTCTTTTCCGTCCTCCTCTAACTATTCCTTGAAGTATGGTTTTGGCCAATCCAGATGATCTCGAAAACATTTCTGTAATATTTTAGCTCTTTTCTGTCCAATTCACCCATCCACTAAGCCCCGCCTACCTTAGAAACTGCCTAGCAACAGCGCATGGTGCAACTTTCTCGCCACGATCGCAGCGGTGGTTCGGTTGCGGCCACACACACGTATAGGATATACACGTGTACTTGGTTTTCGTGAACGGTATGGATTTAGTTTCGTGGCCTTTGTGGCCTTCAAAGCAGTGCCTGGAGTCCAAAGAAGAATGCAGACAGAAACAATGTTTAACCACTTATACACGACTGTACAGGGAACAACGTTGTGGAATTTGCACCTCTAGAAATACGATCAAAACAGTAAGTTGTGTGTGCTGTTGTATGTCAGAACAATAGCGGCGGTTTGTTTACTTTTCTAATGGGATTCTAACATGTCTGACTTTTGTCAGACTTTCAGTGGTGTTGTCAAGGCTGTGATTGGTCAATTAACATTAGCAGGCGGGGCTTAATGGATCGGTCTACTGACTTTAGTTTTTCACAAGGATGGATGGCTTGTTGGATCTTGCTGCACACCTTTTTATTTATGATATGATCTTTTTATGAGATGCGTAAAAAGAACTCATCAGTTTATTTCTTAGAACTCAGTGCCCTTGTGAAGGGCAAAAACATGTGAATGGCAAAACACAATGATTTTATCATGTAAAAAAAAAACTTGTATCCAGAGAAAGTGATCCACTGGCAACTTGTAAAACTAAAAACATCTCAATTGACTGTATTTTTGACTGCATGAGGGCGCTTTTTCTTGTTCATCACCAGGTATATTTCCATTATCCCGAGGCCAAAACACTTGTTCAAATCAACCCCGAGTCATCACTGGGAGAGATCATAAGAGATCCAAGGTAATGAGCCATTAGACATTTTTGGAATATTAAAACTTAATTATCACTTAGTACCTCTCATTTTGAGTAAAGCCAGTAATACTGCATGTACCTCTCATTTTGAGTAAAGCCAGTAATACTGCATGACCCTCTCATTTTGAGTAAAGCCAGTAAAACTACATGTACCTCTCATTTTGAGTAAAGCCAGTAATACTACATGTACCTCTCATTTTGAGTAAAGCCAGTAATACTGCATGTACCTCTCATTTTGAGTAAAGCCAGTAATACTGCATGTACCTCTCATTTTGAGTAAAGCCAGCAATACTACATGTACCTCTCATTTTGAGTAAAGCCAGTAATACTACATGTACCTCTCATTTTGAGTAAAGCCAGTAATACTACATGTACCTCTCATTTTGAGTAAAGCCAGTAAAACTACATGTACCTCTCATTTTGAGTAAAGCCAGTAATACTACATGTACCTCTCATTTTGAGTAAAGCCAGTAATACTGCATGTACCTCTCATTTTGAGTAAAGCCAGTAATACTACATGTACCTCTCATTTTGAGTAAAGCCAGTAATACTACATGTACCTCTCATTTTGAGTAAAGCCAGTAATACTGCATGTACCTCTCATTTTGAGTAAAGCCAGTAATACTGCATGTACCTCTCATTTTGAGTAAAGCCAGTAAAACTACATGTACCTCTCATTTTGAGTAAAGCCAGTAATACTGCATGTACCTCTCATTTTGAGTAAAGCCAGTAATACTACATGTACCTCTCATTTTGAGTAAAGCCAGTAATACTACATGTACCTCTCATTTTGAGTAAAGCCAGTAATACTGCATGTACCTCTCATTTTGAGTAAAGCCAATAATACTACATGTACCTCTCATTTTGAGTAAAGCCAGTAATACTGCATGTACCTCTCATTTTGAGTAAAGCCAGTAATACTACATGTACCTCTCATTTTGAGTAAAGCCAGTAATACTACATGTACCTCTCATTTTGAGTAAAGCCAGTAAAACTACATGTACCTCTCATTTTGAGTAAAGCCAGTAATACTACATGTACCTCTCATTTTGAGTAAAGCCAGTAATACTGCATGTACCTCTCATTTTGAGTAAAGCCAGTAATACTACATGTACCTCTCATTTTGAGTAAAGCCAGTAATACTACATGTACCTCTCATTTTGAGTAAAGCCAGTAATACTGCATGTACCTCTCATTTTGAGTAAAGCCAGTAATACTGCATGTACCTCTCATTTTGAGTAAAGCCAGTAATACTACATGTACCTCTCATTTTGAGTAAAGCCAGTAATACTGCATGTACCTCTCATTTTGAGTAAAGCCAGTAATACTACATGTACCTCTCATTTTGAGTAAAGCCAGTAATACTGCATGTACCTCTCATTTTGAGTAAAGCCAGTAATACTACATGTACCTCTCATTTTGAGTAAAGCCAGTAATACTGCATGTACCTCTCATTTTGAGTAAAGCCAGTAATACTACATGTACCTCTCATTTTGAGTAAAGCCAGTAAAACTACATGTACCTCTCATTTTGAGTAAAGCCAGTAATACTACATGTACCTCTCATTTTGAGTAAAGCCAGTAATACTGCATGTACCTCTCATTTTGAGTAAAGCCAGTAATACTACATGTACCTCTCATTTTGAGTAAAGCCAGTAATACTACATGTACCTCTCATTTTGAGTAAAGCCAGTAAAACTACATGTACCTCTCATTTTGAGTAAAGCCAGTAATACTACATGTACCTCTCATTTTGAGTAAAGCCAGTAATACTGCATGTACCTCTCATTTTGAGTAAAGCCAGTAATACTACATGTACCTCTCATTTTGAGTAAAGCCAGTAATACTACATGTACCTCTCATTTTGAGTAAAGCCAGTAATACTGCATGTACCTCTCATTTTGAGTAAAGCCAGTAATACTGCATGTACCTCTCATTTTGAGTAAAGCCAGTAATACTACATGTACCTCTCATTTTGAGTAAAGCCAGTAATACTGCATGTACCTCTCATTTTGAGTAAAGCCAGTAATACTACATGTACCTCTCATTTTGAGTAAAGCCAGTAATACTGCATGTACCTCTCATTTTGAGTAAAGCCAGTAATACTACATGTACCTCTCATTTTGAGTAAAGCCAGTAATACTGCATGTACCTCTCATTTTGAGTAAAGCCAGTAATACTACATGTACCTCTCAGGTTGTGGTGTTTTTTGCACGTTTTTATTTTCTGTGGTTTTAATCTTTTTTTAAGTCATAGTCCTTTATTACAGATTAACTTTTTATTGTGTGACGGCGCAGATTACAATGGCAGGAAGGGAGTTGTTACTGGTAAGGGTAAGACACTCTGGCGAAGGATATTTTATCGTTCAACGTGGTGTTCTTTGATGGTGATTGTGTTTTCTCGAGGTGGTCGAGGGAGTTATTAAAGAGGTCATCTTCAGAATCATCCTCCATGAAATCTTGCTCCACATCTTGTGATTTAGTGGGTTGACGTATCTTGCTCGATGTAGATGGAGGGGTGCTGGTAAATGGTGGGGTTGACTTTTGGGGCATTTGTGAAACGGTTGAGTGCTTCAGGTGGAAGTTGGCTTGTTTCAGTGTGGCAAGTTCGTTGCGTTGGAGTTTGATTTGCCCGTTTAGTATTTGTATTTGGCGTTGTGGTTCTTCTATCTTTTTGGAACTGTTGTGAAACGCTTGCTGTAGTGCTGATGCAACTTCTTTGGTGTCTCTGGAATGCTTGTCCGTGTTGGTTTCTTTTGAGAAGTACAGCCTCGCAGACAAACCGGCGAGTTTTATTTCATTGAGAGTTGAGTCGGCCATGACAAATCTTTTGAAAGAAAGAAAGAACAAAATGTTTGTAAGAGAAAAGAAGTGTTGGAGAGCATATGTACATGTAGGTTCTTTACAGTAGTAGTGAGGGGTCAGAAAAGAAGTGTTTTAATTAAATGCTTCCCTTCCAGAAAAGTTGATGGCATAATTATTGGTTGGTTGGTGTTTAATGAAAATAGTTTAGGTTGGAGTACATATTGGAAGGATGTACGAATCGCCCATTATCTGTCATGGAAAATAAGCAATTTTTTTTTTAAACCCCCCTCATGTCCTCCTGTGAAAAAATCGTGGCCACATTTTGATTGATTTGTGTTTAATGCAAGTGTGACAGTTTGGATTGCATGTACCTTTTGGGAGGTTGCCGCTAAGAGAATTTCAGTGTAAACAACTTTGGTCATATACCCTGCTGTCTGTCCTGTTGAAGGGTTGAAGGTCGAAATGTTCTTTGGACTTCCTACCCTGCTGACTGCAACATACAGTTGACCATGTGTGAAGAAGTCATGTTTGAGGTACAGTCCAACCTGAGAAAGTGTTTGGCCTTGTGATTTGTTCGCTGTTATACCAAAGCACAATCTTACTGGAAATTGTTTCCGTTCAATTTCAAGAGGAATGGTTTGATCTTGTGGATGAAATAGAACTCTAGGGATCAGTTTGTCTTTGCCTTTGTGTGGTCCAGTTGCCAGCTCAGCATGGAGGATCTTGTTTGCCATGGCCTTCACAACATAGCAGGAACCATTTACATGCCCATTGGTTGCATCAAGGTTCCTGAGTAGCATTATCGGAGCACCTGGTTTCAACTTCAAAATATGTGGAGGTACACAAGGCAATTTGACGGTATTCAACCACTCAGAGGGATATCTGTGGGCTTCTTCTTCACTTTAAGTTTGGTCACAGGATCGATATATCATTGGTTCCCCAGGCAAAATATTAATGAGGATGTTATTGATTTCTTGTGCGTCTTCGTTTGTGGGGCAAATGATTGCTCTTGATGTTAACCAATGGCGCCAGTCTTCATCTAGTTGTCTGTCTTATAGGCCTCTTTTGACTTTTACTCGTAAGTCTGGAAATATTTCATTACAGAAGTCCTCCAAGTTGTGGGATGGTGAGACAAGATTTTGGGGGAATTTTGATTTGGTTGTGTCCAATGGTTGGGTTGTGAGATTCCATGTCGTCACCAATCCTTAGCAGGTAGCTGGAGAATTCTACATCATGTGTTCCTGTTTCTAAGATTCTTATGTTTTGTGTAAGCTTGAACACTTGGACGTGTTTCCATGTATCTGACATCTTGGGTGTGTGATGTAGAACTTCTGCCTTGCTCCCACGTGGTGCTACTGGGAGGCGTTGTCTCCAGTCACCGCTGAAAAGCATTGTGACGCCACCAAATGGTTCATCTTGCCGTCTTATTTCTCTGAAGGTTCTATCAAGTGTTTCAAAAACCTTTCTATTACCCATTGTGACCTCATCGATAATGATCATGGATGCCCTTTTGACCAATTCAGCTGATCCACTGTCATCCTTCATTGAACAAAGTGTAGTGTCGAGGAGATTGATGGGAACTTTGAGCTGACTGTGCACGGTTCTTCCTTCAGGGTGCAAAGTTGCAGCAATGCAACTTGTTGCTAAAGCAAGACAAATGTTGCCTTTACTCCTTACATATCCTATGATGGTTTTGAGCAAGAAAGTCTTCCCAGTTCCAGCAGGAGCATCAACTGCAAATAGACCAGGCTTGCTGGTGTGAAGTGCTGCCTGAAGAGCTAGGTATGCTGTCCTTTGTTCGCTGTTTAACATGGCTTCCTTCTGATGGGTTTCATGTGCAAGTTCTTCTTGGGAATACTGTAGTTCTTGCTGAACCTCAATAGGAGTCTGTGAAACAGTTTCCATTGGTTGAGCAGGCTTAGGCAGGTTGAAATCTGTGACCATGTCTTTGTTAGCTTCTTGGGATGGCGTGTCGTGGCCGAGTGGTTAGTGCGTCGGACTCAAGCTCTGGTGGCTGAGTCATCGTAGTGTGGGTTCGAGTCCCGGTCATGACACTTGTGTCCTTGAGCAAGGCACTTAACCATAATTGCTCCGTAAAGGTTGGGGAGGTAGAGCCTTCTGCTCTATCAGCCAGGCTTCTGATGGATGATACCCAAGCCTACGTCCTTACGGACTGTAAAGGGGGTTACCCTGTTTCAGCCCCAGGAGTAGGTGGCAACGGCCCCTGGAAAAAAACAGTTGATTTGTAGCCCACACCTTGGGTGGCTTACTGGCCTTGTGTGTCTGGCGACTTCCATAAAAAAAAAAATTAAAAAATGAAACATTGTTTGGAGTTGTAATAGAACGTTGTTGACCATAGCATCTGTAGGCTCTGCAAGTTTCTCACCTTGCATTAAGTCCTGACACCATTCAACTTTGAAGGTTTGGAAAAGTTGTCTGGGGTTGGCTGGCATTGCATGAATAAGCAAAGTAACAAAGCATTGTCTTAATTGTGGTCCAAATTTAATGGTTGCTGCCTCTTCCATAGCCTTGTAGATTTCATGGTCATCTTCAAACAAAACATAGTATTGACTATTTTGATGTGTTTGTTATGCGTTAATACACTTTAATTGAGCCCCGAACATGTGTGTCATTTGATTGCGTAATGATTCGTGACGTAGACTGTGGTCAAACGTTTCAAAGACAGCTCTGGTGCCGAGTGATCAACAATGCATTGTGTGTTATTGTCACACACATGGCCCTGGTCAGCCGGTCCACTGTCTACGTCACAGATTTTATGATAATGAAGAAGGGTGGGTGGAGCGCGGCAATCCCCTACTTTTAGAAATTGTTATTTCTACGGTAAATGGGCATGTAAAAAATGTATAAAAATGATAATATACTATGATAGGCATACTTCCTTTTTTAACCAATAAAAAAAATTAATTCATGGGACCTTTAATGAAATAACAGGAATC
Organism: Marthasterias glacialis; assembly: GCA_911728455.2. Taxonomy (NCBI): domain Eukaryota; kingdom Metazoa; phylum Echinodermata; class Asteroidea; order Forcipulatida; family Asteriidae; genus Marthasterias; species Marthasterias glacialis. The sequence goes on from OU452225.1 coordinate 24,058,382, forward strand.
CGACCAATCATGTGACTTTTGGCTTGATCGTTTGACATGTAGCAAGCATGTAGATCTTCTCTTTCTGGGTGAAAATTGCTTTGATTTTGGTCCCAAGTATAATACCTCAGGATGTCGATGTATAAGTGTTGTTGAGCATTTGGATCCCCTCGCTTGAGGGGTGAAGAACTCTGTCAGTGGTGTCTTTTCAGAGTTTGCTGCTGCATCTGCAGGACGTTGGTGTTCATGAATGCAAACCGTTTGTTCATTTGGCAGATGAATGGGTAGTTTGCACACCGAGGGATACTTGTGGCTAAGGTGAAAACCATTGAGTCTCCAAGTGGCCTCTGAAGCTGAGAGCTGTGATGTATCTTGCATCGACAAAGCTTTGTATTCCATCATGAGCCAGTTGGCCACTGCTTGTTTCAACCATTACACGGTCAGCACCTTTATTAATGTACTTGTACAAGTACTTAACAACACCAATAGTTGCAACAATTTCAACATTAATGTGTGCTTTGTACTTCAGAAGAAGTAATAGACCGATTGCGCGACCTACGTCACGCGACCCCTGTTGGGTAAAAAATGTAAACACACACGTAATCCTTCTTAGGAAAGGGTGGTACGGTACACAATGATTAATGCATTTAGTTTATTCGATCGAGGCTTTTCTTGCTCGAAATCTGTGAAAGATATTCCAGAGTTTGTACCAAAGACCTTCAAGTGGCTGAATAAAGCCAGTAAGGACAGTTCCAGCAAGTCTTGAAAATTGTAAAAGTACCGTATAAATGTGCACGATGTGTACAGCGCACGATGGAACGGTAGGCCAGACAACCGCGATCACCACACACTTTTCAACACAAAAATTTCAAAGTTTTGAAGCTGAAATCCTCCAAAGAAATTGCTTTCCAAAACTGTGTGATTCCTTTGCCTATTTAAAATTCTGCGAGGCTAGGTATTAATGCTCACTTTTCCAACGTTGTTTATCCTTTTTTTACAGTGATTTAGATCAATATTACAAACAAAATAACAGACGGGTGGCTACATAATAGTCGTCCGACACCGGTAGTGCATGGCTTAAAAAACCCTCTTTTCAGAAGAATTCTGTTAAATTATCAAACAGAGATGTGATTTAAATTAATGGCACAACATACTACTTTAAATAAAGGGACTGATTAACTAATTCATCGCTTAACGAAAGTATAATCGACTGTTTTCAAACTCACTCTGTGTCACGGCCTATCTCTTTACACGTATTTTTTCACCAGCTGTATGACGTCATACATGATAGGGATTCGATGACCGCATGTAAACATTGTCGCGCAATCGGTCTATTGGGTTGTAGGGGACAATCCACCTGTTGTCGATAGTGAGCTTTTGTCCAATGCTGCTCACCCAAATTTCCGCAGTATGTTCTCCTTGATATGGAGCCCTCCTTCTGTACAAAGGGTAAGTATGGTTTGAGTGAATGGTGTGTTGGTGAAGATCCTTGGGGAAGTTCTTACTGCACACGTGATCCCTTATGCATGGGCTGTGTGGGTTGACACCTGTGCACTGGCCATGTATCATGAACTTTGTAACAAGGTCGTAAAGCACAGGATTTTGTGTTTTATCAGGGATTTCTGCTGAAACGTATTTGTCATAGCCACAGGGGTTTTTGGGTGCATCTTCTTCCTGCAGTGTCAACATCAAGTGGATGTGTGGTAGGCCTCGTTTTGGGAATTCAACCATTCCGACCATAGCATTAACCTTACCCAGAATGTTCTTCTTCATGATATCATCCAAAAGTTCTTTGACTTTTCCATTGAAAACTCTGTTGACTATTTCAGGTCTGTCTGTTGTCTCTTGTTCAGGGAAAAGACTCTCTGTGATTTCTGGCCACTTGGCATGCACAGTGAAGGTAACAAATGAGTGTAGGCGGCCATAGTGCCGAACAATGGCCGTAGCATCTTGAAAGCTTTCTTGATACCACCTTGGACTACCGTAATGTGTGGCTGGTAAGATCACTTTTAGGCCAAGGTTGTGTAAGTTACTGTCATCATTTGCGTGGATGGCATCCATGAGTTCATTGTATTTTTCTGCACGGATTGTTTTTTGATTGAGTTTATACAAGTTAAGCCTCATTCTCTCTGCTTTGAGAGACATTCTTGAAAGAGTCGCCCAGATCTGACAATACCATTGAACTGTTCTTGTCTCACTTGGATGCGGTGACTGTAAAACATGGTTGGAGAGATCTTGGGGCTTGACTACCATCTTGCTTAGTCTGATGTAGGTCGACACGCCACCCATCCTCACCGTGTGGAAAAAGAAGAATGAAATGAAGTGGGTCAAAGGCCCTATTGAGGTCGGTGATGCGTTGAAGACCACCGTCCTTGAAGTAAATGACAACGTCAGAAGGTTCACTGGAATTCTTTAAAGCTAGTAGGAAGACTTCATTGTCCTCGGGTAGATTGTACCGTCTGTTGTGTTCAGCTGGCTGTTTTTTTGTCCTTTCTGAGGACGAACTTGGTGTGCTTGATAACATGTTGTAGGAGTTCTGATACAGCTGTGAATGTTTGAACATAGGGATTGTTTGCACGTATCATCCTTTGTAGGGTAGACATAGCCTCTTTACACAACTTATGACCCTGTTTCTTGCTGTATGTGAATCCTGTTCTGAGCTTCTTCTTGGTAATTTCCATCATGGACGTTGATTTGAGCAAATGTTTTTTGGTGACCTTGCTGTGGGAAGAGAGTTCCTATGGAGTGCCAAATTTTGCCTTGAATCTTGACATTCGGGGAGAATCCAGGTATGATAATCTCCTTGTCGAGTCCTATGCTTGATAGAGACAGAGCATTATTGTGATTACATATGTTTGTTTTGAAGTGTTTGTCTTTGACAATAAGGTCTTGTAAATCTTGTGGGGGATCTTGAACAGGATATATAACAGTTTTGCCATGATTGCAATAAGTGCCTGGTTGGTCAGTAGGGAATTTGTAAGCTTTAAAAGAATTGCACACATTTTGCCATATGTTGGGCTGTCTGAAATTAACAACTGTTGATGGTAAATTGTTTTCGGTTAATTCAGCTGCTGGGAAGTTACAGGCTTGTCTATGTGTGGTACACCGCAAGGTTTTTGGTGTGGTCTGAGGTGATCTTGACGATCTTTGAGCTCGGTGCCTCAGTAGATCTGACTGTCGACGCATTTCTGTAGCTTCTTGACTCTTCAAGGATCGTGCCTGTTGTAGTGCAAGTCTTTGTGCTCTCAGTCTGTCTCGCTGTCGTTTATGTGTTTCAGTGGTTCTCCTTGTCTTCATTTTCTGTGCTTGTCGGTCACCGGCATTTCCTCTTTAGCGTTTTGGCATTTTGATGCTGAGGATGGGAAATAGGTAGAGAACTTATATGCAATGTTAGTGATATTGCGAATGTGTTTTACTGTGTTATGTGGTAGTGAAACACAAGGAGCAGAATTTATAAAGAATCAACCAAATCCTGAAAAATTGTCATGATAGCAGGGTTGATGGTTCTCACATGGACATTGTAAGCCATCCTATTGAGGCTGTTTTTGGAAGGATTTTGTTGGTTCTCGTGGAACCAGTCGTTCCAAGAACAGTGAAACATTGTTTTCATATCTCAAAAGAACCGAGAGCTTCTTTGTAGAATAGGCCGGACCAGGACAATGTAATGATTGATTGAGGTTTCCAAATAATTAAGGAACTCGAAGAAGAGTAAATGTATGGTTAAGTTGAAGGCTAATTATTTTAAAACCACCAGAGTAAACGGAGTAAACAATGAACTTAAATGTGTTAACACTATTACACCCAGTAATGTTGTGCAATACGTCATATACATTTATGAAATGGTCTGAAGAGACTCACACATGAGGCGCTGTATACCCAAGGAAAAACAAGTTGATGCCCAAGTGTAGCATGGAGAAATATTTATGCCTGTTTGGGTGATGATGTTGTGGTATGTCATTGAACATGTAATGTTTTAGTAATAAAAATGGTGATTCTTTTAAAGGCAAAGTGTACCTTTGGTTTTTGGAACTGTACATTTGCCTTAATGCTATATAATTGTAGATATAAACCATAAAAATAACCTGTGTAAGTTTCATTTCAAAAGGTGGCAGCGTTTTTGAGATATCACCAAAAATCTGGAGGGGTTGTGTTCACGCAGAAGAAGTATCCGTCATTGGAATACACATTCTGAGAAGCGTTACGGCGATAACGCTTCTCAGATTCAAATTTTGGGGGGATAAAAAGTGATGTATTTTTTCATAACTGCAGTACTTCGAAGTGAAACATTTCTCAAAATGCATTATACTATCCAAAGCTGCTGTACTTCTTACCAAGTGAGTTATTATTGCCATAAATTTTCAGAGTCATTACCAAACGTTCACAGACCCTTTAAAGATTTTCATTACAAAACAAGAACTTCGAATAAAAGATCACTACCAATGATTAGATCCTCATTCCTCAATTTGATTTTTTCCAATTATTGGATCTGGGCGGTCAAGGTATTAACATCAGACATTTATTGCTCAATTTGCCTTACTTCTGTTTTCCAGTTATTGATCTGGGTAGCTAAAATGAGTTGCTGTGTGGTGGTTTGCAGGCTTCACACACACACACACCCACACACAGTCGTGAATCACCATTATGTCCGAGGACTTCTATTGTGAATTCTATTGTTCCTGTACTGAAGCAATCTCCATTGGTTTTGTACACAAATGGCGTCCGAGGACCCATGAAAACAAAGAACTGACTAGTGAGGACCTATTGTCCCTATTGAAAAATGTCCTCAGAGCATATGATCAAACATGCCCACCCATACATGTCTACACTGCAGAGTGAGGACATACTTTTCATCCTATCCAATGGAGGACATTGCCAACAGTTGAATTGTACCTATCGATGTGAGGACATAACACATGAACCCCTTTTCTTGCGGTTGAGTAATGTGATAAGAATACGAATGTGTATTCTAGCCTTCCATGGAATGTTTTTGGGGATGGTACATGTATTTTCTTCTTCTGGGGGGGGGGTGGGGGGTGGGGTTACAGAGTGACTCTAAGTTATGACTGTACTTTGGTGGTGCATTACACCTTAAAATTGTTGAAGTTTCGTTGTATTTCTACAAAAGTCTTTAATGTTCCTCCAAGTTCACGTCTGCAATGCCACAGGACAGGACGTTTCGATGTCGCGTTTTCCAGAAAGCTTCTTCAGCAAAAAGAATCTCTGCAAGCCCTCCAATATGTCTTTCTTCTCCTCGGCAGTCCAGGGGCGACGCTTGATTTGTCGAGCTTTTGGAGTTGCAGCTTTTGCAGTTGGTGGCCTTCCTACAACACACAGGAAAGAACGGGAAAATTAAGATACATAATCAAACAGGGCCTATTCAGAACAACAAATTTAACATTTCACGGATGTGAGATTTACTCCCTGAGTAAATCAATCAGCAACTTAGCACAACAAAAATAAGAAATTGCACAGTGGGTAGATACACCTGCATAACATGTCTGACAAGAGAAAGCCCAATGTTTTTCATGGTGCAGTCATCTTGTTTCATCCTACCGTTTAAAACGAGTAACCGAGATGGGCTGGAAAGGAAAACAAACGCAATCTGGCACCTTATCACATTATTGTCTATGGGTGTAAACAGGGAATAGGACCAACATATGCAAGAGAATAAGGCAGTTAGAAAGGCACAGAAATATGACAAACTTACTGGCATTAACACTGTCCTCCAAAGACGGGTAAGACGGGTCGCATGAGTCACCGGAATCGCTGCTGTCCTCGTCGCTGCTGTCCTCGTCGCTGGTGAAGCCTTCTGCAATAAAAAAAAAGGGCAATTTCTACATTTAGCTATAATTGCTTTTCCACACACAAATAAAAATGGCGGCCAATCCATGGGGTGGGGGGGGGGGGGGGGTGGGCGGCAGGGGCGTACAGTGTTTGAAATATGTTTCATGGAGGGTAGGGGGTGTTAGGTCATGACGGCCCCAGGCAAAGTTAACGGGCCCCCAAAAGAATTTTCTTGGAGGGGGAGGGTTCGGAAGCCAAAACCACAGTTTGTAGTAATTTGGAAAGACAACTTAAAAACGGGTTTATTTATCTCCAGTAACACGCAACTCCGCCAAAGATTTGCCATGTTGCTAAACCAAGTTGCCTCTCCAAGCTCAGGAAAAGTTGAGACAGTTTGGTAACCCTCTGGACAGTGTCTGGCAACTGGTAGTACTCGCGATGGACCCGCAAATCATGACCCATAAAGTCTGCAAGTGTTTCAAGCTGATGCTCCTTCAAGGCAAGAATTTGTGAAACAGTCGCTACATGTTTACGGAGCTTTGTAGACCGTATGCTATCAGCATTGTCAAGACCCGCCTCATTTGCATATGCTCGTAGACAGTCGCTTCCTCGTATATGACCTGTGCCGCGGTAACAACTTTGTGCAAATAAGAATGTGTTGTCTTATGCCAATAATTACTGTACTTTTGTAACTTTGCGTGGTGGGAATACAATCCAATAGGGGTGGCGCCGTGTGGTGGTGGTCTCTCTGTGGGTCGGGGTGGCTCTGGGGGAGCCCCTGGTTTTTGGTTCGGCGTTTCGGTCGGTGTGCTCTGGTCGTCTTTGGGAGAATGCTGCATTCTCTTGGGGGCAGTCAGAGTGTGCTGATCGGGGCGTTGGGTTGGGGCCGGTGGTTCTATTCGGGGCTTCCCTGGCTGGCGGGGGGATTGACATTGCATGGTGTCACCGCAGACCCTGCTAGATAATACTGTACATATAATATTACTTATCTTGCAAATTTTTAACTTATCCAACGGGTTTGTTGTTTTAAAGCCTAATGTTCTTACCTATCATCATTGTGTTTTAAGTGTGTATTTTATTGGTAATTGTAGTTTTTAAGTTTTATGCCTCGAACTTCTTAAACTTATCCAACTGTTTGGGGGGTTTTATGCTAACGTTTTTGTATTTTTCTCTTTATAATTGTGTATATTTTTATTGTTTTTATAATTGTAAAGCGCTTTGAGACTTTTGTATAAAGCGCTATATAAGTATTACTTTATTACTTTATTATTATTACTCCAGCTGCATTTCTATTTGCGACCAGAGCATTCAACCACGCCATCGCATCAGTACCGAGAAACACAGGAACAGTTCTGCCCCTCTTACCAACTACTTCAACGACTTTGAAAATTTTACAGAGGTGCCGTTCAAGATCAGTCATCAAGCAATCCCCATTGACCATGGCTGCACTGTGTTTGTGGAAATTTTCCAGTTTCATTTTAGATACTTCCCCCTGTCGTCTGCGGTTGAACATAATGAGATGGCACAGTGTGACTTCATTCAATTTCTTCCAAGCTAGTGTGATTTGATGGCCCCGAGCACAGTGAAGGAGCTGCACTTCCCTCTTGCCAGTTTCATGGAGGAACGATGACATTTTCACCACATCGGCATTTGTCGGGAGAACAGCAGGTTTGTTGAGCTTTCCTTGGTACAGTGTTCTGTGTGCGTGGGTTGACACATGTTCTCGCCACTTGATTTCACACAACTGCAGAAACTGTTCGACCTGTTCCGCTTTGTGCCAAAGACCACACTCTGTAGCATTTCCTTTCAGTATGAGTGCACATTTCTTGATGGAATGTCCTATCTTTAATGCTAGAGATGGAACGTCATACATCTGCTTTCCTTCACTGAAGCCGGCTACATCATGAACAGCCTTGACGATATCATTCAGATGGTGGGGATGCATGAATACTTCAAGTGATACATTTGGTTGGTGGGTGTTCTTTCTCAGTTGTATGACAAGACGACCCAGTTCTCTTAGTTTGTTTTGAATGTAGTCATGTTGTGTAGCATCGTGGCCAAGCTTAAGGTATTCACGTTTGGCGACTTCGAGAATCAAAGAATCATTCTTGACTACCAGAGCAACATCGTCTCTCTTCATCAGACTAAGAACCTTGTTCAACTGGAAAGATACACCAGCAGGAGGAGGATTTAACAAATCACTCTTGTTACCTACACGCCCCCTAACGCGACCTATCCTACTGCTACCAACAGTCTGTGCAGGGAGCGCAGGCTTAAGTGGGCACTGATGACGCCAACGATCAAGATGCACATAACAGCCATAACAATGTATGCATGGTTCATATGCGTGTGGAGCTGCCTCATGATTAGGTCTGTAACCTACAATAAGGACACCCTCTCCCTCTCTAAGGACTTGGCTATTGTGTCTGTGATTACCGATATTGCGGATGTATAACAGAAGTTTCTTGCGGGCACTAAGGTCGGTCTCCGATGCTATCTCTGCAACTTCCCTTTCCTCCTTATGACACGCCTGGAGATGACGGGGTAACTTGGCCTGAGGTTCATCACAGTAAAAGCAAAAGTGCTTCTTGTCCCATTTCCTTTGTCCACCCACATTATCGGTCTGCATGACTGTTACGGCACAGTTCTCACTAGAATCATTTATGTCGGATCCTACAGCTTTATTGGTTTCGGAAATAGCTTGTGGGTCATCGTCATCCCTGGAACTGGTGTGGGGGTTGTCAAGCCTTGAAGGATCAGAAGTGATGACCTGTTCATCTGATGTTCGATGGGCCAGCTAGCAAGGAAAATATAAATGACATAATTAACACCACTGCGATATTATTTGGATTATCACACCAATTAAATATAATTATGTCTTAGGGTTGAGTGGATCAGCGTGTCCTTAAGTTGCTAGGCAAAGAACACTTGACCCCCAGCTAGTCAGAACTTAAACCATCCTTCAAACAATATATCCCATGTTGGGGGGGGGGGGGGACGTGCGGAGTGGTTATTATGCAGCTTTCACTTTAAAACGAGTTGTCTGCCATAAAGGGCGAGTGGTTTGGCAATCTTTTACATTTACAGAGGACATTTGTTTGCCTGATGGAATGAATACGTGATCATTTACTCACCTGGTGCTCAAATAAGCAGCGTGTCATGCCATCATCAGTGTAACAAACAGAGTACTTGGTTAGTGACTTCCCTGAAAAATAAAAGGCAAACGGTTTGTCATTGTACTTCATCAAACTTAACTGTGTCCGGGGATGGAGATGGCGGTAGTAAAGCCAGTAATACTACATGTACCTCTCATTTTGAGTAAAGGCAGTACCGGGGTAACACTACTCGTACCTCTCATTTTGAGAAAGGCAGCAATATGACCTGTTCCTCTTTATCAGCATTTAATCCCTTCCATGTTGATTTTCCTTCGTATTTCAGGTATTTAGTGGCTCACCATCCTCTGTTCGTCATCTTGTGCAGAGCATCTCCATTTACGAGCGACTACCTACAGAAATATGCAAGTCTACTATAACCTTCCTACTGTCTAACCATTCATTTTCAACTGTTGTGGTTGTGAATGATCGGTAAACTATGCCAGCCTGCAGTATGTTTTGCAGCTAAACTTTCCACTGTGCACTAGTTGGGCAACCATACACAGCCCATCATGCAGTGGAATGATTCCAAATGATTGCTCAACTCGCTAAAAAATCTTTATCATCGAGGAGAGTAAGGTAGTGGTACTACCCGTCAAGTGGGTTCTTACCTTATGCAATTGCAGAATTTGTTCAATAACTTGGCAAGTTAAAAAGCTTGTTACTTTACGACAGGTATACACAGAGCTTCTTTCAATTTTATAGCTACAAGATGGAAGCCTTGTAACCATAAAGAGGTACAATTTGTTCAATAAATTGATAAGGGATATCATGGCTGATGTTTTGGTTGCAATAGCACAGTTTCCGTCATCTGCCTGACTTCGGTGTGGGCGTCACATAATGTATAACACTGTGCTAGTGGACATGAATCCTCATGTTGAGGAAGGCAGTAATACTACATGTACATGTATCCCTCATTTTGAGTGAAGCCAGTTATACTACATGTCTCTCATTTTTAGTAAAGACAGTAACACTAAATATACCTTTCATTTAGAATAAAGCCAGTAATACTACATGTACTTCTCATTTTGAGTGAGCCAGTAGTACCACATGTACCTCTCGTTTTGAGTAAGGCAGTAATACTACATGTACCTCTCATTTTGAGTGAAGCCAGTAAAACTACATGTGATTTTGTATAAAATTACATGAAACATCAAAAGGAAATGAACAAGATGGTTTACCCCATGTGTTTTCGGCAACAATTCCTTTGGAATATCAAAAGGAATGAACAACAAGGCTTACCCCTTGTGATTTTGGTTAAAAATTATGTGAAATATCAAAAGGAATGAACAAGATGGTTTACCCCATGTGTTTTCGGCAACAATTCCTTTGGAATATCAAAAGGAATGAACAGCAAGGCTTACCCCTTGTGATTTTGGTTAAAAATTATGTGAAATATCAAAAGGAATGAACAGCAAGGCTAATACCACACTGTGATTTTGTCTAAAATTACATGAAACATCAAAAGGAATGAACAGCAAGGCTTACCCCTTTTGATTTTTACTAAAATAACATGAAACATCAAAATGAATGAACAGCAAGGTTTACCCCTTGTGATTTTGTCTAAAATGACTTGAAATATCAAAATGAATGAACAGCAAGGCTTACCCCTTATGTTTAGTCTAAAATTTTATAAAACATCAAAAGGAATTAACGGCAAGGCTTAACCCTTCTAATTTTGGCTAAAATAACATTGACTGCCAAAAGGAATGAACAGCAACGCTTACCCCCTGTGATTTTGGCTAAACTTACATAAATCAAAAGGAATGAACGACAAGGCTTACTACCCCTTTTGATTTTGGCTAAAAATACATGAAACGTCAAAAGGAATGAACAGCCAGGCTTACTCCTTGTAATTTTGGATAAAATTACATAAAACATCAAAATGAATGAGCAGTAAGGCTTACCTGTTGTGATTTTGTCTAAAATTACATGAAATATCAAAAGGAATGATTAGCAAGGCTTACCCCTTGTGACTTTGTCTAAACTTACATAAAATATCAAAAGGAATGAACAGCCTACGCTTACCCCTTGTGATTTTGGCTTAAATTACATGGAATATCAAAAGGAATGAATGACAAGGCTTAACCCTTGTGATTTCGGCTAGAATTACATGAAATGTCAAAATGAATGAACAGCAAGGCTTACCCCTTGTGATTTTGGCTAAAAGTACATGAAGTATCAAAAGGAATGAACAGGAATGTTGGAACATAAATTTATATTGATATGTCACGTGGAGTTCGAGGGGAGTGTTGTGAACAGGATGGTGTCATGATTTTTATGTGAGGTTTTAAGAGGGAATGGTGTAAACACTGAACAATCCAGACAGGTGAGGTCTTTGGGGAATCTTGTGAAGAGGCAATAATGATTAATAGGGTTACTTTGAACTAGTGTAAACATTTACTTTATAACATTGTTTGCTGAGGTTTACTGATTTACTTTATAACATTGTTTGCTGAGGTTTACTGATTTACTTTATAACATTGTTTGCTGAGGTTTACTGATAGAATTGAACATGAAGTCATACATACTAAGAAGGGAGGCTATGAGGTTCATAATTTCAAAGTATCTTGTTGCATGTTCTGATTTGAAACAAGATTGACTGGTGAGGCAATAAGTAAGAGGTAATCACGTGAGGTTTCCATGTAATGATGTAATGATCTTGGTCACGACGGTGAGGATCACAAGGTGAGGTTAAAATGAGGTGACAAACAAGTGAGGCTTAAAACAACTAAATACACTGGAGGCAATGGGGAAAGGATGTGACTAAGTTACGGTGTTGAGCACTGTGAGGTGAGGGAGACAAGATGCTGGTAGGCAGTGAGGTTGAGACTTAAGATTGAGGGTAAAAGACATGACTTGCTGAGGTGAGCTGAGAGAATCATGAGTGCCACTGAGCAAAGAAGTTAGGATTATGAGTGATCAAGCAAGAACCTATTCACCCAGCATTTTGTGTAATGACAAACAACTATCGTCCCGAAGTGGAAACAATTTATTTTTAAATGATTGGCTTGTAGATTCTAAAACATTTCCTCCAACATCACTGCAGTACTTCACAATGCATAAACAAGCACAAATTTCTTTGAACAAAAAGGATTTTTTGTTAAAAATTTTGTCAAGCAGCCTGTGGTAATCTTTTAAGATCAAACCCCTGCTTTGTGGAGTACAGGTCAATCACCTAGAGCAGGAACAAGGTTGTGGATGCAATCACCATAATTCAATTTCACACGACACTATAGAGCTTCTCACGGTTTTTATAATTTTTCAGTTTCATTTAGCGACTTAAAGTCTGCTATTTTGGTCCAGACGTCTCGTAATAATACTGTTAATGACGCACCTGGGGTTGTTTGTTAAAGAGTGTTTGTCTGAAAATCTTTGTCACATTTTATGCACATAGTGTTTAAGCCACGGTTCTTTAAAAAAAAAATGGTGGAAATGGAATTGTCAATTCCCATTGGGTGTTTATGTACAGACAGAAAACATCCATTTAATGGGATTTTAACCTTTTTGTTCTCTCATGGTTTCTCCTCTATGTCGGAATTCTCTCTCTCCCTAGTTTACACGAGGCAACGTGTTTCATTTAAGTGTCTTTTTTTGCTGACGATTTCTTATAACTTGTATTTATTGAATGATATTTGCATGCATGCATGCATGTTGTTTTTTGCAAGATTTAGTTAGAAACCAAAATGTTCTTTAAATATATTGATGTTTATCAAAAACAAGCAACAAAGTATGATTGGATAAATTATTTAAAAGAGTAAACTAACTTAAGTAGTTAACTCTTGTCTTCTTTTTTTTTTAATACGGGTGTGAAAACTTATCTGGTTGAACAGACAACATCAAACATCAGAATGTTATGTGTTCCCGTTTGACCACATTTTAACAACTTATTCCATAATTTTCTGAGATGTAACTTCTTACAATGTTCAAGACAGTTATAATGAGCAAAAAGTTACCAATAAATAGATATTTGCCTTTCTTTTCAAGGGTTAACCACAATGCAAATATATCTGATCAAGGTACAAGTTATCACATTTTGTTTTGTCGGCACAAACACTGTTTTATGTTATTAATATACTGATATGATATATTGAATGATTTTTAATTTTGTCTGGACTGTGATAAAGGGGGGAGAGGGGGAAATAAGCATTGATATTAACCATCTCTTTAAGTGTTTATCTATTCAAACCATTTCAGTGTTACTAATGAAATAAAAGTCACTTTACAATGGGACGAACTACTCTCTTGTCTACTATTTATTGACTTTGCTCAACAAGGCATTCTTTTTAATGGTTTTGTGTAAGATTGGAAGCTTTACATGATGTGGTGAGAAATGAATAAGTTTATGGGTAACAACAATGTGAAATTTAGTTCTTGAAGCAGTCAAAGTATACTGTTTGAAAAGTCGAATCGAAACCAACAAATCACAACCTTGGTTTTTCTTATCGAACCAACATTCTTATCGTAGAGGAGATTCATCGGGAAAAAAATGCTTGCTACGCCATAGCCAAAACCATTCAGACCTTCAAGTTTTAGTCGGAGCGATCCAGGTTTACAAACAAAGCCAACCCCCTCCCTCCCCACCCCATTAATCTCTGCCCATACCCCCATCCCGCCCCTTTCACGTTCTCCTCTCGCTCCTTATACATTCATATCTTAGTTGGAGTATTCCAGGTATACAAATAGCCAGCCCCCTCTTGCACTAATACTCCCTGGCCCACTCCCACCCCTTTCCCTCCTTCTCCCACCCCTTTCCCTCCTTCCCCCACCCATCCATCCTTCCCCTGTCCATCCTCCTCCCGTTCCCTTTGCCCCGCCCACATATATTCAGCCCCTTCTGTTGTAGAGAAACCCTTCACATGATGATGCCTCTTTGCATAATGAGGTAAGGAGAATTTAGAAGTTTATCTTTCGTTTAATACATTCAATTGACTTTTACGTACTTAATTCTCCTAACCTGTTTTTCTTGCTTTAGCCTTCTCTTCGAAAGTTCAATTTTTTCAATAGGGATGTTCATTAATGGGTGGCGATTTTCAAAGGTCCGTCTTTCTTACCCATCTTTTCAAAGGTCTTCAAGGCAATTAATAAGATTATTCAGAATGCATATTTTATCCAGAAACCCAATTTGCACGTCATCAAACTTGTGTATCTGCATTTTTAATATCCACTTTTTCATTTATGAGAAATGTTTTACCCAACGAAAGTGTACCATGGATGTTGTGTCTTATTACCATATGGCTTGCTTTGATATGCAAATTATCAGCAGTGTGCGCTTGGGCGCCCATACCGCACGTGAACAAAATGGCCGACCTCGAAAATCTCCATATTTTTCTCCCCAGTTTGTCAACATTTTATTGCCAATTTGGTCGATAAAACCACCGTAAAGTGATAAAGGTAAGTTGAATATTACTTATAGCATTGCCAGAATACTTCCTGTTGTGAATATGAAATTTAGAAACAGTCAAAATGAAGCGAAACTTATGGCTTACTGTTGGGCGAGGCGGCGAATTTAAAATACACGTGCTCTGAAAATGTATCCGGCTGTACACCGTCATGACCGTACAGTTGTTGTTTGAAAAAACATTTCTAAACTTGTAATTAGGAAAAGACGCTAATTTTGTTTATAAACTGTTTTTATAGTTTTGTGACTGGGTGTGTGTGTGTTGGTAGTGTGTGTAGCGGGTGAGGGGAGGGCGAAGTGGGAGAAACAAAACTGAGTACAGTCCGGGAAAACTCTACATTGTGCCAGTACATGGGCTTAATAATATCACCGAGATTTGACATAAAATTCCAGCAAAAGCCTAGGAGTTATTGCACGGGGGATTGTGCGGGGCTAAAATGCCGTATCCGGCCGTCACTTTATATCCATGGAATTTAATTAAATTTTGATCCTTACCTATCTAGAAGGGTTGAAGAATATATCCAGCAAGGAACAGGAAGTTTGAACAATTCTAAAGGGTTGAAAACGTGAAAAAAATCCTCGAGGCTTCGCCTTGCAGTGACATGAAAATGAACACCATTTTTTGTTCATTTGCCCGTGTGCGCGCGAGTAACTCCAATAATTTGAGTCGGTCATCGTTCATGCGCGCGCAGTGGAGAAGTGGCAGTCGGTTGCGGAAACATTTCCTTGTGCGGAAATCTTCTCCAGACTCTGTATGTGAGTCTGACAAGTGACATGTCTGACAGCAACGACTGACAGATCATTGAGGGATAAAATTGCCAAAAAAAGTAAGTCTCGATTCAAAAGTTGATGTCTGGTTTTAGAGGACAGGGTTCGTTGGGCCAAGAAGCGGAGGTAGTCCAGCGTATTGGCACAATGTATGGGGCTAGGAAAATTCCAGATACGGCAACGTTGACGTGTACGGCAACTAGTTGCTATATACGGCAACTTCCGGTGTGTAAACGCGAAATACAGTCGTGGGGTCATCATTGGAAAACAACTGAATTACCTGGGTTTTTTTTATTTGTTTTGTGTATGTACATGGAGACACCTACTCATTGCTGTGGAAAGGGTAATTTGGGATGTGTGCACCACGGGTGGGGACCGGGGGTGGGGATTTGTAGTGTTGTGGGGTGTGGCAAGGATGGTCACGAGTAGTGGAAAATGGTAGGGTGATGTGGACTTCATACATTGTCTACCTTACCAGCAGTGTAAACAATCTATTTTACAAAATAGTACATTTATCCTTCAATGGTAGAATGGTGTGATCATACTGTATTAATGAAAGAAATACATGGACTTCTTTGTATAAAAGTAACAGATCATATTTATTTTTCCAAATCATTTTCTTTTTCCATTGATTTTAAAACAAGTTAACAAAAATCAACACAGGAATTTTCACAGCAAAATAAAAGTCACTGAATTGCAGTGAAATTTCAGTAATGCCTGACAAACAAAATTCTGTATCTGATAACCTGACAGACCAAACAATACGCGCGAAAGGTAGATATCATATATTTTGTTTTTTTGTTACTCACAAATATGACAATAAAATCATCATTTTTGTAAATAAGTTATCTGAAACACAGCAATTTGTTTAAGGCCACATTTTTCACATTCTATTAGTTGTGCTTTTTTAATTGTTTCACTTGATGAAACAATCTTAATGTTTAATCACATATTCATGTTGGGTAAACAAAATTATAATAGTCTTCATCCCTGATGCAGTTAGTACATCTATTAATGTGCCTTCTGTTCCATTTAAAGACGCAGGCTCGGCGCAATTACTCGAAAGATCAGGTACACATGTACAACGTAAAACAAGTCACCTTTCTCACTGTGAGAGATACTTGATGTTTATTTTTTTCCTAACGAGCCTGTATGGTAAAAGGAATTACTGAAAAGTATGAAATAATAAACCATTCAAAATAATATGATTTACATTTTATTGCTGTAAAAAAAGGCAACTCTAAAGTTATGTATTATGTATTACACTGAAGATGATGGTGCTCGCATTTTTAAAAAAATTAACGCATAGTAATATTTCAGTTAATAAAATTTAAGTTTCGTCTTGGGAAGCGCTGGTCTTAGCATCCGTTGTTGTTTCTCCAGACAAGCAAACACTTTAAGAAGTCTCAACATCTAGTAAGATGCAACCTGTAAATTTTATGCTGAACTTACAGAGATAGAGTCTGTCATTCAAATTTTATGGAAATTTCTTTTACAACCAGCCTTTGTTTTTTTAATCAAGTTGGGTTTTAAATCTAAATCATTTTTATTGTTCTCCATGTGCAGTGAGGAGAGACAATCAATCAACCACTAAGAAGTGACAGCAGGACATCCTCAGTTAACCTCCCTCAATATGGGAAGTGGAGCACAAGGAACAGTCTTATTTTTAAGGTAAGCACCTTGAATTAAGATAATTTCTCTTTGGAAGGAGCACATTATCTAGTCCAACATTATGAGACATGTTGGGGTTTTGGGAGGTTGAGAGGGGGCCAAGTGCCATAGTAAACCAGTTAACTCCTGACTGACGTATATGCACACCAATATATTCCCTGCCAGAAATTGGACGACGTGTAATTTGTATTTTTGTGCGAATTCATAAGACCGGAATGAAGGTCGCCTGTATATTCACTGTGAAATGCTTTAAGTCACCCACACAAAGAGGACAGATGTACTGGAAATGATGCTGAAATTCTCCCTTTATGGGGGGGGTTATGGTATAAGAAGATCGCTAGCTATCGAGAGGCTTCCACTATTGTTTATCATTTTATTTTGGCTCAATCAAGTGAACTGAGATTCCAGCCTTGGTTCAGACAGTGGGACCAATTATCGGCTGTGTCTCACGGCCAAGGGTTTTGCAATTCATGCTGAATGAATCTGATATGCCTATTTTCACAAAAGAGATACCAAAAGTGCCAGTGGTATTCTCAAAGGAAAATCATTCACTGCCGTTGCGAGAAATTAATCCAGTCAGTTTTTAAGATCCTTTGCGTTAAGTGGTTAATAGATTAGGGTCCAATTTCATAGAGCTGCTTAAGCATAAATTAGTGCTCACAAATGTTCTGCTAAGCAAAAATTAGCAGGGTGCAAGTCACATACTGTATATGTGACATGGTATTTTGGCTGGTAACCTTATTCTGGTAAGCCTAATTTTGTTTGTGCTTAGCTACTTTTTGTGTTTAAACAGCTCTATGTCATTGGACCCTGCACGTAAGCGATGCAACTGTCTTGAAGAAGTTATTTTGCTGCATTTTAGTTTGCTTGGGATGGGAATAAGGGGAGTTAATAGACCAATTGCATGACCCGCGTCACGTGACCCCTTCTGGGTATAAAATGTAAGCACACACGACTTCCTCCATAGGAAAGTGCAGTACGGTACACGATGATTGTTGCATTTAGTTTATTCGATCGAGGCTTTTCTGGCTTGAAATCTGTGACAAATATTCCAGAGTTTGTACCAGAGACCTTCGAGTGGCTGAATAAAGCCAGTAAGGACAGTTCCAGCAAGTCTTAAAAATTGTACAAGTACCGTATAAATGTGCACGATGTGTACTAGTGAACAACGGAACGTTAGGCCAGACGACCGCAATCACCACACACTTTTCAAATTTCAAAGTTTTGAAGCTGAAATCATCCAAAGAAATTACTGTCCAAAAATCTGTGATTCCTTTGCCTGTTTGAAAGTTTGCAAGGCTAGGTATAAATGCTCACTTTTCCAACATTCTTTATCCTTTTTTTACTGTGATTTAGGCCTGCATTACAAACAAAATAACAGACGGGTGGCTACATAATAGTCTTCCGACGCCAGTAGTGCATGGCTAAAAAACCTCTTTTTAGTAGAATTCTGTTAAATTGTGAAACAGAGATGTGATTTAAATTAATGCCACAACATACTATTTTAAATAAAGGGGCTGATTAACTAGTTTATCACTTAACAGAAGTAAAATCGACTGTTTTTGTAATCACTCCATGTCACGGCATATCTCTTTACACGTATTTTGCCATCAGCTGTATGGTGTTATACCCATAAGGGGTCACGTGACCGCATGTCAATGTTGGTCGCTTAATTGGTCTATTGTTTGATGATCTAAACCATGTCATCATTAGAGGAAGTGTTGTAATCTTGGAGGACTAATAAACCAGTAATTAACCCTTAAGCACTTTTGAACAATTAAACATTGAGCATTTACTCCTTGAATGAACCACGGAAATTCACAAGATTTTTTACAGTACATAGAAATCCTGAGATAACTTTCGTTGTGATTATTTTCTTGTGTTACAAGTTTAGTTTATTGTGTTGAGGATGAAATTACCTTTCTAATGATTTGAACAGTTGTTTTGTTTGCTTTACCAAATCAAAGCTTTGAGGTTGGAAACATGAAGACAGATAAACTAAAATTAGTCAGCTCTGTGTACGAAGTAAATGTTTGTTACGTGGAAAGTTGTGCACAGAAGTTTGCTCAACTGTACTGTCATCTCAAAGAAAGAAAATGTTTTGTTATTTTTTTAGGATAAAAAATGATCAAAACAAACCTTGGGAAATAAGAATAAATGCCTCTATTAACTACAGATAACTTCTCTATCTAAAACTGTCTGTAAAATCCTTTCAAATCATGATTTTCCATGTTGAAAACAAACAACCATAAGTTTAGAGTGAAAACTAACGCGGTTGCCTTACTGTGTACAGTGCATGTGAAATACATTGTACATGAAATACGGTCTGTAGACACACACAGAACAACTCGCTTTGTAGACAACAACATTTTTTCTTATGGAGACCATGTATTAGTTTTTAGACCATTGTAAGCTTGAGATTGCGTCCTATATACGGCTGTTGATGCATTTCAATTAGGTGTATATAACTCAACTTACAACTTGTCAAGATTCGAGGGCTGTTGTGGCCGGTTTGCGGAGTAGTAGGCGGGGTGCTTCTGGGCAGTATGAGTTCTAAAGGGTTAAATTGTTAAATTTGGCAGTGTCAGTTTAGAGTGAACCTGAGATTTGATGAAGTTTCCTGCAAGTGATTTTTTATTTACGTCGTATGGCGTAGAACCAGATTGCCAAAAACTCATTTTAGGAATTCAGAGTTTAAAATAACATTTCCCCAAAACTCACACCTCCCTAATACCGAGGCACCATGTTGGTTTGGGCCTAATTTCAATTGAATGCTTACCAGGGAATTCTGCGCTTACGACCCACAGAATTTTGTGCTTTACAGGGTGCTTTAAGCCCAGAATTTCACAGTGGGCAGAGCCATAAAATTAGACCCAGGTCCTCAAAGTTAAGTAGCATTGAGCATATGCACGCACACTCAGAACTGTCAAAAAGGACCATTGTGTCTGCTGCCACCCAATGTTTCAAAAGTCTCCTATTGTCACCAATCTTGCCCAGGCCTCAAAATTACCGACAGCACCGACGGCAATTGCTGTCAGTGCCCTGTGCCATTGCCGTGATGCCCTTGAAATCAACGACAATTCATGGCAATATATTGACGTGTCCTTTTTATTTAACTGCCGCCGGTGCCCTTTTAGCAAAATTGTCCATGCATAGGAGTTCAAGTTCATGCAAAAGTTTTCCAACTTTTGTGTAGAAAAAAACAAATCAAATAAAAGCGTTTTAATACAAAACTGCAGTTGTGATATCCAGACCACAATTATTTCTTACTTTGCAAGCAGGAGGCACCACTGTAGTCGTAAAACCTCAAATCACTGTCACTCTTGGTTAAATTTAAAAAAACACACAATTACACGGCGACGGCACGTGTAGTCAAAACATTGCGACTGCATCACAACATTTTGACTTCGAGCAATCACCCTGCAAAAAAACAAAAACCCAAAACAAGAAGAAACAGATATTACATTTTTTGTAAAATGCTCTTTCCATTCATCTAGGGTAGTGGTATCGTAAATATTATAATTTTAGCCAACAAAGCCTACATTTTGTGTAGTTTTTTGTAAACATGCTGCAATTGCCGGCGAACTTGCTCCACTGACCATGCTTTCAATGGCTTTCGCGTGCGCACCAGTGATGAAAATGCTTTGTAAACGTCCAGCAGTTAGTGCACCAGCGATGTTCCGAGCATGCCCAGATCCTTCTAGTCTTAGATGAAGGCATTCTGTCAAAATACACGGGTATATTTCAACAATAGAGGGTGACTCTCCTGTTCTTTCATGTTGTTTTGAAAGCACCCTCTAGCGTTCAGTGTTTCTTGAATTTAATGTAACACTCGAAGTAGCGAGATAACGAAGACTATCAGCCTGTAAACTATTGCAAACGATGTGAATGCTTACATGTTGCACGGATATTACATTCTGCATTGCATTACATCGCGATCGCAATGTGGTGTATATTGTGGGGCATTTTCGAGTGCAGTTTTTTACGGTTTTATCCACACCATAAAAATGTAAACGTGTAACCGGACGATCGGTCACTTAACCGTGTAACCGGCAAAGGCTTAAAAAAGTCTTGTTAAATTTAGTTTTTGCCATGGTGCCCCAAAAATTCCACGAAATTGGCGTGGTGCCCTTTTTACACTTACAAAATTGCCGTGATGCCCTTCATACTGTCGAAAAAGCAAGGCAATTCTTGCTGTGCCCTTTTGAACACGAAGTTCGAGGCCTGCTTGCCCATTTGCATTTCTTAGTTCTTGGGAACAGTATACATTAGTATGTACTTGCATAGTTTATCACTTTGAAGCTGCCACGTATGCATTGTAAAAATAACCATAGCATTTGTTCTGTAATATAATGTACATTGACGGATTTTTCTACCTCATGTCTTGTATTAATTTTTATTGCTAAAACCAATGCTTTTCTCGTAGTGACCAATAATTTCAGTCCTCAAATTGACCTAAAAAAAAGCAAGTTTTAAAGCAATTGCATTTAATGGCCAAGTTTTTCCTACTGTTGTAAATGGAACATCTACAGATTGGGATTGCAATTTGATGCAAAAACGTTGTATCTCCTTAGACCGAATAACTGGGGTGCTGTACTCCTTTTTTTTGAGATTTTGACTTTATCGGTCGTACTAGCACCCCAGTAAGGTATATATGTATTTGATTCACATATGTCAATGAGCAAACAAGTTTCTAGCCTCTGCAAATCTACCAATTTTCAATTACAAAACATAAGGAGAATCAAAAGGTACCTTGACAAGGATACTCTCCATCATGTTGTCAGAGCTTTAGTCCTCTCTCGTATTGATTATGACAGTCTTCTTTTATTTGGTGCTACGTCATATGAATTGGACAGTGTTCAAAGATTACAAAATAGTGCAGCTTGTTGAGTGTGTTCCACACCCACAAGAGAACATATAACCCCATTACTCAGGGAACTTCATTGGCTACCGATTAGACAACGGCGATGTTTGCTCCATGGTCTGAAATTAGAAACTTGGCATCTTTACATGGCTTCCATTGCCAGGCAGGGTAAACATTTGCGTGTTTTCACGTCATCCGGTTCTCTTGACTTGAGAATCTTTTCGTAAAGAAATGTTAGGCAAATGCCCTGTAATTAACGAGGAATCATCAAATAAAACAAAAGACTTCAAAAGTTAACATATGTACGCTTGTCAACTCGTTGCAACTGCCAGAAATAGTGACTTCAACAAGGAGGCTGAATCGGCCACGAATTCCCAGCTGAGAATAACAGCCATGAATTAGCAATTTTCGGCTGCAAATTCGCAAGCCCGGCCAGCAGTGAATTCCTTAACATTAGTTTTGGAGCAGGGTGTTCTCAGTTTAGAAAATGCAATACGTACAAATCAGATTCAACTAGAATTTCATAATGTAGCCACAGAATAAAGCAAAATAATAATTCTGATGGTTTAACAGTTTTTTTTAGACATGTTAGAACCAAAGTAAAATCAAAACACATAAAATATAAAGACAAATGAAGAGGGATACAAGTTTTCAGACTTTTATCAGACTTCTTTTTATGTGTGCTTGGTAAAAAAATACCAGGTAGGTTTGCTAGTTTCCTCAGTTACATAAACATCAAGCTCTTTGATTGATAAATGATGACGCTGTCCAATTCAGTGACACTCAAAAACTGTTGACTAAAACCGCAAAAATGTTTTCATATGTTTTATGGGTGAGGTCCATGTCCGGGTATTATATTCATAGATTTTTTGTCGTTTTGACGAGGGTTATTTTTGTATGAATATAGAGTGACCAGAGGAACTAGCATGACAAATTGAGTCAATGATTTCAACTGGGGGTAGTGAGACTGAGGATATTTTTTAATACAGATCCTCGAGTAGCAATAACATGTTTTCATGCCTTGAGTACGGGCACTCATCAGTTGCAATTGGTTGTTTCTAAAAGAATCCGTATGTCTCATGTCTGGATTTTAGACGGTAGGGTTAAGTTAGATGGCGACGGTTCAAAGTAAATGTTGATAGTCCATTAGTTGACGGTTATTTTGAGTGCAATCCTTGTTTGTTGTGACTTGTTCTTCCAATAAGGAAAGTAGGATTTCGAGTGCTTCATCTTGACCTTCGTTAAAACCAGAGTCAATGGGAATGGTGGAGAGCTGTTGCATTGACAAGTCGATTGGACCTTGATTAATGTAGTGCACCTGTAAGGGAAGATGTAGGCTGCCCTTTTTAGATGATGATGAACCAGTAAATTGTAAAAAAAGTTTGTTGTTTTCAAGGTATCTGTAAATAGTTATTTAATCAAGTTAATGTAGTTTTATTAAACTAAAATATTTTCCTTTTTCTCTTTAGTCTTTGAACAGTGAGAGAAAATTTACATAAAGAATAATTGATGAACAAGTAAGATGCGTCAGACAACTGGACAGCGGGATCCTCAAAACCCCCCTCAACATGGAAAGTGAAGCACAAAGAACAGTCTTGGTTTTAAGGTAAGCACCTTGTAAGATAGTTTGTAGTTTGGCCTTAGAGGGACAACAACTGTCAGTAGTCCAACATTATTGATACATGCATGGCGTTAAGAAAGATAAGGGAGCAAAACCGATAGGGAAGGTGGAGGCTGACAGGGTAGGTGAAGACTGATAGGGTAGCTGGGGACAGATAGGGTAGGTGGGGACAGATAGAGTAGGTGGAGACGGATGGGGTAGGTGGAGACGGACAGGGTAGGTGGAGAGGGAAAGGGTAGGTGGAGACAGATGGGTTTGGTGGAAACAGAGAGGGTAGGTGGAGACAGAGAGGGTAGGTGGAGACAGATAGGTTAGGCAGAGACGGATAGGGTAGGCGGAGACGGATAGGTAGGTGGAGACGGATAGGGTAGTTGGAGATGGATAGGTAGGTGGAGACAGATGGGTTTGGTGGAAACAGAGAGGGTAGGTGGAAACAGAGAGGGTAGGTGGAGACAGAGAGGGTAGGTGGAGACAGATAGGTTAGGCAGAGACGGATAGGGTAGGCGGAGACGGATAAGGTAGGCGGAGACGGATAGGTAGTTGGAGACAGAGAGGGTAGTTGGAGATGGAGAGGGTAGGTGGAGACAGATAGGTTAGGTGGAGACGGATAGGTAGGTGGAGACGGATAGGTAGGTGGAGACAGATAGGTTTGGTGGAGACGGAGAGGGTAGGTGAAGACACAGGGTAGGTGGAGACGGATAGGGTAGGTTAAGAGGGTTAGGGTAGGTGGAGTCAGATAGGGTAGGTGGAGACAGATAGGGTAGGCAGAGACGGATAGGGTAGGTGGAGACAGATAGGGTAGGTGGAGACAGATAGAGTAGGCGGAGACAGATAGAGTAGGCGGAGACAGATAAGGTAGGTGGAGACAGATAGGGTGGGTGGAGACGGATAGGGTAGGTGGAGACAGATAGGGTAGGCGGAGACGGATAGGGTAGTTGGAGATGGATAGGTAGGTGGAGACAGATGGGTTTGGTGGAAACAGAGAGGGTGGAGACAGATAGGGTGGGTGGAGACGGATAGGGTAGGTGGAGACAGATAGGGTAGGCGGAGACGGATAGGGTAGTTGGAGATGGATAGGTAGGTGGAGACAGATGGGTTTGGTGGAAACAGAGAGGGTAGGTGGAAACAGGGAGGGTAGGTGGAGACAGAGGGTAGGTGGAGACAGATAGGTTAGGCAGAGACGGATAGGGTAGGCGGAGACGGATAAGGTAGGCGGAGACGGATAGGGTAGGCGGAGACGGAGAGGGTAGGTGGAGACGGATAGGGTAGTTGGAGACAGAGAGGGTAGTTGGAGACGGAGAGGGTAGGTGGAGACGGATAGGGTAGGTGGAGACAGAGAGGGTAGGTGGAGACGGATAGGTTTGGTGGAAACGGAGAGGGTGGGTGGAGTTGGATAGGGTAAGTGGAGACACAGGATAGGTGGAGACCGTTAGGGTAGGTTAAGAGGGTTAGGGTAGGTGGAGTTGGATAGGGTAGGTGGAGACGGAGAGGGTAGGTGGAGATAGATAGGGTAGGCGGAGATTGGTAGGGTAGGTGGAGATGGATAGATGGATTCTAAAAGGGATGTATCAACAAATAGTTATTGATTATACTTAATCTATGAGTTTTATTAGTCTAACTTATTTCCAATTTTTCTTTTTTTGTGCAGTGAGGGAAGATGTTTTTCAAGAACAACTGATGTTCTACTAAGATAACTGGCCAGGGGTGTTCGAGTAAGCCGTTGTCAGCTTGGAACTGAAGTACAGAGAACAGTTGTATTTAAAAGGTAAACACCAGTTGTTAGCATTGTAAGACATGTGTGGGGTTGCGTTGAGGGAGAGGGGACCCCGTTGCTTCAATATGGAAGGCCATAGCAGCTGCCAAGAGCACCTTCACCACCCCTCCCCATACCCTGCTCAGAACCCTTGCGCCCACAACCCACCAAATTAGATTGAAAAATGCACAAATTAATGGTTCAATACATTAATATAGCCCCACTGAAGTTATGTGTTTGCCCATGCTTGTTCCCCCAAACGAAAATGTCCAGTACACTATGTACAAGACGGATAAAAAATATGTTCAAAGACACCTTTTGAAGGTCTTAAACGACCCCCAGTCAGAACCTGTTTACTGGAGAACAAAAGAATGACATGACCAACAAAAGGCTGAATATAAATTCTTGGAAGATCGATCAACACTTTTTAGGGACCACAACTCGCTTCCAGCTTATTCCCTAGTATGTAGATGTACGCTTCCAAAAATGCTTCCTCTGGAAACAATGGAAAATCTTTTTAATTAAATCCATCAGTCAACCCAACCTTCTTTTTCATTCAATTTGGAATGGTAACCGGCCTACCACTGCAAACACACCACCTCCACCACCATTTGGCCATTTACGTTCTTTGTTCTTCTCAATTGTTTTTAGAATATTAATAAATTTATTACAAATTAAAAATGTATAAAACATAATTCTTGAGAAATGTTGATTCCAGTGGGGAAGGCGCTTTTGAAAGGAGGGGGGTAAAATCTAAAATGTTTAGGGAGGTAGAGTTAACTAATAGAGATCAAGTTTGACATTAAAATCTTATCAACATTTTTTTATAAAAGGAATGTATCAACAACTAGTTATTGATTATATGTAATCTATGATTTTTCTAGTCTAACTTATTTCCAATTTGTCTTTTTTGTGCAGTGAGGGGAGATGTAGTACGTCAAGAACGACTGATGTTCTACTAAGATAACTGGCCAGGGGGATGTTCAAGTTAGCCTTTGTCAGCTGAGAACTGAAGTACGAAGAACAGTCGTATTTAAAAGGTAAACACCAGTTGTTGGGGTTAGGTAGATGGAAAGGGGATAGTGGGATCCAAGAGCCTCAACATGAGAAACCATTGCCACTGTCTTGAAGAACTTTTATTTTGGCAGACGTGGTTGGTTTGTTTCATTTTACTTCGCTTGTGAGCAGGGGCATAACCTGGGGGGGGGCTTGAGCCCCTTTCCCCTCCCCTGCTCAAAACCCTTGCCCCCCCACCCAAATGAGATTGTTCGATACGTTAAATTACACCACTAAAATTATATCTTTGCCCCTGCATGCTCCCCCAAACGAAAATGTCTAGTTAAGCCTTGTGAGGCGTTTGGGAGTTTATATCTCATCTTGAGGAAAAATATGTCTTGAGGCATGTTGTTCTATTTGCAATAGATTTACAATACTTCAGTAAATGACAATCAAGTAAGACAGATTATTCACATTATACACTGCCCTCTTCAGTTGGAACTTGTCCATGTAAAAAGCAGAGAAAAATGATTCAATTTGAGTTAAACTAAGGGAAAACAGGAGGTCCTTGTGTAAGGGGGGCAGTGGGATTGAGGCCCCCCTGCTCAGAACTCTTGCCCCCCCCCCCACAAATGAGATCGAAAAATGCACAAATGAATGGTTCAATACGTTAAATAGCACCCAAATTATGTCTTTGCCCCCCTAATGAAAATGTCTGGTTACCCACTGCCTTTGAGGTGTTGGGGACTTCATAAGTCATCTTGAGGCAAAGTATGTCTTTGTTCCAGATGCTACCCTCTAAATACTTTATGCAGCATTTGGGTATCACAAAATACCTAGCTGACAGAGGGCGTTCTATTTGCAACAGATTTCTGTGACTTCCGTAAATGACAGTCAAGTCTGAACAATTATTCAGGTTACACACTGCCCTCTTCAGTAGGAACTTGTCCATGTTAAAAGCAGTGAAAAATTATTCAATTTGAGCTGCACTAATGAAACACAGGTTGCCCTTGTGGCCTCACCCCTCTGCCCCATCAAAGTTAGGAAAATACAAAGTTAAATAACGCGAGATATGGAGAGTCCAATTTTTAATTTAATGACCGTTTAAGTTAAATAACGTGTATCAATGCGGAGATGGGTATGATAAGTAATTAATTTAATTGAAAGTAACTCTTCCCACATCAGTCGTCTTTCCCAATAGGTCTTCTACTTCATTTCCAAATAGGATATTCTTGGTCCAAAATAAACTAAAGTACGACTGGTAGTTGTTTGAATTAAACTTGTACTAAATTCTTTCATTTTTTCCCCCTTCAGACTTGTACCTTGTGCTTGCACTTCCACGATATCATCGTATTCACCAAATAGATTGCAACCACCTATACACGTCAGCTTGTATGTTTTCTAAGGTAAGTTTATCTCAGTTAGTTATAGGGAAGTTACACTCATGGAATCGTTTGACGTCAGGCTCATTTAGGCATAGGGGTATACTGAGAAAGACAACTGATATGTGGATAGTTGCTAAAGATCAAGAATGAATTCTACACACCCAACCCACACATCAATTTCATTTAACTTTGTTTTAGTACCTTGGACAGGAAAGAAGGGGTGAGACCACAAGGCCCTCCTTTTTTGTTACCTGAAACTGAAAAATTGATTGAATTTAAACTCAACAACCAAATTAATGCACACGCTGACACAAAGCATTAATTCAATTTGGTTGGGTTTGTTTTACTATCCATATCTAACAGTGAACCAGACGAACGTTGTACTTTTATTTATTTTGTTTATTGCAAACATAGTTGACAAGCATCTGCAATAATAAGTGAAAGAGATAGAAAATAGCACACATGCTCATAGTTTCCTTATATTCCACTTTTATGCTTTGTGTAGATATCAGATAGCTGGAACAAATTGTCACTGGTTTCGCAAATGAAAGGGCTTGTCAAAAATCACGTTTTCTACATTTTTGAGTTGTTTTGTTTCACTCCCTGCATTTGAACATTATTGTAAGCCATCCCAAATTGATGCTAAATCAAATTATGCTAAGTTTCTTGATTACAATAATTTGTAAGTGACCATTCACCTCATTAATATAACTGCATTCTACATTTTCACAAACAATCGAGCACCCCCATACATGTGCGAAATACATTGTACAAAAACAGTATGAGCACGTAGGTCAAGTTGTATTTGCAATTCCTGAAGAGGCCGGCTGGTTTGTTTACTGGGCTTGATCATTCAGGATTTCCAGACATTTTACTGAAGGATGTAATGGCCTAAAATTTATATTTCTGACTTTCATAAAAATGTATAAAACATAATTGTTGAAAAACGTTGACTCTAGTGGGGAAAGCACTTTTGAAAGGGGGGGGGTGGGGTAAAATCTAAAATGTTTAGGGAGGTAGAGTTAATTAATAGAGATAAAGTTTGACATTAAAATGCTCTGAACATTTTTTATAAAAGGAATGTATCAACAACTAGTTATTGATTATATGTAATCTATGAGTTTTCTAGTCTAACTTATTTCTGATTTTTCTTTTTTGTGTAGTGAGGGGAGATGTACGTCAAGAACGACTGATGTTCTACTAAGATAACTGGCCAGGGGGATGTCCAAGTTAGCCTTTGTCAGCTGAGAACTGAAGTACGAAGAACAGTCGTATTTAAAAGGTAAACACCAGTTGTTGGGGTTAGGTAGATGGAAAGGGGACAGTGGGATCCAAGAGCCTCAACATGAGAAACCATTGCCACTGTCTTGAAGAACTTTTATTTTGGCAGACGTGGTTGGTTTGTTTCATTTTACTTCGCTTGTGAGCAGCGGCATAACCTGGGGAGGTGGGCTTGAGCCCCTTTCCCCTCCCCTGCTCAAAACCCTTGCCCCCCCCCCCAAATGAGATTGAAAAATGCA
Source organism: Marthasterias glacialis (assembly GCA_911728455.2). Classification (NCBI taxonomy): domain Eukaryota; kingdom Metazoa; phylum Echinodermata; class Asteroidea; order Forcipulatida; family Asteriidae; genus Marthasterias; species Marthasterias glacialis. Next base: position 24,087,276 of record OU452225.1, read on the forward strand.
CAAATGAATGGTTCGAAATGTTAAATTACACCACTAAAATTATATCTTTGCCCCTGCATGCTCCCCTAAACGAAAATGTCTAGTTACGCCTTGTTAGGCGTTTGGGAGTTTATATCTCAGTGATGTAAGCCATCTTGAGGAAAAATATGTCTTGAGGCATGTTCTATTTGCAATAGATTTACGTTACTTCAGGAAATGACAATCAAGTAAGACAGATTATTCACATTATACACTGCCCTCTTCAGTTGGAACTTGTCCATGTAAAAAGTAGAGAAAAATTATTCAATTTGAGTTAAACCAAGGAGGTCCTTGTGTAAGGGGGGCAGTGGGATTGAGGCCCCCTACTCAGAACTCTTCCCCCCCCCCCACAAATGAATAGATCAACATGTTAAATAGCCCCCAAATTATGTCTTTGCCCCCCTAATGAATATGTCTGGTTACCCACTGCCTTTGAGGTGTTGGGGAATTCATGAGGCAAAGTATGTATTTGTTCGAGACGCTACCCTCTAAATACTATATGCAGCATTTGGGTATCACAAAATACCTAGCTGTCAGAGGGCGTTCTATTTGCAACAGATTTCTATAAATGACAGTCAATTATTCACATTACACACTGCCTTCAGTAGGAACTTGTCCATGTTGAAAGCAAAGAAAAATTATTCAATTTGAGCTGAACTAGTGAAAAACAGGTTGCCCTTGTGGCCTCATCCCTCCGACCCATCCAAGTTAGGAAAATACAAAGTTAAATAACGCAAGATATGGAGAGTCCAGTTTTTAATTAAATGACCGTTTAAGTTAAATAAAGTGTATCAATGCGGAGATGGGTATGACAAGTAAACTTTTTTAATTAAAAGTAACTCTTTCCACGTCAGTTGTCTTTCCCAATAGGTCTTCTACTTCATTTCCAAATCAGATACTCTTGGTCCAAAATAAACTAAAGTACTACTGGTAGTTGTTGAATTAAACTTGTACTAAATTCTTTCATTTTTTCCCCCTTCAGACTTGTACCTTGTGCTTGCACTTCCACGATATCATCATATTCACCAAATAGATTGCAACCACCTATACACGTCAGCTTGTATGTTTTCTAAGGTAAGCTTATCTCAGTTAGTTATAGGGAAGTTACACTCATGGATTCCTTTGACGTCAGGCTCATTTAGGCATAGGGGTAAACTGAGAAAGAAAACTGATATGTGGATAGTTGCTAAAGATCAAGAATGAATTCTACACACCCAACCCACACATCAATTTCATTTAACTTTGTTTTAGTACCTTGGACAGGAAAGAGGGGGTGAGACCACAAGGCCCCCCTTTTTTTTTACCTCAAACTTAAAAATTGATTGAATTTTAACTCAACAACCAAATTCATGCACACGCTGACACAAATGAATGGTTCAACATGTTAAATAGCTTCCAAATTATGTCTTTGCCCCCCTAATGAATAAGTCTGGTTACCCACTGCCTTTGAGGTGTTGGGGACTTCATGAGGCAAAGTATGTCTTTGTTCGAGACGCTACCCTCTAAATACTTTATGCAGCATTTGGGTATTACTTAATGCCTAGCTGTCAGAGGGCGTTCTATTTGCAACAGATTTCTGTAAATGACAGTCAAGTCTGAACAATTATTCACATTACACACTGCCTTCTTCAGTAGGAACTTGTCCATGTTAACAGCAGAGAAAAATTATTCAATTTGAGCTGAACTAATAAAAAAACAGGTTGCCCTAGTGACCTCACCCCTCCGCCCCATCCAAGTTAGGAAAATACAAAGTCAAATAACGCAAGATATGGAGAGTCCAATTTTTAATTAAATGACTGTTTAAGTTAAATAAAGTGTATCAATGCGCAGATTGGGTATGACGAGTAAACTTTTTTAATTAAAAGTAACTATTCCCACTTCAGTTGTCTTTCCCAATAGGTCTTTTACTTCATTTCCAAAACGGATATTCTTGGTCCAAAATAAACTAAAGTACTACTGGTAGTTGTTTGAATTAAACTTGTACTAAATTCTTTAATTTTTTCCCCCTTCAGACTTGAACCATGTGCCTGCACTTCCACGATATCATCGTATTCACCAAATAGATTGCAACCACCTATACACGTCAGCTTGTACGTTTTCTAAGGTAAGTTTATCTCAGTTAGTTATAGGGAAGTTACACTCATGGATTCCTTTGACGTCAGGCTCATTTAGGCATAGGGGTATACTGAGAAAGACAACTGATCTGTGGATAGTTGCTAAAGATCAAGATTGAATTCTCCACACCCAACCCACACATAAAACAGGAAAGAGGGAGTGAGACCACAAAGCAACATTATAGTGTGTAACAAAACAAGAATGGGTGTACCCTAAAAACCTTAGCCCAAGATGAATCCCATTATCCGCAAAAAAACCTATTCCGTCTTCAACTCTGTTTGTTATTCTCAAGAGTTCCTGATGGTATCATCCAAGTATTGATGACTGAGTTTTTAATTATTTTTGTTTATTATCGTTACAGGCCGCAACCAATTTTACCAAGTGTCAACACACCCTGATGAAATGGCCTCCTTCTCTGCTCTGGTCAACAAGGAGACAAATAATCTTATGCGGCTTTGGAACCGTCAACACGCACTGCAAGACGATTATCATAATGTAAGCTGATATTTCTACTGAGCCTCAGACAAAATGAAGGAACCTGTTGCATCCTGGGCATCACCGCCATTTTAAGTTGAAATAAACTGTAATTAACTGATGTTTGCTAAAAGGAAGATGACTGAAGGACAGGAAACAAACTCTATGAAAAGACGATATGGAGTTAAATTGAAGAACCTTTTTTTAAATCAAGTCGTTAACAACGACACTGATGCCTAAAGAGATTTCATAGTTTGTTTCTAGAATTTTGGTTCAAAGATCTTATTACATGTATCTTGAAACTGGAGGACATAAGAACTTATTTTCTATGAAGATGATGACTGAACGACAGGAAATACACTTTTTGAAAAGCTGATATGAAGTTAAAATGAAGAACCTTTTTAAAATCAAGTCATCAACAAAGACGGTAATCTTTCAAAAGATTTTGTAGTTAGTTGCTAGAGTTTTAGTTTAAAGATCTTACTTAACGAGATGTTTCTTGAAGCTGGAGGAAGTACCAATGAAACGAGTATTGCTGAGTATGTTTGGATGGAACTTTTAACCTGAAGGAAGACCACGTTGAAAACTTCTTTTAGCCAGAAACCTAACCTTCTAGTGAGTCGCCAGCATTATTTATTTTAAAAAGATCGTTTTGACGAGCAAATCTTTACTTAGAGTTTACTTTGACTTAATGAATAATGTTTTCTTAAAAAACTTCTTCAAATTTGTGTATACTAAATCGTTAAAATAGTTTTATGTGTGAAATAAAGGCTGGTGCTATTTAGGGGCAAATCAACTCAACCAAAGGGATACATTGAAGTTGAAAATAAAGTGATAAGTTATGAAGATTCCCCTTTGGTTGATTTGCCCTAACCCTGACTGATGTCTCCTTATTTCAGTTGTCTTCTATACTATAATAGCCGCCATGTTTAGCCACAATGCAACTTGAATTGGGTGTGTAATTCTTTAGGTCAAAGTTTCAATGCGCAAAATACCTTGCAGGCTAAAAGCGACTTATACACACCCAATTGCATTGTGGGCAAACATGGCGGCGTGGGGGTCCACCTTATCGCGGTGGAACCCACCCCCACTCTGTAGAAACGGACCCCAAATGGGGGTGGTTACTACAGGGTGGGGGTGGGTGGAACCCACCCCCACCCTGTAGAAACGGACCCCACATGGGGGTGGTTTCTATAGGGTGGGGGTGGGTTCCACCGCGATAAGATGGACTCTCAATATTCAAAAGGGGGGGTAGGTTTCGCCTAAATAAGACACAAAATACAGAGGGAGGTACATTTCTCTTTTTTTTTATTAAAAAAATTTGCCAAAAAAAAATTTGCAGAGTTGTGCAAACACCTGTGCCTGTCCGTGTCCCCCCTCGGCTACCTGGAACTCGTAGTGACCTACAGTGAGTGGCCCAAGTGCAATGGTCGGTATGTTCTCTGTTCAGTGAAGTTCAATTAGATGTACCACTAGTGGTCTACTTCAATGTTGTAATGTCTTACAAAATCTAACGAGCTAGACGCAAATTTGCGCAGTGTTAAAGACGCAGTCTTGAGCAGAAGGTAGTTGTTGCTTGCTTAAATGAGTGATGCCCTCAAGAGTGCTTAGGATTTCACCTAATGTTGTTTCGCAACCAAGCTGCACTGGTGGTGTCAAGAGATATCGACGCTTGTTCCAATGGGATCCTAACCCAATAGATGATGAAGACGTCTATCCAGATGATCGTATGCTGGTCGGTGAAACGTGTTTTGCAATGGCCAAAATTGGATGTACAATGAAGACGAGTAGCAAAATGACTACAGAAGAACTTACTTTTCACCGACTTTGATTAAAAACAAAGTCGCAAGTGTGTAAAACAAGTCGTCAAAATTTGTTCAGGATAAATGTCCGATTTAACAGAGATCACATGAATTTGGTTTTAGTTGAATGAGTAGTGTGACCTCTTAACTTGATTGCCAAAAAATAACAAAGATGACATTGCATTGGATTAAAGATCTAACGTTCTAAACCTGCAACTGCCCTTGACCATAAGTAGTACACATTTCAAATTGGCTAAGATTTATCAAGACTGACCTAGAAGGAACTTTCTAACTAACTATTGAGACCTCTGCAACTGTTGGCTAAAGTACAATTTAAAAAGACCATGACCTGTTGTGCAAATTGATACAAACATAACTGATTCAAAAAGGTAATGGAAAAAAGACGTGTGTGAATACTGTACCATGAAAAAATACTGTTTCACAAACTAAGACTTTAACGTCAGGATTCTTTTACTTGGTTTGCACTTGAACATTGGCGAGTTCGAAAAAAGACGTGTGTGAATACTGTACCATGAAAAAATACTGTTTCACAAACTAAGACTTTAACGTCAGGATTCTTTCACTTGGTTTGCACTTGAACATTGGCGAGTTCGAAAAAAGACGTGTGTGAATACTGTACCATGAAAAAATACTGTTTCAAAAATTAAGACTTTAACGACGGGATTCTTTCACTTGGTTTGCACTTGAACATTGGCGAGTTCGACTTCATCTTTCTATATAGTAAAAGCTCTTGGATTTCACCTCAAATTATTAGCTAACAAAATGAGGGAATAATGGGTTCAATGTTCTTTCAAAGATTTGCCTCAACTTCAATGCTCTTCTGACCAAAAGTCAGTAAAAATGTTCTTGAAATTCTCAAATATCTAACATTCGAAACCTGCAACTGCCCTTGACCATAAGTAGTACACATTTCAAATTGGCTAAGATTTATCAAGACTGACCTAGAAGGAACTTTCTTACTAACTATTGAGACCTCTGCAACTGTTAGCTAAAGTACAATTTAAAATGACCATAACCTGTTGTGCAAATTGATACAAACAACTGATTCAAAAAGGTAATGGAAAAAAGACGTGTGTGAATACTGTACCATGAAAAAAATACTGTTTCACAAACTAAGACTTTAACATCGGGATTCTTTCATTTGGTTTGCACTTGAACATTGGCGAGTTCGAATTCATCTTTCTATAGTGTAAAAGCTCTTGGATTAAACCTCAAATTATTAGCTAACAAAATGAGGGACTAATGGGGTTCAATGTTTTTTCAAAGATTAACCCAATTTCAATGCTTTTCTGACCAAAAGTCAGTAAAAATGTTCTTGAAATCCTCAAATAAAACACCCCTGCTTTGAGTTAAACGAATACAAACATTTTCCAAACGTCTAAACACTTTGTTTGTTATAACGTTAAAGACGAAAGTTCCAGACGAGGCATTTTCCTCTACATTGCAACAAAGTTCCTGAATTTGACTTGCCTCCAAATTATTAGCTAATAAAATGAAGGACTGAATGTTTAAATCTCTATCAAAGATTGGTCCAAAGTATAGTATGAGTGAAACTAACTTAGTTTTTCAAATGTCACACCCCTGTTTTGGGTAAATTGAGTAGCATTTGGTTTTCTTCAAGTGCAAAAAAAATCTACAAAACAAAACGAACAGTTGCTGAAAAAACTTCAAGACAATTATTTTGGATGTTGCTTAATTTCCTGTAAAACTAGAACGAGGTCAATCCTTTAGGGTCTAACGGATTGACCTCTGACCATGCAAGTGATGACTGAAACTATAACTAAAGTTTTCAAAAAAAGCACCCCTGTTTTGGGTGAAAAGAACAGGACTTAATTTCCTCAAGTGTTAACAAAACTAACAGTTGACTGCAACAACCTTAAACATTTCCTCTAAACCTTAAGACTTCAAACCTTTAGGGCCTAATTGAATGATCTCTGACAATGCAAGTGATAATTTTAATTTTGGCAGACCAGTTTATGACCTTTGACCCAAGAATGGAGATTTTGGAGTTGTACAGATCAATACACTTTTACATCATTGGATCCAGAAAAAAAACATGCCACTTAATGCTGAACATTATCAAGGCGCCGGTATCCGCCACAGACGGGCGCTCATATTCGCATCGTTTTTTATGACATGTATGCGGAGCTATGAATAGGACACTTATTTCATGTAGCAACTTGTAAAGTTTTAAAGTACATGTACTTCCATGTAGTGCACTTTTAACAACTTATTTTCTAACTTTTTTTGCAAGGCAATTATTTATTACCTCTTTTGGCTATTAATTTAAAACGCCAAATGCCATCAACTTATTTTACAATAATTTGTAATTTTTGTTCTTTAGGCGTTTCTAGATAATACCTATATGAAAAACTTGAGGTTTTTTAAAAGGAAAATTTCAGATAAGACTTTCAAAGCAAAACATTACTTTTCCAATTGTGGAAAACAATTTTTTTGTATATCTTGTGAATATAATGGAAACACTTTAGCTCTGTTATAGGACTAAACTGCTGCAGCTTGGTCCTACTTGGTTCCATTTTCAAAACTGTGCTCTCAGATATGATTTAAATGGCAATTCTCCAAGAACTTAGCCAATAAACTGTATTAGTTATCTTTCATTTAATCATTTTAGTCAAGGACCTTTGTAAAAAAATGTGATCTCCTGCAACGGTTTGCCCTAGACCATGACCAGGCCCTAACCTTGACATAGAATCGACCTTTGACTTCCACCTAATACTAACCATCTATGAACTAACCTACAAGTAATCCAATGTCATCTTTGGTATAAAAAGGCAATGAAATGAGTTTTGTTCTTACACAGAAATTGTAGACGCTAAGTGGCATGACCAAGCAAAACATGTTTCTCCGGCCCTCATACCATCAACTGGATAGAAGTCATCATCATCTACCGGGTCCAGATTCCATTGGCTCAAGCGAAGACATCTCAAGGCACCTCTTGATGGTCTCAAACGAACCCCAGTACAAACCTGTTTACTAGACAACAAAAGAATGACGTGACCAACAAAAGGCTAAATGATAAGGGGCCCTCATCCCGACGTCTTGAGAGATCGATCAACACGTTTTAGGGACCAACGACTCGCTTCCAGCTCACATCCTAGTGTTGAGAGTGTGCTTCCAAAAATGCTCGCTCTAGCTCGTCAGATTTTGTAAGGCATTACACCATTGAAGAGAACACTAGTGGTGCATCTAATTGAACTTCACTGAACAGAGAACATACCTTCCATTGCACCCGGGCCGAGCAGGATCACCACTTGTTCCAGGCAGCCGAGGGGGTCCACCGACAGGCACAGGTGTTTGCACAACTCTGCAGATGAGTTTTTTTGAGGGTTTTTATACATGGATGAAACAAACTCATCAAAATGAGCTACTCTTACACAATGAAGCCATGTGTTCCATTTGGAACATTTCAAGAGGGAAAAACCCAAAATACAACAGAAAAAGAAAAAGATAGTAAAGTTGAAAATTTTTGTGGATTTTGCCTTTGAGCTTTGAACGATACTCCTAATATCATGCAGAGCAAAAGGTACTAAAAAAACCATACAAAGTTAGAAAAGAACAGTGCAATTGTTTTTCAATTTTGCTTTGAAAGAAATGTTAACCCCACTGTAAAGTTTTGCCAATTTCTGAAACAAAAATGATGACCTCACTCGCAAGCAAAATCATAATTTTATGAGTATCTATAAATTTGGTAATGACTTCATTTATGGTAGGAGCAACTCATGTTTAAATTAAGGTAATCACAAAGTAAACTCACAAAGATAAATGATTCAGAATTAAATATTAGTCTGAAAAAAGGGGGGGGGGAAAAGGAAGAAGAAAATGTATCAAACAGTTCAAATTTGTTTCATAGTTATTGGTCCAAAAATGAATTTTTGGGATAAACTTCTTGAACAATTTCAATCAGAGTACTCTGACTGGTTGAACTATTTCCCAGGAAGACAATCATGTGCAATGAAGGTCTGCTTGGGAAAGATTTTTCAAGAGTTTTCAGTATTTGTGTGCACTAATTTATGTAATCATCAGACTTTATTTAATTCTGAATCATTTAACTTTTGTCCATAAACAAAGGGATGGATCTTTTTTAATCAACACTTAGGAAAGAATGGGCAATTCACCCAAGTGGAAGGGTCATTCACCACACAGGGAACATGCGTATGGGTCATTCTCCACACAAGGGGAAGTATGGTTCATTCACCACACGGTGGAAAGCATGGGTCATTCACCACACAAGCGGAAGTATGGGTCATTCACCACACAAGGGGAAGTATGGGTCATTCACCTCAGGGGGAAACTATGGGTCCTTCACCACACAAGAGAAGTATTGGTGGTTTCCCACACAAGGGAAGTATGGGTAATTCACACAAGAAGTACTGGTGATTTCCCACACAAGGGAAGTATGAGTAATTCACACGAGAAGTACTGGTGATTTCCCACACAAAGGAAGTATGGGTAATTCACCACACAAGAGAAGTACTGGTGATTTCCCACACAAGGGAAGTATGGGTAACTCACACAAGAAGTACTGGTGATTTCCCACACAAGAGAAGTATGAGTAATTCACACGAGAAGTACTGGTGATTTCCCACACAAAGGAAGTATGGGTAATTCACCACACACGAGAAGTACTGGTGATTTCCCACACAAGGGAAGTATGGGTAATTCACACGAGAAGTACTGGTGATTTCCCACACAAGGGAAGTATGGGTAATTCACCACACAAGAGAAGTACTGGTGATTTCCCACACAAGAGAAGTATGGGTAATTCACACAAGAAGTACTGGTGATTTCCCACACAAGGGAAGTATGAGTAATTCACACGAGAAGTACTGGTGATTTCCCACACAAGGGAAGTATGGGTAATTCACCACACAAGAGAAGTACTGGTGATTTCCAACACAAGGGAAGTGTGGGTAATTCACACGAGAAGTACTGGTGATTTCCCACACAAGGGAAGTATGGGTAATTCACCACACAAGAGAAGTACTGGTGATTTCCCACACAAGGGAAGTATGAGTAATTCACACGAGAAGTACTGGTGATTTCCTACACAAGGGAAGTGTGGGTAATTCACCACACAAGAGAAGTACTGGTGATCTCCCGCACAAGGGAAGTGTGGGTAATTCACCACACAAGAGAAGTACTGGTGATTTCCCACACAAGGGAAGTATGGGTAATTCACCACACAAGAGAAGTACTGGTGATTTCCCACACAAGGGAAGTGTGGGTAATTCACCACACAAGAGAAGTACTGGTGATTTCCCACACAAGGGAAGTATGGGTAATTCACCACACAAGAGAAGTACTGGTGATTTCCCACACAAGGGAAGTGTGGGTAATTCACCACACAAGAGAAGTACTGGTGATTTCCCACACAAGGGAAGTATGGGTAATTCACCACACAAGAGAAGTACTGGTGATTTCCCACACAAGAGAAGTATGGGTAATTCACCACACAAAAGGATAAGTATCTTTTCGTGAAATCCTACCTAAAGATCCATCCCATTTCTAAATTACTGTTTAGGTAAACTACTGATGATACTGCAGGGCTCCGGCGTTAATAGACAGCGGCATCCACTCTGAATGGAGATCCGACACTCTCTGTCTGGATTTGTTGATCCGACACTCTCTGTCTGGATTTGTTGATCCGACACTCTCTGTCTGGATTTGCTGATTTCTGTAGAAGATGAAACAAGGAAAAAGCAAACTTATTAAACATATTTGTCAGTAGAACTTTTGATAGCGCTCGACAAACAACACGAATCTTCCCTAAGGTCCTTTTTCACAGTTCTTACCAGTAGTACCCATGCTCAGAACTACAAACGCAGTACTGAGCATGTGCGCCCACGCTCAGAGCTGTCAAAAAGGCCTTATGTGTCTGCTGTGGCCAGCGTCTCAAAAGTCTCCCATTAACTGTGTCATGGCCTCTGTAGCTGCTGGCCTGAATTGGAGCTGGTGCCCCTTACATTTTTGTTTTACAAAACCTAAACAACACAAGTTAGTAATTTAATTAAATCTAATGTTTTCACACATAACATCTTCATAGTGTTCTTGAAATAATCTCCTCAGAATTTCAATTAAATTTTGTGGGTCCATGCTATGTGTGTGTGAATTTTTTGTACAGTATGTGTTAATACGTATAAAAATAAGTTTACAAATTTGTGCATAACAAATTCATATGATATCTCGGTCGGATGTCACTGTAGTATGTATACAAAAGTGAAAGGCCTCCGGGAATAGTCCATACCACTTTGTAAATTGTATACTTCCAACATTGAGCCATTCTCATTGGTAGAAACACGTCAGCATCAATAAATAAAAAAGGAAACCCTTCCAGTCAGTTTGTGGAAAAGTGTTTAACATACCTTGATTGTATTGTAGAGCCAGGGTTCTAGTCCATCATCTAGAGGTCCATGATACTGGGATGACATCAGAGAGCTTCAGCAGAGGGTACGTCTGGGTTTGCTTCTCTCTGAAGGGTGATTCAACAGGACCGAGCAGTGGATGCTAAGGCCAGGGTCATCAACTCAGAGGTTCTCAAGCAGAGGATGACCAAGCTGCCTCAGTTCATCAGGGTGCCACCAAGGAACATCTCAGGAGTTTGTTTTGTTACTCACAGATAATCTGTTGCAAAGGAAAAGCAATGAGAACATTTATTAAACAGCACAAGCCTGGAATAATAGGGCAGCCTGGAACTAGAGGCCATGCTGACCATTTCTTTGTTAATGCCACTGACTTCAGGATTTTACAATGGTAGAGCCCTTTGTGAAATGAAAACACTCTTGCCTTCTCAAAGATAAAATTAAAGGGCTGGTGTATAACTGTTGCAGTTACATTGTGTTTTTATTATTTATTTAAACATGAATAAAAAACCTTCATTACATATACTGCTCAACTAAATCATTGTTTAAAAAATAGAATAAAAGTGTAAAGATTTCATGTTTTGTGGTACTATCAAGCTGATACCAGTAACAAACTTTTACCTGCACTTTTCAACTTACACAAAAACATTGGATAAATTAACTGATCAGCTAATGGTGTGAATTTCCTTTAACACCAATTTTGTCAGACTGTGTGTTCTGACTCACACAATTTCAAATGCAGTCCTTAAAGTATGTCCCCCAACAGTATGCTCTCTAAATGCAAAAGAGTGAAAATTCACTCTCTCACCCGAGTGGTGTCATTGTGGCTCTTTTGAGAGTGAAACTCACTGTGCATCACCCTTTTTGAGTGAAATGGGAGCAAACTTTACTCTGATTCAAGTTGTTGAAAATACCCATCTTTCACTTTAATAAGAGTTGTCCGCCATATGGCTCTTTGCAAGAGTGGTATGGCTGACAAAACGAGTGGTTTTTCATATTTAGAAAGTGGTTGTACAAAAATGTCCTGAAAATAAATTCATTGTAGAAGTTTACAAATTTCTCTCAAGGTAAAACTTTGGAAGTTCTAGAGAATTTTGGTTCACTATATCACCACAAATGAATCCCCAAGAGGTTTGGCAAAGAGTGAGCACAGGCCTGAACCCTTTTAGTTATACAGGAGACAGCAACATTGCTGTGTTAACAAAGGAACATCTTTGTCATTTCTTTTAACTTTTGATAAATAAAAGAAAACCTTGATGGCTTAACTATAACTCTGCTGATAAATAAAAGGCTATTGGCAGTGACTATCAACATACCTTGGTTGCATCATGGGTCCAACGTTGCTCCTGGTGTTCTGCTCATCAGGTCTGTAGTGACATCAAAGGTTCCGTACCACTGAGTGAGATCAATCTATGAGTTTTCTTCGGTGTCATGAGGGTGTTCTTGTTAAATTTAACCACATCGGCTATGTTGTGCGAAGTAAGATTGACATCCACTACATAGGTGTCTCAAGTAAAGGAAGACCGAGAAGTTTCAATGGGATGAAGCGTGAACATCTTGAGATCTTGTGTTGTCTCTGATGGTTTTATCTGTTGTAAAGAGAAGGGCAGAAAAGGATTAACTACATGTAAGACAGTATGTGTCTTTGGTTGTGCAAACTTCAGAGAGGGATGTTTCATCAGCCATCTCTGAACACACAAGTACAAACAAACCAATAGGATTCGTTTATAATAATATTGAGGTTCAATGCCTGCCTGGCAGTGACTCTGGCAACAGTCTCAGTTTTCAGGGTTGAATTGAAATTTAAGCAATGTGATGCATCAAAATATCTTACTACTATTCTTTCAGTGATGCAATTTTTTAAATATTGATTCTGCTGTACAGAAGTGAGTACCGTAAATAAAAAGAACAATCATAGCATTCTAACCAAATGATTCATTTGTATTCATCCATGATCCTTCAGAAATAAACAACACCACAAACCAAGTATCTTTCATTGAACGATCAAACCTGATCTATGACTGTTGGCAGATAAACAAAAAACAGGAAATCAAGACTCCATATGTTTTCATGACAACATGCAACCCTTGTATAAACCTTTTTGACTGATATCGTGCAGTCAAAAGACACTGGTCAATGATCCAAAGCAACAACACACCCTGGGAAATTTCCCGTACCCTCACTTTGTTGCTTTTATTAAAAAAAAAAGACCAAAATATACGGAAAAACTGGTCAGAGCAAAATTTAATCAGAGTCCAACCGACTTATCAACTCAACAGCTCTCCCCCCGTTCATAATGACTCTGTTTTGGAAGACCACGACGAAGCTGCACTAAAAATCTAATCTCCTTATGGGAGGAACAAGTCGACAACAAACAAGGCATCTATCACTCAGAATAACCGTCCCCAAAAGAGCAACCATATACAACCTCGAACCGAAACAAACACAACCAACCCTCCACTGTCTACACACAAGACATGAGACATACCGATTCTTGGTAAGAATCAACTACTTGCAAGTGATGAGTGCCCGTACTCGAGGCATGAAAACATGTTATTGATATTTGAGGATCTGACAAAATATCCTCAGTCTCACCTATCTCCTTGAAACTCACAAAAACCAACTGGTCCTTTTCAGGACCACCACCACTTCCAAGAAGAGAATAACATTACTTGTCTTTATCGTCGTTTATATAATCATATTAAAACGGAATTTCGTTATTACATATTATTATCATCAATACCATAATTTATTTGAAATTAATTTTGCAATTAAAATTAAATCTCTTGAAGTATGACTAAATGCATATTCAACAAACGAGCCCATATCTCACAATCCCAACAAAAAGCAAATCGCTTTTCAAGTACCTGCTCAAATACCAAACATTTCATTAAGAAGAATATTCTTACACAAATAGAGGAACAAAGTAAACGATTCATCACCAATTTATCTAAAACCAACCTTTCCCCAATCGAGAAAGTGGTTTTAGGAAAAGGTCTTAGTTTTGTTCTAACTACCGCTAAACCCAACAGACCAAAACTTCTGAGTGATTTCAATATCTTCCAAAGAAGAATGAGAATTGCTTTCCTGATGCACAACAAACTTGTCAAAATGCAACCATTCAAACCACCATCAAAATGGCAACCAAATAAAACCCAATGTGAGACCCTTGGAACTATTTGGAAGCTACAAAATACCAATTTGCTCATGTCAGACTGAGAAATCAGAAACCAAACATGACAAAACAAGAGCTATCAACTATAACAAAACTCAAAAACAACCCAGACATCGTAATTAAACCATACGACGAGGGTAGAGGCATTTGCAAAATGAACCATGACGACTACCTACAAGCAGGTTACCGCCATCTTGAAAATTTAACAATCCCACCAAATGTTTCGATGTACACAAATGTCCGCCAAAATGAGGCGATAAACAGCGTATGCAATGCCCTCAACCATAACCTCCACTCATACCCTATCACAAAATTACCCTCCGACTACTTCTGCAAACTCTTGGAACTGATTCTGGGAAGAAACTGCTTCCATTTCGGTGACAATATTACCTACAAAAAATTGGATGTGCCATGGGCTCAACTAAGAGCCCCGGAAATTTGTGATATCACAATACACAATCTGGAAAAACAAACCCTTCAACAAGCTGATCATATTCTAACTTGGTGGCGCTATAGAGATGACATTCTCATCATCTATAACAGTACCCTTGAAAATTTCAAGGATCTAATCAACACTATGAATCAAATGCACCCTACCCTCAAATTTACTTCTGAGGCATCTGATACTTCAATCAACAACCTTGTCCTAAACATTTTTAAAGGGAAAAGGTTCCGAGAAACTGGTGCCCTGGACACAAAAGTCTACACCAAACCCATGCAAACCTACCAATACCTACACAGAACATCATCACACCCCCACGTGTTCAAAGCATTCATGAACGGAGAAACCCTTCACTATGCCAGAAACACAAATAGTGAAGATTATTTCTTAATCAAGGTTAATACTTTCTCAGAAGGACTTAAAGCTAGAGGTTACGGTCCATCAGAAATAAACAAAATCACTCAGAAAGTATCTTTCAATCTAACGATCAAATCTGATTCATAAACGACAGAACAAAAAGGAAAACAAAACTCCGCTTGTCTTTACGATAACATACAATCCTTGTACCAATCATGGTGACTTGACCTGTGCAATCAATCAAAACTGGCCACTAATACTACGCAACGAAACACTCCACAGGATTTTTCCAAATCCTCCATTTGTTGCTTTAAAAAAAGACTAGAATATTAGGCAAAGACTTATCAGAGCAAAACTTAATCAAGGTCCAATCAACTTGTCAACCCAACAGCTTTCCACCATCCCAACGACTCTGGTTTTAACAAAGGTCAAGATGATGCAATGGAAATCCTACTTTCCTTACTGGAAGAACAAGTCACAAACAAACAAGGATCTCACTCAAAATAACCGTCAGCTAACGGACTATCAACATTTACTTCGAACCGTCACCATCTAACTCAACCCTACCGTCTAAAATCCAGACATGAGACATACGGACTCTTTTAGAAACAACCAACTGGAACTGATGAGTGCCCGTACTCAAGGCATGAAAACATGTTATTGCTACTCATGGATCTGTATTAAAAAATATCCTCAGTCTCACTATCCCCAGTTGAAATCATTGACTCAATTTGTCATGCTAGTTCCTCTGGTCACTCTATATTCATACAAAAATAACCCTCATCAAAACAAAAAATCTATGAATACCCAGACATGGACCTCACCCATAAAACATGTAAAAACATTTTTGCGGTTTTATGATCCTCAAGTCAACAGTTTTGGAGTGTCACTGAATTGGACAGCGCCTTCATTTATCAATTTCATTAAATCTAATGTTTTCACACATAAAATCATCATAATGTTCTTGAAATAATCTCCTCAGAATTTCAATTAAATTTTGTGGCTCCTATAAAGTATAACTGGCGCATTTAAATGGAATGATGGTTAAGGAAAAGTACATCATTACTTCTTGGGAGACTTGGTTAATTTCCATTGTGAAACTAAAGATTAAATGTGGTAGGGGAAAGTGGTTGTACAAAAATGACAAGTCCTGAGAATAAATTCATTGTAGAAGTTTACAAATTTCTCTAAAGGTAAAACTTTGGAAATTCTAGAGAATTTTCGTTCACTATATCACCACAAATGATTCCCCAAGAGGTGTGGCAAAGAGTGAGCACACGCCTGACCCCTTTTAATTATTACAGGAAAACAGCAACATTGCTGTGTTAGAAAGAAAACTCTAATCTGATGTATACTCTAGTAGAAGGAGTACAAACACTTTTTTCCCATCAATTCCACATTTGGAAAAGAAAAAATAAACTTTTTCTACACCAAACCAACACAGATTTGGCCTTGAATCCCAAAATAAACCTTTGCGACCTCCCACGCTTTTCTGTGTAAGCCTAAAACATCTCCAACGGAACAATTGGATGCACTGATTGCAAACAACACAGGAACTTTCCAACTGACCAATCACCACCCGCAGCACAATGCACGTCAACAAAACCAACCCCCTCCATACCTGAAGAACACAGTGAGGCCTCCCCACCCACACCGAGAGTTTGAATTCAGCTCTGCGTTCACCGCAGACTGGACCAGACTAAATAACAGGGCCTCTTTACTCTTCGCCAACAAGACTGTAGCTGAGTACGACAGGGTAGCAATGGAAATCGATGGTATGCTGGAAGCAGCCAAGGCAACGGGTCAAGAACACCTTATACAACACTTCAATGGTGCGGAGCTTTTTGGATTCTTCATCCACCCTAGACCACCACCAAACCAGGGTACGAAGAGAAAAAGAGATAAGTGAGAGCTCACTCACACAAATCAATCAGTCCTTTTCAGGAGTGAGCACAGGCCTGAACCCTTTTAGTTATACAGGAGACAGCAACATTGCTGTGTTACAAAGGAACATCTTTGTCATTTCTTTTAACTTTTGATAAATAAAAGAAAACCTTGATTGCTTAACTATAACTCTGCTGAGAAACAAAAGGCTATTGGCAGTGACTATCAACATACCTTGGTTGCATCATGGGTCCAACGTTGCTCCTGGTGTTCTGCTCATCAGGTCTGTAGTGACATCAAAGGTTCCGTACCACTGAGTGAGATCAATCTATGAGTTTTCTTTGGTGTCATGAGGGTGTTCCTGTTAAATTTAACCACATCGGCTATGTTGTGCGAAGTAAGATTGACATCCACTACATAGGTGTCTCAAGTAGAGGATGACCAAGGAGTTTCAATGGGATGAAGCGTGAACATCTTGAGATCTTGTGTTGTCTCTGATAGTTTTATCTGTTGTAAAGAGAAGGGCAGAAAAGGATTAACTACATGTAAGACAGTATGTGTCTTTGGTTGTGCAAACCTCAGATTTGAGCAAAGTTTTGGACAGGGATGTTTCATCAGCCATCTCTGAACACACAAGTACAAAAAAAACCAATAGGATTCATTTAAAATAATATTGAGGTTCAATGCCTGCCTGGCAGTGACTCTGGCAACAGTCTCAGTTTTCAGGGTTGAATTGAAATTTAAGCAATGTGATGCATCAAAATATCTTCTACTATTCTTTTAGTGATGCAATTTTTTTAATATTGATTCTGCTGTACAGAAGTAAGTACCGTAAATAAAAAGAACAATCATAGCATTCTAACCAAATGATTCATTTGTATTCATCCATGATCCATCAGAAATAAACACCACAAACCAAGTATCTTTCATTGAACGATCAAACCTGATTTATGACTTTTGGCAGATAAACAAAAAACAGGAAATCAAGACACTTAAATAGTGCAGTCAAAAAACACTGATCAATAATCCAAAGCAACAACACAAACCGGGAAATTTCCCGTACCCTCACTTCGTTGCTTTCATTTGAAAAAAAAGACCAAAATATACGGGAAAAACTGGTCAGAGCAAAATTTAATCAGAGTCCAACTGACTTTTCAACTCAACAGCTCTCCACCATTCATAATGGCTCTGTTTTCGAAGACCACGACAAAGCACTAGAAATTCTAATCTCCTTATGGGAGGAACAAATCGACAACAAACAAGGCATCTATCACTCAGAATAACCGTCCCCAAAAGGACAACCATATACAACCTCGAACCGAAACAAACACAACCAACCCTCCACTGTCTACACACTAGACATGAGACATACCGATTCTTGGTCAGAATCAACTATTTGCAACGGATGAGTGCCCGTACTCGAGGCATGAAAACATGTTATTGCTATTTGAGGATCTGACAAAATATCCTCAGTCTCACCTATCTCCTTGAAACTAAACACGTAATCTGTCATGCTAGTTCCACCGATCATCTTATATTCATCAATTAATCCCTGTCAAAATGACAACATTATGAATATAAAAATTGTAAAAATTCTTTTACATTTTTGTGATTTCAAGTCAACAGTTACGAAGTGTCACTAAATTGGACAGCACCATCACTTACCAATCAAAAAATCATATTTAATACCAATTGTGTTATTAACTTCAACCTATAAATTTTCCGAGAACATGCAAAAGGCATACCCATAAATTTCTTTTAAACAAAAGAAAAGGTTCCGAGAAACTGGTGCCCTGGACACAAAAGTCTACACCAAACCCATGCAAACCTACCAATACCTACACAGAACATCATCACACCCCCCACATGTGTTCAAAGCATTCATATACGGAGAAACCCTTCACTATGCCAGAAACACAAATAGTGAAGATGATTTCTTAATCAAGGTTAATACTTTCTCAGAAGGACTAAAAGCAAGAGGCTACGCTCTATCAGAAATATACAAAATCACTCAGAAAGTATCTTTCAATCTAACGATCAAATCTGATTCATAAACGACAGAACAAAAAGGAAAACAAAACTCCGCTTGTCTTTATGACAACATACAATCCTTGCATCAATCATGGAGACTTGACCTGTGCAATCAATCAAAACTGGCCACTAATACTACGCAAAGAAACACTCCACAGGATTTCTCCAAATCCTCCATTTGTTGCTTTCAAAAAGGACCAGAATATTAGGCAAAGACTTATCAGAGCGAAACTTAATCAAGGTCCAATCGACTTGTCAACCCAACAGCTCTCCACCATCCCAACAACTCTGGTTTTAACGAAGGTCAAGATGAAGCACTCGAAATCCTACTTTCCTTATTGGAAGCACAAGTCACAAACAAACAAGGATCTCACTCAAAATAACCGTCAACTAACGGACTATCAACATTTACTTCGAACCGTCACCATCTAACTCAACCCTACCGTCTAAAATCCAGACATGAGACATACGGATTCTTTTAGAAACAACCAATTCCAACTGATGAGTGCCCGTACTCGAGACATGAAAACATGTTATTGCTACTCATGAATCTGTATTAAAAAATATCCTCAGTCTCACTATCCCCAGTTGAAATCATTGATTCGATTTGTCATGTTAGTTCCTCTGGTCACTCTATATTTATACAAAAATAACCCTCGTCAAAACGACAAAAAATCTATGAATATAATACCCGGACATGGACCTCACCCATAAAACATGTGAAAACATTTTTGCGGTTTTATGATCCCCAAGTCAACAGTTTTGGAGTGTCACTAAATTGGACAGCGCCTTCATTTATCAATTAATCAATTTCACTAAATCTTATGTTTTCACACATAACATCTTGATAGTGTTCTTGAAATAATCTCCTCAGAATTTCAATTAAATTTTGTGGTTCCTGTATAGGATAATGCCCGAGGTGCGTGCCATTCGTACCCACGAATGGCGCGTACACCAAGGGCATTATACGACTTAACCTCCACCCGTGACATCTTGCTATTGTTCCATATCGCTCCATTATTTTGCACGAATGGCGTGATAATGTTCAATATAAAAGTTTACCTATTTGGTATGAATTACGTAACTATGTTCAGTGAATATGACTGGCACAAACCATGGTCTGTTTAAGACCGGGACTTAGGTTCATCACTCCCTACTGATCTTTGGTCGGTGGTAGATCACAGTAGGCATATTAGCACTATGGATCGAACTCGAAGCGACAGTGAAAGCGAAAGTGATTTCTGTATAACTCAAAATAAATTTAGTCAAGCTGTAGAAAGTGACGACTACAACACAGATGATGTGGTAGCAGACTTATTTGACTTAGAAACAAATCCTGTGGAGATAAAACAAGCATGGATGGCGGAACAAGTGACCTACCAACCGATAGTTTCTGATATTTCGGATGATGAGCTTTTGGCAACCTCAATTGCAATAAAGGAGGAAGAATTAGCCACTACAGCCATAACCTCTGGTGCTGTAGTCAAGTTTGGCAGGGTTATAGACACGGACCGTTTTGAGACACCAAAAGAAGACATGGAAATGGCCACAATGACAAGAAGAAGGTATCGTACAGATTGATATTTTATATTTTGTCTTTAGAAATCCCTTAAAATTTGTCGGAACTATCAAAATACATGCAGTTTAAAAAATAAAACAACACAAATTTTGCCTGAAAAATCTGTAATTTAAAAATATATTATAATACTTCACTCGATTCAGTCAGTGCATGCTAGAACTATCTTAATCTTGATTAACACAATCAATTGTGTACCGCCCTCTTTAATTATCTCTTCAAAACTACCTGATTATTGCTGTTATTAAACTATCGCGGCAATAAACATGTTTGCTCCACGTATGACTGCTAAATCTTGAAGATTGGGACGATCCATTTGTATCCCCTTTATTATTGTTATCAATTTCAAAGATGCCTATTTTGTGTTTTTTTTTCAGGCTGGCAGACAGTACTGAGAAGAAGGTCAAATGGGCTGTGGGATTGTATCGTCAATGGCAATGTCAGCGCAACCAGCGAGCAATGAACAAGCCATCATTGAATATCAGTCCAATCAATGTGCGACTGGAGAGTATGACCAAAGATGAACTCAATTACTCCATCTCCCGCTTCCTCTGTGAGGTTAAGAAGCAGAACCATGAGGACTATCCTGGAGAAACCTTGCATGAGCTTGTTATAAGCCTCCAACTGTATTTTGATATGCTCCGCATGTCATACAAATTCCTTCAAGATACAGACTTCCTGCAAATCAAAAACACCTTGGATGGTTTTATGAAAGATCGCGCCCGTGCTGGTCTTGGAATAAGGCGAAAGCAAGCGCAAGTCATCACACTGGATGAGGAGGAGTCGATGTGGAATAATGGCATTCTTGGCAGTTCCAACCCTACACAGCTACTTAATACTTTGATATATCTCATTGGACTGAATTTTGCATTGTGTGGAGGCCAGGAGCACAGGAATTTGCGGCGCAACAATTCCCGATTAACTGTTCTGACTGACGACAACGGAGGCAAGTTTCTTCGGTACACTGAGGATGTGTCGAAAGCGAACCAAGGAGGGTTAAAACATCGCAAAGTCAAGCCAAAGGTAGTGGATGTCTATGAGAATAAGCACAACCCATCCAGCTGTATTGTCAGACTGTACGAGAAGTACATCCAGCACAGTCCCCCTCATAACGCAGACGCGTTCTATCTTCGCCCACTGGCCAAACCTAATGGGGAAGTTTGGTACGCAAATCAGCAACTGGGTTGCCATAAGCTAGCGAAAGTTGTTGCAGATATGTGTAAGGAAGCCGGATTATCGGGACATCGCACCAATCACTCACTCCGCGTGAGTGCAGCAACTCGAATGTTTGAAAATGAAGTTGATGAGCAGTTAATTTGTGAAGTCACGGGCCACAGGTCAAGTGCAGTCAGAAGTTACAAACGTACCAGTGACAACCTAAAACGCAAGGCAAACTCTGTCGTACAGGGTCTATCAGTAGAAGAAACAGACCGAAAAAGGGCTAACACCTCCTCTACCGCATGCATCCCAACTGCAGCTACAACCAGCACAAAGGTGGTTACAGACCAACAGAGAAATATAACACTGACACTGAATTTGAATCTCTAGGACCCACTACGTGCATCATATTGCGTGATTGTAATCTTCGTAAACTTTCAATTTAAATTAATATTTCTTAATTGCCCCGCTTGCACAGTGGGTGAAATGTTCTCATCGCGCCATTCGTGCAAAATAATGGAGCGATGGGACAATAGCATGACGTCACGGGTGGAGGTTAAATAAAGTATAACTGGCGCATTTAAAAGGAATGGTGGTTAAGGGAAAGAACATCATTGCTTCGTTGGAGACTTAATTTCCATTTTGAAACTAAAGATTAAATGTGGTAGGTGAAAAAGTCCATTTGATATTTTGTCAAGATAGTCAACATATGGCTGTTTGCAAGAGTGGTATGGCAGACAAAACGAGTGGTTTTTCATATTTAGAGAGTGGTTGTACAAAAATGACAAGTCCTGAAAAAAAAATTCATTGTAGAAGTTTACAAATTTCTCTAAAGGTAAAACTTTGGAAGTTCTAGAAAATTTTGGTTCACTATATCACCACAAATGAATCCCCAAGAGGTTTGGCAAAGAGTGAGCACAGGCCTGACCCCTTTTAGTTATTACAGGAGACAGCAACATTGCTGTGTTAGAAAGGTAGAAGGAGTACAAACACTTTTTTCCCATCAATTCCACATTTGGAAAGGAAAAAATACACTTTTTCGACACCAAACTAACACAGATTTGGCCTTGAATCCCAAAACAAACCTCTGGGACCTCCCTCGCTTTTCTGTGTAAGCCTAAAAACCTCCATCGGAACAATTGGACGCACTGATCACAAACAACACAGGAACTTTCCAACTGACCAATCACCACCCGCAGCACAACGCACGTCAACAAAACCAACCACCTGCCATGCCTGAAGAACACAGTGAGGCCTCCCCACCCACACCGAGAGTTTGAATTCAGCTCTGCGTTCACCACAGACTGGACCAGACTAAACAACAAGGCCTCTTTACTCTTCTCCAACATGAGTGTATCTGAGTACAACAGGGTAGCAATGGAAATCGACAGTAAGCTGGAAGCAGCCAAGCCAGCAAGTTGAGAACACCTTGTACAAAACTTCAACGGTGCGGAGCTTTTTGGATTCTTCATCCAACCTAGACCACCACCAAACCAGGGTACGAAGAGAAAAAGAGATAAGTGAGAGCTCACTCACACAAACCAACCAGTCCTTTTCAGAATTGAGCACAGGCCTGAACCCTTTTAGTTATACAGGAGACAGCAACATTGCTGTGTTAGAAAGGAACATCTTTATCATTGCTTTAAATTTTTGATAAATAAAAGAAAACCTTGATTGCTTAACTATAACTCTGCTAATAAATAAAAGGCTATTGGCAGTGACTATCAACATACCTTGGTTGCATCATGGGTCCAACATTGCTCCTGGTGTTCTGCTCATCAGGTCTGTAGTGACATCAAAGGTTCTGTACCACTGAGTGAGATCAATCTATGAGTTTTCTTCGGTGTCATGAGGGTGTTCTTGTTAAATTTAACCATATCGGCTATGTTGTGTGAAGTCAGATTGACATCAGCTACATCTTGAGGTGTCTCAAGTAGAGGAAGACCAAGAAGTTTCAATGGGATGAAGGGTGAACATCTTGAGATCTTGTGTAGTCTCTTATGGTTTTATCTGTTGTAAAGAGAAGGGCAGAAAAGGAATAACTACATGTAAGACAGTATGTGTCTTTGGTTGTGCAAACCTCAGATTTGTGCAAAGTTTTGGACAGGGATGTTTCATCAGCCATCTCTGAACACACAAGTACAAAAAAAAACCAATAGGATTCATTTAAAATAATGCTGAGGTTCAATGCCTGCCTGGCAGTGACTCTGGCAACAGTCTCAGTTTTCAGGGTTGAATTGAAATTTAAGCAATGTGATGCATCAAAATATCCTTCTACTATTCTTTCAGTGATGCAATTTTTTTAATATTGATTCTGCTGTACAGAAGTGAGTAACGTAAAAAAAAAGAACAATCATAGCATTCTAACCAAATGATTCATTTGTATTCATCCATCATCCATCAGAAATAAACAACACCACAAACCAAGTATCTTTCATTGAACGTTCAAACCTGATTCATAACTTTTGGCAGATAAACAAAAAACAGGAAATCAAGACTCCCTATGTTTTCACGACAACATGCAACCTTTGTATAAACCATTTCGACTTAAATCGTGCAGTCAAAAGACACTGGTCAATGATCCAAAGCAACAACACACCCTGGGAAAATTTCCCGTACCCTCACTTCGTTGCTTTCATTAGAAAAAAAAAGACCAAAATATACGGAAAAAAACTGGTCAGAGCAAAATTTAATCAGAGTCCAACCGACTTATCAACTCAACAGCTCTCCATCATTCATAATGGTTTTCGAAGACCACGACGAAGCTGCACTAGAAATTCTAATCTCTTTATTGGAGGAACAAGTCGACAACAAACAAGGCATCTACCACTCAGAATAACCGTCCCCAAAAGGGCAAACATTTACAATCTCGTACCAAAACAAACACAACCAACCCTCCACTGTCTACACACAAGACATCAGACATACCGATTCTTGGTCAGAATCAACTATTTGCAACTGATGAGTGCCCGTACTCGAGGCATGAAAACATGTTATTGATATTTGAGGATCTGACAAAATATCCTCAGTCTCACCTATCTCATTGAAACTAAAGACACAATCTGTCATGCTAGTTCCACCGGTCATCTTATATTCATCTACAATTAACCCCTGTCAAAATGACAATACTATGAATAAACACATTTACTACGAGTCATTAGACATCATGTCGAAACTAAGCACCAAGCTGTACAAGAAACACACGTCTCCCAAGACCAGCAGTCCAAGACCCACAACGCATTCTAGAGCTGCCTCTGCAACTTCACCAGCATCACAGCCCTCCCACTCATCAGATTTCACTTGCGGACAAATCCCCCTCATAAACCAGCTAGAACACTCCCTCATCACATCACTCAAGGTCTGCGAAGAGTGAGCAAATGAGACACCAACTACCCAAGTCAGGCTTTCTGAATCAGATTTCTAATTGGTGAAATCTTTAGCGGACCCAGTTACAAGGTTAACGGCTGCAAAAAGACACATCACCCACCAACTATCAATTCTAAACACCCACACCGAGAGTTTGAATTCAGCTCAGTGTTCACTACAGACTGGACCAGACTAAATAACAAGGCCTCTTTACTCTTCGCCAAACTGAGTGTACCTGAGTATGACAGGGTAGCAACGGAAATCGATGGTAAGCTGGAAGCAGCCTAGTCAGCAGGTCATGAACACCTTGTAAACACTTCAACGGTGCAGAGCTAAGGACGGCAACACATCTTTTTGGAATCTTCATCTGCCCCAGACCACCTTCAAACCACAGTCCGAAGAGAAAAAGAGATAAGTGAGAGCTCACTCACACAAACCAACCAGTCCTCTTCAGGACCACCACCACTTCCAAGAAGAGAATTACAATACTTGTATTTATCATCGTTTATATAATAATATTACAATGGCATTCCGTAGTTACGTATTATTATCTTTGGGGGTCAAAGGTTTTAGGTTGATTAAACGGTGAGGAGGAATGAGCCACTCCTCATTCCATGAAATGTCCCATATGATCAGCGTCTCAAATAGCCTCTCCTAATTCAAACTCCTACTGCCCGGCTTTGGGTTGCCGATCCCTGTTTAGAACTGTGTGCAGGGGTGTGAAGGCGGGTTTCTGGCGCCTTAAAACCAGATTGCTCCGAGCAGGTGGGGCTCGTAAGCCATGGAAGGCAGCCCTACTAGGAGAAGGAAAACTCTGATTTCAAACCTGGGCAGGGAAAGCTTGTTAGCCTTGGTCGGCAGTTTCCCTAGGTGCGTGTCACGATGAATACGTTGGCGTTACGAAGGGCATCCAGCCGTAAAACTCTTGCTTCAAATCAGCATGAAGGTCATGTCGAATTCAGTTTGTAGTATAAACGGGGCTAGAACCAATGATGAAGGTGTCGTTTCCGGTAGGGTGGGGGTTCGATGTGGGCCTCGCCAGATCGTCATCCAGCAACCACATCAAACTTGCAAACTTCGGATTGCTTCATTGAATGTGGGCACTATGCGTGGTAGGACAAATGAGATAGTGGAAACTCTTGCACGTAGACAGATTGACATTTGCTGTGTTCAAGAAACGCGTTGGAGAGGTAGTTCTGCCAGAATGATATCTGGTAAAGACTGCTGTTACAAATTCTTTTGGAGCAGTGATAGCTCAATTGGTGGAGTTGGACTGCTTTAGCAGAGAAGTAGATAGACAAAGTACTGTCTGTCGTGAGCACAGATAATCGACTCATGTCACTGAAAATTTTGATCGGCAAGAAGATCAGGAGTTTTGTTTGTGCTTATGCCTCTTCTTGCGGCCGTAGAACAGAACAAACAGATTTGTTCTTCGCCAGTCATCGCGATTCCCGACGACAATCTCCTGGTCATCTATGGTGATCTGAATGGCCATGTGGGTAAGGCTTCTGGTGGCTTCAAAGGTTTCCATGGTGGGCATGGTTTTGGTGAGCGAAATCCTGAAGGTGCCAGAATCCTAGACCTATGTGTAGCGGCCAACCTTGCTGTAACCAACACCTTCTTTACAAAGTAAGACAGCAGGGCCATCACATACCGTTCTGGTACAGTCTGCTCCCAAGTTGATTATATCCTTGCAAGGCGTAGTGAGCTAAAGATGGTGCGTGACGTCAAAGTGATCAGCGGTGAAGAATGTGTTACCCAACACAAGCTGCTTGTCTGTGATCTCACTCTGAAAACCAGCATTGGCAGACCCCGGCAAGTTCCACCCAAGCGGCGCTTGTGGAAACTGAAGAACCCCGAAGTCCTGGCACAGTTTCAGAGTCATGTTGAGGAGTCAGTTCAGTCCTTTACAACCCAAACTGCAACCCCAGACGTTGACACTGCCTGGACCGAGATCAAATCCTGTTTACTCAGTGCCTGCGATACACCTGTGGATGGACCAAAGGCGGTTGGCCAAGACAGCAGGAAACATGGTGGTGGAACAATGAGGTTGAGTCTGTCATCAAGGAAAAGAGAAAGCTCCGGAAGGACTGGTAGAAAGGTGGCAATAAAGAAAATTACCTTAAGGCAAAGAGGAAAGCCAAATCAGCGGTGTGTGCTGCGAAGAAGCACGCCCAGGAGGAGAAGTTTGGAAATCTCCGTGGTAATGACGAACGAAATCTTGTCTTTAAGATTGCCCGTAAGATGAAAGGTGAAAACCAGGATATAGTCCGAGACAACTGTGTAAAAGACGACGAAGGAAATCTGCTTTTTGATGATCAAGCCAAGCTCACTGCCTGGAAGTGCCACTACGAGAGGCTGCTGAATGTTGAGTTCCCCTGGGATAAAAATGCTCTGCCTGATGAAGCCCCTGTGCAGGGTCCACCAATCCATATCACAGAGAAAATGGTGTCCGTGGCGTTGTCCAAGATGAAAGCTGGAAAGGCTGCTGGTCCTCAGGTGTTCCGGTCGAAATGATAGGAGCAGTCTGTGCACATTGCAAGAAGTGGATCCACAAATGTTGCTCAGGCGTCAAACGGAAAGTTGAAATCCACCTCCAACTTCAAATGCAGAATGTGTCGTGGGGATCTTCCCCCTCCTGCAGCCCAGCAGCTGTCTGAATTCATCCTAGACCATGAATGCGTCCAACCCTCAACACAAAGAACAAGAGACGTTAAACGCATTGATGAATACCGTAATTATTTGAAATTAATTTTGCATTAAAAATTAATCTCTTGAAGTATGACTAAATGCAAATTCAACAAACGAGCCCTTATCTCACAATCCAAACAAAAAGCCAATCGCTTTTCAAGTACCTGCTCAAATACCAAACGGTTCATTAAGAATATTCTTACACAACTAGCGGAAGAAAGTGAACGATTCATCACCAATTTATCTAAAACCAACCTTTCCCCAATCGAGAAAGTGGCTTTAGGAAAAGGTCTTAATTTTGTTCCAACTCCTGCTAAACCCAACAGACCAAAACTTCTGAGTGATTTCAATATCTTCCAAAGAAGAATGAGAATTGCTTTCCTGATGCGCAACAAACCTGTCAAAATGAAACCATTCAACCCACCATCAAAGTGGCAACCAAATACAACCCAATGTGCGACCCTTGAAAACTATTTGGGAGCTACAAAATACCAAATTGCTCATGTCAGACTGAGAAATCAGAAACCAAACATGACAAAACAAGAGCTATCAGCTAAAACAAAACTCAAAAACAACCCAGACATCGTAATTAAATCATACGACAACGGTAGAGGCATTTGCATAATGAACCATGATGACTACCTGCAGGTAGGTTACCGCCATCTTGAAAATTTAACAATCCCACCATATGTTTCGATGTACACAAATGTCCGCCAAAACGAGGAGAAAAACAGCGTATGCAATGCCCTCAACCATAACCTCCACTCATAACCCTATCACAAAATCACCCTCCGACTACATCTGCAAACTCTTGGAACTGATTCCGGAAAAAACTGCTTCCATTTCTGTAACAACTATTACTTACAAAAAATTGGATGTGCCATGGACTCAACTGCCAGCCAAGAAATTTGTGATATAACACTACACGATCTGGAAAAACAAATCCTTCAACAAGCTGATCATATTCTTACTTGGTGGCGCTATAGAGATGACATTCTCATCATCTATAACAAAACCTTTGAAAATTTCAAGGATCTAACCAACACTATGAATCAAATGCACCCTACCCTCAAGTTTACTTTTGAGGCATCTGATACTTCAATCAACTACCTTGACCTAACCATTTTGAAAGGGAAAAGGTTCCGAGAAACTAGTGCCCTGGACACAAAAGTCTACACCAAACCCACGCAAACATACCAATACCTACACAGAACATCATCACATCCCCCACACGTGTTCAAAGCATTCATATACGGAGAAACCCTTTGCTATGCCAGAAACACAAATAATGAAGATGATTTCTTATTCAAGCTTAATACTTTTTCTGAAGGACTAAAACCAAGAGACTACGGTCTATCAGAAATAAACAAAATCACTCAGAAAGTATCTTTCAAAGAACGATCAAATCTGATTCATAAACGACAAAACAAAAAGGAAAACAAAACTCCGCTTGTCTTTACGACAACATACAATCCTTGTATCAATCATGGTGACTTGACCTGTGCAATCAATCAATACTGGCCACTAATACTACGCAACGAAACACTCCATAGGATTTTTCCAAATCCTCCATTTGTTACTTTCAAAAAAGACCAGAATATTAGGCAAAGACTTATCAGAGCGAAACTTAATCAAGGTCCAATTGACTATGTCAACCCAATGGCTCTCCAGCATTCCCAAAGACTCTGGTTTTAACGAAGGTCAAGATGAAGCACTCGAAATCCTACTTTCCTTATTGGAAGAACAAGTCACAAACAAGGATCTCACTCAAAATAACCGTCAACTAACGGACCATCAACATTTACTTCAAACCGTCACCATCTAACTCAACCCTACCGTCTAAAATCCAGACATGAGACATACGGATTCTTTTGGAGGCCAGTTATCCTTAAAAAATTTCATTTTTGTGGAACAAGTCAGCTCTCAACATTAAAAAGTTTCTGTTTCATTTGTTCTTTCAAACATGCCTGTTGTGCGTACTCCTACGCTAGCTTGTTGGTGCAGAACAGTTGAGTGTATTTCGTTCGCATGTATAGTGCTGAGCAGTCAGAGTCCGGTGACGCGCAAACACACACATAATAGGTTTGCTTGAGTAAACTGTGTTTAAAGTTTGCAGAAATGTTTAACGTTGAGAGCTGAATTACTTCACAAAAAATGACAGATTTATGAGGAATACCTGGCGTTCAAACCAACAACCAAAAAATGTATGCGGCCATGGAATATTAATCCAGTGAGATTAGTAGCTTCCTACAGGTAAGATTTGAAGTATGGCACGTATAGAGCTCTGAAAATTGTCCGCCCCAGAAACTGACCCTCATATCTCAGATGTCACAGTAGTATCACATCTCAGATGTCACTGTAGTATGTATACAAAAGTGAAAGGCCTCCAGGAATAGTCCATACCACTTTGTAAATTGTATATTCCCAACTTTGGGCCATTCTCATTGGTACTTTTGAAGTAGAAACATGTGAGCATAAATAAATCAGAAAGGAAACCCTTCCAGTCAGTTTGTGGAAAAGTGTTGAACATACCTTGATTGTATTGTAGAGCCATGGTTCTAGTCCATCATCTAGAGGTCCATGATACTGGGGTGACATCAGAGAGCTTCAGCGGTGGGTAAGTCTGGGTTTGCTTCTCTCTGAAGGGTGATTCAACAAGATCGAGCAGTGGATGCTAAGGCCAGTGTCATCAACTCAGAGGTTCTCAAGCAGAGGATGTCCAAGCTCCCTGAGTTCATCAGGGTGCCACCAAGGAACATCTCAGGAGTTTGTTTTGTTACTCAGAGATAATCTGTTGTGAAGGAAAAGCAATGAGAACAAAAATAGAGTAAAAGCGTAAAGATTTCATGTTTTGTGGTACTATCAAGCTGATACCAGTCAAAATTTTTCACCTGCATTTTTCAATTCATAAAAAAACATTGGATAAACTAACTTATCAGCTAGTGTGAATTTCCTTTAATACAATTTTTGTAAGACTGTGCTCTCTGAATGCAAAAGAGTGAAAATTCACTCTCTCACCCGAGTGGTGTCATTGTGGCTCTTTGAGAGTGAAGCTCACTGTGCATCACCCTTTTTGATTAAAATGTGAGCAAACTTTACTCTGATTCAAGTTGAAAATACCAGTCTTTCACTCTAATAAGAGTTATCCGCCATATGGCTCTTTGGAAGAGTGGTATGGCGAACAAAACGATTTAGAGAGTGGTTGTACAAAAATGACAAGTCGTGAAAATACATTCATTGTAGAAGTTTACAAATTTCTCTACAGGAAGTTCTAGGGAATTTTGGTTCACTATATCACCACAAATGAATCCCCAAGAGGTTTGGCAAAGAGTGCGCACAGGCCTGAACCCTTTTAGTTATACAGGAGACAGCAACATTGCTGTGTTAGAAAGGAACATCTTTGTCATTTCTTTCAATTTTTGATAAATAAAAGAAAACCTTGATTGCTTAACTATAACTCTACTGATAAATAAAAGGCTATTGGCAGTGACTATCAACATACCTTGGTTGCATTATGGGTCCAACGTTGCTCCTGGTGTTCTGCTCATCAGGTCCGTAGTGACATCAAAGGTTCCGTACCACTGAGTGAGATCAATCTATGAGTTTTCTTTGGTGTCATGAGGGTGTTCTTGTTAAATTTAACCACATCGGCTATGTTGTGCGAAGTCAGATTGACATCAACTACATAGATGTCTCAAGTAGAGGATGACCAAGGAGTTTCAATGGGATAAAGGGTGAACATCTTGAGATCTTGTGTTGTCTCTGATGGTTTTATCTGTTGTAAAGAGAAGGGCAGAAAAAGATTAACTACATGTAAGACAGTATGTGTCTTTGGTTGTGCAAACCTCAGATTTGTGCAAAGTTTTAGAGAGGGATGTTTCATCAGCCATCTCTGAACACAAAAGTACAAAAAAACCAATAAGATTCATTTAAAATAATGTTGAGGTTCAATGTCTGCCTGGCAGTGACTCTGGCAACAGTCTCAGTTTTCAGGGTTGAATTGAAATTTAAGCAATGTGATGCATCAAAATATCTTTCTACTATTCTTTCAGTGATGCAATTTCTTTAATATTGGTTCTGCTGTACAGAAGTCCGTATTGTAAATAAAATGAACAATCATAGCATTCTAACCAAATGATTCATTTGTATTCATCTATGATCCATCAGAAATGAACAACACCACAAACCAAGTATCTTTCATTGAAAAATCAAATCTGATTCATAACTGCTGGCAGATAAACAAAAAACAGGCAATCAAGACTCCATACAACCCTTGTATAAATCATTTCATGCAGTCAAAAAACACTGGTCAATGATCCAAAGCAACAACACACCCCGGGAAATTTCCCGTACCCTCACTTCTTTGCTTTCATTTAAAAAAAAAAGACCAAAATATACGGGAAAACCTGGTCAGAGCAAAATTTAATCTGAGTTCAACCGACTTATCAACTCAACAGCTCTCCCCCCATTCATAATGGTTTTCGAAGACCACGACGAAGCACTAGAAATTTTAATCTCCTTATTGGAGGAACAAGTCGACGACAAACAAGGCATCTATCACTCAGAGTAATTGTCCCCAATTAAGGGCAACCATATATGACCTCGAACCGAAACAAACACAACCAACCCTCCACTGTCTACACACAAGACATCAGACATACCGATTCTTGGTCAGAATCAACTATTTGCAAGTGATGAGTGCCCGTACTCGAGGCATGAAAACATGTTATTGCTGTTTGAGGATCTGACAAAATATCCTCAGTCTCACCTATCTCCTTGAAACTAAAGACGCAATCTGTCATGCTAGTTCCACCAATCATCTTATATTCATCAATTAACCCCTGTCAAAATAACAACACTATGAATATAAAAATTGTAAAAATTCCTTTACATTTTTGTGATTTCAAGTCAACAGTTACGAAGTGTCACTAAATTGGACAGCACCATCACTTATCAATCAAAAAATCATATTTAATACCAATTGTGTTGTTAACTTCAACCTATAAATTTACGAGAACATGCAAAAGGCATACCCATAAATTTCTTTTAAACACCATTTTGGTTGTTTACATACATCAAAAATAACATGTCAACCCCATTCTAACCTTTCTCATTCCAAAAAGGTACTGCTATCCAACCTCCACCCGTCCATATACGGGAAATAAAAATATCAATTCCTTTGGAATTATAATTTTCTGCCTTTCAAAAAATGGACAAACTAATCCTACATAAACACTTTGACAACGTCCACACATCAGCATGCGGAAGGACACCTCAACTACCCTACCTAACCCAACTGAACAGAAAATTAAAACAAATATCTAAAAACACTCAACTTATTTAGTACCTTCTCCCTGAAAGGAAACTCTAATCTGGTTTAAAAATGCAAAATAAGATGTATACACTAGTAGAAGGAGTACAAACACTTATTTTCCATCAATTCCACATTTGGAAAGGAAAAAATGTACTTTTTCTACACCAAACCAACACAGATTTGGCCTTGAATCCCAATATAAACCTCTGGGACATCCCTCGCTTTTCTCTGTAAGCCTAAAAACCTCCACTGGAACAATTGGACACACTGATCGCAAACAACACAGGAACTTTCCAACTGACCAATCACCACCCGCGGCATGGCGCACGTACGCAGTTGGGTCATCTACCTGACGTCGGTAAAGCCAAACGACATCCACCGTCTTCACTGAACCACGAGTCATCAGACATCATGTCAAAACTTAGCACCAAGCTGTACAAGAAACGCACGTCTCCCAAGACCAGCAGTCCAAGACCCTTAACGCATTCTACAGCTGCCTCTCCTACTTCACCAGCATCACAGTCAAACGACTCATCAGATTTCACTTGCGGACAAATCCCCCTCATAAACCAGCTAGAACACTCCCTCATCACATCACTCAAGGTCTGGAAAAGTTTGCTAATGAGACACCGACAAGTCAGGCTTTCTGAATCCGATTTCAAAGTGGTGAAATCTTTAGCGGACCCAGTTACAAGGTTAATGGCCGCAAAAAGACACATCACCCACCAACTATCAAATCTAAACAGTGAGGCCTCCCCACCCACACTGGGAGTTTGAAATCAGCTCAGCGTTCACTGCAGACTGGACCAGACTCAATAATAAGGCCTCATTACCGTTCGCCAAACTGAGTGTACCAAAGTACGACAGGGTAGCAACGGAAATCGCTGGTAAGCTGGAAGCAGCCAAGTCAGCAGGTCGTGAACACCTTGTACAACACTTCAACGGTGGGGAGCTAAGGACTACAACACATCTTTTTGGATTCTTCATCCGCCCCAGACCACCTTTAAACTGCGGTACGAAGAGAAAAAGAGATAAGTGAGAGCTCACTTACACAAACCAACCAGTCCTCTTCAGGACCACCACCACTTCCAAGAAGAGAATTACAATACTTGTATTTATCATCGTTTATATAATAATATTACAATGGCATTCCGTAGTTACGTATTATTATC
Source organism: Marthasterias glacialis (assembly GCA_911728455.2). Classification (NCBI taxonomy): domain Eukaryota; kingdom Metazoa; phylum Echinodermata; class Asteroidea; order Forcipulatida; family Asteriidae; genus Marthasterias; species Marthasterias glacialis. The sequence goes on from OU452225.1 coordinate 24,121,252, forward strand.
TTTGGGGGTCAAAGGTTTTAGGTTGATTAAACGGTGAGGAGGAATGAGCCACTCCTCATTCCATGAAATGTCCCATATGATCAGCGTCTCAAATAGCCTCTCCTAATTCAAACTCCTACTGCCCGGCTTTGGGTTGCCGATCCCTGTTTAGAACTGTGTGCAGGGGTGTGAAGGCGGGTTTCTGGCGCCTTAAAACCAGATTGCTCCGAGCAGGTGGGGCTCGTAAGCCATGGAAGGCAGCCCTACTAGGAGAAGGAAAACTCTGATTTCAAACCTGGGCAGGGAAAGCTTGTTAGCCTTGGTCGGCAGTTTCCCTAGGTGCGTGTCACGATGAATACGTTGGCGTTACGAAGGGCATCCAGCCGTAAAACTCTTGCTTCAAATCAGCATGAAGGTCATGTCGAATTCAGTTTGTAGTATAAACGGGGCTAGAACCAATGATGAAGGTGTCGTTTCCGGTAGGGTGGGGGTTCGATGTGGGCCTCGCCAGATTGTCATCTAGCGACCACATCAAACTTGCAAACTTCAGATCGCTTCATTGATTGTGGGCATTATGCATAGTAGGACAAATGAGATAGTGGGAACTCTTGCACATAGACAGATTGACATTTGCTGTGTTCCAGAATCGTGTTGGAGAGGTAGCTCTGCCAGAATGATATCTGGTAAAGACTGCTGTTACAAATTCTTTGGGAGCGGTGATAGCTCATGAATTGGTGGAGCTGGGCTGCTTTTAGCAGAGAAGTGGATAGACAAAGTACTGTCTGTTGTGAGAACAGATAATCGACTCATGTCACTGAAAATTTTGATCAGCAAGAAGATCGGGAGTTTCGTTTGTGCTTATGCCCCTCAATGCGGCCGTAGGACAGAAGAAAAAGATTTGTTCTTCGCCAGTCATCGCGATTCCAGACGATGATCACCTATTCATCTGTGGTGATCTGAATGGCCATGTGGGTAAGGCTTCTGGTGGCTTCAAAGGCTTCCATGGTGGGCATGGTTTTGGTGAGCGAAATCCTGAAGGTGCCAGAATCCTAGACCTATGTGTAGCGGCTGACCTTGCTGTAACCAACACCTTCTTCACAAAGTCAGACAGCAGGACCATTACATACTGTTCTGGTACAGTCTGCTCCCAAGTTGATTATATCCTTGCAAGGCGTAGTGAGCTAAAGATGGTGCGTGACGTCAAAGTGATCAGCGGTGAAGAATGTGTTACCCAAAACAAGCTGCTTGTCTGTGATCTCACTCTGAAAACCAGCATTGGCAGACCCCGGCAAGTTCCACCCAAGCGGCGCTTGTGGAAACTGAAGAACCCCGAAGTCCTGGCACAGTTTCAGAGTCATGTTGAGGAGTCAGTTCAGTCCTTTACAACCCAAAATGCAACCCCAGACATTGACACTGCCTGGACCGAGATCAAATCCTGTTTAATCAGTGCCTGCGATACACCTGTGGATGGACCAAAGGCGGTTGGCCGAGACAGCAGGAAACATGGTGGTGGAACAATGAGGTTGAGTCTGTCATCAAGGAAAAGAGAAAGCTCCAGAAGGACTGGCAGAAAGGTGGCAATAAAGAAAATTACCTTAAGGTGAAGAGGAAAGCCAAATCAGCGGTGTATGCTGCAAAGAAGCACGCCCAGGAGGAGAAGTTTGGTAATCTCCGTGGCAATGACGAACGAGATCTTGTCTTTAAGATCGCCCGTAAGATGAAAGGTGAAAACCAGGATATAGTCGGAGACAACCATGTAAAAGACGATGAAGGAAATCTGGTTTTTGATGATCAAGCCAAGCTCACTGCCTGGAAGTGCCACTACGAGAGGCTGCTGAATGTTGAGTTCCCCTGGGAGAAAAATGCTCTGCCTGATGAAGCCCCTGTGCAGGGTCCACCAATCCATATCACAGAGAAAATGGTGTCCGTGGCGCTGTCCAAGATGAAAGCTGGAAAGGCCGCTGGTTACTCAGGTGTTCCGGTCGAAATAATATGAGCAGTTGGGTTACAGATCATTGCCCCTATTACCGCTCTCGCAAACCGTGTGGTTCTGCATGGTAGTATCCCAAATGACTGGAATCTTTCCTACATCATCAACTGCTTCAAAGGGAAAGGTGACACCTTGGATAGAGGAAATTTCAGAGCCCTAAAATTGCTCGACCAGGTGCTGAAAATCATAAAACGAGTTGTTGAAGGAGTGATTAGATCACAGGTTGAAATTGGTGAGATGCAGTTTTGCTTCATGCCGGGACGTGGGACGACAGACGCCATTTTCATACTACGACAAATGCATGAGAGATTTCTGGGCAAGCACAAAGACTTATTCTTTGCTTTCATCGACCTAGAAAAGGCCTTTGACAATGTGCCTAGAGAAGTTCTGTGGTGGGCCATGAGGAAGTTAGGCATTGAGGAGTGGTTAGTTAAAACCGTGCAGGCAATGTACACACAAGCCAGGTCTTGCATCCGAGTAATGGACTGTACAGCTCTGGGTTCGATGTAAACACTGGTGTCCACCAGGGTTCAGTACTGAGTCCACTGATGTTCATCATGATGAAGGCACTGTCTTGTGAGTTCAGGACTGGCTGCCCATGGGAGCTGCTTTGTGCTGACGACCTTGTGATCATGGCGGAGTCTGTCAAGGAGCTACAGCACAAGCTTGCAGAGTGGAAAACAAACCTTGAATCCAAGGGTCTCAGAATCAACATGTCAAAGACCAAGATTCTCTGCAGTGATCATGTCCTTGTACAACCTAAGAAGGACACTGGCAAATGGCCCTGCAGTATCTGTCGTAAAGGTGTTGGCAGGAATTCAATCTTCTGTGCCCATTGCAAGAAGTGGATCCACAAACCTTGCTCAGGCGTCAAGGGAAAGTTGAAATCCACCTCCAATTTCAAATGCAGAATGTGTCGTGGGGATCTTCCCACCCTACAGCCCAGCAGCTGCCTGAATTCACCCTAGACCACGAATGCGTCCAACCCTCGACTACAGGGAACAAGAGACGTTAAATGCATTGATGAATACCGTAATTTATTTGAAATTAATTTTGTATTAAAAATTAAATCTCTTGAAGTATGACTAAACGCAATTTCAACAAACGAGCCCATATCTCACAATCCAAACAAAAGGCCAATCGCTTTTCAAGTACCTGCTCAAATACCAAACAGTTCAAGAAGAATATTCTTACACAACTAGCGGAAGAAAGTGAACGATTCATCACTAATTTATCTAAAACCAACCTTTCCCCAATCGAGAAAGTGGCTTTAGGAAAAGGTCTTAATTTTGTTCCAACTCCGGCTAAACCCAACAGACCAAAACTTCTGAGTGATTTCAATATCTTCCAAAGAAGAATGAGAATAGCTTTCCTGATGCACAACAAACCTGTCAAAACGCGACCATTCAATCCACCATCAAAATGGCAACCAAATACAACCCAATGTGCGACCCTTGAAAACTATTCGGAAGCTACAAAATACCAATTTGCTCATGTCAGACTGAGAAATCAGAAACCAAACATGACAAAACAAGAGCTATCAGCTAAAACAAAACTCAAAAACAACCCAGACATCAGAATTAAATCATACGACAACGGTAGAGGCATTTGCATAATGAACCATGATGACTACCTACAGGTAGGTTACCGCCATCTTGAAAATTTAACAATCCCACCAAATGTTTCGATGTACACAAATGTCCGCCAAAACGAGGAGAAAAACAGCGTATGCAATGCCCTCAACCATAACCTCCACTCATAACCCTATCACAAAATCACCCTCCGACTACATCTGCAAACTCTTGGAACTGATTCCGGAAAAAACTGCTTCCATTTCTGTAACAACTATTACTTACAAAAAATTGGATGTGCCATGGGCTCAACAGCGAGCCCAGAATTTTGTGATATCACACTACACAATCTGGAAAAACAAATCCTTCAACAAGCTGATCATATTCTAACTTGGTGGCGCTATAGAGACGACATTCTCATCATCTATGACAGTACCCTTGAAAATTTCAAGGATCTAATCAACACTATGAATCAAATGCACCCTACCCTCAAGTTTACTTTTGAGACATCTGATACTTCAATCAACTACCTTGACCTAACCATTTTGAAAGGGAAAAGGTTCCGAGAAACTAGTGCCCTGGACACAAAAGTCTACACCAAACCCACGCAAACATACCAATACCTACACAGAACATCATCACATCCCCCACACGTGTTCAAAGCATTCATATACGGAGAAACCCTTCGCTATGCCAGAAACACAAATAATGAAGATGATTTCTTAATCAAGCTTAATACTTTTTCTGAAGGACTATAAGCAAAAGAGTACAGTCTATCAGAAATAAACAAAATCACTGATAAAGTATCTTTCAATTAACGATCAAATCTGATTCATAAACGACAAAACAAAAAGGAAAACAAAACTCCGCTTGTCTTTATGACAACATACAATCCTTGTATCAATCATGGTGACTTGACCTGTACAATCAATCAAAACTGGCCACTAATACTACGCAACGAAACACTCCACAGGATTTTTCCAAATCCTCCATTTGTTGCTTTAAAAAAAAAAAACAGAATATTAGGGAAAGACTTATCAGGAGCGAAACTTAATCGAGGTCCAATCGATTTGTCAACCCAACAGCTCTCCAACATCCCAACGACTCTGGTTTTAACGAAGGTCAAGATGAAGCACTCGAAATCCTACTTTCCTTATTGGAAGAACAAGACACAAACAAACAAGGATCTCATTGAAAATAACCGTCAACTAACGGACTATCAACATTTACTGCAAACCGTCGCCATCTAACTCAACCCTACTGTCTAAAATCCAGACATGAGACATACGGATTCTTTTAGAAACAACCAATTGCAACTGATGAGTGCCCGTACTCGAGGCATGAAAACATGTTATTGCTACTCATGGATCTGTATTTAAAAATATCCTCAGTCTCACTATCCCCAGTTGAAATCATCGACTCAATTTGTCATGCTAGTTCCTCTGGTCACTCTATATTCATACAAAAATAACCCTCATCAAAACGACAAAAAATCTATGAATATAATACCCGAACATGGACCTCACCCATAAAACATGTGAAAACATTTTTGCGGTTTTATGATCCCCAAGTCAACAGCTTTAGAGTGTCACTGAATTTGACAGCACCTTCATTTATCAATCAATCAATTTCATTAAATCTAATGTTTTCACACATTACATCTTCATAGTGTTCTTGAAATAAACTCCTCAGAATTTCAATTAAATTTTGTGGTTCCTATAAAAAGGTATAACTGGCGCATTTAAAATGAATGGTGGTTAAGGAAAAGTGCATCATTGCTCCTTGGGAGACTTGGTTAATTTCCCATTTTGAAACTAAAGATTAAATGTAGTAAGGAAAAAAGTCCATTTGATATTTTGTCAAAATAGTAAACATATGGCTCTTTGCAAGAGTGGTATGGTGGACAAAACGAGTGGTTTTTCATATTTAGAGAGTGGTTGTACAAAAATGACAAGTACTGAAAATAAATTCATTGTAGACGTTTACAAATTTCTCTAAAGGTAAAACTTTGGAAATTCTAGAGAATTTTCGTTCACTATATCACCACAAATGAATCCCCAAGAGGTTTGGCAAAGAGTGAGCACAGGCCTGACCCCTTTTAGTTATTACAGGAGACAGCAAAATTGCTGTGTTAGAAAGGAAAATCTAATCTGAAGTACACACTAGTAGAAGGAGAACAAACACTTATTTTCCATCAATTCCACATTTTGAAAGGAAAAAGTATACTTTTTCTACACAAAAACTAACACAGATATGGCCTTGAATCCCAAAATAAACCTCTGGGACCTCCCGCCCTTTTTTGTGTAAGCCTAAAACCCTCCACTGGAACAATTGGACGCACTGATCGCAAACAACAAAGGAACTTTTCAACTGACCAATCTCCACCCGCAGCACGACGCATGTCAACAAAACCAACCCCCTCCATACCTGAAGAACACAGTGAGGCCTTCCCACCCACACCGAGAGTTTGAATTCAGCTCTGCTTTCACCACAGACTGGACCAGACTAAATAACACGGCCTCTTTACTCTTCGCCAACATGAGTGTATCTGAGTACAACAGGGTAGCAATGGAAATCGACAGTAAGCTGGAAGCAGCCAAGCCAGCAAGTCGAGAACACCTTGTACAAAACTTCAACGGTGCGGAGCTTTTTGGATTCTTAATCCACCCTAGACCACCAACAAACCAGGGTATGAAGAGAAAAAGAGATAAGTGAGAGTTCATTCACACAAACCAACCAGTCCTTTTCAGGAGAAAGCACAGACCTGAACCCTTTTAGTTATACAGAAGACAGCAACATTGCTGTGTTACAAAGGAACATCTTTATCATTTCTTTTAACTTTTGATAAATAAAAGAAAACCTTGATTGCTTAATTATAACTCTGCTGATGAATAAAAGGCTATTGGCAGTGACTATCAACATACCTTCATTTAAAATAATATTGAGGTTCAATGCCTGCCTGGCAGTGACTCTGGCAACAGTCTCTGCTTTCAGGGTTGAATTGAAATTTAAGCAATGTGATGCATCAAAATATCTTTCTACTATTCTTTTGGTGATACAATTTTTTTAATATTGTTTTTGCTGTACAGAAGTGAGTACCGTAAATAAAATGAAAAATCATAGCATTCTAACCAAATGATTCATTTGTATTCATCCATGATCCTTCAGAAATAAACAACACCACAAACCAAGTATCTTTCATTGAACGATCAAACCTGAGTCATAACTGTTGGCAGATAAACAAAAAGCAGGAAATCAAGACTCCATATGTTTTCATGACAACATACAGCCCTTGTATAAACCATTTCAACTTAAAATGATCCAAAGCAACAACACACCCCGGGAAATTTCCCATACCCTCACTTTGTTGCTTTCATTAAAAAAAAGACCAAAATATACAGGAAAAACTGGTCAGAGCAAAATTTAATCAGAGTCCAACCGACTTATCAACTCAACAGCTCTCCCCTGTTCATAATGACTCTGTTTTGATAGACCACGATGAAGCTGCACTAGAAATTCTAATCTCCTTATTGGAGGAACAAGTCGACAACAAACAAGGCATCTATCACTCAGAATAACCGTCCCCAAAAGGGCAACCATATACAACCTCGAACCGAAACAAACACAACCAACCCTCCACTGTCTACACACAAGACATGAGACATACCGATTCTTGGTCAGAATCAACTATTTGCAACTGATGAGTGCCCGTACTCGAGGCATGAAAACATGTTATTGCTATTGAGGATCTGACAAAATATCCTCAGTCTCACCTATCTCCTTGAAACTAAAGACACAATCTGTCATGCTAGTTCCACCGGTCATCTTATACTCATCAATTAACCCCTGTCAAAATAACAACACTATCAATATAAAAATTGTAAACAATTCTGTTACATTTTTGTGATTTCAAGTCAACAGTTACAAAGTGTCACTAAATTGGACAGCACCATCACTGATCAATCAAAAAATCATATTTAATACCCATCATGTTATTAACTTCAACCTATAAATTTACGAGAACATGCAATTAAGGCATATCCGTAAATTTCTTTTAAACACCATTTTGGTTGTTTATGTATGTCGAAAATAACATGTCAACAGATGTCCTGATGTCAACCCAATTCTAACCTTTCTCATTCCAAAAGGGTACTGCTATCCCACCTCCACCAACATACGGGAAATAAAAATATCAATTCCTTTGGAATTATAATTTTCTGCCTTTCAAAAAATGGACAAACTAATCCTACATAAACACTTTGACAACGTCCACACATCCGCATGCGAAAGAAGGACACCTCAACCACCCTACCTAACCCAACTGAACAGAAAATTAAAACAAATATCTAAAAACACTCCACTTATTTGGTACCTTCTCCTAATTCCCAATCGTGAAGGAAACTCTTATCTTGCTTAAAAATGCACAATAAGATGTACATGTATACACTAGTAGAAGGAGTACAAACACTTATTTTCCCATCAATTCCACATTTGGAAAGGAAAAAGTATACTTTTTCTACACCAAAACTAACACAGATTTGGCCTTGAATCCAAAAATAAACCTCTGGGACCTCTTGCGTATTTCTGTGTAAGCCTAAAAACCTCCACAGAAACAATTGTACGCACTGATCACAAACAACACAGGAACTTTCACCACCCGCGGCACGATGCACGTACACAGTTGGGTCATCTACCTGACGTCCGCAAAGCCACCCTTCTTCACTGACCACGAGTCATTAGACATCATGTCAAAACTTAGCACCAAGCTGTACAAGAAACACAAATACAAGAAACACAAATACAAGACCAGCAGTCCAAGACCCTTAACGCATTCTAGAGCTGCCTCTCCAACTTCACCAGCATCGCAGTCATCCCACTCATCAGATTTCACTTGCAGACAAATCCCCCTCATCAACCAGCTAGAAGACTCCCTCATCACATCACTTGAGGTCCGGGAAGAGTTTGCAAACGAGACACCGACTATCCAAATCAAGCTTTCTGAATCCGATTTTCAAATTGGTGAAATCTTTAGAAGACCCAGTTACAAGTTTAACGGCCACAAAAAGACACATCACCCACCAACTATCGATTCTAAACAAGGCTATCTCAACAAACCAACCCCCTCCATACCTGAAAAACACAGTGAGGCCTCCCCACCTACACCGAGAGTTTGAATTCAGCTCTGCGTTCACTGCAGACTGGAACAGACTCAATAACAAGGCCTCTTTACTCTTCGCCAAACTGAGTGTAGCTGAGTACGACAGGGTAACAACGGAAATCGATGGTAAGCTGGAAGCAGCCAAGTCAGCGGGTCAAGAACACCTTGTACAACGCTTAAACTGTGCGAACTGAGGACGGCAACACATCTTTTTGGATTCTTCATCCGCCCCAGACCACCTTCAAACCGCGGTGCGAAGAGAAAAGAGATAAGTGAGAGCTCACTCACACAAACCAACCAGTCCTTTTCAGGACCACCACCACTTCCAAGAAGAGAATTACAATACTTGTATTTGTCATCGTTTATATAATAATATTACAACAGCATTCCGTAATTACATATTATTATTATCAATACCGTAATTTATTTGAAATTAATTTTGTATTTAAAATTAAATCTCTTGAAGTATGACTAAACACTAATTCAACAAACGAGCCCATATCTCACAATCCCAACAAAAAGCCAATCGCTTTTCAAGTACCTGCTCAAATACCAAACGGTTTATTAAGAAGAATATTCTTACACAACAAGTGGAAGAAAGTGAACGATTCTTCACCAATTTATCTAAAACCAACCTTTCCCCAATCGAGAAAGTGGCTTCAGGAAAAGGTCTTAGTTTTGTTCGAACTCCCGCTAGACTCAACAGACGAAATCTTCTGAGTGATTTCAATATCTTCCAAAGAAGAATGAGAATTGCTTTCCTAATGCCCAACAAACCTGTCAAAATGCAACCATTCAATCCACCATCAAAGTTGCAACCAAATACAACCCAATGTGCGACCCTTGAAAACTATTTGGAAGCTACAAAATACCAATTTGCTCATGTCAGACTGAGAAATCAGAAACCAAACATGACAAAACAAGAGCTATCAGCTATAACAAAACTCAAAAACAACCCAGACATCGTAATTAAACCATACCACCAGGGAAGAGGCATTTGCATAATGAACCATGACGACTACCTACAAGTAGGTTACTGCCAACTTGAATCTGAGCACTATACAAAGCTGGATCAGGATATTACACAACAAACCACAACAACGTCTCACAATCTACTCCTCGACATGTTTCGAAACAACTACATAAACAAACAAACTTTGGCTTATCTAAACCCAATCTCTCAACAGTGTGAATGTCTTACAATGTATTTTCTACCAAAACTACGTAAGACACCATCAGAGGGAATCCCATTCATAGGACAACCCATCATAAGTGGATGCTCAAGCCCTACAGCCAGAATCTCAGAATTCATGGACTATTTCATTCTTCCAATAGTAACCGCACAACCCACATATGTACGTGATACCACAGCCTTATTGCGAAAATTGAAAATTTCACAATTCCCATCAAATGTACTGATAACCAGTATAGATGTTGATTCAATGTACACAAATGTCCGCCAAAACGAGGCGATAAACAGCGTATGCAATGCCCTCAACCATAACCTCCACTCATACCCTATCACAAAACACCCTCCGACTACATCCACAAACTCTTGGAACTGATTCTGGGAAGAAACTGCTTCCATTTCGGTGACAACTATTACCTACAAAAAATTGGATAAGCCATGGGCTCAACTGCCAGCCAAGAAATTTGTGATATCACACTACACGGTCTGGAGAAACAAATCCTTCAACAAGCTGATCATATTCTAACTTGGTGGCGCTGAACAGACGACTTTCTCGTCATCTATGACAGTACCCTTGAAAATTTCAAGGATTTAATCAACACTATGAATTAAATGCACCCTACCCTCAAATTTACTTTTGAGGCGAACTACAATGACCTACCAATTTTTAAAGGGAAAAGGTTCCGGTAACTGGTGCCCTAGGCACAAAGTCTACACCAAACCCACGCAAACCTACCAATACCTACACAGAACATCATCACACCCCCAGACATGTGTTCAAAGCATTCATATACGGAGAAACCCTTCGTTATGCCATAAACACAAATAATGAAGATGATTTCTTAAGGACTAAAAGCAAGAGGCTACGATCTATCAAAAATAAACATCCGACAAAACAAAATCCGACAAAACAAAAAGAATATACCAAACTCCGCTTGTCTTTATGACAACATACAATCCTTGTATCAATCATGGTGACTTGACCTGTGCAATCAATCAAAACTGGCCACTAATACTACGGGAAAAGTATCACACAATGAAAGATCCCAATTGATTCAACGAAAATCAAACAATCAGAAAACCAAGACTCCACTAGTCTTCAGTACAACATATAACCCGTACATCAACCATGGTGACATCAACAAGGCGATAAACAAACACTGGTCTTTGATACAACGCAACGAAACACTCTCAGGTATTTTCCCAAAACCTCCCTTCGTTGCCTACAAAAAAGACCAAAACATACGGGAAAAGTTGATCAGAGCTAAACTCAACCGGAGTCCAACCGACTCATCCTCACAACAGCTCACCTCCATCCCAAACGACTCTGGATTTATTGATGATCCAGACGAAACACTTAACATCCTTATCTCCTTACTGGAAGAACAATTCACCACGGAACAGGGTTTCACTTAAAAACAATATCCGCATTCGGATTCAAAATCTTCCCTTTGAACCAGCGTAAACAAACTTCTTGTCTCCACAATGAGACATGAGACCTATAGATTCTGATAGAATCACCCACACCCGCAACTGATGATTGCCCGAAATAGAGGCATGAAAACATGTTATTGCTACACCAGAGGATCTGAAAAAATGTCCTCGCGGTCTCACCCCATGCAAAATTTTCAGACGCATTCTGTCAAAATGGCTCCTCCGGTCACCCACTTTGTTTGCCACACATACCACAGTCAATACGACAAAAAGTGAACAAAGTTACATAGACATAGACCTCACTCATAAAACATGTGAAATTTTTTATTTTACAATTTTATGCAATACAAGTCAACAGTCATCAAATGTCACTGAATTGGACAGCGCCATCATTTCTTTACCATTTACTGTCTATACTCCTTGCCCCTTTATGGGGTACTGTGGGTTGATGGCTACCTCAAGCTACCTTCGTATACCCCCTGATTAGCGGGATCGGTATCTTCAGGTTGTTTATGGCTGCACACTACCGGAATATATACTTTGTATATACCACTACACGACTTATTTAACACTGGTCCACTGTCAACAAACGACCACTAGACATTACAAACAATGTCCAAAAAACCTACCACTCTTCCGTTTCTCCTAAGAATGAAACTGACATCAACATTCTAGACAAATATTGAAAATATATGACACGAACTTAACCCCGCATTCGGAACAAAGTTCAAACCACACACTTCAATATTTTTTCGAAATTCTGCAATCAGATGGAAATAATGTAAAATGGACTTTTACCACAACTTAGCTCACAAGAAAAACACACACAAAAAAAGTTTTCTTGCTAATTGAGCTCAACTACCAAACCTGTCCCACAAATGTATCGATGTCAAAACCCGTTCACCAATAACCTTATGACAAAGGTATCACTTAATCTAACTCCTTCCGCACACGGAATCACTGAAATTCACACAAATTCCTCTGGAATTTAAGTTTTCTATAGAACCATTTTATTGGAACACAATCCGACTAAAATCATCACAAGGAAGTTTGCTATTAGCAATTCAAGTATAACCAACCCCTGTTCACAAACTCGCAAGCGAAAACGAACAAAAACATACTTCTTCCATCCCACAACTATGGAAAACTAACTAAATATTTAAAAAGAAACACCAACCCGTGATACCTATTTCCATCTCCGCAATCGGAAGGAAAAAGAAAACAGGCTTTTCAAACTAATAAACTCAAACCACACATTTGTACAAATGGTACAAACAACTTATTTTTCCAAAATTCCACATTTGGAAGGAAAAACTACAATTTTTACAATAAAAAGAAACACAGATGAAACAAGAAAGTCCACCCAAAGACTTCCCGCGTTTTATCTGCAAGCCTAAACCAGCACCGGAACCACTTGGACGCTAATCCACCTATTCACCACAAGAAACCTTCTATTCACCACACGCAACCTAGCCACGCACATCATCTTCACTGTTGGATTATACGAGGATTATACGAGGATTATACTGTTGTCATCCCCACCACGTCCGTACTCGAGGTAGATAAATACAAGTCATAAAGCCACCAAGCCACTGACAACATGTCTACCAAACTTAGCAATTCCTTCAAACGCCAAACCAAGACTCCAAAGCCTACCGTCCACAACACATCATCTCCCGTATCTCCAGCGTCTTCAGCATCGAGCGATTTCCAGTGTGGACAACTACCACTCATCGACCAGCTCGAAGATTCACTGATCACCTCTTTAGAAGTCCGGGAGGAGTTCGCTAGTGAAAAACCTACTCCCCGAGTAGTCCTCTCGGAAACCGATTTCAATCTCGTGAAATCTCTAGCAGAATCTGTCAACAAACTGACATCTGCCAGAGCTCATATCACAACAGCGAACAAACCCCCACCATACTTAACGAACACAGTGAGGCCTCCACACCCACACCGGGGAGTCACTTTCCAAAAATCCTTCACGGACAATTGGGAAAGACTCACAACCAAGGCCTCACTGTTGTTAACCAAACTCACTCTAGAGGAATATCAACACCAGTCCAAGGAAATAAACGCAAGATCGGGAGAAACAAGTAAGCAAGCAAGGCAGAGGCTAACGGAGCATTTTGACGGAGCAGAACTACGCACTGCAGTTCACCTCTTCGGTTATTTCACAAGACCAAGATCAGCTCCAACCAAAGGCGTGAAGAGGAAAAGAGACAACAAGTAAACGGGCAACATTGCTCAAAACCAACCGGTCCTTCTCAAGACCACCACACTTTTCAAAAAGAGATATTTTACATGATCACTTGTGTTTATTAATAATAACTATATACAACGGCAATTCCAAGTATATACTATTATTCCTTATAAACAAATTTTCATAAACTCACTTTTTCTCACAATGGCCAAACGGAAAATAACTAAGCGAACTTGCCAATCTCAATCCCAACAGAAAGCCAATCGCTTCTCACACAAGTGCTCTAACCACAAACGATTCAATTAGAAGAATCTCCAAACACAATTAGCGCTAAACAGTGAACGTTTCATAACAAACCTATCCAAGGCTAAACTTTCTGACATAGAGAAAATAGCCTTAGGAAAAGGACTCAACTTTGTTCCTACTCCCGCTAAACCAACCCGGAGAAAACTTCTGAGTGATTTCAATGTCTTCCAACTTCCAAGAATGAGAATTGCTTTTGTGATGCACAATAAACCTAACAAGGCTCAACCTTTCAAACCACCATCCAAGTGGCTTCCAATCACAACACAATGTGCCACGCGCGAGAATTACTTTGAAGCTACTAAATACCAATTTGCTCATGTCAGACTGAGAAATCAGAAACCAAACATGACAAAACAAGAGCTATCAGCCATACTCAAACTAAAGAACAATCCAGACGTGAAGAGGATCCTGTTATAATTCATGAGTTTACACCAGTTGGTTATACATGTTTCAACTGTCCAAGACCAGGGAATAGGTATGGTGGGATTGTCATTATTTGCAAATCCAGTTTGAGACTTGTTTTGTCACCTGTCGGTATGGACACTGTCACCTTTGAACATATTGCTGTAACTGACAACTCTAAAGCAATTTGTTTAATTGGAATCTACCGGCCCCCACCATCTAAGAAGAATGGTTTTACGCACTGTCAATTTCACGAGGAGTTTGATGATTTTCTTAGCTTACTTTCCACTCATCCAGGAAGTCCACTTCTGATGGGTGACATGAATGTTCACATAAATGACCCATCTAAACCTGAAGTTTCACGGTACCTCTCAACTCTTGCAGAACATGATATGAAACAATACGTAAGTGATCCTACTCATAATCATGGTAACATTTTGGATCACGTTATTGCTCGTCCTGTGGAAGGTCTTCTGTTATCGCAAACTTCCTGCATTGTGTCACCATGTAGGTATGGATCTGATCATCATATGATTCAATGCAGTGTGAACCGGTCAAAACCTCCTCCTGAAAGAAGGGTGTTTTCCTCGAGATCATTCAAAGATTTAGATTTAAATGCTTTTACATCTGATCTAGCAAAGGCAACGCAACATATTGTCTCAATTTATGATCCAAACACCCAAGCAGTACTCTACAACAGCTCGATAAGTGAGGTTCTTAACAATCATTGCCCCGAAAAAATGCGTTCACAGAGTCTGATTAGTAATCCCAAATGGTATACAGATGACGTCAGAGTCGCTCGACGTGCACGCAGAAGACTTGAACGTAGGTGGAGAAAGACTAAATCCAACCATGATCGGGATGAATATCTTGCTATGAACTCTAGAGTGAATCAATTAATTCTGGATAGTAAGACTGTTTATTTTCAAGAAACTCTCAAAAACGCTAATGCTAATACCATGTATAGAACTGTTAAAATGCTTCTTAACTCATCTACTCGTAAATACCCAGCGTGCAGCTCTAACAAGACTCTCAGTAACACTTTTGCTCGCTATTTCAGTGACAAGGTTTCTCAAATTAGGTCTGAGCTAGATGAATTGCTTGCTGAAAATGCAGATGTAGTTGCAGGTGATGTGACAGTTTCTAATACCCATGTCTGTATGAATAATGATATTGATGTTAAACAAACAAACGAAATGTCTACTGATAAAATCGCAGTGTGCAATAATAACTTTGGTGATACTACTAACCATGATCAGGCATTAGATAGTTTTGATGCCGTGAGTGAAGATGAGGTCAGGAAATATATTTCTAAGCTACCTAATAAGACCAGTCCTCTTGACCCAATTCCTACTTGGCTATTGAAACGTTGTATTGATACTCTGTTGCCAATAATCACTTCCATAATCAATAATTCTTTTAGAGTCGGCTTGTTTCCCTCTACTCTCCGTCATGCAGTTATTACACCGATAATTAAAAAACCCTCTCTCAATCCAGATGCACTCAGTAACTACCGTCCTGTGTCTAATCTCCCCACGCTGGGTAAGATCATGGAGTACCCCGTTGTATCTAGATTTAATACTCATCTTCGGAATAACAATCTCACTGAAACATACCAGTCAGCGTATAAAGCTTGTCATAGTACAGAAACAGCTCTCCTTAGGGTCAAGAACGACATGCTCGTCGAACTTGATAAAGGTAAATCTGTTATGCTTGTTCTTTTGGATCTTTCTTCTGCATTCGATACAGTTGATCATGATATTCTGGTTGATCGAATGCGGAGTGAATATGGTGTGACTGGGTCTGCCAACAATTGGTTCAATAGTTACCTTAGAGGTCGTACAAGTAGGGTTTGTGTATTCAGTGACTATTCTGAAACTTATCCGTTAAACTATGGCATTCCACAGGACTCAGTTGCAGGCCCGCCGATCTTCACTGCGTATGCTCAACCACTTGCGAATATCATCAGGCGTTTTGATGTAGCTTATCATATTTATGCTGATGATACGCAGCTGTACACCAGTTTCAATCCTAAGTCTGAGGCAGACAGAGCGTCAGCAAAGCTCACAATGACCAACTGCATTACTGAAATAACATCTTGGATGCTTGCGAACAGGCTGAAACTTAACGAAATGAAAACAGAGCTTTTCCTGATTGCTTCAACTAGGCATGCTGATGCTCTGTCTGACTTTGATTTGAGGATCGGTGGGTCTGTAATTTCTCCCTCAGTTTCTATAAAGAATCTTGGTATTGTCTTTGACAGTTGTCTATCAATGAAAAACCATATTAGCTCTTTGTGTAGAAGTGTGAATTTTCATTTGCGTAATCTGAGTAGAATTCGTCGTTATATTGATCAGTCCACTTGTGCTCATGCAGTAAGATCTTTGATCCTTTCACGGCTGGATTATGGCAACTCTCTTCTGGGTGGCTTGTCTGTTACTGATGTTCAGCGTCTGTAAAAACTTCAAAATCGTGCTGCGCGTCTTATTTACCAGGTCAGCAAGCGCACAAGTGCGACCCCTCTTCTTCGTGAGTTGCATTGGTTGCCAGTCCAGCAGAGGATTGATTTTAAGATTTTAGTGCATGTGTACAAAAGTGTATATGGTACTTCACCTGTTTATTTACAAGAGCTTTTGAATAAATACAACTCTGGTCATCAAGGGCTTAGATCTACCCAAGATCACACACGTCTTGCCATACCGTCCACTAAAAGATCTTTCGGGGACAAGTCTTTTTCTGTGGCTGGGTCCAGACTTTGGAACAGTCTACCTATAAATATTCGTACTGCCCCTAATGTTCAAATTTTTAAGAAGTTTTTAAAAACTTTCCTCTTTCCTAAGGAATTCTAATGTTGCTGGTTTAATTTTATCCTCGCAAGGCTTATCCTGTAGGTTTTATTTTCTTATATACTTTTTTTATGTGCTGTTTCTTGTGAGTTTTGTGTGAGTGCTTTTCGCTCTCTATTGTATTTAATTTCAAATTTTATTGTAAAGCGCATTGGTCTATTTTGGAAATGCGCTATATAAATCTTTTTAATAATAATAATAATAATAATAATAATAATAATAATAATAATAATACGACAAAGGAAGAGGTATTTGCGTTCTAAACCGAACCGATTATTTACAAGTGGGATACCGCCATCTTGAATCCGAGCATTACATAAAGCTGGACCAAGATATGACACCACAAACCACTACTCTGGTTCACAACCTGCTTCTTGACCTACACCGGAACAACCACATCAACAAACAAACCTTGGCCTACCTCGATCCACTCTCCCAATCATGCCAATGCCCGACAATGTATTTTCTCCCGAAAATACATAAAACACCACCCCCGGGCACGCCTTTTGTAGGGAGACCAATCATAAGTGGATGTTCAAGCCCTACAGCCAAAATATCAGAATTTGTGGACCACTTTCTACTCCCAATAGTTACCGCCCAACCTACATATGTACGCGACACAGCAGACATATTGCGGAAACTAGAAGAGACAACTTTCCCACCCCAAGTTCTGATTACAAGCATAGATGTTGTTTCGATGTACACCAATGTTCGCCAAACCGAAGCAATAAATAGCGTCTGCAATGCTTTAGACCGAAACAACCACAACTACTCCATCACAAAACCACCCTCCGACTACATCAGAAAATTATTGGAACTGATTATAGGAAGAAATTGCTTCCAATTCGGTAACAACTTTTATCTTCAAAAAATCGGATGCGCCATGGGCTCAACAGCAAGCCCAGAAATTTGTGATATTACACTACACAATCTGGAAAAACAAATTCTTGAAAAAGCTGATCACATCTTAACTTGGTGGCGCTATAGAGACGACATTCTCGTCATCTATAACACCACTCTTGAAAAATTCAAGAGCCTCATCCACAGTATGAATCAGTTACACCCAACCCTCAAATTTACTTTTGAGGCCTCAGATACTTCTATCAACTACGTTGACTTGACAATTTTCAAAGGTAAAAGGTTCGATGAAACAGGTATTTTTGACACAAAAGTATATACCAAACTCACCGAAACCTATCAGTACCTACATAGCTCATCTTCACACCCCCCTCACGTGTTCAAAGCATTCATCTATGGAGAAACACTCCGCTACGCAAGGAACACTAACAATGAAGATGATTTCCTAAGCAAGGTCCACAATTTTTCCGAAAAACTAATAACAAGAGGTTATAAACTTTCGGAAATAAACAAAATCACGGGAAAAGTATCACACAATGAAAGATCCCATTTGATTCAACGAAAACCAAACAATCAGAAAACCAAGACTCCACTAGTCTTCAGTACGACATATAACCCGTACATCAACCATGGTGACATCAACAAGGCGATAAACAAACACTGGTCTTTGATACAACGCAACGAAACACTCTCAGGTATTTTCCCAAAACCTCCCTTCGTTGCCTACAAAAAAGACCAAAACATACGGGAAAAGTTGATCAGAGCTAAACTCAACCGGAGTCCAACCGACTCATCCTCACAACAGCTCACCTCCATCCCAAACGACTCTGGATTTATTGATGATCCAGACGAAACACTTAACATCCTTATCTCCTTACTGGAAGAACAATTCACCGCGGAACAGGGTTTCACTTAAAAACAATATCCGCATTCGGATTCAAAATCTTCCCTTTGAACCAGCGTAAACAAACTTCTTGTCTCCACAATGAGACATGAGACCTATAGATTCTGATAGAATCACCCACACCCGCAACTGATGATTGCCCGAAATAGAGGCATGAAAACATGTTATTGCTACACCAGAGGATCTGAAAAAATGTCCTCGCGGTCTCACCCCATGCAAAATTTTCAGACCCATTCTGTCAAAATGGCTCCTCCGGTCACCCACTTTGTTTGCCACACATACCACAGTCAATACGACAAAAAGTGAACAAAGTTACGTAGACATAGACCTCACTCATAAAACATGTGAAATTTTTTATTTTACAATTTCATGCAATACAAGTCAACAGTCATCAAATGTCACTGAATTGGACAGCGCCATCATTTCTTTACCAAACACTCCAGACGATTTTTCCAAATCCTCCATTTGTTGCTTTAAAAAAAGACCAGAATATTAGGGAAAGACTTATCAGAGCGAAACTTAATCAAGGTCCAATCAACAGCTCTCAACCATCCCAATGACTCTGGTTTTAACGAAGGTCAAGATGAAGCACTCAAAATCCTACTTTCCTTATTGGAAGAAAAATCACAAACAAACAAGGATCTCACTCAAAATAACCGTCAACTAACGGACTATCAACATTTACTTCGAATCGTCACCATCTAACTCAACCCTATCGTCTAAAATCCAGACATGGGACATACGGATTCTTTTAGAATCAACCAAATGCAACTGATAAACCAAAATTTAAACTCACACAACTTTGCAAAATGCATTGTACGTGAAGTTCTTTTTTAAAAAAAACACCATCTTGGCCGTTTACCTACACAAAAATAATAACACGGCAACCGATGTCTGATGTCGCACCCGTTCTGACGCAACCTTTTAACAACACAAGATATCTTAACCTCATGCTCATCCATGAATGGATGCTACCCATACATCAATTTATCCGGAATTTGAAATAATTTTCTGTCATACTATACAGACGCAAGCGTCAAACAAAAACTGCAATATCCATATTTCCGTTTGCGGTAAAGGACACTCAGAACACCTGAAAACCACTAATAGACAGTAAATTATAAAACACACCCTATTTTGGCTCACCTATTCTGATACTTTTTCCTAATTCCCAATCGGAAAGGAACATATAATCTGGCTATTTCACATGCAATACTGACCTTGCATCAGTAGAAAATAAAATTGTTTCCAATATTTGCACAACTGGAAGAAAACTTCAAAACTAACACAGATTTGGCTTGAATCTCGAAGCCATCCTGGTGAGGCTTTCCCGCGCCTTCTCTGTAAGCCAAAACCCCACCGGAACAATTGGACATGTCTCCCACCAACAAAGGAATAATCCAACAGACCAATCACATTTGTGGAACAACGCAAGCACACAATTGGGTAAACACACTGACGTCTGCAAAAGCCCTAGACATACACCGTCGTTGACCACACTCGAGTCATCAGACACCATGTCTAAACTGAGCCTCAACAAGCCTTCCAAGAACCACCAGAAGTCCAGCCCAAGCTCAAGACCCTAGATCTCCAAGGTCCACCACTCTTCACCTTCAACGCAGTCCTCCGACGAAGACAATTTCCCTTGCAGGCAAGTCCCGCTTATCAACCGCCTAGAGGAATCATCGATTACATCTTTGGAAATACGTGTAGTTCCCTAACGAGACACCAACCACCCACACTCGTTTGTCAGATACAGATTTCAAATTGGTGAAATATTTGGCGGAGCCTGTTACAAAGCTAACCTCCGCTAAAAGACACATCACCAACCAAATTTCGGTACTGATAAAAGCCATCTCAACAAACCAACCACCGCCCTACCTCAAAAACAAAGTGAAGCCACCTCACCCACATCGTGAGTTTAGTTTCAGCTCTGCATTTACTGCAGACTGGAATAAATTAACCAACACGGCTTCACTGTTGTTTGCAAAACTGAGCCAGGCGGAGTACAATCGAGTGGCAAAAGAAATGGAAGTTAAGTTAGAAGAGGCCAAGAAGGAGAGTCGAGAGAAGCTGGTAAAGCACTTCAGTGGACCGAAGCTAAGAACGGCAATGCATCTCTTCGGTTTCTTCATATGCCCCAGACAACCACCAAACCGGGGACAGAAAGGGAAGAGAGACAAGTGAGAGCTAACTCCAGAAACAAAACAAGCCGGTCCTTTTCAGGACCACCACCACTTCCAAAAAGAGAATTACAAAACTTGTCATTGTTTATTATTTAATAATATTACAACGGCATCCCGTACATAGATATTATTATTCTCAATACTGTTATTTTATTTGAAATCAATTTTGTTAGTTTCAAATTAAATCTCTTGAAGTATGGCTAAACGTAAATTCAACAAACGAGCCCATATCTCACAATCCCAACAAAAAGCCAATCGCTTTTCAAGTACGTGCTCAAATACCAAACGGTTTATTAAGAAGAATATTCTTACACAACGAGCCAAAGAAAGTGGATGATTCATCACCAACTTATCTAAAACCAACCTTTCCCCAATCGAGAAAGTGGCTTTAGGAAAAGGTCTTAATTTTGTTCCAACTCCCGCTAAACCCAACAGACCAAAACTTCTGAGTGATTTCAATATCTTCCAAAGAAGAATGAGAATTGCTTTCCTGATGCACAACAAACCTGTCAAAACGCGACCATTCAATCCACCATCAAAATGGCAACCAAATACAACCCAATGTGCGCCCTCAAAAACTATTTGAAAGCTACAAAATACCAATTTGCTCATGTCAGACTGAGAAATCAGAAACCAAACATAACAAAACAAGAGCTATCAGCAATAACAAAACTCAAAAACAACCCAGACATCGTAATTAAACCATACGACAAGGGTAGAGGCATTTGCATAATGAACCATGACAACTACCTACAAGTAGGTTACCACCATCTTGAATCTGAGCACTATACAAAGCTGGATCAGGATATTACACAACAAACCACAACGTCTCACAATCTACTCCTCGACATGTTTCGAAACAACTACATAAACAAAGAAACTTTGTCTTATCTAAACCCAATCTCTCAACAGTTTGAATGTCCTACAATGTATTTTCTACCAAAACTACATAAGACACAACCAGAGGGAATCCCGTTCGAAGGACGACCCATCATAAGTGGATGCTCAAGCCCTACAGCCAGAATATCAGAATTCATGGACTATTTAATTCTTCCATTAGTAACCGCACAACCCACATATGTACATGATACCGCGGACTTATTGCAAAAGTTGGAAATTTCACAATTCCCACCAAATGTACTGATAATTAGTATAGATGTTGTTCGATGTACACAAATGTCCGCCAAAATGAGGCCAAAAAAAACAGCGTATGCAACGCCCTCAACCATAACCTCCACTCATACCCTATCACAAAACCACCCTCCGACTACATCCGCAAACTCTTGGAACTGATTCTAGAAAGAAACTGTTTCCATTTCGGTGACAACTATTACTTACAAAAAATTGGATGTGCCATGGGCTCAGTTGCGAGGCCGGAAATTTGTGATATCACACTACACGATCTGGAAAAACAAATCTTTCAACAAGCTGATCATATTCTAACTTGGTGGCGCTATACAGACGACATTCTCGTCATCTATGACAGTACCCTTGAAAATTTTAAGGATCTAATCAACACTATGAATCAAATGCACCCTACCCTCAAATTTACTTTTGAGGCGAATTACCTTGACCTAACCATTTTTAAAGGGAAAAGGTTCCGAGAAACTGATGCCCTGGGCAAAAAAGTCTACACCAAACACACGGAAACCTACCAATACCTACACAGAACATCATCACATCCCACACATGTATTCAAAGCATTCATATGCGGAAAACCCTTCGCTATGCCAGAAACACAAATAATGAAGATGATTTCTTAATCAAGGTTAATACTTTTTCTGAAGGACTATAAGCAAGAGGCTACAGTCTATCAGAAATAAACAAAATCACTGATCTTTCAAAGAACGATCAAATCTGAATCAAATCTGATTCATAAACGACAAAACAAAAAGGAAAACAAAACTCCGCTTGTCTTTATGACAACATACAATCCTTGTATCGATCATGGTGACTTGACCTGAGCAATCAATCAAAACTGTCCACTAATACTACGCAACGAAACACTCCAGAGAATTTTTCAAAATCCTCCATATGTTGTTTTCAAAAAAGACCAGAATATTAGGGAAAGACTTATCAGAGCAAAACTTAATCAAGGTCCAATCAACAGCTCTCAACCATCCCAACAACTCTGGTTTTAACGAAGGTCAAGACGAAGCACTCGAAATCCTACTTTACTTATAGGAAGAACAAGTCACAAACAAACAAGGATCTCATTCAAAATAACCGTCAACTAACGGACTATCAACATTTACTTCGAACCGTCGCCATCTAACTCAACCCTATCGTCTAAAATCCAGACATGAGATATACGGATTCTTCTAGAATTAACCAAATGCAACTGATAAACCAAAATTTAAACTCACACAACTTTGCAAAATGCATTGTACGTGAAGTTCTTTTTAAAAATAAACACCATCTTGGCCGTTTACCTACACAAAAATAATAACACGGCAACCGATGTCTGATGTCACCCCCATTCTGACGCAACCTTTTAACAACACAAGGTATCTTAACCTCATGCTCTTCCGTGAATGGATGCTACCCATACATCAATTTCTCCAGAATTTGAAATAATTTTCTGTCATATTATACAGACGTAAGCGTCAAACAAAACTGCAATATCCATACTTCCGTATGCGGTAAAGGACACTCATAACACCTGAAAACCACTAAAAGACAGTAAATTATAAAACACACCCTATTTTGGCTCACCTATTCTGATACTTTTTTCTAATTCCCAATCAGAAAGGAACATATAATCTGGCTATTTCACATGCAATACTGACCTTGCATCAGTAGAAAATAAAATTGTTTCCAATATTTGCACAACTGGAAGAAAACTTCAAAACTAACACAGATTTGGCTTGAATCTCGAAGCCATCCTGGTGAGGCTTTCCCGCGCCTTCTCTGTAAGCCAAAACCCCACCGGAACAATTGGACATGTCTCCCACCAACAAAGGAACTATCCAACAGACCAATCACATTTGTGGAACAACGCAAGTACACAATTGGGTAAACACACTGACGTCTGCAAAAGCCCTAGACATACACCGTCGTTGACCACACTCGAGTCATCAGACACCATGTCTAAACTGAGCCTCAACAAGCCTTCCAAGAACCACCAGAAGTCCAGCCCAAGCTCAAGACCCTAGATCTCCAAGGTCCACCACTCTTCACCTTCAACGCAGTCCTCCGACGAAGACAGTTTCCCTTGCAGGCAAGTCCCGCTTATCAACCGCCTAGAGGAATCATCGATTACATCTTTGGACATACGTGAAGAGTTCCCTAACGAGACACCAACCACCCACACTCGTTTGTCAGATACAGATTCAAATTGGTGAAATCTTTGACGGAGCCTGTTACAAAGCTAACCTTGTAAAAGACACATCACCAACCAAATTTCGGTACTGATAAAAGCCATCTCAACAAACCAACCACCGCCCTACCTCAAAAACAAAGTGAAGCCACCTCACCCACACAGTGAGTTCAGTTTCAGCTCTGCATTTACTGCAGACTGGAATAAATTAAACAACACGGCTTCACTGTTGTTTGCAAAACTGAGCCAGGCGGAGTGCGATCGAGTGGCAAAAGAAATGGAAGTTAAGTTAGAAGAGGCCAAGAAGGAGAGTCGAGAGAAGCTGGTAAAGCACTTCAGTGGACCGGAGCTGAGAACGGCAACGCATCTCTTCGGTTTCTTCATATGCCCCAGACAACCACCAAACCAGGGTACGAAGAGAAAAAGAGATAAGTGAGAGCTCACTCACACAAACCAACTGGTCCTTTTCAGGACCACCACCACTTCCAAAAGGAGAATTACAAAACTTGTCATTGTTTATATATTAATTATTTTTTTATTACAACGGCATTCCGTACATAGATATTATTTTCTCAATACTGTTATTTTATTTGAAATTAATTTTATTATTTTCAAATTAAATCTCTTGAAGTATGGCTAAAAGTAAATTCAACAAACGAGCCCATATCTCACAATCCCAGCAAAAAGCCAATCGCTTTTCAAGTACCTGCTCAAATACCAAACAGTTCATTAAGAAGAATGTCACGTATGATGCCGAACTTAACTAGTTTATTCTTGTAAATAGTAATAGAGCGTTTCTTTTTGTATAAATCCTTTTTTTCCGTGTGTTACCATGGTACGCCATGTGAGCCACAACGAAGAGAGTGTGGGTTTGTAAATATTCATGAGAGTGTGATGAATAAACATGATATATATATTGATACTCGTTGTTCCGTGTCCATCAGTTTTTGTTTTCTCTATTGTGTTTCCTTCATGCTGCCGTGGTCAGGTCAAAGTATCTTTTGTAAATCAGGTGATTTAGGTCCTTAAGGAACCCCGCAAATCTAAATCAAATCGTTTTTTGCGATCGCAACTGAGAAGTATATCTGCGTGATATTTGTGTAAAATTGTTGATGTCTCAAGGTGAGATTTGACCGATCAGGAGACATTCAAGGAGTCAGGTGACCCTATCTGACCGTAAGTAAAGTCATCTCCAATTTTCATGTTTCAGACTTCTTTATTTGGCTATTTTGATGATAAATCATTTCATGTGAAAATGGGTGTACGTCAGACTGGCTATTTAAGTAGAGTGACACACTATAGAGATTTGTGTATAATGGTTGAAGTTTACCGGAACTTGAGATTATTGCGTCTTCATTAATTTTCAGCTGAATACTGTGTATTTATATAACTGATAGCCTAGAATTTGTTTGAGCTGGAGTGGTATTAGTAGATCGATATATTTTTGATTATTGAATTTATAGACGGCAGAGGAGACAGGGCACAGCCCATATTGCTAATCCAACGGGAGTTGCCAGTCAGGACGAGACAGCCCAGGTCCGTCGAAAAGGAGCAGCCAATTATATTTTGCCGTTGATGAAACTTCCCATGTAATGGAGTATTATATTATATCAGCACCATCATCATGATCCTGGTTTTGGTGTTTTGAACTTCGTCAGTGAATTGACCACACACGAACTCAAACCTGCTCCAAAGAATCCGCGGTAAACCGGTGGGCCCTTAGTTGAATAAATTCCGGAATATTTAATTCTTTATTTAATTTATTTCTTATTTATTTATTTATTTATTCGTTAATTGTTTATTTATTTTGTCCATTAGTAAGTTATTCTGTTATAAGCGAGACTTTAGGGATTGAATTATTTTAAGAAGACATTTACACCGTTTATTGTACTTCGTAAGATCAAAACAACTTCCAGTTGATCTCATCCTTTTGGAGGGTAATAGTTTAAGTCTTTAGTCAGTTATTGTTAATGCTATTTGTCACTCATCCAAGTCACACCATTAAATAAGGATCTTCAGTAACTACATAAGTTTATCCAAATTCAACTTTCCTGTACTTATAAATAATAGTTTTGTACATATATTTATTAGATAACTTGTAAATAATATTCCTCAATTAAATAAATTCATGTAAATATAATTTTGTAAATATCAAATCTTCGTCGAGTTGACCTTCTATTGTTTTACGAGTGGTTCAGGTGAGCAAATGACACACGCCACTGCAACTGATTCAGAGTGCGCGCGACAAAGAATATTCTTACACAACTAGCGGAACAAAGTGACGATTCATCACCAATTTATCTAAAACCAACCTTTCCACAATCGAGAAAGTGGCTTAAGGAAAAGGTCTTATTTTTGTTTCAACTTCTGCTAAACCCAACAGACGAACACTTCTGAGTGATTTCAATATTTCCCAAAGAAGAATGAGAATTGCTTTCCTAATGCAAAACAAACCTGTCAAAACGCAACCATTCAACCCACCATCAAAGTGGCAACCAAATACAACCCAATGTGTCGACCCTTGAAAATTATTTGGAAGCTACAAAATACCAATTCGCTCATGTCAGGCTGAGAAATCAGAAACCAAACATGACAAACCAAGAGCTATCAGCTATAACAAAACTGAAAAACAACCCAGGCACCGTAATTAAACCATACGACATGGGTAGAGGCATTTGCATAATGAACCATGACGACTACCTACAAGTAGGTTACTGCCATCTTGAATCTGAGCACTATACAAAGCTGGATCAGGATATTACACAACAAACCACAACAACGTCTCACAATCTACTCCTCGACATGTTCCGAAACAACTACATCAACAAAGAAACTTTGGCTTATCTAAACCCAATCTCTCAACAGTGTGAATGTCTTACAATGTATTTTCTACCAAAACTACATAAGACACCACCAGAGAGAATCCCATTCGCAGGCGACCCATCATAAGTGGATGCTCAAGCCCTACAGCCAGAATCTCAGAATTCGTGGACTATTTCATTCTTCCAATAGTAACCGCACAACCCACATATGTACGTAATACCACAGCCTTATTGCGGAAATTGGAAATTTCACAATTCCCACCAATGTACTGATAATTAACTAGTATAGATGTTGTTTAGATGTACACAAATGTCCGCCAAAATGAGATGATAAACAGCGCATGCAATGCCCTCAACCATAACCTCCACTCATACCCTATCACAAAACCACCCTCGGACTACATCCACAAACTCTTGGAACTGATTCTGGGAAGAAACTGCTTCCATTTCTGTAACAACTATTACCTACAAAAAAAATGGATGTGCCATGGGCTCAACTGCAATCCCCCGAAATTTGTGATATCACACTACATGATCTGGAAAAACAAATCCTTCAACAAGCTGATCATATTCTAACTTGGTAGCGCTATAGACACGACATTCTCATCATCTATAACAGTACCCTTGAAAGTTTCAAGGATCTAATCAACACTATGAATCAAATGCACCCTACCATCAAATTTACCTGGACACAAAAGCCTCCACCAAACCCACGGAAAACCTACCAATACCTACACAGAACATCATCACAACCCCCACATGTGTTCAAAGCATTCATATACGGAGAAACCCTTCGCTATGCCAGAAACACAAATAATGAAGATGATTTCTTAATCAAAGTTGATACTTTTTTCTGAAGGACTAAAACCAAGAGGCTACGGTCTATCAGAAATAAACAAAATCACTGATAAAGTATCTTTCAAAGAACGATCAAATCAGATTCATAAACGACAAAACAAAAAGGAAAACAAAACTCCACTTGTCTTTACGACAACATACAATCCTTGTATCAATCATGGTGACTTGACCTGTGCAACCAATTAAAACTGGCCACTAGTACTACGCACCAAAACACTCCACAGGATTTCTCCAAATCCTCCATTTGTTGCTTTCAAAAAGGACCAGAATATTAGGCAAAGACTTATCAAAGCGAAACTTAATCAAGGTCCAATCGACTTGTCAACCCAACAGCTTTCCACCATCCCAACAACTCTGGTTTTAAGGAAGGTCATGATGAAGCACTCGAAATCCTACTTTCCTTATTGGAAGAACAAGTCACAAACAAACAAGGATCTCATTCAAAATAACCGTCAACTAACGGACTACCAGCATTTACTTTGAACCGTTGCCATCTAACTCAACCCTACCGTCTAAAATCCAGACATGAGACATGCGGATTCTTTTAGAAACAATCAATTGCAACTGATGAGTGCCCGTACTCAAGGCATGAAAACATGTTATTGCTACTCATGGATCTGTATTAAAAAATATCCTCAGTCTCACTTTCCCCAGTTGAAATTATTGACTCAATTTGTCACGCCAGTTCCTCTGGTCACTCTATATTCATACAAAAATAACCCTTGTCGAAACGACAAAAGATCTATGAATATAATACCCGGACATGGACCTCACCCATAAAACATGTGAAAACATTTTTGCGGTTTTATGATCCTCAAGTCAACAGTTTTGGAGTGTCACTAAATTGGACAGCGCCTTCATTTATCAATCAATCAATTTCATTAAAACTAATGTTTTCACACATAAAATCTTCATAGTGTTCTTGTAAAGTATAACTGGCGCATTTAAAATGAATGGTGGTTAAGGAAAAGTACATCATTGCTTCTTGGGAGACTTGGTTAATTTCCATTTTAAAACTAAAGATTAAATGTGGTAGGGAAAAAAGTCCATTTGATATTTTGTCAAGATTTGTTTTGCCTTTTTCATTTTGGGCTCATTTGATTGTTGCAATCAAAATAAAAAATGATGATTTGTGAGGTCTTCAAGTGTTATTTTTCCTTTGTGCTGGACACTAAGAAAACAGGGTCCATTTCACGGGTGGAATATTTTCAGAGCTCCATAGTTCAAATCTTACCTGTAAGAAGCTTCTATTTTGGCCGTACCATTTTTGGCAGTGGGTTTCGGAGGCCAGGTATTCCTCAAAAATGTTCATTTTTGTGGAACAAGTCAGCTCTCAACATTAAAACGTTTTTGTTTTGTTCGTTCTTTTAAACATGCCTGTTGTGCATACTCCAACGCTAGCATGTTGGTGCAGAACAGTTGAGTGTATTTCGTTCACATGTATAGTGCTGCGCGGTCAGTGTCCGGTGACGCGCAAACACACACATAATAGGTTTGCTTGAGTAAACTGTGTTTAAAGTTTGCAGAATGTTTAACGTTGAGAGCTGAATTACTTCACGAAAATGACAGATTTATGAGGAATACCTGGCGTTCAAAACCAACAACCCAAAAATGTATGCGGTCATGGAATATTAATCCAGTGAGATTAGTAGCTTCCTACAGGTAAGATTTGAATTATGGCATGTATAGAGCTCTGAAAATTTTCCGCCCCAGAAACTGGCCCTCATATCTCAGATGTCACTGTAGCATCACATCTCGGATGTCACTGTAGTATGTAAACAAAAGTGAAAGGCCTCCAGGAATAGTCCAAAAAAGATCAAAACATACAGGAAAAGTTGATCAGAGCTAAACTCAACCATAGTCCAACCGACTCATCCTCTCAACAGCTCACCTCTATCCCTCACGACTCTGGATTTATTGATGATCCAGATGAAACACTTAACATCCTAATCTCCTTATTGGAAGAACAATTCACCGATGACCAGGGTTTCACCCCTGAAAAGTGTCCGCATTCAGATTCACAATCTTCATTTTGAACGATAGCGAAAACAAACTTTATTTCTCCAGAGTGAGACATGAGAATGTCTCCAGAGTGAGACATGAGACCTACAGATTCTTCTAGAATTACGAAATTGAGGCATGAAAACATGTTATTGCTACACAAGAGGATTTTTAAAAATATCCTAACGGTCTCACCCCATCCACATTTTTCAGACGCATTCTGTCAAAATGGCTCCTTCGGTCACCCACTTTGTTTGCCACAGATACCCCAGTCAATACGACAAAAATTGCGAACAAAGTTATACAGATGTATGGACCCCACCCATAAAACATGTGAAATTTTATTTTACATTTTTATGCATTACAAGTCAACAGTCATAAAACGTCACTGAATCGGACAGCGCCATCATTTCTTTACCATTTACTGTCTATACTCCTTGCCTCTTTAGGGGGTACTGTGGGTTGATGGCTACCTCAAGCTACCCTCGTATACCCCCGATTAGCGGGAACGGTATCTTCAGGTTGTTTTTGACTGCACCCTACCGGAATATACTCAGTATACACCACTACATGTCTTGATGAACACTGGTCCATTGTGAACAAACGACCACCCGACATTACAAACAATGTCCAAAAAACCTCCCACAGTTCCATTTATTTAAGAACGAACATGACAACCACATTTATATACAAATATTGAAAATAAATGGCAGAAACTTAACCCCGCATTCGGGAAAAAGTTTAATCCACACATTTCAATATTTTTTCGAAATTCTGCAATCAGATGGAGATCATTAAAAAAGGACTTTTGCCACATTTTGTACTATGCTCACGAGAAAAACACATGCAAAATTTTCTTTCCCACTGAGCTCAACTACCAAACCTGTCCCACAATGTACCGATGTCAAAACCCGTTCACCAACGACTTTGTAACAAAGGTAAGTATTATATTATCTGACCCTTCCCGCATACGGAATCACTGAAACTCACACAAATTCCTCTGGAATTTTGGTTTTCTATTTGAGTCACTGTATTGGAACATGTTCCGACTATATAATCATCACAAGGAAGCTTGCTATGAGCAATATAAGTATACCCAACCCCTGCTCACAAACTTGCAAGCGAGAACGAACAAACACATACTTCTTCCATCTCACAACTATGGAAAACCCACCCACTCAAGGTTGATAAGCACAAGTCACAACAGCCGCCAAGCCATTGACAACATGTCAACCAAGCTGAGCAAATCCTTTCACAAGCGCCACACCAAGAGCAGCCCACAGCCTCCTGTCCAGCACACTTCCTCTTCCGTGTCTCCGGCTTCATCATCCACTTCAAGCGACATCCAGTGCGGCCAAGTACCCCTCATTGACCAGCTAGAAGAATTGCTTATAACTTCACTAGAGGTCCGGAAAGAATTTGCTGGGGAAACCCCTACTCCCCGAGTAGTACTCTCGGAAACTGATTTCAATTTAGTGACGTCTCTGGCAGAATCTGTCAACAAATTGACATCTGCCAAGATGCACATCACAAAACAGATTTCGGTTTTCGAGAAAGCCATCTCAGCAAATCAACCCCCGCCATATTTGAAAAACACAGTGAGGCCTCCACATCTACACCGAGGAGTTACCTTCCAAACGACCTTTACGTACAATTGGGAGCGACTCAATACTAAGGCCTCACTGTTGTTCACAAAACTAGCTCTAGAGGAGTACAAGTATCAAGCCAAGCAACTAACTACGAGACTGGGAGACAAAAACAAACAATCAAGACAGAGGCTGGTGGACCACTTCAACGGGGCAGAGTTACGAACAGCAGTTCACCTCTTTGGATTTTTACCCAGCCAAGACCCCATCCTACCATGGGCGTAAAGAGAAAGCGTGACAGCAAGTAACAGACAACTTCGCTAAACAAAACAACCGGTCCTTCTCAAGACCACCACTTTTTCCAAAGAGAGATATTACAAACTGCTTTGTCAATTTGATTTATTAATAATAATACTATACTATGGCAATTCCAAGTATATACTATTTTTTCTTATAAACAAACTTTGATAAATCTACCTTATCTCGTAATGACCAAACGGAAAATTACCAAGCAAACTTGCCATTCTCAATCCCAACAAAAAGCCAATCGCTTTTCACACAAGTGCTCTAACCACAAACGGTTCAATAAGAAGAATCTCCTTACACAATTAGCGTTAGACAGTGAACGTTTCATAACCAACCTATCCAAGGCTAAACTTTCTGACATAGAGAAAATAGCCTTAGGAAAAGGACTCAACTTCGTTCCCACTCCCGCTAAACCAACCCGGAGAAAACTTCTGAGTGATTTCAATGTCTTCCAACGAAGAATGAGAATTGCTTTTGTGATGCACAATAAACCTAACAAGGCTCAACCTTTCAAACCACCATCCAAGTGGCTTCCAATCACAACACAATGTGCCACGCGCGAGAATTACTTGGAAGCTACTAAATACCAATTTGCTCATGTCAGACTGAGAAATCAGAAAACAAACATGACAAAACAAGAGCTATCAGCCATACTCAAGCTCAAAAACAATCCAGACATCGTAATCAAACCCTATGATAAAGGAAGAGGCATTTGCGTTTTTAACTGAACCGATTATTTACAAGTGGGATACCGCAATCTTGAATCCAAGCACTACAGAAAGTGGGACCAAGATATGACACCACAAACCACTATCTTGGTAAACAACTTACTTCTCGATTTACATCGAAACAACCACATCAACAAACAAACTTTGGCCTACCTCGATCCACTCTCCCAACCATGCCAATGCCCTACAATGTATTTTCTCCCGGAAAATACACAAAACACTGACCCCGGGCATACCATTTGTAGGGAGACCAATCATAAGTGGATGTTCAAGCCCAACAGCCAAAATATCAGAATTTGTAGACCACTTTCTTCTCCCAATAGTTACCGCCCAACCTACATATGTACTCGACACAGCCGACATACTGCGGAAACTAGAAGGAACAACTTTCCCACCCCAAGTTCAGATAACAAGCATAGATGTCGTTTCAATGTACACTAATGTTCACCAAACCGAGGCAATAAACAGTATCTGCAATGCCTTAGACCAAAACAACCACATCTACTCCATCACAAAATCACCATCCGACTACATCCAAAGATTATTGGAACTGGTCATAGGAAGAAATTGCTTTCAGTTTGGTGACAATTTTTATCATCAAAAAAATAAGATGCACCATGGGCTCAACAGCGAGCCCAGAAATTTGCGATATTACACTACACAATCTGGAAAAACAAAGCCTTGAAAAAGCTGATAACATCTTAACTTGGTGGCGCTATAGAGACGACATTCTCGTCATCTATAACAACACTCTTGAAAACTTCAAGAGCCTTATCCACAACATGAATCAGTTACATCCAACCCTCAAATTTACTTTTGACTTGACAATCTTCAAGGTAAAAGGTTCAATGAAACAGGTATTTTTGACACAAAAGTATATACCAAACCCACCGAAACCTACCAATACCTACATAACACATCATCACACCCCCCTCACGTGTTGAAAGCATTCATCTATGGAGAAACACTCCGTTACGCAAAGAACACAAACAATGAAGATGATTTTCTTATCAAGGTCCACAATTTTTCCGACAAATTAATAATGAGAGGTTATAAAGCTTCGAAAATAAATAAAATCACGGGAAAAGAATCACACAATGAAAGATCCCAATTGATTCAACAAAAACCAAACAATCAGAAACCAAGACTCCACTAGTCTTCAGTACAGCATATAACCCATACATCAACCATGGTAACATCAACAAGGCGATAAACAAATATTGGTCATATATACAACACAACGAAACACTCACAGGTATTTTCCCAAAACCTCCTTTCGTTGCCTACACAAAAAAGATCAAAACATACAAAAAAAGTTGATCAGAGCTAAACTCAACCAGAGTCCAACTGACTCATCCTCTCAACAGCTCACTTTTATCCCTCACGACTCTGGATTTATTGATGATCCAGATGAAACACTTAACATGCTTATCTCCTTATTGGAAGAACAATTCACCGATGACCAGGGTTTCACTCCTGAAAAGTGTCCGCATTCGGATTCACAATCTTCATTTTGAACTATAGCGAAAACAAACTTTATGTCTCCAGAGTGAGACATGAGAATGTCTCCAGAGTGAGACATGAGACCTACAGATTCTTCTAGAATCACCCACACCCGCAACTGATGATTGCCCGAAATCGGTCACCCACTTTGTTTGCCACACATACCCCAGTCAATACGACAAAAATTGCGAACAAAGTTATACAGACATGGACCCAACCCATAAAACATGTGAAACTTTATTTTACATTTCTATGCATTACAAGTCAACAGTCATAAAACGTCACTGAATTGGACAGCAGCATCATTTCTTTACCATTTCTTTACCAGTATCACATATCGGATGTCACTGTAGTATGTATTCAAAAGTGAAAGGCCTCCAGGAATAGTCCATACCACTTTGTAAATTGTATACTCCCTACTTTGAGCCATTCTCATTGTACTTTTGAAGTAGAAACATGTGAGCATAAATAAATCAGAAAGGAAACCCTTCCAGTCAGTTTGTGGAAAAGTGTTTAACATACCTTGATTGTATTGTAGAGCCAGGGTTCTAGTCCATCATCTAGAGGTCCATGATACTGGGGTGACATCAGAGAGCTTCAGCAGAGGGTACATCTGGGTTTGCTTCTCTCTGAAGGGTGATTCAACAAGACCGAGCAGTGGATGCTAAGGCCAGGGTCATCAACTCCAGGGTTCTCAAGCAGAGGATGACCAAGCTCCCCAAGCTCATCAGGGTGCCACCAAGGAACATCTCATGAGTTTGTTTTGTTACTCACAGATAATCTGTTGTAAAAGAAAAGCAATGAGAACATTTATTAAACACCACAAACCTGGAATAATAGGGCAGCCTGGAACTACAGAGGCCATGCGAACCTTTCTTTGTTAGTGCCACTGACTTCAGGATTTTACAATGGCAGAGCCCTTTGTGAAATGAAAACACTTTTGCCTCCTCAAGATAAAATTGAAGGGCTGGTGTCTAACTGTTGCAGTTACATTGTGTTTTTGTTATTTATTTAAACCTGAATAAAAAAAACCTTCATTACATATACTGCTCAACTAAATAAAAAAAAATATAATAAAAGTGTAAAGATTTCATATTTTGTGGTACTATCAAGCTGATACCAGTCAAAATTTTACCTTCCTTTTTTCTATTTATACAAAAACTGATCAGCTAATGGTATGAATTTCCTTTAACACCAATGTTCTGACTCACACACTTTCAAATACAGTCCATAAAGTATATCCCCCAACAGTATGCTCTCTAAATGCAAAAGAGTGAAAATTCACTCTCTCACCCGAGTGGTGTCATTGTGGCTCTTTTAGTTATACAGGAGACAGCAACATTGCTGTGTTAGGGACACCATCATAAGTATTTTTAAATCAGCTTGCCAAGGCCCGCCTGCCCCGTCTCGGTTTGGAGGGCCGTGGCCAACCGACCCCTACCAAGTGCGGCGCAGAGGATTAAAAATGCATAACAATGGGAACAAAAGCGATTGTCAGCATTTCTAAACATCGCGGCCGGCCGCAAGCGACTGACAATCTATTTCCACCTCCATAAAACTTACCGTAAAGTGCTCAAATCCCGGGTAAAGTCAAGATTCATTCTTGGTTTGACCATGGAGGTAGAATTAGAATTCTACCTCCATGGTTTGACCGAGTTTTGAGCCGACAAATATCAATTGGAAGGAGTCGCAATGGGAAAAACGCA
Organism: Marthasterias glacialis; assembly: GCA_911728455.2. Lineage (NCBI taxonomy): Eukaryota > Metazoa > Echinodermata > Asteroidea > Forcipulatida > Asteriidae > Marthasterias > Marthasterias glacialis. The sequence goes on from OU452225.1 coordinate 24,157,104, forward strand.
AGCAGTCCCGTCAGTGTACGATTTTTAAAAATACATAATACAGGTAAAAACATGGTGGTAAATTTAACTTTTTTCAGAAATGTATCTGACACAATAATAGTCACTATTGTGTCAAATACATTTCTGAAAAAAGGTCAATTTGCGACTGAAATCTGAATGGATTGGACGTCATTTGTCAATTCGTAAACTTTGTAAATTTTTAAACGAGAGAAATTCCCACTCCGTTGACCTTCTAATGGATTACCGTATTGCAGCATTCACGGCAGAACATTTTCTCAACAGAAATGATCGAAGAAATGGAGATTCATTGTAGAATTCACGCCCATAATTTTTTCACTGAAGTCAATCTAGAATTTACACCTCCGTTATTTTAAAGCTTAGGCCTAAGACATGATTTCCACCCCAACAAAATGTTAAACGAAAGTTAATTGTAGAAATCACGCCCCGTTGATTTTTAAACGGAAGAAACTTGTAGAATTCCAGCTCCGTTGACTTTTCTTCGGAATACCGTATTACAGCATTCACGCAAGAACATTTTTCAACAGAAATGCCTGAAGAATTCCCACCCCAATTTTTTTTCCCTTGTAAGGAAGTTAATTGTAAAATTCACGCCCTGTAATTTTGCAATTTTTTTTTGTAGAATTCCCGCCCGAAAGGTGTTAAGCGTTAAATGGAGGTTCGCTGTACAATACACGCCCGTAATTTTTTAACTGAAGTCATCTATAATTCACACCTGTAATTTTTAAACTTGAGACGATTGTAATATTTTCGTCCAAACAAAATGTTAAATGGAAGTTTATTGTAGAAATCACGCCCGTAAATTTTTAAACGGAAGAAATTTGCTCCCGCTCTGTTGACCTTTTAATGGATTACCGTTTTCCCACCCCAATTGTTGTTTCCATTGTGAGGAAGTTACTTGTAGAATTCACGTTCACGCATCAGTTCGGGAGGCATCAATTCAGTTATTGTAAAACCCAAAATTCAATGTCGTTCAGTCTCACTACTAATCCACACTTGCGTGTCAAACAAGCATGCAGTCTGGTTGAAACCATTTCGCTTTGCCTACACAGTAACTCTGCATAGCCATACCACACAGTACATTTACAATCTACCTATGGAGGCGCGCACCCGACATAGACTTGACTGTCAAATTTACATATCGCGAAACAAATTTTTCTGTTGGCTGATTTTGCTGTCAGGAAGACTGTGGCTGTGTGCAATGCCTGGGTCCTATGCTGTATGCTCCGATCTTGGGGAAAACTTGAACGTTCCGATCCGCTCAGCGATACTTTTTAAATGCTTGTGAATTTATTGCAGGTTTTATTATCAATGATCATGTTTAGTTGACCTTTCACACTAGCTTTTCGGAACCCTCCATTTTAAAACCGCTACAAAAAGGAGCATCAATGCCAGATCAGACTCCAGTGTAAACATCGTGCATGATCAGCGTGATCGCCCTTGTTGGATCTGATCCTCCTTTGATCGCCCTTGCCAGATCAAGTGTAAACGCGCGGTCATACACATGTCGTTGAAGTGGTTGGAATGCAATTGTATCAAAATGTGCACCAGTCCTCCAAGGTCCATTGCATTCAGTTTATGACATCGGCCCGACCCAGCGGGCTGCAGCTATTCATTGTCTTTTGTTCACGCAAATAATGGAAGCACAATGAGGCCGAGTTAATGAGCTGCTGGCCTTGCAGCGGCACCGCGGTGGAATCTCTCAAAACTGCCAAAAATACAAAGACCACAGGAGACCGAAGCAGGCCGCGGCAGGCTGATTAAAATACTTATGATGGTGTCCCTTAGAAAGGAACATCTTTGTCATTTCTTTTAACTTTTGATAAATAAAAGAAAACCTTGATTGCTTAACTATAACTCTGCTGATAAATAAAAGGCTATTGGCAGTGACTATCAACATACCTTGGTTGCATCATGGGTCCAACATTACTCCTGGTGTTCTGCTCATCAGGTCTGTAGTGACATCAAAGGTTCCGTACGACTATGTGTTTTCTTCTGTGTCATGAGGGTGTTCCTGTTAAATTTAACCACATCGGCCATGTTGTGCGAAGTCAGATGGACATCAACTACATAGGTGTCTCAAGTACAGGATGACCAAGAAGTTTCAATGGGATGAAAGGTGAACATCTTGAGATCTTGTGTTGTCTCTGATGGTTTTATCTGTTGTAAAAAGAAGGGCAGAAAAGGATTAACTACATGTAAGACAGTATGTGTCTTTGGTTGTGCAAACTTCAATTTGTGCAAAGTTTTGGAGAGGGATGTTTCATCAGCCATCTCTGAACACACAAGTACAAACAAACCAATACGATTAATTTAAAATAATATTGAGGTTCAATGCCTGCCTGGCAGTGACTCTGGCAACAGTCTCAGTTTTCAGGGTTGAATTGAAATTTAAGCAATGTAATGCATCAAAATATCTTTCTACAATTCTTTAGTGATGCAACTTTTTTAATATTGATTCTGCTGTACAGAAGTGAGTACCGTAAATAAAAAGAACAATCATAGCATTCTAACCAAATGATTCATTTGTATTCATCCATGATCCATCAGAAATAAACAACACCACAAACCAAGTACCTTTCATTGAACGATCAAACCTGATTCATAACTGTTGGCAGATAAACAAAAAACAAGAAATCAAGACTCCATATGTTTTGACGACAACATACGACCCTTGTATAAACCATTTTGACTTAAAATCGTGCAGTCAAAAGACACTGGTCAATGATCCAAGCAACAACACACCCCGGGAAATTTACCATACCCTCACTTCGTTGCTTTCATTTAAAAAAAAGACCAAAATATACGAGAAAAACTGGTCAGAGCAAAATTTAATCGGAGTCCAACCGACTTATCAACTCAACAGCTCTCCCCCGTTCCCAATGACTCTGTTTTGGAAGACCACGACGAAGCACTAGAAATTTTAATTGCATTATTGGAGGAACAAACAAGGCATCTACCACTCAGAATAACCGTCCCCAAAAGGGCAACCATATACAACCTCGAACCGAAACAAACACAACCAACCCTCCACTGTCTACACACAAGACATGAGACATACCGATTCTTGGTCAGAAAGAACTATTTGCAACTGATGATTGCCTGTACTCGAGGCATGAAAACATATTATTGCTATTTGAGGATCTGACAAAATATCCTCAGTCTCACCTATCTCGTTGAAACTAAAGACACAATCTGTCATGCTAGTTCCACCGGTCATCTTATATTCATCTACAATTAACCCCTGTCAAAATGACAATACTATGAATATAAAAATTGTATAAAATGCTTGTACATTTTTGTGATTTCAAGTCAACAGTTACGAAGTGTCACTAAATTGGACAGCACCATCACTGACTTATCAATCAAAAAATAATATTTAATACCCATTATGTTATTAACATCAACCTATAAATTTACGAGAACAGTCAAAAGGCATATCCGTAAATTTCTTTCAAACACCATTTTGGTTGTTTACATACATCAAAAATAACATGTCAACAGATGTCCTGATGTCAACCCCATTCTAACCTTTCTCATTCCAAAAAGGTACTGCTATCCCACCTCCACCCGCATACGGGAATAAAAATATCAATTTCTTTGGAATTGTAACAAAAACGACAGCAGCTATGCCAATAATTTGTTCACCATCAGACAGTACGGTAACAGCTTAACAATTTTGTGTGTGTAAATGACCTTATCCGAGGTCAACTTCCCGTCGAAACGGATGTTGAGGTTTGTTACGAATATCTCAAAACCTACAAGTCAGAATTTGACGTAATTTGATAGGTCGTAAAACGATCGTTACACATGACAAATTTATTCGTTGATTGTAAATACTTGGAAAGATATTGCCTCTTCATTTGGAGAAATGCGTTAAAGTCTTCTTGGAGTTTTGCGAGCGCGCGCGCTGTACAATGGCCCTTTTTCGAATCCACAGCTTTGGCTTTGGATTCGGCTTCAGGGTCCATCCTCTTCTCTGAAGCCCTGAGCGCGTCCACAAAGCACGCGCAATTGTCATAACAACCGCGGGGCCAAGCTAGCCTGAACCGAATCCGGAGCCGAAGCCGTGGTTTTGAAATGGGCCAATGTTGCCATTGTGGGGTCGTTGAAACTACACAGCTGGTATCCTGCGTTGACTGCGCAAAACATTATGCAAGTCCGGGCATCAGCGAACACGTGATCCCCGCAGCGCTAAAATACGACTTTTTTCAAGTCAGAAAACAGTCGTAACATTAGTAATCAAAATGGCGATTGTAACGGCAGGGTTGTCAGAGCCCCTAAAAATCATCGATTTGGAGGACAGAAAATGATCGTGAGTACAATTAAATGCATTTTATTACACCATAAACACTTGGAGAAGACAGTAGGCGAATTTTGAGCAATTCTGTTGAGTCTAAGGCATTTTTTTTTAACAGAGGTGATTTAAATCCTCCTGACCGTCGCAGTTACTACATATTCTTTACTGGGGCGCTAGTACGACAGATAATGTCAAAATCTCAAAAAAGGAGTACAGCGCCCAGTTACTGGGTCTAGTCTAGGGTTAGACCCAGTAACTGGGGCGCTGTACTCCTTTTTTAAATTTTTGACATTGTCGGTCAGACTAGCGCCCCAGAAAAGTATGTGTAAGTTGGTTTGAAAAGCTGTTATGGCGAAGAGGATTTAAAACACCTCTAAAAAAGTGGCCAAATTACATCAAAAACTCAACAGAATTGCTGGAAAATCGCCTACTGGCTTCTCAAGATATCAAAGATGAAATAGAATGCATCCTCTTCTCTGAAGCCCTGAGCGCGTCCACAAAGCACGCGCAATTGTCATAACAACCGCGGGGCCAAGCTAGCCTGAACCGAATCCGGAGCCGAAGCCGTGGTTTTGAAATGGGCCAATGTTGCCATTGTGGGGTCGTTGAAACTACACAGCTGGTATCCTGCGTTGACTGCGCAAAACATTATGCAAGTCCGGGCATCAGCGAACACGTGATCCCCGCAGCGCTAAAATACGACTTTTTTCAAGTCAGAAAACAGTCGTAACATTAGTAATCCAAATCGATGATTTTTTAGCCCACTAAAACCACTCAAAATGCAGCCGTTAAAATTGCCATTTTACTACTGCTGGTCATGCGATACTCAACGACTGTTTCCTTACATGTTTATTTGTCGTATTAACACTACGCGGATTGCGTGTTCGCTGATGCCCTGAATTGCGCATTGTCTTGTGCAGTCAGCGCAGGATACCAGCCGTACAACATGCGCGCTCGGCCAATCATGACCAAATGGAACTTTCAGTAGCCACGGGGGGGTCGTTGCACTACATAGCTGGTATCCTGCGTTGACTGCACAAGACAATGTGCAAGTCAGGGCATCAGCGAACACGCAATCCTCGTATAAGGAAACAGTCGTTGAATATCGCAGTATCAGTAGTAAAATGGCGATTGTAACGGCTGCATTTGAGTGGTTTTAGTGGGCTAAAAAATCATCGATTTGGAGGACGGAAAGTGATCGTAAGTACAATTAAATGCATTCTATTTCATCTTGATTTCTTGAGAAGCCAGTAGGCAATTTTCCAGCAATTCTGTTGAGTTTTTGTTGTAACTTTGGCCACTTTTTTAGAGGTGTTTTAAATCCTCTTCGCCATAACAACTTTTCAAACCAACTTACACATACTTTTCTGGGGCGCTAGTACGACTGACAATGTCAAAATTTAAAAAAAAGGAGTACAGCGCCCCAGTTACTGGGTCTAGTCTAGACCCAGTAACTGGGGCGCTGTACTCCTTTTTTGAGATTTTTGACATTATCTGTCGTACTAGCGCCCCAGTCCGTGGTATATTTGGAAAGTGCTCCGATTCGGAGTCCGAAGCGGTTTTTTTCTGAATCAGTTACAAAATTGTCAAAATTGCAACAAGGACTCGACAGAATTGCTTGAAAATCGCCTACTGGCTTCTTCAAGTATTTACGGTGAAATAAAATGCAGTTAATTGTACTCACGATCATTTTTGGTCCTCCAAATCGATGATTATTAGCCCACTATCACGCATATATCAAATTTGTCGTTAGAATCGCCATTTTAAATGTGATACTCAACGACCGTTTTCTGATGTCTAAAACGCTGCGAGGATTGCGTGTTCGCTGAGGCCCTGACTTTCATATTGTTTTCCGCGCAGTCAACGCAGGATACCAGGCTGTGTGTAGCGCCAATGTTCACTGATGCCCTGACATTCATATTGATTTGCGCAGTCAATGTAGGATACCAGTAGCCTGGTATCCTGCGTTGACTGCGCAAATCAATATGCATGTCAGGGCATCAGCGAACATTGGCGCTACACACAGCCTGGTATCCTGCGTTGACTGCGCGGAAAACAATATGAAAGTTAGGGCCTCAGCTAGACCCAGTAACTGGGGCGCTGTACTCCTTTTTTGAGATTTTTGACATTATCTGTCGTACTAGCGCCCCAGTCCGTGGTATATATGGAAAGTGCTCCGATTCGGAGTCCGAAGCGGATTTTTTCTGAATCAGTTACAAAGTTGTCAAAATTGCAACAAGGACTCTACAGAATTGCTTGAAAATAGCCTACTGGCTTCTCCAAGTATCTACGGTGAAATAAAATGCAGTTAATTGTACTCACGATCATTTTTGGTCCTCCAAATCGATGATTTTTAGCCCACTATCACGCATATATCAAATTTGCCGTTAGAATCGCCATTTTGAATGTGATACTCAACGACCGTTTCCTTATGTCTAAAACGCTGCGAGGATTGCGTGTTCGCTGAGGCCCTGACTTTCATATTGTTTTCCGCGCAGTCAATGCAGGATACCAGGCTGTGTGTAGCGTAGTTGCGATAATCGTAACCCTCCATCCTCCCGACGGTCGGAGACCGGAGGGTTACGAGATAAGACTGATATTATCGACGGTATGGGCAGTTTTGACCAGTTTTTGCCAGACTCGTGATCAGATTCGTCCTTTTTTTTCCACTTTCCAAAATCATGACAGACATTCTAAACACATGGAGTTGATCTTTATTGTATGACAACGTCATCTGGAACCCTTAAAACAACATCATGAAAATATTTGGCAGAAAAAACGACAAAAACTTACCAAAAGACTGACCGAATATATCCATAATCCATAGCGGGGCCAACTAGTGATTTTGAACGTCGCACTTGCTTGGCAACAACCAATCAGCGTGACCCAACCAAACACGCATCTGGACGAGCCATGGCTGTCGTATGCGTATCGGCCATTCCAGCTTGCAAACTCACCGCCTGTGTGTGTACATAGCCTGCATCCTGCGCACTCGGTCCGGGGGGGATCGGTGCTTACACACACAGGCGGTGAGTTTGCAAGCTGGAATGGCCGATACGCATACGACAGCCATGGCTCGTCCAGATGCGTGTTTGGTTGGGTCACGCTGATTGGTTGTTGCCAAGCAAGTGCGACACTCAAAATCACTAGTTGGCCCCGCTATGGATTATGGATATATTCGGTCAGTCTTTTGGTAAGTTTTTGTCGTTTTTTCTGCCAAATATTTTCATGATGTTGTTTTAAGGGTTCCAGATGACGTTGTCATACAATAAAGATCAACTCCATGTGTTTAGAATGTCTGTCATGATTTTGGAAAGTGGAAAAAAAAGGACGAATCTGATCACGAGTCTGGCAAAAACTGGTCAAAACTGCCCATACCGTCGATAATATCAGTCTTATCTCGTAACCCTCCGGTCTCCGACCGTCGGGAGGATGGAGGGTTACGATTATCGCAACTATGTGTAGCGCCAATGTTCACTGATGCCCTGACATGCATATTGATTTGCGCAGTCAATGCAGGATACCAGCTGTGTAGCCTGGTATCCAGCGTTGACTGCGCAAATCAATATGAATGTCAGGGCATCAGTGAACATTGGCGCTACACACAGCCTGGTATCCTGCGTTGACTGCGCGGAAAACAATATGAAAGTCAGGGCCTCAGCGAACACGCAATCCTCGCAGCGTTTTAGACATAAGGAAACGGTCGTTGAGTATCACATTCAAAATGGCGATTCTAACGGCAAATTTGATATATGCGTGATAGTGGGCTAAAAATCATCGATTTGGAGGACCAAAAATGATCGTGAGTACAATTAACTGCATTTTTTTTTCACCGTAGATACTTGGAGAAGCCAGTAGGCGATTTTCAAGCAATTCTGTCGAGTCCTTGTTGCAATTTTGACAACTTTGTAACTGATTCAGAAAAAAACCGCTTCGGACTCCGAATCGGAGCACTTTCCATATATACCACGGACTGGGGCGCTAGTACGACAGATAATGTCAAAAATCTCAAAAAAGGAGTACAGCGCCCCAGTTACTGGGTCTAGGCCTCAGCGAACACGCAATCCTTCCTTGCATCGTTTATACACATAAGGAAACGGTCGTTGAGTATCACGTTCAAAATGGCGATTCTAACAGCAAATTTGATATATGCGTGATAGTGGGCTAAAAATCATCGATTTGGAGGACCAAAAATGATCGTGAGTACAATTAACTGCATTTTATTTCACCGTAAATACTTGAAGAAGCCAGTAGGCGATTTTCAAGCAATTCTGTCGAGTCTTTGACGCAATTTTGACAATTTTGTAACTGATTCAGAAAAAACCCACTTCGGAGCACTTTCCAAATATACCACGGACTGGGGCGCTAGTACGACAGATAATGTAAAAAATCTCAAAAAAGGAGTACAGCGCCCCAATTACTGGGTCTAGGTTAGACCCAGTAACTGGGGCGCTGTACTCCTTTTTTGAGATTTTTGACATTATCTGTCGTACTAGCGCCCCAGTCCGTGGTATATATGGAAAGTGCTCCGATTCGGAGTCCGAAGCGGTTTTTTTCTGAATCAGTTACAAAATTGTCAAAATTGCAACAAGGACTCGACAGAATTGCTTGAAAATCGCCTACTGGCTTCTCCAAGTATCTACGGTGAAATAAAATGCAGTTAATTGTACTCACGATCATTTTTGGTCCTCCAAATCGATGATTTTTAGCCCACTATCACGCATATATCAAATTTGCCGTTAGAATCGCCATTTTGAATGTGATACTCAACGACCGTTTCCTTATGTCTAAAACGCTGCGAGGATTGCGTGTTCGCTGAGGCCCTGACTTTCATATTGTTTTCCGCGCAGTCAACGCAGGATACCAGGCTGTGTGTAGCGCCAATGTTCGCTGATGCCCTGACATTCATATTGATTTGCGCAGTCAACGCAGGATACCAGGCTACACAGCTGGTATCCTGCATTGACTGCGCAAATCAATATGAATGTCAGGGCGTCAGTGAACATTGGCGCTACACACAGCCTGGTATCCTGCGTTGACTGCGCGGAAAACAATATGAAAGTCAGGGCCTCAGCGAACACGCAATCCTCGCAGCGTTTTAGACATAAGGAAACGGTCGTTGAGTATCACATTCAAAATGGCGATTCTAACGGCAAATTTGATATATGCGTGATAGTGGGCTAAAAATCATCGATTTGGAGGACCAAAAATGATCGTGAGTACAATTAACTGCATTTTATTTCACCGTAGATACTTGGAGAAGCCAGTAGGCGATTTTCAAGCAATTCTGTCGAGTCCTTGTTGCAATTTTGACAATTTTGTAACTGATTCACAAAAAAACCGCTTCGGACTCCGAATCGGAGCACTTTCCATATATACCACGGACTGGGGCGCTAGTACGACAGATAATGTCAAAAATCTCAAAAAAGGAGTACAGCGCCCCAGTTACTGGGTCTAGGTCTAGGTTAGACCCAGTAACTGGGGCGCTGTACTCCTTTTTTGAAATTTTTGACATTATCTGTCGTACTAGCGCCCCAGTCCGTGGTATATATGGAAAGTGCTCCGATTCGGAGTCCGAAGCGGTTTTTTTCTGAATCAGTTACAAAATTGTCAAAATTGCAACAAGGACTCGACAGAATTGCTTGAAAATCGCCTACTGGCTTCTCCAAGTATCTACGGTGAAATAAAATGCAGTTAATTGTACTCACGATCATTTTTGGTCCTCCAAATCGATGATTTTTAGCCCACTATCACGCATATATCAAATTTGCCGTTAGAATCGCCATTTTGAATGTGATACTCAACGACCGTTTCCTTATGTCTAAAACGCTGCGAGGATTGCGTGTTCGCTGAGGCCCTGACTTTCATATTGTTTTCCGCGCAGTCAACGCAGGATACCAGGCTGTGTGTAGCGCCAATGTTCACTGATACCAGGCTACACAGCTGGTATCCTGCATTGACTGCGCAAATCAATATGAATGTCAGGGCATCAGCGAACATTGGCGCTACACACAGCCTGGTATCCTGCGTTGACTGCGCGGAAAACAATATAAAAGTCAGGGCCTCAGCGAACACGCAATCCTCGCAGCGTTTTAGACATAAGGAAACGGTCGTTGAGTATCACATTCAAAATGGCGATTCTAACGGCAAATTTGATATATGCGTGATAGTGGCCTAAAAATCATCGATTTGGAGGACCAAAAATGATCGTGAGTACAATTAACTGCATTTTATTTCACCGTAGATACTTGGAGAAGCCAGTAGGCGATTTTCAAGCAATTCTGTCGAGTCCTTGTTGCAATTTTGACAATTTTGTAACTGATTCAGAAAAAAACCGCTTCGGACTCCGAATCGGAGCACTTTCCATATATACCACGGACTGGGGCGCTAGTACGACAGATAATGTCAAAAATTTCAAAAAAGGAGTACAGCGCCCCAGTTACTGGGTCTAGGTCTAGGTCTAGTTTAGGGTCTACCCTTCAAGGTCCCTGCCTAGTCCCTATTCCTACTCGCATAGCAATCCCCCAATACATACACAGCCTGAGTCAAAATTTTGTTCTTTTCCTAATTAATAATTTCAGCATGGCTTCCTGGCCTACAAACAATTTTGTCATGGACATGGGAGGCTACATTATCACGCCACGTGCATTTCAAATTCACCGCTATGCTGAACAGTCATGACGATAGTTAGCCTCAAGTTTCCCTATATTTTGACCGTTTTGAAATCTCATATTCACTACAGGAAGTATTCTAGGGATGCTATAAGTGATATTCAACTCACCTTTATCACTTTGCAGGAGTTTCGTCAACCAAATTGGCTAAAAAATGTAGAAAACCGGGAGCGAAAACATGGAGTTTTCCGGGGTCGGCCATCTTGGATCGTGCTGCGGAATAATTTGCATATCAAAGCTCCCTATATGGTAATGAGGCACGAAATGAATGCCACACTTTTGTTAGGTGATAGATTTCTTGAGCACAATGCAAAATAAAATTAGAACATTTTGTTGACAAAATTAGTGTCTTTTCTGTTGTAAATAAGTATTTTGAATGAGCTTTCCGAGTGTTTTGAAAACTTTGGAAAGATGGGTACAATGGAAGAATGAACTTCGAGATTCGTACTCCTTAATGAATTTCCCCATAAAAGAATGGATCATGCAAGTCTGTCCTGATTGCCGAAGGTTAGAAGAACTTAGTAATTAAACGTAATTTGTATGTTGTAAAAGATAACACAACCTTTAAATTCTCCATACCTCAAAATGTAACTTCGTGAAGGGTTGACCAGGCCAACAGAAGGGGTTGTGTGGGCGTGTGTGTGGCTGGGGGGGGGGGGGGTGCAACATGTTCGCTAAATTATGGAGAATTGAGACAAAAGGAAAAGCAAGAAACAATTGTCTCCAGAGGGAAATTCTAAAGAGAGGGATTCTTCATAAGAAATTTAAGTACAGGGGCAAAGGAAAAAACAAAAGAGGACTCTGCAGGGATGCAAAACTAGGAGTAGGACGGGGGGGGGGGGGGTTCTGAACGCATTTACCACAATAACTGTTTTTGTAACAATTAGACTCAATTTGCAACAATTAGAGTGCCCCTACTTTTAACTACCGATGGAGAAGTGTTCTTTTTTGCCTTTTACAATTATTGATATTGTTTTCGTGAGTCAACACTTCTCATTCGTTGATATTGATCACGTGTGGTGCATTAAAATGTTAATTGTACTGACTCAAAAGTAAATACTAATAATGTGACACAAAGTTACACATTAATATTGAAAAAAAGTCATCAATATTATTTATTAATGTACACATTGACTCTTCCCAAGAGGTATTCAACTCACAGGCAAGATAAAAACATTAAGCAAATACATTATTCATGAGCACCTTATAAATATGTATATGTAATTTGCATAATCTTACAGCTTTGCATAAGTCTGAACACCAGAAAATATTATAACAAATACAAATTTAACTCAGAAACCCCGGGTCATTTCAAGGAAACATAAACCAGCATTGAAGACCTACTAAATAAATACTGGTACAAAGTAACTTGTTAAGAAGTAAAAATGAGTCTGACTTCAACCAATCCCCCCCAGCCTAAAAAACTAAATAAATAAACAAAAATATAAAAACAAGTTTTCAATACCAACTGTCAACCATTTAATAAAAAGAAAAGCTTCAAGGTAGATGCAACTGGTGCAGATTTCACACAACATTATTTGTTAAAGTGATTGAGGGGAAATAAAGGGGAAACAAGGAGGCCCACCTCCCGAAAAAAAAATAATAATAATAATAAAATGAAATTTAAAAAAATGTTCCGGTTATGTGCAGAGTTGGCATTCATCTTATTTCACATAGAACATCAATTCTGTATTTTTCAACTCGTACTACATGCAAAATGGCCAATGCAATATGCATTATACTATAGGCTATATGTAAGTAATACACCATTATCTATACATATGTACATGTCAATACAAAGCCTACTGTCTTATAAATGATGCATAAAAGTGAAATTTATAGCATGATTTTAATAATACTAATAACGACCTCTGTTTCTCTTATTGACTTTGGTGTCATTTCAAAATGCTCCTAAGGACAATTTTAATGTTCAACTAAAGTGTCTTTTGCCGAATGAAAACGTATCTTTCCTTTACATTTCAGTCATGAAAGAAAGTTTCAGCGAAACACATTAAAAAACCATTTGTTTCCCATGCCAACAGTTTTAAGTAAAACTCTACAATAATAAATATGTTTAGGCCTCATGATCTATTATTTATATAATGAACGGCTGACTACAGAAAAAAATCAAGATTGGAAACAAATTTCAGAAGTTTTCTTTTTTACGAAAATTTGTTTTTAAATAAATACATAAATATTTACAGCTTTGTTATTTATCGTCTATTAAAAAGATTTGTTTATAAATTTGGGTTTTGCATTTTATCAATACTTGATGGTATTCATTTTGTGTTCAGTTTTGTAGCTCCATACATCAACTGTCAAAACCTCTTCACCAATATTCATTAAAAAACAATATCCAATCAAATCATCCCTTGCCTCTATGAATATTCGTGAGCAAATTTCAGCCAACAATAAAACTGAAATTGGTATTTTATAGCTCTCTGTTGTACTTTTTATTTACACCATTTTTCTAGTACAACAAAAAAGCTACAACATATTCCAGACAAACATAAGACACTAAAACCAGTCAACCTCTCCAGTTTAATTTCTACAATTAAATTAAAAAAAAATTTGATTAAAATAATAATAATACTTATTTTACACTTACACAAAGTAGGTATATAAACCACTAGTATACAATCTCAAACTGTATCTGAAAACTTGATTAATTCCCATTAACACAATAATAGTTATGGTAACAGAAAATATAGCAAGGTGATTAAAACTTTGTTTCAAAACAACAAACAAGTTGTCTTTAGGCTCAGTTTTTTTTTTTAAGGTAAGAGTTACAACGGCCGTGGTACACTTTAAAAAACCAGGAGTGACAACGGCGATGGTAGATTTGAGAATTTCACATCAATCTACCTGAACCAAGTTTTAATTATAAAAAGAAGTACCTTGAATATAGTGCTTAACTAACAGGTAGAACACCTGAACAATAGCCAGAAGGACCAAGGTGCAAATCCTGTTCTAATAGTTATTTTTCATTAATTTCATTTGTTTGTCATTCAACAGTAAAGTTATTTGGAGCATTGTATGCAACTTGCTTCATTGTTTATTTTAATGACATGAATTTATCGCAGATATCAATTCAACCAATATCAGGTTAAGTTCTGTACACCATTCCACCATCTAGTCAAACAAGCATGACCTTTACAATGTCCTAACTGATAATTTTCAAAGAGTTTGGCTCAAACAAAAATGAGGTATGTAAGAGAGAAGATAAAAATGATTTCCATGCCTTTTAACCTTCAACCTTTGACCTTAAAAATGTTGGACTTCTCCCCTCTCCTACATCCAGGACACCTCTCTCTCCAAATAGAATACAATAAAAAATATATAAACTTTTCATTATAAGTATTTTTGTAATGGTTTTAAAATTGTTGTAGTTAATTTTTTTTAATTATAAAGCCTATCTGCTATATGTACAAATCCATATGGTATCGTACTAAAATGACGTCCGTGGAACATTTCTTGTTACGCCGTTATCTTTCAAACAACAATAAAGTATGCTGGGTGACTTTACCCTAAGAAATAGTCCAGTTGTTGGTCCGTCAAGTGATTTCTTTTCCTACTATGGTTGGTAAAAGCAGCATTCTGGCAGTGGTAACCCATTGGAACCCTATAAAATAAAAACAAGAAAATTTAAGAAAGTTGAAAATATGTAGATTTTTTCACAAGCAACTATAGTCACCTAAAATGTGAATATTTTTACATGCTCATTTTGAAAGAGATTTTGAAATAGATATCGAAAACTAAATTCATTTCCAAGAAGGAAACGTTTTTTTCAAGAGGGAAAAAAAATGTTTTTTAATTTAGCTCTGAGTCCAAGACCAGTGTCTCCCAACCCCTTAATAGAAATAGCTAAGTCAAGGAATGGACCTGGCCCAATAGACTTTATGCATTGACGTCAGCACACCATCATCTTAGAGATTATATGACGATGAAACAATGGAAAAGCACATCAGGTACGCACAGCGCAAAGAACTGACCAATGAGCAACCTTCTTTTAACCTCTAGCCGAGGGCGCCCTGCACAAATGACATCATGTGCATAACGTCTATTTCATGGTTATACAGCGAAAAGTCTGCACTGATGGCGGCAGAAAAATCCTTAACGTTAGGGTGTTTAACAAACTAGCTAGGAATTTTTGCTTGTGCGCACGCATTTTTCCCTCATACAGCAAGCAAAAAGTTTGCGCTAACCCTAGCAGAGAATGGTGACTGTAAGAGAAGAATTCTGTGGTAAGCAGAATAATGAAATTGGGCCCCTATCTATGGGTAGAAATGAAAAGATATTGTCATCTAATATCGTAATAGAAGAGATTTCAATATGGGCTCATGCATGAGAATAAGAAAGATTGAAGTAAGAGTAGTTTTAGGAAATCCAAAGACAAGAATCGAGGGAAGTTTTTGAAATCATCATGGATTTATTTTTCAAGAGTAATTGTGATTGTGAACAGAGACAGTGTTTTACGAACATCACAACTCACTAAGAGATTTTCGCATTCTCTTAACACAAACCTCTCAAGATTTAATATCCACCTAACAAAAAGGAAAGATGTAGAGTTTGTTGATAAGTCATTTGAAGTAAACGTCTTGTTTTGTTTTGCATTTTTACCTGGTTTGACAAAAAAGGCCAAACTTAAACACTTGAAAGTGTAATAACTTCCACAATGACTAACATATCAGCAAACCTTAGACCAAGTGAGATTTCAAAACTACTTTTAAATCTGTTCCCCTTTGGGGCGCAGTGGTCCTAAAAGATGGTTTGTACAATAGATCAGTTGATTTAAAGGTGATTAGGCATTCACTAAACATTCCAGTGCAGTTGGCTCTAACCTTTGACCTACTCGTGTCCTGGATACTTGATGCCAAAATGACCCAGGCACAATTTTTAGCTCTGAACTAGGTGAATTAATTGTGCCCAGTTCATATTTCTTATAGAGTTTTCAGGCTGGGTCATTGTTTCAGAAGTCAATGCACCAATCTGTTTATAAACGTGCAACATGACAGCCCCCGTAAGCTCACTTGTTATTAATGGACCTTTTATTTTATTTCAATTCAATTCAATGTAACCAAACTGAGGCTGGAAGGTAAAATAGTCAGGCACCTGTATTGTTTTCTGAAAATCAGTATTTGAAATTGTGGTTGTACATAGGGAACTTAACAAAGATTGCTGCAACATTACCATTGCACCCATGGTTAGAGCCAAGGGTTTAGTAATGGCCTCATTTCACATGCCGGTCTCTCATCACCAGCTTAGTGAATAAGTGACTACAGCTATGGTTATGGCTTATGCAGTAATCCAACAATAGCCACAGCCAAATAGGATTGGCTGACAATATGGTGTCTGAATGTTATTCCATTCAAGTGAGTTAGAAGTTTCTCATAGAGATTGTCCTCAACCAGTGTCTAGTTCACACGCAATGTGCACGACTTTAATTTCTGGATTTTGTTTTGTTTAGAACCTCACAACTGTCACTGTTGAACCCCACTTCATCTGGTCCTGAGGCAACACTGCAGTGCGGAAACGCCTGGCCCACTCACCATGGGGACTGGAGCATCCAGGCCCGGCGGTCCAAGATCCCCCAAGGATCCCTTGAATCCTCACTTGCCTCTCCATCCTTGTTCACCCTGTCAGAAAGATAAAGGAGGAGAATAATTAAAGGCAGGGTATACCTTTGGTATTTGGAATCATACATTTGTTTCAATCCTATAATTGTAGATATATATACCATAAAACTAACCTCTGAAAATTTTGTTTCAAAAGATATTAGCGTTCTTGAGATACTGGCTAATCTGGAGTGGTTATTTCCATGCAGAAGTATATGAAAATGCTGAAACTGCATGTTTTTCATTACGTGAAAAAAGTTTTATGCATGAAGCCTTTCTCAGATTCAAATATTTTAGCAAGAAATTACCTCTTTCTCAAAAACTAAGTTACTTCAAAGCGAGTCATTTCTCATAATGTTTTATACAATCAACAGCTCTCCGTTGCTCCTTCCCAAGTAAGCTTCTATGGTCATTTCTTTTT
Source organism: Marthasterias glacialis (assembly GCA_911728455.2). Classification (NCBI taxonomy): domain Eukaryota; kingdom Metazoa; phylum Echinodermata; class Asteroidea; order Forcipulatida; family Asteriidae; genus Marthasterias; species Marthasterias glacialis. The sequence goes on from OU452225.1 coordinate 24,174,129, forward strand.
GGAGTAATTATCAGAAAGTATCCCCTGCCTTTAAGCAATGCTAGAGATTCTTCTCTAGTATTGCTTAAATGAGGCAATGATGGAGAGAATTAAAGCAATGCTCAAGAAAATGAAATAAAAGGGCAATTTTATCCCAATCTATCCAACGTAACGATACTGAGGCTGGAAGGGTAAATGGGATGATGGTGATGATGTCTTCTTTGTGGCTTATTTATTCAACTCACAGCAGTTTTCTTTGCATTTGTCATTATTTTATCAAGCAGTCTTTTCCATTAAAACCCTCAGCGCATCTCCATTAATCAAAAACTTTGCTGGATCCAGGAGGTTAAAATTTCGTCCACCCTGTATTTAAGGTCAATAACCCACCCTGCAAGCCCAAAGCCATTATAAATCACTGTGGGGGTGAATTGGAGTGCCAGTCAAGACTTAGACTTGTGTTATTTAAGATCCACGTGCCAGTGCTGCACAAGCTGTTTACACAAATTGCATATTGCCCTGTGCCAAGGATCCTTAGCCATAAGGTCAATCTATTACTACACAGAGACGGGTGGCTGCTGTCTTTCAACACTCCTTACTCTGCAGTGGTTAGGGTCTGGCCAATGGGAGTCTACAGGCTTGTGGGGTATACCAGGGGTGAGGATTACATGGAATCTTGGCCTTATTGGCCCATTGAAAAAAATTATGACCATATTTGGTAAAAATTGGATTATATTTTACCTATCCGCTGACGCGAGGGTTTTAATGTAGACAACATTTAGCCAAACAAAAAGGGCTTTACTGATTGGTCTTTTATCTTACTCATTGAAGAATTCTTCACAGATTTGTTTTACATTGGTGGTCATAATGGTGTCTTTGGTGAAGAGCATAAAAATAATTCAATAGTTGTACCCAGACATCAGTTTGTTATTTACCTTTTCACCCTCCAACCCATCATCACCTCTGTCTCCTTTGAGATCCACCAGTCCTGTTAAACCTCTCTCACCCTATAACATAACACAACATCAATACAAGAACCAAAATCAAGACAACAAAAATAAATGAACGAAAAATAATCAAACAATCAAAAGAAAATTCATTAATATCACTAAAACAAATTGTACACAAAATTTCACAATGGCACAAAATGATATCAGAAACAAAATTACACTACGCACCACACCTGCAATTTCACCTGTAAGTTAAAACCACTTTCATGAAGGAATAAGAGTACTTTCGCTAAAGTCTCAAAAAATTGACCCCCAAAAATGGTCCGCTTGGATTTTACAACATCACATGCCTAGAACTTTAAATACTTTTGTCTCTTCCAATGAGAGACTTTTCAGGACACTAGGTGGCAGCAGACTTACCAGGTATATGTATATCCATTGTTCTCAGAAATGTGCCCGTGCTCAGAACTAAGTAAACAAAGATGATTTACCTGGTAAGTCTGCTGCCACTTATTGTTCCAAAGTTCCCCATAAGCAAGCATGAAAGTAAATACACCACTTGCAAAACAATTTGTGAAGAACAATAAACTATGGAAGGCATTCTTATCAAATTTGAAACAAATTTAACTTTTCAAAACTATGGACCGGCTCCAGCAGAGGCTTCAGAAGCTAAAAAATCTCAAGGTTTATAAATGTCAAAGAGCCAAAGCCTGAACTTGATAAGTTTAGTTTCGAAAAAACCAACAAGGTACAGAAAGAAGAAAAAATACAGAAAAGAAAAGGCCAGTGAAGATTGACAAATATTTTACCCTTTCGCCTTTTAACCCTGGTGGGCCCTAAGACAAAGAAACAGGATAAAACAAGTTGAAGCAGTACGGTATGCAAAAATTTCAGCGTTGTCTTTATGGCAAACTATTTGTACTTAAGACTGACCACCAACCCTTGATTTATATGAATAAATCCAATGTAGCGAACGCGCGTATAATGAGATGGGCAATCGCTCTTCAGCTGTAAAGAATTCCCCAATTAAATAAAGGTGTTACCTACAATATAATTGGAATTATATAAGACAATGTAGGAGAGACTCACCCTGTAGATTGTCCCTTGTGTTGCAATCTGATCCACCCTTTGAAGCTAATAGACTTTCCCTCATTAGCATAACAAAGTTTCTTTGAAAAGGTGTAGTGAAAGTGCGTTCTCCCCAGGTAGGGTGTGGGTAATCTGCAGAAAATCTGAAGAAAAAAGGGTGGGAGATTGAGTCTCTCCTACATTGTCTTGTATAATTCCAATTCTATTGCAGGTAATACCTTTATGTAATTGGGGAATTATAATTCGCCAATTCCGGAGAGACTCACCCTGTAGGATTTAAAGCTGTTGTGATGCCGATGACAACACAGCATCTCCAAAGTTTGACGGAGAAAGTTGTCTGTGGTAGAAGTTTGGAAACAGAGCAGCTAAAGACCAGTCAGGTGTTTTTAAAATGTTGGTAATTGAGACTCCATCACAAAATGCAGCCGAAGTGCCTGCACTCCTGGTAGAGTGGGCCTTGAAGCATGACGTGTCTACTCCTATTTGAAATTGTAGAAGGAACTACAGGATTAAATGGTTTAGAATGTGAGAGGAAAAGCTGGGTCACTTTGGAATGACCAATACTTCTATGATATCTCTGAAGATACTCTTCTAATGTACGATCTGGACAAAGATTTCTACTGCACTGAAACTTATAAATCTCAATCTGATGGAAGGCTTTACTGACTGAAACAAAATTAAAAACTATGGACCGGTTCCAGCATAGGCTTCAGAAGCTAAAAAATCTCAAGGTTTATAAATGTCAAAGAGCCAAAGCCTGAACTTGATAAATGTAGTTTTGTTTGGCACAGAAAGACGATTACCCAAATTCCTCTATTACGTAACCATTGTAAAAGCAGTATTTAACCATGCTCCTGGCCAATGTCTTTTACTTCAGGCTCATGCACACATGCAAAACGCTGCTGATAAATCGCTCTATACTCCTATATTTCGTCCTAACATTTCCTACCCTCCCATCCCTGGCCTCCTTCGTATCGTTTGTCTTTTTCTGCTTGCGTATCTTCTTTTTCATCTTCTTTTACACAGGCATGTCGAGCTCTAACTGCTTTAACTGCGGTATGCCCGGGCATTGGTCCTGACAGTGTCCCTTCCAGTCTGGCCCCTTCACTACAGCTGTCAATAACGGCTTCCCACAACAGCGATCAAGGTTCAGGTTCAACCCCTACTTCGGCGGTCACGTCAGCAGGAACATGTCAGTTCAAGCCCCACAGTCATATCGGCCACTCCTGCACACAATCGCAGCTACAACAACAGAGATGTCTAAAGAGTCACGATGCACGCCCTCCTCTTAATCTCAAACCTACCGTCGACAAATTTACCGCTATTATACAAGTACCATGTATAGTTCAAAATTCTAACTTAGAGTCTGATAGTGTTCAAGTAAAGGGTAGATTCTGATCTCATAGTGAATTCTGGTCCCGCATTGGTATGCCGAATATGATTATGTCAGTTATACGGGAAGGTTTTAGAATAGCATTCTTAGAAAATCCTCCTTCCATGTTTTTCTCCAACAATGTATCAGCTGCTCGATATCCTTCGTTTGTTACCGACTCTATTTTAGAACTGCTGAGCTCCAATAGAATCAAGGAGGTCAATTCACCCTCTTACGTCACTAGTCAGTGGTATGCCACGGTATACGGTAAAAAAACGACTGATCTTGGATTTGAGTAGATTGAACTTGTTTGTTAAGAAAGACCATTTCAAAATAGATGACTGGAAGACTGCAATTCAGTATTTTCAATCAAACGCTCTGTTGTTCTCCTTTGACTTAAAATCTGGATACCACCACATAGAAATGGACCCTCGGTATCATGAATTTCTGGGCTTTTCCTGGCCTATTGAAGGTGTACAAAGGTATTTTCAGTTCACTGTTTTACCATTTTGGTTTGTCTTCGGCCCCTTGGATATTCACAAAAGTCCTCAAACCTCTGGTAACTCATTGGCGCTTTTGTGGCATCCTAATCGCTCTGTACCTGAGGGATGGCTTTGTGGTGGTACCCCGATCTAACCTTACTCATGACGCACACTTAAACGTAGCCACTGCGCTCTCTGCTCATGTTAAACCAGATTTATTGAATGCTGGCTTCATTTATAACACAAGTAAAAGCAATTGGCGTCCTGTCACATCCATAGTTTGGCTAGGCATGATCTGGGATTCACGTTCGGGTACCCTTAAAATATTAGATCGTAGAATAAATAAGATACTTGCTTCCATTCTCTCGCTGCATCAATCTCCCAATTGCAGAGTTAGGGACCTCCACTCTTTTGTTGGACAAATAATCTCCCTTTCGCCAGTTGTAGGCAATGTAACCAGGTTGATGACGCGAAACTGTCAGTCTCTCATTGCACTACACAAAGACAAAAATACAATAGTCACTCCCAATAAGTTATGCCTCAGAGAAATAACTTCCTGGGAACAAAACGCTAGTAGTCTGAACAACAGGAACGTTCTTCTCTCCCCCAAGGTCAGTAAGATAATCTGTTCAGATGCTAGTTCCGTGGGCTCGTGTGCCATCTAGTGTAATGGAAACCATGTGGCACACAAAAAATTTGACTCTTGAAGATATGTCTCGGAGTTCAACTTGGCGGGAACTTGAAACCATTCTGTTTGCCTTTCACTCCTTTGTGCCGTTCATTTCAAATTCGAGAGCAAAATTGTTTACAGACAACCAGGCAGCTGCCAAGATTATCGAAACAGGGAGCATGAAATGTCATCTCCAAGCTTTGGCTTACAAAATTTTTAAATTTTGTCTTAAAAATCAAATCTGGCTAGAAGTTGACTGGATCCCTCGTTCCCTTAACGATCAAGCTGACTACATCAGCAAATTGATAGATGTAGATGATTGGGGCCTATCGACAGTGTTTTTCAAATCCATCAATGCCAAGTGGGGTCCGTTCACTGTAGACTGCTTTGCCACTTATTACAACGCTAAATTGCCTCATTTCTTTTTTGGATGATTTTGCCTAAAATTGGTCAGCTGTACAAGATGCTGTACAAGATCCAAGAGAATTCACTCTTAGTCCCACCGGCGTCTTTGATTCTGTCTGTATTATCTCATTTGCAAGCTTGTCATGGAACGAGGGTCCCTGTGTTCCCATGGTGGCCTTCTAGCCCATTTTGGCCATTGCTTTGGTCAATATACTGACCCTATATTGTTGACATGTTCAATGTGCCCGGGCATTTGGCTTTAGTTCACGGAAGAGACACCAATTCCTTGCTAGGTTCTCCAGAGTTCGAAAGCATAATGGCCGCAGTCAAGTTGGACTTTTCTTAAAGGCAAAGTATACCTTTGGTTTTTGGAACCGTACATTTGCCTTAATGCTATATAATTGTAGATATATACCATAAAACTAACCTGTGTAAATTTCATTTCAAAAGGTGGCAGCATTTTTGAGATATCGCCAAAAATCTGGAGCGGTTGTGTTTACACAGAAGAAGTATCCGTCATTGGAATACACATTCTGAGAAGCGTTACGGCCATAACACTTCTCAGATTCAAATTTTGGGGGATAAAAAGTGTTTTTTTTTTCCATAACTGCAGTACTTCGAAGTGAAACATTTCTCAAAATGCATTATACTATCCAAAGCTGCTGTACTTCTTACCAAGTGAGTTATTACCAAACGTATACAGACCCTTTAAGTTGTATAATTTCACTCACATTGTTTTTGTATATATTTTGTTTACACAGATTATTTTGGAGCAACCATTTTGGGCAGATTCTGCACCTGTAGTCTCGGAACCCAAGGAGCAGTTGTTACATGAAGCTATCGCAGCAAAATCAGTTCTCCACGTTCTCCTGGTAATCCGATATCACCCATTTCTCCTCTGTCACCCGGTGGCCCCTGCAAGAATTAAAACCATGATGAAAAGTCAAGCATAATTTGTTGATAATGTGAACTTTGTGCTCTATCCATAACAAGCTTCTATCATGTCAGCAGTGGCGTAACCAGAGGGGGTGGGTGGGGGGGGGGGGGGTTGATGAAGCCCCTTCACTCAAAACTCCTTGCCCCCCACCTCTCAAATTATATCTCCCCTCCCCCAAGCACCCCAACTGAAACTGTCTGGTTACGCCACTGCATGTCAGAGCTGCATAATTGCTCTATGTTATAATTAAGTGCACACTACAGAACCTCAACTTGAAAACTACATAATATACAACAAACTGTTTTTTTTTTGTTCAAAACTGAATTAAGTTAACAAGAATTTATTTTGGGATGCAGCCTTGAAAAAAAAAACGCGTTTTACAAATAAATGTGAGTAAACGACGCTTCATACTACAAGACATAAAACAGTATCAGAGACAGTATCAACACCATTATTCCACCATGACCAAAATGAAAACACTGTACTTTGACACCATACGACTATTTCATGTATGTTTCTAAGCCTCACCTGCATTGTTCCAAACTGACTGACAATAGGGCCAGCACTGCCCCTCTCTCCCTTTACGAGAGCATGAAACAGACATCAAATTCTTTTCCCAAAGTTTCAACTTTTATAATTAATGTACCATCTTATTATGTAAGATATATTCTTAGCTTGAGCTTTAACCTTTTGCTTAGCAAGATTTGTTGTGTTAAACGGCTTTCTGAGCTTAACATATGAAGAATTGTCAGATCAGAAGAAATGTCAGAAATGAAGAAAAGTCAGATCTTGATTATATTTTCATGCCGTTTTTTGTTGTTGTTTCTTCAACCCAAATATTGGAGTAGATGTTAATTTTCTTTTGCATCGGGGATAACGAATATTAGTTGTAATTTTTACCCATACACCAATGTGTGTTAAGCACTGTATACTTAGTACTTTCCCCCGAGTCCTGTGAAAAAATATTCACAGGCAATTTTCTCGGGTGGGATTCGAACCCACAACTAATATTCAAATATTGGAACTTGAATAAAGAGCTTTAACAAAAGAGTTTAAAGTTTCACCTTGCTTCCTTCAACCCCTGGAGAACCCGTCTTCCCGGGAGGGCCAGCCGTACCTGAATCACCCTGAGACATCAGATTTAAGACATCAGTCAAGTGTCTGAAACTTTAACAATAGCCAACTGAGAACGTCATTAAATTAAAAAATGCAATCATGGTGACTCACATAAAGAGTATTTTGGTTTTGCATAAAATGGAACATTAGTGAGGAATAAACCGAGAATGAAGCCAGGCCCTTTATCTTGTGATTTTGGATAAATATACAAACATCAAAAGGAATGAAAAGCAAGACTTTCTCCTTGTGATTTTCTCTAAAATTACATGAAATATCAAAAGGAATGAACAATGTAATTTTGGCTAAAATTAAATGAAACGTCAAAAGGAATGAAAGGCAAGGCTTACTCCTTGTGATGTTGGCTAAAATAACATGACAAGTCCAAGGAAATAAATCGGCTTACCCCTTGTGATTTTGGCTCAAATTAAATGACACATTATAAGGAATTAAGCACGAACACAGTCCAAGTTCAATCTTTATCCAGAGGGCTTTATTAAGTCAACAGAGGGCGCTATACAAGTTTACTGGAATATCACGTTTAGACCACAGACATAAAGAACCTATAGACGGACAGTAGGGGGCGCCAAACTGTTCTTTATGTCTGTGCGTTTAGACGCGGTAAAAACTGTTTAAAACCGGTTGGTGGTGTGTCCAGCGTAGTGCGTATTTCTGTGTAACGCGCGCGGCCACGCGCTCCGGCATGACAGGCACGCGAATTTTCTCGCGTAAGCGTACGCGCGCGACACAGACATCGCTCAGCGCCCACACGGGAAAACTTAGAAGTGAACATCGATTTTGAAAAAAAAGTAAGGAAAGCCGTGACTTTTGAAGCCCGGAAATTACTTTTTCATGCTTTTTGGTAAGAAAAGATATTTATGAATGGGAATAAAGATGTGATGAAGAGGTTATTAACTATTGTTTAAAACCTCTGAGGGGCCTGGTGGCCGATAATTATCTTTTTGCATGTTCTGATTTGAAACAAGATTGACTGGTGAGGCAATAAGTAAGAGGTAATCACGTGAGGTTTCCATGTAATGATGTAATGATCTTGGTCACGACGGTGAGGATCACAAGGTGAGGTTAAAATGAGGTGACAAACAAGTGAGGCTTAAAACAACTAAATACACTGGAGGCAATGGGGAAAGGATGTGACTAAGTTACGGTGTTGAGCACTGTGAGGTGAGGGAGACAAGATGCTGGTAGGCAGTGAGGTTGAGGCTTAAGATTGAGGGTACAAGACATGACTTGCTGAGGTGAGCTGAGAGAATCATGAGTGCCACTAAGCATAGAAGTTAGGATTATTAGTGATCAAGCAAGAACCTATTCACCCAGCATTTTGTGTAATGACAAACAACTATCGTCCCTAAGTGGAAACAATTTATTTTTAAATGATTGGCTTGTAGATTCTAAAACATTTCCTCCAACATCACTGCAATACTTCACAATGCATAAACAAGCACAAATTTCTTTGAACAAGAAGGATTTTTTGTTACAAAATTTCGTCAAGCAGCCTGTGGTAATATTTTAAGATCGAACCCCAGCTTTGTGGAGTACAGGTCAATCACCCAGTGCAAGTACAAGGTTGTGGATGCAATCACCACAATTCAATTTCACACGACACTATAGAGAGTTTTTGTAATTTTTCAGTTTCATTTAGCGACTTAAAGTCTGCTATTTTGGTCCAGACGTCTCGTAATAATACTGTTAATGACGCACCTGGGGTTGTTTGTTAAAGAGTGTTTGTCTGAAAATCTTTGTCACATTTTATGCACAGAGTGATTAAGCCACGGTTCTTTAAAAAAAAATGGTGGAAATGGAATTGTCAATTCCCATTGGGTGTTTATGTACAGACAGAAAACATTCCTTTAATGGGATTTTAACCTTTTTGTTCTCTCATGGTTTCTCCTCTATGTCGGAATTCTCTCTCTCCCTAGTTTACACGAGTCAACGTGTTTCATGTATGTTTTTTTTTTTGCTGACGATTTCTTATAACTTGTATTTATTGAATGATATTTGCATGCATGCATATTTTGTTTTTTGCAAGATTTAGTTAGAAACCAAAATGTTCTTTAAATATATTGATGTTTATCAAAAACAAGCAACAAAGTATGATTGGATAAATTATTTAAAAGAGTAAGTTAACTTAAGTAGTTAACTCTTGTCTTCTTTTTTTTTTTTAACTACGGGTGTGAAAACTTATCTGGTTGAACAGACAACATCAACCATCAGAATGTTATGTGTTCCCGTTTGACCACATTTTAACAACTTATTCCATAATTTTCTGAGATGTAACTTCTTACAATGTTCAAGACAATTATAATGAGCAAAAAGTTACCGATAAATAGATATTTGCCTTTCTTTTCATGGGTTAACCACAATGCAAATATATCTGATCAAGGTACAAGTTATCACATTTTGTTTTGTCGGCACAAACACTGTTTTATGTTATTAATATACTGATATGATATATTGAATGATTTTTAATTTTGTCTGGACTGTGATAAAGGGGGGTGAGGGGGAAATAAGCATTGATATTAACCATCTCTTTAAGTGTTTGTCTATTCAAACCATTTCAATGTTACTGATGAAATAAAAGTCACTTTACAATGGGACGAACTACTCTCTTGTCTACAATTTGTTAACTTTGCTTAACAAGGCATTCTTTTTAATGGTTTTTTGTATGATTGGAAGCTTTACATGATGTGCTGAGAAATGAATAAGTTTATGGGTAACAACAATGTGAATTTTAGCTCTTGAAGCAGTCAAAGTATACCTTGGTTTTTCTTATCGAACAAACATTTTTATCGTAGAGGAGATTCATCGAAAAAAAAAATGGTTGCTACACCATAGCCAAAACCATTCAGACCATCAAGTTTTAGTCGGAGCGGTCCAGGTTTACAAAAAGAGCCAACCCCCTCCTTCCCCGCCCCGTTAATCTCTGCCCATACCCCCATCCCGCCCCTTTCACGTTCTCCTCTCGCTCCTTATACATTCATATCTTAGTTGGAGTATTCCAGGTATACACATAGCCGGCCCCCTCTTGCACTATTACTCCCTGCCCCAATCCCACCCCTTCCCCTCCTTCTCCCACCCCTTCCCCTCCTTCCCCCACCCATCCATCCTTCCCCTGTCCATCCTCCTCCCGTCCCCTTTGCCCCGCCCACATACATTCAACCCCTTCTGCTGCTGTAGGGAAAATACTCTTTGAATAATGAGGTAAGGAGAATTTAGAAGTTTGTCTTTCGTTTAATACATTCAATTGACTTTTACGTACTTAATTCTCCTAACCTGTTTTTCTTGCTTTAGCCTTCTCTTCCAAAGTTCAATTTTTCAATAGGGATGTTCATTAATGGGTGGCGATTGTCAAAGGTCCTTCTTTCTTACCCATCTTTTCAAAAGTCTTCAAGGCAATTAACAAGCTTATTCAGAATGCATATTTTATCCAGAAGCCCAATTTGCACGTCATCAAACTTGTGTATCTGCATTTTTAATATCCACTTTTTCATTTATGAGAAATGTTTTACCCAACGAAAGTGTACCATGGAAGTTGTGTCTTATTACCATATGGCTTGCTTTGATATGCAAATTATCAGCAGTGTGCGCTTGGGCGCCCATACCGCACGTGAACAAAATGGCTGACTTCGAAAATCTCCATATTTTTCTCCCCAGTTTGTCAACATTTTATTGCCAATTTGGTCGATAAAACCACCGTAAAGTGATAAAGGTAAGTTGAATATTACTTATAGCATTGCCAGAATACTTCCTGTTGTGAATGTGAAATTTAGAAACAGTCAAAATGAAGCGAAACTTATGGCTTACTGTTGGGCGAGGCGGCGAATTTAAAATACACGTGCTCTGAAAATGTATCCGGTTGTACACCGTCATGACCGTACAGTTGTTGTTTGAAAAAACATTTCTAAACTTGTAATTAGGAAAAGACGCTAATTTTGTTCATAAACTGTTTTTATAGTTTTGTGACTGGGTGTGTGTGTGTTGGTAGTGTGTGTAGCGGGTGAGGGGAGGGCGAAGTGGGAGAAACGAAACTGAGTACAGTCTGGGAAAAGTAGGAAAACTCCACATTGTGCCAGTACGCTTGACATGGGCTTAATAATATCACCGAGATTTGACATAAAATTCCAGCAAAAGCCTAGGAGTTATTGCACGGGGGATCGTGCGGAAATCTTCTCCACACTCTGTATGTGAGTCTGACATGTCTGACAGCAACGACCAATGATTATTGAGGGATAAATTTGCCAAAAAACGTAAGTCTCGATTCGAAAGTTGATGTCTGGTTTTAGAGAACAGGGTTCGTTTGGCCAAGAAGCGGAGGTAGTCCAGCATATTGGCACAATGAATGGGGCGAGGAAAATTCCAGATACGGCAACGTTGTCGTGTACGGCAACTAGTTGCTATATACGGCAACTTCCGGTGTGTAAATGCATAATACGGTCGTGGGGTCATCATTGGAAAACAACTGAATTACCTGGGTTTTTTATTTGTTTTGTGTATGTACATGGAGACAACTACTCATTGATGTGGAAAGGGTAATTTGGGATGTGTGCACCACGGGTGGGGACCGGGGGTGGGGATTTGTAGTGTTGTGGGGTGTGGCAAGGATGATCACGAGTAGTGAAAAATGGTAGGGTGATGTGGACTTCATACGATGTCTACCATACCAGCAGTGTAAACAATCTATTTTACAATATAGTATATTGATCCTTCAGTGGTAGAATGGTGTGATCATACTGTATTAATGAAAAAATACATGGACTTCTTTGTATAAAAGTAACAGATCACATTTATTTTCCTTTTCCATTGATTTTAAAACAAGTTAACAAAAATCAACACAGGAATTTTCACAGCAAAATAAAAGTCACTGAATTTCAGTAATGACTGACAAACAAAATTCTGTATCTGATAACCTTACAGACCAAACAATACGCGCGAAAGGTAGATATCATATATTTTGTTTTTTTGTTACTCCCAAATATGACAACAATAAAATCACTATTTACCCATCATTTTTGTAAATAAGTTATCTGAAACACGGCAATTTGTTTAAGGCCACATTTTTTCACATACTATTAGTTGTGCTTTTTTAATTGTTTCACTTTATTAAACAATCTAATGTTTAATCACATATTCATGTTGGGTAAACAAAATTATAATAGTCTTCATCCCTGATGCAATTAGTACATCTATTAATGTGCCTTCTGTTCCCTTTAAAGACGCAGGCTCGGCGCAATTACCCGAAAGATCATGTACACATGTACAACATAAAACAAGTCACCTTTCTCACTGTGAGAGATAACAAGCCTGTATGGTGTGACTGAAAAGTATGAAATAATAAACCATTCAAATAATATGATTTACATTTTATTGCTGTAAAAAAGGCAACTCTGAAGTTATGTATTATGTATTACACTGAAGATGATGGTGCTCGCATTTGAATAAAATTAATGCATAGTAATATATGCAGTAAATAAAATTTGATTTTCGTCTTTGGAAGGGCTGGTCTTAGCATCCGTTGTTGTTTCTCCAGACAAGCAAACACTTTAAGATATCTCAACATCTAGTAAGATGCGTCCTTATAAAATTTTATGGAAATTCCTTTTCAAACCAGCCTTTGTTTTAATCAAGTTGGGTTTTAAATCTAAATCATTTTTATTGTTCTTTGTGTGCAGTGAGGAGAGACGGACATCAAGAACATTCAATCAACCACTAAGAAGTGACAGCAGGACATCCTCAGTTAATCCCCCTCAATATGGGAAGTGGAGCACAAGGAACAGTCTTATTTTTAAGGTAAGCACCTTGAATTAAGATAATTTCTTTTTGGAAGGAGCACATTATCTAGTCCAACATTATGAGACATGTTGGGGTTTTGGGAGGTTGAGAGGGGGTAAGTGGGCCAAGTGGCACAGTAAACCAGTTAACTCCTGACTGACGTATATACACACCAATATATTCCCTGCCAATTGGACGACGTGTAATTTGTATTTTTGTGCGAATTCATAAGACTGGAATGAAGGTTGTCTGTATATTCACTGTGAAATGCTGTAAGTCACCCACACAAAGAGGACAGATGTACTGGAAATGATGCTGAAATTCTCCCTTTATGCGGGGGTTATTGTATAAGAAGAATGCGAGCTATCAAGAGGTTTCCACCATTGTTTATCATTGTATTTCGGCTCAATCGAGTGAACTGAGATTCCAGCCTTGGTTCAGACAGTGGGACCAATTATCGGCTGTGTCTCAAGGCCAAGGGTTTTGCAATTCATGCTGAATGAATCTGATATGCCTATTTTCTCAAAAGAGATACCAAAAGTCCTAGTACATAATGAGAATTTTTGTCCTCTCGGCTTTTTTTAGTCGGGGTTTCTTTGTGCCAGTGGATTCTCAAAGGAAAATCATTCACTGCCGTTGCGAGAAATTAATCCAGTCAGTTTTTAAGATCCTTGGCGTTAAGTGGTTAATAGATTAGGGTCCAATTTCATACAGCTGCTTAAGCATAAATTCATGCTCAAAAATGTTCTGCTAAGCAAAAATAAGCAGGATGCAAGTCACATATTGTACATGTGACATGGTATTTTGGCTGGTAACCTTATTCTGGTAAGCATAATTTTGGTTGTGCTTAGTTTATCTACATTTTGTGTTTTAATAGCTCTATGACAATGGACCCTGCACGTAAGTGATGCAACTGTCTTGAAGAAGTTGTTATTTTGCTGCATTTTAGTTTGCTTGGGATGGGAATTAGGGGAGGTAATTGTTCAATGATCTAAACTATGTCATTATTAGAGGAAGTGTTGTAATCTTAGAGGACTAGTAACCAGTAATTAACCCTTAAGCACTTTTGAACAATTAAACATTGAGTCATTTACTCCTTGAATGCACCACAGAAATTAACAAAAAAATTTACAGTTCATAGAAATCCTTAGATAACTTTCGTTATCCTTAGATTATATTCTTGTGTTACAAGTTTAGTTTATTGTGTTGAGGATGAAATTATCTTTTTACTGATTTGCACAGTTGTTTTGTTTGCTCTACCAAATCAAAGCTTTGAGGTTGGAAACATAAAGACAGCTAAACTAAAATTAGTCAGCTCTATGTACGCATTAAATGTTTGTTACGTGGAAAGTTGTGCACAGAAGTTTGCTCAACTGTACTGTCATCTCAAAGAAAGAAAATGTTTTGTTGATTTTTTAAGATAGAAAATGATCAAAACAAACCTTGGGAAATAAGAATAAATGCCTCTATTAACTACAGATAGCTTCTCTATCTAAAACTGTATGTAAAATCCTTTCAAATCATGATTTTCCTTGTTTAAAACAAACAACCATAAGTTTAGAGTGAAAACTAACGCGGTTGCCTTACTGTGTACAGTGCAAGTGAAATACATTGTACATGAAATACAGTCTGTAGACACACACAGAACAACTCGCTTTGTAGACAATGTAATTTTTTCTTATGGAGACCATGTATTAGTTTTTAGACCATTGTAAGCTTGAGATTGCGTCCTATATACGGCTGTTGATGTATTTCAATTAGGTGTATATAACTCAACTTACAACTTGTCAAATTTCGAGGGCTGTCGTGGCTGATTTGCGGAGTAGTAGGCAGGGTGCTTCTGGGCAGTATGAGTTCTAAAGGGTTAAATTGTTAAATTTGGCAGTGTCAGTTTAGAGTGAACCTGAGATTTGATGAAGTTTCCTGCAAAAGATTTTTATTTACGTTGTATGGCGTAGATCACCCAGATTGCCAAAAAATCATTTTAGGAATTCAGAATTTAAAATAACAGTTTCCAAAAACTCACACCTCCCTAATACTGAGCCACCATGTTGAATTGGGCCTAATTTCATGGGAATGCTTACCAGGGAATTCTGCGCTTACGACCCACAGAATTTTGTGCTTTACAGGGTGCTTTAAGCGCAGAATTTCACAGTGTGGGCAGAGCCATAAAATTAGACCCAGGTCCTCAAAATTAAGTAGTACTGAGCATATGCGCACACACTCAGAACTGTCAAAAAGGACCATTGTGTCTGCTGCCACCCAGCGTTTCAAAAGTCACCTATTGTCACCAATCTTGCCCAGGCCTCAAAATTACCGACAGCACCGACAGCAATTTCCGTCAGTGCCCTGTGTCATTGCCGTGATGTCCTCGAAATCACCGACAATTCATTAATAAAATTGTCCATGCATAGGAATTCAAGTTCATGCAAAAGTTTTCCAACTTTTGTGCAGAAGAAAACAAATAAATAAATAAGAACATTTTAATACAAAACTGCAGTTGTATCCAGACCACAATTATTTCTTACTTTGCAAGCAGGAGGCACCACTTTAGTCACAAAACCTCAAATCACCATCACTCTTGGTTAGAGTTAAAAAACACGCGGTTACATGACGATGGCACAAGTAGTAAAAAAATTGTGACTGCATCGCAACATTTTTACTTCGAGCAATCACCCCACAAAAAAAACAAAAACGAAAAACAAGAAGAAACAGATATTACATTTTATTGTAAAATGCTCTTTCCATTCATCTAGGGTACTGTAAATATTATAATTTTAGCCAAATAAAGCCTACATGTTGTGTAGTTTTTTGTAAACATGCTGCAATTGCCGGGGAACTTGCTCCACTGACCATGCTTTCGATGGCTTTCGCGTGCGCACCAGCGATGAAAATGCTGTGTAAACGTCCAGCAGTTAGTGCACCAGCGATGTTCCGAGCATGCCCAGATCCTTCTAGTCTTAGATGAAGGCATTCTGTCAAAATGCACAGGTACATTTCAACAATAGAGGGCACACTCTCCTGTTCTTTCATGTTGTTTTGAAAGCACCCTCTAGCGTTCAATGTTCCCCGCACAAACAAAGTTCTGGGTCAAAAAGCTTTCAGTGTAGCTGGGCCAATGTTTTGGAACAAGCTTCCTGCTGTTGGTAGGGAATTGGTTAGTTTATCTTTATTTTGTAAATTTCTTAAGACTCATATTTATCCATATTGATCTCTTTCATGTGCGCTATGATGTTGATGGAATAGCACCTTACAAATTTTAATTGTTATGTTATGTTATGTTATGTTATGTTATGTTATGTTATGTTATGTTATGATATGTTATGTTATCATCGCTGTGACGAAGTGGATTTAAAATGAATGTGTGATACCCTAATCCAAAAAAATGCACAAATTTCGACAAAGACTCAACAAAAATGCTGTAAAATCGCCTACTGGGTTCTCAAGATATCAAAGATGAAATAAAAGGCATTTTATTGTACCCATGATCATTTTCTGTCCTCAACCCAGGACAGGGTATTACAGAGTATCACACATTTGTTTTAAATCCACTTCATCACAGCAATGTTACATATACCTTACTGGGGCACTAATATGACCGATAAAGTCAAAATATTTTAAAAAGCAGTACAGCGCCCCAGTTACTGGGTCAAGTATCTCCTATTAATAGCACTTACATTGGGCCTACATGTGAGTTAGAAATGTTTTATCTTAATTAAAATAACCCGGATGTACACACCAAACCGTTTTTGCATGGAGCATTTTCGTGCGAGATGGAATGTTGTTGCACAATCGAAATAACAACGTTTTTGCACTGATGTGACTTATTTTTTGTGTAATTTTGGCATGGTTTCTAGTAATGTGTATTTTTAAAGTTTTCAACATTAATTTTAACCTAACCTGAGAGCAAATTGTCAATATTTTCACGAAGGGACGGGCATGTCAAAAGGCGTTAAATAACGATTAAAGTTATTCACATTTTATTCACATGTGCTAAATTTGAAACTACAGTATCAAAACTTTCTTGGTAAACCAGCCTTATATCAGTGAAAAAATGTGATTTCCCAAAAAGACTCATGATTTTCGATATGCCCGTCCATTCATGAAAACATTGACAAAATTAGAGTCTTTCTATTGGATTGTATTTTACTGATTTTTCGGCCGTATTGACACTCAGGATATGCCAAATTTGTTTATTATACTAATCAGAGCAACCATGAAACTACACGGAAATGTTCTGTACTTTGGGCAATGATTTAACTCTTTTATATCCTTTTTTCAGGCTCAAGCTTAGATGATGTTCCCCCCGCTGTACCTCATCATTGATCACTGCCTGTGTAGAACTCAGTAGCTCACCTGTGAAGATCACCTACTTGATATCACCCTTCAGCACCCATGGCACAAATCGAACCTTGTCACCAGTGAAGATTATGTTGAACACACTGGACGATTCAGCTGGAGGCCCTCCTTAATTTCATCTCAGCAACACATGAACTTGTGGAACCCAGACATACTAAATAAGCCAAGGATGAAGATCGCCTACTTGAGATCACCCATCAGCAGCCATGACATGAATCGAACCTTGTCACTAATGAAGATTATGTTGAACACCCTGGAAGTTTCAGTGGGAGGCAGTCCTTAGTTTCATCTCAGCATCACAGACATGCTGGATGAACCAAGCAGCACCTACTAACTCTTGAAACCCAGTAACCCGCCACTGAAGAGTGAAGACACTCAGCGTCACCTTCTAATAGATCACTTGCTGCTCTAAGTCAGAGCCAATTGGACCCTCTTCATTTCTCATGTGTTTGAACTTCCAGTGAAGGCCTCCTTGATGCCACCCAGTAACACCCACAAGATTAAGTCATTGTATCCCTGTTGTCCTCAACACTACACAAGGAATATAAACCCAAGGTATGTGATGAATACAAATGAATCATTTGGTTAGAATGCTATGATTGTTCTTTTTATTTACGGTACTCACTTCTGTACAGCAGAATCAATATTAAAAAAATTGCATCACTGAAAGAATAGTAGAATGATATTTTGATGCATCACATTGCTTAAATTTTAATTCAACCCTGAAAACTGAGATTGTTGCCAGAGTCACTGCCAGGCAGGCATTGAACCTCAATATTATTTTAAATGAATCCTATTGGTTTTTTTGTACTTTTATTGTTTTTTTTTGTGTGTTCACAGATGGCTGATGAAACATCCCTCTCTAAAACTTTGCACAAATCTGAGGTTTGCACAACCAAAGACACATACTGTCTTACATGTAGTTAATCCTTTTCTGCCCTTCTTTTTACAACAGATAAAAGCATCAGAGACAACACAAGATCTCAAGATGTTCACGCTTCATCCCATTGAAACTCCTTGGTCAACCTCTAGCCATCATAGCCGATGTGGTTAAATTTAACAGGAACACCATCATGACACCAAAGAAAACTCATAGATTCATCTCACTCAGTGGTACGGAACCTTTGATGTCACTACAGACCTGATGAGCAGAACACCAGGAGCAACGTTGGACCCATCATGCAACCAAGGTATGTTGATAGTCACTCCCAATAGCCTTTTGTTTATCAGCAGAGTTATAGTTAAGCAATCAAGGTTTTCTTTTATTTATCAAAAGTTAAAAGAAATGACAAAGATGTTCCTTTCTAACACAGCAATGTTGCTGTCTCCTGTAATAACTAAAAGGGTTCAGGCCTGTGCTCACTCTTTGCCAAACCTCTTGGGGATTCATTTGTGGTGATATAGTGAACCAAAATTCTCTAGTTTTACCTTTAGAGAAATTTGTAAACTTCTACCATGAATTTAATTTCAGGACTTGTCATTTTTGTACAACCACTCTCTAAATATGAAAAACCACTCGTTTTGTCCGCCACCACTGTTGCAAAGAGCCATATGGCGGACAACTCTTATTAGAGTGAAAGACAGAGATTTTCAACTTGAATCAGAGTAAAGTTTGCTCCCATTTCACTCAAAAAGTGTGATGCACAGTGAGTTTCACTCTCAAAAGAGCTACAATGACACCACTCAGTTGAGAGAGTGAATTTTCACGCTTTTCCATTTAGAGAGCATACTGTTGGGGGATATACTTTATGGACTCTATTTGAAAGTGTGTGAGTCAGAACACACAGTCTTACAAAATTGGTGTTAAAGGAAATTCACACCATTAGCTGACCAGTTAATTTTATCTAATGTTTTTTGTACAAATTGAAAAATGCATGTGAACATTAATTTTGACTGGTATCAGCTTGATAGTACCACAAAACATGAAATCTTTACGCTTTTACTCTATTTTTGAAACAATAATTTACTTGAGCAGCCTATGTAATGAAGGTTTTTTTTATTCAGGTTTAAATTAATAATAAAAACACAATGTAACTGCAACAGTTATACACCAGCCCTTTAATTTTATCTTTGAGAAGGCAAGAGTGTTTTCATTTCACAAAGGGCTCTACCATTGTAAAATCTTGAAGTCAGTGGCATTAACAAAGAAATGGTCTGCATGGCCTCTGTAGTTCCAGGCTGCCCCATTAATCCAGGCTTGTGCTGTTTAAGTAAATGTTCTCATTGCTTTTCCTTTGCAACAGATTATCTGTGAGTAACAAAACAAACTCGTGAGATGTTCCTTGGTGGCACCCTGATGAACTCAGGGAGCTTGGTCATCCTCTGCTTGAGAACCCCTGAGTTGATGACCCTGGCCTTAGCATCCACTGCTCGGTCTTGTTAAATCACCCTTCAGAGAGAAGCAAACCCAGACGTACCCTCTGCTGAAGCTCTCTGATGTCACCCAGTATCATGGACCTCTAGATGATGGACTAGAACCATGGCTCTACAATACAATCAAGGTATGTTAAACACTTTTCCACAAACTGACTGGAAGGGTTTCCTTTTTTATTGATTTATGCTCACATGTTTCTACTTCAAAAGTACCAAAGAGAATGGCTCAAAGTTGGGAGTATACAATTTACAGAGTGGTATGGACTATTCCTGGAGGCCTTTCACTTTTGTATACATACTACAGTGACATCCGAGATGTGATACTACAGTGACATCTGAGATATGAGGCTCAGTTTCCGGGGCGGACAATTTTCAGAGCTCTATACATGCCATAATTCAAATCTTACCTGTAGGAAGCTACTAATCTCACTGGATTAATATTCCATGGCCACATACATTTTTTGGTTGTTGGTTTTGGACGCCAGGTATTCCTCATGAATCTGTCATTTTCGTGAAGTAATTCAGCTCTCTACGTTAAACATTTCTGCAAACTTTAAACACAGTTTAATCAAGCAAACTTATTATGTGTGTGTTGCACAGCACTATACATGAAAACAGAAACTTTTTAATGTTGAGAGCTGACTTGTTCCACAAAAATTAAATTTTTTGAGGAACACCTGGCCTCCAAAAGCCACTGCCAAAAATGCTACAGCCAAAATCGAAGCTTCTTACAAGAACACTATGAAGATTTTATGTGTGAAAACATTAGTTTTAATGAAATTGATTGATTGATAAATGAAGGCACTGTCCAATTCAGTGACACTCCAAAACTGTTGACTTGGGGATCATAAAACCGCAAAAATGTTTTCGCATGTTTTATGGGTGAGGTCCATGTCCAGGTATTATATTCATAGATTTTTTGTTGTTTTGACAAGGGTTATTTTTGCATAAATATAGAGTGACCAGAGGAACTAGCATGACAAATTTAATCAATGATTTCAACTGGGGGACAAGTGGGAATGAGGATATTTTTACAGATCCTCGAGTAGCAATAATATGTTTTCATGCCTCGAGTACGGGCACTCATCAGTTGGAATTGATTGATTCTAAAAGAATCCGTATGTCTCATGTCTGGATTTTAGAAGGTAGGGTTGAGTTAGATGGCAACGGTTCGAAGTAAATGTTGATAGTCCATTAGTTGACGGTTATTTTGGGTGAGATCCTTGTTTTTAATTAAAAGAACTATTCCCACATCAGTTGTCTTTCCCATTAGGTCTTCTACTTCATTTAATTAATAGAGAGAAAGTTTGACATTAAAATGTTCTGAACATTTTTTATAAAAGGAATGTATCAACAACTAGTTATTGATTGAATGTAATCTATGAGTTTTCTAGTCTAACTTATTTCCAATTTTTCTTTTTTGTGCAGTGAGGGGAGATGTAGTATGTCAAGAACAACTGATGTTCTACTAAGATAACTGGCCAGGGGGATGTCCAAGTTAGCCTTTGTCAGCTGAGAACTGAAGTATGAAGAACAGTCGTATTTAAAAGGTAAACACCAGTTGTTGGGGTTAGGTAGATGGAAAGGGGATAGTGGGATCCAAGAGCCTCAACATGAGATACCATTGCCACTGTCTTGAAGAACTTTTATTTTGGCAGACGTGATTGGTTTGCTTCATTTTACTTCGCTTGTGAGCAGCGGCATAACCTGGGGGGGGGGTGAGCCCCTTTCCCCTCCCCTGCTCAAAACCCTTGCCCCCCCCCCCAAGAGATATTCAAAAATGCACGAATGAATGGTCCTATATGTTAAATTACACCACTAAAATTATATCTTTGCCCCTGCATGCTCCCGAAAACGAAAATGTCTGGTTATGCCTTGTGAGGCGTTGGGGAGTTTATATCTCAGTGATCTAAGCCATCTTGAGGAATAATATCTGTTGAGGCATGTTGTTCTATTTGCAATAAATTTACGTTACTTCAGTAAATGACAGTCAAGTAGGAAAGATTATTCATATTACACACTGCCCTTTTCAGTTGGAACTTGTCCATGTAAAAAGCAGAGAAAAATGATTGAATTTGAGTTAAACTAAGCGAAAACAGGAGGTCCTTGTGTAAGGGGGGCAGTGGGATTGAGGCCCCCCTACTCAGAACTTTTCCCCCCCCCCCCCCACAAATGAGATCGAAAAATGCACAAATGAATGGTTCATTACGTTAAATAGCCCCCAAATTATGTCTTTGCCCACCTAATGAATATGTCTGGTTACCCACTGCCTTTGAGGTGTTGGGAAGTTCATAAGTCATCTCGAGGCAAAGTATGTCTTTGTTCGAGTCGCTACTCTCTAAATACTTTATGCAGCATTTGGGTATCACAAAAGGCCAAGCTGTCAGAGGGCGTTCTATTTGTAACAGATTTCTGTTACTTCCGTAAATTGCAGTCAAGTCTGAACAATTATTCCTTGTACACACTGCCCTCTTCAGTAGGAACTTGTCCCTGTTAAAAGCAGAGAAAAATTATTTAGTTTGAGCTGAACTAATGAAAAACAGGTTGCCCTTGTGGCCTCACCCCTGTGTCCCATCCAAGTTAGGAAAATACAAAGTTAAACAACGCGAGATATGGAGAGTCCATTTTTTAATTAAATGACCGTTTAAATTAAATAAAGTGTATCAATGGCGAGATTGGGTGTGATGAATAAACTCTAATTAAAAGTAACTTTCCCAATAGGTCTTCTACTTCATTTCCAAATCGGATATTCTTGGTCCAAAATAAACTAAAGTACTACTGGTAGTTGTTTGAATTAAACTTGTACTAAATTCTTTCATTTTTTCCCCCTTCAGACTTGTACCTTGTGCTTGCACTTCCACGATATCATCGTATTCACCAAATAGATTGCAACCACCTATACACGTCAGCTTGTATGTTTTCTGAGGTAAGTTTATCTCAGTTAGTTATAGGGAAGTTACACTCATGGATTTCTTTGACGTCAGGCTCATTTAGGCATAGGGGTATGCTGAGAAAGACAACTGATATGTGGATAATTGCTAAAGATCAAGATTGAATTCTCCACACCCAACCCACACATCAATTTCATTTAACTTTGGTTTAGTACCTTGGACAGGAAAGAGGGGGTGAGACCACAAGGCCCTCCTTTTTTTTATCTGAAACTGAAAAATTGATTGAATTTAAACTCAACAACCAAATTAATGCACACGCTGACACAAAGCATTAATTCACTTTGGTTGGGTTTGTTTTACTATCCATAACTAACAGTGAACCAGACGGACGTTGTACTTTTATTTATTTTGTTTATTTAAAACCATCTTTACAGAGGGTAACCCATCCAGCAATGCTGATCATTTGGGGACCTCTTATATACAAATATTAAAAAAAAAACACATCAGAGTATGAAGCAAACATAGTTGACAAGCATCTGCAATACTAAGTGAAAGAGATAGAAAATAGCACACATGCTCATAGTTTCCTCAAATTCCACTTTTATGCTTTGTGTAGATATCAGATAGCTGGAACAAATTGTCACCGGTTTTGCAAATGAAAGGGCTTGTCAAAAATCAAGTTTTCTACATTTTTGAGTTGTTTTGTTTGACTCCCTGCATTTGATCATGACTGTAAATCAAATTATGCTAAGTTTCTTGATTACAATAATTTGTAAGTGACCATTCACCTCAGTAATATAACTGCATTCTACCTTTTCCATACAAACGAGCACCGCCATACATGTGTGAAATACATTGTACAAAAACACATCCAAGTCCCCATCCAAGTCAGGAAAATACAAAGTTAAATAATGTGAGATATGGAGAGTCCAATTTTTAATTTAGTGACAATTTAAGTTAAATAAACTGTATCAATGTGCAGATTGGGTATGAAGAGTAAACATTTTTAATTAAAAGTAACTATTCCCAAGTCAGTTGTCTTTTTCAATAGGCCTTCTACTTTATTTCCAAATCAGATATTCTTGGTCCAAAATTAACTAAAGTACTACTGGTAGTTGTTTGAATTAAACTTGTACTAAATTCTTTCATTTTTTCCCCCTTCAGACTTGTACCTTGTGCTTGCACTTCCACGATATCATCGTATTAACCAAATAGATTGCAACCACCTATACACGTCTGCTTGTACGTTTTCTAAGGTAAGTTTATCTCAGTTAGTTATAGGGAAGTTACACTCATGGATTCCTTTGACGTCAGGCTCATTTAGGCATAGGGGTATACTGAGAAAGACAACTGATATGTGGATAGTTGCTAAAGATTTGTTGAACTTGTCCATGTAAAAAGCAGAGAAAAATTATTCAATTTGAGTTAAACTAAGCAAAAACAGGAGGTCCTTGTGTAAGGGGGGCAGTGGGATTGAGGCCCCCCTACTCAGAACTGTTGCCCCCTCCCCACAAATGAGATCGAAAAATGCCCAAATGAATGGTTCAACATGTTAAATAGCCCCCAAATTATGTCTTTGCCCCCTAATGAAAATGTCTGGTTACCCACTGCCTTTGAGGTGTTGGGGACTTCATGAGGCAAAGTATGTCTTTGTTTGAGACGCTCTCTCTAAATACTTTATGCAGCATTTGGGTATCACAAAATACCTAGCTGTCAGAGGGCGTTCTATTTGCAACAGATTTCTGTTACTTCCGTAAATGACAGTCAAGTCTAAACAATTATTCCTTGTACACACTGCCCTCTTCAGTAGGAACTTGTCCATGTTAAAAGCAGAGAAAAGTTATTCAATTTGAGCTGAACTAATGAAAAACAGGTTGCCCTTGTGGCCTGACCCCTCTGCCCCATCCAAGTTAGGAAAATACAAAGTTAAATATCGCGAGATATGGAGAGTCCAATTTTTAATTAAATGACTGTTTAAGTTAAATAAAGTGTATCAGTGCCAAGATTGGGTATGACGAGTAAACTTTTTTAATTAAAAGTAACTATTCCTACGTCAGTTGTCTTTCCCAATAGGTCTTCTACTTCATTTCCAAATCGGATATTCTTGGTCCAAAATAAACTAAAGTACTACTGGTAGTTGTTTGAATTAAACTTGTACTAAATTCTTTCATTTTTTCCCCCTTCAGACTTGTACCTTGTGCTTGCACTTCCACGATATCATCGTATTCACCAAATAGATTGCAACCACCTATACACGTCAGCTTGTACGTTTTCCAAGGTAAGTTTATCTCAGTTAATTATAGGGAAGTTACACTCATGGATTCCTTTGACGTCAGGCTCATTTAGGCATAGGGGTATACTGAGAAAGACAACTGAGATGTGGATAGTTGCTAAAGATCAAGATTGAATTCTCCACACCCCACCCACACATCAATTTCATTTAACTTTGTTTTAGTACCTTGGACAGGAAAGAGGGGATGAGACCACAAGGCCCTCCTTTTTTTACCTCAAAGTGAAAAATTGATTGAATTTAAACTCAACAACCAAATTAATGCACACGCTGACACAAAGCATTAATTCACTTTGGTTGGGTTTGTTTTACTATCCATAACTAACAGTGAACCAGACGGACGTTGTCCTTTTATTTATTTTTTTTATTTAAAACCATCTTTACAGAGGGTTACCCATCCAGCAATGCTGATCATTTGGGGACCTCTTATATACAAATATTAAAAAAAAACATCAGAGTATGAAGCAAACATAGTTGACAAGTATCTGCAACACTAAGTGAAAGAGATAGAAAATAGCACACATGCTCATAGTTTCCTCAAATTCCACTTTTATGCTTTATGTAGATATCAGATAGCTGGAACAAATTGTCACTGGTTTTGCAAATGAAAGGGCTTGTCAAAAATGACGTTTTCTACATTTTTGAGTTGTTTTGTTTCACTCCCTGCATTTGAACATGATTGTAAGCCATCCCAAATTGATGCTTAATCAAATTATGCTAAGTTTCTTGATTACATGAATTTGCAAATGACCATTCTCCTCAGTATTATAAATGCATTCTACATTTTTACAAAGAAACGAGCACCCCCATACATGTGCGAAATACATTGTACAAAAACAGTATGAGCACGTAGGTCAAGTTGTATTTGCATTTCCTGAAGAGGCCGGCTGGTTTGGTTACTGGGTTTGATGATTCAGAATTTGCAGACATTTTACTGAAGGATGTAATGGCCCAAAATTTATATTTCTGACTTTTATAAAAATGTACAAAACATAATTGTTGAGAAATGTTGATTCTATTTGGGAAGGCGCTTTTGAAAGGGGGGGGTAAAATCTAAAATGTTTAGAGAGGTAGAGTTAATGATTAGAGATAAAGTTTGACATTGAAATGTTCTGAACATTTTTTATAAAAGGAATGTATCAACAACTAGTTATTGATTATATGTAATCTATGAGTTTTCTAGTCTAACTTATTTCTGATTGTTCTTTTTTGTGCAGTGAGGGGAGATATAGTACGTCAAGAACGACTGATGTTCTACTAAAATAACTGGCCAGGGGGATGTCCAAGTTAGCCTTTGTCAGCTGAGAACTGAAGTATGAAGAATAGTCAGATTTAAAAGGTAAACACCAGTTGTTGGGGTTAGGTAGGTGGAAAGGGGATATTGGGATCCAAGAGCCTCAACATGAGAAACCATTGCCACTGTCTTGAAGAAGTTTTATTTTGGCAGACGTGGTAGGTTTGTTTCATTTTACTTCGCTTGTGAGCAGCGGCATAACCTGGGGGGGGGGCTTGAGCCCCTTTCCCCTCCCCTGCTCAAAATCCTTGCCCCCCCCCCCAAATGAGATTGAAAAATGCACAAATGAATGGTTTGATACGTTAACGTACACCACTAAAGATATATCTTTGCCCCTGCATGCTCCCCCAAACAAAAACGTCTGGTTACGCCATATTAGGTGTTTGGGAGTTTATATGTCAGTGATCTATGCCATCTTGAGGAAAAATATGTCTTGAGGCATGTTGTTCTATTTGCAAAAGATTTACGTTACTTCAGAAAATGACAATCAAGTAAGAAAGATTAATCACATTACACAGTGCCCTCTTCAGTTGGAACTTGTCCATGTAAAAAGCTGAGAAAAATGATTCAATTTGAGTTAAACTCAGCGAAAACAGGAAGTCCTTGTGTAAGGGGGGCAGTGGGATTGATGCCCCGCTACTCAGAACTCTTCCCCCTCCCCACAAATGAGATCGAAAAATGCACAAATGAATGATTCAATATGTTAAATAGCCCCCAAATTATGTCTTTGCCCCCCTAATGAATAAGTCTGGTTACCCACTGCCTTTGAGGTGTTGGGGACTTCATGAGGCAAAGTATGTCTTTGTTTGAGACGCTCTCTCTAAATACTATATGCAGCATTGGGGTATCACAAAATACCTAGCTGTCAGAGGGCGTTCTATTTGCAACAGATTTCTGTAAATGACAGTCAAGTCTGAACAATTATTCACATTACACACTGCCCTCTTCAGTAGGAACTTGTCAATGTTAAAAGCGGAGAAAAATTATTCAATTTGAGCTGAACTAATGAAAAACAGGTTGCCCTTGTGGCCTGACCCCTCTGCCCCATCCAAGCTAGGAAAATACAAAGTTAAATAACATGAGATATGGAGAGTCCAATTTTTAATTAAATTACTGTTTAAGTTAAATAAAGTGTATCGATGCGGAGATTGGGTATGACAAGTAAACTTTTTTAATTAAAAGTAACTCTTCCCACGTCAGTTGTCTTTCCCAATAGGTCTTCTACTTCATTTCCAAATCAGATACTCTTGGTCCAAAATAAACTAAAGTACTACTGGTAGTTGTTTGAATTGAACTTGTACTAAATTCTTTCATTTTTTCCCCCTTCAGAATTGTACCTTGTGCTTGCACTTCCACGATATCATGGTATTCACCAAATAGATTGCAACCACCTATACACGTCAGCTTGTACGTTTTCCAAGGTAAGTTTATCTCAGTTAGTTATAGGGAAGTTACACTCATGGATTCCTTTGACGTCAGGCTCATTTAGGCATAGGGGTATACTGAGAAAGACAACTGATATGTGGATAGTTGCTAAAGATCAAGATTGAATTCTCCAAACCCCACCCACACATCAATTTCATTCAACTTTGTTTTAGTACTTTGGACAGGAAAGAGGGGATGAGACCACAAGGCCCTCCTTTTTTTACCTCACACTGAAAAATTTATTGAATTTAAACTGAACAACCAAATTAATGCACAGGCTGACACAAAGCATTAATTCACTTTGGTTGGGTTTGTTTTACTATCCATAACTAACAGTGAACCAAACGGACGTTGTACTTTAATTTTTTTATTTATTTAAAACCATCTTTACAGAGGGTAACCCATCCAGCAATGCTGATCATTTGGGGACCTCTTATATACAAATATTAAAAAACCATCAGAGTATGAAGCAAACATAGTTGACAAGCATCTGCAATACTAAGTGAAAGAGATAGAAAATAGCACACATGCTCATAGTTTCTTCAAATTCCACTTTTATGCTTTGTGTAGATTTCAGATAGCTGGAACAAATTGTCACCAGTTTCGCAAATGAAAGGGCTTGTCAAAAATCACGTTTTCTACATTTTTGAGTTTTTGTTTCACTCCCTGCATTTGAACATGATTGTAAGCCATCCCAAATTGATGCTTAATCAAATTATGCTAAGTTTCTTGATTACAATAATTTGTAAGTGACCATTCACCTCAGTAATATAACTGCAATCTACATTTTCACAAACAAACGAGCACCCCCATACATGTGCGAAATACATTGTACAAAAACAGTATGAGCACGTAGGTCAAGTGGTATTTGCATTTCCTAAAGAGGCCGGCTGGTTTGGTTACTGGGTTTGATCATTCAGGATTTCCAGACATTTTACTGAAGGATGTAATGGCCTAAAATTTATATTTCTGACTTTCATAAAAATGTATAAAGCATAATTGTTGAGAAATGTTGATTCTATTTGGGAAGGCGCTTTTGAAAGGGGCGGGTGGTAAAATCTAAAATGTTTAGGGAGGTAGAGTTAATTAATAGAGATAAAGTTTGACATTGAAATGTTCTGAACATTTTTTATAAAAGGAATGTATCAACATCTAGTTATTGATTACATGTAATCTATGAGTTTTCTAGTCTAACTTATTTCCAATTTTCTTTTTTGTGTAGTGAGGTGAGATGTACGTCAAGAACGACTGATGTTATACTAAGATAACTGGCCAGGGGGATGTCCAAGTTAGCCTTTGTCAGCTGAGAACTGAAGTACGAAGAACAGTCGTATTTAAAAGGTAAACACCAGTTGTTGGGGTTAGGTAGATGGAAAAGGAATAGTGGGATCCAAGTGCCTCAACATGAGAAACCATTGCCACTGTTCTGAAGAACTTTTATTTTGGCAGACGTGGTTGGTTTGTTTCATTTTACTTCGCTTGTGAGCAGCGGCATAACCTGGGGGGGGGGGGCTTGAGCCCATTTCCCCTCCCCTGCTCAAAACCCTTGCCCCCCCCCTAACTGAGATTGAAAAATGCACAAATGAATAGTTCGATACATTAAATTACACCACTAAAATTATATCTTTGCCCCTGCATGCTCCCCCAAACAAAAATGTCTGGTTACGCCTTGTGAGGCGTTGGGGAGTTTATATCTCAGTGATCTATGCCAACTTGAGGAAAAATATGTCTTGAGGCATGTTGTTCTATTTGCAATAGATTTACGTTACTTCAGTAAATGACAATCAAGTAAGAAAGATTAATCACATTACACACTGCTCTTTTCAGTTGGAACTTGTCCATGTAAAAAGCAGAGAAAAATGATTCAATTTGAGTTAAACTAAGCGAAAACAGGAGTTCCTTGTGTAAGGGGGGCAGTGGGATTGAGGACCCCCTACTCAGAACTTTTGCCCCCCCCCCTTCAAGAAATGAGATAGAAAAATGGTAAAAATGAATGGTTCAATATGTGAAATAGCCCCCAAATTATGTCTTTGCCCCCCTAATGAAAATGTCTGGTTACCCACTGCCTTTTGAGGTGTTGAGGAAGTTCATAAGTCATCTTGGGGCAAAGTATGTCTTTGTTCCAGACACAACCCTCTAAATACTTTATGCAGCATTTGGGTATCACAGAATACCTAGCTGTCAGAGGGCGTTCTATTTGCAACAGATTTCTGTTACTTCCGTAAATGACAGTCAGGTCTGAACAATTATTCACGGTACACACTGCCCTCTTCAGTAGGAACTTGTCCATGTTGAAAGCAGAGAAAAATTATTCAATTTGAGCTGCACTAATGAAAAACAGGTTGCCCTTGTGGCCTGACCCCTCTGCCCCATCCAACTTAGGAAAATACAAAGTTAAATAACGCGAGATATGGAGAGTCCAATTTTTAATTAAATGACCGTTTAAGTTAAATAAAGTGTATCAATGCGGAGATTGGGTATGAAGAGGAAACTTTTTTAATTAAAAGTTACTCTTCCCACGTCAGTTGTCTTTCCCCATAGGTCTTCTACTTCATTTCCAAATCGGATATTCTTGGTCCAAAATAAACTAAAGTACTACTGGTAGTTGTTTGAATTAAACTTGTACTAAATTCTTTCATTTTTTCCTCCTTCAGACTTGTACCTTGTGCTTGCACTTCCACGATATCATCGTATTCTCCAAATAGATTGCAACCACCTATACACGTCAGCTTGTACATTTTCTAAGGTAAGTTTATCTCAGTTAGTTATAGGGAAGTTACACTCATGGATTCCTTTGACGTCAGGCTCATTTAGGCATAGGGGTGTACTGAGAAAGACAACTGAGATGTGGATACTTGCTAAAGATCAAGATTGAATTCTACACACCCCACCCACACATCAATTTCGTTTAACTTTGTTTTAGTACCTTGGACAGGAAAGAGGGGATGAGACCACAAGGCCCTCCTTTTTTAACCTGAAACTGAAAAATTAATTGAATTTAAACTCAACAACCAAATTAATGCACACGCTGACACGAAGCATTAATTCACTTTGGTTGGGTTTGTTTACTATCCATAACTAACAGTGAACCAGACGGACGTTGTACTTTTATTTTCTTTATTTATTTAAAACCATCTTTACAGAGGGTAACCCATCCAGCAATGCTGATCATTTGGGGACCTCTTATATACAAATATAAAAAAAAAACCATCAGAGTATGAAGCAAACATAGTTGACAAGCATCTGCAATACTAAGTGAAAGAGATAGAAAATAGCACACATGCTCATAGTTTCCTCAAATTCCACTTTTATGCTTTGTGTAGATATCAGATAGCTGGAACAAATTGTCACCGGTTTAACAAATAAAAGGGCTTGTCAAAAATCACGTTTTCTACATTTTTGAGTTGTTTTTGTTTCACTCCCTGCATTTGAACATGATTGTAAGCCATCCCAAATTGATGCTTAATCAAATTATGCTAAGTTTCTTGATTACAATAATTTGTAAGTGACCATTCACCTCAGTAATATAACTGCATTCTACATTTTCACAAACAATCGAGCACCCCCATACATGTGCGAAATACATTGTACAAAAACAGTATGAGCACTTAGGTCAAGTTGTATTTGCATTTCCTAAAGAGGCCGGCTGGTTTGGTTTCTGGGCTTTATCATTCAGGATTTCCAGACATTTTACTGAAGGATGTAATGGCCTAAAATTTATATTTCTGACTTTCATAAAAATGTATAAAACATAATTGTTGAGAAACGTTGATTCTAGTAGGGAAGGCGCTTTTGAAAGGGGGGTAAAATCTAAAATGTTTAGGGAGGTAGAGTTAATTAATAGAGATAAAGTTTGACTTTAAAATGTTCTGAACATTTTTTATAAAAGGAATGTATCAACAACTAGTTATTGATTGTATGTAATCTATGAGTTTTCTAGTCTAACTTATTTCCGATTTTTCTTTTTTGTGTAGTGAGGGGAGATGTACGTCAAGAACGACTGATGTTCTACTAAGATAACTGGCCAGGGGGATGTCCAAGTTAGGCTTTGTCAGCTGAGAACTGAAGTACGAAGAACAGTCGTATTTAAAAGGTAAACACCAGTTGTTGGGGTTAGGTAGATGGAAAGGGGATAGTGGGATCCAAGAGCCTCAACATGAGAAACCATTGCCACTGTCTTGAAGAACTTTTAGTTTGGTAGACGTGGTTGGTTTGTTTCATTTTACTTCGCTTGTGAGCAGCGGCATAACCTTGGGTTGGGGGCTTGAGCCCCTTTCCCCTCCCCTGCTCAAAATCCTTGCCCCCCCCCCCCCAAATGAGATTGAAAATGCACAAATGAATGGTTTGATACGTTAAATTACACCACTCAAATTATATATTTGCCCGTGCATGCTCCTCCAAAAGAAAATGTCTGGTTAAGCCTTGTGAGGCGTTTGGGAGTTTATATCTCAGTGATCTCAGCCATCTTGGGGAAAAATATGTCTTGAGGCATGTTGTTCTATTTGCAATAGATTTACGTTACTTCAGTAAATGACAATCAAGTAAGAAAGATTAATCACATTACACACTGCTCTTTTCAGTTGGAACTTGTCCATGTAAAAAGCTGATAAAAATGATTCAATTTGAGTTAAACTCAGCAAAAACAGGAAGTGTTTGTGTCAGGGGGGCAGTGGGATTGATGCCCCCCTACTCAGAACTCTTCCCCCCCCCCCCCCACAAATGAGATCGAAAAATGCACAAATGAATGGTTCAATATGTTAAATAGCCCCCAAATTATGTCTTTGCCCCCCTAATGAATATGTCTGGTTACCCACTGCCTTTGAGACATTTTACTGAAGGATGTAATGGCCTAAAATTTATATTTCTGACTTTCATAAAAATGTATAAAACATAATTGTTGAGAAATGTTGATTCTATTTGGGAAGGCGCTTTTGAAAGGGGGGGTAAAATCTAAAATGTTTAGGGAGGTAGAGTTAATTAATAGAGATAAAGTTTGACATTAAAATGTTCTGAACATTTTTTATAAAAGGAATGTATCAACAACTAGTTATTGATTATGTGTAATCTATACGTTTTCTAGTCTAACTTATTTCCAATTTTTCATTTTTGTGCAGTGAGGGGAGATGTAGTATGTCAAGAACGACTGATGTTCTACTAAGATAACTGGCCAGGGGGATGTCCAAGTTAGCCTTTGTCAGCTGAGAACTGAAGTACGAAGAACAGTTGTTATTAAAAGGTAAACACCAGTTGTTGGGGTTAGGTAGATGGAAAGGGGATAGTGGGATCCAAGAGCCTCAACATGCGAAACCATTGCCACTGTCTTGAAGAACTTTTATTTTGGCAGACGTGGTTGGTTCGCTTCATTTTACTTCGCTTGTGAGCAGCGGCATAACCTGGGGGGGGGGTTGAGCCCCTTTCCCCTCCCCTGCTCAAAACCCTTGCCCCCCCCCCCCCAGAGAGATTCAAAAATGCACGAATGAATGGTCCTATATGTTAAATTACACCACTTAAATTATATCTTTGCCCCTGCATGCTCCCGAAAACGAAAATGTCTGGTTATGCCTTGTGAGGCGTTGGGGAGTTTATATCTCAGTGATCTAAGCCATCTTGAGGAAAAATATCTGTTGTGGCATGTTGTTCTATTTGCAATAAATTTACGTTACTTCAGTAAATGACAATCAAGTAAGACAGATTAATCACATTACACAGTGCCCTCTTCAGTTGGAACTTGTCCATGTAAAAAGCTGATAAAAATGATTCAATTTGAGTTAAACTCAGCAAAAACAGGAAGTCTTTGTGTAAGGAGGGCAGTGGGATTGATGCCCCCCTACTCAGAACTCTTCCCCCCCCCCCCCACAAATGAGATCGAAAAATGCACAAATGAATGGTTCAATATGTTAAATAGCCCCCAAATTATGTCTTTGCCCCCCTAATGAAAATGTCTGGTTACCCACTGCCTTTGAGGTGTTGGGAAGTTCATAAGTCATCTTGAGGCAAAGTATGTGTTTGTTCCAGACACAACCCTCTAAATACTTTATGCAGCATTTGGGTATCACAAAATACCTAGCTGTCAGAGGGCGTTCTATTTGCAACAGATTTCTGTTACTTCCGTAAATGACAGTCAGGTCTGAACAATTATTCACGGTACACACTGTCCTCTTCAGTAGGAACTTGTCCATGTTGAAAGCAAAGAAAAATTATTCAATTTGAGCTGCACTAATGAAAAACAGGTTGCCCTTGTGGCCTCACCCCTCTGGCCCATCCAAGTTAGGAAAATACAAAGTCAAATAACGCAAGATATGGAGAGTCCAATTTTTAATTAAGTTGCTGTTTAAGTTAAATAAAGTGTATCAATGCGGAGATTGGGTATGACGAGGAAACTTTTTTAATTAAAAGTTACTCTTCCAACGTCAGTTGTCTTTCCCAATAGGTCTTCTACTTCATTTCCAAATCGGATATTCTTGGTCCAAAATAAACTAAAGTACTACTTGTAGTTGTTTGAATTAAACTTGTACTAAATTCTTTCATTTTTTCCTTCTTCAGACTTGTACCTTGTGATTGCACTTCCACGATATCATCATATTCACCAAATATAGATTGCAACCACCTATACACGTCAGCTTGTACGTTTTCTAAGGTAAGTTTATCTCAGTTAGTTATAGGGAAGTTACACTCATGGATTCCTTTGACGTCAGGCTCATTTAGGCATAGTGGCATACTGAGAAAGACAACTGAGATGTGGATACTTGCTAAAGATCAAGATTGAATTCTACACACCTCACCCACACATCAATTTCGTTTAACTTTGTTTTAGTTCCTTGGACAGGAAAGAGGGGGTGAGACCACAAGGCCCTCCTTTTTTTACCTGAAACTGAAAAATTAATTGAATTTAAACTCAACAACCAAATTAATGCACATGCTGACACAAAGCATTAATTCACTTTGGTTGGGTTTGTTTTACTATCCATAACTAACAGTGAACCAGACGAACGTTGTACTTTTATTTATTTTATTCATTTAAAACCATCTTTACAGAGGGTAACCCATCCAGCAATGCTGATCATTTGGGGACCTCTTATATACAAATATAAAAAAAAACATCAGAGTATGAAGCAAACATAGTTGACAAGCATCTGCAATACTAAGTGAAAGAGATAGAAAATAGCACACATGCTCATAGTTTCCTCAAATTCCACTTTTATGCTTTGTGTAGATATCAGATAGCTGGAACAAATTGTCACCGG
This sequence comes from Marthasterias glacialis, assembly GCA_911728455.2. Classification (NCBI taxonomy): domain Eukaryota; kingdom Metazoa; phylum Echinodermata; class Asteroidea; order Forcipulatida; family Asteriidae; genus Marthasterias; species Marthasterias glacialis. Next base: position 24,208,786 of record OU452225.1, read on the forward strand.
TTTCACAAATAAAAGGGCTTGTCAAAAATCACGTTTTCTACATTTTTGAGGTTTATTTTTTCACTCCCTGCATTTGAACATTATTGTAAGCCATTGTGAATTGATGCTTAATCAAATTATGCTAAGTTTCTTGATTACAATAATTTGTAAGTGACCATTCACCTCAGTAATATAACTGCATTCTACATTTTCACAAACAATCGAGCACCCCCATACATGTGCGAAATACATTGTACAAAAACAGTATTAGCACGTAGGTCAAGTTGTATTTGCTTTTCCTGAAGAGGCCAGTTGGTTTGGTTACTGGGCTTGATCATTCAGGATTTCCAGACATTTTACTGAAGGATGTAATGGCCTAAAATTTATATTTCTGACTTTCATAAAAATGTATAAAACATAATTGTTGAGAAATGTTGATTCTATTTGGGAAGGTGCTTTTGAAAGGGGGGGGGGGGTAAAATCTAAAATGTTTAGGGAGGTAGAGTTAATTAATAGAGATAAAGTTTGACATTAAAATGTTCTGAACATTATTTATAAAAGGAATGTATCAACAACTAGTTATTGATTATGTGTAATCTATAAGTTTTCTAGTCTAACTTATTTCCAATTTTTCATTTTTGTGCAGTGAGGGGAGATGTAGTATGTCAAGAACAACTGATGTTATACTAAGATAACTGGCCAGGGGGATGTCCAAGTTAGCCTTTGTCAGCTGAGAACTAAAGTATGAAGAACAGTTGTTATTAAAAGGTAAACACCAGTTGTTGGGTTTAGGTAGATGGAAAGGGGATAGTGGGATCCAAGAGCCTCAACATGAGAAACCATTGACACTGTCTTGAAGAACTTTTAGTTTGGCAGACGTGGTTGGTTTGTTTCATTTTACTTCGCTTGTGAGCAGCGGCATAACCTGGGGGGGGGGGGGGGCTTGAGCCCCTTTCCCCTCCCCTGCTCAAAATCCTTCCCCCCCCCCCCCAAATGAGATTGAAAAATGCACAAATGAATGGTTTGATTCGTTAAATTACACCACTAAAATTATATCTTTGCCCCTGCATGCTCCCCTAAACGAAAATGTCTGGTTTTGTCTTGTAAGGCATTTGGGAGTTTATATCTCAGTGATCTAAGCAATCTTGAGGAAAAATATGTCTTGAGGCATGTTGTTCTATTTGCAAAAGATTTACGTTACTTCAGTAAATGACAATCAAGTAAGAAAGATTATTCACTTTACACACTGCCCTCTTCAGTTGGAACTTGTCCATGTAAAAAGCAGAGAAAAATGATTCAATTTGAGTTAAACTAAGCAAAAACAGGAGATCCTTGTGTAAGGGGGGCAGTGGGATTGAGGCCCCCCTACTCAGAACTTTTGACCCCCCCCCACAAATGAGATCAAAAAATGCACAAATGAATGGTTCAATACGTTAAATAGCCCCCAAATTATGTCTTTGCCCCCCTAATGAATATGTCTGGTTACCCACTGCCTCTGAGTTGTTGGGAAGTTCATAAGTCATCTTGAGGCAAAGTATGTCTTTGTTGGAGTCGCTACTCTCTAAATACTTTATGCAGCATTTGGGTATCACAAAAGGAATAGCTGTCAGAGGGCATTCTATTTGCAACAGATTTCTGTTACTTCCGTAAATGACAGTCAAGTCTGAACAATTATTCACGGTACACACTGCCCTCTTCAGTAGGAACTTGTCCATGTTAAAAGCAGAGAAAAATTATTCAATTTGAGCTGCACTAATAAAAAAAACAGGTTGCCCTTGTGGCCTGACCCCTCCGCCCCATCCAAGTTAGGAAAATACAAAGTTAAATAATGTGAGATATGGAGAGTCCAATTTTTAATTAAATGACCGTTTAAGTTAAATAAAGTGTATCAATGCGGAGATTGGGTATGACGAGTAAAGTTTTTTAATTAAAAGTAACTATTCCCACATCAGTTGTGTCTCCCAATAGGTCTTCTACTTCATTTCCAAAACGGATATTCTTGGTCCAAAATAAACTAAGGTACTACTGGTAGTTGTTGAATTAAACTTGTACTAAATTCTTTCATTTTTCCGCCTTCAGACTTGTACCTTGTGCTTGCACTTCCACGATATCATCATATTCACCAAATAGATTGCAACCACCTATACACTTCAGCTTGTACGTTTTCTAAGGTAAGATTATCTCAGTTAGTTATAGGGAAGTTACACTCATGGATTCCTTTGACGTCAGGCTCATTTAGGCATAGGGGTATACTGAGAAAGACAACTGATATGTGGATACTTGCTAAAGATCAAGATTGAATTCTCCAAACCCCACCCATATAACTTTCATTTAACTTTGTTTTAGTACCTTGGACAGGAAAGAGGGGATGAGACCACAAGGCCCTCCTTTTTTTTACCTCAAACTGAAAAATTGATTGAATTTAAACTCAACAACCAAATTAATGCACACCCTGACACAAAGCATTAATTCACTTTGGTTGTGTTTGTTTTACTATCCATATCTAACAGTGAACCAGACGGACGTTGTACTTTTATTTTCTTTATTTATTTAAAACCATCTTTACAGAGGGTAACCCATCCAGCAATGCTGATCATTTGGGGACCTCTTATATACAAATATTAAAAAAAAAACATCAGAGTATGAAGCAAACATAGTTGACAAGCATCTGCAATACTAAGTGAAAGAGATAGAAAATAGCACACATGCTCATAGTTTCCTCAAATTCCACTTTTATGCTTTGTGTAGATATCAGATAGCTGGAACAAATTGTCACCGGTTTCACAAATAAAAGGGCTTGTCAAAAATCACGTTTTCTACATTTTTGAGGTTTATTTTTTCACTCCCTGCATTTGAACATTATTGTAAGCCATTGTGAATTGATGCTTAATCAAATTATGCTAAGTTTCTTGATTACAATAATTTGTAAGTGACCATTCACCTCAGTAATATAACTGCATTCTACATTTTCACAAACAATCGAGCACCCCCATACATGTGCGAAATACATTGTACAAAAACAGTATGAGCACGTAGGTTAAGTTGTATTTGCTTTTCCTGAAGAGGCCAGTTGGTTTGGTTACTGGGCTTGATCATTCAGGATTTCCAGACATTTTACTGAAGGATGTAAATAATGGCTTATAATTTATATTTCTGACTTTCATAAAAATGTATAAAACATGATTGTTGAGAAATGTTGTTTCCAGTTTTGGAAGGTGCTTTTGAAAAAGGGGGTCAAATCTAAAATGTTTAGGGAGGTAGAGTTAATTAATATAGATAAAGTTTGACATTGAAATGTTCTGAACATTTTTTATAAAAGGAATGTATGAACAACTAGTTATTGATTGTATGTAATCTATGAGTTTTCTAGTCTAACTTATTTCCATTTTTTCTTGTTTGTTTAGTGACGGGAGATGTACGTCAAGAATGACTGATGTTATACTAAGATAGCTGGCCAGGGGGATGTCCAAGTTAGCCTTTGTCAGCTGAGAACTGAAGTACGAAGAACAGTTGTATTTAAAAGGTAAACACCAGTTGTTGGGTTTAGGTAGATGGAAAGGGGATAGTGGGATCCAAGAGCCTCAACATGAGAAACCATTGCCACTGTCTTGAAGAACTTTTATTTTGGCAGACGTGGTTGGTTTGCTTCATTTTACTTTGCTTGTGAGCAGCCGCATAACCTGGGAGGAGGTGGGCTTGAGCCCCTTTCCCCTCCCCTGCTCAAAGCCTCTGCCCCCCCCCCCTCCCTAAATGAAATTGAAAAATGCACAAATGAATGGTTTGATACGTTAAACTACACCATTAAAATTATATCTTTGCCCCTGCATGCTCCCCTAAACGAAAATGTCTGGTTATGCCTTGTGAGGCGTTGGGGAGTTTATATCTCAGTGATCTATGCCATCTTGAGGAAAAATATGTCTTGAGGCATGTTGTTCTATTTGCCAAAAATTTACGTTACTTCAGTAAATGACAATCAAGTAAGACAGATTATTCATATTACACAGTGCCCCCTTCAGTTGGAACTTGTCCATGTAAAAAGCAGAGAAAAATGATTCAATTTGAGTTAAACTAAGGGAAAACATGAGGTCCTTGTGTAAGGGGGGCAGTGGGATTGAGGCCCCCTCTACTGAGAACTTTTGCCCCCCCCCCACAAATGAGATCGAAAAATGCACAAATGAATGGTTCAATATGTTAAATAGCCCCCAAATTATGTCTTTGCCCCCCTAATGAAAATGTCTGGTTACCCACTGCCTTTGAGGTGTTTGGGAATTCATAAGTCATCTTGAGGAAAAGTATGTCTTTGTTCCAGACACAACCCTCTTAATACTTTATGCAGCATTCGGGTATCACAAAATACCTAGCTGTCAGAGGGCGTTCTATTTGCAAGAGATTTCTGTTACTTGCGTAAATGACAGTCAAGTCTGAACAATTATTCACGGTACACACTGCCCTCTTCAGTAGGAACTTGTGCATGTTGAAAGCAAAGAAAAATTATTCAATTTGAGCTGAACTAATGAATAACAGGCTGCCCTTGTGGCCTGACCCCTCCGCCCCATCCAAGTTAGGAAAAAACAAAGTTAAATAACATGAGATATGGAGAGTCCAATTTTTAATTTAATGACTGTTTAAGTTAAATAAAGTGTATCAATGTGGAGATTGGGTATGACGAGGAAACTTTTTTAATTAAAAGTTACTCTTCCCACGTCAGTTGTCTTTCCCAATAGGTCTTCTACTTCATTTCCAAATCGGATATTCTTGGTCCAAAATAAACTAAAGTACTACTTGTAGTTGTTTGAATTAAACTTGTACTAAATTCTTGTATTTTTTCCCCCTTCAGTGTGTACCTTGTGCTTGCACTTCCACGATATCATCGTATTCACCAAATAGATTGCAACCACCTATACACGTCAGCTTGTACGTTTTCTAAGGTAAGTTTATCTCAGTTAGTTATAGGGAAGTTACACTCATGGATTCCTTTGACGTCAGGCTTATTTAGGCATAGGGTTGTACTGAGAAAGACAACTGAGATGTGGATAGTTGCTAAAGATCAAGATTGAATTCTCCACACCCCACCCACACATCAATTTCGTTTAACTTTGTTTAAGTACCTTGGACAGGAAAGAGGGGGTGAGACCACAAGGCCCTCCTTTTTTAACCTGAAACTGAAAAATTGATTGCATTTAAACTCAACAACCAAATTAATGCACACGCTGACAAAAGCATTAATTCACTTTGGTTGGGTTTGTTTACTATCCATAACTAATAGTGAACCAGACGAACGTTGTACTTTTATTTATTTTATTCATTTAAAACCATCTTTACAGAGGGTAACCCATCCAGCAATGCTGATCATTTGGGGACCTCTTATATACAAATATTAAAAAAAAAACATCAGAGTATGAAGCAAACATAGTTGACAAGCATCTGCAATACTAAGTGAAAGAGATAGAAAATAGCACACATGCTCATAGTTTCCTCAAATTCCACTTTTATGCTTTGTGTAGATATCAGATAGCTGGAACAAATTGTCACCGGTTTCACAAATGAAAGGGCTTGTCAAAAATCACGTTTTCTACATTTTTGAGTTGTTTTGTTTCACTCCCTGCATTTGGACATGATTGTAAGCCATCCCAAATTGATGCTTAATCAAATTATGCTAAGTTTCTTGATTACATGAATTTGCAAATGACCATTCTCCTCAGTATTATAAATGCATTCTACATTTTTACAAAGAAACGAGCACCCCCATACATGTGCGAAATACATTGTACAAAAACAGTATGAGCACGTAGGTCAAGTTGTATTTGCATTTCCTGAAGAGGCCGGCTGGTTTGGTTACTGGGTTTGATCATTCAGGATTTCCAGACATTTTACTGAAGGATGTAATGGCCTAAAATTTATATTTCTGACTTTTATAAAAATGTATAAAACATACTTGTTGAGAAATGTTGATTCTATTTGGGAAGGCGCTTTTGAAAGGGGGGGGGGGTAAAATCTAAAATGTTTAGAGAGGTAGAGTTAATTAATAGAGATAAAGTTTGACATTGAAATGTTCTGAACATTTTTTATAAAAGGAATGTATCAACAACTAGTTATTGATTACATGTAATCTATGAGTTTTCTAGTCTAACTTATTTCTGATTGTTCTTTTTTGTGCAGTGAGGGGAGATGTAGTACGTCAAGAACGACTGATGTTATACTAAGATAACTGGCCAGGGGGATGTCCAAGTTAGCCTTTGTCAGCTTAGAACTGAAGTACGAAGAATAGTCAGATTTAAAAGGTAAACACCAGTTGTTGGGTTTAGGTAGATGGAAAGGGGATAGTGGAATCCAAGAGCCTCAACATGAGAAACCATTGCCACTGTCTTGAAGAACTTTTATTTTGGCAGACGTGGTTGGTTTGCTTCATTTTACTTCGCTCTTGAGCAGCGGCATAACCTGGGGAGGGGGGCTTGAGCCCCTTTCCCCTCCCCTGCTCAAAATCCTCCCCCCCCCCCCAAATGAGATTGAAAAATGCACAAATGAATGGTTTGATACGTTAAACTACACCATTAAAATTATATCTTTGCCCCTGCATGCTCCCCCAAATGAAAATGTCTGGTTATGCCTTGTGAGGCGTTTGGGAGTTTATATCTCAGTGATCTATGCCATCTTGAGGAAAAATATGTCTTGAGGCATGTTGTTCTATTTGCAATAGATTTACGTTACTTCAGTAAATGACAATCAAGTAAGAAGGATGATTCACATTAGACGGTGCCCTCTTCAGTTGGAACTTGTCCATGTAAAAAGCAGAGAAAAATGATTCAATTTGAGTTAAACTAAGCAAAAACAGGTCCTTGTGTAAGGGGGCAGTGGGATTGAGGCCCCCCTACTCAGAACTCTTCCCCCCCCCCACAAATGAGATCAAAAAATGCACAAATGAATGGTTCAATATGTTAAATAGCACCCAAATTATGTTTTTGCCCCCCTAATGAATATGTCTGGTTACCCACTGCCTTTGAGATGTTGGGGACTTCATGAGGCAAAGTATGTCTTTGTTTGAGACGCTACCCTCTAAATACTATATGCAGCATTGGGGTATCACAAAATACCTAGCTGTCAGAGGGCGTTCTATTTGCAACAGATTTCTGTAAATGATAGTCAAGTCTGAACAATTATTCACATTACACACTGCCTTTCATCAGTAGGAACTTGTCCATGTTAACGGCAGAGAAAAATTATTCAATTTGAGCTGAACTAATGAAAAACAGGTTGCCCTTGTGGCCTGACCCCTCTGCCCCATCCAAGTTAGGAAAATACAAAGTTAAATAATGCGAGGTATGGAGAGTCAAATTTTTAATTTAATGACTGTTTAAGTTAAATAAAGTGTATCAATGTGGAGATTGGGTATGACGAGTGAACTTTTTTTATTAAAAGTAACTATTCCCACGTCAGTTGTCTTTCCCAATAGGTCTTCTACTTCATTTCCAAATCAGATACTCTTGGTCGAAAATAAACTAAAGTACTACTGGTAGTTGTTTGAATTGAACTTGTACTAAATTCTTTCATTATTTCCCCCTTCAGACTTGTACCTTGTGCTTGCACTTCCACGATATCATCGTATTCACCAAATAGATTGCAACCACCTATACACGTCAGCTTGTACGTTTTCTAAGGTAAGTTTATCTCAGTTAGTTATGGGGTAGTTACACTCATGGATTCCTTTGACGTCAGGCTCATTTAGGCATAGGGGTATACTGAGAAAGATAACTGAGATGTGGATACTTGCTAAAGATCAAGATTGAATTCTCCAAACCCCACCCACACATCAATTTCATTCAACTTTGTTTTAGTACTTTGGACAGGAAAGAGGGGGTGATACCACAAGGCCCTCCTTTTTTTACCTCACACTGAAAAATTTATTGAATTTAAACTCAACAACCAAATTAATGCACAGGCTGACACAAAGCATTAATTCACTTTGGTTGGGTTTGTTTAACTATCCACAACTAACAGTGAACCAGACGGATGTATACTTTTATTTTTTTTATTTATTTAAAACCATCTTTACAGAGGGTTACCCATCCAGCAATGCTGATCATTTGGGGACCTCTTATATACAAATATAAAAAAACACATCAGAGTATGAAGTAAACATAGTCGACAAGCATCTGCAATACTAAGTGAAAGAGATAGAAAATAGCACATATGCTCATAGTTTCCTCAAAATTCAACTTTTATGCTTTGTGTAGATTTCAGATAGCTAGAACAAATTGTCATTGGTTTTGCAAATGAAAGGGCTTGTCAAAAATCACGTTTTCTACATTTTTGAGTTGTTTTGTTTCACTCCCTGCATTTGAACATGATTGTAAGCCATCCCAAATTGATGCTTAATCAAATTATGCTAAGTTTCTTGATTACAATAATTTGTAAGTGACCATTCACCTCAGTAATATAACTGCATTCTACATTTTCACAAACAATCGAGCACCCCCATACATGTGCAAAATACATTGTACAAAAACAGTATGAGCACGTAGGTCAAGTTGTATTTGCATTTCCTGAAGAGGCCGGCTGGTTTGGTTACTGGGTTTGATCATTCAGGATTTCCAGACATTTTACTGAAGGATGTAAATAATGGCTGATAATTTATATTTCTGACTTTCATAAAAATGTATAAAACATGATTGTTGAGAAATGTTGTTTCCAGTGGGGAAGGCGCTTTTGAAAGGGGGGGGTAAAATCTAAAATGTTTAGGGAGGTAGAGTTAATTAATAGAGATAAAGTTTGACATTAAAATGTTCTGAACATTTTTTATAAAAGGAATGTATCAACAACTAGTTATTGATTATATGTAATCTATGAGTTTTCTAGTCTAACTTATTTCCAATTTTTTTTGTTTGTTTAGTGAGGGGAGATGTAGTACGTCAAGAACAACTGATGTTCTACTAAGATAACTGGCCAGGGGGATGTCCAAGTTAGCCTTTGTCAGCTGAGAACTGAAGTACGAAGAACAGTCGTATTTAAAAGGTAAACACCAGTTGTTGGGGTTAGGTAGATGGAAAGGGGATAGTGGGATCCAAGAGCCTCAACATGAGATACCATTGCCACTGTCTTGAAGAACTTTTATTTTGGCAGACGTGGTTGGTTTGCTTCATTTTACTTCGCTTGTGAGCAGCGGCATAACCTGGGAGGAGGTGGGCTTGAGCCCCTTTCCCCTCCCCTGCTCAAAATCCTTGCCCCCCCCCCAAATGAGATTGAAAAATGCACAAATGAATGGTTCAATACGTTAAATTACACCACTAAAATCATATTTTTGCCCCTGCATGCTCCCCCAAACAAAAATGTCTGGTTATGCCTTGTGAGGTGTTTGGGAGTTTATATCTCAGTGATTTAAGCCATCTTGAGGAAAAATATGTCTTGAGGCATGTTGTTTTATCTGCAGAAGATTTACGTTACTTGAGTGAATGACAATCAAGTAAGACAGATTATTAGATTATTCACAATACACACTGCCCTTTTCAGTTGGAACTTGTCCATGTAAAAAACAGAGAAAAATGATTCAATTTGAGTTAAACTAAGGGAAAACAGGAGGTCCTTGTGTAAGGGGGACAGTGGGATTGAGGCCCCCTCTACTGAGAACTTTTGCCCCCCCCCCCACAAATGAGATCGAAAAATGCACAAAAGAATGGTTCAATATGTTAAATAGCACCCAAATTATGTCTTTGCCCCCCTAATGAAAATGTCTGGTTACCCACTGCCTTTTGAGGTGTTGGGAAGTTCATAAGTCATCTTGAGGCAAAGTATGTCATTGTTCCAGACACAACCCTCTTAATACTTTATGCAGCTTTTGGGTATCACAGAATACCTAGCTGTCAGAGGGCGTTCTATTCGCAACAGATTTCTGTTACTTGCGTAAATGACAGTCAAGTCTGAACAATTATTCACGGTACACACTGCCCTCTTCAGTAGGAACTTGTGCATGTTGAAAGCAAAGAAAAATTATTCAATTTGAGCTGAACTAATGAATAACAGGCTGCCCTTGTGGCCTGACCCCTCCGCCCCATCCAAGTTAGGAAAATACAAAGTTAAATAACATGAGATATGGAGAGTCCAATTTTTAATTTAATGACTGTTTAAGTTAAATAAAGTGTATCAATGCGGAGATTGGGTATGACAAGGAAACTTTTTTAATTAAAAGTTACTCTTCCCACGTCAGTTGTCTTTCCCAATAGGTCTTCTACTTCATTTCCAAATCGGATATTCTTGGTCCAAAATAAACTAAAGTACTACTGGTAGTTGTTTGAATTAAACTTGTACTAAATTCTTTCATTTTTTCCCCCTTCAGACTTGTACCTTCTGCTTGCACTTCCACGATATCATCGTATTCACCAAATAGATTGCAACCACCTATACACGTCAGCTTGTACGTTTTCTAAGGTAAGTTTATCTCAGTTAGTTATAGGGAAGTTACACTCATGGATTCCTTTGACGTCAGGCTCATTTAGGCATAGGGGTATGCTGAGAAAGACAACTGAGATGTGGATACTTGCTAAAGATCAAGATTGAATTCTCCACACCTCACCCACACATCAATTTCATTTAACTTTGTTTTAGTACCTTGGACAGGTAAGAGGTGGTGAGACTACAAGGCCCTCCTTTTTTAACCTCAAAGTGAAAAATTCATTGAATTTAAACTCAACAACCAAATTAATGCACTTGCTGACACAAGCATTAATTCACTTTGGTTGGGTTTGTTTACTATCCATAACTAATAGTGAACCAGACGAACGTTGTACTTTTATTTATTTTATTTATTTAAAACCATCTTTACAGAGGGTAACCCATCCAGCAATGCTGATCATTTGGGGACCTCTTATATACAAATATAAAATAAAAAAAACATCAGAGTATGAAGCAAACATAGTTGACAAGCATCTGCAATACTAAGTGAAAGAGATAGAAAATAGCAGACATGCTGATAGTTTCCTCAAATTCCACTTTTATGCTTTGTGTAGATATCAGATAGCTGGAACAAATTGTCACCGGTTTCGCAAATGAAAGGGTTTGTCAAAAATCACGTTTTCTACATTTTTGAGTTGTTTTGTTTCACTCCCTGCATTTGAACATGATTGTAAGCCATCCCAAATTGATGCTTAATCAAATTATGCTAAGTTTCTTAATTACAATAATTTGTAAGTGACCATTCACCTAAGTAATATAACGGGATTCTATATTTCCACAAAGAAACGGGCACCCCTATACATGTGCAAAATAAATTGTACAAAAACAGTATGAGCACGTAGGTCAAGTTGTATTTGCATTTCCTGATGAGGCCGGCTGGTTTGGTTACTGGGCTTGATCATTCAGGATTTCCAGACATTTTACTGAAGGATGTAATGGCCTAAAATTTATATTTCTGACTTACATAAAAATGTATAGAACATAATTGTTGAGAAATGTTGATTCCAGTTTTGGAGGGTGCTTTTGAAAAAGGGGGTAAAATCTAAAACGTTTAGGGAGGTAGAGTTAATTAATATAGATAAAGTTTGACATTGAAATGTTCTGAACATTTTTTATAAAAGGAATGTATCAACAACTAGTTATTGATTATATGTAATCTATGAGTTTTCTAGTCTAACTTATTTCCAATTTTTCTTTTTTCTGTAGTGAGGGGAGATGTAGTACGTCAAGAACAACTGATGTTCTACTAAGATAACTGGCCAGGGGGATGTCCAAGTTAGCCTTTGTCAGCTGAGAACTGAAGTATGAAGAACAGTCGTATTTAAAAGGTAAACACCAGTTGTTGGGGTAAGATAGATGGAAAGGGGATAGTGGGATCCAAGAGCCTCAACATGAGAAACCATTGCCACTGTCTTGAAGAACTTTTTACTTTGGCAGACGTGGTTGGTTTGCTTCATTTTACTTCGCTTGTGAGCAGCCGCATAACCTGGGAGGAGGTGGGCTTGAGCCCCTTTCCCCTCCCCTGCTCAAAACCTCTGCCCCCCCCCTCCCTAAATGAGATTGAAAAATGCACAAATGAATGGTTTGATACGTTAAACTACACCATTAAAATTATATCTTTGCCCCTGCATGCTCCCCCAAACAAAAATGTCTGGTTATGCCTTGTGAGGCTTTGGGGAGTTTATATCTCAGTGATCTATGCCATCTTGAGGAAAAATATGTCTTGAGGCATGTTGTTCTATTTGCAAAAAATTTACGTTACTTCAGTAAATGACAATCAAGTAAGACAGATTATTCATATTACACAGTGCCCCCTTCAGTTGGAACTTGTCCATGTAAAAAGCAGAGAAAAATGATTCAATTTGAGTTAAACTAAGGGAAAACATGAGGTCCTTGTGTAAGGGGGGCAGTGGGATTGAGGCCCCTTCTACTGAGAACTTTTGCCCCCCCCCCCACAAATGAGATCGAAAAATGCACAAATGAATGGTTCAATATGTTAAATAGCCCCCAAATTATGTCTTTGCCCCCCTAATGAAAATGTCTGGTTACCCACTGCCTTTGAGGTGTTTGGGAATTCATAAGTCATCTTGAGGAAAAGTATGTCTTTGTTCCAGACACAACCCTCTTAATACTTTATGCAGCTTTTGGGTATCACAGAATACCTAGCTGTCAGAGGGCGTTCTATTTGCAACAGATTTCTGTTACTTGCGTAAATGACAGTCAAGTCTGAACAATTATTCATGGTACACACTGCCCTCTTCAGTAGGAACTTGTGCATGTTGAAAGCAAAGAAAAATTATTCAATTTGAGCTGAACTAATGAATAACAGGCTGCCCTTGTGGCCTGACCCCTCCGCCCCATCCAAGTTAGGAAAATACAAAGTTAAATAACATGAGATATGGAGAGTCCAATTTTTAATTTAATGACTGTTTAAGTTAAATAAAGTGTATCAATGCGGAGATTGGGTATGAAGAGGAAACTTTTTTAATTAAAAGTTACTCTTCCCACGTCAGTTGTCTTTCCCAATAGGTCTTCTACTTCATTTCCAAATCAGATACTCTTGGTCGAAAATAAACTAAAGTACTACTGTTAGTTGTTTGAATTAAACTTGTACTAAATTCTTTCATTTTTTCCCCCTTCAGACTTGTACCTTGTGCTTGCACTTCCACGATATCATCGTATTCTCCAAATAGATTGCAACCACCTATACACGTCAGCTTGTACATTTTCTAAGGTAAGTTTATCTCAGTTAGTTATAGGGAAGTTACACTCATGGATTCCTTTGACGTCAGGCTCATTTAGGCATATGGGTGTACTGAGAAAGACAACTGAGATGTGGATACTTGCTAAAGATCAAGATTGAATTCTACACACCCCACCCACACGTCAATTTCGTTTAACTTTGTTTTAGTACCTTGGACAGGAAAGAGGGGGTGAGACCACAAGGCCCTCCTTTTTTAACCTGAAACTGAAAAATTAATTGAATTTAAACTCAACAACCAAATTAATGCACACGCTGACACGAAGCATTAATTCACTTTGGTTGGGTTTGTTTACTATCCATAACTAACAGTGAACCAGACGGACGTTGTACTTTTATTTTCTTTATTTATTTAAAACCATCTTTACAGAGGGTAACCCATCCAGCAATGCTGATCATTTGGGGACCTCTTATATACAAATATAAAAAAAAGACCATCAGAGTATGAAGCAAACATAGTTGACAAGCATCTGGAATACTAAGTGAAAGAGATAGAAAATAGCACACATGCTCATAGTTTCCTCAAATTCCACTTTTATGCTTTGTGTAGATATCAGATAGCTGGAACAAATTGTCACCGGTTTCACAAATAAAAGGGCTTGTCAAAAATCACGTTTTCTACATTTTTGAGTTGTTTTTGTTTCACTCCCTGCATTTGAACATGATTGTAAGCCATCCCAAATTGATGCTTAATCAAATTATGCTAAGTTTCTTGATTACAATAATTTGTAAGTGACCATTCACCTCAGTAATATAACTGCATTCTACATTTTCACAAACAATTGAGCACCCCCATACATGTGCGAAATACATTGTACAAAAACAGTATGAGCACTTAGGTCAAGTTGTATTTGCATTTCCTAAAGAGGCCGGCTGGTTTGGTTTCTGGGCTTTATCATTCAGGATTTCCAGACATTTTACTGAAGGATGTAATGGCCTAAAATTTATATTTCTGACTTTCATAAAAATGTATAAAACATAGTTGTTGAGAAACGTTGATTCTAGTAGGGAAGGCGCTTTTGAAAGGGGGGTAAAATCTAAAATGTTTAGGGAGGTAGAGTTAATTAATAGAGATAAAGTTTGACTTTAAAATGTTCTGAACATTTTTTATAAAAGGAATGTATCAACAACTAGTTATTGATTATATGTAATCTATGATTTTTCTAGTCTAACTTATTTCCGATTTTTCTTTTTTGTGTAGTGAGGGGAGATGTACGTCAAGAACGACTGATGTTCTACTAAGATAACTGGCCAGGGGGATGTCCAAGTTAGCCTTTGTCAGCTGAGAACTGAAGTACGAAGAACAGTCATATTTAAAAGGTAAACACCAGTTGTTGGGGTTAGGTAGATGGAAAGGGGATAGTGGGATCCAAGAGCCTCAACATGAGATACCATTGCCACTGTCTTGAAGAAGTTTTATTTTGGCAGACGTGGTTGGTTTGCTTCATTTTACTTCGCTTGTGAGCAGCAGCATAACCTTGGGGTGGGGGCTTGAGCCCCTTTCCCCTCCCCTGCTCAAAATCCTTGCCCCCCCCCCTAAATGAGATTGAAAATGCACAAATGAATAGTTCGATATGTTAAATTACACCACTCAAACTATATCTTTGCCCCTGCATGCTCCCCCAAACAAAAATGTCTAGTTACGCCTTGTTAGGCATTTGGGAGTTTATATCTCAGTGATCTCAGCCATCTTGAGGAAAAATATGTCTTGAGGCATGTTGTTCTATTTGCAAAAGATTTACGTCACTTCAATAAATGACAATCAAGTAAGACAGATTATTCACATTACACACTGCCCTTTTCAGTTGGAACTTATTAATGTCAAAAGCAGAGAAAATGATTCAATTTGAGTTAAACTAAGGGAAAACAGGAGGTCCTTGTGTAAGGGGGGCAGTGGGATTGAGGCCCCCCTACTCAGAACTCTTTGCCCCCCCCCACAAATGAGATCAAAGAATGCCAAAATGAATGGTTCAATACGTTAAATAGCACCCAAATTATGTCTTTGCCCCTCTAATGAAAATGTCTGGTTACCCACTGCCTTTGAGGTGTTGGGGAATTCATAAGTCATCTTGAGGCAAAGTATGTCTTTGTTCGAGTCGCTACCCTCTAAATACTTTATGCAGCATTTGGGTATCACAAAATACCTAGCTGTCAGAGGGCGTTCTATTTGCAACAGATTTCTGTTACTTGCATAAATGACAGTCAAGTCTGAACAATTATTCACGGTACACACTGCCCTCTTCAGTAGGAACTTGTGCATGTTGAAAGCAAAGAAAAATTATTCAATTTGAGCTGAACTAATGAATAACAGGCTGCCCTTGTGGCCTGACCCCTCCGCCCCATCCAAGTTAGGAAAATACAAAGTTAAATAACATGAGATATGGAGAGTCCAGTTTTTAATTTAATGACTGTTTAAGTTAAATAAAGTGTATCAATGCGGAGATTGGGTATGACGAGAAAACTTTTTTAATTAAAAGTTACTCTTCCCACGTCAGTTGTCTTTCCCAATAGGTCTTCTACTTCATTTCCAAATCGGATATTCTTGGTCCAAAATAAACTAAAGTACTACTGGTAGTTGTTTGAATTAAACTTGTACTAAATTCTTTCATTTTTTCCCCCTTCAGACTTGTACCTTGTGCTTGAACTTCCACGATATCATCATATTCACCAAATAGATTGCAACCACCTATACACGTCAGCTTGTACGTTTTCCAAGGTAAGTTTATCTCAGTTAGTTTTAGGGAAGTTACACTCATGGATTCCTTTGACGTCAGGCTCATTTAGGCATAGGGGTATACTGAGAAAGATAACTGATATGTGGATAGTTGCTAAAGATCAAGATTGAATTCTCCAAACCCCACCCACACATAAAACAGGAAGAAGGGAGTGAGACCATAAGGCAACATTATAGTATGTAACAAAACAAGAATGAGCGTACCCTAAAAAGCTTAGCCCAAGATGAATCCATTATCCGCAAAAAAACCTATTGCGTCCTCAACTCTGTTTGTTATTCTCAAGAGTTCCTGATGGTATCATCCAAGTATTAATGACTGAGTTTTTAATTATTTTTGTTTATTATCGTTACAGGCTGCAACCAATTTTACCAAGTGTCAACACACCCTGATGAAATCCTACTCTGCTCTGGTCAACAAGGAGACAAATAATCTTATGCGGCTTTGGAACCGTCAACACGCACTGCAAGACGTTTATCATAATGTAAGCTGATATTTCTACTGAGCCCCTGGACAAGATGAAGCAGCCTGTTGTATCCTGGGGTATCCTGGGCACCACCGCCATTTTAAGTTGAAATAAACTGTAAATAACTGATTTTTGCTAAAAGGAAGATGACTGAAGGACAGGAAACAAACTCTATGAAAAGACGATATGGAGTTAAATCAAAGAACCTTTTTTTAAATCAAGTCGTTAACCAAGACACTGATGCCTAAAGAGATTTCATAGTTTGTTTCTAGAATTTTGGTTCAAAGATCTTATTACACGTATCTTGAAACTGGAGGACATAAGAACTTATTTTCTATGAAGATGATGACTGAACGACAGGAAATACACTCTTTGAAAAGCTGATATGAAGTTAAAATGAAGAACCTTTTTAAAATCAAGTCATCAACAAAGACGGTAATCTTTCAAAAGATTTCGTAGTTAGTTGCTAGAGTTTTAGTTTAAAGATCTTACTTAACAAGATGTTTCTTGAAGCTGGAGGAAGTACCAATGAAACGAGTATTACTGAGTTTGTTTGGATGGAACTTTTAACCTGAAGGAAGACCACGTTGAAAACTTCTTTTAGCCAGAAACCTAACCTTCAAGTGAGTCGTCAGCATTATTTATTTTAAAAAGATCGTTTTGACGAGCAAATCTTTACCTAGAGTTTACTTTGACTTAATTAATAATGTTTTCTTAAAAAACTTCTTCAAATTTGTGTATACTAAATCGTTAGAACAGTTTTATGTGTGAAATAAAGGCTGGTGCTATTTAGGGGCAAATCAACTCAACCAAAGGGATACATTGAAGTTGAAAATAAAGTGATAAGTTATGAAGATTCCACTTTGGTTGATTTGCCCTAACCCTGACTGATGTCTCCTTATTTCAGTTGTCTTCTATACTATAATAGCCGCCATGTTTAGCCACAATGCAACTTGAATTGGGTGTGTAATTCTTCAGGTCAAAGTTTCAATGCGCAAAATACCTTGCAGGCTAAAAGCGACTTATACACACCCAATTGCATTGTGGGCAAACATGGCGGACTGGGGGTCCATCTTATCGCGGTGGAACCCACCCCCACTCTGTAGAAACGGACCCCAAATGGGGGTGGTTACTACAGGGTGGGGGTGGGTGGAACCCACCCCCACCCTGTAGAAACGGACCCCACATGGGGGTGGTTTCTATAGGGTGGGGGTGGGTTCCACCGCGATAAGATGGACTCTCAATATTCAAAAGGGGGGGTAGGTTTCGCCTAAATAAGACACAAAATACAGAGGAGGGTACATTTCTCTTTTTTTTTATTAAAAAAATTTGCCAAAAAAAAAATTTGCAGGGTTGTGCAAACACCTGTGCCTGTCGGTGTCCCCCCTCGGCTACCTGGAACTCGTAGTGACCTACAGTGAGTGGCCCAAGTGCAATGGTCGGTATGTTCTCTGTTCAGTGAAGTTCAATTAGATGTACCACTAGTGGTCTACTTCAATGTTGTAATGTCTTACAAAATCTAACGAGCTAGACGCAAATTTGCGCAGTGTTAAAGACGCAGTCTTGAGCAGAAGGTAGTTGTTGCTTGCTTAAATGAGTGATGCCCTCAAGAGTGCTTAGGATTTCACCTAATGTTGTTTCGCAACCAAGCTGCACTGGTGGTGTCAAGAGATATTGACGCTTGTTCCAATGGGATCCTAACCCAATAGATGATGAAGACGTCTATCCAGATGATCGTATGCTGGTTGGAGAAACGTGTTTTGCAATGGCCAAAACTGGATGTACAATGAAGTCGAGTAGCAAAATGACTACAGAAGAACTTACTTTTCTCCGACTTTGATTAAAAACGAAGTCGCAAGTGTGTAAAACAAGTCGTTAAAATTTGTTCAGGATAAATGTCCGATTTAACAGAGATCACATGAATTTGGTTTTAGTTGAATGAGTAGTGTGACCTCTTGACTTGATTGCCAAAAAATAACAAAGATGACATTGCATTGGATTAAAGATCTAACATTCTAAACCTGCAACTGCCCTTGACCATAAGTAGTAAACATTTCAAATTGGCTAAGATTATCAAGAGTGACCTAGAAGGAACTTTCTAACTAACTATTGAGACCTCTGCAACTGTTAGCTAAAGTACAATTTAAAAGGACCATAACCTGTTGTGCAACTTGATACAAACATAATTGATTCAAAAAGGTAATGGAAAAAAGACGTGTGTGAATACTGTAAGACTTTAACGTCAGGATTCTTTCACTATGTTTGCACTTGAACATTGGCGAGTTCGAAAAAAGACGTGTGTGAATACTGTGCCATGAAAAAATACTGTTTCTCAAACTAAGACTTTAACGTCAGGATTCTTTCACTTGGTTTGCACTTGAACATTGGCGAGTTCGAAAAAAGACGTGTGTGAATACTGTACCATGAAAAAATACTGTTTCACAAACTAAGACTTTAACGTCAGGATTCTTTCACTTGGTTTGCACTTGAACATTGGCGAGTTCGAAAAAAGACGTGCGTGAATACTGTACCATGAAAAAATACTGTTTCACAAACTAAGACTTTAACGTCAGGATTCTTTCACTTGGTTTGCACTTGAACATTGGCGAGTTCGAAAAAAGACGTGTGTGAATACTGTACCATGAAAAAATACTGTTTCACAAACTAAGACTTTAACGTCAGGATTCTTTCACTTGGTTTGCACTTGAACATTGGCGAGTTCGAAAAAAGACGTGTGTGAATACTGTACCATGAAAAAATACTGTTTCACAAACTAAGACTTTAACGTCAGGATTCTTTCACTTGGTTTGCACTTGAACATTGGCGAGTTCGAAAAAAGACGTGTGTGAATACTGTACCATGAAAAAAATACTGTTCCAAAAATTAAGACTTTAACGTCGGGATTCTTTCACTTGGTTTGCACTTGAACATTGGCGAGTTTGACTTCATCTTTCGGATTTAACCTCAAATTATTAGCTAACAAAATGAGGGACTAATGGGTTCAATGTTCTTTCAAAGATTTGCCTCAACTTCAATGCTCTTCTGACCAAAAGTCAGCAAAAATGTTCTTGAAATTCTCAAATATCTAACATTCGAAACCTGTAAATGCCCTTGACCATAAGTAGTACACATTTCAAATTGGCTAAGATTTATCAAGACTGACCTAGAGGGAACTTTCTAACTAACTATTGAGACCTCTGCAACTGTTAGCTAAAGTACAATTTAAAAGGACCATAACCTGTTGTGCAAATTGATACAAACATAACTGATTCAAAAAGGTAATGGAAAAAAGATGTTTGTGAATACTGTACCATGAAAAAATACTGTTTCACAAACTAAGACTTTAACGCCAGGATTCTTTCACTTGGTTTGCACTTGAACATTGGCGAGTTCAAATTCATCTTTCTATAGTGTAAAAGCTCTTGGATTAAACCTCAAATTATTAGCTAACAAAATGAGGGACTAATGGGGTTCAATGTTCTTTCAAAGATTAACCCAATTTCAATGCTCTTCTGACCAAAAGTCAGTAAAAATGTTCTTGAAATTCTCAAATAAAACACCCCTGCTTTGAGTTAAACGAATACAAACATTTTCCGAACATCTAAACACTTTGTAATAACGTTAAAGACGAAAGTTCCAGACGAGGCATTTTCCTCTACATTGCAACAAAGTTCCTGAATTTGACTCGCCTTCAAATTATTAGCTAATAAAATGAAGGCCTGAATGTTTAAATCTCTATCAAAGATTGGTCCAAAGTATAGTATGAGTGAAACTTACTTAGTTTTTCAAATGTCACACCCCTGTTTTGGGTAAATTGAGTAGCATTTGGTTTTCTTCAAGTGCAAAAAAAATCTACAAAACAAAATGAACAGTTGCTGAAAAAACTTCAAGACAATTATTTTGGATGTTGCTTAATTTCCTGTAAAACTAGAATGAGGTCAATCCTTTAGGGTCTAACGGATTGACCTCTGACCATGCAAGTGATGACTCAAACTATAACTAAAGTTTTTCAAAAAACGCACCCCTGTTTTGGGTGAAAAGAACAGGACTTAATTTCCTCAAGTGTTAACAAAACTAACAGTTGACTGCAACAACCTTAAACATTTCCTCTAAACCTTGAGACTTCAAACCTTTAGGGCCTAATTGAATGATCTCTGACAATGCAAGTGATAATTTTAACTTTGGCAGACCAGTTTATGACCTTTGACCAAAGAATGGAGATTTTGGAGTTGTACAGATCAATACACTTTTACATCATTGGATCCAGAAAAAAACATGCCACTTAATGCTGAACATTATAAAGGCGCTGGTATCCACCACAGATGGGCGCTCATATTCGCATCGTTTTTTATGACATGTATGCGGAGCTATGAATAGGACACCTATTTCATGTAGCAACTTGTAAAGTTTTAAAGTACATGTACTTCCATGTAGTGCACTTTTAACAACTTATTTTCTAACTTTTTTTGCAAGGCAATTATTTATTACCTCTTTTGACTATTAATTTAAAATGCCAAATGCCATCAACTTATTTTACAATAATTTGTCATTTTTGTTCTTTAGGCATTTTTAGATAAACCTATTTGAAAAACTTGTGGTTTTTTAAAAGGGAAATTTCAGATAAGACTTTCAAACCAAAACATTACTTTTCCAATTGTGGAAAACAATATTTTTTATATCTTGTGAATATAATGGAAACACTTTAGCTCTTTTATAGGACTAAACTGCTGCAGTTTGGTCCTACTTGGTTTCATTTTCGAAACTGTGCCCTCAGATATGATTTAAATGGCAATTTTCCAAGAACTTAGCCAATAAACTGTATTAGTTATCTTTCATTTAATCATTTTAGTCAAGAACCTTTGTAAAAAAAACGTGATCTCCTGCAACGGTTTGCCCTAGACCATGACCAGGCCCTAACCTTGACATAGACTCGAACTTTGACTTCCACCTAATGCTAACCATCTATGAACTAACCTACAAGTAATCCAATGTCATCTTTGGTATAAAAAGGCAATGAAATGAGTTTTGTTCTTACACAGAAATTGTAGACGCTAAGTGGCATGACCAAGCAAAACATGTTTCTCCGGCCCTCATACCATCAACTGGATAGAAGTCATCATCATCTACCGGGTCCAGATTCCATTGGCTCAAGCGAAGACATCTCAAGGCACCTCTTGATGGTCTCAAACGAACCCCAGTACAAACCTGTTTACTAGACAACAAAAGAATGACGTGACCAACAAAAGGCTAAATGATAAGGGGCCCTCATCCCGACGTCTTGAGAGATCGATCAACACGTTTTAGGGACCAACGACTCGCTTCCAGCTCACATCCTAGTGATTATAGTGTGCTTCCAAAAATGCTCGCTCTAGCTCGTCAGATTTTGTAAGGCATTACACCATTGAAGAGAACACTAGTGGTGCATCTAATTGAACTTCACTGAACAGAGAACATACCTTCCATTGCACCCGGGCCGAGCAGGATCACCACTTGTTCCAGGCAGCCGAGGGGGTCCACCGACAGGCACAGGTGTTTGCACAACTCTGCAGATGAGTTTTTTTGAGGGTTTTTATACATGGATGAAACAAACTCATCAAAATGAGCTACTCTTACACAATGAAGCCATGTGTTCAATTTGGAACATTTCAAGAGGGAAAAACCCCAAAATACAACAGAAAAAGAAAAAGATAGTAAAGTTGAAAATTTTTGTGGATTTTGCCTTTGAGCTTTGAACGATACTCCTAATATCATGCAGAGCAAAAGGTACTAAAAAAAACATACAAAGTTAGAAAAGAACAGTGCAATTGCTTTTCATTTTTGCTTTGAAAGAAATGTTAACCCCACTGTAAAGTTTTGCCAATTTCTGAAACAAAAATGATGACTTCACTCGCAAGCAAAATCATAATTTTATGAGTATCTATAAATTTGGTAATGGCTTCATTTATGGTAGGAGCAACTCATGTTTAAATTAAGGTAATCACAACGTAAACTCACAAAGATAAATGATTCAGAATTAAATATTAGTCTGAAAAAAGGGGAAAAAAGGAAGAAGAAAATGTATCAAACTGTTCAAATTTGTTTCATAGTTATTGGTCCAAAAATGAATTTGGGGGGTAAACTTCTTGAACAATTTCAATCAGAGTACTCTGACTGGTTGAACTATTTCCCAGGAAGACAATCATGTGCAATGAAGGTCTGCTTGGGAAAGATTTTTAAAGAGTTTTCAGTATTTGTGTGCACTAATTTATGTAATCATCAGACTTTATTTAATTCTGAATCATTTAACTTTGGCCATAAACAAAGGGATGGATCTTTTTTCACGCAGGAAAGAATGGGCAATTCACCACACAGGGGACATGCATATGGGTCATTCACCACACAAGGGGAAGTATGGTTCATTCACCACACAAGGGACATATGGGTCATTCACCACACAAGGGACATATGGGTCATTCACCACACGGTGGAAAGTATGGGTCATTCACCACATAGAGGAAGTATGGGTCATTCACCACACAAAGGGAAGTATGGGTCATTCACCACATGGGGAAGTATGGGTTATTCACCACACAGGAAGTATGGGTCATTCACCACATGGGGGAAGTATGGGTCATTCACCACATGGGAAGTATGGGTCATTCACCACACGGTGGAAAGTATGGGTCATTCAACACACAATGGAAGTATGGGTCATTCACCATACAAGAGAAGTACTGGTGATTTCCCACACAAGGGAAGTATGGGTAATTCACCACACAAGAGAAGTACTGGTGATTTCCCACAAAAGGGAAGTATGGGTAATTCACCACACAAGAGAAGTACTGGTGATTTCCCACACAAGGGAAGTATGGGTAATTCACCACACAAGAGAAGTACTGGTGATTTCCCACACAAGGGAAGTATGGGTAATTCACCACACAAGGAAAGTACTGGTGATCTCCCACACAAGGGAAGTATGGGTAATTCACCACACAAGAGAAGTACCGTACTGGTGATCTCCCACACAAGGGAAGTATGGGTAATTAACCACACAAGGAAAGTACTGGTGATCTCCCACACAAGGGAAGTATTGGTAATTCACCACACAAGAGAAGTACTGGTGATTTCCCACACAAGGGAAGTATGGGTAATTCACCACACAAGAGAAGTACTGGTGATCTCCCACACAAGGGAAGTATGGGTAATTCACCACACAAGGAAAGTACTGGTGATCTCCCACACAAGGGAAGTATGGGTAATTCACCACACAAGAGAAGTACCGTACTGGTGATCTCCCACACAAGGGAAGTATGGGTAATTCACCACACAAGAGAAGTACTGGTGATTTCCCACACAAGGGAAGTATGGGTAATTAACCACACAAGAGAAGTACCGTACTGGTGATCTCCCACACAAGGGAAGTATGGGTAATTCACCACACAAAAGGATAAGTATCTTTTTGTGAAATCCTACCTAAAGATCCATCCCATATCTAAATTACTGTTTAAGTAAACTACTGATGATACTGCAGGGCTCCGGCGTTGATAGACAGCGGCATCCACTCTGAATGGAGATCCGACACTCTCTGTCTGGATTTGTTGATCCGACACTCTCTGTCTGGATTTGTTGATCCGACACTCTCTGTCTGGATTTGCTGATTTCTGTAGTAGAAGAAACAAGGAAAAAGCAAACTTATTAAACCTGTTTGTCAGTAGAACTATTGATAGAGCCCAACAAACAACATGCACCTTCCCTAAGAACAAAAAAGGGAGACTTTTGAACGGCCCTTTTTCACAGTTCTTACCAGTAGTACGCACAGTCAGAACTACAAACGCAGTACTGAGCATGTGTGCGCATGCTCAGAACTGTCAAAAAGGCCCGTTGTGTCTGCTGCCACCAGCGTCTCTAAAGTCTCCCATTAACTGTGTCATGGCCTTTGTAGCTGCTGGCCTGAATTGGAGCTGGTGCCCCTTACATTTTTTTTTACAAAACGTAAACAACACAAGTTAGTAATTTAATTAAATCTAATATTATCACACATAACATCTTCATAATGTTCTTGAAATAATCTCCTCAGAATTTCAATTAAATTTTGTGGGTCCATGCTATGTGTGTGTGTACTTTTTATACATACAGTATGTGTTAATACGTGTAAAAATAAGTTTACAAATTTGTGCATGACAAATTCATATGATATCTCGGATGTCACTGTAGTATGTATACAAAAGTGAAAGGCCTCCAGGAATAGTCCATACCACTTTGTAAATTATATACTCCCAACTTTGAGCCATTCTCATTGGTACTTTTGAAGTAGAAACATGTGAGCATAAATAAAAAAAAAAAGGAAGCCCTTCCAGTCAGTTTGTGGAAAAGTGTTTAACATACCTTGATTGTATTGTAGAGCCAGGGTTCTAGTCCATCATCTAGAGGTCCATGATACTGGGGTGACATCAGAGAGCTTCAGCAGAGGGTACGTCTGGGTTTGCTTCTCTCTGAAGGGTGATTCAACAAGACCGAGCAGTGGATGCTAAGGCCAGG
Organism: Marthasterias glacialis; assembly: GCA_911728455.2. Lineage (NCBI taxonomy): Eukaryota > Metazoa > Echinodermata > Asteroidea > Forcipulatida > Asteriidae > Marthasterias > Marthasterias glacialis. Next base: position 24,233,684 of record OU452225.1, read on the forward strand.
GTCATCAACTCAGGGGTTCTCAAGCAGAGGATGACCAAGCTCCCGGAGTTCATCAGGTGCCACCAAGGAACATCTCAGGAGTTTGTTTTGTTACTCACAGATATTCTGTTGCAAAGGAAAAGCAATGAGAACATTTATTAAACAGCACAAGCCTGGAATAATAGGGCAGCCTGGAACTAGAGGCCATGCTGACCATTTCTTTGTTAATGCCACTGACTTCAGGATTTTACAATGGTACAGCCCTTTGTGAAATGAAAACACTCTTGCCTTCTCAAAGATAAAATTAAAGGGCTGGTGTATAACTGTTGCAGTTACACTGTGTTTTTATTATTTATTTAAACCTGAATAAAAAACACCTTCACTACATATACTGCTCAACTAAATCATTGTTTAAAAATAGAATAAAAGTGTAAAGATTTCATGTTTTGTGGTACTATCAAGCTGATACCAGTAAAAAACTTTTACCTGCATTTTTCAACTTATACAAAAACATTGGATAAATTAACTGATCAGCTAATGGTGTGAATTTCCTTTAACACCAATTTTGTAAGACTGTGTGTTCTGACTTACACACTTTCAAATGCAGTCCATAAAGTATATCCCCCAATAGTATGCTCTCTAAATGCAAAAGAGTGAAAATTCACTCTCTCACCCGAGTGGTGTCATTGTGGCTCTTTGGAGAGTGAAACTCACTGTGCATCACCCTTTTTGAGTGAAATGGGAGCAAACTTTACTCTGATTCAAATTGAAAATACCCGTCTTTCACTCTAATACGAGGTGTCCGCCATATGGCTCTTTGCAAGAGTGGTATGGTGGACAAAACAAGTGGTTTTTCATATTTAGAGAGTGGTTGTACAAAAATGACAAGTCCTGAAAATAAATCCATTGTAGAAGTTTACAAATTTCTCTAAAGGTAAAACTTTGGAAATTCTAGAGAATTTTGGTTCACTATATCACCACAAATGAATCCCCAAGAGGTGTGGCAAAGAGTGAGCACAGGCCTGAACCCTTTTAGTTATTACAGGAGACAGCAACATTGCTGTGTTACAAAGGAACATCTTTGTCATTTCTTTTAACTTTTGATAAATAAAAGAAAACCTTGATTGCTTAACTATAACTCTGCTGATAAATAAAAAGGCTATTGGCAGCGACTATCAACATACCTTGGTTGCATCATGGGTCCAACGTTGCTCCTGGTGTTCTGCTCATCAGGTCTGTAGTGACATCAAAGGTTCCGTACCACTGAGTGAGATAAATCTAGGAGTATTCTTCGGTGTCATGAGGGTGTTCCTGTTAAATTTAACCACATCGGCTATGTTGTGCGAAGTCAGATTGACATCAACTACATAGGTGACTCAAGTAGAGGATGACCAAGGAGTTTCAATGGGATGAAGGGTGAACATCTTGAGATCTTGTGTTGTCTCTGATGGTTTTATCTGTTGCAAAGAGAAGGGCAGAAAAGGATTAACTACATGTAAGACAGTATGTGTCTTTGGTTGTGCAAACCTCAGATTTGTGCAAAGTTTTGGAGAGGGATGTTTCATCAGCCATCTCTGAACACACAAGTACAAAAAAACCAATAGGATTCATTTAAAATAATGTTGAGGTTCAATGCCTGCCTGGCAGTGACTCTGGCAACAGTCTCAGTTTTCAGGGTTGAATTAAAATTTAAGCAATGTGATGCATCAAAATATCTTTCTACTATTCTTTCAGTGATGCAATTGTTTTAATATCGATTCTGCTGTACAAAAGTGAGTACCGTAAATAAAAAGAACGATCATAGCATTCTAACCAAATGATTCATTTGTATTCATCCATGATCCTTCAGAAATAAACAACACCACAAACCAAGTACCTTTCATTGAACGATCAAACCTGATTCATAACTATTGGCAGATAAACAAAAAACAGCAAATCAAGACTCCATATGTTTTCACGACAACATACAACCCTTGTATAAACCATTTTGACTTATATCGTGCAGTCAAAAGACACTGGTCAATGATCCAAAGCAACAACACACCCCGGAAAATTTCCCGTACCCTCACTTCGTTGCTTTCATTTAAAAAAAAGACCAAAATATACAGGAAAAACTGGTCAGAGCAAAATTTAATCGGAGTCCAACCGACTTATCAATTCAATAGCTCTCCACCATTCATAATGGCTCTCAAGACCAGCACGCTCCCAAGACCAGCAGTCCGAGACCCACAAAGCATTCTAGAGCTGCCTCTCCAACTTCACCAGCATCACAGCCATCCCACTCATCAGATTTCACTTGCGGACAAATCCCCATCATCAACCAGCTAGAGGACTTCCTCATCACATCACTCGAGGTCTGGGAAGAGTTTGCAAATGAGACACCGACTACCCAAGTCAGGCTTTCTGAATCCGATTTTAAATTGGTGAAATCTTTAGCGGACCCAGTTACAAGGTTAACAGCTGCAAAAAGACACATCACCCACCAACTATCGGTTCTTAACAAGGCTATCTCAACAAACCAACCCCGCCATACCTGAAGAACACAGTGAGGCCTCCCCACCTACACTGGGAGTTTGAATTCAGCTCACTGCAGACTGGACCAGACTCAATAATAAGGCATCATTACTGTTCACCAAACTGAGTGTAGCTGAGTATGACAGGGTAGCAACAGAAATCGACGGTAAACTGAAAGCAGCCAAGTCAGCGGGTCAAGAACACCTTGTACAACACTTCAACAGTGCCGAGCTAAGGACGGCAACACATCTTTTTGGATTCTTCATCTGCCCCAGACCACCACCAAACCAGGGTATGAATAGAAAAAGAGACCAGGACCACCACCACTTCCAAAAAGAGAATTACAATACTTGTCTTTATCATCGTTTTTATAATAATATTACAACGGAGATCCGAAACTACATATTATTATCATTATCAATACCGTAATTTATTTGAAATTAATTTTACATTTAAAATTAAATCTCTTGAAGTATGACTAAACGCAAATTCAACAAACAAGCCCTTATCTCACAATCCCAACAAAAAGCCAATCGCTTTTCAAGTACCTGCTCAAACACCAAACGGTTCATTAAGAAGAAGAAGAGAATGTTTCAAGACAACTAAATCAAACAGACTCAAACTTGTATGTGAGAAATGCAACTCATTTGTCCACATCAAGTGTGCAGGAATATCACGTGCAGATTGCTTGAAAAACAAAAACAAACACTCTTCACCATGCTCATGGCTTTGTCCTAAATGCTGCGCACCTTGTGGAATTTGCCATGGAAATGTTTTGAAAGACCACAAAGCTGTCCAGTGTGATCGCAGATGATTGCTTCCCTTTATACACCCATCAAATCACTCAACGATGTAACCATACTTCAAGATGATCTGAAACAGCTTGAAAACTGGCAAGACAAATGGCTTATGCATTTTAATCCAAAGAAGTGCTTCACAATGTCCATCTATACCAAAAATCCAAAATACAACATCTACACGTTCTGTGGGCAAGAATTGCAATCAGTTGATTCACATTCTTATCTGGGAGTCTTGATCTCGAACACACTCAGTTGGGACAACCAGACCTCGGCAGCTGCCCGAAAGGCTCAACAAGTACAGGGAGTAATCAGACGCAACCTAAGCAACTGTTCCTTGAAGGTAAAATCAACAGCCTATACAAGCTTAGTTCGTCCAGTCCTTGAGTATGCCACTGCAGCTTGGGATCCACAGAAAAAGAAAAACATCAAGACACTAGAAAGAATACAGAGACAAGCAGCTCATTTTTGTGCAGGCAATTACAAAAACACACCCGGAACAGTCACCAAAATTCTCAATGATCTTGGTTGAGAACCATTGGAAACGAGAAGAAAAACAAGAAAACTCAACATGATTTACAAGATGGACAACAACATGGCCGAAATACCATTCAACAACTACGGTCACCGAACTGGGAGACAGTCAAGGAAACACCACAAACAGTTCCGTCAAATCTGGTCCTCTACTAAAGCCTTTGGAAGTAGCTTTTTTCCATCAACCATCAAGGAGTGGAATGCGTTGCCTGCCAGTATCATTGCTTGCACCTCATTGGGGACATTTCACGATGGCCTGACCAAGTTTTTTAAGGAGTAGCAATTCTGACCGGATGATCCACACGACGCGCAAGCTGGTGTTATGTGCCCTGATGGGCATTTATTTGCCGGCTGAACTATACAGATACAGATACAGAACCACAACAACGGTTCACAATCTACTCCTCGACATGTTTCAAAACAACTACATAAACAAAGAAACTTTGGCTTATCTAAACCCAATCAACAGTGTGAATGTCCTACAATGTATTTTCTACCCAAAATACATAAGACACCACCAGAGGGAACCCAATTCGTAGGACGACCCATCATAAGTGGATGCTTAAGCCCTACAGCCAGAATCTCAGAATTCGTGGACTATTTCATTCTTCCAATAATAAGAATATTGCGAAAATTGAAAATTTCACAATTCCCACCAAATGTACTGATAACCAGTATAGATGTTGTTTCGATGTACAGAAATGTCCGCCAAAACAAGGCGAAAAAACAGCGTATGCAATGCCCTCAACCATAACCTCCACTCACAAAACCAACCTCCGACTACATCTGCAAACTCTTGGAACTGATTCTGGGAAGAAACTGCTTCCATTTCGGTGAGAACTATTACCTACAAAAAATTGGATGTGCCATGGGCTCAACAGCGAGCCCAGAAATTTGTGATATCACACTACACGGTCTGGAGAAACAAATCCTTCAACAAGCTGATCAAATTCTAACTTGGTGGCGCTATAGAGACAACATTCTCGTCATCTATAACAGTACCCTTGAAAATTTCAAGTATCTAATCAACACTATGAATCAAATGCACCCTACCCTCAAATTTACTTTTGAGGCATCTGATACTTCAATCAACTACTATACCTTGTCCTTACCATTTTTAAAGGGAAAAGGTTCCGAGAAACTGGTACACTGGACACAAAAGTCTACACCAAACCCACAGAAACCTACCAATACCTACACAGAACATCATCACACCCCCAACATGTTCAAAGCATTCATATACGGAGAAACCCTTCGCTATGCCAGAAACACAAATAATGAAGATGATTTCTTAATCAAGCTTAATACTTTTTCTCAAGGACTAAAAGCAAGAGACTACAGTCTATCAGAAATAAACAAAATCACTGAGAAAGTATCTTTCAAAGAACAATCAAATCTGATTCATAAACGACAAAACAAAAAGGAAAACAAAACTCCGCTTGTCATTACGACAATATACAATCCTTGTATCAATCATGGTGACTTGAACTGTGCACTCAATCAAAACTGGCCACTAATACTACGCAACGAAACACTCCACAGGATTTTTCCAAATCCTCCATTTGTTGCTTTCAAAAAGGACCAGAATATTAGGCAAAGACTTATCAAAGCGAAACTTAATCAAGGTCCAATCGACTTGTCAACCCAACAGCTCTCCACCATCCCAACGACTCTGGTTTTAACGAAGGTCAAGATGAAGCACTCAAAATCCTACTTTCCTTATTGGAAGAACAAGTCACAAACAAACAAGGATCTCACTCAAAATAACCGTCAACTAACGGACTATCAACATTTACTTCGAACAGTCGCCATCTAACTCAACCCTACCGTCTAAAATCCAGACATGAGACATACGGATTCTTTTAGAAACAACCAATTGCAACTGATGAGTGCCTGTACTTCAGGCATGAAAACATGTTATTGCTACTCATGGATCTGTATTAAAAAATATCCTCAGTCTCACTATCCCCAGTTGAAATCATTGACTCAATTTGTCATGCTAGTTCCTCTGGTCACTCTATATTCATACAAAAATAACCCTCGTCAAAACGACAAAAATTCTATGAATATAATACCCGGACATGGACCTCACCCATAAAACATGTGAAAACATTTTTGCGGTTTTATTATCCCCAAGTCAACAGTTTTGGAGTGTCACTGAATTGGACAGCGCCTTCATTTACCAATTTCATTAAATCTAATGTTTTCACACATAAAATCTTCATAATGTTCTTAAAATAATCTCCTCAGAATTTCAATTAAATTTTGTGGCTCCTATAAAGTATCACTGGCGCATTTCAATGGCATGGTGGTTAAGGAAAAGTACATCATTGCTTCGTTGGAGACTTGAATAATTTCCATTGTGAAACTAAACATTTAATGTGGTAGGGCAAAAAGTCCATTTGATATTTTGTCAAGATAGTCAACATATGGCTCTTTGCAAAAGTGGTATGGCGAACAAAACGAGTGGTTTTTCATATTTAGAGAGTGGTTGTACAAAAATGACAAGTCCTGAGAATAAATTCATTGTAGAAGTTTACAAATTTCTCTAAAGGTAAAACTTTGGAAATTCTAGAGAATTTTGGTTCACTGTATCACCACAAATGAATCCCCAAGAGGTATGGCAAAGAGTGAGCACAGGCCTGAACCCTTTTAGTTATACAGGAGACAGCAACATTGCTGTGTTACAAAGGAAACTCTAATCTGATGTATACACTAGTAGAAGGAGTACAAACACTTTTTTCCCATCAATTCCACATTTGGAAAGGAAAAATATACTTTTTCCACACCAAACCAACACAGATTTGGCCTTGAATCCCCAAATAAACCTCTGGGACCTCCCACGCTTTTCTGTGTAAGCCTAAAAAACTCCACCGGAACAATTGGACGCACTGATTGCAAACAACACAGGAACTTTCCAACTGACCAATCACCACCCGCAGCACGACGCACGTCACCAAAACCAACCCCCTCCATACCTGAAGAACATAGTGAGGCCTCTCCTCCCACACCCAGAGTTTGAATTCAGGTCAGCGTTCACCGCAGACTGGACCAGACTAAACAACAAGGCCTCTTTACTCTTCGCCAAACTGAGTGTAGCTGAGTACGACAGGGTAGCAACGGAAATCGACAGTAAGCTGGAAGCAGCCAAGCCAGCAAGTAGAGAACACCTTGTACAACACTTCAACGGTGCGGAACTTTTTGGATTCTTAATCCACCCTAGACCACCACCAAACCAGGGTACGAAGAGAAAAAGAGATAAGTGAGAGCTCACTCACACAAACCAACCAGTCCTTTTCAGGAGTGAGCACAGGCCTGAACCCTTTTAGTTATACAGGAGACAGCAACATTGCTGCGTTAGAAAGGAACATCTTTATCATTTCTTTCAACTTTTGATAAATAAAAGAAAACCTTGATTGCTTAACTTTAACTCTGCTGATGAATAAAAGGCTATTGGCAGTGACTATCAACATACCTTGGTTGCATCATGGGTCCAACGTTGCTCCTGCTGTTCTGCTCATCAGGTCTGTAGTGACATCAAAGGTTCCGTACCACTGAGTGAGATGAATCTATGAGTTTTCTTCGGTGTCATGAGGGTGTTCCTGTTAAATTTAACCACATCGGCTATGTTGTGCGAAGTCAGATTGACATCAACTACATAGGTGTCTCAAGTAGAGGATGACCAAGATGTTTCAATGGGATGAAGGGTGAACATCTTGAGATCTTGTGTTGTCTCTAATGGTTTTATCTGTTGTAAAGAGAAGGGCAGAAAAGGATTAACTACATGTAAGACAGTATGTGTCTTTGGTTGTGCAAACCTCAGATTTCTGCAAAGTTTTGGAGAGGGATGTTTCATCAGCCATCTCTGAACACACAAGTACCAAAAAAACCCAATAGGATTCATTTAAAATAATATTGAGGTTAATGCCTGCCTGGCAGTGACGCTGGCAACAGTCTCAGTTTTCAGGGTTGAATTGAAATTTAAGTAATGTGATGCATCAAAATATCTTTCTACTATTCTTGCAATATGATGCAATTTTTTAAATATTGATTCTGCTGTACAGAAGTGAGTACCGTAAATAAAATGGAACAATCATAGCATTCTAACCAAATGATTCATTTGTATTCATCCATGATCCATCAGAAATAAACAACACCACAAACAAAGTATCTTTCATTGAACGATCAAACCTGATTCATAACTGTTGACAAAAAACAGGAAATCCATATGTTCTCACGACAACATACAACCCTTGTATAAACCATTCCGACTTAAAATGATCCAAAGCAACAACACACCCCAGGAAATTTCCCGTACCCTCACTTCGTTGCTTTCATTAAAAAAAAAGACCAAAATATACGGGAAAAACTGGTCAGAGCAAAATTTAACCGACTTTTCATCTCAACAGCTCTTCCCTGTTCCCAATGACTCTGTTTTGGAAGACCACGACGAAGCACTAGAAATTCTAATCTCCTTATTGGAAGAACAAGTCGACAACAAACAAGGCATCTATCACTCAGAATAACCGTCCCCAAAAGGCGAACCATATACAACCTCGAACCGAAACAAACACAACTAACCCTCCACTGTCTACACACAAGACATGAGACATACCGATTCTTGGTCAGAATCAACTACCTTAATTTTTCGGCCTATTAGCCGCAGCTTGCTGGTTGTTTTTCGCATGCAAAAAGTTTCACGCGGCTTTTGGGCCGGGCGGCTTATGGGCCAACGTGTCAGTAATGTAAGCCGAACATTACTGCACTCTCAATGTGACAAAAAAAATTGATCAGAAAACATATAAGCCTTTAGTTCAGCTATGACAAATGTTGATATCCAATTCCAATCAAAACATGTTAAGCCGACCGAGCTAGCGCTGCTGAAAACACATCGGCGTTCAATCAGATAAATTGGTATCCGCACGCCGACCTGTGCATTGCTGATTATGCAGTTGTAAACCAGTGCGTCAATACACTACATGCATGTAAACAGGAAGTCACAAAATGTCGGATGTTATCGACAAAATATCCTCAGTCTCACCTATCTCGTTGAAACTAAAGATGTAATCTGTCATGATAGTTCCACCGGTCATCTTTTATTCATCAATAAACCCCTGTCAAAATGACAACACTATGAATATAAAAATTTTAAAAAATTGTTCTACATTTTTGTGATTTCAAGTCCACAGTTATGACCTTGGGCGAATTTTATAGCAGTTCTGCAGCGCGCGTAAATCAATAAGTTACGGACAGAAAGTAAAGTTGGGCACTTGTCAAGTTGCTGCCGGCAAGCGAATATCAGCGCCTCATGCACATCACGATCGTATTCACTAAGTTTTCCCAGGTTTGGGACCACTTGGTTAGGGTAAGCTAGCAACTCTTTTGTTTAATTCAGTAATTCATTTATTTCAGATTCTTGCCCAGCCAGGACTTTAATGACATTTTTCTTGGCTGCTAATGCAGTGGACACCTCTCGGAGGTGCCACATAAATTGCATTGCACCACATTGTTGAGCGTGCAGCATCTGTATTATTTATCATCACCGTGCTTGGAAGTGTTTATTATTTGGTTACCTTGAATAAATTGTTGTATAAGGCAAGTCTCGCCTGATTCTCTTAATTATTGTTCAGAATAAAACTGCTCTTTTGTTTCCAGAAGTTAATCAAGTTTCGCTGTCCATTTTAATCCGTCTTAGTGACCATAGATTAGGATATATTTTCCTTCAACGATTTCCCCGCAAGTCTTTATTTAGCCGCTCGGGTAAAGCTTGTCTTTAAGGCGAGAAAGTAATAACTACGACCCCCAGCCTGTCGCTCCGGGAAAAGCTCACTTCGGGTTCTGAAGGAGGCAGGTTGGAGCGCCACAAATGGTGTCAGAAGTGGGATTTCTATGGTCCTAAATTTATAGTTGGATATTAATTAGCAAGGGTAATTGATTAGAGTCGTATTTTACCTCAGTCTTTAGTGTGAAGTGCCGGTGGAAATAAGAGAAAAACAAAAATTAAGTGCACCTCCTAAATGAGGCGCTGTTGGTTATTCATAGTGTAAAGTGTGGAAGCACGTCCTAAAAATATTAATAAAAGTAATAGAACAAGACGAGAGGGTACCTTGAACCTATATAAGTGGAAGTGCAATGGCAAAACAGTTGATCACTGAAGAAGAAATACCAAGCGGCTCAGGTGATGTGCCGATTGAATCAGAAATTGGTGACCTCATGAGTCAGGTGAAACGGAATGAGGAGCAATTACATCGGTCTCTGAAGAAACTAGCAGAGCACCGACAGCAACTTGACAAGTCATGTTTGGACAAAGATGATTTTGGTAAAACACAGCTGGAAATCCGGTTTGAACCAAAAGTCACTCCTAATGAGGATGACACAGACGTTTACTTTAAGAAAAGTGGTGGGAGAATTACCCACCAAACTCTGGGCTATGTGACGGGGGATGCCCGTCCATCAGTCAGTATTCCGTACCCCAGGCCAAAGGGGCACCATGAAAGGGCGGAATAATGATAAATCCGGAGGGGGTTTGGTGACCACTCCGGTAGAGGTGGAGAGGTGCACTCCAGAAAGAAGAGGTGCAGTTCCTCCCATTTATAGAAGCATCAATGAGTCGGTGGAAGAGGATCGGAGCCCATTTCAAACTTCCACCCCATGTCCTCCGAAAAAGGACAACCGAGTCCAATACGTAAAGGAGGGGGGTCAGTGTTCGATAGGGGCGACAAGTTGCCCAAATATAACACCTGACCATTTCGATGGTAAGACACCATGAAAAGACTATCGCCGCGATTTTTCAAGCTTGTAAATTAGCAAATAGTTGGAGTGATGATCAGGCAGCTATATTTCTAGCAGCAAGTTTAAAGGGAATGGAACTGAAGGTGCTTGGATGTTGTGATAATGATGGGGTGCAATCCAAACTTAATTTTTCTGGGTTGCTGAAGTTGTTAGATGCCCAATTTGGGCCGGGCCAAATGGCAGAGAATTATTTGATGGAACTTAGGTCACGCAGACAGGGTACAAATGAAACCCTGAGAGTTAGGGCAGGCAGTAAGAGAATTGGTGACCCTCGCCTACCCCGAGTTTGATGAAGAGGGCAGAGATCGCCTCGCGCGAGCTCATTATACCGATGCAATAGAGCGTCAATCAATTAGAGAGGGCATATTTAGAACAAGGCCTAAAACACTTGACAAAGCTATTAGAGCAGCACTGGCCACGGAAAACTTTGAGAAAATGGAATTCCAAAGAGAGGGAACAAGAAAACCAAAATTTTGCCGAGCCAGTGAAAAATACGAAGACCAAATGGTTGGACAAATTTATAAAGACGTCAGTGCACAACTCAGAGAAATAAATGGAAATCAGTCTCGAAATAGTCCAAAGGTGGAAGTGAATCCAAAACTGGGGTTACCACCGAAAGAGGAGCATAATATGGAAGGGGCCCATCAATATCACAAAGATCCCATTTGCTTTAATTGCAGTGGTAGAGGACACTTCGCAAAGAGGTGCCCCTCACATAATATGCAAAGTCCAAGAAAGCCTTTGGGAAACGGACAACGGTTGAATCTACGACCCGAGGGTTAACCGCATGGACAGAATTACGGTCGGATGAAAATTTCTCAGGGACAAATCAAGAGGTAAATCAAGCTACTGAATTGAAGAATGTTCCAACGTCACCCCGTAATATGCTAAAGCAAGGCTTGTATGTTACGAGTAGTGTTTGTTCAACAAATATACAATTTCTTTTAGATACTGGATCGACAGACACCATACTATCTCGTTCAGTATTCTATCAAATCCCAGCCAGGAGGCGCCCCGTACTGCACACTAATGAGGTGCAGGTACGCCAAGCCAATGGCAGCCTGATGGGTAACATTATGGGTACAGCCACAATTTACATTAAAGTTGGTCAAACTATTGTTACAGTATGTGCAATATTTACAGACATACCGGTTCCTGGAATTCTAGGTATGGATTTCTTTCTACCGCCCAGAGGAATTTTAGACTTCCGTTCTCTTGAGCTTAATGTTAATGGAGAGACAATAAAATGTACGGATGAATTTGGGTCCTCATTTTGTTACCGGGTAGTAGTTGAGAAAACTACAATGGTATCCGCAGGGCACGAAGCAATAGTGCCCAGTTACATTAAGACAGACGGAAACAAAATTGATCTGGGCCAAATATAACCAGTGGAAAATGGTGGTGAATTGTCCTCAAGAGGACTAGTACTAGCCCGAACATTGGTTAACGGAGGAAAGGGAACCGTAGGGTTACAAATTTTAAACCCAGGGACAAATAAAAGAATACTTCGCTGTGGTACGACGGCTGGAAGATTCACAAAAGTTGATGAACTAGATTTAGAAGAAGAAGACCTCATCAAGGTGCAAAAAGAAAGTAAAAACATCAAGGTGCAAAAAGAAAGTAAAAACATGAGAGTGCCAGAGCACTTCCAAGACCTTTTGTATTGGACAGTCGGCAATTTACAGCCGCAATATCACCATGAAGTGGTTAAACTCTTGTGTGATTTCCAAGATGTATTCTCCAAAGGGGAAGGTGACATCGGACGCACAGAAATGGTAAAACACAACATAGACAAGGGTGGCACACATCCAATGAGACAAAGGTTGCGCAGGCAGCCTATGTGTAACCAAGGGGAAATTTCTAGGCAAGTTGAAAACTTACTTGACCGGGGAATAATTGAGAAATCAGACAGCCCATGGGCGTCAAATGTGGTCCTTGTAACTAAGAAAGATGGATCAAAACGTTTTTGGGTAGACTATAGAGGTCTCAATTCTGTGACCGTAAAGGATGCATATCCAGTCCCCAGAATTGATGACACCCTAGATGCCCTATCCGGTGCGAAATGGTTCTCGACATTAGACCTCTCGTCCGGATATTGGCAAGTGGAATTAGATAATGAGGCAAAACAAAGATCTGCGTTTGTGGTAAGAGGAGGGCTCTACAACTGGAGGGTTATGCCCTTCGGCTTGTGTAACGCCCCTGCCACTTTCGAGAGATTGATGGAGAGGGTGGTCGCCGATCTCAAATGGCAGACCCTCCTTGTTTACTTAGACGATGTGATAGTCTATGGAAGAACAATTCAAGACGAATTTTGTCAATTGAGGGAAGTTTTCCAGAGGTTTCGGAAAGCAAACCTTAAGTTAAACCAGGGAAATGTTTCATTTTTAAGAAAACTGTTAAATACCTCAGACACGTGGTGTCTGAAGATGGTATTGCCACAGATGAAGACAAAGTTGAGGCAGTTAAAAACTGGCCGACTCCGATTAAATGTAAAGGAGGTGAGAAATTTTCTGGGTATCGCCTCATACTACAGGTGTTTCATAAGAGGATTCGCCGACATTGCAAAACCCCTTCACCGACTACCAGAAAAGTCACAACCGGGATAAGGAGTGTGAAGGTTCTTTCAAGACTCTCCAGAAGTGTTTACAAAAGGCACTTATACTCGCTTATCCGCAATCAGAGGGGCAGTATGTCCTTGATACGGACGCGAGTGGGGCAGGAATCGGTGCAGTCCTTTTCCAAGTACAACAAGGTACAAAACGGGTGATTGCATATGCCAGCCGAACGCTGTCTAAACAAGAACGAAATTACTGCGTAACTAGGAGAGAACTCCTTGCAGTAGCTGTTTTCCTTAAGAAGTTCAAACAGTACCTCAATGGTAACAAAACAATGATCAGAACCGACCATGGTTCCCTCCGGTGGCTGACTAATTTTCGAAATCGGAAGGTCAGCTAGCCCGTTGGTTAGAAGTTATTGGGGAGTATGATTACATGATAGTCCACAGACCTGGAATGCAAATGCAGACGGTCTTTCAAGACTGCCCTGTCGCCAGTGTGGCATTGTAAGTGCATTCGAAACGACCACAGAAACTAATGAATTATCCCAACCCCATGTAAGAATTAGTAGGGTACAACCTAGCAGGACACATGAGGTGATAAGGGAAACACAATTAAATGACCGCTTGAAGGTGTAAGAAGGTAAACCAATTAAAGATTAGAGCCAACCCGATGTGCGGGTGGAAACCCCAAGAATGATAACTGAGACCGGCATAATTCCGGACTCTAACAAAAAAGATATTGATTTAATTGAGTATTTGCCGAATGAGCAAAATATGGCTGCAAGCCGAGGGGAGGATGATGAAGACGCTACCCAAGAAGCAGAGGAATGTAGATACACATGCACCTCAGTGCAGGGAAACCCTCCAAGGGCATACAGGATGCCAATTTGATATCGCTAATAAATTGAGAGGTGAAATAATTCCTCTATCCCTTATTACTTTGACAACAGGATGGCGAATCAAGCCCCTGAGGATTTGGATCCCTCTCGCTTACATCGATGCAGGAAGTGCACGAAAGTGTTTCTCCAAAAACGGAGCCTCTCCAGGCATGTCAAGGAAAGCCACGGACCACCCCTGGTGGCCTCATGTCGACACTGCTCCTTCATGAGTAAAAGGCAAGAAAATCTGAGGCGCCACTATCAGAAATACCACCCCTCCAGCCTAGGAGAGATGGATAACATCACCAGGAGTTTGGTGGAAGACCCACCAATCCACCAAGGATTGGCCAACCAGCCAGGCAGCACGGCTCCTAGCTCCATCGGCACACCTTCAACCTTAAACCAAGGACCAGCCATGAGTCAGAGGCCAATACCACCCCAGCCGCCCTCTGAGGTGCCACCACGACAGTCAGCCTTTCCAACACCTAGCAGCATGACGACGGCCGCCCTTCCCCTAGAGAGGGTATCAACACTCCCAGAGTTGGTAGTAGAGGACATGGAGCTTGCCCCTGCCGAGGAAGTCTCTGTCCTGTCCCCTGCTGCCTCCTTGAGTCTGTTGTTGCCAGACCTTGGCGATTACGGTCAACCGGCCATTCCCGCAACAGGAGACAAACCCCTCACGTGGCTGCAGGCTAACCAACCCCTTGATTGTCAGGAGGAGCACTCACCATCGAAGGAACTTCAACCAAGCACCGAAGCCAGCACAAGCACCGCCATTGTATTTGAGGAATCGCGATCATCCAAGAAGACCAAGAAGTCCCTAATCGAGAAGGCTTTGGAGGGACGCATCATCAAAGTAACAGAGACTATAATCAGGACTTACCGCACCGGCAGACTTGGCCAAGTGAGCCAGACTTGCGTCTACGAGATAGGGAAGAAGAATACTTTGAGCCTTTAGAGTTTATTTCATTTGATAAGGTGTCACTGTTCACAATATTGAGGATATGCAAAAAGTTAATTTGCAAAGTTTCAAATTTCAAAAAAGGTTTGTATTTTCAAGACAATTGTATTTCTTGTTTAGCTTAACTATTTCCATTTTTCTGTATGCATTTTAATTCATTGTCCATTTTTGAACGGGGACCGTTCAGGCCTCGATTGGGGCTGTGTAGCCAAAATTGGTTTATCTTACCTCTTCGTTGTTTAGTTTTCTTCTGCACGCATGTGTAGAGATCGTGCTTTAGCGCCAAATTTGCGCAATTACTTAATTTGTATCTTTCTGCGCGCAATCCCGCACAGTCTTTCGTGGGTGTCTAGGCTGCGCACTTCATGGGTTTGTTAGCTCATTGCGCAGCGATTTTTATCTCAGTCTTGGGCGATTTAATAGCAAGTGTGTAAATTTTTGTGGCTAAGGCACAACTTTGGGCGAATTTTATAGCAGCTCTGCAGTGCGCGTAATTCAATAATTTAGGGGAAGAAAGTGAAAGTTGGGCACTTGTCAAGTTGCTGCCGGCAAGCGGACATCACGATCGCATTCACTAAGTTTTCCCAGGTTTGGGACCACTTGGTTAGGGTAAGCTAGCAACTCTTTTGTTTAATTCAGTAATTCTTTTATTTCAGAATCTTGCCCAGCCAGGACTTTAATGACATTTTTCTTGGCTGCTAATGCAGTGAACACCTCTCGGAGGTGAAATATAAATTGCATTGCACCTCATTGTTGAGCGTGCAGCATCTGTATTATTTATCATCACCGTGCTTGGAAGTGTTTATTATTTGGTTACCTTGAATGAATTGTTGTATAAGGCGAGTCTCGCCTGATTCTCTTAATTATTGTTCAGAATAAAACTGCTCTTTTGTTTCCAGAAGTTAATCAAGTTTCGCTGTCCATTTTAATCCGTCTTAGTGACCATAGATTAGGATATATTTTCCTTCAATGATTTCCCCGCAAGTCTTTATTTAGCCGCTCGGGTAAAGCTTGTCTTTAAGGCGAGAAAGTAATAACTACGACCCCAAGCCAGTAGCTCCGGGAAAAGCTCACTTCGGGTTCTGAAGGAGGCCGGTTTGAGCGTCACAATACTATGAATATAAAAATTGTAAAAAATTCTTTTACATTTTTGTGATTTCAAGTCAACAGTTACGAAGTGTCGCTAAATTGGACAGCACCATCACTTATCAATCAAAAAATTATATTTAAATCATATTCAATTCCTTTAGAATTATAATTTTCTGCCTTTCAAAAAATTGACAAACTAGTCCTACATAAAACACTTTGACAACATCCACACATCCACATGTGGAAGAAGGACACCTCAACCACCCTACCTAACCCAACTGAACAGAAAATTAAAATCAATATCTAAAAACACTCAACTCATTTGGTACCCTTCTCCTAATTTCCAATTGGAAAGGAAACTTTAATCTGATGTATACACTAGTAGAAGGAGTACAAACACTTTTTTCCCATCGTTTCCACATTTGGAAAGGAAAAAATATACTTTTTCTACACAAAAACCTCATGCGCATTTCTGTGTAAGCCTTAAAACCTCCACCGAAACCATTGGACGCACTGATCGCAAACAACACAGGAACTTTCCAACTGACCAATCACCACCGGCGGCACGGACACATCAACAAAACCAACCCCTGCCATACCTGAAGAACACAGTGAGGCCTCCCCACCCACACCGAGAGTTTGAATTCAGCTCAGCGTTCACTGCAGACTGGACCAGACTCAATAATTAGGCCTCATTACTGTTCGCCAAACTGAGTGTGGCTGAGTACGACAGGGTAGCAACAGAAATCGACAGTAAACTGGAAGCAGCCAAGTCAGCGGGTCAAGAACACCTTGTACAACACCTTCAACCGTACGGAGCTCAGGACGGCAACACATCTTTTTGGATTCTTCATCTGCCCCAGACCACCACCAAACCAGGGTACGAAGAGAAAAACAGATCTCACTCACACAAACCAACCGGTCCTTTTCAGGACCACCACCACTTCCAAGAAGAGATTTACAATACTTGTCTTTATCATCGTTTATTTACAATGGAATTCTGTAATTACATATTATTATTATCAATACCGTAATTTATTTCAAATTAATTTTGTATTTAAAATTAAATCTCTTGAAGCATGACTAAACGCAAATTCAACAAACAAGCCCATATCTCACAATCCCAACAAAAAGCCAATCGCTTTTCAAGTACCTGCTCAAATACCAAACGGTTCATTAAGAAGAATATTCTTACTCAACTGGCGGAAGAAAGTGAACGATTCATCACCAATTTATCTAACACCAACCTTTCCCCAATCAAGAAAGTGGCTTTAGGAAAAGGTCTTAATTTTGTTCCAACTCCCGCTAAACCCAACAGACCAAAACTTCTGAGTGATTTCAATATCTTCCTAAGAAGAATGAGAATTGCTTTCCTAATGCAAAACAAACCGGTCAAAACTCAACCATTCAACCCACCATCAAAGTGGCAACCAAATACAACCCAATGTGCAACCCTCGAAAATTATTTGGAAGCTACATAATACCAAGATGTACAATTGCATGATTCTGCACAGGCTACGGTGTGCCATCGACCCCCAATTGAGGAACAACCGAAATGGATTTCGTGAAAGGAGAACTACTGCAACCCAGATCTTGACCTTGAGGAGAATTATTGAGGAGGCGACGAAGAGCAACCTGTCAGCAGTGCTGTGTTTCATCGATTTCAAAAAGGCATTCGACTCGATAAACAGGAGTAAGATGATTAATATACTCAAGGCTTACGATGTCCCTCCTAACCTTCTCCGCCCCATAGAGACCATGTACACAGGTACGAGAGCCAAGGTGGTGACTCCAGACGGGGAGAGTGAAGAGTTTGACATCCACACGGGGGTGCTACAGGGGGACACCCTTGCCCCTTTCCTCTTCCATAGTCCTTGACTATGCGCTAAAACAGGCCATCAGAGGACGGGAACAGAAGCTCGGCTTCTCTATTACTCCATGAAGGTCGAGGCGAAACCCTGCTGTGGTCCTAACAGACTTGGACTTTGCAGATGGTATCTGCCTGTTGTCCGACAGTGTGATCCAGGCCCAAGAGCTTCTGACAAGAGTAGAAACAGTTTGCCAAAATTGGTCTCAGGCTGAGCATCAAGAAGACTGAGGTTATCACCTACAATGTCCCCCCGAACCATCAACCTCTAACTACAACAGGAGGTAGTGCCCTGAAGGAGGTTAAGGACTTCAAATACCTGGGCTCTTGGGTGAACTCAACAGAGAAAGACCTTAAAGTGAGAAAAGGGCTTGCCTGGAGAGCTTTGAATGGCATGGGCAGTGTGTGGAAATCAAGTTCCCCCATCAAATAAAGCTTAGCCTCTTCTTTGCGACTGTGGAATCCGTCCTCCTATACGGCAGTGAATGCTGGACCCTAAAACCTACCCTACAGAAGTCTCTGGATGGTAGCTACACGAGAATGCTGTGTGCAGTCTTAAACATCAACAGCAGTGAGCACATCACAAACAGGCAATTATATTGGGAGCTACCGAGGGTCAGCGACAGGATAGCCAACAGGAGAATGAGGCTAGCTGGGCATTGCCAGAGACACCAGGAGCTACCAGCCAGCAAAGTGGTGCTTTGGGAGCCGACCCACGGATATGACTCACGGGGACGTCCTACTAACTTATCTGGACCTACTGAAAAAGGACAAAGGGGCTGACAGTGCCGGAGAGCTGGGAAGGTGTATGGAAAATGGAGAGGACTGGAAACTCAGGCGAAGGGCTCGTCTGAGGACGACCTAATAATAATCTTGAATCTGAGCACTATACAAAGCTGGATCAGGGTTTTACACAACGAACCACAACAATGGTTCACAATCTACTCCTCGACATGTTTCGAAACAACTACATAAACAAACTTTGGCTTATCTAAACCCAATCTCTCAACAGTGTGAATGTCCTACAATGTATTTTCCACCAAAAATACATAAGGCACAACCAGAGGGAATCCCATTCTTAGGACGACCCATCATAAATGGATGCTCAAGCCCAACAGCCACAATCTCAGAATTCGTGGACTATTTCATTCATCCAATAGTAACCCCACAACCCAAATATGTACGTGATACCACGGACTTATTGTGAAAATTTCACAATTCCCACCAAATAGATGTTGTTTTGATGTACACAAATGTCCGCCAAAATGAGGCAAAAAACAGCATATGCAATGCCCTCAACCATAACCTCCACTCATACTCGATCACAAAACCAACCTCCGACTACATCTGCAAACTCTTGGAACTGATTCTGGGAAGAAACTGCTTCCATTTCGGTGACAACTATTACCTACAAAAAATTAGATGTGCCATGGGCTCAACTGCGAGCCCAGAAATTTGTGATATCACACTACACCATCTGGAAAAACAAATCCTTCAACAAGCTGATCATATTCTAACTTGGTGGCGCTGAAGAGACGACATTCTCATCATCTATGACAATACCCTTGAAAATTTCAAGGATCTAATCAACATTATGAACCAAATGCACCCTACCATCAAATTTACTTTTGAGGCATCTGAAACTCCTATCAACTACCTTGTCCTAACCATTTTTAGAGGGAAAAGCTTCTGAGAAACTTAGACACTAAAGTCTACACCAAACCCACGGAAGAGGTTAACCTACCAATACTTACACAGAACATCATCACACCCCCAGACATGTGTTCAAAGCATTCATATACGGAGAAACCCTTCGTTATGCCAGAAACACAAATAATGAAGATGATTTCTTAATTAAGCTTAATACTTTTTCTGAACGACTAAAAGCAAGAGACTACAGTCAATAAGAAATAAACAAAATCACTGATAAAGTATCTTTCATTTAACGATCAAATCTGATTCATAAACGACAGAACAAAAGGGAAAACAAAACTCCGCTTGTCTTTACGACAACATACAATCCTTGTATCAATCATGGTGACTTGACCTGTGCAATCAATCAAAACTGGCCACTAATACTACGCAACGAAACACTCCAGAGGATTTTTCCACATCCTCCATTTGTTGCTTTCAAAAAAAAGACCAGAATATTAGGCAAAGACTTATCAGAGCGAAACTTGATCAAGGTCCAATCGACTTGTCAACCCAACAGCTCTCCACCATCCCAACGACTCTGGTTTTAACGAAGGTCAAGATGAAGTGCTCGAAATCCTACTTTCCTTATTGGAAGAACAAGTCACAAACAAACAAGGATCTCACTCAAAATAACCCTCAACTAGCGGACTATCAACATTGACTTCGAACCGTCGCCATCTAACTCAACCCTACCTTCTAAAAATCTAGACATGAGACATACGGATTCTTTTAGAATCAACCAATTCCAACTGATGAGTGCCCGTACTCGAGGCATGAAAACATATTATTGCTACTCCAGGATCTGTAAAAAATATCCTCAGTCTCACTTGTACCCCTAGTTGAAATCATTGATTCAATTTGTCAAGTTAGTTCCTCTGGTCACTCTATATTTATACAAAAATAACCCTTGTCAAAGCGACATAAAATCTATGAATATAATACCCGGACATGGACCTCACCTATCCCCAAGTCAACAGCTTTAGAGTGTCACTGAATTGGACAGCACCTTCATTTATCATTCAATCAACTTCATTAAATCTAATGTTTTCACACATATCATCTTCATAGTGTTCTTGAAATAATCTCCTCAGAATTTCCTCAGAATGTGACAGGGAAAAAGTCCATTTGATATTTTGTCAAGATTTGTTTTGCCTTTTTCATTTTGGGCTCATTTGATTGTAGCAATCAAAATAAAAAAATGATGATTTGTGAGGTCTTCAAGTGTTAGTTTTCCTTTGTGCTGGGCACTAAGATAACAGGGTCCATTTCACGTGTGGAATATTTTCAGAGCTCTATAGTTCAAATCTTACCTGTAAGAAGCTTCTATTTTGGCCGTACCATTTTTGGCAGTGAAATTTTCATTTTTGTGAAACAAGTCAGCTCTCAACATTAAAAGTTTCTGTTTTGTTCGTTCTTTCAAACATGCCTTTAGTGCGTACTCGTACGCTAGCGTGTTGGTGTAGAACAGTTGAGTGTATTTCGTTCACATGTATAGTGCTGAGCAGTCAGTGTCCAGTGACGCGCAAACACACACATAATAGGTTTGCTTGAGTTAACTGTGTTTAAAGTTTGCAAAAATGTTAAACGTTGAGAGCTGAATTACTTCACGAAAATGACAGATTTATGAGGAATACCTGGCGTCCAAAACCAACAACCAAAAAAATGTATGTGGTCATGGAATATTAATCCAGTGAGATTAGTAGCTTCCTACAGATAAGGTTTGAAACATGGCATGTATAGAGCTCTGAAAATTGTCCGCCCCAGAAACTGGCCCTCATATCTCAGATGTCACTGTAGTATCACATCTCGGATGTCACTGTAGTATGTATACAAAAGTGAAAGGCCTCCAGGAATAGTCCATACCACTTTGTAAATTGTATACTCCCAACTTTGAGCCATTCTCATTGGTACTTTTGAAGTAGAAACATGTGTGCATGAATAAATAAAAAAGGAAACCCTTCAAGTCAGTTTGTGGAAAAGTGTTGAACATACCTTGATTGTATTGTAGAGCCAGGGTTCTAGTCCATCATCTAGAGGTCTATAATACTGGGGTGTCATCACAGAGCTATTGAAAAACAAATTATGACCATATTTGGTAACAATTGGATTATTTTTTGTCTCTCAGATGCTGCGAGGGTTTTAAATGCAAAAGAGTGAAAATTCACTCTCTCACCCGAGTGGGGTCATTATGGCTCTTTTGAGAGTGAAACTCACTGTGCATCACCCTTTTTGAGTGAAATGGGAGCAAAGTTTCCTCTTATTCAAGTTTAAAATACCTGTCTTTCCCTCTAAGAAGAGTTGTCCGCCATATGGCTCTTTGCAAGAGTGGTACGGCGGACAAAACAAATGATTTTTAATATTTAGTGAATGGTTGTACAAAAATAAAAAGTCCGGAAAATAAATTCATTGTAGAAGTTTACAAATTTCTCTAAAAGTAAAACTTTGGAAGTTCTAGAGAATTTTGGTTTACTATATCACCACAAATTGGACTAGTCTGCAGAATTTAAGTTCTGTAGTTTACAGAATGTGGGTTCGAATCCCAACCTAGTCAGTCGCAACACTTTTGTCCTTGAACAAGGCTATTTACCATAGTTGCTTTGTCCTTCGGATGGGATGTAAGCTCTAGGTCCCATGTACTAGGATGGGTAGTGCACGTAAAAGAACCCAGAATACTTATCGTGGAAGAGTAGGGGTTTACCCCGGTGTTTCTGGTTCAGATAGCAAGCATCCTTATCTTCAGGTTTTCTCAGGCTTCCGAGCTATAGTGATTAAGTTCGCTTTTCAGGCACCCTTGGTTTCATTATCAGAAAATAATAATAATAATAATAATAATAAATGAATCCCCTAGAGGTTTGGCAAAGAGTGAGTACAGGCCTGAACCCTTTTAGTTATACAGGAGACAGCAACATTGCTGTGTTACAAAGGAACATCTTTGTCATTTCTTTCAACTTTTGATAAATAAAAGAAAACCTTGATTGCTTAACTATAACTCTGCTGATAAATAAAAGGCTATTTATTGGCAGTGACTATCAACATACCTTGGTTGCATCATGGGTCCAACGTTGCTCCTGGTGTTCTGCTCATCAGGTCTATAGTGACATCAAAGGTTCCGTACCACTGAGTGAGATCAATCTATGAGTTTTCTTCGGTGTCATGAGGGTGTTCCTGTTAAATTTAACCACATCGGCTATGTTGTGCTAAGTCAGATTGACATCAACTACATAGATGTCTCAAGTAGAGGATGACCAAGGAGATTCAATGGGATGAAGGGTGAACATCTTGAGATCTTGTGTTGTCTCTGATGGTTTTATCAGTTGTAAAAAGAAGGGTAGAAAAGGATTAACTACATGTAAGACAGTATGTGTCTTTGGTTGTGCAAACCTCAGATTTGAGCAAAGTTTTGGACAGGGATGTTTCATCAGCCATCTCTGAACACACAAGTATAAAAAAACCAATAGGATTCATTTAAAATAATATTGAGGTTCAATGCCTGCCTGGCAGTGACTCTGGCAACAGTCTCAGTTTTCAGGGTTGAATTGAAATTTAAGCAATGTGATGCATCAAAATATTTTTCTACTATTCTTTCAGTGATGCAAGTTTTTTTAATATTGATTCTGCTGTGCAGAAGTGAGTACCGTAAATAAAAAGAACAATCATAGCATTCTAACCAAATGATTCACTTGTATTCATCCCTGATCCCTCAGAAATAAACAAAACCACAAACCAAGTATCTTTCACTGAATGATCAAACCTGATTCATAACTGCTGGCAGATAAACAAAAAACAGCAAATCAAGACTCCATATGTTTTCACGAAAACATACAACCCTTGTATAAACCATTTTGACTTAAATCGTGCAGTCAAAAAACAGTGGTCAATGATCCAAAGCAACAACACACCCCGGGAAATTTCCCGTACCCTCACTTTGTTGCTTTCATTAAAAAAAGACCAAAATATACGGGAAAAACTGGTCAATGGTAAAGAACTTCTTGTCTCCACAATGAGACATGAGACCTATAGATTCTGATAGAATCACCCACACCCGCAACTGATGATTGCCCGAAATTGAGGCATGAAAACATGTTATTGCTTCACCAGAGGATCTGAAAAAATGTCCTCGCGGTCTCACCCCGTGCAAAATTTTCAGACGCATTCTGTCAAAATGGCTCCTCCGGTCACCCACTTTGTTTGCCACACATACCACAGTCAATACGACAAAAAGTGAACAAAGTTACATAGACGTAGACCTAACTCATAAAACATGTGAAATTTTTTATTTTACAATTTTATGCAATACAAGTCAACAGTCATCAAATGTCACTGAATTGGACAGCACCATCATTTCTTTACCATTTACTGTCTATACTCCTTGCCCCTTTATGGGGTACTGTGGGTTGATGGCTACCTCAAGCTACCTTCGTATACCCCCTGATTAGCGGGATCGGTATCTTCAGGTTGTTTTTGACTGCACCCTACCGGAATATACTCTGTATATACCACTACACGACTGACTTAACACTGGTCCACTGTCAACGAACGACCATTAGACATTACAAACAATGTCCAAAAAACCTACCACTCTTCCGTTTCTCCTAAGAACGAAACTGACATCAACATTCTAGACAAATATTGAAAATATATGACACGAACTTAACCCCGCATTCGGAACAAAGTTCAAACCACACACTTCAATATTTTTTCGAAATTCTGCAATCAGATGGAAATAATGTAAAAATAATGGACTTTTACCACAACTTGGCTCACAAGAAAAACACACACAAAAAATGTTTTCTTGCTAATTGAGCTCAACTACCAAACCTGTCCCACAAATGTATCGATGTCAAAACCCGTTCACCAATAACCTTATGACAAAGGTATCACATAATCTAACTCTTTCCGCACACGAAATTACTGAAATTCACACAAATTCTTCTGGAATTTAAGTTTTCTATAGAACCACCTTATTGGAACATGTTCCGAATAAAATCATCACAAGGAAGTTTGCTATTAGCAATTCAAGTATACCCAACCCCTGTTCACAAACTCGCAAGCGAAAACGAACAAAAACATACTTCTTCCATCCCACAACTATGGAAAACTGACTAAATATTTAAAAAGAAACACCAACCCGTGATACCTATTTCCATCTCCACAATCGGAAGGAAAAAGAAAACAGGCTTTTCAGACTAATAAACTCAAACCAAACAATTGTACAAATGGTACAAACAACTTATTCTCCCAAAATTCCACATTTGGAAGGAAAAATTACCATTTTTTACAATAAAAAGAAACACAGATGAAACAAGAAAGTCCACCCAAAGACTTCCCGCGTTTTATCTGCAAGCCTAAACCAGCACCGGAACCACTTGGACGCTAATCCACCTATTCACCACAAGGAACCTTCTATTCACCACACGCAACCTGGGCACGCACATCATCTTCACTGTTGGATTATACGAGGATTATACGAGGATTATACTGTTGTCATCCCCACCAGGTCCGTAGATAAACACAAGTCACAACGGCCACCAAGCCACTGACAACATGTCTACCAAACTGAGCAAGTCCTTCAAACGCCAAACCAAGACTCCAAAGCCTACCGTCCACAACACATCACCTCCCGTATCTCCAGCGTCTTCAACATCGAGTGATTTCCAGTGTGGACAACTACCACTCACCGACCAGCTTGAAGAGTCACTGATCACCTCTTTAGACGTCCGGGAGGAGTTCGCTAGTGAAAAACCTACTCCCCGAGTAGTCCTCTCGGAAACCGATTTCAATCTCGTGAAATCTCTAGCAGAATCTGTCAACAAACTGACATCTGCCAGAGCTCATATCACAAAACAGATTTCGGTTTTTGAGAAAGCCATCACAGCGAACAAACCCCCACCATACTTAACGAACACAGTGAGGCCTCCACACCCACACCGGGGAGTCACTTTCCAAAAATCCTTCACGGACAATTGGGAAAGACTCACAACCAAGGCCTCACTGTTGTTAACTAAACTCACTCTAGAGGAATATCAACACCAGTCCAAGGAAATCAACGCAAGATCGGGAGAAACAAGTAAACAAGCAAGGCAGAAGCTAACGGAGCATTTTGACGGAGCGGAACTACGCACTGCAGTTCATCTCTTCGGTTATACCACAAGACCAAGACCAGCTCCAACCAAAGGCGTGAAGAGGAAAAGAGACAACAAGTAAACGGGCAACTTCGCTCAAAACCAACCGGTCCTTTTCAGGACCACCACACTTTCCAAAAAAAAATAATTTACATGATCACCTGTGTTTATTAATAATAACTATATACAACGGCAATTTCAAGTATATACTATTATTCCTTATAAACAAATTTTCGTAAATTTACTTTATCTCACAATGGCCAAACAGAAAATAACTAAGCGAACTTGCCAATCTCAATCCAAACAGAAAGCCAATCGCTTCTCACACAAGTGCTCTAACCACAAACGATTCAATAAGAAGAATCTCCAAACACAATTAGCGCTAAACAGTGAACGTTTCATAACAAACCTATCCAAGGCTAAACTTTCTGACATAAAGAAAATAGCCTTGGGAAAAGGACTCAATTTCGTTCCTACTCCCGCTAAACCAACCCGGAGAAAACTTTTGAGTGATTTTAATGTCTTCCAACGAAGATTGAGAATTGCTTTTCTGATGCACAATAAAACTAACAAGGCTCAACCCTTCAAACCACCATCCAAGTGGCTTCCTACAACAACACAATGTGCGACACTCGAAAATTACCTGGAAGCTACTAAATACCAATTTGCTCATGTCAGACTGAGAAATCAGAAACCAAACATGACAAAACAAGAGCTATCAGCCATACTCAAACTAAAGAACAATCCAGACGTCGTAATCAAACCATACGACAAAGGAAGAGGCATTTGCATTCTAAACCGAACCGATTATTTACAAGTGGGATACCGCCATCTTGAATCCGAGCATTACATAAAGCTGGACCAAGATATGCCACCACAAACCACTACTCTGGTTCACAACTTACTTCTCGATTTACATCGAAACAACCACATCAACAAACAAACCTTGGCCTACCTCGATCCACTCTCCCAATCATGCCAATGCCCAACAATGTATTTTCTCCCGAAAATACATAAAACACCACCCCCGGGCATACCATTTGTGGGGAGATCAATCATAAGTGGATGTTCAAGCCCAACAGCTAAAATATCAGAATTTGTAGACCACTTTCTTCTCCCAATAGTTACCGCCTAACCTACATATGTACGCGACACAGCAGACATATTGCGGAAACTAGAAGGAACAACTTTCCCACCCCAAGTTCTGATAACAAGCATAGATGTCGTTTCAATGTACACCAATGTTCGCCAAACCGAAGCAATAAATAGCGTCTGCAATGCCTTAGACCGAAACAACCACAACTAATCCATCACAAAACCACCCTCCGACTACATCAGAAGATTATTGGAACTGATTATAGGAAGAAATTGCTTCCAATTCGGTAACAATTTTTATCTTCAAAAAATCGGATGCGCCATGGGTTCAACAGCAAGCCCAGAATCTTGTGATATTACACTACACGATCTGGAAAAACAAATTTTTGAACAAGCTGATCACATCTTAACTTGGTGGCGCTAAAGAGACGACATTCTCGTCATCTATAACAACACTCTTGAAAAAATCAAGAGCCTCATCCACAGTATGAATCAATTACACCCAACCCTCAAATTTACTTGTGAGGCCTCAGATACTTCTATCAACTACCTTGACTTGACAATTTTCAAAGGTAAAAGGTTCGATGAAACAGGTATTTTTGACACAAAAGTATATACCAAACCCACCGAAACCTATCAGTACCTACATAGCTCATCTTCACACCCCCCTCACGTGTTCAAAGCATTCATCTATGGAGAAACACTCCGCTACGCAAGGAACACTAACAACGAAGATGATTTCCTGAGCAAGGTCCACAATTTTTCCGAAAAACTAATAACAAGAGGTTATAAACTTTCGGAAATAAACAAAATCACGGGAAAAGTATCACACAATGAAAGATCCCAATTGATTCAACGAAAACCAAACAATCAGAAAACCAAGACTCCACTAGTCTTCAGTACGACATATAACCCGTACATCAACCATGGTGACATCAACAAGGCGATAAACAAACACTGGTTTTTGATACAACGCATCGAAACACTCTCGGGTATTTTCCCAAAACCTCCCTTCGTTGCCTACAAAAAAGACCAAAACATACGGGAAAAGTTGATCAGAGCTAAACTCAACCGGAGTCCAACCGACTCATCCTCACAACAGCTCACCTCCATCCCAAACGACTCTGGATTTATTGATGATCCAGACGAAACACTTAACATCCTTATCTCCTTACTGGAAGAACAATTCACCGTGGAACAGGGTTTCACTTCAAAACAATATCCACATTCGGATTCAAAATCTTCCCTTTGAACCAGCGTAAACAAACTTCTTGTCTCCACAATGAGACATGAGACCTATAGATTCTGATAGAATCACCCACACCCGCAACTGATGATTGCCCGAAATAGAGGCATGAAAACATTTTATTGCTACACCAGAGGATCTGAAAAAATGTCCTCTCGGTCTCACCCCGTGCAAAATTTTCAGACGCATTCTGTCAAAATGGCTCCTCCGGTCCCCCACTTTGTTTGCCACACATACCACAGTCAATACGACAAAAAGTGAACAAAGTTACATAGACGTAGACCTAACTCATAAAACATGTGAAATCTTTTATTTTACAATTTTATGCAATACAAGTCAACAGTCATCAAATGTCACTGAATCGGACAGTGCCATCATTTCTTTACCATTAAAAAAAAGACCAAAATATACGGGAAAAACTGGTCAGAGCTCAGAGCAAAATTTAATCGGAGTCCAACCGACTTATCAACTCAACAGCTCTGGCCCGTTCCAATGACTCTGTTTTGGAAGACCATGACGGAGCACTAAAAATTCTAATCTCCTTATTGGAGGAAAAAAGTGGACAACAAACAAGGCATCTATCACCGTCCCCAAAAGGGCAACCATATAAAACCTCGAACCGAAACAAACACAACCAACCCTCCACTGTCTACACACAAGACATGAGACATAACGATTCTTGGTCAGAATCAACTATTTGCAACTGATGAGTGCCTGTATTCGAGACATGAAAACATGTCATTGCTATTTGAGGATCTGACAAAATATCCTCAGTCTCACCTATCTCCTTGAAACTAAAGACGCAATCTGTCATGCTAGTTCCACCGGTCATCTTATATTGATCTACAATTAACCCCTGTCAAAATGACAATACTATGAATAAACACATTGACCACGAGTCATTAGACATCATGTCGAAACTTAGCACCAAGCTGTACAAGAAACGCACGTCTCCCAAGACCAGCAGTCCAAGACCCACAACGCATTCTAGAGCTGCCTCTCCAACTTCACCAGCATCACAGCCATCCCACTCATCAGATCTCACTTGCGGACAAATCCCCATCATCAACCAGCTAGAGGACTTCCTCATCACATCACTCGAGGTCTGGGAAGAGTTTGCAAATGAGACTCGACTACCCAAGTCAGGCTTTCTGAATCCGATTTTAAATTGGTGAAATCTTTAGCGGACCCAGTTACAAGGTTAACAGCCGTAAAAAGACACATCACCCACCAACTATTAATTCTAAACAAGGCTATCTGAACAAACCAACCCCTGCCATACCTGAAGAACACAGTGATGCCTCCCCACCCACACCAAGAGTTTGAATTCACGTTTTGCGTTCACTGCAGAATGGACCAGACTCAGACCACAACCAAACCAGGGTACGAAGAGAAAAAGAAACCAGGACCACCAACCACTTCCAAAAAGAGAATTACAATACTTGTCTTTATCATCGTTTATATAATCATATTACAACGGAATTCCGTAATTACATATTATACTGTAATTTATTTGAAATTAATTTTACATTTAAAATTAAATCTCTTAAAGTATGACTAAACGCAAATTCAACAAACGAGCCCATATCTCACAATCCAAACAAAAAGCCAATCGCTTTTCAAGTACCTGCTCAAACACCAAACGGTTCATTAAGAAGAAGAGAATGTTTCAAGACAACTAAATCAAACGGACTCAAACTTGTATGTGAGGAATGCAACTCATTTGTCCACATCAAGTGTGCAGGAATATCACGTGCAGAGTGCTTGAAAAACAAAAACAAACACTCTTCACTATGCTCATGGCTTTGTCCTAAATGCTGCGCACCTTGTGGAATTTGCCATGGAAATGTTTTGAAAGACCACAAAGCTGTGCAGTGTGACCGCAGATGATTGCTTCCTGTATACACCCATCAAATCACCCAACGATGTAACCATACTTCAAGATGATCTGAAACAGCTTGAAAACTGGCAAGACAAATGGTTTATGCATTTTAATAAGATGACCATATTTGGTAAAATGTGGATTATTTTTTAACCTCCCCGCTGACGCCAGGATTAATCCAAAGAAGTGCTTCACAATGTCCATCTATACCAAAAATCCGAAACGCAACATCTACACGTTCTGTGGGCAAGAATTGGAACCAGTTGATTCACATTCTTATCTGGGAGTCTTGATCTCGAACACACACTCAGTTGGGACAACCAGACCTCGGCAGCTGCCCATAGGCTCAACAAGTACTGTGAGTAATCAGACGCAACCTAAGCAACTGTTCCTTGAAGGTAAAATCAACAGCCTATACTAGCTTAGTTCGTCCAGTCCTTGAGTATGCCACTGCAGCTTGGGATCCACATAAAAAGAAAAACATCAAGACACTAGAAAGAATACAGAGACAAGCAGCTCGTTTTTGTACAGGCAATTACAAAAACACACCCGGAACTGTCACCAAAATTCTCAACGATCTTGGTTGGGAACCATTGGAAACGAGAAGAAAAATAAGAAAACTCAACATGATTTACAAGATGGACAACAACATGGCCGAAATACCATTCAACAACTACGTTCACCGAACTGGGAGACAGTCAAGGAAACACCACAAACAGTTCCGTCAAATCCGGTCCTCTACTAAAGCATTTGGAAGTAGCTTTTTTCCATCAACCATCAAGGAGTGGAATGCGTTGCCTGCCAGTGTCATTGCTTGCACCTCATAGGGGACATTTCAGGATGGCTTGACCAAGTTTTTTAAGGAGTAGTCAATTCTGACCGGACAATCCACACGACGCGCAAGCTGGTGTGATGTGCCCTGACGGGCATTTATTTGCCGGCTGAACTATACAGATACAGATACAGAACCACAACAACGGTTCTTATTCTACTCCTCGGCATGTTTCGAAACAACTACATAAACAAACAAACTTTGGCTTATCTAAACCCAATCTCTCAACAGTGTGAATGTCCTACAATGTGTTTTCTACAAAAAATACATAAGACACCACCGGAGGGAATCCCATTCATAGGACGACCCATCATAAGTGGATGCTCAAGCCCTAAAGCCAGAATCTCAGAATTCGTGGACTATTTCATTCTTCCAATAATAACCGCAAAGCCCACATATGTACATGATACCACGGACATTATTGCAAAAATTGGAAATTTCACAATTCCCACCAAATGTACTGCTAACCAGTATAGATGTTGTTTCGATGTACACAAATGTCCGCCAAAACGAGGCAAAAAACAGCGTATGCAATGCCCTCCACCATAACCTCCACTCATACCCGATCACAAAACCAAACTCAGACTACTTCTGCAAACTCTTGGAACTGATTCTGGGAAGAAACTGCTTCCATTTCGGTGACAACTATTACCTACAAAAAATTGGATGTGCCATGGGCTCAACTTCACGATCTGGAAAAATAAATCCTTCAACAAGCTGATCATATTCTACCTTGGTGGCGCTATAGAGACGACATTCTCGTCATCTATGACAGTACCCTTGAAAATTTCAAGGATCTATTCAACACAATTAGGCATCTGATACTTCAATCAACTACCTTGTCCTAACCATTTTTAAAGGGAAAAGGTTCCAACAAACTGGTGCCCTGGACACAAAAGTCTACACCAAAGCCACGCAAACCTACCAATACCTACACAGAACATCATCACAACCCCCCTCCCCACATGTGTTCAAAGCATTCATATATGGAGAAACCCTTCGCTATGCCAGAAACACAAATAATGAAGATGATTTCTTAATCAAGCTTAATACTTTTTCTGAAGGACCAAAAGCAAGAGACTACGGTCTATCAGAAATAAACAAAATCACTGATAAAGTATCTTTCAAAGAACGATCAAATCGGATTCATAAACGACAAAACAAAAAGGAAAACAAAACTCCTTGTATCAATCATGGTGACTTGACCTGTGCAATCAATCAAAACTGGCCACTAATACTACGCAACGAAACACTCCAGAGGATTTTTCCAAATCTTCCAAAATAAAGACCAGAATATTAGGGAAAGACTTATCAGAGCGAAACTTAATCAAGGTCCAATCGACTTGTCAACCCAACAGCTCTCCACCATCCCAACGACTCTGGTTTTAACGAAGGTCAAGATGAAGCACTCGAAATCCTACTTTCCTTATGGAAGAACAAGTCACAAACAAACAAGGATCTCACTCAAACTAACTGTCAATTAGCGGACCATCAACATTTACTTCGAACCGTCACCACGTTACTCAACCCTACCGTCTAAAATCCAGACATAAGACATACGGATTCTTTTAGAAACAACCAATTGCAACTGATGAGTGCCCGTACTTCAGGCATGAAAACATGTTATTGCTACTCATGGATCTGTATTAAAAAATATCCTCAGTCTCACTATCCCCAGTTGAAATTATTGACTCAATTTGTCATGTTAGTTCCTCTGGACACTCTATAATCATACAAAAATAACCCTCGTCAATACGACAAAAAATCTATGAATATAATACCCGGACATGGACCTCACCCATAAAACATATGAAAACATTTTTGCAGTTTTATGTTCCTCAAGTCAACAGTTTTGGAGTGTCACTGAATTAGACAGCGCCTTCATTTATCAATCAATCAATTTAAAAAATTCTAATGTTTTCACACATACAATCTTTGTAGTGTTCTTGAAATAATCTCCTCAGAATTTCAATTAAATTTTGTGGTTCCTATAAAGTATAACTGGTGCATTTAAAAGGAATGGTGGTTAAGGGAAAGTACATCATTGCTTCGTTGGAGACTTGGTTAATTTCCATTTTGAAACTAAAGATTAAATGTGGTAGGGGTAAAAGTCCATTTGATATTTTGTCAAGATAGTCAACATATGGCTCTTTGCAAGAGAGGTATGGCAGACAAAACGAGTGGTTTTTCATATTTAGAGAGTGGTTGTACAAAAATGACAAGTCCTGAAAATACATTCATTGTGGACATCTACAAATTTCTCTAAAGGTAAAACTTTGGAAGTTCTAGAGAATTTTGGTTCACTATATCACCACAAATGAATCCCCAAGAGGTTTGGCAAAGAGTGAGCACAGGCCTGACCCCTTTTAGTTATTACAGGAGACAGCAACATTGCTGTGTTGGAAAGGAAATTCTAATCTGATGTATATACTAGTAGAAGGAGTACAAACACTTTTTCCCATTAATTCCACATTTGGAAAGGAAAAAATATACTTTTTCTACACCAAACCAACACAAATTTGGCCTTGAATCCCAAAATAAACCTCTGGGACCTCCCACGCTTTTCTGTTAAGCCTAAAAAATCTCCACCAGAACAATTCGACACACTGATCGCAAACAACACAGAAACTTTCCAACTGACCAATAACCACCCGCGGCACGACGCACGTCAACAAACCAACCCCCTCCATACCTGAAGAACACAAAGAGGCCTCCCCACCCACACTGAGAGTTTGAATTCAGCTCTGCGTTCACCGCAGACTGGACCAGACTAAATAACAGGGCCTCTTTACTCTTTGCCAAACTGAGTGTAGCTGAGTACGACAGGGTAGCAACGGAAATCGACGGTAAGCTGGAAGCAGCCAAGTCAGCGGGTCGAAAACACCTTGTACAACACTTCAATGGTGCGGAGCTTTTTGGATTCTTAATCCACCCTAGACCACCAACAAACCAGGGTATGAAGAGAAAAAGAGATAAGTGAGAGCTCACTCACACAAACCAACCAGTCCTTTTCAGGAGAGAGCACAGGCCTGAACCCTTTTAGTTATACAGGAGACAGCAACATTGCTGTGTTACAAAGGAACATCTTTATCATTTCTTTCAACTTTTGATAAATAAAAGAAAACCTTGATTGCTTAATTATAACTCTGCTGATAAATAAAAGGCTATTGGCAGTGACTATCAACATACCTTGGTTGCATCATGGGTCCAACGTTGCTCCTGGTGTTCTGCTCATCAGGTCTGTAGTGACATCAAAGGTTCCGTACCACTGAGTGAGATCAATCTATGAGTTTTCTTCGGTGTCATGATGGTGTTCTTGTTAAATTAAACCACATCGGCTATGTTGTGCGAAGTAAGATTGACATCAACTACATAGGTGTCTCAAGTAGAGGGTGACCAAGGAGTTTCAATGGGATGAAGGGTGAACATCTTGAGATCTTGTGTTGTCTCTGATGGTTTTATCTGTTGTAAAGAGAAGGGCAGAAAAGGATTAACTACATGTAAGACAGTATGTGTCTTTGGTTGTGCAAACTTCTGATTTCTGCAAAGTTTTGGAGCGGGATGTTTCATCAGCCATCTCTAAAGACACAAGTACAAAAAAAACAATAGGATTCATTTAAAATAATATTGAGGTTCAATGCCAGCCTGGCAGTGACTCTGGCAACAGTCTCTGTTTTCAGGGTTGAATTAAAATTTAAGCAATGTGATGCATCAAAATATATTTCTACTATTCTTTTGGTGAGTGCAATTTTTTTAATATTGTTTCTGCTGTACAGAAGTGAGTACCGTAAATAAAATGAACAATCATAGCATTCTAACCAAATGATTCATTTGTATTCATCCATGATCCATCAAATAAACAACACCACAAACCAAGTATCTTTCATTGAACGATCAAACCTGATTCATAACTGTTGGCACAGATAAACAAAAAGCAGGAAATCAAGACTCCATATGTTTTCACGACAACATACAACCCTTGTATAAACCATTTCGATTTAAATCGTGCAGTCAAAAAACACTGGTCAATGATCCAAAGCAACAACACACCCCGGGAAATTTCCCGTACCCTCGCTTTGTTGCTTTCATTAAAAAAAAAGACCAAAATAAACCGGAAAAACTGGTCAGAGCAAAATTTAATCGGAGTCCAACCAACTTATCAACTCAACAGCTCTCCCTCGTTCCAATGACTCTGTTTTGGAAGACCACGACGAAGCACTAGAAATTCTAATCACCTTATTGGAGAACAAGTCGACAACAAACAAGGCATCTATCACTCAGAATAACCGTGCCCAAAAAGGGCAACCATATACAACCTCGAACCGAAACAAACACAACCAACCCTCCACTGTCTACACACATGAGACATGAGACATACCGATTCTTGGTCAGAATCAACTACTTGCAAGTGATGAGTGCCCGTACTCGATGCATGAAAACATGTTATTGCTATTTGAGGGTCTGACAAAATATCCTCAGTCTCACCTATCTCCTTGAAACTAAAGACACAATCTGTCATGCTAGTTCCACCGGTCATCTTATACTCATCTACAATTAACCCCTGTCAAAATGACAATACTATGAATAAACACATTGACCATGAGTCATTAGACATCATGTCGAAACTTAGCACCAAGCTGTACAAGAAACGCACGTCTCCCGAGACCAGCAGTCCAAAACCCTTAACGCATTCTAGAGCTGCCTCTCCAACTTCACCAGCATCGCAGTCATCCCACTCATCAGATTTCACTTGCGGACAAATCCCCCTCATCAACCAGCTAGAGGACTACCTCATCACATCACTCGAGGTCCCGGAAGAGTTTGCAAACAAGACACCAACTACCCATTCAGGCTTTCTGAATCCAATTTTAAATTGATGAAATCTTTAGCAGACCCAGTTACAAGGTTAACGGCTGCAAAAAGACACATCACCCACCAACTATCAATTCTAAACAAGGCTATCTCAACAAACCAACCCCTACCATACCTGAAGAACACAGTGAGGCCTCCCCACCCACACCGAGAGTTTGAATTCAGCTCAGCATTCACTACAGACTGGACCAGACTCAATAATTAGGCCTCATTACTGTTCGCCAAATTGACTGTAGCTGGATACGACAGGGTAGCAACAGAAATCGATGGTAAGCTGGAAGCAGCCAAGTCAGCAGGTCAAGAACACCTTGTATAACACTTCAACAGTGTGGAACTAAGGATGGCAACACATCTTTTGGGATTCTTCATCCGCCCCAGACCACCACCAAACCGGGGTACGAAGAGAAAACGAGACCAGGACCACCCCCACTTCCAAGAAGAGAATTACGATACTTGTCTTTATCATCGTTTAAATAATAATATTACAATGGAATTCCGTAATTACATATTATTATCATCAATACCGTAATTTATTTGAAATTGATTTTTTATTGAAAATTAAATTTCTTGAAGTATGACTAAACGCAAATTCAACAAACGAGCCCTTATCTCACAATCCAAACAAAAAGCCAATCGCTTTTCAAGTACCTGCTCAAATACCGAATGGTTCATTAAGAAGAATATTCTTACACAACTAGCGGAAGAAAGTGAACGATTCATCACCAATTTATCTACAACCAACCTTTCCCCAATCAAGAAAGTGGCTTTAGGAAAAGGTCTTAATTTTGTTCCAACTCCCGCTAAACCCAACAGACGAAAAATTCTGAGTGATTTCAATATCTTCCAATGAAAAATGAGAATTGCTTTTGTGATGCACAATAAACCTGTCAAAACGCAACCATTCAAACCACCATCAAAGTGGCAACTAAATACAACCCAATGTGCGACACTCAAAAATTATTTGGGAGCTACAAAATACCAATTTGCTCATGTCAGACTGAGAAATCAGAAACCAAACATGACAAAACAAGAGCTAACAGCTAAAACAAAACTCAAAAACAACCCAGACATCGTAATTAAACCATACGACAAGGGTAGAGGCATTTGCCTAATGAACCATGACGACTACCTACAAGTAGGTTACTGCCATCT
Source organism: Marthasterias glacialis (assembly GCA_911728455.2). NCBI lineage: Eukaryota > Metazoa > Echinodermata > Asteroidea > Forcipulatida > Asteriidae > Marthasterias > Marthasterias glacialis. The sequence goes on from OU452225.1 coordinate 24,270,548, forward strand.
GCCATCTTTGGGGGTTATAAGGGCTAGGAATGACCAGGTCGGTTGAAAGTATTGAGCAACTTCCCACCCATGAAATGTCCTATTTGGTCTGCGTCTCAAATAGCCTCTCCTAGTCAAATTTCTACTGCCCGGCTTCACGTTGCCGATCCCCGTTTAGAACTGTGGGCAGAGGTGTGAAGACGAGTTTCTGGCGCCTTAAAACCAGATTGCTCTGGGCTGGTGGAGCTCGTTAACCATGGGAGGTAGTTACAACTGTCATGGTCATATACTCACCTACCAATGTGGCGTCGGAGGAGGAAATTGAGAAATTCTATCAGGACCTTAAATCAGCCATCGAGAATGTACCGGCTCACAACTTCTTAGCTATTCTGGGGGACTTCAATGCGAGGCTTGGACCAGAAGACGCGCCCTTCACATACCATGACACCACAAACCGCAACAGTGAGCATCTTGCTGCCCTACTAATAGAGAGTGAACTTCTGGCAGCAAATACTCTGTTCAGAAAAAGAATGGGCAAGAAGTGGACCTTTCAAGATCGGTCAACTGGTATGTTGGGTCAGCTAGATTACATATTGATAAGATGCAGGTGGAGGAATTTAATTCTGAATGACGAACCATATGGAACTTTCGACTCAGTGGGCTCTGACCATCAAGTAACGTCTATGAGGGTGCGACTGAGCCTGAGGGTCCCTAAGCCAAGCTCGAAGACAAGGTTGGACTGGAAGGCATTCTCAGCTAGTCCTGGCCTCCAAACCAGGTACACAGTAGAGGTGCAAAATAGATTCCAGGTGTTAGAAGAGGGGGAGCCCATTGACCATCACAAGCATTTTGTTATTGCAAACACGGAAGCAATGAAGGCGTGTATGCCGGTGAAGAAGAAGAACAGAATTTCTCCTAGGTCAAAGCACCCAGAGGTCGTAGTAGCACGTGAAAAGTTAATCGATGCACGCCGGAGCTTTGACGGGGATCAAACAACAGAGAACTGTGAAGCACTGAATTTGACCAAGCATCATCTCTTCAATACATACGACAGAATTAAGGAGGAAGAGCTGATGTAGAAGGTTCGGAGAGTGGAAACAGCTTGTGGCGAACAGCAATATGGGGAGTCATGGAGAGTCATTTACGAGATAAGTGGACGGAAAAGGTCTAAACAGGGACAAGCTGCTGGAAACTGCACAGACGAGAGAGTTACCACCTGGTTCACTCACTTCCGAGGTCTTTTAGGTACACACCTGACTGTGAATGAAGCTGAGGAAGACATTCCTGCAGTCCTCACAAATCTCAATATTGATGGTGGTCCATTCACAGTCGAGGAGCTAACCAAGGCAAAAAATACTTTGAAGCAGGGAAAAAGTGCCGGACCAGATGGCACTCCCCCAGAAGTGTTTAAGAGCTGTGACCTCATCGACATCACCCTGAAGATCTGCAACCGTGCCCTGATGAGGAACAGCAAACCTGATATGTGGTCTCTCTCAAATATCATCCCAGTGCCCAAGTCTGGAAACATTTCAAAACCGGACAACTATCGAGGAATTAGTCTTACATGTATAATGGCAAAGATGTACAATCGCATGATTCTGAACAGGCTACGGTGTGCCATCGACCCCCAATTGAGGGATAACCAAAAAGGATTTCGTGAAAGGAGAACTACACTGCAGCCCAGATCTTGACCTTGAGGAGAATTATTGAGGAGGTGATGAAGAGCAACCTGTCAGCAGTGCTGTGTTTCATCGATTTCAAAAAGGCATTCGACTCGATAAACAGGAGTAAGATGATTAATATACTCAAGGCTTACGATGTCCCTCCTAACCTTCTCCGCCCCATAGAGACCATGTACAAAGGTACGAGAGCCAAGGTGGTGACTCCGGACGGGGAGAGTGAAGAGTTTGACATCCACAAGGGGTGCTACAGGGGGACACCCTTGCCCCTTTCCTCTTCCATAGTCCTTGACTATGTGCTAAAACAGGCCATCAGAGGACGGGAACAGAAGCTCGGCTTCACTATTACTCCATGAAGGTCAAGGCGAAACCCTGCTGTGGTCCTAACAGACTTGGACTTTGCAGATGATATCTGCCTGTTGTCCGACAGTGTGATCCAGGCCCAAGAGCTTCTGACAAGAGTAGAGACACAGTGTGCCAAAATTGGTCTCAAGCTGAACATCAAGAAGACTGAGGTTATCACCTGCAATGTCCCCCCGAACCATCAACCTCTAACTACAACAGGAGGTAGTGCCCTGAAGGAGGTTAAGGACTTCAAATACCTGGGCTCTTGGGTGAACTCAACAGAGAAAGACCTTAAAGTGAGATTTCGGTGACAACTATTACCTACAAAAAATTGGATGTGCCATGGGCTCAAATGCGAGCCCAGAAGTTTGTGATATCACACTACACCATCTGGAAAAACAAATCCTTCAACAAGCTGATCATATTCTAACTTGGTGGCGCTGAAGAGACGACATTCTCATCATCTATGACAATACCCTTGAAAATTTCAAGGATCTAATCAACATCATGAACCAAATGCACCCTACCATCAAATGTACTTTTGAGGCATCTGATAGTTAAATCAACTACCTTGACCCTTACCATTTTTAGAGGGAAAAGCTTCTGAGAAACTTAGACACTAAAGTCTGCACCAAACCCACGGAAAAGGTTAACCTACCAATACCTACACAGAACATCATCACACCCCCACATGTGTTCAAAGCAATCATATACAGAGAAACCCTTCGCTATGCCAGAAACACAAATAATGAAGATAATTTCTTAATCAAGGTTAATACTTTTTCTCGAGGACTAAAAGCAAGAGGCTACGGTGTATCAGAAATAACAAAATCACTGATAAAGTATCTTTCAAAGAACGATCAAATCTGATTCATAAACGACAAAACAAAAAGGAAAACAAAACTCCGCTTGTCTTTATGACAACATACAATCCTTGTATCAATCATGGTGACTTCACCTGTGCAATCAATCAAAACTGGCCACTAATACTATGCAACGAAACACTCCACAGGATTTTTCCAAATCCTCCATTTATTGCTTTCAAAAAAGACCAGAATATTAGAGAAAGACTTATCAGAGCGAAACTTAATCAAGGTCCAATCGACTTGTCAACCCAACAGCTCTCCACCATCCCAACGACTCTGGTTTTAACGAAGGTCAAGATGAAGCACTCGAAATCCTACTATCCTTATTGGAAGAACAAGTCACAAACAAACAAGGATCTCACTCAAAATAACCGTCAACTAACGGACTATCAACATTGACTTCGAACCATTGCCATCTAACTCAACCCTACCTTCTAAAATCTAGACATGAGACATACGGATTCTTTTAGAATCAACCAATTGCAACTGATGAGTGCCCGTACTCAAGGCATGAAAACATATTATTGCTACTCGAGGATCTGTAAAAAATATCCTCAGTCTCACTTGTACCCCTAGTTGAAATCATTGATTCAATTTGTCATGCTAGTTCCTCTGGTCACTCTATATTTATACAAAAATAACCCTCGTCAAAACGACAAAAAATCTATGAATATAATAACCAGACATGGACCTCACCCATAAAACATGTGAAAACATTTTTGCGGTTTTATGATCCCCAAGTCAACAGCTTTAGAGTGTCACTGAATTGGACAGCGCCTTAATTTATCAATCAATCAATTTCATTAAATCTAATGTTTTCACACATATCATCTTCATAGTGTTCTTGAAATAATCTCCTCAGAATTTCAATTAAATTTTGTGGTTCTTATAAAGTATAACTGGCGCATTTAAAATGAATGGTGGTTAAGGGAAAGTACATCATTGCTTCGTGGGAGACTTGGTTAATTTCCATTTTGAAACTAAAGATTAAATGTGACCGGGAAAAAGTCCATTTGATATTTTTTTCAAGATTTGTTTTGCCTTTTTCATTTTGGGCTCATTTTGATTGTAGCAATCAAAATAAAAAATGATGATTTGTGAGGTCTTTAAGTGTTATTTTTCCTTTGTGCTGTACACTAAGATAACAGGGTCCATTTCACGTGTGGAATATTTTCAGAGCTCCATAGTTCAAATCTTAACTGTAAGAAGCTTCTATTTTGGCCGTACCATTTTTGGCAGTGGGTTTTGGAGGCCAGGAATTCCTCAATTTGAATTATGGCATGTATAGAGCTCTGAAAAATTTCCGCCCCAGAAACTGGCCCTCATATCTCAGATGTCACTGTAGTATCACATCTCAGATGTCACTGTAGTATGTAAACAAAAGTGAAAGGCCTCCAGGAATAGTCCAAAAAAGATAAATAAAATGAAAGATCTCAATTGATTCAACAAAAACAAAGCATTCAGAAAACCAAGACTCCACTTGTCTTCAGTACGACATGTAACAAGTACATCAAACATGGTGACATCAACAAGGCGATAAACAAATATTGGTCTTATATACAACACAACAAAACACTCTCTGGTATTTTCCCAAAACCTCCTTTCGTTGCCTACAAAAAAGATCAAAACATACGGAAAAAGTTGATCAGAGCTAAACTCAACCAGAGTCCAACCGACTCATCCTCTCAAAAGCTCACTTCTGTCCCTCACGACTCTGGATTTATTGATGATCCAGATGAAACACTTAACATCCTAATCTCCTTATTGGAAGATTAATTCACCGATGACCAGGGTTTCACTCCTGAAAGTGTCCGCATTCGGATTCACAATCTTCATTTCGAACTATAGCAAAAACAAACTTTATTTCTCCAGAGTGAGACATGAGAATGTCTCCAGAGTGAGACATGAGACCTACAGATTCTTCTAGAATCACCAACATCCGCAACCTTGCGAGGGCACTGTGGGTTGATGGCTACCTCAAGCTACCATCATATACCCCCTGATTAGCGGGAACGGTATCTTCAGGTTGTTTTTGACTGCACCCTACCGGAATATACTCTGTATATAGCACTACATGACTTGACCAACACTGGTCCATTGTCAACAACTGACCACCCGACATTACAAACGATGTCCAAAAAACCTCCCCAGAATTCCATTTATTTAAGAACGAACATGACATCCACATTTACATACAAATATTGAAAATAAATGGCACAAACTTAACCCCGCATTTGGGAAAAAGTTCAATCCACACATTTCAATATTTTTTTCGAAATTCATCAGATGGAGATCATTAAAAAAGGACTTTTGCCACATTTTGTACTATGCTCACAAGAAAAACACATGCAAAGTTTTCTTTCCCACTTAGCTCAACAACCAAACCTGTCCCACAATGTACCGATGTTCACGAACGACTTTGTAACAAAGGTATCACATTATCTGACCCTTCCCACATACAGAATCATTGAAACTCACACAAATTCCTCTGGAATTTTGGTTTTCTATTTGTGTCACTATATTGGAACATGTTCCGACTATATAATTATCACAAGGAAGCTTGCTATAGTAGCAATATAAGTATACCCAACCCCTGTTCACAAACTCGCAAGCGAGAACAAACAAACAAATACTTCTTCCATCTCACAACTATGGAAAACCCACCGAAATTTTAAAAGAAACACCAACCCATGATACCTCTTTCCATCTCCGCAATCGGAAGGAAAAATAAATCTGGCTTATCAAACTAATCAACTTAGACCACACAATTGCACAAATGGTACAAACACTTTATTTCCCAAAATTCCACATTTGGAAAGGAAAAAACGGCCATTTTTGCGATAAAAGAAACACAGATTTAACAAGAAAGTCTACCCAAAGATTTCCCGTGTTTTATCTGTAAGCCAAAACCAGCACCGGAACCACTTGGACGCTAACCCACCTATTCACCACAAGGAACATACTATTCACCATGCGCCACCCACCCACGCACATCTTCACTGTTGGATTATACGAGGATTATGTTGTTGTCACCCCCATCACGTCTGTACTCAAGGTTGATAAGCACAAGTCACAACGGCCGCCAAGCCATTGACAACATGTCTACCAAGCTGAGCAAATCCTTTCACAAGTGCCACACCAAGAGCAACCCACAGCCTCCTGTCCTACACACCTCGTCTCCCATGTCTCCGGCTTCATCATCCACTTCGAGCGACATCCAGTGCGACCAAGTACCCCTCATTGACCAGCTACATATAGAAGAATCGCTTATAACTTCACTAGAGGTCCGGGAAGAATTTACTGGAGAAACCCCTACTCACTGAGTAGTACTCTCGAAAACTGATTTCAATTTAGTGACGTCTCTGGCAGAATCTGTCAACAAATTGACATCTGCCAAGAGGCACATCACGAAACAGATTTCGGTTTTTCGAGAAAGCCATCTCAGCAAATCAACCCCCGCCATATTTGATAAAACACAGTGAGGCCTCCACATTCACACCGAAAAGTTACCTTCCAAACGACCTTTATGGACAATTGGGAGCGACTCAATACTAAGGCCTCACTGTTGTTCTCAAAACTAGCTCTAGAGGAGTTCAAGTATCAAGCCAAGAAACTAACTACGAGACTGGGAGACATCAACAAACAATCAAGACAAAGGCTGGTGGACCACTTCAACGGGGCAGAGTTACAAACAGCAGTTCATCTCTTTGAATTTTTCACCCAGCCAAGACCCCATCCAACCATGGGCGTAAAGAGAAAACGTGACAGCAAGTAACAGACAACTTCGCTAAACAAAACAACCGGTCCTTCTCAGGACCACCACTTTTTCCAAAGAGAGATATTACAAACTGCTTTGTCAATTTTATTTATTAATAATATTAATATACTACGGCAATTCCAAGTGTGTACTATTATTTCTTATAAACAAACTTTGATAAATCTACCTTATCTCATAATGACCAAACGGCAAATTACCAAGTGAACTTGCCATACTCAATCCCAACAAAAAGCCAATCGCTTTTCACACAAGTGCTCCAACCACAAATGGTTCAATAAGAAGAATCTCCTAACAGAATTAGCGTTAGACAGTGAACGTTTCATAACCAACCTATCCAAGGCTAAACTTTCTGACAGAGAAAAAATAGCCTTAGGAAAAGGACTCAACTTCGTTCCCACTCCCGCTAAACCAACCCGGGGAAAACTTCTGAGTGATTTCAATGTCTTCCAACGAAGAATGAGAATTGCTTTTCTGATGCACAATAAACCTAACAAGGCTCAACCTTTCAAACCACCATCCAAGTGGCTTCCAATCACAACACAATGTGCGACGCTCGAGAATTACTTAGAAGCTACTAAATACCAATTTGCTCATGTCAGACAGACTGAGAAATCAGAAACCAAACATGACAAAACAAGAGCTATCAGCTATACTCAAGCTCAAAAAAAATCCAGACATTGTTATCAAACCCTACAATAAAGGAAGAGGCATTTGCGTTCTAAACTGAACGGATAATTTACAAGTGGAATACCGCCATCTTGAATCCGAGCACTACAAAAAGCGTGACCAAGATATGACACCACAAACCACTACCTTGGTTCACAACCTACTTCTCGATTTACATCGAAACAACCACATCAACAAACAAACTTTGGCCTACCTCGATCCACTCTCCCAACCATGCCAAAGCCCAACAATGTATTTTCTCCCAAAAATACACAAAACACCACCCCTGGGCATACCATTTGTAGGGATACCAATCATAAGTGGATGTTCAAGCCCAACAGCCAAAATATCAGAATTTGTAGACCACTTTCTTCTCCCAGTAGTTACCGCCCAACCTACATATGTACGCGACGCAGCGGACATACTGCGGAAACTAGAAGGAACAACTTTCCCACCCCAAGTTCTGACAACAAGCATAGATGTCGTTTCAATGTACACTAATGTTCGCCAAACCGAGGCAATAAACAGTATCTGCAATGTCTTAGACCGAAACAACCACAATTACTCCATCACAAAACCACCCTATGACTACATCCAAAGATTATTGGAACTAATCATAGGAAGAAACTGCTTCCAGTTTGGTAACAATTTTTATCTTCAAAAAATCAGATACGCCATGGGTTCAACAGCAAGCTCAGAAATTTGTGATATTACACTACACGATCTGGAAAAGCTGATCACATCCTAACTTGGTGGCGCTATAGAGACGACATTCTCGTCATCTATAACAACACTCTTGAAAACTTCAAGAGCCTTATCCACAATATGAATCAGTTACATCCATCCCTAAAATTTACTTTTGAGGCCTCAGATACTTCCATCAACTACCTTGACTTGACAATCTTCAAAGGTAAAAGGTTCGATGAAACGGGTATTTTTGACACAAAAGTATATACCAAACCCCCCTCAAGTGTTCAAAGCATTAATGTATGGAGAAACACTCCGTTACGCGAGGAACACAAACAATGAAGATGATTTACTTATCAAGGTCCACAATTTTTCCGACAAATTAATAACAAGAGGTTATAGAGCGTCGGAAATAAACAAAATCACGGGAAAAGTATCACACAATGAAAGATCCCAATTGATTCAACAAAAACCAAACAATCAGAAAACCAAGACTCCACTAGTCTTCAGTACGACTTATAACCCGTACATCAACCATGGTGACATCAACAAGGCGATAAACAAATATTGGTCTTATATACAACGCAACTCAACACACTCGGGTATTTTGCCCAAAACCTCCTTTCGTTGCCTACAAAAAAGATCAAAACATACGGGAAAAGTTGATCAGAGCTAAACTAAACCAGAGTCCAACCGACTCATACTCCCAACAGCTCACTTCTATCCCTCTTGCCTCTGGATTTATTGATGATCCAGATGAAACACTTAACATCCTAATCTCCTTATTGGAAGAACAATTCACCGATGACCAGGGTTTCACTCCTGTGAAGTGTCTGCATTCGGATTCACAATCTTCATTTTGAACTATAGCGAAAACAAACTTTATGTCTCCAGAGTGAGACATGAGACCTACAGATTCTTCTAGAATCACCCACACCCACAACTGATGATTGCCCGAAATTGAGGCATGAAAACATGCTATTGCTACACAAGAGGATCTGAAAAAATATCCTCGCGGTCTCACCCCAACCACAATTTTCAGACGCATTCTGTCAAAATGGCTCCTTCGGTCACCCACTTTGTTTGCCACACATACCCCAGTAAATACGACAAAAATTGCGAACAAAGTTATGCAGACATGGACCCCACCCATAAAACATGTGAAATTTTTTATTTTACATTTTTATGTATCACAAGTCAACAGTCATAAAACGTCACTTAATTGGACAGCGCAATCATTTCTTGACCTTTGTCATTTCTTTTAACTATTGATAAATAAAAGAAAACCTTGATGGCTTAACTATAACTCTGCTGATAAATAAAAGGCTATTGGCAGTGACTATCAACATACCTTGGTTGCATCATGGGTCCAACGTTGCTCCTGGTGTTCTGCTCATCAGGTCTGTAGTGACATCAAAGGTTCCGTTCCACTGAGTGAGATCAATCTATGAGTTTTCTTCGGTGTCATGAGGGTGTTCCTGTTAAATTTAACCACATCGGCTATGTTGTGCGAAGTAAGATTGACATCCACTACATAGGTGTCTCAAGTAGAGGATGACCAAGAAGTTTCAATGGGATGAAGGGTGAACATCTTGAGATCTTGTGTTGTCTCTGATGGTTTTATCTGTTATAAAGAGAAGGGCAGAAAAGGATTAACTACATGTAAGACAGTATGTGTCTTTGGTTGTGCAAACCTCAGATTTCTGCAAAGTTTTGGAGAGGGATGTTTCATCAGCCATCTCTGAACACACAAGCACAAAAAAAAAAATAGGATTCATTTAAAATAATATTGAGGTTCAATGCCTGCCTGGCAGTGCTCTGGCAACAATCTCAGTTTTCAGGGTTGAATTGAAATTTAAGCAATGTGATGCATCAAAATATCTTTCTACTATTCTTTTAGTGATGCAATTTTTTTTTAATATTGATTCTGCTGTGCAGAAGTGAGTACCATAAATAAAAAGAACGATCATAGCATTCTAACCAAATGATTCATTTGTATTCATCCATGATCCTTCAGAAATAAAACAACACCACAAACCAAGTATCTTTCATTGAACGATCAAACCTGATTCATAACTGTTGGCAGATAAACAAAAAACAGCAAATCAAGACTCCATTTGTTTTCACCACAACATACAACCCTTGTATAAACCATTTCGACTTAAATCGTGCAGTCAAAAGACACTGGTCAATGATCCAAAGCAACAACACACCCCGGCTCTCCCCCGTTCATAATCACTCTGTTTGTGGCAACCAAATACAACTCAAGGTGCGACCCTCAAAAATTATTTGGAAGCTACAAAAAATCAATTTGCTCATGTCAGACTGAGAAATCAGAAACCAAACATGACAAAACAAGAGCTATCAGCTATAACAAAACTGAAAAACAAACCAGACATTGTAATTAAACCATACGACACGGGTAGAGGCATTTGCATAATGAACCATGACAACCACCTACAAGTAGGTTACTGCCATCTTGAATCCGAGCACTACACAAAGTTGGATCAGGATATTACACAACAAACTACAAGAATGGTTCACAATCTACTTTTCGACATGTTTCTAAACAACTACATAAACAAACAAACTTTGGATTATCTAAACCCAATCTCTCAACAGTGTGAATGTCCTACAATGTGTTTTCTACAAAAAATACACAAGACACCACCAGAGGGAATCCCATTCATAGGATGACCCATCATAAGTGGATGCTCAAGCCCTACAGCCACAATCTCAGAATTCGTGGACTATTTCATTCTTCCAATAGTAACCGCACAACCCACATATGTACATGATACCACGGCCATATTGCGAAATATGGAAATTTCACAATTCACACCAAATGTACTGATAACCAGTATAGATGTTGTTTCGATGTCACAAATGTCCGCCAAAATGAGGCGAAAAACAGCGTATGCAATGCCCTCCACCATAACTTCCACTCATACCCTATCACAAAACCACCCTCCGACTACATCCGCAAACTCTTGGAACTGATTCTGGGAAGAAACTGCTTCCATTTTTGTGACAACTATTTCCTACAAAAAAATTGGATGTGCCATGGGCTCAACTGCGAGCCCAGAAATTTGTGATATCACACTACGCGATCTGGAAAAATAAATCCTTCAACAAGCTGATAACTTGGTGGCGCTATAGAGATGACATTCTCGTCATCTATGACAGTACCCTTGAAAATTTCAAGGATCTAATCAACGCTATGAATCAAATGCACCCTACCCTCAAATTTACCTGGACACAAAAGCCTACACCAAATCCACGAAAACCTACCAATACCTACACAGAACATTATCACACCCCCACATAAGTTCAAAGCATTCATATATGGAGAAACCCTCTGCTATGCCAGAAACACAAATAATGAAGATGATTTCTTAATCAAGGTTAATACTTTTTTCCGAAGGACTAAAACCAAGAGGCTACGGTCTATCAGAAATAAACAAATCACTGATAAAGTATCTTTCAAAGACTGATCAAACCTGATTCATAAACGACAAAACAAAAAGGAAAACAAAACTCCGCTTGTCTTTACGACAACATACAATCCTTGTATCAATCATGGTGACTTGACCTGTGCAATCAATCAATAGACCGTTCCGGCCTGTCAATCAAACTGTGCGCGTTAACCAACTGGGCCACGCCTTTTGGTCATGTGACCTTGGTCAAACTTGGTCGCACGTGCAGCGTAAACGTACACAAACTAATGTGTGTGGGCGGGGCTTGTTGCCAAAGCTGGAACGGTCTATACTTGGCATTAATACTATGCAACGAAACACTCCAGAGGATTTTTCCAAATCTTCCATTTGTTGCTTTCAAAAAAGACCAGAATATTAGAGAAAAGACTTATTAGAGTGAAACTTAAATAAACTTCCATTGACTTTAGTGTAAAAACCCTTTAACTTCACAGTGAATAAATCCTTATCCAGTAGTCTCTCAGTTTTCTGGTCAATAATTAGGTGTTTGGGCTATTGCTCAAACAACTATTGTTTTTTTTTTTTTTTTTTGTGTTTTTTTTTAGCTGTTTGGGCTATTGCTCAAACAACTATTGTTTTTGTTCATTTTTTTTTTTTTTTTTTTTTTTTTTTTTTTAGCTGTTTGGGCTATTGCCCAAACAACTATTATTATTATTATTTTTTTAAGTATTCCTTCTCTTTTCCGAATGAAACTTGCCCTAAAGCAACACATAGTTTAGAAGCTCGTATCAACTTGAAACTTCACATGTAGCTAGACTATAACTTTGAAATGTATGCGAATTTGTTACATCATGATGACGTCATCAGGTTTAAAGGTACAATAGTTTAAAATTTTAAAATTGCTTGTTTTGAAAACCCGCCATAATGAAAATGCAAAAAGATATGCCAATAGTTTTTTTTTCGTATAGTTAAAACAGCTTAAAATTTTTGTTTGTGTACGTCACCTTGCCTGAAGTTAATTTTCGGTCGAAACCGGAAGTTGAAGTTTCCAAATTTAAAAAACAATATCTCATAAACCGTACTTTAGATTGTCACGTAACTTTGCAGTAGTATTAGGGTTTACATATGCAACATCGGTGCAAACTATAAAAGTAGTCACAAAAACTGTACTTTGCGACTTATTTTTGACAAGTTTTAGCGGTTAATATATTTTGAAAGCCTCCGTTTTGAAAATGACAGTAGCAATGCCAAAAATTTGTTCACCATCAGACAGTACAGTAAAAGTTGAACAATTTTGTGTTTTAGTGACCTTATCCGAGGTCATCTTCCGGTCAAAACCGGATGTTGAAGTTTGTTACGAATATCTCAAAACCTACAAGTCAGAATTTGACGTGATTTGATAGGTCGTAGAACGACACATGACAAATTAATTCGTTGATTGTAAATACTTGGAAAGATATTGCTGCTTCACTTGGAGAAACGCGTTAAAGTCTTCTCAGAGTTTTGCGAGCGCGCGCTGTACAATGGCCCTTTTCGAATCCATGGCTTTGGCTTTCGATTCGTCTTCAGGGTCCGTCCTCTCGTCTGAAGCCCTGAGCGCGTCCGCAAAGCACGCACAATTGTCATAACAACCGCGGGGCCAAGCTAGCCTGAACCGAATCCAAAGCCGAAGCCGTGGTTTTGAAAAGGGCCAATGTTACCATTGTGGGGTCATTGAAACTAATGGCGGGGTTTGCGTGTTCGCTGATGCCTGGACTTGCATGTTTTGCGCAGTCAATGCAGGATACCAGCTGTGTAGTGTCCAATGACCCCACAATGGCAACATTGTACAGCGCGCGCTCGGCCAATCATGACCAATGGAACTTTGTGGTTTTCGTTGACTGGTATCATGCGTTGACTGCGCAAAACAATATACAAGCCCGGGCATCAGTGAACACGTGATCCCTGCAACTTTTTTCAAGTCAGGAAACAGTCGTGACATTAGTAATAAATATGGCGATTGTAACGGCAGGGTTGTCAGAGGCCCTAAAAGTCATCGATTTGGAGGAAAGAAACTGATGGTGAGTACAATTAAACGCTAGCCCAGGTAGGACGTCAGTCTCCATTGTACTACCACTGACGTCCTGGTTATAACGCTTCTTTCCAATGCGACTAAAATTACATGAGTTGATTTCCCCTATTTTCACCTGATTTTGGAAGCTGAAAATTCATCCATGTATTCCTGATGTTCTAAGCTACTCCTTGAATATCTTTGAAGTGCATGGTTTCACAAATGGTGAAAATCATACGTTAAATAAAACGCCAACGTGTACAAATTGAGGTATATTCAATGCGCTTGCTCAAACTGCATAGCATTAGCAACAAGTAGATTTACACGCAGGCGCATGACGGTACGTGGGCGCGGCTTTACATTGTGCATGCATATAATATATATGTTGTGCACGATCGACCAATTGTGCCGCGCTACTGGTCGACCTACTGTTCGCGCACATATCGATCGATCGCACACATTTCGATCGATCACGCAATGAATATGTTTGCGCAATTGACCAATAGCGCAGCGCGATTAGTCAATCACCTGTCCTCTAAAACCCTGCCCTCTAAAACTAGACATCAACTTTAGAATCGAGACTTACTTTTTTTTGGCAAATTTATCCCTCAGTGATCGCTAACGCCGTCGTTGACATGGGCTTACATCACCGAGATTTGACATAAAATTCCATTAAATTCTCCTGACCGTCGCAGTTACTACATATTCCTTACTGGGGCGCTAGTATGACAGATAATGTCAAAGGAGTACAGCGCCCCAGTTACTGGGTCTACCCTTCAAGGTCCATGCCTAGTCCCTATTCCTACTCGCATAGCAATCCCCCAATACATACACAGCCTGAGTCAAAATTTTGTTCTTTTCCTAATTAATCATTTCAGCATGGCTTTCTGTCTTACCATGGAGGAAGGAGATGGTCTTACAAACAATTTTGTCATGGGGGGGAGCTACATTATCACGCCACGTGCATTTCAAATTCGCCGCTACGCTGAACAGTCATGACGATAGTTAGCCTCAAGTTTCGCTATATTTTGGCCGTTTCGAAATCTCATATTCACTACAGGAAGTATTCTAGGGATGCTATAAGTGATATTCAACTCACCTTTATCACTTTGCAGGAGTTTCGTCAACCAAATTGGCTAAAAAATGTTGAAAACCGGGAGCGAAAACATGGAGTTTTCCGAGGTCGGCCATCTTGGATCGCGCTGCGGAATAATTTGCATATCAAAGCTCCCCATATGGTAATGAGGCATGAAATGAATTCCACACTTTTGTTAGGTGAAACATTTCTTGTGCACAATGCAAAATAAAATTTGAAAATTATGTTGACAAAATTATTGTCTTTTTTGTTATAAATAAGTATTTTGAATGAGCTTTCCGAGTGTTTTGAAAACTTTGGAATGATGGGTATAATGGAAGAATGAACTTTGAGATTCGTACTCCTTAATGAATTTCCCCATAAAAGAATGGATCATGCAAGTCTGTCCTGATTGCCGAAGGTTAGAAGAATTTAGTAATTAAACTTCATTTGTATGTTGTAAAAAATAACATAACCTTTTAATTCTCCATACCTCAAAATGTAACTTCGTGAAGGGTTGGCCAGGCCAACAGAAGGGGTTAATTTAGGCAGTGTGTGTGTGTGTATGTGTGGCTGGGTGGGGTGCAACATGTTCGCTAAATTATGGAGACTTAAGACAAAAGGAAAAGCAACAAACAATCGTCTCCAGAGGGAAATTCTAAAGAGAGAGATTCTCCATGAGAAATTTAAGTACAGGGACAAAGGAAAAAACAAAAGAGGACTCTGCAGGGATGCAAAACTAGGAGTAGGACGGGGGGGGGGGGGGGTCTGAACGCATTTACCACAATAACTGTTTTTGTAACAATTAGACTCAATTTGCAACAATTAGAGTGCCCCTACTTTTAACTACCGATGGAGAAGTGTTCTTTTTTGCCTTTTACAATTATTGATATTGTTTTCATGAGTCAACACTTCTCATTTGTTGATACTGATCACGTGTGGTGCATTAAAATGTTAATTATACTGACCCAAAAGTAAATACTAATAATGTGACACAAAGTTACACATTAATATTGATGATAAGTCATCAATAATATTTATTAATGTACACACTAACTCTTCCCAAGAGGTATTCAACTCACAGGCAAGATAAAAACAGTTAAGCAAATACATTATTCCTTATAAATATGTATATGTAATTTGCATAATCTTACAGCTTTGCATAAGTCTGAACACCAGAAAAAATTATAACAAATACAAATTTAACTCAGAAACCCAGGGTCATTTCAAGGAAACATAAACCTGCATTGAAGACCTACAAAATAAATACTGGTACAAAGTAACTTGTTATGAAGTAAAAATGAGTCTGACTACATCCACTCCCCCCCCCCCAGCCTAAAAAATAAATAAATAAACAAACCTTTAAAAAACAAGTTGTCGATACCAACTATCAACCATTTAATAGAAAGAAAAGCTTCAAGGCAGATGCAACTGGTGAAGGTTTCACACAACATTATTTGTTAAAGTGATTGAGTGGAAACAAGGAGGCCCACCCCCCCCCCCAAAAAAAAAAAAAAAAAAAAAAAAAAAAGAAAGAAAAAAATAATAATAATAATAATAAAATAAAAAAAATTAAAAATGTTCCGGTTATGTGCAAAGTTGGCATTCATCTTATTTCACACAGAACATCAATTCCATATTTTTCAACACGCTACTACATGCAAAATGGCCAATGCAATATGCATGATACATTTTTCTAGTACAACAAAAGAGCTACAACATATTCCAGACAAACGTAAGACACTAAAACCAGTCAACCTCTCCAGTTAAATTTCTACAATTAAATTAAAAAAAATTATTAAAAAATAATAATACTTATTTTACACTTACACAAAGTAGGTAAAGAAACCACTCGTAAACCATCTCAAACTATATCTGAAAACTTGATTAATTCCCATTCACACAATAATAATTATGGAAAAAGAAAATATAGCAAGGTGATTAAAACTTTGTTTCAAAACAACAAACAAGTTGTCTGTAGGCTCAGGATTTTTTTTTTAAAGGTAAGTGTTACAACGGCCGTGGTACACTTTAAAAAACCAGGAGTGACAACGGCGATGGTAGATTTGAGAATTTCACATCAATCTACCTGAACCAAGTTTTGATTAAAAACCGAAGTACCTTGAATGTAGGGCTTAACAAACAGGTAGAACAACTGAAAAATAGCCAGAAGGACCAAGGTGCAAATCCTGTTCTAATAGTTATTTTTCATTAATTTCATTTGTTTGTCATTCAACAGTAAAGTTATTTGGAGCATTGTATGCAACTTGCTTCATTGTTTATTTTAATGACATGAATTTATCGCAGATTTCAATTCAACCAATATCAGGTTAAGTTCTGTACACCATTCCACCATCTAGTCAAACAAGCATGACCTTTACGATGTCCTAACTAATCATTTTCAAAGAGTTTGGCTCAGACAAAAATGAGGTATGTATGAGAGAAGATAAAAATGATTTCCCTGCCTTTTAACCTTCAACCTTTGACCCTAAAAATGTTGGACTTCTCCCCTCTCCTACATCCAGGACACCTCTCTCTCCAAATAGAATACAATAAAAAATAAATAAACTTTTCATAATGAGTATTTTTTGTAATAGTTTTAAAATTGTTGTAGTTTAAAATAAAATTATCTAGCCTATCTGCTATATGTACAAATCCATATGGTATAGTACTAAAATGACGTCCGTGGGACATTTCTTGTTATGTCGTTATCTTTCAAACAACAATGTATGCTGGGTGACTTTACCCTAAGAAATAGTCCAGTTGTTGGTCCGTCAAGTGATTTCTTTTCCTACTATGGTTGGTATAAGCAGCATTCTGGCAGTGGTAACCCATTGGAACCCTATAAAATAAAAACAAGAAAATTTAAGAAAGTTGAAAATATGTAGATTTTTTCATAAGCATCTGTAGTCACCTAAAATGTGAATATTTTTACATGCTCATTTTGAAAGAGATTTTCAAATCGAAAACTAAATTCATTTCCAAGAAGGAAACGTTTTTTCAAGAGGGAAACGCTTTTTAATTTAGCTCTGAGGCCAAGACCAGTGTCTCCCCACCCCTTAACAGAAATAGCTAAGTCAAGAAATGGACCTGGCCCAAAAGACTTTATACATAGCCGTCATCACGCCGCCATCTTAGAGATTATATGATGATGAAACAATGGAAAAATATCTATGTACGCACAGCGCAGAGGACTGACCAATGAGCAACCTTCTTTTAACCTCTAGCCGAGGGCGCCCTGCACAAATGACGTCATGTGCATAACGTCTATTTCAACGTTATACAGCGAAAAGTCTGCACTGATGGCGGCAGAAAAAGCCTTAACGTTAGGGTGTTTAACAAACTAGCTAGGAATTTTTGCTTGTGCGCACACATTTTTCGCTCATACAGTAAGCGCAAAAAGTTTGCGCTAACCCTAGCAGAGAATGGTGACTGTAAGCGAAGATTTCTGTGGTAAGCAGAATAATGAAATTGGGCCCCTGTCTATGGGTAAAAATGAAAAGATATTATCATCTAATACCGTAATAGAAGAGATTTCAATATGGGTTCATGTATGAGAATAAGAAAGATTGAAGTAAGAGTAGTTTTAGGAAATCCAAAGACAAGAATCGAGGGAAGTTTTTGAAATCATCATGGATTTAGTTCTCAAGAGTAATTGTGATTGTGAACAGAGACAGTGTTTTACGGACATCACAACTCACTAAGAGATCTTTGCATTCTCTTAACACAAACCTCTCAAGATTTAATATCCACCTAACAAAAAAGGAAAGATGTAGAGTTTGTTGATAAGTCATTTGAAGTAAACGTCTTGTTTTGTTTTGTATTTTTACCTGTTTTGACAAAAATGTCAAACTTAAACACTTGAAAGTGTAATAACTTCCACAATGACTGACATATCAGCAAACCTTAGACCAAGTGAGATTTAAAACTACTTTTAAAACTATCTGTTCCCCTTTGCGGCGCAGTGGTCAAAAACTTTAAACAATAGCATTAAAAATAATTACAGCAGGCGGAGAAATGTATTTAATAATGAGTGGTTTTATCAAAAATAATAAACTGGAGGAAAAATGTTATTTTATATTTTCGCTGCTGATGACAAAGGAGGAAGGAAATTCAAGTTAGTCAGGGTAGACAGAATGGACAGTTCTTTTAAAATAAAATAGAAAACGTGAAATATGGTCTGACTAACATTTCTGAAAACACAAAATGATAACGATAATGAAAGTAGCTGTTAAAAAACTGTAAGTTAATCAAGAAAGAAAATGTCAGTAAAAATAAGAAAAATTAGAAAATTTAAAGTTCTGAGAACGTAAAATGATATTGTTAGAGAATAAAGCTGGAAAAAACTTTGTCAAACAAAGAAAAGTTTAGTGTGGGTGTAAAAATACAAAAGTTATTGCTGCAAAAGAGAGAATAATATGGAAGAAATCATATCAAAATTACTATGAAAAGTTAGTACTTTATGACAACACAAACAAGTGAGGATGATGAAGTTAATGCTTGGGAGAAAGGTTAGATGGTCAAAAGGAAAACAGAGATATCAAAGTACAAATTAACAGAAACAAACTGTTCAGTAAGAATGTTACTTCATTGTGTTAGTCTAATGAACAAAGTGTGTGAATTACGTACAGGCACACCCATTGGTCCAATAGATCCTTTTTCACCCTTCGGCCCTTGAGGTCAATATTGTCCTGTGATT
This sequence comes from Marthasterias glacialis, assembly GCA_911728455.2. Classification (NCBI taxonomy): domain Eukaryota; kingdom Metazoa; phylum Echinodermata; class Asteroidea; order Forcipulatida; family Asteriidae; genus Marthasterias; species Marthasterias glacialis. Next base: position 24,289,806 of record OU452225.1, read on the forward strand.
CCGACTGGACCTGGGGCCGCTATCATTCCCTTAATGCCCTGCAGAATAAAATTATAGTTCAAGATGAGTACACCTTTGGAAAAAAACTATAAAAGTATCAACACTTCACTGGAATCAAAACAATACATGCATCAAATTGATAAGGCCATAGAAATCTAAAATAAACCATTTTATAAAATTAGATTCCTTCTACAGGATTGGCTTTTGGTGGTTTGTTTGGCAATCTAGTGTTTTTGTTATATTTTGATCAGGTTTAAAATAGTAACCAAATAACAAATATAGTAGATTTAAATAAAGTAAAGACAATATTAAGATTCATCTTTATTTCTAGATTTAATTTCAATGATGGATGTGTTTTGTTTGTTAAACAAATTTGTCATGTCATGAAGGAAAACTTGCATTAATTTTCATTAGAAAAACCATGGGTATAAGTTGGGTCAAAGCAATTTGATAAAAAGGAGAAAAACGTCTTGCTGAAGATAATTTGAAGACTGTTCTATAGTTGCATTGTTAATCCAAGGTTTATACCTGTACACCAGCCAAGCCTTGGGGTCCGATTTCACCCTATAAACCAATATCTCCCTTGTCACCTTTCTCACCCCTGAAACAAAATTACAAATTGGTAATAAATAGTTCCGAGCGATGAATTCCATCTGTCAGATTGCCTTATAGATGTAAGAAATTTAAACATTTCAAAAGTAGTTTTAAATCTAAATAACCTAACTACAACATATTTTATCCATTAAGGATCAAATGCTTTATACTCTGAGTACAGTATATGATTTTTATGTGTCACCTTGATTATATGTATACAACAAGCCAGAGCAAATGTTGTACATCATAAAGTTTTTTGACTTTATATTAAGCAGTCCTTGGTGTAAATTTATTAAGGGATACATTTGCTTGGTAGAGCACAGGCTGCAGGAGTATATAGGTGACAGAGAGTGTGTGGCTGTTCGATCTGATGTGTAGTATGCAAATAATGGGATTTGGGGCCTGGAACTGTCAGCCAATCAGTAATAAGCAAGCGTTGGGTATCTACTAGTCTAGATTCTAGACCTTGCAGTTTGATATTTGATAAAAAATCATCCGACGCAAGAGGGCGCTATCTACGACGAACCATTCTGTGCACGATATCTGTTGGCAGATATCTGCCAACAGATATCGTGCGCAGAATGGTTCGTCATAGATAGCGCCCTCTTGAGCTGGATGATTATTTATCAAATATCGGCGTTTGATGATTTTTTATCAAACTGCAAGGTCTAAAATCTAGACTATGTACATGTATCGACTTGCACAGAGTTGTGTTGTGTACAGGCACATTTTTGTGCACGAAAGTCCATTGTAATTTTTGTGACAAAACTAGGTTTAGGGGTTTTAGCCAAACAGCCAATCATTGTGCACATATTATACATGGTGCTGGGACTGCAGCCCAGTGGCTTTCAAAGGCCTATTGGTTTGGGCAAGGTGCCCATTTAATAATAATAATAATGCGCAGTTTTAGCGCTTTATCACACCCTATGGGCATCTCAGAGCGCTCAGTATGTTTTTTCCTGTAAGGTATGATGAGTTATGTTTTTGAAGTAAGAGACCTGTTCCTTTACATAGCACCATGTAATGGTTCACAGGGTGCTGTGGCGCAATCTGCAGCCGATCAAACCAGGAACACCGGGGCGAACCCCTTCTCTTTGCGATAAGTGTCACTGGGTTCTTTTACGTGCATTCAAAACACACGGGACCAACGGCTTTAAGTCCCATCCAAGAACGAAGCAATAATGGTCTTGCTTAAGGACATAAGTGTCACGACTGGGACTCGAACCCACACTCTGCTGATCAGAAACACCAGAGCTTGAGTCCAGTGTTCTTATCCGCTCGGCCACGACACGCCCCAAGTACGGGCCAAGGTGCCAATCTGGGTCTTGTGTGCCCAGCGTATTTTTACCGGTTTGCCCAGAACAAGTTGGTATCAGGTGTTTATTTTACGCTTATTGACATGTTTTTGGCGGTGACATTGGTTCACAAAACTTTCACAAATAAAATGTTTGGCTATGGCTTTTAGTCACATAACTTTATGAAAAGACTCTTGTGTTTGCTTTTTGGAGGGAGTCTGAGTACAATTTAGTTTTGTTTTGCCGCACACAGACTGAAATATCTTTTGGAAGAGAATAATTTCTAGTTTACAATTACTTTGCAATTGCAGTTGATCCTTCAACTGTCTAAAACCAAACATTAAATTGAACATGCTAACAACCAAAAGCAAACTTTGTGCCATATCTCATTACAAAACTGCGAAGTCATCAGTTGCTGAAGAGTTTTGACAACTATCTGAAAAGGGGTCATTATTAGTGACTAGTTCACCATGTCCACATGGCTACCTGCAGGTATTCCTGTGGGTCCAATATCACCAGGGCTTCCTTTCACTTCTATTGGACCTGGAGGTTCAGTCAGTCCATCTACACCTGGCTTGCCAATCATTCCTTCCAATCCCTGCCAATCAAACCATCAAATCAACATTAAAAAGGGTCGCGGAACAGGGGCAAAATCATCACATTTAAACTCTTCGAACTCATCTTAAAGTTAAAACAGAAAGTTCTAGCGCTTCACACTGGAGGTTCTGGGAGTCACACTTAATGATTTTATTAGAAGTGTGCTGCAGTGAAACGTAGCTTGCGCACTTCTCAAAACCATGAGACCGGCCAAGGTCAAAGGTGCATCTCCAGAAATCTAAGGCAGACATGATAGCATTTTGCCGAGTCCTTTAAAAACTGCGAAGTAAAATGTCTCAAAAGAAAATCTTGAATCAAAAACCATAATTCTTGACCTTCGGTTTGCAAGATAAGGTTTGTCCTCGCTCAGATTGTCATAAGAGCCAACTATGCAGGTTCTTTGAAATGTTTGAATACTTGAAATGTTATACGAGGGACAGTAGCTGGTGACATTTTTGCCACGTCACTTTACTTTTGGATGTTGAATTCCAATGAAATACCAGGTAGCGTGAAGTTGTAAGTACAGTAGCTAAATAGATGATTAGCACTGTGTGCAGGTGTACCTTTTGTCTACACCAAGTAGTATATATTTGGGAAATTCCAGGAGTACGGCAGAGTACCAATTGACACGGTGGGGAGTAGACGATGCCCAATGTGGACACCGAATCTGAAGGACCCCAAAGTTCTGCCGAGGTGTGGCCGGACGTCAGGACGACGGACCAGCAACGAGGGCCGCTACCTTCCCGACTACCACCGTGTCAATTAAATAATCTTCCGTACTACCTGAGCCATGTGTCCTAAGCCAAACCAGGGGGTTCGTCGCCCGGTACTCTCGACCTCCTGTAAGTAAAACTGTCATTGTTTCTACCAAGAACATTTCATGTTGCTTTTCGGCAAGTTTACATTCTCTTCTGCATTTCAAAGAAAACTATAGTTTTGTTGATTAAAGCGAGTTTATGTTTGTGCATCTTTTAATTATTTTCAATATTCATACCTGGATCCCTGGTGCTCCGTAAATTCCCTGGTCACCCTTCTCTCCCCTATCACCTGTCTCACCCTGTATAACACATAAGTTATTGATTTAACAATTTTTCAAAATAAAATTTATTAAATTGTTTGTAAGTTTTGATTTTACAATTTAAGACTACATCAAAGCGCTTGCAAGTTAGGAATGTTTATTGGGCAAATACTACCTTTTTCCCGGGAAATTCCTGGTGGACCCACTTCTCCATATCACCCTTCTTTCCTTCCACACCAATCAATCCAGGAATTCCGTCTTTACCATCCGTTCCATTCAAACCCTAAAAACAAAATTTAATCAAGTTATCAACTTCACTCAAGAACTTCTTGTTCAATATGGACGCCATCAGTTTTGATGACATAAAACTAGGAATATTGAAAGCTTTTTCTTGGAGGACGTCTCATGATTTCTGGGTAAGGCTTAAGTCATTCTCAATTTGCTACATCAAGTTCTTCAAGAGACTTGTGCCTTATTTAGAGGCGTTGTAATGGGCAGCTTTAAAACACTAGATGGCAGCAGACACAAGGTAAATTCCACTGTTTACTTAATTCTGGTTATGCCCAGATTCTGAAGGCTGACGGGTTGTACAATTCTTCAATACTTTGAGGAAAAGTAAAGGGGAAGAGTTCAAATTGTTCTGATTAATGAGATGACTGTGCACTTTTAAAGAAGTTGGTCTTACGATAGTAATTGTTGGATAACTGTTGTTGGTACTCAGCAAAATCAGGCAGTATGGTAAGTCTGTGGTCAAATATCAAATTGGGACAATGGTACAGTCTTCCTCAAAGAATTCAGGATTCTCACTTTGAAAACTCTTAATGAAAATAGATCATCGTCTGATGTACAATTTCCTCTCCTGTATCCATTTGACATTTTCTTGGAAATGAGAATGCATCATTAGTAAGACGTTAACTATCAGGACATTTGAGTAAGTTTTCTAGACGAACATTCCGCTATGAATTTTTCCCAAAACAAAACCCCAATAACAAGAGGGCATTATTACAGCACTACCAGGGACGAAAGTAAAGACAGTTCTTAACTGACTCGACATCCATCTTTTCTCAGTAGCCAAAAGCTTTTTTGATGAAGTTATTTGTGCTGATGATAAAATGAAGTTATTAAGAGTGGAAGAATGGTGCAAGTTTATTGCAACTACAAATGAATATTTTTTTGTACAAAAACTCTACATAAAGTACAGCATGGCTAGTGTAAAACAAACACAGCAATACGGGCGATACACAATACATTGATGCTCCCTGTTCAGTTTAGCCTGGAGAGGGTATTTTCCCCAAAAGCCGTCGACAAAAAAAAAACCCAGGTATTTTGGGACCTTTAAATGTCTGACATAAATGTCACAAACCATGAATAAAACAATCAAGGTTGTGCGGCAGGCTCTGCAAAAAGACCAACAATTTTGTCAACCTTTGATATACTGCGGAAATGGACTCTCCTTGGCAAACTGTAGAGGGCCCACTATTGGGGTGGGGGGGGGGAGGTCTCTGCGTCTGAGAAAATGTAAGACGTGATAAGGCCGAGTTCAAATTATGACTAGCTTTGGCTATTAATTTGACTGTTGGAGTAGCCACACTGCTAAGCAGAAGGAGAAGTTTAGCAATAGCCATTGAAAAGAAATTGTTTGAAACAAACAGGGTAGGACTTTTTGCCTAGAAGGCTTGGTTTCAACACATGATGTGTTCAGGATCTTGAAAAGTGTGTAGGTAAAGAGGAGTGTATGAAGGAAACTAACAAACAAACAAACAAACAAACAAACAAACAAACAAACAAACATGGACAAGATGGTGGAACTATTTTTTGTTAGCACGAAATAAACTGATGATTCTTACAGGTGATCCACGTTCTCCTGGTAGTCCGTTATCACCCATGTCTCCTCTGTCACCCAATGGCCCCTGCAAGAATTAAAACCATGATGAAAAGTCAAGCATAATTTGTTGATAATGTGAACTTTGTTGTCTAACCATAACAAGCTTCTACCATGTCAGCAGTGGCATAACCAGAGGGGGTGTTTATTTTGTTCAAAACTGAATTAAGTTAACAAGAATTTGTTTTGGGATGCAGCCTTGAACACATTTTACAAATAAATGTGAGTAAACGACGCTTCATACTACAAGACATAAAACAGTATCAGAGACAGTATCAACACCGTTATTCCACTAAGACCAAAATGAAAACACTGTACTTTGACACTATACGACTATTTCATGTATGTTTCTAAGCCTCACCTGCATTGTTCCAAACTGACTGACAATAGGGCCAGCACTGCCCCTCTCTCCCTTTACGAGAGCATGAAACAGACATCAAATTCTTTTCACAAAGTTTCAACTTTTACAATTAATGTCCCATCTTATTATGTAAGATATATTCTTAGCTTGAGCTTTAACCTTTTGCTTAGCAAGATTTGTTGTGTTAAACGGCTTTCTGAGCTTAACATATGAACAATTGTCAGATCAGAAGAAATGTCAGAAATGAAGAAAAGTCAGATCTTGATTATATTTTCATGCCGTTTTTCATTGTTGTTTCTTCAACCCAAATGTTGGAATAGATGTTAATTTTTGTTGCATCGGGAATAAAGAATATTAGTTGTAATTTTTACCCTACACCGATGTGTGTTAAGCACTGTATCAGTACTTTCCCTCGAGTCCTGTGAAAAAATATTCACAGGCATTTTTCTCGGGTGGGATTCGAACCCACAACTAATATTCAAATATTGGAAGTTGAATAAAAAGCTTTAAACAAAAGAGTTTAAAGTTTCACCTTGCTTCCTTCAACCCCTGGAGAACCTGTCTTCCCAGGAGGGCCAGCCGTACCTGAATCACCCTGAGACAAAAATGAAGATTTGAGACATCAGTCAAGTGTCTGAAACGTTAACAATAACCAACTGAGAACGTCATTGAATTAAAAAATGCAATCAATGTGACTCACATAAAGAGAATTTTGTTTTTGCATAAAATGGAACATTAGTGAGGAATAAACTGAAAATGAAGCCAGGCCCTTTATCTTGTGATTTTGGATAAACTTACATAAAACATCAAAAGGAATGAGCAGCAAGGCTTACCCCCTTGTGATTTTGGCTAAAATTACATGAAATGTCAAAAGGAATTAACAGCAAGGCTTACCCCCATGTGATTTGGCTAAAATTACATGAAATGTCAAAAGGAATGAACAGCATGGCTTACCCCTTGTGAGTTTTATAAATAATGGTTTTATACAAAAAGTGATTGTTTAAAGATATTGATTATTTATAAATAATGGTTATAATGTAAAAAATGGTTAATTATAAATAAGCATTATTTATAATAATGCATTATTTATAAAATGGTTATTTATAAGAAATGCTTAATTTTACCTTTTCAAGTTGTAAAGTTGTACAATCCCTTTGTTAGATATTGTCAGTAACATAAAAAAAAACGTGTGGATATGAAATCAGTAAATGGAGTAAATGTTAAATTGTTTTACCCTTTTTAATTAGTGTTTCATTTTTGTTTTATTTATTTATTTATTTTTTTTTTTTTTTTTTGGGGGGGGGAGATTTTTTAATGATCATCCTTTTCATCTGGATCATCTTTGCCATCTGGAAAAGAAGTGATTTATTAAGATTTTCAAACTTTCTAATTAAATAATGTCTCTTTTTGTATGTTCCCTTTTTTGTTGCCTGTGATCGGCCTACAAATCTTGGTGAAATTGTTCACAAGTACCACTTCTTTAGTATGTCACTGCATTTGTTGTGCTCCATGCCTGCATCACGCAATAATGAATACAGATTCACGTACATCATGAAGGCCCCAGACCTTTGGGCATGAACGCACAAAAGTTCCGGCCACGCGCTGAAATGTCCGCTTGGTTTTTCTTTTTAAAAGTTCAATAATTAGCGTTTTAGCTACTAATACCTGGGAGGAATATTTAAAAAGGGAAAATTAAAGCCAACATCAATTAAAAAGTTAAAAAATCCCTTAGAAAGTGGCAGTCGGATATGGAAACTTTTCCCATAAAACATCTAAAAGGATTAACAGCAAGGCTTTCCCCTTGTTTGTCTAAAATTACACGAAACATCAAAAGGAATTAACAATGTAATTTTGGATAAAATTAAATGAAACGTCAAACGGAATGAAAGGCAAGGCTTACTCCTTGTGATGTTGGCTAAAATAACATGAAAAGTCCAAGGAAATAAATCAGCTTACCCCTTGTGATTTTGGCTGAAATTAAATGAAACATCATAAGGAATGAACAGCAAGGCTTATAATTATTTTATACTCGGGAGAGAATTAAGCACGAACACAGTCCAAGTTCAATCTTTATTCAGAGGGCTTTATTAAGTCAACAGAGGGCGCTATACAAGTTTACTGGAATATCACACTCCTGCCCCACTAACAAAAAAACACACACAACCGTTTTAACAATTAAATAGGTTTGGGTGAAATATATAAGAACTTTTCAAGATATGGTCGATTGTGGAGGGGAAAAAAATTAAATATTTTTCCAAAAGTAATGTCTTCAGAATAATGTTTACCTTTACCATGTGTAAGAAATACAATGTAAATAATTTTTTTTTAACTTATACCCTGGCCACTTAAACCATAATAATTTATGCATGTCCCGTAAACAAAAATAAACCCATTTGGCGATGTGTATCACCTTAACTGTAAAATGAGTACAAAAATACACCTTGTACCAGTTTACATGGTTTCAATGAGTCTGTCGGGTTTTATAATCACCCGTTTAGGATATCTTCTGTCTGGTGAAGGTATTGGAGACTGAAGTGTTAAGGTGTTTTTGTGGGTTCCTGTAACTGCGTATCATCACTGCCAGAGTCATGCTCAACTGGATCTAGTCATGTACTTGGAACCGATGGAATGGTTTGGTCATTTTCCCTTCCAGCAATTACTGGTTTTGAGTTTGACTCAGTCTGTGGCAAAACTGTATCCCTACTGTGTGCGGAAAAACTTGCTTTTCCAGCTGCAAGCAAGTGATCTGCATGACAATGCCTCAGTTTTTCTCCAACCTTCACAAGATAGGTCAAGGGACCCAACCACTTGGCCACAACACTAGAACGTACCGTTCTCTATCACCTCTGAAATTCCGAACCATGACTCTATCACCCTTTTCAAACTCTTGGATTTCCATGTTCGGGGTGTCATGAGTAGCTTTTTGCTTGATTTGCTTATCACGAATTCTACCAAGTACATCTGGTTTCAACAAACTAAATCGTGTTCTGGGTGCATGTGATGCTTAAATAATAATTCATATGGTGAACACTCTGTCGAAGACTGAGGTGTGATGCGACAACTCAACAAGAAATTGTCAAGTCGATGACGAACAGAGACCTTTGGACTCCAATATCATCTTCCAACATGTACTTTTTTAGTGCCTTTTTTTGCAATTTGAACACTTCTCTCTGCAGCACCATTGGATGCTGGATGGTAAGGAGGTACACGAGTGTGCCTAACTCCATTTCTGCTAAGAAACGACGCAAACTCTTCCGAGACAAATTGAGGTCCATTATCAGACACTAATTCTGCCGGTAATCCAAAAATCGCAAACCAACTTCTCAGTACTTCAACAGTTTGTGCAGTAGTTGTGCTAGTCATACATTCCACATTTATCCACTTACTGTAACAATCAATCATGATCGAGTAATGTGTCCCTTCAAGTTCAAAGAAATCAATATGAACTCGCTCCCATGGGTTTTGCGCATTTGTCCATGGTGCAAATGGTACCTTTGTTGGAGCGTTTCTCAAGGACAACACACCTCACAACTCTTCACTGTTTCTTCAATGTCTCGATCTAACTTTGGGTAACCAAAAATAGCTATGTGCTACAGCCTTCATTCGCACAATCCCAGTGTGCTCTGAGAAATTCCGTAACCATTACAAAAAGTAAACGGACATCCTCCATACAAACCACTAGCATTGAAATACACGCTACACTACACACACAGATCGGAATAGGCTAAATGCATACATCCTCTTTTCATGAAACCAAAACTCCCAAAATATACAGGTACTGAACATAGTAACTATATCCCTGATAAATTTAGTTTGTCTCCTTGCTGTAGAAACCAAATACTTCTGCTTTCGGGTTTGTTTTATACATCTACCCATCAAATTCAAAACTACAACTTTTGCACTTCAGTCTGTCACACTACCATTATTTACATGCTGTAACACTCGCGGCAGCCGAGTCGCACCACTGTACTGACAGCCTCCGGGGGCGGGCTGTTTTGCCTGTCACTCATGTAGTTCATGAATAGTAACTGCACAACTAGTTGCTATTAACCTCAATGAATATTCAATACAAATTTGAATGAAATTTACATAAGTGTATAGTATGTACCTATGCAATATTCACAAACCCTCAGCGCGACGCATGCAACGATTGACGGTACTGCATGCTGATTGGCTAGGTTACCGCGTGATCGTTAATTGTTTATTCATTACTTTCCAAACCACTGCGCGCTGTAATTGACTGCATGTAAATGATGTTATGATGTCACAGATCATGAAAGTTTGTCACTGCACCCGTGCTTACTTACTGTAATGCAAGTCTTGCTCTTAAACTAAAAGGAATTATAACTCGTAAACCCCACTGAAAGCAACCTTGGTCAGTACTCAACTCAAGCCATCTAACAAAATAAGCTTATATATCTCTGTTCTTCATAGTGCTTTGGCCAACCATTCATGGTATAGTTTAGTACCCTACTGAGTACAGGATCTTTAAATGTTGCATCTTTGATTACAGCAGCTGACACACAAGTACTTGTTAAATTTGGTTACACCATAAATGATGGCTACGTGCCTCTTTCTCTATCTGAGAGTAATTCTGCTCAGTTTTGGTCAAAGTGCGTGACGCATAAGCAACAGGCTTTTCATCTCTGTTTTTCATTATGTGAGATAACACCACTCCTAACCCATGTGGTGAAGCATCACATGCCAAAATTAGAGGCAGTTTTGGATCAAAGTGAACCAACACTTGTTCACCTGTGAGTACACTCTTGACTGACTGGAACGATGCTTGACATTCCTTAGTCCAATTCCATTCCACACCTTCTCGCAGCAAGTAATACAAGAGGGCACATAAACTCGACATATCTGGGATGAACTTTCATTCATAAATACCTGTGACAGTTTCTCCATTCTGATTGGTCGAGAGGCCGTGTTTAAACGAGTGATATAGACACGGTTGGTGTGTCGAGCGTAGTGCGTATTTCTGTGTAACGCGCGCGGACACGCGCTCAGGCATGACAGGCACGCGAATGTTCTCGCGCAAGCGTACGCATACGCGCGCAACACAGACATCGCTCAGCGCCCACACGGGAAAACTTAGATGTGAACATCTTGAAAAAAAAGTAAGGAAAGCCTTGACTTTTGAAGCCCAGAAATGACTTTTTCATGCTTTTTGGTAAGAAAAGGTATTTATGAATGGCAATAAAGGTGTGCTGGAGGGGCCTGGTGGCCGATAATTGCCCAAGCCGCAGGTGAGGTCAATTATCGGCCACCAGGCCCCTCAGAGGTTTTAAACAATAGTTAAAAACCGATTCAGCACACCTTTATTCCCTTAATAATATACAATGAACCCAATAAAGGTTCGCAAATCGTCCAGATTTTGGGGAACCCTGGCTTGTGCGATTGCCTCAAGCTTCTCCTTAGTTGGGTGAATCCCCTCACTGTTTATGACATGTCCCAGATAGATCACATCACCAACCATGAATGAGCACTTGTTTCTCCTAGCTTTGACTCCATACTGTTCTAAGCGGTTCAACACTTCATTTAGAGTCTGAATGTGCTCTTCTTTTGTCTCATATATATCGTCAAGTAGTGCTTACTGAGAGAAGTAAAGAACTTCTTACCATCAACACACAGCATAATGGGTTAATATATCGTCAAGGTAACAGACTACCCCTTTCATCCCACTCAAGACTTGATCCATAACACACTGAAATATGGCAGGAGCTGCACTTACTCCAAAAGGCAATCTTTGATACTGATATAATCCCTTATGCTGTAAGTTGATCGTGTTGACGATACGCATTTGACAAATCTATTTTACTAAACACTTTCCCCCCTGAGAGTGTTGCAAATAGATCCTCAGCTGTGGGTAATGGGTAAGTATTTGTCTCCACCATTTTATTTACAGTCTGTTTGTAATCTCCACAAATTCTAATACTACCATCAGCTTTGGGAACTACAACAATTGGGGCGGCCCATTTACTATGGGTTACTTGTTTAATCACCCCCTGGCCTCCAACCTATCCAGCTCTTTGCTGACCTCTTCCAATAGGGCATATGGAACTGGTCTTGCCTTACAAAAGACAGGCATGCTTTCTGGCAATACTGAAATTTCTGCTTGGTGGTGTTGAATTTTATCTTCCGACCCACACGCTTTGAACACTTGTTCATGTTTCCTCAATTCTTGTTCAACCTCTGGCGTTATATTACGAACATTGAACATTTCATGCAAATTTAGCTGGATATGCTTAAGCCAGTCTCGACCTAGGAGTGCTACTTTATTTCGGGAGACTACTACAAGAGGTAATTTTCAAACTCCCTCTTCATATTCTACAGTTACTTGCACACATCCCAGCACTGGTGCGTTACTTCCTGAATAACTTTTCAATGTTACTCCTGAACTTTCAAGTGATACAGAAGAAAAGAACTTACTGTATACAACTTCCGATATGACAGTAATTGATGCTGCCGTGTCAACTGTGAATGTCACTGGAATTACACAAACTTTTAACTCAAGTTCCAGTGCGGGGGTATGTAGTGTTACTACTACTACTAATACTAGTACTAGGCTTACTTATGTTTTCAAATTCAGGGATTTGTTGCAAACAAAGAGCCTTGTTCCAAAAAGTCTAGGTAGTCTTCTTTGACAGTCCATGGAGGTATGGTCAGTCTCGCCAGTTCCTGTAGTGTGCCTTCGATTGACTGTATGTGCCTGGGCTGAGTTACCTCCTCCGTGGTATCCTTGACCATGCCCAAGCCCACGTCCACGTGTATTAGTGTTGCTCTGTCGAGGTTGATCCTGTTTTGACTGTGCTCTTCTCTGACTTCGATTTGGGTCAAAAGCCTTCTGTATGTGCCCAATTTTACCACATCTGAAGCATTTTGATTGGATGTGTAGACACTTGTTGGGGTACTGTTTTCCATGGCAGCGGTAACATCTGAGACGGTTTCGCTGTTGACGATTCCGGTTTCCCTTGTGCTTGTGGGACGACACCTTATAGATGTCTGCACTGGTATGACTGGGGGTAGAACCAGTAACTGGGGTGCTGTACTCCTTTTTGAGATTTTGACATTATCTATCATACTAGCGCCCCAGTAAGGAATATGTAGTAACTGCGATGGTCAGGAGAATTTAAACCAACTCTGTTAAAAAAAATGCCTTAGACTCAACTGAATTGCTCAAAATTCGCCTACTGTCTTCTCCAAGTGTTTAAGGTGAATTAAAATGCATTCAATTGTACTCACGATCATTTTCTTTCCTCCAAATCGATAATTTTTAGGGCCTCTGACAACCCTGCCGTTACAATCGCCAATTTTATTACTAATGTGACGACTGTTTCCTGACTTGGAAAAAGTCGTATTAACGCGGCGGGGATCACTAGTTCGCTGATGCCCGGACTTGCATATTGTTTTGCAAAGTCAACGCAGGATACCAGTCAACGAACACCACAAAGTTCCATTGGTCATGATTGGCCAAGCGCGCTGTACATGTACAATGTTGGGGGTCGTTGACACTACACAGCTGGTATCCTGGGTTGACTGCGCAAAACATTATGCAAGTCCGGGCATCAGTGAACACGCAATCCCCGCAGCGTTAATGCGACTTTTTTCAAGTCAGGAGACAGTCGTCACATTAGTAATAAAAATGGCGATTGTAACGGCAGGGTTGTCAGAGGCCCTAAAAATCATCGATTTGGAGGAAAGAAAATGATCGTGAGTACAATTGAATACATTTTATTTCACCTTAAACACTTGGAGAAGACAGTAGGCAAATTTTGAGCAATTCTGTTGAGTCTAAGGCATTTTTTTTTAACAGGTGGTTTAAATTCTCCTGACCGTCGCAGTTACTACATATTCCTTACTGGGGCGCTAGTACGACAGATAATGTCAAAATCTCAAAAAAGGAGTACAGCGCCCCAGTTACTGGGTCTAGCCCACGTCCACGCGTATTAGTGTTGCTCTGTCGAGGTTGATCCTGTTTTGACTGTGCTCTTCTTTGACTTCGATTTGTGTCACAAGCCTCTGTACTGTATGTGCCCAATTTTACCACATCTGAAGCATTTCAATTGGATGTGTAAACACTTGTTGGGTAATGTTCTCCATGGCAGCGATAACATCTGAGACGGTTTCGCTGTTGACGATTCCGGTTTCCCTTGTGCTTGTGGGACGACACCTTATAGATGTCTGCACTGGTGGTTGAACTAGAAGTAGCTGAAGTACCTTGTAGGTTGCCGCTGTCTTTGTCTGTCATCTCCATGGCCAAGGCTTCCTCACGCCCATTCTTCCATGTAAACATGTTGCCTTTGCTCAGCAGTTTGGCCTGGATCCTTCTATTGCAAAGTCCTCCAACGAAGGTATTTCTGAGATTTGTTTCTAACTCCGTACTATATCCACAGTGCCTAGACAATTTCTTCAACTCATTTATGTAGCTGGCAACGGATTCCTGCAGTTCCTGGTGGTGCTTACAAAATGCCATCCTAAGCGCTATTTGGTTTCGTGTTGAGGAGTAGTAGTCAACCAGGATCTTGATTAACTCATCATATTGTTTTTCTGATGGGTCTTCAGGACTCACAAAGTTAGTCACAATGTCAAATGCTGATGCCCCTATTCATCGCAATTAAACATTCACTTTGTCTTCATCCGCAATTTTATTAGCTTTCATCCATATCTCTAGACGACGCTGATAGTTATGCCAATCCTCCTTTGAGGCTTCAAAGCCGTCAATGCTTCCAATAAATCCCTTGCCTCGAGCTTCCGCCAACTTGGCTTTGTGTACTTTTTACTTATCAGTCAAAAACACACTGGGGCAAAAATCTTCCTGATTCTGCTCAAAACGTGACGAATTACTCACATCGAAACGTCAAAAATGTGCTGACTACTGTTACAACTCTGAAGATCCACTGGGATTGAACAAAAATCCCATTTTCGTCGCCATTTTTGTTATATACTTTGGAGAGAATTAAGCACGAACACAGTCCAACTTCTATCGTTATCCAGAGGGGTATTAAGTTAACAGAGGGCGCTATACAAGTTTACTGGAATATCACAGGTTACCCCTTGTGATTTTGGCTAAAATTACATGAAATGTCAAAAGGAATGTAGAGCAATGCTTACCCCTTGTAATTTTGGCTAAAATTACATGAAACGTCAAAATGAAAGAATAGCAAGGGTTTCCCCTTGCAATTTAGTCTAAAATTACATGAAACATTAACGGAATGAACAGCAAGGCTTACCCCTTGTAATTTTGACTAAAAATACATGACGTTTTAAAACGAATGAACCTTTAGACTTACCCCTTTGTGATTTTCTCTGAATATACATGAATAGTAAAAAAAAAAAAAAAAAAAAAAAAACAATGAACAGTAAGGCTTACCCCTGGTAATTTTATCTAAAATTACGTTAGATGTCAGAAGGAATAAACAGCAATGCTAACCCCTTGTGATTTTGGCTAAAATTACATGAAATGTCTAAATGAATGAACAGCAAGGCTTACCCCTTGTGATTTTGGCTAAAATTACATAGAATGTCAAAAGGAAAGAAGGCATGGCTTACCCATTGTGATTTTGTCTAAAATTGCATCAAGCATCAAAAGTAAATGAACATCAAGGCTGAGGGCCCCCACCCCTTGTAATAAATTACATGAATAATCAAAAGGAATGAATATCAAGGCTTACCCCCTTGTAATTTTGGCTAAATTTGCATGAAACATCAAATGAAATAAACAGCAAGGCTTACCCCTTGTGATTTTGGCTAAAATGACATGAAACATCGAAATGAATAGAATATCAATGCTTACCTCTTGTGATTTTGGTTAAAATTACTTGAAACATCAATAGGAATGAACAGCAAGGCTTACCCCTTGTGATCTTGGCTAAAATTACACGAAACATCAACAGCAAGGCTTTCCCGTTGTGATTTTGTATAAAATTACAAGAAATGCCAAAAGGAATGAACAGCTTTTTCAGCAATAATAATTTGTACCCCTCAATTTGATTAAAGCCAGTAACACTACATGTACCTCTCATTTTGAGAAAGCAAGATATACTACATGCTCCTCTAATTTTGAGTAAGGCAGTAGTACTAAATGTACCTCAGAGTAAAGCCAGTAATGCTACATGTATCTCTCATTTTGAGAAAGGCAGCAATATGACCTGTTCCTCTAAATCAGCATTTAATCCCTTCCATGTTGATTTTCCTTCGTTTTTCAGGTATTTAGTGGCTCGCACCATCCTCTGTTCGTCATCTTGTGCAGAGCATCTCCATTTACAAGCGACTGCCTATACAGAAATATGCAAGTCTACTATAACCTTCCTACTGTCTAACCATTTATTTTCAACTGTTGTGGTTGTGAATGATTGGTAAATTATGCCAGCCTGCAGTATGTTTTGCAGCTAAACTTTCCACTGTGCACTAGTTGGGCAACCATACACAGCCCATCATGCAGTGGAATGATTCCAAATGATTGCTCAACTCGCTAAACATCGTTACCATCGAGGAGAGTAAGGTAGTGGTACTACCCGTCAAGTGGGATCTTACCTTATGCAAATTGTTCAATAACTTGATAAGGGGCAAAATGCTTTTTACTTTACAAGTATATACAGAGCGACTTTCAGTTACAAAGCTACAAGAAGGAAGCCTTGTAACTATGAAGAGGTACAATTTGTTCAATAAATTGATAAGGGATATCATAGCTGATGTTTTGGTTGCAATAGCACAGTTTCCGTCATCTGCCTGACTTTGGTGTGGGCGACATGTGCAACAAAGATGTAAGCTCATGTTTAAAACTGATCAAAACCTTTAATACATGTTCCTTACGTTCTTGTAGGTCGACCCTTGTACTCAATAGAGAGGTTGCCTGACCACGGGAAAAGTTCAATGAGAGACTTTTGAGACGATAGCGGGCGTCCCACAGACCGGTCCTTTTCCATTGTTCTCAGCGATGAAAACAGTGGAAAAGGACCGGTCTGTGGGACGCCCGCTATCGTCTCAAAAGTCTCCCATTCGCAGCCATGTTGGGTACAGCCATTTACAAACTCAATAGCTGATGTGTGGTCTGCGCCCGGGCAGAATAGTGGAGCACGATTTTTTTTTCGGTATGTCCTAAATACACTTCCGTAGCTGAATGATTTCCAGCGTCTGTTTGTGCATGCAGCTTTTTAAAAAAAAGGTCTGGGTGACGTCACGTGAAACCTCTCTATAAACATTGTGCATGCATGTGCATTATGGTGGTGAAGAAAAAAAATGTATACCTTGGAACCATTAACCGGTAACACATCTTAAGAAAGGGAGTGAAAACACATCCGTTTGATTTGACTCAAAAACCATGATTTTATTTGAATCATTTAACACTGATTGCCAAGGTTCATATAAAATAAATATTTACTGGATTCATCAAGATTGATTGTTATGCATGCTAGATACAGCAAGATGTATGTATGCTAAATAAAACTACTGAATAAAACAATTGGTTCTAAAAAGAAGAATGCGTTGATAATCAGTTCTTATTTACCAGCATCTCAAGGCACTTCTTATGTTTAAGACAAATCTACTAAGTTTTTGAATTATAAGACCCATTTATATAGCACCACGGTTTACAGGGTGATGTGGCACAATCTGCAGGCAACTTTGCCTAGAAACACTGGCCCACAAAGCCCTTGTATTAACATTAAGTTGAATTGGGTTCTTTTACATGCATTAAACAACACGCAGGAACTACGGCTTTACGTCCCATCCGAAGTGTCAAGACCTCTGGACTCGCGCCACTCTGCTGATCAGAAACACCAGAGCTTGAGTCCGGTATGCTAGACCGCTCAGCCACAACACGAATCTACATGCACATGAACTCTTCAAAAAACCAATAGGTATAAATATTGCTGTAAAAAATACATCCAACTTGAATATACATGTATGTACTCTTCAAAAAACTTATGCATAATCTTGCTGTGAAAAAATACGTCCACCTCGAACCTACATGCACATGAACTCTTCAAAAAACCAATAGGTATAAATATTGATGTAAAAAATACATCCAACTTGAATATACATGTATGTACTCTTCAAAAAACCTACACATAATCTTGCTGTGAAAAAATACATCCACCTCGAATCTACATTCACATGAACTCTTCAAAAAACCAATAGGTATAAATATTGCTGTAAAAAATACATCCAACTTGAATCTACATGTATGTACTCTTCAAAAAACCTATGCATAATCTTACTGTGAAAAAATACATTCACCCTAAGTTAAAATACTTTTTTCCTTGAATTGTAGTGAATTAAGACGCTCTTCTGCTCTTTGCAGCTACTTGTTACACGTACACACAAATAGTTGCAAAAGTAACGCATGTACAGTGAGTTCGTAGAACATTATAAATATTAGGCTATTGTTCTGGAGCCTGAATGTATCAGTATTGTAAATGGGAGACTTTTGAGACGATAGCGGGCGTCCCACAGACCGGTCCTTTTCCATTGTTGCATCGCTGAGAACAATGGAAAAGGACCGGTCTGTGGGACGCCCGCTATCGTCTCAAAAGTCTCCCATTACTATGGCCCTTCAGTCATAACTGCGCCAAATCCCACAAAAAACATGAATGAATTTTATGGATTCAGTACTGCACAGTCAAACCAACAAAACGTCTTCAAACCATTATTATAAATAACCACTATTTATAAATAACCATTACTTATATATATAACCATTATTTATTGATAACCGTATTGAATAACAATTATTTATAAATAAACATTATTTATGAATAACCATTACTGATAAATAACCATTATTTATAAATAACCATTATTTATAAATAACCTCTATTTATAAATAACCACTATTTATAAATAACCATTATTTATAAATGACCATTATTTATAAATGACAAATATTTAAGATATGATTTGCATTTAACCACAAATGTGCATTGCTACAGTAACGCGGCAATTTGACTTCCAAAAATGCGCAAGCAAGATTTGTTGTGAGATGACGCCAGGCAAATTGGGCGAATAAAGCACATTTCTTGAAATGCGAATCATTTAACATTGATTGTCATGGTAAATATAAAATTGTCTTCAAACCATTGAATGTCATGGGCGCACACTTGCTCAATTTGTCATATTATTACATTACACAATTGTAATACATGTTTAAAGCAAATATATTTAAAAGAATAATTTTAGATTGATTGTCACGATTAACATAAATTGCTGTAGTTATATATACAGACAAGAAGTTAAACCCCCCTCGTTGTGCAGATTATTTGTATACATTTTTATTTACGATTGATTTCAGTGAATGCTTCTTTCAGAACAGAAGATTCAGCAAGATATTGAAAATAGTATAAATGAAACTGGCAGACCGTCAACTTTCTTTTTCATTAACTTGCTCATGTAAGAAAAGCCTGAACAAGACAAAATCCTCTAGAAAATCAATACGTCTACATCAGTATCTATATGCATAAAGTGGAGGAAATAGACATTTTCATTGGGGGGGTGGGGGTAATTTGGGGTGGGGTGCTTTTTACCTTACCAAGGAAGACCATTTGCAAGAAGTGCAAGACATTATAAGAACACACATGTTTGTGTGTTGAGTTTGTGTGCTTCACTGTATGAAACTGTAAACCTCTGATTGCAGGAAGCTCCTAAAAAAATGTGTTTTGGGCGCGTTGTGCTTGAGCAGTCTAGTTCATATGGACTCAATTTTTGATGTCTGAGTTGTTGGAGTGAGGGTTCGAATCCCAGCACACTCAGGTTGAAGGCCACAGGACATTTAACTACAACTGCTTCTCACTTCTCAGAAGTAAATGGGTACCCACGAGGGTTAAGATCGTTCGTGTGAATTTGATTAGCAATCGGTTCGCCCGCTTGGGTGCCGGTGCTGCATACTCCACAGGAGTTGAGGATGTTTCAGGGATGCATACAGACCAATGAATGGGGGGGGGGGAGTAATATGGCACTCAGTTACAGGGGGTTTATATTGTTGTAAGCATTGAGAGCAGAGTAAGTGACTTTAAAGTAGCATGTGTGTAAAAAAAATAATAATAAAATACCCATACTTATACGTAAAAGCACCTTGATCTAGACCTTCTTTGCTCTTCCTTGGTCATCTGGAGCAACAAGATCTACCCCTTCAGACTATTTCACGGGTAATATACTTTAATCCTGACTGGAACCGTCTTCTCCCATACGAGGTTATCAAGACTCCGATCGGACAGCCATCGAGGACAGCATGCACTTTAATCCACGAATGTTCATGCATGTAACCCAATCATGGGATAATGGTTTGCAGTTGATTTCACGCCCTTGCAAGCAACTTTTGCTTGGTGTCGGTTGCATAGGAATGAGGTCATGTTCACCATCCACTCTGGTTCCGTGGAGTCCACGGGCTGTATTATACACGGCATGTATGGTTTCACAGTCGGCAATCCTGTATACATTCGGTGTGGCTGCAATGAACATGAGTTCACTTTCACCTTCTACTGTCCAACTTCCATGGAGTCCAAGCACTGTACTGAGCATACTGTCTCTCTTTGGCAAATCCAAATGTCGTTGAGATCGGTTTCCGGCAACCATTGTACCACTCCGACCCTCGAATGGTATGGACTCTCTGCTCAGTTCCATTATAAATATGGGGGACGACTCGGCATAAGGTGTCTTTCTTGATTGGAAAGGATTGCTGGACAAGCCCGTGATTCTTCCAATCAAAGTAAGCACTATAAAGCGAATCGTCCTGATCAAGGAATCTGAGGTACTCGGCCAGAGCCTCTAAAGATGGAAAGTCACTGACATGTATGAAGGAGTCTGGGGGAGCAATTGCCTCAAAGTCTTCCCTGGGTGCCCCGTAGACAACGGGCACGATGTTGTAGCCGAGGGAGTTGGCCCAGAACTTCTCCGTGATGTAGTCGCGGCATTCGCTGTTTGCCAGCGCAAGGTAGAACTTGAACTTCCTCATGATAAGGTTACATCGTTCAGACCGCAGGGGAAGGCAGGTGAGGTTACCACAGTGCCCGTAGGCTTTGACCGGGAGTAACTCTTGAAGTCTCTCCATGAAGGGTATCCGCGGCCAGGTCACCTCTCCACAATTACTCGCAATCCACACAATCAGGTCAGTCTTGCCCGCTGCATAATCGCGAGTCTTGCTCACGATTTTATTCTCCCCTGGTAAGTAATTTCTGTAATGTCCGAATGGGAGATA
Organism: Marthasterias glacialis; assembly: GCA_911728455.2. Classification (NCBI taxonomy): domain Eukaryota; kingdom Metazoa; phylum Echinodermata; class Asteroidea; order Forcipulatida; family Asteriidae; genus Marthasterias; species Marthasterias glacialis. The sequence goes on from OU452225.1 coordinate 24,310,746, forward strand.
GATATCGGCATCCCGCCTGTACGTCATCATCTTGTGGTACTGTAACTGTCGAAGTGTCAGAGTCTTAGACCAGACCGTCACCCTGAACGGTGTCTCTGTGCTGAAGTAGATCCAGGTCTGGCCCTCTGCTGGGTTGATACGAAGCAGAGCCGGAAGATGAGTTTGGAGGACCTTCGGAAGCATGCCAATGATAACAGCGTCCATTCCCGCCATCATGGACATGTCGTTGCTGAGAGTTAGCGAGATGTTGCACCCCTGCGCCGGGCAGTGGACTGCTCCCTGCCACAGACCTCCTTCCTGGCGAAGGATACCCTCAATAGCTCGCAGCTCTGGCCAGTTCTTCATCTCAGACATATCGCCAAATATCATGATCTTCTTCACACACTCCCGTGTAGTCGTGACCCCATAATTCTGATCCCTCGGCCGTATTTCCCCAGACATTACTTGCCTGTGTAGCTGCAGCTTTCTGGTGTTCGTGGAGTCCTGATGGGAGCCTCCCACACCCCAAGACTCAGTGTCTACATCTTGAACACCATGAAGGCCTAGTAACGCCCACACCATGAAGCCAGTTATGCAGCCCATAATTACCGCCTGCTTGTTCCGGGCGAGCTGTTGGAAAGAAACAAATGACACAATATTTTAAAAAATTACGGATGCTGTTCGATATTTCGATATTCCAAAGGGTCAACAGTCCGACGGTTTATTGATCTGAAGGTTCGATAGTCTGAATAGACAATTTCCTATAAGTGAGGGTTCATTTTATCCGAAAAATGAAATAAGGTTCGTTAAAATCTGAGTTTGATGCGAAAGACTGAGTGTCCACTTGTCCGAAGATTCGATAATCTGAAAATAAAACAAAGTTCGATAACTATTGAACCTTTGGACTATTGAACCCTTGTTGAACCTTCGGACTAATATAGGACTATCGAACCTTCGGACTATCGAGTGGACCTTAAAATCACATCAAAAACAAAAAAGACTTAAACAGCCATTACTATTCAGGTTAGTATTGGTCTATTCCTAGTGCAACCCTTCTAGGAGATATCAAGCTGATTGCAGTGCGCCTATAAACTACTGAGCCTAGAATCTTAACACTAGCCCAAAGCCTGACCTATAGTTTTTGAGTTGCTCCTGCTTTGTGAAAAAAATTGAGTAAAAAATGATTTTTCTTAGTATAATGATCCAGTCCCACACCGATGAAGGGGTTAGGAGGGTAGTCCTCGGCTCTTTTGTAAAACAGTGTTTGTCCTTAATATTTTCACTGACTAGCCAGTAGCTTACCGGTTCACCAGCCACCGAGTTTATTCAAGTGTCCATAGGCTTATTCTCAACACTGAACTATTGTTCGAGTCAGTTCAAACTTTTGTTTGTAAACTAGCAAACTTTTGTTTGTCAATTTGTTTAAAAGTTCTGTTTTTTATCATTTTACTTGCCATTTTCTGCTACTTTCACCTTGAATGTAAATTTTTTCGTATTTTTTATTATCGATTTAACATTGTCTAAAATGAGCAGGGTCTTGGAGGCGAATCTTTTTTGATGACTGTTTTTGATTTTTGCCCTTCCCTGAACGGCCTCTACTGCTCGTATATTGTATTTAAACAAATAAAAATAAAATCAAAACTTCATACGTGTCTTGCTCAGTGGTGAAACCAGGGGGTAAGGGAGCAGCCGCCCCCCCCCCCTTGGAACATCTAGCCCCATACTCCCCCACTGTCCGCTTGTGGACACCATGAAGTTTGCTATAAATCAAGAAATTGTTACTGAAATTTCCCCCTCCACAAATATCTGTGCCCCCTTTTAGCGCCTGCCAAAAACATGCTAGCTACACCACTAGTAGTTCTGATATGGATGTGCATGTAAATCAACCTCGACTAATCATCACATTTTTGCTTGATCTCATTTTAAAATGGTCGTGGAGGACCATGATGTGGTTTGATGTCACGGCTTGTTTCCGTATTGACCCCTTGCACGCACGTCACACGCGCCGACCGTGCCACACTCACCATTTTGGTGGTCAACAGGTTTACGCTTTAACGCCGCGTCTCCTAAAATGCGCACTTCACTCAGTGACATTGACCACCAAAATGGCGCAACCAAGATTAGTGTGATGATGACGTCAGGTGAATAAGGTCAATATTTACAAGATGATTTTGCAACCAGTGTTGAGTGTAATAATTACATTCGGAGTTGCTGCAGCCTGTTGCTGCTGCTGTGTTTTTTCTAACATATACTTACTGCATATTTTTGGTCATGGATGCTATAATCTTAAAACTCCATTCCTAAACTATGTCAGACTAGAAACAAAACTAATTAAATTCCACCCACAAATAATACGCCAACATGTAGCTACACTTGAAGAAGCATAACCCGTTTCTGATAGTAAACTAGGGCAACAACAACGGGAGTATGAAATTCACACAATACAAGCATTTACTGAAACGTGATTCTACAAATGGCCAATTGTGTAACCAGAGGGGGGGGGGGGGGGGCTTGAAGAACCCTCTTCCCCCTCCCCAAAATGAGATCGACAAATTGCACAACTAAATGGTTTGATAATAGCCCCCTCCAAAAAAATTGTAGGCCTATGACTTTGCCACTTTGCCGCTTCCCACCCTCTCTACCCAAAATGAAATTGTCTTGTTACACCATTATTAAATGGCAGTATGCATTGTCTAGGTGTCAGACAAAACAATCTTACTCTACAAAGGTTATATACAACTGTACTAAACAGTTGGATTACACCAACGTTTACTTTAAAACCGGTGTGGAAGGAGATTCTGTCCGGCAGGAGATTCTGTCCGAGCGTACGGCGAATTGTGTACTAACTCCTTCTGATAGCGCCCTCTTTTGGATAAACTCCTCCAGCCCACGTTAATTTACCGTATTGTGGACACATTACCCGCAGGACAGAATACCCTATGACAACGGCACGCACTCAAAAATTTCAAGAAACTAATAATATTGGTTTGTTGGTTTGTATGCTTCTCTCTCTCTCTGTGGAATGAGAAGCAATATAAATGCCAAGCTTAAAAAAACTCTGAGGCGTCATGTTGTGTTCTTTAAAATAAATGGGTTTAGAAGAAGTAAGGGTGAAGGAGCAGGGAGAGGATGGTATATCGGAACAGGGTGGTTAAAAGGGAGGGGTTAATAAAAAGAGCGGGGAGGAGAACAATGTCATCTTATAGCCGGTGTCATAGGGTATTCCGTCCTCCAGGTAATGTGTCCACCATACGGTAAATTAACGTGGGCTGGAGGATTTTTTTCAAAAGAGGGCGCTATCAGAAGGAGTTTAGTACACAATTCGCCGTATGCCCGTGCTGCCCGGACAGAATCTCCTGCCGGACAGAATCTCCTTCCACACCGGCATTGGAACCGAGGTTGGGCAAGGAAAAATCGAGGACAAGTAATACTGCAAAAACTGAGTATATATAGTAACAAATACTATTGCGTTAATACAAAAACTCACAATTACTAAAAATTAGTGCAAGTGCCGTTGCCCACTAAAATAAATCAGGCTCAGAATAAACATATCGCTCAAAATATCTTTTTAAATCAAGTAAGAAACCACAAGGGACACTGACTTTAATTCAATTTTGGGGTGAATTTAATTTGTTTTCTGTTCACTCCAGTTGTTCATAATTATCTGGGGGAAAAAAGAGTTTCAAAAATATGGGTGTTCTTGAAATATTTAAGACTAGATGAAGAAAATATTTCATTTTTGCAGTCTCGTCTTCTCATACGTATACTTTTCAGTGTCACGGCCGCTAGGTTTTGCCAAATGGTCCACCGGTTGGCCGAAACTACCGTCTCTAGCTTTTTTGTGTAATGAATGAAGTTATGAAAAGTTTAATACACAGTGTTTAATTTGCAAAAGTTTTATTTGCAGGGTGTTATTAAATGTGAACTCACATTGGGAACCCGCCAGTCTCCTGCATGGGCGGATATGGAATATTTTTTTAGGGGGAGGCTGAGATAAAGAACATTTTTCAGTGTTGCGAATTACAAGAAAATAATCAAAAAGAGCGCAAAACAAAGCAACGTGGAGGGAAATGAGGGTGAATGTGGGATGGGGAATACCTTACCGTTTGTATCTGATTTTGATCCTTCATCAATCCTCTCCCAGCCCCCTTCCCCTTTCTCTCTTTTTAAACTATTTTTTTTTACAATTTTATTTAGGGGGCTGCGACCCCCTTAGCCCCTCCCCCTCCCCGATCAGCCAATGCTCTGGTCTAGCTTACAAGTTAACAAAGCCATGAGTACACGAATGATAACTATTAAGTATTAGCGGGAAAATGAGTCTTTCAATCTGAAAGCTCACTTATTATTAAAGTTCACATCAGTGGTATAACGATCAGGAGAAACGTTTCCGTCTGTGCGGTCAAAGTCAAGGAACAAATCACACTTGCTTATTTCGTTTGCAGTCATTGAAACAAGCCAGTATGAACTTCCACAAAACCCATTAAAAAGCCCCAGCTCAACATTGGTGAAGAGGAAAAACATAAATGTCCTTTAATTTACATATACCTTACACGGTATAAAGATAATGATGTTAGAAAACTTTCCTTAAAATATTTCTGCCTGAAGTGTTATCGTTTTTAAATAATAATTGAAATAAGATCCAACATTAGTTTTCGTCTCACTGAGACGAAAACTCTGCCTAACTCTGCCGTACAAAATGCTAAATGTATTTTTACCGTTTTCTCGCATATGAAACAACGAAATTAGCTGACATTCTCACAGGTTGGTTTTATTACAAGTATCCTGATTTGTGCAAAAAATGGAAGCATTTACAGTCAATTTTACCAATGTTGAGCTGGGGATTTAAAAGGCAAAACATACTTGTTTCTCATTGTGAAAACGGAGACCAAGAAATAGCCATTCACCAAGAAATGTTGTGACATTTTTATAGTTTGATTTTATGTGGTGTTATTTGTTGAAAAGTATAGTATGGAATGAATTGACGATACTCTTCCAAAACTCAACAATGTATTATCCTTTAAAGTATGCGTTTACTTATTGACTGGAGAGTCAGACATCAGACCGTAATAACTGCGATAACTGGGATACCGGTACTGTCCTTCGAGAGGCTGATCACAATGGACTTAAGACGCCCGGGAGCATGGGGCGTCCACCCTAAAGATAAACAATCCTGTCATGGTGGCTAATATTGTTGGTGACTTCTGAACCAATCAACATTTCTGCAAATAGGATTGAGAGTTCGGACTTCGTTGTTGAAAGCCTTAGCGACAACAACCCATGGAATAATCAGATAGGGGAGAAATTGTCAGCAAACAAAATTAACGTACTGCAGAAAAAGGGTTTCTATAGTAAGTTGGGATGAAGGGTTCTTTATTTACGGCCTATACCAATTGCTCTTTTTCAATTCGGGAACTGACCTGTCGGGAATTCACCTACTTTGGCAAGAGCTAAAACGAAATATTTTTTATAATATTGTTTTGATTTCATAGTGACTTACTGTTATTTCACTTAAAACTGCAAGGCCCGGTTTTTGCTGAAAGAAATGTTTTTTTTTTAAGTTTTTTTTTCTCTCTGAACGAATTTTGTCAGACGATGGTGTTTCAAAACGAAATGCATACACAAACCTTCGCATATGCTACGGACTGTTACTTTTTCGTCTGTTCGCGGTGTGTGGATTTTTGTTGTTGTGTGTGATGGGTTGTTTGTTTGTTTGTTTGTTTGTTTGTTTGTTCGTTTGTTTGATTGTTTGTTTGTTTGTTTGTTTGTTTGTTGGGTTGTTTATTTGTTTGTTTGTTTGTGTTGTTGTTGTTGTTTTTTTTTTTTACACTTCTAGATCAGTTGCAATCCTGGATCAGCGCCTGATAACTAGCATTTTTGAATTAATTTTAACTGAACTTTTATTCATACATTTTGTGCCCCTTCCCCTCCCCCTCCCCCCAAAAAACAAAACAAAACAAAACAAAACAACAACAACAACAAAGGGGTCAAATTACAAGCATGTTACAAAAAACATAAGGTACATGGAATTGAAACTACAGCAAGAATGAATAATTAAAAAACTAAAATAGATTAACATGTTATTGTTCACAGTACATGTTCAGTAAATCTCTTAGCTAAGCAACGCACTGCAAAACATTAGGGGAATTTATTTGTATGAAAAGAAGGTACATGAATTTAATATTACAGTAAGAATGAATGAATAATTATGAAGAAAAAACATTAAAATTGCACTTACATGTTGCTCAATAAAAACAAACAAAATTGTGACTAATGAAACGCTATTTTTCTTTCGGTATCAACTTTATGTCATGTGCAATATAGTATTTTTCTTGTTGTATTATGAAACTGAGCACTGAGTCAATAATTCACTAAGCTGACAGCCCCCAAAATGCTAAGCACAAAACAGGCATTTGGCGCTTGCTAGTGTACCCCCCCCCCCTTTCTAAGGTGATCTGGGGATCTCAGGAGTTCTTCAGCGGATTTGTGTCTGTTTGTTGGGTTGTTTGTTTATTGTTGTTTTGTTGGTTTGTTGAGTATTTTTGCACTAGAGGGAAAGAGCGTATTAGAGTGTAAGAACATTTGGGGAGGGGGCACCCCCTTTGCAACCGAACATAGTATACAAGGAATTTTTGCTTAAGAAGAAATGATTCACCGTGTAATGTGCAGTGCTATTTAGGCTGGCCCCCCCCCCCCCCCCCAGTTTTGCTTGTCCGTCTTGTAAAACTCTACAGAATGTGGCCACAATATATTCTTCGAAACTAATAGAAACCGTTCTCATTATATATGTATAAAAGAAACTAATATATTCATCAATGAAAGACCTTTTGAAACTTTGGTCGTCAACCTTTGGCAGAAATCAATCATCGACTTTTCGTTGCAGAAACTCAATTATGTACTCAGTAAACATTTCGTCACGCCAAGGAATGTGAAGAGAAAACAGAATTACATGTTTACGTATGCACCGACTTAATAACGCACTGTGTAAACTTAATAGTGTGTGCTCAGAGGTCTTTCGGCCATGTACGTCAGAAACATGCTAATCACCCACCAACCACGCACCAACCAAACAGAAGTCAAGTACAGGTGTAACCACGGGGCTTCCAGTTTCCACGTGGTTGGTGGTTGGTGGTACATTACCGCTTTTGGAAAATGTGTATGTTCAGTGTTGTCCGTACAACAGTTCAGGACAATAAAATATTACGTTTTACAAACTTACAAAATAGTAACGTTGAAAACTATTGTTCTACTTACACACAGACAATAATATTATGTAATTTTCTTTTGTACCTAGTCCTACACAATCGCTTTTTCTTAACAATGTTTTCATAGTAAAAAGAAATAAAAATACAAGCGCAATAGTTTACTTGCCCGGAACAAACGGTGCCCCCCATTGTGAACCCCCAACCCATCTAAAAATTTACCCGCTGAAAATTTTGTTTTTTCTCTTTTAAAATTATAATATTCGCTAAAAGAATGACACGGTTAGTTATAATCAGAGAATATCCTCCATTTCCCTCCCCTTTTTTTTGTTTTCTTTGAAAACTTTTTTTCATCGACTTGATGCCAACACCAAAATGTTGTCCCGAGTTAAGGGTTTCGTTAAAAAAAAAGAAACTACGACGTGTGAGCAAATTGTCCCAGGATGCCGGGGTTCTTATTTCGATATACCAAATCAAATCGAAATAAATTGCTAAGTGGGAATTTAAAGTACTTTGCAACTGCCAGTTAAACACACTAAGGACAAGTCAAAAATCTCTCCGAGTGGTCCGGCTGGCTAGTTCAGTGTTCAAAAGCATCCCTATTTAATATGAAATCTGGACCTGTCAAAAACGCTGCCGAACTATAAAGAAACAAGTTGCTGTCACTGAACAAGTTGAAGGCAAATCCTGCTGTGTAGGATTGCATTTGAGTAAAGGTGCTTTTTTGGCAATAGAAATTGTTTATAATTTTAGACATGTTGGGAGGGGGAAATATAAATGTCCATAAACTCTATTTCAATAAGTGAAACTGTGTTTAACAGCAGGTTAATTTGAAACATGTCAATTGTCAATAATAGTTTTAATTATTTATTACTTTTTTTATTTTTTATTTATTTGTTTATTTTTTTCATTTTGAAACCTGCCGGTTTCTTAACTTTAATTTTGTCATTCATTACGCCCTCATCCAGCGACCAGGGCCCATTCCAAAAAAGGAGAAAAATGGTGCTTAGAAAAAATAATTCTGCTCCGCAAAAGGTCAGCGGGGAATCAGTCACCGTAATAAAAAATAGATTACATGGTATTTTGGCTTGAAACGGGTTTATGAAATTGGGCCCAGACTATTTTCCCCACCAGTGCACTGCTTACATCGAAGTTCCTGTAATGGAATTAGGAACTAAACATGCCGATTGCCGACTTTGGTTATTCCTAATAATGTTTATTAGTGAATGTTCCGAACAAGCGATTGGAACACCATGCTAACATGTGTTGAAGCCTAGGCTGCCCCGAGTGAGCAACGGCCACAGCAGCAGCCGCCAAGCCTTCGGACACGTCTTAGATGGTCTTAGTTCCCCCCCCCCCCCCGTACGATAAAAAAGCACTAAACTAATCGTTGCTTTATTCCCGAAGAAAAAAAAGACAAGAAACAAAATCATGGGTGCTTTGGGTTCACATCTTAGCCCCGGTCAAAAAACCACGTAGCAGGTTCCACCATCAAGTGTGGTATTTTTAAAGGGTGGGTGGGTGGGGGGCTCAATTTTTCAATGCTTTCTTATGGTATTTTTATCATTTTTTGAAAAGTTGTCTCTTTACAATGAATATTTTTGAAGCAATGACAATTAAGCTTACCTTTTGAGCTATCATGTTGACCCATGTGTTCTTTCCTACACAGTAGGTCATAGCAGAGAGTGACATGTTCTTGACCACGCACAGTTCTGATTGAAATGGCTACAGCCTATCACGGCGTGTACTGGCTGAACAGCGGTTAACTTGGAGAAACTCTTTTAGCGATATTTCAGCAACGCTTCCAGCTTGGAAATGAAAGTGCTTTTTGTTTGACTTCTATGCCTAGAGATATCCAAACATCCGTCGCCATGTCTGTTTACCTAACATTCATTGCAGTCGTCCTACCCCCGTTGGCCGAACAACTTCACATTCCATTCAACCATGATTCAACGCAGTATAGCTCCATTTAGATACCGGACAAGTGTGGATGTATGTTACGTAACCTCGTGTGCTGTCAGCTTAGCCTATTATTAGAACAACGGCGAGGTATTGGCTGGAACGCTTAAAACTACTTCACACAAGCGTGACGGGTGTTACCCCCTCTTGTCCTTTCCAGCTACTTTACTCGACCCGAGATTGTCAATAAATTACGGTTGGTATTGTTTGGGGTTAATTGCAAGGAGTGGAGATTGGATCAAGAAGTGACTGATGAAGAACGCTCCCGGGGAGGGGGGTTGAACGTTTGCGGTTAATGGTTTATGATTGTTTATTCAACGATTTTTTTTTTAAACGCGGTCTTACAACTGACTTGCAATTTAAATTTAATCTACATTAAAACAAAGTTTCCTATAATTATATCGGAAACGGAAAACAAGACAAATTTAAGACAGAACAAATTAAGTTAGAACATAATTGAAAGGAATTATAAATATACCAAAATACAGGAGCATGGTGGGACCGTGGAGCAGGCATCGATGAAGGAAAAGTGTACGGTACTGTGTCTAAATTTGTTTCGGTATTGTGTCTAAATTTGTTTCTTGTATTTTTCATGCAGTCTAATTTTGGTATTCGGCATAACAACTTTGTTGTGGATGGTAGGCCTTCCTCGGTTTCCCATTCTTTAGTTTGCGTTAAAAATATCCTATAATAGTTCTTTCCTAGCAGAAATTAATACATAGAATACTCGTAAGAATTCAAAACAATATTTTATCTCCAGTTTCTCCAACATACAAAGCTTCTAATTTTACTCTTTATGTAAATGGATTATTGGCTTATTAACGGTTAAAACCACAGAAGAAAAGTTTCAAGCTATCGAATGAGACATCCAACTAGAAGAAAAGTTTCAAGCTATCGAATGAGATAATAACCAACAAGAAGAAAAGTTTCAAGCTGCCGGTATCGAATGGGATACAAAACTTGAATAAAAGTTCCAAGCTATCAAATGACCATGTTTTTTTATTCTTTTCTTTCCACATTGGTGTACAGGTGTAGACCCAGTACAGGTGTATTACCATTTAGACGCCAATATTCATGAGTTTTTTTATCTTCTATTGCTCCATCATATGTGTTTGTCCGGAGTGTTTTTACTAAACCATGGAACAAGGGCATTTTACCGTTCGATTATAGAAAGCATTGGTTTGGTTTGTCCATTATTCCTCCATGGTTTGTCCATGAAACATCAATGGTTTCTCTCGGCTCTCTCGCCTAAGGGAAAGGCTGATGTTATTCCTCACCGCATTGGTACCAAATAAAGATAGTGAGTCGCTAGAAATGCCGACAGGTTTTGTAAGGTTTCTGCTGGATATAGACACTTTGAATAGAATAAAGGGCATACTGCTGCTCCAGACACAATTATTTACCCGTCTTCCTTTAAACCATTCATCTAGAAGCCTACTTATAAGTCAGCCGATGTTGTCAGATCCCCATTTTTGTTCTTTTACCAAACTGAACAAATGATTCGACACATTTTGTTGCCATTCGTGAGATGTCGCGTTTATGAGCTGTCCAGTGCGCTGTATTCACTTTCCCCAAATTGATGGTTCAAATTCCCTCCCGGCATTTCACTTCTCTTTTAACCAGCCGGTATCGCTAAGGGTTGCAGAAACCCTTTTTAGCCAATGACGTCAGCACTTCAATGACACGTGGTAGTGTCGGGCGGAGCTTAGGATCCTCCTGATAGCACTGTTTGCCGAGTTGGATCATTTCGTTTTTGCAAGAGCTGACATTTGCAATCTGCAGAAAAACACAACCAAGTGAATAAATGTCACCCGCTACAGTGTAACCTTCGCGACCGGTTATAACCTCGTGAGGTATATGGGGAAAACGCTCCAAGTTGTACCGCTTCTGAGCCTCAGAGAACCCCAGAGGTCCCTCTGCTTCCTCCGTTCGGCACGCTTTGCCCATGTCTATGATCTTTGCCCTCCAGATTTGGCCGTCATGCCACAAGAGGGCGTTGTTCGTCTTCAAATCACAGTGGAGAAAGCCCTTATTGTGAAGAAAGTTCAGTCCTTGCGTGATGTCATTTGCAATCCATATCCAGTTGTTCACGAATTTCATTGGCTTCTTCTGTTGTATGGCATTCTGCACTGTTTGGCTCATCAAACAAGCCGAGTCCCCAATAAATTCCAGTACAATACTTGAGTATTTCCCGTTCTTTATGACGCCATGGAGTTTGGGAAAAGCCCAGTGTTCTTGAGCCACCTGCATCGCTTCAACCTCCTTGAATAGTTCTCTTTCTGTGACAAAGTTGAGGACGCTTTTCACCGCTACTAAAGGACGGTCAGAACTACACATTCGTAGCAGTGAGACGTCACCAAAAGTCCCTTTACCGAGTCTTATTTTTCCACCGTTACCAATAACTTCACAGAAGTCTTCGGGTTTGAAGACTCTACAAGTCAATTGTCGAGGATTTTTTGTGATCGACTGTGGTATCTGTTCAACCCTTCCAGGTTCGACGATGTGTCGGTCTGCCTTTTGGGTTTGTTGATGTGTCGATTGGAGAGGTAAAAAGGTAGATTGAGGCTTTGGAAGTGGTCTAGCAACTGAAACTCTCTTCATTTCTTTGGGCATCTCAGGCAGAGGGCGGCCTGCTCGAGTCTGCCTCTTGTGCTCACCTGACCAATTGCATGCAGGCTGAACTTGAATGATCCTGGACCCCGCTGTAGGTCTGATCTTGCACTGTCCATTCGATATCTGGAAATGGGTAATAACAGTGAGTATTGTCAAGTTATTTACAGGTTAGGTATTCTGTTAGGGGTCATTTCAGTATGAGTTTCCCTCAACATTTTGACGAAAAATTAGGATTAAGAAATTTTACTTCACATTAAATCATTTATATTAATAATAATGTTATTTTCCGCATAAAATGATGTCTTTTGACAAATTAAACAAATAAAAAGAACCCTTTTAATTCTTAAAAATTCTTATTTTAAATCCTGTCCTTATTTTATGAAAATTGATGAACAAACCTCTTGCAAAGCTATAACGCTTTTAGCTATATTTAGCTTTCAATTGGAGACTTTGGAACGCTAGGTGGCAGCAGGCTTTCCATGTTTGCGTGGTGCTGGGCATGCGCACATTTCCGAGAACAATAGCTTTACCTGGTAAGTCTGCTGCCACTTAGTGTCCTCAAAGGTCTCCCAGAAAACCCTAAAAATGTTGATATTTAAAAAGAAAAAAAAAGAAAAAAAACATTTCTTCTTTTGGAAGTTTTTTCTGAAGATGCAAAGGTAATTTTTAAAAATTACCAAACAACTTCAAAATCGTTTCTAAGGTTGTAAAAATCGAACAGAAACTTATATATTTCTCTTACCTCTCTCGGATGTTGCTCTCGGTTGCATTTTGCCAGAAGTGTCTTCAGATCAACCTCAACCAGAGACTCAACTGAGTCGTCTTGGCTCCCTGGAGCGTCTCTTGGCGCGACTGGATCCACGGCCGCAGGGAAAATCTGGTTTCGTTTCTTCCTTCCAAGACGCCGTTGTTTCTTGGATATTTTCTTGCTGTCAATGTAACATACAGGGATTCTTGATTGTCAAGTTCCTCGTCATCTTTCAGGGCATAAACTACAACAATTTTGATTCAAGTTTTTTGAAATTTGTGAAATTCAAGTTCAGTTCTACTTTACTTCCATAGCAGCAAATACAGTAGTCTACTAGTAGGTGGAATCAGGAAATGAGTGACATCTCAAAGTTGAAGTTCTCCTTTTTGTATTTTTGTAAGGCAGTCTACTACTTGTGAGGTTTAGAATGGGAGTTAAATTTCACCGAATGACAAGTTTGGATTGGTATAAGAAATTTGAAACAATAAGACATATTTCTTTGGAAAAACTTACCTCTGTTTTTTAATAATGCCATGTTCTGCCTTGCTTTCTTCTTGCCTTGACCTGTTGACATTTTCTTGTGGTCTGCCACAGTTTGGATTCGAGTCATCAGGTTCACGAACTTTTTTCTCTGTGCACGCCCATCCACATCTGTCTGGTCGCTTGAGGATGTGTGAAGGTTCGCGTGGTCTCTCGAATTGAGCAACTGGCCCCTTTTCATCTGTGCCTGCCCAGCCATGTTTTCCTGTTTTCTCCATGATGCGTTTCGATGCACAAAGTCTTTCAGGCTGAGGAAGTGGACATTTCTCCTCCGTGCAGGCCAAGACATGTCCGTCTTGTTTCTTAAAGACGGGTGTAGGTACCCGTGGTCTTTCAGACAGAGGAACTGGACTCCCCAGTTCGGTACCTACCCCACCAGATCCGTCTGGTTTCTTGTAGAGGGATGTACGTGGTCCTTTAGTTTGAGGACGTGGCCTCATCTTTCTTAGGTATTTCTCAAATCTGGACCGAGGTCCCCGCGGGATCTCGTACTGGCGAACAATGTTCGAGAGATGTTCTTCGGTTTCTTTCTTTTTTTCAGGCTTAGTTTTAGGTGGTTTGTCCAATAGATTTATCCTATCCACTAAGCTCAACAAGCCGTATGACTTGGGTATTTCGTCAGAAACTTCATCTTCTGATGTCTCCGAGGCAGATGAAGACGGTGATGAATTTTGAATCTCCACCTTCTTATCTGCTAAGGTCACCCGATTCAATCTGTTGAACCTCACAAAAAATGTTTTAGATCTAGCAGGGTGCTTAACTTCATGAACTGTCTGCTCCAAACTTCCCCAGCCATCTTTGTCGGACCTCTCAAAGGACGCTGTGCTTGCTTGGGGGTTGTACAGGTGAGCTTTTTCAAGCTCAGAAGAAACTTTGGTTGACGATGTTCGTTGGTACTCAAGAAATGCTCGAAGTTCTTGATTTTCCTGAGTACGGTATATGAGATGGTTTTTGTTTTAATATACTGTCAGCGGAGCAGCGACCGTGGGGGTGTGGGGGTGTGACCCCCCCCCCCCAATATTTTTCCTAAGTCGGCATGGTAGAGCCACAGTCGGCAAATTGAGCACCAAACTTACCCAAGTAAGGGCTCGGGCCGAACACAAATCCATTCGCCAAACCAAGAGATTTGCCGACTGGATTTGCCAACTGAAATTTTAGTTTAATCCTTGTAGTGTGAGAAGTCAAACTTTGAATTACCAAATTTAATATTCTCAGCAACGTGCAGAAATCTACGCTCTGAAAAAACGTCCGGGGGCATCGCCCCGAACCCCATAACAAGTGATGTCTATATAAACTCCAACAGTAGGGCATTTGTCACGAGTCCAAAGTATTCAAAGTTTGAATTTCAAAATTAAACGTCTATTTTCAGCAACTTGACGGTCCTCCTTAGCCCTGAAAACACTTAAAACCGTTGAGCGTCCAGGGGCTTGGCCCCCTGGACCCCCACTAGAATGAGTGTTCATATTGATCCGACAGAGGATTCGCAAAAACAAAACGGTTTTCAAAGCTTGCATTTTGAATATGAGTCGTCTAATGCTCGGCATCTGAGGGCCATGTTTATACCTTCGAATTACTGAAAAACCCCATGAGCGCTCGGTGGCTATGCACTCGAACCCCCACATGTTGGTGAGTCCCATGTCATTGTGCTTTTACTTTCATTTGATGTCAGTCGGCAAATTTAGGCTTCCACCCCAGCCCACCCCCCACCAAAAGCAAAAAGAAAATGCCTTCGCTACGCCACTGTATACTGTTTCACACAATGTTAAACAAACAAACAACATTGGTGTTTTTAACAAAATACAAAATGGAAGCTTACCAAATCAGTTTCGCTCGGTTGTCTCCGGGATGACGGAGGCGTTTCCCGAGGCTTCGCCGCAAGGCTACGTTTTTTCTGCCAGAAAAACGAGGGCGCCCGCATCCGTCCAGTCTTTGGAGCATGTCTTGGGAAGCTCGGTGGGGGAGCGTTTGGTTTACCGTGGTTGGCGCAGTAAACGTACAGACGACGAAAAGGGTTCGTCAAACGAAACCACCTGGACATGAGGTTAAATCGATCAGTCCCGGAGAAAACAGTACTGTTCGGGTTTTTAATCAAAATGTGTCTCGGGAAGAAAGTTTTTTTAAATAACCGTCTTTTAGTTTTAATTTTCGTTTGTAAAATTTTTCCTTTTGGGTCTATGTTTGTGTTCGTCGCCATAAGCATCTTACTGGAGAATCTTTATGCTTCGTAAGACAATGTTGACATCTTTATTATTATTATTATTATTATAAATATATTTCTTTTCTTTTTTTAAATAATAATAAAACACCGTAGAATGAAGAGAGTGGAGTGGAGTGAAATACCTGTTGGGTCCGTCGATGTTGTAGGGGCAATACGATTCCATATTCCCGGCCATTCTTGGTAAGGATACGGTTTCTGGTGATCATAAACACACATAAAAAATATCATGCAAAAAGATGACACACTTTTTGTTATATTAATTCATACAGATTAAGGTTTTCGGTAAATAACATGTTAAGTCGGACTACAGGAATAATGTAGCAAGAATAAGCAGCTTTAATAATTATCATTTTTAATATATTGTTGTTTTCTTCTCAACAACAGTTTGTAAGTCATATGTAAATAAAGCCAAATGTCGTTGTGTAATAATTGTCGACGCATTTTAAAACTAAATCTCGTCTCCAAACATTTCGGACAAATTCTTTAAAATGGTAGGAAACTCACCTTTTCGCTTCTTCCGTAAATCAAGATATCGTAGAACGACTCAAACACAATCAATCTCGCAATATATTTCACTCTGTGAAACGCTATTTTACTTTCGCCGGAGCAATCGCAAAACAAAAACCTTCTCGTTCAACAAGCAAACTTGAAAGTCATCGTATTTGTTGATTTTCGGAACTGGGCGAACTTGGTTTGTTGCCAGAGACAAATGACGAAACAATGAGTTATTCATGCGGTGTTTCGTCACCGAGAGCAATTCTACAAACGGCGTGAGCGTTGCTCGTGTCTGGTGTTTGAGGCACCCGTTGGTTGGGATGGAACATTGTGACGTGCGCGTTGTCTCTGAAACCGCCCAAAGAGCGCACTGCTGAGCGAAGATAGACTGTGCAAGTCTCGCGCGTATTCGAACATCTTTGGGACCATTTTGGTTCCCACACACATTGCTGTAACACGTGAAGGAAACAAAATCACGCGCTTTAACGGGCCCTCATGTTCGAATACGCGCGAGACTTACACAGTCTATTAGGAGCTATCCTATGACGTAACAACCAAGACCTTAAACAATGGAAACGCACAGATTTGTACGCGCGGCGCAAAGAAATGGCCAATGAACAGCCTCCGTTTGACCTTTAGGCAAAAGCGCCCTACTCAAATGACGTGCATGGTCTATGGCCCTTTCCGATGAAATATGCTAATTACATTCATACATGCGTACAGACCCTGTTGGTTGGCAAACGTCATTATGTGCACAAAGCAGACAAACAAAGCGCGTACGCGTCACGCTTCCATCAGTCCCATGCAAAAGGGCGCACTGTTTGAAAATGTAAGTGCGCACGCGCGATGTCCAATTTACATATTTCATGGAAAGGTGTCCAAATTCACCTGACGTCATCATCACAATAACCTTGGTTAGGCACTAGAAGTCAATTTCACTGTTCTTCTGTGCTCATTGTAGAATACTTCTGACTAAACTAATGATGGGTATTATTCTAATTTATTAAACATTAACTTTATGTATAGCCTAGTGTATAGTACAAAAGGTTTAATGTTATTTTTGTCATATGTCCTTTGTTTATTGACAACAATGGTGTAATAATGATATATTTTAAATAAAGCCGCCGGCTACAGAAAATATGTACCGGCCTTTTCATTTTACCTTTATTTGAAAAGTAGCAGACTAACTAATTATTATTAAAACTTATAAGTATGGTAGGTATTATTGTGAAAGATGAGTATTTTGACCTGTATTATATTTAATTAGTGTACAAACATAATTAAGTAATATTGTTCGAAAGACCGACCTATTAAGCCCGCCCACTGTGCGCGCGCGTCTTATGCACAAACGTGTTTGTCGGACTTTAGGCTGCGCAAACACGTCTGTGATTGGTCAAAATAGCAAGGGCGGGGCTTAATTGATCGGTCTATTGAAGGTTATGGGTAAGTTTTCCGGCTGGACAACAGCCAACCCCAACACAATAATTGAACTGCTAGTAATATAATTACACGTACATCCTATGCATTTGTTTATGTTTATAGATGTAAATTCATATAAAAAAATTTGTTAGATAAGGTTGAAAGACAGACTACAAACCTTCAAAACGGGGACCCCAAAATAAACGAGAAATTGATTCCATGCATGTCAAGATACACTCTGTTCCAAATGCAACAGCCATATTTTGATAAGGATAATGAGCCATGGGACGTGCCGTGGCCGAGCGGATAAGAACACCGGACTCAAGCTCTGGTGTTTCCGATCAGCAGAGTGTGTTATACCTAATTATCATTTGCAGTTGGTGATTTGTATACCGTAGACCTACCAGCTTGTGTTTTTGTTATGTGTAATTAAATAATTAAGACATTAGCAGTCACAAACATAACAGTGCTTTCTATTTGGGGCCTGTGTATTGTTTTGGTGGTAGAACAATGATTCACCAATACTATAGGTTTGCATATTGCGATTAAAATAACTGCAGTGTCGCGTATGCCTACATGTAACTTTTAAAAGAATATAATACTTTTACATTTGGCCCAACATCGGCCTTGCTCACAGCTTTTATGTTGGATAAACCTTGTCCCAACCAGCGCCGTAACTAGGGTAAAATTTTAGGAGGGGGGGGGCACAAGGGGGCGCACCATTTTTGACACAGGGGGCACTTTAAGCCAATTAAAACTGTAATTTCCGATTGTGTTTTTCCTAAACAAGCCCCTTTTCAGGGCTTTTCTGACGTGTTGAGGTAAAACAAAATACATTCTGCGAGTAAATGATTAAAAGACGGTTTTTAAAACTTTGAAATTACTACATAAAAGCTCATAAAATGTAAAAAATTTCTGGTAATTTTTAATCTCAACAGTCCAGATTTCAAATGGGAGGCACCGGAGGGGAGGGACATCATTGGGGGGGGGGGGGGGGGGGTACGTGCCTCCCGTACCCCCCTCCCTTTAGTTACGCCCCGGGCCAAACACCGGGCCAACGTACCGTCATTCTAAAAGTGACTTAGAATTGAGTTATAATAAACTCTTGAAATTTGTGTTTGATTATGCATTGTAAATTTATATTCACATTATTTAACTAATGATGCCAGTGACTTAAAGCAATCTACACTAGCCCAATGCAGGACCCTTTCCCTGTGGTGTTTATGGATACAGAGTTGTAAATATCAGGGTCCGTTTCTGGGGCGGAAAATTTTCAGAGCTCCACAATTCAAATCTTACCTGTAAGAAGCTACTATAATCTCACCGGATTAAAATTCCATGGCGCGGGTTTCCCGCTAGTAATAATAAAAAAAACAAAAAGGTATAAAGGTATGAATTAAAATCACTTTCTAAATGGTTTAAAAAGCGCATTAACATTCAAAAGTGAGTGTTTCAAATTAAAAAAAATAAAAAACAAACAATTATTTGTTTTATTTTTGAATCAGCGTATGCTTATAAGCGAATTCAAATCTCCTTTGAGTAAAATCTTGCCATCTTTCTTTTCGGAGAATTTGTCACTTTTGAATAATCTCAAGGTCTCTTGTAGGGTTTCGTGGGAGGCAGTTTTGGTAAAATCAGTGACGTGCGTGAAGAAGTCGAGGAGGAGACGTCCGACCTCGGTCATATCTTCAGGACTCTCGAAGCAGCTGGTGATATCTATCCGCTCTTGGATAAAGAATTCGTGCGATATTGGGATGTTTTTCATTCTACAGGCTTCCTGGACTTCACGGGATGTTGTGATGGGTCGATGGTCTTTCTTCGTCATCTGCGCTCCATGTTCTTCTGTTTGATAAATACAATTTTAAGATAGTTATGTCAAGGGAAATCGATAATATCGATCAGGTTTCCAATAATTAATAATGCTTTGTTTTGCTGGGGTTATTTAGACTTGATTTGAAGTCTGAGATCGCAGTGATTTGTCTGATGTATCAGCCATGCAAAATCGCAAATTGCCTCCCTTAGATAGGCTATCGCGTGGATCGAAGGTTTTAATCCACAAGAGGGCGCTATTTCAGGCAGTTAACTATCAGATAGAAGGAGAAAACACTATCACAGACTTGACACCAAATCAAGGGGTGAATCAGTCTGGTTCCCTGACCAAAGATTTCCAGACGACTCTTGTTAAAAACTCTTAGGTCAGGCATCATCCAAAGCTAAACATAGATTATGACGCAGCATATATAAATATTCATTACTTGTCACCAACGGTGGGCGATGTCATTGGGTAAAAAACGAAGCGCTGATGACGGGCTTTGTGTACTTTAAAAAACCCTGGGATAATCAGTTTGTAAAAATGTTACAATTGTATTCAAATAAAAATAAAAAGTGTTAAATTTTTTAGGGAAAAAAAGGGGAAAAAACGATCATGGATGTGTCTGCAAAATTTTTGAATTTTTTTCAACAAAAGAAATGTCCGACCATCAACGAAAACTGTCCGAATGTTGACGACAACGAGTTCGGAGCATTTCGAAAAAGGAGGAATTCCTCCTTTCTGTCACGTGACATTTGGGTGATACCTGACCCTAAAATCAACAGAGGATAGTCGGAGATTCTGGGGTCTGGAAACCAAACTAGGGGTGAATTCACAGTCAGAAAAAAAATAACAGCAGAGTGGCCAGTGAGCATTATCCATAAGATGCATTATTCATAAGATGCATCATTCATAATCTGTTTATGCAATGAACGCACATGCGCTGCAATTGAGAAGTGTCCGCCCAGGCAGCGTGCGGATATTTTTTGGGGGTTGTCCACACATAAATAAATTGTTTAGATTGGTTTCTTTGTAAATATTCGTTGATACATTTTTTAGTTTATTTTCTTTTCGTTCGATATCTCGTTTGAAAGTTAATAACTTTGGTCATCCTACAAAAAATAGAAATTTGATTATTTTTTTATTCTAAGATCGGCTGGAGCACGCATCATACAATCATCACTGGCTAGTGAATATGATGTCAGCGAATATGACGTCAGAAACGGGGTCGCCAACAAAATCACCCCTTTGACTTGGTGTCAAGTCTGTGATCAGGTTTTTTTGTCTACCTAAAAAAGCCGGTGCAAGCCCAAACTTTACCGCAGCATAAACAAACTCCCGATTTTGTTTTCTTCTTTTCCGAATCTGAAACATTGTTCTTGGTCAAGTCGCCACTCTAAGAAGCGCATTACGTACCAGTAACGGCAGTTATTTGCATCATGCCACCGGGTTCCAGCAGATTGTACAGATCTCTGAGTGTACCCGGAAGGTCTTCAAAGTAATAGACGGAATGCATTGCGTTGATGAAGTGGAACTTCACGCCGTCGTTTTCGCCGTTCTCCAGGAAGGCATTCACCGTCTCTGTCCGCCAATCGTAACTAATATCGTGAAGCTGAGTTCCCTGTGTGACGACACGTTTCTGGTATTCATCTACCATGTAGGTAGATGGCTCTACGATCGTAGCTTGGACGGGGTGCACGGTTTTGTTTCTGTCTCGAATGGCCTTCAAAATTTCATCTTCGCTGTCACCTGAATAATATACCACATGGTTTTCAAACACTCAAAAATACAAGATTTAATTCGTCAAAAATCTATAATTTCACCTTTACCAATCAATACTCGAAGACATTGAAGTTGCAGACACTGAACCCCTAATCCGTAATAACAGATTGGTAATCAATTGCGGATCTGTACTCCGTAATTACGAATTAATAATCCGTAATTATAGATTGGTGATAAATCATTACAGAATAGTAATCCGTTATTTCAGCTTGCAACATACCCTTGCCAGGTCCGATGCTGAGTACCCGCGTGACGTCACCACCGTTGAAGTTAAGTGAGTTGATGACCGGGCGTAGTTGTGTGTCTATCCAGTTCCACGTAACTCGGGATCTATCGCTGTGACGAGTGTAGGCGTCGAAGGCACGCCAATACATGTGCGAACTCTCGGTTAATTTATTCGAAGACATTTTTTTTCCACGGTCGGTCAGCCGCTGTTGTTTTGAACTGAAACGGCAATAAATGGCAACAGATGAAATGCAGTATAGTCGTTGTCATGTAGATAGTTCCCGATAGACGCCATCTTTACAGGCAATGTGAATTTTTAGCTTTGAGCTGCGTCAAGCGTTCTAATTTTGATACTCCAACGCAGCCAAGTGGTTCAGCGACCAATCATGCAAGGGGTGTCATCAAACTCCCGCATGCGCACGCAAGGTATTTTGCATGCTGCAGTTGTGCGTTTACAAAAGACGGCTGACTAACTATTAAAGGCAGTTGGTGTGGCTATAGCTTGCAAGAATTTCTTTTGCGACGTCACAGCCGTGAGTTTTGCCAACTTTAGTTGGTAAAAGTGCCTTCACGGCAAAAAAGGGCCGAAAAAGAAGAAAATCAGTTAGCATTACATGTTTTCAAATTACCCATATCGCTAATAAATCGTCCTATACCCAGAACAAAAATTACATGTTTTCTTTATTTTTTCTTTTAATAAAATGTTTTATTCAAAACAGGGCAAATTTGTGCCAACTCGGTTATAGTATAACTTATACTCAAGGCCTTCCATACAAAATGGCGGTCAATTGTTGTGAACAAAAAAAAGTCGACAGCCTACGTAGCGTGTGACATCACAATAAAAAAAGAGTCACAGAACGTGGACTTCCTCGTGCAGGCACAATTTGTACACAGCTCAATAGAACACAACATGAAATGTTACACTTAAAATACGAGGACAGCATTGGTTAATAGTCACAGACCAGTAGCGGCACTTTCTGTGAACCTAACATACATGAAACCATAAACCTGTGAATGTTTAGGTTCAATCGGTCAACGGAGTCACGAGAAAATAGTGAAAACCACTATGTTTTCACTACTCATCGAGTTTCGGCCCCACGAGATCAAAACTAACACTGTCACTCATTTCTAAAAAAAAAAAAAAAAAAAAAGCAATAATATTTCAATAATATTTCGACCATGACCGTCCTTATACCATGTAAATTGTGTGCAAATCAGCTGTGAGCATTACATTCACTCTTACCCAATGTTGTGCACACCATTTTTCACTTTTTGGGCGTGTAAAATTCCACAATAAACACAAGTTTCGAAAAAATATATTGTTACTGTAAAACAAAAAAGGAGATATATCGGAGCAATCTCAGTGTTGTGTTCCTACTACTTATTCATCGTTGAACACGGCTAATATTCATGCGCTACATGACAGATACAAAGTGTAAAAAAAAAAGGTGGATCGCTGTCCTTCCAGTTTTAATGGCGATTGCTATGAGTAGTAAGAGGAAAGCAACACACATTTAAGTCCATTGAGCAGCTGTGCTAAATATAGCAGCAACACCAAAGTCCATTGAGCAAAAAATGAGCAAAATGCTCAGTAGTTTGCACACGAAGTGCCGATAGTGGGTGGAACCATGATGCAGAATGCATCATGTGGAGGAGCGTCTGAAGGACGCAGAGTGTCTCACGACAGTGTCACTGAGAAAAACCGTTATTGTTTGTCTCAGTTGGGAGGTGCGGGAGTGATTTTTTTTAAATCACGGAGCGCCGACGGAACATCCATGCAGCACAAACGAGACGTTGACGTCTCGGTTGTATTTTCACGAAGTGAAAACAAAAGTCAAACGACTGCAAGACGTCGTGGAAGAGGGGGGGGGGGGGGGGGAAGGGAGGATGTTAATAGTGTATTTTTTCAGTTCTTTTTTTTATTACGTTGAATTGTTTAGTTTTTTTTATAGTTTTTTTTCGTAAAGTCATTTATCTCTGAACGTATTGAATGTAAATCAAAGCTCCAATACCTAGATAGGTATGTAGACAGGTGCGACCGACTGCTCATTATCTCGCCACCTCAGAGAGGCCGAGTCAAAGTTCAAGTGTGCGTGTCTTTCAGACGCTCCTCCACATGATGCATTCTGCATCATGGTTCCACCCACTATCGGCACTTCCTGCTATGTCTGATTTTTATCAACTTTTTGGGGTAAGAAGAAATGGACACATCTCAAAACGTGATCGGCTGTTAGTTTTAAACTTCTTGATGTTTACTGGGATAATGAAGACACAACAATTAATGTAAAAACTATCTTTATACAAAGTGGCAATATTACCTGATTGGAAACGTCCGGTAACGCACACCTTTGCTCTGCTATGCCCGTACTAATGGTATTGCGCTTGATCAGACCTTTTTGCCAATGTGTGGCTGAACACTGTTATTGCAGCGGATCTTTGAATAAAACATTTCATAAAACTTCACGTATGACTGCCTATCGCAAAACCCTATACAATGCCCGATACGTGGCAGAGGGAGGTCAACCCAATGGTCCCATTCTCTGACACACTCTTCCCCTTTTCCATTGCCTAAAATGTGTACTTTTACAGTTAGAAAACTTGTGTTGGTCACAAAAATGAGGTGACGCTTTAGTAATGCAATACACGTATGTGTGTTGGTTAGCGTTGTATCACCTCATTTTTGTGACCAACACAAGTTTTCTAACTGTAAAAGTACACATTTTAGGCAATGGAATTCCGAAAATCTACATGAATCAATATGAATCTATGAATATTTGCGGTTATAATGAACACCCTGTGCATTTTTTAAAGTGTCTTTTAGTGGTTTATCTAACTATTTTTACTTATTGTCGTCTTCTTATATAATGTTCCTTTGTGGTGCAATTTTTGTTTTTTTATCTATGCTATTTTTATCAATATTGTTATATTGTAATGCCACATTATTCAGCTCCGTGCTGCCAGTTGGTTTTTTAATAAAAATGAATGAATGAATGAATGAATGAATGAAAGCATGAGTTGATATTATTGCATTATAATAATCAATAGAAGTGTTTAAAACTACGGAGAAAGGGTGGCATCCTCGCCTGTGGAAGATTGTGCAGGCGGGGAGGATGGGGGGGGGGGGTCGCTAGACTTCAAAGGGCGTCAACACGCGTCCTCAGCGGAGAGAGAACAACTTTATATAATGTAAAACAATTAACTAATGTCCGAAAAACAGAGACTCCTCACACAAACATTTTCTTGCAAGCTCAAAGTTTAACAACCTCATCACGTGGGAGTCACGTGCGACGGTAAAAAAAAAAAATGCGACGGAAAAAAAAATGCGACGGTTAAAAAAAAATGCGACGGTATAAAATATTCTGAATAAAGGTGGCACATATGGAACACCATAGTGAACTGAATACCTCATCAACAGTCGACATCAAAGGGGCTGTGTCGTTATGATTAAAGGCAAAGTATACCTTTGGTTTTTTGAACCGTACGTTTGCCTTAATGCTATATAATTGTAGATATATACCATAAAACTAACCTGTGTAAATTTCATTTCAAAAGGTGGCAGCGTTTTTGAGATATCACCAAAAATCTGGAGCAGTTGTGTTCACGCAGAAGAAGTATCCGTCATTGGAATACACATTCTGAGAAGCGTTACGGCCATAACGCTTCTCAGATTCAAATTTTTGGGTGATAAAAAGTGATATATTTCTCCATAACTGCAGTACTTCGAAGTGAAACGTTTCTCAAAATGCATTATACTATCCAAAGCTGCTGTACTTCTTACCAAGTAAGTTTTTATTGCCAAAAATTTTCAGAGTCATTACCAAACGTATGCAATGCCTTTAAGGCAGGCTTGTGGCTGTGCATGGAACGATGGACTCTCACCCAGATACTGCACACTGTCAACACCTTGTTTCCACAATAAATAGTTCTATTAGATGATGACCCCGGGTGAATTTCAAAGTTAAACACATTGACAACTGAATAAAGGACAAGTAGGAGACTAAGTATAACTTGTTAAGATTCTATATTTACAATGATATTTACAAATATTTACAGGAGTAATGGACGGAATTTCATTACAAATTAAAGTCAGATAAAAGCTTTCTGATTTAAGTTTTACAATTCCAAGTTAATTTATCGATCATTTACAATAATTACACCCGTTTCATTGAAGGCACTTCTGCCCAAACTAAACTGAGTGAGAATAACAATGCATAAAAGAAACGATACTATAACTGGACTTGAGCATTATGATGATGGCTAGTAGCCCGTCTCCAGTGTGATCTGGTGAAATTAACCTGCTGTAGTCTCCGCCTCAAGGAGTCTTTAATTCGTCAAGGTTCACCAATCGTCAAGGACGGGGTTAGATTATGCCTAAGGATGTGTGGCCATCTATTAAGTAAAATACAACCAAAATCTGTGCAAGTTTTCCGGAATAATCTTAGAACATATTTAAATCAAGCAATTAAACAATATTAACAAAATCAATGAATCTCAATCAACAAGTTGCTCACAACTTTCAATATTCGCCAACTTTTCGAAATCTTCCATATTAATAATCATTGATGTCTGTCCATTCCCTTAAAATGTCTTTGCCGATTGCAACTATAACAGAACATCATTTTTAATAATACAAATTGAATCTTCTCAAAAATCTTTCTCCTTCAATCAATCAATCAATTTTTATTCAATAATAAGTAATCACTTGAAACTTACGGTTATTGCATATACGTGTAGTGAGAAGCGTCGTGAGGCTGAGTGTTGCGGGGTTGGACCGGTGAAGAAGAATCAAGAGTTTGGCTCTAATTTTGCCAAAAATTGATTGGAACGTACCGGGACTGGATTTCTCCGGTCGATCACCACTCCTGCTGCTTCAGGGGCTTCTATAGGAATTGGTAGTCACTTGCCCGCCAAAAATAATAGCAATCTCACTCTCTCTCTCTCTGGTGTTTGTGGATCGCTGATCAAAATCGCTCTGATCAAACTATGATAAAAATCTCTCTCACAATCTCACACACTCATTTGCATGGAATTTGACAACAATTGAACCACAATAACAAAGCACAGTAAACAACAACAACAATAATGACTACACAACAACAATATCAGGGGTGGGGTTTGAACAATAACCACGGCCGGTGTCCTTACGTAATTCGCTGTCACTACTGAAAGCGCGTCCTAGGATACGAAAATAAAAAGCTCTGGAAAAATACTAGCGGCTGCGGCAATCTTCGCGGGAAAAAATAAACGCGCGCGATTGGCTTGTGGCTACATCAGTCAGGAAGGCTAATGATGTAATGCTGTCAGGTGATTTGGTTTGCGGGAAAAGAATACTAAAAAAATATAATAAAGTAAACGCTGCGCGATCCTGACAATTTACTCCCCTTTTAAGGGAAATGTATCACATTTCTCAGGCTATTATATATTGACTTTTTACACACTACGACTCAAAAAGTCCGCTCCTACATTGTCGGACCCTTTAATGGCTCGGAGATGAATGCGAAAAGGCTGTAGTGCCAGCGCCCATCTCATGATACGAGCATTTGCGACCTTCGACTTATTCATGTAGATAAGTGGCTGGTGATCGGTTTCAAGGACAAATGGCTGCCCATACAAGTACTGTTGGAACTTTTGCACACCATACAGTAATGCGAGGCATTCTCTTTCCATGACTGAGTATGCGCGTTCGCGATTTAGCAATTTGCGGCTTGCGTATGAAATTGGGAACTTAAAGCCGTCACGCTCTTGCATCAGTACTGCACCAATGCCTACGTCAGATGCATCTGTTCTAAGCACAAATGGCTGTTCGCAATTGGGCAAGTGAAGAATGGGTGGATTGGTGAGAGTCGTTTTGAGTGAGTTGAATGCTTGTTTTGCGCTCTGGTCCCAGACGATGTAATTTGGCAGCGCGTTCTTGGTTTTATCAGTAAGTGGGGCTGCGATCGCGGCATAATTTGGAATAAACCGCCGATAGTATCCGCTAAGCCCAAGGAATGACCGTAACTGCTTTTTCGTTTTGGGAAGTGGTGCCGATTGGATTTGTTTGACTTTGTCTTGCTGCGGCGCGAGTTGTCCCTTTCCGACTACGTGCCCTAGAAATTCGATGTTTTCCATACCGATGAAACATTTGCTAGGTTTTGCGGTTAAGCGTGCCTTACGAAGTCGAAGTAGCAACTCTTTCAATATTTCAATGTGCTTCTCCCAAGTCTGTGTGTGGATTAATATATCATCTATGAAGTTGTCGACGTTTTCTAGTCCATGCAATAGAGATCGCATGATTCTAGTGAAGGTTGCTGGAGCGTTTACAAGCCCAAATGGCATGACTTTGAATTGGAATAATCCGTTCGGTATTAGGAAAGCTGTTTTGGCCTTATCGTCGCTGTTGAGTGGGATTTGCCAATATCCTTTACTTAAGTCAAGTTTTGAAAAGTACTGGTCTTTGGACAACTTGCTGAAGATTTCATCAGGATTTGGCAGTGGCTCTGCGTCAAAAATTGTCAATTTGTTGACCTTTCTAAAGTCTATGCAAAATCGATTCGTGCCGTCTTTTTTCTTGACTAGAACAACTGGAGATGCGTACGGTGAATTGGATGGCTCAACAATGTTCATTTTCAACATGTCTTCTACCTCTTTATCTGCTGCTTGTCTAAGCGCATATGGTAAAGGGTATGGTTTGGTTCTGACTGGTTCTGGAGTGGTTAAAGTAATGCTGTGTTGACCGAGGTTTGTTTCACCTGGTAGATCGGTCATAACATCACTAAAGCTACCTAAGATGCGTTTCACTTGGGATGCTTGTTCAGGTTCAAGATTTTCATCAATTTGAACGTCTGTAACGCTTTCGGTGGAATTCAAAGCGGGTAGCATTATGACATCTTCGTTGTCGGTTCTGATGTGATCGTTAATTATTTCTGATTCGGTTATTGGCTCTTCGCATTCAAGGATTGATGCGTTCGCGCATTCGATTAGACTTCCGGAAGTCTCTTCAGTGGAATTGTTCTTGATCGCTGAATTTTCTCCTGGTCTAGTTAGATACCTTTTCAGGAGATTTGCGTGGAAAGTTTTAGGCTTGCCGTTCAAATCTATTCGGTAATCTACACTTCCAATTTTCTCAAGTACGCGAAATGGACCTTTCCATTGTAGTAAGAGCTTGTTTCTGTCGGTTGGTAACAGGAGAAGCACGTGATCGTCTACCTTAAATGATCTAGGGCGAGCCGTGCGGTTGTAGTAGTGTTTCACAGTTTCTGCGGCTTTAGCAAGTTCTTTATGTGCTAGCTCACATGTACTCTCAAGCCGTTCGCGTAATTCTAGAACAAATTGGTAAGTGGTCTTGGTTTCAGGATTGTCTACCTTACCTGTCCAAAGTTCTTTGAGTATTGCCATAGGGCCACGAACTGATCTACCATAAATTAACTCAAACGGTGAAAAACCCAAACTGGTTTGCGGAGTTTCGCGGTAGGCGAATAAAAGTGGCGCAAGATATCTATCCCAATCGCTTGGCCTATCAGCACAAAGGCGTTTCAACATTTGCTTGAGTGTGCCATTGAAGCGTTCCACTAAACCGTTACAACTGGGGTGGTATGGTGTGGTGGTTAATTGTCTAATTGACAATAGCCTACTGATTTCTCTCATGAGTTCAGAAGTGAACTGTGACCCTTGATCAGTGAGGATCTCACTAGGGACACCAACTCTAGAGAAGACATCTACCATCGCTTCTGCTACTCTGGTTGTGTCAATGTGTGGTAATGCGATGGCTTCAGGATACCTTGTTGCATAGTCCACAAGAGTGAGAATATAGCGGTTCCCATTTCCAGTTTTTGGATGGATTGGACCCACTATGTCGATTGCAATCCGCTTAAATGGTGTATCAATGATCGGCATTTTGCCTAAAGGAACTTTTGCAACTCTGCCTTTTGTGATGGTCCTTTGGCAAATGTCACATGATCTGCAGTATCTTAAAATTTCGGAATGGATACCCGGCCAGAAAAAATTGCTCAAAACCTTGTCACTCGTCTTTTTGGCGCCTTGATGGCCGCCTAGTATAGACTCGTGAGCCAGTTTCATCACATGTGATCTAAATTTGTGTGGAACAATCAGTTGGAGGATTGTTTCACCGTGGTCATATTTTGGAGACTGGAATTCACGATAAATAAGACCATGTTGAGCTAGGAAACGAGAGGTTCCGAATCGTGTTGACTTTTCTTCACCACTCTTCACAAGTTCCCTAATTCGACTCAATGTGAGATCTGTATTTTGTTCCTTCCTGATGTCCTCTTGGTCAATTTCTGGTAGACCCGCAGGAACTTTAAGTTTTCTCAGAGGTTTGCCCTCAGCAAGCTTCTGAGATCGAGTTTGTACAGCACTCGTTTCAACTTTGTCTTTAACACGGTTGTGTTGTTGGTCAAGGTTATCAGATGCATGAAGTCGATCAACAACTTGTTTGAATTCCCAGTTAGGATTGGGTTCGGCTGGATTTCTCGCACCATCTATATTGCCAAGTATGACGTCATAGACTGGTTTGGCCATGCACAAGGCTTCGACTTGACCTACAAAGAAAGGTGTGTCGATATCTATGATGGCTACTGGGGTGGTTCTAACGGTACCATCTACTAGTACACATGATTTTGTCTGTCCAGTGTACTGATCAGGAAGAACTAAATCTGTGCGTATCACTACACCACTACATCCACTGTCACGTAAAACAGAACCAACCTTTCCGTTGATCATACCTTTTGAGACTGGCATGCCACGGACATCTTTACTTTTGCATGCGGCACTCATAATTGGCAATGTGTGACCGCATTCAAGGTGTACTGACCCATCTTGGATGCAACATTCAGACAGTACGCAAGGGGTTGGAGTTGGAGTAGTTATCATGCATGCAACTGTTTCAGGGGAAAGAAACGGATTTGCTTCAGTACTCGGACTGCCTTGTTGGTCAATACATTCGGTTTCGGGATCTTCTGTGAGTACTTCAACTAATGCTGATGTTATGGCATTGGCAACCTTTGCTAAGCGAGAATTTTTGTGAGGGCAGTCGCGTGCAAAGTGTCCTGGTTTATGACAAAGATAGCATGTTTTCGCCGGTGGTCTGTATGAAGATGCTGACCAATTTGCATTTGTCGAATGAGATGGAGCCGCACCGTGTGAACTTGTTCTGTCAAAGCGTGGTGCCTGAATTCTTGGTGGGTAAGTGCGCGGCTGCTGTATTTGAGCTCGAAAATGTTGGTGCATGGGTTTCGGCGTAAGTTGCTTTTTAACTTGACATAAATGATCGCCAAATCCGCCATGAGCCTCGGAATATTGTTCTGCATAGCGCGCCATATCTTGAATACTGGGTGGTTTGCGTTCCTTAAGAAACGTCGCGAGCTCATCATTGCAACTATTTAAAAATTGCTCTCTCAGAAAAAGATCTTTCAATCCATCGTAACTTTTCTTAGCCTTAGCCATATCTATCCATCTAGTGAGTAAGTTATCTAGTCTGACAGCAAACTGTGGAGCGGTCTCTCCACGTTCGGGTTTAACCGTTCTAAAATTCACGCGGAACCCGTATTCTGTAAGGTGGAATCTTTTAAGAAGAGCATCCTTAAGAGTGTCATAGTTATAAACATCGTTCAACGACAATCTAGAATAAACTTCTAACGCTTTTCCTTTAAGCAGTGCGCTGAGGTTTACCGCCCATTCATCCTTTACCCATTCTTGTGAAACCGCATATCGTTCGAATCGCTGTAAGTACGCGTCTAAATCATCTAGCGCTTCATTGAAAACTGGTAACTTAGGAGCGCGTGCTTTAGGACGAGAATGATCATGGCCTGAGTCGCTGCTTACACTGCCAGATTTCTTAGCGGTCTCTAATTTAACCTGCAATTCTATCTTTTCCTTTTCCTGCCTGCGCAATTCTAACTGGTATGCGCGTTCATCGCGTGCATTTCGTTCCTTGTCCTTATGCAGCTTTTCTCTTTCTGAACAAACAAACTCAAGTAACTCTTTTCCCTCTAGGCCACATTCTTTACCAAGGGTGGTCAACTTACTTATTTCAGCACTCACATCCATTATTCTCACAAGTACCAACTTACAAGAAGACTCTGAAGCAACTGGTGGTGCTTGGCGTACACAAAGGGAGGGGAAATAGCAACACTGAGCCTGCAGACAAACAGTAAAGAAAACTGAAAAAATAAATTTCCACATAACATTCATCTATGCATCAATAACGATCATGAAAGCTTGTGTTGCATTAACAATTCGGCATAAAAATTAGTCTCTGAAATGTCCATTATTTTTCAACTCCCGGACAAGCCCCCATAAATGTCAACACCTTGTTTCCACAATAAATAGTTCTATTAGATGATGACCCCGGGTGAATTTCAAAGTTAAACACATTGACAACTGAATAAAGGACAAGTAGGAGACTAAGTATAACTTGTTAAGATTCTATATTTACAATGATATTTACAAATATTTACAGGAGTAATGGACGGAATTTCATTACAAATTAAAGTCAGATAAAAGCTTTCTGATTTAAGTTTTACAATTCCAAGTTAATTTATCGATCATTTACAATAATTACACCCGTTTCATTGAAGGCACTTCTGCCCAAACTAAACTGAGTGAGAATAACAATGCATAAAAGAAACGATACTATAACTGGACTTGAGCATTATGATGATGGCTAGTAGCCCGTCTCCAGTGTGATCTGGTGAAATTAACCTGCTGTAGTCTCCGCCTCAAGGAGTCTTTAATTCGTCAAGGTTCACCAATCGTCAAGGACGGGGTTAGATTATGCCTAAGGATGTGTGGCCATCTATTAAGTAAAATACAACCAAAATCTGTGCAAGTTTTCCGGAATAATCTTAGAACATATTTAAATCAAGCAATTAAACAATATTAACAAAATCAATGAATCTCAATCAACAAGTTGCTCACAACTTTCAATATTCGCCAACTTTTCGAAATCTTCCATATTAATAATCATTGATGTCTGTCCATTCCCTTAAAATGTCTTTGCCGATTGCAACTATAACAGAACATCATTTTTAATAATACAAATTGAATCTTCTCAAAAATCTTTCTCCTTCAATCAATCAATCAATTTTTATTCAATAATAAGTAATCACTTGAAACTTACGGTTATTGCATATACGTGTAGTGAGAAGCGTCGTGAGGCTGAGTGTTGCGGGGTTGGACCGGTGAAGAAGAATCAAGAGTTTGGCTCTAATTTTGCCAAAAATTGATTGGAACGTACCGGGACTGGATTTCTCCGGTCGATCACCACTCCTGCTGCTTCAGGGGCTTCTATAGGAATTGGTAGTCACTTGCCCGCCAAAAATAATAGCAATCTCACTCTCTCTCTCTCTGGTGTTTGTGGATCGCTGATCAAAATCGCTCTGATCAAACTATGATAAAAATCTCTCTCACAATCTCACACACTCATTTGCATGGAATTTGACAACAATTGAACCACAATAACAAAGCACAGTAAACAACAACAACAATAATGACTACACAACAACAATATCAGGGGTGGGGTTTGAACAATAACCACGGCCGGTGTCCTTACGTAATTCGCTGTCACTACTGAAAGCGCGTCCTAGGATACGAAAATAAAAAGCTCTGGAAAAATACTAGCGGCTGCGGCAATCTTCGCGGGAAAAAATAAACGCGCGCGATTGGCTTGTGGCTACATCAGTCAGGAAGGCTAATGATGTAATGCTGTCAGGTGATTTGGTTTGCGGGAAAAGAATACTAAAAAAATATAATAAAGTAAACGCTGCGCGATCCTGACACACACAATGCGCGCGCTTGGGTTCAAATCACAAAAAGAGGCATCTTTGTCTAACCATGGAGGAACAAATTGTAATTTTATCTCATTTATTCAGTCCTTCATTTTAAGAAAAAAAGGGGAGATAAAATGTTATCCTTAAAGTCTTACTAAGAGCACTATGCACTATATGGAAATAAACCATACATTAGTCTGAAAAGTGACACTAAAAAACACTATTTTAAAAAATGTGACAACAAAATGTTAAATATTTATTCATTTATGTAACTCATACCTGTTCTGGATTGCAGGATTTGTTTGGCAATTTGTTTTTGGTGACATGATAAAAATAAGTACACCCCACCTTGGTAGTTTGTCCCCCTTCTTTTAGTTTCTTTTATTTCTCGTGAAAGGTTAAGAAGTCCAAGGAGTGCAATTGTACTAATGTTAAACATTATGGTCTGGTTACTTATTTTCATTCTATTAAAAGGAAATGAAAGAAAGGAACCTCAAACAAATCTCGAGTGCACACAGCCCACTATGAAAAAGCTCAAGTTTCCGACATACCTGCACAGCCATGCACAGCCGCATTCTAAGAGATGGTGTGAGATGGAGTAGTTCATAAGAAATCTTATGGAGACGGTGGAGTCCTGGAGAGCATCTGTCAAGTCCCACATCCCACTCATACAGCTCCAACAAGTATGTCCGCTTGATGTCCTCTTTGTGATACTGTTGTGATATTGAAACACAATAACAATACTGTAAGTCATATCATGTATGCCTATTTAGTGTACATGTACACAGAAATGCAAATACTGCTAGAAAAAGGTAATGTGTCACGCAGTTCTACGAAACATTGCCCTTTTTGTAGGATGGGGGAAAAAAATAAAGTTTTGTCACTCGACCAATGTTTAGAAAAATGTATGACTATTTCATTGGTACATGTAAGATCGTACTTTTGGTTTTAAATACAAATTTGAGAAGATTCCTAAAACTTACGTGGAGATTGCGAGTCTTGTTGTGGTAGTTACTATTCTCGAAATTGTTCCTCGTCGTCTTCAAAAGATGAGGAACATCACAGATGAAGTATACATGCCTTGAAGGATCCAACCTACGAGGGGTGCAGTACGTGATCGAAGTTGCTGTGCGAGTTGTGGGGGAATGCAATCTATAAAACGTTCGGTTCGGTGACGCACCGTCCGACACCAGAGGACGAACCCGAAAGCCAGCCGTCTCCACAAACTCAATTGCCTCCCATATGCAAGGAAAAAACTCATCACTAGATGCGCCAGTAGTAGGGTAGCACCCAATGGGGGCATGAAGATCACCAACCCCTGATCATAAGGACAAGGACATGCATAGCCACAGAAGGTTCCTTTTTACCCTTGCACCTCCTCTCAAAAGCATTTACCTCATTACCTCATGTAAAAATCAACCAAAATGGTCAGACAGAGCAGAATATCCCCAGACTAACCCATCTTCATTACGTTGACCTGGTGATCGTTGATCCGTGTCTCAAGCCCACTCTTCTTCGCCACTGCCTCATCGTCACCCAAACTTGGAATTGGCTTAGAATCGGCCTTCTGACAGGAGTTGCAATGTTTATCTTCAAACTGTTACACGTTGCCTTGCTTTTCCACCGTTTAAGCTTGAGCTCACAGCTCTGACAAATATGGTGGATGAAGATAGGGACATCACCAGCGACGTCAATGGGTAACTCCTCTGTTATAATTTTACTGTAATTTTCCATCTTATAAGATTGTCGCCCCTTGACGATTGATCTAGCAAGACCACATAATCTGAAAATTAGCTGCAAACAGTTATTGTGGTTTTGCAAATCTTCCTGTGTCATGAAACAGAGAAAAACGAAATGACAATAAACTTGGTTACAGTATGCATAAGGCAAATTATGAATAGTTTTTAAAATCCAACATAATAACAAATGCACCTTAGGATAATATTAACACTCCCAGTATAGGAAACAAAATTCATAGGGAGAAATTTGAACTATTTTGTGCTTTTCTGTTAAAAAAACCCCTGAAATAATCACATGTATAATTTATCCAATTTGTTTTAAATTGACACAGCTGGTAATCGTAGCTCTTCGCTTGAGTCTCACCCTTTATCTCCATTACTTTGACTATGATCTTTCATTGGAAACAAGGTAACAATAATAATAAAAAATAAATAAGTAAATGAATGAAAAATAACAAACATCTTATTCCAAATGTTACATGTATTTCATAATGTTTTCCACACATGTTGCCTTCTAAAAGTTCTAGTTCTATTTTATTTGAGGAAATGATTGATTTAGTTTATTTCAGATGTTGTCATTGATTGAATATCATCATGTTGAATTGGATTTCAAAATGCAACATATTGTGACTCGAAGTTTATCAGTACATAGCTTGTACATTTTTTTCTTAAAAATAAAAGTACATGTAATACCATTTTATACACGCAAAGCACAGCCCAAAAAGGAACAACTACTAAAACTAGAAGTACTACTCTAGTAATCTACACTAGTAAAAAGAAAAGAGGGAAAACACAGTAGCATAAATTTCTTTCATAAGGGCAAATTAAAATTGTAGGACTAACAAAATCAAGCTTTTATGTTAATGTTATTTTGTTATAAAAAAGAAGACAGGTATTAACGTTAGAAAACTTTTTAAAAAAGGTACTTACTGCTCCTCAAACAATAACTAAGCATGATTATATTTTAAGGTAACAATAATAATAAAAAATAAATAAGTAAATGAATGAAAAATAACAAAAAATCTTATTCCAAATGTATTTGTATTTCATGTTTTCCACATGTACTACATGTACATTTTTTTTTTTAAATAAAGCACTTTTTACATTTGTAAACATTATAACAGCTACTTGGATATAGCAACACTCCGTTGCTATAGCAACACTACGTTGCGCCAATGTAAGACCGACGATACGGCCAGATACGTTGGGGCAATGTTGATCAACAATGTTGACCCCACGCAGTAAACCTTGTAAACCGTTACATTATTTTGCTCGTCGGCGTTATAGGGGCCAACGTTACAGTTGGCCCAACATCGGCCTTGCTCACAGCTTTTATGTTGGATAAACATTGTCCCAACCAGCGCCGTAACTAGGGTAAAATTTTAGGAGGGGGGGGGCACAAGGGGGCGCACCATTTTTGACACAGGGGGCACTTTAACCCAATTAAAACTAATTTTCGATTGTGTTTTTCTTAAACAAGCCCCTTTTCAGGGCTTTTCTGACGTGTTGAGGTAAAACAAAATACATTCTGCGAGTAAATAATTAAAAGATGGTTTTTAAAACTTTGAAATTACTACATAAAAGCTCATAAAATGTAAAACTTTTTCTGGTAATTTTTAATCTCAACAGTCCAGATTTCAAATGGGAGGCACCGGAGGGGAGGGACATCATGGGGGGGGGGGGTACGTGCCTCCCGTACCCCCCTCCCTTTAGTTACGCCCCGGGCCAAACACCGGGCCAACGTACCGTCATTCTAAAAGTGACTTAGAATTGAGTTATAATTAACTCAAGAAATTTGTGTTTGATTATGCATTGTATTTTTATATTCACATTATTTAACTTATGATGCCAGTGACTTAAAGCAATCTACACTAGCCCAATGCAGGACCCTTTCCCTGTGGTGTTTATGGATACAGAGTCGTAAGTATCGGGGCCCGTTTCTGGGGCGGAAAATTTTCAGAGCTCCATAATTCAAATCTTACCTGTAAGAAGCTACTAATCTCACCGGATTAAAATTCCATGGCGCGGGTTTCCCGCTAGTAATAATAAAAAAACAAAAAGGTATAAAAGGTATGAATTAAAATCACTTTCTAAATGGTTTAAAAGCGCATTAACATTCAAAACTTAGTGTTTCAAATTAAAAAAATAAAATAAAAAACAAACAATTATTTGTTTTGTTTTTGAATCAGCGTATGCTTATAAACGAATTCCAATCTCCTTTGAGTAAAATCTTGCCATCTTTCTTTTCGGAGAATTGGTCACTTTTGAATAATCTCAAGGTCTCTTGTAGGGTTTCGTGGAGGGCAGTTTTGGTAAAATCAGTGACGTGCGTGAAGAAGTCGAGGAGGAGACGTCCGACCTCGGTCATATCTTCAGGACTCTCGAAGCAGCTGGTGATATCTACCCGCTCTTGGATAACAAATTCGTGCGATATTGGGATGTTTTTCATTCTACAGGCTTCCTGGACTTCACGGGATGTTGTAATGGGTCGATGGTCTTTCTTCGTCATCTGCGCTCCATGTTCTTCTGTTTGATAAATACAATTTTAAGATAGTTATGTCAAGGGAAATCGATAATATCGATCAGGTTTCCAATAATTAATAATGCTTTGTTTTGCTGGGGTTATTTAGACTTGATTTGAAGTCTGAGATCGCAGTGATTTGTCTGATGTATCAGCCATGCAAAATGCAAAAACGCAAATTGCCTCCCTTAGATAGGCTATCGCGTGGATCGAAGGTTTTAATCCACAAGAGGGCGCTATTTCAGGCAGTTAACTATCAGATAGAAGGAGAAAACACTATCACAGACTTGACACCAAATCAAGGGGGTGAATTAGTCTGGTTCCCTGACCAAAGATTCCCAGACGACTCTTGTTAAAAACTCTTAGGTCAGGCATCATCCAAAGCTAAACATAGATTATGACGCAGCATATATAAATATTGATTACTTGTCACCAACGGTGGGCGATGTCATTGGGTAAAAAACGAAGCGCTGATGACGGGCTTTGTGTACTTTAAAAAACCCTGGGATAATCAGTTTGTAAAAATGTTACAATTATATTCAAATAAAAATAAAAGTGTTGAATTTTTTAGGGAAAAAAGGGGAATAAACGATCACGGATGTGTCTGCAAAATTTTTGAATTTTTATCAACAAAAGAAATGTCCGACCATCAACGAAAACTGTCCGAATGTTGACGACAACGAGTTCGGAGCATTACGAAAAAGGAGGAATTCCTCCTTTTTGTCACGTGACATTTGGGTGATACCTGACCCTAAAATCAACAGAGGATAGTCTGAGATTCTGGGGTCTGGAAACCAAACTAGGGGTGAATTCACAGGGTGAAAAACATAACAGCAGAGTGGCCAGTGAGCATTATCCATAGATGAATTATTCATAATCTGTTTATGCAATGAACGCACATGCGCTGTATTGAGAAGTGTCCGCCCAGGCAGCGTGCGGATATTTTTTGGGGTTGTCCACACAAAAATAAATTGTTTAGATTGGTTTCTTTGTAAATATTCGTTGATACATTTTTTAGTTTATTTTTTTTTCTCGTTCGATATCTCGTTTGAAAGTTAATAACTTTGGTCATCCTACAAAAAATAGAAATTTGATTCTTTTTTTATTCTAAATTCGGCTTGAGCATGCATCATACAATCATCACTGGCTAGTGAATATGATGTCAGCGAATATGACGTCAGAAACGGGGTCGCCAACAAAATCACCCCTTTGACTTGGTGTCAAGTCTGTGATCAGGTTTTTTTGTCTACCTAAAAAAGCCTGTGCGAGCCCAAACTTTACCGCAGCATAAACAAACTCCCGATTTTGTTTTCTTCTTTTCCGAATCTGAAACATTGTTTTTGGTCAAGTCGCCACTCTAAGAAGCGCATTACGTACCTGTAACGGCAGTTATTTGCATCATGCCACCGGGTTCCAGCAGATTGTACAGATCTCTGAGTGTACCCGGAAGGTCTTCAAAGTAATAGACGGAATGCATTGCGTTGATGAAGTGGAACTTCCCGCCGTCGTTTCCGCCGTTCTCCAGGAAGGCATTCACCGTCTCTGTCCGCCAATCGTAACTAATATCGTGAAGCTGAGTTCCCTGTGTGACGACACGTTTCTGGTATTCTTCTACCATGTAGGTAGATGGCTCTACGATCGTAGCTTGGACGGGGTGCACGGTTTTGTTTCTGTCTCGAATGGCTTTCAAAATTTCATCTTCGCTGTCACCTGAATAATATATCACATGGTTTTCAAACACTCAAAAATACAAGATTTAATTCGTCAAAAATCTATAATTTCACCTTTACCAATCAATACTCGAAGACATTGAAGTTGCAGACTTATACTGAACCCCCTAATCCGTAGTAACAGATTGGTAATCAATTGCGGATCTGTAATCCGTAATTACGAATTACTAATCCGTAATTATAGATTGGTGATAAATTATTACAGAATAGTAATCCGTTATTTCAGCTTGCAACATACCCTTGCCAGGTCCGATGCTGAGTACCCGCGTGACGTCATCACCGGTGAAGTTAAGTGAGTTGATGACCGGGCGTAGTTGTGTGTCTATCCAGTTACACGTAACTTGGAATCTATCGCTGTGACGATGGTAGGTGTCGAAGGCACGCCAATACATGTTCGAACTCTCGGTTAATTTATTCGCTGACATTTTTTTTTACCACGGACGGTCAGACGCTGTTGTTTTGAACTGAAACGGCAATAAATGGCAACAGATGAAATGTAGTATAGTCGTTGTCATGTTACAATAGGTAGTTCCCGATAGACGCCATCTTTTCAGGCAATGTGAATCTTTGATATTCTTTATTATTTCTTTTAATGAAAATGTTTCATTAAAAAGGGCAAATTTGGGCCAACTCAGTTATACTCAAGGCCTCCTATACAAAATAGCGGTCAGTGAACAAAAAAAGGTCGACAGCCTAAGTAGCATGTGACATCACAATCATGTTAAACGAAAAAAGAGTCACAGAACATGGACTTCCTCGTGCAGGCACAATTTGTACACAGCTCAATAGAACAAAACATGAAATGTTACACTTAAAATACGAGGACAGCATTGGTTAATAGTCACAGACCAGTAGTGGCACTTTCTGTGAACCTAACATACAAGAAATCATAAACCTGTGAAAGTTTAGGTTCAATCGGTCAACGGAGTCACGAGAAAATAGTGAAAACCACTATGTTTTCACTACTCATCGAG
Organism: Marthasterias glacialis; assembly: GCA_911728455.2. Taxonomy (NCBI): domain Eukaryota; kingdom Metazoa; phylum Echinodermata; class Asteroidea; order Forcipulatida; family Asteriidae; genus Marthasterias; species Marthasterias glacialis. Next base: position 24,350,465 of record OU452225.1, read on the forward strand.
TTTCGGCCTCACGAGATCAAAACTAACACTGTCACTCATTTCTAAACAAAAACAAAAAAAAAATTTAAAGCAATAATATTTCAAGGGGAGTTTTCAACCATGACCGTCCTTATACCATGTAAATTATGTACAAATCAGCTGAGTATTAATTTCAAACTCTCACCCATGCTGTGCACACCATTTTTCAACAATAAACAATAAAGTTTCCAAAAGATCTATGGTTACTGTAAAAAAAGGAGATATATCGGAGCAATCTCAGTGTTGTGTTCCTACTACTTATTCATCGTTGAACACGGCTAATATTCATGCGCTACATGACAGATACAAAGTGTACAAAAAAAGGGTGGATCACTGTCCTCCCAGTTTTAATGGCGATTGCTATGTCTGATTCTTATCAACTTTTGGGGGCAAGAAGAAATGGGACACATCTCCAAGGGTCATTCCGTGCCAACTCACCTGAAATTCTGAAAAGTTGGTTTCTCAACTCCTTCATGTTCAGAAAATTATTTTAATGAACATAGTATTTTGCCCATTGGAGGCCTATATCTCAATTTGGAGATATAGGCCTCCAAAAATCACCAAAATTAAAAAGAGGGGGCGGGCTTAAATTTTTAGGGGTCCATATATCAGAAACGGCAAGGGGTAGGAATCTAAAATTTTGTGTTTGTTCATCGCACCCATAGAGGATTGTTTAAAAAAAAATTAGCAAAATCTGAGTCGGTCACTGCCAACCCATCAGGTGAGTTAGCACGGAATGACCCCCAAACGTGATCGGCTGTTAGTTTTAAACTTCTTGATGTTTAGTGATAATGAAGACACCAAAATTGATGTAAAAACTATCTTTATACAAAGCAGCAATACTACCTGATTGGAAACCGTAAAGTTTACGCCTGTGTCACACGAACTGTAAACGTTTCCAAACTCCTTTATTTGTAATTACTGTAAGCAGATTACATCTGGTTGAAAGGGTTGTTCGAAATCTACGAAAATACAAAAAACAATTTGATAACACAATAAGTAGACTTCAACAAAGCTCTTATAACAGCCTCTAACTGTAAGTACAAGTCTCTTAAACAACAATAACACTGTGCATTAAAATGTCAAACCGCACATGAATTATCAATTCTGGAGTAACTATTCCAACATGAAATCTCAACTTACACTACTACAGTACACTGTCTTGCGTCCGATTTAGAACAAATAACAGGAAATTGTTATGCTAGGTCCAAAGTAAATATAGCTTGCAGTCACTAGGTATTACCCTTGTTAGCTCTGCAATTCAACACTTCATTATCAATGAGAGATCAGTGAGATCGCAAGGAAACTATTTAGAAAACCTCTCTTCCGTACAGTTATCGCGCACACGGAAGTCAATGAGTTGTTTTCTTCACGTGGCAAGGTCTAGTGTCCAGTTCATAGGCATCCATGAAGTATAAAATGTGTGGAAACAACAGACTAAAGTCTCATGCACAATCTTGAAACTATGGAGAGCGCTATGCACAATTTTGTGGTACAAACACAATGAAAAATGAATCAAGTTTAGCCCTAAATCTTACGGGAAAACCCCTGCAATGTACACCGTTGCTCAGCTATTCTCATAAATGGTACGGTGCTTGAGCAGACCTCCTTTCTTCAACATGGCTTAGATGTGACAGAACACCTAGTTATTGCACCGGATCTTTGTTCAGGAACACCACACACACCGTGCACCTAAACATTGGATAGAAGTACACGTACCCCTTCCAATCGCTGAACCCTGTTCCCAGGACTAGGAGCACAGTACCACCAATAATGAAAAAGGGAACAAACAATAACAAGCACATTATGTCATCACAAAATGGATTGATTCAAGTCGTTATCAACAGATTCTCGTTGCCTTTGCAGGACAGTGGTGCTCGATATATGTGGCAGGGTGTACAAACTAATTTTTACACATAATAACAGATACCACATAAAAAGTACACACGCACATAGCGTGGACGGAGCGCACTTGAACTATTCAATGGTCCATACCATTTGCAGACACTTGCTCACGTAAAAATTGACAAAGAAATGTATGAAGCAGAAAGGCAAAGTTGATTCTTTATTTAAACAAATTTCAATTTAAGTAAACTCAGGTCAGATTCTTGTCTTTTAAGCATAACCAGAACCCATTATGCTACAAACAAACAGCAACGCTGACTGACGTTTCATTTTTTGTTTAATTCAACTCTGTGCTCTAGTGCCAACGGTGGCACAATCCACATAGTTGCCACACAAACATTAACGTACACAGTACCATCGCGAAATTCTTTAAAGGTGCACACCGGCTTCGTTGGGCTATTTGGGCTACAAAATAGGCTAACATATGACTTCAAAGGTCTTTCTGAATCCTCATGCCTCGTCATTGTAATAATTCATACATAAACAGAGCACCAGACTACTTACAACATTGCGCAACATTGTCACGTAAACTTGACAGTTGCAACGGCTGGAAAAGCGTATAGGCTGACCTTTGACGGTGTTTTTTTTTCTTTACATTTTTCGTTAATTACGTGATATTTTGATGATTTTTTTTAAGAACAACCATTTAAAAATTATCGTCTGTCATTCCACATCACTAAATTAGCTAAACAGTAAGCCGGTGTGTCCCTTTAAGAGTTAAGGAAAAGTTATGTTGCTGTTTCTTAACTGTGTATCGCTATCTTAAAGTAAACTATGTACCACTAGAAACTACTAATTCTAGTCGTATAAATTTTAATAGGTAAATCTACCTCGAAGTGTAAAAACTTTCCATTTTAGAACACTGTTTTGTTGTTGGAGAGTTGCACACAGCTGATGAAGTTTGTGAAACACACGCTAAGCGACGGCTTTTTTTTTAAGTTGTACAAAAATGTTTCATTGGTCTAAAGTTTAACTAAAAAATGACGTGGTTAAAGTTTGTCCAATCACAAAATTTGTTACAGCACTTTGTTAGTAAGGATGTACACTTTCAAAATCCGTTTTGGACTAAGCAATCAGCCGTTGGGTTGCTGAAATAATATTAGAAAAAAACCCTCATGCGGCTAAATCAGGTATATTTTAGGGATTTCTCCATACAAAATTGCCCAAGGCTGGACGTATAAACCCTCAAAATGACGTGGCAAAATGTTTTCCAATTGAAAAAAAAACAACTAGTCAACATGAAGAAGTAGGTATTCACGATAAATATACTGTTTTAGACTAGTTTGTACTATCAAGAGTTCCAGAGATATTATCATATACATCAGACTGATGTTTTCAGGAAATGTATACACGTAAACGCGCGCGCCCACATGTACGTTTTCAACATGAAGTTTACATGACAAATTTTATTGCGCCTTCGGCGCTCTATAGTCTTTGCAGCATTATCAGGTATAGCCACCGTTCTCCGAAACGTGCGCATGTTCACAACTACAGAAACGATGGAAAATTACCTAGTAAGTATGCTGCCATCTATCGTTCCAAAATCTCCCAAAGTTGGTTTAATGATGAATGTACTCGTTGACAAGGTGATATTGTGTGCATATAGATTGCATAACGATAAAAAAATAACGATTACGAATCAGACCATTGGCAACACTTCTTCCAACACTTTGCGTTTAAAAATCTATGAAAAGATTGAAAATAGTTACAAAGTTAATATTAAAGTAATATACAGACTGCTTTTAACCTACACCAATCAAACATTTCAAGCTGACAATGATTTGATGTCATGAAATTGATTAAGACGGATACACAAAACTTTTCATGCATGCTTTTCATTGGATGCATTCGGTGTTTTGTGTTTGCCCTATACCTAATTGAATATTGAGTTTACTTTTAATTTCTAAATGGTTGAAAAAGTGTTTTGACATTCAAAAACGTGAGTTTCAAATTTAACAACAAAATTATTTGTTTTGTTTTTGAATTAGCGTATGCTTATAAACGAAATCCAGTCTCCTTTCATTAGTATCTTGCCGTCTTTTTTTTCGGAGAAACGGTCACTTTCGAAGATTTTCAAGGTCTCTTGTTGGGTTTCGTGGGAGGCAGTTTTGGTAAAATCCGTTACGTGCGTGAAGAAGTCGAAGAGGAGACGTCCGTCTTCGGTCATATCTTCTGGACGCTCGAAGCATTTGGTGACATCTACCCGCTCTTCGATAAAGAATTCGTGGGATATTGGGATGTTTTTCATTACGCAGGCTGCCTTGAATTCTTGAGATGTTGTAATGGGTCGTTGGTCTGTCTTCGTCATCGGCGCACCATGTTCTTCTGTTTGACAAATACAATTTTAAAAATATTTATGTCCAGGGAAATCCATAATATTAATTAAAAGAAAACGATCAGTTTTCCCATAATCGATAATGCTTTGCTTTGCTGGGCTGATGTAGACTTGATTTCAAGTCTGAGATCGATGTTATTTGTCTGATGCATCAGCCACGCAAAATGCAACAACGTTGAGGGCGCTATTTCAGGCAGTTAACTACCAGGTAGAAGGAAAAAACACTACCACAGACTTGAAAACAAATCAAGGGGGTGAATTCACTGTCAGAGTGGCCAGTGAGCATTATCCATAAGTTGCATTACTCATAATCTGTTTATGCAATGAACGCGCATGCGCTGAAATTGTTGTTGTTGTTGTTGTTGTTGTTATTGTTATTTCGTTCCATATCTCGTATGAAAGTTAATAACTTTGGTCATCCTAAAAATATAGCAGAGTGATTTTTTCCTCAGGTCAAATCGGCTTGAGCTAGCACGTATCATAAAATCCTTTAAGAATAATGATCACTGGCTAGTCTGCTGTTAATTTTTTCTGCAACTGCTCCCTTCGGGCAGTGAATATGACGTCAGAAATGGGGTCGCCAACAAAATCACGCCTTGGACTTGGTGTTAAGTCTGTGATCAGGTTTTATGTCTACATAAAAAAGCCCGTGCGAGCCCAAACTTTACTGCAACATAAACAAACTCTCGATTTCTTTTTTCTTTTCTGAATCTGAAACATTTGTTTTTGGTCAAGTCGCCACTCTAAGGAGCGCATTACATACCCGTAACAAGAGTCATTTGCATCATGCCACCGGGTTCCAGCAGATTGTACAGATCTCTGAGTGTACCGGGAAGGTCTTCAAAGTAATAGGCGGAATGCATTCCGTTGATGAAGTGGAACTTCCCGCCGTCGCTCCCGCCGTTCTTCAGGAAGGCATTCGCCGTCTCTGTCCGCCAATCGTAACTAATATCGTGAAGCTGAGTTCCCTGTGTGACGACACGTTTCTGGTATTCTTCTACCATGTAGGTAGATGGCTCTACGATCGTAACTTGGACGGGGTGCACGGTTTTGTTTCTGTCTCGAATGGCCTTCAAAATTTCATCTTCGCTGTCACCTGAATAAAAAACCACATGGTTTTCAAACACTCAAAAATACAAGATTTAGTTCTTCAAAAATCTATATGTTCACCTTTACCAATTACACTATATTCAAAGACATTGAAATGTAGACTTTTACTGAACCCCCTAATCCGTATTAATAAATACCTAGGACAGTTTGTGGATTCTGATTGGTCAAAATGTGATCACGTGGGGGTGTATTAACGGCGATATAAAGACCGGCTAACAAAACAAGAAAATTTTAGCCGTTTATTTCGTTAAAAAGGTATTTATTAATGGGAATAACAGTGCGAGGACCCGGTCTTCACTGCTTGGTAATGACCTTGGGTGGTGGCTGGCCGCTGTTAACGACCGCGCCTCCGGCTTGGTCGTTAACAGCGGCCAGCCACCACCCCGGTCATTACCAAGCAGTGAAGACCGGGTCCTCGCACTGTTATTCCCTAAATAACAGATTGGTAACCAACTGCAGATCTGTACTCCGTAATTACGAATTACTAATCCGTAATTATAGATTGGTGATAAATTATTACAGAATAGTAATCCGTTATTTCAGCTTGCAACATACCCTTGCCAGGTCCAATGCTGAGTACCCGTGTGACGTCACCACCGGTGACGTTAAGCGAGTTGATGACCGGGCGTAGTTGCGTGTCTAGCCACTTCTGCGTAACTTGGAATCTATCGCTGTAACGAAAGTAGGCGTCGAAGGCACGCCAATACATGTCCGAACTCTCGGTTATTTTATTCGCTGACATTTTCCCACCACGGTCGGTCAGTCACTGTTGTTGTTAACTGAAACGGCAATAAATGGCAACAGATAAAATGCAATATAAACTGCAGAGTTGAAGTGTTTAAGTGAATAAAAGTATTTTTTACCCAGAGGAAAAAAAACATAAAAATTTGAAATGCAATATAATCACAGGCTGCGCAATCTACGTTGTGATTTTGATATTTTGTGTGCAAAGCAAAACTACAGTTTTCTTGAAACTAACCTATCGCGATATTTTAGACGAAAACGAGAGGCTGTTGCCGCGCGATAAAAATCATAAGGGCTTCGCGCTGGCGATTCGGTTCGTCTGAAAGGGTGACAGTTTATCGGGGGTTTACACTTTTTGGGCATGCAAATTGCACAATAAACACAAATTTGGAAAAGATCTAATGTTGCTCTAAAAAAAGAAATGTACCAGAGCAATGTCAGTGTTATATTTCTACTACTTATTCATCGTTGAAAACGGCTAACAATACGCGTGACAGATACAAAGTGTAAAAAGGGGCGGATCGCTGTCCTCCCTTATTTATTAACAGAGAGTGCTATGTACGATTTTTATTTTTTTCTTCCCTCGGGGGTAAAAAGACTTTAATTCACTTAAACACTTTAACTCTGGCATTTACAATTGTAAACAGAAATCTAAATTATTGCAAAGAGAAAATATGTCCCATTTCACATTAGATTTGGCACGTTTATCGTTGGTAATATAAATGTTTCTATCTCAAAATAAATTTTTAATCCCTTTTTGTAAAGAATAAAGGATGGTTTGCTACTAACCGTTCATTTCCATTTTATAAATATGGTAGCGACCTAGTAGGAGAATTAAGTTCATGGCATTCCATTTTTTAACATTTAATATAATATGGTTATTAAAACCTTTCTGCCGACCCTTATTTCCTCCAATCCACACCGCATTAGTTTTATCGATATTTATTTTAAGACCAGAGATGCTAGAAAACTCATAAAGAATTTTAAAAGCTCTATCAAATGAGTGTTTTGAACCATCTAAAAACAACACTGTATCGTCAACATACTGGGATAATCTATATTCCTTATCCATCAACTATATTCTCCTTAAATTCTTATCCCTACGAATAATTGTGCCCAAAATTTCTGCACGCAATTAAAACAAATAGGGGCCTAGACCGTCACCTTGTCTACAACCACGGCCTATTTTAAAGGACTCTGATAAAACATTTTTTTAAGACTTCAGCTCCACTGTAGAAAACTCGAAACCATTTTTGTATGGATGGGCCAAAATTAAACTTTTCCAAAATATTTAGTATCAAATCATGTGAAACTGAATCAAAAGCTTTTTTTCAAAATCAATTAACAAAAACATATCAGGAGTCTCATTTATCTCCGTATAATTAAGCAAGTCATATATCAAACGAATATTTGCACCAATGTAACGCCCTTGCAAGAAACCTTTTTGATTTTCGTGAATGGCATTTGGGAGACATGCTTTAAGCCTATCTGCTATGCGACCATCAGAAGCTAATTTATACAAAATATTCAAAATTGAGATTGTTCTTTAAAAATTGACGGAGTTTTTCCCCTTTGGACAATAAAGTAAAAAATCCACATTGCTGAGTAACAGAAAGTTTGCCGGTATCATAACCGTAATTAAGAGACCGCAGTAAATACCAAGAAAAATCTGAGGAAAAAAACTGTAAAATTCCAAACGCATGGTTTTAGAACGACTGGATCTTTTCAGTCCGCACGTACTTAATAACACAAAAGATGGCGGTGCCCTGTGGGGAAATAATAACTAAAAAAGAGACTTTGTTGGAAGTTCTTTACGTCAGTTACTGGACATTATGGAGAGAAATAAGAAATAGGAAAAAAGGAAAACTTAGTTTTACAAAAAACGTAGATTTGCATAAGTAAAAGGAGATCACAAATGCATTAGATGGCTAAGAAACAACCCCGAGTTTTGCGTGAAGTTTTACACCCAAAAATGAAAAATACAAAAATAAAACATTACTGTGTACAATACCGCCCAAACCATAAAGCATAAAGTTATGTACGATTTTTATAAACATTTGGGGGAAAGAAGAAATGGGACACATCTCCAAACGTGATCGGCAGTTAGTTTTAAACTTCTTGACTTTTACTGGGATAATGAAGACACACAAATTAATGTAAAAAAATAGAATGTAGCAATATTACCTGCTCGGAGAAGTCCTGCATGCACGACGTTGATCTGCTCGTAATGGTACAGTGCTTGAGCAGACCACCTGTTTTCAATAATGGTCTGGGTGTGACCTTCGCTGTTGGTGCACCAGGGCTTTTTACTCATACATCGCTTGCACTCCTATATTCACTGAATGGAACTACACGCACCGCTACCAATCGCCGGCCCTGCATTTGGAAGGTCAGTACCTTTTGATAAGGGAACAAAATAATAGCACGAAAATAGGACCTGTTTTATAAATGCAAACGTGAAAGAGTTTAACGGCCTCTCGTTTCGACCCTGGCAGAGTCTTTCTCAAGGGCCCTTGACAAAGACTCTGCCAGGGTCGAAATGTGAGACCACTAACAATTTTTTTGCAAGTAATAACAATCACAGATGTAACAAAGTGGAACAAAGTTCCTGTCCAAACCGGAAGTTGAAGTTTCATCTAACTAACCTTTATGCATATAAAGCAACAAAAGATACAAATAAAAAAATTGCCCTTCAGCACAGCACAAGGAGACAAAAACTCGCACACAATATTGACCTTATTTTCAATTACGCAATCACTTTATTACGTTCAAGCCGAACACCGTGAGTTTGTCCACAAACTCTCTATTTCTAATTGTTGTTTTTTTAATTATTTTTATTTTATTTTAATATTTAAATTTTCAAACTCCATTTATTCCCCAAGCAAGCGATTCCCTTTAAAAATAAGGCATTCCCCGTTCAAATCAGTCCAGGTACTGACCCAGAAATTTCATTAGCAGAGTTGTGCCACAGGGGTGTCGTAAATCTACCCCAGAATTATAAGCAATGACCTTGCAGTGTTTACACAAGGCCACCGCATGTTTGGACTCACCGCTCCCTGATGGCTTGGCCTCAGAATCTGTGAATGGCGTCATTCTCTTGTATGTGGTCTGACATCTAGGGGCGCACTCCATTAAATAAACTCCGATAGCACAAAGTGCAAAACTCTAAATATTCAAAAATACTTAGAAGTCCCACAGCGTTTTCAAATTGAAAAGAAAAGTAATCATTGAGTCCTAAACTTCCAACCCCGGTCAATAAAATTTGCCATAGTCCCATTCCTTGCTCTATGATAGTCCCAAGGCCCGTCGTTATTCTCCGTCCAAGTAAAAACACCCCTACACTTGTGTAAATTTCAAAACGTCCGTGCATCGATCTTGAAAAAATGGTCCTTCACCTACGAGCGAAAAGGATAATTTTTTTCAGGGCCTAGGTCATCCAAAATACCTCAAGTTAGAAGCCAACAACCCCCAGGTCACAATATTGTGTAAAGTTTTTACACTGTACCCCTTTTAATTGGTCCTCAGATCTTTGTAGTATGGAATATTTTGAGGGCATACAAAAAGTTCATGAGACCGACCATGGACCGACGGACTGTTTTCTCCCTATTTTGCGGGGTACACCTTTATCTAGATTTAATAGTTTTTTTTAGCAATCCAGGGTTGTGCATTGTTTATTACAGATAAGGACAGGGTCAACAAACTCTCATGAATGGGTGTCTACTGGACTCGCTCCCACATGCCTGATGTTGATTTTATAGTCGTGGAAACAACATCTAAAGATAATTTTATGTGAAAACAAGAATAAAAAAAAACAATTGTCTGAAATCCCTACCGTACAGCCAACGGCAGTAAGTTGGGCCGTCAAGGCAATTTTACTACGCAGGGTTTTAATAGACCGATTGCGCAACCCAAGTCACGTGACCTGTAGTGGGTATTTATAATGTAAACAAACACGACGTCCTCCATAGAAAAGTGCGGTACGGTACATGATGATTGTAGCATTTTGTTTAATCGATCGAGGCTTTTCTTTCTCGAAGTTTATCAAAAATATTCCAGAGTTTGTATACCAGAGACCTTTGAGTGGATGAATAAAGCCTGCATTAAGGACAGTTCCAGCAAATCTTAAATTATACACGGAACGTATAATGTGGTAGTACTGGTTGCACTAAGCTGGTGTTTTTTACATACTCGTGCTAAGAATTTCAGGCTGATATTAGAAAAATTGCTAAGCATTTGCATATATTCAGTGTAAAATTACAAAAGGGAACCTATTATTATTAAAATTTGACTGGATGTCGTTCTCTTAAAATTATTATGAGTGACGATTATTTGCGTCTCACAATCAAGGCACTCCAGTCTCCAATGAAGTACATCTGGTCCCCGCCCCGTTTCTCCGTACACATGTCGCTTTTGAGGAACTCTACCACTTCGCTCTGGAGCTCAGCCGGGGCGTCCTGCACGAAGTTGACGGCGTGGGTAAAGAAATCAAGCAACAGGTTTGCATCTTCCGTGCGGTCTTCGGCCTTGCTGAAACAGCCGGTGATGTTGGACCTCACCTTGATGGTGTAGTTTTCCGATACGGGGATGTTCTGCTTGGCACACGCAGCCTGGACTTCTGCGGAAGTTGGATGGTGTTGTCTAACGCCCCCTAGGAGTGGAAACCTCTTCCATAGTCTCCCCAAGCCAGAATTCTCTTTTATAGAATACACAGAGTAAATCAATTAAAGTCAGCTTTTGATCTGTTCATAATAATACAAACTTACGTCTAAAGTTGTAACAGGAGCATTTTGTTGTTTTAAACGACACATCTGCTTTTTGCAAAAGGGTCCAGAATTTGAAAACTTTGGTTTACAGAATAGTTCCTATAATATAAAAGACATCATAATTATTATTAACACACACCATGCGGGGTTTGGGGTCCAAGTCAAAACAGAGCAACCTAGAGATTTCGTTCTAGTGAACTTGGAAAACGCGGCAGCTGTATAGACGAATCTTCATCATTGTTTTTTCCCCTTCTTTTTTAAAGGGAAGTTGCCAACCCCAAGGCCCTAAAAGGCCAGGTCACTCAAGGTGAGGGCTAAAAAGAGGGAAGGTGATAAAAGAAGAGGGGCAAAAACCGTACCTGACACCACGATCACCATCATCACACCCCCGGGTTCGAGTCTGTCATACAGATCCTTCAGAGTAGCTTCTAAATCAGGGACATAGTAGATGGAGTGAACTGAGCTAATGAAGTGAAACTTGACGTTGTCCTTTCCCGCAAGTTCTCCCCGGAACTCATCCAGAGTTTGCGTCTTCCACTCGTAGGACATGCTTTGCTGCTGCGCTGCATCGTCGGCGGCTATCCGCGCCTTGAAGCGCGCCACCATATCAGCTACTGGCTCCACAATCGTTGCATTGACACGACCGCCGGGTTCTTTTCTGTCTCGGAGAACTTTCAAAACTGTGTTCTCAACAGTTCCTTAAACAAAAGGACAAGGTTTTTGTATTTAACGAATAATTTGTTTTAGCTCCAAGATGATCAGGCGACCTCAAGCTTTCGCTGTAAAATAATAAGATATATCTTGTTTATCATGTTTAACACGCGTATGGTTAGACCCCATGCACGCACGTCACACACACTTGCAGTCAATCCGGTTGGTAATTCTGATGTCATTACAGCATAAACCACGCCCACTTCACACGCGCCGGCTCCTCAGAGTGAAGTACCATTACCAATATTTCTACAACGATTTACGCAAAAAGCTAGGTGGTTGTATTTAACACATGTGTTGTTTAGACACTAAATCTGTTTAATAATGTTCTTCTCTGTTTTAAGAAATTTGTCTAACCGCGCGTATGACATAGTGGCTTACCAACAAGATAGGTGTACGTGAAAACGCCGCACTGTGCGCCGCGTCGACTCAAATGCGCACTACACTGTATAACACACTGTGACACTGACTTCTAAAATGGCGCAACCAAATGCATTGATCTCCATAATACTGACTGGAGATCAATGACCTTATGCACATGACGTCATTTGAGTAGGGCGCCCTCAGTAAGAGATCAAAAAGAAGGATGCTCATTGGCCCATCCTGTGCGCCGCGCATACATAATGTGTGTTTTCCATTGTTGCACCAGCGTTTTACCTCTGAGATGGCGGCATGATGACGTCAATGCATAAGGTCTATTGTTATGGTGACGTCAGGTGAATTGGGTCAATTCGGGAGATGAACGAAGAATTTGGAAATGCCTACGAAAGTTTATTGTCACCAACTTACCGTCTCCTGGTCCGATACACAGAACTTTCATCGGCTCAGTGTTGTCGTCCATGGATTTGACTACTTCTCGAAGTTGGGTCTCCATCCAGCTGATCAAGACGTTATGTCTGTCTGCCACTCGGTCGTAAACACCGAACGCCCTGTGGTAATACTTCATATCATCCGTTAAGGGTCGAATCGACGCCATGATGATGTCACAACCAACACTGCTACAACAAAACAAACAGAAATTAAATACACCGCCAAAATATAACGTCTTCAGATTTTAAAAACTAGCATAACTGTAGCGTGCCTGTGTAGCAGTGGAGCTAGCCCAGTTTTGTATTGGTGTTTTGCAAAGCACAGAAAGATGCTGCTTTATCAACCAGCCAAAATACAACGAAACGTATTATTTTTTTTTGGTCTGGCTCCCTGCCAATGTTTACTTACTAGGTTTTCTGATTACTATTATTTTATATAATTTTAATATTTTCTAGAAATGACTATAATTCATAAATTTACATCTTATCAACTCCTTTATGACCTGTAAGTTTCTAGCGACTTTTTACAAATACATCAGTTTCTAAACAAAAATCAACTTGCACTACAGGTAGAAAATTGCATTCATAAAACACTTTGGGTCAAAGGTCACGTAACTGAAACTAAACCCTTGCAGATTGGCTTGTGCCCAAATGCAGTGGGTAACAAGTCTTTCTGGGCCTTGCATGATAAATTACTACCTGCACATAACAGCACAATAAATGAAACAGATTATAGACCATTCCACGGAATCAACTGTCACTGTGTGACCATCAAGTCTCAGGTCTAATGACGTGAAGGTCTACGTCATTACAATACGTAGTGCAGCCATTTTGGCTCTGACTCAGACCCGACTGTATCTGCAAATAATAACTTGCGAATAAAACAGCGTTTAAGCGCTACATACGAAGAGTGGACCTGATAACAAAATATGTCCACACTGTGTAGGAACTTGAAACACTGTATGGACTTACACTCGTCCACACAGTGTTTTCACGAAGTAGATATTCTCGTTTTACTCATAAGGGAAAACATTTTCTGTGCAGCATTGAATGGCTCAAAACCGAGTATTATATTAAAGGGATCTGGTGTCCGAAAACCAGTTCTCAAAACACTCTCTAGAAATGGTGGGGGTTTTAAAGATTTCTTGTTCTTACATGCACGATGACAAAGGAATGTCTACAGTGTCATAAAGGACCTCGCACCCGATACGGAAAATGTTTAATTTTAAGTCACACGGTGCAGTCATGTGGTTTGTCTACTCGCCGGCATTCAAATCATTGTTCAGCCATGAATGGCTACCTCCATAATAATAGTAATAATACTGGAGTCTTATAGTATCTACACTATAGCGCACGTATCTACGTAGCAATCACGTACGGTACTCAATGCAATTATTATTGTCATTTTTTTACGACAGGTTTTTGAAGTTTTTGAATTATGAGAGCCATTTATGTTGCACCTTATGGGTTTACAAGGTGCTGCGGCGTATTCAGAAGTCACTGCCAGAACACCAGGCCAATAAAACAATTTAAACAATCCCTGAGAAAGTGGCAATTGGGTCATGGCAAATTTTCCCTTCCGCCATGGTTTCATCAACATAGGCTGCACGGCCTGTTATTTTTATCAGTTATTTAAATTTCTTTACAGAGCCGACTGCCCATTGTTGCCAACCGATACTCATGACTGACAAAAGTCGAGGAATCCAAGGTCCCCCACAAATCAAACCGACACAATCGCAAAAAAGCCCCAGATATGACATGTTCATTGGGAGCATCTAAATTGATCGCATTGCTTAACACAATGGTGGTTGTTGTATACCAGTTGCATGCTCTCACCTATTTTTGATCTAGCCCAAGTAGCTGTAGATATGTCTTCTTTAAGGCGGGCGCTGGATGGTCATGCAACTCCGAAAAGCTCATATGTCTGCTACGTGCACTGGCAAGAAAACATATACAATAGTTAAAGAGACCCCGAAATAACTTGTTTACTCGGTTATAGAATCAATACGTGACGTTGCATAATATCGCACTAAGTAAACACTGCCCTCTTGAGGCAAGGGTCATCTACGGACAGTCGTTGGTCCCTGGTTATCGGTGGTACAATTGTAGAGTACAAAGTGTAGGCCTCCACAAAATACAAGACAAGACAATACAAGACAAGGTTTGCATTTCCAGCCAGCCCGCTCCAATTCCACGCCTGCTCCGACAAGTTTTATAATTATATTATTAAAAAAAAACCGGAGAGTATGTTTTTTTCAGACAGTTTTTCTCACCAAATCTACAGGCACGGCCCCGTTGGTTTGCACGTCACATCACACGGCAAAAACAATTTCGACTTAGTGTGCACTACATAACACAGCACCATGTGTAGACATTTTTGTGTCGTGCATAGTGTTGTCCATGACCAGTGTGCCGTGGAGTTCACTTACAGGGGGCTGTGTCGTCATGATCGTAGTCTGCCTGTTTCTGGGCCCAGAAACATGAACTCTCACCCAGTTACTGCACGCGCCCGCCTCTACCGTCATATCACAGAGGGCGCCGTCATTATTATTCTCTGATGTGACCGCCACTCGCGAGCGTGTGCGTGCAACAACAGATTGGGAGGTCATAATTCAGTCTAGCCACAGGCTCGCTGTGATCATGACGACACAGCCCCTTTACTGCGTATCCGGCGTCTTAAATCATTCAGATATGTGTGGACCTATTATGACGTCTGGTATACTCATTGTAGTCGTCTAATAATCTCGGTGGCGCCATTTTGAAGTTAATGGCGTCCCCATGTGTTATCCTGTTCGAGTGTCACGTAATTTCACTGTATAAGTCACGCCTACTTCAAACGAACTGGCTTCCAGAAGCCCATAGGAGTTGCATTGAGCTAGTTTTTATATGAAGGGTTATGCAAGAAAAGTTTAGTTTATTGGACTTGGCCTTTTTAACGTTCAAAGACTCGAGGTCTTCTCTGAGTTATGAGTTTCTGTCATAACAAATGCTTTTGAACGATGCAATGGGTAATTTTTGTTAAAATCACACACTAACGTGTTTGGAACCGGAACCAGCGATCTTTCACCTTTGGGCGCTCAGTAGATACGTGTGTGTATGACGCGATGACGGACCACACTGCCGGATAGGGCGCATTTTAGGCAACGCGGCGTTTACACTTTATGTGCAATTTGACTTTTGCAGAATGGCGAGCGTGGCAGACAGTAGCCTAGCCGCGTGTGACGTTGGTAGTTCACAGCTTAAAGGGGTTGTGTCGTCATGATTAGCAGTAAATGGAATAACTCAGCACTATGCCCCCGTACTATGCGCGGCCACATCACAGTTTGACAAAGACGGACACATTTGTGACTTGACCGCAAGCACACGTGTGTGCAGTATCTGGGTGAGAGTTCATCGTTCAATGCACAGCATTATTTTTAAAATGGGCTCAGGTCTCTTGAAAAATCCGCCACTGCAATTTATGCTTCGTATTTTATTACTGATGCAACAGTAACATGTTTTGCAATGGCGTTATGTAGTTTTGTGCTGCTGAAAAGCATAAAAAGGGCCATAAATATACATCCGAGGAAAAAGGTGAAATTCATGATGTCGTTGATGTTTAAAAAGATGTTAAAGATAACAACCACACTTAGTCCTTTAGAAACTAGTAAATAACCAATCCATTTGATGTATACCTCACTTTGCAATACACTTCATTTTAAAAATACACTTGTACTAAGAGATCCAAGAAGGCCTACCTGGTATTTGATTATGGTTTCACTCAAGTACTCGTGAATATCCAAGGCCCTTGGTACTCGGATACTTGTAGGCCCTACTTGTTCTTGCGATGTCCCAAGCATTCGTACTCGAGTACTTCTCGGTCACCATTGGACTGCGGGCAGTACTTAGTGATTGATAAGTGATGGTGCTGTCCAATTCAGTGACACTCCGTAACTGTTGACTTGAAATCACAAGAATGTAAAAAGTATTTTTTTTTACAATTTTTTTGTGGGTGGGATTCGTATCGGGTATTCATATTCATAGTATTGTCATTTTTTGACGGGTTAATTGTAGATGAATATAAGATGACCGGTGGAACTATCATGACAGATTGCGTCATTAGATTCAACGAGTAGGTGAGACTGAGGATATTTTTTCTTATCCTCAAATAGCAATTTTTTTTCTTGGGAGATGGGGATACAAAGGGAAGAGGAAATTCTTAATATCAAAAGGAGCGTTTAAGGCATTGAAAATGGTGTACTGATACACACGTAGAACTGCTTTTTTGTATTAATGTTGTATTTGTTTATGCAAAGGAGCCTTATCCCTCAAGCAAACTGTAAATTCCTCTAAGTTGTCTGGATACGCCACTTGCACCAACCAATCCCTTTAATCACAATGTAAAACCATGGTAAAACTAAATTGAACTTTGAACTTTACTAGCTTGATCCCATGCTTGAACCTTTGCCAGCATTGGTGAACCGTTGAGCATTATTATTATCTCCACGTACGTTTGAACTCAAGGTTGAACACATGACCCTTGCACCTCTATACACGAAGAGCCAATAATGTAACCTCCACCAACAGGTTGTGCATGCATTGTGTATGTTCATGGGCATCAGCTACCCGTGTGAAGCCCGGGTGCAGCTTAGCCAGACACGACAACCGCCGGTGTCAGAAAGTCTGTGGGAAATGGAGAGGAAAGATCAACCTTTGCGTCTCAATAACAAAGCGTATCTTTTCTGCCGCATGAAATACCCCGCGGTCATTCAGAAAAGAAAATATTCATTCCAACTTTTCTTTCAGAGCATAAGTACCCCACTACAAGCAGCAGATTGTTGATCATGAATTACTTACACAACATTTGTACAGTTTGGGCTTAATCGTATAAAATGCACAAAGAAATGCTTAATATTGCAGTGATTGTAAATGCTTTTCACACACGGCATGGAAGTAATCGAGTTGATTGGAAAATTAAAACTCGTCCACTTTCTGAAGTTTGCTGGACCGAAGCTTCCTTAAAACCCCAGCTCAACATTGGTAAGAAGAAAAACATAAATGTTCACAGATTTACATATAGGCCTATACCTTATATGGTATAAAGATAATGATGGTAGAAGACTTTCCTGCAAATATTTCTGTCTGACGTGGTATCGTTTATAAATAATAAATGAAATAAGATCCACAATTATTTTTCGTCTCAGTGAGACGAAAACTCTGCCTGCAGGAATGCGTACAAAAATACTGAATGCATTTTTACCGTTTTCTCGCAAACGAAACAACGAAATTAGCTGACATTTTCACAGGTTGGTTTTATTACAAATATCTTGTACATAAAATGTTGAGCTGTGGCTTTACAATATCCTCACGTGAAATGTTGGTTCCCACGTTTAAATTATTTTTTATCATTTTTCCTTCTCTGTGGTTTTCAAACGATGCATACATGTACATTTTTCTTAATTTAAACGGCAATTATTATGTTATATCTAAATAAAAAAATAAATAAATAACACTAAAAAAAAACACCAGCAAATATTGAATAGGTACTTGCCTGATAAATGAACGTAGTGTTTATACACTGAGCTATTGTCCCTATGAGCGGCATAGCCGGGGGGGGGGGGGGCTGTGCCCCAAATAATTTCCAGTGCCCCCCCCCCCCCCAAATGTAGATACATGCAATTCATTAAAAAATATGGTACCTGCCCCCCTCCCCCTCCCCCACCCCCACTGAAAAGCAATGTTCCCCCGTGCCCCCCTAGTGAAAAATCCTCGCTGCGCCGCTGGTTCATTTCAGAGACCCTTCACACGCAACAGTGAAAATGATTTGCACGCAGCAGCAGTGACAAATAGTAAAGCTGATCCAAAGTGATTTATACCATTTTGACCTTTTGATAGATTCACTGGTACCCGTTGTATGTTTATCAGCTGGTTCTCGCATTTTGGCTTGTAATTTTCACGCAAGTGTTCACAATTATGGTACATGTATAATGCAATAATGCACAGATTAAAGCAAGCTAGCGGTTTGACATGTAGACGACCTGGAAACTGACCCAGCAAGACCCAAGAGCGACTCCCGGCACGATATAACGAAAGGTAACTTTCATGTTTTGTATCGAGTACATCCACCGCCATAGTCCCGCTTACTTCCATTTGACAATATCGTTAGCTCGGCTTGTTGGTGAGAAACAATTTATAGCGGTGTCAGAGTTTAGCATTTTTGTTTATTTGATTGTTTTTTGTGGGTGTGTGTTTACGATACAAATAGCAAAAATGTATTATTTGGGGTGCGTGGAAGTGAACTTACGTACTACTATTTATTTTTGGGGCTGTATGGGGGTGTATGGAAGCAAACTTGCTGACTGAATGTTCGCGGAGACTCATGCCGTCAATCGAATTCTAATTTTGACGAGCCCATGGTGGATTTGTTGCTGTCCTAATGAGTCTCAAAGTGCAAGCGGATTGAGAAGAATTTTCTTCTTTTTAAAATGTATCACGGGCCTAATAATGGTAAACTATCATAATTTTTAAATCACAGACCTCTTTTTATAGAAATTCATGAAGACTAAATACTTGAATCGATTTCCATCATTGTAATAAATTCTTGCGAACGATGTCGAATCACTGGGATACATTCTTGTGAATGATGCCCTTCTTTCAGTTGGGCAAAATTTGAGAACTAAATCTTAAGAATCCTTCAAGACGGACACGCGCCTCCTCAGCCAATCAGAGCCAACATTAGACCTACTGGTGCACACTTGCGAAGTACATTACTTTCATCAAAGCAGCATCCCTACAAGGCAAAACCATCGCAATCCAAGTTCAATTTAACTCTGAACATTGCACAATTTGAAACCAACACAAAACCATTAGTGCCAATAAACTTTGCTAGTGTGCAGAAGTTTATATTCTCAAATGAAACTCCTTGCTATCAAACCAACGTTGCAGAGATGTGTGATTGTAAATGAAAAAAGAAAATCCTGAAAATTGGATAACACAGTCTCCCCTTTTCTTAGTCTCGGGATCAAAACTCCTGAATTTACATGATGTTACATTCTTGAGGTTTACAAACCCTCTACAACATGTCAAATAGAAATCTAGAGGTAGGATCATGACGTATCTTTCATCTCCGTGATGGCAGTTTGGGTAATTTATTACGAAAATCTTATGAAGGTGCAGGGAGAACAATGGAAAATCTTGTAATCTGGGGGAAAACCCTGACAAATTGGTCACAGGTCTTAGAGGTTGGAAGTGCGAAAATGTCCGACCCTGTTTGGTACAAAGGATGCGAACGGGAGACTTTGGTCCGGCTTGGGTTCGGGCTCGGTGTTTCCATGATCAGACGGAGCCCGGAGCCGGAACCGAGGTTTGGAAAAAGCCCCAGGTAAATCCAGTGATTTCGGAATCGTACACGCACGCTCACAACTACGTCAACAATAAAGTAGTCTGCTGCCACCTAGCGTCCTAAAGTCTCCCACTGTGAATGTATTCAGTACGTGTATAGCTAACACTCAACAGAAAATAACATTGGCGGTGGGACAATTTACGTTGTGTGATACCCTCGATAACGAGAAGTCTTCATCAAACAGTAGGTTAAAAACTCTTTTAACCTGAATATTACGTAGTACTGGCAGCACGCTTTTAATTTTATTACCATTTTCAATATAGGTGAACTGAGTATTTAAGCCACCACTATGTCTATGCGTATCTTGACCGACGATATGGCTCATTATCACCGGGCCTTTGGTGTCTACCATCGGGTAGCTGATAGATACAACGTTATGAGACAATGGGTCGATACAGAGCTACGTCAGGTGGTCAAGTCCATCAATGTCAATTTGACTGATGATAAAGAGGCTTTGAAGGTACTAACCATCGGGCCTGGAGACGGTAGGTTGGACTTGCCTGGCACAAATTTAGTCGTTATTCAAGCCGTTATTGGCCCTTTGGGTTTGTTACTATGTTGAATATAACGTAATTGCCAGTACTGGTGCCAGTGACACAAAAACACTTGCCAAGTTCGCGCAAGGACCATTTGTCGACAAGAGCTCGATATTGCCTGGTACCCAACACTTGTTTTTGAGCATGAGTAGCAGTTAATACCAACCGCTAGTCGACAAATGGTCCATGTAAAAAAATGTAAAAACCCTATGGGTCGAAGTATCTCTCTTGGTCTGGAAATGAAGACCCCTGAATATTACAGAATGACACATTTACAAACTCTCCACATGACCTCGAATATAGATATGTAGAGGTTTGGTCATATCAAGGGCTCTGACTATCTTGCCTTTAAAATACATCTTCACTACTTTCAAGAAAAAATGAAGGTGAAGGGAGATCATTGACGACAAAATCCCGAAATCGGGTAGAATCCTGACAAATCACAGACCCGTTAAATTAAAACTGAATAACTGAATAAACCTTTGTCATAAATTCTTGAGAACGATGCCCTTCTTTATGACATGTAGGCGAAATCGAGAACCACATCTTAAAACTCCTTCGAGACGACCACGAGCCTCCTCGACCCATCAAAGCTACCGTGGTAGAGCCTGCTGTGGACATGGTGTACAAGTACAAGACTCGAGTAGTGACAGACACCGCTCAACTGCACGATATCAGTTACGATTGGCATGCAGAGACGCTGGACGCCTACCTGGAGAATGGCGAAAATGACGGCATGAAGTACCACTTCATCAGCGCACTGCACTCTATCTACTACGCCGCAGATATGCAAGCTGCTATTAAGAATCTCTATGGCCGTCTTGAAGATGGGGGAATTATGCTCATGGTCGCCATCTCTGGTAAGATGGAATTCCAACAGAATGAGACTTCGGCATTCCAGCCATAGCCCCTGCCGAAGCCATTACGTAGACATGAACATACTTTTAAATATTCAGGGGCTAACACAAATTCCACTTTTCAAAACGCAGGTCCTTGGAACAAAAGAATAATCAAAGGCTTTTACCCTTACCTAAGAATGACTAAGATGGCTCTTTCTTGGGCACAGTGAACGACGAAACTACGTCAGTTTTGCCGTTTGAAACAATTGTTAGCCCTTTTCCTATTTTATTATTTGACTCAAATTAAAACTTTTCTGTTTACCGCCCTCTATTGACATGAGTTTTGATGCCTTGGAAAAAGTTTCCAATATTTTTTTTTCAAATGATCAGATGAACGCGCAGATCGACCAAACGTAATACTATCGATGTTTACTTGATGACGTTCATCATGGTTTAAGAAAATTATTACAAACAAGACAAAGTAATAAGTAAATTCTAAATTGCACAAAAGCAATATCAGTGCTACTAATAAATAGTGTAGGCCTGAATTGAATTTATTAATAGAGGGTATGAACAGCCGTTTTCCTACGCTAAACTTACGGCCGTCTCTTGACCTCAGTGAGGGCGCTGCTTGTACATATCTCTATGGGACTCGTGACGTCAGACGCATAAGGTCTATAAATAAATTATCAAGAAATACTGTAATTAGATTGTCTTTAGGAATGAACACATACAGGAGGATAAAGAGCATCTTGCAATGACTTTATCTGAGCTTTATTTAATGATAAAGACAACTTTTAACAAGTCACACATTTAACAAGACAAATGCATTCAAAGACAATTCATGAAAACATTGAAGTTATATTTATAATGATTTCAACAAACAATGAACTATTCAACATTCCACTTGTTCAAAATTGACACTTGAGTATAACAATCTGATTGTAGATTTCAACGTGAAATTTTGCATTTTATGAAATTAACGAAAAACAGTATAAGGGAGAACAGTACTAAGAGCTACATGTAGTGAAAATCTGCATAAGGACAAATTCTAATAAGAAACAAACATCTTGTTGTAAGCAAAAACCAATTAAAACAACCAATGATCTTCAGAAGCTGTGCCTGTTCAGCCATTTGCTTTTTGGTTTACAAGTAAGTTTTCTACACCTATATAACATTTGGTTCATATTGTCTGTAATGGAGACGAATTTTTGTGGCATTTATAAGTATGGTATTGCGATTTTTCTAGTTATTTTTTGTTAATTTGATCCAACAGATAAATCTGGTTTCGGACAATTTGCGAGCAACTTTCCACTTATGTGGGGTTCCAGACATCACCATCCTACATCGGCGCAGGTCCTGGCAGCCTGTCAGAATGAAAAGATCCCCACAGACAAGGAGTTTGTCATTAAAGTGCCTTCCAATATCACACCCTGCTTCAACGATCCTGAAGACATGACGGACGACGGCCGTCTCCTGATTGATTTCTTCACGCATGTTGCAGACTTCCTCACAGATGCTAAACCCGAGACCAAGAAGGAGGTCTTGGAGTTTCTTGGAGGGGAACCATGTGCGGAGAAGAGAGAAGATGGACAAGTGTACTTTAATGGTGACTGGAAGGCTTACAGCATAAGACGATAAATATCAAGACACTGCTGTCTTTACCTCTCCTCATACTTAAAATCAAGCTTACCAATCTTGAGCAGCTTCATGATTACCGCTTTAATTTGTTACGCAATTTTTCCTGAAAGCAGCTTTATAAATATGGAGTCAGATCTCAGTCTCATGGTGTGTTATACCCCACCTATAGATTGCAGCCTTTGAATAATTAATAGTTCGGACAGGCCCAATTATAGTTGGTACAGGCCCATTTATTGATACGAGCTTCTACCTATAGTTGGGACAGGCCCAATTAATGGTGGAAGTGTCCTAGGGGCAGGCCCAGTTATTGATAGGAGCGTTCTAACTATAGTTGGGACAGGCCCATTTATTGATGGGAATGTCCTAGGAGCAGGCCCAATTATTGATAGGAGCGTTCTAACTATAGTTGGGACAGGCCCATTTATTGATGGGAATGTCCTAGGGGCAGGCCCATTTATTGATAGGAGTGTGCTAACTATAGTTGGGACAGGCCCATTTATTGATGGGAATGTCCCAACTATAGGGGCAGGTCCATTTATTGATAGGAACGTTATAGTTGGGACAGGCTCATTAATTGTCGCAACCACTCAAATCACTTGTAAATGAATTCAAACAATTGAAGGAGGCTGGTGCCAACTTCTAACTAGTGTCAATTCTCACCTCATAAGCCTCTCTGTATCGGTTCATCAATTACTGTTTGGGAGAACTGTATTCTGTAGGAATTCTGTCACATTGCTTGTCTGTAGATCCAGTTTCAAGAATTCATCCACGATGACCTGGCATTTTTGGAACTGGTTGTCGACACTTGCCGAGTCCACTCTGTGAATTGGCTCGTTTCGGGCAAGCAACTCAGACACCTGAAAGTAAACAAACAAATATTTCATTGTTTTTGTTAATGTTTGTTTGTATGTTGTTGTGGGGTTTTTTTCTGAGCAGGAGGGGCATCTTCACTTGCTGCCTTTTTACTCTATAGTCCATTCATGCTGTTCATAAGTGTGGGGTAATTCCACTGTTAGCCATGCCCACTTGACACAAACTGGCTCCACTGATTACTAGAAGCCCTTAAGAGTTGCATTGAACTCGTTTTTGTTTGAAGATTTATGCAAGAAAAGATTAATAACTGGACTTGGCTTTTGCATACAATCTTCAAAGGATTAGGTTCACCTAAAACCACCCATTTCATCGTTCAAAGGCATTTCTGTCATGAGAAATGCCTTTGAAGGATGAAATGGGTGGTTTCAGGTGAACTTACACACAAATATATGCCAGTTTTGGAGCCGGAAGGAGCAAAAACTTTGGGCATGCAGCAGATGCGAACGTGTGTGACTCAATGACTTACCAACAGGCTTAATTTGACTCTTTCAATTATATACGTAGAGTCGACAGACTGGGGATGACTGAAGCAGTCAATTTGTGTTGAAAAGTGCTATTGTTTTTTGAAGAAGCTGGACAGTTGTGATCTTAAAAAATAATGGGAACTATGGATAACCAAGGTCAGTGTTGTTTCTTTACTTGTTTGCCTCTTGTAAGGAGCTCCTCTGGTAGTCCAGCCTGTGCCGAGATATAATTAGCGTAGCTGTAGTTAGCATGACCCTCGATAAGCTGGTAGAGAAAGACCATCTCATCTTCATTGTGAAGAACTTCCATGGTCTGGTTAGGGAAAGAGAGATTGATACACTTTAAAAGATAGTACCTTCCTGAAGAACTTAGTGCAATGTGTTGTAACTGTTGATATGTTGTGTCGTGGCCGAGCGGTCAAGTGCACTGGACTCAAGCTCTGGTGTTTCTGATCAGCAGAGTGTGGGTTCGAGTCCTGGTCGTGACACTTGTGTCCTTAAGCAAGACACTTGACCATTATTGCCTCGTCCATGTAATGCACGTAGAAGGTTAAAATGGGACACTAAATTTAATTTTAAAACTTGCAATTTTAATATCGAAAACTGTCAAAAACATCTTGAAATTTGGTTAAAAGGTTTGGTTAGTATTAGTGAGCCCACATGAACATTTAAGGTAAAATTCACTTTTTATTAACAAAAAATTAGTTATCTGTCCCAATCTACCCTACCACCGAGTATTAGCTTTGAGGACAGCTATGGATTCTAACCTGGTAAGTGAGTTCTTGAGAGTTGGGCAGCATCTTCTGCTTCATGATGCTATGAAAGTGAGATGCTATTAAGACATGTGGACAGAGTGCTTCTTGGGCTAGCCAGTGTTTCAGCCCGGCACACAGCAGGGCAATACCATCCGAGGTCTCCGTGCCTTTACCAAATTCATCAATGATGACCAGGGAATTTTCTGTTGCATTGCAAAGTGCAACTGCAATCTGAAAGAAGAATGACAGAGTACAAGACATAACCAGAACAATTCGCTATGGAGACAGTGCTATGTCCACCTTGAAAAATGTTTAGTACTTGTAATCCCAAAAGTATAAATGCAGGCGACCTAATCTGTTTCGAACGATAGTCTATGGATAAGGTGTTACACTGAGAGGCAATGAAAAGGCAACTAACAAATACCCCAGTAATGAAGTATTCACGGTCAAGTCTTTCCCACGCACCTTCTCTGAGAGACTATATACAAAGATTATCTTAGTGGAGTGGGCGTCAAGGCAGCCGAGCCAAGTATTTGCACTTTGATGATCTTGGAAGACGTCCAATTTCCAGTGTGTACAGGTAAATTTCTTAGTGCCAAATTTCCAGTGGAAATGAAGTGATCTTTATTGGTACACAGACTCTTAATTTCCAGTTGGAAACAAGCCAATTTCCACCTGGAAATTAGCTAGACTGTATGGATTGAAATTTTGTATTCAGGTAAAAAAATAAATAAATAAATACACAAAGATAATGCTCTATTTTCACTGAAAAGTGCTTGTACCAGTTTACATTTTCATTTTTTCAGATAAATATAGAAGTGCTTATACGGTTAGGGTCAACTGCAATGAAAATTCACCTTTTGGGCTGCTAACTGACAGATTCTTTTATAAATTATTCACGTTTACTTTATGAAATTCCACTTTATAAAACTTGCAAAATAAAAAAGAAAGTACTTTGAGCACATTAAACATTCCACAGATCATTCTCTGTTAAAGAGTTGAATGTTCTAATTGCTTTTTACCAATGGTTTTGAAACAACTATTTTTTGTTGTTGAAATTCCACTTTGTAATTGCAAAATTAAAGAGAAAGCTACTTTGAGCACATTAAAACTTTGTCAGTGTTTTATGACCTTTTTAACTGCTTTGAACAAATTTCTTTTGTAAATATTCTTTTTTGTTTAAATCACTTTGTATTTGCGAAATTAAAAAGAAAACTACTCTTGAGTACATAAAAACCTGTTACAGCAAGTGTTCTTTTACTTATCAAAAAAAAAATGTTATCACTGTGTGTTTGTCAAATAGATCCTTACCATTTTAGATGAACTTTCAGTCATCAATCTGGGAAATGACATTTTTGAAGACCGAATTTGTATTTAATACCAAAAGGATTTTTAAAGGCAAGTAGAACTTGCATTAGGGCATGTCCCAATAGACCGATCCATTAAGCCCCGCCTACCATAGCAACTGCCTAGCAACAGCACATGGCGTGACTTTTTTGCCACGATCGCAGTGGTGGTTCGGTTGCGGCCCACACGTATCGTATACGATACACCTTACATGATTTTCAAGAACGGTATTTTAGTTTCGTGACCTTTTGAGCAGTGTATTAATTCTAAAGAACAATGCAGACAGGAACACTGTTAAACCACTTTTACACGACTGTAGAAGGACCACTGCTGTGGGATTCACACCACCAGAAATACAAAAAAAAGTACAGTTGTGTGTCTGAAAAATGGCGGCAGTTTGTTTACTTTTCTAATGGATTTTTAATGTGTCAGACTTTTGTCGGACTTTCAGTGGAGCTCAAGGCTGTGATTGGTCAATAGGTTAGTAGGTGGGGCTTAATGGATCGGTCTTTTGGCGGCTATGGCTACGGCTGGATCACTATGACAACATGCATTGTAGCATAGGCTACCCTAGGCTTGGCATTAGCCATAGCTTCAGCGGCCAATTCAGCTACGGCCTTACCTGGTTTAGATCTATCATGAAGGTGGAGAGTCCAACAGAGACTGACTCCAGAGTGTGCACTCTGGTGTAGATGCCATCCAGCATACCTATTACAGCGCCCTCCGCTGGTACAAAACTGCCAATGTGACTCATAAAAGCAATCAGACCAACCTGTGATTGAAGACAACGTGGTCAGATGTTTGTGATAATCAAAGCCTTGTCAGGATTTCTGTAATATTATCTTCATCAATGAAAGTAAAGAATGATACAATTTACTGACAAAATGTTTGTAAAAAATGTCAGATAATCACACTTCAAATAATTATCCCTGCTGTACCTCCCCATAAAGATCTCCTACGTTCTCATTTTTTTGGGGGTAGGAGGGACTGGTGTGGATTGCACAAAGGGCTAGGACTAGTCTTATCTCGAGTTAGGATGAGTAACTAGTCCTAAGCTAGGACTAGTCCGAAGTTAGGACTAGTTTTATGAATCCCACACCTGATTTCAGAAAGCACTAAGGTTTATCTTACGCCTTTACAAATCGCCTCAGTTTTTTTAGGGGGGGGGAGGAGGGACTGGTGTGAATTTCACAAAGTGCTAGGACTAGTCTTATCTCGAGTTAGGACGAGTAACTAGTAATAAATTAGAACTAGTCCAAAGTTAGGACTAGTTAGAGTTTTGTGAAATCCACCCGATTTCACATAGCACTAAGAGTCACCTTACGCCTTTAAAAATCACCTCAGTATTTTTGTAACATGACGTCGCATTAGTTTGTGCAAAGCAATTCACATTGTTCATTAACTCATTTACCGTAAAGACATATCTCAGCATTCGGTGAATTCAAGCACTTGTCATGATTTAAATACAGTAGGAAAACCTTCCTACACTTTGACAGCATAAGGATAAAACAAATAATAGAAAAGCATTTTTTCCCTTCTAACTGGTCAAAGAAACAATGTTCAAAGAGCTTCACAAAATTAAGGTAAAAAAATAACTTAGAAGTAAGATTACACCTAAATTACTGAAAAAAATAATACACAATGGAATTTCAAATAAAGCATATAATAAAATAAAACTATTACTTAACCATGTAAATAAAAAAGCAAGGGTAAATAAAAAAGACTGAAGATAAGAAAAATGCAATGAGTAAAAAATAAAATACAGAACTCATATAAATAGCAATAATCAAAATACTAGATAAATAACAATAATCAAAATACAATTAGATAAATAACAATCAAAATAAAAATTTATAAAATACACTGTGTGGCAAAGTAAAACAAAGCTGCTCAAGCATAAGAGTAGCTGAGCACAACAAAATTTTGCTTACCAGAATAAGGTTACCAGCCAATATAACAATCAACATGTGACTGGTATCCTGCTCATATCTGCTTAGCATAAAATTGTTAAAAGCAAGATTTGCTCAATGAGATGGGGCCCTGGATAGAGAAGAGCTCACCTGCTTGAGATAAACACTCTTCCCACTAGCATTGGGTCCCGTCAGGAACTTCATCTTGCCGTACTTGCCTCCTGAGCACGTATCATTCGGTACGAAGGGGGTAATACACAGCTCCTGTAGGGGGTGTCTACCCCCAGTGATGTGCAGGACTTTATCGTCGGTCAATTCTGGCCGAGTGTAGTTGAGATCCTTAGCTGCAGAGGCCAGGGACAGCAAACTGGAATGAAATGGACGATACAATGGTCAATCAAAATACAACAGCAAGTATTGATAGATCCCACTTGAGGTCACACAGTGTAAAGTCAGCCATCTTTACGGGCATTGATACATCAATGTACAACTATGCGCGGACGCTACTCAAAGCCAAATTCCAAGTTGCTTGTAAAGTTGGCACCCTTTGGGAACTATCTATTATGTACAATTGTTTTCTGAACCAATAAACAGACTGCCAATAAACCCCTTGCATATGACCAAAGATACTAGAAAAACAAGATAGGACACTTGTGCCGTTTTTGCACGGTTTTGTAACCCCTTTTTACCTATCTACCCTGTGATGGCGCCCTTCCCCATGTGTCAATTTTGCTAGGATTATTGGCACAATTTATGGCCAAACACTAAATGTTCGATCTGCCTTCACCTTTTTAAGTTGGTGGGATCTGTTGGCGTAAGTTTGTCCATTTAGTAGGCCCTACTTATCCTGCAAACGATCTTTGGTTTTACCTAACCTTACCTGCCTAACAACAGCGGGCACACCCATTTTGCGTTTCATGTTTCTACACAGAGTGTCCAACCTTGTTTTTTCTAGTATCTTTAATATGACCTAACCAGCTCAAACAGCGCCCTCACTTAAGTCAAAGGAAGACCACTCATTGGCTGAGAGCTGGGCGTGGCAGTACATGCATCCATTGTTTGACCTGAACGACGGTGGCCTGATGCAAGGGGTCTGTACTGTTCTCTACAGCCAATGGGTAATTAGACCTCCAAAAACTGGCAGAAACAAAACCATGAAAACTGATCCCTGTGTCCAAAATAAAATTCATCAAACTGCTTGGCCTCATGTACATGGTGTTACCGCAAACCAAATATACATTGATACCATTCTCCTCCCATTTATAACAAAGTGTATAGCCCCTCCCCTCCCCTTACACCTACCAGTCCAGCTCGGCTGCATACTCCATCACAGTGAACAACACTTGCGATCTTTCCAGAATGGAGTTCTGTAACTTGTGCATAATCTGAGTTTCAAGATCTGTGTGAACCAAAAAGAAGACCAACCGTTTTGGACGTCTGAAATATTATCTTTATATAACAAAACTTATCTCATTAATTTGTATAACATCTGAGTTGAACATTGCTGATATTAACAAGAAATGGAAAACATTGCACGCCTTATGCTTATTTTTCCTGACTTGTCCCCCCATGGCGAGTCAGCTACACATTTGACTAGCCAATATAAAATATGACAAAACATTATCAACTGTACACACAATACAGGAAAGTTATAATAATTTGGGAGACTAATCATCCTCAGCTGAGAAGCTGAATTGAGAAGGACGTGGCTACATGTGTTCAAGCTGCAGGCATTCAAGGGCGCCTTTGGCAGCCAGCCACATCAACCCATATATGACCACAGAGCACAGCCTGAGATCGAAAGTGTTTGGTTTTTCCAGAGGGAGGAAAACCGGATGGCCTGGAGAAAAAAACCCTCGTGACACAGGAGAGAACCAACACACAACTCTACTCACATATGGTCCGAGCCGGGAATCGAACCAGGGACACATTGGTGAGAGGCGAGCCCTTTATGCACACGCCACCCATGCAACCCACAAATTCTTTTTAAGGAATAAGAATTAATTCAAGTAAAGAACACACTTTCTGTCATGCTGGCTCTCCTCTCCAGCTGAAAAAATATCGAAATAAATCAATTTTCAAGGAAGAAATTGCAAATTTAAAATACTGGATAAAAACACAAAGACAATTCATAAACGAAAGAGCAAGACAAAAGCAATGGGAGACTTTTGAACAGTCCTTTTTCACAGTTCTTACTAGTCTTGGCTCAAGACGTTGTTTTTAATATTTCACCATCCCGATCTAACCGCCACCCGCGATCTCAGTATAGTACCGCTGCCGCACTCATACCGTCCCTTTCGCAAATCAAACAACAGAGGGTGCTATTCAAAAAAACTGATTTTCGACAAATCGGCTATCAGACTCTCAACTCAGGGACTTTCGTCTCGTGTCACGTGACATAGCTACACGACCTCTGTGAATTAGTATGCATTATTCATAAAAGATCAGACTAAAGAAGGCTCACGCGCGCACAAGAAGAAGTGGGAAATTCGAAGATACTTTGAGTAGTTACAAACTGATTGTTGGTGGTTGAGGATACGCCCTCTATTGGCCGAAATAACACAGGCGTTGCGCTGCGCCGTAAATGTAACACCCTCTTGACCAAGACAAAGTTCTTACCAGTAGTACGCACGCTCAGAACTACGCAGTACTGAGCATGTGCGCGCATGCTCAAAACTGTAAAAAAGGACCTTTGTGTCTGCTGCTGCCAGCGTCTCAAACATCTCCCATTGAGTTTGATAATACTGGCATATAAGTTCATTAACAATGATACAGACAAAACACAAATTTACAGAGAAATGAGAAAGCAATACCGTTACATCAACTTAACAGCTTGTATACCTGTATCAAAATTGTCTTGGAGGGTTTGAGAGTTGTAATCAGACTGGACAGTTTATTCTAGAAAAACTACAATCATTTATGGCTCCTTTCTTTTGTGCAACTTACCTGTTATCTCACACTGAGTGTCTCCCAACTTTGCATCCAAAGCTGAAACACAAATAGACAAAGAAACTTGCATGTGAAGTTGACTGCTACCTTCGGGTTCTGTTTCAGGTTACATGGGTAAGAGATTTGACAAATGTGACAAATCCTGAAAAATGGCTTGCATGCCTGGGTTTCCTCTAATTCTAGACCTGGAACCTCTCAGATGTTTCAATTCAGGAGGTTAACAGACTCTGCGCATCACCAGAAATCAGAAAACTACAGGTTTGGATGCACTATGGAGTATTTCTTTCTCCCTTTGGTGATTGCTTTGCGTTTTTCAAGAAATTTGAAAGGCACAATGAGGTTTTGAGAAAATCCTGAAATCAGGAGAAAACCTGAGAAATCACATGCCTGATAATGTCATTGATGAGAAGAGTAGCTGAATGTTCAATTTAACCGTTGGAAACAATTCCACCACTAGAATGAACTACTGTTCAGACTTCTATGAACATGTTTGCCACTTGGGGGGGGGGGTCTTAGAACAGCAGCTGATCAAATATTTTAGGTATTTTGAAAATGTGTAAGAGTCTCATATTAACATGTACTTTGGAAATTGTTTTGGCGTATATTTCAAATGTTTTAAATTAACCCCCACAATATATTAGCTCTTTTGCACTCTCTTGCAGTCAAGTAAAAAATAATACTTGTAAAATGTTTACCTTTGGTGCTTGCACTTTTGTAGTGAACCATGTTGTTAGACAGAAACTGAAGACAAGAAGAAAAGAAAACATGTTCTTTTTAAATACAAGATAGGTGGAGACACTGAATGTTTATTTCTGTTTTAATCCGGGGAGGGGGTGGGTGATACTCATTTATTGATCACTTAATTCACAGCAGAAAAGGCATGCAATGGAAATTAATCGTAATAATTATGAAGTCAAAAATTAATCAGATAGATGGATAGATAGATAAATGTTTTATTTAAAAAAATTGTCATCGCTGAACAAAGTCTTGGAAATCAAGCCACAACCCTCCCAAATCCTCTTCATGAAGTTGGAGGATTGTGGAGGATTGAGGACTGTAGGCCCAAATAGCAATTGCTTTATCACTGGGTAAGGTATACCAATCTTATCTACTTCCAAACATGTTGGTGTGAAGTGACATGTTAGTGGAGGCTAACGGGGGAATGAGGTCATCTGTGGGCAAGTGGGTCGAGGGAGTATAAAGGGTTAAAAAAGAACAAATGACCAGAACAGCAGGCCACAGGGGTAAGATATATGCACAATCTAGGCCCAATTTCAAAAAACTGCTTAAGCACAAAAAGTAGTAGCTGCAGTATCATGAAATTATGGTTACCAGCCCAAATACCATGTCACATGTACAATCTGTGACTGGATTCCTGCTCATTTTTGCTTAGCAGCTAATTGTTAAGTGACAATTTCTGCTTAAGTAGCACTATAAAATTGGGCCCTGGTTGTTTAGTTTTGGGACAACAAACCAAAAACTAAACAAACATGCCTATGAACTTACTAGCAACCAACCAAGGAATAGGATTACAAAAATTAAAAGTGAAAACGACAAATTGGAAGGTGGTCAGGAGGAAACCTAACATCAGGAAACATACAGGATAAATTGCACAGTAAGAAAAACCAAGTAACAATGTTAATTGAACATCCCAATTACTAACAAATTTAGAAATATTGCCATTTGAGGCACAAATAAATTTGCCCATTTCAAAGTATTTTCTGAGATAATTTTTCTGAAGAAGTAACGATGGACATTTCACTTTAGTTTTCATTTTGTAAACATGAAACTGGCAGATCAGAAGAAAGAGAGAGATTCAGGTTCTTCAACCAAATGTCTGTTATACAAAAATGCAAGAGTTCCTTGTCTAAAGTAATTTTGATGGTGGCTAAGATACTGGTATTTCAGTATTTGATGCCAAGACTTTCATGGACAAAGTTTGTACTTTCCTTTGTTATCACTTGTAAAGGAAGATCGTTTAAATTCAAACCAACAACCTTCGGGCCACAGAGCTCCTTGATAAGATATTTATACTTCTTGAGGGGCGCTGGACACCTGTTTAGTACTGCAGGCAAATAGCCCAGGAGAGCTTGGAGGAAGGCAGGTTTTCAACCGATAGCGATCCCCTTAAGATTAGCGACTTCACATAGATTAGGGGTGGTCCACTGCAGGGACAGGCTCTAGTGAAAGCAATGAGAGGATTTCATCACCAGTGCAGACATCATTCTTTGTTTTCTCACAAATTCAAAGCACTGCGACCAAACGAGGCTTGACACAGGCATGATATTTGGTCTTTGGAAAAAACGTAGGAACATTTTAATCAGTAGGCCTACAAGGTATAGACTTTTCAGATAGAAAAAAAAAATTAAAAACTGTTTTGATGATTTTTCTAGGGAAATATATATATTTATATTTCTTTAAATTTAGAAATCAGACTTAAGTAGGAAGAGTATCATGTTTGTTGACAGCTGTATGGCATCAAGGATAAGAGTTTGATGTCTGTGAAAGTTCCTGAAAATGGCTTGTGGGCCTGGGTTCCCCCTTATTTTAGACCCAGAACCTCCAAGGTGTTTCAGGTTTACAGACTCTGTGCACCACAAGAAATACAACACAATGTTTGGACACAATGTAGACTATTTCTCTCTCCCTTTGGTGGCCATTTGGTGACCAGCAGTCAGACTGCTTTACTTTTTTCAAGAAAATTTTAAGGCTCAAGGAGATTTTGAGAAAATCCTGAAATCAGGAAAAATCCTGAAAACTCACATCCCTGTTTTCATACAATCAGAATTGGTAGTCAATATTACTTAATACTGTATAGACATCTGGCATAAAGGCCACCATCGCTGAAATCAAACGGGCCACGCACAGCTCTCAGCCAATGGTAAGTCTTTCTTTGACCCTAGTAAGGGTGCTGTTTGAGCTGCTTGTTATATCATATGCATGGGGTCTTTTACACATATGCAATATTAGAAAGGTGTTGACATCAACATGTTTCAGATTTTGTTTCATCAAAGTCCTCATGAGAAATGGTATTTCTATGAAATGGGGCCAAGCCGCTTCATGCTTAGCAGAAAATGTTGCTTACAATTTTCTGCTAGGCAAAAGTGAGCAGGATACCAGTCATAGATGGTACATTTAACATGGCAATTTGGCTGGTAATTTTATTCCGTTAAGCATAATTTTGTTGCAGCTACTTTTTTTGCTTAGGCAGCGCCATAAGATTGAGCCCTGGGTAATGCTTAGCTTGACCACCGTCGGTGTCTGTTGTGCATGCCCTCTTTTGTCAGCTTTGGACAAGGGAATATCATTACCACACGCGTGTGGCATGCTACTGGATTGACCCATGGGAAAGCTGAAGTTTACCATTCAGTCTAACATGGCTGTAGGTAGGAAGGAAAATGTCATCATCACAGCATATTGACCCACTTGGCATTCTCTATGTTGTATGGTCTACAGAGACATCAAAGAACAATTTCAGCTACTGAATGGCAACAGACCGATCCATTAAGCCCACCCTCTAAACATATTGACCAATCACAGCACTGGCTACATCACCATTGTACACGTGGGCTGCACAATGTGCGTCTCTTCAATGCCACACTGCACGACATGAACGCGTGCGCTATAAGTACGCGCAGGCATGTTTACAATTTTCAATAGGATATTTATCGTGTCGGACTTTTGTCAGACGTTCGGTGGCGTTCCCAAGGCTGTGATTGGTCAACACGTATGGAGGCGGGCTAAATGGATCGGTCTATTACAGGGGCTCTCAATGTCTTTGGAAAATGCACAGTAAAGCAATAAGACTAGACAATTAAGAGAAAGTTTGATCAAGGACCAATGGTTAACTAGTGGCTGGTTAGTGATGTACGTAGTACATGCGCACTGAAGTTGCAGTGCAAACGTTCATGTGACCATGAAGAAACAGCGAAGTCAACGTTATCACTTTTCTGATAACTGGTCCCCTCTTGCACTGTGCTTATGAACAGCTATTGGTAACTAGCGATGTGACCAACCTCGATAGGCTGGTCGTGAATAGTCGACTAAACTAGTCCAGCTATCGTTGACTAGTGTGAATTTGATCAGAGTTAGTCCAACTATGGTTAACTCTGGTCCTTGATCAAACGTGCTCTAAGATATAATATCTAGCTATTGCTTTCATAAAAAACAAACAGACATATAAAAAAAAATGCTACCTTCGCCCTTTACTGAATAAAATAGAAGAAAACAGATCAAATTCTCACAACGTACCACAAATTCAAGTCCTGGAATTTCGAAGTCTGACGTCTTCTGCATTTGACTTGAACAAGGTATGGCAAGAAGGTACCCAAGCTGGGAAGGAAAAATTTTTCATGCAATATAAAATTCATCCTAGTTTTAGTTTTATAGAGTTAAGCATATACATTGTTTCTTAAAATCAAATAACTAAGCATAAATGAGTGAAAACCATCCACAAATGATAGTTCTGCTGGGCTAAATCTTCTTTAGAATGTAAAACACAGTAAATGATTTCCACTGACAGAGGGCATTCACTCGAAGCAAGGTGAAGCAAGTTAGGTTATTGGAACAACGTCCGCTAGCGATCAGAGTAGATAATGAACCAATCACGACGGTATGGATGATTATGAACATCACCATGATCATGCCCCAAGACTAATGGGGGTACGAGCAGGTGTTGTCTCTCTCACCTGTGGCAGGTAGATGACATTGCATTCTTCAATATCTGAGCTCAGTCTGTTTAGTTCTTCCTGAGCCACTTGGGTCATTAGGTCTGGCAAGCCATTATAGGTACGCTTTCCTAGAAAGTAAAAAAAAAAATAACAACGTGAAATCTTCGGCTGCCTGGCAGAAGGCCATAGCAAGTGTGCCTGGTAGAAGTTTGAAAGTAAGTGTGCTTAGCAGAGGGTAATAAGCAAGTGTGCTTAGCAGAGGGTGATAAGCAACTGTGCTTAGCAGAGGGTCATAAGCAAGTATGCTTAGCAGAGGGTCATAAGCAAGTGTATCTGCCAGAGGGTCCTAAGCAAGCTTAGTTAGCAGAGCGTTATATGCAAGTGTGCTTAGCAGAGGGTCATAAGCAAGTGTGCTTAGCAGAGGGTCATAAGCAAGTGTGCTTAGCAGAGGGTCCTAAGCAAGCTTAGTTAGCAGAGCGTTATAAGCAAGTGTGCTTAGCAGAGGGTCATAAGCAAGTGTGCTTAGCAGAGGGTCATAAGCAAGTGTGCCGACCAGAGGTTCATAAGCAAGTGTGCTTAGCAGCGGGTCATGAGCAAGTATGCTTAGCAGAGGGTTATAACCCTCTGCTAAGCACACTTACTGATGACCCTCTGCTAAGCACACTTGCTTATGACCCTCTGCTAATCACACTTGCTTATGAACCTCTGGCAGGCACACTTGCTTATGAACCTCTGCTAAGCACACTTGCTTATGACCCTCTGCTAGCACACTTGCATACAACGCTCTGCTGGCTAAGCTTGCTTACGATCCTCTGGCAGGCACACTTGCTGATGACCCTCTGCTAAGCACACTTACTTATAACCCTCTGCTAAGCACACTTGCTCATGAACCTCTGCTAAGCATGCACACTTGCTTATGACCCTCTGCT
This sequence comes from Marthasterias glacialis, assembly GCA_911728455.2. Taxonomy (NCBI): domain Eukaryota; kingdom Metazoa; phylum Echinodermata; class Asteroidea; order Forcipulatida; family Asteriidae; genus Marthasterias; species Marthasterias glacialis. The sequence continues at coordinate 24,387,154 of OU452225.1, forward strand.
AAGCACACTTGCTTATAACCCTCTGCCAGGCAGACTTGCTTATGACCCTCTGTTAAGCATACTTGCTTATAAAAGCAAATGTGCTTAGCAGAGGGTCATAAGCAAGTATGCTTAGCAGAGGGTTATAAGCAAGTATGCTTAGCAGAGGGTCATAAGCAAGTCTGCCTGGCAGAGGGTTATAAGCAAGTGTGCTTAGCAGAGGGTCATAAGCAAGTGTGCATGCTTGGCAGAGGGTCATAAGCGAGTGTGCTTAGCAGAGGGTCATAAGCAAGTGTGCTTAGCAGAGGGTCATCAGCAAGTGTGATAACTGAAAAACATCCAGGGTTCTTGAATAATAAGATTTAGCTTACTGTGATCTAAGTCAGGATCTACGTTGGGTTTGACAACAAAACGCCCCTGGGATGCAGACTCTTCAAAATCAACCTGCAGTAACAAGGAACAATTGATACAATATTATTATATTAGTAACAAGCGAGAGTGGAATACAGAAAAATATAGCGCTTCTGCGTCCCATATCCAACGAGGCCGCAAGCTATATTTAACCGTATTCCATGAGCGCAGTTGTGATAATGAATTTATCTTCAAGCAAACGAGGCCTATTTTAAATTTACAGTTAATTTTTGCAGACAGGGAGTTAGAGCAGTAAGAACAGCGCATTAGAGAACAAGGTGTAATATGGGCCGTGCAATATCATACAAATAAAGAATGTTTATGAGTGCAATGGTGAGAATATTTTCACGAGTTGAAAGATCGCCAATCCAACATGCGCACATTTAACAATTTACAATGGGCAGCATATATTATAATATCATCTTTATTAATCAAGAGTTTTGTAAGAACCTTACAATCTTGTTGATGACGCTTGCAATGTAATGAAGATCCTCACTGAATCCATTGGATATCTGGTGGAGAAAATATCATTTAATTTGGCCAAATACAAAATGAGATTATCGTAGTAATCATAATTCTTCTGTATCTCTCCAGCTTCAGAAACTAAATCACATAGCACCTGTACACTCCATTTAAAGGCACTTTACAGGATTGGTAAAGCTGAAAGTGCAGTGTTCTTACTTTGTGTGATTCAATATATACATGAAAAGACAAACTGTAAAAATTTGGGCTTAATGCGTCATCTGAGTCGGGAGCAAAAAGTGAAAAAACTGTATGTACACTTTTCAGCATGTAAACACATTGTCCTTAATTTCATTATTTATTTTCTTAGGTTTTCAGGTAGTTTTCAAAAAAAGTTTTCCCGAACGTGACAGCATTGCAGAGGGAAATATTTCACAGAAAAATTGGTTCTGTTATGAACTTCATAAACAGTAAACTTTTAGACTGAAACTAAACTTCACAGATTTCGAGAAAGAAATACTTCGATCGAATGAACAAATGCAATAATCATCATGTACTTTACAACAACGGCACTTTTCTATGGAGGACGTACTGTTTGTTGATGTTTAATACCCACTATAGGTCACGTGACATGGACAGCGCAATTGGTCTATGTTGGAGCCAGCTCATGTGAAGTGGGAGTGGCTTATCGTGGTTTTAAAACAACACTTAGGAACAGGATAAGGATTAAGCTAGCATAAGTACCTTTTTGAATATCTCAATATTGGTCCTTTGAGCTCGGCAAATATCCCCAATGTTGATGGCATTGTAAGCAGTCTGAAATCACCAGAGAAACAGGTTCCAATTTAACATGAAGACGTGTGACAGGGTATTTACATCTAATGGATGGGTTGCAACAGACGCCATCTTTGAGGACAACTTCTATTTTGGCTTGTAGCCACGTCAAGCTCTGTAAATTCTAACGCAGCTTGAGTTGCTTACCAACCAATCATGAAAGGAGTTTATGAAATGCGGCCGTGCCTCATGCATTACCTATGTGTTGTGCACAGTTGTATGCTCCAGAATGAGATGTTAATGTCTTTAAAGATAGCTGATTTTCCCCCAGTGTTGACATCATGTGCAACCCATCTATAGCGACACAACCAATAAACCATGTTTGAATATTTAGTTTATTTCTTTTAATGACTCTGAGGGATTATAAAAAGTAGGTCTAAAGAAATGTGGAGAAGAAGTTGAAGAAATGTTCAGTTTTAGATGTGGGAAGAGACCTGAAATGTGGAAAACCCACTTTATTGGGAAGGGACTAAAAATCTAATCCACTTGCAACACTACCTGCCGAAAATAAAAGCTGTGTTTATTTGCTCATCAAATAAGCCCTAGATGATAAGAACTTTCAAATAAGACCTAATTAGGGCCTATAAGTTAAGTATTTTTCAACATATAGAATGTTTAAGACATCACAAGGCTAATGTTTTGGTTTTCTTCACTTTCAATGCCATTTCACTATTTTCGTGAAATGTCTAATTTTGGCGTGGGTCGTTGCAAATTGTCTTAACATTAAACAATTCTCGTTTCATTTTTTTTTTTAATCTACTGACCTTGTACAAAGCTTGCCAGTTCCCGACCGATGCCTGGGCTTGTCTCATTTGCTTCAGGATCAGCTACAATAGAACAGAAAATATATTTAAAACAATAATCTGATTTGACAACCAAAACCTCGAAATACAATATATTTTGCACATGTTCAGAGATGCCCGCAAAAAACAATTACTTCTGATAAATGCTCACTCACCAAATACTTCTGTTTAAGCAGCAATTTGGGATGGCTTACAATCATGTGGCAAGAAGTGAAAAAAAAACTCAACAATGTAGAAAACATGATGTTTGACATGCCCGTCCCTAGGAGAAAATTGTAACAATATGTAAAGTTTGGTTCCGAGGGGTGCAATGACCTCTCCTCAATAAGTTAGGAAGAGCAGTTTACAGATCTCCTCATATTTCTTAAAAACGATTGAATAAATACAAACAGGAGAAAACACAGTTTCAAGATCATGCCAGATATAGAACAAAACACGTCCTGTGTATCTTATTACTACTCCATGTCATGTCTTGCCAATGTTCGTGTCAGATTAAAAGAACTTACCCCGACATTCCTGATATGTTTCAAGCATTCATTGAGTGTGGACGTGACTTCAGTGTTAGTTGAGGCCAAAAAGAACGATATCGCATCTTGGCGTTGCCTCAGCATTGCTACATTGCAAGATGGACGCATGAACCACACCCTGCATATATGTAAATCAGCATTAGAGATACAGGGGTGAGAGTCAGTGCTAAAAATAAGATCTGAGTATTGAAGGCGAATGTTGAAATGATGGCATTGCAACCTTTTGGGAGCCTCTGGAGTTAAAGCTTTCAAGGAACTCTTAGGAACAGTATCCTCAGCACAAGAAACGTAAATCAAAGAGCAGGATTTCTGTTTTATTTTTTTTAACCAGGCAGAGTTAAAAATTTGATGTTGAACCAGAAAGGAAATGAAATCTCAATACATAAGCTATTAAATTGATTCATTAGGGAAACCTGAACATTCTAATAACAAATTGAAAGGCACTGTGCTGAATAAAACAAGATCTTAACAATAACAATAATAATAAACAGTTCTTATAGCGCTTTATCACACCCGAGGGCACCTCAAAGCTCTCATTGTTTTTTTCGACAAGGTATGCGGAGCTACGTTTAAAAGATAAGACCCATTTATTCACTTAACACCATGTAACGGTTTACAAGGTGCTGTGGCACGATCTGCAGCCAACCATGCCAGAAAGCGTTGGGGCGAACCCTTTCTCTTAACGAACTGGGTTCTTTTACGTGCATTACACAACACACCTGACCTATGGTTTTACGTACCATCCAAAGAACAAAGCAATAATGGTGAGGTGTCTTGCTTAAGGACACAAGTGTCAAGACGGGACTCGAACCCACACTCTGTTGGACAGAAACACCAGAGCTTGAGTCCAGTGCGCTTGACTGCTTGGCCACGACACAGCATCTTGTTACTTTAACAGTTTTCAGAGTTCTTACTGAGCAAATTTGGAGTTATACCAAGTACTTAAAACACATCCTGTTCGCTGGAATGCACATTTCTGGTAATTAATACAGTTAAAATTATATCAATCTGAAACACATTTTGAGTAACAAACATGATCTTGGAAACAAATTTATGAATCAAACACCTGCTGATCCAGGTCTGATGATTAACATTAATGCAGATGGGCTAATTAAGTAGAATTATAAGCAATGAAAATCAATTATCAAATCAGTACATATACATGGCGCCCCACGCATAAATCAGGCACTTCTCAGGAATAGCTTTAAACGACATTAAAGGGGCTGTGTCGGCATGAATATAGCAGGCCTGTGGCTGTGCATGGAAAGATGAACTCTCACCTACATACTGCACACGCGCGCACTTGCGGTCAAATCACAAAGAGTGCCGTCTTTGTCAAACTGTGATGTGACTGCTGGCACACATGCGCACGTAGTGACTGGGTTACTCCATTTACTACTATAATCATGACAACACAGCCCCTTTATAAGAGAAGACAACTGAAACATTAGCCTTGATATCAATGTAAAGTCATGTCTTTTACATTCTATATGATGAAAAATACTTACATTTTAGGCCCTAATTCGGTGTTATTTAAAACCTCTTATTCTCATCTATTTGATGAGGAAATAAACCAAGTTTTGAGTTGACAGGAAATGCCTGGTTTTGGCATGGACTGTGACATTCATTGTATATGTAATGTTAGTGGCAAGGTAAGCTGAAAACAGTAATGTGAAATGAAACTTTCAACCAGTAATTGTTGACAAAATTAATAAAATTAATAAATAATGTTATCAGTCAATAGTAACGGGAACAAAATTGAGAGAAAAATATACAATGCATAAATACATAGATAGCAATTGAGTTAATATTTGTAAACACTTGTGAGTATCAACAAACAAGTTTAAAAAATCTGACCAACAGGTAATCAAAAAATATACCGTAATGAAAATTTGTTTTAAAATATTCAACTGGAATCAAACAAATTGTATTACAGGCATCAACTCCTACCTCATCTGTTTGCTCCCTACAACTGATTTGGTCTTATTTAAAATACCTAAAAACACAATCAATGACAAACATGAACAAGAACATTATAAATTATCAAGTACCTAAAGATGAGGTACCCACTGCTAAAATATAATAGGTTTCAAACTGCCTCTAGCTACCGGGCAAGCTCGATAGTCTAGTGGTATAAACATCTGCTCTAAAATGGCAAAGGTCTTGAGTTCGAATCCCACCTGAATACTATGCCTGTGGATTTTTTTTCACAGAACTCGGGAAAGTACTGAGTATACAGTGCTTAACACATAGGTTTATGGGTAAAACACAATTATCAGGTATGAAATTATCAAACTGTAGGCAGACGTGTCAACTAATTAAGATGAAGAGTTTCACTAAAGTATAAAATTAAGAAAGTATCTTAACAGGACATAGCACTTATTTTATTTATCACCACCTCACTGTGAAGATTTGCAATGAAGGAAATACCAAAAGAATGTTCATTTTGAGATATTTGTGAGCTTTTTCCTTGACCTGTAAACATCCAGAAGTCACAATTTGGATGCGTAGATGGAGACATCGCGCATTTATGTGAGTGCTGCATTCTTGGCAGTCCGCAGGCTTTGCAAATTTTTTGTTGTTGTCAATCTTCAATTTGATTTTTAAACACCTCGCTCAGTTCATCAGCCAGTGGAAAACACTGTGCTGTAGAGCCTCATAGAGAGGTTTCATGCGACGTCATCCAAGACCTTTTTCTAATGCTGCGTGCACAAAGAGGCGCTGGAAATCATTCAGCAGACGACGTGTCAGCCATTGAGTTTGTACATGGCTGGACCCAACATGACTGCAAAATCAACTTTTCCTTGGGTCACGCAACCTCTCTATAGGAGAGTAAAATTAGCATTAATGGCACATTACGTAACCCTACAACCCTCCCCGTGATAAAACAAATCAAAATCATGATTTCTCCAAAAAAAATTCAGAATGGAATTTACCAAAGAGACTGAGTCCCTCTTTTGCTCCACTACCCCCAGACTTGTAGGCAGAGGGATGCCGTTCCTTCTGGAATATCTGCAGTGCCATATAGGTGTTATCATCAATGGACAAAATGCTGTCTCTACATGTAAACAAAACAAAGAAATCAGTCAGAACTTCCGTTCTAAGTTCCCTTTACCCCCCCCCTCCCTTGTCTTCTTTTCGTTATTCACCCCTTGCTTTTTCTGATTGTATTCTGCTTCTTTCTGTTTTTTCCACTTCTTTCTACTTTACTACTTCTTTTACACTAGTACACTTGTTTATGTGTGTTGTGTCGCCTTCGAGACTCTGCAAGGTTCGAAATGTGAAGCCATCATTAATTTTTTGCAATAATTCAGTACCATAATCCTGGTGTTAAAGGTTGTGCACAACAATGGTAAAGTTTAAAAAACAAAATGATCATCACAGATTTACATATAACTTACATGGTTATAAAAATGGTCATGGAGGAAATATCTCCTTGAAATATTTGTGCTTGAAACTCTATGGTTTTTCAGAAATGAGTAAAACAATTAGTTTTGTTCTCGAGAGTCCAAAACCCGATGTTTGAAAACAGAGAATTTAATTGGGGTTTCCACTATTTATTCATGACTTGATGACCAATTGAGCTTGTAGTTTCACAGGTTTGTTATTTCATGTTTATGTGGGTCACACAAAGTGCGGCTACTGGTCTTTGACAATTACCAATGTTGTCTGCATGCTTTATACAGGTTCAGAACTTGCGTGGTGGAAAATCAATTTAGAGGCTAAGGTTTCTGGTAATAAATAAGCCATAATAGTTATATTAATAATAATAACAATAATAATAATAATGATGCCTGGGCGAGTTAGATATGCCCCGAACCATTTGACAAAGCAACTGATTCACAGTTTGAGGAATTCAACTTTTAAGCGATACTTGCGACTATACAAGTCATTGTTCCAGACATTATTCAAACCCAACTTGGAAATGGCTTTAACCAGTTGGTGCCGGATGTCCTGTTTACACATAAATGTTCCCCTGCCTGGAATAGGAAGTCCTCTTCCGACGCCATTATGTAATTTTGGACCACCGGACCGAAGGTCGCACACGCCGTCTAATGCTTCGATTCACCCACACAAGGACCGAAAAAGGTTGCGCATATACTCATATTTTGTGTCCATTGAGAGGCGGTTTTTGTGTAATCCTGATTACAGACCGTTGTCTTTTTGTTCAAAGAAGGGGATTATGAGACATCGAGAGGCTTCCACCATTGTTCATTCATTGTATTTTGGCTGAATGGAGGTAAGTCAGAGTGGGCCGGCAATCGAGCCATGGTTCCGTGTTTAGTTCCACTCCTATGCCGTAGGTAACGGCCGATGTATTATTGCAATTCACGCTGTGTGAATTTGACATTTTCTCGGTCGAGAAACAAAACGGACGATCCATCAAAGAGAATCTTTCTCCTCTTGGTATTGTCAAGTCAGGGTGCCTTTGTGCCGGCGGTACCCTCAAAGAAAAAAGTTTCCGGCAATTCCGCCAAAAGAATCCCGCCAGGGGGGTCAAGACAACTAAAAAGAATTCCGGCGGCAACTGGTTAATTGTGACAATCATGATAAGAGATATATAATACAGAACTCACAATGAAAACATCTTGAGTGACAGAATTGGAACATGAATGCCAGAGGCCTCCAGCTCTACACCAACTCTTCTCCTCTCCAGGTACTTTAAGAGACCCCCAACGGCACGCACCTGTCAATGAGTCAAGAACAACAAAAAATGGCCAGAAAATTAGAATTTGATAAAACAACTGAGCTACACATGTACAAAAAACCAAAAGTGCCATATAATTTGTTATCATATTAGATATTTAAATCAATTTTAGGGTGAACAAAGAAAACTTGAGTGCAGCGGGACTTGAACTTGTGACCACCGGTTATACGTACCGGCGCTCTACCAACTGAGCTATCCAGCCCTAATGTTGGCAGTCTCCCTATTTTGTCAATATCTTTGTTCTTTGTTTAGATGTTTATTTAACAACTTTTGTAAAGGTATATATGTAAATATAAAGTTTAAAATAATACTTTTGTCGGAATATTCTATTTTTTTTTAAACTGCACTGTGCACGCATCACTGAGATATTAGATGTGTGCTCATGTCTGTGTGACTGTGTGACTGCGTCTCCGACCCCCCCAAAGTTTTTTTAGTGGTGGACGAAAGTCAGAAGACATCTCACCAATGTGTACAATAAATGTCACTATTACAGAGTGGGATCAATCTCACATCACTAATTGTGATTTAACGGATGTGGTCGCTACGGAGAAATCCAACTGGTCTTCTGAACGTTTCAACTCCCTCACTCTAATCTTCATCAGGAAGTAAATGTACTTCCACTCATCACAATGTTCTCAACTAAACCAGAAAATATTGCATTACTCAGACTACTACTTGAAGTACTTTTTTCCTGTACCTGTTCCCATACTCATCAAAATATACTCAGCTGCAAGTCTGGTATAAATAGCCCCAAGACAACACCCAAAGTATGTTACTAAACTTAATGGGGATGACAGTCGTATGATCGTTCAGTCAAGAATCTAATAGCTATTTATACATGGATTGTTAACCACAAGGGGAAACTGGTGACTGTAAGTGGGAATAAAGATTGACTGAAATGGAGCTAAGTTTGTCACGATGAGCCCTGTAGGAACTTTACTGATGCCCTACATAGCGTATTGAGGAATCCATACAATGTGATTAGCTGTCACAGAAAGTAATGATATTCTTGTTTCAATGAAGTGTTCCAATGAAGTGTTTCAAAGGGCGATTGAAAATACGTGACCAGCTGGGGTGGATTTCACAAATCTAGTCCTAACTTAGGATGAAGGACTTGTCCTATAAGTTAGGACTAATTGCTTGTCCTAACTCGGACAACTCGGAAAGTGGTGAGTATACAGTGCTTAACACACATCGGTGTATGGGCAAAAACACAAATAATATTCTCATCCAAGATGCAAAAATTAACATCTGTTATAAGGTTTTCTTTAGTTTTACCTTTTAATTTCAATTAAAACATTTCTAACCACTTGTCTGTTGAGATTGTTCTCCTTTTTCTTGGGCAGACTGATCACTTTTGGTTATAGGAAGGAACAAAATTTCTCCTCAGCTTTGCCCTCTCCACATTTTGCCTCTGCTCTTGTATAGTGGAGTAAAATAAATAGTAATAAAAATACCGTGAAGGTAGTTTTCTTCATAATCTTGAATACTTTCGGGTACAATCTGTGAAAATTAAAGAACTGTTTTTTTTTTTTTTTTAGTGCAGCAGTTGCAAAAACAACAAACATGTTTTCCATTCACTGCAAGGCACTTCACTCAGTTACATGAATGACCTCATCACATTGCACCAGCCAGCAAGAAATCTCCATTCACAAAGTTACTTCAATTGACTGTTCCCCTGTGCACCAATCACACTTGGCGTCAACGATCCTTTCCCCAAGCTGCCATGGAACTCTGGAACAATAGCCTCCCTTGAACTTCGCCGAAAACAATTACTCTTTTCATTCAAATGTTCCCTTAAAACCCATCTGTTTCCCCAACGCTACTGTATTTAATGTCTTTTCTTTGTATTCAGGATGCTCCAAGTGCGTCATTTTTGGCAGATACCGGCACTTTACCAAGTGTTCACTATTATTAAAAACCATCAGTCGGTCCTTTTAAATCTGTTAGGAAGAGATTTGAGAGCAAAACAGTAATGAGCATATCGCTTCTGAACATCTTTTCTGGCTCCTCATCCCCCTTGAATCAAGCAGGAGGAGACACTGTGTTATCTGTATTTCCTTTCCTTTCCTTTCCACAATGCACGTGTGTGTGGACAGAAGCAAGTGCCACAATCAACTTCATGCTTGAACTCTAGCTTTTACCCTAATTTCATTCACGTCAGAAGTCAGCACGGGGTGGATTTTAGCGCCAAATAAGTTGCAGACTTTTGTTTCCAGTCTCTACAAGGCCAGATGCACTTTCTGGCTACCTTCCCTGTTAGTTTCAATTGAGAAGACAAAACCAGATTATGTAACTTCTGTCTCTAATGAGTTATTGATAAGACGCCAGCATTGGTTTGCTTCCCACTCCTGCTATCATATAGACACCCCCCCCCCCACTCTAATGAACGTTTTACCAGACGCCTGTGTTGTTTAACATCCTCTGCAAATGATTGGTGTCTGGCAGGGCCTCCCTGGGAAAAATGTGACATTTAATAGGGAATGAACAGGTTACAAGCTTGGTCTGCCATCAAGTTCCACACACATGTAAGTTGTCTGTTTAATGGTACTCGAAAACATAAAGTAGATGGGCTGATCAGCAATGATTTAAGGCTAAATAACATAAGTGTTTCATCATTTTCCTGAAGGCGTCATTAAATGAAACTTTTCAGAGAGTTAGCTACAGAACAGGACCCAATTTCATAGCGCTGCTTAAGCAGAAAATAGTGCTTACAAATTTTCTGCTAAGCAAAAACACGCAGGATACCAGTCGCAGATTGCACATATTTTGGCTGGTAACCTTATTCTGGTAACCATCACTTTGTTTGTGCTAAACTACTCTATGACATCGGGCCCAGCTTGAAGGGTAGACAACACCGGTTCTTTCCACCATGACAAAGACATAAATAAGCCATAAGCGTTACTAACAACCTAAAGACAGCTCACAGCTTACACAGCAAGATCCAAGTCGGCCACAAATTACACCGAGAGTGGTTCGAAATCGCTACATTAAGCAAGCAGGAAAAATGACGAGCATGAATTGCCCTTTTTCACAGACACTTGAAGCAATGCAGCGCTCAGCCACAGGGCTCAATTACTCCTTCACTCAATCCGATAGTTATCTCCCATAACACAGAGCTCTGCTTGTTTGGCAAGTCCTCATAAACGGGTACCCCCTTATACTGCAATGATTGGCACTTAAGATTATCCCATCATATAATAAGAAGCATCTGTGGTAATCCAAACCCTTCTAATGTCTACAATTTCAAATCTTCATATGTTATGATTCAGGATCAAGGAAGTGGCGCAGTACGCACATCTTGACAATTAAGTACAGAGAAGGAAAAAAAAAACTGAAAAGTATAACGAGGGAAAGATAATGGATCACTTTAGGGAAAACCCTCCTCTGAATTGCTTTATCACCAACGTATGGTGTGGCTCAGACGAAGCTATTACTTGCCTAACATACAATACTCCCTCTGCCTTATCTACCTTGATTCAGTTACGACGTTGGGTAGTGGTTAGGATTTGTTAAACAGCAAAGTTATGACAAGGCAAGCTGGGGTTGGTTTCGCGTATCAAAAACAGTTACACTGGATACTAGCTAGATGGATTAGTAAGGCAAATGCTGATGTACAGTGTTACTTAACTGCTGAACTTGAGACTTACTCTCTGTATCTCTTAACTAGAACCATTTGAGGATTTCTTTTTTTCATTTGTTGAAATATGGAATGTTCCAATCAATGAGGCGAAGCCAGGTTGAATGGAAAATATTCCATCTTTCAAGGAATGAAATTTTTTTGTTATTATTATTATTGTTATTATTATTATTAATTTCTGGTAATGAAACCAAGGATGCTCCAAAAGCAAACTTAATCACTGTAGCTTGGATGCTTGCTATCTGAAACAGAAACCCCTACTCTGTCACAATAAGTGTTCTGGGTTCTTTAACGTGCACTACCCATCCTGGTACATGGGACCTACGGCTTAACGTCCCATCAAAAGGACAAACCAATTATGGTAAAGTGTCTTGCTCAAGGACACAAGTGTCGCGACTGGCCAGGCCGGGATTCGAACCCACATTCTGTAAACTACAGAACTTACGTTCGGCGGACTAGATCACTCGGCCCTGACACTCCACTAAGTTTAACATCAAAGTAGATCTTTTTCCATTTGATTGGAGGATAAAACTACAAGAATAAACAACATAGATGAGATAGTGTTCTGGCATCCACGACCAGCACGTTTTCATTTTGGGTGTATAACACATGGTGTATTCTAGTGGGCAATAGTAAAAAAGGATGGGACAAAAATGCACGGCAAATAGTAGCAAAAATACACGGCTTATGAGGTAGGCCATGTAATGGTTTGATTAATGAATGCCGCATGTCCTCCAATCCAATGACAAGGATGTGTGTTATGAAATTATTGTTATTTCATACTGGGTCCAATGGATAAGATTATATTTTTATGAAAAGTCTCATCAACACCATTTCTCCTTTAACAAACTCCAACTTAAAAAAAATTTTTTTAACATTAAATTGTTTTAACGATAAAATATGAAACATTTTTAGTCATACATATACATACGCCTGTATTTTTGGCCACCCATTTCTTAAACATCTTTTTATAACGATGACAGTTCTTGAAGAATCTGTATCCATACGTTGCCTACCAACAAGGGAGAGATGCATTGCTGACATAAAGGTCTGAAACTAAGATCCATTTTGGTAACCCCTGGAGTTATGGACTTCAAGCTTTTGGGAACAGAATTATCGGCACACGAAAAGTACATCACAGATCACAATTTATGTACATCTGAAGAAAAGAAGAGTTACTTTTTTCACTAGGCAGACATAAAGTTATAGATTTCAAGTTTTGGGGAGCAGTATTGTTGGTACTATAAAGAAACTGATCAAACAGCATGATTTCTTTATATCTTACGAAAATAAGAGTTACTCTTTTCACTCGGCGGATATAAAAAGTCTGCCTTCAGACGAATGTCTGAAATTTCTCATCCCTGTAGACCAACAGGTTCCATTCAAGCATAGGGCTGTGCTTATACCACTGTCTCATATTCTCTTTAATTACCCAAGGTCTCCTAAGTCAATGCACTCTTGAGAACCATGTTCAAGGCTCTGCTGTTCTCCATCCCCATGCAGGATCATCCTCTGGCAGTGATCCACAACTCCAGCTTATCCAAGACTGTCTGAACAGTAATTTACAGACTAATCTTCGGGGACGCTTCCAGGTCCTTGGCGTGTAAGTTCTGGCGTCCACACACCCACCCCGACTCATCCCAACTCCTGGACATTTCTTGCGTTGACTTTGGAAAGCCTGTGCTAAATTTCCAATTTCCTTTCCCTGTGCATCGCAGTTGTCCCCGCTGACTAGTTTTTTTATTTTGTGTGTGTGTATGTGAGTGCAGATGGCGGAGAAGGGGGGGGGGGGTGGGAGCGCAAGAGTGGATGAGTAACACCAGGTGTGGTGAAGCTGAGGAAAAGTCTTCTTGATTAGTGCACACTTGAAGCTGACTCACAACAAAAAATCACAGTAATTGATGACCTTCTTGCGATTTATTGGAGAGAGAAAAAAACTTTGATTTTTTTTTTCTGGTCTTGGCAGGTGGGATTAATTGTTTGATCTCCGTGGAGTTGCTTGTGATTGTCAGGCTACTGGCACGTTGGCAAAAAAGGTACAGCACGTCTTTGTCTGTGAGAAACTTGTCGATTAATACTGGGTCTGGTTTTCAGTACATCTGATGAGAATTCTCCCATCTGTTGGTTTCTTTGATTATCCTGTTTTAGTTACGACTCACAGAAAGCAAAGCAAGTGAAACAAGGTTTTATTCTTAAAACTGGATCCCGGGAAAAATCCTCTCAACTTAACGCCTCCACCCTTTACAATGAGGCAACATCCTTGCCGAGAGTAACGACATCTGTCATTACAAACTTCATAACTGTACATTCAATCCAAATCACTTGTTTCTATCTTTCTTTGAAGAACAATGACTGACAAAAACAAAATTGAAGTTACAGGAAGTCTAAACTCCCTTCCAATTGCGAGTGATTTTTCCAGCTGGATCAACGTTTCCAAGTAATACAACATCTGAAGGAGGATGGATGGTCCAGCAGCTGATTTGTCACTTCTTCAAAAAACTGTAGTAGAACCCTGTCATGATGAACAGAGGTAACACTGAGAGTTGTTCAGTACAACACTAGAGCTCCCCCGCCATCAATCGCAAAAACAACTTTCAAGGTTCATTTCTTTTCCACAATATATTAATTGATAATACAATCAATTTGGTAGGCTAACCATCTTGCGGCTGAGAAGCTGAATGGGAAAAAAATGCAGCTACAACCTGGTGGAGCCGCAGGCATGTAAAGGCGCCCTTTTGGCAGCCAGCCATATCGACTCACAATTCTATGACCATGTAGCGCAGCCAGAGGATGAAAGTTCCTGAGGTAGGAAAACTGGAGGGCCAGGAGAAAAAAACCTCATGGCACAGGAGAGAACCAATGTACAACTCTACTCACATATGGCCCTAGCCAGAAATCGAACCAGGGCCAGAGTGGTGAGAGGCGAGCGCTTTACAGGAACATATTTTCATGACATAGATTTGAAAAACTATAGATGCAAAACCAATGTGAAACTGCAGCGAGATTCATTGATGAAGCAAAGCAAAGAGGTATTGTGGCATGTGGCCGAGCGGATAAGAACACCGGACTCAAGCTCTGGTGTTCCTGGTCAGCAGAGTGTGGGTTCGAGTCCCGGTCGTGACACTTGTGTCCTTAAGCAAGACACTAAACCATTATTGCTGCGTCCTTCGGATGGGACGTAAAGGCGTAGGTCCCGTGTGTTGTGTAATGTAAGTAAAAGAACCCAGTGCACTTATCGCAAAGAGAAGGGGTTCGCCCCGGTGTTCCTGGTTTGATCGGCAGCAGATTGCGCCACAGCACCTTACAATTGGTCCCTCAGTAACATGTATGCACATTGATACAGAGATCAAAAGAATGGTAATTGAACCATGAGGGTCCATGGTCAAGTCACAAATGAACAAAATATAATTAGTCGTAGGTCTCTTAGTCAGGTGGCTTAAGGTTAAATTTCAAGATTACCTGGACACGGCGGACAAAAGCACCATTTTGGGCACAAAGCTTCCTTAGGGCCTACTAATTAATGTTAGGATAGGAGCCATCCGGATTTTCAAATTATTTTTTTTCCCCCGTGTTTTGTACACATGGGAGGGGGGCAGGACATAACTCCAGTTAGGAAGGGAGTTCAGGAATAAGACTTACATAATGTTGTAGCCCTACCCTAGTAGAGAGCTTACCCTCCTAGGAATTACTTATTATTGATTTTTGAAGATTTAATATTTACCCATATATGTTTTGTACACACCATTGGTTGTCTATTGTTGCTGCTATTGTGTGTGTAAAAAAACAATACGGCTAAATATTGAATCTTCAAAAATCAATAATAATTAATTCCTAAGAGGAAAGAAACATCTTTTTGATGTAAAATCCTGTATGAATGAAATAAGTACCGACTACCTAGTGCTGTGCAATGTGTTAGACTTAAAAGGAAGTATTTTTACTCTGACGTGGTTTGGACAGGAAGCATTATAAAGCTGGTATCAAGAGTCAGGATATCCCATATTGATATGCTTTACACAATCAGGGGGCGTGTTCTGGCGACCCCGAGCGGAAACAAGTTTCTGACGTAAAAACCACTGACCAAAACAATTTCCGAGAGCTACGCCAAAACGGGTCAGTAACCACAAACACTTCATGATGTTGGCATATCTCTTAAAAATTAATGATCTCAAAATCTCTACTTTGTTTTTTTGGTTTTTTTTACAGAATGGAACTTGGTCTTTATAAATTTATTAACACTATTTGATTGGTGTGCTTCAGCAAACACTTCATTATGTTGGAATTAATGATCTTGAAATCTCCATTTTTGTTGTTGTTTTTTTCAAGGAATGGAATTTGCTCCAATAAGTTTATTAACAGTATCTGATTGCTTCAGCATTAGTATTTTTTTATTAAATTCAGTGGACATTTTTCGGTAGTTTAACAAAAACAATAAAATCCATGAAATCATGGTGTGGGATTAACAACTAAGAATGCACTGTATAAACAGTGCTTCCCAAGTTGTGCAGAATCAAATCTGCAGGCTACTACATGTACATGTAGAGGAAATTGAACTAGGGACCTTCTGAATTTCAGAGAAGTTCAACCTCTACCAAAATGTACATACCTGGCCAACTCTTTCATGGATTTTGATACAAAACCCATGGAGATATGGGGGTGACACAATTTGTTTTAAACTTAGTGCATACTGTCCAAGATCTGCAGAACTAAATTTGCTGGTGACTGATGTGGAATCAGATAACCATCTGTAGTCTAGTCTTCCAGAGTGAATTTCTTAACCACTGGATGGATAATAATATTTATCTTCCAGTACGCGCTCATCCTCCAATCAGATTGCTCAACGGGAGTGTGGTAACAAACCATGTCATACTCCCGGTAGTCTATATTGCGTATTGTGAGTACCATGCGTCACGCTCAGTATACGCACAGTGCAAATAACGTTCTAAACTTTGCGCGTTGGACGTGCTGCTGATTATAAAATAACGCTTAAAATTGTACTTCTTCCAGTAAGCTGGAAGATAAATTTGTTAACACACGCGCGCTCATGTAATACGGGAAAAAATATAGCGCATCTGCATCCCATATCCCACTCAGCCTGTGTCTTTGTGGGGTATGCAACGCAGAAGTGCTATATTTTTCCGTATTCCACTCGTGCTTGTGGGATAACTAATCATAACATTTATATAGTTCTTTCTACTGGTGTTTCAAAGTGATCTCAGTTGTGTGACTTAGTGTGTTTTCAACTGAGTCTTGAATGAGTTGATGGAGGGTGAGTCTCGGTAGTGAAGAGGGAGATTGGAATCCAGAGTGCTGGTGCAGCCTTTGGGAATGCAGCTTGACCAAAGCGGGTGTTTGTGCTTGGGCTTTATAGGGAAAGTTGAAAGTGGATATTGGATGGGGGTATAGAGATCCATGGAATCAAGGCTTTGGAAACACAGCCCTTCATTATGGTGTGACCACCTTGATAGGATGTGTCCGAACTGGCGGATGATGCTACAGCTATGGCTGGTGCTACGAGTGTGGTGCTATGGGCTTCCTATGCTTCAAGGCATGTTTAGGTGACAATCAAGCTGCAGCCACAGCCGCACCTGCAGCCACCGACCGAGGCTGAAAGAACAAAAATAGTCTGAACCCTTTCTAGTTTGTCAAAAATCAGTATTCATTATTGCCATTGCACACGGTGAACATGACACAGGAGGCGGCCGGCAGCATGAATTTTCAAAGCTGTAACAACATGCATGATTCTGAGAAATCAAGTGCACTGCCGGAGAGTAAGATTCCATCACTGTCGTGTAGCCTACATTTATGTGTGGGTTAAGGCCAATCACAACTAAGTCAAAACAGGTGCTGTGATGTGGTGCTCTCTCTCCCTCTCCGCTTCTCGAGTCAGCAAAAATCTGCGACAGTGCCAGGTGCCATGGGGAAATGGAGGCTAGGGACTTGGGCAATAAAACAGCCTTACAAATGACTCATGAAATCTTGTATTATTACTTTCAAACAATCCAGGTTTTTTTCTTTTCTCCCCCCCCCCTCACCTCACCTCCCCATCCCCCCTGAAACCTGCCAACACACATCTTTGCACAGGTTTTTTACATACTTTATTTTTTATTACATAGGAACCTGACATTGTACTTTGGTTTTGTTTACTTTGCATTAAAAGTTACTAAGAATTGTTCACCTCCCGTTTTCTGAAGACACAAAGTAATTTTCACCACATTGTCATATTAAGAAACTCCCCCCAATAAAGACTTGTCGGCAGACATCAAAATTATAAAGTTTAGCTTCATATCTAGTTGTAAAGGAAGCTGTATTCAAAAGCCAAAATTACTAGTAAAGCATGTGCAGATCATATTTAATGCATTCTAAGTTTAAAAGTTCTTGGTACGTAATAAGGCCATCTCACAGTGTTGATAAAACTTCAACAACTTGATGTTTGATTCCATCGGAGAAGAGATACATATGGTGTGCACGCTGTCCGCAAAACACACCGCAACACATGTGCAAACGATTGGAAGCATAGTAGCCACATTGAATGAAAATCGTGTTGCTCAAAATTAGACGCAGGTACGATGGTGAACAAGTTAAAATAACAACTCAGAATTAATCAGTGGCAAGAGTGTACACGACCTACCATGTCCCCGTGTCACATTTCATTGTCTACCCAACCCCTTAGATTGTCCAGATATTGCTTTTGCCGACTGGCAGTTGGCGCTAGGTATCCACTGAGACATAGCCTCTGGAGAGGTCAATGCAACTTCAAAGCACAGGACAATGCCATCTGCAGCCCCACTGCTCAACACAAGCTTAATCAACAATGGCAGCATTTTCATTAGGGTTGATTTGATTTTCCTTGAAACAAAAATCAATACAGAGTGGGGAAGGTGAGGCTGGGGAAGGAGGAAGGAGTGACTTGAGATCAACACAAATTTGAATCAAGCAAAGTTTGCAGGGTGGAAGAACAAAGTGTTGAGACAAAGTCCTAACACTGGTTCATTCCTTAGCCTCGAACTATTGCACAGCTGAGCTGCTGGAGTGTGACTATAAAAATGACTACAGTTATTAATATTACAGCAGCGAGTAGTGGCACTTAAAGACCAAATGACTACAAATTGCAACACTTCAAAATAACCATGAACTACCATTTCTTTTCTGAAGACATGACAAGCATAATATGTAGACAAAGTAATCACCTGCTATTTACTGTTTTATTTCATATCCTACTGTGCTGTACAGCACCATGCAAACCTCAAAATTGTACACAAGATACATGAATACATCTTAACAACTATTTGAACATCTGCATTTCATGAATCGTCTTTTTGTTCCAACTGGGGAAGCCATGATGTTAAAAGAGCCAGACCACAGAACAAAGAACACCATTGACACAGTTTTAAGATTTGTTGCAGTTTGGCTCAAAAAGTGGGAAAGGAAAAACAAGTTTGAGCTAGGATGCTAAATTATCTTAAGATGAGTCAAGATGCTGCAAAGGTGTACGAAAGTTTGACATTTCTGTGAGATGCCCCGACGACCCGATAAAGGGGGATGCCTAGAATATATGACAACCACATGAAATAATTTCCAGTTTCCCCGAGATGTGATTGGCTATCAATCAGTTGATTAGAAGAAAGGATGAAATAAGACACAAGGGAATGGCAGGATTACGACTGACAGTCTTGTATAATGGCATTTCCCGCCTTTGGCCCTCAGGCAGGGGGGGGGGAACGCGACATGAAAGCACTAATCCAACTTGAAGAGTCACCGACAAAAGAGACTTTCAGTGAAGACAGGTTTCAGGATGGACGGCGGTGATGGGGACATGTGTGCTACGTGCCTTGGCCTGCTGAATGAGGAAGTTATTGTACCAGAGGATACTTATCCTGCTAAGATGACTGAAGACACACACACACAATGACTCATTATCCACTACCTTATATTCTCTTCCAACCCATCACCTACAAGGTGTCCTAACAACCCCCAAGTTTCCCTCTACTTCATCCTCGGGTACTTTTAGGGTGGTGGCCACAATGAGTTATCTTTGGGCTCATAGTAAGTGCACCATGCTTATTGTATTTAGAAAAGTCAACTTCACTTCTGGTTTTTTTTTTTCAGGCCAGCGAGTTGACCTGGAAAAAATCTAAGGGCATGTTGATGACTAATGAATTAAAAGTTAATCCAACTACTTTTTGGAAGACTCATACATCTGAGTGAATATCATTAATCAGAGGTGTAGGGTTGACAATGAAAGGAAATTAGAGGAGAATTGGATGGGTATGAGGGGAGGGGCAGGGTTGGGAGAGGAAGTGAGGAAGGATGCAAGGAGGTAAAGCAGTTGCAGAGGGCGATGATAATGAAGGGGAATGATGTGTAAGAGGACAAGATAGAGGGATGGTCTTAGTTATGTGAAGAGACAGAAGGCCAGGTAGAATGAAGGGGATGACCTGGGTGAGAAAGGCAAGAAAGTGTAAGTGAGAAAAGCAAGAGTTGGTGGGGCGGGGTTCGGGAAGGAAATGAAGAAGGATGCAAGGAGGTAAAGCAGTTGCAGAAGCGATGATAATGAAAGTGTGCATGAAAAGGAATGGTGTGCAAGAAGACAAGATAGTGGGATGGTCTTAGAGATGTAGAGAGATAGAAGAACAGGTAGAATGAAGGGGAGGACCTGGATGAGAAAGGCAAGAAGTGGTGGGTGAGAAAGGCAAGAGGTGGTGGGGCGGGGTTGGGGAAAGAAATGAAGAAGGATGCAAGGAGGTAAAGCAGTTGCAGAAGCGATGATAATGAAAGTGTGCATGAAAAGGAATGGTGTGCAAGAGGACAAGATAGTGGGATGGTCTTAGAGATGTAAAGAGATAAAAGAACAGGTAGAATGAAGGGGATGACCTGGGTGAGAAAGGCAAAAAGCGGTGGGTGGAGAGAGGCAAGAAGTGGTGGGTGAGAAAGGCAAGAAATGGTGGGGCAGGGTTGGGGAAGGAAAACGAGGAAAGATGCAAGGACTTAAAGCGGTTACAGGAGTAATGGTAAGGAAGGTATGCAAGAAGGTGTAATGATAAGAAGATGTACGAATGGTCCTTGAGATGACGAGAGACTGTGGTTCAGGTAAGATGAATATAGGAATCAGGGTGAGAAAGGAGAGAAGGGGCGGGGCACGGAAGGAACAGAAAGCAAAAGGGACGTATCTAGAGTTGAGAAGTACAAATAAAGTGATACAAAGAAACAACAACTTCTCAAAAAGACACAGGGGGAAAAAAGGACATTACCTGGTTGTCTGCTTCCCCTGATAGTTAACCAAGATAAATATGTAACAAAAATCTCATAACAGACACCTTTTCAGATTTGTTTTAAACAATATTTCAGACAAATGGAGCTACATCCTGGCCTTCACTGGCCCCCATCACCTGTCATGCACTCCCTGCAATACGTATGCCGCTGATGAAATACAGCCAATGCTGTCTGAAAGCAGTCTCCACTGTGGCCTTCATTACAAGAGAAGGCGTCACAGATCGTAACACCGCACAACACTAAACTCGCTTTCTTTCATTCCGACACAAAAAGTTAAAACAAGTTTCCTTTCACATAAGTCAAACCAGTTGGTTCTTCTCTGGATCAGGATCACATGGTATCAATGAATCACTCCTTCCTTCTTTTGACCCATCTTACAGTCGGCGTTTTTTTTTTACCCTACTCCGTTGAAGCTTCTGTCGAAACCACTTTCAAGTATGCGCAGCGACTCATTTTGTGCCAACCTGGACCACCGACTAATCAATCAAGTTTCGTGACAGAGAGAATGTCTGAGAATTCCACACTGGTCTGATTAAGTTCCTCCGATAAATCCAAGTATTTTGCTGAAACAAGAAACTTGAAATTGAATCCACATTAAGCTGTCATTCCTGTCAGTCATACGATCCGTGTAATTTCATGAGATTAAAAAAGGGTATAACGTCTTTCCTTAAACCGACACCAGAAAAATCAAATCAGCTTGGAAAATGTCCTCTCCTTTTTTTATCAAGATATTCTACTGCCATGGTGCAAGATAAAAGATGCATGAAAAAGAGAACACAAAAACGAAAATAAGTCCTTTTCATTTAGTAGCATTGAAAGGACCACAGGTCAGTTTGGTTGTTCAGCTGTTTGCAACAGCTATTTCAGTTTTTTTTTTAGAAATAAATGATAATACTGAATATCAGACCAGGCAGGCTGAGAGAAAATGAAGGCTTTTGCATCTATACTCAGGCCCTCCCTTTAGCACCCCTCAGAGAATCTTATGGAAGTGCCCTTAAGAGAAAGTGGCTCTCCTCCACGTGTGTTCAATAATGACACCTGACCATAACAAATGAATCTATGTAAAGAAGCTTTTACTAAGATTTTTGATTTAATTGAATCTTGAACTCAAACAAATTCTTTTTAAACTAAGTTGGCTAATTTTCAGCAAGGCTCTGGGTGTAAACAATGCAACCAAGTTTCACTGCACTTTTCTTCAAAATTAGTGGAGGTATACAATTTTCCATCAGTGCTGATCACCCAATCCTTGACCAAGTGGTTCTCCTTTGAACCTGATCTGTTAGCGCCGTGCATGCAGTGTTGTTGAGTCACTAACAATAACGTAAAAGCGTCTTGATGCAAGACTAATGCATGCTATGTGCCTGACGTTTCACAGCAATTAACTAACCTTCAAGATAATGACTCCATCATTTTGAACTGGTTAATCATCATACAAAGGTGTTAACTGCCTTTAAGTTACAAGGAAAAAAAAGTTGTGGCAGAGCCACTTGCCAATGTCTGACCAGTTTGTTTTTGTGATCTAATGAAGTATGCTAAATATTGCTAACAATCAACAAATATTATCAGACATTAGCCTTCAAAATGTAACGCCATTAACAACTTTTGCATTTACACCAAAGGCCATTTTCATGGGTGAGCAGTTTGCAATAGCTAGTTCCCGTTTTTCACACTTTATTTTTTACTTTTTGTACAGTCATCATATCCATGATTTTGATTGCCTTGAAAAAAAAATTCCACATTCCACATCCTTAAGATTTGCGATTTTGTGCAACATAGAAAAAAGAAAAATAATACCAGACAAAGTCAGAATACTTTAGTTAAACAGGACATCAGACAGACACACATAATCTCCATCCCTGACAGCTTTTCTATCAGCGCAAATCCATGACGTCTTGAGAGGGCAATAAACGGGTCAAACTGCAACACCGCCGATGAAAAAAAAACACCTCAAAAGAACAGTAAAAGAAACAACTTAATTGGGTTTGGATCACAGGGATACTAGGTCCATCACCACACCTCCTTGCCTAGAGCCTTTTTACGTATAGAATTATTGTTGACTGAATTTTCTGGTCTATCACAAGTTTCCGATGATAATAGTAGAGAGGGGAAAAAATTAAGCGTCTGGGTCCTTGTTATATTCTGCCCTAGGAAGAAAGGGGGGTGGTCTATGGCGTAACCAGGAAATCCGAGTCAGTCGTTACGTATGACTGAAATTAAATAGCGGGACTGGTCATCAGAAGAACAAATTCTTGGGGTGGGAGGTACAGGCAGAATACAGTACGTGACCCCACACCGAAAAAAGGGTCATTGAAAAAGAAAAGATTTCTATCACGGTCTGTAAATGAAACCGTTTAGTACACCTGGTGCACTCTTCACAATCCAAACACCTTTAGGCAACTCATTCTAATTACAGTGGGGGTAGGGTTTCACATTAGGTTTTCATTAGAGTAATTTCCCCCATCCTTAACCCAATAGTAAGAAAAGATTGACATCTTTTTACCACATTGGATTTAACTACAGGAGTATGTACACAAGCCCACAGCACCCTAAAAACAAATCCTCTCTTCGGATCCATCAAATAAAAAATAAAAAAACCCTGATGTGCAGGAGTAAAGAAGCAGTTCCGTTTCAGTAAGAATTTCACAGATTTTCACCCTCTTGCAAGACCACAAGCCCTTTTTTTTTTTCTCTCACTCATGACGGTTGTCATAAAGACAAATGTGAGTCTGTGTGTGCATTAAATTAATGGGCCGCATGTTCGCTTAACAAGGGAACATCCTGTTCCAATCATCACCGAGGCACACGTAGAATGACTCACAACATACCCCAGTACCCTCACTTGTTACAGCTCCTAATGTAACCAGAGTTTATCTAGCCCCAAGGATGTACACTTGCCAGCAAAACTCACTGAATGAAAGCAACCCAGCAGCTGCTGGTAGAATCATGTAATCTCTCACCTTGAGAAGAGAAAACAGTTGTTCACCTTAACAGTGTAAATTTGTGTGGACGTAAGGCTTTCATAGGCTGCGAAGCCTAATGCATTTGAAGAATAATCATGAGTGTCGGAACATTGCATGAAAATGCTCAACCCACTCCAAGAGGTGTGCATTAACTTTCTTGGGTGGAGAATGGTCAAATCAGTAATGACGGTTTAACATCGTTGCCATCTTGTTGATAGGGTTGCATACATGTGTCAATTACACACCATGAAGGAGCTTCAATAAACCTGTTTCAATAATTCACATCTCAGCGAAGCCCGACTGAATGATGTCAAACGGATGAAGATTTACCAGGATTATGAAATACCTTACATAACACTTGTACATTATCATTAGTGACTGTTTGTTTGTTTGTTTGTTTGTTTGTTTGTTTGTTTGTTTGTTTGTTTGTTTTTGTCTCAGCTTTTTTTTATCTTGTATGCTTTAGGAAGGCACTTTGGTACATGACCCAACAGCTGAACATTATCACGATGTGCCTTCCTAACGACATGGCTCAACAGCCGGCCAAGCTGCCCCTCACAGATAAATTCAACACGGGCCGTCTTCATCTTTGCCAAGTCTTCTTATGGGATGAAATGCCAGAAAAGATCACAGCATGTACTTTAAATTCTGAATATAGGGCAGAGAAGCATGTTGTTGAAATGAAATTCAACAAAATTACTGAAAAGGGGAGGGCGTGACACAGCTTTCATGGGATGCCTGAATATCTTGAACCAATTCCACAAAGCTGCTAAAAGAACTGATAATTCCACGGCCTTAGAATGTTTTACTCACCAGAATCTGGTACCAGGGAAAAAAAAAAAAACACTTGTGGATGACGCACAAAATTGATAAGTAATACTTGTTTTTGTTTCAATAGCTCTGTGGCATTTTTGGCCCCCGTTTTCAATCAGTCATGTTTTTGGGGGCAATTTTGTATACCATGGTTACAATAGACCCATCCGATAAGCCCCACCCACTGTAGCAACTGTCAATCATCGGTATCCACTTGTGTAGCACGTATAACACCTGTGTCTTGCTCAGCCCCGAGCCACAAAAACAAAAGACACGACGCAGCAATCCAAATGGTGGAAACTTATTAATGTGTCGGACCTTTGGGCATGCATATGAGGTTATAATTGGTCAATACATGAAGGGGCAGAGCTGAAAGGGAATGGACCGATCTACTACAAGATCATCAATGAGAGAGATAAGAAGTAGAAGAGTAAACTAATACAAACACTCTCATTTTTAATAGACATACCATCAAACCAATGTGTAATAATTTTAGAAAAACCTCCTGTTTTGTCAGGGATATTGGGCATGATTTTATTTTTGTTTGTTTTTTATTTATTTGTTAATGGGGTAGGGGGCTTTAAATGTTATTTTCTCAACTTCGACAAGAGTTTTAGATGGAACTAAATCTCTTCAAGGTCAGCACTGGTATGAACTTCATAATCAGTGAGCTTTCAGTTTGATACTAATCAACTGGTCCTCTTTATTATTATTATTATTATTATATATTTCTGGTAATGAAACCAAGGATGCCTCATAAGAGACCTTAATCACTGTAGCTCTCAAGCCTGAGGAAACCTGTAGATAAGGGTGCTTGCCATGTGAACCAGAAACAACGGGGTAAACCTATACTATTCAACGATAAGTGTTCTGGGTTCTTTTACGTGCTCTACCTATCCTAGTACATGGGACCTACAGCTAAACGTCCCATCTGAAGGACAAAGCAGTTATGGTAAAGTATCTTGCTCAAGGACACAAGTGACACGACCGGGATTCAAACCCACACTCTGCTGCCAACAACACCAGAACTTGAGTCCGGTGATCTTAACCGCTCAGCCACGACACTCCTCTTGACAACTATCATTCTATACTATGTCTTTAACTTGAATAAATCCTTAATTGGCTGAGTCACAAACCTCCCAAGAAGCTCTCTGACCACTGACTGACTGCTCCCTCTCCAAATACTCTTCAATACTCCTTCAGAAATGTCCATTATCACCCCCCCCCTCCACCTCCCATTTGTTAAAAGTACAAGGTGGCAGAGTCAAACTAAAGGAAACACTGGGAAGACCTAAGGGCACGCTTTCTGTCAATGCTTAAAGGAACCAACACAGTGGTCTGGAAAGATTCAGATTGGATATTAAGAACAGAAGATATTTAATTATGACTCCAGGCAAGGGGAGGATGTTTTTGAAAGAATGGAATAATAAAGCTGACCTCTGACCTCCGAGTTGATCTTTATACCAGATAGATGTAAATTAGCAGTTGCTTGTAAGGGTAGGCATAAGAAATGCGCCTCAAAAACAAAACCAGGTTAACTTGTCTGTTGACGTAGCAATCACAAATACACAACAGTTTGTTTTTTCGTGAAATGCACCTGTAAATTTTCCCGTGCAAGCTAAACGCATTGTACATGTTCAAAAAATATTTATGTATTTTTATGCTGTGAACTTTTCTGGTGTAATTTTATAATTTCTGTATTTTGTGTATACACATTGTAATTATTTAATTGGATGTCATTTTACCATTGCAAGTGGAAACTGAATTTCTCTGTTTTTTGAAATGTGGACAATAAATATGAATCTAATCTAATGGAGTGTCGTGGCTGAGCGGTTAAGATCACCGGACTCAAGTTCTGGTGTCATTTGCAGCAGAGTGTGGGTTTGAATCCCGGTCGCGGCACTTGTGTCCTTGAGAAAGATACTTTACAATAATTGCTTTGTCCTTCGGATGGGACATTAAGCCGTACTTCCCGTGTACTAGGATAGGTTTCGTGCATGTAAAAGAACCCAGAACACTTATTGCTGAAGAGTAGGGGTTTACCCCGGTGTTTCTGGTTCACATGGCAAGCACCCTTGTCTACAGGTTTCCTCAGGCTTGAGAGCTACAGTGATTAAGTTCACTTTGAGGCATCCTTGGTTTCATTACCAGAAATATATAACAATAATAATAATAACAATAATAATCTAATATGACATAATCTATTCATATTAAAAAAGAAAAAAGCTGAGGTCTCAAACGCCCATAGAGACAAAGTGTCTTCAGGAAAGACAAGACCTATGGAATATGTTTACGGAAATTCTATGGCCACTATAGTAAGTACATTGCCCCCTTTTTTCAAGGCACAAGTCAAGTTTAAGATACTAATTATGCTCCAGCCTCTCGTCCGATGTTTTCAACATCACAAACAAGGTGGTTCCGAAAGTGTCACTTTTGAAGAAAATCTGAATCTATAGTGCTCAATTACAAGTTTGTATTATATTGTCGTTGAATTATTCACTGCATGTATAAATCAGCTCTGTGCTTTATTACATGGTACCTCACCACGGCCCACAATATTCTTACACAGCGCTTCATCACACCCAATGGGTGTATCAAAGTGCTTATTATCTTTACTACAGGTATGCAGAAAGAAATGGACAGAACGCTAGCAGCAGCTCAACACACCATGGAAAGAAGTATACTGAAGATCAAGTACAAGGACATAAAAAAATAAAAAAATGGATAAAGAAACAAACCAAAGTTATGGACATCTTAGAAACAGTAAAATACAGGAAATGGAGCTGGGCAGGACACATTAGCTGCAGAACAGATAACAGTTGGAGTTCAGCAATCACTCACTGGACACCATATGGGTACAGAGAAAGATGGAGCGACGAGCTGCAACAATACTGGGGACTAAAGTCAATTGGTACCAATAAGCACAAAATAGAGGAACTTGGAGACATCATACTGAGGCCTTCATCCTGCAGTGGATCGACAATGGCTGAGAAAGGAAGGAAGGTATGCAGAGCAACAATGTATGTTTGAGTTACAATGTATAAGACCCATTTATAGAGCACAGCGGTGCAATCTGCAGCCAACCATGCCAGAAACACCAGGGCAAACCCCTTCTCTTATTGACAAGTGTCCTGGGGTGGATTTCACAAAACTAGTCCTAATTTAGGACTAGTCCTAACATATGACTAGTCCTATAAGTTAGGACTAGTTACTCTTCCTAACTCAAGATAAGACTAGTTCTATCGCTTTGTGAAATCCACCACTGGTTACTTTAGCTGCATTACACAATACACGGGACCTACAGTTTGAATATACGTCCCATCCGAAGGATACCACAATTATGCTAAAGGACACCAGTGCCATGATCGGGAGCCGAACCCACACTCTGATAGCACCAGAACTTGAGTCAGGTGCACTAGACCGCTCGGCTACGACACCCGACTCATCCATCATCAAAGTAAAGAGCACTAAAATTAGAAAGAAGATGAACTGTACATTGATATGAACTGGCCTCTTGTCACTGGCCACACTCAGTGGCACAGGTACACGTATACTTGGTGGTTAGGACATCTACTCTTGAGTTGGAGGTTGTGGGTTTGAATCCCACCCGAGTATTCTGAGGATTTCATCCGCAGGACTTTGACAGCACCAAGTAAACAATACTTCTCAAATATCGACGCAAGGGTCAAAACCAAAATAATACTCTTAGTCTTACCATGCAGACAGAGTCAAATGGGATGAGGGAGGAGAAGAAGATGGTCCTCTCTGCCTCCGTGAAGTGATCTGGAACACTTGGTAGATTCATGGCCAAGATACGACGCTTGCAAACATCCAAGGCTGAAAATACAACAAGGGACACCAGGTGAATAGCTTGTCAATATCAAACAGAGAAAAAAAAAACTTCTCTCAAAATAACAGGTAAGTAATTTTAGAGGTTTTTTTTTTTTTAATGAAAAGAAATATTTAGTGAATATAGAATGCCCATTAGAAAAAAATGGAGTATTATGAAAAACATCCTTTTCAAACCTAAGTGGTGTGTACTGTACATGTAAATAATATAAACATATTTAAGTAAAATGTAATAGACCCTTCCCATGAAATATGTCAATTGCACATCATGCGTGTGCACAACATTACTGGTGGGCAAAATGAGGGAACATCGCACCTTTTTTGTGTGGGGCTAATAGTGGCGTGACGCACAGCGTTTGTGCGTCTGCTTAGTGCACAACTCTATGGCGTTTGCCCACCAATAATGTTTGTACGCATGCGTGAATGTAATTAGCCTGTTTCATGGGAAAGGGTAATTGTTTGCCTTCAATAAAAAGGCAAACCACAAAAATTGAGTTAATTAACAGTGTTGCAGTTGAGACAAGCCAGTCCAAAACCAAGACCGAGGCGGAGACCTTGGCATCCCAGATCAAGGCCAAGACAAGACCAGATCTTTCAAGACAATGACCAAGCCTTCCAGGACCAAGACTGAGACAACCCATCCCAGACTGAGTCCAAGACTTCAAAAGGTCTTGAAACGGTATTGCGACCGAGACCAGGTCTCAAGACCTACAATACTGAACTTCAAATGTAAATCCACTGAGGACGAACCACTGAACTAAAAGCAAAAAGTGAACAAATCCAGATAACAATATCTACACTTACAAAAAAATAACTTGACTCTTTGGAATCTAAAATAAAAGATAGCTGCTCTTTGATAAAAAGAGACACCTTGGAAGTTTTTCATCTATTCCTGTTTTATGGAATGGTCTGCGTTAAGAAATAAACTTATGGATCCGATGAGCTCTTACAGAAGTCAGATGTGGACAAATTATTGGCATGTGTGTACCTGCATATGGTCACACAGGTGCAAATTGGTTGAATATGTTGCTGGATAATTTAGGGCAACACATTTGATTGAATAGTTCCTGGTTTCCTCATGTTTTTCGCACACTCGTTGACACTCATCCCCAAGAGCAAATTAAAAAAAAACCTGATAATATTTGAAATTGCATCTTGGAATAAAGCTCAAACATCATGTCTTTTCAATCACAGCATTAAGCGTTTCATGGCTGAGCTGTCTAGTGCACCGGCCTCAAGTCCTGGTGATCAAGTCATCGGGTTGTGGGTTCGAATCCCGGTCATGACACTTGTGTTCTCGAGCAAAACGCTTTACTATAAATGCTTCTCTTCACCCAGGGGTTACCTGCGAGGGTAGAGGGTGATATTTTTTTTAAAAGCTTTTGGAGTGCCGTGGCAGCTCGGGGCTGTATACTCCCCAGGGAGCTGAGAAAGATTAGAAGAATGATATTGGCCCAATGACCAGGGCATTAATGTAAGCGCATTGAGGCGTTATTGTAAAATGGGCTATATAAGGACTTGTTTCTATTATTACTATTATTATTACACCAAGGGTCTGGAACAGTCTTCCTTTACACTACCAGACAATCACCTTCATTATCTGATTTCAAATCTCAATTTTTCAAGAGCAAAGTGTATGGTGCTGTCACTGTGACCATTGAGTAAATTCTACAATTGTTATAACAATAATAAGAATAATCCACAAGTACCAAGACTTGGCCAGGGATCTCTTAAGATTTGGCAGTGGTCCCCGTGTTGGTTGGAGCACTTGGCACCATTACGAAGGCACTGGACAAACATATAGATTGAAATTGGCATAAACTGTGAGGGTATACATGTATCTACTGCAGAAGGCATCTAGGATCCTGCAAAAGACCCTTGAGATATAAGGCTACGGGACATAGCCTGATTCGAGGATTTATCAGCACAAAGGAAAATGTGATTTTTTTTTATGCTGGTTGTGATTTCATGAAATAACCATGATAATGGACATTTGTAAATCTTGGTAACTGCCAATTATGAAGCTCTTGGCATATGAACATTATTACCCGTCATTGGGGCTTGTTATTTCATTCCTTAAACCATCTCAGCTCCCAGTGGGGTCACAAACACCCTCTCTGGCTTCACAGATACCCATTTACTACCATTAACCCCTGGATGAAGAGAAGCAAATATACAGCATTTTGTTGAGCATCTTGCTCCAGGATACAAATGTCATGACCAGGATTCTAAACCACACTCTGGTCCCAATTTCATAATGCTGCTTCAAGCATAAAATTTTGCCTAAAAATTTTCTGCTAGGCAAGCATGCAACCAGGCAAAGACGATACATGTGAACTAGCATTTTGGCTTCTTATCTTTGTTAGGTAATCCAAATTGTTTTGTGCTGGGATGCTTTTTGTGCTTGAGCAGCTCCAAGAAATTGGGTCCCACAGATTTTTAGTCAGCACCAGCCACTCAGCCAAGACACTCCACATTAAACGACTGATTGAAATTACAAAGTAGTCACAACAGGATAACTGGCAATAACAAAAATTTGGAATTACAGAAAATAAACAACTGTGTTAAAAGGAGGTAGAGGGCGCTGTTTGACAGCGACCAGTTGGACTGATGTACATTGTATGTGATGGATGAAATGTCAGCAGACTAACAGGGATGAGAAGCCAAATGTAAACATTTCTGTAAATGGCTTGTGATGCGCCTGGGTTCCCCCTTATTCTAGACCTGGAACCTTCCCGATGATGCAATTCAGGAGGTTTACAGACTCTACGGACACAATAGGGTTTGGACACAATGCGGATATTTCTTTCTCTCTTTTGCGACTGCTTCACTTCTTTCAAGAAAATTTGAACGCTCAAGGAGATTTTGAAAAAAATCCTGTAATCATAACAAAAACAACTGAGCAATCAAATGCCTGAAATATTCTTTGAAGGACT
Organism: Marthasterias glacialis; assembly: GCA_911728455.2. Taxonomy (NCBI): domain Eukaryota; kingdom Metazoa; phylum Echinodermata; class Asteroidea; order Forcipulatida; family Asteriidae; genus Marthasterias; species Marthasterias glacialis. The sequence continues at coordinate 24,418,346 of OU452225.1, forward strand.
AATAGTGAATGTCGGTCCTTTCGTACCCAAGTTGTTTCGTACCCAGGGTTCATAGCACAGTGCACAATCACAATCGCCTTGGAGAAAGGCTAGCAATAACGTGCTACACGCTGTGAAGTAATTTCGCGATGGCGATTCATAAATTTGAGCCTACTTTGACAGCATTTCCGTTGGAGAACTTTTCGGATTATACTGTCTCTCTCTCTCTGGTAACTTTAGTTTCTAAATCTGTTGACAAATTCTAGTCCCACGATTGCCGGAGCAAAACTCATTTTCTGGAGGCTTTCTGAGATTCAGCTGAATGCCTACTGGTAGTGGGTTTGCATGACTGGCTTTATCTCCTTTGTGCAACATACATTGTAATAATGACTGGGTACGAAATGACTTGGGTACGAAACGATTTGGGTACGAAACGACCTGCTTCGCTAGTGGTACGAAACAACCTGCTTCGCTAGTGGTACCCTGGCACCCTGGCATTAAATTTAACATGATTTGGAAGAAAATTGTGGGATGGGAGGGAGGGGGACTGTATGTACATGTACGTGTATGTAACACACACAGAACCCTGTGGAGTATTTACTTTGTCTCAGTCCATTGCTATCATTCTAATTGAAGCGGAACTCCCGGCCCTACAGTACGTGCTCACATTAGCCGATGCCGAGTCCTACGTTTTGATTTCGTTCCATCATCTTCAGTGTGATCTCAACAGGTTCCTCACAAAGTTAACAGGAATTCAACATTAAGACGGTTACTGATGTGCGTCAGTCATTTCTTCATTTCAACCATCCTTGACAATGCCAGCTCAAAAGGTCTCAAGAGGACGCAGACCCAAGACGTCCCTGTGGAGTTGCATGCTAAGCTGGAGAAGGAGGGTGAAGGTCACGGAAAACTTGAAGACAGAGATGCGAATCATAACCCCTGGTTAATTCCATTGCCGGGAATTTTGGTAATAAAAAGGGTCACTGACTGAGAACTCAACTTGCTACTGCAATTTTTTGGGGGCTGATGAATTAGAGAATATCACATTTTTATATGTATACAGCTTTACCTACATATGAATCAGAAGTTAAGAAAACTGAGAGTTAGATTGAAACAGTGGATCCTTCACTTGGCAGAGGATGAAGACCCGTACATCTTACTGGGAGTTTATTTGAAGAGGATTTAGACATTCTTGAGAAACACTACTTCTGTCAACTCTCCCTCAGAAACAAGCCAAGGAATTTCCTTCAGGAAATTGATTGAAGTTTCCTTCTGGAAACTGATTGAAGTTTGAAAACAACAAAGCGCACTGATTAGTTCTTAATCGAAGCAGCAATTACTTTAGGTACAAAATTGGTATCTTGAAACAGAAAAGATTGTGGATTTTCTTTTTCCGCGACAAATTCAATAAACACGCTTGTCCTGTGATTCAGTGGAGTAGAGCCATGGGGAATGGACCTTTGGGAATTCACCCCTCGTTAATAAGACTTCATGTAATTGGATCTGCTGCCACACATTCTGCAAGATTTAAAAAAGCTTTCCAAGTTAGCACCCCCCGTTGTAAGTCAGTTATGATTACAAATCTTGAGTCACCTTCTAGTAGCAGCACCGTACACCCTCAACAAAATCATGGCCTGGTATCTGGGGAACCATGACCCCCAAATACACACGCTCTATTGACATGCATGTAATTTTTAAAACTCTTGCCCTAAAATAAATTCCAACCAAGGGTGTAGCAGGGGGGGGGGCGCCTGGGGGACATGTGCCCCCCCCCACCCCATATTTTTTTGTTAGATATGTAACTCATTAAATTCATGGCCCCTGTTTTTGTTAGATATGTAATTCATTAAAATCATGGCCCCTGGGTACCTGCACTGAAAAGCAGTTGCCCCCGTGACCCCCCAGTGGAAAAATCCTGGCTACACTGCTGATTCCAATTGGTCGAAAAGATAGTTTGATTGGCAGGGATTGGGTATTTATGACTGCTTTTTTTTGACTGTACGGGCAATGAATCAAGTCAAGCCAATTTATCCTACACTTACAGCCAGATCTCTATAACCTTGACTTAAAAATATGAAAAATGCTGGTGACTGTACATTAACGGAAAATTATGATAAATGATACCATCAATCAAGGCAACGACCCATCAATCAAAGTCACCAACACGGTAGCAAACTGTACCACCTAGCCTTCAACCTACCTGTGAACGTATTAATAAGAATGCCCATAATACATTTTAACCTGACCGTATGGCAGCAACGTGAATGGTGACTGTACCTACTGACAAATTAAGTTATCAATCAAACTAATCAACCACGGAAGAAACCCAAGCAATTATTAGCACCTAATCAATAACTGTTAAAAATGCTTTGTATCAATAACTGTTTCAATTACAATAATGCCAATAATCAATCTGCTGCGGATCTTGACCCCTTACAACTTGACCACTCGGTGACGATCCAAGAATAAATTTATGACTGATCTTATGGAGTGAAATTTGAGATATCTATCAAAGCTCGTACAGTCCCAATCTGGCCACCCAACGACAACTGTATCAATTAGACTGGCAACGGTTATCTTTATCTGAACCTTGAAACTTGACCGTCGTTGACAAAAGCCAGCTACTTAACGATGAGTGTTCGGATGACACATTCGGTCGCATGAAGTTCTCAATTAAATTGACGACAAGGGATGGCATAGCAAGTCCCTCTTCGCTGCGGACCAGTGCCAATAATCAAGGCAAAAGGGATCTGGTTATGACCTTAAGAACTTGGATCACACAAACAACTGACAAAAAACTAAGTATTGCCAGACATGACAACTTGTAATCTTCTGAGTTATTCCCGCAAGTATGGAAGAAGTCCTCTCACCTTCCTGTCAACAAGGTTACCTTATCTATTTTGCAGAGAATCCCTTGCTTTCAAGCAGTATCAAAAAAGCTCCTTGTGAAATGTTTCATCCTGTTTTTTGAGAAAACCACTTCAGAACACTCACGTACATTTTTCATGAGATGTATTCACAAAACATCATCGACAAAAAAAAAATTCAAGAACATTAGATATGCAGTTGACCACAACCTTAGTTTCCACCTCTATAAATGTTATCCCCCTATAAAAATTTTCCAATCCTACATAAAAGGAATTTAAGCAGAAAAAATTGCCAAGGAAATTTACCAGGTAAGCAAAATAATCATAGGAATGACAAGGCTTTTGATGTTTCTGCTAAGCAAAATTTCTGTGCTGAGCAAATTTTGTACTTGAACCCCGGTAATACAATGTTTAAATTACTGAATGGAGCTTCTAAACAGTTACTAGAATTCATATTTTGTACACTATGCTTACCGAAAAGAGAGACTTACTGTAATGAGGTGAAATTTTCAAGCACAAACCAATGCAACTTTTACAAACAATGAGAGCTAACAGTGCGCCATTAAATCATTCAATTTGTTTTTGAACTATTTATAGTTGTTTTGCTGCAGTCTTATTTTGGTTTTTACCCTTACACCCATGTGTGATTAAGCACTGTTTACTCAGTGCTTTCCCAAGTCCTGTGGAAAATAAACCACAGGCTACTCGGGTGGGATTCGAACCCACAACCCCCGCGTGCCAGAGCAGATGTCTTAACGACGAGACTACTGAGCATGCCCGGTGCAAGAGGCCAGTTTGAATCCTGCAGTTAGCAAACAATTTGCGTGAGGGCATTTGTGAACCAAAGTTACGTGTTGCGAAACAAGTAAAACAAACTGGGTTTTTTTTTTTTTTTTTCAAAGTTGTTATTATTAATATAATTTATTTGGCCATTGATACAAGAAAACCTAGGCAGTCAAAATAAGATAAAACAGTACATGTGATGCAAGGAAATTCACAGTTGAAAATGCACTCATGCAGTCAAAAATATGGTCAATTGAACTAGTGTAATATTTAAATCGGGGATCTAAAAGAATATAATTGTGTTACAGCTGCATGCGTGTAGCAATTACAAATTAAACACATGCCTAGAATTTCATCTCTGAGAGGACAAAGCCATTTTCATTTTGCAAAGGGCACTTCTACTGGAAAATCTTAAAGTCTATAGGAAACTTTTAAAGGAGCACCAAGGCCAAGACCAGGGCGTCCGTGTAATTCCAGGCCTGTAAATAGCTTTAGGAAATTGGGGCAAAGTTATTCACAATTACTAAATTTCCCCTTTAAATGTAAATGGACAAATTGGGTCTGTTTAGTTTAAGGAATAGCCACGAGGGAGACAGAGGAAGAGGAGCGATGAGATGCTTCTGGGAATGCCTTAGCCTCGATGAACTATATCATAAATCAGGAAACGGGGTGGATTTAGTTCTCAAAAATTTGTTTCATATCTTAAGTGATAAATTGTTAACAGTTTAATAGCTATATTATCATACATGCTGTTTTTTTTCTGGCAAGATGTTAGAGTTTGAGTTCATAAATCAGTGGGAAAATAGAATTAAGCTGTTGCAAACTGCTTCATTACCAAAATGACCTACATGTTTAACACAAATGCAAAAAAGTGTTTATAGCCTCAAGTTTCGACCCTAGCAGAGTCTTTTTCAAAGGCATAATCATTCAAAGTTTTCTTCAAATTTGGACATGGCTCCAGTTTTTGAGGTTATTGGCTGATATAAATGCATACTGCTCAAACTGAAAGCCTACTCGATAAAAAATCTAGTACTGGTACTGTGCCACCCGTACTGTCCTGATACAATTTTTATTTTTATTTTGTTTATTTCATAATTTTTTTAAACGCTCTCATCTTCTAAGAAATATGCAACGAAATACAACATTTTCATGAGGGATTAAAGTTTGCAAAATATGTCATCAAACATGGTCTCACATGCTGACCCAAGCAGAGTCTTTCTCAAAGTCTGAATGACAACCGACCACAGACACATACGTGTATTACTAGAGTTACAAGCATTCCAAGTGGGAAAAGTTTCTGTGAAGGGAAAAGCATGGAGCAGAGAGGAGACATAAGATGCAGAAGGTGAACAAAGAAAAGTAATCAAAATGTAGAGAGGAAGTTGGGGTGGGGGTAGGAGTTGGCTAGTGTAAACAAGCACAAGGGACAGATGTGTTAACAGTTACATATTTATGCCATTTTGTTGAAATGAGAGCACTCATCTGCAGCAGCGTAGCCAGTGGGAGGCCCTGGGGGGCACGTGCCCGCCCATAAATTCTCAGTGCTCCCCCCTAGTGCCCCCCATAAAAAAAAATCCAGATGCATGTAATTCATTAAGAAGCCCCATCCCCTCCCCCCGCCCCCCCCAAATTGAAAAATCCTGGCTACGCCAATGCTCATCTGTATTTTTATTGGAGTGAAAACTTGAGGACCAATCTTTTTATTTTTTTCATTTTATTTTGTGATTCATCTTCTTCATCAGTCTCTTTAACTCTTTCACTACGGCGTGCTGCTCACAGCGGCTCGGTGAATTACTTCATACGCTGGAGAACCACTGCCAGCGGCTCGAAATAAAACAAATATTAAACAATTCCGCCACAGCTATATTTTCTTCCGTAGTGAAACAGATAAGGCACGCGCACATGCAATCTGAGTCTCGTATCTTACTCAACCAATGAATTCGTCTTAAAAGAACAGAATAAGCGCTTTAATAGGTTCGTGGATAGAGCGCTATATAAGAACTGATTATAATTCTTACTATTATGAATATTATTATAGGTAAACTTGAAGAGGAGGGTTGAAAACTAATGCGATGGCTGCTTGAATGAATGCACTGGAATGCAATACTTATGATTTCTCTGGGGTAGTTTGCAAAAAACTTCTGATAAGGTATTAATGCATACAACAGATGGTGCTACAACCTAGTTGTATTTTCCAATGCCAAAGTGGAAACATTATCACTCCAGACACCCGACTGTCTCCAGTTGGCGCCCAAATTATGAAATTTACAGGAATGAGCCTGGTTGGTTTTGATGATATGGCAAAGGACAGACCAGCTGCAAGGAGACAAGAGGCTGGGCTCTGGGCTCCAGATCGACAGACGAACAATGACATACAGGCAATAGAAACTCACTGTAATCAATGCTAGGTAGAAACTGAAGGTCCTCATCTCTATCTCCTGTTATGGTGGTTGGATTCGTCCCTGGATGGCCTGGTAAAGCTGATGGACTGGCACCTAGGAAAGTGATTGAGAATGATAAAACAATGAGATCAAGTTTACACACTCAAACAGGATATGGATGACCCGGGGCCAATACCATAGAGCTGCTTAACTCTATGCAAATAGTTTTGTTTAGTTTAGGAGAAATATTTGCATAATTGCAAGCGTATTTCACAGGTGAGCACGAAAAGTAGGTGGCCAGCTTGTGCGCTCACCGGGGACTTGCATTGTTACATCATTATTTGGTTACAGTAAGGTTAGAGTGCCTTTTCCTGCCCTTATGGTTAGCAGTGCTATTAAATGGAAATCGCACAGTAAGCACAAACTTGGCCGTTCAGCAGCTGTATGAAACTGGGCCCTGGTAAAGCTGCTGGACAGGTCCCTTGGGAAACGCAAATAGATCGATAAAACAATGAGATCAAGTTCACTAACTCAAACAGGGTCTAGATGACCCGGTACAGCTGCTGGACAGGTCCCTTGGGAAAAGCAAATAGATCGATAAAACAATGAGATCAAGTTCACTAACTCAAACAGGGTCCAGATGACCCAGTAAAGCTGCTGGACAGATCCCTTGGAAAGAGGAAATAGATCAATAAAGAAATGAAATTAAACTCACTAACTCAAACAGGGTCTAGTTGACCCAGAAAAACTGCTGAACAGGTCCCTTGGGAAAATGAAACAGATCGATAAAACAATGAGATTAAGTTCACAAACTCAAACAGGGCCTAGATGACCCGTTAGAGCTGCTGGGCAGGTCCCTTGGAAAGAGGAAATAGATCAAAAAACAGGGTCTCAAACAGGGTCTGCTACATTGCCCTGTCGGCCTGTACAGCCGGCTGGTGTGGGGGGGGGGTTGGAGGAGGGGGAAGAGGCTATGTCTAAAGCAGGCACTCTAATGCACAGCATTACAATGAAATAAATTGCCTCAAAGTACCCCCTGATCACAACATGTGCACACTAAGCACAGACAACTGTACATTTAATCACATTTAATTCATAAAGACATTCGGACTAGAGTTTACTTTTAAAACAAACACAGTTTGGCATTTTGAATAAAGACTTCCATGTCCACAACAACAATTACAGTGAATCTCTCAGACAAATTGGGAATCCATAAATGGGCATCTTTAGTTACTGTTCTGTTTTTTTGGTTTTTTTTAGTTCTTTGTTTTTATTATTGAGCGGGGTGTGTAGGGGGGAGGGGGACTGGATATCATATGAACCTGTGATCGCTGTTAACCGCAAACGGTACTTGGATGTGAGATCACCTCGTGCTTGTGGTTTTAGCTTGCGTGACTGATGACTGAGACGCGTGGGTGCTTTTTAGGGTCCTTGATGATTCTCTGAAGTGGAGAAGAGAAAGTTGGCTATGGCTATAAGCCTGGTGACTCCATGCATAAAGAAAGCCTCTCGCACCAGCTCACAGTGCCATGTTATAGATTTCATAATAACTTCTTGGTTATGCTAAATTGTTGGGGACATGGTAGTTGTGTGCAGTGCAAGAAGTCTGTTCTTATTTAATGTAAAATTATAAATATAACGCGAATACACAACATGAAAACACAATAAACCTTTGAAAAAAATGACATAAACTGTTGTAAATATCAGTACATATATTAGGTGTCAGTATTCTGTATCAATTATCCTGGTGCAATAGTGGGTGTTACAACACCTCAAGTCTCTAGACACGGAGATAAATTTGTTAAAGTTGTCTTTGAAGACTCCAGAGGCAGGGGGGGGGGACAACCCTACAGTGTGACAGAGAGAGGAGCTATCTGATTGATCATAGAGGAAGGATCTGCGGTCTGATCAGTGGACATCAGAGGTTCCTCCTAAAAGGCCATTCAGGCTACCATGGACTACTAGGTGGACTACCAGACTACCGGGTGGACTACCAGACTACCGGGTGGGCTACCAGACTACCGGGTGGGCATACCTGTGGAGTGGGCATACCTGATAGGGCTCATCATGGGTCACCCATATGACTCATTCAACACTAGATGGTGAGGGAGATAATAAGATGTAGGAAGGGGGATATTTCCTACATGTAATCAGAGTGATAGGGCAACTGATAGACAGGTGAAGTGATTACTACCTGGATGATGCCCCTCTAATGACTGGTTTTGTGGAGGGGCACAAAACGTAAGGCAGCCCAACTGTTACAGGTGTTGCGCTGAATGATACCTGATTTTTGATATGTAGAAAAATATTATAAAAAAGAAAAAATTATGACATCAAGTCGATAAGGTTGATATTAGGCTGTGGCCATTTTGCTTTACAGGTGATCACCTCAATCCTCCAATACCCTCCTCTCCTATGTCAATCCACACCAAATTGTTTGGACTTGGATAAGATTGGAATGCCTGACCCAGGGATAAGCAATTGTTATTTGGACCTACAGTCCTCAGTCCTCCTGAATCCTTCATTATGGTATTGCAGGGGCATAAAACATAAGGCAGCCCCACTGTTACATGTGGTGCGCTGATACAAAAATTGTTGATATGCAGACAAATGTTATTAGCAATAAAAACAAATTATGACAGCAAGTCAGGGAATATGTTTTGAAAGTTAATATCAATATCATGGACTGAACAATGTGAGGTTGAGAAATGTTACTAGGTTGATAAGGCTCAATTACACCGGCGGTTTTGCTCTTTTAAGGGCTGTGGTTGTAATGCTCAACAATTTTATGCTTAACTTCTTTCTTTATTTAGTCTTAACTTTTCATAAAATTATTTAAAGATCCCTGATTTGTCAGGATTTGTTTTTCTTCAGAATTTAGAATTATTTCATAGACACCTTCAAACGGGTGTTATAAAGGCTTGATATGGCCATAGAGGGAAGGACGACAAAGCCACATTGATCGGAGAGTCTGTAATTTCTCTAACATGAGACACCATCATAGTTTGGGTGGTTTCATAAACCATTAAGGACTTTCCATTCTTGTACAATTACACCCCTGATTTGAAAACTGTAATTTCTAATCTAAAGATGTTACTTCACAAAACAGTAAAGTAGATTATTATTAAAATGTTAACATTTTGAATACAGATTGAGTTTTTTGTTTCCCAGTCACTTGTGTAAAACCTCACCAATATCTAGATGTCTTCCCTTTCCCCATCCAACAAGCTCCTAGACACGCATCACATCAAACTATTGCTTTCACACCAACAAAAATGTTAACAATTGTCAAGACATCAGAGCCGCTTGATGGGATCTTTTTCTTTACGCTCAAGCTACCGTTGTTACGTTCAAGTTGAATCACGATACCCTTATAGGAAAACAAGGACATCCTCCCATCTGCTCCACTCGTCACCCAGGCAGTAAGTACTCTCCCTCAAACCTCGTTGTTCTCTCCCCTTAATCACTAGTGAAGGGTTGAGTAATGCCGCCGCACGCCTCCCCTCCCCTTAATGAGGAGCGAACAATTCACAGGGTTTGGAGGAGTAATTCACCCTGGCATTGGGATCACCAGCTTAAAGTACACTCACAGTGTGTCAACTCCGTGTACGCCATTTTTGCAGACTACCCCAAGATAATTGCAAGAGCCCCGATGGGAAAGGCGGAAGATATGCTGAGCCCCCTGGTTTAGAAGCTACAAATAGTATCGTGATTCAACGTCTGAAGGGGGATACCGTACTACACCAAAACCCTGCAATCAAAACACTGACCGTATCAAGTCAAAAAGGATATTTTGGATTTTCGCTTGAGTTCTGTTTGTATCCGAGTGTTAATACATTGATCCAAATCATCAACCTAAGCTCCATGTACTTGTGGTGATTTCCATTCCAAGGAAAAACTTTAAAAACACCTCTAAGCCTGTTAATTTCTTAAGACATTGCGTCCGAGTAACTTCCTCAGAAATCGCACTGTAACTTTTACAGGAAAGATTTATTTCTCATCATTTATCTGGAGTAGCTTTAAGGTAACATAAAGCAACTCTTGAAAGGTCTAGGTCCGACATGCAGGTGCTCTCTTTGTTGTTTTTTATTGTAAAGGTTTAATAAAAAAATATTGTTTTTTCTTTCTTTTTTTCAGACTTGAACTTCAAATCAGAAATAACGACACAACAGTATAAATAATATTAATAATAATAATACCGGAGTCTTACATACCGGAAATAATAGCACGTCAAGGCAAGCGGTTTAGCACATCGGACTCAAGTTCTGGTGGTTAAGTCATCGGGGTGTGGGTTCGAATCCCGGTCATGATATTTGTGTCCTTGAGCAAGACACTTAACTTGAATTGCTTCTCTTCACCCAGGGGTAAATGGGTACCTGTGAGGGCAGAGATGGTTCTTGTGATTGATTTAGCTTGGTGCGTTACATACTTGGCAGCACAGGTTGTATACTCCCCAGAGAGCTGAGATGGTTTAAGGAATGAAATAAATGGCCCAGTGACCAGGGGTAATAATGTTGGAGTGCCATGAGCGTCACTGAGTGACGAAGTTGAGCGCAATATAAGAAGCCACTGTTATTATATAGTGCACGTATCTACCAACATTTTGGTACCTAAGGCGTTTAGTTTTATCTTTTTAAATACAGGTTTTGAATTTTTTGAATTATGAGACCTATGTATTTATGTTTTCTTCAACACACAAAAAATAATAATGTAATCACCTCAAGACAATCATGTCTTTGTATGATTACATTGTGGTCCTTACGAAGATTGGAATATTTACTTTTATCTGTCTTTCTTTGACTCGAAGTTAAACCATCAACCCAGTGCCTCCCTGCCCCCACCCCTACCTTAAAACAAATTCAGACCTTCAATTGAAGTAGTTCTGGATAACAAAACAACAAGTCCTTGATTTGGACATGCACCTTGAACCTTCTCGCTTAAAGTCAGGCAAGGCAGCAGAAAATAATAAAGAAAAAAATCTGTTTCTTCAATACTTCAACAACAAAAAAAGCCAGGAACGTGACCCTGTTGCACTGTGTGGCTGGTGTGTCATCAAGTGTGACATAAGAGGCCAGCTGATGAGCAACAGTTGGTCACCAGCTAAATCCAGCGTCACTTCTCATACACACACAACATGCACAACCAAGGACGAGGCCTGTTGCTGCCGTACATGCAGTGGGGTGACTGATAACACACTCCGAAATGACAGAGCAGGTTCTCCCCCGGTTCCAAATCTTACCACGCTTGCCAGCCATTGTACTTTTTTTCAGACAGCATTGCCTGTCGTACCTACTTAACTTATGTTTTGTAAACAGGCTTGTTGTAGCATTACCCCCAAAAAGCACTTGGACATGAGTTTATGGTCGAGCCATCAATTCAGGTTGGCTCAGTGGTTTCTTCCCTGCCTTCCACCTCTGTGACCTTAGTTCAAAATCCAAGACCGGCGCCGTGCATGGGGATTGGGTTACCAGTCTTTACCTGAATGCGTGCTTTTTCCTTACTTGGGGTTTTCCTCCCACATCTAAAACTGACAATTCTTCATCATCTTCTCTACACAGGTATCTTTCGGCCTTCGGGTCACAGTGTTTTTGTGTCAATATGAAGCAAGTTGGTTGTACAACCTAAAATACATGCATCTAAATCCTTACTCCCCGGGCCTTTTTGCTTACAGGTGACCTCAATCCTCCAATAATATCCTCATCTATGTCACTCCACAACAAATTGTTTGGACTTGGATAAGACTGGAATGCCTGACCCAGTGATAAGCAATTGTTATTTGGACCTACAACCCTAATCAGTCCTCCTGAATCCTTCTGGCAATACACAGAGGGTGTTGGGAAGGTTCGGATTAAGCAATCACATGAACCCCACCCTCCCCCCTCCCCCCATTGAAAGCTCAATCAAAAGTATATTTACCTTGCTGGCCCTTCAGATTTTCCCAAAGGCATATTTATTTTCTAGTGGAAGTACCCATTACGACAGGAAAGTTGCACAACCTTCCAAAAACAAAATTCACCGTTTGCACTGGCACCATCGCAGTTCTGCACTCTGTCATCATTCAACAACTTTCAAAATATCCTCTCCATTTCATGAACTTTGTTATCTCACACAAGAGACGGCCTTTTTCTTTTCATGAAAGGCCACATCTACCTGGAATTTACTCCAACGTTTGTCTGAAAGTTAATTGGGGCTCAATTGACCACAAAATGAGTGTGGCTTACACGAGTTAAATCAATCAAGGTCATTATAAAGATATGTTTAATTGATGTTTCCTTGCCTAGATGTTGGAAAGATAACGTGAAAGTTGTGTGGATGGCGTAACCAGGAATTCCGAGTGGTGTTCTGGGGGTGGGTAATTTTAAGTTTGTCGGAGATCCACAGGCCAATTTTAATGAATAGCTGGGATTTACATTAAAAAGAGTTTGCACAACTTACATGGTGATCTGTTTTATAGTAGCAATATATATATATATTTTTTTTATTAATTAATGGTGTAGTCATCTTCAGCTTAATGGGAGTTCAGACAAGCCACTATAATTAAAGTGTGTTTGGATGTTGAATTACCAAACACTGTAGGACCATTTAACTGTCGGAAGAGAGGGACGATCTCAGTACATTACAGAGAAACAAATGTACAGTGTATCGAGATGTTAAGGTTGTTGTTTGTAATTTTTACAAATAATAATAATAATAATAATAATAATAATAATAATAATAATAATAATAATACGAGACATTTATATATGGCAGATTGCAGGAGCCTCTATGCACAAAAATCACAAAATATAAAACAAATAAAACATAAGATAAAGTTACAAAAATGTAGATTGAAACAAGAGAGTTTTTAAAAGTCCTTTGAAAATCTGAACAGAGTCAGCTTGACGAATATGAAGAGTATTCATTCCACACTGAAGGTGCAATGAAGGTGAAGGCTCTTTGACCATAGAATTAAGTAGAAACAGTAGTTTGCGTCAGTAAGGATTGGCCAGCAGAACGAAGAGGACGAACAGGAATATAATAGTTCAGAATACTGCAGAAGTTCAGATATACAGTCAGGAGATAGTCCATGGAGAGCTTTGAAAGTGAGGAGATTTAACTTATATGCGATACGCATTTTTAATCGTGAGCCAGTGGAGATAATGTAAGATGGGTGTAATATGTTGGGAGCGAGGCATGTGAGACGAGGCGAGCAGCAGTGTTTTGAACGAGTTGGATCTTAGAAAGTTCTCTATCAGAAAGTCCAGTGAGGAACAGAATTGCATGAATCGAGTCTAGAACATGTAGAAGTGGCAAAGGCATGAACAAGTAGAAGAGTGGAATCATCATCAAATGCTGTATCTTCCTTTAGAACAATTTAGAACATCGAAAGACATTATTCAGCAGGGTTCCCCCCATGATTTTTCAAAACTGTGGGCCATTCTGGACCCAAATTTTGCAAGTTTGGCCAAAGCACACTGAATTTTAAATGAGGTCACAAGTTTTACTTGAACTTTATGTTTGGTTTTAAAAGCCCTACTGTGCAATCTGGAGCATTTTAAATAGTTTTAATTTGATCTCAAATCTCAAAAATTATTGGGGTTTTATTTTGTGGTTTATTGAACGGCAGTTTGTGTGTATCGGCCCGATATGCTAGCTTGGGCATGGGGAGAACCCTGTTCAGTAAAGATTTCTGTAGTATCTTTCATTTTAAGTTTGTAGAATTGGTATAAATACAGCTGTTAAATGTCCCAAACTTTTGAATGTTCTACACATCACTGAGACAAACATGCCCTCGCTGTTAACCTCTGTTGTTTCTTGGCTAATAGTTTTTCTTGTAATCAACTCCTGCAGTGCCTTCATTACACCTCTGATGGTGTGTAACAAATTAAACTTCCAGGGACAATTCACAGACATCATGGAGGCACTTCACTCTCACCAGCTTCTAACTGAACATCCTGTCCAATTCCGTCTTCAAACGCACTCTGAACATCGGACAATTCAAAGATGTTTAACGTGTGACAAATGGCTACTAGAGCGGGACATAACTTGGCTCGCTTACCAGCAGTACCTGGAAACTATTTGATATGTGACTCGGAACAACTGACTGCCTTCTATGAAAACCTGGGGAAACTTTTTTTTTGTTCAACTGGGAAATGGGTAATACGCAAGTACTGTATGTGATAAAACCATGCGGCAACATCGTCTGCTTTAAAGAATGTGTTGAAACTTTTAGGTTGTGTGTAGTTTTCACTGTATAGTTGACTTTTACCTTTGGTCTGTTGATTGAGTGAGCGGTACAATGCTGAAGCTCAGGAAAGTCTGATTTGCCAAGATAAACATGTTGATATGACTTACACTCAACGAGGGATATCAGGCGCTAATGATTTTCTGTTGCCGAGAAATACTCTGTCCAGAACACGCTGAATGGTTTCGAGTACTTCACCAATATGTCAATTTACAAGGTAAATTGTGTGTTCCCCTCTAGACACTGAAATTTGCACAGCTAGGATTAGGTTCAATTTATACAAAGGAATGGGGATTTCCAGTGAACTTAGTTTAGATATCTAACCACAAAAGCATCGTTCCTTAGGGAAGACACTGTGCTCGAGGGTCTTCTTTTAAATAGAAACAAAAATTACCAAAATAACATTTAGAAATATGGTTATAAATGTTTATGACGAGGATTCTAATGAGCCAGAAATCTTAGATATTACAAAAACATTTACAATTGCATTCACAATAGCATTTCCCAGTTAGATGATCTTTTCATTATTAATTCTTAGAATTAATCAACAGCTATTATCATAAACCTGTTAGCATTTCCTGTCTAAACTCCCAAGAAGTTCTACAAATTATTACCAAGTTTCTTGGATTCAAAAAGGGGGAAAATGGTGCATTTTTTGCATTAGACCCTGGATTAAGTTTAGTGCCCAATGCTAACAGTTTGAGTGTGCATCTACACAGCTTCCTTGAAGCCCTTATGGCGGAGACTCTGCGACGCCTAGATGATATCTCATAATGCTTGTTGACATCTCAAGACACGACTCTTGGGATGGTACGCATGGCAGGATCCCAGGACCTCGAGGATGCCGAGACTAAAGAAGAAGGGCACATACAAGCCTTCACTATGGGGGGGGGGGTGATCAGTACTCCCCTTGTACTCCCGGAATACACCCCTACCTTTCAATCAATCACTGCACACTGATTATCGTTTGAGACAATGTCATGAAGTGGGGCAAAGGTTTCTTTGTCCCCAGTGTCTTAATCCAGGTTTTTGTCTTGGAATTCTGCAGTCATGCTCTATTGTGTACAGGGATCCTGGTATGGATAGTACGGAAGATCATAGTTCAGACGCATAATGGTATCCTTCATTAAAGAGACACATTACTCCTTGTACACGTTTAGTTCAAGTTTTATGTATATTTACATGTAGACCAGAGGCTTACATGTAAAATCAATTACTCTGAAAATGTTTTACCTTAATACAGAGAAGCATCCCCACCTAGAAACTAAGCTTGACCTTGATCATGACCAGGGGACAATTTCAACTTCTTCAGCAGAAAATGTTGCTCAACAAATTTCTGCTGAGCACAAATTAGCATGAAACCTGCCACAAATGGTACATATGGTATGGCATTTTGGCTGGTACCCTGAATCTGGTAAGTACAATTATTTTGTGCTTACTTACTTTTTGCGCTGAAGCAGCTCTACAAAAGAGCCCAGGACTTCAGGAAATTATTTAAACAAACTATGTTAGTGCCTAAATAAAACAAAACTGACACCTCCCCTTTTTTTTGGGGGGGGGGGTGAGATTGAGTACACAGGTATAGGATTATTAGTCGAATTTTCAAAAAGAGCTTTCTAGTTTTTCACCAAACAATGAAAGTCGTTTCTTAAAATGCTACTTAGAGGATGACAAAAAACCATTTAACGACCGAACATCACTGAACAGGAATGAACGGTCACAAAGTTCAGTCGATTGGCTACCAAAAACTATTAAGCAATATGTAGAAGTTAATGACTGTATGCCGCCTACAATTATCCTGAGATGCATGTTTGTTAATGGAACCCCAAAAAACAACACATCCTCACATAAATACAACTTGATTATATAATTTCACATTTTGGAATACAAAAGCCGACGAACTTGATGATATAACTTCACAAACAAACTTGATTATGTAATTTCACGGGTTGAATTCAGTTAATACAGCTTGAAATCTGGCTTCTACCAAGTTTGAAAAAAGCAACAGGGATGAGATTTGACAAATGTAAAAAATCCTGACAAATGGCTTTCAGCCTGGGCTCTCCCTTGTTCTAGACGCAGAACATCTCAGTTTTTACAGTTCAGGAGGTTAACAGACTGTGTGCATCACCAGCAAAACAAAACTAAAGGTTTGGACATAATGCGGACTATTTCTTTCTCCCTTTGGTCACTGCGTTATTTATTTCAAGAAAGTTTGAAGGCTCAAGGAAAGTTTGAGAAATTCCTGAAATCAGGAAAAATCCTGAAAAATCACACGCCTGAAGCAAAGGTCCTGAGTCCATTGTTTCTAGAAGTGCAGGCAAATTTTGCAACACCGTCACATGATCAACATGCAAATTAGGCCTCTGATGTTTACGGAGTGCTTTGTGTAATGGGTTTATGCAGGATGTTTGCTAACAAACCCTATGTCAAAGCATATCATAAATGGAAACACGAAAAACGTACATGTTCTCACAAGAACATTCTACCTTGATTTAAATCTCTGCAAGTATCCATCAGAAGGGTCAAACAATCAAATTGACTTCTTCAGTTCTGTGAAAAGGTGACAGAACTGTTTACGTTCTCCGATGACAAGACCTCAAATAAAATATCTTCCTACTGCGCCGAGGGAAATATGAGAAATGACCAAGATTTTCTCGCAAGTCATTGTATCCTGGTGTTAAACTTCATAATAGCGTGCTTTTGTTAATGGCAATGGCCAAAAGGATATGAGTTATTTTCCTCTACGCTACATTTGATACGGACCAGTCGCTGTCAAGTTGAAGTGTGTAAGTGTAGTTAAATTTTGTGTCAGGTCATCATTTTACAAGGCTGAAAGTTGTTCATTTAACATGGTCCTGTAATTGGAGTGATTTAATATAGTAATTAGAGAGAGAAAGCAGTGGGGTTGCTCAAGGGTCCTCCCCCTTTCCCTGTTACAGGCATGCAACTTGGACTTAACAAAAAACGAGGACATTCCAATCTTTACAAGACTTTCTACAGTGTCTTTCAATTTTCAATGGCATGAGTGTTTGGTGAAAAACGAGGAAATCAGCTGATCCGGGGAAAAGTTGCAAACGAAGGAAGAAAAGCGGGAAACAAGCAGAAAGGAAGGATGGGGAAAGGTTGCAGTAAAACATGAAGTGATGTGAAACTTGATTTTTATTTTTTCATTTTTTTTTAAAGTTTTACATATGATCATACATACATACATACTGAAAATACTTTGTGTATGTCACAATCATTATCCGGGAAAACGCACAATTATCCGGGAAAACGCACAAGTCCAACTTAATCATAGAGGATGGCTTTCTGTTTGAATTTTTTAAAAGTCATTCCGATTGGAAAACGACTAAGAAAGAAACTTGAAGTGCTGATACTGAAATCCATTTACAGTGCATGTTTTGTTAGTTCACTGAATTCCTTTGGTCTGACATTTGGACTGTGCTTCGATTAACAACAGGTGGGGAAGGGAAAGGGAAAGACGTCTAGGTGGGGTTACTTGGCTGATGCTTACCACTTAAAACATCTTTCACCGCTTTCAGGAACCTTTCATCAGACTTGGAGCTGCAAGTAACAAACTTGGGCTGCACTTGATGCATCACTGTATGAGGAAAGACAAAAACAACAAAAGCCAATTATCTTATGTGTGTAAGACACGATTTAAACAACAGCACAGTTTATGTGACACTCCATGCCAAAACCTGGGCCCAATTTCATAGAGCCACTTAAGCAGAAAATATTGCTGGAAAATGTTCTGCTAAGCAAAAATAAGCAGGATACCAGTCACAAATTATACATGTGACATGGTCTTTTGGCTGGTAACCTTATTATGGTAAGCATAATTTTGTTGTGCTTAGCTACTTTTTGTGCTTAAGCAGCTCTATGAAATTGGGCCCTTCACTTTCAATGCATGTTCACTATTTCCAAGAAGGGCCTAGGAAGATGATGAAGTTTTAGATGTGGGAGGAAAACCCCAAATAGGGAAAGCCCACGCAACCGCGTAGGGACTGAAAACCCAATCCACATGCAAGGCTTCAAGATTCGAACTGGGGTCATAAAAGTGTAAGGCAGGGAAGAACCCACTAATCCTACCTGAGTGCCGACCTTGGCTCATATAGAGCTGCTACATAGAAAATACTTTTCATCAATTTAATTTGCAATAATGTAAGCAACAGTAAGTTAAAAACCAGTCACAATCATCACACATCACACAACCCAACTGAATGTTCCTCCAGGCTTGATATTTCACAAAGGCAACAGCGGGCAATTGGGCCTGTTGCCCCTGGTCATTGCCTTGGTGCCCTTAAAATGTTCCAATTTATCAAGAAGAAAATTAAGCCCTGAATCTAGTAAAAGATATGGGGGTGGGGGGTAACAATACTTTATTTATCCTAGACATGTGAGGGATGAGAGTTGATGTCTATGAGAATTCCTAAAAATGGCTTGCGGGCCTGGGTCCCCCCTTATTTTAGACCCAGAACCTCCAAGATGTTTTAGGTTTACAGACTCTGTGCACCACCAGAAATACAACACATTGTTTGGACACAATGTGGACTATTTACCTCTCCCTTTGGTGACTGCTTTACTTCTTTCCAGAAAATCTTAATGCTCAAACAGATTTTGAGAAAAGTCCTGAAATCAGGAAAAATCCTTAAAACTCACACTCCTAACAAGTTAAGACCTGTCCAGGTGACGCTAAACTCTTGTCACATAACATTAAGACCACACCCCTATTACAAAGCATCTGATGTAGACATTAATCCATTGATGACAAACACTGTCACTTTATACACCGATGGACCAATCAACAATGTTGCACATCTGTGTTGATAATCACATGCCTCTTTATCACGTCCACATCGTAATTATTACTATGGTTAGTTGATGTTCCGAAAAAAACTACATGAGTAATTAATTTGTATCTTTCGTAACTCCAATGTATCATCATAAAGCCATTGAGTAGAATCAAAGTGAAAAGTTGAAGCAGTATTATAAGATGGCCAAATTTTCGACCCTACTGGGTCTTCTCCTGGGCTAGTATCAGAAAGCCATGTATATTTTATGCTTCCTACAGAACTCCAGGGCTCAATTTCACAAAAACACTCAAATTCATCTCAAGATTGAGTTTTCAAAATTGCCTTAGTGATTTGTATTGTGACATCACATTTTTCTCAGAAATGGGAGACTTTTGAGACGTTAACGGGTGCCCCAGTAAGCGGTGTTTTTCTAAGAACCGCTTGCTGGGGCGCCAGCTGGCGCAACTTTTGGGTTTCTAAAGGACTCCCGATAGCAGTAGAGCAAAACTAAAATCAGTTTTTCAATATTCCCGGTGGCAGAATTACATCACATAAATATGTAGTCATTCCTTAAAACATGACTTCAGATTAAATTTCAAAGTTTGTGAAAGCTGACATTGTGTAAATTTGGTAACATTGCAAAAGATCATGTCGAAAGATAGCTGTTGCTTGTTTTTTCATTGCACAATTGTTTGACAAAAGCGTTGTGTTGTTGAAGCTGCATTTTCCATCAGCTCGTTGACTTTTTATCTTTCGACTTTACCATTTCAGGAGATCAAACATTAACTATTTTTGTGATGCATATCAGACAGTGTCTTTGAAAGATTCTAAGATTGAAGCCTGCTGTGTTTATGAGTTTTTGAAGAAATCAAGTCAATATAATCTAAGTCTACTTTACGACTATCAGCCGGGAAACTAATAAGAAAAGCCTGTACTTACATGTACTTGACGTGCCCCCATCCAGCATGGTATAAGATTCCAATGAGAGTGTTAGAATAAAAACATGTGACCGGAATAAAGTAACCAATGCCTCTTACTGAAAATCTCCTACTGAATATGACCAAAAGTGAACAGGTTTATCGTTAATATGACAAAATCCGGATGTATCATTGTTTGTAAAAGCATCAGATGATTAATTCTAAACCCTTCTCGTCATGATAGGGGACTTAATATACTACAATCATCATGACAAAGAAACATTGTGTCAACCCCCCAGGTATAAAGTGACTGACAACACAAATGTAAACGTTGAATAAAAACAACGTACAAACACTCATTCAGTAATCCCTACATGTGTAGTTATTACAGAAAAATCAGATTTCCATTTAGAACGGTGCCGGAGCGCACGCAATATACAGTTGTGAGACTGAAAACCATCATCAATGACACATCAAGAATCATAGCGATTGAAAGTTTGCATTAGACGCCATCATCCTGACGGGACTAGACTTGGCTTGAAGACACATCCTGCTGTCTTTCTTTGGGGCTCAAAATCAAAAAGGTGCAACATTTTCTGTGTGAAAATAACAGCTCTTTCTAAGCCTCCGTTCTTCAAGAACTAACTCCAAAAAGTTTTGAGTGTATATGAGCATACGTATCAACATGTATTGAAGATTCTCGAGTGCAGGTTTGTTGATACATCAGGCTTTTGAAATGGAAATTTATTGTTTGTTTTCCCCCTGGTAAAGGACATTTCTATGAATTAAAATTGTTCTGAATACTTTTCACTTGGTACAGCAGTAAAAGCAACAGGTCATCTTGCAGTATTTTTGACCGCGTGAACCAAATTGACGTGATGCAAAGCAACTAAAACGAACCGTTTTTTTTTTTTTCATTGTTACTATCATTTATTTGGCTATTGATAAAAAAAAATTCAAAAACATACAGGCAGTTAAAATAAGATAAACTGTAATTGTGATGCAAGGAAATTAGCCATTGAAAGCGCCCCATGCTGTCAAATTTGGTCAATTACACCATACAACAAAATGCCTTTGAAAGGAAAACAAACAGTTCTTTATACAGCCTACTTTAGTAAAGTTACCAAATTCAAAGTAAACAACATGACAACTTTTCCCTTGTAGTGGGCACTTCAATGAGAGACTTAAGCTGGAGTGTGGGGCCCCCAGCAAGCGCTCCTTTCCTATCAGTGTCTATCTCATCTCTGAGAACAACATATGGGGACAGCTGACTTGGGTGCCTGCTAACATCTCCAAAGTCACCCATTCTTTTCTTGGAGCACACCATGTTGTCAAGTGAAATCAATGGGAGACTTTTGGATGGTCCTTTTTCACAGTTCTCACCAGTAGTACGCATGATCAGAACTATGCACGCAATACTGAGCATGTGCGCACACGCTCAAAAGTGTCTAAAAGGACCGTTATGTCTGCCGTCGCCAGCGTCTCAAAAGTCTCCCCCTTTACCCTGCAATAGGGTACCTCTATGGAGAACACACGAATAGTTCTTAAAATACTTTCCAAAAGGCACCACAGTAAAAGTAAAGAGCATGACAACTTTCCCCTTGTAAGGAGCACTTCAATGCAGAAACACATTTGCAATAATGTTCACGGAGCACACCATGTTAAAAGCAAGGGACATCAATTTACCCTGCAATAGGGTGCCTGTATGAGGTAAACAGTTCTTTATTCCATGGTAAAACAAAGGGCATGACAATTAATCCCTAGGGGCCATTCTCCGAAGAAAAAAACAAACACTTCTCAGTTTTTACGGGCACCTCAGTAAAAGCAACTGACGCATCAATTTTTACCCTGCAAAAGGGCACCTTCATGAGGAATTAAAGCAGTACTTTATATTTTCCAATGGGCATCACAGCAAAATGCATGGGGCATGACAACTTTTCCCTTGTAACAGACACTACAACCGGGAACACAAACACTTTCCAAGTCTTTTCATGAGGCACCATAAGAAAAGCAAGAGACATCAGTTTACCCTGCAATAGGGTGCCTCTACGAAGGAAATTATTCTTCATACCAAGTTAAAAGCAAGGGGTACGACAGTTTGCCCTTTGGGCACTTTCTTAATACTTTTCAAGGGCACCGTGGAAAAAGCAAGGGGCATCCGTGCCACTGCAAATATATGTACCGTGAGCGTTGTAGCTTAATTCATTGCCCAATGGATGATGTCGACAAGAAGTTGCGCAGCGCCAACTTCTTCTTTCATCCTGTAATTCTTGTCTTCTTTTTTTTCTTCAAGAGGAAAGTTCAAGTGGACATATTTTACAGGCTGATTGGCACTTGACACCGAGTGACCGTTCAAGCACTAATTCGGTAATTCTGAAATCAGGCTGTTCACAATTGATCCCTTCCTCTTAATGACTCTAATAAAAACCTTCCCTACTTTATGCACACAGGTGATTTCACTTTTGATGAGAAAGTAGCGTTTCTTTTAAAGGGGCCATACTGTATATCCCAACCTAGTTTTAAAAATAAATTCAATAGTGGCAGGACATTTTCGTTGAAGGTTACATTTGTAGGAAAATTTACTGTTGTCTTGCAGGCACTCACCTTTTTAACGTTTGCATATGAAGTTATAATTTTTTCAAACATGGGTTTTTCATACATTTTTATTTATCAAGCAATAAATCACAAGGTAAACTGACTGGGTACATTTTTAAATGAATTTTGTGGAGAACAAAGAAAAAATAACTGGAGTGGGATTTGAACCTCGACCACCGGCTATACGTATCGATAACTCGTGCTCTTCCAACTGAGCTATCCAGCCCTAATGTTGGTGGTCTCCCTATTTTGTTAATATCTTTGTTCGGGGGGGGGGGGGTGCCAGTCAGAAGCCATTCAACCGGTTATTGCCATATAGCTAGGGATCACACCCTATTATACGATACAACCGAGGAGCTAGCTGTATTATTTAATGAGTGAAATGCAAGAATGGATAGGCCTTGGGTTTGATGATTCCGAGGGGAAAGGGATGGTTTTGCAGTATAATTTCATTGGCAAGTCATTACTGCACACCCAACTTCTGGCCCGAAGGTGGCATATGCAGTGTGTAATTTTAACCCAAATCACCCATTTCTTCAATCAAAACCACTTCTTATGACAGAAACTTTTAACTTTGACAAAAACCTTAGTCTTTGAGGAACGTATGTAAAAGCCAAGTCCAATTTATTAAACTATTCTTGCAGAAACCATCAAAGAAAAACTTTACTCGCTCAATGCAACTCCTATGGGCTTCTGGTAATCAGTAGAGCCAGTTTGTGTGAAGTGGGGGTGGCTTACAGTGGAATAACCACACACTTACTAACAGGTTGGTTCCTTGTTTTTATACCTCAAGAACAGGCTCTGGTCTTGCAAATGTACTTATGGCTTTACTGGGCAAGTTAACACTGCACAAACAGACACACAGGAATTAATCATTTTCAAAGGGAACTGGTACCACATACATTGTATGCAAAAACACTTGATGAGCAATGGTAGCCAAGTGTGCAATGGTCCCCCTACGACACCAACCAAAAGGTCAAATGATGCATTGTTGAGTATCCAGACACACACTGCCAGTTATCTGGCATTATACTGACAAGCCTTGAAGTGTGAACCAAGAAGTTTTGGGCTAGTTTAACAGTCATCAACAACCTTTCGACTCATTATTGTCAGGCACAGATCCAGGAGGTGGGTCCAGACCTCACCCTCCTCTCGACACCTCTTTAGGTGTTCGGGCACTAGCCCGGAACACCTCTTGATTTTGTTCGGTTTTTTTTTTTTGGTACTTCTTCTTCTTCTTCTTCTTCTTCTTCTGCCTGTCGATTGTCCGCTAACAAATGCACCCTTCCCAAGCTCATATAAACTTCAAACTTCACACATAGTTAGAACTTGACTAGGACATGACAGGGCTTGAGTGACGTCATGATGACGTCATCAGGTGTCGAATTACGCTAAATAAACGTTTATTATTTCAAAAAATCATAACTCCTAAAGTACACAATGGATTTTTACAATCTATACATCATCGGAAAGGTCATCCAAAACTACGTAATCACTCCACAGACATGACCCCAATTTGACCTTGTCTTCTGGGTCAAACCGGAAGTTGAAAACTTCAAAAATTCGTATTTTTTGAAGTTTATATCACATGATCACAAATCTTACATCAGATTGTAGAGAATTTAGTCCTCTCCAACTTTTGCATTGAGGTCACACCATTTTGACCTATACTTGCGGTTCAAAACGGACATTTAACGCATTCTTTTGTGCATGTGCGTTCAAGCGTGATCGGCAATGCTATACAACAATCCAATGCCATTATACATGTATACGTCCGGGTGGGTGTGTGCGTGTGTGGCTAAGTTACGTTGAAACTGTACATGTACATGCGCTACTGTATGATACAATAAACCGCACGTTGTTCATAGTCTCTTCTCAAGGCACGCACTTCACGCTTTGTTAGTCTTTTACACATAGCTTATTTAAACCTTTAAAAATCAACAAAAAATCAACCGTTTGAGATATGAACTTAATTCTTCGACAAATGTAAAGGTTAGGGAGGGTCTTTCTTTGTGACCCATTGAGTGACCTCTGTGTCATCTACTTCCGGTCAAACCGGAAATATCTCTTTATTAGAATAATGCTAAGTGCTTGGAACATGATTTTTTCACCATTACCAAGGATATGGAAGACATATTCCCTTGCACATTGTTTGACCCCTTTGACCTCTACTTCCGGTCGAACCGGAAGTAGCCCCTCATTTAAAAGTAAATAGAAGTAGGAACATGATTGTTCCTAGAAATATCAAACTAAGGGAAGGCCTTTCTTTGTGAAACATTAAATGACCTTTGTGACCTCTATTCCGGTCAAACCGGAAGTAGTTCTTCATTAAAAAATGCTAAGAGCTAGGAACATGATTCTTTCACCAATTACCAAGGTTAAGGAAGGCCCTTCTCTGTTGTACATTGCTTGACCTCTTTGACCTATAATTCCGGTCAAACCGGAAGTAGCTCCTCATTTAAAAATGGTTAGATGTAGGAACAAGATTCTCTCACCCAAAACTAACGTTAGGGGAGGTCCTTCATTGTTCTCCTCATTTAAAGGTAAATAAATGTAGGAACATGACTGATGTTCTTGAAGTCCTAATCAGATATTATTTCATAAAGCAATATTTCATGTTTCTATTTTCAAATTATTTTAGTTGTGTTAACTTTATTTACATCAAATAACAACTCTATCCGAACACCCAGTTTTTGTTCTTGGAACAAAAATTCATGTCTAGTTATTTTTATTTTTACTACCTTTTTCCTTTTGTAAACTTTAAACTTGCCACTATACATAATAATAGCCCTAATCTCACTACAGACCTAGATTCTTATTGCCCACTTGCATCGTATCCATAATCATCGCAACATTCCAGTTACTTTTTCCTGTTTTGTGTGTGTGTGTGTTTCAGATTTTTGGGGGAGACCCCATATCCTGGTAAAATTACTGGATCTGCCTGGTTGAAAATGTATTAACCCCATTCACCTGACCTCACCATCACAATTATCTTGGTTGTGCCATTTTGGGAGGCAATGTTCCTGTGTGTAACAACAGTGTAGTGCGCATTTTAGGGGTCAAATGTCAAATGGGGTTGAAACGCTTACTACAATATTTATGCGCAATTTGAATCCTTAAATTGCGTGCATGGCAGACAGTACCCACATGTGACATTGGTGCAAGCAAAGAGAAAGGACCCTTTATGGTGCAAGCAGGGCTCATTTTTTTGTTGGGGGGGGGGTGGAGGGTGGGGAATCTACAGGACTGCAGGGCTTGAAATTTTTACTGGACCAGAATTTGTTTTACAAAGCCAAAATCAAAATCCAGAAAAGACGTTTTACACAGTTAAACACATAAACTGTTTTTGTTTGAACAAGCGCTAAGACATGTGAGAGAACATTTTTCTCATTTGCCTTGTTGGAAGATATGTATCGGACTCAAAGTCAATATCTGAACAAGATTCAATGTATTACAGGGTGAGGTATTATCGTTCAATTCAAAAACACAAGGCAGCTGGACTTATCTGGTCGTGAGTTTACTAATCAGATGCTTAAAATCACTAGCCTCGGGCCTGCGGTCCTGTGTAAATTTTCAGCTCTGGCAAGGGGGAAATAGATGGACAGATAGACCTAAAGTAAATCAAGCAAGCCTTAAAATAAGGTTTTACCTATATAATCTAATGAATCACGTCATTAACACCTCTTTAATGGTCACAGACTGATATTAAAGGAAGGAATCAAACACAGTGTATTGTACTTAGCATCACCAGCACAGGTTACAACTAACTTCCAACATCTGTACACTCTAATTACTGTTCCTTCCAAGATGGAAATACAACAGTTCCTGCCATTTAGCTTACAATAAGAGAGTTGTCACTAGCAATTAAGACGCACCTGCCATCTCTCCTCAGAAATTTGAAATAAATTGCAGCTTTACAAAATTCTTCACAAAAAAAATTAGTTCATCAATTTATTGGCTGTGAATAACTTGGTTATCAACTGAAACATTTCCTGATTACATTTTAACATCCGCAATATAAATTTTTCAAGAAAGTGAGCAGCAGCAATTATTTTTCGTCCCGATACTGAGGTAAGACTACTACACGACCATGAGCGTGCAGATTTAATTGGAAGGAATAACTAAATAATTGGACCATCCCCTTTCGGAGAGAGAAGTTCCTCTCAGAAGGTAAATAAATACTCAAGGCACCTCCCCAATTAAATAAATTTGATTGTTGTACTTGGGGTAGGATGAATGAGCATTTCCAAAACAACTACTTCCACCATTGTGGCTACTGGAATTGGCGAAATTTAAAACTTCCAGTTTGGACAGGAACAAGGGTAAAGCAATGGTGTGTTGGACCGGAGGGAATACTGCACGAGTATAACTTTGCATGCAGGAAGTACATGCACAAGTACACAACTGCTTTACAATATGCTATAATTGTATTAGTGAATACACCTGTTAAAGATTATTGTTTATAATAGATGTTAATTTTTGCATCGCGGATAAAGAATACTACGTTTTTTCCCTTTTTGTTTTTTACCCATACTCTGATGTGTGTGGCAGTGGCTGCTGAATGCGCCGCAGCACCTTGTAAACCCTTATAAGGTACTATAATAAATGGGTCTCATCATTCAAAAACCTGTCGTAAAAAAAATGACAATAATAAGCGCCTTGAGTACCTAATTGCTGGTAGATACGTGCGCTGTATGAGCCTCTGGTATTATTATTATTACTCAGTACTTTCCTGAGACCTGCGATAAAAATCCACAGGCATATTCCTCAGGTGGGATTCGAACCGACAACCCCCACCATTCTAGAGCAGATGTCTTACCAACTAGACTACCGAGATTGCCCGGTAGCCAGAGGCAGTTTGAATCCTATTAGCAGCAGGTACCGCAAACCATTATAACAGATGTAAATTTCTGCATCAGAAATAAAGAATATCAGGCCTATTTGTGTCTTTTTGTTTTGTAAAACACATACACACATACACACATAAAAAAATAATATTGCTGTTAAACAAGGACCCAGTTTCACTTTCACTTAATGATTTTGAAGCGGAAAGTATTACAGAAAGTGATAATGCATATCAACTAAAATGTGTTCGTTTAGCCAGGCATTTTTGGCACGTTTATGTACACTGTACTATCTTTGATTGTTTCAATCGAAAACTCAGAAAAGCAACAATAATTCAGAGGTCATTGTATGCTTTTTCCCCCTTGACTTCAACAGTATCTAAAGGTAAAATATAGGATTGGTAAAGCTGACAAGGCAGTGTTCTTACTTTGTGTGGTTCAGTATATATGAAAAAAAAAACTGTGAAAATTTTGGCTCAATCCATCAACCATGTCAGGAGAAAATAGTGAAAAACCATGCACATTTTTCAGCATGTAAACACATTGTCCTTAATTTTGATTGTTACAACCGAAATTAAAATCAGGGTCTTCAAATTATATTTTTCTCGACTTGAACAGTATTTCAGACAAACATATTTCTATAGAAGTTTGGTCTGGTATGAACTTCATGATCAGTAAGCTTTCAGCCTGATACTATTAAACAACAATTTGGATGAATAACAATCCTGTATTCTACCTTTAACACAGAAGTAGTTCTCTGAAGAGTTCGTATTTTGTATGAACTCAGTGAGACTTCAGATTGAAACTAATTTATTTTTATACCAGTCCTGTACTTTGTTTTTTAACATCAACAAACAAATTTTACTGGGAAAAAATTAGCATGGACTCAGCACCTTTCCATATAAATATGTAAATAATTTCTTTCAGGTTGGAAATCTCAAAACTGTAACGCTAAGCAAGATTATTGTGGCTTATGAATGTATAGGCAGTATCTTGCTGAGCAAAAAGTGATACTGCTTTTGTAAATTAAATTTTGGACACAAAAGGCTCTTTGAAAGTACAAATTAATCTACATCATACGACCAAGGCAATTTCTCTGGAATCTAACATAGTGTATATTTCTACTCAGCTAAAATTAATTGTGCTTTGCAGCTGATGTAATACAGGTCCCTGTTTACATCATGAGGTAGAAGGGAATTTTCCTCTAAGCGCAAGAAGCAGGTGCAAATAATGAAACTTCCCTGAGTATTAAGGGAGGAAACAGGCCATTCTCCACTCTTGAAACACAGGAAAAACTACTGCAAGACACACTAAAGGATTTAAAGTACAACAACAGGGTGAACTGCTTTAGAGGTCACGCAGTGCTGGTGGGAAAACATCACTTGCAATTAGTGAAATATTTATGCACTTTACTTACTAATTTTTCGCATCGTTTTTAAGCAAACATCCACACATAAACAAGTGCTAAAAATTCACAGGAAACACTCTCATAATTATTGGGTGTTGTGGAGGAACAGATTGAAGAACATAATAATAATAATAATAATAATAATACCGAGTCTTATATAGCGCATGTATCTACCAACAATGAGGTACTCAAGACGCTTATTATTATTTTTTTTTAAGACAGGTTTTTGAAGTTTTTGAATTATGAGACCCATATATGTAGCACCTTCTAAGGGTTTACAAGGTGCTGCCCTCATTCAGCAGCCACTGCCAGAAACACTGGGGCAAACCCCTTCTCTTAGTGATAAGTGTAACTTGGTTCTTTTACGTGCATTACACAAGGAAGAAAGAAGCAATAATGGTTCTTGCTTATAAGGACACAAGTGTCAAGACCGGGGCTCGAACCCACACTCTGCTGATCAGAAACACCAGAGCTTGAGTCCAGTGCACTTGATCGCTCGGCCATGACATAACACATCACAGTTATTTTTTTGACAAAGTTCATTTTTCTGAATGGGATAAGGATGGGTACATCCAGCGCCAATGAAACCAAACAAACCTGTATGCACTCTTAAGGCCATGATGTCATACCCGGTAATTTACAGGCAACCAGTTCCTGGCAATTTCCACACAAAAAAACAAAATTCATGATTCCATTTTCACATCATTTTCTTGTCACCCAACAGTAAAACACAGGAAGAAAAATTAATCTTGTGCAACCGAAAAGTTCCTTTGCATGCATGCAAGTGCAGTTGGTTGCTGTCAAGTTGGCTGTAAAAGTTGCCTTGTGCGACATAGCCCTGTTAAACTTGCACCAGGGTGCCAGTCGGGTGTCAACCCTTTCATCAATTTGTGATTTAAATCACATATGCGCGGTCTGTTTTTCACTCAATCGATCGACTAGACAAAACAGTTAGTAAATGTATTTTGTTGAGCAGACAATAGGATTAACGAAAACGTTAGCAGAACAAATTGCAGTTTACTTCATTTTCATTTTCTTTTTCACTTATTTTCTATTATTTTTCTCTACTTTAGTGGAACTAATCAATTATCTCACTGCGAAGATAAATGATTGTCACATTGAACAAAACCTACCATTATAGTTAAATTAATCATTAATTGTGATGTAACTTGTGAATTTGACTAGAAAAACAGTGCACCGGGGCCAGGTTGGTCCAGTTGGACTAGCTAGTCAAACCACGCAGCGTTCGGGTGATATCTAGATCGACTATGGCTAAATCTAGTTGACTCTAGTCACCAACCCGACCTTGCTCAGATATTACGAATATTTTTTGTGTTTTACCCCTTCACCGGTGTGTGTTAAGAATTGTACATTCAGTACAATCCCAAGTCCTGTGAAGAAAAACAAATCTACAGCCATATTCCTTTTTTGGGGGTGGGATTCAAACCCACATTCTGTGCCATTCTAGAGCAGACGTCTTACTACTAGACCACTGAGCTTGCCTGGTATCTAGAGGCAGTTCAAGGGTACTGGTACAAATAAAAAAATATATTTCAAGGACTCCAGGGAGTCTTGCTTCTGAACTTGCTACTTCCTCATCACTGGGTCTTTTTTTTTAAAATCCTTGAAGGGGGAGTCAAGAAACAAACAACTGTTCCTTTAATCTTGTAATGTTAGCTTCTTACTCCACACCTGTTGCTGTGTTGCGAGTAGGAGCGGAGCATCTTTGTGATTAGGGCCATGTAGTAAATGAATGCAACAGGATCTTCTTAACCCAGCTTACACAGAGGAAATAGAAATTGAATTTTCCCATTAACCGTGCGTTGGACTGTGGGCTAAATAAGATCCCGCTCGGGCCCGGGCAAGGTCTAGTTACGGATATGGCTTATTTATGCCAAGGCACAATGGATTTGTAGGTATTATTAGCATGGTTTGAAATTAAAGTTCGGTTGAAAACCATTTTCAAAATTGATTTTTGTTTCTTCCCCTAAACAGACTGCTTGATGACTGTCTTATGGCCCTTTGCGAAAACACGGTTTGGGCTTGGGCCCTGGCTTGGGATCCATCTGCCTGTTTGAAGCCCAGTGCCAAAATTGCACGATTAAAACAAAAATAACGGACCCTAAGCCAGAGACGAAGCCAAAAGGGTGGTTTCAAAAGTATGTTTTCTTGTAAACAAACCTTGTCTTTAGACGAAGAACAACAGTTATACATACGTGTAATTAAAATTAACATATTGTAGTCGGTTACAATTAGCTAAGCATACACACAGTTTGGTATGTGAAGTCTTTGTACTTCAAAACACAACGGTGAAGAAATTATCATGACACTGATATTATCTCAAAGCCAGTTTTTGAGTATAGGACCCTTCTCTTGTGATATCAAATCATTTACACGGAAATAAAGACCATTGATTCAAGGTCAATGAAACTGCTTTTGAATTTCCAAAAGCAGTCTTCCTTGAAAAGTATCACCATACTATTATTCAACACTTTATTTTTTATTTTGGTTTTTATCCCACACCAGTGTGTGATAAGCACTGCAAACTCAGTGCTTTCACTAGGCCGGCGGACACTAATCCAAAGGTATTACTCGGGTGGGATTCTAACCCACAAACCCCACCAGTCTAGAGCAGATGTCTTACCACTAGACCACCGAGTGACAAGAGGCTAGTTCGAATACTGTAATTAGCAGTGGGTACCGATAGTTTTCTAATTAAAGAAAAACTGAAGATATTGAACTTTTACGTTTACATTTACATTTATTGAGTGAGTGAAAATCAAGTGGCATTTTCAGAGCAACCAAACCAAGAGGGCAAAGCCTGTACCTTGTTTGAGGAGGGTGAAGGATTCAGGCTCAGGACTATCTCTCATCATATGAATCTCAGCCGTCTCACCATCATAGTATGCTGCTCCCAGCTGACCACCCTGCCACAGTACACTCAAGTATATCTACATACATTCAAATAACAGCAACAGAAATGCAACTTTAGTACAACAATGAGAGGAATCTGCCTAGCATGCAAAACTTTCTGCGGTGTTCTCTATGGAACCAAAATTAAGCAGAAAGGAAATCAACTAATCAACTAATCAGCTGAAACATTGCATGCCGTTATCAAAATCATGCGTTAATGACACAAATTGGCTCTTAATTAATCTTCACTATGGAGGGCCGTATTGGTTTGCTACCATTCAAATCAATAAGACCAAACCTCTTTTTTGTATGAAGAGAATCAGTTTGAATATTGTGGACAAGACCAAGAAGCAGGGGTGAGAGTCATTACTGACAAAAAGGTCTGGAACTAGGATCCAAATTTAAGGAACTATGTTGAAATGACCGCATTTCCACCTTTTAGTAAGCCCCTGAGCTATAGATTTCAAGGAGCTTAGGTTTGGATAGGCTCAATAGATGTAACAATAACCCTTCCATAAAGCCCCACCCACCAATGTAGGGACCAATCACAGCTTCAATCGCATAACCAAAAGCCCAACTAGAGTCCATCATACGAATGACACCTGAGATGCATGCAGCTACGGCTTACATGAGAGTTGGAGAAAACCCACACACTTGGTGTAATTTTCTGGGTAATAAAGTATACTTCACCACATTGGAACCAGTGTTGTGAAACTCAATACTCAACTTCAGAAAAACAACAAGGATATTAAAACTTTTTACCAGGATACTTTACAGACTCCAGAACATTTCGACAACAAAATGTACTCTCACAACAGTGTGCATGTAACTGATATTGGTTTGTTTGATTTTTCCTGGTGAAAACAAAAGTAATTTGATAGCAATTCAAATGCGGATTTTTACTTGCGATGAAGACAAACAACTTAAATAAAAAAGTGAAACATTTGGCACTGGAAAGTGGTACATAGTCATCCACTGTGAAAATGAAGAGAAACTTCCCGAAACCTGGGAATTTCAATATAGTTTATCTTAAAAGTATTTTAAGACAAATTTTTGGCAAATTTCGGGAAAATATTGCAATTTTTAATTTTTGTCCAGAGAGATGATCATATCTGAAATATTGTCATCTTTGATACAGGTTTGCTAACATCTCATCTTACAGGGTAAAAGAGGTTCAACGTTCTGCTGTTGATTTGAAAACCAGTGTGGCGCATTGTTTCAATCAAAGTTTCACATCTCAAAGGATAGTTTCATATGTGATTCTTGAAAACTAGGAAGTTTTAATGGATGTGCATGAACTATTCCGAAAACCGATACTGTATAACCTCCCAATCATAAGATGAGGAGGCCCTGGATCGCAGGTGAAAGTTACATAATTATTTTTTGTATGCATGCTGGGTTGTGTACCAACCTCGTTCCCAGGGGTTTTCCCATCGTGCCTTGCTCGCTCATAACCCCTGGAATTGGTTAATTAAAATGTGCCAGTATATGACACATTTTAATTAGGCCTGAGGCCAATCAGCGCGCGCTTAAGTATGGTAGCCCACAAAAGAGGTATCAAGACCATCAAGTCACAGAGCAACTGGTCCCCTCTCATTCTTCTTTGATTTTGTGTATGTCTAACTGTATGCAGTTTCAGGTGACCATGTAAAAATATGATTCATTTGAAGTGGAATGGCGTCAAAATACTTGCATTTTGACACTAAGTGCCCAACAAGCGCTCCAAAGATTTTAACCAGCGTGCGCGCAAAGCAGTCACTTTTGGCAGCCAATCAGTGTTGTTTTTTAGCACATCCCTACCAGGGGTTAGTGAAAAGAGGTATCGATTTGGCACACTATGGTAGCGAGGCTGGGCGTGTACTCGTAGTGACATTCAAACCGAGGACTTACAACAAAAGGGACAATAGGTCCATGTTTGCTATCACAAAGGAAAACAATAAGTTCCACGTTTGTCAGGACAAAAAGTTGAACAAAGGAGGGTCCACGACTGGAGGCCATCACACAGTTGTGTGTGTGTGGGTAGGCACACACACCATTATGGGGACAATTATACAACGGGAACAAAGGTCCCCACAACGTTTTTCTTTGTCAAACCCTGTCCCCACAAGGTAATTCAATAGAAACGGGAATAATAGAACAAAAATAGGGAGTCCTCACAACTCAGTGTTAAAAAGAATGGGTGAGTTTGTGTACACATTCAAACCAGGGACCTATAAAAGGGAACAACAGAGTCCCCGGTTCGCCAAGTGTCCCCAGTTGCCAAACGTGTACAAAACATAGCCTATGGGAGGTGTTGCGAAAAAGTCAGAGTACAAACAAAAGAGGAACAATAGGGTGTCCCTGATTGCAGGTGAATATACACTTGGGTGGGTGTGTGGTTACTGTGTGATAGAGGTGTTCAAACTAAAACAAAAACACTTAACATAGCAAACCGAAAACTTTGAACCAAATGGAACAGTTTAGGCTGAACAAGTTCTCAATGGATAATGAAGATTTTTCCAAACAAATGTGTGAATTTTATTTATGCCTGAAACTACAAATTTCCATATGCACAAGATGAAGAAGGGGTTGACTTCCAGGCCAAGGCCCTATGGCCTGGGGCCAATTTCATACAGCTGTTTATGCCCCCCCCCCCCCCCCCGCCCCACACACACACACACACACACAAAAATGCTCAGCACAGACAAATATTGGTCAGCAGAAAAAGCTTACTGGCTAAAAAAAAAGTGATGAACGTTGGATGAGAACATGGTTCCTCCACACATTTCTGCTTAACAAGTAAAATTACTAAGCAATATTTCCTCCATAAAATAGGCCTTGGTTTTCCTCAAAACGTTCACACAGTCAATCTGATCTTCCATCAAACAACCTTCTACTCATGAAAAGTGGCTCTCCCCCCCTTCAGCTATGAAATGCCAGGCTCTCTTCTGGCATGAACACAATGCACAATGACCAGGGACTGGGCGTTGGTTAACAGGCACTGTCCTCCAGAGAGATGCTCTGGCCAGCAGGGGAACGCAACGTGTGTCCGCAAGATCACCATCTTGTTTCACCGATTAAAGGAAGCAGAAGCCTTTTAAGGGCGGCTGTTAAAAATTGCAGTCAACAATGTGCATTTGTTCAAAGTGCAACGGAGAGAGAAATCTATTTCCTTGATAATGTTGACAGTTTTTTGCCAAACTGTTGGTTTGGATTTCTTGCAACAGACTGGATGTATCATGCAGAGTTTAGCGCAGATTGAGATTAGTCTACAGTCTTGCCCTCATCTCAGTCTGTCTACGTCTGTTTCACATTTTTAAATTACTGCTTTGTATAAAGTTTGCAAAGTGCAAATCAAAAATGTTCACTCAAGATACATATATTAAAGGGCTTCATAATGCAACACATGGGCATGGTTGTACAACAACAAAAACAAAATCCTGAACCGGCTCTTGATATTTGTAAGCAAAATTAATTATTATCATTAAGAAAGGAACCACAGGAAACTTCCAGGCTGTTGCATTTTAGAGATTTTACAGACTCTCTACATCATAATGGGAGACTTTTGAGACGTTAGCGGGCGCCCCAGTAACCGGTCCTTTTCTATCATGAGAGCAATAGAAAAGCACCGGTTACTGGGGAACCTGCTAACGTCTCAAAAGTTTCCCATAGTGGAGATCAAGCAATTTGGAAACAATAGAGCCGTTATTGTCTTGATCTTCCCTTGATGGCAACTTCAATTCCATCAAGAGGAATCTGAACACATAGGTACGTAGATCCGTGAAAAACTCCTCGCAACGGAAAACAACACATATGGGCTCCCCGAAAGGATGACTGTGATTATGTACTTTCCACAAATTTTTTATAATTTTGTTTGTGAACTATGGGTGTATACCATACATGTACAGTACAATATTCATAAATACCACAGGCAGTTTTATCCATTCTGATTGGTTGAGAGCATGTTACAATTTTTTCTTTTTATGTTAGTTGCCCATCACAAGGCATAAGGCCACTCTAGGTGAGGGCCACAAGGAAAAGAGAAAGAAAGCAGAAAAAAAATTAATGATTTAGGACAGAAGAAAACGTTTACATTCTGCTTAAATTGAGAAAGTTTATAGTTCACAGGGAAATAGAATGCAGGCAACGAGTTCCACAGTAAAGCAGTGCGTGGGGGAAAATAAAAAATAAAATGGGGGTGTTTAAACGGCTGATCAAGACATGGCCGAATGTTTATAACCAGTCAGCAATTATACTTACGCGGGAACTAATTTACGCAGAGCACAATCAATACATACCACCGGTACTCATGTAAAGACTATGAGTGCGGGTGAGTGAGCAATTTGACGCTTTGCGAACTGGAGCCTGAGGATGTGATAGGAATTGAAAAATGAATTTAAAAGAAACAGAAAAGCTGTACGGATTTTCCTACATTATTATGCTTTTTAACAAAAAGGGCATTTATGAATGGGAAAAAAAGAATAGTGCCTCGGTCTTAAACAGCCGTTTAAAACCTGCGGCTCAGTCCTTTATCACAGGGCTACGACCCTGATGATCACCACTCTTTTATTCCCTTTCTTAAAATCACATCTTCAACTTTAGCCCTAGCATACAAGGCTGTGGCTGAGTTGCTGTGTTATTGTAGCCATACTGGGGCTTTCAGCACTCAGAATCAAAAAACAAAAGTGGCTCCTTGCTCAGAGTTAAATCAAGGTCTAAGAAAAAGTCCCACAATCTAAAACAGAATCTAGTAAGGTTTGCGGTAACACCATGACATGACAAATCTCTGTGGTGGTGCTGAAAAGGACTAGTGTTGTAACAACTCGACGTTTCGATCAGTACGCTCTGATCGTCTTCAGAACAAAAGTAAATCCTTTTCATCTATTCCCGTAAAGTTAGTAAGTGGACAATTATTTTGCCTTATGATCACCTCATCCACGTACTGGATAAAAGTGCTTTTCATTCCCAAACATGACTTCAGGACAGTGATTCATTAAGCAACCAAATTAAACACAATGCAAGAAGACCTGTCATCAGTCCAACAAGAAGCTTAATGCCTCTGTAATTTCTAATCATTTTTCCTGTTCGCCAAATGGTCTTGTTCCCGAAAAACATATGATTCCAATTGGGGCAGTAGCCTACTTTAACACAGTAGTCAACACAACCTAGGGGCAAACGATGATCCTCCACTGTATGATACGGTTGGTCGCTACAACGCCTCCAAGGCATATTTCATGCTTCGTTTACCTATAATTCTCTGTTCCTTCAGCACATCCCTCTAGTCTGGGGCATTGTGTACCGGAGACAGAACCCTGGAGGAATAAGCGCATTGAGTAATCAAGACAGTTTTTGGAGCGGGTCCACCGCACTGTGTGCGAAGAAGTGTTTGATGGTCGGCCTTCCATCCCCGCCCCCCTTTTGATTTACTCAACGGTTAGAATAGGTTAATAACTTACTGAAAGTACATCACCTCTGCACCTCATGATCAAACTTCGAAATGTGATTGCAAAACAAACTACATGTACAGTAGTTCATTGGTGAATGGTTGCCTCAGTACTGCACTGGAGTTACAGTTCACAGTTTTGTTTGTTTTGTTTGTTTGTTTGTTGTTGTTGTTTTTTTTTTGGGGGGGGGGTCCCACTCTTGGAGGGATTCAAAAGTAAAGTGTTTGGAATGTTGACTGTAACAATGGATATACAAAAGCAAGTACAGGAGATAAGAATGCAAAGGAAAGATCTTTGAAGGAAGTATCTTTGAAGAGTAAAATCGTCACAATGTCAGCAAATCCAGCCCAGATATTTAAAAAAAATTGGCTAAAAAAGATTTTTTTTAAATGCATGTCATACATCAATTCTTATGTACATTTCTTAGGATGAATCTAAACCGTACAAACAGGTCCTCCAAGAAGCGCAAAAACTAACTGGATTCATGGAATAGTTGATGGCTGAATTCCCTACAACTACGTAGACCCTAAATCAATCCCCTCTATCCCCTCCCTCCAAACCATCACCCTCCCACTAATAAGTTGTATGTAGGTTCACATTACATTTTCAATCTCATTGTATGATGTTTAAGTCAGAAAACCACTGAAGGCAAGGTGGGGGGGGGGGTAACAATGTCATTTATGAAACTTGTACAACTTTCCGAATGAGAGTTGCAAGGTAATACGCCCGGAACTACATAGTAAATGATGAATCCTGCGTGAATTCCCCACAGAAGGTTGCTCTTTCATACAGCTTTTGACATTCTGTGAAGACACCATGCCAACAGCTTCAGCAATACGATAGCTCTCACTATCCCTCAACCCTACCGACCGCAGCCCGGAGCCAAGTAACCTGCCAGATAGCATCAACTGCCAAAGATCTGTCTCTCAGTACAGAAATCTCAGTCACACTCCGTCAGTCAGTCACAAAAAAATTCAGAGGATACCGTCCGCAAAAAGTTTCACTCTAGTGTTTGAGCCCGCCGGCGGTACAGCCTCAAAAGTCCACAGTGATTTGGGTAATGACAGAGTCTTCATGAGTCAGAGCAGTGGGCCAAGGAAGCCAAATCACAAAGTGCAAGTCTTTGTGGAAAAATTATAAAAAGACTGCGGTTTGCCAGCACTAGATAAAGAAAAAAAGCACAGTTGAGAGAAACTTATCTTTTCTGTAGGTCAATGCTCTTCTCATGGAAATCCATCAATCTCTTAAAAGTCTGAGCAAAAATAACTGCACTGAATCAATCAATTACTATTTTAGATTGCTCTAACAATCAGCAGAGATGAAGAACGAAGGCAGGAAAATAACAGATGATACTAATAAGCAGGTTATGTTATGTAGGTTATGACAACATCTTCTCATGAATACTCAACAGTGAGATTATCGTACTATCAAATAAGTGGGTGGAACGTGTGTGGCGGCTACATGAACTCAACATTGCAGAGGTTCTTTAGGGGCAAAACTAGTAACGAAACCAGGTAAAGCTAAAACCATTAAAATACCGAAGATTTAATGTATCCGAACCAACAATGTACTACTTAGGGAATAAAACACAATACTCAAAGTGATGCAAAATCACATAAGTATGACAACTACTCATGTGTAACAGCCAATTCAACATTTCATTCTTATTCATAGACCCTTCCCATGAAATACGGAAAATTGTGCATCACGTATGTGCACTAACACTACTTGGTTGGCAAATAAAGGGAACATCACGCCTTTTTTTATGAGTCCACCTTAACTCATAGGCCGAAAGACACCTCCAAAGAGAAGATGATGAAGAAACTTCAGTTTTAAAGGTTGGAGGACAACCTGTACCTTGGGAAACTCTCTCAATCAGGTAGGGACTGATGAAAACCCAATTCACATGTGAGGCTCAAAGGCGGGATTGGAACCGGGATCCACAAAGGTGAAAGGCAGGGAAGAAACTGCTAAGCCAACCTGATAAAATGATGCTAATCATCCCACAACTTAATAAAATACATCAGTTAATCTTGGGGATTTTTCCCTAAATATTGAGACTCTTGTTTTAAAATATACTGAAAATCTTCTGAAACTTTTATGTGAAGACTTAGTTATGACTCCATATGCATTATCCATGTACACATACCTTGCAAAAGGAACACTAATTTGGCATTACCTATCAAGATTTGAGAATGAGGGGAAAAAATACAACCATCACAAACTCTTCTTTAACCACATCATTTCGTTGTCACCTGCAAAATCTACACAAGTCAAGTTCATAACGTAAACCATTCACTTTGTCACATCGCTGGTTTCTGACATTCGTGTCCTGAAGCAAGACGCTTAACCATTATTGCTTCATCCTTTTGATTGGCTAAAAGGCGTTGTGTAATGCACGTAAAAGAACCCAGTTTCACTTATTAAGAGAAACGGGTTTGCCCTGGTGTTTCTGGCAGTGGCTGCTGAATGCGCCCCAGCACCTTGCAAACCCTTATAAGGTGCTACATCAATGGTTCTCATAATTCAAAACATTTCTAAAACCTGTCTTTAAAAATTACATTACAGCGCCTTGAGTACCTTATTGATAGACACATGTATGCGTTATATAAGACTCCGGTATTATTAGTTATGAGAGCGCTCCACCCTGCTCTTGGATTTTCTTCAACCCCCCCCCCCCCCCCCGCCCACCTCCTTGATCGGCAACCCCTTTCACAACCAGCTGTCAACATGGACAAGTTCACGTAGTGCATTGCCCCAGCCATGTTCCCACTAATCAATGCCTATATTGTCTATAAGATGGTCCCAGGATGGCAGATAGAGATCAGATCCCTATGATGTTACAAGCAGCGGAAGAAGGTTTGACGCAGCGAGTCATCCAATCATTTACAGATCTATCGAAAGGTGGATCATAAGAAAATATTTGATGAGAGAGACTTTCTGAGGATTATGTTGACATGTTGACTGTGTACAAGCGAGAAAGTGGAATGCCTGTATCTTAGTTTCCTGGAATTTGATGTTAACCTTCATTAATTTGAATCTATGTTAATAAATAAATAATAATAATAATAATAATAATAGACATTTATTAGGCACTTTTAAACACTGTATCAAGTGCCTTACATTATTACTTCCCCCTGTTTATTGGGCCCTAAGCATTCCTGAAACCATCACAACTCCTTAAGAGTATGCAGCACTGGCAACCAAATGGGCACACAGGTTGCTAATCATTCACAACTACCGCCATTGTTCTAACACACAACAGTATACACAACTGTACTAACTTTTGTTTCATTTTAATTTTTTCGTATTTTTTGGTGGTGCAAATCCCACAGTGTGGTGGTGTAAAAGTGGTTTAACAGTGTTCCTGTCTGCAATGTTCTTTGGACTCCTGGCACTGCTCAAAAGGCCATGAACTAAATTCATACCGTTCACGAAAACCATGTACATGTATGT
This sequence comes from Marthasterias glacialis, assembly GCA_911728455.2. Lineage (NCBI taxonomy): Eukaryota > Metazoa > Echinodermata > Asteroidea > Forcipulatida > Asteriidae > Marthasterias > Marthasterias glacialis. The sequence continues at coordinate 24,458,935 of OU452225.1, forward strand.
GTGTGTGTGTATCCGATACGTGTGTGTGGCCACAACCGAACCACCGCTGCGATCGTAGCAAGAAAGTCACACCATGTGCCATTGCTAGGGTAGGCGGGGCTTAATGGATCGGTCTTTTGGTAAAAATAAAATGGAATCTACCATAAATCTTGAAAACACGAGAATTGAAATGGACCTGTATATGTCATTCCTTTAAGTTGAGTCAGCCTTGATCCCATGGCAAAATTCGAACACAGCAAACAGGATTCTCCGTAATCAGTTAAAATTTTAAGTTTATTTTTGTGATGCATTTCTAAAAAAAAAAAGAGTTATCGGAACGAACCAATTTGTTCAAAAAATCCCAAACTCACATCTACTTCCACATTTTATGAAAAGTAATGAAGAGAACATGTGGAGAACTTGCCAAACTGGCCTCCTTCATGTGAACTTGTTATACTCGAGTGCACCGGAGAGAACCAATTTTGGGTCATACTGGTTATGAAAGCAAGGAATTCTCATAATAAGTAAGGTCTGAAGAAACATGTGGAGTTGACGAAGAAATTTGTGAGGAAACGACCGATGGAGATAGTGAACAGAATCAGCTTGGAACGAGGGTCATACTACAGGGTCTCATCAGAAGTGGGATTCGAACCAGGGTTTCAAAAGAGAAGTTGCTGAGTAAATGATCAGTTTAAATGTGGGAGGAAAACCCATAATGAGGAAAACCAAAGGAAGCACACACATGTACCTAGGGACTAAAAACCCAGTCTACATTAAAGCCCCAGCTCAACATTGATAAACTGACTGCAAATGCTTAAATTCTTTGCACAAACCAAGATATTTGTAATAAAACCAACCTGTGAAAATGTCAGCTCATTTCGTTGTTTCATTTGCAAGAAAACGATAAAAATGCATTCAGTATTTTTGTACGCATTCCTATAGGCAGAGTTTTCGTCTCACTGAGACAAAAACTTATTTTGGATCTTATTTCATTTACTATTTAAAAACGATAACACTTCAGGCAGAAATATTTCAAGGAAAATTGTCTACCATCATTATCTTTACACCATGTAAGGTATATATAAATCTGTGAACATTTATGTTTTTCTTCTTACCAATGTTGTGCTGGGGCTTTACATGTAACAGGAATCTGATTTGGGAATCAAACCGTGTCAATTGAGAAGAGCAGATACCACTTTGCCAATACAACAACCTGATCAACCCCAGCAATGTAATGTAAAGGAGATCACTTTAAATAATATCAGTCAAGATGAGATCTTACGGTACATCCAGAATAGTGACAAACATAACTCCCTACAATCAGTACTAGAAATGTCACCATGTCACATCAACACCTCCCTCACATTGTCTGCAGGAACATAATAAATATCTCATCCTCATCAGCATGTCAGTATTAACCAGCGGATACATCGAAGCCTACGTGAGGGAATTATAGGCACTATTTGGGCAAAAGACTAAGGGAAATGGCAATTTGTCATATACCATTGTCTGCCCTCTACCACAGAATAATTCGATTCTTTGTAGTGGGATATGGACAGGTCATTGTGGTTGAGGATTAGCTGTATTTACAATGCAAGCCATCTATGTAATAATAACATTAGGAAACTACATGCACCGGGTAGGAAACACACTGGGTGGTGCTCGTATTTCTTGTATTAAGCCCTGTAGAGAGGTAATTAACAAGTCTTAAATAACTCCATCTGGCATTTGCCGATTGTATCCTAATTACTAGTTTAATGGCTCCTTTAACTCATAACAAAAAATACATCATTTGGAAACTGACTTGGTTGGAGAGTGAATTTGACGTGAAATCAAGCAACAAGAAGTAAATCTGACTGACTTTACTGTAAATGTGGCTGCTTGTGGAAAGTACCATTTTCAGGCGCGCAGTAGCACCAGTAACTCCACTCTCTCATGATCATTTAGAAAAGAGAAGTTAGGGTAGCTAAATTCTCTCAACTTTGTGACCACACTTCATATAAAAACACAGTGGCGTAACTGGGGTCAGGGTGGGGGTGGGGGAAGAGGGTACAGGGGCATGTTGCCCTCTCCCTCCATTGATGTCCATGCCCCCCTCCCCCAATTTTGAAATCAGGACCTTTCAAACAATTTTTCTCTTACAAACAGACAATGTATTTGTTTGTATATCCACATCAGATTACCTGATAAAAACTAAAATTGAAGTAGTTGTGGCTACATCAGCTAATGCAGTTTTCTCTTAAGTTAGTTATTTAAGTGCTACAATTAATTTTCTGTGTTGATCATTGCCTGACTAACACGGCTGCCCACCACTGATAAAAACTAGTAAACAACATTGAACAAGAGTGCTGAAACGGGGCACATCAGTCATTGGGGTAGATTAAGATCTTGTTTTTAAGAAAATTATAACGCAAACAATTGGCCAGAACTGGCAGGCCCCCAAGAAAAATGGTGCAATCCTTTGTGCACCCAGTAAAAATGTTTCTTTTTCCGCAATTGATACTACCCCTTACCGTTTTTCACAGGGGATAAAAACTTTTGAAAACAATCTAAACGGGCACTTTCATGTACAAATACCTTTTCCCTGAAATTGTTCACCTGTTATTTCACATTACAGTGTACATGTTTATACATGTTAATGGTATACTCATAATCACAACATTAGCTCTAGTCAAAAACCCTTTGTACCCTTCACATCAGACACCATCATTACACTTCATTACTATGGTTCTCTTCATCTCCAGAACTCAATTGGCCACTCAATCAAAGCACTCTCCCAAGTGGTCAAAAGTTAATCGGGTTTTGAAAATCTCAATAAGTGACATAACTTTCAGCCTTTGTGTCACTTTTATGTTCCAGTTCTTCTAAACGTTCCCAGAACAGTTTGATGGTATATTTCTTGAATTGTAGAGGACAGAACGAATGAACTCTTTTCAAAAGGGGATTTTGTGACTTCCTCTGAGTGACAGTACAAGAGAGACAAGGGAAGACAAAAATGAAGATGAGTAGATCCACTCGGCTGATAAGCATCCTTTTCTGGTCAATTCCACAGACTACGGAAACCAAGTCCTCGTCTTCACCTCTCAGCAAAAACAGGAGATGAACCTCAACTCTACACAGCTGGAATGAATCCCGCTTTTTTTTTTTCCTTTCTAGCAAAACACCAAAATGTCTTTGGGGAAAACAAAGAGGGGCCACTAACAATAGATTGAAAGTCAAATTATTAATGGGATGATGTCTGCCCAGTGGACACTGGTTCCTGTGCTGGCAACAGGAAATTAGTCTGATCTCAACAACTCTGAAGAGTAATGAGGAGTTCATACATAAACACAAAGAGAAGATACAACATTGCAAAGTGCTGTAATGTCTACATGGAAATCTATTTGATTCATTGAACAATTCATTATCCGAGTATAAATTTCTCATCTTGAATCAATAACGCTCTTGAAAAGGGAGAAGAGGAATTCAACTTATTCTTTTGTTCTTCAGTTCAGCCTGTTGAAACTCTATTATTAAAAGCAAATTAAGAAAATATTTAATATCTAGAAAGGGAGATATATTTAAGGTGTGAAAAACAAACTGGTCAAATTGTTTTGATTGGCGTGTATGAAGCTCTTGCTAAAATGACTTTGGGCATGCAGAAATCAAACTGCTTGAGGTTGAAAAACAAAAAATGTATGCTCTTTCTCAGAAATACATGTAAAGCAAACTTTTAACTAGAACTATTGTGAATTGTTTGTCTAAATCAAACTTTTGTGAAAAAATCCAAAGTGGCAGCGGCAAATGGCTTCAATTTTTGACCCAATGGCAATCTTTCCAAAAGGCTAATTGACAACAACAAAAACATGCTTGATACTTCATTGTTTTTAGGCCAAGGAAGTTTTTCCTTGATAAAAAGCACTCTTTGATAAAAAGTAAAATTTCTACTGGAGGGGCATCAAGGGGCACCAAGGCAAATGGCAATCTTTCCAAAAGGCTAATTGACAACAACAAAAACATGCTTGATACTTCATTGTTTTTAGGCCAAGGAAGTTTTTCCTTGATAAAAAGCACTCTTTGATAAAAAGTAAAATTTCTACTGGAGGGGCATCAAGGGGCACCAAGGCAATGAAAAGGGGCATGGAGGCAACTGCCTCCACTGTCTCTGTGAGACATCAGGCCTGTACATGTACACATTTGTGAATGGTTTACAAATGTACTTGTGTGCTTCAATTCAAGAACTAAAAGTTATGGAGAAAGGACTTTCGTTTCCGATGCCCCAAGGCTATGGAACTCTCTTTCAGATACATTAAGGCTCCTCAACAATGTAGAACAGTTCAAAAACAGCTCAAAAATTACCTGTACCAAGCTGCTTATCAACCAGAACAACATTATTCGTCTTAATTGCTGTTGTCATTGTAACCTTGTACAGCGCATTGTGGATTCCTTCGGTTTTGAAATGCGCTTTATAAAAATCTATTTATTATTATTTGTAATGTTTTACCCATACACCGATGTGTGTTAAGCACTGTATACTCAGTAACATGTATCTATTTATTATTATTATAAAACGGTAATAGATTGTGAATTTGTTTCGGTCGAGAACCAATATATTGTCCCATAAGGCAATATATATCCAGGAAACTTGGAGGTAACCTGCAGTATCTCACTATCCCCAAGAAAATTTAGTGAAAATTAGAATGTGACGGTATGTTCTTCTTTTAGCGATTGCCTGGAACTGACTGCCTGTAAAATACCCCGAGTGAAATGGCCCTAACATAACTTGTACACAGCAGCAAACCTTGGGGTACCTAACAAAAATGTATAGAATGTATTATTCTGTTTTATTTTTATTGAATGAAAGATCTCATACACAAAATGAGTTCCAACTGTACGCAGTACATTAGTATCTGAGATTAAAGCATTATACTACCCCATGGAGGAATCCTTCCTCCATGACTACCCTGACACTCTTGTTAGATTTCAACCTTTTCGTTTCACAGGGGAGTCACAAAAAAAAACAGCCTAGTAGACCATCTGTACAATCAAATGGTAAGAGAATCTACATATGCACCAAGTGTCTATTGTACCTAAAGTGAAGTACATGTAACATATTCAGTCAATGTTTTCACACAACACAATCACACACGAAGAGAACGTTTAACGGAATGTTGCGATAGTGTTCCTGTTATTTACATGAACTGGTAGCATTTTAGTTTTGAATGTCAGCTCTAACACAGGGACAGAAACAAACAGCATGGTGTTGCGATGTCACCATGAAACATCCTCAATGATACAACAACAGAAAAAAAGTTTCACTCATATTCTCTGGAGACTATTACGAGGGGGGGGGGCACCCACCAGTCAACATACAGGGAGAGAGTTGTACGTTTAGCTGTCAACAGTGATAGCTCAGACAAGCTCAGAGGTACAAAGGGAGAGTTAGATCGCCGTCATGCGTGCATCCTTTGGGTGTTGGAAGGGGCGCACTGGGGAAATGATGGGCTCGGTGAAGGATTCCTGCCCCAGTGGCAAGCCTCCTTGTCTCCACAGTGGCAGCAGGAAAACCCCCAACTGCATAGTCCTAACAATCACTCTTATAAGACTTCAATCAGCAGTTTTGAGGTATGACAGATTTTATATCTTTGACTTTAGGAGTTCAAGTCAGCCATGACCCTTGTTTCACATTGTATGTTCTGACATTAAAGTGACATGCTAGTTTGGTTTGGTCAAAAGAATGTTGCTATGGATATTTGCAAATCATAACATGGACTTTAAACAGTTGGCGCGGGATGACGTGAGTACACGCAAATGTTTCCCCTGCCTGGAAACGGAAGCCAGGTAAAGACCCCATTATGTAATTTCAGACCACCGGAACAAAGGCCTCCTGGACATTCCATTGCGGAGCATGCATAGACCACACACACACCGTCTAACACTTCATTTTAACCCACACAAGGACAAAAAGAGGTCTTGAATATATTGGCATTTTTTGGCTATTGAGAGGTGGTTTTTGTGTAATCCCTGATTACAGACCTTTGTCCTTTTGTTCCAAGAAGAGGATTACGATACATTGAAAGGCTTCCACTGTTGTTCATTCATTGTACTTCGGCTCAATGGAGATATCAGTGTGAGCGGGCAATTGAGCCATGGTTCCACGTTTAGTACCACTCCTATGGTGTAGGTAACGGCCGATGTTTTGCAATTCACTGTGCGTGAATTTGACGTTTTCTCGGTCGAGAAACAAAACGGACAATGTAATAAAGACAATCTTTGTTCTCTTGGCATTCAAGTCAAAGTTTCTTTGTGCCAGCGGTACCCTCAAAGAAAAAAGGTCCGGCAATTCTGCCAAAAGAATCCCGCCAGGGGGACAGGGCGAAGAAAAGAATTCCAGGGGCAACTGGTTAAATACACTAGAAAGGTTTATTAGTGCAATAACACTAGCATTAAAACATATCCCTGGTGTTATGACTCCTGACCATCAATACCATTTATAAAACTACTTCATGTCCTTTTTAAGTAGACAGTCCTAGTGGTCAGCTGACAAAGGTAGCTTACAACCTCTCACCCATATCTATAGTCACCCTTTACCCCAGGGAGCAGTGAAGCATTTTATGGTTTAAAAAAAGTATTGTTTAAGAACACTTCTGGTACCATAAGCGGCCTGGCCAACATCTCAACAACCTGTCTGAACTTTTGGAACTGAAAGCGAAATTCAATATGATAACACACTTGCCACCGTATGGCATTTCACCCATGAAGTCAATTTGGAAACTCTGAAATTGAAAGTTGACTTGCCGCTGGCATGAGGCCAAAAATTCCAACGAGGAGTGCATGCAATGTTTATTGCACTCCATGACTGTCCAGGAGGCAACCGTTCAGTCGATAATCTGACTTAACCACTTGACGCTGCCAAAGGAGTTGGGCATTATTTCAACTGAGTTAAACTTAAATGAAATTCTCGATTGGTGGAGTGTAATGCTTGATGTGACAACAACATATTGAGCTGCAATTTTTTTTTCCTCAATAAAACTACCAATGTTCTGGGAACATTTGTAGGAACAGTTTTTAGTTTGTTCTTGAGTAAACAAGGATCAGGGCCCTTTTCACAAAGATAAGATTGATCCCAAGATGCATCAATCTTAATTGCTAAGCAAAGTGTGATGTCACAATACAAATCAATATCTTGATATTGACAACTCATCTTAAGATGCATCTTAGTGTTTTGTGAAATCGAGCCTAGGCTTCTTTCATTTGTTCAAGTCATAGAAAAAGAACCCAGAGAACGCTGAGTGCGTCAGTATCCGTGCCGTAGACGCAGGTAGACGTAATAAACATTGACCAATGAAAACACGTAGAAACGGTCTAGGTGCATCGCCATTTTGCCATACGCGTCTCACACGCCGCATCCACAGAGGACCACAGAGGGCAATCGAGCTCAGCGTTCTCCGGGTTCTATTTCTATGGTTCAAGTACATCAAAACTACCCTGCCCCAATCAATACTGAGAGCCTTCGTCTTTATTTAGCCATCTTGCTTTTCTCCCATTCAACTGAATGAGGTCAAACAGAGGCTTTATGTAAAATGAAAATTGATCTATAATTGTCAGTCTATAAAGTGTACCTGACAATGCCTGATGATAGCCATATCATAACAAAAGGCTATAGACCTACAGCCATCTTTGTTAGATTCCCCTTATACACAATGGCACTGATAGTTTTAGTTCTCAATTTGTAAAAAGGCACCAGACTATTTTTATCTTCCGGTCTCAGTTTGGTGACATCGGTTTGAATGGAAGAAAAACAAGATAGCTACTCCATGATAAAAGTCTATTACACTCTTTGTGCAAAAACTGTTCAACACTCGCTCAACACTGTACGTAGGCGCTGGGGAGAAAAAGTACAAAAGCACCCTGGACCATTGCTTTAGGGACTGGTCAAGATAGGACCGCAGTCTTTTCTTTATTTGCAAAATTGTTCTGTGTAAAAGAATTTAGTGACAAGTCATCTTCAACACTACTGCGGTTGAACCAGATGTTTTAAGGAGAACATGAATATTAGTTGAAAGCATGTTGAGATCCATATAAACTAGGGCCGGCATCGCTAAGTTCAAGTTGTGGTTTAAGTTCTTAGTCATCGTGTACGTTATATTTGAGTACGAGTCACTCAGGTCATGAGCAAGTCTGAAGAACGTCACTAAATTGTAACTCAAGCACGGTTTAGGAAGAACGCACTTTTGCCGACATTCCTTCCTCCCAAAACACACCTACCACACCCTTTACAGACTGAGATAAAATGGGGAATCTTCTTTTCATTGTTTCTGAGGAATCACACCTATTGGATGCCTCAGCAGCCTCACCAAAGAGAAGAACCTGCTTATCTGTCATCAACCTAATAAATCAGATCAGCTCAGAGGTACAAAGGAGAGGCGAGGCGCGGTTGGCTGAACACAATAGGTAGAAGGGATGGGCCGCAGTTGGTTGATGACAACAATCATGGCCCTTGTGGCAGCCATGCTGAGCCTACACTAGCTGCAGGAAGACATCAACTGTCAACAAGCCCATTATAAAACACAGGATATGATGATCATGCAGAAAAAAGGAGTCTTCAAAGAGTTATTCTGCAGGCTGTGCAGCATTGATGTGATCGCATGTTAATTCATGTGAAGGATATGCAACATACGGCAGGATGTTTGCACACCACAATAAAAACCCACCACAAAAATTCGCATAAAGTAAGTTTGCCTCCTTAATCGACACTGCACTGCACTTTTCTCATTTCCAATTACCAAGTTCTCAAACATTCACAGACAATTACACAACTGTGTCACTGAACAAAGTTAACACCTGTTCAAAGTTGGCAGCCTTTGGATCTCAACGAGTGACTTTTTAATTGATCCATCAAACTTCTGATTCACTCTGGTTTGACCGTGAACAAGTCCTCATCAGGGCAGCGGCAAATCATTAACCACAACTTAGGAAACCTTCGCAACTTGTTCACCCCAGGATCGACCGTGAATGATTTTTCACCGGTTAATCAGAAAACCACAACTTTTGTAAATCTTTGTAACTTTGACTTATTTCACTCATCATCACACAGCCCCCCCCCCCCTCCAACATGAAACAAACTTAAAGAATGTAGTAATTGCAACCACTGTCAGCATCTGCGTGATGGATGCACCATGATGACTAAGAGATACGTGGACTGTAGCAATTAAAGCAAGGGAAAGGGTTAATCCATTTCATTTAGGCGGGAAATATTGACTACCTCAGCTGGCTACGTTGCACTGCACCGTTATTATCATTACATGAGTAGAATAATAACCACTTCAAGACAACTGCCCTGGATTAACACTCCCCTGGATAAGATAATAAACCAAACATCCCAAGTACACCTTACCATGATTATTCTCAGACGGTGACTTTGGTCATAGTGTCGCATCGTTACTAGCCTGGCTGTACGATAGTTTCCTGAGAAATTCCTGGGGAAATTTTGGTTGACCCTTTCACACTTGAATTGCTTACCCTGGCAAACTCCCAGCAAATAGCCACTTCCTGGGAAATAGCTACCCCTGCTTGGGAGTTGGGTTAAGCAAAATAACCCTGAAGTTAGCATACTGAGTGTGGAAATTTCCCAGGAAAGTTGAATCAAGCAGGACCTGACCATGGGGTGGCAGTGGGGTTAAAATTCCCCAGGGATTTCCTGGGGTTTATTATCAGGGAATTGACTAAGTGGTGTGAAATGGGCTTAGGTTGGGGATATAATACGTCTTTTGATCTGCCTATTATCCGAAAGTGTCATATCTTCACTAAAGACTGTCTCCCATCTCACTAACCAAAAAGTAACTAAAATCAGCATCACAAATCAACAGGCATGTAACTGCAGTTTGTCAAATAGACAAGAAATGTTCAGGCCCAGCAAGGCTCTCTCTGTCCACTGTTTTTCAATTTTCAAAGACACAGCCGAGAAACCAAAACCAAGGAAATCAGCTGATTGGCTGAAAAGTTGCATGCCTCCCTTCAAAGCCATCAGGACTGTGGATAAGATGACAAAATTACAACCAAGTATCTTGGATTTGATTATTACCTGAAGTGATGTAAGATTAAGCACTTGTCTTTATTCCTGAGGGTAAAATATTCTTGGCTGCCAATCACTCAATGTTCATCTTCATATTTCACTTCCAGGAAAATAACTCAAGTCAGAGAGCTGTATCTCAAAACCCACTAAAATCTACAAGATAGAAATGACAAATATACAGCCAAAATACACCTTCAATCTAGCCACACGTATCTGAAAGTGGAGAAAGTCTCTTCACTCCCAAGGATGAGATGTCAAAGATTGCCTCACAATACTCCCTCGGTAACTAAAATCACAGTGTCGCATCACAAGAGATATCCAACTTGAACTTGGATAAAATGACAAAGTTACAGCTACAAAACACCTCCGATCTAACGGCATGTATCCAAAGTGAAGTCACAGCCCCACATCTTTACTCTTGTTGATGAGATACCAAAGATTGCCTCACAATACACCCTCGGTGACTAAACTCATAGAGTGGCACCACAAGAGACGTCCAACTTTAACTTGGATAAAATGACAAAGTAACACCTGAAAAACACTCCATTCTAACTGCATGAATCCGAAAGTGATGTAAGGCATAATACAATATCTTTGATACTCTCGTGGATGAGATACTTGTAAACTAAAATCACAGTGTCGCATCACAAGAGACCTCCAACTCTATTAACATGGATAAAATGACTGACTAACAGCAAAAAAAACACTTTGATCTAACTATTACCTGAAAGTGCACCGAGTCACGATCAGATCTTGACTCCTGTCAGCCTGTGGATAATATATCAAAGACTGCCTCACAACACACAGGCACATCCAAACATTACATCAAACTTACAAAAGTCCGATCTCTTTTAGCAATCCATCTCATTCACGGACAAAATGAAAAAGACAACCAAAACCCCTTCAAAATATCTGTGTCCAATCGTCTTTCCTTTGGGTATTAGATATCGAAGCTGGGCTCACAACATACCTTCTCAATTGACTAATTTAAAAGTGATATTACTTTTTGATTTTCTCTTGATTTTTTTTCTTGTGGGAGATACTTCATTTATATCTTTACTGACAGAGACGGGCTATTTATTTGGGCATAGAAAAAATCGCAAAGGTTATCCGAGACTAGGCATCTATCTAAGAAACAGCACACTCCAAGTTTACGACCAGTAAAATCACTAACTTTTGTAAATATAATTTCTGGCAAGACCCCCAAAAACCAAGGTTGATTAAAAATTTCAACAAGCTCTAGTAAAGTGTTTAGGAAACTTTCATCCTTAAATTGTGTTAAATCTATAAGAATGTTTTCGGAAAAAGTAGCAATTAACTCACATTGTACATCCTTAAAACTACATGTATGTTGCATCATTGAAGCGTTCCAAGTACGTTATTTTGTTCTGAACAATTTAACAACATTAAGAGAGCAGACCGCAACACACTCCAGAATAACTAGCCGTGTACCCTATCTGCATCCAATAAAGGAAGTTGAATTTTACCCGCTACAAGTTAAAAATTCCATCTTGGGGGGAAACGTGTCCTCTTCAAGCCATATTAAAATAATTATCTCAGCCGACTGGCGTAACAAGCTGAGCAGCCGTCGCCCGAGCCCACCAGAGACAGGAAGAGCCAGTTTGGCGAAGCCCAGCCTGCCTCATACACCTGTTAAGTGTCAGCACTAATACCATCTCCCAATGTGCAGTTTCCTCTCAAGCCATTACAAAGACACCTGTTTGTTTTAAGCTTAGGCTTGTTTTTTTAAACGAAGTGGCCGAGCATTCATATTTTGGAATTTCTTTTAAATTCCTTTAGGTCTTTTTCGTCCAAGACCAAGCAAGTACATGACTTTCTTTTCACATTTTCAAGGAGTTTGTGTACAAGTTTAAAGCACAAAAATGCTTTTGAGTTGTCTATTGTTTTGAACAATCCCCATAGTGAAACAATCGAAACGTTGTTAAAGCAGATAGACTTTTCCATCAAAAGGCTATCTGGACTTCTTATCTTATCAGCCGACCATGGACTTACTTTCAATTAGCTGAATTAAGACAAATGAAAATGTTAAAAGCAGATGTCATGAGGGCTTGCCAAAGTCATCCAAGCTCAATTCATTGCATTGTTTTTGTCTAATTATAACCACCAGTGTTCACTGACCCACTTTGGAGAGTCGATTCCACAACCAAATCCCACTTCCTGTCAAACCACTCCCTGTCCGTCAGAAAGGTTGAAGGACAGTTCCTTCTGCACTTTAGGAAGAGACAAAAAAAAATCCTGACAGGGCATGAATGATAGGACCATTATAGTGCCGCGTTTCAGATCACAACAATAACGGGTAACTGTAGTTTCAATCCAGGGTTCATGTACTTCCTTTGATTTGGACTTCTGAAGCTCAACCATCAGAGAGGACTTGTTAATGAAGATTAGGCTGAATGTAAGTCCAACAACAACAATTTCCAACACCACTCAATTCACAATTTGGCTGAAAGTAAAACCATACAATTTTGATTAGACCGATAGGAATCTGGTGATGTTGATATTTATAGTCAACAAGTACAGAAAAGTTCAGCTACCTCAAAAACACAATATGAGATCTTGTTGCTTAGAACCTTAAAGTTATCAAATGTTGAAGACTGATTCATTTTAGTTTGTCTACGTTTCAAGACCCAGGGGTGTGAGTGGCCACAAACAAAAAAGCTGAAAACAGCTGGCAAAAAGCTGAAATTTAATAAGTTCCCATAGTTTTGTACAGAGCAGGTGTACAAAAAAAGCTGAAATCAGCTTAACTAAAAGCTGAATTCTCATACTCCTGAAGACCGAGCTTTTTAAGTCAATTAAAACCTGGCCCAAGTTTGTTGTCGTGCTAAGCACAAACAAGTAAAGACCACAAAAATGTCTCGGCCAAAAATGTTACATGATGAGTGCCGTGCATACATTGAAGTTCACCACTGACTTTTGCTTAGAACATAAAGCAAGCATTGTCCACTTAAACATCTTTACAAAGTTGGACCAGACCTTGGTCCAGCTTATAAGATCACCAAAATGTTTCTCAGCAGTAGTCTAAAGTGATTGAAATTGGATTAATTTTGTCAAGAAATGCTTTGGCTGAGAAGCACTATGTGTCCTGGGGCCCATTTCATAAAACGTGTAAGCAGATCATTTCTGCTTACAGAGCAGCCCTTAGCACACTTCCTATTTTTATAAACACATGTAAGCAAAGCAAAGGCTCGCTAAGTGGCTACTGGTTCTACTATGTAAGCGGATGAGTGACACAGCAATGTAAATCCATTGTGAACACGCATACAGACACACTTCCAACTCCTCTTCACCCCAATACTCCATACACTTCATTGGTTACCTGTCTCCAAATGCATAGAATTCAACTCTCCTCCTACTGACATACGAATCCCTCAACCAAGCTGCACCCCATTACCTCCAAGAACTCCTTCATCCATACAAACCATGTCGTACTCTTCATTCCAGCTCTGCTTCTCAACTCATCCCATACATCACTAGCACTAAATCATATGGCCATTGCTCGTTCTCACATTATTCACTGACACTGTGGAACAATTTGCCAAACTGCGTAAAAACCGTGTGGACATTTTCAAATCTATGTCAAATAGTTATCTCTTTATTTAACTGCTAATTTATTTTAAACGCTTCAGGACATTTGTTTGAGGCGTTATATAAGTTGAGTTTATTATTATTCTGGTTCAATTTTGGGGGGAGAAAAATTGACTGGAGCGGGATTTGAACCAGACACCCCCCGGATTAACGTATCGGTGCTCTACCAACTGAGCCATTCAGCCTTAATGTTGGTGGTCACCCTATTTTGAAAATAGCTTTATTCAGGGGTGCCAGTCAGAAGCCATTTAATCTGAAACTGTCATTTAGCCAAGGAGCACACCCCAAATATACGGTACAACCATAGACCTATAATCTAGCTCTATGGAGCTTTAATATAGCTCTTATAGAGTTATAATATGGATATAACCTGGGAAGCAGCAGCAGCACAGGGATCACCTGAGGGGATGCGACTTTTTAATTTTAAATATAAAGCAATAAACAACAAGAAAAGATTTCCTTGTGGTTTGTTGCTTAATATTATTTTACTGACATCGAAAGTGACTCCAACCACGGTTTCAAAGCTAACTTTGACTTTGGGTTCAAGTTAAATTAATCGCGATTAAAGAAAAACATTTTTGTATTTTGCACTACCCATTTCCTAATGCCAAGTGGAATGGGAAACAAATTTACAGTTGAAAAAAATTGTACCCTCTTCTACCCTATCACTAACTTGTTATTTATTCCTGGTGTGGCGATCACGTAATGGAAAAACTGTTAACCATTTCACAGGCTAAAGGAAGTCAATGTTAGGCTCCCAGTAGGGCTATCTCCATCAAAGAAACCAGACTAATTTATCTGACACCGTGTATTTATGTGATATAGATCTCTTATCGCAGCATAAGAGTTACATATGTAGCTACGGGTTTGCATTGCAGGGCACTTCTATCTCTACGGTTCCATTTCCTTTGTGATTTCATATACAAGTTGAGATGTCTGCAGTTGCGAAAAACTTCTCCCAGTTTCTCTGTCTCTGAAGCTGGCTTAAAGAGTCTAAGAAAGGTCAGGTGCTGAAATGTTCTAGAGGCAGTATCTCTACACAAGGTTACCTCCCAGGAGAGGAGGTGGTGATGGTATCACAAGGATGTGCCAGTAACTCGTTTAGACCCAGGCCAGACTGTGAAGGACTTGAGTCCCAACAGATAACCATCTAGCTTCATTTTGGCCCAGAGTAGCCTCCCAAATCTCCCCTGGATCTTTAGAAAAAAAATCAGTGCCCGTTTTTCTGGGGTTGTTTTTCAATTTTTTTCTTAGCCATATCAAGCTATCAGTGACAGTCTACAGATTTTCCAGAAGCACATTTTACTTGCCACCGGTTCCTCCATTTCAGAAATGAATCAATGTTGATTAGTTTCAATCAAGGTAATCAAGATAATTTCTAGATTGATTTTAATCAATATGTCTATCAAATATCTATTAAGGTTAACACTGACTTACTAAGGCAGCAGATAAACGGCAGGGCAAGGTCTACTTTGAACCTAGTATACTCACAATTATCCCAACTCCGACGGAGTAGCGAAATAGCAGGACAAGTTCTTATAAGAACTATCTACAGTACACATCAAGGGTGTTACCGCAAACTGCAGGCCTCAAATTAACCCACGGCACCCACAGCAATTGCCCTGTGCTTTTGCTGTGGTGCCCTTTGCAAAGTTCCAATACAGATTTACATTTTCCTCATAGAAGTGCCCCTTACCAGAGGAAAATAATTGCTGTGCCCCTTCAAGAGCCAAGTTCAAGGCCTGAAACCGTATCAACTTATTGGGTACAAAAATGTAAAGTGCATTTGTAAAAATCTGAAAAAGCTCTCCACTTTAACAGTTTGTCTAAGTGCTCAGATCATCAATACTATTATGGAACCAGAAGGGGGGGCACATGCCTCCCCCTCCCCCACATTTGAAATCTGAACTTTTGAGATTAAAAATTACCAAAACAAAATGTCACATTTTATGAGCTTTTATGTAGTAATTTCAATGTTTTTAAGAGTATTTTATTTTTTTATTATTTACACGCAGAATGTATTTTGTTTTACCTCATCACGTCAGAAGAGTGCTGAAAAGGGGTTTGTTTAGGAAAAATACAAACGGAAACTACAGTTTTAATTGGCCAAAAGTGCCCCCCTAGGAAAAATGGTGCCCCTCCCCCTTGTGCCCCCATAAAGTTTTACCCTAGTTACAGCCCTTACTAAGGTGTTAAAAAACAGGAATTTCCTAGTTTGCAAGCCCAGAATCTTGGGTTGGCAAACAGAATCTGTGTCTGAAAATCTCTGTTCTAGCTGACTTGGTGTTTCATTTGCCAACTGAAGCTCATAATGCCAATGATCTGGGACCAATTTCGTGAAGCTGCTTGAGCACACAAAATAGCCAAGTACAAACAATGATGATATCTACCAGACTAAGGTTACCAGCCAAAAATACCATGTTACTCTTTCAATTTGTGACTGGTATCCTGCTCATTATTGCTAAGCAGGAAAAGGTTAAGCAATAATTTTTGCTTAAGCAGCTCTATGAAATTGGGCCTTAGGTTTGCACATAGTGAAAATCTCAACTACACCACAGGTTTTGTAGTTTATACCTTTTGATGGACCAATATAATCATATTTAGTTAATCTTAAAAACTATGCGATTAGAAAATCACATGACTGTCAAATAGCTTTCCAACCTTCAAGACATTGATATACGAGAAATGAGCGCAGGGATGAGACCTCCAAAGTTAGACATTTCGGAGGATTTACAGATGCTCTAAGATATTACAAATGGAAAACTACAGGTTTGGACACACAACTATCTTTTTTTCTTAGTTGCAACATCACTTCCTTTTGGACAATTTGGATACAAGTGGAGATGTAATTTTTTCTGAACCTGACATCAGGGAAAAATCCTGACTCATATGAGCCATAACTACCTGGTTATCTTCATCTTCTCCATCAAGCTGTAGATCCCCATGGCAACCATACACCTTCCCGATACTCTGCTCATTGAAGGAGTCATCAGACACTCCTAGATGCCCAGCTATTGACGAGCAGGGACCAGGCACCTCCGATGCTGAGAGAGGCAGTTTGTTGCTTGTAGAGACAGTTGTGTTGAAGAAGTTACTGCTTGATGTACTTCCAGCCATGTTTCTTAGGTACACAGAAGCAAGATCTATTAGTATTTTTCTTGCATTGATAATATGAACAATTGGAGACACAAGGTTACAGCAGAGAAATGTTTATCTTCACCTCATTGTCTAAGTGGTTCTGAAAATGCAATTGTTTCCATGAACAATGAGTTTGCCAGTCAGTCCCCAGCCTCCTAAGGCCCCAGAAAGTCTCCTACTAGTTATTTAGCCTTTCTCTGACATTGTCATAGTACCAAATAATTTCTCTGAGTCCGGCAGACAAAGTATCTAGACTCTTGTCGGGGAACAAATTCATTGATCTACAACCCTCAGACCTAAATGGTTTAAAACGACAAAGCATATGTACTGAATTCAAATGAATCTTGAAATTTGACTATTTTCAGGAAACATGCCATTGTCAAATTAAAGCTTCCTTTATAGTTACACATATATTGTTTGTCTTTCTACTGTTTGGTTCATGTTGAACATTATGCTCTAAAGCTCATCAGTGACAATGATGTGGATCTTGAAATCTCTAATTGGGAGAAGTGGCAGTTCTGAGAACTGGAATTGAGAAAGTCTTGATGTTTCGAACAGAATGCTCTGCCTGTCTTCAGGAGAATGCTGGAGATGCTTGGGCTTAAGTAATGTTGATTTCTCAGAACCACCACTTCTCCCAAATAGAGATTTCATCCACACGATTGACAATGGTGAGCTAATCTCTTATTGTACTAGTTTCACCGTGCAAATCCTACATATGCTTTGTATGCTTTCTGAGTAGGAAAAGGATCAAAATACAAAATAGTTGAAGAAAACAAGGATCCCGTTTTTATGGTTTGGCTATGACTGCTACATCTATATAAATTTAGTGGTACGTTTAGCCAGTGGTCGCAGGTTCAAATCCCACTCCAATCAATTTTTCTTTGTTCACCCCAATATTGATACATAAATTGAACATAAAAGTTTACCCAGCAGACAAAGATCTCCAAACTAGTAATTTAGTATGTAACATGTTCTAGCATGATCAGATTGGTGGATTCAGAAGGATTTGTAAAATCTATTAACAATGCATTTTGTTTCATTTTACTTGGATTTTCCATTCATTCTGATTTTTGCAAGAGACGGTGCAGTCTGAAAAAACACTTACCTCATACATGAATGTACATGTGGAATTCCAGACAACACTTGCCCTCAAATGTCATTTACCTGAAAGAAAGCAGAAATGTTGAAACCTGATGATTACCACAGATCATATATTCAAATCGTGCCAAGGTACTGTTACCACTATCTTATTATTAAAAGGCACACTCTCCAATTACTCAATTAAATCTTAATTCACAAAGACAGCCTGGAGACAGCATGATAATAATCAATATTTTCACAAACACCGTCTCGAGGGGAGGGGGACTATTGCGGCGAAAACTAAAATGGGGCCAAGTCATTAGCAGTGGTTGAAACCCACTAATGGATTCAATAACGTGAAACTAACGTAAGGTGTCAGAACGGGTGCCCCCTTCAGAGCTTATCAGGATCCAACTTGAGGCTGTACGGAAAGAGGGATTTTACCCTCCGAAATACACCTAACCATCGTCAATTCCCAAAGCAGCAGTTCGGAGAACTTTTTAATCTTTTCACTTCCACCAGCTTAAGAGCCCACTATTCCTGGGGGAGACTGTTACCAGTTTCAGACCCATGTTTTTGAAACTGTGGCGCCCAACGTCAACATAATGGTCATGTAGATCATGCTTCAAACTGTACACATTTTTAAATACTAAATGAAAACGGCAAAACGCTTTAGTTTTGCGTTAATCAAAAGATATATTACCACAAGGAGACTAGTCCTATTTTGGGACAAAAGTTTGTTTGTTTTTCCCTTGGTAAGATTTAATCTCCTAATCTTAACAAGAAGTAAGTTGTCCATTTTGAATGGTTCCAGAAATGTGAACTTTAGTGGGATTAAAAAACACACCCACTCCCACTGCTCCAATCCTCCTCTTCCTCACTATCAATCAAATATCAATCTTAACCCTGAAACGTTGTAGATCATTCAAACAGGATACAAACACCACTTCCCAAAACACTTGCTTACGTCAGGCATCAACCTTGGTTTCCTGGTCAGGTACTTTTGTAATCGTGGCGACGAGAGCTCCAAACAAAAAGTTCAAAAAGAGAAAACATTTCCTTTTCACCAAATGTGTACTTTCTGTTACAAACAGCAAGTACTTTAAGCTGAAAAGCAGAATAATTTGGTTGTACTTCCCCAACACTTTGGAATTTAAAGTGTTGCGTCTTGATTCTTGCCTATAAATTCAATTGCAATTTTCTTGAGGACGAGGAAACTTCAAGCAGGAATATTTTTGGGGCGATAATTTCTAAATATAAAAAATTTACATTAATTTTGCAATGGAGTTCAGCAACATGTCTTTTAAAGGACATTGGATGTAAATTAAAATGAAAACACTAACTTTCTTTTTATTGTGTGCTTTTGTTCTGTAAACAAGTGAGTAACACTTCGTTTTTTGTTGTTTGAGTACATAAGGGGTGTTTATCTATAGATTAAAAATGAATGCATGGCCGTCTTCATGATGTAAAGTCTGGGGAAAAGACCCTAGTCTGGTCCCTTGATATTACCAATTATAACTTTGCAGCGTTAACATTTCCAATCGAATCAAAATACACACAAGACGTCAGGGCCGCAGCGCGGTCAGGCTATGCACAGGCAACAGAAGTTCCCGACCTTACGTCACCAGTTTGCCTATGTTTATACAAATTAATGCTCCCACTTGAGGGGCGAGGTCGGTACTTGAAAATCTTCAAAATTAATTTTAAAACATTTAAAACATTTTTACAGAACAAAAGGGTGTAGTTACATTTCAAAAATACATTTCTTAATTTGTGATGAGTGACAACTCCATTTCACATGTTCCTTAAGATTTGAAGCTTTGCATGGTGTACGAGGAAAGACCCCTAAATGTTATTGCCGCTGTGGGAACTGTTTATGAGGTGCTGCATGGTACAACTCTTCCAGATCGCTTCGTCGCTCAGATATTACTTTAATTTATAACTGCTCTAATTAAGCCTATGATTGTAAATAAAAATAAATTAGGTGTACTATACAGGTTAATGGTAAGTTGACCTTCAATGGGAAAAGTTAGTTGCTGTATAGGAGTGTACACTACCGAGTCAGTTCCCATCCTCGCTTCCAGTCAACCGCTAAATATCAATTAAATATATAGATTATAGTACTCAGAGAGACATAAACAAAGATGTTGTTTCTTCCAAGTAGTGTAGCTGAAGACTGAGTGTTCAGTGAGAAAAAACAATGTGCTTTTTCTCTCCTTCTGAGTATAATAGAAGAGTTATTGTGCCTACTTGGGTTACAAAAGAAAGGATCATATAACTACAAAAGCTACACTATTTAAAACTCTCCCTGGTCAGGGTGAAGCTAAGATTATATACAATACATACTTATAGCTAGGGAAAAAAATGGTGCTAGGCATTGACGCCTCTACACACCTGGATCAAAGCTGGCTTGGGAATGCAATGAAATTTCACTACAAGCGTAACAACCATGTGATCAAAATATTTTGTTTGGGTGTTGGGTCTAAGAAGAACCAGGGATATGCGTATATAGGAGGAGTCTCTTTAAAGAAACACCTACTTGTAATAACAGATCTTTTCTTTCTTGAAAAGAATTTGTGCCCACATTTCTTCCACAGGCGAAATATTTTGCTTTCACAGAATACCGTCAAGCCCATGAAGACTGTAAAAGTTGTTTTTATTTCCGTGTCCAAGGAAAATTGAATTGCCACATACATGTACATCTTTGTGAAGGATGTAACTAAGATAAAATACAACTACACAATTAGAAAACTAAACAACTCTTGGTGGGTTAATCTTGAATTTGTCAGTATGTGGACCTTCTCTATGCCTAAGATTATCATCTTGTGTACGATGTATAGGTTGAGGAAAAAGTAATCTCTACAAACATCTCCATAAATAATACGATTAGACGTGAAATATTTGTTGGAAGATAACCACTCTCGGAGGCAACTCTTACATCCGTGAGGATAGAAAGTTTCTCCTGCATCCCCAAGATGCGCAGTGATAATTGCACTCACTGGTATGTAACTAATTACCATCTTTCACTCCACCAATTGCAAAACCTTCCTGAGATCAGCCCGCAGATAATTCATGAAAATTTAACTTCCTATCCGACGATTTCCCCAGTCTTACAGTCGGCAACATGAACACGATCATCTTCCCACATATCTGGCAAATATTTGTTGCCATCCGATGGGAATCGTGTGCCCCGACGCCTTGCACTCGATGTTGGACTCAACCACACAGGAAATTCTCCCAATTATACCACTTTCCAGGAGTTTTAGCTAATTTCCCTCAGTACAAAATGACAAGGTCTTTGGTAACTACAACTGACAATGTAAAGCTCCTTCTACATGTTTAGTTCAAGCCAAATATCAATAAGATGAATTCAGATTTCTATTTTCTTTAGTTACTGTACGAGGTTCGCGTACAGGTGTACTAAAATGTGTGTATATTATTGTTGCCCAAATCCCAGGCACTTTGTAAACATACACGTACATTGTTGACTATCACGGCAAAACTTGACCATCTTTAGACATAAGGTACAGTATATTTAATTACGGTAATGATGTTGTTAATTAATCAACAATTGAAGAATAGAGTCAGGTCAGTAAAAACCTTACAATTTTATCAGTGAAAATTACTTCAGTTGTTTTCCAAGTTCAAGAGCAAGCAATCTTTCTAAAATTGTAACTGATAATTATTGGCAAGCTTTTTCCTTGATGAGAAAAAAACAATAAATTGGGTAAGTTGTGTAAAATATCCAGCCTACATGTACGTCATATTATACGGACTTGCAGTTTTGTATTTGCAAAGAGGCATTGGCCAAGCACACACAGTGTTTTCCAGTTTCCTACAGCACTGTTGTATTTGGGAGAAGAGGAAATCATCCGATCAGCTGAAAAGTTGCATGTCTGAATTAAGGTAACAACTTAATCTTTGGCCAAAGTTTTTCTGGACTAGCGACAAATGAGAGTGATCTCATATGGCGGTAGACCTAAGAAATACTGGTAACTTTTCTCTTCTCAAACTCTCTGAGTGAGGTAAAAGTAAAGTGGTCTGTGCTTTTGAAAAACATGGTCTTTCAGGTTGGCTCAGTGTTTTCAACCCCGGTTTAAATTCCGAAGAGGAGCCTTGCATTTGTGGATTGTGTTTTCAGTCCCTACCTGATTGCATGAGTTTTCCACATTTAGGGTTTTTCCTCCCCCGTCTAAAACTGAAATTTCTTCACTGTCTTCTTTACACATGTATCTTCAGACCTACGGGTTACAGTGCTATAGTCACTTTTAAGGATCCCTTGTTTTCATAAGCAAAAATTATAATAACATGAATAATAACCAGATATCAAGTTTTCTGACATGGTATTCCCAAAGACGCTTACCAAAAGTTTTTCAAAGCACTTAATATATAACGGACATTCAAGCATCATTCACTGCAGTGAAGAGTTTGTATCTGCTGGACACACAATGTATCACATTGTCTCGAATTGAAATTATTGCGTATACTGTATCCCAATTATTTCCTTGTAAAAAGAAAGCTAACTGCGAACATGTACTTTCTTTAGTATGGTATTCCTTCTTTGAAGATTCGCACCAAACCTTCTTTTTGTCTTCAATTTCAAGAGCTCAATCAAACTTAGCACAGCCTGGGAGAGTAGACACCTGCAATGACACCTTGCAAAAACTCAATGCACTTAAAATCCAAACTTTCACTTCAACAATACTACTGAGTATCCATCAGCTTCAGGGTTTTTCTCAAAACATTTTTGTTTCCCTGTGAATAACGAACGCTAAAACTGTTAAGGCTGGAAAAGACCTCACACTTCCTTGGAGACTTTTATAAAGTTAAATTAACAGCGAAGTTCGCGGTTCTCCTCCAGTTAACTTGCCAACACCAAAAGCATCAATTTTCGCAAATTATAAAACTCACAACTAATTTGTACAGTCCATGCAGGATCCTAAACAGTGCAGGGTATTTCTCGGCAGTGAGTAGGGAGCGCGGGGGGGTTGTTTGCCCCTGGTGGAGGGAGCACAAATTAGGGGGGCACACACATGCACCCCACATCCAGGGAGGTCATTGCCTGTCAACAAGGGCAGCAAGTGGGTCAATAGCCTACTGATGGCTAGGTGCGGGACAGGGGTGAACAGCCACAAATTTGGTGAAATGTGGAATCGGTCAAGGTATAATTAACGTCTCTTACATCACACCAAGATGGTGGAGCCTTTCTGGTGGGAATGGGCTATATATATAGCTCCTGACCAAAGAAAATCATGCTTTCGATTTTAAACTTAAAGAAGTCACATTTTAAAAACAATTAAGACCGTTCATTCTTGAAACTAATTTGTTTTCTTCATAAATCTGGATGCTAGAAATCATCAAAATCTCAGTTTTCAGGGGTGAGACATAGAAATGAAACAATATCCAGATGTGATAAAGTGGGAATCTTCAGGACAATTGCAGGATCATCGTAAAAAAAAAATGGGTATGGAATACATTTCAACCCTGCAAAGTTGAAGGCTAAGCACAGGATATCACAGGCTTCCTGTATAATATTTCAGTGGCGAGCTTTTTTACACAGTATTATTTTTGACAAACCCCCCTAAGCCAAAACATGTCTATACACAGACCATCTCTTGTGTGAAATGTTGACGACCCACCGGGCAGCCAAAATTAGTGCACTACATCGACCCCTGTGTAACCGATTGACCCTGTCATAATTTCTGGGTCTGAAATTTGGATTGACCAAAGAATTGATTCATATGTGTATTTTATTCAGGATGTACTCCTAATTTTGGTTACACAGTCACCAGATATAGACTATGAGTAACCCAATATTATTCTTCTTCTTTTAACATATGCAAACTTGCATCTAGAAACAACTCGATGTCGGTTCACGCAAACAGCACAATTCTGAAAACTTGTGTGGGGTTGAAATTTGATGGCTTACTGTCGTGGGGGAAAAGCATCACGACTAAAATTTAAATGCGTTTGAAAACATATTTCACTTTAACAGACACGCTATGTTGCAATTGCACATAAACAGAACTGTGAACAACATGAACATTTGTGCAATGGTTTCCTGGTACTAAAATAAAGAGGGAATTGACAAACAGCTGAGAATTTGGGAACCTGATTTGCTGTTGACAAATACAATAAGTTCAGACTCTACTAAGATGGCCATGCCAAAATTGCCAGCTTCGGCTCTCGTTAAAGCTAGATAATGTTGCTGTAAAGAAAGGGCCCGTTCTTCAATGCTGCCAGCACAGCCAAAGCCATAGCCGAAGACACTCAATTATGACACAGGCAAGAGCAGGTTCGTCTTGCTCTTTGGGACTAAGCCTTTACTGGGAAGTAACGTTTGGAATTGGTTGTAAATTCACCCAGAGAAACATCGTCAGTTGCTTGAAATCATGAGTAAAACTGCCGCTCCAGCACACACTCAAAACCTTACTACAACTTATGTAACTGATTGTGCCTAAACTTACCATGGTTTTGAACTGCGGCTGATACGATGATCTGTGTAAAATGGCTAAACAAACGATTACGAATCAGCTGGTTCCTATCAACTACTTGAACGATCCAGCTGAAATTAAAAACAATTTATTCAATTTAACATTATTTCTAGAACTTGTGGTCATAAAAATTTCTCAAACATGATGTCTTTTTTATGCTGCTACAGCCGCGTACTCCGGAATTTTACCAGGGTGGCGTTCAAAATGCACAACCCCAAGAAAAAAGCTGGAAAGTTGTGATTATGATGGGTACGACACAAGCGGGCAATGGGAATTTAGGTCTGTGGTGAGTTAGGGCTACTATTATGTGATGGCGCAATTTTAAAATTTACTCAAGGACAAAGATAGTAAAAAACAGAAACCCTACAATCTAAAAAGTCATCAAGAGCAGGGAGGAGTCTGGACCCCCTTGATCCGCACCTGCGCTATTCAACAGGTATTCAATTATTCATGCTGTTTTCATGTATGCATTCAGCCAAACAAAATATAACTACAGATAAGAGAATTTAAACTATCAACAAATTTCATTTTAGAAAATTGTAATCCTACCAATTTCCGGTGCTCCACAGTTGGGTATAATTAGTGTCTGTCGAAAGAAAAGAAAAAGGAAACAAAAGAGAAAAATACTTCAATTAGAACAATTCAATTTCTAATTATTGTTTTTAAGCCTCACCAGACAAATGTTTTTATTTGAACACTCTGCAAATTTTACATAGTATAGGTTCATTTGATAAAAAACAGTCATCAATTAAAGTCTCCTCTACAGAGGTGCAACTTAATGGGAGGGGGGTTTCAGCTGATCAGTTGATTGAAAAGTTGCAGGTCTGATTTAAAAAATACATACATTTGTATGTACAACTTATTTACGTTTTTTCAATTTGAAAGATTACGTGATTTCATAAACGAGGACACCAGTACAACTGCCCTTAGAAATACTTACCTCTAAACTACGACTGGAAAAGAAAAAGGTCCACAACTAAGTGACAGCCCTGTTTCTTATTTCAATTTTGTTAAATCAAAATCATTTTCAGGGTGAAATAGAAGACAAATTCACTGAAGCAAGAATTGAACCTGCGACCTCCAGTTTGGTGGTTCTCTCCCTATTTTTCAATATCTATATTTGAGCGCACCCTATCTAACCTTGAGCTGCAAGACCTAAATTCAAGCCCTGCATAATAGTTATGACTGTACTCCTTGAAACTGTTTAGAGCTGACTGTAATTGGAAAGTAAACATGTTCACTAAATAACCAAATAGCATAGTTTTTTAGATGTTGAGGCCCAGCTCCTCAGCAATGTAACTTTCGTTGACTGTAAACAAATAATTGAAACATTTCATCAGCCCCTCCCCCCAACCCACACAACAACCGCCTCTGGATTGAACCTCCACTCACATCCCTGCCCTTGGAATGATCTGTGACTGTGTGGACATGATCAAAACTGAAACTCCTAAATCAAGAACGGACAAAAACAAACTTCAGCACAAAAGGAAGTAAAAGTTTTTCAACAAACATTTCAAGGTGCAATCCTGCTTCATTCATGTAAAAATTGACTTTAAAAATACCGCAAAAGAGGCTGACTTAGTTGTTTGAGGGCCATTTTGAGGGGTGCACGCACAAACACTTCAATTATCTACATTTATTTTGCTCTATAAAAGCTGGTATTTTTGGCAAACAGCCAAGGTGCTCCTAATCCTTGTGAGCCATAGACTCCCAACTACATGCAGTTACAAAGTATTACAAAAGTAGGTCATAATTTGCAAGGAAGTGCAACTCCCGCCCCTTACTTGTTGAATCCACTCAACACCCGCGATAGGAAATATAGGCCATGGAGAAAACCTAAGAAGAAAAAAAATTAAATAAGCTTTTTAAGAATGAATGCACCAGTAGGAAAAAGCTGTCAGTATTCACTTATTAGAGGGAAGTTAAGGCTGGTGTACAGACCTATATGATATCATGCAACATGTATCAAGTATACCCTTTATGCAATAAGCAGTCATGACTACTGATAGGTTAGCGGTAAGCCTTTCAGAAGAGACTTATTTTAGGAGTGGTTGACCCACCCCACACACACCTACATCACACATCATTAGAAAGCTTTGTATTTCTCAGATTAGGCATGATGTGGAGCTCCCACATTGGGAGAAATGTGTTTTGTAGGGGGTTATTGTGGCATAAAACTCTCTTTTTTGGTCAAAAATATGATTTTTAAGATACTGGTATTTTTATGTCATTGGGACAGGCCTCATCCATGAAGGCAAGTTTCAGACCAATTACAGACAACTCGGGTGGGTATGGAGAGGAGGAAGGTGTCTGAGAAAACTTGTGCCTCCAAAGCTCACAGTAGTCTCATTCGCAAACAACGACACTCATCATGCACTTCGCACACATACTGTACATAATGTAACTAAAATATTGTGCATGCATGTCAACAATATTCTATTGTAAACAGCAACTAATTACAAAAAAGTTTACAAGAAGGTGCAAAATTTAAAAGTTTGGCAAACTCATTTTTTGTGATTTTAGAGATTAAAGATGCCATAAAAACAGACAAGTCCAAGGAACAGATTTTTATTTAAAATATACTGGCTTTCAAGTATGTATTTAATAAAGGTTAAGCAAGGTAAATTGACTGTAATTCTTCAGTCAAGACAAAACAAAGGTTCAAGGGAAAACATTTTGAGAAGTCTCTTAATAAAATGTGCAATGTTTCAGCATTTGGGAGTGATTTATAGCAAAATCGCTATAATGTAATTTTCTGTACAGATTTTGTATTATTGTTTTTTTTAACAAAGAATGTCTATAAGAATCATTCTAATTCCATCATAATTAATAAAATTGTCGGATTAAATTCACAACTCTGTAATTTTTTCACTTCTATCAATAATGGTATGATCTAAAATGTATGCAAGGATCAAGGAGAGAGCAAGGCATCCACTTCACTTGATATCAGTACCAAACACAATCACACGATAGCATTTATTTATTTCCTGTATGATATACGGCTGGTTACTAAAATTTCACCTACTACTGTCTAAACATAAACCATAGCTGCAATAGTGGCGCTACACATTGTATACAAGTTGGTGCTTGTTCTACGATACAAGCATGTACACGGACATAACATTCCTGGAAAAGATATTCTAGAATGGCATTGAACATACAGCGTGTACACCACTAAACTTGACTGGATAGTTCTACATACATACTGTAAAAAGGGCTGTGCATGTACCACCAGACAACCAATTTCTACGCTATTTGCATTCACGGAGAATGTACACAACTGATCAGAGTGTTCACCGCAAGGTCAAGTTGTAGTTGTCATTGGCAGAAAGGCAGTTTTACAACAAACTACTACAAAAGGAACGTAATACATGTGATGTAATGTAAACAGTTCAAGGGAATTTGTACACTTTTAAACAAATTCATCTTAAGTGTTTTTTCCATTTTTTCTGGAAATGTAAGGATCTATTCTATGAATGGATTTAAAAACATAACTAGGTATTTTTAAGTTCATTTGAATTTGAATGAGGTTAGGGTACAATGTAACCATTCACAATGCACACTGTATTGTGGAAATACTGGACAAGTGCCAAATAAAAGCACGTCATAAAATGTGTATTCACGCTAGGAGTCCCATGACTAAACACCACAATCGATTGGGCAATAAACAGTGCTCTATACCAAATATATTTAAGTGTACACTCCAGTTTCAATCGGTCATTTATTTTCATGGCAAAAGCTATTAATGTAATTTAAGTTTACATTAAAGGAAGGATTGTGCGAGTCAAAATTGTTTCCATTGGGGACAGTAAGGAGTGGAAAAATGATCTAATGAAGAGGTATACATGTACATCGAACAAAACAGTTTGTAATCATTCCTCCCTCCCCACCCCTCCCCCGTCCACCCCCCCCCTTCATAGTACGTGCAAGTTTTAAACAATGGAACAAAAGTGGCGTCGCATGTATTGTGCTAGTCTACACAAAAGGTGTGACGTCATATAACAAATTCCAAGGTGTACTTGTATGTACCGCGTACCATAGTAATCGCACACAATGATACACATAGACAGCACACATCACAATACACTTCTCTTGAATGCACACTTTGTTTGATAATTTGAAATTGTGAATTCAGATGCGTCTGTGATCAAGTTCAGCAGACTGAGTTTACTACAGAACAGCAACAAACGTTTCAATGACTAGTCACAACACCACATTGAGCCTGCAGGTAAATGTTTGGAGCCCTAATGAAGCCGGCTGCTTCCACGAAGATCCAGCAAGGGACATCCTAAAGATCCGGTTCAGTTGGTCCATGGTCAAGATAATGTGCCTGTATCAAGTTGCAGGTTTACATGTAAATCATTCCACTTGGGAACTACATGTATGGTGCATGAACCATCATGCCTGGAATTTCATCTTTGAGAGCGAAAGACTGTTTCCATTTTGCAAAGGGCACTTCCATTGAAAATCTTGAAGTCCATGGGAGAGATATTGAAAGGGCACCAAGGCCAAGACCAGGTGTGGATTTCACAGGACTAGTCTTATCTCAAGTTAGACTTATACTATAGGACTAGTCACAAGTTAGGACCCTCATGCATGATATGCGCCACGAAACTCAATTTCTCAACAACTTTTCACTGCACGCCCCATAGTCTATAAGAAAACACTAGTTTTCTGAAGCCCATCCCTACAGGTAAACAGCAGCCATGCCCTCTTCCCTGGCCTCCCGTTTAATTCCATGCCTGAACCATGACACAACTGTCTGAGACAAAGTAAATAAGGCCAATTGCTATATGACCCTGGTCATTGCCTTGGTGCCCCTTGAACTGTTCCAATACAAATTGTTATTTCCCCTGTAAAAGGTGCCCTTTACGAAGGAAAAACGGCCTGGTCCAAGTGTCAGGCCTGCATGGCTTACACTTATTGGAATTGTCATCCAAATATTTCACTGTGCAACCAATGATATCTTCATTGGGGAGAAACAGATACAATCAGGCAGGCCTTGATCTTAACCGAGGCCACCGAGGCCATTGGCCTCATGCCCTGTCGAGTTGGGCAGCATGCCCTTCAGAAAAATTGCACTGTCACTACCAACTTGGCCAGCATGCCCTTGCACAATTTCTCTGATTTGGCCAGCAAAGGCCTGCCCCCCGTTTTTTCTTAAGATCGAGGCCTGATCAGGGTAATATCCCAGTTGAGACTAGTTGGGTGACATTGTTTCTGTGTCTCCCACTGGTAAATCCTTGGTTAGTCACTTATTGTTAACCACAGGAATGATTTTCATGACTAGAGACGTATAGGCAGTTGTTAATGACAATTCTCAACATTTTAAGTCACCAAAATGATTCAAAAAACCAGATTTCTGATTCGTGTGGTTGAGGTACACACTTGAATTTAGCCTTGAAATTGCCCCTATTTGGAAACCCAAAGAGATTGCATAGTACAGGTAGGGTAATATCCTAATAGAGAAAGATTGGGTGACCATTACTCCGAATGTGAGGGCTATGGGATGGTGTGAGTTAGTCCTGGTACAAATTCACGGGTGCGTATCCTACGTCCGAAGTCTCAAAAGTCTAATGCCTCAAAAGTCCAAATTTTCGGACTTACAAGGCGTGTCGGACTGATGAGGCATCAGATTTAAGGGCAATTTTTGTTTTCAGCCTCATGGTTCCCGACGCCTCAAAAGTCTGATGCTTCAAAAATCCTACGCTAAAATAAAGTAATGATGAATCGTCGAACTTTTAAAGAATCAGACTTACAGATTATTTTGTTCATAAAAAAAATAAAATTTTTATGAGGCGTCGAACCTATGAGGCATCGGACTTACGAGCTGATCCCCAAATTCACTTACGTATGGCATTTTGAGTCCCTGACATTTCCCGAACTTAGCAGCATGATTAACTGTTTTCCTTACCGTTTGTTTTTCCTGAAGTGAATATATGTTGCGGTCTACATTGTATGTACTCACGCACATACACGTAAACATACGTAGTGAAATGATGAAGTAGTATCCAACATTGTCGCAACAAACTGTATTTTGTCATGACACCATCAGGCAGTTGATGAAATCCCACTGGCTCCTGTTTAATTTACTCAGTAAATGAATTTACACAGGTGCCTAATGCAAACAGTGTTCTACCCAAAGCTCATCCCAGCTATAATAGATCTCTATTTCAAAGACTTGACACAAAAAGGGAATTAAGATTGATCTTGAGGTGCTAGAATGGTGCTAAAGCAACAGGTGAAATGGAAATTCAAGATTATTGTCAGAAATGTTTGCAACAGATGGTAGCAAATCATTCAATCTGTCCAAAACTTCTCTGAGGGAGTTCATGGATATAAGGCCATAACACAAACTTGTTGTGAAAAGTTTACATTAAAGGGAGGATTGTACAACGTTTGGGTTTATATTTTTATAATGTAATTTCTCAATCATTAGGGTTAGTTAATGAGAGCTGGGCCAACTCCATAGAGCTGCTAGAAGCAAATATCAACGCTACGCACAAATGTTGCTTATAAATAGCCCCAACCCAAACCACCAAACAAATGACCATTTTGTGAATGTTGTGTATAGCTGATTGCATGCAAATTTTGTACCAAGCAGACACATTTATTTAAAAATTGCTTTTTGAAAATTTCATTGCAATTTTAAGTGTTTAAATTTTCATCAGAATTTCAGCAATTTTAATGACAGGAATGGTTCTTAATCCAACTCTCAGATAGGTTCTCCAGTAGTCAAGTAGGTGAACTTTAAGACATTTTCAATTTTTGTCTTCAAGCTGTAGATTTATATTGCACAAGTCAAAGCATGGAGTAATAAAAACAGATTTACCTGTTTTATTTTTACTCCATGGTTAAAGCAAATAACTATAACCTGTGTGTAGATGGATCAAGTTTTCAGAAGCCCTGTGCTGGAATTTATTATGCAGAATTAGGATAACACTTCAGCTTTGCGTGGCCAGAATAAACACTGTATATTGCTCATCCACCCTGTCCCAATCCCCAGGCCCTGGCTTTTCATTCACTTTACCTTGAAACCAGACATATTCACTTTGAATCTCCACTTAAATTTCCATGTGAGTAGCTAATGGCATTACACACTGTGGCACGATGGGGCCTCCTTTCATTCATGAAAATCAACCCAGACGAAGCCAAGGGCAATTCCAACCAGAGCCTAGACAGACTGATCAATATTCATCAACTCAGTGAGAAACAAGAGTGCTGTGCAAATAATGGAACTTTCCCTCTCCTCAGAATTCCTGTAGTAGAACATGAGTGCTTAGTTTCTTGCCTCCATGAGATGTGCTTTTTAGGGTTGAGCTACAGTGTGGTATCCAAAAATCAATAAATTCATCCTTCCTTAAAACAGCTCTGCTGTGAGGAAAACCTGTTGGAATTTAAGAACTGGCATCTTCTTTTCAGTTTTAACATGAGAATAAAAATTTAAAAAATAATGTGTGAACATTGAAATTTTGTTGAAATGATACATATATTTGTATTTTACATAATTATGTTTGTTGTTGACAAAAAGCATATCAAAATTTCTTTATTTGGAAGCACATTATGTGTATAACTCTAAAATAATGTTAAATATCTTGCATTAAATGCATTATTTGGAAACTAATGCGGAACAATTATAGGTCCAGATATTTTATCTCATTTATACATGTATACATGTAAAACTTGATTAATGCAACTGCCTTTCGTTATCAAGATCATGCAATGCACTACTCAAATAAAAAAAATAAAAAATCCTGATCATTCTTCCTTGATTCAATTTGGGAAAAGGAAAACAAAAGTGCAACACACTGCTCATATCCAAAACCCTGAGTATTCTTCCTTGATTCGTTTTGGAAAAGGGAGATCTAAAATGCAACACACTGCTCATATCCAAAATCCTGAATATTCTTCCTTGATTCATTTTGGAAAAAGGAGATCTAAAATGCAACACACTGCTCATATCCAAAATCCTGAATATTCTTCCTTGATTCATTTTGGAAAAAGGAGATCTAAAATGCAACACACTGCTCATATCCAAAATCCTGAATATTCTTCCTTGATTCATTTTGGGAAAAGGAGATCTAAAATGCAACACACTGCTCATATCCAAAATCCTGAATATTCTTCCTTGATTCATTTTGGAAAAAGGAGATCTAAAATGCAACACACTGCTCATATCCAAAATCCTGAATATTATTTCTTAATTTGCTTTGGAAAAAGGAAAGCTAAAATCTGTTTATTTATATTTTCTAAAACTACATTTCCCAATATGAGAAACCATTGTACCAGTTCAGGGGTTTCAAGAAGGGCAGGGAAAGTCCGGAAAAGTCAATTGTCTAGCAAAAAAAGGAGTAAAAAACTATATACCTAACCAATGGTGTATTTTGTGAGTGTGTGATAGTTATTTGTTATGTTTCAGAAAAATTGGTTTGAAAAGACAGAAATCTGGAAATGTGCAGTGTTTGTCATAAACTTGTTCAGCGACTTGCCAGTAGGACAATTTAGCTTGTCATAAGTGTAGTTAGTCCCCCAGCTTATTCACTTTTCCATATTTCGTACTAAATAGCGACACTTTTTAACACTGAACTAGCCAGCCGAACCACTTTGAGAGAAATTTGACTGGTCTTCATGTGTTTTAACTAGCATTTGGCCAGCTGACCATCGGAGACGCTGATGAGTATGAAATCTCTAAGTTTCAATTCAAAATTAAATTTACTCTTCTTGTTTGGTTTGCATCCCAAACAGTTTTCATTAGTCCAAGGTTAATGAAGAAGAAAGGGGAAAAAAACAATGTAGGTATACATCATACATGCACCTCGGCCTGCCATTCCCATCCGCCTATATATACAGTTTCCACTTAACTACAATTATCTCAACTCTGGAGAACCAGCAAGCGAGCACTAATTGCTACTGGCTATTCTACTCCCCAAGCCAAACGCGACAAAATAAATTGCAGTAAATTCTCATATTTCCAATGATATGCGCATACTGAATGAAGTTCCATTGATGATTCTGCACCAGGGAGGCAGATTAATCCCAACTGGGTAAGTAATACTGCAACCCAGACCTCAAACAGACCAAGTGATCAATACATTGTCTCTGTTATCAGACCTTAAATACACATTACAAACATTTCAAATGTTACATCTTGTCATTGTCCAGGATACTGGATACAATTAGGAAAATGAATCTACATGTATAGTCACACCATGGAGGACTGTCCAGTAAAGATCAAAATCAGAAGTAATTTGTTCATAGCCCCTGATGCAAGAATGACATAATGCAACAATTTATTAGTTGGTTGTTCTTTTCAATTTTCTTTTCAAAGAAGGGAAAAGGACGTTCAAACCCTTTTTTGTGTTATATATTTTTATTTTTTATTTTTTTCTTCTAGTCTTTTGCAATTATTACAGTTTCAGGATGAACGAAGTACTTTTAGTCAAGAAATTTTAACTTTTGCTATTTCAATATTTTTAACTGTTTTAAAAAGAGAAAATGTACATCATTGGTTTGGGGAAATTAAACTAAATTTCCTACTCTCTCGTTTTCATTTAAGCCATACAAACAGTGAAAGGTTTTTGTCTTGATTTATTGAAAAGAACAACAAATGTTTCTTAATGTTTTGTCAAGGATTTTGTGCACATTCATATTATGGAGGGGGCAATAAGCAATGGTGATT
The DNA here is from genome assembly GCA_911728455.2 of Marthasterias glacialis. Lineage (NCBI taxonomy): Eukaryota > Metazoa > Echinodermata > Asteroidea > Forcipulatida > Asteriidae > Marthasterias > Marthasterias glacialis. Next base: position 24,492,971 of record OU452225.1, read on the forward strand.
TGGGAGGGCTTCAAAAAGTTGTATTCTCGAATCTCAAATTTGAAATTATTGCAGGTGGTAAAATTTACTGGAAGATTGGTACTGGTATGAACTGTTTATGTTTAGTCAGTGAGTTTATTTGTTGTTATTCATTCAGGCATGATAAGTATTATAATTACACAAGCCTGAGTGATAGGCCCTATTTATTCTTGTAAGGGCCAAGGCCATTATCTCAAGTAAAGGGAACCTCATTGTGAGTGAAATGAAAATTTGTACTAGGCTCCTTCAAAGGGCACTAAGGCTATGACCAGGGGCATGGAGGCAATTGCCTCGTTTGGCTCCATGAAGTACCAGCACGGAATAGGGCCTACATGTACATACAAAGATTTAAACTACAATGGGACCAAATTTCCAAAAACAAAAGAATATGTTGAAATACGCAAACACAAAAACAGCAGGCTGGGGATTGCCCAAAAGCAAACAAAATCATCCAAAAGAGCTTTCAGTTTGACACTAATCAATTCCTTTCCTGATAAAAAAATTATGTACTTTGTATCTCTCCATGTAGTTGACATTTTGTAATAATATCATTCCATGCCTATTTTTGAACATGGAATACTATAGTACAATTAAGCTTAATGGCATTACATTATAAACTGAGAAAAAATATTTGTTTTGGGTTAACCATGGCACAGGAAAACACAAACAACACCCATTCTTCCAAACCATGATAAAAACATTGCCCAAGAACACCTGACTTGCGAAACCTCTCCCTAATACAGACAAACTGATTACTTATTAACAGCTTCAAATTTTGTTTTGCATCTTGTAATGGAATTCTACACAAACCACAAAGTGGCCTTGGTGTACTCCAAAACCACAATAGGTTTGCAAAGGCTTGTGATGGCCTGGCCCTTCCAAGTATTTTCACAATACTGAGGCATGCCAGGGATTTTCCACAGACATTCCTCTGTGTGGTAAGCTTCATTCAGGTGTATTGACCATGATTGTACACAATCAACCCTTTCTTAAGGTGAACTATGGAGCTGGACTAAATTTAAAAAAAAAAAGCAAACCTAAAAACCACATTTGTTTGAAGTCCAAAATAATTTGACTATGATATTAAAGGGGTGGGAGGGTTGAATTCATTTCTAATAGTGGGTAAATCCAATTGAGTTCAGTCATTGTAACACTAAAAATGTAATAAACAAGCCCCAGTCTGTATAGATCAGACTCAAGGTCAGTCAGTTGAAGCACAGAGCAAGGAATTGTGATTATTCATGAAATACTAATTTTATATTCTTCAGACCTTAAACTTAAATTTTTCAGATTAATAATATTAATTGTGTAGGCTTATTGTGACAGTGGGAAAATCAGGTACAATACATTCATTTTACTGGTTTTAATTAATTTTAAAATAACAACTCATTGTAATTTTTATAACTGATTACAAGTTTTGTTCTTTAATTGTGATCATTTGAAAAAGACTCCTAAATTTAATTCTATCAACGCCAGTATTTCAGTGACAAATAAAATGTTGTGTCATTAGCCTGTTAACCAATGGTTCTTTAAACAATACTTTTACATTTTGGGTGGTGGGTAATCATGTACAATTTACTTTTTGAATATAAGCTGATACACTTTTTATTTTATACTGATCAAGTTTTAAATGGATCATCACAAACAAATTGTTTTTAATTGTTTACAACAGCTAGAATCCGTTAATCCGTTAATCCTTCCACACACACAAAAATAGATTCATCCACGGCCAATTTGACCCCACAATTTAGATTTAAATTATAATTAGCTGATTTTATAGATTTAAGAAAGTTACAAGCTTTCATTTAAGGTATTGCACAAAGACATCCACCAATGATTAGTCATAGTTAATTAAAAGCTAATACTGAACTGTCTTCTGGATCCCAAAGTTATCTCACGCCCATCATCCATATATAAACAATTTTGCATGTTACATGTATTTTGTGCATTGTCCGTGGCATATATATGCAAAAGCTTTTGTTTAACTTTTTTTGCTAACAAAAACAAGTATCATCAGTCAAAATTCGTTCCATATCATTTTGTTAGTGCTCCTTTTCACGCATTCAAGCAGTCACTGATTTTTTCGCTATGGAAATTGCCCTCAAAAACTGTGCCTCAGTATTATTTTGTGTGTAAAATCATGGATTTCAGTAACCCGAGTCTCTTCAACTCATCGTAAAAACAATCAGCGCCAATGTGTGACCTTCTTTAAAAAAAGTGTTTTTAAGGAAGGTTCTGGTCTAATTAATTATCTAAAACTGTTTCTGACTGGACTATGTTAAAGTTCGTACTTTTAGGATTGAAGAAGTTGATCGCCAATCACAATCCTGCTTACATAGGTCGTCGTAACCATTCAGGTTTTGTATTAGTGTGTGTGTGTGTGTGCTATAATGCTTGATACACACTCCCTTCAACACAGGTCCTGTTTGCAAATGTATTACATTTTGTTACAATCACAACACTGGCAAAATTGAGTAAAAACAAGTGAAATAAATAGGAGCAGTTTAGGCTATAAACAAATTGATATTACAGAAAATGGAAACATGGTTTTCTTTCAGCAAAAATGGGGCCTTGCAACTTTAATAGATGAAATATATTATTCCCCCCAAAAACACAATGTTTTCGCTTTAGGATTGTTGTTTTGTGTATGCTGACTGGTGACCCACTTTGAAAAAAAAGAAACAACTCTCTGTGTACAGTTGAGCATTGTTGTTTTTCTACCTTTTGTGCAATATTTCCTTTTCTTTCACCAAACATCACATGACCGGCACTGTACGACACTGGTAAACCCACAACGCTCAGCTTGTATGATGTAATTTCTATAAAAAGACCACCAGTAATCATGTGACGTCACATTGTGTGGGCGGCGAGTAAATATTGGTTTGATAGAATAAAGAATGAACTTCAAACCCAAAGGGAACTGCTATGCTACACCAGCAGTCAGTATCACTCAACTTGGAGATTAAGGCCTTGTTTATCTAACCTTTGAAATAGTCTGAACTTTTATTTTCAGTTGGGTAAATGTTTTTAAACAACCCACACAACACTCTTTCTACATTTTCTAAACATTTTTGTCCATGCAGTCATTATACAGTGAACACTTATTTTGGAAAAGACGTAGGTAAAATGTACATGTAAAAAAAGATTAACATTATATTTTAAAACCTCATTTATGTTAATCTTGTTTTTATTGTCATTAAATCAATAATAAAATCAATGTTAATATTGTTCACTATTTCTTAAAATGTTTCATTTGATGTGTACCTACATGTAATTGTATTGTCATTGCTTTTAAAGCAAGTAGTCAATCATATGCAACTGCCGTCAACAAGTAATAATTTTATTGAACTTGAAATTTGTTGTGATCTTCAAAAATTTTAATTTTGTTTACACAGCTGAACTGATACACGCACAGAAGATTAAAATTGAAAAGTAAAGTTGGGGGAGGGGTCCAGAGAAGTGGTATTAGATACAAGTTGATGAACGTTGATGAAATTTTCTGACAAGTTTTTGGTATAACAACCACCTTGGGGCTGTCAAAATTATAAAACTAATTATATAAAACTGTCACTCAGAACCTTGTTGAGATTATCTTCATGTGCTCAAATGTTGATCTTTAAGTGTTTTTTGTGTTTTGGTTTTTTTTTTCAGTGGTATTTGCTGTTCGTTCTGTAATTGACTTAGAAAACTTAACAGTAAATAACACCAAGTTATATGCATCAAGACTTTTAAGTTTCAAGATGGCAAACAATTTATGTACAGTACCGGATTTAGACCAAAGGTACACCTAAGTGTATTTGAGGCACTTTTTTGTGAATTTGTACGTCCTAAACTTCATCATCCATTTCCACCGTAAACGTATTGAAAGTGAGTACATTTCGGACAGCCTGTTTTTTTTATTTAAAGCAAATTTTGACAACCTGTTTGCAAATTCTGGCTAACTCTGATTGGAACCGTACATCCTGAAGTCATCTTCAAGAAAGGTCTGCAGAATCAGAGAAAACCTTCAGACATGAATCACCAGCTGAGGCTTGGGACGACAAAATTCATTTACGAGAACAGACTGAACAGAATGAAATGCTGGGCAGGGATTTCACATTGTCTGAATGTAAGTGTCGCATGGACTTAACTACTGAAGCAGGCAGGGCATTCTAAGACTAAAGACAAGGTACAGCAACATTGATATATGAATCAAAATACTCTCCACAATCAACGGTGAAAATTTCTGCCTCAATATTCAGACGCGGACCCAGGGAGGGGTTTAGAGGGTTCGGTTCCCTCTCTGCTCTCGACGACTTTTTTTTTCTTTCTTTTTTTCTTTTAAACATCACAATAATAATAGACCTGGCTCGATTTCACAAATTGCTAAGATTAATCTGAAGTGCAAATCAATCTGAACTGCTAAGCAAAGTCTGATGTCTTAGTACAAACCTCTATTGGTAGTACTGACAACTCATCTAAAGAGGAATCTTAGTGCTTTGTGAAATTGAGCCGATCTCGCTACAGACCTAAAATCCTATTGCCTGCTTGGGTCGTACCCATTACCATCGCGACATTTCACTTACTTTTGTGTGTGTCTGGTTTTATTTGGGTTTTTTTTTTTTTTTTGGGGGGGGGGGGGTTTGCAGGGGAATCCCTCATTAAACTTCCTGGAGCGAGCCTGATTAAGCTCTTTGACATATTTTGTATAAGGACAGATTTACTTGATATTGTGTAACATGTTCCTATTTCATTTGTTCTTTACAAAAAATGCTTTATTATTTTCTATCAGGCAGTTGTAAATTTGTGTTGTATACATACATACTAGCCGGAATTCCCCTTTCTGAAATTATATTTTTATAATTTATCTGAGAAGTTGTTGAATGAATGAAATAACATCTGTCAACTTCCTTCCTGCCAAAATATTTGTTTTGTTTTTCCAACTGTCATACATGAAATTTCTTTGGGTGAAATAAAAGTGGTTGGAACAACTTTCATTTAGGTCACATTGCTCTCGTTTTTCTGCATGACGTTTGTAGTATTTTCAAGAATGAGAAAGAAACTGCTGGATGTCAATAATGATATAAATAAAATGCACTTGTCACAAATGAAATTGTTACCCACCCGGAAGAAAATATTATCAATCATACTTCTCGGGTTTATTCTTCTCAAATTGATTTTTAATTTGTAATAAAATGAAAACTAAACAACCAAATACATGGTTACTAATCTATACAGGTATGGATTTGTCCAGGAGATTTTATTATTAATAATATTATTATGATATTATATGAGCCTAGACTGAGTTTACACATTTCATCGTCAACAATAATAAAGGTTCGCTGTCGTCGAATGCCGTGCACGACACGATGGTAAGGCAATCAAACATGGAGTTCAAAGTATGAATTTTGTCACATATCCAGTTCCATGTATTTAATATTGAATACCGTACACACACGTTTTCAAAACATTACTTTATTTCAACGTTTGAAATTGTCTCACCTGCCTTTTGATGCGTGCACCGCGCTACGATGCACTGCCACAATCGGCCAGCTTTGATATTTACTTTCGTTATCGCAGATTTTCCATATTTGGTAAAGCTACGTGTGGAGCAGTTAAGGGTCGCTGATGTGAGGCTTTGTTATGAAAATCGCTTAACTTCCGGGGTACCACGAAAAGATCATTACGTCAGGAATCGTTCATTATTACGGAGCGGGGCATTTACTGCAACGTGTGGCGATGAAGTAGCACTAAGATACAGAAATAACCAGCGATTTAACGTGAATGTGTATTTATTTCACACTTGAATGGGCAATTTGTAGTAGTAGTATTTCTTGTTACGTTTTTATAATAAAAAACGATAGCAGATTAAGTACGTGCACTGTCATGATAAAAAATGTTACCTACTATCAAGTGGTATATGCCGCAACACATTCCCGCCATCAGTGACGTCGAATGGCACTCCCCGCCGTATTTCCCACAATCCACTTCTCTATTTAGCTATTCCTATGGCGACCAATCAACTTATCAAAAGGGAACCCTCATTATAATACATGACATCACCGATATCCAATCAGAAGCCTTCCTCGTTATGTCATCAGTCATACGCTATTTTTAGATTACTTAGTCAATCTATAAAATGTGAGTCAGCACTCGGGTCGGAAACGTATTCAGAGATTTGCTTGCTAGTGAAACCACGATAAGCAGAGAGCTGTGATCAGCTAGTTCGATTCACACGTAAAGGGGATTCCTCCTACATTGTTTGTACATTCAGTGACTCAGACAGCGCGTAACACCGTAGATCTTGTACGGGGCTGAAACTGTTTATGTCCCGGGAAAAACACACAAGAAAGATGGAGACCGTTCAGTTTTACGACGACACACACAACCCATGGCTGAACAAGAAAAAGACCATGACGCTGGACCTTGTAAATGGTGGACCTGCGAAGAAAAGAACCACGATTGCTGTTCTTTCTACGCCAGACGTGCAGATGTTGAAACTGGCCTCCCCAGAACTTGAAAAAATGATCATCTCCCAGCAAGGGACGGTGTGTACCACACCAACACCGACCCAGTTCATCTGCCCCAAGAACGTTACCGATGAGCAGGCGGCGTTCGCTCAGGGTTTCGTCGAAGCCCTTCAGAGTTTACATCAGGGGCAGCCGAACTCACAAGGCGATGGTGACGACGAAAACCAAGACCAAGACGACAGCCAGATCGCATTCATGCAGGTTATCCAGCAAGCCCCGTCACAACAGAACTCATGTATTGTTACAACGGCGAACGCCACCTCCGCGGCGGCCCTGGATTACAACCCCGCCATGCACACCACCACAAGCCTGCCCGGTGCAACTGTGAGTTACCCAAGCCGAAGTTCCGCCATCGCCACGACGATGTCAACAGTCGACACAACCGTTATCAACAACGGGTGGTCGCATGTGTCGCACATCAAACAGGAGCCGCCAGAGCAGCCCCAAATCGTACCCGTATTCCATGGGCATGGAACTCCTCCTCTGTCCCCCATCAACATGGAATCGCAAGAGAGAATCAAGGCTGAACGCAAACGACTGAGGAACAGAGTAGCGGCAAGCAAGTGCCGACGACGAAAGCTTGAGCGTATCTCCCGTCTTGAAGACAAGGTTAACGATTTGAAATCACAGAACACAGAGCTTTCTGCCACAGCCACCAAACTGAGGGAACAAGTATGCCAGCTGAAGCAGAGTGTCATGGAACATGTGAAGAACGGTTGTCAAGTCATGCTTGCACAACAACTTGCTTTCTAGACTGATAGTGATAATGTACACTGCTCAACTCTTGTAAATAATGGAACAGTTTCATCTTAAAATATATGTAAATATTTGTCAAAGTTTTTCTTTTGAGTTGGAAATTTTAAAGTACTGAACGTTGGGGCGGGCCTCACGTGCTGGATAAAGTGCTGAGGATGATTCAAAACTGCATGGAGGAGATTAAATTTCCAAGTAAAGACTTATTAAGCGGGATATCGTACATAAATTTAAGCCATAAATTATCGTTCTACGACAAAATGGTTCAATTAAAATACAAAATCGTAGGATTTCTAAACCAAATCTCTTGACAAAGCTTCTGAAAATATTGTTTTTAAGTCTTTAATAAAGGCGCGCTTATCCGCATATTTGATTAGGAGTAGAGGAATGGGGTTGTGAACAAAGACCATTCGACCTTCGCGCATGCATAAATGAGCTCCTATCGATTTCGCACTGGTTAGAACGTGCATGATCTGTTCAGCAAATTCTGCCGCCGCCACACACCGACCGTCAACGGCACACACAGCGCCCACAAACCGCTGGCCCAACATGCCATCGTGTTTCCGCCGCATGAATTTTGTCATAATTATTACCAAGTCTGTAGACTGACTGAATGCCTGCGGCCAAGCTATTGCAACCTAGCTATTTCAGACGCTTTTGGGGGCGAAAACTTGATTTTTAATTAAAATACTCGTTGCCATAACCAGCTAATGCAAGCCTCTCTCGATGGTTGCGGTTGGTGTATGTTTGTGCAGGCGATGTGTGCTGATATACAAAGCGTTGTGGCCTCGGCAAATTTATGCACAGTTCATGCCAGTATTTTATTTTGGGGTCATGTCATTGACCCAAAAGGAATTTATTATCGTACAAGGACAGACCATTATTGTTGTCTTTCGCAAGGACAGATTGCCACAGGTAAATGGTCTGAATCCTAATGGTCTACAGGGTTAAGGTTTTTGGCGAGATGAAAACAATTGAATTATCATTAATCTACTCAGTGGGACTAAGTCTGCATGATAAATTGAAGTAAACATTGCCAATAAAATTGTATACCTGTTTATGACATATTTCTGCTTTAAATCATAAATATTGTTGAGGTTTTTCAATAGTATCTAATTGAAGTGATATTTATCAGTCTGGTTGAGAAGTTATTTCAGCTGCAAATTCTATTTTATGGGAGTATAATCCCGCCAGAATTGCATTGATAAAACTTTCCGACGACTTGTGAAAATCATTGAAAATGGTTGATCTGAATTTACAAATCTGGGAATGATAAAGAATACCACAACTTTACAGATGCAGAAAAAAAGACTATGGGTTGTAAAATATATGCAAATCTGTACGCTACAATGTGGCACTCTATGAAATGGCATGATGCCACAGTTTATGTATATATTTGAAGATATCCATTTTCAAGTTGATATGGTGGTAGAAAGAATGCACGCATTGTCACACAGCTCTGTCATAACAGAGATGTCTTGCCAAAAGACTGCGTTTGTTTAAAGGAATTGTTGAAATAAAATTGTGAAAAAGAAAATGAAATGAATTTGTTATTGTTTTCTTTGTAAGATGAAGTCTTTCTCTACAGTAATTTTTATGTGAGGTTGATGAGTGATACTACAAGAATGGTATTTATTAAACAAAAGTTTGCAACTAAAAGAACAAAAATGGCAAGGTTCCTGAAACATTGTAGTGTTTTTCAGTTTTTTATGGGACTGTTTTACTACAAAAGTGAGGAAATCAAGTGCTGGGTTGCTGCACTAAGCTATTTAAAGGTGAAATTTTCTGGGACAAGTCACACAAAAAGAAGCCTGAGGGAGGTTTTTATTGCTCCTTGGTCAATTTGGTTAAGTTTTGGGAGATTTAGCATACAATTTGTGTAATCTTCAAATCAAAAACAAAATGGTGTTATGCTTTTTTCAGGTTTGTACTTTGATCTTTGAGAGGGCAGGGCACTTCCATTGGAAAATCATTTAAAAATCTATTGGAAACTTTTGCAAAAGGCATCAAGGCGAAGAACAGGTTAACAAGAGGCCATGGCCTCCATGTAATTCCAGACCCGTTTTTTTCAAAAATACTAAATCTGTTGAGGTACATGTGCCATGATAACATCGAGATCATGTTTAAATTGTTGCATACATGTATGTATGTTAATTATCTTTTTAAAAACAGATAAATAGTTATTCCATTTCAAATTGTTTTGTTTCCTCGAAAAGCAGTATCATCTTTGATCTTTGCAAAACCAACCAGAACAAAAAAATCTGTGAGCAGCTGTAAGTAAAAATCTGAAATATAAAATGTGTCACTGCATCCATTCAAGCAATATAACTTGGGGCTTTTTTAACAACTTCTAAGCAGTTACAGTGGGGTGGGGAAAGTATTTGATTTTTTTTAATCTCCATAATTTCCGGGGTCGGGTATATAGTTCAGTTATTTGACCAAACTCCACACCTGTAACGATTTTTCAGTAATTCTAACCTGTGGATTGGGGTCACATCAGATCAGGGGTCCCTAAACACGTGGATCAACTGATGAAACAAGAAAAATCTGGGTTGATGAATGAGCCTCTGTTGTCAATAACCTAACGGAATGAGTCACTGTTTGGCTGTTAATGCATAGTGTTTCCTGAGAATTCCCCAAGTATTCCAATGAGGAAATTTGTCCCTGTCCCGGAGTTTGTGCACAAACTATAGAATGCAAAACTTTTGTAATTACTCTTTTTTTTGTGCAACCAAAAATGATGGTTAAATACATGTCACCATCCATTTTGTTGGCCAGTGGTTACTAGTCACCACAACCTGTAACTTTGAAAACAGTTTCTTAAGTTCCTAGGCAACGTCTATAATATTATTAACATTCAAATAAACCTCAGACCTTGCTGAGGTAGAAGGGGGTATAACAACATCCCCCCATCCAGCACAACTCAAAAGCGAAAAAGCAACCCCTTGGTGATTTGACAAAATAACACAAGGAAGTGTATTAGATTAGATCATAACCACAATTGAATCATGAAGCAAGGGCTGAATTTACATTACATTGTCTTTCTTTAGGTATGGCTTATATTTTCCCCAACTCAAAAATTAGTTTTTTTTCAGGAAGTTTGTATGAGGAATACATGTACATGTATAAGAAAAGGACAAAATAAATTTACAAGCATGGCCTCCATCACTGCTCAGTAGGCCAAAGAACAAGCACACCCTACCAAAATAGTAATTGCAATATATGCATATTTCCGAATTAAGTTTGTGTACCTAAGGAAAGTATTAAGGTACTGTTTTTTATGACTACCAGAAGAAAAAAAATTATCACTTTTATTAATATGATAAAAAGGTCAAATGACACGACTTTATCCTTGCCACACTACCTACCACACCGAAACTACCTATCACACCGCACTTTGTCATTTTTTTCATTTTTGCAATGGCACGAAAAAAGGATGAAGATAATAATAATAATAATAATGTATATTTATTATGTGCTTTATCAAACAAACTAGGTCTCGCAAAACGCCTTACAGTCTTATTACCACTGTTCATTGGGCCCTAAGCATTCTTAACACTATCTCAACTCCTTTGAAGTACACAGCACCGGCAGCCAAATAAGCGCACAGGTTGCTGATCAGTCACATAAACAATCTCTACCCTTGCAGATACCAATTTACTCCTGGGTGATGAGAAGCAATTAAAGAAGTGTCTTGCTCAAGGACACAAGTGTCACCACCAGGATTCGAACCCACACTCCGGTGACCTAGCCACCGACTCTTGTTGTGTTAGATGAGCTAGACTGCTAGGTCACAACACGCCATTGAGGAATCAGCTGATAAGCTAAAAAGTTGCATGCCGTATTGCTACTCCCAATCATTCTAATCAGATATTTCTGCATCTGTATGAACTGTGTGGTGCTTGAATCTGTATGGTGCTTAAATCTATTTTTGTTTTTCATGTCAGGCATGGTAAGGCGAGATAAATTATACACATGCATGGAAAACAATCAAGTAACAGAATTGTGAAGTTCGCACTGATTAGTTTTTACGCATCGATGGACTTGAGGAATGCCCTTCATGATTTACAAAATTTGATGGTAAGAGTGTAAGCTAACTTTGTTCCTTTACTAACCTAAGCTGTGATATCCCTTTGAAATAAAACTGGACTTCAAAATACAGACAAGCACCTTCCTCGTCGGGCCCTCTCAAATGAGAAGACTGTATCCAGAAAAAGTTGATGGTTGAAATTCAGAATCTATAACACATGGCGAGTTACATTACCAACTTCATGCCTCATTTGATTTTGCCTGCCAGAGCTAATTCATGGCAGAAATATCACTGCACTTCGTTTTGATTTTTACACCCTGGACAATTATCTTCACCTTGGCAAATTACTGTCAGATCAACCAATGAATACAAATATGGAACGCGTGTAATGTTTTACAACAAACAGAAAGACAAGAAAAATGCTATGAAACTGCAGTGGTCTTTTTATCTTTTCAAGTTGAAATTGGTTCACCAACCCATGGAATACCAACCACTGTGAACACAGTGCAACTTGTCATCGTTGGCTTGCTCTATGGTCTGAATATAAAGCCATGGATTTATGCCAAATTATCATTTTTGTTGAACTGACGATAAAAACATTCCCAGTACGTTCATGGCACCGTCCGTTTATATCCAACAACTGACCAATATCCATGCCTTCTCTCTTTAATTTGCAACAAATTTCTCTCAACATTTCACTCGATTCCATCACAGTGCAAGCAAATAAAAGCCTGCCAACGTGTACAATATGTCAAGCATGCATGAGCATGCGTCTACGACGCGGCCATTGTACAGCCAGAAGTGAATCAGCTGCCCACACAATGGTCAACACGATGAGTCATGGGGTTTCCCACACTAATATCGCGATACGACTCATCCTTCTTGCTCTCTTTCTAGCAATAGTGTAGTAGTCTATCAGTACAGCATGGGCAAGTGATTTTATGAGGCATGGCCTGCAAGGAAAGGGTGTATAATAGCAAATAACGTGTTGAATATAAAGCGGATTATACTTTTGATATTGAATTGTACTTTCATTGAGTATTGAAACACATTATGTACACGGCTATCTATGTAGACCACGTACCATCAGAATGTATCACGTTCATTCAACGCTGTTATAACAGCAGTACAGTAGTAGTACACGTTTGGCAGTGTGTGGTTTACTCACGAGCAACCTAGTTCACTCCTGGTTCACTATAGGAATGTACAAAGTCCTTGTGCACTACATAACCCAGACATTACGGTAAGCGTGCAGACCACCATGGGACAGACTCAAATCTCAAATGATATCAATCATGCATAGAGCAAGGACCACGATTTGATCATGGTTTGATAAAATGCCAAATTTAATCAGATCAAAACGATTACCATTTGATGTAGATCTTTATTGAATACCATTTCTCGGCCAAAATCACCTTAATTCAAAAGATCACAAAAGAAATAAATTTGGTCATAGTAAGTTTTCAAAAACAGATTCATAAATCTAAGAATTATGACTTGTCTCCAACAAATTTGGAGCGCAATAACATACAACTTTTTTCTCAGAATTTTAAACAAATTTAGTAATCACGGGACATTTTCACTTTGTCACTTACAATGCAGAAAATTGTTGAAATAATTATGTTGATGTTGCGGTGCGAATGTTCTGGAAACATCGGTTCTCTTACCTAGCCAAAGGCTAATACTAACCAAAGATAATCTTTGATAGTAAGAACAGACTGAGACTTTGTCTAGGCCCTACATGAAAGGATTTATGACCAAAATCCATGTCCTTCGTTTCTCCGAACACATTTCCTATTCATTGCAACACAATGCACTCTACGTCAACTTCGAACTATACAATTCGCGGACTCACGTGACGCTGCTTTACATTGGAAAAAGCAGCATCACATGACATTGGTACTGATAGCTTGGCTGTGCAAACTATCGAGCGATTTTGTACGTCATTATTTTTGGACAAATACCAAATGAGTTATTGGGTTATTACAAGGAAGATACAGTGCTTGCCGTAAGATCAAGGAGAATGATGTGTGACCGCGAACTGATACGCAATTTTTGAATGGTTACAGTCGTTAAACCGAGTCAACCAAGGTCCCTATAAAAAAAACTGTATAACAATATCAATTCACGCAGTCAGTCGAATCATAATAAATCCTCACCGTCAACACATTAATGACACTCCATATCAGACAAGTTTTCCTGTCGCATTATTAATAATATATTAGGTTTTTCCTAATTGTACAAGCATGGAGTAATTGTGGCCCGTGTATGTATTGTGAAATCCTTGCTCTGTTGTAAAAAGTGTTAACAAATAAAGCCCTTAATTAATTGGTTTTCCTTAGTAATGGGTGGTCTAATTAGTTTGATTTTGAAGACCCCTCCCCAACCCCTCGGATCCCCACCTCTGCCGATTCGATCACTTAGACGCTATCAACCAACAATTTACCCGACCTCACCCAAGCTGTCCCACAGCATATTTAATATTTTGGAGTCCAAGTGTGTAGTTATTTGACAAGTAAACTATTAATGAAAACCAAAATAACCCGAAAATACAGAGATCCTTTAAGAAAATGCAGTTCAGTGTTGAACCATAGTTGATTTTTTCTTCCACGGTTGACCCGATCGAGAGCATGCCAAGACCAGACCAAGGATACGACGAACACGAAGGGCGCCAGACGGGCACATTTTAATAGCGCCCTCTCGCGTCAAATGTGCGTGAATGATTTTCTACAGATTAACTTGTATTTTTCAAAAGCTATGTAGTAAATGCACCTTCATGGTTTGTTTCAATTGTGGCAATACAAATAGACAACAGTATTTTGTGTAATGTTGAAATGTTTCCTTGACTTTGACCTAGTATTTCAGACTTAAATATTTCTCTGGAGGATTGGTTTTAGTATGAACTTTACATGTACTGAAACTACAAAAAAATATTTTTACTGATAATTACCAGTAGTGTTCACAAATACTTGTCACTTTTAAAATCTTAATGCCTTTAGATATTGTTTAGAAAACATAATTTTCATGAACATAGTTTAGTCCTCCATGTTTGTACAGACACAATTGTTATCTTAAAAAATATTGTTATAGCATTAAACTGATACAAAGGTACCCTTAGCCTGTTGAATTGGTCAATATAGTTTTAACTGTATTGTAATTAATCTTGGGTGATTGAGAAACTATGTTTTATTAAAGGGACTAATCAACAGACAAACCACTCACTACCCCCCCCCCCACCCCCCAATGGGGATTGGCAGGCATGACTCAATCGTATTTGTTCCTGGTCATTACATTGCTGTAAGTTTTCTCCTGGTCAACTTGGAACTTGGGTTCATCAGAGATCAGAAAGTTTCGAGGCCATCCTGGTGACCAAGCATGACAGTCATGGTGTCTTCCTTGCCGTGGCCGGCCAGGACTTGTCTCAAGTGTTCCGTTATTGTGAAGTCTCCATGGACTGTCTCAGACAGGTTTTTTTTTTTTTTTTTACTTTTATTTTTTTTTAAATATTCAATTGCCCTTTCTAATTAGTCACAAAGATATTGCTGTCAATTGGCTCCACAAACATGACTCAATTTAGGCCACTTGAGAGTTTAAAACAAATTAAGTTACAAAAATCTGCAGTCTCATCCCTTGCCCCCTCCCCTTCCCTCTCCCTGTGTCTGCCATTGTACAATTTGTTTATTTCCACACAGACATTGTGGGTGGCGTTGTAGAAAAGTGTTGAAATCAGCAATCAATAGAATGATTTGTGAGATTCTTGCTTTAGAGCTATTGGTTGTCTTTCAATACAGGCCTATCAATAGACCTTATGCGTCTGACGTCATGAGTCCCATAGAGATGTGTACAAGCAGCGCCCTCACTGAGGTCAAAACGGCCGTAAGTTTACTGTGGGAGAGCGGCTGTGCATACCCTCTATTAACCCTCTATTGGCTATGTACTTGGGTTGTCTTTTGATGTCATGGGAGTATTTTGTAGCATTAAGTACATTTTTTAAATGTCACTCTTTTATTTAGGCCTACTATGTAAACTCCACTTAACATTACTGGGAATATATATCTGCTAAGTTTACCTACACCTACAGTAAACATTTCAGAACAATGGAAGACCCTAAAAACAAAGAGACAATGAATATTCAGAGGTGTTAACAAAGCACTTTCATTCAATGTCCTCTTGTTAACTCGTTTTAAGTGCACGTCACTTTTTGGTTTCACTAAAGAGCACAGTAACTGGGCCTACATATTTTCTTATGTGTAGTTGCAATGACCCACTTTGACGAAAATATCCCTCAAACATTCTGGAGCACACTACTCTCCATTAAGTTTTCATATTACTCAATAGACACATTCTACTTTATGACCAACAAAATAAAAATAAACCGGGGTTTTCCAGCTACATTCAATCTTGACGACAGCCCCTTTTAATAGACCATGCATTCGCCGCCATCTTTGAGGTCAAACGCAGCATTGCACGTGCATTGTAGCAGTTTTTACCTCAGGGCGAGGGTGCCCTTTCCTGTGCTAAATCAATGCTCGTCATAGTAATGGCGTAATATACGCATTAATTCCAGGCAGGCAGTGTATCAGCGCCATGGCATTACATTGGCTGATTAGTGGGGATAATCTTGCATGTACTTAACCATTGTTTGAAATTTAACTAGCCTATTAACTTTATTAAAGTACTTTTAACAATTGAATTGATTTAAGTTAAGCATTGATAAGACTATACATGCTATTGCTATAGTACTAATATTGAATAAGCGTCAAGACACTGAACTTTGAATTGAACTTGAACTTGAGGGTTGAGAAGAATTGAAGTCAAGCAATTTCGCAAATGAAAACCTTGTGAGTTGTGTTGTAATTATGATAAATAAATTATATTACCTCGCTCAGGAGTGTGCGCTAATACAAATTCTCATCCTGAAGGCGTTCACATTTTTTGAATGGATAAACCAGAAGTATTGTCTGACTCCTGTTGTATGAAAATGTGACACTGGCATGATGACTGGCTAGCTATGCGCTCTTCTTGGCAGACGACATTTTGTTTCCACTTTTACAACTTTTGCATTTCGCGCTTCATTACGCATGCGCTCAATCAATTTAGTAACAATCAAAGAGGGCGCTGTGCGTTTTTTTAATGGAGACAAGACAGAAGATATAAAAATGCAGCAACCTCCAAGCAAATAAAAACCTTGGGAGTTGTGTTGTAATTATGATAAATAAATTATATTACCTCGCTCAGGAGTGTGCGATAATACAAATTCTCATCTTGAAGACGTAAAAATGTAGCAACCTCCAAAATTTTGGAGATTTCAATTTCCAATTTCAACTCAACTTCTTCTTCAATTTCAACTTCGTTTTTTTCATTTCAATTTCTTCTTTTTAAAAAGAACAAGATACAGTGAACAAATTTTAAAAAAAAATAATAATAATAATTCGCTGTGTGGGGGAGTCCTTGTGGCCGGTGAAATTTAACATTTATATGCTACATCATGAGGATTACCCATAAGAAAAATGTTCATCAATAGGCTTACCAGTGGGCCAGTGAGTCTATGTGTCTAGCTAGGCTAAACAAAACTAAGGCGAGCTATGGGGAGGCCCTGTCCGAACCCGAAGAGGGTGGGCGGGGTTTGGAAAAACAAAACTTCGTTAAATGCATCGTAAAATGGTCAATGTATTGTTTGTTTTTATAGTACTAATTACACAATACTGTGTGATACTGTGGTTTTCACGGGACTTTAACTAGTGTATGCACAAATCGAGGCTGTAAGTGAGGTTGTACTTTTGAGTCTCACTTTCAAACTGATACAAAATAGGTGACCGGTTAATGTTCAAGTGCATTGAACCACATGGGGAATCAATATGCTTTTCTGTAACGGGCAAACAAATAACAAACAAAACAAAACAGCAGTGGATTGAGGCCTAATTTGTAGGGGTGCACCAATCAGCCAATAAAAGCCGGGCACCCCACCCTGCCCCTCATATTATAATAGGCGTCACATTTGAGACTGCTTCCGATTCAGATCAAAAGCAACATGCCGCCCCCCCCCCCCGCCAATAATGGTTAAGTGTCTTGCTTAAAGACACAAGTGTCAAAGACACCCGTCTACATCTTCTGATGCCTCTCAACTTAATTATTACGCTCTCGTCTCGATGAAATCGATCTCACGGGCGCAGTTGCGGAAGACGGTTTTCTGAGGTCATTTTTGCAACTTCCTTATTTCCCCCTTTAAACAAGAAAAAAGGAAACAAAACTCCACTTCTGCTAATTTCCTAAATGATAACCAACTAAATAATAATGGTTTGAATATTGACAGCAGAGCATTAGTAATTGCAACTACATAATAGTAGCTTACTGCAATACAAGATCGACTTTTCCGATTGCAAAGAAAAATCATATAGAACTTGATTTTTTTTTTACATAATTGTTTTATCTGAGAATATTTGGGATTTCATTTCATCTTCCTTTACTTGTATTTCTGATTCCTACGAACAGGGGGTTAAACTTTTTTTGAAAGTTTAATTTACTTCCTTGAATTATTTGCCAGTGTCTGGAGATCACAGACACTCATGATCTGTGGAGATCGTTTCTGATCTCATCGTTTGCAGAGCCGTATCGTCTGGTGTGTATGGCGCCCTCCTTCGACACAGCGTGCTTGGTAACCTTGACACTGCTTTACTTGGTGTGACCCCATAGATCGTACAGCGCCGCGATCTCTGATAAGTAGAGCATGATCATCGCATAATTTTCGTTCCAAATACTCCATCATATGCCAGGTTGCTTGATATGTTTGGTGGCAGAATGGTAAGAATTATTTCACCATCATCAGACATCACTTTCTTTAATTAAAAATGTTATTATCGGCAGACATGGCAGATCATGGCAGATTTAATGTTATTTCTTTAAAATTAAATAGAAACTAGGCTGGTGGTAGTACTGTGTACCAGTGTAGGCAGTACCACCTACTAAATATACCCGCCTGTCAACCTGTACTGCTGCTGTATCGAAATGTCATTAATTATATTTAATTATGGGGCTAGCTAGGTCCGAGCATGGCCCAAGTAAGTTGGACCCTAATAACATGGCATTCTTATCACTTGGATGATTCGCCAGATCAGAGATGATGACAAAGAAAAAATGTATAAAAAGGCTATGCAATGTGATTAGAAAAAATTAGGGTCCAATTTGTTTGCTAACAATACATTTTATTACTGTGTGTAGACTAGTGTAGTCAATTTGCTATGATGGTGGGATACTGAAATCTTGTTCCAAAAAATTACCCTAATTACAAGTCAAAGACTCAACAAAATAGCTGAAAAATCGTCTACTGGCTTCTCAAGATATCAAAGATGATTGTACTCATGATCATTTTCCGTCCTCCAAATCGATGTTTTTAAGGCCGAGTGCCCACCATGCAGCCGTTAGGGTTGTGTCAAGTAGGGCTTTTTGAGCAAGTCACTAAAATTAAAACCTCCATAATTGCATAAAGCTGTGTTGTAGTATGAAATCCCCCCCCAAAAAATAGTAATAAAATAAAATAAAAACAAACTAACAAACAAAACAAAAAAACAGAACAAAGAAAAGAGGGCTTGCCTCGGTGCCTTCTGGAATGTGATCAATAAAATGCGAGTTTCTGTGGAACTGCCAATTTTCATTCACTTCTAATCCTCCTTTCTTTTCTCTCCTTTCTTTGGGGGGCAGGTTTACTAGAAACTTTCGATGGAGCTTGAAGTAAGAAAATAGTATCACCCAAGTCTTGGTGTGAGATTTGCTACGCACCTCTCGCTGGGATATCATTTTGAAGGTTAGCTTGAAAACAGTCGCTGGAAGTCTAAGAGGAGACGGTGAGCAACATGGCCGAGCTGTTTCAAGGGAAGACCTTGTCAAGCAAAACCCATTCCGAGGTGGATACACAGGAGAGGTTGCAGAATCGCGTGGTGGGCCTGTACTTCTCTGCAATGTGGTGCCCTCCGTGCAGACACTTTACCCCAATGCTGAGGGAGGTGTACGAGGAACTGAAGACGCGGGGAGCGTCGTTTGAGGTGGTCTTCGTGTCCTCGGACAAAACCGCAGAGGAGTTACGGCAGTATGTGATGGACGACCACGGGGACTGGTTGTATGTCCCGTTTGGAGATCCCTTAATTAGGTGATAATTTATTATTTTTATGCTGACCTACACAATACACCGAGAGTGTTAAGCCCCACCCACCGTAGTAACACCCTAGCAACAGCACTGCCAAGCAATGTGCAGCTTTGCCCGTCTCTGTTACAGCTTCACAGGAAATGAAAAACAAACCGCATCAATCAGAATAGCTGCAGCTTATTTAAATTGAACAAGTTTCAATGGGATGTTAATTGTCAGGTACACATAACACAGTTGTGATTGGTCTATTGGTCGAGGGAGCTTTGATTGATCGACTGACCACTAAATATTTAAAAGTTATGGTGGGTCAAATGCTTAGGCTGTATCTCTTAGCCAGTTAACATTCCACATTTCCCCACAAGAAAACCTCCTTGTGGATGTAACTGTAATGGCGTGTTTTGGCCAAGCGGTCTAGCACACTGGACTGAAGCTCTGGTGTTCTGATCAGCAGAGTGTGGGTTCGAGTCCCAGTCTTGACACTTGTGTCTTTAAGCAAGACACTTAACCATTATTGCTTCGTCCTTCGGATACGATGTAAAGCCATTGGTTTTAAAAGTAAACAAAAAACAGTTACACTTATCGCTAAGAGAAGGGGGTTTGCCCTGGTGTTTCTAGCAGTGGCTGATGAATGAGGGCAGCACCTTGTAAACCCTTAGAAGGTGCTACATAAATGGCTCATAATAAAAAAAAACTAAAAAACCTGCCTTAAAAATAATAGGCCTATAATAAGCGCCTTGAGTACTTAATTGTCGGTAGATACAGGCGCTATTTAAGACTCTAGTATTATTATTATAATTATAGAGTGCACTAGGCCTATATATTGAACAACAGAAATGACTTGAACCAAGACTAACCTTCTGCCTGCTGTTTGTGACTCAATCTTCCTGTAGGGACTGAGGGTTCTAGTCTGCTGCCCTCAGTCATTCTACTCCACAAAGATGGAGGTCATAGTGGTGACTCTTCAGTTTGATTAAAATGTAAAGCAAGATTGCTTAAATTTCCTGCCTAAAAAAAAACATCAGTTTTGTCTTGTTTATAAAACATCAAGAGGGAAGATTAATTTCCTCGCTGTTTTTGAAACATAATTGGAAAGATCTTTTAAGGGAATGTTTAGTATTCCCTTGATTTAATGACATGATTCAATGGGAGACTTTTGAGACGATAGCGGGCGTCCCACAGACCGGTCCTTTTCCATTGTTTTCATCGCTGAGAACAATGGAAACGACCGGTCTGTGGGACGCCCGCTATCGTCTCAAAAGTCTCCCATTACTGGAAGGACGACACAGGAGAAAATTAACTTATTTCAAATTTATTTCAAATCTCTCTTAATGACTCACCTTTTCATAACTTTTTCTTTAAAGCACTTGGAGGTCGCCAGTAAGAAGTGCTTTATAAATTTATGCTACTTTGTCATCCTAATTGTAGACATGCCTGAATTGTTTGTATTTTTATTTATTTTTATTTTTTAAATTTTGTTTTCACAATTTCACTTGCAGCTGTGCAAAACTTAACACGGAATATCACTGCTCATTGGTTGCACTACTGTCAGCATTTTGTGCCCAGCGGCGAAACTAGGATAAAATTTTACTTTTTTTGGGGGGGGGGGGGCACCATATTTTGGAGGCGGGGCACTTCTGGCCAATTAAAACTGTAGGTCCAGTGGCGTAGCCAAGGAGTGCCTGGGTGGGCATGTGCCCCCCACAAATTTCCAGTGCCCCCCCCCAGGTGCCCCCATACAAAAATGTAGATTCTTGTAATAAATTTAAAAACATGGTTACCCACCCCCCCCCCCCCCCCCCCACTGAAAAGCAATGCACATCTATGGCAATTGCTGTGGGTGGCCTGGGTTAAATCGAGGCCTGAATCAGCAGAAGTAAAATTGCAGCTCATAAAAAAAACCAGCTAAGATCAAAACAGTACCAGTATGCACACTAAACAACACTTAATTCTCAGCAGGCCTTTTCAAAAGGTCAGTGTTTCCAAAAAAAAAAATAATAAAAATAATATCTTCTTTCTTCATCCTTAGTGAGCTCAAGTGCAAGTACAATGTCACCGCGGTACCTCAGCTCATTATTGTCAAACCAAACGGAGACATCATAACCCCTCTAGGACGGAAACATATCCAGGATCGAGGAGTATCCTGTTTCACCACCTGGTCACAGGCGATGGAGAAACTCTGAGGTTCAGATGCGGACGTTGCTAAGGTACGCATAAGGCGAACAGTCAGCTTCATAAAGCTGCTAAACACACAAGATACCAAGCTCAGAAATTTTGTTTGTAAATCAGAGACGGGCGACCAGCTGAAATTATTTGATGTAAATGTACTTGTATGGTAGATTGCAACTATATAAGTTGAGATGTAAGGATATGATTTGCAGTAATAGCCCGTCAGCTGAATTTCAAAAAGCCTCTGGATAATAATTTTGCTCCAGCAAACGCAGGACAGATTTAGTTAGCAGTTCCAGCGACACAAATTACCCGAGACTGATATTTTCAGAAAGTTCCCCAAAGGATTGAATCCTTCGGTGGCATGTATAACATGCCAGCCTTTTTCCAAGGCGGTTCGTGTTTTAGGTTGTTTGTGTGTATGGACGTTTTTGTGTATGCATACAGCAGGGTAAACAAGGACTGTCTGGAGAAAACACACAGTATTATTATATGTTTTGTGAGTATGCTCTCTTAAATGGTTAGACTGAAATCACTCAAATTAGATTGAAAATCACTCTTTTCGACTGAGGTCAGGGACAAATCTTCTGCAGTTTGTCCCTAGTTTCAATCGAATAGACTCAATTTCAGTCAAAAATTTGTGTAGCTCTCAGTGGAGTAACCAGGATTTTTCTGAAAAAAGATTGACGAGTTGTTCACACCCTTTGCAAAGTTGCAGTACAAATTTACCTCAAATTTCCCCCATACAAGTGCCCCTTTGTAGAGGAAAGTTGCCGTGTCCCTTCAAGAGTGAAGTTCAAGGCCTAGATGCCCTTTCTTGTACCAAGGGAAAAACTACCTGTCCCTCTTGGCTCAAGAGTTAAAAAAGCATTGCGGGCTCTGAACTGGCGACACAATAGCAGTTAGAGTTGTTAAGCAATTATACAATGCCCTGGAGTGACGACGGTAATCTGCAATTTTACCCGTCACGGAAGGTAGCCTGAAGGCTGTATTTATGAATGTACCCTTCAAAAAGCCAATTGATGTATCAAACCTTAAGGCAAGGCTATATTCTGACCTTCTCAACAGATGGATGATATTTTGCCAGGGAAGCTGCAAAGTCACCACACAGAAAATTAGCCGATCAGACTGCATTTAGACAGCTACTGAATGCTTAAATAAATTCAACAAGCACTGCTCCATCAGTCACAGAAGATGGCCTGAAGATTGTGTATTTGACCAGAGACCAGCACTTCACTCCTATGTAAATGTTACACGCAAGCTGCCTTGACAGTCTTTAATTTGACCCACTCAACAGCAAATTGACTCGCTCCAGAAAGCTGTCGTCCTATTCAAAGGAAGAAATAACATTGGTTCATTTGAACCCTTAAGGCAAAGTGCATAATATAGTCAGTGATGTAACCAGACTTGTTCATTTGGGGCGGGTGCAGGCAGGTGCAAAGACTCTTTTTTTCTTTTTTTCTTTTTTTTTGGTGGGGAGCTATTAAATGTATCGAACCATCCATTGTGCATGTCCTAAGAAATGTTGTCATCCCAACTACAGTGTGGCAGAAAATTTTCCCCACAAAAAGGGTATGCACGCAGCCCGCTTTCCTACAGTAAACTTACGGTTGTTTTGATCTCATTGAGGGCGCTGTTGTACATATCTCTATGGGATTTTTTGGCGTCAGACGCATAAGGTGTTCTATCCATTTCTTTAACTTTCCAACCAAAATAAGCATCTGTATCAAATCCCATACAAACTGTGTTTGGGTGGGTCTTGTGGAAAAATCTGTTCAACACCTACTGTGCAATACGTCACGGGTTGAAATTAAGTGGTCCTATGGGCTGTTGCTCATGGTCATGCATGTCAGATCCACTGAAAGATCACTACCTTGGGATTATTTGATTTCTGCCGTTAGTGTAGATTGTAATTTGATGAAATGAATTTGATGGCAGTGGCCCCTTCCTCCCCCCCCCCCCGCCCCCGCAATTGATGTGCGTGTCCCCCCGGGTAACATTTTACTCGCATAATTTCACAAGTTTAGATTTCACATGGGCCATGTGAAATCTAAACTTGTGAAATTATGCGAGTAAAATGTTACATTTTGTAAGCTTTTATGTAGACTTTATTTCAATGTTTTTTTGTAAACTATTTTTCCATTTACAAGCAGACAGTCTATTTGCTTTTACCCTCATGTCAGATTATCTTATAAAAAATACTAAACGGAAGAACAAGGGCGCTGAAAGGGGGCTTGTTTTAGGAAAAGTGAGCATTTTTGTTTGGCCAGAAGTGCCCCTCCCCCCTAGAAAAAAAATGGTGCACCCCCTTGTGTCCCCCTTGGTGGACCCCCCTTGTGTTCCTCTGAATATTTTACCCAAGTTTGGCCTCTGTTTGATGTCGTGTCGGGGCTGAACAGTCTAGCGCATCGGACTTGTGTTCTGACAGCCTTATCATTGAAGTGTTGGTCCAAATCCTGGTCATGACACGTGTAATAATAGTAATAATAATTTATTCATTTATTAATAGCATAAATTCCATAAAAACACATTCAAATGCGCTTTACAAAGTAAAATACTTAAAAATACACAAACGACATTTTTAAAATGGCGTGGGCAAGACACTTCACCAGAAATCATAATCTGCTTCCCTTAACCCAAGTATATAAATGGGAACCTGTGAGGGCCGTGACGATTGGATTAACCTCTTAGCGCTAATAAGCAGCTTTGGATTGTATGCTCCCCAGAGAGTTGAGAAAGTTTGTGGATTGATCAAAGTATGCCTGATAAACAGGAATATTGTTGTATAGCTCCTTCATCTAGATACTATGGGATACGTGTATGGCCAGCCAAATGCTCAACACTTCGATAAACTTAGTTTATCCCCGTTAAACAGAGTTTGGCTAATCTTCCTTACTTACAGCTGAGAGGCTGAATTGCAAAGGATGCGGCCACTGGTGTTCGAGCCACAGGCATTCACAGCCAGCCACATCGACCCATGACCACGGAGCACAGGCCGAGATCGAAGGTGTTTGGTTTTTGCAGAGGCGAGAAAACCACAGGGCCCGGAGAAAAACCCTCATGGCATAGGAGAGAACCAACGCACAACTCTACTCACATAAATTGCCTTAGCCGGGAATCGAACCAGGGCCACAGTGGTGAGAGGCGAGGGCTTTACGGACTAGCCACCCATGCCATTCAGCCCATGCATCTCATTTAGCAATGAGATGCCACCTTCAAATTGTGTGCTTCTTACTTTTGGTTTTTTCCTGAAGTGTCTGGATAACCTTACCTAGCTCTTCTCTTTTGTGTCTGTTATTTTCTTAAAAGAAATCTCAGTTAAATGTCAAGTTTGTCTTTTTAGCAATCTACAGTTATCTGCAAATAGTTAAGGGAGCACAATATGGACACAGACTTTCAAAGTGCTTATTGACACTGCATGGTATGTTTGCATGAGTGAAAAGTATGATGCAGCAGTATGTGGAGTTTCGAACAGTCCAATGGTAAAAATAGTAACTGTGTAGGCTTATAAATGGGCCATGTCTGTTAAAAAAAGACGGTTCTGACGTCAATTCTTACAAGCAACTTTAGTAGAAGTGTGCAAACAGGTGGGGATTTTTAAGAATGATGCATGAAACAAGTAACAATGTAAATGGACAGAAGAAGGTCATGTGGTGCATGTTGCTGCCAGACCATGCCAGAAATACTGGGGCGAGCCCCCTCTTCTTCAGTTAAAAGTGTCCTAGGTAATAGGCGTACTTAACTCACATTAAATACAACACAACATGACTCGTGGATGTCACATCCGAAAGGACAAAGCAATTATGGTCAAGTGTCTTGCCAAAGGGCAAAAGCTCCACAAGGGGGGGGGGGCTGTAATCCACACTTTGACATTCAAATTTGAGTCGATTGGACCGCTCAGCCAGGACTCTGCCAAAAACTAAATTGAAAAATGAGAATTTCATTGAAAATAGGCTCCTCGGTTTAGTAATTTATTGGTTGTTTTATGCCACTTTAGGATAAGTTTTTGTTTGTATTCTGGCATATCAGTAAGCCTCTTAGCCTCTCCTCACAGTGGAACACACTTTAAGTGGTAGTATGGCTTTTGGGATTGGTATTTATACTGACTAAGCTTTCAAATAGGTATTTGTAGATGTCAGATGCGTTAGACTTGCCTAAGTCTTATGTCTAGGGTATAAAATCCAAGTCGTTGGACTTGAGCCCTTGGGCGAGACACTTAACCATAATTGCTTCTCATCCACCAAGGAGTTATTTGGTACCTGGGTGGGTTGATGTTGTTTGTGAACGATTAGCAACCTCTGTGTCCATTTGGCTGCTAGTGCTGCATACTTCAGGCATGCAACTTTGAAATTGCAAAAACCGAGGAAATGGCCAAACACCCATAAGTTTGTACAGTGTTTTTCAATTTTCTATGGCACTAAAAATGAAGAAAAAAGAGGAAGTCAGCTGATCCCCTGAAAAGTTGCATGCCTGATACTTCAGGAGTTGGGATGGTTTCAGGAATGCTTGAGGCCTGATGAATGGGGTACATGTAGTAATGGTGTAACTTAGATACTTTGTTTTAAAAAGGGTCGTGTGGTATGCACCATTATGTCCAACTTTGTGCAAATCTGTAAACATTTATTCGTTCAATCTTTACCAATGTTGTGCACAATTGAACTGTTTTTTTGTTTGTTTGTTTTAGTTTTTTTGGAATCTGTAAAAACTCAACCTTTCCGGACAATCAAAAATATATTGGTCACTGGTCAGTAAACATCTTGTGCATATGCCCCCAGAGAAACAAAATAAAAATGTAAAATGTAAAACCATTAATTGTACTGGCTCATGGCAAAGTCGTTGGAGTGAGGCAGGAGTCTTAAGTTCAATTGTTCCCAGAATTCAACATTCATACGCAGACATTTTTATTGTGTTACTGTCTGTCTTAAAGACACCCCTGTACCTTGAAATCATTTTTAAGATGAATTTTTAAATAATGCATTATAAAGAAGTAATAATAATCATTAAAACAACAACATTGAATTCTTTAAAGGTATGATACATTGTTGATTATGGATGGAAGAATAAAATATTAACTGTCAAGTATTCAACCGAGAGCTTGATTTTTATCAATTTTATGTTAGTACCGATTGTGTGGAGAAATACTGTACACCTGAAAAGCAGTTCGAGTAGTGAATAATGTCCCCACCTTTCGACACTCCATTCCTCATTTTGATTTGCTAAGTTCAGGCCTGTTTCTTCATGGAGGGTATGGGGGCAATTACTTCCATGCCCCTGGTCTTTGCCTTGGTGCCCCCTTAAACTCAGTGACAGAATCAGAATCCTTGCTCTGAACCCATTCACCTCCCAAATGAGATTGAAAAAATGTGCACATGAACGGTTCGAAAATATGTCTTTGCCCCCTCCCCCGCTTGCCCCTCGATCCCCCATTACATTAAAAATTTACATTTCCCTCATCGAGGTGCCCTTGACGAAGGAAAAACTGCCTTGCCTTTAAAACAGGGAAGGTCAAGCCTGCTAGTTGAACTGCACATGTGGTATTTATTGTTAAGAGTTTCTCAAAAATGTGACCACCTTATACTTCGTAGTTGGGAGGAAATTTTGACTTTCGGGTTTATGTGGGTATTAGATTTTTCCATTAGTTTCTCCTCCACCAACAAAGATGAATTATACCTTTAATAAGTTGTCATAGCACAACTCATCATGCAAATCACAATTCTCCATTTGTGTGGTGATGCCGTCTGCCGTGTGCCTTCACTCTTTCAAGTTCATCGAGTTCCTTTTGCAAATCCGGCACGGCGTGGACCTCCTGCGGAAGCGCCAGGTCTAACGAGGCTTTTGTCTCCCCGGTCTCTCGGCCGTCGTCGTCTTCGAGGGCCTTCTGGACGCTCTCAATGTGCTCCACGTGTTTATCGTAAGAATCGTCAACCCAAATCCAATTGTTTGCAATCCATTTAGTGCCTTCTAGGACCTCACAGCCGCCGTGAAGAGAGAAGTGGTTGAGGTCTCCCATCCAACCTTCATGAGATAAGGAGGAGAAAAACAAATTGATTCTCTACAATCTCAACGTAGTTTTTTTTTCTCGATGGACAGACATCAAGGCAAATATTTTTTTTTACAGCCCATAGGTGATAATTTTACGAGGATATATCTGCCTTCTTAAATGCGTTATACAGGATTGGTAAAGCTGATCCGAAACTAGTTTTCGTCTCAGTGAGACGAAAATTCTGCCCGTAGGAATGCATTTTTACCGTTTTCTCCCAGATGCAACGAAATGAGCTGTCATTTTCACAGGTTGGTTTTGTAACAAATACCTTGATTTGTGCAAAGAATAGAAGCATTTACAGTCGGTTTACCAAAGTTGAGCTGCGGCTTTAATGCCAAGCACACGCAATTTTCATTTGGGCATGACAACATGGAAAGTAATTGTTTTGGCAAACAAACATGAAAATGATTGCTTTATTGACCCAATTCACCTGACGTCATCATCACAATAATCTCGGTTGTACCATTTTGAAAGTCATTGCCCCCGTGTGTTTTACCATACAAGAGAAATTCTCTGTGGTTGTACAGTGTGCATTTTAGGCTACAGGTTGTTTGCAAGATGACCATATTTTTACGTGCAATTCGACTCTCAAAACGGCGAACATGTGAGACCTTAGGCACGTGTGACGTTTGTACAAGGGGGTCAATAGAAACTAATATATAGAGAGAAGCTTGTTTTATTATCATTTATTGAAAATACTATTAGCATAGCTCAGCAGGTGGGGACACATCTCGTGCGAATTGGGAAATGTATTGACATTCCCATTCCCTGCTCTGCATGATATCTTTTTAGAAGATGGACGAGCAGATCAGACTGCTTGATTGTTATTCTTTGCACAATTTAGCAGAGAACAAGAGTCACGAGCAGTGTTATTTACCGTAGTGTTCTGGCTGACAACCCATTTCTGTTGAGCAAAACTGCTTCTGCTAAGCAATTTATTGTGCTTTGAAACAGTCACGAGCATGCTAGTTTTCCTGTTTAAGTCACATTTTTAATTATTTGCCTTCATAAAATCACTAGTATAAGATTCAAATGTTATTCAATGGCGTAAATGTCTACGAAAGCTTCAAGTGCCCACATCGTATGTTTAATTTTCAGAGCTGAATTATCATAGAAAGAGTAAGACAATAAGGATCCCATTCCGAGTTCTCAAATCAGAAATAGACGCCTTTTTGATTTGCTGTATATAGTTTTGAAACCAGATATATGATCTCGGGAGACATCTTTTAATATTTATATATTTTTAATATTTTGAAATTTTTTTTAAACGTTAAAAAGCTTTTGATATTTTGGCCACTTGCTTTTTTAGTGAATGCAAAGTAAATGACATATAATCTTCATTGTATCTTCAAGTTTTAACGCTAATGTAGCTCCGAAACATGGAAACGCAAATGGTCCCTTTAAGCTTCCGTATACATATTTTTTCAGGGATCAACTTATGTCTGCATGGCCTTATAAAAATTGGGCCCACGCTAGCTACGAATAGCACTTTGCGGGCTGTGTTTGTGTCAGGCGCAGCAGCCCACACAACGCTACTCGGAGCTAGGACCACACTCGGGTCAAATTTCATAGAGCCGCTTAAGCAAAAATTTTGCTTCAAAATGTTCTGCTAAGCAAAAATAAGCAGGATACCAGTCACAGATTGTACATGTGACATGGTATTTTGGCTGGTAACCTTATTCAGGTAAGCATATTTTTGTTGTGCTGAGCTACTTCTTGTGCTTAAGCAGCTCTAACGAAATTGGACCCAGAAATCAAGTTTAGCAACCCCCAATATACCAGCCGTGCTGTACCTGTTGTTTGGTTGATGTAATGATTGTACCACATGACAGCTTTTCCTTTTTCTGGTTTGATAAATAAATTGGCATCGTGACAGTGCTGACTCAAGTCGTAGATCTCCGTCTTAGTTGCCTGTTAACGACAAAGCACAGGATTGGTAGTTATCTAAAAATGTAAAAAAAAAAATAATGGTGGTAATAGACCCTTGCATATCACGTCACAAGTGCAAACAGCGCCCTCACTAAGGTCAAATGAAGACCGTGGCGCATCATTGGCTGAAAGTTTTGCGTGACGCGTACACACACCGGATTGTTTCCATTGTTTGACCTCAATGATAGCGGTCTACATGCAATGGGAGACTTTTGAGGACGCTAGATGGCAGCAGACTTACCAGGTAAATCCATTGTTCTCGTAAATGTGCGCATGCTCATAGCTACATAACAATGACAATTTACCTGGTAAGTCTGCTGCCCCCTGTCGGTCTAAAGTCTCCCATCAGGGTTGTATAGATTTGTTTCAATCCGAATGCTTGGTTCCTGTCCGAATTGGCGGCTACGGCTACGGCTGGATCGCCTTGTCATCATGTATTGAAGTATAGGGCGTCCATAGCAACAGCCGTAGCCTTAAGGCCTTGTCACACAGGGCAATTTTTACAGGCAACTTGGAGGCAACCAACAGCACTGCATGCAAAAGGATCACTTCGGTCAGTACGTCAGACATTTGTCTGACACTATCTTACTGTCCTAAGAAAATTTTGTGGAGTTTAACAAGTAAATGTTTTTTTCTTCTTGGAGATTGCCTGGAACAAGTTGCATGTAAATTGCCTTGGGTGACACGGCCCTTAGCCACCAGTTCGGATACGGCCTTAGTTCATACCAATCAGCCTCCTCATAAAATAGTCTGAAATACTGTCCAAGTCGAGAAAATAACATTTAAAGACTTCCCAAATCACTCGTTCATTCTGATTATCGAAACCGAAACAAGCGCTTTTGAGTGTGCAAAAGCGAGTTGGTGGAGTGGCAAATAGTGAGCGAGGCGGTCACTGTATCGATTTGGGCCGCCTGTGACGTTTGAATAGGAGGAACACCGACAGGTACCGCAAACAGCAATTCTTGGATGGAATGCATAACTTGTGAAAGGGTTAGAAAACCTGCAAGTGTTTTTCTTCTTCAACCCTATCTCCCGAAACAATTAAAGCCCCAGCTCAACATTTGTCAACTGACTGTAAATGCTTCCATTCTTTGCACAAATCAAGATATTTGTGATAAAACCAACCTGTGAAAATGTCAGACATTTCGTGATTTCATTTGCGAGAAAACGGTACAAATGCACTCAGCATTTTTGTACGCATTCCTATAGACAGTTTTCGTCTCACTGAGACGAAAACTAATTTTAGATCTTATTTCATTTATTATTTAAAAAAACACTTCAGGCAGAAATATGTCAAAGAAAGTTGTCTACCATCATTATCTTTATACCATGCAAAGGGATAATACACTAAATCTGTGAACACTTGTGTTTTTTTCTTCTTACCAATGTTGAGCGGGGGCTATAATGTTTGACTTGTGTATATTACTAACTTGACATTAAAACATTTTCCCCAAAGGTTGTGGCTGCTAAAACTACATTCTTAACCAAATATTTATTTGCAGTGAAGACGCACGGCAGTGAGCAAAAAAATCTTCAAATCTACTGTGGCAGGTTCCATGGGCCCATTGTCAACATCCATCACGTCAATTGCTTCATAATTGGAATATTTATTAATATTTAATTTTACCGCCGAGTTGAGTACCTGTAGGCAGATCCCTTCTGGAATTCATAGCAGGACTTTTTTGTAATGAATAAATAAAGGGATGCAAACAGAAAAAATGCACTATTTGTTTCCTTCACACGTTAATACATAATTCCCGACAGACGCCATCTTTACTGGCTACTAGGGTTTTGAGCTGCGTCAAGAGTTCTAATTTTTCTACACAGCCAAGTAGTTCAACGACCAATCATGCCAGGAATTTGAAAAAACTCCAGCGTGCCGAACGCGGTTCTTACGCATAGCGCATTTTGTGCTCAAACAAAAATCATTGCCCGTAAGATGGCCGACTTTGTACGGGAACTATCTATAGACCTTTCTTTTGCAACGTCACAGCCCCAGTTTTTGCCAACCAAGATGGACAAACTACGGGGAGCCGTCAACACAAACCAAACACAGAGAATCACAGATTGCAAAAATGTTACACAAATATTAAAACATCGTTACAAATTTGTTGGAATCACACCAACCAATAATGGGGTGTAGTTTCTTTAATTAGAAAGTTGCAAAACTGTTGAATTTGGTCACAACGTCTGTCAACAAGACTTGAATGCTTTGCTACATTTGGCCGTCCATGCCAACCAACACGGTTTGTTTATCAGTGGAAAGGTCTATAAGCAAATACGGACGAGACTTGCACGATGTGGCCATTGACGGCGTTTCAAAGTTACTCATATTTATTGTCTATTAGGCCTATGTGAGGCTGTCAGCTTATTATCAAATCAGGCAAGGTTCCCTTTTGTTGAGGATAACTACGTCATCGCATCACCGAACTCTCGAAAAACTATATAGAACTTTCCTATGAAATATGTAAATTGCACACCACGCGTGCGCATTAACACTACTGGGCCCAATTTCATGGCTCTGCTTACTGCGTCATTCTGCGCTTACGAAGACCATTCGCCGCTTACGAGGTTAGCGCCGAATTTCTGCGCTAGCTGTGTAAGCGAGGAATCATTAGTTACGCGAACTACGCACGCGCACAAGCAAAAATTCCTTGCTAACCCGTGAAATACGCTAAAGTAAGCGCGGAATTTTTTGCTTCCGCAAGCGCCGATTTTTTGCTTACGGTAAGCAGAGCCATGAATTTGGGCCCTGGTGGGCAAAATGAGGGAACATCGCGCCTTTTTGTGTGGGGCTAATGGTGGCGTGACGCACACGCGTTTGTGGGTCTGCCTCGTGCACAACTCATAATGTCAGTATGCATACGTGAATGTAATTAGCATATTTCATGGGAAAGACCTTTCCCATGATATGTAAACTACACATCACGCGTGCGCACTAACACTACTGCTGGGCAAAATGAGGGAACATTGCGACGAAGTGTTTACGTTTCTATCGAAATTGTTTTATATTGGTGAAGTAACTGTCAAAAACTTGTTTCTTTGCCCAATTTCATAGACCTGCTGCTTAAGCACAAAAGTAGAGCTGAGCCCAACATACAATTTTATGCTTACCAGAATAAGGTTGGAAGCCAAAACACCATTCAACAAGTACCATCTGTGTCTGGTATCCTGCTCATTTCTGCTCAACAGGAAAATAATCAAGCGATGTTTTCTACTGAAGCAGCTCCAGGAAATTGAGCCGCCAAACCCGCCCACAAATACAAAATAATGTCACAACGGGAAAAGTCTTACACACAAAAAAGACGGTGGTCGAAAAGTCTGCCGTTTTGGGAAAACATTTCAAATTGCATTTGCTTTGCTTATACACACGTGGAGGGCCGTGTGTATTTAAATGAATCATTACCGACCAATTTCAGTTGATAAAACTCACTTTCTCGGAGTACGTCCCGTTGTCTGCAATAGGAAATGCCGTTTCCCCTCCTCGTAAAGTGTCATCAAGGTAGTAGAGAATAGTCATAAACCTGGGATTCAACCAAATATTTACGATATATTAATAAGACAAAATGGATAAGTGATGTTTGCCTGTATCAGTCGAGACACATTCTATATATCCTCATGGAATACTGATTGTCCATTAACGGAAGACTCCAGACGATGCTTCTTAAAACCCCAGCTCAACTTTGGTAGAAAGAAAAAGAGAAATACTCACAGATTTACATACTCTCTTAAATGTAAAAGAGTGAAAATATCACTCTCTTGCCCGCGTGGTGGTGTAATTTTTCACTCTTTTTAGAGTGCAATTCATTCTAGTTTGCTCTTTTAGAGTGAAATTTGAGTGAAGTTCACTCAGAATCGAGTGAAAAAGAAAATATTTCCACTCTTTTACATTAAGAGAGTATACCTTACATGGTACAATGGTAGACGAAATCCTTTAAATAGTTCTGCCTGAAGTGTTGTCGTTTTTATATACTAAATGATAGACGATCCAAAACTTAATTTTCGTCTCATGAGACCAAAAACTCTGCCTAAGAATGCGTACAAAAATGCTGAATGCATTTTTACCGTTTTCTCGCAAATGAAACAATGAAATGAGCTGACACTTTCACATGTCGGTCTTATTACATTCTTGATTTGTGCAAAGAATGGAAGCATTTACAGTCAGTGTACCAATGTCGAGCTTGAGCTTTAAACGGTGTGCACAACATGGGTGAGGTTTAGACATTTTCACAGATTTACACATAACTTTAATATTTATGGTATAAAGAAAAGATGGTCACGGTGGAAAACTTCCCTTGAAATAATTTTTGCTGCTCTTGTTACGCCATCCCATCGATACGGCGCACACTGCCCATGGTAGCGAGGTTGCTGCTCAATTAACGATAATGAGCAGGATACCAGCCACAGATGGTATCACATTGGCTGGTAACCTTATTCTGGTCAGCATAATTTTGTTGTGCTTAGCTTCTGTTTGTGCTTAAGCAGCTCTATTAGGCCCTGTATAGCCTTTGCAAGTGTCAGGTGTGTTTGAACAACGAGGGAACCATCCATGGTTTCCCAAGTACATTACCTTTTATGTGAATTAAACAACATCATGCAATTTATGGTTCAAATACGAGCTGGACTTGCGCAGCATATTTTCACATGTAACTAAACAGTTCAATCTTTAAAGAGACAATCTTCAATCTTTAAAGTAACCTTCAAATCTCTTACAACTTTGCTGTTTGAAAATGCTCCTTATCCTTGGACTTTGTGAGTAGTGATTCCAACAAACGTACATTTGCCACTGAAAATCATACAACTATCGGAACCACACTCTAAATAGAAACATACGGTCCGCCATTTTGTGGATTCAAACTTGATTCAAATTTGGTTCTACAAAATGGCGGACCGAGTTCCGTCACGAAATGAAACAAAAACCACCCAATTCCAAGGGATATTTATAATCATTATATTCTACTTTTCAAATATGTATCCAACCATATTCATTTCACAACACATGCTTTTTATAGCCCAAAAGCGCCCAATCCGAAGGCAATGTTTCCCTTTATAATGAACTGAATGCAAACGTACCTACAGAACCGCCCGCTTTGCCCGTTCCTCATACATTCCATCTCACTATCCAGCTCATTAGAATCGTAGTGAGCATGGAAGTGACCTCCAGTCTCGTACCGTACCACCTGATGGAGAGAAGGTCAAGGGTTGTGAGAGAGGTCAAGGGACACATATTTCTGAACTATAACAAGTAAACTAGTAAACTAGTAAAATTTGCGGGGACAACCGTGTTCAAATCTCTTTAGGGAGGAGTGGTGGCTCTGAAAAGAGCCGTGGTCCTGACGTGGTCTCGAACAGTATACTCTGCTCGTCTGCTCATTTTTCATATAAATGTATAGTGGTGAAGACGGACCATCATCTTTGTGCGACCATCTTGATCGCTCTACTCAACGTGACCTCACCTGAGGCTGGCGGGGAAAAAAACAACATGTTCCCTTTCAGTGAAATGAGAATTAGAACTACCCTTGTGTGCTCTTGGAAACTGAAAGATGTCCGCAATAAGCAATAGTTCTCCAAGGCAGACACACAAATGACTTTTGAAGTTCAGAATAATCACCGACAGTGCTGAAACCCGAAACCCAGTGCCAACACTACTGATAAGTGAAAAGGCAAAGAGGAATGCTATAGGAAGGGGTATATACAATAAACATGAGAGCCGTCAGGGGTGGGGGTAGTGGATATACAGACTTACCTGAAGCTGCTCGCTCCAATGAACTATCGTCTCGGGCAGCTTCGTCAACGACACAACCCTGGGGGATACCAACAAAAAAGAAAGATACCAAGGTGGTGATGCAAATCTGGTCTGCAGGAAGGAAATGTGAAACTGTGGTTTGATGCAAAGGGGAGCTTGGAACCCGGGGCATTGGGCCGTCTTAAAGGTCATATTGATGTCACTGGTTTGCACTAATGTCAGTGTCACCAAGTCACTGCGTCAGCAGGTGACAGTAGTTCATAATGAAGACACCAAGCGCACCGCAATGATGGTACTTTGTCAGTTATATAATCAGGTCAAACTGATATCACTAGTGAGGTCGGGTTGGGGTCATAACACCACATTTAGGTCAAAGGTCACGCTGATATATCCGAGCAAAAAGGGGTACAATAAAAATATTTCAGTATCTTGCATTTTTTTGAGCGCTCAACTTTAGATCCTCTATTCCGCAATGTAAGGGCCTTGTCACACAGGGCAATTTTTACTGATAACTTGGAGGCAACCGACTGCATTGCATGCAAAAGAAACACTTTGGCAGCGCAGTGGTTATTTTTCTAACAATGTCTTACAATCCTCAAGAAAATTCGGTGAACATTCAAATGTGAATGAGTTTTCTTCTTGGAGATTGCCTGGAACTGGTTGCCTGTAAATTGCCTCGTGTGACATGGCCCTAATAAACACAAGGTCTGTATTTTGTAAACGTTACACTATGTGGCAAAAAAATACACAATTTGTCTTTAAAGCCTGTTTTCCAAATCCCTCTTTCATTCGTGTATCTTTTTTCCCGTTCTATTTCATCGTTCTTCTTCCCGATTCCCTCGTCCCAAGCAGACCACTAACTCGTTGACAGCAAACTATTATCGCCTCTTGATTGTCCATGCCTGTTTTTAACCACAGCTCGTGTTGATGAATCGTAAGCACCAACATAAGACAACATCCTTGGAGATCCGCAGCCTCATCAGCATCTTAAATCGCTGACGATTTCAATTTGACGTTGGCCGCATTGGAAGGGGGGAACGAAAAACAGAAGGTGCGATGGGTATACTCACTGTGGACACAATGCCGCTGATAACATTCATGTGCAATGAATGCCGTGAATTATTTAAGCTACTGAATCTATCCGGCTGGTTTCGTATTACTGAGTGATGCTTGATCTCCGGTGACTCGAGACGTGACTAAAGTCTTGAATCAGCTTCAAGGCATCGGCTTTTAAGAACACCACATTCATTTCCGTCCAGTAGTTTTCAATTAACACGCCACACAACCAGCCTGTGGACATCTTTTTTTGCCAAATAGGGTGGTCATAGTTTTCGAGAAAAAAAACCCACAAACACCAAGTGACGGTTTTGAATTGCGAGCGATTATATGCGCACGTTCACAATCCATCATGCTTGTTTCGTTTGACAAATCAATCGCAAAGTTAGGGAGCAATTTTCTTTTGCATTTTTGTATTTCTCAGAACAATTGCTTCTGGCATCAGATTTTATGCTAAAAAAGAAATTACAGTTTTCCGGATAACATCTGTGTTTGATCAATACCACTCATTATTATTCTTATTATTTTAATTTTTACTTTATTGTCGAACAGCGGACGAACCTCCAATTACAGAAAAGAGTAAACAAAAATAACTTATAAATATAGATACATATAAATACATTATTGTTTAAAGTTAAAATTAAATATAAAATAAAATAAATAAATAATTAATTAAATAATCAATCAATCAATCAATCAATCAATCAATCAATCAATCAATCAATCAATCAATCAATCAATCAATCAATCAATCAATCAATCAATCAATCAATCAATCAATCAATCAATCAATCAATCAATCAATCAATCAATCAATCAATCAATCAGCCAGTCAACCAGTCAGTCAGTCAATCAATCAATCAATCAACCTACACCTTTAAAGACAAACTACAGCATTGGTAATTATCGAAAAAGAAATTGATTAATTTCAATGTGAAAGCTCACTCATTATAATGTTCATACCAGTAACAGTATTTGTGTCTAAAATAGCGTCAAGGTCAATAAATAGCGTCTGAAGAACCCCAAAATCCAAACTGCTTATTCAGATTGCCGAATTCCACATTAGCATGCCCGTTAACGCGCACATGACACCTGACAAAACGTCAACTGATATTCACTTTTGTTTTAAAATGGATTCATTCTTATTGGCTGACCGGCAGCCAATCAGAAAAACATGCAAGTTAAGAATATTCATGACTCTTGTGAGGTCTTTAAGCTAAGGTCACAACTGCCCCCCCCCCCCCCCCCCACCATCCTACCCCGTGCAAGCGAGATAAACATATTGTTTGCGTTTGTGTGTCCCCATATGTACGGCCGTGCTGTAGATGTCGGCAAATGACAGTCCAAATTGATGTGATTGTACTTTTACAGGTTGGTTGGACGGTAGGTTTTTTTTACCAGAAGATGGTAATAAACCCACTCTTCTCAAAAACAGTTTACAAATGTTGACACTACTTTATCGTATGGTTTAATTAGTAGCCGTAGGTTAATCAACAGTTTTGGCGCCCGTCAGCGTCAAAACACTTAACCATTATCTAATGTTTGATTAACAGCGTCACTATATTGCAAAGACTTAGAAAAAGGAAAGAAGACCCATGCAATTAGGATGCCACTCAAATTCAACTTAACTGTGATGCTACAGCAATTCAACTTTCAAAAACATCTGTTATTCGTTTCCAAATCCAATTTGGAAATCTGACACTGACCGAAGGAATTAAAGTGTTGATTTGGAGGGTTTTATTATCTCAATGAGCAAGTCAATTTGCTTTATAACACGGGGTGGATTACTGGAATCTGGTGATTTTAATAAGTCATCTCAAAAACGATTTATTCCCACGTTTGTTTCCTCAGGATATCGCGTAATTATGCCAGCACCTGGGCTTGAGCGAGTGACACGCGGAACAGCACTGATCGGGGGCATGTTATTCATTTTGCATTAGGCCGTCCGTGGCGCCACTTTAGAGGTTGTTAAACGTCGTGTCACGAAGTTGGTTTGTGGCGCGAGGGGAGACGGTGGGGGCGGGGTTGATTGGCAAGCAAGCAACTTGCATACATCAAACCATATGAAGTACATTCTTGACATTTAATCCAAAATAGAGATATCTCTATATGTAACAGAGATATATCTGATATTAAAGTAGTATATCTCTATTATTAATAGAGATCCCTATTTTGGATTAAATGTCAAGAACGTACGCCATAAAACCCACCGTGTGATCAAGATACTTGGGTGTGGAAAACAGCTCCAAAAAGGGACCAGCAAT
Source organism: Marthasterias glacialis (assembly GCA_911728455.2). Taxonomy (NCBI): domain Eukaryota; kingdom Metazoa; phylum Echinodermata; class Asteroidea; order Forcipulatida; family Asteriidae; genus Marthasterias; species Marthasterias glacialis. The sequence goes on from OU452225.1 coordinate 24,531,625, forward strand.
TTTCAAATATCTGAACAGTTTTGTCCCTCTGAATGACTTTCCATACTGTTCGCTTTAAATATTTTGTTGCTACTATCAAGACGCACAGCCTTAAAGACGCCCGTTCGTCAACGCGCGACAAACTTAGTGCATGTCACGAAAGATCACCTTTGACCGGTGCACGCATTGTACACAAACTAGGTAGGCCTACGGGTACATGATCGTTATGTGCTACATAAACATTCGTCGGGTAATGGTGACGAGCGGGCGTCTTTAAGCGTAAAATCTACGGATCGTTTTGTTCGTCTTTATTTTTGCAACATTTTTTACGTATAACACTGAATGACAACATTAAAAAAAAAACTGTCAGCAGTTTTCAACTCAAAAAATAGACGTGATACAAGAAGCCTCACAGTGTCCCCAACTCCCAACACACTTTAAAAACTCCCCGGTCAGAACTGACCCAGAATCCGGGTCAATGAGGGCTTGACCCATTTCTGGGTCAGGCTGACCGGAAAAGGGTTTAAAAAAAATTTGGATTTCAACTGGGACTATGCTTCAGTTTGACCCATTCCTGGGTCATTTGGACACGGATTCCGGACCATACTGACCCAGAAGTGGGTCAGGCCCACTTGTGACCCGGAATCTCGGTCAATTCTGACCCGTTTTTGAGTGCATGGTATCTAAACCTTACGGCTATATTCAGTATATATAGAAAATACTTATAAAAAGCTGCAGGTATATTGAATAATGTTAGTACGGGGAACAGTTATCTGTTTAAGGTTTAATGGAATTAACCCATATCCGGGGCCCGGGGTGGTGGGGGGGGGGGGCACACTTCTTGGTGTCTGCCAGAGCCTCTCGTTTCTGGCCACACTGACTAAGAATTCTGGTCAGTATAACTCAGATACCGGAGGCCAGTGGAGATGAAGGGGTGGATCTGACACCCCAATAATTTTCGCCAGTTAGAATTTTGAGCCCAAATCATGAAGATCAAGAATAAACTTCAGACATTTTGCGGACTGAAATCAATATTTTTTCCTTAAATACACATTTTTTTAAAAGAGTTTGTTGCGATATCATTGAATTATGACAGTTGCATGTTGGGCACGACATTCTTTCGTGAAATTATGGAGGCCGTCAGTAGCCAGGCGAGTCGCCAAACCGAAGGTAAAGTTGGATTGCAACCTCCCGAGGAAAATGCCAACGCTAAGCCTCCGACCGGGTCAACTCGAAATGCGTCTGAGCCACCCGGGACTTGTTCGGTCAATTCTGATTCAGAATTGTCTAAAGTGTTGTATAGTATGGTGGCCCTGAAGGGACATCACACAATCATCGCAAGATAATTATTTGCAAAGATTTTTGCGTAAAAATATCTATACCAACGAATAAGGGCAAGGTTGACATTAAGGTTGAAAAATCAATTTAACAACGCGAAAAGAACTTCACTTTAATATGGTGTACGGCTTGACGCCAAAATGCCACGGGTGATAATTAGGATTGTCAGCCAAGCATGCTATCTCGATTATTGCCTTGACAAATCATAAAATCCTTGCCGATGGGATTAATATATATATATAAATGGATTGGATTTCAAATGACATTAAAGGATGTTGATTAAACATTAAAATTTCAACACACAATCAGGCAAACCCTGCGTGTGCATCACATCAGTCCCAGCAGCTGGAAATTGGGACTGGAAAGAAAAACCTCAGTCAAAAACAGTTTGGGGGGGGGGTGGGGGTGGGGAGAGATGCCGATCACTACGCCTGGAAAAAAAGAGAATCTGAACGGGCAGGTGGTGAAGCACGAAATTGGACAAACTGCTTGTCATTCACGTATAGCAATCAAACTGAATATGCCGGTTCTGTGTGGACTCGGTTCTCGACTGTGGTTTAAAGTTGGCTTTAGTGAGACACATGCGGGGGTGGGGGGCATGGGCTTGGGTGCTGTGATGGTGGTGATGGGGGGGTCTTTGTGGTTGATGGATAAAATAAACTTTTCGAAACAGGATTTGTGTCTAAGTGCATTGTTCTTATTTTTGTTTTATCAAAAAAAAAAAATGATTACCAAGTCTTCATTTTTTTAGTTATTTTTTAGTATGTCAAACAAAAAGGGGGTTGAAATTCTAAACAGGCAACTTTATATCCTTAACGGAGGTGGTAATTATGAGAAATTGGCTTGCAGTAATTTGTGTCAGTTATTGAAAAGGTTTGGAGGTCTACGCTCTAGCAGTGTGTTTTTCACGGGTTCTGGACTGTTGACTGCGCGGGAAAGTGAAATTGACTGCATCATCAGAGAACTTAACAAAGGAAACGTTTTTGAAAACTGTTTATTCTGATATAAAACTGACGTTTCCATTTATTCTGTCGTGAATTTTTTTATTGTTCATGTTTTTCGTTTATTTATTTATTCTTTATGCTTGTTTGCTTACTTGCAGGGTTGTTTGTTTGTTTGTTTGTTGGGTTGTTGGGTTGTTTGTTTGTTTGTTTGTTTGTTGTTTTTTATTGTTGGGGTGTTTGTTTATTAGGGTGTTTGTTTGTTTGTTGGGTTGTTTGTTTGTTTGTTTGTTTAATTATTTTATTATTATTTTTTATCCATTTATTTACTTATTTTATTTTTATGTCTAGGAAGGTAAAGGCATGGTCAAACCAAACGTTCATTGTACTGTCGAACCCAAATTGAATCACAACACGAACGGGTTGACTTTTAAGGTATGGTATCCTGAGTCACTTCTCTCAGCACGTTTCGGTTCAATTATGCTTACATGGCAAAGCATACCAAGCTTTTGTTATTAGACCCTAACCTACACCGGTCGTCCATCCGATGAGGGGAACGGATCGGGATGCATCGACACGGCTTAATAGAGGGGTAACCACCGGCCAATGAGGTGTGACGTGCCCGCTCCAAATCATCCTACAACCCACGGTTTAATATTAAGACGGGTGAAGACGAGCAGAAGTAACGTGAGGTGATTACCGTATGTCTGTGTGCTTGGGTTGCTATGCACCACGTCAACACACTGAGTTTCCTTCTTGTCCATCAGAGAGATAGACATAGATGGGAAGCCTCCGGGGTGTTTCCATCATCTTGTCGTCCGCATCCTTGTCATATACAAGCTTATACATGTATCTCGCTCACGAGGACCCCCAATTGATGGGCGAGTCTTCAATAGCAAAACCCAACGAGCTCGATCTCCACCCGCCATTAATGTTTATATTTTAACATCCGAGACGGGTACGCAATAATGTGAAGAGCAGCACTTGTACTTTCCTCTGCAGTTCTTCTAGAAAAACTTACAGGCATCAAATCGTCTCTACTCCTCCTTATACAGCGAGACCACATGGAAACAAGATCAGAGCCATAGTGCTAGAGACTGACCGGGGAAAACACACCCAAAAAAAATACATTTTTGGCTTAACAGTTTGATAGAAGCGTCACTTCATATACGGCGCCAATAGCGAGGAGAAGAACTGCGTGGGCGGTCCGAGAAAGGGGGAAAAAAACATGGCACAGTTAACTGTATTAGTACAAACCCAATTGAACTGTAAAACAACTCGATTATATATGAGAAACGTTATTAAAGATACTTATTTAAGCAACTCATTAAAGGAAAAGTATAGCACTGCGAAATTGTATAGCGTGCCGTTGCCGAGCGGATTCCCACCGGACTCAAATTCTGGTGGCCAAGTCATCAGGGTGTGGGTTTGAATCCCGGTCTTAACAGTTGTGTCCTTGAGTAGGGGTGGATTTCACAACACTAGTCCTAACTTAAGACTAGTCCAAACGTATGATTAGTCCTATAAGTTAGGACTAGTTACTCGTCCTAACTCGAGATGAGACTAGTCCTAGTGCATTGTCAAATCCACACCTGGGGTGGATTTCACAAAACTAGTCCTAACTTAGGACTAGTCCTAACTGATGACAAGTCCTATAAGTTAGGACTAGTTACTCATCCTAACTCGAGATAAGACTAGTCCTAGTGCTTTGTCAAATCCACACCTGGGGTGGATTTCACAAAACAAGTCCTAACTTATGACTAGTCCTATAAGTTAGGACTAGTTACTCGTCCTAACTCGAGATGAGACTAGTCCTAGTGCTTTGTCAAATCCACACCTGGGGTGGATTTCACAAAACTAGTCCTAACTTAGGATTAGTCCTAACTGATGACAAGTCCTATAAGTTAGGACTAGTTACTCATCCTAACTCGAGATAAGACTAGTCCTAGTGCTTTGTCAAATCCACACCTGGGGTGGATTTCACAAAACAAGTCCTAACTTATGACTAGTCCTATAAGTTAGGACTAGTTACTCGTCCTAACTCGAGATAAGACTAGTCCTAGTGCTTTGTCAAATCCACACCTGGACACTAAATTGCTTTTCTTCGCCAATGCCGGGGCATAGTTGGTTTACGTGATTGATTTAGCTTGGTGTGCTACATTTACTTGGCAGCACAGGTTGTATCTAGGGATCTTTCTCTTGTCCTTTCTATATTGTTAAGTTGTTAAGTTTTGCCATAAAAGGGCCAGGTCCAATGCTGCCCATCTTTCTCGTTTCCACAGATTTCCTAGATTATGGGAAAAAACTTCCTACTGGCACTAAAGATACTATTACCTATGGTTTATCTTCCTACACAAATTCACTTGGAAAACACTTATTAGCCCTTGGCCAAGGTAAATCCCTTGACTCAAACTGTGTAAATGGCCCAATGACCACGTCATAAGCGTCACTGAGTGATGGATTTGAGCGCTATTTAGCAAACCGCTATTAACAAGCAGGTAGAACTGCCATTATCTCGACACAGTTTGGTGTATCGTAAGCAGAATAGGGTCGACTCCTTTAAGTTTGCCGGCAGCAATCAACTCTTCCGAGCTTAGAATTATCCAAAAGTACATGTTGGCCTTTTTTTTCAAACTACAAACTGAGGTGTTTGGGGAATACGATTTGACTTAATTTAAATTATCATAAGGCTGACCGTCAACGTACGGATTGAGGCCGTCATCCAAATTTGTGTCCGATGTGTTTGTTTGAATGATTGTTTGTCTAATGACACAGTAGACCTTTAAGGAATCAGGGAGTTTTTCACAAATCGGGTACGTCCAGGATTTATATGAACAAACAAAACTATTGTAAAGAGGGGCTCCAAGCTGGAATTCGCTACACTCTGAAAACACTTTGACTAACAATATTAAGGGTCAGCTGGGTGCAACTGAAAATCAGTCAGTCTGACTGTTTGTTTTTTCAAGACAGGATTATTCAAATAACTAAAATTGGAGTCCAATCCAATTACTTTTTCCTAGTTGGAATGACTAAATCCGCTGTTATTTTTTTTAAAATTATTTTCGTATGTTTAACTAATTCGTCCTCGATTTGATTTTGTGCACATTTTCTTTTAAAATGAGAACAAAGATACGATTTTCAGTGCTGACAATTCGTTATTTAAAATTATATTCAGACGATTACTAACCTTTTCTGGAGGTCGGCCAGGACTGGGTCCTTAGCAGGCCCGGGCTGACCCAGCCAAGCCTGCTTGCTCTCCCGTATGCGATTTTCCTGGTGTCCGGTCCGCTTCCACACCCACGTCTCCACGTCCATCAGTCTGTCGTTGCTGACCAGGGTCATGAATTCGTCCAGGGTCAGCCAGCCGTCCGAGTCCAAGTCCAGACCGAGGTCGGAGTACATCTGTAGGACATCCTTGTGTCTCAAGAAAGTGTTTTCTGTGTTGAGGACTGCGAGGACTTCTTCGGTGTCAAGAACCTTTGAAAACGTGCACGACAAAATGACAAAGTCTTAACTTGAGTCCAACGTTTAACAAAGCAACCACAAATTAAATGTCCAAACGCGAGCAATGCATGTAATCAACATTTACACAAAAGTTTAAGATACGACCCGCACCCTCCACCCCCCCCCCCCCCCACGCTTTCCAAAAACCTTCCCCGACCATGGGGGAAACAATTAAATCATAATGTCAACTTATAAAGATCTTTCTACTCCTCATTTTGTTATTAGTTTTTAGAGAAATGACAAATTGTGATAATGGTGTCAATTTAGGGTTTTTACCCCACCCCCGCACTTTAAAAGCATGGTCGCCCCTAAAACATGCAAGATCTGAGATGGAAGCAACTTTTATATTGCTATTGAATAACAATGTAAGTTATAGGGTTAATTTAATCACTCTTGGAAGTTTCATATTATTAGTATTACCACAATGCACAGAAATCTTTAAAACCACCTTCAAGAGTGTTTTGAGAACTGGTTTTCGGACACCCGATCCCTTTAATGTAATAGTTGGTTTTGAGCTATTCTTTGCTGTACAGAAAATACTTCCCTTTTTGAGTAAAACAAGAATATCTAATTTGTGAAAACACTGTGTGGACGTGTGTAAGTCCACACAGTGTTTCAAGTTCCTGCACAGTGTGGACATCTTTTGTCATCAGGTCCACACTTCGTATTTAAAAACTTTAAGCACAGAAACAGCTTGAAATTCTAATTCAACCGCTTCAGATTTTGTTTCTTCTTCGGATTACCAGACTAATTTTAAAGGAGTACAAATCATTTTGCTGTGAAATGATGAGTGTGTTGTCGGGAATAGACGGACGGGGGAACACGCTGGAGGCGGTATGCTGATGGTAATTGCAAGCGGCAGAGTAAAGTTACAATCGTCACATCCCATTCGTCCAGATCGTCTTACATCATTTTTTTTCGCGCAACAAGTGGGCCGGGTTCAGCAGATTGAGTGCCTCTCATTAGTCAATCGGTCGGCTGGAAAATAATGGAGGCTATTCTGGGTAGGTTTGTAATGGGAGTATACTTTCGGGTGAAATTCGATTCGGGATGGCTCGTCAGTTCCACATTATAACGAGTACTAATAAACTGGAATAAACCTACTTTGGTTAGCATAATTTCTCCAGAGAAAACGTACCTGCCCTCTCTAGAGCATCTTGTATCGAGCCAATCATTGCGAAAATATCCACGTTCGGGAGAAAATGTTTTCTTTTAACAAACATCAGTACAGAGTCCTGTTCGTTTGTTTAGTTTGTGCTGCGCTCATCTGCCGGATTGTTTGACTTCTTCTCTTTTAATTTGTTAGTCTTATTCCCCTGTTTGCCAGTCGCCTGAATAAAACGTTTGCTTGACCGTATGAACATGATGTTGTTTCACGTCTGCTTTTCGGGAAATTTGACTGTGACCACCAAATCTTTGCATACACGTTTGTTTGTCTTTTTCTTGGTTCGAACGTTTGTGTATTGAGATGAGATGAGTGCATTGGGTGTTTGTGTTTCTGTTTGTCAGGGTTTTTGTCTGTTAGTGTTTGTACTGACCAAATTCACCTGACGTCACCATCACAGTCTTTATCGCGCCATTTTGGAAGTCAGTGTCTCCGTGTGTTATGCAGGGTAGTGCGTATTTTAGGCGACGCGGCGTTTACACGTGTACCTATTGACTTCTAAAATGGTGAGCGTGGCACAGTCGCCGCGTGTGACGTGCGTGCAAGGGTCAAGACTTTGATAAAATATTGTTCGTTGGGGCACTTGCTTGTTTGGTGTTTTCTTTAGATATAAGGTGTTTATTTTTATAAAAGTGTGTGCATTTATTATGCACTCGTTTTCGGGATATGTGGGGGCGCTATTTCTTGTGATACAATTTGTGGTACAAGGTGTTTGTCTATTTGTTTATTTCCTTTACCATATCATCATTGACATCCAGTTCAGCGAATACTCCACTCGTAGCCTCCTCATCGGTCTGAGAGTCTTCCTCCTTGATGTCTACGTCACCCTCCTCCTCCTCCTCGGCGTTAGTGAACGAGCTGTAATAAGCCTCGTCGTTGACTCCACTCGGGTACAATCCTTCATTCAGCGCTCGGCTCATTATGTACTCGCACTCCTCCGGTGTCAAAAAATCTGGAATTTCTATTTGAAAAAAATAACAAGGAGGTTGGAATTCAACTTTTTCTTCCCCGAAGATGATTAAAGCATACTTGTCGAAACGTCCGGTCGATACACACAACCGGTGCTTTTCAGAACTAACCAAACTCAATACACTGCAAAAACCTTGATGTGAAATTGATTTTCTTTGTATCTATATGAGACAACACCGACTTGGTGTTAATTTTACCAACACTAAAGCAATGGGGAATAGCTAACACCATGTCGAATCAATCTAACACCCCAGTTTTTGCAGGAGATTATTACACGGTGCTGCCACAAACCAGTTTCTGTTCTCCCACCAAGCAAAGTTTCAATTCCTATGAATAGATTACAATTTTTAAGAGCATGCATTTTTAGACAACTTTTGTGCCATATTTTACTAGGATTGTCCAAGGCATGCACTGGATTACAATACAAGAGAAGATTCAGATCTCTGATGAAGGTAAGAATGGTCATTCTTCTTAAAGCCCCAGCTCAACATTAGTACGAGGAAAAACACAGATTTTCACAAATTTATATATACCTTACATGGTATAAAGAATGAAGTGTTCTCGTTTTTAAATAATAAATGAAATAAGATCCAAATTAGTTTTTGTCTCAGTGAGACGAAAACTCTGCCTAGGAATGCGTACAAAAATGCTGAATGTATTTTTACCGTTTTCTCGCAAGTGAAACAATGAAATGAGCTGATATTTTCACAGGTTGGTTTTATTACAAATATCTTGATTTGTGCAGAGAATGGAAGCATTTACAGTCAGTTTACGGATGTTGAGCTGGGGCTTTAAAAGAGACTAGATCATATATAGGCGGGATAAATAAATCAGGCGAAGCATTTTGAGGGAAGTGTGCACTACGTGGAAAAATGGATATTGGAGTAGACTTTTGTTCGTACACAGCTACAGGCGTAGCTTGGGTGTGTGGGTGACAACTTGCAGAAAGTGGAGTTTTACGCTCAAACACCTTGACGGGGTGAACCAGCTTGTGGGGAGGCTGGTGGAACATTAATTAAACCATGAGAACAGAGTATCGAGGCACACGGTGTTAGCATATATCTTATCTGCAGAGATTGTGGATTGAACCGACTGACGTGCATGCATGACAAAGTTAATCAAGTAATGTTTTCCGCTCGGCTGAGGATGGAGGTCCAGCATTTGTCAAAATTTCCCACGAACCATTTATTCAATACAGCTCTACTTTTAGTAATTAAGTCGAGTGTTCACTTCTTCCCGTGAAATATGCTAATTACATTCACGCATGCGTACAGACACTATTAGTCGGTAAACGCCATAGAGTTGTGCACTAATAGGCAGACGCACAAACGCGTATGCGTCACGCCACCCTCAGCCCCATACAAGAAAGGGCAACGTTAGTCTGGGTCCCAGACCTAAAAATCTCCGACTATTCTCTGTCGATTTAAGGGTCAGGTATCACCTAAATGTCACGTGACAAAAAAGGAGGAATTCCTCCTTTTCCGAAAATGTCAACATTCGGACGGTGTCGTTGATGGTTGGACTTTTCTTTTGTTGATAAAAATTCAAAAAAATTGCAGAAACATCCCCTTATCGTTTTTCTTTTCTTTTTTCCCCCAACAAATTCGACACTATACTTTGAATATATTTGTAACATTTTTACAAACTGATTATCCCAGGTTTTTTGAAAGTAAACAAAGCCCGTCATCAGCCCTTTGTTTACTATCCAATGACACCGTCCACCGTTGGTGACAAGTAATGAATATTTATATATTGCGTCATAATCTATATGTTTAGCTTTGGATGATGCCTGACCAAAGCTTTTTAACAAGAGTCGTCAGGGAATCTTTGGTCAGGGAACCAGACTAGGGCAACGTTCCCTCCTTTTACTAACCAGTAAGTGCGCACGCACGATGTGCAATTTACATATTTCATGGGAATAGTCTTTGGACCTTGGTCAGAAGCAGGACCATGGGTTTCTATTGTAACTCCAACATCCGACACGGGTGTACTCCACACCTGCAAAATATGTTGAACCTCAGTGTCAATCCGCCGTAGCCGATTATCAAGAATGTGGGCTTCTCATCCACCTGTCTTATATATAAATTACAAAGTTGATGACCAGCCACCATGGATTCAACAAACTTAAGTTTTAGACAAGAAGGGTGTCAGAAAATCTTTCGTGTCAAGTGGTTTCTCGCGTGATAATCAAGTTTGTTGGACAAAAACAACTTTGTTTTTCCCATGCGCGCTCGTGCATTAGTGACGTTAGGTGAGTTTGTGTCCTGGACAACTAATTTGTTTCCCACGTACGCTCTTGTACTTCTCTGTGCTTGGGGATAATGAAATAGGTTTTCCCACGCACGCTACGGGTATTAAAGTTGTTTTTTGGACGATTGGTGTGTCCAACAAAATTTAACTCGGCCTTCGCCTTCATAGTTAGGATGAAACGCAGAAGCCTTTTTGTTTTCTGCCGCTCGTGAGGTCGAGTGGAATAGCTAACAATGTAAGGCTACAAAATAACGGCACAAATATACTTGTATCTGCTTGAACGCAGTTATCAACTTATTTTAGCATGAGCTACCGTCCTCTCTTCAAATCAGCCTTTCGTATTCCCTTCAGGTTCAGAGCATGCATGGCCCGATAAAAATGTTGTAATTTGTGTGCCCGGAAAAAAGGTCGTACGGCCTGACAAGCTTCTTCCGGGAACACAACGATATGCTTACCAGGTTACAGTTTACGGGAATTATGCATGCACGGGGCAACAGACACCAAGAAATCACGCCGAGGTTGTCTTACCGAACACCGGCGGCTGCAGGGCCTTCGTTTCTACTCGGAGAATCCTGCCTGGCTCAGCTTCAAAGAGGCGCACGTGGCCTTTCTGGGGAAAAAAAAAGCAAACACAAAGACCAGGGATCAACTTGAGGTGCACACTGAGTCAACAGAAACGCATCTCACTTCAGGAAAGAGTCACCGGTTGGGTCAATAGACGGCTCGAACTGTTTCCATTTAGGTGGCGGGTGTATAGCGCGTGGGTACTGGAGAGGAGGGCAACAACTTCCATTAGACGTGAGGGGAATTTCAAATAAAAGAAAGATGCGGCTACAGCAACGTTTCAGTACCTTACATCTTTGGGTATTATCTGCTGCACATATCGGGGTGAATTATTATCTTGTGAGCGTTTTAAAGAAAGCAATTGGTGTAGGGTTAGTCTTGGTTCAAGGCGTTACGTATTACGCTAAAGCAACGTTTCAGTGTTTTACATCATTGGGAATTATCTGCGGCATATAACGTGGTAATCTTAAAGAAAGCAATTGGTAAGGTTAGTCTTGGTTCAAGGTGTTACGAAGTATTCATAGATACTTTACATATTTTTTACAGAGATAATCCATTCTCTAAAGACTATCATTGACATCATTGACCGCAAAGATGGCGCATTTCAACAAAAAATCATCTCGCAGTGTACGAGGTTGTAAAACCGCATCAACCCCACAGTACGAAGCCACCACAATTGCATGTACAGTTCGCCTAAGCCTGGGCCAGCCTGTTGTACACAAACGCAGACGTACTTTGAGTGACGAGCTCTAGTAGAAGTCCACGGGAAATGTTATTTGGCCACACATTGTTTCAGTTTGCTTGCAAACTGTAATGATAAGTTAAAAGAGGAGCTTATTTTGAAAAGCTTGACTGACACGTGGTGTGTGGCGACTAAATAATGTAGCCCAACATAAGGGAGTGGGTCTACATTTTATTTTGAATGGAGTCGTGGCTAAGCGGGTCCGTTGCACCTGACTCAAGTTCTGGTACTGTCAGAGTGTGGGTTCTGGTCCCGGTCATGGCACATGTGTGCTTGACGGGGACACGTTTGGACTTTTAGACGGTCCTTTTTTTCACAGTTCTCACTAGTAGTACGCATGCTCAAAAACTACGCGCGCAATACTGAGCATGTGCGCGCATGCCCAGAACTGTCGAAAAGGGACCGTTGTGTCTGCTGCCGCCAGCGTCTCAAAAGTCTCCCATTGCTTCGTCCTTCATCGGGCGGATGGGACGTTCAGCCGTATAGGCCCCGTGTGTGGAGTAATGCACGTGAAAGAACCAAAATAATACGTTTACCGTAAAGAAGAGGGGTTTTACCCCCGGTGTTTCTTGCATGCACGGTTGGCTGTAGATTGCACCTCATCACCATAGACCATTACAAGGTGTTGTATAAGTGTCTCATAAACCAAACACAACCCCGTATATATACATGTCGTAAAAAGTATGAGCGCTTTGAGACGCCTGTGTCGGGGTGTGACAAAGTGCCGAGAAGAACTGCGTATTATTCTTACCAACGGATCCCGGGCTACGTTTCAGGTTCCTTATAGACCTTGCTATTCTCATTTCACCAGTAACTTATAATAATTTGTTCACTCTTTTTTTCAGTTATACTGTTTACAAAACGAAACCAAAAATGTATAACTTTTTATTGTTTTCAGTCAGACAGACTGAAGAATTCGATTTAAAACACCTTGGCAAAACAAAATACGAAAACAAAATAATACATATACATTGAAATACGAACAGCAAAAAAAGCCGATGGATTACCCAAAAGCGAACCAAATCATTATTCAAAACAACAATCCCCTTAAAAAATCAACTTCACTGAAAGTCTACAATCTTTCTTACTTAAATTGGTTGTTGTACTTGGTTGTCAGTCGATTTTGATTTATTTTAAAGAAGTCAAAGTCCATAAAATGACGTCAACCTTCATTGAAAAAAACATGAGCTGTTGCATCTAGTTCGTGTCATCAATTCATAATACTATGTAAAACGTCAGCAGTGACGTCAAGAATAACAAAAAACCCAGATGCACGAAAAAGCCGCGACGAGACAAAAGGGGCCTTTTGCAAAGCACAACATTGCGCGTCACTCGCCTGCCATTTTTTTTGTTTTGAATTCACTGTTATCATTGTCCGTGCTGCCGTCCTGATTAGAAGGGAGAAAAAAATGAAGAATCTTCCTCCACACCGTCTTGACATTAATTTCAGCGCGATCTGGAGGATATGTGCTATCCATACACAAGTCCCGTGTTTGACGTCAACATGTTATGAGGCACATTATAGCGATCAACGCGCCGTATTTCCCCCCATGGTCGTCCTTGCCTCGGTGATGGCATATCTCACCGCCAGGCCGTGAAGGTATATTGCCCGTGGATGGAATAAACCAGTTTATTTAAAGGTTTAAAGTACATAGTCATCGATGATCGAGAACAGTTTGTTTTTAATTTGATCTGAAATGTTCCTTTTTGTGAGCTTTATCCGGTAAAAATAATTCCCGTTAAATACCACGACAGTTGATGAAAGTTCCCCACTCAATCAGTTCGTTAATTCGATTTTTGCCACATGTCAATTTACCTCATTGGGACTATATGCACATAAACTATGAAAGTGCACAAAATTATTGACGAAACATCAATTTCTTCTCAGTGTTTTCTTGAGCATGACCAGCAATATGATGACATTTCCAGTGGTTGGTTGCTTGTTTATAGAATGATATAGAAGCTAAGAATAGGGGCATACCCCTTCCTAAAAGAAAGGATCATACTTTTATTTATCACAGAATAAATGCGGTGATTGTCATAATTGTTTTTAATTCATATAGACCTTATGCATTGACGTCATCACGCCGCCATCTTAGAGGTAAATCGATGATGTAACAATGGAAACGCAGAGATGTGTACGCACGGCGCACAGGATTGGCCAATGAACAACCTCATTTTGACCTCTAGACGAGGGCGCCCTACTCAAATGACGTCATGTGCATCAGGTCTATTGTTTGGGTTCAGTTCACACTGACGTCCAAAAAAATCTTCTGTGAAAATCTGATCTTGCATGTGCCTTGCAAAGTACGCTAATCGAGTATGGAAGACTGGATCTGTTCTAGAGAAATCTGGAAAGGTCATATAAATAATTAAGAGTATGAGTTCATAAAAATATAACATGAATAGGGAATAGATGAAGTTACAGTTCGACCTATTCCGTGGAGACGAATGAATAAGGTATGTCAGATTGTAATGCGACTTAGCCTTCATTTATGCATCTATATTTTTTTTATAAACGCATTACCAATTCGTATGACATTTCAAGATTTCTTTGTGGGAAAGGTCAACCTGTTCAAAAGAGTTAAACATAAAATACACAACAAACTCAACACATGATAACACAACTTGGCCCTAAAACCCCACTGAGCAGAAATTCCCCCCCCCCAAAAAAAAATAAATAAATAAATAAAGAAATAAATAAATAAATAAATAAATAAATAAATAAATTAATAAATAAATAAATAAATAAATAAATAAATAAATAAATAAATAAATAAATAAATAAATAAATAAATAAATAAATAAATAAATAAATAAATAAATAAATAAATAAATAAATTAATTAATAAATAAATAAATAAATAAATAAATAAACAAATAAATAAATAAATAAATAAGAACCGTTCCTTTTTGTTTTTAAACAAATACAGACTAAACGTGTACTCTTCAAACAACCAATGTTGTATCACCCCGTTAAGAGTACATTATCAACTAACACAAAGATCGGACGGCAGGTGTTTGGATCATGTATATCATAAATAAACAGGTTTTAAATTGTTGTTATTTCACGGGTAATTCTTGAACTGAAAGGGCGCAGTTTCCTGTACACGAGGTATGGAGACTCGGCTGCTCCTCTTGACCGGGGGGACGGTCGGTGTTTTGTCTCCCATGAGATTGTCCGCGTATCCGCATTGCTCAGCATCATCGCACGCATCGTGACTTGTATATTTTTGCACGCGTGAATGCACAGTCAATAGACAAAATGATCCTTTTTTTTCTTTCTAAGGCTATGTTTCGTGAATAAAGCATCAAATTTTCACAGTTTCACATTTTACTTCGTGTCGTTATGTTTTATAGTCATAAATAATAGAGATAGCCGTACTAGTCTAACAGATAAAATATAAAAACTTAGTGAAAGCACTTGAAGACTAACACTAATAATAAAAAAAAACTGCATGAAGTGTATGAAAATAAATTGACATCCTTTTTTAGTTAATTTAATTGAACAGTGCACTTCTTTATAAACATTTAAAATTGTCTATGCTTTACCGGACAAATGAGGGCGCTGTTGCCGTGATGTCATTTCGGGCAATGTGGTTTTCTGTTGAAATGAATGAAATTGTGAACCCAAACATTTGCTCACTGAATGCATTTGTGAGAACATTTTGCTCATTGGGTTACTGCCATGAACAGATACAACAACGAATCACTAAAGAAAAGAAAGTTTACGGCAGCGAAATATCCTAAATTGTGGCAACTTTTTCTGCATATACTAATTGCAACATTCAGATTTCTGCCTGATTTGACATCACACTTCTGCTCATGACTATGGAAATTCACAATATTATAAAAACCCCAAAGGCACCAAAATACTCTTGAAAATGGCAAAATGCAAAGTGAAAATAAGGTTAAATGGGACACAAGGGAGCGTCTCCAAAGATTGCATTAAACAAATTCATGGACCTTTCAAAGTTAAAGACGTGTTGACTTCATTTCACGATCAAAATATAACAAGTTTTTTGTTACTTAGTTCACCCCGAAGTTAAATCATAACTCGTAAGAAGGAAAGGTGCGTAAAATGTTTTAGCAATAAAGAAACCAATCAACTCAATTCGTCAGCAATTTCACGAAGTGCCAAAAAGTCCCCTGCAGCGAAAAATGTATGTTTGGAGAAAACCGCATTTGAAGTTAAGCTTATTTTCAAATCACCGGTAGGTAGACTATTCGCGATTCAATCTTTAAAATTTTTGCATGTTAGGGAAGTAGAGATCCCAAATCAAACAAATCTAGTTTCAATTTTGTCCATAACGGGTTTAATTAATGAGTAACTATTTAATTAATGAGATTGTCTCTTCGTGAAAACGGTACAAAACGTGGTCTGTGTGCAGCGCGCCGTGTATAAACTTTTTAGCTGTTCGTGAAAACGCAAAAGCCAGAACACTATTTGGCTCTTCGTGAAAACGCAAAAGCCGGAGCACTCATGATTGGCACTGTGCCAGCTGTATAATCTACACGGCCACAAACTAGTAAACAAGTTTTTGGCTCTTCGTGAAAACGCTATTCCGGGTTCTTGGGGTTTTTGCCCTTCATCATCTTAGCATAATTAAGAAACCAGATGATTTTGAGACCTACAATTTCGTAAATTGTTAGATAACGATCAACTAAATCGAAACCACAAAAAAAATCAAAATGAGTTTTTCATCGATTTTGCAAGTTTTTGGCACTTCGTGAAATTGCTGACGAATTGTAAAAAGCGACATTGGGGAAAACAAACACTCAGGATTGATGCTGTTAGTCCCATTTTACTTTTAAGAAACAATTTACGAGGAAGAAAAACCTTGAATTACCTTCAAATAAAATCTAACGAATAGCTGAAAATAATCACGAGCCAACGCTAAGTATAGGGAAAAAACGCCCCTAAACATTCCCCCATTGTTATCGCAATTAAATTTGGAGACGATGGAGGCCGTCAACGAACAATTACACCTTTTCCACAGACGATTTTCATTCCGTGTTTACCCACTATAGCCAGTGTCAACCGTTCATTCGCCGTTATTTGTAGAGAACCCCATGTCACACAAAGGACGGTATCGAGTTTTGGAAAATCAAACAATATGGAGGACTTTGTTTGAAACTAATGGGAAGTTGCTTGGTTGTATAATATAGTATGATATATCGGTTTCCTCTGATGACCTAGTTATCATTATTTGATTGATTTAAAGGTGGGTGATGTTAACTTCACGAGAAAGCCCATTTTAAACGCCATTTCCCCAGTGGCTCTCTGCGGAGGCTTCAGTTTGATGTTCATATTCTCACTAAATAATCAAGCCCACGTGCGAATTTTTATTCCCAGTGCGGTAAAGGCCATTTTTTAATAACTGGCTGTAAAAAAAAGGCTTAAGAAAGATGCCCAGGGCCATCTTGTAATATTATCCGAGGTCAAAATCATTCAGGAAAGAATTAAATTTGATATCTAAGTTCCACCACAGTTTTTTTCACTGAGCTAACACTCAAATATCTCTATTTTTGTACACAACGTGTTATTCGTCTGGTTTAATCTATGGAATGTATTTTGGCACCGTGCCAGCTCATGCACTTTAACGTAAACAAAAAATTGGAAAATCCAAGATTGGCTGTTTGTGAAAACTCAAAACTATAAGTCTGGTGATATTATCATCGTGCTAATTTGTGTAATTATGAAACTATGACGTTTTATAACTTGCCGGGGAAATGTTAACGTACATGTTGACGTGCCAAAATGTACGATTTTTAATGAACAGCTGGTCGTTCGTAAAAAAAACGTTGACGGTGTTTTCGAAGACGTTGCTGTTCACAGTTGGAATGGAAATTAATGTCACGAATAAACACAAAATTATATACATACTATGTGTGCGCATTCAATTTATTGTTTAACGTTTAGATTTTTTAAACACTTTTTTGAATAAAAAATTGACCATCTGTTCAGTACGGATGCAATTAAAGCCCTAGCTCGACATTGGAATAGGAAGAAAACCATAAATGTTCACATATTTACATAATTTATACCTTACATGGTATAAAGATAATGATGGTAGAAAACTTTCCTTGAAATATTTCTGCCTGAAGTGTTATCGTTTTGAAATAATAAATAAAATAAGATAAAATTAGTTTTCGTCACAGTGAGACGAAAACTCTGCCTATAGGAATGCGTACAAAAATGCTGAATGCATTTTTACCGTTTTCTCGCAAACGAAACAACGCAATGAGCTGACATTTTCACAGGTTGGTTTTGTTACAAATATCTTGATTTGTGCAGAGATTGGAAGCATTTACAGTCAGTTTACCAATGTTGAGCTGGGGCTTTATGTTGAATTGAAGTGACGACTCCGATGTTATTTTCAGGCATCTGAACTTCGGCGATTAAGTCGGCTTTATGGATTATTGTTTCATTAAAGTCCATGGAAAACATTACTAATTGTCAAAGACCAATATCCGCACTTTAGGTGTGACCCAACATATACATGAAATAAAAAAAACCTGTGAAAATTTAAGCTCAATCGGTTTTTTGACTCGCGAGAAAAATAGTGTGGACAAACTTATTAAACATCTGCACTGTTTTCAAACCTCGAGAATTGGTCTCGCTTGAACAAAGCTATTGTTTTACTCATTGCTCAAAAACTACGGCGTTTCAGACAAAAATATTTCAAGAAATGTTTTCCACCATGACCATCTTTATACTAATTCAAGTTATGTGCAAATAGTGAACTTTTTTTGTCAACCAATGTTGTGCACACCCTACAAAAAAAAGATTATCATAATCATCGCTAATGACCA
This sequence comes from Marthasterias glacialis, assembly GCA_911728455.2. Taxonomy (NCBI): domain Eukaryota; kingdom Metazoa; phylum Echinodermata; class Asteroidea; order Forcipulatida; family Asteriidae; genus Marthasterias; species Marthasterias glacialis. The sequence continues at coordinate 24,549,893 of OU452225.1, forward strand.
TTTCGGTCATCAGAGAAAAGACACGTTCGGATATCCCGTATATTTTTTTACCTCCATTTCCTCACGCCAGACAGACATTAAAAAAACAATCATTGTTAAGAAAATATTAATCCAATCTCGAGACCATTATGTGATTTTTTTTATTTTTAATTTGTCCCTCTTCATTTGGAGCAAACTGTATGGGTTCCTTTGAGACAAGATTTGTAATGCGCTTATAAGGAGCTCACTGGCCTTCGAGGAGCCGTGATGCCTGACGTTTAAGATTTTTATAAATAGACCTCATACCAATCGTCCAGAGAAATCTTTTCAGAGACACGTTTACGATTTCAAAATTTCCCCCTCGAGGAATTCCAATGACAGCAGCGTGCGTAAAGCGCGTGTATTGTTGCGCTTTGTAGTCGATGATTATTTGAAAATGCATTTTTTTTTTCAACAATCGCTTCCTTTATTAAAATATTTTGAATACTGCAAATTGAGGCGATAGGTTCGATTGATGTATACTTTAATAACTGAGGACATTCAATAGCTTCAGCCAGACGCGTGGAAGGGATTAATCGAGCTTAGACCAAATTCAAGAATATGATAATTTTCGTGAAAACTGCCAAGATTATTTTAGGGGTGGTAGGCCTCCATTCTTGTTTTAGGGTAAGAGTAGACTTTATTCCCACCCAAGGTTTCAATATACAGACCATCCACCAACCTGAGAAAATTTCGTCAAATTTAGCAGCCATCACGTTTGAGTAAAAACAAAGAGAAACATGTTTGTGTTTTGTCAGGTTTTTTTTACTTCTAAATTGTAAAAGTAAAATCTGTCCCGAGCCAATATGGCTCACCAGGCCGGCGTTTCTATCCGGTTTCCTTGACATTAAACATTAAATCCACTTGGATTTCACAAGTCCTAACTTAGGACGAGTCCTAACTTATGACTAGTCCTATAAGTTAGGACTAGTTACTTGTCCTTACTCGAGATAAGACTAGTCCTAGCACTTTGTGAAATCCACCCAAGTTTGCTAGTCCATCGCTGGTTACTCCCCAGCTCTCGCCGGTACCCATTTGTACTCCTGGGTGGAGAGAAGCAATTATGATAAAGTGCCTTGCTCCAGGAAACAGGTGTCTCGACTGACCAGGCCAGGATTCGAACCCACATTCTGTAAGCTACAGAACTTGATTCCACCGCCTCTACAGACCGCTCGGCCACGACACCCCACTAAATATATCATATTGAAATTGGTTTATTTTGAATGGGCCAATCAAAATCAGGTGATTTGCGCGGCGTCTTTGATGTGATTTTCTTGACAATGACATCATTTCTGATTAACAAATTTTGAGGATTGTTTACTGTATGAACAATGAGTGGTTTGTCAGGTTAAATCTGATCGGTTTTGTTTTTCTCGTTTTGTAAATCTTTAATTAGCCTTATGGACTACGGCTGTAGTGGCAAAGCACTTGTATAGTCACACAGAGATAGGGGTGCAAGTCCCAACGCTGCCATTTTTTTCTGCATTGTTAGTTATCATTATTGGTATAAACAGTTAAGCCAATACAACATTTAAAGTGCAAAGCTCCTTTCGAGAAAAATCAATCAACATTTCCACAAAGACCCTATATTATATCTAGCTTACAGTGAAACTGAATGATTAATCATAATTTCAGGTGAACATAAAGATGTTTTTTTTTTCTTCTTCTTTTTCTTCTTCCCACATCTCCCTTTTCATTCCCGGGTCCTGTATTCATTCTGTACCATGTATCGCACACTGTAATGTACAAATCAAATTTTAAAATTTCTAAAGACTTGTACGTGTCGAAGTAAGTAACTCAAGAATTACAAATCTTTATGACTGTAGAGGAGCTCTTGATGCTTTTGTTAAAATGTCCTTCTGGGTAAAATTGTAAAATGTATTATTTAAGCAAAGTTTCCACTGGACTATAACATACAACCGGACTGTGTACACGCATGAAGAAATCAAAATGCAAGTTGTATCATCACTACTAATGGTTAAATGCACGGAGCTTCCTCGCACCCAAAAAAGCGTTATGTTGATGTACCCAGAAATTTAGAGACAAAATGACAGTGCATCGTTTGGGTTTTTTGGAGGAGTGAAATTATTTCCATTCTGTAGCGCTTTCAATAAAATCACCCAAAACCAAACCTGTGAAAAAATGTTATGACATTATAGGTGTGCAGGTTTTTTAGTGAAAACAGCGCAAAGCGGTTTATGTTTTGGGGCATGCATGTTCAAGTGCTTATTTCAATTGCTGTGATCGAAATAAGCCACGGCGATTTGCTTTAAATTGTATCCTTATTTTTCTCGACAGTATTATAAACAAAATATGTCTCTGTTACAATTGGTACTGAATTAAAACTTATACAAAATTTTTCGCTGGAGATTGTCCTTTGATTTACCTTTAAAACATAATTTATTTATTTTCAATCTACCGTAGAACTATCATTATGAATATGTTGGGACTACATTGAACGTGGAGATTGCAGCGTTGGATTTGATCATATTTTTGAAGGTCAATGTTTTGGTTGTGATTGTTTAGTTCCAAAGACAATTTCCAGAGCTTTTATTAAAAGAAAAATTGCTATAAACATTGATAAGTAAAACAGTACGGCAACCAGCCAAAATGTCATACGATGTACAATTGGTTTGTGACTGGTTCAGTACAATTCGTTCAGAAAACGTTTCTACTAGAGAAGACCTACACAACCATGCTCGGTTAGACTCTGTTCAAATCACTTTTTTTTTGCATCACTCAGGAGCCCGCGTTGCAGGATGTATAAACAAAATAAACGTCAGAATACAAACAATCAAAGAGAGCTGTTAAAGAATAACATTAGTATAAAGATTAGCTGGGCTACTCAATTAAAATTCCGCGGGTTCTCCCCCGCATATGGGTCAGGCTGACACCTTGCGTTTTCCCTGATGGACCGATTTTATATGGTCAGTGCATCCTGTTGCAACATTAGCCAGAAAAAAATATATATATTCACTACATGACAAAGCAGGTCTGAAATAAGACAATTTTGGTAAAGTCGATATTTAGGCACAAGTTGTTTTTCATGAGAGATTCTTGATGCACATAAATAGGTTACCTGCTCAAATAAATAATCACGTGGTGTATGACGCTTGTGATTGCGGGTGCTCCGCTACGCTTGCTTAGACAATTAAATTCTCCATGATTTCATACAGCTGCTTAAGCAGAAAATAGTGTTAAATATTTTATGCTAAGCGAAAATAAGCAGGGTACCAGTCACTGATTGTACACTGTGACATGGTATTTTGGCTGGTAATCTTATTTATGTAAGCATATTATTTCAAAATATAGGATTGGTAAAGATGACAGTGCAGTGTTCATACCTTGTGTTATTCAACATGAGAAAAACAACCTGTGAAAACTTGGGCTCAATCCGTCGTCCGAGTCAGGAGAAAATAGTGAAAAACCGTGCAGATTTTCACCACGTAAACACATTGTCCTTAATATCGATTGTTACAACTGAAATTAAAATCGGGGTCTTCAAATTCTATTTTCTCGACTTTGACAGTATTTCAGACAGAAATATATTTCCATTGATGATTGGTAATGGTATGAACTTAAGATGGTAATGGTATAATCAGTAAGATTTCAGACTGATACTAATATTATTTACTTTTTATTTTTTAACTAATCCTATATTCTACCATAAGCGGCTGTTTGACATTCATTTAGATGTTAAGAGGAATATACAGCTAATCAAACGTCATTTGCAGTAAGCAAGCAAAACGAACCGGGCACCAGTCACGACCACCATGACATTTTGGTAACCCATTTCTGCTCATCAAGTTTTGTTTTCTGAGCTAAGCAAATTGATGTGCCCGCATGAAATGGGTGGTAACGTGTTAGTGAAACAGCGACACATGTTTTTGTTTATCGCTGGGAATGTTCGCAGTCACTACACGTGTGCTTATTGCGATAACAGTACTGCTATCAAAGCACGCAATGAAATTTGTTTGTTATCATTTTTTATTTATTAATTATTTTCTTATTTATTCAAAAAAAGAAGTTTTTGTTTGTTTGTTTGTTTGTTTGTTTGTTTGTTTGGATTTTTTTTTTTGGGGGGGGGCTTCAAAAAGCCTTATTCTTATTATTTCGTGTGATGTATCTCATTAGTTTATTTTATTGATTTGATTGTTTTTCTTTGTGATCTTGACATGCTAATTTGTTTATTTTGACAGCGTTTCAGACGGAAGTATTCCTCCGAAGGATCGGCACTGAGACAAACTAGTTCAGATTGTAATGCCTAATCTATTAATTGATTATTTGTCCATAAATTCTGAAGAATTTGTACATCAAACATTTCGGTTTTTTTAGGTTCACAAAGAAGTGGGAGTTGGGTTATGCTGTAACCGAGGCCCAGAACAACCTATACTGCTCAACAAAATTTCCAAACCAGTCTGGATTGAAAAACAACAGGGAAATCACATGATGTTTTTGGTCACCTATTTCTGGTAAGCATATTTGTTGTTGCGCTTAGCTAATTTGTGTCCTTTAGCAGGTCTGTGAAATTGGATCCTGAGCACTAATGGAGAGAAGCTGTTTTCCTCCCCGCGGCTGCTTTGATGTTTTTATTGTATTACGCTTCATGTATCCTCACATCACGAATGTAGGTTGGGTTTTTTCAGTCTCTAATTGTGCAGTCTCCCCCCCCCCCCGAACTTCCCTCTTTTGAGTTTTTACTCTTATCTTCAAATCTCTACGTCGTCTTTCCTTCATCAGTTTCTAATTCAGACCTAGATATTTTAGTACAAAAACTGCGGGGATACGAAGCAGCATTTTCCCCGGCTCAACATTGGTACGAAGAAAAACAACAATGTTCACAGATTTACATATACCTTACATGATACACTGCGAAGACTTGGGTGTAACTAACACCATGTCGGTGCTGTCACATATAGATACCGAGAGAATCAATTTAACACCCCAGTTTTTGCAGTGTATAAAGATGTTGATAGTACAAAACTTTCCTTGAAATATTTCTGCCTGAAGTGTTATCGTTTTTAAATAATAAATGAAATAAGATCCAAAAATAGTTTGTGTCTCAGTGAGACGAAAACGCTGCCTGTAGGGGTGCCTATACAAAAATGCCGAATGCATTTTTTTACCATTTCCTCGCAAATGAAACAACGAAATGAGCTGACATTTTCACAGGTTGGTTTTATTACATATATTTTGATTTGTGCAAAGAATGGAAGCATTTACAGTCAGTTTACAAAATGTTTAGCTGGTGCTTTAGAGTGGTCCGCTGGCTGAATACCAGTTAAAAAAACATGAGGACCAGTCATTATTCTCACCAAGCGGTCCAGCCGGCTGAAAAGCATTCCTATTTCGACTGAAATAGGACTAATGAGATGACTAGCTTCTAGTCCTGCTGGCCATTCCAAAAAAAAGTTAAGGGCAAACCCTGAGAAGGTCAATTAATCTGGCATTATGCAGTGTTAAAGCAGTCCAAAGACGTGTGCATGTATTGTGTTACAGAATCAAAGGCAATGAAGGGAAGACACTCTTCATCTTACGGCAACCTTCCAACCTCGGCTACGAATTCTTAATGTAAAATCACTCCACTAATGGTTCAGCTACTAACATTTATCAAGTTAATGGTGCAAAGTGTACTAGCATAATTATAACAGCGAGGCCCAATGTCATCAAAAGTGGACAAGCACAACAAAATCATGCTTACCAGAATAAGATTACCGGCCAAATACGCCATTTCACACGTACCATCTGTGACTGGTATCCTGCTCATTTTTGCTGAGCAGAAAATAGGAAAATTGTAAAGCACTATTTTCTGCTGCTTTAAGAGCTCCATGAACGAACGCCCTGGTGTTTGATTTGTGCTAATTCCCGGTTCAATTCCCCTTTTTGGGGGCCACAATTTTTCCTTCCCGTTTTATTTGTTCTTCTTTATGACAGGTAACATAACGTGAATTTTAAAGGATTTGGCAGGCCCTTTGAGGAGGCATCGAGCCCCCCCCCCCCCCACCCTCCACGGATGTGAGATGGTTGTAACCATCCCGAAATCAAGAATGTACCGTTCATCTAAAGAAGCATATCAGTTTACGACTGGTATAGCATCATTTCTCGAATAGTTTTTATCAAATTATCAACCACCATGGATTGTAAAAATTGATCTACATACACGCGTCAGGACGCGGTTTAATCAAATCATTTCGTATAATAGTCGCTTGACATCACAAACCCCAGCCCACGCCTTTGGTGTATTATTCTTCGATTTTAGACACCAACGTCTTTTTTAATTGATTATTTGTCATCATTATTGATTTATAGCATATAGAAATGCACACTGGTAGAAATATGTCAACATTTAGGAACAGAAGTCAAGACATCTAACAATAAAGACACTGACTGTAAAGTATAAAAAGCGTCCGCTCGAAAGCCATCTGACCGGAGAAACCTTGCATTCCGTTTCATTCACCAAACAAAATTTAAAGACAAGAGACATATGTTCTGACAAGTTTTGATTAGGCACAACTCTACAATAGATAGGTCAAGTACAAAAACAAAAAAGAACCTGCCAGCAAATTTGATAAAACATTTGCAAAAATCACAGCTTAGAACCATCCCACCTATTGAGATAATTAAATGTCAGAAAAAACTAATCGACACGATTTAAATTACATTCTCACAAAATCACGAGTTCAGATAATCTCGAATTCCTTATTACTTCCTAATTCGTGTATATATATATATCCGAGCAGAACATTAGAATATTATTCTGGAATTGCATAGTGGCGTCTGGCCCTTTTTATTTTCATTCAGCCATGCGAGCACTGCTCTGCGAAGCAGATTCAAGTGCAAGCAAGTAGGGCAACGTAAGTAACTCTCACCTTTCCCGCATTGTGCCTTTTTGAAATTCAAAACTACAGTCTCTAACCTCCGGCGAGTTCTCAACACACAACGCAGATCTTTCTCTTAAAAAAAAAGAAAAAGAAATGTGCTCTCTAAAAGATCAGACGTCCTGTGTAACTTCAAATATATAAGGGCAATACAAAACCTTTTAACTGCCCGTGGGTTTGTCATAATGCCTGCAGACATTTTCGCGCCAAATTTATACACGAGAAACCATACACAATTTGCATTAAAAATTATCCTTCCGCCTCTGGGCGTCATACATCTTTTCTGTTGCACTCGTTAATTTTTTTCTTCTGAGGAGCGAAATTCTTGGATAAGTCAGCACTGCAGAATTAAAATAAACCACACGCTAGGTTAGTTTATCCCTACCCCTCTTCAAAAACAGCATTAAGATCTTGAAACCCGCAAACAGGAGGCCTTGCTCGATCTGCCCAGGAATATTATTTTTTCAAATGATATGATGGAACTGCCACATCCCCAGTGACCGGAACTTTGCATTATCTGAAACTCGGGTAGGCTATCTGTACATGAGCCAACGTTCAGTGAAATATTGCTACGGCTTATTTGCTATTTTAAAAGTTCTGCTTTTGCTATTTCTGTGTATTCTAGCCTCCTAGATTGTACCGTTTTATACAAATACACTTTGCTAATGGCTCTATTCAACTTAAATGAAAACCTCCATTTGTATTTAAATAAATACAGTGACGTATCCCCCCTTACATCAAAGGATTCCCGTTCGTTATTTTTCCACTACTCAAGATTCCAAGAAACTCTTACACTTAAGTAGGTACGCAGCGCTGTTCCTACATCCATACGTCTCCAGGTTGTTATTCTCCCTATTCAAGTTTCATGCAAAACTCTTATTTGGTAAAATGTACAAGTGGTCATCCAGTTGTAAAGAATTTCCATTTGTTATTCGGCCTATTTACCTAGAAACTTCTCTTGGGCCACACAATGCCGCATAGTTAACCCTCCCCCCCAATTTTAAATGTTTATTTTCATTTTCCTTCAACTTGTTACAAGCAGTGGCATAATCAGAGGGAGGGAGGGGCCTCAGCGCCCCACCTCGCTCAGAACACTTACCCCACCCTCGAGATCGAAAAAAAAATGCACAAATGAATGGTTCGATACATTAAATAGCCCCCACCCCCAATTACGCCATCGTTTAATCAAGTAATCGCATACAGTGCTGGTTTGTTCCTTTTGCTATGTCTTGAGTTGTGTATAACATTATTGTCTCTCTAATTCAGGTTCGTCTCATTAAAAACACTTCTTTGCTGCAAGTGCTTAAATCTTTACTGAATGTATTTTCACGATTAGTTGTCTGTTAAGTGGGCCTATACTGCAGAGTTGGTTTCTAACCTATTTCAAACAATTTTCGTTTTTGTAAATTCTTCCTGAAGTCTCAGACTTCTGAATTCCCGATTCCTATCATTGTTGTGTCCTCGCTACATCGAGTCCTACAATGTTAGCTTTCCCTTATTTTCTATTGTTCCTATAATTCAAAATTAATAGAAACTTATCTCAACTCCATGTCTTACAATCCAGTGCTGGTTTAGTCATCACGTCTTCAATTTTCTTTTGCCTCTCTGTTCCAGATTCGTGGAAACTCCTCTTTTCTACGAGTGGTGAACACAAAGTTGTTTTTCACTGTGTTTAAGGTTTAGCATTTTTACTGACTTTCTTTGGTTCCTGGAAACTGTTCTTGCTACGAAGTGTGCACTAAGTGTTTTTTTCTCTATTTTCACTAACTCTTTAGTTCCAGATTCATGGAAACTCCTCTCTGATATACAAGTGTTCACAACGTGGTTATTCGTTTTTTCAAAGGTTCAACATTTTTAATAAATCTCTAGTTCCCGATGCTTACGAATTTCCCTCTGCTTGAGGAACGGTATAAACCTACACAGTTTTTTGTTAATTTTTAAACAAGCTGCATTATACAGGTAATAATTACCGGTGAAGATTTAGGAACGTCTGCTCGGGTCACTGCTTTCACACGACCGTACCAGTCTTCCCACTAGGCCCCGTAGTCAGTATTTGTTTGCTATTCACAGCTCGCATATATTAGGGTTACTTTTGTTCTTCAATTTGATTGTCAATCTTTTACTGATATGCTTTTAAAAAATAAAGGAAATTCCTTTTGTTAATTATAAATAATTTCCTTGTACGGCTATGACAAAAACAAGATATAAAAAAAAAATAATAACAAAGTGAGCTTTCTTGTACCGTTTTGGCTTGAAGTTGTTTTCAATTTCGTAAAAAGGCACTATGGGGAAAAATTGTAAAGAAGCATAATAACGCACAATGTAAACTAGACATACAACGTGCTTACCGCTACGGGGTCCAGCTGATATAGCTTCAAATTCTCCTGAACAACGTGGTTCGGCTGTACGCGGTGCACGACAGACATTAGGATAAAAAGCGCCAACATTCGGCGCACATTTCTCGGTGGTATTATAACGAAGAGTTCCAATTCCATTCTCCTCTCAGGAAGGTAATCCAGGGATCTATGCGAAGATTGAAGGAGTTTTCAACCGTTCAGCCGTCGTCACGAAGTCATCCTCCTCCAAACAAGCTCAGTGCACTGTCCTATCCACTCTTAAGTTCCAGTATTATATACGCACAAGTTGATCACAGATGATCCATTTATGTTTCGGGGAAGATTCTTTTGGTTTAACCGCGACGTTTCATTCGCGCGACAGATCGAACGGAGTCGACTCTGTTTTTGATCAATTAGAAAGATACCTGTGTGTGATGATCTGTCGCCAGCTAGATTAGCACGTCTTTAGTTTAGCGGATCTAAAAAATGTCACGTTTTTTCTTTTACCCGGTCGCTGGTGCCATTGCCCTTCGGGGTATGCTAAATAAAAGAGGGAACACTCGATGAATTATTCCCCCTGGTACTCGGACTGCTCGTGTTTCACTTGATGGAGTTACCCACGCAGTGGCCTGACAAACAGCTCCATTCGCCGGGATAAACCACGGCTCTGTGTGTGTGTGAGCCGGCCACGAAGAACTCGGGTAACGATTTATCTGCAACACGCTGTCTTTTTTAAACACACGCGCACCTTTACCCATTGGCTGTATACGCAGATATCGGTGTGTGCGGAATTCAAAGGAAGTAAACCGCTGGGGTATTTTTGAACGCTTGTCAGGTACAATGGCACCGAAGTGATGTCTGTACAATGAACGCCGTCCAGGTGTTTGCATTGAACCCACATTAGACTACAAGCAAAAATGACTGTTTCACAAGAAACAAAACCCTAAAAAGGTAATTACTGTCAAGCATGTCAGACTGAATATAGCTGGGCTGCAATTCGCTCGCAAAAATGACACCAATCTGTATACAGATTCCCCTTGATGGATCACGCAGTACACAATTTTTTTTTTAAATCTTTTTTTTGCCAACCGAGAAAAACAGCCACGAGGCGTGGCCGATATTCCTCATTAGCGGGGTGGTTATTTATAGCAGGCCTACTCGGGTGTCAAGGGAAGAAGAAAAAATAGTCGAAGGGTATCGCTAGATCAGAAGTTGAATTACCCTGAAATTGGTTTCTCTGACAACCAGTGAAATGCAGACCTGTACTTTAATATATCTCTCTCTGGATTGAGAGTGACATTTTATGTGCGAGTTGAAACAAAGATGACAATTTTGCGATGACGTGTTTCGTGTTCGAAGCGAAGACAAAATTATTTAGGGATAGCGTCGGGGAGGGACTATCTCTCACCTACTTATCAGTACTGTGTATTTTTATTAAGACATCAGCCTTTTTGTCACTCACAAAACAAACCTGTTTATGGTTTAAAGATGAAGTTGCTGTGAGGAAACATTAAGTGAGTTAGCGGTACGTGCGGTGTATGTTGAATTTGAAGCTTTGCATGCTGAAGGTTGATTTTGATATAGTTAATTCGGGCACACAATGTGTTAATCTCGACAAGAACAAAATCTGGACGCTGAAAAAGAGCAGCATTTGTTCTCGGCTTTTCGATAGTGTTGCTCACTGCACCGTCATCAGGGGACGTACTTTGAAAAGCATTGCATGCGGAGTGGGTTTTCCCTATTTTTCCCCATGTCACCTTGTTCAAAAAAAAAACATTGGCCTTTTACATTCCATGACATTCCTAGGAGATTAGCACTGGATTATGAAGCGAATATTTCTTACATTTTGCATCTTAATTAATACACACAATCAAAAATAGTAATAACAATAATAGCTGAAGTTGAGATGTGCCCCGTTTCTTCATATCAAAAGTTTATTTAAATGGATCGTATAATAAAACAACCATTAAATTTAAGATTTGATGGTTGATTCGAGCTTACAAATCGTGCCTGCAGTTAAGCCTGACGCCAGAGCCCGTGTGCTCTTATAATGCGTCACAGCTTACATGGACCAGTACAACTCCATCTTCCACTTCAAACAGGTATCTTCAGACCTACGGATTTCAGGGGACATATTGCCTTCAAATCTCTTGAAGTTTTGCAGTTTGCAATTGCTCCTTGGCCCTTTTCAAGAGTTGTTCATGCAAATAAAACACCTACTGTGTGTTGTATAATTAGTGAATATTGATTAGAAAAATATACGTATGCCTCTGGAAATACAGCCAGCGGAACCATACTCTACGTAGAAACATACGGTCCGCCATTTTGTGGAGTCAAAACTTTGGTTCTACAAAATGTCGGACCGTGTTTGGTCACGAAATTAAACAAAAACTACACAATTTCAAGGGGTGTTTATGTGAATCATTATATCCCACTTCCCAAAAATATATTTCCAACCATATTCATTTCATAACGGACGCTTTTTTAGCCCAAAAGCGCAAAATCCGAAGGCAGCGTGTCCCTTTAAAGTGCAAGTCACTTCTGAAGAGCCCTTGATTTCATTACCACTACCCAAACAGGGCTGGTTAAAAGCAGAACAAATTTCTGCTGAGCAGAAAATAATGGGACAGGGTACCAGTCACAGATGGCACATGTGACATGGCATTTTAGCTGGTAACCTTATTCTGGTAGGCATAATTTTGTTGTGCTTAGCTCCTTTTTGTGCTGAAGCAAGTCTCGCTGACAAGCCGTCTCTTCGTGAAAACACAAACACGACTTGACCTATACATGCCCGTCCATTCTCTTATACAACGCGTTCTGCACGTACCTTCGTGAATACACAAACTGTATAATCTTGGGATGCCGGTCATTTTCATAACTAACGTAATTAACAAACTAGTAATATTAGTTCATTGGGAACAATTCAGGATTGTAGAATATTATGTTTTAATCATAACTAGTATTAAAATTTGATTTACAAAAACACACATGGATTCCGACGTGCCCCCCATGTGGAAACACTGACGGACAATGAAATTGGGCCCGTATAGTATTGAGATCAACCATGTTTTGTTCCTTGATAATTTGCAATCCTCTTGGCCTGTTTTTGCCATTCAAGAAATCACTTTTCAGTGACACGATGTGAGCAAATTCGATCGATATCACGTAATTTAGTTATATCAGCCAGGTCCCCCACTATCAAGATAATTCAATAAATCACAAATAAAGCCTTTTGAGGTTTCTTATAATGACATGTTGAAGTGCAAGATAGGTTCAGCGTTACCAATAAAGCCAGTTCCAAATTTCACGTTTCAAAGTGACATGGAATACGTGTGATAATAAAAAGGTCCAAGTTAAGATCATTATCGCGGTTAAAATAGAGGATTGGGATAATCGCAAATCCGGAAGCTCACATGACGAGCCGCAAGATAGCATTTTGAAATACTATCAGTGGAGGGAACCGCATTTAAAGTCTACATATCAAATCACCGTAGCTTATTTTCATTACAGCAAACAAAATTTGCATGTACTTGAACGTGCTCAACGGTCCTAAACAGCTACATGGTGTTTTTAGCGATAAAATTTTTTTTTTTTCAAAGGTTGATTGTATAGGCCCTATTTACGGAGCCCCTAAAGGGACATGATGCAAACAAACTAATGAACACAGGAATAGTTTGCGTTCGCTCAGAAATCATTTCGTGCACTCGAAATAAGTTATTTCAAACGCTCGAAATCATTTCGTGCGCTTGAAATCATTTCGAGCGCTCGAAATGAAGTATTTCGTGCGCTCGAAATCCTTTCGTGCACTCGAAGTGAGTTGTTTCAAGCGCTCGAAATATTTCATTTCTTGCACTTGAAATGATTTTGAGCGTTTGAAATAACTGATTTCGTGCGCTCGAAATCAGTTATTTCGAACGCTCGAAATCATTTCCTGCACTTGAAATAACTAGTTTCAAACGCTCGAAATCATTTCGTGCACTTGAAATAATTTCGACAGTGACTTTTCGAAATGTCGAAAGGTCGTTCTGTACTAACGTTGTCGTTGGTGGCAACGACCATAGCCGTTGCCGAAGTCGCTTATTAAAACGAGCCGATACTACAAATCCATTGAGCAGTGATGAGCTTGTGCATTTCATGCCAATGCAATCCCAGCTTACATCTGTCTTAACAACTTTTTATGAAAGTGAGCCCTCATTGTTTACTACAGGGACAGGTACAACTCTCTTAAAATGTTCTATTGAAATTTAGTCTATTCGATTGAAAATAGGAACAAACTGCAAAAGATTTGTCCCTGGCCTCAGTTGAAAATAGTGATTTTCAATCTAATTAGAGTGATTTTCAATCTTCTATTTTGATTTTCAATTTTCTATTTTAAGAGAGAAATTTAATCGTTTGATATTTTGTAATCACCATTTTCAGAGACATTGCATAGGCCTAATTATTTTGATTAAATAGTAAACTGCACCACTCCCAACTTCAAACACAATGACAGAGAGAAGTGAATATTTTTTGTGCACTCTAAAAACTCACCCGGATCAGATTTTGACCCGGGTTCTGGGTAATAGGGGGCATGACCCATAGCATGGCCCGGATTCTGTGTCAAACTGGCCCAAAACTGTCAAACTGTGTATTTTAAATAAATTTAAGTAATTTTAAATTTAAGTAAATTTATAATCGTTTTTAAAGGTCTTAGTTATTTTTGCTTTGCTAGTCAATGGCGGTTAGTAAGTCTCGTGTCTCTTAGTCGGTAGGTTCTTGGCGTCTGGATTGGTCTGGGCTTCCTCGAGTGCCTCCTAATTGTATTTAATTGTTCTTTTGTTTTAAATTGTATTGAATTTGTTTTATTTTTGTTTTTTGCAATTTTACCAGGAACTCATGCATTATTTATTTGTAAATTTTGTATGTATTATTTAATTAACGTTTTATGATGGCCCACTGAAAATCATCCTAGAGGTGACATGGCTACTATCAATAAATAAAGTTATTATTATTATTATTATATTATATAAACTGACGCAAAATTTGAGTCCAAGACTCCAAATCCCAGTAAGTTACCGGTTTCAGGGTCAGCCTGACCCGGGAACGAGTCAGGGCCCCTTGGACCCAGAATTTGGGTCAAGTCAAACCCGGGAGACGCTTTTCAGTAAAACTAGATTGCCATGGTGACATTTAAGTTAATTTTATATCCCTTTCCTTGATGTCTGCAAAGTCTGGACGACCTTTCACAAGAAGAAGGGATAAACACGGCAGTGCAAAATAGTGCACTATGCAAATACGTCGCTTTTTTCGTTTGAGCAACCACTTCAACGCTCCATTTATTTCATGGAAGAAATGCGTTGAGACTATAACACTCGGCAAGTGATAAAGTGGGCCACTTCTCAGCTTCAAGATGTTGGTCAAACACCGCGTTTGTTTCGCCCCCCCCCCCCCCCCCCCGTCGTCTTCCTTTTCCGCAGCTTACAGATTTAAGCTAAAATTAGCATGTCTGTCACATGATTTGTCACGTTGAACACGCATAACGTTTTCTTTAAATTCTATATGAAGGAAGATACAAGGCAATGTTAGGGTAAGATACTGCTTTCGGTATGCTAGAGGCAATACAGATTTGAATCAAGATAATGTAGATCTACGCCAGTGGTCATTCTGGTTAGACTAATGCTGTATTTGGTATGACTTCATAAAGACTTGAATCAAGAGAAGGTAGAGTGTACAAACGTCATCGGTCATGCATGGTTAAACTGATGCTGTCTTTTGTATGGATTTATAAAGACTTGAATCAAGAGAATGTACGGTAAACCTACGCCATTGGTCAGGCTGGTTAAACTGATGCTGTCTTAGGTAAAGGAATTCACAGATACTTGAATCAAGTGAAGGTACGGTAGGCCTACGCCATTGGCCAGGCTGGTTAAACTGAAACTGTCTTTGGGTAAGATTTCATATGAATCAAGTGAATGTACGGTAGGCCTACGCCATTGTTCAGGCTGGTTAAACTGAAGCTGTTTTGGGTAAGATTTCATATGAATCAAGTGAATGTACGGTAGGCCTACGCCATTCGTCAGGCTGGTTAAACTGAAACTGTCTTTGGTATGATTTCATAGATACTGGAATCAAGAGAAGGTACGTTGGGCCTTTGCCATTGGTCATGCTGGTTACACTACAGCTTTGCTGGGGTTTCACGAATACTTCAATCAAGAGCGTTGGTAAACTTACGCCATTGATCATGGTGATTAAAACCATACTACAAATCAACTAATGCCGTCTTTTGATTACTTGAGCAGAATATTAAGAAATGAATCAAGATAAGGTACACCCACACCACCGACCATGCTGGCTAAACTTATGCGGCTATTTGTCTTTCAAATGAAGTGTTGAATCATAAGATATAGACCTAAAATTATAGGTCATGGTAGTCTGGCTGGTTGGGAAAACACGATAGAAAACGGAAAAACAACGTGGTTTGATCGCAGGCAAACAAAACTTAAGACAAAAGTCTACTGCATGCAGTCAACCCTCCATAGTACACGACACCTAGAGTTAATGGTGATGACTATGTGCATTACTGCCTTATTCAAGAAGAACATGGCGACAATAATTGTATTCTCTTGGATTGAATATCATAACTGGAGATGACACCGTTCATGAGATTTATTTGGAATGCTCTTCTGCCGACTTTGTAAATGGCGGACTTCTTGTTGACTGATTCCCTTCGTCCACTTCATGTCCAACTCCCATAAATTGTGGTGTGTTTTTTTCTTAACTCACCAATTGCGTGTGAGGGCTTTAAAACATTAAAAGCATCATAAATAAATCCACGATTTGGGCTCGTGTCGAATCAAATCCAGTGATCGCTTTTCATTAAAACTGAGTATTCAGTTGGGCTGTGGGCGACAATCGGCACGCACCGTGCCACAATATTCTCTATGCCGCTGTGCTCGGCCGTCACCGTTGAACGTCCCATCATTTATGCATGTAATGTGTAACAGCCATGTCTGATTCCTTGAAGTGGGCAATGCGTCAAGTGCGCACCCCCCCCCCCCAACCGCGTTCCCGGGGGGTCAGCTTGAGCTGTTCCGTCAAAAGGACCCACGTGACCAGTTACTTAAATCCATCCTGAATAGAGTTAAGTGTTTATGACTGAACTTAAAGGCGTGTATACGCCACAACAACACGAAAGAACTGTGCCGAATTTTTAGCGAAAGCCTGCTTGCAGATTTGTTTATACATTGATGCCCTAACACGAAAACAAAAGTTAGTGCAGTTGTGCGTCAGAACAACTGCGGCGGATTGCTTACTTTTCTAATGGGATTTT
Source organism: Marthasterias glacialis (assembly GCA_911728455.2). NCBI lineage: Eukaryota > Metazoa > Echinodermata > Asteroidea > Forcipulatida > Asteriidae > Marthasterias > Marthasterias glacialis. Next base: position 24,566,434 of record OU452225.1, read on the forward strand.
AACACGTCGGACTTTTGTCGGACTTTTAGTGGCGTTGTCAAGGCTGTGGTTGGTCAATACGTTAGTAGGCGGGGCTTAATGGATAGGTCTATTATTGACCGATCAACATTCAACATTTCTAATGACATTTCTATCATCATTTTTGTGGCGTGTCTCGGCCGATTTCCGTGGCCTATTTGAGCAGCGAATTGAGTCCCAAGAACAACGCAGACAGGAACACTGTGAACCACTTTTACATGACTGTACAGGGACCACTGCTGTGGGATTTAGACCACCAGAAATGCGAGAACATTTAAACAGAACAAAAGTTAGTACAGTTGTGTGTGCTGTTGAGTGTCAGAACAATGGCGGTGGTTTGTTTACTTTTCTAATGAAATCTGAACATGTCGGACTTTTGTCGGACTCTCAGTGGCGTTGTCAGGGCTGTGATTGGTCAATACGTTAGTAGGCGGGGCTTAGTGGAGCGGGACCCGACATTATCTCACATCCATTAGCCATGAGTAGGCCTACATACAACTTTACATGTTATGTGTATTGTGTGCATTGTCCGCGGCATTTTTGTGTGTTTTTCGTTTTGAAACAGCATCATCAGTCAAAATTCGTTCAGAGAAAATATTCTTTAAAATATTGTCGGCAGAAAAGAAGTTCGCGCCTACTTGGAATTTTTTCTTGCTTCGAACAAGTTAAAGTTGTTTCCTTCACGCGTCAAGGCAATGTACGTGGGTATCCATGGCTAAAAACAAATACGCGCAGGACTTGCGCGGTGCGCAGGACTTGCGCGGTGTGCAGGACTTGCGCGGTGTATTTCCAGGAACTCCCCTTACAGCATTCATTGAGAATAATTTATAAATGCTGCCGGTACATTAACAGATGAGAATAAGTGTCTGTGCTTAATACAACCTTTATTTAAAAAGGGGGGGCAAAGTACTTTAAAAATTAACGATGCTGCATTTTCTAGCATAACTTAACTCCTTTGTATATTGGGAATGAATCAACTCCAAACATTTCATCACAACTGCACTTAACATGTATGCCTTCACAAAGACGTTGCCACACATCGGACAGACTGCATTTTCAGCACAACACGCTGACTATACGCGAAATAAGTACATGGTTATCAGGTGAGTTTTTTTCTCCAGCGCACTACAGGAGAAAAAAAAAGCATATTTACCGCGTTTTCCAAATTCGCGAGCTAGGGATGTCTTTCTACAGCTTCGCTAAAGCCACTCAATATTGACTTATTCAATTAGCGTTAACAACGCGAGCTCCCTGGATGCTGTCTATGGTTTGGTTCTTTTTTCACTGGATACTTTGGCTCTCGCTGTGGTGTTGTACAGCACCATTGCGCGGGAAAAGCAAACACATGCAGAGATTAAAAACCCAGGCTATACACACGTGGTTGTTATATCGTGGAAGGACAGTGCAGGGGAACTTTTTTTCTGATGCTATTTTACACAGTAGCGAGTGTGGCGGGCGACAGAGCCTGATTTCCCCATAGATGTCTCGTAATTGTCTGCTCTTCTGGCAACTCGAAACCGCTGCTATTCTGTCTGTCTGTCCGTGTGCGTGCGCGTGTGATGGCTCTCAAATGCAGCAATACATCGAGCCAACCAACAATACATCGGCGGAATTATTCGTTGGTAATTAGGTTACCTGTAATCACCCGACGGCAGACTGGTACCCTGGGAGATGACTGGTTATTATTATGAAAATCTGCATGCGGTTATTGGTGATAAAATAAGTGTCGACATTAGAAGCATTTAACCCGTCTGTTGTGTCTTCGAAAGTTAAAAAGATAAAGCATGGATTGTACCATAAAGACTATTCTATCAAACCACATTCATCTTTGTGGGTCGACTTAAAAGCGCAAATAACAGAGTCTTCCTCGCCCAGTAACTGACATGAATAATTTTTCTCTCAAATGGTTAGTCTGCAATTGTTCTCTTTCCACATTACTTGATTCATTATTATCCACAAAATTCATAAATACCCAAGACAGTTTAGGCATTCCTATTGGCTGAAAGATAGTCAGATGACCGTGTTTACCTGGTATTGCACGGCTGATAAAGACACGGCTGGAGCTGTTTGAGACCGGTTATTTTAGTCTGGTTTCATGCTTTGATAGTCTAACACTGGAAAACGTAATACAAAGAGGTGCGAAACAGACCCATACAGCAATCGTCATTGCAAAGCGAGCAAGGTTTGTTGCTTCGTCCTCCATGATTTTTTCGACATTTTATGTCTAAATAACAATAAAAGGGCATTTATTAAATGGGCATTTATGAAATTGGAATAAAAGAATGGTGACTTGGTCTTGATCGGCCGTTTAAAACCTTACAGTATCGCGGCCGCGCGATAAAGGCCCTTGCCTTCGGCTCGGGTCCTTATCACACGGGCCGCGACACTGACGGTGGCCATTTGCTGCAATGACAACATTAAAGAATAGAATTTGGTCGGCATTCTGGTCTAAACCACAGCCGAAGCCATTCATCCGGACACGGACTAACCTTGACAGCTTGAAAAGACTTTGGTTTGTTTCCTCAAACAGGACTTTGGAAGTGGACGGTTCGGAAACGATATCATCGAGTGAAAAGGAATGACAAAATTTCTGCTGCAAGATTTGCGGCATTCCACAAGAGGCCACGACACCTATCACACAATAAGCACTATGATTTGTTGGGCTTAGGCTAAATTTGGTTAATCCATAGTGTTATTTCTCATCGATATTTTATTTATTACATTTATTTATTTATTTACTTATTTATTTATTTATTTATTTATTTATTTATTTATTTATTTATTTATTTATTTATTTATTTATTTATTTATTTATTTATTTATTTATTTATTTATTTATTTATTTATTTATTTATTTATTTATTTATTTATTTATATATTTATTTATTTATTTATTTATTTATTTATTTATATGAATCAATAGTACTGTAAAATACCAGCGTGTCTTCAGTTTAAGTGCTGAAGATGAGGGAATTCTAAAGAGACGAGAATTGAACAAAGGCAAACACAACGCCAGAACCCGGGACAATAGATAATACTTCGGCTCATCTTACAGCCTGCCTTTTGTTCCCTTATTTCACTGGGCCTCATACCGGGATGCAAGCTGCCGGGAACAAGAACTACCCCGGAAGTTCCGGATGATCAAAAGTTGTCAAATAAAGCATGAAGCCCCACTTTGTGGTCGGCGGAAACGTCGCCCAGCGCCCGTCCCAAAGGAGTTCGAATCGATACCCGCGTGAAGAAGCACACCCTATGGATGAATGTGTTTTGGTAGATCGAGGCTCTATTTCGCAAACGGCTCAGACAGATTGATCTTAGCCAATGAATGAGTCTTCATTACCAGGGGAATATGAAGTCACAATACAAAATCATAATGCAGATATTCACACCAACAAACGAGTCTTAAAGCTGTATCTGATGCAAAACCGTAGCTTATAAGCGGGGCGGTAACGTATCATGATAACGCGGCTCCCCATACCCTTCTAAATAAACCGTTCTAAATCCACCTCGCTTATTAGAGTGGATGCTCTGTCGTGATACCATGATATTATCATGGGGGTTTATGAGCGAAGCGGTCATGCTTTGGCGGCTCGCTTGTAAGCGACGGTGGCTAGGCGAATCGGTTGAAAGCTTTGTGAATTAATTTGAAATCTTGTTCGGGGCTCAATTTCACGGCGCTGATTGCCGTGGAATTCTGTAACTTACTACCCATGGATTCATCAGCTGCCGCAAGCTAAGCACATAATCCCGGACGTGGTAAGCCGTTCCATGGAATGGGATACTTTTGAGACGCTGGCGGCAGCAGACACAACAGGCCTTCTGTGACAGTTCTGAGCGCGCGCGCACATGCTCAGTACTGCGTGTGTAGTTCTGAGCGTGCGTACTACTGGTAAGAACTGTGAAAAAAAGGACAGTTCAAAAGTCTCACATTGGACCCAGACTTCTAATGGTAGATTTGGATTACATTTAGGCCCGGTTGCAGTTTGAGCTGGAGGTATCATTTGATCTACGTTGTGGTCGGTCACAGATCCCATATAACGGTGATTGTATAAACAAATGCCTTTACCACATTGTTAAGAAGTCCACACCACTAATTTCACAAAGAAGCCACCTTGTGCATTCCCGTGCAGTTCCTGTCACGCAATACATTACACAGCTAATCAAGAAGTTGTACGTGTCGTATCATAATTCCAACACAACTCCAAGTATTGTGAAACCCTGACTGAAAATTATAGAAAGTTGGTTGTACGATGCGAAGTGCAATCTCTATAAATATGTAAGACTTGTTTTGTGTTCCATTGAGCTGTGTGTGCCTGCATGAATACCAGACTATGTGGCTACTTTTGTGAGCATTCGTGACGGGAGTAGAATGGTTTATTTACAAATTCATGGGCGTCATTAAAAAAGAATGTGGCTAATGACGATGGGTTTGTCCGTTTACATATCTAAGAAAAAGAGCTGATGAAGATCCCTTACCTTTCTAACAGAGGAACATCTAGCCGGTCAGCTTCTTGAAAACTACGTTTTAACAGGGTAAAATGTTTCTTTGGAAGAGTAAATTCATGGTCCCATTCTCTAAACTACCATGCATCCAATCTGTGGAAATTTATAAAATTAGTTTTAGCCATGATAAAAAAATACATCATCGTGTCTGACTTTCGGTACATCGAAAATATGATGTTTTTAAATCATTCAACATTTCTGATGACATTTCTATCATCATTTTGTGGCGTGTCTCGGCCGATTTCGTTTCGTGGATTTAGTTTCGCCGACAGGAACACTTTTACACGACTGTACAGGGACCATTGCTGTGAGATTTGCACCACTAGAAATATGAACAAAATTTCAACAGAACAAAAGTTAGTACAGTTGTGTGTGCTGTTGTGTCAGAACAATGGGATTTCAATGTGTCGGACTTTCAGTGGCATTGTCAAGGCTGTGATTGGTCAATAAGTGAGTAGGCAGGGCTTAATGGATCGGTCTATTCTCATCACCCAGTAGTAATAGACCGATTGCGCGACCTACGTCACGTGACCCCTGTTGGGTATAAAATGTAAACACACACGTAATCCTCCATAGGAAAGGGTGGTACGGTACACGATGATTAATGCATTTAGTTTATTCGATCGAGGCTTTTCTTGTCGAAATCTGTGAAAGATATTCCAGAGTTTGTACCAAAGACCTTCAAGTGGCTGAATAAAGCCAGTAAGGACAGTTCCAGCAAGTCCTGAAAATTGTAAAAGTACCGTATAAATGTGCACGATGTGTACAGCGCACAACGGAAAGTTAGGCCAGACGACCGCGATCACCACACACTTTTCAACACAAAAATTTCAAAGTTTTGAAGCTGAAATCCTCCAAAGAAATTGCTTTCCAGAACTGTGTGATTCCTTTGCCTATTATTTTGAAATTCTACAAGGCTAGGTATTAATGCTCACTTTTCCAACATTGTTTATCCTTTTTTACAGTGATTTAGGTCAACATTACAAACAAAATAACAGACGGGTGGCTACATAATAGTCGTCGGACGCCGGTAATGCATGGTTAAAAAACCTCTTTTTATAAGAATTTTGTTAAATTACGAAACAGGGATGTGATTTAAATTAATGCCACAACATACTACTTTAAATAATAGGGGCTGATTAACTAATTCATCGCTTAACGAAAGTAAAATCGACTGTTTTCGAACTCACTCTGTGTCACGGCCTATGCTTTTACAAGTATTTTTTCATCAGCTGTATGACGTCATACCCGATAGGAGGTCACGTGACCGCATGTAAACATTGTCGCGCAATCGGTCTATTGGGTATCTGCGAGGACAGAGACAGTTGTTGTGAATGATAAGCAACCTATACGCCAATTTGGTTGCTGGTGATGCATACTCCTAAGGAGTGGAGATTGTGTTGGGATTGCTGAGGACCCGATAGAACGGGTAGGCCTACTAAGAATGCAAGGTGCTTTGATTGGCCTATACTTCGCTTGAAAAAAAACGCAAAATAAAACAAAAATGACATGGATTATTCAAAGGGTCCAATCTATTGAGATCGGTAGCGCAGTTTTCCCGCGTTTACATAATAGACCGTATGCGTCTGACGTCATGAGTCCATTAGAGATATGTACAACAGCGCCCTCACTGAGGTCAACACGGCCGCAAGTTTACTGAAGGAAAACAGCTGTGCGTACCCTCTTTAATGTGACAAAAAGGGAAATAAAAAAATGAAGATAATTTTACCAAAGGGGGCGTTCAAAGATTCTTGCAGAGGATGGAAGACCGTGAAGGGGTGGGGTAAAGGGTCCACAAACCGCCCCCACCCCCAAATTTTCTCGGTACTTCCAAAGATGAATCCCAGGCAACTGAATATGCTGCATCAAAACGACTTCTTTACGCAGTACTTCTTAGCCTGTTATTTTATATAAAAAAAGGAGGGTGTTCCAAATCCAGGGTATGCTGCAGACCCTAACACTATATTTGCAAACATCCGTGCCAGCATCGAAAGGTCTACGACTGTCACAGAAACGTCAAAACATTTTGCTGAAGTGACATGCCGAAAAGCGGGCAATATTTCCCCACTGGACGCCACAACACAATCCGTGGGCTGCCATCACCCGCCGGCAGCTTGATGGAGGCTGGATCACGGCACGATCCGCAGGGAAGGGTCAAAAACGGGGGAGGGGGATGTACAAATGCATTCATCCGATATCTTGATTTCACATAGACAGGTAAACATTTACTCTTCCCGAGTGAGTTGAGGGGAAAACGGACAGCGTGTTTTTGGTAAAATTTATAAATAACTTAAAGGGATAAATTTAAAATCTGTTAATCGGTGCGTCTTGCAAGTCTTGAAAAAGGTAAATGAAAAAAACTAAACTATGATTGTTTTATTTTCTGCTTACCCTACATATGGCTTCTCTGCTGAGTACAAAACAATCATATTTTCGGTAAAAAAATATGTTCACTTTTAATACAAAAATACAAAAGTAATAACCAGTAAAAACACCACAGTTGCAAGTTTGGGCAAGAATGCCTCTACATGATATTATACTCAAAAACGGTGACTTCGAAATCAAACATTTATAATACAAAAAAAACACTTTTAAAAAATTCAATTAAATCACCATCAAAATTTAAAATCGGGACACGAAATTCCTCTTTTTTTTAAAGCACTTTTAACATACAAAATTATATAGCAATCAGCACCACCAAATAGTGCAAATGATGACATTAAATTCTCTCTACAGTCTAGTACTACTTCGGAATATTGTTCGTAGAAAAATAGGTTCCATTCCAATATAAAAATGTGGTTGTTTTTTAATGTGTGAAAAATAATCAGTTACAACTTCTGGACTGGTACACGTCGTGCTTCTTCTAGATCCAGCACTACCTTTACATAATTATTTCACAGGACGAATCTTTTATAGGTACGAACAGATTGCTCTTCACAGTTCATCTCTCCGTTCAAGAGACTTCGATCGTTCATTATTTATGTCATTTTCCAACTCGTCTCCATCATTAATTTCCCAGTGGCGGGGATTTTTCAGAATGTAAGGGGGCTTTCGAGTTGTATCTGCAGCTTCAGCGTCGATGGTCTGCGCGTAGGCATTGGCCGCCTGGATCACATCAGACAAGATAGCATTACCTGTGCGCGCATACCCCTCGTGTTCATCATCAGTTGGTGATTCGGCATCTAAGACGTCCCGCCAGATTATCTTATAATCCGTTCCCATCTCATCCGACGACTTGCGAGGGAAAATATGAATTTCGGCAGCTGCACGAAGCGCGTAATCAACCAGTAGGCTCACGAGGGCTCGATTAGGCAAGTCTTTGGGGAAGAGCTTCGAGACGGACTCGGCACCTGCCGGGCTTTGGAGGTAATCCGACCATAATACCGCCATGTTCTGAATGGCTTCCATGAAGGATTCCACTGCAGGATCGTTGTATCCATTACTCTCAATGCCCTCCTCCATCCTATTGCCACTCTTCTGCCTTTCCCTGACTTGCATGTAAAGCATTTGTTTTTCGTAGGAATCGTCGATGGTAATCCAGTTGTTAGCGATCCACTTGGTACCTTGCCGAACATCGCAACCGCCGTGCAGTGAATATGTGTTCATTTCACCAACCCACCCTTTTAAATGGTGAACAAAAAGTAAAAAGTATCTTCGTGTATGGTTTGGGGAGATTTCTGCTCTTAATTTATAAAAATGATGCCAATATTTTCAGGGCTCTAATTTCAAGAAACTCTACACCAGACCACAGGGCTTGTTGTTTAGAACTTTCACCTGAAACTACCATACAACCAGGGATCACACCCAAGTTTACGACTATTGGGAAGCGGCAGTACAGGGATCGCCTTGAGGTGATGCAAGTTTTTGATTTTTAAATCTCAAGTAATAAAAACCACATGGGAAACTGACCGGGTAAATTCAATTCAATTTTGGGTGATGATGATGCATGGTATTTTGGATGGCAACCGTATTGGTGATTAGCTACTTTCTGTGCTTAAGCAATGGGAGACTTATTGAAACGATAGCGGGCGTCCCACAGACCGGTCCTTTTCCATTGTTCTCAGCGATGAAAATAATGGAAAAGGACTGGTCTGTGGGACGCCCGCTATCGTCTCAAAAGTCTCCTATTCTTATGAGTGATCCCAGGTTTTTCGGCAGTTTCGGCTTGTACGGCTTCTGACAGGCACCCTCAGAACAAATATATTGACAAACTATAGGAAGACCACCATCATTGGGCAAGATAGCTCAGTTGGCAGACTGCACGCCCGCACATTAAATCAATAGGTCGTAGGTACAAATCCCGTTCTAGTCATTTTGTCAAAGTTCACCCAAAAATTGAATTGAATTTACCCAGTCAGTTTCCATTGTGGTTTATGACTTGAGTGATTTTTATTTACAGTAATAATCGATATTCATAGTTTATTTTTCTTTGAGCTCATGTGGAGTGGTACCCCCACCCCCACCCCAGTTTGATGCCACTGCTGGTCAGGAGTGTGACTGGACAACAATGTATACATCCTGATAAAAGGCACCAGTCTCTTCTTGAACGAGAGATGCAAGCCTTACACTCCCAGAACCCAATTTCATAGAGCTGCTTAAGCACAAAAAGAAGCTAAGCACAACAAACTTGTTGCTTACCAGAATACGGTTACCAACCAAAATACCAGGCCACAGGTACCATCTATGACTGGTATCCTGCTCATTTCTGCTTAGCAGAAAATTGGTCCAGGTTTTCACATTTAAAAGGATCTACACGTTAACATCACCACAAACGGGCAACCTACCCATTTGGCCCCTACAGGACCCTAAACTATATTGTATGTTCACCGAGGCTTGAAAAAAGATATTCCTGAACAAATTAGACTTGCAGAAATTATGGTTGACTTCAAGAGGGCTTTGAAAACACACCTGTTGGTCTCTTAATTGTTTTGCCAATTTGTTTAACCTTTACAGCGCGCAATTTTGCTTTGAACTACGCTGAAACTTGCATTGATCATCAATATCCTGCATTGATGTTGTAGTATTTCTTACAAATACTGTAAGAAATGCTGGTAATGTATAATAGGTCTTTTTAAACCTCAATTTGACACACTGGTACCACAGACTGCCACAAAGTACCATACCTTCTAGGCCAGCATTTGGTACATGGGTTTCTTCTGTTTGTACAGCTGGTATTATCAGGAAACCCCAATGGCTTGTGTACTGTGGACTTAGTCTCCACAGTCTCCTGTGGAATTTTGTGGCAAGGGCCAGTTGGGCAGGAACAGTGCACTGACCATAGTAATATGGTTGTACCATTTGGCTATACTTCTCTGTTTCATTCACAGTTATATAAAAGAACTAGAGGGCGTATACAAAACCATGCAACACGGCCCGACAAGAAGCATATTTTTATTATTGAGAAAATGGCGCTGACCAATCATTACACTGGGTCACTCATCAGTTTACACAGCAAACATTTTCTAAGCGGACATTCATATGTAATAGACCGATCCATTAAGCCCCGCCCCTTTACGTGTTGACCAATCACAGCCTTGGCTACACCACAGAAAGTTCGACAAGAGTCCGACACGATAAAAATCCTATTGGAAAATGTCAACATGCGTGCGCGTACTTATAGCGTGCGCGTTCATGTCGTGCAGTGTGGCATTGAAGAGAAGCATCATGTGCTGTGTACAGTGGTGATGTAGCCATTGCTGTGATTGGTCAATATCGTCAGGGGGTGGGGTTTAATGGATCGGTCTATTGACCCACAGGGATTTTCCCCCATGGTGGGTCAGCAGGGTTCCCTGCGTAACATAGCGAGAGCACCTTCTAGTTCTTATACTTAACTCTATGGTTTTGTTACAAATACAAAGACATGTATATCTGTCAGTGTTTTCTGTGATACGTTTGTCTTTTTTTTTTAATTATAACTAATTTTTTTATTATTTATATGCTTTAAAAAGGTTTAATCTCGTGAACTGCTCGGGGTAGGATCAGCGTGAGGCGCTCAATAAATCTAATTTGTATTATTATTTCACATCTTGTGGTTTGTCTTGGCCGAGCGGTTAAGCGTACTGGACTCAAGCTCTGGTGTTTCTGATCAGCAGAGTGTGGATTCAAGCCCCGGTCCTATCACTTGGGTCCTTATAAGCAAGACACTTAACCATTATTGCTACGTCCTTCGGATGGGACATAGCAAGGGGTCCTGTACGTTGTGTAATGCACGTAAAAGAACCCGGTTACACTTATCGCTAAGAGAAGGGGTTTGCCCCTGTGTTTCTGGCAGTTGCTGCTGAATGAGCGCAGCACCTTGTAAACCCTTATAAGGTGCTACATAAATTGGTCTCGTACTTCAAAAACCTGTCTTAAAAAAATGATAATAATAAGTGCCTTGAGTACCTAATTGTTGGTAGATACATGCGTTATATAAGACTCCGGTGTCATCTTTCATTGCAAAGAATGACCTTTGGAATAAGTTGTGAAATTCCGACAAATCACACGTGTGGCTAAGTTTATTGTCAACTACAGAGAAACTCACTTTGCAAATTTGTTTTTAACTAACCTGTTGTCTGATTGATGTAGTGGTTGTACCACATGATGGCTTTCCCCTTGGCTGGTCTGACGTAGACATTAGCATCGTAGCAGTGGTGAGATAAATCATACACATCATTGTCGAGAGCCTACAAAACAAGGCAGAATTTCATTTGACTAAATTTACTTTCAAACTGGTTTTCACATATCTCCACAAATATTTCAAATAGTATCAGAAATTGGAGACTCATTATATTCAGGTTACAACAGAGGCCAATTTCATAGAACTGCTTAACGGTAAGCAAACTTATCTGCTTACTGCAGCAGAAACATTTACTTAAGCACAAGTGTATTTCACAGGTTAGCACAAAAATTAGGCGACCAGCTTGTGCATTCACCATGGATTTGCATTGTTACGTCGTTCATTTTCCTATAGTAAGCACCGGAAGGTTAGCATGCCTTTTCGTGTGCTTACGGTTAGCAGCGCTATGAAATGGAAATCGCACAGTAAGCACAGAATTGGCCGTTAAGCAGCGCTATCAAAAAGCACAAAGATAACTGCCACTAAATAGGCGAAGATGCACTTGAAATAAGATCAAACTGTTCAGCGTATGCAAAACGACAAATTTTGGGGGTTATCATTTCTGTTTAAAATACAAGAATTTTAACTTTAAGGAGGTAATTATAATAATAATACGCAGTTCTTATTTAGCACTTTATCACACCTGAAGGGCGTCTCAAAGCGCTTAGTATTTTTTCCTGCAAGGTATGCGGAGTTTCATTTTTGAAGTATGAGACCTGGGGTGGATTTCACAAAACTAGTCCTAACTTAGGACTAGTCCTATCATATGACTAGTCCTATAAGTTGGGACAAGTTACTCATCCTAACTCAAGATAAGACTAGTCCTAGTACTTTGTGAAATCCACCCCTGTTACATAGCACCATGTAACGGTTTACAAGGTGCTGTGGCGCAATCTGCAGCCGATCAAACCAGGAACACCAGGGTAGACCCCTTCTTTTTGCGATAAGAGCACTGGGTTCTTTTACGTGCATTACACAACACACTACAGCTTTACGTCCCATCCGAAGGACGCAACAATAACGGTTAAGTGTCTTGCTTAAGGACACAAGTGTCACGACCGGGATTCGAACCCGTAGATCAAAGAGCATGAGCATGTCTATAGGCAGTTTTCAGTACAGAGAGCAGAGGGTCAAAGGTCAGTAGGGTGTTAGGTCAAAGGTCACTGTGTCCTCGTTACCTCTTCCGAAAAAGTCTCGTTGTCTGCCACAGGGAATGCTGTTTCACCGCCGTCGGGTGTGTCGTCCAGATAGTAGAGGATTGTTAGGAATCTGGAACAAAAAACACAGGGATGGTCAGTGTCACGATTGTTTTCCCAGGCAGATGCATGGCATCACTGGTATCACTATGCAAAAGGAGTGTAATTCTATACAAATCAAATCTCCTGAAAACTGGTAAGCTGTTTTCTTGAGTCGATCTACAGATGAAATCTTCTGAACTTTCAGGCTCTTTTGTTCACTATTAGAGAACATGGGGGGGGGGGTGGGGGCAACGGGGGGGGGGGGGAAAGTGGGGGCACAGACATCAGTTGGGGAGGCACATGCCCTATTCCCCCCCCCCCCCCGCCCCCCTTAGTTACATGGGATGGAATAGACTAACCCATTAAGCCACACCCACTAAACACATTGACCAATCACAGCATTGACTGCATCATCACAGCACACGTGGGCAGCACAATGCGCGTCTCTTCAATGCCACACTGCACGACATGAACCACACATGTGTGTACAATTTCCAATAGCTTTTTTATCGTGTCGGACTTTTGTCGAACTTTCGGTGGCATACCCAAGGCTGTGATTGGTCAACATGTTAGGGGGCGGGGCTTAATGGATCTGTCTATTGGTACAGCTAGCCTCATGCAAAACATCATTGGTTTGGTTTTACAGCACAGAATTCATCAACATCCCATTATACACAATGTCTCAACAACCAAACCTGTGGACTCTTGATAGAACTGGTATCACAAACCTTAATTGAAGTGTCATTAGCTTGACTATTCAGTGCTGAAGTCTTCAAAATCTAACAGTAAAGGCCTACACTACTTCTATCAAAAAACCTGCGGGCCGAGTGGAATTGGTAAACCCAGCCAATGCAAAGCACTGATCAATGGCTTTGTTTTGCAGAAATGAATCCATCAAAATTCAACCGCAGTGACCAATCCTTTTGACTCTGAAAGAATTGGTCTGCCCAGCACTGATTTCACTTTACAATACAGACCCAAAACAAAAACATTTGTCAGTATAATCGGGGTGTCAACCTGAAAACATGACCTTTGACCTCTGAAGCTAGCCTACCTGCATAGACGTATCCCACTGTCAGGATCCCAGTCTTCTTGGAGTGTTCCTACTGTATGAGAACAAGGCATCTGTGGATCTAGCTCTTCCGAGTCATAGTGGGCATGAAAATGACCCCGACGCTCATAGTAGACGACCTGAGAAAAACCACAAGGGACATTCGAACAAAACATGAGCAATAAACCAATGCCCATAACAGAATTTGTTTTGACACTGTGACACCGGTACTAGTCGGAGTCTAATAATGGGCTGAGGAGGACGGTCTTCAAGCGGTTTAAATTCTGAGGTCAACAAAGTAAATGTACAGAACGAGATTTGAACCTGCAACCTCCAGGTTTACAAACTCTGGTTACTAACTGGTTACTGAGTTATCTAGCCCTATGACGGCAAACTCCCTTTATGTCAATATCTTTGTTTGGATTTTGACAACACGGAGTGTAGTATCTCGCCTGCCACAAAGGCCCTGGAATGTACAAGGTCACTCTACGTATAAAACAAAGGATATGTGGTCTGTGTGGACATAGATTGTAAAATAAAGTTGTTGGAGTCATTCCTAAGCTCTTGACGTTTCTGACAGGGTACTCTGTTCTGAAAGTCAAGACTCATCTCTCTGCTGGTTCTTCCAAAAAGACATTATTACGTGGTTGTCACTGGTAAACATGTTTCCTCTCACTTACCTGTAGTTTCTCACTGTGTTCCACTATATTCCCTGGTAGTCCGGTCAGTGCTGTTACTCTGCAAAAGTCATACAGATGGGGAATAATTGTACTTTCATTATTCCAAATTACTACCACATTCTGCCGTACTAACACAAAATATAACATTTGTTGTTAGTTAGATAGGCACTGTGTACTCAGTGCATTTGGAGTTCTGTAGAAAACAAATCCACAGGTTACTTGGGTGGGATTTGCACCCCTGACCCCCCACATTCTAGAACAGTTGTCTTAAAGCATGCAGACAACATTGTTAATTGTCAAAGACCAGGAGTATCTGCACTTTATTGGCGTGTCGTGGCTGAGTGGTTAAGAGCACCGGACTCAAGCTCTGGTGTTTCTGATCAGCAGAGTGTGGGTTCAAATCCCGGTCGTGACACTCGTGTCCTTAAGCAAGACACTTAACCATTATTGCTTCGTCCTTCGGATGGGACGTAAAGCCGTTGGTCCCATGTGTTGTGTAATGCACCTCAAAGAACCCAGTACACTTATCGAAAAGAGCAGGGGTTTGCCCCCAGTGTTTCTGGCATGGTCTGGCAGCAATATGCGCCACCTCACGTGTCAGACATTTCAGTGGTGTTGTCAAGGCTATGATTGGTCAATACGTTAGTAGACGGGGCTTAACGGATCGGTCTATTTGAGGTAGTTGAACAAAGGTCTTGACACTTACTTTTCCCTGAGATCTGTTAGCACCTCATCCTCACTGCCAAAATTGAGCCAGGCTTGTTGGCTGACGCGATTCAGTTTACTATCGTCATTCTTACAATGCTTAGCCATCCACCTTTTCATCTTTAAAAATTCAAAAAAGAAAGTTGCATATTTGCATTGATTTGAAATGCTGACAGGTTTTTTATTTCAAATTTCTTAACCTGTTGCTGCCGAGATTCTTCTTTGTTTTTGTCCCGTCCCCCTGGCAGGATTCTTTTGGCGGAATTGCCGGAATCTTTTTTCTTTGAGGGTACCGCTGGCACAAAGAAACCCTGACTTGACAATGCCAACAGAACAAAGATTCCTCTTTATTGGATCGTTCGTTTTGTTTCTCGACCAAGAAAATGTCAAATTCATGCAGTGTGAGTTGTAAAACATCGGCCGTTACCTACGACATAGGAGTGGAGCTAAACACGGAACCATGGCTCGATTGCCGGCCCACTCTGACTGACTTCCACTGAGCCAAAATACAATGAATGAACAATGGTGGAAGCCTCTCATTGCCTCAAAATCCTCTTCTTGGAACAAAAGAACAAAGGTCTATAATCGGGGATTACACAAACACCACCTCTCAACGGCCAGAAATAACAACATATTCAGGACCTTTTTTTGTCCTTGTGTGGGTGAAACAAAGCGTTAGACGGTGTGTGTGTGTGGTCTGTGCATTCTCTGCAGTTGAATGACCAGGCCACCTTTGATCCGAAATGACATAATAGCGTCTTTACACAGCTTCCACTTCCTGGCAGGGGAAACATTTGCGTGTAAACAGGACATCTGGCGCCAACTGGTTAACAGAGTAACACAGGTGTTGATTTAGACACTAGCCCAGCTTTACAAACACTTAGGTTAGTCCGACTTGATTCTTAAGTATCCCAGTGGGCTAGTCAAAACCAAACTGACTGAGTGTGAGTAATCTACATGAAAATATCACACACAAAATCACACAAACATGTCAAATTTCATGAGGGCTCGCCTTAACCAAATTACAGGATTCGAACAGGCCTCTTTTCACCGGGCGTGTGCGGTGATCTAGTGGTAAGACAACTTCTCTAGAATGGCAGGGGGTCTTGGGTTCGAATCCCACTCTAATAATATAGAGTACTCGAGAAAGCACCGAGTACACAGTGTTTAGCACACGTCGGTAAAACAAACATAGTGTCCACAAAGTAAGGTGGAGGTGGGTGGACGTGTGAGGTGTGGGGAAATAAAGTGCCTTGTGTAACTGACCTCTTGCATTTTTTCATGATCTATTTGGGAGAACTCCTGCAGATTCAGGGCACCATCAGCGTCTAGATCGAGATGGTTATCATGCAGCATCTTCAAGATGTCCTCTTGTCGAAGGAAGGTGTTGATCTCAATCAGATCATCGATGTTTGCAAGAAGTTCCTCAGCATCTAGAACCTTGAAACAATTCAAATTAATGCATTTTTATAATTTTTGGGTTATTTTGAGCTGACCAAATCTTCAAGTTAACTTGACAGATTTTGTTGATAGTTCTACCTTTTTAAGATTACGGTCAAATTTCCCCCGTGCCTTTTTCGAAGATGTTTAATAAAATGTTTAATATTTGCATCGCAACTTTGAAAAGAAACTCTTTTCATAAAATCTGGTAACTTAACCAGTTGCCGCCGGGATTCTTTTTCGTTGTCCCGTCCCCCTGGCGGGATTCTTTTGGCGGAATTGCCGGAATCTTTTTTCTTTCAGGGTACCGCTGGCACACAGAAATTACAAAGTGGTCCGAAATTACACAATGGCGTCGCAAGACGACCTCCGTTTCCAGGCAGGGGGAACATTTGCGTGTACTGACGTCATCCGGTTTCAACTGGTTAAATGATGTAACTCTTGTGTCAGGGATAAAAACACTTTAACACGTAAGTTTTGTGTAAATCTGTGGACATTTACATTTCCAATCTAATACCAATGAAAGCACACCTTGACGTGACACTTTCAGCTACAGCCACAGGCCATTTTGGTTGTTGTAAACAATGGGAGACTTTGTAACGCTAGATGGCAGCAGACTTACCCGGTAAATTCCAACTATTTGCATAGTTCTGAGCATGCGCACATTTTCAAGAACAATGGATTTACCTGGTAAGTCTGCTGCCACCTAGTGTCCTCAAAAGTCTCCCATTGATTTCTTAGCTTTAAGGCCCTTGACCAATAACAAAGAACTGTGTTCTCGGGTCTTTCGAAGTCTTACAAAAAGTCTAGTTTATAACGTGTCATGGCCAAGCAGTCCAACGCACTGGTCTCAGGCTCTGGTGTTTTGGGTCGGCAGAGTGTGGGTTCGAGTTCGTCAAGCCGTTGTTCCCGAGTCCTGTGTAATGCAAGCTAAAGAACCCAGTACAATTGTTAAGAGAAGGGGGGTTTGCCCCGGTGTTTTCTGGCATGGTTAGCTGCAGATTGCTTAGCATCACCTTGTAAATCTCATAATTCAAACACGTACCATACATGTACCTGACCTAAAAAACACAATAAGCACTTTGAGATACCCATTGATAAAGACCTAGGCCTCCATAAAAACTGATTGTTGTTGTTATTATTAAGAGTATTATTATTAATGTAAATGCTTTTCGAGTAAAATCAATTGATCAAGTTTTTCACCGCAAGAGGGCGCTTTCAGCGGCCAATTTCCTTGCATCACAATTACAGTTTTATATTTTTTGGACTGCCTGTACGTTGTTTTCTTGAATCAATGGCCAGATAAATAATAGTAATAATAACAACAATAAAAAATTAAAAAAGTTCGTTTTCATTGTTTCCTGTAACGTAAATTGGTTCACACATGCCCTCACACAGTCAAAAATACTGCGAATTCTTATGCCCACAATCGCATTTTGTGAGAGTGGGATTCTTACCTCATCTCCATTCGAATCAATATACCTGAAGTCATCTTCACTTATGACTTCCTCTTCATAATCTAGTGGAGGTTCTTTTTCAATGGATGCTTTGACTGAACTTTCAAAGAGTGTTTCCTTCAGAGCCAGCTCCTTGATGTGGTCGCATTCCTCTCCAGACAGGAACCCAGGAATCTCTGAACAACAACAAATCAAATCGGTGCGATCGGATGGACCAAATTTTAAAAAGATGCTACATCCATTTTCATCATCTAGTTTCATGGTCTAATACTATTATTTCACATCTTGTGGCTGAGCGGTCAAGCGCACTGGACTCAAGCTCTGGTGTTTCCGATCAGCAGATTGTGGGGTTGAGTCCCGGTCTTGACATTTGTGTCCTTAAGCAAGACACTTAACCATTATTGCTTCGTCCTTCGGATGGGTCGTAAAGCGGTAGGTCCCGTGCATTGTGTAATGCACGTCAAAGAACCCAGTCACACTTATCGCTAAGAGAAGGGGTTTGCCCCGGTGTTTCTGGCAGTGGCTGCTGAATGCGCCGCAGTGGTGCTATAAAAATTGGGTCTCATATTTTAAAAAAAACTTCAAAAACCTGTTTTAAAAATAATAAGCGCCTTGAGTACCTAATTGTTGGTAGATACGTGCCCTCTATAAAAATTGTGAAGAAAAAAAACTGTCCTAGGTTTTAGTGAAAACAGCAAAGTTACAGGGCCTCTGTTGCCCAGGTCTTAGCCTTTGTGCCCCTTCAAAAGTTTCCCGTAGACTTCAAGATTTTCCAATGGAAGCACCCTTTGCAAAATGAAAATGGCCTTGCCCTCTCTGAGATGAAATTCCAGGCCTGAATTAAATCAATTGCCTTGAGCCTGGCATCTTAAACTATTAAACATATTTTGTGTAAATTAATATTGGGGTGAACTAAGAAAAATTGACTGGAGCGGAATTTGAACCTGCGACCACTGGTTTATTGGTATGTTCACCCCAAAATTTATTTTAAAAATATATCCTGTCAGTTTCTCTTGTGCTTTATTGTTTGAAATTGTTTGCAAGTTAGAAATTCGGACTGTTCACATACAGTGTGCTAGGCCTGGATTGACTCATGCAAAGGGCAATGGTTTACAAAAGTGGTTAATTCGTCACCGTTTTCATGAATAGCCACTTATCTTTAAATCCAATGTTCAAAGAGGCGATTTTTCACGAACAGCCACTTATCTTTAATTAATAAATACCTAGGACAGTTTGTGGATTCTGATTGGTCAAAACGTGATCACGTGGGGGTGTATTAACGGCGATATAAAGACCGGCTAACAAAACAAGAAAGTATCGCCGAGAAAGAAAAGTTACAAAATGGACGATTTTAGCCGTTTATTTCGTTAAAAAGGTATTTATTAATGGGAATAACAGTGCGAGGACCCGGTCTTCACTGCTTGGTAATGACCTTGGGTGGTGGCTGGCCGCTGTTAACGACCGCGCCTCCGGCTTGGTCGTTAACAGCGGCCAGCCACCACCCCGGTCATTACCAAGCAGTGAAGACCGGGTCCTCGCACTGTTATTCCCTAATTAATATTTAATCATATATTAGCATTTCTCCATATAAAAAATACGATTCTATAGGTACGATTATGTACTTGAGTATCATTTAACATCGCATTGATGAAAAATAGTACTTTTTTTACCTGTGGAATGACGTTTTAAACACAAACAAAACAACACAAACAACGTTGATTATCTCAAAAACGTTATTCTCGCGCACAAGTGGCTGTTCGTGAAAACGGTGGCGAATTGTGGCCCTAGTTCTTCTGAATTTCTATGAAGTCTACTTTTCTCATGGAAAATGGACTTGCCCCTATAATCCATTCAGGTGCAAGGGATTTTATGAATGGGACAAAAAGAATGGTGACTCGGTCTTAATCGGCCGTGTCGCGGCTGCGAGACTGACGGTTTTAACAGGCCAATAAGACCTCGTCGACACTCTTTTATTTCCTTAGTAATGCTCACCAAACAATGGCGGGTCTTTGGCTAGGGTCTTTATCCGCAAAATCTGACCAGATACAAGTTCCAACTGCTGTATGTGATCTTTCTGAGAAAAGACAACAAAAACAAAAATATTTTTTATTATTATTATTATTATTATTATTAATTATTCTGGTTGTGAAGCCAAGGATTCTCAGAAAAGTAAACTTAATCACTATACTAGCCAAGAATCCCATGGAGAGAAGACAAGGAAGGAAGTTTCAGTTTTAGATGTGGGAGGAAAACCCCAGAGAACTATTCCAGGGACAAAAGAAGGTCTTATAAATACTGGCATTTTGTAGCTATTCGGAGGCAATTTTTGTGTAATCCCCGATTCCAGACCTTTGTCTTTTTGTTCCAAGAAGAGGATTACAAAACATCGAGAGGCTTCCACCATTCATTTCATTCATTTTATTTCGGCTGAATGGAGGTAAGTCATATTGAGTCGGCAATCGATCCATGGTTCCGTGTTTAGTGCCACTCATATCCCGTACGTAACGGCTGATGTTTTGCAGTTCACGCTGTGTGAATTTGACCTTTTCTCGGTCAAGAAACAAAACGAACGATCCAAAAAAGAAAATCGTTCTTCTCTTGGCATTGTCAAGTCAGGGTTTCTTTGCGCCAGCAGTACCCTCAAAGAAAAAAGATTCTGGCAATTCCACCAAAAGAATCCAACCAGGGGGACGGCACCCCCCAAAAAAATCCCGGCGGCACCTAGTTAAAAATGAGCCAAATTATAGCCATAATAGGGCTTTTCTGGCAATTCCGCCAAAAGAATCCAGCCAGGGAGACGGGATCGGGACCCCCCAAAAAAATCCTGGCGGCACCTGGTTAAAAATGAGCCAAATTATAGCCATAATAGGGCTATTTAGTAGATGCAATCCAAATTCAAGTGACACTTGATGTAATCACACTAACAGGGCACCTGATAAACCCCAATAACGGTACATGTACATTGTAAATAATCTGCTGGCAGTCGTTCACTACAGATATTAACTTACCAATACGCCATCTTTTGCACTTTATGGGTAACTTTGGGTTATGAGCAGCCAAGTACATGTAGTTCACCGACCAATCGTGCAAGGATTTTGATAAAACCATAGACCTTATGCGTCTGACGTCATGAGTCCCATAGAAATATGTACAAGCAGCGCCCTCACTGAGCTCAAAACAGCCGTAAGTTTACTGCAGGAAAACGGCTGTGCATGCCCTCTATTGTGTTGCATGTGGTATTTACGCGTCAAAACCAGGCCTGTTTGCTTCGTTCTTGAAAGAGCAAGGGCACCAAGGCATTTTCTTCTTAATAAAGGGTAACCTCTATCGGAGAAAGTGTAAATTTCTTTTGAAACGTTTCAAGGGCAGCAAGGCAATGACCAGGGGCATGGAGGCAATTGCCTTCGTGAAGTATCAGTCTTGCATAACCATTACAACTCCAATGTGTAAACAAAAATGACTGTCCATAAAGATAACCGTGTAACCGGCACAGGCTTACTTCAGTCTGTATAGGGTAAAAAATTATCGTTGGCATAGCAGGCCTCTCTTTCTCAAATGTACTTTTTAAAGTCTATACTTTTTTTTAAATTTCATTTTTTTTATTTCTGCCGGCTAGTAAAAAATAGTTTACCAGCCCGGTGGGCTACTCTAAGAAAAGATTAAGCGCAAGCCCTGTAGTAGTAGTACTGAACCGAAGAAAGAGCCCAGGGGCTCAAATTACAAGCCCCCACCCCACCCCCCAACTTCAGCCCCTACCTTAACAGGGTCGAGTTGGAACAGTCTCCGTCTTGTGTGAGGCTCTCCAAACAAAACATTTCTCCCTTCACCACCTTCTCTGCTCTCTGATCTGGGTATCAATAGTTCCGCCAAAGAGGCTAGTTGCATCCAAGCCGCGATGATGAGGATGCACAGCAGCCTTGCTGACGTCATGATGTCTCAATAGATGTCAAAACTATATCGAGGATAAAGAATATTATTTGGGGTTTTATCTAAAACAAAACGATAAGCACTGTCAGCGCTCCAGCAGGGAAAAGCTACAGTACGGTTCTACTCAGACTGCACTCATAAGATTCAATCCTTTTTTGGTAAGTGATGACGTTTTGGAGCCGGAAGTTGTTAGTAACAGTATTATTATGAGGCCATTAATTTCTGGTAATGAAACCAAGGGTGCCTCAAAACTTACAAAAGTGAACTTACAAAAGTGAGCATGTATTTGCACGTAGTTTGCCATCAGCTCAGATGACGTAGTACCCACAATAGGTCACGTGCGAACATGTGGACGTGTGGACGGGTGGTCTCACTAACCACCAGTGACAGTGTATACAATACTTTTACATTTCTGAGACATTTTCTGATCATACTTGTATCTGAAGTTCATAAAACTGCCGCTCAATGAACTGATCAGAAACAGGTGACGCTGCCTGTGCACCGCAAATACAGCACCGCTTTAAATGGCGGACGCTCTTTTGGAACAAGGATTTCAATAGATTATAAACTAGTAAAAGGTGGGTCAAATACTTTCGAAAATGTTCATTTAATATACATGTAGTTTCTGTTTCTGAACAATGTTGCTTTTATCTGATCAATTTTGCTTTTATCTGATCGGAAACTGGTTGCACCAGGATCCAAGTCAAAACTTCAAACAACAAGGAGTAGCGCGCCCCAGTTACTGTGTCTGGGGGTCATGTCTTCAGTTTAACTTTATATAACTTTCTGCAGAATAGTTACCTTACTTACCTACAGTGTAAAAACACGTTTGTTGGTTGGTATTTCACATATCAAGTTCCGTCTTCTCTTTATATCAGATTTTGACGTGTAGCATGCAATAAAAATGGCATATTCCGATCCCTTTATGCTGAGCGCAGACCGAGTGTGCAACATTTCACCAAAGATACTGCGCGCTTGTTTTTGGAAATTCCCCACGCTGGTTCCCGCCCATCCATAAAGCGAACGCCTGCTTGCGAAGACAACTAAAAAAAAGTTTTCCTTCTTTAGGTCAAAAGAGGGCGCACATCAGTGAACAATCCAGCGCAAAGTATGAAGTTTAGCACTCATTGCAAGTTTTTGCAACCTGGCTGATCTTGGGAGGGGCAGACACTGAATAATATTGATAATAATAACACAGGGTTTGCTAAAGCTCCTTGCCAAATGATACATAGGCAAGTTGTTAAGTTTTTAAGGAATGCAGATGGTTGTGATAGATTATTCCAGAACTTTGGAGCAGAGGAAGAAAAACATATCCCTAGCATGGATTCTAGTTTTTTGGGGCGGACAAAATTATGACAAGGCAGAATTGGTGAACAAGTAGTGCGAGTTGTGGTTATGGATTGACGTATCTGTGGAAGTGGAATTTGTAAAATGCGTCTTAAGCTTCAGAAGAAGGTTGATGTGATTTTTAATTGAACACTGAAACAGTACGAATTCTGAAGAGCAACGGGGAAAAACAATTACGACCAGAAATGAAAGACATGCGCAGATACAATGCTAATTACAAGAAATTCATACAACCTCGTTACTAATACTAAATTGACCTGAGTGCTTCTGGCCATTGTCAGTACCGGTAACGAGTTTATTATTCAGGACAGGTATTCGAATGCGCTGGCCCAAAAGCGGCTTCTCGATGGTCGAATAGACTGATCATCAATAAACAGAAGCATCACCGATCTTTGGGGAGCATTGGACTGGCCACACCTAGTATTAAGCAGGCAGCTCTTTTTCAGTCAGTCTACAATGTACCGCTGAAATTTAGTATTTTTGTCATTAAAAAAACCTTTCTTCACCAGGGTTGTTGAAGAGACACCTTGCTGAAAATCTGCGGTACGCTTCGTGCCGTCTGCATTGATACATTATTACCCGTTCTGACATCGTCTGCAAGGATATCACATCTTCAGTATTGTGAGCGGACCCATGCAATTGAAGGTGACTGCACACAACGATAATCTATGAGGCCTAAAGACGAATTCATAAAAACCTCGTCATCTTCATGCTGTTTGGCTTACTTTAAGATTAGCTCAAAATGAAGTGGCTAGTTTTGATCGGTATTGTTTATGCTGGGTTCGCGGATGATGCTCTCTGCCCGCCCGGTCAGACGGGGTTTAGTGGGTCTTGTTATCAGCTACTAGACATGGTGATGACGTGGGAAGCCGCCAATGAAACCTGCACTGCCATGGGTGGAGATCTAGCGGAAGTAAAATCACTCTCAGAGAATCAGTTCATCTGGGATATGTTCAGAGAAAGTGACCACAAGACGCTGGGAGTTTGGATCGACTGTGTTCGCGATGAACACGACGAAAATAGGTGGGTGCACCATCACGGGATGGAATGCAGTTACTTTAACTGGTTCTGGGCTGAGCCCAGTGTGATGTTCTTTCAGAATGAAAATTGCGTAGAGATCAGACGACAATACAACGGACAATGGAACGACATAGATTGCCTCACCGAAAACTCCGTGGTTTGTGAGCATTTCGCCATTCAACCAATCGCCCCGGCGATGAAGTGCCTGCAGGCCGATGCCACTGGCCGATTCGCGGCAAAAAAATAACATACCGTCAGAAATGAAATTGGTGCACAAAACAAATAAAATTAGAACCATGGTTCAGTAGGCCTCGATCACAACTGTTTACTAACTCTAGGTTACTTCGCCCAAGATGACAGAATCGTGGAAATCAGTCCACTTTAGAAAGGTTTCTAAGACTTACCACAAGCATCAAAAGAGAGACTTTTGGAGACTCACCAGACGATATCAATTGTTGTTGGAATTCTGCGCATGTTCAGAAAAACGTCAGCAATGGAAAATTACCTAAGTCTGCTGCCACCTTGCGTTCCAAAGTCTCCCATTCCACAGCAAATTTTGTTAAAAACCACGGATTGTTCCTTGTCGAAGAAGTTCAGGCTCTTTGGCAGCAGAGACATGATCCAAAGAGCAAGAAGAGCAATGAGAACAAGGGCAGAAACTTTTGCGGATAGAAATGAGGGGGAGGGGGCAAATTGAAGGACACTGGGGCTAAATATGGACAACTTTTGTTTGTCTTGTGTTTATTTCCATGCTGAAAATGCGAGCACTATCTTTTTTAAACAGACTTCTTTACTTTTCGAATTAACCTGAAAGTACATTGTATAATTATGCTTAATCTTATTCAGAATAATGCCAATTATGGCCTTGCCAATTAAGATTGTCCATGCCCATTCATGCGTGACTCTATCATCTTGCTCAGCTCAACTGGAAGAAGATAATGAGCTTTCCAAATACTGTAGACTCTCTCGGAAAATGTCTACCGGTTACGTAGTACCACCCTCCCCCCCCCCCCCCCCACCCAAAAAAATAAATAATAATAATAATAAATAAATAAATAAAATAATAAAATAAATAAAAATAAAATAAAATAAAACTATAAAAAATAAACAAAAATAATAATAATAAATAAACAAAAATGATTCGGGCAACTTTGGTGCACCAATCATTTTTTAGCGTGAATTTGGCGTAGGTCAGTGAACTCACGATCAGACAAGTCCGGTGGTCTTGTCATTTTCAATTGAATAAAAAAAACTTCACGGTTATCTTTAACTAAATTATCTTTAACTAAAACATATTGATGTTCAAAATGTTTACTTTGAATAATTGATAAATATCTTTCAATTCTGTTGAGTATCGAAGTATATTTTACCCATAAAGAAATGAAATCTTTTCTTGGAGCTTATTCGAACAAAAACAGTTTATACTGGATAGGTACTTTTTTTTCTCAATTTGATTCTGGTCTTTTGCAAAAGTTTCTGTGCCAGTACAAAGTTTGAGCTTCAAGCCCTGCGGTCTTGTGGATTTCTCCCCGAAATTCCAGCCCTGTCCCCTCGAGAAAACAACAACGAAAACAAACAAAAACAAAAACATACCTTATTTGTGCCGCTGAATTGACGTAAAATTTCCATCGGGAAATGAACTACTACTACTTTGGTTTTACCATACCACAGAAAGGTCGATGCGATGTTAGAAACCAAAAATATTATTTTAATCCCCACCGATTAAACTCCATTAGATCTTTCTCCCGTTTAATTCCTTCACGGTTGCTCTGTTGCCTTCGGGAGGTTACACACTAATGGGAAATAAAGATTAACCCTGACATAAACTATCCCTCGTTTCAGAAAGAAATGGTGATTACTTTAATCAAATATGAATGAACTGTTCTGACCAAATGATCATGGTGGCGACAGAAGAAGCCAATGACCCACGTTCATAGCAAACGCCACCAATGACGTCATATTATTGACCTCGTCCGTTCCGACTCATCCTCATAATTATTGACAGAACAACAAGTTTCTTAGTACAGCATGTTTGTGGTTGGGCTGTGCCTTTGGTGTAGAATTCGGCAGACAAAGATGCGGGTCCAACTTGGACTTTGCCTTTGAACAAAATATGGGTATAGATTAACAAGCAATTTTCAAAACAGTTGCCGTTGCTTGGTGTTCTACCTATTTTGTTTTTCAAAGGACAAATCTGCCATGAACCTAGCCAATATCTTTCTCATGCATGGCATACTCTGACTGTCTGCCGAATTCCATGCATGTGTCATCCAAGACACCATTCCCCCCAAATTATTTCCCCCACTATTTTAACAAAATGCTTTTTTTTTTTTAATCCAAACTGTGCTTTTACCCAAGGGCAACCCCAACTCCAAGTTCCAAAGTCTAAATGCCACTTCGAACTGGAGTTACGGTCTGGAAATGAAAATGTACGGACATCTGTCCATCAGTCCGTCCGGACATCCGTCCGTCTGGACGCCGTAGGCAATATACTCCGTCAGCCTATGGGGCCGATGGGTAAAAACCTCAAAAACCAAACTTTGGAAAAAATGCATTTTCAAGACCTCAGCACAATTCTTTTTATTGACATTCCCAGAAAGAAATTTACAGAAGTTAAGTTAAGGTTAGGCCTTCTTCGAAATCTGTTGCCTTCGGAGTTCTTGATTTGTCATCCAGATTTCTGAAATAATGTGCTACTTTATCAAATGGATGACATCTTTTAAGTTGGATGTCGACAGATGATGTATCTCCTCTCATCCTTTAATTTGATTTTCCCTCTTTTTGTCGTCACCCTGTGATAAATAGACATATCCATTATGCCCCGCCCCCATACACGTTGACCAATCACAGGCTTGGGTACGCCACCGAAAGCCCGACACGATAAATATCCTATTAAAAAATGGTAAACATGCCTGCGCGTACTTATAGCGCGCGTTGTGCTGTCCACGTGTGCACAGTGGTGATCTAGCCGATGTTGTGATCGGTCAATACATTAAGGAGGCGGGGCTTAATGGATCAGTTTATTACCACAGGAATTCAACATCCCACTTTGAGGATCTTAAATGTCACCCCGAGATCAGTATCTCAGAAATCTCAACAAGTTGGATGGCACCCCCAGAGCTCCGTAGCTGACAGACAGGTGTGCATATCAATTCAAAATTATAAACGTGAAGCCTTAATATAAGGTAACTATAGATAGTTCCCACCTGACGTCACACAGTATAAAGTCGGCCATCTCCACGGGCAATGATAATCAATTTTTTGTAATGCACAACTATGGATCCTGCGCAGTGGCGTAACCGGAGGGGCGGGGGAGGGGGCAGGGGGTTGGGCGGGAACTCCCTCTCCCCCACTCAGAGCCCTTGCCCCCCCCCCCACCCCCAAAAAATTGAAAATGCACAAGTGAATGGTTTGATACATTAAATAGCCCCCACCGATAGACCTTTATCATGCTGCAACCATCTTGGTCATGTTCCCTGTATCTAATAACAGTAATATATGCTAATATTCATTGTACAAAAAGGAACCAGACTATTTGCCCTTCCAGCCTCGGTTTGGTTACATTGGTTTGAATGGAAGAAATTCAAGATGGCAGCACCATGATAAAGGTCTATTATGTCTTTTCCCCCCCGCTTCCCCCACCCCCAGTATAGTTTCGCCACTGGTTTTTGTGTAAATAAAGCATGCAGCACACTGGAATGTCTTTGCATTTCTAGCATGATGGTCAGTGAGCCACTTGGCTGCATAGAAAAATGAGAGTGCTTGACCCAGCTCTTAGTCAAAACCCAAGTTGCCTGTTAAGATGGCGTCTATCGGGAACTATCTATAGAGTTATTAGCAGTGTTAATAAGTATAAATGTTTATGAAAGTTTATTTTATTGTTTGTAACAATAAATCACATCACAAAGAGTAAGATAATTTGTAAAAATATTTTTTAAGGTATAGACCAATCTTTAAATACGGACTTTCTCGCATTAATTGTACTCATTGGGCTTAACTTAAAGGAGCACTTTGCCCTCAAATCTCTTAAAATATTGCAGTTCGGAATTGCGCCTTATAAGGTTTTTCATACAATAAAATACCTATACAGTGTGTTGTGATTAGTAAGCACCGATTCAAAAAGCACACATTTGCCTCTGGAAATATAACCAGCAGAACCACACTCTACATAGGAACATTACGTCCACCATTTTATTTGAGACAACAATTTGGTTCTACAAAATGGCAGACCGGGTTCTGGCACGAAATTAACCAACAAAATTATCCTGTTTATGTAAATCATTATAAATCATTCATACTCATTTCATAACAAATGATTTTTATAGCCCAAAAGCGCCCAATCCGAAGGCAACGTGCCCCTTTAAATAAAAAGTCCCTCACAGAGGTGCCCTTTGCAATTGAGAAAAAACTGCCTTGCCCTCAAGACAGCAAGGAATGCCCTCATAGTCAATACGCTCATTACATTCACACTTTAGGTTATAAACCTTAAGTCCAGAAACTAAAGAAATGAAAGATTGAAAACAGATAAGCAGTACAAATATATTCTTCTATACACAATGACATTGCAATAAACTAGTATACACAGTGAACATTGTAATATGAGTGTATAAGATATGATTATTTCAACAATACATAATGCAGCTGCTGAGGTTATGTGACGTGGTAAGCCTCAATAAAGAGAAGTTTTGTCAAATGTTTAGGGCGAATAAAGGAGAAATTGACAAGAGCGGGATTCGAACCTGCCACTCCGGCTTAATATGCCGGCACTCTACCAACTGAGCTAATGTTGGCGTCTCCCTATTTTGTCAATATCTTTGTATAGATGTCGTTTACTACTTGAAATTTTATAGTAACCACAAGAACAAATAATAATGATATCAAAAGATATTTTATAGCTGTGACGATATTAATTTAAACCAGAATTCATTATTAGAGTTGTTACACCCCTATGTTCCGACACCCCTATGTTCTGAAACCTTTACGAATGTTTGTTCCTATTCCTAACCCCAACCCCAACCCCAACCCCAACCCCAGCGTGTAGATTACGAGGGGTTATCAGAACATAAGGTTGTCTGAACAAAGAGTTGCCGTAACAAAGGGTTACTGGAACATAGCGCAGTCACCATTAGAATAATAGTTTTTCAAACTAACCACATTTTGAAACATTTCAAAATTTCAGAGGTAAAAGCATAAATATGTGACTTGGTAAGCCTCAAAGCAAACACACAATTTTACATTAATAAAAACAAACCAGATATTCAACTATAGATATGATGATACTATTTCAAACCAAGATACCAATTCCATTGTTTAGAGTAACAGGTTTGGAATTCGGTGTATTTCGAACCATGCAAAATTAAGAACGTAGCAAAATTTCAGGGGTCAAAAAGTAACATGCCACCTACTAGGACCTGATATCCACTCTCTGGCAACGCCAGACACTCTAGTTTAGTGCTACCAGACCAATTCGAACACAAGCACTCCCTTTTCATTATGACATAAAAAAAAATAACAACAATGCTTGTTACTCGTTAAATTAATTTCAAGCGATACTTTCAAAAAGAAGAAGAAAAATGGAACTGATAAAATGAACAACAAATATTTAGAGGATAAATAGGAAAACTTTTTAAAAAATATATATACTTTTTAGTTTCCACCTTGTTCAGTGTGAAACGAAATCTACAAGATTTTCCGGATGCACATTTTGAAAAGTATGGTGCAACAGCGTTATCTATTACAGCGTCTATACTGTCTCGGAAAAGATAATTAGCTTCTAATTGATCTTGTAAAACATGTCTGTCAGAAAAGCTTCCATTTTAAAAGAATTCTCCGTTGAATGACTGAGAGCCATCTTTTGTTTGAAGATTGGATAGCCGAGTGCTCTAGGTTAAAAATGATAAGCATTTCATCTGAAAGCTTTCATTTGATTAGTCTTGGACCATCCTCGCCACCATGGGCAGCGGGCTGAATCGATACCTCTCGTGTTGAGGGAACCAATGACTTCGATACACAAATGACCAGCATCAACAAACCCGTCTGATTTCAATAACAGTAATGGATGATTGTGAATAAAAACCAGCATCCAGAAAACTTCATGGTGTGTTTATTGAACAATGGACGACAGGATTGTACGTTGGGGGGAAAAATATCTTGTGGTCGGGGGGGGGGGGGGGGTGGTAAAGAAGTTGAAAACTGACACGAATGAACAAACATATTACCTTCCTTTTAAAATGTCTTAGTGATCTTGCCTCTAAGAATACTAAATTGTCAAGTGTTGCACATAAAATGCCTACATGCAAATCATTCCGTTTGAAACATACCGAGATTTATAAATCCAGTAAAAACCCTGTTTTCATGAAATAACAATTCCTACAAATGTTTTTAACACTTTGTCCACTCTCACAACAATAGATCTTGGGAATACTTCACACAGTGTGTCCATTGTCCAA
Source organism: Marthasterias glacialis (assembly GCA_911728455.2). Lineage (NCBI taxonomy): Eukaryota > Metazoa > Echinodermata > Asteroidea > Forcipulatida > Asteriidae > Marthasterias > Marthasterias glacialis. The sequence goes on from OU452225.1 coordinate 24,596,867, forward strand.
GAATCTTTACAAAAAAAAGATTATCTACAAACTTTCTACCTTTTTTTTGAAATTTTCTATATCAATAGTAGAAAATATCAATAAAAAGTTCAGAAAGGTTTCAGAATCTGGTCACAAATATTTCCAGTGATAAATTACAACTGTCAATGAACACCCTGTATGCGTCTCCTTGTTTAAAATACAAGGCCCGATTTTCACCGACATCGTTTTATAAATTTTTCTCTGAACTAATTTTGACAGACGATGCCGTTTCAAAACAACAAAAACTTTCGGATATATGCAATGGATAATGCACAAAGTATATGTAATGTGCAAAATTGTTTGTTCACGGATGATGAACGTGATTTAATGTAGGGATCTGGACAAGAACTAATTTTAAGCTCTTCATTAACAAACACGACCCATCGGTGGATTTTTCCGTGTAATACCTTAAACTGAAAGCTTGTCAATTTCTTGAATCTATAAAAAAATAGCTCTTTCAAAATTTCAATCTCAATTTTGAAGTCTTTTCAGCCAAAAATCGGACCTAGCATCTCTAAAGGATGTGGTCTAATTTCATCGTGCTGGCGTGTTGGACACAAACAGGCTTGGTCTGAAACAGGATGCCGGTTTTGTACCTGTATGACATTTTTTACAGAGGAGCTCCAATCCGTACTGTAAAAATGTGTAGTGGAAACCTTTTTTATTTCATGTGAAATGCCAAGTTCGATAGCCAAAATAAAATTACTCTGGCCTTACCACACCGACCAGATCGGTATAGAAAATAACGCTTACTACTGGCTCAATTCACCTGACGTCATCATCACAATAATCTTGGTTGTATCATTTTGGGGGTCCATGTCCACGTGTTACACAGTGTAGTGCGTACTTTAGGTGACGTGGCGTTTACACGCTTACCATAATTTGTAGGCGCAATTTGACCCCAAAAAGGTGAGCGTGGCAGGAGCAGCTGCGTGTGGCGTTGATGCAAGGGGTCAATACTTATTTGTTGAGTAAGAAATTGAAGGAAGCAATGTAAAACGGCATATATATAAATATGCGTCAAACGGCATTTTTGACTGGTAACTTGAGCCCTACTTCATGAAGCCGATTAGCACAAAAATATGCTCATGAAGCACTGTAAAAATGTTGCTTAGCAGAAACAGGTTACCAGCCAAAAATGTCATGTAATGTACACAACTAGTATGTGACTGGTACCCTGCTTCATATTGCTTAGCATATAAACTTATCAGTCAATTTTTTATTTTTTTTGCTTACCAGCTTTATAAAAATGTGCCTGTTTCTGCAAAAGCCTGTCTTCCCGGAGTGAATTGTAATGACGCCATAGCACTATGAAACTGGTCCCTTGTAACTTTGTATACTTATGTTGAGAAATCGAGACTTCATGGCAGTTACGGAAGAAGCTGCCTTGACGTATGATGACTACCCCTTCACAGCAAGGAGTCAGGAACCTACAAAAGACAAGAAATTACAGAAAATTTATTTGGTAATAGTAATAATTTGGGAGACTAATAATTGCGAAGGATGCGGCTACTTTAGCAATGGATTTACCTGGTAAGTCTGCTGCCACCTAGTGTCCTCAAAAGTCTCACATTATAGACATTTGCATGAGCATACCAACCGTACACTTTTTCAGGACACCCCTCCCCCCCCCCTACCAAAAAGTGTACAAAAGAAAATGTTGAATTCTTTCAAGCTATTTTGCTATCAAGCTGTGTTCGTAAGTGTAGGATGCTGCAGTAAGTCTAGCTTCGCTGGCGATTCATGCATGTGGAACTATCAGCACGACATGGAATTTGATGGCTGGTAGTAAAGGTTTAGCTTGCACTCGATTCTATTCCACAGTGACTGGAGTTTAGCCATCGATAAAACCAATTGACAAAATCAAAAATTTTTTTAAGGGAGCGTACACAGGCTGCAAACACCCTCCTCCCTGCCCCCTCCCTCCCCACCACTTTATGCGTCTGGTTTGCATGCTCATGAAAATGTCCATAATTGTTAAAAGCTATTACAATGGTTGCGGTACCCGCTGCTAATAGGATTCAAACTGCCTCTAGCTGACGGGCAATCTCGGTAGTCTAGTTTGTAAGACATCTGCTCTAGAATGGCGGGGGGATCGTGGGTTCGAATCCCACCCGAGGAATATGCCTAAGGATTTTTTTTCACAGGACTCAGGGGGAAAGTACTGAGCATACAGTGCTTAACACACATCGGCGTATGGGTAAAAAACACAAATAATATTCTTAATCCCCGATGCAAAATTAACGTCTATTGTTAAAAGCTGCTAAGCAAATAATTGACTTACGGCATTTTTAAGGGCTTGGTTGACATCATTGATGAGGTCTTCCATATCTTCAATGCCTACAGAGAGTCGGATAAGGGTGTCATCTATACCAAGTACCACACGCTGATCTGGAGGGACTGAAGCGTGCGTCATGACGGCCCTGACGGTATACAAACACAAAGTCGCGTCAGCACAAAGACAAAAAAAAGTTTACAAACATCACATCTAGCTGAAACCATTCCGGATGTACGGTGCCGTGACAAAACAACTGCGGTGATTAATATCTTTCCAAGATGGTATATAGACCAGGGGCCACAAAAAAAAAAAAAAAAAAACTAATTTATGACTAGTCCTTTAAGTTAGGACTAGTTACTCGTCCTAACTTGAGATAAGACTAGTCCTAGCACTTTATGAAATCCACCCCAGGTAACCTGTGATCTTACTGGTTAACAAAAAAGTACCAGCCGTAGGCCGAGGCACACGGAACAAGGTTTTGCAATTCACGGTGCATGAATTTGAAATTTTCTCGATAGAGAAAACAAAAATCACGGTGCAATAAAGAGAATCTTTCTCTTGGCTTTGTCAAGTCAAGGGTTCTTTGTGTCAGCGGTACTTTCAAAGAGAAATGATTCCGACAAATCCGAGAAAATAATTCCATCAGGCTGGACGGGAAAATTTTTTTAAAAATCCCGACGGCAACTGTTTTATTAATTAAGTAGCAAAATGTCATTGCAAAAATGCTGTACTTCAATTTGGTTATAAAGTAAAAAAATTCATGAGCAACAGAGACTGTGCAAAACTTACGGGAGCTCAGCTAGACTCTCGAAGCCACCCAAGCTCTCTGCCAAGGTAAAGACCTTGATGTACTTGAAGAAGTCTTGGGCTTGCACCAGACCGCCTTTGATCCGGAAGGTCACCATTCCACTGAAGCCTCTCATTTGCTTCTTAGCGAGTTCATACTGAGGGTGGGATGGAAGACCTGGATTGTGAAGAAGGGGGGGGGGGGGGATAAGCGGCAAGACAAAAAATCAGTCATAAGTTAATTTACCATGATGCAGGCCTCGATCTTAAGAACAACGGGGGCAGGCCACTGCTGGCCAAATTAGAGAAATTGGACAAGGGCATGCTGGCCAAGTTGGTAGTGACAGTGCAATTTTTCTGAAGGGCATGCTTGCCAACTCGACAGGGCATGAGGCCAATGGCCTTGGTGGTTTTGGTTAAGATCAAGGCCTGATGATAGATACTTATCAATCAAAATGTATCAATCGTAACACATGGTTTTGTTTTGAAGAGTTAAGGTTATCAATAGAACTTTTATCATCATGATGAGGCCATTTTGTTTTTCCTTCCATTATTCAAGTTAATGTAACCATACTGAGGCTAGAAGGCACAAATATACAAGTAGTCTTAGAATGACTGCTTCCAGGGCTAGCTAATTTCATAAGGCCTGTAAGTGCAAAAACTTGCTAAGCGCAGACAAATCTTACTTAGCAAAAAAAAGTAACCAGCCCAAATTCCATAAAGTTTAAATTGTTACGACTGGTGCCTCATTTATTTTTTGCTTAGCAAAGAAATGTGCTAAGCAGCATTTTCTGCTTAACAGCTTTATGAAATTAGGGAAAGTGAAAAACCAGTGTCAACCATTAAAATGTCCCCCCTCTAAAAAGCCCGGTTTCGGTTCTCAAGATCCAATATCACTGCTGGCTATAGGTTTAGTCTGGGACTTGAACCTATCCCCACAATAGTAACAGAGAGGAGGATCCAAGTCATCAGTCTCTTGTCGTGGGAGACTTTTGTGGAAGCTAGATGGCCGCAGACTTACCAGGTAATTCCATTGTTTTTCGGAATTTGGAATTATGCTCTGGTCTGTCCCAGGGTTCTGCCCATGCACAAGCTAGCGTATCCAGCCAAAACGCGCGAAAGTTTAGTTGATAAGCTCAATTTTGGCCAACTCGCAAGTTTTTGTAAAAAAAAATTAAAAATCACAAAATAAAACTGTTTAAAATGCTCCAGACTGCACAGTAGAGCTTTTAAAACCAAACATAAACATCAAGTAAAAACCATTCCAAGGACCTCGTTTGAACAATGTAGAGTACTTCGGCTGAACTTTGAAAAAATCCTGGGGAGTACCCTGTAGTCTGCTGCCACCAAGCGTACCCAAATCTCCCGCTGGTTAAGCACATCAAACATTGGCTAGGCTCAGAGTGGGATGTGCACCTTAGCCCGCTGACCTGCCTACCCAAGCTCTCCCTACACTAAATTCAAACGCCACATACCTGGGTACTTCACGCTCACTACCCTGGGATTAGCTTCCAGCGCCCTGGCAACAGCGAATGCGTTCTTCTCGTGTTGGCGCATGCGGACATGCAACGACTTGATTCCACGATTGACGAGGAAACAGTCAAAGGGAGACGGGACTCCTCCAGAAGCTGCCGGAGAAAACAACAACATGTCAATAGAAATATGTCAGAAGGCAGACATCTTGATTTTGTTTCTATAGGAAGTTATGCCATACTACCAGGGATAATAAGAGTTGACGAATTTGAAAATTCCCAAATAATGCCTTGTAGGAATGGGTTCTCGCTTGAATTCTAGACCCAGAACCTCCCGGATGTTACAATTTCGGAGGTTTACAGACTCTGTGCATCGCTAGAATGACAAAACTAAAAGGTTTGCAAACACCAGATTATTTCTCTCTGCTGGGTTTTATGGAAAAAGTATGAACGGAACTCTGTAATGGTACCATCTGTTATAAAAACAATACACTGAAATTTATAGCTGTTCTAAACTATTATGTGTGTGTAAAATTTTGTGCAGAAAAATTTTGATAGGTTTGATTAACCCACCTACTGCTAGACCATTCAAAACCATTCAAAATTCAAAATCTGGTCTTTTTCCATTGCTATTGTACACACATGGTATAATCACTTGAACAGTGTTGATATCAAGCTGTACTACCATTCGAAACCATTCATAGCATAGAGGGTTCATTGATTCACCACAGCTGTACTACCATTTGGAACGATCCTCACAAGGCTTTGTATCAGGTTATCGACCATTCAAAACCACTTGGGGAATCAAACACTGTACACAGTTATCTCACTATTCAAAACCACAATAGACCGATCCATTAAGCCACACCCACTAAACACATTGACCAATCACAGCACTAGCTGCATCATCACTGTACACGCGGGCAGCACAATGTGCGTCTCTTCAATGCCACACTGCATGACACGAACGCGCACGCTGTAAGTGCGCGCACGCATGTTTACATCTTCTAATAGGATTTTTATCGTGTTGGACTTTTGTCAGACTTATGGTGGCGTAGCCAAGGCTGTTATTGGTCAACACGCTAGGGGGCGGGGCTTATTGGATCGGTCTATAGTGAATGGTTTCAAAATGGTGCATCAACTTATTCGAAAAAAGGCACCAAGATTAAAAGGATTAAAGAAACTAATTAGTATCGCAAATAATCTTGAGGTAAGCCCACTATACGTCTTCATTATCTTACCATATTGGTTGAAATGCAACTTGTCCAACAGGTCTTCTCTGTTTGTAGCTATCAAGCCCATCACGACGTCGCTGTGACCGTTAACATACTTCGTTGCAGAGTGGTACACAATATCTGCTCCGAAATCTAGAGGGCGCTGTTCACAAGAGATACAAACATAATCAAACAGAATCAAGTGACTTCAGCTATGGCCATCAGCCGCGACAACGCTGAAAAGTAGTCCTTTGGAGGTCTGGGGAGTCTGGTTGGCTCAGTGGTTTCTTTCCCTGCCTTTCACCTCTGTGGACCCCGGTTCGAATCCCGGACTGGAGCCTTGCATGTGGATCGGGTTTTCAGTCCCTACCTGACTGCGTGGGTTTTCCCTATTTGGGGTTTTCCTCCCACATCTAAAACTGACATTTCTTCATCATCTTCTCTACACAGGTATCTTCAGGCCTACGGGTCACAGTGCCTGTTGCTTTTTTAGGGTCCCTTGGTTTCATTACCAAATAACTAAATACAAACAAATAAATAAATTAATTACGTAATTGAAAATTTTAAGGTCAATATTATGTGCACGTTTCTTGTCTATTTGTGCTATGCTGACGGGCGAAATATTTAGTTGTACTTTTTTATCTTTATTCATGAAGGTTTGTCATATGAAACTTCAACTTCCGGTTTGACAGGAACTAAAGGTCAAATGGGGTCACACCTTGTGCATGGTATCTAGAATTGTCAGAGAGCTTTAAATTGATGTAACGATTATTAATGTACCACGTTTCATTAATAAGGTACATATTTTTGTAGTACAAACTTATACTTCCGGTTTCGACCGGAAGTGAAGGTCAAATGAGGTCACACTTTGTAAATATTTGTAGAATCGTCGAGGGGCTTTAAATTTAGGTTATACAATTAATATACAAATTTACGTAATTCAGAATCGATTTTTCATAACAAAACTACTACTTCCGGTTTCGACCGGAAGTGAAGGTCAAATGGGGTCACACCCTGTGTAAGATTTGTTTAGTACTTCAATACCTTTCATATGGTGTAAAGATCATGTATGTAGCATGTATTATTCTTAAGATATGATTATTTTAGTATAAAACTTCAATTTAATGTAATGACGTCATCGATGACGTCATCATTCCCAAAATTTTGCTTTGTCATATACACACTGTTGTCTAAGTATGTAGTAAGTATCAAGTCCGTACATGCTTCAGTTTTTGAGATAGCAAAATAATTATTTTTTCGACCTCGTGTATCAATTTCGTTGTGACGTAGCTATGACGTCATATATCACATTTCTAGATTGCTCTTGAGCTAAAGAAAATATTATTCATTGAAAGTTAGTTGATATTTTTAATCACTTAGGCTTTAGAGCCCCAAATAACATGAATTTTAACTTTAACTTCCGGTTTCTACCGGAAGTAAAGGTCAAATGGGGTCACGGTGTGCATACAATTTGTCCCACATCACAAGACCTTTCATATGCATTAAAGATTTTGAATGTAGCATTTGCCGTTCTTGAGTTATTAAATTTTTGAATTATTTAACGTTTATTTACTGTCATGACGTCATTAATGACGTCATCATTCCAAAAAAGTTTCTGTATCATCCACTCACTAATATGTTTGTACATGGTAAGTTTCAAGTTCATACAAGCTTAACTTTTTGAGAAAATTTGTGGACAAGTTTCGACGACTAAGAAAGCCCAGAAAAAAAAAAAAGAAAAAAAAACAGAACAATAACAATAGGTTTTCGGCTGCTGGCCGAACACCTAATAAATACTGTTCACCAATCCGGCCACATCCACTGCCGAAGACCCAATAACACCAACTCATCAAATTCAGAACAGCTGGTTCTGATGAGTAAGTTCAGTTTGAGGAGAGCATGCCGAAACTTATAATAAGAAATCAGCACTTCACTTTGGGTGTTGACTAACCATATGGTGATGTAATTTGCTTAGAACGAGTAAATAATCCTGGAGGGGGGGCAGAGATATATTGAAGAGGGGAAAGGTCTTATAACTTTGGGGACCTTTGCCTTCTTTAGGTTTTTCCTTGGTGCATCATGAGATAAGCCATAAGGAGTTGCATTTATTAGTTTAATCTTTGGGGTTCACCATATGGTGTCTAATTGAAAAACTGTTTGGTTTGAAAAAAAGTTTCTGTAAGCCTTAAGAGAACATAGCAGCTGCAAATGGTCCGTGCCAAAACGCCCCCAGCCGCTGCCATCGACAACAAGATACGACCTACTTCAACTCACCCAAACCGTCAAAGGAAAGGTTACGCCCTAAATTGAAATTTCCCAATGTCTCCCATGCTAATCCACTACCTGCATTTCTAAAAAAAAACACAATTTCTGCTTTGTATTGTTATTTTCTTTCCCCCAGACATTTATACTAGGAAAAAAATGTATCCTGAAACTCAACAAATATTTATCATGCAAGGGTGTATGGTGATGATTACACACAAAAATGATTAGACCTTAAAAAGGGTTAAGGCGAACTTACCTGGAAATATGGTGAGGCAAAGGTGTTATCCACCACCACAAAGATGTCGTGAAGATGTGCGATTTTACAGACCTCTTCGATATCTACCAGCTTCATCGTGGGATTGGTTGGGGTCTCGATCCAGATCATCTGGAGAATAAACAGACGAAATCCAATCCAATATCATATAAACAAAGATTCTGCCTTTTGATTGGATTAGAGCCCGTCACATGATATGTCTTAATTTTACTAGAAAAATAGCCTAACGCGACGCGCTATACACGTAGCAACCAATGAACAATACCTATTAACCCCTTGCACGCATGCACACGCGGCGACTGTGCCACGCCCACTCTTCTGGAAGTCAGTAGGTTTACGCGTAAACGCCGCGTGGCCTAACGCGGAGACATTGACTTCCAAAATGGCGCAAACAAGATTGTTGTGATGATGGCATCAGGTGAATTTGGTCGATAGCGACCAATGTACTATACCCAAGGCAACAGCAGTTTCTTGGTAACTAGACGTCTAGGAACAATATATGAATGGGGTGTTATAAAACAAATACTGACGGCTTTTACTCGTGCTATGGTTAAAACTGCAACTCCCTCAGTGATCCCCGCAGCATTCTATGTTTCATCGGCTTCGCCTCGGGGAAAAAAAACGTGCCAGGGATAACCTTGGGAGTCCTAGTTTTAACCGAAGCAGTCAATTTATAGCAGTCAATATGTGATAAGCACCGTATTGACCCAATTCACCTGAAGTCGTCATCACAATAATCTTGGCTGTACTACTTTGGGTGTCAATGTCCCCGTCAGTTGTGCAGTGCAGTGTGCATTTTACCCGTTACGGTGTTTACAAGCTTACAATATTATTGACTCTGGACTCGGGAAAGTACTGAGTATACAGTGCTTAACACATATCGGTGTATGGGTAAAACAGTACAAATAATATTCTTTATCCCCGGTGCAAAAATTAACATCTATTATAATGGTTGAGGTACCCGCTGCGAATAGGATTCGAACTGCCTCTAGCTACCGGGCAATCTCGGTAGTCTTGTTGGTAAGAACATCTGCTCTAGAATGCCGGGGGTTGTGGGTTCGAATCCCACTCGAGGAAAACACCTGTGAATTTTTGTTCACAGGACTCGGGAAAGTACTGAGTATACAGTGCTTAACACACATCGGTGTATGGGTAAAACATCATAAATAATACCATATTGTTAACGTACAATTTGACTCCTAAAATGGTGAGCGAGGCAGACAGCAGCAGCGTGCACCATTTGTGCAACACTCAGTGCTCCCCACCCCCCATGAGTCTTATGGGCAAACAAGAGTCACCCTGGGATTCATCGGCCCTTTACGAGACTATGGCTCTGGCTTTGGCTCAGGATTGGGCTCCATCAGTAACTTGTACACTTTCCTTACGGGACTTCAAACAGGCAGACGGGAGCCCAAGCCTACCTCAGCCATGGTTTCGTAAAGATCCATTGTGTCAACGTACCTTTGTAGTAACATCTATGGCAGCCTCAACACGTGATGCATCACATGCGTCTACCATCTTGACCTTTATGCCAGAATTGACTAAGATACTGTTGAAGAAACGGTTTGTGCCCCCGTACAAGTCGTCCATAGTGATGATGCTGTCCCCACATTTCAGCATCTGACTGATCGCTGTGGTTGCGGCCAGACCGGAGGCAAACGCCAATCCTGGTGGAGACAGAAGTCATAAAGCAGTCAGTCACTAAATTCAGTTTTCCATTCCGGTTTTTTTTTTTTACATTGACTACGGGTTCAAATTGTCGTGAGTGATTTCCCTGACTTGACATGGTTGGCGAGATTTACCACACATTATTTACGATAATGTAATGACACCATATCAAATCATGAAAACCAGCCAAGGCGGAAAATAGAACTAAAAATAAAAGTCTCAAGAGATGTCTTAGCTATAGAACCTGTAACAATTTTATTTAGCTGTTGAGCTGAAAATTTTGCTACCAAAATATATCCCTCTGACAAAAAGTGTCTGCAGGGAACCAGTTAAAAACTATTGTATGTTCATTACACAACAATTTGGTTGGTATTTTCTGTGCAAAGCAGATTTTAATGGCGAATGCCTCTTTTATAAAATTTGATCACGTCTTTATAAAATTTGAATGCGTCTTTATAAAATTGCTGGCTCACTCTGACCAGAGGCCAGGCCTCACATTACAAAGGTGTATCATGTCCTGGATGTAGATTGGAGCGAGATGATGAAGTGCCTTAAAAGCGAGAAGGATGATTTTGAACTGAATTCTGAATTGTACGGGCAGCCAGTGCAGTTGATGAAGTGTTGGTGTGATGTGATGCGGTGATATTTCTTGGTTCCAGATTTTGTTCCGTCCCAGAAATGGGCCCTCACAGCCAGGACTTTGTATCTCGGCACAGAGGAAGAACTCACCGTATTTGCCGCCCTCTATTGCAGCAATGCAGGTTTCCAAGACCTTCCTGGTTGGATTCCCACCACGGCTATACTCATAACCCTGTCAGGAAAATAAAAAAACATTATCACATCTGAGAAAGAAACGTAATCAACAAAAACTGCCCATACAATTCCTTTTTTCAAAGCAGTTTCCCTAGTTATAATATTATGATCATCATCACGCCTTTTTGTTTTTGATTGTTAATAAAGGAACAAAAGAGTGGTGACCGAGGTCTTAAACGGCCGTTTAAAACCAGCAGGGTCGTGGCTGTGTGAAAGGGCACCAAGACCAAGACCAGGGCAACAGAGGCCATGGCCTCCGTGTAAATTCCAGGTCTGCATTATCGCAAAAAAATCAAGTCAAATCAAAATATTTAAATGTCAACACATGTTTAAATGTCAACACGTCAAACCACACCATCCTAAACTATCCAAGTCTACAAAATACACACTCCTGAAGTGTTGACTCAACAGTGCTGTGAAAAAAAGTTCCAGTTAAAAGCTCCTGACTATTCATTGACCTTGGCAGATTACATTATGTAATGTTACCATTAACCCACCACCCCCATTTCACCAATGGAATGACCTTTTGTTGACCAGCCAATAGATGAAGAGAACATTGGGCAACGCCTCTGAAATGCCCTCAAACAGTACTTCACAAGGGGTCAATTTGCATACTGTATGGCATGTGTGCTCACTCAAACACACACAAAACATCACTTGAGTATATTTGCCCACTGACTGGTTGCAGCATAGAGCATGGGGGAAGAATATCTTCTATGCATAGAGAACGCAGGCAATGATCATGTACAATACATGTGTGTCTCCATTTTTACTGATAAATCTTTTAGGATGACAAGACAGATCCCTCTGTTAAGGAGGTGTCTTTGCGCTTGGCTTGGCTGTAGCCCTATATAGGACTCTTCCTCTGTGCCGAGATACAAAGTCCTAGCTGTGAGGGCCCATTTCTGGGACGGAACAAATTTCAGAGCCCCAAAATAAAAATAAAAGCTACTGTAAAAAGCTATTTAAAATTGTATACGGCCATGGAATGTTAACCCAGCAACTCAGGTGCGCATCCGGACCCCACAGATTAGAGATTTTAAAAAGACTGGTTCCTGAACTTTTCAAATCAATTTGATTCTCATCGTCACAAGGAAAAAAGCATTACCAAAGTGATGATCTGGAAAGGACTTCAGACACCTTGACGGTTGACCAACTCAACTCGAGATAACTCAACGAGTTGAGACAACTCAATGGTTGGGACAAGTCGACGGCCAAGTTCTAGCTAAAGACAACTTGACGGTTGAACCAGTAGACGGAGAGCAGGGGGAGGTATCTCTGTCTATGCCGTCGACTTGTCTTGTCTGGACTGTCGAGTTGGCGAACCGTCGTGTTGTCTCGTGTCGACTCGGTCAACTGGCCAGTTGTCCCAGTCTATTCGTTTAAAATAAAAATATCACCTTTGTGTTAAGTTGTGTTTTTTACATGTTTGTGTAAATCCAACATCAATATCTGCTTGTACATGTACATTGCTGAACTTTGTACATAATGTCTGAAACCATTGTATTTTTAGAAATCATGCAAAATAAAAAAAACCAGACACACACTGCAGTAGATTTCAACTGTTATGAAACCCTGAGATAACAAACATTTGACTACACTGATCACAGCCTTTGGCTCATTTTTTTTTTCAGCACAAAACATACCAAAGATTTCTGTTGGATGCAGATTGCCGAGGACAAACCGTTAAATTAGAAAGAGCAGTATCAAATGCTGAACTGTTGTGTGTATTTTTTATAAACACAGGCAAAATAAAAACAACAAAAGTGACCCGTAAACTATTTCATTCATTGCTTTATTTAAAAGAAACCCTTTCTATCTGCCACTTCAGATGTAGCTACTGCTAGGCTCGAACATTCCCTATTTATAGATAAAGGATTGGCTTTATTATCTATTCAACAACATTGCCAGCTGTAGTCAAAAGCAACAGCCACATGAATGAAGCTCAATGGCTTGTCTGACACAACAGCTTTGGCTAAATTCTGATTCTGGTTCATGCTGGTTTTGTGGGACCTTCAGCAACTGGTTTTTTTTTTTTTTTGTCTGGATGAATCATGGTGTGACGACAAAAATTGTAAAAAAAAAACACACACACACAAAAAAAAACGAACAAAGATACTGACAAAATCTGAAGACCGCCAACATAGGGCTAAATCAGCTCAGCTGGGAGAGCACCAGCATGTAATTGCAAACCTGGAGGTCTTGTTTTCAAGCCCTGCTTGAAACAATTTTTGTTTATTTACCCCCCAGGCCCCCAGAAGAAGAAAAGAAATGAAAAAAAAAAAAGCCAGACATACGCCTTTCTTCTTTTTGTAATACAGGTAATGTTTGAAGCTTTGCATGGCGTGAATGATATTACAGGAAACTATAACAAGTAAACTAGTGGGTTCAACCACGTATAAATCTCTTTTTGAGCTCAGAGCCACCACTCCTCCCAAAAGAGATTTATACATGGTTGTACCCGCAAGTTTACTAGTAAATTTATAGTTTCCTATTTGTAGTACAGGTTGTCATCGCTGTCTGAAACCACTGCACATCAGAATAATCACCACGCAACAGTAAACATGTGAAAATTATTCAACACCATTCAGAAAAAGGAAGGGCAACAAGCTCAAAGGCAAAATAAGTGTAAAATACAAGTATGCGGGTAAGCATTGCAGTTCGCAGAAATCTTTTTATGCCATTGTGACTGACTGAGAAACTTCAACTTGTGTATAGTTACCAGCTTGACCTCAGCGATAAACAGCGCAATAAAAGTAGAATGTTGGGCTGGATTATTTTCTTCACAGCCCATAAATTTTAAAGCAATGTTTCTGTATAGACCTTGCAACCTCTGTTTACAAAAAAAGTGACCTTGCGCATTCCAGGGCCTTTCTGGCAGGCAGGATACTACACACCAGTCAGGTAATTTTTTCGCATTTTGAGCCATAATTTCCACATAAATTCAAGAGCTATAAAAAATAACAGCCGCACAGGTTTTGAGATGTGCTCCCTTTGTTCATTTGAAAGGTTGATGAAACTCAGACAGTGCAATCTCCATACGATGTAAAAATTTGTGTGTTTCTTTTGGGCTGTGTACAAATTGTGCCTTGCAGCCAGCCTGGGCTCTGAGGCTCTTTGATAAACATGTGATGTCACATGTCACATGGTCTATGCGCTATGTTTTTTCACAACATGTAACAGGCCTTAGTGGATTCACAATACACTAATACAGTGCACACTCTACAGTTTATCCAAGGAAAGGCTCCAGGAAATCCAATTTTTTCAACATTTCAGTCCACTAAAAAAACCACACTCGCAACTCAGCACTGCACCGGCACTGTGGCAGTTTTAAACCTTGAAATTGCTGACATGAATGTTCACATTCACCAACCTCACAAAGAAAAGGATGTCATAACCACAGACAGATGACATTAACAGAAATATGACCTTGTAGCTATATGGATGTAACATACGTTAGACATCACTCCTTCCTGTATCAGAGCTGCTAACATTTGCATCTTGCAATTAGGGAGACTTTGAACAACAACCAGGGAGATATACATTCAACATAACAAGGACAAAGTTTCCATAATCAGGGAGATTTTCAAATGTGTTCATCAGAACATGGAATGATTGGTTTGTTTTCAGGGAACTTTCTGCAGAAGTAGGGAGAGTTAGCAGCTCTGCTGTATGCAAACCACAATCAACTACCGTCTTCATGACTACCCGAAGACTTGATTGCTTCGTTCTTGACGAGGCAAAGGGCACCAAGGTATTTTCTTCTTGATGAAAGGCACCTCTAATGAGGAAATTGTAAATTTGTACTGGAATATTTTAAGGGCACCATGGCAATAACCAGGGGCACTGGAGGCAACTGCCTCCCTTGTCTCCGTGAAGTATCAGGCATGAGCCCACCAACCACAGTTCTCTTTGAGAAGAACCAATCGGAGCAGTGCTGACTCTACACTGAAACCTCTGAATTCCTGTGAAGAGACCAGCATCTCAAACACTCTTCCAGTTTCCTGACAATGACTAGAGCAGGCTAGTCCAAACGTTGAGACTAATTATAAACTCCCTCTGCCACATTGAAGTTATCCGAGAAGTCCCCTCAACGTGTGCTCGTGATGTGTGCATGTTGTTGTTTGACACAAGCGAACGTGTGTATCGTAACCTTTCACACCAACACAGTTAACCAACCTTCAACATCCAAATTCAAGCTAAGGTTAGAATCTACATCCTAATTAACGTTAGTATGCATGGTGGGGGGTTCTGAGATTCTGGGTCCGCCATGTTTTGTGTAAAGGCCACATTGCATTATGGGATTACGTAGACCTACATGTACATGTACATGTATGCTAATTCTAATAGACCAATTGCGTGACCTACTTCACATGACCTATTGTGGATATTGAATGCAAACAAACACAACGTCCTCCATGGGGAAAGTACGATGATGATTGTTGCATTTTGTTTATTCTCACTGATGACGTAGTACCCACTATAGGTCATGTGATGACATGTAAACATTGGTCGCGCAATCGGTCTAATAGCATATACCTGCCAAATTATGTTCAAATGTTGACTTTGAAACTGATAAAATACCTTTCAATTCTATTGAGTAAAGAAGTATACATACTTAACACCCTAAAAGACAAATGAGGTCAATCTTCTCTTAGTGCTTAGACTTAAAATCAGTAAAATGCACGTTAAACTGTGTTGGGAAGTTTGTCTTTCATTTTGATTCTTTTCTCGTGAACACTTTGAGCTACAAGCCCTGTGGTCTTGTGGTGGTCTTGTGGATTTTTACCCCAAATTCGAAGCCTGATTTACATACAGTGTACTGTATGCTCAGAGAATTTTGTCTATATGCCGAATGCCTCAACCTCATTTCCGAAACAACAGGATTACATGTAGCTAACCCCAAAACTGCACTGTCATCATGGACGTTGGCCGTTTACTATTTGGCTGTTTGCTATGAAGTGTCAACTTACTAAATGCACTTTCCCATTTGTTTGTATTCAGAGCTTTACTTGCATCATAAAATACACGCACACAGAACATGGGAGTGAAATCGTTCGACAAAGTCGTCATGTTGTGTCAATATCTGTATAATTTGATCCATTTTATTGATAACGTTCTTGACTGTCCCTTCAAAAAGAAAGTCAATTCAGGTATAGTATCATGTGTTCCACAACTGAAACAATAGCAATGTCATTGTATAAATTTGTATAATTGATTTAATTGGTGATAATAAAACCCATGGAAGTTCACTTTTTCAGCATTTCCCTGCTGTTGATTGTGCTACGATGAACTCACAAAAAACACTGAAATTCTACAAAAACAAAAATTACTGTACCCTATACCATTTCAGCAAGGACCTTGATCTATGCCCAGACTATGACTAATGAGTCAATGCTGTTTGAGGGGTGGGGCAAAAATATTCTTTTGATCTACCAGGGGACCAGGAATTCCGTCAGGACAATTATTTATGAGTCTCAAAACAAAAATTATGCTGGGAGACTTTGATGATCAGAGAGCTGTATGCTGTTTAACAAGATCTCTGTAAGCCTAATTATTATGAGAAGAAAATCAGAGGAACCTGGAATACATAGAAAGTGAAGACATTCATGGTGGAGACTCAAAATCATCAAGGGGGGGGGCACTTGGAAAGGTCTCTGCATGGGTCCTTTTTAACAAGAGGAAGATAACAAGTAAGGATTTGCGGTGACACCAAGTGGTTTATATCTCTTTTGAGTATAAGTGGTTCCGAAAGGAACCAGTTGACTCAACGTTTCGGACAGTATACTCTCAGTCGTCAGGAGACTGGCGACTGATGACGGACAGAGTACGGAGGATGGAGAGAGTAAACTGTCCGAAACGTTGAGCCAACCGGTTCCTTTCGGAACCACATTATGTACTCAAAAGAGATTTAAGCCACATGGTGTCACCACAAATCCTTACTTATTGTATTCCCACAATATAAACCTTCAAGTCTTATTCAGAGGAAGATAATGGCAGATTGTAGGCCTACTGCAGTCCCCAGGGATTGTGCCCTGACTAATTGGTCGAAAACTTCAGCAGAGTACCTCCTTCAGACAAAGACTTCATGCAATGTCTCTGCAGAGTTGGCTGTAAGAGGTTTACGCCAAACGCCTTCTACAAGGCTGGACAAAATACTCCTGTAGGCCTATAATGTGCATTTCTCCATGGGAAACAACAACCTGGGAGACAATCTTAGACGTTTCAAGGACACTTCAGCAACTTAGGGGCCCACATTAAGATGGTCATTGAGTAGACAGTAGAAACAGAAAAAGGACCATATGGTTCTGTCTCTGAGGTACATATAGAAGCATGGGTTGAAATATCTTCATGCCTGTGAACAGGCTACACTTTTGACTATTGTTAACAATGAAGGCAAAGAAACGGGGGATGGTAAGCCTTGCACTCACATTACTTCAATGAGATTTTCTATTTGTTGGGAATCTTTAATTAAGGTGCACTTTTTAAGGTCTATTAAACCAAGTAACTTTGCTACAAGAAATTGGCTAAAACATACTCCTGACCAAAGGTACATTGTAAAGCTCATTCATTTTACATTGTTTCACCAGGCTACCGGTGCTGTGTTGCAAATATTATGGTGATAGCCAGGCGTCTTTACTAGGGAGACCTGGAGTTTGATCTTTGTGAGGGGAGGGCTATTTTCAATTTGCAAAGGGCACCTCCATTGGCCAGCCATTACTACACAGCTGGTGTTCTGCAAGAAAACTGTTGTTGCAAATATCCAGATTGTAAATTTAAAGGCTGCATGGCAGGCACTGATTTTGCTTTGGGCTTACAAAACTGGGAGGGGGGAGCACGGGGGGGGGGGGGGGGGGGGAGCACGGGGGGGGGGGGGGGGGATTGCTTTTCAGTGGGTAGCCCAGGTACCATGTTTTTAATGAATTACATATACATTTTACATGGGGGCACCTGGAGGTCACTGGACATTTGTGGGGGCCATGTGCTCCCCAGGACCCCTCCCCCTCCGGCTACGCCGCTGCATGATGCGCATATTTTGAAAAAGGTCTGATTCCGACCACCATCTTATTAGTACAGTATTACTCTTACTCATCATAGCCATACAGTCATAGTACCATAGGGCCTTTATCTTATTTATCACAATATGTTTTGGGGGCTTTTTTAAACAAGTGAGAAGGTGACAGGCGGACTCATTTTTTTCACACCCTTTTGTCTGCTAGGTGTAGGGCCATCTCGACTCAAACCGATTCGACGCATGCCATTTCATCTCAAAAACCATCTCAATGCAAAACCTACTTGACCGACGAATGTCACCAACTTGACTCAAAACAATCTCGACATAAAAACCATCTCCACTCAAAGCTGCACGCATTTTTGTTTTTTAGTGTTTCTTTTTTAATAAAGAAAATAAATTTGAGGAATTAAAGATAGATAATTTGTTTATTGCCCTCTGTTAATGATTACAACTTTTTAAATTTGTAATATTATAAAAAAACTAGAATCCATGCAGTTAAAGCAAGATAGGGCACTCTGTGTGGAAACATGAGATGCAAAATGGCTGCGCGGAGAAATGCGCCCAGGCCCGCAGTAGGTAAAACCAAAGAGTGTTCCTTTCCTTTTTCTTTGTTGCAAAGATAGATTAGAAAGGTAAGGAGAAAGACTTGGGAAACATTTTGAATGATTGACAGGAACATCGATGTTCCTGGCAACATAAATCACTTTGACTTTTTTTATTTATTTTTTATAAATACAATGATTATTATTTTTAAAATAATAACAAAACTGTGAGCGTTGTACATTAATTTGAGTAAAATAACATGATATGATATAATTGGCCTAGTAACAGGTTTGTCAGTATTTGGCAAAAACCATGTGCTCTGTTATTGTTAATGATTACAACTTTTAAAATTTTTAATAATATTTTAATGGACGACAATGATCATAGTGGTGATGAGTCGAGTGCAATGGCATTGCTGATGAGTCGAGTCGGTTTTGATTTTGATGGATTTGAGTCGACTTGACTTGAGTCGGTTTTGAGTCGAGATGGATTTGACTTGAGTCGAAATTACTGTCAGTATTACTATATTTCTATATTAGGCCCTAGTAGAACAATGGACATAAAATTGTTAATTAAAAACAGCCACAAGCAGATCCATATGGTGTAAAATTATCAAGCTTACCGCCGCAAGTTTCCCGGGTGCATGTTGCTTGTAAGTCGTTGACAAGCTGATCAAAGGAACTACCGCGTGGGAAGCCCACTGCTCGGGCTCTTGGCCGGCATGGAGTGCTGCTGTAGCAAAACCAGGAAAGGTGGTCTCGGAGTCGCAACTCGGGTTTCCATTTTCTGCCATGATGATTAAAAGATTCTGATGCCTAACTTAGGTGCTTGTCGTTTCAAAATATGTAATGAATAAAGCATGAAATATTGCACAATCGATTTTTTACCGCAGCCAACAAACTCAAGTCAGCCGTTCCACAAGTCACCGCACTGTCGTGTGCAAAAAAATAGATGTGGCTCTTATATTCACATGGACCGGTGTATGATGCAACAACACGCCACACTGTGTTTACATTCATTCATCGATCGCCACCTCGCCGGTAGATGTGTAAACTGCTCGCGCTTGATTGGCCAACACGGCAGGCTGGGCGATTTCTGCAACGTCACGAACACAGTGCATTTTTTGAGGAGGGTAGAATTTTTTTTACCGGCATCTTTTCTGTTTCCTGTCTCACAGTCCGACGGCTTCGTCCGACAGCTTCGTCCGACGGCGTAAAATATGTTGAAAAATACCAAAATATACCTCTACATCAGCTCACTTGTGAAAGAAGCTACCATACTATTTCAGAAGTGCACGCCACCAGCCCAGCCCATTGCCCGCCCCCAACCCGCCCCCTTTTTCGGGTGATCATGATCAGTGTATTAATTTTACAAAAATCACGGAAAATTTGTCAATTTTTGTCAAATTCACTATTTCAACAACTTAATAAGTGTTTAAAGTGAAAATTTTCTTTTCCACCCAACAGTTTTCAAATAAACCCACCGTTTTCATGCAAATACTATAGTGATAATAATACGAACAAGGTGCAAATTTAATCGAAAACAACACAGCAGATGTGCATTAATTGAACATTCAAAGAAGCATTATAGCATGCATTGTCTTGAAAATAGAGATTTTGGAATTCGTACACTACTTACTAATTCAACCCCAAGTGATTTAGTTTCTCTTTTAAATATTATTTTGTAACTTTTTTTGTCCACTACTGAGTTTCGAATAAAGACAACAGACTCAGAAGCAAAAACTTTTTGACAGATATTCTGTGCACATTCATAATTATAATCATAAGAAAAAGTGATTGTTTATTTTTACTCATTTATTAATTTTTTTATATTTTTTAAAAACAAATGTGTTTATTTATTTTCTTCATCTGTTATTGGGGGGGGGGGGGGCTCAGCAAAAGGGGGGCTCTGCAAAAGGCTTTTCTCCTCGACTTATAAACACTTGTTAAAGGGGTACTTCAGAATGAAAAATAGTATTTGGGACAACCAGTACTTTTTTGGAGGGGGGGGGGAATTAAAAGTACATTACATTGATATTTTTGTACATTGCCTTGATGAGCCCCTGATAGTGTGCGTTTTCAGTTTTAGACCGGGGTCGAAAATGTTTTGATCGAACACACTTCAAAACGAAGTTCTAACATGACCAGTGGATCTAGTTTTCCTTCCTCCATGATCATACTTACTGGACGAGAAACGGCGCAAAGAGACGATGAAGGTATGCTGATTGAAACGTCGACTTTTCTCGAAGAAACCGCAATTGTATAAACGGTTCCAATGGAGAATTATTGGCCAATACTTTGTTAACTTCATTTTGTCTGCTGCTGTTTTCTGTTTATGGTAAATCATTAAATGATTAAAATTTTTAATTGGTCTTTGGACCTAGGACTAAGGAGTCTAGCGTATGACACGCCACCCAGCGACTACCCCAAGTTAAGTGCGTCAAAGGATAAAAATAATATGCAAAGTTCACCTTTTACTGTGAATTTGTCCCCATTTTATTGGTCCACACATGGGGGTGTGTCGCTGTGACGTTTTCACCTTGCATAACTAGAACTGGTTATCGTAAATCGAAATGCAAAATTAGCGTACAAAGTACCAGCTACTGACGTAAGCATTTTCCTCGTTCTCTGAGTATTTGGGTATCATTTGCGTGTGTTGTGTGTGTTTGTTTAGAAACAAGGTTGAGATTGACCCAGTACTTTTCCTATCAGATGGCTTTGGTATGGAAGGAAAACATCATACCATACCACAACCATCATGCTCCGCTGCGTCATCAGTTGATCACAAACGATGAAAACAACATTACCGTGATATAGAAGGATACAAACATTTCGATTTATGTTCTCTTTTACATGGGCATTTGCCCTGTTATATCAATTATTTTCCAGCGAACGATCTACAAAGCTGCTGTGATAAATTAGACTGTGAAAATATGTTTCGATTTGGACGACTTCGTACCGTGGCGGAGAAGGGTTCTGCCCGCGTAAAGTTGCACTTTGGTGCTGCTGCTGTAAACAATGTTTTGCCGTCAACATGTGTTGTGAGTTCGGATAGCTTAAACCAAAAATGGGCCCACCATGTTCGGTGTTGTTCTCAACAAAGTCTTGCCAAGCCGCTAATAACAGCAGAGACCAACTCTAGGAAACTGGATCGAGTGTACAAGAGGCATGACTACTTTCCGGATCGTCATTTGGGGCCTAGGGAATCGGACATTGAAGAAATGCTTTCTTGTATTGGTGCAGAGGTAAAAATCGAATGAGAATCATTTAACTTTTAAACTGAAAGATTTGAGTTTATTTAATTGGAAACAGATACAAATTCCTCGTTTGGGAATACATGGGACTGGTGGGTGATTTGGGATATCATGGATATACTATCATCTGATCGGAATTTAATGACTATCATTTATCAAGCGTTCAAAACCATTACCAAAAGTTTAAAAAGTTTCAACAGAAGTGAAACAAACTTTTTAGATTTTTTTAAATTTTGTATTTATGTATGGGAGGGAAGTGCCTACAACTGCCTGAAGAATCGAGGGTTAAGATTATCTGAACTATGTCAGTGTGAGAGTGGCAGGGTATTCGGGCGGCAGTTTGTATGGTTCATTGATGTGTACAGAACGCCCTCTATCAGTGAAACGTGAAAGAGCTAAATCACTATACAGTGTACAGTAACCAATCAGACAGCAAAGTGCACTGAGAACATCTTGCACTGAGGCTATATTATCAACCCTTCACCTGTAAGCAATCATAACATGACTGCAGTGTTACAAAATTAGTTCAAAGTAATTTCATTTATAACATGACTTGATGTTGTATTTTTCTTGAAGAGTTTGGAAGGCTTGATTGAGCAGACAGTACCATCCAATATCAGGATCACGAGAGAGCTGGACCTTGACCCTCCAATGAGTAAGAGGATACAAATTGTCTTATCTCAAGGATGAAGCTGGGATGGCCATCAGCAAATATGATTGCCTAACCCTGAGCTTTGATCGCAGGGTTTGAAATTCCCACTTGGACCGCTGGCCACAGTCCAGTAAATTGAACAACTGGCTCGTGACCTTAAAACTGGAAAGGTCCTGCAATTTAGTTTGTTTCTAGGCACACACTTTTGAAGTTTTACTGATGTTTACTAAAAGCTGGGTCTGGGTGAATTTTTTTGTGGTATTAGAGGTCAGTTAAATTTCATCAAAACCAGAGGAAAAAGTAGATGTGGATTGATTCAAGATTTGACAATCTAGACAAGGGTAGACAATCTTTGTCTTGCATTGCCGTTCACAAATTGAATATCGCCGAGCGCCTTTAAAGCCCCAGCTCAACATTGGTAAGAAGAAAAACAAAAATGTTCACAGATTTACATATACCTTACATGGTATAAGGGTAAGGATGGTAGAAAACTTTCCTTGAAATATTTCTGCCTGAAGTGTTGTTGTTTTAGATAATAAGTGAGACGAAAACTCTGCCTATAGGAATGCATACAAAACTGCTGAATGTATTTTTACTGTTTTCCAAAACAACGAAATGAGCTGACATTTTTACAGGTTGGTTTGTGTTACACATAGCTTGATTTGTGCAAAGAATGGAAGCATTTAAAGTCGGTTTACCAATGTTGAGCCGGGGCTTTTTAAATAAGAACCACGATCAGCAATATTTGAAATTATACCTAGCTCATGGGAAAAAAGCTCTTGTCTCATGGTTTTGTATTCTCAGTGCTTACGATAATTGCCTTTTGTTTTGTTGTCAAGGTGAACCAGAGACACTAAGTAGGCTAAGGGAAATTTCTGATCAGAATGAGTTGTGGCGGAGCTACATCGGTCTGGGTTACTACAACTGCTGGGTACCAACCACCATTCAGAGAAACATCCTCGAAAACCCTGGATGGTAAGCCCGAGATATATTTAAATGTAGTTTCATTTGACCACTGTAGACTACATCTGTGAATACCTGCTCGAGGTAGCCAGAAAGCTGTTGAACTACATTGTGCCCCTGTGATTGCAGGACAACCCAATATATCCCACAGTGGCCCAAATTATTCCAGAGTAGACTACAAATCCTATTGTACAATCACCCCCGTGATTGCAGGACAACCCAATACACCCCATACCAACCCAAGATAGCCCAGGGTAGACTACAAAATCTATCAGAAACAATTGCCCCCCCCCATGATTGCAGGACAACCCAATACACCCCATACCAACACAAAGATAGCCCAGGGTAGACTACAAAATCTATCATACATCTAACCCTTTGATTGCAGGACAACCCAATACACCCCATACCAACCCAAGATAGCCCAGGGTAGACTACAAAATCTATCATAAACAATCGCCCCCATGATTGCAGGACAACCCAATACACCCCATACCAACCTGAGATAGCCAAGGGTAGACAACAAAATCTATCATACATTTAACTCTTTGATTGCAGGACAACCCAATACACCCCGTACCAACCCGAGATAGCCCAGGGTAGACTACAAAACCTGTTAAACTATCAGACGATGGTGATAGATTTGACAGGGTTAGACATTGCTAACTCATCTCTCCTGGATGAGGGAACTGCTGCTGCGGAGGCTATGACATTGTGTGGCAGGTAAGAGAAAAACAAGTCTGTCAGATTCATAAAAATGAATTGATCGGAAAGGTCTCTGTACTGAGTATAAGTGCTTAAAGCCCCAGCTCAGCATTGGTAAGAAGAAAAACAAATTTTCACAGATTTACACATACCTTACATGGTATAAAGATAATGATGGTAGAAAACTTTCCTTCTGCCTGAAGTGTTATCGTTTTTAAATAATAAATGAAATAAGATTCAAAATAAGTTTTCGTCTCAGTGACAAAAAACTCTGCCTAAAGGAATATGCGTACAAAAATGTTGAATGCATTTTAACATGCTCTCGCAAACGAAACGACAAAATGGGCTGACATTTTCACAAGTTGGTTTTATTACAAATATCTTGATTTGTGCAAAGAATGGAAGCATTTACAGTCAGTTTACCAATGTTAAGCTGCGGACTAGAGTTTTGGAGGCTTACCTATAACCTCTTTACATCCTGCTAAGAGCTATGTTTTTTGTGGGAAAATTTGTCAAAATTCCGAAAGTCTTTTAAATTTCTCCCTGTGTAGGCACACCAAAAGAATGATATTTTACGTCGACCAGAAGTGTCATCCACAGACGTTAGCGATTGTCAAGACCAGAGCAAGGTTGGTATCTTCAAATTCAGTATGGACATGATAAATAAATGCACCCTCTGTAAATCGTGTTTATCCCCGAGCATTCTTAGTCGGGTCAATCTGTGCAAAATAATGGTTTGACCTGGACAAAATTGCAACAGAAATGATTTTTGTTCCAAATAAAAAGTTTTCTTGAGATCCTCCCAATCAAAAAGAGGGTTTTCGCGTGTATGTAGCAAGGGTGATGTTTGCGTGTGTGCATTGCACCTGTGCAACAGTTCCACGTGTGCGACAGTTCCACAAGTGCTTGTTTAAGCGCATACGTAGTATACTCTTACACACGTTACGGTCTACTAGGCATTCGTATATTTACCATGTGTGCAAATACTGGCATGCGCGCTTGGTAAACTGCGAAAATAGCATCAGGTATGTGAGGCCAAATGGACCAGTGAGAATTTGGCTCCCAATTATGAACATGTATGAGGTACAGTAATGGCGCCTTGGTACCATGTCTCCATGTGATAATTTGCTTGATAATGCTAGGGTGAAAAAAAAACAGTAGCAAAAACTTTGCAGATAGGCATGCGTGTGACGCAATGGCTAACCAACTGGATAACAGCCGCAAACGACCACAAGCTTTGACGTGTTCACTCAACCAAAATCGGCCAAGTAAATGTCACGTCTTGATTTGTTGAAATGAAATCTAAAATTCTGAAACAAAAACCATATATTTTGGTTTCTTTTAGTATTGTTCCCTAACATTTTTATCAGAAAAAAATTGAGTCAAAGAATCAACAACACTGGATATGACTGGACTTGTGGTTTTCATCATACAGAAATGCAGGCCTCATACTTCACAGAGGCAACGGCGGCAATTGCCTCCATTGCCCCTGGTCATCGCCTTGGTGCCCATGAAATGTTCCAATGGAAATGTACAATTTCTTGATAGAAGTGCCCTCTATCAAGAAGAAAATGCCTTGGTGCCCTTGCCATTTCAAGAACGAAGCAATCAGGTCTGGAAATGAATCGTCCCTGAAGGGTGAAAGATCGAAGTGCTGTGTCAGCTTTGCAATACTTCACTTTGCTCAATTGATATTTTTGCCCCTAGGCCTTCAACAAATTAGACAACGAGAAGGCAGTAAAGTTTGACAACCTTGTCTGCTCAAATAACATCACCCCATCATGCACTTCAGTCAATGTGCTTCAGTTAATTCCACATCTGAAAAAAAAAAAACAATATCACAAAGGAACTTGTGTAAATTGTGAAACTTTGAATCTTGACCTTCAACCCTAATGAGATAATGATAACTATCCAGCAGTTTATCTTGTTTATTGACAAATACCAGTGTTGAAATGGGTTGGTGGACAAGTGTTTGTCTTGTTCATTGCTATCTGTATTTGCGTATTTGTTGGGGGTTGTTGTTATTCTTTTGGGTTTTTTTGTTTTTTTGCTGACTAATTATTGCTTGCTGAGTAACAGTGAATTTATTTCTGGAGGTTGTTCTTGGTAGACACCTTGTAAGAAATGTTCAGTCGATGCAACATTTTGTTTGGGGGATAATAATAATATACAAATATGGAATGCATTTCAATTCAAAAAAATTTCTGATTGTTTTTTTGTTTTTAATTTTGTCACAGGCCATTAGGAATTGAAGTTAAGGTCGTAGATCGAAATACTGTTGATTTCAGTAGTGAGGACGTGGCCGGTATCCTGTTCCAATATCCAGATACAGATGGAACCATTGATGATTTCCATGATTTAGTCGAGTCGGCTAAGAAACACGGAGTATGTTCAACTAATTTTTTGTAAAAAAAACAAACCTGATTATTCCCTGTCGAAGACGTTTTCTTTTTCCTCTGTACATAAATTCTTTATGGTTAATTTGCTGCTGTCGATTTCAGGGGTTTAGCCCCGATTTAGACCAAAATAAAGTGTCCAACGAATTTTGTTGTACATTGAACAATGTTGTGTTCAAATTGCCAACTTGCAATAATGTGATATTTTTACCCCAATCCCCTAGTGTCTTTAGCTAGAGAAACTCCCAATATTCTTCAAAGTACTCCACTCTTTGGTAACAACTCAACACAACTTGCAAGAAATGTTACATTTTACCCCAATCCCCTGGTGTCTTTAGCTAGAGAAACTCCCAATATTCTCCAAAGTACTCCTCTCTTTTGTCACAACTTGCAATAAATGTTACATTTTACCCCAATCACCTAGGGTCTTTAGCTAGAGAAACTCCCAATACTCAAAGTATTCCACTCTTTGGTAACTCAACACCCAAGGGTTTGGACTTGGGTGAGATTGGTTTGCCAGTTTCAGTGAGAAGCAATTTTGTAGTTTGGGCCTAGAAATTAAAGTCACACGACTTTGGTGGATTTTGGACCGTTAAAGTTAAGGAAAGAATCAGTCGTGTCTAAAAAGGAACACCATGGGTGGATTTCACAAAACTAGTCCTAACTTACGACTCCTAACTTATGACTAGTTCTGTAAGTTAGGACTAGTTAATCGTCCTAACTCGTCCTTTACCCAGATAAGACTAGTCCTAGCGCTTTATGAAATCCACACCAGACACCCTACCAGCCTGCTGTCCCGGAAAGTTCAATGGTATAACTGCGACCCAATGTTTGACAACATTAAAAGACAAAAACATTTTTTTTTTTTTTTTTTTTTTTTATTCCGATGACCGATTGAACTTAACTTTCACAGGTTTGTTATTTCATGTATATGATTTGTCAGAGAAATCTAGTGTTAAAACTAGTCCTAACTTAGGACTAGTCCTAACTTAGGACTAGTCCTAACTTAGGACTAGTCCTATAAGTTAGGACTAGTTACTCATCCTAACTCGAGACAAGACTAGTCCTAGCGCTTTGAGAAATCCACACCTGATCTTTGACAATCACCAATGTTGTCCCTGTGCTTCAATTAAACTGATTTATGGGGGAAATTATACAACAACATTAGGGTAGAGGTTGTGGTGAAAGCTTAGGATGGTTTTGTTTATTTTAAAGAAACAATAAACGGTATCTCTCTTTGTTTGGTTTCAAGGCATTAACAGTGTGTGCGACAGATCTTCTAGCGTTAACACTCATCAAATCTCCTGGGGAGCTTGGAGTGGACGTAGCAGTTGGGAACTCGCAGCGTTTTGGTGTTCCACTGGGTTATGGAGGGCCGCACGCTGCCTTCTTTGCCATCAGGGACACTCTGAAACGACAGCTACCGGGAAGGCTGGTTGGAGTTACAAGGTACGAATTTATGGCTGTTTTTTATCGCCTACTGCCGGAAAATTCCAACTATTTTCTGTGCTCACCTACGGGATTAGATTTTGGAATTTATGGAATAGCTTTTGTTGTTGAGAATATCATTGTCACAATGAAACCATGACTTAACCAAGTAAAGACAACAAACATTCTTACAAAATGTGGCTTTTGTTCATCGTGAATCAGCCAAACCTTGGAGAGGGGAAAGGAATCGGGGGACTGGATTCCCCAACCCCCAAGGATATTACCACTGTGCATACTGCACAAACATTTCTGTAGCAACTCCTAATCCAATGGGAATTCATCCTTCAATTTCTTATGCAGGGACACGACCAATAAACCTGCCTACCGACTTGCGTTACAAACCAGAGAGCAACACATAAGGAGAGACAAAGCAACCAGCAACATATGCACAGCACAGGTAAGACCAATGCTCAACTTCTGTTTAATCGAGTCGAAATCTTCACTAACAGTAATAGTATAATATATAGTACTTCCTCTAGCTGCCGGGCAATCTCTGTAGTATAGTTGGTAGGACGTCTGCTCTAGAGTAGCAGGGGTCATCAGGCCTTGATCTTAACCGAGGCCACCGAGGCCATTGGCCTCATGCCCTGTCGAGTTGGCCAGCATACCCTTCAGAAAAATTGCCGTGTCACTACCAACTTGGCCAGCATGCCCTTGTACAATTTCTCAGATTTGGCCAGCAAAGGCCTGCCCCCCGTTTTTCTTAAGAACGAGGCCTGGGTCGATAGACCGCTGGGCCACAACACATTTTATTATGAGGAATTGCCAGCGTGTGATATTACATATATTGTTTTGTTTGTTTTAGGCTTTACTGGCGAATATGTCCGCAATGTTCGCCATTTATCACGGTCCAAAGGGGCTTCAGCACATTGCAACACGTGTCCATAACGCTACACACATTCTAGCAGAAGGTAAGTAGTACTAGTAGTTGTAGCTTTTGAGGCATTGCATGGTGAGGTGTCAATGTATATTTGGTTTGCGGTAACACCATGTGATTATATCTACTTTGCTATATACAGTAGATGGTTCTTGTGAGAACTTGTCCTGTTATAGACCACAGCTATACCTTGCAAATTTTAGAAGCATCAGCACCTCAATAATCATATAACTGCATAAAAACATTTTTGAAGAAAAATAATTATGAGCAACGTAAGAAATTTACTAGTTGTTTTTTATATGATATGTACCTACATGTAATTGATTTGACCATTGGCCTATAGGGTTGAAAAGAACGGGTCACACTGTTGAGACCGGCGAGTTCTTCTTTGACACACTGAAGATTCGATGCGCGGGAGACCAGAACGAGGTCCTCCTGAGGGCAGCAGAGAAGCGTATCAACTTCAGGCATTATGACGACGGTGCTGTGAGTATGCCCATGAGCAAAAGAAATGATGCAAATTTGTCGTAAACAAAAAAAATGGGTGGTTTTTGAAACATGTTTCTGACATTAAAGTCATAAAGTCATGAATCAGTGAGCTACGCAGAACGTGTTTGTACCCATAAATAGTAAACACGTCTCTTGCAATCCAATGTTTTCAAAATAGTTTTTTTATTTTCATTTTGTGAAATTAAACTTTCTCTCAAGAATTTTATTTAACAGTTTTGTATTTTTACTCTCCGATGTTAATAAAGCAGGCACGATAGATATATTATTCCTACTTTTTAGAAATATCAATTTTTTGGGCCTGCAGAAAATTCAGCAAAATTGTTTTCTTTTTTTTCATTCAGTTTATTATTCTTTTGGATTCCTTTTCAGATTGGGGTATCCATGGATGAAACAGTGGAAGAGAACGACCTGGACGATTTACTAGAAGTCTTTGGCTGTGACGTAACTGCAGTAAGTGTCAGTTCTTATAAAACTGAGGGGTTCTGTAGAATTTATTATTTATTATAGTAATTATATATGTTAATATTACTTTGATTGGATAAACTGGCTTTTGAGTTATAGTGTAATGGTACACTTTGGTTTATCCTGGCTGTCTTAGAATGGATTGTTCCACCTGTCCAGAGTCCTGTTCCTCACAACGCGCAAATTTTAGAACGTCATTTTGCATACGGACAGTATACGGAGCGTGAGGCATGATACTCAAAATACGCAGAGTGCAATATAGACTACTGGGAGTATGATATGGTTTATTATCACACTCCCGTTGAGCAATCTGATTGGATGATTAGCGCGTACTGGAAGATAAAACATTAAATATAGACTGTATTGTGTACTAGTTAAAGCACTGGTTATTGTACATTATTTTTTTTCCAACTGGTGCAATAATTATTTCATTTTAAATAACTATTTTCTTTACAAAATTGGTTGGTCAGTTTTTTCTCGGTAGTTGTCCGGTGATTCCTCATCAACTTTTGTTCTTGTTATGTTTGTGTCATATACAGGCAGATATTGCAGACTCCTTCCCAGAGGACCACCCACCGGGGACCATCACAGAGACGAGGCATAAGCGTACAACACCCTACCTTGAGCATCCTGTCTTTAACACGTAAGTAATAAAGCCTAGACTGGTCCCCTGGTTAAGACTTGACATGCTTGAAGGGTAAAGAGTCCAGGGTTTGTCCTTAATCGCAGAATGTCCGGGCATGTTTACACATCACGCGCTGTTGACCTCATGCACCATAACAAATTTGTTCCGGGCGTATGTATAAAAACGTGTCAATCAGTCGTACGTTTTCTGGTTCATAAAAGTTTTGCGTGTATACACGTAATGCTGGTTGACAAAAGGACACTGGTAATCCCCAAGATAGGCTGATTTAAATCCTTGTTTCCAGCTGGTAGACACGTCTTCCAACGTTTGGTGGTTAAGGTTTAATTTCAAGATTATCATCTATATGGGACTTAACCAGTTGATATCGGAGGACTTGAGTCCACGAAGATATTTTTTGAGTCGGCAAACGAGCGACAATAAAACACGCCATTGCTTCCTTTCACCTAAACAACTAGGACAGATCGCGTTGAATATTTTGCAGACTTTTGGCTATGAAGTAGGCATTATTGTGCAATCCTTGATTCCAGACCTTTGTCCTTTTTTGTTCCAAGAAGAGGATTACGAGACATAGAGAGGCTTCCATGTTGTTAATTCATTGTATTTTGCTCAGTGGAGGTAAGTCAGAGTGAACCGGGGATCCAGCCATGGTTCCAGATTTAGTAGCAATCCTCGGCCGTGGCACATGGCCGATGTTTTTCAATTCACGGCGCTTGAATATGACATTTTCTGGATAGTGAAAACAAAAAATCAAGCTGCAATAAAGAGAATCTTTGTTCTCTTGGCTTTGTCAAGTCAAGGTTTCTTTGTGCCAGTGGTACTCTCAAAGAAAAATTATTCCGGCAATTCCGAAAAAATAATCCCGGCAGGCTGGACAGGAAAAAAAATTGAAGAATCCCTACGGCAACTAATAAGTAAATCAGTGATTTACATGTAGCTGTGGGCAGCAATAGACAAGCCAGCCAACCACCTGGACAACAGTTCCTTAGAAGTTTGACTAGCATTTGACCAGCCTACCACTATTTAGTGAAAACACTGCCTTCTACTGTCACAGTTTATATGTGTAATCTGTGAAATGACAAAAATAGATACGAGAAACTTCTCCTGTGTTTCAGGTATCACTCGGAGACGTCCATAGTTCGATTTATGAAGATCTTGGAGAATAAAGATTTGTCTCTTGCACAGTCCATGATTCCATTAGGATCCTGTACAATGAAGCTCAACAGCACAACCCAGATGATGGTAAGATGGTTTGGTAACGTTATTCTGTCCTTATCCATAGCTGCCAACTATAGACTGATCTATTAAGCCCGGCCTTTGCTGTATTGACCAATCACAGACGTGATTGTGCAACCGAAAGCTGTTGTACCCATGTGTTGTGTAATGCACGTAAAAGAACACAGAACACTCATTGTGAAGAGAAGGGGCTCACCCAGTGAGTTAACATTGACCTCTTCTTCTTGTTAAAGGGCCCATGAAGAGGTATTTTGTCACATTACATTTTTGTGGCTTAATATACGGTTTGAAATTAACAAAACATAACATGGAATATTTTGATGTGTTTATTATGCGTTAATACACTTTAATTGAGCCCCGAAAATTTGTGTCATTTGATTGCGCTATGATTCGTGACGTAGGCTGTGGTCAAACGTTTCAAAGACAGCTCTGGTGCCGAGTGGTCAACAATGCATTGTGTGTTATTGTCACACACATGGCCCTGGTCAGCCGGTCCACTGTCTACGTCACAGATTTTATGCTAATGAAGAAGGGTGGATAGAGCGCGGCAATCCCCTAATTTTAGAAATTGTTATTTCTACGGTAAATAGGCATGTAAAAAATGTTTACAAAAATAATAATATACTATGATAGGCATACTTCCTTTTTTAACCAATAAAAAAAATTAATTTATGGGACCTTTAACCCTTTCATTGTACTAGATGAATGGGTGTCATAATTCAAAAACTTAACCTACCTGTCTTTAAAAAAAACCATAAGATTAAGCGCTACGTAAAAACGGACTATTATTATTCAGAGGGAATGAACCGATTTCTTTTTTTTCCTTGGTTACCTCAGCCCATCTCTTGGCCCAAGTTCTGCAACCTTCACCCCTTCATTCCGGTACACCAAGCCAAGGGGTATCAGGTGCTTCTGGAAGAACTTGAGCATGACCTCTGCGAAATCACAGGCTACGATAACATCTGCTTCCAGCCTAACAGGTAAATAAGATCACCAAGCATATCTTGTCGTTCGTTCTTTCACCTGTGACTTTGTTTTCCCTCGATGCTTCTCCCGAGAGCAGACTTTTGTTTTTATGTTGGAGAATTATGAATCTGACGTAAAATGTAA
Source organism: Marthasterias glacialis (assembly GCA_911728455.2). NCBI lineage: Eukaryota > Metazoa > Echinodermata > Asteroidea > Forcipulatida > Asteriidae > Marthasterias > Marthasterias glacialis. Next base: position 24,629,511 of record OU452225.1, read on the forward strand.
CACATTTCTATCAAAGTTAATCTATTGAGTGCTTGGGTTTTATTTAGATTAGTGCCTTAATTATTTCTCATCGAAGAAATTTTCAAGTAAGTTCTAAAAAAATTTGTGACTCTTGAGAAGTTAATTCATTCGCACATAGTTCATAACATTGTATCAATTTTCAAAACATGAAGTGGAAGTATTGGCATTGTATGAAACGTCATCAATTAGTAGAAGAAAACAAACTTTTGATCTTCTATATTTCATATCAGTTTCCTCTCCTGATATTGACTTCAATGTTATATTGACCGCCATCTTATATTGACCTCCATCTTATATTGATCGCCATGTTATATTGACCTCCATCTTATATTGACCTTTATTTCATGTTGTCCTCCATCTAACACTAAACTCTTCATAATACTGAATCTCATAATACCCTCCATCTGATATTGCCCTCCTCCATCTGAAATTGTCCTCTATCTAACATTGATCTCTTCTATCTCATAATGCCCTCCATCTGATATTGCCCTCCTCCATTTGAAGTTGTCGTCCATCCAACGTGACCTTTTCTGTCTCATATTTTTCTCCATCTGGTATTGACCTTCTCCATGTCAAATTTTCCTCCTCCATCTGATATTGACCTTCTCCATCTACTATAGTCCACAACATCTGATATTGCCCTCATCTGATATTGACCATCTCCATCTATGATAGTCCACAACATCTGATATTGCCCTCATCTGGTATTGACCTCCATCTGTTATTGTCCATAAACATCTGATATTACCGTCCATATGATATTGGCCTCCATCTATTTTGTCCAATTGCATCTGATATTGACCTCCATCCAACATTGACCTCTTTAATCTGATATTTACATACGTCTGATATTGCCCTCCTCCATCTTATAATTATTGCCCTCCTCCATCTGATATTGCCCTTCTCCATCTGATATTGCCCTTCTCCATCTGATATTGCCCTTCTCCATCTGATATTGCCCTCTCCATCTGATTTGTCCATTTCTATCTGATGTTGCCCTCCATCTAATACCGACCTCCACCATATGATATTGCCCACTTCCATGTGATATTGCCCTCTATACTGACAACTTCCTCTTGCATTTTATATTGACCTCTGATATTGTTCTCCAGCGGTGCACAGGGAGAGTACACAGGTCTGATGGTCATCATGGCCTACCTTGCCAGTAAGGGAGAGGGACACAGGCGGGTACGTACAACCCCCTTACCCCTGTTATTTTGGGTGTAGGTTCACCTGGGTCAAAATGACAATTCCCTACAAAGTAAAGGTGTTTTTTTTTAGGTGTTCGGACTCGAGCCCTCCATTTTGTTCTGGTGACAAGTTAAAAAAAAACATGCTACAACACTAATTGTAGCATTTTTTTCGTACATTGCTGTGTGTATTAACACATCGATAGTTACAAGCAATTCATTACTTGTTCCGAACACCTAGTTTTTGTGATGTCACAAAAACTGAATTTCTAGTTGTTGTTTTTTGTTGCTTTCCTTCCAAAATTCAGTTCGGAAAAGAGTTTTTCAACACTAACCAACACTTGCCCATCAAATTCAGTAGAACCATACTTTATGTCACATGTCCACTATTATACTAATAAATAATAAGAATAATTTGGGAGGCCAACCAGCCTTACTGGCAGCTGAGAAGCTGAATCGTGAAGGATGCGGCTACACGTGTGTCGAGCTGCAGGCATTCAAGGGTGCTTTCGGAAGGCGAGGAAAGATACCACTGCGCCAACCCGACCACCCTGACGACCGTCATTGTAGTACAAGAAAAGGGGTTCACCCCGGTGATTCTGCAGATTGCGCCGCATCACCTCGTAAACCCTTACAAGGTGCTTTTTAAATGGGACTCATCGTTCAACCAAAATAACCGTTCAATCAAAATAATGGGTGCTTCGAAAAGCCTGTCGGTTATTACAGATTCCTATACAAGACTTGCATATTGTTATGGATATGATCACTCTTTTGTGCAGGTGTGTCTGATCCCCACTTCTGCCCATGGTACCAATCCAGCCAGCGCTAGCCTCGCAGGCATGACGGTTAAACCAGTCAAGGTCCTACCAAACGGCAGCATCGATTTTGACGACCTCAAAAAACAGGTGAGAAAGACTCCATTGTTTTACTTTGAAGATGGAAATTAAGAAGTTGATAAGAAGTGGGTTAAAGGTAGATGACAGGATTGATATTCATCCAAATTGGTATTAGCATCAGTCTGAAAGATTACTGATTTATGAAGTTCATACCGGTTCCAATGTTCCATAGAAATAATTATGTCGGAAATACTGTCAAAGTCGAGAAAATATTTTGAAGACTAGTATTGTTTGCAGCGACACTTTGTAGGATTTGAATGTTTGCATGGCGGAGATACAATCTAGTAAGGTTTGCAGTAACACCATGTACATGAGTAGGATTTGAAACTTTGCATGGTGGAGATACAATCTAGTAAGGTTTGCAGTAACACCATGTACATGAGTAGGATTTGAAACTTTGCATGGTGGAGATACAATCTAGTAAGGTTTGCAGTAACACCATGTACATGAGTAGGATTTGAAACTTTGCATGGTGGAGATACAATTTAGTAAGGTTTGCAGTAACACTATGTACATGAGTAGGATTTGAAACTTTGCATGGATGAGATACAATCTAGTAAGGTTTGCAGTAACACCATGTACATGAGTAGGATATTAAACTTTGCATGGTGGAAATGCAATCTAGTAAGGTTTGCAGTAACACCATCTACATGAGTAGAATTTGAAACTTTGCATGGTGGAGATACAGTCTAGTTAGTTTTGCAGTAACACTATGTACATGAGTAGGATTTTATATATAAATAATTTCGTGGACACACGTCAGCTGGCACCAACTGGTTAACAACTCAGCATTTTGATCAGTGTGCTTTTTCTTGAAAACGATAAGAACATACTAATCGAAACGTCTAGTTATTAACACCACTGGTTCTTTTCAGACCCATCGTAACTCACAGAAAGAGATAGGGTGCTAGGTTACACGTATTGTTGATCCCCTTGATTAATTATGTTAATTTATGCTTGGATCCACCAATCAGGTGACGACCTTTAAGGACGACCTGGCGGCCATCATGATCACCTACCCATCCACCAACGGAATCTTTGAAGAGGAAATCAAAGACATGTGCGCGCTGATCCACGAGTTTGGTGGTCAGGTATACGTTGACGGTGCTAACATGAACGCGCAAGTCGGTATCTGCCGACCAGGGGACTACGGGGGCGACGTCTCTCACCTGAATTTACATAAGACGTTCTGCATACCCCATGGAGGTGGGGGGCCAGGAATGGGCCCGATTGGAGTGTGAGTAGTGGGTTGGATTTTTCGAACTGAACAAATTAAAATCAGCAGTTAGGTCCGATTTGGCCGAATTGACCCTAAAATTTATATTCAAATTAACAAGCAATAAACCACAAAGGAAACTGACTGGGCAAAATCCTTAAATCAATTCTGGGGTGAGCAAAGACAAACTGACTAGCCCTTTAAATTTTAATTAGCTATTTTTATAGATTCAAGAAAGTGTGAATTTTTCATATAAGGTATTGCACAAAAAAAATGTCCATTGATAAGTGGTAGATAATAAAAAAACTCAGAAATGAATTATTGTCAGGATATCGACATTATCTCAAGCCCATCAGCCATCTACAAACAATTGTGCGTGTATTTTGTGCCTTATCTGTGGTATTTTATACGAATGAATTTTGGAAACCCGGGTGATTTTGAATGAGTTTTAATGAAACTGAATTAATTCCTGCTGAAACTGACCGGTAAACCTATATTTAAACATTTTTATTTTTCACAATCAACTAAAAATAGTCTGTAGTAGTATTGTAAAAAAAATTGTTGACTTTTGAAACACATTTTTCTATTGGCAGGAAGAAGCATTTGACGCCGTTCTTTCCCACTAACCCGGTCACCCCACCGCCAAGCACTACAGAGCCCAATGCTGGGCCAGTAGGTGTCATCAGTGCTGCACCCTGGGGGTCCACCTCAATTTTACCTATCTCCTGGGCATATCTCAAGGTTTGGACCTCTGCTTTTTAGTTCTTATTTAGCTTTTTAAATTTTTTAAAAGAATTTCTTTTATGCAATTCACCCATCACAAGGCCAAAAGGCCACTCGAAGCGTGGGCTACTTTTTTGAAGGGATAGAAACCTGCCCCAAAGCGCAGAAACAAGACATGGTGAGACATAAACGCAAGTCTTTTCACAGCACAGCTAAGAACAGGGAGGGGTAAATGAATCCATTGTGAGACAAACATAACTGCCTCTTCCCCTGTTTAAAGCAATTATAGTTAAGTGTCTTGCCCAAGGACACAAGTGTCATGACCGGGACTCGAACCCACACCCTGAAGGCCTAGCCACCAGAACTTGGGTCCAATGCACTAAACCGCTCGACCATGACACGCCACTTGAAAAGCACTGAGTATACAGTAATAATCATAACTAGTTTTTTTATAGTGCATTTTAACGTATCAATGAGCTTTACATTAGTGCCCTGGTCATTGGATCAATAACATTCCTGTAATCTTTCTCAGCTCCCTGGGGAGTATACAGCCCCGAGCTGCCGTGGCGCTCCGAAGGCTTTTTTCAAACACAATATCGACATTTACCCTCACAGGTTCCCATTTATACCCCTGGGTGAAGAGAAGCAATTATAGTAAAGCATCTTGCTCAAGGACACAAGTGTCATGACCGGGATTCAAACCCACACCCTGATGACTTAACCACCAGAACTTGAGTCTGGTGCACTAGACCACTTGGCCTTGACACACTGTGAGAACATGATGTTCTCAACTCAGTTACGCATCTGACCAGAGAAGTCAGTGCACCAAACGTTACTGAATATATTTTGTATATACACAAAATGCAAAGCTTCAAATCTCACTCTGACATTTCCCCCTTGTAGATCATGTTTGTTATTTGCTTTTCTTTAGATGATGGGTGGCCATGGTCTTCGGTTGGCATCAGAGGTTGCCGTCTTGAACGCCAACTACATGATGAAAAGGCTAGAAGGGCCTTACAAAATCCTCTACAAAGGACACAAGGGTAGGTGAACTTGCAAAATTTGGGTCCAACATCCCCTCCAGTTTTAACAAATCTTAAGGTGAACCCTGCGCCATTTTCGAAAGAAATACTATATATATTAGCACCAGGTGTGAAAAGTATTTCCACACTACAGTTTGAAGGAGTTTTTTTGAATCTGGGCGATTTTAATGCGTACCTTCTTCCCAACACTGAAGTTAAGTCATCCTCCCCTTTTTTTATTTCTCAGGGTTCATCGCTCATGAGTTCATCTTAGATACTCGGGAGTTCAAGCAATTGTGTGGAGTAGAAGCTACAGACATTGCCAAGAGGTTACAAGACTTTGGTAAGTAAGGCCAGAGTGCGGCTAGACTGGTTCCCGGGTCCCTACATCGTTTTCGTTCTGACTGTATATAGGGACCGGCAGCCGGTAATGAAAAATTGTATGTACCTGGCAGAAATCTGCCAGGTATATACAATTTGCAGGAACATACTTTGCAGGAACAAAATACTGAGCGCTTTGAGACGCCCATCGGGTGTGATAAAGCGCTATATTAGAACTGCGTGTTACTGTTTAATAATCCTTCTGTGTGGTTTTGAATGATGGATAAGCTATGCCAACTCGCAATAAAATATCTTGTGGTGAATGCATCTTCACAGTACACAGTTTAGTTCTGTGCACCACACACAACCCGTGCAGTTGAATTAGTTCCAAATGGTTGGTCAACTCGCTGCGGCTGGGAAATATTACACAATATTACATCGGTCTACCTTGACATGTCTGTGCATAAATACAGGGTCCTGCATGATGCATAGTACAAACAGGCTACCAGTTAAAACCCCATTTAATTTAACATTGCTTATGACTGTATCATGTTTATGGATGTTTTAGGGTTTCATGCACCGACGATGTCTTGGCCGGTAACCAACACCCTCATGGTTGAGCCCACAGAGAGTGAGGACAAGGCAGAGCTCGACCGGTTCTGTGATGCACTGCTCTGTAAGTATTAGTGTCCAGTTTTTTTCTTCTTTTTTTTTTTACTATTTTTTTTTTTTGGGGGGGCAGTAAAGACTTTTCTTTCAGATGCGGTTTTTGTACGAGTTAACCAGTTCGCTTTGGGATTCAAAATCCTTTTTCCTTCAACCGTGCAGGATTATTTTTTGTCAACTGTTTTTTTCTAGCCATTTATACTTTGATTTGTCAATGAAAGTCAGTTTGGACACCCATTCGAAGACTTTTTTCTCGTGTACAGATGTTACATGTTTTCAGTGGCAATTTTTTGCAAACCCTACTATCACCCAACTAATTTAATTTAGAGTCAAATAAGTAATGGCAACTTTTTTTACTTTATTCCATTACCCTTCAAGAAAATACAAAATAAATCAATGAAATCCGTCAAACATTGAGGTTCTCGATCTTACTGTGCCAAGTGAGATCTCAAAACTCAAACACTAAAGTAAAGTGATTAAGGAGGCGGCTAGTCCCCGCCCAGCTCCTTCCCCCCTCCCCCCTCTCCCCCACCTCATTACTTCCAGCCAGACTTGACATTTACGGGAACTACTCTGTCCCCTTTTTCTGCAGACATCCGGGAAGAGATTGACGAAATTATCGACGGGAAGATCTCCTTGGAACAGAGTCCACTGAAGAACGCCCCTCATTCACAGAGCATTGTGATGGCCAACCACTGGCCATGGCCCTACACCAGGGAGCAGGCAGCATTTCCTATGGTAATACCCGCATGTCCCAATTTCAAATGTACAAAGTGCTAAGCACGGAATAAACCTGCTTAGCGAAACAGGTTACCTGCCAAAATACCATCTGATTTAACCTAACTGAAACTTGTGCCCGGCTAATATTTTGCTAGCGTAGAAAGTTGCTGTGTCAGGCTCCTGACGATGACTAGAGCAGGCTAGTCGAATGTTGAGCCCAATTCATAAACTCACTCCGCGGCAATGAAGTTATCCGAGAAGTCCCCTCGATCCACTAAACAAAAGTAGTAGAAGTCCAATTTCCTACCTCCCCAGGTAGTACTTAAAAAGCAGGACAGTTCTTTTCAGAACTAAGTTGTCCCCCAAAATTCCGAAATCTACTCCGCGGTAGTAGAATAATAACAGGACAAGTTCTCACAAGAACAATCTACAGTGTATAGCAAAGTAGATATAAGCACATGGCGTTACCGCAAACCAAATATACAAGAAAGTTGCTGTTTCCAATCTTATGTTGTCGTAACAACGGCCACGTTCGCGAAACGACCATTTGTCGACTAGCGGTTGATATTTACTGGTACTCGTGCTCAAAAACGTGTGTTGGGTACCAGGCAATATAGGCCTGTCGGCGACAAATGGTCCTTGTGCGAACTTGGCCATAGTTGTATGCCTTTAATAGGTGTAGCTCGAAGATCTGACGTCTGAATAATGTAGAACTGAGCTTTGAGAACCTGGCAGTTTCCTACTAGATGAACCTTTGACCTTGCATGCCATGATATTGTTTGTGTAAAAACCCACGCTACAAAGGTTTGTTATATCCATTGATCTGCATTATGGAGATCAACTGTTATATCACTATAAGTCTGGTATTTGTGCTTCTTCGCATGTATCTGTTCAATGAAACTATTGGGTTTGTGTGACCAGTGCTTGTCTTTATCCTTGCGGTTAAAAGACAGGGGACCAGCCTATGATGGAGGAGGAACCCTGACTGGTTTGAAATTTCTGAGATTCATCAATAACTGGAATTCTACCCTAACTCTTTGTGCACTATTTCTGAATGACTTGCAGGAGTTTGTCAAACCCGACACCAAGTTCTGGCCTTCAGTCGGCCGCATCGACGACGTTTACGGAGATCAGAATCTAGTGTGTGCATGCCCGCCGATGGAAGCCTATGATTAAAAACAGTCGGACTTTGTTTCTCTGTTAAAATGGTTAACAGCAGACTTGCTGCCAAAGAAGCTTTAGCTCGAAGGAAAGCTCCAGGGGCTAAAACCAGATTAGTGGAAGGATTTTTTAAGTTGAAAAAAGAAAGTAGCTTTTTCTTATGAATTTACTTCCCTCCAGGGGAGATAAAGTATTGAACTCTAGTTACTTTATTTACTATTTTAGCTGTAAGTTTTATTTTCTGTCTAACTTTTTTGTTTCCCCAATCCTTATCTAACTTAAACAGATTTTTAATTAGATGGGCTATTTATGGCTCGTTGGAAAGTAGCAAGTCTTGGTTGAATTACATTCACGGTAAAAGTCTGTGTGTTAAACTTTTGAGTCTGTTATTTCTCTGAAAGGCTAGGACAAAGCTGTCAGTCACTAACAGTGGGGCTCAGAAGACCTACTGGAACATCATCCCAGAGTCCAGTAATTGTCCAGTAATTTTTAACTTCCTCTAAAAACTAAGCAAACTGTAAAAGAGAAAGAAATCAGTTTTTGGTCTTGCAAAGGTATTTCCCTGTCCGGTGTAAATGTGCTACACAACATGTGGTCTTTTGGTGAATTTATAAAAAAAAAAAAAATTATTTGAGTCTTGCGATAGCATCCAATTTATCTGATAGGCTGATTAGTCAGTGTCAATCATCTGATCGTCAACCACTTCTACCTGAACAGCCAATCAACACGAGTGTAACATCTGATTGGTCAACTAGTAATACCTGAACAGTTAATCAACAGTAGATATGATATATTAATTGTACTGTTTTTAATGGGTGTATACTACCCCCCCCCCCCTTTATGAAAACTAAAGTCTCGCAAATCCCAAGCGCTGTGCAAATTCTTCATTTGCCAACATAATCTATGTTCAAAATCTCAAAGAACTTGGTGTCCATGTGAATTACTGAAATTATTATAGACTGACTAACGTCAACATAAAAAAATAGCAACATTTAAGTAATTACTTTCAAATTGTTTACACAGAAATGTTATAAACATTTGTTTTGATTAATATCACTAACAATATCTCCAGGAAGAAATTTTGAATATTAATGTTAGTCATAATTCACGCTTTCCCTGAACAATTTGAAGGTGCTGGATTCGGACCTTTCTCCCAGTCTAGAATAAACTGCCAATAACTACAAGTGTCATTTATGCAGGATCTGGGATCAACCTCAAAAAGCTTTGGCGGAAATATTTTGAGCCACAAACAGCTTTAAATTAAGGACTTTTTCAAAACCACGTCTTCGGCTTTGGCTACGTCTTTTTTTTTTTTTTCAACCTCAACAAGCTTTGGTTGGCAGAAATATTGAGCCACAAACAGCTTTAAATTAAGGTCCTTTTCATAACCACATCTTCCGCTTTGGCTACGTCTTTCTTTTTTTTCTTCAAAGTAACCGACAAAGCCAAGGTCAGAACTGATCAAGCAGAAAACTGGTTTCTAAAAGGCTTTATGTGCCAAATTTTGTTCCGGGAAGTACAGAAAAGCAATGCTTAGCAGAAATGGGTTACCAGCCTCTTTTATATTATGGAATGTACATTGTTAGTGACTGGTTCTCTGCTTGTTTTTGCTTAGTAAATTAAACATAAGCAATATTTTCAGCTTAACTGTAAGAAATTGGGCCTAGTCAGCTTAACATAAGTATTAAGACAACTTCTAACACCACGTTGCTTTTGAGTTACCCGCAGGGTTAAATAATAACTTGTATTCTGGAATATTATTTCTCGTGAAATATTTTGAATTTAAAACGCACAAGAAACAAAAACATGCATTAAAAGTGGATCCTTGAAATCTATTTAAAATACGTGATATTCTATTGAAGTATAAAGGAAGAACGGTGTACGACAGTTTTGAGGTGGAGGATCGATATTGGTTTTCGATTTGTGGAGTGTCGTGGCTGAGCGGTCTAGTCCGCCGAACTTAACTTCTGTTGTTTACAGAATGTGGGTTCAAATCCCGGCCTGGCCAGTCGCGACACTTGTGTCCTTGAGCAAGACACTTTACCATAATTGCTTTGTCCTTCAGATGGGACAGTAAGCCGTAGGTCCCATGTACTAGGATGGGTAGTGCACGTCAAACCCAGAACACTTATCGTGAAAGAGTAGGGGTTTACCCCGGTGTTTCTGGTTCACATGGCAAGCACCCTTATCTACAGGTTTCCTCAGTATTCCGAGCTACAGTGATTACGTTTGGTTTTGAGGCATCCTTGGTTTCATTACCAGAAAAATAATAATAATAATGATTTGCAGTGCACCGTGAAACATACATGTATTCTTACTCTCTGTGTGATTTGTCGGAATATTGTAACTTGAGGAAATCACAAAACACAGACCACTTGAAAGTTAGTTTTAAAAAGTTGTAGAAGTTTTATTGACTTTTTATATCATCTCACAATATCAACATCATACAAAAAAAATGTCATCATAAAAGTGTACGTAACGTCCTGTTCTTATGGCATTGTGGCAACTTCATCAGCATCCCTGTTTGATGTTTAAGGATGCGATATTTATAATATGGCACAATGGTTTTCCTTTACGTGACATTAATAAGCTATTTGTGAGTTGGATTTGAATAACGTCTGGTACACTGACTTGCTCAGTTACAAGTTACCGCTTAAATTGGAATTCCTCAGACTATAGAGACAGTTGCTATGTCAAACGGTTTTGGGGGCAAGCTTTTGCGTAGTTACGGAAGAGACTGTTAACACCCATACATAATTCTGAATGAATGTGTATGGCACAATGGTACCAGGCTTTGCCCATCTGGAGGTTGCTATACAAACGCTTGCCCCGAGCCATGCGACATAGCAACTGTCTCTATAGTCTGAGGAATTCAAACTTAAGTGCTGAGTTATGACTAACCAAGTCACTGTACCAGACGTTTTTTAAATCTTAGTCGCAACACAACACTTAATCTTGTAAATTTTGTAGATTTTTAAATGTCCCTTTGAAAAATTTCAAAGTATTTTGCCGTGTCACTTATGGAATGCTCACTATGAAATGAATTAGAATATTATCCAAGATTGTTGATGTTTAAGGCGCTCTTATTATGGGAGATTATGGGAACTTGGTGGTAGCAGATACACTGGGTAATTTTTCCACTGTGTAGGAAGCACTGATCTCTAACTGGGAGTATTATCAGACTGTCTGGATAAATGGTTAGGCTTTCAAACAGTAAAGGCATAGGCTGACATTTTGCCACACCAATGAGTCACCTGCAATGCTAACCAGGGTGGGGGGGGGGGGTGAGAGGGCAAGGCCATTTTCATTTTGCATGGGGCACTTCCCTTGGGAAAATCTTAAAGTCTATGGGAACCTTTTAACCAGTTGCCATCAGAATTTTTTTTTTAATTTGTCCCGTCCCCCTGGCGGGATTCTTTTGACGGAATTGGCGGAATCTTTTTACTTTTAGGGTTACCACTGGCACAAAGAAACTCTGACTTCACAATGCCAAGAGAATAAAGATTCTGTTTATTGGATTCTGTTTATTGGCCGTTACCTATGGCCTAGGAGTGGTACTAACCACGGAACTATGGCTCGATTGCCGACTCATTCTGACTCACTCCATTGAGCTGAACTACAATGGATGAACAATGGTGGAAGCCTCTCGATGTCTCGTAATCCTCCTCTTGGAACAAAAGGACAAATGTCTGTAATCAGGGATTACACAAAATCCGCCTCTCAATAGCCAGAAAAATGCCAGTTTATATATGACACTTTTTGGTCCTTGTGTGGGTGAAACGAAGTGTTAGACGGCGTGTGTGAGGTCCTTGCACACTCCGCAGCTGAATGACCAGGCAACCTTTGTTCTGGTGGTCCGAAACTACATAAAGGTGTCTTTTCACGGCTTCCGTTTCCAGGCAGGGGAAACATTTGCGTGTTCACATGTCATCCAGCATCTACTGGTTAAGGGGGCATCAAGGCCAAGATCAAGGCAGCGAAGGCCATTCCATGACCTTCATTTAATCCCAGTGCTGGATCTAGTCAGTATCTAGCAGAGATCGTTGGTTTGTAGTTTTCAGCATGAGCACATGTCCGAGAACAACAGATTTTAACCCTTACATCAGCCGCCACCTAGCAACACCCAAACCCTCATTAGTTTAAATGCCTGCTATAAAAATCAGACAATATTTAGTTTTCTTTTATTTGTTCCCCTTGACTGGTGTAATGTTTACAATCTATGCCAAAGTGTGATGATAATGAAGTAATAAAATCCCTCAGAAGCTGGAATTTTATGACCTATTACAAGACTGTCTTGTATTGATTTGTTTTGCGTGATACAACCATAGGCGTAGACTTTTTAAGGGGGGGGGGGAGAGGGGTTGAGTTGTCAAAATAGTACACGGATAAAACACAAGAGCCATTAAGGGAATAGACCTTATGCACATGACGTCATTTGAGTAGGGCGCCCTCGTCTAGAGGTCAAAATGAGGTTGTTCATTGGCCAATCCTGTGCGCCGCGCGTACAAATCTCTGCGTTTCCATTGTTACATCATCGATTTACCTCTAAGATGGCGGCATGATGACGTCAATGCATAAGGTCTATAAAAGGGTGGTGACCGAGGTCTTCAATGGCCGTTTGAAACCAGGGTCGTGGCCGTGTGATAAAGGACCGACCCTGCAAGATTTTCAAACGGCCATTTAAGACCAAGTCACTACTCTTTTATTCTCATTAATAAATGCCCTTCTTGTTAAAAAGCGTAATAATGTAGACAAATCCGTGAAACTTTTCAGTTTTCTAAATTTATTTTTTAATTCTTGCCACGTCCTCAGGCTTCACTTCGCGAATGACTCGATGCTGAACGGTTGCGTGTACGCACGTGTACTTATAGACTTTACATTGAGTACCGCTATGTATTGATTGGTTACTCGTAAATTAGCACCCGCGTAACCTAGTTCGCCAATATTAAGTGGCTAGTGGCTATACTAGTGGCTATATTAATGGCAGAACACGTGATCACAGCTCCACCTACATCTCTATCATCCGTTTCAAAACCGGTCTTAAACAGTCATGTGACCACCTTTTAACCAATAGGACTGCCCAAATTGTCCCAAACTGTCGGGGGGGGGGGGTATTTATGAATATCTAATAAAAGGTCTTATAAACACAGTGTCGCCTAAAATGCGAACTACGCTGCATAACACATGGGGACATTGAGTTGCAAAATGGCGGAACCGAGATTATTGTGATGATGACGAGAGGTGAATTAGGTCAATAGACCATTTTGTCAAAGCATTGAACACTTTTCATATAAATATTTTAATGTAATAGTTCTAGCAAAATTTAAATTTCACAATTTCCTTACTCATGATTGATAGAGCTCTTTTGACTGGTGCCCCATACTGTTGATGTGACTGGTGCCCCATACTGCTGATGTGACTGGTGCCCTGCACTGCTCGTATCACACAGGATTTTTTTCCCCTGGTCCCCTCTCATCTTGATCGCAGTGAAAAATGGGGGGGGGGGTTGTTTAGTTGCCCATCTTCAACATGAAGCAGCCGAACAATCATTTGGGTTTGTGATCCCTAGATCGGAAGGAAAGAAAGTTACACATCCAAGCATTAATAAAAGGGGTTCCGCAATGTTCAGTATTTGGCCCATATTTTGACCGCTGTACTGTATCGCTGATGTTAAGGACAACCTCGTGTCCAATTTTCAATATTTTTGTTGGATTAAATCAAAGAGCTACCTTCAATTCTTAATTTGTTTGTATACTACAAAATTAAAGTGTTGTTTTAACTAGCAAACTTGTGCTCATTATCATCGATTCATGCGAGCAGCACGGGGCAGTCCAAAGTTGTCAACATTTCAACCTAAGCCGTGGTTTCACAGCTACTGCCATCTTAAAACTTATCAATGAATTTGGCGATCACATGACCTCTATAAGGGGTCAAACACGCGGACTACAAACAAAAGCATTTGCCCCCTGAGAGGTCACATGATCCCTTTCAGTCAAGACGGCGGTATCCGTGAAACGGGTTATGTATAGAGAGTACAATTTTTTAAGACCCTCCCTTCCCCTAAGGTAGTTCTCATTGACATTTTAGTGTGTATTCCAATATCAAAGTGCATTAATATAATAGCCTTTGAGACAGACTCTGCCAGGGTCGAAACGTGAGGCCATTAACACCTGTTTGCATTTATACAACAGGTCATTTAGGTTGCAAAGTTTGGTTGCAAAGGTCATAAAGTTTGCAACAGCTGGTTCTACTCTTTCATTAATACAATGCTCATAGTTCCACCCCTCCAAAACAAACAGCACAATCAACCAGAGTGCCTGCTACATTTTTCAGTAATTCCCCCCAAAATTTTTGTATTTCCTCCAGCGATTCTACTGCAGAAGTATTCAAATTTGTCAACGCCCTTTTAAACTTGTACAGAGCCTCTGACCTCATATTCCCCCATTGTACTTTCTGTAGGACCGTGTAAATGTTGGAAACTGTGGACTGTCCCTAAGCCACGGAGGGGTTTGGGGGTTTCGAAATTTAGAGCCTCGCTTTCGTATATCCACCAAAAAGGTGAATAGGGAAGGGGGCGGATGAGGGCGCTATTTTACCTTTTGTAGCAAAGCATCCGAATGAATCAGAAATCAGCTTGTTATTTTTGTCACTGGATACACTGACAAGCCTGCTTTGAATGCGCTGATTGCGTTGACGATCTTCTTGCTGTTCGCTTCATCCAGGGGTAAAAACACCAGCCCTGTCCCGGGATTGACTCCGTCGGACTGCTCTGTGTGTCCATCTATCGCAGTGGTTGCCGAGTCTTGATTATGCTGTTCAAGCTTGCCAACTCCAACGACCTGTTAAAGGTTACAGGAGGGTCAAGGGTTACAGGAGGGTCAAAGGTTACAAACTAGGACAAGTAACAAAATAATAAATCAGCCATTTGTAATCTGATATTTTGTTTTAAATCACTATTACAACTACAGTTACTAATTCAATCTTTTATAAAATTATAATAGTTATTATGACAGCCCAGTTTCATTGCTGCTGAAAGATATCTCAATGTTTAACAGCTAAACTGACGGCAAAAACGGAAAGTAACAAAGTTTGGAGTGGATGTGAAAGAGTGATGAAAGATTAGGTCTGGTTTGCAAAGTAAAGACAAAGAAGGATACTTGAAAATATCAGTAAATGAAGAGGCCTAATAATAATAATAATAATAATAATAATAATAATAATAATAATACAGGCATGATACTTCACAGAGGCAACGGAGCCACTTGCCTCCGTTGTCTTTGGTCATTGCCTTGGTGCCCTTGAAATGTTCCAAAAGAAATTTACAATTTCCACATAGATGTGCCCTTTATCAAGAAGAAAATGTCTGGGTGCCATTGTTCCTTCAAGAACGAAGCAATCAGTTCTGGTAATAATAATTATAGTACCAACATTTACAAAGGGCCCTAATCATGCAGATATGCTCCAGTGAACCAAATACAAACAAATTAAATGCACAGGTTAAAAGCTTAACAGGTAAAAATTGTGTAGTCAATTTTAAAAACAAATTAGGTAACTAAATTATAAACTGAATATTGAAGGATAAAAGGAATTACTGAAGATTAAAAATTACAATTATTTTAATGCAAGGAGAAAAAAATACAGTACATATAAGACATTATAGCATAAATCAAGGGTCATTGAGCAGGCTAAAATGACATAATGCATATTTACGTTCAATAAACAAAAATGAAAGGAATGAAGGTAAGAAAATTCAACTCAGGAGATTGACCCCTTGCATATATGTCACACGCGGCGACTGTGCCACGCTCACCATTTTGAAAGTCAATAGGTACACGTGTAAACACCACGTCGCCTAAAATACACACTACACATCATAACACACAGTGACATTGACTTCCAAAATGGCGCAACCAAGATTATTGTGATGATGACAGGTGTTGATTGTGGAACGGTTCCAGTGACTCACCTGAGTGCTGAGTTTTTGAAAGTGAGCTCCGCCCCTGATGTGATCAACCAAGAACCCACAAACTTCTTGCTGAGACAGATTCTTGAGGGCTTCCACCTGAAACAACAACAACAACAACAACAACAACAACAACAAGACAATAAAACACTCTGCAATATTAATAAGTCAGAATTCAAACTTTGTATACAGCATTTTCTAAGGGCCCTTCAAACTGCACTTTCATATTCTCCAACATGAATGACTGACTGATTGATGAGATTCAGGTCCTTCATTTAATGAAAAACAAGCTCAGTGGCATACATGGGGTGGGGGGAGTCCCCCTACACAGAACACCTGCCCCCTTGTCCTACCCCCAAATGAGATAAAAAAAATGCATAAATGAATGGTTTGATACATTAAATAGCCCCCTAAATTATGTCTTTACCCCTTGCTTGCCCCCCATGAAAACGTCTGGTTACACCACTGAAACCTGATCTCCTTAAATTATTGAGGACAGCTCTTCGCATTCCTCAGAACCTAGGCAATGCACGAGATAAATCATTTCTAATGATTACATATAAAATATAACACAATTAGTTTCTGTGGAGGTTCTGCGACTCAATTTACATATGTATATGCTACGAAAATAAAACAATTACAATTCAATTTCAACATTCAGTTGCCAGTTCAACTCCCACCCGGCGTAATTTTGGATTTTGTTTTCTTCTCACGATTCACAAAGCATTGAATATAGACTGTGCAAGACTTGCACATATCGAAAACGAGAAAACGAGTTGAAAGAAGACTATATCTTTTTATGAAATCAAGTCTTCTTTTAAAATTTTAGGCTTCTTTTAATATTGTTCCATAGTTGAGGAGCTACAAAGAAAAGAGATTTCTTTGCAGAGATTGCCAGAGACCGGGGAAGAATTGTATGTTCCATAAGTTGAGTTGAATCAGCTGAGAATCACAAACCAGTGCGTTCAGGGGTGTAAAACGAAAGTGTAGATGCAAGATACCCTGGGCCAACTCATTCAGGCATTAGTAAACAGTGAAAAGTATCGAGTTGCTCCTGGCGTGTGTGGCTGAGCGGATTAGAACACCGGACTCAAGCTCTGGTGTTTCTGATCAGCAGAGTGTGGGTTCCAGTCCTGGTCTTGACACTTGTGTCCTTAAGTAAGACACTTAACCATTATTGCTTCGCCCTTCGGATGGGACGTAAAGCCGTAGTTCCCATGTGTTGTGTAATGCACGTAAAAGAACCCAGTGCACTTATCGCAAAGAGAAGGGGTTAGCCCCGGTGTTCCTGGTTTGATCGGCTGCAGATTGCGCCACAGCACCTTGTAAAACCATTACATGGTGCTATGTAAAGGAACAGGGGTGGATTTCACAAAGCGCTAGGACTAGTCTTATCTCGAGTTAGGATGAGTAAATAGTCCTAACTTATGCGACTTGTAATAAGTTAGGACTATTCCTAAGTTAGGACTAGTTTTGTGAAATGCAACCCAGGTCTCATACTTCAAAAAGTTAACTCCGAATACTAAGGGGAAAAAAAATGAGTGCTTTGAGATGCCCATCGGGTAAGACAAAGCCCTACATAAGAACTGCGTATTATCATTATTATTATTATTATTATTATTATTATTATCTTGAATTGTATTCTCTCTTTCATGGGAAGCCATTCGAGTTCATTCAACAATCCCCATTTATCATACATGGGTGTTCAATTTTGTTTAAGACGTCGAGACGTTTCACTGAATCTTACCTCTCGGTGTAACCTGTCAAAGATGTAGGTGTGGTTGAGGATCTCCCACCAGTTCCTGTCCACCTCCTCCCCGAGATGGTTGTCCGCACATTGCTTCAAGTTGATCAGAGAGTCCACGTTTGTCTTGAACTCCTCCGCCGTCGTCAAGGTTCTCATCTTATGGTGGAAGGTCTCCAGGAAGGTATCAATCCGCTCCTCCACATGTGAGACGCTGTTGGGGGAACATTGGTGGAGAAGAGATCAATCTCAAAAGACATCAATTTAGCATTCAAATCATTCCTTCACCCGTAAAGTTTATGAAGAGAGTGGACTACTGCCTCTTTAGCCAGGGTGCGTCGGATGACGTGTGAACACGCAAACGTTTCCCCTGCCTGGAAACGGACGCCATGTAAAGACGCCATTATGTAATTTTGGACCACCGGAGGAAAGGTCGCCTGGTCATTCCACTGCGGAGTGTGCACAGACCACAGACATGCCGTCTAAAGCTTCATTTCACCCACACAAGGACAAACAAGGTCTTATATATTTTGCCATTTTGTGGCTGTTCAGAGGCGTTTTTGTGTCTTTGTCTTTTGGTCCAAGAGGAGGATTATGAGACATTGAGAGGCTTCCACCATTGTTCATTCATTGTATTTTGGCTCAAAGGAGGTAAGTCAGAGACAGCCACGTTAAGTCTGCTGCCACCTAGTGTCCTCTCTGTCGGGAGATAAAGCCCCCAGACTATACAGGAAGTTACCATCTAGAGGTTTACAGACTCTCTACACCATCACTAATTGAAATTGTCAGGTCCGGTCTTAACAAAGACTAAGACTTTCTTACACGAAAATTCAAAGGTGAAGGGAGATCAGTGAAAACAATCTCAGCCTGCAATCTCCGCCTGTAATAGACCTTTATCATGGCGCAGCCATCTTGTTTTTCTCCCATTCAAATCAATGTAACCAAACCGAGGCTGGAAGGGCAAATAGTCAGGTTCCTTTTTGAACAACGAACATCAGCATCCATTACTGTTATTGGATGCAGCGTACATGACCAAGATGGTGGCAGCACGATAAAGGTCTATTGCTTCCTCCAAGAGAAAACATCATCTTTCAGACTATTTTGTTAACAACAATTCCATACATAAATACAACTCTGACACGATAAATTCCTTTTAGCCTTTGAGAAAGACTCTGCTAGGGTCGAAACGTGAGACCATTAACAGTTTGTTCTGCATTTATACAACGAGTCCTTTTGGTTGGTTAGCAGTTTGCAACTGATAACTTTACTTTTTCACAACAAATTCCCTCACACTCCAATTAGAATTCTTCACGCTACAGTTCTCGCAACCCTTGATATCACAGTGACATCAGGTGACAACTTACCTGAACTTTGTTGCCTGGGTTGCCACGGTCACCGAAAACCCAACAATCCCAAAACTGTTGCGACACGTCGGGTATACGCTGTAGCTGTACCGGAAAATTAAAAATAAATATTAATATATTATTATTGTTGGTTTATTTATTTGAATAATAAAACAGCCAAGAGGCTGACAACATTCAAATTTACAAATTTACATCAAAACGAATTAAGAAATTTAAAACTCTAAAAAGCTATACAGTACAAATTAAAAGTGGGGAAATAAAAAATTTCCAAAAACACTGATACACTTTGGGGGTAAAGAACACTATCCGTCTTCACCCCTACACCGATGTATTAATATCGTTAGGATTTCCCTCATAAGAACTGCTGTATTAAAACAAAAAAATAATTCAGAGTGTGACATGCAGGCATCCTCTGTACGCGCAAGGTTTTCACTACTTTAAAAAAAATACCCACATTATCGACTCAAAAGGTCAATACCAGACAGTATTTGGACTTCGCTATTTATTTCATTGCACATCCAACAGCGCAATAAATAGGAAATGATGAAGAAATATTATTATTATTGTTATTTATTTGGCCAATATTCAAACAATCAGAACAATAGAAGGAGTGAACATACAAGCATTTTGACAAATAAGTATTATGAAAGATAAACAATGTAAACAGGGAATAAGTAAAGAGGATTAAAAATGACAAAAATAGATCAAGATAAGGCTGTGGGACAGAAACAATTTGGATACAGAACACAAGACAAACCGTTCTAAGGTGGCCAGGATTAATACAAGTGGACAGTCACTGTTGCTCGAAAGCATATTAATCCATCCTTGAAAAGTACACAAACATTGATAAGAAACGGTAAAATGGTCGCAAAAATACACTCTGAGTAAACAAAGGGTTCTGAAATGAATCTGATAAAACATATTTATGAAATAAATAAAATTTAAAAAGTAAACAAGCAATTAATCAAGAAATAAATTGACTAAACAATCAATTGACTAACCAACCAAAGTTCTGTTTTAGATGTGGGAGGAAAACCCCATTAGGGGAAACCCGCGCAATCAGGTAGGGACTGAAAACCCAATCCACAAGGCTCCAGTCCGGGATTCGAACCGGGGTCCACAGAGGTGAAAGGCAAGGAAAGAAACCACTGAGCCAACTTGATCCCAAACTAGTATACAAATACTGAATGCATGCAGTAGGACTTTTTGATCGCCGATGCGGTTGGGAGTAATAGTGAATATCACGTGATGTAAGTTCCACCAACTAAATGACAAGGATCTGTTTGTCCGTTATATGATAATGGCTTCTTGGTACTTGGAAGGAAGTATGAAGAACAGGATGTTGATGCCTTCATTTAAAACAAAACTGACCAACACGATCACAAGACGACGAAGACCTGTAATGATCTCAAAATGACACTTACCCAAGTTGCTCCTGAGTTCTCAAGACATCAAAGCACGGTTCTTCCATCATTGTCTGTTCAGAATAAAGATCAAGTTGACGATTATTCATTCCTTCATAAATACCCCAGACAGTTTTGGACAATTTGGGCAGTCCTATTGGTTGAAAGGTGATCACATGACTGTTTAAGACCGGGTTTAAACGGCTGATGGAGACACGGTCGGAGTTGTGAACGCGCTCATAACCACACATGTGTAGGCACGCTAGCTACAATGTTTATGCGGGCACACTAATTTACGCGTAACGCAATCAAACTTACTGGTACTCAATGTAAAATTTAGGAGCACATGCACAAGAACCCCTCTAGAACGGGAGCCTGAAGACGTGACAGGAATTAATTGAAGGAAAAAAACCCCAGAAATTTGTTTACAGATCCTGCATTATTAGGTATTTTAACAAAAAACAGGAGATTTATGAATGTGAATAAAAGAGTAGTGCTTTGGCCTCAAATGTGGCCGTGCCAAAAAGGACGCGTGATAATGATCGCACGACGGTAAAATTGACATGCGATGTAGTTTATAGTCGACGCTGATGCCTCAGTGACCCTAAACTGCAATGAAAAAAGCCGAGCGTCCAGCGATGATAGCGTCCGGCGATTATCATCGCATAACCAACTAAGCCAGCCTATACAAGAAATGACTACAAACGGAGGCATATCCATTAAGAACAGAAATTGAACGGCAATTGCAGGAGATTTAACATGACAAAATTACTCAAACGTACAAACAAGCAGACACGACAGAACTTTTATGATCTTGACGTTATGCGCAGCTGTGATTAGTCAATTCATTACAGAGGGATCTCAACAGAGCATTCTCCTGACAGATGAGCTGAAGGTGGACAACTGAAAAAAGGTCACTTACGACGAGCACGTCGATCATACTCAGCCTCCTGATGGTACCCGGCCCAGACTGGTAATAGTTGGTCACCACAGAGTTAGCATCGTTGTCATTGTAACCTTTGACCTTGCATACTTGAGCCCCCGGTGGGAGCTGGATGACCCTTGTGGTGGGCATCTGCACTTTGGGTAGGGGGGTGCACTTCAACTTGGTACGCAGTGACTCTTCAAAACTGATTGCCTCCTGTTGCAGCAGACAAATTGAAAAGAAACAGAAACAAATTTTAACAAATATGTTCTTACAAGTTGAATCTGTCACTCTTTCAGAAATAGCTGTTGAACAGAGAGGGGGCTTCAAGGCCAAACTTCAAGGCTCAGCTTACTGCAGAAATCTGCACTTTTGAACACTAACAGGGTAAGTCCCAGATATCTGCGGTAACTGTGAAATTTCAGTTGTTTTTTTAATGTAAGTCGCTGATCACAAGGCCCAAATGCCACTCGAGGTGTGGGCAACTTTTTTGAAGGGATAGAAACCTGCCCCAAAGCGCAGAAACAAGACATAGCGAGATATATATAAACGCAAGCTTTTTCACAGCACAGCTAAGAACAGGGAGGGGTAAATGAATTCGTAACTTAACTGCCTCTTCCCATATTTGAAGCAATTATAGTTAAGTGTCTGGCACAAGTGTCATGACCGGGACTCGAACCCCCTGGGAAGAATGTGAGGAGGTACATTAGGCCGTGGGATGTACATGGGAGGTACAACAGGCCCGGAGAGGTAAATGTGGGGGTACTTTAAGCCTAGGAGCCCCTATCAGCCTGGGAGGTACATGTGGGATACACTAGGCCTTGGGAGGTACATGGGCAGTACAACAGGCCTGGGGAGGTACAAGTGGGGTACACTAGGCCTTGGGAGGAACATGGTAGGTACAACAGGCCTGGGGAGGTACATGTGGGATACACTAGGCCTTGGGAGGTACATTGTACATGGGAGGTACAACATGCCTTGGGAGGTACAAGTGGGGTACACTAGGACTTGGGAGGAACATGGTAGGTACAACAGGCCTGGGGAGGTACAAGTGGGGTACACAAGGACTTGGGAGGTACATGGGAGGCACAATAAGCCTGGAAGGTCCATAAGGAGGAACAATAGGCCTGAGGAGGTATATGGGAGGTACACAGTGGACCAGGGGACTGACTAGAACATACTTTTGCAATAAAGTTTCCCTGTACGAGTCCCTCAATGAACAACACCTTCTTGAACCTCGTCGCAAACTCTAGGACGAGATCTCGTGTGACCGCATTTACCACGGCACGCTTGTCGACAGGCGTCCACTTAATCAACTGTAGAATCGATAACCTCACATCGCTGTGAACAGAAAATTCATGGAGAATATCACTGTCTGTTCCAAACAAATTTGAACAGTTGGAAACAATCCTCAAAAACAAAACCATTAAAAATTCAAGAACGTCAATATTGTCAAATCAAAAATAACACAGAAACGTAGAGACAGAGAAGGAGGCTGGTCCTCTCATTAAAAAGGACAAGCATTTACAAAAACAGCAAAATGCACAATGACTTCTCAGATTTAAAAGAGATAAATCTCCCAAAAAAAGTTGAAATAATGCTCACAAAAGTAGCAATGCACAAACTTATAATAGCACAGTACAGCCAATGTAGGTTAAATAAAATTGAACTCAGTACAAGTACAATGTGAAAGTCAAAGGTCAAAACGTGGCTTGCTACACGCCAGTATACAAATTCACAATAAAAGATTCTACCGGAGTCTCCAAAAATACAATATTTCTCTGATGAAATGATTAGTAACAAGACAACTCACAGGGAGTTTCCTTAGAGTTAACCCCTCACATAAATAACACTAGGAGCATGGCAAGAGCCGCGCTCCCTACAAAATAGAGAGGATTACCAATGGAAATCAAATGTGCTCTTTCCCTGCTGAAAGCTAACGGAAAAGAGAGCGAGTCCAAATGTCACATACACAACCTTTAACTTGTTAGTATTAATATGCAAATCACAAAGTTATATCACACACTTGAGCAGTGAGGGCGCACTTGGGTTCCCTACAGTAACAAATCACAACAGAGTTTCATGGACATTTTTAGTGTGTAAATTATCAATCTTAAAACGGCAATACATTTCATAAATTTCACTTAAAATTGGAAACAAAAAGTGTACACAAATTCAACAAAATGGAAAGAGAAACAATGTCCATATATAGAGTCAATGTGTCCAGAGAGAGGACTTGGCTCCTTAAGTGCTGGAAAAAAACAAACCAGTAAATCAATAATTCCATTAGAAAATAAACAATTTCAATTGCTTTATTTTTGAGAAAAACTGTTATTAGGGGCTGTCCAAATTGTTACTGGGCTTACAGAGAGAAATACTTTTCAAGGCCCCCACCCACTCCATCCCTACCTCCTCCTACAGTAGTACTTATCAGTATTTGTTGCGTGTGTCAGAATCAGTGCGCATTAATCGAAATAGTTTTTATTCTTCAACATTTTTGTTTCTTTTGTCTTTTCTGTTTCTTTTTTTTTGATTCTTCTGAAGACATTTGGGTGGAGTGTGCGTAAAGGGCTCGCCTCTCACCAATGTGGCCCTGGTTCCTTCATAATTCAGTTTCTCAGCTGCCAGCAAGAATGATTAGCCTCCTGAGTTATCATTATTTGTTATAAATATCAACATTTTTAAACATCTTTTGGAACCGTAGACAGCCTCTGACCACCTTCCCCTCTATCATACTCTTTGAATGACTGCATAACGTCAAAAAACTTTGAATGACTCCTTATCAAAATCAAAGATCAATATTATTTTGAATTTTGCCCTAAACTGATATGTACACTGATGCTCTTGAAGGTGGAATGTCTCTGGTTTGAATCCAACCTGAGGTTTTTGGACAGGTTACTTTAAAATAATAATAATAATTTGGGAGACTAATCATCCTCAGCTGAGAAGCTGAATTGAGAAAGACGTGGCTACATGTGTTTGAGCTGCAGGCATTCAAGGGCGCCTTTGGCAGCCAGCCGTATCAACCCATATATGACAAGGAGCACAGCCTGAAATCGAAAGTGTTTGGTTTTTCCGGAGGGAGGAAAACCAGATGGCCTGGAGAAAAACCCTTGTGGCACAGGAGAGAACCGACGCACAACTCTACTCACAAATGGCCCTAGCCAGGACTCGAACCAGGGACACATTGGTGAGAGGCGAGCGCTTTACCCAAACGCCATCCCAAGTGGAATCAGCTTTTTATCACCAGTTTGTTTCAAAGGTACTCACTTGTTGAGCTTGCCTGGTTTGATGACGTGGTTGTAGTAAGACTTCATCATGGATTCCTTCACTGCCTCAAACAGCTCTTCTGTCACCGAGAAGTTCACGATGTAGTCAACTATTGTATCAAATAAGAGCTGAAAGATAATCAGACATGCAATATTAACGGTGACGCAAATTTTATAACAAATATTATTTATGTCGCAGTACCTACACAATGTGCTCAAAGGAAATTTAACCAGTTGGTGCCGGATAACCTGTTTACAAGTAAATATTTGCCCTGCCTGGAAACGGAAGCCGTCTTAGGATGCCATTAGGTAATTTCGGACAACCAGACCGAAGGTCGCCCGGTCATTCAACTGCGGAGTGTGCACAGACCACTAACACGCATCTAACGCTATGATTCACACATGCACAAGGACAAAAAAAAGGCTGTGAATATACTCTTTTTTTGTCACCATTGAGAGGCGTTTTTTGTGTGATTCCCGATTATAGAAACACCGCCCACAGACCCGACGGTAAACTTACCGGCAGTTTGTGATTGAAGCCACTCATCTTGAAAACCAGACCTGTCTCTTCCGTCTTGAGGCTGTAACTCAACTGCGCTGTGTCCGCCTCGTAGCCAATCTCCGATAAATTGTGCTCCAGGATGGTCGCTACGAAATCAAAGAGAACAAGGTTCTCCGGGGACGTGTAGACGAGGGGCGTTACCAGATGGAAGACGATGTAACCTTGAAAAGTACAAGAAAAATAATCAGTCTACCCATCACAGCATTACATAGGAACCACAGGGTCTGATGTTCCTGTAGACAAACAGGGATAAGATTAGATGAATGTGAACATTCCTGAAAATGGTTGATGGGTCCGGGTCACTTCAAGTCGGCAGCAAGGTCCCCAGACATGCTTTGATGCAGGGGCTTGCAATTGCGTAGACAATACTTAATGTATTAAAACCGATAAAAAACAAAGGATGAAACCATTTTTTTTTTAAATCTTGACCAGTTTCTGCTGGGACTCTTAAATTTGTTCCTGTCCAGCTTGATGGGATTATTTTGTCGGAATTGCCGGAATCATTTTTCTTTGAGATTCTGACACAAAGGAATCTTGACCTGACAATGCCAAGAGAACAAAGATTCTCTTTATTGCAGTGTGAGGTTTGTTTTCTTGACTGAGAAAATGTCAAATTCATGCACCATGAATTGCAAAACATCAGCCATGAGCCACGGAATAGAATTGGTACTAAATCCGGAACCAAGGCTGGATCCCTGGTTTACTCTGACTTACCTCCATTGAGCTGAAATACAATGATTAAACAACTGTGGAAGACTCTCGATGTCTCGTAATCCTCTTCTTGGAACAAAAGGACAAAGTCCTGCCATCAGGGATAACACCAAAACCATCGGCAAAATATTCAAGACAATATTTTCTTTTTGTGTGGGTGAAACGAAGCGTTAGACAGCGTGTGCGTGCTTTGTGCTGGCTGCGCAGTAGAATGTCCGGGAGACCTTTGTTCCGGTATTCCGATTTCACACAATTGTGTGTTTCAACATCACCTGTTTGTTGGTACAAGTCAGCCGTGGCCAACTGGTTAAGCATGGATTTTTTTTCTGTTACTGTAGATGTCGGTGTTTTTGCTTATGGTAAGCAGGAACCATGAAATGGGGCCCTAAGCGACTTACCTCTCGGGGATTTGAACTTTGTGTCTCTTTTGTACCACAATCTGCTCTGCTCACTATCCAAGATGCATTCTGGGTAATCAGAGTCGGGAATGTCTGGGGTTTTCAGCTCAAAGTTTGTTGCTTTAAAGAACAGAAAAAGAATTCATAAGTACCAAACGTCTGTGATTTTTTAAGGAAATTTCAAAGTCATACAAGCTATATACACAGTGTGAAATTAAGTCATAATTATGACAGTAGGATCAGGCAAAACCGGAAGTTGGAGTGGACTGCGAAATGTACAACGCAACACTCAAAAATAGGACTACTTTTCCATTTCATAATACACGTTTAGGTCCACTGCATCGTGTAAGGAAACTTTCGGCATTCAAGATAAAAAAATGATGAATTAATTAGGGAATAACAGTTTGAGGACCCAGTCTTCACTGCGTGGTAATGATCAGGTTGGTGGCTGGCTGCTGTTAACGAACCAAGCCCAAGGCAAGGTCCATTTACAGTGGCCAGCCACCAACCAAGGTCATTACCACGTAGTGAAGACCGGGTCCTCGCACTGTTATTGCCCTTAATAAATAAATACTTTTTAATGCAAAAAGACGGTAAAAATAATCAGAATTTGTTGTTTTGCTTTTGCCGATACTTTTTATTCATGTTCAAGGGCCATTGTTAAGCTATGCAATTTTTGCGTGGCACCTAATCTCTTCCACATAATTATGCATATTTTCAAGAACCAATCTTTAGCTTTGAAAATTAAAAGCACCATAAACGGTTGGTGTTTGCATTGTGTTGGTTTCATTTTCATACCAGCCACCTCCCAGCACAACATGCACAGTGCATTCAGAGTTTACACAACAGTATGCTTGTTTATCACATATTAATACACCCCCATGTGACCAGTCTTTGACCAATCAGAGTGCATAAACTCTCTGAGGTATTTATTAATAAAAGTTAAAATTTGATACCGAGGGAGGGAAATAGGAAGGGGGGAGGAGGGGTAATAGGAAGGAGAAGCAGGGAAACGGCGGACGGGGTTTGGCAGCTGTTCCCACATTTGCTCTTTCATTTCTCACCTATAAACTTGTTAGGTTCTGGTATGTAAAGATCCGGGTTCAATTCTAAATCTGAAAACAAAAGCAAAACAAATCAATAAATAAGAAATTTTTTGTGGGATTTCTAACAGCCTCCCTTACTGTGACTTAAGAGCAGAGTGCTACCTACATGAAGAGAAGATGGACCCCCCTTGCACGTCACCTGCAGTTCTGCCACACACTGCCGCAATTTTGGGAGTCAAATTGCATGTAGAAATACAACACATGAAAACACAGTATGGGACGCAGAAGCGCTATATTTTCCTGTATCCCACTCGGCCTTTAGCCTTGTGGGATATGGGGCGCAGAAGCGCTATATTTTCCAGTATCCCACTCGGCCTTAAGCCTTGTGGGATATGGGACACAGAAGCGCTATATTTTCCAGTATCCCACTCGGCCTTTAGCCTTGTGGGATATGGGGCGCAGAAGCGCTATATTTTCCTGTATCCCACTCGGCCTTTAGCCTTGTGGGATATGGGACACTGAAGCGCTATATTTTCCAGTATCCCACTCGGCCTTAAGCCTTGTGGGATATGGGACACAGAAGCGCTATATTTTCCAGTATCCCACTCGGCCTTTAGCCTTGTGGGATATGGGGCGCAGAAGCGCTATATTTTCCAGTATCCCACTCGGCCTTTAGCCTTGTGGGATATGGGACACAGAAGCGCTATATTTTCCAGTATCCCACTCGGCCTTTAGCCTTGTGGGATATGGGGCGCAGAAGCGCTATATTTTCCAGTATCCCACTCGGCCTTTAGCCTTGTGGGATATGGGACACAGAAGCGCTATATTTTCCAGTATCCCACTCGGCCTTAAGCCTTGTGGGATATGGGACACAGAAGCGCTATATTTTCCAGTATCCCACTCGGCCTTTAGCCTTGTGGGATATGGGGCGCAGAAGCGCTATATTTTCCAGTATCCCACTCGGCCTTAAGCCTTGTGGGATATGGGACACAGAAGCGCTATATTTTCCAGTATCCCACTCGGCCTTTAGCCTTGTGGGATATGGGGCGCAGAAGCGCTATATTTTCCAGTATCCCACTCGGCCTTAAGCCTTGTGGGATATGGGACGCAGAAGCGCTATATTTTCCAGTATCCCACTCGGCCTTTAGCCCTGTGGGATATGGGACGCAGAAGCGCTATATTTTCCCGTATCCCAATCGGCCTTTAGCCCTGTGGGATATGGGACACAGAAGCGCTATATTTTCCAGTATCCCACTCGGCCTTTAGCCTTGTGGGATATGGGACGCAGAAGCGCTATATTTTCCCGTATCCCAATCGGCCTTTAGCCTTGTGGGATATGGGATACAGAAGCGCTATATTTTCCTGTATCCCAATCGGCCTTTAGCCTTGTGGGATATGGGACGCAGAAGCGCTATATTTTCCCGTATTCCACTCGTGCTTGTGTGATAAATAATAGTATCATTGGGCTTTGAAAGATTACATTCATTCCTATCCTCTAGTTTTCAATAAACATACCACCATACAACCAACTTGTACATTTCATCCTGAAATGTGATACATTATTATACATTGGGCCATTTCTCAAAGTACAAACATACAATATACAAATAGTCTCATGTTACAGGACAAAAGCAAATAATAAGGACGACCCATATCAAGTTGGGCAGGATTAACGAAAGTGTACTCAAACACCGTGACTCAAACACTGACCAACGTCAACAGATACCAAACATACAATATACAAAATCGACTCAATGCACAGGATAAAAAGTCACAAAAATTGTAAAATCTCAGAACACAATACATACAAAACAAGAATGGCCCATATCAAGCTAAACAAATAACTCAAACACTGTGAACAATGCGAACTTAAAAATGTGAACATATAAAGCAATGTAAAATATAACTGATAGAAACAATACACCTTTTCGAAATATATAAAGAAAGAACAACAAATAAATTAACTTGGAGGGGAAAAAATACATTATTGTACTTTATTTATTATTTTTTTTTAAAGCAATTCACCCATCACAAGGCCCAAAGGCCACTCGAGGTGTGGGCTACTTTTTCGAAGGGACAGAAACCTGTCCCAATGCGCAGAAACAAGACATGGCTAGATATAAACGCAAGTCTCTTCACAGCACAGCTAAGAACAGTGAGGCAAAATCAGTCGCAATGAGTGACAATGTGGCGGGTTAATTAAACACTTTCCGTTGAAAAAAAACAAAAAAAAAACACTTACACTACAAATACAGAAGGTTGTAGTTAATTAATTATTGTGGCCGGTTAATTAAACACTTTCCGTTGAAAAAAACAAACAAAAAAACACTTACACTACAAATACAGAAGGTTGTAGTTGGTGTAAACTGAAATATGGGTAATCACGTCCCATACCGTCCTGCTGTCTCATCGCTCAATATTACCCACTGTGGTTTTGAACGATAAATAAACCATGCCAGCGTGCCAAAATGTGATGAATCATTACGCACATGTACACAATTAGTTCAGTGATCTCAACAATGACCTGAAGACAGTAGGCGAGCTTCTACACAAAACAGCCAACTTGGAGCAGCTACAGCTTCTGACTAAAAGCGGAGTGGAAGTCGTTGTCTTGGGAAATCGTTGAGACGGCAGAAGCAAAACTGACATAATGACAGCAACTTGAAAACTGCCTCACACACACACAGTTAGTTCTGTGTGGGTGTTCCACCATCCACAACCCATGCAGTTGAATGATTTCAGATGGTTAGTCAACTCACTGGAAAATGTTACCAAGAGTAGGCGGGGCTCAAATGACTGAAATATCACTGGCAGTGTGGGGGGTATCCAATAAACCATGCCCGATATGTGACAGAGGGAGGCCCCCCCCCCCCCCCCCAATGTTCCCATTCTCCAACACACTCTTCCCCTCTTGTAAAGAAGCACCCCCCTGAAATCCTCAAAAGAATTCCAGAGATTCCCAGAACACAATGAAGACACAATAGGAGGGGGGGTACACCCTGCCACATATCCAGCACCAAATGTTAACTTCAGCCATTTTGGGAATACACTGCATGCCCCACCCATGGTTCACCACTGTGGATCCGGCTCTGGACCATGCTGTCAGCAGCTTTTCATAAAGGTGGATTCAAAACCAAGCAGAAATTTCCACTTGGCTTCAATAGTAATGACACCATGTGATGAATTGTTACACACAATACACACCCAATCCTGAGCACAGTGGTTCCATCATGCAAAACCACCTTGGTTTCAATAGTAAATCATTCCAACCATGCAAACTTATGTTGTGGCTGAGGGAGTAAGCCCCCCCCCCCCCATCCCAAAGAAAAAAATGTTCATTTACTCTAACACATTCTTCCCCTCTTGTACAGAACCTTCCCCCCCCCCACCTGAAAATCCTCTAAGAATTCCTGAGATTCCCAGAACACAATGAAGACACAATAGGAGGGGGGGGGTACACCTTGCCACTCATCGAGCACCAAATGCCAAGTTATGTTGTGACTAAGGGAGTAACCACCCCACCCCACCCCAAAGAAGAAAAATGTTCCTATACTCTTACACATTCTTCCCCTCTTGTACAGAACCCCCCCCCCCCCACCTGAAAATCCTCTAAGAATTCCTGAGATTCTCAGCCAACAATTAAGACACAAAGGGGGGAGGAATACACCATGCCACATATTGAGAACCAAATGTGCCAACTTATGAACAAACTTACATAAGACTTTATGTAGATTACATGGGTGAATCACAAAGGCCAACCAAATCACAATACTGTATGTTAACTTGACTAAAGATGACCAACAGAGGGCGCTTATAAATGTGTTTTTAGGGTTTTTTTTAATGCCTTTTCCTTTTTTTCATTTTGATGTATCCCTTTTTTACTGCCTTTTACCTTTTCATTCCAGTGGTTCTTTCCCCCTTTTTAAGACTAATGTTCTTTAAAAGTTTATTCTGTTGTTTATATTCTTCAACTTTTATGTGAAATTGACAAATAAATAATATTGATAAAACACAAGGGAAACTGACTTGGTAAATTGTAATTCAATGAACAGGTGAACAAAGAAAACTTTACTAGAATGGGATTTGAACCTGAGACCTATGGATTAACGTGCCGGCGTTCTCCCAACTGAGCTATCTAGCCATATGATGGCAGTTTCCCTATTTTGTCAATATCTTTGTTCCAGGGGTGCCAGTCAGAAGTCACTCAACCTGTAACTTCCGTATAGCCTGGAATCACACCCAAGTTTACGTTACAACCTGGGAAGTATAGTCTTTTACTGCCGCTTCTCAGGTTATATGGTAAACTTGGTGGGGGGGGGTGGTGTTCAGATATCTTGTTCGACTTTAAAAGGTCGACATTTAAATACTGTGCATCATTTTGCAAAAAAATATTGATATTTACTACTTTGGGAGAGGGAAAGGGGTCTTCAAATGTAGAACTCTCTGTACGAACTGAAACAAATTTGAAAACTTTTGACGGTCCCTAAAAGCCAAAAATGTGTCGATATTTCCAGTCCATTCCATGTCAAACTTTAACACAACCCACATATGAAATACAACTGAAAACTTATACAAGCGTGTTCCAGGGCAAACAAGTCAAGAACAACGAAAGGATTAACACATTTGTACAGCTACGAGACTTTGATCAAAAAATGTTGTTTTACGCATGCACAATCAGACCACTGGAGAATAAAAAAAACAGGGCAGCCTTGTTAAGAAAGTACAAGAATGGACAAACAGATGGATTATGATCACAAATAGAAATAAGCTAAAGAAAAAAGGATTTATAGTTTTTTGTCAAGATGAAAAGAGCAATTTCACATGACACGCTAAAATTGATTCCTCTAATTAGTAATGTTCTGTTCAACTGCAGGTGAAATAAAACACTAATTAAGTAGAATTAAAATCATTGTACTTATCATTAGTAACTGCATTGTTGAATCTCATGACAATAATTTTTGGAGTGCAATTTGCCCATCACAGGGCCCAAAGGCCACTCGAAGCGTGGGCTACTTTTTGGAAGGGATAGAAACCTGCCCCAATGCGCAGAAACAAGACATGGTGAGATACAAACGCAAGTCTTTTCACAGCACAGCTAAGAACAGGGAGGGGTAAATGAATCCATTGTGAGACAAACATAACTGCCTCTTCCCCTATTTGAAGCAATTACAGTTAAGTGTCCCGCTCAAGGACACAAGTGTCATGACGGGGATTCGAACCCACACCCTGATGATGTATTTTACTTTCCAATAAACGTGCTTAGAAGTAGTAAAGTGCTGGGTATAATGGTATGTATGGGTTTGCATCTGTTAAAATTGTTGCGGTACCCACTGCTAATATAAAGGTTTCAAAATCTCAGTGGTCCAGATAGTTGGCAAGACATCTGCTCTAGAATGGCAAAGGTTGTGGGATCGAATCCCACCCAAGTAATATGCCTGAGGATTTTTTTTTACGGGACTCGGGGAAAAGTACTAAGTATGCAGTGCTTAACTTAAAATCGGTGTATGGGTAAAAACACAGATAATATTTCTTATCCCTGGTGCAAATTGAACACCTATTAAACTAATTATTTTGTTGGTATGGTTTACAAATTCAATTCTCACCCTGTATCAGGTCTATCCACTCTCTGGGTACATCCTGGACTTTATAATCCGTCTGGTACCAAGGCTCCTTCATATCACACTGCCCGTCAAAGTGCTTTGATGACAGCATGAAGTTTGCGTTGTCCACACGCAAGTAGTCTGTGCAAAAGGCTATAGACTGTCAAAACAGGAACAAATTATATTACTTCATAACGTTTTTTTTGGCAAAATTTAGGGCCCCATTATGTAAAAAAAATGACATGACGTTAATTTTCATTCAATGATATCGTTTCCGAACAGCCCACTTTCAAAGTACTTTTGGAGAAAAAAATATACAGGCATTCCGGTTGTCTACCGTTCAGGAATGGCTTCACCTGTGGCTTAGGCCAGAATGCCGACAAAGCTCTACTCTTCAATGTTGTCATTGCAGCTGATAGCCATAGCCATGGCTGAAGTGGCTTGCTTCGGACTCGGCTTTTCTCTTACCTGATGGTTGTAGTCTGACGCCAAGAGTGGCCCCGTCAGATACTCCTGTGTAGGGTATAGCTGCATGTTCTCCGCTACCATTTCAACATACTCTATGGGCTCAGTCTAAGGGTCAAAGGGTCAAAAGGTCATCAGTATTATAACAAGTAGGCATATAATTTTTTTATGATTAAAGAAATGACTTTTATAAAACATACATCGGTTTAATTCAGTTCAGTAAAGGGTTTACTGTAAAACAAATTGCAAACCACGGCATCTGCCGAATTGCTAGTAGATTGACAAAGATTTAAAAGGATTAAGAAAATAAAATACAACACATGTAGACAGTAAAAATTAATTTATCAACAATAAATTCAAGATTACAAAAGGAGAATAATGGAAAAAACAATACAAACAACAGAGCTACTAGGAAGTCGAGGGATCCTCTTAATAGCTGACTTCTTGGCCCGCGCCAAGTTGTGTCTCGGACCACCTCCTCAATTTGAGTAATGGCTCCTCCCTCTTCCCTCTCATGTGATTTATTTTAATGTGAAGAGGGATGAGCCACCAAGACACAACTTGGCGGGGGGCCTACAGTTCAGCAATCAGGAAGACCCCTCGATGTCTTCATAGCTCATTGACCCCCAAACAGATCATCAACCTTTCGCCACCACAAGACCAGTCGGCCTGTGGATGCGTCCAGGATAGGACAGGATTATACTGGGGTTTTTTTTTCACATACTTTACTACCTGGATGATTTCATAACTATATTTCCAAAAAAAGGAAAATTCAACTCGTATTAAAATTACGAACTAGGGATGGTAATGCACCATTTCTCATTTACATGAAGTGGTTAAAAGAATAATGCAACCAAATCATAGACACAGGTTAAATAGTTTCACACTCCCACGCAAACGGGACAAATCATTCCCTTTCCGACATTGCTACTTCAGCTGACAGGTCAAACAAGTGGAAATATTTGCTACTGAAATATTCCATTTTGACATACCTCTTCTTGGAATCTGAAGTCGTTATCGTCGATCAGTTGAATTTCTCGGAATATTCTGAAAGAAAGGATGAAAGACAATTCACTCAACAACATCCGATTCAGTAGTTTTTGGTGTCTGCGTGGTATTGACCTTCGTTGGTGGCTGGCCGCTGTTCGGCTCGGTCCATTAACAGCAGCCAGCCTCTACCCTGGTCATTACCTCACAGTTATGACTGGGTCCTTATTCTGTTAATCAATTACTGATCTTTGTCTTACCTCTCCTGTGGTCCTATTGTTTGGAGCATTTTGATGTACTGGAAGACAATAGCTAGCACCTGTTGGGTAAATGAGATGACACAGTCAGTTACAGGACTGGACAGACTCAAATTCTGTTCCAAATGAAGCCAAAGCGCTCAGTATTTTTTTTCCTGCAAGGTATGCGGAGCTACGTTTTGAAGTATGAGACCTGTTCCTTTACATAGCACCATGTAACGGTTTACAAGGTGCTGTGGCGCGATCTGCAGCCGATCAAACCAGAAACACCGGGGCAAACCCCTTCTCTTTTCGATAAGTGCACTGGGTTCTTTTGCGTGCATTACACAACACATGGAACCTACGGCTTTACGTTCCATCCAAAGGACGTAGCAATAATGGCTAAGTGTCTTGCTCAGGGACACAAGTGTCACGACCGGGACTCGAACCCGCATTCTTCTGATCAGAAATACCATGGGTTCCAGCACGGTCAGTCTCCATTGTTCCTACCACTGACAGTGGCAATGCATCAGAGACTCACGTCCTACCAGAGTTACCATGGGTCCTAGCATGTAGAGAGATGCAATTAGAACTTCAATGTATATTTGGTTTGCGGTAACACCATGTGATTACATCTACTTTGCTATATGCAGTAGATTGTTCTTGTGAGAACTTGTTCTTGTTCTCACAAGCGTGCGTGCCTGGCCATAGCTGCAGTGGTGTAAAACACTATAAACGAGTGCTTATATGCTGATTATTGTGTAGGTTGGAGTCGTGGCAGAGGTTGATAGACAATGTGATATGCGCTGGATAGGCAATATGACAATGTGGAGTAGCAAAAGTGTGAAAGAACTGAGAATAGCGGTGATTGAAAGAGGTGATGTCGGAATGCCCCCCGTTACAATCGAGACGCAAGACTATGCCGAGTGGAGAAAAGCAGAGAACAGAAAAGACAAACAGACAATAACCAACCTCCTCTATTTGCTGAAACCCTTGGTCGGTCAATGTTATCGATATCACGTACATAGCGTGGGTGTCGTTGTGCTCAAATCCAGAGTCTGCATTTCCACTGAAGAGGCTCAGCGCAAGGGCCCTGTGTGTAAAACAACGGTATGAAATACTTCACAAGTGCATTTGACTGCATGGAAGTGTTAACCAGTAGGTGCCGGATAACATGAATACAATCCAATGTTTCCCCTGCCTGGAAACGGAAGTCGTATAAACACCCCATTATGTAAATTCGGACCACCGGAGCAAAGGTCGCCCAGTCATTCAACTACAGAAAGTACACAGACCACACACATGCCATCTAGGGCTTCGTTTCACCCACACAAAGACAGAAAAAGGTCTTGAATATATTCATGTTTTCTGGTCATTGAGAGATGGTTTTTGTGTAATCTTCGATTATAGACCTTAGCCCTTTTGTTCCAAGAAGAGGATTATGAGGCATCTAGAGGCTTCCACCATTGTTCATTCATTGTATTTCTTTCAGCTCAATGGAGATAAGTCAGAGTGAGCCGGCAATCGAGCCAAGGTTCCATGTTCAGTTACACTCCTATGCCGTAAGTAACGGCCGATGTTTTACAATTCACTGGGCGCGAACTTGACATTTTCTCGGCCGAGAAACAAAACGGATTCAAAAAAGAAAATTTGTGTTCCCTTGGCATTGTCAAGTCAGGGTTTCTTTGTGCCAGCGGTACCCTCAAAGAAAAAAGAATCCGGCAAATCCGCCAAAAGAATCCTGCCAGGGGGACGGGACACAAAAAAGAAATCCTGGCGGCAACTGGTTAAGTGTTTCAGCTTATCTCACCTTTTCTTCAGAAGAGCCAGAATACTTCCATGTCCTTCATGACCAATCAGCCAAGAAAGGTAGTTGAGCGGTTTACACCTTGAGATAAAAATAAACATGAACACAAAACTGATTCCCGAAGTTATAGACAATGCGCCCTCTGGCGTCCCAGCCAAACCAAAACATGAAGTTTCTGCATGCTGATGTTGAGCACAAATCGTATTTTGCAGAGATTGGGATTAGGAGTGTTGTCATATGTGACCTTCGACGTCACTCCTTAACTACTTTTATGCAAAACAAGAATCGCATGCATACCCCTGGGTAAATTTCAATAGAGGGCGGTTTAGTCGTAAACAAAGGGCACATACAGTCCATTGAACAGGATGGTTTGATAAGTGGGACACAGAGAGCAAGTTCGAGTGCGCACATTCGGTCGTCCCGTGGTTGACCACTGACTATCAGCGCACATGCATAGTGACGTACACACTCGAACGACCCGTTAGGTAGTCTAGTTTTATTACTCACAAATCTTTATTGGCAGTGATCTGTACACTGCCATGACTTCCCGCCATTTTGCAATAGCGTCACTGGTTCCCTTCTGCGCTTCAGACAGGTTGACATGAAACAAGGCTACCAGGACCAGGGAAGAAACCAAGGTTCTGAGGCTGGTTCCAAAATGGTCAACCACAGCAGTCAACCAACGGTCGACCAGCCTGGGTTCGGGTCAAGATGGTCGACCTTTAGTTAACCATAGTGCACACTCGAACTTGCTCAGAGCTGATACAGCATACAAATGCGCTTAGCACAGAAGAAAGCTTGTTTAGCAGAAGACAGTTTACCGGCCAAAACACCATGTTTGAATGTTATTGTGCGTTGATGACTGGTTCTCAGGTGATTTTTGAAAAGTTTACATTAACATCATTCTGGCAGGCAAGATACTACACTGACCATATGTGAAATTTTATATTTTGTGTCATAATTTCAAAATAAATTCAAGAGTTATAAAAATAACAGCTGAACAAATTTTTAGATGTGCCCCATTTCTTTCATATCAAAAGTTCATAAAAATCCGACAGTGCAATCTCCATAAAATATAAGATTTTGTGTGTATCCATTGGGCTGTGTACAAATCTTGCCTGCAGGAGGTCCAGACTCTGTGGCTCTTGTGTAAACATGTGACGTCACAGGCCACATGGTCTTCCTCTGCTAAAATAGTGTTTTCATTTTCACTTTTTAGATGAATGAGTGAAGTTTGGTTCTGAGAAGTGCAAAGAACTCTCCTCAATAATTTAAGAACACCAGTTTATACATTAACCCAAGCAGCGCTCGTTTGTGGTGTTTTACACCACCCACGGCTATGGCCGCCGCATGTGCGCGCGACACGACAATACCGCATCAGCATGGAGGATTCACAATGCGCGTTCATCGACGCGCGCATCAGGCAGCCATAGCTTCGGTGGTGTAAACACCCATGAACGAGCTGCTCCGATTACTCTACAGCTCTCCTCGTATTTCCGAAAAATGAAGGACTGCATTGTTAAAGTCTTAGAGAAAGATAAATGTTGAATTGTGCAACTCACCGGTAGTACTGTCTCTGGTTTGGTAGTGACCACGTGATTTCTAAAATATGAGCCTTCTGCACTGGGAACACTATATTTGTTGAAGTCATAAATAAATTAAAAAGGTCATTTAAAGCATTGGTAACATTAAAAGTATTAATGTTGACAGATTTACACATAACTTACAAGGTGTATGTATAAATACATGGTACATGTAGTATAGGGATAGAAAAACCTGCCCCAATGCGCAGAAACAAGACATGGTGAGATACAAACGCAAGTCTCTTCACAGCACAGCTAAGAGCAGGGAGGGGTAAATGAATCCGTTGCGAGACAAACATAACTGCCTCTTCCCCTATTGGAAGCATAGTTCAGTGTCTTGCTCAAGGACACAAGTGTCATGACCGGGATTCGAACCCACATCCTGAAGACTTAGCCACCAGAACTTGAGTCGGATGCACTAAACCGCTCGGCCACGACACGCTACCTAAAATGGGGCTCATATCAGTAAATCTGCGCACCTGTCTCCAAAACAATTAGCCAATATCAGGGCCATAAGCGCCCATGTCTGGCGGTGCTTTATATGTGTTCACTATTATCATTAGTCATTATCTCTACAAAGAGAGGTGCAGGGTCTTTACCATGGGGGAAAAATTTCCATAATGGCATCCACCAATTATCAGAATCTAAAGCAAATTTCCCCCCCTTCCTTTTCAAAATGGATTATTCCACATACCTTTGTACAACTTATGAAATTTGTCGGCATTGAACGGCACTCCGCATGACATAAAGTTTGGCCTGTCGAGGCCACTGTAGATAAACAAACAAAAATACTTTGTGTTACGACTGATAACATTCATTTTTGAAAATACATTTCATTTTTTCCTGATGAAAAAAGCAAAGAAACTAAAAGTACAACTTATCGTTAAATTTTCATTCTGCAGGCAAAAATACGTTTAAGGTTCATTTGGACCAACGACAAACGCTCACCCCCCCTTCCTGCCACCTACCTGACAAAATGCTTTGCGTAATAATATTGAGTCATTTGACAAGCGCTCTTTACACTGCGCCTTACAGAAGCAAACAAACGAGAAGGCTCAGAAAAAGAAAGTACTTTTCTATATGCACAAATGCAAGGGCTTTGGTAGGCTCGTTGAAATATGAAGTCGTTGAAAGCGACATTGTCAAAAATCATAATTTTGAAGAATAAAATAATATAAGCATAAACTGGGTGAAAAGTCCTATGCCACAATAGAAGACATTGGGAGGCCTGCATACTCTTGGCGAAATTTGCCAGCCACAGTGGAGGTTACGTGCATGAAATAAATTTCCACTTTTAATAATAATAACAATAATAATAGTGGCTTCTTATATAGCGCTCAACGCCGTCAGTCAGTGACGCTCAAGGCACTCCAACATTATTACCCCTGGTCGCTGGGCCATTTATTTCATTCCTTAAACCATCTCAGCTCTCTGGGGAGTATACAGCCTGTGCTGCCAAGTATGTAGGGCAACAAGCTAAATCATTCACAAGAACCATCTCTACCACCGCAGGTACCCGTTTACCCCTGGGTGAAGAGAAGCAATTATAATTAAGTGAGTTGCTCAAGGACACAAGTGTCATGACTGGGATTTGAACCCACTCCCCAATGACTTAGCCACCAGAACTTGAGTCCAATGTACTAAACCACGTGGCCACGACACGCAATAAACGGATATCTCACTAACGACCATTGATTGACATGAATTATACTTACTTATTAGGGATGTCAGAAAAAGACTCCTTAACCCACTCTTCCAACGTATCCAGTGTCTCTACAAATGCATAACAAAAAGAGGATTCTTACAAAGTTTCCGAAGTCAATAAACGTTCCAATCAAATCCTACTAATTTAACCACTAGGCGCCGGATGACGTGAATACACACAAACGTTTTGCGCTTCATGGTGCGTGAATTTGACAGTTTCTCGTTCTCACAATCATTTACAGATTGCAACGGCTCATATTTTGTTTATGGTTGTGTTTCTGAAGCACAACCAGACCCCTGGAAAACCATGGGCAAGTTCGCGCAAGGACAATTGTCAACTATTGTTCGACTAACCTCACCCGAACGCTGTTTAGTCACCTATGGTTAGTCAACGCAAGTCAACTATTTGGACGGTGGTCGCTCAATGGTTGCTTCGCTGGTTATCACAGGATTTGTTCGTTCTTAACTGTGACAAACTGCACGGGAACCACGACAAAATTAAAATGAAAATGACGGAATCGGCGGAGGAGAAGAAGATGTGAGTAGGTCTATGTATATAATAATGTAAACATATTACTGGAGGCCGCCATGTTGACATTACACAAAAATAGCTCACGCTAGTTCGACTAGAGTCGTTCGTGCTTTAATATTAAAGCGCATGCGCACTGTAAGACACAAACCAACCATTGGTTGACTATGGTTGCTGCACGAACTTGCCACTTTATGTAACGGCCGATCTTTGACCCATGCCTGCTTGAACAGACGGCCTCCTGGAGAAAGAGGAATCGTCGTTTATGGTCACTGAGGCGTCAGCATTGACTACAAACTGTGTCGCACGTCAATTTTACGCCATGCGACCATCTTGTGACTGTCTGTAAACCAGCCTTACAGCCGAAGATTATAGAGCGCCGTAGGCGCAAGATGGGGAACTGGGCCTTAATCTACTGTTGGAAAGTGAAATACGCATGGGTGCCATTTCGGCAAGTGAATGCCTGTGTTTCCCATTGATAGCAATTGTCCTTGTCTACACTGGTCCGCACGTATCAGTGTTGTATCAATAGAGTCACTTGCCGAAATGGCGTCCAGTGAGATTTCACATTTCAGCCAGAGTTCCCCGTCTTGCGCCTACGGCGCTCTATAATCTTTGCTTACGGCACAAATCCATGCAAAGAGTTAATCCATTCATTGTTTGCAGCGCCTTTTGCCCTGGGGCCACCGAACCATAACCCCATGGACTCAGTGAAACAGTTGCCTGCGTACACGCAACCCGCTCCAGTGTCTCACAACACGTGGCGTGTTGACATGACCACCGCAAACAACACACAGAAACTCGAATGCAAGTTTATAAGCATAAGTCTGTCCTTCCGATGTGAACTGGTTACAAAAAAACAGTACCTCGTTAAAACAAAAGACACTTTATTGGTTCGGGATTTTCTAACCTCTTGACTGGACTACCAGGGTCATGTAGTGCGCTGAGTAGACTCTCTTACGGTACTCGATTAGTCTTTGGTGGACATCGATGTTTTGGGCAGCCGGTTCAGTCTTCAATGATGTGGAATTGCCCCACATGAACTTTCCCATGGGGTGGCTGTCTCTGGTCAGGGAACCCAACATCTGTTGCTTACGATGGTGATCGCTGGGCAGACTCATTTGAAATTCTGCACGAAAGAAAAACACCGTCATCAACATCAGGCCCCAATTTCATAGAGCTGCCTAAGCACAAAGAGTAAACTAAGCACAACAAAATTATGCTTACCAGAATAAGGTTACCAGCCATAATAGCATGTCACATGTACCAAATTTAACTGGTATCCTGCTTATAGTTAAGTACATTAATCCAGGGGTAGCAGGTTCAAATCC
The DNA here is from genome assembly GCA_911728455.2 of Marthasterias glacialis. Classification (NCBI taxonomy): domain Eukaryota; kingdom Metazoa; phylum Echinodermata; class Asteroidea; order Forcipulatida; family Asteriidae; genus Marthasterias; species Marthasterias glacialis. The sequence goes on from OU452225.1 coordinate 24,671,074, forward strand.
CGCTCTCATCAATTTTTCTTTGTTTAGCTTAAAACATGAATTTTGTCTGGAAAAAAATTATCTATCCTGCTTGGCTATTTTTCTGATTTGTAGCTTTTAAATTTAAGATCCTTTTGATTATCATAAATATAAAAATAAAAATAAGAAATAAGGACAATTAAGGGCCTTGTCACACGGGGCAATTTTAACAGGCAACTCAGAGGCAACCAACTGCACTGCATGCACAAGGAAGACGTCAGTAGCACATTAGACATTCTTCTAGCTGTGCTGTCCCCAAGAAAATAATGAGAAAACTGAAATGTGAGTGAATTTTCTTATTGGAGATTGCCTCGTGTGACATGTCCTTAACAATCAACAATTGTGAGACCGGGCCTACCACTGTCTACGGCTTCTAGCTCTCGGTCCGTGCTGCTTGCTTTTAGAAGCGGAGAGGTAAAGAACTGAGCGAAGCGCATCAACCCCTCGCGGAAATGTTTCTGATGTACCTCAAAGATGAACGTCGTCTTTAACAACAAAAGGAGAGTTGACGGTTAATTAGCAAAAATGACAAATTAATAAGTTGTTTTGTAGAAATGATACTTTCAGACTTTCTTAATGTCACTTTTGGTGCTTGATATAATGGCATTATGTAATCCCTGTCTTCCCATTGTGTCATGGGAAACTCAGGAATTCTTTAGAAGATTTTCGGGGGAGGGGGGGAGAGAGGGAAGGGGGGGTAGAGAGGGGAGAGGGGTTACTTTAGAGTGTAGGAAGATCTTAGGGGGCGGTTTCTCTCTGCCACATATCGGGCTCGGTTTAATGTCACAGTAGTTTCATTATCAACTCAATAGGAGACTTTTTGAGGACACTAGGTGGCAGCAGACTTACCAAATAAATTCTCTGTTCTTGAAAATGTGCGCATGCTCAGAACTACGTAAATATTACGGGCAATTCGCAATACAGTGCACCCTCCACAGTTTGCCCAGGGGCGTTTTTTGGCGACCTCGACCAGAAACAAGTTTAAGCTTCATTCATTGGTTTAGCGTTTTCGCATGTTCTGTTCAACCGCAGTGACGCAGCTAATCCGACCAAACCGTAACCAAGTTGTTGGCTTGGTTAGGCTTGGTTTCAAGATGGCTGATTCCACAAACATACAAAAAGTGTTGACAGAATTCTTTTAAAAATGAAAAATCTTAAAGCATACCAATCCAACATTAATTTCTAAGAAATGTACCCACGTCACAAACTCTTCCTGGTTACCGACCTGTTTTTGCGTAGCTCTCCAAAATTGTATTGGTCTGTGAATTTGACGTCAGAAACTTTTTTCTTGTCGAGGTCGCCAAAACACGCCCCACAAGAGCCCATTTTGGCAGTGCATCATGGGAAAAGGTCAAAAACGTTTTAGTCGTCTCTATTTGGGTGTTGAATTACCATATGGTGTTGGATTTTGTTAGAGTGAGAAAGGATCCTAATAAATCACTCAAGCCAGTTTGGGGGTTAAAACAAAAATACAACAGTGGGAGATTTTTGAGAAGCTGGCGGCAGCAGACACAACTGTCCCTTTTGACAGTTCTGAGCACGTGCGCACATGCTCAGTACTGCGCGCGTAGTTCTGAGTACGCGTACTACTGGTGAGAACTGGGAAAAAGGACCGTCCAAAAGTCTCAAAATTGACTGAAAATGCACAAAATGGCCATCAGGAAGAAACTGTCACAAGGCAATAGACTGTGTAAGTACCGCGTATATTCGAACATTTTTGGGAACCAGTTGGTCCTACACACATAGCTGAGGGAAACAAAATCACGCATTTCAACGGACCCTAATGTTCCAATACCCACGAGACGTGTACGGTCAATACTTTTACTACAAAGACTTGAGTCATTTCAGGCCTTGATCTTAACCGAGGCCACCGCGGCCATTGGCCTCATGCCCTGTCGAGTTAGCCAGCATGCCCTTCAGAAAAAAATGCACTGTCACTACCAACTTGGCCAGCATGCCCTTTTGGCCAGCAAAGGCCTGCCCCCTGTTTTTCTTAAGATCAAAGCCTGCATTTACTCGCTCACCCTTTCGCAGTCTGTAGACGCATTATCTGACCCTCCGTGAGTCCTTATAAAAGCGTCGAAGGAATTCTCATCCGGATACTTCTCACTGCCCATAAAAACCACTGAATCAAGAGAAAAAAATGAAGCTAAAATGTTTACAATGTCCTGCATTAGTTTCTATTAACTATTTGGGTTTTATTCAGAAAACCAACACACTTTTTTTGGGCGTGTCGTGGCCGAGTGGTTAAGAGCACCGGACTCAAGCTCTGTTCTCTGATCAGCCGAGTGTGGGTTCGAGTCCTGGTCTTGACCTTGATGCTTGTGTCCTTAAGCAAGACTCTATACCGTTACTGCTTCGTCCTTCGGATGGGATGTAAAGCCAGTGGTCCTGTGTGTTGTGTAATGCACGTAAAAGAACCCAGCACACTTATCGTAAAGAGATGGGATTTGCCCCGGTGTTTCTGGCATGGTCTGGCAGCAATATGCGCCACGTCACCTTGTATCCCTTTCAAGGTGTTGTATTACGGTCGTTTCGTCTCATAAAAACATTCGTAACGATCTCCACTCCACCACATTTGATAATTTGGTGGTCCAGACAGGGGAAAGATTTGTGTGTATTCATGCGCCAACTGGTTAAAATTATCTTTGTGAAAGTTCAAGCTGTGACCAAAACAAAGTTTGAGAAGTCAGCTGTGAGCTTGTGTATGCTTTGAGTGCAGTCGTTAAAACTACAATTTCTATTTGCTTTTCATTTTTTTATACAGTTATTTACATCTTCAAATGCATGGCACTACACAAATTTAATGCAGGGCTCCGCCAGAGTTAGTCTGGGGAAGTACTCACTGTGCTCTAAGAAATGAGCCAAGCCGGGAATGTCGTCTGGTTCACTGAAGCTTCCGATGCCGATACACAAAGCTGCAGCAGCCTGTATAACCCCAGTAAAAAACAGAGAAGGGGAAAAAAAAAATTAGTATGATGTTGAAATGATAGCACCTGATCTTGTTAAACCCCCACTCAAAACCAAAATTGCGCTTGAACTAGTCTGCCCCCTTCTTGGTAAGATGATATTCAGTATTCATTATTGCTAGTTGCACACGGGTAACAATGACAACAATGGTGGCATCAAAGTCCAGGACACCTCCTTTTTTCTTCTTTTTTTTTTCTTATGCAATTCACCCATCAAATGGCCCAAAGGCCACTCGAAGTGTGGGCTACTTTATTGAAAGGATAGAAATGCATCTATAGCTATCCAAAATACTAATAATTGGGTTGTAGAGTAGAAATAGGTAAACTGACCTTTAGGTTTCAGAAAATAAATCATTAGTCCTAAAATACACAAAGCGTCCTAAACAATCAATGTAGTAACAATCAATGTAGGATTTGAAACTTTGTATGGTGGAAATACGATCTAGTGAGGTTTGCCGAGACACCAAATACATAAACTCTTTCAGAAGTTATGGTGGTTCTGAAAAGAACTGGTGATGACAATAGTCTCAACATTTCGATCAGTATGCTCTGACCATCTTCATCAGAGTCCAGCATTTTGCTGAAGACGATCAGAGCATACTGATTCAAATGACGGGACCATTCTCATCACCGGTAAAAGAGCTTATGAACATGGTGGCTCCGCAAACCTCACTAGATAACAATCAATGACTCATTCATTCTCTGAGGAATGAAAGTATTTAAGCAGCACCACTGTTGCTTCATACCAATTTAGATTGCTTGGAAGGTGACTTTCTTGATGCCCTTCCTTCAACATCTTCATCATCCTCCTCTTCTTCTTCGCCCTCATCCTCCTCACCTCCCTCTTCCATCAATGGATCAGGCCCATTTCCCCTCTCATCTGTATTCAAAGCAATGGGCTCAGTCCCAATGGTATGACTCTCGCTAGGGGTAGATCCTACCTCCATGTCCTCAGAGGGGTTATCCTCAACGTCCGAGTGTGAGAGGTCATCTTCCGATGATGTACAATCTTCCCCTTCATCTCCTTGACCACGTTTGGACACGTCCGCGATGAGGAGAGCTGTTAAACCATTCAGCAACTTTACAACACTGAAAAAAAAAGAATGGCAAGTTCTATCCTGTTTAAAACTAGCAGAAAATTACACTTGTATAAGAAAACCATGGAAGAGTGTAGCTGCGATAGTTGTAGTTCTAAGTCACCTTCCTTATACCTTCTTTCTACAAGTACCAATGGGAGGATTATGGGTTATGATCCTTGCAACTAATAAAGACCAAAGCTTTTATTTATTTTTTTTTTAAACTAGATTTTTAAGCATTTAGTCATAATCCTCACAGCGGAGATAGTGCATGATCACAATCACGACAATTGAGTCGACAGTTCTCCTTGTGCACTAGCCATAAAACCTCTTTAAATAAATCATAAATGCTCCAGATTGCACAGTAGAGCTCTTCAGGCTGTACATTCCAAGGACCTGGGCCCAATTTCATAGAGTTGCTTGAGCAGAAAATAGTGCTTAACAATTTTCTGCTTCAAGCAAAACTAAGCAGGATACCAGTCACAAATGGTACATGTTACATGGTATTTTAGCTGGTAAACCTAATAAATAATATGGTATGCATAATGTTGATGTGCTTAGCTACTTTTGTGCTTAAGCAGCTCTATGAAAATTAATTGGGCCCTGGTTTCAATTCAGCGTGCTTTGGCCACCCACACAGCCGGCTAGCCAGACAGTCCAAAAAGGGCAGAATGCCCCAGATTTTTTTAAAAACCTGGGGATAACCCTAGTACTATAGTGATAATATTTATTACTTAAACACTACTAAAATTAACACTATTAAAAATTACTAACTAACACTGTTGCGCCAACAACAGTGCAAGTTTACACACCAACAAACAACAAATTGGTACGGCCACATGGTGCACGCACTAATTTGTGGCATTGTTTACTCGTGTCCGGAAACTGGGCAGCATATTTAAAATGGTTTATTGCTTCCTCTTTTTACATTGGCATTGCAATATTGATATTTTTTAATATCAGATATGTGAAGGTTATTGTGTACAGAGAGACAAAAAACTCGTGGGGTGCACACAAGTCATAGACAGAGAACTTAAGCACCTACCGATATTCACGTGTGTCATTTGGTGACTTGGCGACCTCTGCCATCTTGTTTACTCCTTACATGGCATGGGTTACACGCGTTCAGCAGTATAGCTCGTTCAAAGTATATTAGGAAATGGGATAGTATAATTTTATGTCTTCATCTTCAGTTATTCTCGTGCTACTGGTAAATCGAAATTGTACGTAGGTAATTTTTTTTAAACCCGTATAAGAGTATTTAACAAGATTGTGCTTCAATTTCTGACATGCTTGCATGAATTTCAGTAAATTAAGAACTCTTACAATCGAGTTTAAAATATACCCCGTTCGGGAGTTCGGCAATTTTTGTCATTGGTCAAAAGTTTGGAAACAGCGCCCTCTTTTTTTAATTTTGCGATCGTCTGCTGATGATGTGATATTTATAATAATATTTTTTAAAAAGAAGCACACAGAAGAGCAATTTTGTTTGCTAAAGTAAGCGTTCCAACTTTGGGTAAGCTTTTACTTTAGTTTGAGCTTTTTTGTTAAACTTGTTTTCTGAAAAATTAACACAACCTAGGGGGTAATTTCCAGGTTTTGAGGCTGCGACCTGTACATCAAAAAGGGGAGTTTGCTTGCAGTATTGATCATGTTGATCGAGATTCAGAGCAGAACCATAAAGGTGGGAAAGGGGCTCTTTTTCACCAGATTTAACAGCAGTGGTAGGTTGTATTTTTTTCACTGTGAAAACAATTTCTTGTATTTTGGTTTTTCAATAAATAATCCTCCTCTCTGAATCTAAAAAGGAACCAACCAAAAATGGAAACCCCGGAGGCCTGTTCATTGGAAAAAGATGTCGCTGAGAATGTCGCCAGCTCAATCCGAAGAGCAGAGGACTGTAATCCTTTTGATCCGGACAAGGCAGACTTTTTAGAACCCAGGTAAGCAAAACCGCAGGCTCCCTCTACATGCTCTAGATCAGCTTAATTAATATGTATTTTGTAAACTTTAGTTAGGGTTTTTTAAGGATGTCACTTTAGCACTCGAGTTGATAATGAATATAAAGTCCGTACGTGAGGTATCAATTGTAGTCCCGGCTTGGGGGGCCCAGGACTTTGGAACAAGTACTTTGAAGTAGCCAGGATAGACGGCGACAGGTAAGTGCAAAAAACTGCCCCGCTAGCCGGGACAATTGTGGAGATTTGACCAGCATGGCCTTCACAATAATAATGTGGGCCATTTTGTTCAAGGGGCAGATTTGTCAAATATGAACACGCGTTGCCGCGTGCGACTCTGCGCTAACACTACAGACAGGCTAGTAGAAATGTCCCGCATGCCGGGGCTGGGATCGGTGTGGTGGTTGTGACAAATGCCTCGCATTCTGGGGCCAGGATCGTGCAGGGGTTGTAAAATAATGCCCGCATGCTGGGGCCGGGGATGTACAAAGAACAAGTCCCCTTTAATTATTTATTATCTATTAATATTTTAAAGAACTACTCTGATGACAGTGCCTTTAACTTGAGCTAATAATAATAACGCATACAATGCAAAGTGGGCCCTAAAAAAGCATATTAAAATAATTAGTACCCCAGTTCATTGAGCCCTCCGGTCTAAGCATTCCTGAAACCATCTCAACTCCTTATGAGTATGCAGCACCAACAGCCAAATGGGCACACAGGTGGCTAATCGCTCACATCAACAATCTCTACCCTTTTCATGCTTTAATCCTGGGTGATATTAAAGAAGCAAATGTAGTTAAGTGTCTTCCTCAAGCACACAATTGTCATGACTGGGATTCGAACCCACACTCCGGATACTCAGCCACCAGACCTTGAATTTGATGCACTAGGACCGTTCACAGCCTAAACACACACAACAGCTATAAGTGGTAACTTACAGAATTTTGATGGTTTTTGTTCCAGTGTTCCAACAGAGTCTGCACGAGGTAGTCTGCAAACGACCTCTGCTGACGTATCGGAAAAGACCCATGTAACCGCTCCGCCTCAGGGTCAGCTTGCTCCACCGGCACCATCTTATTCCATCACAAGGGAAATCTTAAATGAACAGACCCAGCAACTGATCGACGATATCAACGCAAAACGGAAACGAGACACCACCTTGTTGGCCGATTTTAAGAAAGCCATAGATTTACAAGTAGGCTACGCAACAGACTTGCTTGACTTGACTGTTACTCAAGTTTTTAGCAGGACCCAATTTCATATAACTGTCAAGCAGAAAATGGTGCTTAGCAAAATTGCAGTCACAGACTATGAACAGTACATGGTATTTGGGGTTGTGACCTTTTCATGCTAAGCAGGATGTTTTTGTGCTAAGCATTTTATTATGCTTAAAAGCCTTATGAAATTGGACCCTGGACCCAATGTCATAGAGCTGCTTAAACGAAAAAACATTGCTTAAAAACTTCTGCTAAGCAAAAACTAAGCAGGATACCGGTCACAAATGATACATGTGACATGGTATTTTGGATGGTAACCTTATTCTAGTCGACATAATTTTGTTGTGCTTAGCTAGTTTTTGTGCTTTAGTAGCTCTATGAAATTGGAACCAGGGCCCAATTTCATAGGCCGTTTACGAAACCACGCCTTGGGCTTGGGCTCCGGCTTGGGCTCCGTCCACCTGTTTGAAGCCCTGTAAGGAAACCACATGTTTTCTAAATAACTGATGGAGCCTAAGCCAAAGCCCAAGCCCAAGCCGTGGTTTCGTAAACGGCCATAGAGCTGATTAAGCACAAAAAGTAGCTCAGCAAAAACAAAATTATGCTTACCAGAATAAGGTTACCAGCCGAAAGAGCATGTCACATGTACAAACTGTGACTGGAATCCTGCTTATTTTTGCTCAGCAGAAAACTTTCAAGCACTATTTTCTGCTTAAAGCAGCTCTACGAAATTGGGCCCAGGCCATAACTGCCATGGGAAAAACACTGGACGAAAATTACAACTGGGCATACATATTGATTGTAAAGACAAAACAAAGTTCTTGGGTATAATCACATAATTTTTCACCTCATTTGAAACATCAGAGAACGATGAAAATGCTTTTTTGGTCTACAGGATTTGTATATTTGTAATCGTGGCAAAACAAGTTGAAGTCAAGGGTAAATGGTCAATAGGCTTAAAGGATCAGTCTATTATCATAATTTTAACAGAATAGTTTCATCACGATTTTAAAGCGTTTTTATTGATAGCAAGAGGCGGGTAATCAGGGCCCTCTTCCATACCAATGTAATTTCCCTAAAAATTATTAATACTTTTTCGACAGGCATCCAACTCCTACGATTCCTTGGAGCAAGCCATGTTCCAAGTGTATCAACAGAACAGCAAAGGGATCCAAGACAAGTTACAAGAGCTCTTCAGCACCCTGGATCGAATCTCAAAGCTGGAGATGGAGCTGGAACAATTCAAGCACTCCTTAGGCGCCCTGTATTCCGATATTCATGGATCAGCCAGGCCAACGTGAAATAGCTGTCACTTTTTCAAATGTGTAATTTGTTTCCTCGTGTTATTTTTTTATGCCGGGTTATATTTCCCAGTGATCAAACACAACATGCCTGGGGCGTGTTTTGGCGACCTCGACCAGAAACAAGTTTGAGCTCGGTCATTGGTTTAGCGTTTTCGCGCGTTTCTGTTCGCCCGCAGTGACGCAGCTAATCCGACCAAACCGTAACCAAGTTGTTGGCTCGGTTAGGCTTGGTTTCAAGATGGCTGATTCAACAAACATACAAAAAGTGTTGACAGAATTCTTTTAAATATGAAAAATATTCACGCATACCAATCCAACAATGTTGATAAAATTACAAAAACTAAGTTCCGTTACTTGAAAATAAAAAGAAGGCTGTACATTTTGAGAACATTAATTTCTTAGACATGTACCCACGTCACAAACTGTTCCTGGTTACCGACCTGTTTTTGCGTAGCTCTCAAAAATTGTTCTGGTCTGTGAATTTGACGTCAGAAACTTGTTTCTTGTCGAGGTCGCCAAAACACGCCCCTGTTACGTTGTTCCTGGAAGGGCAAGGCAGTTTTTCTTCAGTAAAGGGCACCTCTGTTAGGGTAATTTTAGTTTCTATTGGAACAGCTCAAGGGGAACCAAGGCACTGACCGGGGGCATGGAGGCAATTGCCTCCGCTGCCTTCATTATGTATCAGGTCCGACACACAATGTGGGCGTGGGTATTTTTTGCCCCTCCATTTTTAGAGAACTTAATCGTAATGTTTTAACTGTCTTAGTAGCGTAACCAGACATTTTCACTTTGGGGGGGGGGTGTCCATCTTGTTTCAATAATTTCAAAAGGGAATTGTCGTCATGATCATAGAACACTGTTGGCTGTCCGTGGAATTATAAACTCTAACTGATTTACTGCAGGCGCGCACGTGCTGGCCGTTACATCACAATCCGCACCGTCATCATATCGTGATGCAACAGTCAGCGCGTGTGCCTGTGCGGTAACTGGGTTAGAGTTCATAACTCCACGTACAGCCACAGGTCTGCTACGATCATGACGACATTCCCCCTTTGGATGGAGGCCATGTCTGATCTAAACGACTTAACGGCTATGGGTGAGATCACTAGCTGCAGCGGCAGTGTTGAACAATTGGTGTTTCCAGCGATCTGGCCAGAGCCCCTGCAGAGAAATTCAATAAATAATTACCTAACCCGACTTTGTATAAAGCTGTTTAGCAGAAAGGATGCCAAGCACATAAAACCATTGCTTAGCAAAAATGGGTTACCGGCCAAAATACCATTCAATCTAAACTGCTCTTGACAGGTTCACTGTTTTTATTTTGCTGATAGAAGCAACCTTATCTGCTTAAAACAGCTTCATGAACTTGGGCTAAGAATTGTAGAAAACAATGGACCCAACTGCATGGCTCTGCTTACTGCAGAATTTTGCATACCTGGCTGAAGTTGATTTGTAAATTCCTTTTCTAAATTCAAAGTTGTAAACAATGTAGTAAAACCTGTTGAAATAAAGTCACATAAATCGGACAAAATGTTATGGTAATGAACATTGCTTTATTAATCACCGTGTACAATTTCTTGACTTGGTCACAAAGTTAAAGGAATACACAGGGGACAAAGAGACAAAACACACAAACAACTTTTCTTACACAACTAAAACATGAGATATTGAAAAAATAATAACACAAAAAATTTAAAGACAAAAAGCGACAACATAAATCACTAATCCAAGGCCAATGAAGGGATTAACAAAATGCATCTGACAGTTCATCATAAGCTTGTTTTTGAAAAGTCCAGATTTCTTTAATTTTTTTCAGAAAAATTTAAAGGGCCCACAAAATGTAATTTGTTTAATGCAATCCTTGGAAATGCACCGCTGTGCCCCATTTAGCCTTATTTTCAATTTTCACTTTGCCCTTTTCAAGTTAAGTGTCTTTTTGGTTTTTATGCTGTTGCAAATTTCCATATTCATTAGCGGAAATTGTGTCCGCACATCAGGCAAAAGCCTCACTGTTGCAATGAGTTCAGGCACAAAAAGTTGCCAGAATTTAGGACACTTGGGGTGTCACTTTCTTTTCTTTAGTGATTCATTGTTGTCAGTTCATGGCAGTAAGCCAATAAGTAATCTTTTCTCACAAATGCTTTCAATAAGCAATTTTTGGGGTTCGCAATTTCATGAATTTCAACAGAAAACCACAGTGTCTCCCTGAAATGACATCACGACTGCAGCGCCCTCGGTTGTCCTTAAAAGCATGGACAATTTTAAATGTTTAAGGAAGTGCACTTTTCAATAAAATTAACCAAGAAGGGGTGTCAATTAGTTTTCAGACACTTTAGGGGATTAGAAAGTAGCACAAAATATGTTCCTAAAAAATATTCACTTCAGGAGCCCTTTAAGAAACGGCATTTTGAAGAAAAAAAATGACAAATAAAAAATCAAAAATTGGTTAAAGGGAGTAGTTTGTTAATACTGAACGTAAAAATGATGAATCCATTTTCTTCCTGGTCCAAACTAATAATTAATCTCTAGCATTTCTTTTTATCAACAAAGCTTCAAACTGTCTGATCCCTGGAGGATTATCCAAAGAGCTGTTTCATCAAATCCCTCGGGGGGATCATGCACATGTTTTTTGATATTCTGATCAACAATGTCTAAACACAGATAAATCTATTAATGGGTAGCTCGACAACACCAAGTGAAGACAGACTGCAAAACAAACAAGCCACGAAACACAAACAGCGATACCTGCATTTTAAGGCAAAATAATTATCGATCCATTATAGCGTTGAAAGGTAGTTTAATTACTTAAAGCATTTATCTGAATTCCTGGGGTGGTAGTATCCGACGGGCGTTTCCTATGTCTGACGCACGCACCTCACAGCCATCTCCATGGTCTTCTTGTAGTCGGGCTGCTTGCCACTGTACTTTTTGATGATCTGTTCATGGCTGAGTCCCATGAAGGGGTTGGTGCTGCCTGACTGCCTATCGCAGACAAACTCAATATCCATGGACAGTGGGTCATCAGTTTCACAAGTGTCAGGGCACATGGGTACTGGGATCTGGGAGATGCAGGTTGATTTATCTCCATTTGTCAGCCAGACATCGCTATCCACCTCAAATTCCATTATAGGTGCACATTGATCGTCTGTAAAATAAGACAATATAACAAGTCCAATAAACCACAGTGGTCATTTAACAAAATTGAACAGGAATAAAAAATTACTAAAAGACATTTTAAAATCAAAAGAAAACACTGTAAAAAAAAAACCACACACACACACACAAGTGTGTATTTACCTCCAATCGGGGACCTCCTATTGTTCCTCTTTTGTTTGTACTTTAACTTTTTAGCAACAGCTCCCGTTGGTTTTGAACACGATTTCCAACTGGGGACCTTTTCCAACCGGGGACTTTATTGTCCTCTTTTGTTATAAGTCCCCGGTTTGAATGCCTAAACAAACTCACACACACAAAAAACCCACATCAACAGAGGCATATAATAAAATAAGAAAAAGCCATTAAAAATTATTGATCGGATGAGCTAACGTGGTTGCTAGACACTTACAAAGTTTGATATTTACTGGAGAGAGACTTTTGAGATGAGACGGTAAGCCACTCCGAGCCAGTAAATCTAAAAGTTTCTATTCCATCCTTCCTTTAACTAGTTGATGACGGACGATGTGTATACATGTTATTATTTCCTGAGCCAGCAAACAGAGTTTTGTAGTTTTGTTTGAAGTTCGTAACCTGGAACAAAGGTCGTCCAGATATTCCACTACTGAGCATGCACAGAGTATGCACTCACTAAGCAACTGTCACAAGAGGGCTCTGATTTTTATGTTAATATTTAGTTAAGTATGAAACGTAGAAGAAACGTAGTATTTGGGGCGTTGCCCTACGTCATATACCGTATAAGGAAGTTTTAACGGAGTTTCTTTTATTAGTAAATTCTTGCATATTAATGAAGTGATTTGTATATGGGCCCATCGTAAGGAACCGTATGAGGATTGGAATGTTTTGGGTCAGATCCGTCCAGCATCTCGAGGGTGCGGTAGCATCAGATTGGCGTTAGCCGAGAATCAAATAAGTGTGGATAAACGTTTGGCGATAGCCACTGAGTTCAGCGATAGCTGATAATCAAATTAACAGCCTTTAGGTTAATTTTATCGAGGCAACCAAGATGACAACTAACAGTTAACCGAAGAAACCTGCTATATACACTTTTAAGGGGAGCCAGTTTTAAGTTGTGAAATCTCGCCGAAACTGTAAGTTATTAATTTATTGTATTTTCCATTGTTTTCGTTGTATAAAGAACATTAGAATGATTTAGTTTGAGATAAACACTGGAGGAAAGAAACCTTTAAAGAGTGCCGGTTTTTGAACCAGCTTATTAGTTTTTCGGTGTAAAAGTGCAAGAAAGTTTCTGTTACGGACAGCTGGTCCTAACTATTTTCATTACAATAAGTGAGGAAATGTAACTCAGCCGAACCTGTAATATTTATGAGTATTTTGAATAATATTTCAGGGCTCCCAGTATTGGAGCTAAGAGACGGTGGCAATGCTGCCTTGAGGGGGTTCAGTGGAGGTGGGTGCTAAAGACACACCGCAAGTCCGCAACACCCGGCTGAAGAGGAGAGACTCTAATGAGGAATGACCTTGCAGCGTGTTAGACATTGTGGGTGATGTACACCTCGTAGTTATTGGCCAAGGATACAGTAACCACCGAGAATTTGAACTTTTGAAACTTGGTCGTTGCACCAAGCAAATCAGAACATTACATCCGTAATAATTTAGTAATGTATACCTATTTTCTTTATTGAATATGTTCAGTGTAAATAGTGTAAATAAATAGTTTAGCGTAAAAAGCATTCACGGCTAAACCTATACGTCTATTTGTAACTCTGTGGTGTCAAAGGAAGGAACCATTATTGTCTGGATTTTATTGTTGCCTTGGGAGAACCCGGCGCTGTGACAATGGGGGCTTGTCCGGGAGCTATGTAAAAGCCAAAAGAAAAACAAGGAAAATCACCTTGAGGTTTTTATTTGAAATTGTTCCGAATTGATACTGCTAGTTACTAAGATAGCCAGATTTGACACACTCACCTTCTCTGCTGATGATGCGTGCTAATTATTGTAAAGAGCATAATTGGAAAAGATGAGGTTGTAAGTTGAACTCGTAAATCCATGTAGGAACTGAGATTTTTAGTTGCATCATACAAGCTTAAGCGTAATCAATCGTGACCATGAGGATGTGCCTGCGTCAGTACGAGTTATTTAAATTCAACTGCGTATGAATGCTTTGTTTGAGGTTGTTTCATGAGTAAGATCAAGGCATTCACTTTCTGCGTATTACTCTGCTATTCCGTAGCCGGAGCGCTAACCAAAATGGAATTTGAAAACCTTTTGAAGATGGGCAGAGAATTGGATCTTGAAGGCGGTGAATTAATGAAATTTGCTAAGGAACGCGAGCGTATGCAGCTAGAGCACGAACAGCTACAAGTTGAACGCGAACGCGAAGAGCGCCATAGTCGCAGAGAGCACGAGAAACTTATGAAAGAATATGAGCTAAAACAAGCAGAGCTGCAACACGAAAATGCAAATTCAACAACTGCGAACACTTCATTCTATACACAGCCTACGCGTGCAAAGCTGCCTAGGCTCCCGTCTTTTAATGATGGTAGGGATGAGTTAGATGCGTATCTCAAACGTTTTGAGCGGTTTGCTACAGCCATGGAGTGGCCCGAAGAAAACTGGGCAACTTCGCTTAGTGCATTACTTACTGGTAGGGCATTAGAAGTATACTCCCGCATGCCTACGAGTAAAGCTCAGGATTATAAGGAGGTTAAAAAAGCATTGTTGCTTAGATATCTTCTCAGTGAAGAAGGGTTTAGAATTAAATTCAGGTCAGCAAGGCTGGAATATGCTGAGACCTATACCCAGTTTGCAGATAGAATATCAGGTTATTTTAAGAGATGGATTGAGATAGGTGAAGTAGCTACTACATATGAAGGTTTATTTGAGATGATGGTTCGTGAGCAGATTTTGAAGATTTGTAGTAAAGAGTTAGCTCTCTTTCTTAAGGAAAGAAAGACTACGAGTTTAAATGATTTAACTACATTAGCAGATCGGTATTCTGAAGCCCACACCCAGCGGTACTTCGTTGAGAATACTAAGCCTAGTAGTAGTACTAGTAGAGACATTAAACCTAAGCCGTCTAATGTACCGAACGCAAGTGGAAGTGTTACTCCGAAGCTAAGCAAGGAAAAGATAGATAAGCTTAGATTTGAACGTAGATGTTTTGAGTGTAGTGGATATGGACACATTGCTAGAGATTGTCGTAAGCGTAGACAGAGGGGTCAACAGGGCCCACCGAAATTTAACAATAAGGGGGCTAGCTTAGTTGTAGATAGCAACTCCGTTAGATCTGAGCTCGAAAAGGATTCAGAAGTTAGTGTAAAAGAAACTGCTGCAGCATGCCTACCCATGGTAGAAGGATTATGTAATTGCCAGGAATATGTAGGCAGAGATGTTACATTAAAGTGCGGGCATAAGTTGCCTATAGTTAGTGCCGCGTGCACAGAGGCCATTAGTATGCCAGTTACCGAGGGATACATAGGTAAGACGTCAGTCAGAGTCATGCGTGACACTGGATGCAGCACCGTTGTAGTTAAGCGCAGTCTAGTTAAACAGTCACAGTTATTAGGAATCACCGAGGGGTGCATTTTAATGGACGGGACTGTACGTAGATATCCTGTAGCTGAAGTTGACCTTTGTACACCATATTTTTCTGGTACTGTCAAAGCATTGTGCATGAAAAATCCAGTATATGATGTCGTCATCGGGAATATTGATGGAGCGAGACCGGCTCACGCCCCTGATGATTCACACGAGAAAGACTTCACTAAAAGAGATGGGTTCATTCCGGAGAAGTTCAAGGGGCTTGATGCTGGTACAGCGGACGTAGAGGTATTTGAAGCTCAGGCAGTAGAGACAAGAGGACAGAAGTTGGTAAAGGAGAAGTCATTCAAAGGGCTGAAGACAAACACCGCGGGCAATTTTGAGGTACCAGCATCCCGAGAGGAACTAAAAGAGGCCCAGAAGAAGGACGAGACTCTTCAAAGGTCGTGGAAGTTGGCTGGTGAAGGGAAAGTTAAGTTGTCAGGGAAAGACAATGAGATAACATTCAAAGTCAAGAATGGTTTGTTGTATCGGGAGTTTACCTCCCCAAAGATTGACCGAGGTCGCACATTCAAACAACTAGTTGTCCCCAATCAATTCAGAGATTATGTCCTTCAAATTGCTCATGACTCTCCAATGGCAGGACACTTGGGCTCTAAACGTACTGCTGACCGTGTCTTATCCAAGTTTTATTGGCCAGGTGTATACAGTGACGCTAACAGATATTGTGTATCTTGTGATGCTTGTCAACGTACGGTGGCTAAAGGAAGCATCGTCAGAGCACCTCTAGGTCAGATGCCTCTGATCGACACCCCTTTCAGGAGAGTGGCTGTGGATTTGGTTGGTCCAATAACGCCAATAACGGACCGAGGGAACAGATACATTATTACTTTGGTAGACTATGCAACACGCTACCCAGAAGCCCTTCCTCTTCAGAAGATCGAAACAGAGAGAGTAGCTGAGGCACTACTTCAGATGTTTTCTCGTATAGGAGTACCCGAGGAGATTTTGTCCGATATGGGGACTCAATTTACTTCTAACCTAATGAAGGAAGTGGGACGACTCCTTATGATGAAACAGATAACCACCACACCCTATCACCCCATGTGTAACGGGCTAGTAGAAAGGTTTAATGGCACCATCAAACGAATGCTCCGACGAATGTGCAGCGAGCGTCCAAAAGATTGGGACAGGTACCTACCAGCTTTACTCTTCGCTTATAGAGAGGTTCCTCAAGAGAGCACGGGGTTTTCACCATTTGAACTCATATATGGGCGCACACTTAGAGGACCAATGGCCATATTGAGAGACCTTTGGACGGCGGACCCAGATGAAGACGAAGAGGTAAAGACAACTTATCAATATGTAATCGACCTAAGAGAACGAATGGAAGCTACATGTACCATGGCTAGAGAGGAGTTGAGTAAAGCCTCTAAACGCTATCGCAAATACTATGACGTCAGAAGTCGAGACAGAAAGTTTGAAATTGGTGATGAAGTCTTAATTCTCCTTCCGACAAACCAAAACAAGCTACTCATGCAATGGCAAGGGCCTTTCAAGGTAACACAGAAAATAGCCAAACACGACTACAAGGTGAAAGTTCGAGAAAGGGAGAAAACTTATCATACAAACCTGTTGAAGAAATATGTCAGACGCCAAGAGGATGAAGAAACAGGAGCGACATCAGTTGTCAACCATTTGTCCTTGGCATGTGCAGGAATTGTTGATGCATCAGAAGATGAATTTGACGACTACACACCAGCCCTAGAGCTACCACCTTTAAAGCAAGGCGAAGATTTTACTGATGTCAACTTGGGCACAACACTCACCGAGTCTGAGGTAGATTCAATCGAGGGTTTATCGAAGGAATACAGCGATGTGTTCTCAGATATGCCAGGCAAAACACACTTGATCGAGTACTCAGTAAAACTCACAACCGACACACCAATCAAGTCTAAGCCATATCCAGTTCCACACGCTGTCCGAGATGTTATTGCCAACGAAGTCGAAACCATGAAGAGACTGGGAGTAATTGAACCAAGTTCTTCACCATACGCCGCACCAATTGTCTTAGTACACAAGAAAGATGGGACGAACCGCTTTTGCATCGACTTCCGAAAATTAAACAAAGTGACTGTGTTTGACCCAGAACCAATTCCAAACCAAGAAGATTTGATGGCCAAATTGGGACAGGGAAAGCTTTTTTCCAAAATAGATTTGTCTAAGGGGTACTGGCAGATACCAATTGCTGAAGATGATAAAGAGAAGACTGCATTTGTGACGTCAGATGGGCTTTTTCAGTTCTCCGTCTTACCCTTCGGCATGGTCAATGCTCCAGCGGTATTCAGTCGAATGATGCGCCGATTGTTGAGCGGTCTCACCAATGTCGTAAACTACATAGATGATATACTGATATACTCATGTAGGTGGGAAGAACATATTCATTTACTTAGAGAGGTTATGACTAGGCTTAGAACAGCCGGCCTAACTGCTAGACCAACCAAGTGCTATTTAGGATTCGACACCTTAGACTTCTTAGGTCATGTGGTAGGTAGGGGTCTGTTAAGACCACAGCCAGACAAAGTTAATGCAATTTTGGAGGTACAGCAACCTTCTACAAAGAAAGACGTTCGGTCTTTCTTAGGATTTGTAGGTTACTACAGGCGGTTTATTGCAAACTTTGCAGCCATCGCGTGCCCACTGACAGACTTAACAAAAGGCAGAGGCGCGAAGCACATTGTTTGGGAAGAGCCTCATGAGCGTGCGTTTAATGCGCTGAAAGCCCGCGTTGCGTCATCGCCAATTCTGCACCTACCCGATCCTTCAAAGACTTACATAGTGCGCACAGACGCGTCCGACGTAGGCATTGGCGCAGTCCTCATGCAAACACACGATAATGTTCAGTTTCCAGTTAGCTTTGCAAGTAAAAAACTCTTGCCGAGGCAGCGAGCGTACTCCACAATAGAGCGGGAATGTTTGGCCCTGGTTTGGGCAATTGAAAAGTTTAAAGTGTACTTATATGGAAAACAGTTCATCCTAGAAACTGATCATACTCCATTAACTTTTATTTCTCAGGCCAAGTGTACAAACAGTAGAGTTATGAGGTGGTCTCTTGCATTGCAGCCGTACAGATATGTTGTAAAGGCCATTAAAGGTATAGACAACGTAGGGGCAGACTTTTTGAGTCGGTGCCCACCTAAAGATTCAGCTTAATCTAGCTAAAGATATACAAAGATAAAGAAACATAAAATGTTTCGCGGTGCACTTAATTTCGACCGAAAATGATGGTCAGTAGAAAAGAGTGACCAAAAGTAAAAGAAACCAGACTTGTTTATTCTTGGCCTTAAGAGGCAAGATATAGAGAGCTTTGATTAATTAGAAAATATGTAATGGATTTGATATTTTCTTGAGAATGGAGTGGTGTCACAAGAGGGCTCTGATTTTTATGTTAATATTTAGTTAAGTATGAAACGTAGAAGAAACGTAGTATTTGGGGCGTTGCCCTACGTCATATACCGTATAAGGAAGTTTTAACGGAGTTTCTTTTATTAGTAAATTCTTGCATATTAATGAAGTGATTTGTATATGGGCCCATCGTAAGGAACCGTATGAGGATTGGAATGTTTTGGGTCAGATCCGTCCAGCATCTCGAGGGTGCGGTAGCATCAGATTGGCGTTAGCCGAGAATCAAATAAGTGTGGATAAACGTTTGGCGATAGCCACTGAGTTCAGCGATAGCTGATAATCAAATTAACAGCCTTTAGGTTAATTTTATCGAGGCAACCAAGATGACAACTAACAGTTAACCGAAGAAACCTGCTATATACACTTTTAAGGGGAGCCAGTTTTAAGTTGTGAAATCTCGCCGAAACTGTAAGTTATTAATTTATTGTATTTTCCATTGTTTTCGTTGTATAAAGAACATTAGAATGATTTAGTTTGAGATAAACACTGGAGGAAAGAAACCTTTAAAGAGTGCCGGTTTTTGAACCAGCTTATTAGTTTTTCGGTGTAAAAGTGCAAGAAAGTTTCTGTTACGGACAGCTGGTCCTAACTATTTTCATTACAATAAGTGAGGAAATGTAACTCAGCCGAACCTGTAATATTTATGAGTATTTTGAATAATATTTCAGGGCTCCCAGTATTGGAGCTAAGAGACGGTGGCAATGCTGCCTTGAGGGGGTTCAGTGGAGGTGGGTGCTAAAGACACACCGCAAGTCCGCAACACCCGGCTGAAGAGGAGAGACTCTAATGAGGAATGACCTTGCAGCGTGTTAGACATTGTGGGTGATGTACACCTCGTAGTTATTGGCCAAGGATACAGTAACCACCGAGAATTTGAACTTTTGAAACTTGGTCGTTGCACCAAGCAAATCAGAACATTACATCCGTAATAATTTAGTAATGTATACCTATTTTCTTTATTGAATATGTTCAGTGTAAATAGTGTAAATAAATAGTTTAGCGTAAAAAGCATTCACGGCTAAACCTATACGTCTATTTGTAACTCTGTGGTGTCAAAGGAAGGAACCATTATTGTCTGGATTTTATTGTTGCCTTGGGAGAACCCGGCGCTGTGACAGCAACGCTTCGTTTCACACACACAAACACAACAGAAGGTGCTGAATATTTTGCCTTTTATTCCAAGAAGAGGATTACCAGACATCGAGAGGCTTCCATCATTGTTCCTTGTATTTTGGCTCAATGTAGGTAAGTCTGAGTGAACCAAGCATCAAGTCTTGGTTCTGGATAATGACAATATAGGGAGACCGCCGACATTAGGGCTGGAAAGCTCAGCTTGGTAGAGCATCGGTTCGCACAGCCGGTGGTCGCAGGTTCAAATCCCGCTCCAGTAAATTTGTCTTTGTTCAACACCCCAAAATTTATCATTAACGACCTCACATTTTAATGTTAGCAAGAGTCTTTCTCAAAAGCCACAGAGAAATGCCTTTGAGGCCTTTCATTATCGCCTTTCGCAAGACTTTTCTGCTTACCTTTTGAGCATTGATCAGTGGAGACTTGGTAGCTACGTCCGAATTGTTGGGGGCACTTGTAAACCTCTCTGTTCGGTCCGACAAACTCGTTGCTGGTCTCACCGTTGAAGTCTCCACACAAACCACAATGCAGATCCTTGTACTTCTGGGGCAGCTGTAAAATAACAATACAGAGAATTTTAAAGTGCTGTGATTTTAAGAAAAGTCAGTCAAGTTTTATTAAGAATTTAAAAGTATATAGTTTCATATGGATGAAAAGGAAAATACCTAGAAAGCTCACTTTTTACAAACTTGATTCCAGTACCAATTGTGCCAAAAAATTGTGCTTTACCATACTGGTTTAGGGTGCTTTTACCATACTGGTGTCTGGTGCTTTACCATACTGTAGTCTGGTGCTTTACCATACTGGTGTAGGGTGCTTTACCATACTGGTTTAGGGTGCTTTTACCATACTGGTGTAGGGTGCTTTACCATACTGTAGTCTGGTGCTTTACCATACTGGTGTAGGGTGCTTTACCATACTGGTGTAGGGTACTTTACCATATGGCTTAGGGTGCTTTTACCATACAGGTGTCTGGTGCTTTACCATACTGTAGTCTGGTGCTTTACCATACTGGTGTAGGGTGCTTTACCATACTGGTTTAGGGTGCTTTCACCATACTGGTGTCTGGTGCTTTACCATACTGTAGTCTGGTGCTTTACCATACTGTAGTCTGGTGCGTTACCATACTGTAGTTTGGTGCTTTACCATACTGGTGTCTGGTGCTTTACCATACTGGGGCGTGTTTTGGCGACCTCGACAAGAAACAAGTTTCTGATGTCAATTTCACAGACCAGAACAATTTTTGAGAGCTATGCAAAATCGGGTCGGTAACCAGGAACAGTTTGTGACGTGGGTACATTTCTTGGAAATAAATGTTCTCAAAATGTACAGCCTTCGTTTTTTTTTCAAGTAATGGAACTTAGTTTTTGTAATTTTATCAACATTGTTGGATTGGTATGCTTTAGGATTTTTCATTTTTAAAAGAATTCTGTCGACACTTTTTGTATGTTTGTGGAATCAGCCATCTTGAAACCTAGCCTAACCGAGCCGACAACTCGGTTACGGTTTGGTCAGAACAGCTGCGTCACTGCGGTTGAACAGAACACGCGAAAACGCTAAACTAGTGACCGAAGCTCAAACTTGTTTCTGGTCGAGGTCGCCAAAACACGCCCCTGGTGCTTTGCGGTACTAGTATCTGGTGCCTAATGGTGCGTGCAGGGCAAAAAGCCCCTATATTACTTGCACTCCTTACTCCGCCACCTATTTTGTACACTCACCTCAATCTTGATGTTTTCTCCATCAAAGAAGACTGTGAGTTCCTGCTCAGGAGCAAACAGCATGATAGAATCTCCGAGTTTGGGACGGATGATCTGGATCAGGGTCTTGGGCTTGTTGGGCAGGTTCATTGGTGGTGCAGCAGTTTTGTCTTTGATGTGTTGTCTCAACAGGTCCCACAGTTTGCCCTCCAGCTTACTGAAAATGAAATTTTCTTGTGAGCTCGCACTACCTGACATGTCCACGGTCTATTATAAAAAGAATGCACAGAGAAAAAGCATTGAGCATTATGGCCCTTTTCAAAACCATGCTTTGGCTTGAACACATTAATGACAAAGTGTACTGGGTTCTTTTACATGCATTCTACACAACACATGGGACCTATCCCGCAGGACATAGCACTAACGGTTAAGTGCCTTGCTTAAGGACACAAGTGTCAAGACCGGGACTCGAACCCACACTCTGATAATCTGACACACCAGAGCTTGAATCAAGTGCGCTTGACCGCTTGGCTACGACACGCAAAATGTACACAAGTACAGTTGTACATGTACATTTGCAGTTGGAATCCAAAATGCCACAAAACTTCCTTCAATCCTGTCCCTCGAAGTTGTACATTAACATTGACTTGCGGGGAAGTTTTCTTTTATCCAGAATTAAAAGAGTCTGAGAACAAGTGATGTTTATTAATTTTTTTCGGGAAATATATATCATGATTTTAATCAAACAAACCTGGTGTTTATTGTAATCTTTTTCTGGAGACACAGTCATGATGTGGACCTCAGGGGTGTCAATTGGGACCTTCTCCATGACTTCGTCTTCCTTAATGATCAGCTTGTGCAAGACTGGCAACATGGCATTGGTTTCGTTGACCATGACGACGATCTCCTGAGTGTTTTGATCTGGGATGAACTGAATCCTTGTGTTGTCAATGTAGACTGTGACAACCTTTAAAGAGTACATTAATCAATACAATTGATTATCATTTTTATTGCAGACAATCATGTGGGCACTGATCAAGATCAAAATAAACCAATATAATCACATTAGTCAAAGATGTGTACGAAAATATGATGAATAAAATTAAACCTCCTTTTTTTGGTAACAATTTCAAGAAAGTTGCACAACCATTTGAAACCTTTCAACTGACACATTGTGCACAGTGGCAAAGTTGTGTGCACAGATGGTTCCTGATGGCTCCGCCTCGGGAAGATAGGCTGCTCCGGGGATCATCGAAAGTGACCAGTTTTACTACGCCACGAGATAAAGCAGTCAATATTTGTTTTATAACACCTCAATTTCATCCATTTTTGTGGTAATATTTGTTACACAACTGTGCGTATGTAGTAATCAATCTTCAAACAACTGTATAAAATCTGACAGGAAATCTTGACAAAAAGAAAGAGGGGTACCAGACTAATATTATTGCCTTCGTTCTCATATCGTATTTCAAATGCAGGTATTATTTGATCGTATTATTTGATCGTTTCACCGGGTTCGAGGTTGTCAGACACCTCATTTAAATCAACGCTTGAAGTCAATGCAGTCAGGGTACCAGGGTATCCATTCCATAGTACATCGGTTGCTCGGCTATTGTTGGATAGTACCGTTTAATAGTTCTTTTGGTCGGTGTGCATTGCAAGAGTAAAAATACACAACACCGCGTGACACACAATCAACAGATGGAATCAAAGGAAGAGGTGTTATAAAAAAAAATCACAGGTCGTGTCCGAATTGATGACTTTGAAAGTGTCTACAGCTGAACACAGAAATGTCCTGTTTTTCAATGCTGTCGTTGAAGCCAATGACTGTAGCCGTAGCCGAAGTCACTTGATTTGGCCACGGTTATACTTGCAACTCAATGTAATATGGGCAGATAGAGACGTTTGAATGGCTTATATGAGTGTAAAAGAATTATCTGGAGCAAATGAGGTCCGAGGGAATGGAATATGGATGAACACAGTTGT
The DNA here is from genome assembly GCA_911728455.2 of Marthasterias glacialis. NCBI lineage: Eukaryota > Metazoa > Echinodermata > Asteroidea > Forcipulatida > Asteriidae > Marthasterias > Marthasterias glacialis. The sequence continues at coordinate 24,694,576 of OU452225.1, forward strand.
TACATACCATAATGATGAACAAAGTTGTTACAAATGAACATAGATTAAAAAGAATAAGATAAAATGAATAATTTTTAACTACCTGACACACTCTACATCACCATAACTGTGAAACAAGAAATTTGGACACAATATGGCTATTCTCAATAATGGAAAGTTCATGTCCTTCAAGAAAAGTTGAAGGCAAAAAAACGAAATAAAACTTAAAGACATGAATCAAACCTTCTTGGTGCTGATCTGGTCGTGAACCTTGCTGAGGACCACAAAGCGTTCTTTGTTGGAGCAGTCCTTAGCCAGAATGTGCTCGCATTTGCTCTGCTTGTAGTCATACAAGACCTTGTCAAAGGTGATGATGGAGTTGTTTCTCAGAACCTTGCACTGATCTGCAAAGAAAAAACAAAATACATTTAATCAAACTTATCACCCTTATTTAATACAGGAACAGCTAGTTACAAGATTTACACTGGGTCCAATTTTATAGAGCTGCTTAAGCACAAAAAGTAGCTAAGCACAAACAAAATTATGCTCACCAGAATAAGGTTACCAGCCAAAATAGCATGTCACACGTACAATCTGTGACTGGTATCCTGTATTTTTTGGCTTAGCAGAAAACTTTTAAGCATGATTTTCTGCTTAAGCCACTCTTTGAAATTGGGCCCTGCTCTCTAGACAACGGGCACCAGTGGCGTAGCCAGCATTGTTTTTTTTGCAGGGAGGGCTGAGAGGGAGGGGGCCTCAGATATTTGTAGAGGGGCATTTGCAGTTAAAATTGCCTGATCATAGCAAATTTTACGGTGTCCAGAGGCTGACAGGTGGGGCGAGGGGCAAGCAGGCGGGCAAGATGTTCCACAGGGGGGCATGTATAGCTCAATGATCAGTTTGTCATGAGTAACATCTTATATTAAATAAATTGACTCACTGATATTACGGCCGCTCAGCCATTCTTGTCCGTAGCTCATGACCATGTGCTTTTGCAGGTTGTAGGGGTTCAGGATCTGAGAATCAAGGACAATCTCTGGGATCCAGACGCCGTCCAAAGTAATACTTTCTGTAATGTCTTTGATGGACATGCTCATCTTCTTCTTTGATTGTTCGAGCTCCGCGCTAAAAAGGACCTAAAAAAAGTACAATTTTTCATATTGAAAGACATTGATACTATATTTTGATGGAAATATTCACTGCAATAAGCTAATTTTTAAGTATTCCAAGAACAAAAGGCCATGTGGTCAGCGGGTTTCACTGGGGAGGGGGCATGGCTTTTCAGTGGGGGAGGGGGGCAAGGGGCCATGTTTTTTAATGAATTTGTGTATCTAGATTTTTTTCATGGAGGGGTACTGGTGGGGCACTAAAAGTTTGTGGGGGGAACATACACCCCAGGTACCTCGGATTTTCACGGATTTGCCGACATTTTTACGTTTTTATTTTACAAAAAGGGCATTTATGAATGGAAATAAAAGAGTAGTGCCTCTGCCCACATGTAATATAGGACCTCACCTTTGGCTAGGTCCTTTATCACACTGCCACGACTCTGCCAGTTTTAAATGGCCAATTAAGAACTCGGTCACCACTCTTTTATTCCCTTATTGAACAGACGACGTGAATACAAGCAAATGTTTCCCCTGCCTGGAAACGGAAGCCGTGTAAAGAGCCCATTATGTAATTTCCGACCATCGGAGCAAAGGTCACTCGGTCATTCAACTATGGAGTGTGCACAGACCACAAGTACGCCATCTAATGCGTCGTTTCACTCACAGAAGGACAAAAAAAGGTATCAAAAATACTGGCATTTTGTGGCTATTCAGAGGCAATTTTTGTGTAATCCCCGATTACAGACCTTTGTCTTTTTGTTCCAAGAGGAGGAGTACGAGTTATCGGGAGGCTGCCAACATTGTTCATTCTTTGTATTTTGGCTGAATGGAGGTAAGTCCGAGTTTAGTACCATTCCTATGCTGTGTTTAACGGCCGATGTTTTGCAATTCACAGTTCGAGGATTTGACATTTTCTCAGTCGAGAAACAAAACGTGCAATCCAATAAAGAGCAATACCCTCAAAGAAAACAATTCCGGCAGTTTCACCAAAAGAATCCAACCAGGGGATGGGGAGAAAAAAGAATCACGACAGCAACTGATTAATCACAGATTTCTGACACCCTTACTAAATGTATGAGTCCTGGATTAAGCAGATTTTACCACTCACCGTCTTGTCAAGGTTGAATACTTTAGCCTGCCTTGTCCTGACGTTCCGCCACAGCAAAGTCTTGAGCATCTGAATGCCCTGGTAGAAAGCCTCCAAGTATACCCTACTCGTTTTCTGTGAATGGAACAAATAAAATAGCCAATTTGGTATATCAAATCCAAGAGTAGATCATGGGTGGGACGTTTGGAAAATTGTAAATCTTGATGAAGCCCTTTGTAACTTTTAAAGGGTGTTGCATTTTGGGGAATTTACTTATTCTTATCACAACATATGGTAAACTAAGAGCATTTCAGACACAACAAGACTGTTTTTTCATCCCTCTATGGCAACTTCACCATTTTCAATAATTCTAAAAAGGAATTGAAATCAATAAAAAAAATATCCTGAAACCAGGAGAACTCCTGACAATGCTTCTGCATAGTACATTTTATTCTGTACAAATTGTAGTTTGTAAAGTGGTTCTTACGTAAAGCCCAGTATCTCCTGTGTACGCCTAACTCTTTGACAAAAAAAACAAAGCAAAAACATGCTCCTTTTATTGGCCAGTTAAACAATGATCGCCCATCCGATGATACCGACATACCTCATTGTGAGTGAGTTCAGCATGAACAGCGCGGAGTTCCTCACGCTCTTGACGGAATCTCCTGCAGGCCTTGGTGTACTTGTTGCCCTCTTCCAGGTCCTGGAGGCACTCCAACTTGTCTGGGGTGGCCTCCTTGAGAAGTTTCTTCTGCTCCTCTGATCTCTCAACACGAGCCTGTCAACAAAGAGAGAAATTCATGGTCTAATCAGGCTATCTTGAATTAGCAACAAGACATACCCCCTTACAGAGCGGTTTAATTTTTTTCTAAATGTAGAAAATGACTGTACAAGACAATTTCTTTTATGCACGCAGGGCCCAATTTCATAGAACTGCTTATGCACAAACTATTGCTTGATCATTTTCTGCTAGGCAAAAATATCAGGATACCAGTCACGGACTACATGTGGCATGGCATTTTGGCTGGTAACCTTATTTTGGTAAGCATAAATTTGTTGTGCTAAGCTGTTTTTCGTGCTTAACCAGTTGGTGTGAACTTCATGTATACATTTAATAGAATTTTTTTTTTACAACAACGGGCACTGAGAATTATTGATCATGATGACTTTCGAGCTCACTCAAATCCATTATTCATTAGATGTAAGACTCTTTAAGTCAAAGATATTTACTTACTCCAGTTATGAATCATTTTATGTATCAGTTCTCTAACCATGACTTACCTAATTATTTTCAAGCTATATGTTCATTCCAACCACTTCTGTTCATCAACAATATACTAGACACTCCAGTGACATCCATACCCCTAAGACAGGTACTTCATTTGCCCAAAAAGGAATTCGTTGTCAAGGTCCTAAGTTTTGGAATTCTTTAGATAATCACATTAAATGCGGAACAGTCATCACTTATTTAAGCAAATATTTAAGTGCATTTTACGAGGAAAATATCTAAACATCTAAATATCTTAATGGCTGATTTGATTTAATTAATTTGAATTCAATTAATTTTTTACTTTTTGCTTTATTATTATAATCCCTTCTGCAGGTTGATCTTTGTGAACAATACTTTACTGCTGTGCAGTAGCCTACGTCCTTGTATTAGTTGTCCTAGTCCTTGTTGTTTGTGTAACTTAGTCATATTAACTTAGTGTGGTTGCAATTTCATTCTTTTTGTAAACAATCTGAACCTTTAACCTATACATGCATCATGGGGGTCTCCACTCGACAAGTCCTGCTTTTTGGAGAGACTCTTCCCTAAATCTCCGTTTATACTTAATTGATCCCTGTATATCCATGTACCACGCTATTGATTGATTGAATGGATATAGAGTATTGATCGATCGACTGATTGATTAATACAAGCAAATAACGTCCGAACCAGAAAATGGGCAACTGGTAAACAAAGAATTGTGTGAAAAATCGGAATCCTGGAACAAAGGTCGCCTGTGGTGGATTTCACAAAACTAGTCCTAACTTAGGACTAGTCCTAACTTAGGACTAGTCCTAACTTAGGACTAGTCCTAACTTAGGACTAGTCCTAACTTAGGACTAGTCCTAACTTAGGACTAGTCATATAAGTTAGGACTAGTTTCTCATCCTAACTCGGGATAAATCTAGTCCTAGCGCTTTTTGAATCCACCCCTGGACATTTTGTTTCAAAGTGTGCTCAGAGCACGCACTCGTTCATGATTCGCTTTATTTCACCCACACAAAGAGGATAGATGGAGTGGAATATTTTGTCAATTTCTGCCCATTATGCCCGCGTTTTTGTTATATCCCGATTCCAACCTTTGTCTTTTTGTTCCAAGAAGAGGATTACATAGCATCAAGAGGCTTCCACCGTTGTGTATTCATTGTATTTTGGCTCAATGGAGGTAAGCCCCAGTGAACCCAGTTTCCGAGTAGGACAAAATCTAGGGTCGTGCCACACGGCCGAGGTTTTGGAATTCATGGTGCATGAATTTAACAGTTTCTTGATAGAAAAAGCAACACTTTTAGTGCTTCAAAGAAAATCTTTTTTCTCTCTAGTGGCTTCGTCAAGTCTGGGTTCCTTTGTGCCAACGGTACTCTCAAAGAAAAATGATTCCGGCAATTCTGAGAAAAATAATCCCGTCAGGCTGGACGGGAAAAAAATGAAAAAATCCAGGCCAAAATTAGACTCGCGTGTATTGTGGCTCCAAAACCAACAGACAATGCTAATGAATGCTATGTTCCGTTATTAGAAGTACAGAAAAATGATCCAGTACGTAAACCCTTCTCCACAAAATAACACTGAATTAAAGTTGAATTAAACCTTGAATCTCAATAGATAATGCCTCAAAATGAAGATGGCACACGAACAATGACATCATCAATTTACACAATAATTCAAAGTTTAGTATTGAAAAAGTCATAACTTCCGGGCTACACAGCAGAATTCTACAGCTTATACAGTCCACCATTAGAGAGGTCTTGCAAAACTGAACATAAGCTGCACAGACATGACCCCTATGCATATGACCTTGTTGTCTGGTCCAAACCGGAAGTTGAAGTGAATAAATATTCAAAAGCCTAAATTTCAGTTCAAATGTATTTAGGGAAGCCGTCTTTAACTAACCCCAAATATCCCCCGAAATCCGCCGGATCCCAGCGGGTTTCCGCTCTGTGAATATTTTCAATAGCTTTGCATAAACCATGAATGTGCCAGCACGTAAGAGGTCATGCACTGGCCGAAGGGCTCATTAAATCCTGGAGCTTGACGGAGGGATTAACGTTTGAATAGCCAACACGCCAAACAATAGAAGGCTGGCAGGCGTTGGGCCAGTTTGATCCGTCTATTGTTAAGGCATTACACCAGCTTTTTTGTGACTCACTTGCTGTCATGTACGTGTACTTGATCGGGGATATTTACCAATGTAAATCTTTTTTATTAATCCTGTTCTACATGTATTTCTTTTTATACTCCCCAGGTTTTGATTCTCAAACTGTGTGTCAAATCAGCACAGGACTTTCCTGTTTTTGCTTAGCTTTTTGACGGAAATAAAATATTTGGGGTTAAAGTGTTATTGATCCCCGCCCCGAGTTATTTCCCAGTCCCCTTTATTTCCTGTCCTGTAATTACTTTCCGTCTCTGGTTGTTTCCAACATTTTCATGTCCTGTATTTTTCAATGACCCGGGTTATTTCAAAGTCATATTTCCCTGTTCCGTATTTTTTTCCCGCCCTGTGTTATTTTTCAGTCCCATTTTTTCATGTTCCATATTATTCCCTGCTCCGGGTTATTTCTCAGTCCTGTATAATTTTCTTTCCCGTAATCTTTAACCTCCCAGTTTATTTCCTGTCCCGTGTTAATTGCCCGCCCTGTTTATTTATCAGTCCCATTATTTTAGTCTCCTAATGTCCCATTTTATTTTCCCGTCTCACTCCTGTTCCCAAACCTCTCAGCACAGACCCTCTATCAACTCTATAAAAAATTTAAACTCTGATTGCTTACTTCAAACGTCACAAAAATTGGACATGATATCAGACCATACATTTGAATCATGTCTGAAAATTTCAATACCATACGGTCAACCAAAGAAAAATGACAAGCAAAATTGAAAACGAATTTTCCATCTTTTTTCCCTCCGCACAACTCCGAGGTTCATAGGTCAGTGCATATATGTTTGGGTAGTGTCGGCGGTACGTAAATCCCGGGCGTCGGCAGTGTTCATGGGTGTACCACGCTATTTTCCCGCACTCGTGGTGGAGTGGTTTGATATGATTTTTTAAAATTCAAAGCAATACAACGATACAAAAGTAATAGAATAAACTGCTTACTCCAAACGTCACAAAAATTTGGGCATGATATCAGACCATACATTTGAATCATGTCTAAAATGTATTTTGAACTATAAACGTTCTGAAAGGTGTAGGGATGAAAGAGAGCACAATAAAAGAGACTTCGGTTTCTGCTTTCTCCATTGGGCCTTAATGTCTAACGACAATGAAAGTGAGCGAGGTGGGGCCGGAACAAAAATGGCTTAGGTGTTTAATAAAAATGGTTTGGTGTTTGTTATTTTGAAGGTGCGGTGGATTTTTCTATGAAAATCGCGCAATACAAATCTCTATTTATTAGTTTGTGATTGTTTGCGTGTGTGTGTGACTTGTGGACAAAACTATGTCTTTAATATATACGGAAGATTACAAAAATTATTCGGTCATTCTTCAAATATAATGTCCGAAGGGGGCTCCTAAAGGTGTAAATCTATAAAACTGACACTCCACGTAAATCGCTATGACTGGTCTATTGTCCACGTAAGTGGTGCGCAATGCGACAATTCACGGCAGCACGTGTAGTGAGATTTCTTTGAGATTCAGTCACCCGTACGATGTACACCACAAGGGACATGCCAGTGAAGAAGATTACAACACTTGTTGCAAACCACAAGAGGGAAGTTTCCCGGATTACCCAGTTGATAGTTGGTTCCTTTGTGGTGGCACTGGACAAGCCTTCCAGAGTAGAACTCATGCATATTCGTGTGACGTATTGCAGCAATGTGCATTGACCCGAAGATAATGAGCTCATTAAAAAACAGGAGACTACCCGCTGGGATCCGGCGGGTTTCGGCGAATATTTGGGGTTAGTTAAAGACGGCTTCCCTTAACTACACCTGAAATTCCTGACCAAAGTCTATAGGCCTCAAGCACCCAACTGGAAAAAGAAATTGTGGCAAAAAAATGTTGGAGTGAAATATTGTAGTGTGAAAAGGTCAGTCAAACTTGTACAGATTGAACCCGTGTCCAACACAGAGATTTTTCGTTGTGTAAAAAGGTCTTAATAACTGTTCTCGGAAATGCACGCATGCTAAGAATTATGTAACCAATGGGAAATAAACCCGGAATGTCTTCTTCAAACTAGTGTCTCAAAAATGAGGTGGAATTTCTCATTAGGCCCCCTAATAAGTCAAACAATTTAAAATCATTTTGAATCATACCTTGAGCTGCATCTTCTGGTCAGTCATACAGCTTCTTCCCCACTGGGTGTTAAATGCCAAGAGGACTTTGGGATCTCTTGGTACATCTGGAAGTCCTTCAAAGGATTCCAGTCTCTCATCGGCTGGGAGAGTCATTGCATAGGCTGGGTGTTCCAACTCAGCTTGGATGCAGAGAGTCTGCAAACAAATACAGTATCACATACTGGGCTAGAATTTTAACAAAAATACCCTCTACACCACATGTCTTGTAGCTCAGATTTGAGGTGTTTGGAATAGACAGATCCATTAAGCCCCGCCTACTGAAGTATTGGCCAATCACAGCCTTGACAAAGCCACTGAAAGTCCGACAAAAGTCTGACATAAGTCTGACATGTTAAAATCCCATTAAAAAAGTAAATAAACTACCACCATTGTTCTGACACACAACATCAAACACATTTGTAATAAATTTTGTTTTGTTTTAATTTGTTCGTATTTCTGGTGGTGTAAATCCCACAGCAGTGGTCCCTGTACAGTTATGTAAAAGTGGTTAAACAGTGTTCCTGTCTGCATTGTTCTTTTGACTCAAGGCACTGCTCAAAAGGCCACGAAACTAAATCCATACCATTCACGAAAACCAGGTATGTGTGTATATCCGATACCTATGTGTGGCCGCAACTGAACCACCGCTGCGATTGTGGCAAGAAAGTCACACCATTTGCTGTTGCTAGGCAGTTGCTAAGGTAGGTGGGGCTCAATGGGAGAAGCTTTTGTATATTAGTCAGTCTTAAAAGCGCGTGTTCGCAGAAAACACTATACTACAAGACTTGTTTCATTTTGAGATTACTGGCCCAGTATTAAAATTACTGGACTCTGGCCGCAGTCCAGTGGTAAAGCCCTAATTTCCCTGAATTTCCAGGCAGGTTGTCAACTTATCTACTAATCAATAGACCTTGTGCACTGATGCTAACATCTTATTAAATACTTCTAAACAGCCTCAGTCTCTGTTACAGTGGGATGAATGGAACAAGATAAAGATGGCCGCTACTTGATAAAAGTCAGTTTTGTTCTAAGCAACAACTTCAGATTCTTGAGGCATGAATATAATCTTCAAAATTAGAGAAATTTTCTTACATGGACTTCATCGATGCTATCCTGGACTTGGTCTTTACGGATGGAATCTTGGGAGAATATCTTGTTGTTTGTAAGAACATCAATGCGGACAGCCTTGTAAAACTCATCCTGCTGGTCCAAACTGATCTGACTGACCAATTCACGGATGGGCTGGCTTCCGATGGTGCTGATCTAAACATAAAAATAACAGTTAACATGAATATTCATGAAACTAGCAACCTATGAGCTTTGAATTTACATTATGAATATGCATCACATCAAACTCATTTAAGACCTACTTTGAACTGTCAATACATTAATATAACCGTTTACATGTTACAAAAATGCATCAAACTAACCTCCAATTGTAGAACATGTACATGAGTTACAAACTTAATACAAATGGGTATTTATTTTCATTAAAAACAGAACCTTTTATGAATATCCAGGAATCAAAATTTACACTAAACCGCAGGCCCGAGGCCATTTTTCAGCACCAGCCCAGGAAACTCAAGACCAGACAATTCCGGCAGTCTTGTGTTTTTCAATAGGAAACTTTTGAATGGTCCTTTTTCACGGTTCTTACCAGCAGTACGCACGCTCAGAACTATACACGCAGTACTGAGCATGTGCGCGCACGCTCAGAACTGTCAATAAGGACTGTTGTTTCTGCTGCCCCCAGCGTCTCAAAAGTATCCCATTCAATAATAATACCTCACTGTATCATAGCTAGGTGGTTTTTTTCTTAAACGTTCAAATGTTGCCCTTCAGTCTAATAATAACCTTTCAATTCTGTTGAGTATCGAAGTATACTTTACCCATAAGACAAGTGAGAAAAACCTTCCCTCAGTGCTTGATTAAATAAACACAGTTTATTGCATTACGCTTAACTGTGCAGATCTTTTTTTTTTTGTCAAACTGATTCTCATCTTGTAACAAATAAAATTCTAGTCTTGTGAAAATGTTGAGACACAAGCAAAGATTATATATAAAATGCCGAAGGCGCAAGATGGGGAACTCTGGCTGAAACGTGAAATCTCACTGGACGCAATTTCGGCAAGCAATTGATACAACAAAAGATATGTGCAGATCAGTGCAGACAATGACCATTGCTATCAATGAGAAGCAAAACCTTCACTTGCCGAAATGGCGCCCATGCGTATTTCACGTTCCAAAAATAGATAAAGCCTCGGTTCGGCGCTCTACAATCTTTGGCTACAAGCCCTGTGGTCAGTGGCATAACTAAGGGGGGCAAGGGCGGTGTCTTAATATCTTTTACTATTTTTTTAATGATTTTAATAATTATAAAATATGTCGCAATTCAGTTGTATGCTGCTTTGACATTTTTAAATAAATATACCTTATATACCATGTACTATACCATATTCAAGAAGTGGTCTAGCGTGCATAAAGATGGATTGAAAAATAAAGATGCATGAACTATGACATAGGCTATGATCATGTGACATTCATTAATCAATCCAGTACATGTACTGGTTTGATTAATGAATGTCACATGATCTAATCCTCCAATCAAATGACAAGGATCTACTTGAGTGTTATATTATGAAAAACCTGTTTACTTCTTGCTTTCCACCAAATTACAATCTGCCACAGTTTAAGAGGATTGTTATACTTTTGAGTGACTCAGAATGCAATGGGAGGAATATTATCACAAGGTAAAATTATGAATGTTCCATTTCACAAGGAGAAGCCGAGTGAAATGGAACAGTCCAAATTTTACCGATCAATAATATTCCTCCCATTTCACAAATGAAAGTCACTCAATACTTGTTTTATATAACTGACATATAAATCCATCATTTTTGTCATTTGAATGTTTTCACAATAAACAAAACATCAAAATAAACACGTTGTCCACCCCACACTATGAAAATTCCAAAAAACCCTTCTATCTGAAGAACTTGGACGACTCCATGTAGACACCAAACCTTGTGACTCCACGCACATGTGATAACCAATATTATCTCTTCAAGCAAACTTGATGCGCAATACACGGAGGCAGTACAGTGCAAAACGTGGGGTGTTATAATATTACAACCTTTTGCACAGGTGCTCCTTTACTTTAGCAGCGGCGCTCTACTGGCTAAAAAAACTGGGAACAAGGATGATCCTAACTGTTGAATGGGAAATACTATTATTACCTTAGGCAAATAGGACTTTTTGAGCGCCAATGCGGATGGGAGTAATAGTGAATGACACGTGATGTAAGTTCCACCAATCAAATGACAAGGATCTGTATGCCACTTATATAAAAACAGACATTTCTTCTCACTTGAAATTACTTATTATTTTTCCTTCTGCCCTCACCTTGAGTGGCCTTTTTGCCTTGTGTTGGGCGATTTCTCATTAAAAAAAAAAGAAAAAAACATTTAAAAGCATTTTAGGCATCACTGACTTACATTGATTAAGATGTTGAACAGCTCAAACATCTTGTTACTATTTGCAGGGATGTTCTGTGTGTTGTCGTGCGTGGTATCCCTGAACTCAGAGGATTTGGACTTGGCGTTAGGGTACTTCCAATTTTCAAAGCGTTCGGTCAGAGTCAGTGCTGTGGGGTCAACAGAGGGGTAAGGATCAGGTCGGTCCTCGTCTTTGGAATTACTATAATTTGCATCATGGGTTCCATCATGGCATTCCTCGGAGCTAGAGTCGGTTGTGAACTTCTTCTTCACCAAGTACTTGTCCTGAAAAGAAAAGAAAAAAGATAAGATTATAAGCAAATTCTTGGTGGTAAAAAGTTCTTCCCCATCCACAAACTTGCTCTGAAAAGAAAGACAATTTATGGTCATTTCAAAATTCTGTTTCACAAAGAAATTGTTTTGAAAAAATATCTAAGGGCCGATCGTATAAAAATAAAGAAATCTAGAACAATGGATTAGGGTCTTTTCTCTGCCTATATATCCCCCCCCCCCACCCGAATACCCAGGATGTTAAGTTTAAGCTTTTGCACAATCCTAATGACCCCCAAATGACCTCTGATGACCTCTGGGTCTTTCAAACGTTTACCTTTAGCGCATGGTATTTAACTTGATTCAAGTTCACGGTCTCCAGTTTCACGCTACAGGTGACCTGGTCGGGGGGGTTCACTCCTTGTCTGGCTGTGACATTGACGTCAATTGGGCCGTTGAAGAGAAGTTGAGTTGGTCTGTAGGTGTAGCTGCATGAGCGTGGCACGCGCCGAGTTTTCACTTCCATCTCAACTCCAAAGAACTCTGTGTCATTACTCCACTTTTTTGCAAAAACAAAGGGGAAAACAATTTTTTACGAGACTCAACCAAACTTAGGAAACGTTATAATCAGTGAGCTTTTAGACTGATGCTACACATATTATTGGTAGATAATTACTGTTATATCCAGTAGAGCATATCCATATAGGTTTTGCATAATATAAATGTTATTTATTATCATTATGATGATATGTTTCATGTTTAATATAAACAAGTTTTCTTACGGTTATCGGTTTCTTGGCCATCAGTTCTCCCTTGACAGGACGTTTCTCGAACAAGTCTGACTTCTTCAAAAAATTGAGAATATAACAGTGGTGTCATAGGATATTTATAATATGGATATATTTGATCTGCTTGATTGGTTAACACCAGTGGTTCAAAGATTGATCAGCTAATAATTGATGTAAATTACTAGTCTACGAGGTAAGATAAGGTAAAGATGGGGGGGGGGGGGGTGGTTGGACGTGGTATCGCACACTCTCGATGGCCATTAATGTTACTTGTTAAGCCACTGTAACTTGAGAGCACAAAATAAATTCTAAATTTACACGTTTGTGGTACTAAGTTCATTTTAAATGAATTTATGATAAATCATGCTTTTGAAAATGAGTCCATCGGTCAGACGTACTAAATGCATCTTCAAAGAAAAAGAAGAGAAAAAAAACCACAACAGAAACATAACGATCACAGTGTCGGCTGGTTACTACGTGGTGAGCAGCGGGGTGAACCTTGTGTGGTACAATGTAGACACCCCTAAACACTGCCAAAAACTCTATCTATTTTGGAAAACTTTTTGTTCCATCTGACAGTTTTTTCCTTTCATGGAAAGACCAAAGAGTGTTCTTTGATATCTGTAAGAATGAACACAATCTGTTCATTCTCACCAATCGATATTTGTAGTTGCACATTTACACAAAAGAATAGAATGGAGTCACCCAACACTGCTGGTTTGTATTTCGACAGTGACATTTACAATGGCAACACAGTGTACACACAGAGCGTACGGTTGTGCCGAGTGTATGGTTGTTGTATGTGAAGGAGCTCTGCACACTTGTGCAGCTCGTTCGTGAATTAAAAGGTACCAACATTGATGGCACAAATTTTGACTGCATCTACCCATCCCCTAGTGCAGATTATTGGTGAAATTATCGGTAAAGTTAAAAGGAAGTCAACTCAAAAAGCAACCGATACATTTTTTTATTTGTACTCCTACAAGTAATATACCACTGGAAAAAAAAACAACAAAGTATGTCAACCATTTTATTTGAATGAACCAAAAACACAACTTATGTATGTTTACCTTTAAGAAGTTGTAAGTGAAAGGTCTGCTGCGGAGGGAGAGGACCTGGTGCTCGCTGGTCGGGGTATCAAACTTGGACTGGAAGAGCCTCTTGGGAACATCCACGGTGACGTTGCCGTTCAGGACGGCTGAGGAGTTCAAGGAGCCCACCAGGCCGAGGCCGGTGTGGAGGGTCAAATCCAGACCAACGGTCATCTTGGCTTTCATGGTCACGGCAACTCTGGATTGGATGAAGGCAAGGGTTTGATTATGTACAAATTAATACTGACAAGGATAAGGTTGTACTCTCGGTCAGAGATAAAATCCCCCTTGAAAGAAGGTAATTCCAGCCACTCCCATTGAATCCCCCACTGACTATTTTTACAAAACAATATTTAAACAAAACAATATTACTCTACTAAAATAAAGTCCTCATGTCAAGAATTTGATGGAGGGACAGACAGGGTGGTTGTAGAATGACAGAGCTAACCTTGGCTTAACTGATCCAGCGACGCTGATATTGCTCAACTTTCCGTTCTTGGTCCTGAGGACCTCGGTCAGGGTAGGTGTCATGCGAGCCTTGCCGGAGATGTCAAGGGCCAGGATGGCAGCAGTGTCGAAGGAGATCTCAAGCGGAAGGCCGACCTGTGTTGGTATCTCGTGAAATCCACGGCCGAGACTGAAGATCTTGCGGTAGGAGTAAGGGTCTTGGGTGGTGAGGAACTTATTCTCAAGCTCTTGCATCTTCTCAGATCCTTTTATAGGCAGACACAAGACATTCATGTCAGACACAGTCATTGAAAAAGGCAAAAAAAATTGCTTCTTTTTTTTAAGATTGAAAACTGTACTAACCCATCTTCTGAATCATCCAAAGGCTCTGATATTATTCATTTCTCTGGCAAATTGTTGCACTTCAGTCAAATTACCTGCAAGGTATGGTGGTTTTCCCTTACTCAACTCCAATTATTACATCAGTTACTCAACTTAATTCCTTCTAGTCATTCCCTGAGGGTGGTTTTTATCCCTTACTCAACTCAAATTATTACATCAGTTACTCAACTTACTTCCTTCAAGCCATTCCCAAACGGTGGTTTTGTCAATGGTCATTGTCCTTAGCTCATTGCCAAACAGCTTCATGTAAGCTGAAGCCTTCACCATGTCAGTGTTGGTGTGTACCTCGGTTGTTGGAAGCTACCACATCAAATGAAAAGTAGAAATTAATACAATTAGTAATCCTTTATGTTTTAGTAGTGCAGCTTCTGTTAAGATATACCGGTACAAGCAGAAAACTGAAGAATAAAAAGCTCTCAAATTAGGAACAACTTGTAAAATGCCTTTTTTGTTTTTGGAGTTGAAGTTTTGTTTTTGGAGTACATTAATTCCAGTCACTTACAGTACAAACAAGAAAACAACAAACCTGTGAAATTCTAAGCTTAATCAGTCATTGGAGTCACTGTTTTCAAACATTGAGTTTTGGTTTAGCGAGATCAAAACTAATTGTTTTACTCATTTCTCTGAAAACTAAAGCAATTCAGGCAAAAATATTTCAAGGGAAATTTCCCACCATGACCATCTTTTCTATATCATGCAAGTTTCATGTATGTGCAAATCTGCAAACAAAAATTATTTGTCAACCTTTACCATGTTGGGGGTCTTCAAATGCTTTTTAAAATGGAATATTTCTTTGTAGGATTGGGACTGATATATGTACTGACATGTACTTTATATCAGTTTCAGATTGAACTAAGATCCAGCATTTTTTTATATTTTATAAACACCAAAGATACTAGAAACACAAGATAGCTGACACTTGTGCCATTTTGCACGGTAGCTGATGTAACGCCTTTATACCTACATGTATCTACCGTGTGATGGCGCCCTTCCCCATGTGTCAATTTTGCTAGGATTATTGGCACAATTTATTGCGGAACACCAAATTTTCAATCTGCCTTCACCTTTTTTAGTTTGTGGGATCTTTTGGCCTAAGTTTTTCCATTTAGTAGGCCCTACTTATTGCGCAAACGATCTTTGGTTTTACCTAACCTTACCTACCAAACAACAACGGGCGCACCTATTTTGCGTTTCATGTTTCTACATAAAGTGCCCTATCTTGTGTTTCTAGTATCTTTGTAAATACTAATCCAATACATACCTCTCTATCAAGGTGTTCTAAATCTCTCTCTAGGACAGACTTGTCATCATACAGTCTTCCGTTGTTTCTCAAGAGCTTCTCAAGTCTCGGGCTTGCCGGTCTGGCCACGCCTAGAATCTTCTCGGCGATGTCGCGCAGAGACTTGGCGTGGAATCCAACCTCCATCAGGTTCATCTGCCTGTTGAGGATGGTTGCTCCGAGTTTGACAGAGCTGCTGACTGGGAACGGTGAAGTCGGGGTACCAATCACGGACACCTCGGTGTTCAGAGAAACCTTCTCTTGGACTGGAGTACCAATTTTCATTAAAAAAACAAAAACAAAAACAAAACAAATAATTCAGAAAACTACTGATATTGGTTCAAATGTAAAGGCTATATTTCATCTTCTTGTTGCCAAAATTTAAAATTTATTTTGACAAACAACCACTGGTGACTCAATTGTTTGAAGTGAAGCACACATTCTTGATCAACAGAGACCAATTTTGTGCAAACTCAAAAGTCTTACCCTGAGGATTTCATTTTAGACTAAAAGAACGATAAAAGTATTCGCATTTATTGAATTCCCCTTTATAATCATGTATCCAAAAAAAAAATCAATGAGATCGGTTGACAAAGTTCTTGATCTTATTTTCCTAACTGTTTTTGGAAAACTCCCCCCCCACACAAATTTGTGCAAAATCATGAGGGGATCTGCAGGGGTTCAACCAGTTGCCACTGGGATTCTTCCATTTTTTTCCTGTCCAGCCTGACCTGACGGGATTGTTTTTTCAGAATTTCCTGAGTCATTTTACGTTGAGAGTACTGCAGGCACAAAGAAACATCGACGTACCAAAGCCAAAATGTTGAGCATTGCACAGTTGCCACGTGAGCAAGTGTGCAAGGGGTCTATTGGAAGCTCGGTCATGGCAAGTGAATGTGGACAAAACTACAGCTTTATAAAAAATGCCCCTTGTGCTCCGGCTTGAGTGCTTTTTGTGTGTGTTCGATCACGCCCCTTGGATGACTAAAGTCACGTATGGTAAGGAAAAAGTGGTATGACGTGTTCTGTCAACTTGCATATAGTCTATGGTAAGGAAAGGGTTATACCACGACAAACCACAATGAAGCTGGCTAATTAGAGTTACATCTAAACAAGGCTGTAGGGTTCGTGCTGCCATTTTAGCTGTTTGGCAAATTTCAGCTTTCAGCATTGGTTGATTTGGTTTATTTTGTCATTAAAGCATGTCACATGGCATCGATACTCTGTGTCCACAGGTGACAAAGAGGGCGTCCACAGCTGACACGGACGACATTGAGCTCTGCATTCTCCACATTCTAGTCTCTATGGTTTATTCATAACAATTTGACAAAGTCGTTAAACCAAACATCTATTTTCAGAGCCTGAAGCATCTTAGCAAAAAGAGATCAAATACATGTTGGACATGTGAGATTTAACTGATATCTAAAGAGGACTTAATCTGTGGCTTACCGGCGTTGAGAGACCACATGAACCTCTTGGAGTATTGCATGCCTTGGACAATCGGCTTCAGGGTCAGGAGGGCCTTCTTTGCCAGCTCTGTCCTGTGGTTATCACACGTGAAATGAAGAATCAAGCATTGTAGCTTACAGTCTCTTTATTCATACACGGCATGTATTCCTAATAGACCAAAGTCTTAAGTGTACTTGAACGTTTTTGGGTTGCCACTCACATTGCTTTGATGTGTGACGGAAACAAAATCTCACTTCACACTTTAACAGGGTACAAAGCCCTAGACTTGATCAGTCTATTGTAAGTCTTTAAATACTGACATTGAGAGATTAAAACAATTAGCTGTAGCAAACCGCATACTAACCAATCAAAATTACCCAAGGTAAAAATATAACAAAGTGGTAATGGCCAGACACTGTGTCTTTCAGCCTTTGAGAAAGACTCTGCTAAGATCAGAACTTCTGGACATTGCAACTTTTTGCACTAGTCATTTTGAAGCTATGTCTGCTCGGTGCACAGGATGGGCCAATGAGCAACCTCATTTTGACCTCTACATGATGGAACTCTACTGCGGTGACGTTAAGTTTATTAGTCTGTGAGATTAGCCTCTGCTTGTAAATCCAATGATAACATTTTGTGATTTTTGTATACTTGCTTCAGCAGCATTATTGTAAGATTTGTTCTACGGACTCACATGCCGAACTTGCAGAGTTTGGGGTTCTTGACGAGTCCCTCGAGGTGGGTGTAGATGAAGCTGATGACCTGCTTGGATTTATCCTTCTGGAGGTCAGTGACAATGGACTGGACAACATCCAGCTTGGGCTCGCAATCCATGATGATGACGTAAGATGCAATGCGGATCTCGTGATCCTCATCAACGTCTTTAAGGAACGGCATCAGGAGAGAGATGACCTGGGAGAGACAGAAAGTAGAGGATAAGTGCTGGAATCGGTGTGTGTGACAGCGCTGTTCAAGATCCGTCATCAATCGCTGCAGAGTGCGTCTTTAGTTTTAACAGATTACACAATATGGACACATGGAAGTATGTTGCATGGCATGTACTTTCATCGTTTACACACTACGTACAATGAATAAAGCTTAACGCACAAAGCACATATAGATTCCAAGCCTAAACCATCAATCAACCGACTGTCTTGAAATACTTTTTCACATTTTTTCCCCTTTTCGTGCCCATGAAGTTGTAGGTCTATCAACTTATGTATTCATTATTCAAATTACACATTCCTTCTACTTTACAAGGGTAATAAAAATGCAGACAGCTAACACTCTTAACAAATTTTTAATTTTTTTCATTTTAAACATTTTCATTAGAACAAAAAAAGAACACTTTCACTTGAACAAAAAAAGCAGTTTCCAGTATTTTTGACTGCTTGAGGGTATGTGTGCACCAAATTTACTTGATGCGAAACAAGTAAAACGAACCGTTTCTTCATTGTTATTATCATTATTCATTTGGCCATTGATACAAGAAAACAACATACAGGCAGTCAATATAAGATCAAACTGCAATTGTGATTGTAGGAAATTTGTCACTGAAAGCGCCCTCTTGCTGTTAAAAACACAGTCAATTGGCTTAAAACTTAATCCCTAACCTATTCTCTTAAATAGATGTTTAAGAAGATAAAAAATGGAGTAACAGTTACAAACTAGTTTTGATATCACACATAAAACATGCAAATAAAAGGACAGGACCATTCAGGTGGCACATCAGCTTTCAGTGAATGGGAAATGTCATCCATGTAAAGGGGTGTGGCTTGCTCACCCTCTTCGTCTGTCCCTGGCACACACGGCGCAGTGAGTAGATAGCCTGGACACGGAGATCAATGTCAGCCACGTCATGCTTAATCAGCTCAGTGATTCTATCCATGGAGTCCGTTGGAGACTCGGGGGTCTTCTTGAGGACGAGACCAGCGTTACCGATGGCCTTCAGGAAGAAGCGCTTCTCATCATTGGGACTACCCTCATCAATGCCTTTCAACAGACGCTGAATCAGAAAATGTTTATACCCTGTTAGTTTATTAAATTCAGTTTTACCAACAGGTCAATTCACAAGCTACTTGGGTGGGATTCGAACCCAGCAGGTGTATTAACCGCTCAACCACAGAGCGTGCCAGGTTGGTCTGCAGAAATCAGCAGCAGTCACCGTAAATAATTTAGATGATGTCATAAATGCATTAAATTCATTACTTTGGTTTTACCCTAATGTGTGACGACTGCTGTTTACTGAGTGAATTTTCTTTTTGGGGCAGGACTTGGGAAAGCACTGAGTATACAGTGCTCGTCACATCGGTGTAATGATAAAACCTAAATAATGAGCTACTCTTTATCCCCTATGCAATTATTACATCAATGAAAGATCCTCAGTTATGTGTGGTGCGCTTTATAAAGTTCCTATATAAGTTTTCAGACAGTGATCTTCACTTTGATCTCAAGCTACACCAGATAAGGCACACCGTTCGATAAGACGCACCGATGTTTTAGAACTTTTGAAAGTCAGATAAGCGCCGTCTTTTATGTAGGAAAATAAGGTACAATAAAAAGAGGAAATGGTCATGCACACGAATCTTTGTACAGAGTTAAGTTTTCCATGGCAATATTTTCGATATATTGCAACGAAAAAAATCAGCTCATCAGCTGGAAGGTTGCAAGCCTGCTAGTGATCTTGTAACACTGGCTATAGTCAGAGAAATTCAACACGAGCATTCACTTATGACTAAAGGACTGTACCAAACTTTATGACAATTTCAGTCTTCCTCCCTGCACCCTCCTCCCCCCACCCCCGAAAAAAAAAACAACAACAACAACAACAACAACAAAGCCTTATTATTTAACTTACCAAAGAGTACTCATTGAGTTTTTCCTGAGTGCAGATCTTGTTGACCTTGCATGCTTTGTGAACCAATGACCCAAAGGTCAACCAGCAGGTCCTCTTGATGTCTTTGGCTTCATCATGTGACAGGGCAATGCCTCTGCACAGTCGCTAGAGTTGAAGACAAGGAGGAAGAGATTAAAAGTTTAGTATAACAACCATTCGAGACTAGTTGAGTTAAAATTATACAGCTTAACCAGTTGCCACCCGGATTCTTCCATTTTTTCTTGTCCCACTGGCGGGATTATTTTGTCGGAATTACCGAGTTACTCTCAATCTTTGAGAGTAAAGCTGGTACAAAGAAACCCTGGCTTGACAAAGCCACTGGAGAACAAAGATCTTTGTTGCACTGTGAGATTTGTTTTCTCTTCCAAAAAAATTTGAAGTTCATGCACCGTGAATTGCAAAGCCTCGGCTGTAACCTACGGTATAGGAGAGGAACTAAACCCGGAACCATGGCTGGATTCCCGGTTCACTCTGACTTACCACCATTGAGCTGAAATACAATGAATAAACAACGGGGGAAGCCTCTCGATGTCTCGTAATCCTCTTCTTGAAACAAAAGGACAAAGGTCTGGAATCGGGGATTACACAAAAACCACAGCTCAATAGCCAGAAAACGGCAAAAGACCATGTTTTCTCTTTATGTGGATAAAACAAAGCGTTAGATGGCATGTGTGCGCTCTGTGCACGCTCGCAGTGGAATGTCCAGGGGACCTTTGTTCCAGTATTCCAATTTTACACAATGGCGTCTTTTAATGTCACTCGTTTGCTGGCTCAGAAAATATTTGCGGTGATACACAGAGCTACTATCAATTCCTTAAAACATACCTTTTACAAGTTAGCAAATGTTTGTGGTTAGTATAGCAGAATTATTTTGTGTAAGCATAAATTGTACCAATGTATAAGTTTATTTACCATCAAAACCTATGGGAATCGGGTCAGAGAGAAAAACAAGAAAAATGTTTTAAATAAAATCTGGACAAAAATAAAGGTGATCCGAAAACTAAAGTAATAATTAAAGGACTCACCAAGACATTGTCGACCATCTCCTCTGTGGGTTTGTTGATGAGAGCCAGGGTGCTCAGAACTTGGCTTGCCTCTTCCTTTACGATATGACGATGCTCAATCTCATCAACCAATATCTCAACGGACTTGTCATTCTCCACCTGCAGGATGGCATCCAACACGATCTGCCTACATCGACCCAAAAATGAGAAATGGATTACTTAAAGACAACGCAGAGTCATCTAAGATTTCAAAACAGCATCTCAAACATGTGGGATGCCTTTTTTCTCAACATGACTTGCAGAAAGCATTGAGTATACATCGCTGTTAGGCAAAACTAAATCGTAAAACAAATCTTACTTTCTTTTTCCATAGACAGAGTCCAGCTTGGTTGAGCTCTTTTAAAATCTCCATCCTCATTTTCACATCATAAAAAACTTTGTATCTTACTTCTTATTTTCTGATGGCAATTCGGGGGATTCACAAAACAGTGCGCCATCAAGAGTTTGTTCTGGAGAGGCCATCTTGGTGACAGTGCCTCAGGGATATAATCCCCACATTTTTTTGCAACGAACAAATTGGTTTTGCACATTTGGAAAAGTATGAGATCACCTTTGGAAAATGAATTGTTATTTAAGATTTTTTTTTCTGTGGGATTGTGGGTAAATGATTCCCATGTTGCATTGTGAACACAGCTTGGAAATGACCTCTCCTGAACAACCTCTTGGTGGCGCAGTGTGCTGTAAATTCCACTGTTTTGAGCTGGGTATTTTCGTCGCCTTAAAAGGAAAATGTAAAAAGAACACAACTGTCATTTAGTCACCACCATTTTTGACCTACTTCTTAATCTTTGTCAGCTCATCGTCGTCTTCGAGTTTCTTGCCGAGCCTGTCAAAGACATTCTGAAGCTCAATGGGGCTGAGTTTCTTGAGTGATTTGACCATGTAGATGAAGTTGAGAGGAGCTTCCTCGGTGATCTTATCTTGCTGGATACCATCGAGGATCTTTTCAATGTGGACCTTCACCTACCAAAGAAATATCACAGGGTGTGACTTTACAATATTACAGGTCATGCAAATCACCTATGACGGCACACTTTCAATGAAATTTGACGCAAACCGCCAGCCACATTTCAACAGAGGGCGGTTTAGATGCTAACAAAGGGCACAAGGTCCATCCATGTCTGCCCAAGCTTTATTTTAGCTTCCAGAGTGTTACAATTTTAAAGTATTTGTAGACTCTCTACATCACTACAAACTGAAAACTAGGGGTTCGGACAAGATAAATCTGCAACGTCCTTTGTCCCTTGATGCTAATTGACAGAGGGGGGGGGGGGGTCTGAAGAAGAAATTCTGAAATCAGGAAACAAACTGACAAATCACATGTCTCAGTCATACACTGATCACATGGGTTTTGGACGTCAGATATTACTCATAAATCTGCGACATTCATGAAATAATTCAGCTCTCAACGTAGAAAAATCCCTGTTTTGTTCCTTTTCTAAAATATGCCTGTCGTGCATAATGCGTATGCTAGCATGTTGGTGCAGGACGGTTTCCTATATTTTGTCCGCATTTATAGTGCTGTGTGGTCAGTGTATGGTGACGCGCAAAGTACGCAAACACAGTCATAATAGGCTTGCATAATAAACTGTGTGTGAGGAACATCGAACTTCCAAAACCCTCCGCCAAAAAACGTAGTTAGGACTAGTTTTGTGAAATCCACCCCTGGGCCAGTAGTACACCAACATTGAGTCACCGAATGATGAAAGATTCTGATGTCAAATGATTCCAAAATGCTGATAAAAGCTTACGGGTTAAGGAGACAGACTATTTTTCCTTTGAGCCTCAGTTTGGTTGTGTTGATTTGCATGCAACAGAGACAAAATGGTTGACCCTTATATGGTCTAGTCACTAGACTTCTAATTGTACAAAATAAATGCTAGATTGACAGTTAAGATATCATTGAGATGGATTTACCGAGTTACGGATTTCACTCTCGCTGGGAGCATCCTCTTCATTATGTTCCCAGTCCTCTTCTGTATCGTGGACATGGCTATACTTCTCCTCGAAGATAAAGGACAGATCCTCTGCCATCTTCGGGTTCTGGACCTCAGGGATTACCTCCTCCTCAGGGATCTCTTTGTTGCTCTTCAAGACAAAGTTTTGGCTGCAGAAACAATTCAGACCTTGGATTATGACTAAATCACTCAAATGTAACATCTTGATGAAATTGAGTTTTCCCACGTCCTTCTATTTCATGAACATAATGGCCCTCTTTTTGAAAAAAAATTAACAGCTAAGAAAAAGTGGGTGAGTAGCGAGAGTGCTGGTTCAGGTCCCGGTTTATGTTTACGTCACTCTGCTCATAACCTGGGCCCAATTTCTTAAAGGTAAAATATAGGATTGATAAAGCTGATAGTGCAGCGTTCTTACGTTGTGTGATTCAATATATTCATGAAAAAAACAAACCTGTGAAAATTTGGGATCAATTCGTCAACCGAGTCAGGAGAAAATTGTGAAAAACCGTGCACAATTTTCAGCGTGTAAACATATTGTCCTGTGGAATTTTGTGACAAGCATGACAAGAGACAGCACTGATAGTGAAAGGGTTTTAATTGATGAGGACTCACTTGACAAAGGTGACGGCTTTGCCTCCCTTTTCACCAAAGGGCATGAAGATGTGTTTACCCTCAACAACCACGGTGTCAATCACAAACTTGTCGTGGTTTTTCAAGCTGATGCCGTAGCGAACCTGAACATAAAAATAACAAAACCAGTCGTACAAAAATAGAACACAAGATAAGGCTGTTTTCCTGCTTCAAATATTATAATTCTTCTATGACAAGGTTTCAACCTGAGAAATGCAAGAGAAAAATTTAGCTGAAAATTCATAAGAAAATTAAGCAAATCAGGAAAGAAGATGTTTATGTCACTCTGCTCATAACCTAGGCCAAATTTCTTAAAGGTAAAATACATGATTGATAAAGCTGATAATGCAACCAACCGGAACACAGAACCAACAACAGGTGTGTTATAATAATAGTTACTTGCTACTAAGTTCAACTTTCAAGAAGCACTAAAACACAGGTTTTAGAGTTCAGTACTCCACTAGAACACAGGCTCCGTAGGTCAGGAATATTGTTTTCCAGGCCCCCCATTTCATGGCTCTGCTTCCCACAAAATTCTACGCTTACTGTCACCATCTCTGCTTACTGAGTGCAAGCACTGGATGCACTAGCTGTGTAAGCAAAGTATGTTTAGTAACAGGAAGTACGCACACACACAAGCTGAAATTCCCAGCTAACCTGTGGGGAAACAAATCGTTAATCATAACTTTTTCTGCTTCTGTAAGTGCCAATGTGGGCCATGATGTGGTGTATTTTATCTGTAACTTGTTGCTAGGAGTTACAGCGTTAGTTTCCACTGAGGACCTCTTGGTTTCATTACAAGAAAGATGTAATACTGCTACTAATAATCTACTACCTTGTTTAGACATGTAAAGAACTCTTCCTTGCCCTGCTGTGACTGGTCTTCCAGGGGTCTTGGCTCCTCAATATTCTCCCTCTCAGACTCTGAGCAACTCTCACACTTCCTGCCTGAAAGGAGGGAGACCTCACTGCGCTGGTTGCGTCTTTTGCACTCCAGAAGATCTCGAGTCTTGGTAATGTTTAAAACATAGCGAGTTGCTGAAAAAAAATGATTGATTTAATGTAAAAATAAAGGATTTTAATATGAAAACAATAAAACAGCTCGATGATTCTGATGTTCATACCAGTACCATTACTGCCAAGAAATAATTCCATTTGAAAAAACCATCAAAGGTGAAGTATTTGCATACTTTCAAAATCAGCGTTGCTTATTTTGATTACTGCAATCAAAATAACCATGTAAATGAACGGGCACAGAATCCCTGAACATGTAGTTTGATCAAATATTCACAAATAATTGGTTTTGACGGAATTATTCATTGCAACCTTAACCAGTTGCCATCGAGAATCTTCCATTTTTTTCCCGTCCAGCCTGATGGGATCGTTTTCTCGGAATTGCCGGAATCATTTTTCTTTGAGAGTACCCCTGGCACAAAGAAACCTTGACTTAACAAAGTCAAGAGAACAAAGATTCCTATAGCATTGTGATTTTTGTTCTCTCTTTTGAGATGAATGTCAAAACCTAGGCTGTGAGCTCTGGCATAGAGTTGGTACTAAACCCGGAACCATGTTTGGATCCCCAGTTCACTCTGACTTATCTCCATTGAGCCAATAAACGATGAATAAACAATGGTGAAAGCCTCTTAATGTCTCGTAATCCTCCTCTTGGAACAAAAGGAAAAGGTCTGGAATCTGGGGTTAAACAAAAAAGCACAGCACAATAGCCAAAAATCTGCAAAATATTCAAGACCATATTTTCTTTTTGCGTGGGTAAAACGAAGTGTTAGACGGCACATGCGTGCTCTGTGCATGCTCAGCAGTGGAATGTCTGGGGAACCATTGTTCCGGTATTCTGATTTTACACCATGGCGTGTTCCAACGTCGCCCGTTTGCTGGCTCAAAAAATACTTTTATGAATACACGTCAGCTGGCGCCAACTGGTATTCCCAGTGGTTGACAGTTTTATCGGATTCCCTTTCGGATTCCCAAAAGGTTAGGTAAGGTAAGGATGCCCTAATTGGGTGTCGTTCGAGAGCTCTCACTCTCAGAGCAACTAAACCCAGTTTGGGGTTTTGGATGGAAGTGCCCGGTTTTAGCATGGAGCATCACAAATACTTGACACTTGAATTGTGTTGATCCTATAAAAGATAAAAGTTGAAATAAAAACTTACCTTGGACTTTGTTGTTCACAAGATTCATGACGGGCTCAGAGACTTTGACGTCATACACAGACTCACAGTTTCCAGCAACTCCATTCTGTGATTGTTAAATGAAAACAGTGGCATAACTAGGGAGGGGAACGGGGAGGGGGGGGGGAGAGAATGTGCCCCCCCCCCTTGATGTTTCACCAAGGTTTTACTATTTTTCTATTTACACGCACAGAATGTCTTTGTTTTACCTCCACGTCAGATCTTATTAAAAACAACGGCATGCCAAGAGCGCTGGAAAGGGGCTTGTTCGGGAAAAATGCAAACAGAAACTACTGTGGCCAGAAGTGCCCCCCTAGAAAAAAATGGTGCACCCCTTTATGGCCCCTATACAATTTTACCCTAGTTTTGACGCTGATTGAAAATGAAGCAAAAACGTTGATAAAAATAACTTTTTTCCCCACTTCACTTTTTTTTATCGTCAACAAGTTTTTGAAGGTATAACACAATATTGTTTCTAGAATGAATACAAATTTTCACTTCAATCATGAAATCATGTGTACTTGTTTTGTTTTTTTCCTTCTACTTCTTAAAAACAAAATATTGGCTTGGGTGTCAGCTAATTTTCACATGTATTTTCTCTTCTTTGAATAAGGTTTTCATATCAATAAGTTATTGATATCTTTACTTACCTCCATCACACGGTAGTACTTCTTCTGATTGGTGACTGAGGTCTGTAAAAAGAGAAAAGGGACAAAACAAGATAAATATACGACTCAAAGAAATTTTTAAAAAAGGGACTAAAAAAGGGATAAGATTTGACGAATATGAAAATTCTTGAAAATGGCTTGCAGGTGTGGATTGACCTTTATTCTAAACCTGAAACCTAGCTCCTAGATGTTACAACCAGGGCCCAATTTCATGGCTCTGTTTACCGTGGAATTCTGCGTTTATGCCCTGCCACGGCCCATAGCAGTACGCACTTTACAGGGCGCCATAAGCGCAGAATTCTTTGGTAACCAGCGCCATGAAATTGGGCCCAGTAGGTTTAGACTAAAGACTCCAGAAATCACATGTACAAAACTACAGGTCTGGACACAATGTGGACAATTTCTTTGTCCCTTTTGGCGACTGTTTTACTTCTTTCAAGAAGATCTGAAGGCTCAAGGAGATTTTGAGAAAATCCTCAAATCAGGAAAAAACCTGACTAAAATCAGGGCTTGCATTTACGCTTTCTCTAAAGTAGCCTACTGGGCTAGTAAACTGTGCTTTATGCTTACCTATAGAAGCTTTTTGTAGCCCAGATAAATAACAATGAAAAATGTTCAAGTTTCCTTGTTTATTTTGTATAGAGGGTATGCAACTCGAGGGCACGTCCATAAAAAGGACCTAAACTCTACTAGAAGTAGAAGAAGTAGTAGAATGCAAGAGGTCGTCTTCAGCCGACACCGTCTCAGGGGCCTCTGATGGTTGTGAAGGACAATAGTGTCTTGCTCGAGGGCACGTCCATAACCAGGACCTAAACTCTACTAGAAGTAGAAGTAGTAGTAGAATGCAAGAGGTCGTCTTCAGCCGACACCATCTCGGGGGCCTCTGATGGTCACCTTCCACGCATCCCGGTCCTCAGCTCAGTGGTTTCTTATTGCGCTGCATCCTTCTTCAGCTGGTCGGCATAGGTGAGTCTCCTCCTGCCCCCTGCTCCTAGCTCCATCGAAGGGTTCCTACAGCACTAGCAGGCACACAGCTAGCTCTGGGAGACGCACACACCGTGGCCAACAAACCTACACTCTAACAACACCAGAACTTAAGTTATTTCAGCCAATATTTTAGTTACTTGTACATACCCCATCAGTGCTCTGTGTCTTGGGTTCGTTCAAGTCATTGGTCCCACGGATGTTGACAAGCATCAGTTCCATGATACCCTTCTTGATGTTTGTTGACCAGACCGGATCATCCTGAGAGGAGACGATGTCATTCACCTAAATATAGAAACGTAAAGTAACACTTTATTCAGAAAGCAAACTTTCATAAATCACAGATTTATACAAAATTTCAAAAGACAAAAACACAAAAGAACGGTTTTATCACATTGGGATAAATAATACACAATACAGTAGCTAAAAACTAGACTTCATAGTCAAATACATTAGGTTATGTTACAATGACGCCATCAGGGATCAAATTACATCAATTATTTATCATTTTTGTACATTAAATTTGAAAGTTTACTGTACAAAAAAAAGGAAACCTGTAGATAAGGCTGCTTGCTATCTAAACCAGAAACACCAGGGTAAACCCCTACTCTGTCACAATAAGTGTTCTGGATTCTTGATCGTGCACTACCCATCCTAGTACATGGGACCTACGGCTTAATGTCCCATCTGAAGGACAAAGCAATTATGGTAAAGAGTCTTGCTCAAGGACACAAGTGTCGCGACTGGCCAGGCCGGGATTCAAACCCACATTCTGTAAACTACAGAACTTACGTTCGGTGGCCTAGATCGCTCGGCCACGACACTCCAACATTACAATCCTGTATTACAACCCTTACATACTAGGCATTTTGGCTTGCATGTGGCCTCAATCCTCCCCTATCCTCTTCTCCCGTGTCACTCCATACCAAACTGTTTGAACTTAGATAAGACTGGACTGACGACCCTATGCTAAGCAATTCTCATTTGGGCCTACCATCCTCAGTCCTTCTGAATCCTTCACTTTGGCAATTGGATTGGGCCTATAGAAAGATTTGGGACTGTAGCAGCAGATACTGCAAAAAGCTTAGGTGTAACAATCATATAGGAGATGAAGAGCAATCACTTTTTTATGAATCAAGCTGTTTTACAAACCTGTCCATTAACGTATGTGAACTTGATGGGCTTGCTGAGTTTGACAATAAGGGGAGATTCGTAGATGAAATCCAGACGCTGCAGCTTCTCCTGAACCTGTTGCTTGGCAGGATCCTCAGTCTTGTTCTGAATCTTGTGCAGTTTCACTTCTTCCAGCTGTAAGAGGGAAGGAGAAAACGGAAGATGTGTTCAATCCTGGATGGGGTCAAGTTTGTCATGAAGCAGATAATGTTTTTCAGTACTATGACGGTCAAAGTCTAGTATTATCATTAACTACCTTGCTGGAAAGAGTGTTTTGCCAAAAGTGGTAGGTATCTAAATACCTAAAGAATTTATAGCATAAAGTATACTTCTACTTGTAAGTTGTACTCGACAATGTCCCTTATTCAGGATATAATACCTAGGAGTAGAGGAAGTTACAGCATTTCCCTGTTCCTAGACCCAGTAACTGGGGCGCTGTACTCCTTTTTTTGAGATTTTGACTTTATCAGTTGTACTAGTATGACCGATAAAGTCAAAATCTTCAAAAAAAGGATGACAGCGCCCCAGTTACTGGGTCTACCCTGTACCTTCCAATTTTAGTGGAAGGCTCTAAGATCAAAAATGTTTGTAGTCCACCAAGGGTGAGTGGAGTATGTAAAGCGCTGCAGTTCATGGCGGGGGGGGGGGGGGGTGTTTGCCTGAAAGGTTTGGATATGTAGTTGATGATCATCGTTCGCACAGTGCATTCAAAGCACGAGCAATGATCATCAACTGCAAGTCCCAAACTTGTTTGTATTCCAGCGCTGTTGTCACTGCTGAACAATCTGAACTGAAATAAACCAGCGCACCCAGATATGCGCCGTTGTGCAGTGGAGAGGATTACTCTTAATAAGAAATAATTAAAATGTTATTTGGCAAGAAGAATTTGTTGTACACAGCGGGAATGATTGGGCTTTATAGGATTTTTTAGCAAGTGCCTGGCGAACGCCCACACATTCGGAGCTACTCGTAAACCTGAACATGGACAAACAGTTTAACCTTGACCCCTTAGTTTTAGAGTCTTAGTCTTGTTCATACATCGGGAAAAATGCTGTATCCGGCTGCCACTTTATCCCCCTTAATTTAGGTCAAATTATATCCTTACCTGTCCAGAAAGGTTGACAGAATGTATACAGAGAGGAACAGGCATTTTGAACGATTACAAAATGTCAATAATCATGAAAAATAAGTCATTTTCACGATACTCACTAAACAACATTTTACTTCCTTTGGGCATGAATGCACGAAAGGTTCCTGCCACACGATGAAATGTCCGCTTGAATTTTCTTTTGTAAAATGTCAATAATTAGCATTTTACCTACCAATTCCTCGAGTGGAATATTTGAAAAAGGGAAATAATTTCCAACATACATTACAAAATCAAAAAAATCCCTTAGAAAGTGACAGTCGGTTATGGAAACTTTTCGCTAGATGCAATTGCAAAGTTGTCCATACCCTCAGCAGACATTTTCCATGTTCCTTCATCTGGATGCGGGTGTCTGCCACAATCTTGATACCGGCCACCTCCTTGCTAACCCCCGGTAGTCCGCTGAGGGCCTGACCCTCATACTTGTACACATACTCACGCCCCGCCGAAAAGTAACCTGAAAAAAACAGATCGAGATGTTTGTTAAAAATCGGAACTCGAACTTGGAAGTAAATCTCACTTCTTCGTCAACATGCCATAATCCTTGTTGTTTACCTTTATCTGGATCCCAGGCCTTTTTAGAATAGGATAGTAAGAAAGTTTGTACATAGGGAACCCGACTAACTTTTCATTATGAACAGCGCCCTCATTGTATTAGATTATTCAGTCAAAAAAGTTGATCACGATCATAACATTGACGTCTTTGTGAATCAAAGAAGTCAATAACAATAAAAGTCATACATACCATCTGATTGGGTTTGGGTTTGGATGGTGGCGGCATCTGCAAAGCAACAATGATAAAAGTAGTACAAAATAAACTGTCAACAATGAAACCGAAATAACAAAACCGATCACTTCTTTTAGCAGAAACTTGATAGTAGTAAAAAGTATTTAAAACGAGAAAAGAAAAATCAATACCATAACGTTAACACGTGAACTTCCTGTTCATCATTGCCGGTTTATAGCTTCTCTTCTACCCCTTATCTGTAATTGTTATTAGTCTTTTCTTTTCTTTTCAAATTTTATCTAACCAATTATAGTTGTCCCCGTGTTATGGTCCTGAACAGAGCAGCATTAAAACCATGTCCACCCATCGTGTTTAAACTAAAACTAATCGTAATATATAAATGATAAAAAATAAATATAAAATAACACGGGCTTTAAAATGATGGACATCTTTAGTATGATCGGCACAATGGAAATAAAATCTGCGCAAAATCACATCTGTACAAAAGTTAAGCAAATCTCAGACAAAGCAAACAAATAATAATGTTGAATCACTCGTATGTATAAAAATTCGATTATAACATACAGTTGCCTAGGATTTTGTAAGTGTAACTGGATAGCTCCCGACAGGCGTCAAACTTGTTCATCTCCGGTTCAACTCATGTCATGTTTACGCAAACTACAGATCATATCTTAGATAGTAAGGCCTAATAGGGCCGAAGTTTGCCACTGTTTGATAAACAGAGATGAACTTTTGATCTTACCGATAATCGCATCCAAAGATCGTTTTAAAACAACTTTTTGGAGTTTTATTCATTAAACAATCATTAACCAACCCAATGCTTTGTATGCAAATAATGGGCCAACTTGGCAGAAATGTATCATTTTGGGCTGTGATAACCTTTAACTTTCTGCAATCAGATAAGTATGAAATAAACACACAAAAGGCATCTCGTCGGCAACTATAGAGACTCGAAGAAGTCGCCTCACAATTATTGTCAACAAAATAATGAGTTTTTCTTTTCTTCTTTCGAAATCTTCACTGGGTGCAACTGGACAACATTTAGAGACTGTTCTAGGCGTAAGCTAAAAATGAACGGGAAAGATGATTTTTGTTTTTGATCAAAACAAATACATTTTCAGTCAAGAGAATAAGGTGCCGGTGTGGAAGGAGATTCTGTCCAGCAGGAGATTCTGTCCTAGCATACGGCGAATTGTGTATGCACGTGCGGTCGGCTGGCAATAATTCATAACAGCGCGCCCTCTTGTGGCATAATTTATCCAACTTGGGCCGGGGTCGATGAGTTATCTCCCAGTGTGCAGGACGAACATTGACCCGTACCATAACAAATGTTTCTTTGGAAAGTTTATGCATTCTGATTGGTCGAAGACTGGTGAAGGGGGTGTGCATTAACTTGCGATATGAAGATCGGCTCGGTAAACTAGCGAATAATCAATGGCACCTAAACCAGCACATTATTGTGTCAAAGTTCCGTTTTGCTCGGTCCGAGCGTCCTGAACTAAAGGTGCTTGGATGGGCTAATGTACTAGCACGCCCATTTGTCTATTTCTCGAGACCTAATAATCTTCGGGAACCCCCTCCTGTTTGCGAAAGACTCGACCCCTATTATTAAGTAGCTCTATGGTGGAAATCCAGTGAAAATTTTATCCTTGTGTTTCCCTCGTCAAAGCTTAACACTACGGCTCGATTGCAACATTTTAAAGGTCCCGTAAAGTGGTTTTTCACATTACATTTTCCGGGCTTAATATGCGGTTCGATATTAATAACAATAAATACTTACTATTTTATGAGTTTATTATGAGTTACTACCTTTAACTACCTTTAACTTATCCCGAAAAGTTGGTATTATCCGTTTTGCTATCGCCAGGTGGCGCGCTTTCGTGACGTAAATCGAGGCGCCGAATGACAATGCAAACGCAGTGACAACGCACATTCCTGACCCTTTAGCTCTGGTACGTTTCACGGCAGCCATCAAAATAGGTCCGTACTTTGGAGCTGATGGGAATCTGTGCATACTAGAATTCATCTTTAGACGTGTTGCAACCAGCTAAAATACATCTCGGTGGCATTTTCCATAATCGTAACAAAGGCCTAGTATCAAGAGATTTGTCAAAAGAAACTAAGCGCACGAAGTTGCATACGACGTATCGACCGCCGCGCACCGACCGACAGCATTTACCTTTGTCTACGTCACGAATTTCACCTTAATTCTTTTGCCTTAATCCTCCTATAGTTTTTTAGTAAACTTGCATTTATAGGTCAAGATGTGTTTACTTTATAGTTTAAGCTAGATACTTTATTTATCTATGTCGTCTTATTTTAGCCATGGAAGCCCCATCAATTATCTAAGAACTGTTCTCCCTAGAGGCGGGCGCTGGGAACAATTATCCGAAAGTAATCGAAAAACCGGAAATTTGTCTTACTTTGCCCACGAAGAGGCCTACCAATATGTAAAAACGGTTTCTTTCCTTTTTTTTTTATTCCATTAAAGTTTTGGAAAACATGATAGCAATGTTATTATCAATATACATTTCTTTATTCCCTTCGGTGACTCTTTCTCAAAAACATCGGATAAAAGCTTGTGCCAAAATAAATGTGAAATTTACAGCCAGCTTCACGCGATAAAACTTCAGAAACTTAGGTAGCATACTTACAGGCCAAGGCGACTCCCACCAGCAGCAACGCAAGTTGCTTCATGGCTAGCAGTCAATGATTTAGTACAGGACGAAAAAGAAGTTCCAATGATCAAACTAGACCGCGTAAAAATGTGATAATGTTTCCAGAATCGGGAGGCGAAACGTTTTATACTGTGCGAGGCACACATAGGGCACATTATGCAAATTTAGAGCTCCATGACTTGTTTCTGATTGGTTAGAGACATCCAGCACTGCATGGGTAAACAGATTTGGACACATTCCATGTAAACAGTGCACATGAATACGGAGTCGAAGTCATGGACTGTTATGTTAATTGCACTAGGTCGGACTTTGTGCGCATGGCCGGACTTGCTACAAAAAGTCTTACAGAAAAAATCCTTTTGACATGATTTTCAACTCAAATATAAAAAAATAATCATTGTTTAAGACCGCACATTGTATGCAAATTCGCTAGCTGATGCAATGGATAAAAACAAGCAACAATACTTTCTGTGACAATGGTAATTGTTTCGAAGATCAAACTTCGATTTCTTAGGGGGCTAATTACTTTTACGTTGCCTACAAGTACAAACAAAAGAGGGACAATAGGAGGTCCCCGATTGGAGGTAAAGACAACTTGTGTGTGTGTGTGTGTGGGGGGGGGGGGCTTACACATCGACACTTGTGGGGTCCCGACAACAAAAGAACAATGGACCCCACAAGGTAAATTCAATAGGAACAAAAGGACCCCCAAGGGAATTCTTTAGAAAAGGGACAATAAGTTGAACAGTGAAGTACCACGTGAGTTCGTGTCTGGGGGGGGGGGGGGGGGGGGGTTATCGTAGCGACATTCAAATCGAGGACTTACAACAAAAGGGACAATAGGTCCACGATTGCTATCGCAAAGGAAAACAATGGGGTCCCCGGTTGCAGGGGCGGATCCAGGATTTTCCAAACGGGGGAGGGGGGGGGCGTGAAATTTACCTAACAAGCAGCAAATGATGATTGGATGTCAAAAGTTTATTTCTCATTGCAAGTGGGAGGGATGATATCTTGATTTCTTTTTCGGAAGGAAAAATAGGGGGCGTGCGCCCCTCACGCCCCCTTGATCCGCCCCTGGGTTGTCAGGACAAAGAGTTGAACAAAGGATGGTACCTGATTGGAGGTCATTACACACTTGTAAAAGTGTGTGTTGTGGGGGGGGGGGGGGTTAAAAAGTAATTGGGGGATGTCTCCCTTCGCCCCCCCCCCCCCCCCCCCGTAGCAAACCACAGGAAAACTGCAGAAATCAAGAAGGATACAAGAAGGATTTACGTGCGCAGGACACTCACAACCGTCAGCTCTCCAGGCCAGGGCCCAATTTCACAGAGCTGCTTAACGGGAGATTTTGTGCTTACTGTGTTTTTTTCCATTTCATAGCGCTGCTAACCGTAAGCACACAAAAAAGGCATGCCAACTTTCTGGTGCATACCGTAGGAAAATAATTGACGTAATGCAATGTTGAACGCGCAAGCTTGCCGCCTAACTTTCTCGCTAACTTGTGAACTAAGCAAATGTTTTTTTCTGCTATATTATAGTTAGCACGAAAATCTGTTTACGACGCCATCCCAATCTTTTTCTTAATCAATTTATTTCGCTTCAGAATAATCATGCCATCATGGAATCCATATTTATATGTAATATGACTCCAACCAATCCGCATTTATATTTTAGAGATAAAGCTATTGAGAGTTTTTGTTTAGGGTAGTTTGGAATACTTTATAGGATAAGATTGGAACTAAAACACAATGACAGACAAAGGTTTTAATAGCACTTTACTCCCAATTTATAAGAATAAAGGAACAAAGTCCAACTCGCACGTAGCAAATCATGCAAATAAAAAGGTCCGATGTTGCAATCTGCGTGAATTAATATCAGTAACCATTGTCTTTTAGAAATGTGTTTTTCTCCGGCTGAAATACCACGATCCGCGTGTTGAACATTGTCTCTCAAACACTCGCTGGGTTCTTATTTCGTTCTGCTAAATCAAAATAAGGGAATAGGTCTACACATTGTACATGACATCTTGGACAACACCCGATATCCCAAACCGTCATTTTGCGTTTTCTCGAAATTGTGAACGTTCTTAATTGATGATGTTTTCAGTTGTTGATTGTGTTATTAATCCTTTTTGCACAGAAAATGTATATAATATAATATTTCTGGGGAGGTTAATCATCCTCACACTGTGAAGTTAAATTGCGAAGGACGCGGCTACAACGTGTTCGAGCTGCAGGCATTTAAGGGGTGTCTTTTGGCAGCCAGCCGCATCGACTCATAATTATTATGACCATGCACAGAGCACAGCCAGAGACTGGAAGTGTTTTTTTTTTCCAGAGGCCGGAAAACCGGAGGGCGTGGGGAAAACCCCCGTAGCACAGGGGGGGGGGGGGGAACAACACACAACAGCACCCACATAACTATGGCCCTATCCGGAATTCGAAGCAGGGATGGATTTTAACAAAACTAGTCCTAACTTAGGACTATAGTCCTTACTTATTCTTGATTCTTGGGATCCAATGGATACGGGCATGAAACATACTCTGCAGTTGTGCATGGTGCTTGCAGATACAGGTGCAAGTAAAAATTTTCCTCATTTATCTTATGACAAGTCAGCCAAATACGTTTGGACGTAAATACCCAAGCCACAATATTATCTGGGGTCTTTGACAATCCCTCATGCAGGGTACAAACAGTTATAATTTACATATAATCCCAGAGTGGTATTATTACAAAAAAAAGGCTGTGGAAATATTTTTTTTCTTGAGCAGTATCATTTTGTTTACGTCCAAACTACGCTGACTCATCCGGTGTTGTTTGTTTTAGCCTCTCAGGTGAGAAATACTGGACTTCAACCAGTTAATGTCATTCAAAAACTAGGCTTTTCATTGTATTTCTAAGTGGTTGAACATAAGTGGAGGTGGTTCGACCGTGGTTGAACCATAATATGGTTGAACGGACTGGTTTTTTTTTGCATTGGTTTAATAAGCTAAACGGCTCATTCCAAAACGTTCAGGCCTACGTGTTATATAAATTGGAAGGCTTTTTATTCGTGAAGATACCCGGTAGACTTCGGTTGCCAAACGAATAAGCCAGCTTCGGGACCACATTATTTCCGTTCGGTGATATTCGGCCGTTCGTTTATTGTATGATTATGTATGTTTTCTTTAAAGTTATTGATCTGGGCCCAATTTAACTGAGATGTTTATTATAATAGCAGACAATAGTTCTTAGCAATTTGCTTAGCGGAACTAACGAACAATGTGGGGGGTGGTCAACAACGAAAGAACGAACGAACAAGGAGAGGGACGTATAAGAAAACAAACTTTCTCTTTTTAAACTGGAACTTAACTTTCTAACAGAAAAAGCATGAAGTCAGAAACTATTTAGAATGTAAAAAGAGACACTTTTTAATAGCAAGCAAGAAGACAAAAAGGAAGACATTTCCCTCCACCTAATAATAAAGAAGGACCAATTAAATAATGTTTCACAAAAGATTATATGTTGACAAACAAGAGGATTGGTGTCCCTACAGCGACCCCACGATCATTTGCCTTAGCATCGCTGCGTTGCATCTACACTAGAGAAGCTGCAGCAGCATCCCTGAGCTTCTGTTGAAGTTGTTTCACCCAGATATCTATCAACTTTGCTCGGTGTCTCCGGAATGTCAGGAGTCTTGGTATGACGGTGTCTGCCTTCTGTAGTTTGGGCAAGGTCATGCAATGTCCAGCCAGGTAGTGTGCTCACTGCAGATGAGACTTCTACAGCCATGGTCATTTGGATTCATGGTTTGAAGACCCTTATGCTTACCTCAGCAACTAGCTGAAGAGAAGTAGACTCTGCAACATCCTGCAGTGTCTCTTCGGCATGAATATTTTGGCGACTCACGGCATCGGCACTGGCATTAGCTTTTCTAGTACAGTTGTGATTAGGTCAAGTTGAACGGGGCGAGCTGGCTGGCCCATCTCAATCACGGTTGTTTTTAACTTATCAAAGGAGGTAGGCCAAAAACTTCTGGATCTCAACCCATTTTAGGGCGAGAAGCTCTAACTTCATCGAACTATAGTTGACCGTATCAGCTCGCGTAGCTCATCACCACTCTGCTTTGTTCCTGATGTTGGGAGAGGCAAGAGCACATCACCATGCCTGGAAACATCTGTCCACTCTGAATGGTCCACTGACATCGAGGTATCCCAAGACTGTTGTTTGTTTTTAGTTTGGCCTTGCCAATTGCTGAATTTGATCTTCAGGTAATGATGCCCCAGTCACTTGAAGACTACCTCATATAGTCTCCCTAAATGACCACTGAATGAGCTTGAGAAAACCAGAATTTCATCTAGGTATAACAGAAGGCTTCTGCAGTCCTGAGGTCACCAAGGATGACCTCCATTAGTTGCTGAAAGGTCACCGGACTATAAATGAAGTTAAACGGCATATACAGTACGTACTCGCAAAGGCCACCAGTTCCTGTCTTTGTCCACGGCAACTTGTAGTTCGGTACCCCTGTACCAAGTCAGGGGAGGTGAAAAACTTTGCTCCTCAAAGGGAGTCAAGAGCCTCATGGATTCTTGGTAGTGGATATGCGTCCTTCCTCATCATTCGTTCAGGGCCCGGTAGTCAACACAAAGACGTACATGATTCCATTCATCTTGCTAACCATGGGGACTGGTGGATGCGTGGTCTTATAACTTTGTGTTCAACTAACTCTTCAAGATGAGCCCTCAACTCTGTCATCTGGTGTGTTGTGATTCTCCAGTTGGGTACAAAGACTAGTCTTTAATCAACACTGAGGATGTTGAGCGTCTGCTTTGGAAAAAACAATCTCGTGTTTCTTTAGTAAGCGCACCACTTGTTCTTGTTCGTCCTACATGTAGAAGGTCTCCTTCTTGATTTTTGCGTAATTTGGGTTGATGTTGAACGGTGGGGAGTCGTCCGCTGACATTTTTTTTTCTGTAGATGTATGATTTACTCTGACATCATCTGGGCCTGCATTGCCGAGATGGAACCCTTTGTGGCCTGATCAAATATCAGACTATTAAACACTTACACTGGTCGGCCTATCTCTATCCGGCTTTTCAGTTGAAGCCACAAATCGTCCGCACCCATGTTAACTATCTCGGTCACCACGAATCCATTCTTGGTGATGGAGCAGGTATCCAGTAAAGTCACATTGCTAGGGAGGTTGGTGATTAGTCACCTCAGTGGGGGCAATTTAGAAACAATTGCCTTGTTGGGCAGGTTATCTTCCCCTTCGGTCTGGCAAATCACGGCTTTGCAGACGATTATTCACCTATCTCAATGTTACTGGCGCCACTGCCCAACAATAGTTTCCTTTCCACAAAATAGTGCAGCCCAGAAGGCGCGTGGTGTGTCGTGGCCGAGCTGTCCAGTGCATTGGACTCAAGCTCTGAATCATCGGAGTGATCGGGTTCCATTCCGGCCATGACACTGATGCCCTTGAGAAAGACGTTTAACCATAATTGCTTCTCTTAACCCAGGTGTATAAATGGGAACGTGAGAGGGCTGAGACAGTGTTGTGTTGGATTAACCCCTTAGTGCTAATCTGTACAGCTTGGGGTTGTAGACTTTACAGGGAGTTGAGAAAGTTTGAGGAATGGTCTAAGTATGCCTGATGAACGGGGGAATAATAATGTTGTAAAGCGCCTTGATCCAGCAACTAGGATATGTGCACTATATAAGAACCATGCACTACTACTTTTAAAAGTGTTTAGACCGAAAATAATGTCAACAATGTAACCAAGGAGGGGGGAGGTGACAAATATATCTGAAGCTACTTCTTTTAGGTCTGGTTTAGGCAATGGTTTATTAGGACCAAATAAAAAAACAAATCATACATTCAAGGTTTCTGCTTTAGGTTTTCCAATTTCCAATTTTAAGTAATTTGGATTGGGGTCACACAAGACGACCAGAAAGGGGACTGTATA
Organism: Marthasterias glacialis; assembly: GCA_911728455.2. Taxonomy (NCBI): domain Eukaryota; kingdom Metazoa; phylum Echinodermata; class Asteroidea; order Forcipulatida; family Asteriidae; genus Marthasterias; species Marthasterias glacialis. Next base: position 24,733,581 of record OU452225.1, read on the forward strand.
GAACTAGAAATAATATTAGTTGTAACAATTAATAAGTACAATTAATAAGTACATCAACATATTAATTTAGCAAAAATTGAAGGTGAGCATAACATGACATATTATACTGTTAAGTGATAACTATTAAATTCATAAATTTATCAATAAAGATAGGGCTGGTTGTTATTTATCACGCCAATCAATAGAAAAATACGAACAGACGTTCATTTGGCATTGTGGTTTGGTTGTGGCGAATTTCTTAAGTGAGACTTGACCTACAGGTTGCAATTATGATAAATTTTCAAAGAGATTTCTGTAACTTTAAGCACTGAACTTTAATGTGTTAAAACTTAGAGAACATCGAAAATCCAAAATATCTTTAAAGGAAATTTGTCAAACCATGACCATGATGATGCCCTACACCATTATTTTTTTTTTTTAGATTGAAATATTCAGGTTTAACATACGAAATTACATGTGAATATTGCAATTTGCATCAAATAGTTGTGTCCTACGAAACTCATCAAGTTAATCTGCTGCACATAAAGGTGGACAGTACAGTGTTTTGCAAACAGAAATATTAAAAAAAGAAGGGAAAAAGCAACGATGCTGAACTTACGAGATGGAGAAAAAGAAGACTTTACAGCACTCTACAGCTAGACCCTTCTTCCCGGTGGCAAGTGCATGGAATGGCTTCTTTGTACCGTAGTCCGCTGTAAGGCTTGAACGACCAAAAAAACCCAAATCTCTTATTTGCAAACACCTAAGGTGAAGACATCTTGTATTTGGTTAAGTAGGCACATGAATATGCAGAATCTCGTGGTGGTGGTTGTTTATCCAGGGGGCAGTTCCTATAATGTCTAGCACCTGCACTTCACGGCCATCTCCAAGGTTCTCTTGTAGTCGGGCCGCTTGTCACCGTACTTGTTGATGATCTGTTCGCGGGTGAGTCCCTCGAAGGGATTGAGGCCGCCCTTCTGTTTGGTGCAGACAAACTCAACATCGATCGGCTGGAGCTCGACAGGTACACAGCTCTCGGGGCACCTGGGAACTGGGGTCTTGGTGATGCAGGTGGATTGATCTACCTTTGTCAGCCAGATGTCGTTATCCAAACCAAACTCCATCGTGGGTGCCCATTCGTCGGCTATAAAATAAAACAATCAAATAAACCATAGCGCGTCAGAAAAACAAAATACTGGTTCACCATACAGGTATTTAAAAAAACAGAGACATTAACAGCTGGGTTTTTTAAAACAGGCAAAAGAAAAACAATAAAAACAAACAACATACATTAATAGAGAAACCCTTAAATAAAGAAAAGCTGTTAAAATTACTTATTTGATGAGCTTATTTAGTTATTGGACGCTAAAAACGTTTAATATTTACTGGAGACAGACTTTTGAGAGCCCCAAAATTTGAGAGTTTCTATTCCAGCCTCTGAACAAAAACATGAGCTGCTGCACTACCATCAATGACAAATTGTCAAGAAAACAAATTCACGGTGCAACAAAGAGAATCGCCTGGCTTTGTCAAGTTGAGGTTTCTTTGTGCCAGCAGCACTCCCCAACTAAATGTTTCTGGCAATGGGAGACCTAAGGGCCATGTCACACAAGGCAATTTACGGGCAACCAGTTCCAAGAACAAAAGGCATTCACATTTGAATGTTCACCTAATATGTGGCGTGTCATGGCCGAGTGGTTAGTGCGTCGGACTCAAGCTCTGGTGGCTGAGTCATCGGAGTGTGGGTTCGAGTCCCGGTCATGACACTTGTGTCCTTGAGCAAGGCACTTAACCATAATTGCTCCGTAAAAGTTGGGGAGGTAGAGCCTTCTGCTCTACCAGCCAGGCTTCTGATGGATGATACCCAAGCCTACATCCTTATGGACTGTAAAGGGGGTAACCCTGTTTCAGCCCCAGGAGTAGGTGGCAACGGCCCCAGGACAAAACAGTTGATTTGTAGCCCACACCTCGAGTGGCTTACTGGCCTTGTGTGTCTGGCGACTTCCATAAAAAAGAAAAAAGTATTCTTGTGATTGTAAGACATTGTTGGAAAAATAACCCCTGTGCTACCAAAGTGTTTCTTTTGCATGGGGTGCAGTTTTGGTTGCCTCCAAGTTGCCAGTAAAACTTGCCCTGTGTGACAAGGCCCCAAGAGACACTGGCCCCAGCAGACACAAGGGTTCGTTTTGACAGTTCCGAGCTTGCGCGCACATGCTCAGTACTGCGTTTGTAGTTCTGAGCATGCGTACTACTGGTAAGAACCGTGAAAAAGGACCGTTCAAAAGTCTCCAATCTTGAGAAAATAACCCCGTTAAGCTGGACGGGAAAAAAATGGAAGATCCCGAACTCAAACTGGTTAAGGATGTGGAATAACAATATTAGCTGCTGCATTACCATCAAGACAATAATTGTCCTCACGTCGAGTCACAAAAGACTTTCAGAAGACTGGTTTTCCTAGTACAGGTATGTTTAGTCACTTAAACCTGATTAACGGTGGAAATGGCCAGACGTGAAAACAACCCCAAAATTTAGTTGTGGCATGCATGCAAAAAGTAATGACCTCACATTTTGACGCCAGGAGAGTCTTTCTCAAAATCTAAAGAGAAATACCTTCCAGAAAGACTCTGCTAGGGTCGAAACATGAGGCTATTTATACCACTTTTTACAAGTCTTTTTTGTCTTACCTCTTTCGTGTTCCAGAGAAGCGACTTGGAAGCTACGCCCGAATTGTTTGGGCCACTTGTAAACCTCTCTGTTTGGTCCGACAAACTCATCGCTGGACTCACCGTTGAAGTCTCCGCACAAGCCACAATGCATATCCTTGTACTTCTGGGGAAGCTGTAAGTTAACAATACAGAGAATTGCAGCCCATACCAAAATGCCCAGAGTTGCCATCAACGGCCACAAGACTTTAACCAACTTCCATTCACCCCAAAAGGTCAGAGTAAAGGTCATGTCAGGTCAGGCCAGTATTCTCCTGAAGAACAGCAGAGCACACTATCCGACACATCCAGACTCTACTACAAACCCTTCGAACTGACAGCACATTTCTACAGTAATGCAGGGCAGTTACCAATGCTGAAGTACTATGCACTTTTAGGATACGTACGCATACTGCCATCGAACATTGTGTTTCTTAGCATATGTTTACGCAGTTCTAGTATCGTACTGCCATCGAGCAATGTGTTTCTTAGCATATGTTTACGCAGTGCTAGTATCATACTGCCATCGAGAAATGTGTTTCTAAGCATATGTTTGCGCAGTTCTAGTATCGTACTGCCATCGAGCATTGTGTTTCTTAGCATATGTTTACGCACTTCTAGTATCGTGTGTGCAATGGAGTGCGCATGTATGTACTCTAGCATGGCAAGTGATAAAATAGTGACATCATTTGAGAAGGGTCTATACCTCAACCCCAGTTCTTCTCGGAACCAAAACTTCTTCCAAAGGAGATTATATTCACATGGAGCAAGTTCGAGTGTGCACATTTGGTTGAACTGTGGTTGACCACTGACTATGATGCACATGTGCAGTGAGGTATACACTTGAACGACCCGGGAGGTAGTCTAGTTTAAACACAATTCTTTGTTGGCTACGATACGTGCACTTCCATGACATTCCGCCATTCTGCAATTTCGTCACTGGTTTCCTTCTGCCCTTCACACAGGTTGGCATGAAACAAGGCTACCGGGACCAGGGAAGAAACCAAGGTCCTGAGGCTGGTTCCAAAATGGTCAACCACAGCAGTCAACCAATGGTTGACCAGCCTGGGTTCGGGTCAAGATGGTCGACCTTTAGTTGACCATAGTGCACACTCGAACTTGCTCATGGTTGTTAGCCATAAACCTACATGTACTCATTTCTTAGGATGATAGGTCAATCTTTTTTTTAAAGATTAGGTTAGATTAATTTATTCATCATGAAAACATGAAAAGCGTTTTCTCTGTTATTAAATTACAAAAGCCCCCAACCCAAGTAAATATTGCAACAATCACAGATTAAAATCAAACGAAAAAATGAACAAGAGTAAGAAATTAAAAGTGGACAAAGTAGACAAAGCAGATCATACTCGTGCTTAACTGTGCTGGTGTACGGCAACAAGACCGGACTTGTAACTCCACTCCACCACCTATTTTGTACACTCACCTCAATCTTGACGTTTTCTCCATCAAAGAAGACTTTGAGTTCTTGCTCGGGAGCAAACAGCATGATAGAATCTCCAAGCTTGGGACGGACGATCTGGATCAGGGTCTTGGGCTTGTTGGGCAGGTTCGTTGGTGGTGCAGCAGTTTCGTTCTTGATGTGTTTTCTCAAATCGTCCCACAGATGGCCCTCCAGCTCACTGAAAACGAAACCTTCTTGTGAGCTCGCACTGTCTGACATGTCCACGGCCTAGTATAAGAAGCAAGCACAGACAAAACGCATTGAATTTAAAATTTATAAAAAATGATTTGAGCCTAATGTCTGAAATCACTGAACAAAGCTCCATGTCTAATTTCATGGCACCGGTTACTACACAATTCAATTGTTGAGGGCGCCTTAAAAAGCACCGTAGATTTAATGGCCAAACTTAGAGCATCCTGAAGTTTGGCCCTGGTTTGTCTGGTACCCTGTCTACAATGGCTCTACCTGTATCAGAGACATTATCTTGTACCAACGTGTTAAAATGCTGTCACTAGGCTTTGTTATCACATTGTAAGGGTCTTCAAAATTTGTGTTTATGTCCATGTATACATATAAACGGGTTCGAATCCCAACCGAGTTGCCTGTGGATTTTTTTCCACAGGACTCGAAAGCACTGAGTATACAGTGCTTACACACATCGGTGAAAGGCAAATTGAAATTTATATTCATTCCCCCGATGCAAATATTGACATCTATCTAATTGTTTGCGGTACCTTCCGCCAATAATACTGGATTCGAACTGGCCCCTCATCACCGGGCGTGCTCGGTGGTCTAGTGGTTAAGACATCTGCTCTAGTCATGCGGGAGTCGTGGGTTCGAATCCCACCCGAGTTGCCTGTGGATTTTTTTCCACAGGACTCAAAAGCACTGAGTATACAGTGCTTACACACATCGGTGAAAGGCAAATTGAAATTTATATTCATTCCCCCGATGCAAATATTGACATCTATCTAATTGTTTGCGGTACCTTCCGCCAATAATACTGGATTTGAACTGGCCCCTCATCACCGGGCGTGCTCGGTGGTCTAGTGGTTAAGACATCCGCTCTAGTCGTGCAGGAGTCGTGGGTTCGAATCCCACCCGAGTTGCCTGTGGATTTTTTTCCACAGGACTCGAAAGCACTGAGTATACAGTGCTTACACACATCGGTGAAAGGCAAATTGAAATTTATATTCATTCCCGCGATGCAAATATTGACATCTATCTAAATATAAACGTATTGTTGGACATCCAAAGCCCTTTTCCAGACCACCGCTTCAACTTGAGTTTAGGCCTTGGCTTCGTCCACCTGGTTTAATATCTGGTTTAACCAAGGGCCATAATTGCCGCAACCAAATATCTCCATTCTTGTTCCTTGAAGTTGTAAAAGCTATGTTGAAAAAGCTACAAAAATTAAATCGCAATGACTTTCCGGGAGGTTTTATTATTTGAATAGTCTTAAAACATGTGATTTTGTAATTATTGTTTTAAGTGAACTATTGTTTTGTAGTGATTTAAATTCAAGAACCTTGGGTTCGGTAGGATAATCCTTCTCCGGGGCCACAGTCATGATGTGGACCTGAGGGGTGTCAACTGAGACCTTCTCCATGACTTCGTCTTCCTTGATGATCAGCTTGTGCAAGACTGGCAACATGGCATTGGTTTCGTTGACCATGACGACGATCTCCTGAGTGTTTTGATCCGGGATGAACTGAATCCTTGTGTTGTCAATGTAGACTGTGACAACCTTTAAAGAGTACATTAATCAATACATAATCAATACAATTGATGATCATTTTTATTGCAGACAATCGTGCGGGCACTGATCAAGATCAAATTTAATCAATACATTCACAACTTTGTGGCGTGTCGTGGCCAAGCGGTTAAGAGCACCGGACTCAAGCTCTGGTGTTTCTGATCAGCAGAGTGTGGGTTCGAGTCCCGGTCATTACATTTGTGTCCTTAAGCAAGACACTTAACCATTATTGCTTTGTCCTTCGGATGGGATGTAAGGCCGTTGGTCCCGTGTGTTGTGTAATGCACATACAAAGAACCCAGTACACTTATCGTAAAGAGAAGGGGTTTGCCCCGGTGTTTCTGGCATGGTCTGGCAGCAATATGCGCCACCTCACCTTGTATCCCTTTCAAGGTGTTGTATTATGGTTGCTTCGTCTCATAAAATCATTTGTAACAATCTCCACCAGATTTGATAATTCGGCGCCAGGAGTGTCATTTATGACAGACATGGCGCATTATAAATGTACACTATTATTATTGTTATCACGACAGTCAGTGAGGTAGAAATAAAATCTGATGAATAACATTAAACCTCCTGTTCTTGGTAACATTTTGCAGTGAGTTGGCCCTCCATTTGAAATCATTTGTACTTTTTTGTATGGAGGTACAATTGTGCCCAGAACTAACTGTGTAATTGTATGTACTGTGTGGATGCATTCACCACATGATAACATATTAGCCAATGACAGCTTATCCATCATTCATAAATACCCCAGACAATTTAGGCAGTCCTATTGGTTGAAAGGTGGTCACATGACCGTTTAAGACCGGTTTTAAATGGCCGATAAAGACATAGCTGGAGCTTTTAAAACGCATTTCAGCGCTCATAGTCATATGCGTTTTGGCGCGATAACTCACACGGGCGCTAAATTACGCATAACGCAATCAATAGGTATCAGTACTCAATGTAAAATCTATCAGTACGGCACGCTTACTCACAACCGTTGAGTGTCACATGCAATTTGACCCTTTGCGAAAAGGAGGACGTGACAGGAATTGAAAATTTACAAAACAATGTTTTTACAGATTTTCCTACATTATTATGCTTTTTAACAAAAAGGGCATTTATGAATTGGAATAAAAGAGTACTGACCCAATCTTAAAGGGCCATTTAAAACCTTGCTCGGTCAGGGCCGGCTGATAAAGATCACATCGCCACAACCCTGTCGATTTTAAACGGCCAGTTAAGACCTCGTCTCCACTCTTTTATTCCTTTATTCAAAGATGATATTGAATGGTCAGACAGTATTAAGGCTACTGCTTGATCGATTGTAACAAAATTTTGAATCAAACCTTCTTGGTGGGGATCTGGTCGTGAACCTTGCTGAGGACCACAAAGCGTTCTTTGTTGGAGCAGTCCTTGGCCAGAATGTGATTATTCTTGCTCTGCTCGTAGTTATACAAGACCTTGTCGAAGGTGATGATGGAGTTGTTTCTCAGAACCTTGCACTGATCTGCAAAAGTAAAACATCGAAATTTAATTGATTGTATAATTCCAATTGTATTTTTGATGTTGTAATTTTGTTTTCCAAAAATGCCATTACGGGTTCTCCCCGTTTGAGTCCGACCCGACGTGGTTATAGGCCAACTCGGGTTTGAATTTATCCTCTTGTGAACTTCAAAACTCGCAATGGTCAGTGTCCGACTTATATCTCAGAACTCATTAAACCCAAAGTTCCATCAACCCGGCTACGCTCTTCCACATCCTCTCATCTTCAACTTATGCCTGGTCCTCGAGTGAAAACATGCTATGGTGACAGAGCTCTCTCCGTCGCTGCTCCCAAATTATGGAACAGTCTCCCTCCCGAAATTCAAAATGCCTAAACCTTAGCAACATTTAAATCTATGTTGAAAACTCACTTATTCGAATCTCTGTAATACATGTATGTCGTACCCCAATCTGCTGCTTGGTCCACACAAACTTTCTGTTGTATTACTGTTAGTTTCCTGTGTATTTTGCTAACTTTTTTGTTTGAACACTTCCATGTCAGTTAGTGTTTTCTACCTGTAATTTTGTTGCTTTATTTTATGATGCGGTTGCCCTTGTTTCACCTAATAGTCTACAAGGACAACAGCACCATATGGCGCTTAGAAACGTAGTATTAAGCGCGGTATAAATGTTTGTTATTATTATTATTTATTATTATCTTCCTAATAGAACTCTGGCACATCATGAAGCTTGCCTGCAACCTTCAAATTCTTTTGCCTGGTGTATTATTTCTTAAACCTTTTGTGGGTATTATTTATTAAAAGCTCATCAATTGCCATACATATTAAATGATCTGTTGGTTTCCTTTTCGAACCGTAGAAATCGGCAAAGTATGAGCTGAGAATGACTTTTTGAAAGTTTCTGTCGCTGCATTTGTAGGTCTCAAAATAGACTGATCCATTAAGCCCTGCCTACCTTAGCAATTGCCTAGCAACAGCACATGGCATGACCTTCTTGCCACGATCGCAGCGGTGGTTCAGTTGATACACACACAGACATGGTTTTTGTGAACGGTATGGATTTAGTTTCGTGGCCTTTTGAGCAGTGCATTGAGTCCAAAGAACAATGCAGACAGGAACACTGTTAAACCACTTTTACACGCTTGTACAAGGACCACTGCTGTGGGATTCGCACCACCAGAAATACGAACAAATTCAAGCTAAACAGAAGTAAGTACAGTTGTGTGTGCTGTTGTGTGTCAGAACAATGGCGGCAGTTTGTTTACTTTTCTAATGGATTCTGACGTGTCGGATATTTGTCGGACTTTCAGTGGTGTTGTCAAGGCTATGATTGGTCAATACGTTAGTAGGCAGGGCTTAATGGATCAGTCTATTGTCCACTCAACTGCAGCTACTTGCTCGAGGCATTGTATGGGATTAACTCAGCAGGGTGTTGTTTACCTTAGCACACAGGCTACTGGCTTTGTGATAGAAGGTAAAACCATCAGGATAAAATACGTCAGCGATTTTCGTCTAATGGGGAATTCACGTAAAGAGAATTTTCAGAAACGGTGGGATTTGTTTTTTCCCCGCAGAAATCTGCGGATCCGCAGAGCAGTCGCATGTCTGAGAATCTAAAGATTGGGCCTTCGTCGATATTAACATACATAGCTCTATGATCAGATTGGCATGAGTAACGTCTCATATTAGATAAATTGACTCACTGATATTACGGCCGCTCAGCCATTCTTGTCCATAGCTCATGACCATGTGCTTTTGCAGGTTGTAGGGGTTCAGGATCTGAGAATCACGGACAATCGCTGGGATCCAGACGCCGTCAAAATTGATGTTTTCTGTGAAGTCTTTGATGGAGATGTTCATCTTCTTTTTGGACTGTTCAAGCTCCCCGGTGAAAAGGACCTAAAACGATAAAGGAAAAAAGCACAAAAGTAAATTTTACAACAATGTCATTCAAAGACAGGTTTGGATGAATTTCGATGCAATTATTCATTGCAGTAAACTTAATTTTAGGCTTTCTAACAAAATGTGCTCAAAAAACTAAGCCTTTATCCGAAACCATGGCTCGATTGCCTGACTTATCTCCATTGAGTCTTTTTACAATGAATGAACAATGGCGGAAGCCTCTCGTTGCCACGTAATCCCCTTCTTGGAACAAAAGGACAAAGGTCTATAATTGGGGATTACACAAAAATCGCCTCTGAATAGCCACAAAATGCCAGTATTTATAAGACCTTTTTTTGTCCTTGTGAGGGTGAAATGAAGCATTAGACAGTGTGTGTATGGTCTGCGCACGCTCTTTAGGGCGACCTTTGGTCCGATGGTCCGAAATTACATAATGACGTCTTAAGACGGCTTCCATTTCCAGACAGAGGAAACATTTGCGTGTATTCACGTCATCCGGTTTCAACTGGTTAAACACACGGGAAACCAGTTTTCTGACACTTTGGGGCAATATAACAGTACACCATGCGTCCATATAGTTTGAGACAACCCTGGAATCCTTGGTTAAGCAGATTGGAATAAGTCGATTTACCACTCACCGTCTTGTCAAGGTTGAACACTTTCGCCTGCTTTGTCCTGACGTTCCGCCACAGCAAAGTCTTGAGCGTCTGAATGCCCTGGTAGAAAGCCTCCAAGTATACCCTACTCGTTTTCTGTGAATGGAAGAAATAAAATAGCCAATTTGGTGTATCAAGTCCAAGAGTAGATCATGGGGTGTGACTTTTAGGAAATCAAAAAATCTCTTATTTACTGTCAATTTTCTTTCTAGTCAGTTTTTATGTTTGTTTACCCCCCGAAATTTGATTTAGTTAACCAACGTGTAGTCAGTTTCCCTTGTGGTTTATTTTTTGATGTTTGAATAAAAAGTTGCATTCCCTTAAGGTGATCCCTGTGCTACCTCTTCCCAGGTTGTTTTGTAAACTCAGCCTTTATCCTTGGTTATACGGCAGTTAAAGGCTGAATGGCTTCTGACTGGCAACCCCCAAACAAAATAGTGCAAAATAGGGAGATTGCCAACATTAGGGCTAGATAGCTCAGTTGGTAGAGTGACGGCACATTAGTCCAGAGGTCACAATTTCAAATCTAGTCAGTTTTTCTTTGTTCACCCCAAAGTTAATTTTTTCCTGGTAAAATTGTAGCGTGTTAATGACTCTATTGTTGAACTTGTCAATAACAAAAAGTGCCGTTTTTGTTTTACTACACATCAACCTTTTAAATATTTCATATTCACTCGGCCTGAATGTCTGTATGTTTTTGCACGGGAAGAACCTAGGGCAAATTCACAGATCAAAAATTGTATCAAGTTGTCTTTTGAAATAATACTGAGGAAGAAAGCTACAGTAAGATCTTTGTACATACGCCAGTTTTCTATCTTCAATTTATTTCCATCTATTTATGGTATAGTAAAGGAAAAGACAAACTTCTCACTCTAAAAATCGTTTGCCTCATTTTCAAAACAGTTCAAAGTGCTTTGTTGTCATTAAACGTTTTGGCTACTGAGGAATGCTGTGCTTACGACCCACACAACTCTGTGGCAAGAAATTGGGCCACGATCGTTTCGCACGAAGGAACACTGCCCTCTTGTGACCTTTATATGTCCGGTATCCCTTGTCATAGGAATAACTTTTTGATGCCCAAACCAGAATCATTCTTTTACCGGGCAGTAAACAGTGATCCCCCATCTGATGATACCGACATACCTCATTGTGAGTGAGTTCAGCATGAACAGCGCGGAGTTCCTCACGCTCTTGACGGAATCTCCTGCAGGCCTCGGTGTACTTGTTGCCCTCTTCCAGGTCCTGGAGGCACTCCGTCTTGTCTGGGGTGTCCTCCCTGAGATTTTTCTTCTGCTCCTCTGATCTCTCAACACGAGCCTGTCGACAAAGAGAGAAATCCATGGTCAAATTGAGGTTGTCTTGAAATTGCATCAACAGACATTCCCCTTTTTAAAATCTGTCTCAGGCACTAATTAAGAGACGCACATTGTGCTGCCCACGCGTGCAAGGATGATGTGGCCAATGCTGTGACTGGTCAACATGTGTTGTTCCCGGAAGTTTGCGCATGCTCAGCATCACATGAACAATGGCAAAAATAAACGATATTTCTGCTGAAAACTTGGTTCTCCAACAATCTGAAACTAGTTTTGAATCACACCTTGAGCTGGATCTTCTGGTCAGTCATACAGCTTCTTCCCCACTGGGTGTTGAACTTGAAGAGGACTTTGGGATCTCTTGGCACATCTGGAAGTCCTTCGAAGGATTCCAGTTTCTCATCGGCTGGGAGAGTCATCGCATAGGCTGGGTGTTCCAACTCACCTTGGATGCACAGAGTCTGCAAAAAACATATACCCGGGATTCAGAATTTTAAGAAAATCTTCACTAGACCACCTCTTGTAGCTCAGAACTGTCACTAGACCAGACTTATTTTTAGACGACTTAAAAATATTCTACACTTTTTAGTATTTTTTTTTAATGAACTGTAAGGAGAAGGTTTTTAATAGAGAGGTTGCGAGACCCCAGAAAAAGTTCATTTCACAGCCAAATTGGGTCCAGCCATGTACAGACTTAATGGCTGCTGGGTCGTCTGCTGCATGACTTCCAGCGTCTGTCTGTGCACGCAGCATTAGAAAAAGGTTTCGGGTGACGTCACGTGAAACCTCTCTATAGAGAAGTTGCGAGACCCCAGGAAAAGTTCACTTCGCAGCCATGTTGGGTCCAACCATGTAGAAACTCAATGGCTGACGCGTCGTCTGCTGCATGACTTCCAGCGTCTGTCTATGCACGCAGCATTAAAAAAAAGGTCTCGCGTGACGTCACGTGAAACCTCTCTATAGAGAAGTTGCGAGACCCCAGGAAAAGTTCATTTCGCAGCCATGTTGGGTCCAAACATGTACAAACTCAATGGCTGACGCGTCGTCTGCTGAATGATTTCCAGCGTCTGCCTATGCAGGCAGCATTAAAAAAAAGGTCTCGGGTGACGTCACGTGAAACCTCTCTATAGAGAAGCTTTTTGTGTATATTAGTTTGTCTTTAAAGAATTTGCTTGAAAAAACACTACACTACAGGACTTGTTTCATTTTGGGGTCACTGGCCCAGTATTAAAATGACTGGACTCTGGCCAGTGGTCCTGCGGGTATTTACAGCCCAGATTTCTCTGAATTTCCAGGCAAGTTGTCAACGTATCTACAAATCAATAGACCTTGTGCACTAATGCCATCATCTTATAGAGGTCAATACTTCTAAACAGCCTCAGTCTCGGTTACATAACGGGTATGCACAGCCGTTTTCCTACAGTAAACTTACGGCTGTTTTGACCTCATTGAGGGCGCTGTTGTACATATCTCTATAGGACTCATGATGTCAGAGGCATAAGGTCTATTGGGATGAATGGGACAAGATGGCCGCTACTTGATAAAAGTAAGTTTTGTACTTAGCAAAGGCTTTGGATTCTTGAGGCATGAATATGTCTTAAAAAAAATAAGGGAAATTTTCTACCTTGACTTCATCAATGCTATCCTGGAATTGGTCCAAATGGACGGGATCTTGAATGAATGTCTTCTTGTTCGTGAGAACATCGATGCGGACAGCCTTGTAAAACTCATCCTGCCGGTCAAAACTGATCTGACTGACCAATTCACGGATGGGCTGGCTTCCGATGGTGCTGATCTAAATGAAGTATAATAGTTTACATGAATATTCATTAAAATCATAAAACTAGCGACCAACACACCTTGAATTTACATGAAAGGAATATCATTTGGGAGGCTAATCAACCTTACTCGCAGCTGAGAAGCTGCATTGTGACGGCCGCTGCTACAGGACGAGATATGTGAAGCCGTCTTTTGGCAGCCAGCCTCATATACGATCATGGAGCACAGCCACAGATCGAGTGTTTGATTTTTTTCAGGGGCACGAAGAAAAACCCTTGTGGCACAGAAGAGAACTAAGGCACAACTCTAATCACATATCACCTTAGCCGGGAATCGAACCTGGGACACAGTGGTTTAGAGGCGACTGCTTTATGCCACACGTGATTACTGTGTGATCTACAATCCTCCAATAAAACATGACAAGGCCCTCTAAAAAACCTGAGCAAATTGGGCATCACTGACTTACATTGAGGTAGATGTTGAACAGCTCAAACATCTTGCTAATATCTGTGGTGATCCTCCGTGTGTGGACGTGCGTAGTGTCCACGGTCTCAGAGGATTTGGCGTTGGGGTACTTCCAGTTTTCAAAGCGTTCGGTCACACTCAGGTTTCTGGGGTGGATGGGGTAGGGATCAATATAGTGCTCATTGGAAAGACTACCAGATTGACCATCACGGCGCTCATCAGAGGGACTTCCAAGGTGATCACCATGGTGAGCCTCACGGAGCTCATCGGAATGACTACCATAACGGCGCTCGTCGGATGGACTATCATGGTGGAATTCCTCTGAGCTAGATTCCGTTGTGAAACTCTTCTTCACCAAGTACTTGTCCTGAAACAAAACACACACACAAAAATAAAATATAAAAATTGATCGGAATAAAGTTCTCCTACATCAACAAACTTACCAACAAAAAAATACCAACATTTTAGGTCTTTTTCAAAATTGTGCTCCATATAAAGAACTTGTTCTGAACAGAAATCTAGGGGCATGATTGGAAAAGAGTTAAAGAGTCTTAAAAAATGGTTAAGGAATTCCTCTTGGTTTAAAGATATCAACCCCCTTCCCCCCCTGAATGACCAGAATGTCAAACTTACACTTTTGCACAATCCTAATGACCTCTAACTGACCTCTGATAACCACTGTGTATCTTAAATGTTTACCTTGAACGCTTGGTATTGAACTTGGGTCAAGTTCTTGGTCTCCAATTTCATGCTCCAAGCGACCTGGTCGGGGGCGTCCACCCCACGTGTGGTTGTGACATTGACGTCAATCGGGCCGTTGAAGAGAAGTTGAGTTGGTCTGTAGATGCAGCTGCATGAGCGTGGCACGTGGCGAGTTTTCAGTTTCATCTCAACTCCAAGGGACTCTTTGCCAACACTCCACTTTTTCTGCGCAAAAAAAAGAAGAATTGATGAGACTCAACGGAACTTCCAATCGACACTACACATTTTATTTGTTTGTGATGACTTTATAACCTTTGTTATACCTTGATTTAAAAAAAGCTAAGTTTTCTTACGGTTACAGGTTTCTTGGCCATCAGTTCTCCCTTGATGAGGCGTTTCTCATAAACGAATCTGGGTGAGTCGTCCTGAGAGTTTCTGATCTCTGGCTCAGGAATACTCTCCTAGAAATACCAAAAATAAATAAATCACATGTTTTGACTTCTCCCAAGAATGGATAATAAAACAGTGACGACATAGGACAATTTTGAACGGAGGATACTTCTCTTTTTGAATGAAATATGCTTGGGTTGTTTTCAGTGTTTCGTAGATCCATAAAAAGTGCCATCTTGAAAAAAAAAAAAAATAAATAAATAAAACTTTTTTTTTACATTTTCAAAGAATTGAGGATTTAACGATGACAACATAGAGTTTCTGTGAAAATATTTGCCCTGGTTAATGGTAGGGATTCAAAGATAAGTTTACAACATCTAAACTAAAAGTTTCTGTAAATTAACTTCTACATTGAGGTAAGATAACGTAAAAGTTCTCATGAAAATTTTTGGTAAAGTCCATACCAAGTCGGCTCCACATGTGTTTTGTTTTTAAACAAAATCTGAAGACAATTTTAGAAAAACCCTACCGCTCAATTTGATTTCTTCTCCCCAAAATCGACATACTGTTACGAATGTTTTACCTCTGCTGGCTCGTCTCTCATGAGGAAGTTGTAAGTGAAAGGTCTGCTGCGGAGGGAGAGGACCTGGTGATCGCTGGTCGGGGTATCAAACTTGGACTGGAAGAGCCTCTTGGGAACATCCACGGTGACGTTGCCGTTCAGGACGGCTGAGGAGTTCAAGGAGCCCACCAGGCCGAGGCCGGTGCGGAGGGTCTTCTCCAGACCGACGGTCATCTTGGCTTTCATGGACACGGCAACTCTGGATTGGATGAAGGCAAGGGTTTGATTATGTACAGAAACTTTACAGAATAAATACTGACAAGGATAAGGTTGTACTCTCGGTCAGAGATGAAACTCCCTTGGAAAAAAGGTAATTTTCAAGCCACTTCTTTTGAAGCCCTCTCTTGGCCACATGTCATTTAAACGAAAAACACACTGTTGCAATTAGTATTGAGACCTTCACCACAACTATCTGAAGCCTTCCTCTTCAGCAGACAATAAAATGAGGCTTTAAAAAAACATAGTCCACTCCCTGGTAACAAATTGGAAAAGCAGTTTTTTGAATATTGATTGAGTCAAGGAACTTTACACAGAAGAGTATGCAGGCATTATAGACCGATCCATTAAGCCCCACCCCTAAAAATATTGACCAATCACAACATTGGCTACATCACTACTGTACACATGGGCAGCACACTGTGCGTCTCTTCAATGCTCGACATGAATGCGTGCTATAAGTACGCACACGCATTTTTACATTTTCCAATAGGATGTTATCATGTCGGACTTTTGTCAGACTTTTGTCGGACTTTGTCGGATTGGTCAACTCGAAAGGGGGTAGGGTTTAATGGATTGGTCTATAATGGAAGAAAGGGCCAAGAGGGTGGTTGTAGAATGACAGAGCTAACCTTGGCTTAACTGATCCAGCGACGCTGATATTGCTCAACTTTCCGTTCTTGGTCCTGAGGACCTCGGTCAGGGTAGGTGTCATGCGAGCCTTGCCGGAGATGTCAAGGGCCAGGATGGCAGCAGTGTCGAAGGAGATCTTGAGTGGAAGACCGACCTGTGTTGGTATCTCGTGCAATCCACGGCCGAGACTGAAGATCTTGCGGTAGGAGTAAGGGTCTTGGGCGGTGAGGATCTTTTCCTCAAGCTCTTGCATCTTCTCAGATCCTTTCATAGGCAGACACAAGACATTCATGTCAGACACAGTCATTAAAAAAGGCAAAACAAAGTATTTTTCAATTTCTCTGGTAAATGCTTGCACTTCCATCAACTTACCTGCAAGGTATGACTGCTATTTTCCACAAGGTCATTCCCCCGCTTCCCCCCGTCAATCTCTCAACTTACCCTTCAAGCCAATCCCCGAGAGTGGTCAACTTAACTCAAATAATTACATCAGTTACTCAACTTACTTCCTTCTAGTCATTCCCTGAGGGTGGTTTTTATCCCTTACTCAACTCAAATTACTACAACAGTTACTCACCTTACTTCCTTCAAGTCATTCCCAGAGGGTGGTTTTTATCCCTTACTCAACTCAAACTATTACAATTACTCAACTTACTTCCTTCAAGTCATTCCTAGAGGGTGGTTTTATCCCTTACTCAACTCAAATTATTACATCAGTTACTCAACTAATACTTCATTCAAGTCATTCCCAGGGGTGGTTTTATTACTTATTCAACTCAAATTATTACATCAGTTACTCAACTTACTTCCTTCAAGTCATTCCCTGAGGGTGGTTTTTGTCCCTTACTCAACTCAAATAATTGCATCAGTTACTCAACTTACTTCCTTCAAGCCATTCCCAAACGGTGGTTTTGTCAATGGTCATTGTCCTTAGCTCATTGCCAAACAGCTTCATGTAAGCTGAAGCCTTCACCATGTCAGTGTTGCTGTGCACCTTGGTTGTTGGAAGCTGTTAGAGCAACCGCAAAAGGAAAATGAATATCGAGTTAGTGATATTTGATGTTTCAGTTGTATCTTAAATACTAGGGGACAAAGTCTTCAGAGTGCACCTTTAGTATAAGAAAACAAGTAGAAACCTCAAGGTTGGCATTCTCAATTTAAGAACAATCGGATCACTTTTCAGCGGTACTGTCAAACTCATAAATGAGCTTTGAGTTTTTCGGAAGAGGAAATTCATTTAATAATAATAAATAATACGCAGTTCTATTATAGGGCTTTATCACATCTGATGGGCGTCTCAAAGGGCTCAGTATTTTTTCCTGCACGGTATGCGGAGTTACGATTTGAAGTATGAGACCTATTCCTTTACATAGCACCATGTAACGGTTTACAAGGTGCTGTGGCGCAATCTGCAGCCGATCAAACCAGGAACACCGGGGTGAACCCCTTCTCTTCACGATAAGTGTACTGGGTTCTTTTACGTGCATTACACAAAATGCTTTCCAAAACTGTGTGACTCCTTTGTCTATTTGAAATTCTGCAAGGCTAGGTATAAATGCTCACTTTTCCAACGTTCTTTACCCCTTTTTTACAGTGATTTAGACCTACATTACAAACTTAATAACAGGCCGATGGCTACATAGTCGTCCGAAGCTGGTAGCGCATAACTCAAGATAAACCTCTTTTGTACTAGAATACTGGTAGTTTATGAAACAGTAAAGTAATGTGATTAATATTAATGTCACAACATACTACTTTAATAAAATGGCTTAGTAACTGTGTTGTCGTTACCAAAAACCGACATTTGGTGTGACTTTGTCAGTCACAGCATGTATTTGCACGTAGTTTGCCATCAGCTCAGATGACGTAGTACCCACAATAGGTCACGTGATGACATGTAAACATTGGTCACGCAATCGGTCTATTAAAATAAGGATTTCGGTGGGTCTCCAATAAATGCTGTTTTCTAAAGTTAAACAATATTTCAGATGGATATGTAACTTTCTCTGAGGATTGGTACTGAAACACATGTGTGTACTTCATAATCAGTTTTGTAATCAACTTGTTTTGTTTTTTGTTTTTATGAATGGTGATTCAGGTTTGTCAGGATTTGTTTTTGTTTAAGTTCATACATGTATGTTTATTTTCATTGCAGCAATTGAAATAACATTGAATTCGTGGGTTCTCAATATTTTCTCCATTTTAACAATGATAATATAAACAATTTGGGAGGCTAATCATCCTTACTGGCAGCTGAGAAGCTGAATTGCGAAGGACGCTGATACACGTGTTCGAGCTGCAGGCATTCAAGGGCGCCTTCAGCAGCCAGCCGCATCAACCCACATATCATCACAGAGCACAGCCTGAGATCGAGAGTGTTTGGTTTTACCAGAGGGAAGAGAACAGAGGATCCGAGGAAGTTCCTTCATGGCAAAGGAGAGAACTAATGCACAACTCTACTCACATATGGCCCTAGCCGGGAATCGAACCAGGCACACATTGGTAAGAGGCGAGTGCTTTAGGCACACGCCACCCATGCCACCCTTTATGTACTTTATAAAAAGCTTCAAATTAAACCAAACCTTTTTTGTTTCAGATATTGATCCAATACCTACCACCTTATCAAGGTATCCGAAATCTCTCTCTAGGACAGACTTGTCATCGTACAGTTTTCCGTTGTTTCTCAAGAGCTTCTCAAGTCTCGGGCTTGCCGGTCTGGCCACGCCTAGAATCTTCTCGGCGATGTCGCGCAGACACTTGGCGTGGAATCCGACCTCCATGAGGTTCATCTGCTTGTTGAGGATGGTTGCTCCCAGTTTGACAGCGCCGCTGACTGGGAACGGTGAAGTCGGGGTACCAATCACGGACGCCTCGGTGTTCAGAGAAACCTTCTCTTGGACTGAAGTACCGAACAAAATTATAATTAAAAATACAATTGAAAAAAAAAAAAAACCCTCTAATTACTCCTCTGATTGTGGTGTGTCATGGCTGAGTATTCTAGTGCATTGAACACAAGTTTTTGTGGCTAGTTCACCGGAGTGTAGGTTCGAATCCTGGTCGTGACACTTGTGTCCTTAAGCCAGACACCTTACTGTTATTGCATCACCCAGGAGTAAAGGGGGACATGCGAGTGTAGAGATTGTTGATGTGAATGATCACCTACCGGTGCGCTGATTACCCTGCCGGTGCTGCATACTCCAAAGGAGTTGAGATGGTTTTAGGAATGCTTAGGGCCTGGTGAACAGGGGCAATAATAAGCCTTGATAATGCGCATAATAAATATGTGTTATTATCGCATGACTGTTTGTCCAAATGTCAGTCCTACATTTACCCCTCTCGTTACCAAACTGTTTTGACATGGTGAACTGCGATGAATTATTCTTAAATGTCCTGACAAGAGTGTCCTCAGTCGCTATCCCTTGGTGAACTTCTTGAAATGTTGAGAACGATTAAACCACCTTGGCCCAATTTCATAGAACTGGCTTAAGCAGAAAATGAGCAGGAAACCAATCACAAATACTACATGTGGAAGAGTATTTCGGCTGGTAACCTTATTCTGGTGTAAAGCAAAATTGTTTTGTGCTGAGCTACTTTTTGTGCTTTAGCAGCTCTACGAAATTGGGCCCCGCGTGTTGCAAGAGCCAGTACCTTAGCAAAAAGAGACCATTAACGTGTTGTACCAGTGAAAATTATTTATCTAAAGAGGACTTAATCTGTGGCTTACCGGCGTTGAGAGACCACATGAACCTCTTGGAGTATTGCATGCCTTGGACAATCGGCTTCAGGGTCAGGAGGGCCTTCTTAGCCAGCTTTGTCCTGTGGTTATCACACGTGAAATGAAGAATCAAGCATTGTAGCTTACAGTCTCTTTATTCATACACGGCATGTATTCCTAATAGACCAAAGTCTTAAGTGTACTTGAACGTTTTTGGGTTGCCACTCACATTGCTTTGACGAGTGATGGAAACAAAATTGCAGACTTAAACGGGGCATGACATGCATGACTTTAATACACAGTCTATTGTCCTTAAACCCTTACCCTCCCCCAATCCTTCTGCATCCTCTTTGTCAATAAGGAAGGATTTAGAAGGACTGAGGGCTGTAGGTCCAAATAACAATTGCATATCTCTGGGTCAGATATTCCAGTCTTCTCCAAGTCCAAACATGTTGGTGTTCATTGACATACGAGAGGAGGCTATTGGAGGATTGAAGTCACCTGCTGGCAAGTGGGCCTAGGGAGTAAGGGTTAATAAATTCCATCCAGAGAGGGGCGGTGTGGAAAGTAAAACGGTAAAATTTGACCAAGCAATCTGAAGGTTCTTATAGACTAATCTGAGCAGCTCGGTCATGGGCGTTTACACCACCGCAGCTATGGCCGAATGAAGTGGCTGTTGTAAACTGCTTGCGCAGAAACTTGCGGTAAGCACCGCTTTAAAAGAGGGCCGTGACATTTTGACGCTAGCAGAGTCTGTCATCCTTTGACAGAGATTCTGCCAAGGTCGCAAAGTCATTACCACTTATGACACTAGTACTTTTGTTGCTGAGGATGGGCTAACGAGCGGCCTCCTTTTGACCTCTACATTATGTAGTACTACTGCAGTGACGTTAGGTATGGATTTCACAAAGCTCTAGGACTAGTCTTGTCTCGAGTTAGGACGAGTAACTAGTCCTGACTTAAAGGACTAGTCATAAGTTAGGACTAGTTTTGTGAAATCTACCCCTAGTGAATCTATTTGCTGATAAATTTCATTAGAAAAAACAAAAACAAAAACAACAAATTGTTCTCTGACTCACATGCCGAACTTGCAGAGTTTGGGGTTCTTGACGAGTCCCTCGAGGTGGGTGTAGATGAAGCTGATGACCTGCTTGGATTTATCCTTCTGGAGGTCAGTGACAATGAACTGGACATCGTCCAGCTCGGGCTCGCAATCCATGATGATGACGTAAGATGCAATGCGGATCTCGTGATCCTCGTCAACGTCTTTAAGGAACGGCATCAGGAGAGAGATGACCTGGGAGAGACGGAAAGAAGAGGAGGATAAGTGCCGGAATCGGTGTGTGCGACAGCGCTGTTCAAAACCCGTCATCAATCGCTGCAAAATGTGTTTGTAGGTGCTTGTTTCATGACAATTTTGGATGTGAACAAAAAAGCAATTGGCTAAAAATGTATTTCATAATCTGTTCTTTTGAAGATTGAAGAGCTGGGATTAACAGCTACAACCAGTTTTGATAAAACAAACAGCCAGTCTATTCAAGTGGGAAGGATGATGCAAATAAAAGTATGGGACCATTCAGGTGGCACATAAGCTTTCAGAGAATGGAAAATGTCATCCATGTAAAGGGGTGTGGCTTGCTCACCCTCTTCGTCTGTCCCTTGCACACACGGCGCAGTGAGTAGATAGCCTGGACACGGAGATCAATGTCAGCCACGTCATGCTTAATCAGCTCAGTGATTCTATCGATGGAGTCCGTTGGAGACTCGGGGGTCTTCTTGAGGACGAGACCAGCGTTACCGATGGCCTTCAGGAAGAAGCGCTTCTCATCATTGGGACTACCCTCATCAATGCCTTTCAAGAGACGCTGAATAACAAAAAAAATGTAGACCCTCTGTTATTTTTGTTTTGTTTTTGTTTTACCAACAGGTCAATCCACAGGCTACTTGGGTGGGATTCGAACCCTGCATTCTAGAGAAGGTGCACTAACCGCTCAACCACGGAGTGTGACTGGTTTGGACTCCTGCCTCAAATCAGCAGTGGGTACCACAAACAATTTAATTTATGTAACCAATCCACAGGGGATAAAAAAATGTATTATTTTTGTTTTACCCTGAAACTGAAGTGTGATAACTAAGTGGATTTTTTTTCCTGGCAGGGCACAGAAATCTTTGAGTATACAGTGCTTATCACAATGGTGTTAAGGTAATGGTAGAAATAAGTTATTCTTTATCCCCTATGCAATGATTACTATCTGGAAGTTCCGATGCAAAAGCTTGCCCCAAACTAACAGCAGAAAAACAACTTTTTAACTGCAAAAAAAAAAAAATGAGAAATCGCCAAGCACACAACACTTTGTACAGTGTTTTTAGAGTTTTCTATGGCAATATATTGAACATTACAAGAGGAAAGTTGTAAACCTGTAAGTGATATTGTAACATTGTCTATAGTCAGAGGACTTCAACATGAGTATTCACTTGTGACCAAAGAAGTCAGTGGTGCCAAACCTTATTCAAATTTCGGTTGACACAGAGAAAGGACCAATCTATGGTTTAACTTACTGTAGAGTACTCATTGAGCTTGTCTTGAGTGCAGATCTTGTTGACCTTGCATGCTTTGTGAACCAATGACCCAAAGGTCAACCAGCAGGTCGTCTTGATGTCTTTGGCTTCATCATGTGACAGGGTAGGGCCTCTGCACAGACGCTAGAGTTTGGAGAAAAGCAGGAAGGGGTCAAAGGTCAAATATAACATGCATCTAAAAATAGTTTAACAATACTTCTTAAATTGAAGGAAACAAAAAAAACACCACAATAATAATTAAAGGACTCACCAAGACATTGTCGACCATCTCCTCTGTGGGTTTGTTGATGAGAGCCATGGTGCTCAGAACTTGGCTTGCCTCTTCCTTTACGATATGACGATGATCTATCTCATCGACCAATATCTCAACGGACTTGTCATTCTCCACCTGCAGGATGGCATCCAACAGGATCTGCCTACATCGACCCAAAAATGAGAAATGGATTACTTAAAGGCAAAGCAGAGTCATCTATGATTTCAAAACAGCATCTCAAACATGTGGGATGCCTTTTTTCTCAACATGACTTGCAGAAAGCATTGAGTATACATCGCTGTTAGGCAAAACCGACTCACACTGAATCTCAAATCATACACCAAATCTTACTTTCTTTTTCCATAGACAGAACCCTGCTTGGTTGGGCTCTTTTGAAATTCTCCATCCTCTTTTTAAAATTGCAAACAGCTTCATCTTTTGGGGGTTTCTTTTCTGTACAATACAAAGCGCCACCAAGAGTCTGCCCTGGAGAGTCCATCTTTAAGACAGTGCATCACGGGTTCAAGTCTACACTTTTTTTAGCACCGTACAAATTAATTTGGCACATTAATTTGAACAGGTATGCAATCACCTTTAGAAAAAATAGGTGACATTTTGTTTCAAGGATTTTTGTCCGTGGGTTTGTGGGTAAATGATTCCCATGTTGCATTGTGAACACAGCTTGGAAATGACCTCTCCTGAACAACCTCTTGGTGGCGCAGTGTGCTGTGAATTCCACTGTTTTGAGCTGGGTATCTTCGTCGCCTTAAATGGAAAATGGAAAAGAACACAACTGTCGATTAATTTAGTCAACACCATTTTCGACCTACCTCTTAATCTTTGTCAGCTCATCGTCGTCTCCGAGTTTCTTGCCGAGCCTGTCAAAGACATTCTGAAGCTCAATGGGGCCAAGTCTCTTGAGTGATTTGACCATGTAGATGAAGCTGAGAGGAGCTTCCTCGGTGATCTTATCTTGTTGGATACCATCCAGGATCTTTTCAATATGGAACATCACCTGCAAAGAAAATATCACAGGGTGTGATGACTGTACAAAAGAAAGACAATTCTTCAGAAATTGGTGCAAACAGAGGGTACACCCTCTCACATCAAGGCAAAACCAAGACATTACGTTTCTGCCCATCGATGTGCACGAGTACCATGTTTTGCATATTGGTTTAGAAGTGACGTTACGACCAGATCACCTTTGACGTTACTCATTAAGCAAATGTATAGACTCTCTACATTATTTCAAACACAAACTTAGGGATTCGGACAAGATCAATCTAGAACGTCCTTAATCCCTAAATGCTAATTTAAGTTCACCCATTTGCGGGAAGAGGGAGGTCTGAAAAAGTAATTCTGAAATCTGGAAAATGAAAAAAAAGATACAACATATGTCTAAATCATACACTGATCACAGTGGAGTTGAGATTTGATTGAGATGGATTTACCGAGCTACGGATGTTGCTCATGTGGGGAGCATCCTCTTCAGTGAGGTCATGTTCCTCTTCCGTATCGTGGGCGTGGCTGAACTTCTTCTCGAAGATAAAGGACAGGTCCTCCGCCATCCACTTAGGGTTCTGGATCTCCGGGATGACCTCCTCCTCGGGGATCTCTTTGTTGCTCTTCAAGACAAACGTTTGACTGAAGGGGAAATTGGAATAGGAATAAATCACTCAAATCTAACGTCTTGATGAATATGATTTTTTTTTTTCTACAGTTGTGAAATGACAAATAACATAAGAAACTCCTTAAGAGAATTTTAAGAAAGCTATTTTTCCGAATATGGGAACGTCTTCCTTTGATGTTAACAAAATAAACCTCATTTGGAAAGTAATTTTATCAGCTAAGGAAAAGTGGGTGAGTTGCAAGGATGTGGGTTCAGGTCCCGGTCTTGGCACTTTTGTCCTTGAACAAGACACTTAACCGTTAATTGCTTCGTCAAGCTGATAAGATGTGTTGTATGTATAAACGTACATTTGCCGTGGTGTTTCTTGCATGGCTGGCTGCAGATTGCAATGCACTGCCTTGTAAACCGTTACAAGGTGCTATTTAATTATTCTATTACACATTCAACAGCACAATTAGCGCCAATAACAGGATGATAAGGAAATGAGAAGAAATGTCCAGTTTTAGATGTGGGAGGAAAACCCCAAATGGGGGAAACCCACGCAATCAGGTAGGGACTGAAAACCCTCCGGTCTGAGGTGGGATTTGAACCAGGGTCCACAGAGGTGAAAGGCAGGGAAAGAAACCACTGAGCTAGCTTGATACCCTGTATAAATGGGTCTTATAATTCAAACATAACTCTGCATACAATGAGTGTTTTAAGATGCCTGTTGGGGTAGATAAGGCACTATACAAGAACCAAGTATTATTACTATTAATTCATAAATACCCAAGACAGTTAAGGCATTCCTATTGGTTGAAAGGAGGTCACATGACCATGTTTACCTGGTGTTAAACGTTAATAACACGGTTGGAGCTGCTTAAGACTTATTTTAAAGGTTATTTTAGTCTGGTTCCCTGCTTTGATACTCTAACATTAGAAAGCGTAAATGAAGAGGTGCAAAACAGACCCATAGTGCAAAGCTGCGCTTTTGAACGTAACGTACAGCAATCATCATTTCAAAGCAAGCAAGATTTGTTGTGTCGTTCTCTGGGATTTTTTTTTTGACATTTTATTTCTTAACAATAAAAGGTTATTTATGAATGGGAAATAAAAGTGTGGTTATTTGGTCTTAATCGGCTGTTTAAAACCTTACAGTGTTGTGACGGTGCGATTATATCACATGGGCTGCAACACTGACAGTTTTTAACGGCCGATTAAGACCTCGTCGCAAATCATTCATTGCCTTAGTAATGTACATCATACAGCACTTCGGCTGGTGGACTTTTGATGATTATTCTAATAAAAAAACAAACATTTGTAAGGCATTATAATTTTAAAAAGAGAATCCAACAAAACAGGAAAAGGAACCAAATAGCAAACAGAAAACTAAATAAAAAACATATATTGGAGGCTCTGGGAATAAAACATCGTAAGGTGAAATTTAAAGACAGGCAGAGAAGTTGATCGATGAGGACTCACTTGACAAAGGTGACGGCTTTGCCTCCTTTTTCACCAAAGGGCATGAAGATGTGTTTACCCTCAACAACCACGGTGTCAATCAGGAACTTGTCGTGGTCCTTCAAGCTGATGCCGTAGCGAACCTGAACGTAAAAATAACAAAACCTGGTTGTGAAGTCACGGATTCTCAGAAAGTGAGCTTAATCACTACACTAGCCAAGAACCTCATGGAGAGAAGACAAGGAAGTTTCAGTTTAAGATGTGGGAGGAAAACCCCAGAGATTTATCCAAGGAAAACCCAGGACTCAGGTGGGGACTGAAAACCCAATCCACATAGTGCTCCTGGAAGGAGGTGGAAGGCGAGGACAGATTTACTACGCCAACACGACCGTGTAAGTGAAGAACACTCAGCAACATGAAGTATGCAAGCTCAAACTTCTTGCTAACCTTTGAAAAAAGGTTTATGCTAAGCATAGACTTCTCTACATCTGTAAGTGCCGATTTGGGTCATGATGTGGTGTATTTTATTTGTATCTGGTTGCTAGGGGTTACAGCACTAGCCTCTTCTGATAATCTCTTGGTTTCATTAAAAGAGAGATGTATCAATGCTACCAATAATCTACTACCTTGTTTAGACATGTCAGGAAGTCTTCCTCGCCCTGCTGTGGCTGGTCTTCCAGGGGTCTTGGCTCAATATTCTCCTTCTCAGACTCTGAGCATCTCTCACACTTCCTGCCTGAAAGGAGGGAGACCTCACTGCGCTGGTTGCGTCTTTGGCACTCCAGAAGATCTCGAGTCTTGGTAATGTTCAAGACATAGCGGAGAGCTGAAGAAGAAACAAATTAATTGATTTAAAGACAGGGTTGGAAATTATTTAAAAAACAAATTTAAATATAAAAAAAAAAAAAAAAGCTCACTGATCCTAAAGTTCAAACCAATAACAATCCTCCTGAGAAATATTTCAAACACTCTCCTGGTGGGCAAATACTTAATAGTTAAAGGGGCTGTGATTATAGCAGTAAATAAAATAACACAGTTACTACGTGCGCGTGTGCGCCGGCGGTCACATCACAGTTTGACAAAGATGGCACCCACTGGAATTTGACCGCAAGCCCGTGTGTGTTCAAGTTTCTGGGTGAGAGTTCGTCTTTCTATGCACAGCCACTTGCCTGGCTATAATCGCGACAGCACGGCCCCTTTAAATCAGACTTGATCTTATAAAAGTTGACAAAAAATCTTACCTGGGACTTTGTTGTCTACAAGATTCATGACGGGCTCAGAGACTTTGACGTCATACAAAGACTCGCAGTTCCCAGCAACTCCATTCTGCAAATATCAATTGTAAATGAAGCAACTGTTGATGGAAATGGCGTCTTTTCTTTCCCAGTTCACTTTTTGTGATTGTCAATTAGTATTCGAATCTATTGTTTCTAGGGTAAATATAACTTTTATCTTCAATCATCAAATCAATCAATATTTGTTTTTTTTTCTCCTAAAAGATTGGGTTGGGTGTCAGCTAATTTCCACATGTTTTTTCTCTCTTCTTTGAATAAGGTTTTTATATTGATCAATTATTGATATCTTTATTTACCTCCATCACACGGTAGTACTTCTTCTGTCTGATGATTGAGGTCTGTAATTTAAAGAGGAAAGGGACAAAACAAGATAAATATACAAACCAAAGAAAAACACCAAAAAAACTACTCAGATATTTCTTCAAATGAAATTGAGACTTAAAATTACTAGGTGGAAAAGCAACTCTGTAAGCAGGGAATGGTGAATCCTGCAGTACGTAGAGCCATTAGTTGGGCCCAAAAATAAAACAGCTTCCCCTCAGTCCCAACCAGTTCCCCCAAGAAATCTTCCATCATTTTGTGTCCAGCCTGCCAGGTTTATTTTCTCAGAACTGCCAGAATCTTTTTTTCCTTTGAGAGTACCGCTGGAACAAAGAAACCATGACCAAACAAAGCCAAGAGAAAAAGATTGTCTTTGAAGCACCTGGCTTCATTCCTTCCTCTTTCGAGATATTACCATTACTCAGTCATCTTGAGGCGCAAAACTCAGCTGTGAGCTACAGCTGAGGCTTGTTCCAAGCCGGAACTAAGGCTGGATACTCGGTTCACTCCGACTTGCCTCCACTGAACCAAAACACAACGAATAAACAATGGTGGAAGCCTCTTCATGCCTCGCAGTCCTCTTCTTGGATTAAAGGGACAAAGGTCCGGAATCGCAAATTACACAATAACCCCTGCATAACGGGCGAAAATCAGTGAAATATCCGAAACAAAATGTCCCGGGCGGCCTTTGTTCCCGTGTTCTAATTTTACATATTGGCATGTTTACATGTCACCTGTTTGCTGGCCTGGAAAATAATGGCATGTAAGTCATCCGGCGTCAACTGATTCAAATGGTTGCATGGTCTGGTGGCACATATTTTGCTGCCAGACTAAGCCAGAAACACCCAAGTAGGGCCCACGTCTCTTAGGGATAAGTTTCCTTGTTTTGTTTTATGGAGCTTATAGCCTGTCCGAAGGACAACAGTGCCTTGATCAAGGACACAAGTGCCATGACCACGACCTAAACCCATACTCTAACAATACCAGAACTTAAGCCAATATTTTAGTTACTTGTACATACCCCATCAGTGCTCTGTGTCTTGGGTTCGTTCAAGTCATTGGTCCCACGGATGTTGACAAGCATCAGTTCCATGATACCCTTCTTGATGTTTGTTGACCAGACCGGGTCATCCTGAGAGGAGATGATGTCATTCACCTAAAAATAGAAATGTAAAATAATACTTCATATGATAACAATAATAATAACAGTAATAACAATAATAATAATGAAAATATAAAAAAAATCTCAAGGCGTTAATACATAAAGAGCAACAGATTACTAAAAGTATAAAGTACAAGGTTACCGCAGAAAACCAAGAAAATAATATATGCAAATATGCTTCAATGAAAAGATGAGTTTTAGTTTATATCTTAATGGGAGACTTTTGAGACGATAGCGGGTGTCCCACAGACCGGTCCTTTTCCATTGTTCTCAGCGATGAAAACAATGGAAGGGGACCCATCTGTGGGACGCCCGCTATTGTCTCAAAAGTCTCCCATTGGATCAAACAAACTGGTGACTTGACCATGTGATGGCAAATATTCCGTAGACGCATTAAAGCATGAGAAAAAGATCGGTCACCTCATGAACGACTAGATGAGGAAGTTTAAATTGTCAGAACGGAGTTTGTGAGGAGGGTTATAAGGTTTAAGCAATTTCATAAGCAAATTTGAAGAAGAAAAAAAAAATCACAGATTAATGAAATTGATTGCAAATTACAGAGAGCTTTCAGCAATCAAGCTGCTTTACAAACCTGTCCATCAATGTATGTGAACTTGATGGGCTTGCTGAGTTGGACAGTAAGGGGAGATTCGAAGATGAAGTCCAGACGCTGCAGCTTCTCCTCAACCTGTTGCTTGGCAGGATCCTCAGTCTTGGTCTGAATCTTGTGCAGTTTCACTTCTTCCAGCTGTAAGAGGGAAGGAGAAAACGGACGATATGCTCAATCTTGAAGCAGAGCACGCTCAAGGGATAGGTCGAGCAATTTCTAAGAAAACTGCCTTGCCGGAACAAGTCTTTTTGTAACAAGTGGTAATGCCCCAAGAAAAATATTATATTTTTTAACAGGTCTTTCAAAAGGTAGAATACAGGATTGGTAATCATCAATTTAAAAAAAAAAATTAGTGTCAGTCCGATTGCTTGCTGATTTAATAGAAGTTTATACCAGTACCAATCTTCCATAGAAAGATTTCTGTCTGAAATACTGTCAAAGTTGAGAAAATAGAATTTGACCCTGATTTTAATTTTGGTTGCTACATTCGAAATTAAGGACAATGTGTTAACATGCTGAAAAGTGTGCATTTTTTCACTGTTTTCTCCGGACTCAGACAATGGGTTGAGCCCACATTTTTTACAGTTTTTTTTTTTCATGTATATTTTTGAATCACACAAAGTAAGCACAGTACTAAATTTACCAATCCTATATTTCACCTTTTAAGATCAACAGCTATTTACTAAAAAAAAGGAGAGTAGGCCTATACATCTACTTCTACTTCTATTTCTAAGTTCTATATTGTACTCTGTAATGTCCAAGTCAGGCTGTAATGCCTAGGAGCAAATAGGACACCAATAGGCTGGACCTATACACCCACCCCACCTCACCATGACATGTTTTTTCGAATAAAAGAACACACTTTTATACTTCATTCTGCATCCCAACACTCGTTCTTAACTCTTGTCACCACATCTCCTCCCCCACCATGCCCACAACTCCCATAACAAGTCATAGTGATAGTCTAGTTGCGATGATCGTATCGCTCCATCCTCCCGACGGTTGGGAGGATGGAGGTTACGATCATCGCGAGTATATAGTGAGAGTCACACCCAAACCAAAACTAAAAGTAAAAACTCCCCCTCCAAGCTCAACTTCCAAGTTCATGGTTGTGTCTTTCATTTTAATTGATCCAACAATCCAACAGTGTAACCTCAACCTCTTAGTCTTACCATCAATCATTCAATCATATTATTTTGGGGCGAGTTGCATCAACTATCTCAAAGTTAGTTAAGATAAGATTGCGCATACCCTCAGCAGACATTTTCCATGTTCCTTCATCTGGATGCGGGTGTCTGCCACAATCTTGATACCGGCCACCTCCTTGCTAACCCCCGGTAGTCCGCTGAGGACCTGACCCTCATACTTGTACACATACTCACGCCCCTCCGAAAAGTACCCTGAAAAAACAGATCGAGATTTGTGAATAAGTTAGAAATAGAAGATTTCTCAGTTCTTCGTCAACACTTTTGTACCCACCAAACTGAAGCTAGCCTGTTATTGGGCCCAAAATATCCAGCCGCGTATTCGCTGAAATACCAGCCGCGTATTCGCGAAATAGAATGCAAGCGGTACAGGGAGATGAAGAAAAGGCTAATTTTTACGAAATATCTCTGCAAGAGTCCGTATGTTGTCTTAACGAAGTCTGAAATATTTGCAAAAAGTTACAACTTTTTAAAAGATATTACTGTAATTTAATACTTAGTTGTCCTAACAAAGAATTAACCAAAGAAAGCAACATTGGCAAACAACAGAAAATAAGCCACAAACACGGAGACAACGTGCGTGTATGCATTTTGGCATGCGTAAACGCTATTTAAATACCGAAACGTAAATTGAAAACAATCTGTACCCTTCATTATGACTAAAAGTGGTTTTTTTAGTCCAGAATCCTAAAAACCAGTACACTGGGCATAACAAATTTTTGAGCTGGCTAATTTGGCGCACTAATTAGTGCTTAATTACCAACAAATACATAGACTCCGTTTTCAAAGAAAAAACGCAGATATGGCTTTGTCGTTGAGGCCAGTACCTCTTGAAAAGTATTTGTACCCTTCATTAGGACTAAAAGTGGGATTTTTAGTCAAGAATCTTAAAAACCAGTACACTGGGAATACCAAATTTTTGAGCTGGCTAATTTGGTTCACTAATTAATGCTTAATTAGCAACAAATACCATAGACGCCGTTTTCATAGAAAAAACGCACATTTGGCTTTGCGGTTGAGGCCAGTACCTCTTGAAAAGTATTTGTACCCTTCATTATGACTAAAAGTGGGATTTTTAGTCCAGAATCCTAAAAACCAGTACACTTGGCATACCAAATTTTGGAGCTGGCTAATTTGGCCCATGTTTAATTAGCAACAAATACATAGACGCCATTTTCACATATTGCTTTGCGGTTGAGATCAGTACCTCTTGAAAAGTGTTTGAACCTTTCATTATGAGAAAAAGTGCGCCTAATTAGCCAGCTGAAAATTTTGGTATACCCAATGTACTGTTTTTTTAGGATTCTGGACTAAAAATCACACTTTTAGTCTTAGTGAATAGTACAAATACTTTTCAAGAGGTACTGGCTCAACCGCAAAGCCATAATATGGCTTTGCGGTTGAGCCAGTACCTCTTGAAAAGTATTTGTACTATTCACTAAGACTGCGCGTTATTGTATATGAAAATGGCGTCTTTGTATTTGTTGGTAATTAAGCACTACCTAGTGCGCCTAATAAGCCAGCTCAGAAATTTGGTATGCCCAGTGACTGGTTTTTAGGATTTTGGACTAAAAAACCCACTTTTACTTATAATAAAGGGTACAAACTGTTTTCAATTTACGTTTTGGTATTTACATAGCGTTTACGCATGACAAAATGCATACACGCACATCGTCTCCGTGTTTGTGGCTTATTTTCTGTTATTTGCCAACGTTGATTTCTTTGTTTAATTCTTTGTTAGGACAAATAGGTATTAAATTACAGTAATATCTTTTAAAAACTTGTAAGTTTTTGCAAATATTTCAGACTTCGTTAAGATAACATACGGACTCTTGCAGAAATATTTCGTAAAAATTAGCCTTTTCTTCACCTCCCTGTACCGCATGTATTCTATTTCGCGGCTGGCTATTTGAGGCCCAATAACAGGCTAGCTTCAGTTTGTTTACCTTTATCTGGATCCCAGGCGTATTCAGTATAAAACGTTTGTACCCGACTAACTGTTCTTTATAAACTGCGCCCTCATTCGGGTTAGATTATTCAGTCAAAAAAAGTTGACGGAGATCAGACGCCCCTTCCCCAACTTCGTGAGAATCACTTATGTGTCGTACTAAAATCAAAGTTATACTTACCATCCGATTGCGGGAGGGTAGGGATTTTGGCGGCATCTGCAAAGCAAAAATACTAATACATGTGAGAGAGATAAGAATTGCAAATGAATAAAACGCAACAAATCGAAACCCCTGATTCATCATATTAATTTAAACAAGAAAAAAAGAAAAACAAAAACAACAGCAACAGCATTCGCTGTGTTAACTTTCTCTACAATACTTTTGATTTTCCTGTTTATCATTGACAGTCAGATTATTTATGAAGTAATGATTACATATAAATAATGATTTTTATATCAATTAATTAGACATTTCGCAACATGGCAGTTCGGGGCGTTCTTGCGGGTCAGAGGTCAGCGTCCATGATGGAGCCCCCGCGTCTGGTACTGGCGGATCCAGGAGTGCTAGGGGCTATGTAGCCCCACCCCCATCCTAAAGTCATTAAAAAAAAGATGAAAGAAAGAGAGGGGAGGAAAACCATAATGTTTCCCCTCATTTCCCTCTCACTTTGTTTGTTTTCTCCCTTTGATTATTTTATTGTAGTTTTGTAGATTTTTTCCATCGTTATTGTTGCATCTA
Source organism: Marthasterias glacialis (assembly GCA_911728455.2). Classification (NCBI taxonomy): domain Eukaryota; kingdom Metazoa; phylum Echinodermata; class Asteroidea; order Forcipulatida; family Asteriidae; genus Marthasterias; species Marthasterias glacialis. Next base: position 24,766,546 of record OU452225.1, read on the forward strand.
ACGGCATCCGCCCATGCAATTAGCACTGTTATACTTAGTGTAGTTAAATTTGCAAAAGTTAGATCACAATATTAACGAGTAGTTTAACGATAATGGTAGGTTTTGTTCAAGATGACAACGTTTTATCTTTGCAGTGAGACAATTAATTAATTAATAATTGCACTAAAGTATTGGTGGAGAAAATACTATAAAAATAATAAGGAACTGAAAAAAGAAATTGACGTGCTATATATATAAGCTTAAGCACAAAAAGTAGCTAAGCACAACAAAATTATGCTTACCAAAATAAGGTTACCGGCCAAACTACCATGTCACATGTACAATTTGTGACTGGTATCCTACTCATTTTCGCTTAGCAGAAAATGTTTAAGCAATATTTTCTGCTTAAGGAGCTCTATGAAAATGGTCCCTGCGCACGCGTTGTACGCAAACTATGTACGGGTACTAAGATGATCGTTCTGTGCCACAGAAATAGTCGTCGGGTAATGGCAACGAGTGGGCGTCATTAACGTTTACGAGTCCCATAATGGTCTGCTCAGCAAAATACATTGACTATTTTTACCAGTCGATCGACAGAGCATCGGCAAATAAATATTTATCTCCACCCACTGCGATTAAACTGAAAAACAAGGACTGTGATATCATTTTCAAACGGGTCATTAATCCTGAAAAGATAAGTGGATTTATACTTGTCCATTGCCTCAATGAAAAAGACAGGTTTCATAATAATAGCGACTAAAGTTACGTAATTCACAGACGAAGCACATAATGCTAGGAGTTATTTGTACTGCGTATAAGTTCGATCAGATTTCAGGTGCCTAGAAATCTGTAAGTGGTATGGTCATCTCCCGGTGACAGCCCCTTATGTTTGCGCAAACTCAGATACAATCTCAGATAGTATTGACGAAAGACTATACGAGGGTCAAAGTTTGCCACTGACTGTTTGATAAACATAGATGACCTTTCGACCATATATCGCAGCCCCCAGATAGTTTTGTAACTAATATTTTGAACTTTTATTATTAAATAATAATGATCCTTAACCGCCAGACGCTTTGTATGCAAATTGAACCTTTTGGGCCAGATTGTCTTGTCTTGTCTCGATGGGTACTGCACCAACACCCCCCTTCTCAGGGATCGCATGGGCAGGGGGTCGGTTGTGCGCATTACCAACCACGTCAGAAGCACCGAGGTTAACCCCTTCTCTTAGATAAGTGAACCGGGTTCGGCTTTACGTTACGTCTAAAGGACGAAGCAATAATGGTGAAGTAAAGCTCAGCTCAACATTGGTAAGTAGAAAAACAAGTGTTCACAGATTTACATATACCATACATCGTATGTAAAGATAATGGTGGCAGAAAACTGTCCTTGAAACTTTTCTGCCTGAAGTGTTACCGTTTTTTATTAATAAATGAAATAAGATCCAAGAATAATTTTCGACTCATGTGAGACCAAAACTCTGCCGAAGAATGCATACAAAAATGCTGAATGCTATAATTGTTTTACAGTTTTCTTGCAAAAGAAACAACGAAATGAGCTGAAATTTTCACAGGTTGGTTTTATTACATAAGTATCTCGATTTGTGAAAAGACTGGAAGCATTTATTTTACAGACACTTTACCCATGCTTGGGCTTTAAGGAGACAAGTGTCAAGACCGGGACTCGAACCCACGACACTCTGCTTGAGTCCAGTGTGCTTGACTGCTACCACGGCAACTCACAACCTGATATGGTCGTACCATTGGGCTGTGATAACCCGAAACCTCTGCAAATCTTAATTATTTCCTTAAGATTTACTTAATTAACAATAACAATAATAAGCACAAAAGCATCTCATGTAAGTAACTAGAGACTCGAGAAGAATTTACCTATTTGTCGGAAAAAAAATATAAATATGAAAGAAATGGCAGCAATTCGATAGTTAGAGACACTTCTACTCATACTTAATGTACAGGAAAAAAGCATTTTATTTGATCAGAACAAAATATATTTTCCGTGAAGAAAAAACAAAAATAAATGTCAGACCACGTACATCCTTCATTTTCCCCTTCATACGGTTACGATGATAAACCAAAATATGACAGAATCCAAAATGTTCCAAATATTGTATGAAATGGGTGCCGTTTTTGATAAAGATACAAAATGTACATGAAAGAGTGTAACATTAATGTTATTCGATACATGAAAGCAATGACCTTTTGCACATCGAGCGCAACTTGTGGATTGTTCCTTAGTTGTTCTTTTCGGTAGAGAGATGTATCGGTCGGTGTGCAACCGTTGGATTCAATGGCAACCGGGGCGTTTCCCATCCGTTTGTCGGCCCCGTATCCATTGCCGAACTAAAATTGAGTTTTTTCACCCCTTACTTTCTGCCAAGACTTCTACAAACCGTCACATTCTCAATCCGCATCATTCTACAGTCTGAATTACAGCATCTTGCACAAATTATTCTGGCAGGATTCTTTCAATTATTCATTCGATCAGGTTGGTTATAGTCACCATATTTCATTGTAGGCATGCATGGCTACATTTTCACCATTCTTCAGTGGAATGTCTACTGCCTATTTACAATTGATGAAATTTAATGCTTGATCAGCTGCTGGCTTTTACGAAATTGAATGGTCTTTGCGACCAAATGAATTTAAATGATCTTATTTGACCAGTGAATGCTTAACTGTAGAAACTTAATATGCTCTTAAATTTTTGACTGTTAAATGCTGGTACAAAGGAGCATTCATTTTCAAACGAAATTAAATGAGCCGGGTGATAAATGGAGTTTTTTGTTGAAATTGGCCGGTAAGATAACAAATCACATTAATATTATATTATCACATTACTTTTCAATACAGTGGCTCTTCTTCGGAAAAAAATCGAAAACAATGTGCCAAAAGTTGAAATTTACAGTTTCACGCGATAAAACTTCAGAAACTTAGGTAGCATACTCACAGGCCAAGGCGACTCCCACCAGCAGCAACGCAAGTTGCTTCATGGCTATAGCACCCGAATTCAATACAGCACGGTTAAAAGAAGGTACCTTAATCAAACTAGGATAAAGATATGATATATCCCAGCATCGAGAAACGGCAACGTTTTATACCGTCACGAGGCCCGTACAGGGTGGGCATACTATGCAAATTAGTTGCGTGACTTGGTGCTGATTGGTCAGAAACATTGAGCGCTTTGCTGAATGGGTAAACAGGCTTTGACACAATTCCAAGTAAACGATGTTATGCGCATGGATACGGAGTCCTACAACTCGTGGGACTATTTTGTTACCGCCCATGGGATGAGTCGAAGTTCGTGCGCATGGATATGTAACACGGTCTGACAGGGAAAATAAAACACAACAGCAACCTTTTGGCCCGTTTGTCAGCTAAAGTCTGAAAAAGAATACTTCTTTGAAATGACCACACATTGTATGCAAATTCGCTAGCTGGTGCAATGGACGAAAACGAGCAACAACTATTTGTGACAATGGGCATTTTTATCGAATATCAAACTCTGTTTTTCAAGGTCTGCCTGGGTCGGGGGCCAGCAACGGAGCAAACGTTCACAGTGTAAAACCATGGAGCTATAATATAGCTATATGGCTTTGTATTGACAACACTTGAGCAGTCGATCAGTGTTTTCTAGCTGCTGTCGAGATCATCTATTTTCAATTGTTGAAATTTCCACTCTGGACGGTTGCAGTTATTCCTATGGATATAAATGCATATGGGCCATACTCTTTTTAAAACCACCGATTCATTGTGAATTTGACCAACATTTATTTCCAAAACAAATGTCACTCAAATTAGCTTGTTGCAAATCGAAGCAACGAGGGCCTGGTTTTGAAGAAATAAATAAAATTGAAGATTTGTTTTAAAGCACACGGGCAACAGTGGTAATTGTCAACTATCCGCACTTTATGCGACCCGTCATAATATACACGTACATGAAATAACAAACCTGTAAAAATTTAAGCTCAATCGTTCATCAGAGTTATACGAAAACAGTGGGGGAAACCCCTTATAATATTATTTTCACTGTTTTCAAACATTGAATTGTTGTCCCGCGCAATCAAAACTTTAACTGTTCTTACCCAATTCTCAAGAACTGTAGCATTTCAGGCAAAAACATCTCGAGGTAAGTTTTCCACCATGACCATCTGTAAGTTATGTGCCGATATGTGAACATTTACTTTGTCAACATTACACCCTAAAAACCAAAGTGTTAAATCAACATTTAAAGGGTTCGGTCAGTGACAACACTTTGAAAGAGTTAAAAGCAACTCAATTAATTGAAAAGTTGAATTGAAACTATTAAAAGTCATAAAAACCTCAGCTTCTGAAACGTTTGTTTAACACTTGGTATTTGTTGAATCTAACTTTATAAAAGTGTTTTCACAGTGACCTAACCCTTTAAGTGTTGATTTAACACTTTGGTTTTTGTAGAGTGAAGGGGTAACATGGCCAGTTGCTTTTGAGGCTCCTCTGGTTTTCATTACCAGAAAGATAAAACAAAAATTAACAATTAAAAATTAAAAAATATATTTTTTTTAAGTGAAATAAATATTGTGCGTCCTTGTCTTTTGTCCTTCAACAGGAACGTGACCCAGCCGAGGCTGGAAGGTTAAATAGTTTGGTTCCTTTACATCAAAAAAGAAAATGAGATGGAGAACCACGGTGCTATCACTTTTGAGGACAGGGCACCTTGTGCATATATCTATTCCCAATTCCATGCATTCACAATGACAATAGGCCCCCTTATTAGAGTTTAAATTCTGTTAATATTATACCGGGACCAGACATTTTCCCTTTCAGCCTCGATTTGGATACATTAGGTTCAACGGGAAAAAACTAAAGATGGGTGCATCAGGATAAAGATCTACGTCAACAACCGTCAGTTGATGATTCAGACGATGATATGTTAGTCGCATGATGTTTTCCCGCTACTTGACGTAAGAGGCCTTGGATTCTTGGTATCAAAAACGCAAATAAAGTTTGTTTTGTTGTCTGTGCGGCTCTAGTATCGTATATGTATTTAACTGGTATGGACAACAATGGGGGACTTGTGCACACGAAACAGACCACTGGCCTCGTGTTTCCTTATTTGCTTTCCAAAGAAAGAGCCGATGGAAAATTACGATATCAAAGTGAATGAAGGTCTTACTGGTTGTGGCCCAGTGGCCGAGGGCTATTGCTTTCATGACATTTTATAATAACAATACAAATAATAATAATAATAATAATCAGTGAAAATTTGTAAAGCCTCAAATCCACATAAAGTGCTCATGGCGATTATGCATAAATGTACAAGAATACTGAAATATAAAAAAATACAAGGATTCAGAGAATTCAGAAAATAGCAGCATGCAAGTAGAATAAATCAAATAAACATGTTCACATTGTTTACAAAACAGTGACATTGAAATTATCAGGGCAAGATACTGATGTTGTTTTAGTGTTTAGTTTTGCCTTTTGTATTTACTGTTAATTCGTATTATAACACCAAATACTGCTGACCGAATACAATTTGATGCACAGTTTGCCCTCAAACGTTGATAAAGATTAATTGAACACTTGAATAAACTTCAAGGCCGTGCCACACGGGGCAATTTTTTACAGGCAACTTGGAGGCAACCAACTGCACTGCACACAAAAGGAACATTTTTGGCAGCACATTAGACATTCTTCTGGCTATGACTTACTATCCCCAAGAAAGTAATGAGAAAACTGAAAATGTGAATGAGTTTTCTTATTGGAGATTGCCTGGAACTGGTTGTTACACGATTAAAGGATTAGCAATCATTCCACACCGAGCGATTATAAACACTGTTCCATCACAGGAATCCATTCTGAATCCATTGGCTCGTAGAATCAGCTCATTATAGACCCACTACCTTTTTACCTCGGAAACCCCCGTAAAACCAAGGCACTTACCTCGAGTTACCGTTTGTTTAATTTCGCATTCATCCCTAAATTAGATGTTTTGTTTACTCGGGGTGTTTGTTTGTTTGTTTGTTTGTTTGTTCGTTTCTTTCTTTCTCTACTGTATAATGCATCGTTAAGAAGGATTCAATAGTTCCCAGAGTATTATGATGTATATGGCCATAAAAACGATCTAACACAAACCACTTTGGAAGATTAGATTCAAGAGTGGGTTCGGAAATCAGATCTTGCTTAAACTGACCTCGACCTTTGCCCTTGATAGAGAAGTGTCTTTCTGATTGGGAATAAAGGGCAATTTGTTTTGAAATCTCGCCATGAAACAACAGCATATCCTGATAACAAGAAATATAATCATTGAAGCATTCAAGGCTATCGATTGGGTTGTAGCTCCGCCCCCTAAATTCGCAAAAAAGAACAGTTTTTTAGGTTTGAGAAAAGGAAGCTTGGTGTTCCAGTGTGCCCGTTTCGAAAATAGAACTTTATCTTATTGCGTGCACAACGTTGAAGCTTGCTCTATGGTTGAAGCTAGCCTATTGGGTTCCCAGTGTGAAACTCATGCTTCCAGGATTTGAAATCGTCACAGATGTCCCTGACTTTTTTCGCAAACGTTGCAAACGCGTTCCGTGTTGAAAACGTGCACATTAGCAAAGGAAGAACTAGTCTAGGTTCCTAGACTATCCTTGTGCTTATACCGAAAAAAAAACACGAATGGCTCAATTCTAACAACAGAGGGTGTACCTAATTTGATAGCGCCCTCTATTGGTGATAGTTCCGGGGTGAACGCGGTCGGCGTGTTTTTTTTTTCCCAGGACGAATGTGGATAATTTACATAAAATGTGTGTGCGTAAACCCCAAATACCCTCGCACATGCGTGCTTGGACTTAAATAGTTGTGAGTCGATAGCACTATTCACGGATCTTAAACAATCGCGGACAAAATAACAAAGAAACATACAAAGCCCCAAAACAAAACGATTCTACATCATCAGGTACAAGATGACACTAACAAAATCGAGATTTTCCATACGATTTTGAAAACACCCCTAAGATCACAATGAGACAGTGGAATACTTTAGGAATGGCCATTAGCCTTGATGGTGTAACGATGTCTACAAATATCTACGAAGAGGGTTGTGGGTGATGATCGATTGTGGCCAACTTACAAATACTCAAGGGTAGACCTGTGCATTACAAATAGTCACTAGAAGGACCTTGGGCTAGCATGGTGGAATGAATGGGATAAGTCTTAATGGGGACCAGCTATTCCATTACTTTTTACAATATTATTGTGAGGCACCCAAACTAACCAAAATGTAATGTTTCACTGCAGTGTACGTTTTTGAGGCGTTTCTTCCTGTGCTGTATATACATATGTATGTTTCTTCTATAGTCTCAATCGCCCCCCCCCCCCCCCCGCAAAAACTGTAACTGTTAAAGAAATGCTTAATAATTATAAAATTTGTATCAATACTTTTAAATTTGTATCTACATTTGGTTATATATCTGTCTGTCTGTCGGTCTGGGCTTACGAGAGCGCGGCATGAGTTGTATACTACAGTAACTGTGGGATTTCCTTTACATTATGGGGTGATGCTCACAATGTTTATTTATTTATTTATTTATTCATTTTGATGTATAACAAAATATTAAAGACAAGGGACATGGATGTATTTATCTATAAAATAAGTCCCACTACCAAAATAAAAATAAGCTTTCCTCAAATAAAGTGAAGAATTGCTAAAATAAATTGCAGTACGTTCATAACGAGGCGTAGCAAGTGGGGAATCACACAATCGTTAGCAGATCAACCACAAACAGAACTTTGAAGTGGGTGATGAATTAAACATCGTGTTTTTTTTTTAGCTTACATGTTGTTTCTAGGATAAGATACACCATAGGCCAAAAGGCTCCGATGGTAAAACTAAAATCAAGTTGTGCTACGGAGACTGAGTCCACACGCATTGTTGTCCTCGTAGTACATGTACATGTTCATATTATACATGAACAACTCACAACTCTATGTATTAGGTCCAAGTACGCATGTGCGAGGGTATTTGGGGTTTACGCACGCCCACTTTATGTTAATTGCCCACGTTCGTACTGGGAAAAAAATACACAAACCGGCCGCTAGCAACATGTCAACAATCGTGTAGAACTCAATGGCATAGTTTAACATGCACTGCCTTGTTGTTTCTGGCGAAATTGATTAATTAATTCAACATACTTAATGGAAATTTGTCGCCTGAAATTACGAAGCTGAATGTAGTCGTGTTGTGGGAACACCATCCACGTCGTTCGTGTGGTTTGTAATCAGCAGCTGATCGGGGTAAGTGTTTAAAAACTCGGAAAAACTTTTGGACTAGTGAAGTTGTGTTTCTGTTGCATGTTGTTCAATTCAACTTCTTGGCAATCTCATCATGATTGATCATGGAGGTTAGTCCTTATTTTATCACTTTTTTGAGTCTTTGGCACGGAGTACGACCGTACAAAACTACAAGTCAAAATTTCCAAAAAAGGAGGACAGTGTCCCAGTAACTGGGGCGCTGCATGTACTCCTTTTTTGAGATTTTGACATTATCGGTCGTATAACTGGACTACATTCATACACTGTACAATACTTATACTTTGTTCTAGCTAGTACGACCGACAATGTCAAATCTCAAAAAAGGAGTATTGCGCCCCAGTTACTGCGTCTAGGTAGATAAATAGATGGTTAGAGAGTTAGACCATGGTGATGGAGGTTTCTGCCTCCATAATTAGACTAAACTCAGCATTTTATAGCCCCATACATTGTGCCAATACGCTGGACTCCCTCCGCTTCTTGGCCCAACGAACCCTGTCCTTTAAAACCAGACATCAACTTTCGAATCGAGACATACTTTTTTTGGCAAATTTATCCCTCAATGATTGGTCGGTCGTTGCTGTCAGACATATCAGACTCACAGGCAGAGTCTGGAGAAGATTTCCGCACGATCCCCCGTGCGATAAATCCTAGACTTTTGCTGGAATTTTATGTCAAATCTCGGTGATATAACTTAAGCCCATGTCATCAACGACGGCGGAGGAGCCATGATGGTTGCTGTTCAGCGCGGGTCGTATTCCTGCACTAGTCTTTATTCCAGCAGTCATTTTGTGACGTTTACCTGATAGTGGTGACGTCAAGGTGTCACGCAGCGGTAAACGTTCTTGAATGTGCTGACTGATTGCGCGCATTACCTTGATGTCACCACTATTAGGTGAACGTCGCAAAATGACTGCTTGAATAAAGACTAGTGCAGGAATACGACCCGCGCTGAACAGCAACCATCATGGCTCCTCCGCCGTCGTTGACATGGGCTTATATCACCGAGGTTTGACATAAAATTCCAGCAAAAGCCTAGGATTTATCGCACGGGGGATCGTGCGGAAATCTTCTCCAGACTCTGCCTGTGAGTCTGACATGTCTGACAGCAACGACCGACCGATCATTGAGGGATAAATTTGCCAAAAAAAGTAAGTCTCGATTCGAAAGTTGATGTCTGGTTTTAAAGGACAGGGTTTGTTGGGCCAAGAAGCGGAGGGAGTCCAGCGTATTGGCACAATGTATGGGGCTAACTCAGCATATGCCATTTAAGACCATGGGGGATGGAGCAAGTCAAAATATCAAAAGAGGAGTACAGTGCACCAGTTAACTATACCATTTAGAACGAGGAAGTTAGACTCATCTCATTTATATTCATATGAACTCTACTAAAAAACTAATTTACAATTTTTCAATTGAATTTCCAATCGGCAGAAATCTACTTGCATTACATGCTAAATTCCTTTTTCTTTAATTCTTAAAAAGACGACCAAAGCCCAGAGGGGAAGGGGAACGAAATTATGATTTTTTCAATAAAAAAATGCATTTCATAATGTTGATGAGGAGAAGAAAAAAGGCGTTCATTTGTGTAATGTATGGAGAATCAAAGGAAGAGATAGGCCTAATGGCAAAAATGTGGTATTTATCTCTTTCTTGGTCATTATCTCTTTCTTGGGCTCTCCATACAGAAGCATTTAGTATTTGTGTCGTGGAGTGTCGTGGCCGAGCGGTTAAGATCACCGGACTCAAGTTCTGGTGTTGTTGGCAGCAGTGTGTGGGTTCGAATCCCGGTCGCGGCACTTGTGTCCTTGAGCAAGATACTTTACCATAATTGCTTTGTCCTTTAGATGGGACAGTAAGCTGTAGGTCCCATGTACTAGGGTGGATAGTGCACGTAAAAGAACCCAGAACACTTATCGTGGAAGAGTAGGGGAATTACCCCGGTGTTTCTGGTTCACATGGCAAGCATCCTTATCTACAGGTTTCCTCAGGCTTGAGAGCTACAGTGATTAAGTTCACTTATGAGGCATCCTTGGTTTCATTACCAGAAATGTATATAAATAATAGTTTGGATGGGTGTCATGCTGCCTTCTACAATTTTTACCGTTTGTTGTTTATTTTTCCCTTTATCTGTAGTAAGCCATGGCCAAAGCACAGACAGCCATCAGTAACGTGACGGCCATGCTCAAAGATTGGGACAAAGGTTCCACATCAATAAGAGCCCAGATCCTCAATGACTTCATCAAGAGCAGTCAGAACAAGACGGGGCCAGAGTTGGAGGCGGACTTTGCTCAAGCAGCCAGCCTCTTCTTAGCTCGACTGACAGCCTGGATAAGGTTAACGTATCCTTAAGACTTAACATGTATCAGGGGTTAATGAATACAATCTTAGTTTTTTTTCCCTAACACCAATGTGTGTTGAGAACTGTATACTCAGTGCTTTCTAGTCCAGCGGGGCTGAAAAAAAAAAGAATCACAGGCTAATCAGGTGGGATTTGAACCCACGACCCCGCCATTCTAGAGCAGATGTCTTACCACTACTCACTAGACCATCGAGCATGCTCAATGAGAAGAGGCCAGTTTGAATCTTTTTCCTTATGACCTATGACCTAATCCAAAGCAGGGTTTTAAGACTGGCAGTTTAGATGTACATCAGCCTGGCTACCATGGGCGGCGTGCTGTATCGATACCTCTCGTCACTAACCGCTTGTAGGGCGCTTAGTACGCGCGTGTCAAAAGTATTTTAACGCAATTCCACTTCAAATGAATCATGTTTTTACATGGTCACCCTAAACTGCAAACGGTTATGCATGTCACAAAATCATAGAAGAATGTGAGGGGACCAGTTGCTGTATGACTTGATGCCTCTTTGGCGCGCATTGAGTGGATCAGCCACAGGCCTAATTAAAATGTGCTATACACTGGCACATTTTAATTAACCAACTCCAGGAGATATGAGCGGGCAAGGCATGATGGGAAAAATGGCACAGCGTGATCAATCACCCCTGGGAACGAGGTTGAAACATACGTATGCTCTTCCAGGTAAATTTGTATTGTTTATGGCCTGTCTGGGCAAGCGAGAACCATGTCTGTAGTGACATTGAGTGTGCACCATGCAGTGTGTCATTACATGTAAATGTCTATTCAATTTATATGACATGGTTAGATCAGTGCATAGAGTTCTATATAAGAACTAGAGGGAGCACTCGCGATGTCACGCACGGAACTCCGCTGACCCACCATGGACCAAAATCCCTCAGTTGCATACGAATGTCCTCTTAGAAAATGGTTGCTGTGTGAACTGATGAGTGACCAGTGTAAATGAATGGTCCGCGCCATTTTCTCAATGGTCAAAAATGCTCCTTGTCGGGCCGTGCCGCATGGTTTGTACACCCTCTATTTCTTATATATAACTCTGTAGACCAGGGCCCAATTTCATAGAGCTGCTTAACGGCCGATTTTCAGCTTACTGTGCGATTTCCATTTCATAGCGCTGCTAACCGTAAGCACACAAAAAGGCATGCTAACCTTCCGATGCTTACTGTAGGAAAATGAATGGCGTAACAATGCAAATTCTTGGTGAACGCGCAAGCTGGCCGCCTAGTTTTCGTGTTAACCTGTGAAATACGCTTAAGCTTAAGCAAATTTTTCTGCTATAGTTAGCGCAAAAATTTGCCTACCGTTAAGCAGCGCTATGAAATTGGGCCCAGTGCCTGTCTTTAACCTACAGGGGGACCAGTCTCTACTTAGAAGTCTCCCGTAACTGTCTGTTGCGATCAAAATAAACATCATTTGAGGTCAAACAATAATGTTGCTTTCAAAACAAGCTTTGCATTGTCTTTGCTCCAAGATCCTCACATTTATATAGGCTCTTTACATCCAGGGCATGTTTCAACTAAAGAGGGCGCTGCATAATATGAATTATGGCCCATTCATGAAAAGAATGCATCCTCTCTTAACGAGTAGTTTTTTTTTTTTTTTTTTTCAAATGCTGTGTTAATGTATACGATACTGATAAATTGTTCCATGGACCCAAGATCAATTTCTGCAGGGCTTCCTTAACTTTGTCTGACAGCTACATGGTTGGAACTTGTCTGAGTCAACAGCTACAGGCTCTCAGCATCTTCCTATCAGCGTCCAGTGGGTGAGATCTCTCCCTCTCCTCAGTCTCCATTACCCGTTCCTGAATTTTAACCCTCCTACTGTCTGACCATTTAACATTCACTGGTTGTTTGCATGCCATCAAACTTGGCGCCAATTTGTAGCCCAAACAATTTCCTTACAAATGACACCAACTACGATACTATGACATTCTGCAATCATGAGTTATGATCAAAATACTGTTACTTAACAAAATGGCAGCCATTTCGGACGCCATCTTGGATTTGGAAGGCCACCGCCACAAATTTGCAACGGCACACCAAGAAAATATTGTGTGTTATCATAAAATCTACCAGATAAACATAGTGAACTTACTTTGTACAGATGGGGCAATGGGGGTGCACAATTACAGTTTTCCACCATGATCATGTATGTGCAAATCTGTAAACCGATATTTTTTCAATCTTACCACCCCCTTTTTTTCAATCTTGTACACCCCCTTTAAAGAACCTTACATTCTTTACTGAACTAGCTTAATGCTTTCCCTGTTACCCCAGTCACAAGTTCCTGGCCGAGTTTCTTGAAGTGGGCGGAGTCTTGACCATCTTGGAGATTCTTGGTCTGAAACAGGCTAAGGAAGAGGACAAGGCACAGGCTCTGTATCTTCTGATGTGTATCGCTAACTCTGGACGCAAATACAAGGAACTAATCTGTGAAAGCTATGGTAACAAATATAAACTTGAGTGTCATAGGCATGTTGTGGCCGAGTGGTCTTGCACACCGGATTCAAGCTCTGGTGTTTCTGATCACCAGAGTATGGGTTCGAGTGGGTTCGAGTCCCGGTCGTGACACTTGTGTCCTTAAGCAAGACACTTAACCATTATTGCTTCGTCCTGCGGATGGGATGTAAAGCAGTAGGTCCCGTGTGTTGTGTAATGCATGTAAAAGAACCCAGTGACACTTATCGCTAAGAGAAGGGGTTCGCCCCGGTGTTTCTGGCAGTGGCTGCTGAATGCGCCGCAGCACCTTGTAAACCCTTTTAAGGTGCTACATAAATGGATCTCATAATTCAAAAACTTCAAAAACCTGTCGTAAATGCTAAATATTATTATTATTATTATTATAGTTTGACTGGTCTAGTGCACTGGGCACAAGTTCTGGTGTTGTCGTAGTGTGGGTGCGGTCTCGGTTGCACGGCGTGTATGTCCTTAACCAGTCGCCGCCAGGAATCTTCTTTTTTTTCCCGTCCAGCCTGACGGGATTATTTCTCGGAATGGCTGGAATCACTTTTCTTTGAGAGTACCGCTGGCACAAAGAAACCTTGGCTTGACAAAGCCAAAAGAACAAAGATTCTATTTAAAGCGCCTGGATTTTTGTTTTCTCTGTCGAGAAAATGTCAAATACAGGTACCTTGAATTGCAAAAAACTTGGCTGTGAGCTTTGGCACAGGATTGGTACTAAACATGGAACCAAGGCTGGATTCCCGGTTCACTCTGACTTTTACCTCCATTGAGCTGAAATACTAATAATAAACAGCGGTGGAAGCCTCAAGATGTTTCGTAGTCCTCTTCTTAGAACAAAAATTTCCTTTGTTTGCATTGTTCTGAGCATGCACACATTTCAGAGAACAATGGATTTACCTGGTAAGTCTGCTGCCCACCAGTGTCCTTAAAAAGTTTCCCATTACCCTTGCTTCATGGTTAAAAATTGGCAAAATATTTAAGACCATGTTTCCTCTTAGTGTGGATGGAAGGAAGCATGAAACGGCATGTGCGTGCTCTGCGCACGCTCCGTAGTGGAATGTCCGGGCGACCTTTGTTCCGGTATTCTGATTTTACACAATGGCGTCTGTAAACATCACCCATTTGCTGGCTCTGACGATATTTTTGTGTGTACCTGACATTCGGACCCACCTGGTTTAAGCAAGACACTGAACCATAATTGCCTTGTCCTTCGAATGGGACGTAATACTTTGGTGCTGTGTAATGCATTTTTATAGAGCCCAGTACAGTTATCATTAAGAGAAGGGACTTCTCCTAATTCTGTCATGTCTGCAGATCACACCGTAGCACCATTTAAATCTTTACAAGACCCCTACCTTTTGGGTCTCATAATTCAAAATAGCCCTGTATTCCTGTTGTAAAATAATGAGTGCTTCGAAACGTAATAATAATATTAATAATTAGTTTTTGTATAGCGCTTTATCTACGGGCGTCTCAAAGCGCTTATTATTATTCTAAGACGATTTTGATTAATGAGACACATTTATGTAGCACCTTATAAAGGTTTACAAGCAGCCACTGCCAGAAACACCCAGGGCAGAACCCTTCTCTTAGCTATAAGTGTAACTGGGTTCTTTTACGTGCATTACACAACGCACGGGACCTACGGCTTTACGTCCCATCCGAAGGATGAAGCAATAATGGTTAAGTGTCTTGCTTAAGGACGCAAGTGTCAAGACTGGGACTCGAACCCATACTCTGCTGATCAGAAACACAAGAGCTTGAGTCCGGTGTTCTTATCCGCTCGGCCACAACATGTCATAGATGAAGACGTACATAGATAAAGTGCTGTATAAGATTTGTCTATGGTTATTATAATACAGCTGAAAGTTTCTTATGGGCAAAGTTTCTCATCTACAACTCTTAGCCTAATTCTTGTGCCTTACCTTCGTCTTTATTCTTCCCTCTCAGGGATAAGAGCAGTCGCTGAGTGTCTCGCTCGCTCCAAGTCCGAAGAGACTCAAGAATGTGCGCGGAACATGTTGCAGACTCTCGCCCAGGGTAACCCTAAATTTGAGAACCAGGTGTACAAGGGGTTGATCGCACTGTTGCCATCCAGCTCTCCAAAGGCTCAACAGATGGCCGCGCAGACGTTACGGATTGTACAGGTTAGGATTGACAATGAGCAGCAGCATGGTCACTGGGGGGTAGAGGCCCCCCCACAGATTCTCAGTACCCCCCAGGTGCCCCCATGAAAAATATCCAGTACTATGTAATTCATTAAAAAGCATGGTCCCTCGCCTTCCACCTCTAGGTCACTGGTTCGAACCCTGCCAGGGGCACTATGTGGATTGGGTTTTTCAGTCCCTACCTGATTGCGCGGGCTCTTCCTGGAATAAATCTCTTGGTTTTCCTCCCACATCTTAAACTGAAACTTCCTTGTCTTCTCTCCATGGGGTTCTTGGCTAGTATAGTGATTAAGTTCGCTTTTCTGAGAATCTTTGGCTTCACAACCAGAATTAATAAATAAATAAATACATTTTTAAGGAGTGAGTGACAAAAGAAGACCAGTATTGAATTGAAGGTATGTTTACCAGTCATACGTTTATTTGATTTTGTTTGATCAGAAAATTGTTCGGCAAGCCAATCCAAACATAGTGGAGCCGCTGGTGGATCTACTCAAGTCGTATCACCTGGAGGTTCAATTTGAAGGTAAACAGATCATAAGACTTTGGGGGTATATAAATGGGTACCTGCGAGTGTAGAGGTCGATATTGTGTTTGAAAAAAACCTTCGGAGCGCCACGGCAGCTCGGGGCTGTATACTCCCCAGGGAGCTGAGAAAGATTACAGGAATGTTATTGGCTTGTCATGGCCGAGCGGATAAGAACACCGGACTCAAGCTCTGGTGTTTCTGATCAGCAGAGTGTGGGTTTGAATCCCGGTCGTGACACTTGTGTCCTTAAGCAAGACACTTAACCATTATTGCTGCGTCCTTCGGATGGGACGTAAAGCCGTAGGTCCCGTGTGTTGTGTAATGCACGTAAAAGAACCCAGTGCACTTATCGAAAAGAGAAGGGGTTCGCCCCGGTGTTCCTGGTTTGATCGGCTGCAGATTGCGCCACAGCACCTTGTAAACCATTACATGGTGCTGAAGGAACAGGTCTCATACTTCATAACTCCGAATACCTTGCAGGATAAATACTGTGCGCTTAGAAGCGCCCTATAAATGTAATTATTGTTATTATTATTATTATTGGCCACTAATATAAAGCTCATTGAGACGTTATTGTGAAATGCGCTATATAAGAACTGGTTATTATTATTATTGCTATTTATGACATGTTTTATACACTTAGCAGTGAGCAATATCATAAGTTGGGTGATAAATGTCATCAGATGGAGTCATCATTCAATCATTTTAAATGTTGTTTATCTGTTCGGCAGCAATTGAATTAATCAAAGACCTGATGTCTTATGATGTCCAGGAGCAGCTGTTGTCCAGCCTCATCAGTGCCCTCGTCCCTGTCAAGGATAAACTCCTCATGAGACCAGAAATTTTAGATGGTAAGCAGTAATTACTTCCCTCCCCACACTTTCCTTTCCTATGGGGAGCCATCAATGGCAAAGCAAAAACAGACAATCAAGCCTGAGTTTTTGCCAACCAAGATGGAGAAACTATGGGGAGCCATCAAGGCAAAGCAAAAACAGATAATCACAGTGTGCAAAAATGTTAAACAGATGTTCACAAATTGTTTAGAATTTGTTGGAAACAAACCAACCAATAATGGGATGTATTTTCTTTCAATAGAAAGTTTGCAAAAATGTTGAATCTGGTCACAACGTCTGTCAACAAGACTTGAATGTTTTGCTACATTTGGCCGTCCATGCCAACCAGCGCGGTTTGTTTTTCGACAATAGAAACATCTTTATTCACGAGACACATTTGTGAGAACATTTTTAGGATGTGGACGTGGCCATTTTATTACATCATGTTATTGTACGTGCATGGCAAATTGATATCATGTGTGTAATGGCAAAACATACCAGATCGTTGCTATGCCATTCAAATCGACCAAAAACAAATATTAGCAAATACTTGATGGGCATTGTAATTTTGCCACACGCATGTCAAGTAGTACCACTTTGCCATACGTGTGTAATAAGCAATATCATTTTGCCATACTCGCATTTCACGTAATATCTGCCATACACGCACTTATTTCATCGGTACATTTGTTTTGGGGGTTGCCAGCTGCCGTATAACCAGGGTTCACACCCAAGTTTACGATACAACCTGGGAAGCGGCAATACAGGGATCACCTTCAGGGGATGTGACTTTTTATTTTTGAATATCAAGCAATAAACCACAAGGGAAACTGGCTGGGTGAATTCATAAGTATCTTTTGGGGTGAATGAAGAAAAAAATGACTAAAACAGGATTTGAACCTGCGACCTCTAGATCAACAGGCTGGCTCCAGCTGAGCTATCTAGCCCTAATTTTGGTGGCCTCCCTATTTTATCAATATCTTTGTTGAGGGGTAGGGGGTGGGGAGGTGCCCGTCAGAAGTCGTACAAAACATTTTTTTTCTTTTCCTGGTTTGTTATGAATTAGACCCAAGTGCGCCAGAACTGAAACGCCCTCTCCCTGTCTATGTGCAGCAAGCAGCCGCAGCAAAAGTTACAGGGTAAGTGGGACCTCTGTCAAATTTTTGTCTCTTGTTTTTGGAGTTGACTTTATTGTTTTTCTTTTAGTTGCTAAATTTGTCCGGTTATACCAAACTGTTGATTTACTTCGGCCTCAAATTGTGAATGGTGGGCTGATTTCTTTACGTTATTTCAATCATACATTTTTGTATGTTTGTGTTTTACACTCTTTTTTGTTACAATTTGTAGAACACGAACCATAGAATCTTAGCAGGTGCTGTAATGAAGAGCAGACTCATGCACTAGCTGCTCTCACTCGAAGAACTGCTCTATAGATGGAATGTCGCAATGCGAATTACTTGATGCTAACAACATAAGAACATACCTCACCGTGCAAGACAAGCAGTTTTGATCTAGTCAGTTCACAACTATGGAATCAAGGGCTTTTTCCAAACCTTGGCCTAGGCTCTGGATCCAGCTTCGACTTCAACATCAATTTTGGAGCAGTGTACATTTTTGCATGGGGTTTCCAACATCAAACCGAGACAGAGAGCTTGAGACGGAGTCTAAGTTGAGGTTTGGGTAAAAGTCTCAAGCTGAGACAAGAAGCACACCTCAAATTAACCCACTGCACCCACAGCAATTGCCGTGGTGCCCTTTGCTTTTGCCATGGTGCCCTTTGCAATATTCCAATACAGGGAGGGAGGGAGTTGTCTGGCCCTGTTTTGTAGTGGTTAAGAATCACACTGTAAGATACAGGGAACAGGACTAAGATGGTGGTAGTTTAACAGAGGTTATATTTCAAATTCATTCAGTGTTCTAGTTCGTGACATGAGAGAGATAGCCCAGAAGCTCATCCAGAAGAGATGCGTGCATAATTTAATGGTTGCCATGGGCAACGAGGATCATGCTGATAGCCAACGACAGGCCAGTATGACGCTAGAGGTACGTGGGCCATCCCCCCCCCCCCCACCCAGCCAATCTCCACATTAATCATTACTTCAGTGTCCGGAGCCCAATTTCTATAAAGAGCTAAGATTTATCTTTATTTGTATTGTGTCATCAAATCTTGCTTAGCATTTCCACAGATACAGAGGGGTGTTTGTAATCACATCTTGCTTAGCATTTCCACAGATACAGAGGGGGTGTTTGTAATCACATCTTGCTTAGCATTTCCACAGATACAGGGGGGTGTTTGTAATCACATCTTGCTTAGCATTTCCACAGATACAGGGGGTTGTTTGTAATCACATCTTGGTTAGCATTTCCACAGATACAGGGGGGTGTTTGTAATCACATCTTGCTTAGCATTTCCACAGATACAGGGGGGTGTTTGTAATCACATCTTGCTTAGCATTTCCACAGATACAGGGGGGTGTTTGTAATCACATCTTGCTTAGCATTTCCACAGATACAGGGGGGTGTTTGTAATCACATCTTGATTAGCATTTCCACAGATACAGGGGGGTGTTTGTAATCACATCTTGCTTAGCATTTCCACAGATACAGGGGGGTGTTGTAATCACATCTTGCTTAGCATTTCCACAGATACAGGGGGGTGTTTGTAATCACATCTTGCTTAGCATTTCCACAGATACAGGGGGGTGTTTGTAATCACATCTTGCTTAGCATTTCCACAGATACAGGGGGGTGTTTGTAATCACATCTCGCTTAGCATTTCCACAGATACAGGGGGGTGTTTGTAATCACATCTTGCTTAGCATTTCCACAGATACAGGGGGGTGTTGTAATCACATCTTGCTTAGCATTTCCACAGATACAGGGGGGTGTTTGTAATCACATCTTGCTTAGCATTTCCACAGATACAGGGGGGTGTTTGTAATCACATCTTGCTTAGCATTTCCACAGATACAGGGGGGTGTTTGTAATCACATCTCGCTTAGCATTTCCACAGATACAGGGGGGTGTTTGTAATCACATCTTGCTTAGCATTTCCACAGATACAGGGGGGTGTTGTAATCACATCTTGCTTAGCATTTCCACAGATACAGGGGGGTGTTTGTAATCACATCTTGCTTAGCATTTCCACAGATACAGGGGGGTGTTTGTAATCACATCTTGCTTAGCATTTCCACAGATACAGGGGGTTGTTTGTATAGTAGAGCAGACTGCAGCGAACCATTCAGAAGAAACAAAGCGATCCTTTTGAGAGAAATATACACCCTCTAAATTTCACTCAATGACCCTCCTTGTTTTTCTCCAGAGGTCAAATAATGATCACCGATTTTTTTCCCCTTTTAGTACTTAGCAAGCACCTTTCCTATCGTCGATGAAAACATCCGTGAGGCCATGGGAGACGCCCTCTATCAGCTCTTCATGGTAAGTCTCAAAACACCTCACCCTCGTTAACTGTTCTTGTTACTGTTCCCACTTCAGCCCTAAATTACGTCAGCCTCATTTACAGATTGCATGAACATCTAGGCCCCGTTACATAATGTTTTTGTAGTAAGAAGATTGCCGTGCTCAGTCAAAATTAGCAGGGGACCAGCCAAGGGCAATAATGGATAGCATGATACTTTGGTTGGTATCTTAACTTTGCTCAGTCCTGTGGGACTGACTTTGACAACCTTGAATGTATTGTTTGTTTGCTTGATTGTTTGTTTGTTTGTTTGTTTGTTTGTGCAGGCCAACCCTGAGATGCTATACATGAACATGAATGCGGTCCAAGCAGATGTTCTCCGTTCCAACAAGGTCAACATCCCTGGAAGTAAGATTCAGAAGTGTATCAGTCAGTTTTGATTTTGCCGTGATTTGAATTTTGATGTTAATGTTGTTCTTGAATAGAATAGTAGCGTGTGGTGGCCAAGTTCTGGTGGCTGAGTCACTGGGGTTCGGGTTCGAGTCCCGGTCGCGACACTTGTGTCCCTGAGCAAGACACTGAACTATAATTGCTTCACAGTGTGTTACATCCTCATTCATACAATGGCTGCACTATATGAGAAAGAGAAAAAAAAGAATTCCGTAAAATGACCTGGGCGGGAATCGAACCCAGTTCAGCACTGGTAAGATGAAAAACATAAATGTAAGGATATATCTTACATGGTATAAAGATAATGAGGGTAGAAAACTTTCCTTGAAATATTTCTGCCTGACGTGTTATCGTTTTTAAATGATAAATGAAATAAGATCTAAAATTAGTTTTCGTCTCAGTGAGATGAAAATTCAGCCTATACGAATTCGTAGAAAAATGCTGAATGCATTTTTATCGTTTTCTCACATATTAGACAACGAAATGAGCTGAAATTGAGTTGAAAGTCGGTTTTATAACACACATCTTGATTTGTGCAAAGAATGAAAAGCATTTACAGACACTTTACCAGTGTTGAGGGGCGTTAATTAAGGCAGTCAAATTCAAATAATTTCATACTTTCTTAATTGATTTATTTATCATTTTATTTTATTTTCTTCAGTTGTTGAGGGCCTGGAGTGAGAGCCATCAGCTGTTTTAAACCAAACTTCATCCAAGAAACGACTCCATCCACGATGTAATACCTCTCTAATTTGTAAATGACTGAATTGGTATGATATGTTTATTACTGTAAATACCCTGTTTTTGTTGTGTGGTTTTTTTTTCTCTCTTTTTTCGTGAACTGAATTGAATATCCGTCCAGACAATTTTAAAATTGTATTCTTATTTTTTTAATATCAAGCAACAAACCACAAGGGAAACTTACTGGGTAAAGTCGTAAATCAATTTTGGGGTGAACAAAGAAAAATTGACTGGAGTGGGATTTGAACCTGGGACCAATGGCTTAACGTACCAAGGCTCTACCAACTGAGCTATCCAGCCCTAATGTTTGCCGTCTCCCTATTTTGTCAATATCTTTGTTCGGGGGTTGGGGGGTGGGGGTGCCAGTCAGAAGCCATTCTTATGTTTTTGAGGAAGGTCTCAATTACAAGGCATTAAAGATGAGGTGAGGGCGATAATCAAATGAAAAAGGAAACGGGGGGGGGGGGGGGGGCGAAGGCAAAGATTGGTTTCATTACCAGTAATGTAATAACAATAATGTATAAATGTTTTAAAACTGTTTAAACTATTTGCTGTCTTTTTGGGGTTTTCATTTCTTTATGTTGTGATTGCTTTGATGAAAGTTCAAAACAGGACCCAATTTCATAAAGCCTGTAAGAAGACGACATTAACAGAATTTCTATTTCATAAACACTGCAGAGCAAAATGCACGACAACCTCCCCGGGGGTTGCTGTAAGCAGATGAGTGACGCAACAAAGGCATCCAGGTTGGCTCAGTGCTTTCTTTCCCTGCCTTTCACCTCTGTGGACCCCCGGTTCGAATCCCGGACTGGAGCCTTGCATGTGGATTGGGTTTTCAGGCCCTACCTGATTGCATGGGTTTTCACTATTTGGGGTTTTCCTCCCACATCTAAAACTGACATTTCTTCAACATCTTCTCGACACAGGTATCTTCAGGCCTACGGGTCACAGTGCTAGTCACTTTTGAAGGTCCCTTGGTTTCATTACCAGAAAAGTTAAATAATGATTATAATAAAAAGCAAATTATCCATTGTGAGTACACACACGCACTGTCAAATCTTCTCGGTCGTTTATGAAATACACTTTATTTTATATACATGTTTTTCTGCAACAGAAAGTACACAAATCGACTTACAATTAAACAGTTGTATGAAATTGGGTTGGTTGTATGTTGTTGTTACTGTAAAACTTGAAGGAAAAAAAATGGTAAATGCGCTCTCCAAAAAAGCAATCGTGAATTGTACCTTGAAGTATCTTCACTGGAGGCATTTTATCAGCAGGCTAACAACTTGGCGGTAAAACCAACTGCTCTGCATGGGATAGGAGCACTACAGTAGCATCAGAGACTGTACGAGTGAGTGGATATCGTGGCCGAGCGGTTAAGATCACCGGACTCAAGTTCTGGTGTTGTTGGCAGCAGAGTGTGGGTTCGAATCCCGGTCGCGGCACTTGTGTCCTTGAGCAAGATACTTTACAATAATTGCTTTGTCCTTCGGATGGGACATTAAGCCGTAGGTCCTGTGTACTAGGATAGGTAGTGCACGTAAAAGAACTCAGAACACTTATCGTGAAAGAGCAGGGGTTTACCCCGGTGTTTCTGGTTCACATGGCAAGCACCCTTATCTACAGGTTTCCTCAGGCTTCCGAGCTACAGTGATTAAGTTCGCTTATGAGGCATCCTTGGTTTCATTACCAGAAATATATAATAACAAAATAACTAATTTCGCATTCCTATGGAGATTTCTTTTGTTCATTCATTTGTCCCTGTACGTAACATCCTCACGCAGACTTTGTAGACAAAATTCCTTGTGGAGCAGCCCTCCACCAGGCCCCACCCCACTTGGCTACACCATGGTGCACCACTGGTTTCACTCTTCCTTTCATTTGTAAATGTACAATAGCAATAAAGATCTAGGATGGTTGAGTTGGAAATGGTGGCGGGTGGCAACTCTGAATAAAGACCAAGTAAAAATAAAGTTCTAATGAAGCTTAATGGAAAAAAAAGAGAAGAAAAACCTAAAAATGATTAAGTTTACATTTTGCTTATAAGATTTGTTTTCACCATCCTTTTTTGCATTTATTTTGGATTTCTATCGCATAGTCCCTGTTTTGCTTTTACCAGGGTTCTCGATTTTTCTTTGAAAATCTTCATCCCCTGCCCACCTTGTAAATCACTCTGCCCCCTCCCCCCTTCCTCGGGCCCAATTTCATAGGGATGGTTAAGCACAAAAGGCAGCTAAGCACAACAAAATTATGCTTACCAGAATAAGGTTACCAGCCCAAACAACATGTCTTATGTAAAAAATGTGACTGGTATTCTGCTTCTTTTTGCTCAGCATTTTTCTGCTTAACCAGCCCTATAAAATTGGGTCCTGGCTGCACTTAACCAGTCCAGGGCCCAAGTTCATAGAGCTGCTTAAGCGGGGAAAAAAATGCTTAACAATTGTATGCTAAGCAAAAGTGAGCAGGATACCAGTCACAAAAAGTACATGTGATATGGTATTTTTAATGGTAACCTTAATCTGGTAAGCATATTTTTTGTTGTGCTTAGCTACTTGTGGTGCTTAAGGTGCTCTTTGAAATTGCGCCCTAGGTATTTATGACCAGTATTTGAGTCTTAAAAAACACCATCAAATAAGCATAAAGACAGATTTTAAAAGACAGGAAAATTGAGAGGAGAGAAGATAACTTACGAAACTTTGTCCACCTTTTTAAGTCTCTGTCTTAGTTTTTAAACTTTGCTTCGCATCCATGTAAACCTTACAACGTGTGCTGCTTGAAATTACCTTTATTGACAAATTCAACCAAGTGATCTGGTTTTACTTATGTGTATTGTCTAGCACCGAGGCTTTTTTAGAACATCTCCTGGAAGATCAAGGACATGACCCCGGCCCTGTCGCTGGGTTGAAAGAGGAAGGCCGTTCACTTGTTATTATGACACCCTTACCCTAATTTCCCTTAAAAGGTACACCTGTAAATGCGGCAATGGATTACGATACTTTCGTTTGGTGATATCGTTTCCATTTTTAAGGGGAGAGGAACGGGGTCACGTTCCCCCTCCCCCAATACTGATGTCCATGCCGCCCCCCCCCCCGGTTACCGGAATAAAGATGATGTTACTTTTTTTATAAGGTTTTGTGTAGTAATTGTAATGTTTTAAACTATTTCTTCTTTTATCATTGTATTGTTTTACCTCCACGTCATAATGTCTTGTAAAAAAGATTGAAAGCGAGCGCTTAAAGCCAGCTCAACATTGTTTTTATTTTTCTATTTTTATGGAAGTCGCCAGACACACAAGGCCAGTAAGCCACTCGAGGTGTGGGCTACAAATCAGCTGTTTTCCCAGGGGCCATTGCCACCAACTCCCGGCTGAAACAGGGTAACCCCCTTTACAGTCCGTAAGGATGTAGAAGAAAGCCATAAATGTTCACAGATTCACTTATATCTAAAGATAGTGATGGTAGAAAACTTTTCTGGAACATTTTTTTTCTGCCTGAAGTGTTATCGTTTTTAAATAAATGAAATAAGATCCAAAACTCTGCCTATCGGAAGGCATACAAAAATGCTGAATGCATTTTGACCGTTTTCTCACAAATGAAACAACGAAATGAGCTGACATTTTCACAGGTTGGTTTTATTACAAATATCTTGATTTGTGCAAAGAATGGAAGCATTTACAGTCAATTTACCGATGTTGAGCTGCGGCTTTAAATTGATTGAGTCTTTGCAGAAATTGGCTGGGAAAACTTATTATTTTAATCATTATGATATGTTGGTGAAAGCTTTCAACTGAAGTACGCAACCTTGCTTCGTGGGCAGCGCCGTAACTAGGGTAAAATTTTAGGGGGGGGCACAAGGGGTGCACCATTTTTCCTAGGGGGGGGGGCACTTTTGGCCAATTAAAAATGTAGTTTCCGTTTGTATTTTTCATAAACAAGCCTTTTTTGAGTGTTTTCTGACGTGTTGACGTAAAACAAAATACATTATGTGTGTAAATAAATAAAAATAGTTTTAAAAACATCAAAATTACTACGTAACTGCTCATAAAATGTAACATTTTATTCTGGTAATTTTTAATCTCAAAAGTCCAGATTTCAAATGGGGTGGGCACCCGGGGGCACGGACTTCAGTAGGGGGCACGTAGGGGGCACGTAGGGGGCACGTGCGTAACTTAGTTACGCCACTGTTCATGGGGTGTTGCTGCTTTCTGTCATCCTTGAGAAGAAACAAGCAAGGGAGGAAGATACCTTAAATCATCGTAGTACTATTTTTATTGTTGTTTGCAAACATTATCAACCTCACGTGCTACTGAGAAAAGAAAAGTGGATTTGAACTCGAGGGGAGACACCCTTTGTATTTTAATTTTTGTTTTCTCCTTTCACAAGGGAAAGCAGTTACATCAGTTTCAAATTGAAGATCCAGCTGTGGCGCCCAGGCCGCATAAATAATAGTGACTTCTGTTTTTGAAGACACTTTTGGCCGAAATCCAGTTTCTGTTAAAACACAACTCGCGCTCCGCCAGGAATATCCAAGAGGCCAAAACAAACGGCACTGCATGGGTTGAGGGTAGTTTAAACAGATTTCTTTTATATTTATTATTACTTTAATTTTTACAGAATGATTTATTTCCACTTGACTTTTAGGTTATAGCCCACAACTCTGCTATTGTATGTAAATCGTAACCTGCAGCTCAGATCTATGGGGGATATATCCACGAACCCGTGACTGATATTTGGGCGGTTTTAAAACTTACACTTTCTATTAGTCCTTGTTTTTGAATACAATGATTAACTCCCCGTGAGGGAGCATAGTACGATTCAATGGGAGACTTTTGAGACGATAGCGGGCGTCCCACAGACCGGTCCTTTTTCCATTGTTCTCAGCGATGAAAACAATGGAAAAGGACCGGTCTGTGGGACGCCCGCTATTGTCTCAAAGGTCTCCCATTGTGAGGAGGGGGAGGTTGCCCGCGGGCACGGGTGAGGGTGACGTAAACGATACACGATAAGTTATCGTGTACGTACACGATAAGTCCAAACTTAACATGTACGTACACGATAAGCTGGAGAATTATCGTGTACGAATAAGATAAGTTTGGACTTATCGTGTACGTACACGATACCTATTGTGTACGTACACGATACCTATTGTGTACGTACACGATAACTAACGTGTACGTACACGATAAGAGAGATTTTGTTTTATTCACGTGGCGGCATTAAGCTTCCGTTCATAAGTAAAGATGGTCACGGTGGAAAATTTCCCTTGAAAAAATACTTATGCCCGAAATGCTATGTAGTTTTTGAGAAACGAGTGTAAAACAATTAGTTTTGATCTTGCAAAACCAAAACTCGATGTTTGAAAACAATGAAAAAAATGGGGGGGGGGGGTTCCACTATTTTCTCGTGACTCCGATGAGCGATCGAGCTTAAACTTTCACAGGTTTGTTATTTCATGTATGTATTATGTTGGGTCACACAAAGTGAGGATACTGGTCTTATGTTGTCCGCGTGTTTTAATTCTTGGTTTCAACGGGTCTACATGCTTACATTCTCAATCAGTTTAGATTTATTTTTTTCTTGTTCTGTTTTGTTCTTGTAAGTTCTTTCCTTCGACCTTGTATATGGGCCTTTTTTTATACCGTCCTCCGACGACGCAGCGTCCTTCCCCGTATTTCCTTTTTACCTTGTTGTCCGTGTTCAATTTGGTATTTTGTGAACTTCTTCTTCATTCTGATCCGCGGCCCAGGCAGACCACCATGGAAATCAGTCTTGGTCTTCGAATAAGTATCGATTGTCAAAAAGAAGTCACAGCTCGAGTCGTTTTTTTTACCAGGGCCCATTGCACCAGCTAGCAAATTTGCATACAATGTGTAGCCATTTCAAATAAGTATTCTTTTAACTTGTTTACCATTTGCCAAGCGTGACAAGTTGGGAGGTCACAGTAGTCACGTTTGAGTATTGAGCAGTGTATTTTTCAAAGATACACTCACAGGCGCGGCGCAGTATTAAAAAATTGTAAAGGAACGTTGTAAAACTGAAACAGAATTATAAAGCAGCGACCAGCGTACGAGACTATATTTTTTTTTGAAAATTAATTTTACACAAAGGGAACATATCCCAGAACTTGTACTTTGACGAACCAGTGGCGTAGCCAGGTTTTTTCACTTGGGGGTGGGGGGGGGCATTGCTTTTTAGTGGGTGTCCATATAGCCTTGTATCAAGGCATTTGTGGCTTATTAGGCATCGGTGTGTAGCCGCGAAGCCACTGCAGCGAAGACCAAGTAAGCGCGCACGACGAGTGGCGAAGCCACGAGGGCCTTTTCCAACTTGCCAGGAAATTCTAATGTATTTCTTTATTTTCTCGATTTTTGCTACCCTAACAGGGTAGCAAAATTCCTAGCCAATCAGAAGCGATGTGGTCATCATGCGTTAACCTCATCAGCATTGTGATTGGCTAACCCTTCAGTGCTGTTCTTATTTGCCTTCATATATACACGCACTAAATTCGGAAACATGGAATTAGTGCCAAGACTGTTTACCCATCCAGCAAAGTTACTCAGTGTTTCTGACCAATCAGCAACAAGTCACGCAACTAATTTGCATAGTTCTTGCACCCTATCCGGGCCCTGTACAGTATAAAACGTTTCGGTTTGTCGATGGTAGAATCATCTTTGTGCTGCCCGATTTGTGCCAAGACTGCCTTACCCACAGGGCTATCTTCTCTTTCGTCTTGCGCTGAACTTGAGTTTTGTGAGCCATGAAGCAACTTGCGTTGCTGCTGGTGGGAGTCGCCTTGGTCTGTAAGTATGCTACCTAAGTTTCTAAAGTTTTATCGCGTGAAGCTGTACATTTTCCAAACTACTATAATCTCAAACGTTTTTCCTGGCTTGGCAAAAGCTATTAATCAATAGTTATGAAGAATGAGACCACCCTCCCTGGAGAATAAAGGAATGATTGATATTATTGTTATTGTCCATTTTTCCAAACCTTAATGAAATTTGAACCCAACTTTAGCAATAGACCTATAGGCCTACTGGGGTTTGCAAACGAGTTCGCTGAACAAAAGTTCTCAAGGAAATATTTTGAAAATACGATATTCCAGATGAAGCGAATTGCCATGTCAACTAGGAGGACCGAATCATGAACCAGAGGCGGTGACGTCATAACGTGGCTTCCGGTGGGAGATGCTGTGAGCATAATCATAGAGTGATGCAGATAAACCGATCCATTAAGCCCCGCCCACTAACTTATTGACCAATCACAGCAGTGGTTGCATCTCCGTACACATTGTGGGCAGCACAATGTGCGTCTCTTCAATGCCACACTGCACGACATGAACGCGCACGCTATAAGTACGCGCACACATGCTTACATTTCCAGTAGGATTTTATCGTCACGGACTTTTGTCGGACTTTTGGTGGCGTAGCCAAGGGTGGTAGGGGTGTTGGGAAGGGGGTGGTGGACATTTTGCGCTGCAATCACCAAAGTTTGTCAAACGGTACAATTATGTTCAGTTGATCAGCTCACACCACCAGTATGCAGGGAACTACCGTGGCAGGGCAAAAAACGTGTCCTTAGCTCGCAGTCGTTTGACACTTGCAGCAGAATTTGAGGTGTGTCTAGTGAGCACATCCATCCTTCATACACTGCCCCTAAGTATACGCTGTCAGATCTGCTTCATCTACTTCGTCATCGTCATCAAATGATGTTGTAAAAGCGTAACTCGTTGCGAATCCCGTGGTGGAGTATATGGACATAAATTCTAGTGGGGATCCAAGGGGGCGAAGCCCGCGGACGCTCTTTACGGCTTTTAGTGTTTTCAGAGCGTTGATGACCGTACGTTGCCGAGAATATTAAATTTGTTTGACTTCTCACACTACAAGGATAAAAAATTAAAATTTTCAGTCTGCAAATCTAGTAGGCAAATCTCTAGGCTAGGCGGATGGATTCAGCCCGAACCCTTATCACTTGAGTAAGTTTGGTGCTCGATTTGCCGACTGTGGCTCTAAATGCCGACTTAGAAAAAATATGGGGGTGGTGTCACACACCCCCACCCTGTCCCCGGTCGCTACGCCGCTGGCCCCAATTGTCGATTCATTGAAGTTCTTAATTTTTTTAAACAATTTCTTCTTCCGTGATTGGCTCACCACGGAAACCACATAGCTGAGACACTTTCTCTTCTTGACAGGTTTGTTTGCCCAATCAGCCGCTCCGTATCCATAAAAACACTCGTCTACCCGGGCTCCACTCTGGCGTAACCAGGCGTCTGGCTGCTGCCCCTTCTTGGGCTGATCTTGCTGTTAGATTGGGAATGAAGGGTTGTGAATGGCTGTCAACATTATTTGTGGTGTCTTGCATTGTTTATAGACCTTTCCATTGTTGGTAAACAAACCGCGCTGGTTGGAATGGACGGCCAAATGTAACAAAACATACAGGTTTTGTTGACAGACGTTGTGACCAAATTCAACATTTTTGCAAACTTTCTATTGAGAGAAAATACATCCCATTATTGGTTGGTTTGTTTCCAACAAATTTTAAACAACTTTTGAATATTTGTGTACTATTTTTACAAACTGTGATTATCTGTCGTTGCTTGGCATTGATAGCTCCCCGTAGTTTCTCCATCTTGGTTGGCAAAAACTCGGGTTGCGACGTTGCAAAAGAAAGATCTTTTTATTTATTTTCAGTTTATCTCTCTCACATGTTTAAAATTTTTTGCTTTGCAGGTGCCACCAGAATCCCTACCTTCCAGCAACTGGATGGTATGTATAACTTAAATTTTAGTACGATACATAAGTGATTCACGAAGTCTGACCAAGGAGCGCCTGATATTCGTCAACTTTTTTAACTGAATAATCTAACCCAAATGAGGGCGCTGTGTATAAAGAAAAGTTAGTCGGGTTCCCTTTTTATACTGAATAGGCCTGGGATCCAGATAAAGGTAAACAACAAGAATTGTTGGTGGTAAAGTGGACGAAGAACTGAGATTTACTGTTCCAATGTATTCACAAATCTCGATCTGTTTTTTTCAGGTTACTTTTCGGAGGGGCGTGAGTATGTGTACAAGTATGAGGGTCAGGCCCTCAGCGGACTACCGGGGGTTAGCAAGGAGGTGGCCGGTATCAAGATTGTGGCAGACACCCGCATCCAGATGAAGGAAAATGGAAAATGTCTGCTGAGGGTATGGACAACTTTGCAATTGCATCTAGCGAAAAGTTTCCATAACCGACTGTCACTTTCTAAGGGATTTTTTTTAGATTTTGTAATGTATGTTGGACTTTATTTCCCCTTTTTTAAATGTTCCTCTCGATGAACTGGAAGGTAAAACACTAATTATTGATCTTTACAAAAGAAAATGTAAGCGGACATTTCATCGCGTGGCCGGAACTTATATGTGCATTCATGCCCAAAGAAACTAAAATGGTGAAAAGTTAGTCGTTAGTAGCTAGAGAGTAGCGTGAAAATGTCTTATTTTTCATGATTATTGACATTTTTCAATCGTTCAAAGTGCCTGTTCCTCTCTGTATACATTCTGTCAACCTTTCTGGACAGGTAAGGATTTAATTTGACCTAAATTAAGAGAAGAAAGTGGCAGCCAGATACGGCATTTTTACTGTGTATGACTAAGACTAAGACTAAGACTCTAAGAGTACAAGACTAAGAGGTCAAGGTTAAACTGTTTGTCAATGTTCAGGTTTGCGAGTAGCTCCGAGTGTGTGGGCATTTGCCAGACACTAAAAAAAAAAATGCTACAAAGCCCTATCATTCCCGCTGCGTATGGCAAATTTCTTGCCAAATAACATTTAAGTTATTTCTTATTAAAAATAACCCTCTTCACTGCACAACGACACACTTGGAATTGGATTTTAGACCCACCATTAAAATTGGGCTAACTACAACCCTGGGAAAGAGTTTGCACAGTACTCTACAGGTACAGGGTACTCCTAGAACTATGAGGTTTGTTCCGCTATCGTCTCCACGACCCTCATAGAGTGATATGTACAAAATCCTATTCGAAACTTTCTGCCCTTCACGTTTACATGGCTACAGTTCTTTTTTGAAATCAGATCTCGCCAAAACTAGGCTCTATGTGTTCTTTCAACTCTGATCGAGCGTTGCACGGGTCCAGAAAATCCACTCCGCAAACTAAAAGTTGTTAAAAAGTGATAAATTCTCACCGCAATTCAGATCCCATTCAAACAGTATTGCAACAAATATGGCGACCGGAGTTGCAAAATTAACTGGTATGCTGCTATGCGGTGCGCTGGTCCTATGGGCTGGTTCCGCGTACCAGTTAATTTAAAAATTTGTAAATTCTGATCTGATTTCAAAAAAGAACTGTAGCCATGTAAACGTGAAGGGCAGAAAGTTTCGAATAGGATTTTGTACATATCACTCTATGAGGGTCGTGGAGACGATAGCGGAACAAACCTCATAGTTCTAGGAGTAAGGTACAGGGTAGACCCAGTAACTGGGGCGCTGTCATCCTTTTTTTAAAAAGATTTTGACTTTATCGGTCATACTAGTACGACTGATAAAGTCAAAATCTCAAAAAAGGAGTTACTGGGTCTAGGAACAGGGAAATGCTGTAACTTCCTCTACTCCTAGGTATTATATCCTGAATAAGGGACATTGCTGAGTACAACATACAAGTAAAAGTATACTTTGTGCTAAAAATTCTTTAGGTATTATTTAGGGACCTACCACTTTTGGCAAAACACTCTTTCCAGCAAGGCAGTTTGTGATAATACCAGACTTTACTCGAGCTAGTGCTAAAAAACATTAATTGCTTCATGATAAACTTGACTCCATCCAGGATTGAACACATCTTCTGTTTTCTCCTTCATGCAGCTGGAAGAAGTGAAACTGCACAAGATTCAGAACAAGACTGAGGATCCTGCCAAGCAACAGGTTGAGGAGAAGCTGCAGCGTCTGGATTTCATCTACGAATCTCCCCTTATTGTCCAACTCAGCAAGCCCATCAAGTTCACATACATTGATGGACAGGTTTGTGAAACAGCTTGATTCATAAAAAAGTGATTAATCTTCATCTCCTATATGATTGTTACACCTAAGCTTTTTGCAGTATCTGCTGCTACAGTCCCAAAGTAAAGGATTCAGAAGGACTGAGGATGGTAGGCCCAAATGAGAATTGCTTAGCACAGGGTCGGCAGTCCAGTCTTATCTATGTTCAAACAGTTTGGTATGGAGTGACACGGGAGAAGAGGATAGGGGAGGATTGAGGCCACATGCGAGCCAAAATGCCCAGTATGTAAGGGTTGTAATACAGGATTGTAATGTTGGAGTGTCGTGGCCGAGCGGTCTAGTCCGCCGAACTTAAGTTCTGTAGTTTACAGAATGTGGGTTCGAATCCCGGCCTGGCCAGTTGCGACACTTGTGTCCTTGAGCAAGACACTTTACCATAATTGCTTTGCCCTTCAGATGGGACATTAAGCCGTAGGTCCCATGTACTAGGATGGGTAGTGCACGTTAAAGAATCCAGAACACTTATCGTGACAGAGTAGGGGTTTACCCTGGTGTTTCTGGTTCAGATAGAAAGCATTCTTATCTACAGGTTTCCTTTTTTTTTGTACAGTAAACTTTCAAATTTAATGTACAAAAATGATAAAAAATTGATGTAATTTGATCCCTGATGATGTCATTGTAACATAGCCTAATTTACTTGACTATGAAGTCTAGTTTTTAGCTACTGTATTGTGTATTATTTGTCCCAATGTGATAAAACCGTTCTTTTGTGTTTTTGTCTTTTGAAATTTTGTATAAATCTGTGATTTATGAAAGTTTGCTTTCTGAATAAAGTGTTACTTTACGTTTCTATATTTAGGTGAATGACATCATCTCCTCTCAGGATGATCCGGTCTGGTCAACAAACATCAAGAAGGGTATCATGGAACTGATGCTTGTCAACATCCGTGGGACCAATGACTTGAACGAACCCAAGACACAGAGCACTGATGGGGTATGTACAAGTAACTAAAATATTGGCTGAAATAACTTAAGTTCTGGTGTTGTTAGAGTGTAGGTTTGTTGGCCACGGTGTGTGCGTCTCCCAGAGCTAGCTGTGTGCCTGCTAGTGCTGTAGGAACCTGGCGATGGGGCTGGGAGCAGGGGGCAGGAGGAGACTCACCTATGCGGACCAGGTGAAGAAGAATGCAGCGCATCAAGAAACCACTGAGCTGAGGACGCTGATGCTGGACTGGGATGAGTGGAAGGTGACCATCAGAGGCCCCCGAGATGGTGTCGGCTGAAGACGACCTCTTGCATTCTACTACTACTTCTACTTCTAGTAGAGTTTAGGTCCTGGTTATGGACGTACCCTCGAGCAAGACACTATTGTCCTTCACAACCATCAGAGGCCCCCGAGATGGTGTCGGCTGAAGACGACCTCTTGCATTCTACTACTACTTCTACTTCTAGTAGAGTTTAGGTCCTGGTTATGGACGTGCCCTCCAGCAAGGCACTATTGTCCTTCACAGACACTTAATGCTATAGGTCCTTTGTGTTGTGTAATATGTGCCACAAACAAAACAATTAGACCTTATGCGTCTGACATCATAAGTTCCATAGAGATGTGTACAACAGCGCCCTCAATGAGGTCAAAATGGCGTAAGTTGACTGTAGGAAACTGGCTGTGCATACCCTCTATACAAAACAAACAAGGAAACTTGACCATTTTTCATTGTTATTTATCTGGGCTACAAAAAGCTTCTATAGGCAAGCATAAAGCACAGTTTTAATACTAGCCCAGTAGGCTACTTTAGAGAAAGCGTAAGTGCATGCCCTGATTTAAGTCAGGATTTTTCCTGATATGAGGATTTTCTCAAAATCTCCTTGAGCCTTCAGATCTTCTTGAAAAAAGTAAAACATTCGCCAAAAGGGACAAAGAAATTGTCCACATTGTGTCCAAACCTGTAGTTTTGTACAAGTATTTCTGGTGATACACAGAGTCTGTAGCCTAAACCTACTGATTGGTATTACTAGGAGTTTTTGGGTCCAGAATAAAGACCAGTTTCAGGAATTTTTATATTCGTCAAATCTTATCCCTTTTTTAGTCCCATTTTTAAAATTTCTTTGAGTTGTATATTTATCTTGTCTTTTCCCTTTCCTCTTTTTACAGACCTCAGTCACCAGACAGAAGAAGTACTACCGTGTGATGGAGGTAAGTAAAGATATCAATAACTTATTGATATAAAAGCCTTATTCAAAGGAGAGAAAATACATGTGAAAATTAGCTGACACCCAAGCCAATCTTTTGTTTTTAAGAAGTAGAAGGAAAAAACAAAAACAAGTACACATGACTTCATGACTGAAGTGAAAATTTGTATTCATTCTAGAAACAACATTGTGTAATACCTTCAAAAACTTGTGGACGTTAAAAAAAGAGTGAACTGGGGAAAAAAAAGTTGTTTTCATCAACATTTCCGTTTGCATTTTTCCTCAACAAGCCCCTATTCAGCGCCGTTTTTGTTGATAAAATCTGACGTGGAGGTAAAACAAAGACTTTCTGTGCGTGTAAATAGAAAAATAGTTTTAAAAACATTCAAATTACCGCATAAAACCTTATAAACGAAACATCAATGGGGGGGGGGCCACATGCTTCCCCCCTGTTCGCCTCCCTAGTTATGCCACTGTTTTCATTTGACAATCACAGAATGGAGTTGCTGGAAACTGTGAGTCTGTGTATGAGGTCAAAGTCTCTGAGCCCGTCATGAATCTTGTGAACAACAAAGTCCAAGGTAAGTTTTTATTTCAACTTTTATCTTTTATAGGATCAATACAATTCAAGTGTCAAGTATTTGTGATGCTCCATGCCAAAACCGGGCACTTCCATCCAAAACCCCAAACCAGTTGCTCTGAGAGTGAGAGCTCTCGAAACCACACCCAATTAGGACATCCTTACCTTACGTAACCTTTTGGGAATCCGAAAGGGAATCCGATAAAACCGTCAACCACTGGGGACACCAGTTGGCGCCAGCTGACGTGTATTCATGAAAATATTTTTTGAGCCAGCAAACGGGCGACGTTGGAACACGCCATGGTGCAAAATCAGAATACCGGAACAGTGGTTCCCCAGACATTCCACTGCTGAGCGTGCACAGAGCACGCATGTGCCGTCTAATGCTTCGTTTTACCCACACAAAAAGAAAATATGGTCTTGAACATTTTGCAGATTTTTGGCTATTGTGCTGTGCTTTTTTGTTTAATCCCAGATTTCAGACCTTTTCCTTTTGTTCCAAGAGGAGGATAACAAGTCATCAAGAGGCTTTCACCATTGTTTATTCATTGTATATTGGCTCAATGGAGATAAGTCAGAGTGAACTGGGGATCCGAACATGGTTCCGGGTTTAGTACCAACTCTATGCCAGAGCTCACAGCCTAGGTTTTGACATTCATCTCAAAAGAGAGAACAAAAATCACAATGCTATAGGAATCTTTGTTCTCTTGACTTTGTCAAGTCAAGGTTTCTTTGTGCCAGCGGTACTCTCAAAGAAAAATGATTCCGGCGATTCTGAGAAAACGATCCTGTCAGGCTGGACGATAAAAAAATGGAAGATTCCCGATGGCAACTGGTTAAAGTTGCAATGAATAGTTCCGTCAAAACCAATTATTTGATCAAACTAGGTATTCAGGGATTCTGTGCCCGTTTATTTACATAGTTATGTTGATTGCAGTAATCAAAATAAGCAATGCTGATCTTGAAAGTATGCAAATACTTCACCTTTGATGTTTTTTTTCAAATGGAATTATTTCTTGGGAGTATTGGTACTGGTATGAACATCAGAATCAGTGAGCTGTTTTATTTTTTTCATATTATAAATTTTTTATTTTTACATTAAATCAATCATTTTTTCAGCAACTCGCTATGTTTTAAACATTACCAAGACTCGAGATCTTCTGGAGTGCAAAAGACGCAACCAGCGCAGTGAGGTCTCCCTCCTTTCAGGCAGGAAGTGTGAGAGATGCTCAGAGTCTGAGAGGGATAATATTGAGGAGCCAAGACCCCTGGAAGACCAGTCACAGCAGGGCAAGGAAGAGTTCTTGACGTGTCTGAACAAGGTAGTAGATTATCAGTAGCATTGATACATCTTTCTTGTAATGAAACCAAGAGGTCCTCAGTAGAAACTAACGCTGTAACTCCTAGCAACAAGTTACAGATAAAATACACCACATCATGGCCCACATTGGCACTTACAGAAGCAGAAAAATTTATGATTAACGATTTGTTTCCCCACAGGTTAGCTGGGAATTTCAGCTTGTGTGTGTGCGTACTTCCTGTTACTAAACATACTTTGCTTACACAGCTAGTGCATCCAGTGCTTGCACGCAGTAAGCAGAGATGTTGACAGTAAGCGTAGAATTTTGTGGGAAGCAGAGCCATGAAATGGGGGGCCTGGAAAACAATATTCCTGACCTACGGAGCCTGTGTTCTAGTGGAGTACTGAACTCTAAAACCTGTGTTCTAGTGCTTCTTGAAAGTTGAACTTAGTAGCAAGTAACTATTATTATAACACACCTGTTGTTGGTTCTGTGTTCCGGTTGGTTGCATTATCAGCTTTATCAATCATGTATTTTACCTTTAAGAAATTTGGCCTAGGTTATGAGCAGAGTGACATAAACATCTTCTTTCCTGATTTGCTTAATTTTCTTATGAATTTTCAGCTAAATTTTTCTCTTGCATTTCTCAGGTTGAAACCTTGTCATAGAAGAATTATAATATTTGAAGCAGGAAAACAGCCTTATCTTGTGTTCTATTTTTGTACGACTGGTTTTGTTATTTTTATGTTCAGGTTCGCTACGGCATCAGCTTGAAGAACCACGACAAGTTTGTGATTGACACCGTGGTTGTTGAGGGTAAACACATCTTCATGCCCTTTGGTGAGAAGGGAGGCAAAGCCGTCACCTTTGTCAAGTGAGTCCTCATCAATTAAAACCCTTTTACTATCAGTGCTGTCTCTTGTCATGCTTGTCACAAAATTCCACAGGACAATATGTTTACACGCTGAAAATTGTGCACGGTTTTTCACAATTTTCTCCTGACTCGGTTGACGAATTGATCCCAAATTTTCACAGGTTTGTTTTTTCATGAATATATTGAATCACACAAAGTAAGAACGCTGCACTATCAGCTTTATCAATCCTATATTTTACCTTTAAGAAATTGGGCCCAGGTTATGAGCAGAGTGACGTAAACATAAACCGGGACCTGGACCAGCACTCTCGCTACTCACCCACTTTTTCTTAGCTGTTAATATTTTTTCAAAAAGAGGGCCATTATGTTTGTGAAAGGAGGACGTTCCTATTGGAAAATTCATTTTCATCAAGATGTTACATTTGAGTGATTTAGTCATAATCCAAGGTCTGAATTGTTTCTGCAGCCAAAACTTTGTCTTGAAGAGCAATAAAGAGATCCCTGAGGAGGAGGTAATCCCTGAGGTCCAGAACCCAAAGATGGCGGAGGATCTGTCCTTTATCTTCGAGGAGAAGTTTAGCCACGTCCACGATACAGAAGAGGACTGGGAACTTACTGAAGAGGATGCTCCCAGCGAGAGTGAAATCCGTAACTCGGTAAATCCATCTCAGTGATATCTTAACTGTCAATCTAGCATCTATTTTGTACAATTAGAAGTCTGGTGACTAGACCATATAAGGGTCAACCATTTTGTCTCTGTTGCATGCAAATCAACACAACCAAACTGAGGCTCAAAGGAAAGATAGTCTGTCTCCTTAACCCGTAAGCTTTTATCAGCATTTTGGAATCATTTGACATTAGAATCTTTCATCATTCGGTGACTCAATGTTGGTGTACTACTGGCCCAGGGGTGGATTTCACAAAACTGGTCCTAACTACGTTTTTTGGCAGAGGGTTTTGGAAGTTCGATGTTCCTCACACACAGTTTATTACGCAAGCCTATTATGACTGTGTTTGTGTACTTTGCGCGTCACCATACACTGACCACACAGCACTATACATGCGGACAAAATATACGCAACCGTCCTGCACCAACATGCTAGCATACGCATTATGCACGACAGGCATGTTTTAGAAAAGGAACAAAACAGGGATTTTTCTACGTTGAGAGCTGAATTATTTCATGAATGTCGCAGATTTATGAGTAATATCTGACGTCCAAAACCCATGTGATCAGTGTATGACTGAGACACGTGATTTGTCAGTTTGTTTCCTGATTTCAGAATTTCTTCTTCAGCCCCCCCCCCCCCCTCTGTCAATTAGCATCAAGGGACAAAGGACGTTGCAGATTTATCTTGTCCGGACCCCTAGTTTTCAGTTTGTAGTGATGTAGAGAGTCTACAAATACTTTAAAATTGTAACACTCTGGAAGCTAAAATAAAGCTTGGGCAGAAATGGATGGACCTTGTGCCTTTTGTTAACATCTAAACCGCCCTCTGTTGAAATGTGGGTGGCGGTTTGCGTCAAATTTCGTTAAAAGGGTGCCGTCATAGGTGATCTGCATGACCTATAATATTGTAAAGTCACACTCTGTGATATTTCTTTGGTAGGTGAAGGTCCACATTGAAAAGATCCTCGATGGTATCCAGCAAGATAAGATCATCGAGGAAGCTCCTCTCAACTTCATCTACATGGTCAAATCACTCAAGAAACTCAGCCCCATTGAGCTTCAGAATGTCTTTGACAGGCTCGGCAAGAAACTTGAAGACGATGATGAGCTGACAAAGATTAAGAAGTAGGTCAAAAATGGTGTTGACTAAATTTATCATTTATCTTTTACATGTTACATTTTTAAGGCGACAAAAATACCCAGCTGAAAACAGGGGAATTTACAGCACAGTGCGCCACCAAGAGGTTGTTCAGGAGAGGTCATTCCAAGCTGTGTTCACAATGTTCACATTGGAATCATTTACCCACAATACCACAGAAAAAAATCTTAAATCACAATTCATTTTCCAAAGGTGATCTCATACTTTTCCAAATTTGCAAAAGCAATTTGTTCGTTGCAAAAAAATGTGGATTATATCCCCTGAGGCACTGTCGCCAAGATGGCCTCTCCAGAACAAACTCTTGATGGCGCACTGTTTTGTGAATCGCCCAAATTGCCATCAGAAAGTACGAAGTAAGATACAAAGTTTTTTATGATGTGAAAATGAGGATGGAGAATTTTTTTAAAGAGCTCAACCGAGCTGGACTCTGTCTGTGGAAAAAGAAAGTAAGATTTGGTGTATGATTTGAGATCAGTACGATTTAGTTTTGCCTAACAGCGATGTATACTCAATGCTTTCTGCAAGTCATGTTGAGAAAAAAGGCATCCCACATGTTTGAGATGCTGTTTTGAAATCTTAGATGACTCTGCGTTGTCTTTAAGTAATCCATTTCTCATTTTTGGGTCGATGTAGGCAGATCATGTTGGATGCCATCCTGCAGGTGGAGAATGACAAGTCCGTTGAGATATTGGTCGATGAGATAGAGCATCGTCATATCGTAAAGGAAGAGGCAAGCCAAGTTCTGAGCACCCTGGCTCTCATCAACAAACCCACAGAGGAGATGGTCGACAATGTCTTGGTGAGTCCTTTAAATATTACTTTAGTTTTTGTCCAGATTTTATTTAAAACATTTTTCTTGTTTTTCTCTCTGACCCAATTCCCATAGGTTTTGATGGTAAATAAACTTATACATTGGTACAATTTATGCTTACACAGAATAATTCTGCTTTACTAAGCACAAACATTTGCTAACTTGTAAAAGGTATGTTTTAAGGAATTGATAGTAGCTCTGTGTATCACCGCAAATATTTTCTGAGCTAGCAAACGAGTGACATTAATAGACGCCATTGTGTAAAATTGAAAACATGGTCTTGAATATATTGCCGTTTTCTGGCTATTGAGCGGTGGTTTTTGTGTAATCCCTGATTCCAGACCTTTGTCCTTTTGTTCCAAGAAGAGGATTACGAGACATCGAGAGGCTTCCACCATTGTTTATTCATTGTATTTCAGCTCAATGGTGGTAAGTCAGAGTGAACCGGAAATCCAGCCATGGTTACGGGTTTAGTTCCTCTCCTATACCGCAGGTTACAGCCGAGGCTTTGCAATTCACGGTGCATGAACTTGAAATTTTTTTGGAAGTGAAAACAAATCTCACAGTGCAATAAAGATCTTTGTTCTCCAGTGGCTTTGTCAAGCCAGGGTTTCTTTGTACCAGCTGTACTCTCAAAGATTGAGAGTAATTCGGGTAATTCCGACAAAATAATCCCGCCAGTGGGACAAGAAAAAATGGAAGAATCCGGGTGGCAACTGGTTAAGCTGTATAACTTTAACTCAACTAGTCTCAGATGGTTGTTATACTAAACTTTTAATCTCTTCCTCCTTGTCTTCAACTCTAGCGACTGTGCAGAGGCCCTACCCTGTCACATGATGAAGCCAAAGACATCAAGACGACCTGCTGGTTGACCTTTGGGTCATTGGTTCACAAAGCATGCAAGGTCAACAAGATCTGCTCTCAGGAAAAACTCAATGAGTACTCTTTGGTAAGTTAAATACTAAGGCTTTGTTGTTGTTGTTGTTATTGTTTTTTCGGGGGGTGGGGGGAGGGGGGTGTAGGGAGGAAGATTTAAATTGTCATAAAGTTTCGTACAGTCCTTTGGTCACAAGTGAATGCTCTTGTTGAATTTCTCTGACTATAGCCGGTGTTACAAGATCACTAGCAGGCTTGCAACCTTCCAGCTAATGAGCTGATTTTTTCGTTGCAATATATAAAAAATATTGCCATGGAAAACTTAACTCTGTACAAAGATTAGTGTGCATGACCATTTCCTCTTTTAATTGTACCGTATTTTCCTACGTAAAAGACGGCGCTTATCTGACTTTCAAAAGTTCTAAAACATCGGTGCGTCTTATCCAACGGTGTGCCTTATCTGGTGTAGCTTGAGATCAAAGTGAAGATCACTGTCTGAAAACTTATATAGGAACTTTATAAAGCGCACCACACATAACTGAGGATCTTTCATTGATGTAATAATTGCATAGGGGATAAAGAGCAGCTCATTATTTAGGTTTTATCATTACACCGATGTGACGAGCACTGTATACTCAGTGCTTTCCCAAGTCCTGCCCAAAAAAGAAAATTCACTCAGTAAACAGCAGTCATCCCACATTAGTGTAAGGGTAAAACCAAAGTAATTAAATTAATGCATTTATGACATCATCTAAATTATCTATGGTGACTGCTGCTGATTTCTGCAGTCCAACCTGGCACACTCCGTGGTCTAGCGGTTATTTGCAGGGTTCGAATCCCACCCAAGTAGCCTGTGGATTGACCTGTTGGTAAAACTGAATTTAATAAACTAACAGGGTATAAACATTTTCTGATTCAGCGTCTCTTGAAAGGTATTGATGAGGGTAGTCCTAATGATGAGAAGCACTTCTTCCTGAAGGCCATCGGTAACGCTGGTCTCGTCCTCAAGAAGACCCCCGAGTCTCCAACGGACTCCATGGATAGAATCACTGAGCTGATTAAGCATGACGTGGTTGACATGGATCTCCGTGTCCAGGCTATCTACTCACTGCGCCGTGTGTGCAAGGAACAGACAAAGAGGGTGAGCAAGCCACACCCCTTTATATGGATGACATTTTCCATTCTCTGAAAGCTTATGTGCCACCTGAATGGTCCTGTCCTTTTATTTGCATGTTTTATGTGTGATATCAAAACTAGTTTGTAACTGTTACTCCATTTTTATCTTCTTACACACTGATTCCAGCACTTATCCTCTTCTTTCTGTCTCTCCCAGGTCATCTCTCTCCTGATGCCGTTCCTTAAAGACGTTGACGAGGATCACGAGATCCGCATTGCATCTTACGTCATCATCATGGATTGCGAGCCCAAGCTGGATGTTGTCCAGTCCATTGTCACTGACCTCCAGAAGGATAAATCCAAGCAGGTCATCAGCTTCATCTACACCCACCTCG
Organism: Marthasterias glacialis; assembly: GCA_911728455.2. Taxonomy (NCBI): domain Eukaryota; kingdom Metazoa; phylum Echinodermata; class Asteroidea; order Forcipulatida; family Asteriidae; genus Marthasterias; species Marthasterias glacialis. Next base: position 24,808,755 of record OU452225.1, read on the forward strand.
AGGGACTCGTCAAGAACCCCAAACTCTGCAAGTTCGGCATGTGAGTCCGTAGAACAAATCTTACAATAATGCTGCTGAAGCAAATATACAAAAATCACAAAATGTTATCATTAGATTTACAAGCAGAGGCCAATCTCACAGACTAATAAACTTAACGTCACCGCAGTAGAGTTCCATCATGTAGAGGTCAAAATGAAGTTGCTCATTGGCCCATCCTGTGCACCGAGCAGACATAGCTTCAAAATGACTAGTGCAAAAAGTGGCAATGTCCAGAAGTTCTGATCTTAGCAGAGTCTTTCTCAAAGGCTGAAAGACACAGTGTCTGGCCATTACCACTTTGTTACATTTTTACCTTGGGTAATTTTGATTGGTTAGTATGCGGTTTGCTACAGCTAATTGTTTTAATCTCTCAATGTCAGTATTTAAAGACTTACAATAGACTGTGCAAGTCTAGGGCTTTGTACCCTGTTAAAGTGTTCAGTGAGATTTTGTTTCCGTCACACATCAAAGCAATGTGAGTGGCAACCCAAAAACGTTCAAGTACACTTAAGACTTTGCTCTATTAGGAATACATGCCGTGTATGAATAAAGAGACTGTAAGCTACAATGCTTGGTTCTTCATTTCATGTGTGATAACCACAGGACAGAGCTGGCTAAGAAGGCCCTCCTGACCCTGAAGCCGATTGTCCAAGGCATGCAATACTCCAAGAGGTTCATGTGGTCTCTCAACGCCGGTAAGCCACAGATTAAGTCCTCTTTAGATATCAGTTAAATCTCACTGGTACAACATGTATTTGATCTCTTTTTGCTAAGGTGCTTCAGGCTCTGAAAAGAGCTGTTTGGTTTAACGACTTTGTCAAATTGTTATGAATAAACCATAGAGACTAGAATGTGGAGAATGCGGAGCTCAATGTCGTCCGTGTCAGCTGTGGACGCCCTCTTTGTCAGCTGTGGACACAGAGTATCGATGCCATGTGACATGCTTTAATGACAAAATAAACCAAATCAACCAATGCTGAAAGCTGAAATTTGCCAAACAGCTAAAATGGTAGCAGGAACCCTACAGCCTTGTTTAGATGTAACTCTAATAAGCCAGCTTCATTGTGGTTTGTCATGGTATAACCCTTTCCTTACCATAGACTATATGCAAGTTGACAGAATAATAATAATAATAATAGAACAGTTCTTATATAGCGCATCACACAGTGTCTCGATGCGCTTTACATACAATAACAAAGAGTTAAATGTTAAACAGGTAGGTCTTAAGTACAGTTTTGAATTCAAGTTCAGTTCTAGCAGTCCTGATGTGTTGTGGGAGAGAGTTCCAGAGAGCAGGTGATGAGTGTGTAAAGGACCGATGTCCATACGTCTTGGTTCGAATGACAGGAACCTTGAGTAGCATTGCCGATCTGGAGCGAAGGGTGCGTAATGGTTGATACGGCTCAGTGATTTCTCGAAGGTATGACGGTGACGAGCCATGGATGCATTTGTACGTGACAAGTAGAATTTTGAAAATGATGCGCTTATTGACAGGTAACCAGTGGAGAGTTCGGAGTACGGGGGCTATGTGTTGTCGTGTTGATGACCGCGTAACCAGTCTGGCGGCAGAGTTCTGAATTTGTTGAAGTTTCGCAATTTGGAATTCCGGAATGCAATGAAGAAGACTGTTGCAGAAGTCCAGTCTACAAGAGACGAAGGCATGAACCAGTCTTTCTGTTGTTTGTTGGTCCAGGAATTTCCGGAGCTGTCCTATTTTGTGAAGAGCTAGGGATGAAGAGCGGCATATGTTGTTGACTTGTCTTTGCATGTTTAGGTTTGTCGTGATAATGGTTCCAAGGTCACGAGCGCTAGTGACAGTCATACCACTTTTTCCTTACCATACGTGAATTTAGTCATCCAAGGGGCGTGATCGAGCACACTCAAAAAGCACTCAAGCCGGAGCACAAGGGGCATTTTTTATAAAGCTGTAGTTTTGTCCACATTCACATGTCATGACCGAGCTTCCAATAGACCCCTTGCACACTTGCTCACGTGGCAACTGTGCAATGCTCAACATTTTGGCTTTGGTACGTCGATGTTTCTTTGTGCCTGCGGTACTCTCAAAGTAAAATGACTCAGGAAATTCTGAAAAAACAATCCCGTCAGGTCAGGCTGGACAGGAAAAAAATGGAAGAATCCCAGCGGCAACTGGTTGAACCCCTGCAGATCCCCTCATGATTTTGCACAAATTTGTGTGTGGGGGGAACTTTGTTAACCGATCTCATTGATTTTTTTTCGATACATGATTATAAAGGGGAATTCAATAAATGCGAATACTTTTATCGTTCTTTTAGTCTAAAATGAAATCCTCAGGGTAAGACTTTTGAGTTTGCACAAAATTGGTCTCTGTTGATCAAGAATGTGTGCTTAACTTCAAACAATTGAGTCACCAGTGGTTGTTCGTAAAAATAAATTTTGAATTTTGGTAACAAGAAGATGAAATATAGCCTTTACATTTGAACAAATATCAGTAGTTTTCTGAATTATTTGTTTTGTTTTTGTTTTTGTTTTTTTAATGAAAATTGGTACTCCAGTCCAAGAGAAGGTTTCTCTGAACACCGAGGTGTCCGTGATTGGTACCCCGACTTCACCGTTCCCAGTCAGCAGCTCTGTCAAACTCGGAGCAACCATCCTCAACAGGCAGATGAACCTGATGGAGGTTGGATTCCACGCCAAGGGTCTGCGCGACATCGCCGAGAAGATTCTAGGCGTGGCCAGACCGGCAAGCCCGAGACTTGAGAAGCTCTTGAGAAACAACGGAAGACTGTATGATGACAAGTCTGTCCTAGAGAGAGATTTAGAACACCTTGATAGAGAGGTATGTATTGGATTAGTATTTACAAAGATACTAGAAACACAAGATAGGGCACTTTATGTAGAAACATGAAACGCAAAATAGGTGCGCCCGTTGTTGTTTGGTAGGTAAGGTTAGGTAAAACCAAAGATCGTTTGCGCAATAAGTAGGGCCTACTAAATGGAAAAACTTAGGCCAAAAGATCCCACAAACTAAAAAAGGTGAAGGCAGATTGAAAATTTGGTGTTCCGCAATAAATTGTGCTAATAATCCTAGCAAAATTGACACATGGGGAAGGGCGCCATCACACGGTAGATACATGTAGGTATAAAGGCGTTACATCAGCTACCGTGCAAAATGGCACAAGTGTCAGCTATCTTGTGTTTCTAGTATCTTTGGTGTTTATAAAATATTAAAAAATGTTGGATCTTAGTTCGATCTGAAACTGATATAAAGTACATGTCAGTACATATATCAGTCCCAATCCTACAAAGAAATATTCCATTTTAAAAAGCATTTGAAGACCCCCAACATGGTAAAGGTTGACAAATAATTTTTGTTTGCAGATTTGCACATACATGAAACATGCATGGTATAGAAAAGATGGTCATGGTGGGAAATTTCCCTTGAAATATTTTTGCCTGAATTGCTTTAGTTTTCAGAGAAATGAGTAAAACAATTAGTTTTGATCTCGCTAAACCAAAACTCAATGTTTGAAAACAGTGACTCCGATGACTGATTAAGCTTAGAATTTCACAGGTTTGTTGTTTTCTTGTTTGTACTGTAAGTGACTGGAATTAATTTACTCTTCCAAAAACAAAAAAGGCATTTTACAAGTTGTTCCTAATTTGAGAGCTTTTTATTCTTCAGTTTTCTGCTTGTACCGGTATATCTTAACAGAAGCTGCACTCTGACGAATTTTGTCCCCCCGGCAATTAAGCGCCCAAGGTTTCATCTACTAAAACATAAAGGATTACTAATTGTATTAATTTCTACTTTTCATTTGATGTGGTAGCTTCGAACAACCAAGGTACACACCAACACTGACATGGTGAAGGCTTCAGCTTACATGAAGCTGTTTGGCAATGAGCTAAGGACAATGACCATTGACAAAACCACCGTTTGGGAATGGCTTGAAGGAAGTAAGTTGAGTAACTGATGTAATTATTTGAGTTGAGTAAGGGACAAAAACCACCCTCTGGGAATGGCTAGAAGGAAGTAAGTTGAGTAACTGATGTAATAATTTGATTTGGGTAAGGGAAACCACCATACCTTGCAGGTAATTTGACTGAAGTGCAAGCATTTGCCAGAGAAATTAATAATATTTTAAGAACAAAAAAACACATGAAAAGGATTAGATCCTTTTTTCATCAGAGCCTTTGGACGATTCAGTAGGTGGGTTAGTACAGTTTTCAATCTTTAAGAAAAAGAAGCAATTTTTTTGTTGCCTTTTTTAATGACTGTGTCTGACATGAATGTCTTGTGTCTGCCTATAAAAGGATCTGAGAAAATGCAAGAGCTTGAGGAAAAGATCCTCACCACCCAAGACCCTTACTCCTACCGCAAGATCTTCAGTCTCGGCCGTGGATTGCACGAGATACCAACACAGGTCGGTCTTCCACTCAAGATCTCCTTCGACACTGCTGCCATCCTGGCCCTTAACATCTCCGGCAAGGCTCGCATGACACCTACCCTGACCGAGGTCCTCAGGACCAAGAACGGAAAGTTGAGCAATATCAGCGTCGCTGGATCAGTTAAGCCAAGGTTAGCTCTGTCATTCTACAACCACCCTGTCATGAGGACTTTATCTCAGTAAAGTAATATTGTTTTGTTTAAATATTGTTTTGTAAAAATAGTCAGTGGGGGATTCAATGGGAGTGGCTGGAATTACCTTCTTTCAAGGGGGGTTTCATCTCTGAGAGTACAACCTTATCCTTGTCAGTATTAATTTGTACATAATCAAACCTTTGCCTTCATCCAATCCAGAGTTGCCGTGACCATGAAAGCCAAGATGACCGTTGGTCTGGATTTGACCCTCCACACCGGCCTCGGCCTGGTGGGCTCCTTGAACTCCTCAGCCGTCCTGAACGGCAGCGTCACCGTGGATGTTCCCAAGAGGCTCTTCCAGTCCAAGTTTGATATCCCGAAAAGCGGTCACCAGGTCCTCTCCCTCCACAGCAGACCTTTCACTTACAACTTCTTACAGGTACATTAATTGTAGGAGTACAAATAAAAAATGTATTGTGTTGCTTTTTGAAAAATGTTCTTCCAAAAGTGAAGATGACTCCCTTTTAACTTTACCGATAATTTCACCAATAATCTTCACTAGGGGGTGGGTAGATGCAGTCAAAATTTGTGCCATCAATGTTGGTACCTTTTCATTCACAAACGAGCCCCACAAGTGTGCAGAGCTCCTTCACATACAACAACCATACACTTGTGCACAACCGTACGCTCTGTGTGTACACTGTGTTTCCACTATGTATATTGCTGTCAAAATACAAACCAGCAGTGTTGGGTGACTCCATTCTATTCGTTTGTGTCATTGTGAAACTACAAATATCAATTGGTGAGAATGAACAGGTTTTGTTCATTCCTAAAGATATCAAAGAACACTCTGTGGTCTTTCCATGAAAGGAAAAAATTGTCAGATGGAACAAAAAGTTTTTCAAAATAGATAAAGTTTTTGGCAGTGTTTAGGGGTGTCTACATTGTACCACACAGGGTTCGCACCGCTGTTCACCACACAGTTACCAGCCGAAACTGTGATCGTCATGTTTCTGTTGTTTTTTTCTCTTCTTTTTCTTTGAAGATGCATTTAGTAGATTTATCATACATTCATTTAAAATGAACTTAGTACCACAAACATGTAAATTTGAAATTTATTTTGTGCTCTTAAGTTATTGGAGAAGGAACTACCCTCACAGCAGTGGCTTAACAAGTAATATTAGTGGCCATCAAAAGTGCGATACCGCATCCAACCACCCCTCCCTCCCCACCCACCTATCTTAACCTTATCTTACCTCGTAGACTAGTAATTTACATCAATTCTTAGTTTAAATCCTGCAAGCTGATCAATCTTTGAACCACTGGCAGATCAATTACATCCATATTATAAATATCCTATGACACCACTGTCATATTCTCAATTTTTTTGAAGAAGTCAAACTTGTTCGAGGAACGTCCTGTCAAGGGAGAGCTCATGGCCAAGAAACCGATATACGTAAGAAAACTTGTTTATATTAAACATGAAACATGTAGTTTAAGTAATCGTCATAATAATAATAAAGGACATTTATATTATGCAAAACCTATATGGATATACTCTACTGGATATAATGGTAAATATCAACAAATGAAATGTGTAGAGTCAATCTGAAAGCTCACTGATTATAACGTTTCTGAAGTTTGGTTGAGTCTTTAAAAGAATTGTTTTCCCCTTTGTCTTTGCAAAAAAAGTGGTTGAAAAATGACACAGAGTTCCTTGAAGTTAAGATGGAACTGAAAACTCGCCGCGTGCCACGCTCAAGCAGCTACACCTACAGACCAACTCAACTTCTCTTCAACGGCCCGATTGACGTCAGTGTCATACCCAGACACAGATTGTACCCCATCGACCAGGGCACCTGTAGCGTGAAACTGGAGACGGTGAACTTGAACCATGTTCAATACCAAGCATTCAGGGTAAATGTTTGAAAGAACCAGATACTATGCAAAACCTATATGGATACGCTCTACTGGATAGAGTTCCCAAGAGGTCATTTGAGGGTCATTCGGATTGTGCAAAAGCTTAACTTTGACATCCTTGGCATTTGGGGGGGGGGCCTGGGGGTGTGGGGTATATAGGCAGACCCTAATCCATTTTTGTAGATTTCTTCATTTTTATTCGATCGGCCCTCAGATTTCGTTTTAAAACAATTTCTTTGTGAAACACAGTTTTGAAATGACCGTAAACGTTCTGTTCTTTCAGAGCATGTTCAAGGATTGAGTAGAACTTTACTACCAAGAATTTACTGATAATTACTATTTTTTTTTTTTTCAGGACAAGTACTTGGTGAAGAAGAAGTTCACAACCGAATCTAGCTCTGAGGAAAACCATGATGATAGACACGATTTTCGTCATGATGAATATAATTCTCGTGAAGAAAATCACCATGATTATATACATGATAGAGATTTCCATTCGGTTCCCCATGATAGTAATTCCGCTGACGAGGATCGTATAGATCCCTACCCTATCCTCCCCACAGAACTGACTCTGACCAAACGCTTTGAAAATTGGAAGTACCCTAACGCCAAGTCCGAATCCTCTGAGTCCAGGGATACCACGCACGACAACAAACAGAACATCCCTGCAAATAGTAACAAGATGTTTGAGCTGTTCAACATCTTAATCAATGTAAGTCAGTGATGCCTAAAATGCTTTTAAATGTTTTTTTCTTGTTTTTTTAATGAGAAATCGCCCAACACAAGGCGAAAAGGCCACTCAAGGTGAGGGCAGAAGGAAAAATAATAAGTAATTTCAAGTGAGAAGAAATGTATGTTTTTATATAAGTGGCATACAGATCCTTGTCATTTGATTGGTGGAACTTACATCACGTGTCATTCACTTATTACTCTCATCCGCATCGGCAATCAAAAAGTCCTATTCGCCCAAGGGAATAGTATTTCCCATTCAACAGTTAGGATCATCCTTGTTCCCAGTGTTTTTAACCAGTAGAGCGCCGCTGCTAAAGCAAAGGAGCACCTGTGCAAAAGGTTGTAATAGTATAACACCCCGCTTATTGCACTGTACTACCTCCGTGTATTGCGCATCAAGTTTGCTTGAAGAGATAATATTGGTTATCACATGTGCGTGGAGTCACAAGGTTTGGTGTCTACATGGAGTCGTCCAAGTTAGATAGAAGGGGCTTTAGAATTGTCAGAGTGTAGGGTGGACGAGGAACCGTGTTTGTTTTGACGTTTTGTTTATTGTGAAAACATTCAAATGACAAAAATGATGGATTTATATGTCAGTTATATAAAACAAATATTGAGTAACTTTAATTCGTGAAATGGGAGGAATATTATTGATTGGCAAAATTTGAATTGTTCCATTTCACTCGGCTTCTCCTTGTGAAATAGAACAATCATAATTTTACCTTGTGATAATATTCCTCCCATTGCATTCTGAGTCACTCAAAAGTATAACAATCCTCTTAAACTGTCGCAGATTGTAAGTTGGTGGAAAGCAAGAAGTAAACAGGTTTTTCATAATATAACACTCAAGTAGATCCTTGTCATTTGATTGGAGGATTAGATCATGTGACATTCCTTAATCAAACCAGTACATATACTGGATTGATTAATGAATGTCACATGATCATAGCCTACGTCATAGTTCATGCATCTGTTTATTTTTCAGTCCATCTTTATGCACGCTAGACCACTTCGTGAATATGGTATAGTATATGGTATATAAGGTATATTTATTTAAAAATGTCAAAGCAGCATACAACTGAGTTGCGACATATTTTATAATTATTAAAATCATTACAAAAATTAGTAAAAGATATTAAGACACCGCCCCTGCCCTCCTTAGTTACGCCACTGACCACAGGGCTTGTAGCCAAAGAGTATAGAGTGCCAAAAGCGCAAGATGGGGAACTGAGGCTTTATCTATTGTTGGAACGTGAAATATGCATGGCGCCATTTCGACAAGTGAAGGTTTTGCTTCTCATTGATAGCAATGGTCATTGTCTGCACTGATCTGCACATATCTATTGTTGTATCAATTGCTTGCCGAAATTGCGTCCAGTGAGATTTCACGTTTCAGCCAGAGTTCCCCATCTTGCGCCTTCAGCGTTCTATAATCTTTGCTTGTATCTCAACATTTTCTCAAGACTAGAATTTTATTTGTTACAAAATGAGAATCAAGTTGAAAAAAAAGATCTGCACAGTTAAGCGTAATGCAATAAACTGTGTTTATTTAATCAAGCACTAAGGGAAGGTTTTTCTCACTTGTCTTATGGGTAAAGTATACTTCGATACTCAACAGAATTGAAAGATAATTGTTAGACTGAAAGTCAACATTTGAATGTTTAAACAAAACCACCAAGCTATGACACAGTGAGGTATTATTATTAAATTGGAGACTTTTGAGACACTGGTGGCAGCAGACACAACAGTCCTTATTGACAGTTCTGAGCATGCCCGCACATGCTCAGTACTGCGTGTGTAGTTCTGAGCGTGTGTACTACTGGTAAGAACCATAAAAAAGGACCGTTAAAAGTCTTCCATTGAAAAACACAAGACTGCCGGACTGCCGGACTTGTCTGGTCTTGAGTTTCCTGGGCTGGTGCTGAAAAATGGCCTTGGGTCTGCGGTTCAGTGTAAATTTTGATTCCTGGATATTCATAAAAGGTTCTGTTTTTAATGAAAATAAATACCCATTTGTGTTAAGTTTGTAACTCATGTACATGTTCTACAATTAGAGGTTAGTTTGATGCATTTTTGTAACATGTAAACGGTTATATTAATGTGTTGACAGTTCAAAGTGGGTCTTAAATGAGTTTGATGTGATGCATATTCATAATGTAAATTCAAAGCTCATAGGTTGCTAGTTTCATGAATATTCATGTTAACTGTTATTCTTATGTTTAGATCAGCACAATCGCAAAGTGGCACATCCATGAATTGGTCAGTCAGATCAGTTTTGACCAGCAGGATGAGTTTTACAAAGCTGTCCGCATCGATGTTCTCACGAACAAGAAGAGGTTAAACGTAGATCCCATTTTTTGGAACCGTTTCCAGGATATCATCTATCACGTTCAGGTAAGAAAATTTCCCTTTTTCTCTCAAGATATATTCATGCCTCAAGAGTCCGAAGTTTTTGTTTAGTACAATTCTTACTTTTATCAAGTAGTGGCCATCGTTATCTTGGCCCATTCATCCCACTGTAACTGAGACTGAGGCTGTTTAGAAGTATTGACCTCTATAAGATGATGACATCAGTGCACAAGGTCTATTGATTTGTAGATACGTTGACAACTTGCCAGGGAATTCAGGGAAATAGGGGTATTACCACTTGACCTCGGCTACAGTGCAGTAATTTTAATACTGGGCCAGTAACCTCAAAATGAAACAAGTCTTGTAGTATAATGTTTTCTCCAAACAAGCACTTTTAAGACCGACTAATATACAAAAGCTTCCCTATTCCCAACATGGATCTGTCTATTGCAAACTCCTCAAATCTCAGCTACAAGACATGTGGTGTAGAGGGTATTTTTGTTAAAATTCTAGCCCAGTATGTGATACTGTATTTGTTTGCAGACTCTCTGCATCCAAGCTGAGTTGGAACACCCAGCCTATGCAATGACTCTCCCAGCCGATGAGAGACTGGAATCCTTTGAAGGACTTCCAGATGTACCAAGAGATCCCAAAGTCCGCTTGGCATTTAACACCCAGTGGGGAAGAAGCTGTATGACTGACCAGAAGATGCAGCTCAAGGTATGATTCAAAATGATTTTAAATCCTTTGACTTATTAGGGGGCCTAATAATGAGAAATACCCATCTTCATTTTTGAGACGCTAGTTTGAAGAAGACATTCCAATTTCCCATTGGTTACATAATTCTGAGCATACGTGCATTTCTGAAAACAATTATTAAGACCTTTTCACACGACGAAAAATCTCTGGGTTGGACAGGGTTCAATCTGTGCAAGTTTGACTGACCTTTTCACACTACAGTATTTCACTCCAGCATTTTTTTGCCACAATTTCTTTTCCAGTTTAGTGCTTGAGGCCTATAGACTTTGGTCAGGAATTTCAGGTGTAGTTAAATACATTTGAACTGAAATTTAGGCTTTTGAATATTTCTTCACTTCAACTTCCGGTTTGGACCAGACAACAAGGTCATATACATTGGGGTCATGTCTGTGCAGCTTATGTTCAGTTTTGCAAGACCTTTCTAATGGTAAACTGTATAAGCTGTAGAATTCTGCTGTGTAGCACGGAAGTTATGACTTTTTTGACACTAAACTTTGAATGATTGTGTAAATTGACACCTGATGATGTCGTTGTTCGAGTGCCATCTTCATTTTGAGGCTCAATTGTCCATTGAGATTCAAGGTTTAATTCAACTTCAATTCAGTGTTATTTTGTGGAGAAGGGTTTACGTACTAGATCATTTTTCTGTACTTCTAATAACGGAGCATAGCACTCATTAGCATTGTCTGTTAGTTTTCGAGCCACAATACATGTGAGTCTAATTTTGGCCTGGATTTTTCCATTTTTTTCAGGATTATTTTCTCGGAACCCAGACTTGACGAAGCCACTAGAGAGAAAAAAGATTCTCTTTGAAGCACCAAAAGTTTTGCTTTTTCTATCGAGAAAATGTCAAATTCATGCACCATGAATTACAAAACTTTGGCCGTGTGGCACGGCCTAATTTGGCCTACATCCGTAACCAAGGCTTGAAACTGGGTTCACTGGGACTTACCTCCATTGAGCCGAAATACAATAAATACACAATGGTGGAAGCCTCTCGATGCCATCCAATCCTCTTCTTGGAACAAAACGACAAAGGTTGGAATCGGGATATTGACTAGAAATTGACCAAATATTCCAGTCCATCTATCCTCTTTGTGTGGGTGAAATAAAGCGTATCATGAACTCCTCGTAAAATGCACTTAAATATTTGCTTAAATAAGTGATGACTGTTACTTATTTAATATCATTATCTAAAGAATTCCAAAACTTAGGACCTTGAAAACGAACTCCTTTTGGGGCAAATGAAGTACCTGTCTTAGGGGTATGGATGTCACTGGAGTGTCTAGTATAATGTTGATGAACAGAAGTGGTTGGAATAAACATATAGATTGAAAATAATTAGGTAAGTCATGTTTAGAGAACTGATACATAAAATGATTCATAGCTGGAGTAAGTAAATATCTTTGACTTCAAGAGTCTTATGTCTAATGAATAATGGATTTGAGTGAGCTCGAACGTCATCATGAACAATAATTCTCAGTGCCCGTTGATGTAAAATAAAAATTCTATTAAATGTATACACGACGTCCGGCACCAACTGGTTAAGCAGCTTAGCACAACAAATTTATGCTTACCAGAATAAGGTTACCAGCCAAAATGCCATACCACATGTAGTCCGTGACTGGTATCCTGATATTTTTGCCTAGCAGAAAATGATGAAGCAATAGTTTGTGCATAAGCAGTTCTATGAAATTGGGCCCTGCGTGCATAAAAGAAATTGTCTTGTACAATCATTTTCTACATTTAGAAAAATATTGAACCGCTCTGTAAGGGGGTATGTCTTGTTGCTAATTCAAGATAGCCTGATTAGACCATGAATTTGTCTCTTTGTCGACAGGCTCGTGTTGAGAGATCAGAGGAGCAGAAGAAACTTCTCAAGGAGGACACCCCAGACAAGACGGAGTGCCTCCAGGACCTGGAAGAGGGCAACAAGTACACCGAGGCCTGTAGGAGATTCCGTCAAGAGCGTGAGGAACTCCGCGCTGTTCATGCTGAACTCACTCACAATGAGGTATGTCGGTATCATCAGATGATGTCTTTGTTTTGTTTTTTTTTGTCAAAGAGTTAGGCGTACACAGAATAAAATGTACCTTGCAGAAGCATTGTCAGGAGTTTTCCTGGTTTCAGGATTTGTTTTATTGATTTCAATTCCATTTTAGAATTTATTGAAAATGGTGAAGTTGCCATAGAGAGATGAGAAAACAGTCTTGTTGTGTCTGAAATGCTCTTAGTTTACCATATGTTGTGATAAGAATAAGTAAATTCCCCGAAATGCAACACCCTTTAAAAGTTACAAAGGGCTTAATCAAGATTTACAATTTTCCAAACGTCCAACCCTTGATCTACTCTTGCATTTGATATACCAAATTAGCTATTTTATTTCTTCCATTCACAGAAAACGAGTTGGGTATACTTGGAGGCTTTCTACCAGGGCATCCAGATGCTCAAGACTTTGCTGTGGCGGAACGTCAGGACAAGGCAGGCTAAAGTATTCAACCATGACAAGACGGTGAGTCCTAAATCGACTGATTCCAATCTGCTTAACCCAGGATTCCAGGCTGTACTCATACAATTAGTAAGGGTATTAGAAATCTGGTTTTCTATATGATTAACCAGTTGCAGCCCACGGGATTCTTTTTTGTTTGTGTACTGTTCCCCCGGCGGGATTCTTTTGGCGTAACAGACGGAATGTTATTTCTATGAGGGTACTGCTCTGACTTGACAATGCCAAGAGAACAAAGATTCTCTTTATTGGAATGTCCGTTTTGTTTCTTGACCGAGAAAACGTCAAATCCTTGCACCGTGAATTGCAAAACATCGGCCATTACCTACGGCATAGGAGTTGTACTAAGAACGGAACCATGGGTCGATTGCCGGCTCACTCTGACTTACCTCCATTCAGCCAAAATACAATGAATGAACAATGGCCTCTCGATGCCTCATAATCCCCTTCTTGGATTTATAAGACCTTTTTATTGTCTTTGTGTTTGTGAAACGAAGCGTTAGACAGTGTGTGTGTGTGGTCTGTGCACACTCCATAGTTGAATGACCGAGTGACCTTTGCTCTGATGGTTGAAAATTACATAATGGCCTCTTTACACAGCTTCCATTCCAGGCAGGGGAAACATTTGCATGCATTCGCCTCATCCGTTTTCAACTGTTTAATAAAGGAATAAAAGAGTGGTGACCGAGTTCTTAATTGGCTGTTTAAAATTGTATGTTCCCCCAACAAATTTTTAGTGCCCCACCAGGTGCCCCTCCATGGCAGGGTCGTGTCTGTGTGATAAAGGACCTCGCCTTCGGCGAGGTCCTTTATCACACCTAGGCCACAATCCTGCAAGGTCTTAAACAGCCGTTTAAGACCGAGGCACTACTCAGTTATTCCCATTTTTAAAGACCCTTTTTGTAAATAAAAGTGTAATAATGTAATGCAAATCCGTGAAGATCCAGGGTGCGTGGGGTGTAAGTTTCCCCCACAAATATTAAAAGCCCCACCGGGTGCCCCTCCATGAAAAAATCCAGATACATTATATCATTAAAAAACATAGCCCCTTTGCCCCCTCCCCCACTGAAAAGCCATGCCCCCGCCCCAGTAAAGAAATCCTTGCTACGCCGCTGAGCACATAGCCTTTTGTTTTTAGAATACTTAAAAATTAGCTTATTGCAGTGAATACTTCCATCAAAATATAGTATCCATATCTTTCATTGAACAAAAAGAAAGAAAAATTGTACTTTTTTTTTAAACACATTTTAGGTCCTTTTTACCGGGGAGCTTGAACAGTCCAAGAAGAAGATGAACATAAACATCAAAGACTTCACAGAAAACATCAATTTTGACGGTGTCTGGATCCCAGAGATTGTCCGTGATTCTCAGATCCTGAACCCCTACAACCTGCAAAAGCACATGGTCATGAGCTATGGACAAGAATGGCTGAGCGGCCGTAATATCAGTGAGTCAATTTATCTAATAAATGATGTTACTCATGACAAATTGATCATAGAGCTATACATGCCCCCCTGTGGAACATCTTGCCCCCCTGCTTGCCCCTCGCCCCACCTGTCAGCCTCTGGTCACTGTAAAATTTGCTATAATCACGAAATTTTAACTGAAAATGCCCCTCTACAAATATCTGAGCCCCCCTCCCTCTCAGCCCTCCCTGCAAAAAAAAAAACATGCTGGCTAGGCCACTGGCGCCCGATGTCTAGAGGGCAGGGCCCAATTTCAAAGAGCGGCTTAAGCAGAAAATCATGCTTAAAAGTTTTCTGCTAAGCAAAACAATACAGGATAGCAGTCACAGATTGTACGTGTGACATGCTATTTTGGCTGGTAACCTTATTCTGGTGAGCATAATTTTGTTTGTGCTTAGCTACTTTTTGTGCTTAAGCAGCTCTATGAAATTGGACCCAGTGTAAATCTTGTAACTAGCTGTTTATGTACTAAATAAGGGTGACATTAAGTTTGATTAAATGTATTTTGTTTTTTCTTTGCAGATCAGTGCAAGGTTCTGAGAAACAACTCCATCATCACCTTTGACAAGGTCTTGTATAACTACAAGCAGAGCAAATGTAAACACATTCTGGCCAAGGACTGCTCCGACAAAGAACGCTTTGTGGTCCTCAGCAAGGTTCCCAACCAGATCAGCACCAAGAAGGTTCGATTCAGGCCTCTTTAGGAGTTTTTCTTGACTCTAAGTTTGAGTGTTCAACTTTTCTTGAAGGACATCAGCTTTCCATCATTGAGAATAGCCAGATTGCGTCCAAATTTCTTGTTCCACAGTTGTGGTGATGTAGAGGGTATCCAGGTAGTTAAAAAGTATTCATTTAATCTCATTCTTTTTACAGGCATGTGATTTCTCAGGACTTTCCCTAATTTCAGGATTTTCTCAAAATCTCCGTGAGCCTTCAAATTTTCTTGAAAGAAGTAAAGCAGTCACCAAACCTGCAGTTTTGTATTTCTGGTTATGCGCAGAGGCTGTACACCTCCTGAATTGTAACATCTGGGAGGTTCCTGGTCTAGACTCATCAAGTCTCATCCTTGTTTTATTTATTTATTTATTTATTTCATTACACATCCAACAGCGCAAGCGCCAATAACAGGATGGTGATTAGGAAACGCGAAGAAATGTTCAGTTTTAGATGTGGGAGGAAAACACCTAATGTGGAAAACCCACGCAATCAGGTAGAGACTGAAAACCCAATCCACATGCAAGGCTCTGGTCCGGCATTAGAACCGGGGTCCGCAGAGGTGAAAGGCAGGGAAAGAAACCACTGCGCCAACCCCAAATTGTTTTCAATCTATGTTCATTTGTTACACTGTGTACATCATTATGACACCAGGCATGCCAGTGATATCCATATTCCGTTCCCACGGACCTCTATTGCTCCATTCAAACATCCTTAACTGCCCATTTGCCGTTGAGTTGCAAGTGTTACCATAGCCGAATGAAGCGACTTCGGCTATGGCTAGGGCTTCCGCCGTTGGCTCCAACGACAATGTTGAAGAACAGGTTCTCTGCGTTTGTGCTGTACTGATTATGTATTGATTATTGTACTCTTTAAAGGCTGTCACAGTCTACATTGACAACACAAAGATTCGGTTCATCCCGGATCAAAACACTCAGGAGATCGACGTCATGATCAACGACACCAATGCCATGTTGCCAGTCTTGCACAAGCTGGTCATCAAGGAAGACGAAGTCATGGAGAAGGTCCCAATTGACACCCCTGAGGTCCACATTATGACCGTGTCTCCAGAAAAAGATTACAATAAAACCCAGGTTCGTTTGATTAAAATCGTGATGTATATTTCCCGAAAAAAATTAATAAACATCACTTGTTCTCAGACTCTTTCAATTCTGGATAAAAGAAAACTTCCCCGCAAGTCAATGTTAATGTACAACTTCAAAGGACAGGAATGAAGGAAGTTTTGTGGCATTTTGGATTCCAACTGAAAATGTACATATACAACTGTACTTGTGTACATTTGGCGTGTCGTAGCCAAGCGGTCAAGCGCACTTGATTCAAGCTCTGGTGTGTCAGATTATCAGAGTGTGGGTTCGAGTCCCGGTCTTTACACTTGTGTCCTTAAGCAAGGCACTTAACCGTTAGTGCTATGTCCTGCGGGATAGGTCCCATGTGTTGTGTAGAATGCATGTAAAAGAACCCAGTACACTTTGTCATTAATGTGTTCAAGCCAAAGCAAGGTTTTGAAAAGGGCCATAATACTCAATGCTTTTTCTCTGTGCACGCTTTTTATAATAGACCGTGGACATGTCAGATAGTGCGAGCTCACAAGAAGATTTCATTTTCAGTAAGCTGGAGCATCATCTGTGGGAGCAGTTCAGACAAAGCATCAAAGACAAAACTGCTGCACCACCAACGAACCTGCCCAACAAGCCCAAGACCCTGATCCAGATCGTTCGTCCCAAACTAGGAGATTCTATCATGCTGTTTGCTCCTGAGCAAGAACTCCAAGTCTTCTTTGATGGAGAAAACATCAAGATTGAGGTGAGTGTACAGAATAGGTGGTGGAGTAAGGAGTGCAAGTACTATAGGGTCGGGTTGAAACTTAGAAACTCTGGTTTCAGCTTTTGGAAAAGTACAATCAATTTTGTTGTACCACGGTAATAGATTGTGAATTTTATTGGTTGAAAATCAATCACGTGACATGCTACAAAGGCGCATATGTACATCTCAGGGGGGAACACGACAGATTTCGAGAAAGAAAAAGCCTTGATCGAATAAACAAATGCAACAACCATCATGAACTGTACTGCACTTTCCTATGGAGAACATTGTGTTTGTTTACATTTAATACCCACTACAGGTCACGTGACGTGGGTTGCACAATCGGTCTATTGTATAGTGTCCTATAGGTGTCAATAAACATACCATACAACTGGTCTGTTTACCAGTAGGTGCCAGATGACGTGTATACACACAAATGTTTCCCCTGCCTGGAAACGGAAGCGGTCTACAAGACGCCATTGTGTAACATCTGAATACCGGAACAAAGGTCACCCGGACTTTCCACTGCTGAGCGTGCACAGACCATGCACATGTCGTCTATTGCTTTGTGTCACCTACACAAAGACAAAACATGGTTTTAAATATTTTGCCATTTTCTGGCTATTGAGAGGTAGATTTTGTGTAGTCCCCGATTTTTGACCCTTTGGCCTTTTGTTCTAAGAGAATTAGGAGGCATCGAGAGGCTTCCACTATTGTTTCTTCATTGTATTTCAGCTCAATGGAGTTAAGTCAGAGTGAACCAGGAATCAAGCCATGGTTCCGGATTTAGTACCAATCCTATGGTGTGTGAATTTGACATATCGTCGGTCGAGAAAACAAAACACACAATGCAATGAAGACAATCTTTGTTCTCTTGGCTTTGTCAAGTCGAGGTTTCTTTGTGCCAGCTGCACTCTCAAAGAAAAAGGTTCCGGCAGTTCCGACAAAAGAATCCCACCAGGGGGACAGGACAAAAAAAAAAAAAAATCCCTGCTGCAACTGGTTAAGTTTGTGTCAACCAAATAAGCTCATCCAATTAGGTTAATGGCTTTTCTTTATTTTATGGTTCCTCGATCTATTAATGTGTTTTGTGTGTTTTTTATTTTTTTTTCTGTACTATTCTAGACGGTATTAATTCTCAAGAAAAGTTGAGTTTATAAAAATTGTGTATTCTGATTATTTTCTCTCTTAGTCATTAATAAGTCTTGTATTATTCATCTAAATTCTGAGAAAAAAAAATTGATTGACTTTTCTTGAAACTTAGTCCTTTAAAATTCTCTGTATTGTTATTTTACAGCTGCCCCAGAAGTACAAGGATCTGCATTGTGGTTTGTGTGGAGACTTCAACGGTGAGTCCAGCAACGAGTTTGTCGGACCGAACAGAGAGGTTTACAAGTTCCCCCAACAATTCGGACGTAGCTACCAAGTCTCCACTGATCAATGCTCAAAAGGTAAGCAGAAAAGTCTTGCAAACGTGCTATGGGCCTCATGATTTGACTATGAGCTTGTCGGACCGAACAGAGAGGTTTGCAAGTGCCCCCAACAATTCAGATGTAGCTACCAAGTCTCCACTGAGCAATGATCAAAAGGTAAGAAGAAAAGTCTAGCAAACGTGCTGCCGGCCTCATGATTTGACCATGGGCTTGTCGGACCGAACAGAAAGGTTTGTAAGTGCTCCCAACAATTCGGACATAGCTACCAAGTCTCCACTGAACAATGCTCAAAAGGTAGGAAGAAAAGTCTTGCAAACAGGCTACCGGCCTCATGTTTTGACCATAGCAGTCTTTCTTGAAGGTCTCACTCTGCTAGGGTCAAAATACAAGGTAATTTCAACTTTTTGTAAGTATAGACCTTGTAAACGTGACGTCATCGACTGCTTGCAATCATTTTAGTGATCACCAGCATGTATTTTATTCGCAGGCAACTGTTACAACTATCTGGTGCGCGACGCAAAATGCAGTATTGAGCCAATCACTGCAAAGAAATATTAGGCTATATTATCTGTGTAATACTGCTGAGCATGCTTAGACCACGCACACGCCGTCTAACGCTTTGTTTCACCCACACAAAGACAAAACATGGTCTTGTATATTTTGCCGTTTTCTGGCTATTGAGAGGCGGTTTTTGTAGACCTTTGCCTTTTGGTCCAAGAAGGGGATTACGAGTCATCGAGAGGCTTCTACCATTGCTCGTTCATTGTATTTCGCCTCGATGGAGGTAAATCAGAGTGGGCCGGCAATCGAGCCACGGTTCTGTGTTTAGCTCCACTCCTATGCCGTAGGTAACGGCCGATGTTTTGCAATTCACGCTGCTTGAATTTGGCATTCTCTCAGCCGAGATCCAATAAAGAGAATCTTTGTTCTCTTGGCATTGTCAAGTCAGGGTTTCTTTGTGCCAGCGGTACCCTCAGAGAAAAATCAAATAGTCTCATCCAAGTGGGTTAATGGCTTTTCTTTGATTAATAGTTCCTTAATCTATTAATGTGTTTTGTGTGTTTTTCTGTTTCTATTTGACAGAGTAGCTTTATTTAATGTCTTTATTTAAGCACTTTTTTAATACCTGTTTTGTTTAAGTACCTCTATAGTGAACCAGTATGTTTTCTGACGCACAGTTTACTTGAATGTCTTATTTTACAGTCAACCAGTGTGCACCTATAATGAGATTTGAGGTGGATAGCGATGTCTGGCTGACAAATGGAGATAAATCAACCTGCATCTCCCAGATCCCAGTACCCAGGTGCCCTGACACTTGTGAAACTGTTGACCCATTGTCCATGGATATTGAGTTTGTCTGCGATAGGCAGTCAGGCAGCACCAATCCCTTCGAGGGACTCAGCCATGAACAGATCATCAAAAAGTACAGTGGCAAGCAGCCCGACTACAAGAAGACCATGGAGATGGCTGTGAAGTGTGTGCGTCAGACATAGGAAAGGGCCCGTTGGATACTACCACCCCAGGAATTCAGATAAATGCTTTAAGTAATTAAACTATCTTTCAACGCTATAATGGATCGATAATTATTTTGCCTTAAAATGCAGGTATGGCTGTTTGTGTTTCGTGGCTTGTTTGTTTTGCATTCTGTCTTCACTTGGTGTTGTCGAGCTACCCATTAATAGATTTATCTGTTTTTAGACATTGTTGATCAGAATATCAAAAAACATGTGCATGATCCCCCCGAGGGATTTCATGAAACAGCTCTTTGGATAATCCTCCAGGAGCTCATTAATGTGTGCATTATTGTTTATTCTTCATCTTTGTCCATCGCCTTGATCTAGTTTTGTTCAGGATATGTGGGCTTTTTGATAAGAGCTTGTTATTATTATTTACGTTCCAATGGAACAGTCAGGGTGTTGTTTTACTTTGGGTTCATTCGGAAATTCTAATAACTGCATCCAGAAAAAAATTGGCAAATATGCAGTGACAGTATTCAAAAAGTGATCCCCAAATAGAAGGCTTACAGCCAATAGCTGTTGCCAATAGTTATTGCTATTCTGGCACTCATAAGAATAATTCTACTTTGGGTTCATTCGGAAATTCTAATAACTGCATCCAGACAAATTGGCAAATATGCAGTGACAGTATTCAAAAAGTGATCCCCAAATAGAAGGCTTACAGCCAATAGTTATTGCTATTCTGGCACTCATAAGAATAATTCTAAATTAACTCATAAAAAAAACAGCTTAATATTTTTTGTCTGGTGTGATGGCACCGCTGGCTTGGGAAGAATATTCTGTCTTGTTTAACTTGTTTTTCTCTGCAATCTTCACAGCTTTTTACACAACTTGTTTTTGTTTTGTTTTGACCTCCTAATTCTCATTTTTACCGACTAGTAGTATTAGTACCTAATTATTTGGTAGTTTCAGGTTGAACAGCTTCTGATTGGCACCCCCCCGAACAGAGATATTTACAAAATAGGGAGACCGCCAACATTAGGGCTGGATAGCTCAGTTGGTAAGGGTCAGTACATTAATCCAGTCACAGGGTCAAATCCTGCTGTTGTCAAGTTTTCTTTGTTCACCCCAAAATGGAATTCAAACTTACCCCATCAGTTTCCCTAGTGGTTTATTGCTTGATAATTATCTTGAGAAACAAATGTTTGATTTAATCCAGAGTGGTTTATGTTTATTGTTCGATGGAAATTTCTCTCCTTTTTTTTTCTTTTGCCTCTGCAGTTTGAAATTTATATTTTTTTATTGTAAATAGTTTTTCAAGCTTTTTATGTATTGAAAATAAAGCTCCAGTTTAAAAAGTGAAAAGGTGTTTGTTTGTTTGTTTGTTTGTTGGGTTGTTTGGTTGTTTGTTTGTTTGTTTGTGGGTAGGCTAACCTGAATATCTGACTAACCGGACAGTACTTGTTAATCAAAAGTTAAAGATATGAAACTTACTAATTTGATAAACTCTTCCTCTGTAGCCACCTTGATGATAATTATTAACATTTAAAGCATACAGGTTTTTCCCAAGCCTGACAACCTGTTTTTCGCAAAGATCCTTGTTTTCCCCCAAAAGAAAAACCTGGGTATTTTCGAAATGACGGACCGGCATTACTAAGCTTTCATTTTTGTCCCCAAGTCTGAAAACATGTTTTGCAAAGATCCTTAGTTTTTTGCGAAGGAAAGATTTTGATAGTTTTTTTTAAACGGCGCACCGGAATTACCAGGCTTTCACTTTTTGCTAGAGACTGAAAAACGTGGGTTTTTTTTGGTTTTTTTGCAAACGCCCTTATTTTTCCCCAAGAACATTTTTGATATATGTTTTTCTCGAGACTGTACACCATTGAATCAACTAGCTTTTCGTCTCCTATCGAGCATGCGTTTTGCAAACACATTTTTTTCTAACGAAATACATAAGTATTTTTGGAACGAAACACTGAGATTTTAGCACATTTACAAGATTTAATATTTTTACCGAGTGACTAGTTTATGTGATGTCCATCTATAAACCTTTTTTTTTATCTACAAACATATTGACCACCAGCATATGTATGGTAGCACAAAATGCATAAACTGGCTTAGCAAAAATTGGCCCTTTTCATTAAAAAATCAAAACTTTTTTTAGGAAGTAAAGTCTACTTTTTGTTTGAATAGTAAATTTTTGGCTTTGTTAATTGGTATTAATTTGATAGCATTATTGGTCAAATAATAATCTGTTGTACTTTTTGCAGTGAAGACCGACCGTACTTTTGCCAACCATGGTTGGCAAAACTCGCGTCTGTGACATTGCGAAAGCAATTTTCTATAGGCTAAAAAACGAGGGTACCGTATTCAACGGCTTTTTATGGTGAGGCCGAGACCCAGTAACTGGGGTGCTGTAGGCCTACTCCTTTTTTTTTTTTTTTTTTTTTTTTTTTTTTTTTTAAAGATGTTGACATTTATCGGTCGTGCTTGTATGATCAATTTAAAAATCTCAAAAAGGAGTACAGCGCCGCAGTGACTGGGTCTAGGTGAGGCCCAGTCTTGGAGAGAGGTGAAGGTACGGAGTGGGGTTTGGGGTACTAATCTACCAGGATTTTGAAGAAGACAAAACTTAAGGCAGTTATTAACAATGGATTGTTTATTATTTTATATTATCAATTTATTACACAATAATCTGTGGGAAAAGCGGCATAGGAGCTGCCGCGGTGAAATCAGCAGCTTGAAGAGGATTACGAAGTTTCTTCCATCACAATATTACCAGCTTAAAGCCCCAGTTCAACATTGGTAGGAAGAAAAACATAAATGTTCACAGGTTTACATTTACCTTACATGGTATGTAAAGATAATGTTGGTAGAAAACTTTCCTTGAAATATTTCTGCCTGAAGTGTTATTGTTTTTAAATATTAATAATAAGATCCAAAATCAGTTTTCGTCTCAGTGAGACCAAAACTCTGCCTGTAGGAATGCGTACAAAAACGCTGAATGCATTTTTACCTTTTTTTTTTGCAACGAAATGAGCTGACATTTTCACAAGTTGGTTTTATCACATATATCTTGATTTGTGCAAAGAACAGAAGCATTCACAGTCAATTTACCGATGTTGAGCTGGGGCTTTAAATTAACCAAAATTGCGTTAACCAAAATTGCATTACATAAGTCTAGTCTGGTAAGTTACGGTCAAGCCCCGTTATTTATGAGGTAAAATACAAAATTGTAAAGGTATATATAAAAAAGGGGAATTTATTGGCAACCACGCAAAAACCACGCAAGTTTAAAAAATTAGCTTAAAAGCGTTACATTCAGGAGAAGAACACAAGTTCGAAAGTTGAAAGTTGAAAGTTGACACCAACAATTAAGAGAAAAAAAAGTTTAACTGCTGAATAAAAGGAACATTGAGAATTCATAAAAGAATTCTTAAACCTATTTGTATGGATATGAAGAAGGGGAAATTCATGCATACGTCTTAAATTATGATTGTTGGGGGGGGGGGGGGGGTTGGAGTAATTTGTGTGGGAAGTTCAGGATACCGGAGTTTACTAAAAAATGTGACTTGCACAACTCGAAATTCCTGTGCGGAAATGTTAACAAACAACAGAGGGCGTGCTCCAACTTGTCAAGGCCCCTTCAATTCAAGATGGCAGCGCATGAAGACGGCAGCATGCTCGTAAATCCAACATCCATGATGGTAGAACCAGTGTCGACAATCATCCCTAAAGCCAATATTTCAAGGTATAAGAATAAGCAGAAGAGAGCGGAAGTCTATAGAAAACTCAAGGCCCAACTGAAAAAGGTAACGTAGTGGAATTCGTCTGGTTGACGTTACACTCTAGCAGCGGCGCGGCAGAAGTTTATTAAAAGTGGGGGGGGGGGGGGGGGATGCAATTTTTTTTCCTGTGCTGTGTGTTTTATTTCCATTTGCACAACATAGGTATGTAGGTACATACTGCCGCGGTTATGTTGGGCTATTTGGGGTACAAAATAGACCCAAACATGGTAACACGACTCTTGAGGTCTTGCAGGAGTAGAGTTGAATAATCCCTATAAAAATATAAAAGAAACCGTCAAATTTGGCCGTTTTGTAGCATTTTTCAAAAAACTAAGTTCACATGATTTATTTGAATCATTTTTTTTTTGATGCAGATAAATCACAGTCATGATCTTTGGATTTAATTTTACTTCCAGCGATGTAGCAAAGGCACTTTCTTTCTTGGTGTGGAAGCCTAAATAAATTTGCCGACGAACATTATCAAATGAACTCTAGCACAATGTCATGACATGGGACTCACCAACTTGTTGGGGTCCCTGTGCACTGACTGGTTTTTCAAAGGTTTAAAATAGCCCTCAGATGCCGATCATTAGACGACTCATATTCGAAATGCAAGCTTTGAAAACCGAAATTTTTGAGAATCCCCTGTATGAAGTATATGAACTCTAATTCTTGTGGGGGTCCAGGGGGCGAAACCCCCGGACGCTATACGCTTTTAAGTGTTTTCAGGGCGTAGATTCCCGCACGTTACCGAGAATATTGAATTTGGTAATCCAAAGTTAGACTTATCACACTACAAGGATTTAAAAACTAAAATTTTCACTATTCAGTCGGCAAATCTTTTGGCTTGCCGAATGGATTTGTGTTCAGCCCGAGCCCTTACTCGGGTAAGTTTGGTGCTCAATTTGCCGACTTAAATTCCGACTTAAGAAAAATATTGGGGGATGTCACAATTAATACATTTTATATTGTCACCTACATGAAGTCGTGTACGTGTCAACAGGGTGGGCTATACGATCTGCCAGCAAAATATTATTTCGCATTATTTTACCATTGCCGGTAAAATATGAACTACTTAACAATTAAATAAACTGGAAAATGGTTCCGTGTTTAGTACAGTTCCTATGCTGTAGGTAACGGCCGATGTTTTGCAATTCACGGTGTGTGAATTTGACATTTTCTCGGTCGAGAAACAAAATGGACGATCCAAAAAAGAGAATCTTTGTTCTCTTGGCATTTTCTTTGAGGGTTTCTTTGTGCCAGCGGTACCCTCAAAGAAAACAAAATTCTTGCAATTCTGCCAAATAAATCCTGCCAGGGGTAGGGACAAAAAAAAATAAATAAATAAAGAATCCTGGCGACAACTGGTTAAAACGTGTATCGTCAGCCCAGAAATTACACCCAAATTGTTGAAATGTGCTTCCCGCCACAATTGGGCAATGGGTAAGTGAACATGGGGGAAAACGAATTTGAGAAAAAACAAGAATTTCAATTTTAAATGTCATCACATCACAGTCCCTGATTGTATTGTCACAGTCCCTGATCGTATTGCCACAGTCCCTGATCGAATGGTCACAGTCCCTGATTGTATTGTCACAGTCCCTGATCGTATTGTCACAGTCCCTGATCGTATTGTCACAGTCCCTGATCGTATTGTCATAGTCCCTGATCGTATTGTCACAGTCCCTGATGGTATTGTCACAGTCCCTGATCGTATTGTCACAGTCCCTGATTGTATTGTCATAGTCCCTGATCGTATTGTCACAGTCCCTGATTGTATTGTCACAGTCCCTGATCGTATTGTCACAGTCCCTGATCGTATTGTCACCGTCCCTGATTGTATTGTCACAGTACCTGATTGTATTGTCACAGTCCCTGATCGTAATGTCACAGTCCCTGATCGTAATGTCACAGTCCCTGATCGTATTGTCACAGTCCCTGATTGTATTGTCACCGTCCCTGATTGTATTGTCACAGTACCTGATCGTATTGTCACAGTACCTGATTGTATTGTCACAGTCCCTGATTGTATTGTCACCGTCCCTGATCGTATTGTCACAGTCCCTGATCGTATTGTCACAGTCCCTGATCGTATTGTCGCAGTCACTGATCGCATTGTCACAGTCCCTGATGGTATTGAGCAGCACAACCCACAGAATACACAAACGGTCTGAATCCCATCTCGTGAGTATGAAGTCACAACGACGATGTCGGCGCAGAACCAAACAAACATTTCTCACAGTCTCCACGTTTTAATGAAAATTCCACCAAATTGATTTCAATTCCGAATTACTTTTCTGCGCAGGAAAAGTTAAAGGAGAAGACCAGGAAGAAATCAGAAAGGAAAATGCTTGGAGACAAGGTAAGAAACGAGATCGCTCAAGTCTGCAGCAATTTTTGTCGAGTTACCAAGAGAAGGGTTAAAAAAGGGTGTCCGAAAGACACCCAGACACCCCTTTGGGCTCAAGCTTGATAAAAATCTGTACTGCCACACAACAGTTGTTGTTATACCATGGTATTAGATGGTAGAATTTCATTGGTTGAAAACTGGTCACATGACAAAGCACAAATCTTCATGTTACCCTATTGATGTCGCTCAAAACGGATGTGTACTCCTTAAATTCATGTTACCTTTTTGACGTCACGCTCCAGTGACTGTATGGTACATCACACCGAGTTCGATGCACATCACCTTGATTGTCGCTGAGAATGAGATTGGTAAATACCGATAAACGGAATGCCCATAAACTTAATCCTCAAGTTTCAATGTTCAAATCTTGATAAAAGTTAAAAACAAAATGCCAAAGTGTTCTCTTTACTTCGTTTGCCTCTTATTTTTCTGAAATCTAATACCATGGTGTAGGCCTAACAAAACAATTATTGCCTGACGTGATGGGGTCCATGGGTTTTGTACACCCTCGGCTTCGTCTCGGGTGCCGTCAGCCCCCTCGGCTGTACAAAACGCCATGGATGCCATCACGCCAGGCAGCAATTATTAAAGGTTTCTCTGAAACCATGCGCCATAGTTTATCCACACTTCCTTTTTCTTTCCCACATAGGCTCCGCCAAAGAAGGTTCCTAAGACGATAGAGAGCATGAGGGTGTATGACGAGACGATGGTTGATCCACAGGATGAAGAGGTATGAATTATTCCCAGCTTAGCTTATTACCTTGAATTCATCAGGATCTAAATGCCGGAAGGCACAAGTGATTTAGTTCACTATTTTTACTTCCTATCACCAGTTGGTGTCTTTTCTGTATTGGAATTTCTCTTGTTTTGTATGTGTGGTATGAATAAGGACAACAACACGTAATAACTTGGAAATCAGGGTGCGGGAAACATTTCGTTTAATGTCATTTCAACCTTTTCAACCTTTCTTGTGGCGTGTCGTGGCCGAGTGGTCAGTGCGTCGGACTCAAGCTCCGGTGGCTGAGTCATCGGAGTGTGGGTTCGAGTCCCGGTCATGACGCTTGTGTCCTTGAGCAAGGCACTTAACCATAATTGCTCCGTAAAAGTTGGGGAGGTAGAGCCTTCTGCTCTACCAGCCAGGCTTCTGATGGATGATACCTAAGCCTACATCCTTACGGACTGTAAAGGGGTTTACCCTGTTTCAGCCCCAGGAGTAGGTGGCAACGGCCCCTGGATAAAACAGTTGATTTCTAGCCCACACCTCGAGTGGCTTACTGGCCTTGTGTGTCTGGTGACTTCCATAAAAAAAAAAAAAAAAAAAAAAAAAAAAGCTATCCTGCTGTATCCTTGATTCCTTGTATTTGATATTGTAGTAATCTCGTTCTTGTTAAATGTAACAGCATCATGAACACTTTTGCTGGACTTGTGCACTTCATAAATTGTCCATATTATTGTCATCATTATCCTTTGCCATTATCCATTATCCTTTTCATTTTTGTTTGATGAACAGTTTATGCCTTGACATTCTTCTCTTTTGATATAGCCGTTTAAATTATAATATTTCAGGTTGGTCCCCTCCCTGATCCCTCTGTATTTAGTCTGCTTACAACGACATAAAATTAAAAAGCTGGTGCCCCGTTGTGTGATCCCCGCCACTGCCGATACCCAGGTTTGGTCGTACCCCTTGGCACGATCCCTGACCAACAGGCAGGTGTAAAGGATTCTGACCTGGCCCCACAGTGTAATTGATATTTGGCAAACATGGACCGCCCGCCAACATAAGGGTTGGTTTAGCTCAGTTGGTAGAGCACTTGTATAGTATTCAAAAGGTCACGGGTACAAGTCCAGCATCAGCCAATATTCCTTGCTCGCTACCCCTTTGTGTACATGTATATTATATTGATATATTCATTAAGCTTAATATTCATGAATAAGTACATACTTGCATTTTATTCTTCGTGCATAATTCTAGAGAGTTAATGTTTAATAATCTCAACAGTAGCTTTTGTGCATTTTTATTGATGACGTGTTTTGATTCTGAACTTGTGCGTTGTATATTTTTAATGCTACGTTTGATTTGAATTGTTCCATTAACTTTTGATTGTACTGTATTTTATTCATTTGCTTTGGTTTATTTTACCCTGTGAAGTATTTTACATTGAGTACCATTTTATGACGTTATTCTGTTCACTTTTTATGTATATTTTAGTACTACTCATTTATCTGAATATCTTAATATGAATGGTAGGCCTATTTTTGTTAAAAACCAAATCCTAGGGTGTGTGGGTCGTACCATTATGGAACGAGGGTAGTAATAATACTAGTAAATGATTGTTTGCCCCTCACAATTGACGCATCACCTAGTGCTGCACAATAGGGTTTAATAGATCAGTCTATTAGACTTGCGTTATCATGGATCTTTGTACGTTATATGTACCTCCTTCAGGTTGCGCATGATGAAGACCAGGATGAAATGTCCTCTTACTTCAAGCGAGAGACGCAGCCCAAGGTTCTTATAACAGCATCCGACATCTCAAGACATGTACGTAAAATATATCAACATCGTTATCAAACTGTTGAGTCGGTGCAAACAACGTGTGCTTGTTTTGTATTGTATTGTATCAGTGGAGTGTCGCGGCCGAGCGGTCTAGTCCACCGAACTTAAGTTCTGTAGTTTAGAGAATATGGGTTCAAATCCCGGCCTGGCCAGTCGCTAGACACTGTTAATGAAACAGGGTGAAGGGGAGGTTCCTAAACAGTGGACAGCCCCTAAACCAAGGTTGTTTATGTGAAACTATGAATAGATCGATCCATTAAGCCCTGCCCCCATACGTGTTGACCAATCACAGCCTTGGGTATGCCACTGAAAATCAGACAAAAGTCCAACAGGATAAAATCCAATCAGAAAATGTAAACATGCGTACACGTACTTATAGTGTGCGCTTTCATGTCGCGCAGTGTGGCATTGAAGAGACGCACATTGTGCTGCCCACGAGTACAGTTGTGATGCAGCCAATGCTGTGAATGGTCAATATGTTTTAGGGGCGGGGCTTAATGGATTGGTTTATTCAGTTTATTTGAAACTATTACACAAATATCAAATAGATTTCATTGTAGTCAAAATGTATACTGGCAATCAATGTACAGAGCCCAATTTTATACAGCTGTTTAAACACAAAAAGGAACAGAAGCACGAAACAAAGTAGCTTACCGTAATAAAGTTACCAGCCAAAAGAGTATGTCACATGTACAATCTGTGAACGGTATCCTGCTTATTTTTGCTCAGTAGAAAATCTTTCAGCAACATTTTCTGCTTATGCAGCTCAGTGAAATTGGGACCCGGGCCCATTTTCATAGAGCTGCGAAGTAGAAAAGAAGTTTTTTGCTAAGCAAAAAATAAGCAGGATACCAGTCACAGATTGTACATGTGACATGCACTTTTGGCTGGTAACCTTATTCTGGTAAGCATAATTTGTTTGTGCTTAGCTACTTGTTGTGCTTAAGCAGCTCTATGAAATTGGACCCACGTCACGAGCTAAGGGGAAACAAGAAGCAGATGACTGGATAGGGAAAAAAAGAAGTACAGGACCTGGTTTGGTTGTTGCCATTGTTGTGACTGTCACAATACATGTATTTTTCATCGGTCTTGGTTATTTTTTACAGAAATGTAAAATCCTGTGCCGTCAGCTACAGACGTGCATTCCTAATTCAGAGGTGTACCCTCGTCGTCTCTCTGCTCTTAAGAAGGTCATCCCACAAGCTACGGAGAAGGGTTTCACTGACCTCATAGTCATCAATGGAGACAGGAAGTCACCAAGTATCCTTTGACCCTATCCCTTCCCCCCTTCCCCCCCCCCCCCCCTCGGCGTTCTGGCTTGGGAAGTACCTTTGGGCTTATTGATCAAGGGACAAGTAAGCAGGGTTAAGTTCTTCTTATTTTGTGGCATTGATCCAAGGTCATAGCTGAGTTTGGTTAACCGGTTGAAACCGGATGATGTCAGTACACGCAAATGTTTCCCCTGCCTGGAAACGGAGGTCGTCTTGCCACAACATTTTGCCCGGTCATTCAACTGCGGAGCTTGCGCAGACCACGCCATGTTAACGCTTCGATTCACCCACACAAGGACAAAAAAGGTCGTGCGTTTGTGGCTCGATTGCTGGCTCACTCTGACTTACCTCCATTCAGCCGAAATACAATGAATGAACAATGGTGGAAGCCTCTCGATGCCTCGTTATCCCCTTCTTGGAACAAAAGGACAAAGGTCTTTAATCGGGGATTACACAAAAACCGCCTCTCAATGGCCACAAAATACAAGTATTTTCACAACCTTTTTTTAGCCATGTGTGGGTGAATCAAAGTGTTAGACGGTCAGTGCACGCTCCACACTTGAATGACCGGTGGACCGTTGCTCTGGTGGTCCGAAATTACATAATGGTGTCTCAAGAAGGCTTCGTTTCCAGGCAGGGGATACATTTGCGTGTAAACATGTCATCTGGAAACTGGCACCAACTGGTCAAACAGCGGCTGAGAGATAGTACATTTTGTTTCCCGCATTGAAATGCCTTAACCTTGAACCCAAGATGGTATGCTGATCTGTCATCTACCAGACGGCCCCACTGCTCACTTCAAACTCTCCAGTGTGAAGCTGAGGAAAGAAATAAAGGTAAGCACCCCGGGTTTGAATCTCGCTTCAGAATGGAGCCTTGCATGTGGATTGGGTTTCAGTCCCTTCCAGATTGCATAGGTTTATCCCAGTTAGGCTTTTACTCCCACATCCGAAGATTTCTTCAACATCTTATCTACTATGGTTTGATGGCCGAGTCATCAGAGCATGGCTTTGAATCCCGATCGTGACACTTGTGTTCTTGGGCAAGACACTTAAACTGCAAGTGCCTCTCATCACCCAGGAGTAAATGGATACCTGTGAGGGTAGAAATTGTTGTTGGGAATGATTAGCAACATGTGTGCTCATTTGGCTGCCGGTGCTGCTTACTCCAAAGGAGTTGAGACGGTTTCAGGAATGCTCAAGTCCAAATGAACAGGGGTATGAATAATGTAAAGGGCTTTGATATGTTCAAAAGTGCCCAATAAATGTCTACTATTATTGTTACTTTTCAAAATTATTATTATTACTTTCAAACTCGCCTCCCCATCCCCTTTCTTTCCCCCCTACTAGAAATGTGGTGAAACCACAGACCATCTACCAGAGCTAATTCTCAACAACTTTAACACGAGGCTGGGTCACAGCATCGGGAGGTTGCTAGCCGCATTGTTTCCGCACGATCCAGACTTTGTCGGACGACGAGCCGTCACGTTTCACAACCAGAGAGATTACATCTTCTTCAGACACCATAGGTATGACTTGAATATACGCTTAGAAATTTTCTTGTTGATACTTGTTTTCTTCAAATTTAACAATTCGTATGTTTTATGACGTAAAACGCTTACCAACGTTGTACAGATTTGTCAGGGTGTTGTCACAAATCAGCCCCTCACCCCCCCCCACGTTCTTGGTGTCCCCCCCACCTTCTTAGTCTCCATCCCAGCCACCTTCTTGGTCTCCCTCCCCCACCTTCTTGGTCTCCCTCCCCCACCTTCTTGGTCTCTCCCCCACCTTCTTGGTCTCCCTCCCACCCACCTTCTTGGTCTTTCTCCCCCCAAATTCTTGGTCCCCCCCCCCCCCCACCTTCTTGGTCTCCGTCCCACCCACCTTCTTGGTCTCCGTCCCACCCACCTTCTTGGTCTCCCTCCCCCACCTTCTTAGTCTCCCTCCCCACCTTCTTGGTCTCCCTCCCACCCACCTTCTTGGTCTCCCTCCCCCACCTTCTTGGTCTCCCCCCCACCTTCTTGGTCTCCCTCCCACCCACCTTCTTGGTCTCCCCCCACCTTCTTGGTCTCCCTCCCACCCACCTTCTTGGTCTCCCTCCCACCCACCTTCTTGGTCTTCCCCCTACCTTCTTGGTCTCCCTCCCCCACCTTCTTGGTCTCCCTCCCCCACCTTCTTGGTCTCCCTCCCACCCACCTTCTTGGTCTCCCTCCCACCCACCTTCTTGGTCTCCCTCCCACCCACCTTCTTGGTCTCCCTCCCCCACCTTCTTAGTCTCCCTCCCCACCTTCTTGGTCTCCCTCCCACCCACCTTCTTGGTCTCCCTCCCCCACCTTCTTGGTCTCCCCCCCACCTTCTTGGTCTCCCTCCCACCCACCTTCTTGGTCTCCCCCCACCTTCTTGGTCTCCCTCCCACCCACCTTCTTGGTCTCCCTCCCACCCACCTTCTTGGTCTTCCCCCTACCTTCTTGGTCTCCCTCCCCCACCTTCTTGGTCTCCCTCCCCACCTTCTTGGTCTCCCTCCCACCCACCTTCTTGGTCTCCCTCCCACCCACCTTCTTGGTCTCCCTCCCCCACCTTTTGGTCTCCTCCCCCCCCCCCCCACTTTCTTGGTCAAACACTGCTGTTGGTAACAGTGCTATGCAGCTCTTTATTACAATTAGTTATCACACAAGCATGAGTGGAATTCGGGAAAATATAGCGCTTCTGTGTCCCATATCCCACGAGTGCATGTGTGATAACGAATTTATCTTCCAGCCAACTGGAAGATAAAACAACTTTGAGCATTATGCCATGAAGAGCAACACGTACAACACGCAAAGTTTAGAATGTCATTTTGCACTGTCCGTATGCACTGAGCACACTCCATAATAATAATAATAATAATAATAATAATAGAACATTTATAAGTTTTCCTTATGCAATGCCTCAAAGTGCTTTACAATAAAACAATGAAAAAGCTGAGTAAAACTAGAAGGGGAGAGGTTACCAGCACAATTCACCCTTGGCCAAGATCCTCAGCATCTGGCCATAGCAATAAAAACTTTAAAAAACTGCGTCAGTAAGTGAAAACATATTTAGAAATGAGCCAGCTCAATAACAGTAAACTACAAATTAAACAAGTTTGGACATCAAAATTGTAATTTTCACTCTAATTTTCCCAAAGTAATCTAATGTAATTTAAACAACGTTGACAACATTGCTAATTGTCAAAGACCATCAGACCATGGATGGATTTCACAATACTAGTCCTTACTGCCAACTAGTCTTCAATTATGTTATCAGAGATAAGACTAAGTCCTAGCACTTTGTGAAATCCACTGCAGTATCTGCACTTTATGGGACCCAACATATACATGAAATAACAAACCTGCGAAAGGTTAAGCTCAATTGGTCATCGGAGTTACTAGAAAAAAAGGTGAAAACTGCAAAAAATTGCCAAGGGAAGTTTCCCACCATGACCATCTTTATACCATGTAGTAAGTTGTGTGTAAATCTGTGAATACTTTTATTTGGGATCTGACCTATGTTTTGCACACCCTTTCAAATTCTTACCGGTAAGATTTAAATGTCAAGCAATAAACCACAAGCGAAACTGACTGGGTAAATTTTAAATCAATTTTGGGATTGAACAAAGAAAAATTTACTGAAGCGGAATTTTAAACCTGCGACCAACTGTGTAGCTGGGAATTTTTCACTTTGAGGTGGGGGGGGGGAGTGGCAGGGTGGCATTGCTTTTCAGTGGATGGGGGGGGGGGGCAGATACCTTGTTTTTTTTAATGAATCACATGTATTTACATTATTTTTTTTATGGAGGGCACCTGGGGGAGGGGGGCACTGGAAATTTGTTGGGTGGCACGTGCTCCCCGAGCCAACCCCCCCCCCCCTTGGCTACGCCGCTGCACTCTACCAATCAAGCTATCCAGCCCTATGTTGGCAGTCTCCCTACATTGTCAATATCTTTATAAGATTTAAATAGCAGAAAGCTGCAAATTTTCCTCCCTAGTGCCAGACCCTATTCCTGACTAGGACCCTGTGTACAGCACAGAGGAAAAGTCCTACTAGGGTTAATGCACACGTTGCTTAACCTTTACATGACTCTGCTGCTATCGGGTCCCTTGGAATAGCATTCAGTATAAGCGCCAAATCTCAACCTGCTCCTGTCTTAAAGGTTATCTTTTTTCTGATAGTTTTAATGGATTTGTCTTTAGGGATGAAGAGGGGGGTAGGAAAAAGGATTCTTTAATCTCATAGGCAAAAGAACGTGATAAAAATATAATCCCCTAGACTTTTCTGTTTTTAAACCTCACAACTATACTTCTTAAAAAAAAAACCCCAGCGGCAAGAAGTCGTCACATATTTCAGGTGGGAAAAAAACGTCCAGGGTTGCGGGTAAATCCATGTGAAGCGTTTCTGCCGGTAATTCTGTTTTCTCAGCTCCTTGTCCGACCTGTTGGGCATGGGAGACATTTGCGAGGAGTTACCGTGTGTGGGTTTTTTTTGTTTTAACCGTGGGTCTCCGTGAAGCTTGGTTCCCGGGGCTGGGCCTACGGGGCTGACGCGATGTGAGGCCTGACATTTAGGGTGGAGAGCTGGGGAGAGGGAAAAACAAAGCAGCCACAGGGGGGAAAGGTGTTGAGCATGTGGGATTGTTGTAAAAGATTGTAAGTGTCTGCTAGAGTACTCCTGTGTTTCCTTTAAGAGATTTTGTTGTTTTAAAATTATAACATTTTCAGCATCACATTTTTGCATTGGACATTTCTTTCCAGTCTAAATTATAAAATATATACTTACATGTATCAACCTAAACTGAGGTGACCTAAACTGGGGTAAAAACACCTGATTTTTAAGTTTCCATTAAATATCCCAGTACTGTTACTTGTTTTTTTACCCATTCACCGATGTGCCCCAGCTCAACATTGGTAAACTGCCTGTAAATGCTTCCATTCTTTGCACAAATCAAGATATCTGTAATAAAACCAACCTGTGAAAATGTCAGTTCATTTCGTTGTTTCATTTGCGAGAAAACGGTAAAAAATTTATTTTTGTGCGCATTCCTCCAGGCATCTTATTTTATTTATTATTTAAAAACGATAACACTTCAGGCAGAATTATTTCAATGAAAGTTTTCTACCATCATTATCTGCATACCATGTAAGGTATATGTAAATCTGTGAACATTTTATGTTTTTCTTCTTACCAATGTTGAGCTGGGGCTTTAAGCATCGTATACTCGAGGTACTTTCCCGAGACCTGTGAAAAAAAAAAATCCATAGGGATATTCCTCGGGTGGGATTTGAACCCATGACCTTTGCCATTCTAAAGCAGATGTCTTACCAACTAGACTACCAAGACTGCCCGGCGGCTAGAGGCAGATTGTTTGTGGTTTAAAATTAAAACATTCTCTGCATCACATTTAAAGGTAAATCACTCCAATTGCAGGGGTTTTGTGTATTGTTGGAACAACTGTTCAGAGATTTATGTAACTGTTTATGTTTACTCGTTACGATCCGAAAAATCTCCAAACGATACGTGCATATAAATCACTCCAAAAGCCTAAACGAAGAAATCAAACAAGATCACACTGATATAATGAACAGAGAAACAAAGTGATATAATAATGAAACTATCAAACATTTCAAATGTCAGTAGGGTTGAACAAGTGTGCAATGGCTAGGTGCAAGTGTACAATTCTTGGCGAAGATTCGTCAGGCTGACCATTCGGCGACGACTTAAAAGCAGGCTCTGCCAATTGAGGGCTGGAGGGATGGTGAAAACCAACCGTTTTCTGACTCGATGTAGCTGAGCTGGAACTCGGGGCGGATTCACCTCCACCAATCGGCCGGAAATAGACAAAACAACGGGGGGCACAAGCTGACTCCGGTCACACAAATATAAGGAAGAAAAAGTGTTTCTAGTGACTTCTTTCAATGACATCATCCTTCCAAAAATAAGTCTACAGTCTTTCATAAAACAGATGAGCGCCGCCCACTGGGGTCATACACAGAGATTGACACTTGTGGTTTTTATTATGTGGGTCTATATTGCGGATACAAAGTACATGTAAATCGTGGCATTATTTATATTAATTCTTTCACTACGGAACAAAAATACAGCTGTGACGGAATTGTTTAACATTTATTTCGAGTCACTGGCAGCGGCTCTCCAGCATATGAAGTCATTCAACGAGCCGCTGTGAGCGGCAGGGGGTGAAAGAGTTAATGTGCTCGTAACAACTTGTAGTGTCATTTAAACGGAAAACTTCAAACACAAAGGACAAAATGTCCATGGTTGCCTTTACAATTGAAAGCTGTTGGTCCACATTAGTCGGGACATTGGGAGTAACAAAAGAATGTCCTCTGACTTGCATGATTTATCTATCATTTGGAATCGCAGTGCATGATATTGAATGGTCACACAGTAGGAAGGTTGACTGTAGGAAGGTTGACTGTACTGTGTAGTTGCATTCACCACATGATATCATATCGCATCGCAGGCTGGAACAGTTTATCATTCAGAGCCGCAGTGGATGATATTGAATGGTCAGACAGTAGGAGGGTTGACTGTATGCAGTGTAGATGCAATTACCACGATATATCGCAGGCTGGAACAGTTTAGCATTCAAAGCCACAGTGGATGATATTGAATGGTCAGACAGTAGGAGGGTTGACTGTATGCTGTTTATATGCTTTCACCACTGATAATTGCAGGCTGGTAGAGTTTTTTGTTCAAAACCACAGTTGGATAATATTGAATGGTCAGACAGTAGGAGGGTTAACCACTGCTCTTAATTGGTTTGTCCTCTAAAGGTACATCTTTCGAAATGCCAAGAAAGTTGGCCTCCAAGAGCTTGGTCCGAGGTTCACACTCAAGCTGCGTTCACTACAAAAGGGCACGTTTGACTCCAAGTTTGGAGAGTACGAATGGGTACATAAGGTAAGGAAATATCTTTGCTAAAATTTTCTTTTTTAATTTGCTTGCCATTTTCCACCCAGGCTAACCAACTTACGTAAACAAGCCATTTGGATTTTGGGTTGGTGCACCACAGAGTGAAGATTATCCAATATTGATAGTTATTGGATGTCCAAGATATATGTCCAATGTGGATAAATTTATGAGCAAACGTGTGATGTCATATCAGGCAGAAACCTGCATGTTGCAATTAGTATTTATGCACAAAAAGTTGAAAGAATTTGGGATATTTCACTGTCGTAAACTTTCCTCCTGAAGTGATTTGTTGTGTTAGTTCATGGCAGTAAGCCGACAAGCAAACCTTTTCTCACAAATGCTTTTAATAAGCAAATTTGGGGTTCACAATTTCATGAACTTCAACACAAAACCACAGTGTCTCCCTGAATTGACATCTCGGCAACAGCGCCCTCAGTTGTCCGGAAACGATGAACATTTTTAAATGTTTAAAAGTAGTGCACGTTTCAATAAAATTAACCAGAAAAGAATGCCAATTGAATTTCATACACTTAATGGTATTAGAAAGTAGCGCGAAATGCGTTCCAGAGAAATATTCCACTTCAGGGGCCCTGTCAACGGAAAGTCATTCTTTTCAGAACCACCCCAACTCAAAAGAGATAAGAGCTTACATGGTGTCTACCGCAAACCTTACTGTGTATTCCTTTATCTTTAAGCAATAAACCACAAGGGAAACTGACTGGGTAAATTTTGTAATCAATTTTGGGGTGAACAAAGAAAATTTGTCTGGAGCGGGATTTGTACCTGCGACCACCAGTGCTCTACCAACTGAGCTTTCCAGCCCTAACATCGGCGGTCTCCCTATTGTGTCAATATCTTTGTTCGGGGGTGCCAGTCAGAAGCTGCTCTTCTTTATTTATAAAAAAAAATGTTGAATGGCTTCTGACTGGCACCCCCGAACAAAGATATTGACAAAATAGGGAGACCGCGGATGTTACGGCTGGATAGCTCCGTTGGTAGAGCATCGGTACGTATAGCCGGTGGTGGCAGGTTCAAATTCCACTCCAGTCAAACTTTTCTTTGTTCAACACCCCATAATTTATCTTACTTTAATGAAAGCTAGGAAACATGGAGACGGGTGTACTGTACTTCGTATTATTAGACTGTGTCACCTAGTAAAGGATCAGGGTTTCGATTTCACAAAGAGTTAAGATTGATCTTAAGTGCAAATCGACCGTAATTGCTAAGCAAAGTGTGATGTCACAATGCAAGTTACTATGGTAATACTGATAACTCATCGTGAGATGAATCTTAGTGCTTTGTGAAATCAACCCCAGCTTGGCTCAGTGGTTTCTGCCCCTGCCTTTCACCTCTGTGGACCCCGGTTCGAATCCCACCTCAGACCGGAGCCTTGTATGTGGATTGGGTTTTCAGTCCCTACCTGATTGCGCGGGTTTCCCCCATTTGGGGTTTTCCTCCCACATCTAAAACTGAACATTTCTCCTCATTTCCTAATCATCTTGTTATTGGCGCCGCTAATTGTGCTGTTGAATATAAACAAATGAAATAAATAAATAAATAAGAGTGGAGGACCACTGGCCAGAGTCTAGTAGCATTTGAGCCTGTAACCCAACAACTGAAAGAGTCTGGCACTCCAAACACGAACAGCCTTTTAAGAAATTTACAAATGTAAACCTAGGTTTTTTTTTAATTCCGAGCCTTTAAAGTGGACCCAAATTAAAACTAAAGTGGAAAAAAATTACAACATCATGATTTCACGCCGAAAATCACATATCAAAATCATATGTGAAGTTTGGTCGCAAACCCTAAAAATTACCGTGTACTGTGAGTGACAATTTTTGGCTGTATTTTACAAGAAACACTCATTTGTGCTAGCACCAAATTTGGTCCGAAAGACGACCAAAAGTCTTGAAAATCGTCAATAAAAGATGCAAAATGCTTGATTTAAACTATTTTATATAAAAACGGTGCAAGCACTAGGGTTAAGGCCGTGTTCGGGGTGTCATTTTACCCTTCATCTGGATTGGAAATGACGTGAATTCTGTGCGTGGCGAAGGCATCAAAACTCGTGTACAAACGGAAACGCATGACCAAGTCGTCACCAAAAAAAGCTTGCCGCAAATTTAAAAACATCTATAAAACAGGCAACAGTGGCGCGATGTTGACGTCATGTTGTTTGTATCAAAGTTTTATAGAGCATGAGCTTTCATTTGATGTAGTGTTTGTGGTTTTTAAGACTGTACTTCCTGAGATTAACCGCACACAAGCTTCATGTGTTAAAAAAAAGCAATGAGAGTTTGTCAGACAGTAAAACAATAATAATAAAAATAATAAAAATCTCAACGAAAACAAACCTGGTTTTGGCAGATGGCCGAAACCCCCCTAAAATAAATATTTGAGGTCTCGCAAAAGTACTGAGTTACACGACCACTGGTCAAGAAAGCAATCTACACTGTAAAGTGGATATAAACACATGATGGCATACCGTAAACGGAATATCCAAAGTTACATGAAATTGTTATGTAACAATTGAGAAAATGGAGAACAAGAAGAATTTAGAAGTGTTGGGTTGTGTCAATGCGGGAGTCTGTTCCTGGAAAATATCTGTCTGTTGTAATGAAGGCATTTGTTGATTTATTAACGAGGCTTACAATGGAGTGCACTTTTTTTGATCTGACCTTGCCGTCAGAGCTCACCTCAATGAAGCTTGATGACAATGGGCTTCATATATCATCGCAATCAATGGAATCTCTGATGTGTGCGCATATATATTCGCTGGCAATTTATACTGACCTTTTTGGTGTAATTTTCCCTACCGTGCCCGTTTTGTCTGTATGTGTGTTATGGAGGGGGATCGCCATGGCAACCAGGCACTGGAATTAATGAGAAGGATTACCATGGCAACGTATTGAAAGATGGCGATGCTAGTCACCAGGCTGTGTGGGTGTGTGTTTCTGTGTTCCGGTGATCATTATAATAAAAAAACCACCTTTTTTTATTTATTTTATTTTTGTTTTTGTTTTTCGGGGGGGGGGGGGTGGATTGTTTCATATCTGTTCTGATGACAAGAACCTGTGTAAAGGTTGAGAGTACTCAAATATGTGTTTTTTTATTTTTAAACGTTTTTTTATTTTGTTTATTGGGTGCGACTTTTTTATTTTTATTGATGGGGATCCTGGCCTGATACTTCACGGAGGCAATGGAGGCAACGTTGCCCCTGGTCATTGCCTTGGTGCCCTTGAAATGCTCCGATCCAAATTTGCAGTTTCCTCCTAGAGGTGCCCTTTATTAAGAAGAAAATGCCCTTGCCCTTTTCAAGAACGAAGCTATCAGGACTTGGGATCATGTAGCTCATGATATCGTAAATTTGATGTCTGAAATTGTGCAGCTTTACTGCCCGCCGATCTTACTACGTGTATCTTGCCTTCCCTTCCCTGGAAAGACATTGTCTTTTTATAGCCCCATTTATGGGCACTTTATGTCAGGAAATTGCCTGCCGTACTTCTTGGAGAGCCTTTTAGTTCATTTCGTTCAATTTGTTTTGTATAATGTCTAACAAATGTAATTTTAAAAGGCATTTTTATGCCCTTTGCATCAACTGATACGGTCGAAGTGTACGACGTATCGGATGTACATGTACACGTGTGCAGCTGACACTGCTGAGCATGGTGGTTAAAAATATTCTGTGTGTTTGTTTGTCGGTGTGTTTGTGTGGTTGTTTTGTTCTCTTCATGCCGATTGTTTTAATTGATACTTGCAATTCATCATTTCAGATGTTTAGGAATTTCTTGTGCAGGAATTCCATTTGGGGCAAAATTGAAAATCTCAAGTTCAGTGCATACAAACTGTACACTTTAGACCTTGTGCAACTTCGTCGTAGATCACACAGGTGCTTTCAACATTGCCATTTTGTTGATCACCTCTGTGTAAGAAAAATACACGAGGTTCATGTTCATTGTAAATTTTCTACAGATTTGAGCGAAAATTTTGTAATCGTTTCTGAAAACTGAAAAGTATTATGTCACTTAATGAATTTACATACAGGACTCACGCTTAGCACTAGCCCGGCGGAGATTGTCTGGTAAAAACTGCTATGGGCTAGTAAACACCACTTCTCAACTTGCCCTGTGGGCTACTAAAAACTGTGCAACTTACTTGTTTATAATGCTCATACTTCTTCCTTTGTAGATGTGAATAATACGTTTTAGAAATGTGTTAATTTATTTTTGAGTGTGTGAGTGTAACTTCATTTGACCGTTAAACTGGTTGTGATCGCTACCATTAGTATCAGAAAGATACACTTATGACAGTACATGTTTAAAATTTAGGCAACAAAAACTTCCTGGGGGCAAGTAAAATGCACAGTTTACTAGCCCCTTGGGCTACTCTACAAACAGCTTAAGCGCAAGGCCTGACATACCAAGCTGAAATTCATAATGAAGATTATTTTATTTCAGCCCCAGGAGTTGGTGGCAATGACCCCTGGAAAAAACAGTTGATTTGTAGCCCACACCTCAAGTGGCTTACTGGCCATGTGTGTCTGGTGACTTCCATAAAAAAAAAAAAATAAATAAAATTATAAAAATCTCGACAGCTGTACCTTATCTTCATTCAGAAACCAAAATACAGTACCAATATAATCTGTAAAAAAAAAAAAAAATCACTACAGCTGTACCTTATCTTGATTCAAAAACCAGAAACAGTGACAGAATATTATGACATCTTTAATGATCAACTCCATCTGCCTCTCCATGACCTGCTTTTGTGTATGTCTGACTGTTTAACTCCTCCCGGTTACACTCAACCTAATAATGATGAAAACCAGACTGTCACCAGCCTTGTTCGGTTTTACCTCAATATTTCTGTCATCAGGTCCTACTCATAAGATCTTGCCCGTACTTATCAGGGTTTTTTTCTTCTTCTTCTTCTTCCCCTTACTACAGAGGCATGAAATGGAAACGAGCCGCAGGAAATTCTTCCTGTAGAATCTCTGTTTAGGATTTGCAAGATTTTCCAGAGGTAAATAGCTCTTTCTCTTTTTGAAATTTGTTTACACAACTGCAGAGGTTTTTTTTTTAATGAATGTGTTTATACTTGAACGGGATTGGCTTAGCATGTGCTTCACTGTTTAAAGGTGTGCTTTCAAACTTTACCTTCATTCAGGCTGAGATTGTTTTTCAACGGAGGCAGTTGCCTCCGTTGCCCTTGGTCAATGCCTTGGTGCCCTTGAATTTTTTCCAATAGAAATTTACAATTTCCTCGTTGAGGTACCCTTTACCATGGAGAAAATTGCCTCGGTTCCATTGCCCTTTCAAGATGGAAGCATACAGGCCTGTTTATGGTGTAGAGAGTCTGTAAATCGTAAACAATATTTGTGTTATCGAGGGGGTTTCACTGCAAAGCGAGAGAAGCTGGCCACAATTTTTAAAGGAAGTTTTCATTTTTTGTACAATCCCGTCCCTATTTAGTACCGTGCCCCCCCCCTTCCTGCCAACTTTCCCCAATCATTTTCAACTCGAGTACTCCACAGTTGATTAG
Source organism: Marthasterias glacialis (assembly GCA_911728455.2). Classification (NCBI taxonomy): domain Eukaryota; kingdom Metazoa; phylum Echinodermata; class Asteroidea; order Forcipulatida; family Asteriidae; genus Marthasterias; species Marthasterias glacialis. The sequence goes on from OU452225.1 coordinate 24,851,026, forward strand.
ATTGATGTACTAGGCTGGCTGCTTATTTCTTGTATCGGGCCACTAGAATTCCAGGGGGAGATACACACTGAAAATTGACAGTGCCTGGGTTTTTTTTTCATCCAATAACACAACCAATTTTAAAATCACACAGGTCATGCCATTTCAGTAAGGGTCTGCCATTATGTTTAGAATCTGTATTGTGAATATATTTATGTATTTTTTTTTTCATTTTTAACGTGGAATATTCATCAACAATGCGGCATGTACGGATGTAAAACATGTGTGCAGGGGTGTGAGAGTTCAGCTTTTAAGCTGATTTCGGCTTTTTGTTTGTTTAGATTTTTACTCTGAATTTCAGCTTTTTTGTACACCTGCTCTGTACAAAACAACGGAAACTTGTTAAGCATTTTGTTAGCTGTTTTTAGTTTTTTTTTTGTATATGTGGCCACTCATACCCCTGTGTGTGTACAAGTATTAAACCTTCATAATGCCGTAGAGTCTTGGGGGCGGGGGATGGGGGGGGGGGGGGGGGGCTCGCGCTCCAGAACAAAGTTATCAACAAACTAGGGAGACAAGATAGCCAACATACATGTACTGTGTACGGCCACTTAGCTCAGTTTGTAGAGCACCCGCTCGTAAATTTGGAGGTTGTAGGTTCAAATCCCACTTTAGTCGTTTATTCTTTGTTCACCCCAAAGTTAATGCACTTTCTGAAGATGGGGGGACACTATTTATTCATATATTTATTTATTTATTTGAGAGAAAATAAAATTAGCTGTTGCAAACTCCTTACCAACCACAAGGACCTGTTGTATAAAGGCAACAAATTGTTAATGGCCTCACGTTTCGACCCTAGCAGAGTCTTTGAGCCTTCCAGAAAGACTCTGCTAGGGTCAAAACGTGAGGCCATTTACAATGAATAATTGCAACAAATTGTTAATGGCCTCACGTTTCGACCCTAGCAGTCTTTTAGCCTTGAGAAAGACCCTGCTAGGGTCAAAACGTGAGGCCATTAACAATTTGTTGCATTTCTCTCTCTCTTGCTTAGGCTGGGGTTTCCGTTCAGTGGAATACACTGATCGCCCCCACAGGTCCCAACAGTCTGTGTAATTGGTTAATTTAACGGAAGTTGAATAAATGCATCAGTGTACCCAAATGCCTGAAGTGCATATTACTTGTAGAAATCTGGCATTTTGCACATTTTGTCAAGAATATCAAGTTGTTTGTTTGAGCTAATAATTCAGTAAAAACTGTTTCCTCGCTCATTTGACGTTTGAAGGACTTTGTGTGCCTAACAGTCCCGCTGACTGTCTTCAGAAAGTTGTTGAAATGGTTTTGCATGGTACTAGCACTGTGCTTAGCAGGTCGTAAAGATGGTGACGGGCAGGGAATTTCATCTTTGAAAGAGGGAGGTAGTTTTGTTTGTTTCTGCAAAGGGTACTTCTATTGGACAATTTTGTGGGAATCTTCTGAACGGCACCAAGGGCAAGACCAGGGCAACAGAGGCAGTGGCTTTCCGTGTACTGTAGTTACAGCCCTGTGTTGAGTCGTTCAACGATACTTGATACTTCTAACAGGAGTTCAAATTTTGTCTTTGAATGCGCGCTTACGTTTTCGTTTTTGCAAAGGTCACTTCAATTCTGTATGAAATATTTTGTTTTCAAACAATTATTTAGACCACCAAGGCCAAGCTGCCTTGAAATCTGACGCCTAACAATAGACAGAGCGACAACGGCAACAAGCGGCTCGTAGTTGTCTTGATAAAAAAAAAAAATAAATTGCTTTTGTGAACAGTAATCCAACCATCCAAGAAATCATCAAGTTGGGTGTAATAGTTTATAAATTGTTAATTCACTCATCATGGCTAAATGAATGTAATTAAAGGCGTTTAAAAATACGGAAAAAATAGCAAAGTGATTTTAGAAACTCTTCAGAGATTTTCAAGTTTTTTTGTTTTTTGTTTTATCGTTTTTGGGGGTTAATCATATATTAATAAAATCCATGATCAATATTCCAAACTACTGACACTGTTAACACTATTGACCCGTTCCGCATTGCGTGGTGCACTTACGCGCGCCAATTCTTTCCACCATCTGGAGAGTTAAACTGTGCTGCTTTTTAAGTACTACCTGGGAGGTAGGAAATAGGCCGGGACTACTACTACTTTTTCGCTTAGTGGATTGGGGGGACTTCTCAGATAACTTCACTATAGCAGAGTGAGTTTGGTCCCCCCAATCCACTAAGCGAAAAAGTAGTAGTAGTTCCGGCCGATTTCCTACCTCCCAGGTAGTACTTAATAAGCAGGACAGTTCTTTTCAGAACTAAGTTGTCTTCCCGAATTCTGAAATCTACTCCGCCACATTGTAGAATTAATAACAGACCAATTTCTCACAAGAACAATTATCTACTGTATATATAGCATAGTAGATATAATCACATGGTGTTACCGCAAACCAAATATACATTGTTACCTCACCATGCAATGCCTCAAATCCTATAAAAATAGTTGAATGAAATAAACCTATCTTTTTAACTGTAAGAGAGTATGGATGTATTTTCAAACAGTTTTCCCAGTGGTGTTTGGGCATGATCCTTTCAAACTTCTGAAACCATCCTACTCTGGGTAGCATTTTCCTGAAAACTGATCAACCAGTTGAAACCATTTAACTTCACTGGCTTTGTATGGTGGTACAACTGTGTGTGCAGTGAAGATGCATTCTCCACTTGATACCAAATTGCAGGCTGGCATATTGCATCCGTCATTGAAAACCACAGTAAATGAGATTGAGTGGTCGGACAGTAGGAGGGTTGACTGTGCACTGTGTAGATGCATTTACCACTTGATATCATATTGTAGGCTGGCAAACTTAAGCTATTGTTCAAAACCACAGTGGATGAGATTGAGGGGTCGGACAGTAGGAGGGTTAATATGCACTGTTTAGATGCACTCACCACTTGATGTCATATTGTAGGCTGGCATAGTTTAGCTATTGTTCAAAACCACAGTTGATGAGATAGAATGGTCAGACAGTGGGAGGGTTGACTGTGCACTGTGTAGATGCATTTGCTACATAATATCATACTTTAGGCTGGCATAGTCTGTCTATCATTCCAAACCACATAGATGATATTGAATGGTCAGACAGTAGGAGGGTTGAAAATATCAACTAATGCATCGTGGACAATTTTACGGTTTGATTTGCACCCAAAACACACTGTTTTCAAATAGAAACGGGAAATGTAGTAAATAAACTTTATTTTCTTGATACATGAATAATTGGAATGAATTTTGTTTTGTTTAATTACTAATCACATTGTGTTAAATGAATTCAATCAACATCAACTTGGATAATTATTACAGTTCATTAACAGACAAAAGTTTCAAAAACAACAAAGGAAAACATTCAAAGCCAACAAATTAACCAACAAAACTTGGTGTGTTTCGTCTTCTCCCTGAAAATGTCATTTCAAATCTACATTATCAATTAAAATGATTGAACTAGTTCAGCGGCAATGTTTTGTTTGATTCTGAAGGACTGAGAACCACTCTAGTAAACTGAATGCATTACATGGGATCAGGCATAATGACTAGTTGATAAACTAGTTCTTATATAGCGCATTTCACAATAACGTCTCAAATGCGCTTTACATTAGTGGCCAATAGCATTCCTGTAATCTTTAATAAGATACAACTGTAATTGTGATGCACGGTTATAAGCCGTTGAAAGCGCCCTCATGCGCTCAAAATACAGTCAGTTGGTGGCTGGTAAAAAATGTCTCTCAGATATTCCCCGCTTTGAAACTAAAACAAAAAGTTGGAAACAAATCAAGATAATATCAACTTCAAAATCTCGTAACACTTGACAATCATGGAGACAAAAAAATATCCTAATTTTATCAATTATTTGGTAGAAAGTTACAACAATTAAAAAATAACCTGCTTTCTCGAACCTAGTCATAATGCCATGAACATCATCTCTGGTGGGATCTAAACCTTTGCTGGCAAATCATCATGACAAATTTACCTTTGGAAATGTGTGTACTTCTCTTGTATTGGACGCATAATAAATTGCATCAGTTACTGATGGCAAATACTTCTGATCACCAAGCACAACATTTGAGGAGGTGAAAAAGTGTCATTTCAGGTGGTTCTAAAACTCATGTATGATGGCAGTTTAAGATTGGACTTCAACATTGTCACTTGTATTGTAGCAGGACCCAGTATCGTAACTGTTAAGCACATTGATTTACCAAGCACTGAAAATCAAGCTAAGTAGAAAACAGCTTACCAGCCACATTGACTTGTTTTGTGCAGTACTTGTGACTGGTTCCCAGCTGAAGCCTTGTTCAAACATTACTTTGAAAGCAAATGCAAATTGAGTTTTCATGATGCGAACAATCACTATGTGCCTTTTTTCCAGATGTGACCTGAGAAAATTTGAACCGGGCTTAATTTATGTTCAGCAGAGACGTTTACGAGTTCCGTATTGAGCAATTTTTGTTTCTTCTGCTTAACGGCATGAAATGGAGTCCCTTGGACAAATGAGTTAGGTCATGTCCGAATTGGAGGGTGGGGCTATGGCTGATGCTGTTGCTAAGGGATTGCTATGGGCAGCCCAAGAGCAAGTTCGAATGCACACTCTTGGTCGAACTGTGGTTGACCACTGACTAGCAATGCACATGCGCAGTGGTGTATATGCTCGAACGACCCGCTAGGTAGTCTAGTTTTGACACAATTCTTGTCGGCACCGATCCGTGCACTTTCTGCAATAGCGTCACTGGTTCCCTTCTGCACTTCAGACAGGTTGACATGAAACAAGGCTGCAGTGACAAGGGAAGAAACCAAGGCCCTGAGGCTGGTTCCAAATGGTCGACCACAGCAGTCGATCAATGGTCGACCAGCCTGGGTTCGGGTCAAGACGGTCGACTTTTAGTTAACTATAGTGTGCGCTCAAACTTGCTCCATGCTTTAGTGTTTGTTCATGATAGATCAAGCCAAAGCCACAGCCGCTGATTCAGACACGGGCTTAGTTTGAACCCTAAACTAAGACCAGGTTCGAAATGATGGCTATGGCTAGATTGCAGTGTTGAAGTATAGACCTCTCTTTTGCAACGTCACAGCCCAAAGTTTTTGCCAACCACGATGGAGAAACTACGGGGAGCCATCAATGCTAAGCAAAAGCAGATAATCACAGTTTACAGAAATATTGCAGAAATAGTCAAAAACTGTTTAGAATTTGTTGGAAACATACCAACCAATAATGAGATATATTTATTTACTTTAAATAGAAAGTTTGCAAAAATGTTGAATTTGGTCACAACGTCTTTCAACAAGACTTGAATGTTTTGCTACATTTGGCGGTCTGTGCCAACCAATGGTTTGTTTATCAACAAAAGAAAGGTCTAAAGGACGTCCTTAGTAACACTCTTAGCAACAGCCCTAGCCCTAGCCCTAGCCCTAGCCGCCATTTTGGATACGGCTTGAGAGTGTGAGCCATTACAGCATGGTCATAATGAACCCCCAGGATTGGTGCACATGTACATGTCCTTTCATCAATTCTCAACACCATACAGTTAAAATAAACCTCAATCCCACAGCGGCCATCTTGTTTTTTCTTTTACACACACACATTGTAATGGGATCCATAATGAGGCTTGCGTATTCATTAATAGACTGGTGCCCTTTATTGTGACACACACTTCACATTGTTTTTCTCCGTACTACACGTTGCGAATATTACAGCAAATAGCCGCTGTAGAATTGAGGGTTTCAGACTGTGTTCGAATTGATCGACTCACATGCCAATATGGCTAACAGAGCATGACTGAAAATGCCCATCGTTTATGGAAGCAGTGGCAACCATATTCACAGCCAAAGTGGAAGTCGCTCAATTCCAACATGTCCCTTAATTTGTGATTAATTTGTAATATCTATATAAGTGACATTTGTGCATTTCATATACAATAATTATAAACAGATCTTATCTTTTATATAAATACATATTAATATACTGTTCGTGATATGAAAAGGCACTTAAAATATCATTCAATAAAACGGTTGTGCATTCCGCACAACTGCTTGCCACAAATGCCGTCTTTATTAACTTTGCCAGAACCGTGTCAACAACGACCTTATGTCATATCTCTAGAATCCAGCGTTTTTGGAATGAAAACTGACGCCTGTCGTCCAAAAAAGGAAATTTGTTTAAAAAAATTTCATCCTCAGATAAGTTACACTTGGTCGAACAGAGCGGGTGAAAAAAAAAAAAAAAAGCCTTTTGCAAACGGCATAAGGGTTAGTTTTAGACGTTCACAGAAATGTAACCGTTGGGCTGGAGTTTGAATGCATGCTGAGTGCGGGCCCGACTTTATGCATGACACGTAATGCTGGTCAGTCAATTTGCAGAGCTGTCCAAAAGAAATTCTGCGAGCACAAATTAAATACACTGAACATGTATATCCTGTTGTATTCTATCCTTACTTGGTATTGATGGCAACTACATAGTGAGTACCAGACCGAATTCCCATCTTATAATCACCACAAGTTGCCTTGAATTTACAGCATACTGTGAAAACCAAACCAGTGGTGTTTGTACAAAAATGAAAAAAACAAAACCCTGCAACAATGAGTTGCAGTCTGCTCTTGAATCCCCCTCCCCAACACTTCCTGGGTGCTACCTTTTATAGCATAAATAAACACTTATAATCACCACCGTTGTATTTTATAATTGATATGGCTTTTCATGGCTGGGAGTGGTAGTTTGAGTATTCCTAGCAGCTCTAGGCTCTTGTTCATTCTTTTTACTTATCCATTTTTGGGGCTTTATTGTTTTATCTTTTACTTACTGTATATTTTTCTTTTGGACTAGATGCATGGTGATCCCATTGTGTGTTTTTCTTACCATAGACCTATTATTGAGTGTAATTTTTTATTGGTTATGTTTTTTATTGACATATTATTACTAGAAAACTAGAGAGTTTGACATAAATTGGCCATGTCTTTCTTTCCCTTGTAGCAGGTCTTGGGCTTAAGTTTTTTGTAAAGTAGCCCAAGGGGCTAGTAAGCTGTGCATTTTACTTGCCCCCAGGAAGTTTCCGTTGCCCAAATTTTATAATTGTCATATGTGATACTAATGGTAGCGATCACAACCAGTATAATGGTCAAATGAAGTCATACCCACAAATAAATCAACACATTTCTAAAATGTACTATTCACATCTGAAAAGGAAGAAGTATGAGCATTGTAAACAAGTAAGTTGCACAGTTTTGAGTAGCCCACAGGGCAAGTTGAGAAGTGGTGTTTACTAGCCCATAGCAGTTTTTACTAGACAATGTATGCCGGGCTAGTGCTAAGGGTGAGCCCTGCCTTATAGTCACTACATATGATTCTATAAATTTCGTTGGCAGATTTTGTTGATGCCACAGCCAGACCTGATGCTGTATTTGTGTAAGGACAGAGTGCTTTCATCTTGGTATCTCTGTGACTGGGTAGGAGGTACCAAGGCAGTCACTGTCCAGGGGCACGGAGGTAGTAAGCCAATTGTGAATTAGATTTGAATCATGTATGGTACAATGACTTTGCTTAGTCACAAGTTACTGCTTAAATTTGAATTCCTCAGACTATAGAGTGCTTTCATCTTGGTATCTCTGTGACTGGGTAAGAGGTACCAAGGCAGTGTCCAGGGGCACGGAGGTAGTAAGCCAATTGCGAATTAGATTTGAATCATGTCTGGTACAATGACTTTGCTTAGTCACAAGTTACTGCTTAAATTTGAATTCCTCAGACTATAGAGACAGTTGCTATGTCACGTGGTTTCCGGGCAAGCTTTTGTATAGCAACCTCCAGATGGGCAAAGCCTGGTACCATTGTGCCATACACATTCATTCAGAATTGTGCATTGGTGTTTGCCGTCGGTTCTGTAACGTTGCAAAAGCTTGCCCCGAATCATGTGACATAGCATCTGTCTCTATAGCCTGAGGAATTCAAATTCAACCAGTAACGTGATTAAGGAAGTCAATGTACCTGACATTATTCAAATCTAACTCGCAAATGGCTTATTGCCTCTCCTGCTTTCATGTACCATGAAGGCCTTTTCGAAACCACGGATTAGGCTTGGACTGCGGCTTCTGCCTGTCTGGAGCCCCATACCAAATGTGCTCGCTTTCAAAATGACTGACGAAGCCTAAGCCAAAGCCAAAGGCCCTGCATATCAGACTTGCGTTGCTCTCCAAGATCAGTTCAGTCTCTAGTGAAATTCATTTGATATATTCCTGCAATTGATCGCTTGCTTTTCATCAGATTTTATCTTGATTGTATTATTATTTTTTTTCCTATGCATAATTGATGTGTTTCTGCTTTGATTGAATTGTGAAACACAATTTTACCCACAGCCTTCGGTTGTTCTCGCAATACTCAAGTTCTTTAGAATTGGGGAAAAAAAATTATGAACTCATTACAACTTCAGTCCATCAAACATGCCGCCCTTCATGGATGACTTAATATAATGTAGGGTCAGAGTTTTGCTGTTGTTAAAAATTCATCAATTCAAAAGGTTTTTTGTGTTGCTTGGCAGTGTGAGGATGATTTTAAAACACTCTCCGGTAATGAGGGAAATGTATTATGTACGTTGTAGTTACCATTTAACATTTCGATCCGATTGTGATGTTGGTGTTCCTAGGAAATGTAGTGTTCATTGTAGTTACCATTTAACATATGGATCAAATTGTGATGCTGGTATTCATATAAGAGCGTTGAGTTTGCTAACCACTGACAAGTCTTGCTCAAAACCAGGTTACCTGCCATAATACCATGTAATGTGCATTGTTATGAGACTGGTACTCTTCTAACTTGTGCTTAGAAGATGAATCTGCTAAGCTGTTTTTTATAATGTGAAGCTCAATGAAATCAGACCATGTTCCTGTAAGAGTAAGAACTTTGTACAGCATGGTGCTCTTCATAACTGTCTACTCAGCAATGGGGGACTCTTGAGACCCTGGCGGCAGCAGACACAACGGTATTTTTTGACAGTTCTGGGCATGTGCGCACATGCTCAGTATTATGCGCATAGTTCTGGGCATGTTTACTACTGGTGAGAACTGTGAAAAAGGACAGTCCAAAAGTCTCTCATTCTTCAGAGGAGACAAAAATGTGGATTTACGACAACCAACATTATAATGCTTCAGCTTGTTCAATATTGTTTGCATCTTTTCTGACATGGGTAAAGCCTGGGTAAAGCCTTATGCTAAATGACAACACAACACACATACCATTTCTTTTTTGTGCGTGTTTGAGGACCCTGCATTTAGAAACAGTTGTCACGTCCAGGTTTTTTTTTTGTCAGACAGCTGGAACAAATGCTCTGCTGATGTTCAAAACTTTGTTTTTTTTTTCTCCATCATTTCAGGTTTTAAATTCCATGGCCCACAAGTGGCAGTCTAGAATGCCAAGAGTCAAGACGGTCACCGTCGGCAACTACCACCTGGTCAAGGATCATCTGCAAGTTTTCATCTCTCTGGACTTGTTTCACTTGGATTGAATTCTCCACAGTGACGGCATGGACTGTGTAACCAAGTACAGTAACTACCACCTTGTCAAACTCACCCCAAATCTTGCTGCTGAAAAGTAGCTAAAGCCCAAAACATTTGTGCTTACCAGAACTAGGTTACCAGCTGAAAAGAACATGTCACACTTACTGTCTATGACAGGTTTCTTGGTTAGTTTTGCTTAGCAGAAAACTCCTAAGCAAAAGTTTCTGTTAAAGAAGCACTATAGACAACTTGGCACATGTTTGTATGCGCGGTCTAGTTAGTTGCAAATTTGTGTTAGTAACTGGACCAGCATGCACCTTATACCAGGGCGAACTGCACATAAAAAGTATTTGCAAAGTATTCTATGGAAGTGGACCCTGGATTCTTCACATTTTCAACCTCGCACAATTGCACTGAGCTGCTTTTCTGGCACGAAAGTTAGCTGAGCACCCAGAATAGTATCCTACTTTCAAGAAACATGTTACCAGCAAAAGTACTGTGCCGTGGGTACTTTTTGTGAGAGGTTCCCTGCCTAATTTTCCTCAGCAGGCATGTTTCTGATTAAGCAGCTTCGGATCGCCCAATTTCATAGAGCTGTTTAAAGCCTCAGCTCAGCATTGGTAAGAAGAAAAACGTAAATGTTCACAGATTTACATATACCTTACATGGTATAAAGATAACGATGGTAGAAAACTTTCCTTGAAATATTTCTGCCTGAAGTGTTATCGTTTGTAAATGATAAATGAAATAAGATCCAAAATTAGTTTTTGTCTCAGTGAGACGAAAACTCTGCCTATAGGAATGCTTACAATAATGCTGAATGTATTTTTTACTATTTTCTCGCAAAAAAAAACAAGAAATAAGCTGACATTTTCACAGGTTGGTTTTATTACAAATATCTTGATCTGTGCAAAGAATTGAAGCATTTACAGTCAGTGTAGCAATGTTGAGGTGGGGATTTATGAAGGCAATGGTGCTCAACAATTTTCTGCCTTGCCAATATAAGCAGGAAACCAGTTGCAAACGATACATGTAATGCAGTATTTTTGGGTGGTAATCTTCATTTGGTAAGCACAATTCTTTTGTAGTTTTTGTGTGTGCTTAAGCAGCGCAATGAAATTGAATCCAGGACTGGCCCAGTTTTCCCAAGTGTTATTATAATACAAAGAATATTGTCAGTTTTTCAACGAGCAATAGCATTTTTCCCTTCTCAAGTCAGACACCGTAAATTGTTGACCTTCATGTTTCGTCTAGGATATGAAATAACCTTCAACTAAAGATGCTGAAGGTTTGTTTGTAGGGATACTTCTTTTGTTTGCATCGTGTTTCTTGTCGATGAACAGCTCCCATGAACAAGCTCTCACAACATAACTTGACAAAAAGATCTGGAGGAATAACAAGGAAGCCGGTCTCTCAAAACATGGAGCTGTGTTTGAGAGCTGGCTCGTGACATGAAATATCGCTCAGGGAATATGTCTGCAAAGTAACAGAACAAGATAGCTATCTGACCAAAATGACACTGGCGATTCCACAGTTACTGGTTGTCACGTTGACTTCAGAAACATCTCTGTATGAATTTGACTTGATATTGATATTGTTTTGTGAAAAACATGCCACATTGCAGCTTGAACGCTGAATCCTCCTAGATTTGTTAACACTTTCCAGTTTGGCTGACCAACCATTTGGAACGCATCATGGATGGGGGCACCACAGCGCGCAGTAACTTCGCACGTGTGTGTACCGTGTGGGTAGAAGCATTTACCGTGATTGGTCTCAGGTGCAGGCTGGCATGGTTTATGTATAAATCTAAACCACAATGGACGATATTGGATAGTCAGATAGAGTTAACAGTTAAAATGTGAAAATTCATTGCAGAAAAATGAATAACAATATATAAAAAACCACCATTTGGCAAATATTAATGTATAATTATTAACACAATATGTATTTAGAGATAATGGGAACATGGACGGGGCCATTTCGATATTCTGTTTAAATGTAAAATAGGTAAAAGCGTGTTCAGATTTCGGTGAGACATTAGTTTCTGGTTTGGATATTTTACTTGTTTTTTTTTAACTCATCGTATTTGTTACATTCTATTCGTAAATTGCTGCCTTTAATCACTCACAGGAACACGTGACTCATCACATGGGTTGACAATAGCATCATGTGACATGGTTTTAGTTTCTGAACTTGGCCAAAATGTATTCTGGGTTATGGAAAAAGGTCATAAAAGTTCTTACTTACAAAAGGATTAATTTTGTTTTGTTTTATTTTGGTTTTGTTTCTGTCCCGCTTCTTTGGACCAATTTGCAACCATTCACTGATCACCTGAACAAAATTTACACAAAAGAAAAATTATGTTTATGACAAAAACATGCATTTTTAAAAATTGAAATTGTAATAACAGCCTCCATTTATATTATTTTTGCAAACCTCTCTGCTGCAAATCGAAAATTGTTGACCTGATAGTTGAGAGTCGCTTGCTGACTATGTGTCATACATAGTGGCAAGCGTAGACTCTGCCTCCGCCGTATTCTACTGCATAGGAATCGTGATTTGACATGACTTCGGCCAACTCCCGGTCTTCAGCCGTCGTGTCCTCGCTGGCCGTGACGTTCGTGTTTGAGTTCAGATCCAACCCAATCGGGGAGACCCGCTCCGTTCCGGAGATCAGGAACACCTGATCGGCCTCGGAGTTCGAGTGCTTACGACTCAACGGAGTCACGCTAGAGTTACTCGTGATGAACTTTGTGATGCTGCCGCTCGACTTGCTCGCTATCACCGACGGATCGTAGTCGTAGTCCGACTGGTGAGCCCCACCGTTCGGCATAGCGGTGGACTCGGAATGTCTGTACGGCGACTGTGACAGTGGGCCGTTCGGATGCGGAGCCAGGAGCTGTCGAGGAGTGGGGCCCCCGGGCGGGTAACCGTTGCCCTGGGGTGCGTGGTTCCCCCCGGGGACCGCCCCGTTACTGCTGGGATAGTCTTGTACCATGACTGCACAGGCAGTCAGGTAGAGAGGGGTGAATTGTTTCACTTGCATAACTCGGTCACCGTCGTTGTATTGCATGTAGCCCGTCTTTGCACCACACGACTGAGGACAGGCATGACCTGGGTGAAATTAAGAAAAATAAATAAATAAATAAATAAATAAATAAGTAAATAAATAAGTAAACAAATAATTAAATAAATAATAAGAAGAATGCACTTGGGAAAAAAATATGTTAATTGAAAACCTCATGGGAAACAACTCACAAGCCAAGTTACACAGCAAATATTAAAAATAATGACGGCCATATCTCAATCCAAAATGGCCACCAAGAGATTGATTGAAGATGTTACCGTAGGATTTTGGAAGTCTTTAAATGTAGCCTATACGATCTCAAAGGTTAGTATGTGTTTTTTTTTTTACCTTTTGAAAACTAGAGTCTGAATGAGTGCCTTCTTCTGTGTCACACCTTTTAATGCCAAGAGATTGTGTGTAAATAATTGTCCTCAACGCATACATTCCACAAACGTAGCATTTCTGCTCTTTTTGTCTTAAGGGGAAAATATATAGGTGAAATACACGTCTGGTTTCACGCCTGATGGCTACTTCGTGGAAACTATTCACTCGCTTGAAAGTGAAAGAACCCCGACAACAGTCAATTACGCTGTAGCATTCATCTCCCTTAGGGCATAGCGTCTTCTGGATTGAATAACCAGCAATGAAAAAAAAAAAAAAACCCGTAAAGTAAGGTTTTAAAGGCATGCTTCTGGTATGCCTGTTCAATTGAAATCATGATAATTTATAACATTGTAAGCTTTGTGTACTGTTACTGGCATGCTTACTGTCTTTGAATCAAGATGTGGTACGGTACTATTTAATGTTGGTAGACTGCTTCTATTGTCATGCTTATTCCCTTTTCATGTTAAAATAATCATGTTGTTATTCTGCTTGGTATCTGAATCAAGTTAAGGTGCATAGTTTTGTTGGTAAAACTGCAGCTGCGTCTACTGACATTTTCTCTCTGAATCTAGATGAGATACAACGTTGGTTAGCTTAATTTGCTGCGCTCTAGCTGGCATGCTTACTGTCTTTGAATCAAGATGTGGTACGGTGATGGGTAATGTTGGTAAACCTGCTTCTACTGTCAGTCATGACCGTTTCCCTTTTGAACACCGAAAACAGTACTGCTATTGACATGCTTGTATCTGAATCAAGATATTACATTGTTATGCTGGTAATGTCGCTGAGGCTTCTCCTGACTTGCTTACTCTCTTTGAATCAAGATAATGTGCAGCATTTCAAGGAGCATAAAATGCATGCTTGCTCCCTTCAAATCAAGATAGATTACGATATACAGAATCTTTTTTTTATACTACATGATGTATAAAGACGATACCACTCGTGACACTCGCTTTCTGATTCAAGATAACGTTCATCATTGGTAATGTTTTACATAACTGCTCCTAGTTGTTTACTACATTTTTTGAATAAATGTTAACGAAGCATTGGTTCTGTTTGCAAAACAGCTGCTTGAGGCTTGCTGTCGTACACTGGAATCTAGGGGTAGACATGCTATCCAATATAGACGGTTTGAGTGCATCTTTAATGGCGGCAAAGTGCATTAGTGGGCAATTTCTGCGCGTAATGGGATAGGGCAGCGTGTTGATAGCGTACACGGGAGACAGCAGTCGGCGAAGGCCGTACTCGGATTAGCGAAAGTCATGTTCCAATTTATGGGTCATGTGGGAACACCGCGACCCGGAGTGCTTCAATATTAGCCAGGACAAATCAGGGGCAGATCCGGGATTTGATCTTGCCGTTGTCGCATAGAAATAATGAACTCGATTCCACATGATATCACTGCCTCTCGATCGATCTCAATTGCACTTGTGTTACACACACTGCCTGCGCCGTCGCACTGTTAGCCTGGTTCCCTGACCAAAGATTCCCAGACGACTCTTGGTAAAAATCTTAGGTCAGGTATCACCCACGTTTAAAAGTAGAGTATGACGCAACATAATGAATATTCATACTTGTCGATGTCATTGGATAAAAAACAAGCGCTGATGACGCGCTTTGTTTACTATTAAAAAGCTGGGAAAATCACAGTTTGTAAAAAATGTAGCACAAATAATCCAAAAAAGTGTTGAATTTGTTCGAAACAAACAACTAAAAATGGGATGCATTTTCTTTGCAATGAAAGTTTGCATTTTTTTTTTATTTGGTCACAACGTCTGTCAAAAATGCTACTCAGTTTCTCAAAAATAATTTTGCTACTACTCAATATTATCATTCAGTGTGCACAAATTATGGTCGGTCTAAATAATTTTGCTATGCAAAAATGCAGACCAGATTCAGACCAGATTAAAACTTAGAATTTGCGATGTTGTACTGAGTACAGAGACAAGAGGCAATAAGATTGTTCGGAAAACAGACATCATGTGAGTAAGTTAGTGCATAGGCTAGAAATATAAACCCATAGGTCTATGCAGCGGCGAAATTAGGGTAAAATTGTTATTATTATTATTATTATTATTATTATTATTATTATTATTATTACTTTTTTTTTTTGGGGGGGGGGGCAACAAGGATGCACCATTTTTTCTGGGGGGGGGGCACTTCTGGCCAATTAAAAATGTTCACTTTCCCCGAACAAGCCCCTTTTCAGCACTCTTGTTATGCTGTTCACTATTTTTTTAAAGATAATCTGAAGTGGAAGTAAAAAAAAATACACTGCGTGTTAGAAAAATAGTTCACAAAAAAACATTTGAAATTACTACTTAAAAGCTTATAAAATGTAACATTTTACTCTGATAACTTTTAATCTTAAAAGTCCAGATTTCAAATTGGGGGGGGGCACACGGAAATGAATTTGGGGCCCGCCTCCCCTAGCTCCAACCCTTAGTTACGCCTCTGGCTCTGTGGTTAGAGACATACAGTGCAACACATTTTATGATGTTCTCTTTCTCACAAAAACATGTAATTTTTTTTTCCAGATTGACATTGCTTGGGCTGTAGTCTTGGTTCCCATGTATTGTTTCAGCCTAATATTGGCCGCTCAGAGACATGGAGTGTCGTGGCCCCAGCGGTCTAGTGCACCGGTGGTCAAGTTCTGGTGTTGTCCGAGTGTGGGTTCTGGTCCCGGTTATGTCACTTTTCCGCAAGACACTTTACCATAATTGCTTCGTCCTTGGGATGGGACGTAAAGCCGTATAAGTCCAGTGTGTTGTGAATTAACACACTTAAAGGAATCCTGTGTACACTTATCGTTAATAGAAGGGGTTTTGCCCTGGAGTTTATGGCATGGTTGGCTGCAGATTTCTTCGACAACCTCAAATTTCTTGACAACTTCTCTCTCTCTCTCTCTCTCTCTCGACGTTTCCCAATTTCTGACCTTTGGCGTTACCCGTTTGTGACCTTAAACATCACTCCAGATTTGCACCCTGGATGCAAAAACCTTGAAGTAAACGCCATAAACAAAAACACTTGAGTGTCTTCTGCGTGGTGAACGGAAATGTCAAACTGAACGGACGGGGGTGGTCCGTGTGCGGGATTGAAGCTCCCGTGGAGACTTTTAGCTGAAGGGCCTCCTATAAAAAAGGAATCCGCGGATTTCGTCGATAATCACGTATAGCAAAAAAAAAATAGAAGAATAATATAGAAACTTCTGTTTAGCTCAGAGCAAAGCAGGATAGATGTGAATTTTCAATGAAAGAGTTTTTTTTTCTTCTACAAGTTCAAGTTTAGAATTTTAAAAGCATTTTCTTTTTGGGGGGCAGGATGCTCGATGTGTTGGACAAAATATAGGGCCTACTTTTTTTCGAATCTTACTCATCATTACTTTGTATATAGCGTTTTCCCATTTTATTTTAATTTATAACTTTTAATTTTAAGTAGGTTATTGAATTCTCCTGTAGAGTTTCCTGTAACAAGAAACATTTAATTTCATTCTCTTGTTTAGCTTTCCAAGATAGGAATCGCTTTGTTTCATTTTCTTGAGTTTCCCGAAAAAAGGGGCATAGAATGTTTCTGAAATCGGTTCACCAAAACCACAAGCAGAATCTATGTATCCTTTAAAACAGTGCAGTTATATTTCTCCTTTTCAAATCGAACGTATACCAAATCGAGGCTGGAAGGGAAACTGGGCAGGCTCCTTTTCAGTAAAATACAAACTTGTAATCATTATCGTTATTTCGTGCATGGGACACGACAAAGAATCGTAACAACATCAAACAAGACAATTTTTAGAGTTACAAAGTATATTCTATGTGACTATATTCTCAAGCCGCGTGCAACGCGGGTTGTTTTCCTCAAATGTATTTATATTTTTCTTTCTGTAAATCTAGTGACATCCCTGCCTCATTTTCTTTGAAAAAGAAAAGAAAAAAGACCAAATAAGTTTGAGTGCTTACCGTAACTTATGTGTTTGGTTCTATTTGAATTGTCTTTGTAAGGCACGTTACAAATGGTGATAGGAAAGTAAACTTCCAGCTCTTGCCTGTCGTCGACCATAAGAAAAACCTGCCAAGATATCAAAATATAAATCAAAATGTAAATAATTAATTTTCTGTACTGTCTTCTTTTTGGCATTTCTCATACAGGACCTTGTCGCAATTTTTCGAATGGGAAACTTTTGGACGGTCCTCCTCCCCCCCAGTTCTCACTAGTAGTACGCATGATCAGAACCTCGCGCGCAATACTGAGCATGTGCGCGCAGGCTCAGAACTAACAAAAAAGGACCAAACAAGTCTCCAGTTAGAAGTGGCCAACCGAAGTGCTTGGAAAAGTACACTTCTGTATCCCTAGGGGCTTCCCCCCCCCCCAATTGTGCCTTTAAGGGACACATTTCCTTTAAATCTCTTAAGATTTTGCTGTTTGGAATTGCTCCTTTAAGAGTTGTTCATGCGATAAAACACCCACAGTGTGTTGTAATTAGTGAGTAGTGATGAACAAAACTTACATCTGCCCTCTGGAAATACAACCAGCGGAACCACACTCTGCATAGAAACACGCACCGCCATTTTGGTTCTACAAATGGCCGGACCGTGTTCTGTCACGCCCCCTCCCCCCCAAAAAAAAAAAAATACACAAAAAAAATAAAAAAAATAAACAAAGCACATTTTCAAGGGATATTTAATAATTATGTAAATTATTATACTCCAATTTTAAAATATCCTTTCAACCATATTCGTTTAATAACAACCGCCTTTTATATCAAAAAAGCGCCCAAAGAAAATTGCATTACTTGTCAATTACCTCGTGTGATATGGCCCTTAAATTTTAATTCATCCCACATACGAGATCAAGTTAAAAATTCATTAGATGTGCGCATTTTTTACGCACCATGTGAAATCCAGCGCAGGAAATATTCTCGTGTTACAAAACGTATTATTCGCGAAGTTCACGTTGGAGTAATTGATCTCGTAACGTATAGTATACTGGATCTTGTTAAAGGCTCATTTTTGTTTTGAACATCGATGAGTTCTAACCATCGGAAATATGAATCCTACCGGCAGTAGAGTCACGGAATGTTGGTAATAATGGCCGCAGTGTTTTGTTACAATCTCGTGGTGTAATGCCACCCGATGAGGAAGAATCATAATACCATTTTACGAATATCATACACCTCAACTTTATCAGCCCGCTGCCGTCCTTGTGCCCTCCGTCTCAAAGTAGCAGATAATGAATACAGAGGCTTTCAAAAGGGGGGGGGGGCAGACCAGACTAATATCCCCCTTCAGCCTCTCTTTGGTTGCATTGATTCGAATGTAGAAAGCCAAGATGGTTGATCGCGAAAGGTCTAGTAATATCACTCGTATGATGATTGTAGGGTATCGTTTTGTGCAGACAATTTGGACCACAGTTATAATGTGAATTATACCCGTAAATTATAATGAGCCAGCATACACCGGGCATATTTTGACAAACTGCTCAGAGGCAATCAACTGTGCTGCATGACATAGAAACTGGCAGCACTAGCACAACATCCATTTTTCTTGCCAGTGTCTTTATGCTATCCCCAAGAAAATGATGTAGGCCTAATGATTTGTTTTCTTCTTGGAGACTGGCTGAAACTCTAATTGCCTGTAAATTGCCACGGCATGACATGACCCTAATCACACGAGTTAACATTGTTCCGCAGTATGTCTTCCGTACCTCAAGGTTGTATAGATGCTAGGTCCGGTTTTGTTTTTGTTTGTTTGTTTGTTTGGTTTTTGGGGGGCGGGGGGGGGGGGGGGCGAATTGACCCGAAAATAGCTCAAGACCTCAAGTGATAAGTGGTAGTTCATTAATTTATTTAAATAAACGTCTTTCGGTGAAAGGCGGGCGGGCTATGCAACTTTAAAATAATTTTGGTTAAATTTTCATTATATTTTTTTGTAATTCATTCAAACCATTTTCATTCGAGATATGCGTCAACTTCAATTTCTCGAGACAGATATACACACAATCATAGTGTATCCGTCTACATAGACAGTCAATGTGATTTTAAAAAAAACCATAGAACATCATGTTCATTAATTATAAGGCGGATCAATTAGAGACACACGCTTTCTTAATGATAATGAAGCGTGGAGGAATATCAGATGAGCGAACTGATGACAGCCTCAGATATAGGCCCTTATCGAAACCACGACTTCGGCTTGGGTTCCGGCTCAGGCTCTGTCAGATATTTTCAAAACGTGTGTTTGCTGTACGGGGATTCAAACAGACATACGAAGCCTAAGCCGGAGCCGAAGTCCAAGCCGTAGTTTCGAAAAGGGCCCTATGTTTTATCTCCCTAAATGTAAAAGAGTGAAAAACTACTCGTTTTGTCCGCATTACCACTCTTGCAAAGAGCCATATGGCAGACAACTCTTTTCAGAGTGACAGACGGGTATTTTCAACTTGAATAAGAGTGAAGTTCGCTCCAGTTTCACTCAAAAAAGGGTCATGCTCAGTGATTCTCACTCTTTTTTTGTCCGACAACCCATTATGTCCGACTCATTGTGTCGGACAAACCATTACGTCCGACCCATTGCGTCCGACAAACCATTACGTCCGCCCCCTGATGTCCGTCGGACACAATGTGCCGCACATAATCGTTCGTCGGACACAATGTGTCGGACATGATGGTTCAAAACTGTCGTCGGACATAATAGTCCATGTCGGACAAAATCGTGAGTACCACACATACGAGGTGTTTTAAACAACTTGTACGAGGTGGTTTGACAACTTGTACGTGGTGTTTTTCCACACAGTAGCCATATCGGTATACCGTAGCACTTGGACGGCCTTAAATACCCGCCTGATCGTACTCCTTAATACACCGTAATCAGTAACTGTTGCCATGGCAACCAATTACTGGCTTGCCAGGTAATTTAAATTATTGCCCAGTCAATCAGCTCACCTCCACGTCGGGTAAATTGATACAATTCCATTCACATAAATGCATTTAAGGCCTACACTGTTAAAGACACGGAGGCTTGCCGATTTGATTTCGTGATTCGTGGCTTTTTTTTAATTTCTCTTTTCCTTTTTGGTCTCTTTTGCGGGGTATGAAGACTTAAAATCCCCGATAAATTTAACGTGTTTTTTTAATTTAAAATTGACGAATTTGATAGTATTACATCTGAAGTGTGGGACGGCGAATTTATACACGAAATGTAATAATTCAAATTATACAAATTCAAAGACGTTATGCATGCTTTGTGCCACAAACAGAAAATATTAATAACAATAATTGTACAAATTTGTAAAGCGCCATCCATCTATGACAATACATAATCCTAGGCGCTGGAAAAAAAACAAAAGAAAAGAAAAAACGTACATTACAAAATACTTGCAAATGCACACAATGTATGTAATGAAGAGCTCAATGAAGAGAAATTTATATGCACTGACAAAATCAAGTGTATAAACACAACATAATAGACCTTTGTCATGGTACGACCATTTTGATTTTCTCCCATTTATACCAATGTAACCAAACCGAGGCTGGAAGGGTATTTAGTCTGGTTCCTTTTTGTACAATGAATATGAGCATCTGTTACTGTTATTGGATACAGAGAACATGACCAAGATGGTGGCAGCATGATAAAGGTCTATATGGAGTTAGTCTGACTGTATTAATGTTTCCATTCTTTGCGCAAATTAAGATATTTGTAATAAAACCAACCTGTGAAAATGTCAGCTCATTTCGTTGTTTCAATTGCGAGAAAACAGTAAAAATGCATTCAGCATTTCTGTACGCATTTCTATAGGCAGAGTTTTCGTCTCACTGCACTGAGACGAAAACTTATTGTGGATCTTATCAATTTGTGCTTGTCAATTTTCGTAAGTCTTGTTTAATCATAGACCTCGTATCAAGCATTTTAGGCCTACTTTCACCAATTCCTCGCAGAGCGATTTAAGCAGTAGGCCTACTTCGAATGTACACGGGCCACCCTAGAAGATAGCTAACAAGACAACCAAACGATGTGATGCCCAGACCAACAAAGTCGGAACTGTTTCCTACTTTGATTCTCATTGTTGAAGCCTGATTGTTCTTGGTGATACTTTGATTTGGTGTCGTTAGAGAGGTCTCTCTATCAGACTCCAGCTCTTGTTCTCCTCCAGCGTCTTTAATGAGAAAAAGAATGTGTATTGGTCTGTCTTCATCGAGCCCGAAAAGTCGACAGAGGCTTCGATCTGATCCAAACGTCCTTGGAAAACACATCACTTGGATTTGGAAGGCATCTCATCGCGGTAGCATAATCACATTTTTTTTCAATATGGTAATTAAGCCAGTATGCAAAGATTTCAGAAAATAATTACACAGACACTTCCTTCAACTGTGTGGGACATTCAGATTGAGTATACAAAGCGGAAGTCGTCGTCACAAAGGCATTATCATTTCGGACAGAGCCAGCATGCGATGCCGAGTAATTATTTCTAAAACATTGAATATTCTTTTCACGAGTGACGTAATTGTAGTTTGGCACCAAGACTCACAGACAGCATGTGACGTCTGTGAGCAGGTGAACCGACCACTTTAGTGTTAATGATCACCGAATGGAGATTATTCAAAACATCCATAGCATAAAGAACCAGACAATTAAGTTTAGTTTGATAGAAACGTATTTTTTTTGTGCAAATGACAGACGACATTCTGTTTCATTTCCCTTTTACAAGGTTGCCGGTTGTTTAGAGGACAAAAGAATGTTAAAGCACAACCGGTAAAAAGTGGAGAGAATTGTCTGAATAAATGAATGAGGGAAGACAAACAACCGTACTTTTTGTGGAGGAACGTTTAATTTATTTATTAGTATAATTTGTGTGTTGGAGAATCATCTCTGGTGAAAATGGCTGGCACGTGCTTTTATAGGGGAACGTTTTTCAGCCAACATATTGAGCGCTCCCCAGTGGTTTAACTCATTTGAAAAAACGACAATACGTGGAAAGCTGGTCACGTCACAAACGGTTGAAATGGCAGCTCTCCACGGATATCATGCGAACATTTTCATTTTATTTTAAATCGATTTTCTGCTTAGTTGAGTTTGGCGATAAAGCACCCTTTTTTAAATTAGACACAGGAATATCGGAATGAATGTTAACTTGAATCAGGACTCACATAAAAAACAGAATCAGCTTAGCCCTGTTCTAAGATTGCAGATTAAGTGGAAAATAGGGCTGAGAAATTGTGAAGAAAAAAAATGTTCAATGGAATGTTTAGTTGTTGTGTACGGAAGCGTAGAATAAAAAAATCCCACTCTTATCATATGTACGTACATGATAACTCGTGTACGTACACGATAACTAACTATCGTGTACGTACGCGATAAGAGACTTATCGTGTACGTACACGATAGTTATAATGTACGTACACGATAATTATGTACTTACACGATAACTATCGTGTACGTACACGATAGTTATCATGTACGTACATGATAAGAGTGGGATTTTTAATTCATGTGGCGGCACTACGCTTCCGTAGTTGTGCTTGTCTAAGAATTTGAAAATTTAAATGGTTTTATTTTCAGGCTTCGACCCAAACCATCTCTCGGGTACAAAGTGCCACATCAATATCTTTAACGAGTCAAAATAATTGTCAAGGTTGAGGTTCCATTATTTGAAGCAAGAGTTTAAAGTGGTTAGATCGGCGCTCAGCCGAAATGACCGGATGTCGCCATTTTGCATTCAGAGGTCATTTTAGCTGACGCGCGTGAAGACCTCTATCGATCTGAAGGCTTTTCGTAAGACCACAAGACCGTACACACACCTCGTCTCCTTCAGCCCTGAGAGCTGTCCAAGTCAAGACTAATTCCTCGGGGACGGATGTGATTGCATTTTCCCGCCATTATTCCATGGTGATTGAGCAAAGTAGCTGATGGGATTAGCTGATTGGTTGGGTCCCCAAAGGAGGTTGGGGGTGAGGATTAGTTCACGTAATAACGTCACAATGCTGGTGTGTAAAACAATGTATGGGTAGACTCTGCGGCGTTATTGTAGGGCCTATCCCTACATGACAAAATGTTAAAACCAATGAAGATTGTTAACTCAAAGTTTTAGCAGGGATGCCAGGCTGCCTTTGTCTTTCGGTGTTACACAAAGGAAATAGAATCCAATTTGGGAACTTTCTGTTTGAAATCTTGTTCCGAGACCTTCATGACTATACGAGAAAATTATTCGGGTGCTTCTTCGATTGTGTTTAATACATCGTCGCTTTCCCTTACAATCAGATCTCCATCTCACTGAACTGCTTCGTAGAAAATAGTGGGGTTTTTTTGTTTACAAATTGAATGGGTTTAGGGAAAGCCAACAGGGAACTATTCTCAAACCATACCAGACCCCTACATCGTATTGCATTTTGTCTGGTAAGCCAGCTTCGACTATCTAGAGCAAAGCGCCGGAATGTTTAGAGAGAGATTAATTGTGCACTTTTAAAGAGCCTTTACGAAACTACGGCTTGTGCTTGGGCTCCGGCTTAGGCTGCACCCGACTGTTGGAAGCCCTCTATACCCAAAGCACACGTTTTCAAAGTAACTTACGGAGTCTAAGCCGGAGCCCTAGCCCAAGCCGCGGTTTCGACAAGGGCTATAATAATTGTTGTTGTTGTTGTTGTTGTTGTTGTTGTTGTTGTTGTTGTTGTTGTTGTTGTTGTTGTTGTTGTTGTTGTTGTTGTTGTTGTTGTTGTTGTTGTTGTTGTTGTTGTTGCTGTTGCTGTTGCTGTTGTTGCTGTTGCTGTTGTTGTTGCTGTTGCTGTTGTTGCTGTTGCTGTTGCTGTTGCTGTTGCTGTTGCTGTTGCTGTTGCTGTTGCTGTTGCTGTTGCTGTTTCTGTTGCTGCTGCTGCTGCTGCTGCTGCTGCTGCTGTCGTCGTCGTTGTTGATGTTGATGTTGCTTTTTTTTTTTAGACATGACCTAATGATACATACGATCATTCTATTTGAATCATAATACAGAACCCTTTTGTCTTCATGTTCGAATTGTACCTGTATAGACATTTCTTTTGTTTAGAAACATTGACCACCATTTTGTATGGGATGCCTTGAGTAGCGCAGGTAGCTCGGCAAACATTTTGTCCTTTCTATTCAAAAATTAAACGTTGTTTAAAGTATAAGTTTACGTTTTGTTTTGGACCGTAAATATTATTTATCAGTAACGTGGGATTAATTTGAACGTATTATTGTCTTGTTCAAATAATAATCTGTTGTATTTTTTTGCAGTGAAGGCCGCACGTACTTTTGTCAACCACGGCTGGCAAAACTCACAGCTGTGACGTTACGAAAAAAAGGTCTCTACTGTGTGTGTGACTATTGTCTGAGTTTCTACAATAAGGATGTTTGTGCATGAGTCAAAATGCTTTTGTTTTTGTTTTTAGTTTTTGTTTATTATTTTTTTTTACAATGAACGGATTCCTTTGCAAGCACACAGCGTAGATTATTCTGCAGCAATTCTTCTTTACGCCGTTGTACATTTCCGTCAGTTACATTGCCCGCCGTATAACCTTTTAGCACATGCACAGAATCTTCTTCCCTGTGATCAGAGTTAGATTAGGCCCCGACCACATGGAATGAAATAAACAACTTAATGAGCATTGGTGTACTCTGTTGCCATAGCGACGCATCACCGCAGGGAAGAGCAGTATACCGAACAATGAGAAATCACACAGTTTGGAGTTGTTGTTTTTTATGAAGTGCCGTCTCAAATCTAGATTTGAATTGATATTTTAAGGTTACCCCGAAAAGAGGCGCTTGTGGGAGAATTGCGGGCACCACGACCGCTTTAGTTTGCGTGTCGGCTGGATTGCCACGTCATAATATGTTGAAGTATATAGGACGTCCTTGTAGCAACACCCTAAGCAACAGCCGCAGCCGCAGCCTAAGCCGCTAATTCGAATACGGCCTTCTTACTCGGAGCCAAAAAGTAGCCATCGTCTTCCGGAACTTCGTGCTGGAATCTGTTAACACGCACACGTGATTTGCTCGAGGAGTGGCATGGTGTACCCCACTCCCAGTGTGTCCTCGGTGTGTTCTGGGAATTCTCAAGAATTCTTCAGAGATTTTTCAAGGGTGAGGGTACCTCTGTATAGAGTGGAAGAGGTGTTCGAATACATGGGCGGGGGACACGCCCTCTGCCACATATTATCATGCATGATGGAAGACAGCTGCGTCAGCCATTTTGTTTTTAGAAAACGCATGATATCAAAATACGGTTTCAAAAGCTGTGATAGCGAATGAGCGAGACACTTAACTACATAGGTCAACTATGTTTTGAGTCTTCATTCAGGAGTAAATGGGTACATGGGAGGGTAGAGATTGTCGACTTGGGTACTTAGCAATCTGTGAACCCAAATGGTTAAGCCGGTGCTGCATACTCATAAGGAGTTGAGATGGTTTCAGGAACTTGCTTCGGGCTCGATACGGACAGGCGGTATTAAAAGTGTACGGCGCTTTGGTTATGGTGCTGGACGTGTGGTATGGTGTAAAACCCAAACCTCTTTCTTCATTGCATTCTTGGAATTGTATTTCTTAAACGGTTTTATGGGGGTACTTCTGAACAAGAGGGGAAGAATATCTTAAGAGTATAGGAACATTTTGGGGAACTTCATTCTGCCACAATATCGAGCATGGTTTAGCTTCGTTACTTGGTTTAAAAACGCCTGTAAAAATGCCTATCATATTGCATACATGTACACACACCGGCAGAATGTTAAATTGAGCTCTTTTTCCTCATTTTTTCCCTTCGTTTCCGCATTGCTGTGCATGATGTTTTACGAACTATAAGAATGACGCGCTCATTTTTGCTGGGTACGGTTTGTTGCACAAGGCTACGGCTAATTACAGCTCGTCTGTGAGCGCCACACAACCATACAAGGTTAGCGTCAAATTAAAGCCGTCTGAACCGGCTAGGACTCGCCTCATATCAGCTCGTTTTCAGTGGAACGGGTCGCTCACGAGATTAATGTGTACACGCGTACTTTTGGGATCTCTTCATAAATAATTTGCTATGATAAACTACAACGTAGTGCATTTGAAGAAGTGCACGTTGAATCGTATCGTACACATTGGACGTTGTTAAACGCTACTGCAACCAAGGTTCACAGTAGGGGGTGGTTTGATTGCGGAACTTAGATTAGTTCCACGCTTTGCCCAGCATCATTCATCACTTGTTTCAGTCTAGCAGTTCGTTATGTAGTGTGTGGTGGGGGCTCATCAAGGTGTAATAAACACCTTGGGTGCACATTCCCCCAACTGGGTACACATTCCCCCAACTGGGTACACATTCCCCCAACTGGATACACATCCCCCAACTGGGTACACATCCCCCAACTGGGTACACATTCCCCCAACTGGGTACACATTCCCCCAACTGGGTACACATTCCCCCCAACTGGGTACACATTCCCCCAACTGGGTACACATTCCCCCAACTGAATACACATTCCCCCAACTGGCTACACATTCCCCCAACTGGCTACACATTCCCCCGAGACACCCACTGTTAATCTTTAAACACCGAATATGCAGTGCTTATCAAACATCGGTGTGAGGGTCAAAAACTAAACGAAAAAACTTACTCAGTGAATGTGAGCCCTAAAACAGGCAAAGAACTACCTGGTCAGAGTGGACCCGGATTTATGTATCAAAACGTCCGATCCATTCAGAGTCGATCTGCATGTTTTCAGGCCAGACTGATCCTAAATCTTCGGCAGTGACGTACTGGTATATTTCTACTTTGATTCTGGGTAATACTCACCCTGAACCGCGGTTAGACTGACCTTAAACAGAGATAAGCCCGGCCTCCATGTCGTGGCTGAGCGGTTTAGTGCACTGGACTCAAGTTCTGGTGGCTGAGTCATCAGGGTATGGGTTCGAAGCCCGGTCATGAAACCTGTGTCTTTGAGCAAGACACTTAACTATAATTGCTTCTCTTCACCCAGGTGTATAAATGGATACCCAGAGGGCACAGAGAGGGTTCACATGATTGGATAATAGCTTGGTTCCCCACATACTTGACAGCATCTGGGCTGTATACTCCCCAGGTAGCTGAGATGGTTTAAGGAATGGAATAAATGGCCCAGTGACCAGGGGTAATAATGTTGGAGCGCTCTGAGCGTCACTGACTGACGGATTTGAGCGCTATAAATAAGCAACCACTATTGTTATAACTATTATTAACCCGGATTTGTGGTCATTTGTGACTTTGATGGGAGCTGTTAGAGTTTAGTAACGCTTTAGTTTTGGTAACGCTTATTATAAAAGAGTAATTAAAAAATCACTTTATTTTACTTTGTAAATGCAAACCGAACAACAACAACAACAACAACAACAACAACAACAACAACAACAACAACAACAACAACAACAACAACAACAACAACAACAACAATAACAACAACAACAACAACAACAACAACAACAACAACAACAACACTAAAAACAACAACAACAACAACAACAACAACAACAACAACAACAACAACAACAACAACAACAACAACAACAACAACAACAACAACAACAACAACAACAACAACAACAACAACAACAACAACAACAACAACAACAACAACAAAACGAAACTTAAACCAGTAAGCCACAAAAAACACACAAACATAGGTATACACACAACAACAGCAACACCAATACCGATAACAATACAACATAAACATATACAAATAAAAACGCAACCGAACCAACGCAAGTGCCAGGAAACAGACCTTTCTTTGAGTGCCCCCCCCCCCCCGTATTCCGACCTCTGCATTATTTATAAAAAAAAATCTATATTCAATGCTTAATTCCATTTAAGCAAAAACGTGGTGTGAGAATGTCCATAAAACACAGTGGCATAAATAAAGTTTGATCGAAAACAAACGCAATGTCACTTCTCACGACAAGTGTGGATTTTTAACTGTGCTTTCATGCGTTCGGACACCCATTCATGCTGTAATGATTGTGAGAAGTATTCACAACAAAACGGCGAAGTTCATAGCACTACCACTTTTCTGCGCATACAAAAATGCTTTTAGCTTTTAGCATGTATTACGTTACAAATTGCGATGTCTTTTTGGCAACTTCAGGCATTTTGGTTATTGTTTGTTTTGTGAGGAACGGTTCGCTGTGACTTATCTGTTTCCGGTTTGAATTTTCCCCTTTTGATGGGAACTTTTGATGCTCTTTTTCACCTTTTAGATGTCTCCGACGTCAGATTGAGTTTTTAAAGAGTTTTGCGCGTTCATCTTTTATCTTTGATTTGATGAAGACACAATGCGTCTTTGGCAAATATCACGTGGTTTTTAGGAGTGGAAAGAGTTAGTCATAAGAAATAAAAGCCGGCTAGTCGTAAAGCTGGTACTACTGTTTGAGACAGTTCTGAAAAATGTTTTCCTCGTGTCACCTTTTAAAACAATGTGAAAACCTTATACCTTCCCGTGCCTTGCAAGACTCAAACTAACTGTGTAAAAATGATAAACGTGGTTTCTGAAGACGAGGGAACATTTCCCACTGAATTTATCATAGGTAAGCAAAGTATATGGGTTTCAAATGGTATGGCTGGCTATACACAGCTCGTCTGCTTTGCCGACACTGTGTTGGGATTTGGGTGTGCGCACAATTTCTAAACAGGCATGAAACGCCATGCCATAGGCCCCGCCTGATGGACAGTCAAAACAGACAAGAAGTGAGATACGTTGTGTACCCTGAAGAATTGACGTAACGAAAAGTTACCGGAAAGAGGGGGAGGGTAGCAATTAATGTGCAAAGTTGTGTTCCTAGAAAATTGAGTGTGGAAGTTTGATCGTTTTTTTATGCCATTCACCAGTCATAGTGGGAAAGTTAAATTCTGCATGGGAATGGGAACATGTCTTTTAGGTGTAATTCTAGCAATAAAGATGTAACGGTAATGCCATATTTGTTTTGTCAGGAGCCATTTTGCCGCTTAAGGCCTTCGGTGTGCCTGTTAGAAAGGCGTAGAGCCTTACGCCCTTCTTCCTGGCACACGAAGCATTCATCTTTGACAAGCTGGTTCTCAATATCGATGAGACTCCAAGTACGAATTCGGTATTTTGTTTTTTAAAGACAAATCGAAAGCAAGAGGAAATGGCATTGGTAAGAAAGAAAAAAATAAATGTTCACATCAGATTTGCGTACAAAGATAACGATGGTTGAAAACTGTCCTTGAAGTATTTTTGCCTAAAATGTTATCGTTTTTGAATAGTAAATGAATTAAGATCAAAGATTAATTTTCGTCTCTTGTGAGACAAAAACTCTGCCTGAGAATACAAAGATGTTGTGTGCATTTTTACCGCTCTCTCGCAAATGAAACAACAAAATGAGCCGAAATTTTCACAGGTTAGTTTGGTTACATATATCTTGAGTTGTGCAAAGAATGGAGGCATTTACAGACACTTAACCAATGTTGACCGGGGGCTTTATCCATCGTATTTTTCTTGCTGAAAAAACAGCCGTTTAATGACTGGTTTTCGCTATATAATTGGATTGTTCTAAGCGAATAGTTGCTGATTGTCAGCCTCTTCAAATTGGTTCGCCAGACGGCTTAACTCTTATTTGATTGTCTCCATTCCCCCCTCCTCATTTATTGCATTATTCAATCACACTAACTCTCTTATTAAGTCGCTTGAAAAACCATGAAAATGGTTAATATGATTTAGTACAGACGCTGTAAGCACACACATGAACGACAATGCTTAACTAAGTCCTTATAACAAAATAAATTAATAAAAACAAAAAATCTTTGTAATAATCTTGCTCTCGATGCAGCGAACTTTTCGTAGGCCTATTCAAGATTAATCCGCACAATCCATGAACAAAATGAGACAAAAATGCGTATAAAAAATATGAACAAAAATGCGTATATAAGAACAGTCTGTCTCAAACCGTGCGTAACTTTAATATTTACTTTGTGCGGGTTCCAAGGGATCTACAACAAACATGTGGGAGGAAAACCCAAAGTGGGGGAAAACCCAGGCAATCATGCGAGGCTCCGGTATGAGGCGAGATTCGAACCGAGAACCACAGAGGTGACAGGCAGGGACTCTGTACCAATATAAACCCAAGCTATTCCTTTTGGCTTATTGATATCAAATACTCGTGGTCAAAATGCCACTTTCCTCTCAGCTGTCCCACACACGTGCCGTTAACGCCGTTAATGCAATGTATCGATGAACAAAGCTCTGGGAAAAAAGGAAAATTTAAGTTGTCTGATTGATGTACATGTATTAATGTTTAAAATGTAGTTATAAATTAGTGAGCGTAAGATGTGGAGCCGGAAGTAGTAATAAATACCGAGCGTGCGACCAATGCGCGTGTTTATGACGGGTTGACTTACCAACGGGATTACGGTATATGGACCGTTCCGGCCTGTTAATCAAACTGCGCGTTGACCGATTGGATCACGCCTTTTGGTCATGTGACCTCGGTCAAACTCGGTCACACGTGCGCGGTTAACGTACACAAACTGAGGTGTGTGGGCGGGGCTCGTTGCCAAAGCCAGGAACGGTCAATTGTTGCTGCTGACAAGCTTTGGAAATAAATAAAATTTTGTTGACGAATCAAAATCCTTTCCTTTAAGGTAACAAAGTACATCACATTTTGAACCGGTATGCACTTTGTGTATTAAACCTTCTGTTGTTGCAAGATTCAAAATGGCCGCCGCTTGTGTGTGACGACTTCACGGTCTTGCGCACACGCAGGATCCGCTACCCAGTCAGTATAATAGAGCTCAGTGCCTACAACCCACTGAAGTGGTTTCAGTAGACTTTTTTCCGGAGTCCAAAATGCACTGGTATACAGTACCATCAGCCTTTTAACGCACCTGGGCCCAATTTCATTGCACTGCTGAGCACTTCACAGAATAACGCGCTTGACCGAGTATAAAGCTCAGATTAATTTTATAAAAAAAACAGCGCCATGAAATTGGCAAAGGCGTCTTTAAGAGACGTCTCGCGTCTGGATATTGTGTAAGACGTTCACGGCGATAAAGTTTGCTCCATTTCGAGAGGATGTGATTTCAGATAAAACAGTCGGCAAAGAACCCCGCACGGCACAACCAGAAATCCACCTGCTCAATAAATCCAACCTTTTAATCATTCGGTCGTAGCAGACATGAGAATGTTGCCGATGATTATTGATGTAAAAGTTCTCCCAAAGACAAGGCGGTTGTGTTTACATTCCTTTGATTGAACGGCAGCGGGACGCCTTTGATGTCTGGATCCTTATTTTCTACAAGTTGGGGTTTTTGTTGTACGCATTTAAGTCAGTGAGCTGAACAAAATAATTTGTTTGAATTAGTTTCTGCTCGATAAAGCTTGACTTCGGAATATAAACCATCTTTAACGAAAACAGGGAATTGTAAATCTTGGCGTTTTTCGTTGGATTTTTATTGGCTTTTTTTGCACAATAAAGATCACGTTCGCATTTCTTTGTAAGACACTTCAACTGATTGCTACTTCAAATTTTATCTTTTTTAAATCTAAATTTAATCAAATTTTGTAACATGTACCTTGAATTTATCGGGAGCTAAATGCCTAAGGGAAACAATAATTAAGTTCATAATTTTTGTCACTCGTATTCTACGTTTTTTCCAAACATGAATGTTTCTCGTTTCGTATTTTTGTGTTTGATGACAAATGAATAATAATAATAATAAATAATAGTTAATAATAAATAACAGGTATAAGGCATTCGGGTTAGAACAGTGTTTTATTAGCAGCCTTTCACCTTTACCCCAGTCCCGGACCGGAGCCCTAACTCTTTGCGTGGGTTTCCCCCTACTAAGGGTTGCCCTCCCACATCTAAAACTGACATCTCTTCATCGTCTGCTCTACCAAGGTATCTTCAGGCCTACGGGTCACAGTGCTACAGTCACTTGTGAGGGGTCACCAGTCGGTGCTGAGGGTCCCCTGTCGGTGACGTCACTTATAGATACCAAGAGAATCAATTGAACACCCCAGTTTTTGCCGTGTATACGAACTTTGGTAATCCTAATACACAAATAGCAATTCACCATTCCATTTTTTGAATGTAAAATCGGCTTGAGCACGGACTATCTTTAAAGAGTTGGACGTCATGGTCAAAAAGCCTAGCTAATAGCCGAAGTCAAAAATGCTGAAATAAATTGTAAAAATAGATTAAGAAAAACAATCATCTTACCTCAATTATATAAGCGACTTGTATCAGCCTCGATACAATGGTATACGGCACTATGGGAATCTGGAGCATACGAGCTGTCTCTAGAATATATTCCTGGTCAGGTAAAACAGCTGGACTTGTGTAGCATAGAATCTCGTAGGACCCCAACTTGGTTCGCCTCTTGGGACTTTCAGCTACTAGACTTACGTTCTGGAATTAAAAATGAACTTAGAACTTAAAGGAAATCCACAAATAAACGTATAGGACACATTGGAAGGAGGTGTACTTCTCGCTCTCAGAGTAGAATTGTTAGACGGATCTCAAAATGAATTAAAAGTATTTGTTTGTTTTTTAGTACGGCTGGTAGGTGATGGGATTGTGCCTTTGTTGGCACAAGCACTCAGCCAGAGTATGTCACGAGAAAGATATTTGGTTATAGGGCCATAACATCTCAGATTTGTCCTTTGAGGAAAAAAAAATATAGAATAAAAAAGCAATGGCAGCCATTTTGAAGTTTTTGAAAATTGAGAATATTGCTTGTTTTACTTTTTCTAAAAAGAACATCTGCACTGGCCATATAGCCAAATATCTTTCTCATGACACATTCTGATTGTCTGCCAAATTCCTTGTATCATCAAAGGCACAATTGGCCTTGTTTTTGACTGCAAGGGGGCGCCCTTTGGGGTAGGTTAAGGGTCAAGCCATAGACATAGTGTGGTAAACCAGATGCCATTAGACTTCTAATAAAGCAGTTAATATACAACTTTTGAGTTTTTTTATTTACAGTTTTACAATGTAATCAGTGTAAGATTATAGATATTTGCTTGGAAATTTGTATTTTTAATGTTTTGATATTATCTTTGTACTTTCAAAATGGAATTAGTATTGTGCCCTCTGGCTGTCAAAAATACGACCTGTTCCCCCAAATAGTTCCCCTATTTTGCGAGATGGAATTGAAATGCATAAGAGCCTTTGTGAGACCGCAAAGGTGAAAATCAAGTGGAATTCTCATCTCTCTCCAAAATAATTGCTCAAAATCGAGGGGAAAGTTGCCTGGAATCACCTCAGATTGGACGCAAAGGATATCTAGAATCCAACAATTTACGGGGCCCTTGAGCGGGCCCAGACCCCCATGGCGTTAGGGCTTGATTATGTAAGTTGCTTTCCACACCCTTTGATTATTTCCTTGTTAAGTCGTAGTACTGATAAATTGTTCTTGATTCTCAGACACCCCCTAGAAAATATTCTGGATCCGCCCATGTACGCCGCTCTATACGTTTTGATAAACAAGCCCATAGACTGCAGGTGTTTGTGGTTTAGATGTTGTTGTTGTTGCTGCTGTTGGAATTTGTTAATTTTGTTTTGTTGTTTTTGAAGTTACTGCTGCTTCTATTACTGTTGTCCAAATTCGTCGCCGCCCCTCCCCACTCAGCCCCCCGCCCGCCATCGTTTTTGGTTGCGCTGTCTAACTTCAGTTATAAAATTGATGGAAATCTCGAATGTCGTCATGACAAGATATTTACACCATAATGTGATCAGGAAAAAATAAAACGCCTTGCAAGTCAAGTTACCGCAATGATCATCGAGCGTATAGTGTGTAGCCAGATGCCTTCATAAAGTCGTTTAGCGATTAAAATGCGTTTTCTTTTGCCTGTATACCGAAAATACACTTGAATTATTATAACACAGTGACGCGAAAGTTAATTGACTCACGCTTGTGGGGCAACTTGGACTCTATTGACGTGCTTGGCTTCTGAAAGGAGCGCTCCGGCAGACGGCAGGTGCAACGGAAAGACGAGATCTTTCTCCCTAAAGGAAATGTCGACGGCTATAATAAATTAGAACATCCTTTCAGTGGGGGTACGGAACACCTGTCTTCGGTGATCATGTGAAAACGACAAGTCTGCAAACTGTGTTTCTGATCTTGCACACTGGCCTTCTCGGATCGTATACTGATCAGATTCGGGTCAGTTTGAATACATTTTGGTTCAAATGGACTCCGGTATGAGTGTAGTTAGAAGTGGTTACGATATACAATGTTTGATATTGCACTGGATAACAAGGGTAATGGTGTCAGCTGGAGTCCTTGTGAGTATATTGGATCCAAATGGGTCAACCTAAATCATATTGGGTCAGTATAAGTCGAAGTGGGTCAGAGGATATGTACTTGCCCGTGTAAGTAATGTTGAGTCTTATGTTTGGTGGCTTCATATAGGATGAGTACATTTGGTTAGAAGGATCAGGTGGGGTCAAAGTGATCATTTTTGGATCAAGTGTGTCTTTCCGAACTAATCTTGTTGAAATTGGTGGATCATAACTTAGGTAAGAGGAAGGAGCGATGTCAAAATAATTCTTTTGGGGTCTGGTAGGTCTCGTCGAGTTGATGGTGAGTCGGGGTGCGCATTGTTGTGAAAAGTGGGGCGTGCTGGTAAAGGCTCAACGGCTTGGGATTGACATGTTTGTTCACGTGTCCTTCGTTGCGTAAGGGCTGAACTTTACACTTTTTCTGAGTCACTTAAAAAAGCTGGCGCATGCTGGATGAAAAATTGGGTCAGAGTTAAAGTGGTTAACTGATAAAAGTTTCACATTGTTTTACGACCTATGTGCTTAGACCAGTTTTTCCTTACACGCCGCTGATTCACTGGGGCCAAACAAGGTTGTATCGACAACATGCCAGCCATTGTGCGAGTTTCTTATTTTTTTTTTAAACATATCTTGCTCCTCCTCACCCCGGTGTTTTTAATTAAAATCTCCGATGGCCCATAGCCAAAATATCTTACTCATGACATGACGTACCGTGTGCCAAATTCCATGCTTGTATCATCAAAGACACAATTCCCCCAAACATGCCCCACATTTGCCCCACCCACAAATGGGAGTAATCAAAGCCGAATTGGTTACCGGAAAGCTCGTCTTGATACGAGCTAAAGTTGTCTTTATACATGTATGTAACCATAGTGTATATACGGATATCATTATCAAGGCTTGAGGTTTGTCATTCCCCTTGATTTCCGAATCTGCCACGTGTATGTATTCCTCGTTCGAAACATGACGTCACGTTCGTCCTCGGGGCTTTAGTCTCCACCGAGCGTTAACAACCCTTATAACTACACCGGCCACTCTGCCCCGCGCCGAAGGTCACTTGAAAGGGAAGAAGCCCTCACCGCGCTGGCCGGACTGAAATCGATTCATTTTCTCTTCGGAACATTTCCCTCTAAACATAACATGATCTTAACGAGGCCCTCCAAGCCTTGTCACAACGTATTTAGGACCCTCGATGTAATTCGTGTGGCAGGCTGACTGCTCCGTGCTTGAGGCTCAGATAGCTAGAGAGAGAGAGGGAAGCGTATCGACTTGTGGCAAAATTCATTTTGACGTTTCGTATCTCTTCTAATGGGAATTCAAACCGAAATTGACATTTTTTCTTCTGAAAGCTTGTTTTTAGGGAACTTAATATTATCGTCGGCTTTATATGTACAAAACTGTCCGGCTTTAATTGTACTTTAACGATTTCATATTTTAATAGAGCGGTTGTATGACAAGATCATTTACCATTGAAAATGGGGGATTTGACCCGGATTCTGCGTCAGTTTGACACGATGTGTCTAGTCAGTTTGACAGTCTGGTCCCCTGCATGCAACCTTCTGATCCGGGAAGGTTACCAGTGCATACTCAAAGCCCATCAAATACCAATACCAGATACGTATTCAAATAGAAACAAATATTGCTAACAATTTTGTGCTAAGCAGAAATGACCAGGATACCAGTCACAGATGGTACACGTGACATGGTTTTTGGGTTGGTAACCTTATTCTGGGAAGCATAATTTTTTTTAGCTGAGCTACGCTATGAAATTGGGCCTACTTCCCGCCGAGCAAATTTTCCCTCGCTCACTGATTTTGCAATTAATACAGCCCTCTGAAAATTGCCCCAGTTTCCAAGGAATGTGTTTCAAAACTGAGTTGTATATAGGCCTAATGCCATTGAGATTTGGGGCATATGGGCTGTCGAGAAAACAAAATGCAACGGTTGCGAGTTTGTCTTTCTCTGTTTTATGCGATCTTACCTTTTCTATCTGAGTGAAATAAGATCGAATTTCATCGCAATTTCCTCGAAGATTATACTGCGTGCATTTGAGATGAATCCATTTTCACGACGATTTTAACATTCACTGTTTCATTGTAAGGGTACGACTCTAGATTCCGAATCGGCAATTTTCATCTTGCGCTGTAACTGTACCATGCCCGTAAAGTCACAAACACTGGAGTGATTAATTGTAATTTTATACCGTACGTATCAACATCTTTTGATACGTATCCTTTGTGGAAATTTAATCTCAACAAATCATACATAATGACCTTCTGGAAATGAAAAAAAAAACACCGATGCTTTTACGTTGTGTTTCCAATACAGTCTTTTCCTATGTGTGTGTGAATTTGAAATAATGCAAAGAATATCAGGTAGACGATCGTGTAAAAACAAAACATCTTATGGCAGAGTAATTCAGAGTCATTAATGGCCCAAAGGCCAAGTGTTTATACAATCTGCCACTAATGACGAGAAAAATCGATGGCTTGTCTTTAACGATATTAGGAAAAAATGGTGACCTTTTCTTTTTGAGCGTTATATCGATGTTAACCACTGCAGGTTATTTTTTCCCTGTCTGAATAAACAAGGAACATATCCAATGGGATATACGGCCTCTTCAGTTACAGGCGAAAAGTGAAGTTTTATTTCGAGCTAAAATAATACGGGGGCAGGTCAAATATATACCTGGGTTTTTTTTCTCTGCGCTTCTAAACAAACTGACCTTTATTGTTGGTTAATATTTACATTGGAGAAGTGCTGTGACTTATATTGTTGGTATCCTGATACTGTGCTCGATATCATATACTTCCTGACAGTTCCAGTGGCACAGCCGTGGGGGTGGGGGTGGGGTAGCCCAGGGGCTCAGGCGCCTCCCCTAAGGTATACCATTTGAATGGCTCTCCATTAAAGAGATATGAATTATAAATTAAAATGGCATGTCGTGGCCGAGCGGTCTAGCGCACTGGACTCAAGCTCTGGTGTTTCTGATCAGCAGAGCGTGGGTTCCAGTGTGGGTCTTGACGCTTGTGTCCTTAAGCAAGACCCTCGACCATTATTGCTTCGTCCTTCGGACTGGACGTAAAGCCGTAAAGGTCCCGTGCGTTGTGTAATGCACGTAAAAGAACCCAGTACACTTGTCGCTAAGAGAAGGGGTTCGCCCCGGTGTTTCTAGCAGTGGTTGCCTTTTCTGTTTTTAAACGAGAGGACGTTATTACCATAATTAGTGTTTATTGATAACTATTGAATTGGTCATTTAGTCTTTATCCGGAAGCTCACTAAATAAACTGTTTATACTTGTGCCAATCCCTCAGATAAATATTATTCCATCTGAAATATTGTTGACGTTGAACACTTATTATTTCAATGAGCAAAGAAATTAGTTTACTTCATTTTGGCTATTAAAGCAATCGATATAAGCACGTAGGCAGACAATTTAAAATTAAATTCAATCCCTAAATTCAAATCCCTTCCACGTGACCGTGACCACGTGTTAAATTTCCAGAATAAAACTTGTGAATTTTCTTTCAACTATCACCGATCATGCGTACACCTTTAACCCTGCCTCGTTGCAAGCTGCTAGACATGTCAAGTCAGGTTGCAAAACAATATCCCAATACATCAATCAATACAGGAGACAATTTTATGCGGACATGTCTCCTTTCAAATAATGTTCAAAAGAAGAAGGAAAAGTGATTGTCGTGGATAATACTTCAAAATCGCAGACAAAAACACCCCGAGGCCTTTTTCCTTCTTATCTTGCAGAATTTTCATAACTGAATGATTACATGGGACGATGAAGTAAACAACTTGCAACCATCTTGCCATTTGGTCAGTGTTATGTATAATGTAAATACATGTATATTTGTTTTCACACACAAGCGCATCGTAATTATGTATTGTGTGTATATATTGTTATCATAATGAAGTCACATATTGGCCTCATAATTATGTACATTTTTGTGAAAATTGATGTACATTTGTGAGGTTTGAAAATATGAATTTAAATAACCATTTCATACTGTAGTGCCCCTGTAAGCATTGTTGGAAATTGTCCCCGGAAAAAACAAAAACAGCGAAATTTTCTCTTGCAGTTTGAATCAAAATGTCATCCCGTTTGTTCTCCCATTGTTTTCACAATTAGGACTTAGGTTTACCAACGTGCTTTACTATAACATTAAAATATTATTATTATATATAAAATATATGACAATAATAATTAACATTATTTGTAATTTTTACCCATACACCGGTGTGTGTTAAGCACTGTACACTCAGTACTTTCCCGAGTCCTGTGAAAAAAAATCACAGGTATTTTCCTCGAGTGGGATTCGAACAATCATATTTATTTCTGCGAAAAGGAGAACATTGCCAGCGGCTCACAATTCCAGAAAGGGTAATTACTAATGACCTGATACCGTACTCGGTATAAACCCGAGAGTAAAAAAAAGAGTTCTTGATATAAAAGCATCGGTGAAGGACACGGTTAAGTTAATTATTTTCTCTTGACTCCATGCATGAATGGCATCCTCGAATATTTTCAAACAGCCTCATCTGATTATGGGATCCTTGTTTCTTCTTAAAGGTACGATTTCATTTTGCAGTTATTTTCGTCACAAGCTATTCATGGTCCTCTTACAATGACACATAATGAATCAAATTAGTGGGGTAAAAATTTTAAATATACCGTAATAAAACTGAAACCTTAACTTAAATTTTGAAAAAAAGGGTAGAATAACAAGCAGTTTTCAGATTTGTCTAAATGGCTGCCATGGATTGTGATTCTACATATGTATTTTTTAATGGAAATTAATCTGCGATGGGCCTGTAGCCAAATATCTTTCTCATGACATACTCTGCGTGCCAAATTCCATGCTTCTACCGTCAAAGGCACAATCCCATCACTTACCTGCCGCTCTAAAAAGGGAAATAATAATATACCATTGCCTTTCCGAGAGTGTGCAATTCCACAAATTCAAAATTGTTAACTCCCTTCATCGCAACTCACCCCCAAAATAATCGAAAAGGTTCATCCTCATACAGCGCGTACAAGTTATTGGCAAAACGTAATAGACTGATATTGCGCGACCCGCTTCTCGTGACCTATTGTTGGTATTAAATGTAAACAAACACGACGTCCTCCACAGGAAAGTGCAATACGGTGCATGATGATCGTTGCATTTGTTTATTCGATCGAGGCTTTTCTTTCTCGAAATCGGTGAAAAGTATTCCAGAGTTTGTACCAGAGACCTTTGAGTGGCTGAATATTAATAACCTTTTCGATTATTTGGGGGTGAATTGTTATGAAAGGAGTTAACAATAATGTGTTATTACCAAAATCCGACTTTTGGTGTGACTCTGTAGGTCACGGCATGTATTTGCACGTAGTTTGCCATCAGCTGATATGGCGTTATACCCACAATAGGTCACGTGATGACATGTAAACATTGGTCGCGCAATCGATCTTTTACCTTTAATTTATTATCCCTAATACAAAACGGGGGTTTCCCCTAAACACTCTCAGAATTTTTTTTTATTCATTTACTCGAAATTCTATGAAATGTTAATTGATACACGGTAGACTGTTTGTTCACATGTTTGATGGAGGATGTCAGTTGCCATGGAAGATAGACTATTGCACGCAAGCATCAACGATGGTGGTTCAAAGGTGATCATTCAACAGTCAAAGCGAACCGTTGAGAGAAAATGTTCCTGGTTTTAGGAAAAGTACATTCAGACCTGCTCTTCAGTTTTCAATAAACATACTACAAAAACAAGTGAAAACATGTCCCCTAATTTCTGATACTACAGATTATTAATTGTACTATTTTTGGTCCTGGTATAAATGTGTACGTAATTTTACATATTTTTAAAATCATATTGTGGTGTGTATGTCTATGTTTTTACTGCAACGTTTAAATTAGAATATTTTTATGTGTGCATTTTATGAACAAGAGTATGAGAGGTCAAACGTCTTTAATGGAAGGTTTTTTTTTGTTTTGTTTTTTACATTTTCTCCCCTGGACGGCCCCATGCTCAAAAATGTCCATAAATTGAACGTAAATACAGAAAACTTGTATAGTCAATGAGATTCCTGATTGAAAAAATTACCGAATCATTTGTTTTGGATTATTATCAATCCAGTAGTTCACCTTTAACTTAACGGTGGGAGTAAAAGAGGCTTTCACTCACCTGAACAAACCGCACACCCAATCTCATGGTGTTGGCTGAGTTGTTGTCGAGCCTCGTCCTAATGTTGACGAATTCTCCGGGGCAGTAGGCGCTCCGTTGCATCTCAGCCTTGAGGGCGATGGGCCCGCTGGACCGGCAACAACACCGGATGGTCTTACGGGCCGTGCCGTGAACGACTTTCTGTCGACGGGAAGACAGACAGGAGAAGGACACCATTCTTTAGGTCTGGTTGATTCGATTACTTCAATTACATGAGGGAATATTTTGTTCAGTATTTGTGTATAAATGGAGGATGTTACAAGAAGATACGAAAAAAAGGTATCTTTTACCAAACAGAACCCCATTGGGCCACAATCGTTGAGGTCAAACGTGCACGTGATTACACGCCACGTAGAATTCTCAGCCAAAGATAGGTCTTACCCTGACCTCAATTAGTGCGCCATTTAAGCTTGTGACTTCATATGCAAGGTGGCCTGTATATTTATAGGTCATTCTCCATTAAGCAAGCACAAAACAATTATTCTTACCAGAATAAGGTTACCAGCTTAAACACCATGTCACATGTGCCGTCAGTGACTGGTCTCCTGCTAATTTGTTCTTAGCCGCAAAAAGTTCAGCAATTTCTTTTTCTACTTAAGCCGAGCTGTGAAATTGTGCCCTGCAGGTATGCGAAATGTTTTTTGCTTTTTGCTTTATTTATTTTACATCGCCTTGTTGTAGGATTTCTACGCTTAATTACCATTCTTGTTTATTATCGAAAACAAACTAACATTTTTATTTATAAATTGCAAATTCTTGGTTTTTGATGTATTTTATATTATTCATCTACAAGTGCATGAGAGAAAATCAACGCAAACAAGCTCGTATCTAAATGTAGCCCGTACCTTAATGTAGCCAGGACCTTAATGTAGCCCCATCATGTACCTAAATGTAGACCAAATCTGACTTCATGTACCGAATTGTAACCTAGACCTCAGTGGAGCTTAAGCATGTTCCTAATTGTAACCCGGCCCAATATATCACCCCATTTCTTTACCCAATTGTAACCTATACCTTAATGTAAACCGAATCATGTTCCTAAATATAGCACAGACCTAATTGTAGCCCCAACCATGTACCTTTATGAAGCCCTAATTACTTGTACCATTCTTTATGTTGCCCTAACCCTCTTCCTAAATAGAGCGCTTTTTTGTTAAGGATAAATTTAGGTACAACATTTGGGCTACGTTAGGCCCGGGCTTCATTAGGTTTGGGCTACATTTAGATTTAGGTACATTGTTTGGGCTACATTTAGGTTTGGTCTGCATTAAGGTATCTTTCACATTCAGGGGTCGCACAGACGCCAGTCTTGACAGCCATCCTCAACTTGCCACAGTCCGTTGCTACCTCTTTATACAACTAATCGTGTTATCAAATTCGTTTCCTGGTGACGTATATTATAAGCCATGCATTAGTCTATGAATGCATTAGACGATGCAATAGTCTATGAGTCTGTGGATCAGTTCCCGTACATTAAGTAACCGAATCAAACTTAAACAAAAGCAGACCCTTCATGATTAAACTAGTCCACGAGCTTGTCGACAGAGTGGTTCAAGTGTCGTGGTCTGAGAAAAAGAGAAGTGCGTAGCTATGCGCATTAAATATGCACGTATTTTGTTAGAGGGGCTATGTCGTTAGCGGTGAATGGAAAAACCCAGTCACTACGCGCGCATGCGCGCCAGCGGTCATATCACAGTTAGACAAAGATGGCACCCTTTGTGATTGACTTCAAGCGAGCGCGTGTGCAGTATCTGGGTGAAAGTTCATCTTTCCATGCACAGCCACAGGCCTGCTATAATCAAGACGACACAGCCCTTTAAAACAACATTTAGAAAAAAAAACCCAAATTACAAGCTGGAAAGGGGTAACAGTCTGGCCCCAATTTGTATAATGTAGTACCGGTACTCATTGCTTCGTAAACGGAGAACAATATGAAATGCTTGTACTACTGATTTATTTTTCCTCTAAAAAATAAAAAAAAAACAATCTTCTGTTTTACTTTTCCTGTGCAGTTCTGCAATGAGGACAGTAATACATTGACACTTATTACAATATTCCTCAAATTTGAATTCATGGAAAATGTTGTGGTATGCCTGCATGATATCCAGATTTAATGTCATAACTTTAATTGGGAAACTCTTCCACGGTGTGAATGTCAGGCAGATTCAGGCTAGTTGAACACTGTCTAGTGTCATATGAATTGGAGCGCTCGAGAGCAAAGTCCACGCTAATGGAATGTTTAATCAACACTTCTGTAAGTGGGTGTTTGAGAGGCTATTATTGTTAGGGAGACAAATTTTTACCGGGCAGTTCGACTAATTATGATCTGGCATTTGCGCTCAACACAGCCCCCCCCCTCCACTTCTGTACCACGCCTCCCATTGTTTCTTCATTGTGTTCTGGAAATCTCAGGAAATCTTGAAAGGATTTCTTTCTTTTTTGGGGGGAGGGGTGAACATCTGTACAAGAAGGGAATGAGTGTGTCATAGAATGGGATTTTATTTTGAGGATGGGGTTGGGGAATTGGGGACTCCCTCTGCCACATGTCAGGCATGATATTGCTGAAATAATTATGACATTATTTAGGAAACTCGTGGGGAAAAAAGTACACCTTGTGGTCTTAGGTCAAGGCGTTACTTTGTAATCCATGTTTTGACGGTATAACTGGTTCAGTTATTATCACTGGACATGTAAATTACTGAATGTTGGCGTAATATAACTTATTGTTTGATCAATGGCGTGGTGACAGCAGTGGATACGAGGTTGCCAAACCGCATCATACCCAGCAGTAATTATCAGTGCACCCGTATATTGTATTAACGTAATCCATTCAGTGAGTAGAGTATACCCTGGCAGCTTCATCTATGTCCAGTCTGTATTACGTGCAAATTTATTTCTGAGGAACACAGTCTTTTGAGATATTTACGCAGTGTTCTATTTCAACCATTCAGAACTCGATGGTTCTTGAAACTTTTCTCAAAACATCACCAGATCCTTTTCAAACATTGAGGCAACTTTCTTCGTCAGATATTTTTCTCCACTTAATCTTGGGGAAAAGTACCAAGATCAAAAAACAGATTTCTCAGTTTCCAATAAGGTGATATGAACGTATGCCTGCTAGTATGTCCGACATGGAACAATATGATCGACAAGAAAATTTTGAAACATTATGTCCAATCCATTGTGTATGACAAACCATTATGTCTGACCCATTGTGTCCGAGAAGCCATTATGTCCAACCCATTGTGTCCAACAAACCATTATGTCCGACCCATTGTGTCCGACAAACCATTATGTCCGACCATTGTGTCCGACAAACCGTTATGTCCAATCCATTGTGTCCGACAAACCATTTGGTCCGACCCATTGTGTCCGACAAACCATTATGTCCGACCCATTGTGTCCGACAAACCATTATGTCCGACCCATTGTCCGTCGGACACAAGGGGTCGGACATAACGGTTCAAAATTGTTATCGGACATAATAGTCCATGTCGAACATAGCTGTGCGTAACAAACATTCCAAACAGAGGCGACTGCAACCCTCCGTTAGTCTG
The DNA here is from genome assembly GCA_911728455.2 of Marthasterias glacialis. NCBI lineage: Eukaryota > Metazoa > Echinodermata > Asteroidea > Forcipulatida > Asteriidae > Marthasterias > Marthasterias glacialis. The sequence continues at coordinate 24,895,015 of OU452225.1, forward strand.
CAAAACGTTTATATGGTTGACGGGAAATCCTTTATAAGATCGAGCAACTAACTATATGTTCCAACTCGTTAATAAATGTTTCAACTCCTGAGTAAAATGCTCAAACTTTAGGTAAATGAACCAAATGGGATACCAAAAAAAATGTGGATGTCCCTTTAATTCAACATAAATGTTCCAAGCCGAGGCAACTTCAATCATCCTCATCGTAAAGAAAGCACATCAACGTAACCTAGGGGATTCAGAATGCATACCCGAAGATGAAAATCAACAAAAGGAATGCGCGGGCAGGCAACTGAAAGTCAACATCGTCTCTCTATCACAGCGGGGAAATTCAGCTCGGTGCCCGGGTAGATTGAGACGAGACAGAACGGTATCCTTTTACACGTTCTTAATAAATAATGGCCTCTCTCACGGGCAAGGCCAGCCGAGTAAACGTATATGGGAGAAAATGGTCGCTCTCTTTTGCTGGAATGCGTGTACAATATTAATGTGTGCATGAACAGACACAATTCTACAAGAGCTGAGGCGAGTTGATCAACTACAGGCCGTCAGTATAGGTCATGCACGCTCGATCAGGTTTTGGTTGTTACTGCAATTAAGTACGGTGCATAATTGGGACCTGAAATGAGGCAATAATCAGGAATTTTCCTTTCAATTTTGAATGATGTCAAAAATGATTTTGAACAGTCAGTTTTTTTTGTACGTATATTAAGCGTATAGCACTATCTTTTGTTTAGATACACGCCAAAAACTCCTTGGTCGGAATTGACTCGGATTCCTGGTCAAACCGGAGCCTGACCCATTTATGGGTTAACATGACAAATAAATGAGTTAAAGTGACTCAAAGTCCGAGTGAAAATCCCATTTGTTAGCTGTTTCCGGGTCAGCCTGGCCCAGAAATGGTTCAGGCCCCCTTTGACCCGGAATTTGGTGCTTATAGAGTGAAGTACATAGGCTCAGCTTTTAGATCGACAAATTGATTAGAATATGTTGAAAGGGCCCCTTTGAACAAAAAAAGTTTCATCCTTTAAAGACGATTGTGGCTACAAGGAGGCTTGCACCAAATCCACATAGCGGCGGCACGTGACCACAAAATTAACCCCATACGCTCCAAATCAAAAAGGTCAAAGGTCAAACAAGTCATTAAGACTCATGTCCTAATGTCACATTTCCCAACGTTCCCCGTGTCAACATAATATCTACATTATTTCTAAAAGAAAAGCAACTTTCTGTTTCGTATTATTTTTTTCCCAGAAATTTGTACTGGAAAATTCTGTCAAAAAACAGCTTTACACTAGCCAAGCCTGGGATTGGTGGTGATTAAACAGGGTGTATGTAATGCAAATCAATGACAGAATGATGTTAGTGAAATTAACAGATTAACAAAGTGCAATACAAAACAAATCTGCATTCCCTTTCCAGTACAAATCTTACGTGCATTTTCCATCAATTAGCTCATCGTGGGTGCATTCTAATCTTGTCTAATCTTTTTGGAGGAGTAAATTCACTCACATCTTCTAATTTTCATAATTTTGCTAAACACACACAGGTTACCAGGAAAAAATACCATAAAGCTTTACAGTATTGCGACTGGTGCCCAGAAATTATTTGCAAAGCCAGTATGTCATCTCCACGGACTTACCAGATATTTGGGCAAATTACAGTTGATGGGTGAACCGATGAAGGAAAAATATCGCTCAGCGACAGGGTCGACTGCCCACGAGATGTCCATGTTAGCCTGGACAAAGTATCTGATGCACGCGATCCTGTCACACTCGAAAGAGCAGGCTAGGTTGGGTTCGTTGGGCAGACGAAACTGAAACGGGAAAGAATGCGATCCTGCTTGGAGCAGCGGTATCTCCGAATCATCTTCCGAGTCAAGATCTAATATTCAAGAAAAATTACGAAGTATGATTAGTTAAAAGGTGTGATACGTCATTGATTTACGTCAGTGCTGCTTTTGAATAGTCTGAGGCCGTGTTTGAATTGGCGGTTACAGCTACGGCTTGGATTGCCGCGTCATCATGCGTTGTAGGGCGTCCTCAGCAACGCCCTTAGCAACAACAGCAGTCGTAGCCATATAGCCTATAGTCAGATACGGCCGAACTATCCTGTAGTTTTCGATAAACACACCACACCATGCATCTGTGAACAAAATGGATACTACCTCTGTATTTTTGTTTCAGGGAAACAACGGAGAACTGTTGATGTCATGTCAGAAAAATTTTGCAGGAAAAGCAATTTAGTCTGGTACTTTATTTACAGAATTGAATTGGTAAAAATGCTATTGCATTAACAGGGAACATGACAGTGATGTGGGCACCATGATAGATTAAAAAAAAAACTGTATCCCGTAGTTTTGCATGTTAATACATATTGAAATTTTTTAGGTGTTCTTGCAAGAACGCGACGGTGGCATTATTGTTTGTTTTGAAAAGAATGATTCGTTTTAAAATGACTTAATAGTCGTAACCAAGGCATGTGTGTGTCGCACCGAAATGTTGCTCTAACAACTGTATCTAAATGTACCCCCGGGACAAAATGTTGTCCCAAACGACTGTACGTAAATGCAGCCCGGTCCTCTATGTTGCCACAACAGCTGACCCTACTATTGCCCGGGCTTAAGTGTTCCCTAATGTAGCACAGGCTTAAATATAACCCGAATCATTTACCTCAGCACAAACCTTTTACTTAAATATAGCCCGTGCTACATTCCGATACAGGATCGGGGCTACGTTAAGATTCGGGCTACATTTTGGGTAAAGGTTTGGGAGGTTCAGGAGATGGTTGGGGCTACATTAGTTTCAGGCTGAATTAAGGCCTCGGACTACATTAGGTGGCGGAGCCTGCTCCCCAATTTGATGTTGTAGAAGTTTGATCTTTGTTTTATAACAACACCATGGTTCTTGAAGAATGTACCCAATATTGTGGTGACGTGCCCGCCCTCGTGGAATCAATGACACAGAATCATCGGTAAAGATTTCTCTCCAGCGCAGACTCCCGTGTGGCTGACCCAATAAACAAAACATACTGCTACTGTCGGTAGTCTTTTTGTAGCCGCGTACACTTGATCGATTATTTTTTTTCCTTCTCTCTCTTCGTTTTACGACAGTACGGACTGTGATCCTTCCGTTATAGGCATAATGACGTCAATGTTGGTCTCCGCGTGCTCAAATTTTTTGTTTTGTCTCACTTTATACGAGCGATCAACACATAAATCGGCGGGAATTCGACATCATCTGCCGCGTGCAGAGGAGGCAAGCGGTCCCGCCCATCTTGTCTCATGTTACTTAATGTGTATACGTAGTTAATTTAACTTGACAGCTTTACTTTAGACCCGTGCCATAATTAAACAAACCCACTTGCTCATACCTCGTCACTTGGTCATTTTCACAGACCAGCAGACATTCCACCGACACTCACAGATATCCGAGACCCTTTTTGTTGTGTAACCTTTCTTTGCCATAGTAAATTTCATAGTGCTGCTTACCATGGTATCCTGTGCGCACACCCTGCTGCGGCCCATAGGAACACGCACGTTACAGTGCGCCGTAAGGCCAGAATTATTTGGGAACCAGCGTCATGAAATTGGGTCCTGCTTAAGGGCCGATTTTGTGCTTACTATGCGATTTCCATTTAATAGCGCCGTTGACAGTAAGCACACGAAAAGGCATGATAACCGTCCGGTGCTTACTGTAGGAAAATGAATGAAGTAACGATGCAAATCCTTGGTGAACGCGTAAGCCGGCCGCCTAATTTTCTTGCTAACCAGCTGTGACACAAGCTTACGTTTAAGCCATTTTCCAGCTATATTTAGCACGAAAATGTGCTTACCGTTAAGCCGCGCAAATGAAATTGGCCCCATGATCTGAACTGCATACGCATGTCAAATGTAGCAGATAATAATGAGTCTTGTTCCGGAAATACAGTGTGACATCTGCTTGAATAGTAGCGTTAAATTAACTGTGTCATACTGGAACGCCCTCGCCATGGAAAACATACTTGAGGGCCAAATGTTATACACATTATACACGCATGACATCCTTTGCAAACTGACATTCGAAGTCGGCCAATTTAAATGTCTCTTCTAAAAGAAACGTAGGCCAAACTGAAGCCTTCAAAGACACCGCCCTCAATCGATACACATCAGTCAGATTTCAACTCGAATCTCCAGCAGCGAAACTATGGTAAAGTTTTTAGGTTTAGCTTCACACAAGGGGGTGCACCTTTTTTTCCAGGGGGCACTTCTGGCCAATTAATAATGTTCACTTTTCCTTAGCAAGCCTATTTTTTTTTGCGCTTTTATTTTGCCGTTTACTATTATTTTTTTATAAGATAATCTGACATAGAGGTAAAAACAAATACACTGTCTGTTTGTAAATAGAAAAATAGTTTACAAAAAAAACTTGAAATTACTCCATAAAATCTTAAATGTAACATTTTACTCTGGTAATTTGTAATCTCAAAAGTCCAGATTTCAAATGGGGGCACATGGGGGGGGGGCGGCACGGACATCAATGGGGGCACGTAACTCCATGCTCCTCCCCCTTAGTTATACGCCACTGCAAGTCTCTCTCAGTGCCTTCCATAACGCCAGAAATCAAAGATGGCGTCTACTTTTTTTTATGCGGTATCGAGCCGTATATATTTATAGACCCATTACAGGCTTAAATAAAATAAAAACAACGCCGGAATAATCCGGATGTGAACGAAGACGTTGCGCTGCCAAATCACTTAACCCAAATTTTAGTAATTGAACCCTACATTCGTCACTCATGCCCCACGGTGTAGTCGTTCTAAAATGGTGAACGCCAACGTGATCAAAATGAGAGCTAGCTCTGGGGTTAATAACAGTCACCATTATTCTAAATGGTGTTCGGCATAATTGTGATTGAAGCCCTAATGAGTTTCCTCCTGTTCGATTAGTGCGTGCATGGGTGTATGTGTAATGAATTTGCTATGTGCAGTAGCTGACTGCCCTTGTAAGAAAAAAGGGGGAAAATACCCAGACTGCGCCTGTGGGAAACTGTAACGTTGTTTACGTTCGTTGCCTCGGTACAACCATGATACGCGTAGGGTTATCATTACATCCCCCGTCCTCACGAACCAGGGCCTGTCACTTTTCAACAGAGCCTTATTGACAGAATTTACATCATTGAGAGTTGAGTCCTTTGCCACCTGCAAACGCTCAAGAGCGTGATTTCCCCCTTTTTTTTAATGTAAAGCATGACTCCGGGTTTGATTCTAAAGACACATTGCCTGCATATTATTCTAAGAAAATGTACTGTAAATGAACAGTCGTTTTTCTATACAAGTCTCACTCAGAACGCAATGTACTGCATCCTTTCTTGGACACTGGTGTAGATATAAACTACGGGGGAGCCATAGAGCTGTATATAAAGAACAGCTCTATCGGGGGAGCCATAATGCAGAGTGAAAACAGATAATCACAGTTTGCAAGCTACACAAATATTCCAAAATTGTCAAACCAACCAATAATGGGATGTATTTTCTTTAAATAGAAAGTTTGTAAAAATGCTGAATTTGGTCACAACGTCTGTCAACAAGACTTGAATGTTTTGCTACATTTGGCCGTTCATGCCCACCAGCGCAGTTTGTTTATCAACAACAGAAATGTCTGACAGACCTTTCTGTTGTTTACCACCATTTGACCACCATTTTGCAGTGAAGGCCGCCCGTACTTTCGCAGCTGTGACGTTGCGAAAGAAAGGTCTGTGAGTGGCGTTTAAAAAAAGACTGGCCACTTCTTCACAACATTAATGTTATGTTTATTACTAGCAGTCTGGGAGCCAGCCTGCAGGCGAACAAAATGGACGGGTATCATTTTCACAACAATTCACCGTTGTATTGGTTATCAGTCAGGAAGCCAGACGCAGAAAATGTCCGTGGGCAATAACTGGTGCATGTAAGCACGGAAAAGTTTGCCAAGATTAAGAATATGTGTGGTTTGTGCTATGAATGAATTTACTCCTTCATACAACGGCAACAACATCTACCTCACTCATAGCCTCCTTCCTCGATATGTTCAGACACAGAGACAACATTTTGAAGAGTTTTGTGCTGCAAGTTCAACTTACCCTTCCCCCAGACCGTCATCCTATCGTACAGAGACTGCTCGCCACCCCGTAGGCAGGTCCCACCACGTTTTTGTCCCGTGGCCGACCTTATCTTCTCCCTCCACTGTGTGCGGATCTCACCCTTGAGCGACACCCGAATTCCTAGCAATGCAAGATGGAATTAGAATTGTGAGTAGTTTTGTTATTTGTTTGTAACTGAGTATGGGATAAAACTAATTCAATGTAGTTACATGAAGTATACCCATAGAAGTTCCATACAAAAACAAGTTGTCATGGTTGCTGGTCATGTTGGTAGCTATAACAACAAGGTGTAGGATTACCAGTGAAGACTATCAGATTATATTATAAGGAAAGCGTTAATTTATTTATCTTAATCTATAAAACATCAAGTAATAGCCCACAAGGGAAACTGACTAGGTGAATTTAATCCAATGTTTGGGGGTGACCAAAGAAAAATTGACAGAACGGGATTTGAGCCTGCGACCTCCTGATTAACGTGCCAGATCCTAGGTTCGAATCCCGTTCTAGTAAATGTTTCTTCGATTGCCCCCAAAATTGAATTAGATTTAAGTCAAGCCAGTTTTTCTTGTGGTCTATTGTTATTTGCATCCCCGTAAGGTGATCCCTGTACGGCCTCTTCCCATGTTGTATTGTAAATTTGGGAGTGATCCCTGGTTATAAGGCAGTTTCAGGTTGAATGGCTTCTGACTGGTACCCCAACAATCAAAGAAGTTGACAAAACCGAGAGACCGCAAACATCAGGGCTAGATAGCTCAGTTGGTAGAGCGCCGGCACTTTCATCCGGAGGTCGCGGGTTCAAATCCTGCACTAGTGAATTTTCCTTTGTTCACCCCCCTTGAAAAAAAAAAAAGGAAAAAAATACAGTAGTTTCTTTTTACAATATTGCCATACTGCTGTTCTGTTTAAGTTTTTTTAAATGAAAGTTAAAGGATGACACGGGATGGACTTCAAATTCCGACTATCGATTGGACTGTTTCACCTGGCTGTTGAATTGCGAGGTGGTAAAAATTTAAATTGATGATTGAATCAAAATTTACTCAGTCTGCAAACTGACAAGAATGCAACGCTCATGTAAATGTGTGATAATTCCATCTACGCATACAATAATTGTTAGTCCTTCATACATAAAAAAATAGGTCAAGGTTAAAACTTAAAATGACACAAAATAAAGTTTTGTCTATTAGTATTTCCTATAAGGTAAATTTTCACAGCGAGGCTTATGATAATTGGGAAAAGTTGATCAAGGTGGTCACCGAAAGTAGCGGGTGCAGCGGCGTAGCCAAGGGCACGTGTCCCCCACAATTTCCAGTGCCTCGAGGTTCCCCCATGAAAAAAGAAAAACAGATACATGTAATTTTGTTTTTACATTTTTTTATGGAAGTCGCCAGACACACAAGGCATGTAAGCCACTCGAGGTGTGGGCTACAAATCAGCCGTTTTCCCAGGGGCCGTTGCCACCTACTCCTGGGGCTGAAACAGGGTAACCCCCTTTACAGTCCGTAAGGATGTAGGCTTGGGTATCATCCATCAGAAGCCTGGCTGGTAGAGCAGAAAGCTCTACCTCCCCAACTTTGACGAAGCAATTATGGTTAAGTGCCTTGCTCAAGGACACAAGTGTCATGACCGGGACTCGAACCCACACTCCGATGACTCAGCCACCAGAAAAAAAACGTGGCCCCTACTCACCCCCTCCCCGCCTCAGGGAAAACATCCTGCTACGCTGCTGAGCAGTTGTGCCACCTCATGTTTGATTGGGCAAGGGAACCACTGATGGGACAGATGGCAGAACCCAATATGATATATGGTTTGATTGTTTTCCTATCGTATAATGAGTGACAAATCGTCGCTGCACTCCATTTTTGTCCACAATAAACCTACGACACTGCGCGCTAAGTACACAACATAATTTCTTTTATGTTTTGATATTATTTTACAAGAAAAAAGACTGAAGATTGTACTCGTATAAGATAACGTTAGAAACAGTCAGCACCGAGGTCAATGTCTGTAAATTCACAAATGTAGCGGGCTGGTTAGAAAAAATAAACATTTCAACACAATTATCTTCTTACGGCAAGCAAGGACACTTTGTAAGAATTATACAAACAGAAAATTGAGTTGTAGGAGAACATGGTACCGCGTTATTTAGATAACTTATCGTGGAAACACGCAAACATGCACGAGATCAAACGTCAGAAGCACGGATTGTAATTCTGGCATGTGGCGAAAAAACGGATTTCAACGATGATATCATCTCGACTTTAAAATGATAACACATCTCAGAATTCAGTTACGAACTTATTGAATTCCGTGTTTCTGAGAATATTCAGTCATTGAAGTTCGTGTATAGATACGAGTGAAGGTCATTTCAGCTTCCGTGTAAATACGAAGATCACTATGTCATTAAATGAGAACCCGGCCAGAAGAAGAAGGGAAACAAGGATCCAGACAATTGTTTATGACAGGCTCAGGTCGACGGCGACAGTCAAATTTACTCTGGGATGAAACAAAAAAGGGGGTTATCCTTTTTATAACGAGCTGTGATGCACAGCTCGTTGCCAAGAGCGACCAACGAGCCGCAGTTGCTAGGAAAATACAGGGAGCATCAAAGCGTCTGTTTTTACATTGATAGCGCTATACGGGTAACACGGATCGTGCAGTTTACCCCCAGCTTGAAATACACACAGCACACTAGCCTCTCTTTTATGGATTATGTTAAAACCACGCACAGAAAGTGATCTGTGGAAAGTGCAAGCTTGAGGGTTTGAGATATAAACCCATTTATTATTATTATTTAAAATATATTTACATATGTATCGAGAGAAAGGTATAAATTGTTGTTCCATTCACCCTCTTGTTTATCTGGAATTGAGAGTAAAATGCATTTAGTCTAAATTCTGTTGAAATAGTCATAATAAAGCGTAAACAATTCCATGACTATTCATGATCACGTTTACACTAACGGTTATAATTAGAACTATTTTTTTTAGCTGAAAGGTTTAATACGACTAATTATTTTCGTTATTGGCAAGAAAAAAAATTCACCAAATCAAGTCAGCAAGAAAGAAAACAAATCGGCTGAGCAGATATCTGATATCTGCATAACCTTTGGTAACCGTGATATTGCTCATTGTATGACCTCAACAAACGGGGTTAGGGGCTCTCGTATATACTCAGATGTATTCAAAATCAATATTAGATCCTCGCGGTGTTACGAAAAGAGAGCAATAACCCACAAACAGCCGTGCGATTTGATTGCTGCAGGCTTAAAAACCAAGAACAAAAACTGCGCTACGCCGCTGTATCATTTTAGATTCCATGTATCTATGGTGGAAAAACACCCAACGGGAATATAACCCATCACTCATGATCTCTGCTTGCTGTAACGGTAGCTTATTGGACCTTTATAGCTCATTACCCTGCGTGCAAACATAGCAATTTGTGCGCTAAAGGTGTGATACGAAATTGACAATGTTCAGGTGGAAAAAATCCTTTAAAAAATTTCTGAACGATTTTTAATATGAAAATTTGCTCTTGATTAAAAACAGTCTGATAAACACAGTCCCAATATTGTTCCGAAATAAAATAATATAAACTCAATTGTTTCTTTTAACGAATGTTCTCTTCATTTACAAAACGACGCTGTTCCGAAATATTGATATAAATTTGTGCCCACATGGAATGATGCATAATTAATTCAGTCGTCGAGATCTGATGACAAGATTTTGCCATATCTCATGGCGATATCGAGAGCTCTTGCTCTCAGATGCTCAATTTATCGTTTAGGATCAGAGTCTTCTATGACAGGCTCACCCCCCCCCCACGGTTTATAAAATGTCGTGACATTTACATAGCCACCACGTTAATCCTTCATTGGGCTTTGCCCCACAGACTCCTAATCCATAACTAGTCTGAAGGGGAGCCCCAGTGACCCCTGGGGAGGGGGTGGTAACACTTCAGCTTGGCTATATGATACACAATGTATTTTGCCCTAGCTGTGCATCATAGTTCTTGATTTCACAGCAATACGTTTAGAGAATCTTAAGACTGATTTGACTTAATAATACTATATAGATATGGGTACGTGTTCCCGTACCCGTTCATGTTCCCATTCCCGGTCTTGTTCTCGTTCCCGTTCCCGTTCCCGTTCCCGTTCCCGGTCTCGTTCTCGTCCGTTCCCGTTCCCGTTCCCAGTCTCGTTCTCGTTCCCGTCCTCGTTCCCGTTCCTGGTCTTGTTCTCTTTCCCGTTCCCGTTCCAGGTCTTGTTCCCGTTCCCGTTCCCGTTCCCGGTCTCCCTCGTTCCCGTTCCCGTTCACGTTCCCGTTCCCATCCCATTCCCGTACCCATCTTCGTGAAAAAAAACCCAATATGCTTAAATTCCTTAGTGTTCTTTGTTTTTTACAAAGAACATTCCGTCTTCATGATATTCACGTGCAGGGGTGGGGCAGATGTCACAATGCAAGTATTAAATCCCAATCAAGCCATTACCCGCTACCAATTACAAGGCTTAATTAATGCACTGTGCGTTTCACTCTAATATTGCGTCTGTGACGTCACACCCTGCAAGTGACGTGTGAACACGACATGTAATATGTCAACAGCTAATTAATTATTTGTTTAATTTACCGTATAACTGTACTACAAATGATCTTCATAGTAATCTCATTATGCTCGGATCTGCATGAATATAAAGCGTTGTGTTTTGTCCACGAATGTATTTATAGAAACCCGCTGGAAGTGTTGAATAATTTGTTTACTTTATGTAAATTTCGCAATTATTATACACGATATTTAAATTTCATTCATCCAAGTACGAAATGTATCACGGGTTCCTATGTGTGCGTTTCTTATTGAAATGAACTCCCCCTCATTATCCAGGCCACTTCCAAAATCCATATACACTAAAAGAGCAAACAAACAAACAACCTAATAAACAAACAAACAAACAAACAAACAGACAAACAAACAAACAAACAAACAAACAAACAAACAAACAAACAAACAAACAAACAAACAGACAGACAGACAGACAAACAGACAGACAGACAGACAGACAGACAAACAAACTAACTAACTAACAGATAAAAAGATCCCTCACACCCCTCCCTTTTGATTAAAGTACATGATTATTTACCTGTCGTTGTAATTCTTTTATTTATTTTTTGCTGTCACAGTTCTGTTCCCCTCTTCACCTTCTTGTATCTCGTTTATTTTCCCTTTAGTTTCATCAGTTATTTTACGTATTTTCTGTCTCACGTTTTTTTTAAGTAAGTAGTTAGAACACATCTCGGTTAGTATCTGAAAGTGGACCGGCTTTCATTGTATCTTCTGTGCATGCTCTCCTATACCCTGACCATTGTAAAAGACTGATGTTATTGACTGTCTGTAATGATTCTGTAACTGCTGTTGCAATGTGGGGAAATAAATTCATTCATTCATTCAGTGAACTCCAAACTGTGGGGATTGTATTGACTTTGTCGAGCGCGTGAGAAAACTCAAATTAACGCTAGGGGAAACACCGCCTGTTCACTGAAAACCGAATCGTTTGTTTTTTGGTTTCTTAACGTGCAGTTGACGTGTTCGCGGTTTTAATGACATTTCTATTTCACTTCAGTATTTTGCCTTCCTTTTCAAGTTGTATTTCAAAATGATATACAGCATATTAACTAGAATTTCAGATTGGTTTTGGCTGAGATATTTGATTAGGAAGTTAGGGATATAACGAGGTTTTCATTAAACGTTCCAATTGAGATTTCTTTCAGTATCTCTCATTAACCATATCTGGACACGGCTTTTTTGGCGGCCATTTCGATTTCCCATGATGCATTGTAGAAAGACTCTGCTGGGCCGGTCGAAACGTGAGGCCATTCAAAATGTTTTTATTCTATTAAATAAACCAAAAATGAGCATGACCAATGTTTTACTGTTGACAGCTCACTGTAACGTATAAACATGGCTGCCAAGGCAAACACAAGTGGTTTCCATGGTAACAGTTAACCCCCTTTTCAACTTTGTAATACTAATTATGACCTTGGATAATGTTGATAGGAAAAGTCAAACAGCTTTGTTGTTATTGGCCTCACCGTTATGAGCAAATATTATGTCAGAGGGGGGGGGGGTGTGCTTACTGTGCCCGGCCCGAGGGTAAAGAACCTTAAAGTATAATCTCTTCTGTAACATAGCTTTTAATCTTAAATGCCCATTTTGTTCAAGTTAATTGAAGTGATAAAACAAAGGTTCAGTGGTATAAGAATGTTATAAAGGAGAATTCATCATGGTCTTGTTGTTGTCTAATTCCAGATGAGCTTTAAAATAATGGGGTCTTAAGGCTCAAACTATAACTTTTTTTTATCAAATTTACTCAGACAGTTCAAGACACTTGAGAGTTTGTCTTTGCTGTACACGGTACATCTATTACATCTGCTCCATCCACAGTCAGTCTGTTCACATTATCTCCCTCTCCCACAAACCCTTCGAGTCGCTTGCATCGACTATGACATCATCAAATGGGATAAATCTTTACACTCATTGTCACTTCAAATTGAACTAGTCTTACACCGAAGGTAGACTGTAACAGGTAGCTGTGACTATGTTTGACGTCACCAGTAATGATCCGTGTAGAGTTTGTAGTGAGCGATCCGTCGACGGGGTCAAGCCAGATTGCGGCTACCGTTTAGAGTCTATACTAACAGCGAACACGCGAGGCACGACTACACTGTGAGTCGAACACCCTAATGAATTTCAAAACGGAGATACCACGGTTAAGTCCGGTGTTCACCTTTCAGAACGCGAGCGCCGCCGATAGATTCCAATTAGGGCCGGCGCAGGCAGCGGGTCAAGCCCGCTTCGTCATCTTAACCTTTTTCCCGGCAATCTTCGCTGACATCTTTTTTTTTCCCCTCCTCGCTGGATGATGACGAATGATCTAAGACGACAAAAATGGACTTTGACACATGTGTTTTGTTGCCGTGAATGGTCTTTTCCTTGTAGCAAATATTCACTTCTTATCAAGTCCTTACATGTAACGCATCCTGGGTATGGGTAACGGTTGGAATGATAGCTTTACCTGAATTTTATTTGTGTATTTATCATGAACCATCGTCTCGGCATACAATACATATTGTATTGATAGCACATAAATAGAATATTTTTAGATTTTGATAATCATTTTCTAGGACGTCGTGAAGTGTAAATACTCTACAACCTGGACTAGGCTTGCCTGATGCGGGAAGATTTACAAAGTAAATAAACGACAACGAAGCAGATCCTAATGGGCTGAAATGTCAAAGGTACTTGCTTCATTTTAAAAGCATAAAAGCCAAACTTGTGGGGATTTGTGTCGTTATGAATTGATTGTACACCTCTGCTGGCAAACAATATATTAAAAGTAGTTACCGGTATTTCACAAGGCTGAAATAATTAACACTACTGGTTTCATACTCAGTTATATAACCAGATGTTAACATTACTGTATAAATCTGAAAATGCACTTTTGAGAAACTTTTGGAGTACCGATTGTTCTGAGAATTATTGTCAAAAAAGTATAGGAAATAACAGCTTTTGCAAACTGCTTGCCGTCCAAAGTGGTTAAAATGCAAACATTTTTTTGTAGTTATTGTCCTGCGATTTGTCTACAGTTACTTTTATATTCCGATTTGCTAAATCGATACAAGCGCAACATTCCTGACAATACATCGAACGTTAGTCTGCGTTTTCTCGAACATAACCAACTAATTTGCTGAAACATTGGCCCAGGTTGGTTGAGTGTTTTTTACTCTGATTGAAAACTAGAGGATTGGAAGGGGTGTCTTTTTCATAGTGATATATTTTTTTGTAGTGGATTATGCTCCAGAAATAGTAATTCGGATACAAAATCGGCGTGTCGTGGCCGAGCGGTCTAGCGCAACGAACTCAAGTTTCGGTGGCTAGGTCACACGGAGTGTGGGTTCAAATCCCGGTCGAGACACTTGTGTCCTTGAGCAAGACACTTTACCATAATTGCTTCTCATCACCCAGGTGTAAATCGGTACCTGCGATGGTATAGAGATTGTTGATGCGAATGATTAGCAACATGTGCGCTGATTTGGCTGCCGGTGCTGCATACTCCAAAGGAGTTGAGATGGTTTCAGGAATGCCTAGGGCCCGATGAACAGGGGTAATTATACTGTAAGACGCTTTGAGAGACCTTCTTGGCTTGATAAAGCGCATAATAATGTGTTATCAATAATAATAATAATAATAATATTATTATTATTATTAAAAGTGAAGATGAAGGAATTATGTGTCGTTGAGGCACGCTCATTTGGCTGCAGGCGCCCTGTGCAAGGTGTAAAAGACCCCGTAGGTCGTAGGAAGAACTCGGGGGGAAATTACACCCAAACCGTTCAGCAAGATTGCACCGCAATCCACAAAAGTGTTCATCAAAGCACTCGGGTATAATTTAAAAATTAAAGCCGCCGAACAACCTCCGGTGACCCGATGTGGAGTGAGCACACTGCACAGCTGATTGCAAATTGAACTGATTGCTTCCCCCATAGTTTGTCTATCTACCGTACATATTAATCAGCGTTTGTCCAATCTCATGCAGTCTGAGCGCATGAAAAAGCCCGAGGCTACTACAAAATGTGCATTTCCTTCGCTATTAGGCTGGATGTTACACTGTTAAAGGGGGGAAGTCACAGTATTCGGTTTAAAAACTCCTTAAGAAGTAACTATAACTAGTAAGTAAACTTGCGGGTACAACCTGAAGACGAGCAAAGTATATTGTTCGAAACGTCGAGACCACAACGGCTGTTTTCAGAGCCAACACTCCTCCCAAAAGGTCATATGCCCGGATGAAGGACGTTAAACGAAAGTGTGACCGGCAAAAGGTCGTAAGCAATTACTGTCCAAAAGTGTGTTTCAAGAAGACTGAGTGTGAAAGTGTGGTCGTTTTCTTGCTACTTGTAAGTCATTCAGGAAAATTAAATTTCGCGTGGGAATGGGAAAACATGTCTTGGGTGTAATTCTAGCAAATATACAACAGTAATGCCCACCTGTTTTCCAAAAGAGCCATGTTATTGCTTGTGACCTTCTCCAGGGGCAAAAAAGTTGTAATTTGTGTGCCTTGAAAAAGGTCGTATAGCGATTGTGACCTTTTTCTTCTGTTTTGAAATTTTGACACCCCATTTTTATTCGGGGTGAATAAACGAAGATCTTGCCTAGAAATGGCGGTTGAACTCCCAAACGCCCCTGTACCATAATCCTTGGCCACCAAAAAAGTGACCAGCCTATAATCATGGTTTACTTGACTTACTTTGATCAGAACAGAAACATCATGGCGGTACAGGGTGTGGCTTTTGTACTATTAGGAAATCCTTGCTATCAATGATTCACGGCCATTTTTAGTGGACGTGCAATGTTGCAAATCGTGGTTCAGCCATGTTGTATTTCCTCCCACGTGAATATTTCCAATTCGAGGCAGGTATGACAAACTCTAGTCTGTTTCCTGATAAAAGGAAGCTGCTACTGTATCTCGCTTTATGACTGTGTACACAAGGAACGTGACTCGACAAAGATGGTAAAAGCATATTTATTTTTTTAGGTTTACATGCTTCAGCATATTATCATCTGATACTTTGTACTGTTCGGTCGCAATTCAATATGACTGTTTTAAAGGTAGCAATAAAAAATAATGACAATTTTAAGACTACTTCAGGTCTGCCTGTTGCAAGGTTAATCGTCAGTTGTACAAGAAGTAGACAGTGAATATCAACCTTGGATGCGCATTAGTGCCAACCAATTCAATCCTAATTTGTGGGGCCGCTTTGTTTTAGGTGTATGGGAGTAGCTCTGTTATTGTGCCGTCGAATGGACCAGTTATTACGGTCCATTTAACTCCTGATGTTTTTTTCCCCTCTCTGATTCGTTTGAGAAGCGTTCCAGTGTTTATAAGGAAAATACAGAATTTCTGACGTCGTCACAAATGCACAAAAATCAAAAAGCAATATGTTAAAAAAAACTTTGTTTTAATTATCCCGTAATTCCACTGAATTAGCGAGCTTTTCCCTACCTCATTAACATGGCGGACAGGCTTTTTTTAATTTTTTATAAATGACTCAAAAACAGGAAATGCGTTCTTCCAATTGAAGGGCCAAAGCATGTCTAGTGTCGTTTTGTTCATTTCATTTGCTTCCGATTTTATTATCTAAAATATTCTTTTTTAATAACGTTCCATAGCCTATACATCCATTACTTTATTTTGTTACCGCATTTAATTGAAATAGTTGTATTAGGTAAAAACAAATAGTTGTAATTTGTACTTTTCAGTAATTCATTTACCCTTGTATTACTATAGGGTTTTCTGTTTACGCTATCTTTTTATTTATCTGCTTTTCATAATTCAGTTATCTGATTTAATTTAGTTACAATTGTTCAGACAAATTAAATAGAAACGTTATGTACACAAACGGTAATTATTTGCGGTTATTTCTTACACGACGGCGTCAAAACTGGGCATATAGTTATAAACTTATTAAAGAAAAGTAAAAAGTAAAATGTTTCTTGGAACGTTGTTTATTTCACTGAGGGGTTGGATCCCAGCTCTATGTGTACAACGCCCTCGTTTCCATGGCAACATGCAGCGGTCACATGCCCCCAATGTATTTTAAATTTTCCCATGGATGGAAGAAACGAACAATCATCGGTGCAAAAAAATGTTTATAACTTCATTTAATCAGGAGTTATTACTACCTGAACAACAACAAAAAATAAATAAACAATAAATAAAAAAATAAATAAATAAAAATAAAAAATAAAATAACATGACTAGTTTATTTCAGCACAACATCCTGGCGTATGTTTGGCATTATAAAACACTCGAACACGGGGGACATGGTGCGTGGAGCTCCGCGTGTGTGAACGATTTTGTTTTACAAATTTTAATAAGGCAGACTGAAAAATTCTTCTTATTTTTCAGCAGACAACGCACGAATAAACCCCGATAGATTGCAATCATCCCCCGAGGGTCGAGATTGTTCGACTGGGTCCGACTCTTGCGGCAGGCACTCCGTTATCAGCTGTATATCAGGTGCCGATGAGGTTCGTTCTCGCCCGGATTTTCACATTGCATGCATGGTCTCAGTGGCTTGCAGTTTGTCTAAGAAAGTGCTTGAGCTGTTATCTTACACGCTAAGACGTCAGCATGGAAATTGAGACCTCTTAAGATTCTTTGCATACATCTGTAGTTGAGTTTGGAATCGAAGATGAATAATTCAATAGCAGCAGTGCATATTTAATGCGGCTCAGCTTTCGGAGCCGAAGAAGAATCCATTTCACTTTAACTTCACTTTAAAATCAAATGAATAATCTGCGTTTGGTCCAATTTATCGAGTCGCAACATCGTGAACGGTGTCATTAAGAAGCTGTGTGTTTTGTCTGGAATTTCCTGTGGGGTTCGGGTCGGTTGAGAGGCATCTAGACCTACCCCTCACATACCTGTAAGAAACCCGGTTTAAATCCCAACTCCAACGGAGCCTCGCCCGTGGCTTGGGCTTTCAGTCCCCGTTGCTTGGGATTTGTGGTTTGCGCCACTCCCCTTCTCTACGTCGTATTTTCTGAATTTTTTTCTTTGGCTGTCGATACTGATAATAAACTACAAATTTTTGTTCAAACAGTAAGTTTTCCCATAGTGGGATTTGATTACACCTTTTGTCGCTTGAATTAGAACACTTGGTTTTTGAAATTACTTGATACTGGTTTCTCCAGTCAAATTCAGCAAAATAAATTCAGTCAAATTGACGCATGTTTTCTCTAATTCATTCAAGCTATAGGGTTTCGTTTTAGCAAACATTGCATTCAATTTCATTTTTCGTGCACACATGACTTCGTTCTAATCATCGAGGTTCG
This sequence comes from Marthasterias glacialis, assembly GCA_911728455.2. Lineage (NCBI taxonomy): Eukaryota > Metazoa > Echinodermata > Asteroidea > Forcipulatida > Asteriidae > Marthasterias > Marthasterias glacialis. The sequence continues at coordinate 24,913,017 of OU452225.1, forward strand.
TTTTTAATCATTCAAGACTACATTTTCACAATTCGTCCGTTGAATTCTTACTGTATTTTACAACGGATGAAGCTGAGTGGTTGACCAGCCTCTTGCTCTGACTTTTGCGAATTTGAATGATCTTTGCGACCTAATGAGTTTAAATGATCTTTATTTGACCAGTGAAGGCTTAACTGTTGAAATCGTATTACTGCTTTCGACTGCTGAATGCTGATGCAACGGAGTATTTGTTTTCTTACGAAATTGAATGAGCTGGGTGTTGAATTGACTGGATTTGTTGAAATTAGCGGGGAAAACCTATATTACAATAACTACGTTTGCTAGACCTTTCGTCAGTGGCGTAACTAAGGGGGTGGGGGTGGGCAAGGGGCACGTGCCCCCCCCCAAACTGATGTCCGTAAAAAATTACCAGAACAAAATGTCACATTTTATGAGCTTGTAATTTCAATGTTTTTAAAAGTATTGTTTTATATACACGCAGAATGTATTTTGTTTTACTTCAGCACGTCGGAAGAGCGCTGAAATGGGTTGGGCTTGTTGAGGAGGAAAATACAAAACGGAAACTACAGTTTTAGTTGGCCAAAAGTGCCCCCTATAGGAAAAATTGTGCCCCCCCCCCCTTGTGCCCCCCTAAAATTTTACCCTACGGCGCCGCTGGCTTTCGTTTTCTGAACCTTCTCGTTTGTTTGCATTCGTTCTTATGTAAAGCGCTGTGATATCCAGTGCAAAGGGTGCGAGCTTCATATATGTCTGTTTAAAAAAAAAAATTGTTTTATTAAAAACGAGTTTGTTGGACTCGCTCGTGGCAGTATTTCAGACAAAACGGAAAATTTAGTATACTCATTATTCAGTTTACAAAAAGACAGGTTTGATGGTCTTATGTTTTTCATTGCCAGTCATGAATCACACCTTCAAATCTGTCAAAGGCCATTATTGGCAGATACTGTTTTGTTTTAAAGGTTCACCTCGCTTTGTTTTTATGTCAATCAGAACAACTGCATCTGTCCGCTATCCCTTCTGTTACTTGAGTAGGACTGATAAATACAAATAAGTTGAGCTATTTCAGCATTTGCGATGTTAGTTCATCTGTCCCAAAGGCGAACGGGAACTTTGCCTCCTCCACACCCTCTCAGGAGTTTAAAAATAAAATCGTACTGTTGTAAAAAGGTTTGATGTAAAGGGAGTGTGATAAGGAGATCTGCGCGTGTCATAATTGACAAGCTTCTATCGGCCCGAGTCGTCAACAAGTTCCCAGGCGGCCCTCCGGTGGGAGGATACCCGGGTGAAACTGCGTCACAAACACGAATCGGGAAAAGGAATTACACGCGCTGGACAACACAATATACCATCCCTTGTCAGTTGCACTGTTTGTTGGAGAAAAAAAAATCATGATTAACGTTGTAACATTATCTTGCGGATGAATATTTGTCACAGAAAATTATACAGAGCGGAGGACCCGGTATTTTTCTTTCAAAAGGGACATTGCTATTGTGCTATTAAGTTATCGAATTGTTTTTTTTCTTCAAAGGAATCTGCTTAGGTCAACACTGACTGATGAATAAAAGACGCACGTGTTGAATTCCTTGCAAAACCCGGACAAACTGTAATAACCCATGAATTTTTGAAAAGTAGTATAAGAGATAGGAATACTTAATCTTGTTGTCTGTAAGATGAGAACGCTTTAAGTTGATTTGATTCACATGGGTTTGAAATGGCGGGGAGAACTTTCTAGAAAATAAAGCAAGCGCTGAAAACACCGTGTAGTTATCTGGCCAATGAGTCGTGGTGTTTCTAAATAAGAATATCTCGGTGTAACATCTCGACGTTTCGATCAGTGGGCTCTAATTGTCTTCAGGTGAAAATCTTTCTTCTGAGGGCGAATAGAGCAAACTGACAAAACAAATATCAACAACTCACGGGATGCCCAACGTTAAAATTAGTGATAATTCGAGTACAAATAAGTCATATTTTATATACCGGTAGATGTTTTCAAATAATATATATATTTCATTTTCCCGCCTATTCTGGATTCCTTCCCACAATTTTACTCCCCTCTTTTTTTCTATAAATGGATCCGTTTTTAATGTTTGTGCTTGTTTTTGCCTCTTTCGAATCAATAACTATGAAAAGAGGTAAGTCAGGAAGCTTAATAAAAGGCCCACTATACCTGACAAGAATTTGAGCTCAGTTTGAAACTCAGCAGTGCGCAATTTTCCGGTAAAAGACCTATCATTGATTGAGCGACTTGAAACACATACGCCTTCATGGCAAAGACGAGCTACACGTATTATCGTATGCACTCAAGACAGAAAACCTGGGCATTGTATCTGTTTAATTGCATTCAGCTTTAATTCGTAATACGACTGCAGCCGAAAATATTCATTTGGGAAATTACTTCTCTCTTCTGAGCTCGTAGGAAATCCATTTAAGAGATTAGTATTCGGATTGAACAATACAGCGAAAGTTGGGAACAGGGACTTTTTAAACTGCAACATGTTTTCCTGGTACAGTAGAGGCATTATTAATATGTCATTTTGTTCAAAGCGTATTGTGAATCCCAGTATGTAATTGATGTCATAAGCTTTTGATTTTTTTTTCAAGGTTAATTTTCAAGACGCTGATTCCCTTACTTTCATTATGTTAAACCCAGGGTCGATGGCTTTAGATATTGCGATTTGGTAAAATTCCCGTAAACGTTTTCTGAGCTTGATAGCGGTATGAGATTGACTTCAATCACCCAGCCTTTTTAATATTTGTATCACCTGTTTATATGACAAAATTTATAACAATACCTAGTTTTGTATAATAAAATAGTCATGTGAGGGTTTTTGCCGCAACCTAATTTTGTTTCTGTGGGGTTGCTTTTCTTGTGGTAATTTTAAAGATATATTTAAGCCATAATAGTGTTTATACTATTTGCATTTTTTTTTTAATTCTGATGTAAATAATATATATATATTATATATATATTTTTTCTTCTTTACTATCAGGGGCTTTTGGAAGACACATATTTTGATGATCGTTTTTGTGAACTTCCCTGAACGTCTCCTGGTAAGGATGTTTTTTTTTTTTATTGTCCTAGGATTTTAATAAATAAATAAATTATAAACACATAAATAACAATTATTGGTGGTAGTCTTCTATCAAGAAAAGTTTGACATCTTTAGCAAGTCACGTCACAGGGAGAGACCAGGAAACCATGTTCAGAGAACTCGGATTAAAATTTCGAATCAAGGAATAATAAATAAGTGGAACTATAGATTGTGCCAAATTGGCAATGGATTCGTGGGTGTTTTGGGTGACGTGCATGCGGGATTTGGGCTATGGAGTTGGAGTAAATTGTTTAAATTAAAGGCTAGACATGTTTGTAGTAATTTCATTTGACTTTTATTTCTCACTCTTTGTGTTACTTTGATCACGTCAGTGTGCACACATCATCGGTAACATTGACAATATAAATGTTCACAGATTTGCACATAACTTATGTTGCAAAATGTCCCTAGAAATATTTTGCTTGAAAAGCTGTAGCTTTGAGAAATGAGGAAAACAATTAGTTTGATCTTGCGAGTCCAAAACCAGACGTTTGGAAACAGTAAAAACGTCTAAGGGTTTTTTCTCACTATTTCTCGTGGCTCGGATGGCCGATTGAACTCAAACTTTCCCAAGTTTGTTATTTCATGTTAATCTTGGGCCATACAGAGTGTGGCTGTACTGGTCCGTGGCAGTAACCAATGTTGTCCTCGTGTTTTAAAGCTGTACAATGAGAAACGTTCTCTCTTTACAACGATGACTGTGAAACTCGTCAATACAGATGTATCAATTTTTTAATGTCTTCTGGTTTTGTCTACCGATCAGTCATATTTCTATGCGAAAAGCGGTTACATGAACTATAATTACAGATTAGGGCCTACGTTTATCATAAAATAAGTTGATCACTTCAGTTTGAGACTTGTCTTTCTTTGAATTCTGATATGGATATTATTTCTCACAACAACTTGTTTTTGCTGAATTATAAAACTTTTAGGAGATCTTTTTGTTTCCTTTAAGTTCCTCGCTACGATGGCGGAGTTGTGACACAAAATATGTAGTTTTTGAAATATGTAGTTTTGTTGACTACTGGTGTTAACAAATCACAAAAATGAGATCATATTTTTTATATATATTGCGTATCGAGGCAAGATATTACCATTTTATAGTAGCAATAAAACCATATTTCAAAATGTAATCTTGCTGCCGGGATACGTGGATTTTATTCACCTGTTTTTCAACAGACGTATATTATTTTTAGCGTGTAGGATTTTAGCTGAATGAACCTCCAAAAAAACCAATTCCATCATGGTTCACAAAATAACGATGCTGCGTCAAATAAAACAATTTACCGGGAAGCCATTTTTTTTTTTAATTTTCGGTAAGCTTTTTCGGGAGCTAAAGAAGCGTCATTACTTACACAGCCATAGTACGAGCTTAATATGAATAAGGTAATAAACGCTAACGACTTGTGGTACATTAATTTGCATATCGATCTCCTCCCTCGAGACAAGTGCAATTAGCAAAGCCAGCGGCTGGGCACTATCATTAGAGGACCGTGGGCATCGCAGTAAGAAATGTCTTAACGCGTTGGATCGATGGCGGTAAGGGCATTGGTGTGTGTAGATTACAGACTGCGTCATTCGGCCGTAAACAGCTCTCCTTCCAATTACGAGTTAAAGGTATCGCATCATTGGTTTTTAGAAGAGTAAATTGAATCTTCTCCCTTTGCAGTTTTCAACAAGCATACCACACAGCCAACCTTGTTAAATATGAAAATGTCATCCAAATGGGCGGTGATGTATCAGTGGGGCAACAGTGTTTTGTCTTGGATTGTGGACACGATAACGTGGGAGCCTTTGCGTTCATTTACATTCCGGCAAACTAATTAATTAGCAACGGTTATTTCGAAGGTTCCTCAAATTATATTCTCTCGACCTCACAGGTTCACGGAGGAGGGCGGAACTTGTCTCTAAAATCATGATATTCAGATTGAAACCTATCATTTCCCCCGATAGTAACACATTCTGTACATTACCTTTCGAGGGAAAATTGTTTGTAATTGTATGTACCACACCCACAGATCCTTGTCATTTGATTGGTGAAACAAGTGTCACATGTTTTTTGTTTTTGCTTGCTGCCGCGACGCTCCAAAATTTAATATTGGACGGGCGCCCATCCAATTGTTGGACGCGTCGCAGCGTCGTTTCCAAATAATCGTCCCCGCCCGTTTGTCCAAACAAGGCATGGGTCGTGTCAAGGTGTACAAGGTTGGTGTCTAAATGGAGTCGTCCACATTGCTTAGAAGGTTTTTTTACTAGATTTTTTCTGACTGTATGGGTGGACGACTTTCCAAGTCTATATTGTGTTTATTGTGAACCCAAATTAAAGGATCTATGTGTGAGTGATATAATTTGTCGAACAGACATTGAGTGCATTTCCCTCGTGAATTGTTGCAGAACAACAATCACTCGGTGAAATTTGTTTTTTTTTCCCCGAGGAATAGTCCATATTTCATCTCGTGATTATACTATTCGACAATTCACTCATATTATGCATCTAATACTTGTACTGCTTTATTTATGAGGATTGCCCGTCACAAGGTCACTCATCGTCACTCAAGGATGTACCAAAAATGGGGGAGGGGGGGGGAGGAATTCACAAAGTAGTAATATATTTTGATAACTTTTACTGAGCAGGATTTACAAAAAAAAACTGCGTTCCAAATGGCAAAAATGAGGGGAATTATTTGGATGTATTGGCTTCGTTTTAAAGTAACTTAGCTTCTACATCAAAGGTTGCTGTGCGCATTTTTCAATCGTTTCGAATCATGCATCATACCTAAAAAAAATGTTGTTGTACAACAGTTTTCAAAGTAAAACAGGATAATTGGCAAAACTTAAATTGTTGTAATCTGTTCTTATCCTGTTGGGTAGTCATTACGTCACACGCGTGCACATCTGCTGCACGCCCAAAGTGTTCACTACTATACTACGTCACTGTGTTATTTTACCGGAAAAACAACATCCGTTCCTTCGTTCAACGACATTTCTTATGAAAACAAACCGATATTTCTGATAAGACATTGGATCTTTGCAAGACACACGTGAAAGGCAAGTCCAGAAATTATGTTGTTCTTACATTAATCATCAAAGACAAAAAGTTCAATACATTTCCCGTGGGATTCTCGCAATCGATGGGGCCAGTTTTGTGTGAAGTGGGCGTGACTTTACAGTGAATATGTCACACCTACCAACATGATTGGGTATTTTGTCTGAATTTTGTATTCGCATGCAAACACACATTATAAGCACGGGAATTCAGTGATTTTGTTTGTGGTGAAACAAAATAAACTCGTCAACCTTTGCCTAGGATGATTTCACAACAATAAGCTTCTACGTAGCTAGATATTTGTGGATATTATTGTCCCTGGTGTTACATCTGTCATTATGCTTGATAATTTAAAGGTATTGTACATGTTTGGAGGAAATTGAAAGAAAAATATCATTTCCAGTTTATAAGCATTAGAAACTCAAATTAGTACCGAATTGTCTGGAGAATTATTCCAGTAGGAAGTACGAACATCTGCCAGAGAACTGTTCCCCTCACGTCCCACTTCGGCGTGTCATGGCCGAGCGGCCTAGTGCAATGGACTCAAGTTCTGCTGGCTGAAAAAAAAACGGAGTGTGGGTTCGATTCCCCGTCGTGGCACTTGCGTCTCCTGAGCAAGGCACTTAACCATAATTGCTTCTCTTCACCCAGGTGTATACATGGGAACCTGTGAGGGCTGAGACAGTATCGTGTTGGATTAACCCCTTATATAATGCGAATATAAGCAGCTTGAAGTGGTAAGCTCCCCAGGGAGTTGAGAAAGTTTAAGGAATGATCAGAGTATGCCTGATGAACAGGGATAATAATGCTGTAAAGCGCCTTGATCTATAGCTACTAGTAAGATATGTGCACTATATAAGAACCAAGTACATGTATTATTATTATCATTATTAATTCTTCATTGCGATTTATCAATTCGAAATCCGCACAAAAGGAACATGCCTAAAAATCCTGTCAACCACAGACCGTTTTTCTTCGTGTTTTCTCGAAGCATGATCGCCTCAGGTAATGCCATGTTAACGGGCTAGCTATTTAGGCCTATAATTTTTTTATTGAAAACTAGAGAATATGAATGAATGTGCTCCTCCACATTGCAATGATGTATTAAGAATGGGAGACTTTTGAAACGCTGGTGGCAGCAGACAAAACAGACCTTTCTGACAGTTCTGAGCGTGCGCGCACATGCTCAGTGCTGCGTGTGTAGTTCTGAGCGTGCGTGCTAAGAACCGTGAAAAAGGACCGTCCAGAAGTCTCCCATTGGTTATATGGTATAGATTCTACTTGGTCCGTTGAATTCTTACACTTGTCATCTGGGCCCAATTTCATAGAGCTGCTTAAGCAGAAAATATTGCTGCAAAAGTTCCTGCTAAGCAAAAATAAACAGGATACCAGTCACAAAGTGTACATGTGACATGGTATTTTGGCTAGCAACCTTATTCTGGTAAGCATAATTTTGTTGTGCTTAGCTACTTTTTGTGCTTAAGCAGCTCTATGAAATTGGGCCCTGTTCGTATCTCACAATGATTACAATTAAAGATAGAGAAGGGCGCAAGGTGTGATGGTTTACAGAGCTAATTGAATGTAGCTTACTCTAAATTTGGTCAAAGGTCATCAATTTATTTTACTATCTGGGAAATCCTGACGATGTAGCACCTTTAAGGCTAAAAAAACACTCTTTCTCAAAAGTTAAATTTTTTACAAAAATCAACAAGTTTGTGTCCGGCCTAAAGTTCTTGAATGCCCCAAATTAGAGCAACAAATCATTTCGTAAATAAATGCTTTGTACTTGTGCATCGACCCATTAGATTAAAATATAGTTTGGCAAAGAATTTATTTTGGTTTTCAGGAAAAACAACCAAATTACTCTTTGTAATTTATGAGTTTGTTTTCATAAAAAAATTATATTATGGGTCCTATTCATTGTCGATAATTATGATAATGACATGCAATTTGTCTCGCATCATTGCATGGTCCTCGTGCGATTGTTATCTTTGCTAATCAGACGAACTACGTACACACTAACTGCCTCAACTCACTCAGCTGATGCCTTGAGCAGCTAATTGGTGTTGAGGGAGTCTATCATACATCTGGGCGCAGAGAAGCAATTATAGTTTAGGGTCCATGTACTTTGCGCAGTGGCATTCAGCACCGTGACCAGCAATGTTAGTATACAATAGTTTTTTGAAAACACACCGACTGTACGGGCGCGATGTCCGGAACTGCCCAGCACAAATGCTTACAACGGGCAAAGCAATTTCGGCTCAGCAGCACTGACGACGTGTTACCAGCCAAAACGTGATGTGAACTATATTGTTTGTGATTGGTTCTCCGCCAGTTTTTGAACAGCTAATTAGATGTTTTTTCGAAGCAATGCCTCTGTGATGGGCAATAAGTTGAGTCCTGCAAGGCTTGATTTCACAAAGAGCTAAGATTGATCTTTGTTGTGTATAAATCTTTACTCAGCAAAGTGTGAAGCCACAATACAAACCACGATGGTGATATTGACAACTCATCTTAGGCCATTTACGAAACCACGGCTTGGGCTTATAGGCTCCGTGAGTTATTTCGACAACGTGTGGTTTCCTTACGGGGCTTCAAACAGGTGGACGGAGCCCAAGCCCAAGCCCAAACCGTGGTTTCATTAATGGCCTTAAGATGAATCTTGGTGCTTTGTAAATCTGAGCCCCGGGCCCAATTTTATGAACAAAGCTTTTAGGCCAAAATTACGGCTAAGCAAATCTACTCACTAAGCAAAATAGTAGCAGAGCATCAGTCACAGCAGTGTGATTGTCTGATAAAGTGCTTCTGCTTCATCAGATTTTCCAGTCCTTAGCTAATTTATTGTTGTCCCTGCCAGCTTCATGAAATTGGATCCAGTTCGATTGGCCGCACGAAGGCCACGACAAAATCCTCACGATTCCTTCTCCTTGAATTGCTCACACCCAAACGAACATCAACATATTTTATACATTCTCCAGATTGTAACCAGCACCCCTCTCTCTCTCTCTCGGGTCAAGTGAGCAAGCATCCAGTGGGAAGATAATAAATAATTCTTTTACCCTAGAACTACTGAAAAAGGTCATTCGGTACTCGGTATACGGCGAAATGTGATGCCTCGATGAAGTGGTTTTGCGTTTTAGAACACAAGTCTCTGCGCTTGTCTGAAAGCCCGCCGCAAATAAGCTGTTTACACTGCGACCTCAAAAGAAAAAGAAACCTTTATTAATTGAATCGTGTTTCTCACAACAAATGCCTCAACATACTTCGCTCTGATGTGATTGTACATATACTTAATAAATCTAGTTATTTCCTAATCGAAATACTACTTCCATGTACATGCGGAAAGTACGGAGCCCTACAAGTGCCATACAAATTAACACACATGCCTGCCGGGCCCATTTTCACAAAGCTGGGTAAGCGCACATACATTTTGTTTTAAGAAGAAACAAAGAGTGTTTTTTTTTGAACAAGTGTTTCTACTTAACGGCTTCATGAAATAATGGTCCTGGTCCATTACGTATATATGTGGGAATATGCTCAGATCTCCCGGCAGATCGGGTTCTGGGATCGGACTCTGACCCGCACTAGCGAACAAAAAAAAATACATCTTGATCACAGTAACAGCAACAATGAAAAACAGCAGTGCAAAGAGTAAGACATGTCGTCCAAAGTGCTCTCCGATGTGAATGATCGATAGATTCAATTAAAATTGTTGCCCTGAATTCTAAAAGCATCCGAATGTTTTTCTTTGTTTTTTTTTCACACAGACTCGAATTTTGCTCAATTTTTGTTCAGATGCGCGTAAGAGTTTTGCAAGTCTTGCGCGAGACATTGCATCATTTTTATTGCAGATTTCGGCGTCTTAAATAATGGAAACTTGACTTGTTTTTGCTTGACAGTATACTTGTGTGATAGACTATTTGTTTCAAGCAGACGGTAAAGTGTGTAAACATTTAGTTTGGTGATGTTCAACGGAAGAGTATACACATTCTCGCAAAAACCAATGACAGATTGGCTTTCAGATGTAGTTTGTTTCAGCCTATGCTTTTAAACTCAATGATAATGTTGATGGCCAGTGGATTGGATTAGCCTACATTAGCGGGTGAACTTTAGAATGGGCTGCGTTTAGGATGCTCAATGGCATAGCCATGATTTTTTTTTCACTGGGGGAGGGGTGGGGTACGGGGGGCGGGTACGGGGGGCATTACTTTTCAGTGGGGCAACGAGGGGCCATGTTTTTAAGGCACTATACTTGTATCTGGATTAGTTACTGGATTAACAGGACTAGTTACTCAACCTAACTCAAGTCCTAGCGCTTTGTGAAATCCACACCTGGGCAAGAAATTGAACAAGCTTATTTTGATCACATCATAAACCAATTTACACAAGTGAAAACAAGGAAGGTGCAGTTATAATTGTCATGTAGTGCCATAATTTGTTAACTGAAAGATAAACGTGCTTGACTTGTATTATTGAGCTGATACTTTGGTAAAGTTATCTAAACGATGGGTGTCAAAATAATGTTCGGACAGGGGCGGACTTTCAGTGCCTTCCATCGGCACTATTGTCCGTAGATACGCCCCTGTATTCGTGAACAGGTAAAGATCATTTTAATGTTGCGAATAATTCTGTTTTATTTAATAGGTAACAGCAGGGGTTGGATTTGGTGACATGGCTGACCAGCATGATTAACAGGGGGCTGTAGTCTCAGGCTTTGGGGCTACGCAATGGATGTGGTTTTATCGTGATGGTGTTTCAACTGGTAACGTGGACGTGTGTGGTAGAGGCAATTCGGATAGCCATCGTTGCAGTGAAGTGTGGCGTGTCGTGGCCGAGCAGTCAAGCGCACTGGACTCAAGCTCTGGTAAGTGATGTTTGAAGCTTTGCATGGTGTAAAGGATAAGTGATTAGAACTAGTTAATTAGTAAACTAGCGGGTACAACCGTGTATAAATCTCTTTTTGGAGGAGTGGTGGCTCTGAAAAGCTCTGGTGTTTCTGACCAGCAGGGTGTGGGTTCGAGTCCCGGTCTTGACACGTGTGTCCTAAAGCAAGTTTTAAACTAGTTTAAACTATTCGCTAAGAGAAGGGATCTGCCTCCGTGTTTCTGGCAGTGGTTGCTGATTGCGCCGCAGCACCTTGTAAACCCATATAAGGTGCTACATAAATGGATCTCATAATTCAATAGCTTCAAAAAAATGTCCTAAAAATGACAATAATAAGCGCTCTGAATACCTAATTGTTTGTATAGATACGTGCGCTATATAAAACTGCGGTGTTATTATTATTGTTAACTCTGGATTATTACTGTACTAGATTTGTAGCTGATATTGCAGTGTTCTTACTCTGTGTGATTCAATTCATACATGAAAAAATAAACCTGTGAAAATTTGGGCTCAATCCGTCATCTGAGTCAGGAGAAAATAGTGAGAAACCGTGCACACTTTTCAATATGTAAACACACTGTCCTTAATTCCAGTTGTTAAAACCGAAATTAAAATCGGGGTCTTCAGAGTCTATTCGATTGACTTGGCATTATTGCAGACAGACATATTTCTATGGAAGATCGGTACTGTAAACTTGATAATCAGTAAGCTTTTAGACTGATACTATAAAAAAAAATTGGATGAATACCAATCCCGTGTTGTACCTTTAAGCTTGAATTTTGTAAGCAGGAATCTATTTAAAACATCGATACCATTTGGTGAGTGATGAGGTTACGTGGGGGAAATGCTCTGAGGCTACAAATATGGCGAGTAAGAGAAAGAACATTAGAAATTATATTATTTGTTTCACCTATAAATAAATCAGAGAAGTCATTGATTTAAAGGTTAGCAAATTAAGACACTCTTGCACCTGGGGTGTAACCCCTCCTTCGGTACTTTTAAAGCAGCGGGAGGTCAAGGAGCTTATTGGGCGACTTTAGTGTGGGAGACTTCACTATGTGAAGAAAAAACAACATTTTGAACACGTTGAACACACAATCTAAAACAATAGGCCTATGGTTGTTGCGCACAAAGTTTCAAATAAGACGATAACAAGAAGCCTTATATGGAAGACATGCAAAGACATGTTTTTCGCAGCCGCGGTAAATCAATATTCTGATACACGCTGAACGGGTTTTTAAGACAGTGAATCAAAGATAACAAATTTTAAATGGATTTTCACACCTGTATTGGCCATTTCGAAAATCATATACTGTTCCGTGTAAAATACAAACGCTTGAATTTTTGTTTAATATGTAATTTAAGAAAATACACGTGAAGGAAATGCTTTTACCTAACTGACCTTGATGGGACACATTGCTTTCGGATTGGGCGCTTTGGGGCTATAAAAGGCGTTTGAAATGAAACGAATATGGTTGGAAAGAAATTTTTAAAGTAGAATATAATGGTTCACATAAATATCCCTCGAAATTGTGTGGTTTTAGTTTAATCTTATGAGAGAACACGGTCCGCCATTTTGTAGAACCAAATTTCTGACTTCACAAAATGGCGGACCGTGTGTATCTATGGAGAATGAGGGTCTCGCTGGTTCTACTTCTAGAGGCAAATGTATGTTGTTGTCTTTTTAATCCTTACTAATAACAGGTACTGCATGAAAAATTCTTTAAAAGGATAAGGTGATATTCCAAACAGCAATTTTTGAAGAGATTGGTAGGCAATGTGTCCCTTATAACAGAATTTTCGGGGTATCAACATAAATCAGTGCAAATTGGTGTTGTTGTTCAAATGTTGTGTCAGGTGTAAAATAAATTTATACAGTCACACAAGTACTCCTCCTATGTTCATATGCCCATGGTTGCAAAAGCAGTTTTATGGCATTTCTATTGTTGGAACAAACACATAGTATTCATGAAACCTTAAGGCATGTTCTGCAACAAACAAGGTGTTTTGTTCTCTACTTGAAGATACTAGCGAGTTAAAATTAGGATTTTTCAAGAATTTCCTTTTTCTTTCCCATAATAGGGTGTTGCCATTAAATAGAATTAAAAGGTACTTTAAAGATAATACAAATATATGATGTATACAACTTTAAGTGACATATATTACATGAAAAAAAATACAAGGGGGATTTTCTTTTCTTTTATTTTGTTCACGTCAAAATGGCAAAATAGTTTGTTTGTTTGTTTGTTTGTTTTTTGTTTTGTTTTGGGGATTTGGGTTTTTATCAGAGGCACATGTAATAGGTTTTTTTTATTTATTTTAATTTAAAAAAATGACATGCTTGTATTAGCTAAATCCAATTAATGTTGCTTTAAATTTTCTTGTAATCGCTACGGACATTTTCATCTGAGAAAAAAAAACAAGAACCAATCAACAAAAAGACAGAATCTGATTACCAAAAACTACATTGAATCAAAAATAACAAATTGTTAAATGTGTTTTAACACCTGTTCCGGCAATTTTGAAAATCATGCAACCATAACTCATTCCTCTGTACGCCTTGAAACACTTCAGGCTATTTATTCTCTACGTTTTCCCTCCCTGTCCATAATGTTGCATGCCTTGATTCCAATTTATTTAATGGCCTATCAAAATCTACTTCGTCAAGTGTCTTGACTTTCATGAATCGACATAATCTCAACGTTTGTAACAAGTAGAAACATGTAGACTTCTTTTCTATATAAATGGAATTTCCAGCGAAGATAGCGTTCTTAGAAAGCCTCTTAGGGGAAGCCGAGCAGACAATGCAGGCTTCGGTAATGGCCGACTGCATTATATAAAAAAAAAAATGTCGCCGTTTGAAAAAACTTGCCGGATAAGACGGCATTGCGGATGAAATCGGTCTGTCACATAACCACATTCGGAATATGAAACCATTACAATAAAAAAATAATAATAACCAATAAATAAATAGTTTAAAAAATAATAACAATAAATAATAATAAAAAGGGGAAAAAACACCGATCGTTTTGCTTCTCTCTCATCAAGCTTGATTTATCTAAATCCAACTGATGTTCTTGTTTTAAATTTTCTTGCAAACGCTACGTACATTTTCATCTTAAAAACAAAACAAAAACCAACCAACACAAAGACGAAATCTGATTACCATAAACTATTTATAGTGGCTTCTATGCTATAGCCCGCGGATAACATCGGTATTGTCACAGACCAGTATAAGCCTACCCACACGCTTACGTGAAATAACAAACAATCGGTCATCGGAGTTACGAGAAAATAGTGAACAAATCTTATATATTTTTCTTTGTTTTCAAACATAGGGTTTTTGACTCGCAGAATCAAAACTATTTGTTTTACTCATCTCTCAAAATTTATGGCATTATACAAGCACCATGTTTCACCCATGTTTCATGACCATCTGTATGCCATGTAAGTTATGTGTGCAAATCTGTGAACACTTATATTTTTAATCTTACCAATTTGTACAAACCCTTTAAGTTAAACAGAAATAAGTTGGTATCAGTTTGTTTGCTAACCAACAAAACAAAGTTGCAGGAAACCAGTTGAAAAAAAAAACAGTTTTAAACTGCGTGATTTTTTTGGATGGTAACTTGTGTCTGCTCAGCACCATTTTCTGGGCTTAACAAGTTGCTGTGCTTATTTGCATTTAAGTTGGCTGATCGTTTGCTTCCCTGCCTTTCCGTGACCTCTGTGGACCCCGGTTCGAATCCCGGACTGGAGCCTTGCTTGTGAATTGGGTTTTCAGTCCCTACCTGATTGCGTAGGTTTTCCTTATTTGAGGTTTTTCCTTCCACATCTAAAATTGAACATTACTTTCTCTTCTCAGAAATCCTCATGCCTTCAGTTCACAGTGCTACCGTTGCTTATGAAGGGTCTTTGGTTTCATTACCATAAACATATGTTAACAAAAAAATAATAGTAATAGCGGCTCCATTAATTTGAACCCCCGTTGTTCATTGTTTAAGTCATTTTTACAGATTGTTTCAGAGATAGCCCAATAACCCAAACATTAAATAAATAAACAACTATGTAAACAAATAAATAAATAAATAAATAAATAAATAAATAAATAAATAAATATAAAGACCACCTTTAGCAGTATATTCGTATCTAGTGAAGTGATTGGATTTGACTGAAGCTATTTATGGCATCGGTGAACCTTTCAATTCAACGGTTTACGAGTGATCAGAAAATGGTAATCGTTGGAACAAGTAATTTGATTAAAGCGTGCACAAAGGCACATATCAATAAAACAAGACGGCTTCTCCGCTAGTTAACAAGATTGTCAAAAAGTGATGCGTAGTATTCAAAGTGTACGAGCCTCTGTGATGTTAAACTATACAGGATTCGTAACATGGATGTCACTATTGAACCCTTGAACGCACCTCACCAGCGGCGACATTTTGGAAGTCAATAGACCTTATGCGCATGACGTCATTTGAGTAGGGCGCCCTCGGCTAGAGGTCAAAAGAAGGTTGCTCATTGGAACATCCTCTGCGCCACGCGTACGTACACGTGCGTTTTCCATTGTTGCGTCATCGTGTTACCTCTAAGATGGCGGCGCGATGACGTCATCGCATAAGGTCAATAGGTATGCGAAAAACGCGCACTGCACTGTATAACACACGGAAACACTGACTTCCAAAATGGCGCAACCATTATTGTGGTGATGACGTCAGGTAAATTGGGTCAAAAATTTGGTACACTGTAACTTGACATTCCATGTCAAATCAGCCAAGAATTTTCCTTGACCTCTCAGTTTTTGTTTCTTCTAATTTTAGGGAATGATTAGGACTCATAAGAAACGCCCACAAATGAGAGAAATTTGCTCTGTGCCTCGTAATTAGTGAATTACATGCTAACGAACGTCAAGGTTATAAGGGTGTCGTGGCTTAGCGGTCTAGTGCACCAGACTTAAGTTCCGGTGGTCAAGTCATCAGGATGTGGGTTCGGATCCCGGTCATGATGACAGCTGTGTCCTTGAGGGACGATGCTGCACTATAAATGCTTCTCTTCACCCAGGAGTATAAATGGGTACCTGCGAGGGTAGAGGTTGATATTGTGGTTGAAAAAGCCTTTGGAGCGCCACAGCAGCTCGGGACTGTATACTCCCCAGGGAGCTGAGAAAGATTACAGGAATGTTATTGGCCCAATGACCAGGGCAATAATGTAACATGCATTGATACATTGTTGTAAAAATGCACTATAAGACTTAGTTATTATTATCGTTCTTATTACAAAAAAAAACACGTTTAAAAAAACACAGCACCTGGAAAGCTGGGTCTTGTGTCATTTTGAACATTTTTAAAAATGCCAAATAAGTCGGTATAAAAGTTTATCTCCCGAAATAAAGTTAAAAGACGAGTTAAATTTTTTGTATATCTTTTATTTGTCCTTTTATTCCTGTCAGGGGTACCTCATGATGTAAAATTAACCTGTAAATGACGATGGGCACCCTAGTATTTTTTGAGCAATGAGCATATATTTCATACCCATTGTTTTTAGATTTTCAGTTGAAGGTGTTTTTGACTTGTAGATTGGTTGGCAATCTTCCACTAGACAATACATAATTTTGTAATTTGTTTGTCAATTATCCACAACTGCTGTTTCATGTTTGTTGTGTTTTATTTACAAAAGGTTTCCCTTACGATGAATAACTCATCATTGGTTTTTTGATTGTATTTAATTCCTGTCCTGCAGATTTCAAGAAACATGACAAAAACCACATCCTGTGAAAATTGCATTTCAAATTACACTCAGGCTTTCGAGAAAACATAACATTTCTTTAGGGTTCTGTGCACTTTCATGAAGTGCTTGTTTCAGTTGGGCAAACCGAAATAAGAATATTGTTCGATCGGGGCTAGTTTCTCTCAGATGAGAGTTTATAGTCGTAAAGATAGGCCTACCTATCAAGACAATTTGGTTTTGGTATCAAGTTGACAACAAGTGAGTTTTTGATATCACTCTAAAAACTCTCGGGTTAGTATTGACCCGGATTCCGGTTCCCGTTAAGGTCTAAGCCATTTCTGGGTCAGTATGACCCATTTCTGGGTCAGTATGACCCGGAATATGTGTCAAAGTGACCCTTAAATGGGTCAAACTGACGCAGAATCCGAGTTAATAACCCATTTGTGACCAGCTTCCGGGTCAACCTGACCCAGAAAAGGGTCAGGGAACCCGGATCAATTCTGATCCGGAAGTGTCCATTTAATTTGCGGTAACACCATGTGATTACTATCTCTACTTTGCTGTGTAGACTGTTTCTACTGCTGCGGAATAGATTGGGAATCGGGAGACTATAGTTCTGATAAGAACCTGTCCTGCGGTTGTTTCTTCCTCCCTCTGTGGGGTAGATTTGGAAATCGGGAAACTACTATATTAGAACTGTTGTTGTTTCTACTGCTGCGGATTTTATGTGGAAAACCGGGAGACTTACTTAGTTATGATAAAAATATGTCCCACTGTCTATCCGTACATCGACATAGATAGGAAAATTAAGATGTGAATTTTGTATATTAAATATCGTCCATTCAATTAATTTGGTCACGACCAATACTAAAAGCATACCTTTTAGTACAATGTCCCGGATGTCCTTGATTTTTTATTTTTAGAAATAAAATGGAACCAAACACAACGTGACAATAGACCTTTATCATGGTGCGGCCATCTTGATTTTCTCCCATTCAAATCAATGTAACCCAAACCGAGGCTGGAAGGGCAAATAGTCTGGTTCCTTTTTGAACAATGAATATTAGCATATATTACTGTTATTGGAGACAGGGAACATGTCCAAGATGGTTGACTTCTTGTGAAACAGAATGTAGTAAAACCAACGTACCTTTCATGGCTAGATCCTTGGTGAGCGACACCACCACTCTCCCCCTCATCGATTCCCCAATGTGATACACTTCCAGCTCGTCATCGAGAAAGACGTCAAACGCCTTCACAGCGCCCATGTTAAACATGATGAACTACTTGTTTACTCGCCCTTCAACGGGACCAACAACATCAACAACAACAAAACTTCTAGCACTATATTCCTCTTCGTTTATCGACCATAATGCGTTCAATATTTATCACTTTCTTCCAAGAGATTACAAGACAACCTCAAGAAAAGAAAATCAAATATCCAAAAGCGTTTTTGAAGGCGTCTCCTCTTTCGTCTTTCACCGCCAAACACTTTTTCACGTGAAAGATTCGTCACTGGTTTGTTATTGATTTATTACGTAAATACACCAGCGCTGGGAGTATTCTGCATAGAAAATTGTACGGCATTGATTTCAAGTATTGATTACTTAATCTAGGTAAATCCAAGTTCACGTCGACTACATGGGATAAAATTCAGCCTTGCGTTCAAGATCGAAACGTTTGTTTTTTTTCGATTTCGTGTTTGTTTCACTTGATGGGGGAGATCATCGTAGCGTTTCGCTTGGGGGTCTTGACGAAGACACACCATGAGTCCAGCTTTGGAGTTCTCTCACAAAAATAAAGACGGCTGGGGTTAATGAAAGCCCGAATTCCATGGTAACAGTTATGAAGGATTCAGGGGGGGACGAAAACCTACAACTGTGTGGTCACTCTCCGCCGGGCATGATGGCTTGGTCTAACGGGAGAGCCGGCCCGGCAAGCCATTGGGATAGTTATTAGACATGCTGGTTTTGGGCGTGCGTTTTGTAATATTCGATAGGCTTCCCGCGATGCCAAGCCCGGTGATCACGGGGGATCAAATTACCCGTGTTTCAGCGAACACTGAAGAGGAAGGTGAAGAATCCATGATGTCACGGCTCTCCCCTGTTCTAATAATCACAAATGCGGTCGAAGCTTGCCACCACGACGTACGTCTTTAATAGCAAGATAAATATTGGCGTTTTATATCCAAGGCTCGACTTGATCAAACAGATCCCAGTGTGTTTAAATGCAAACCGTGTCTCGTCTTCCTCAGTATTAAAAGTGAACTCCGCATCAGCTCAACGGGCTCGAGCGTCCAAACTAGATGGTCTTCAGCAGAGAAATTACAAGTTGCGTTTCCTTATCCTCCAGTATCTGAGGATCTCGTGGCCACCCCCTTCACGTCTTGTCAACAAGAGTGCTGTTGGTTGTTACATCTCGTCATCTCGTTAGGGCACAAGTGGTTGTTGAAGAGCACGCAGCACGCACACACGTACCTTGGCCGAGCGCGATCTTGTGGTGTGTGTGACGAGTTCGTTTGGTCGCTGTGTGTGGTGTGCTCGCCCGTAGTCCATCTGCGGAAAGATGACGGCACATCTAAAAAAGAAAATAGAAAAAAAAGACAGTTGCGTGTGCAGGCCAAAATGGTTATAACGATGACAGCCGCTGTATTTTCCAACGTGCAGTTCGTGTTCAATCTCAGGGAGTTTGATCATCAAAATAATGTAGAGTTTCAAATAGGGGAAAGGGCGGTTATTTTTATCTCACAACGGATTCGTTTACCCCTCCCTGCTTAGCTGTGCTGTGAAGAGATTTGCATTTATATCTCGCCATGTCTTGTCCTGCGCATAGGGGCAGCATTGTATCCCTTCAAAAAAGTAGCCCACACCTCAAGTGGCCTTTGGGCCTTGTGATGGGAGAATTGCATCATAAAATAAATTAATAAATAAATAAATGAATAAAAAATCAAAATCAATCAATAAATGCTCCATCATGGTTCTCTGAAAGTTCGATGAATTTTCGTCTATGATGATTACATTTTTGTAACAAATCTTGTCTTCAATGTTTTTTTATGAACACACTTGCTCATAAGGTCAGACGTCAAATAAAATTGTTATGACTATTCATACATTTTAGTTGACATGTAATACGCAGGCCTATCCGTGTTTCCATAGAGATGATGCTTCCCTTTTTTGAATATTAATGAATGTAATTGTTATTTAACCTGCATAGGCTGAAAAATAATGTTCTACATCATGGTTTTACTTTTTCTGAAATAACGTATTGACAAAGACCTCTTGAACAGTGGGGGATATGTCCACGAGACAAATATAATCTCACTGCCCAAAAAACACGCACTGACGGTCGCCATTTCCCGTGCGTGATGCACAGAATGGAAAACAAATATATTGCTTAACTCTTAATGGGTGTTATTGCTTTACTCTACACTGCCCTCCACATGCTGCACACCAGCGAGTGAATTATGCATTATTGTTTTCGCTGTAAACGTTTCATCCACGGATCAAATCCATAATGAGATAGATGTGGCATTGAGGTTGTGGTGGTGGGGGGGGGGGGGTTGTCAGAATGATGTATTTTGCCCTTTACAACCATGTAACAGCAAGACTCTATTAACCTGCCCTGACTTGTGCTGCGCTCGCAAAGGCCACGAGCGTTAATTGATGCACCGAACCAGTTCCGGGTATTGTAGGTGGCATTCGCCTAATTCAGGTTCACCTGCCGGCATCATCATTGAAGACGTTCTAACAAGCTGCAATTACATGGGACTGCACTTGGAAACACGCTACTCTGTAGGCGCGAACTTCCAATTTATAAATAAGACAATAAAAACGTGCGTTGTTAAAAAACGTGTATATATATTATATATGTATATATACATACCGTTAACGCTTTCTTTGAAACACTGGTAAATTGTGAGTGCTTTATTTATGACAGATGTTAAGGATCTAGATGCCACTGGGTGATTTATTAAAGTTCAGTAGTCGGACCCTTGTTGATGATGGGGGAATAATTGCATTCTCTCCCCATCAGTGGTTGACTTCACATGCCGGGATCTTATAAGTCACGCCGGCATGAGATCATTTATATCAAAACAATAAATAATCAAGTGAAAATTTAATTTCATCAACCACAACACACTACATTGTATCATAGACCGGGTCGTTCAAAGTGATCAGTCATCAATAAGGCACATTTTATTTGAAAATACAATGACAAGAAAATGACGGGTGTTCTAAATTCGGACTCAATTCTAAGCGCTTGGAAATTACAGCTGTTCTTGCTACTCTTTCTGACTGTCCTATTGTGCGCGACCTATTTTCCAACAGTCAACACAGAGAGATGTTATTGCTTTGATCTGTAATGATCATTGTGGGCTCGAGGTTAATTGACACGATCAAATATTGAAACAACATCCGCCGTTGAAGTTGTTGTTGTTGTTTTTGAAAATAGTATTGAAATGCCAGTTGTTGCACTTTCCACAGGCGTAAATCGCTGGAGGTTTGTGGGTAGACATGCCCCCACCCACCCCACCCCATCCCCAATACGACGTTGTTCTTCACATGCTCTTTCCCGAAGAATTCCTGTGGGTCACAACTAGAAGGAGGAAACCTCTGTGGGGTAGCTTTGTTCCATTTGTGTAAAATACCCACAAAGTCGGCGTGCACTCAAGCCCCGCCCTGCCCCTCCCGCTGTGCACGTCCCATGATTATGGCTTCTGACTAATCATTATCAGAGCAAGGCCGAAGTCATGAACTGTTCGTTTTTACTTCATGTTGTAGTATGGATCAGGTGGCCTTTACGCGCTGAAACGATCAATGTTTATGTTATTGTATCGCAAATTACGCAGATTGTAAGCCTTGGTAGAAAGACTAAACCCAGCTTGAATCGTGCGAGTATGCCAGTCGGAGTTCGATGGATCGAGTGGACTGTTCAAAAACTGAACATCATGAATGAAGAGAAAATCAGTTAATTGAATAAAGAGACTAAACTGAAAACAATGAGAAACTTTATGCTACGGGTGAATTTATAAAAAAAAAAATAAAACAAAAACTGTATCTGAGGATCCTGATGAAAAAAAGAAAACCCCTCGATTAGTAAAGGAATGTTGTTAGTGAGTACGATCAGTAGCGGCCTCGTTGGATCTTAATTGAAAACATACCCAATATTTTTTGACCAATTTCATGAAACAGCTGCCCGCTGCTGATGAAATTTGTTAATCGATGTGGGGTATAACCGGAAAAACAAGAGAGGGCGCTACACATGTTTATTCTCCAGCCGCAGCCATGAACAACTCGTGTTCCTGACAACTACTCGTGGGCACATTGTGTCAGTATGAGTTCTGTGTTTCAAACAAAAAAGTCCGTGGAAAAAATTTGAACATGATGGTAGATTAAATTGACCCTCCTGGGCAATAGTTCGTAGAGTTACACAATCCCCCGTAGCGGTTAGTTACAACCTACAATATTGCAATACATTTGCAATGTTTTCTTTATATATATTTATATAATATATGTTCCAATTCTTGTACCTTGGCATTTAAATCTTTGTTTTCTTAAGTCCCATCATGTCTGGGCCATTTGAAATAATATCCCAACTCCGTGTGTGTTTGGATATCAGTCACAATAATACGATGTCAATGTTTTCTTTTTCTTTTATTTGTGTTTTTTGCTCATACACCGATGTGTGTTAAGCACTATATACTTAGTACTTTCCCGGGTCCTGTGAAAAAAAAATCATCAGGCATACTCCTCGGGTGGGATTCGAACCAACGACCCCCGCCATTCTAGAGCAGAATTTTTCTCGAACCGTCCACATAACCAAGGCTTTGCTACGTCCTAGAGGGGTGAAAGGTCAGGCTTTGGATGAGGATTCAGATTCTTGTCCCAGTTGTTTAGCCACAGTGGGAAAAAAAATCGACCTTTTGAAAACTGTAACCTGGGCCGAATTTCATAGAGCTGTTAAAAGCAGAAAATATTGCTTAACAATAGACCTTATTTTTGACGGCAAGAGGGCGCCCTTTGGGGTAGATTGGGGTCAAACTATAGAAATAGTGTGGTAAACCAGATGCAACTAGACTTCTAATAAAGCGGTTAATATAAAACTTTTGAGGGTTTTTTATCGGCAGTTTTATAATGTAATCAGCTTAAGAAATTTACTTGGTAAATTTTTATTTTTTAATGTTTTGAAATATTTGTGTACTTTCGCAATGGAATTAGTATTGCGCCCTCTTGCTGTCAAAAATACGGCTAATTGTTTGCTATAAAGCAAACATGAGCAGGATACCATTCACAGATGTTACATGTGGCATGGTATTTTGGCTGGTAACCTTAATATTCTGGTCAGCATAATGTTGTTGTGCTTAGCTTCCTTTTGTGCTTAAGCTGCTCTATTAGTATTTCGTAATAAGTGGGTTGAATGGGTTACATATTTTGTTACATTATGAATGTGAAACAGGCATGGAGCTGAACAAGTTCATCCTGTTTAATTCAATACTTCAAACTAATGGGCGTTTTCTTCTAACTGAAAGTGAATCCTTAACCTTTAAGTTGAATTTTACAATGAAGCCCTTTATTGAAAACTGAAATGTACTTTTCAGTCACGATCTGTAGCATGACCACATCAAACCGGAATCGCGCCTGCAGCTCGTGTTATGGCGAGAGACAAGAGCGCGATATGATGCACTTTTAAAGGTCTGTAAAAACGTGTTTCTGAATATTGCATACACTGATTTTCAGTTAGTTTAATTATTAGTTAGAGTTGTGCGGTTGCTTTGGGGGTCTAGCTCAATGTTAAACCCCTTCGTGCTCAGATTGTGGGCTTGAATCCCGGTTTCACCGGTCAACAATTGTGTGTACAAGTTATCAATAAGACACTTCACCATATTGCTCTGTCATTTTCAGGTGACGTTAAGCCGTAGAACGCATGCACTAGGAGATTATCTGGGGGTGAACAGAAAGGGGGAAAAACATTGTCACGAAAGGAGGTTTTGTGGTTAACAGTATGAACATTATAATAATGTGCATGTATTATGCACTTTTTCAGCCAAATAGGTCACCCAAAGCGCATTACAGTATTATTACCTCTGTTCCTTTACCCTAAGCATTCCTGAACCATCTCAACTCCTTAGGAGTATGCAGCACCGGCACCCAAGTGGGAGCACAGATTGCTGATCATTCACACCAACAATCTCTACCTATCCTCGCAGGTACCCGTTTAATACTCCTGGGTGATGGGAAGCAATTTTACTGAAGTGTTTCACTCAATGACACAACATCTCAGCCAAAGACGTATTTTCTGCCGGCATCATCATTGAAGACGTTCTAACAAGCTGCAATTACATGGGACTGCACTTGGAAACACGCTACTCTGTAGGCGCGAACTTCCAATTTATAAATAAGACAATAAAAACGTGCGTTGTTAAAAAACGTGTATATATATTATATATGTATATATACATACCGTTAACGCTTTCTTTGAAACACTGGTAAATTGTGAGTGCTTTATTTATGACAGATGTTAAGGATCTAGATGCCACTGGGTGATTTATTAAAGTTCAGTAGTCGGACCCTTGTTGATGATGGGGGAATAATTGCATTCTCTCCCCATCAGTGGTTGACTTCACATGCCGGGATCTTATAAGTCACGCCGGCATGAGATCATTTATATCAAAACAATAAATAATCAAGTGAAAATTTAATTTCATCAACCACAACACACTACATTGTATCATAGACCGGGTCGTTCAAAGTGATCAGTCATCAATAAGGCACATTTTATTTGAAAATACAATGACAAGAAAATGACGGGTGTTCTAAATTCGGACTCAATTCTAAGCGCTTGGAAATTACAGCTGTTCTTGCTACTCTTTCTGACTGTCCTATTGTGCGCGACCTATTTTCCAACAGTCAACACAGAGAGATGTTATTGCTTTGATCTGTAATGATCATTGTGGGCTCGAGGTTAATTGACACGATCAAATATTGAAACAACATCCGCCGTTGAAGTTGTTGTTGTTGTTTTTGAAAATAGTATTGAAATGCCAGTTGTTGCACTTTCCACAGGCGTAAATCGCTGGAGGTTTGTGGGTAGACATGCCCCCACCCACCCCACCCCATCCCCAATACGACGTTGTTCTTCACATGCTCTTTCCCGAAGAATTCCTGTGGGTCACAACTAGAAGGAGGAAACCTCTGTGGGGTAGCTTTGTTCCATTTGTGTAAAATACCCACAAAGTCGGCGTGCACTCAAGCCCCGCCCTGCCCCTCCCGCTGTGCACGTCCCATGATTATGGCTTCTGACTAATCATTATCAGAGCAAGGCCGAAGTCATGAACTGTTCGTTTTTACTTCATGTTGTAGTATGGATCAGGTGGCCTTTACGCGCTGAAACGATCAATGTTTATGTTATTGTATCGCAAATTACGCAGATTGTAAGCCTTGGTAGAAAGACTAAACCCAGCTTGAATCGTGCGAGTATGCCAGTCGGAGTTCGATGGATCGAGTGGACTGTTCAAAAACTGAACATCATGAATGAAGAGAAAATCAGTTAATTGAATAAAGAGACTAAACTGAAAACAATGAGAAACTTTATGCTACGGGTGAATTTATAAAAAAAAAAATAAAACAAAAACTGTATCTGAGGATCCTGATGAAAAAAAGAAAACCCCTCGATTAGTAAAGGAATGTTGTTAGTGAGTACGATCAGTAGCGGCCTCGTTGGATCTTAATTGAAAACATACCCAATATTTTTTGACCAATTTCATGAAACAGCTGCCCGCTGCTGATGAAATTTGTTAATCGATGTGGGGTATAACCGGAAAAACAAGAGAGGGCGCTACACATGTTTATTCTCCAGCCGCAGCCATGAACAACTCGTGTTCCTGACAACTACTCGTGGGCACATTGTGTCAGTATGAGTTCTGTGTTTCAAACAAAAAAGTCCGTGGAAAAAATTTGAACATGATGGTAGATTAAATTGACCCTCCTGGGCAATAGTTCGTAGAGTTACACAATCCCCCGTAGCGGTTAGTTACAACCTACAATATTGCAATACATTTGCAATGTTTTCTTTATATATATTTATATAATATATGTTCCAATTCTTGTACCTTGGCATTTAAATCTTTGTTTTCTTAAGTCCCATCATGTCTGGGCCATTTGAAATAATATCCCAACTCCGTGTGTGTTTGGATATCAGTCACAATAATACGATGTCAATGTTTTCTTTTTCTTTTATTTGTGTTTTTTGCTCATACACCGATGTGTGTTAAGCACTATATACTTAGTACTTTCCCGGGTCCTGTGAAAAAAAAATCATCAGGCATACTCCTCGGGTGGGATTCGAACCAACGACCCCCGCCATTCTAGAGCAGAATTTTTCTCGAACCGTCCACATAACCAAGGCTTTGCTACGTCCTAGAGGGGTGAAAGGTCAGGCTTTGGATGAGGATTCAGATTCTTGTCCCAGTTGTTTAGCCACAGTGGGAAAAAAAATCGACCTTTTGAAAACTGTAACCTGGGCCGAATTTCATAGAGCTGTTAAAAGCAGAAAATATTGCTTAACAATAGACCTTATTTTTGACGGCAAGAGGGCGCCCTTTGGGGTAGATTGGGGTCAAACTATAGAAATAGTGTGGTAAACCAGATGCAACTAGACTTCTAATAAAGCGGTTAATATAAAACTTTTGAGGGTTTTTTATCGGCAGTTTTATAATGTAATCAGCTTAAGAAATTTACTTGGTAAATTTTTATTTTTTAATGTTTTGAAATATTTGTGTACTTTCGCAATGGAATTAGTATTGCGCCCTCTTGCTGTCAAAAATACGGCTAATTGTTTGCTATAAAGCAAACATGAGCAGGATACCATTCACAGATGTTACATGTGGCATGGTATTTTGGCTGGTAACCTTAATATTCTGGTCAGCATAATGTTGTTGTGCTTAGCTTCCTTTTGTGCTTAAGCTGCTCTATTAGTATTTCGTAATAAGTGGGTTGAATGGGTTACATATTTTGTTACATTATGAATGTGAAACAGGCATGGAGCTGAACAAGTTCATCCTGTTTAATTCAATACTTCAAACTAATGGGCGTTTTCTTCTAACTGAAAGTGAATCCTTAACCTTTAAGTTGAATTTTACAATGAAGCCCTTTATTGAAAACTGAAATGTACTTTTCAGTCACGATCTGTAGCATGACCACATCAAACCGGAATCGCGCCTGCAGCTCGTGTTATGGCGAGAGACAAGAGCGCGATATGATGCACTTTTAAAGGTCTGTAAAAACGTGTTTCTGAATATTGCATACACTGATTTTCAGTTAGTTTAATTATTAGTTAGAGTTGTGCGGTTGCTTTGGGGGTCTAGCTCAATGTTAAACCCCTTCGTGCTCAGATTGTGGGCTTGAATCCCGGTTTCACCGGTCAACAATTGTGTGTACAAGTTATCAATAAGACACTTCACCATATTGCTCTGTCATTTTCAGGTGACGTTAAGCCGTAGAACGCATGCACTAGGAGATTATCTGGGGGTGAACAGAAAGGGGGAAAAACATTGTCACGAAAGGAGGTTTTGTGGTTAACAGTATGAACATTATAATAATGTGCATGTATTATGCACTTTTTCAGCCAAATAGGTCACCCAAAGCGCATTACAGTATTATTACCTCTGTTCCTTTACCCTAAGCATTCCTGAACCATCTCAACTCCTTAGGAGTATGCAGCACCGGCACCCAAGTGGGAGCACAGATTGCTGATCATTCACACCAACAATCTCTACCTATCCTCGCAGGTACCCGTTTAATACTCCTGGGTGATGGGAAGCAATTTTACTGAAGTGTTTCACTCAATGACACAACATCTCAGCCAAAGACGTATTTTTTGAAAAAAAATGGCAATTACTTGTACATAACCTTTGTTCTCATTTAGCCGCCTGGTGGCGCTATTTAGCAGACTGATGTTCAACGAGTGAGTTAATTGTTCAACTGTTTTCAAACTGCCGCACTGAATAACACACACAAAAGACAACAACAAAAAATCTGCAAAGCATTGGTACTTAATAATAAAAAAACAATAAAAAAACAACAACATTAGATTCAAGAAAATCTTGTTGCCGTCACAGGAAACCTTGGTTTAGTCTGACTCCCAAGTCCCTAATGCCCCATGCTGGATCCAAGTCACTCCCTCTACGGTTGTATCGTGTCTAATTGGTTCAAGAAGCACACAATTTGTTCATTCAGGAAAACATTATTGGCGAGACGCCGTCACTGGAGCACGATTACTCTGGCCTCGTAAGTTTGGAACAAGGAACTGCATCTGGCAATGCGTGGGTCCTTGTCAAGACAGAAACCATTTTTGTGGCTAATTATTCCTCATGAAGTATGGACAGCTTGCTATATGCGGTCTGCGCATAATATTCGAGTGGCGAGTTCGATGGGCGTTCTTTTATTTCTATGTTTATTGCGAAATTGATATTTTTTTTATTGGTTGAGCGCTCCGGTTCGCAATTGGTCATATTGTGTTCGGTCTTATCAATCGAATTTGCAGTTGGTCTTTTCTTCGGTCACCATAAGCCCTGACTTCGGTTGAACCGGATTCGCAGCTGGTCTTTTCTTTTCTGCTGCATTCTGTTCTTCATTTGCCTTTTTCTTACGGAAGATATACCGGTTTGCAGATGGTCTATTCTTTGGTTGCAAATCAAAAGTCTGTTTGAGGGAGGTCTTTTTCCCTGCTGGGTTATTCCGGTCCGCAGTTGGTCTTTTACTTTGACCTTGGTTTATTAGTCCCGTTCGCAGTTGGTCTTTTCTATGATTGGGTTTCCCCCTATTCTTGGTCTGTTGTAATGATTGGCAGTTTAGTTTCTGCGATTGGTCTTGTCTCAGTCACCACCATCAACGCGTAGTATGTCAGTTGCCGTGACGGCCCCTGGAACTAAACCTAGCCGTTACGATACGTCAATCGCAAGGGGGCCGTCAGTGCCGATTGAGACGCAGGACAGACCACCTGCGTTTGGATTGAATTGCAGCTATGAGAAACCTACGGACGTGGTTCGGGCTTGTGTTGGTTACTGGATGGGTTCATGTCCTGGTAGGAACGGGTGAGGACTTTTTTTTTTATTTCTGTCTTCAGGAGCTCAAACCATTGGTAGATCTTTGTTGTGCATGTTGGATTTCTTTGCAAGTCACGCTGTAATTCTCGCGATATTTTTCGATTTTTCATTTGAGTCAACTACAGTATCTCTCGGAAGAGATATTGCAGCTATCGTATGAGTTTACACAGTTAAAATGCAGCGTGTTGGTGTTATGGTTTTTTTTAGGATGAATTCTTTCTCCTTGCATGACGAGCAATACCTTCGGGTAAAGTTAAAGTTTATAACAGTATTTCACAGAGAAATATTTCATAAGTTAGCTTTCAGACTGAGACGAACATTTAAGTTTTTGATTCTTACCAACATTGTGCTAAGGAGATATCATTCTTTTAGACGGATATATAATCGATTTAGACGGATATTTCATTGTATATATTATATACGGAGATATTATTTTAGACGGTGATTTATTTATTTTAGAAGGAGATATCATCATTCACGGAGATATCATTCTTTTAGACGGGTATATAATCGATTTAGACGGATATTTCATTGTTTTAACGGAAAATTTTGTATATATTATATACGGAGATATTATTTAAGGAGATATAATCATAATTCACGGAGATATTCTTTTAGACGGATATATAATCGATTTAGACGGATGTTTCATTGTTTAAGACGAGTAAAAAATATATATTTACCGAGTTATCATCATTTTAAACGGAGATTTCATTGTTTTATACGGAGGGACGGAGATTTTTTCTTTTTTTGCAGGTATTTTGTTTGTAAGACTGATGTATCATTGGTTTAGACGGAGATGTCATTGTTTCACGCGAACATGTTCTTTCAGACAGAGATATCATAGAGAGAGTTTGTATTATATCAGTTGGAGATATCAAGTGGGTGTTTCCGTCCTTTCACTAAATAAATCCTTCGTTTTGATACGGGGGTGCGTTGCAACAGCAACCAAAACGCAACTTCAGTTGTATTAATTTTGCCTTCAAACATACAAAGAGACTTGTTTTTACCAAAGATTTAGTTTCAATCTGAGAGCTCGCTAACTGTAAAGTTCGTGCAAGTATAAATCACTTGGAGGAATATTTGTTGAAATGCCGTTGAGGATTCCAACATTCAACGTTGCTTAAAGCCCTAGCTCAACATTGGTAAGAAGAAAAACAAAAATGTTCACAGATACCTTACATGGTATAAAGATAATGATGGTAGAAATCTGTTTTTGAAATATTTCTGCCTGAAGTGTTATGATTTTTAAATAATAAATGAAATAAGATCCAAAATTAGTTTTTGTTTCAGTAAGTACACAAATGCTGAATGCATTTTTACCGTTTTCTTGCAAATGAACCAACGAAATGAGCTGACATTTTCACAGGTTGGTTTTATTACAAGTATCTTGATTTGTGCAAAGAATGGAAGCATTTACAGTTAGTTTACCAAAGTTGAGCTGGGGCTTTCATTGTTTAGAATGCTAATCTAAATAGCATGCAAGCATCATACGAATAAACACTAAATTCCTGAGAATTTTTAACTGTTTTTCTATTTTTTTATTTATTTCATTTTTTTGTTTTGTTTTTGTTTTTGTTTTTTGCTTTACCAAAACGTGACAGCCAAATATGAGGAAATTTTAATACGTTTGCTGAATACTGTGTTTATTGAATACAAGCAGATGGAAATGAACCTATTCCGGGAAAAAAGCAATGATCTATTATTCTTTTACAAAATATTGCCCGGTTATAAAATGATATATGTATGGTAGCAAACGGCTGCAAAATCATTATTATTCCAACGATCAATCAATATTAACTGTTATTATTGTTTCAGTCAAACTCGAGTCAATCACTCTCTGTTGGCTGCTCTGCTGTGACAGGCTGCTAAAATGAACTGAAGAACTAGGCCTACTCACACCTCTGCGGTTAAATTTCACGGTCAAAAAAATATATGGCGAACGTCTCCGTAGTACCGGTGATCAGTTATCAGTATTTCACTCTCTCCGTTGTCTGTCAACGAGCCGTTCAACTTCAGATCAGTCGTTGTGTCACTGTAATCAGTCGCGTAACTAAGGGGTGGGGACACGGGGGGCACATGCCCTCCGGTTGAAATCTTGACTTTTGAGATTAAAAATTACCAGATCAAAATGTCACATTTTATGTAGTAATTTCAATGTTTTTAAAACTATTTTTTTTATTTACACACGCAGAATGTATTTTGTTTTACCTCAACACGTCAGATGAAAGCTGGAAAGGGGCTTGTTTAGGAAAAATAAAACGGAAACTGCACTTTTAGTTGGCCAAAAGTGCCCCTTAGGAAAAAATGGTGCCCCCCTACAATTTTACCCTAGTTACGGCGCTCAGCTGCACGTATTGTCCCATTTTCAACCCTTGGAACTCATATTACTCCCATACTTAAAACCTTCCACTGGCCCCCGGTAGGCGACGGTATTATTTTTAAGCTGTTGATCGTTTTTCATGCCTTGCATGGTTCTGCTCCCTACTGTAATAGAAGCTTAATAGTTGAAAATAAGCCCACTAGACGTCTTCGTTCATCTGATTCTCTATCATTGCTCTTTCCTCAGACACGCAGTTATTAGGGGAGAGATCTGGCCCTTACCTTTGGAATAAGCGCCCACTCAGAATACGTAATATGTCTTTCCTCAGCGATTTAAAAGTTGCCCTCAAAACCCATCTCTTGCTCATGTAGGACCATCTGGTTCATATCTCCTTGTGCTTGTATTTGATGTTGTTTATAATGCTTTGCTTAAGAGATTGACTATTTGTATTATGTAATTATTATATTGTTTTGGAACATGTTAGTATTTATTTATTTAATTTTTTGCACCGCGCCACAAGTGTCAATGTTTTGACGGACGCGGCGCGTTATAAGTGCTCATGTTATTATCGTTTAGAGAGTCTAAATTTGTTTTAGATTTGACGTCCATATTTTTGTTTCTCATTTAGTAAAGTTGCCGTTATATTGTAGGAGATATTATGCATTGTAAAAGGTTCGCGATATTGAGACTATATTACCAATAACATTATTTTGACAAAAGTATTTTAAAAAGTCGTCAGCGGTCTTCATTTGAAAATTTACTGGGATGATTTTTTTTTTTTAGTTTTTGTTTGTTTGATATTTTACCTCCCCTTATTGAGAACATGCTTTCTTGGGTTAGGTCGGTTGCACCCCTAAACCATGAGGAGGGGCCAAGGCACTTAATTACAAAGTACCAGTATGTTTGTAAACAAAAGTTGTTTACTCAAACCCCCCCAAGTTTCCTGGTGAATGCCGGTTTTGCCTGGTTTGAACCATCGGCCCGTAAATCGACACCCAAACACCACAGCCCAGTGCAACTCTAATGTGGCTTTATGGAAGAATTTCCATGATCACCCCCTCTTGAAAAAATTAAAAATGATGGTGTGAGCACGTGATCTTTCTTTCGTAAAACTCACAAAATTGTTTTCTAAGGTCTAGAAGCCACATATTTGGACAATGTCGTCGTGTGCCCAGTAAAAGGACGTGACGACATTTTGAGACTTACAAAGAATATATAATATAAATTATAATAAAAGAAAAAAAACCATTAAAATTAATAAACCGCAGCGGGGCCGTTTTTTATGGTTGTGAGGGGACGACAACCAAAGACAATTTTTTACATAGCCTCATTGTTCGGTTATTCTTTACAATTTAACAACGAACATTTCTCCTATCTTTTTTAATTATGCTTCCGCGTTAAATACTGCAACTATTTTGTCACAAAACAGATGTGCTTTTATCAAAGGAAGATTAGTGATATCTCGCCCAGAACTCGCACTAAAATATTCTTTGTGAGAAGCAGTTTTACATAATTTTTCATCAAACTTGTTCTGGATAAAAATGGCATGCAAAGTAATTTTTCTGATTCAGTGCCGAGAATTCGTTTGAAATCACGGCATTGGAAACTGAACCGCATTTTTTCTATTTTTATAGAAATATTCTGCCGCTGACTTCCGTGTTAAATATAGAATGACAAAGCAATCCATCGGCTGTTCTATGTCCAACACCGGGTGGCGATATTTATTCCGAGAATAAATATGTCTTTTTTCTGTTTGATGTTAAACCTGTGTTTAAATTTCATAAATATTCCAAAATAAATGATAAATTGTAACATTGTTTTAAAACAGTACAATAATAGTACTACAGATAGGTGATGGGATTGTGCCTTTGATGCTGTGAGCATGGAATCTGGCACGCAGTCAGAGCCGCGCCGCAACTAGGGTAAAATTTTAGGGGGGCAAAAGGGAGGGAGGGACACCATTTTTCCTAGGGGGCACTTTTGGCCAATTAAAACTGTAGTTTCCGTTTGTACTTTTCCTAAACAAGCCCCTTTTCAGCGCTCTTCTGAAGTGTTAAGGTAAAACAAAATACATTCTGCGTGTAAATGATACAAAATAGTTTAAAAAACATTGAAATTACTACATAAAAGCTCATAAAATGTAACATTTTATTCTGGTATTTTTTAATCTCAAAAGTCCAGATTTCAAATGGGGGGCACCCGGGGGGGGGGGGGGCACGGACATCAGTTGGGGGGCATGTGCCATGTTGCCCCTTAGTTACACCACTGAGTCAGAGTATTTGCTCCCCCCCAAAAAAAAAACAAAAAAACAAACAAACAAACAAACAAACAAACAAAAACCAAAAAACAAAAACAAAAACAAAAAACAAAAACAAAACAAAACAAAACAAAACAAAACATAACAAAACAAAACAAAACAAAACAAAACAAAACAAAACAAAACAAAACAAAACAAAACAAAACAAAACAAAACAAAACAAAACAAAACAAAACAAAACGAAAAACAAACAAAACAAAACAAAAACAAAACAAAAAACCCACTCAACATTACTGGACAAATAAAACTATAGCTATTAGATTGAAGTGCCGTAAACAACACAACTCCATCACCAGGAGCTAGTCTAATTTTTAAAATATTGTCACACAACTTCATCAATATCTAGTGGTTAGGTCATGTAGAATGCAAGAATCTTTACTCCACGAGAAACCACCAGAATATGTCAATATAATGTCGCTCTTGCGGAACAAAATAAAAATCTATTTTTCTAATTTCATTCTGATATGGAAATGTTTCCCTCGCCTTAGATTCCTCGCTATTTGTTGAAAATATGCTTTATGGTCAAGAAAAAGTATATAAACAATGTTATATTGACTACGTTTTCAGTTTTATTTCCTTGATAGTGTTTTGTTGCATATGTAAGAAATTGTTGTCAATTTAGACGCAATTTCTTCTGATGATTGTGATGACTTTGTAAGTTCGAACTAAATAAACTATTTCTCATCATCATCAGAATTATGACCTGCTGTTTTGAAAAAATTCCCAGTGAAGTTTTTTTATTATTATTTTGAAAACATTGTGATTGCTTCACATTTGACGACATGTAAATATCTCAGCGTCAGTAAAACGGATGTGCAAGCAGAACAAGGTTGACCGAGAAGTCACTTCGTTCTTGGCAAGTCCTTTATAATGTAGATTTGTCACAATAATTGATTAAAACAAAACAGTAGGTAAACCGCCACCTGCCACTTGACGACGAAGTTAAATTGTCCGGCGTGAAATTAGATTAAAGTTTTAGCTGGAACCGTACCGACCTTCCTATTTTTCCTCCCCGTGTCTTCCCCCATGTTGTCTAAAGCAATAATTGCAAGAGTTAAATCAAATCATCGGGAGGAAATCAAGAAAGAAACAAATAAATTGAAGTCTCACCTTCATTCCACAACGCCCTAAAATGTCTTGAGCACATTTGGGGTTCTCCACGCAGCGTGTTCTTGAGTAGTAACCGCTATGACGTCACTGTAGGTGCTGTAAGCTGTGGTCGTTACCATGAATTCCGTTGTTATTCGATTAGCTCATTAGTAGCGTTTTGGGCTCTGCAATGAGGTCGTCAGAAATGCTTCACCTTGTCGCCGATCCACGAGAAAGGCCGTATTTACCGCTAGACAAATAAAACACCACACCCCGGCGAAGAACACGGTCAAATTTGACCCAGATTTGGGGCCCGGGAGCCTAGAAAAAAATAATCTGCACGGCTCGGGAATCAAGGGCGACGCTAACAAAATAACATTAGCCATTAAGATGCAAGTGCTGAATCTACGAGGATTGCGTAGTGCACGAACCCTCTTTTACCAATACTTGTACTCGATTAGGGTTTACCTGGATTGTGCACTTCCGCAACCTGAGGTGATTCGAGAGAATTGTCAGTTTATTTTTGAACGTAATCTTGTATTTCATATAAGCAGTGATATCATAAGCACCAACAAGTACAAAGATATTGACAGTGTAGGGAGACCGCCAAAATTAGGGCCGGATAGCCCGGTAAAGCGCCGGTATGTCAATCCACGGGTTGCAGGTCTAAATCACGCCCAAGTCATTTTTTCTGGGTTCACCTCAAAATTTAACTAATAGTAGTGATGATATAACAAAACTGAATAATTTTAAAAACTGATAATAGTTAGTAAACGCGGCGCAGTTATTCGATGCTATTCTCAACGACTGTGCCAGTTAAGTAATTGACGTTGTGTTTGTCATGTTTATGTATTCGTTGGTTTAAGCCAGTGTTTTGTAGTCCGGACCAGCAACCGTGAGACCAAGACTGAGACCAAGACACAGACCTGCAGGCCCAAGACTAAGACCAAGCAACCGATTCGCCTAGCCACCGTCGCTTACAAGCGAGCTGTCAAAGCATGACCGCCTGGCTTATAAACCTCCCGTGATGTTATCATGGTATCACAACAGAGCATCCACTCTAATAAGCGAGGCGGATTTAGAACGGTTTATTTAGAAGGGTATGGGGAGCCGCGTTATCATGATACGTGACCGCCTCGCTTCTAAACTACGGTTGATACTCACTCAGCTGTTGTAAAAACTACAGAAGCAAGCCGTAAAATATTTCATCAGCATTGCTTAATTTTGTGTAACATGAAGAAAAACAAATCGTTTTGCATCAAGAACGGGGGAAGTTCTTTTACCCAAGATGTTGCTGGCCGTCCTGTATCCCCCCTCCACTCAACGTTGCTAAACAACTGTTTTCTTGACCTGCTTTCCATAAAAGCAACATTCCTTAATTGCACATGAATATTTTATATTGGGGAAGAAATGCCCTTTTTTTGTTTTTTCACATTTTGACTGTGACCTCGACCCTTGGAGAGAACCAGTCGATACCAGCACTTAACCATTCCTTACTTTAGCCTCGTAAATTTATAAAGACTAACTCTCTCCCGTAACCACCACCACCCCCCCCCCCCGCCCTTCCCATCCATTAATACATTACGTGTAGCATCACTCGTTCAAAGTGTGAAACTGATGTACCTTTTACCTATGCTCATCAATTTTTATAGCGTTTTTGACTAATCCGAGCAGCTCGTTCATAGGCGTTTACACCACCGCAGCTGTGACCGCCGCCGTACATAATGCGCGCTGACGCGCCACTGTCGTGTCGCGTGCGTGCGGCGGCCATGCGGTTGTGTAAAACACCACGAACAAGCACTGCTCAGAGTGTAAAGAACAAATGCAGTCATATTCGCTCAGTTGCGTTCATTAATTATACGGCTCAAGAGAATGGCAAAAAGGTAGGCATTATTTGTTTGGCCAGAACTCTACACTCCTCTTTACTGATTATATTTGAAATGATATCTCATGGGGATAAAAAAAACCTTTGTTGAATTAGAATGGGTGACGGCGCGGTGTTATCAGGTTTCACGGCACCTAAACATTTAATTACTGTATTCTTTATTAGATTGCTCAACGGGATAACTATTTTGATGAATGTTTTTTTAAATAAAAAAAAACTGTAGTGATCGTTTATTTTTTTCTTAAAAAAGCATGATGATTTTTTTTATAAAGTAGTTCAACGTTTAAAAAACCTCGGGCAAGGCTGTAAACAACGCCGGAAAAAGTTGGTATCTATTGACCCGAAATGTGAACGGGGATGAAGTTGTCAAGGGCATTGCATAGCAGAGTCAGCCAGGCTTGTTGTGCCGTGTAATTCACATATTGTACCCATGGCTTCCCTCCCAGTGAATGCCTCATTACCCAATATCAGTCAGGTGTCTTATTTTACCTCGTTCCTGAAGGTTCCAGCTTTAGTTATAGCTCCTAAGCAGAAGTAAAGCAAAATGTAATTTCTAAGCAGTACCGTAGCTGACAGAGAACCAGTCCAGAAGCAGTACTTCGTAAACAGCATGTTTGGTGTCTGGTAACCTTCTTTGTCTGTGCTTAGTATTTTTCTTCTTCATGGAAGCTGTACCTGCATGGTTTGTCAAAATATATCGAAACAACGGCTTTGGCTTCCACTCGCTGCGGCTTAGGCTCCGTACAGTCTTACGGCTGACGAAGCCGTACAGTCGTGAATTCGAGAGATAAAAATAAAGGCAAAAAAAAAAAAAAAAAAAATGCATAAGCTGTCTCGGAACTTACTACGGAAGCTTAAAAAGAACATGCGTGTTATGCTCTGCAGTGGCGTAACGGAATGGGGGAACCTATAAGATGGAACCAAAGCCGTAGCCGTGGTTTCGTTAGTTAAAAATAAAGGCCAATAATAAACGAAAAATTGCATAAGCTGTCAAGGAATTGACTACGAGAGCTTAAAATGAACATGCGCGTTATGCTCTGCAGTGGCTTATTACCGAATGGGAGAGAAGCACGGAAACCTTGTCCCGTTTACCCCCTCTCCTACCCCCACCCCAATGAAATGTCTACGAAGCTGCTCTGGCTAGTACACTGGCTAGAATCCTGGCGTTGTATCATTCCACGACCGCGTGTCGTGGATGACTCCAAGACTGTTTTACTGTTTCATTCTCTGTTGTCGATGCGGACTGTTAAAAAAAATCCGTCTTTCGGGAATGGTGAAATACTGGGTTGCAGTACGTCAAATATAATGCATTATAAACACTGACAAATGAGATCATTATTTCCGATAGAAGCAACGGACCATTTTCATTGTATCTTCTACAGCCTGGCCTTTTTAATTTAATTTGGCTTAAAAAAAATTGTTATAACAATACGATATCAATTAATGGCGAAATTTTGGCTGAAGCGGAACAAACTTTTAAAAGCTTAGTCCATTTAGGCACGTTGCTGCTTTATACATGACATCCAAAAATAACTGCTGACATTATAATTGAATTAGAACAGGGCAGCTATTATGTCAGGGTTTGTAAATATGTTTTTTTTTTTAGCAATAGGACACTGTGTTAAAAAACGTTAAGAGTTTGTTCATCAGTACATCCAAGATCAGACACGATATTGTACCTTTGCACAAAGTCTATTGTTACACTTTAACACTACTAGATTCGGGAATCCTGGAAAGAGACTAAAGAATCGAAGCCAATTCCTTGTGTGTTCCATGGCATTTTCTGGCAGGCGAGATACTGTAAAATATTCGAATGAGAAAATGTACATTTTGTATCTGAGTTATTATCAAACAGTTTCAAGGATTGTGAAAATAAACCGCCAACCGTTGGAGGTGTGTGCCATTTCTTTCTAAAACATACACGGCGCAATCTCCATAAAAGTCGACTTATTTTATGGTATAAGTCGACTTGTCTTGGTAATTTACCACGCCAAGTCGACTTAATTTATGGAATAAGGCGACCTGTCCTGATAGTTTACAACGCC
This sequence comes from Marthasterias glacialis, assembly GCA_911728455.2. Lineage (NCBI taxonomy): Eukaryota > Metazoa > Echinodermata > Asteroidea > Forcipulatida > Asteriidae > Marthasterias > Marthasterias glacialis. The sequence continues at coordinate 24,951,528 of OU452225.1, forward strand.
AAGTCGACTTATTTTATGGAATGAGTCGACATGTCTTGATAATTTACCACGCCAAGTCGACTTAATCTATGGAATAAGTCGACATGTCTTGATAGTTTACAACGTCAATTCGACTTATTTTATGGAATGAGTCGACTTGTCTTGGTAATTTACCACGCCAAGACAACATAATTATTTTATGGAATTGTCATGATGTTTATCTCGTCAAGACGACTTCTTGAACCTAAGAAGTTGACTTGTGATAATTTATCAGGTCAAGTCGACACCTTAGTTTCAGTAGAGGTCGACTTGGCTAGGTGTAATTATCTCGTTATCTGTATATAAAAAGTGGTGTGGTGCTCCTGGAACTCCGTACATTATCTGAAAATATAATCAGAATAAAACAGCAGCATTGGCCAAGTTCGCACAAGAACCATTTTGTCGACAAGCGGCCGATATTAACTGGTAAGCATATTGAAAGACTTGTGTCGGGTACCAGGCATTATCGGCTTCTAGTCGACACATGTTGATTATGTGAATTTGGTCATTGTTATAATATACTTCATGTGTTGTACGTATAGCCCATATAAGTATGGCCCACAATCATCTCCGACAAGGTTTGTCGAGCTTGGTTTTGTCAGATATAATAGGTCGGACGAAATGGTCTGTAGTTGTCTTACATAGGGGCCCAGTCGGACATCATGGTCTGTAACAAACATATCTCAAAGTGTGGTTCTAAAGACTTGAAAGCATACAAGAATATCACTTTTTTAAACAGTTACTAAATGCTGTGCTCTAACTTGTTTCAGAAATAGTATAACATACCATTATTAGACTAGTGTAGTCTGTTGACAAGAAGGTCCTACCGAGCAATCACCCCCTCCCCCTCTCCTCGCCCACAATGTAAAATGTGATATTTAAGGATAGTTGCTGATTAAAAGTAAGGGGGTGGGATGCACGGCAATCAGCTTCAGAGTTTCCAAACATTACAATAATTGCCTCACCGTACCTTACCTTTAAAGCCAACTGTAATTAACGGAAGATGGATGTTCCGTTTTCTACGCGAGTGCTTATTGGAAAGGATGCCTTGTCATCCAGTCTCGGTGACTGCCGCAGATAAACAATGGCAATCAAGTATGGCACATACGAAACAAATAGGTCGCTTTGGAGGCCCAGTCAATATATTAAGCAAAACTAATAAGGCCCGCATTTGTCGGTGACAAATTTACTGTATGAGCTTTAAATAGGATTTTTTTTTACGACACGTTCAATGTCAAGCGTTTGTGTTCGAAAAATTACTCATGATTAGGTAAAACGCAGGAGAAAAAGGTCAAATTGGGCCTTATTGGATTGTTCAAGGCCATTTAAAGGTATAATAAGACACTGCAGCGGTTAAAAACGACTTCTTTTTCTTGTTCTTGTTACAAATATCTTGATTTGGGCAAAGAATGGAAGCATTTACAGGCAGTTTGCCAATGTTGACCCGGGGTTTTAAAAAATACGGCCAGCTGGTTTTGAGACATCCGCGCCGTACCGGTCCATTCTTGACAAATATTTACACTGTGGATTCTAGGCCAAGTTCAGATGGCCGTATTGTTAGAGCTGAAAGCGTCTACTTTCGCATATTTGGATGCAAAAATACAATTAAAAGCTGTGTGTCGCCGAGTTTGTTCATCTTAAATGCCTCCTTTGTATCTTAACCTATATTAAACAATAAATACCTGAAATAATAATTAAAGTGTTAAGTTTCATTATTCACAATCATTACGCCTTTTTGAACACATTTGGACCTCGATGCTAAGCTTTTAGATAATAAAAGAAATTAACTTAACGATGATAATGGTAGGAACACTTTCCTTGAAATATTTCTGCAGAAGTGTTATCGTTTTTAAAATGAAATAAGATCCAAAATTAGTTTTCGTAGCAGTGAAACGAAAACTCTGCCTATAGGAATGCGTATAGAAAATGCTGAATGTTTTTTTTTTTTACCGTTTTTTCGCAAATGAAGCAACGAAATGAACTGACATTTTCACAGGTTGGTTTTATTACAACAACAAAAATGTCTTGATTTGTGTTTGATTTATACAGGACCTAGCAGGCCTGTCTTTGGTCCTTTTCGAAACCACGACTTGGGCTTATAGGCTCCGGCTTAGGCTCTTGTCAGTTGTTTTGAAAATGTACATTTTCGTCACGGGGCTTCAAACAGGCGGACGGTGCCTGAGCCGGAGCCGAAAGCCTAAGCCGTTGTTTCGAAAACGGCCATAGACTGGGAGGAGTGGACCAGTAAAACGAATCCCCCAATGTGGTAACCATGGCGTTCTATAATCGACGGCTATGCGGCGATTTTTTTTTCCCACGAGGAATTTTTTTTAAATTTCAGCCAAGAAAGTCGCCGCCTAAAACGTAGAAGTTGCCGGCTTAAATTTAACAAACACATCCGCCTAAAAAGAAGACAGTCACCGCCAAAAAGAAAAATCGCAGCGTAAAATGACCAGGGGTGGATTTCACAAAACTAGTCCTAACTTAGGACTAGTCCTAACTTATGACTAGTCCTACAAGTTAAGACTAGTTACTCGTCCTAACTCCAGATAAGACTAGTTCTAGCGCTTTGTGAAATCCACCCCAGGGGTGGATTTCACAAAATATAGTCCTAACTTATGACTAGTCCTATAAGTTAGGACTAATTACTCGTCCTAACTCGAGATAAGACTAGTCCTAGCACTTTGTGAAATCCACACCAGGGCCTGATATCGTGGAGCTACCTAAGCACAAGTATAGCTAAGCACAACCAAAGTAAGGTCACCAGCCAAAATACATTATCCCGTCTGTGACTGGTGTCCTGCTCATTTTTGAGAAACAGAAAAATCGTTCATCAATATATTATTTTCTGTTTAAAAGCAGCTCTATGAAATTGGGCCCTGGAAAACCTACATAGACTCTGCCCAATTAGGAGAAAGACCTGCTCCCAGAACCTGCTACAATAAATATAATAAAAACAAGAAATCTGATACACGAAATTGCAAATGGGCTGGTTTATTGGTTGCCGAAAGGCTTTGAGCGGCTGTTGTGGCACGATTCAAGAGCGTTCGTAATATGCAACTTCACGTGCAATAGTATTTTTGTGACCCACTTTCAACAAAACACCAGAAAGATCTTTGGAGGAGGTTCTACAATAAAAACAAATAATGGAAGGGTCGAGAAAGACCTAATAAACAGTAGAAGTGGTAGTTACAGTTATTGTTATTATGGTGTTTCGTACCTTGAACAATAATAAACTAAACTAACAACATTGTTGCTTACAAAAGCATAGCCACTTAAAGTATCTTTTGACAATCCGGCAGCAATCCTTAACTACGAATTCCTTAATCACGTCTTATGAATATCGTAATTACGGATTAGGAATACCGTCATTACGGATGACCTTTCCGTAATTACTTACTAGGTATCTGTTAATACGATTCCATTCCCCTGTAAATATGAATTTAATAAACCATTATTATGGTAATCCTTGATCACTATGTGGTAATCCATAACGACGGGTTATCAATATTCAAGTGACACTAACGCACTTTTGTAAATTACAATCCACCGAATGTAAAAGAACCAATAATACAAGATGCGGTTCTTTGCTGTTTTAAAGTACTATACCCACGCTGCTCGTCTACTTTTGAGACGACTCCTCAAAATGTTTAACACTAGTTTGCTTTTTGACAAAACATGTGGCGCCACGTCCCCTTTGTCAGCATGCCGCATTTGTTTTCCCGCCAGACCGTAGCAACCCTGTCACGCTATACTTAAAAGAAACCGGAGTCATTACAAACTCGTCCATTCGAATAATAGGTATGAATGCCATCCAGGGCCTCGTGTCAGAAAATAATAATTCTTTCCCTTGCTTGCTTTGGGAACTTTTCGTGACCGCGTGGGCAGGGCGCTGTCTGTATATTTTATGTTTCAGTATATAACCAAGCCATTGATGATTATTCGTTGGTTCTGTGCGTCCCCGTATGTGTGACGTGATTAGGATCACGTTCCATTTTTCAAATGTATTATTTGCATGACATGATTTTGAGCACGAACTGTGGTTTTGTCTTTTTCTGTAGGAATGAGTGTGAGCTTTGTTTCCCTGCTTTAACTGGGCGTTGTCTTTTTAAAGAAGGAGAAAATTGTGCTCAGTAAAAAAAAAGCAGGAATCCGCGGTTTTAAGCAGGGCCCATTCTTCAACGGGCTGCTTGAGCACAACAAAAAATTCATGCTGACTTAAAATACGGTTACAGCTGAAATACTATGTCACATGTGTTGTGACTGGTTTTGCTTAGCAGAAACTTAAGAAAACATATCTGCCCAAACAGCTCTGTGCAATCGGCAGGTTAACAATTTCTTGATAATGCCAAAAAACAATGTTCTGTTTCCGATTACATGCCATTTCAAAATAGGGTCGGTAGGTCGGGAATTTATCTTTTTTTTACAGTTTTTTTTACTTGGGTAATATTGATTTAAAATACAATACAATACAATAGGTTTAATAATTTCTTATTTAATTAACCCCTCTATACTAAAGTAACCGTATCCTGCAATTCTAGTTCAGGCCACCACTAAGTAAAATAGTAAGTTTGGCGAAAAAAAACGCTAGGCAAAAATCATTTCAGCACGAGGCGAAGCGATACAAGCCGAGTAAAATGGAAAAGCCAGATTTCATCGAATGATATTCAGCGACAATGCCCGAACGAAATGCAGCCCATATTGTTTATCTAACTCACAAATAGATCCTTGTCATTTGAATTTTGTTCACAATAAACACAAAATAGACACGGAAAATCGTTCACCCACGCTCTGAAAATTCTTTAAAATCTTTCTGTAGAACGTGGACGATTCCATAATTTATAGAGCCACCTTGTCTGCCGTTACACGAACTTGCATCGTTTGTACAACGAGCGGGACCGATTATTTTGAAAACGATGCTGCGAAGATAACACGTGACGAACGAAACACGAAACATGTGCAACAAAAGTGCGCACTGGATTTGTTATAGCTCTGCGTTTGTACGTGCAGTTCGCACCCGCAGTTAGCAATGATCATCAACTGCACGTCCAAATCTTTTAGGCGTTCAAGTGCTGACGTCATTGAAAAACTGAAAAACTTTTAATTTTTTTTGTGTCGTTTTCTGATGGCTATTTTTAATAAGAAATACATCATTTCGATGTTTCAGGTATGTTGTCTATCCTTTATTTGTTCATGTTGTTGCTTGGTGATGTCATATAATTCAGTACAGGGTCCAAAAAGACTGAATGTGATTGTAATAAATATTATTTGGCAAAGAAGACTTTTGCCGCTTGCAGAGTCACTAGTGTGTCACTGTCGGTTGCAGCACAGTACACACTACTCGAACAACGCTACGGACGGGGAGCTAGATTAGTTTCTACGGCTTGGGTTGATGTTTTACCGACCGCGGTGTCGGCGCACGAGAACTACGACCACTTTATTTTCATGTTCATTTCATAGTGACGAAGTCGATCTCCATTTTATGTATTTATTTGTTATTATTATTTTTTTTTCAATTGATTAATTAATTCATTATTTTAAGCCGCCGAAAAAGGAAAAAGTCGAATAAAAAGTTTAGGGTCGCGCCATAAAATCAGGGTCGGTCGGTAACCGGAAACATTTTTTGGGGGGCCTAGGCAGCTATAGTGAAATTCAGAGTTCTTTTCAGAGTCGACCATTGTTCTTTTCGGAGTCAACGCTTGTTCTTTTTATATTCAACCTTGCTCTTTTTAGAGTTTACGCTGTATTTGCAGAGTCGAATCTTGTTATTTTCAGAGTCAAACTTTTTTTTCATTTCAGAGTCAAACTTTTTTTTTTTTAGAGTCAACCATTGTTCTTCTTAGAGTCAACCATTGTTCTTCTTAGAGTCAACCATTGTTCATTTCAGAGTCAAACCTTGTTTTTTCAGAGTCAAACCTTGTTCTTTTTAGAGTCAACCGATGGTTGTTCTTCCATGGACAAATTTCTCTCGTTATTTAAAGATTCAACCCTGGCTCTTGTCAGAGTCTTCACGCAATTAAATGTCCAAAGTGCTGCCCCAAACCTCACGAGAGTGAGAGTTGCTTACCTTGCCCTTTGCATACAGCCAATAAAGCTATTTAAAAAACTCAACGAGTCTTACACGTCTCGCTAGCATATGCGTACCCAGTCACCAACAGAATAAACTTGATCGGGTATCTTCTATATTTGAAGTTTTATTTGATTCTGAAGGCGTCCTGAATTCACGGTCAGCACTGTGAAAAACACTAATTTGGTCTCTCTGGTTTTATATTCTGTTTATACACTGCGCTGAGTCATTACCATAAACAAAAGACAAAAGAACAAAAGACGCACACACAATGCTTAATTCTGAAATCTTCATTTCACTTACGTCTGCAGAAGGTTTTCATTCCTGGAAAAGGCACATTGTCCGTGAAAAAGAAGGAGTTTTTTTAATTTCGCGTTTACTGTACCAATGTGAAGTAGGTCATTGAAGGAATAGACCTATATCATGGTGCGGCCATCTTGATTTTCTCTCATTCAAATCAATGTAACCAAACCGAGGCTGGAAGGAGATTAATCTGGTTCCTTTTTGTACAATGAGTAGTAGCATTCATTATTATTATTGGATACAAGGAACATGACCAAGATAGTGGAAGCATGATAAAGGTCTATTGCCAAAGTAAAAGTCATCTCTCAGAGCAACTTCCAATGGGAAATGAAATCGGTTTTGAAAATGCTTTTTTTTTTTACTACACGGAAATGTGAACACAGAGTATAATGTGTCTTCTTGATTATTTAAAAGGACGATTTCCCAAATAACAACATTCCAATTTAATTGTTCTAATTTTACTTTCTGTTTTTGTCGAATAGTTTCAGCCATGGAGGATCCGAACAGTGTGTTCTGCCCCATTAACCCATGTCGGAACAACGGTACATGCATCAACATGCTTCGTGAGTATAATGTCAATGGAGGGAAATGTTATGCATGAGACAATTGTAAACTCTTTGTTAGTCCTACGTGAATGTTTTCATTTTTAATTATGTTTGGTGCCGAATAACAATACTAATGCACTTTGTGTGGTTTTCATCTACAAGTTAATGAGGGAGATTCCACATTTGTTACGCACCATTATGTCTGCTATGGACTGTGATATTCGACGGAAATTTTGAACCGTTATGTCCAACCTATTGTGTCTAACGGAAATAATGAGTCGGATATAACGGTTTGTCAGCTAAAATGGGTCGGACATAATGGTTTGTTGGACACAATGGGTCGGACATAATGGTTTGTCAGACACAATGGGTTAGACATAATGGTTTGTTGGACACAATGGGTCGGACATAATGGTTTGTTGGACATAATGGGTCGGACATAATGGTTTGTCAGACACAATGGGTTAGACATAATGGTTTGTTGGACACAATGGGTCGGACATAATGGTTTGTTGGACACAATGGGTCGGACAAAATGGTTTTTCGGACACATAGGTTCGGACATAATGCTAAACACAATTTTTCTCGTCGGACTTAGTGGTCCATGTCTGACATATAAAGGTGCGTAACAGAACTTCTGCTGGTAACTTTTTGCTCAAACAAGAAATACATATTTTGCCATGAAGAAAAACACACCATTCAACGATATCAATAAGAATTTTGTACAATGTAATGATACTAGTATAAATATGCAACTTTTTGAAAAGTTGCCATCCGGAAAAGCTGGGTGACCTCATGGTAACTTTTGGGGCTGTTCACTACAACATTCTACTATCATGCATTTGTATGCTTTCTTTTGCATTATGCATGTCATGCTTCATTTTGACGCGCAGTGTGACTTTAAGTGTACTATAGGCAAAGTGTCTTTAAATATTAAATATTATCTCTGCATTTCAGATGGCATAGATAAACTGTGGTTATGCAGAATGTCAAATGTCAAAGCATTACTCAAAAATTGAAGGTGTGTGACAGAAACAGCTGTAAACATTTTCCAAACTGAAAGATTTTACCACTTTTTTGTCTTGACTCATTTAGGTCTAAATGGATGCTCACTTTTTAATCAATTTGATATCATCGCCTGAGAGGCATTTCCGTCAGTTTAATACTACTGTGTGTGTAGATTTGAACTAAATTTACAGGGTTTTTTTTCTTTTCGTTTTGACAACACAAAATAAGGACACTGACATGCTCGAAATACCCAGAAAAGGGCCTCAACTGTATTATACTGTTTCTCGAAAACTTAATACCCGATCATAGGCTACAAAATACAGGACTAAGGCATTTCATGAAAACGTGAGAATTTCCCACTATGGATTTCTCTGCTCAGGAACGAATGTTTTGTCATGCCTACAAATTTGACAGATGTGCTTTCCCCAGCCACAAGGTGGATGTGCTGACGTTATTTTCAGTTGACTTACTTAACATTCAAATAACAGGGTCGCCCTGAAACACAGTAAGCCAAGTAATCTTGTACGCTTCTCAGTCACGTCTCCAGCCGAAAACAAGACCAGACTGGTTGACTGAGAAATATAGACCGATACTTGTTCTTGCAAAAAAACAATAGGCAATTCGCATAAAATGGAAGACTCCAAAATTTGCACGAAAAAAAACCTTGCTGACCCGAAACATTTACCTCCCCAAATGTCACATAAATTGACATTAGTGCGATTAAAGGTGATCATTGGACGGCCATAAGGGGGACGTTTGTTTCGCACCATTATGTTCGACTAGGACTATTATGTTTGATGAAGAAATTTTGTCCACCCATTGTGTCCGACGAAAGATTACATACCACCTATTGTGTCCACGGACATAATGGGTCGAAATAACGGTTTGTCGGATACTGCCAGACGGACATAATGGTTTGTCGGACCAAATGGGTCAGGCATAATGGTTTGTCGGACAGAGTTGGTCGGACATAATGTTCCACGTCGGCCATAATGGTTTGTCGGACACTATGGGTCGGACATAATGGGTCCACGTCGGACATAATGGTTTGTCGGTCACTATGGGTCAGACAAAATTGGTTTGTTGGACACTATGGGTCAGACAACTAGCCCACGTCAGACGTTACGGAGCGTAACAGACGATAGACACATGCGGCCTTTTGCTGGGCACTCTTGGTACATTAGCAATCGCAACGGATGGTATATAATTTTCGGCAAATAAGCGGCCGATTCTATTTCGAGCTAAATAGTCATTCAATTTTACTTAACGTGTAAGCAATTTTTCTTTTGCGTCATGCAATTGAAAAAGATAACCATTCAATTTATCAATCTACTCGAACAGCATTCAAATTCGCAGCAGCTTTGGGCAGAAATCTCTAGTTCCGCCTACTCTGCAGATTTTGAATATCGATTTCGCATGGCTGAAGGTCCTCGAACTTGGTCTTGATCAGAATATTCACGCTCGACGTACGGCAAAAAAATATTGACACTCAAGAATTCCATTACAAAAGACCACGGATCTTCGAGGCAATGAGCAAATTTATTACCATTCTTAACGTCAGACTTTTCAAATACCGGCGTAAATTCCACCCACACCCCCACATAGCCTTGCGGGTGCAGTTATTATCATTATTATTATTTCTGGTAATGAAACCAAGGATTCATCGAAAGCGAACTTAATCACTGTAGCTCGGAAACCTGAGGAAACCTGTAGATAAGGATGCTTGCTATCTGAACCAGAAACACCGGGGTAAACCCCTACTCTTTCACGATAAGTGTTCTGGGTTCTTTAACGTGCACTATCCATCCTAGTTTATCCTAGTAATTTTCAATGTCACCTCCCCCAATCACTTTCCAACACCGATCTGCACCACTACTTATAAAAAAAATCAGTTAAAAATATCCGATGAGGCCAACCACATCACAAACCATGTCAAAATTACAAGCGTTTCGAAAAAAGACACGGTACGCAGAAATAACGTGTAGAGAAGTCACAATACATGCAATCTGCACAGCTTCCAGTACAAATTGCATTCACCGACCCCCGCCCCACCACCCCACCACACCCGCCAATAATTGCGTTATTATACTTTCCCACACTGCAAAAACCGGGGTGTTAAAGTGATCATCTTGATATCTATATGTGACAACACCGACATGGTGTTAGTTATCCCCATTGCTTTATCGTTGGTACAGTTAACACCATGTTGGTGTTGTCACATTAAGATACCAAGAGAATCAACTTAACACCCCAGTTTTTGCAGTGCAGATACGAACCTTACCAGCGGCGTAGCCAAGGGGGGCCTGGGGGGCATGTGCCCCCAGCAAATTTCCAGTGCCCCCCCCCCAGGTGCCCCCTATAAAAAGTGTAGATACATTAAATTCATTAAAAAACATGGTATCTGCCCCTGCCCCTGCCCCCCCCCCCCCCCCCCACCCACACTGAAAACATCAAACCACTGCATGCTCAAACTTTAGCATTCTTTTAAATGCTCCATTATGTGTCCAGCAAGAAGTGTCCATCGTTGATATCCCCAGTAGATTTGTCCTTAGTACCTAATACTGGTAGTAATCCTAGACAAAGCGTCTGAAAAAAAAAATGAAATTAGTAACATCTGGTAAAAGCAATTGAACGCCAAAGGTTTGTGCTGATTTATAGTGCATTTCCAACAATTTATCATTGTGATTAATAACTTGCAATTATATGGACACAAAAGCAAGCAAATTGGCCCAGTGGCATAATCATGGTAAATGATGTGTGCGTGTATGTGCAGTGTAATGTATACACGCAATTAATACATATATTGTCACAAAAAATATTTCCATTGAAAAAGAAGGAAAAAAAGTATTTATCCCATGGCACTTTCTTTCATATTACAATGTTGTATTTTCCCTATTAGCTGGATGCACGCTTTTTTTCTTCATGTGTAATTCCATTATGTTCACTGTTCAAATAAAATGATAAAAAAATAGAAAATACCTACACGAAGCCAGCATTTTAATTTATCTAAAGGGTTGAAAAAAGAAGAAAAACATTGTAAAACCAACTCAGGTGTTTATTTACTAAACCCAATAAGTTCCACAAAAATATGTATTGGAAATTTGTTTAGAGAATTTTTCATTCTGTAGTCATACTAATCCGTAATAACGAATCATCAATCCGTAATTATGGTAATCCGTACTATATTATAGTATTTAGATAAAAATGATAAAAAGCAGAAAATGCCTATGCGAAGTCAGCATTTAAATTTATCTAATGGGTTGAAGAAAGAAAAAAATTGTAAACCCAACTCAGGTGTTTGTGTACTAAACCCATTTTAGTTCCAGTAAAATATGTATTGGAAATTAGTTATGAAAAGTTTTCATTCTGTAGTCATACTAATCCATAACAACGAATCATCAATCCGTAATTACGGTAATCCGTATTACATTATATTATTACTTCGTATGTGACTGGTAAACCATGGTAATGGGTTGGTAATCTCACTAATGGATTAATGTTTATACTTTAAGCGTCACCGACAGGCTTTCGTGGTAGTATAAAGTGTTACTCCGTTTTACCGACTACTTGACGTTTGGAGCTTGTTGTTTGTATATGTACGACTGTTTCATGTTTGGTTCTTTTTTTCAGGTCCTGGAAGTAGTCGCTCCCTGTCGGTGTGTCAGGCTAACTCTTGCTACATGTTCATCAGGCAGGAAGCAACTTGGGAAGAGGCTGCCACCAATTGTACAGCCATGGGGGCGTCATTGGTTGCCATAGATACAACAGATGAGTCTCGCCTTCTGAAGGGCTTCATCAATGCCAATTACCTTCACCGTGAGTTATTTTTAATTTATATCAGTAGATTTAGGCCTTTTGACCCACTTCCCCTGACGTCATTATCACAACGATCTTAGTTTCGCCATTTTTGGAGTCAATGACCTCGTGTGTTTGACAGTGCAGTGCGCATTATAGGTGACGGAGCGTTTACACGGTTACCTTACTTTTTACGCGCATCTTGACTCACAAAGTGGCGAGCGTGTCCGACAGTAGCCACGTGTGACGTTGGAGCAAGGGATCCCAATTTCATATTTTGGTTAATCGGCAGTTTACATACAACATAAAAACAAAAACATAAGAAACCAAATATTGTATGAACGGGTCTTCACCACGATGTGGTAAAATCTTCCGTAGGGCACCCTTGAAAACTCAATGCTACTTCACAATGACACCGTGGCAGCAGAATACTGACAACGTAGCAACAGATTACTGAAAAAGACACCGTGGCAACAGACCTTTGGGGAACAACTCATGTGTGCATTTATTTGATCTCAGTGGGGGGGGGGGGCAAGGGGAAAATAATTCTGAGGGGGCGGCTACCACCCTGCACCCCCCCCCCAAAAAAAAAAAAAACAAACAAACAAACAAACAACAAAAAAACAAAAAAACAAAAAAACAAAAAAACAAAAAAACAAAAAAACAAAAAAACAAAAAAACAAAAAAACAAAAAAACAAAAAAACAAAAAAACAAAAAAACAAAAACAAAAAACTGCTGGTACAAACTGCGCTCGGTAAAGAACATTATTCGGGCGCAAAACTAAACAATAAGTTGATATGAAACTTTAATTAAGACATTCGGGTTAGAATTTGTCATTAACACGGTGATATTTTAACTTGTTTACGTGACGACTACCACGTCCGTAACAAAAATATGATAAATTTACCTATGATAGAGAGTTAATTTGGTGAAATAGTACTTCGTGAGTGTTGAGCATCTTGAAGTAATCTGATGACATCGTGTACATTGTGCCTACTGCCTTATAACCCCACTTCAGTCACTTTTCTTTGTTCACCTCCAAATTGTATATCATTTTATTAAATGCACTCAACGTTACCGAGCTATTTGAATCTTGGCTGGTGCAAAGCTGAAAGAAGAACCAATTATTCTGAGTGTAGTCTTTTTGGAAAGCTAATTGCCGGCTGTGGCTACGGCTGCTAAGGTTGTTGCTATATAGGGCTTCAGTGCTTGTTTAAAGGACGGTCAAGCTGTAGCCGCATCGGCAGCTGCAGCCACTAATTCTAACACAGCCTTAATCTTTGAGCAAATTGTAAGCGGATATACCTGTATGTCAGATTAAAAGATATAGGCTTACCGTTCAAGGCAACTAATCTGATTGCCTTCAAACGGAATTTCATCACTGTGGGTTCGAGTCCCGGTCACGACACTTGTGTCCTTGAGCAAGGCACTTAGCCATAATTGCTTCTCTTAACCCAGGTGTTTAAATGGGAACCTGGGAGGGCTGCGACAGTATTGTGTTGGATTAACCCCTCGGCGCTAAGTTGGTGGGTTAGAAAGTATGCCTGATGAACAGAGGATATAATAGTATTGTAAAGCGCTTTAATTATTTTAAGCTACAAGGATAATATGTTTTATTTGAACAAGTATATCACATACCAAATTACTTGGCCAGTTCATAATTATAAATCATAGCGTTACCAGGATATGTCATATAACAGAGATTGAAAACAAAGTGTCTAAAAACGTTGGTGTATTAGAAGGCTTAAGTTTATTCTACCGTGTAATATTCTACGTCTTTTCTTCCTCATTTGTCTTATTGCAACACTGGGCTAACACTCTTCCCCCTATGTTGAACAAATTGGTCAAGTTACAAAAACCATTCTTATCATGTACGTACATGATAGTTATTATGTACGTACATGATAATTATCGTGTACGTACACGATAAGTTATCATGTATGTATACGATAATTATCGTGTGTGTACACGATAAGTTAAAACTTTACGAGTACGTACAGATCATTATCGTACTTACACGATAAGATAAGAGTGAGATTTGTTTATATTCACGCGGCGGCAATACGCTTCTGTAAAAAAAACAAGCTATCCGTTTTATTTCTAAGGTACCATTTTGAGAGCACACCAGTCCTTTATTTCGTAAATTTAATCCTCTTGCTATTAAACTTAATCCTCTTGCTATTAAATTTAATCCTCTTAATCTTACTAATGTTCAAATTCATTAAAATTTTACTTCCGCCAATGCTGTGTAATAATGTTCCAGTTGAAAAGGTCTGTTACGGGTGGCGTATGTGTGAAGCGCTCGCCTCTCATGCAATATGTCCCTGGTTTGATTTCTGGCTAGGGCCAGATGTGAGTAGAGTTGTGCGTTGGTTCTCTCCTGTACCACAAGGGTTTTTCCTCGGATCCTCCATTTTCCTCCCTCCAGAAAAACGAAACACTTCTGATCGCAGGCTGTGCTCCATGGTCATTATATGGGCTGATGTGGCTGGCTGCCGTAGGCGACCTTGAATGCCTGCAGCTCGAACATTGTGCAGCCGTGTCCTTCGCAATTCAGCTTTTCAGCTGCGAGTACCCAATTAATTTTTATTATATATAATAAAAGTCACAGTACCCGATCTTCTCCGAAAGCACAAGTTCCTCTTGTTAAAACCACTTTATTCCAACATTGTATGTTTTCTGGTCCTAAACAATGGAATAGCCTTCCTTTGTCGCTGTCTGGTTGTAAGGCAACTGCTATTTTTAAACAGAAGCTTAAACGTTTCCTTCAATTTCTCTTCCTCAAGTAATTAATTTCCAGGAGTATTGCTTTGTTTAACTTTATCTTACGTGTATACATATTGTTTAATTGTCTTTGGTCAGTTTTGGGGTTTTTTGTTCTTGTTCTTGTGACGTTTTTGTTTCTGTTTACAGAATATTCCTTGACAAGCGCTGCCTGTTCGGAACATGCCTTCTTGTTACGAATGCTAATGTGGAAATAAATGTTACTTTGAAATTGAAATAATAAATGTGCGCTATATTCGCAGGCCTTGCGCTTAAGCTTTTTGTAAAGTAGCCCAAGGGGCTAGTAAACTGTGTATTTTACTTGCCCTCAGGAAGTTTTCATTGCCCAAATTTTAAACATGTATCGTCATAAATGTATCTTTCTGATACTAATCGTAGCGATCACAACCAGTTTAATGGTCAAATGAAGTTAAACTCACACGCCCAAAAATAAATTAATACATTTTTAAATGTATTATTCACATCTGAAAAGGAAGAAGTATGAGCATTATAAACAAGTAAGTTGCACAGTTTTTAGTAGCCCACAGGGCAAGTTGAGAAGTGGTGTTTACTAGCCTATAACAGTTTTTACTAGACAATGTACGCCGGGCTAGTGCTAAGGGTGAGCCCTGATACGAATCAAGTATTATTTTTTAATTTACTACTACATTTATTTTATTATTATTTCAATAAAAGAGTGTAGTATTATTATTATTATTTTATTTCTCTCCACAAAATTCATTGAAAAACACAACAAAATACACATTAGATGTGGAGAAGGCTAGACTGAGGAGGAAAATAAAAGAAATTTCCTATAACCAAGATGTTCAGTCTACCAATAGAAAGGTTTTAAAAAGTTTTGGACAAGCATTTACAAATGAAACATTAAAAACATTAACATTAACAGATTTTAGATTGTATCACGGAGAAAACTGTTGACTGTCACTTTAAATAAAGACATAGATGTTCAACAACAAGTATCGTTGGGCAATGAGTTCCACAAGGCAGGCAGGCAGGCTATGAAAAAAAAGGAATACTTCAAACTGTTACATCTAGAGAAAGGAATTTTGAATGTAGGAAAATGTCTACATTGGTTGATTTGAAACAAAGAGTTGTCAATGCCGGTGTGATTATAAAATATTTGATAACAAAAACATAGACTCAACAGCTTTCTCCTTGATTCAAGCGATGTAAGATTTAGTTGTGTCAACCATTGAGAGCAGTTCAGGTAACCAGCCTGATCATGGTTAAGTGAGTTTTGTCTAAAGTAAAAATGAATCTTGTAAAATCACGCTGAATCTTTCCGATGCGATTTGTGTTGCACTTCATTGGGTGATTCCATACGGGACTGGCATATTGGTCTACAGAGTGCTAGATAAAGCTGGTATGAGAGCTTAGAATGACCACAAGTTCTCTTGATGAAGCCCATAGTTTGTGTAGCTTTAGAACAAATTGTATTGATGTGAGTTTGCCATTTGCGATCTGATCGAATTGTGATTCCAAGATATTTGTAATCTCTAGTAATGAGCACATGATCATCCAAGATATTATAATTATTTAAAAATACACTTTGGCGTCGTCTAGAAATGCTAGCAATGGGTAACAGCGCACATTTGGATGGGTTAAGTAACATACCATTTTTGTTGCTCCATAAAATGACATTATTAAGTACCGACTGCATAGCATAAGCATCAACATGAGAATGACAAGCAGGCAATTCATATCCCTTCCATGATCAGGCGGGGGTTCGTAGAGGAACCAAGGTTGTGGTGGGTGTCAGAGTTTTGGACAGTATGCTCTAAATGATCATTGCAAAACCGGTTCTTTCATCTCATTGGGCCTTGAAACACGAGGCAATATTTACAGGTAACTTTGAAGGAACTAAGGAAAAAGAAAAGAAACACTTTAGTGGCACAATGAATTTCTTTTAGTATTGTCTCAGAAGTCTTTTAGAGTTATCATTGTTTTGAAGTAATGATTTATCTTTCGTGAATTTGGGCAGGTGGATAAAGGAAATTCATCGAAAATCTAAACTTGATTTTCAGTTAAATAAATATTTTTAGACAAAAACACAGAGTGAAAACAATTTAAAATCAAACATAGGGGTGTATAAGCCATTTAGAGTTATCAATGTTTTGAAATATTGATGTTTTGAAATATTGATGTTTTCCTTTTGTAAATAAATGTGGGTGGGTGGAACAATGAAATTCGTCGAAAATCAAAATTTGATTTTCAGTTTCATAAATATTTTTTAAAGGGAAAAAAACAGGAAAACATTTTGAAATCAGAGACTTGGGTGGATGGGTGGCTCAAAAAAAGGTGGGAAAATAATGCGTCTGAATGAGCCATCAGGAAGAAAATTATGTGGTCGTTGAGTTGCAAATATTTTTTAAAATTTATTTATCATTTCTTTGTGGGGCTTTTTGGTGCCTTTGAGAACGTCTGGGATTTGTTGCCCATCAAGTTTTCCCATACAGGGTACGTTAGCGGGGATGGAATATTATTTTGTAAGTTCTGATGTATTTGTAAATTTGATGGACACATCACAGGTCAGGTGGCACCTTGGATAAAGCTGAAATTCCCCATCCTCGTGTTCCAAACCGACTACTCCCAGTGACGACAAAATAAACACACATGTACGGTGGATAATGTGGCGGTATTGTATTTAAAAATGGTCTCTATAGGAACGGCATTTTTATGGCAATTTAAACGTCGTTAGCCAAGGCCAAATTAACTATGAACCTAATGATGTATTTTATGCCTCGTTATTAGTAAAGACTGTGAGTGGGTAATACAGACAGAGGTCGTGGCCGAATCAAACGACTTGGGCTACGTCTAGGACCGAAGGCTGCAGTGATAGCCTAGGGAGGCGTCTTCAGGCGTCTTCAGCAATCCGGCTAGAGCCACTGGCTAAGCCATCAATTGGGCATTTTGAGATTTACCAATACAAGTGCACTATATGTGTCTGTATACACCCAAACCAAACGGTGCACTCATATAGTGTTTGTTTTTTTTTTTTTTTTACATCAAATCAAGTTTAAGATAAAGCAACAATACACGAATAGATTCTGGACTGTAAAGTTGCACTGAAAATTAACATATTAAAACCCTGGTGTCAGCCACGAGATGATAACATTCAGCAGGTACTACCAAATATGGCCATAACTTTTTTTCAATGAGCCATAAAAGCCAAGATTCCATGTAATCCTCACCCCTGGTATACCCCACGAGCCTGTAAACTTTCATTGGCCAGACCCTAACCACTGCAGAGTAAGGAGTGTCGAAAGACAGCAGCCACCTGTCTCCGTGCAGTAATTGATTGACCCTTGTGCTAAGGTCATTGGCACAAGGCGGTATGCACTTTGTGAAAACAACTTGCACTCGCACACTGATCGTAAATAACACAAGTCTAAGTCTTTACTGGCACTCCAATTCACCCACATGGTCATTTAGTGTAGCTTTGGGCTTGCATAGGGGGGTTATTGACCTAAAAGACAGGGTGTTGATAAAATATCAGCTTGTGGATACACAGCCTAAAATTTTCATTGTGGATGACCCCAGGGTTAAGAAGTAACCTAATTCAGAAAAAGGTTTAGGCCTATACAACGTAGATGTGTGTATTACAAAACATTTAAGCACTATAGAAAACAATTGTCAACTTAAAGTGAAACTCAAAGGAGAATATTTGACAAAAAGAAGACAAATGGAAAATGATGAATACTGTAGTAGTGAAAACCCGTATGTTTAAGTCTTGTGATGCATTCGTTTTCCAATAGATACAGGCCTTGCAATTCGCCCATCACAAGGCCCAAAGGCCACTCGAGGTTAAGTGTCTTGCTCAAGGACACAAGTGTCACAACCGGGACTCGAACCCACACCCTGACGACCTAGCCATCAGAACTTGAATCTGATGCACTTTATATGAAAGTGGGGGAAGAATTACAAGTCGCTAACCGGCTTGTTCCAATGGTGTAAAATGTCATCTTACTCTCTTAAATAGTTAGATTGAAAATCACTCTAATTAGATTGAAGATCACTCTTTTCGATTGAGGCCAGGGACAAATCTCAAGTTCAGTTTGTCCCTAGTTTCAATCGAATAGATTAATTCAATCGAAAATTTTAAGAGAGTATGATACTCTTTCAGAGCGAAATTTGAAACATGACGTCATTGGATATCAACAACAAATAGGTTTGTACATTCCAAAGAGGAATGTTTACAAATTCAATGCCTTTGTGATTGAATATCATCTTAATTCAGGGCCGAACTAGAAATCCCATGTACAAATAATGTACAGACCCATTATATTTTAAATTGGATGTTTTAGGATGTTGACAATTTTCGCACTGGGAGGGCATCAAATAAAGTGGTATTTTACACCGTTGTAGCGTGAGGTTAGAGACTTGAAAACACTTTCACAAGGACTCTATCTATTGGAATTGAGTGCATCACAAAACTGAATTCAACCTTGCAGCCCATCTAGATGGAGTTTTAGCGTAACTAAGGGGGGGGGGCGCGCAAGGGGGGCACACGTTTTTAAAACTTAAGTGATGTTTGAAGCTTTGCATGGTGTAGGAAAACAAGAATACACTATGGTAACTAGTAAACTTGCCGGTACAACCATGTGTTTGAATCTCTGTTGAAAGGAGTGTTGGCTCTGAAAAGAGCCGGAGTGGTCTCGACGTTTCGATCAGTATACTCTAATTGTCTTCAGGAGAATGCTGGACTCTGATGCTGCATGGAGCTTAAATACTGGGATGTTTAAGCTCCATGCAGCATCAGAGTCCAGCATTCTCCTGAAGACGATCAAAGTATACTGATCGAAATGTCGAGACCACTCCAGCTCTTTTCAGAGCCAACACTCCTTTCAAAAGAGATTCAAACACATGGTTGTACCCGCAAGTTTACTAGTTACCATAGTGTATTCTTGTTTTTAAAACTTGTTTTATTTTATTTACACACAGACAGTGTATTTTGAAGAGCACCGAAAGGGGGCTTTTTTTTTAGGGAAAATACAAACGGAAACTACAGTTTTAATTAGCCGAAAGTGCCCCCCTAGAAAAAAAATGGTGCCCCCTAAAATTTTACCCTAGTCACGCCGCAGAATGAGCATGACAAAAATGGTGTGGCAGCATGATAAACGTTGGACTCCAAGGAAAGACGAAACAGTTGCCCGGAGTAATTCCCCAGTAGTAATAAGAATAACGATGGTGATAAAAACTGTTATGATAATATCAACAGCCCATCATGGTAATACTTCTTCCTAAGAAAGCAATAGCAAACTGCGCAGATTTTTTCTAATATAGTTTTCACACAAAATCCATATTTTCGCAAAACTAGTGATTTGCAATATAAATAGGTTATGATATGTCCCTAAATCATCAACAGTTGGCGAAAGCATTCTCCTTGAAATGTTCTTTTTTTTCTTCTCCTTTTAAGCCAAATTTAATGTTCTTAACCAACATCTTTGCAGAAACCAGCGATCCACACCAGGAGCACCCAGGCGGGTTCTGGAGTGGCGGGAACGACCTGCGGACAGAGGGGGCTTGGGAGTGGGGGATGAGTGGGGAGCCAGTCACGACGTGGTACCCGTGGGACCATCAGCCCCGTAACACCACCAACTGTCTGATGTTAAACACCGACCTGACCAAGTTTGCCGACTTCAGGCTGCTGGAAGCAAACTGCGACAAGAAACTCTACTTTATTTGTGAGATTTCGGAAGATCTACTTTTTGAAGGTGAGGGAACACAAACAATTCATACTTGCTGGTGTAAAAAGAATATTTTACTCAACAAAGTTGCTAGCAGAGCTGGCCAACAAAATCTTGCTGAGCAGAAACTGGTCACTGGCCAAAAGACAATGTAATGTATTCTGTTTGTGACTGGTTCCCTGCAAATTTGTTGCCAATCAGAGAAATTGATTAGACGCCTACTTGTTTTCTTGATAACCTGTGAAATACGCTTGCGCTTAAGCACATTTTCTGCTTAAACAGAAAAATATGCTTACCATTGTTACGATCCAAAAATCTCCAAACGATACGTGAATATAAATCACTCCAAAAGCCTGAATTTTGTCAGATGCAACAAAGGAATCAAATAAGATCACACTGATATAATGAACAAAGAAACAAAATAATTTAATGATGAAACTATCAAACACTTCAAATCTCAATACTGGTTTTTAGAAAGTGTACTGTGAGGAGGTTCAAGTGTACAATTTAAGACACTATTTTCTACTCTATAAATAAAAATGTCTTACGAAAACGAGGACTTCGGCAGGATCTAACAGCAGAAGACGACTCCATGGGGCCGATTTCACAAAGAGCTAAGATTGATCTTAACTGCAAAATAATCTTAATTGCTAAGCAAAGTGTGATGTCAAAATACAAATCACTATGGTGACATTGACAACTCATCTTAAGATGAATCTAAGTGCCTTGTGAAATTGAACCCTGGGATTGCAAAAACAAACAGTACTCTGACATGGTGCAACTGAGCTCGAACGCGGGGCGGGTTCACCTCGAAAAACCGGGCTGGAAATAGACGAAAGAACAGGGAGACAAGCTGACTCTGGTCACACACAAATAATTATGGAGTAGAAGAACCGCAAAATACTGAACTGTAGATTGAGTTCATTAAAGTCTGTTCTGCAAATTAGTTCTGGTGCAATGTCTGTCTTTCAATCGCAAGATAACAAGTTGTGACCCCCATATACTAAGTCCGTTTTCGAAACGACGGCTTGGACTTAGGTTCAACCAGTTTTTTTTTTAGAAAATGTGTGCTTTCCTTACGGGGCTTCAAACAGGCGGATTAAGCCCAAGCCGGAGCCGGAAGCCCAAACCGTGGTTTTCGATAACGGCCTTTAGGTTGCTGCTACAAGACACCAAGTGGTGGCGGCAAGATACCAAATGTTGTGAAATACATCGCATACGTTGAAACATAATTATATTCACTAGTCAAGTGGATCGAATACGGCTTCGTAAGATTGTAAAACTGATTGCGTAAGACACAGCCCATGTTTTAATTCTCACCAATGGTGGTTTTTGTTTACCCTTTGACGATATTTAACACTGACTGATGGGCCTATATTAGCCACATCGGGCACAAACGTCACAACGTGTGTGTAAATTGTAGCACACGGTGCACCAGACGGCCATAAATATGCCCGGAGAAGGTCGGAAGGCTGTACAACCTTTTTTCCGGGCACACAAGTTACAACTTTTTGCCCTTGCAGAAGGTCACAAGCAATAACATGGCGCTTTTGGAACAAAGTAGGGCATTACTGTCTCATAATAGTGTTGCTAGAATTACTCCTAAGACATTTTTTTCTATTCCCTTGCAGAACTTAACTTTCCTGCAATAACTTATAAATGGCAGAAAAAACTAGCAAACTTTCACATTCAGTCTTCTTGAAACACAATTTCAGACAGTTTATTGCTTACGACTTTTTTGCTGATCATATACTTTTGTAACGACCTTTTTCCGGGCACACGACGAAATTCAAAAGCCCACACAACCTCTCGACAATTGCTTAAATTGTAACAAAGAAAACCGACCTTCACCTCTTCACAAAATAACAAATTGACATTAAAGCATGAAGCCTACTATTGTTGACATTCTGCAGCTTTGTGTCGAGCAATATTTCACAATATTAGACAGTTCAAACTGTTGTTCTTCTCGAAACTACTCCCCATCCCAATAAACATATATCCATCATAATATTTTATTATTTTATACATCGCGTACTTTTCTAAAAAACAAAACAATGAAACCACATGAATAGAACTTTTCAAAACAGTGGCATTGTGAACCTGTTGCCTTTAGCAACGTCACATTAATGTTCCCGCCAAGCATGACCTTGATGGGGTTTTTTTTTTACAATTATTAACAACTGTTGTCTCGTGATATGGCAAGAACAATACATCGTTAAGATGAAGGGGAATGACAACGAAATAACCTTGCTTTATTGTTTGATCGCATTGTTCCTAAAGTATGCCATTAGCGATAAATGTCATTCGTGTTTCAAGACAATACTGCTGGGATCGCTGGCCTGAAAGATTGGAAATGAATTCCACTGATCAAGGGCAAACGATTATAAGGACATGACATTATGGACAGGAGTTGAATTACCTTGCCTTACGTCTTCGTACTGATACGTAATCCTTCCCATTTTAGTACCATTGTTTCCCCCATTATTCCCTAAGGCCAGACCCTGTGTGCCACCCCACAGTGGCGTAACTAAGGGGGGCATGGGGGAACGTGCCCCCCCCCACTGATGTCCGTGCCCCCGGGTGCCCCCCCCCCCCCCCATTTGAAATCTTGACTTTTTAGATTAAAAGTTACCAGAATGAAAATGTTCCATTTTATGAGCTTTTATGTAGTAATTTAAATGTTTTTGAAACAATTTGTTTTATTAATTATATACAGAATGTATTTTGTTTTACCTCAACCTGTCAGAAGAGCACTGAAAAGGGGCTTGTTTAGGAAAAATACAAAATCAAATGGAAATTACAGTTTTTATTGGCAAAAAATGCCCTAGGAAAAATGGTGCCCCCCCCCCCCTTTTGCCCCCCTAAAATTTTACCCTAGTTGCGGCGCTGCCTCCCCGTTGTTTTGTAACACCTAACATCACATGATGTGTCACCAGTTGATGATCTCCTTGTCAAAAGCTGGTATGAAAAGGGGGGGGGGGGGGGTCGTTTCTATGGTAAAAGTTGAGCTCAGTTAAAAAAATGTGCCAATACAACTGAGCCAAGAATCTTAATATTCATTCAAAGCCTGCAGTCGGCCCCCTCTAGTAGCAAAGTCTTGGTTATGTGATTGGTTCCAATTACACGTGACATTGGAGAATGCTTTTTGCACACACGCACATGCATGAGTGGAATGGCTGCAGTACAGGAAAAAAAAAAACACAAGTCAGACATATTACTGTGCCTGCTGTCCACACACACGGAGTTGGGATGTACTTCTAAAAGCCAAAATATGATGGGAATTAACTAAACAAAGATATAAAAGCCAAGGCGCCAGAATTCGAACAATACTTATTTTGCAAACTATTACGGTTTGTTCTTTTTCTAGGCTGTAACCAATCCGCTAGGGAAATTGTGCAGACTAGTTTTACAAATTACTAATTAGGCGGGCTAAAGCACCTCAAATTATACTACATCTATGTCAACATTAACCTGATATGATAATTATTTGACAGGGTTTCTCTTCACCTGTCCTTGGGGATATGACACCCCTGGGAAAATCCCCTGTCAATAATACCTGTTGCCATTGTTGGGCAGAGATTGCTGAGAATTTAATCAAGTTTTTTTTATAATCATATACAAGCGAAGTCAAACCTGACTTGATTAAGTCCACGCAGTTGTACCCTGTGTCTCTTTACAATAGAAGGTGAAACCAATCACGTTCAGACTTCTCCGGAGCGACGTTCAAGCTTGTTGCACATAATAGCAAGACGAATGTAGAGACCTACTCTAAATTGGTTTTGATCTTGCTTTGCTGACGTGTGTCTAGTTCTATTCAAGACTGTCTTATAAACATGTACAAGGATGCCAATCTAATACGAATCGTATTTGTTTTGACCTCTGGACTAAGTGTCATAGTGCAGAAAAGCAGAAAAAAAATTCCTTAACAATTTGTTGCTATTAAGCACAAAAGAGCAGGATTTTTTATTTATTTTTTTTTAATTCTTTGGACAAAATACAATTTACAAAGCAGAGGCTGTCCAGGGAAAGGCAAAAGTAAAAAACTGTCATCAAAAAAGATGTGCCCTCCCAGGCCCCGCTTATCTAAAACAAGATCAAATCAACAGGATACCTGCGACAGAGATAATGCATGTGTCATGGTATAATTGAACGGTAACCATGATCTGCTCAGCATAATTTTGTTGTGCTTAGCTATTTTTGCGCAAGGCAAGTAGCTCTATGAATTTGGGCCTTGGGGCCAATTTTGTGGTGCTGATTATTAAACTCCACCCGGCGTGGTGCCCGGCACTAACCCACAAGAGACGCCCAAAATGTTGTGCGCCCGGAAGAAGGTCAGAACTTCAAGGCTTTTCGACCTTTTTTCGTTGGCACACAGTACAACTTTTTGCCCCAGCAGAAGGTCACAATCATTAAAGTGGCTCTTTTGAAAAAAACAATAGGGCATGACTGTTGTATATTTGTCGCTAGAATTACTTAAAAAAAAAAAACTTTTCCATTACCATTCAGAATTTAACTTTGCTGCCATGACTTATAAATGGCTGGAAAACGACCAAACTTTGACAAACTTCTTGAAACACAATTTTGGATAGCATTTGCTTTATGACCGTTTGCCGGTCACACTTTCGTTATTGCTTTCTTCCGGGCACACGACGAAAAGATGACAATTTGTTTTGAAAGTGAAAGTGGAAAAAAACAAAACAGGGAACCGATGATAGAAGCTGTGGCAGAGTGTTCAGACACATAACTGCCTTGTTTTAATGAAACTTTCAAGAGTTGAATGTCTAATGTCTGGTTTAGAAGCTAGAAGATTGAAATTAATGTTAACTCTTTATTAGAGTCGTGGCCGAGCCATCTAGTCCGCTGAACTTAAGTTCTGTAGTTTACAAAATGTGGGTTCGAATCCCGGCCTGGCCAGTCGCGACACTTGTGTCCTTGAGCAAGACTCTTTACCATAATTGCTTTGTCCTTCAGATGGGACATTAAGCCGTAGGTCCCATGTACTAGGATGGGTAGTGCACGTTAAAGAACCCAGAACACTTATCGTTGAAGAGTAGGGGTTTACCCCGGTGTTTCTGGTTCAGATAGCAAGCATCCTTATCTACAGATTTCCTCAGGCTTCCGTGCTACAGTGATTAAGTTCACAGTTGAGGCATCCTTGGTTTTATTACCAGAAATTAATAATAATAATTATTATTGTTATTATTATTAATCATTATTTGTCGAATTTGGGTGTGACCTCGGCGTCACCTCACCCCTTCCACAGCAGACACTGGTCATTGACCTTCGAATAATAAAATTTTCATTTGTAACTAATATATTATCAGTTAACAATCGCATATTCTAACGGTCTGCAAACTTCAAATGCTCACACTAGATTACTCCCAATCACGTCAAATTTGGTGGGTAATGAAAATCAAATGAACTTCTCCCAGAAAATGCACATGTGTAAAGCCTTGACGCTGATTGCGCAGAATGTCTTTGATGACGAAAAGGAAGAATGTTGACGTAACAAGACATCGGCTTCGAAGAGAGACATAAATTTGAACTTACAGAATGTCACATGCTATGATATGAAGCGTGTGTTATTTAATTAGCGTGTCCATAAAAACGGAAAATTCTAATTCTAATTTAGCCAGCGGGAATTTGTGCTTGCGTGGAAAGTTACCGTATGACATCAGCGAACGTGCATGGCCAGGGGCAACAGTCTCGTCGATTGTCTTACAATATGAGCA
The DNA here is from genome assembly GCA_911728455.2 of Marthasterias glacialis. NCBI lineage: Eukaryota > Metazoa > Echinodermata > Asteroidea > Forcipulatida > Asteriidae > Marthasterias > Marthasterias glacialis. The sequence continues at coordinate 24,977,468 of OU452225.1, forward strand.
TAATTAATAGCAAAATGCTACAGGGCTAGCATTCCAAGACTAGGGATGGTTGTAAGTTCAGTCCAATTCTCATGTTTGTGGGGAACAGTTTTTTCTAAAGTAACCGGTGACATTTACTGAGACAGAAAGTTTTGCAATTTTAGTATGAGTGGTCATGGTATTAGTACATGTTGGCTTAGGAAGAGAGGTGACATTTATCTCTTGTTTGCGACACGCAATACTACCTGTGAAAATTCATCAACTTTTAGATGAGAAGCTGTCATGAAAACACTTATTAACTGTTTGTAACTTTAGGATTTTGTGCACGTAAATAATCCTGCAGATTTAGTAAATCGAAATAGCAGCTAAGCTTTTTTGGGATAATCTCTTTATACGATGCCCAATATGTGGCAAAGGGAGACCCCCCCCCCCCCCACCACCCCACCCCACCCCCAAATGTGCCTTTACTCTAACACACTCTTCTCCTCTCGTACAGAAGTACACACATCCCGAAAATCCTGAGATTTCCTAGAACACAATGAATACACAACGGGAGCTCATAGCAGAACGATTGATACACAATTGTTGCTGGTGTCAAAATATTTAAATAAAAAGAAAAGTTAAAAAAATTAAAATATTCGATTAGTTTTAATCATTCTCAAGTTGATCATACCTTAAAAACAAATATTACAAATGGTAATCAGTTTATCTTAGGCAACAAGTTTATGTTTTATAGATGAGTACACTTTGAATGTTTTTCATCGAAGAACTGGTAACAAGATAAAAACCATCCAGCTCATAAATTATCAATAGACCGATTGCGCTACCAATGTTTACATGTCATCACGTGACCTACTGTGGGTAATACGTCATCTGAGCTGATGGCAAACTACTTGCAAATACATGAGACCCACCCTGCCCTTTCTACATAAAAGAGAGAAAATACAAAAAAGAGCTGGAGAATTTTTACCAGCATTGACAGGCCCGGGGACGGTGGGAGCTGTTTGGCACACACTAAACCTACTGTTTTATGCTAATAGTGTATGGTGTTTCACCCCCTCAGATCAACATGGTTAGATAGAGTTACGTTGTCAGCTCATGGTTTTGTTTTCACCAGTGTTCAAGGGCATTGATTAGTGGGGGACGGAGGGGAAATGTGTCCCCCCCCCCCCACTTTTTAGAGTGGGGGAATAGAATATCAAATGCCCCCCCCCCACTTTTTGACCCCCCCCCCCCCAAATAAAAAGCAACAATATACAGCATTTTGGGGAAAGTAAACGTAAGTGGTTTCGGGTTTTTCATACATTTTTCTTCAAAGAACTGATAACGTTCAATTGGTAATGGGTGAAAAGATTTTGTGTTTATTAAACATTGCCCTGTTGGCGGCGCATACAAAGATATATGCTATTTGGGCCTATTTCCGGCCAAGCTATTTCCGATCTTCCAAGGCTTGCATGCGCACGTCCCCCCCCCCCTACTTTTCGGTAGCAATCAACGCCCTCACCAGTGTTATGACCAAAACACATCCATCTCATTTGGGTTAAAAAGATGCTATTTGTTTCGAAATGAGTGAAAAAACAGTTGTGGTCGGATTTGGCATCTTCTCCATAGATATTTCATAGGCACGCCACCAATCAGAGTCGTGTTTTTTGGCAACCCTGACCAGAAATGAATATCTGGCGTCATAATATTCACGTAACGAAAGAAATTTCCGAGAGCGACGCGAAAACCGGTTGCTACCAGAAACTGTGACGTGGATCCCTCTCTTGAAGAAAATTGATGTTGTCCTCAAAATACACGGCCTTGAAATCTTTTATTTTTGCGCATTGGAACTTGGTCTTTAGAATTTCATTAACAACATTGGATTGTATATGCTTCAGGGTTAGTTACTTTTAAAATTAATTCAGTAGACTGTGGAAACTAAGTCCAACCGAACCAGCAATTCGGTTAAAGCCCTAGCTCAACATTGGTAGACTGACTGTAAATGCCTCCATTCTTTGCACAAATCAAGATATTTGTACTAAAACCAACCTGTGAAAATGTCAGCTTATTTCGTTGTTTCTTTTGCGAGAAAACGGTAAAAATACATTCAGCATTTTTGTACGCATTCGTATAGTTTTGGTCTCACTGAGACGAGAACTAAATTTGGATCTTATTTCATTTGTTATTTAAAAACGATAACACTTCAAGCAGAAATTTTTCAAGGAAAGTTTTCTACCATCATTATCTTTATACCATGCAATGTATATGTAGATCTGTGAACATTATTTTTTTTCTTCTTACCAATGTTGAGCTGGGGCTTTGAAGGTATAATAAATTAACCCCGGCTCCACCGAATTTGTGAAGACGCTTACCCAAAGACGGAGGTTCAAAGCCCCAAAAACGGCAATGCGCTCCCGTGCATGGCAACCTTGGCAATCATTGAGTGACGCCGCCTTGCGTTAACATTTCCCTGACCGATCGATGGTGAACCAATATACAATCCAGCTACTGGGGTGACTTCTTATAAATATTTCACGATCAAAGGACCGAACTTGAGATTGCTGTCAGATCAAGCTTGCGTTTATTTGAATATTTCAACAAGATTGATTAATTAGAACAAAGAAATATTGACCCATTCCCTCGGAATTAAATCGTGCAGTGCAGACAGACGAGGGGTGTTATTGCATGGACTTATGATCAGGCATGTTGTTCAGAAGAAAAAATATATATCATTAAAGCATGAATATATTTTTGGTAATTTTCATAGAGGAACACCCAAACTGTGTGACCCAGAAAAGTACATGAAATAAACCTGTGACCTTGCTAAATTGGTCATCGGAGTCAAGAGAAAGTAATGGGGAGAAAAACCTTTGGACTTGTGGTTAAAGCCGCAGCATTGGTCAGCTGACTGTATGCTTCCATTCTTTGCACAAATCAAGATACTTGTAATAAAACAAGCCTGTGAAAATGTCAGCTCATTTTGTTGTTTCGTTTGCGAGAAGACGGTCAAAAATGCATTCAGCATTTTTACACATTCCTTAAGGCGGAGTTTTCGTCTCACTGAGACGCAAACTAATTTTGGATCTTATTTAATTTATTATTTAAAAATGGTAACACTTCAGGCAGAAATAATTCAAGGAAGGTTTTCTAACATCATTATCTTTATACGATGTAAGGTATTACATGTATGTTTTTCTTCTTACCAATGTTGAGCTGGGGCGGGCTTTAAGGGAGCAGAGGGGTTGATTTACACAAAATTTTGCACAGCTAAAAACACAAGTACCAATTTCTAATAAAAAGATGATGTCCGGCCAATTGTGTTGGACAGACATACTGGGTTGGAGGCAATGGTTCGTCGGACACAATGGGTCGAACATAATAGTTCAAAATGTGCTCGTTGGACAAAATGGTCCATGACGGACATAACGGTGCGTAACACATGTACTTTCACACGGCCTAACCGGCACCGTAATTAGGGTAACATTTTTCCTAGGGGGGCACTTTTGTCCAATTAAAACTGTAGTTTCCATTTGTATTTTTCCTAAACAAGCCCCCCCCTTTTAGCACTCTTCTGACGTAATGAGGTACACAAAATACATTCTGCGTGTAAGTAATTAATAAAATGGTTTTAAAAACATTAAAAATTACCACAGAAAAGCTCATAAAATGTAACAATTTATTTTGGTAATTTTTAATCTCAAAAGTCCAGATTTCAAATGGAGGGGTGGGGGGGAAGGGGACGTGCCCCCCCCCTCCTCCGTGCCCAACCCCCGTGCCCCCCTCCCCCTCCTTAGTTACGCCACTGGGCCCAACACATGATTGTGTCATCCTATCGTGTCACGTCAATGTTTTCACTTGTCTTTTACTGATCTGAAGCTTTTGAAATGTACCGTTACAACCAAAGCTTCTCCCCAATGGCTAGCGAGAGAGAAAATTAAACAATGTCAGGCTGACTTAGAAATGGGTTCGCCCACAGGGCCCTTGATTTGGGGATATTCTGACCAATTTAAAGCGTTAACCAACGGAGATAATGTAGTGGAACCAATTTCACCACACACATGTGACGGTCATAGAAAATGTAGCCCCACCGTTTTATTTTTTCAGACTTTATTTTATTACGTAACTTTTCCTTACACTTTACAAATTATTCAGTTTTTCAAGAGAAGCGCCCTCTTTTGACAAATACATTATTTTTGTGCGCTTCCGTCACCCTAGTCATATTGTGATTCAACGAAGACCTCACCACACGTTTATGTCTTCGTTTATTACAGAAATAAAAGGTCATAGCCTACCAAAAAGAGAACAGATTGCTGAAGCCTCTATCCTTTTAAAGACTCCAAGAATTAGAAAGGGTCACATACATAAGTAAACAAACAAGCTTGTTTAAAACGCTGGGTTTTGATTAAGCTTTAATGTCAAATTTTACATTGCTTATAAAATGACTTTGTTGATATATTGCGATTTAACGAAGACCTCACTACATGTTTATGTCTTCGTCTATTACAGAAATAAAAGGTCATAGCCTACCAAAAAGAGAACAGATTGCTTTCCTCATGTTTTCTTCTTGTTTAAAACGAAACAACATCTTACGAGCTCACGGTACTTCAATTATCTTAGATTTTTTTTCTTCTGGCTTCCGGCTCCGATCATGCTTGCTGAAGGGCCCATGACTAGTTCCGTTGATCGTGATCTATCTTCCCCGACCGGCCTTCGGTGCTGGACCATCGGGTAGCGATCGTCGCAACTACTCGACTTAAATGCTGCGTGTCTCTTGCGTCACTCTGCAATGTTATCTATATTAATGGTCTTCTTATTGTCATCAAAGATACTACAAACACAAGATAGGACACTTGTGCCGTTTTGCACGGTAGCAGATGTAACGCCTTTATACCACTCTCTTATATAGTTAGATTGAAAATCACTCTAATTCGATTGAAAATCACTCTTTTCGATAGAGGCCAGGGACAAATCTTTTGAATTTTGTCCCTAGTTTCAATCTAATAGAGTAAATTTCAATCGAAAATTTCAAGAGAGCAACCAACCGCGTGATGGGGCCCTTCTTCGTGTGTCAATTTTGCTAGGATTATTGACAGTGACACAATTTATTTGCCGAATGCCAAAGTTTTGATCTGCCTTCACCCTTTTTAGTTGCTGGGATCGTTTGGCTTAAGTTTTTCCATTTAGTAGGCCCTACTTAATGCGCAAACGATCTTTTGTTTTACCTACCAAACAGCAATGGGTACCCCAATTTTGCATTTCATGTTTCTGACCAGAGTGTTATATCTCGGTTTTGTGGTATCTTTGCTATTATGCATCGTTCTTCATTTTCAGATACTCCCTAGAAAAATGTCTGGATCTGCCCATGTTGTATTTTATAATATTTGTATATTTACTTTACATCTGCTTCTTCTGTGGAAAATGAATCATCATTCCATGATTCATTCATGATCAAGAGCGGTCAAAGTCGAACCACTTGTAAGTTATGCAAGTGGTGTCAGATATAAGTGTTTCCCGGTGTTAAATTAAATTAAATTTTCCTTTTTTTAACTTTCCTCCCCACCGTACAGAGAGGACGCCCCAATGTCTTTGCGAGGAAGGTTATTCTGGACAATTCTGCAATGAAACTTCAGGTATAATTTCCAACCATTTCAATTACTCTCACACCGTTTCCCACTCGACCAACACATTTTTTCGATTATAATTCCCTTTCACTCTACTTCAAGACTTGTTAATTTAAAACTCTAAAAAAGGATGTCGGCCTCGGGTCTTTTTATACCATTTCCTTTAAGTGCTTGAATCGGCATTCGGGTATTGCTTTAATCATCATTGAAATGGAAATTAATTGTTATTTAATAATGAAATAACAGCCAAGGCTGCCTGTGGGGATGGTTAATGAAATTAACGTGTGTCGCTGCATTGTGAAAGTCTTTTAAGTGATCCATTCTTTGCGTTCACCACAAGTACATGATGTGGCAGTATCATTTTGTGCACACGGTTTTCATTCATTGAATAGATAAATACATAGTTGTGAAATTAAGATAACATTAGTGCTTATACATTATATCTGTTGTTGCTGTTGTTGCTGTTGCTGCTGCTGCTGCTGCTGCTGTTGCTTGTTGTTTGTTTGTTGATGTTTGTTGTTTATGGCTGGTTTTTGCTGTAGTTTGGTGTTGTGTGTTGTTTTTTGTTTTGTTTGTTGGGTTGTTGGGTGTCTATTTGTGTGTTGGTTTGTATGTCTGTTTGTTTGTTTGTTTTTGTTTGTTTGTTTGTTGGTTTTTGTTTGTTTGTTTGTTTGTTTGTTTGTTGGTTTTTGTTTGTTTGTTTGTTTGTTTGTTTGTTTGTTGGTTTTTGTTATTTTTGTATGTTTGTTTGTTTGTTTGTTTGTTTGTTTGTTTGTTTGTTTGTTTGTTTTGGTGTTGTTACTTGTCCCGAGTCACCCCCTCCCGGATACACACACACTTATTTGTAGACCTGGTAAATCCAGACTTCTCTTTGTTTTCCCATTATTGTTGTCGTTGTTTTTGTTTGTTTTATTTGTATTTTAAAAAATGTATTATTAGTTTTTTTTAGCTATGGGACGTCCCCGTTGGTCTGTCAATCCACCCGCATACCTTTTTTAAGTCCTCCAGTAAGTGTCAACAGGTTCACATGCTAACCTCCTTCCCCCCCCCCACCCACATACTAAATGCGGTTCATGGGTACTGCAATGGCTGCTATTTTTATTCCTACAATAATTCCTCTCTGGTGTACACAATTTGAACACAGAAAACGTTTTTGGTGAAACATTGTTCCATGTTTTAAAAGACCCCACAACAGCCTGTGCAAAAGAACACGCCTATAATAAGGCACTTTTTTTTTTTTACATCTTAGTGTGTAACTTCTGTTCTTGATTGTACCAATGATAAAAAGCAACTCATCAAATGTTGATCAATGATTGATTTAGGTTTTTTTTTTTCAATCAAACTTGAGTCCAATACCAGACACCCACGCATAGGGTTTAATTAAGTTTTGTTTGTGTTTTTTTTTTAGTAAAAGAAACCCTTTTCCCTGATCTCCATTTCTCCTCTCCATCAGAAGCTCTTCAGACTAAATACCTTTGCAGAAATGAGCCCCTTGAGATCGAATGCGGACCGGGCATGCTGATCCAAGTTTACGAAGCTTTCTTCATCCAAACGAACTGGGCAACAACCATCTGTGTCGACCCGCAAGTTGTACTCCCTACTGACAATTGTGTGATCGAACACGGCCTAGATCTGTTGCTGAACGGGGTTAGTTATTAATTAAAGGTCAAATATAGGATTGGTAAAGCTGATAGTGCGGTGTTCTTAGTTTGAGTGATTCAATAAATACATGAAAAAGAAAATAACCTGTGAAAATTTGGGCTCGGGAGCAAATAGTGAAAATTTGTGCACATTTTTCAGCATGTAAACACATTGTCCTTAATTTCGATTATTACTATCGACAATAAAATCGGGGTCTTCAAACTCTATTTTCTCAACAGAATTTCAGACACAGTTCAATGGAAGATTAGTACTGGTATGAACTTCATAACCAGTGAGCTTTCAGACTGATACTATTAAAAGAAAATCGATGAATACCATTCCTGTTTTCTACCTTTTTTTCTACAAAATGTGTTAAAACACATGTGTTTAAAACCAGTTTAGGAATCAGATTAGGAATCAGTGGTTTCTGTCCCTGCCTTTCTTCTCTGTGGACACGGGTTCAAATCCCACCCAGACCTAATCTGTGTATGTTGATTAGGTATCCAGTCCCGATCTGGTTGCGTTTTCCCCCATTTGGATTTTTCCTCCAGCATCTTAAACTGATTATTGCTCTTCATAGGGTATCTTCAGGCATTGGGGCTCATAGGTTTCATTACCAGAAAGGTATAAATGATCTGGTTGGGTCGGCGTAATGGTATCTTTCCTCGACTTCCACCTCTAGGACCCCGGTTCGAATCCCACTGGAGCACTATGTGGATTGGGTTTTTCAGTCCCTACCTGATTGTGTGGATTTTCCCTGGAATGAATCTCTATGTTTTCCTCCAACATCTAAAACTGAAACTTCCTTCCTTGTCTTCTCTCCATGAGGCTCTTGGCTAGTATAGTGATTAAGTTCGCTTTTCTGAGAATCCTTGGCTTCACAACCAGAATTAATGAATGGAATGAAAACGAAATAAGAATTATATTAATACAACAAGAAAGTTTTCGAATTAGCATTGTATAACAGGAAGGAAAACAGACAAACCAAATAAACAAAATCATAAAGGTGTGAAACCCTGCATCTTTAGCTTTAGAAATGCTATATTCAAACATCTATTTATCAGTACTTTGAAACTTTGTCCGAATATCATTGTGATGTGGGGTTGAACAAACTTTCCCAATCCATTCTCGACACATTTAAATCCCCAGATTGTTAAGCAGTGTGATGGTCAGAGGAGGTGCAGCATCAATGTCACGGACGAGATTGCCGCTTACGACAACTGCCCAAAACATAAGTACGCAACCATCAAGCACAGTTGCGTTGGAGGTTCAGACCACCATCAGAATAAAAGTAAATACCTGATTTCAGTATTGATGTTTTAGAACAAAGCCATTGTGACACTACAGCAGGCCTTGATCTTAACCGAGGCCACCAAGGCCATCGAGTTGGCCAGCATGCCCTGCAGAAAAATTGCACTGTCACTACCAACTTGGCCAGCATGCCCTTGTACGATTTCTCTGATTTGGCCAGCAAAGGCCTGCCCCTGTTTTTCTGAAGATTGAGGCCTGGTATAGTCATGTATATATCAAGAAGCCTGCATGGGTCAGTTGATAAACACACGCTTAAAAATGTTGGCAGGCACAGAGTGCATGCTGGTATATACCATAACCCTCCCATAAGCATGTTTTGTGTGACAACCAACCCCATACCTCTCTACGCCACTACCGTGGCATTTTGAGGATAAACTTATGTCATTTTGTAACAAATAGAGCCATAGCCGATAGTGCTTCAATTAGAGTGGTAAACTGGAGAAGCCACAGCTCTGCTCAATTGCGACTAGCCTTTTTGAGATAATGGTGGACACATTACAAGTGCACTATTTGGTTTGGGTAAATTTGTCTGTATACACTCTTACCAACCAGTGCACTCATTACAGTGTCTGCCATACCTCAAAAAGGCTTATGGAATTTGGGCCACGGCTGGAAGAGATAAGGTCCTCAACCTTGGCCAATGGACCATCCATACAATGATAGGAAAGTGTGGCAAGAGTTACTTCACCGTTGTGTGGATGGCATTTTTGGAGCATCTTGGAGTATGCACCTACAGCAGGGAACGCCTGAGGGATGAGGGGTGTTTTTATTATCATCAGCGAACTCAATTCCCCCCTCTCTTCCCCTGCCTCCACTCTCCAGATACTTACATTGTGGACACCGGAGCCTGCGAGACGGAGTCAGCCGAGCTCAGCTGCGAAGGCATACCCAAACTTCCGTACCTCCGGGTAACTCTTGCAGCGTACGGGCGTTTACAAGATGAGTTGAACTGCCAGAAACCCACGCATTCTCCTACCGTGCCATCCTCGACGAACTGCCGGGCGATCGCCACGCTTGATATCGTCGCGGCAAGGTAAATTTCTCACGTGTTGATTTTTTTTCTTCAGGAAAGCTACGATTGATTACTTTCAACCTGCGAAATGAAAAACGTTCTCTGCAACTAGATTTGCAACTTGCTTAGTCATCGGTTTGTCAAATATGCGACAGATATCTAGCAAAACTTGCTGAGGGGTGGGAAGATAATGTTTTAGTTCGATTTGATGCTACAAAGTTAAACTTTGAAAAAGTAACAATGGAATCATGGAATGAGGGGTGACTGATTGACAAGGCACCAACAGTTTCATCTAAAGATTCAATTATCAAATTGTTTATTGACAATCAAAATAAGATCTAACAATGCCAAGTCACTTCTGAGACCCAGGAGACCCAGTGGTGTAGTAACCAGACTCCCCATTTTTGGAGGGTTTCTCAAACAAAACATTTGTGCTTTTTCCAATGTTTTTGTGAATTGTGTATATGGGTTTTTGTCATCTCGTAAGTAACTAGGAAAAAAGCTTTCCCCCCTAGTCATATATAGCGACGCTGAATTTAGTCTGAGAATTTAAAATTGAACAATCACCTGTGACTGCGCAACATACTGCACAAGACATGATTCGAATCTAACTCGCAAATAGCTTATTCCAACATGTACTTTGAAATCTCAATGTGTGATTTTATGAACAACTTCTCGATAGACATGAACGATGCTTAATGTTTAATTTTCTGTAACCTCGATCCCACCAGTTGTAATGGCTACGGTTCTTGCGTCGTCAATGCATCATACGATGTGTTTGGAGATCCATGCCCGGGCATCGCGAAGTATTTATACCTCACCTATCGATGTGTGTCAAGTGAGTCAGATTTTGAATATATAAATTTTCTCTTTCATTCATCGTTTGATTTTCCCATCAACACCAGAAATTCTTTGAAGGTACATGACTCGTGCTCAAGCCCATTTTACCTTGAAAAATGAATCCAAATCATGAATTGCTAATCAAAACGTTGTTTGAGTGATGACCAGTTATTAACTTTCAAATGAGATATCGAACGAATAATAACAGAGTAGTTAATCAATTTAAAAAAATGAGTTTTCGTGTGGAGCACAAAATAATAAACTACGCACGATGCCTGCTCAATTTCAGCCGGATGCCTAATGCAACACAGAGACAAAATGCAAGCGAAATCAAGTTGAGCTGTCTTCTGGGTAGCCATCGTACACAATTGAGGATAATCTTTCAAGAACAAAATTTGTATAGCCAAGGTCAAAACGCGATTTATTAATTTCAAAATGTCTTTGCTGGAATTAATTCATTTTAAGGTAAATCGGCTTGAGCACGGATCATTTGCATTAACTTTAAACGCAGCTTTATAGATATCTCTTTGAAGAAAAAGTATTACTCAAGTACGACTACGAGTATGAGTACCATCAAAATGGTACTTGGGTAGTACTTGAGTACTAGTATGAGTATAAGTAGGCCTACTATCAAAATGGTACTCGAGTACGAGTACTAGTATCATCAAAACTGTGCCCGAGTAGTACTTGAGTACTAGTGTGAGTATGAGTAGGCCTACCATCAAAACGGTACTCGAGTACTACTCGTGTAGGAGTGCGAGTACTGCAACTCTATGTGCCACTCTTTCCAAAGTATTCTATTTATGGATAACAATTTATTAAGATACACTTTTGAATAGCTGAAATACTGGTAGCATGATTGGACGTGAACCAATATCGCCTTTCCATAAGTTTGAAATCTTATGTCGTACTCCCTGAATACAAAGGTTTATGTAAGCGTGCAATGCTCATTACAGTAACCAAACTGAGTTGGAATGTCGCTTTTGAATGTCGGTGATTTTTGTTAAATAAAATGAAAGATAGAAGTCAAGATCTTTTTTTTCTTTGTAAGACATGAAAGAGAGTTGTGAAAATTAACTCTTTCACTACGGAATATAACGTACAGCTGTGATGGGATTGTTTAATATTTTGTTTATTTCAATCTCTGGCGTATGAGGTGATTCACCGAGCCGCTGTGAGTGGCGCGCCAAAGTGAAAGAGTTAAAGCCTCTCACTTTCATTTCAATTTTTCATAAGGCGAATCGATGACTTTATCAATCGGCTGAACTTTCTCTGAAGACCAAAGGAAGTCTAGTGGTTGAACCATAGAATGTGGCTAAAGTTGTGACACTTCAATAATTCATCTTTTTTATTAAAGATATAGGTTTTTATCAAATTTTTATATATTACCTTGAAAAATGAATCCAAATGTGAATTGCTTTTTTTGTATGCTGACCGAAGTTATTAACTTTTAAATAAGATATCAAACAAAAAAAATCTATCAATGAATAAAGACAAAGTAATTAATTTAAGAAAATGATTCTTTGTGTGGAGCACGGTAAATAAACTCTGTGTGCTGCCTGCTCAATTTCAGCCAGGTGCCTTGCGACACAGAGACAAAATGCTGGTGAAATGATGTTGCAATATAGCTGACTTCTGGGTAGCGGCAATGGGCATCGCCATTGTACACATTTACTCAAAGGGTGGTTTCAAAAACAACGTTTTTATAGCCATCTACAAGGTGGCCCTTTTAATTTTGTTCGCTGGAATCAATTCATTTCCACGGTAAAATAGGCTTGAGCACGGATCATACACCTTTAAAACAACAAGCTAACAAAGCTACCCATTTGTTTAGGTTTGACAGAAGCTACTGCCCCTTACCCGATGACCTACGGCATATCCCGAACCGTTTTCTGTTCGTCTGTAAATCGCTCTGGGATCTTATGGAGTCGAACCCTGGAAAACCGAACTGATACCCAGAGATGTCCGCCCGGTCAGAGTGGTAAGTCCAGACATTGTGTCGTTACGATCCTCAGACTTCTTGACCAGTCTGTGACTTTTGATTCATGACTTAAAACTCTTGTTTACATTGTTGATTTATTCTCATACCTGACTCTTTGTGAATATTTTTGAAATACATACACCATAAAAAGAGATGCCTAATGATGCAGGCCTATAGATTAAGCCCTATAATGCATAATTTTGTAGGTTTATTCAAAGATACTAGAAACACAAGATAGGACACTCTATGTAGAAACATGAAACACAAAATGGGTGCGCCAGCTGTCGTTTGGTAGGTAAAACCAAAGATTGTTTGCGCAATAAGTAGGGCCTGCTAAATGGAAAAACTTAGACCACCAACTAAAAAAGGTGAAGGCAGATCGAAAATTTGGTGTTCAACAATAAATTTTGCCAATAATTCTAGCAAAATTGACACATGGGGAAGGGCACTATCACGCGGTTGGTAGGTATAAAGGCGTTACATCTGCTACCGTGCAAAACGGCACAAGTGTCCTATCTTGTGTTTCTAGTATCTTTGGTATAATTATTTTAACTTTAGTTTAGCTCCGCTTATTTTGTGATTTGTTAGTTACTTTAGGTAGAGAACTGCAGATTCAAAATTGGAAGAAAAAAAATTGCCGTGCGTTGAAAACAACTGAGGCTTACTTCCAGTGCCAATTCAACCAATGGTGGTTAACAATAACATATGCATGTTTTAAATGGTGTATTGATCCATATTAATGTCTGAATAGAAATATACAGCATAAACTCAATTGTTGAAGTCAACTTTGTTTTATACGTACAGGTACAGCAACCTGGCTGTGCGTTGGCAAGGACCCCGGTGGGTGGGATACCTCAGGACCTGACTTGACGCAATGCAAGTCAGCTTGGATTGCTGATGTTTATGATCAGGTAAAGCCTTCCACATGTAAATCACTAAGCGTCTGGGAATCCCCCCATCACCACCTGCAGCAGCCTTTTTGTACTCTCTCTGCAAATGTTGGTGTCAATCCTGTTAGACCAACAAGAGACAACATCAAGTTCTAACATACTCTCTAAATGAAAAAGAGTGAAAAAATTCACTCTTCTTGCCCGAGTGGTGTCATTGTGGCTCTTTTGAGGGTGAAACTTACTGTGTGTCATCCTTTTTGAGTGAAAATGGAGCAAACTTCACTCTGATTCAATTTGATAATACTCGTCTTTCACTCTGAAAAGAGTTGTCCACCATATGGCTCTTTGCAAGAGTGGTATGGCGGACAAAACAAGTGTTTTTTTCACTTTTTTTTTACATTTAGAGAGTACAAAAGCCTGCATGTTGGTGCCGTCGCTGTTTTATTTTCAAGAGCAGTATGTTATATTTTCAAGAGCAGATATTTTGTATTTTCAAGAGCAGTTATTTACAATTTCCAGAGCAGCTAAATAGATAACTGCTCTTGAAAATAAAAATAACTTTTCTTGAAAACAAAAGTATATGGCACCAGCGGGCTTTTGTACTAATAGGCCTAATTGCGCTTAATCTTTTTTGTAGCTCAGTGGGCTAATGTCCTTTGCCTTTCTTGTTCTGATCAGAAAGTGTTAGTAACCCAGATTTCAGTGTCATAACTGAACTTTTTACTAACTTTGGCAAATCACTGCTCAGTTTAAACAGCCACAGACACTTGCTCCCACCGGCAAGAAATAACAATCTCAGGAGCACAAACAAACTTTGCTCAATCAAGTGTATAGAACCAACAGGTATAATGTGGCGTGTCGTGGCCGAGTGGTTAGTGCGTCGGACTCAAGCTCTGGTGGCTGAGTCATCGAAGTGTGAAGTCGAGTCCCGGTCATGACACTTGTGTCCTTGAGCAAGGCACTGAACCATGATTGCTCAGTAAAAGCTGGGGAGGTAGAGCCTTCTGCTCTACCAGCCAGGCTTCTGATGGATGATACCCAAGCCTACATCCTTACGGACTGTAAAGGGGTAACCCTGTTCAGCCCCAGGAGTAGGTGGCAATGGCCCCTGGAAAAAACAGTTGATTTGTAGCCAACACCTCAGGTGGCTTACTGGCCTTGTGTGTCTGGCGACTTCCATAAAAAAATAAAAATAAAAACAGCCTAATTCCTTCTCTAACTACACTCCTCAATAGTTGATTGTTTTTTTTTTATTTTCAGCTTTTGCTAGTTTCTTAAGGAGCTGGACTCCCAAGTTATCTGTTCTTGTCTTTTAACTTTGTCCTCTTGTTTATTGTACATAACACTTTTTGAATGAATGTATTTTTGTTTTAGTTTTATTACTTGTTGTATATCCATATATTTTAAACATAATTCAGCTCTAGGGCTGCGATGTGTGAATTTTATTAAACCAATAATAATAATAATAACAACTTGAACTAGACGTTATAAGGCTACAGAACATATCTCTGTTGATGAGTATCTGGCATGAACAAATGTAAAGAGCTTTTGTTTATGGTCTGTGAGTAAAAAAGAAAACAAAAGAAAAGAGAAACAGGAAAAAAACCTTGGCAAATGATGAAATGGGTGAATAGAAACAGAGCAGAAATAATATACCCAACAGTGTATCAAACAAAAATGGAAATGAAAAGGGACTTAAAACCCCAGCTCAACATTGGAGAGAAGAAAAACAAAAATGTTCACAGATTTACAAACACCTTACATGGTATAAAGATTGTAGAAACCTTTCCTTGAAATATTTCTGCCCGAAGTGTTATCGTTTTTAAACAATAAATGAAATAAGATCCAGAATTAGTTTTCGTCTCAGTGAGATGAGAACTCTGCCTGTAGGAATGCGTACAAAAAATACTGAATGCATTTTGACCGTTTTCTCGCAAACGAAACAACGAACTGAGCTGGCATTTTCACAGGTTGGTTTTATTACAAGTATCTTGATTTGTGCAAAGAATGGAGGCATTTACAGTAAATGTTGAGCTGGGGCTTAAAGCGCCTTAACGGTGATTAATCTTGAAACTGTTCCACCAAAAAGCTTTTAGTTCGTACTCTATTTGAAAGACCTTTGTCATCACTTTGTTGAATTGATCATTTTTTTTATGATTCCAGATTGAAGAAGGGAACGTGCCTATCAATGTTTTGGCAGAAACTATTCTTAATCAAACTGTAACCAACACAGAGCCACAAGACAGGTAAACATTGGTATGCTTTCATGATTTCATGGTTTAGCCTTTGAGAAAGACTCTGCTAGGGTCGCAACGTGAGGCCATTAACAATTTTTTACTTTCATGATTTAAAGGTTTGGTGAATTACTAAGTATTGATGTTTTTAATTTGCACCTAATAATTATCACACAGTAATTCAGTTGGAATTTTTTTTTTTGTGTGCCTTCCAGTTTATTCTTACATGATTTATTTTCTTTAAAAGTAATGGTCTTCAGGAACGCCCACAAAAATAGGTCACTTACTGACATGGCTGGATTCCTTCCGTGACATCATCATTACAAAATTTATTCATGAGCTATTCCAGAGGACAATGGTTTCTGGACGGGGTCTGCCAAAGGAATGACAAATATGTGTTCTTTCTTTTCAAAAATTCACTCATGAATATATATTATGTAATGCATGTGACATCACAGAAGGAATCCAGCCATGTCAGCAAGTGACCTATTTTTGTGGGCGTTCCTGAAGACTACTATTTTTGAAGAAAATAAAACCTGTAAAATTATACAGGAAGGCACAAAATGATTTTTCTCAACAGACTTAGTGTATATTAACTGTAAGGTGTAAAAAAAATCATCAAAACTAAATAATTCACCAAACCTTTAAGCTTGAAACATATCTCTTTAGTCAAGACGTACACTGCTGTAGCAAGCTTTTAAAATGGAATTGAGATGAATTTAAAAAAATCTTTATTTGAGATAAACTAATATCAACTAAATTGATAATACACACGTGCACTAGCCATGTTAGTCCATGTGATGTCAGGGAGACAGTGTGTTTTTTGGGGGTTGAAATTCATGAAATTGTGAGCCCAGAAATTTACTCATTGACAACACTTGTGAGAAAAGTTTGCTCATTGGCTTACTGCAATGAACTGACACAACAACAAATCACTAAAGAAAAGAAAAGTTTGCGACAGCAAAATACCCTGGAAACTTTTGAGGTTTTTGCCTTACAAATTATGACATCATACATTTGCTTATGCATATGGAAATTTGCATTAGCATAACAATAAAAAGACACCAAAATACCCTTGAAAATGGCAAAATGAAAATTGAAAATAAGGTAAAACGGGACGTGGGCCCTTTAATTGTTAACCCCACTATTTCTCTGATGGCGTGTCATGGCTGAGCGGTCTAGCACACTGGACACAAGCTCTGGTGTTTCTGATCAGAGTGTGGGTTTGAGTCCCGGTCTTGACACTTGTGTCCTTAAGCAAGACACTTGACCGTCATTGCTCCGTCTTTCGGATGGGATGTATACAGCCTTACGTCTGGTGTGTTGCTTTTAATGCACTGAAAGGGACCCAGTACATTTTTGTTTCTGGCATGGGCTGGCAGCAAGATGTGCCACCTGACCTTGTATCCCTTTCAAGGTGTTATATCATGGTTGCTTCAATTCGTCTCATAAAATCACTCTTCAAGGTTTGGTGAATTACTAAGTATTGATGTTTTTATTTTACACCTTATAGTTATTATACAATAATTCAGTTGCAAAAAATCATTTTGTGCCTTCCTGTATATTTTTACATGATTTATTTTCTTTAAAAATAATAGTCTTCAGGAACACCCACAAAAATGGATCACTTGCTGACATGGCTGGATTCCTTCTGTGATGTCACATGCATTACATAATTATATCCATGAGTGAATTTTTCGAATAGAAAGAACACATGTTTATCATTCCTCTGGTGGACCTTGTCCCAGAACAACTGACCTCTTGAATAGCTCATGAATATATTATGTAATGATGACATCACAGAGGGAATCCAGCCATGTCAGCAAGTGACCTATTTTTGTGGGAATTCCTGAAGGCTAAAAATTTTAAAGAAAATAAATCATGTGAAAATATACAGGAAGGCACAAAATGATTTTTTTTTCTGACTGGATTGTTGGCAAAAATGCTGTATCCGGCTGCCATTTTATCTCCCTTAATTCAGGTCAAATTATATCCTTACCTGTCCAGAAAGGTTGACAGAATAAATACAGAGAGGAACAGGCACTTTGAATGAATCCAAAGTGTCAAAATCATGAAAAATAAGCCATTTTCACGTCTACGTTGGGCTTGACAACGCTACTCGCTAAACGCCATTTTACTTCCTTTGGGCATGAATGCGCAATGAAATGTCCACTTAATTTGTCTTTTTTAAAGGTTAATAATAAGCGTTTCAGCTACCAATTCCTCGAGAGGAATATTAAAAAAGGAAAGTAAAGCCCAACATCCATTAAAAAATCTGAAAAATCCCTTAGAAAGTGGCAGCCGGATATGGAAACTTTTCCTTTGATAATTTGGTGCCACAAGTGTCATTTATGACAGACATGCCGCATTATAAATGTACACTATTGTTATTATTATTATTGTATAGAGACGTGATTGACAGTGTGACGTTAATGGAGACATTGGTGACCGTACAGGATACCAAGCTTCAGAAGTTGGAACCCACTGAGCAAGAGTTAGAGGCATCCAAGTTCGGGGAGGTAACTTTGCGTAAAACTTCTCAAATTATCTCAACCAAATTTGAGTTGATACATTGCACTGCAAAAACTGAGGTGTTAGATTGATGCTTTCTGGTATCTGTATGTGGCAACACCGACATGGTGTTAATTTTACCAACTATGTAGCATTGGTAAAATTTAACACCATGCCGGTGTTGTTGTATATAGATACCAAAAGAACCGATTTAACACCTCAGTTTTTGCAGTGTGGATTTCTGACAATATGTAGAAGTTGGGTTAATTTCAATAGGAATCGAGTTACAAAATTGGATTTTTTATTGAAATTGTTAGATGTTAAAAATTGGAAATGTGATATGTTAAAGGTAAAATAGAGAATTGGTAAAGCTGATATTGCAGTGTTCTTACTTTTTGTTATTCAGTATATACACGACCCCCAAGCTGTGAAAATTTGGGCTCAATCCATCGACTGAGTCAGGAGAAAATAGTGAGAAAACATTTCAGCAAATAAACACAGTGTCCTTAATTTCATTTGTTACAATTGAAATTAAAATCGGGGTCTTCAGAGTCTATTTGATTGACTTTGGCAGTATTTCAGACAGAAATATATGGAAGACTGGTACTGTGAACTTGATAATCAGTAAGTTTCAGACTGATTTTAATAAAGCAAAATTTTGGATGAACATTAATCCTGTATTCTACCTTTATTATTTATTATTATTATTTATTCGACCTCAAGAAACAAAATGCATACATAGAAACGCAACATAAAGCCAAAAAGTGGCTGATAAACAACAGAATGAAGTAATAAGCAAAAGCAAGAACAAATTAGAAAATAAACTGCATGAAACAAAAGCTGAAAATGCAGAGGGCAAGCACTTAATGTGGGGAACTCTTAGATATACAAATAAGTACAAATCACAAAATCACAAAAATCAACAGACAGAGATGATTATGTGGGTCAGAGGTCACAAAAGCGAGAAAAAATGATAAACTTATAAAATTGAAACTTGACCTGAAATGAGAATAAAAAAATCAAGAGAGCTGCCCTTGTGTTGTTTCAATTGGGTTGAATTATTTACTAGAATGGTAATTGGCTATACGATACCTCAATGTGGACATATGTACAAAATGTCGGCATGTCGAGAGTGAAATTATCAATTGTTTAAAAATTGGGTTTTGTGTTTTTGAAATTGAGATATTTGGCAGTCATGGTTAACGTTATGTTAATAAGCTGTTGAAGAGTGGTAAAAATTAAAAATTTTGTGGCGTGTCGTGGCCGAGTGGTTTAGAGCACTGGACTCAAGCTCTGGTGCTTCTGATCAGCAGAGTGTGGGTTCGAGTCCCGGTCGTGACACTTGTGTCCTTAAGCAAGACACTTAACCATTATTGCTTCGTCCTTCGGATGGGACGTAAAGCCGTTGGTCCCATGTGTTGTGTAATGCACGTAAAAGAACCCAGTACACTTATTGTAAAGAGGGGTTTGCCCCGGTGTTTCTGGCAATGTCTGGCAGCAATATGCACCACCTCACCTTGTATCCCTTTCAAGGTGTTGTATTATGGTCGCTTCGTCTCATAAAATCATTTGTAACAATCTCCACCAGATTTGATAATTCGGAGTGTCATTTATGACAGACATGGCATTATAAATGTACACTATTATTAGAACGTAAGTTATCAAGAACCTGCGAAAAAAAGAAAGGAGGGTGTTTAATAGTTTGAAATGTTTTTTTCTTTTCATTTGACTCTTTGAGTATTATTATTCAACAGATTTTGCTAGATTTCGGCAGCAACCTTTTAGACACTACGAAGCAGGACACGTGGGCATCCATAGCATCCGACAATGTGGTAATATATTATGAACAAATGATGTTCTCCATTCTTCTTATTTATGATTTTTATTATAAAATGTGGCTAATAATGAAACCAGTATGACGATCAATTCCAACGAACCCCCCCCCCCACCTGAATTTCCTTTGGTTAACTAAACTGGTTCAGATGATCTTAGACATAAAGTGGGGATCCAAGGTAGATTTCAGCTTTGTGATGCACTCATAAATGTTGGGCACTAGTAAATATTGGGGACTCAAAAGAGGGAACTGTAGTACAGTATGGTAAAAACTTTTTCCTAACCCTGGACGGCCCTTGCCAACATAGTATTTTATCTTCAAGCAAACTTGAATGCTCAATTCTGATTGGTCGATCCATAGCAACAAGAGTGTGATATAGAGTCATATTGCACGGCCCATATCACACCCTGTTCTCGAACGCGCTGTTCTAACTCCCATCTTCAGAATTCATTGTAAATTCACTGTAAATTCAAAAGTGGCGCGTTTGCTTGAAGATAAATTCGTTATCAGAATTTGGAATATGGAAAATATAGCGCGTCTGCGTCCCATAGCCAACTCGACCTGCTGCCTCATGTGTATCCGACCTCACCGGTTGCACATAAATTTGAAATTACCTTATATGGAACGCAGAAGTGCTATATCTAATAATGTCCACAGATTTAAGATAAATAAATACCAAACTGTTTTACATGAAATTTGACTTTTATGACAGGATGACACAACGACTTCTACATCCCCTACCTCTGTGGCGGACAATATGGAGAACGCTGGCTTCTTGGTCGCCAAGTTCATCACCGAAAACACCTCATCGCTCACTTTCATATCCGCAAATATATGTAAGAATCAATAAAGGAATTAACAAAGTTGGACAGCTTATAAAGGGGATCAAAATCACAGACGTCATTTGCGGTAATGTGTCAGACACTACACGCATCGTTAAGCTTTTGAAAGCTTTTTTTGTAAGCTTTCATTAATGCACTTTGCAGTTTTGTAAGCCCCGAATCCTGTCATTTGGATTGATGGGTGTCAGACAATGCATGCAATGTCAAGTCCTTGTCTATAAAGCTGTAAAAATATGCCATAAGCTTTCATCCTTTTATTGACATTTTATAAGCAAAAAAGCCGATCACTATTTCTTTTCAATGTGAAGGTTTAAAAGTGGTCTGCATTAATTTTTATTATTTACTATTATCAGTCCATCATCATCAATGTAATCTACTAGGCTTCTTAAATCTGAAAACGGATTGGTTGACTTAGTATTTTGTTGTGTATCATTCACATATTTCCATTGATTTATGACTCATTAGGCCTACTGAAGTGTGCTTTTGTATCTGTATTTGTCATATTCCTTGAATCGGTTATAAATCATACACAATACAGTAGACTGTTCTTGTGAGAACTAACCTGTTACTATTCTACTACCGCGGAGTAGATTTCAGAATTGGGGGGTGGGGGGACAACTGTGCGGTGTGAGTTTATTAATTGGTCTCAACATTTCGACTAGCCTGCTCTAGTCATCGTCAGGAAACGTTGAGACCAATTAACAAACTCACTGCGTGGCAGTGAAGTTATCCGAGAAGTCCCCTCGATCCACTAAGCGAAAGTAGTAGTAGTCCCGGCCGATTTCCTACCTCCCCAGGTAGTACTTAATAAGCTGGACAGTTCTTTTCAGAACTAAGTTGTCCTCTCGAATATCTGAAATCTACTCCGCGGTAGTAGAATAATAACAGGACAAGTTCTCATAAGTAGATATAGTCACATGGTGTCACCACAAACCAAATATACATTGATACCTCATCATGCAATGCCTCAAAACCTGTATAGTACACATATTCTATTTATCCCATCATTGTTTTAATTAATGACCCATGGATTACACAGATTTTTTTAATTACATTGTCTTTGACAGTAATGAAGGTAGAAGCAGTTGCACACAAAGACGCCGGTAAGATCAAACTCATTCAAGACACCAGGAAGATGGGACCGGGAGACAGCGATGGCGTACGGCATTCAATCATGCTGCCTCCATCTGCAACACTACCTCAAGACGGGCTCCCTGAAAACCAAAGTAAGAACAATGCATTTTGGGGATTGCAATCACATATCCAAAGATACTAGAAACACAATATCGGACACTTGTGCCGTTTTTGCACGGAAGCAGATGTAACGCCTTTTTACCTATCTACCACATGATGGCGCCCTTCCCCGTGTGTCAATTTTGCTAGGATTATTGACACAATTTATTGCTGAACACTAAATTTTTGATCTGCCTTCACCTTTTTTAGTTGGTGGGATCGTTTGGCCTAAGTTTTTCCATTTAGTAGGCCCTACTTATTGCACAAACGATCTTTGGTTTTACCTACCAAACGACAGCGGGCGCCCAAATTTTGCGTTTCATGTTTCTGAATAGAGTGTCCTATCTTGGTTTTGTAGTATCTTTGACATATCCTAGTCTTGTGTATTGCACGTACACTTATCGTGAAGGTGCTTGCCGCTGTGTTTTCTGGCATGGTCGGCTGCAGATTGTGCTGTAGCACCTTGTATACCCTCACAACATCATAAAATGGGTATCATAATTCAGACAATGCTCTTCATACCTGCCAAAACACTTTGTTATATTCCATAATCAACAGTTCAAAATACTTCACGAAGGAAGATATAGTCTATGGAAACGTAGTGCTGCCACATGAATAAAAACATCCCGCTCTGATTGTGTACCTACATAACTATTATGTCATACATGATAACTTTTGACTTATTGTGTACGTACACAATAACTATCATGTACGTACACAAGAACTTAATGTACAAATGTGATAATTTTCATGTATGTACATAACAATTATCATGTGCGTACATGATAATTATTTGTACATACATAATTATCATGTACGTACATGATAATTATTATGTACGTACATAATTCTAAGTTATCGTGTATGTACATGATAGTTATCGTGTACGTACACAATAAGAGCAGAATTTTTTTTTAGTCATGTGGAGGCATTACGCATTTGTAATAGCCAACTGTTTCTTATAATTTAAATAAATAGTACCAACTTAAAAAGTACTGTTTTTCTACAGCGTCCGTAGAGTTGGTGTTTCTAGTGTACGAGACGCTTGGGGAGTACCTGACAGACCTGGCCCTCAGTAATGGCGTGCAAGACCAAATCACAAAGTGAGTATCCAAGGATGAGAAAATCCATTCTATTCACAGGTATTTTATAGTGACAGGTGAGGATTTCGCAAAGCGCTAGGACTAGTCTTATCTCGAGTTTGGACGAGTAACTGGTCCTAACTTATAGGACTAGTCATAGGTTAGGACTAGTCCTAAGTTAGGACTAGTTTTGTGAAGTCTTTCTTGAGTTAAATTAAAAACTAAGATGTTTTTAGAAAATGCAAACATTTATATCTTTATTTTTTGTAGTACAGGTCTCTTTATGAGGGGAAAACTACAAACATTGAATTAGAACTATTTGTGACACCCAGTGCCAAAATTTGTGACACCCAGGCAGCTTTCGGAAATAATTATAAAGTGAAGACAACTGACACATCGGCCTTGATGTCGATGTGATAAACATTCTGTAAAAAAAAAATAATAATAAAAAAATTAACATCTATTGTAATGGTCGCGGTACCCGCTGCTAATAGGATTCGACCTGCCTTCTGGGCAGTCTCGGAATGGCGGGGGTTGTGGGTTCGAACCCCACCCGAGGAAAAATGCCTGTGAATATTCTCAGGAAAGTACTGAGTATACAGTGCTTAGAACACATCAGTGTATGGGTAAAAAAAATACAACTAATATATTCTGTATGTTGAGAAATACTTGACCTTAAAGACTGAAATAGGCTCCTATTTAAAAGTACTACTATTTACAAATATGCTTTTAGTGAAAAAATATAAAATGTATTTGCAGTTTTTAAACCTAGAAACATCTTGTGCGTCATATAATATCACAGATAAACAATAATTCTTCACTGTATGTTTTAAATTATTATTTTCCAGGGCCCCCTAGGGAGAACAATTCTTAGATAACTGATGGGGCTATCCTGGCTAAATAAAACGAAATAAATAAATAGATAAATTATCTGACACAGAAAAAAACAAATCGGCCTAAATTAAAAACAGATTTGAAAACATCGATAGCGACACTTCTATTTAAAATTTGGTGTTCAGGTAAAGTTGCCAAAATGTCATTTTTGGAATATTTACTAAATCTTTGGATGACAAATTGATTTGAGGCCAAAACTTTGAGCTTCAGATAATTTATTGCCACTGGACAGTCTGGCGGGGTTGGTCGGAGTGTAGGTCAGTAAATCGCTACCGGGTCGGAAGCTGGCTCAAGTTTATTACCACCGGTCTGAGCCCCGTCAATTGATTTATTACTGGTCTTGTGCAGGCCTCTTTGGTCTGTTCAGGTGTTTCGCATGACGAAAGCACTTCACTTTTGTTGTACTTTGCTTAACTGTTAGTAAATTGCAATTTTACGAAATTTGTATTGACTGATTTGTGTGTGATGTGTTATTCCCCAAACACAGGGAAGAAAATGATACCGATGGGCAGAGTAATGAGACAACAACCCCCGTCCTGAATTCAGCCGTTGTGTCGGCCTCCGCAAAGAATCAAGACCAATATGTGAAGACGTTCCAGAAGGACGAGGAGGCAGTGCTCATCATCACGCATAGCAATGTAAGATCTTTTGCAATTCAATAAAGGAGTGACCTTATATGGCCCTGTTTGAATCATCAAGTGACTTCTGCTACGGGAATGGCTGCTAGCTGCAATGTTAAAGAAAAGGACTTTTTAGCAATCCGGCCATAGCCACTGCTGAGTAGCCAGTCAATCCGACACGGTCTCTCATCCACAAAAGTGGATTGATAGATTGATTGATTGATTGATTGATTGGTTTATTTTTCCACTCATGAAAATAGTAAAAATTATTACAATGATTTAGAAAAAATAAATGATGAGAGGAGGGCCGTCTGGAACCCATAGGGCTTGTATCGATGACCCTAAGTAGGTGCCAATGGTAGACTGGATGTTTTTGGCCAAACTAGAAAAGGAAAACTAGTTTTAAGTGTTATGAAACGAGCAAAAACGGGGAAAATGAAATGTGGTAATTAGAATGAACACAAGAAACACTGAGCCGACTGATCCACCACTCTATCATCGGCAAGTACTGAGGAAGGATTTAAGTAAAATTTGTAAACACAAAAAGAAAACACAGAAAGACATTAAACAATTAGGACAAAGACAAACAGTACAACACAATGTTCACATATTACCCGTGAAACTGAAATCACCCTTTTTAAAGACCTTTGTAAAGAGTGAAATTACAAAAAAAATCACTCTTAAAAACGAATTCACAGCATAACAATGAAATAATGGCGTAAAACCATGATTTTATACGAGCTAAAACTCTCTCTGAAAATGTGAATTTCTCATCTTCAAAAAACAATAAAGGCTCATGGCACTGACGTCATTACACGCTCTCCGTCAGCCCCCAGTGGTCTGCCGTTTTGGGAGTCAAATATGTGTAAGAAGAATAGACCTTATGCGTTTGCCGCCATCTTTGAGGTCAAACGCAGCATCGAACGTGCGTTGTAGCTGTTTGACCTCAGCACGAGGGTGTCCTTTCCTGTACTAAATGCTCATTGTGACGTCATAAGCACAAGGTCTTTACATTGGGCGCACCTAACCGCACGGACTGTACGTAAATGGTCTAAAATGCGCACCCCGATTTGGCGGCTTAGCAGTGGATATTGCGGGGTCGCTAAAAGGGCCTATGCGTGAATGATGTTGTTGCAGCTGATGGCCGTAGCCTAAGCCAAAATCACTCGACTATTCAGACACTTGAACCTGACTCCCTAAATGGTGCAAACGAGATTTATCCGGGGCCATGACGTCAGGTGAAAAAGAAGGACTTAAGTATCTCTGTATTTTTTTTGCGTGGGAACCAAAGCATATGTTTTATCAGACACATTAATTATAGCATATCTATTAACCTTCAACAGGCCAGCATAAATGGAAATGTGACTTGCGTCTTCTGGAACTCTTCAAAAAGGTAATTGATATTTAATCAATAATCATTATTATAATTATTATCTTCAAGTACGTGCTAATCCTCCAATCAGATTTGCAGAATAGGAGTGTGATATAAACCTATATTGCACGGACATATCAAACCCTCAAATTCTGTTCTATTACGCTGTTCTAATTCCACATTGTGCGCAGTTTAAACTGTATGCAAAAAGTTTGTTGCTTGAAAACAAATACGTTATCATATGCGCGCTCATGGAATACGGAAAACTATAGCACGCCTGCGTCTGATATCAAACTCGGCCTTCGGCCTCGTTTCATATGGGATGCAGAAGCGTTATATTTTTTTGTATTCCACTTGCGCTTGTGTGATAACTTATAATATAGTTTAGAATAAATAATTGAGGGGAAAACCTAATATATCAAAACATAGATAACGCCTTTTAAAAACGGTATTCTTGCCAACACTAACCCCTGTAAGGAAAAATATACTTCAATTAAACATCCAAAACTTGTTGGTCTTGCCTTCTTTTTTCTCCAACAGA
The DNA here is from genome assembly GCA_911728455.2 of Marthasterias glacialis. Classification (NCBI taxonomy): domain Eukaryota; kingdom Metazoa; phylum Echinodermata; class Asteroidea; order Forcipulatida; family Asteriidae; genus Marthasterias; species Marthasterias glacialis. The sequence continues at coordinate 25,003,888 of OU452225.1, forward strand.
TGTCCACTATAAAATGGTTTCTTATTCACTAATTAACTTTTGTGCACCTTACCACCTTTTGTGTTTCCACCCATCTATGTGGGTACACCAGGCGTGTCAATTCCTTCAACCCAATCCTTGCCTTCTTCCTGATTGCTTTTCTTTGTTTCTCTTCTCTGCTTCTTCTGACTGCCTTCTGCTTTCTTTTCAACCATTATCCACCCGACTGCCTCTGTTACACAGATATACTTGTATGTTGTATTGTCATTTAACCTTTGAGCAAGACTCTACTAGGGTTAAATCATAAGGCCATTTTCAAATGTTTGCAGTAGACCGATCCATTAAGCCCCGCCTACTAATGTATTGACCAATGACAGCCTTGACAACGACAGTGAAATTCCGACAAATGTCCGACACGTTAAAAAATCCATAGGAAAAGTAAACAAACCGCCGCCATTGCTCTGCAGACAACAACACAGACAACTTTACTTACTTTTGATTAGCTTTAATTTATTCGTATTTCTGAGGGTGCAAATCCCGCAGCAGAGTTTCTTGTACAGTCGTGTGAAACTAGTTTGAAAATGTTCCTGTCTGCATTGCTCTTTGGACTCAATGCACTGCTCAAAAAATCATGAAACTAAATTCATACCTTTCACGAAAACCATGTTCGTGTGTGTATCCGATACGTGTGTGTGGCCGCAACCGAACCACGGCTGCGATCGTGACATGAAAGTCACACCATGCGCTGTTGCTAGGCGGTTGCTAATGTAGGTGGGGCTTAATGGATCGGTCTATTGTACCACGGGTCACTTTTAGGTTAGTAAGCAATTTGCAATAAATAAAACACATTTTTTTCAAATTATTTTTTAGTGATGAAAAAAAGGGTCACTCTAAAGTTCATCATTGAAAGATGCATCGGCATTTTATACAAATTAAGTTAGCATGTTATAAGAATTGTGAAACGATGCAATGCTTTCACGGACACTTTATCATCATTCCTAATGTTTTTGCTCTTATCTCCTCTACAAAATACCTTAAGATAATCGTTTCTGACTTCAATGTTTTTTTAATCGTTGAAGTCTTGGTAGGTCTGGTGGTGGGGCGTGGTCAGATGCAGGGTGCCGTCTAGTATCCAGCAACCAATCTCATAGTATTTGTGCTTGCAGTCATCTGACTAATTTCGCCATACTCATGGATGTCTCTGGCACCCACCAAAATGTAAGTGCTTTTACAACTTTAACATTAACAAAGACCTGGATAGTCTAGTTGATAAGACATCTGCTCTAGAATGGCGGGGGTCGCAGGTTCGAATCCCACCCGAGGAATTTGCCTGTGGATTTTTTTTTTCACTGGACTCAGGGAAAACACATACACAAAACAGTAGGAGAGTCACTAATCAATAAAAAAACTTAATTTCTCTTAGGTTGATCTCCTGATCCTGCAGTTTAGCTTACACTGTAAATATACATTATGTATTGTGACATGGCATTGAGAAAAAAGCAAAATTTGTACAGTGTAAAAATATGTTGATCATGATATGACACTTTCAACTCCTCCAGGTTGTTTTCTTCGGTCCACACTTGACATCACTCACCGGAATGTCCCCCGTGCAAACAAAGTTCTGGGTCCAAAAGCTTTTAGTGTAACTGGGCCAATGATTTGAAACAATCTTCCCAGCGGCGTAGCTAAGTGGGGCCTGGGGGAAAAATTTTCAGCCCTCCCTCCCCCCATGCCAGGTGGCCCCCTAGATGTGGTCTGCAGCTACAGTAACAGTTATGGTAGCAGATAACAGTAGCAGAGTAGCATGAGTAACAACACAGATACTTTACTGTTTTGTGCTTTACAGATTCCAGAAATCCACAATTTTATTCTGACATCTCTTACGTATATCGGATGCTCCATATCAATCGTATGTCTCGTTGTCTCCATTTTCGCATTCACATTTTTCAGGTAAGTTCATCAGCACTTCAAAATTAGATTTGGACTTATTTGTAGTCATAATCAGAGCTAGCTGTTAATATTATTAATTTGTAGATTTATTTGCCCATTTCTGATTGTCTGATATTCGTTAATACCTCTTTAGTTACTATACTTTTTCTTGTCTTCCAGTTTTCTTGAAGATTTTGAGGGCAGTTGGGAACATTTTAAATTCAAACCCTTGCCCATAATTTGTTTTTTTTTTGGAGTGACTTCCCTTATGCAAAGAGCAAGTTCGATCAAGGACCATAGTTAACCATAGTTTGACTAACTCTGATCGAACTCACGCTAGTCAACGAGGGTTGGACTTATCTAGTTGACTATTGGTGACCAGCCTATCGAGGTTGGTTGCATCACCAGTTACCAATAGCCGTTCCATAAGCACAGTGCAGAGGGGACCACTAGTTATCAAAAAAAGTGATAACGTTGATTTCGCAATTTGTTCATGGTCGCGTCGACATGACATGACTAGAATCGTTCGCACTTCAACTTCAGCGCGCATGCACTACGTACGTCACTAACCAGCCACTAGTTAACCATTGGTCCTTGATCGAACTTGCTCAAAAATAGTGCAGTTTTGTGGTGTTTACACCACTTTTGTGGTGTTTACACCACCATGGCGGCACCGCAGTGTAAATTGCTGCAGTTGTGATACACCTAGGAACGACCCCCATCTGACTTTTGTACAGTGTGGTGGTGTAAAACACTTGTGGTTCAACCATTCCAATTATAGAAATTACCTTTAAAAGTACACCATGCCTAAATGCGTTAATCGATGATCTAGTTGGGGTGCAGGCTCTGCTCAATATAATGCATTAAAAAGCGGCATTAAAATTTGCTCCAAATTTTAAAGCATTTTTTTTTCATCCTTTATACTGCCAACAAGAAGGGGGGGGAGTTGGGTGTGGCGACATTCCCTAAGCCCTAGGACCCTCTCCTGGTCACTCACAGGCCCTTGGGGTGCATAGACGTGCACTATTGCCCTCATTGCCAGTCCATGTGTATACTATGGTTGGAACGTGCAAACAAATCATATTTTGTGTTTCAGGAACCTATGGAGTCTTCGAGTGACCATTCATCGGAATTTATGCATCAATCTACTCATTGCAAATGCACTGTTTCTAGTTGGAGTAGACAAGACACAAATTAAGGTACCCTTCACTCAAATTTATCAATATCATCTTAAATCCCCAGCTCAACATTGGTAAACTGCCTGTTAATGCTTCCGTTCTTTGCACAAATCAAGATATAGGTCCTAAAACCAACCTGTGAAAATGTCAGCTCATTTCATTGTTTCGTTTGCGAGAAAACTGTAAAAATGTATTCAGCATTTTTGTACGCATTCCTACAGGCAGAGTTTTCGTCTCACTGAGACGAAAACTAATTTGGGATCTTTTTCATTTATTATTTAAAAATGATAACCTTTCAGGCGGAAATATTTCAAGGAAAGTTTTCTACCATCACTATGTTTATACCATGTAAGGCATAATGTAAATCTGTGAACATTTATGTTTTTCTTCTTACCAATGTTGAGCTGGGGCTTTAAAGCATGCGGACAACATTGGTTGTCAAAAACCAGTAAGCTCATCACTTTATATGACCCACATATACATGAAATAACAAACCTTTTTTAAGCTCAATCGGTCTCTGGAGTCACAAGAAAATAGAGGGGGAGAAAAAACTTTATAATGTTTTAACTGTCTAAGAACAAGTTTTGGACTCGTGAGATTAAAATTAAATGTTTTACTCAAATCTCAAAAACAAAAATGGTTCAGGCAAGTATATTTCAAGGGAAGTTTTCCAGCATGAGCACCTTTATCAGTGGCCAATCATATGTGCACAAGGTGGCGGGGCAAGGGTTCTAGGGGCGGGTGTGGGGGGGGGGGCTCCAACCCCGCCCCCTGCCCCCGTATGGCTGCGCCACTGATTTTTATACAGTGTGCAAATCTGTAAACATTAACATGTACTTATTTGTTCAATTTTTCCATTGTTGTATACACCATGTAATAAATGATAGTAAATGAAATTAAGAAGCACATGACCTTGTTTTGTCATAAAAAAAAAGGTTTCTACTTGGTCAATGTTTTGATAACACAAATAATTTTTCCTTGTTTGATATGAAAGTGTGGCTGTTATTTTCACAATCACTCTCTGCAGCTCGTCGCTTTGTGCACCAATGAAAATGACCAATAGTCTAAGAACAGCACCACTTCACCCTTGTACGATAAACAAAGAACTGATTTATCTCTTCCATTTCATTCAATAATTTTTAATTCAACAAGAAGCATTGACATTTAAAAGTGAGGCTGCTCCTGCAAAAATAATATAATTATGACAATAAGTATTGCATGCTTAAAAAACCAGGGTCTCATTCAGGGTAATAGGCATAAGACAGGATGAAACGGGGGATAATTAGTGTCTAATTCTTTTGTTGGGAGTGGCAAGCCCAAGAATCCATTGAACTGAGACAAACGAATCGAGCTGCGTAGTGTGTCAAGCCAAAATAAAAAATAAAAAATCCAGTTGATTTTTGTTTTAAAGACAAGCAAGATTAGATAGATATAAAAGATACACTCTTTCATTTTAATATTTGTATTTTGTATTTCAATATTTTGAATGAAAGTTTTTGATGTTTTTTTTTCTTCTAGGTTCTTTGCTCCGTAATTGCTGGTCTCCTCCATTACTGCTTTCTGGCTGCTTTTGTGTGGATGTCCTTGGAAGCAATCCAATTTTACGTTATGCTGGTACACGTTTTCTCCACTCAGTCCAAATATTGGCCCTACTACCTGGCTGGATACGGTATGACATAACAAGTTTTGTTAGCAAAATAAATTTAATTTCAGTGTGGCAGATCCTGGGGGTATGGGGAAAGGGTGTCTGCCAGCGCCTTCCTGGCATAATTTATCAAATGCCTGTCTGATGATATGCCACACTGGATCAAATCACTGGACAACCATAACGATAATAATACACAGTTCTTATATAGCGCTTTATCACACCCTATGGGCGTCTCAGAGCGCTGAGTACTTTTTCCTGCAAGGTATGCAGAGTTACGTTTTAAAGTATGAGACCTGTTCCTTTACATAGCACCATGTAACGGTTTACAAGGTGCTGTGGCGCAATCTGCAGCCGATCAAACCATGAACACCAGGGTGAACCCCTTCTCTTTGCGATAAGCACACTGTTTTTTACACAACACACAGGACTTTCGGCATTACGTCCCATCCGAAGCACGCAGCAATAATGGTTAGGTGTCTTGCTTAAGGACACAAGTGTCGCGACCAGGACTTGAACCCACACTCTTTTGATCAGAAACACCAGAACTTGAATCCAGTGTTTTTATCCACTCGGCCACGACACGCCCAACTACCCCCTTTCTTTTTTGATGTCATTCTCTTTACGACAGACCAGTCACGAATGACAATAACAGAACAATTAAATAAACAATGTTAAATTAGTCCTGTAGTGTAACTCTGAACAGCAAAGTAAATCTCATCTTAAAAAGTCTGTCCTGAGCCAAAAACGCTCATCAGGCCGGTTTTTGTATCCGGTTTCCTTGGCATTAAACGACTGAGAATATTTCTATTCCCCCTGGACAGTTTGCCAGTCCATGGCAGGTCCCCAGCTCTCACCGGTACCCATTTTTACTCCTGGGTAGAGAGAAACAATTATGATAAAGCGATGGTCGCTTTGCAGCCAACTTGGAAAAATGGGGCATCCTAGATAGCAACCTCTGTCCCTGCGGACAGGTTCAGACCCACCAACATGTCATGACTGAGTGTGCCGTGACAGGACCCCCCTGTCCACTCTCCAACACAGAAGATCCACAACTGGTGACATACCTAACTAACTGTCAATTTTAACAGCCGCACACGTAGTTGACATAAGAATAATCGACCAATGAAATGATCAAGGTCAGATCCTGTCACTACACCCATCAATTAGGAACGTTCCGTCTTTTTGTAGCTGTTCAGGATGACACATTAAAAATTAGTTTTATTCTTTGTCTATGTTATAATTTCAGGTGTTCCAGCGATTATTGTGGGTGTTTCGGCAGGCATCAACCCGTCCGGATACGCCAGTGATAGATAGTAAGGAAATAAAATTGACGCACACTTTACGCGGTTGACAACTATACTTTGCAAAAAGGAACGTGGTTTCAAGTTTGTGGCTAAACGGGTTTTGATCCCAAATGAGTTTTTTTTTCTTCAAATGGACCGTATACCTAAATGGTTCCCAGACCTAAAAATCTCAGACAATTCTCTGTCGATTTTAGGGTCCGGTATCACCCAAAGGTCATGTGAGAAAAATTCCTTCTTTGCCGAAAATATCTGAAATGGTCCGAACTCGTTGTCATCATTTTTCCCCAACAAATTAAACACTATATTTGAATATATTTGTAACATTTTTACAAACTGATTATTCCAGGCTTTTTGAAAGGACACAAAGCCCGTAATCAGCCCTTTGTTTACTATCCATTGGCATCATCCACCGTTGGTGACAAGTTATGAATATTTATATACATCGGGTCATAATCTATTTTTAGATTTGGATGATGCCTGACCTAAGATTTTTAACAAGTGTTGTCAGGGAATCTTTGGTCCAGGAACCAGACTAATTAGCAGTTTTTCCAACGGTTGTAACTTCTGTTTAAAGTACCTGTAAACAACCAAGAGTGTTTTGACGTGTGAATGGACATCAAGGCTTACACAAATACTGAAAAAAATTTGAGTTGATTCATTTGTTCTAGTTTTTATTTTAAAAATCACCCTGAAAATGTCATCAAAATTGGGCGGAAAAATCTACCAGCATTTTCCGTCCATTTTCTGAATGAAATTTGAGAGTAAATAAAACAATTTATAATTCTATTCAACTCAAATTGCTTTCAGTATAAGCCTGCCTATCCCTTCACATGTCAAAAAATTTTTGGGTGGTTTCATGCTTAAAAAAAAAAGTTACATCCATTGGAAAAACTGCAAACGTGACGGTAGATTTGGTGGCCCCCTTTACTGCTGTTCTTATCATACACAATGTTATTTGATGCATTGTTTTATCCTGTATGGTTTGGGAGAACTGTTTGTGTTTTAGTGAACACTCGATCAACTCATTGCTTCAATTTCTCTCTTGACCTAGTTGCTGGTTATCAACAGACGACTATTTTATCTGGAGTTTTACTGGGCCAGTTGCTGCAATTATTGCTGTAAGTACTACCCTAGCCCCCTTCCCCTAAAACTCAATCTCAAGCCAAAATGACATTAAAAACTAACCCTACTGACCTCAATCCAAAGCAAAACCATCACCTAAATATCTGTAACTCTTTCACTACGGCGCGCCGCTCGCAGCGGCTCGGTGAAGTACTTCATACACCGGAGCTGCTGCCAGCAGCTCAAAATAAACAAAATAATAAACAATTCCATAACATTTCTAAATAAGCATTATTTATAAATTAACATTGCTCCCCTCTTTCCCCCAAAATGGGATTAAAAGAATAAAGAATGCTCAATTGTGGTTCGATACATTAAATAGCCCCCCCCCAAAAAAAAAAACAACAACATTAAATGCAAAAACAAATTTTGTTTTTGTCCCCCTCCCCCCCCCCCCCCCAAAAAAAAGAGAATGTTTGGTTTACGCCACTGCATAAAGCACATGTTTTCCTGAAACTTCTTTTAACTATTTAGAAGAATAATAATTTTTGTCTTGTTGCAGGCAAATGTGGTATTGTTGGTTGTTTCTCTTCACAAGGCATACACCTCCAGGTCGTCCATCAGCAAAGGAGTTGCTCAGAACAATGACATAAGGTATAAGATGCTTTCTAGTTTCCATGGAGAATAATGGCAAAAATATGCAGTTTTTATATAGCATTTTGTTACACCCGATGGGCATCTTAAAGCGCTCGGTAGTTTTGTTTTCCTGCAAAGTATGCACTTTTGAAGTATGAGACTTGTTCCTTGACATAGTACCATGTTGACGGATTAACAAGGTGCTGTGTTGGCACAATCTGCAGCCGATCAAACCAGGAACACCGGGGCTAACCCCTTCTCTTTGCGATAAGTGCACTGGGTTCTTTTATGTGCATTACAAAACACACATGACTTTTGGCTTTACGTCCCATCCAAAGGACATTGTAAGACAGAACTCGTCGTTTGCCCTGCAAAAGGATGTAAGGGAAAGTTCCCGGCAAAAGGACGTAAGCAATTTATGTTAAAATTTGTGTTTCAAGAATTATGAGCGGGAAAGTTTGCATTGATTTGTTTACATGATGCCATGCAAAAGTCATTCTAGAAAGGTTAAATTCTGCATGGGGAATGGGAAAACATGTCTTCAGGGTAATTCTATTAAAAAGACTAACAAAAATGATATATTTTTCATGTCAGGAGCCATTTTGTTGCTGGGACAAACTCCTTTATGTTCCCGGCAAAAGGGCAAAAGGCCTCACGCCCTTTTACTGGGAACACGACGAGCTGTTCAAAATAACTTAAGAGTTACAAAGGTGTTTCTTTTGCCTGCTGTGCAGTTGAAATATCAACATGAAATATTGATATTAACCACTAAATCTTTAGGTGTCACCTGGTGATCTTTTTTTGTTGCATTCTGAATATTTGTCTTAATTTATTTGCAGGCCTTGGATCAAAGGAGCTGCCACTCTTCTCTTTCTTCTCGGTATCACATGGGGGATCGGCTTCCTTTTCATCAATGAACAGGCGTTGGTTTTTGCGTACATCTTCAGTATTCTCAACTCACTTCAGGTAAGGTTTTTGGGGGTATTGGAAATTGTTTAGTTTATTTAGTTTATTCCCGAATTTTGATGATATTCTAATAAAATAGCATTAAACAGGCACGTGAATTCTCAGGACTTTCTCATAACTTCCTTGAGCCGTTGAATGTTCTTGGAAGAAGTAAAGCAGTCACCAAGTACAGACCCAGCCATTTTTTTCCACTTTCAAAAGGACTCCATCTCATTTGGAAGATGAGTGCATCACAAAACTGAATTTGACCTCGGAGTTTTCATGGACATGGTGTCTCCGCAAACCACACCATATAACTTTCAAATCATAATGATGATGTTATCACAAAACCACATTCAGTTTTCTCATTATGCTCCATTTACCTTCAGGGTCTGTTCATCTTCATTTTCTATTGCCTGGGCAACGAGCGCGTCAATTCGGAACTGCGGAAGTTCATCTCACGCCAGAAGTGGCTCCCTAACAGCTTTCGGGATCGCTACGGCAGGCATGTGTCGGCTACCAGCACCACGGTAACCACTTGTTTACATATATCGATTTATTCAAGTATATAACACAACCCTAAAGGATGAGAACCTGTTGGTTTCAGACTAAAGTGGTTTCCATCTTCCAGTTTTTGATGAACAAACAAACCATCTGACAAACATGAGGAAAATTCATCCAATGGGGTCATGGAATAAGTGAAAACCACGCTATATACTGTTAAATATTTTGTGTTCGGTACAGATTGTTCTTTGTGTAATTTTTTAAAGCCCAAGCTCAAAATTGGTCAGAAGAAAAAACACAAAGGTTCACAGATTTACATATACCTTACATGGTATAAAGATAATGATGTTAGAAAACTTTTCTTGAAATATTTCTGCCTGAAGTGTTATCGTTTTTAATATTAAATGAAATAAAATCCAAAATAAGTTTTAGTCTCTGTGAGACAAAAACTTTGCCTATAGGAATGTGTACAAAAATGCTGAATGCATTTTTACCATTTTCTCGCAATTGAAACAATGAAATGAGCTGACATCTTCACAGGTTGTTTATATTACAAATATCTTGATTTGTGCAAAGAATTGAAACATTTGACAGACAGTTCACCAATGTTGCGCTGGGACTTTAAGTTACAAACAATCTTGAAATGTCCTTTTGCAGGTGATCTGTTCTTATGCTACATAACTAATTGCATGTTTTGTTTTTGTTATTTGTGTGTATTGTTAATTAGCAGTATTTCAAGAAATAAGAGGAGAGCTATAAACAGACAAACCAAAACTTCACACATCAGTCTCCGAGATCATTACCAATTTTTGCAAGTTTTCGTTTATTGACATCAAAATTAAGTTACAAACAATCGTGAAATATCCTTGGACCATTTTCTCATATTTTTCTATGACTTGGACAATTTTTTTGACTTCAATCATTTCTGTTTCAAACTCATTCCAATTCAGAGCCAGGCGAAGGGAGCTACAGCCATCATCAGCAAGCGCCAGACATGTCGTCATGAAATTTACAATGGTATGTAAAAACCATTTTTAAACTATATAGAACTGTGTTAAGCCAAGCTATTGTCCCTCTATCTATTTGATTTATTGCGTAAATTGACCACTGTAATTGCTTGTTTAATTTTACGCAATAAATGAAACAGATAGATGGGTTGTAAAAACAATAGACCATTCCAATAAGCCCCATCTACCGTAGCAACAGCACATGATGTGACTTTCATGCCACAATCGCAGTGGTGGTTCGGTACCTGCCACACACTCGTATCGGATACACACACATACATGGTTTTCATGAACCGTTAGGATTTAGTTTCGTGGCCTTTTGAGTAGTGCCTTAAATCCAAAGAACAATGCAAACAGGAATACTGTTAAACCACTTTTACACAACTATACAGGGACCACTGATGTGGGATTTGCACCACTAGAAATACGAACAATAGTTTATTTTGGCTAAAATTACATGAAACATCAAAAGGAATGAACAGCAAGGCTTACCTCTTAGTGGTTTTCTCAAGGGTTGCCTATAACTTGTTATCCTTCTGCTTCTTTAAAAACAAATTGCAGTAAATCATGAAGCATCTACTACTACCTTCGCCTCTGCCGTTGATGAGGGTCAAATTGACACTGACAGCGGGATCAGCTTCACCAACCCCGTGGTCAACGTGCAGATGATTGAAGACGATGTCACCACAGTCACCGACGATGGCAACAACCCAAACGGGGAGGAGAACAATTCATGGCTTTACAACGATAACAACAGAGCATCCAAGTTTGCCATGACGTATAAAAATCCTCCATCGTCAAGTAAAGGTTCTGACTATCCCGATGTTGATTATGAATAGAATTTCTTGAAAAGACAGCCGAGCCAAAGCCACTTTTTTGTTACAGAAAAACAGCTCAAGGACAGTGAGATTGACTGACAGCAATAAGCAGGACAGATGCTATTAGATGCAGGGTAAATATATGGCTACTGGTTGAATGATCTAATCCGGCCTCCACATCTATGCGTGGAATATCCAGAGACATCTTTGTAAAGATTCCTCTTGGCCTTGTGCTGGACAACCCTCGCACAAGCGTTGTGAAAGCTCCACCAAAAGGTGACAGAAATCTCACCCTGTTGTCTTGGGAGGCTAGAAAACCAATAAGTTTGTACCTTGAGCTGGTGTCAAGAATCCTTGATGTGTATTATAAGTGTCAAGTTTTGTAAATAGAGAAGCAGAGCATTATTGAATTTGTGTCGACACCCACCAATGACTTTGTGTGTAGAGTTTTTTTTTGCAGGGTGGGTGGTAGGTGAAGTGCAGAATTATCCTGTTGTTAAATGATGATGTTTTGGAGCTGTAAGTGCAATGTTAATAAGGGAATAAAGGTGTGATGAAAAAGTTTTCAACTATTGTTTAAAACCGATGAGGGGCCTGGTGGCCGATAATTGCCCTCGCCTTCGGCTCGGGCAATTATCGGCCTCCAGGCCCCTCGGAGGTTTTAAACAATAGTTGAAAACCGATTCAGCACACCTTTATTCCCATTCATAAATGCCTTTCTGTCAAAAACATGCAAAAACCTTCAAAAATTGGGCACAAATCTGACAGTTTCTCAGCTTGACTCTGCGTTAAATTTCTATCCATATTTACGGGCCAATTCCTTGAACGGAATGTCGATCTTCATGTCTCTGCAGCTGTTATATTCACTTGATGCCCTCTCGGCCAATCAGAAACCCAACAGCTGGAAACACGTATACTTCTTTATGCTGATACAGGGGCTATATTTTTCGTTTGCAAGCTAGCCGGTTTTAAACACTTTTTACCGTGTTTATATCGCCCGTTTAAACATGGCCACGTGATGCCCTCTCGGCCAATCAGAATGGATAAACTGTCTCAGGTATTTATGAATGAATGGTATAAACACATGAGCATGAACATTCGTTACTGCACGTGTAAATGACAGGTATACATAGATGTACATGAACATTTGTTACACTGAACTTCCGGCTCCAAAACGTCATAACTTACCATTAGGATACATTACGCCAAATACCACTTCTGATGTTAGTTATTTGTATTGTAAAACAACAGGCGGGCTGAGCTTGTTAAACAGACGATGATGGTATGAATACCTATGAATACTGTATTTATTACACAAAATGTATATTTTAGGTTGTCCTTACTTAATGTTAGTCAGTCGTCCATCGTCATTGTTAGTTCTGTCCTTCGTAACATTATTAGTATTATTAAAATCATGCTATGAATTTCACTTTTATGCATCATTTATAAGACAATGGGCTTTGTATTGATATGTACATATGTATAGATGATGGTGTATTACTTACATATAGGCCTATAGTATCATGCATATTGCATTGGCCATTTTGCATGTAGTAACGAGTTGAAAAATACGGAATTGATGTTCAATGTGAATTAAGATGAATGACAACTCTGCATATAACCAGAACATTTTTTATTTTATTTTTTTTATTTATTTATTTTTTTTTGCGGGGGGGGGGGGGGGGGTGCCTCCTTGTTTCCCCTTTATTTCCCCATAATCACTTTAACAAATAATGTTGTGTGAAATCGTCACCAGTTGCATCTGCCTTGAAGCTTTTCTTTCTATTAAATGGTTGACAGTTGGTATCGACGACTTGTTTTGATATTGTTATTTATTTATTTATTTTATTTTTTTTTTTTAGGGGGGGGGGGAGTGGATGAAGTCAGACTGTTTTTACTTCATAACAAGTTACTTTGTACCAGTATTTATTTTGTAGGTCTTCAATGCTGGTTTATGTTTCCTCGAAATGACCCTGGGTTTCTGAGTTCAAGTTGCATTTGTTATAATTTTTTTCTGATGTTCAGACTTGGGCAAAGCTGTAAGATTATGCAAATTACATATACATAGGCTTATTTATAAGATGCTCATGAATAATGTATTTGCTTAATGTTTTTGATTTGCCTGTGAGTTGAATACCTCTTGGGAAGAGTTAGTATGTATATGAATAAATATTATTGATGACTTATCATCAATATTAATGTGTAACTTTGTGTCACATTATTAGTATTTACTTTTGAGTCAGTATAATTAACATTTTAATGGACCACACGTGATCAATATCAACGAATGAGAAGTGTTGACTCAGGAAAAACAATATCAATAATTGTAAAAGGCAAAAAAGAACACTTCTCCATCGGTAGTTAAAAGTAGGGGCACTCTAATTGTTGCAAATTGAGTCTTATATGGTTAAAAAAAACAGTTATTGTGGTAAATGCGTTCAGACACCCCCACCCGTCCTACTCCTAGTTTTGCATCCCTGCAGAGTCCTCTTTTGTTCTTTCCTTTGTCCCTGTACTTAAATTCCTCATGGAGAATCCCTCTCTTTAGAATTTCCCTCTGGAGACAATTGTTTCTTGCTTTTCCTTTTGTCTCAAGTCTTCATAGTTTAGCAAACATGTTGCCCCCCCCCCCCCCCCCAAGCCGCATACACGCACACACAAACTGCCTAAATTAACCCCTTCTGTTGGCCTGGGCAACCCTTCACGAAGTTACATTTCAAGGTATGGAGAATTTAAAGGTTGTATTATTTTTTACAACATACAAATTACGTTTAATTACTAAGTTCTTCTAACCTTGCATGGTCCATTCTTTTATGGGGATATTCATTAAGGAGTACGAATCTCGAAGTTCATTCTTCCGTTATACCCATCTTTCCAAAATATTCAAAACACTCGGAAAGCTCATTCAAAATACTTATTTACAACAGAAAAGACAATAATTTTGTCAACAAAATTTTCTAATTTTATTTTGCATTGTTTACAAGAAATATTTTACCTAAAAAAGGTGTGGCATTCATTTCGTGCCTCATTACCATATGGGGAGCTTTGATATGCAAATTATTCCGCAGCGCGTTCCATGCGAGCGCCCACAAGACAACCAAGATGGCTGACCTCAGAAAACTCCATGTTTTCGCTCCCGGTTTTCGACATTTTTTAGCCAAGTTGGTTGACGAAACTCCTGCAAATTGATAAAGGTGAGTTGAATATTACTTATAGCATCTCTAGAATATCTCTGTAGTGAATATGAGATTTCGAAACGGTCAAAATGAAGCGAAACTTGTGGCTAGCTATCGTCACGACTGTTCAGCGTGGCGGCGAATTTGAAATACACGTGGCGTGATAATGTAGCTCCCCCCATGACAAAATTGTTTGTAAGACCATCTCCTTCCTCCATGGTAAGACAGAAAGCCATGCTGAAATTATTAATTAGGAAAAGAACAATATTTTGACACGGGCTGTGCATGTATTGGGGGATTGCTATGCGAGTAAGAATAGGGACTAGGCAGGGACCTTGAACGAAGGGATAACATTTTTAAATTTTTCAGGCAGAAAAAAAACATTCCAAAATGTGTGTATTTTTTTTGTTTAAACTGGCTTCATAATTTTAAGATATGACAACTGGATATGTTTTTGTTTTTGGGAGGGGTGAACATAGGCATATGGGGATGCTTTGGTTAAATGCTGATGCTGATGTTTTCTGCCGAGAGAGGGTCGTGCTGAAATTTTTTTTTCTGTTCGGTTTAGTTAAAAAAAAAATACTGAACTAGGTACATGTGTATTTTCAAGTTTCACATAATGAAGAAGATACAGGGTAAATTATGGAGTTTAAAGCCATCATGGAATGTCCTAGAAAAGTGAGGAAATCTTTGTATTTTACAAGGAGTCATTCACACTAATATTCCAAGAAAAACATTCATCTGCTCTAGAATGCAGAGGTGTTGGGTTTGAATTTGAGTAGTGTGCATGTAGATTTTATTCAGCAGGGCTTGTAATGCACTGAGAGTATTAGGATTTAAACAATTTTGGCAAAAGTATTTGACTTGAAAAACGGTACACTAGGTTGAAACATTAGAATCACAAACAGTCGAGCAAAGGAGAGAAAAAACCAAAAAGCACACATTTTTAGCTCAAATGGCACAATTGGAGACTCTGGAACACTAGGTAGGTGGCAGCCGCAGGCATACCAGTTAAATGTTACGTTGTTTAGGTAGTTCTGACCTGAGTATGCACATATTAAGCAAAAAAACAATGGAAACTGACTGGGTAAATTTTAATTGCACATATTATCACACATATAGTTTTAGCCTTTAAGTTGGGCCTATTTGGCCTTGGAAGTGGAGCGATGCTTCATGAAAACTGGCAGCAAGTCAGTTTGGGAAATAAACACATTTTCTTTTATTTGTTTGTTTGTTTGTTTGTTTGTTTTTTTTGTCTTGGGGTATTGACCTGAAATTCTAAATGGCTGACCTGCCAAAAGTTGTAAAGAATTTGGCAGATTAAGATTTTAAGTACAATTTTAACTAGAGCTCGAAACACTAGGTGTTTGGGATATTCGTGCTAATGATGACATCAATGACAAAAACATGTATAGCAGAAAGATCATATCAATTTGTTTGTGGCAAAAACCGCTCCTGTTTATTTTTCTCGATTTTACTCAATATAGCGCGCACCAGGAATGAATCAAAATGTAACATAATTCACGTATGCGCCATACACACAAGCCTGTGTGCAAGTGATGTGTGTACTATTGTGCTTTGGTGAGCGAAAGCACGCGGTTTAAGCGAGATTTTGATTGGCGAAAAGTTTGTTTAATCCCAGAAGTACGGGCCTTAACAAGGTCCAA
The DNA here is from genome assembly GCA_911728455.2 of Marthasterias glacialis. Classification (NCBI taxonomy): domain Eukaryota; kingdom Metazoa; phylum Echinodermata; class Asteroidea; order Forcipulatida; family Asteriidae; genus Marthasterias; species Marthasterias glacialis. The sequence continues at coordinate 25,019,741 of OU452225.1, forward strand.
TCAAAATAATTTTTGCAGAAGTATTTAGACCAGGACCTCCCCTAACAAAGTGTTTTTTAAGAAGGTCACATGGTGGCGCTGTTTCGTATTATTGCGGTGAGTTAAAGAGCTTGATCCACTGAAAACAGCGATTTGCATGCAAAATGATATTATGTCACTGGGATGTAGAATGTTCTCGTCTTCATTATACCTTTTTAACAGGTCAAAGCGTTGTTCCTATGTTTAATGGTGTACAAAAATTTGCATCGAGGTGCAGTTTTTGACTGCCAATTCTCATTGCAGAAAAATCAGTGACTGCGCGTATGCTTGAAAAGGAGCGCTAACAAATTGATATGCAGGGTAAAATTCGTAACAATATAGATCTTTTAAAACCTTAGATGATGCAACGTGATAGGTTATGACATCTTGATGACATCACTTTATGAACTGGTGACCTCCAAAGCCTGGTGCAAGAAAAATTTGTGATTGTATCTGGTTTCAAACTAAAAATATTTAAAATAAGTAATCACAAATTCAAAAAAATGAAAAAAGTCAAAAGATGACGTCATAATGTTGTCACTCTTTTTTGCAATAAAGTCCATTGTCTAACAACATACCAATTTTCAAGTCATCCGAAGATGTAGTTCTGTAGATAAAAGACTTTGAAAAGTGTATCTTTAATGTAATACCATGTGACATATGATGATGTCATCAATGTACTACTCCACACTTATGTTGTCTTCATGAAGGTCATTATTTATACAAACTTTGAAATGATTACCATAAACTTCACCACAGACATTAAGTAAAAGTTTATTTTGAACTGTATCTAACCTGCTCTTGAATTTTATGACGACGGTCCTTTTTCTTAAAAGCAGACCCTTGGTATCTGTAAATAGTTATTTTAATCAAGTAAATGTAGTTTTATTAATCTAAAATATTTTCCTTTTTCTCTTCAGTCTTTGTACAGTGAGAGAAAATTTACATAAAGAATAATCGATGAACAAGTAAGATGCGTCAGACAACTGGACATCGGGATCCTCTAAACCCCCCTCAACATGGGAAGTGAAGCACAAAGAACAGTCTTGTTTTTAAGGTAAGCACCTTGTAAGATAGTTTGGCCTTAGAGGGAGAACAACTGTCATTATAAAACTTCTTTCTTTGATTCTATCTGTTGATTGGCCGAAAGTGTGTCACGTGGTGTTGTGTATTTTTACTCTTGCAATGCACACCGACCAAAAGAACTATTAAACGGTACTATCCAACGATAGCCTATAAACAGATTAATCGAATGGATACCCTGGTACCCTGACTGCATTGACTTCAAGTGTTGATTTAAATGAACTGTGTGACAACCTCGAACTTGGTAAAACGATCAAATAATACGCGTATTTGAAATACGATATGAGAACGAAAGCAATAAAATTAGTCTGGCACCCCTCTTTCTTTTTGTCAAGATTTCCTGTCAGATTTTATGTACAGTTGTTTGAAGATTATTTACTATGTACGTACAGTTGTTTAACGAATATTACAACAATAATGGATGATATTGAGGTGTTATAAAACAAATATTGACTGCTTTATCTCGTGGCGTAGTAAAACTTGTCTCTCTCGGTGATCCCCGGAGCCGCCTACCTTCCCTCAAGTGACTAGTTTTACTACGCCACTCTAAGCATTCAATATTTGTATACTAGTCCAACATTATTGATACACGCATGGCATTTGGAAAGATAAGGGAGCAAACGGAGAGGGAATGTGAAGACAGGGTAGCTGGGGCCGTAGAGGGTAGGTGGAGACAGATAGGGTAGGGGGAGATGGATAGGGTAGCTGGGGACAGATGGGGTAGGTGGAGATGGATAGGGTAGGTGGAGACAGATAGGTAGGTGGAAACAGATATGGTAGGTGGGGACGGAGAGGATAGGTGGAGATGGATAGGTTAGGTTGGGATGGAGAGGGTAGGTGGAGACGGATAGGGTAGGTGAAGACGGATAGGATAGGTGAAGACGGATAGGATAGGTAAAGACGGATAGAGGAGGTGAAGACGGATAGGGTAGGTGGAGACAGATAGGGTAGGTGGAGACGGATAGGGTAGGTGGAGACGGATAGGGTAGGTGAAGACGGATAGAGTAGGTGAAGACGGATAGAGTAGGTGAAGACGGATAGGGTTGCTGGGGACAGATAGGGTAGGTGGAGATGGATAGGGTAGGTGGAGATGGATAGGGTAGGTGGAGACAGATAGGGTAGGTGGAGACGGATAGGGTAGGTGGAGACGGATAGGGTAGGTGAAGACGGATTAGGGTAGGTGGAGATGGATAGGGTAGGTGGAGACAGATAGGGTAGGTGGAGACGGATAGGTAGGTGGAAACAGAGAGGGTAGGTGGGGACGGATATGGTAGGTGGAGACGGACAGGGTAGGTGGAGACGGACAGGGTAGGTGGAGACGGATAGGTAGGTGGAAACAGAGAGGGTAGGTGGGGACGGATATGGTAGGTGGAGACGGACAGGGTAGGTGGAGACGGACAGGGTAGGTGGAGACGGATAGGTAGGTGGAGACAGAGAGGGTAGGTGGAGACGGATAGGGTAGGCGGAGATTGGTAGGGTAGGTGGGGACGGATAGACAGATTATAAAAGGGATGTATCAACAAATAGTTATTGATCATATTTAATCTATGAGTTTTATTAGTCTAACTTATTTCCAATTTTTCTTTTTTTGTGCAGTGAGGGGAGATGTTTTTCAAGAACAACTGATGTTCTAGGATAACTGGCCAAGGGGTGTTCGAGTATGCCGTTGTCAGCTTGGAACTGAAGTACAGAGAACAGTTGTATTTAAAAGGTAAACACCAGTTGTTAGCATTGTAAGGCATGTGTGGGGTTGGGTTGAGGGAGAGGGGATAGTGGGACCAAGGTGCTTCAATGTGGAGGCCATAGCAACAGCCAAGAGCACCTTCACCACCCCTCCCCAGACCCTGCTCAGAACCCTTGCGCCCCCAACCCCCCAAATTAGATTGAAAAATGCACAAATTAATGGTTCAGTACATTAAATAGCCCCACTAAAGTTATGTGTTTGCCCCTGCTTGCTCCCGCAAACGAAAATGTCCGGTTACACCATGTACAAGACGGATACAAAAAATGTTCAAAGACACCTTTTGAAGGTTTTAAATGACCCCCAGTAAGAACCTGTTTACTGGAGAACAAAAGAATGACATGACCAACAAAAGGCTTAATATAAAGGGGCCCTCAACCCAAAGTCTTGGGAGATCGATCAACACTTTCTTGGGACCAAAACTCGTTTCCCTAGTATGTAGATGTACGCTTGGTTGCTTGCTATGGAAACAATGGAAAATCTTTTTAATTAAATCATTCAGTCAACCCAAATGTATAATACATAATTGTTGAGAAATGTTGATTCCAGTGGGAAAGGCGCTTTTGAAAAGGGGGGGTAAAATCTAAAATGCTTAGGGAGGAATTGTTGATTAATAGAGGTAAAGTTTGACATTAAAATGTTATGAACAATCTTTATAAAAGGAATGTATCAACAACTAGTTATTGATTATATGTAATCTATGATTTTTCTAGTCTAACTTATTTCCAATTTTTCTTTTTTGATTAGTGAGGGGAGATGTACCTCAAGAACGACTGATGTTCTACTAAGATAACTGGCCAGGGGGATGTCCAAGTTAGCCTTTGTCAGCTGAGAACTGCAGTACGAAGAACAGTCGTATTTAAAAGGTAAACACCAGTTGTTGGGGTTAGGTAGATGGAAAGGGGATAGTGGGATCCAAGTGCCTCAACATGAGAAACCATTGCCACTGTCTTGAAGAAGTTTTATTTTGGCAGACGTGGTTGGTTTGCTTCATTTTACTTCACTTGTGAGCAGCGGCATAACCTGGGGGTGGGGCTTGAGCCCCTTTTCCCTCCCCTGCTCAGAACCCTTGCCGCCCCCTAATGAAATTGAAAATTGCACAAATGAATGGTTTTATATGTTAAATTACACCATTTGTTAGGCATTGGGGAGTTTATATCTCAGTGATCTATGCCATCTTGAGGAAAAATATGTCTTGAGGCATGTTGTTCTATTTGCAAAAGATTTACGTTACTTCAGTAAATGACAATCAAGTAAGAAAGATTATTCACATTACACACTGCTCTTTTCAGTTGGAACTTGTTCATGTTAAAAGCAGAGAAAAATTATTCAATTTGAGTTAAACTAAGGGAAAACAGGAGGTCCTTGTGTAAGGGGCAAGGGGATTGAGGCCCCCCTACTCAGAACTCTTGCACCCCCCCCCCCCGCCACAATTGAGATCGAAAAATGCACAAATGAATGGTTCAATACATTAAATAGGCCCAAAATTATGTCTTTGCCCCCCTAATGAAAATGTCTGGTTACCCACTGCCTTTGAGATGTTGGGGAGTTCATAAGAATGTCTTTGTTCGAGACGCTACCCTCTAAATACTTTATGCAGCATTTGGGTATCACAAAATGCCTAGCTGTCAGAGGGCGTTCTATTTGCAATAGATTTCTGTTACTTCAGTAAATGACAGTCAAGTCTGAACAATTATTCACGGTACACACTGCCCTCTTCAGTAGGAACTTGTCCATGTTAAAAGCAGAGAAAAATTATTCAATTTGAGCTGAACTAATGAAAAACAAGTTGCCCTTGTGGCCTGACCCCTCCGAGATATGGAGAGTCAAATTTTTAATTAAATGACTGTTTAAGTTAAATAAAGTGTATCAATGCGGAGACTGGGTATGAGGAGTAAACTGTTTTAATTAAAAGTAACTATTCCCACATCAGTTGTCTTTCCCAATAGGTCTTCTACTTCATTTCCAAATCAGATACTCTTGGTCCAAAATAAACTAAAGTGCTACCGGTAGTTGTTTGAATTAAACTTGTACTAAATTCTTTCATTTTTTCCCCCTTCAGACTTGTACCTTGTGCTTGCACTTCCACGATATCATCGTATTCACCAAATAGATTGCAACCACCTATACACGTCTGCTTGTACGTTTTCTAAGGTAAGTTTATCTCAGTTAGTTATAGGGAAGTAACACTCACGGATTCCTTTGATGTCAGGCTCATTTAGGCATAGGGGTATACTGAGAAAGACAACTGATATGTGGATACTTGCTAAAGATCAAGATTGAATTCTCCACACCCCACCCACACATCAATTTCGTTTAACTTTTATGCCTTGGAGAGGAAAGAGGGGGTGAGACCATAAGGCCCTCCTTTTTTGTTACCTCAAACTGAAAAATGTATTGAATTTAAAGTCAACAACCAAATTAATGCACACGCTGACACAATGCATTAATTCACTTTGGTTGGGTTTGTTTTACTATCCATAACTAACAGTGAACCAGACGGACGTTGTACTTGATTTATTTTATTCATTTAAAACCGTCTTTAGAGAGGGTCACCCATCCAGCAATGCTGATCATTTGGGGACCTCTTATATACAAATATTAAAAAAAACCATCAGAGTATGAAGCAAACATAGTTGACAAGCATCTGCAATACTAAGTGAAAGAGATAGAAAATAGCACACATGCTCATAGTTTCCTCAAATTCCACTTTTATGCTTTGTGTAGACATCAGATAGCTGGAACAAATTGTCACCGGTTTCACAAATGAAAGGGCTTGTCAAAAATCACGTTTTCTACATTTTTGAGGTTTATTTTTTCACTCCCTGCATTTGAACATGATTGTAAGCCATCCCAAATTGATGCTTAATCAAATTATGCTAAGTTTCTTGATTACAATAATTTGTAAGTGACCATTCACCTCAGTAATATAACTGCATTCTACATTTTCACAAAGAAACGGGCACCCCCATACATGTGCAAAATACATTGTACAAAAACAGTATGAGCACGTAGGTCAGGTGGTATTTGCTTTTCCTGAAGAGGCCGGCTGGTTTGGTTACTGGGCTTGATCATTCAGGATTTCCAGACATTTTACTGAAGGATGTAATGGCCTAAAATTTATATTTGTGACATTCATAAAAATGTTTATGATAATTTTTTGTTTGTGTTTTTTATTCCTACAGTACAGTGTGCTACATGTAGCTACAGTGAGATCAACTATCTACAGAGTAAAGTTCCAAAGTCTACCCCAAAAAATCATCTTCAGAAAGGTAAATACAAGACCGATAAAAAATGTTCAAAGACAATGTTCAGCGTTGCAGTGTCAAAACTTTGGTGATTCTGGTGGACTTAGAATCTGTCCTGTACAGGATTGGTAAAGCTGATAGTGCAGTATTCTTACTTTGTCTGATTAAATATATGAAAAAATCCATCAGCTTAGTAAGGCGACAATACAGAAAAAACGTGCACACTTTTCAGCATGTAAACACTTTGTCCTTAACTTCGATTGTTACAACCGAAATCAGCTACGTTTTATTTTAGGTTGTCAGATACAGTTTTCTTGAATATGACGGCATTTCAGAGGAAAATGTTTCACAGAAAAATTGGTTCTAGTATGATCTTCAGAAACAGTACACTTTCAGACTGAATGTTTTTTATCCTTACCAATACTGTATACTGCCTTTTATATAAGCAATGATTTTAATTGGCAAAAATACTGAAACACTAGAAATGTGCTTGCTCTCTTTCAATCACGATCAACAATATACTAAGCATGTTTGCTTCATACTCTGATTTATGGTGTGAAATTGGCAATGTCTGACACTACAACATCAGAGAGTCAGACATTTATGTTAACTATGTGAACCCAATTTAAAAAAGGGTACCACACTATTTACCTTTCAGCCTCATTTTGGTAACATTATGATATGTAACAAAACAAGAATGTAATAAGATCTTTGAACCAAAATTCTAGAAACAAACTATGAAATCTTTTTAAGCATCAGTGTCTTTGTTAACGACTTGATTTAAAAAAAAGGTTTTCGATTTTAACTCTATTTCGTCTTTTCAAAGAGTTTGTTTCCTGTCCTTCAGTCATCTTCCTTTTAGCAAACACTACTTTGTACTAGCGGTAGTTGTTTGAATTAAACTTGTACTAAATTCTTGTATTTTTTCCCCCTTCAGTGTGTACCTTCTGCTTGCACTTCCACGATATCATCGTATTCACCAAATAGATTGCAACCACCTATACACGTCAGCTTGTACGTTTTCTAAGGTAAGTTTATCTCAGTTAGTTATAGGGAAGTTACACTCATGGATTCCTTTGACGTCAGGCTCATTTAGGCATAGGGGTATACTGAGAAAGACAACTGATATGTGGATAGTTGCTAAAGATCAAGATTGAATTCTCCACAACCCACCCACACATAAAACAAGAAAGAGGGAGTGAGACCACAAAGTAACATTATAATATGTAACAAAAACAAGAATGGGCGTACCCTAAAAAGCTTAGCCCAAGATGAATCCCATCATCCGCAAAAAAACCTATTGCGTCCTCAACTCTGTTTGTTATTCTCAAGAGTTCCTGATGGTATCATCCAAGTATTGATGACTGAGTTTTTAATTATTTTTGTTTATTATCGTTACAGGCCGCAACCAATTTTACCAAGTGTCAACACACCCTGATGAAATGGCCTCCTACTCTGCTCTGGTCAACAATGAGACAAATAATCTTATGCGGCTTTGGAACCGTCAACACACATTGCAAGACGATTATCATAATGTAAGCTGATATTTCTACTGAGCCCCTGGACAAGATGAAGCAACCTGTTGCATCCTGGGCACCACCGCCATTTTAAGTTGAAATAAACTGTAAATAACTGATGTTGGCTAAAAGGAAGATGACTGAAGGACAGGAAACAAACTCTTTGAAAAGACGATATGGAGTTAAATCAAAGAACCTTTTTTTAAATCAAGTCGTTAACCAAGACACTGATGCCTAAAGAGATTTCATAGTTTGTTTATAGCATTTTGGTTCAAAGATCTTATTACATGTATCTTGAAACTGGAGGACATAAGAACTTATTTTCTATGAAGATGATGACTGAACGACAGGAAATACACTCTTTGAAAAGCTGATATGAAGTTAAAATGAAGAACCTTTTTAAAATCAAGTCATCAACAAAGACGGTAATCTTTCAAAATATTTCGTAGTTAGTTGCTTGAGTTTTAGCTTAAAGATCTTACTTAACAAGATGTTTCTTGAAACTGGAGGAAATGCCAATGAAATGAGTATTACTGAGTATGTTTGGATGGAACTTTTAACCTGAAGGAAGACCATGTTAAAAACCTTTTAGCTAAAAACCTAACCTTCTAGTGAGTCGTCAGCATTATTTATTTTAAAAAGATCGTTTGGACGAGCAAGTCTTTACCTAGAGTTTACTTTGACTTGATGAATAATGTTTTCATAAAAATCTTTTTCAATTTGTGTATACTAAATCGTTAGAACAGTTTTATGTGTGAAATAAAGGCTGGTGCTATTTAGGGGCAAATCAACTCGACCAAAGGGATACATTGAAGTTGAAAATAAAGTGATAAGTTATGATAATTCCCCTTTGGTTGATTTGCCCTAACCCTGACTGATGTCTCCTTATTTCAGTTGTCTTCTATACTATAATAGCCGCCATGTTTAGCCACAATGCGACTTGAATTGGGTGTGTGATTTTTTAGGTCAAAGTTTCAATGCGCAAAATACCTTGCAGGCTAAAAGCGACTTACACACACCCAATTGCATTGTGGGCAAACATGGCGGCCTGGGAGTCCATCTTATCGCGGTGGAACCCACCCCCACCCTGTAGAAACGGCCCCCACATGGGGGTGGTTTCTATAGGGTGGGGGTGGGTTCCACCGCGATAAGATGGACTCTCAATATTCGAAAGGGGGGGGGTAGGTTTCGCCTAAATAAGACACAAAATACAGAGGGAGGTACATTTCTCTTTTTTTTTTTTATTAAAAAAATTTGCCAAAAAAAAATTGCAGAGTTGTGCAAACACCTGTGCCTGTCGGTGTCCCCCCTCGGCTACCTGGAACTCGTAGTGACCTACAGTGAGTGGCCCAAGTGCAATGGTCGGTATGTTCTCTGTTCAGTGAAGTTCAATTAGATGTACCACTAGTGGTCTACTTCAATGTTGTAATGTCTTACAAAATCTAACGAGCTAGACGCAAATTTGCGCAGTGTTAAAGACGCAGTCTTGAGCAGAAGGTAGTTGTTGCTTGCTTAAATGAGTGATGCCCTCAAGAGTGCTTAGGATTTCACCTAATGTTGTTTCGCAACCAAGCTGCACTGGTGGTGTCAAGAGATATTGACGCTTGTTCCAATGGGATCCTAACCCAATAGATGATGAAGACGTCTATCCAGATGATCGTATGCTGGTCGGTGAAACGTGTTTTGCAATGGCCAAAACTGGATGTACAATGAAGTCGAGTAGCAAAATGACTACAGAAGAACTTACTTTTCTCCGACTTTGATTAAAAACAAAGTCGCAAGTGTGTAAAACAAGTCGTTAAAATTTGTTCAGGATAAATGTCCGATTTAACAGAGATCACATGAATTTGGTTTTAGTTGAATGAGTAGTGTGACCTCTTGACTTGATTGCCAAAAACTAACAAAGATGACATTGCATTGGATTAAAGATCTAACATTCTAAACCTGCAACTGCCCTTGACCATAAGTAGTAAACATTTCAAATTGGCTAAGATTTATCAAGACTGACCTAGAAGGAACTTTCTTACTAACTATTGAGACCTCTGCAACTGTTAACTAAAGTACAATTTAAAAAGACCATAACCTGTTGTGCAAATTGATACAAACATAACTGATTCAAAAAGGTAATAGAAAAAAGACGTGTGTGAATACTGTACCATGAAAAAATACTGTTTCACAAACTAAGACTTTAACGTCAGGATTCTTTCACTTGGTTTGCACTTGAACATTGGCGAGTTTGAATTCATCTTTCTATATTGTAAAAGCTCTTGGATTTAACCTCAAATTATTAGCTAACAAAATGAGGGACTAATGGGTTCAATGTTCTTTCAAAGATTTACCCCAACTTCAATGCTCTTCTGACCAAAAGTCAGTAAAAATGTTCCTGAAATTCTCGAATAAAACACCCCTACATTGCGTTGGATTAAAGATTTAACGTTCTAAACCTGCAACTGCCCTTGACCATAAGTAGTAAACATTTCAAATTGGCTAAGATTTATCAAGACTGACCTAGAAGGAACTTTCTAACTAACTATTGAGACCTCTGCAACTGTTAACTAAAGTACAATTTAAAAAGACCATAACCTGTTGTGCAAATTGATACAAACATAACTGATTCAAAAAGGTAATGGAAAAAAGATGTGTGTGAATACTGTACCATGAAAAAATACTGTTTCAAAAATTAAGACTTTAACGTCAGCATTCATTCAATTATTAGCTAACAAAATGAGGGACTAATGGGTTCAATGTTCTTTCAAAGATTTACCCCAACTTCAATGCTCTTCTGACCAAAAGTAGTAAAATCGTTCTTGAAATTCTCAAATAAAACACCCCTGCTTTGGGTTAAACGAGTACAAACATTTTCCAAACATCTGAACACTTTGTTTGTAATAACATTAAAGACGGAAGTTCCAGACGAGGCATTTTCCTCTAAAATTGCAACAAAGTTCCTGAATTTGACTCGCCTTCAAATTATTAGCTAATAAAATGAAGGACTGAATGTTTAAATTGTTATCAAAGATTGGTCCAAAGTATAGTATGAGTGAAACTAACTTAGTTTTTCAAATGTCACACCCCTGTTTTGGGTAAATTGAGTAGCACTTGTTTTTCTTTAAGTGCAAAAAAAAATTGGCAAAACAAAACAAACAGTTGCTGAAAAAACCTCAAGACACAATTATTTTGGATGTTGCTTAATTTCCTGCAAAACTAGAACGAGGTCGATCCTTTAGGGTCTAACGGATTGACCTCTGACCATGCAAGTGATAACTGAAACTATAACTTAAGTTTTTCAAATAACACACCCCTGTTTTGGGTGAAAAGAACAGGACTTAATTTCCTCAAGTGTTAACAAAACTAACAGTTGACTGCAACAACCTTAAACATTTCCTCTAAACCTTGAGACTGGTTATTCCTTTAAGGCCTAATTGAATGATCTCTGACAATGCAAGTGATAATTTTAATTTTGGCAGACCAGTTTATGACCTTTGACCCAAGAATGGAGATTTTGGAGTTGTACAGATCAATACACTTTTACATCATTGGATCCAGAAAAAAACATGCCACTTAATGCTGAACATTATCAAGGCGCCGGTATCCGCCACAGATGGGCGCTCATATTCGCATCGTTTTTTATGACATGTATGCGGAGCTATGAATAGGACACCTATTTCATGTAGAAACTTGTAAAGTTTTACAAAGTACTTGTATTTCCATGTAGTGCACTTTTAACAACTTATTTTCTAACTTTTTTTGCAAGGCAATTATTTATTACCTCTTTTGGCTATTAATTTTAAACGTCAAATGTCATCAACTTATTTTACAATAAGTTTTTGTTCTTTTAGGCGTTTTTAGATAATACCTATTTAAAAGAATTGTGGTTGTTCAAAAGGAAAATTTCAGATAAGACTTTCAAAGCAAAACATTACTTTTCCAATTGTGGAAAACAATTTTTTTGTATATCTTGTGAATATAATGGAAACACTTTAGCTCTTTTATAGGACTGAACTGCTGCAGTTTGGTCCTACTTGGTTCCATTTTCGAAACTGTGCCCTCAGATATGATTTAAATGGCAATTTTCCAAGATGTCAGCCAATAACTGTATTAATTATCTTTCATTTGATTATTTTAGTCAAGAACCTTTGTAAAAAAAACGTTATCTCCTGCAACGGTTTGCCCTAGACCATGACCAGGCCCTAACCTTGACATATACTCGACCTTTGATTTCCACCTAATACTAACCATCTATGAACTAAACTACAAGTAATCCAATGTCATCTTTGGTATAAAAAGGCAATCAAATGAGTTTTGTTCTTACACAGAAATTGTAGACGCTAAGTGGCATGACCAAGCAAAACATGTTTCTCCGGCCCTCATACCATCAACTGGATAGAAGTCATCATCATCTACCGGGTCCAGATTCCATTGGCTCAAGCGAAGATATCTCAAGGCACCTCTTGATGGTCTCAAACGAACCCCAGTACAAACCTGTTTACTAGACAACAAAAGAATGACGTGACCAACAAAAGGCTAAATGATAAGGGGCCCTCATCCCGACTTCTTGAGAGATCGATCAACACGTTTTAGGGACCAACGACTCGCTTCCAGCTCACATCCTAGTGTTTATAGTGTGCTTCCAAAAATGCTCGCTCTAGCTCGTTAGATTTTGTAAGGCATTACACCATTGAAGAGAACACTAGTGGTGCATCTAATTGAACTTCACTGAACAGAGAACATACCTTCCATTGCACCCGGGCCGAGCAGGATCACCACTTGTTCCAGGCAGCCGAGGGGGTCCACCGACAGGCACAGGTGTTTGCACAACTCTGCAGATGAGTTTTTTTGAGGGTTTTTATACATGGATGAAACAAACTCATCAAAATGAGCTACTCTTACACAATGAAGCCATGTGTTAAATTTGGAACATTTCAAGAGGGGAAAAAACCCAAAATACAACAGAAAAAAAGAAGAAAAAGATAGTAAAGTTGACATTTTTTGTGGATTTTGCCTTTGTGCTTTGAACGATACTCCTAATATCATGCAGAGCAAAAGATACTAAAAAACTATACAAAGTTAGAAAAGAACAGTGCAATTGTTTTTCAATTTTGCTTTGAAAGAAATTTTAACACCACTGTAAAGTTTTGCCAATTTCTGAAACAAAAATGATGACCTCACTCGCAAGCAAAATCATAATTTTTTGATTATCTATAAATTTGGTAATGGCTTCATTTATGGTAGGAGCAACTCATGTGTAAATTAAGGTAATCACAACGTAAACTCACAAAGATATATGATTCAGAACTAGATATTTCGTCTGAGAAAAAAAAAAAAAAAAAGGAAGAAGAAAATGTGTCAAACAGTTCAAATTTGTTTCATAGTTATTGGTCCAAAAAATGAATTTTGGGGGTAAACTTCTTGAACAATTTCAATCAGAGTACTCTGACTGGTTAAACTATTTCTCAGGAAGACAATCATGTGCAATGAAGGTCTGCTTGGGAAAGATTTTTATTAAAGAGTTTTCAGTATTTGTGTGCACTAATTTATGTAATCATCAGACTTTATTTAATTCTGAATCATTTAACTTTGGCCATAAACGAAGGGATGGATCTTTTTTAATCAACACGCAGGAAAGAATGGGCAATTCACTCAAGTGGAAGGGTCATTCACCACACAAGGGACATATGGGTCATTCACCATACAAGGGGAAAGTATGGGTCATTCACCACACGGGGGAAAGTATGGGTCATTCCATTCACCACACTGGTGGGAAAGTATGGGTCATTCACCACACTGGTGGGAAAGTATGGGTCATTCACCACACTGGGGGAAAGTATGGGTCATTCACCACACGGGGGAAAGTATGGGTCATTCCATTCACCACACTGGTGGGAAAGTATGGGTCATTCACCACACTGGTGGGAAAGTATGGGTCATTCACCACACTGGGGGAAAGTATGGGTCATTCACCACACGTGGGAAAGTATGGGTCATTCACCACACAAGGGGAAGTATGGGTCATTCACCACACAGGGGAAAGTATGGGTCATTCACCACACTGGTGGGAAAGTATGGGTCATTCACCACACTGGTGGGGAAGTATGGGTCATTCACCATACAAGGGGAAAATATGGGTCATTCACCACACAGGGGAAAGTGTGTCATTCACCACACTGGGGGAAAGTATGGGTCATTCACCACACTGTGGGAAAGTATGGGTCATTCACCACACTGGGGGAAAGTATAGTATAAGTCATTCACCACATAAGGGGAAAGTATGGGTTATTCACCACACAGGGAAAGTATGGGTCATTCACCACGTGGGGAAAATATAGGTCATTCACCACAGAAGAGAAATACTGGTGATTTCCCACACAAGGGAAGTATGGGTAATTCACCACACAAGAGAAATACTGGTGATTTCCCACACAAGGGAAGTATGGGTAATTCACCACACAAGAGAAGTACTGGTGATTTCCCACACAAGGGAAGTATGGGTAATTCACCACACAAGAGAAGTACTGGTGATTTCCCACACAAGGGAAGTGTGGGTAATTCACCACACAAGAGAAGTACTGGTGATCTCCCACACAAGGGAAGTATGGGTAATTCACCACACAAGAGAAGTACTGGTGATTTCCCACACAAGGGAAGTATGGGTAATTCACCACACAAGAGAAGTACTGGTGATTTCCCACACAAGGGAAGTATGGGTAATTCACCACACAAGAGAAGTACTGGTGATTTCCCACACAAGGGAAGTGTGGGTAATTCACCACACAAGAGAAGTACTGGTGATCTCCCACACAAGGGAAGTATGGGTAATTCACCACACAAGAGAAGTACTGGTGATTTCCCACACAAGGGAAGTGTGGGTAATTCACCACACAAGAGAAGTACTGGTGATTTCCCACACAAGGGAAGTATGGGTAATTCACCACACAAGAGAAGTACTGGTGATTTCCCACACAAGGGAAGTATGGGTAATTCACCACACAAGAGAAGTACTGGTGATTTCCCACACAAGGGAAGTATGGGTAATTCACCACACAAGAGAAGTACTGGTGATTTCCCACACAAGGGAAGTGTGGGTAATTCACCACACAAGAGAAGTACTGGTGATCTCCCACACAAGGGAAGTGTGGGTAATTCACCACACAAGAGAAGTACTGGTGATTTCCCACACAAGGGAAGTATGGGTAATTCACCACACAAGAGAAGTACTGGTGATTTCCCACACAAGGGAAGTGTGGGTAATTCACCACACAAGAGAAGTACTGGTGATTTCCCACACAAGGGAAGTATGGGTAATTCACCACACAAGAGAAGTACTGGTGATTTCCCACACAAGGGAAGTATGGGTAATTCACCACACAAGAGAAGTACTGGTGATTTCCCACACAAGGGAAGTATGGGTAATTCACCACACAAGAGAAGTACTGGTGATTTCCCACACAAGGGAAGTGTGGGTAATTCACCACACAAGAGAAGTACTGGTGATCTCCCACACAAGGGAAGTGTGGGTAATTCACCACACAAGAGAAGTACTGGTGATCTCCCACACAAGGGAAGTGTGGGTAATTCACCACACAAGAGAAGTACTGGTGATCTCCCACACAAGGGAAGTGTGGGTAATTCACCACACAAGAGAAGTACTGGTGATCTCCCACACAAGAGAAGTATGGGTAATTCACCACACAAAAGAATAAGTATCTTTTTGTGAAATCCTACCTAAAGATCCATCCCATATCTAAATTACTGTTTAGGTAAACTACTGATGATACTACAGGGCTCCGGCGTTGATAGACAGCGGCATCCACTCTGAATGGAGATCCGACACTCTCTGTCTGGATTTGTTGATCCGACACTCTCTGTCTGGATTTGTTGATCCGACACTCTCTGTCTGGATTTGCTGATTTCTGTAGTAGATGAAACAAAGAAAAAGCAAACTTATTAAACATATTTGTAAAGTAGAACTATTGATAGAGCCCGACAAACAACATGAACCTTCCCTAAGGACAAAAAAGGGAGACTTTTGAACGGTCCTTTTTCACAGTTCTTACCAGTAGTACCCATGCTCAGAACTACACACGCAGTTCTGAGCATGTGCGCGCATGCTCAGAACTGTCAAAAAGGCCCGTTGTGTCTGCTGCCGCCAGCGTCTCTAAAGTCTCCCATTAACAGTGTCATGGCCTCTGTAGCTGCTGGCCTGAATTGGAGCTGGTGCCCATTACAAGTTAGTAATTTCATTAAATCTAATGTTTTCGCACATAACATCTTCATAGTGTGCTTGAAATAATTTCCTCAAAATTTCAATTCAATTTTGTGGTTCCTATAAAGTATAACTGGCGCATTTAAAAGGAATTGTGTTTAAGGGAAAGTACATCATTGCTTCGTGGGAGACTTGGTTAATTTCCATTTTGAAACTAAAGATTAAATGTGGTAGGGGAAAAAGTTCATTTGATATTTTGTCAAGGTTTGTTTTGCCTTTTTCATTTTCGCCTCATTTTGATTGTAGCAATTAAAATAAAAAATGATGATTTGTGTGGTCTTCAAGTGTTTATTTTTCCTCTGTGCTGGACACTAAGATAACAGGGTCTGTTTCACATGTGGAATATTTTCAGAGCTCCATAGTTCAAATCTTACCTGTAAGAAGCTTCAATTTTGGCCGTACCATTTTTGGCAGTGGGTTTTGGATGCCAGGTTTTCCCCCAAAATTTTCCTTTTTGTGAAACAAATCAGCTCTCAACATTAAAAAGTTTTTTTTTTTTTTCAAACATGCCTTGTTGTGCATACTCCTACGCTAGTGTGTTGGTGAATAACAGTTGAGTGTATTTCGTTCGCATGTACAGTGCTGTGCGGTCAGTGTCTGGTGACGCACAAACACACACATAATAGGTTTGCTTGATTAAACTGTGTTTAAAGTTTGCAGAAATGTTCAATGTTGAGAGCTGAATTACTTCACGAAAATGACAGATTTATGAGGAATACCTGGCGTCCAAAACACACAACCAAAAAATGTATGCGGCCATGGAATATTAATCCAGTGAGATTAGTAGCTTCCTACAGGTAAGATTTGAATTATGGCATGTATAGAGCTCTGAAAATTTTCCGCCCTGGAAACTGGCCCTCATATCTCAGATGTCACTGTAGCATCACATCTCGGATGTCACTGTAGTATGTACACAAAAGTGAAAGGCCTCCAGAAATAGTCCATACCACTTTGTAAATTGTATACTCCCAACTTTGAGCCATTCTCATTGGTACTTTTGAAGTAGAAACATGTGAGTATAAATAAATAAAAAAGGAAACCTTTCCAGTCAGTTTGTGGAAAAGTGTTTAACATACCTTGATTGTATTGTAGAGCCATGGTTCTAGTCCATCATCTAGAGGTCCATGATACTGGGGTGACATCAGAGAGCTTCAGCGGAGGGTAAGTCTGGGTTTGCTTCTCTCTGAAGGGTGATTCAACAAGACCGAGCAGTGGATGCTAAGGCCAGGGTCATCAACTCGGGGGTTCTCAAGCAGAGGATGACCAAGCTCCCTGAGTTCATCAGGGTGCCACCAATGAACATCTCAGGAGTTTGTTTTGTTACTCACAGATATTCTGTTGCAAAAGAAAAGCAATGAGAACATTTATTAAACAGCACAAGCCTGGAATAATAGGGCAGCCTGGAACTACAGAGGCAACGCAGACCATTTCTCTGTTAATGCCACTGACTTCAGGATTTTACAATGGTACAGCCCTTTGTGAAATGAAAACACTCTTGCCTTCTCAAAGATAAAATTAAAGGGCTGGTGTATAACTGTTACAGTTACATTGTGTTTTTATTATTTATTTAAACCTGAATAAAAAACACCTTCACTACATATACTGCTCAACTAAATCATTGTTTAAAAATAGAATAAAAGCAAAAATATTGTTTTGTGGTACTATCAAGCTGATACCAGTCAAACATTTTAACCTGCATTTTTCAATTTATACAAAAACATTGGATAAATTAACTGATCAGCTAATGGTGTGAATTTCCTTTAACACCAATTTTGTAAGACTGTGTTCTGACTCACACACTTTCAAATGCAGTCCATAAAGTATATCCCCTAACAGTATGCTCTCTAAATGCAAAAGAGTGAAAATTCACTCTCTCACCCGAGTGGTGTCATTGTGGCTCTTTTGAGGGTGAAACTCACTGTGCATCACCCTTTTTGAGTGAAATGGAAGCAAACTATACTCTGATTCAAGTTGAAAATACCCGTCTTTCACTCTAATAAGAGTTGTCCGCCATATGGCTCTTTGCAACAGTGGTATGGCGGACAAAACGAGTGGTTTTTCATATTTAGAGAGTGGTTGTACAAAAATGACAAGTCCTGAAAATAAATTCATTGGAGAAGTTTACAAATTTCTCTAAAGGTAAAACTGTGGAAATTCTAGAGAATTTTGGTTCACTGTATCACCAGAAATGAATCCCCAAGAGGTTTGGAAAAGAGTGAGCACAGGCCTGAACCCTTTTAGTTATACAGGACACAGCAACATTGCTGTGTTAGAAAGGAACATCTTTGTCATTTCTTTTAACTTTTGATAAATAAAAGAAAACCTTGATGGCTTAGCTATAACTCTGCTGATAAATAAAAGGCTATTGGGAGTGACTATCAACATACCTTGGTTGCATCATGGGTCCAACGTTGCTCCTGGTGTTCTGCTCATCAGGTCTGTAATGACATCAAAGGTTCCGTACCACTGAGTGAGATAAATCTATGAGTTTTCTTCGGTGTCATGAGGGAGTTCCTGTTAAATTTAACCACATCGGCTATGTTATGCGAAGTCAGATTGACATCAACTACATAGGTGTCTCAAGTAGAGGATGACCAAGTTGGTTCAATGGGATGAAGGGTGAACATCTTGAGATCTTGTGTTGTTTCTGATGGTTTTATCTGTTGTAAAGAGAAGGGCAGAAAAGGATTAACTACATGTAAGACAGTATGTGTCTTTGGTTGTGCAAACCTCAGATTTGTGCAAAGTTTTGGAGAGGGATGTTTCATCAGCCATCTCTGAACAGAGAAGTACAAAAACAACAATCGGATTCATTTAAAATAATATTGAGGTTCAATGCCTGCCTGGCAGTGACTCTGGCAACAGTCTAAGTTTTCAGGGTTGAATTGAAATTTAAGCAATGTGATGCATCAAAATATCTTTCTACTACCCTTTCAGTGATGCATCTTTTTAAATATTGATTCTGCTGTACAGAAGTGAGTACCGTAAATAAAAAGAACAGTCATAGCATTCTAACCAAATGATTCATTTGCATTCATCACATACATACCTTGGTTTATATTCCTTGTGTAGTGTTGAGGACAACATGTGTTGGGTAACATCATCTAAGCTTGAGCCTGAAAAAAACAAAAGAAAGGATAGAAAAGAGTTAAATCATTGCCCAAAGTACAGAACATTTCTGTGTATGTTTCATGGTTGCTCTGATTAGTATACTAGTATACTACTTATGGCCATAATTATTTGTTTAGTTAAACAAATTTGGCATATCCTGAGTGTCAATACGGCCGAAAGTTTAGTAAAATACAATCATCACAATAGAAAGACTCTAATTTCGTCAATGTTTTTATGAACTGACGGGCATGTCGAAAAATCATGAGTTTTTTGGGGAAATCATATTTTTTCACTGAAAAAAAGGCTGGTTTATAGCATTTGTGCGATGGTCACACGGGTGTAAAACTGATGTGTGACACAGTTTATAGCAGACACTGTCACCTCAGTGACCATTGATTGCAATGAAAAGGTTTAGCGTCTGGCATAAGCTTCATGATGTCAGGAGGACAAAATGTTCAATTGGAAACTGAGGTTTTATTCTCAGGTTTTCGTCATAATTTTGTTAAATATATTTTAGTGTCATATATTTTATCACTGTTACATTCCCAACAACATACATAACTTTCATGGCCATAAACTACATTAAACTAAAGTAACTGACGAAACTAAATCTCGCCCGAGTAAAACGCCTTATGGTTGGGACCACAATGGTTCAAGAAGTTCAAATTCGCCGCAGATTTGCACAGTCTGTTAGGATTTAATTTAAAACATAATATTCTACAATCCTGAACCGTTCCCAATCAGAAAATTTTACTATTTTGTAAATTACATTAGTTATAAAAAAGGACAGGCATACCAAGATTATGTGTGCAAAACACAGCGTATCAAAATGGACATGTACGTAGGTCAAGTCGTATTTGAGTTTTCAAGAAGACATGAGCTTGTCAGCACGCGCATGATCACGTGACATGCCTGTCCTTCACTATGAAAAAACACACATTAAAAAGGTGCACAAAAGTAGGTCATCGTGCTTTTGGGTTTGCACAAAGACACGGGGATGTTTAACAAATAATTGTGATAATTAACTGATGTTTTGGTGATTTTCATTATACTGTTGATAAGATGTAACAAAACACATTAGGGCATTTAAACTGCACAAGTTTTAATACTGTAGTTTCAAATTTAGCACATTTTAAAAAGTGAATAACTTTAATCGTTTTTTAATGCATTGACATGACAATTTCGCTGATTTGATTTTTTTTTTTCAACTTATCTTCGGGCACACTTGTGAAGTATTCATATGCATTATCCACCTAGAGTTCGTTCACCGGTCAAGCCAGCCCTTACAAAACTTGCCATCAGCCAACACACGTTTGTTTGTGCACACACTTTGTATCCCTTTGTGTATTGCCACAAGCTACAGTGCTCATTTGTGAGGCTTAGAGACAGGTTTTTGGTATGGGGTCAGTGGCTCCACATTGACTCACATATGGTGGTAATAAAAGGCCAGTTGTCTGGGGTGCAAGACCATACTACTTGTGGGGTGTGTAAATATTTTTGGAACATCCTGGAAACAGCTGGTAAAACTGTTTATTCCACTCCCTTTTCTTTTGTTTGCTTCAGTGGGTTACATCCTCCTTATTTCCATATATTTTTCATTGAACTGATGGCTCAATAAGTAGCCGTCAGTTTCCTGTGGTGATCCATTCCACCACCATGGCATCTACAAGCAGGACTACCACTGAAGATGTTCTGGAAGGCATTTTTCAAGTCGATTCAAGTGATGAAAGCGAAGCAAGTGAAGTTAGTGAAGTAAGTGATGCAAGTGATGCAAGTTATGTAGAGGAAGAGGATTTCGATTCCAGTTCGGATGGCAGCAGTACAGACAGCGAGCCTGCCCCCAAAAAGCATACTGCAAAACGGAGACGAGGCCAGCAGCCTGGGCCAACTGCTCCTGCCCAGCTGCCTGCATCAGCCGTCCCAGCAGCCTGCGGTTGTCCCTCCCAGCATGGGCGTCAGCCTCCACCTGCACAACCAGCCCCTGCCAAACGAGGTCGACCAACAGCCCCTGCCAAACGAGGTCGACCAACCGCCCCGGCTCAACTACCAGCCCCGGCTCAACTGCCTGCCCCGGCCCAACTGCCCGCCCCGGCCCAACCGCCTGCCCCGGCCCAACCGCCCGCCCCGGCTCAACCACCTCATCTGTCTGGGCAAGCTACCTCACCCGACGGTACAGTGTGGAGTGATCAGCCAACACCAATGGTGAGGAGAGACCCAGCTAACATCCTCACTCAGGCAATGGGCCCCAAAAACCTGGGTGGGGCATCAACGCCATTGGAGCTGTTTGACCTATTCATCCCTGCCGCCATTTTGCAGATCATCCTGCAGTACACCAATGTAGAGGGGTTGGCAAAGAGAGGGCAGAGTTGGGTGAACATCACCATGATGGAGTTGCGATCGACCCTCGGCCTGATTATCTTCTTGGGGCTAACAAAATCGGGGCATGAGAGGGCCCGCTCATTTTGGAAGCCAGGCCCATTTGCCCGTTCCCTGTGCCAGGCCACCATGGCGGGTCAGCGCTTCAAGGACATTATTCCCATGCTCTGCTTCGATGACAAAGCAACGCGAATCCAAAGGAAGGCCACAGACAAGTTTGCACCCATCAGGGAAGTGTTTGAGATTTTCGCGGCGGCCCTTCGAAATTACTTCAGCCCAGGGGAGTGTCTGACCATCGATGAACAATTGGTTGCTTTTAGGGGCCGGTGCTCCTTTAAGCAATATATGCCATCAAAGCCGGCGAAATATGGACTGAAATTTTGGGCTTCGGTGGACAGTGGCACGCACTATGTGCACAATATGCAGCCCTATATCGGCAAACAAGGGGATCAAAGAGAAAGAGAACTGGGGGCTCGCGTTGTCAAAGACCTCCTGCAGCCTGTCTTGGGAACCGGCCGCAACGTAACAGCGGACAATTTCTTTGTTAGCCGATCATTGGCTGACTACCTGCTGACACAAAAGATGACCATTGTTGGCACAATAAAAGGAAACCGCAGAGAAGTTCCCAAAGATATGCGCAAAGAGAACACCAAGCGCCGGCCAGTCAAGTCATCCCATTTCCGGTTTTCTGGGAAGAACACTCTCGTCTCATTTATTCCGAAGAAGAACAGAAACGTGCTGTTGCTTTCCACCATGCACCACGACGCCACAGTCGACCCAACATCCCAAAAACCTGAAATCATCCACTATTACAATTCCACCAAGGCCGGCGTGGACACAGTTGACCAAATGTGTAGCCTGTACAATTGTGCACGCATCACAAACAGCTGGCCTTTGGTGGTTTTTTACCACATGCTCAATTGTGCGGCCATCAACGCCTACGTCTTGTACCACCAACTTCATCCACAGCTGCAAGGTACCCGCCACGACTTCCTGGAGAAGGTGATCTCTGCATTGACCCGGCCACAGATTGAGATGCGGAGGCAACGGCCGGATCGGTTGAAGAAAGTCGTCATCACCGCACTCAGCCAGATACAACTTCCGGCAGTATTCCCCCCCAGGCCTCAGGATGCCGCAGACGGCCGAATTCCACAGCACCGCTGTCAGTTTTGCCCTGCAGGACAAAGGTCCAAGACATCTCGACGATGCGACGAGTGCCAAAAGCCTGTCTGCAAAGTCCATGGCAACGTACACACTGTGAGGCGCGTTTCCTGCCACGAATGCCTGATGAGAGCGTAGACTTGCCATGGGTCTAAAGACATTATATCTATATATTTTTTATATTTTTTTTTATTTACTTATTTACCAGTCCCAACAGTGTGATAATCATAGTGAAAATATTCAGATTTCAAATTATTTTCAATCTTTACCAATCATCGTGTAAATATTTTGATTTCAAGTTATTTTCTCTTTGCTAATCAACGTGGAAATATTCAGATTTGTTATTTTCTGTCTTTGCCAATCATCGGGTAATATTATGATTTCTCTGATACACAAACTGTACATCAAAGTAATGAGAATTCAGAATATTTACCTGATGCTTGGCAAAGTGATACTGGTATTAGTATTTTTTTTTCATCTTCTTTTACCAATCATCATGTAAATATTTTGATTTCAAATTATTTTCTCTTTGCTAATCATCGTGGAAATATTCAGATTCGTTATTTTCTGTCTTTGCCGATCAGCGGGTAAATATTATGATTTCTCTGATACACAAACTGTATACCAAAGTAATGAGAATTCAGAATATTTACCTGATGCTTGGCAAAGTGATACCGGTATTAGTATTTTTTTTTCATCTTCTTTTGCCAATCATCGTGTAAATATTTTGATTTCAAATGATTTTCTCTTTGCTATTCATCGTGGAAATATTCAGAGTGGTTATTTTCTTTTCCGTTTCCTTTGCCAGCCATAATGTAAACATTCTGACTTCTCAATATTACTTTGGTTTTTCACTGAGCCAGATTGAATTTTTGTTTGTTTTATTGTGTATTTCCTTTTCTTTCTTTTTTATTTGAGTTATTTGGTTTGAATACAATACTGTTTGAATCAAACATTTGCCTCATGTACTGTTCTCAGGGATGCCAGTGACTCTTTCTTTCAGAGCCTGAAAAAAATTCGCTGCAAAGGAAAGGGGTCACCGCCCCCCCTCCCCCGCTCACACCAAAGAACAATAAAAACATAACAGTGATTTTTTTTATAAAACATAAAAATAAAAAAAATTCTGACTCCCCCCTGCAAAAATGTCTGGATCCGCCCTGTCGAATGTGTACGTGGTATGTGATTTCATGGTTTATCTCATACTGGTTAAAAGAAAAAGAAAAAAAGTCTTATAACTTGACATACCATTTTAAAGCACACTGTTTAGGCAGGTGTTTAGGCTTGATCAGTAATTCTCTAAATAATCATCTAAATTTTCCTTGTCCTCTTGTGACTTGCAGCAGCTCTGAAAACGGCAGGCAAAGTCTGATTTTCGTCTCGAATTTTCCGTTTGTTTTTGTGGGCATCGCAGTTTCCGTGTTTCACGAGGGCCTTCATCCCACTACTGCCGTAGGACACAATTTGGTTACAAATGATGCAGCGGGCTTTACCCGTGATGTCGATCTTCCTCATGTAGTCTGATAAAAAATAACCCCCACTGTCTTTCGACTCCAGCCACCGCCAATTAAACCTATTCTTTACCCCTCGATCATTTGTTTCAAATTAGCTTCTCTTTCAACATCCATACAGCCAAAAACTCAGTCGGTATGTCTCAATGGTAACGCCAATCGTCCGCAAAACAAAATTCTCAGAGCGATTTCATGTACAGTCCAAAGATCGTGTATGGATGTACACACAAAATACATCGATACATACCATACGGCACCACGCACACATTCGACAGAAAAGTATAGTCTTCGCTCAATACTTCCGGCATTTACAATTCATGTACGAACGCTTGAGGGCGCTTTCAATTATCATTAAACACGAGTCGCTCCAAAGAAATAATACTGACGGCTTGAGAATGCAACACTAGATATTTGAACATGCGCTGTGGATAATTTTTACCGGTCTGACGAATTAAACATGGAGCACCGGAAATCTGTTTTTTAATAAAATATATTTTTTCTGGCCAGATGAAACACGGAGCGCCGGAAAAATTGGAGGAAAATTTGAAAAAGCCGGAATTCCGGCAATAGCCGGAAAACTGGCATCCCGTGTTCTTCATTGTCAATTCCTTTTCTTAAGGGCTCATATTAGCAGACAAAGTACAATTCTCTCATGTTGTAAACCAAGTCGGCCAATTATAGTGGCCCAGCACTTGATTTGAAAGCGTATGCAAACAATGCTGGAATATAACATCAGGCTATTGTCCCATATGGTGGTAGGGGAGGGGGATTATAGGTCTGGTTTACCCTTGGAGTATTGTAAACAGCTGATGAGCAAATCAGTAAATAAACACCTGCTAAGTGGTTTGTGTTGTGGGTGGCAATCTGCACAGGACTGGGGCCGGATTTAGACATGTACATGTACATGTACTTGTACGTGGAGGACTAAAGCTCTGACAACATGATGGAGAGTATCCTTGTCAAGGTACCTTTTGATTCTCATTATGTTACGTAATTGAAAATTGGTAGATTTGCAGAGGCTAGAAACTTGTTTGCTTATTGACATATGTAAATCAAATACACATATACCTTACTGGGGTGCTAGTATGACCGATAAAGACTAAATCTAAAAAAAAACTAGACATAAGTTTTGTGACATCACAAAAACAAGGTGTTCGGTAAGCCTTGTAAATGAGCCACATCCGGTTTGACCGGAAGTAGAGGTCACAGAGGTCAAGCAATGTGCAACAGAGAAGGTCCTTCCCCAACCTTGGCATTTGGTGAAAGAATCATGTTCCTACTTCTAACCGCTTTAAAATAAGGAGCTACTTCCGGTTTAACAGGAAGTAGAGGTCACAGAGTTAACCCAAAGTGCAACAGAGAAGGGCCTTCCCTAACTTTGCTATTTGGTGAAAGATCTATGTTCCTAGCTCTTAGCATTGTTAAACAAAGTTATTTCCAGTTTGACCGGAAGTAGAGGTCACAAAGGTCATTTAATGTTTCACAAAGAAAGGCCTTCCCTAACCTTGATATTTCTTGAAACAATCAAGTTCCTACTTCTAACCACTTTTAAATGAGGATCTACTTCCGGTTGGACAGGAAGTAGAGGTCACAGAGGTCACCTAATGTGTCACAAAGAAAGACCCTCCCTTACCTTGACATTTGTCGAAAGAATTAAGTTCATACCTCAAACGGTTGATTTTTTGTTGATTTGTAAAGGCTTAAATATCCCCTGTATTAAAGACTAACAAAGCATGGAAATTCAAACTTGTGATCATGTGATAAGTACTTCTTATCCCTTTGTGGCATGTGGTGGCGGTTGTAAACCGCCTCATTTTGTTAACTTTTTAATTACTCCTTCGTTGAGTGCTCAAAAATCTTCTATTTTTTGTAATCCTACAGAAGACAAGCCTACCATAGCCCATTTAGCCTGATTGTTTACTATGAGCCAGATACCATGAATGAAAACCAACCGATCCCAAAGGTCATAAGGCCATCAGTTTGTGTACAAACTTGCTTCTCCTAAGGTACCCTTTGGTGATCAATCATGGGCTGGCCTCCTGACAACTGTGAACAAAAAGCCATGCTTAGGGGGTTGCTTGACAGTGTCTGGAAGGGATTGACCAATAAACAAACTCAAAAGTTGATGTGTATGGGCAGAGATTTGCTACTGGCAAGTGGGGGGGGGGGGGGATTGGGGCGGGGCCAGCTGCCTGGCTTTGGTTTCTTGTTTTGTTTTATTGGGCCTGGATTACTTCCAGGGTTATTGTAAGTATTTTCTCATGGGTGGCTCTGTACTTTAGTCTGTTGTACATGTATTAGTCTAAAAAGTATGAATAAAATCGGCCGTTGCATAACTTCATCATACAACGGCAGATTTTGTTGAAATTTCATAATTAGGGTTTTATAGTTCTTATCTATTATTAAAAAATTCAAGATGAAGTTTGCTCAAAAGAAATTTGAAATAGAAAAATAACTTATTTTGAAACTCGTCGTTGTAACAAACTAACATTATTTTGATGACGTCATCAATGTAATATTTTCAAAGGTCATGAATTGCATTTCATTACGTACACTGAAACCATGTCCAAATTCTGTTTCATATTGACTCAAGAGCCTAAATTGTGACTTTTTAAGCATTTTTGGCTTCACCTTGCGGTTTGCACCGGAAGACAAGGTCAAATTGGGGTCATGTCTGTGAGGCGTTTAGGCAGCTTTGGATGACCTTTCCGATAATGTCTAGATTGTAAAAATCCCTTGTGTACATAAAAAGTTATGATTTTTTTGAAAGAATAAACTTTGATTTAATGTAGTTAGACACCCGATGACGTCATCATGACGTCACTCAAACGGTTTCATGTCCTAATGAATATCTAACTATGTGTGAAGTTTTAAGTTCATACAAGCTTAGGAAGGATGCTTTTGTTAGCGGACAATCGACAGGCATAAGAAGAAGGAGAAGTAACTAGACATAGGTTTTTGTGACATCACAAAAACAAGGTGTTCGGATTATAGTACTTAAAGTTGTTATTTGATGTAGCAACTAAAGTATCTAACTATATGAACATGAAAACATGAAATTGTTCTTTAAAAGATAATATTTAATTTGGTATTTGGTGAACCGAAAGACAAGGTCAAATTGGGGTCATGTCTGTAGGGCGATTACGCAGTTTTGGATGACCTTTTCGATGATGTATAGATTGTAAAAATCCATTGTGTACTTCAGGAGTTATGTTTCGTCTCCTTGCCATATGCTACCTATGTATGCAGTTTCAAGGTTATATGACCTTCGGAAGTGTGCATTTGAAAGTGGACAATCGCCAGGGAAAAGAAGAAGTATTAAAACTAGAGATTTAGAGTTTGTGAACAAACTCACGGTGTTCGGCTCAATTACGTAATTGAAAACTTTAAGGTCAATATTATGTGCACGTTTTTTGTCTATTTGTGCTATGCTGACGGACGAAATATTTAGTTGTACTTTTTTGATCTTTATTCATGAAGGTTTGTCATATGAAACTTCAACTTCCGGTTTGACAGGAACTAAAGGTCAAATGGGGTCACACCTTGTGCATGGTATCTAGAATTGTCAGAGAGCTTTAAATTGATGTAACGATTATTAATATACCACGTTTCATTAATAAGGTACATATTTTTGTAGTACAAACTTATACTTCCGGTTTCGACCGGAAGTGAAGGTCAAATGAGGTCACACTTTGTAAATATTTGTAGAATCGTCGAGGGGCTTTAAAATTAAGTTATACAATTAATATACAAATTTACGTAATTCAGAATCGATTTTTCATAACAAAATTACTACTTCCGGTTTCGACCGGAAGTGAAGGTCAAATGGGGTCACACCCTGTGTAAGATTTGTTTAGTACTTCAAGACCTTTCATATGGTGTAAAGATCATGAATGTAGCATGTATTATTCTTAAGATATGATTATTTTAGTATAAAACTTCAATTTAATGTAATGACGTCATCGATGACGTCATCATTCCAAAAATTTTGCTTTGTCATATACACACTGTGGTCTAACTATGTAGTAAGTATCAAGTCCGTACATGCTTTACTTTTTGAGATAGCAAAATAATTTTTTTTTCGACCTCGTGTATCAATTTCGTTGTGACGTAGCTATGACGTCATATATCACATTTTTAGATTGCATTTGAGCTAAAGAAAATATTATTCATTAAAAGTTAGTTGATATTTTTAATCACTTAGGCTTTAGAGCCCCAAATAACATGAACTTTAACTTTAACTTCCGGTTTCTACCGGAAGTAAAGGTCAAATGGGATCACGGTGTGCATACAATTTGTCCCACATCACAAGACCTTTCATATGCATTAAAGATTTTGAATGTAGCATTTGCCGTTCTTGAGTTATTAAATTTTTGAATTATTTAACGTTTATTTAACGTCATGACGTCATCAATGACGTCATCATTCCAAAAAAGTTTCTGTATCATCCACTCACTAATATGTTTGTACATGGTAAGTTTCAAGTTCATACAAGCTTAACTTTTTGAGAAAATTTGTGGACAAGTTTCGACGACTAAGAAAGCCCAGAAAAAAAACAAAAAAAAACAGAACAATAACAATAGGTCTTCGGCCGGTAGCCGAACACCTAAAAAAAAAACGAACAAAAACAAGAGGTCTTCGGACCAGAGTTTGAACACCTAAAAAACCGAACAAAATCAAGAGGTGTTCCGGGCTGAGAGCCCGAACACCTAAAAAGCCGTTACAATTAGTGTTGTAGCACCAATGTTTTCAAACTTGTTACCAGAGGGCGCTGTTTAATGTAATGACGTCATCAGTTTTAAACTTGAAAACGCAGAGTCCTTTACCTACTCACACACTGAAACCACTGTCCAAAGCTTGTTTTATACTGACCAAAGAACTAAAAAATAATGGCTTTATAACAATTGTTTCCTTCAACTTCCGGTT
Organism: Marthasterias glacialis; assembly: GCA_911728455.2. NCBI lineage: Eukaryota > Metazoa > Echinodermata > Asteroidea > Forcipulatida > Asteriidae > Marthasterias > Marthasterias glacialis. Next base: position 25,048,693 of record OU452225.1, read on the forward strand.
TGAACCGCAATACAAGGTCAAATTGGGGTCATTTCTTTGAGACATTTAAATAGTTTCCAAAAGACCTTTGCGATGATGTGTAGATTGTAAAAATCCATTGTGCACTTCAGGAGTTCTGATTTAATTAATAAACTTTGATTTATTGTAACTCAACATCTGATGACGCCATCATGACGTCATCGTTTTATTTCGCGTCTTCATATTGAGGTTCAAGTATATGCACAGTTTCAAGGATCAGTTTAATTTCAATTTTGAGTTATTTATTTGGAGAAAATTTTGGAGGAATGTTCAAACTAAACTACGAAACGGATAGTGCTTGTGTAAACATTTAAACTTTTAACCGTCACAGGCTTAGACCGTATTTCATGTACAATGTATTTCATATGCACTGTACACAGTAAGGCAACCGCGTTTGTTTTCAATCTAAACTTATGGTTGTTTGTTTTAAACACGGAAAATCATGATTTGAAAGGATTTTACGGACAGTTTTAGATAGAGAAGTTACTGTAATTAATAGAGGCATTTATTCTTATTTCCCAATGTTTCTTTTGATCATTTTCTATCTTAAAAAACATTTTCTTTCTTTGAGATGACAGTACAGGTGAGCAAACTTCTGTGCACAACTTTCCAAGTAACAAACATTTACTTCGTACACATGTTTTCAACCTCAAAGCTTTGATTTGGTAGAGCAAACAAAACAACTGTGCAAATCATTAGAAAGATAATTTCATCCTCAACACAATAAACTAAACTTGTAATACAAGAACATAATCACAACGAAAAATTTCTATGTACTGTAAAAAATCTTGTGAATTTCCGTGGTGCATTCAAGGAGTAAATGACTCAATGTTTAATTGTTCAAAAGTGCTTAAGGGTTAATTACTGGTTTACTAGCCATGCACTACCGGCATCGGACGACTATTATGTAGCCACCATCTGTTATTTTGTTTGTAATGTTGGTCCTAAATCACTGTAAAAAAGGATAAACATTGTTGGAAAAGTGAGCATTAATACCTAGCCTTGCAGAATTTCAAATAGGCAAAGGAATCACACAGTTTTGGAAAGCAATTTCTTTGGAGGATTTCAGCTTCAAAACTTTGAAATTTTTGTGTTGAAAAGTGTGTAGTGATCGGGGTTGTCTGGCCTAACATTCCGTCGTGCGCTGTACACATCGTGCACATTTATACGGTACTTTTACAATTTTCAAGACTTGCTGGAACTGTCCTTACTGGCTTTATTCAGCCACTTCTTGAAGGTCTTTGGTACAAACTCTGGAATATCTTTCACAGATTTCGAGCAAGAAAAGCCTCAATCGAATAAACTATTACCGGCAATCTATGGACAACTTCTTGGATTTATTCAGCAGACTGTTCTGGAGGAACCGTGCACTTCATTCAAAGGAACAAACTTCCAGACAGTGACTACTAAACTCAAAAGTGTACAATTACCAGGGGTCTAAAGTACAAGAAAACGAGATTCAAAGAAATTTGGCATTTTCAATTGTTGCTGGTTTTTTAACAGAGTTATTGAAAGATGTTTGGAAACTTTCTCTAGCCAACTTTCAAAGAGCTGCATAATTAAAGGTATGATTCAGTGTTGATACATGGAAGAACGACCATCTTTTCCGCTGGTGCTCAATAAACACATCCTACAATTACTGACCAACTTGAATGGTTTGAAACAAAATGATTTGCTCACAAACACCCCATAAATGTTTTCCCTATGTCTGGGATTTTCTGCAGGCTCATATGGACAACCAAAATGAGAACAACATTTGTACTAGAATCAAAAGAAAACTTTCAGATTGTATGTTACCGTGTCAAACATGATCCCAAATGCATTAAATACAGATGATGAGCACAGTGAATGATGGCTTTAAAAATGTTCTATAATGTTTGAAAATGTATGTTTTGATAATGTTTGAAAATGTTCAACAGAAAATTTGAATTTGTACAACAGAATTGCCTTGAACCAATTTATTCTTTTTAAAATTATCTTTAACAAAAAACTTATGTGAATAACAAACTTTGTACATTCCTTTACATTTCCTTACTCAAGGAGTATCATTAAAACTTACAATCTATTTGCACAAATTTATCAAATACTTAACTACATCAATTTTCAGTCTTATTTGTGTTAAGATTTAATGTACTTTTTTTAAAAATTATTGTTAGAGTTTAGTACGTGTATGTTACTTTAAATTTTATGGTTGAGGGCATTAAAAAGCTAACGTCGTCTGATGGAACATTTAGAAATAAACGCCCTTTAAGGGCAAAGACATGTTGAAGTGTCTATTATGTGTTATCAGCTTATATACGTGTTGTGGTGTTTATTTCCTTTAACAAATAAACGCGTTTATGTTAATAGTTCTTACGCCTAAACGTGTTTATTTTGATATTTTATAACGCCTGAAAGCATTTATTTCAGTGAAATTTAAACGCCTAAACATGTTTACTTTAATAGCTTTAACGGCTCAACACGTTTATTAAATGTTATCAAGCAGGCGTTTATGTTAAAGTTAAAAACTAAACACTTGTTTTTAGAGTGTGACAGACATTGTGCTCCTTCCAATGAGAAATTATCTTAATTCAAGGTGCTTACCTTAAAAATAAGACTGTTCCTTGTGCTCCACTTCCCATATTGAGGGGGGTTAACTGAGGATGTCCTGCTGTCACTTCTTAGTGGTTGATTGAATGTTCTTGATGTCCGTCTCTCCTCACTGCACACAAAGAACAATCAAAATGATTTAGATTTAAAACCCAACTTGATTAAAAAAACAAAGGCTGGTTTTAAAAGGAATTTCCATAAAATTTGAATGACAGACTCTATCTCTGTAAGTTCAGCATAAAATTTACAGGTTGCATCTTACTAGATGTTGAGACTTCTTAAAGTGTTTGCTTGTCTAGAGAAACAACAATGGATGCTAAGACCAGCGCTTCCCAAGACGAGACTTAAATTTTATTTACTGCAAATATCATTACTATGCGTTAAATCATTTTAAATGCGAGCAACAACAACTTCAGTGTAATTCATAATACATAACTTCAGAGTTGCCTTTTGTAAAAGCAATAAAATGTAAATCATATTATTTTGAATGGTTTATTATTTCATACTTTTCAGTCACACCATACAGGCTCGTTGGAAAAAAATAAACGTCAAGTATCTCTCACAGTGAGAAAGGTGACTTGTTTTACGTTGTACATGTGTACATGATCTTTTGGGTAATTTCGACGAGCCTGCGTCTTTAAAGGGAACAGAAGGCACATTAATAGATGTACTAACTGCATCAGGGATGAAGACTATTATAGTTTTGTTTACCCTACATGAATATGTGATTAAACGATACACTCAGTGCTTTCCCAGAGTCCTGCAGACAAAATTCCAAAGGCACAGGCCTACTACTTGGGTAGGATTCGAACCCACAACCCCAGTCATTCTAAAGCAGATGTCATACCACCAAACCTTTAATTAGCAGCAGGTATATGTCCCTCAACAATTTAATAGAAGTAATAATTGTATCCGGAATAACAAAATATTATAAGGGTTTCTGCCCTACAAACTACATTGATTTGTGATTTATAAGCACTCAAGCACTTTGTTTTCTTGAGTCCTGCAGAAAAATCAAAATCAAAAGGCATACTACCTAGGGCTGAATTCCACCCCCCCCCCCCCATTCTAGAACAGTGGTACTACCACAAGACCCCGAGCAAGCCCAGTGACACTGACAAGAAGCCAGTTCAAATCTTGTAATAAGCAGCAGGTACCGCAGCAATTTAATGGATGCAATAATTGCATGTGGTATAAAGAAGTATTTAGATGATACCTGTTAGTGGCGGTTTAATAACAGCTGTTGGTTATCAACAAATATAAAATAATAACATAACAAAACATGTTTTTATCCTACATCGGTGATAAGTACTGTATACTGAGTATTTATAAGAAAGTTTTATCTCAGCCCCTTCCCTCCCCATAAATAAATAAATAAATAAATAAATAAATAAATAAATAAATCTACTTTCACGATATTCTGCACCGTACAGAAATCGACTGGAAAGCAGTATGGAAAAATGACCAGGGTAGCAAATTACTTGACAATGAGGATAAAGACCTTTGGTATAAGATTAAACACAGGATTCTTCCCACTAAGAGATTTTTGCATAAAATGAAAATCACTGCCGATAATATTTGTCCTCTGTGTAACAATGAACCAGAAACAATTGAACATCTTTTTATCTACTGTACAAAAAATCAAGAAGCGTGGATTTATGTTGAATGGTTATTAAAAAGGTATTGGAATAATGGTCATTACTACTTGAATGACTGTGCCAGGATATTAGGAGAAAAACTTCGAGAAGTTGATGCTCTACTGGTTAGTAAGATGATCAGAGAAATTTGGCTGTTAAGATGTAAGATCGTGTTCGAGAATGTTTCCATAAATGGGTATTGCATTGTTAAAAAGTACCAAAACAACTTGAAGCGTTTTCTCCTTTTTGAACGTGGCAGATTAAGAAATGACCTTTTTGAACATCTGTACACAAAAAACAATGCCATTTGTTCCCTCCGAGTGGGAAAAATTGTGTTTCATATGTAAAATTTTCTTCTCTTGTTTTTTGTTTGTTAAATTTTTTGGACAATTCCTTTTAGCTTTTTTTGAAGTTCTGTAGATGAATATCCATGTTAAGTGTAGTGGAGTTGAGTGTAATGTTTATTTAATGTCCTAGTGGACTTTTTAAATTTTGTATAGTGTTTATGTACTGGTGTGTGAGTCGAATAAATGAAGCTGTATGGCTTCAACACAACATTAAAAAAAAAAAAAAAAAAAAAAAAAAAAAAAATAAATAAATAAATAAATAAATAAATAAATAATGAATAAATAAATAAATAAATAAATAAATAAATAAATAAATAAATAAATAAATAAATAAATGCATTAAAACCAACTAATTTTTTTTCAATGTACATTATAATTTTTGTCTCCTCTCCTTCAAACTTTAACTCATTCACTACGGCGTACCGCTCACAGCCGCTCGGTGAATTAATCATACGCTTCCACTTTATCTCCCTTAATTTAGGTCAAATTATATCCTTACCTGTCCAGAAAGATAGACAGAATACAAAGAAGAACAGGCACTTTAAACTGTATTACAAAGTGTCAAAATCTAGACCCAGTTGCTTTCGAGTCACTTCGTACCTTTGCCACTTCGTACCTTGATCACTTCGTACCTTCACCAAGGTACGAAGTGACTTTGGACGTTTCGTACCCTGGACGCTTCGTACCTTTCAGAATTAACTTCGTACCATCTGTTAGTGTTGATTCCGGAATTCTACACAGGAATTATGCCCTGTTGTGTTGCGTCAGGAGGACGTGTGAGCACAACACACCAGTACCGCAGCAGTAAAACACCCGCCTCGTAATATCGCGTGAAACGAGAAATGTAACGGGAATTGCAACTTAGCCTTCAGTCTAGGCCGTTGTGCACATTACGATTTTCTTATCAAGTACTCCTTTTTTTGAGATTTTGACATTACCTGTCGTACTAGCGCCCTACTAAGGAATATGTAGTAACTGCGACGGTCAGGAGAATTTAAACCACCTCTGTTAAAAAAAATGCCTGAGACTCAACAAAATTGCTTAAAATTCGCCTACTGTCTTCTCCAAGTGTTTATGGTGAAATAAAATGCATTTAATTGTACTCACGATCATTTTCTTTCCTCCAAATCAATTATTTTTAGGGGCCTCTGACAACCCTGCCGCTACAATCGCCATTTTTATTACCAATGTTACGACTGTTTCCTGACTTGAAAAAAGTTGTATTAACGCTGCGTGGATCACGTGTTCGCTGATGCCTGGACTTGGATATTATTTTGCGCAGTCAATGCAGGATACCAGTCAACGAACACCACAAAGTTCCATTGGTCATGATTGGCCGAGCGCGAGCTGTACAATGTTGCCATTGTGGGGTCGTTGACATTACACAGCTGGTATCCTGCATTGACTGCGCAAAACATTACGCAATCCCTGCAGCGTTAATGCTCCTTTTTTCAAGTCAGGAAACAGTCGTGACATTAGTAATAAAAATGGCGATTGTAACGGCAGGGTTGTCAGAGGCCCCTAAAAATTATCGATTTGGAGGAAAGAAAATAAGTCATTTTTGGGTCTATGGTGGTCTTGACAATGCACTACTGCTAGCTAAACGTCGTTTTAGTTTCTTTGGGCATGAGTTGAGTGCATGAGCTTTCTGGCCACGTGATGAAACGTTCACTTGATTTTTCTTTTTTTAAAGGTCAATAATTAGCGTTTTAGCTACGAAAAAAAAGGGAAATAAAGCCCAACATCCATTAAAAAATCCCTTAAACAAGTGGCAGCTGGATATGGAAACTGTTCCAGATAAAGTGGCAGTCGGACACAACATTTTTGCCTTTTTAATTTTATGTTCAGTTTTGTACTCGGTTTCGTTTCTCCCACCTCCCCCTCCCCTCCCCACACCCGCCACACACACTACCAACACACACACACACCCAGTCACAAAACTATAAAAATAGTTTATAAACAAAATTAGCGTCTTTCCTAATTAAATTAACAAGTTTAGAAATGTCTTTCAACCAACAACTGTACATGTACGGTCATGACGGTGTACAGCCGGATACATTTTCAGAGCACATGTATTTCAAATTCGCCGCCTCGCCCAACAGTAAGCCATAAGTTTCGTTTCATTTTGACTGTTTCTAAATTTCATATTCACAACAGGAAGTATTCTGGCAATGCTACAAGTAATATTCAACTTACCTTTATCACTTTACGGTGGTTTTATCGACCAAATTGGCAATAAAATGTTGACAAACTGGAGAGAAAAATATGGAGATTTTCGAGGTCAGCCATTTTGTTCACGTGCGGTAAGGGCGCCCAAGCGCGCACTGCTGATAATTTGCATATCAAAGCAAGCCATATGGTAATAAGACACGACTTCCATGGTACACTTTCGTTGGGTAAAACATTTCTCATAAATAAAAAAGTGGATATTAAAAATGTAGATACACAAGTTTGATGACATGCAAATTGGGTTTCTGGTTAAAATATGCATTCTGAATAATCACGTAAATTGCCTTCAAGACTTTTGAAAAGATGGGTAAGAAAGACGGAACTTTGAAAATCGCCACCCATTAATGAACATCCCTATTTAAAAAATTGAACTTTCGAAGAGAAGACTAAAAGCAAGAAAAAACAGGTTAGGAGAATTAAGCACTTAAAAGTCAATTGAATGTATTAAACGAAAGATAAACTTTTGAATTCTCCTTACCTCATTATGCAAAGACATCATCTCGTGAAGGGTTCCCTACAGCAACAGAAGGGGCTGAATATATGTGGGCGGGGCAAAGGGAACGGGAGGAGGATGGACGGGGAAGGATGGATGGGTGGGGGAAGGAGGGGAAGAGGTGGGAAAAAGAGGGGAAGGGGTGGCATTGGGGCAGGGAGTAATAGTGCAAGAGGGGGCTGGCTATTTGTATACCTGGAATACTCCAACTAAGATATGAATGTATAAGGAGCGAGAGGAGAACGTGAAAGGGGCAGGATGGGGGTATGGGCAGAGATTAATGGGGCGGGGAGGGAGGGGGTTGGCTATGTTTGTAAACCTGGATCGCTCCGACTAAAACGTGAAGGTCTGAGTGGTTTTGGCTATGGCGTAGCAAGCATTTTTTTTTTCGATGAATCTCTTCTATGATGAAAATGTTGGTTCTATAAGAAGAACCAAGGTTGTGATTTGTTGGTTTCGATTCGACTTCTCAAACAGTACTTTGACTGCTTCAAGAGCTAAATTTCACATTGTTGTTACCCATAAACTTATTCATTTCTCACCACATCATGTAAAACTTCCAATCTCACACAAAACCATTAAAAAGAATGCCTTGTTGGGCAAAGTCAATAAATTGTAGACGAGAGAGTAGTTCGTCCCATTGTAAAGTGACTTTTATTTCATCAGTAACATTGAAATGGTTTGAATAGATAAACACTTAGAGAGATGGTGAATATCAATGCTACGATGCCATTGAGTTTGTGCATGGCATTACCCAACATGGCTGCGAAACGATCTTTTCCCGGGGTCATGCAACCTCTCTATAGAAAAGGACCAGTTACTGGGGCGCCTGCTAACGTCTCAAAAGTCTCCCATTCGCAATGCACACAGTAAAACATGGGAATCGGAACCACAAAAGAACCCAACCAAGATTTATCGTGGGTGATGATGTCGAGGTGAACTGGCTCAAGAGGTTATTGACTTAGAGACTGCCATTTTTTATCTTGGCTGCTGAGCTTTAACAGTAGCATTCATGGGACTTAATAAAGATGTAATAAAACAAAACAGCATAATGAGAGTTTCGCTTATTGTCCGTATATCTAGGTTGACTGTGCTATGATGGTACAATCTTTTGCGAGTGCCATGTATAGCCTCATTCATGGAATACAACCTTTGGATATAGACCTTATGCATTGACGTCATCACGCCGCCATCTTAGAGGTAAATGGATGATGTAACAATGGAAACGCAGAGATTTGTACGCGCGGCGCACAGGATTGGTCAATGAACAACCTCATTTTGACCTCTAGGCGAGGGCGCCCTACTCAAATGACGTCATGTGCATAAGGTCTATTAGAGACAAAGCTTGGTTCAGTTTTCCAGCACTCCCGACTTGCACAGTTAGTTTGTAAAATAAAATAGAAACCAATAAATGCCATGATCGGATTTATTTCTTATTGCTACTACAGCTTAAGCGGGAGAAGGGATTGATAATAATTTCAAAATGTTCACAAAAACAATTCCAGGGCTCGATTTCACAAAGAGTTAAGATTGATCTTAACTGCGAATCAATCGTAATTGCTCAGCAAAGTCTGATGTCACAATGCAAATTACTATGGTAATACTGATAACTCATCTTAAGATGAATCTTAGTGCTTTGTGAAATCGACCCCAGATCTCAAAGAAATACATAAAATCAGGTTAAACTACACATAATTCATTTACTTAGGTGTATTATCAACAATAAAATCTTTTGCATAGCACCATGTAACAGTTTACAAGGTGCTGTGGCGCAATCTGCAGCCGATCAAGTTATTGGAAAATTGTTGTCATTTAAATAAAAATAACATAAACCTTTAATTTCAAATGTGCAACAAAAACAATGACCAGTTTTGAGTGAAAAAGACAGTTCTCATTTTACAGAAACTTTGGAAACATGTACTTTCTGAGCATAAATAGAATTATTGTTTTTTTAGATTTTTTTTCCCAGAGAGCTCAATGGAGTTGGGTCCAAACCTGTTTGGATTTTAACAGCTTTTACTCACTAGCATTACCGAACATTAAGCAATAATAATTGTTTTACTCAGGTGTGAACACAAAAGACGGGCAAAATAAAGAAATAAAGAACAAGTGGAAAGAATACCAACAACAAAAATTGTTTCTGTTTTTAACGATAAATACCAGTAGGTGTTCATTAACGTTTCCGGAAGTCAATTTTTTCATGTTTAACCCCCCCAAACAATGCCGTCTTGTGGTTGCGCACTGAAAAGAAGTCTATATTACTAAAGTCAGTAAAAGACAGATTTAGTAACAGTTAATAATAGGTGTTTGTCTAAATGGTTGACGCCTCACCAATTCAAGGTTGCATGTAATCAATTTCTTTTTACTTGCCTGAAATTTCACAGATTGGAAAGATTCTATTTTACTGAAGTCTGTAGGATATAGATTTAATAACAGCAAATAAAGTCCTCATTTCTGAATAAAAAGGGGTGACTGTCTAAATGTCTGAAGTCACCAAATTCAAGGTTTCATATAGCCGTGTTTCTCTTAACATATCACAGATGCACAAGTTGCTTTTGATGTTCTTGATACACTTATGGATATACCTTTTCTTCAAGGAACATAGTGTTACTGCTACACACATGAATTCCCAGCCTGTTTTTTAATTATTTATTTTTAAAAATTAAGTCACATAATTTCACTCTCAGGTAGCACCTATGAAAGTTTTCATTACACAGCAGCATAAACTTATAAAAGCATGCGATTTACTGCGCAATGACTGCAAGATGAAGGCTTTTTTTACTAACTAAAACTTCATTGCGTACAATTAACCGTAAAAGAATGGCACAAAACAAAACCATTCCAACATACAAACACCTTTTGAAATCAGCAGAATACCTTAATTATCATAAATTCTGTGCATTATTTTAACAAACACCATGCAGAACTTTTGTGTGTGTATGTTTCACAAACTAAATTATCTACAATCATTACATGATATTTCTAAAGTATATTTCTTCGTATTTCTTTTTTGTAAAATCTACAACCTTTTTTTGTTAAACATGAATCGAACATCTACAATACAAATATACACATCTAGTTTCACGGCTGACTGTTGCTGTGTATTATGCCGTTTTTTTTAAAGCATTTTCTTCAACAGCGTTTCACTTTTTGCATTATAAGACCGGCTTACTCACAAAATGTACAACAGCTTGAAATGTACAAAAGATTTCATTCTATGTTCTATTACACACACTGGGAATGGTCTACGAGTATTTGACTCCAGTATTTTTTTCCGTCACAATCTTTTTTTCAAAATAAATTTCAATTTTTTAGATCACATCTTCAGATTGCTTTTCAATGCTCAAGAGCAAAAAAAAATGTATATAAAATTTTACAAAAGTCATCGAAGGAATTTCTAACAACGTATCAAACAAATGGTATGTACATTTTATTTTCATAATTTCAAGAAATATAGGCGTAATCTGTGACAATTTAATAAGCAAAAGTTCTTGGGTTAACGTTTAGGATTAATCAAATGGCAATAATTTCTACCATTATTCAACCGAAGAATTCTTTCGATTCTGAAAAATGACAGCATTTCTGATGAAATAATTTTCTAGGGGCAACTACAATTTGACAAATCTCATATTTTCAAGAGATATAACTCGACACCTTTCAAAAGGTCATTCAGAAAGGAAAATCTATTTAGTAACCGTAGAAATGCCCCCAAAAGTATTTTGTAACACGAGAAACGATAACAGCGAATTTCTGGAAGCCCTTGTTTAAAAAAAAAGCCTCGTATGCGGATTTATTTTCAAGATATTCCCATGGCAATGAGCCTGCGACATTAGACTACATTTCATGGCTGGTTTGCTTGCTTCGTAATTAATTTACTCCCATTGATGACCTTGGAATTGTTTCTTCCAAGCAAATGATAAAAATCAACGGGGGAAAGAAATCAAAGTGACTGATAAATAAAGTTGTCCAAGGATTGCAGCATATTAACGGTTTGTGATCATTATTTACAAAGTAGTGCTTTGTACTCAATACATTTTTTAAATTTTTTGTCACAGCAAACAAAACTTCATTTACATAACTATTCGCACTTTCTGTGCTGAAAAGAGAAAAAAATTAATATACATAGGAGATGAAACTTACAGAATCACACAAACGCATCTATGTACATAACTGAATATACATGTAGTACTCATCAATAAATCAGTCTTCCTTAACCTCATGAATATGCATGAGTATAGCCTATTTCATATAAATGTACATGTGCAACATCAAGCTTATATAAAGTCCATGCAAGAACAGCACACTGGTTGTCTCCTAAGCGCATGTACAGTGTCCATATAGAGTTGAAATTTTCCGAGCTGGTACCTACCAAATAAGAGATCTCTAATACCAAAAGGTATAGTCTCCTAAAACAGGTGTTGAACCTTGAGGTGTAGTCTCTTATACCAGCAGGTGTTGAATTAAATGGAGTAGTCTCTTTCACCAGCAGTCTCTAGAAATAAACTTTGTTCATCATTTGTCCCGATAAAGGACCTGAGTTGAGTACACAATACCCAGAAGGCACTGAGCACTGAGTGGAGACTAGTCATAAGTTATCCAGATACAAGTACCATCTCCAAATCTCTCAAGCAGCTTCTCTCTGCTTATATAAGTGTTTCTCGTCTGGGGGACAAATTTGTGATCCCCATGAACTCCACCCCGGAGTTACTGTCTGCAGAATCCTCCTCGTCGGGTCTGTACTCCTCCAGTGGAGACCACTGACCGACCTTCTGCGAGTCACTGTTAATCCTAGCTATTCTTTTGCTTGTAACTTTCGGTGATCTTGGAAGATCAGGCAAGCTGCTTTTCTTGGTCACGTTGGGGTGTTTTCCACTGCCGTCAGAATCTGCGTTCAGTAGGTCTGGCAGGCTGCGGAAAGTCCCGCTTTTCGGTTGCTGCTGTGCTGGTGGCGGCGGCTTATAAACCGGTGGTTCAGTCGGTGACTGGAGGAGGGGTCGGATCTCATTAGGACTTGCAGGTGACTCGCTGCAGCTGTGGTTTCGTCTTGGAAGGGGAGTAGGGGTGCTCCGCTGGCTGTCGGAGCTGTTGGCTGACCGAGCCATCTCGACATGTCCGTCCTCCATCTCCAAGCCGATACCTTCATCAGACAAGCGTGGGTTGGCCTCTTTGTTTACTGGGGTGAACTTCACTGGTATGTACTCTCCTGCAACGCAAACCAAAATTTCAAAAAATTACATACCGAAATCAAACACTGGACAACCACAATCAGCTGGCCAAATTTCAAAAATGCTGCTTTCTAGATAATAAATCAAGGAATTTGCATCATCTTCCCTGCAAAGTCTACCTGTACCAACAGGGAACAGCATCAGGCCCAATATGTCACTAGGGCAATACAGGCAACTGACTCCAAGCCCCTGGTCATTGCCTTGGTGCCCTTTGAAATGCACCAATACAATTTGTTATTTCCCTCATTGTGGTGCCCTTTTCTAAGGGCAAATTGCCTTGTCCTTAAACGAATCAAAGATGGAAGTATCAGCCCTCCAATAATAGACACAATGTGATGACTCTGAAGCTAACTGACTAGAGACTTGAATGAATAAATTTGCTTAGCAAGTTTCTGTTTAACACAGCTCTTGGAAATACTGATCCATTAAGCCCCGCCCCCTTATATGTTGACCAATCACAGCCTTGGCTATGCCACTGAAAGTCTGAGACAAGTCCGACGCGATAAAATCCTATTAGGAAATGTAAACATTAAGTGCGCGAACTTATAGCGCGCAAGTTCATGTCGTGCAGTGTGGCATTGAATAAACGAACATTGTGCTGCCTACGTGTACAGTAGTGATGTAGTCAATGCTGTGATTGGTCAATATGTTTAGGGGGCGGGACTTAATGGATCAGTCTATTGCCCACTGAACACATCATTCTCCCAGGTTACTAACATAGGCCTGTGACGACCCATCAGCCAAGGTCTGACTCCGAGGCTAGTGATGGTCTTTAAAAACTAGGACTCAATTTCGGAAAAGCTCTTACGCAGAAAACAATTACACAGCCAATTTGTAAATGCTGGCTAGTATTAACATGTTTCTGCTGAACAATGTTTTCTTGTGCTTTAGGCTTTATGAAATTGGGCCTAACTTACTGACCATCAATCAGTGGAGACCGATTGACCAGGCTATGACACCTATCACTGACCAGTCTCTGATTCAGGGGCCAGAGATGCCTCAAAACCAGGCACCCCATCGCTGACCACCAGAAGCCATGCACCGACCAGAGAACAGAATGACACCACTCTGTGTAACGTGCTTCCTTCGTTAGACCATTGCTACACACATGACCGATGCAACACTTCAAGGAAATACCAACTATTGATTAAAAATGAAACTTAATGCAGTGTGCCTCCCGTGTATCATGCAGTAAGTACAACCATGAAGGTAGGTACAACCAAAGAGTTGTGGATTTGACCATGCACAATTTCAAAAATGCTTCAACAACGTAACCGATAGTCTTCATGACTTTGTTGCAACCACCTTAACTTGGATGTGATTAGATCCTCAACTTGGAAATGATTACAACCTTAACTTGGACGTGATTAGAACCTTAACTTGGACATGATTAGAACCTTAACTTGGACATGATTAGAACCTTAACTTGGACGTGATTAGAACCTTAACTTGGATGTAATTAGAACCTTAACTTGGACGTAATTAGAACCTTAATTTGGATGTAATTAGAACCTTAACTTTGACATGATTAGATTCATAACTTGGATGTAATTAGAACCTTAATTTGGACGTAATTAGAACCTTAATTTGGACGTGATTAGAACCTTAACTTTGACATGATTAGATTCATAACTTGGATGTGATGAGAACCTTAACTTGGACGAGAATAGAACCTTAACTTGGACGTGATTAGAACCATAACTCCTCTTGTCTCCTTGGCTGGGGACCCTCCTGGATTCTCCACTCTATGGTCCCTCAACACCAAAATATTTGGACTTGGATAAGATTGGTAGATCTTGGGTCGATTTCACAAAACTCTTCCTCATTTAGGACTAGTCCTAACTCCAGATAAGACGTGTCTTAACTCTTTGTGAAATCAACCCCAGGCCCATAAGATGGTGCTTGTGTATATTATGGGCATTTGTTATTTGGGCCTACATGTCCAAATTCCTCCAAAATCAGACCACTTGCTGATCAGGATTTTTGAGGGTTTGGGAGGGTCACACCCTTTAGACACTTTCATTTCTGTATAACTATCACCATACGCCCAGACACTGCTAATCTTGTTGATTTTTTGACTCAGGATTTCCAGGGAAAATGTCAGAAAAATTGCTAACAAACAGAACTAAATGGTTTTGTTTTTATCATTGTAGATTCTATGTTAACCTAAGAAACATTAGAAAATGTCAATTCAGGACATGACCTTTTCTTTGACCCTCCCGTTTTATCAGAAGAAGGTCAAATCTTGCGGCCGTTTGTAGCCACTACGGGCATTTTGGTTGAAGCTGCTTGTGGCCCCAAGGATCTCTCCAGAGTTAAGGATTAACAGTACTTTATTCTATAAAGTACAGTATTCTATAAAGTATGTAGAATGTTAGTGATTGAGAAAAAGAGGTGGCTGGATTGTTTTAGTACGAAGAAGTAAACTATTACTAAAATGAAAAACTTGGATAAAGTTACATGAAGCCTCCTCAGACATTACTTTCTCATCCTCCCTGATTTTTAGACCTGGGGGTTGGAGGGTGGGGTTAGGGGGCTCATTTTCACAAACATTTGCTTAGAACAAAAACTTTGGCCCAATAGATGAAACAGGTTACCAGCCCAGATTCTTAACCATGTAGTTTTTGGCTGGTCCTAATATTTTGTTTTCTGTTTAGTAAATATATTGTCCATCTAAACAGCTCTTTAAAAATGATCCATGGAAACTCTGTAAAACTTTTTTTTATTAGTCTCTCAGAAAGACTCTGCTGGGGTCGAAACGAGAGGCATTTCTAACACAGGTTTTTTGTTGGTGAGCAACAGCAGGCCGGCAACTCCGTTCCTGTAAAGGGCAAGGCAGTTTTACCTCAGTAAACTGCACTTCATGAGAGAAATGCATGGGGCACCAAGGCGATGATGACCAGGGGCATGGAGGCCATTGCCTCTGTGGAGTATCTATCAGGGCTACAACACAGAATTCCTATTTTTGTTTTCATTTGAAACTTCACGGGATCAGACTTTTGCTTTGGTCTTTTAACATCACTAAAAGATACTGGGAGATGAGTTAAGCAGTTAATACATGGGGGTAAGTTTAACTGTTTAGTTTACAAGACAACTAGCGTGAACTGTGAACACAAATTTAACCAGCAGTATGACCGTTAAACGGAGATCACTCTGCATGTGGATTAAGTGCAAGAAAAAGCTATAAACTCATCAGAGGAAAAATGAGTTAGTGAAGCCGTTAAAGACATGCACAGCTCGGCACAACTGAACTCATCTCCTTTGCTTGCATTTCAGAAACGGATGTTTGTTGAGAAAGTTCAAGTTGAAAATCTTCATTGGATCATTGAAGGCCATCAAATCTCAATCAGTCAAGGAGATGCTTGACTACGGAGGAAGAAAATTCAAAGCCAACGAGTGACCAGAGCAGTTAAACACCAAAATCAAAAATGAAGTTAAAAAAAAAAAACCAACCCAAATCACATCCTGGAGGCCAAACCATAAAGTACCAACAACTTTTAAAAACTTCTCAAAACCAAGCCAGTACAATTCAGTGACACATGCAGCAGCCATTAATCCCATAATGCATCTCCAGCCGGGGTAGCTTGCTCCACAAGTTCAAAGGTTACAAAAGGTGAAAGGTCAACAACAAGAAGAAACCTGTGTCTTGGTGAACTGATAAATGGAGTGATCATGCAAATGCATTTGAAAGAAATTGATCGGAATGTTTGTTTTTAGTTGCGGAACGTTAGAGAGACATGAGATCATTGCGTTTCTATATTACTTCTTGTCTGAAGCTGGTTCCTTGCAAGAGGGGGCCGGCGCCCACACCTAGACGGACGATGCATACTGCACAGCACTGGGTCTGATACATGAACCTGATGAGCAGACATAGAGGGAAGGATGGAAGGGTAGGTAGGAGCAAAGGAAGGCAAGACGGTACATCAAAGACGTCAGGAAATGTACAAAAAAATTAAGCACATTTAGGTGGGGGCGGGAAGTGGAGATCAAAGCCAATTTGATTACGGACAGTCATCACCTGTTTTTTATTGCTTTTTTTTACCTGGCATTTCCTTTTAGGAATAATTTCTGTGCTCAGTTCTCATGTTTTGTTTTGTTTTCCATTTTCTTCCAGGTAGGTCTAAATTCAAGCTCCATTTACAATGGGCTGACAAAAGTTTTTGGGTCAATCGTCCGGTGTTGCTCTTCTGGATAGCATCATTTGGCTAAGACTTTTGAAAGGAAACAGCAGTTGCAATTTGCTGATCTGGAAGCCTGGGAAGGAGGATGACAGACGGAAAGGGTTGTTTGCTGAGGGTCATTTCCTAAAAAGGGTATCCCTCGGTTCAGTCACCCTGGATCTGCCCCCCCCCACCTCCCCACCCACCCAAAAGGTAATGGCTACTAATCTAAGCAAACGAAATACAGTCAGCGGAGCAACAATCAAGGAGAAGGGCAGACATTTTGTCTACAACTACACTATCCCTTGCAACAGTAACTACACAAGTCCATTAAAGCAAAGAATAAATAGATGCTGTGAACTATCTCAGTTTGTATAAAGTTGTCCACCTACATGGTGTATTTAAAGGAAGGATATAGGCCATGTAACCTTTGTTTACAAAAAGAGTGACCTTGCACATGCCAGGGCCTTTCTGGCAGGCAAGATAGTACACTGACCATACGGGAAATGCTACATTTTGTATCATAATTTCCACATAAATTGAAGCGCTATAAAAAAAACCCAGCTGAACAAGTTTTGAGATGGTCCCCCCTTTTTTTCATATCAAAAGTTGATAAAAATCAGACAGTGCAATCTCCATAAAAAGTAAGAGTTTATGTGTTCTTCCACGGGGCTGTGTATAAATTGTGCCTGCAGGTTGTCCAGGCTCAGTGGCTCTTTTGTAAACATGTGATGTCACCTGGTCTTTAGTGGGCGGCTTAAATGTTTTACGAGGAACTCTAGATTATTTTTTATAGTAAGCGGTCATGCAATCGTATTAGGCGCCAAGTTTTTCCCGTTACTTAACAAGTCAGCGTACCTCAAGCAACCCAAGATCATCTGGGATCCATCACATGATTTGGTCTGATTCGACTGATTCAGTTTCTTTAGTTACTCCAATCAGTCTGGGGACAGTTCTCACATTACGGTCACCACAGATACCAGAAGTCTGAACGATTTCTTGTGACTTGACATGCTAAAAATCTTTACTGATGACAACACAGTAAACCAGATTTCTCTTTTTTTGGTAAATATCTTGATGAGAATGGGAGACTTCAAGAGTTGAGACACTAAATGACAGCAGGCATCAGGCCGGGTAATTTTGTTTTTGAATAACTCTCTGCATGAGTACCTCACGCCTCTCATTGACTCTCATCTTGGTGGTTGGTTCGAATCCCACCTGAGCATCCTGTGGATTTTTGTCCCCACAGGGCTTAGTAAAGCATCGAGTATATACAGTGCTTATCACACATCAGTGTAAGTGTACAACTAAAGTAATTATCGCTTGGCTTTGCAACAGATAGAGTGCGCAGATTTTGGTGTCACGGTGTGTGACTTCAGTACAAAACATACGATTCCGAAGTGGTTTGAAGCTTTGCATGGTGGGGATAATAGGAAGTGACTATTGCTAGTAAACTTGCAGCTACGATCAAGTATTTATCTCTTTTTGGGAAGACTGTTGGCTCTGAAAAGAGCAGTTGCTGGGGTCTCGACGTTCAGAACAGTCCACTCTGCTCGTCTTCAGGAGAAAGATTCCTGGCCAGAATTCCAGAATCTAACCACACCCTATGACCCTGACAGCTGCCTTGTATATAATTCAACTGACCTGAGTTTCTACCATTGGATGAGGTGGAGAGTTTGCGGTGGTGATCAACACTGCAGGAGCCTGTGGTGTTACTCAATCTCTTCTCCTCCTGGCTCCAGATACGGCGTTTCTAAACGAGAAAACAATCAAGTCAGATTGTCAACTTTGAATTTTGTATACATTGAAAATCCCTTCGACACACAGATACCACACACTGCAACAAAGTACCATACCTTCTAGGCTAGCATTGGGTGCATGGGTTTCTTCTGTTTGTACAGCTGGTATTATGTGAAAATCCCATTGCGTTTGTATTGTGGACTTAGTCTTCACAGTCTCCTATGGAATTTTGTGGCAAGGGCCAGTTTGGCAGGAGAGTGCACTGATAATAACATTGATAATATTTTGGGAGGCTAATCATCCTTACTGGCAGCAGAGAAGCTGAATTGCGAAGGACGCGGCTACATGTGTTCCAGTTGCAGGCATTCAAGGGTGCCTTTGGCAGCCAGCCACATCAACCCATATATGACCATGGAGCACAGCCTGAGATCGAAAGTGTTTGCTTTTTTTTTGAAGGGAGGAAAACTGGATGGCCTGGAGAAAAAATCCTCATGGTACAGGAGAGAACCAACGCACAACCCTACTCACATATGGCCCTAGCATGGAATCGAACCAGGGACACATTATGCACCACCACCCATGCCACCCATGCCACCAAATAGTGATAGTGATAAGATTTAAAAAAAACTCTGTGTAGCTGCTATAAAAGTTATCTCTTTATGGAAGAAGTTGACGTTCTGGGTAAGAGCACTTGTTGAGGTGTGACTAAAACGTTTAGGCAGAGTATATCATAGGTCTCCTTTGACAAAGCCCTACCAAGCTTCTGATCAGAACAACCACTTCTCTGATGAAGAGATTTATACTGGCGTGTCATGGCCGAGCGGTCAAGTGCATCTGACTCAAGTTCTGGTGACTAAGTCATCAGGGTGTAGGATCGAGTCCCGGTCATGACACTTGTGTCCTTGGTCAAGACACTTCACTATAATTGCTTCTCTTCACCCAGGAGTAAATGGGTACCTGTGAGGGCAGAGATGGTTCTTGTGATTGATTTAGCTTGGTGCGCGATATACTAGAGAGCTGAGATGGTTTAAGGAATGAATGGCCCATTGTCAAGGTAATATTGGTAAAGTGCCATCAAAATTGGCAGATACCTGCGCTATACTTATGTCCGATATTAATATTGTTATTACTTGGATTTGTGATGGAAAATCTGTAATGGTAATGCACCTTAAACAGCCTTCAAGTCCCACCCACTATACCAACTGCCTACATGCAGCTAGCATGTGCAATTCCTTCAAATTGGAGTGGAAAGATCCGAAATGCTAGAGTGGTCAAACAATGAGGTCCTCAGTGGTTGTATATGTCCAAACAATTCGGTAACGACATTCAGTGTGTACTGACCCCTGATGAAGAACTTGACCGATGTTGATTGGAACCGGTGAAGAATGTTGCTCCGTAGCGATCACGTATGCAGTCAGGCATCCATGTGCTGTTACGTATGTAACGTCGATACTCCTTCACCACCTGTAATGCATGACAAGAAAACAACAGTAGTGGATTACAACAAATCACAGATTTATTCGTGGAATCCTCTTATCATTTTCTAAGATTGAACATTCAACATCTCTCAGCAACGAGACAATACTGAAACATGCACTAATCTATTGCCCAGAGATGAAACTTTGCTGCAGCATTTAACACCGCAAAACAAACATTGTGACGTTGCCACCCTCAATATCATTGTGCACATTCCATAATTTAATGTTAAGTCCAGTACGCATCATTTATCAACATCTATTAGCATCTATTAAAAAGTTGCTGACATCATATTTTGAGAATGGGCAAAATATGCATTTGAGCATGGCACCACTGAGGTAACGGCAAGTCCCTCTTATTCTGAACCCCAAAAGTCTCTTAGATGTTACAATTCAGGAGGACTCTGTACATCATCAGAAATAAGAGAACTACAGGTTTGGACACAAGGTGGACTGTTTCTTTCTCCCCGTTGGTGATTTGCTGGACTTCTTTCAAGAAAACTTGTAGGCTCGGGGAGGTTTTGAGAAAATCCTGACATCAGGAAAAATCCTGAGAAACCACACACAGTAGCAGTTACTCTGGAAGTAACTTTAGAATACGGCTAGAGAGTTTTGCCAGCCTCACCTTCTCATTCATGAAGCAGTGGAAGACGAAGATGAAGACTCCCTGGAATGCATTAGCGATGGTGAAGATGTAAGCAAAGACCAGCAGGCTCTCGGCAACGTAGAGGAGACCAAATGCCCAGGTGATACCCAGGAGACAAAGCAACACCAAGGCACCACGCACCCACGACCTGGCAACAGAAAAGTACAACTCTATTAATACTGACTATCAATGTGACTATCTTTTCGATAATATAATGACTGATATATTTTTCTCAAATTGAGATAACAAAAATTCTGCATGTTATGACAATGGCATCCACAACACTTTGGGATGCAAACACAAAAGAAAACAGAAGAAATAAACACAAACAACAAAACATGGTTAGACTTTGATTGAGCAAATATATTTACACCCTCTATGCCTCCGTTACTTAAATGGTCTGACCACCACGCTCAAGAAAGCACCACTTGATGAGCCCACTTTTAAAAAACTACAAATGGAATTCAAAGAAGGATGACAAGGATGAGGGTGAAGAAGGAGAGGGTTTTGAAAACCTGATGAAGAAACCTGAATGAGAAGAAATGAAGAAGATGTTGCAATGCTTGGTGATAACGTCTTCCACCTGAAGAGCAACTCCTATTATTAAGGGGATCTATTTCATTTCAAATTTTCCTGTTCAAAAATGTCAACAACAACAAAACGAAACATGATCGATAGCTCTGGACAGGGTATTCCCCTGGCTGATGCACTGAGTGAGGTGGTAAAAAGTCAAATTGATGAATGCAGCAAAAAAGGTGCAAGAATTCAATCTACACCTCCAAGTTATGAGTTCTTGATACACAGCTGATAAATAAGACAAAATGAATTTTTGGATGAGTAATTCCTTTACGGCAACTCGTCACAGCGAGGTGGTGATATCGGCTAAAAAAAAGAGCCAAGTGGCCACAGGGTCGAGAGTGACTGCCGACAAAAAAGGTCTGAAACTTGGAACCAAATTTCAGGAGGTATCTTGCAATGAAAACCTCCTGGGGTGATAGATTTCAAGAAGCTTTTGGGAACAGTATCCTCAGCATTAAAGAGGTACATGTATAACAGAGAGCAAGGGGTCACTTTATACAAAAACATACAGCAAAACAAAATTTGAGTGATTCGGATGAGTACTTTAAACAAGACATACGGAAAAACAAAAACTGAGAAAGTTCTGTATAAAAAAAGCAAAACCAAAAACCAAAACAAGAGCAAAGTGTATTGATGAAAAACTCTTCCCAGCAGAATCAAGGTATAACACTTGATAAACTACCCACAACGAGGGGGTATCCAACACCATGCTGTTAAACATGATTTAGATGAAACTACTCACAACACTACATGCAACAAAAAACACACTTGCGATCAAAATGAAAAGAAAAACTGCTTTAATTTAATGTTAGGGGCGTAGGATTGGGGATTAAAACCTAGACTGTACCATTGTGCATGGAGGGGGGGGGTGTAAATGCCAAACACTATGAACAAGGGTATATAGGAAAGGGCAAACAACATTCAATATTCACTTAGGAAATTCTCATAGTAATCCCAGAGCAGAAAAGCCTTCAAACAAAAAAACACAAACCCAAAGAGATGGGACTTTAAAAAATAAAAGGAAAGAAAAACGTATCACACAAAAAAGCTTTGAGAATAACCACACCCCTAGCTACACCATTGAACAGTCCATACGGCCAATAAGATTTACTTACGCAGCTACTTCCAAATTGCTCTCCCCTAGACTGGAAAGGCGGAGCGAGTTAAACAGAAAAAAGAACAAGTTGAAAACACTTTTCAGACAACAAGTTTGGGGAAAATAAAGGTCGTACTGGGGAAAATAAAGGTCGTACCTCACTCATTGCCAGGTAAGTGCAATGTGATCCTTCTATTGCATGAAATTTATCTTTTCATAACATTTTCATATACACACACAAAACCACTGTAAATGAAATGACCTTCTCACACTGAAAAAATGGCCCGAAATGTACCTTTGTACCAAATTGAGTTATGACCTTGTACCAATACAAAATGTGTCATGGGGTCGTATGAATGGTTTCAGTGCACTAATTCCATCTTCCACACCTTTACCTTTGAAGTGTTTCGCACACTCAAAAACCTTCATGCAGGATAAGGACTAGACCCAATATCACAAAGCTGTCAAGCAGACTGTTTTTCTTTGCCAAGCAAAAGAATGAGTGGGGCACCAGTCACAAAAACCTTAACTTTGTGATATTTTGGCTGGTAACCCATTTCAAATTTGTGTGGTTACAGGCTTTTTTTATGAAATTGGGGCCATTTTGCAGTTAGGAAAATAAACTTCTGTAACTTAAGTCGCTCTGAGGGGGTGGGGGATACCAATGGTTACATGGACACAAAACTTTGAACCACAAAACACGTAAGCAGTACAACTTCTGCAGTGCACCTTGCCACACAATATTTACACAGATAAATAAATAAATCAATAAATTTTTAACTCAGAAGCCACTGTACATTTGAAAATCTACTTGAAACAATTTTGAAATTGGTTCTACCCAAAGATTATAGAGCGCCGAAGGTGCAAGATTGGGAACTGGGGCTTTATCTATTATTGGAAAATGAAATACGCATGGGCGCCATTTCGGCAAGTGAACGCTTTTGTTTCCCATTGATAGCAATGGGAATTGTCTGCATTGATCTATTGTTGTATCAATAGAGTTACTTGCCGAAATGGCATCCAGTGAGATTTCTCATTTCAGCCAGAGTTCCCCATCTTGCGCCTTCGGCACTCTATAATCTTCAGTTCTATCTTACAGTACACAGC
Organism: Marthasterias glacialis; assembly: GCA_911728455.2. Taxonomy (NCBI): domain Eukaryota; kingdom Metazoa; phylum Echinodermata; class Asteroidea; order Forcipulatida; family Asteriidae; genus Marthasterias; species Marthasterias glacialis. The sequence continues at coordinate 25,072,034 of OU452225.1, forward strand.
ATGCGCAAATTGAAAAATTTGTAGGATCCTGATGGATTTAAAATGCCAACGCCTCAGTGAGACTTGAGACTTTTCTTGGTGGACAAAAGTCGTTGAGTACATTTTTATTTCAACAATGAGATAAAAATACTAATTTGGGAGGCTAATCATCCTTACTGGCAGCTGTGAAGCTGAATTGAGAAGGGCACGCCTACAACGTGATTCAAATGTTGTAGTGTGAAAAGGTCAGTCAAACTTCTATGGGTCTGATCCATGTCCAAGGCAGAGATCTTTCATAGCATGAAAAGGCCTTCTCTGTGTATACTAACATGACTAACACACTGTGCTTGGCTAAAACAACATCACACACAAACAGTGATAAGAGTTGTCCATCACTGTCAACATTGTTACAGTGGGTAAAGATAACTGCCTAGGGTAAGGGTAGAAGAAGGGGTGGGGGAAGGGGTGAAGACATTAAGGTCAATATAAACCTATGGGATTACCTAATCTCTGTGTTTACCAAACAGTGACACTGACACTGTGCAGGGTTTTAAAACTCATCGACATCCAAACCCTGATAAAAGTTGTCCATCACTGTCAACATTGTTACAGTGGATAAAGATAACTGCCCAGGGTGAGGGTGGAAGAAGGGGGGGGGAAGGGGTGAAGACATTAAGGTCAACGAAAACCTGTGGGATTACCTAATCTCTCTACATATACTTTACACTGTGCTTGGCTTCAAAAAAAAAACATGACATGCAAATGGTGATAAATGTTGTCCATCACTGTCAACATTGTTAGAGTGGATAAAGATAACTGCCCAGGGTGAGGGTAGAAGGGGGAAGGGGTGAAGACATTAAGGTCAACATAAACCTATGGGATTACCTAATCTCTCTACAAATACTACACACTATGCATGACTTAAACAAAAACATGCAAATGGTGATAAATGTTGTCCATCACTGTCAACATTCTTACAGTGAATACGAGATAACTGGCCAGGGTGAGGGTAGACGAAGGACATGAAGGAAGAGGGGGAAGGGGGGTGAAGACATTAAGGTCAATATATAAACCTACGTGACTACCTAATCTGTGTGTTGCAAAACTGAAAAAGACATCCTTTAATGTTAACATCGGTACAGGGTACAGATAAGGGTTAAGGTGAGAGTAGAAGGCCCAAGAGAGGGGTGGAAGGACCCCCCCCCCATGTGTAACCTTAGACCATTTACACTGTGCAGAACTGAAAATAATCACATGGTAACACTGATAAAAGGGGGCTGTCCATAAATGTCAGTTGCACTGAGATGATTAATGGGGGAGGGTAGGGGTGGTGGGGGAGGGTAGGGGAGGTTGAATTGGTGAAGACATTAGGATCAACCATGAATCAAAGTGATGCTTGAAGCTTCTGCATGGTGTGAAAGATAAGTGACTTTAACTGGTAAACTTGTGGGTACAACCATGCATAAATCTTTTTTTGGGAAGAGTGGTGGCTCTGGAATGAGCCAGTGTGGTCTCGACAATTCAAATACTTTACGCTGCTTGTCTTAACTCGTTCTCCTGAAGAATTTTTTGCCTGTCACAGTTTGACCTATGTTATGAGTTTGATTAATTTTGTGTCACACCACCCATTGAATTCAGTTAACTCTGACTTTCTGTATCATGTCTATCGATCAAGCATTTCTTATCTTTTATGAGAACATTTGTTAAAACCTGGTAAGCACAATTATCTCGAAAGTACAGAAAAATCCAGGTCAGCAGGATTAGGTTACCTGCTAAAATGTCATGTCACTTACATGTTTTAACTGGTCCCCTGCTAAGCTAATAAACATCATGTCGGGCTTTCGGTGGCATAGCCAAGGCTGTGATGGGTCAACACACAAGGGTGTGGGGGCTTAATGGATTGGTCTATTAACAAAGTCAATCCGCCGCAATTTATCCTGGCACCATTACGTAGATGAGCACCACAAACAATTAAGAAACGACTTATCCCTAAATCCCCCAAGATAACTTTGGACAACGACTCTCAATCTCCACCCCCCCCCCTTTAAGGAAATTAGGTAAAACCATCTCTCCTTCCCCCAAATGATATAGAAATTTGGGACTCTCCGGGTGTTGAGATGGGGTATTAAGATTTTACTATCAATTAAGAACGATCAAATACCTAGAACTGCATCAAGATTAGCTGCCCCGGTCAACTTTAATCTTTAAATCCTTTAGTAATCATTGGTTCAGCCTCATCCATAATGAGTTTAAAATAGAACGTAGTTCGGACAAACTTTGTTTACATCGTTCTCCGTAAGATAAAAAGGCTCGCCCTTAACACTAGCCTTCTGCACAATGTGCTCCGTGAGATGTGTGGCATAACACTGTCTAGAAAAATACTGAAGGAAACTAATGAATACCACTTGTTAACTAATTCCCTGCAGGCTACTAAAATAAAATAGTGCAACCTAACTGTTTTGAAATGTTCATTCCATTTCTTTTCTGATAAGAAGGAAAAAAACAACAAAAACACCACGTTTTTCTTTGGTGTGGGTGAATGAAACTCCGTATAACAAACCCAACTTCGATTGCTAACATATAACACATGGACAAATTGAAGTTATTTTGGGCCACTAAAACTTCCTGCGGGCAAGTGAAAATCACAGCTCACTAGCCCGGTAGGTTACTTCAAAAAAAAGGAGAAAAAAAAGAAGGTATGGTGCAAGACCTGTCATTGTAGTTTTTGTTATACTGTGTGTGTGTACCAGTTCAGGGCCAAATTTCATAGCGCTGCTTAACTGGTTTTACAGAGAGGAAGTACTCGTAATTGTACTCACATAAAAACACTCAGTCTCATGCTAGAATAAAAAAAAATATTTAACTTGAATCATACTCATGATAAAAGTTGTCTTGTACTCATATTCACGAGAAAAGTACTCATATGAAAAATACTCACGGAAAAGTACTCATATAACTCTGACTGGGAAAATTGATCAATGAGTGGGACCAATCAAAGGCAATACACATCATATGGAACTTTGGCTGGTACTCTGTTTTGATGTTTAAACAAATTCGCACACTTCAGAAGCTCCATACACTTGGGTCCTGATAGGGGCTCGATTTTACAAAGCGCTAAGATTCATCTTAAGATGAGATCACAGTTTGCTTAGCAATTAAGATTGATAAGCCTCTTAAGATGGATCTTAGCTCTTTGTGAAATTGAGCCCTGGTTGCGATGCCATCATGTGATGCAGCACATAAACTTGCTGAGCACACGATGAGAAAGGTTATCGGCGAAAGTGCTATGTCATTTCAATCAGATTTCTGGATGGTTCCATAGTTCAAGCTTCTCAACAAGAGATCAATTTAAATGAGCTGTCTTCACACAGTTTGCTGTAAAATTAGGCAAAGCGCCAACAACGCTTGTTGGTTCTTATCGAAGCAAGACTTACAAGTTGCATGGCCCAATTTTCGCCGAAAGAAATTGTTTTAAAGCATTTCTTTTTCTCTGAGCGAATTTTGACAGATGATGCTGTTTCAAAACGCTAAACATTTTGCATTTTGCCACAGACAATGCACAAAATACATGTAACATGCAAACTTGTTCGAACGTGGCTCACAGACTTTGCTTGTGGTTGGTACCTTACTGATTTTTGCTTAGAAGCTAACTTCAACAGAGAACATTCCCGATTGAGTAGCACGATGAAATTGTAGACCGGAGTACAAAATAATCTCTTAATACTATAAGGAGAGCAAAGGGTTGAACCCCGGTGTTTCTGATTAAGAACAACAACGCCCTTGTTTACAGGGCGATTTTCTAGAAAGCCTTACATACTGACATGGCATTTAGCGATCTGACCAATAATTGAAAGTCAACCCTTTATGTACGCTCCAGCTATCAGAAGCCCACATATCCATTCCCAGAGGCACCTTCAGCAGTTTCTGGCACCCCTGGATTAATAAAAACCCCTGTTGATCGCTATAGTTGCATGAACTCTGTCCGACTTTTGCCATTTTCTACGGAGTTTTTATCTGTTGGCAAACATTTCTAAATCATTTTGGAGAAAAGGTCAGCGGACGTTAAAACACATGGAGGAACTTAAAAAATTGCAAGCCCTAACTGAACAACAATTTAGGACACTTTGCAATTCTACTTGACATTCAAACCAACCCTTAGCTTTCAGGTCAATTCTCTGACCTTGTGTAACTGAACTTATTTGGAGTAACATTAGACCCTACAATATTTTGAACAGCATTGTCAACCATTCAAAATTAAGATTGACTCGAACTGGCTTTCCCAGAGGGGTTGTGGCTGGGAGAGGGAGGGGGTCAAAAAACTTTGGGATGGTGGATGGAAGCAGACACAAGTCCCCTGAACTTTTTGTTGTGGAGCGTGCACAGAATATACACTCACTGTGCAACACTTTGTTTCACCCATAGTTATTTTGTGCTTTTTGTCTATTTTGTGTTTCTTGTGAATAAAAATTCAAATGACAAGTGTCTATGTGTGAGTTTTATAAAAGAAATATTGAATGCATTTCATTTGTGCATTGTCGCAGAACATAATCGCTCGGTTAAATCTGGCTTTTCAGTTTCCTTCGGCTTCGCCTCGTGAAATGGAATAGTGCAGATTTCACCACGTGATTATATTCTGCAACAATGTACTCATCATGCATCAAACTTTTGTGTAGGGTCGCAAATAGTTGCCGGCAAATTCAGAAATCTTTCCAAGATTTTCTGTGGCTAGTTTAGTTTGGCCATCTCCTTAAATCAGCCAGTCATTCCCCAGAGGTAAATACCCCCCAAAAATAAGTACAACTGTTACAATACAAATACCGTTACAGCTTTACACAACTCAAAAATAAAATCAAAAAAGCAATGTATTGTACTCCATAATAATGTGCAGGAGAATTTGTTGACAAACTTGCAAAAGAAATCCATGTATATTTACTTCTATATGTACCACACCACACTGATCGACAACCAAAAATAACATCACAAACACCAAAAATAAAAGCCCCAAAAGGAGTAGAATTTGAACAACATCAACTGGATAAAATGATTGCATGTGGGAGCATACACCACCGTTGCTACCAAGTGCTTCCTTAAATGTCGAAGAAGAAGAAGAAGAAGATAAATCAGGTCATTAGCTGAAGTCAAACTCAATGAAAAATTCCTCTCTTTCATTTATCAACCTTGTCTACATTTTCCCCCTGTCTGCACGGACCGCGAGACGGGACTTCAATCCAACATAAATAGAAGAAAGAAAAAAAGGAAGAAAAAAAAAAAATCTTACACAATCTGCTGGCTACTTCCATAGTTAGGCTCGCTGCCAGGAAGTTAGAGAGGAAATTAAAGGAAACGTTACAGGTTAGCTCACGAAGGGGTCCAGACATCAAAGACAGACAAAACAATGTTCTGAGAAAATCTTGATTTGCCCTGGGGGCAAAGGGGGGGGGGGGAGGAGGGGAGAGGGGTTAGTGACGGACTTAAAAGTCTAATTCCCCAGTACGTTCACCAGACTCTTTTTCTCTTTGGGGGTTCTAAATCATCTGCTGGATATTCGAGGTGCTGACCTGGATTGGGATGAAGTGGGCTTTACTTGGGGGATTAATTGATTACAATCGGAGGGAGGGAGTGCTGCTGATTTATCTGGGGGACATTCATGGCATCAATCAACAGGACTTTACTAAGTACCTGTTGCAGATGGGGTATATTCTACGCGCTCAGGATGTCGAGATAGAACTTTGGGTTACAAAAGACCCTTTTGAGTTTAGATGATGAAAACGTTAACCGTGTTTTAACAGGTGGATAAACCGATACATTGATTAATAAAGGTACCAGCCATCATTGGTTTTGGGAGAGTTCATTCACTCCAATCCTCTAGTTCTCAGGATGTGGAATCTTGGGTTACAAAACTCTCTTTTGAGTTTTATAGATGATATGATGAAAAACATTAACAGTTTTTTTAACAGGTGAATAAACAGAGACATTGATTAATAAAGGTACCCGCCATTATTGGTTTTGGGAGAGTTCATTCACCCCCATCCTCTAGTTCTCAGGATGTGGAATCTTGGGTTACAAAAGTCTCTTTTGAGTTTGATAGATGAAATGATGGATAAACTGGTGCACTTATTAAAACAAAGGTATCATACATTCTTGGTTTTTGGAGAGTTTATTCACTACCATCCTCTACTTCTCAAGATGTTGGTTTTTGAGTTAAGATGAAAAAAAAAGAAGCAAAAAAAAAACCCCGTAAACTGTATTTTCACAGGTGGATTAAGTGATGCATTGATTAATAACGGTATGATACATTTTTGGAGAATTCATCCAATCCTCTAGTTTCCGATAAACAAACCATACAACCAAACCAGTTAAAAAATCCTCAGAACATAAAGCATTGAAATTTGGTTTAGACTTTGACATGAATTTGTTTTCAACGAAAAATCGCCTAACACAAGGCTAAATGGTCACTCAAGGTGAAGGGTACCAAAAAAAATGAAGACAATTTAAAGACAGAGAAGATATTGGCTCATATCCATCTTAAAATGGAGTCGATTGTTAAATGCTAAGAAAAAAAACACAGGTCAGGTTGTTCCAAAGTGCAGAAGTCCGGGGGAAAGCTTTTTGAATGTCTCACAGTATTAGCCTTCGGAACGGATAGAGTAAAGGGGAGAGAAGATGCAACAAAGCGTGTGTTCTGCACACCTTTGTGTATGCTTAATTCAGTTGGAAAGATTAAAATAAAAAGTCGAGTTTGGAAAGTGGGGACAATTTTCTTTTACATGGCAGTATTTCAGAAGCATTACTCGGGACAACTGGTACTGCTAGCAAGTTTACAGAGATAAACAAATTGTTCATGAGTTTTTTGTCCAACTGTCACCAATCATGTATCATCACATATAAATCCCTGTTTACGTTAGTTGCCATGGTTACCAGACATTGTTGATTAACTCCGTTAGAGACTTACGTTATCTTCTCCTTGTTGGTCTTCTCCTTCTGGTTTGTTTGCATGGTGCTGTGGCGACACATGATGAATATTGCCATGGAGAGGAACATGGTGTTCACCTAGCAACAGAGCATCAGACAAAAAAAAAACAACAACAACAAAAACATCAACGACATTCATTACTATTGTGGATTTAAGGCACTTTGGTCGACAAGAGAACGATTGAATGAAGGTTACAAGGTCAAGCTGGATGATGTGTATACACACAAATATTATCCGAGCCCGCAAACGGGCAATATTCAAACACACCATTGTGTAAAATCGGAATATCGGAACAAAGGGCGCCTGGACATTATGTTACGGAGCATGTACACAGTAGCCACGCACCATGCAATGCTTTGTTTTACAAACACAAGGAGGACAGATGGTCTTGAATATTTTGCTGATTTTTGCCCATTGTGCGGGGGTTGTTGTGTAATCCGTTTGACGTTTGTCCTTTTGTTCCAAGAGGAGGATTACAGGACTTTGAGAGGCTTCCACCATTATTCATTAATTGTATTTTGGCTCAATTGGGGGTAAACCAGCCTTGGTTTTGGATTTAGAACCAATCCTCGACCGTAGCTTGTGGCTGAGGTTTTGCACAGTGCCTGAATTTGACATTCTCTCGATAGAGAAATAAAAAAAACTGCTGCTTCGAAGAGAATCTTTGTTCTCTTGGCTTTGTCAAGTCGAGGTTTCTTTGTGCCAGCAGCACTCTCAAAGAAAAATGATTCTGGCAATTCCGAGAAAAAAATCCCGTCAGGCTGGACGGGTAAAAATGGGAGATTCCCGGCGGCAACTGGTTAAGGGGGAGTGGGTTATGATAAATGTTTCCCTCAATTGTTATTACTTACAATGATTATAACAACCACAGGAGCCACAAAGGCCCAGATGAAATTGTTCTCCACAGCAAGCCAGCAACTGAAAAAAAAATGAGAACATATTTGAAACTTTGCTCAGTGGAAATACTAGCCGCGTTAGTGCTGGCAAAGAAGTGGATGATGCCGACCTGGAACTAAGTTAAGGCCATGGCCTCTGTTGCCCTGGTCTTGACCTTGGTGCCCCTTCAAAATTTCCCCGTAGACTTTAAGATTTTTCCAAAGGAAATACCTTATGCAAAATGAAAGTGGCCTTGCCCTCTCAAAGATGAAATTCCAGGCCTAGTGGTGTATCAAATTTCAATCATTGTGCACCAACAATAAAATGTGAGAAGCTATTGAAGAAGTGAGAAAGTTACAAGTTGTTATCAATGTTGTTATTCAATATAAAAAACAACTTTGTGGGAGTGGGTCATTACATATCGTCATCAATCATAAAACTGAGAGAAAAACAAAAACCCAAACGATTGTTCTATGATTAGTGACCAGAAATCATGAGTCAAGCATTAACGCTAATGATTAATTAGAAATAAAAGAACCTTGACAACTTGTAAAATGATAATGATTTAGAATATCAAAAGTGACAAAGTAATTTACAATCAACATTTCCTTGACCCTGTTTTGAGTTAGAGTTCAGCGTGAGCAGATGAATTAAATAATTTCCTGGGTTCAAGGGGGGGGGGGGCAGGAAAGGGGGCGAGTGGTAAGGAGATTTTTCACATTCAATTAAGTTTATTGTAGATATTGGTTCATACCGAGGCCCAATTTCATAGAGTTGCTCAAGCACAAAAAGTGGTTAAGCAAAAAAAAAAAATTTTGCTCACCAGAATAAGGTTACCAGCCAAAATACTATGTAACATGTACCATCTGTGACTGGTACTCTGCTCATTTTTGCTTAGCAGAATATTTTGCTGCTTAAGTAGCTCTATGAAATTGGGCTCCGGTTGTGTCTCGGTACTTACTATTCATCGGTTCCATAGCTTGTGATATCAATGGCTGCAGATATGCCAACAATGAGCAATGGGAGACCTGCACAGGGATGGGTCAAAGTGTGTCAGCAAAAATTGTATCCGTTGAAAATGTTGACCCGAAAAATAACTGCAAATTAAAACTGATTTGATCCAAATGATTAACAAATTCCTGACTGCTTGTTTCTCTTTGTTCCAGCACCTTGAGTGCGCTACATTCAGGCATGCAACTTGGACTTAACAAAAAACGAGGACATTCCAATCTTTTCGAGACTTTGTACAGTGTCTTTCAATTTTCAATGGCATGAGTGTGAAGTGAAAAATGAGGAAATCAGCTGATCCGATGGAAAGTTGCATTCCTGTATATTGTCAATATCTTTGTTCGGAGGTGCCAGTCAGAAGCCATACAACCTGAAACCGCTCTCATTATTATCATTACACTTATGTGCCATGACAAGTTTTCTGCCGAACAGCTTTATTTTCTGATAGTGGACCAATAAAATTGAAGACTCACCATAGCCGAATGGGTAGTAGTACTTTCGTCGAGAGCTCTCTGCTTCGAAGACTTCAACCAGCATGACGTAGAGCTGGATGCCTTCAAGACACATCCAGGCAAAGGCTGCCAAGAAGAAGTAGTGAAGGAAGAGAGCAACCACCGTACACATTGCCTGCATGAAGGAGCAATAGACCGAAACATTAAGCCCCGCCCTCTTAACATATTGACCAATCACAGCATTGGCTGCATCATCACAGTACACGTGGGCAGCACAACGTGCGTCTCTTCACTGCCACACTCCACAACATGAACGTGTCCTATAAGTACGCTCACGCATGTTTACATTTTCCCATACGATTTTATCATGTCGGACTTGTGGTGGCGTACCCAAGGCTGTGATTGGGCAACACATATGGGGGCGGGGCTTATTGGATCGGTTCAGTTTGAGATCATGAGAGCTCACTAACAGGGCCTTTTAGAATTCTTTAAATTTTTTATTACACATCCAACAGCACAATTAGCACCAATAACAGGATGAATAAGAAAACGAGAAGAAACATTCAGTTTTAGATGTGGGAGGAAAACCCTAATGGTGAAAACCCCTGCAATCAGGTAGGGACTGAAAACCCTCCGGTCTGAGGTGGGATTCGAACCGAGTCCACAGAGGTGAAAGGCAGGGAAAGAAACCTCTGAGCCAACTTGGTCCCTCAGCTTTCTTTGATACACCCACAACACACCGTCTAATGCTTCGTTTCACCCACACAAGGACAAAAAAGGTCTTGAATATACTCGTACTTTGTGGCCATTGAGAGGCGTTTTTTGTATAATCCCTGATTATAGACCTTTGTCCTTTTGTTCCAAGAAGGGGATTACGAGACATCAAGAGGCTTCCACCATTGTTCATTCATAACATTTTGGCTCAATGGAGATAAGTCAGAGTGAGCCAGCAATCGTGCTATGGTTCCGTGTTTAGTTGCACTCCTATGCCGTAGGTAAGGGTCACTGTTTTGCAATTCACGCTGCTTGAACTTGACATTTTCTCGGTCGAGAAACAAACTGAACGATCCAACAAAGAGAATCTTTCTTTTCTTGTCATTGTCAAGTCAGGGTTTCTTTGTGCTAGCGGTACCCTCACAGAAAAAAATATCTGGCAATTCCTCTAAAAGAATCCCACCAGGGGGACGAGATAAACAAAAAGAAGAATCCCGGCGGCAAGTGGTTAAGTGGTGGCTTTTCATAAAACTTACCGTGCGGGATGATTGGTCGATTCCAGCCATGAATATGATCTCAGCAATGAGGAGGCAGATGCAGAGGTTTTTATGGATGGTGTTACGATCATTCTGCAAGTTCCTACAAGCGAAAAACATTCTCAGATTTACAGAGTGTCACCAGTTTTACTTTCACCTTTCAGAAAATGCTTGTAGTGTTTGCCATAAAACTTTGTGTTTAATAAGGGAATAAAAGAGTGCTGACGAGGTCTTAATCGGCCGTTTAAAACCATCAGTGTTACTTCCCGTGTGATGTGTATCGCATTGTCATGACACTGTAAGGCTTTAAGTGGCTGATTAAGACCAACTCACCACTCTTTAATTCCCATTCATAAATGCCCTTTTATTGTTAAGAAATAAAATGTCAAAAAAATCAGAGAACGTCACAACCAACCTTGTCGCTTTGCAATGATTTTTGCTGTAACATTTCGTTCAGGAGCCCAGCTTTGCACTATATGTCTGTTTTGTTTCTGCGCACTGGGGCAGGTTTCTATCCCTTCAAAAAGTAGCCCACACCTCGAGTGGCTTTTGGGTCTTGTGATGGGCGAATTGCATAAAAAAATAATAATAATAATACAAAAAAAGTACTCCATGTTGTTGTTGGGGGTGGGGGGCTCCTTAGTTTCATTTAGCATGATTCATCAGTATGTGTTTCCAACAATAAACACATTTGTCTTTCCTTGGAGAGAAACTTGCCGACTCTCCCCCTAAATAAATTCATGGGAGTAGCAATGATCCGTCTTTCAGTGCGACGCTCGGATTTATTATCCAGCTATTTTCGTTCTTTGGCATTTGCAGAAGTTCAGCTCACAGGTTGCGGACAATAAAATCATGTCTACACACAGGAAGCCAAGTGTTAGTACGACATTCCACAACTGGGTTATAGCCAAGGAGTCTGTGTGCTCTGTAGGCCTATCAAGACCTTAATCTATACCTTGTACTATAAAATTATGTCTACACAAAGTGTAAATTCGGCCATCTTCACGAGAAATGATAAATCATTTTTGAAGGCACAATATGCCTTGTATGTAAAAACTGTGCGGCATGTGAGAGTTTTTCCAAATTCCTTGCACGATTGGTTAGTGAACCACTAAAAATAAATCAGAACACTTGACGCAACTCAAAGGTAAAAAGCCAAGTTGCCGGTAAAGATGGCGTCTATCAGGAATTAGAGCACCGCTTACAAAGATTCTGCCTTTTGATTGGTTTCGAGTGCATCACATGATATGTCTTGTTTTTAATACTAGAAAGCCGCATGAACGCAACAGGCTATACAGATTAAGAGCACCAGACTCTGGTGTTTCTGATTGGCAGAGTGTGGTTTCGAGTCCCGGTCCGGACACTTGTGTCCTCAAGCAAGACACTTAACCATTATTGTTTCCTCTATCGGATGGGACGTAAAGCCATTGGTCCTGTGTGTTGTGTAATGCACGTAAAAGAACCCAGTACACTTATCGCAAACAGAAGGGGTTTGCCCCGGTGTTTCTGGCATGGTCTGGCAGCAATATGCGCCACCTCACCTTGTATCCCTTTCAAGGTGTTGTATTATGGTTGCTTCATCTCATAAAATCATTCGTAACAATCTCCACTCCACCAGATTTGATAATTCGGCACCAGGAGTGTCATTCATGACAGACATGGCATTATAAATGTACACTATTACTATTATTATTATACCCGTAGCAAGCAATGTACTATCCTATACCAACCAATGTGCTATCCCATAGCAACCAGTGTACTACAGTGTGCAATTCATGGTGCATGTATTTGACATTTTGCTCAATAGAGAGAATCTCTATTTAGCTTTGTCAAGTCAAGGTTTTTTTTGTGTCAGTGGTACTCTCAAAGAAAAAAGATTCCTGCAATTCCGATAAAAATAATCCTGTCAGGCTGGACGGGGAAAACAAATGAAAGATTCAAGGCGGTATCTGGTTAAGAAATGATTTTACTCATTCACCAACGATGTATTATCCCTTTAAAAGTGAGTCTTGGACCAGACGCAATACGCAGACTTTTTTTCTTCTTTTCTTTTTGGGTGGGAAAGGGGATGGGGGGGGGGTGTAGTGCAATTATCCAACATGAATAAAAGGTACTTCATTGGAGTAAGCATCCAGCATGTTTCCTGCACTTCAGGCTTTATATGCAACCAGACGCAGGCCGATAGTGGTGTTGAGAGCTGGGTGATTAGTAGCGCTCTGAGCAAGCACTCAGACCCAGACATTCGTGTCTCCCAAAGAGTTAGTTCAGAGGAAATCTAACATTGGTTTGGTCCCGATCAAAAGGAGCCCCATTTAATGCTCTCCGATTTAAAGGTTTTTTTTATACAGCACTTTGTTCTACTTACTTCTTGGATGTTTATCTATATAATAAAAAATATCTTAAAATTTGAGGACCTCAAAAACATTTTGCTTAGCTACAAATGAATCAGCTAACCAGAATTAGGAATGATAACTAGTATATCTGAATGGTTACTTGGCAATTTTAAGCAAACAAATGTACTAAGCAATAACTCTGCCCAGCTGGAGTAAGTACAAAATGTTTCCTAGTACACTCAAAAACTGTTGCTTAGTAAATATTAGTTTACCGGCCAAAAACTTGTTTTCGTTAACTGTTTGTGACCGGTTCCCGAGTTACGTGAATGTACTTGTGGGCATTAAACTGCTTGTCGGCCCATTTTTCATCTAGTTCAGCCTGGTGATTTAATGTTCCCTTAGCTGCAACCACGAACATGTAACATGTTTTTTGTTTTTGGCGGGAAAAAAGGTAATGTCTTCAGATTTTCAGCCCAAAGGCTCTTTTGAGAAACACTCTATTATCATCGAGGCCATTACCACTTAGTTGCATTTACATATCATTTGTCTTTTGGTTGGTAATCAGTCTTTAAACAGCTATTTTTGTTTATTTCATATTTGTTTGTGACTGGTTCCCCGCAAAGTTTTGCTTGACAGATCAACTAGACAATATTTTCGGGGATCAATTTTATAGAGCTGCTTAAGCACAAAAATTAGAGAAGCACAAATCAATTGTGCTTACCAGAAAAGGGTCACCATCCAAACTACCACGTCATGTGTACTATTTATGACTGGTTTCCTGCTTATTTTTGCTTAGCAGAAAATTGTTAAGCATTATTGAACTGTTGAGAATACCCAACCAGCTCTTTTTAGATCCAACACCTCGACGAAAGAGATTTTTTTTTACATATGTGTCTGCTTTGGGAGCTCTGTAAAATCAGGCCCAGGTCCGTGAAAAAGTGCCCAAGTCAGATTCTTAGACTCCCAACGGGGAGAGCAAACCCAGAGAGCTGAACGGCGAGGCCCAGGTCCATGAAAAAGTGCCCAGGTCAGATTCTTAGACTCCCAACGGGGAGAGCAAACCCAGAGAGCTGAACGGCGAAGCCGAGACTTACTTGAAATAGAAGAACGTCACGAAGGCTATGAGGAGACAGAAGCAGGAGACGATGAAGCCAGCGTAGGTGATGACGGAGAGAACAAAGTGATGAGCTTGAGGGATCTGCAGGTAGATTCAGATAAGATGAGAATCGGGGGAAGATTGGGTGTAGAGGGACAAACAGAGTAACGTCTTATCAGGTGTAGTTACCCTTTTATTTGATGGTGGGGGGAACTTTGTACTCTGTGGTTTTACCATTTACAGTTACGAAAAACTTTATACGATGAGTTTTAGAGCTGTCCGCGGCACAATTTCTTTTTAGGAAATCAGTTTATCAGCAGCAAGTCTGACGACGGTCGTTATCTTTCTTACTACAAGGACTTCACATTCTCAGATCACTTCTTTGTACAATTTCCCACAAAAAAGAAGACGAAAGAAATGCTTCATCTTTGATTCTCACAAAAATATCCAAATGGATAAACAATTACAAAAAAAACCTTATACAGATTGAATACTTACGTAGACACCCTTGGTGTTCATGAGGATGGCAAAGTTTGTCAGGTGAGTGCAGGAGCACACAGTGTGGGTTTCGTTGGTGGATACCATTGTGCAGCCGGTGTTTGACCATTCCCCTGGGGCACTACAAAAAAAAAAAAAATTAAATACTTAATTTTTTCTTTTTTAAATATTAAATAGGGTTTTACCTTCAGAGCATTCTGGGTTCGAGTAGTAAACTCTGATCATCTTCAGGAGACTATTACTGAAGACGACCAGAGTATACTGATCGAAACATCGAGTTGTTATACCATCGGTTCTTTTCAGAACCACACCAACTCATTGGAGATAATTACATGGTGTCTCCGCAAAAACTTACTAGATTGTGTTCCCACCATGCAAAGTTTCAAACCTTACATATATGTTTTTCAAGGCCATAAACTACGTCAAAATAAAGTCTCGTCCACATAAAATGCCACAATGGTCCCGGAAGTTTAAATTCAGGTGAGACCTGCACAGTCTATTAATATGCAGAAGTTTTGACACAAGTTGGTTGACTTAATTTCTCTTGAAGGTGGCATAAAACTTTTTTTTCTGTACTTTCAGGGAAAGATTGTCAGATTGATTTGTTCTGACCAGATGTAGCAATAACTGATTTTTTAAACGCTTGAGAAAAGGGCTGTTGACATGGATTAAAAAATCTTTTAAGGCCATGATAATAATTGGAGGAATAATAGTTTACAACACTATGATAGTCGTTTTAAAAACGCATCAGACATGCCCGTTATTAAAGCCCCAGCTCTACATTGTAAAGAAGAAAAACACATATGTTCACAGAATTACATGTGCCTTACAAAGCATAAAAATAATGATGGTAGAAAACTTTCCTTGAAATATTTCTGCCTGAAGTGTTATGGTTTTTAAATAATAAATGAAATAAGATCCAAAATTGGCTTTCGTCTCAGTGAGACGAAAACTCTACCTATAGGAATGTGACAAAAATGCTGAGTGCATTTTTCCTGTTTTCTCGCAAATGAAACAAAGAAATGAAATGACATTTGCACAGGTTGGTGTTATTACAAATATCTCGATTTGTGCAAAGAATGGAAGCATTTACAGTCAGTTTACCAATGTTGAGCTGGGGCTTTAAAATGCTAGATTATCACGATCCTTATTTCTACTGTTCAAGGCCTTGTCTTATCTCACTGATAAACTTTTACCCCTAATTTGAAAGACAAAGTAAGCCTTACACCTCTTGGAAGGAAATACTGGACAAAGTCAAGTTAATTCAGCAGCCCATAAATACATCATCACGCTAATTCCAAGGTAAGCTACAGGAAATGATTAATTAGTAATGAGTCCTTCCTTCAATGACAAAGGTTAGGTAGCCTATGGATTCTTCTTACTGTGATAGAGCTGAGTAAACAGAATAGATTGCGTAGGAAATCAATCTGCTTAAGCAGAAACTTGCAGGGGGCACCAGTCACAAACAATATCCATCACCCAGCTGGTAACCTCCAAACTATTCTTGAGAAGATTTCACAGAACTAAAGCTTCAAGAATAGGCCCAAAGGGGTGACTTATTTGCAAAGAGCACAACAGGGAATAATATGCAGCTGTTATGATGCTTTGCATTATTGCAAAGTCCCAAACCCCCGATCATCAGGCAAAGCCCCCAAGGGTTATGATTTATACACCTGGGTGCAGAGAAGCAAATGATGGTTAAGATGTTTGCAGAATGAAAAGCGAGCCCAGAGTTCTTGTGGCCACATGCCATTTTTTAAACTCCCTTGTTGTCAGGCAATATTTCAAAGTCCCTCAATGGTCATGATTTATACACCTGGGTGCAGAGAAGCAAATGATGGTTAAGAGGTTTGCAGAACGAAAAGAAAGCAAGCCAAGGGTTCTTACTTCTTAGCAAACTTCCAGTAGGAGCACATCGGGCTGGTCAGATTCTCAGTGGAATGCTTAAAGATGAGGACGGCCGGCTCAGGAAGACTTGAGGCTACTTGGGGATCACCGATGGTTGCTGAGATGACATTGGAATTGATGACGTAGTCAGCACTGGCATCTGCGTCGTCGTATTCGCTAGCCTTCAGAAGGCTACCCAAGTTCTTGTAAGCTAGGAGGACAACTTTGGCTTGGCCTGAAATGAAGATAAATTATATCTTAAAATATTTTTGTTTAATTTAAAATACACAAATCATGCATGGCCTAGGGTCCAATGTAACCAGGGATTAAATTTTGTTTTGTAATTGTTTTATTAGACATTTCTTTCAGAGACAGGAACTGTCATGGTGAGAAATAAGCCACAAGACAGTGGATGTGTCATTCAAGACTACTGTCCTAATTTTATTTCTATTATAAAAACAAGGTAAACTTTAAAAAGTTTAAACGGGTGTTGTATTCACCCCCCCCCCCCCCCCCCCGGAAAAGTATAATTTTCGAAACAATGTCCCTGAAATTACTAGTTTCTTTCTACGTCAGTTCCCCCCCCCCCAAAAAAAAAAAAAAAAAAAAAAAACATTGTGGGAATTATAAACTATTAATGGCAGGTATGAGACATATAAGTATGTTGGGCACCCTTGAAAAACAGTGTTTTACTAAAGGGTTTACCCAGGATAAACAAGAAATCAATAAATAAATAAGTAATGCAAACCGTCTCCTTTGACATTCAAGGTTTTTATCTTTTGTGTCCTACCCCCCCCACCACAACCATTAAGAATTTACCGTCTTTGCTTCTTTCGACCAGGCTAGCCTTAGAGATGGCTATAGAATCCGAAACATCCCGCCAGTCGGTAGACTTCAGCTGAGAAGGACGTGGAAAGATCACTTCCTCAAAGTCTTCCGCTGACGTGTCTTGAACGACCACTTCAAGCACTGTGCCAAGAAAGAACAAAGACAGATAATAATTACACCACTACATTTACAGGGAGATCTTTTATGGAAAAAACAGAAAAGGAATAAGAATTGAACGAGCTGTATTTACGCAAATTTATCACAGTACATTTTCTTTTAGTTTATGGAATAGGTTTCCCCGTCGCCGCCTTCTTTCGTACGGTCTGGAGTAAATCAACTTGTAAAGTCAGCAGTGTTAAGGTTAAGTGACTCCTGGCCTCCTTCCATGTTTCCTCTTGGTACTTCAGACAAATCCAAGAAATCCATTAAATCCTCTCTCTCCTTGTTATATTTTTCAAGATTTATTTGTTGACTTTTTCCGTTTGTTTTTTCTGTATAAGTGCACTGTATCACTGACTTTAGCCATTTTGGGATTTATAAACGTTTAATACATGTATGGCGTGTCGTGGCCAAGCTGTCAAGCGCGGACTCATGCTCTGGTGTTTTCGATCAGCAGAGTGTGGGTTCGAGTCCCGGTCTTGACACTTGTGTCCTTAAGCAAGACACTTAACCATTACAGTTCTGTCCTTTGGATGGGATGTAAAGCCGTAGGTCCCGCGCATTGTGTAATGCATGTAAAAGAACCCAGTTACACTTATCGCTAAGAGAAGGGGTTTGCCCCGGTGTTTCTGGCAATGGCTGCTGAATGCGCCGCAGCACCTTGTAAACCATTGCAAGGTGCCACATAAATGGGTCTCATAATTAAAGAAACTTCCAAAACCTGTCTTAAAAAACAACAATAAGTGCCGTTGAGTATCTTACTGGTAGATACAAGTGCTTTATAAGACTTTGGTATTTTTCTTCTTCTTCTTCTTCTGTCTTATTTTTGTCCTCATTATCAGGCCCCGCTACAGTACTTCACAGAGGCAACAGAGTCAATTGCCTCCTTGCCCCTGGTCATTCATTGCCTTCATGCCCCTTAAAATGTTCCAGTAGAGATTTAAACTGCCCTCACAGAGGTGTACTTTTCTTCCACGTAGGCGCCCTTTGCGATGTTCCTGTACACATTTTCATTTCCCTTTATACACAGGTGCCCTTTACCAAAAACTGCCCTGCCCTTACACGGACGAAGTAACAGGCCGGCATGATTAAGATCAAGTTCAGTCATACAGGATGGATTTGGAACTTTGCAGGCTCTGAAAACACTCCACAAACTATAACGTTTGCCATAACACCGCCGGTTATTTCCAGAAACCATCACAACTCATTACAGAGATTGATTCCAGCGTGCTGACGTAAACCTCAGTTACGAGACGTTCAAGTCTTGCGTTATGAACATGATGAAAGACAAAGCAGTAATTAAAACCCCCGTTAAGCACATAATCTCAAAAACACCTGTCAATTAACACAGTATCACATTTCTCCTCGTTAAGGTAAGTTATCAATTAGCCTAACGAGGACAGATAAGGTCATCCTGAGCTGTAATTCCTGCAGCAAAGCTGTGTATGAAAAAGATTCCATTAATTGACCTCTTTCCTATGCAGAGCATGATGGAGACCAGGGGTTCATACAGTTACAACTTCTTGCAGGCAAAACAACAAAACTCCTATACTACAATTTCACAGAGCTACTGAAGCACACACAAAAATGCTAAGTACAACAAATTGTTGAATACCAGAATAGGGTTACCAGCCAAAATACCGCTTCACGTGTACCGTTTGTGACTGGTTTCCAGCAAATTTTCGCTGGGCTGCAAATTGTTAAGCACAATTTTCTGCTTAATGGGCCTGTGCCAATTTCATATTTAAGATGTAAGGCAGAAAATATCACTTAGCAGTATCATTTTCTAGGAAAAAAAACAAGCAGTTTTGATCCAATTCACCTGACGTCATCGTCACAATGTAGCTTTTTGTTGATGTTGCAAGTCCAACATTACAAATTCCTGTGATTGTTTTTAATCATTGGCTGAATAAATGATTCTATTCTATTTTTTATTCTTTTTTTTTTTATAATCTTGGTTGTGCCATTTTGGAAGTCAATGTCCCTGTGTGTTATACAGTGTAAGGCAAATTTTAAGCGACGTGCCGTTTACACGCTCTCCCGTTTAGTACCAAAATGGTGAGCATCGCACAATCGCCGCATGTGAAGTGCATGGAAGAGTTCAATACCAGTCATGTCCAGCAATGTACATTACAATGGATTTTGACTGGTGACCCGTTCCTGCTAAAAAAAGAATTTTCTGTGCAGAACAACTTTATGAAAGTGAACGTCTGGATCAAATATCTTTAAACTTTTTAGCACTAAAAAACTTCCAAGCACAAAAATGCCTTCACAAGCAGCAAGGGATTACAAAATTATCAAATGACGACGCAAGCAATTTTTCCGCTTAGAAGCTTTTTATGGCCCTGTTGTGATGGCTTTCCGGCTTTCTTCTTTTCCCGCTTAGCTGGGAAATTATCTAAGCAATATTTGCTTAACAACTCTACAACATTGTGCAAACCAAGGGGATACATTGTACATTGTATACGGTAACTAGCATAAATTTAAATTCAGCTATATTTTTGATAAAAGATTTGATTGCAAAATCAATTAATTTCACAAAATAATGATGCTTAACATTTTTCAGCTGACCTTTTGCAGGAAACCAGTTGCAAACGGTACATTAGACATGGTTTTTTGGCTGGTAACTTTTTTCTGGTTAGCACAATTGTTTAGTGTTTATAGCTCTTGTCTTTGCTTAAGCAGCTCTATGAAACTAGACCTAGGTGGTAACTAGCTAGGTTTGAAAACTTACCAACATTGCCTTCTTCACTGGTCAAGGTGTCGTCTGGCCCAAGATTGTCGGCCAACACAAAACCAATCTCTTCAATTGATGTCAGCAGATTGGTGGCCGTCTTGGCCTTTTCTGATCCCGGCAGGTCCTCCCACGACAGCAAGTTGGAGTCCTGCAGGACGCTGCTACCAATCTTGACATAGTTCTAAGATCAGAAAAAAGAAATTGAGACATCATAAGATTTTCCCCCAGAATTGAACGACGAAGTTTTACATGCAGTGAGACTGACAGATGGATTGTCAGAAATGGAAGACTTTTGAGACTTTGAGCGGGCGCCCCAGTGAGTGGTCCTTTTGTATTGTTTTCAACGCTGAGAACAATAGAAAGGCACCACTGACTGACAGGGCACCAGCTAACATCGGAAAGTCTCCCATTAAATGATTAACAAAAGCTGGTTTCCTGAAAATACCAACAATGCAAGTTTTGATATCAACTGCTTCTATTGGTCTCTGTCAGTCGCAGTCTTAGTTTAAGACCGAGTCTGAAACCGAGACCATGCCAGAGTTGGCAGCTGTGGCTGCGGCTGTTGCTAAGGGCTGTTGCTAAGGGCATCCTATACTTCAACCTATTGACCCAATTCACGTGACGTCATCATCACAATAATCTTGGTGGCACCATTTTGGGAGTCAATGTCCCAGCGTGTTTCGCAGTGCAGTACACATTTTAGGTGATGCGGCGTTTAAACGCTTACCAGTAAATTTTTACGTGCAATTTGACTCACTAAATGGTGAGTGTGGCAGACAGTAGCCGCTTGTGACCTTGGTGTAAGGGGGTCACCATCAACTTGGGGACCAAGCCGCAGCCGTAGCCGCCAATTCCAACAGGCCGAGACTTTCAGGCCTTGGACTTCTGGGAATTTACTTCATAGTGCTCTTTAGCATACAAAGTGGCTTAGCAGATAAATCTTGCTGAGCAGAAACCTTTCTCCAGCCAGAAATACTAAAAATTAATAGTGTACATTGTCGAAATCTGGTCTGGTTCCCCACTCTTTCTAGCTTAGCAAAAAAGGGTTTTACTTTAAAACAGAATATGAAATCGATCAAAACAAAAATATTATATAAATAGCGTGAATGCAGGATAATGTCAAAGTTATTTTTTAATGCGGCAATGCAGAGGAAGAAGTTAAAAGAGTTCCTCAAACTCAAGGACTATTGGTGACAGTACGGATGCCGTGTGAGTGGGTGGAATCTCAAGCGAGTTCAGCGCAAAACTATTTCTGTGAGGAGAACCAACCGAGCTCCGAGCAACCCCCGAGAAACAGAAATGATACAACATCAATGTTTGGATTGCAATGAATTATTTTCTTATAACACACCTGGCTGCAGACTGAACACTAAAAAGGAAATCTTTAATCTTCCTGGTCTGGTACCCAGAGGATATCCAGTGATAACTAGCACATGTTCTGTAATCCTCTAAAGATTCAGCAGGATGTCCCCCTGTCATTCAGCCTCATCGGGCATTTAGTCTGCTCAGTCTATGAGGGGCTGTTTTGTAGACATTTGTGAGTTATGGCCATCTTTATGGCGTTAAGAGCAGGAAGTTTGGGATTCAACCACATTGAGCATAAAGCCCCCCCCCCCACTCCCCCCTCCTCCTACCAACTCCTTGTGTGTTCAATCATGGAGAAGACAATGGCCAGAAGACATACATGGCCCTTTTCAAAACCACAGAATGGACTAAGGCTCTGGTTTGGGCTTAGCCTCTGCCACTAATTTTGAAAACTTACACTTTTGGTAAGGGACTTCAAACAGGCGGACGGTGCCTTGGCCAGAACCGAAAGCCTAAAACGTGGTTTTGAAAACTGCCGTAAACATCACCAAACACAGGATTGTGGTTCTCAGTGTTTGTTACTTTTATCAAGTGCCTCGACTGTCTAAAAGTTCAGCAATGGGAGACTTTTGAGACACTGGTGGCAGCAGACACAATGGTCCTATGTTTACAGCTCTGAGCGTGCGCGCACATGCTCAGTATTGCGCACGAGGTTCTGTACTACAAGTTAAAAAGGACCTTCCAAAAGTCTCCCATTGTTACAGAGAAAGAAGAGAGAATACAAAATTAAAAATTCAATAATGGTATTGTGAAAGTCTGTCCTGGTCCGGCAAAAAAGGTGTGCCACAAGGCCTTGTGTAGGGCCCGATTTCATAGAGCTGCTTGAGCATAAAACAGAGCTACATAGCTAAGCACAACAAAATTATGCTGACCAGAGTAAGGTTACCAGCCACAATACTATGTAACATGTACCATCTGTGACTGGTATCCTGCTATTTTTTCGCTGAGCAGAAAACTGCTAAGAAATATTTTGTGATTAAGCAGCTCCCTGAAACTGGGCCTGGTGGGCTTGTGGAGATTGTCTTGAAACATGAACCGTGATGACTCTTTGTCAATGATACATTATTTAATTTATCTGTCAATCACAGGAAGTTGACAATCTTGCTGTCCAACAAAGAACCGTCTCCGGTGAGAGCTCGGGACGTGTCGAGGACAGAGCATGAGCGGGGGCAGTCAGACCTACAATGTACTAATCAAGTTATATCGTTCAAGTTTGCCCGTTAGAACCCGTGTCGGAGCACAGGAAGTACAGAATTCTGCACCGTCAAACAGAAATTCTCAAAGGGCCGAAGACAAATACACTTGACTTTAAGATACGAGTATGAATGGGTGGCCAGACAAAGTGTTTCATTAAAGGGATTCTACATCGTTGGCTTCTGGGAGGAGAGAATTCGTTCTAATTCTCGTATTTAATCAAAACACTGAGCAACAAAGCTGTGAAAATTTCAGCACATTAGGTGGCCACCTTTTTTTTAGTGAAAACCATGGGAAGCTTGTATATTGTCAGGGACAATATACAAGTACACACCAGGAATGTGACAGGAAAATAGCAAAAAATCCTGAAAACCCTTAAGTGTTACCCTCTGGACTGGAGATAATAATAATACCAGGAGTTTTATATAGCGCATATATCTACTACCAGTTACTCAAGGCACTTATTATCAGACAGGTTTTTGAAGTTTATGAATTATGAGACCCATTGATGTATCACCTTATAAGGGTTGACAAGCTGCCAGAAACACTGGGGCAAACCCCTTCTCTTAGTGTAACTGGGTCCTTTTAGGTGCATTACACAACCTCCCATCTGAAGGATGAAGTTACAAAGGTCAAGTGTCTTGCTTATAACCAATTGGCACTGGATGACCTCTTTACACACAAATGCTTCCCCTTGCCTGGAAACGGACGCCATGTAAAGATTCCATTATGTAATTTGGGACCACCGGAGCAAAGGTCGCCCGGTCATTCCACTGCCGAGCGTGCACAGACCACACACACGCCGTCTAATGCATCGTTTCACCCACACAAGGACAAAATAGTTTTGAATATACTGGTATTTTGTGGCTATTGAGAGGCGGTTTTTGTGTAATCTCAGATTACAGACCTTTGTCCTTTTGTTCCAAGAAAAGGATTACGAGGCATCGAGAGGCTTCCACCATTGTTCATTGTGTTTGGCTGAATGGAGATAAGTCAGAGTGAGCCGGCAATCGAGCCATGGTTCCGTGTTTAGTACCACTCCTATGCCGTAGGAAACAAAACCGACACTCCAATAAAGAGAATCTTTGTTCTCTTGGGATTGTAAAGTCAGGATTTCTTTGTGCCAGCGGTACCCTCAAATAAAACAAGATTCCGCCAAAGGAATCCTGCCAGGAGGACAGGACAACAAAAGAAATCCCTATGGCAACTTGTTAAGGACACAAGTGTCAAGACCGGGACTGGAACCCACACTCTCTGCTGAGCCTGAGTCCAGTGCTCTTGACCGCTCGGCCAGGACACGCAAATGCAGATGAAGCACCCTGATTATAAAGAATGTTAAATTTGATAGGTTTGGACTCTCTACATCAACACAAATATAAATCTAGAGGTTTGGCCACAAGACGGGCAATGTTTCGCTTGCGTGTAATGCAATTATCGCTTTTTGTTGAGTAAAGATGAAGATGAAGACAAATAGAAAATCTTGACATCAGGAAAACTCCTGATAAATTCTAGTCCTGACATGCTTTTCATTTAGCTTCTCATCACCAGGTATCCTCTGTGGTCTAATGGTTAAAACATCTGCTCGAGAATGTGGGGGAGCGGAGGGTCATGGGTTCGAATCCCAACTAAGCAGCTTGTGGATTTATTTTCAAGTTGTTGTTTTTCAGCAGAACTTGGAAAACACAGACATTACATGAATTAAACTTATTTAGTTGATTGGGGTGGGGGATATGACAGCACTAGTGAATCTATGATGACTGACGTAAATGACTGATGAGCCAAACAAAATAATTTGATTTAATTTCCATTCCATCCACTGCTGAGAATCCATAACCCAAATTTGCGTGTTTTTATCTCTTTTAATTTGTAATTCTGTCAATTACATTATTATTATTATCATACAACAGATGATACTTGATACTTCTAAAAAAAAACATGTTGGAGACTAATGTTATGACACGACTGTAGAGGAGAAAAAATAATAAAAAATAAATAAAAATATTACACTGTTTTCATTATATAAAACGTACATGTCCCAGTAGCTAGATCAAGGCACTTTACAACATTATTGTTCCTGTTCATCAGGTATACTCTGACCATTCCTTTAACTTTCTCAACTCCCTGGGAAGCATACAACCCCAAGCTGCTTAAGTTAGCGCTAAGGGGTTAATCCTACACAATACCATCTCAGCCCTTGCAGGTTCTCAACTGCACACCTGGGTGCAGAGAAGCAATTATGGTTAGGTGTCGTGCTCAAGTCCTACCCACACTGATTCCGGAATCGTACCCACACTGATTCAGCCATCAGAACAGTGCTGCTTTCAGTTCTAAAAATCAGCAAGAAATTCTAACCCAAGTTTTGCTGGAGTAGGCTGGCTCCAGTAATGCACAGCTGAAGCCACTGGACTTGGCATAAGGCCAGGCATTCTGCAGCGAAGGGTCTTAAGGTTTGGCTATTGAGTTACATCATGCTCAAGGAGTCATACATTCCTAAAAACAAAGGGTATGATTATGCAAAAAATGATAAATACTTTAAGTGGGTAGCAGTTCCCTCTGGTTTTGGGAGGATCTACACAATCTCTCTATCACCACAAACAATAATCAAGGGACAAATATAAAAAAAGTTATGTTATATTTCTGTTGGTGGTTTTAAAATTCACCTTTTTGGGGGAAAGCCTGATGACAAATAGCGAGATCTGTGAAAATGCTAAAATTAAGAAAGATTCTTACTAAGCAAAGGCCTGCATCAAAAAAACTTGGAGAGTTGTCTGTTATAAACACAAGTCAACTGAAAGTTGGAGTTTTCAATTTTACTCGCAGAAATTTTGATTTGGGGACAAAGTAAGATTACTCTCAAATCCTAAGAAATCATTGATTTAGTGGAGCTCCAGAAACACACGAATTGACCATGCTTATTTTGCCTACATGTTTTGCTTGGTAGCGACACAGTTACCCACCCTAAAAACACAGGTTCCCCTAGTTGTGTGAACACACATGCACTGTAGTTTTGAGCAACAGCGTCTGCCAACGAAACTGTCTACCGTTGACAAATGACACATCACCCCTAGAGTTCAGCTTGGCAAATCGCATGTTCCCTTAACTACAACCACTTGCAAACCTAGACTTCATGCATCAATCACTGTCAGCAGTGTACAAAAAACCTCCTGAGATACTCCCGCAGGGAAACACACGCTCTCTCTCTCTCGGTAGTGATCGTGAGATTTTTTGTTTCTTCTTTCCTCTCGTTTCTTTTAATCGTTGGGAGGAGATGATAAGGATGTGTCTCGTTAACTGACGTTCAAATTTGCAAGGACAACTGCAAGTTCATGGCTCTTCGGTGACCCAACCCATGACACTTTTAAAGGGGAAGTATTCACACAAAAAGCTATTCATTGCTGACTGATCGGTTGAAAGCTCATCTGGCTAGAACACGCAACAAACGTCTTTAGAGAGCGTACATTTACACGCTATAATTGAAAGCACACTTGTTGTGAAGTTTTGAAAGTATGATAGGAATGGTTGAAGATGAAATTTCCTAACCTGAAAGCTTACTCTTCATCCTTAACTCACTTGAGGGATTTTCAAGGGTCGTTCCTCACTTTTAAAAGATGCCAACAATATATGGTAACTCAACACCCAAACTGTTGGACTCTGATTATGGTGGTATACCTGATCCCATGTAAAGCTTGTCAGTTTACTAGTGCAGTCCTCAGTCCAATACCATTCAGTAACTCAACACCCAAACTGTTGGACTCTGATTATGGTGGTAAACCTGAACCCATGTAAAGCTTGTCAGTTTACTAGTGCAGTCCTCAGTCCAACACCTTTCAGTAACTCAACCTCCAAATTGTTGGACTCTGATTACGGTGGTATACCTGATCCCATGTAAAGCTTTTCAGTTTACTAGTGCAGCCCTCAGTCCAACACCATTCAGTAACTCGACACCCAGACTGTTGGACTCTGACTATGGCTGTATACCTGATTCCATGTAAAGCATATCAGTTTACTAGTGCAGTCCTCAGTCCAACCAAATCAAACAAAACATGCAGTTGGATTTTATTCCCTTATCCTAAAAGTTTGGGGAAGAGGCAGTTATGTTTGTCTCACAACGGATTCATTTTCCCCTTCCTGTTCTTAGTAAAGAGCTGTGCTGTGAAGAGACTTGCGTTTATATCTCGCCATGTCTTGTTTCTGTGCATTGGGGCAGGTTTCTATCCCTTCAAAAAACATAGCCCACACCTCCAGTGGCCTTTGGGCCTCGTGATGGGAGAATTGCATGAGAAGAAAAATACTACTAATAATAAAAAAGCTATAAAAAACCATGATACCTTTAATAGTTAACATTTATAGATATGTATGGTTTGAGATTATATTTAAGAGCAACTTCAAGGTAACTGAACTGCATGTAAAAGGAATACTCCAGGTTTTTAAAAGTTTTTTTTTATGGAAGTCGCCAGACATACAAGGCCTGTAAGCCACTCGAGGTGTGGGCTACAAATCAGCTGTTTTCCCAGGGGCCATTGCCACCTACTCCTGGGGCTAAAACAGAGTAACCCCCTTTACAGCCCATAAGGATGTAGGCTTGGGTATCATCCATCAGAAGCCTGGCTGGTAAAGCAGAAAGCTCTACCTCAAGCACAAAGGGACATTATTTCTAACAGGGTCATAAAGAAAATCACGCGAAAATTGACGTGTGAATTGCTTTCCTTCTTTGAGGTTGCCTGAAAACTTGTTTCCTGTCAATGGGATACTTTCGAGACGCTGGCAGCAGCAGACACAATGGTCCTTTTTGACAGTTCTGAGTGTGCGCGAACATGCTCAGTATTGCGCGCGTAGTTCTGAGCGTGCGTACTACCGGTCAGAACCACGAAAAAAGGACCGTCCAAAAGACTCCCATTGCCTCGTGTCACAGGGACCTGTTACCGATGCGAGGCCATCATCAAGTGTTCCTAACCATCCAATAGCAATCTCTACATACCTGGGTCACTTTCTTGGCCATGTCGTATTTTGTCGTTTCATTCAGACCCACCAGTTGTTGCTTCAAGTTCCCCACTGTCCCGTTCATGAGGTCGGTCACGATGAGGAGATCGCCTCCGTAGACTTCGTTGGTGGACCCCACGGCTGTTGCCATGATGTCCGAGAGATCAGTAGCTGAGGAACTGCCGGACTACACAGTGGATGAGAAAGAGATGAGAAAATTTTGTTTCTTTGTTTTTTTTTTTGTCTCATTCAAAAATTAGTTACTTGTTAAAATTACATTTTCAACTAGCATTCTTTCTAAATTTAAATTGTTAATTTGTGATTTAGAAATGCTGTTTATAATCAAGGACCCTCAATGAAAATAAGCCTTAGTTATTTGCTTTCATTATGCAATGCTCTTCGTCTTGTACTGCGTGCAGTGCCAATTTGTCGCTTTTATCTGAATAAAAACTCAACTGGTCAACCATTTAATAACAAAGAGTTGGCGGGGTGCAGAGTTGCAGTTGGGTTACTCTATGCGAGCATGACTATGCATACGAGTACAAGTACAAGACTACTTATTTTCATGGTTACCAGTCAAATGCAACATTTTCTTTGTTTTAATGCGAGGTTAAAAAGGGTGACGACAATCTGAAATCAGTTATGGAAATTTTAGGATAAATAATAATACTTGGTTCTTATATAGCACTTTACAATATGATTATCCCCGTTTACCAGGCGTACTTCGACCATTCCTCAAACTTTCTCAACTCCCTGGGGAGCATACAACCTCCAGCTGTTTAATTTAGCACTGAGGGGTTAATCCAACACTGTCTCAGCCCTCTCAGTTTCCCAAATGTAGGCCCTAGTCTTATTTTGAAGTGCCCCTTTTCATTATGTATGTAGTTAGTAAATGAATGTGAATGTTTTTAGTCACACCGGGGAAAACAATTTTTTTTCATTTGTAAACTGTGATGAAATAAATAGAATTGAAATGAATGGAATGGAATTGAATTGAGAACGAGTACAAGACAAGTTTTTCAAGTCACATCAGTTACAACAATTATTTACAATTAAGTATGAGTACTAGTACAGTAAAATAGTACGCAGTGGCGTGTCATGGCCGAGTGGATAAGAACACCGGACTCAAACTCTGGTGTTTCTGATCAGTAGAGTGTGGGTTTGAGTCCCGGTCGTTACACTTGTGTCCTTAAGCAAGACACTTAACCATTATTGCTGCGTCCTTCGGATGGGACGTAAAGCCATTGGTCCCATGTGTTGTGTAATGCAGGTAAAAGAACCCAGTGCACTTATTGCAAAGAGAAGGGGTTCACCCCGGTGTTCCTGGTTTGATCAGCTGCAGATTGCGCCACAGCACCTTGTAAACCACTGCATGGTGCTGCGTAGAGGAACAGGTCTCATACTTCAAAAGTAACTCCAACTACCTTGGAGGAAAACATACTGAGCGCTTTGAGACGCCCATCCGGTGTGGTAAAGTGCTATATAAGAACTGCATATTATTATTATTATTATCATTATTATTATTATTATTATCAGTACTCAAGTACAAGTACTTGTATAAGTATAACAGATGCAACTCTACTGGTGGTTGGTGGGTCTTTAACCATCGTTCTATGCACAAACTCGGGGTCTATTTTCCTGACATACCTGTTTTTTAATATCCTCAGCCCATGCTGAGATGCAGAGACTGAGATCGGGGCCCGTTTCAGGGAACCATTTGGCTGGTCGCCCAACACAGTGCCATCTGGCGTTGACTGCACCTGTTGGGTTATAGCAAAAACCAATCAATTATTCAAAAAAGCGATCACAACCTCCTAGGATGAGGTAACAACCTCTTGGGTATCCCCAGTGGAGCTGATGACATTGTAACAGCAGTGGCACTACAATAATACCAGCCAGTCCATGAAGTTGTCAAATGTCATAGGCTGTAATCTGAAGAGGCAATGGCTTTCTTGGCTTACAGAGGGGGATTTTACTTTCTAATAACACATCGCTATAAAAGAATTGATCAGACAGCAGTAAATGCCCACAGAACAAGATTGCTTTTTCAATCAATTAATCAATCAATCAAAATAAAATTATATAGCGCCAGTATCCATAAAAAATATATGTTCCAAGGAGCTTTGACGACAAAAAACCCAAAACATATAAATTACATAGAAAATGCTTCAGAGAACAAACAAGTTTTTAGTCTCTTCTTACAAATGTTCACATTTTGGGAAGTTTTTATGTCTGTAGGGAGGTCATTCCAATGGATTGGTGCCAAAACGGAAAATGCACGGCAGCCATATGAATGAGGCTTACATTTGGGGACGTGGAGAAGAAGTCTATTTGAAGACCATAAGTTGCGCAAAGATGACTTAAGTGGTGTAAGATCTGTGGTGCATTGTGGAGTAAGTTCACTGATGGCTTCTTAATTAGGAGCAATTTGAAATGAATTTGAAGGAAAAACCTTGTAAGCTCATAAAATACAATTAGATGGATCAAAGCTTCCTCAGAAATTGTCCCGATTTGTCTTTTGGAAGTTTATTACCATTATCTAGAGCCCTTTTTTTTTTTTTTTTTTTTTTACATCAGAGCGCCAACTCCCAGGAAATAAAACCCTGAGAAATTCCTGGGGAGTTTTAGCCCCACCGTAACCCCATGTTCGTTCATTTCACACTATTTGCAAACTCATTTCAAACTCTCCGATTGTTAACCCTGTGGTTATCTCATTTAACCCTACTTCCAAGCTGGGGGTAACTTCTCCCCCAGGGGAGTTCGAGTGTGAAAAGGTCAATCAAATTTTCCTGGGAATTTCCTGGGAAATTGGTCTAGTGTGAACGCGGCTTAGGTAAACCCTTGTTAGCTCATAAAATCAAGCATGATTTTTGGCACTTGGGACAAAAGTGTGAACAATTGTTTCTGATTACAAGGGATGACCTACATGTACATAATGGTACAGACTTCAGTAGACTATTCAGCTATTAAATAATTTATTTTGCAGATTTTTTCTGAGGGCCCAAAAATAAAAAATCTGACTTAAAGCCCCAGCTCAACATTGGTAAACTGACTGTATATGCTTCCATTCTTTGCACAAATTAAATGAAAATGTCAGCTCATTTCGTTGTTTCGTTTAGGAGAAAACGGCAAAAATGCATTCAGCATTTTTGTACGCACTCCTATAGATAGAGTTTTCGTCTCACTGAGACGAAAACTCATTTGGGATCTTATTTCAAATATTATTTAAAAGCGATAACACTTCAGGCAGAAATATTTCAAGGAAAGTTTTCTACCATCATTATCTTTATACCATGTAAGGTATATGTAAATATGTGAACATTTTTGTTTTTCCTCTTACCAATGCTGAGCTGGGGCTTTAAGCGGGAAGAATGTCATGCCTGTGAAATACAATATTTGTACCGATTTGCCTTTTGGAAGAGTCCATTAAATGGAATAATCTAATCTAGGTTTACCCTTGCAGGCTCATAAAATAGGCTACATGTTGGTAACTCAAATCTTCCACAAAATATGTACCTGCTTCTGAACGCGTCAATTTATAACTATCTTCTGGTTTGTCAAAACAAAAACCTCCCCCCTTTGAAATGTCATCTCTCAATCTATGCTCGTGTTTTTCAGAAAACAGTATTTATTGATGTCATGCTTCGACTGGAATTTAATCCCATTTATATTTTTTTGCTGTATAATCCATTAAGGGAGGGGGGGGGGGCATAGAAAAGATCCCAACATTCCAGAAACTCACACGCCAATAACAATCCACGTGTTTACGTCATTACAGTTATTGAATTAAACTCAATTGTAATCAATTGGTTTTAAACCTTTTGAGGTCAAATGTACAAATCAAAAGGTCGGACATTAATAAGCACGTCAGGCCTGATTGGTTAACACATCACAATAGACCAATTTCTGGGTTGGTTGAGTTTTGTTATCCACTTCCTAAACTTTGGGGTACTTTTTTCCCCCCAAGGTAAAATCAACATTTTTACAGATGTTTGACTCATCAAGGCTGAAAGGTTTTTTTGAGGAGACGTAAATCTTGTTTTGACATCTTATTGGACAGGGAAAACGTGATGAGAAGTCTGGTGTGAAAAATGTCACATCTCTAGAGGACCGACAAATGTTTAAATTAAAAAAGGGGTTAAAACGTCCCAAATGTCTTGGCCAGTGTCAGAATTCTTGAAAAGGAAGTATGAAAATAAACGCCTTAAGTACAGGGGTCATGAATTTTAGAAAACAAAAAGTTCTGGTTTGGTTAATATATATATATATATATATAAATAATGTATAGATATCAATTGGGGTGAGCAAAGAAAATTTGGCTGATGCCGGACTCGAACCCGCGACCTCTCGAATACCGTACGAGCGCTCTAACCAACTGAGCTACCAGCCCTATGTATATATATATGTATTAAAACAATCTCCTTTTGTACTACACAAGATTGGCCATCCCTTTGTCCATACTGCTTTAGTTTGATTGGTCATTAACAAACCTTTTGTCTGTAATGTATTCACTTTGATTGCCTGTCATTTTCCGCCTATTTCTGGATTCCCTCCCACAATTTACTGCACCTTTTTTTCTATAGATGGATCCGTTCTTATGTTTGTGCTTGTTTTTTTGCCTCCGATGAAGGTCCGGTTTGGATCGAAAGCTAAGGCCATCAACCCTACTAGTTTTATATAGTAACAATAATAGTAAATAAAAAGTACAATTATTTTCACTCTGAATGCTCATAGCTTTTAAAATTCATACCAGTACCAATCCTCCAGAAAAGCTATTGTCTGAAACACTGTCAAAACCAATAAAAAAGTATTTCCACAAGCTGGTTTCTTCAGTGTGTTTATTGAAAATTACAGGATTAGAAGTGAACGTTGACCAGTTGGCGCCAGGGCCCAATTTCATAGAGCTGCTTAACGGCTGATTTTGTGCTTACTGTGCGATTTCCATTTCATAGCGCTGCTAACCGTAAGCACAGGAAAAGGCATGCTAACCTTCCGGTGTTTACTGTAAGAAAATGAATGACGTAACAATGGAAACCCTTGGTGAACGCGCAAGCTGGCCGCCTAATTTTCGTGCTAACCTGTGAAATACGCTTAAGCTTAAGCAAATTTTTCTGCTATAGTTATGAAATTATAGCTCTATGAAATTGGGCCCAGATGTCATGTGTATGCAAAAATGTTGTTACAACTAAATGTTATTTGGAATGAATTGTGCTCTTCAATTTAGTTGAAAGGACTATTTTCACTTCAACAATCACCCAAAGTGTTGGTTGCTCACTCCGCATACAGCTCCATGCAAGACACTCCGATGAATGACACTGAAGCCATTGACGGAAACCCCTCCCCTGTCCCTAATGACTACCTGATACCGACTGAATGTAAGCAGACTCCACAGAGAACCCTGTGTCATGGCCAGGCCGTGAGCACGAGCTCTCAAGCGCTCTCTCCAAACAGATTTCATCCTCAAGTACAAGAGCAGACAAATCAGTGATTCAACTACCATGGTAACATGGTCTAGGCATGCCGGATGAATTAGGGGCAAGGTCTCTCCTATTCTGGGCTTGTCAAAGACAGTCTGTGGTTCCTGTGCATCAGAGCTGCCAACATTTGCATCTTGCAATCAGGGCGATTTTGTGCAACAATCAGGGAGATGTTTAGAAGTACATTCAACATAATAGGGAAAAAGTTTCCATAATCAGGGAGATTTTCAAATTTGCTCATCAGAACATGGACAGATTGGTTTAGGAAATTTTCTGCAGAATCAGGGAGAGTTGGCAGCTGTGTGTGCATGCACGTTAATGTGGTGGGAGTAACATTAACCCAAACAGTCCCTATTCCATCAAACTCTAACAGCAGGTTTTGTTGGATTTTTTTGGACTGAGGACTGCATGAGTGAACTGACTTAATGCTTTACATGGGTTCAGGCATACCACCATAATCAAAGTACCACAGTTTGGCTGTTGAGTAACCCATATGGTGTTGGAATTTGTTAGAGTGGGGAAGGATCCTAGTAAATCACTCAAGGGAGTTAGGGTTAAGGAGTTGGACAAATTGTTTCTCTTTTTACATTTATGCATCTTTCGAATTGATTGTACAAGGTGTAGCACTAGAACTTCTGACAACACTACAGTACATGTCATTCTACTGGTAGAATAAATCTTATAATCAAGACAATACACAGCACTGGTAATGCTAGGGGGGAAAGGTGCTTCTTCTGGTGTGATTACTCTCTTTGAATCAAGATAAGGTACAGCGTTGGTAATGTTTACAAAACATTGAGTCCTTTTCACATTGCAACTTGACAGTTAACCCCCCCAAAATAAAAACACCACAACAAACAAACAACAAAAAAACAAACAAAAACAAAACAAACAAACAGACAGACAAACAAACAAACAGACAAACAAACAAACACAAATAAACAACCAACCAACCAACCATAAAACATACAAACAAAAAACAAACAAAACAAATAAACAAACAAACAAACAAACAAACGAAACAAACAACAACAACAACACAAAACCCCAGAGAATTTGAAAGAGAAAACTGTACAATATCATTTCTTGCTAGGTCAGTAAACAAACTGTGACGAATGAAGAAGTCTGCAATCTGCACACCAGCTGAACGACTTCAAATGACATCACCACAAAAAAAACTACTGCCACTTTGATATACCCCAAGAGGAAAAACAGCAACTGATTTCTAATTCCTTGTCATTAATCTTCATGAATAAGGGGGGGGGGGGTTAACTCCCAGCACTCTGTTGCAAAGCGAGTAAGGCATAATTATTCCCTTGGGTATTCTTGGCATTTATTCTGATCCCATTATATCCTGTTTGTTCAAGCCAATTAAAAGAGCGACACTGTTTTTGCTGTAGTTTGTTAAATTCAGCTCATGGTGATCTCCGTTGGGGATGTTAAAGTGCAGGTTGGAATGGGTAAGGATGGCCTTTTTCACATTACCTTTTCAAACATGAAAAAAATCAACCTTTTCAATTGAATGCGTAGAATCAAGTATTAGTTTACAAACAGATACAAGTTACGCAAGCTGATTATTGGGCATACGATATGCTAAAATAAATGAGGATACCAGTTCTGTAGCAGTTGTTTTGCTGTCAGTATCAGGGATGAGAGTGGATGAAAATAAAAAATCCACGGAAAATGAAAAATCCGTGGTTGGTGGGCTACCAACCACGCCATAACCCGTATCAATGGCAGCATTCTGTGCTTAAATGTAGATGGGGCAAGCACCTTGGTGTAGTCAAAATACAGTACATGTACTGTGTTAAGGCTTTCAATGGCAATAATACTGTAAATAATATTAAATTAATGATTATTTTTATTATATATATATATTTCTAATTCCATAACAGCAATTTTGTAAAATCTGGAAATCCGGAAAAATCTTATTTCTGTACATTATCTTGACTCAAAGAGAGTAAGCATACCATCAGTTCTGGCAGTTTTTGAAATGTTTTTCATACTGTATCCTTGTTCACACTACAAATCTCTGACTCTTGCAAGTTTGAGTGACCTTTTCACACTGCATTTCAATCCGGCATTGACCCGTGTGGAGCGTTCCATTCGCGTCTAAACAAACCATGGAGGTGGGTTGAGGGTTTTTGAACCCGTGTAGAGAAATGACACATGAAGCAAAAAAGCCGATTTCCTGTTGGGCAGCGTGAAAGCAGAGCAGGTTTGAACCTTGTTGAAACAGGGATGAGCGTTGATGGCGGTGAAATTCCTGGAAAAATGGCATGTGAGTCTTTGGTACCCCTTATTCTAGACCCAGAACCTCCCCCTTATTCTAGACCCAGAACCTCCCCCTTATTCTAGACCCAGAACCTCCCCCTTATTCTAGAACCAGAACCTCCCCCTTATTCTAGACCCAGAACCTCCCCCTTATTCTAGACCCAGAACCTCCCCCTTATTCTAGAACCAGAACCTCCCCCTTATTCTAGACCCAGAACCTCCCCCTTATTCTAGAACCAGAACCTCCCCCTTATTCTAGACCCAGAACCTCCCCCTTATTCCAGACCTAGAACCTCCCCCTTATTCCAGACCCAGAACCTCCCCCTTATTCCAGACCCAGAACCTCCCCCTTATTCCAGACCCAGAACCTCCCCCTTATTCTAGACCCAGAACCTCCCCCTTATTCTAGACCCAGAACCTCCCCCTTATTCCAGACCCAGAACCTCCCCCTTATTCCAGACCCAGAACCTCCCATCAGATGTTACAATTCAGGAGGTTTACAGACTCTGTGCATCACCACAAAGACAAAGACAAAAACTACAGGTGTGGACACAATGTGGACTATTTCTTTCTCCCTTTGGTTGACTGCTTTACTTCTTTCAAGAAAAGTGGAAGGCTCAAAGAGGTTTTGAGAAAATCCTGAAATCAGGGAAAAATCCTGAGAAATCACGCGCCTGGTTGAAAGTTTATGCAGTCAACACGGATTGGAACAGCCTAACTTTCAACACAGATCGGAGCTTGATAGAGTGAAAAGGCGTTATACATGTACTGTGTGTATTTACATCAGTGCTG
This sequence comes from Marthasterias glacialis, assembly GCA_911728455.2. Taxonomy (NCBI): domain Eukaryota; kingdom Metazoa; phylum Echinodermata; class Asteroidea; order Forcipulatida; family Asteriidae; genus Marthasterias; species Marthasterias glacialis. The sequence goes on from OU452225.1 coordinate 25,108,192, forward strand.
TAGTATTATCAACCTCACAACAAAAAGAAGATACCTGTGAACGTAGAAGTTTTAAGTTCTGTTTTAGTTGATCATAAATTTAATAATAATAATAATAGTGGCTTCTTATAAAGCGCTCAACGCCGTCACTCAGTGACGCTCATGGCACTCCAACATTATTACCCCTGGTCACTGGGCCATTTATTTCATTCCTTAAACCATCTCAGCTCCCTGGGGAGTATACAGCCTGTGCTGCCAAGTATGTAGGGCACCAAGCTAAATCAATCACAAGAACCATCTCTGCCCTCACAGGTACCCATTTACCCCTGGGTGAAGAGAAGCAATTATAGTTAAGTTTCTTGCTCAAGGACACAAGTGTCATGACCGAGATTCGAACCCCCACCCCAATGACTTAACCACCAGAACTCGAGTCCGATGCACTAAACTGCTCAGCCACGACACGCTATTTGTCCGCATGAGGGCACTTCCAACTGCGAATTTCCTTGCATCACAATTACCGTTTTATCTTATTTTGACTGCCTGTATGTTGTTTTCTTGTATCAATGATCAAATAAATAACAATAAAAAAAGAACAAAGTTGGTTTTATTTGTTTTGCATCATGTGAATTTGATTCAAAAATACTGCCAATTGCAGTTTAAATAGTGATTTGTCATTACTGGGACACAAATACGCCCAAACAATTTGTTAAGTGTACCCTCTCACTACCCATATTCTACGTGTAGGTTCTGATAACCCAGAAAGGGGTTATTAGGAAGACAATTATGGGGTGCCAATTAGGGGTATTCCCCCCCCTCCCCCCTTCCCCGGTCGCGCGCTCCCCGGTCACTCTAATCTGGGCACTCACTGTAAATGTTGGTTCAATGTGCGTCAATGTTCACGTGCTCTGCCATGGAGGGGAAAGGATATCACATGGGAGGGGGGGGGGTCAATGGAAAAGAAGGCAGCGGATGGTTAGATCGGGTTAACAAGACCTTCCTGGTGAGGGTTTCCTGGAGTGTTGAGGCTGCATATTGGGTGGGGGAATAGATGCTTGCGCCTACTTTCGCACAACTGCTTAATGCGCAATCTTGCTGCAGACGAAGAAAAAACAAATGTTGCTCAGCGAAAAATAGTAATAATAATAATAATATGAGACATTTATATAGCCAGGCCTGTTACTTCATGGAGGCAACGGAGACAATTGCCTCCGTTGCCCCCTGGTCATTGCCTTGGTGCCCTTGAAATGTTCCAACAGAAATTTACAATTTCCTCATAGAGGCGCCCTTTATGAAGAAGAAAATGCCTTGGTGCCCTTGCCCTTTCAAGAACAAAGCAATCAGGCCTGTATAGCCCATAACGCAGGAGCCTCTTTGCACAAGTAACACAGAACACAAACAAGTAAATAAATAAAGTAAAGCTAAAAAAATGTACATTCAAACAAGTGAGTTTTTAAAAGTCCTTTGAAAATCAGAACAGAGTCAGCTTGATGAATATGAAGAGGCAAGTCATTCCACAATGAAGGTGCAATGAAAATGAAGGCTCTTTGACCATAGAATTAAGTAGAAACAGTAGTTTGCGTCAGTAAGGATTGGCCAGCAGAACGGAGAGGACGAACAGGAATATAACAGTTCAGAATACTGCAGAAGTTCAGATATATAGTCAGGAGATAGTCCATGGAGAGCTTTGAAAGTGAGGAGATTTAACTTATATGCGAAACGCATTTTAATCAGGAGCCAGTGGAGTTCATGTAAGATGGGTGTAATATAATGGGAGCGAGGCGTGTGTGAGACGAGGTGAGCAGCGGTGTTTTGAACGCGTTAGATCGTAGAAAGTTCTCTATCAGAAAGTCCAGTGAGAACAAAATTGCATGAATCAAGTCTAGAAGTGACAAAGGCATGAACAAGGAGAAGAGTGGAATCATCATCAAGATAGCGGCGGATTTGACCTACTTTTCTGATTTGCATGAGAGCAGCTTTGCAGATATTGTTTACTTGATCGCTCATACACAACGAAGAATCCATAAGTATTGGTCATGACTGATCCCCTGTTTGATTTAGGAGGACAGGTGTTAAAAGGAAATCATTTCTGCTCAACAGTTTCATGAGCTTGGACCCTGCACAAACTGAGTGGAATGTGGTTAGGAAATGTTGTTGAAACGAAGAAAAGTCTGATATGTTAAAATCCCACTATGAAATTTAAACAACTTTCTGCCTTTTGGATTGCTTTGTTGATAGACAGTTGGAACATGTATGGTGGGCAGGGCCTAATGGGTCGGTTTACAACAAGGTGAAGGCTCTGCATGCAATAATCATGTAGCAAAACTAAAAAACTCAAATCAATGAGGCAAAACAAGACAGTGCTGACGGTGAATAAGCGTCCGCCATACCTCAAAAAGGCTAATTGTGCATGTCCTCTCTTAACAGACCCCTTGCGTTCATGGCATCACAAGCGCAAACAGCACCCTCACTGGCTGAGAGTTTCGCGCGGTGCGTTCACACTGTGCATTTCCATTGTTTGACCCCAGTGATGGCCGCTTCTTGCTTTTCATTTTCCATGTTCTTTTTTACCAACCATACATGTAGGTGCACCGTGCTCAATCCAACCACAGCCAAAGATCAAACCAGTGGCAAAGCAAAACTTCTCACTTCATCCCAGAGACGCACTTGATGACATGACTAGAAATAGTTCATTCCTCTCCTGCTCAGTTGCCCTTTTTTTTTTCCTCAATGATGATTATATTTTCAGTTTTCCTTTGAACCAGCTGGGCGTTTGCCAGACGGGTTCATGACCTACATTTGACAGGTGTCAAGCACCTGTTTGCTCCACATCAGGTTTAATTGCCAGGAACATGGTCAACGACACTGATAAACCTGGGCCTCTACTTCCCTTAGAACCTAGCCGCCGGACTCAACAACGGACTCAACAACGCTGATACTGAACTATTCACCAAGATCTCTTAAAGGAAAGGTCTCGACATATACATATTTACACCTTGTATATTTGGTTTGCGGTAACACCATGTGATTATATCTACTTTGCTATACAGTAGATTGTTCTTGTGAGAACTTGTCCTGTTATTATTTTACTACCGCGGAGTAGATTTAAGAATTTGGGATACAACTTAGTTCCGAAGAGAACTGTCCTGTTTATTAAGTACTACCTGGGGAGGTAGGAAATCGGCTGGGACTACTACTTCTTTCGCTTAGTGGATCGAGGGGACTTCTCGGATAACTTCACTGCCGCTGAGTGAGTTTATTAATTGGACTACCTCCCCAGGTAGTACATTAGAAGCAGGACAGTTCTTTTCAGAACTAAGTTGTCTCCCGAATTCTGAAATCTACTCCGCGGAAGTAGAATAATAGCAGGACAAGTTCTCACAAGAACAATCTACTGCATATAGCAAAGTAGATATAATCACATAGTGTTTAACCGCAAACCAAATATACATTGATACCTCACCATGCAATGCCTCAAAACCTATACATTTACACCTTATGAAACAATATTTAGAGCTGGACATATATATGTCATTGGTTTTTGGAAGAGTAAATTCATTTCTATCCTCTACTTTTTCAATAAACACTCTGAATACATGTAGCCAACCTGAGAAAGCTTCATCAAATTATAAATAGGGCCTACGTGCAGGAGGTCCCATTTGAACATAACATGAGTTTGTTCTTGTGAACACTCATAAACAAACTGTTTTTTTTTCTGACTAAGCAACGATGAAATCTTGGGTTTTAAAATGTTGCTTTCTTCCCTCTGACAGTAGTTCAGGCGGGAACATTTCTCTGGAGGACTGGCAGTGATATAGACTTCATAATCAGCTAGTATCCAGATTGAAAATTAATAAGTATGTAAAATAAAATATATTACAAAAATATGATAACTGCTCCTTTAACAGAGGCCTTTTATTGTGGAAGTTAACTTGGCGTACAGTTGAAACTTTTATGAACTTATCACCTCAAGAAATCATACAATCCCAAATAAGTTCTGATCCATTTTTATCTTGTTTTCTGTAGACATGATAGACAAGCTTGGAACTGGAAGAATTGTATCGGGTAAAAGAGATTGCATTCATAAAGGAAAAAGATTTTGTACGCAAAGCTGTTAGTGAAGGGAAGCGTAGGTAATTAACAGTCATATCTCCCTCAAATGTAACCTTTGCTACTGTACGACACACTTGATAACATCTCCACATTTCAATATAGGCCTACATGTAGATGATGCTCCATTTTTATCTGGTTTTCTATAGACATGATAGACTAGCTTGGAACTGGAAGAATTGTATCAAGTAAAGGAGATTGCATTCATAAAGAAAAAGGATTTTGTACGGAAAGCTGTTAGATAAGAGAAACATAGGTAATTAACACTCATTATGTAACCTTTGCTACTGTACAAAATACTTGATAACATCTCCACATTTCAATATACATGTAGATGATGATCCAAGAAAAACAAATAAGAAATTTACACCTAAAACTGATTTGTGCTTCCATTTTTCTTGTTTCATAAGTAAAGAAAGAAAAAAAGTGCCCTTATGTCTTTCCATTGTGGCTTTGGTGCCAAAGGCCAAAGTGGCTTTGCCCTAAAAATGACAAAATTCCAGGTCTGAAATTTATTCACTAAAGTGTTGAAAAACAATTAAGGATACATTTACAGATGGCAGCCATGTTACCTGAACAGTGAACTAAAAATCTCCCAAGTATCAAAGAACGGTAGTGTTTTTCTTTCTCCTCAGAATACAGTTTATACACCTCCATGGCAACCTCCATCTCAAATCTAATTACTTACCGCTTGTTCCCTCAGGACATGGCTGTGTGCTCAGCTTCCCGGACAGTGTACGAGGCCAATTAACTCCCCTCTGGTTGGTGGCAGCACAGAAGTCAAGGTTCACCGTGGTCGTTTCTGAAAGAACAAGATAAGAAAAACTGCCCTAAACAACCAACGTCTCTAACATCTTAGATAACACGTTTGTTAAAATATTTTAAAGGGGAGTTGGTCGGTCAATTGTACCAGACATATCTGCTCTCATTTTAGTTCAAACTTTTAAAACAACCAAAATTTATGAACATCCCCTTACATTTAAAAATCACTGATTGATTATAAAAGAAAACAAATAAACCAAAACACAAACCCAGATATGAACTCTCTACAGACCATTATCATGCTGCCGCCATTTTTAGTCTTGCTCCCCCTATGAAAAAGCCTTACTGAATACTGGTTCTCGTTCTACTTGAAAGGTACCAGACTATTTTGCCCTTCCAGCCTCAGTTTGGTTTACACTGTTTGAGACTTAGGAAAAACAAGACGGCGGCACAATGATAAAGCTCTATACAATGTATCCCAATGACTTGAATATGAACATTTGTTGTGTGTGGTGCGTACATGCACCCACGTTTCCATTGTTTGACTCCAGTGATAGGGGCCTATGCAAGATATAAGAACTTTAACAATCCAAACAAACTTTGACCCTAAGTATGAACTACGACCCAAGAAATGAACAAACCTATAACTTCTTCCTTCGTAGTCGGAGACGTAGTTGGTAACGTAGTCGGTGACGTAGTAGGTGATGTAGTCGGTGACGTAGTTGGTGACGTAGTCGGTGACATAGTCGGCGTTGTAGTCACAAGACGAGTTGTTGAAGCACTCGTGGGAACGGTGGTTACCTTAGGCGCTTGGGTTGTGGGTGGTGTGGTTGTCTTTTCAACCGCTGGGAAGAACAAAGTTGCAATGTGACAGCTTTACATACTTTTCTAAAGGCTGCATTCCGTTTCGAAATGCCTTGCAAATCGGTTTGGACAACTTGGTTTCAACTTACTGACCAATTTGGTGATCTCTGCATTTCTCATCACACACGTAATTGATGATTGGTTACAAACAAAACCCCCGCAACCCTAGTACCACACACACACACCTTTTCTTGCAATACGAAACGATAAAATAACCAAACAAGACTTTCGGAATAAAACAGTTGTTACTTTTTGACGTGGACATGTAAGTCACTTGCTCAGAACACATTATTGCTTTTCTTAGGGGGAGGGGGGTGATCTTATTTTTTGTCGGGGTGGATTTTGTTTCGAAGGAGTGCAACTGACAGAGGGGTTTGGTTGGTTGTGGAATCATCAGAATATTTACCGATGATGGGGCGTTCTGCAAGTGTGACAAGATAATAAATCCTTGAGTCCCCTGTGATAAATAGTACACGAACAGTCACAGAAACAAATAAATCAAAGAAAATAGCACCGGACAGGAAAAAAAAACACAACCTGAAATACATTCAAAATACTTAGAGCTAGAATAATACAATGAATAGAACTGTTCTCCAGTTTTGTTTTTGTACATTACGAGCGTTTTGAGTTTTATAAAGGAGGTCAGATGCGTGTGCTGACAAAAGTTAGAGTATAGCAAACTCTACTACCAAAACTGATTTTGCTTTTCTACGAGGGAAAAAAAGAGAGTAATTTCTGTGGTCGGATTGAAACACTAATCTGAACAATATAACAGAAAAATCTACACAAAAAAGGTCAAGCAGGTAAAATTGTAAAACAAAATGTCTAATAGACACACTGAATCAGTCACTTTTTTTTCAAAGAAAATTCACTATTTGTTCTCACAGAAAAGACAGATTCTACTGAGTTATGGACAAAACTGAAATCGGAACCTGACAGCATCCTAGCACATTCAACATTTATGTACGTACTTTACATCTAATAAACACTGTTAAATTTGTTAGAATGAAATGACGGTAGTTTCTCTTGGCATGCAAAGCGTTATTAGAAATGGTGGTTAGCCACTGGAGTCAATCCAGGCAATCTCATTCTGCTTTCATTTTCAAATGCTTTCTTTAAAGGACTCTCATAAAAAAAATTTAAAAAAAAGGTCCCTTTTTCCATTTAGCACAACTTTCAAATCATTTCAAACACACCCAGGGCTTTTTATGTTTTGGATATCATTTTTTCTAATTTTACTTTTAATTTTATATTGCGATAACATTAAAAAAAAAAATTTTTGAAAAAAAGAATCATTCCTGAAGCTATTATTTATGTTTCTATTTCATTTCTTTGTATGTTTTTTTGTTTTGCTCTGGTGTTTTTTATTTTCATTTTGACAATCATCAAACTTCTATCATAGAGATTTCAGATCATTTTTTAAATTTTGTTTTATAACTTTTCATGACTATATGCACTGTGACCAAAGGGGTGTAAAGGATTTGTCACCCCCATCAATACATTTTCTCGGTTGGCATTTTGAGCCCTCGTTGGTAAATGAAGCACAAAAAAACAAGGGCGTCCATAATAAAATTCAGTCATTTTGCTGACTAAAAATCTTTATTGTTCCCTTAACCAGTTGCCCCTGGGTATCTTCCATTTTTCCCTGTCGAGTCTGACGGGATTATTTTCTCGAAAGCGCCGGAATCATTTTCTTTGAGAGTACCTCTGGCACAGAAGAAACCCTGACTTGAAAAAAGCCACGAGAATAAAGATTCTCTTTGAAGCGCAGGGTTTTTTGTTTTTCTCTATCGAGAAAAATGTCAAATTCACGCACTGGGACTTGCATAACCTTGGCCAAGAGATACGGCCGAGGATTGTTCCTCGATCCAGATTCCGGAACCAAGGATGGAATTTCAGTTCACTCTGACTTACCTCCATTGAACCGAAATGCAATGAATAAACCAACGGTGGAAGCCTCTCGATGTTTCGCAATACTCTTCTTTGAACAAAAAGATAAAGGTCTGGAATCGGGGATTACACAATAGCCCCCTCATAATGGGCCAAAACCGGCGAAATATTCAAGACCATCTGTCCTCTTTGTGTGGGTGAAACGAAGCATATCACGGCGCGTACATGCTCTGCGCACGCTCCGAAACTAAATGTTCCGGCCACCTTTGTTCCGGTATTCCGATTTTACACAATGGCGTGTTTACACGACCTCCACAGGTCACCCAGCGTCTACTGGTTAAGCACAGTAACTTGCTGGAAAAAGAAATGCAAGTCATCCAATTGTCTATCATACACACTCCCAAGGAAAACACCCTTACTATGCCCAGAACCAGGCGATCTTTTAAGTCCGCTTATTGCTCTGAAGTTATCAACACCCCATAATCCCCAAACATATCTAAAAAAAAAAATTACTTAAACAAATTTGGAAACTGAACCGAAGATGGTTGCTCCTACCCATCACCAACGTACTGTACGTCACCGAAGCTAGGGAGGTGGTACTTACTGGGCGGGATGATGCATTCAAACTGAACCTCCAAGTATTTGAAGGTGCCTGGACAGGGATTGCCAAAGACCCCATTGGTGGCCCGTATAGAGCAGGCAGACTGATAGTCACATCTGAGATATGGAGAAGGGTTAGAAACACAAGAACATGCAATGAACACTATCATGATGACGATTGTAAATGCAAATGGATTCAATCAGCAGGCAGTTCAGGTTAACATAAAACTACCCCCTTAACAGTATCCACCACATGGGGCTCGTAATGAATGTGAATCTTGATAAGAGTTTTGCATTCTCCAAACAAATTGTTGTCAACTTTGTAACGTGTACGTTATCAAGTTGTGTTCATACTCAAACGTCAATGTCAATACAACGGGAAGTGTGACGTCAAAAACCTGAGACTTGCGGGCGAAGCATTCCAAAAGGTTGAGCAAAGTTTAACTGGTGCAAAATCCTCGAGGGCAAACCTGTGATGTCAAATTCCCTCTGCATTCACCTTTGGCACTTGAGTACAAACTGGTCTTATGGCTTATACTGTAGAAATTTACAACTTTACCCTGACTTCATAATCATACAAAACGATTTGTTGATGGATCTACCAATTATTACTGAAAATTCCACAGGTTTTCCACTGTTCATTTGACCGTATCCTCTTTTTCTTTCTTTTGTTAGTTTGTTTGTTTGGGGGGGTTGACTTGACATGTTGAAATTTATTGCGATACAGGGCTCGAATTTGAGGGGAAAAGCAACAACACTGTAGGGTTTGTAGCTCAAAATGTTTGCTGTGCCAGAACTTCTCTTCCAAAGACCAGAACCATTTTTTTTTGGTCTTTCATATTTGTTTTTTTTTTAACTGAAAAATCGCCCAACTCAAAGCCAAAGAGCCACTTACGGTGAAGGCTGCAAGGATTAAAAAAGAAGAAGAAAAAAAAACTTAACGAGAGAGAGAGAGAAGGTATCGGTTCTCATTCCTCTAAAACTGGTAAAACTGGAACAGATTGTAAGATAGTGGAAAACAGGATACAGGTAGGGAGCTCCAAAGTGCAGCAGTACAGGGGGGAGGGGGAGGGGGAGGGGGAGCTATTTGAAAAGTTCACAGTACTGGCTTTTGGAAAGTTCACAGTACTGGCTTTTGGAAGAGACACAGTGAAGGGTCACCGTAGAAACACTCATAAGGGCAAAATACAAATGAATTAAATTCAAAGGGAGACTTCAACAACTTGAAATGATGTATTTTGTATTGTAGTCTATTATCAGTCCCATTAAGTTATTTCATAACAGTCTAAATTCAACACGTATACCTGTTCGTACATGTACATGAATAAAAATTTAGATCACTAAAAATGATATGGAAAAACACACTTTATGAATCAGGCCATGAACAGCACAAACAACATTCATTAAAAACGATGAATTACTCATGAGATCACACAGCATTACACAACAGCGATTTGAATGAGGGTTAACGAGGTATATATTGAAGTGGTAAAAACTACATAAACACACGTGAATCGACACAAACACACGTGAATTGCAGGTTAGTTTAGATGTATATTTTAATAACAGCGGTAGTCATTTGTCATGCAGCATTTTTTTTTTTTTTTAAATGATTAAGAATGAGCCTTTGGTTTTCAATGTCTCTTTCATTCTACAATCTAAAGCAGGCCTTCAGAGGCTCGGGTAGGTTACACAGGGCCATGCACTGTTTGCAGGAAGTGCCGTATACTTACGCTTTGGAACACACTGGAGCGTCACCTCTAAGAATTTATAAATCTTAGGGCAGGGGTCCCCAAAGACGTCAACATTTACGGGAATCGTACATTGTGTCCAATTATTACAGCTACAGAGGGTATTAAAGACATCGGTGAGGGTCAAAATGGTAGTGAGAGGTGTTGGGGGGGGGGTTTGAATGAGAGGGTCATGGTTGTGAGGTAATACCACGGTCAGATACAAAGCTATGGTGGTGGAAACAAAAAAATTCATAAAAATAAGGTGGTCAAATGGAAGGTCATGGTGGTGAGATTTGCCAATTGTGAAAATTCCTGAAAATGGCTTGCGGGGCTGGGTTCCCCCTTATTCTAGACCTGGAACCTCCCAGATATTACAATTCAGGAGGTTTACAGACTCTGTGCATCACCACAAATACACGACTACAGGTTTGGACACAATGTGGACTATTTCTTTCTCCATTTGGTGATTGCTTCACTTCTTTCAAGAAGCTCTGAATGCTCAAGGAGATTTTGAGAAAATCCTGAAATCAGGAAAAATCCTGAGAAATCTCATTCCTGCAAATGGAAGGTCATGGTGATGAGAAGTACTTAAAGATTTGAATGAGAGGTTGTGGTGGTGAGGATAATGTCATGGTCAAATCTGAGGCCATGGCATGGTAAACATAAATTGTATAAAGAGGTCAAATGGAAGGTCATGGTGGTGAGATTTGAATGAGAGGTTGTGGTGAGGATGTCATGGTCAAATCTGAGGCCATGGCATGGTAAACATAAATTGCATAAAGGGTTCAAATGGAAGGTCATGGTGGTGAGAGGAACTTTAGGATTTAGGATATCATAGTCAAATAAAAATCATAAGGATATTGTGTAAAACAGCTCAAATGTGAGGTCACAGTGGTGAGATACGTCAAAACAATATAATTGATTTCCATATTATAAAAGAACAAATGTGAGGTCGCAGTGGTGATGACACACTGTGCAAGGACAATAGGGTGAAAAGTGAAGGAAAAAGATGGCAATAGGATCACAGTACAATGAAATTGGTGCCAATCTGGAGGCCATGTGGTAGCGGCTAAAATGAAAAGAAGTATTGATGGTCAATTTAAGAAAAATGGAGAGGATGGTGGTACAAGTAAATGAAGTGATACATAATGACGAGAGAGAACTGTATTGATCCCTTGCACCAATGTCACACGCGCCAAGTGTCTGCCATGCTCGCCATTTTTGGAATCAAACTACATGCAAAGATTACGGAAAGCATGTAAATGCCGCGTCGCCAAAACTGCGTGCTACACTGTACAACACACGAGGACATTGACTCCCAAAACGGCGCAACCAAGATTATTGTGATGATGACATTTAAGTGAATTGGGTCAATTCAACGGTGTTTCACAACCACCTCCTCAGCATGCATAATTTGTAAAGCGACTGTAAGAATACAGACGATCACCTTTTGGGAACATTTTGGAGTAACTAAGGCTATCAAAGGTGCACCTAGCGAAAGGCTTTTTGAAGAAAATTTCAATTTCTGATGGAGACAATCTACAATGTACTTTTTGTACAAATGCAGAGTTCGAAATACCGACTGCACCACCGGCTAGAGTCCAGTAAATTTAGCAAAGGGCCAGCAGCCCCACAACCGAACGCGTCCTGCAGTGTAGTGTTTTTCACACCATGTGTAGGTCCTTTCCAAGCAATTGTTCGCATGGTGTTAGACAGACCTTTAGTTTCTACAACGTTTTCACATCCGTGCAAAGTTCCAAAACTTACTCCTACTTTTTGTTTCAAAAATCTGTCTGAAATCCATGCATATTGGGGATCCACACACGGTATACACAAGCGTGTAAATCACGGAGAGGTTTGCGTGTTTGTTACACTACCCTAATCATGTCTCTGAATCGAATAACACATTTGTTAAAAAAAAACGCGCCAGAGATAAGATGTCTTAAAGACAAGGCTCCTCATCAATCATTTGATTCAAAGAAGATCAATTCAGAAAACGAAAAACAAGTGCAAGTGGAAAGAAACACACAAATGAGAAATGTGGTGTATAACACAGTTAATGGGAATGAGGTTGATCAGTGAGGTGACAATGAAAACAACATGGAGTCATCATTTTTCAGATACCAATGTTTTTTTTTTTCCCAGAGTCTGCAAAACTATTTCGGCTGTCGTTGTTTTTAAAAGCATGTGTACAACATTGGTAAGTGTCAAGACCAGTATCCGTACTTTATATGACCCAACATATATATGTACACACACCAGTAAAATAACACACCTGTGAAAGTTTGGGCTAAATCAGTCATCGCAGTCACAAGAAAATAGTGGGGGGAAAAAAACCCTCGTGTTTTCACTGTTTTCAAACATCAGGTTTGGTCTTGCGAGTTCAAAACTAATTGTTTGAATCATTTCTCAAAGATTATAGCTTCTCCATTACAAATATTTCAAGGGAAGCTTCTCCTCATGACCATCTTTATATCATGTAAGTAATGAGCAAATCTGTGAACATTTACGTTTTAAGTTTTACCAATGATGTACAGTTCACACCCTTGTGGTTTAGAACGGGGACACTTGAAAAATGATTTATAAAGTTAGAACATTTCTCGAGAGCATTGTTTTCAGGAATGCCAAGGGGGTCTTGTCACCTGACCTGCCTGGTTTCGGTGTAATTCCCAGCCTGGGTCATGAAAGTGAATCAAGGTATAATTCCCTGCTGAGTCATTTTCATTTTCAACTTCACAGTTAACTTGATTTTTTTTCCCCTTCCATTTTTTTTTGGGTATGTGTACATAAACCAGCCATGACATGTCCGTTTCATTTGTTTTTTGGTTTTGTTTAAATCCGTGTATTAATTGTTGGCCAAATTGGGGCCTTCATTATGCAGCCTGCAAATACGACTGTAGAGAGAAATCCAGCTCTTATAGAAAAACATTTAAGCCCGGTTCATACTTCACCTGAATTTCGAAAGCGAAGCGAATTTTCTCACGCTACAATTGAGAAAAAGCGCATCCTGAATTGTTGCATCACCAAACTTTACTTTGCATTCGCTTTCGCGTTAAGCATGAACCGGGCTTTAGTCAACATAAAAAAAAAGGTTTATTTATTTTTTTGTGCTCCTTTTTTTCTTGGTTTTTTTTGGGTGGGATGGTAAGGTTTTTTTTTTTTTTTTTTTTAAGGGTGGTTGGGAATTCGGTACAAAAAAAGCTGCCAACCTAAAAACGTAAATTTCTTTTTGAATAATGCTCACAAAACCAGTCTGTAGTCAACTTGGGGGAGTTAAATAACACACTACATCAAACAGCCATATCAAACAAAGAGAAAACAATTGGCACGCATCATAAAGACGTTTTGATCATCGTATGTTTTGGATGACACCTACAGGGTGAGAAACATGCTTTGACCGTACCTTTGTGACACGATATCGAACGACAGCGGCTCAAGGCAGTTGGTGTTTTTGGAGTTGGCCCGTGGGCACGTCTCCGTGTCCGTCCGGCCAAAGTTGGCCGACTCGATCAGAATCTGCTTGCCTGACTGGCAGCGGAGGTCCATAGTCCTGCCCTCGCACACACTGCTATACAGCACGCCCTGACGTTTCACTCTCTTGATGGTTGGTACACCACCTACATTGTAAAACACAACAGAAAAAGATTGAAAGTACATGTACACGAAAAAGGCAAATCCAGAGATATAGATTACAGTCTGTTCTCTGTGTGGAGATGAAATCAATTGAACTTCCAGGGTGTAATATAATGTAGTATTGAGGATTCTGTATAGACGCTCAACATCACCATGAAGGTAAAACTGGAGAATTGGTAGTAAAATAGTAAAATCAGGGTTATCCCAATGTGCAAACTGACGCATCGGCTGATACGCGTAAATTGCGGGCCGGTACGCTGGAATAACAGTTGATGCAAAAAACAAAAATTTAACATCAAATTCGCATAAATCATAAAATAAAACAGTTTAAAGTGCTCCAGACTGCACAGTAAAGTTTTTAAAACCAAACATAAACATCGAGTAAAAAACCTTCCCAGGACCTCATTTAAATTCAGTGTGCTTCGGCCAAACTTGCAAAATTTGGGTCCAGAAGGCCCCACAATTTTGAAAAATTATGGGGAGAACCCTGTAACGTCTTTCTTTCCTTGGGCGTCTGTACATTTTATTATTTTTTTTTCAGAAGTTTCGACGTCACAGGGAGATCTTGGAGAAAACAAAATCTTAAACCTGGTCAAATCCTGGCAGACAAATCAAAGGCTTGTAAAAAGACTTTGATCTACGAGTGGAAGACATGGTGAGAAAAGATTTCTTTGGCAACAATAACATGTTGAAGGTTGGACTGGGAAAAAAACTGTGCATAATTAGTCAATGCCCAACTCACAGCCGCCTCACATTTCCTAAGTGGGGATTTATTCAAGTTGTGTTGTTCTTCCCGGTACCCATCGCCTTCCCCCTTCCCAATATAGAAGAAAATCGGACAAAGTTTCCTGATTAAGATACTGCACCTGCATATAAATAGACCCGATTCAGGTCAGTTTAATTTGCCACAGTATCAAAATCAAAGACAAAGTAAACGGGAAGTTAAAGGTAAAATATAGGATTGCTAAAGCTGATAGTGCAGTGTTCTTGAATACATTGTGTGATTCAATAATACATGAAAAATCAAACCTGTGAGAATTTGGGCTCAATACGTCGTCCGAGTCAGGAGAAAATAGTGAAAAACCATGCAGACTTTTCAGCTTGTAAACACCTTGTCCTTAATTTCCATTGTTACAATCGAAATTAAAATCAAGGTCTTCAAATTCTATATTCTCGACTTTGACAGTATTTCAGACAAAAACAATTCTACAGAAGATTGGTACTGGTTTGAGCTTCATAATCAGTAAGTTTTCAGACTGATACTGATAAAATTGTTTTTGATGAATACCTATCCTGTATACTACCTTTAAGAAATATATAATTATTTGATAAGACTGAAATAAAGAATAAGTATGGACAACTGGTAAAACTGCAGAGGGGCAGAGTTTGTAAGGATATGCAATTAAAGCCCCAGCTCAACAACATTGGTAAGAGGAAAAACAAAAATGTTCACAGATTTACATATACCTTGTAACACGGTATAAAGATAACGATGGTAGAAAACTTTCCTTGAAATATTTCTGCCTGAAGTGTTATCGTTTTTTAAATAATAAATGAAACAAGATCGAAAATTAGTTTTCGTCTTAGTAGAAGAAAACTCTGCCTACAGGATTGCGTGCAAAAATGCTGAATGTACTTTCACCGTTTTCTTGCAAATGAAACAACGAAATGAGCTGACATTTTCACAGGTTGGTTTTATTACAAATATCTTGATTTGTGCAAAGAATGGAAGCATTTACAGTCAGTTTACCAATGTTGAGCTGGGGATTTAAAGCAAAAGAGACTTACCAACTTCTTTCTGCACCAAGCAGAGCACCAGTAGCAGCCAGCACACCTCTCTCATCAGTACAGTCCTTCCCCTCTTTGGCCAGGTGGCCATCTTGAAAAGCAATAATCCCTTCCAACCTCACTCTGACACCACCTTCAAAAATATTCCCCCAGCAGAAGAACCAGAGTCTGTCAGTTTTCACTTTCCGTGCATCAATGGCGTCCTACAGCAAGGACCGACATCAGCAGTGATGGGACCACGAGTTTGGTATTTCCAGTCCGACAACGCCGGCGTTGATTGAGATACTAAAAAGGGGTCACAGGACTAATCCAACAACGCACTCGGCTACAAATATAGAACCCAACCCTGTGGGTCGCAGAGTCAGTCCGGTTGTGGTTACACGGTGTGTCTGTGGGAGATAAAAAAGTGTACAGAGTGGAGATGAATGGGGGTGGTTATTAAACTCGGAGATGGGACAGGAGGAAAGTGACTCGTCATTGTCACTGAATATGCCAGTCTCTTTCTGTTGATCCCTCGGGGCTGAGGACAGGTTGAACTCATGAAAGTTAGGGTCATCCAACTTTCAGAGATTACTGTTGGAGGTGATGGGAGGGAGGAGACATGGAGAAGTGGGGTAGGGTTGTTCCAATAGCTGTGGATCTTTTAATTTTGAATTATTATACGGATAGGCAGTGATGAAGTTTATCAGGAACATTTAACTGTGAAAAAAAAAGTGGATTGGAAAAGAATATTTTGGAAGTTCGTCAGCAACACAACCTAAGGCAGGTTTTAACTTTGTTGAATTATTTTTCAGCTATTTGGTGCTGTCTCTTTGTTAGTTCTTTTTAATAGATTTTTTGATAACTGAACAATCAAACCTGAGAGATAGAAACAACAGACCAGACATTTCATAACCGTTTTCACGAAGTGACAAATGTGTCAAAAAACAAAAAAATACGCATATCAGTTTTGGAACAACTTCTTGACATACTCAATTGTGTTAACATTTCAAGCAAATTTCAGGGCCTAAGACGTACAGTAATTAACATGACCAATGGATCACTAGATTTGCCATTTTGCGTTTTTAAGAAGTGACGAACCAAGATTTGCAACTTTACCCATTGAAATACAGTGCTGGCATGGTGCCAAACACCTGTGGTCTGTCTTTTGCATTTTAATAAAGCGACAAATCTGTTGACCTATTTAAGTTTAGCATTTTCACGAAGCAACAAATCTCAGTATTCATTGGTTTGTACTCAGCACTCTGCATGCAAATCTGTTTTTGGTGTTTTTTTTCACAAAGAAATGAATGTGTTTAGGAATTTTAAAACACATTCATTTCTTTGTGAAAAAAAACAAAACCCAAATAACTCATGAAAACAGTTCCAAAATTGAAAACATGTTGACACTCCTGCTCAAATGAAGAAGTCAGCTTTATTTTGGTAGGGAAATTGAAATGAAAAAATAAACTTAACAAGTGTCTGAACCAGCAGTTTGAAAAATAGTATATAACTCCAAATGCGATTTTCTCCAAACACAGTATAATGGCTGTGTTGCAGATTCGTCACTTCGTGAAAACTGAGACGATTTGATGATGTGACCTACATGTTACCCAGATCTGAACCATTCAGATACACCCAAGAAGCCAGAGTCATGCCACAAAATATGTATACATTTGCAGGATGAATGACTCCAACTGCCTCCTCTACCTTTATCATGCTGTCACCATCTTGGTCATGTGCCCTGTATCCATTAACAGTAATAGATGCTAATATTCATTGCACAAAAAGTAACCAGACTATTTGCCCTTCCAGCCTCGGTTTGGTCACATTGGTTTGAATGGGGGACAATCAAGATGGCCGCACCATGATAAAGGTCTATAACCAAACTTGTAGAGATTTCACTACAGGCATTCTGGCCACAATCTGTCAAAGGATCAGTGATTTCTTCCTCCATGGTTCCAACCATAGAGAAATTTTTGACCATGGAGCAATAACCAAAACACCCTGTCCACTTGCATTCAGCAGAATAATGACCCAGCACTTCACATAGGCCGCTAAACAACATCAGACAATTAATCAAAAACCACAATTCAGCCTGGTGCAGAAATGGCACTGGCCAACCACACAATATAACTGTATAGAATTATTGTTTGCGGTCAGGTCAAATGGATTATGACTGCTGGCTTTTTTATGACCCAATATTGGTCCATCAAGCCATTCACACTTCTCCAGGTCAGTAATATGCAAATACTGAGCACTCAGCACTTAATTTACTGTGCTGTAGTGAAGTTACATGTAGCAGCCTGCTCTTTGTATGTTCTATAATAAGACCAGTGTTAAAGACAAAGTATTTATTAAAAAAACAAAAATTCATTATAGTCTAGTAAAGTTAGTGGGAACACCATGTAGCAATCTCTCTATGAGTTGTGGTGGTTCCAAGGACCTGCTACCAATCTAGCGTGCTTCAGCCACACTTTCAAAATTTGGTTCCAGAATGCCCCAGTTTTGAAAAATCCTGGGGAGAACCTATGTGTAGCCAACTGCTGCAAAAGTTACATTTCATCCTGTATAATCCTAGATTTACAGCATGCCCTGGTAGGACGTCAGTCTCCGCTGCACTGCCACTGTAGTGCAACGGAGACTGATGTTCAACCGGGGCTAGATGTAAAGCCTACTACCCTGACAATTACTGTTAGTCACCGATCAAGTTTTCACAAGGAATCGGCAGTCGACACGAATGCCAATACTGCACCGTTCCCCCTCGCTTGGCATCCAAGAAACAATCAGAAGCTGACATCGGAGCTTGAATGAGTCTCATCCGGAAGGACGAGAACTGTATAATAGAAATCCCTTAGCATGGGGGGGGGGGGGATGACGATGAAACTGTAGACAAGTGTTTGCGTGGATCAATGAAACTTAAGTGCACGTCTGGAATTATTGACCATCAAACTGACAAAATGCAGGATCCTGATATGGACCATTCCTTCGGGGTTGGCATTGATTCTCAAACTTTTTAAGTAGCACAGAAAAGCACTTTAAACCAGTTGCCGCCGGGAATCTTCCATTTTTTCCTGTCCAGCCTGTCGGGATTGTTTTCTCGGAATCATTTTTCTTTGAGAGCACCACTGGAACAAAGAAACCTTGACTTGACAAAGCCAAGAGAACGAAGATTCTCTTTGAAGCATCAACATTTTGGGTTTCTCTAGCAAGAAAATGTAAAACTCCTGCAACGTGAATTGCAAAACCTCGGCCGTGTGCCACGGCCAACGATTGGTCATACATCCGGAACTAAGGCTGGAAAGTCGGTTCACTCAGACTTACCTCCAATTGAGCCAAAGCACAACGAAAAGACAATGTCTGAAGCCTCTTGATGCCACGTAATCCTCTTTTTGGAACAAAAAGATAAAGTTCTGATCTACATGTGCAACGTACATTGTAGGCCTCATATTATATTGTAAAAAACCTGTGATCTAGCCTCCATGATCTAAGTGTAGATTTTCTTAAAATACAAACTCACAGTATGTAGCTATTTGTGGATTGTACTGCAATAATGTCAACATAACAGCCATTACTAAGTAAAAAAATTCCCAATATCAAAAGACAGAGTCCCCATCTCAACTTTGAGGGTAAAAAGTTACACAGTCTGTTCATGAGCTGCAGTAGAATTTGGAAGACAAAATAGAAAACAGAGGTCTTTTTAAACCA
This sequence comes from Marthasterias glacialis, assembly GCA_911728455.2. Taxonomy (NCBI): domain Eukaryota; kingdom Metazoa; phylum Echinodermata; class Asteroidea; order Forcipulatida; family Asteriidae; genus Marthasterias; species Marthasterias glacialis. Next base: position 25,127,235 of record OU452225.1, read on the forward strand.
CACACCACTTCTTCAAGAACAGACTGGTGTACTATATAAATTATTAATAATATAGGGCCTCTACATGAACTACACTGATGATGGGTTACTATAAACCAAAGTTTGTGCACACAATTGGCAATATTTTCTTGTTAACCCCTGATATAGGCTAACGTAAATCACAGCTGATTCTGCATGTGCATATGGAATGCAGCCAAATATTGGAACCTGTACTCAGTACTTCAAGTTCAGTTATTAGGAAAATTTTCTTTACTCTCCAGTAAAGCTGCCCAACAGCTACAAAATAATTCTGAGGCAAAGACAAGACACTGGGTACCTACTGTGTGATGTACATTATGAACAGGAAAGAAGGTCAACGAAAAGTGATTTACAGCCACCAGGAATGTCCGAAGGCCAGACCTGGAGTCTGCTCCATCGTTAATATTTTTTTGTCAATCAGTGATCGGGATATATTTAAATGCTGGAGTTTTTTTCTGTAACTGTTTTATGCTGCTGTTACAAACATGTGATGATTGCAACATTTGTGGAACACTAAATAGCAGTGGATCTCATAAGGGGGTTACACCCCTATGTTCCAACACCCTTAATGTATTTCCTAATCCTAACCATAACCCAAACCCTTACCCTAGGGTTTAGATCACGATGGGTTATTGGAACTTAGGGTTGTCAGAACATTATTAATTATCACACAAGCATGAGTGGAATACAGAAAAATATAGCGCTTCTGAGTCCCATATCCAACAAGGCCACAGGCCGAGTTGGGTATGGGACGCAGGCGTGCTATATTTTGTTTATTCAACGGGCACGCATGTGATGACAAATTATTTCAAGCGAGCGTGCCACTTTGCTTTACATTGGAACAGGGATCAGGAATACCAAATACCACCATCATCAGAGTCCAGCAATTTGGGTGTTGCATTATACCATATTGGATTTTGTTTGGAGTGAGGACGGATCCTGGTAAATCACACAAGGGAAATAGTTCGGCTTGTTAGGAATGTCAAATTCATAAAAGTTCCTGATTGGTGGAAAGTAGAGCACAACAAAATAAGTATTAATGCCAGTCTTCAGAATTTGTTTTTCTTCAAAACATTAAGTATGGTATTTTATACATGCATCCCCTTCTCCGGGCAAATTTGAGTAAAAATATTCTAAACATTCAACACATTGGAAATTAATACACATACCACATCCATGGCTGACAAATTGTGAAAATTCCTCAAAAATGATCCAAAACACATTTCGCCTTGAACAACTCCTGCATGTTATTTTTCCCCCACCAACTACCAAGGCAGCATCAACATCAACACGCAATTGCCCACACAGCAAAATAATAATCCAAAACACTAAAATAACACAACCACACACAAGTTACCAACATCTGGCCGACACACACACACATGCAGCCAAAACCAAAGTGCCAGAATACAGTTCCCAATATCATAAATTCTCTTTATTATTTACAACAAGGGGGCTTAATCTGACTGTGAGTAGGGAAATCAAATTCCAAAAGAATGAGTCATCGACAGCGGGGCATGAACTTGGGTTGCCGTGGGTGCATGCACGGTAACCTGAAAGGGGGGGGGGGTTTGAACTGTTCAGTACACTCCAAACAAAACTGCAGAGTTTGTTAGCTTTTTATATTGACTTCATATTTGAGTGAATCATTTTGGTGAATGAAATGTTTGGAGAGCAGATTCAACAGGAAAGTACAAAGGTTCACCGTGGACCTCCTTCTCACGATGATAGTGAATCACTACCCAGTATTACTTCATGTCAATGTGGGCATGTTTTGTTTTAGGATTAGTACACCACCTTCTTGTGTACATACCATGTGAAAACACTGCACCCTATTTCACATCAAATCCTAGATCGGTCTAAAATGATTTACCCAAATGATGTGACATTTACTTGGCCAACGACGACAATGTGCTTCTTTTTTGGTATACATGTACATGTAGTTTTAAAGCCCCAGCTCAACATCGGTCAGAAAAAAACCATATTTTTAGCCAATGGAATAAAAATTTCTATTTGTTTTTAATTTTTTTTATTTTATTTTTTTTTTTTTTTTATATTAATGCGGACAATAAAATGTTATCTATCTATTTATTTATCTATACCTTACATGGTATAAAGATAATGATGGTAGAAAACTTTCCTTGAAATATTTCTGCCTGAAGTGTTATCGTTTTTAAATAATAAATGAAATACTCTGCCTATAGGAATGCGTACAAAAATGCTGAATGCATTTTTACCGTTTTCTCGCAAAACGAAACAACGAAATGAGCTGACATTTTCACAGGTTGGTTTTATTACAAACATCTTGATTTGTGCAAACAGTGGAATCATTTACAGTCAGTTCACCAATGTTGAGCTGGGGCTTTAATGCGTTTGGCGGTAGACAAAAAAAAATGTCCATGCGATGCACAGATATTGACTTCAGCGAAAGTCTTTGGGTTTTATGAACCTTGGCATGATTAAACAAAGTGCTAAAACTCGTCTTGAGACAAGTTAGCCGATGAATCAATATAAATTGCTGCCTCTTTTGCTCTACGATTGCTGCATGTACAGTTCATGTGAAGTGAAGTCACAATACGTCTACATTTTCAAATAAGTTCTCACTGTAGGCCTACATGTGGCGCTAATCACAAATCATATGAAACTTAAGACAGTACTTGGGCGTACGGTGCGAACTGGAAACTGTAATAATACCAGAAGGCAGACGCCGGATGTATTTAAAAAAAACAAACACTCGCACTGCACTCTTAAAATCTTTTTAAAAATAAATGGAAATAAATAAATAGGTCTACAAATTGAAAACAACCTAATCATGCCCAGGTACGATTTCTTCCACTTGGGTGGGCCTAACATTACCAACTAAAATTCAACATCATATTTTAAGAAGAAATGAGTAAAATTACAATGCAACAATTTTTCAGGGAGCTGATACAGGATGCTTCTGCCAGGTAAACTTTATCCGTACTTGGCAAACTTTTTGCCAATGACAAAACCGAAAGAGGGGGGGGGGGTGTGTCAGAGGGCTGGAGCCACACCCCCCCACTCAGAACCCTTGCCCCCCCCCCTCCCCACTCAGAACCCTTGCCCCCCCCCATACTAGATCGGAAAACCACAAATAAATGGGTCGATACATTAAAAATCTCTTCTCCCCAAATAATGTCTTTTCCCCCACTTGCCCCCCCCACCCCGCCAATGAAAATGTCACTTGTGAGCCACGAGTTTGACACTAAAACAATTTGGGCTTTGGTATGGTGGGAGCATGGGGGGGGGGGGGGGCGGGAACTGCAAATAACCAGGCCCGATTGCTTCGCTCTTGAAAGGGCAAGGGCACCAAGGCATTTTCTTCTTCATAAAGGACACCTCCATGAGGCAATTGCAAAATTCTACTGAAACATTTCAAAGGGCACCAAGGCAATGACCAGGGGCAACAATTGCCTCCGTCAAGTATTTAGCCTGAACAACTGTTCTGTTTACATAGCCAGTACCTACACAGGGACCAGGCTGGTTAAGCCAGTGGAGGACCCTTGGTCATTAACAAAGTAAGCGCAGACACTATACCATGGTAAAGAGTACAATACATCCTAGACCATGCGTAAACCCTTAACTTCTTTTATTCCCAGCAAAATAATCCCCACTAGGGTTGCCAGAGTTCATGCCCCACAGACATCAGCAACTTCAGTTTCTGTCTTTTTGTTGGATCCACGTCAATGGAGTCAGATTACTCTCAAGTTGTGACAGCTTTACAACACCTTAGATAATAACCAGTGGTGACTCATGTCATAAAAATACACCTTTTGGAAACTCCAGCGAGAAGGATCTTGTTTTGCTTCCAAATAGTTGTGGGAGAGAAAAAAAAAGTCTTTCAGAAGTTTTTGTCTTTTTCTTTTACATGAAGAGAGTTCGACAGCTGCAATTTTTTCTATACAAGGGGAAAATAATAAAGTCGTAAATCTTGGTGGCTTCACATTCATGAGCAGCCTGAACAAAGCTCACCGGAAAGAGACTTATATGGTCTCAAATATGGGGAAAAAAATCCCTGGCAGTAAAACGATTTACATACGGCTCGCAAGGTTTACTGACGTCATCTCCCAATCTTACTTTTTTACAATTAGTCTGGGTTTTTTTTCTGGATTTTTTTTTTTGGTCTCCTTGAAAAGTGTAAATTTATTGAATACGTAAGTCTCTACAGCCAAGTTCATGTCTTAGTTATTCAAGTAAATGTATTTTAAATGAAACCATGTTAGCAATTCAGTTAGAGTATCTGAATCCAATCTACAGCAAGTTCTCTTTTCATTACATGTGGGGGGTGTCTACACACTACAGTAGCTACTGACTCTGTTGCAAACCAGACGACAACTTTGTTTGCAAGAAAGAGGCAGAGGTCTAGCACACAAAAAACTTTGTTCAGTGTTTTCCACACATTAATCTGCGCAATAACGTTTGTCCAAAGGGAGGAAATCGGCTGATCAGCCGACAAATTGCATGCCTGCACGAGCTAGTGAAACAGAAAAGGGAATGCTGCCGTCTGTTTTGGAAGTGTGAAAGTCATTTAAAGCACGTGGACAACTTTAGGCGGGTCATGGCCGAGCGGTCTAGCACACCAGACTCAAGCTCTGGTGTTTCTGATCAGCAGAGGGTGGGTTCATGTCCCGGTCTTGACACTTCTGTCCCTAAGCAAGATACTTAACCATTATTGCTTCGTTCTTCGGATGGTACGTAAAGCCGTAGGCCCTGTGTGTTGTGTAATGCATGTAAAAGAACCCAGTGACACTTATCGCTAAGAGAAGGGGTTTGCACTGGTATTTCTGGCAGTGGCTGCTGAATGCGCCGCAACACCTTGTAAACCCTTATAAGGTGCTCATAAGTTTTTCACTATGACTATCTTTTTACTTTGTGTGTTTTGTGCAAATCTGTGAACATTTATAAATTACTTTCACTCTTACCATTGTTGTGCACACCCAAAGTGTACGACCCGTATCAAACGTCGCGCTCTTGCCATGGTGATTTTCAAATGATCGGATTATTTTTTTTGATTCAACACGGCAGGAGCGCGACGTTTGAAACCTCTTTAGGAACTTGGCGCGGCAGAGGTTAAGTTCGACCATGAATCGACAGGCCCTGCCGTGCTATTGGCAAAGTTCGGCAGAAGCACCACGTTTGAAACCTCTTTGAATTCGACACGACAAGAGCGCACTGCATGAAACAGGCCCAAATAAAGAAATGCAGTGTACTTGGCGGATTAAATCAATTTGAAATAAACCCAAAGATGCCTATATTTATTATAAACTTCTGATGCAATTCAGGCCATGATACAATTACCTTTGCAACCCATTCTGACACACTACAAGATTTATTTAATAATAACCAAAAAACTATTAATATCCCACATGATCTTTCTATCTTAGAAGTCAGGCCAGTAGGATAATGGGACTTTCCTGTTCCTTTGACAGGATAAGGAGCTTGTCAAGGTTTGTGGAGTCGTCAAACACTGAGGGAAAATATGAAAAGCTTTGATGTAAAGCCTGGATAAACCTAAATCTGTGCTTAAAAACTAAAGGTACATGTACATGTACATTGCACACACTGTTGGAAAAAAATATTATTTCATGGAGAAATTTTGTGGCCTTCAGAAATTTTTGAGGGTGAAATCTGTTAAGTGTCAAATTCTTTGAACTTGGCCAGAAGTCGTTTTTCTTTACACTTTCAAGTAAAGTGTAAATTATTCTCAGGAATGTTTGTATTGAGCAAATTTATACTTTGATCCACTCTATTTGTAATATTTGAACAGCTAAAATAATAGATGACTCATTATATTCGCCACATTTTAACTGGATAATTTCAGCCACAATATACAGGAGAAATACTGAATGGTGAATGTGGATTAATCAGTGTGTGTACACTAACTTAAAATACCTGCTTTTAAATCAGCAAATAGTGTTTAACATTTTTCTGTTAAGCAAAAATGAGCAGGGTACCAGTCACAAATGGTACACGTTGGATGGTATTTTGGCTGGTGACCTCATTCTGGTAAGCATAATTTTGTTGTGCTTAGCTACTTTTTGTGCTTTTTTAAAAACAGCTCAATGTAATTGGGACTGGGCCCAATTTCATAGAGCTGGTAAGCAAAAAAAAATGGCTAAGCACAGAAAAATCTTGCTTAAAAGAAACAGGTTACCAGCCAAAATACTCTTACAATGTATACTGTTTGTGACTGGCTTCCTGCTAACTTCAGCTTAACAGGAAATTTTAGTAGGTACCATTTTCGGTGACCTACTCAATGCAAGTGTTTGTTCTGTGTCTCCCTTTTGCAATTACTCAATTATTTTATGTCGAACTATTATCGTTATTTCTAACTCATTTATAAAAATATTGGGTGTTTCCACCCAACAAGATTGCTTTTTAGGAGACCCTCCGCCACTTAATCATTGTAATTTATTTAAAGTGTCGCATTTATGTATTATTGTATAAGCAAACTGATTGAGTGAAAATAAACAGAATTGAACTAAACGTCTGCTTCACAGCTTCATGTTAATTTTGTATGTTTTCTTGGAAAATAACGGCATGAAAACCTCAGTAATTCTCACTTCCCAAATTGTACTGCGTCTCATCCCATTGATTAGAGCTGTACCTAAAGACTAAATGCAATTACAACTTCATTATGATAATAATGCACCATTGTGCCTGCGACTGAGAGTAGTGAAGGCATGTTTGCTCCCTGTACAACGCAGTGGGATGAGTCACTCTGCAAAGACGGGAGTTCTGGGAAAGGCTTTTTATTTGCATACGTTCAGGCCGCTAAATATCCATAATTTTATCATTTCAGGGTAAGAGCAGAAATTTTATGTCGCACTGAAAATTAGTTCACACTGTAAAATGCTCTTAATGAACCACTTGCTGCCCTCAGTTTTTGTGTGTATGTTTAAGTCTTTATTTACATTGTACATGCTGTATTATGCCTGTAGACAGTGCGACTACAGGGTATTGATTTTAAATTTGCCAGAACAATTTGTTTCGTCACCAAGGTCTGACAGAGTCTGAGTTGCTTAATTTCAAAAATTTGTATATTTAGGAGGTTTGCACATTGATGTGAAGTATAAAAAAAAAACAATTTAGGAGTAGACAATTAGTTGATCAATGGAAAATTGATTTAAAAAAAAAGTGAAACCTGAAAAGAGCAACATTGTTTTATTGAGGCCAGGAATAGACCAATAGTAATTGTGATATTATATTTATCTTCCAGTCAATTGGAAGACGATACAACTTGGAGCGTTATTTGATGACAAGCAAAATGTGCAACGCAAAAATTTTAGAACGCCATTTTGCAATGTCCGTATACAGAGTGTGATGCGTGATACTCAACAGAGTGCAATATAGACAACTGGAGTATGATATGGTTTATTATCACACTCCCGTTGAGCAATCTGATTGGAGGATTAGCGCATACTGGAAGATAATTATTAACTACAGAGTAAAAAAAAAAAGGTGATCATGAAATAAAAATCTGAGGTATGTAAACACTCCAATAGTTTCCCCGAACCGCATGTGCATGTTCACTGTCGTGTGCCTTGTTGCTTTGTTTCTCCTTCAATCTATTGACAACTTTTACTCTCAAGGATAGAAATCAATATATTTAAATTAAAACCACAATTTTATAAATAACTGGCCATGTACACGGTTAAATGATGTAAATATTGAGAGTCTCAGAAATCAAATTGTCTAAAAGAATTTATACAATCCACAGCCTGGAGGCATAGAAGATTGTCTCATTAGTCGGGTCCCCAAAACCCATCCACAGAAATTAGACCACTTGCTGTTGACAGCTCATATTACAGGAGGGTTTTTATCTCTAAAGTCCTCTCTCTTTCCCAATTTCTCCGATCAATTTGTCAGGAGATACTTAAACGAATCCCAGGGCTCTGTGCGACTACCTGATAGGCTCCACACAGTCCTGCTCTTGGAGTCTTGATCTGGTGATGAAAGCGCAGCGCCACGTTTCAACCATATTGCCTGCGTTGATTAAACGATCAATTGTAGCGAGACGATTGCATTAATCATCCAGACTTCTGATCTCAGGAAGCTTGATGTCTCTATTGGATATGACAGTTCATACAATGTGGGTATGCCCAGTCCCAATGTGAGGGAAAGGGCGTACATATTGTAACAACATAAATAAATTACCGTTCAAACAAATGAATTGGTTTGTTGACTGAGACTTCCTACTATACATGCACCTGTTTCTTAACAGACATTGAGGGCTACCACCCCCCCCCCTTATTTCAACACCTGAAACAGTAGAAGTTCTACAAAAAATATACAAACGAAAGTGTTTGGCTTTTCTTCTGAGACAAAATACAATGTTGACAACAGTCAAGAAATTTGTGTTCTACTTGCAATCTGAAAGCACACTGATTATAAACTTCATACCAGCACCAAACATACAGAGACATATTTCCATCTGAAACAATAAAATCAATAGACCATGTAAATAAATGAATACAAACTGAAAACAGCTTGCTCAAGTCTCACTGTACGATAGCGGTCACAGTCATGAGAGCGGTCCCACACGACGACAGTCTCACACGATAGCATGTACGCTATATGACCAGTAGAGGGCGCGCCGGTACTTTGGTTCTTTTCTACAGTGACAAATACGTGTACGGTAGACTTGATTTCAAGTCTTGTCTCACTGTACGATAGCGGCCACAGTCATGAGAGCGGTCCCACACGACAGCAGTCACACACGATAGCATGTACGCTATATGACCAGTAGAGGGCGCGCCGGTACTTTGGTTCTTTTCTACAGTGACAAATACGTGTACGGTTGACTTGATTTCAAGTCTACCGAACTACTCACTTGTGCAATACAACAAATTTGTTTGACAGCAGTTGACAGGACCATGCACGATACTATTACTAGTTAGCCTTTAAGTTGATTAAATTACTACAGCACAGCATGCACAAAATCTTTCACAAAACCTTAAAAAAAATATTTGACTGTTTTCACTTTAACATGATCTCCTCACTTGATGAAATTATCACAGGTCAGCATACAATTTTTGTAAAACAAAACCTTGAAAAAATCATTTGATTGTTTTCACATCAACAGGATCTCCTAAGTTGATCAAATTATCACAGATCAGCGGGATGGTGTGTTTATCAACTAATAAAGGATGTCAACGATGTGGTTATTAAACAGAGAATATTGTTATTGGATATCAATCAAAGTTGTGGGGACGGCAACACTTTGTCATTTCGGCTGCGACTGTTGTTTCAGGTACCGTCACTTCAAATTGGACACCCACAGATGGTTCATCATTCGCCAGTTTGTCTGAAAATTCGCTAAGAATTCCCCTCCCCCCCCCCCCCCCCCCCGGTTCGGCAATTTATTAACTTCCAAAAAGGAATTGCCACAGTGTAATTATTTCCCCAGAGGAAGCAATGTTGCTTGACACACGGGATAAGGTTTAAAATTAACAGATCTAGGGATGTGTTGGATGAGACGGACATTAACGTGGTTATGAAAACATTTATAGAGAAAATTATGATCCGGGGATAAAAGACGGGGAAAATAATATTAAGGGACCACTTTTCTATCGTCACGTCAGCAATTTTTTCACTGGTTGTAACTTTTGTTTTAAGTACCTGAGACCACCATAAATGTTTCAATATGTGACTGGACATGCAGGCTTATACTGGAAATAATTTGAGTCGATTAGAATGATTAATTCATTTATTTATCTATTTTATTGCAAGTCTAACAACGCAAGCGCCAATAACAGGAAACGAGAAGAAATGTTCAGTTTTTAGATGTGGGAGGAAAACCCAAATGGGGAAGACCCATGCAATCAGGTAGGTAGGGACTGAAAACCCAATCCAGATGCAAGGTTCTCGGCCTGAGGTGGGATTCTAACCAGGGTCCACAGAGGTGATAGGCAGGGGGAAACAACACTTAGCAACTCTTAAAACTTCATTAAAAAAAGTGCACGGAAAGGGCAGGTAACTTTTTCTGTACATTTTTGGTGGAAATTTGAGGGTGATTTAATAAAAAAAAAGGTATATATCAAAACATCAAATAAATCAACTCAAAATCCTGAGTCCAATTTCACAGAGCTGCTTAAGCAGGAAATTTTACTTAAATATTTTCAGCCAAGCAAAAATGAGCAGGATACCAGTTACATATTGTACATGTGCCATGGTATTGCAGCTGGTCACCTCATTCTGGTAAGCATAACTTTGCTGTGCTTAGCTCCTTTTTGTAATTGGACCCTGGACACATATTGGACAACATTACAATGTTTTGAGACCTCACAACAGCCTTCAACTACTCTCAACATAAATTTGTAAGTTTATGATAACCCTAGTCCGGTGTCCCAGACATACACTTCCCACTGTAGCCCACTAGCCCTGGCCAAAGGTAGCACACACTCAGTTCACAACAACTAAAAAAAGTCGTTAAATTTTCCCGAAACACCCAATTTGCACAAAGCATCATTCAATGTTGTCGATACCCTGTGACAATAGCGTATTTGCCTATTGTAGTGTATGTGCTTATGATTGGAGCACAGCGCACATTTTAGTATAGTAGTGGAAGACAACATGAGTATTTAGTAGTCTGTTATTTCAACACAGCTGTACCCAAGCTATTGAGCGGACACAATAGAAAATTTGCATACAGCCTGCACATGAACATAATGGTAGACTTGATAAAAAACAACATTAATGACCTTGATGCTGTGACAATGTCAGAGTCTAATATAGTATAAAGTACCCATACCAAAACAGCTCCAATATGTTACCATGTCCTTATGGAACAATGCTCAGATACTACGCTGCATTGTGTCTGATAATTCATTGGAGGTATGCGTACTATGATATTTATGCATCACTGGTTGTCAGAACATCCTATAGTTTTCAAACCAGCCAGTGAAAGTTTCACCTAATGGTCCGATGAATTGTTGCTTTAGATGAGGTATTTTATTCACTTTCATGTAATGTGAATGTGACTTACTTTTGATTTTAGTAAATAAAAAATTAAAAGTTGAGTTTTGGGGGTAATTTTCTGACATACAGTGTTATAGTGATTATAACAGAAATATTTCCTATATATAATTGGTTCCAATACTGAGTTTGTACAAATTTAGCTTTGAAACTAAAAAATTGTTCATCGGTTTGTTTTTGTTTTACTCATTATCAACGATGTAGTCTCATACCTTTGATTGATGAGGGTCGACAAAATAAATTGACAATTTGTAATCTTGAAGTTATCTGGATGTTGGTTCGAATCCCGGTCATGACACTTGTGTCCTCGAGCAAGATACTTTACTATAGTTTCTTCTCTTCACCCAGGAGTATAAATGGGTATCTGTGAGGGTAGAGGTTGATATTGTGTTTGAAAAGCTTGGCAGCTCGGGGCTAAATACTCCCCAAGGAGCTAAGAAAGATTACGGATTATTTGGCTCAATGACCAGGGAGAGTTGTTATTGTGATATTCGCTATATAAGAACTAGTTATTATTATTAATGGACTTGGCCTACATAGTGATCCTACGTTTACATCTAATCTTACTTTGTGTTCTGCAATGTACTCCAACACTAAATAAAATGTCATCTACCGATCATCATGAACATTCCCCAACCAGGTGCTTTCAGAAAGTCCATTTCACATAGATCTTCTGATCAGCGTCTACTACATGAACCCATCAACTATCTCCTTGTGTTAAAGTTGACGATGGCTGACTTGAAACACCATGTGGAAACGCTGTGTTTATTATCTTGTTAAGAGCTGGTCCGATGCTCCTCGTGACGATCAGTTACAATATCAGATATCAATCATGACTGGATATGGCAGGTGTTTACAGATGACTTTCAGATTGTAGGAGGGAGGATTGGAGGGGAAAGGGGTAAGGGTTTTTTGTTGGTTATCAGCAGGGAGTACCATAATACCGGAGTCCTATATAGGTACTCAAGGCACTTATTATCATTTTGAAGACAGCTTTTTGAAGTTTTTGAATTATGAGACCCATTAATGTACTTCTAAGGGCGACGCATTTAGCAGCCATGGCGAGAAACACTGGGGCAAACCCCTTCTCTTAGCAATAAGAGTAACTAAGTTCTTTTACGTGTATTTCACAACACATGTGACCAACGGCTTTACGTCCCATCCGAAGGAAGAAGCAATAATGGTTAAGTGTCTTGAGCAAGGACACAAGTAGACTTGAAGTCAAGTCTGTAATATTGAGCGGTCTTACATTCACACACACCGCAATGTGCTGAGCACACATCCCCAGTTATGGGAACGGTACGTACAGCCTCAATCCCAAATCACAGACTTGAATAGCTTGTACTCAGCTTTGTACGCAAGCAACGTACTTGCAACCAAAATTGGACGGAGCATTCTCATTGGTTAAGAACAATAACATATGAATATTCATGATACATCTTTCATCCTATGCATTACACCAACACCGTACTGGTGAAATCTCATCTGTCTCTATAGAAACTGATGCATACATGTAACATACAGCTGCATTTGTGAATATTAATCAAGAAAACATGTTAATCAAGTCGTTAGCCACGGACCATTCGCTACGTACGACTGTTGCATGAACGAATACCGTCCTTAAGCCTGCAAACGTTGCATGAACGGACGCATGCATGGGGCTATTAAACCTTATTATACTGACGGCGTTCACGAACAACGTACGACTTCTAACGACTTGTCATCAAGTCAAGGACACAAGTGTCAAGACCGGGACTCGAACCCACACTCTGCTGATCAGAAACACCAGAGCTTTAGTCCAGTGCGCTTGACCGCTCAGCCACAACACATCATGCTCCATGGGTACATTTTTGAGGAGAATGATGTGAAAGACACTGACTCTAAATACAGCTTTGAGGAACAGATAACCTGTGATCCATGCCCTACGCTAGTGATTTACTCTACAAAACCAGACTGTAAGATGACACACTTCAAAAAAATCACCAATCTGGAAGGATTATACATAATTTTTTCCATGGGTCATCATTCAGTCGATGCGGAGCATCGGATGATGGCCCTCCAAACACGTTGGTCTCCCATTGCTGTAAGGAGCTCCTCACGTTGCAGGCCAGAGTCCCGGCACAAGGTGTTCACATAGTTGGTTTGTGGTCTGCCACGGGGAACAGTGTCCCTGAGTAGGGGCCCATGGCACCAGCCTGCTCGCTGCCAGCTCAGTATGTCTGGAGCAGTGACCTGCCAGACTCAGCCGTCTTATTCTCATCCATGGGTACCAGGGCACTAATGTAAAGCGCATTGAGACGTTATTGTGAAATGCGCTACAAGAACTGATTGTTATCATTATTATCACATTTTTCTGCTTTGGTAAGCACAACAAATTTCTTACCAGTAAACAGCTCCATGAAATTGGCCCATACAGGCATCAAAATAACAAATTTTCTCATCGTCTGGACCAACCACAACATTTTCCCACTCATCCGCCTACAAGGCTTGTGTGTGGTCCCCACATCCTGGTAAAAAAGAGAAACTGTCATCATTCAATGTCATAGACAGACATATGGTGATCAAACTTCATGAATAAATTTTCCAACAGACTGCTCTGACCTAACAGCCTCATCACCGTCTCTTTGTCTCCTCATTAATCACTATTGTTTTCAAGCGGGGAATTTTGTGGTTTTAGCGTGTTAATGGTATGATACAAATCTATAAATCACCAGTTTTAGGAAGAGAAATTTTAATGCAAACAATTGTTAATGGCCTCTTGTTTCGACCCTGTTTCGAGTGTAATAAACTATGAGGTGCCTGAGGTTTTTTAACATACAAAATATATTGACCACCTACATGTATGCCTTTCAAGTAAATCAAGGTAGAGGATTTTGAGTCTTGAATGTCAGCAATTATAGTAAAGCATCTTGATCAAGGACGCAAGTGTCATGACCGGGATTCGAACCCACACCCCGATGACAGGACCACCAGAACTAGAACACTACAAACACTAGAACACTAGAACACTAGAACGATGCACTAGAACATCCACACATGTACATGTACAAATGTCTGTAGAATACATGTTTTTGTATACTGTGTTCTCATTCTGTAGTGTATTATGTTGGTGTAAAGCCCTAGCTCATCTTTGGTAAACTAGCTGTAAATGCTTCCATTCTTTGCACAAATCAGAATATTTGTAATAAAACCAACCTGTGAAAAATATCAGCTCATTGCCTTGTTTCATTGTGAGAAAACGGTAAAAATGCATCCAGCACTTTTGTACGCATTCCACCAGGCAGAGTTTTCATCTCACTGAGACGAAAACTAATTTTGGATTTTATTTCATTTATTATCTAAAAACGATAACACTTCAGGCAGAAATGTTTCAAGGAAAGTTTTCTACCATCATTATCTTTACACCATGTAAGGTATATATGTGAACATTTATATTTTTCTTCTTACCAATGTTGAGCTGAGGCTTTAAAACCAGATTTACAAAGGTATAACCATTGGACAAAATTTCAGACTGTAAACAATGTTTGCGTGTAATTTACAACACTGTGTATATGCGTAAAGCAATTTAATAAGGTATGGTGTGCACATACAGTACATGTACATGGTATGCGATGTGTATACTGTAATTAAATTTCTCGCTGGAATTTGTTTCTCTGTGCGTAATGCTTCAGAAGTTTTGTGAGACCCTGTTCAACCTATAGCTCATGCATGACAGTGACGCTTGGCCATGTGTGACGAAAGACTAAGGCTAAAGATTCATAGTGGTTTTTTGTTATGATTTTTTTTTTTTTTTTTACAGCAGAGTGAAATGATTGATAACTGAATATTTTGTGTGTCTTGGTGTGGTTTGGACACCATTTTAACAGCTTCTAAACACCTTGTCTGTTTCCATCATTTGATAGATGCATAGAACAATGTTAGTGTAGAGGTCACCGAAACTAGTCAAAGAAAATTAGCCCAACCCCTATTGAAATTTTTCATTTACAGGGAATTGCACACCCCCCCCTTTTTCTTTAAAACCATACCTCCATTCCTGACAAATTGAAGAAATGCATGCACTGTGACATGTATCAAGGTTAGGGAGCCTTAGACTAGGGGAAGACAGTAACAGTAAGCCCATGGTAAGACTAACGTCATGTGAGAAGACTAGTCTTCAAAAAATAACCGGCTAACGTTAGGGGCCTTGGTTAAGATGTCGTATCCGACCTCCACTATTCAAACAAAATTGTCACATTATAGTTTTATGGAATACAGTATGTCTACAAGTATGTATAATATGTAGCCTGCGCCTTAACAAATGTCTCAACGTTGAAAAAATATGGTTGTAGGTACAACTCCTCTCCAACCTTTTCTTTCCAAATATATATGTACTTTCCCATACAAAAATCCCGAACTGAAATCGCTCTTGCCCCTGATCATGATCAGGTAACTTAGCTTGTTAGTTAATAAAGTAATACATTATACATTTGTTTACAAAACAATTTACAAAAAAACCCATTCATGGCCCTTTGGCATTTTGAGCACTACACGAATGATCTAATGCCTGTTTGAACAGTGCAAACTTCTCTTTATTAAACATTGACCCCCCCCCAAAAAGCACTAACAACATCAGTTGTCCTGTTTAAAACCTGGTCAATATGTTGACAGAGTACTTGATCCGGTCCTGTCCTGTCTACAAGTCTCCTGACAAGGGCCAATTGACTACATTAGTACAGGGTACAAGAACGTGTACAATTACAGTGTTTGTACTGAAAATGATATACACTCACAGTTATCACACACACAAAATACAGAGTGCAATGTAGGCTCCCAAGTGCATACCCAGTTACAATTGTATGTACCTGTACATATGTACAGTACAGGTACCCACATGTACCCCCAGTTAGCGTACATGTTCCCGAATGCATCCCCAGTTACCATGTAGAGTGTGCCCACACACATTACACCTTTAGGTAGAGTACAGGTACCCACATGTACCCCCAGTTTGAGTATGGGTACCCACACGTTCCTTTAGTTTGAGTGCAAGTGGTCCCTTGTACATGTACCCCTAGTGTGAGTACAACTACCTATACGTACCCCCAGTTTGAGTACAGGTACCTACATGTACCCCCTCCCCCCCCCCCCAGTTAGCGTACAGGTACCCCCATGTAACCCAGTTTGAGTATGGGTACCCACATGTTCCTTTAGTTTGAGTGCAAGTGGCCCCCTTGTACATGTACCCCTAGTGTGAGTAAAACTACCTATACGTACCCCCAGTTTGAGTACAGGTACCCACATGTCCCCCCCCCCTCCCCCAGTTAGCGCACAGGTACCCCCATGTAACCCAGTTTGAGTATGGGTACCTACATGTACCTTTAGCTTGAGTACAAGTAGCCCCTTGTACCCCTAGTTTGAGTGCAAGTTAGAGTACATGGTCCAATTTCAATGTACATGGGTATTTAAGCCAACATTGGTGGACCACAAAGATGGATTAATACAGTGTAACTGTATGGAAACCCGTTTCTGCTGAGCAATATTTTACTGTGCTCAGCAAAATTGTGTAATACAAAATAATAGTACACATTGTACATACATGTAATTATTGTTTCACTAATTCTCAATTAAAATGCATACAATGTATGGGTACATCTATGTTCAATACATCCAATAAATACACATTAATAAACAGCTTGTTGACCAACAACAAAAACAGTTTCTAAGTTGATTAAAAGAGGAGGAAGCATCCTTTGAGGTCACCTAAGGGTCTATGTTCTTCCATAACTCCCTCCCTCAAGGCAACCTCAGCCTGACGCATTCTTTTCGGTAGAAAGAGAAAGAAGAAAAAGAAGAAAGAAAGAAAAGAAAAAACGCCTTACAACCACCCGCTGGTTTCCCATCAACGAACCAGAGCCAAAGGGGCGTACTGGTGGCAACCTTACACCACCGAGTCATTCCGTAGGCATCTTCAGAGGTCAGAATTTCTGCTTTCTTAAACCAGCACCCCTGGAACGAAGACACCACAGGATGCTGGATCTGGTTCCTGCTCCTCTAATTGGAGCCTCACTGGATACGAAGAAACCAAGGTTTTTCTTTCTTCGCTGAGGACTGGCGGTTTCATTTGAGATTTTTTTTTCAGTTCTTTTCCTATATTTTCATTTACATTTGATGATCAATCACAGCTGCCATTCCTAAAAGTGAGGAAACAGCAGAGGGACTTTTGGATACTGGTGGCCTTGCTGTATGATCATATTACGGATGGTTTTAGTGGTTTATGATCAGGAATGATGAAAGCTCCTTCAGGCCCTTCTGACATCTGGCTCATCAAGAAAGTTGTTTAAAATGATTTCTCTTTGAATATCCTCCTCTGTAATAATTCCCACTGGCATACTGATAAGCCACTGCGTCAAGATTAAACTTATAATTTCCCTTCGTTAATTTCTTGTACTAAGCTTTCAATAACTTATCTTCTTAGTGTTTAAGCACTCGGTACGAAGTGTGGACCTGATAACGAAAGATGTCCACACCGTGTAGGAACTTGAAACACTGTGTGGTCTTACACTCATCCACACAATGTTTTCATGAAGTAGATATTATCAATTTACTCAAAAAGGAAGCATTTTCTGTACAGTATTGAATGAATAGCTCAAAACCGAGTATTATATTAAAGGGATCGGGTGACCGAAAACTAGCTCTCAAAAAATGCTCTTATAGAAATGGCAGTGGTTTTAAAGATTTCTTGTTCTTACTGCACGATGATAAAGGAATGTCCACAGATACACTGTAAACTGACTTTTTTTGTGGTTTGTCCCCAACAGTTTGGTGCTCATTTTGTGAATTAGTTTCTAAACAATTTTTGTTTCAGCTTGTCAGCTAGAAAAAGTATCTCGGTCCAATTTCATAGAGCTGCTTTAAAAGCAGAGCGGTCAAGTGCACCGGACTCAAGCTCGAGTGTTTCTGGTCAGCAGAGTGTAGGTTCGAGTCCCGGTCATGACACTTGTGTCCTTAAGCAAGACACTTAACCATTATTGCTTCGTCCATTGGATGGGACGTAAAGCCATATCCCATGTGTTGTGTTAATACACATAGAATCCAATACGCTTCATCGTTAATAGAAGGGGTTTACCCAGATGTTTTGCCAGGGTTTAGCTGCATTCAGTTTGTGCTGCAGTAACCGACATGTAAAAACAAGGTGCTACATGATTGTACTGTACATACATGTATTTAAAATGTGTTTTATAAATTCCAAAATTGCTCAGCATACCTGTAGAGAAATAATGAGCGCTTTGGGATGCCCTTGGGGTGTGATAAAGCGCTGTATAAGAACTGAGTATTATTATTGTTATTCTGAGCTGTCATTACTTCCTCCATGTTCTGAGCCAAGGACATCCCACAGAGCTTCATGGACATCCCAAAGTTCCAATGGAGACGTACCATTAGACTTTCCAATTTCAGCTCTTACTGAACCCGGACCCTTTAAGCTCCAAATGAAGCCTCCAAGGACGTTATAAATCACATACCTCACAAGACACCTCATGCTGATAGACATTGAGCACACTTTGGCTCTAATGATCACAGGGTTTCTTGAAATACAGTCAGCGTAATCCATGTTTTTCTCCCTCTAGTCTGTGGATTGCGTGTGGCAATGATTGCAGTGTTTAATCATTGTAATGTGAAGTTTTTGTTGTTGAGGGGGGTGGAGGGGGGGGGGTGGGAGACCGCAGCCGGTAGTTTATCATTCAAACACCAATTACACAAGCATGTGATTGAACTGTAGAGGGCATGCACCTTGCGTGTTTTGTAAGCAAATCGCTGCATACAGGACACCATGTGCACTGACTTTGTTAAACTTGGACAAACTTGACACCGGGGCCCAGTTTCATACTAGAGCTGCTTTTAAAGCAGAAAGTACTGCTTCTTACTTACTCTGCTCATCAAAAATGAACAGGATACCATTCCCAGTCACCGATGGTACACATGACATGGTATTTTGGCTGGTAACCCTATTCTTGGAATCATAATTTTGTTTTGCTTAGCTACATTTGATGCTTCAGCAGCTGATGAAACTTTGGGGCCTAGTTGTGACTGATGGAAGAGTCTTGGGGGGATGATACTAATGATTTTGAAGCTTTGAATTCCATAGGAAATCATACAAATAGACAAACTATTAACAAAATGTAACTTGTAAGCACTTTGCTCTACTTCGTACATGTACTAAATGTACATATAGGCCCTACATTGTTGTAATTCTATGTAATTAATTCCCTTCAGTATAGACTTTTGCTCAGTGAAACTTTTGGCGAATCTGTGAAACTGCCCTCTGGTTTTTGGCCAGGGCACCTCCTCAGAATGTTCCAATATAGGATTTAAAATGAAAGTTACTTTTCAATTGTTGCTTGGTATCAGCTGCTTTTTGTTTTCAAACCAGTCACCACTGATGTCGCTTCTACTTTATCAAACTATATTCAAATAGGCCCATCACTTTCATTTTAAATTTTTGAAGTACTACATAAGGGTGAAATACCATCAGAGTACACAAACTGTGCCCTTCCTCAAGTACTTCCTGTATTAAATTTGTCCATGCCTCAATCGCTGTGCAATTGACTTCCTATATGAAGGTAAAATTGATTCACTGATGGGACTGAATCAACAGGCAAGGTTACGATCGATGTTAACTACATGTCATCAAGGGGAGCTTCATATCTGTAAAATATCATTGACCTTGCTGTGTTATTTAAAAGTAATTGATAATGTTCGTCATAATAGCCCAGGGTCGAAATCCTTGGCTATGCTTAGAGTAAGCGGAACATCATATAGGTTAGCGAGAAAGTTTTGTTTGTGCGGGCATGCGTACATGAGGGCGCAATTTCAATGCCCTGCTTACCGTGGAATTATGCGCTTACGGCACATGGACTTAAAATGTGCTTTACATGGCTCCGTAAGCGCAGAATTCCGCGGTAAGCAGATCCATGAAATTGGGTCCCTGGTTACTCAGCCATCTTTGCTTACACAGCGAGCGCTGGAATTCGGCACTAAAACCCTGCAAGCAGTGAGTGGTGACTGTAAGCACAGAATGCCGTGGTAAGCAGAGCAATGAAAACGGGTCCTCTAAGTGTTCTTATCTAGGGC
Organism: Marthasterias glacialis; assembly: GCA_911728455.2. NCBI lineage: Eukaryota > Metazoa > Echinodermata > Asteroidea > Forcipulatida > Asteriidae > Marthasterias > Marthasterias glacialis. The sequence goes on from OU452225.1 coordinate 25,147,356, forward strand.
ATCCCCTTCAGGAACTTAACTTTACCTGCATGTATAATATTTTTTATTAACTCTTATAACGATGTGTGACAAGCTCGATATACTCAGTGCTTTCCAAGTACTGCCGAAAAAAAATCCACAGGCTACTTGGGTGGGATTCAAACCAACAACCCCCACATTCTAGTGCAGACGTCTTAACTAATACTACAGTTGCAATCCTGTAATAAACCCATCCATTAAGCCCAACCTACTAACGTATCGACCAATCACAGCCTTGACAACGCCACTGAAAGTCCAACAAATGTCCGACGTTAAAATCCCATTAGAAAACTAAACAAACCGCCGCCATTGTTCTGACACACAACAACACACACAACTGTACTAACTTTTGTTCTGTTTTAATTTTTCGTATTTCTGGTGGTGCAAATCCCACTGCAGTGGCCCCTGTACAGTCGTGTAAAAGTGGTTTAACACTGTTCCTGTCTGCATTGTTCATGAAAACCATGTACGCTTGTGTGTCTGATACGTACTGTATGGCCGCAACCGAGCCACCGTTGCAATCGTAGAAAGAAAGGCACACCATGTGCTGTTGCTAGGCAGTTGCTAAGGTAGGCGGGACTTAATAAATTGGTCTATTGGCAGCAGGTCCCGCAAACCATTTATTTGATGTACACGGTGTACATCAATTCTACTCATTGGAAAGTCGCCAAATATCCCTAGTACTCAGTCAAAGGAAAACTCAAACTTTCTCAACTCCCTGTGGAGTATGCAAACCCGAGCAGCTAAGTTAAGGGGATGGTTTAAAAAAATATGTCATTTTGTTGTATCAGCCCTTTAAAGTGCTATTTCTACACCTGGGTGCAGAGAAGACAATCATGGTCTGAGTGGCTTAGCTCAAGACCAGCATGAGTAGGATTCAATTCCACATTATGAGGGCTTGGCCATCAAGCCCTAGTCTGCTTGGCCACAACACTTCCATTTTATTTGATGAGCAAAATTTAGTGAGGAGTTACTTGAGCAATGTTCATTACGGTGTTTGGGTTATAAGCCTTATGCATAGTAACTTACATTGCTAAGCAAGATTTTTCAGTAGCATGTTTTTGTACACACAATTAATCAAGAAACACAAAAGCTTGGAGTTTCAAACCTAGTGCTGTGCTTGGCTTTCCGATTAAAAGTTAAAACCTACATGTATATATCCCAGTCCAAATCTAACAAATAAACAAACTATCCAAAAACAATGATGTCCCTATTCGTGCATTCGTATCAATTGAAAATTAACATCAAAGTGTTTTTCCCCAACAAACATTTCCAACGTCACCTCACACAGCCACATGATTTTTTACTTTCATGTGATTATGACAGTGAACCTTTTATGAGAAAGGTTAGGCCAGCATTCATCACCTGACTAACGAACGGAAATGACATTTTTGTTTGTTTGTAAGTTTACTTTCATTTATAAAGAAAACATCAGAACCACACCACACGTCTGTTGTACGATTGAAATCAATTTTGCCAATCCGGGCCGACTAGAAATTAATGCCTAACCCACGTCCCAGGAAATGGATGAATGTGAAAGTATGATAAGATTAATCTGAAGTCACACCTTTACAAATGTTATGCTGACACACTGCTGGCACAAAAAAAAAAGTAGAAATGTTGCATCATATGTATTTTCTCATGTTGCCCTCAATTTATGCCAATTAACAAGGAAGTTATTTGTAATCCAATAAAGCGAAGAAAGAAATGAATTATAAGCAAACTCTGCTCTCTGTTTGTCAATTTTCTACATGTACGTCATGTAGCATTGGAAATGAAAAAGTATGGTTAAAATCCACCGAGATTAGATGGATGCCTAAAGAAAAATACGAAAAACCATGGGCCAATTTATTGAACCTGCCAGGCACATGAATAAATTGCCGAGTAACAAATATGTAGCTCCACAAAAACTGGATTATTACATGTAGGTACTTTTCTTTGATACAATAATGTCTGTCATAAATGACACTCCTGGCGTCGAATATCAAATTTGTCGAAGCTTGTTAAGAATGATTTTATGAGACGAAGCAACCATAATACAACACCTTGGGATACAAGGTGAGGTGGCACATATTGCTGCCAGACCATGCCAGAAACACCGGGGCAAACCCCTTCTCTTAACGATAAGTGTACTGGGTTCTTTGTATGTGCATTACACAACACACGGGACCAACTGCTTTACGTCCCATTCGAAGGAATAATGCAATAATGGTTAAGTGTCTTGCTTAAGGACACAAGTGTCAAGACTGGGACTCGAACCCACACTCTGCTGATCAGAAACACTGGAGCTTGAGTCCAGTGCACTTGACTGCTCGGCCAAAACAAGCCACTAAATGTTTCATTTAAAAGAAATATAAAGAACTTTGTTTTTTGGTACGCATCAAATGAGAATAAGACACATCTAGATCTTGGGCAGAGAGCGTACATGTAGCAAGGGCATTTTCTTTGGGAGGGTTTGTATTTAGCAAACTTGAGTCGAGCCATTTAGTTGACTACCAGTATTCTCCATATTTCAAGAAAGACCAGCGTGTCAAGCATGGAAGCCCACTGTATTCAATAATGTTATCTCAACAAACATTTTTGTGTGGACAAATCTGTGTGCTTAAAGGAAAAAGTAGTGATTTGTGTTTGTCAAAACAACTGAATTTTAGTCTGGATGTACTTGGTCTACATTATGCTTGATTTGGACACCTGAGGCCCAAAATGCTGACTGAGAAATCAAAATATTGGGGTTGGGCTACACCCCTGGTTTTGGAAAGTGCCCGAGTTTGGTTTGCTGGTACAAGTCTGTATATTGTACAAGACCATCCATAGATTTGTGATCTGTCCTACACATACATGTATTAAGACCCCTTATAACAAAATTCCAGCTAACAAGTTTGTGCTACATACATAAAGAAACGTTTGAACAGGAATATACAATGTTCATTGTACCCATCACTTGTTCTGTTCTGCTGGGGAAAAAAATGATGGGAGGGGGGAGGGGAGGGGGACGAGGGGTTTACACCCCCTGGTGGCCACACCCCTGATTTTGGGTAGCGCACGAGTTTGGTTTGCTGATGTACTTTTGTGCAGTTTACAGAGTTTTGTTGTGCAATACTCTCCGCAGACTCATGATCTGTCATGTATACACTAACATTTGAGGACCCTACATGAAACTAAAAAAATTCCTGCTAACAAGTTTGTGCTGCAAATATACAATTTAAAGAAGTGTTTTTACAGTTGTTAGACCCATCACTTGTTTTCTTGATGGTTCAACATGATCTGTATCATTTACTCTCAAGTTTGAAAACAAATCCTTTTAACTGCATTTGTCTCGAAACTGCTCCGGACTGCAAATTGGACAAATCTTTCACAGCGAACCATCTGATCCGTCTGATCGTCTGCATTCAATTTATCACGGTATGCATTTCATTTCACTTTAATTGGTCAGGAAGAGACAGATAATTGGTCTCAATTTACTCTGCACTGGTTGCCTAGGACCACAGCTGGCACTGGGTACCAGCGATTGTGTTCACCTCTACCATGGGAAAACTGCCAGGTTGGTGGTAATATGATGCGGGACACCAATGGTGTTTGAGGTGTCAGTAACAGCCAAAATATATGACAAGTAATTTGTTTAAATCAAGGAGATAGGGTGTGGGGTGCTGTGTCACTTTGGAAGTCTCAAAACAGCTCTGACTTGAATGTTCCGAATTAAAGTTAAATTTACATGAAGTGCCACTGCACAGTACATTTAAAAAACACATCAAGTCTGAAACTTGGTCTTGTAAATAATGTAGTCCACAACTTTCCTTTGATGAACTGAAAGCATGGAGGTAAAAAAAAGTGAAAAACACCTCTAAAAATAGTAAACAGCACAACAAGAGCGCTGAAAAGGGGCTGGTTATGAAAAAGTGAACATTTTTAATTGGCAAGAAGTGCCCCCCTAGAAAAAATGGTGCACCCCCTTGTGCCCTCCCTAAATTTTACCCTAGTTTTGTCACTGAGACAAACATTGCCGCTATAAATGCAGAACTCTTGACATATGTAAATACCCCCAATAAGCCGTGATACCAGCAAAAAAGCAATCATCAGCAAGTTATTGAGCTTTGTGTACAACCAAGCACATAGTTGCTGAGGTCTGACAACTGTACAAGTTTTATGATGCATTCTCCTCTCTTGACTATCGTGACCTTTGGGTCATTTCTGGGGCAACAACAATGACCTTCTAAACATGGGGGTCACATGCGGTGCTTTTCAAATAAATAACGACAATAAATTAAGTTCCGGTTCATTACTAAAACATGAATCATCATAATTTCTTTAGTCAATGGGTTTGAAGAACAATGTCAGTTAACAATAATACAATTTAATCTTGGCATTTGGAATAAAAATAAAAAAAAAAACCACTTCAAAATCATTATAAGTATTCTTGAGTCATCAGGGAATACTTGATTAAAAATATCTGCATTTAAAAAAAAAGTGAAGTTGTTTATAATAAAAAAGGGAGTTTCTAAACAAGAACACTGGGTCTAAGTAGGCCTCTAGCAACCAGGCAATCTTGGTACTCTAGTTGGTAGGACATACTGTACTGCTCTAGAATGGCAAAGGTTGTGGGTTTGAATCCCACCCGAGCTTTTTCACAGAACTTGGGAAAGTACCAAGTATAAGCTACAGTGCTTAAGACACATCGGTGTATGGGTAAAACACAAATAATATGGTTTAACTAAGTACCTACGCCGTAAATCATAATTAATTTCGCTTCATCCATTTCGATGATGTTTCATACTCTACTGGTTGTATTTAAATAAAAATTGTTTTTCTCTTCGTTATGTACATGTACATGATGTACCAATGGACATCACCCCCGCTAACTTACCGTCAATAGTGAAGACCAAACTGTCTGGTGGTCACAGTAAAAGCATCGACGTGTACATCAACATGAACAAACACAACCAGCAAATTCTCCAGTCCACAAGGTTCGTGTGCACACGTGTGTGTTACGTCCACATGTACAATACGTTCATGACAAAGGGCTCTCTGTAGTCTTTACAGCTAACGCACTGGTCTTGAACGAACAATGAATTTTTACCGAAGGTAGGTCAACTCACTCCAGCGATGTGGAAAAAAACAACAAATCTGTTCAGTTTTTTTAAGTCTTTGTCGGAACGAACTAATCAGCAACGGGTAGATCCGGTGCACGTAAATTCTCTTCAACACATTATTAGGATAGGAAGCACTGCAGTTCACCTGCGTGGGACAGACATGAAAGGAATTAAAACAATGCTTGTTTACAAATATGACGACCTAAATTCATAACTTTAATCTGTCATGCAGAAAAAGTTGTTTAATGCATATTATCGGCCTCAGCAAAAAATTTGTCAAGGAAAACCAGTCCGGGGCAATGTAATGTCTACAAAAATGCAAAAATACATTTGTAAATTTGCCTGGTAAACTGAAAAAAATATTGTGCTGTCTACATGCAGGCCTACACTGTACACAGTACATGTAGGCTATGCAGCGGGAAACGGGTAACCGCTAATAAAAAATTCATAAAATTTGACTCGTAACCTATTTCTGCTTAGCAATAAATCGATGTGAAATCAGCTTTAAGACATTCAGCCTTGACTAGAGAAATATATTTCCCTGTCAACCACAACGATAACCAGTTCAGTGTTATTCATGTGTGACAGTTCAAAATTAATAATGACGTCACTGCAAAGATTCAAAGAGAATTGAGAGCTTTACTTTTATTGAAGTTAAACGCAGTTTAGTACTGAAAACAAAAAAGGCTGAGTGGTGTGACATTTCCACAACACTTTTTCATTCTATAGACCATGTCACTTGTGACATCATCTAAAGTTTACAAAAGAGCCACGGAGTCTGGAAGTCCTGCAAGCATGATTTGTACATAGTTCAATGGAGGAAAACATGAAATCTCATTGTTTATGGAGATTGTACTGCACGATTTATATCAACGTTTGACATGAAGAAAGGGGGCACATCTTAAACTTGTTCAGCTGTTACTTAAATTTTAACTCTTGAATCTGTGTGGAAATTATGACAAAAATGTAAAATTTCCCATAATTATGACCAGTGCAGTATCTTGCCTGTCAGAAAGACCCTGGAATGTACGAGGTCACTCTTTTTGTAAACAAAGGTTACATGGTATAATACAATTGAATAAAACGTTATGGGGAATTCCATTATCACTCACCAAGTTAGAATCATAGATTAAGAATTCAATTTTTCTCAGTGATTTTTTGTGACTGTCGTTTGTTATTCCAAAAATCGTATGGCATACAGTATCATGTCATAAAAAATAGCATCGTCAAGAAAAATGGATTCTCGATTCCTGTGTTCTAAATAATGTGTTCACTACTGAATAATATTTCAAACGTTTGAAGCTCTACAAAATGTATTTCCCAATACTTAAAACCTGATTCATACTGACTCCATGAACATAAACCTGTAGCATTGGAAACCAGACACCGCGGTCTGTGGCAAAACATTTTGGAAAAGCCGAGAACACAGTTTGAACTACAGCAGGGCAACTTCTTGTCCACAACTTTTGTCATAGACAAAAATTTCCTTTGAATTCTCCACAGAATTATGATCGTGTTATGGTTGAACCATAGGGGCCTACATGTTTGTACGGAGGCATAGATCCACATGATAAGATCAGGATAAGATTCCTTTTTCTAAACATCTCAGCAAGCACATCTCTCAACAAAATGTTGCCTCCCCCCCCCCCTCTTTCTTTATCTACTTTCCTCTTACTCCTATCCCAAAGACATGTTGACAACCTACTCAAAGTTGAGCCTCATCCTGCAGGGGGAAAGTTCTTTACAGCCGTACTCAGATAAAGAAAACAACACTGATGCCAACTTGCTAAGGTTGTGAAATGCTGAACATAATCTGCCCTAACACTAACAGCAGGAGGCTGTCTGACTGAGCTTCTGACAAGAGAAATACTGACTGTGGCCTTCAGAATGGTGTGGTGCCGCACAAACACTGCTGGTATCCATTTCAAGATTCATCAAACCAGATTATATTTATATTACATTTCATGTGGTTGGTTCATGTATTTCAATAGCTGAGAATGCTTCACTACCTTTGTTCACCTTTCAGGGTTGAATGTTGCAACTGAACAAAAGAGAAACCATGGAAAGTGTTCTAAAATTGTTGTTTGCAATTTCACTTTACATGTAATTTACAGTGTGCAAGCCTGCAGTACATAGTGTCAATTACACTGGTACAACCCGTTTGTTTTGTAAATTTCCAAAAGAAGTAACATATAGCAATAATTCCCCCATGCCCCCCCCCCCACCACACACACACACCCAAGTGTATATTCACCTGCAATCAGGGACACCCTATCGTTCCTGTTTAGTTTGTACTCTAACTTTTTTGCAACACCTCCCATATGTTTTGTACACGTTTGGCAACTGGGCACACTTGGCAAACAGGGGACTCTATATACCATGTGACCCTTGTTTACAAAAGAGTGACCTTGTACATTCCAGGGCAATTACTGGCAGGCAAGATACTGCATGGGACATATGAGAAATTTTACATTTTGTATCATAATTTCCACATAAATTCAATGGCTATTAAAATGAGAGCTGAATTAGTTGTGAGATGTGCCCCTTTCCTTCATATCCAAAGTTGATGACAATCGGACAGTGCAATCTCCATAAAATGAAAGATTTAAAGTATTTTCCCATTGAGCCGTGTACAAATCCTGCCTGCAGGAAGTCCAGGTTCTGTGGCTCTTTTGTAAACATGTGATGTCACAGGTAACATGGTCTATTGTTCCCTTTTGTTGTAGGTCCCTGGTGTGTAACTCACACACAACACAAAAAGGCCCCCCCAACCCAAAAAACAAACAAAAACAAAAAACATTCTTTATCATAGATGTGACCGAAGTATTCTTACTACCATTCACAAAAATTAAGTTTCTGGACTTCTGAATTTTAAAACTTGACCTTTAAAATAGCGAAAAAAAGGTAAAATGATGACCAATATTTCAATCATTCCTTTTGAAGAAAACCCCAAAACCTTCTTTTCTTTGGATCACACAAACCCTCCTAATACATCACCAAGACAAAAAGATTACAAATTACACGAAGGTGTCGCAATAAAATTCCTTATTACATTATGCAGCAGCTTGACAGTTTCAAAGTAAATATTTGAAAATCGTCTGACAGTTCTTAAGAAAACGCCCACCACACTCTCGCTCTGTTTAGCCTGTTAGTCACACCTGTGTAATCCATGGATAAAAATCATTTTGCGGGTTTATTCAGGAAACATACTGTGGTTTCTCCGGCTTTGACAAACTAAACCACAATCCCAAATTGAATGATTTGCATCTCTGACAATGCTGGGCTAGGAAGATTTATTTTGCCCTTTAACTCAACCTCAGTGGGATGCCAATTTGAAAGTGCTTGAGTCATATATACCAGTAATTTGCAGGCCTGATTGTTTCGTTCTTGAAAGGGCATTGGTACCACTTTCCCTTTTATTTCGGAAAAAGAATATTTCAAAAATTATAGAGAAGACGAAGAGAACTGGATCAAGAAACAATGGTTTTAAAAATGTGACAGACTGTGTCTTAGTGTGCTAGATGTTTTCTGTCTGTTTGAAGATCTACTCTGTACATTAGACGAGAGTGCATTATACTATCAATATTAACATGAAAGAATCCCTCTTAAATTAATCAGCAAGCTGTAATATCCTACTGAGTATGGTCTGTAGGCCCAGACATTCGATAGGAAGATGGCGACAGAAATCCCTCAATCTCAATCGGTGTCCTCTGATACATCTAGGATTTGTCTGGGTATGGCCATGCAAAAAACAAAAAATGTTGCTCAGCATCCCCGACGACCCGCAAAAGTGCCTCCAACATGTTTTTGACACTTCTTTTTGTTTCACTTGTACACTGCAACTAACGCAACATGACCTGACCAATAGTCTGAGTAGTCCGAGTAGCCAGCATACTTTCATAACGAGTTCAGGCAATGACTGTTGATGTTGTATAATGTATTGACTTATTGAAGAGGGGAAAAACAGGAGGGGAAAAAGAAGAGAAAAACCTCTCTCCCAACCTGCAGAAAATTGAAATGGAAGGATGCCAAACAACTAATTTTATTTACATGGCCTAAATGCCAATACTTGATGGATAGTATTTGTTAATAATAATCTCTCAATAGACCTGTCACCAGTGAGATCACTAGAACTGGCTGTAATGGAACCTGAATCCAATAGGATGGTTTACAACGATGTATTTATTAAGTCACCTGAGCTCCTCCAGAGAAGGCAATAATCAAATTTCCATCTTTCTGACAAAGCCACTGTCGTCACTTTAGGACCACATTCTGACCAGTTTACATTTTTTACATTTTTTATTATTATTGTTTTGTAATTGATGTAAATATTAGATTAGATTAAACAAAAATAAAATAAAATAGTATATGATTTGTAAGCTTTGAAAGTTCAAGCACAACCAGTCATCGGAGTGACAAGAAACTAGTGAAAAAAAACTTACACTTTTGCAATGTTTATTAAATATCGGGTTTTGGACTTAGGCATTCCTTGAAGGTGGGACCCCATTTTGTAACATTTTTGTTCCAAAAAAATGTTGATTCTAATTTGTGTTTATCAATTATCACCTTTTATTTGGATGATGAAAGTATTTCAGAAAGTTTCAAAACCTTCCCATACCATCTAACCTGACATTTTTGCTAATATTCTTAAAAATTCAAGGTAACGATGTAACAGGGATACCATGCTTGTATCGCATATTTTTTAATATTATGGAAGTAATGAGCAAGTTTACAATGTTCAACAGAAACTTGATGCCAAATCCATAAAAAAATAACTGCCTTCCTGGGTATTAAAGTACACATGGCTGAGAAAATTAAGGATGTCACAATGTAACAGGGACACCAAATGTCACACCTACATGTATGGTGTCCCCATTACATCAGTGTGGGCACTGTATCAAGTTTATTTTACACCACAGTAATTAAGTAAAACCTTTTCATGATTCATGTTTGGTGTTATTTATACTAGGTATTAAGCAAGATTGACAAAGTAGACTAGTAAAGTGGTGAAAAAGCGTCATAGGTGGTAACGATGTAACGGTGTCCCTAGTGTTCCACCTTCATGGAATGACCCACTTGCAAAATAATGTTTTTTTGTGTTACTAATTTCTCAAAAACTACAATGTTTTTTTACAAGCAAACAATATTTCAAGGGAAGTTTTCCACAATGACCATCTTTATATCATGTAAAATATGAGCAAATCTGTCAACAATTATAAATTCAACCTTACTGTAGTGATATGCAAATTAATCCACAGCCGGCGGCGAGCTGCTCGCTAAATGCGAGCTGCTTGCAAAGTGTGAGCTGCTCGCAAAGTGCGAGCTGTTTGCAAAGTGCGAGCGCGTGCGTGATTAATTTCCTTTTATAAATATTTTGATTTAGAAGAGGTTTAATAACAAAGATTGGAATAAAATAAATAAATGTATCAAATAGAAGGAAGTTGGAGAGAGATCGTTGAGAGGAGCGGAGCTCCCAATAAACTTTGTCTTGAGATTATCATTAGTGACTGTAGTCAACTTATTTGTCATGGTCACTCTTCTGTCTTTATTAATAATTCCGCATGGAACAACAACGAACCCAACGAATAGGAGAACTAACTATTTGGAAGCTCTACATTACCAATGTTGTGCATACCCTTTAAATACAAGCTACCTTTTGCACTTTGTAAAAAAAAAAAGGCAAAGCCCATTACACAATTTACAGCATCACTTTGAAACAACCTTGTAGTGGGTACTGGTTTTTTTAAGGACACCCAACATACATCTAACCACACAAACAACAAACAACAATAATGCCTAACCAAACCATTATTATGTAGCTCTCATAATTGACTGAGACTCAATTGACCCCTCTGGTCCATCAACATTCATAGCCTCCAACAAGCCATGATATGACTGGATGCCTAATGGGGGTACAAGTTGGCCCTGCCCTGACACCTACAAGTTTTGTCAGACCACATTATTCACCATGTGAACAGTACGGATTATCTCCATGGATTGACTAAGCCTTTACATGAGGAGTTTGCATTGTGATCTAAGTTGGGTAAGAAGTCAAGCAAAGTAGGGTTATTCTTGAGTATGGTTTCCGTCAAAATGTTTACCTGGCAGTTGTGAAGTAAACCTCACCTACAATTTAGAGCACATGGACAAGATTGGTAATGGTCAAAGACCAGTATCTACACTTCGTGTGACCCACATGAGATAATAAACCTGTAAAAATTTAAGTTCAATCGGTCACTGGAGTCATGACAAATAGTGATAAAAAAACGTTTATGTTGTAACTTTTTTAGAACATTTAGTATTGATCTTGCGAGATCAAGACTAATTGTTTTAGTAACTTTTCAAAAATTGTAGCATTTCACTTTTCAGGCAAATTTCAAGGTAAGTTTTCCACCATGACCATCTTTATACGATGTTTGTTATAATAATAATGAAGATAATAACTAGTCCTTATAATAGCGCATTACACAATAACATCTCAATACGCTTTACAATAGTGCCCTGGTCATTGGGCCAGTAACATTCCTGTAATCTTTCTAAGCTCCCTGGGGAGTATACAGCCTCTAGCTCCCATGGCGCTTTGAAGGCTTTTTCAAACACAATATCAACCTCTACCCTGGCAGGTACCCATTTATACCCTTGGGTGAAGAGAAGCAATTATAGTAAAGCATCTTGCTCAAGGACACAAGTGTCATGACTGGGATTTGAACCCACACCCCGATGACGGAACCACCAGAACTTGAATCCGGTGCACCAGAACATCAGCGCATCTGTAGGCCTAAACATTTATTTTATCAAACTTTTTACCAATGTTGAGCATACCCTTCAAGTAAGATCATAGAGCACGGTAAGATTGATACGCCCCACTTCAGCTGAATGTCAACAATGTTTCAACTGAATGATTCAACTCCCCGAAACAATCAATTACTGAAAAATATTTCCACTACAAAATTAAAATAATTTCTCAACATGTTTTTTCTACACTGGCTCTTTGTTGCGGTGGAATTCAGCTCGAAATTATTTGCATCTTTTTATGTGGTAACATTCTCAAAATTAATGGATTAGGCCTGAAGCTGAAGTACCATATATTATTACCAATGTTCATTTGATAAGCCCTAAAAAGAGTTTACAGAAAGAGAATTCCAACAGAAACTAATTTGATAGCATACTCTGCTGAATAAGATAATAATTACAATTTCAAAAATACCACTCATTCGATAAATTATGTCAAGAATACCAATATCTTAAAAAAAATGTTTAATAATTGGCAAGAGTTTTTTCAATTTAATGACATTACAACGTCAATAGCCTATGTACAGGTGCAGAAGATTTCGATCCTGGCAATTTTAATAAAAGTATTTAATAAACGATTATGAACCAATTTAGACAAAGTGATTGGTATGCTATACAACTTACTAGAAATATTATGTTGGTAGGTTGGCAAACAATGTGAATTTCTTAATATTTTGAGTCAGATCAGTTTACCTCCATTGTCAGATTGTAACAAAGTTCGAGCCATTTGGTACGTGTACCGTCCACATACGACGACAGCACCCCCGGCGGAGCGTTGCCCCACAGACGACGGCCGACCAGCACGGCCAGCATTTGCCAACAAAATTTACCGACCACTCACAGTTTATGCCTTCAGAAACCGTCGAAAAAACACTTAAAAAGACACTGTAATTAAAAACAAAATTACCCTAACCAAACGCAAATACAAAGAGATAGTTTATTCAAACCTTACACAAATGGGAAGAAAGGTGAAACATAAATTTTGAGAAATTCTAAGAACTTACCACCCAAGTCTTCCACACTGAAAAAACTTATGTAGAATTATGACACTGACTGTTTGCGTACGACAGACGATGGTACGGAGGAGGAGCTAAGAGATGGGGGGGGGGGCTGGATGATGACTCACTTTTTGCAAACAAAAACAATCCACGGTGGTAGAAATCGCGCCCTCTTGTGACAGCTTCAAAATATTCTGGAAATTACGCTGGTTATCGTCACACTTAGAGAGCTAATGTACACAATCTGCAATGCGTACTACGGGCGAGATTTGGACGGCGGACGGACGCCAGCCAATTATTTCAAGATGTCGCGAAGGCATTCGACGAACGATGGGGACTGGGTTTGTGGCGACCCAAAGTAAGTTTGTGAAGTGAAGGAGTTTTTCAAGTTAATGCAAACAGTTGATGAGATGTGCAGGGATTGTGTGGTATTATATAAGACCGAGATATAAGGCTGAAGGTCCTTCTTTGAGCCGTATGCACTGTACTGTACCCTTTTCACTCCATTGCAAGTTGCTTATTTTTGTGTTGACCATAGAGCTGTATACAGCTTTATGATGTTGACCGATCCTCTATCCATTAACCATGAATTGATCATTGATGATGTTCATTCATTGCAATAATTGGCATTTTGAATGATTACCAGCTAACCAGTGCTGTAGCTGAACGAAACCAATTTTGTCAGTTGCACTGCAGTCCGGTTGGTGTGTCGTATGTGTTTGTTATGTCAATATGTGAACCCTGTTTATTGTCACATTGCATTTTGTATTTTGTAACAATAACATTAACTTTTATTTTTTATTAAATTTAAAATAGTTATGTTTCGCCAAAAAATTAATAATACAATAATAGGCCCCTAATAAACAACGCAAAGTCACCACCTTTACTTTTTAAAACTGTGTTACCAGTGAGGGTTGAGCAGTACCAATCCCCGCAGGCTGTAGCTGCCCAAGCTGCCAGTAAACAGTAGGGCAGGCAGCTCAATCTACAGATTGCGCACAATTTTGCCTAATCTGCAGATTATTAAGGCAAGCAGCTTAGTCCCCCAATCTTAGTGTGCAATCTGCAGATTGGTCAAATCCCTGAACAAGAAAAATGCGCTTAGCATAAATAACAAATCCATCTCAAGTTTTAAAATATTGTTTTCTGATGAAATAAATATGATGTGTTTCTTTCCCCAGATGTGGAAATGTGAACTTCTCTCGCAGGCATCAGTGTAATCGCTGTGGGGCAGGTGAGTAATATCAGATCGCCTCTGCTCAATATAATGACCGACATGAGAAATGTTTATGATTATCACCCTGAAGATTTCACTTTAAAGCAAAATAAGCTACAGATGGTAAACATGAACAAATCTACAGCTTTATTAGAAATTACCTTTGTGCTCAGCTCTATGGAAACTATTGCGCCAATCCCAGCTGGGTCAATCCCAATTATAGTTGGTCTGATCCCTACTATCGTTGGGCTCATCCCAATTATAGTTAGGCCGATCCCAGCTACAGTTGGGCTCATCCCAATTATAGTTAGGCCGATCCCAACTACAGTTGGGCTCATCCCAATTATAGTTAGGCCGATCCCAACTACAGTTGGGCTCATCCCAATTATAGTTAGGCCGATCCCAACTACAGTTGGGCTGATTCTACAGGTGAGGTGGAACAGATATACCCCAAAAGTTGACAAAGATCTTTTCAAACTGTAAATTTATTTAAATTTTTTGCAGAGAAGAGTCACACTACAATCAAAGCAGGGGGCACTGCGATCGGCAAACAGCTGGCAGAGAAGAGCAAAGGTCTCTTCAGCGCAGATGACTGGCAGTGCAAAACGTAAACAATTTCAGTTTCAATTTCAGTATCTTTACTTTGGAGAAAAAAACCTTGAAGTACAATCTTGGGAGAGGTCATGGGATGCTTGATAGTCTTGCAAGGTTAACGATAACCAGTTAAGACTGAAGTAATATTTACTTACACCATGATGCTAGACCTCAAGTACTTAACACTTCAGTCTGGTTATTTATTGCTGTTCACAGCTGTGGTAATGTCAACTGGGCACGACGATCTGATTGCAACCTTTGCAAGACGCCAAAGTTTGGAAAACAGGAAGCGCGAACAGGTAAAATCAATAGAGACAAACCAAGGCTTGAAGACCTACAATTGTTCTTGTTCTCCTTTTTATTTATTTGTGTGTGTGTGTGTGAATTGTAAATAAAGATGATGTCAAAGATGGCATTTTCCACGATCTATGTATTAGAGGATTTCCTTTCAGTGGAACTGGTGAGCTGGACCACTCAGAGAGAATTTTCTATTGTTTGAAACGAAATGAAACTTTCATACACACACACAGAACAAAAACACGCAGTGCCCAGTCAAAGCATGCACCCTAACCGGTAGTAACCGAGACGGGTCAGTGATCCTAGGCAGTGACGTAATGGTTTTTATGACCTCTGCTAACACTCTCTGTGCAGTTAGCGATTGTTAACACAAGTCGCTTTCTCAACCGAACTCCCGCTGTAATTTTTGAGCAGCGAAGAAAACGGTGAAGTTAGCTACTCGTGTGAACATACCCACAGTTAGTCAATGCCAAAAGAAGTAAAAAATGCACGGAGAAATGTATCATTATGAGATAAAGGTAGTTGTTTACAGAAGCTGTTATCTGTCATTTCTCCTCTTCCTAGGGTACGGAGGCGGCTACAATGAGAGACTAGGAGTTGAATACAAATCAGACAACGAAGAATCGGATGGCGAGTTTGATGATGTACGTCCTTGAAAATCATATGGCGCTTAATATACAAATATAACATGGTTTGAGGGTGGACAGTTGATATTAGCTCCCCGAGGTATTGGAGTTGACAAACTAGTTCCCAAGGCAAAGTCGAGGGAACTAGTTTGTCAACTTCCAAAACCGTACAGTCAAGTCTGCCAAACTTAAGTTCTGTGTCCTTGAGCAAGACACTTTACCATTATAGACCTTTATCATGGTGCGGTCATCTTGATTTTCTCCCATTCAAACCAATGTAACCAAACCGAGGCTGGAAGGGTAAATAGTCTGGTTCCTTTTTGTACAATGAAAAACAGCATCTATTACTGTTATTGGATACAGGGAACATGACCAAGATGGTGGCAGCATGATAAAGGTCTATTGCTTTGTCCTTCGGAAGGGATGGTACTTTGTGGCAATCTGTGGTACCAGTGTATAGGAGGGTTTTAATTCGTAATTGTCATGAAATAAACTGGCCCACGGCGTTAATAAAATTTAGCAAACTTTAAACACTGTTCGTCACTCCAGTCTGATAATGCTATGAAATATGAAAGCATTTATATGGCGCTCTTACAAATACTACAGTACACAACAGTTAAAATGCAAAGTAAGCACAACTTTCAAGTGCAGTAATTTGCCACCATTCAAACGTAATCATTAAATTGAATTTTCACGCCCAAACCCCCAGAGCAACAGAATCGGTTCATTCATCGAATGTTGTTATTTGCAACTTCTGTGTCTTTCATGCGGAGGTGATCATCTTTGGTTTTTTTTAATTTTCACTTAAGTTTGGCAGAAAGAAGAAGAAGTTCCGTGGGAGTCTGCCTCCGAAACCAGAGATTGAGAAAGATACAGGAGCAGAGGAAGAAGAAGAAGAAGAAGAGGAGAGCGGGGATGATGGAGACTTGGATGCGTATAAACTAGATTCAGATGTAATAATATTTTTCTTATTATTATTAATTTATTTACAAAAAGATATTTGCATCAGAAAAATTGTTTTTTTAAGTTGATTTGTTTTTTCGTCTTAAAACCTGAAAGTCTTAAATGGGCTACATGCATGTAACCTTCTACTGTCTGACCATTAACATATTTAATATTCAAAGGGTTTTGAATGATAGTTGCACTATGCCAGCCTGCAATATGATATTATGTTGTGAATGCATCTACACAGCACACAGTCAACCCTCCTACTGTCTGACCATTCAATATCATCCACTGTGGTCTTGAATGATGGTTGCACTATGCCAGCCTGCAATATGATATCATGTTGTGAATGCATCTTCGCAGCACACAGTCAACCCTCCTACTGTCTGACCATTCAGTTTCATCCGCTGTGCCTTATTATGTATCTATTGGCAAGTTCCATAGTTGAATGGTGAAGACTTGCAGCCTAGGATTGTTGAACACTCGTTTGAAGACAATTCGGGGTATGCTTGCTTGCTGGTCATTTTTGGCATGAAGGACCTTTTGCACGGTCTAACAAGTTGATTTTCGGATGCAGGTACAAGTTGTGTTTCTGTAGCATACTTGGTTTCGGAGTTGTGGTCACACAGTGAGCTGGATGTTTTTTTTTCAAATAATTTTTTGGCATGGTCCAATGCCATAGAGCTACATAAAGTAGAAAGTTTTGCTTAAAAATGTCTGCTAAGGAAGTACCAGTTACAAGCGTTTTATATGATTTTGCATTTTGGCTGCTTACCTTTGATGTATGCAAAAATGTTTAGCTTAAGGTCGACTCGCGTTATGTCGGTGATTTGTTTTTTCTTCCAGGAGGAGGATGATGACGATGAAGACTTATCCAAGTATGATTTGGATGCAGATGACGATATCCCGACCTCCAAACCCTCAGCTGAAAACCCCGAGAAGATGCCTCGGAAAGTCAATGCCTCAAGGTCTCGCTCTCGATCCCCATCTGGTAGCTCTGGCTCCTCCTCGTCAAGCTCCCGTTCATCGAAGTCTTCTGGTTCCAGGTCCTCTAGTGGTTCCAGCAGCTACAGCCGGTCAAGGTCCAGGTAAACGGTGGAGCCCGCCAAGGGTTGAAATACGTGGCGTGTCGTGGCCGAGTGGTTAGTGCGTCGGACTCAAGCTCCAGTGGCTGAGTGATCGGTGTGTGGGTTCGAGTCCTGGTCATGACGCTTGTGTCCTTGAGCAAGGCACTTAACCATAATTGCTCCGTAAAAGTTGGGGAGGTAGAGCCTTCTGCTCTACCAGCCAGGCTTCTGATAGATGATACCTAAGCCTACATCCTTACGGACTGTAAAGGGGTTTACCCTGTTTCAGCCCCAGGAGTAGGTGGCAACGGCCCCTGCATAAAACAGTTGATTTGTGGCCCACACCTTGAGTGGCTTACTGGCCTTGTGTGTCTGGCGACTTCCATAAAAAAAAATACCACCCTATTGCACTGCGTAGAAATCAAGTCCATTGCATTGACCATGCTCAGAAGGTCCACAATCAGACGATTTTCTTTAAAGTAATTCAAAACTGATTAGAATGACTGGTGGTAGGTGTTTCTCCTCACAATAAAATATAAACTCTTTCAAGCTTTCTTTGCAAATGAACATACACTCTATCTGCCAAAACATTTGAGTATTTTTTTATTGTGAAAGTAACCCTCCTACTGTCTGACCATTCAATATCATCCATGTGGTTTTGAATACCTTAGATACACCATGCAGCACTTCATATATGTGGTGAATGCATCAAAACAGTACACAGTCAACCCTCCTACTGTCTGACCATTCAGTTTATCCACACAGTTTTGAAGAATTTAGACACACCATGCAGCATGCAATATTAAATGTGGCGAATGCATCAAACCAGTACAGTCAACCCTCCTATATGACCATTCAATATTGTCCACATGGTTTTGAGTACCTTAGATACACCATACAGCATGCAATATGATATGTGGTGAATGCATCAAAACAGTACACAGTCAACCCTCCCACTGTCTGACCATTCAACTTTGGTTTTGAATGAACTTCGCCAGCCTGCAATATGGTATCATGTGGTGAATGCATCAAAACCCGTGCACAAATAATTCTGTGAACAGTTGTTCCAACCATACACAAACCTGTCTGTTGAATGGTTCCGAATGCATTCGTTTCGTTTGGCTTGCTGGCAAACCGTACTGCAACAATAGTTTCTGAAGAAGTTATTGTTGCCTATCGAAGAAAACACAAATCACTTTTCTTTGGCCATCAACTTTTTTTCCCCCCCCCCCGAACTTAGATCACGCTCCAGTGATCGAAAGTATCGCAGGCAAAGTGATTCCAGTCGAAGCAGGACACCAGAGAAGAGGCGACGATCGCGCTCCAGAGAGAGGGTCGACGACCATAAGAGGATGCGGCGGCGTTCCAGGTCGCGATAAAACGACGATGGCTGGCTTGCAGTTCAACCCGTGGTATTCAGGTTTGGGTGCTAGGTTTAGGCTAGGTGCAAAATGTATGTGTCGATTTTTAGTATTTTCCTTGATTTATTTTTTAATTTTTCGGGGGTGCTAAAGATTTGGTGGTATATACTTTTAAAGTAACAGTAAATCCATATCGGCTCAGTAAATTTTGTTGTTTCTACAGCTTCATTTATAACAGTGATTTTTATTTTTATTTATTTACTTTTTGGGGGGAGGGGCTATGCAGCATTTTCATCCTAACACGTGTTTTATACAAAATAAATCTTTAAATGTTGCTTGAAAGTATAGTTTTATCAATTCAAAATGACTGACAGAAATTAATTTTCATTTGTTTATGTTTTTCCCTTTCTTTTCTTTAGGGGAGAAATCCTGCGAGTTGATGATGCACTGCAGTTTGTAGAGGGACACTTTGATTACTAAAAAAAAAAGTAAGATTATTTCAAAAGCCTCGCTGTGTAAAATAACTGTCATATTAGTCAAGTACCAGCTTCATTTGATTTTATGAACAGGGCTATGGTTGGGTTACCAGTCACCTTCCTCTTGAGGAGTCTGGTGCTCAAATGTTAACAACGGTCGAGCTAATGAGATTTGTCTGGTACCCAGTTCCCCATACCAGTTTGAAATAGGTAGAGCATACATATTTTCGAAAGGTTTATGTACACTTATTGCATAACTAAAAACCAATGAATTAATGAGATTACGATTAGGAAGAAGTTTCGTTTAGTAAAGAAGTAATTTTGATCTTGTTAAGCAAGTCCTTTGTCAGGACTCTGGGAAAGTAATCTACATGATAACTTTGACACACACATCTGATATGAAATAAGCGTTTGCTGGAAATTTGTGAAAGTTTCTTCTGTTTTACTCAACTTTTCAAAAAGAAGTTATGCTTCGAGAAAAGTGGCTTAAGTATGACCAACATTGCCATTCGTAGCCAATTGCTGTAAACTGTAGGTATTAATGGCTGATGACAAAATGTAAAAATGCCACCAAAAGTGCACTGTTTTTATGGAATTAATATTCAAGAACCTTTTTTTTCTTTCTTTTTTTCTTTAAAAACCTTTTTTCTTTTTTTCTTTTTATTGTATATTTGGTTTGCGGTCACACCATGCGATTATATCTACTTTGCTGTATACAGTAGATTGTTCTTGTGAGAACTTGTCATGTTATTATTCTACTACCTCCGAGTAGATTTCGGACTTCAGGGGGACAACTTAGTTCTGAAAAGAACTGTCCTGCTTGTTAAGTACTACCTGGCACCCTGGGGAGGTAGGAAATCGGCCGGGACTACTCACTGCCGCGGAGTGAGTTTATTAATTGGTCTCAACATTTTGACTAGCCTGCTCTAGTCATCATCAGGAGATTGTCAAGAACAATCTACTGTTTACATTGTAATCACATGGTGTTGCTGCAAACCAAATATACATTGATACCCCACCATGCAATGCCTCTAAACTTATTATTATTTTTTTCATTGTTGTTTTTTGTTTGTTTATTTTATTTTTTTTGAGGGGGGGAGTATCAATATATCCTCCTCTAATGTAAAAAATAGTCACACCAAGATTTAGATGTTTTTGTTTGAACTTAGTGGGACCAGGTGTGGATTTCACAAAGCGCCAGGACTAGTCTTATCCCGAGTTAGGACAAGTAACTAGTCCTAACGGATAGGACTAGTCCTAAGTTAGGACTAGTTTTGTGAAATCCACTCCTGGGCTCAATTGCATGGCACTGATTACCGCCTTAGTTATGCCACTTCTGTACTGTGCAATGCAGTTGCCGCCTAGGTAGGTTTGCAATGCTGGCAATTTACTACAAGGAAGCGATGTGGAAGACTATGTTTTGAATGTCTTAGAACTAGCAATTTTAGTTCCCTGATATGATTTACGGACTGTACACTCCCCAAAAATACAGTTGTTTTTCTCTCCAAAAGGATGTTTAAAATATCTTGAGGAATTTATGTTGGGGATCGGTGTCTTCACTTTTTTGTGAAAAAAGGAAAACTGTCAAGTGCCAAAGACATAGTTACTTAAATTTAAAAAAAATAGTAGGTCAGCCTTCTTGTACATGGACCTTATGCACTGATGTCATGCCACCGCCATCTTAGAGGTCAATGAATGATTAGACGATGGAAACGCTTAGCTTTGGTCACGCGGCGCACAAGAGGTGCAAATGAGCAACTTCCTTTTGACCTGTGTGAGGGCGCCCTAATGACGTCATGTGCATAAGGTCTATAGAGCGGCTTCACGTGACGTCACCTGAGACCTTTTTCTAATGCTGCGTGCATAGACAGACGCTGGAAATCATTCAGCAGACGACGCGTCAGCCATTGAGTTTCTACATGGCTGGACCCAACATGGCTGTGAAATGAACTTTTCCCGGGGTCCTGCAAACCTCTCTATGGGTGCGTTCGATTAGCTTACATGTGTAAGTAAAACTTAAACGAGAGCGTTCGATTAGCCATCACGTGATACTCGTGTCTGCCCCCGGTGTATGCCACCACAGCCCCAGCTGGCGAGCGGGTCTCTGGTGCCTGCCCGGTGTAATGACATAGTACGGCTGCAGGCTCACGGCGGGGAACAACCTTTAACCTTAATTTTTCCAGAATGTCAAGTGAATACACCACAACGTTCGATTAGCCCCGTGTCGTGGCTACCACTAGTGTAACTCCCCGGTATACACGGGGAAGCTAATCGAACGCACCCTATAATGTAAGTAAAGGTCAGCTTCCTTTGCGCGATTGCATGTCAATTTTCACAGCTATATTTTCAACGCCGTTTCCACTAAACTTGCAGTTTGCTCGGCGCTGTGTCGCGCTTGTGTCAGAGGGGAACGGGGATTTGGAGATCAGATGATACTTTCTAAAAACTGTTTTGGGGATCGCTAAAGGTGTAAACACACCATACACAATAGACCGATTGCGTGACCAATGTTTACATGTCATCACGTGACCTGTAGTGGGTTCTACGTCGTCTCAGCTGATGGCAAACTACGTGCAAATACATGCTGTGACCGACAAAGTCACATCAACAGTCGACTTTTGGTAATAATAACACAATTCTAAGCCCTTTTATTGAAGTTGTATGTTGTGACATTGATTTTTATCACATTACTGTTTCATAAACTACCAGTATTCTATTACAAAAGAGGTTTATTTTTTAGTTATGCGTTGGAGTTGGACGACGATGTAGCCACCCACCTGCTCTTTTGTTTAATGTAGACCTAAATCACTATGAAAAGGGTAAAGAACGTTGGAAAAGTGAGCATTTATACCTAGCCTTGCGGAGTTTCAAATAGACAAAGGAATCACACAGTTTTGGAAAGCCTTTTCTTTGGATCCCTCAGCTTCAAATTGTGAAATTCTTGTGTTGAAAAGTGCGATTTCGAGAAAGCCTCGATCGAATAAACAAAATGCAACAATCATCATGTACCGTACCCCACTTTCCTATGGAGGATATCATGTTTGTTTACATTCAATAACCCACTACAGGTCACGTGACGTGGGTCGCGCAATCGGTCTACCTAACACTGTACCACCTGCCTAGCACATTTTAAAATGTGTGTATCTTTTTTTGTCATGTTGAAGTTAAGTGTTGGTTATTTTTCATACCCGAGTTTATTACTAAAGAATGCTGCCATTTCAACAAACTTTTTTTGTGGGATGAATTAATCTTTTTATCAGTAACATGTTATAATGGTGAGTACATTTAATAAATTGTATGAGCTAAATAAACACATCATTCAAGAGTGAAAGTGGTTTTTGGCATTGAATTGCTTTTATTTAGTTTCAAACTGTGTCAATTATTATTGAAAAAGAATATGTACAAGTAACTGTTGGATTATTGCCAAATAAACTTCTTAATCTCTTTCAAAATCAATTCCCTTTTATCAAACGGTAGATTTAGAGGGAAAGTACATTCATCATAAAATAAAATTCCCATATAAGAGATTTTTGATAAACACAAGTAGTAAAATGACCTAGTAAAAACTTCATTATACAATAAAGCCCCACTGACCTGCTTTTTAAAGCCACAAGCTTAAATTTGAATTCCTTTTCACTAGAGACAGTTGCTATACTTCTCCCCCACAAGTTTCTGCTAACAAAGACTTGCTTCCCAAGCTCTCATACCCTTCAAACTTCACACAGTTGCACCTTCACTAGTAGAAGACGTCACTGTCGTGATGTCATTATGACATCATGTGTCAAATTACATGAAATCAAAGTTTATTTCAAAAAATCATAACTCCTGAACTACACAATGGATTTGTACAATGTGTACATCATCGACAAGGTCTTTAAAAATTATATTTAACAAATGCTTCACTGAGATGACCCCCCCTCCTCCCCCACCACCACCAACTTTTTCTTCCAGTTCAAACCAGAAGTTCAAAAATATCATAATCACAATTAATGGTGTATCATATTAAAAACTCAAATCTTTAGAACCATGGCTGTTATGATTTGAATCTTTGCAATAGGCCTGTTTGTACAAATTTTAATGTATGAAGTTCTTTTTGTTATTGACCTGATTTGACCTCGCTTCCTTCCCAAACCAGAAGTTCCAATAAAGTGCATTTTACTCTATGAAATGGGTTATATGTTAATATTTAACTACTTTATTTGATTCAGCTTTTAATACATTAAATAACTATTTCAATTACTATCATCCCGAACACCTAGTTTTTGTGATGTCACGAAAACTTACTTCTCTTTAGTATTATTATCGTTATTATTATTATAATCATGGGGTCAGGGGTCGAATCTCACCTGAGTAGTATTCCTGTGTGAGTTTGTTTCTGCAGGACTTGGAAGCACAGAGTATAAAGTGCTGATCACACAGCGGTGAAAGGATGAAAACCCCAAAATAATATCTTTACCCCGACGCAGTTATTAAATAATTCATACCCCTGTTATGTTGGAGTACCAATTGTGAAATAGGCTAATAGTGGCTACAGACAAATGCAATTTTTCTTAAGCTTAGGTAAATTATAAAAATGTGCTGCACAACAGAAAAGTGATCGAGGAACAAAAGAGCAGCAAAGATGTGGAGGGAGTTTGCAAAAAGCAGTGCTTGTCGCGTGCAAACCCCCTCGTTTGTATTTCCTGCGCTTCTGGATTGTTTATTCTTAAACTTCCACCTACTCATCGTTCAAAGCACGGAGGCGACAATCCTCACAAACAATAAACAGTGGTACAGTACTTTGTTTACAAGGAATAAGAAGACGACAAACGTGAAAATACAGTCGACACAAAACAAAATAAAAACAATCAAATAAAGAAAAAGTTAACTCATAACAGAAGGCACCATTTTAAGGCATAACAAGGAGAACCACCTGTTCATTTCAGATCAGTTAAAAAACGGTATTCATAACTACACTTCAGTTGTTGTTTTTTAAAATATAAATCTGTACATTTATACGACTTTTCTGTAGAGAGAAACTCTGAACTCCTCAACAAAAATTCAGAATTTCTTTTCAAATGCCTATATCTTGGTTATTGGTGATTTGTTTATATCATGATGCATATCATATGTTGCTTATGCCCACCTCTTCACAATTTCACAATGAGACTGCATTTGTAACAATCACTTGTTTGGGGCTCAGCAACTCTGTTGTGAATGCAGGGGGGGGGGTCTGAAACAGAATGTGCCAAATCTGCCTACATTCATGCATGTTCGAGCACAAAACACTGCTATTTCAGTCTCACAAACAGTGAGTTTTGTTATTGTTCACTTTATCAAAGTGGTAATTTGGTGACTACTCCAAACATTATCATGCCACGTTTATCAAATCTCGAGGAGGCCTGTGCTATAGGGCAGGTTGAAGATGGTGTCCCCCAGAAGCAAGTTATGGCATTATTTGGAGCAAACCGTAGTACCATCTCCATATTTGAAGGTCAAGTTCCTTGAAACATTGGATGTCAAAGACAGACCACGAAGTGGGCGTCCCAAGAAGACAACACCCCAAGAAGACGATCAATGAAGCCTAAAATTGGGAAAATGTCTTGTTTATTCCTATTAACTGATAGAGAGTTTGTTATAATGGCAAATTTGGCACATTCTGTTTGAGATCCCCACCCCCCCCCCCCCCCCCCCGCATTCAAAACAGAGTTACTGAGCCCTCAAACAAGTAATTGTTACAAATGTCGTCAAAAAATTAGTCCTAGTTAATAAAAAACATACAAAACTGTAAACATAGGGCGCATCTGAATAAGCCGTATTTTTGACAGCAAGAGGGCGCAATACTAATTCCATTTTGAAAGTACAAAAATAATTCAAAACATAAAAAATTACAAATTCTCCAAGCAAATATCTTACATTGATTACATTGCGAAAACTGTCCATAAAAAAACCTAACAAGTTGTATATTAACTGCTTTATTAGAAGTCTAAATTGCATCTGGGGTCGATTTCACAAAGCACTAAGATTCATCTTATGATGAGTTGCAAGTATCACCATGGTGATTTATATTGTGACATCACAATAGCAATTAAGATTGATTTGCACTTGAGATCACTCTTAACTCTTTGTGAAATCGAGCCCTGGTTTACACTGTTTCCATCTATGGTTTGACCCCCAATCTACCCCAAAGGGCGCCCTCTTGCAGTCAAAAATAAGGCCCATTGGCAGCTACAGCTGCGGATCTTGCAGCGTGCGCTTCAACGCACATTAATGTAGTGATCATAAAAGCCGCAGCTGTGGTGATCATACAAGCCACAGCCACAAACTCCGACATGGCCTTAGTGTATTTAGTTGCTGCCTCCAGTGTTGTTAAAAATCTTCCCTCCATATTTTCCTTCACTGTGACTTCTGCTGCGGGGTTTGATATCGGCCATGTACAAATCCTGGCCTTTTAGCCCATCGGCAAATATCAACTGCATACTGACGGGGGTAGCAACAACGTACGCAAAGCCACCTTTACTGGTGCCATCTGCGAAGTGATACTTGAGGGAGTTTGGAGGAATTTTGTCTCTGTGCTGTTGGGATCCATCGACGATGTGGCCTGCTCCGATCACAAAGTACTCCACTGTGGAGGAGTCTTCTCGTATATGCTAGATGAGGAAAAATAGGTTTATTTTAACGGAATATGAATGAACTTTTATTATTATAATTATTACTTATTCGGCCCAAAATACAAACAATCATACAACAACATGAGAAAGAACACTACACAAAACAATCTAATAAATGGTGATACAATGTAAACTAGGAACCAGTAGGGAAATATTGAAGGCAACAATCTACATCTACATCTACATCTATATGACAGTGCTCATCAAAGCCTGTTCAGCATCTCAATGAGGGGGCCGATTGCAGCCAACCATGCCAGAAACACCGGGGCGAACCCCTTCTCTTAGCAATAAGTGTTCTGGGTTCTTTTACGTGCACTACTAATAGATCTTCATACAACACACGGGACCTACGGCTTTACGTCCCATCCGAAGGACGAAGCAATAATGGTTAAGTGTCTTGCTTAAGGACACAAGTGTCATGGCCGGGACTTGAACCCACACTCTGCTGATCAGAAACACTGGAGCTTGAGTACGGTGCGCTTGACCGCTCGGCTACGACGCGCCAATACATAGGTCCAGGCAAGACAACAAAAATAACATAAATATAGACAAAAAGACAACCCATTTTAAGATGACCAGGATTAACTTGACAATATGTTGACCATGACTTTTGATTTGGACTCCCAGCCTGGATGCCAATTTCAAAGAATTTAAGTAAGAAGTTTGCACAGCAAAGGAAAGTTAAGATTTGCAGAGAGAAAAAAAGAATGCTAAGCACAGAGAAGTTATGCCAAGCAAAGACAATTTGTTGGGCATTAAAAAACAATTTTGCTTATCAAAGTCACTAATTTGCCAAGGAAAGTTAAGATCAATAGAAAAAACATATTTTTGCTTGAAGGGGCCATCCAGAACAAAACCAATGTCACAACATATTTGACTTTTTTTAAAACTTTGCGTTCAGGTATATCGACCATGTACAAATTCCTGTCCTCTCCGCCCATCGGTAAATGTCAACATGGTGACAAAATTTGGCAACTACAAGAAAGTTAGGAATAGCCGAGAAAATAATGTTTGCTTAGGAGCTAGTCAGAAAAACCAAAATACTTTTCACCCATTCTTACCACTGCAATTTTCGATTTTAAAAATACTGACTGACTCTTCAATCTGTCCTCTTTGTGTGGATGAAACGAAGCGTTGGAGGGCGAGTGCAGGCTCTGTGTATGCTCTGTAATGGAATGTCCCGGTGACCTTTGTTCCGGCCTTTCAATTTCACACAAAAATACAAAAACTCGCGTCATCCGATTTCTGGCAGGGAAACTATTGGCATATGTATACACATCATCCAGCCTTAATTGGTAAAATAAATATACAA
Organism: Marthasterias glacialis; assembly: GCA_911728455.2. Taxonomy (NCBI): domain Eukaryota; kingdom Metazoa; phylum Echinodermata; class Asteroidea; order Forcipulatida; family Asteriidae; genus Marthasterias; species Marthasterias glacialis. The sequence goes on from OU452225.1 coordinate 25,174,795, forward strand.
CCATTGGAAAAATTGCTTATGTGACGGATGCAAATTGTGTTTCTTGTAATTTGCACTCTTGGAGCAAGTTCGAGTGTGCACTATGGTTAACTAAAGGTCAACCATCTTGACCCGAACCCAGGCTGGTCGACCATTGGTTGACTGCTGTGGTCGACCATTTGGAACCAGCCTCAGGACCTTGGTTTCTTCCCTGGTCCCGGTAGCCTTGTTTCATGCCAACCTTTGTGAAGGGCAGAAGGGAACCAGTGACGCTATTGCAGAATGGCGCAAAGTCATGGAAGTGCACGTATCAGTGCCGACAAAGAATTGTGTTTAAACTCATAGAGTTAAAACTAGACTACCTAAAGGGTCGTTCAAGTGTATACGTCACTGTGCATGTGCATTGCTAGTCAGTGGTCAACCACAGTTTGACCAAATGTGCACACTCGAACTTGCTCTTGGCTGATGGAAGAAAAAGAAACACGGATTACCTGAAGGTTGTGGTCGTGTCCACTGAAGTAAGCACTGACATTGTACTTGTTAAGCAACGGTCTGAGACGGGATACTAGACTTTCTGTTGGACCATGTTCTGCTATTGACCATACGGGATAGTGACCGGCCACGATCACGTAGTCAGCACTGCATGAAAAACAAACAAAAATCGAGGTTATTGTCAACAATTCAAATTTGTGATAAAATGGGCTGAGTGGCAGAGAGCCCTGTAGGTGTTTTAAACAGTAATGACTTTGTTTGGTTTTTTTCTTCATTGAAAGTAAATGACTTGTCATGATGACCAAGCAGTCAGGAGTAAATGGGTACCTGTGAGGACAGAGATGGTTCTTGTGATTGATTTAGCTTGGTGCACTACATACTTGGCAGCACACAGGCTGTAAACCTGTGCTAATTTATTATTATTATTATTATTATTATTAAAAAGATTTATATAGCGCATTTCCAAAATAGACCAATGCGCTTTACAATAAAAATTGAAATTAAATACAATAGAGAGCGAAAAGCACTCACACAAAACTCACAAGAAACAGCACATAAAAAAAAAAAAAGTATATAAGAAAATAAAACCTACAGGATAAGCCTTGCGAGGATACTAAATTAAACCAGCAACAATAGAATTCCTTAGGAAAGAGGAAAGTTTTTAAAAACTTCTTAAAAATTTGAACATTAGGGGCAGTACGAATATTTATAGGTAGACTGTTCCAAAGTCTGGACCCAGCCACAGAAAAAGACTTGTCCCCGAAAGATCTTTTAGTGGACGGTATGGCAAGACGTGTGTGATCTTGGGTAGATCTAAGCCCTTGATGACCAGAGTTGTATTTATTCAATTTACCTTTTTAACACTTTGAATTTTTAAAATCTCTTTTTATAGCCCCAGCTTATCATTGGTAAAAAGAAAAACATAAATGTTCACAGATTTACATATACCTTACATGGTATAAAGATAATGATGGTAGAAAACTTTCCTTGAAATATTTCTGCCTGATGAAGTGTTATCATTTTTAAATAATAAATTAAATTAAATTAGTTTTTGTCTCAGTGAGACGAAACTCCGCCTATAGGAATGCGTACAAAAATGCTGCATGCATTTTTACTGTTTTCTCACAACTGAAACAACGAAATGATCTGAAAGTTTCACAAGTTGTTTTTATTACATATAATGTTTTGATTTGTGCAAAGAATGGAAGCACAGTCAGCTTACCAACACTGAGCTGGGGCTTTCAATTGAGTTTCGATTTTCAGTTAAAATTATGTTTTTTAAATCTGGTTCTCATCAGAAATGTTTATGTTGAAAAGTTAAGTAAAACCATTTTGTTTTTTTGAAGGTAGATACACTTTTTCTTTGTACCAATTCGTTTAAAAAGTTTGTGACCTTTCCAACCGATCCTGGTTTTGCCGTTTTGGGTTGTTTTTTTTGTAAAGCTATCCCCGTCATTCTCAGAGTGTACCATTTTTTTTTTTTTTTTTTTTAGATTAGTTGAGTTTTTTTTTAAAGTGAGTTCCCCTAGCATATAATTTGATTTAATTTATTCAAGCAGTCAATTTTACCAGGTTACACTTGCAAATTGACTAGTCATAGTTACTTCTTTTTATAAACCTTGACATACATGCATGAACACTTCATCAATTTGTATGTAACTGATAAAGGAAAGAAATATCTTGCCATTTTTCCTTTCAGTTTTATAATAATAAATGAAAAGGCATCTAAGAAAACTATAGTATTAAATGACATTCTTTCTGTTTCCATTTGAAAAGGCATCTAAGAAAACTATAGTATTAAATGACATTCTTTCTGTTTCCTTTTGAAAGTCAAGTTTATTTAAGATAAAACTCTAATCCCTAATGTAAGTATTCCTTTGGATCTACATTCACCAACAAACATTTTGTTCACACTTATATTCTTAATATTGATTCTTATATCTCCGGTTGAATTAGTTCTTTCTTCCCTGCCTTTCACCTCTGTGGACCCCGGTTCGAATCTCGCCTTAGACCAGAGCCTTGCCTGTGGATTGGGTTTCCAGCTAGTCCCCTACTGCTGGGGATTACGTGGGTCTTTCCCTGTTTGGGGTTTCCCTCCCACAACGCAAAACTGAACATTGTTTTCTTGTTTCCTTCATCCCGCTATTGGAGCTTGCGCTCTTAAGCTCTTAAATTATTTAGGTCATGCAAGAGGATTCTGATAATCCCAGCAGATTCTGATAGGGTTTCCCCCATTAGAGGCCAACCCAACTTGGTTATATGCCAGCCATGGGCCAACTCAAGTTTGAATTTATCATTTGCAACCTTTCTTAAGAGAATCCTGGCACATCAGGAGTAGACCCTTATCAGTGACAAGCCAATTAAAGTGTAATGAAGCTTGCCTGCAACCTTCAAATATTTTGCCTGATGTATTATTTGTTAAACCTTTTGTGAGTATTAGTTATTAAAAACTCATCAATTGCCATACATATCAAATGATCTGTTGGTTTCCTTTTCGAACAGTAGAAATTGGTAAAGTATGAGCCGATAATGACTTTTTTGAACGTTTCTGTCGCTGCATTTGTAGGTCTGCAAATTTTACACTCAACTGCAACTACTTGCTTGAGGCGTTGTATGGGATCAACTCAGCAGGGTGGCTTTATGATAGCAGCTAAAGCCAAAAGGATATAAAAACAACAGCGATTTCCGTCTTGTTTTCTCTTCTCCTTTCAGAGTAAACAATTGTAATATTTTAATTTAATTTCCCTGGGACACTGCTAGGGTTAAGGTTGGACACACCACCGTGCCACATGTTAGTCTCACCTCACAGAATTCTTAAGCTGCGTCTCGATCCACTGCCACTGGACTTCAGAAGCGTTTTTATCAGCTGGTCCCGCCAGCTCTTCGGGTGTACTCCACTTGTCCCTGACACCACACAGCACCACCGTGTCAATCATGATAAAAACCACAGTTGAGTTGGTACCTTCAAGGGTGTATTCCACTTTATAGTACAACGATGGAAAATTCCTGACAAAAACAAGTGTTTCAAATCAACATTTAGTTTCAGTCCTTCTTTTGTAAAAAAACACCAAACAACCTCTTGCGACCGAGAAAGCTTACAGCTTAACCCTTTAGCACTCGTACAGCCATAATGAAAGTTATCTCAGGATATCTATGCACAGTAGAAAATCTTGTGAATTTCTGCGGTACGTTGAAGGAGTATGACTTGATGTTTAATTGTGCTTAAGTGCTTTTGGGTTAATCGTCTGGTTTGAAATTAAGGCAGTGGCAAAATCAATGACTCTGGCTATGACCTTTGACTGTAGCAACAACAACCCTAATCACCCCCAGGTCAGTCAAAATCCAACAGGGGGTATTGTTGGACTATGGCTGGTTGAGTACCAATAGTTCAGGGGACTAGAGTTGAACTTTGGCTGAGTGTGGAAATTAGTACTATATGCAACCCTCTTGGACTTTAGCTGAGTGTGGAAAGTACTATGATATGTAAACTGCATGCTACATGCAGCTCTTTATACAGATTTACCTTCTTTTTTTTTTTAGCCTATACTTAAACCATGGTTGTCCTGCATCTAGGAAAAGTCTTACAGGTGTATATACTTTGCATATTAAAGCAGCAGTTCAAAATTTCAATGGTTGCTAGGACTTGTGTTGACAACAGTGTCAGGACTTGTATTGATGTGGTCATGTGATCTAGGTTTGAAAGTAAGGAGAGAGAGAGAGAGAGAGGGAAAAGTGGATTAGATGATTTTTGAGATTGAGACGGTGTAAGACTGGTGTGATGTGAGGTCGTGCCTCTGTATTACAGTCACCATGCATAGCTAGCTATAGCAAACTGACTTTTAAAATCAAGGCAGCGACTATCTTTGAAGACAAAAAAAGATCTAGTTCAAGAGATTTCTTCAGGGCCTGTTGGGCCATAAGACACACCAGAAAAGCAACTGAAGCTAAGAACAACCGTAAGTTTATATTTGTTGTTAAAAATTAAAGCTTTGTTTAAAGAAATAAAGTCATAACTGATGCTGAATTTTGTGAACATAAAGGACCAGAGTTAAGAATAGAATTGTTTGGAATTTAAAACTGTTGTTTAAGTTTTTGTTTAAACTGGATTGAGTCGCAGTGGAATTGTCCTTTGCTGCATGAATACAACAGTTAAAAAACCCACAATAGACCTTATGCATTCGCCGCCATTTTTGAGATCAAACGTAGCATTGAACGTGCGTTGTAGTTGTATTGACCACAGCCCTTTCCTGTACTAAATACTCATAGTGACATCATCCGCATGAGGTCTATTTAGGCCTGTAAAGAACTTACCATCTCTTGGATAACTTGGTGTATTCCAGTTCGGCCGTGACGTTACCCCGCCAGTCATGATTCCCAGCAATAACGTACCACGGCGTCTGCAACCACTGATGCGTAAAAACATCCTCAAACGTTTCCTATAAAAAAGACAGGTTCATTTACTATAAAATACCATTATAATTTTGAGTTAACTTTTCATAAAGTTTTGGGCAGCAAGAGAGTCATTTGCCATCCTACCCTCTTAACCTGATGAGGCCAGATGACCTGTCCATGCAAATATTGACTTGGCAAAAAAAACGGAGGTCATGTAAACTCGCTTTTGAGTAAAACCAGAATATTGGAGCAAAGGTCGCATGGGCATTTTGTTGTGGGGCGAACACAGAGTATGCACTCACCGTGCAACACTTCGTTTCATCCACACAAGGAGGACAGATGGTTTTGAATAGTTCACAAATTTTTGCCCATTATGCAGGGTTAATGTGTAATCCCCGATTCCAGACCTTTTCTTTTTGTTCCAAGAAGAGAATGACGACAAATCAAGAGGCTTCCACCATTGTTCATTCATTGCATTTCTGCTCAATGAAGGTAAATCAGAGTGAACCGAGTTTTCAGCCTTGGTTCTGGATTGAGAAACAATTCTTCGCCGAAGCTCACAGCCGAGATTTTGAAATTCATGGTACGTGATTTTGACATTTTTTTGATAGAGAAAACAAAAATCTTGGTGCTCCAAAACGAATCTTTGTTCTCTTGGCTTTGTCTAGTCAAGGTTTCTTTGTGCCAGCGATACTCTCAAAGAAAAATTGATTCTGGCAATTCCGACAAATAATCCCCTCAGGCTAGACAGGAAAAAATTGAAGATTCCCGGCAGAAACTGGTTAAATGAACAGAAACGTGATCTGAAGTATGTGATCTGTAAATTGCATGGCAGGCTACCTTGAATCTTTTGTCCAGAGCGTCCGTTTGAATTCCCTGTTCATAGAAATTATCCCCCAGAGCGAGGACAAATAATGACGAAATTTTCTCTGCAATCACGCCCATCTGTTTGGCACAAGCTACTTCATCCTCAGTGGTATAGGGTAGAAAAGTTTGCCCTCCCCAATCACCGATGACAAGGAAGGGAAGGGTTCCAGATAAACGAGTTGGGTCTACAAAAGGATAAAACTAAACATGAAATTCAACTCAAATAAATAGACAAATATTTGCTACATATTTACACACATGGATAGCTCTGAATAGCATTTTGTGAGCATGCCACTAACGCTGCGAAGAAGAATACACCGATCCAGTAGGCCACGCCCCTTGACAAATTGACCAATCACAATGCGTGATTTAAGGTCCGACAACTTACCGCCATTTTGTCCGACATAACTTTTTATTTTGTGTATTGTTTACTACACACTTTTCATTGACTTTACTTTTGTTTTCGTATGTACAGTGCAATTCTTTTACAAACCCGAGTTTTATCCTTAACCATGGTCAAGCGGTGTTTATATTTTAATTGTAACTCTGTCTCTCGATACCCTGACAAGAGAGGAAATGTACATTTTTGGCCTTTTCCAAAACCAAAGTCCAACCGGAGAGAAGTGCTTTCGGTGAACATGCAACACACGGCGTGTGTATGTACCATGATGCCAGGCTTCTCACATACATGTACATTGTACATGTACATCCATCATGCGGCGATCGTGACACGTTGTGTGTGGTTGCTTGGTCGTTGCTATGGTGGGCATGGCCTAATGGATCGGTGTATTTGCCGTAGGCCCAACACAATGGGAATGATAGGGCTTCGTAGCTTTAAGCGCCAGGCGAATGCCCAAAGTCCCACACAACGCTTTTTTGAGCTGACTCGTGGAATAAACCTGCAATCTGAACTTTGACCTTGTTATTAACGGTTTATAGGTTTTTAATTTACTTTTCAACATAACCTAACCATAACCCCCTAACCCCAGCCTAGTTGGGACGTCAGTTCCCGCTGCGCGCAACAGAGACTGATTTCCTACCCAGGGTACACCCTATCCTTTGTATACGTAGATCTATCACTGTATCTTTACAGTTTCACCAGACATTCTTGAGCAATAAGTGTGTTGTTATTGTTGTTTATAAACAATTTAAGCCTAAATCCAAGTATTTTCCAGTAGACCGGAGGGTTTTGAGGAAGTTTCAATATTTTTAATTTTATTATAAAATTCTTGAAATAGGGCCTAAAAGGTGCTAAAAATTCGCCAAATTTGTACACATGTTCATTATAACCCTTCGGTCTACAACCGTCGGGAGGACCGAGGGTTATGATTATCCTAACTTTGATAATCGTATTTGTATCTTAGACTCTTCCTCCAAGCTCCTCTGGGGTGGTCCTCTGGATCAAGACCATCTGGAGGATTGAGGGTTACGACTATCGCAAATACTAGGCCTAGTCTTGTGTTGTGGTGCATCACTCAGTGAATTCTTATTTCAAATGAAATTTGATAAGACAATCAATCAAGTCAATGCAAGTTGTGAAAACCTATGATGATCGTAACCCTCTTGCCCCATAAATGGTGCCAATACACTGGACTCTCTCCGCACCTTGGCCCTTCACCCCCTCCCCCCCCCCCCAACACCAACCATCATGGCTCTGACGATGTTTGAATGTGTCAGTATCAGCCCTGAGATTTTTCACAGCATTCCACCAAAACAGGAGTGATCGCTTCGCGAATCTAATGTACTCCAGACTCTCATGCAATGACCGACCGATCATCAAGGGGGAAATTTTGGCCCAAAAAATGTAAGTCTCATTTCGAAAGTTCATCTCACATTTTTGGGGGTAATGCAGTGGCCATACTGGGCCAACCAAGGAGCCGAGAGAGTCCAGCGTATTGATTGGAACTGTTTTATTCAACCATGACAACCTCTGTCCCAGTGTAGACCCAGTAACTGGGGCTCTGTATTCCTTTTTTGAGATTTGGACATTTATCAGTACGACCGATAAATGTCAAAATCTCAACAACAAAAAAGGAGTACAGCGCCCCAGTTACTGGGTCTAGTCCCAGTGCATTTGTTACTTAGTCTTAAGAGTCTTAGTTATCTCTTGCTCTATGGTTACATCTACAACAACCAAAACCTGACAGATAATGATACCTACCTTTCTCCACAAATACTTTGTGATCTTGCGGTAAATAATGAAACGCTGACGACGGTACCGAAACAGCAGACTGAAATCTGTACCAACAGAGCAGCAGCACCAACAAAATACACACAGAAGAAGACCTCATCATTGCGATCCCATTCACAATTATCTTTGTCTATATGGCAGAGTATTTGGTTTTTAAAAACGTACGCATCTAATTCTTAAGATCAAAATGTACCGATGACGCTATCTCAGTCACAGTCATTCACATGATGGTCGGAAAACGAATGAAAAGGAGTGGAAGTGCAAGTGTTCAAGCGGATCCTGCGGTCTCATAATCAAGGCTGAACAACAATGAACATGTGACAATCACGTGATGTTGTTGTTTTTAGACTTATACCTTACGTTAAAACTGTGTGTGATTGGTGCAAAGTTTAAATAGCACCAGACTACTTGTCAGTCATCATAGCAAGTGTTTTCTAAGTGAATACTCGGTACCTGACAGTTATTCTGCCCGCAAAGATACGAATCGTCTGCTGGCCTCAAAAGCCGTGTATGTAGGAGAAGTAAAGTATGTGATAATTAATGTTGTAAGGATTTACGTTGAAAAAGTGTTTATAGACATGATAGACAGTGTTTACGTGCAGATCGTTTTTGTTTTTTTCCCTTTTTTCTTAATCTTATAAATTCGTTTACATGATGTATTTTTGTATAGTTAATCACATCACTAATTTATCAAACATTTATTAAGGATCTTCTTATTCCACACTGTACCAAGACAATCGGGACACTGACACTTTGTCTACCACTAAAATGATGACTAGAAACATTAGTGATTGCTGGTTTTAAGTTACGCTGGCGACAAGAATAGAACTGGCCCAATTCCCAAGTGTCATTTTGTTTACCTATTTTGCATCAAAGTCAAGTAAAGTAGGCAGTAGGTGTCTCATCACCCCCCAACTAAATATAAAATGATGTGCAATCACTGGTCACACTTATAATAGAGGGTATGAACAGCCGCTTTCCTACGGTAAACTTATGGCCGCCATGACCTCATTGAGGGCGCTGTTGTACATAACTCTGTGGGACCTATGATGTCAGACGCATAAGGTCTGTTAACATAGAGCAAGCTCTACAGAATGGACAGGTCGCTAGTACATAGGTAGGCCTAGCCCCACTAGTGTGTCAAGGATTTTTGACTTTGGGTGAATCCTTAGATTCAACCTAAGTCAAAAATCCTTGCCACACTAGTGGGCGGGGGGGGGGGGGGGCTAAGGTAGGCCTAGTTCCTACTGTACTAGAGTAGTGCATGTAGTAGTAAAAATGTAGCAACGAGACAAACAGGAAGCCAGCCTAGAGCACTTAATTTTAAAACTTTAGTCAGTCTTTACTCTATCTTTTGATTACCATGTTTACAATGCTCATTGTAAGTCTAGCACTGAAGAAATAAACTTGAAAAAAAAATGTATATTTGCTGACAGCAACATTTAACTAATTCTTATCTATTGTTTTCATGGAGGGTATGCACAGCCGTTTCCTACAGTAAACTTACGGCCATTTTGACCTCATTGAGGGCGCTGTTGTACTTATCTCTATGGGACTCATGACGTCAGACGCATAAGGTCTGTTGAAAACTAAAAACTGTTCCCTTCATCCTATCGTACCCTTTTTTCTTGTCAAAAAAGGGGAGACAGTTCTAAGAGTAGATGTTTCTAAATTTGTATTGTTTTTGTTTTTACCCAAAACTGTTTTTTTAAACGCATTCTTATTGTTGAATAATTTATATTTTCAGCTGAAAATGGTTGACCACGATTCCTCACTCGGTTTGTTTATTGGGGTCGATGTGGGTACAGCCAGTGTGCGTACAGCGGTAGTCGACAATGCCGGAACTATGATAGCAACAAGAAGTCGGCCAATCAGAATTTGGCAGTCGGAAGGCGGTATCTACGAGCAATCTTCAGAGAATATTTGGTCGGAATGTTGTGCTGCTATGAAAGTACGTATAAACGAACAATTCAGTTTATTTGTGTCGTGACAAGTAATATTCAAGATTGTAGTTTTGAGTATTTCACAGCATACCACCAACCTATGAAAACTTTGTATTTATTTTTAACAATAATTTTATTTTTAACCTTTCAACCAATAGGAATTTGCCTAAACTGTCTTGGTTGTTTATGAATATTTTTTAATGAGGCCAAAAAACCTGGTCTCTTGTCCACTTTACTTTAATAAAAATTTGTAAAAAATGGCTTCTACTCATTAGTGTTTGGACTTTCCCCAACAGGAAGTGGTGGAAGGACTTGATACAAGTCAAATCAAGGGAATTGGATTTGATGCAACTTGCTCCCTTGTTGCCATGGATACCAACTTTCAACCAATCACGGTCAGCAAAAGTGGTGAGATATATCTGGGGAGTCCCATTCTAGTGTATTCACTCACAAAAAGATTTGAAACTTTTTAGATGGATTGTTATTCTTTTAAATTTTCTTTTTATTTATTTAAATGTTTATGTTTTATTTAGTTGTACATTTACCAAGATAGTGGTTTGTTTCTATGTTTGTAAATGCTGATATTTTAGAATTGATAGAATAAAACTGTGAGATTTGCCCCCAATCTAAACGATTTTTTTAACTCGGTTTTCAAAAACTGAATTAGAAAAAAATAACTTTTTCATTTGAATGATTATAAATGTATGAAGCTTTGAGGAAGGCAAGCATTTCAGGCTTGTAAGTTAATTTTAAATTTAAAAAAGTCATTATTTTTCAAACTAATTGAATACAACTGGGGTGGATTTCACAAAACTAGTCCTAACTTAGGACTAGTCCAACCTCTGACAAGTCCTATAAGTTAGGACTAGTTACTCGTCCTAACTCGAGATAAGACTAGTCCTAGAGCTTTGTGAAATCCACCCCTGGGGTGGATGTCACAAAACAAGTCCTAACTCATGATAAGTCCTGTAAGTTAGGACTAGTTACTCGTCCTAACTAAAGATAAGATTAGTCCTGGTGCGTTGTGAAATCCACCCCTGGATTAGTAAATGAATGTCTTGGCTTGTTTTATAAGATCGTATTCAACTTCAACCAATCAAGGTCGGCAAGAGACGTGAGCTATATAGGCCAACATTGGACAATCCCATTCTAGTGTATTCACACAATACAGATGATTAACTTTATGTTATGGGACATAATTGAGGAACGATTTTTTTGTATTTCAGATGGAAATATTTCCTATGATAAGGGGAGACTTTTCAAGACACTAGGTGGCAGCAGACGTACCAGATAAAACAATAGTTCTTAGATGCATGTATGTGCGTGCTCAGAATTACATGAACAACGGAACTTGGTCTGTCTGCTGCCACCTAGCGTCCAAAAAAGACCATTGGTACTGAATCAAGTTTTAGAAAAGAATTTAGCTTTCAGATTAAAAAGTGTCAATCGATTTTTCGGCGAATCGTGCATTTAAAACCCTATTGCTATCCCTACACTCTTCTGCCCAACTGGATCTTGCCACAAAATTCCACAGGAGACTGTGGAGACTAAGTCCACAGTACACAAGCCATTGGGATTTCCACATAATACCAGCTGTACAAACAGAAGAAATCCATTCACCAGCCTAGAAGGTATGGTACTTTGTGGAAGTCTATGGTACCTGTTTACATTACTTTTCTTGCTCATTCAAGTAACATTTTCTACTTGGTGATTTTTTTGGCTGTTCTAAAAGGGGATAATCAAAGGAATATAATCATGTGGATGGATCACCGAGCATCAGAGCAGGCCGCTGCAATAAACACAACAAAGCACGACGTATTGCGCTATACAGGAGGGACAATATCACTGGAAATGCAACCCCCTAAACTGCTGTGGCTTAAACAGGTAAGCAAGTTTCATTATACCATGCACCCGGAGCCCAATTCCACTTGGCGTTTAAGCAGAAAAATGGAGCTTAGCAAGGTTTTCTGCTAAGTACGGAAATTAACAGAAACAATAGACATTTGCCTGGTAACCTGTTTCAGCGAAGCAAGATTTGTTTTTGGTGCTAAGCCCAGTAAGTGAAACCCATGGGTTCAGAAATTAACAGAGACAATAGACATTTGGCTGGTAACCTGTTTCGGCGAAGCAAAATTTGTTTTTGGTGCTAAGCCCAGATGTGAAACCCATGGGTTCGCATAAAGTTACTAAGCAGACAATATTGCTTAGACATTCGTGTGAATAACCAGCAAGTGCAGAATTCCCTGGTAACCAGCATCATTAAAAGTGATGGGCTAATTATAAACATATCTTTAAAGGTACACACCAACTCCTTTCAAGTCACAGATCTGAACTTCCTGTGTTTCCTTTGTATCGCAGAATCTCGGAGCTAAATGTTGGGACAGAGCTGGCCATTTCTTTGATCTGCCAGACTACTTGACGTGGAGGGCAACTGGAACACTGTCAAGGTGATGAAAAGGAGAGTCTTGCTTATAAACAGACTAAGTAACTCCTTCAGACAAATGCTGAAACGTGGGTGTCATTATAGATTCAAACATGACCTTCAATGACCACATATCGTCGTGTGCCCAGCAAAAGGGCGTAAGGCCTTCTGCCCTTTTGCCGGGAACATAAAGTAGTTTGTCCCAGTAACAAAAGGACGTAAGCAACAAAATGGCTCCTGACATGAAAAATGTATCATTTTTGTTAGTTTTTTTTTTGCTAGAATTACCCTGAAGACATGTTTCCCTATTCCCCATGCAGAATTTAACCTTTCTAGAATGACTTATGTATGACAACATGTTTACCAAACTTTCCCGCTCATAATTCTTTTGCCGGGAACTTTCCCTTACATCCTTTGACTATATCATCTATCTTAAAATCAATCCCGTACCAACTCGGCAATGTCTCCCATATTCGTAAGTGTCTGACCGGAAAGGCAACAGAGCAAATGGTCCACTCCCTTATCTCATCGCGTCTTGATTTTTGCAATGCATTCCTCATCAACCTCCCCAACTATGAGATCAACTGTTTTCAACGCCTACAAAACTCTGCAGCTCGACGGACAATGATTTGCAATTCACGGTGTGTGAATTTGAAATGTTCTCCGTCGAGAAACAAAACGGACAATCCAGTAAAGAGAATCTTTGTTCTCTTGGCATTGTCAAGTCAGGGTTTCTTTGTGCCAGCGGTACTCTCAAAGAAATAAAAGATTCCGGCAATTCTGCCAAAAGAATCCCGCCAGGGGGACGGGACAAAATAACAAAAGAATCCTGGCGGCAACTGGTTAATCAGGTTAATCTAACAGACTAACATTTCCTTTTCACTTAAAATTTAAAATTATTTCTCTCATATTTGCTTTGATAATGATAGATCTCTGTGCTCAGTGGTCTGTAAATGGATGTACCAAGCTGATCAGACTGGGAGGAAAGAATGGAGTAACTCATTCTGGGAAGAAATCGGTCTTGGGGATCTCAAGGAGAAGAACTACGCTAAAATTGGTAACACTAGTCTGCTCTTGAAAACAAACAGAGGTGACAGGCCTAAAATTAAACTATTTGTTTTAAAAACAGGAAAATTTTTAATGACTAGGCCTAACTCTTTTTCAGCAAGAAATAATCTGGCATAATGTGTTGCATTTTTCAAGAAACCCAAATTATCTTCAGAACTGATTCTTAACATTAAAACACGCGGCCATCATTGGTAATTGTCAAAGAAAAGCATCTGCACTTTATGTGACCCAACACATACATGAAATAACAAACCTGTGAACATTTAAGCTCAGTCGGTCATCGGAGTCATGAGAAAATATTGAAGAAAAAAAAAAACCACCTTAATTTGATATGTTTTCACTGTTTTCAAACATCAAGTTTTTGACTCACAAGATCAAAGCTAGTTGTTTTACTAATTTCTTAAAAGTTATGTACATTTCAAGCAAACACATTTTAAATGAAGTTTTCCACAGTGACCATCTTTATACCATGTAAACTATGTGCAAATCTGTGAACATTTATATTTTCAATCTGGCCATTGCTGTGCACATCCTTCAAAGCCCCAGCTCAACATTGGTAAACTGACTGTAAATGCTTCCATTCTTTGCACAGATCAAGATATTCGTAATAAAACCAACCTGTTAAAATGTCAGCTCATTTCGTTGTTTCGTTTGCGAGAAAACGGTAACAGCATTTTTTTTAGACATTCCTATAGGTAGAGTTTTCGTCTCACTGAGACGAAAACTAATTTTGGATCTTATTTTATTAATTATTTAAAAAACGATAACACTTCAGGCGGCAATATTTCAAGGAAAGTTTTTTCCCATCATTATCTTTATACCATGTAAGGTATATGTAAATCTGTAAACATAGGTGTACTGCAACGGATTCTGTGTATTTATTAACATAACCACCTGCAAACATCCATCCTGCCCCCCTCCCCCCATTTTAATTCATCATCAAGAAATTGAAGTTGTCAGAATTTGTTTGCTCCCATGTTGCAGGTGCTACTGTCTTGTCGCCAGGGGAGCCTATTGGTTCTGGGCTGACCAATCAGGCAGCTGCAGATCTTGGCCTCCTGCCAGGAACACCTGTAGGTACCTCCATTATTGATGCTCACGCTGGAGGGCTAGGTATGTCAAAGGTTTGGTGAATTACTAACTGTGGATGTTTTTATGTTACACCTTATAAATATTATCTAATAATTCAGTTGTATGAAATCATGTTTTGCATTCCTGATTATGTTTACATGATTAATTTTCTTTAAGAATAATAGTTAATAATAATAATAATAGGAACGCCCACAAAAATAGGTCACTTGCTGACATGGCTGGATTCCTCCTGTGACGTCATCATTAAATAATAATTTCATGAGCTATTCCAGAGGACAACAGGACGAGGTCCGCCAAATGAATGACAAATGTGTGTGTTCTATATATTATAAAAAAAACTTATCTATTATGTAATGCATGTGACGTCACAGGTGGAATCCAGCCATGTCAGCAAGTGGCCTGTGGGTGTTCATAAAGACTACATTTTTTTTCAGGAAAAAAAATCATGTAAAAATATACAGCAAGGCACAACATGATTTCTTCCAACTGAATAACTGTATAATATTTATCCTTGTGGTTGGTAAGAAGTTTGCTACAGCTAATTTTATTTTTCCAGATTATAAAGTTCATACCAGTACCAAACCTCAAAAGAAACATTTCCAACTGACAATTGACGTCATATTTGTCCTGGCAAAGTTGAAAAAAACAATTATTTTAAGACCCCAACTTACTATGTGTTACATTTATCTTGATCACAGCAATCAAAATAAACACAAAATTCCTGACAAGACAAAAATTGTTTTTCATTGTTTTCATTAATTAACTACTGAACGCCGGTATCTTCAAATTTTTTCTGTGCCATCTGACGGTATTAATTTCTCGGAACGGCCAGAATAATTTGTTTTTGAGAATACTGCTGGCACAAAGAAACCCTGACTAAACAAAGCCAAGAAAACATAGATTCTCTTTGAATCAACAGTATTTTTGTTTTCTCTTTCGAGAAAATATCAAATTGGTTTCTCTTTCGAGAAAATATCAGATTGGTTTCGCTTTCGAGAAAATATCAGATTGGTTTCGCTTTCGAGAAAATAGCAGATTTATTCAGCATGAATTGCAAAACCTCGGCTGTTAGACTAGCCGATAATAAGTCCCACGGCCGAAACCAAGGCTGGAATCTCAGTTCACTCGTACTTACTTCCATTGAGCCAAAACACAATGATAAACAATGGTAGAAGCCTCTCGATGCTTTATAATCCTCATCTTATAGCAATAAGGACAAAGGTCTGGAATCGGAGATACCACAATAACCCCGGCATAAAGGGAGAATATCAGCATCATTTCCTGTACCATCTGTCCACCTTGTGTGGGTGGAACAAAGCGCTGCACAGTGAGTGCAATCGCTTAGCACACTCCGGAATGGAATGTCTGGGTGACCATAAAAAAGTGATAAAGCTCACGTCATCCGATTTCTGGCAGGGAAATTTTGGCTTGTACACATGTCATACGCCGTTAAATGGTTAAATGTGACAAGTGAATGTGATCAAATTGCTAACAGGTTGAATAAATGGTGTGTTAATTGGACCAGAGCAGGCCTTGAATTAACCCACGGTACCCACAGCAATTGCCGTGGTGCCCTGTGCTTTTGCTGTGGTGCCCTTTGCAAAGTTCCAATACAAATTTACATTTTCCTCATAGAAGTGCCCCTTGCCAGAGGAAAATTGCTGTGCCCTTTTTCAAGAGCGAAGTTCAATGCCTGCCAGAGGATGGCAATTACATGTAATTACTCTTCTTAATAAACAAGCATTTGTTTTCCCTAATACATAGTAAGAGATGAAATTATAGTTAATTTTAGGTGATTTCTCATAATAATTCTGATTGTCATTTCCTTTCCTTTATTTCGTCAAATTTGAATTCAATTTGTTTATCTAGGTGTTCTTGGCGCAGATGTATCTAGTTGCGGAATGTCAAAAGATGATGTCACACTGACATCACGGTTGGCTCTCATAAGTGGAACATCGTCTTGCCACATGGCAGTAAGTAACAATTCTCCCTCCAATTTATTTATTTATTCATTGAATTTAAATGATCTCTGATGGAACCTATCACTGTTAACCATTATGTAATTTTGAACTACCGGACCGAGAGTGGTCTGGTCATTCAACTACGGAGCGTGCGCAGACCATGCACCACTGTCTAACGCTTTGTTTCACCCACACAAGGACAAAAAAAGGTTTTGATATTACTCGCATTGTGTGGCCATTGAGAGGCGGTTTTTCAACATATGGGTTTTTTTATTTTATTTTTATTGGAATCAACAAACAGTCCTTGCTGAGGGCCCTGCACAAACTCAAACTGTCTTAGAAACAAAAACTTAACTTCATTGAAACAACTTATTGTTTGCCTTCATCTTTCGTCTGAGCAGATCAGCAAAGAGCCAACGTTTGTCCCAGGTGTATGGGGACCATACTTTAGTGCAATGGTCCCTGGGTATTGGCTGAATGAAGGAGGGCAGAGTGTGTCCGGCAAACTCATTGATCATGTCATTGAATCCCATCCAGCGTACCAAACACTCAAGACAGAAGCTGAAAGCAAGTAAGTTATGTTTTTCATCCATCACCAAGATGGTTTCTAAAATGTTATTATTACTAATATATATTTCTGGTAATGAAACCAAGGATGCCTCATAAGTGAACTTAATCACTGTAGCTCAGAAGCCTGAGGAAACCTGTAGATAAGGATGCTTGCTATCTGAACCAGAAACACCGGGGTAAACCCCTTCTCTTTCATGATAAGTGTTCTGGGTTCTTTAACGTGCACTACCAATCCTAGTACACGGGACCTACAGCTTAATTGTCCCGGCCATCCGAATGACAAAGCAATTATGGTAAAGTATCGTTTTGTCAAGAGTCCCGGCGACAACCGGTTAAGGAATTATAAATACTGAGTTTGTTATACAAAACCTCCAGGGCATTACCCTCTTCAAAACTTATTAAAGTATGTCTCCATATTTTTTCTTTCTTTAGTGGTGTTACTATATACCAGCACTTGGACAGCCTGCTTGAAATCATATCAGCAACTCAACACATAGTGTCATTGGCAGAGCTGACGAGAGATTTACATATTTGGCCGGATTTCCATGGCAACCGCTCACCACTGGCAGATTCCAGTCTTAAAGGAATGGTATGCCAGCTTCTTTCAAACACAATAGACCCCTTGAATATGATGCTGCAACCTTAAACAGCGCCCTCAAGAGGTCAAAGGAAAACCTCCATTATTGGCTGAAAGTTGTGTGCGCGCATACACATGTGCGTATTTGTATTGGTTTTCAAAAGTGAGGGCGGTATATGCAAGGGCTGTCAGCCTTCTTTATTAACCCTAACCATGCTAAATGCAACAATATGCACCAATAGAAAAAGTTGTTGCAATCTGTTGCATTTGGCAGTCAACTTGGATGTCATATTTTGACTGAATTTGTTGCATTAAGCAGTCAAGTGATTTTATATTGGGGTTGCATTTTGTTGTATTTGGCAGTCGACTCAAATTCATACCTTGATGGCATTTGTTGCAACTTGTTGCCAAGTCAACACTGCACCTAATGTGAATACTGTTGCATTTAGCAGGGCAAACACCCTCGCTCATTCCTAACACAAACAACATGCCTGCACAATGCAACAGAATCCCTTGTTGCATTTTGTTGCATTTGGCATGGTTCTCATTTCTACTGTGTTGCATTCTGTTGTATTTGGCAGGGCACTTGGGAGGACCCTGATGGGTGTTAGGGTGAATGGAATACTGGATCAGAAGTTCCAGGAGTGTACAGTCTTGACATATTTTAATCAAAAATTGCAGGTTTTATTTACATAGAATTAAAGTTAATCTTTGTCATCCACAACCCTTGAAAAGGGATGCAGTACATCCTAAATTTATTTTTAATTCTGCATTGTGTTTGCAAGTAGAGAGGACAAGTCCTATTATAAAGATCTTAAGGATCTTCAAATTTGTTTGTGGCCTAAACCTCTCCTATTTATTTTACTTCTTTTTACTCAATTTTGCGGGTGGTGTGGTTGTAACAAAATGTAACATTTGCATGCCCATGTGGAAGGGAGCTTGTACCAAGCATTGTAGCACACACCCACTATACATAACCTGAATGCTTACGATGTATGTAAGCAGGATTGTGATTGGCGATCATCTTCTTCAATCCTTAAAGTACAAGCTTTAACAAGGTCCAATCAGAAACAGTTTTAGATAATTAGTTAGACAAGAACCTTCCTTAAAAACATGTTTTTTAAGCAGGCCATACGGTGGCGCTGTTTGTATTTACGGCGAGTTGAAAAGACTTGGGTTACTGAAAACTGATTTTACACACAAACTGATGATAAATTATGCTAAAACAACAATATAAATCCTAAAAAGTACAGGCTTTTTCTCAAATCAAAATTCAATATTGTATACCAGTGTGATGTAGAATTATGTTGTCTTCCTTGTACTCATTTTAAGAAGTCAAAGCTTTGCTCACTCTTTTTAGTTGTGTACAAACAATGACATCAAGGAGCAATTTTTTACGGCAATTCCCAAAGCGGAAAAATCAGTGACTGCTTGAGCACCACAAATTGATACGTTGCCACACTATCAATCTCACTGTTTGAAATGAATTTTCTACTCTACCTAGATTAGTGGCCTGTCCCTATCGACCTCCACCAACGACCTTGCTGTACTCTACCTAGCAACAGTGCAAGCCATTGCTGTAAGTTTTATCAGAAGTACAAGAGAAAGCATTTTGATAGAGACAATCTTATCTGTAGGAGTGTATGTTTGGAGATTGCTTCTTTTTTTGTTTGTTTACTTTTTGCTAACATTGGCCTACCTAAAATGCAATTGCTTGTTTTTTACCACATGTTTAAACTGTATCTATTTCACAGATGTATTTTTAAATTGAATATTGATGTTTTTAGCCTATTTGTCATTCATTTGCATGCAGCATGGTACAAGGCACATTATATCATCAATGGAAGGCGCTGGTCATTGTATATCAATGTTGTTTGCTTGCGGTGGCCTCAGCAAGAATCAACTCTTTGTCCAGACGCACGCTGACGTCACAGGTAAGGTAGATTGTAGTCTTCATTATTAATCAAGTCACAATTAAGATTGTGCATCTAATTTACATTAAATTTCTTATATGGTTAAACGGAACTTGGGATTTCCGTTTAACCGTTTGACTGTGTCTAGCAATTCCAATCCAATCAAATGTTTTATACCCCACGATACACAAACGTTGCTGGCGCCCATACATGTTCTTAACCAGTTCAAACCGGATGGAGTGAATACACGGCAGCTGTGTAAAGACGCCATGATGTAATTTCGTACCACCGGAGCTAAGGGTCGCCTGGTCGTTCAACTGCGGAGTGTGCACAGACAGCACACACGCAGTTTGGGGGTATAACGTCACACACAGCTAATGTCTACCATGCTCGCCATTTTGGGAGTCAAATTACACGTACAAATTATGGTAAAATGTAAACGCCACAATGCCAAAAATGCGCGCTACACTACACTGGAACATTGACTCCCAAAATGGTGCAATCAAGATTATTGTGATGATGTCAGTTGAATGTGAGCCTTTTGAGATGTTAGAGGGCGCCCCAGTAAGCAGTCCTTTTCTATTATGAGAGCAATAGAAAAGGACCGGTTACTGGGGCACCTGCTAACGTCTCAAAAGTCTCCCATGGGGTCAATATACCAGGGTAGTCTCGACTTTACAACCTCACAGTAAGTTTTAATTTATTTTTTAAATGGACCATTTCAACTAGCTGCAGGAGTTGTGTGTATACTATGATAAATGTTCAAGCCATTTTGAAACCAGGGTTGGATGGTTGAGACGGTAATGGACCCAAACTATACTGGGGGGGGGGGCTTCAAAATTAATTTAAAATCAATAGAACTTACTTGGCAGTGAAGCTTTCTTCATCCACGTCCAGGCAAAAAAAGATGCACAGCCCTCCATGAACATGTAGGCCTGCAGTACAGTTCATCTTCCTCCTCAGTCACAGCACCCAGCACCCAGCACACTGCCACGCCTACACACTGCGTGCACATGGCCATTTGAATTTGCCTCCACATGTTGAATGGGTTTCAACAAAAGAATCTGGACTGATGCAAAACCTGCTGAGGGGCGTCATTGATGCAAGGGGGATAGGCTGTTACATAATAAACAGGAGGGGTGGATAAATGCAGAGGGGCAAGTTTTACTACACTTGCTACAAAAACACTTGGGGAAAAAAAACTTTCTCAAAATAGATGTTCTTGGTTTTACAAGCACTTCTTATCAAAGTGCACAGAATCAAGGCTTAATTTCCCATCAAAAACACAAAGCAATTATGGAAATTTGCAATTTTTGTAGTGAGAAATAAAATGCCAATAGTTAGGACAAGACAGGGAAATCCGTTACTCAACTGTTGTGTGATTAAAACAAATGTTCATTGTTTTACAGGTCTTCCTATTGTTCTTCCCAAGGAGAGTGAGTCTGTTCTCATTGGTGCATCTTTACTTGGTGCCCGTGCCTCTGGCTGGTTCCCAACTGTTCAGGTATTAATATTTTAACAATAACTCACCAATAATTCACTATCATATCAGCTTGCAGACTAGTTAGTATGGAGATGGTGCCACAGTTGTTCAATAAACCATTTGTGAGTTAGATTTGAACGTCTAGTACACTGACTTGCTTAGTCACAAATTACGACTTAAATTCGAATTCCTCAGACTATAGACAGTTGCTATATGTCACAAGATTTGGGGCAAGATTTTGTAACTACTCAAAAGCTTGCCGTGAACCATGCGACATAGTAACTGTCTCTATAGTCTGAGGAATTCAAATTTAAGGGGTAACTTGTAACTGAGCGAATCAGTGTACTAGACGTTCAAATCTAACTCGCAAATGGCCCGTGCTTGTGCTATGACTTGTGAGGGCTGATTAATTTTACAGTTCCCGTATTTACAAATGTGTAACTTTTTTGGCTGAATATTTACCTTACACAAAACAACAGACAACATATTCTTTTTTTTAATGCAATTCGCCCATCACAAGGCCCAAATATAGGCCAGTCAAGGTGTGGGCTTCTTTTTGAAGGGATAGAAACCTGCTCCAATGCGCAGAAACAAGACATGGTGAGATATAAACGCAAGTCTCTTCACAGCACAGCTAAGAACAGGGAGGGGTAAATGAATCTGTTGTGAGACAAACATAACTGCCTCTTCTCCTAGTTGAAGCAATTATAGTTAAGTGTCTTGCTCAAGGACACAAATGTCATGACTGGGATTCGAACCCACATCCTGATGACTTGGCTACCAGAACTTGAGTCCGATGCACTAAACTGCTCGGCCACGACACGCTACATAGTTTCAGACGTTTTGGGAGGCCTTCCAAACTTTAAAAAGTAAATAATATTTAACACAACACTTGTTTCCTCATGTTTCAGGATGCCATGCAGTCCATGGGAGGAGCCGGTGATGTCATCCGCCCAGATTCCAAGACAAAACAGTTCCACGACAGAAAACACCGGGTCTTCCTTAAAATGGTGGACGACCAGAGGGAGTACAGAAGGATCATGGAAGAACCACACTGAACATCAGTATACTTTAAATCCAGATTCAGCAGGATTCATTGGTTTAAATACAACTTTGGTCTAAGTTCAATGTAAACACAGCACAAAATACGAACAATTTGGCAACTAGTTTGAAACTTTATTGCAAATACTTTATAAAATTCTAATAAATTTATAAACAATATATTTTTTACAGCTGTACATCTTTTCATTGCATTTGAATAATTTCTTTAAAAGTTCAACATAAAATTCAATAAAAGTCAACTCAACACATGTTGCATTCTCTCTAAATCAACAAGTGTCAAGTGGAATGTAAATTGGTTAATACTTTGTACAGGGGCTGGGAGTTACAAATCGTTTTAGTGCCACTGGCTGGTCCTGGCTATTGAGGAGTGTTTTATGTTTAGTTCACTTTTCTGCTTTTATCTTGTTGTTTAGCTTACGTGTGTAATTTTTATCTTTACTTCCAATTGCCTTATTCTTTTGTTTCCTTGTGAAGTACCTTGAGCATCTATTTTTATAGATGGACTTTGGCGCTATGAAAGTATTCGTTATTGTTATCATTATTATAATGTGCAATTTTAAAATCTTGGATACAATCTACTGCTGTAGCACTGAGTTTTGAGTTGTGGTGGCTCATTTTAGATGCATTCCAGTCATCGTACTTACAATATGTGAAAGTGCCGCAGATATATCTCAGTGGCAAGGTCTGTAAACATTTAAGTAAACAAAAGTTAAGTTAATAATTGTAAAGTTAAAATTGACAATAAGTTATTATTTTAACAACTGCATATATGGCAAGAATCAGTGGCACACACAAAAGGTATCTTTGGTGGAGGCTGGGAAATAAATTTATAAATTTAATAAATTCTGCTTGGGGGGGGGGGTTATGAAAAATAAATCGCTATAACAGAAATGCGGGGTCCAATTCAATGGCTCTGCTTACGGCGCCCTCTAAAGCAATTAACTCTCTAGGATGTAAGCACAGAATTCTGCAGTAAGCAGAGCCATCCAACTCGGTCCATGGCCCCATTTCATAGACCTGCTTAAGCAGAAATAAGTGCTTAACAATTTTCTGCTAAGCAAAAATAAGCAGGGTACCAGTCATAGATTGTATATATGGGACATGCTATTTTGGCTGGTAACCTTATTCTGGTAAGCTCTATGAAATTGGGCTTTAATGTGTACTATTTGTACCAAAGCCCATTTCAATAGATCTTAGGTATCACCATTTTCCTACAGTAAACTTCCCCCCATTGTGACCTCAGTGAGGGCGCTGTTGCTGCGTGTCTCTCAATTGCAGTGATGACATTACATGCATAAGTTCTATACCCAAAATGCTCCTTTGGTTACAATTTTTTACTTCCCCTGCTTATTTTCTTTCTATGAAATAAAATAAAATAAAGGTTATTTCAAAAATTGGCAGGCCCTTGGAGGGTGCTTGTGACCTCAGAGCCTTCTCCCATTGGGGCCCCACTGGCAAGAATGCCTTAATCTCTAGAGTTTTATATATCATGCCCTGTGTGTATATTTTTAAGAAGAATCCATAATTAAAAAGAATGTTGAATGATTATAATGTCAATAAGCTGTAACTCACACCAAAGATACTAGAAACAAAAGATAAGACACTCTGTGTTGAAACATGAAACACAAAATGGGTGCGCCCTCTGTTGTTAGGTAGGTAAAATAAAAGATCGTTTGCGCGATAAGTAGGGCCTACTAAATGGAAAAACTTAGGCCTAACCATCCTATCAACTAAAAAAGGTGAAGGCAGATCAAAAATTTAGTGTTCAGCAATAAATTGTGTCAATAATTCTAGCAAAATTGACACACGAGGAAGGGCGCCATCATGTGGTAGAAAGGTAAAAAGGCGTTACATCTGCTACCGTGCAAAACGGCACAAGTGTCCTATCTTGTGTTTCTAGTATCTCACACACAAAGTGAAAATGGCAATTTTTGCAAAAGTCGTAGATGTGGAGAGAATGTTTTTTTTCCCCGACTAGACGTTTGTAATCACTGTATAAATAAAACACTTTGGACGGCATTGTTTTTTTTCTTTCTGAGGCATTCAAATCCATTTGAATCTCATTAGTTTCATGTCGAGACAAGTCACACAGTCGATCTATATTAGTCAGGTTTCCCGTCTGACCATTTGTAATCTCCGTACAGAAAATAATTATCAACAGCACCAGTCTATTTTTAATTAAGTATCAAGCCTCACTTTGAATCCTGTAAACTCGTGTGTTAGGAAATAAAAATGGCCGATGGAAGCTGTCTTCTGCTATGAGGAATGTACTTGTAGATAGATGCTGAATACAGTAAGTAAAATCAGTAATCTGTGAGTTCCACAGCCAGCAGAAGGTCCTGTTCCCCCAGTCAAGTACTTTATTACTAAAAATAAAACAAAATAAATTTTATATTAAGATATGTTATGAACATATGTCAAAGTAAAAAGTTATGAAATGACAAAAAAATGCAATTTGGTTGTCTTTGATATGTTTTTACATTGTGCATTGTCATGGTCTCCGACTTCTGTTGCAGTGGACCGATCCATTAAGCCCCGCCCCCATATGTGTTGACCAATCACAGCCTTGGGTACGCCACCGCAAGTCTGACAAAAGTCCAACACGATAAAAATCCTATTGGAAAATGTAAACATGCATGTGCGTACTTATAGCGCGCGTTACTGCCGTGCAGTGTGGCGTTGAAGAGACGCACATTGTGCTGCCCATGTGTACAGTGGTGATTTAGCCAATGCTGTGATTGGTCAATAAGTTTAGGGGTGGGGCTTAATGGATCGGTCTATAGTGACTTGATTCCCATCATGGAAAAGAGATCAGAGTCAGACCATTTGTTTCTTCCAGTCTTAGGTCGTCCGACTCAAGCGACTTCGGCCAATTGCCAATAGCTGCAACAACAATGTTGAAAAATAGGACTTTTCGGCGTTCCGATAATAGCTACTGCTGAAGCCGTTATTTTGGACACAGCTTTACTTGGTTACAGAGAAGCTCTCATGAAAAAGTGTTGTTCTCATCGTCATAGGGTAAAATGTGTACAAGATAGTTTTATAGTTTGTGTACTTTCAAATACAGGTGTCGCCTTCGAAGGCTATTTTTGGACATACAACAACTTTCACTGACACACTGAAAGTGAAAGTCATCTACAGCATGTCTAGATGACAGTTCGTCACCCAAAAGAGATCCAAACCAACAACCACCCATGAAGATAACAGAACGCCTCTAACTTACCATTGAATGACGATTCTTCCGAGCTGGACTCCAAGAACTGGTTCCCGGCAATGACCCTGACCCTGAAATCTCCCTTGAATAAGCCGACACTGGTCTTTGGGTTATCCCGGACTGGAGCCTGACGATGTACACCCATAACGGTGCCGTAGGTCTGCCACTCGTAGGCTGAAGCATTACCTTGAGGTATCCCTTGAGTATGGAGTCGTTTAGCCTGGTCACATTGAGAACAAAGACAACTCATCGTGTGTCCGGCAAAAGGACGTAAGGCAACATTCCCGGTAAAAGGACGTAAGCAATTTATGTTCAAATTTGTGTTTGGAGAATTATGAGCGGGAAAGTTTGGTAAATTTGTTGCCATGCAAAAGTCACTCTAGAAAGGTTAAATTCTGGATGGAGAATGGGAAAACATGTCTTCAGGGTAATTCTAGCAAAACAAAATAACAAAAATGACCAATTTTTCATGTCAGGAGCCATATTGTTGCTTACGTCCTTTTGTTACAGGGACGAACTACTTTATGTTCCCGGCAAAAGGGCGTAAGGCCTTACGCCCTTTTGCCGGGCACACGACGAACTGTTCTTTTTATGCAGCAATATCCAAACTACAATGCGTCTGTCTCAATATAGATTGTCCGTTTATTGCACAAGGCTCCAGTCCGTCATTTTTCAGAAATACGAGGAGCGCTATTAACTGCTCTCCTTAAAACTATTGAGAGCATTCAAATACCTGCACAATGAAGTAATCAACATCAGTCTGGTTTACATCCCAGTTGACGTAGACCGAAACCAGACCTCCCTTGCTCGCTTCACTCACCGAGAAGGTGATATTAAATGGTGTTGGAGGAAGAGCTAAAAAAGGAATAATCAAAATGTTTAAAACCATCTAAATGTTTTTTTGGGGAAAGAGCAAAAAACTTAAGAGATAATAATAATAGTATAAAGCATTCATAATGCGCCATTGATCTAGTTAAATATTCTGAGGTGCAGAAATGTTTAAGATGGGTATGTTAAGTTATTGAGTTATAAGACCTATTTATGTGGCACCTTGTTAGTGTTTTTACAAGGTGATGTGGTGCAATCTGCTGCCAGACCAAGCCAGAAACACCAGGGCAAATTCCTTCTTTTTAATGATAAGTGTAACTGGGTTCTTTTATGTGCATCACACAAGGCCAACAAACTTAACGTTTAGCAATTATGGTTAATTGTAAACATGATCATTGATGCTGATTTTGAGTGTGGCGGTGAAGTGATTTGTCCTCAAGTTGCAGTCATCATCAGCATGACAGGGTGTCAATCACACTTTGAGTGTTTTTTGTTTGTTTGTTTGTTTGTTTGTTTGTTGGGTTGTTTGTTTTTTTGGGGGGGTGTCCAAATACTCTGCCGACCTTAAGACTTCTCTTCTGGTTCTTCCTGGTTGTTAACCAGTTGAAACCGGATGATGTGAATACACGCAAATGTTTCCCCTGTCTGGAAACGGAGGTAGTCTTGCGATGCCTTTATGTAATTTCAGACCAACGGAGCAAAGGTCATTAAACCTCGGAGCATGCATAGACCATACACACGCCGTCTAACACTTCGTTTCATCCATACAAGGACCAAAAAAGGCCGTGATTTTAGTCACATTTTGTGGCAGTTCAGAAGCATTTACATAACACCAAAAATAAACACCAAATAACACCAAAACAGGTAGAGATCATTACCGTTTGATTGTCTGAAAACACGCTCCATTTGGCATGTTGTTGTCAAGTGCACCGGACTCAAGCTCTGGTGTTTCTGAGAGGCAGAGTGTGGGTTCGAGTCCTGGTCTTGACACTTGTGTCCTTAAGCAAGACACTTGACATTATTGCTTTGTCCTTCAGTTGGTCCTGTGTGTTGTGTAATGCACAACCCAGGTACAATTATCGCTAAGAGAAGGGGTTTGCCCCGGTGTTTCTGGCAGTGGGTGCTGAATGCGCCGCAGCACCTTGTAAACCATTGCAAGGTGCCACATAAATGGCTCTCATAATTTAAAAAACTCAGAACCTGCCTTAAAAATAATATAATAAGCACCTTGAGTACCTAATTGTTGGTAGATACGCGTCTCTGCGTGACTCCTGTATTATTATTATTATATCGTCAATTTTTTGCCCTGCTACCATGTTTCGAAACGGAGTACTTTTTTATTGAATGTGTAGAAATTAATTCTCATTGCCCGCTTGCTTCATTCCCATTATCATGGCAACCTTTTAGTTTTGGGTGGTTTTTTTTCACGCATCCCATGTAAAATTCATGGATCCCCACCTGCTTTTTGTTATCAAAATCCAAGGTGAAGGAACAAATTGATTCTTGAATGGAGTCTCTACCTACCCGGGCATTGGTCCTGAATGTAACACATGACTTCTCGGTAACCCTCACCGACGCAATCCGCTCCTCCAAAGGCTGGAATAGGGTCTGAACAGTTCCTACTGGTCATTTGCTGACCATTGTCGCAAGTGACTGAGCACTCTGACCATGGAAGCCACGAAGTCCAGAAACCATCAACTGTCAAATTTATTGAAGAAAAAAAAATTGTTTGTTTTGGGGGGAAGAGTAAATTCAATTCCATTCTTGGTTTGTAATAAAAAAAAATGCAATCTGTGAAATTTTCATCAAGTTAATAAGTATGATGTGTTAGTAAAAGAAATAAAATTGATCTATGATTTGTCTGGGATTTCATGCATAATGGTACAAGTGCTTATATCAATTGCTGCAATTGAAATAAGCAACAGCAATTTTTTTTCAAATTCTGACTTTTGTCTTTGTGAAAAAGTGGTCCTTGTGTCACTGTGAAAAACTATTTAAAAAAAATGACATTTTACACCAATTTAACGTGAGGTTAGAGACGTGCAATATTTTTTTTACTTTCATAAGAACTCTATCTATTGGATAATGAGTGCATCACACAAATGAATTTGGCCTTACAGCCCTCTTTAATGGATTGGTCTGCTACGTTTGAGGTAATACAGAAAGGATGTTAAGAATAGATAAGTGATGTTGGAAGCTTTGCATGGTGCAGGAGACTAAGAATAAACTATTGCTAGGAAAAAACTCAGCATTCTCCTGACGACGATCAGAGCACACTGATCGAAACATCGAGACCACTCCGGTTCTTTTCAGAGCCAACACTCCTCACAAAAGAGATTTAAACACATGGTTGTACCTGCAAGTTCACTAGCAATAATTTATTCTTAAGAATAGATAAGTTTTTCCCACGCACTGCTTCACTGTGGAACTCTTTGCCTGTATCCTGTTTCCCTGCGGTCTATAATCTTTCTCAATTTAAGCAGAATGTAAACAGTTTTCTTCTGCCCTAATTTCTTCTGCTTTATTCCTCTTTTCCTGGTAGCCCTCACCTAGAGTGGCCTTGTGCCTCGTGATGGGCGACTATCACAAACAAAAAGAATAATAAAATAACTAAGCATAACTTTAGACACCTACTTGGGCAGGCTATACCAGCACACAGTTTACCCGAAACTGTTTGTCCTTCACACAGCCGGCCGTCATGCCGGGGAGTGGGATTGTTACAAGCACGAGTACGGTTGACCTGAGCGCCCCCACAGGTGACTGGGCAGTGCGTCCACTCACCCCACGGTGAGAAACCACCATGAACTGTGGAGGATCGATAACAAAAAGTTAAGTTGTGAAAAACAAGAAGACGATACATAAAAATAAATAGGTACAATTCTGGGCAAATTTTGATAACAGCTACCATTCCAAACAAAAGATAAAAGTTATTCCTTGTTTATATTTATTGCCTATATGTCACCATTTTAGCTTGGGTAGACGGATCACAGTGTTAAATTAAATTTGAAGTCAAAGTTATCAATTCAACTCTCACTAGCTGCATATTTCTTACCCGGGCAATAGAAAGCTGAACAAAGTCGCTTCTCTATGGTTGTACCAACACAAGGGTTGCCGTCCAGCGACGGAGCTGGACTGTCACACTGCCTGGTACGTTGAGTCTGGCCCCCGCCACAAGACTTAGTGCACTGACTCCAATGGGTCCATTGAGAGTAACCCCCATGAACTAAATGAGACATGTGTGCAATCGATTAAAAAACAAAATCTGGAATAGAAAGTTAAAGAGTGCTCTTTTTGCATGCAGTTGACACAAAGTTATCTGTAAAAATTGTTTACCATGCAAAATAAAAGATAAAGTAAATTGTCCTGTTTAACCAGCTAACGCCGTCTGACATGTAACCACAAAAATATTATTCGAGCCAGCAAACTGGTGATGTTGAAACACGCCATTGTGTAAAATCGGAATACCGGAACAAAGGTCTCCCGGACATTCCACCGCTGGGCGTGCACAGAGCATGCACATGCTGTCTTAAGCTTACTTTCATCCACACTAACAGGACAGATGGTGCTCAATTTTTTGCTGATTTTTGGCTATTGTGCTGGCATTATTGTGTAATTCTTGATTCCAGACCTCTGTCCTTTTGTTTCGAGAAGAGGATTACGAGACATCGAGAGGCTTCCACGATTGTTTATTCATTGTATTCGACTCAATGGAGGGAAGTCTCAGTGAACCAGGGATCCAGAATTTAGTACCAATTCTCGGCGGTGGCTCACAGCCGAGGTTTTGCAATTCACGGTGCATGTATCTGACATTTTCTCGATAGAGAAAACAAAAATCACTGTGCAATAAAGAGAATCTCTGTTCCCTTGGCTTGTCAAGTCAAAGTTTCTTTGTGCTAGTGATCCTCTCAAAATAATCCTGTCAGGCTGGTCGGTGAAAAATGAAAGAATCCCGGCAGCAACTGGTTAAAAAATAAGGTGCCTCTTGTTAACACCATGAGACCCTTATACGTACCAGGGCATCTGTGAGTGTTACACGTGGTGTATTCCTTCATGTTTCCCTCACAGGTATCTCCGCCGTACAGTGGGGAAGGATTATTGCACAGCCGGATGCGGGAGGTCGTGCCGTTCTCACAGAGCTTGGAGCAAGGGGCCCAGTTCAGCCATCTTCCCCAGTCCCCATGAACTATAAAGAATCAAGGAGGCAAGTGTCCGCCATTTATAGAAATAAAATATCATTGGTTATTGGAAAAGCAAAATCAATTCCATCTTTTTGTTTTCATTGACTCAATCAATCAATCAAAAGTCATTTACATAGCTCCAAAGTCAAAAATTTTCTCTCAGGCCAGGCATGCAACTTGGACTTAACCAAAAACGAGGAAATTCCAATCTTTACCAGACTTTGCACAGTGTTTTTCAATTTTCAATGGCATGAGTGTCAGGTGAAAAACGAGGAAATCAGCTGATCCCAGGAAAAGCTGCATGCCTGTTAGGCGCTGAGGCACAAAAGTTAGTAAGCCTGCTGGAACAGATGGGCTTTGAGGATTTTTTTAATGTCTTGAATGAACTGACATCTCTGATATATACAGGAAGCTTATTCCACATCTTGAGGCCATAGACAGAAGAACGATCAATCTGCAAAAGCAGAACAGTGAGTTCTGGGCTCCACAAAAAGGGGAACAAGAGGTAGATGATCGAAGTTGTCTCCAGTGAGATCTTATTTTGAGCATGCCTGTGATATAATTAGGGGCTTGTTTATTTAATACACCATTCACCCAACCTGTGAAACTGTCATTGAATTAGGTGATTGCATTTAGTGAAAACCGCGAAGAAAAAAAAATAAAAAATCGTTTATTTTTACCAGATTTTGTGCACCTTCTTGTCAGACATGGTGTTGTTGACTATTGAAAAAAGGTTGGGAAAACGTGCTGAGTACATGGGCTGACCTACATGGTTTAAGCTTTTATAGGCTATTTAAGAATAATCTCACCGATTTTCTGAGGGCAAAACAAATTGAAAATCAGAATAGCGTAAGAAGAATGTTATGTCTGCTTCATATTTCATACTCTGCAATCAAACGAAGAAACAGCCAGGGGGCGTGAGGCTCATATTAAAAATAAGAGCCAAGTTGTCACTTACTCGGACACTGAACGTCACCGTTACAGATCTTGTGACTCATGTTACTTCCTGCGCAATCTACACCATCGTACATGGGGACGGGATTTGTACAGTTGCGGTGACGATAGATGGTAGCACCACCGCAGGACACCGGGCAATTCTCCCACTCCGTCCACTGCGTGAAGCCTCCATGAACTAGAAAAAATCAGGGCAGAAGATATGTTATTGTCACATCCCATTTACTCAAATTTGGACTGAGTTCCGAGTTTGTCAAAGTACCCTCACAAATGACCAATTCAGTCTCCTCACACCTGCAAGATTATATAATTCCAAATATTTTACATTACACCCAAGTAGATCGTTGTCATTTGATTGGAGGAATGTTGGTCCCTCGGTAAACATTATTCAAACCATTATAAAGTCGACGTCATGAACCGTGCATTTTGGTACTAATCACCGCCCATTTTCATCCCATCCTTTTTTTTTTTTTACTTTTGAACGCTAGACCACACTGGCCATGTGTTACACACACCAGTACAAAACGCCCTCATTGTAGATGCCAGAATACAATCATACAGTTTGTTTATTCTTACAATTTTATCCTCCAGTCGAATTGACAAAGATCTACTTGTATTTTTGTATTTTATGCAAAACAAATAATGAATAGTTGCATTCACGCAATGAGAGCGAATATTTTCAATCGTTGAAAGCTGGAATACACTCCATTCAACTCGGCTTCACCTCACTGAAAGGAACATTCCGTCTTTCAACTCATGAAAATATTCTCACCATTGCGCTCATAAACATTCACGATTTGTATAATATTCTCGTCACTTACTTGGACACATCTGAGGGTTGCATCCTCTCTCCTCGGTCTCTGTCTGCTCTCCGCTGTCTGCATCCGTCCAGTTGCCATGGCAATTAGCCCCGCCGTGGGCAGGTGCTGGATCGGCGCAGGTGCGTTCCCTCGACTGGACTCCTCCTTCACATAAGACACTGCACTCACTCCACGAAGACCACTGGGTCCAACTACCATTCACTAAAAAAAAACCACAAAACAACGTGAACAGTTGAATGGCTTCTGACTGGCACCCCCCGAACAAAGATATTGACAAAATAGGGAGACCGCCAACATTAGGGCTGGATAGCTCAGTTGGTAGAGCGTCGCTACGCTAAGCTGGTGGTTGTGAGTTCAAATCCCGCTCCAGTCAACTTTTCTTTGCTCACCCCAAAATTGAAGAATTACATTTAAACAGTGAAATGAGGGAATCTGGTTAAATTCTGCACAAAAGCATGTAATCTTTGGGGCCGGAAGTAGCAAAAAACTTCAATGTGCAACTAATGTATTTACTTAATACCTGCAGGGCAGTACCTACATGTAAGTCTCTGCGGTTTGTAAACAAATGGTCTCTGGAGGAAGCCAGGCACTCTGAACTTCTCCTATAATGCATTCGCAAACACGGTCAATCAGTGGGTGCTAAAACCCGTCCCAGACTATTTTCACCCGCTGGTTGTTCTGGACTAAATTTGACAAGGTCCCTTGTGCTCATGTGCGTAATGCATTGACTTAATACCAGCTGGATATATAGAACCTGCATGTAAGTAAAGTGTAACGCTTTCTCAATTGACCATATTTTTGTCCGCATGAGGGCACTTTCAACGGCGAATTCTCTTGCATCACAATAACAGTTTTATCTGTATGTTGTTTTTCTTGCATCAATGGCCATTCAGATAATAATAATAAACACAAAAACAAGCCCAGTTTGTTTTACTTGTTCTACATCACATAAATTTGTTTCACACATGCCCTCGCATCGTCAAAAATAATGCGAATTGGACGATGGAGGTTCTGTTTTTTTTTTCCTGGACAATTACCTGGGCAAGGGTCATCATTGCATATCAGAGTACCCTGAGGATCCCCTTGACATGCCTCTCCGCCGTGCTGGGGTACGGGGTCATTACACTCTCTGTCACGCAGCAACTCATGACCACCACAGGTCACTGGGCAATCCAACCAGGCTGACCATTCCGACCAACTCCCATCAACTGTCGGCAACAAGAAACATTGGAAATTGTTATGGAGTGATAAAAAGGCATCGTTACAAAAAATATAAAAGAATACAAAAGAAAGCTACAGCTGATGATGGTCCAAATTTAGTATTCAATGTTGAAAACAAACATAAAAACCATCCAAGAAGGAAATGATTACCGTTGAGGCACCATTGAAGGCATTGAGGCACTAGGTAAGCACAGAGATACTATTCCTCCGAGTAGGGAGAAACTGTGGATACGGCGCCTCCACACCATTCAACCCCATGGTCTGAACATCCAAGAAGGAAATGATTAATTACTTTTTGTCTTTGCCTTCTCCTTTTCCACAAATATCCTCCTTTATAAATCTGTCTCGTTCACTATTTTCCTCCTTTTCCCAACATTGATTTTGTCTTTTGTGTTTCCAACCTCTTGTGGTTAAACTACCTTAGCAACTGCCTAGCAACAGCACATGGTGTGACTTTCTTGCCACGATCGCAGCAGTGGTTCAGTTGCAGCCACTCACATGTATCTGATACACACACAGACATGGATTTCGTGAACGGTATGGATTTAGTTTTGTGGCCTTTTGAGCAGTGCCTTGAGTCCAAAGACTGTACAGAGACCATTGCTGAAGGATTTGCACCACCAGAAATACAAAAAAATTAAAACTAAAAACTTCAGTATTGTCGTGGTGCTGTTGTGTGTCAGAACAACGGCAGCAGCTTGTTTACTTTTCTAATGGGATTTTAACGTGTCAGACTTTTGTCGGGCTTTCAGCGGCGTTGTCAAGGCTGTGATTGGTCAATACGATAGTAGGCCGGGCTTAATGCATCGGTCTACTCAGATCACGGTCTTACTTGGACAAGGAAACTCATTGCAGGTGTCCCATTCTTCACTGGGGTCCGTCTCGGGGCAAGGCGTCCCTCCCCATACAGTTTCAGGGTTTGTGCAGGTACGAGTTCGGGATGTTATCCCCCCTCCACAGCTAGTGGAACATTCCGCCCAAGAGGACCAAGTTGTCCAAGCTCCATCAACTGATGACAAATGGAATTGAGGAAATGTTTGAATGGGGAATAATTCAAGTAAACATTAATTTCAGTTTTCAAAAACTCTGAAGTATAGTAAAACACCAGGCTGGGAATTTCATATTTGAGAGGGTAAGGCAATTTTCATTTTGCAAAGGGCACTTCCATCTGAACATCTTGACATCTATGGGACATTTGAGGGGGCACCAAGGCCAAGACCAGGGCAACAGAGGGCAGGCCTCCAGGGGACTGTGGCCTCCGTAAAATTCTAGGCCTGAAACATTTTGATTTCTGTGAAAAAATATAATCTAGGGCTAGCTCAAGTGGGACCAGAACTCCAAACCCATGAATTCATGGCGATTTACAGTCGAATTGTCACTTCTCAACTGAGATGGCATCTAGATGCAGAACCTACTGAAATGCTTATTCACAACATTGTCAAGAATATATTTTTATTCACGCACTCAAAATAACACTGAAGAGACGAAAGTTTTGTTTATAAAACAGTGAATGGTGCTATAAAGCAGTT
The DNA here is from genome assembly GCA_911728455.2 of Marthasterias glacialis. Taxonomy (NCBI): domain Eukaryota; kingdom Metazoa; phylum Echinodermata; class Asteroidea; order Forcipulatida; family Asteriidae; genus Marthasterias; species Marthasterias glacialis. The sequence continues at coordinate 25,209,552 of OU452225.1, forward strand.
CAAACATGACCAACAAATTTGATTTCTGGGGAATAAGAAGGGCTTAAACCCAAGTTATACATTTTTTTCTTCACAATGTGGCTGAAGGTGGGATTCGAACCTGGTTTAAAACGACAAAACACCACTTTACAAACCCCATTAAATTCTGAACTGGTAGATCTCAAATTTTACAACTCTACACCACTTCAATGCCTAGATTCCAGACTTCTCCACCTCTGATTCTCCTGTGACCTTACCTTACCTCCCCCTCTCCCTTTCCCTCCCCTTTTCCACTCCCCTCCCCTTTTCCCCTTGCCATACCTGGACATCCATTGGTGCTACAATCTCTCTCCTGATTGGCCGAGTCCGGACAATCATCCCCGTTGAATAACGGAGGGGGGTTGGTGCAAGTGCGATAACGCGTCTCAATGTCTCCACCACAGGTGACTGGGCACAGGGTCCAGGTAGACCATGAAGACCACCCACCGTGTACTGCAACATTGAAATAACATTAATAATAATAAATTTTTATTGTGCGTTCTTTCCAGCCAATTAGGCCCCTCAAAGTGCCTTACAATATTATTACCCCTGGAAATCGTGGGGCTACAAGCATTCCTAAAGACATCTCGACCCCTTTGGAGTATGCAGCACCGGCAACCAAGTGGGCGTACAGTAGACTGCTAATCATTCACATCAACAATCTCTGCCCTCACAGGTACCCATTTACTCCTGGGTGATGTGAAGCAATTATAGTTGAGTGTCTTGCTCAAGGACACAAGTGGCTTGAGCGGGATTCGAACCCACACTCTGATGACTCAGCCACCAGATCTTGGGTTAAATGCACTAGACTACTCCTTTTCTTCAACGCATGACGACACGGCGATCCAGCCCTAGCTGTAGCCACCAATTCAAACACGGCCATATATACTGGAGGCTTTCTCATCATCTTTGACCTCTACTCACCCGGACATATATGCGTGTTGCAAATCCTAGTTTCATTTGAAGGTCCGTGGCATTGTTCACCGTCGGGCAAGGTGGGCGGAGGGTCATCACAGGTATGACCCCTGACCTGTATTCCAGTCTCACACTCCTTGCTACAACTACTCCATTCAGTCCAATCCGACCAATCTCCATCACCTGGGAAAAAAATAAATTAATAAATCAAGAATCTGATTTCTCAAATCAGATTCAAACCCTGACATTCCCCGTGTGGATTTCACAAAGTCTTATCTCGAGTTAGGACTAGTTATTTGTCCTAACTTATAGGACTAGTCATAAGTTAGGACTAGTTTTGTAAAATCCATCCCTGAGTCCTCCAAAATCCTCCTCATGGTTATGGCCTATTCCGAAGGATACATGTATGGTCACGTACCCCCAAACCACCCACTAGTAATAGCCTGGGACCAGGTGTATTGACCCACTACGTGAAACTCCCATTAGCCCAAATCTCTGGACTCTACTCACCAGTTTCACCCTGACTCTTATCAGCTGTTATCAACGAAGTAATTATAAGATAAACACCAGTGACCTGGTGCAGGGTTATTGCTGTATCAATTACAGCATGCACCTGTGTGGAAGGGCAAGCTGCTGGTGTCAAATTACGGAAACATCCAGGAGTATGGAGGAAGTCTGACTGTTTCTAATTTAATATCTCAAGTTAGATTTGGTCAATATTTATGATTCAAATTTGCTTTCATAACATCTTTCACAAAAACCTGGTAGGATTTTGGAGATATTTTTTGTCAGTAAACTCACAGGCGGTGCACCATAATCTCGCTATTCACAACTCATTAACCACGATCAGATACGAGAGATCTGTTGAAAAACTGCTCTGTCCCAAACCAGTGGGTACCCTATTAAGACAAACTCAGGTCCACTCCTACTGGGACATTCACGTAATGCCAACTCAACCAACGCCATACTGATTGTAAATTATACAGCACTGCGTAATGAAAGTTTTACGAGTCTTGAATGGAGAAAACAATAGGGGAGCAATTCAATGGGCAGGAAGAAAATTGAGGCCAGATTTTTACCTTCACATCTGTCAACGTAGCAATCTGCCATCTGCCAGTCCACCCCGTCGCAATCTTCACCGCCGTGCATGGCTGGGGGGAAGTTACATCGTCTGGTGCGGGTGTAGTTACCTCCCGAGCCACATGACTGTGAGCATGTGCTCCATTCATTCCACGCACCCCAGCTCGCATCAACTGTCGTTAACAAAAACCACCACATTAACTTGGGTCGTTTACTATTACAGGACTAGATTTCCCAAAAGGGACTTTACAAACTTAGGCGTAAGGAACCCTTCCATGGGAAGGTTGCTTGACAAAAGCTGGGGTTGGTTCTGTTTTGTATGTCTTGCAGATGTCTGGATTGGGAAAACTGATCTAGGCACCTTCTTAGACATTCTAATGATCCTGGGTGTTTGCGTAAACTGACTTGGCTTATGGGAAGCGGTCAAATGCACTAGACTGAAGCTCTGGTGTTTTTGATCAGCAGAGTGCAGGTTCGAATCCTGGCCGAGATACTTGTGCAAGACACTTACATGTTACCATCATTGCTTCATCCTTCGGATGGGATGTAAAGCCGTTGGTCCCGTGTGTTGTGTAACGCATATGTAAAAAGGCTCAGAACACTTGTCGTTAAGAGAAGGGGTTTGCCCCGGTGTTTTCTGGTATGTTTGGCTGCAGATTGCGCCACAGCACCTTGTAAACCATTACATGCTGCTACGTATATAATTGGGTCTTATATTTTGAATATAGCTCTGAATACTTGTAGAAAGATAATGAGTGCTTTGAGACGACCTTGGGTGTAGTAAAGTGCTTTATAAGAACTATGTTTTATTTCAATTTATTCAACCTGGGAATTAACAATTGTCTAATTTACTAATAATTGGCATTTGTCTGCAATGACAATGGGTGAGTCTGCACTTACTGGGCCTTTTCTTGCCCTGAGCTGGGTTTCGATGAAACTGAACCTGATGTTTTGGGGGAAATGACCTTGGCATTTGTCTGTTCTGGGCATTTTTTTTTTGCACTGACCCATACAGCACATTTTGGCTCTAAGCTTGGTGTTTAGTTGCACTGACCAGATAATTCATCTGCAAGTTGACCTTGGTTTTATCGGAAAGGACCTGGGCAATTGTCTGCATTGACCTGGATATCTGTCATGATTTGGAAATTACTTTGCATTGACCCAGGCATATAATGAGAATTAAGCCCTGTCTTTATCAGCACTGACCTGGGATCGATTTCACAAAGCACTAAGATTGATCTTAAGGGCCATGTCACATGAGGCAATTTACAGGCAACCAGTTCCAGGCAATCTCCAAGAAAAAAAAGGCATTCACATTTCAATTTTTCCATAATTTTATTGAGGATTGTAATACATCCCCAGAAAAATAACTCCTGTGCTACCAAAGTGTTCCTTTTTCAAGCCTTTTCCCTTTTTTTTTGCCTCTCAGTTGCCAGTAAAAAATTGCCCTGTGTGTCAAGGCCCTAAGATGAGTTGTCAATATTGCCATAGTGATTTGTATTGTGACATCACTCTTTTGCTTAGCAATAAAGATTGATATACTGTTTCACTCTTTGTGAAATCGGCCCCTGGGCATCTGTCAGCACTGACCTGGATATCTGTCTACGCTGACCTGGATTGCATTGACCAAGGCATATTATAAGAATCAAGCTGGGTATTTATCAGCACTGACCTGGGCATTTATATGCACTGACCTGGATATCTGTCTACACTGACCTGGGAATTGTTTTGCACTGACCTGGGCATTTGTTTGCACTGACCTGGATATCTGTCTACACTGACCTGGGAACTGTTTTGCACTTACCTGGGCATGGTGTTACCATGCAGCTCTCTCCACCTGTCTCCGATCCAATACAGTAGTAACCTCCAAAAGCAGGTTCAGGATTATCACACGTTCGCCGTCGCTCGCGGAATCCCCAGTCACAGGTCTCCGAACACCCTGACCAATGGGACCATGGAGACCAGCCACCATGCTCTTAAAGAGACAGTATGAAACAATAATAACAATACCAGAGTCTTATAGCACACATATCTACCAACAATTAGGTACTCAAGGCGCTTATTATTTTATTTTTTAAGGCAGTGTCAACACCGGGACTTGAACCCATACTCTGCTGATCAGAACACCAGAGCTTGAGTCCAGTGTGCTTGACCGCTCGGCCACGACACGCCATTATAACGACACAGCTAGAATCATAAAGAGGCAATTCAAACAGCCAAAATTCTTTTAACTCTTTTAAATTCTTTCGTTTGTTTTGTTTACAGTTCCACCATGTGATAGTATCTGCTATTGTTTATTCTGATGTATACATGGTTATTTATAAGAACTGTCTCGCTATTTGGGAGACTAACAAGTTTATTGGTGCGCTTCCTGTAGAGCATTCAGATATGTATTTCATGGTGAGGTTTGTAAGTTGTGGGGTTTGTAAATAGCGTCGTCCAAATTGACGAAAAGGCTGTCCAAAAGAAATACAGACGGGGGCAATTTCATAGAGCTGCTTAACGGCCGATTTTGTGCTTTCTGTGCAATATCCATTTCATAGCGCTGCTAACCATAAGCACAGGAAAAGGCATGCTAACCTTCCGGTGCTTACTGTAGGAAAATGAAGGGCGTAACAATGTAAATCCTTGGTGAACGCGCAAGCTGGCCGCCTAATTTTCTTGCTAACCTGAGAAATAAGCAATTTTTTCTGCTATGGTTAGCACGAAAATTTGCTTACCGTTACACAGCGCTATGAAATTGACCCTAGATCTCTCTGGTTACCACAAACGTCCTCAACTTACGAGGGCACATCAGTAAGAAGCACACCCTGGTTTCCTTCCAACGGCCCGGGCAGTCTTCTCCGCCATGCTGCGGAGCAGGATTGTCACATGATCTCTGTCGGATTTCTTGTCCATAGTTGCAGCTGGCGCTGCACTCTGTCCACTCAGACCACTCTGCCCAAGACCCATCAACTGCATGACAACAGAGGGAAAACACCTCTTACATTAAAATTATCAAATTCATAAAGTCCAACTGCATGCATTCATAATAAAGGTGGTCAGGGGTTCGAATCCTGACTGAGTCTCTCGGTGTAATTCCTTATCAAAAAGAGGCCAAAGTACCAAGTGAACAAATTAGACAAACCAAATACAATTAGACAAACCAAATAGACTGCGTAAGTAACACTTTTTGTTTTCCTTCTTTTTTCAACTCTGCCTCAACATTTTATCGCAGATGCTACTTGGGCCACCATCCAACATTTTCAAAGACGACCACTGAATTTTATGGTCAAATAGGTACAATCAATGACTTGTAATTAAGGGGATTGACTCGCCTGCCGCCGTTTTCACTCGCATTTGGCGAACGGTGACCGTTTATTTCAAACCCTGAATTCCTGTACATTGAACAGCGGCATGCTCACAATCTTAACTCGCTGTGTCGCACCAATGTTGCTATGTTGTGTGTGCTCTATATATACACCCGTGGATGGGAACGTCCACATTGATAAGTTGCAAAAAAGAGTCAAAACTAGTTGAGCAGTCACGAATAGTTGACGCACGACTACTCGAGTAGTGAATTTCACTAGTTGCCCGGCACTACTTGTAATCGAGAGGGTTGTTGGATCAAACTTACCATACATACAATGCTCATAATAGGTGTTGTACGTCATCACGTTATTGAAACGCATTTAATGTACATTTTCCATTTTTCCCTATTTTTCAAAGAAAAATCTTCAATGAACATTCGTAATATTTTACCCTACACCGATGTGTGTTAAAGGCAAAGTATACCCTTGGTTTTTTGAACCGTACGTTTGCCTTAATGCTATATAATTGTAGATATATACCATAAAACTAACCTGTGTAAATTTCATTTCAAAAGGTGGCAGCGTTTTTGAGATATCACCAAAAATCTGGAGCGGTTGTGTTCACGCAGAAGAAGTATCCGTCATTGGAATACACATTCTGAGAAGCGTTACGGCCATAACGCTTCTCAGATTCAAATTTTTGGGTGATAAAAAGTGATATATTTCTCCATAACTGCAGTACTTCGAAGTGAAACGTTTCTCAAAATGCATTATACTATCCAAAGCTGCTGTACTTCTTACCAAGTAAGTTTTTATTGCCAAAAATTTTCAGAGTCACTACCAAACGTATGCAATGCCTTTAAGCACTGTATACTTTCATGATTATCGTGGAAGAAAAAATCAACAGGCATATTACTCGGTCGGGGTTCGAACCCAAGACTTTTGCCATTATAGTATGAGAGAGGGGTTTGTATGAGAGAGATTAGCTTTTGGCTGTTGCCAGCTTGACATTTATATTCTCCTTGTAGAAGTTGCCAAGTTCCTGTAGAGAAGATCCTTCCACAATCTCCTGGGGCCAATTTCATAGAGCTGCTTAACAGCTAAGCACAAACAAATTATGCTTACCAAAATAAGGTTATCGGCCAAACTACTATGTCACATTTTGTGACTGGTATCCTGCTCATTTCTGCTTAGCAGAACATTTTTAAGCAGTATTTTCTGCTTAAGCAGCTGTATGAAATAAGGTTATCGGCTAAACTACTATGTCACATTTTGTGACTGGTATCCTGCTCATTTCTGCTTAGCAGAACATTTTTAAGCAGTATTTTCTGCTTAAGCAGCTGTATGAAATTGGGCTCAGATGACAAACTTGACTGATTTTGATTTGAGAAAAATGAGACCATGACACCTACTTGGGCAGGGGTCAGGATTACAGTCTCTCTCTTCCACTCCAACTCCCTCACAGGGAAGCCCTCCATGGTACGGGCCGATGCAGGTTCGATTCCTGGCATGGGTGCTTCCACCACAGGAGACAGGACAAGCTTTCCAGTCACTCCACTGTGTCCAGTTCCCATCAACTACAGGGATTGAATAACCAGCACATTACAGTCAATTTATGAAAATAAAACCCATGAACCTACTCTACACCATCAAATGGTCCACAAACAATTCATCCCCAGTATATTGTTTTGTTTTTAGAAACAACTCTGTAAGTTCCTTTATTTCTTTTGATATTCAAATGTAATTCAAATCTAATCGAGAAAACCTTCAACATGCTGTTTAATGATAATAGTAGTAATAATTTGGGAGGCTAATCATCCTTACTGGCAGCTGAGAAGCTGAATTGTGAAGGACACGGCTACACGTGTTCGAGCTGCAGGCATTCAAGGGTGCCTTCGGCAGCCAGCCACATCAACCCGAACCCATATGAACATGTAGCACAGCCTGAGATCAAAAGTGTTTGGTTATTTCTGGAGGGAGGAAAACCAGATGGCCTGGAGAAAAACCATCGTGGCACAGGAGAGAACCAACGCACAACTCTACTCACATATGGCCCCAGCCGGGACTCGAACCGGGGACACATAGGTGAGAGGCGAGCGCTTTAGGCACACACCACCCATGTCATCAAATTTCGACATTGTCTTCATTATACAAATTCTGCTGTTCCCTAGAAATAGTGCATTGACCCTACTAAAAAACAGTGACACATGAAACATGTTTTCAAACATTAAGATTTCCTCAGTTGCGGAATCTCTTTTCCAAATTCTCTTCAAGTCCCCAAGTGAATGAATTTACCTGGACATGGGTCCACATTACAGGCGTCTGTCTCGTTGTAATTCCCCTGACAGGGTGTCCCTCCGTGCATTGGCTCCTGACATTCCCTCTGATGGTACCGAGTCCCGGAGCCACAGGGTAAGGTGCAATTAGTCCAAGAAGTCCATTCCAACCACACACCGTCGACTGTTAACAAGTAGAGTGAAAATAATTCATCATAGTTAATCATGAAAAGTAAAATAACTTTACTTATGTATGACATAAAACTGTGTAATTTCTTTGTACTAATGTAATTAGTCCTAGAACAATAATAATTATCGTATGAGTGTACATTTACAATGCGTCATGTCTGTCATAAATTACACTCCTGGCGCCGAATTATCAAATTCGGAGGAGATTGTTAAGAATAATTTTATGAGATGAAGCAACCATAATACAACACCTTGAAAGGGATACAAGGTGAAGTGGCACATATACACTAATCCGATCAGCGCTCGTTTATGGTGTTTTACACCAACACAGCTATGGCCGGTGCACGCGCGCACGACACGACAACAGCGTGTAAGTAACCAATCAGCATGGAGAGTCTGCATTGCGTGTGGGTCAATGCATGCGTGTGGTGGCCAAAGCTGTGGTGGTGTAAACACACGTGAACAAGCTGCTCAGATTGGTATATTGCTGCCACACTATGCCAGAAACACCAAACACCGGAGCAAACCCCTCCTTTTACGATAAGTGTACTGGGTTATTTTTACGTGCATTACACCACACCTAAAACCAATGGCTTTACGTTTCATCCGAAGGACGAAGCAATAATGGTTAAGCATCTTGCTTTTAGGACACAAGTATCACGACCGGGATTCGAACCCACACTCTGCTGATCAGAAACACCAAAGCCTGGTCCGGTGCGCTCGACCACTCGGCCACAAGTTGCCATCTCAAATCATGAAAAATCCTATTCAGAAAGTTGTCCGACTTTGTGAGATATGGTCCTGCAGGCCCAAATAAGAATTGCTCAGCACTGGAACCAGCAGTTGGGTGTTGGGTTAGGATAGAGTGGAGTATTTTGGAGGATACAGCCGAGGGTCTCTAGCCAAAGACAATCAGGCTTTTTGAGGTATGGCGGACACTATAAAAATAGGAGTGCCAGGACACTATTAGGTTTGGGTAAATCTGTCTGTATACACCCCAAACCAAACAGTGCACTCCTATAGTGTCCGCCATACCTCATAAAGGCTTATAGGGGGTTTGTAGAATATGGTTCTGCAGGCACAACTAACAACTAGTCACTGCAGCAAGACCAGGGCATGGCCTTTGTGGCCTTGGTGTAATTCCAAACCAGCAGTTCAAAATTTAGGTCTAGAGGATGGAAGATAGCAGGAAAAATCCTGAAGTACACACAAATCCTGACAAATCACAGGGTTTTAGTCTTGTGTTTCACGATCCACCCTTGTCACGAATTTCTTCCAGTGAAGAGTGCGCTATATCTAGACAAACGCTTGTGATTGACCAGAAGAGGGTTACATTTTTCTCGTCCTTCGGCCTCGGGAAATAGGACCCTCTTCTTGTGACTCACAAGCCGTTCGTCTAGATAGAGCCCTCTACTGCTGGGAGTTTGTGACAATGGTGGATCGTGGAATACAGAATAGAAACATCTTGGATCCAGTAAAACAATCAGAATGACATGCTGCATACTTGGGCATGGATCCATGTTGCACTGGCTCCCGGCGAAGTTATCCCCAATACACGGCGATCCATCATCGAGACATGAACGACTTCTTCTTGTAGATCCCCCGTCTCCGCAGGTAATGGAACAGGTTGTCCAGCTGCTCCATGGTGTCCACCCAGCCTCTGCTGCAAAATAATTATCAAAATATTATACACGTGCATTATGGTGATTTTGTGGAGATGTATATATATATTCCCTGCACAACTGGCCAGAATCTGAACATTTTAGGACTGGACAATTAATTCCACAACTGAACAAGTCCAACTGTCTACTGCTTTTTAGAAACGGTATCATTTTAAGATAAAATTACTGCTTTATTCAAGTCCAGTTCGTCTCCGATCCTAAAAGTCAATAAATATAAAAAACTGACCAAATAGCCCTACATTGTGAGGCATTTTACTCAGTGTTTCAGGTCATACATGAAGGCCATTGGTTTTGCAATGTTTTGCATAAATCATGGAGGAAATAAGAATAGCATTTCCTCCCTCTTCTCGTACAGTACTACTACCACTACCAGGGCTAGTATTACATCATGTATAAATAATGCTCAATAAGTGTTCCAACAACAATGATGGGGAAAAAATAACAACAATAGACAAACAAAGAAACGTCAAAACGAAGACAAAACGGCTCACCTAATCCAACTGCCTGCAAGACAAGCAGAACTTTGACAGTGTCTAACCACCCAGATGTTTGTAGTAAGAAACTTCCCATTTTCTCTAGAAAATGAACTAAACGTGGACGCCTACATTGCTTAAACTGAGATAACGTATCAATGTTTTCGATAAAACTTCTGTGAAGAAATCCATCGCCAACAGCAACGGTAACCACCAGACCACACTATAACCAGGTCGGCAGGTGACAGCCTTTTTTTCACGGAACCAGTGCAGTGCAACTGCTATTTTCTATCAAATCAAACACACAGACATGTCTTGTCTTCTGGCCTTTTGAGCAATAAACTCTCAGTCTTATGCCGTTACATCAACCAAGAGCAAAGAAGTCAGGTTATTGTTAACTGAAATGATGTAAATTATTGGTAAATGATATTAATTAAGAGCCTCTGCTGCCGCTAATCATCCATCAACATCTGTCTGCGGACTTGAATTTGCCACCATTTTTAAAACTCCTACAAATTTCTGTCATTCACGAGAGGGCGCACTTAATAGCAATATTCCTTTAAAAGTGGGCGGCAACGTGGATGCTGCAGAGCCGCGTGTCCAACAAGAGTGTCCGGCTTCGGCAGTGTGGCTATATGGTTGGTTCCCTGAAAAAGGACTATTCCCCAACGTTGTCGCTGACAGCCAGTTGTCCGTAGCCATAGCCACAGCCGAAGGAAATCTGCAACCAATCCTCACACATTGTGAATCTTAATTTGTCATGCCCCTATCTGAGAACCATCCTGGATAAGTCTGCAGGAGACTGACGCTTTGGTCGCCTGCGGAGAGATTTTATTGAAGAAAAATACACCTCAAGAGGTAAAAGTATCGATAAATCTGTTTTTAAGTATACTGGGAAAGAGGTATAAAATTGACGCCTCTATAAACTTCCTCGATAAAAATATAATGTAGCAGGCACGAGTGCGGCTAGCGCACTCTATGCCGATACATAATAAATTTACAAGTTTACGGTGGAGTTTTTCTTGTAAATATTTCTTATCCTGAATACGAAGGGAGGGCGGTTAGCCCAGGTAGGACGTCCTACCTGGGCTAGGAGGGCGATTAAACGCTGTATAAAACTATAAACTGAGATAATAGTATTAGTATAGTAGTTAGTACACTAATTCTCAGTTTAAAATAAAATATAATTGAAAATAAAACCTGACGGTTCTCGACAATTAAAAAAAAGAAATACAAGTTTACTTAATACAATGAAAATGCAATATTTGAATCGATAAATAAATGGCCTCTGTAATGGCTGGACTTTGATTAACGAAGAAACGGTGGCTTGAAGACTCTATGATGAGAAGTTGAAGAAATAGTGGCGTTGAAGGTGATGGGGGAACTCGAAGCGATGCGAAAACAGCTCCTTGTCCTTGATCAGGGGACAGGATACTGTTTCCGTTACAAAATAATTATCCAGATGATGATGTGAAGAAATACGCTGTCCTGCTGGCTCTCTTTTGCTTGAATCCGCCTAGAGCAGGACAGGGGATGAACATATAAATTAATATGGTGTTTCCTAAAGATGGGGTGGCAGAGGCAAAGTGTACAAACTGAAGAAACTTGGAGGGTTAATTCTCACAACTTCCCTCTGTCGGAGTCCAGTGGCCAAGTGTAAAATTAATGCTATGCCGTTCAAATGCAAATACAATAATACTAAAATTAAATACTTATGAAACAAAACTAAAAATCATAATCCTTTAAAATGAAAGGAAGTAGGAAACCACTATAAATCTTAAAAGTTAATCCCTGTGAGAAACTATTGTGTGGGAAGTTGCACTGCACTGGTCAGCTCTCCCACACAAGCTGTTTATCAAACCTTGGGCCAGACCAGTGGCCAAGGCTAAATAACATTGGAAGGATTACATAAGTGCAATTAAGAAACAAGACATTTCATGGAACAATGACTCATCATTACCATGAAATGAGAGATAAACAATGAATAAACTAAGAAAACCCATGAACATTGCTTTTACTTTAAGCAATAATTTTATATACAAAATGAATTTGGTAAACTTAAAGTAAATATTAAAAGTAAATGCAAAAGATCAAAAAGCAAACAAGAAAGTAAAATCTATGAAATATCAAATCATAGAGCAAAACTATGATCAAAATAACCACTGACTAAATATAAGTCATTGTAAATGAAAATATGCACTAAACTATTAAATCAATGAAAGATACTATACAAAAGCTATTCCTTACTCGTTGTAAAGTGCATAAAGGAATCAGAAAGTATTATTAGAAACAACGTTGTTTCTAATAACTAAAAAGGTTGAGACAAACAAATCAATCAATCAGCAAGACCTCTAAAAAGTCTGGGTTCTCGGTGAATCAAGGACTTTTGTAAGTGTAAGTGTAACAAAGTGTAACCTTCAGTTGTCAAGACTCTAGACTGAAGTTAACCATAAAGCTATCATTGGGTAGATGCCACCTTGATTCAAATAATGCAGTGCATCTCAAAGAGTGCACATGTGAAATAGCAATTTAAAAGCAAGTTTAAAGCAATGAAATAGAAGAATATTGTATCTATCCTCAAAATACAATATTGATGTAGATATTCAATCCACATAAAATAAATCAAATTCAAAGCAAAATAGTACTCATACAAAATGTAACTCACATTTTGTAATAAATCAAAACTTAAAAGAGCATGTAAAACAAGTCAACAATTATCAAATCAAAATCAGAGCAAATTAAAAAGGAACTTTGTTCTAGAACCTCAGTAGTTTTAAAACCTAAAACGCTATCCTCATACAATAGAAATATGCAGTGATAGTTCAAATTAGATATAAAGTGACAATTTTAGTCTAAAATTTGGGTACAGCCATTTTATTCCAATACTTCTGATTTCAATTCCTATTAAAGGAACTCATTGCCTTTGGATTGGGTGCTTTTGGGCTAAAAAAAGCGTTTGTTATGAAATTAATAAGGTAGGAAAGATATATGAAAGTAGAAAATAGACCTACATTTAATGATTCACATAAATATCCCTAGAAATTGTGTGGTTTTTGTTTAATTTCGTAACAGAACTCTTTCCGCCATTTTGTAGAACCACTTTTTTGAATCCACAGAATGGCGGACCGTATGTTTCTGTGTAAGGCGTAATTCAACTGGTATTTCTAGAGGCAAATGCATGTTTTTTATCACTATCTCACTAATTACAACACACTGTAGGTGTTTTATTTACATGAACAACTCTTAAAAGGATCAAGGAGCAATTCCAAATAGCAAAATTTTGAGAGATTTGAAGGCATTGTGTCCCTTTAAATGCATTACTAACTAGGCTATTTCTTGATGTCTATATTTTATTCCTCCATGATGTACTGTAGGTTGTAGCAATGAATGTTACAGTCCTTGGGAGGACTTGTCCATCCCCAGGTAGTGAAAGTTCCTCATCGTATGCTTCTTTCAACGCTCAGAATCATCCAAGGTAAGTCTTGTACATCACCGCTGTTCAGACCGCTGCATTGAATGCCATCTAGGTTTGCGCATGCGCGAGGTTTTGTGAAAGGTCAACACAAAATGTTTATTCATAAGTCATGACCCGTCGCTGGTTTTGTACAGTTTCCCGACCTTTCAAGGGGTCAAAGGAGTACTGAATATTTATAATTATAAAAGATTTTGACCAATTAAAATTCTTAAAATCTCCCTCATTAATTTATGACCCCAAACATGAGTCATTCGACCGCTTGCCGCGGGAAAACCCTTGTTACAATGGAGGCACTTGCACTGTGTGTGTTAAAGCAGATGGAGTTACTACCGGACGCCCTGCTGCTAAGTATGCCAGATTGGAAAAGCTAGACATAGCTGAGGAAGAGGCCAAACAAGAAGTAGATGAGCATGTCAGCAAGTTGGCTGAGACAACCACACGTTTCTTTGGCCAAAACTTCACTGCAGAGGAGTCATCAGTGAGATGTCCGCTTTGCTGCCAAATTCTAAACAGGCCGGTGGAAACACATTGCCACCATCTTTTCTGTTTGGACTGCCTTCAACTAGTATATAAAAAAACTCCATCATCCTCAGTGCTTTGTCCAACCTGTAAAACACACATCTCCCTGAAGAACACAAACCCGGTTCGCAAGTATTTCGTAAATATTCTGAAAAATGCCAAAGTGACATGCAAAACCTGCACACGAAGCAGTTGGCTCAAGAGCGCATCCGTGCATAATTGCCTTAACCCTAGCACACCACAACAAGTTGATGATCACATCTTCAGGGACATAATAAATAGAAACATGACTGCATCTGGAAAATTGGGTCAACAGGTGACATCGACTTTGCTAAAACAACATATGGAAGGTGATGGAGGAAAAGCTGTCAGGCTATCTACCGGTGGAGAGGTAACTTTGTAATAGTTTAAGTAATCACCGTTATCGGATGTTTATTCAATGCAAATAGTTAAATGCAAACCAACAATCATATAGCTGGGTAACATAGTCAATGCGATCTTTTGATACTTAATTCATTTCACTTTTGTTCCAATTATTTAGGCAATTTACTTTCAAAGAGTAACCAACCCCAGCAAACCCAGCACTGAAGTTTCTACGCGAACACTTTTTCGCAGAACGAAGGCAGTAAAGGACCAACTAAAAAAAATCAGTGGTAGTGAGCCTACACATCAGTTAATGCATTTACTTCGCACAGCTACAGGACAGGATCTCCAAAGTCTCTCGCAGAAAATCAACCTCAAAACATTCATTCCACCTCTAGAAGAACCGGCGCTGAAATCCGACTTGAGTCTGTCTTGGGCTGCCCTACGTGAACTTAAACTGTAAGACTTCACACACAGATTTTGTTCTTCTGAGCAATTAAAACTTAACTGTGGCACCGTGAATATCACAAAAGAATAAATCCCAAAAAAAATCTTCAAAGTGATGTTATTTTACTTTTCCTTGTTCTCAGGTGGTTAAGGCAGTACAACATTGTGATGGCTAATGAGCAGACAAGCCGAAGGTTGAGTCGAACCTCTAATGGACAAGACATCCTGGATGGAGACAGACTTCCCTTTGTTGCAAGTGACCGCGGAGGTCTTGTCAGTAAGCCAGCCCCCTGTTTGTTTATTACAGACTTGAAGAAGTACACCTTGGGTCTGTTGGATGAATATGACAGGTAAATTTATAGATTCATTTGTACCTACACAAAAACTGGACCATTTTATTATAAACCTGTGAAATAATTTTTCTTTGGTACAATTTGTAGTTGTGGAAAGTTGCAGTGGACTGAGGGAATGCCGAAGGAAGAGATATGGTTGAAGCTCGGAGGAGACAAGGGGGGTGGCAGCTTCAAGCTGATGCTGGAAGTTGCTAATATAGCTAACCCCAATTCACGCCGCAACGCAAGTGTCATTTGTGCATATGAGTCACCAGATACTGCGGCAAATCTTCATATTGCAATCAATAGATGTAAAGATCAAGTGGAATCGATATCCAAGACATCATGGAGGTATGCTTAGTTAAAGACTTTCATTCAAAAAAAAACAAATTAAAATGATAATCACTGTTTACAGGTTTACAACAGTTACCTTTTGTCTTTGTTATCTTAGGGGAAAGAAGCTTGTTGTGTTTCTCTTTGGTGATTACGAGTTCTTATGCAGGATGTTTATCTGGACTAAGTGGTACGTAGAGTCCAACATTCAGCTTTGCAGAAAACAAAAGGAAAAATAAAAAAGTGTTATTTTTTCAAAAACAAATGTTATTTTGTACCTGATGAACATTGCAAAAACCAATTTTGTAAAAAAAAAATTTTATGTGTGAAAAAATTTACTCTGAGTTTATTCCGACGAATTCAAACAAAAACTAAATAGTATTTCACAGAACACACGTTGGTATATTGCCACTATTTAACTGGAATATTAAAATATTTTAAACCATCAATGTGCTATTGCTATCGCGTTATTGTAAAATGTGTTGTATAAAAACTAGTATTATTATTAATGAAACCTAAGTGTATTTGAAGATGCATGAGCTACGCTACTATGACTTTCCATTGTTTTCCTAACAGTTGCTAATACAGATGATTGTAAACTGGTCGTGTTATGCTATATTCAATGGCAAGTTTATAACGGATAAGTAAGCCTTACCTTGTCAGTTGAACTGCAATTTCCAACACTGCCTGTGGTAGGAGTGACAACACTTACACTTGATAGTCCTGGTTTATTGTACCTCGTCTCATATTCTGAAAGGGCCTCTTGCAATATCTAACAAATAATCAACAACAAAAAATGTGACCAAACAATCAAATGAAATGTACATGTAGTAAATATACGATGAAATTAACCTGAGAAAATTTCATTTCAAAGGGTGGTCGCATTTTTAGATATCATCAAAACTCCAGAGCAAATTTGTCCAAGCAGGAAGAATAATCCCTAAAAAAAATTAACATTACCATGGTGACGTTTCATGTCATCTATGATCTATTTAAAATTGGGGGGATAAAAAGCAATATATTTTTCAATATAAACCATTTAATAAGTATTTTGAAGTGAAATATTTCTCAAAATGCATTATACTATCCAAAGCTGCTGTGATTTTTTAGTCACGTAAGTTTTTATTGACAGTTTTTTAATAGAGTCATTACTAAACGTACATGTGCATACAGAGACCCTTTATTAATATAAAACACAGACAAATTAAAAAAAATGTAAAACCTGAACCTTCAGAACTGAACGTTTAAAACCATTTAGAAAAATGTATTACAGTAAGTTGAAGGAAATTTATTTCTCCCAACTACACTTAAGGTGCCAGGCAATGTGGCATGTATTACTATTTTTTTAGTAATAAAAAAAACTAATATAGTCATAAAAACAACAGACAGAGCAACAACATGTTGTGTTCATGTGTTTAGCGCATTATCTGGATGTGCACAATTAATAAGATTGCGCGAAATTTTACGCAATATGATTTTAGAGCTGCCAGTCTGCAGAGTGCAAACTGCAGATTGCGCAAACAGTAGAACGCGGTATTTACACACAGAACGCGCAACGAACAGTCCCGTCGTCAAAAAAGAAAAAACGTTGAATTACACCCTTTTTACAAAGCACCATAACGGACAACACCACCCGAGTACTCAAACCCAACTGAGTTTAAAATATATTTTAAGGGTCCGTGGTTAATTTTAGAGCAGTTTTACGCCCTGTCATTTTGTGTGCATACCAGAATCTAGTCCTGGCTGGGGGAACGGACCGGGGACATTTTTGTTTACACACGTTACGTTAGCCTAGCTACCACTTACTCGTCTCTTCTCCCGTTTATCGTACACTTCGCTTGAGCGTTTGGTCCTTTTTGGTGGCCGGCTGGTCGTCGCAGGAATGGTTGGTGCCTTTATGGACGGTACAGCATCCTTCTTCAGGATATAGTATGATTTCAATCCAAGTTGTGACTTTAGTTTGGATTGGGTGTCCTGACAATCATCAGTGAAATGCGCCTTACAAATCAAACCCCACTTCGATAACTTGAAGTCCGACCTCGTTGTCTCCACAAACCTCAACCACTGCTTCCGAACTTGCTCGTTTTTGGGAAATTCGAAGAAATTTAAGTGGGGATTTTTGTTCGAATTCCTTGTGCATCCACCAACAACACACGCTTTTGGCATTTTTCCTCAATAGAACTATTTTTGCCGATAAAAAGACATGTACGTCTAGCCTCACTATTTTATAAAAAACAGCAGACAGCATACGCTTTACGTACAGGTCAAAGTGCAACGTTCAGGTCGTCTCTACGGATATACGTCATACAATCAGCTTTTTCACACAGCGCCGCCAGCGGTCAATATGCTGAAATTTCTTTGAAAAACCGCGGAAATTCGTCACGTAAGAGTCGTTTTTGTTTTGGAATTTTTTATTATTTCAAACTTCCAATATAAATTTTGTTTTGCTTAAAATGGTTCGTACATACATTGTTAAGAAGGCTAAATGATTCTTGTTGCTTGGAATACACCGTTCATATATCCATCTTTAACAGCATTGCAATATGGTTTCTTTAGGTCGTCACCCCTGCTTATGGTGTTGTATCACCAGCAAAGACATGGCTTTGCCAAAGGCCAGTCGACCACCAAGTAATGTAAGAACACTTCAGAGGCTCTCCAATGACTACAAAGAGTTCACGGAAGCTGGCAGCTTACTTAAGAATGCCAAGAACTTCAACAACGTCATAGGCAAGATATTCTTTGACATACCACCCGATTTTGTAAGTTATATATTTAAAGCAATTATAAAGAAATTTGGCTATATTTTGTTTAACATGTAACATGTACATTTTTAAGTGCAAACAATAGACCGATTGCGCGACCCGCGACACGTGATCCCTTTTGGGTATAATGTAAACACACACGTAATCCTCCATAGGAAAGGGTGGTACGGTACACGATTAATGCATTGAGTTTATTCAAACAAGGCTTTTTTTGCTTGAAATCTGTGAAAGGTATTCCAGAGTTTGTACCAGAGACCTTCAAGTGGCTGAATAAAGCCAGTAAGGACAGTTCCAGCAAGTCTTGAAAATTGTAAAAGTACCGTATAAATGTGCACGATGTGTACAGCGCGCGACGGAACGTTAGGCCAGAGGACCGCGATCACCACACACTTTTCGACACAAAAATTTCAAAGTTTTGAAGCTGAAATCCTCCAAAGAAATTGCTTTCTAAAACTGTGTGATTCCTTTGCCTATTTGAAATTCTGCACGGCTAGGTACTAATGCTCACTTTTCCAATGTTGTTTACCCTTTTTTTACAGTGATTTAGGCCAACATTACAAACAATAACACACGGGTGGCTACATACTGGTCGTCCGACGCCGGTAGTGCATGTCTAAAAAAACCACTTTTTAGTAGAATCCTGTTAAATTATGAAACAGAGATGTGATTTAAATTAATGCCACAACATACTACTTTAAATAAAAGGGCTGATTAACTAATTCATCGCTTGACGAAAATAACATTGACTGTTTTCGAACTCACTCTGTGTCACGGCCTCTGCTTTTACACGTATTTTTTCATCAGCTGTATGACGTCATACCCGATAGGGGGTCACGTGACCGCATGTAAACATTGTCGCGCAATCGGTCTATTATACAAAGTAGTAGTGAACTTCTTTTTGTTTGAATAGAGATTTATTTTATATTTTTTATATTCAGGTTTGTCCACCATCACTGTACATAAGCCTTAGTGTCTGGTTTAAGCTCTACACCCTCTTGCAGGAAGAATGCAATGAATTAATGGAGAGTATTGTAGAGGTACTTGCAGAAACCCCGCAGACAGTACCTGCTTTAGCCAATGGTCCATTTCCATTGTATGTGGCCCAAGCGATGTCAGGTTGTTTCAGCCAAGAACAGAGTTCAAGAAGTAACAAATGAAATTGATGAACTACAAGAACAACTGGCAATGGTGATGTTGATCAATGATACTGTTGATGTGACTGAAGTGACAACTGAGACAGCTGATCAAATCAAGAAATTGAAAGAGGAATTGGACAGACAGGTAGGCCTACATTTATTTGTACTCACCTCTGAATGTGTGGGTATGTTTGACCATATGCTCCGAGGACATTTTACAATAGGGACAATAGGTCCTCACTAGTCAGTTCTTTGTTTTCATGGGTCCTCGGACGCCATTTGTGTACAAAACCAATGGGGATTGCTTCAGTACAGGAACAATAGAATTAACAATAGAAGTCCTCGGACATAATGGTGATTCACGACTGTGTGTTCTCATCTGGTCAGCTCATCAAGTAATTTTCAGTATTACATTGTTATCCATTACCATAAGTTTACCTGAATAATGTCAATTGAGAAATTTATTATTAGTTGTATTTATCCATGGTCATATTTATTTATCCTCATTTACAGGAAGTAATAGCAGCCACACAGGTGAAACAACTACCCCTTCATCAAAACCCACTACTGATCAAGCTTGAAGAAACACTTCAAGAAATCAAAGTCAGGCGGCAGGCCTATTACTCCAACACATTAATTGGAGATCACGTGCACAAATGCCTAAAGGTATTGTAAATGCTGTTTGTATTGTCTGATATTAATAATGTTCTTTTTTTAAAGAAAGTGATGATAAATGTATACATGTTACTTGTAAATATTCAGGTTTTTAAAAAATGTTACTGTCCTTTTTTTCAGGAGGAAAACATTCATAAAATAATCCCGGATAATTGTGGATTGGGTTTTCAGTCCCTACCTTATTGCACAGGTTTTCCCTATTTGGGGTTTTCCTCCCACATCTAAAACCGATATTTCTTCAGCATCTTCTCTACACCAGGTATCTTCAGGCCTACGGGTCAAATTGCTAGTCATTTTGTGGGGCCCTTGGTTTCATTACCAGAAAGACAAAGTAATAAGTTATAATAACGAGGTTTGCAGTAACACCATGTGTATATTTTTGCTGTGTAATTCTTGTGAGAACTTGTCCTGCTATTTATTCTTCTACTGCGGAGTAAATTTCAGACTTAAGGCCTAACCCTCCTGAATTATACCCATCTGGGATACTGTTTAAACTAAGAGAAAATAGTATTTCAGGACTCCTAAGTCACTTTTTCTTATTTTGATTGCGGCAATAAAAACTATCAACATGTGGGGCCTATTGTGTATGTTGACCTAATTCATCGACGACATGATCACGATAATCTTGGTTGTGCCATCTTGGAAGTCTATGTCACTGTGTTATACAGTGCAGTGCAAATTAGTGCAAATTTTAGGTGACGCAGTGTTTACACGTTTACCTGTCGACTGGTGAGTGTCAATACACCAAAAAGCACTTTAAAGCAAAGTTTTTTTCGTGTACGATCTTCACCAGATTTAACCACAGTTTCACAGGTTTGTTTTACGGTGTGATTGTTGAAAAACAAATGGATGGGAATTTATTACTCTTATAAAAGATACAACACTAAAAGAACTGGCTGTTTGACAGCAACCTAACAAGCAATGCTTAGAGCTAAACACACAACATATATGTATGTGACATGTACTTCAATTTGTACCATAAAAGAATTGCTCATAACTTTTGTTGTAATAATATTTAAAAATTCAGTATCTTAATTCTTGAAATGTTTGGCTTGAATTTCAGTTTTGAGGCGTTCTATTAGCAAGGAGATACCAACAGAGCCATCTACAATGATGCCATTCTTCCTGGGGGAGGCTTCAGCTGTAGCTTGCTGTGTTCTGGAGAGAGCGGCTCAGGAAAAAGCTTCACCTTAGCTGGGGAAGGCCTCGGTCAGCCAGGAATCATTCAAATGGTCATCAACGATCTGTTTGTGGAAGTAGATGAACTAGAGAGAAATGGTACGTACAGTAGAAAAGAGACTCCCATTTTGTCCCCAACCCGTACCCCCATATCCAACAATCAAGCTCCCTGCTCTACTTGAAATCAAGTCACTGCTCACCAAAACTACCACAATTTGGCTAAGTCATTAGGATGTGAGTTCGAATCCTGGCCATGACACTTGTGTCCTTGAGCAAGACGCTTAACTATAATTGCTTCTAATAGGGGAAGAGGCAGTTATGTTTGTCTCACAACGGATTCATTTACCCCTCCCTGTTCTTAGCTGTGCTGTGAAGAGACTTGCGTTTATATCTCGCCATGTCTTGTTTCTGCGCATTGGGGCAGGTTTCTATCCCTTCACGTAGCGTGGGTCTTCTGCTAGTATAAGGATAATTGTTCATAAATTGTTATATAATGAGGTGCAAATTGTACAACTTTTTGTTTTTTTTAACTCTTAGGGTCCGTCGCTTATGTGAAGATTCGTATGTATGAGATATATAGTGAGATCGTCAGAGATTTGTTAAATCCAGATCAACAAGGTGCCGTGTGTGACATCAGTGTTAACGCAAAACATGGAGTTCATATTCAGGTAATTGTCATCTTGTAATATTGTTTCTTAATCTTGTAAAGTAGCCGTACAGTATTTAAGATCTAAAACTTTGCATGGTGGGAACACAGTCTAGTAGGTTTTTGCAGTGACACCATGTAATTATCTCTGATGAGTTGGTGTGGTTCTGAAAAGAACCGATTGTTTAACAACTCAACGTTTCGATCAGTATACTATGATTGTCTTCAGGAGAAGAGCATATTGATCAAAGTAGACTGATATTCAGAGTATATACTGATCGAAATGTCGAGCTGTTAAACCATCAGTGTTTTTTCCAGAACCACCCCAACTCAGTAGAGATAATTACATGGTGTCATTGCAAAAACCTTACTAGAGCTCGTACAGTATTTGACATTAAGGCCCAATTTCATGATGCTGCTGTATGGCTTAAAGCCCCAGCTCAACATTGGTAAGAAGCAAAAACATAAATGTTCACAGATTTACATTATAAAGATAATGATGGTAGAAAACTTTCCTTGAAATATTTCTGCCTGAAGTGTTATCCTTCATAAATAATAAATGAAATAAGATTCAAAATTAGTTTTCGTCTCAGTGAGATGAAAAACTCTTCCTACAGGAATACGTACAAAAATGCTGAATGCATTTTTACCGTTTTCTCGCAAATGAAACATGAAATGTGCTGACATTTTCCCAAGTTGGTTTTATTACAAATATCTTGATTTGTGCAAAGAATGGAAGCATTTACAGACATTTTACCAATGTTGAGCTGGGGCTTCAAGGTCCATAGAATCCTAGATGCTTTACTTGGCGCCACTAAGCGCAGAATTCACTGGTAACCAGCACAATGAAAATGGGGCCCAAATCAACCACTTGGTGCATTTATTATAATTTCAGTATTTGCTTGCATTCGTTGCACACTTTTCCCAACATAGCTAGGAAAGAAAAGTCCAGAAATTAACAGGTTTAAAGTGAATCCAAAAAGTAACAAACTACATGTAGCTGAATGGACTTGTGATAATCATTGCAGCCGAACTGTGTGAAGTGGGTGTGAACCACTGTAAACCAGGGTATCAAATATGGGGTTCAGTCACTCAACAGCATCCTTCATATCTCAGTCATGCAGAGAAATTCCAAGATTATTTGATAGTTGACATTAAAAACCCTTACAGACAAGGCTGTTTGGCTAGCCTGTGGCCTAAATCCTCCCATATTCTCTTCTCCTAGGCCACTCCCCACACCAAACTGTTTGGGCTTTAGAAAAAAATTGGAATGCCTGGTCCTGTGATAAATTGGAATGCCTGATCCTGTGATAAATTGGAATGCCTGATCCTGTGATAAATTGGAATGCCTGATCCTGTGATAAATTGGAATGCCTGATCTTGTGATAAGCACTTGTTAATTGGGCCTACTTGCCCCACTCCTTCAGAATCCTTCACTTTTGGTAAGTGGATATACACTAATCAGAGCAGCGCTTGTTTATGGTATTTTACACCACCGCAGCTATGGCCGCCGCATGCGCAGGCGACATGACAAGAACACATCAGTGCACATATGTACCAATCAGCATGGAGGGTTCACAGTGTGTGTGCGTCGACACGCGCGTACAGCGGCCATAGCTGGCGTGGTGTTAAAGCCAATGCACAGGCTGCTCAGATAAATCTATAGGATTTGGGACTGTAAGGGTTAAATTGACTTTAGGTATCGAAAATCAGGTGCTGGAAATAGTTATTGTGACTTTCCTTCCCATAAGCAACTTTAGTCGACCAAGATTACATGCAAAAAAAAAATAATCAAGCATGAACACAAAGACCATTTGTGATAATGATGTAGTTTTTTCTATGTTGACCTTCCATAGCCAAGCTTACAATGGTTGGAAAGAGAAAGATCAAGATCGGATCTAACTCTTCCCAACTATTTTCGTTCACATCAAAACAACTTGTAGAAGGAATTTTTTTTTTTATCTTGACATTTAGAACCTGACAGAAGTAGCAGTGAGCAGTGCTTCCACTGCAGTGTCTACATTTAAGAGCGGGTGGTTGGCGCAGAACTCTAAGGCGACGAACTTTGGTGTAGCAAGCAGTAGGACGACAACCATCGTTGAAGTTCTTCTTATTCAGGTACAACACATTTAAAAGAACTCCTCACCCCTTCTTACTTAATCTAAAATAACATTTGCCAGTGATTTAACCAACCAAGGAAAACCATTCAATTGCCTGGTTTGTCAAAGTTTAATTATCATGCCTGGGGTACATTCATGTATTGTCACCTCCCCTTAGATAGGGTCCAATTCCAAAGACCAACTTCTCATCATAGAGAGAACATTAGACACCAATCCATGAATCCCCACCCCTTTACGTTTTGACCAATCACAGCCTTGCATGGCTATGCCACCAAAAGTCTGACATGATAAAATTTTATTGGCAAATGTAAACATACGTGCGTTTACTTGTCGGGCACATTCATGTCGTGCAGTGTGACATTGAAGAGATGCACATTGTGCTGCCCACGTGTACAGTCGTGATGTAGCCAATGCTGTGATTGGTCAATATATTTAGGATTTTATCAGGTCGGACTTTGGGTGGCGTAGCCAAGGCTGTGATTGGTCATTACGTAAGGGGGAGATGCTTAATGGATCGGTCTATTGCATCAGGAATATTTGTTATTTATGTTTTACAGGAGAGAGATGAAAACACCTATCCGTATAAATCAACGTTCACCTTCGTCGATCTCCCTGGTGCAGAGAAACTTGCCACAGAACCAAAGGCTCTGAAGAGGATGTACACTGGTCATATATTTCCACATAAATTCAAGAGTTCTAAAAATAACAGCTGAACAAGTTTTAAGATGTGCCCTTTTTCTTCATATCAAAAGTTGATAAAAATCAGATAGTACAATCTCCTTATGTAAGATTTAATGTGTTCTTCCATTGAGCTGCAGGAAGTCCAGGCTCTGTGGCTCTTTTGTAAATGTGATGTCACAGGTCACATGCTGTTTATTCAGTGCGTTCCTTTTAGCAAGTCAGAGAAAAAAACATACATTTTTTACCAAGTTCCCAGTTGGTCATAATCAAACGATACTGTGTTTACAGGGTTCAAATAATCCAGATTGTGTGGTGATAACATGCACTTAACTGGGCGAAGATCAATATCAAGAAAAACAGAAATGTTAAATTATTGTTCCATTTGCACAAAATACAAACTTTGAATATTATCAATCCATGATGGAATATACAAAAACAGTAAAACAATATCAATATATTTTGCAACACTTATAGATTCTATCCATTTTGGAGTTTTTTTATATAATTTTTATTTTGTTTGTTTTCCAGTCAATCCAAACTGACCAATCTTTTGCGTGATCAACTTGGAGGCAACTGTAAGACAAAGGTCATAGTTCATCAGAAGCCCCGTACGGACCCAAGGATCACCCACAGGCAGTGCTGAATGCAGCAGACTATTTTGGGTAAATCATCAATTTCTGTGTTTTGAACGACACGGCTTCACAGGTACAAAGAACCTTCTGAAAGCTGTTTCCCTCCCCGTAAATTGAGTCATTTAATCAGGGTTGCATTCGCCGCCATCTTTGAGGTCAAACGCAGCATCGAACGTGCCTTGTAGCTGTTTTGACCTCAGCGTGAGGGTGTCCTTTCCTGTACTAAATGCTCATAGTGACGTCATACGCATAAGGTCTATATTTAAATCTAAAGACTGGCTTTGTTTGATTTTGAGCATCAAGTTCAAAGACCTGTTAAGCGCATTAATCTGCTTATAGATGTTGGTAAGCAAAAATAGGATCCTGGACACCAGCTTGTTCAATGTAATGCACACTGCTTTGACTGGTTCGGGGATAACTTTAGCTTAACAGATGAACTTGCTATAAGCAGGTCAGTAACACTGGGCCAAGATAATCTTACTTTACAGTCAATAATGTCGTGTAGCAACGTAATGAGCATAACTTCAGACTTTGCTTCTTTTTTGGGGGGGGGGGGGAATGCCAAAAAGTAGATGTGGGAAAGACTCTTAATAAAATACACTACATCATGGCTGTATGTGATGCTGTAAAATTAGTTTATACAGCAACTGCCGATAGTGTGTGCCTTGATAGGAGGCCGCATATTTTGAGTTTACCCGCGAAACGACAACAGTGAAGAGAGAAAAGCAAATTATATAATTCTGTGATGACTCTAACTGCCTTTTTTCCTTTTAGGGTTTGATCACTCAGTATCGAGCTCGTCTTCGTGAACTGCAAGCTCAGAAAGGACAGACTGATGCTCCTCCTGCTATTGACTCGGAGGAACTCATCTCAAACAATGGCAAGCTTGTCAAGGAAAATGTAAGACAAAGGGAGGTCAGGGTTCCATACTTGTAAATGTAGGCCTAATAGACCCGATCCATTAAGCCCCGCCTACCTTAGCAACTGCCTAGCAACAGCACATGGTGTGACTTCCTTGCCACGATCGCTGTGGTGGTGCGGTTGCGGCCACACACACGTATCGGATACACACATGTACATGGTTTTCGTGAACAGCATGGATTTAGTTTTGTAGCCTTTTGAGCAGTGCCTTGAGTCCAAAGAACAATGCAGACAGGAACACTGTTAAACCACTTGTACACGACTGTACAGGGACCACTGCTGTGGGATTTGCACCACCAGAAATACGAACAAATTAAAACAAAACAAAAGTTAGTACAGTTGTGTGTGCTGTTGTGTGTCAGAACAATGGCGGTGCTTTTGTCAAACTTTCAGTGGCGTTGTCAAGGCTGTGATTGGTCAATACGTTAGTAGGCGAGGGATTGGAATGGCAGGTTGATGATGATCCAAAGTGGTTATTGAAGCTGATGTTAATCATGTGGTTCAGCACTAATAATCAAGTCATTTGGGATGCTGATAAATTTATGTTTTCAATCTCACTCTCAAAGTTTTAAGGTTGCTCAAGATCTACTCTTGTTATTGAGGTTGATTCATTGTTGCTTGCAGCATCTTCAAGTATACAGTATGAATGAAAACAAGCATGTGTACTGTTAAGAACTGTGTTTCTTTCAAACTTGAGGCTTAAAATAGATTCATAATCCCTTCATAATGATGATTTTACACAACATGATGTTTTTTATCCTGTGGTGTCCTCTTCGTTTCTGAACTCCAGATGAAGTTGAAGGAGGAGGAGGGATACTTGAGGAGGAAACTTGACCAACTCCAGAGTCGTCTTGGTGATGTTGCCATGGCAAAGACTGATATGGCGTCCAAACTGATCCTGAATGAAGAGGAGAGGTTAAAGGTTAGTTTAAACCCAACTGATCTGATGTCATGGCGTCCAAACTGATTCTGAATGAAGAGGAAAGGTTAAAGGTTAGTTTAAGCCCAACTGATCTGATGTCATTGATGTGATTGAACTCATAAATATTCAATATTAATAGTCGTAGCTCATGAATATGTATGAGATGGATTATCCAGGCTGTAATGCACAGGACCAAATCAGAGACTTCCTTTCTTTGGCTCGGCCCATTGGTCTCATCCAAGACTGCCAGGATGGGCTGATGAGCTTGTAAAAGTTTGTATTCAGGATGTAGTGATGCATGATGGGACTGATTGTGCACTGAGTGCAATGCGTACAATGCCAACACATACACACATGATATGACAATGTAAACTGTCATTAGCCCTGTTCTATTTAAACCAAAGTTGCAAGAAGAATAAAACGATTCAGGCAAATTATTAATGTAGTGATTGACCCCTATTAGTGAAAGGCAAAGAATGATAATTATTTTCAATGGATTTACAAAATAAAGCTACATTATTATTAATACCTTTCGTTATTAATATCATTATTAATTTCTGGTAATGAAACCAAGGATGCCTGTAGCTCTCAAGCCTGAGGAAACCTGTAGATAAGGATGCTTGCTATTTGAACCAGAAATACCGGGGTAAATGCCTACTCTTCCTCAATAAGTGTTCTGGGTTCTTTTACGTGCACCACCCATCCAAGTACACAGGACCTACGGCTTAAGGTCCCATCTGAAGGACAAAGCAATTATGGTAAAGTGTCTTGCTCAAGGACACAAGTGTCACAACTGGCCAGGCTTGGCTTCGAACCCACATTCTATAAACTACATGTGACCAGCCAGACTCACGTCTCTTCGCTGCCAGGCCCTTGTAGTTGTAAATAATATTGTTTAATAATATCTAATAACACCATTGTAGGATTATTTCTTCTTTTCAATATTCTGCAGGTAAAGACCTAGACGGGACGATTGTTTCATCTCACCAATTGCCTCTTCCCTGTCCTGTTACCGCCCATAAGCATCTTCACTTGCTCCACTTGCTGTTACCCATAGCCATAAAAGTGCTGCGAAACCGTAGATGACGCGCAACGCAGCCGAGGCCGTAAAGGTAACAATTGCGTTATTGCTATTGATCAAAGTTGGACATGTAATAACTCTTTCTCCCAATACCTCAACAGGGGTTTTGTTATGTAAAGGCGTATGTAACATTCCGTAGAATCATGGCTGCGGGAGAAAAGACATGGTCACCGGTTAAAAAAATGTCAGAAGGTGACATGATGTCCCAAATAAAGAAGTTGCAGGAACAACTAAAGGCAGCAACATCCGACACCGCTTCGAAACCAAATCCGGCATTTCTTTTGATGCCAAGCCAAAAGAAACTGTCCACTTACCTTACTCTGGGTCATCCGATGCTCCACGGAAGTTAGAGGACTGGATCTGTGATGTTAAAGCAACAATTAGGTCCCACCCCTTGTCAGAACAGGACAAAGTTGATTTCGTCTTTCAGCATCTAACTGGCCCAGCCAGGGAAGAAGTGAAATTCAGGTCAAAACAAAATGGCGATGATGTCTTCAAAATACTTAGAGAGGTTTTTGGTGACCAAGGATCTTCAGTACATTTCCAGAGAGCCTTCTTCGAGAGGAAACAGAGAGGAGATGAAAATATTCAAGATTTTTCTCATGCCCTCTTAGATCTCTTTGAACGAGCTAGCAGAAAATCCCCTCATCTGACTGCCCACAAACAGCAGGTTCTTTGTAACCAATTTGCAGATGGTGTTTCAGACAGTCTTTTGCGAAAAACTTTGAGGAAAAGAGTTAAGGACAGTCCAACAATTGACTTTTTCACACTGAGGGCCGAAGCTATCAATTGGGCCGATGAGTTAAATGATACCCAGCCCAAGCAAAAACCAAAGAAGCAAGCTTCTTCTCTTGAAATACCAACAATGACATCTGAAGCCATCAACTGGACGGATGAACTGAATACAGCTACATATCAACAAAAAGCAACAATCCAAGCAACTAAAATGAGTCAGATGGCAGAAACTAAAGCACTCGCAGACATTGTTCAGCAAATAGAACAACAACAGAAACAAAATGAGCAAGTAACCAATTTGGTGCAAGAACACATAACAAAACAAGATCGCATCAAGGATGCAGAAACTTATACAGGCCGCAGAGACAAGACTAAAACTAGGATGAAGTGTGATTTTTGTAAGGCACTGGGTCATACCCAAGATAAGTGCTTTAAGTTGCAACTCAAAGAGGCACAGGAAACCATTAAGAAGCTACGAAAAGAAGCAAGGCAGCAGTCTTCATCGGGAAACTAGAGTTTCCAACCGTTTTGAGTTCGCCGGTAGGGAGACAGAGAGTGAACTCATCTCATCCTTTACAACATCGTCTTGTTCGTGATTGTCCCACATTAGTTGCTAAGATTGGTGGAAAGGCTGTATCATGTCTTGTCGACACAGGTTCTTGACGGAGGAAGGTTTTCATTCTTTGTTCAAACCTGGGGACAGGCCGATACAAAGTAGTAATCTCTGCTTGAAAATCACTTCAGCTGGTGGTCTTGAGATACCTTATATTGGGTTCATCGAGGTTGACATTGAAGTTGAAGGGATATTGTTACAGCAGGTTGGAATTCTGATAGTTAAGGATTCATTGAATGTAGAACACAGAGAACAAAAGAGACAGGTTCCAGGATTACTTGGTATGAATGTTCTGCGACCTCTTGTTGATACCATGAGCAGAAGCAATGTGGTCCATTCTCCTTCACTCTCATTTATAGCATCAGTTCTGTCCTTGCGTGATCTAACGCAGAAAGCCGAACAGGAAACCATTGGGTTTGCGAGGGTTATGAGTAGTGAAAACATTTGTATTCCTCCGGAATCTTCAGTGACTGTAATTGCAGAAACTAATGGTCTCTCTTTATCACAATTTGCATTAGTTAAACCTTTACGGTCTTCTGATCATCTTCCTGTAGGTATTTTTACAGCTTCCACATTGGTGAAACTTGAGGGTATTTTTCCTGTAAGAATAGACAACATATCTACGTCATGTTTTGTACTACGAACTAAAACACGAGTAGGTGTTGTTCGAGCAATTAACAGTGTGGTTGATAACAGTCAACAGGTGTCTTTCAGGTAAACCAAATTCAAATATCCCGAGTAGAGAAGCATACAACCGTAACTACTCCAACCACTCCTGTTCCCGTAGATCTAGAAGGGTTTTCAGGTTCTACAGAAGAATTGTTGGAAGTCAACAAGTCACTGAACAAACATAGAGACATCTTTGCAGACCATGAGTTTGATTTGGGCGACACGAGCACTGTTGAACACCGAATAAGTACAACCGATTCTGAACCAGTTGCCCAAACTTTCCGTAGAATCCCACCCAATCACAAACCTGCTTAATCATGGTATTGTGACAGACAGCCATAGCCCATATACTGCACCAATCGTGTTTGCAAAGAAGCGTGGGTGGCATGGGTGGCTTGTGCGTAAAACGCTCACCTCTCACCAATGTGTCCCTGGTTCGATTCCCGGCTAAGGCCATATGTGAGTAGAGTTGTGAGTAGAGTTGTGCGTTGGTTCTCTCCTGTGCCACGAGGGTTTTTCTCCAGACTATCCGGTTTTCCTCCCTCCCGAAAATCCAAACACTCTTCGATCTCAGGCTGTGCTCCGTGGTCATATATGGGTTGATGTGGCTGGCTGCCAAGGGCGCCCTTGAATGCCTGCAGCTCGATGATGTGTAGCCACGTCCTTCGCAATTCAGCTTCTCAGCTGTGAGTAAGGATGATTAGCCTCCCAAATTATTTATAATTATAAGCGTGTTGGTTCACTCAGAATGTGCGTGGATTATCGCAAATTGAATTTAAAGACAAAAAAGGATGCTTTTCCCTTACCTAGAATTTCAGAATTCCTTGATGCTCCTGTGGGTGCAAAATTCTTTTCTTGTCTTGACTTGGCCAGTGGTTACCATCAAGTGAGAGTTCATCCGGAAGATCGTGAAAAAACTTTCGTCACACCAATGGGATTGTATGAATATGCTAGAATGCCATTTGGCCTCTGTGGAGCCCACCAGCGACTCTCCAGCACTTGATGCAACGGTGTGTTGGCGACTTGGTTTATCAGTTGCTCTTTGTCTATCTGGATGACATCTGCATCTATTCCAAAACTGTTGAGGAGCATTTGAAACACCTTGACATCGTTCATCAAGGAGCATGGTTTAAAACTCAAACCAGTTAAATGTCACCTGTTCCGAAAAGAGGTTCATTATCTCCGAGAAAGGAATCTCAACTGATGAGGATAAAACTAAGTGTGTGCTTGATTGGCCAGTGCCACGGACTGTCAAGAAACTTCGATCATTTTTGGGTTTCGCTAGCTATTATAGGCGATTTGTTCCGAGATTTTCCCACATTGCTCATCCATTACATGCCTTGGTAGGTACATGTCAAGGACATGATCCAAAGTATTTCAGAAGCAGGTGGTCGTCTGAGTGCCAAGACGCCTTTAACTTACTTAAGGCACAGCTAGTATCTACTCCCATATTGGCCTTTGCTGACTTCTCTAAACCTTTCATCATTGATGTCGACGCCAGCCTTTCTGGACTTGGTGCAGTCTTATCACAGATCCAAGATGGTAAAGAGAGGGTTGTAGCCTTTGCTAGTCGTACACTCAGGGACTGCGAGAAACGGATGGAGAGATATAGTTCTCGAAAACTTGAACTGCTTGGTTTTAAATGGGCAGTTACCGAAAAGATTACTTGTATGGTTCACAGGTTACCGTCCGCACTGATAACAATCCTTTGATACATTTAAGGACTGCGAAGTTGAGTGCTGTGGAACACAGATGGGTCGGTGAATTATCATCATTTGATTTACAGATTGTCTATCGTCCTGGACGGGTCAACAAGAATGCAGACGCTTTGTCACGTCAACATGAGGAAGATGAATATGAAGACAAGCCATGTCCTGTGTCTCAGGTTGCCACCGTTAGTGATATTCCATCAACTGCATCAAACTCTCTTCCTCTAGATTTGCAATGTGCTGTCAATAAAGTGTCCAACCACCTTTGCCCCAAGCAGGATACAGTCTTGGTTGTGTAATCATACTGCTACATTTCCATCATATACTCCAGACCAGATCATCAACCTCCAACAATCCGATCTCACCATCAGTGAGTTTCTAAAGTTCTTTACAGCACAACGTAGGCCAAGCAAGCGAGAGCGACAAAATCTATCCCGTCTTGTCAATGCAATGATCAGGCAGACTAAGCACGTTTCTATGACTGATGACATTTTATATAGGGATATCCAGGATCCAAAGATAGGTATACATGATCAATTTGGTCATCAGGGCATCGAAAAAACCCTTTCATTGATTCGACCATGCTATTACTGGCCAAATATGCATGCAGATGTGAAACAGTGGATCGAGAATTGTGAACGATGTACCATCGCTAAACTACCCAGACCATCTGTCAGAAATCCTCTTGGTCATTTAGTGGCGAGCAGACCACTTGAAGTTCTTGCTATTGATTTTACTATCCTTGAACCATCTTCAGACAGAAGTGAGAATGTCCTGGTTGTAACGGATATATTTTCTAAGTGCACCATTGCTGTTCCTACCAAGGACCAGACAGCACAGACTACAGCGAAAGTTCTTGTCAAAGAAATGGTTTTTGAAGTATGGCGCTCCTTAACGTATCCATTCTGATCAAGGGAGGCAGTTTGAGTCAGATCTGATCTATCATCTGTGCAACATGTACAACGTCAGTAAATCACGCACTACAGCATATCATCCTCAGGGAAATGCTCAGTCTGAGCGATTTAATCGTACTATGCACGATCTCCTGCGCACACTTTCAGCTGAACAGAAACGCTCTTGGACTCTTTTTCTTCCTGAACTGATCTATGCGTATAATTCCACACCTCATTCTGCAACAGTGTTTTCTCCATTCTACCTCATGTTCGGTAGAGATCCTTGTCGACCTGTAGATGTTTTGTTAAATCAAAAAGAAAAGGAAATTGCATTAGAACAGGACTGGGTTTCTCTACATCAAAGACGACTTCAAGAGGCATATCGACTCGCTACTATTAAAAACCAGCATGAGCGAGGAAGACAAGGATTTATACGATAGGAAATCGAACTCGAGTGTGTTCAAAGTAGGCGAGTTTGTGTACCTTCGTAGACATGTCAGGGGTCGTAATAAGATTCAAGACAAATATAGAGCAGAGATCTATAAGATCATTGAACGACCAGACCCTTACAATTTCGTTTACATAATTGAGTCAACAGATGGCCGAAGAAAAACTGTAAATTCTGTTGAACTCAAGCAAGTTCCTCCAGGGCTACTTTATAGGGCCAATCCCACACCTCTCTCTGACCACTGCGATCAACTAAGAACTCCTACCTTTCCTGTGGAATCCGTGACTTCAAATTCAGAGTCAGACTTTGACATCGCCATTGTACTTCCATCAGTTGAATCTGAAAGTTCAAAGAAAAAGGAACCTAGAAGATCTCAGCGCACAACTAAAGGAAAACAGTCCAACCCTTTTCATTTACCCAAATCAGTACTGTTTCAGCAACAAACTGCTACAGCCTGAAGGTTGGATAGAGGAGTTATGATTTTTCTTACCTTTACACTATTCCTTGGATTGATGTTTCCAGAGTATCTTTTGCCGATACTTCAAGTGAAACTCATCACTTTGGTGATCCTTGTTGTTGTTAATTTATTCTACCCACTTCCAATCTTGGAATTCAGGCCCTTGTAGTTGTAAATAATATTGTTTACCTTGTATTTTCCTTGACAGCATGTGCGGTGACAACTTGTGCACGCCATGCATTAGGCGATTATCAATTTATTTTGCACAGCGCCGCCAGCGTCAAACATTTTAGTCACGCTAGCGCCCTCTTTGTTTGGTTTGCGATTATAATTAATTTGCGTAATTTATTCAAAGCCTTTGTATTTATGGGCGGATGCATTCCTGGAATACCAAAAATGTTACCGGGGAGTAAGCAAGTGGAGTTAGCTGCCAACACTCATATTTTTGGCACCGTCGAGGCCACACCTTTCTGGGGCCGAAATATCACTTGTCGTCGGGCTGTGTTTTCAAAACCCTTGGGTTTTACAATCCCGACTTTTGTGAGGCAAGGGTGAGGTGAAGCAAGAGCCCTGTAATTACTTTAACTTTAGATTTATTATTTATTACCATATACTTAAATTTTACTTGCACAATTCTTAAATTTTATGGCTGGAGAACCAAAAGCCCCTATAGAGGCGTTAAGAAATTGTATTCTGTACCTTGCTTGTGGCGGCAAAATTCAGAATGGATTAAGAGCCGAACATTTATTTCATACAAGTGTATTTATTCATTAATTGCAGATTTAGCCAAGACTTGTGAATTTTGATGTAAATGATAAAACATGGCTTCAGAAGACTGTTGTGATAGGAATAATGCCGCAAGACTCACAACAATATTATTTTCTCTGCGATAAACTTTGTTGTTATTTTCACTCATTTGATGCCAATCTTATTTCAGACCCACTTTGCCAATAGCATACGGCGTATATTTGGACTGAGTAGTTTGTCCAAAACAACGATTTCTCCGTCACTGGGTATGTCTTTTATATGTGCTATCTTAAAATATTGTCTTGGTTTTTCATAATTAGTTATGCCAGAAAGATATTGCATTAAGGGAATTAGAATTTAACGGATTACTTTCTTTTCTAATAGAGACAGAGATCAGGTATCCAAGTTGTTGGTGGATCTTCAGATTGAGAATAGCCGTATCAAGGAGAAGGCATCCCAAGAAGCTTTTGAGTTGAACAATAAGGTAAGATACTTCAGACAGTGATTCACCTAAGAACCACGTAAACCACTTCACTTACTACCATGGGGGCATTGTGAACCAAGTTGTCAAGTGCTTATATTCATAGAGTTGCTTAAGTAGATCATTTTGCTCAGAACAGTTTTTTGTGCTAAGCAAAACGAAGCAGGGAACCAATCATAGACACTCTGTGTGGAATGGTGTTTTGGCTGGTAGCCTTATTCCGGTAAGCTAAATTGTTTTGTGCTCGGCAACATTTTGTGCTTAAGCAGCACCATAGCTTAACGAAAACAAAACTGAGTTCATTATTCTTGGTACTCCTCAAAACCTCAAGAAAGTGCCACAGGTTTCTTTGCATGTTGGTGATGCACGCATTAATCCAACAGATTCCGTCCGTAATTTAGGAGTCATATTTGATTCACATATGTCAATGAGCAAACAAGTTTCTAGCCTCTGCAAATCTACCAATTTCAATTACAAAACATAAGGAGGATCAAAAGGTACATTGACAAGGATACTCTCCATCATGTTGTCAGAGCCTTAGTCCTCTCTCGTATTCATTATGGCAGTCTTCTTTTATTTGGTGCTACGTCATATGAATTGGACAGAATTCAAAGATTACAAAATAGTGCAGCTTTTTTAGTGTGTTCCACACCCTTGAGAGAACATATTACCCCATCACTCAGGGAGCTTCATTGGCCACCGATTAGAGAACGGATTAATTTTAAACTTGCTCTTTTTGTTTTTACATGCTTGAACAATACTACTCCTAGTTATCTTTCCACTTTACTGTCATATTACACTCCACCATGTTTTCTGCGGTCCACACTTGACATCACTCGCTTGAATGTTCCCCGCACAAACAAAGTTCTGAGTCAAAAAGCTTTCAGTGTAGCTGGGCCAATGTTTTGGAACAATCTTCTTGGGAATTGGTTAGTTTATCTTTATTTCGTAAATTTCTAAAGACTCACATTTGGGGCTGATGGTGGCTTGACGCAGATACGTGTTTGAGTCTGCCTAGTGCACAACTCTATGGCGTTTTCCCACCAATAGTGACTTTACGCATGTGTGAATGTATTAGCTTATTTCATGGGAAGGGCTAATTTGCTAAGCAATATTTTTTGCTAAGCGGCTCTATGAATTTGGGCTCAGGGCTTGACTTCACAAAACACTAGAAGATTAATCTTATATGGCACCGTCATTATTATACTGTGATGTGACGGCCAGCGCACATGCAATATCTGGGTTAGAGTTCATAATTTCATGTACAGCCACAGGCCTCTTAAGATCATGACGACAGTCCCCCGTTTAACTTTTGTTAATTATTGATTCTCCTCCTCGTTGGCAGTTGATGAGTCTTGACAGTGACTACAGACAAGCCTTGATCGTTAAGGACCAGCATGCCAAGGAGGCTAAGATGTATCGAGATAGATTAGACCTCATCGAGAGAGAGCGTCACGAGCTGGCTGATAAGTTTGTCATGCTGAAAGCAGACTACAAGGCACTCGCTCAGAAATATGACAGCGAGGTGGGAACTTTATTTGGGTGCTTCTATCAATACTGAAAATTGATGAATTTTGTCATTAAAGAAAAAAAGATGTAGTGATAGGTTTTGAGGGGGTTCTTTACAGGGTCTGTTATTTAGTAATTATGATTCTTATAACAACCATATTGAATAACAATACATATTTGATGCAAATCAGAGACCTTTGAATGCTGGCAGCAGGCATACCAGCTGTTTTTCCAGTGTTTATGTAGCTCTGTACATGCGTATAATTATTTCTAAGACCTATGGATTTACCTGGAAAGTCTGCTGCCACCTAGTGTCCTGCTAGAAATTGTCTGATGATTTATTTATTTATTTTGGTTTAAATACACAAAACATGGTCGATGGCATCACAGGGCAAAACTAATATGACATGAGTACAATGGAAAAACTTAGTGTTAAAAAGACAGTCAAAAATCTGGACCAGCCAGACAAATTAAGCCAATATTACTCTGATTTAAATAGAGAGATAGTGAGATTTGCATATCTGGGAATTTTCCGGTTCTGGGGTTGACTTCACAAAACTTTATGCTACTGGGGAAGTCCACTTGCACCACATTTTATTGTGTAAATGGCCCAACTTTTATACTAAATGTTGCGCATTAAAGAGACTTACCCTTTTCCGTTGCTTGACATTGTTCACAGGTGAGCAGAAATCAGGATCTGGGTTTGGAATTACTGAATCTCCTCAATGCTAAAGTGACCCTTCTCAAACAAGAGGAGAATCTCGCCAGAGCATCCAATCACAAGAGAGAGCAGACCACAGAGGAGCTAAGACGGGCTAGAGACATCGCCTTGGGGCTCAGCAGCAAGAAAGAAAGAGTGAGTAATATTCAGACCAGGAGCCAATTTCATAGAGCTGCTTAAGCATAAAAAGTAGCTAAGCACAACAAAATATGCTTACCAGAATAAGGTTACCGGCCAAACTACATGTACAACGTGAATAGACCGATCCGTTAAGCCCCGCCCCATACGTGTTGACCAATCACAGCTTTGGGTATGCCATCGAAAGTCCGACAAAAGTCTGATACGATAAAAATCCTATTAGAAAATGTAAACATGCGTGCGCGTACTTACAGCGCGCTCGTTCATGTTGTGCAGTGTGGCATTGAAGAGCCGCACATTGTGTTGACCACGTGTACAGTCATGATTTAGCCAATGCTGTGATTGGTCAATATGTTTAGGGGCCGGGCTTGATGGATCGGTCTATTGCAAAACATCGGCCGTTACCTATGGCATAAGAGTGGTACTAAACACTGAACCATGGCTCGATTGCCGGCTCAGTACTTTCCTGAGTCCTGTGAAAAAAATCACAGGCATATTGCTCAGGTGGGAACTTTGCTGTGAGTCTTGTCAGAGATTGAATTCAAGAAAAGCTTCACAAGGCCATGTGTCTTGGACTCGGGGCTCAATAACATTTACCTGCTGAGGAATGGTGCTTACCAGAAAATAGTCACCACCCAAAAATACCATATCACATGTACCATTTGAAACTGGTTTCCTGCTTAGTCTGCTTAGCAGAAGTATTTTTGTCTGCTAAAACAGCTCTGTGAAATTTGGCCAAGGACTTTCACGGGACCCAAAATGTTATCACAAGACCAAATATACTCTTTCCTTTGTATCTTCATCCCCTGCTGACGGGGCAAAAATAAAAGAATCCCGGCGGCAATTAGTTAACAGAGAAAGGTTTGAATATTTATGTTTGGGTTTTGCACTTGTTTTATTATTATTATTTTTTCTTTCAATTTTGATCCATGCAGTTCAGACTTCCACTGTGTTCTCAATACCTGCCTGGCCATCGGCTTCAGCCGAGTGCTCGACAACATGGCTGACTTTTTCAGACCTTCATCAGACTCCTCGGTAGAAACAGCATCCAATACTGGGTAAAGTCTTATAGAACTTTAAAACGCTGTTAGGGGATTTGCGTGTGATTTGATGAGTAGGGTTGGGTGGTTCAAGCAGTTACCTGGCTCTACCCAGTTCCAAAATTGGAACCGGTACCCAAGTTCCAGCAGTTACCCGGCTCTACCTAGTTCCAAAATTAAAACCGATACCGCAGTTCCAGCAGTTACTCGGCTCTACCCAGTTCCAAAATGGAACCGGTACCGTGGTTTGACTTTTCATTAATACCTGGTACCTGCATGTTGGTTCTAATTTTCTTGTACTGGTTCCAAAAATTATGGAGTCTATATGCAGGATTCAGAGCTGAGATTGTCAGCATTGAAGGCAAAAGACTTTCCAAATCAGAGGTTTGACGCTGTTGGGGGTTTGTGTGATTCAAATTTAACTTGATTTGTTTTCTTCCGTGTTATATTTATGACTGTTACTAGCACAACTGACTAATGATGATGATGTTTTATAATATGTAATAATACATAATGGCGTGTCCTCACGGAGTGGTCTAGCACACCGGACTCAAGCTCTGGTGTTTCTGATCAGCAGAGTGTTGGTTAGAGTCCCGGTCTTGACACTTGTGTCCTTAAGCAAGACAGTAAACCATTATTGCTTTTTCCTTCGGTTGGGGTGTAAAGCCGTAGGCCCCATGTGTTGTGTAATGCACGGAACCCAAAAGTCTTCTAATTTGATGTTAAATTGGATTCTTTTGATAATTTTTTCCCCTGATTTTCGTTCTTTCTCAGCCTGATTGATGCCCATCTTCCACTCGCAAAAATCATTCCAGTCATCAACGGTCAGATTAATGCACTCTGTGGAGACACACCTAATCCTTACATACAGGTAATAGTTTACAATTCCAATCATGGATACTGCTTCTACACCAAGCCTCGCTTTGATAAGAATGATTTGAATGGGAGAAACACAAGATGGATGGGTTTATAACGTAATAGTAATAATAATAATAAAACTTTGTTCTAATAAAGCACTTCCTAGTAGCTAGATCAAGGCACTTTACAACAACTTAGACCATTCTTCAAACTTTCTCAAATCCCTGAGGAGTATACAACTCCAAGCTGCTTAAATTAGCGCTAAGGGCTGCTTAAATTAGCGCTAAGCGCTGCTTAAATTAGCGCTAAGCACTGTTGTGTTTATCAAAGACAGCACTATCTCAGCCCTCGCAGGTTCCCATTTATACACCTGGGTTAAGAGAAGCAGTTTTACTTCAGTGCCTCGCTCAAGGATGTAAGTGTCATGACCAGGAATCAAACCCACACTCTAATGATTCATATCATCATATCATCAGAACTTGAGTCCAAGCACCAGACCGCTTGGCCACGACACGCTATATTCCTTGCATATGACTCCACAACCTCAAACAGCGCCCTCAGGAGGTCAAAGGAAGACCAACATTGGCTGAGCATTTTTCCATAGTTTGACTTCAGCGATGGTGACATATGCAAGGGATGTGAGGTCATCAGCAGGCCTGATTGCTTGGTTCTTGAAAGGGCAAGGGCACCAAGGCATTCTCTTCTTGATAAAGGGCACATCTATGAGGAAATTGTAAACTTCTCTTGAAACATTTCAAGGGCAATTGCCTCCGTTGCCTCCATGAAGTATCAGGCTTGCATCAGGCCTGGAATTACACAGAGGCCATGGCCTCTGTTGCCCTGGTCTTGGCCTTGGTGCCCCTTCAACAAGTTTCCCATAGACTTTCAGATTTTTTAATGGAAGTGTCCCTTGCAAAATGAAAATGGCCTTGCCCTATCAAAGATGACAGTCCAGGCATGTATCAATACATTTTAATTAGAGATAATCTTGACTTCATGTCATTGAAATGAAGTCATTTTTGTTCTTTGATTAAATTCAAATCCTGGATAGTTTGGCTTTCTGCAGGAGCTCCTACTCATGAAACGTGTAAAAGACTTTGTTGCGAATGTCTACACTCTGTGTGGATTTTTGTTTTGGCTGGTAGTCTTATTCCGGTAAGCTAAATTGTTTTGTGCTCGGCAACATTTTGTGCTTAAGCAGCACCATGACATTGGGCCCTGGGATTAATTTCACAAAGCTGGTAAGCACAAGAATTTTGCTTAGCACATTACTATGCAGAAAACTTTACCAGCCAAAATGCCATGTATTTCACATTGTTATGACTCGTGCCCCAGTATTATTTTGCTCAGCAAAAGAGTAGACCCTTCAAGTGAAATGTGTAAATTGCACATCGTGCGTGCGCACTAACACTCTGTTTGGCAAAAGGAAGGACCATTACGCCTTTTTGTATGGGGCTGATGGTGGCTTGACGCAGATATGTGTTTGAGTCTGCCTAGTGCACAACTCTATGGCGTTTTCCCACCAATAGTGTCTTTACGCATGCGTGAATGTATTAGCTTATTTCATGGGAAGGGCTAATTTGCTAAGCATTATTTTTTGCTAAGCGGCTTTATGAATTTGGGCTCAGGGCTTGACTTCACAAAACACTAGAAGATTTATCTTATAGGGCACCGTCATTATTAAACTGTGATGTGACGGCTAGCGCACGTGCAATATCTGGGTTAGAGTTCATAATTCCATGTAAAGCCACAGACCTGCTATGATCATGACGACAGACCCCCGTTTAACTTTTGTTAATTATTGATTCTCCTCCTCGTTGGCAGTTGATGAGTCTTGACAGTGACTACAGACAAGCCTTGATCGTTAAGGACCAGCATGCCAAGGAGGCTAAGATATATCGAGATAGATTAGACCTCATCGAGAGAGAGCGTCACGAGCTGGCTGATAAGTTTGTCATGCTGAAAGCAGACTACAAGGCACTCGCTCAGAAATACGACAGCGAGGTGGGAACTTTATTTGGGTGCTTCTATTAATACTGAAAATTGATGAATTTTGTCATTAAAGAAAAAAAAATGTAGTGATAGGTTTTGAGGGGGTTCTTTACA
Organism: Marthasterias glacialis; assembly: GCA_911728455.2. Taxonomy (NCBI): domain Eukaryota; kingdom Metazoa; phylum Echinodermata; class Asteroidea; order Forcipulatida; family Asteriidae; genus Marthasterias; species Marthasterias glacialis. Next base: position 25,250,823 of record OU452225.1, read on the forward strand.
GGGTCTGTTATTTAGGGATATGTTTTTTATAAGAATCATATTGGATAACAATACATATTTGATGCAAATCAGAGACCTTTGAATGCTGGCAGCAGGCATACCAGCTGTTTTTCCAGTGTTTATGTAGCTCTGTACATGCACATAATTATTTCTAAGAACTATGGATTTACCTGGAAAGTCTGCTGCCACCTAGTGTCCTGCTAGAAATTGTCTGATGATTTATTTATTTATTTTGGTTTAAATACACAAAACATGGTCGATGGCATCACAGGGCAAAACTAATATGACATGTGTACAATGGAAAAACTTAGTGTTAAAAAGACAGTCAAAAATCTGGACCAGCCAGACAAATTAAGCCAATATTACTCTGATTTAAATAGAGAGATAGTGAGATTTGCATATCTGGGAATTTTCCGGTTCTGGGGTTGACTTCACAAAACTTAATGCTACTGGGGAAGTCCACTTGCACCACATTTTATTGTGTAAATGGCCCAACTTTTATACTAAATGTTGCGCATTAAAGAGACTTACCCTTTTCCGTTGCTTGACATTGTTCACAGGTGAGCAGAAATCAGGATCTGGGTTTGGAATTACTGAATCTCCTCAATGCTAAAGTGACCCTTCTTAAACAAGAGGAGAATCTGGCCAGAGCATCCAATCACAAGAGAGAACAGACCACAGAGGAGCTAAGACGGGCTAGAGACATCGCCTTGGGGCTCAACAGCAAGAAAGAAAGAGTGAGTAATATTCAGACCAGGGGCCAATTTCATAGAGCTGCTTAAGCATAAAAAGTAGCTAAGCGCAACAAAATATGCTTACCAGAATAAGGTTACCGGCAGCACAACAAAATATGCTTACCAGAATAAGGTTATCGGCCAAACTACCATGTCACATGTACAACATGAATAGACTGATCCATTAGCCCCACCCCATACGTGTTGACCAATCACAGCCTTGGGTATGCCATCGAAAGTCAGACAAAAGTCCGATACGATAAAAATCCTATTAGAAAATGTAAACATGCGTGCGCATACTTACAGCGCGTGCGTTCATGTCGTGCAGTGTGGCATTGAAGAGCTGCACATTGTGTTGCCCACGTCTACAGTCGTGATTTAGCCAATGCTGTGATTGGTCAATATGTTTAGGGGCGGGGCTTAATGGATCGGTCTATTGCAAAACATCTGCCGTTACCTATGGCCTAAGAGTGGTACTAAACACGGAACCATGGCTCGATTGCCGGCTCAGTACTTTCCTGAGTCCTGTGAAAAAAAATCACAGGCATATTGCTCGGGTGGGAACCTTGCTGTGAGTCTTGTCAGAGATTGAATTCAAGAAAAGCTTCACAAGGCCATGTGTCTTGGACTCGGGGCTCAATAACATTTACCTGCTGAGGAATGGTGCTTACCAGAAAATAGTCACCACCCCAAAATACCATATCACATGTACCATTTGAAACTGGTTTCCTGCTTAGTCTGCTTAGCAGAAGTATTTTTGTCTGCTAAAACAGCTCTGTGAAATTTGGCCAAGGACTTTCACTGGACCCAAAATGTTATCACAAGACCAAATATACTCTTTCCTTTGTATCTTCATCCCCTGCTGCTGGGGCAAAAATATGAGAAATCCCGGTGGCAATTAGTTAACAGAGAAAGGTTGGAATACTTATTTATGTTTGGGTTTTGCACTTGTTTTATTATTATTTTTTTTCTTTCAATTTTGATCCATGCAGTTCAGACTTCCACAGTGTTCTCAATACCTGCCTGGCCATCGGCTTCAGCCGAGTGCTCGACAACATGGCTGACTTTTTCAGACTTTCATCAGACTCCTCGGTAGAAACAGCATCCAATACTGGGTAAAGTCTTATAGAACTTTAAAACGCTGTTAGGGGATTTGCGTGTGATTTGATGAGTAGGGTTGGGTGGTTCAAGCAGTTACCTGGCTCTACCCAGTTCCAAAATTGGAACCGGTACCCAAGTTCCAGCAGTTACCCGGCTCTACCCAGTTCCAAAATTAAAACCGATACCGCAGTTCCAGCTGTTACTCGGCTCTACCCAGTTCCAAAATGGAACCGGTACAGTGGTTTGACTTTTCATTAATACCTGGTACCTGCATGTTGGTTCTAATTTTCTTGTACTGGTTCCAAAAAGTATGGAGTCTATATGCAGGATTCAGAGCTGAGATTGTCAGCCTTGAAGGCAAAAGACTTTCCAAATCAGAGGTTTGACGCTGTTGGGGGTTTGTGTGATTCCAATTTAACTTGATTTGTTTTCTTCCGTATTATATTTATGACTGTTACAAGCACAACTGACTAATGATGATGATGTTTTATAATATGTAATAATACATAATGGCGTGTCGTCACAGAGTGGTCTAGCACACCGGACTCAAGCTCTGGTGTTTCTGATCAGCAGAGTGTTGGTTAGAGTCCCGGTCTTGACACTTGTGTCCTTAAGCAAGACAGTAAACCTTTATTGCCTTTTCCTTCGGTTGGGGTATAAAGCCGTAGGCCCCATGTGTTGTGTATTGCACGGAACCCAAAGTCTTCTAATTTGATGTTGAATTGGATTCTTTTGATAATTTTTTCCCCTGATTTTCTTTCCTTCTCAGCCTGATCGATGCCCATCTTCCACTCGCAAAAATCATTCCAGTCATCAACGGTCAGATTAATGCACTCTGTGGAGACACACCTAATCCTTACATACAGGTAATAGTCTACAATTCCAATTATGGATACTGCTTCTACACCAAGCCTCGCTTTGATAAGAATGATTTGAATAGGAGAAACACAAGATGGACGGGTTTATAATGTAATAGTAATAATAATAATAAAACTTTGTTCTAATAAAGCACTTCCTAGTAGCTAGATCAAGGCACTTTACAACAACAACTTAGACCATTCTTCAAACTTTCTCAAATCCCTGAGGAGTATACAACTCCAAGCTGCTTAAATTAGCGCTAAGGGCTGCTTAAATTAGCGCTAAGCACTGTTGTGTTTATCAAACACAGCACTATCTCAGCCCTCGCAGGTTCCCATTTATACACCTGGGTTAAGAGAAGCAGTTTTACTTCAGTGCCTCGCTCAAGGATATAAGTGTCATGACCAGGAATCAAACCCACACTCTAATGATTCATATCATCATATCATCAGAACTTGAGTCCAAGCACTAGACCGCTTGGCTACGACATGCTATATTCCTTGCATATGACTCCACAACCTCAAACAGCGCCCTCAGGAGGTCAAAGGTAGACCAACATTGGCTGAGCACTTTTCCATAGTTTGACTTCAGCGATGGTGACATATGCAAGGGATGTGAGGTCATTAGCAGGCCTGATTGCTTGGTTCTTGAAAGGGCAAGGGCACCATGGCATTCTCTTCTTGATAAAGGGCACATCTATAAGGAAATTGTAAACTTCTCTTGAAACATTTCAAGGGCAATTGCCTCCGATCCCTTAAGCATGTTGAGCGAGCAGTAGCTTAGCTCAGAGTTATCTTACCTTCAAAAACAAGCAGAATTTCCATTGATTGTTGTTATCTTGTCAGGTATCCAAGTTGTTAGTGGATCTTCAGATTGAGAATAGCTGAGTCAAGGAGAAGGCATCCCAAGAAGCTTTTGAGTTGAACAATAAGGTAAGATACTTCCAGAAGGTGATTCACCTAAGAACCTCGTAAACCACTTCACTTACTACCATGGGGGCATTGTGAACCAAGTTGTCAAGTGCTGATATTCATAGAGTTGCTTAAGTAGATCATTTTGCTTAGAACAGTTTTCTGCTAAGCAAAACTAAGCAGGGAACCAATCATAGACACTCCTGTGTGGAATGGTGTTTTGGCTGGTAGCCTTATTTCGGTAAGCCAAATTGTTTTGTGCTCGGCAACATTTTGTGCTTAAGCAGCACCGTGACATTGGGCCCTGGGATTAATTTCACAAAGCTGGTAAGCACAACAATTTTGCTTAGCATCTTACTATGCAGAAAACTTTACCAGCCAAAATGCCATGTATTTCACATTGTTATGACTTGTGCCCCAGTATTATTTTGCTTAGCAAAAGAATAGACCCTTCCAGTGAAATATGTAAATTGCTGGTCGTGCGTGCGCACTAACACTCTGTTTGGCAAAAGGAAGGACCATTGTGCCTTTTTGTATGGGCAAAGTTAATATGACATGTGTACAATATAAAAACTAAGTATTAAAAAGACAATCCAAAATCTGGACCAGCCAGACAAATTAAGCCAATATTACTCTGATTTCAATAGAGAGATAGTGAGATTTGCATATCTGGGAATTTTCCAGTTCTGGGGTTAATTTCATGAAACTTTATGCAACTGTGTAAGTCCACTTGCACCACATTTTATTGTGTAAATGGCCCAACTTTTATACTTAATGTTGCGCATTAAAGAGACTTACCCTTTTCCGTTGCTTGACATTGTTCACAGTTGAGCAGAAATCAGGATCTGGGTTTGGAATTACTGAATCTCCTCAATGCTAAAGTGACCCTTCTCAAACAAGAGGAGAATCTCGCCAGAGCATCCAATCACAAGAGAGAGCAGACCACAGAGGAGCTGAGACGGGCTAGAGACATCGCCTTGGGGCTCAGCAGTAAGAAAGAAAGAGTGAGTAATATTCAGACCAGGGGCTAATATCATAGCTAAGCACAACAAAATATGCTTACCGGAATACGGTTACCGGCCAAACTACCATGTCACATGTACAACGTGAATAGACCGATCCGTTAAGCCTCGCCCCATACGTGTTGACCAATCACAGCCTTGGGTATGCCATCGAAAGTCTGACAAAAGTCTAAAACGATAAAAATCCTATTAGAAAATGTAAACATGCGTGAGCGTACTTACAGCGCGCGTATTCATCTCGTGCAGTGTGGCATTGAAGAGATGCACATTGTGTTGCCCACGTGTACAGTCGTGATTTAGCCAATGCTGTGATTGGTCAATATGTTTAGGGGCGGGGCTTAATGGATCGGTCTATTGCAAAACATCGGCTGTTACCTATGGCATAAGAGTGGTACTAAACACGGAACCATGGCTCGATTGCCGGCTCAGTACTTTCCTGAGTCCTGTGAAAAAAAATCACAGGCATATTGCTCGGGTGGGAACCTTGCTGTGAGTCTCGTCAGAGATTGAATTCAAGAAAAGCTTCACAAGGCCATGTGTCTTGGACTCGGGGCTCAATAACATTTACCTGCTGAGGAATGGTGCTTACCAGAAAATATTCACCACCCTAAAATACCATATCACATGTACCATTTGAAACTGGTTTCCTGCTTAGTCTGCTTAGCAGAAGTATTTTTGTCTGCTAAAACAGCTCTGTGAAATTTGGCCAAGGACTTTCACTGGACCCAAAATGTTATCACAAGACCAAATATACTCTTTCCTTTGTATCTTCATCCCCTGCTGACGGGGCAAAAATAAAAGAAATCCCGGTGGCAATTAGTTAACAGAGAAAGGTTGGAATACTTATTTATGTTTGGGTTTTGCATTTGTTTTATTATTATTATTTTTCTTTCAATTTTGATCCATGCAGTTCAGACTTCCACAGTGTTCTCAATGCCTGCCTGGACATCGGCTTCAGCCGAGTGCTCGACAACATGGCTGACTTTTTCAGACCTTCATCCGACTCCTCGGTAGAAACAGCATCCAATACTGGGTAAAGTCTTTATAGAACTTTAAAACGCTGTTAGGGGATTTGCGTGTGATTTGATGAGTAGGGTTGGGCAGTTACAGCAGTTACCCGGCTCTACCCAGTTCCAAAATTGGAACCGGTACCCCGGTTCCAGCACTTACCCGGCTCTACCCAGTTCTAAAATTAGAACCGGTTCTGCAATTTCAAAAGTAACCTGGCGCTACCCGGTTTCAAAATTGGAACCGATACCGTGTTCCAGCAGTTACTCGACTCTACCCAGTTCCAAAATCGAACCGGTACCGCGGTTTGTCTTTTCTTTAATACCTGGTACCTGCATGTTGGTTCTAATTTTCTTGTACCGGTTCCAAAAAGTATGGAGTCTATATGCAAGATTCATAGCTGAGATTGTCAGCCTTGAAGGCAAAAGACTTTCCAAATCAGAGGTTTGACTCTGTTGGGGGTTTGTGTGATTCCAATTTAACTTGATTTATTTTCTTCCGTATTATATTTATGACTGTTACAAGCACAACTGACTAATGATGATGATGTTTTATAATATGTAATAATACATAATGGCGTGTCCTTACGGAGTGGTCTAGCACACCGGACTCAAGCTCTGGTGTTTCTGATCAGCAGAGTGTTGGTTAGAATCCCGGTCTTGACACTTGTGTCCTTAAGCAAGAAAGTAAACCATTATTGCCTTTTCCTTTGGTTGGGGTGTAAAGCCGTAGGCCCCATGTGTTGTGTAATGCACGGAACCCAAAGTCTTCTAATTTGATGTTAAATTGGATTCTTTTGATAATTTTTTCCCCTGATTTTCTTTCCTTCTCAGCCTGATCGATGCCCATCTTCCACTCACAAAAATCATTCCAGTCATTGACGGTCAGATTAATGCACTCTGTGGAGACACACCTAATCCTTACATACAGGTAATAGTCTACAATTCCAATCACGGATACCGCTTCTACACCAAGCCTCGCTTTGATAAGAATGATTTGAATAGGAGAAACACAAGATGGATGGGTTTATAATGTAATAGTAATAATAATAATAAAACTTTGTTCTAATAAAGCACTTCCTAGTAGCTAGATCAAGGCACTTTACAACAACAACTTAGACCATTCTTCAATATTTCTCAAATCCCTGAGGAGTATACAACTCCAAGCTGCTTAAATTAGCGCTAAGGGCTACTTAAATTAGCGCTAAGCACTGTTGTGTTTATCAAACACAGCACTATCTCAGCCCTCGCAGGTTCCCATTTATACACCTGAGTTAAGAGAAGCAGTTTTACTTCAGTGCCTCGCTCAAGGATATAAGTGTCATGACCAGGAATCAAACCCACACTCTAATGATTCATATCATCATATCATCAGAACTTGAGTCCAAGCACTAGACCGCTTGGCCACGACACGCTATATTTCTTGAATAAGACTCCACAACCTCAAACAGCGCCCTCAGGAGGTCAAAGGAAGACCAACATTGGCTGAGCACTTTTCCATAGTTTGACTTCAGCGATGGTGACATATGCAAGGGATGTGAGGTCTTCAGCAGGCCTGATTGCTTCATTCTTGAAAGGGCAAGGGGCACCAAGGCATTCTCTTCTTGATAAAAGGCACATTTATGAGGGAATTGTAAACTTCTCTTGAAACATTTCGAGGGCAATTGCCTCCGTTGCCTCTGTGAAGTATCAGGCTTGCATCATCAGGCCTGGAATTACACGGAGGCCATGGCCTCTGTTGCCCTGGTCTTGGCCTTGGTGCCCCTCCAACAAGTTTCCCATAGACTTTCAGATTTTCTAATAGAAGTGTCCCTTGCAAAATGAAAATGGCCTTGCCCTATCAAAGATGACATTCCAGGCCTGTGTCAATACATTTTAATTAGAGATAATCTTGACTTCATATCATTGAAATGAAGTCATTTTTGTTCTTTGATTAAATTCAAATGCTGGATAATTTGGCTTTCTGCAGGAGCTCCTACTCATGAAATGTGTAAAAGACTTTGCTGCGAATGTCTACGAGGCCTTCAGCCAACTCCCTCCTGACCCAACGCATGATCCATGAACCCTGTCAGCAGCCACCAGACCCAACAGCACAAAGCATCACTCAGACTTGTTTCGTGGTGAATAAAGTATCTTTCAGTTTCGTACACCTTGGCCGATTATCTGTTTACTTTGTTTAATTCACGTAGAGATCCTCTGCATTTGATTGACGGAACTTATGTCAGATGTTATGATTTGTTTGGTATTTACATGAAAGGAGTTATTCAGTCCTTTACACTGCCATTTTAGTAACATTTGAAACCGCTTTGGGTTTATGTTGCCAAAGGTTTAGATGTTCACTCACCAGTTCCCAGTGGGAGATTTTTGGACACTAGAGGGCAGCAGACACAGGTAATTTGTCAATGGTTACATAGTTTTAAGCCTGCACACTCTTCCGCGTCCTGGTCAGTTTGCTGCCACCTAGTGTACCAAAAAATCTCCCACTGATTTTGGACAAATTATAAAGAATCTAGGTGTCTGTTTGGGGGGAATTTTTGAAGAATCAGGAGAGCCGAATTAACGAGTGAATGTCCAAATTTTAATACCCTTTTTGATAATAATGTCGGGTAAACAAATCTTTTTCTAGTAATCTTTTTCTTGTCATAAAAAGTTTGTGTGATTTATTTTAGTTATGTTAAGTTCCCTTGCAACTCTTATTCCTTAAAGGTGTGCTATCATCACTCTTTCCTGAACCAGTCAGGGCATTGAATTTTAACCTTTGACCTACCCTGGGTCATACCAACTTAGGCGGTGTCCAAATTGGCAGCTGAGACTGTGGCTATGACTAGATTGCTGCATCATCTGGCATTGGAAGTATCGTTACTTAGCAACACCCTTAGCAATAATTGTAGCCGTAGCCGTAGCCGTAGCTGTAGCCACAGCTGCCAATTCAGATACAGCCTTAAGAGGTCCTCTTGTGACCTCCTGTAGCTTTGGTTTCAGTGATTTGACGCAAAGGTCAAAGCTAGGGGTTCAATGTATAGGATTTTTGTGTGAAAGAGGTAGCACCTTGAAAGCCCCAGCTCAACATTGGTAAACTGACTGTTAATGCTTCCATTCTTTGCACAAATCAAGATATTTGTAACAAAACCAACGGGTGAAAATGCCAGCTCACTTTGTTATTTCATTTGCGAAAAAAACGTTAAAGATTCACTCAGCACTTTTGTATGCATTCCTAAAGGCTGAGTTTCGTCTCACTGAGACGAAAACTAATTTTGGATCTTGTTTCATTTGTTATTTAAAAATAATATCACTTCAGGTAAAAATATTTCAAGGAAAGTTTTCTACCGTCATTATCTTTTAATTGTGTATGGTATATGTAAATCTGTGCACCTTTATGTTTTCTTCTTACCAGTGTTGAGTTGGGGATTTAAACACCGTGTAATTTGTAATTAATTATTTTTAATTATTTTGTTTAGAAATTTTGTATAGGTATGCTTAAAGATAAAACATCAATGCAAGAAATTATTGGAATGTAAAAAACAAAAAATTTAAAGAAGGCATCACGACAGAAAGTTATTGTTACTTTTTTAAGTTTGCTTACAATTGATTTTGTTTAAATGGTTTAATAACAAAAGTGTATGGAAGTGGAGAAATTGTAAATTTGTTTGTAAATACCAATAAAACTTTTTTAATGAATGTGATATCTACATACAGATGAGTTTGGTCCTTAATTAGCTGAATGTTTGTGTGTGTTTTTTTTTGTTTTTTAATTGTTTTATTTATTTATTTTACATTTATTTATTACTTTTCTTTCACCCAGCATGCCGAAACAGAACTGGTTTTCATTGGGGTGCCTACAGAAGTTGCCACATGTTAATTGAATGCTACTACATGAATAATTTACTTTGTGCATACGTGGAAAATTTACTTCAAACAAATAAACCACAACACCTGACTGTAAGACGATGAAAAATTTAATATTTTAAAATAATCTCGTTATTAAATCAGTAATACCATTGACTTCCCACATTCTCGGCCCCTCCGCCTTCCACCCCGTGTGCATTGCTGCTGATTAGCCAATCAACAAACTATTGACCAATGACGTTAGAGCTAACAGTAACCCCTCCCCCCAGTGGTCACTGCTTCTGACGTCAGCACAGGTTCTTCGCATTCATCATGCACACCCCCAGCGGTCACTGCTTCTGACGTCATCACAGCTTCTTTGCATGCAAGATGCACACCTAGCCCCGCCCCCCAATGTGGTCACTGCTTTTGACGTCATCGCAGCTTCTGTGTGTTCGTGCATTATTCGCCATTCTAGTGTTTTTCAATTAGTATTGTCCATTTTGTTTGACAGTTTCTGGATCTTTTACGAGAGGATAATACAGGTATTGTCTGCTTCATTGTCTGTGATGGGTGGGTCCACCCTCCACACAAACTCCCAAAGAATCGTTTAGCGCCACCGACCGACCGACCGGGGCTACCGTGCAGCGCGCCGGCCGCCGGTAGAGCTAGAGTAGAGTCCGAGAGAGAGTCGACTGTCCGTAGCAATGTTATCTCCGTGTGGCTGGTGGCGTAGTGGTTTTTGCCGATGCCTTCCACAGGTAAACTTTCATCCTTTTTGTCTCTGAACTAGGCTTTATGGACAACTTAATGAGTATTATGAAACACCTACGCTAGTTGAGATCGATAAATCCAAGACCAAAACATCAACTTCAAGGACCAAGATGGCGTATTTTTTTATGCAGCTTTTTGATTCAGGCCTTACTCTGTGTTGTTGTTGCGAATTGTATGAGGGACTTGTTTATGTGAATCAGATAGATAAACAGAACCGCCTGTGTGTAATTGGAACTAATAATTTGGTGCATTTTGGCCTGCAAAGCATGTCCACAAAACTGATTGATGCACGGGGCGCGGTCAGCAAAGAAAGGCTGGTTGATAGGAACATGCATTTAATTCAATGTAGTTTACACTACATGTAGTCTTATAAACACCTCGAAGTATATTCCTAGTGCATGTCTTTAATTTAATCATTTATGTAATGTGCAAGTTATCTATAGTAGGAGAAAATTTGCTGCAATATTGAAGGAAAGCAACAACACACCCCTTTCACAAAATGTTTTTTGTTTTAATCTGTTTGCAGTTAGGCTTGCTCCAGACATGCCATTGTCAGATGAAATCTACCTCTCCTGAAGTAAATGTATGATGCGCATGCTGCCCAACATCAAGACTGAAGGATGTCTTGTCCGTCAACAGGTAAATTTATGACCATTATTATTAATTTGAGGGGCATCAAGAGATGTTGGACAGTTTGATGATACTACTAGAAAAGAAATGTTGTTGTTTTTTTTTAGGGGTTTTTTTTTTTTGGGGGGGGGAGAATCCAAAATATGATTTCTATTGTACCACAAACATCGGTAAGAGTGATTAGTAAATGGTAGTGTGGAAAGTACTTTGTTTTGCAAAGTTTATTATGAATCAAAAGAAAACAGTTTTATAAAGCCAAAATCAATCTATTAAAAACTCAATTTCAACGTGTATGTGGGTTGTTTTTTTTGGGGGGTGGGGGGGGGATGGGGCTGGGGGAGGGGGGGGAAATTGCACCACCAAGCTCCCAGTAGCATCACTCGGAAGCTGCCTATTGGTATTGGGTACAATTCGGAATGCCTTTAATATAATGTCAAAATGCGATTCTCGTTCTATTTTTTACTTACTCTAAAATTATCACATTGAATTTGATTTGAACTGCTGAATCATTTCTAAAACAAAAACCAACAATGACTGTTATTCCATTTGAATATAATATAATAAATTTAAGCCATTTGTTAACTTTGCTGTTCCAGAGCTAGTAAAGCTGAAATGAGATCCACCAATCAACGAAGTAGATGTCTATGCTTTGTACATCAACCTTGCATATAAAATGCTGTTTCTGGTAAGAAGGTAAATTATTAACATGTGTGCATATACTAAGTAATATCAAACATGGAAGGTTCGAAAAAACTTCTTCTGATAAGATGTCTTTTAGATAACCTTCTTTTGTATAGGTTGCAAACGATATTATGCATTTAAAAAAAAACATATAATCTTTTGTAAGATTTAATGACAACCCTTTGCTGGTTTAATCAGCATTTTGATCTGCTGAGTAAAGTAATTTCAAATTATTTCTTGGAAAAAAATGTCTTGTACAATTACCCTCCCTTTTGTTATGGAATATTAGTTTCCACCAAAGATTATAGAGCGTCGAAGGCGCTCGGCCAAAGGTTATAGAGCAGCAAAGGCACTCGGCCAAAGATTATAGAGCAGCGAAGGCGCTCGGCCAAAGATTATAGAGCAGCGAAGGCGCTCGGCCAAAGATTATAGAGCAGCGAAGGCGCTCGGCCAAAGATTATAGAGCAGCGAAGGCGCTCGGCCAAAGATTATAGAGCAGCGAAGGCGCTCTGCCAAAGATTATAGAGCGTCGAAGGCGCTCGGCCAAAGATTATAGAGCAGCGAAGGCGCTCGGCCAAAGATTATAGAGCAGCGAAGGCGCTCTGCCAAAGATTATAGAGCGGCGAAGGCGCTCGGCCAAAGATTATAGAGCAGCGAAGGCGCTCGGCCAAAGATTATAGAGCAGCGAAGGCGCTCTGCCAAAGATTATAGAGCGGCGAAGGCGCTCGGCCAAAGATTATAGAGCAGCGAAGGCGCTCGGCCAAAGATTATAGAGCAGCGAAGGCACTCGGCGCTCTATAATCTTTGATTTCTACACAGAACTCTCCACTTAAAGAATGATATTATTTCCAAATTTTTACATCTCATACTTCAGTCATCTTTTGATATTTCCTTTGAATACTTGAAAGACTAAAACGAAAAATGTAAAAGTCATATTCCAACTATACCTTGCTAGAATAATATTTGTTTGACTTAATGTAAAATAATTGTCAATTGTTTGTATTTTGAAGGCATGCCATCTGTAGATGATATCTACCTGTCGCAAAAGTAGATTCCTGTGACCTGGAAGTGCCTGTTATCAGCCCAATGTCTACCCATCACGAACTTAGATGTGATGGTTACAACTGAGGTATGTACAAATCACTGTGGGTGACATTACTGTTTTTATACTAACATCAAAAAGTGGGCTGTTTTTGCAGCACTGTTACAGACAACACCCCTACGCCACATGCCACAACACTCTGGGGAGTCCATGCTGGCACCAGCCAAACCCAGATGAGTGGTTATTCCCTACAGATTGATCACAGATTTAAAAAAATAAAACATGTTTTTACTAACAAGGACTAGTAATTTTACGAAATAAAGCGTTATCAGTTATTGTCTAAAATTGCCTTCATTCAAGTTGGCAAAGTATATCCTTCACAAGAAGCTTTCACTAAAAATTCCTCCCGTAGACTGTTATTACCTCAAGTAACCCCATAAACTAAGGGATAAGATGTTCTTTTTTAAATGTTAAAGAACCAGAGAGTTTGCTGAACTTCTCAAGTCTTCATCTACTAAAAACACACATCAATTTCAGTTTGGATATCACTATTCAGGCAAATCGGATTTGATTTTTGGGGGCAAGCAGGGGCAAAGACATAATTTGGGGGGGGGGGATGGGGGCTATTGACCGTTCATTTGTGCACTTTATTGATCAAATTCTGTAGGGGTAAGCAGGCTTCCGCCCCCAACCCAACTACACTTCTGGTTATGCCACTGGTGACAAGGGCAACTTGATACCACCAGGGGGAGGGCAGGTTCATTTGACCTTTTCCTTTTTTGTATGAGCCCCAATGTATTACCTCTATGCATTTGTTTTCTTTAACCTTTCACAGCATGATAAAGCTGACTACAATCTTGAAGGCTCCAGAGACACCAGATAACTTCAAGGCATATTCCACACACCGAGGAATCATGGATGAACAACCGAGCAACATGTTGACGTCATTTATGATGTCAAGTACATTCCTGATTCAATTATTACACATAAACGTTCATGTACCTAAAAACTAGGTGCACCATTTGCACACATGCACAAGGTATGTGTATTTTGAACTCATGAAGTTGGAGATTCAGTTTGACTGTAAAGTTAAAGCAGTGGCAATGCCGAGGTTCGATTAACAGTGGTGCGATGGTTAAATTAGTGGTGGTGCGATGGTCCGATTAATGGTGGTGCGATGGTTCGTTCAATGGTGGTGCGATGGTTTGATCTATTTGAAATTTGTTTCTGAACCATGTGGAGTCCCACTATTAGCAAGTGTCATAGCTAGATGGTGATCTTAAAGATGCATCAGGCTGCTCAACCGAGCAGCATGGTGCTGGTGTGATTACAAATGGTTAACTCACAGGAGTAGTTCCTAATCTTTCTCATCAGAATCTAGAGAAAATGCTCCATTTGGTGACATGGAAATCTCAAATTGGTCTCTGGGGTGAAACAATGACTTTTTCATGTTACACATTTGTTGTAAATGCCAAGAAGTTTCAAGTTTTGCTAGACAGCGCGTCATATTTTGATTCACCAAAATCTAAAATCTAAATTAAAACCAACGATGTGCACAAATTTTCTGAAAAAAACAAAACAAACATTGTTGTTATAGTTTCTTGACATGAACACCTGAAAGATATGATAAGTTTACATGTTGAGTTAAATTTACTTTAAAAATAAGTAATTTATTTCCTTTAAAAATGCCTTAGGCAAAGCTTTTAGCTTTTAGCTTTACACCAGAATCCTCACGAAAAACATCTAAAATATTACCATGTGCAAGTAAAACGTTCCACAAAATGGAACTGAGCATAACTAGTGCAAAATCTGTGACAAAACTATAACTAATTAATTAATTAACTGCAAAAAAACCATGCCCAACTAATGATGAAGTTTCAACGGCTTAACGGTTTAGTTTATTTGAAAATATCATTCTTCAAAAGAATCAATTTTTTCCCCTTTTTCAGACTAGTTTAGTTTCAGTGTTATTATTGTTCTTAATGCTGATAATGTTAGAACTATTTTGTATATTTTATACTATTTGGAGTTGTGAAATAAAATGATTCTAAAAATGTAGCAAGAAATTTGTTTCATTTCCTTACTTTATGTGCTATTATTGTTAATTAATAGGTTATGGTTACAAGTATTAAGCAAGACATAAAACAATAGTTCTTTTTATTATTAACAAAACCCACTTGGTCTAGAACTTACCAAAATTTACAATACGAAATCCAACCTTGCGCAAATAAAATAGACTGGTGCCATTTCGTTAACCAGTACTCGTAATCCAATAACAGATGAGTAGACACTAGAATTCCAACAAAGATGGCTGCATTAAAACGGGTCTTTGTCCTCCCAATTCTTTCCTAGAAAAGTGCAGCAAAAATTGAGTATTTTATTCCCTGCAGCATAAAAAGTAAAATCCCTTTAAATAAATTTTAAAAACACCATAATTATTTCATTTAATTCAAAAAGTACTATACCTTTAAAATATTTCTAAACCACCCAGTTTTACCTTCAAAACAAAATGAACCACCCCTTTAAATTTATTTTTAATGCGCTGTAAACCCTCCAAAACAAAAAGTTCTATAACTTTCAATTAAAGCATAGTCACCACTTTAATGTGAAATTTATTACAACTTAAATACAAAAAGTACTCTGCATAATAAAATCAATTTCACCCCACAGTAAGGTCCACAGCAACCCCTACCCCTGGCCCCAGTCCCCTACCCAGCTTGATCACATGCCCAGTGTCTTGCCAACCATCACCCCAATATACACACCACCATATCCCTACCCTCAACCCAAGCCTTCAGTCTAACCATCTCAACCCACTGTCTTCATCCCACCAATCTCCCATCCTTACTCCAGTCCTCTACCCAGCATCATCATGCCCATGTCTATCCAGCCATACCCCAGCATGACTACTGGTCCATCCCCCATCCCTTGGTCCATCCCCCATCCCTCAGTCCAAGCCCCAAGTCTAACCATCTCAACCCACTGTCTTCATCCCACCAATCTCCCGCCCTTACTCCAGTTCTCTACCCAGCATCATCATGCCCATGTCCTACCAGCCACACCCCAGCATGACTACTAGTCCATCCCCCATCCCTTACTCCAAGCCTTCAGTCTACCCATCTCAACCCACTGTCTTCATCCCACCAATCTCCCATCCTTACTCCAGTTCTGTACCCAGCATCATCATGCCCATGTCTATCCAGCCATACCCCAGCATGACTACTGGTCCATCCCCCATCCCTCGGTCCAAGCCCTAAGTCTAACCATCTCAACCCACTGTCTTCATCCCACCAATCTCCCATCCTTACTCCAGTTCTCTACCCAGCAGCATCATGCCCATGTCTATCCAGCCATACCCCAGCATGACTACTGGTCCATCCCCATCCCTCAGTCCAACCGTCTCAACCCACTGGCTGACAGACTGTCTTCATCCCACCAACCCCCACCCTTACTCCAGTTCTCACCCCATCATCATCATGCCTATGTCTTTCCAGCCATCACCCCAGCATGACTACTGGTCCATACCCCATCCCTCACTCCAAGCCCTCGGTCCAACCATCTCAACCAACTGGCTGACAGACTGTCTTCATCCCACCAAACCCCACCCTTACTCCAGTCCTCACCCCATCATCATCATGCCCGTGTCTTTCCAGCCATCACCCCAGCATGACTACTGGTCCATACCCCATCCCTCCCTCCAAGCCCTTGGTCCAACCATCTCAACCCACTGGCTGACTGACTGTCTTCATCCCACCAAACCCCACCCTTACTCCAGTCCTCACCCCATCATCATCATGCCTATGTCTTTCCAGCCATCACCCCAGCATGACTACTGGTCCATCCCCAATCCCTCCCTCCAACTATGCCAGCTCAACCCACTGACTGACTGACTGTCTTCATCCCACCAACCCCCACCCTTACTCCAGTCCTCTCCCCAGCATCATCATGCCCGTATCTATCCAGCCATCACCCCAGCATGACTACTGGTCCATCCCCCATCCCTCCCTCCAACCATGCCAGCTCAACCCACTGACTGACTGACTGCCCAGCAACCTCCGAGCTCCTGGCCCCTCAGCCCTTAGAAATTTTACTCCCCAAATCTTAGCTCCAAGGCCCTTGGTCAACCCTCATATCAGCCCAAAATCCAAGGGTCTGGCCAGGGAGAAATTATTTTGAAAAATTTTCTAAGTCGGTCCATTCTAATATTCATCAGGTCAAAAACCGTTAGATTTTCATGAAAGCTCAGTAGCAGAGTGGTGAGAGATAGAGGTTACATAGCTGAAGGTACCAGGTTCAAGCCCTACCCATTTTTTCAAGAAATAAAAAAAAAGTCTTTTTTTACTGGTAAAAAGGGGGTTCACCAGGATTTGAACCCCCGAGCTCACAGCCCCAGAAATCCGGGAGCTGTGAGCTAGCCCACTGGGCTAAATCGCCGCTTGAAAAAATTCGCTCGGACGTTATATTTAAACCTTAGGATGGATAGGTAAAAAAAATTTACAAATAATGGGATGCGCCCTTTGACCTATGACCTTTACTAGAATCTGGAGATGGAATAGAAAATGAAGAAATATCTGTTGGTTTCGGTTTAAAAACAGTTTATTTTAGAGCAAAAAGACCATACTACATATTAATGTGTTTAACAAGTAAAAGAAAACACTTTTAAGACTACAAATCTTAACATAGTAAGAAATTTAACATTAAAAAGCTACAAAATTAATCTAATTAAAATTATTTAACTTGTCTTGTAAGTGTGCCTTAAATTGTTCATACATAAGTTACGTGTTTTTCGTTTCAAAAGTATCAAAAACCCACACTGTCTCTAAACGAACAAAATAACTTTGAATTAAAACATTAACTACTTTATAATGCTGGAAAAGTCTTTCATTATTCCATGTAAAACAGATAAAAAAAATTGTATTCTCTCAAGGAATGGTAAAGTTCCACCCCCCCCCCCCCCCCGATTTAAACTCATCACCAGTTTAAAATAAACTTTATTTCAAATCGTAAAATGAGAACCCTTGAACACTACACGGTGCACCGCAGTGCTTACAATGCAAGTGCTTTCAAATTATCTTTATCAACTATAGTATACTTTAGTAATCATAGCAATAATTCTTCAAGTTTCCTTTGGTCACTGCGAGAGGGCGCTATCACTATCTATCCTCCCATTATTTAACTATTATACTTCATAGCAATAATTCTTCAAGTTTCCTTTGGTCACTGCTAGAGGGCGCTATCACTATCTATCCTCCCATTATTTAAGCCATCCTTGAGAAAATTTGCACTCCTACACTACATTATCACATCTTGAATACATTTTAAGAGTAATATTTGTATCATATATCATCACCTCAGTGCTATAAGGTCATTAATTGCAATTTCATATCTGTAATGATCGAAAGGGCGTTACAGGAAAACTGCGTATGAGTTTGAAAAACTAAATCAAAATCCACAAATAATTTTTTGTTCTCAGAAAAGGAATGTTTCTTTTTGCCAAACAGTTACTTTGGAGACAACTCTTGATCAATAAGCTCCATTTACCTGGAGCTCCAAAATATGCAAATGCAATTTGATGAAATCCATACAAACTGCACTAATGACCTTATAGTCCTGAGCTGACGATATGATATAAGGGGTTTTATAGTATTAAAGTTTACTTCAATTTTATTTATTAATCACCCAGTAAAATCTGGAATCACCCTGATTTAATGAAACACACTGCAATTGAGAAAATCTCATTTCGTTATTTTCTTATCACAGTTCAAGTATTAAATGATACGTTTCTGAAACGAGGCTGCATATTTGCACGGCTTAACAGATGCATCGATCGTGTGTAAAATACAAATTAACATTCAATCTCTGCAGCGCCAGTTTTATAAGAAACCGAAACAATATTTTGCATAACCGACGTTACTTGAGATTTTATGAACTTGTAAGAGATGTCCTAATTTATGGTTTTGTGTTTTATTCTATTTAAAAATATAACTAAGTTTTTAATTATAATTTATAATTATCACATTAATTTTTAACATAATTAATGTCGAGCATGCATTAGAAAGTGTATGTACACTTTCAACTCAGTTAAGTTTACCGTTAACAGAGATAAAGTGTCAAATTCTTGTTAGTGACGCACGAATACAACGTAGATTATATTGTACAGTTAATTTCAACGTTAACTTTTCGAAGACGGTTCACGACCGAACGAAGTTATTTTTATAATCGCCTTGAAATAAGTATTTGTTTATTTTTGTAATAACTAAAATACCACTTAAGGGTTTGATTTTGACCCTCAAGCTGAAAATAATATCATTTTGAGTAATTAATTTTGTATATATAAGACCAATAACAATAAATTAGTTAAAAAGTGTTAGGTGTATATATTGGATAATTTGAATTGTTGGAATTTCTTTGTTTCACCGATATTAAAATTGTGAACTGTTTAAAGTTAGAAAACAATCCATTGGTGATGATTTCATTATATTTTTAATCATAATTAACAAAAGAGTAAATCTGAATATACATTTAGGTCCAGCTTATTCAATAGAACTAGAAGTAAGAGCCACCCGTCCACCTTAAACGCTACAACTTGTTTCACATAAAATAAAACAGAATATTAATCTACATGTAGGCCTGATGTATGCTGACTGATTATGAAGTTCATGTTAGTAATCATAATTGTTCAGAAAGTGTTAATCTACATGTACAAGTAGGCCTGACTGATGTAAGAAGGCTTGAACATAAAAGAACAAACCACCTAACTTTTATATAATGAATTCAAATAACTGTGAACAAATAATATCAATATTTATTATTAGTTTGTTATTTAATACTGTCATTGTATGTAATCAAATTGGGCAGTCTTCATAGGCCTTAAAGCAGACCCTGATTCCCAACATTAATTTCATTTGTCTTGACACCTGTTACCCCTACAAGTGATTTCATTGGATGTTACTTAATGTATCTAACATAAAACTTGACAGTTTGGTGACAGCCTATAGTGTTTCATTCTTATTTTTAACATCGTTATGTTTAAGATAGTTCTTAAAAACACATTTCATTGTAGTTAGTATTGTACAAGGTATAGTTGTCAAATCTAAAACATAGACTTTGTTAGAGTTAGATTAATGTTGATGTTGATTGAATTTTTATATATTTTCATTTTTGTCACATAAATGTTAATAAACTAATCTTTAGTTAACAATGTCATCATTTGCATTTAATGGAAGTAACACAGTAATAGGATTTGTTAAGGATGAAAAGTAAAGAACTTGTTTTAGATTTAGCATTTATGTATTCGAGGGAAACATCTTCAGAAGGAAAAAAAATCATAAGATATGTTGATAGTCTAATACATTTAAATAACATTTATGAATGTTTAAAACGTAATTTAATTATGGATTGTTAGTAAGAGAAACTATACCTTTATCACATATGTATTTTCAAATTAATTAACTACTTCAGACATAACATACACATAAACTTTAAACTTTTTGAGTAAAAATTGTGACACATTCTTTTTGTAAAAGTCATAAAGAAAGTAGTTAGTGCAATGGAAACATTGTTCATCTTGTTTTATCATGAATAATTGATTCATAGATTGTAATTTGTCTTCTGATTAAATGACCAATTGCTACTTGTAATGTGGTCATTTGTTTTTAAGTCATTTTAATTAATTAAATCATAGAGGTTATTTCTTTTCAGATGTTAGTGGTGAAATTTATTGAAATTTTAAAAATATATCAGAATATGTTGTTTTGTAAAACAAACTTCCTGACTATGGATCATTTAGTTTTTTTGTTTTCTTTTAATATAAATGGTTCATATATATATTATATATTTTTAAATTCCATGTTTAATCCCCAAATTTGTTATGTTTTGGTTAAATGAAAATTATTTCCTCCCTCAGTCTAGCCTTCTCCATAATTATATTTTTATGTGGTTCAGTAATTTTTTTAATCTTGGGTATTATATATATTATTCTTCTATATACATTGTCATACTCTTGTTACTTTTAATTTTTGAATTATATTTACATTTGTCTGTGAATTATGGAGATATAAAATGATAACACTAACACCTTACAGTGTATTTTCACGGTTTTTAAGGCTTAAAATTTACGTGCTCTTTCGATACGAGATGAAACTTTTGATATTGGTCGCAATATCTTTAACGCGGTGAATTTATGTCCGTCCGGCTCACACTCTAACGCATCAGCAGTCGCCTCGTTTCAGAACTTAATGTAATCAAGTTAAATACCAAATAATAAAATCCTCCCAAAGCAGTGTGGGTCTTACTTAAAAACTAACTGGTAGAGCCACTATTTATGAATATTTCCCTACTGGTGGGTACAATAACGCTTAGATTTACACGGACTCCCTACTGTTGGCTTTTTGGTTGTTCCGAGACCCAGACTGGGTGTGGGCTAGATACCATGGCCATTAGCAAGGTGGGTATCAATGAACAGCCTGTAAACTCAGCCCTTAAGACAGAGTTATGGCGATGATGTTTCTTCCCCCTCCCTAACTCGCCTGACAAACTCTCCAAAGATTGACGGCAAGGACGTCAGTTTCTCCTATCGGAAAAAGCCACTAGTCAAGCCACTGAGGACACTAATGGCCTAGGATTGCTTGATGCAGGAGGAAAATCCAACATCAACGATGGTCTGTACAAGTGGGTCATGCCTGACATCGTCACAGCTCCACTGTTTACTCTGCCTGCTCTTTTCCGTTGGTTTTGAGTAGTCCAGCCATGGTCAAGATACAGACCAGTGGGCTGAGGACGAGTTTGCTTTGGTTGTCCCGAAACCCTGTTGGGTGTCGGCTAGATACCATCCCCATTAGCAAGGTGGATATCAATGAACAGCCTGTAAACTCGGCCCTTGACACAGAGTAACAGCGACAATGTTTCCTCCCCCTTCCTGATTCACCTGACAAACTCTCCAAACTGGAGGAAGATTGACGGCGTGGATGTCAGCTTGTCCTATCCTTTTTATGGGAAAAGCCAGCGGTCAAGTCTGAAGACAATTCAGAAGACACTATTGGCCTAGGAACACCTGATGCTGGGGGAAAATCTGACATTAACCGTGGTCTGGACGAGTGGGTCATGCCCAACATTGTCAGAGCCCCACTCTGACCCATGAACAGCCCTGTACACCCAGGATGTTGAACGAGTGTGTCACAGCCTGTCTGCCAAGGAGCAGGGAGGGAACGGGGTAACGGGTAACGGGGCCCAGAAATGGGTCGTTTTTTGCCATGCCTGCTCTTCTCTGTTGGTTTTGAATGATCCAGCCATGGTCAGAATAAAGACCAAGGGCTAAGGACGAGTTTGCTTTGGTTGTCCGGGAAACCAGACTGGGTGTCGGCTAGATACCATCGCCATTAGCAAGGTTGATATAAATGAACAGCCTGTAAACTCGGCCCTTGACAGAAAGTTATGGTAACGATGTTTCTTCCCCCAGCCTGATTCGCCTGACAAACTTTCCAAACTGGAAGAAGATTGACGGCGGGGATGTCAGCTTGTCCTATCCTTTTTACAGGAAAAGCCAGCAGTCAAGTCTGAAAACAATTCAAAAAATACTATTGGCCTAGGAACATCCAATGCTAGGGGAAAATCTAACATCGACGGTTGTCTGGACGAGTGGGTCAAGCCCGACATCGTCAGAGCCTCACTCTGACACATGTACAGCACCCTACACCAATGAAAGTGAGCAAGTGTCACAGCCTGTCTGCTTTCACAGGAACCCGTCCCTAGCCTTGTGACAAGTTCCATTGAGCCTGGGGAAAAGGTTCATGAGCAGCTTTCATGCTGAGTGTAACGGGACCCAACTGGTCATTTTTGCCCTGCCTGCTCTTTTCCGTTGGTTTTGAATAGCGCAGCCATGATCACGAGACAGACCAGGGGCTGAGGACGAGTTTGCTTTGGTTGTCCCGAAACCCTGCCTGGGTGTCAGCCAGATACCATGGCCGTTAGCAAGGTGGATATCAATGACCAGCCTGTAAACTTAGCCCCTGAACAAAGAGTTATAGATGATGTTTCTTCCCCCTGTTTGATTCGCCTGACAATTTCTGCAAACTGGAGAAAGTTTGTCAGCGTGGACATCGAAAAAGCCACTGGTCAAGTCTGAAGACAATTCAGAAGACACTATTGGCCTAGGAACGTCCGATGCTAGGGGAAAATCTAAAATCGACGGTGGTCTGGACGAGTGGGTCAAGCCCAACATCATCAGAGCCTCACTCTGATCCATGGACAGCACTGTTCACCCAGGAGATTGAATGAGTGTGTCTGCCTTTACAGGAGCCCGTCCCCAGCCCCTGTAATGAGTGCCATGGACCCGGTTGGGAACGGTTGATGAGCGGCTTTCATGCTGGGTGTAACAGGGCCCAGAAATGAATCTTTTGCCTTTCCTGCTCTTCTCCAGTGGTTTTAAGTAGTCCAGCCATGGTCAGGATACAGACCAGTGGGCTGAGGACAAGTTTGCTTTGGTTGTTCCCGAACCCAGTCTGGGTGTCGGCTAGATACCATGGCCTTTAGCAAGGCGGATATCAATGAACAGCCTGTAAACTCAGCCCTTGACACAGAGTAACAGTGAAAATGTTTCTTCCCCCTGCTTGATTCGCCCTGACAATCTCTCCAAACTGGAGGAAGATTGACGGCAGGGACAGCGGCTTGTCCTATCCTCTTTACAGGAAAAGCCAGCAGTCAAGTCTGAAGACAATTCAGAAGACACTATTGGCCTAGGAACACCCGATGCTGGGGGAAAATCTAACATTGACTCTGGTCTGGACGAGTGGGTCATGCCCAACATCGTAACAGCCCCTCTCTGATCCATGAACAGCACTGTACACCCAGGAGATTGAGCAAGTGTGTCTGCAGGAAGCCATCGTTTATTGGCCTAGGAACACCCGCTGCTGGAGGAAAATCTGACATTGATGGTGGTCTGGTCAAGTGGGTCATGCCCAACATCGTCAGAGCCCCCACTCTGACCCATGAGCAGCACTGTACAGGAGATTGAGCGAGAGTGTCACGGCCAGTCCGCATGTACAGGAGCCCATCCCCAGCCCCCGTGGCGAGCTGGGAGGGAATGGCTCTTCAGCAGCATTTATGGTGGGTGTAAAGAGGCCCAGAAACGGGTTGTGTTTTCCCTGCCTGCCCTTTGTTTTGAAGCTGGTTATGACGCAAGAACTTTTTTTTTGATTTACCCGTGCCAGGACAACTCCCTTGCTGTTGGCTTGTTCCGTCTAATACACTGGCCTGATCGAAGATTAGAAAATGTCTCCTTCGTGACACACAAAACTGCCAGCACTCGGGGCCTCTTACAGCGTGAAGTGCCAAGCAGGGGAGGGGGCGCTGATGCGGTGGCAGAAGAGTGTCACCCATACAGTAACCCACGGAATTGGCTCGTCCCGGGGAGAGGATATTCCCCGATTACGGACAGAGTAGTTCCTCTCAAATCATTTCGCCAATAGAAGTTACTGGACGAAACTCTATTTTTTTTCATATAAATGTCAACAAGAAGTCTTACTAATACATGGTGTGAGGCACGCATCAGACAGAAATGTCGGAAAAAGTGTGTGTACCATATCCCACGCTAAGAAAAGGAGGGAGATGTTGTAGCGCTCATGCTGGGGGGCTTTGAGGGTAGATCGGTGGGAGGCGCTATTGTACCTGCCAGCTGGGAAATATGCATATATAGTGGCTCTACAGATTATTAAAATGACATACACAGTGTATACTTATTTTTCAGCAAAAATTACAACAAAAAGTTACTGTTAGACCACTGATAATAATTAACATCACAAATAATAAGGCAAACCATGCAGAACATTAAAAATAACGGTTATTTTATAAGTACACCATTGCAAGCTTTTTTATCAGTATTTTGGCAATATAATCCTGGTAAGGTTAGTCTAAAGCAGGGCCACCACGAGCAGGTCCCAGGATACCAGCCCCACACGCTTTCCGAGATCGTCAGAGCCATTACACCCACCTTTCGGCAGGGTCCGGTCCGCCACCCCAAGGCGAACCCCAAGGCAGTCCCCTACCGTACTAACGCGGTCCACTAGCCCCACGGCCAAGACTAGGGACTACTGCCGTTTGCCAACCATTTGTGATCACACCAGAACCATGCTCCTTCCGATGGTGCAGCCTGATGCACCTTTAAGATCAACAACCAGCTGTCACCCTGGCCGGCAGTAGGACCCCACAAGCCACGTGCAAGTGTCCAGGTCCCTTTAATTATTCGGAATTTCCCGTGTTTACCACCAATCGATTCCGAATCGAATCCCCGCACTTCCAATCGAATCTCCGCACTTCCAATCGAATCTCCGCACCACCAATCGAATCTCCGCACCACCAATCGAATCTCCGCACCACCAATCGAATCTCCGCACCACCAATCGCATCTCCACACCACCTATCGCATCTCCACACCACCAATCGCATCTCCCGCACCACCTAGGCTCTAAGATCTCCAATTTCATAGTTCAAAAACGCGTATGTGCTTGCTTGCAATGGTGTACTTATTCACAAGATGTTAACTGTATAGTGCTGCAAAAACAGCCCACTATACGACGATAAACGAAAACATCAAAACATCAAACTTACACATCTACAGTATCTTACAGTTGAAGACAACAAGTTGCTTGGTTGTTCATTCATGATCTGTAGATGAACTGCTAGGATGTCTTGATACTGATGTTTAGATACGCATTGCTCTCTTTTATACCCAGTAGCCTTCAAGATGTCAGTAGAGGTGCTTCCCTATGCACTTGACTTGAGGGAACAGCTGGCAACATCTCTGGGTCTGAAAGGTCAAATTTACAGATACAGAATTATATACAAGCCAACAATTTTAATGCACAACATCCCTTGCAGGGGTGAATAAAAACTGGTGAGGACCCCTTTCCCAGTGATACTAGTTTTCCTTTACAATGTGAAAAGTCATCAATGTATTTTAGTAAACCATTCCTTTTCTTGTCGATGTTTTGTTAAAAGTAGACCAAAGTACTTGTGAGAAAGTTTAACAAGTAGTTTGTTTTTGAAGCTTTGAACATCTTTTGTTTTCTTCTTTCTATTATCTATTCAGGGGAACTATTTAAGTGGGATATTTTGAGCTTACTGATCTCTGACATCTTGATCAGGAGACTGAAAAGAATAAATGAAACATTGTTTTTTTTCTCCTCAAATCAATGAAATAAACATTTTGTGTACAAAAAGTGCTTTTATTGTTGCCGTTTACATCTAAGGGTGCTGCAATTTTCAAATTTTACATTTTCTGTTGTTTTTAAACTGCATTGGCAACTGGTTTTCTTGAAAAGGACACAATTTCTGCAGTGACAATATTTATACTAAATCAAGTAAATGTATTTGGTTTTAATCTTAAAAAGTTCAAATGATTTCACAATAATTATGATTACACAATTTAAGCATACAATGGAGAGTGCAGCTCCTATAGCTTAGGCTGGTCTTGGAGATCTACTTGTTGACTGGTAGATCTCTTTGGAGATGGTAAGCCTTTCTGCAAAACAAGCAAATCACACAATTTGCAACAGTTAGTGTTTTAAACATTACCCATCATTAAAATAGTTAGTTTCCGATAACTTGCTTTTACCTGAGTATTTTTCCATACTGTCATTCAAAAATAAATGAAGACAAAACATTAATCAGTAACAAGATGGTTGGAGTTACTCATGCAAATCAGGAATATTTTGATTGTTGCAATAAATATTCAACACCTATTAGGAGGACGTCAATTGCTTGAAACAGTTCTCTTGAGAATTGGTGCTGGAATTGTTTCGACCAAAAATCTGTCAAATTTGACAGAAAAACCACAATCCAGCCTGTCAACTCTAAATTGATTGCCAAACATACAAAATATCTTTGATGATTTGTAATGCTAGAAATGAGTGATGTTAAATACTGTTTCTATAAGAGCAACAATATGCATTCTGCAAAATTATTACTGAGCTCTATTTGGGACCAGGGGTAAATATTTAATTGTATACCCTTTGGGAATTCACCTTTTGCTGGAGAGTGCAGCTCCTTCATCATAGGATGGTCTTGGACATCTACTTGTTGACGGGTAGATCTCTTAGGAGATGCTAAGCCTGACTGGAGAGTGCAGCTCCTTCATCATAGGGTGGTCTTGGACATCTACTTGTTGACGGGTAGATCTCTTTGGAGATGCTAAGCCTGACTGGAGAGTGCAGCTCCTTCATAATAGGGTGGTCTTGGACATCTACTTGTTGACGGGTAGATCTCTTAGGAGATGCTAAGCCTGACTGCAACACATACAAAATGCACAATTTGCAACATTTAGTGTTTCCCATCATTAAAACAGGTTCATATGACTTGCTTAGCTCTGGATTTTGTTGTACTTTCAATCAAAAATAAGTGAAGAAAACCAACATTGACAACAACAACAAAAAACTGTTTGGAGGAAATCATGCACGTCAGGATCGTTTTTATTGCTGCAACCAAAATATGCAACATTAATTGTGGGGATGCAAATGCCTGAGACAGTTCTCTTGAGGATGGCGCTAGTATAAACTTTTGTAATGCTACAACAATAACACTTATATTAACTTCTGTTTAAACAAGAGCAACAATAAAAAGGTCTGCACAATTATTACAGAGCTCCATGTGGGACCAGGGGTAAATATTAAAAGTATACTTTCTGAGAATTCACCTTTTATTGGAGAGTGCAGCTCCTTTGTCATAGGCTGGTCTTGGACATCTACTTGTTGACGGGTAGATGGCTTTGGAGATGCTAAGCCTTTCTGCAAGCCAAAAAAGTGCACAATTTGCATCATTTAGTGTTTCAGAACATTACCCTTCAATAAAACAGTTGGGTTCAGGTAAATTGCTTTGTACCTGTGGAATTTTTTTATACTTTCAATCAATAATAAACGAAGACAAAACATTGAAAGCAGCAAGAAAATGAATGGAGGATCTCATGCACATCAGGAATATTTGTATTTTTGCAATCAAAATAAGAAACAATAATTCAGGGGGGACTTCAAATGCCTGAAACAGTTCTCTTGAGGATTGATGCTGGGAGGGAACGATTGATGAGCGGCTTTCATGGCGGGTGTATCGAGGCCCAGAAAAGGGGTTGTGTTTGCCCTGCCTGTGCTCCTTTCCGTTGGTTTTGAGTAGTCAATTAGCACGATGGATATCAATTGAACAGCCTGTAAACTCGGCCTTTGACACAGAGTTATGCCTGACAAATTCTCCGAACTGGAAGAAGATTGACTAAGGGGATGTCAGCTTGTCCTATCTTCTTTACAGGTAAAGCCAACGGTCAAGTCTGAAAACAATTCAAAAGACACCACTGGCCTAGGATTGCCTAATGCAGGGGGAAAATCCGACATCAACAGTGGACTGGACAAGTGGATCATGCCCGACATCGTCAGAACCCCACTCTGACCCATGAACAGCACTGTACACCCAGGACAGCCTGTCTGCCTTCACAGGAGTCCATCCCTAGCCCCAGTGGCAAGCTGGGAGGAAATAATTTTTAGGCAGCGTTTATGGTGGGTGTAACAGGGCCCTGAAAAAGGTTGTGTTTGCCCTGCCTGCTCTTTCTTTTGAAGCAAGTCACAGTGCGGAGCATTTTTTTTAATTTACCCTTGCCAGGACGACTCCCTTGCCGTTGTTGGCCTGTTCTGTCCAATACACTGGCCTGGATCAAAGATTAGAAAATGTCTCCTCTGTGACCCACGGAACTGCCAGCACTTGGGGCCTCTAACAGTGTGAAGTGCCAAGCAAGGGGGGGGGGGTGCGCTGATGCGGTGGCAGGATAGTGTCACCGATACAGTGACCCGAGGAATTGGCTCGTCCCGGGGAGAGGATATTCCCCCTGTTACAGACAGCATTCAATCCTCTTGAATCATTTCGCCAATAGAATAAACTGGTCGAAACTCTATTTTGTTTCATATAAATGTTAACAAGAAGTCTTACTAATACATGGTGTGAGGCACACATCAGACAGAAATGTCGGAAAAAGTGTGTGTACCATATCTCGCCCTAAGAAAAGGAGGGAGATGTTGTAGCGCTCATGCTGGGGGGCTTTGAGGATAGATCGGTGGGAGGCGCTATTTTACCTGGCAGCTGGGAAATATGCATATATAGTGGCTATACAAGTTATTAGAGTGACATAGACACAATGTGAACTTATTTTTGGCAAAATTTACCACATATAAGTTACTGTACATACCGGTACCACTGATAATGTTAAACATCACAATTAGTAAGGCTGAACATGCAGAATGTGCAAAACATTAAAAATAACAAATATTTATAAGTACACCACTGCAAGCATTTTAATTCAATCAGTTTTATCATTATTTTGCCTGGTTTGGTTAGTCTAAGGCAGGTTACCACCATCAATTCTGAATCAAATCCCTGCACTTCCAATCGAATATCTGCACCACCACTCAAATCTCCCCATCACCAATCGAATCTCCGCCCCACCAATCGAATCTCCGCATCACCAATCAAATCTCCCCCCCACCAATCGAATCTCCGCCCCACCAATCGAATCTCCGCCCCACCAATCGAATCTCCGCACCACCAATCGAATTTCCGCACCACCAATCGAATCTCCGCACCACCAATCGAATCTTCGCACCACCAATCGAATCTCCGCACCACCAATCGAATCTCCGCACCACCAACCGAATCTCAGCCCCACCACTCAAATTTCCGCACCACCAATCGATTCTCCGCACCACCAATCGAATCTCCGCACCACCAATCGAATCTCCGCACCACCAATCAAATCTCCGCACCACCAATCGAATCTCCGCACCACCAATCAAATCTCCGCACCACCAATCGAATCTCCGCACCACCAATCGAATCTCCGCACCACCAATCAAATCTCCGCACCACCAATCGGATCTCCGCACCACCAATTGAATCTCCGCACCACCAATCGAATCTCCGCACCACCAATCGAATCTCCGCACCACCAATCACATCTCCACACCACCAATCGTATCTCCGCACCACCAAGGCTCTAAGATCTCCAATTTCATAGTTCAAAAACGCGTATGTGCTTGCTTGCTTGCAATGGTGTACTTATTTACAAGATGTAAACTGTATAGTGCTGCAAAAACAGCCCACTATACGACGATAACAGAAAACATCAAAATGTCAAACTTACACATCTACAGTATCTTACAGTTGAAGACAACAAGTTGCTTGGTTGTTCATTCATGATCCGTAAATGAACTGCTAGGATGTCTTGATACTGATGTTTAGATACGCGTTGCTCTCCTTTATACCCAGTAGCCATCAAGATGTCAGTAGAGGTGCTTCCCTATGCACTTGACTTGAGGGAACAGCTAGCTACATCTCTGGGTCTGAAAGGTCAAATTTACAGATACAGAATTATATACAAGCCAACAATTTTAATGCGCAAAATCCCTTAAAGGTAACAATTGATGAGGAGCCCTTCCCCAGTGATATTAGTTTTTCTTTACAATGTGAAATGTTGTCATTACTTTTTTACTTGATTTGTAAACCATCACTTTTCTTGTCGTTGTTTTTGTTAAAAGTAGACCAAAGTACTTGTGGGAAAGTTTAACAAGTAGTTTGTAGTTGAAGGTTTGAACATCTTTTGTTTTTTTCTTCTTTCTATTATCTATTCAGGAAAAGTATTTAAAGCTTACTTATCTCTGATATCTTGATCAGGAGATTAAAAAGAATAAATAAAATATTGGTTTTTCTCAAATCAATTATCACTCTAAAAAGTATTACATAAATCAAGTAAATGTATTTGGTTTTAATCTTTAAAAGTTCAAATGATTTCACAATTATCATGATTACACAATATTAAGCAAGATACATACGAAGGAGAGTGCAGCTCCTATATCTTAGGCTAGTCTTGGAGATCTACCTGTTGACTGGTGATCTCTTTGGAGATGGTAAGCCTTTCTGCAAGACAAACAAATCACACAATTTGCAACAGTTAATGTTATAAACGTTACCCATCATTTAAAAAGTTAGTTTCAGATAACTTGCTTTTACCTGAGCATTTTTCTGTACTTTCAACCATAAATAAATAAAAACAAAACATTAATCAGCAGGTTGGAGGAACTCATGCACATCAGAAATAATTTGATGGTTGCAATAAAAATAAGCAAAACCTATTTGGGGGACGGCAATTGCCTGAAACACTTCTCTTGAGGATTGATGCTGGAATTCTTTTGATCAGTGAGCTCTCAGAATGAATTCACCTTTTACTGGAGAGTGCAGCTCCTTTGTCATAAGCTGATTTTGGACATCTACTTGTTGACGGGTAGATGTCTTTGGAGATGCTAAGCTTGACTGCAACACAAACAAAATGCACAATTGGCAACATTAACCCTTGAACATTTGCGCACAATTAAACATCGAGTCATTTATTTCTGAACACGGAACATGAATTCACAAAATTTTCTACTGTACCTAGAAATCTTTAGATAACTTTGGTTGTATTACAAGTTAAGTTATTTTGTAGAGGAAAGAATATTTTGATTGTGTCAATAAAAACAAGTAATATTAATTCTAGGGATGTCAAATGCCTGCAACAGTTCTCTTTAAAATTGTTGCTGGTATGAACTTTATCATCAGTGAGCTCTCAGAATGAAACTTATCTATGGAAAAACATGACATACCAAAATTTAAGTTAACAAAAGCTAAGAATTTGTTTTATTTGTGTTTAACATGAAGCATCCTTAAATGGGACTTTCCCAAAATCTGACCAACAAAATAAATAAATAAAAATAACACAACCCTGCCTGTCAACTCTGAAATGATTGCCAAACAACATAAAAATATCTCCATTTGGGACCAGGGGTGAATATTAAAAGTATAGATTTTTAGAATTCACCTTTTACTGGAGAGTGCAGTTCCTTTATCATAGGCTGATCTTGGACATCTACTTGTTGACGGGTAGATCTCTTTGGAGTTGCTAAGCCTGACTGCAACACAAACAAAACTAACAATTTGCAACATTCAGTGTTTCCCGTCATTAAAACAGTTAGCTTCAGATAACTTGCATCACCTTCTGATTTTTGTTGTACTCTCAATCAAAAATAAGTGAAGAAAACCAACATTGACAACAGCAAAAAAACATTTTGGAGGAAATCATGCACGTCAGGATCATTTTTATTGTTGCAATTAAAATAAGGAACAATAATTCTGGGGGATGCAAAATGCCCGACACAGTTCTCTTGAGGATGTCGCTAGTATACCTTTTGTAATGCTACAAGAATATGACTGATATTAACTTCTGTTTACACAAGAGCAACAATAAACAATCTGCACAATTATTGTAGAGCTCCATTTGGGACCAGGGTTTAGATATCAGAAGTTTTTAGAATTCACCTTTTACTGAAGAGTGCAGCTCCTTTATCATAGGCTGGTCTTGGACATCTACTTGTTGACGGGTAGGTGTCTTAGGAGATACTAAGCCTGACTGCAACACAAACAAAATGTACAATTTGCAACATTTAGGGTTTCCCGTCATTAAAACAGTTAACTTCAGATAACTTGCATACCTTTGGATTTTGTTTGTACTCTCAATCAAAAATATGTGAAGAAAAACCAACATTAACAATAGCTAAAAAACTGTTGGGAGGAAATTATGCACGTCAGGATCGTTTTTATTGTTGCAATCGAAATAAGCAACAATAAATCTGGGGGATGCAAAACACCTGACACAGCTCTCTTAACGATTGGCGCTAGTATAAACTTTTGTTATGCTACAACATTATGACTGATAGTGATATTAACTTCTGTTTAATCAAGAGCAACAATAAACCATCTGCACAATTATTACAGAGCTCCATTTGGGACTAGGGTTAAATATGAAAAGTTTTCGGAATTCACCTTTTACTGGAGAGTGTAGCTCCTTTATCATAGGCTTGTCTTGGACATCTACTTGTTGACGGGTAGATGGCTTTTTCTGAAACACAAACAAAAAGCATAATTTGTGACATTTAGTATTTTGAAAGCAGCCCCCAAAATGGTTGCAGAAACTTATGCTCATCAGGGATAGTTTGATTGATGCAATCAAAATAAGCAACAGTAATTCAGCGGAAACGTCAAATGTCTGCAACAGTTCTCTTTAGGAATGGTGCTGGTATGAACTTCATTAATCAGTGAGCTCTCAGAATGAAACTTATCTAGCAAATGACACATCCAAATTTAAGTTACCTAAAGCTAAGAATCTGTATTGATCTGTGTGTTTAACATGAAGGTTCTTTATAAGGAACTTTCACCCAAAAACAAAACTCTGTCTGTCAACTCTGAAATGATTTCCAAACAACATACAAATATCTCCATTTGGGACCAGGGGTAAATATTAAAGTACACTGTTTTGGGGATTTCACCTTTTACTGGAGAGTGCCACTCCTTTGTCACAGGGTGGTCTTGGACATCTACTTGTTGACGGGTAGATCTCTTTGGAGATGCTAAGCCTGACTGGAGAGTGCCACTCCTTTGTCACAGGGTGGTCTTGGACATCTACTTGTTGACGGGTAGATCTCTTTGGAGATGCTAAGCCTGACTGGAGAGTGCCACTCCTTTGTCACAGGGTGGTCTTGGACATCTACTTGTTGACTGGTAGATCTCTTTGGAGATGCTAAGCCTGACTGGAGAGTGCCACTCCTTTGTCACAGGGTGGTCTTGGACATCTACTTGTTGACGGGTAGATCTCTTTGGAGATGCTAAGCCTGACTGGAGAGTGCCACTCCTTTGTCACAGGGTGGTCTTGGACATCTACTTGTTGACGGGTAGATCTCTTTGGAGATGCTAAGCCTGACTGGAGAGTGCAGCTCCTTCATCATAGGCTGGTCTTGGACATCTACTTGTTGACGGGTAGATCTCTTTGGAGATGCTAAGCCTGACTGACTGCAACACAAACAATTTGCACAATTTGCATCTTTAGTCTTTCAGAACATTTCCCTTCATTAAAACAGTTGGGTTCAGATAAATTGCTTTTACCTGAGGATTTTTTACATACTGTCAATCAAAAATAAGTGAAGTAAACCAACGATGAAAACACCAAAAAAAAAAACTGTTTGGAGGAACTCATACATATCAGGAGCATTTCAATCATGACAATAAAAAATAAACAACAGTAAATATGGGGGGACATCAAATGCCTTAAACAGTTCTCTTAAGGATTGGTGCTGGTATGAACTTTACTAATCAGTGAGCTCTCAGAATGAAACTTATCTAGCAAATGACACACCAACATTTAAATTACCAAAAGCTAAGGATTTGTATTGAAATTTGTGTTTAACATGAAGCTTTCTTGGGGAATTTCCCAACATCTTTTTAACCTGACAAAAAGACAAAACAAAACACAATCCATTCTGTCAACTCTGAAATGATTGCCAAAATGAATTGCAGTGCTATAAAAAATTGACTGATACTAACTTCTGGTTAATCAAGAGTACACAAACAAAATTCTTCACAATAATTAAAAGAATGTTGTAAACTTACCTTTTACTGGAGAGTGCAGCTCCTTAATCATAGGCTGGTCTTGGACATCTACTTGTTGACGGGTAGATGGCTTTTTCTGAAACACAAACAAAAAGCATAATTTGTGACATTTACTATTTTAAAAGCAGACCCCAAAATGGTCGCAGAAATTTATTGCTCATCATGGATAGTTTCATTGTTGCAATCAAAATAAGCAACAGTAATTCAGGGGAAGCGTCAAATGCCTGCAACAGTTCTCTTTAGGATTGGTGCTGGTATGAACTTCATTAATCAGTAATCAAATGACACATCAAATTGTAAGTTACCAAAAGCTAAGAATTTGTATTGATTTTGTGTTTAACATGAAGCATATTTACAAACGACTTCCCCCCCCCAAAAAAAACAATAGATTGCCAAACAACATACAAAAATCTCCATTTGGGATCAAGGGCAAACATTAAAGTATACTTTTGGGAATCCATGTTTTGATGGAGAGTGCAGCTCCTTTGTCCTAGGCTGGTCTTGGACATCTACTTGTTGACGGGTAGATGCCTTTGGAGATGCTAAGCCTGACTGCAATACAAACAAATTCCACAATTAGTCTTTCAGAACATTTCCCTTCATTAAAACAGTTGGGTTGAGATAAACTGCTTTGACATCAGGATTGTTTTATTACTTGATGAAAACCAACAATGAAAACACCCAGACAACTGTTGGGAGGAACTCATGCTTATCAGGATCGTTTCGAGAATTCTTTTGGGGAATTCACCTTTTACTGGAGAGTGCAGCCCCTTCATCATAGGCTGGTCTTGGACATCTACTTGTTGACGGGTAGATGGCTTTTTCTGAAACACAAACAAAAAACACAATTTGCGACATGTAGTATTTGAAAAGCAGCCTAAAGAAATGGTTGCAGAAACTTATGCTTATCAGGGATAGTTTGATTGTTGCAATCAAAATAAGCAACAGTAATTTAGGGGGGATGTCAAATGTCTGCAACAGTTCTCTTTAGGATTGGTGCTGGTATAAACTTCATTAATCAGTGACCTCTCAAAATAAATTCTATCAAGCATTTGACACATCAAAATTATATTATCAAAAGCTAAGAATTTGCACTGATAGTTGCGTTTAATACGAAGCATCCTTCTTTACCTTGCCAAAACAAGAAGACGTGGATATCCTGG
This sequence comes from Marthasterias glacialis, assembly GCA_911728455.2. Taxonomy (NCBI): domain Eukaryota; kingdom Metazoa; phylum Echinodermata; class Asteroidea; order Forcipulatida; family Asteriidae; genus Marthasterias; species Marthasterias glacialis. Next base: position 25,286,069 of record OU452225.1, read on the forward strand.
GCACCCATCTGAAAGAAAAGAACTCCATCTTTTCAAAAGGACATTGGTTACTGAAAAACTACACTCATTCTAATCCCATTCACCTGTAAAAAAAAAAGTCAATACATCGGCCAGTTACATTTTCAAGAAAAAAAAAAAATCAGTTATATTTTGCTTGCTGAAACACACAAGTACTTTTTGTTTTTTACTCCTACGACCAAAATGAACAAATTGTGTTTTGGAGGTCTTCATATGCTATTTTCCCAACTTTTACAGCGTGTTGGAAATAATTTTCTGGAGGATTAAATCAGTGAGCTCCTAGAATGAAATGAATCAACTTTGCTTCTTGATGATTAACAATCCTGTCTTTGCCATTGTTTGTATGGACACTATCTTAGTAACAAAGTCAAATTGGTAGGTTGGTGTAGTCCAGCCAATCGATGGTGTCATCATCAAGCTCTACAAGACTTTGACCCTTATACAGGAGAACTGAATATAGGGCAGGAGTCGATGAGGTGCTTACTGTTTGGTGGACACCATACTCACATCTGTCTGAGCGTTCTATCCATGTTGATCTTCTACAGAAGGGAACAACTTCTCCCATAGCAAAGAACAATCCTGTGTTTTAACTTTAAAAAGGAGTGGTACATTTTTTGAGTTGTTGAAAATAATGCACAATTTCAAACCATCCAGGTTTTCAGTTAAGACTTACCATGAATGTTGATAATGAGGGTTTATGTCCTGCCCAGCATCCCATCTCTCAGGATCTCCTTTTGCACTGTAGTGTTCAGACAACACCGTGGTTTCTTCTACCAAAGGATTTCCTGTAAAATGACCGACAATATGAACATGTTTTTACTACATAGTTAGTTATAGTCCACCTTTGAAAATTGTACAGGATTTAAGTACAATTTGTGCTTGCTTTGATGTTTCCATTGATTACGAAGGTTAGCTAAAGATATTAAAAAGTTGTTTTAGGTAACATGTGTTAACCCACATCAGGGATCTAACTACAGGATTTTCTACAAAACCTTACCTACTGGTAAACCAGTAGAACATTTAGTTCTGTCTTTCTTCATACTCTCGTTACTAGTGGTATCAGAGGGGAAACCTGGCAAAATATAACACATTAAGAGAATTATGTACTCTTTCCAACAGTACACATTTTGTTGTTTAAAACAGTCAATTATAAGCGTTTATTGTAATGCAGCAATGAGCACTACATGGGCTTAGGCAGGAACAGTGTTTACATTACTGTGACCAGTCAGGTAGAGCTGGGTTAAAGAAAATGTTAAAACTTACTGATTTACTTTTGGAAGACATACACAGGTTTGGACAACTTAAAAACTTGAAATACTATATTTAAGTTTTAAAATATAGAAAAATCAAACTTCTCCATCATCCATTGTGAGTCAACATTACCAGGGCTTGCTTCCCATGATTGCAATGTTTCTCTGTCATGTGTAGGTATGATTCGATGAGTACATCTTCTGCTCAGAGGGCAGCTCCAGCATTGTATTCCTCACACAGTGACTTCACTGAGTAAAGACAGCCTGCAAAGTATCTCAACAGAAAAAAAATGTCTTTTAATGGTGACTACTGAAAAATAAATCAGTTTTTAACCATGTCATACTTGGTATGACATTACAAGAGAGGACTGGGCAAGCTTGGTAGTCTTGTGGTTAGACATCCGGACCCAATGTCATGGCTTTGCTTACTGCGTAATTCTGTGCTTACAGTTATCATTCTCTGCTGACACTACAGGGTAAGTGCCCAATTTCTGTGCAAGCTGCGTATAAGTGAAGAATGCTTAGTAATGTGATGTACATATGCACACAAGCAAACATTTGTTGCTACCTGTGAAATACGCTTACATTAAGCACAGATTTGTCTGGTTCCGTAAGCATTGATTCCGTTTCAATAACAGTAAGCAGAGCCATGAAATTGGGCCCTACTCTAAAATGTAGAAGGTCAAGCACGCATGTCACATTTTTGGAAGTCAATAGGTTAAGTGTCTATAAACACTACGTACACTGTAAAACACACAGGGACATTGACTTCCAAAATGGGGCAACCTAGATAATTGTGATGATAATGTCAGGTGAATTGGGTCAATATGGTGCTGATCAACACACTGTGTTGGGTAAAACAAAGCATAAAAAATGAGTCAAATAACCTAGCAAGGTCTCTTGACATTTATACCCTACTATACTTAAGTCTACATCAACACTCAACTCCTTGGTGAATAATTAAGTAGGTACAGACAAAAACATGTCATAACTTCTTGAATAACTTCATAATCCACCTTTGCAAGAGCTACACTCTAGACACAACTCTTCTTCACAATAGTTATCTATTGTCTTAGTCTGACTGCTTGATTAAATCAACAATGGAAACTCAACGAGACATTAATGTTTCACAAAGTGGTATTATTTGCTTTCAACACAATCAATCACAGTTTGACAAAACACACATTATTATAGGCCCAGAAATGTTTTGATTTGACAGAAATAATCAACGGGGTTGTGGCTGGGGTAGGTCCTCCATCAACATGGGCCCATCTGATCCTTTCCCTCTAGTCCAATCGATCATTCATGTTTCTTCAGTCTTTGGTGACTCCTGTGTCTCTCTTTAGGACGTCAATGTAGGACGTCCTCCTCTTGCCTGTGGAGGCCCATCCTTGGGTTGGTTCCCCCAAGACGAGGAAGGAGGCTGCCAGTTCAGGATGTTAAAAAAAAGTGCCCTGCAAATTCCATCCGTTACTTCCGAGTCTAATTCTCCGATACTTTTTGTAGACCGCCATAGAGGTTGGTGTTCCTCATGTCAGTCCATGACACATCCGAGGCCATTCTCAGCACACAGGTGTAGCCACTATTTAAGGTCTTCTCCCGCTGGGTAGTGAGCGTCCAGGTTTCCACACCATACAGTAACTCAACTCATTGACATAGAATTAAAAACAATAAACTTCTTGGGGCAGTTAATTCAGGGGAAATTTTATTACCTTACTCTGACAAGCCAACCATTCACAGTTGTAATTTTAATTTGCCTTTACACCGATGTGTGATAAGCACTGTATACTCAGTGCTTTCGGGTCCTGTGGAAAAAATCCACAGGCAACTTGGGTGTGATTCAAACCCATGACTCCCGCATGACTAGAGCAGATGTCGTGGGTTCGAATCCCACCCGGATAAAACTTATATCACAAATACATTGATACAGAATGAAACACAATACACTTTTTGGGGGCCTGTTGATTGATTTTTCAGGTCTGATCTAGGAGCAAATAAATAATGGAAACTCAACAAGAAAACACTCTTTGACAAATAATATGTGGTGTTAATTTGCCTGTAAGACAAACATTCACAGCTGGACAACACACAAAATTAACTGAAACAGAATAAAACCAATTTACTCGTTGGGGCCATAGTTTTTCAGGGTCAACTTTATTTCCTAAAAAAAATAATCCCTCATGTCTTTTGCTAGAGACCGTCCCATATCCTCCAAAGAATATTCTACTCCATGCTCAACACTGGAATGCTTGGACTTTGAAGGAATTGTATTTCTGTTCCAATGACAAGTATTTTTTATTTGGGCCTAAAATTCTTGCACAAAGTCGGACAACTTCTTGAGTGAGATTGTGGAAAGATTTGGGACTAAAACCAACCAACTTACTTGTTGGGGCCACATTTTCAATTTTTAATTTTTTTTCCAAGACAACCATTCGCACAAAACTGACATCACAAAAAATAACGATACAGAATAAAACCAAATCACATTTTGTATTTTGTGGGGGCTTCTTTGGGACAAATTTATTTGACAACTCTGCACAAAGAATTAGTTTCTTAGGTCTGGTACATAATAAATAAAAAGAAATTTGAGGGAGGGGGGGGGCAAATTTATCTCCCTAACCTGCATGTCATCTAAGTCTTGTATCAGTTAATGACAAATAATATAAGGTTTTGATTTGTCTGCAAAACAATTTCCAGTTGGACAAAACACATCACAATAATAACACTAATTTGACATACAGAATAAAACCAATTCACTTCTTGGGGTCAATGAATTCAGGGAAAATTTCCTTACTCAAATTATATGGTGGTATACCTGATCTAATGTAAAGCATAATCAGTTTACTGATGCAGTCCTCAGGCCAATACAATCAAACAAAACATGCAGTTATAGATTTGAAGGGTTGATGATGATTTCGGATAAAGAAAAGGGACAATAGCATACCAATTGGAAAAGCCCCCATGTTGCTCTACTAAAGATGGCTGGTGTGAATTTGCCTTCAACAAGACAATCATTAGCACTGTCTTCAAAATTGGACAGAACATACATCACAAAAAAATAACTTGGTACAGAATAAAACCCAATCAAAAAAATACAGAATAAAACCTGTTTACTTTTTAGGGTCACAGTTTTTTTGGAGTTCAACTTTCAAATCTATTTCCTTAAGGCTTAACCAACAAAAATATTGTATAATGTTTTGGGGTCATGACTTTGGGAAAACTTTGTTTGTAAACACTTCACAAGGTCCACTCAATGTTTAACTGCATGGAGACATGAATAAGTTTGCACGTTTTATATTGATCAAATTCACCTGACGTCATCATCACAATAATCTTGGCTGCCCCATGTTGGAAGTCAATGTCCCTATGTGTTAAACACTAACACACAGTGTTTGCATGCTTACTTGTTGACTTCTAAAATGGTCAACAAGGGGCCAATACCTGCATGAAAATCTTAATAATTTCTTATGCACCTGTGAAGTTGATTGTCTTCAAGTTGCCTGGAAATTGCATGGAGTGACATGGCCGAAACTTTCTACCGTGGGCTTTTCTAAGCATCAACTGACAGTTAACTGAAGAAAGTTCTGTAATATGTTAACTCACCTGAGCGACTTCAGGTTGTAGCTGCAACATGCTGTTCCTTGTCTATGTGCTTGCATGTTTCACACTGCAGGGAGGGACACTCACGCATGTTTGTATTCTCAGTGAAGCAAACAGATGTGTGGTTACAAGCATCGTTCATGCTGAATTTGGTTGACACTGCATTAGAAATAAACACAGAATATATTAGTTTTTAAAGTTACTTTATAAATTTATCAGCCCAAAAATGGGAAAATCAAGAAAACAAAATGCTTCAATAGAGTATTGAGACCCTTCTCACTGACCTCACATTTCTCGAGCAATGCAGGAGGTCTGCCCACTCCCATGCTGGCGTTTTACGCACAAGTACAATATGTACACGTAGTGCCATCCAGCGTTGCATTTTTTAGCACATGATCTTGCAGTTCTAGTAACGTGTGCAGGTATAAATACTCCAGCATGGCGAGGAATAAAATAGTAACGTCATCAGAGAAGGGTCTATTGTGAGAGAACCGCAGAACCAGACTACACTGGACTCTGAGCATAGATATCAAGGTCACAAGACAAGAAAAACTTTCTAAAATTCAACCAAAGAACGCCACCAATTCCTCTGACCCATTCAGATTCCTTTTTATTTAGATGGAAAGCTGTCCGTGATAGCGGTTGATTGTTTATTAATTTAATTCATTATGGAAAAATTTACATTACCACTTGTTCCCATCCCCCAAACATTTTTGATGAAATCCCATTAAAAAGGAAAAACGTTAGACCCATATACAGTCGCGTCAACAGTGGGGTGTCTGCTTACCTCCTAGCTTCACTCCAGTGTTTTGGACATTGAAGTTACCAACCTTTTTATAGGTTTTTGCATTATGGGTATTAAAAATGGCCGCGATGCACCAGACATGCTAGAGAAGTCTGAGCAAATTGAAAAGTGTTTACGAAAACCTTTAAATTTAAAAAGGTTAGTAACTTCAACATCCAAAGCACTGGAGGGACGCTAAGAGTAAGACTAGTGGTAAACGTACACATTTAGTTGGTTAAAAGCTGTAGCCCCATCCATTAGGGGATGCACCAGTGATATGCTGCATGAGAGATGGGGCTCAATGTGTGGCTAAGAATACGCCCGATATCAAAAATCTTTTGCCACACTGGTGGGGCTTGCGATTTTCCAGCTATTTTGGGGCAATTTTTGTGCGGAAAATAAAAACAAATTGACAAATTGAAGAAAAACATGTAGGCCTATGTTTCCCTGGGGCACTAGTACGACTGTCCAAGTCAAACATTTCAAAAAAAGGAGTACAGTGCCCCAGTGGAACATGACTGCTTCTACTAAGTTCTACCATCGCTGGTAAAATATTTACTGCCTAAATAATAATAGTCACAGTGAAAAACACAACAAAAAGATATTGTTTATGTACAGAGCGCCGAGCAATACAAACATCACACATGTATAACGAGCAATATGTAATAATATCCATATAATTTATAAATACATAATCTGGAAACACAGTCTCTGTGAGCCTAACCACGTTGGCGGGCAGGTCTGCCATATTTGAAATATTTCTCGCCGCTGGCGAAACATTTTAACTCATAATTTATCGATACTCAGAGAAGCTAAGCAAGAGTATCCAATGAAATTTTTGAACAAGAAACACCTAAAGATATGTTATCATGTATTGAAGTGAAAATACAATGTGATAAATAAAGAGAAAAATGAAATTTTACCTTGGCCTTTTTTCGTCACATGTTGGCCTCGTTGGTGAAAATCTAATGTGTGCGCGCGCAGGTGTTTTAACAGCCTGTAATTCCTAGTTTAGCGCCCTCTTGAGGTAAACATTAAACACCAATGTTACTTTTTATTAATTCTTTATTTTTAGTCGACCATTTGATATATTATTATATTATTAATAATACTTTGAAACTATTGATCATTTTAATTTTGGATTTATCTTATCATAACAAAATACAAGAAGTATCATGCGAAACGCAGTTTGGGATTTTTTTTAAATTTTATTTAGTTATTTATTTATTTTTCATAATAAATTTGGGGATAAGTCAGGGACCGTTTGTGGATCGTTTCATGAAAATCGTGAATTTTGGAAAACACAGAAAAGCCTGTTCCTGAACTGATAAGATTAAATCCTTGAACGTTGAAGCAATCATTAAACAAAATAACCAGAAACACCCATGCCTGTGCTAGTCCACCTTTCAACTACTACATCCTGGCTGGCTGGCTCGATGGCTCGCTCAGCCAAACCATTGTCAAGGTCTAAAATGGAAATACCATACATTATATAGAAAAACACAAATAATTATATGGAATCTCCCCAGATTGGGAAATCTGCCATTTCATCACACTATTTCATGCTCCGCCTACGTCATGGGGAATCCCCGACAAGCACGCAATAACGGCTAACTTTCACTAGCCTTCAGTCAAGGCGCGTATGGTATCCTAATTCATCCAGCACGAAACAAATAAAAACGCTCAGAGGCTACACGCTTCTTGAATAAAGGCTATTGATCTTCTCAGCATACCCATCGGTACGTCGGGGAATTCCCTCCGAGCACGCAATAATAATTGCCGACCTCCTATAAATTGCTTTGCTGATCATTGTCTGACGTACAGTACGGGTGATGTCTGCTAACCGTTGTGCTCTGTTTTTGTCTGGAAAGCTCTTCACAATTTACCAGGTAGGACTGAGATAAGTTGGGGGGGGGGGTACTTTTCCTGGATAACTGACTGACAGATTTTCTGTCATGTTAATCTGCGTTCCAACATTAACATTTCCCCTTTTTCCCAATGATATCTTTTTATAATAGCAAAATCATTGTCCAGCAAAACGACACGAGAACATAATTTTTGTTCCATGGTTTTTATAACATTTTTGTATGTGTGACCTCATAGGAATTCTTCTTCTGAGAGCGGTGAAGATGTCACTAGATCGAGGGTTATTGTTATGGTTTTGGTAACATTGGAACTATTTTTTTGCAAGTAACATCTATGGGTGGGTGTGGGGGCGAGGGGACTGAGATTTACTGTGTTGGCGGGTAGTGGTGACTTCAAGCCTCTTGCATTAAATTGTACATAATGTACTGGATACATGAATGTACGGCCCGAAATACAGCCCGGACATGTTATACACGTTATTGAATGCATGTGAGTGCAATGTCGCAGCATGTAATCACGAGGCGACATCAGGGCCCAATTTCATAGAGCTGCTTAACGGGAGATTTTGTGCTTACTGTGCGATTTCAATTTCATAGCGCTGCTAACCGTAAGCACAGGAAAAGGTATGCTAACCTTCCGGTGCTTACTGTAGGAAAATGAATGGCGTAACAATGCAAATCCTTGGTGAACGCGCAAGCTGCCCACCCAATTTTCGTGCTAACCTGTGAAATACGCTTAAGCTTAAGCAAATTTTTCTGCTATAGTTAGCACGAAAATTTGCTGACCGTTAAGCAGCGCTGTGAAATCGGGCCCTGGACTATTCCATTTCACGAGACGAAGCCGAGTGATTGGAAAAGCCACATTTCACCGAGCCATCAATATTCTGCGACAATTATTCAGGAACAAAATGCATTAAATATTTGTTTTCGATCCTTGTCTTTTGATTTTTTTTTTCACAATAAAGACAAAAATAGACACGGGAACTCTTCCACCAACTCTCTGAAAATTCTATTTAAGAAAACAACACCTTCTAAATAATGTGGACGACTCCATGTAGATACCAACCTTGTCCGCCGTGACAAGACCTTGCCTCGTTTGGACGAACGGGTGGGAATGATTACTTTGGGAACGATACTGTAAAATAAGTATCGAGGCATACATCGTCCAAAAATTAATAATGTAGGACGCGCCAACGTCACGGCAGTAAATCATGTAAACATATGGCAAAATAAAGTATTACGCGTGACGCGTATTCCACCAGTCAAAATGACAAGAATCTGCGTGTGCGGTACATAAAATGTATTGCTAGCCCAGCCCAGGAAAACCAAAAACAGATAGGCCTATAATCAGTTTGTTAAAATGAATGTTCAAAAATAGGGTTGAATTTTTGGGAAAAAAAGCAACCAATAATTGGATGTATTTTCTTTAACTAGAAATTTTGCAAAAAAAAAAATTAAATTGGGTCACAACGTCTATCAACAAGATTGAATGTTTCGCTAACATTATTTTGGGGCCGTCCATGCCAACAAGCGTGGTTTGTTTATCAACAAATTAAAAGAAAGGTATATTTTCGAAGTTCTCCTGATCAATCTGATATTAGGATTCCTTCTCAGAACATTTTTAGGATGTAAACAGTGTTATTGATACCTACAAATTGTACTAATTAAATTTGTTATTTCTTGTTTCAGTTGAAGGGAATCGCTGTTTAAAGGTATGCATGCATCATCATCTTTTTGTTTCAACATAACTAACACCTGTTCATACTCACCTTTTTATGGACCTACAGTCTAAACATTGCCGGTGTTATAGGGTATTCTGTCCTCCGGGTAATGTGTCCACCGTACGGTAAATTAACGTGGGCTGGAGGAGTTTATTCAAAAGAGGGCGCTATCAGAAGGAGTTAGTATTGTCGGACAGAATCTCCTTCCACACCGGGTCAGAATTGACCAGTAGCATGGTCCGTACGGGTCATAACCATTTCTGGGTCAGCATGACCTGTTTTGACGGTCAATATGACCTGAAATCTGAGTTAAAAGCACTTATTATCGCGTACTCTGGTGTCACATGGATTTTGTTCACTCGGTGGTTCCGTCCTTGCCGTCCCTCGTTCGGTGAATCGTCGTGTAGAAATGTTTTCTGAAGGCGCCCTCTTTTGACTCAACTTCCTTCAGCCCAATGTTAATTCACCGTATGGGGGGACAAACACACACGGGGACGAAATCCCCCAATATGACACCTGGTCATGCTGCTGACCCGGAGATGAGTATGGCCCTGTAGATTTTGTAAGTTTTAGCCGGTTGGATGTGGAAACATGCTTGGTAGTGTGCGTGGTGGTGGTCACGGGGGATGGAGGTGTCTTCCCGTTGAAATCGAGGTTCTCACTGGGTGTTTTGACAGAGCGAGGACGTTCTCACTTGGCATTCGTGTGTACAAAAAATATGGGGACGTCGCTAACTGGTCCAAGTGATGGGAAAACAAAGACATGGAGGGTGTGAGTACTTGTAGTGACATTCAAACTGAGGACTTACAACAAAAGGGACAATAGGTTCACAATTGCTATCACAAAGGAAAACAATGGGGTCCACGTTTGTCAGGACAAAGAGTTGAACAAAGGAGGGTGGGTCCACGATTGGAGGCCATTGCACAAGTGTGTGTGTGTGTGTGTGTGTGTGTACTCGCATTTTCATAAAAGATTTTACTATAATACCCTTTGGATGACATTTTTTTATAATCCAAAAGCTTTGGACGAGGCAAACTTTGCATTCCATAAATGTTTGCAGACCAGTGTTCTGCTTTGAGTTCTCCGCACTCATCCCGCTTGATTCAGTACATGGCTTGATTCTCAACGTGACATCACATACATTACATAATGTTTCCTGAGCTAATCCACAAAACAATTGTTCTGGGATTGGGTCTGCCAAAGGAATGACAAATATGTGTTCTTCTAAAATTCATTCTTGGTTGTAATTCACGTTGAGAATCCAGCCATTGTTAGCAAGTGACCTATTTTGTGGGCGTTCCTAAAGACTGTTATTTTTTAAAGAAAACAAATTATGCAAAAATACACATAAATGCAAAAAATGATTTCTTACAAGTGAATCGTTTTATAAAAATTATAAGGTGTAACATAAAAGCATGAATACTTTTTATTTCAGTGAACCTTTAATTTAGTGGTTCTCTAGCATTTTGTTTCACCATATTCCCACATGATATTGACCTTTAACATTAATGTACACATAAGCCTTTTTCATGTGTTGCTTTATTGTATAATGTTGAGTATTGCTGTACGACAATGTTAAATGTGGCATGACGTTGTCAGTGTGAAAAATGCTTCTATCTACTGTATTTGTTTGTAGCACAGAGCAATAATAAGTGACACAGGAGACATGCATGTATATTCCAAGATGGCGGTCATTGTTGGATCTTTGTCAATAGAGGGTGGCATACAATAATTGGTGTTGTAGGGTGTACCATACTAAAAAAGGCTCCCATATCAACCAATGCTAAATGCTTAATATTCAAAAATACTAAAAAAAAAATACTCCCAGCCTCTAAAAAATAAATCAAATATATTTTCTGACAACTAACTTAATTTTTCTTTTCAATTTTTTAGTAGGTTAACCATTTTAGATTCTCCTGGGTTATCTGGTGTTTAACCTTGAGTTACCCCAAGTTACCACTTGTTTCATTCTGCATTTCTCCCTAACATCAATGCATGCATTGCTTTACATTTCTTTACATTTACATATTTATTTTCAGAGACGGCTTATTGTACACGGGACTCCTTCTTTTGCCAAGAAGAATCGTCGACACAAACTCCAGAAAATGCCGAAAAACGATGTGCGTCGGTATGGATTCTTTACATGCCCAAGCTGCAACCGTGGATGGGAGAGTTCATGGGCCTGGTGTTACCGGGGCACTGATAATGTATGTTCATATACTTCAAATATCTTCGGCTAAAACTCTCAGTTATAATCACACTACAACGAATGATTTCATTCTGGATAATTATTCTATGTTATTTTTTGCTATGTCACTTCCTGGGCTCCTTAGAAAAGAGAACATCGTGGTTTTAAAAATTTGAACTGAAAGTTTGATTTTTGGTATATCTCTGTAAGTTTTACTAAATTGGTTGTGGAGTATGAAAAGTCTACCCCGCAGGGCACCGTTTTATGGCCCTGCTACTAACCGCAAAACGATAATTCTACACTTATGGCCGTGATTATTTCTGCGGTAATTTTGAGGAATGTGGCCGTAAGCACATTCTATGGAAAGCAGAGCCAGGAAAAGTCTGTGTCGTTTATTTTGTAGTATTCATACAGGAAAACGTTTTTTAAGGTGATGATTGTGTCAAATGATTCCATTCAATGGAAGATCTTCTTTGATCTTTTGGTGTGGTTTTTTTCTCCGTTATTTTTAGCCTTCGTCTGGACAAGAGTGTCAGAGTTGCCGTATCATGGTCAAACCACACACGGTGGAGAAGCTAAAGTGCTCCCTCTGCGGTTTAAACACCGATCTGTGTGGCTGCGACCGGGACAACCGCCATGTTGACCCCAACAAGCCCCACCGCAGTGATCTGTGCGAAAAGTGCAAGAAGGGACAGCGCTGCAACTACACTTCTCGGAGATAATAAGTTACATAAAACCCGGTTGAAAATATTAACCTAAATTGAGTCGCTGCAAATTCTAAACCTTTAGGTACAAGAACGACTCACTGTTCGAGTATTTAACTTAAAGACGCCCGATAGTCAACGCGCGACAAACAACTTCGTGCCATGAACGATCACCTCTGACCGGAGCACGCGTTCTACGGACGGGTACATGATCGTTTTGTGCCACAGAAATAGTCGTCGAGTAATGGTGACGAGCGGGCGTCTTTAAGGAATATTTCCCTTCATAGATAAATTTAACTCAATTCATAAAAGTTTGTGGTGAATAATAAAGTTATGCAAATTATTATGTGAGCTTGTCGCCCAACTAGATGGCGCTGCTTATCGTCTGCTGCGAACAATTTATATTTACATAAGCAGAAAAAGCAACACTTATCGTAAGCGGGTTTTTTTCACAGGTAAGCATGTTTTGCTTGTGCGCACCGGCCTTACTAAACATTCTTCACTTCACACATCCAGCAAACAAATTTTGGCGCTAACTCTGCGACCATGAAAATTTGGTCCTGGTGCAATGTGTTGCAGCAAAATATGGCCAAGGCCTACTTTGTAGGGTTACGGAAAGTTTGGTAAGGGAATAACTGGAAAACATTTGGCAGAAATAAACTGCTTCGATGTGGGCATTAATCTCTTTCTTGTATATAAAAGGGTATTTTTAAGGATCTAAGTTTGATTTACAATTTAGTAATGAGCTTTTGTGCAAAAGTGCGCCACCAATAGTTTGACCCAGCATTTTTCATAGAAGGTGGTCAACACTTAGACTTATCTCATGTCTTTATTCGTAAGTGATGACGTTTTGGAGCCGGTGTCATAGGGTATTCTGTCCTTCGGGTAATGTGTCCACCGTACGGTAAATTAACGTGGGCTGGAGGAGTTTATTAAAAAGAGGGCGCTATCAGAAGGAGTTTTTATTTATTTATTTATTTTTTATTTTATGGAAGTCGCCCAACCCAAGGCACAAAGGCCGCTCGAGATGAGGGCTAAAAAAGAAAGAGAAAAGGAAAAAGTTAGTCCAGAATTCGCCGTATGCTCGGACAGAATCCCCTGCTGGACAGAATCTCCTTCCACACCGGAAGTGCAATGCAAACGAATAGTATACATACATGCACATGAACATTCATTACATTGCACTTCCGGCTCCAAAACTTTCTCGCTTACCAACAGGATAACAAAATATTGTGACTTCTTATTGCACGCAGGAATGTGCGTACCATACTAAGAAATAGAAAGCATTTCTAATCCATTACGTAGGCACTAGAGTTTTAAAGGTAGCATCGATACACACACACACACACACACAAGTGTGTATTTACCTCCAATCGGGAACCTCCTATTGTTCCTCTTTTGTTTGTACTAACTTTTTAGCAACAGCTCCCATTGGTTTTGAACACGATTTCCAACTGGGGACCTTTTCCAACCGGGGACCCTATTGTCCTCTTTTGTTATAAGTCCCCGGTTTAAATGCCTAAACAAACTCACACACACACAGACACAAGGGAGCGAATTCGAGCACACTGCATTTTGAACCGACCTTTTGAATTGAAAATGCTTTAAAAGAAAGTGAAGCAAAAAAACTTCATGCATTACATCCACCGCATTTAGCTTTAAAAAATCGCAATCGTTTGTAAAAAAAACTTTCTCACACAAGGTGCTCCACTTTTCAAACACATTGTTACGCACTGCATTTTGAACCGACATTTTGAATTGAAAATGCTTTAAGAAAATGAAGCAAAAAACTTCATGCATTACATCCACCGCATTTAGCAGTTTGACTTTAAAAAATCGCAATCGTTTGTAAAAAAAAACCCCAAAAAACAAATGAAATGAAAAAAAAACTGTTATTAATAAATAATATATTCAACAAAATGTTTTTTAAACCACCCGAAACAATGAGTTTACTCAGAAGTTTCATGTAAAGTTGATTTGATAAACAATCAAACCTCAAAACAGGCGTTGCCACCCGAGAAAAATCAACTGAAGTTGTTTCAAGTTTAAAAATGCTTCCACCATTCCGGCTCATACGCTTTGGTGCAAAGATACCTACAATGTTGGTCCTTTCCCCGTCAGCTTGGCTGGAATGGTGCACATTATTTTCCTTTATCGCCGTTGTATATTTTGTGTGAGATATTTTGCCAGTATAAATATTAGTTAATCCTTAATGCTGTATATTGAAAGCAATGACATCACACGGACGTCATTAATTAGAAATGACAACTTGATTCTGTTATTTTTACGCAAATTAAAATAGTTTTAATTTCACCACTGTTCCCAAATTTTTGCCAACCGAAAAGTAAGTGCGCACGCGCGATGTCCAATCTACATTATTTCATGGGAAAGGTCAATTGAAAACTTTCTAATAATTACTTGAAAAGGATGTCATTACAATAGACCCTTCCCATGAAATGTAAAATGCACATCACGCGTGCGCGCTAACACTATATGGTGGGCAAAATGAGGGAACAGCGTGACTTTTGTGTGCGGGGCTAATGGTTGCGTGACGCACACGCGTTTGTGCGTCTGCCCAGTGCACAACTCTAATAGCGTTTGCACACCAATAATGTCTGTACGCATGTGTGAATGTAATTAGCATATTTCATAGGAAAGGCGAACTTTTTTTTTAAATTTTACTTCAGATTCTTAAATGCTTATTTGCTATTGCATATACCAGAATTTCTACTTTTGCTAGTATTTTAAAATGTTTTTGGACCTTTTAAACTTAATTTTGGTGCCATATTTTTTATATTGTGAGCCATGTTATTGCCCTTTATGTCTTTTAATGTTTGTCTGTTTTTAAATTGTGGCATCGGGAGATCAACTTGATAGTAATTAAGTTTACTTTTTTGAAATCCTTCAGGGGTACTACTTTTTTAAGACCGTCTTTGTGCTTGCCTGTATCTGTCTTCTCACAGTAGTTTTTGTACACTTTGTTTGTTTTACCTGAGAAATTAATAAATGAAATAAATGAAATGAAAACTCTTTTTAGTTGCACCAGGGGGGGGGGGTGGACACGATATTGCGCAATTCTTTCCGCGGGGCTGTGTGAACGTACCATTTTAAAAAAAGGGGTAAATAATTTCTGCTCTAACACGAATGGATTTAATTAGATAAAAGTAAGGCAGTATTTGACCAATTATATATGCATAGTTTATTTGTAATATTTTTGGAGTGGAAGTAAATGCAAAGATTTGTCAAAAATCAATAAAAAAAAATTGGAAAATGCATCCGTCCCTCCAACACCAGGCACGTAGCCGGGCAACATCATCATACCGTTAATCAATGTGTAATGTTGCTTTGAACGAAAATTCTGACACCCCTAAAACAGTGTCACAAAACGTGACGAAAGTGACAAATTGGCCCATTCTACCCCTGAGATTTTTCAAGTTCTTCTTTTAATATATGGTTTTCTAACATTGTGAAGCTTTTTTTAAAAATCCACCCATTCTACCCAATCGATTTTTATGATTTTCAAAATGTAACGTTTGAATTAAATAGTAAATTCCGTTATCGGTTTCATGTGTAGACCAGTCGGCGTCCGGAATCTGTGTGTGTTGGTATGGTATACCAAGCAGTCAGGGTGACGAACCGTGTATTGCACGATGTCAATAACGGCTACACACACACAGCCTGGGTATGCTCGCTTTTGACAGAGCCCTGACTGCGTGCGTGCGTCCGTGTGTGTGTGCATTGGTGTAAGGCAGGCTCACGAATGAGACGAGTATCAACGTTGATGGCGCCCTTTTCTTTTTCGTGTCCGCCCCCCCCCCTGAGTTGCACATTAATTTATTGATTGATTTGTATTTGTTTACCCATGACAGTCGCACTTTGTATCACAACTGAGCTTGTTTAATGTATTTATCATGATTGGATGTAAGAATAAAAACATTACCGTTTCGCTACAAACCCTACACTGTGTGCCGTGTGTGAGCAAAGCAAGTCTAAGTAAAATGAAATTGTTATTATGGTATCAATATCTAAGCCCCGCCCTCTCCAACCCATAACGAACAAACATTTATTGGGTATAGAGTACACAAGAATCATACAAAAACAACCTTTTGGACCGGGAGGGATGATGGTCGATAGGATCACGGTCACGTTTTGTGTAGGGGACGGTGATATATATATATATATAAAAATTACATTGTCGCAACTTACGAATAAAAACACGATGTCATGCATCGTTCACAATCACGTGACGGGGAAATCCCGGAGCAAGCACGCAATATTTATTGATTTTACGTTGATTTATAAGGTTCACTACATTTATCGCACGGAGAGAGACACATGCACCAACGTCTCAGTGCCAGTTTCACCTGAGATATTATAAGTAACAAGGTAGGTACTGTAATTATTATATATTTCTGATAATAAAACCAAGGATGCCTCATCGGTGAACTTAATCACTGTAGCTCTCAAGCATGAGGAAACCTGTAGACCTACTGTAGACAAGGGTGCTTGCTACGTGAACCAGAACCACCGGGCTATAATTTCTCCACTCTTCCATGACAAGTGTTCTTGGCTCTTTTACGTGCACTACCCATCCTAGTACAAGGGACCTACGGCATAACGTCCCATCCGAAGGACAAAGCAATTATGGTAAAGTATCTTGCTCAAGGACACAAGTGCCGCGACCGGGATTCGAACCCACACTCAGCAGCCGACAACACCAGAACTTGAGTCCGGTGAACTATAGATCACTCGACCATGACACTCCATTATTATGTGCTTCATGCCATAAACCCTGCGAGTTAAAAGATGCACAAAAACAAAAACTCGCCTTAATCAACAAAACTATAACTTTCTTTGCAATGCAGAAGAGAGTGTAAACTTGCCGAAAAGCAAAATGAAATGTTCTTGGTAGAAACAATAACAGTTTTACTTACAGGAGGTCGAGAGTACCGGGCGACGAACCCCCTGGTTTGGCTTAGGACACATGGCTCAGGTAGTACGGAAGATTATTTAATTGACACGGTGGTAGTCGGGAAGGTAGCGGTCTTCGTTGCTGGTCCGTCGTCCTGACGTCCGGCCACACCTTGGCCGAACTTCGTGGTCCTTCAGATTCGGTGTCCACATTGGGCATCGTCTACTCCCCACCGTGTCAATTGGTACTCTGCCGTACTCCTGGAACTTCCCAAATATATACTACTTGGTGTAGACAAAAGGTACACCTGCACACAGTGCTAATCATCTATTTAGCTACTGTACTTACAACTTTACACTACTTGGTATTTCATTGGAATTCAACATCCAAAAGTAAAGTCACATGGCAAAAATGTCATCGGCTACTGTCCCTCGTATAACATTTGAAGTATTCAAACAATTCGAAGAACCTGCATAGTTGGCACTTATGACAATAATGTACACTCTTAATATTTCTAATTTTCTTCATACTGTATCATGCACGGTCAGTGGTTTCCTTACTTTTGTTTTTGCCTGCATTATATTCGTAGACTTTACAGTTTTAGTTTAAAAAAAGGAGTCTCTGCCAACCTCAATCTCTACAAATATTTTTTAAAAAGCTATCCGGTTAAACGCGATTAAAACCATGGGTGTGCGATAGAAATAAGGGTGGATTTAACCTTAAACCATCAAGTCACTGTTTGTCATTCTTCCCACAATATCGTTCAGATTAATGAGGCTATCCTATTGGAAAGGGATATACCTTTTAGCGCCGGAAGTGCAGTGTAACGAATGTTCATGTACATGTATGTATACCATTCGTTTACATTGCACCTCCGGCTCCAAAACGTCATTACTTACCGGATACAAATAATACAACCGCGCCCTCTAGTGTTGGTCATATTGCGTACAGGTTAGCAGCATAGTCTGGCTTTATAAACCAACGACCTGAGAATTGAAGTTAACTGGAATCTTCGTTAATACACCAATCCAGTAGGCCACGCACACCATAGCAACGACCAAGCAACTACACACAACGTGTCACGATCGCTGCATGATGGATGTACATGTACATGTTCATGTACATGTACATGTACATGTACATGTACATGTACATGTATGTGGGAAGCCTGGCATCATGGTACATACACACGCCGTGTGTTGCATGTTCACCGAAAGCACTTCTCTCCGTTGGACTTTGGTTTTGGAAAAGGCCAAAAATGTACATTTCCTCTCTCGTCAGGGTA
Organism: Marthasterias glacialis; assembly: GCA_911728455.2. NCBI lineage: Eukaryota > Metazoa > Echinodermata > Asteroidea > Forcipulatida > Asteriidae > Marthasterias > Marthasterias glacialis. Next base: position 25,304,396 of record OU452225.1, read on the forward strand.
TCGAGAGTCGGAGTTACAATCAAAATATAAACACCGCTTGACCGTGGTTAAGGATAAAACTCGGGTTTGTAAAAAAATTGCCCTGTACATACGAAACAAAAGTACAGTCAACGAAAAGTGTGTAGTAAACAATACACAAATTAAAAACTTATGTCGGACAAAATGGCGGTAATTTGTCGGACCTTAAATCACGCTTTGTGATTGGTCAATTTGTCAAGGGGCGTGGCCTATTGGATCGGTGTATTAAACCGTCGACCAATAATAAAACATAATGCGAACATTTTTAGTCTGATTCCTTTTTGGTAAAAATGAATGAGTATACTTTAGGCCTATCTGTATTCATTATTGCCCTTGAAGACAGGGAACATGACACTAGATATTGAGATTTCTTAGACCAGGTTATTATCGATGTATCACAGGTGAATTTCTAAACCATAGCATTGAGCATGCCATCAGCGGATAAAGAGCGTCGATACGGCTACTATCGTTGCCCGAGGTGCAAACGTAAATGGGAGAGCTCACTGGCATGGTGTTACAGGGGAACCAATGAGGTAAGTGGAAATCAACGGCGAGCAGTCTTGGTCCCAGCCTTAGTCCAAGATGATAAAGTACTTTACACGTTCACGAGGTAATCAAGGACAAGGATATCAAACAACGATTCACTGACAGAGGGCGCACTTTGCACTTGAACTTAAAAAAAAATGGGTATTAGTGAAAAATCAAAAATCAGTCATTAGTACATAGCGCAGTCTGCAGTCTGGACTTGTCCTACGTAAAAGTCCGAAGTGGACGCGAGTGTCTTGAGGACAAGACTATCTCAGTACGTATGCGTAAAAAAAAAAAAAATAAATAAATAAAAAAAAAAAAAAAAAAACTGATTAGTGTATCGACCACTTGCAACAATGTAGTATTTTTATTGTAGTGAAAAAAATTAGCCAGTGGCAACTGATTGCCCAAATGCACCCTCACGGAATATTATTACTGATGTGTTAACTTTTTTACTTTGCATTTATTTCCTTCTACAGCCTGTATCGGGACAGAAGTGTAAAAACTGCGTTGGCCAGATGATCAAACCGTATAAAGTGGATAGCCTTAGGTGTAAACAATGCTACTCGTCCACCGGCTGCCGATGCATCCAAGACCATCACGTCGACATATCAAAGAAACACGAAAGTTCCCTGTGCGAGCTCTGTCAGAGCGGCCAGCCATGCAGGTTGTCCGACCCCCGCCGCCGGGAATACTGCGGTGCGCGTGTTGTGAGACCAAGACACGTCCAAGCGGTGCAACCCGAACGCTGGGTTCCTCCGAGTCGCCCAGTCACAGGCTACAGCCGTAGTGACGTCACAAGCCATGAGGACGAACCTTGCTGCAACATTCTGTGATCTTACAAAAGTTATGTTGTAATACAGGGGGTGGGGGGGGGAGGGACAAGAAATAAGGAGGAAAGAGTGGCAATCATCGGGTTGACTGGATTTTCCTCTCGCGAATGAATTGTTGAATTGAAGTTGATACCCATGAAGAGTACACATTGTACATCGACACTTGTCCGAGAACCTCCATTGTCCATTTCTCATGAACGGGAACCATTTCTAGAACATTGGACACTAATAACCGGGCATCTGTTGATAGCGATAGTTAATTTGCACGTTTACACTGTTGCTTATTTTAATTTGGCAAACCGAAATAAAGCCAATTATTGACCCATTTTCACTGACGTCACATGTGGCTTTTGTCTACCCGCCCCATTCTCTGCCAGTTTTTGGAGTCAAATTGCACGATACGATAGTATATGGTGCCCGTCTAAACGCATCGTGCGCATTGCCTCAAACGAACCATGCGTGCACTCTGCACATTAACACCCGGGGGAATCCGACTTCCAAAATATCGCAAAGCAAGATTTATAGGGTGCTGACGTCTGGTGATGACGTCAGCTGAATCAGGTCAACACGGTGAACTTTTTCTCACACGGGGCAGAACTAAAATTATTTCTCGGGACACTGTCGTTCCGGTCGTACAGTTTATGACGGGAGGGTTTCAGATTCTTACAAAATAACTCTCTCGTAAATCGACTTATTCCTTAATAACTCAAATTGACGAGATGAATAATCTTGTTGTCAGTATAAGTGGTAGGCCTAAGCCAATCATGGAGCTCAGTACAACTCGGTGTCACTCGGAGAGAAAACAGAAAATAATGGGAACAACGCAAACGTTTGGCAACTTACTTACGCGCACGTTTTCAAACTGGAACGCGCTGGGCACAAAAGGCGTTTGCAACGTTCGCCAACTTACACAAATGGAAAAAGCAGTAACAAGTACATGAAAATTGACCCTAATCTGACCTAAACCTTATCTCAAACAAATATTTGTCGTAAAATGCTTCAATTCGTTATGTCAATTCGTACTTGTTTACAAATGTATTGAACGTAAGTAGAAAGGAAAAAACTTCATTCATTTTTTGAAGAAAATCCAGAAACTATTATGATTCATAAAAAAATTGCCTCTGCCAACCCCCACACTGAAAAGCAATGCCTCTTGTGTTCCCTGCCCCACCCCGTGAGAAAAGGCTACGCCGATCACGATGCATTTGCAGGAGTTAATATTTGATTGTTAAAGATAAAAATCCATTTGATGATCATTCGGATGCCAAGCCATCAGGAATTACTGAACAAGGTCATTACAATCCTCGTTAGTTTAGCACATTGATTTAGTGATACGAAATAAATGACGTAACACCGTGGATGTTTTTCCTTTTTTCTTCCCAGAGAACGGTCTCGTAGCACTTCGAATGTTAAAGGAAACACAAACAACGAATTAAAGTCCGTTTGTAATAGTCCGAAATGAACGCTAACAAACGTATCATTGTTTTGTGTACATGGCTTTTTATTTGTTATAATATACAAAATAATTACAAAATTAAGAATTCCTTTGACTTTAGTGAATCTTTTCCCCATTGAAATCTTCGTTTATTCGGGATAATTCAAAGTTTCTTAATTTTATTGCCATATCTAGCTCGTAACAAGAAGTACGGAATAGTGACTCCTACCCATACACCGATGTGTGTTATTCACTGTATACTCAGTACTTTCCCGAGTTATATGAGAAAATAAATTCCACGTTTAGGCCTATACAGAGTTCACACATCATCAAAGCACATCGGTGTACATGTATGTGTAAAAGACAAATTAATAATTTATTATTACCGATGCAAACTTAACATTAAAAAAAAGAAATTTACAGGACAAACACGAGCCCCGGTCCCCGAGTAGTCTTTTACACGAAGCCGTTATTGTCTGATGACACATGCCTCTCGATTAGTTACTAATAAAAACAACAGGTCGCTCTTTTAAAAATTAATGTAGGGAGACCAAGTGCGCCCTCAGTGTTCATGAGTCTAATGCAACTTTATCATTTTGCATATTTCAAGAACAAGCGTGCGCGCGACGCTTTGAGGTTGTCTTTTCCGTTTGGTTCCGAGCTAGAAAGAGCACACACTTTTGTCTCGGGTAATTCCCTCTACTTTGCAGGGAATGTTTATTATCTGGGAGGGGCACTTTCTGGTATTACCCGGTGACTTTTGTTTTAGCTATTTAGTCAGAGAAATAATGTACTTTTTTTAAACGATGAACGAATTGATGATTGTAAAAGTAACACCCTCATTGTTTTTACCGTGTGATTGTTATTATATTGTGGACTGCTATCTTGTAAGGATTAAATCAAGTTCAGGAAATACATATTTAACATTAGAATACGTCATCGTTTGGATTTTCTGTGAATGCTCAATGCTCGTACGTTTTTAACTGAGGACCCTTCCCCTGTCCCCTCCTCTTCATGCTACATTGATTTATTGTTTAATAGTATCTTATTGTTTGAAAATACAGAACCCTCAAGGAAAGCAGTTTTTTAACGGAAGAGGCAACCCTGTTAAAATAAAATAAAATATTCGGCGAGGGACGGATATCACTATAAATTATATGAAAACAATTTCATGTAAACGGATTTGCTTATTGGTTCCAAGTCCAAGATCGTGCTTACTGTTGTTGTTTTGCTTTGTTTCATACTAATTCGTGACTCGGAATATCAAATTTGACTCGCTCTGGAATTACATCACAACCTACAAGGAGAGGAATCTCTTACACTGCTTGAGCGAAGCCTACGCGGTCGTTACCGACGTCAAACTCGGCGTAATACCGTCCCAGGAAGACGTCACCAAGAATCCAGAGTGGACCAAAGGGCGGTGGAATATCAGCCGGTGTAAAAGCGCTCATGCAGGATTTAGTTCCGGATGCGTCTGGCTGTGTGTGTTCATACAAAATTTTGTAAAACAGACTTATGCGTGTGTGTTTTTTTTTTTATAGCATGTGACATTAAAGGAAAATGAAGTCATCATTATTAGACTCCCTACAAGCGTTTAACTTTATTTGAGGTCATTTTGTTTTTAAACGTAAAGGTAATTTTACGTCATAAGTGCCTACATAATATTTTTAAGGTTATGTTTTCGTAAGAAACTAATAGTATTACGCCCTCTTGCGTTTATGCAAAAGACTTAACTCTTTAACGTGATGTTGTACTTACCTCCACAATAACATAGTCCTTCCACGAGAGCGGCATCTTCACCTGCGAGATGACAAACACTACGTCCGGGAGTTCGGATATCTTGTCGCAATCAAGCATGTACTGAAAATGAAGAGCGAGATTATTTCCAAGAGACTTGTTTTAAAGAATAATGTTTTTATGACGGGCTTAATTAAACTGCCCCAGCTACATGGGCCCGATGTCATTTAACTGTTAGTCAAAAATATGTTGTGAGGTACAAGCAAGTTCTAATAAGTTCTACTAAGATCAAGCAATTTATGGTACGCTTTAGTAACTTCTAGTAAGTTCAAGTAAGTTCTAAATAGTTCAAGTCACTTCTATGTAGGTTCAAAGAAATAAAATAACAACTATATTGTCAACTGATTCAGACTGAGTGATTATTAACACAGCTTTTGAAGACTTAACCCGAGTGCAATTTCAATCTAAAAACTCCTCGTTCAGAATTGACCCGGATTCCGAGTCCCACTGGGTGTTTGACCTTTTTCTGGGTCAGGCTGACCTAGAAATTGGTTCAAAATAGAATTCTGACATGGATTCTGTGTCAGTTTGACTGGGATTGTGAGTCAGTTTGACTGGGATTGTGTGTCAGTTTGACTGGGATTGTGTGTCAGTTTGACTGGGATTGTGTGTCAGTTTGACTGGGATTGTGTGTCAGTTTGACTGGGATTGTGTGTCAGTTTGACTGGGATTGTGTGTCAGTTTGACTGGGATTGTGTGTCAATTTGACAGGGATTCTGTGTCAGTTTGACTGGGATTCTACACCCCAGTACCTAACAGTTCGGTTTTCAGTTTGACAGTTTGGGGTCACAGAGACCCAGAAATGGGTACGGGTCTGGCCCCCTGAGACGCGGAATGCTAGTCAATTCTAACTCAGGAGTTTTTAGAGCGTATACTCAATTTCACGCACCTGACCGGTTTGCGAGTTAAACTTAGCACCGATGTAGTCGTTGAGTTCCGTGCAGTCATTCGAAGGACACGTGATCAGCGACGTACCGGTGTCAGCTATTGCCTGGCATCCAGCTCCACACACGGACTTTCCTTTCACGGAAACCCTGTGTACAATGCACCATACCATTATATTTTTAATTGGGTAACACATGCTTGCCCAAATAGGAGGCATCACGCCTTGATATTGGAGAAAACAGCAATCATTGTTTAGTCCTAAAAGTTTACAAAAAACCGGTACCTGTATCAATTACTGTTCTGACAAACAAACGGACTGCATGTGGTATCGTCATAATATAACATCATTTCCACAAAACATGTTCGGATGTAAGCCAGGTTATGTATTGTTTTTGCAACTTAAATGATGTGTTTCCTGACATGTTGTGCAACGTATTCACCAAGAATCAAAATCGCTTACGCTGGCGAGAAAATACATGTTTAAATGAGCTCAAAGGGAATGGAAATGACAAGTCGTAGAAAACACTTTTTAATATCCACACGTTTTATCATTTTACATGTCAGTTACTTTATTAAAACATCGAACAAAAACCTTTTCCAGACAGTTCTTGCGACAAACCGAAACTCCAAGAAAACTGCAAACTGAAATGCGGTGATAAATTTATAAGATTTATAGTGAATCAGAAGAGCACAATAATAACTTACCCGTCCACAGCGAACTGCCAGTACCCTTTCAGTGTGACCGGGGCGTAGGTGAAGCTCCCCCTGTAGTAACGTGGATCTGAACCACCCAGGATGAGCTCTCCTCCTTTGCTATCGTTTGTATTCCTGTGAAAAGCAAAAGGGTTGCCCAAGTAAGTCAGTATAGACCTTTATCATGGTGCGGCCATCTTGATTTTCTCCCATTCTAACCAATGTAACCAAACCGAGGCCGGAAGGGCAAATAGTCTGGTTCCTTTTTGAACAACGAATATTAGCATATATTACTGTTATTGGATACAGGGAACATGTCCAAGATGGTTGCAGCATAATAAAGGTATATTGTAGTTTGTCCTGGAAAGATACCCGTCTGAAGTTCTCTCAATTAAACGATTTTCAATTAAATTATTATATAATCCCAAAATGCGCACGATGGAATGATTGTACCGGTGAGAATTTTGTATTTTTTCCCCACCGCAACCCGGTCGTATCCATCACTAGTTGTTTGGCGCTCACATCTGGGAACATGTAGTGAGCAAGAGAGAGACAGTCTCAAACAAAGATCCATTTTTCAGTTTCACACTGGATCATAGTGAGACAAGTATCAACTTTTACGGAATACATACGGAGTTCAAATTGGTAAAACATGTAACTTCCATTTTATTGTGAAAGAATGAGTTTAGATTTTGAAAAAATAGGTTGATTTGTAACAGGTTTTCTGTGTGTGCTTGTTGGGAACGCCAGACTTTTCCAATGCTTCAAAATTATTTTCTCGGAGACACAACTCAAATTCGGCGTCCAATTGATATTGAAGCCTTCTTTAAAATATTGACCAACGTGCCAAACTCTTGGTGGCGCCCTATGAATACCCTTTAGTGAAATTTGCGCACACCTGTCCAGATAAAATGAGAACACAGGTTTGTCCACGAGTCCCTGCTGCACCATGGAGTTGAAGACAGGCGTGACGCCATCTGCGGCTATAGTGCGATAACCCATTCCAAGGATACCATCAAAGTCTACATCCAAGAAGACATCGCCCGGTTCCGAAGTCGCCTCACCAAAGGTCTGGTTGACGACCTTTACTGTTTGTACCTACAGAGATCCACAATAAGTTTGTTATTATTATTTATTAATAAATAACACTATACAATCAAGAAAGGTGGTGTACATTAGACGCCGCAACAGACAAGTTCACAATTATTTCTGAAACGTGAACAAAAATGTATCAAAGCCCCAGCTCAACATTGGTAAACTGACTGTAGATGCTTCCATTTTTTGAACAAATCAATATATTTGTAATAAAACCAACCTGTGAAAATGTCAGCTCATTTCGTTGTTTCATTTGCGAGAAAACGGTCAAAATGCATTCAGCATTTTTGTACGCATTCCTATATGAGGCAGAGTTTTCGTCTCACTGAGAAGAAAACTAATTTTGGATCTTATTTCTTTTACTATTTAAAACCGATACCACTTCAGGCAGAAATATTTCAAGGAAAGTTTTCTGCAATCATTATCTTCTTTTTTCGTTTTTCTTCTTTACCGATGTTGAGTTGGGGCTTTAAGTCGTAAAATATACATTAGGAATCTTCGGGAATCTAGCTATAGTCTTAGCCCCAGCAGTAGCCTATTAAAACAAAGCCGAAGCCACTAGCTGCCATGATTCGTTATCATCCTGGCTAGCATAGATAGACTTTGGAACAAACAGGAAACACGAAGCATAACTGCAGGAAACAGCAACGGCCTATCAACTAGGCTGCAATGTATCAACTTACATCCACGATGTCCGTACTGAGGAAGCCCTTCATGCTACCGGTCCCGTAGTGGATCTCCAGCCCCGTGCCATTGGGATAGTACGTGGATGACTTTGAATGGTCGTAACGCTTGTGTGATTCTAGACAAGTCAAACATTAAAAAAAAAACACGGCACATGAAACAGCAGCACAGTGTAGCAGGCATAACACTGAATACGGAGTGGTCTACATTAAGGAAGAATGTTTTTAGTAGTTATTTATTGGTTGGTTTGTTTATGAGAACAGTCCTTATTGCTCTTACACACTCAAACTGTGCTCTGGGAGGGAGATGGTGTATCGCTATTCTCAAGGGGGGGGAGGGGGGAGGGGGCACTGCACGCGTATACCCCAACCAAGAATATGAATATTCATTGACTTCTGGGGCATAGACATAATCTGGGGGAGGGCTATTCAATGTATCGAACCATTCATTTGTGCATTTTTTTCGATCTGATTTGGGTGCAAGAGGGGTGAGGGTTTTCAGGGTTAGGGTTGGGGTGTGTAAACATTCTACATGGGCTATGTTAATAACAGAGCAATGACTAAGAGCACGAATCCTTGCTTAACTGATAAAGCTGGTTTTAAAATTACAGAAAGAAAAAAACCCACACAAACAAAAAATAATATTTACATTTGCCAGAATTATCATCGATTGGTCTTGACCACGAGAAATTGTCTCAAGGATTGTTTGTTTTTTGGGGGGAGGGTCGTAGTGTGGGGAGATTTTAAGATAAGGGCTATATACTAACGGCAGGCCTTGTCAGATGAGGGACATTTGGATGAAGGGATCCAGAGGTTGGACGAGCCAGTATCGAAGATTACCAAGAAGGTTTGTGGTGGAGTGCCAATGTTGATGGGGCCGTAATATTCAGCCTGTGGGAGAATATATATATATATATAAATACTTTACAATATTTTTAAAAATAAAACAGCCCTTTTTTTTTTTACCAAAGTTTGTTTTTACTCGAGCCCGACTGTTGCGGTGAAGCCAGGCAAAGGTAAAAATTACATTATTTTTGTGCAGTGGCGTAACTATTAAGAAGAGCCAGAAGAGAGCTGAAAAGGGGCTTGTGTAGGAAAATACAAATGGAAACTACAGTTTTAATTGGTCAAAAGTGCTCCCCAAGGGAAAATGATGCCCCCCCACTTGTGTCCCCCTAAAATTTTACCCTAGTTACAGCCCCCCCCACTTGTGTCCCCCTAAAATTTTACCCTAGTTACAGCTCTGCTTTTGTTCACGGTGCAATAACAGTACTGCAGGCCTTGAAAACTATGAAATCAAATGACCAAAATAAAACAAATCACCGAATAGACGACGCGATTACTTTTTTAAAACATTTTATTATTATTGGTTTTTTTTTTAAGAAATGTTTTTCCATGATAATGCAATCTTCGTTGGAATTCCGCTAATGGGGTTACAATAACTAAATCAGGTGTGAACAGTATTAAAAAAGCGAGTCTCTGTGTACAAGGTTACAAAACCATATCGAACGCTGGCTGATCATTGTGATCAGTTCTCATGAACCGATTAGTAATGTGACCTTAGCATTCTAAAAGGTCGAATCAAATGACCAGACGGCTGTTCAATGTATCACATTATTCATCAAGTTCTGAGAAATAGAAGATGGCCAAGCAACATCTGCTTTAACCAGCCCCTTTAATACCGGAATCTACTGCTCTAGAAAAATGTCCGTACCTACGAATTAGCCTACATAAACAATAGATTAAGCCGGCATGTCTGCTGCCACCTATCATCACAAATTCCCCAACATCACAAATTAACCAAAACATCTGACGTCGTCAGTCACGGCTCGATATCTAAAAGATGGGGGTACGGGGTTCTTGCTAATTATTTATACTTACATCGAAGTAGTTGTGAAGAGGCTCTGGTACAGGTCCGGTGCTCATGAAGTCCCTGTCGTACTTTGACCGAGGTTTTGGGCGATAGTTCTGCGGTAGTTTCCCCGCCTGCCCTAGTCGCTTTCGGAGGCTCTTGAAATGAGTCAGCTGGACCCTGTACACCAACAATATAACAAGGTCAAAGGAAAAAGAAATAACGTCTTTAGAAAATGAAATTGCAATTGGAAACTGTGCCCGAATGTTTTCGTTTTGAAGTTCGTATTTGTTTAACTGGCTGTGTGTTATTCGATATCTAGAATCAGTTTCGCTCCAATAGACCTTTATCATGCTGCCACCATCTTGGTCATGTTCCCTGTATCCAATAACAGTAATAGATGCTAATATTCTAATAATATAATTGTACAAAAAAGGAACCAGACTATTTGCCCTTCCAGCCTCGGTTTGGTTACATTGGTTTGAATGGGAGAAAATCAAGATGGCCTCACCATGATAAAGGTCTATTGCACTGGAGGAATGATCATGTCAGTTTCACTTCATTTTTAAAATCGAAGATGTTTTTACTTAAAGTGTTGCAGTGGGTAATAATACACATAATTTGAGTGTTGGTAAGCGATAAAGATCTACAACAAACATATCTAACTTTCAAAACTCTCTTAATGGGTTCCCTTGCCAACGGTAGTTAAGACACCAAAATCTAGTAAAATAATATACTATTATGTTTATAAGGGATTATTATTATTACTATTATTATTATTATTGTTATTATTATTATTATTATTTATTTTTGGATTTACATTATAGTTTTTTGCTAAGAGCACATTGTATGGATTTGGTGCTATGTAAATAATTTATTATCCATTATTATGATTATTGTTATTATCATTAATCTAAAACAGACTCAAGTGACAGCTCAAGTTGTACAAGTCTGTTTTTTTTATTTTTTTATTTTTTTATTTTAATGATCATAAAAAACAGACTTGAAATTAATATTATTGCTGTGTGAAGTTAATACAGTGGTGTAGCTACCACGGGGGTATGGGAATGTGACAACCCCCTGTGTTATTTTTATAGATGGCAAATTAATCACTACATCAAGTAGAGCAATGACATAAAGACTAATAATTCTGTCAATTTGATGACAAAATATCCTGATTTTTCTTTCCACTGAAAAAAAAAGTTATTTGCTTGGACATAATTCAATAAAGTGGGGATGCATGCTGGGTGAGCTAGTTTTTCGTGAAACAGTTGAGAATACTGGCGGCTGGAAAGTTGGCTAAAGTGCCAATCGGCAATTTGTCTTCTACACACATTCCCTAGAAGAAAAATCCTTGCAATCTCCATTGTCTCCCCTTTAATGTCATCAGAGATTCCTTAAATGCCGGTACAGTGACTCCAACAGCATTAAGGAATCATTAAAATGTCAATTGTATCATCAGGGTGTGATACTGCTTGGCAATAAGCAATATGGGGGGTGGGGAGGGGCGTTCAAACTCAAGTTCACTTCATACCTTTGTAACGGATTTTGAATACGAGAAAAGTAAGAAAACTATTTAATATAAATCTATTGACATAACAAAGGATACAGTTTGCACCTGAGGCTGTCAAGGACACACAATAGTATAAAAACTGTCAACAAAAGATGTGTGCATACGGACCTCAGTGAACAATAAAATCATCATTAAACTAAATGCATCTAATAAAAAAAAATTAACTGCATATAAAATGTATAATAATGGTAAGATTCAAGTGCACTAGTTAGGCATCTGCCATTCCGATAGACATAATTATAATCTAGAAGTAACACTGTGAATCAAAAAAGAAAACAGCCGTTGTCCTAAAATCGGTCACCAGGAAAAGGGAAACACTTCCATATCCGGCTGCCAATTTTTTTGCGGGGTTTTTAATTTTTTTTTTAATATTCCTCTCGAGGAATAGTTTAAATGCTTATGATTGACAATATTAAAAAGGCACAATTATCGAGGGGCGTTATCAAGACCACCCTCAAAATGGCTGATTTTGTAATAGTACACATAAAATAGTATACATTATTTCAGCCTTAGTCTTGACTGGACAGGATGAATGTATTTATCATGACCTGAGATGAACTGACAGTCGGATCCGGCATTTTAGCCAATTTGAAAGGTGACTGATACATTTCCTTGTTAAAATTAAACCTATAGGTTAACCTACCTTACTAAAGAGCATTCGGTCACGACCAAACAGCACAGCAGAACGAGGGTGAGACAGCGGACCAAGCCGCTGTTATTTGACGATGAAAACTGCCCCATTGTCGGGTAGAGCACTCTAATGAACAGACGCTGTCTTCGGTCACAACGCGAATGCACCCACTAATACAGCACACCGGGTCCAGTTCAGAAAAATACACGAGTGACCCGTTCACACGATGGGTTGTTTGTGTGCGATTTTTATTCCATCCAAGTAAATGACACAGCGTTCCAAATCACGTGCCATTCAATCGCACGTGGTGTTTTGTCATGGGCGTTGCGAAATACTCCTTAAATAAGACGACTGTTTCATGTGGCGTGGTACGAAGCGCCAAGGTTACCGTTGGTTAATTCCCAGAAAATGAAACTGGTGATTCTTGTAAAGATTATAAAGTCTACTGTCCAAGGCAAATGGTGGTTTTTTATTCAACTAAATAATACAGTGTACTAATCACGTACAATTCATTTCACGTGGTGTTTTGTCATGGGTGTTTCGAAATTCTTCTTAAATTAGACGACTGTTGTATGTGGCGTGGAACGAAGCACAAGGGTTTCCATTGGTTAATTTGCAGAAAAATGAATTTGTGATTATAAAGTGATTATAAAGTCCGCTGTCAAGGCTAGTGCTACGGAAGCGGTAGTGCCGCCACGGGGAAAAAATCATGCTCTTATCGCGTACTTATACGTCAGTAAGTAGGCCTACTTGATAATTATAAATGTTGATGTTTTTTTTAATTATAGCTTAAGAGAGCCACAAAAGATCGGCATTGCTGGATGGGTTACCCTCTGTAAAGATAGCTATGAATAAATTAAATTATCGTGTTTATCTACATGATAAGTCCAAAGTTAACGTGTACGTAAATGATAATTATTGAGTACGTACACGATAAGGCTAAAGATATAGTGCACGTACATGATGGTGTACGAACACCATGGTTATCTTGTACGTACACGGTAAGAATAAGAATTCTCTTCATTCATGTGGCGGCACTGCGTTTCCGTATATAATGGATATTGTAGGAAAAAAGCAACAACAGTACCCGTAGTCCTTTATAAAATACACTTGTTAATTTTGATTGCGACAAAATTAATTAGTCGATCCAACGGTTGGAGGCGCCCTTCTCACTGGATGCAGCGTTTGAAACTCAATTGCCTCCTCTATGCACTGCAGTGCAACCGGATCGAACGCATAGTCAAATTTATTGGCAAAAAGGTGTTGAACTTTTGCTAGATGCTGTACATATCCCATGCTGAAAACACAAACCATTCTGATCATTCTGCCGCGACACCTTGGAAGAGGCAATCGACCGTACCACCGGATGAAACGAACGGCAGAGCCGCCTGGTGGCTCATACCGTCCGCCAGGAGTTCCGGCCGCTTGCTGCAGTGACGCCCAGAAGGTCTCGTCCGGGCTGTATGTACCGTTGGTCCACTCCAGGAAATCCTTGGCAGTCTGGTTTTTCAGAACGTAGTTCACGAGATCCCTTGTGGCAAAGTAATAAGCTAAACCCGTCTGCAGTTTTATACCGTGGGGAGCGGGTGTTTTGCGCTCACTTGTTCGACGGAGTCCTCCGGGTTCATCTACAAAACGGAACGCCGTGTGGTACCGTTTACCTTCTGTTGGCTCACATCTTGAGATATCATTGTGGCCGTTGTAAGATTTCAGCTTTCTCACAATCTCCAGATTGGATTTCAAGGGGAAGTCTTGACCACATAAGTTGATGACGTACTTCCACGGATAACCGGAAGCCCTTGGTCCAATCAGGTCTGCCATACAGTTTATATCTGCCAATAGCCTCGTGTATCCCGCGTACTTTACATTTTCTGTCTTCGAAGCAACGAAAACATTTTCGAAACAATCCGTCAGGCCGTTGATGGCGCTCTTGAAACTGTCGGGTGATTTCTGATCAGGGTGTATACAGTAAATATTCTGAGGCTGATAAATTGCTCTCAGTAGTCGTTCAACTTGAGCGGAACCCTTATGGACTACAATGATATAAGCCAGGGGGAAATCAGCCTCTTCCACGGAGAGAGATTGTCTCTGATACTTTCTGGCTGTCTTGAACAAGTCACAGTCTTTTGTCCACGCCCGTACCTCGGTGTCCGGTGGCATGAAAGGATCGGGCGGTAGCTTGGGATCAAGGCGCCAGCCGTTAAGCAGTTTAACTGATCGTCGAATCTCTCCCTCATTTCCCTTCAGTATTTTAGTACAATTAATGTTCCATTTCTTGTGGAATGGGGGTAGAAAATCACTCCCTGTTGATACATTAGCGTTCCTTCCTCTCGAGTCCAGAGTAGGTCTGGATGTAAAATTTGAGTAATTACTGAGCAGTGTGGGCATTCTATTCCGCGCATACGCCCTACGGTTGTTGTTATAATATACAGGAACCGGACGAATTCCAGGCTCAAATACGATGAAACTCAAATTTATGCAAATGATTAGATTAGTTCCAATAAGTAAGCATCTCCACGGGGTATACGTACCAATTACTGAAACAGTCTCTCGCAAACTCACCGGCATTTTGGAAATCCTTGAGATACTAAAGAAACAAAATAAATGCCAGTCTCCTGACGATGATAAGAGCAGACTAGTCGAAACGTTGAGGCCAATTAATAAACTCACTCCGCCGCAGTTAAGTTGTTCGAAAAGTCCCCCCGATCCACTAAGCGAAAGTAGTAGTAGTAGATTTCCTACCTCCCATGGTAGTACTTAATAAGCAGGCCAGTTGTTTTCAGAACTAATTTGTCTCCTGAATTCTGAAATCTACTCTGCGGTAGTAGAATAATAACATGACATATTTTCAAAAGAAAAATCTACTGTACATAGCAAAATAGATATAATCACACAGATGGTGTCCGCAAACCAAAATAAATTGATATCTCACCATGCAATGCCTAAAAACCTATACAATAACGTTAAACAAACAGCTCCATCTGGACACTGTCCTTTAAACGTGTGTTGTCGATTAGTTTATGAGTTATTGATTGCACATCGTCTGTAAAAGAAACCAATACAGAATTATTGAAAACCGATGAGCGATATAAAAAAAACACCTGTGATTATATCTGCCGTATTACAACAACTGTTGTAGGCCTACTCCGTGTTAATGTATTTTGTACTTTATTTTGGTCTGGCCATTGTTCAAACTGCCACAAAAAATGGAAGAATTCAACAGCATTGTGCTTCTTTCTGTCTCCACAAGCTGACGAAATGTCCAATAACATCATTCCGCACCACGTTATATAATGCATATTATGTGTATTTTATAAAGTTATAATGCGAGTGTACCTTGCTCCTACCTTTATTTATGTGTTGTTTGTGTTCCGCTTTCTCCTGGTGTATTACCTTCGGTTATTTACGTCGAAATGGCGCAGCGGTCGAACGACGAATATATTCAGTACCGCCATGATATTTGTATTATGTAAATTTAATCATCAACATTAATCTTTATATTGACCTAAAAAAATGTAAAAGTTACCGCCGTGTAGTATCAATGTACCGGTAGCCTCTTTCCTTATGGCAATACTATAATCCGCATACATCATAATACAGAATCCGAAGTCTTGCAAATAATTGAACAATTTCATTCTTTAACATGTATTTTATTCTAACACTATTTTGAAATGACTTAGTAAATAGTTGCTTTCAGTGGTTTTGTTTTTTCTGTTCCCAAAAAAAGTAATATTAATCCGTTTTTATGAAAAACAAGCCATGGGGCTATTTAGTGGTAACGTAAAAATCAAGAATGGTAACGTAAACATCAAGAAAACCCTCACACCGCATCGTATACTCAAAATTTAAACTCCTGTTTCATACAATAAAAAGGAAAAGTTCATTGGAAAAGACATCATTGATCTTTGAAATGGTAAATTAACTCCTATCCCAACCAAACCGTGAAAATTGAATCAAATTTGGGGCCATGTTTTGGAGTGAAAGACTAGGAGGAAACCATTTGTCGTTGATTTTGTGCACGTGTATATTGGGCTTATTTCTATTGAGGCTATTTAAATAAGCAATGGTAATTTCTGGAATGTTATACTTCGACTTTGACAGTACTTCAGACGCGAAAAAAAGATGCACTTTTTAGGGAATCATCAATGACCCATGACCTATGCAGATTTTCTGACGTCATCAGCCAGTTTTTCCAAGGTGCGCATGAGTTCCTGTTTCTCTTCCAATGTTGAGTCTGTGTCCAACCCAGGGAGATGGATAGGTACGACCGTACGATCTGAATTTATGAGAAGGGGGTTAAGAAAAAAAGGGTGGTTATAGTAATAAATTCGTAATTTGTTTATTTGAACAAGAAGAAGTAAGTGACTTTAATCGATGTGATTTTTTGCATAATGTGGATGAATTTTTCTCACTCATACACGTGAGCCGTGTCCACATTAATGCCTTCGGCAGTGGCTATGTCCGGATCACTGAAAACGCCTATTCTTTAATATTGTCTCTGCATCCAGCGGCCATAGGCCTAGCCGTAGCCGATGTCAAATTATTTGGACATGGCATTGTCTGCAACATCCCGTCCAGTGGGCACAGACCTCTACCACATGGGGAAGCCGTATTGTTTCTTCCATACTTACGTGTACAGTACATGTATATCCAAAGTGAGGCTTGATACTAACATTAGTCTGGTGCCCACACGGTCATCCGAATGGTAAAAGCATGCCATATGGTTTTCATGAACCGCATACAATAAATCAGAATGTGATGCAATGAAGAAAAAGTACTGAAGCGTATTGCCGCCATGTAAATAAAAGAAATTCTTACTGTCATCATCGTGTACGTACACGATATTTATCGTGTACGTACTGACTTGTCGTGTACAAACAAGATAATTCCCAACTTATCGTGTACGTACACGATAAATTAGGAAGTATTGTGTACGTACACGATAATTATCGTGTGCGTACATGATAACTTATCGTGTACGTACACGACAAGAGACTTTTTTATTCACGTGGCGGCAATAAGCTTCCGTACATAACAATTCGCATTCTCGAAATGTTTTGAAGGGGCGAGCTATAACAAGCTTTGATTCAACTAAGTCATAACACACTTGTAAGGGAACTGAGGACGACTCGCATGCCCCAGCCAAACTACATAAAGTCAATGAAATCTTCTCGACTAATGGTCAGCCAGACCTCCCCAACCCTCGGACAGAAAAAGTAACTTTCTAGATCCACCAAAATTGTCTAACAATTCAATATCATCCGTTTGGTTTTGAATGATACATGCACTGTACCAGCTTGCAATATGGAATCAGTTGGTTCTATAGGCAGTCGTTGTACCTTACACGAGCTGGGAAGTTTAATGGTTTTGAATGTTTTGAATTTTGCTAGCAAAATGTTATGGAAAGTGGGATGGGAGGGTGTAAATACGCAGATGAATACGCAGTGACGTAACCGGAAATTTTATTTATTTATTTATTTAAATATTTATGTACTATTTTTTTAGGGGGGCGGGGAGCAGAATTTGGGGGCTATTTAATGTATCGAACCATTCATTTGTGCATTTTTTTCGATCTTATTGGGTGTAAGACGGAGGAGGGGGGCAAGGGTTCTGAGCTCCAGTCCCCTGCCCCCTGGTTTTGTCACTTTCGATACGCACCCAGATAAAACTGCGCACTTGGTTGTTGAGCCACCCTCTCTGCAGCACACAGCCACACGATGGTATCTGCACCCTGTTCTGGTGTGCGCAACCTGTTCTTTCCACGGGCACTTTGAATCACTTCAGGCGGTAGATATTTGCACAACAACGGCGTGTCCACGATCCCCGGACGCATGGTTGAGAAGTGCACGTTCGGATACTCACTGGTCCACATTTCATTCATAATAAGTTGCTGACGCTGTAATGTACATGAGATGTGCGTATTTTGTAACATGACTTCAGTTACCAAACGTAATGCAAGTAAGAACGTTACACAAGTTAACACGTAACGTAACAAGATATCAACAATTTGTGAACTTTGTTTGTAACATGACTATTTTGTAACATGACTTCAGTTACCAAACGTAATGCAAGTAAGAACGTTATACAAGTTAACATGTAACGTAACAAGATATCAACAATTTATAAACTTTGTTTGTAACATGACTTCATTTACCAAACGTAATGCAAGTTAGAACGTTATACAAGTTAACACGTAACGTAACAAGATATCAACAATTTATGAACTTTGTGATCTAGCTTCATAAAGCAATGCGTCGTATAATATTGCAACATTCTAACATGAAGAAACATTGGTTATGTAACGCAACGTCAAAACGTAAATTCGCGCGAGGTTTGTGTTTCATACACGTTTCTAAACCGTAACTTTACCTGACGTATTGTTCTTATATCCTTACCCATCTCCTTGAGTATTATAAAAACATACTGTAAAGTACCTTGCTCCGTGTATAACAGTCATGACCATCGTACGATTCCATTCTTTCGTTGTTCAGGTCGGAGAGATTCAATTTTTCTGGGTAGACTCCACCAGTAGACACCATTATCTGTCACATATGAACGAATAAATTACGTTTAACGTAAGTGTAAACTTCACAAAAAAAACCTATTAAGAAGCTGGTTTAAAAAGAGCATTGATGGGCAACTGTCATGCAGCAAATATTTCAATCATTCATGGATTACCTAGTTGACTTTTTCTTTGTGCAAGCCTTGAAGTGTTAACGATAAAAGTTCAGGCGTATTAGTTTATGTCGCTTGTTGCGGTTATGGTCATCACATAGACATACTTACCACCCGTGATCCAGGCGTTCTGTTGAGGGTCGGTAGTAAAGTCTTCGTTAGGAGGTACGGCGCCATGGTATTTATTGCAAAGTTTTTCTCTAAACCGTAATCCGTGACGTCTCTTGTTTTCACTACATCTGCAGCATTGTTCACCTTGACAAAACCGGAATTGAAAATAACGTGTGAAAAAAAAGACTGTATGCAACCACACTGAGTATACACTCGTAAAAATAAAGGAACAATAACGAACTAGAAAAAGTGTTTGTTGCAACAGCTGCTAAACCGAAATGAGAAGGATACCAATCACAGATATACGTGGAATGGTTTTTGGCTGGTAACCTTACTTCTCGTAAGCGTAACTGTGTTGTACTTCGCTAATTTTTGTGCTTGAGAAGCTGTTCCAGCTGATGTTTACCATCGACACCTAGCGCTCCTTGCAATGAGGTGTTATACATCATTAAGTTGGGTAGGAATGTACCGAAAATCTAATTTCCAAATGCTGTGCAATCTTTCCAACAGAACAGGTCAAAGTAGGGTTAAAAAAAATGTAATTCTACCACACACGCGGTATGCAGGAACCGTCATATGTTTTCGATCCTGTCATTGAGAAGCAATTTCTATTAACTTAAGACACACGTATGACGTGCAAAATGTCTCAGAAAGGTAGACATATAGTGTCCACACTATCACTGTGGTTGATGAGTGAGTCGAATTTGTTAATATAATAATTAAATTCTTCGCCTTTAACTATTACACGTATTACACATTTGTTTTCTTTTTTGCATTCTTTATCTTACTTAAGCATCTTTAAAGTGATGATTTGTTTTCAAATTAAACAGAACTGTTTTACTTGAATTATATTACGTAAATATTTGTATTTATATTTCTACATCATCCTTTCCTCTCTTGTAGTTAGTGGCTCTTCTGCTTTTTGATTGGCCAATATAATAAATGATGAAAAATCACTCATATCCACTCGATATCAACTTTGTTTTTGCAGTATTGGCAGGCCATGCAATCCCACTTAAATACCGCATTTTTGGACTCGGAATACGGGTTGATTCGACCCGGTTTCCTTTGTGGGTCAGGCTGACTCGGACACTGGTTTAAATGAATTTTGATTGGATTCTGCGTCAGTTTGACACCGTTTCAGGTCAGTTTGACACAGTTTCGGGTCAGTTCGACACCGTAGATTCCGGGTCATACTGAACCAGAAATGGAACCTGGACCAGGGTCAATTCTTACCGGAATTAGCGGTTTTAAGAATTAAGATTGTAGATAGTAAACTGTCCGATTGTGAAGTACATGAATGGAGTCAATCTTAAGGCTGTATACTATTGCTAGTGCCCCTAGTTTTACCATAACTTGTCTGCATTTTCGTGTTTGCCTTCACTTGTTTTTGACCAACGCATGTTTCTTATTACCAGCTGCAATTACGGCAGAAGAGACTTTGATTTACGGTGCATCAAATTCTCATTTACAGTACCGATGTCTGAAGTGCCCCCCATCCGTAACAATGTGCAAAAGGTTCTGGCAATTTCAAAGCAGTTTGTGCAATAATGACCGTCCTTCACTTCAGAGCTCTTTCATTTGTCCAACAGTTGTTGTATTGTGCCCAAGTTAAAGGAGCACGATCCGTTGATGAAAACAGACGTTACTAAAATCTACTAATGTTTATTTCTATGGCAACAGTAATTTGTCCCGTTGTTGACATGCGACTCTTTTATGAGTTTGGCTAGTAGGGTAGTTAGAAAAATAAAACGAAGGTTTATTATTCTGCATGTGAACCTTAGGCAACAGTTTTATGTCAGGGTTGTCAGCCGCATCATATAGAGAGGTTTCACGTGACGTCACCTGAGACCCTTTTCTAATGCTGCGTGCACAAACAGACGCTTGAAATCATTCAGCAGACGAGGCGCCAGCCATTGAGATTGTACATGGCTGTAACCAACATGGCTGCGAAATGAACTTTTCCCGGGGTCACGCAACCTCTCTATAAATTCAGGCACTCACAATACAGTGCGCCCCCAATTGTATAGGTTTCATTTAAAACGGTATTTTACGCCTTTTGTTATGACAACGTCTGATTTGTTAATGTTCTCCCGGTTAGGTCGACTTGTCTCTCGGGTATTGCACCGTCGTCCAATCTTGCACTGCCATGTGTAAGACATCTATAAGACTAACGGTCAACCTGTAAAGCGCCCTCTAGTGTCAGTTCCCCAAGAATATTAATTTGTGCTATTATCATCATAGGATTTGTAGCCTACTTATAACTGGATATAGAAGGATTTGGGACTGTAAGGATTAATATTCGATTCATACCAAAACATGAAGCTCCTTCCAGCTCTCCGCGAATTTTGTGGCAAATTCATAGACATCTCTGGGTTTGGACAGCTCCAATACGTGAAGATGTATGTTCTAAAAGTAAAACAGGAAATAAATTTAAAAATATTTCAGTTGTGAAGGGATATAAACACACTTTCTTCAATCAAAGTAATGTTTACAACGAATTTACCAAGTGTGGAAATTCGTAAAAATTCGTGAATTTGTGCCATGCAACTCTAAGCAGTAATTAAGATAAAATGCCAGATGAAAACTATATTAAATGATAAGCATTTTAAAATACTTCTTGGTGTCTGGCCGATGCAATTTTTTTTTAAGTTGGAACGTATAGACTAATCTGAGCAACTTGTTCATGGGCGTTACACCACCGCAGCTATGGTCCCAGCACGCGCGCGTCGGCACACACGCACTGTGAATCCTCCATGCTGATTGGTACATATGCGCGCTGACGCACTATTGTCGTGTCGCACGTGGGTGCGGCGACCATAGCTGAGGTGGTGTAAAACACTAAACGAGCGCTGCTCGGATTAGTGTATAGATCGTAATGTTGCATTGCGCAATAAACTTGAAGGATGTGGGTCGTTTGTCGCAGCATATAGCACCCGCATAATACGACCTTTGCATCAGCTATGCAAATTCAATGCGAATTCAATTAAATTCAAGTACAAAATCTTGGTTAGAGTACTGGAGTGAATGATAGTAATGCCATCAGCAAATAAAGTAAAACAGAGCAAGGGAGAAGAACGATATAAATCATTGATATAGAGAAGAAATAGGGACCAAAAATGGAGCCCTGAGACACGCCATGGGAGATGTTCAGACGGTCAGAATTGCAATTATTGAAAGAAGTAAACCGATGCATATTATGAAGGTAGTCAGTAAACATTTAAGCGTGTCACCTCTGATTCCATAATGCTCCAATTTAGAAAGAACAGAGTGGTCGATAGTATATCAAAGGCTTTTGTAAAACCATAGTTTTTATCACGTTGCACCAATCTTAACATATCTTTTTTATTTCACACCCTTTTCCTTCTCCATTAAAATCTAAGCTGGACGAGAAAAATAGACTGCTAATTTAAGTATATTTTTGTCCTTGTATTATTTGCACACACATGGAGTCACGAAAGTGTTATGTTATATTCATGATATCACATGACAATTTCACTCACCAACCTTGATCACTCACCTTGTTCCCAGTTTTCTCTTCAACCTCTTTCCTGGTTTCCTCGTCGGCATATTGGCAAAGCATATGGACTGTGCCACCTGATTAAAATTAAATCCAAGAGAGAGTTTCTTTTTTTTGTCTTACTATAAATTTTTAACAATATTATGAGTTCATTTCATATGATGGGCGGATCCTAGGTCGGGACCCCTTTGAATACAGATCCGAATCAAAATTTCAAATCAATATATCGGGCACAGCAACAAGAAAAAATATATTTATTTTATTTGAAATTGGTACTTGTGTTTTTATCTGTGCATAATTTCGGGCAAAGAAACCCCTCAAAAAACCCGATGTTTGGAAACAGTGAAAACATTACGATGGGGGTTTCCCACCAACTCGTAACTCCGACAACCGATTGAGCTTAAACTTTCACAGATTTGTTCTTTCATACATGTTGGATCAAAACAAGTGTGAATACTGGCCTTTGACAATTGCTAAAAATGTTGTCCACGTGCTTTATCATTAACATGATTATTTCCCTAGTAATTTTCCTGTAAGATCTACTCTCCCTCTTTTCTGTCCCACTCTTTGACTGACTATTTACTTACAATATTGTTAATGGGATGACTGTCAAAAGAGAACAAAATTTATTCCAACCTTGTCCACCTTCTTAGGACTTACCTCTTTTAGCAAGTTCCATAGTTGCACTTTTACCAATGCCTGTATTTGCTCCGGTTAACATGAATGATTTACCCGATAAATCAACATTCAAGTCATTTTCGTCAAAGTTCTTGGAAGCGGCTAGGAATCCAGCCCTTTATTTTGAAATAATTTAAGAAAACAAATAGCAAAAATAAAAAAGGACAAAAGGAACAATTCAAGGGAAATTGAATAACATGAACTCTGTTTTAATCAGAGTAGAACGAGGCAAAAACATACCGTTATCTACTTAATAAAATCATTAAAGAGACACATTGCCTTCAAATCTCGTTTGGAATTGCTCCGTATTCTTTTTAAGAGTTGTTCTTGCAATAAAACACCTACAGTGTGTTGTAATTTGTTATAGTGATTCGAAAAACATACAATCTGGAAATAAAACCAGCGGAACCACACACAAAAATACGGTCCGCCATTTTGTGGAGTCAACATTTCGGTTCTACAAAATGGCGGACCGTACTCTGTCACGAAATTAAACAAAAACAACACAGTTTCAGGGGATATTTATGTGAATGTAGAATAACCAGCAGTTTTCAAAATTGTCTAAGCGGCTGCCATTGCTTGTTACACTACCAGTACAATTTTTCAAAGGACAAATCTGTAAATGGCCCTATGGCTAAATATCTTTCTCATGATATGCTCCGGTGTGCCAAAGTCCATGCTTCTATCGTTAAAGGCACAATTCAACCAAATATTTCGCCTATCTGCCCCACCAATCTCTGACTTGACTTACTTGAAACGTTCTTCTGGTTGCTCCATCACGAAAGTCTAATGCGGCAAATCACAGCTCGAAGCTCCCCAACGGATAATGTGAAGCAGTTTACACCTCCTTTTAACCAACAACATGTGAAAATCCAATAAACAATAATTGCTGGTAGTCGGTTAAAAACCGTGGTGGTTGGTTGTAGTACGGGTACTGTAATGATTATAAAAAGGAACTAGACAATCATGCATATTAGTACGAACGTAAAAATCATTGAGTAGAGCTTTATATGTATTTTATTTGAACTTCCAGTTTGGACAGGAAGCGAGATCAAATCAGGTCACTAAAAATAAACTTTCATGTATCAAACTGCAAAGATTCATATCGTAACAGCTGTGGCTATTGACATTTAGTTATTTTTTGAAATAATAAACTTTGAATAAGCATAGCTTGAAGACAATGACGTCATCATGACATCACTGTTAATTTCGTATCTGGGCATCGAGATTTAAGTGTGCTTGTTTTTAAACTATTTTGAAATTGCAACAGGTTTTCAGCAAAATAGCACATGTTAAGGTCACGAGGGCGCTAATAAGGACGATGGCGTCACTACTCTTAAAACTGTAACGCCTAGGGGCCAGACGTTATTTCATACACAGAGCTAAGACAATGTCCAAATTCTATTTCATGTCTGCAGACCTCAAAACGAGGCTCGGGAACACCAACCATTAAAGAAAGGATGAAATAATTCAAAGAGCATACAAATGATAAAAAAAAATAAAACCTGAAGCTGGACCAGCGAATAATTAAAACTACACACCACTGAAACAATAGACTGATTGCGCGACCAATGTTTACATGTCATCACGTGACCTATTGAGGGTACTACGTCATCTGAGCTGATGGCAAACTATGTGCAAATGCCGTGACTGACAGAATCACACCAAAAGTCGGCTTTTGGTAATAATAACAGTTACTAAGCCATTTTATTAAATTTGTATGTTGTGACAAGGATATTAATCACATTACCGTTTCATAAACTACCAGTATTCTACTACAAAAGAGGCTTATTGTTATTTTGTTTTTAATGTAGGCCTATAGGCCTAAATCACTGTAAAAAAAAAAGGTAAAGAACGTTGGACAAGTGAGCATTTATACCTAGCCTTGCGAAATTTCAAATAGGCAAAGGAATCACACAGTTTTGGACAGCAATTATTTCTGTGGATGATTCAGCTTCAAAACTTTGAAATTCTTGTGTTGAAAAGTGGTGATCGCGGTCGTCTGGCCCAAACATTCCGTCGTGCACTAGTACACATCATGCACATTAATTATACGTTACTTGTACAATTTTCAAGACTTGCTGGAACTGTCCTTACTGGCTTTATTCAGCCACTCGAAGGTCTCTGGTACAAACTCTGGAATATTTTTCACAGATTTCAAGAAGAAAAGCCTCGATCGAATAAACAAATACAACAACCATCAGTACCGTACCGCACTTTCCTATGGAAGACGTCGTATTTGTTTACATACCCACAATAGGTCACGTGACGTGGGTCGCGCGCTATCGGTCTATTCTTCAAAAAGACCAAAACGGGAACCAACAAACAGTGATTTTGAACAATTATATGTTGTGATTACATTTGCATAAACTACATCAACTACATGAAATCGTATTTTTCTGATTGATTTCATCTCAATTCAATCACTATGACAATTTATGGCACTGGAATGAAATAATAGGGATTTAGGTGGCGGGGTCTCCGAAGCAAGCTTGTATAGGGCTGAAGTGCACAAAAAAATTATTAGAAAAACAATAATAATTGCTGGTACAACACTTTTCTTGATATATCTATATTGTACAAAAAGTACCTAGCACGTCCTAGAGTCAATGTCACTGCCTACAGCGATAACCGGACGCGTTCAGAAAGACATCACTCTGAAAGTTCCGGGTCGGCAATAAAAAATACATATCCTCGTATAATGATATCCATGTCCGGTATTGATGCTGGTACACTCAGAGTGTATTTTATTATTGTACTTTCATGTTGGCATTAACAAAAGCATGGAGTCTTAGCAGTTCGTCTTTATTGATTTTTTTGTTGATGAAAAATAAGTAAGGACAGGAGAGGGCAAAAGGCACAGGAAAAACAGGGCAAGACACGCGTGTTAAGCACCATTATGTCCGACAATGATTTTGAACCACTGCGTCCGACCCATTGTGTCCGACGAACGATTACGTACGAGAGATACCGTGGGATTTTTCCAATTGATTTTGAAGTGCTCCCTGTTTTTCATTATTTTTTAAAAAACATTTAATTAAAGTTAACTTCACAATGAAAACCCCAATCAATCAAACAAACAAACAAACAAACAAACAAACAAACAAACAAACAAACAACCAAACAAACAACCAACCAAACAACCAAACAAACAAACAAACAAACAAACAACCAAACAAACAAACAAACAAACAAACAAACAAACAAACAAACAAACAAACAAACAAACAAACAAACAAACAAACAAACAAACAAACAAACAAACAAACAAACAAACAAGCAGAGAAACAAACAATTCAATCAGTCGATTATTACTTTTTAAACATTGAAGTTAACCTCTTTATAAAAAACCTAAACCAACACCCCAACACGCCAACAAACAAACAAATAGTCCAACAGAAAGGTAAACAAACAACCCAACAAACACTCCGACAAGCAAACATGCAAATACACAAAAACAACAACACCACATAAACATGTATAGTTCCTACCTAAACACACCACACATAGTTGCTCTCGCTCGCCGAAACCATCTCACACGGATAATCAATATCTCTCTCCTTAGACTGAACGTGGCAGGGACGGCTCATGAAAGTCGGCCTTCTTCAATCACTTCAGCCTGCAAAAAGGAGAAGAAAAAGAAATCAAAAGATAGTCTCATTAACTCAAGCTGCTAAAAGTCAATGTCATTTTATTTACCATTTGACCCGCATAAAATAATGCTGGGATAAAGTCCTTTCAAAAATGAGTTACACTTGAAAACACATTTTTAATCCTCTACAATCTACATACATTTACAAAACAACCGTCACTGTTGAGGCATTTTCTTTGCACTGGAAACGTAGTACCAAACCGAGGCTAGAATGACAAGTCAGGTCCATTTTCGAACTATTAGCTAACATTCGTATTCGAAATTGTTATTGCCGCGAATGTCAGAAAGAGGATAGGTGTATGCATTAAAAAGAACCTCTAGTTCTAAGCCTTCAAACTGACTACCTGTCGAAGAAAATGATTTCAAAATGGCACGGTACGATTACAGTCCACGGGACGAGCTTGTTATTGTCAGGCTGACCACACCACTGACACCCTCTCACCTCTGGCTTGTAAAAACAAATAGTACATGTAATGGTTTTACACCTTCAAACTTTCCTCGCTGATGCTCGTCATTATTCAAGGGACACATTGCCTTCAAATCTCTTACAACTTTGCTGTTTGGAATAGCACCTTATTCTTTTTAAGAGTTGTTCGTGCAATAAAACACACTATATTATAGTGTGTTGTAACTTAAAAATAGTCAATTTGTCTCTAGGAAATACAACCAGCGGAACCACACAGTACACAGAAATTTACATACCATCCGCCATTATGTGGAGTCACAAATGTGGTTCTACATTTGTGAGCCGATATCCGGGCATCAGCATGCGTCATTATAATGCAATAAATAAAATTAGCTGGACAAAACTCTTTACACTGCCATTGATGTATACTTTAATCAGTCTTACGATTAACATTTTTAATAAATTTTGAAATTAGATAAAGATATTCAATTGCTCCTCAAAATATATTTCTTTTTAACATCGGCACTTGCCCCCCCACCCACCCCACACCGCCTCTACCACCCAACACACATCGTTGACCACAAACCACTGACATTTTATGAAGGCTTCTACAAGGCAAATGTCCTTTCAAATATATCTAATATGAAGAGTTTCCACCAGAATGTAAAATATTCATGGTACTGGCAGCTAGTGATTTGGTCATGTGAATATAATGCTTGAATGCAGGACGCTAGATGGCAGCAGACTTACCAGGTGTGTTGCTCATATCTACGTAACAATGACAATTTTCCTGGTAAGTCTGCTGCCACCTACAGTTCTAAAGTCTCCCACTGAAAATGGTTTAGAAACTAACTGGGTAATGTACACTTTTTAGAAATAAAAATAAATTTAATGATGCTGAAAATATAGATAACATTTACAATAACTCTGAAAGATTTAGACTAATTTACATATGTACATGTTTAATTAATTAAATGATGAATCAAGATTAATTGAATAATTTGTGGATATTGAATTCCTCCTCAACTTTCCTTCACAGCAACACTTCTGTAATACACCGATCCAGTAGGCCACGCCCCTTGACAAATTGACCAATCACAATGCGTGATTTAAGGTCCGAAAAATTACCGCCATTTTGTCCGACATAACTTTTTAATTTGTGTATTGTTTACTACACACTTTTCGTTGACTTTACTTTTGTTTCGTATGTACAGGGCAATTCTTTTACAAACCCGAGTTTTATCCTTAACCATGGTCAAGCGGTGTTTATATTTTGATTGTAACTCTGACTCTCGATACCCTGACAAGAGAGGAAATGTACATTTTTGGCCTTTTCCAAAACCAAAGTCCAACGGAGAGAAGTGCTTTCGGTGAACATGCAACACACGGCGTGTGTATGTACCATGATGCCAGGCTTCCCACATACATGTACATGTACATCCATCATGCGGCGATCGTGACACGTTGTGTGTGGTTGCTTGGTCGTTGCTATGGTGGGCGTGGCCTACTGGATCGGTGTATTAAAAAGAATCTGTAAATTGAAGCAAAAAACAAACAGTATGATTCCGCTGATTCTACTGAGTCGATAATGACAATAATGTTATACACACAAGGAAAATTTAAAGTTAAAATATGATTTTGAAAATAACTTATTTCACTCAAAATATGAAATCCTAGCCACAAAATGCCAGGACTGTTTCCTACAATCCTTAACTTCATAAGTTGTGAGGAAACAACAGAGATTGTTTGGTTCCTTTTGAAGTTTTCTTTAAAACACACGGCCAACATTGTTAATAACATCAAAGACTACCATCCGCAATTTATGTGACCCAACACATATCTATGAAATAACAAACCTGTGAAAATTTAAACTCAATTGTTCATCGGGGTCACAACAAAAAAAGTGGAAAGAAAAGTTACTTGTTTTCACTGTTTTCAAACATCAAGTTTTGGTCTCGCGTGATCAAAACTAATTGTTCTACTTATTCCTCAAAAACTATAGTATTTCAAGCAAAAATATTTCAAGGGAAGTTTCCCACCATGACCATCTTTATATCGTGTAAGTTATGTGCAAATCTGTCAACATTTATGTTTTAAATCTTATCAATGTTACCCACATGCTTTAAAGGCAAGTTTAAAAGCTCCATAGTTTACAATAAAACCAATTATTATACATAAATAAGAGAGAGCAGATAAGAGCAAACAAAAAATGCTTCTTCTGTTTGATTCCTTGTGAGGAAATCTGCAAGAAGCCGATGGCTTCGTTTGACTCCATGTACTGCTACTATTCCTACAAACACGTTTAAACTTTGTATGGAATATATGTGGAATAATTTCCTAGCACTTTATGAACTATTTGATAATTTATCTTAATTCTTTATTCTTATTTAATTTTAATCAAATGATTTGTGTTTTGGTGAACTTTTTATCTTTAGCTTTATGTTTTTAATCTTTTCATTAATTCCTTTCTTTTTAGGAGCCGGCCTCCCTTTTTAAAATTTTTATATTTTTTACCTCTTTGTGTTCCTTTTTATATCCTTTTGTAAAAACACATTTAATGTCACCTTCGGGGTACAACTTGTGTTTGTTTCAATAAAATAATCAACAACAACAAAAATATAGATATACTCAGTGCTTTCCAAGTCCTCCCGAAACAAAAATCAATATTGCCAATTGGGATGAGTCAGAGTGGGTCCAGCGGCAATTCTTGGGTAGCTGCCTCTCTGGCCTCCAGGGGGTGCCTCATAGGTGTTGCCGTCCCTCTCCTTCATTCCAAGAAGTCTCCTCAGGGACGTGTTTTCTTCTCTGTACCTGAGTATAAAGAACACTCATGCTTCAAAAAAGGGCCCTGGGACCATTTTCAAGCAGAAATATACTGATATAGCTTTTGAGGCATTGCATGGTGAGGTATCAATGTATATTTGGTTTGCAGTAACACCATGTGATTATATCTACTTTGCTATATAATAATACTGAACATTTCTAGAGCGCCAGCATCCGTCTGAAAAGACGCTCAAGGCGCTTTACAACATAATACAGAAATCAAAGACAAAAAAACCCCATTTGATTAATTAGGAGAACTACGATCGAACAGATATGTTTTCAGAGAGGATTTGAAGTCAGATATGGAGGACATACTACCAACTTCTTGAGAAAGAGTATTCCAGAGGGTAGGACCAGCATGGGAGAAAGCCCGCTCACCTCATGAATTATGGATGTGTGGGACAGCAAGCAGATAAGTATTCGATGATCTGAGGCATCTACCGGGTTTGTAATACGTTAGTAAACTGCTGTTATATTGTGGCGCAGCACTAGACAGGGAGCGGAAAACCAGCAACAACATCTTGTATTTAATGCGATCAGCAACAGGCAGCCAATGTAATGAACGTAAGATAGGAGTAATATGAGATCTACCAGGAGACAGAGTAACAATACGAGCTGCAGCATTTTGGAGCTTCTGAAGACAGACAAGTTGAGTGTTGGGTAATTTATACAGTAGTGAGTTGCAAAAATCAAGGCCAGATGATATGAGCGCATGAACAAGTTTCTCAGTAGCAGGGCGAGTTAAGTATTTACGGATTAACCCTAGATTGCGTAGTTGGTACCTGACAGATTTACAAGTGTTAGATATATGATGAGACATACACATACTAGAATCAAAGTAAACACCAAGATTACGGCAGTAGATTGTTCTTGTGAGAACGTCTCCTGTCATTAAACTACTATCGCGTGGTAGATTTAGGAATTCAGGGGGACAACGATGACTAGAGCAGGCTAGTCGAAATGTTGAGACCAACTATTGACTCAGCTCCGCAGCAGCGAAGTTAACCGAGAAGTCCCCTCGATCCATGAAGCGAAAGTAGTAGTAGTCCCGGCCAATTTCCAACCTCCCCAGGTAGTACTTAATAAACAGGACAGGTTTTTTTCAGAAGTAAGTTTTCCCCCCGAATATCTGAAATCTACTCCGCGGTAGTAGAATAAAAGCAAGACAAGTTCTCACAAGAACTATCTACTGCATATAGCGAAGTAGATATAATCACATGGTGTTACCGCAAACGAAATATACACAGAAAAATACTGCTCATCAAATTTCTTTGCTAAGCAAAGCATATAACAAGGGTCTTGAACACACCACAAGGCCATGATTATGCAAAGCGTTCTCATGAAGCCAATTACCTTTTCTCTTTTTATCTGTGTATTTTAATGTTTTTTACAATTTTTTACATACTTTAGGAACACGATGGAAAAATGTCTAAAACTGTTGGGTCTGCATAGAAAGGGAGTGGTATTTACATATACTAAGGTCTTACTTGTTGAGATGTTTATCGATGTAATCATGGCATTCAGCAAGCTGCTCCTCCAAGATGGCATTGGAGGACATCAACGATGCTCTTTCAGCTTCCAGCTCTTGCTGTCAGAGGGGGGAAAAAGGCATGGTATTACAATGATGGGGCAAGAGAATGCAGATTCAATCAATCCTGCTGGTAAGTCATTACGTCACACGCGTGCATATCTGCTGTACACCCAAAGTTTCGCTACCGTACTTCCGGCTCCAAAGTTGGCATACGTTCGTGTGTAATTTTACAAACAAATCACCCATTTCATTGTTTAAAAGTATTTCTTGTGACAGAAACTTCTAAATCTGAGAAGACCTTAGTCTGTAAAGAATGTATGTAAAAGCCAAGTCCAACTTTTCTTGCATAAATCATCAAAGAAAAGCTAGCTCAATGCAACTCCAATAGGCTTCTGGTAATCAGTGGAGCCTGGCTGTGTGAAGTGGGCTTGGCTTACAGTGGAATCACGTCACTGCTTCATGAAATGACTTTGACTGAGCGATACCTGACTGCATTGACCAATCACTACTGCCCTCCCTGTCGAAAAGGCTGATGAAAGTCCCACACTTAAATTCCCATCACAAAGTGAAACCAAGCTGGCACCAATTTTGATTGCTCCATTGTACATGTTGTGTATTGTAAGGTACACTGCCTCTTGATGGTGTGGGGGGCAGAGACACATGTGGGAGTAGGGCAGGTTGACGAGGATAAGATTGGCTTTATAGAGGCCTGCCTTCTACCTCTGTGTACCAGGTTCGAATCCCGCCTCAGACCGGAATTCACACGCAGATTGGGCTTCACTCCTTACCTGATTGCATGGGTTTTTCCCTGTTCCGGGTCTCCTCCCATATCTAAAGCTTTTTCTTCATCGTCTTCTCTACATAGGTATCTTCAGGGCTAGGGGTCACAGCACTTGTTGCTTTTGAGGGTCCCTTGGTTTCATGACCAGAAAGACTTAAAATAGTGGTTTGGTCCAACACCAGCTTCTTGTTTTTAACACTAGCTGCTTAGAAGGTTACTGGCTGTGAAACACCGACTCTGGTCATTCCTGTTCAAATGCCTTTGATAACAAACTCAACACAACTCATACTTTCCCTGGTGACCTTTAGCCCTGACCCCTGACCCTCGATCTTCTCACCTGAGTTGTACTGGTAAACTCTCCAAGCTGTTTCTGAATCTCGGTCCATCCATCGGCTACAGGGACTCCACTCCTGGGAAAGAAAACATACATAATCCGTAACATACCTGGTGTTCAAGATACATAGATCCCAATCATAGGGAGATTCAAACATTCTGTGCACCAGAATTTGGAGCAATTGCAGAAAAGGCTCCAACAAAATGGTGAGAGGCGAGTGCCTTATGCACACGCCAACCCAGAAATCAAACTTTCTCCTTCCTCTATATCCTCTTTTCTTAGATCTATGTGCACACCTTTGGCCTTTCTTGGCCTCTTTCAATGCCTCCATCAGCCTTCTAATCTCTTGTCTATTTGAAGATTCCACTTCGTCATCGTTGAGAGTGAGCTGACCCTCATCAGCGCCGATATCGAACTCTGTTACCATCACCTCACTCTGCATCTGTTTCCTCAGATACCTATGAAAGAAATGTTTTATTGTGTCAGTCCAAAAATATGGTAGAGACGAAAATAAGCTTCGCTTGATGCGTGTGTTTGAAACTGCAACAGCATTGCATCTCAGTAAAACTATCCTCAATGTACAGTGGCTTGTCATGGCTTAGTGGTCTAGTGCACCGGACCAATTTCACAACAAAATTGTGCTCAGCAGAACAAGGTTACCAGCCAAAATACCAGGTCACATGTACAATCTGTGACTGGTATCCTGCCCATTTTTGCTAGGCAGAAAATTGTTAAGCAATAGTTGCTGCTTAAGCAGCTCTATGAAATTGGGCGCCGACATCGTGTGGGTGTGGGTTCGGTTCCCGGTCATGGCAGTTGTGTCCCTGAGCAAGACACTTAACTATAATTGCTTTGGCTTTTGGATGGGACGCTAAGCCATAGGTCCTGTGTGTTGTGTAATGACCGTTAAAGAACCCAGAACCTAGCATGTAATGGTTTACAAGGCGCTGTGGGGCAATCTGCAGCCAACCATCCAGAACACACCGGGGCAAAACCCTTCTCTTAACGATAAGTGTACTGGTTTTTTTTAACATGTATTACACAACACACAGGACCTAAGGCTTTATGTCCCATCCGAAGGACGAAGCAATAACGGTTAAGTGTCTCGCTTAAGGACACAAGTGTCAACACCAGAACTCGAACCTACACTCTGCTGATCAGAAACACAAGAGCTTGAGTCCAGTGCTTGACCTCTCAGCCACGACACGAGGACTGATACCAGTTTGGTTTCCTAATTGCTTAGTATCAAACAATACTTGACAGTTCATTCATTATATTTAACCAGTTGCCGTTGGGATTCTTTTTGTTTGTCCCGTTCCCCTGGCGGGATTCTTTTTGCAGACTTGCCGGAATCATTTTTTGTTGAGGGTACCGCTGGCACAAAGAAACCCAAGAGAATAAAGATTCTCTTAATTGGATCGTCTGTTTTGTTTCTCGACCGAGAAAATGTCAAATTCACACAGCGTGAATTGCAAAACATCGGCCGTCACCTACAGCACAGGTGTGCAACTAAACAGGAATACTTGTTGTCCATATTTTATGGCACTTTTGCTGTTGCATGTGGACTAAAGTATATCAAATATAAATATAAAAATATTTCAACAAAAATATCAAGTAAAAAACCACAAGGGAAACTGACTGGGTAACTTTATTTCAATTTTTGGTTGAACAAAGAAAACTTGCCGAAGGGATACCACCATCCAAGGGCTGTCACCTTAATCCGTAGGTTACAGGCTCAAATCCTGCTCTAATCAATTTTTCTTTGTTCACCCATAAATTGAAACAAACTAGCTCAAAGCGTACCTATAAGCAACGATGAGTTTCTCGTGTTTATTGGCGACAGCAAGCATCTTGGCTTTGAAGTCCCTGGCAGCTTCACTCAACTGCTTCTCTCTTACTTTGTACGTCTCCTTGAGATCCTTCATCATGCTACGTACATAGTTGGATAAATTGGACTCCATCTTTCGATTGAGGGTGGCATCCCGATCATCGACAAATTCCTACAAGAGGGCAAAGTACATCATCAGAGTTCATCTCCAATATCTGGGGTTTTTTCTTTCTTCAAAATCAATGGTTTTTGAGATCATCATGCTTCAAGACATAACATAACATCCTCATCCTTCAAGACATAACACAACATCCTCATGCTTCAAGACATAACACAACATCCTCATGCTTCAAGACATAACACAACATCCACATGCTTCAAGACATAACACAACGACCTCATCCTTCAAGACATAACACAACATCCACATGCTTCAAGACATAACATAACATCCTCATGCTTCAAGACATAACACAACATCCTCATGCTTCAAGACATAACATAACATCCTCATGCTTCAAGACATAATACAACATCCTCATACTTCAAGACATAACACAACATCCTCATGCTTCAAGACATAACACAACATCCTCATGCTTCAAGACATAACACAACATCCACATGCTTCAAGACATAACACAACATCCACATGCTTCAAGACATAACACAACATCCACATGCTTCAAGACATAACATAACATCCTCATGCTTTAAGACATAATACAACATCCTCATGCTTCAAGACATAACACAACATCCTCATGCTTCAAGACATAACACAACATCCACATGCTTCAAGACATAACATAACATCCTCATGCTTTAAGACATAATACAACATCCTCATGCTTCAAGACATAACACAACATCCTCATGCTTCAAGACATAACACAACATCCTCATGCTTCAAGACATAACACAACATCCTCATGCTTCAAGACATAACACAACATCCTCATGCTTCAAGACATAACATAACATCCACAAGCTCCAAGACATAACACAACATCCTCATGCTTCAATACGTAACACAACATCCACATGCTTCAAGACATAACACAACATCCTCATGCTTCATGACATAACATAACATCCTCATGCTTCAAGACATAACACAACATCCACAAGCTCCAAGACATAACACAACATCCTCATGCTTCAATACGTAACACAACATCCACATGCTTCAAGACATAACACAACATCCTCATGCTTCAAGACATAACATAACATCCTCATGCTTCAAGACATAACACAACATCCTCATGCTTCAAGACATAACACAACATCCTCATGCTTCAAGACATAACACAACATCCTCATCCTTCAACACATAACACAACATCCACATGCTTCAAGGCATAACACAACATCCTCATGCTTCAAGACATAACATAACATCCTCATCCTTCAAGACATAACACAACATCCGCATCCTTCAAAACATAACACAACATCCTCATGTTTCAAGACATAACACAACATCCTCATGCTTCAAGACATAACACAACATCCTCATGCTTCAAGACATAACACAACATCCTCATCCTTCAAAACATAACACAACATCCTCATGCTTCAAGACATAACACAACATCCTCATGCTTCAAGACATAACATAACATCCTCATTCTTAAAGACATAACACAACATCCTCATGCTTCAAGACATAACACAACATCCTCATGCTTCAAGACATAACATAACATCCTCATGCTTCAAGACATAACACAACATCCTCATGCTTCAAGGCATAACACAACATCCTCATGCTTCAAGACATAACATAACATCCTCATGCTTCAAGACATAACATAACATCCTCATGGTTCAAGACATAACACAACATCCTCATGCTTCAAGGCATAACACAACATCCTCATGCTTCAAGACATAACACAACATCCTCATGCTTCAAGACATAACATAACATCCTCATGCTTCAAGACATAACACAACATCCTCATGCTTCAAGACATAACACAACATCCTCATGCTTCAAGACATAACATAACATCCTCATCCTTCAAGACATAACATAACATCCTCATGCTTCAAGACATAACACAACATCCTCATGCTTCAAGACATAACACAACATCCACATGCTTCAAGACATAACACAACATCCTCATCCTTCAAGACATAACACAACATCCTTATGCTTCAAGACATAACACAACATCCTCATGCTTCAAGACATAACACAACATCCTCATCCTTCAAGACATAACATAACATCCTCATGCTTCAAGACATAACACAACATCCTCATGCTTCAAGACATAACACAACATCCTCATGCTTCAAGACATAACATAACATCCTCATCCTTAAAGACATAACATAACATCCTCATGCTTCAAGACATAATACAACATCCTCATACTTCAAGACATAACACAACATCCTCATGCTTCAAGACATAACACAACATCCTCATGCTTCAAGACATAACACAACATCCACATGCTTCAAGACATAACACAACATCCACATGCTTCAAGACATAACACAACATCCACATGCTTCAAGACATAACATAACATCCTCATGCTTTAAGACATAATACAACATCCTCATGCTTCAAGACATAACACAACATCCTCATGCTTCAAGACATAACACAACATCCACATGCTTCAAGACATAACATAACATCCTCATGCTTTAAGACATAATACAACGTCCTCATGCTTCAAGACATAACACAACATCCTCATGCTTCAAGACATAACACAACATCCTCATGCTTCAAGACATAACACAACATCCTCATGCTTCAAGACATAACACAACATCCTCATGCTTCAAGACATAACATAACATCCACAAGCTCCAAGACATAACACAACATCCTCATGCTTCAATACGTAACACAACATCCACATGCTTCAAGACATAACACAACATCCTCATGCTTCATGACATAACATAACATCCTCATGCTTCAAGACATAACACAACATCCACAAGCTCCAAGACATAACACAACATCCTCATGCTTCAATACGTAACACAACATCCACATGCTTCAAGACATAACACAACATCCTCATGCTTCAAGACATAACATAACATCCTCATGCTTCAAGACATAACACAACATCCTCATGCTTCAAGACATAACACAACATCCTCATGCTTCAAGACATAACACAACATCCTCATCCTTCAACACATAACACAACATCCACATGCTTCAAGGCATAACACAACATCCTCATGCTTCAAGACATAACATAACATCCTCATCCTTCAAGACATAACACAACATCCGCATCCTTCAAAACATAACACAACATCCTCATGTTTCAAGACATAACACAACATCCTCATGCTTCAAGACATAACACAACATCCTCATCCTTCAAGACATAACACAACATCCTCATCCTTCAAAACATAACACAACATCCTCATGCTTCAAGACATAACACAACATCCTCATGCTTCAAGACATAACATAACATCCTCATTCTTAAAGACATAACACAACATCCTCATGCTTCAAGACATAACACAACATCCTCATGCTTCAAGACATAACATAACATCCTCATGCTTCAAGACATAACACAACATCCTCATGCTTCAAGGCATAACACAACATCCTCATGCTTCAAGACATAACATAACATCCTCATGCTTCAAGACATAACATAACATCCTCATGCTTCAAGACATAACACAACATCCTCATGCTTCAAGGCATAACACAACATCCTCATGCTTCAAGACATAACACAACATCCTCATGCTTCAAGACATAACATAACATCCTCATGCTTCAAGACATAACACAACATCCTCATGCTTCAAGACATAACACAACATCCTCATGCTTCAAGACATAACATAACATCCTCATCCTTCAAGACATAACATAACATCCTCATGCTTCAAGACATAACACAACATCCTCATGCTTCAAGACATAACACAACATCCACATGCTTCAAGACATAACACAACATCCTCATCCTTCAAGACATAACACAACATCCTTATGCTTCAAGACATAACACAACATCCTCATGCTTCAAGACATAACACAACATCCTCATCCTTCAAGACATAACATAACATCCTCATGCTTCAAGACATAACACAACATCCTCATGCTTCAAGACATAACACAACATCCTCATGCTTCAAGAAATAACATAACATCCTCATCCTTAAAGACATAACACAACATCCTCATGCTTCAAGACATAACACAACATCCTCATCCTTCAAGACATAACACAACATCCACATGCTTCAAGACATAACATAACATCCTCATGTTTCAAGACATAACACAACATCCTCATGCTTCAAGACATAACACAACATCCTCATCCTTCAAGACATAACATAACATCCTCATGCTTCAAGATATAACACAACATCCTCATCCTTCAAGACATAACATAACATCCTCATGCTTCAAGATATAACACAACATCCTCATCCTTCAAGACATAACACAACATCCTCATGCTTCAAGACATAACACAACATCCTCAAGCTTCATGACATAACATAACATCCTCATCCTTCAAGACAAAACACAACATCCTCATGCTTCAAGACATAACACAACATCCTCATGCTTTAAGACATAACACAACATCCTCATGCTTCAAGACATAACACAACATCCTCATGCTTCAAGACATAACACAACATCCTCATCCTTCAAGACATAACATAACATCCTCAAGCTTCATGACATAACATAACATCCTCATGCTTCAAGACATAACATAACATCCACATGCTTCAAGACATAACACAACATCCTCATGCTTCAAGACATAACACAACATCCTCATCCTTCAAGACAGAACATAACATCCTCATCCTTCAAGACATAACACAACATCCTCATGCTTCAAGACATAACACAACATCCTCATCCTTCAAGACATAACATAACATCCTCATCCTTCAAGACATAACACAACATCCTCATGCTTCAAGACATAACACAACATCCTCATGCTTTAAGACATAACACAACATCCTCATGCTTCAAGACATAACACAACATCCACATGCTTCAAGACATAACACAACATCCTCATCCTTCAAGACATAACACAACATCCTCATGCTTCAAGACATAACACAACATCCTCATCCTTCAAGACATAACACAACATCCTCATGCTTCAAGACATAACACAACATCCTCATGCTTTAAGACATAACACAACATCCTCATGCTTCAAGACATAACACAACATCCTCATGCTTCAAGACATAACACAACATCCTCATCCTTCATGACATAACATAACATCCTCATGCTTCAAGACATAACACAACATCCTCATGCTTCAAGACATAACACAACATCCTCATGCTTTAAGACATAACATAACATCCTCATCCTTCAAGACATAACACAACATCCTCATGCTTCAAGACATAACACAACATCCTCACGCTTCAAGACATAACACAACATCCTCACGCTTCAAGACATAACATAACATCCTCATCCTTCAAGACATAACACAACATCCTCACGCTTCAAGACATAACATAACATCCTCATGCTTCAAGACATAACACAACATCATTTTGCTTCAAGATATAACACAACATCCTCATGCTTCAAGACATAACACAACATCCTCATGCTTCAAGACATAACATAACATCCTCATCCTTCAAGACATAACATAACATCCTCTTGTTTCAAAACTTACCGAGATATCCTCCAAGTACTTATTGAGGCGTGATCGCATCTCTTCGTTCTTCTCCATAAGGTGGGTTTGTAATTGACTATTTTCCACTGCTAATTCACGCACTTTCTCACGAGATGATAGAAGTTCCTGGTTAAGGGAAGATCAAGTTTAGACTCAAGATTCAAGACTTTTAAATTGAAATACGTTATTGTTTTTTGTAGTGTAAATTAACTCCCATCCTCTTGTTTTACGACAAATTTCTGGTAATGAAACCAAGGATGCCTCAGAAGTGAACTTAATCACTGTAGCTCTCAAGCCTGAGGAAACCTGTAGACGAGGGTGCTTGCCATGTGAACCAGAAACACCGGGGGTAATTCCCCTACTCTTCCAAGATAAATGTTCTGGATACTTTTACGTGCACTACCATAATTATGGTAAAGTATCTTGCTCAAGGCAGAAGTGCCACGACCGGGATTTGAACCCACATTCTTTAAACAATACATCGATTCATCAATACAAAACAAAAGAAGAAAGTTGAAAGTATCAAATTGCCTCAGCAAAACAAAACAAGTTGAGTTTTGAGCAACGTTTTGAGCTGAGTAAGAGAAATGGCATTACAGATTTCATGAGAAAGATTATTCAAAAGATTTGGAGCAGCGGCATAAAAGCCTGTGGCCGATAAGAAAGCCTTCTTTGAGGTTTTGTGAGAATCCTGGTATCGGAGCTGGAACGGAGTGTACGTTTAGGCTGGTATGTGGTGATAAGTTTAGTGAGATAAGAAGGAGCACTTTCATTCATACATTTATAAATAATGTGTAACTTGAAGATGAAACGTTCTTGAATAGGGAGCCAGTTGAGCCGTTGAAGCCTCCTAAAAAGTAAAACAGCCTCAGCAAAAAAGCTTCACAAACATAAACCACTGCATACACATTCTATTCGTATGGCTAATTCCGTCCCTTGAAGATGACAAAGTTTTTAAAAAAATATTTAAAAAAATAGACATGTAGGAGGAGTGAAAATGCTTGCAAAATGTGTAAATTGGAAAGCTAACTGGGCCCAATTTCATAACTCTGCTTACCACAGAACTCTGCGCTTACGGCGCCCTTTAAAGCATGCGATTCTATGGGCCATAAGCACAGAATTCTGCGGTAAGCAGAGCCATGAAATTGGGCCCAGGTCTCACTTGTGGTAAGTGACAGCAAAAATAACACGAAAACCCTGATTTTCTATCGAAAGTCCCTTCAATTGTTACTATTTTTAAATTTTGTATATTTGCATTTTGTGAAAGACTCTGCAATATTTACCACTTCTTGTTGAGCAAGTTTGTGCTGGGAATCTCGTGTAGTCTGGCGAGCTTTCTTCAGCGCTGTGTTTAACTCCATTCTAACATTCAGAAGAATTAGAAAAAAGCAGAGTTAAGTCACAGTTACATGAAAATCTTCTACGAAAGATTCGAACGAGTTCATCAGATAACGTTACACAGTACTTATACAGCAATGTATCATGGACATTTCAAAGCACTCATAATATTTACCAAAAGTAAGAGTGTCTTTTAACCAGTTGACGACGGATGACCCGTTTACATGCAAATGTTCCCCTGCCTGGAAACGGAAGCCATGCACAGAGGCCATTATGCAAAATCCGAATACTGGAGCAAAGGTCGCCCCGACATTCCACTGCTGAGCATGCACAGACCACATACACGCTGTCTAAAGGCTGGTTTATAGTCGGTCGCACGATGGTCGCACGACGGTAAAATTGATGCATGACGCAGTTTATAGTCGACGCTGACGCCTCAGCGACCATAGACTGCAGTGAAAAGGCTCAGCGTCTAGCGATCACAGCGTCGGGCGACTATCATCGCGCGACCAACTATAAACCAGCCTTAAGGCTTCGTTTTATCCATACAAAGACAAAATATGGAAGAATATTTTGCTGCATCCCACAGTGGACACATAGTGGGGTTGAGTTCAACATTTTCTGGGTTTTACTAAGATAATGACAAACACTTATACAGCCCTGGTATTTGCAACAAATGGGTGCTAATATTCCCTCGTTGTTTTTATGGCAGTTATGCAGAGTTATGAATATGAGCCCCATATTTATGCAGCACCTTGCTGTGGCGCAATCTGCAGCCATCCATACCAGGTAACCTTTTCTCTTATCGATAAGTGTCCTGGGTTCTTTTATGTGCAGTGCACAACACCTGTACCCAACGAGCAATAAAGGTTAAGTGTCTTGCTCAAAGACACATGGGTCATGACCGGGACTCGAACCCACACTCTGCTGATCAGAACACCCAAACTTGAGTCCAGTGCGCTAGATGGCTCAGCCACGACACGCCAACAACTCTACTTTCTGTGAGGAAAACCATCAACCTCTTGTCAGAGTAACCACAATTTCCTGAGACTACACAGCCTCCAAATCCTATATTGGTTGATTCTCGATTCAGATCAGGGAGAAGAGAATGGGTCTGGTAGGCCACTGCATCCGCCACCCGGAGCTAGCAGCTCATTACACCATCAGGGAACTGGCAGACGGGGGCAGAGGCAAAACACTCTACGGTGGCACGTTGGCCTCAGCGACACAGTGGAGGTGAGGACCCTAATGCTGGATAGTGAAGAGTGGAGGGCAGCGACCAAGTCCCGAGTTGGTGAAGGATAGCCTGTTCCTTCCACCTGGAGCTAGCAGCTCATTACACCATCAGGGAACAGGCAGAAGGGGGCAGAGGTGAGACACTCTGCTGTCGCATGTTGGCCTCAGCGACACAGGAGAGATGAGGACCCTAATGCTGGATAGTAAAGAGTGGAGGGCGGCGACCAAGTCCCAAGTTCGTGAAGGATAGCCTGTTCCTTCCACCTGGAGCTAGCAGCTCATTACACCAACAGGGAACTGGCAGAGGGGGGCAGAGGTGAGACACTCTGCTGTCGCATGTTGGCCTCAGCGACACAGGAGAGATGAGGACCCTAATGCTGGATAGTAAAGAGTGGAGGGCGGCGACCAAGTCCCAAGTTCGTGAAGGATAGTCTGCGCCCTCGCATTGCATCGCAATTCTTATCAAAGGATGATCTTTTCTTCACTTACATTCTGGTCTGAAGTTTGTCTTGTTGCTCATCATACTGATTTCTCATCTCGTCAAATTTACTCTTCATTCTGTCACGAGTGCTGAATAACTGAAACAAGAAAAAGAAAACCAAACATCTTAAGAAATACTTTATTCTGACTGTGGGAATAAAAGTTTCTAAACACTTGAGCCCACCAGGATTGATGGGTGAATTGTTTTCTCCAATGGGTGACTTTTCAGGACGCTAGGTGGCAGCAGACTTACCAGGTATATCGTTTGTTTTCAGAAATGTAACTACGTGAACAATGACAATTTACCTGGTAAGTCTGCTGCCACCTATTGTTCCAAAGTCTCCCATTGGCTGAAGGTACAGTTACAGAGTCTGCAGGCCACCCGAGGAACTTTCAGAGGTTGTGACCAATCAGAATGTCTGAAGTGGTTATTGTCATGTAAAAATATCAACCAGCATAAAATTCTAAAGATGAGAAATCCCAATCTCATTGGTATTTG
This sequence comes from Marthasterias glacialis, assembly GCA_911728455.2. NCBI lineage: Eukaryota > Metazoa > Echinodermata > Asteroidea > Forcipulatida > Asteriidae > Marthasterias > Marthasterias glacialis. The sequence goes on from OU452225.1 coordinate 25,348,019, forward strand.
TGATTTTTATGTTATTTTGTTGGCTCAGTTTCTGTTACCTTTTTTTGCAATTCTTCTCTGTCCATCTCAGATGCTCCTATTTCATCAGCCTGCGAAAAAAAGAGACAAAAAATCAACAACTTACAAACATGAATCACTACAATGGGGCAGTTCAGGAGAAGACCAGATTTAAAAAGCAAATATTTCCCCAATCTGGAAACGCAAGTCGTGTAAAGACGCCATTATATGATTTAGGACTAACGGAGCAAAGGCTGCCCGGTCATTCAACTACGGAGCATGCACAGACCACACACATGCTGTCTAACACTTTGTTTCACCCACACAAGGACAAAAAAGGTCTCATAAATACTGGCATTTTGTAGCTATTCAGGGGCAATTTTTCTGTAATCCCCAATTACAGGCCTATGTCCTTTTGTTCCAAGAAGGGGATTACGAGACATCGAAAGGCTTCCATCATTGTTCATTCATTGTAAATCAGCTCAATGGAGGTAAGTCAGAGTGAGCCAGGAATCAAGCCATGGTTCCGTGTTCAGCACCACTCCTATGCCGTAGGTAACGGCCGATGTTTTGCAATTCACAGTGTCAGGATTTGACATTTTCTCTGTCGAGCAACAAAACGGACGATCCAACAAAGAGAATCTTTCTTCTCTTGGCATTGTCAAGTCTGTGCCAGCAGTACCCTCAAAGAAAAAACATTCCGGCAATTCCACCAAAAGAATCCCGACAGGGGGACGGGACAAAATAAAAAGAATCCCGGCAGCAACTGGTTAAGCATTATTTGACATGAACGAAATAAAAAGCATATTTTGTTGTGCTTAGCTATGATATTAGCCCCTGGTCTGAATGTTACTCACTCTTTCTTTCTTGCTGCTCAGCCCCAAGGCGATGTCTCTAGCCCGCCTTAGCTCCTCTGTGGTCTGCTCTCTCTTGTGATTAGATGCTCTGGCGAGATTCTCCTCTTGTTTGAGAAGGGTCACTTTAGCATTGAGGAGATTCAGTAATTCCAAACCCAGATCCTGATTTCTGCTCACCTGTGAACGATGTGAAGCAACGTAAAAGGGTAAGTCTCTTTAATGCGCAACATTTAGTATAAAAGTTGGGACATTTACACAATAAAATGTGGTGCAAGTGGACTTACCCAGTAGCATAAAGTTTCATGAAATCAACCCCAGAACCGGAAAATTCCCAGATATGCAAATCTCACTATATCTCTATTTAAATCAGAGTAATATTGGCTTAATTTGTCTGGCTGGTCCGGATTTTTGATTGTCTTTTTAATACTTAGTTTTTATATTGTAAACACGTCATATTAGTTTTGCCCTGTGATGCCATCGACTATGTTTGGCGTTTTTAAACCAAAATAAATAAATAACTCATCAGACAAACAGGACACTAGGTGGCAGCAGACTTTCAGGACTTGAACTTCGCTCTTGAAAGAGCATGGCGATTTTCTTCTGGTAAGGGGCACTTCTATGAGAAAAATGTAAATCTGTATTGGAACTTTGCAAAGGGCACCACAGCAAAAGCACAGGGCACAACGGCAATTGCTGAGGACTGGACTTTCCAGGTAAATCCATAGTTCTTAGAAATAATTATGTGCATGTACAGTGCTACATAAACACTGGAAAAACAGCTGGTATACCTGCTGCCAGCATTCAAAGGTCTCTAATTTGCATCAAATATGTATTGTTATCCAATATGATTCTTATAAAAAACATATCCCTAAATAACAGACCCTGTAAAGAACACCTCCAAAATATATCTTTCACAAATAGTGAAATCTCACCAGGGGGCCAGGATAAAAACAACAAATACCTGTGGCAACTGGTTAATGACAAAATTAATCAATTTTCATTATTGAAAAAAAAAGCACCCAAATACAGTTCCCACCTCGCTGTCGTATTTCTGAGCGAGTGCCTTGTAGTCTGCTTTCAGCATGACAAACTTATCAGCCAGCTCGTGACGCTCTCTCTCGATGAGGTCTAATCTATCTCGATATATCTTAGCCTCCTTGGCATGCTGGTCCTTAACGATCAAGGCTTGTCTGTAGTCACTGTCAAGACTCATCAACTGCCAACGAGGAGGAGAATCAATAATTAACAAAAGTTAAATGGGGGACTGTCGACATGGTCTTAGGAGGTCTGTGGCTGTACATGGAATTATGAACTCTAACCCAGATATTGCATGTGCGCTAGCCGTCACATCACAATATAATAATGACGGTGCCCTATAAAAAAAATCTTCTAGTGTTTTGTGAAGTCAAGCCCTGAGCCCAAATTCATAAAGCTGCTTAGTAAAAAATACTGCTTAGCAGATTAGCCCTTCCTATGAAATAAGCTAATACATTCACACATGCGTAAAGACACTATTGGTGGGAAAACGCCATAGAGTTGTGCACTAGGCAGACTCAAACGTGCATCTTTGTCAAGCCACCATCAGCCCCATACAAAAAGGCACAATGGTCCCTCATTTTGCCAACTTGCAGTTTTAGTTTGCACGCCCGATTTGCAACTTACACTTGATAGAAAGGGTTCATTCTTTTGCTAAGCAAAATAATAACAGGGCGTGGGTCATAGCAATGTGAAACATATGGCATTTTGGCTTGTAAAATTTTCTGCATAGTAATGTTTTTCTGTGCAGAGCAAAAATGTTGTGCTTACCAGTTTTGTGAAATTAATCCCAGGGCCCAATGTCATGGTTCTGCTTAAGCATAAAAAGTAGCTAAGCACAATATTTTTTAGCTTACCAGAATAAGGCTACCAGCTAAAACACCATTCCGCACAGAGTATCTATGACTGGTTCCCTGCTTAGTTTTGCTTAGCAGAAAACTGTTCTAAGCAAAATGATCTACTTAAGCAATTCTATGAATATAAAAACTTGACAACTTGGTTCACAATGCCCCCATGGTAGTAAGTGAAGTGGTTTACGAGGTTCTTAGGTGAATCACTGTCTGAAGTATCTTACCTTATTGTTCAACTCAAAAGCTTCCTGGGATGCCTTCTCCTTGACTCGGCTATTCTCAATCTGAAGATCCACTAACAACTTGGATACCTGACAAGATAACAACAATCAATGGAAATTCTGCTTGTTTTTGAAGGTAAGATAACTCTGTGCTAAGCAACTGCTCGCTCAACATGCTTAAGGAACCAGGCTACACGAGACTTTGAGATAAAAATAATAATACGCAGTTCTTATATAGCAATTTAATCACACCCGATGGGCATCTCAAAACTGTCAGCACATGGGACCTACGGCTTTATGTCCCATCCAAAGGGCGCAGCAATAATGGTTATGTGTCTTGCTGAAGGACACATGTGTCAAGACCGGGACTCGAACCCACACTCTGCTGATCAGAAACACCAGAGCTTGAGTCCGGTGTGCATAACCATTCGGCCACAACACACCACGATGTTAGGTTCAACAGGCAGTTCTGAGCATACAAATCTTCCCAAGATCAATAGATTTACCTGGCAAGTCTACTGCCACCTAGCATCCAAGAAAGTCTTTAACTCAGTCCCAGCGCTTGAACCAAAGGTGCTGGGATGGGCTGACATATAAGCATGCTCAATGCACCATTTCCCCTGACCTAATAACCCCAGGTCACCTCTTCCTGGAGTGTTTTGGCCAAGCGGTCTAGTCCGCCGAAGTTCTGTAGTTTACAGAATGTGGGTTTGAATCCCAACCTGGCCAGTCGCGACACTTGTGTCCTTGAGCAAGACAGTTTACCATAATTGCTTTGTCCTTCAGATGGGACAGTAAGCCGTAGGTCCTGTGTACTTGGATGGGTGGTGCACGTTAAAGAACCCAGAACACTTATCGTGGAAGAGTAGGCATTTACCCAAGTATTTCTGGTTCAGATATCAAGCATCATTATCTACAGGTTTTCCTCAGGCTTCCGAGCTACAGTGATTAAGTTCGCTTTTGAGGCATCCTTGGTTTCATTACCAGAAATTCATAATAATATCGAAAGATTCAACCTCTATCTAAAATAATGTAGCTTTATTGTGTAAATCCATTAGAAATAATTATCATTATTTGCCTTTTACTAAAAGTGGTCAATCACAACATTAATAATTTGCCTGAATCATTTTATTCTTCTTGCAACTTTGGTTTAAATAAAACGGGGCTAATTACAGTTTACATTATCATATCGTGTGTGTATTTGTTGGCATTGTGCGCATTGCAAACAGTGTACAATCAGTCCCATCATGCATCACTACATCCTGAATAAAAACGTTTACAAGCTCATCAGCCCATCCCGGCGGTCTTGGATGAGACCAATGGGCCGAGCGAAAGAAAGGAAGTCTTTTATTTGGTCCTGTGCATTACAGCCTGGATAATCCATCTCATACATATTCATGAGCTACGACTATTTAATGTTGAATATTTATGAGCTCAATCACATCAACGACACCAGATCAGTCGGGCTTAAACTAACCTTTAACCTCTCCTCTTCGTTCAGGATCAGTTTGGACGCCATATCAGTCTTTGCCATGGCAACATCACCAAGACGACTCTGGAGTTGGTCAAGTTTCCTCCTCAAGTATCCCTCCTCCTCCTTCAACTTCATCTGGAGTTCAGAAACGAAGAGGACATCATCGGATAAAAAACATCATGTTGTGTAAAATCATCATTATGGAGGGATTATGCATGTACTTTAAGCCTCAAGTTTTAAAGAAACACAGTTCTTAACAGTATACATGCTTGTTTTCATTCATACTGTATACTTGAAGATGCTGCAAGCCACATCGAATCAGCCTCAATAACAAGAGTAGATCTTGAGCAAACTTAAAACTTTGAGAGTGAGATTTAAAACATAAATTTAATATCATTCCAAATGAGTTGATTATTAGTGTTTAAACCAAATGAGTAAAATCAGCTTCAATAACCACGTTAGAGCATCATCAACCTGCCATTCCAACCCCTCCCCCTGCCTCTCTAATCAAGAAAGTCACATCATCCGTTGTTGCTAAGCAGTTGCTAAGGCCTACATTTACAAGTGTGGAACCCTGACCTCCCTTTGTCTTACATTTTCCTTGACAAGCTTGCCATTGTTTGAGATGAGTTCCTCTGAGTCAATAGCAGGAGGAGCATCAGTCTGTCCTTTCTGAGCTTGCAGTTCACGAAGACGAGCTCGATACTGAGTGATCAAACCCTAAAAGGAAAAAAGGCAGTAAGAGTCGTCACAGAATTATATAATTTGCTTTTCTCTCTTCACTGTTGTCGTTTCGCGGGTAAACTCAAAATATGCGGCCTCCTATCAACGCACACAATACCGGCAGTTGCTGTATAAACTTAGTTGCTTAATTTTACAGCATCACATACAGCCATGATGTAGTGTACTTTATTTAGAGCCTTTTCCCATATCTACTTTTTGGCATTTCTCCCCCCCCCCCCAAAAAAAGAAGTAAAGTCTGAAGTTATGCTCATTACGTTGATACATGACATTATTGACTGTAAAGTAAGATTATCTTGGCCCAGTGTTACTGACCTGCTTATAGCAAGTTCATCTGCTAAGCTAAAGTTATCTCCAAACCAGTCAAAGCAGTGTGCATTACATTGAACAAGCTGGTGTCCAGGATCCTATTTTTGCTTACCAACATGTATAAGCAGATTAATGCGCTTAACAGGTCTTTGAACTTGATGCTAAAAATCAAACAAAGCCAGTCTTTAGAGTTAAATATAGACCTTATGCGTATGACATCACTATGAGCATTTACAACAGGAAAGGACACCCTCGCGCTGAGGTCAAAACAGCTACAAGGCACGTTCGATGCTTCGTTTGACCTCAAAGATGGCGGCGAATGCAACCCTGATTAAATGACTCAATTTAAGGGGAGGGAAACAGCTTTCAGAAGGTTCTTTGTACCTGTGCAGCCGTGTCGTTCAACACACAGAAATTGACGATTCGCCCAAAATAGTCTGCTGCATTCAGCACAGCCTGGGTGATCCTGGGGTCAGTATGGGGCTTCTGATGAACTATGACCTTTGTCTTACAGTTGCCTCCAAGTTGATCACGCAAAAGATTGGTCAGTTTGGATTGACTGGAAAACAAATCAAATAAATGGTTTTTTTTTAGAAAGACTCCAAAATGAATAGAATCTATAAGTGTTGCAAAATCTGTTGACATTGTTTTACTGTATTTAGACATTCCATCATGGATTGATAACATTCAAAGTTTGTATTTTGTGCAAATGCAACTCTAAACAATAATTTAACATTTCTGTTTTTCTTGATATTGATCTTCGCCCAGTTAAGTGCATGTTATCACCACACACTCTGGATCATTTGAACCCTGTAAACACAGTATCGTTTGATTATGACCAACTGGGAACTTGGTACAAAATTTATGTTTTTTTCTCTGATTTGCTAAAAGGAACGCACTAAATAAACAGCATGTGGCCTGTGACATCACATTTAAAAAAGAGCCACAGAGCCTGGATTTCCTGCAGGCATGATTTGCACACAGCTCAATGGAAGAACACATTAAATCTTACATAAGGAGATTGTACTGTCTGATTTTTATCAACTTTTGATATGAAGTAAAAGGGCACATCTTAAAACTTGTTCAGCTGTTATTTTTATAACTCTTGAATTTATGTGGAAATATATTGATACAAAGTGTCAAATTTACCATATGACCAGTGTACATGTACATGTAGTATCTTGCCTGCCAGAAAGGCCCTGGAATGTACAAGGTCACTCTTTCTGTAAACAATGGTTACATTGTCTATACAGTGCTCTATAATTAATATCAATGTACGGTAAATAATTAAATAATATTGATCATTATCCCTGATGCAAAAAAGTTACTTTGTTTAAATAAATTATTTTTGCAGACCATTATCTAATGAAGTCATCACCATTTCCTGTGGCATTTTAGAGTTGAATAATTGAGATATGAATTGATTTTGTGCTCTCTACGCGATTTCCATTTCATAGCTCGTCTAACTGTAAAAACGGTAAATGAGAAAAGGCACGCTAACATTCAGATGCATACTGTATAAGCAAATGAGTGCATAACAATGCAAAACCACGGTGAGCGCTCAAGCTGGTTGCCTAATTTTCCTGCTAACCTGTGAAATACGCTTAGGCATAAGCAAATTGTACTACTAAAGTAAGCAGGAAAAATGTGACTGCCGTAAAGCAGCTTTATGAAACTGGCCCAGGTAAATTCCTGCCAAACTGGCCCTTGCCACAAAATTCCACAGGAGACTGTGGAGACTAAGTCCACAGTAGACAAGCCATTGGGGTTTCCTGATAATACCAGCTGTACAAACAGATGAAATCTGTGCACCCAATGCTAGCCTGGAAGGTATGGTACTTTGTGGCAGTCTGTGGTACCAGTGTCAGAGCTGTGTTGAGAAGCCATTTTCAGTCCTCCAAAACCGTGTGTGCAAACACAGGGTGCCAGACTAGACTGCACATTGGGTTGTGCTACATTTGGACTGATAATGGTGTCCAGCAACCACGTGACCAAAGAAAACTGGTCCCTCCATGTTGCAACTCAAGACACAATTCTGACCAGTGTATGAGTGGGTTAAGATTAATTTTAAACAAACAGTTGACTTGTACACTTACTCATACTGGATGCACCTGGCAGAGTCTGGTTTATCAGCCAATTCTTCAATTAGGCTTCCAAGGGCAAGAATAGATTTATTCAACAAGGCTCCTTCCTTCCTCTTCAGAGCCTTGGGTTCTGTGGCAAGTTTCTCCGCACCTGGGAGATCGACGAAGGTGAACGTTGATTTATACGGATAGGTGTTTTCATCTCTCTCCTGTGAAACAAAAATAAGAAATATTCCTGATGCAGTAGACCGATCCATTAAGCATCTCCCCCTTACGTAATGACCAATCACAGCCTTGGCTACGCCACCCAAAGTCCGACCCGATAAAATCCTAAATATGTTGACCAATCACAGCATTGGCTACATCACCACTGTACACGTGGGCAGCACAATGTGCATCACTTCAACTGTCACACTGCACGACATGAACGAGGGCGCGATAGGTACGCGCACGTATATTTACATTTGCCAATAGAATTTTATCGTGTCAGACTTTTGCCAGACTTTTGGTGGCATAGCCAAGGCTGTGATTGGTCAAAAAAGTAAAGGGGTGGGGATTAATGGATCGGTGTTTAATGTTCTCTCTATGATGAGAAGTTGGTCTTCGGAATTGGACCCTATCTAAGAGAAGGTGACAATACATGAATGTACCCCAGGCATAATAATTAAAATTTGACAAACCAGGCAATTGAATGGTTTTCCTTGGTTGGTTAAATCACTGGCAAATGTTATTTTAGGTTAAGTAAGAAGGGGTGAGGAGTTCTTTTAAATGTGTTGTACCTGAATAAGAAGAACTTCAACGATGGTTGTCGTCCTACTGCTTGCTACACCAAAGTCCGTCGCCTTAGAGTTCTGCGCCAACCACCCGCTCTTAAATGTAGACACTGCAGTGGAAGCACTGCTCACTGCTACTTCTGTCAGGTTCTAAATTTCAAGATAAAAAAAAAAATTCCTTCTACAAGTTGTTTTGATGTGAACGAAAATAGTTGGGAAGAGAGAGATCAGATCTTGATCTTTCTCTTTCCAACCATTGTAAGCTTGGCTATGGAAGGTCAACATAGAAAAAACTACATCATTATAACAAATGGTCTTTGTGTTCATGCTTGATTATTTTTTTTTTGCGTGTAATCTTGGTCGACTAAAGTTGCTTATGGTAAGGAAAGTCACAATAACTATTTCCACCTCCTGATTGTCGATATCTAAAGTCAATTTAACAGTCCCAAATCCTATAGACTGATCTGAGCAGCTCGTTCATGGGCCTTTACACCACCGCAGCTATGGCCACCACACGCAAGCGTCGACGCACACACACTGTGAATCCTCCATGCTGATGTGCGCTGTAGCACTCTTGTTGTGTCGCGCGCACATGCAGCGGCCATAGCTGCGGTGGTGTAAAATACCATAAACGAGTGCTACTCGAATTAGTGTATATCCATTTGCCAAAGTGAAGGATTCTGAAGGACTGGGGCAAGCAGACCCAAACAACAAGTGCTTATCACAGGATCAGGCATTCCAATTTATCACAGGATCAGGCATTCCAATTTATCACAGGATCAGGCATTCCAATTTTTTATCAAGTCCAAACAGTTTGGTGTGGAGTGGCCTAGGAGAAGAGAATATGGGAGGATTTAGGCCACAGGCTAGCCAAACTGCCTTGTCTGTAAGGGTTTTTAATGTCAATTATCAAATAATCTTGCAATTTCTCTGCATGACTGGGATATGAAGGATGCTGTTGGGTGACTGAACCCCATATTTGATACCCTGGTTTACAGTGGTTCACACCCATTCACACAGTTCGGCTGCAATAATTATCACAAGTCCATTCAGCTACATTGTAGTTTGTTACTTTTTGGATTCACATTAAACCTGTTAATTTCTGGACTTTTCTTTCATAGCTACATTGGGAAAAGTGTGCAACGAATGCAAGCAGTCCTCCATGGATAAACAGAACAGTGAAACAATTAGTTCGCCGGAAACAGAAATTATATAATCGTGCTCGAAGAACCAAATCTCCATCCCACTGGTCCGAATTTAAGCAGTTGAAGAAGAGTTGACCGCTACATACGCAAGTCCTACAGGGACTACGTCAGCAATGTGGTTGGTGGAAGTCTTCGATCATCAAACACCAAACCGTTTTGGAATTTTATCAAGGCAAAGAGAACTCAGATGTTTGGAACTTCTCCCTTAAACAAACCAGGTGGCGGAACAGCTGCAACACCACAGGAGAAGGCAGATGTCTTAAACCCCCAGTTCCAATCAGTGAGGAGGACCACTCAACAACACCGTCCCCTGGCACCTGCCCATTTCCAGAAATGCCACAAATCAGTGTCTCAAAATGCCGTACTTAAACTGCTTAATGAGCTCAACATCCATAAAGCTACCGGACCAGATCTAATCTCTGCCCATGTACTGAAAACCTGTGCTGAGGCCTTTGCTCCAATCCTAACAAGACTCTACCAAAAATCACTGGACACCGGTGACGTACCCAGCAGTTGGTTGAATGCATTAGTGACACCAATATACAACAAAGGAGAACGTAATCTGGCTTCAAACTACCGTCCAATTTCACTGACGTCCATTCCCTTTAAGATCATCGAACATATAATATATTCACAATCAATGAGTCATCTGGAGGCCCATAACGTGCTGAGTGATGTACAGCTTCAGATCTGGTAGATCCTGCGAATCCCAACTCGCCCTGTCGGTAAATGACTTTGCTAGATGCCTTGAAAATCGTGGCCAAACAGACCTCATAATCATGAATTTCAGCAAGGCGTTTGACGTAGTCCCCCACCAGAGGCTGCTCTCTAAACTACACCATGTAGGATTGAAAGGCCCCCTCCACTCCTGGTTCTCAAATTTCCTCACCAAGTTTCACCAACAGGTTATCGTCGACGGTTGCTACTTGAAGGAAGCAAAGGTCACATTGGGTGTACCCCAGGGAACAGTCGTTGGCCCCCTGATGTTTCTCTTATACATCAACGATATGCCTCAGCAAGTTTCATCAAAAATCAGACTGTTTGCCGACGACTGCATCCTCTATCGTGAAATTAAAAACATTAATGATCCTATCATCCTCCAAGCAGATGTTAACAATCTGCACACCTGGGCCAGCAAATGGCAAATGAAGTTTAATACCACCAAATGCCACTCCATGCATGTCACCAATAAAAGAAAACCGATCAGCACTGCCTACAAGATCCATAACACCCCCCTGACATCAGTAAATCATCATCCTTATCTCGGAGTTGAACTATCAAATAATTCAATGGGACCACCACATTAGGAACATCACCAGTAAAGCAAAAGGCATCCTTGGTCTTCTCCAACGTCATCTTCATGGTGCCAATCCTGGAGTTAAGGAGACATCATATTTCACCCTTGTCCGACCTCGGATTGAATATTGCAGCACAATATGGGACCCACATCACAAAACCTGCAAAAACCAAATAGAAATGAACCACCAAAGAGCAGCCAGACTCACCATGGGTGACTACAGCCGTCAATCCAGCGTTACAGCTATGACCAAAGGCCTAAACTGGAAGTCATTAGGAGAACGCAGAGCTGTAGACCGTCTCATCCTAGTGTACAAAACCACCCACCATACCACAGCAATAGATGACAATATTCTCCCTCCTAACTCAACCCGTATCACAAGAAGAACCCCAGATGACAAATGCTTCCAGCAGATCCAAACTACTATCAACTGCTACAAATACTCATTCATCCCCAGAACAACACCGGAATGGAATCTCCTTCCTACCGAACTCAAGAACGCCCCCTCCATAGAACACTTCAAAAAAAGGCATAGACAAACTGGATATCATCAGCTTGATAGAGACCGCACACTTTGACTATTTAAGGATGCTCCAGCAGTGTGCAGTGCTAGCTGTACACGTGATAACCCGAATGGGTGTTTGTGCAGAAAGCTACAGATACAAAAGCAAATACTGAGTTTATAATAAATGCACCAAGTGGTCAATTTGGGCCCCATTTTCATTGCGCTGGTTACCAGTGAATTCTGCGCTTATGACGCCCAGTAAAGCATCTAGGATGAGCCCCAGCTCAACATTGGTAAAATGTCTGTATATGCTTCCATTCTTTGCACAAATTAAGATATTTGTAATAAAACCAACTTGGGAAAATGTCAGCTCATTTCATGTTTCATTTGAGAGAAAACGGTAAAAATGCATTCAGCATTTTTGTACACATTCCTATAGGCAGAGTTTTCATTTCACCGAGACAAAAACTAAATTTGGATCTTATTTCATTTATTATTTATACCCAATAACACTTCAGGCAGAAAAATTTCAAGGAAAATTTCAATCATCATTATCTTTATACCATGTAAGGTATCATGTAAATCTGTGAACATTTATGTTTTTCTTCTTACCAATGTTGAGCTGGGGCTTTAAGCCATACAGCAGCATCATGAAATTGGGCCTTAATGTCAAATACTGTACGAGCTCTAGTAAGGTTTTTGCGATGACACCATGTAATTATCTCTAATGAGTTAGGGTGGTTCTGGAAAAAACACTGACGGTTTAACAGCTCGACACTTCGATCAGTATACTCTGAATACCAGTATACTTCGATCAATATGCTCTTCTCCTGAAGACAATCATAGTATACTGATCGAAACGTCGAGTTGTTAAACAATCGGTTCTTTTCAGAACCACACCAACTCATTAGAGATAATTACATGGTGTCACTGCAAAAACTTACTGGACTGTGTTCCCACCATGCAAAGTTTCAGATCTTAAATACTGTACGGCTACTTTACAAGATTTAGAAACAATATTACAAGATGACAATTACCTGAATATGAACTCCATGTTTTGCGTTAACACCGATGTCACACACGGCACCTTGTTGATCTGGATTTAACAAATCTCTAACGATCTCACTATATATCTCATACATACGAATCTTCACATAAGCGACGGACCCTAAAAGTAAAAAAAAAAAAAAAACTTGTACAATTTGCACCTCATTATATAACAATTTATTAACAATTATCGTTAAACTAGAGGAAGACCTACGCGAAGGGATATAAACCTGCCCCAATACGCAGAAACAAGACATGGCGAGATATAAACGCAAGTCTCTTCACAGCACAGCTAAGAACAGGGAGGGGTAAATGAATCCGTTGTGAGACAAACATAACTGCCACTTCCCGTATTAGAAGCAATTATAGTTAAGCGTCTTGCTCAAGGACACAAGTGTCATGACCAGGATTCGAACTCACATCCTATTGACTTAGCCAAATTGTGGGAGTTTTGGTGAGCAGTGATTTGATTTCAAGTAGAGCAGGGAGCTTGATTGTTGGATATGGGGGTACGGGTTGGGGACAAAATGGGAGCCTCTTTTCTACTGTACGTACCATTTCTCTCAAGTTCATCCACTTCCACAAACAGATCGTTGATGACCATTTGAATGATTCCTGGCTGACCGAGGCCTTCCCCAGCTAAGGTGAAACTTTTTCCAGAGCCACTCTCTCCGAAACACAGCAAGCTACAGTTGAAGCCTGCCCCGAAGAGGCCAACCATTGGAAGGATGGCATCATTGTAGATGGCTCTGTTGGTATCTCCTTGCTGATAGAAAGCCTCAAAACTGAAATTCAAGCCAAACATTTCAAGAATTAAGATACTGAATTTTTCAATATTATTGCAACAAAAGTTATGAGCCATTCTTTTACGGTACAAATTGAAGTACATGTCACATACATGTATGTAGTGTGTTTAGCTCTAAGCATTGCTTGTTAGGTTGCTGTCAAACAGCCAGTTCTTTTAGTGTTATATTTTTTCTAAGAGTAATAAATTCCCATCCATTTGGTTTTCAACAATCACACCATAACACAAACCTGTAAAATTGTTGTTAAATCTGGTGAAGGTCGTACATGAAAAAAACTTTGCTTTAAGTGTTTTTTTTGTGTACACTGTATTGACACTCACCAGTCGACAGAGAAGCGAGTAAAAACTGCATCACCTAAAATTTGCACTGCACTGTATAACACAGTGACATTGACTTCCAAAACAGCACAACAAGATTATCGTGATCATGTCGTCGATGAATTAGGTCAACATACACTATAGGCCCCACATGTTGATAGTTTTTATTGCCGCAATCAAAATAAGAAAAAGTGACTTAGGAGTCCTGAAATGCTATTTTCTCTTAGTTTAAACAGTATCCCAGATGGGTATAATTCAGGAGGGTTAGGCCTAAAGTCTGAAATTTACTCCGCAGTAGTAGAATAAATAGCAGGACAAGTTCTCACAAGAATTACACAGCAAAAATATACACATGGTGTTACTGCAAACCTCGTTATTATAACTTATTACTTTGTCTTTCTGGTAATGAAACCAAGGGCCCCACAAAATGACTAGCAATTTGACCCGTAGGTCTTAAGAATACCTGGTGTAGAGAAGATGCTGAAGAAATATTGGTTTTAGATGTGGTAGGAAAACCCCAAATAGGGAAAACCCACGCAATCAGGTAGGGACTGAAAACCAAATCCACAAGTAAGGCTCCGGTCCGGGATTCGAACCGGGGTCCACAGAGGTGAAAGGCAGAGTAGAAAACTAGAAAACCACAACAGACAACATAAATGCCTGAACCTTATAATCACTAAGCTTTTATTTATATCTAAACTACAATAAACAAATCCAATCCAGTCAACCCTGCCTCCATACGTGTTGACTAATCACAGCCTTGGGTACGCCACTGAAAGTCTGACAAAAGTCTGACATGATAAATATCTTATTAAAAATTGTAAACATGCGTGCGCATACTTACAGTTTGCACATTCATGTCGTGCAGTGTGGCATTGAGGAGACACACATTGTGCTGCCCACGTTTGCAGTGGTGATGTAGCCAATGCTGTGATTGGTCAATATGTTTAGGGGGCGGGGCTTAATGGATCGGTCTATTACAACCAATCTTATGATCTACCTAGATGTACAAGACTTACCTTGGATGATTCTGAGCGTTGAAAGAAGCATACGATGAGGAACTTTCACTACCTGGGGATGGACAAGTCCTCCCAAGGACTGTCACATTCATTGCTACAACCTACAGTACATCAACAAATAGCCTAATTAGTAATGCATTTAAAGGGACACATTGCCTTCAAATCTCTTAAAATTTTGCTATTTGGAATTGCTCCCTGACCCTTTTAAGAGTTGTTCATGAAAATGGAACACCTACAGTGTGAGATAGTGATAACAAAACATGCATTTGCCTCTAGAAATACAACCAGTGGAACTATACCTTACACAGAAACATACGGTCTGCCATTCTGTGGAGTCAAAAATGTGGTTCTACAAAATGGCGGAATGTGTTCTGTTACGAAATTAAACAAAAACCACACAATTTCTAGGGATATTTATGTGCAGTAGTAAAATAGCAATTTTAATGGCTGCCTTTTGAGTGGTTTTAGTGAGCTAAAATATCATCAATTTGGAGGACAGAAGTGATCGTGAGTACAATTAATTGCATTCTATTTCATCTTTGATATCTTGACTTTGAGAAGCCAATAGACGATTTTCCAGCAATTCTATTGAGTTTTTGTCGTAATTTTGGCCACTTTTTTATAGGTGTTTTAAATCCTCTTCCCCATAACAGCTTTTCAAATCAACTTACACATACTTTTCTGGGGCGCTAGTACGACCGACAATGTCAAAAAAAAGGAGTAGAGCGCCCCAGTTACTGCACTGGGTCTAGTATTTTTTCCATAACCAGATAACTGCAGTACTCCGAAGTGAAACGATTCTCAAAATGCATTATACTATCCAAAGCTGCTGTACTTCTATAACAAGTGAGTTATTATTGCCAGAAATTTTCAGAGTCATTACCAAACGTATAAAGACCCTTTAAACTTAAGTAAGTTAGTTACTTTATCCGATCGGAAACCGGTTGCACCAGTCACGATATAAAATAGTTTTCCGTCAATGCAAAATATAAATATTGAGGAAGTATATAGAGGCGTCACTGAGTCAAATATTGTTATACCTCTTTCCCAGTTTACTTAAAAACAGATTTACTTTTACCTCTTGAGGTGTATTTTTCTTCAATAAAATCTCTCCGCAGGCGACCAAAGCGTCAGTCTCCTTGCCGATGACATCCTATTCCTATCTGTGTCGTCGCGACGACCTCCAAAATATGTCACACAGCGCCCTCTGTTGATAGTCCTTTTTCTATGCTCCACCCACACGCGCCTGCTTTTCTGGGGGGGGGGGAGGGGGCGGTGCACCCCACTTTAATCACCAATAGCACACAGTGCAAAACGCTAATTCAAAAATACTCCTAGAGACTCAGTGGAAGACCCATTTTAAACTGGAAGGAATACGGGTTTGTACTCTGATTTTGGGTGGGTGGTATCGATGGGGTCGGAAGCAGTTGGGGGCGCTATAGTTGTTTTGAGGGAAAATCATAATAATAAAATAAATGGTCGACTAAGAATTAATAAAAAGGAACATTCGTGTTTAATGTTTACCCCAAGAGGGCGCTAAGCTAGGAATTGCAGGCTGTTAAAAAACACCTGCGCGCGCACACATTAGATTTTCACCAACGAGGCGAACATGTGACGAAAAATGGCCAAGGTAAAATTTCATTTTTCTCTTTATTTATCACATTGTATCTTCACTACAATACATGATAATATATCTTTAGGTGTTTCTTGTTCAAAAATTTAAACTGATACTCTTGCTTAGCTTCTCAGAGTATCAATAAATTATGAGTTAAAATGTTTCGCCAGCGGCGAGAAATATTTCAAATATGGCAGACTTGCCCGCCAACGTGGTTAGGCTCACAGAGACTGTGTTTCCACATTATGTATTTATAAATTATATGGATATTATTACATATTGCTCGTTATACATGTGTGGTGTTTGTTTTGCTCGGTGCTCTGTACATAAACAATATCTTTGTGTTGTGTTTTTCTCTGTAACTATTATTATTTAGGCAGTAAATATTTTACCAGCGATGGTAGAACTTGGAAGCAGTCATGTTCCAC
Organism: Marthasterias glacialis; assembly: GCA_911728455.2. Classification (NCBI taxonomy): domain Eukaryota; kingdom Metazoa; phylum Echinodermata; class Asteroidea; order Forcipulatida; family Asteriidae; genus Marthasterias; species Marthasterias glacialis. The sequence goes on from OU452225.1 coordinate 25,364,600, forward strand.
TTGGACAGTTGTACTAGCGTCCCAGGGAAACATAGGCCTACATGTTTTTCCGCAATTTGTCAGTTTGTTTTATTTTCCGCACAAAAATTGCCCCAAAATAGCTGGAAGATCGCGAGCCCCACCAGTGTGGCAAAAGATTTTTGATATCGGGTTTATCCTTTGCCACACATCGAGCCCCATCTCTCATGCAGCATATCGCTGGTGCATCCCCTAATGGATGGGGCGACAGCTTTTAACCAACTAAATGTGTCCGTTTACCACTAGTCTTACTCTTAGCTTCCCTCCAGTGCTTTGGATGTTGAAGTTACTAACCTTTTTAAATTTAAAGGTTTTCGTAAACAATTTTCAATTTGCTCAGACTTATCTAGCTTGTCTGGTGCGTCGCGGCCATTTTTAATACCCATAATGCAAAAACCTATAAAAAGGTTGGAAACTTCAATGTCCAAAACACTGGAGTGAAGCTAAGAGGTAAGCGAACACATTTGGTTGGTTAAAAGCCGCCACCCCACTGTTGATGCGACTGTATATGGGTCTAATGTTTTTCCTTTTTAATGGGATTTCATCAAAAATGTTTGGGGGGACGGCAACAAGTGGTAATGTAAATTTTTCCATTATGAATTAAATTAATAAACAATCAACCACTATCACGGACAGCTTTCCATCTATATAAAAAGGAATCTGAATGGGCCAGAGGAATGGGTTGCATTCTTTGGTTGAATTTTAGAAAGTTTTTCCTTGTTTTGTGATCTTGATATCTATGCTGAGTCCAGTGTAGTCTGGTTCTGCAGTTCTCTCACAATAGACCCTTCTCAGATGACGCTGCTATTTCATTCCTCGCCATGCTGGAGTGTTTACACGTGCACTCGTTACTAGAACTGCAAGATCATGTGCTAGAAAACGCAACGCTGGATGGCACTACGTGTACATATTGTACTTGTGCAATGGGGGTGGGCAGACCTTCCATGTTGCTAGAGAAATGTGAGGTCAGTGAGAAGGGTCTCAATACTCTTTGAACAGAGCCCTGGAAGCAAGAGGGCCACACGCTTCCTCTACACGTTGCAAGATACAAAAAACATAACAGAAGCATTTTGTTCTCTTGATTTTCCCATTTTTAGGCTGATAAATTTATAAAGTAAGTTTAAAAACTAATATATTCTGTGTTTATTTCTAATGCAGTGTCAACCAAATTCAACATGAATGATGCTTGTAACCACACATCTGTTTGCTTCACTGAGAATACAAACATGCGTGAGTGTCCCTCCCTGCAGTGTGAAACATGCAAGAACATAGACAAGGAACAGCATGTTGCAGCTACAACCTGAAGTCGATCAGGTGAGTTAACATATTATAAAACTTTCTTCAGTTAACTGTCAGTTGATTCTTAGAAAGCCCACGGTAGAAAGTTTTGGCCATGTCACTCCATGCAATTTCCAGGCAACTTGAAGACAATCAACTTCACAGGTGCATAAGAAATGATTAAGATTTTCATGCAGGTATTGGCCCCTTGTTGACCATTTTAGAAGTCAACAAGTAAGCATGCAAACACTGTGTGTTAGTGTTTAACACATAGGGACATTGACTTCCAAAATTTGGGCAGACAAGATTATTGTGATGATGACGTCAGGTGAATTTGATCAATATAAAACATGCAAACTTATTCATGTCTCCATGCAGTTAAACATTGAATGGACCTTGTGAAGTGTTTACAAACAAAGTTTTCCCAAAGTCATGACCCCAAAACATTGTACAGTATTTTTGCTGGTTAAGCCTTAAGGAAATAGATTTGAAAGTTAAACTCCAAAAAAACTGTGACCCTAAAAAGTAAACAGGTTTTATTCTGTATTTTTTTTGATTGGGTTTTATTTTGTACCAAGTTATTTTTTGTGATGTATGTTAAGGAAATAGAAGCCTTAAGGAAATAGATTTGAAAGTTAAACTCCAAAAAAACTGTGACCCTAAAAAGTAAACAGGTTTTATTCTGTATTTTTTTTTATTGGGTTTTATTTTGTACCAAGTTATTTTTTGTGATGTATGTTATGTCCAATTTTGAAGACAGTGTGAATGATTGTCTTGTTGAAGGCAAATTCACACCAGACATCTTTAGTAGAGCAACATGGGGCTTTTCCAATCGGTATACTATTGTCTCTTTTCTTTATCCGAAATCATCATCAACCCTTCACATCTATAACTGCATGTTTTGTTTTATTGTATTGGACTGAGGACTGCATCAGTAAACTGATTATGCTTTACATTAGATCAGGTATACCACCATGTAATTGGAGTAAGGAAATAAATTTTCCCTGAATTCATTGACCCCAAGAAGTGAATTGGTTTTATTCTGTATGTCAAATTAGTGTTATTATTGTGATGTGATTTGTCCAACTGGGAGTTGTTTTGCAGACAAATTAAAACCTTATATTATTTGTCATTAAATGATGCAAGACTTAGATGACATGCAGGTTAGGGAGATAAATTTGCCCCCCCCCTTAATTCCCTCAAAATTGTTTTATTTATTATGTACCAGACCTGAAAAACTAACTCTTTGTGCAGAATTGTCAAATAAATTTGTCCCAAAGAAGCCCCCCAAATTGCAAAATGTGATTTGGTTTTATTCTGTATCGTTATTTTTTGTGATGTCTATTTTGTGCGAATGGTTGTCTTGGAAAAAATTAAAAAACTAAAAATGTGGCCCCAATAAGTAAGTTGGTTGGTTTTAGTCCCAAATCCTCCCACAATCTCACTCAAGAAGTTGTCCAACTTTGTGTAAGAATTGTAGGCCCAACTAAAAATTACTTGTCATTGGAACAGAAATACAATTCCTTCAAAGTCCAAGCATTCCAGTGTTGAGCATGGAGTAGAATATTTTGGAGGATATGGGACGGTCTCTAGCCAAAGACATGAGGGATTATTTTTTTTTTAGGAAATAAAGTTGACCCTGAAAAACTATGGCCCCAACGAGTAAATTGGTTTTATTCTGTTTCAGTTAATGTTGTGTGTTGTCCAGCTGTGAATGTTTGTCTTACAGGCAAATTAACACCACATATTATTTGTCAAAGAGTGTTTTCTTGTTGAGTTTCCATTATTTATTTGCTCCTAGATCAGACCTGAAAAATCAATCAACGGACCCCCAAAAAGTGTATTGTGTTTCATTCTGTATCAATGTATTTGTGATGTGTGTTTTATCCAACTGTGAATGAGATAGATGTTAATATTTGCATCGGGGGAATGAATATAAATTTCAATTTGCCTTTACACCGATGTGTGATAAGCACTGTATTCTCAGTGCTTTCGAGTCCTGTGGAAAAAATTCACAGGCAACTCGGGTGGGATTCGAACCCATGACATCTGTTAAGACATCTGCTCTAGTCATGCGGGAGTCGTGGGTTTGAATCCCACCCAATTGCCTGTGGATTTTTTCCACAGGATTCGAAAGCACTGAGTATACAGTGCTTATCACACATCGGTGTAAAGGCAAATTGAAATTTATACAACTGTGAATGGTTGGCTTGTCAGAGTAAGGTAATAAAATTTCCCCTGAAGTAACTGCCCCAAGAAGTTTGTTGTTTTTAATTCTATGCAATGAGTTGAGTCACTGTATGGTGCGGAAACCTGGACGCTCACTACCCAGCAGGAGAAGACCTTAAATGGTGGCCACACCTGTGTGCTGAAAATGGCCTCGGATGTGTCATGGACTGACATGAGGAACACCAACCTCTATGGCGGTCTACAAAAAGTATCGGAGAATTAGACTTGGAAGTAACGGATGGAATTTGCAGGGCACTTTTTTTTAACATCCTGAACTGGCAGCCTCCTCCCTCGTCTTGGGGGAACCAACCCAAGGAAGGGCTTCCACAGGCAAGAGGAGGACGTCCTACATTGACGTCCTAAAGTGAGACACAGGAGTCCCCAAAGACTAAAGAAACATGAATGATCGATCGGACTAGAGGGAAAGGATCAGATGGGCCCATGTTGATGGAAAACCTACCCCAGCCACAACCCTGTTGATTAATTCTGTGTCAAATCAAAACATTTCTGGGCCTATATTTATGTGTGTTTTGTCAAACTGCGATTGATTGTATAAGCAAATAATACCACTTTGTGAAACATTAATGTCTTGTTGAGTTTCCATTGTTGATTTAATCAAGCAGTCAGACTAAGACAATAGATAACTATTGTGAAGAAGAGTTTTGTCTAGAGTGTAGCTCTTGCAAAGTTGGATTATGAAGTTATTCAAGAAGTTATGACATGTTTTTGTCTGTACCTACTAAACTATTCACCAAGGAGTTGAGTGTTGATGTAGACTTAAGTATAGTAGGGTATAAATGTCAAGAGACCTTGCTAGGTTATTTTACTCATTTTTCTATGCTTTGTTTTACCCAACACAGTGTGTTGATAAGCACCGTATTGACCCAATTCACCTGACATTATCATCACAATTATCTAGTTTGCGCCATTTTGGAAGTCAATGTACCTGTGTGTTTTACAGTGTACGTAGTGTTTAGACACTTAATCTATTGACTTCCAAAAATGTGACATGCGTGCTTGACCTTCTACATTTTAGAGTAGGGCCCAATTTCATGGCTCTGCTTACTGTTATTGAAACTGAATCAATGCTTACGGAACCAGACAAATCTGTGCTTAATGTAAGCGTATTTCACAGGTAGCAACAAATGTTTGCTTGTGTGCATATGTACATCACATTACTAAGCATTCTTCACTTATACGCAGCTTGCAGAGAAATTGGGCACTTACCCTGTAGTGTTAGCAGAGAATGATAACTGTAAGCGCAGAATTATGCAGTAAGCAAAGCCATGACATTGGGGCCTGATGTCTAACCACAAGACTTTTATGATATCGCTATGTTTTCTGGTTTTTTTTTTTTTATAGATTTAATGTAATTGCTTTGTATAACTACCCATTTTTTACTTGCTTTTTCATTTTTTTGTCTGTTGTGTAAATATTAATAATTGTGTACATTTTTTCTATATTTATATTCAAAGGTTAATGTTTTTAATAATTAATGTTTTTTATTAGAATAAACTGGAAGGGAGAGCCTCTCGACAGAAACTTTGTTTCTTTTAGGCAATCCATCGGGCTCTAGTTGGTTCACTCATCTCCTCTGTGTTTTTATTGTTTGTTGCTAATGCTACTTTTATTGTTGATGTACTTTTTAACTGCCCGTGAAATGAAATAAATATAAATATAAATATAAATAAGACTTAACAAGCTTGCCCAGTCCTCTCTTGTAATTTCATACCAAGTATGACATGGTTAAAAACTGATTTATTTTTCAGTAGTCACCTTTAAAAGACATTTGTTTCTGTTGAGATACTTTGCAGGCTGTCTTTACTCAGTAAAGTCACTGTGTGAGGAATGCAATGCTGGAGCTGCCCTCTGAGCAGAAGATGTACTCCTCGAATCCTACCTTCACATGACAGAGAAACATTGCAATCATGGGAAGCAAGCCCTGGTAATGTTGACTCACAATGGATGATGGAGAAGTTTGATTTTTCTATATTTTAAAACTTACACAGAGTATTTCAAGTTTTTAAGTTGTCCAAACCTGTGTATGTCTTCCAAAAGTAAATCAGTAAGTTTTAACATTTTCTTTAACCCAGCTCTACCTGACTGGTCACAGTAATGTAAACACTATTCCTGCCTAAGCCCATGTAGTGCTCATTGCTGCATTACAATAAACGCTTATAATTGACTGTTTTAAACAACAAAATGTGTACTGTTGGAAAGAGTACATAATTCTCTTAATGTATTATATTTTGCCAGGTTTCCCCTCTGATACCACTAGTAATGAGAGTATGAAGAAAGACAGAACTTAATGTTCTACTGGTTTACCAGTAGGTAAGATTTTGTAGAAAATCCTGTAGTTAGGTCCCTGATGTGGGTTAACACATGTTACCTAAAACAACTTTTTAATATCTTTAGCTAACCTTCGTAATCAATGGAAACATCAAAGCAAGCACAAATTGTACTTAAATCCTGAACAATTTCAAAGGTGGACTTTAACTAACAATGTAGTAAAAACGTGTTCATATTGTCGGTCATTTTACAGGAAATCCTGTGGTAAAAGAAACCACTGTGCTGTCTGAACACTACGGTGCAAAAGGAGATCCTGAGAGATGGGATGCTGGGCAGGACATAAACCCTCATTATCAACATTTATGGTAAGTCTTGACTGAAAACTTTGATGGTTTGAAATTGTGCATTCTTTTTAACAACTCAAAAAATGTACCATTCCTCTTTGAAGTTAAAACTCAGGATTGTTCTTTGCTATGGGAGAAGTCGTTCCCTTCTACGGAAGATCAACATGGATAGAACGCTCAGACAGATGTGAGTGTGGTGTCCACCAAACAGTAAGCACCTCATCGACTCCTGCCCTATATTCAGTTTTCCTGTATAAGCGTCAAAGTCTTGTAGACCTTGATGATGACACCATATATTGGCTGGAGTATACCAACCTCCCAGTTTGACTTTGTTACTAAGATAGTGTCCATACAAACAATGGCAAAGACAGGATTGTTAATCATCAAGAAGCAAAGTGGATTCATTTCATTCTAGGAACTCACTGATTTAATCCTCCAGAAAATTATTTCCATCACGCTGTAAAAGTTGGGAAAATAGCATATGAAGACCTCCAAAACACAATTTGTTTATTTTGGTTGTAGGAGTAAAAAAACAAAAAGTACTTGTGTGTTTCAGCAAGCAAAATATAACTTTTTTTCTGTTTTCTTGAAAATGTAACTGGCCAATGTATTGACTTTTTTTTTTACAGGTGAATGGGATCAGAATGAGTGTAGTTTTTCAGTAACCAATGTCCTTTTGTAAAGATGGAGTTCTTTTCTTTCAGATGGGTGCCCAGGATATCCACGTCTTCTTGTTTTGCCAAGGTAAAGAAGGATGCTTCGTATTTAAATGCAACTGTCAGTGCAAATTCTTAGCTTTTGATAATATAATTTTGATTTGTCAAATGCTTGATATAATTTATTTTGAGAGCTCACTGATGAGGGAAGTTCATACCAGCACCAATCCTAAAGAGAAATGTTTCAGGCATTTGACATCCCCCCTAAATTACTGTTGCTTATTTTGATTGCATCAATCAAACTATCCCTGATGAGCATAAGTTTCTGCAACCATTTCTTTGGGCTGCTTTTCAAATACTAAATGTTGCAAAACGCCGTGTGCCCGGTAAAAGGACGTAAGGACAAGTTCCTGGTAAAAAGGCGTCAGCAAATGATGTGAAATTTTGTGTTTCAAGAAAACTGAGCGGGAAAGTTTGATCTGTTTTTTGACATTCTAAAGTTATTATATGAAGGTTAAACTCTGCTTGGGAATGGGAAAACATGTCTTTGGATTAATTCTAGCAACAAAAATGTTACAATAATGGTATATTTTTCATGTCAGGTGCCATTTTATTGCTTACACCCTTTTAATACGGGGACGAATAATTTTATGCGCCCGGTAAAAGGGCGTAAGACCTTACGCCCTTTTACCGGGCACACGACGAAATTGTGTTTTTTGTTTGTGTTTCAGAAAAAGCCATCTACCCGTCAACAAGTAGATGTCCAAGACCAGCCTGTGATGAAGGGGCTGCACTCTCCAGTAAAAGGTGAATTCCCCAAAAGAATTCCCGAAACGATCCTGATAAGCATGAGTTCCTCCCAACAGTTGTCTGGGTGTTTTCATTGTTGGTTTTCATCAAGTAATAAAACAATCCTGATGTCAAATTTATCTCAACCCAACTGTTTTAATGAAGGTAAATGTTCTGAAAGACTAATTGTGGAGTTTGTTTGTATTGCAGTCAGGCTAAGCATCTCCAAAGACATCTACCCGTCAACAAGTAGATGTCCAAGACCAGCCTATGACAAAGGAGCTGCACTCTCCATCAAAAAATGGATTCCCAAAAGTATACTTTTAATGTTTGCCCTTGGTCCCAAATGGAGATTTTTGTATGTTGTTTGGCAATCTTTTGTTTTTTGGCGAGGAAAGTCGTTTGTAAATATACTTCATGTTAAACACAAAGATCAGTGCAAATTATTAGCTATTGGGAACTTACATTTTGATGTGTAATTTGCTAGATAAGTTTTATTCTGATACCTCTTTGATAAATGAAGTTCATACCAGCACCAATCGTAAAGAGAACTGTTGCAGACATTTGACGTCCCCCTGAATTACTGTTGCTTATTTTTTATTGCAACAACCGATATGCTCCTGATATGGATGAGTTTCTCCAAACAGTTTTTTGCTGTTTTCATTGTTGGTTTTCTTCACTTCATTCCAGGTAAAAGCAATTTATCTGGACCCAAATGTTTTAATGAAGGGAAATGTTCTTGAACACTAAATGATGCAAATTGTGCAATTTGTTTGTGTTGCAGTCAGGCTTAGCATCTCCAAAGAGATCTACCCGTCAACAAGTAGGTGTCCAAGACCAGCCTATGATAAAGGAGCTGCACTCTCCAGTAAAAGGAGGATTCCCAAAACAGTATACTTTTAATATTTACCCCTGGTCCCAAATGGAGATATTTGTATGTTGTTTGGAAATCATTTCAGAGTTGACAAGCAGGGTTTTGTTAAAGGTTCATGTTAAACACACAGATCAATACAAACTCTTAGCTTTAAGTAACTTAAATTTGGATGTGTCATTTGCTAGATAAGTTTTATTCTGAGAGCTCACTGATTAATGAAGTTTATACCAGCACCAATCCTAAAGAGAAATGTTTCAGGCATTTGACATCCCCCTAAATTACTGTTGCTTATTTTGATTGCATCAATCAAACTATCCATGATGAGCATAAGTTTCTGCAACCATTTCTTTGGGCTGCTTTCAAATACTAAATTTCACAAATTGTGTGATTTGTTTATGGTTCAGAAAAAGCCATCTACCCGTCAACAAGTAGATGTCCAAGACCACCATATGATGAAGGAGCTGCACTCTCCAGTCAGGCTTAGCATCTCTCAAGACACCTACCCATCAACAAGTAGATGTCCAAGACCACCCTATGATAAAGGAGCTGCACTCTTCAGTAAAAGGTGAATTCTAAAAACTTCTGATATTTAACCCTGGTCCCAAATGTAGCTCTGTAATAATTGTGCAGATTGTTTATTGTTGCTCTTGTTTAAACAGAAGTTAATATCACTATCAGTCATTATGTTGTAGCATAACAAAAGTTTATACTAGCGCCAATCCTCAAGAGAACTGTGTCAGGTGTTTTGCACCCCCCACATTTATTGTTGCTTATTTTGATTGCAACAATAAAAACGATCCTGACGTGCATGATTTCCTCCAAACAGTTTTTTAGCTGTTGTTAATGTTGGTTTTTCTTCACTTATTTTTGATTGAGAGTACAAACAAAATCCAAAGGTATGCAAGTTATCTGAAGTTAACTGTTTTAATGATGGGAAACACTAAATGTTGCAAATTGTACATTTTGTTTGTGTTGCAGTCCGGCTTAGTATCTCCTAAGACACCTACCCGTCAACAAGTAGATGTCCAAGACCACCCCATGATAAAGGAGCTGCACTCTTCAGCAAAAGGTGAATTCTAAAAACTTCTGATATTGACCCCTGGTCCCAAATGGAGCTCTGTAATAATTGTGCAGATTGTTTATTGTTGCTCTTGTTTAAACAGAAGTTAATATCACTATCAGTCATTATGTTGTAGCATAACAAAAGTTTATACTAGCGCCAATCCTCAAGAGAACTGTGTCAGGTGTTTTGCATCCCTAAGAATTATTGTTCCTTATTTTGATTGCAACAATAAAAATGATCCTGACGTGCATGATTTCCTTTGAAATGTTTTTTTGCTGTTGTCAATGTTGGTTTTCTTCACTTATTTTTGATTGAGAGTACAACAAAAATCAAAAGGTGATGCAAGTTATCTGAAGCTAACTGTTTCAATGATGGGAAACACTGAATGTTGCGAATTGTGCGTTTTGTTTGTGTTGCAGTCAGGCTTAGCATCTCCAAAGAGATCTACCCGTCAACAAGTAGATGTCTAAGATCAGCCTATGATAAAGGAACTGCACTCTCCAGTAAAAGGTGAATTCCAAAAATCTATACTTTAAATATTGACCCCTGGTCCCAAATGGAGATCTTTATATGTTGTTTGGCAATCAATTCAGAGTTGACAGGCAGGGTTGTGTTATTTTAATTTATTTATTTTGTTGGTCAGATTTTGGGAAAGTTCCATATAAGGATGCTTCATGTTAAACACAAATAAAGCAAACTCTTAGCTTTTGTTAACTTAAATTTTGGTATGTCATGTTTTTCCATAGATAAGTTTCATTCTGAGAGCTCACTGATGATAAAGTTCATACCAGCACCAATTTGAAAGAGAACTGTTACAGGCATTTGACATCCCTAGAATTAATATTGTTTTTATTGACACAATCAAAATATTCTTTCCTTTACAAAATAACTTAACTTGTATCTAATCTAAAGATTTCTAGGTACAGTAGAAAACTTTGTGAATTCCTGTCCCATGTTCAGGAATAAATGACTCGATGTTTAAGTGTGCGCAAATGTTCAAGGGTTAATGTTGCAATTTGTGTGATTTGTTTGTGTTGCAGTCAGGCTTAGCATCTCCAAAGACATCTACCCGTCAACAAGTAGATGTCCAAGACCAGCTTATGACAAAGGAGATGCACTCTCCAGTAAAAGGTAAATTCATTCTGAGAGCTCACTGATCAAAGGAATTCCAGCATCAATCCTCAAGAGAAGTGTTTCAGGCAATTGCCGTCCCCCAAATAGGTTTTGCTTATTTTTATTGCAACAATCAAAATATTCCTGATGTGCATGAGTTGCTCCAACAATCTTATTGCTGATTAATGTTTTGTTTTCATTTATTTATGGTTGAAAGTACATAAAAATACTCGGGTAAAAGCAGGTTATCTGAAACTAACTTTTTAAATGATGGGTAACGTTTAAAACACTAACTGTTGGAAATTATGTGATTTGTTCGTCTTGCAGAAAGGCTTACCATCTCCAAAGAGATCTACCAGTCAACAAGTAGATCTCCAAGACTAGCCTAAGATATAGGAGCTGCGTATGTATCTTGCTTAAATTGTATAATCATAATTATTGTGAAATCATTTGAACTTTGGTCTACTTTTAACAAAAACAACGACAAGAAAAGTGATGGTTTACAAATCAAGTAAAAAAGTAATGATGACTTTTCACATTGTAAAGGAAAACTAATATCACTGGGGAGGGGCTCCTCATCAATTTTTACCTGCAAGGGATTTTGCACATTAAAATTGTTGGCTTACATATAATTCTGTATCTGTAAACTTGACCTTTCAGACCCAGAGATGTAGCTAGCTGTTCCCTGAAGTCAAGTGCATAGGGAAGCACCTCTACTGACATCTTGAAGGCTACTGGGTATAAAGGAGAGCAACGCATATCTAAACATCAGTATCAAGACATCCTAGCAGTTCATCTACGGATCATGAATGAACAACCAAGCAATTTGTTGTCTTCAACTGTAAGATACTGTAGATGTGTAAGTTTGATGTTTTGATGTTTTCTGTTATCGTTGTTTAGTGGGCTGTTTTTGCAGCACTATACAGTTAACATCTTGTAAAGAAGTACACCATTGCAAGCAAGCACATACACGTTTTTTGAACTATGAAATTGGAGATCTTAGAGCCTTGGTGGTGCGGAGATGCGATTGGTGGTGCGGAGATTCGATTGGTGGTGCGGAGATTCGATTGGTGGTGCGGAGATTCGATTGGTGGTGCGAAGATTCGATTGGTGGTGCGGAGATTCGATTGGAAGTGCGGAGATTCGATTGGTGGTGCGGATTTCCATTGGTGGTGCAGAGATTCGATTAGTGGTGCGGAGATTCGATTGGTGGTGCGGAGATTCAATTGGTGGTGCGGAGATTCGATTGGTGGTGCGGAGATTCGATTGGTGGTGCGGAGATTCGATTGGTGGGGCGGAGATTCGATTGGTGGGGCGGAGATTCGATCGGTGGGGCGGAGATTCGATTGGTGGTGCGGAGATTCGATCGGTGGTGCGGAGATTCGATTGGTGGTGCGGAGATTCGATCGGTGGGGCGGAGATTCGATCGGTGGGGCGGAGATTCGATTGATGGTGCGGAGATTCGATTGGTGGGGTGGAGATTCGATTGAACTAAAATGCTTGCAGTGGTGTACTTATTTGTTATTTGTTAAGATATTTGTTATTTTTGCACAATCTGCATGTTATAAATAATAATTTATTCATTTATAAAGCGCAAATTCCAAATAAAGTTTGTTCAAATGCGCTGAACAATAAAATGACTAAAAGTACATAATAGTAAAAACACGCAAAAAAAATATCCATGACGGATCATAGTACATCTTAAAAATACAATCAAAGCAACAACAACAACCCACTAATATATACAATTTGAACCACCAATTCAAATTGGATTTGTAAAAACACCAGAGGTGCGTATCAATAAATGTTCAGCCTTACTAATTGTGATGTTTAACATTATCAGTGGTACCGGTATGCACAGTAACTTTTATGTGGTAAATTTTGCCCCAAAATAAGTATACATTGTGTATATGTCATTTTAATAACCTCTAGAGCCACTATATATGCATATTTCCCAGCTGGCAGGTACAATAGCGCCTCCCACCAATCTACCCTCAAAGCCCCCCAGCATGAGCGCTACAACATCTCCCTCCTTTCCTTAGCACGGGATATGGTACACACACTTTTTCCGACAAGCAAGTCATATGAACCTGTTTTAATGATGGGTAAAACTAAATGTTGCAAATTGTGCATTTTGTATGTGTTGCAGTCAGGCTTAGCATCTCCTAAGAGATCTACCCGTCAACAAGTAGATGTCCAAGACCACCCTATGATGAAGGAGCTGCACTCTCCAGTCAGGCTTAGCATCTCCAAAGAGATCTACCCGTCAACAAGTAGATGTCCAAGACCACCCTATGATGAAGGAACTGCACTCTCCAGCAAAAGGTGAATTCCCAAAGGGTATACAATTAAATATTTACCCCTGGTCCCAAATAGAGCTCAGTAATAATTTTGCAGAATGCATATTGTTGCTCTTGTAGAAACAGTATTTAACATCACTCATTTTTTTCAAGCATTACAATTCATTCAAAGATATGTTGTATGTTTGGCAATCAATTTTAGAGCTGACAGGCTGGATTGTGTTTTTTCTGTCGAATTTGAAAGATTTTTGATCAAAACAATTCCAGCCCCAATTCTCAAGAGAACTGTTTCAAGCAATTGACGTCCCCCTAATAGGTGTTGAATATTTATTGCAACAATCAAAATATTCCTGATTTGCATGAGTAACTCCAACCATCTTGTTACTGATTAATGTTTTGTCTTCATTTATTTTTGAATGACAGTATAGAAAAATACTCAGGTAAAAGCAAGTTATCGGAAACTAACTGTTTTAATGATGGGTAATGTTTAAAACACTAACTGTTGCAAATTGTGTGATTTGCTTGTTTTGCAGAAAGGCTTACCATCTCCAAAGAGATCTACCAGTCAACAAGTAGATCTCCAAGACCAGCCTAAGCTATAGGAGCTGCACTATCCTTTGTATGCTTAAATTGTGTAATCATAATTATTGTGGAATCATTTGAAGTTTTGAAGATTAAAACCAAATACATTTACTTGATTTAGTATAAATATTGTCACTGCAGAATTTGTGTCCTCTTCAAGAAAACCAGTTGCCTAAGCAGTTTAAACACAACAGAAAATGTAAACTTTGAAAATTGCAGCACCTTTAGATGTAAACGGCAACAATAAAAGCACTTTTTGTACACAAAATGTTTATTTGATTGATTTGAGGAAAAAAAAACCAATATTTCATTTATTCTTTTCAATCTCCGGATCAAGATGTCAGAGATCAGTAAGCTCAAAATATCCCACTTAAATAGTTCCCCTGAATAGATAATAGAAAGAAGAAAACAAAAGATGTTCAAAGCTTCAAAAACAAACTACTTGTTAAACTTTCTCACAAGTACTTTGGTCTCCTTTTAACAAAACAGCGACAAGAAAAGGAATGGTTTACTAAAAAACATTGATGACTTTTCACATTGTAAAGGATAACTAGTATCACTGGGAAGGGGGTCCTCACCAGTTTTTATTAACCGCTGCAAGGGATTTTGCGCATTAAAATTGTTGGCTTGTATATAATCCTGTATCTGTAAATTTGACCTTTCAGACCCAGAGATGTAGCTAGCTGTTCCCTGAAGTCAAGTGCATAGGGAAACACCTCTACTGACATCTTGATGGCTACTGGGTATAAAGGAGAGCAACGCGTATCTAAACATCAGTATCAAGACATCCTAGCAGTTCTTCTACGGATCATGAATGAACAACCAAGCAACTTGTTGTCTTCAACTGTAAGATACTGTAGATGTGTAAGTTTGATGTTTTGATGTTTTCGTTTATCGTCGTATAGTGGGCTGTTTTTGCAGCACTATACAGTAAACATCTTGTAAATAAGTACATCATTGCAAGCAAGCACATACGCGTTTTTGAAGTATGAAATTGGAGATCTTAGAGCCTTGGTGGTGCGGAGATGCGATTGGTGGTGTGGAGATGCGATAGGTGGTGCGGAGATGCGATTGGTGGTGCGGAGATTCGATTGGTGGTGCGGAGATTCGATTGGTGGTGCGGAGATTCGATTGGTTGTGCGGAGATTCGATTGGTGGTGCGGAGATTCGATTGGAAGTGCGGGGATTCGATTCGGAATCGATTGGTGGTAAACACGGGAAATTCCGAATAATTAAAGGGACCTGGACACTTGCACGTGGCTTGTGGGGTCCTACTGCCGGCCAGGGTGACAGCTGGTTGTTGATCTTAAAGGTGCATCAGGCTGCACCATCGTAAGGAGCATGGTTCTGGTGTGATCACAAATGGTTGGCAAACGGCAGTAGTCCCTAGTCTTGGCCGTGGGGCTAGTGGACCGCGTTAGTACGGTAGGGGACTGCCTTGGGGTTCGCCTTGGGGTGGCGGACCGGACCCTGCCGAAAGGTGGGTGTAATGGCTCTGACGATCTCGGAAAGCGTGTGGGGCTGGTATCCTGGGACCTGCTCGTGGTGGCCCTGCTTTAGACTAACCTTACCAGGATTATATTGCCAAAATACTGATAAAAAAGCTTGCAATGGTGTACTTATAAAATAACCGTTATTTTTAATGTTCTGCATGGTTTGCCTTATTATTTGTGATGTTAATTATTATCAGTGGTCTAACAGTAACTTTTTGTTGTAATTTTTGCCGAAAAATAAGTATACACTGTGTATGTCATTTTAATAACCTGTAGAGCCACTATATATGCATATTTCCAGCTGGCAGGTACAATAGCGCCTCCCACCAATCTACCCTCAAAGCCCCCCAGCATGAGCGCTACAGCATCTCCCTCCTTTTCTTAGCGTGGGATATGGTACACACACTTTTTCCGACATTTCTGTCTGATGTGTGCCTCACACCATGTATTAGTAAGACTTCTTGTTGACATTTGTATGAAAAAAAATAGTAGAGTTTCGTCGAGTTTATTCTATTGGCAAAACGATTTGGGAGGAACTACTCTGTCCGTAATCGGGGAATATCCTCTCCCCGGGACGAGCCAATTCCGTGGGTTACTGTATCGGTGACACTCTTCTGCCACCGCATCAGCGCCCCCTCCCCTGCTTGGCACTTCACGCTGTAAGAGGCCCCGAGTGCTGGCAGTTTTGTGTGTCACGAAGGAGACATTTTCTAATCTTCGATCAGGCCAGTGTATTAGACGGAACAAGCCAACAGCAAGGGAGTTGTCCTGGCATGGGTAAATAAAAAAAAAGCTCTTGCTTCGTAACCAGCTTCAAAACAAAGGGCAGGCAGGGAAAACACAACCCGTTTCTGGGCCTCTTTACACCCACCATAAATGCTGCTGAAGAGCCATTCCCTCCCAGCTCGCCACGGGGGCTGGGGATGGGCTCCTGTACATGCGGACTGGCCGTGACACTCTCGCTCAATCTCCTGTACAGTGCTGTTCATGGGTCAGAGTGGGGGCTCTGACGATGTTGGGCATGACCCACTTGACCAGACCACCGTCAATGTCAGATTTTCCTCCAGCAGCGGGTGTTCCTAGGCCAATAAACAATGGCTTCCTGCAGACACAGTTGCTCAATCTCCTGGGTGTACAGTTCTGTTCATGGATCAGAGAGGGGCTGTTACGATGTTGGGCATGACCCACTCGTCCAGACCAGAGTCAATGTTAGATTTTCCCCCAGCATCGGGTGTTCCTAGGCCAATAGTGTCTTCTGAATTGTCTTCAGACTTGACCGCTGGCTTTTCCTGTAAAGAGGATAGGACAAGCCGTGTCCCTGCCATCAATCTTCCTCCAGTTTGGAGAGATTGTCAGGGCGAATCAAGCAGGGGGAAGAAACATTGTCACTGTTACACTTTGTCAAGGGCTGAGTTTACAGGCTGTTCATTGATATCCGCCTTGCTAAAGGCCATGGTATCTAGCCGACACCCAGACTGGGTTCCGGAACAACCAAAGCAAACTCGTCCTCAGCCCACTGGTCTGTATCCTGACCATGGCTGGACTACTTAAAACCACTGGAGAAGAGCAGGAAAGGCAAAAGATTCATTTCTGGGCCCCGTTACACCCAGCATGAAAGCCGCTCATCAACCGTTCCCCACCGGGTCCATGGCACTCATTACAGGGGCTGGGGACGGGCTCCTGTAAAGGCAGACACACTCACTCAATCTCCTGGGTGAACAGTGCTGTTCATGGATCAGAGTGAGGCTCTGACGATGTTGGGCTTGACCCACTTGTCCAGACCACCGTCGATTTTAGATTTTCCCCCAGCATCGGACTTTACTAGGCCAATAGTGTCTTCTGAATTGTCTTCAGACTTGACCAGTGGCTTTTCCGACGTCCACGCTGACAAACTTTCTCCAGTTTGCAGAAATTGTCAGACGAATCAAGCAGGGGGAAGAAACATCATCTATAACTCTTTGTCAGGGGCCAAGTTTACAGGCTGTTCATTGATATCCACCTTGCTAATGAGGATGGTATCTAGCCGACACCCAGGTAGGGTTTCGGGACAACCAAAGCAAACTCCTCCTCAGCCCCTGGTCTGTATCCTGATCATGGCTGCACTATTCAAAACCAACGGAGAAGAGCAGGCAGGGCAAAAACGACCCGTTGGGTCCTGTTACACCCAGCATGAAAGCTGCTCAGGAACCTTTTCCCCAGGCTCCATGGCACTTGTCACGGGGGTAGGGACGGGTTCCTGTGAAAGCAGACAGGCTGTGACACTTGCTCACTTTCCTTGGTGTACGGTGCTGTACATGGGTCAGAGTGAGGCTCTGACGATGTCGGGCATGACCCACTCGTCCAGACCACAGTCGATGGGTGTTCCTAGGCCAGTAGTGTCTTCTGAATTGTCTTCAGACTTGACCAGTGGCTTTTCTGACATCCAGAATGTCAATCTTCCTCCAGTTTGGAGAGTTTGTCAGGCAAATCATTCATAGGGAAGAAACATCGCCGAGTTTGAATAGGCTATTCGTTGATATACGCCTTGCCAACGGCCATGGTATCTAGCCGACACCCAGTCGGGGTTCCAGGCCAACCAAAGCAAACTCGTTCCCCTGCTGTGTATCCTGACCATGGCTGGACTGCTCAAAACCAACAGAAAAGAGCAGGCAGGAAAAACACAACACCATTCCGGGCCCCGTTACACCCACCATGAAAACTGCTCACCAACTGTTCCCTCCTGGTTCAATGGCACAAGCCACGGAGGGCTCGCAACAGCCTCCTGTACATGCAGACTGTGAAACACTCGCTCAATCTCCTGGGTGTACAGTGGTGTTCATTTGTCAAAGTTAGCTCCGACAATGTCGAGCATGACCAACTCGTCCAGACCATCGTCTATGTCGGATTTTCTCAACATTGGGCAGTTCTCAGCCAATAGTGTCTTCTGAATTGTCTTCATCGTGACCGATGGCTTTTTCCAGTAAAAACTGACGTCCATTCTGTCAATCTTCCTCCAGTTTGGAGTGGTTGTCAGGCAAATCAGGCAGGGGGTAGAAACATTGTCGCTGTTACTCTGTGTCAAGGGCCGAGTTTTTACAGGATGTTCATTGATATCCACCTTGCTAATGGCCATGGTATCTAGCCGACACCCAGGCAAGGTTTCAGAACAACCAAAGCAAACTCGTCCTCAGCCCTTGGTTTGTACTCTGACGACCATGGCTGGACTACTCAAAACCAATGGGGAAGAGCAGGCAGGGCAAACATGACCCTTTTTCCGGGCCCCGTTACACCCACCATGAATGCTGCTCATCAACCATTCCCCTCGGCTCCATGGCACTCACTACAGGGGCTGGGGACTGGTTCCTGTGAAGGCAGACACACTCGCTCAATCTCCTGGGTGTACAGTGCTGTTCATGGATCAGAGTGGGGCACTGACGATGATGTGCTTGACCCACTCGTCCAGACCACAGTCGATGTTAGATTGTCGCCCAGCATCGGATGTTCCTAGGCCAATAGTGTCGTCTGCATTGTCTTCAGACTTGACTGGTGGCTTTTTCGTTCAAAGGATAGCACAAACCGACATCCCTGCAGTCAATCTCCCTCAAGTTTGGAGAATTTGTCAGGTGAATCAGGCAGGGGGAAGAAACATCGTAGCTATTACACTGTGTCAAGGGCCGAGTTTACAGGCTGTTCATTGATATCCACCTTGCTAACAGCCATGGTATCTAGGTGACACCCAGTTGGGGTTCTGGGACAACCAAAGCAAACTCGTCCGCAGCCCTTGGGTCTGTATTCTGACCATGGCTGCACTACTCAAAACCAACAGAGAAAAGCAGACATGTCAAAATGACCCGTTTCTGGGCCTTGTTACACCCAACATGAATGCCGCTCATCAGCCGTACCCTCCAGCTCCGTGGCACTCGTTACAGGGGCTGGGGACGGGCTCCTGTAAAGGCAGACAAACTCATTCAATCTCCTGGGTGAACAGTGCTGTTCATGGATCAGAGTGAGGCTCTGACGATGTTGGGCTTGACCCACTCATCCAGACCACTGTTGATGTCAGATTTTCCCCCACCCTCGGAGGTTCTTAGGACAATAGTGTCTTCTGAATTGTCTTTAGACTTGACCAGTGGCTTTTCTGATGTCCACGTTGTCAATCTTTCTCCAGTTTGGAGAGATTGTCAGGCGAATCAAACAGGGGGAAAAAACATCAAATAACTCTTTGTTCAAGGGCCAAGTTTACAGGCTGTTGATTGGTATCCACCTTGCTCATTGCCATGGTATCTAGCTGACACCCAGGCAGGGTTTTGGGACAACCAAAAAAGCAAACTCGTTCTAAGGCCCTGGTCTGTATCCTGACCATGGCTGCACTATTCAAAACAAATGGAGAAGAGCAGGTGGGGCAAAAACGACCCGTTTCCGGGCCCCATTACACCCAGCATGAAAGCTGCTCAGCATTTGGGGCTAGGGACAGGCTCTTGTGAAGGCAGACGGGCTGTTACACTTGCTCAATCTCCCAGGTGTGAGTGCTGTTCATTGGTCAGAGAGGGGCTCTGACGATGTCGGGCATGACCCTTGTCGGTCCAGACCACAGTCGATGTCAGATTTTCCCCCAGCATCGGGTGTTTCTAGGCCAATAGTGTCTTCTGAATTGTCTTCAGACTTGATCAGTGGCTTTTTCCATAAAAAGGATAGGACAAGCCCACAACCCTGCCGTCAATCTTCCTCCAGTTTGGAATGTTTGTCAGGCAAATCAGGCAGGGGGAAGAAACATCCTTGCTGTTACTCTGTGTCAAGGGCCGAGTTTACAGGCTGTTTATTGATAACCACCTTGCTAACAGCCATGGTATCTAGCCGACACCCAGACTGGGTTCCGGGACAACCAAAGCAAACTCAGCATCAGCCCACTGGTCTGTATCCTGACCATGGCTGGACTACTCAAAACCAACAGAGAAGAGCAGACATGGCAAAATGACCCGTTTCTGGGCCTTGTTACACCCACCATGAATGCCGCTCATCAGCCGTTCCCCCCGCTCCATGGCACTCGTTACAGGGGCTGGGGACGGGCTCCTGTGAAGGCAGACAGGGTGTGACACTCGCTCAATCTCCTGGGTGTCAGTGCTGTTCATGGGTCAGAGTGGGGCTCTGACAATTGGGCATGACCCACTGGTCCAGACAACCGCGATGTTAGATTTTCCCCCAGCATCGGATGTTCCTAGGCCAATAGTATTTTTTGAATTGTTTTCAGACTTGACTGCTGGCTTTTCCTGTAAAAAGGATAGGACAAGCTGACATCCCCGCCGTCAATCTTCTTCCAGTTTGGAAAGTTTGTCAGGCAAAGCAGGCTGTGGGAAGAAACATCGTGACCATAACCTTGTGTCAAGGGCCGAGTTTACAGGCTGTTCATTTATATCAACCTTGCTAATGGCAATGGTATCTAGCCAACACCCAGTCTGGTTTCCCGGACAACCAAAGCAAACTCGTCCTTAGCCCTTGGTCTTTATTCTGACCCTGGCTGGATCATTCAAATCCAACAGAGTAGAGCAGGCATGGCAAAAAACGACCCATTTCTGGGCCCTGTTACCCGTTACCCCGTTCCCTCCCTGCTCCATGGCAGACAGGCTGTGACACACTCGTTCAATATCCTGGGTGTACAGTGCTGTTCATGGGTCAGAGTGGGGCTCTGACAATGTTGGGCATGACCCACTCGTCCAGACCACAGTTAATGTCAGATTTTCCCCCAGGATCAGGTGTTCCTAGGCCAATAGTGTCTTCTGAATTGTCTTCAGACTTGACCGCTGGCTTTTCCCATAAAAAGGATAGGACAAGCTGACATCCCCGCCGTCAATCTTCTTCCAGTTTGGAAAGTTTGTCAGGTGAATCAGGCTGGGGGAAGAAACATCGTGACCATAACTTTGTGTCAAGGGCTGAGTTTACAGGCTGTTCATTTATATCAACCTTGCTAATGGTGATGGTATCTAGCCGACACCCAGGCAGGGTTTCGGGACAACCAAAGCAAACTCGGCCTCAGCCCCTGGTCTGTATCCTGACCATGGCTGGACTACTCAAATTCAATGGAAAAGAGCAGGCAGAGTAAACAGTGGAGCTGTGACGATGTCAGGCATGACCCACTTGTACAGACCATCGTTGATGTTGGATTTTCCTCCTGCATCAAGCAATCCTAGGCCATTAGTGTCCTCAGACTTGACTAGTGGCTTTTCCCGCTGTCAATCTTCCTCCAGTTTGGAGAGTTTGTCAGGCGAGTTAGGGAGGGGGAAGAAACATCGTCGCCATAACTCTGTCTTAAGGGCTGAGTTTACAGGCTGTTCATTGATACCCACCTTGCTAATGACCATGGTATCTAGCTGACACACAGTCTGGGTCTCTGAACAACCAAAAAGCAAACAGTAGGGAGTCGGTGTAAATCTAAGCGTTATTGTACCCACCAGTAGGGAAATATGCATAAATAGTGGCTCTACCAGTTAGTTTTTAAGTAAGACCCACACTGCTTTGGGAGGATTTTATCTTTTGGTATTTAACTTGATTACATTAAGTTCTGAAACGAGGCGGCTGCTGATGCGTTAGAGTGTGAGCCGGACGGACATAAATTCACCGCGGTTAAAGATATTGCGACCAATATCAAAAGTTTTATCTCATATAGAAAGAGCACGTAAATTTTAAGCCTTAAAAACCATGAAAATACACTGTAAGGTGTTAGTGTTATCATTTTATTTCTCCATAATTCACAGACAAATGTAAATATAATTAAAAAAATTAAAAAGTAACAAGAGTATGACAATGTATACAGAAGAATTATATATATAATACACAAGATTAAAAAAAAAAACCTGAACCACATAAAAATATAATTATGGAGAAGGCTAGACCGAGGGAGGAAATAATTTTCATTTAATCAAAACATAACAAATTTGGGGATTAAACATGGAATTTAAAAATATATAATATATATATAAACCATTTATATTAAAAGAAAACAAAAAAATGAAATAATCTATAGTTAGGAAGTTTGTTTCACAACACAACATATATATATTCTGATATATTTATTAAAATTTCATTAGGTTTCACCACTAACATCTGAAAAGAAATAACCTCTATGATTTAATTAATTAAAATGACTAAAAAAACAACAAATGACCACATTACAAGTAGCATATTGGTCATTTAATCAGAAGACAAATTACAATCTATGAATCAATTATTCATGATAAAACACGCTGAAAAATGTTTCCATTGCACTAACTACTTTCTTTATGACTTTTACAAAAAGAATGTGTCACAATTTTTACTAAAAAAGTTTAAAGTTTATGTGTATGTTATGTCTGAAGTAGTTAATTAATTTGAAAATACATATGTGATAACAGTACTGTAGTACCTCTTACAAACAATCCATAATTAAATTAGGTTTTGAACATTCATAAATGTTATTTAAATGCATTAGACTATCAACATATCTTATGATGATTTTTTCCTTTTGAATATGTTTCCCTTGAATACATAAATGCTAAATCTAAAACAAGTTCTTTACTTTTCAACCTTAACAAATCCTATTACTGTGTGACTTCCATTAAATGCAAATGATGACATTGTTAACTAAAGATTAATTTATTAACATTTATGTGACAAAATTGAAAATATATAAAAAATTCAATCAACATTAACATTAATCTAACTCTAACAAAGTCTATGTTTTAGATTTGACAACTATACCTTGTACAATACTAACTACAATGAAATGTGTTTTTAAGAACTATCTTAAACATAACGATGTTAACAGTAAGAATGAAACACTATAGGCTGACACCAAACTGTCAATTTTTATGTTAGATACATTAAGTAACATGCAATGAAATCATTTGTAGGAGTAACAGGTGTCAAGACAGAAGAAATTAATGTTGGGAATCAGGGTCTGCTTTAAGGCCTATGAAGACTGCCCAATTTTATTACATACAATGACAGTATTAAATAACAAACTAATAATAAATATTTATATTATTTGTTCACAGTTATTTGAATTCATTATATAAAAGTTGGGTGGTTTGTTCTTTTATGTTCAAGCCTTCTTACATCAGTCAGGCCTACTTGTACAGATTAACACTTTCTGAACAATTATTATTACTAGCATGAACTTCATAATCAGTGAGCATACGTCAGGCCTACATGTAGATTATTATTCTGTTTTATTTTATGTGATACAAGTTGTAGCGTTTAAGGTGGGCGGGTGGCTCTTAATTCTAGTTCTATTGAATAAGCTGGACCTAAATGTACGTTCAGATTTACTCTTTTGTTAATTATGATTAAAAATGTATAATGAAACCATCACCAATGGATTGTTTTCTAACTTTTAACAGTTCACAATTTTAATATCGGTGAAACAAAGAAATTCCAACAGTTCAAATTATCCAATATATACGCCTAACACTTTTTAACTAATTTATTGTTATTGGTCTTATATATGCAAAATTAATTACTCAAAATGATATTATTTTCAGCTTGAGGGTCAAAATCAAACCTTAAGTGGTATTTTAGTTATTACAAAAATAAACAAATAATAAATGTACTTACTTCAATGCGATTATAACAATAACTTTGTTCAGTCATGAACTGTCTTTGAAACGTTGAAATTAACTTTACAATATAATCTATGTTATATATACAAAATTAATTACTCAAAATGATAGTATTTTTAGCTTGAGGGTCAAAATCAAACCTTAAGTGGTATTTTAGTTATTACAAAAATAAACAAATACTTATTTCAAGGCGATTACAAAAATAACTTCGTTCAGTCGTGAACTGTCTTCGAAAAGTTAACGTTGAAATTAACTGTACAATATAATCTACGTTGTATTCGTGCGTCACTAACAAGAATTTGACACTTTATCTCTGTTAACGGTAAACTTAACTGAGTTGAAAGTGTACATACACTTTCTAATGCATGCTCGACATTAAGTATGTTAAAAATTAATGTGATAATTATAAATTATAATTAAAAACTAAGTTATATTTTTAAATAGAATAAAACACAAAACCATAAATTAGGACATCTCTTACAAGTTCATAAAATCTCAAGTAACGTCGGTTATGCGAAATATTGTGTTTCGGTTTCTTATAAAACGGGCGCTGCAGAGATTGAACGTTAATTTGTATTTTACACACGATCGATGCATCTGTTAAGCCGTGCAAAAATGCAGCCTCGTTTCAGAAACGTATCATTTAATACTTGAATTGTGATAAGAAAATAATGAAATGAGATCTTCTCAATTGCAGTGTGTTTCATTAAATCAGGGTGATTTCACATTTTATTTGGTGATTAATAAATAAAATTGAAGTAAACTTTAATACTATAAAACCCCTTATATCATATCGTCGGCTCAGGACTATAAGGTCATTAGTGCAGTTTGTATGGATTTCATCAAATTGCATTTGCATATTTTGGAGCTCCAGGTAAATGGAGCTTATTGATCAAGAGTGGTCTCCCAAGTAACTGTTTGGCAAAAAGAAACATTCCTTTTCTGAGAAAAAAAAATTATTTGTGGATTTTGATTTAGTTTTTCAAACTTATACGCATTTTTCCTGTAACGCCCTTTCGATCATTACAGATATGAAATTGCAAGAATGACCTTATAGCACTGAGGCGACGATATATGATACAAATATTACTCTGAGAATGTATTCAAGATGTGATAATGTAGTGTAGGAGTGTAAATTTTCTCAAGGATGGCTTAAATAATGGGAGGATAGATAGTGATAGCGCCCTCTAGCAGTGACCAAAGGAAACTTGAAGAATTATTGCTATGAAGTATAATAGTTAAATAATGGGAGGATAGATAGTGATAGCGCCCTCTAGCAGTGACCAAAGGAAACTTGAAGAATTATTGCTATGATTACTAAAGTATAATAGTTGATAAAGATAATTTTAAAGCACTTGCATTGTAAGCACTGCAGTGCACCGTGTAGTGTTCAAGGGTTCTCATTTTACAGTTTGAAATAAAGTTTATTTTAAACTGGCGATGAGTTTAAATCGGGAGGGGGGGGGGGGACTTTACCATTCCTTGAGAGAATACGTTTTTTACAGCATTATAAAGTAGTTAATGTTTTAATTCAAAGTTATTTTGTTCTTTTAGAGACAGTGTGGGTTGTATTTTCACACTTACAAGACATATATCAGTTAAATAATTTTAATTAGATTAATTTTGTAGCTTTTTAATGTTAAATTTCTTACTATGTTAAGGTTTGTAGTCTTAAAAGTGTTTTCTTTTACTCGTTAAACACATTAATATGTAGTATGGTCTTTTTGCTCTAAAATAAACTGTTTTTAAACCGAAACCAACAGATATTTCTTCATTTTCTATTTCATCTCCAGATTCTAGCAAAGGTCATAGGTCAAAGGGTGCATCTCATTATTTTTAATTTTTTTTTAACCTATCCATTCTAAGGTTTAAATATAACGTCCGAGCAAACTTTTTCAAGCGGCGATTTAGCCCAGTGGGCTAGCTCACAGCTCCCGGAATTCTGGGGCTGTGAGCTCGGGGGTTCAAATCCTGGTGGGCCCCCTTTTTACCAGTAAAAAAAGACATTTTTTTTATTTCTTGAAAAAATGGGTAGGGCTTGAACCTGGTACCTTCAGCCCTGTAACCTCTATCTCTCACCACTCTGCTACTGAGCTTTCATGAAAATCTAACGGTTTTTGACCTGATGAATATTAGAATGGACCGACTTAGAAAATTTTTCAAAATAATTTCTCCCTGGCCAGACCCTTGGATTTTGGGCTGATATGAGGGTTGACCAAGGGCCTTGGAGCTAAGATTTGGGGAGTAAAATTTCTAAGGGCTGAGGGGCCAGGAGCTCGGAGGTTGCTGGGCAGTCAGTCAGTGGGTTGAGCTGGCTGGGTTGGACTGAGGGCTTGGAGGGAGGGATGGGGGATGGACCAGTAGTCATGCTGGAGTGATGGCTTGATAGACACAGGCATGATGATGCTGGGGAGAGCACTGGAGTAAGGGTGGGGGTTGGTGGGATGAAGACAGCCAGTCAGCCAGTGGGTTGAGATGGTTGGACTGAGGGCTTGGAGGGAGGGATGGGGGATGGACTAGCAGTCATGCTGGGGTGATGGCTGGAAAGACATAGGCATGATGATGATGGGGAGAGCACTGGAGTAAGGGTGGGAGATTGGTGGGATGAAGACAGCCAGTCAGCCAGTGGGTTGAGATGGTTGGACCAAGGGCTTGGAGGGAGGGATGGGGGTGGACCAGTAGTCATGCTGGGGTGATGGCTGGATAGGCATGGGCATGATGATGCTGGGGAGAGCACTGGAGTAAGGGTGGGAGATTGGTGGGATGAAGACAGTCAGTCAGCCAGTGGGTTGAGATGGTTGGACCGAGGGCTTGGAGGGAGGGATGGGGTATGGACTAGTAGTCATGCTGGGGTGATGGCTGGAAAGACATAGGCATGATGATGATGGGGAGAGGACTGGAGTAAGGGTGGGGGTTGGTGGGATGAAGACAGTCAGTCAGCCAGTGGGTTGAGATGGTTGGACCGAGGGCATGGAGGGAGGGATGTGGAATGGACTCGGAGTCGTGTTGGGGTATGGCTGGATAGACATAGGCACGATGATGCTGGGGAGAGGACTGGAGTAAGGCTGGGAGATTGGTGGGATGAAGACAGTCAGTCAGCCAGTGGGTTGAGATGGTTGGACCGAGGGCTTGGAGGGAGGGATGGGGGATGGACCAGTAGTCATGCTGGAGTGATGGCTGGATAGACACAGGCATGATGATGCTGGGGAGAGGACTGGAGTAAGGGTGGGAGATTGGTGGGATGAAGACAGTCAGTCAGCCAGTGGGTTGAGATGGTTGGACCGAGGGCATGGAGGGAGGGATGTGGAATGGACTCGGAGTCGTGTTGGGGTATGGCTGGATAGACATAGGCATGATGATGCTGGGGAGAGGACTGGAGTAAGGCTGGGAGATTGGTGGGATGAAGACAGTCTGTCAGCCAGTGGGTTGAGATGGTTGGACTGAGGGATGGGGGATGGACTAGTAGTCATGCTGGGGTATGGCTGGATATGGGCATGATGATGCTGGGTAGAGAACTGGAGTAAGGGTGGGAGATTGGTGGGATGAAGACAGTGGGTTGAGATGGTTAGACTTAGGGCTTGGACTGAGGGATGGGGGATGGACCAGTAGTCATGCTGGGGTATGGCTGGATAGACATGGGCATGATGATGCTGGGTAGAGAACTGGAGTAAGGATGGGAGGTTGTTGGGATGAAGACAGTGGGTTGAGATGGTTAGACTGAAGGCTTGGGTTGAGGGTAGGGATATGGTGGTGTGTATATTGGGGGTGATGGTTGGCAAGACACTGGGCATGTGATCAAGCTGGGTAGGGGACTGGGCCAGGGGTAGGGGTTGCTGTGGACCTTATTGTGGGGTGAAATTGATTTTATTATGCAGAGTACTTTTTGTATTTAAGGTGTAATAAATTTCACATTAAAGTAGTGACTATGCTTTAATTGAAAGTTATAGAACTTTTTGTTTTGGGGGGTTTACAGCGCATTAAAAATAAATTTAAAGGGGTGGTTCATTTTGTTTTGAAGGTAATACCGGGTGGTTTAAAAATATTTAAAGGTATTGTACTTTTTGAATTAAATGAAATAATTATGGTGTTTTTAAAATTTATTTAAAGGGATTTTACTTGTTATGCTGCAGGGAATAAAATGCTCTATTTTTGCTGCACTTTTCTAGGAAAGAATTGGGAAGACAAAGACCCGTTTTAATGCAGCCATCTTTGTTGGAATTCTAGTGTCTACTCATATGTTATTGGATTACACGTACTGGTTAACGAAATGGCACCAGTCTATTTTATTTGCGCAAGGCTTGATTTCGTATTGTAAATTTCGGTGAGGGGTAGGGTCAAACTATTTTGGTAAGTTCTAGACCAAGTGGGTTTTGTTAATAATAAAAAGAACTATTGTTTTATGTCTTGCTTAATACTTGTAACCATAACCTATTAATTAACAATAATAGCACATAAAGTAAGGAGATAAAACAAATTTCTTGCTACATTTTTAGAATCATTTTATTTCACAACTCCAAATAGTACAAAAGATACAAAATAATTCTAACATTATCAGCATTAAGAACAATAATTACACTGAAACTAAACTAGTCTGAAAAGGGGATAAAATTGATTCTTTTGAAGAATGATATTTTCAAATAAACTAAACCGTTAAGCCGTTGAAACTTCATCATTAGTTGGGCATGTTTTTTTGCAGTTAATTAATTAATTAATTATAGTTTTGTCACAGATTTTGTGCTAGTTATGCTCAGTTCCATTTTGTGGAACGTTTTACTTGCACATGGTAATATTTTAGATGTTTTTAATTAGGATTCTGGTGTAAAGCTAAAAGCTAAAAGCTTTGCCTAAGGCATTTTTAAAGGAAATAAATTACTTATTTTTTAAAGTAAATTTAACTCAACCTGTAAACTTATCATATCTTTCAGGTATTCATGTCAAGAAACTGTAACAACAATGTTTGTTTGTTTTGTTTTTTTTCAGAAAATTTGTGCACATTGTTGGTTTTAATTTTGATTTTAGATTTTGGTGAATCAAAATATGACACGCTGTTTAGCAAAACTTGAAACTTCTTGGCATTTACAACAAATGTGTAACAGCCATGAAAAAGTCATTGTTTCACCCCAGAGACCAATTTGAGATTTCCATGTCACCATATGGAGCATTTTCTCTAGATTCTGATGAGAAAGATTAGGAACTACTCCTGTGAGTTAACCATTTGTAATCACACCAGCACCATGCTGCTCGGTTGAGCAGCTTGATGCATCTTTAAGATCAACATCTAGCTATTACACTTGCTAATAGTGGGACTCCACATGGTTCAGAAACAAATTTCAAATAGATCAAACCATCGCACCACCATTGAACGAACCATCGCACCACCATTAATCGGACCATCGCACCACCATTAATTTAACCAACGCACCACTGTTAATCGAACCTCGGCATTGCCACTGCTTTAACTTTACAGTCAAACTGAATTGCTTCAAATCTCCAACTTCATGAGTTCAAAATACACATACCTTGTGCATGCGTGCAAATGGTGCACCTAGTTTTTAGGTACAAGAACGTTTATGTGTAATAATTGCATCAGGAATGTACTTGATATCATAAATGAGGTTAACATGTTGCTTGGTTGTTCATCCATGATTCCTCGGTGTGTGGAATATGCCTTGAAGTCATCTGGTGTCTCTGGAGCCTTCAAGATTGTAGTCAGCTTTATCATGCTGTGAAAGGTCAAGGAAAACAAAAGCATAGAGGTAATATATTGGGGCTCATACAAAAAAGGAAAAGGTCAAATGAACCTGCCCTCCCCCTGGTGGTATCAAGTTGCCCTTGTCACCAGTGGCATAACCAGAAGTGTAGTTGGGTCTGGGGGGGGGGGTGGAAGGCCCCTTACCCCTACAGAATTTGATCAAAAAAGTGCACAACGGAATGGTCAATAGCCCCCCCCCCCCCAAAAAAAAAAAAAATTATGTCTTTGCCCCTGCTTGCCCCCAAAAATCAAATCCGATTTGCCTGAATAGTGATATCCAAACTGAAATTGATGTGTGTTTTTAGTAGATGAAGGCTTGAGAAGTTCAGCAAACTCTCTGGTTCTTCAGCATTTCAAAAAGAACATGTTATCCCTTAGTTTATGGGGTTACTTGAGGTAATAACAGTCTACGGGAGGAATTTTTAGTGAAAGCTTCTTGCGAAGGATATACTTTGCCAACTTGAATGAAGGCAATTTTAGACAATAACTGATAACCCTTTATTTCGTAAAATTACTAGTGCTTGTTAATAAAAACATGTTTTTGTTTTTTTAAATCTGTGATCAATCTGTAGGGACTAACCACTCATCTGGGTTTGGCTGGTGCCAGCATGGACTCCCCAGAGTGTTGTGGCATGTGGCGTAGGGGTGTTGTCTGTAATAGTGCTGCAAAAACAGCCCACTTTTTGATGTTAGTATAAAAACAGTAATGTCACCCACAGTGATTTGTACATACCTCAGTTGTAACCATCACATCTAAGTTCGTGATGGGTAAACATTGGGCTGATAACAGGCACTTCCAGGTCATAGGAATCTACTTTTGCGACAGGTAGATATCATCTACAGATGGCACGCCTTCAAAATACAAACAATTGACAATTATTTTACATTAAGTCAAACAAATATTATTCTAGCAAGGTATAGTTGGAATATGACTTTTACATTTTTCGTTTTAGTCTTTCAAGTATGCAAAGGAAATATCAAAAGATGACTGAAGTAGAACCATGAGATGTAAACATTTGGAAACAATATCATTCTTTATGTGGAGAGTTTTGTGTAGAAACCAAAGATTATAGAGCGCCGAGCGCCTTCGCCGCTCAATAATCTTTGGCCGAGCGCCTTCACTGCTCTATAATCTTTGGCCGAGGGCCTTCACTGCTCTATAATCTTTGGCCGAGGGCCTTCACTGCTCTATAATCTTTGGCCGAGCGCCTTCGCTGCTCTATAATCTTTGGCCGAGCGCCTTCGCTGCTCTATAATCTTTGGCCGAGCGCCTTCGCTGCTCTATAATCTTTGGCCGAGGGCCTTCACTGCTCTATAATCTTTGGCCGAGCGCCTTCGCTGCTCTATAATCTTTGGCCGAGGGCCTTCACTGCTCTATAATCTTTGGCCGAGCGCCTTCGCTGCTCTATAATCTTTGGCCGAGGGCCTTCACTGCTCTATAATCTTTGGCCGAGCGCCTTCGCTGCTCTATAATCTTTGGCCGAGCGCCTTCGCTGCTCTATAATCTTTGGCCGAGCGCCTTCGCTGCTCTATAATCTTTGGCCGAGCGCCTTCGCTGCTCTATAATCTTTGGCCGAGCGCCTTCGCTGCTCTATAATCTTTGGCCGAGGGCCTTCGCTGCTCTATAATCTTTGGCCGAGCGCCTTCGCTGATCTATAATCTTTGGCCGAGCGCCTTCGCTGCTCTATAATCTTTGGCCGAGCGCCTTCGCTGCTCTATAATCTTTGGCCGAGCGCCTTCGCTGATCTATAATCTTTGGCCGAGCGCCTTCGCTGCTCTATAATCTTTGGCCGAGCGCCTTCGCTGCTCTATAATCTTTGGCCGAGGGCCTTCGCTGCTCTATAATCTTTGGCCGAGCGCCTTCGCTGCTCTATAATCTTTGGCCGAGCGCCTTCGCTGCTCTATAATCTTTGGCCGAGCGCCTTCACTGCTCTATAATCTTTGGCCGAGCGCCTTCGCTGCTCTATAATCTTTGGCCGAGGGCCTTCACTGCTCTATAATCTTTGGCCGAGCGCCTTCACTGCTCTATAATCTTTGGCCGAGCGCCTTCACTGCTCTATAATCTTTGGCCGAGCGCCTTCACTGCTCTATAATCTTTGGCCGAGCGCCTTCGCTGCTCTATAATCTTTGATGGAAACTAATATTCTATAACAAAAGGGACGGTAATTGCACAAGACATTTTTTCCTAGAAAGAATTTGAAATTACTTTAATTAGCGGATCAAAATGCTGATTAAACCAGGAAAGGGTTGTCATTAAATTTTACAAAAGATTATATGTTTTTTTTTAAATGCATAATATTGTTTGCAACCTATACAAAAGAAGGTTATCTAAAAGACACTGTATCAGAAGAAGTTTTTTCGAACCTTCCATGTTTGATATTACTTAGTATATGCACACATGTTAATAATTTACCTTCTTACCAGAAACAGCGTTTTCATGCAAGGTTGATGTACAGGGCACAGACATCTACTTCGTTGATTGGTGGATCTCATTTCAGCTTTACTAGCTCTGGAACAGCAAAGTTAACAAATGGCTTAAATTTATTATATTATATTCAAATGGAATAACAGTCATTGTTTGTTTTTATTTTAGAAATGATTCAGCGGTTCAAATCAAAATTCAATGTGATCATTTTAGAGTAAGTAAAAAATAGAGCGAGAATTGCATTTTGACATTATATTAAAGGCATTCCGAATTGTACCCAATACCAATAGGCAGCGTCCGAGCGGTGCTACTGGGGGCTTGTTGGTGCAATTTCCCTCCCTCCCCCAGCCCCACCCCCCCAAAAAAAAAAAACCACATACACGTTGAAATTAAGTTTTTAATGGATTGATTTTGGCTTTCTTTTGATTCATAATAAACTTTGCAAAACAAAGTACTTTCCACACTACCATGTACTAATCACTCTTACCGATGTTTGTGGTACAATAGAAATCATATGTTGGATTCTCCCCCCCCCCCCGAAAAAAACCCCGACATTTCTTTTCTAGTAGTATCATCAAACTGTCCACCATCTCTTGATGCCCTTCAAATTAATAATAATGGTAGCCTAATAATGGTCATAAATTTACCTGTTGACGGAGAAGACATCCTTCAATCTTGATGTTGGGCAGCATGCGCATCATACATTTACTTCAGGAGAGGTAGATTTCATCTGACAATCGGAATGGCATGTCTGGAGCAAGCCTAACTGCAAACAGATTTAAAAAAAAAAACATTTTGTGAAAGAAAAAAAAGGGATGTGTTGTTGCTTTCCTTCAATTGCAGCAACAATTTTCTCCTACTATAGATAACTTGCAAATTACATAAATGATTAAATTAAAGACATGCACTAGGAATACACTTCGAGGTGTTTATAAGACTACATTGAATTAAATGCATGTTCCAACCAACCAGCCTTTCTTTGCTGACCGCGCCCCGTGCATCAATCAGTTTGGATAAAATGCCGTATCCGGCTGTCACTTTCCATGGAATTTAAGTAAACTTTGATCCTTACCTATCTGGAACTAGAAGGGTTGAAGAATGTACCCAGCTAGGAACAGGAAGTTTGAACAATTCTAAAGGGTTGAAAACGTTTTCATGGTCGCAGAGCAAGGACCCCCAAATCATCCTGTGTGAACAATCTTCGTTTCAAATGTGACGGCAGCTGCCGCGCGCGCGGTAATCTACAAGAGTTACAAAAAAATATATACGACCGCCCTCCCCCGGCGCCCGCTCTCCAGTCTTACCCTCCTTTTCGTTCTGCCAGTGACCCCTACATTGTTGTGCTCCCTGCCTGCATCACGCATTAATGGATACAGATTCACATACATCAAAAAGGCCCCAGACCTTTGGGCATGAACGCGCGAAAGTTCCGGCCGCGCGCTGAAATGTCCGCTTGGTTTTTCCTTTTAAAAGTTCAATAATTAGCGTTTTAGCTACTAATACCTGGAGAGGAATATTTAAAAAAGGGAAATTAAAGCCAACATCAATTAAAAAATCTAAAAAATCCCTTAGAAAGTGGCAGTCGGATATGGAAACTTTTCCAAAGCCTAGTTCAGAGACAAAAAGGATGAAAGTTTACCTGTGGAAGGCATCGGCAACAACCACTACGCCACCAGCCACACGGAGACAACATTGCTACGGACAGTCGACTCTCTCTCGGACTCTACTCTAGCTCTACCGGCGGCCAGCGCGCTGCACGGTAGCCCCGGTGGGTCGGTCGGTGGTGCCGAACGATTCTTTGTGGGTTTGTGTGGAGGGTGGACCCACCCATCACAGACAATGAAGCAGACAATACCTGTATTATCCTCTCGTAAAAGATCCAGAGACTGTCACACAAAATGGACAATACTAATTGAAAAACACTAGAATGGCGAATAATGCACGAACACACAGAAGCTGTGAAGGCGTCAAAAGCAGTGACCACATTGGGAGGGGGGGGGGGGGGCTAGGTGTGCATCATGCATGCAAAGAAGCTGGGATGACGTCAAAGCAGTGACCTCTGGGGGAGGGGTTACTGTTAGCTCTATAACGTCATTGGTCATTAGTTTGTTGATTGGCTAATCAGCAGCAATGCACAGACGGGGTGGAAGGCGGAGGGGCCGAGAATGTTTAATAGTAACGAGATTATTTAATATATTTAATTTTTCATCGTCTTACAGTCAGATGTTATGGTTTTATTTTTGTTTGAAGTAAATTTGTCACATATGCACAAAGTAAATTATTCATGTAGTAGCATTAAATTAACATGTGGCAATTTCTGTAGGCACCCCAATGAAAACCGGTTCTGTTTCGGCAAAACCTGGGTAAAAGAAAAGTAATAAATAAATGTAAAATAAATAAATAAAAAAAATTATAAAAAAAAAAAAAACCCCACAAAAATTCAGCTAATTAAGGACCAAACTCATCTGTATGTAGATATCACATTCATTAAAAAAGTTTTATTGGTATTTACAAACAAATTTACAATTTCTCCACTTCGATAAACTTTTGTTATTAAACCATTTAAACAAAATCAATTGTAAGCAAACTTAAAAAAGTAACATTAACTTTCTGTCCTGATTCTTTCTTTAAATTTTTAGTTTTCTACATTCCAATAATTTCTTGCATTAATGTTTTATTTTTAAGCATACCTAAACAAAATAATTTAAAATCATTAATTACAAATTACACGGTGTTTAAATCCCCAACTCAACACTGGTAAGAAGAAAAACATAAAATTTAATGTTCACAGATTTACATAATATACCATACACAATTAAAAGATAATGATGGTAGAAAACTTTCCATGAAATATTTCTGCCTGAAGTGTTATCATTTTTAAATAATAAATGAAACAAGATCCAAAATTAGTTTTCATCTCAGTAAGACGAAACTCTACCTATAGGAATGCATACAAAAATGCTGAGTGAATTTTTACTGTTTTTTTTCGCAAATGAAACAACGAAGTGAGCTGACATTTTCACAGATTGGTTTTGTTACAAATATCTTGATTTGTGCAAAGAATGGAAGCATTAACAGTCAGGTTACCAATGTTGAGCTGGGGCTTTCAAGGTGCTACCTCTTTCACAGAAAAATCCTATACATTGAACCCTTAGCTTTGACCTTTGCATCAAATCACTGAAGCCAAAGCTACAGGAGGTCACAAGAGGACCTCTTACGGCTGTATCTGAATTGGCGGCTGTGGCTACAGCTACGGCTACGGCTACAATTATTGCTAAGGGTGTTGCTAAGTACCGATACTTCCAATGCCAGATGATGCAGCAATCTAGTCATAGCCACAGTCTCAGCTTCCAATTCGGACACTGCCTAAGTTGGTATGACCCAGGGTAGGTCAAAGGTTAAAGTTCAATGCCCTGACTGGTTCAGGAAAGAGTGATGATAGAACACCTTTAAGGATTAAGAGATGCAAGGGAACTTAAAATAACTAAAATAAATCACACAAACTTTTTATGACATGAAAAAGATTACTAGAAAAAGATTTTTTTATACCCGACATTTTTATCAAAAAGGGTATTAAAATTTTGAAATTCACTAGTTAATTCGGCTCTCTTAATTCTTCAAATATTCCCCCCAAACAGACACCTAGATTCTTTATAATTTGTCCAAAATCAGTGGCAGATTTTTGGGGTATACTAGGTGGCAGCAAACCTACCAGGTCTCAGAAGAGT
Source organism: Marthasterias glacialis (assembly GCA_911728455.2). NCBI lineage: Eukaryota > Metazoa > Echinodermata > Asteroidea > Forcipulatida > Asteriidae > Marthasterias > Marthasterias glacialis. Next base: position 25,400,103 of record OU452225.1, read on the forward strand.
GTGCAGGCTTAAAACTATGTAACCATTGACAAATTACCTGTGTCTGCTGCCCTCTAGTGTCCCAAAATCTCCCACTGGGAACTGATGAGTGAACATCTAAACCTTTGGCAACATAAACCCAAAGCTGTTTCAAATGTTACTAAAATGGCAGTGTAAAGGACTGAATAACTCCTTTCATGTAAATACCAAACAAATCATAACATCTGACATAAGTTCCGCCAATCAAATGCAGAGGATCTCTACGTGAATTAAACAAAAGTAAACAGATAATCGGCCAAGGTGTACGAAACTGAAAGATACTTTATTCACCATGAAACAAGTCTGAGTGATGCTTTGTGCTGTTGGGTCTGGTTGGCTGCTGACAGTGTTCATGGATCATGTGTTGGGTCAGGAGGGAGTTGGCTGAAGGCCTCGTAGACATTCGCAGTGAAGTCTTTTACACAATTCATGAGTAGGAGCTCCTGCAGAAAGCCAAATTATCCAGGATTTGAATTTAATCAAAGGAACAAAAATGACTTCATTTCAATGATATAAAGTCAAGATTATCTCTAACTAAAATGTATTGACACAGGCCTGGAATGTCATCTTTGATAGGGCAAGGCCATTTTCATTTTGCAGGGGACACTTCTATTAGAAAATCTGAAAGTCTATTGGAAACTTGTTGCAGGGGCACCAAGGCCAAGACCAGGGCAACAGAGGCCATGGCCTCCGTGTAATTCCAGGCCTGATGCAAGCCTGAGACTTCACGGAGGCAACGGAGGCAATTGCCCTTGAAATGTTTCAAGAGAAGTTTACAATTTCCTCATAGATGTGCCCTTTATCAAGACGAGAATGCCTTGGTGCCCCTTGCCCTTTTAAAAACCAAGCAATCAGGCCTGCTGATGACCTCACATCCCTTGCATATGTCACCATCGCTGAAGTCAAACTATGGAAAAGTGCTCAGCCAATGTTGGTCTTCCTTTGACCTCCTGAGGGCGCTGTTTGAGGTTGTGGAGTCATTTTTTTATGCAAGGAATATAGCGTGTCGTGGCCAAGCGGTCTGGTGCTTGGACTCAAGTTCTGATGATATGATGATATGAATCATTAGAGTGTTGGTTTGATTCCTGGTCATGACACTTATATCCTTGAGCAAGGCACTGAAGTAAAACTGCTTCTCTTAACCCAAGTGTATAAATGGGAACCTGCGAGGGCTGAGATAGTGCTGTGTTTGATAAACACAACAGTGCTTAGCGCAAATTAAACAGCGCTTAGTGCTAATTTAAGCAGCCCTTAGTGCTAATTTAAGCAGCTTGGAGTTTTATACTCCTCAGGGATTTGAGAAAGTTTGAAGAATCGTCTAAGTTGTTGTTGTAAAGTGCCTTGATCTAGCTACTAGTCTAAGTTGTTGTTGTAAAGTGCCTTGATCTAGCTACTAGGAAGTGCTTTATTAGAACAAAGTTTTATTATTATTATTATTACTATTACATTATAAACCCATCCATCTTGTGTTTCTCCCATTCAAATCATTCTTATCAAAGCGAGGCTTGGTGTAGAAGCAGTATCCATGATTGGAATTGTAGACTATTACCTGTATGTAAGGATTAGGTGTGTCTCCACAGAGTGCATTAATCTGACCGTTGATAACTGGAATGATTTTTGCGAGTGGAAGATGGGCATCGATCAGGCTGAGAAGGAAAGAAAATCAGGAGAAAAAATTATCAAAAGAATCCAATTTAACATCAAATTAGAGGACTTTGGGTTCCGTGCATTACACAACACATGGGGCCTACGGCTTTACACCCCAACCAAAGGAAAAGGCAATAATGGTTTACTGTCTTGCTTAAGGACACAAGTGTCAAGACCGGGATTCTAACCAACACTCTGCTGATCAGAAACACCAGAGCTTGAGTCCGGTGTGCTAGACCACTCCGTGACGACACGCCATTATGTATTATTACATATTATAAAACATCATCATCATTAGTCAGTTGTGCTTGTAACAGTCATAAATATAACACGGAAGAAAACAAATCAAGTTAAATTGGAATCACACAAAACCCCCAACAGTGTCAAACCTCTGATTTAGAAAGTCTTTTGCCTTCAAGGCTGACAAACTCAGCTCTGAATCCTGCATATAGCCTCCATACTTTTTGGAACCTTTTTGGTACCGGTTCCAATTTTGGAACCGGGTAGCGCCGGGTTACTTCTGAAATCGCGGTACCGGTTCTAATTTTAGAACTGGGTAGAGCCGGGTATAAAAAACTGCTGGAACTGCGGTACCGGTTCCAATTTTGGAACCGGGTAGCGTCGGGTTACTTCTGATATCGCGGTACCGGTTCTAATTTTAGAACTGGGTAGAGCCAGGTAACTGCTGGAACCGCCCAACCCTACTCATCAAATCACACACAAATCCCCTAACAGCGTTTTAAAGTTCTATAAGACTTTACCTAGTATTGGATGCTATTTCTACCGAGGAGTCTGATGAAGGTCTGAAAAAGTCAGCCATGTTGTCGAGCACTCGGCTGAAGCCGATGTCCAGGCAGGTATTGAGAACACTGTGGAAGTCTGAACTGCATGGATCAAAAGTGAAAGAAAAATAATAATAATAAAACAAGTGCAAAACCCAAACATAAATAAGTATTCCAACCTTTCTCTGTTAACTAATTGCCACCGGGATTCTTTTATTTTTGCCCCGTCAGCAGGGGATGAAGATACAAAGGAAAGAGTATATTTGGTCTTGTGATAATATTTTGGGTCCAGTGAAAGTCCTTGGCCAAATTTCACAGAGCTGTTTTAGCAGACAAAAATACTTCTGCTAAGCAGACTAAGCAGGAAACCAGTTTCAAATGGTACATGTCATATGGTATTTTGGGGTGGTGACTATTTTCTGGTAAGCACCATTCCTCAGCAGGTAAATGTTATTGAGCCCCGAGTCCAAGACACATGGCCTTGTGAAGCTTTTCTTGAATTCAATCTCTGACAAGACTCACAGCAAGGTTCCCACCCGAGCAATATGCCTCTGATTTTTTTTCACAGGACTCAGGAAAGTACTGAGCCGGCAATCGAGCCATGGTTCCGTGTTTAGTACCACTCTTATGCCATAAGTAACAGCCGATGTTTTGCAATAGACCGATCCATTAAGCCCCCCCCCTAAACATATTGACCAATCACAGCATTGGCTAAATCACGACTGTACACGTGGGCAGCACAATATGTGTCTCTCCAATGCCACACTGCAGGACATGAACGCTCGCGCTGTAAGTAGGTGCACGCATGTTTACATTTTCTAATAGGATTTTTATCGTATCGGACTTTTGTCGGACTTCCGATGGCATACCCAAGGCTGTGATTGGTCAACACGTATGGGGCGGGGCTTAATGGATTGGTCTATTCACGTTGTACATGTGACATGGTAGTTTGGCCGGTAACCTTATTCTGGTAAGCATATTTTGTTGTGCTTAGCTATGATATTAGCCCCTGGTCTGAATGTTACTCACTCTTTCTTTCTTGCTGCTCAGCCCCAAGGCGATGTCTCTAGCCCGTCTTAGCTCCTCTGTGGTCTGCTCTCTCTTGTGATTGGATGCTCTGGCGAGATTCTCCTCTTGTTTGAGAAGGGTCACTTTAGCATTGAGGAGATTCAGTAATTCCAAACCCAGATCCTGATTTCTGCTCACCTGTGAACGATGTGAAGCAACGGAAAAGGGTAAGTCTCTTTAATGGGCAACATTTAGTATAAAAGTTGGGCCATTTACACAATAAAATGTGGTGCAAGTGGACTTACACAGTAGCATAAAGTTTCATGAAATCAACCCCAGAACCGGAAAATTCCCAGATATGCAAATCTCACTATCTCTCTGTTTAAATCAGAGGAATATTGGCTTAATTTGTCCACCTGGTCCGGATTTTTGATCGTCTTTTTAATACTTAGTTTTTATATTGTACACATGTCATATTAGTTTTGCCCTGTGATGCCACCCACCATGTTTTGTGAAAGAAAGTCTGATTTGGTCATGTGCATTACAGCGCTCAATCTGGATAATCCATCTCATACATATTCATGAGCTATGACTATTTAATGTTGAATATTTATGAGCTCAATGACATCAACGACACCAGATCAGTCGGGCTTAAACTAACCTTTAACCTCTCCTCTTCATTCGGGATCAGTTTGGATGCCATATCAGTCTTTGCCATGGCAACATCACCAAGACGACTCTGGAGTTGGTCAAGTTTCCTCCTCAAGTATCCCTCCTCCTCCTTCAACTTCATCTGGAGTTCAGAAACGAAGAGGACATCACCGGAGTGATCAAACCCTAAAAGGAAAAAAGGCAGTTAGAGTCGTCACAGAATTATATAATTTGCTTTTCTCTCTTCACTGTTGTCGTTTCACGGGTAAACTCAAAATATGCGGCCTCCTTTTAAGGCACACAGTAGTCCCCACAAATTCTGAAGTTTACTCCGCGGTACTAGAATAAATAGCAGGACAAGTTCTCACAAAAACTACACAGCAAAAATATACAATTGGTGTTACCGCAAACCGAATATTATATCTTAGTGCTTTGTCTTTCTGGTAATGAAACCAAGGGACCCTCAAAACGACTAGCAATTTGACCTGTAGGCTTGAAGATACCTAAGCCCTCTATATGTAGAGAAGATGACAAAGAAATATTGGTTTAGATGTGCGAGGAAAACCCAAAGTTGGGAAAACTCACGCAATCAGGTACATGTAGGGACTTGCAAGGCTCCAGTCCACGAATTGAACCAGGGTCCACAGAGGTGAAAGGGAGAGTAGAAAACTAGAAAACCACAACAGACAACATAAATGCCTGAACCTTATAATCAATAAGCTTTTATTTATATCTAAACTACAATAAACAAATCCAATCCAGTCAACCCTGCCTCCATACGTGTTGACCAATCACAGCTTTGGGTACGCCACCGAAAGTCCAACAAAAGTTCGACACGATAAATATCCTATTAAAAATTGTAAGCATGCTTGCGCATACTTATAGCGCGCGCATTTATGTTGTGCAGTGTGGCATTGAAGAGATGCACATTGTGCTGCCCACGTTTACAGTGGTGATGTAGCCATGCTCTGATTGGTCAATATGTTTAGGGGGCGGGGCTTAATGGCTCGGTCTAATATAACCAATCTTATGATCAACCTACAATGTACAAGACTTACCTTGGATGATTATGAGCGTTGAAAGAAGCATACGATGAGGAACTTTCACTACCTGGGGATGGACAAGTCCTCCCAAGGACTGTAACATTCATTGCTACAACCTATCAATCAACAAATTTAATAGCCTAATTAGTATTACATTTAATAGGAATTGAAATCAGAAGTATTGGAATAAAAATGGTTGTACCCAAATTCACGAGCTATGGCTGGAAATAACATGTGTGCCTAGATGCAAGTCGCTAGCTAGTGGCTGCAGTCAATTCCTGTATTAAAAAAAATAGAGTATGCACAGCTGTTGTAAAGGGCAAAATTAGCATTTTAGCTATCATACCAATTCCATGAGAAAATTATTTAAAACTGGAAATAAAGCCCAACATCCATCAAAAAATATTTAAAAATCCCTTAGAAAGTGGCAGTCGGATATGGAAATTTTCCCCCGATCGGAAACCGGTTGCACCAGTCACGATAATTAGTTTTCCGTCAATGCAAAATATGAATATTGAGGAAGTATATAGAGGCATTGTTGTACCTTCTCAGTAGTATACTTACCAGATTTACTTTTACCTCTTGAGGTGTATTTTTCTTCAATAAAATCTCTCCGCAGGCGACCAAAGCGTCAGTCTCCTTGCCGATGACATTCTATCTATGACGACCTCCAAAATAATGTCACACAGCGCCCTCTGTTGATAGTCCTTTTTCTATCAAAACGCTAAATATTAATATTCAAAAATACTTTAAAAGTAGGGCCTACTTCGAAGTCTCACAGCATTATAAAATAAAAAAAGATATTCATTGAGTCCTAAACATCCACCCTCTGGTCAATTTGACGCGGGTAGTCCCAAGGCCCGTCGTGTTATTCTCCGTTCTAGTAAAAGCACACTTGTGTAAAATAATTTCAAAACGTCCGAGCATGTCGATCTTGAAAAATGGTCCTACACCTACGAGCAAATAGGACCATTTTTTCAGGGCTCATGTCAGCAAAAATACCAAGTTAGAAGCCAACAACCCCCAGGTCAGAATTGTGCAAAGTTTCTTACACTGTAACCCTTTTAGTTGGCTCTCAAACCCAATAAAACAAACAACATTAAGCACAGGGGGGGGGGGGGGGGAGCTTGAACGAGCAGGCATTACTAAACTCGCATTCTTCAGTATCTAAACATTAATTTATGGGACAATGCTAGTGGTCTCGTCTTTAATCACCTTAATTTTTTTCTTTTGATTTTTTGGATTTTTTTGGCAAGTTTTCTCTTGAAACTTGATTTTTTTTATTGTATTTTTCTTCACATTCCTGGTTTCCGATTTTTTTTTAATGGAAAAGGGGTCCAAAAACTTGTTTTGGGATGTCGTTTGGGGGAAAAGTGCATGTAAAAATTATGGTAAGCGTGGAAAAGCTATGTTGCCTGAAATATGTAAAAACTATGGTAAGCGTGAAAACGCTATGTTGCCTGAAATGCTCAATTCACGACACTGTATAACACACTGCCTCCCAAAATAGCGCCACCAAGATTATTGTGTTCATGACGTCAGGTAAACTGGGTTAGTAATAGTCACATTTGAACTAAACTGTGTGGATGCCCGCATACCATCGTTTAGAAGACTTAGTTTTTACCGCAACTGCAAACCTTGAAGTAATTTTGTTGAATACTTGGTTATGTTCTCTGCGGTGATAATAGGTTAAATCAAAAATAAATCCAACCAAACTAGGCGTGTGTTCCCTCTTTGAATTATAGACGTATGGCTCTTTATTACAAACCGTCTTTGTATCTTAAATTTGGTTAACGTTAACATGCGACCAACACTATTCAAAAAATAAAGACAACTATATCTACAAAGTACAGTGTAAAAGTGCAGAAAGACTTATTACTTTAGAACATTCTTAAATTGACGTTAAATTTATCATGAAAGCTCCGTGTACATCATGACATTTTTGTTTGATATAGTAATACGTAATTAGACAATGGTATTAAACAATTAAATATAAACTGGAACATCACTTTAATTTTTACTAAAAGTCTACCTTGTTTAGACTGATAAATGACACAAAACCACTTTGTAACTATAATGAGTTATTATGTAGGGGGATTTGGGTGCCAGTTTACATCAGGAAAATGAAGAATGTGTTGCTTCAACACGACAAAGGGAATGAGGGGCGGATTGAAGATTTGGTTTATTGGCAGAAGCGATTATGACTGGTGTGTATGGAAAGTGGGAAGAAATACCGGAGTGACTCTGTGGTAGGGGATTTTTTTTCAACAATGGAGGTGAGGTTTAACTATGCAGGGGATACTCTGAGGGACTCAGTGGAAGACCCATTTTAAACTGGAAGGAATACGGGTTTGTATTCTGATTTTGGTCGGGTGGTATCGATGGATGTATTTGTGGTAATAAAAGGCAGTGTCCGAATCAGCAGCTACTATTACGGCTACGGCTACGGCTACGGCTGGATCGTCGAATCATCATGGGATGAGGTATAGGCCGTACATAGCAACGACCTTAGCATAAGCCATAGCCATAGCCGCAGTAGCAGCCAGTTCGGATACGGCCTTGGCGTCCAGTTTATCCAAAGACGCCACAAGACGTCTGCGTAAATCACTGTTTCAGATGGTGATGGAGGTTGGTTAGGCGCCATCTTGATTCTCGTCTAATGCAAATCCAAATCTGTGCTATAGACCTCAGATTATTGGTTGCCATCACCACTCTGCATAGTCAGTGGTGAAGAGATTAATGATCTTCGGGTTGGGAATGGGCATTTTCCTGGATAGGGGTTGGCATCAGCATTGCGATGCGGGGAAGGAATGCTATCCGGTCACCATAATGGTTTTTCGTAATGTGGACTTGGATCAGTCACCTCCGCTCTAGGCACCATAGGACCAGAGTTAGAATCGCCTGGTCCGGATATGGTGGTGGCGTATACATGTACATTGTCACGTCCTTCTGGTGTTGAGTGAAGATTCTCTCCGTGTTCGTTGAAACTTACGGTAACATGCTCAAGTCTATCAAGTGTCAGTTCAGTGTTAGTTTGGTTGATGTCTTGAGTGGATTGTCGCGATTTGAGGTCTGAGCTGCCGGAGAGTCGTTTACGGCATATAAAGATCAATATTAGGAGCAGAAGAAATGCGGCTACTCCCCCGGCGGCTGCTCCAATAACGACGGCAGAGCTTAACGGAGGTGGATGGGATGATGTTGATGATCCTACCGTAGATGAAGTTGGTGTTGTATTTGGAGCAGATGTGGGTTTTGTCACTGGTTCTCTCACTGTCAACGGCCCGATTTTACAAGTACGTGTCATATTGGCGTAAATCATGGATGAGATTATGCATTCGAATTCAGTACCGTTATCAGAACCATTCACTGTCAAATATAATGTCCTAACGACTGTATCGATATCATCGTTGATTACTGATGTCCATGCGGAGTATCTGGTAGTCTGTATCGTGGAATTGATCGTCATTGAGACTTTTCCGTGACTGCTCTCAGATGAACACGTCATATGTAACTCTGTCCCTGCGTCTACTGTAATAGGTCCAGCAGGGGAGCACATAGGAAAGGACTCGTTGGGAAAGTAAAACACTGAAAGTGTTAAACTGGAGCTATTTACGATGATCCTGCCTCCGGTTTGAATGGGCTCATAGATAGTACAGACATATTCACCAGCATCACCCCTCACCGCACTGTCGATGTCAATGTCTTCAATAATAATAATTTTCTGATTAAAAGTGAAAAACGATGAAATGCGCAAGAATCTTCCATTGTTCGCAGTTCCAGTGGCATTATCCCATGCCAGTGGCGGCAATGGGTCCCTAGTGCTCCACTCCACAATAGTGTCGATTGACAGGAGGTTTGTAGCTACACACCTCAATTTAACATACTCACCCTCCTTAACACCATCGACCTTTGTGTTATTGATATTATACGCAGACACTCTTGGTTGAGCAGTGACAACCATCAGAAATCCGCCTGCATCAATTGAACACCAGACAAACACCAGCAAAATAGACATCGAGATCCTTCCAGCCATCGTATTACTACTTTTCAAACAAGTCGGTTAACTCATTAATTATTCTGGAAGAAAAATATGTCTGTAGATGAAGAAAGGAAATGTTGTTGCACGAAGTAGCTTGTTCACGCACACGCCTTGTGGTGTAGTGATCAATGCAAAACATCATATTTGACTATACTTCCTTGTGCAGTTATCACACGTCAATGAACTTCAACAAAAACCAGAACTCTTGGTTTCCATGTTTGAAGTCTTGTGTTGGTCATAATGTCGTAGTTCAACTATTTACAATACAGCTGAATAATCCATAACAATAACAAAATAAATTGCACAGCATCGAATTTAAAACGTTGGGTCAACCTCACTGACTTTACTATTTGAAAGCTCAAAATTGCTTTAGTAAAGATGAAGAAAAAAAGATTGAACAAAATATGAAAGGGTAGTACATTAACACTGCATGTTAAAAAGACGGGACTGCTAGCATTAGCATGATGCCCCCATAAATGTTTAGATACTGAATAATGCGAGTGTGCTTAATGTTGTTTGTTTTATTATAGAAATATTATTCGATTGTAGTATACTTAAAAACAGATTTACTTTTACCTCTTGAGGTGTATTTTTCTTCAATAAAATCTCTCCGCAGGCGACCAACGTCAGTCTCCTTGCCGATGACATCCTATCTATGACGACCTCCAAAATATGTCACACAGCGCCCTCTGTTGATAGTCCTTTTTCTATCAAAACGCTAAATATTCAAAAATACTTTAAAAGTACTTCGAAGTCTCACAGCATTATAAAATAAAAAAGATATTCATTGAGTCCTAAACATCCACCCTCTGGTGAATTTGATGCGGGTAGTCCCAAGGCCTGTCGTGTTATTCTCCGTTCTAGTAAAAGCACACTTGTGTAAAATAATTCCAAAACGTCCGAGCATGTCGATCTTGAAAAATGGTCCTACACCTACGAGCAAATAGGACCATTTTTTCAGGGCTCATGTCAGCAAAAATACCAAGTTAGAAGCCAACAACCCCCAGGTCAGAATTGTGCAAAGTTTCTTGCACTGTAACCCTTTTAGTTGGCTCTCAAATCCAATAAAACAAACAACATTAAGCACAGGGGGGGGGGGGGAACGTTAACGAGCAGGCATTACTAAACTCGCATTATTCAGTATCTAAATATTAATTTTTGGGACAATGCTAATGGTCTCGTCTTTTAATCACCTTAATTTTTTTCTTTAATTTTTTTAAATTTTTTTGGCAAGTTTTCTCTTGAAACTTGATTTTTTTTTATTGTATTTTTCTTCACATTCCTGGTTTCCGATTTTTTTTTTAATGGAAAAAGGGTCCAAAAACTTGTTTTGGGATGTCGTTTGGGGGAAAAGTGCATGTAAAAACTATGGTAAGCGTGGAAACGCTATGTTGCCTGAAATATGTAAAAACTATGGTAAGCGTGAAAACGCTATGTTGCCTGAAATGCTCAATTCACGACACTGTATAACACACTGCCTCCCAAAATAGCGCCACCAAGATTACTGTGTTGATGACGTCAGGTAAACTGGGTTGGTAATAGTCACATTTGAACTTAACTGTGTGGATGCCCGCATACCATCGTTTAGAAGACTTAGTTTTTACCGCAACTGCAAACCTTGAAGTAATTTTGTTGAATACTTGGTTATGTTCTCTGCGGTGATAATAGGTTAAATTAAAATAAATCCAACCCAACTAGGCGCGTGTTCCCTCTTTGAATTATAGACGTATGGCTCTTTATTACAAATCGTCTGTGTATCTTAAATTTGGTTAACGTTATTAAACATGCGACCAACACTTAAAAAAAAATAAAGACAAATAATCTACAAAGTACAGTATAAAAGTGCAGAATAACTTATTACTTTAGAACATTCTTAAATTGACGTTCAATTTATCATGAAAGCTCCGTGTACATCATGATATTTTTTTGTTTGATGTAATGCATAATTAGACAATGGTATTAAACAATTAAATGTAAACTGGAATATCACTTTAACTTTTACTAAAAGTCTACCTTGTTTAGACTGATAAATGACACAAAACCACTTTGTAACTATAATGAGTTATTATGTAGGGAGGATTTGGGTGCCAGTTTACATCAGGAAAATGAAGAATGTGTTGCTTCAACACGACAAAGGGAATAAGGGGTGGATGAAGATTTGGTTTATTAGCAGTAGGCCCTATAGGGCTCAGAAACGATCATGTGGTATGTATGGAAAGTGGGAAGAAATACCGGAGTGACTCAGTGGTGGGGGATTTTTTTTAACAATGGAGGTGAGGTTTAACTATGCAGGGGATACTCTGAGGGACTCAGTGGAAGACCCATTTTAAACTGGAAGGAATACGGGTTTGTATTCTGATTTTGGGTGGGTGGTATCGATGGGGTCGGTAAGCGGTTCAGTTGAGATGTATTTGTGTTAATAAAAGGCCGTGTCCGAATTAGCAGCTATTACGGCTACGGCTACGGCTGTATCGTCGAGTCATCATGGGATGAGGTATAGGCCGTACATAGCAACGACCTTAGCAACAGCCATAGCCATAGCCGCAGTAGCAGCCAGTTCGGATACGGCCTTAGCGTCCAGTTCATCCAAAGACGCCACAAGACGTCTGCGTAAATCACTGTTTCAGATGGTGATGGGGGTTGGTTAGGCGCCATCTTGATTCTCGTCTAATGCAAATCCAAAGCGTGTGCTATAGACCTCAGATTATTGGTTGCCGTCACCACTCTGCATAGTCAGTGGTGAAGAGATTTATACAAGAAAATGATCTTCGGGTTGGGAATGGGCATTTTCCTGGGTAGGGGTACTGGCATCAGCATTGCGATGGGGGAGAAGGAATGCTATCCGGTCACCATAATGGTTTTTCGTAAAGTGGACTTGGATCAGTCCCCTCCGCTCTAGGCACCATAGGACCAGAGTTAGAATCGCCTGGTCCGGATATGGTGGTGGCGTATACATGTACATTGTCACGTCCTTCTGGTGTTGAGTGAAGATTCTCTCCGTGTTCGTTGAAACTTACGGTAACATGCTCAAGTCTATCAAGTGTCAGTTCAGTGTTAGTTTGGTTGATGTCTTGAGTGGATTGTCGCGATTTGATGTCCGAGCTGCCGGAGAGTCGTTTACGGCATATAAAGATCAATATTACGAGCAAAAGAAAAGCGGCTACTCCCCCGGCGGCTGCTCCAATAACGACGGCAGAGCTTGACGGAGGTGGATGGGATGATGTTGATGATCCTACCGTAGATGAAGTTGGTGTGGTATTTGGATCAGATGTGGGTTTTGTTACTGGTTCTCTCACTGTCAACGGCCCGATTTTACAAGTACGGGTCATATTGGCGTAAATCATGGATGAGATTATGCATTCGAATTCAGTACCGTTATCAGCACCATTCACTGTCAAATCTAATGTCCTAACGATTGTATCGATATCATCGTTGATTACTGATGTCCATGCGGTGTATCTAGTAGTCTGTATCGTGGAATTGATCGTCATTGAGACTGTTCCATGACTGCTCTCAGATGAACACGTCATATGTAACTCTGTCCCTGCGTCTACTGTAATAGGTCCAGCAGGGGAGCACATAGGGAAGGACTCGTTGGGAAAGTAAAACACTGAAAGTGTTAAACTGGAGCTATTTACGATTATCCTGTCTCCGGTTTGTATGGGTTCATAGATAGTACAGACATATTCACCAGCATCACCCCTCAGCGCACTGTCGATGCGAATGTCTTCAACAATAACAAATGTTTCATTAAAAACAAAAATAGGCGATTTAATGCGCAAGAATCTTCCATTGTTCGCAGTTCCAGTAGCATTATCCCATGCCAGTGGCGGCAATGGGTCCCTTGTGCTCCACTCCACAGTGTGATTTGACTGGAGGTTTGTAGCTACACACCTCAATTTAACATACTCACCCTCCTTAACACCATCGACCATTGTGTTATTGATATTATACGCAGACACTGCTGGTTGAGCAGTGACAACCATCAGAAATCCGCCTGCATCAATTGAACACCAGACAAACACCAGCAAAATAGACATCGAGATCCTTCCAGCCATCGTATTACTACTTTTCAAACAATTCGTTAACTCATTTATTATACTGGAAGAAAAATATGTCTGTAGATGAAGAACGGAAATGCTGTTGCACGAAGAAGCTTGTTCACACTCACACCTTGTGTGAAGTGATCAATGCAAAACATCATATTTGACTATACTTCCTTGTGCAGTTATCACACGTCAATGAACTTCAACAAAAACCAGAACTCCTGGTTTCCATGTTTGAAGTTGGTCATAATGTCGTAGTTCAACTATTTACAATACAACTGAATAATCAATAACAATAGCAATATACATTGCGCAGCATCGAATTTAAAACGTTGAGTCAACCTCACTGACTTTACTATTTGAAAGCTCAAGATTGTTCGTAAAGATGCAAATTAAGAATGACAAAAATATGAAGAGTAATTACATTAACACTGCATATTAAAAAGACGGGACTGCTAACATTACCATGATGCCCCCATAAATGTTTAGATACCGAATAATGCGAGTTTACTAATGCCTGCTTGTTTACATAGCATGTGCTTAATGTTGTTTGTTTTATTATAGAAATATTATTTGATTGTAGATGGTATTAAACAATGGAGCACGTGTCAAAAAGTATGAAAATGTATAACCCCATTTATATTATTATTACAATCATTGGGAGAAATCTCCACTGTAGAAAAATGAATGTCCGTACTCGCCCAGTCAACTCAATTCATACATGATGAAATTTCCATAGTTTACCGTATGTATAAAATGTATGTTTGTTATGGACTCTTCTAGCAGGTAATGATATCCCTAAAAATGTTATGGGACATTAGTTACTCGATTGTTGTTCTGTGATTTAAAAAAAAACTTTATAGGAAATGCAAACTTAAAACGACCATGCAAAAATAATAATAGCATGTCATTCCCTTCTTTGCATTTTGCCTCTCATTGGCGCACGAGGGCGCTCTTCATTGACACACGACTCGGTAGCTCCATATCGTCTTGTAGGATTTGTTAGGATTCGTTAACTGACTCAATTACTCACATTCAGTGATTCATAACCTTTATTTTGATAGTTTACTCCCTTTAATTGCATCGAAATTAACAAAGTTATCAATAATTTTAAAGAATCATTTACTACTGCAGCTTAACATACACGTGGTGACTTCAAATGAATTCTGTTTGCATCGTGCCTCAAGGGTAATTTTTCCCCCAAACGGTTTCCTATTTTCTGCAGATGTATATTCATGAAACGCGTCTTGATCGAGCTATTTTGTGGTGTGCGTCGATAGTCTTGTGACTACGATGGTACGAATCCCAGTATTTTGAACCGACGTTTGTTTCAATCCTATATAATTGTAGATAGATACCATAAAACTAACCTCTTAAAAATGTTGTCTCCAAAGATGTTGGCGTTCTTGAAATATCGGCGAAAATCTGGAGCGGTTACTTTCATGTAGAATGATCCGTAAAAGCTGAAACTGGGTGTTATTCAGTGAAAAGGGGTTCATGTCTGAAGTCTTTTTCAGATTAACATCGAGAAATTACCTCTTTCTTAAAAAACTACGTAACTTCAAAGGGAGTTGTTTCTCACAATGTTTTATTAAACTATCAACAGCGTGTTGCTCCTTGCCAATTAAAGTTTTGTGGTCATTATTTTTTGGAGTATAAAATATATCCCCAGCCTTTTAATGCAATGAAACAAGGATGAGTGACACATACCGGAAACTTGTTCTACATAGTGTTGTAATTAAATTTATATTATATGTAGGCCAATTGGTTTTTCTTGAGCACCATCTACTCACCCCCCCCCCACCCCACACACACACTAAAAACTGAAGAATCTACAACCCATTGTCAAAGATCGTCTTCTGTGTGCCCCACGTGCCAGCCTCGCTATGGGAAGCGCGCCGTGTGGAGAGCTCTCAATACGTCCAAAATATTCCATACTGGAAAGATTTGACAGCCAATTAAATAGGAATCAGAAGAGAGGCTAGGATTCGAACCGGTAACCTTCGGAATCGTAGTCAAGAGACTGTTGACGCATTCCCTCAAATTAATTTGTTCGAAAAAGAGTTTTCATTACTTTATATAAATTGCTAACAATTTAATGGAAACCGTTAAAGGGAAAAATGCATGCGGGGCACGATGAAAACAGAACTCATTTGAAGTCACCACGTGTACCTTGCAGATGCAGTAGTAAATGATTCTTTAAAATTATTGATAACTTAGTTAATCTTGATGCAATTGAAGGGAGTAAACTCTCGAAATAAAGGTTATGAATCACTGAATGTGAGTAATTGAGTCGGTTAACGAATCCCTACAAATCCTAACAAGACGATTACCGAGTGATGTGTCAACGAACAGCGCCCTCGTGCGCCAAGGAGAGGCAAAATGCAAAGAAGGGAATGGCATATTATTTGCGTGGTCGTTTTTTAGGTTTGTATTTCCTTTTTTTTTAAAATCACACAACAACAATCGAGTAACAACTATCCCATAACATTTTACCATTTAGAAGAGTCCATAACAAACATAGTTTTATTGATGTGGTAAACTATGGAAATTTCATCATGTATTAGATGGAGTTCAGACTCGGCGAGTACGGACATTTCAATTATTTATTTTTTACAGGGAAGATTTATCCTGGTGATTGTAATAATAACAATAAAAATGGGGTTATATATTTTCATACTTTTTGACATGGCCCAGAACACGTGCTCCATTGTTCAATACCATCTACAATCGAATAATATTTCTATAATAAAACAAACAGCATTAAGCACAGGCTATGTAAACAAGCAGGCATGACTAAACTCGCATTATTCAGTATCTGAACATTTTGGGGACATCATGCTAATGCTATAGCAGTCCTAATGTAATTACCCTTTCATATTTTTTTCATTCTTTATTTTCATCTTTACTAACAATCTTGAGCTTTCAAATAGTAAAGTCAGTGAGGTTGACTTAACGTTTTAAATTCGATTATGTGCAATGTATTGTTATTGCTATGGATAATTAAGCTGTATTGTAAATAGTTGAACTGCGACATTATGACCAACACATGACTTCAAACATGGAAACCAGGAGTTCTGGGTTTTGTTGAAGTTCATTGACGTGTGATAACTGCACAAGGAAGTATAGTCAAATATGATGTTTTGCATTGATCAGTACACACAAGGTGTGAGTGTGAACAAGCTACTTCGTGCAACAGCATTTCCGTTCTTCATCTACAGACATATTTTTCTTCCAGATAATGAGTTAACCGACTTGTTTGAAAAGTAGTAATACGATGGCTGGAAGGATCTCGATGTCTATTTTGCTGGTGTTTGTCTGGTGTTCAATTGATGCAGGCGGATTTCTGATGGTTGTCACTGCTCAACCAGCAGTGTCTGCGTATAATATCAATAACACAATGGTCGATGTTGTTAAGGAGGGTGAGTATGTTAAATTGAGGTGTGTAGCTACAAACCTCCAGTCAAATGACACCATTGTGGAGTGGAGCACTAGGGACCCATTGCCGCCACTGGTATGGGATAATGCTACTGGAACTGCGAACAATGGAAGATTCTTGCGCATTAAATCGCCTATTTTTGTTTTTAATGAAACATTTGTTATTGTTGAAGACATTCGCATCGACAGTGCGCTGAGGGGTGATGCTGGTGAATATGTCTGTACTATCTATGAACCCATACAAACCGGAGGCAGGATCATCGTAAATAACTCCAGTTTAACACTTTCAGTGTTTTACTTTCCCAACGAGTCCTTTCCTATGTGCTCCCCTGCTGGACCTATTACAGTAGACGTAGGGACAGAGTTACATATGACGTGTTCATCTGACAGCTGTCGTGGAACAGTCTCAATGACGATCAATTCCACGATACAGACTACCAGATACACCGCATGGACATCAGTAATCAACGATGATATCGATACAGTCGTTAGGACATTAGATTTGACAGTGAATGGTTCTGATAACGGTACTGAATTCGAATGCATAATCTCATCCATGATTTACGCCAATATGACACGTACTTGTAAAATCGGGCCGTTGACAGTGAGAGAACCAGTAACAAAACCCACATCTGATCCAAATACAACACCAACTTCATCTACGGTAGGATCATCAACATCATCCCATCCACCTCCGTCAAGCTCTGCCGTCGTTATTGGAGCAGCCGCCGGGGGAGTAGCCGCATTTCTTCTGCTCGTAATATTGATCTTTATATGCCGTAAACGACTCTCCGGCAGCTCGGACCTCAAATCGCGACACTCCACTCGAGACATCAACCAAACTAACACTGAAATGACACTCGATAGACTTGAGCATGTTCCGGTAAGTTTCAACGAACACGGAGAGAATCTTGACCCGATACCAGACGGGTTACAGGACAATGTCATATACAATGCCCACGTCGTATCCGGACCAGGCGATTCTAACTCTCGGGCGACTGATCCAATTCCAATATACGCAAACTCAATCCGTGCGCAAACTCGACGGACTGCGCATGAAACGACGAAGCAACAACCAGACCTGTCCAATAAATCTACAACAGAGCAAAGGTACAACAATCCTGCACATGGTTTTAGTGTCCCGGGCGAAACGACACCTCCCACTGGCTCTGGGGACGGCATATACACACCCATCAAACCGATGGCTTTGGTTGAACCATTTCAACACACTGAGCCCGAAACGTCCACACCACCAGAGCCCAACAACAGCACCGGGAGCAATCATGACCACGTGGCACCCTCCCCCACGCCCCCAAGATATACCGACACCTCTAACCAGGAAAACACCAATTCCCAATTCGATGAAACTTTTTATTCCCAAATCTTTCAACAAATGAGTGAGCAGAGTAACAATGACAACCAAGAATCTGAAGATCCCACCGATTTGGATTTGCAATCAGAGGAGAATCAAGATGGCGCACACCGACCTCCATCGCCATCCGAACCACCCATATACGCGACAGTTATCAAAAAGTAACATTTATTAAGGTTGTATCACATGTCATCGGAACGACAAAGACTTATAAACACCAAGGTAAACAATTCCTCTTGTCACACATCCCATCAATACCACCCGCCACAAATCAGAGTCCAACCCTCGTATCCCTACTGAAAACATTCTCTCTTCACGCCGGCGAAGTATTTTTTTTTCGTCCAGATTCTGTAAATATCCCCTCCCTTTAAAACAATCCGCAAAAATCCCACGATTTTTGAATTATTTGCAGAGGAATAAATGCTGCGTTAGATTAGCTATTTCTACGTATCATCACAGTTAGCCTTTTTCGATATGGTGGAAGTAATAGGGGTGCACTGTTTGGTTTGAGTGTACACAGACAAATTTACCCAAACCTAATAGTGTCTTGGTATTGTGTCCACCATATGTCATAATTGCTTATTATTGGAGTCTGGCTGGTTATTAAGTCACATAAGTCTTTATAAACGGTGGCGGTTATTCATTGTGATTAAAAAAAAAATGGTTTTCAAGCAGAACATACTTGAACCAGAGTATATCTGACAATAGTGTCGTGACACAATTTTCAACGTGCTGAGGTAAAATGACACTCACATCATATCACCGTACATAAAATATCACGAGTAAAAAGTACTGTTGTGTCATTTTCTTGTAATTTTACGGTGTACCAGCTTTTAATGTACCAATATTTTTTTAAATGTATATATCACATTTATGTTATAACAAAATAGTTAGCATTTATGTACACTGAGCTTTCGTCGTAAGCAAATTTTGTAATTATGCAGCTGGATAGTTTGATTGAAATTTAAAGCCCCAGCTCAACATTTGTAAACTGGCTGTAAATACTCCCATTCTTTGCAATTTGTAATAAAACCAACCTGTGAAAATGTCAGCTCATTTCGTTGTTTCATTTGCGAGAAAACAGTAAAAATACATTCATCATTTTTTGTACGCATTCTCACTGAGGCGAAAACAAATTTTGTGTCTTATTTCATGTATTATTTAAAAAAGATAGCACTTCAGGCAGAAATATTTCAAGGAAAGTTTTCTACCATCATTATCTTTTTACAATGTAAGGTATATGTAAATCTGTGAACATTTGTTTTTCTTTTTACCAATGCTGTGTTGGGGCTTTAACTATTGATTGCGTTTTTATTGCTCTGTACCAAATGTGACGATACTCTGAAAACGAGTAATCACGAGATTATAGAGTATGTTTTGATGCAATAAAAGTTAACATTATAAACAACAAATTCAACAAAAATCCATACTTAGGTAACAATTTAAGTTGAGGTGTAATATCTTATAAACCTTGATTATAAGTATATCCATACTGTTTATTTGAAACAGAACTGAAGACCATATCACCATGTAATACTTTTCTGTATCGTTAATACCACATTGAATCGAGATTGTAAATACAACAGCTGAGTAAGTTTTGATACGTGCCCCCTTTATTATTAGTATTATTGTGACTCAAAAAATGAAAACTGGGAGTTGCCTTTTTTGTTGAAGTTTATTGACGTGTGACGTTCAGCACACGGAAGTTAAGTGTTATACCTATAGTAAAATGTGTGTGTCATAAACTGTTATTACATTATTTTGCTACAATTTTTATGATGTAAACTGGCACAACGTTACTCTAGAATTTTGACTATTTGGGCAGGGTAACAACACTATGTGGATTAGTGATCCTCTGCGCACAGTGCAGAGTGGAGTTTTGGCACAAACAATAATAATTTAGTTGGAAACCTCTGACTTGTGAACATTAAATATTTTGTTCCAGCGGTCTCAGTGGTCACTGTGTACAAAACAATATTCAACTTGGTGATGTAAAATGAAAGGCAAATCCTCACCATACCACATAAATAAAAGCCCACGAGGAAGTGCTTTGGTGTCATTTTTTAGTTAGAGTTAATAACTCGTACAAAATAAAATTTATTATTCAATCACTTGAACTCTTACAAAGGGTGTGCCATGCTGTTAAAATAACACAAAAATCTCTTTCATGCTTAAATGAATATTCATGAAAAGGTTAAACGTCATCCAATGTTCAGTTTGGTTTGCTGAATGTTTGCCTGCCCTATTTGTCTTATTCACGAGTTAGCCATTTTGTGTCTTATTCCCAGAATTCAAAGGCTTTATTAGCAACATGTCCTCGCCATGGCTATTGTCTTTATAACACGCTTCTTGCCGGTTCTTTATTCTGGTTGGTTAAAACACGATCACGTGGGGCTTACTAATAATAGGCTGGTGCATGATATTTGCGCCACCGTGAACTAAGAGGACGTCAAGACATCGCGCTCGCGTAATTCGCGGGAAATAGTTCCCGGCACTGTACCACGACATACCTATAATTATTTACAATGTCTGTGCACTGTACACAATTTTGACTGGTTACAGCGCCCTCTTGAGGTTTGCAAAACCCTGATCCTGAAACATTTTTCATTTCATAAAAAAGGACTGAGGTGTGTTTTAAAACACTGGCATAATTCAGTCACTAGTGCGCGTCTTTGCACCCATTGGCCTCGGAAATAGGACCATCTTCTGGTCACAGGCTCTCCGGGTAAATTGACGTGCACTAGTGACCGAATTATGCCACTCCATAATGTGTATACTATTTAGTTCGGATAGTTTAGGTTTTTTTTATTCTATAAGTAGCCTACAAACATAGAAAATGACTTCTCAGCCACTTACCGTGTATCTTCAAGGAAAAATGCATGTGTTTCGTCCAGCCACCTTCATACCGGGTCAAAAAGCATCGATGGTCATTGACGAGGTGAAGTTCTTTCAATTTCCAGCTCTGAAAACTCACGCAGTATCCTGGTTCTTTTTATGCAGATTTTGCACTTAAATTGTTTAGTGCCGTTAGTCACGATACTGACGGAGTTTTTTGATTGGTGGTTAGTTCCCAAAGATAACATGGTGGCCTATTTACATAGGATTATTCTCCAAAATACCAACACCACTGGACACTGTTGCTGTTGCAAAATGAAGCCGGGGTGTCATTATGTTAATTAGATTACAATGCTTGTTTTACGCGCACGCTTTCTGCACGAGTCGTCACGTGCCAACTTCATGAATGCACAGGTGCGGCTGTGAAAGAAACTTAAAAGCTCGCTAGACCGATCCGTTAAGCCACACCCACTAAACACATTGACCAATCACAGCATTGGCTGCATCATCACTGCACACGTGGGCAGCACAATGGGCGTCTCTTCAATGCCACACTGCACGACACGAACCGCACAAAAAAATGTGTACAATTTCCAATAGATTTTTTTTTATCGTGTCAGACTTTCGGTGGCGTACCCAAGGCTGTGATTGGTCAACACGTAAGGGGGCGGGGCTTAATGGATTGGTCTATTACATGGGACCGGTCTCTGTTGCTCTTTAGTATTTGATTCTATTAGGGCCATGGAAAAGAACATTAAAGCAAACAAACAGTATGAAAACTGTAAAATTAATATCATGAATTTAGTCTTCTTCGGTTTAGCCATGGTTTAGCAAAGGGAGGACTGCAAGTTTACAAAAATAAATATGTACCCAAGTGAAAAAGTGGAGGAATAAACTCTCATTTTTAGGGCTACTGTTTAATATTTTATTACTTTATAATTCAATCTTGTTCACTCTCATAACGCCATAATCTGCATTGAAGGAGTAAACATGAAAATAGGCGTAATTTAAAAAATAATAATTTTATTTGATTCAAAACAAGAGCGATGTAAAGACAATATTTGCGCATGCCCCCTACATGTTTTTCCCAGTCTTTATTATCATACGTGCTTTGTTGCTTTTGGTGTTTCATTCCCTTTTCAACACGTAACATGTCAGTGCGTAAACATACATACTTTTGATTATACTGCGCTTAAGTGCTTCATGTTTTTCAATAATAAGAGTTTGAAAACGTTAGTTCCTCCCTGTTCACTCTACACTGCCAGCTCCAAACATCATCAGAAGCCCCATTGCAATGTATTGGCCAACATTTTCTGCAACCATTTTCCCAGAAACTAAGCTAGGTGGTTGTATTCAACACGTGTTTGGACTGGTTCCCGGTCCGTACATCATTTTCGTTCTGACTGTGGTCAAAAGAGAACGATGTAGGGACCGGGAACCAGTCTAACACGTGTTGTGCCGACACTAAATCTTAATGTCCTGTTTTACGAAATCTGTCTAACCGTAAAAACAAGGTTTTTACGTTAAATTACACGCAAACGAATGCCAGCTTTGGAACCTGTAGTAAGCGCAACGTATGCGCGTACTACTAATACACGCGCGTGACGCAATGACTTAGGCCGTGTCCGAATGAATGGCTTCGGCAGTGGCTACGGCTGGAACGCCGAGGATTCCTATTCTTCAACGTTGTCGTTGCAGCCAGCGGCCATAGCCGTAGCTGAAGTCGCTTGATTCGGACACGGCATTACCACCAGGATTGCAGAGGGAATGCGCACTAGTCTGGTTCCCCGACCAAAGATTCCCCGACGACTCTTGTTAAAAATCTTAGGTCAGGCATCATCCAAAGCTAACATAGATTATGACGCAACATATAAATATTCATTACTTGTCACCAACGGTGGACGATGTCATTGGATAAAAAACGGGCTTTGTTTACTTTAAAAAAGTCTGGGATAATCAGTTCGTAAAAATGTTACACATATATTCAAATTATAGTGTTGAACTTGTTGAGGGATTAACGAAAAGAAAAACGATAATGGCACGTGTCTGCTAAATTTTTTGAATTTTATATCAACAAAAGAAATGTGCGACCATCAACGACACTGTCCAAATGTTGACGACGAGTTCGGAGCATTTCGGATATTTTCGGAAAAGGAAGAATTCCTCATCATTTGTCACGTGACATTTGGGTGATACCTGCAGACCGTAAAATCGACAGAGAGCGCCGGTCCGAACCGGGTGTAACCCACTTTCGCAAGAATTCAATTGATCAATGAAATGACACAAGTTTAAAACAAAACGATATTCAGTGTGGTAAACCGTCGTTTATTGTTGGGTATTCCGTGCATCAGTTTTAACAAGTGACTAAAAGGCTTTTTCCAATAGTGAACTAACAGAATGCATCACTTTATCATCAACACTAGGCTATAGTGCCAGCCAACTCTACTAAGACCATTTTGGCATTTCCCGCCTTCCTCTTTTTGAGCTTACAAGTCTGTCGAAGGTTAGAAAAGGTGAGAGTAGCAGACGATTCGATAAAATTAACCTATTTCAATCAAAAATGCCCAAAATTATTAATATTTATAGACAGTGCAAGTCTCACTCTTATTGGACATGTTTGGGACTTTGAGGTTTTATCACATACATTAACGTGTGAACAAAACAAAATGGTGCCTTAATGGGGCGCACCAATCAAATACGCGCGAGACTTGACATTGACCAAATTTACATGACGATTCTTGGTTGCGCAATTTTTGGAGTTGGTATAGTACGTGTGTGAAGACCGTATCCGAATTGGCGACTGTGGCTACGACTGTTGCTAAGGGTGTTGCTAAGGACGTCATATACTTCTTCACATGACACGGCGATCCAGCCGTAGCCGTAGCCATAGCCGCCAATTCAAACACGGCCTAACTGTGCTGTGAGCGACCTATGTCTTTACATACAATATGACTCCCAAAATGACAGATCATGTGTTCAGATAGTAGCCACATGTGACATCAATGCCAGGGATCTAACTTTAAAACTGATCATTTGTTGATACTGTCACTGTATTAACCTGACCGTAAAAGGCCCTACAACTGATTCATGGTTCGAACATGCCTACGACCGTTGTATGTTTTCTTAATGGCCAAGGCCAATTTCATAGAGCTGTCAATCATACACAAAAACAATTGGCCAAGCCACTACAGCTTAACATAGAACCGGTTGCCACCAAAATACTATGAATTAGATATTGTTTGTAACTGGTTCAAGAATGTATTAGCAGTCAATATTTTCTGATTAACAGTTCTTTGAAATAAGGCAAATTGGTCACAGACACTCGCATCAATGTTGACAATAAAATGAGAAATCTAAAACTCAGTACCTTTTTTTTTCAGAACACCATGAAAATAATATTATTTTTTTGTACACTCATGAGAAAAAACCTCTGAATTAAAATAAACCATTGGAATAAATTATTAATCTCAAATAGGCTATAAAAAGGGGATAAATATTGCAAAGTTAAGTTTGTCATTTTAAAGAATTCTAAATACTGTGCAACAGTAGTGCTAACATAAACTCAAAATGGTTTTAGGACTTCTCATCATTTTCTAAGATGAAAAAGTTGACGCATAATTTGATTTTTACTTCTTGTGGAATACAGCTTTTCAGTTTTAAAAATATCACAAAATAATTACAAATGCATAGAGGTTCTCAAGATTTGTTTTGCTTCACCTAACAACTTAAATGAAAGCTCTGATTTTGGCATCAACACATGGGTGGGTGGGATTGGGTCAGCTTAGTAAATTGCAAACGTGAATATTCTTTTTAGGTGACAGGGTCAATACTTTTGTACATGCAGACAGCCAATTAGGTGGCTCAAATCTATCAGGAAATCACCTGATTGGTTGAGGTGAAATCTTTTCAACTGCATTTGTAAAAAGGAAAAGGAAAAAAGTGCAGCACTCAACATGCAATAAATCATGGATCATTTATGTTATCTAAATTCTTTCACCTTGTGTAAATTTCTATATATACCGTTTCTAGAATACAGTATTATTTAAATTTAGTGTATCAGTTCAAATAAATTAAAGTTCTTGACAAAAATTAGGATTTATCAATCCAGACTCTTCTTTTTACAAAGTTGTAAACTCTAAATTTGACAAAATAATTTGATTTATTTCTGACATCCTCATGGATGTAGATCAAATATTGGAACTGAAAAAGTAGCTTGGGATTCTGTGCTAGCCCAAAGCAAACCCAGTGGCGTAGCTTGGGGGCGGGGCAAGAGGGGCAAGGGGTACGTGCCCAGCGCTAAATTGACATTTTTTTCTTTTATTTTTTCTTTCTTTTAATTACTTGTTTTTCTTTTGTTATGCTGGTATGTGACATGCAAATGTCCCTCTTAATTGTGACTTATATTCTAATCCTATCTATATGGTTGTTACAAGTATCTCAAGATAATGCTAACATTTTCAAAAAAAAAGTGAGTGAAGTAAAAAGGGCACATACTCTCACCTCATGCCATGCCCGATAGTTCCCCCTCAAATGTTCCTAAACTCTTTAACACTCTTCCCCTCTTGTACAGAAATACCCCCTAAAATCCTCAAAAGAATTCCAGAGATTTCCAGAACACAACGACGACACAACAGGAAGTGGGGGTACACCCTGCCACATATCGAGCACCACCTTGTCCTCGGGTGCCACGAACCCTTGCTACGCCACTGAGCAAACCAAACCAAAAAAAGTTCCACTTTCAAAAAGCTGTTAGAGCAATAACTATTGCTTAACATGATTGCTTAGCACACTAAAAAAGGAAAAAGGGAACCACTCTCAAGCTGTGTAATAACAGCATTGCATTTTGGCTGGTACCTACTTATAGACAGTTCTGTCTCAGCTGAGCAAAGTTGCCGGTGCCAAGAAACTAAAGAAAATTCGGCCCAACTTGCATTCAACCTTTTAAAGGGACAATCCCGAATCAAAATAAAAAAAACCCATTAAAAACCCATTGAAAAACTTACATTACATATTTATGTCTCTCAACCATAACTTATACACCTACTAAAATTAACTTAATATAAAATAATTATCAATCCAAACGATATTATGAGGTATAGAGAAGAGTTACTCTTATGGGAGAGGAAAAAAATGAAAACTTCTTTTTCACATTATGTAAATTTTAAACATGTTTGTTTACTCTCCAACTCTTCTAGAGTTCAGATGTATTAATCTACCCACTTTAATCTGTACATTCAATATATACATTACGTTTTATATATATATATATATTATATATTTCAAGGAATAAATTTCATTATAAACAAGAAGAACATTTTTTGGGAACTCCGGGGAGTCTCACTAGCATGTCTGGTACATTGACTCTATGCAGAAAATCACTGGTGATTTGATTAGAACAACCTGACTCTTTGGCTATCGCTTATATTGGTACATGGGGTGGTGATGATAATGCACTCAACATGGTGTAAGGCTGTGTACGAATTGGCTGTGGCTGTGGCTGTGGCTGAGGATGTAGCTATGGGCATCCTATGCTTCAATGCATGTTAATGGCGTGATCAAGCCACAACCGCCTATTCGAAGTAATTTCGCCATAAGTCAAGCCATATATAGCTGGATCAAAAAATAAAATTAAGTAGCCCCAATCTGCAAGCTCATTGATTATAAAGTTCAAACAAGTACCAATCTTCCAGAGACACATTCCATCCAAACCACTGGCAGTATGATAGGGTCTTTACCAAAACACCAACCCTGGTTTCATTGCTTTCGCTAAAACAGGATCCCCTAATTTGATGAAATTTTTCACAGGTTGGTGTGTTTAGTGCAAACAAGAGAAGGAAAATGCATTCATTCTTTTTCAGAATCATATATGTTTGAGTTATAACAAACATACTGCTATCTGGCATTTGAGTCGGGGTACCAGACATAATTCAAATGAAACTCCCAGAAGGAAAAAAAAATCTGCCTATAATGTACATACCTGACACTGGGTCGGACTTATAAATAACTTGCATAACTTGTTTCATATCTACGTTTTACAGTTCAGACTGATTTACACACACTGTACGCAAAAACTTTAGTTTCAAGATTATTTGGAAAAGAGTACTTGTTGTATTTGATGAATCGGACACTGTTTAAGCGTCTAGGATCTTACACTGCTCATGTGAATTATTTGTCTGTAAAAATATTCCTGTGAACAAAAACCCCCCAAATATGTTATGCTTACTGTTCTAAGATTGTGGTAGTCTGTTTAAATTACTCTCAATTTAGTAGCATCAGAAACTATCCACCCTATTTAGAATAACCTGAAAGTCCATGGAGTAATGATTGTAAGTTGTAATGATCACTTCAAAACTTCCTGAGCATTGTTTGTTGAAAGTTTCCTTTGACAAAATAAACTTTATTAACTCTAAAAATCATATTAATTCCCCTCCGTCCCTGGTTTTGCCCTAATTCAAATGTGTTCCAATACGACACAGCCAAATCAAATAAATGTTTCTGCACTGGGGCAAGCATGTCATGCATCTTAGATGGTTTGGTAGTCGGGCTGCTATCTGTTGAAGGGTTGTGATGAAGGTCACCAATGCTTTTGGAAAGGCTGCCCTCTATTGCCAGACAGAAAAAATGTTTTCCTACTTTTTCTTTTTTTACTAAAAATCGTTTACATCATCGATAAGTTTGTGTTGTGTTTTTGGGGGTTTAGAAACCTCACCTAGCCATTTCAAAATAAACACCAACCCCTAGTGCTTATTAACATTTTTTGTATACAGGTCCCATCTCTACTTATTAATAATCACAATTTGTTAACTACTTTCATCAAGTTATTCCGCTCTTCTTTGCAATTCCTTGTAACAATTTATTACTAGTTCCTCCGTGCGGTTCAGGTGAACTATATGAATCATTAAATTCTGATGATAGTCACCATCCAACATGGCCTCCAGACTGTCTTATAAATTAATTATCATTTAAGTATTACAGAGTAAGATGCAAAGTTCTCTTCAAGCAGAAGTGTTCTTCATTTAAAAAAAAAGAAAAAGAAAAAAAAAGAGCTTTGCAATTATTGTTTTAAAGAATGCATCATATTTTTTTTTGCAGTTGTTTATTAATTAAGACACTAACACATTTTCCCAACAGCATTTACCCTTCATTAGAACTAAATTAACTGCTGAAATACAAAAACCACATCAATTGTAAGAATGTTTTCACTAACGCATTGGCCTTATCACCATTATTGTACAGGAGTTCAAAGCCCCCAAAACCGTGTGTGTTTGTCATTAATCATAAAAAAAGCAACAAAAAACGCAACGTCTTATATTAAGTTACTACAAGTACATCATGTGTTAATCTCTACTGGGAAGAAGTGTTGGTTCTGAAAAGAGCCGATGGGTGTCGTACCTAACACTCCTTCCCACAGGAGATTCAGACGTGGCGTACCAGTAATAACTACTACATCCACCATGCAGAGCCTCCAACCTACAACAACACGGCTTGTTGTTTTAATGCACGTTGTACATCAACAACGCACGCTGGTTTGGCTACTTTTCCTAGTGTCAATGGCGATAAGTCAACTTGTGCTAAGACTCCAAGAAACAAAAACAAAGCAGCAATGCAATCATGAGCACTCACATCTATTCCAGGTTTTCACCGTGGCAACGTCAGACTTTGACCTCCCACCCAGCCATGATTTTACATCTCCCATCATGATAGCAACTTATTCTAACAATAAAAAGCTGGGATAAAAAAATCAACTATAAACCCCCAAACAAGCAGCAATTGTATAAATTAACCTACAAAAAGTGAATCAAAGAAATTGTAAAATAGAGTGATACAGATCAGTCCTTTTTTTTCTTCAAACTAGGAAGGTCAACAACTTTCAAAACATAGCTTTGTTTTTCAACGGAAAGGGAAGAAAGTGCCTTCCATTTTAGCTTCCCTACAATCAGGTGAAGCCTTGCTGGATGTTACCTATCTAAGTGTACAGACTTCACCAGCAAAAGGAGTAAAACAAAACCCAAATAGTCCAACGGCGAGTAGAAAATGGCTGCTTGTAAGTTATGTACATATTAATACAGCCTCCTGCATCTTCTTCTTCTTCTTCTTCTTCATCTTCTTTTTCCCTCGATACTTCTCCAGGCAAATGGTTATAAGATTCATCCACTGACACATACATCCAAGTTGATGATCAAAGTTTTGTAGCTCAGGTGCTCAGCTTGGCTTTTACATCCTGTAGGGTCGCGGTGAGAAGGTGAGATCAGAGATCTGAGCTGTGACGGCATGCAGCAGGGATTAAGGCAAATCATTTGCTCAAAAAACTGATGTGTGTGCATTGACGACAGCTCTGTTTCAAAGATTATACGCCGTTTGATGCCAAAGAATCAGAAAACTCCTGTATTCAATAAACATCTCATACATGAAACAGCAGCGGAACTATAACATCCCATGCGTATAAAAAATGTCAAAGTTTCTATTGTGGCTTACTTAGGTGTGCATGAAACAGCAGGGAGCTCCAATATCCCAATCACTTTTCTATTGCGGCTTCAATAAATTAGGTGAACACGAAACAGTGGTAGAGTTAAAATCACATTGACTCCATAATCTCCGAGGTGGCTGTGGGTCAATCGCTAATATAAATAAATGCACTGGCATATACAGATATTGAGAACATTTCCTCAATTTATTATAAATCCGTCTCTTTGGATGACTTTTCTTTCAACTTCGCAAACTTGTGCTCTAAGTCTTCCGATTTGACAAGCTCCGGATGTGAGAATTCCTTAGTGTTCGACCTCGCCGAGGTCTTCGACTCGTTCGGCAAGGGCGTGTCGTCAGAGTTTTTACTTGTCACATCCTGATGCTCCACTGGGGACATCTCAAACTGAAACTTTTCGTCGTCGTCTGTTTCTTTGATGGTATCATCCTCTGACGTCGGGGTTGGGCTGTTGCGGATCTGGCTGCTGTACCAGTCACGGTTCTCTTCCAATAGGTCTAGGAGCTCCTGGGCATCTGGATAGACAAGATCCGCCCACGTCTCCCACAAAGGATGCACAATGTAGTCAATAAAACCCACCTATTGATGAAAGATACACATAAAAGAAACCTCAATAGATTTGTCAAAAAAAAGTTATGCTTCTGTTCCCCTTCTCCTATTTTTTGTAGCCCCCACCAATGATAGTCTTATGATGCGCGCAACCCTCGTAAAATTTATAGCAATAAAATAACCATGAGCTTTAAAAGAGTGTTAACATTATTGTCAGATGATTCAACAGGCAGTAAAAAGCCAAGACTTCAATAGCACATGGGTTTAGCTGGCACAACTTTGTGACAATTAAATAAGCTGACAAAAAACATGGTTTACAAAAAAAGAGCACTGGTTACGGAGTAAACAGTTCCATCATCAGTAGCGTGTCGTGGCCCAGCGGTCTAGTGCACCGGACTCAATTTCTGGTGGTCAAGTCATCGGGCTGTGGGTTCGAATCCCGCTCATGACAAGAGCAAGATGCTTTACTATAATTGCTTCTCTTCACCCAGGGGTATAAATGGGTACCTGCCAGGGTAGAGGTTGATATTGTGTTTGATAAAGTCTTCGGAGCGCCACAGCAGCTCGGGGCTGTATACTCCCCAGGGAGCTGAGAAAGATTACGGGAATGTTACTGGCCCAATGACCAGGGCACTAATATAGAGCGCAATGAGACGTTATTGTGAAATGCACTATATAAGAACTAGTTATTATCATGACAGTTCTACGGTTGCTCTGATACAAACTGCTGCCCAAAGAAAAAATGAAACATACAAGCCCAAAGACAACAACAAAGAAGTAAAAACAAAACCATCAACAGAAACACTCTCTTATCCCCCTCTAAAAAGAAAGAAAGAACACGCCCGGTCAAATAATATCATCTTCAAGCAAACTTGAATCCTTAATTCCGATTGGTCGATCCATAGCAACAAGAGTGTGATATTATACACATATAGACTGGCAATGAGGGATTTAGTGCACGTCTATGCAACCCGAGGGCCTGTGAGTGACCAGGAGAGGGTCCTATTTCCCGAGGCCGAAGGCACTATTGCCCGAATAATGCCAGTCCATATGTGTTTTATAACACACCTCAGTCCAAAATGTCAGTTAGAAGAGTAAATTGCGTTTTTTTGGCCGGAGATTCTTCTCGATCCGCAGACGCCGTCGTTCTCTTTGGGGCACTCTTTACCAGTCAATAGTTTTTGGGTTTTTGAAACTATTTCCCGCTTTGTGAACTATTTCCCCCAAATGAAGCGCGTGCGGTGCGTGTGGTGCAGATTTCATGCTCTAGGCTATATTAGTTCACCCCACGCGACCGTGTTTCAGCCAATCAGGATAAAGAACCAGGGAGAGGTGTGTTATAAACAGTCATATTGCACGGCCCATATCACACCCTGTTCTCGAACAAGCTGTTGTTACGCGCTGTTCTAACTCCCATCTTCAGAATTCATTGTAAAGTCAAAAGTGGCGCGTTTGCTTGAAGATAAATTCCTTATCACATGGGAAAATATAGCGCTTCTGCGTCTCATATCCAACTCGGCTTTCGGCCTCGTTGGATATGGGACACATAAGGGCTACATTTTCCTGTATTCCACTCGCGCTTGTGCGATAACTAATAATATCATTAAATGACCCCCCCCCCAAACCCATCAGAAACAAACTTCCTAAAACACCAGCATTTCCATTTGGCCCACCTGTGACTTTTCGATGGATGCATTATACCGATCCATCATGGGACTGACTTCCATTCCCTTCTGTCTCTCCAGGTCACCCTGCAGGAAGAACTCCTCCATCACGCGCTCCGTCCACTTGCGATAGATGTGCAGTGGCTTGGTTGGATTGCCGAGATCGGCGCAGTGAACCAAGTTATTCAAAACCTAGGAGAGGTCAATGGGACACAAAATGATTAGTCTCTGTTCTGTTTTGGGGGTTTCACAATCTGAACAAGTACAGATCTTGATTAGAAAAGTCCTCGCAAGGTGTGGGGCGGGAGGGCGGGGTTAGGGTAAGAGTCATAGGTCTATCAGGTATCAGGGTCTAACCAGTCTGTCCCCCACACCCAATCCCTCAACTGCTGGATTCTTGCTTCATCTTGTACCTACAGGTATCAATTTTGGTTTTGGACTTTGGATTTCTTTGCCCAGTGAGCTTCAGCATAAGAATTAGCAGATCACACCATGATTTTGCTTAAAATCAGAAATAAATTTCATGTAAAATGATTGTGACCGATACTTTATATTAATTAATTTGTGTTATTTAGCCAGGAAAGCCCGTCAGTTATCTAGAACTGTTCTCCCTTGGGTCACATGTTAAAAAAATACAGAGTTACAAAACAGAACAAACAAATCTATAAAAATATGAAGACATATTAAAATGGTTTAAAAAGATAGATACACCTCAGGCATTCAAGAGAAAAAAGCCCCCAACAATCACACTCGGCTTCTGTTTCCTCTGCAGAAATTTGTTAAGCAATAACTTTCTGCTTAAGCATGAAATTGAGACCATATCTTGCCTACAGTGGGACAATTACTTACCATCATTCTGTCATTGTAATTGTCTAGGAGGAGCACCCCTGATCCTGCGACCTTCTTGGACTCCACCATGGTCTTCAAGTCTGCAAGTAAGCTCATGTGCTTGGACATGTCTGTTGCCAACACCTAAAAATAAACAGGAAAAAACAAAACTGTTTAAAATGCCGTTGGTGTAGTATTATCCCAACTACACTACTTTTCAGAAACCAAAACAATGCTGTAAATGCTTTTAAACAGTACAAATAAAAATTGATAAACCAATCACCAAAGTCATAGTGTCTTTGGTTAGAGACCCTCTCCAAAATACTCCAAATGCTCCAAAATACTTCACCCTACAGGGATGAGATTGTTCGTTAACGTCGTTCTTCCGGGCACACGACGATATGGAAATTGAACTGAATTAAAAAAAGGACTCCTCTGGTGGTTGTGTTACGAGCCGATGTCCCAGACCGAGACAGTTAGCTCAACATGAGAGCCACTGGTAGTACTGCCAAGTTAAGCACCACTGACTGTGGTTAGTAAATGGATGGGCGACCACTCCATGTACTGTCATGAGTGGTGGCTTGTCTGGGACATGATAGGGCTTTGTAACACTGAGCCCTAGTCTTTCGGGATGGGACGTAAAACTGTTAGGTCCTGTGCGTCGTGTAATGCACATAGAACACCCAGAACACTTATCATAAAAGAGAAGGGGCTTGCCCCGGTGTTTCTGGTTTGGCTGCTTAATGCGCCACCTCTGAGCATGTTTGGAGCACAGATTATACACATTGTAATGCACATTTGATCATATGGAATTTGTGCAATATAAATGGAGAATTATTATTATTATTATTATTATGATGTCACTCACCATGTCAATCACCATTCTCCTCAACTGCTGCAGCTGTTTCTTCGTCAGCGTTTCAAAGAGGTTGCAGTTCTCAAGCTGCAGTAACTTAAAGGCGACGGCCACCGAGTGGTTCTCTAATACTGACTCATCATTGTACAGAATCGCTAGCTCCGAACCTTCACAAAGAAGTCACCCCAAAACAAAGTTATACAAGTTCAGTTTCAGGAGGTTTGAGATCTTGAGTAGGACTGATACTTCACAGGGATGAGAGTGGATGAAAATGAAAAATCCACGAAACACTGGTGGTGGTTTTGGTGGCTACCAACCACGCCATAACCCGTATCAATGGCAGCAGTCTGTGCTAAAATGTACATGGGGCAAGCACCTTGGTGTAGTCAAAATAAAGTACAAATTGATTATCAACTTACTTGAGGCAATGAGGAACTGGTTGTTGAGACCCGGGTGTCTTACATCATGTATGGCTGCTGCGTATAACGCTGCAAGAATCTCAATATCTGTGAATACATTCTGTCAAAACACAAGAAAACAAACACAGTAAAATATCAAGAGTTTCCCACCGTGGGATTCCAACTCATCTGGAATAAGCTTCTTGTTAACATCATTTTGTTTAAACCCTGTCTGGTATATTGACTCCTCTATAGTGCAGTTGAATAACTCTGCATTTCACAGACTAATTCAACTGTTGAAATTCTCTTAAGACCTTTCTTTTGTTGATAACCAAACCACGCTGGTTGACATGGACGGCCAAATATTAGCAAACAGTCAATGTTGTTGACAGATGTTGTGACCGGAATTCAACATTTTTACAAAGTTGCTATTTTAAGAAAATATATCCCATTATTGTTTGTCCAACCAATTCAACCCTATTTTTTGAATGTGTAACGTTTTTACAAACTGTGATTATCTGTTTTTGCTTTGCATTGATGTCTCCCCGCAGTTTCCTCCAACACTGGTTGGCAAAAACTCAGGCTGTGATGTTGCAAAAGAAAGGTCTAGTCCTCCAGAGGCCTCGCCACAATCTATCTAGATAGTTTACACGTATACAAACAGCTTGAGACAACCAACTGTACTGCATGTAAACAAAAAACCGCTTCAGTACTACTTGAAACATCTTTTTTTCACTGTCTCACTGTCTCCAAAAAAACTGTGTGAAATCCTAACATGAATTTGATTGCCTAGAACTGGTTACCTGTAAACTGCCTCACATGAGAATAGCCCCTTAAGCTCAGAGGAAACACTGGTGCTTTTGCGTCGCGACTCTTTCTGACAATTTTGACTTTCTCTTAAAGGGATTTCTAACCCCTGGCGCATAGTTATGGAGTCCATTAACCCTTCGTAATCTTTTCTTGATGTTAATGGACCACGTAAACCAACCCCAGACACGGAAATGAAGATGCATGGCTTGGCATGTAAGCATACTTGGCCCAGATGTACTCTTACATACAGACAGCGTGGAGTTACACTGTGAATATCAATGTAAGTCAAATGACACTTGCAGCCTTTTAGCTCTACTACTAAATTGCTTTCAAGATACAGTACAGGAGTTGTATAAATTGTAAAACAAAAACCACTGACTGATTTAATCTGAAAGCTCACTGATTGTGAAGCTCAAAGCAGTAGTAATCCTCCGTAGAAATACTTCTGTCTGAACTACTGTCAAAGACAAGGAGAAAACAATGGTGGAAGCCTCTCGATGCCTCATAATCCTCTTCTTGTAACCAAAGGACAGAGGTTTGGAATTGGGGAGTGCACAAAACCCGTCTCTTAATAGCCAGAAAAATGCCAAAATATTCAAGACCTTTTGTGGTATTTGTGTGGGTGAAACGAAGCGTTAGATGGTGTGTGTGTGTGCGTGTGTGTGTGTTTTGTGCAGGCTCAGCAGTGAAATGTCCGGGCGACCTTTGCTCCGGTATTCCTAAATTACACGATGGGGTCTTTATAGGGCTTCCGTTTCCAAGCAGGGAAAACATTTGCGTGTTACCAGGTCAACTGGTTTAAGAGATCATGCCTATGTAAAGCTGTCCCAGGCCTCATTATACTGAAGGAGTATAATAAAGACCAGTGACAAAATGTAATGTCAAACAATAAGAGGCGGGTAAAAAACGATACGCGCTTGAAGTCGCCTCAACTTGCCTTCAATTGTCATTTGCTGCTTGATTGGTAAATTCCACGCCCCCCACCACCCATTTGGAAAATCCTGGACCGCCCCTGGTAGGGGCACCAAGGTTCAAGACCAGGGCAACAGAGGCCATGGAGCCAGTGTAATTTCAGGCCAGCCCTTTAAAGACTTGTTTAGCCCACATACTGAATGGTCTCTGTGGCGTGTCGTGGCCGAGCGGATAAGAACACCGGACTCAAGCTCTGGTGTCTCTGATCAGCAGAGTGTGGGTTCGAATCCCGGTCGTGACACTTGTGTCCTTAAGCAAGACACTTAACCATTATTGCTGCGTCCTTCGGATGGGACGTAAAGCCGTAGGTCCCGTGTGTTGTGTAATGCACGTAAAAGAACCCAGTTACACTTATCGAAAAGAGAAGGGGTTCACCCCGGTGTTCCTGGTTTGATCGGCTGCAGATTGCGCCACAGCACCTTGTAAACCGTTACATGGTGCTAAAAGAACAGGTCTCATACTACATAACTCCGAATACCTTGCAAGATAAATACTGTGTATGCGCCAGGAGTGTCAATTCTGACAGACATGGCGCGGTATAAATGTTCAATATTATTATTATTATTTGTCTCAATGCAGACATTAATGTTGTCACAAAATTGATCAAAAAGTCTGTTTCAAATTGACACATTAAGCAATCGTGAACCTAAGCTACTGACCATATTCTTTAAAAAAACCCAAAACAAACAAACAAATGGAAAAAAAAACCAAAACAAACAAACAAACGGGAAAAGCCCCAGATATAGTTCAATACAATTATAGTTCAACACTAATAGATTTGCCCTTTGCCAAACTGAAGATGTTTCTCCCAACAATGAGATAAAATTGATGGGATATGATAAGTGGCCTGTCAAGAAATATACCTTATAGCTAGTTTAAGTGCATTTTATCATAATTAATGGTTGCCTCTCCAGAAATACCAACCTCATAGCTAGTTTACGTGTACTTTATCATAATTAATGGTAGATAAGTTTGTCAGAACCAATTTAAGCCAGGTTTTTCTTGAACTGACTCGTGTTTTAAATTTGTGAACTTGTAGCAGGCAGATGTCAAATATTTCATCTAAGCAGAATCTTTTGGCAGAATTTTCGACATTTGAAAAAATACTGTGAGGGTCAAATTGTGTTGACCGTTCTTTATTCATTACAAAATATATATAACTATGAAATATATCAATATATAATATATATGAATTGGGATTGTCAGATTGTCAAGCTTGGTTGGTCAAGCTTGTCTTGGTAGAGAATCTGCGATACAAATGCAGCTCGGAAAATTCCTCAAGCCACATGAATATGCTGTTCCCATCCAAAGGAAAGCAATATTGAAGCCAATTGAAGCCAAATTTGATTCCATCCAGCCACTGTCTTTGTCATGTACCCTGTGTGCAATCCAAATAATGAATACAGATTTTCACACAACCAAATGGGGCCCGACTATTTTAACCTTCCAGCCTCATTTTGGTTAGCATTGATTAGAATAGGAGACAAGTTGGCTGCACTGTGACAA
Source organism: Marthasterias glacialis (assembly GCA_911728455.2). Taxonomy (NCBI): domain Eukaryota; kingdom Metazoa; phylum Echinodermata; class Asteroidea; order Forcipulatida; family Asteriidae; genus Marthasterias; species Marthasterias glacialis. The sequence goes on from OU452225.1 coordinate 25,437,047, forward strand.
CGCTCTAAAATGGTCTGGTAACCCACCTCAAGTGCTGGTGCTGAAAGTAAATAGTTGGTAGACTGGACCACATCTGCAGCATGGATCTGGTTGTGATACTTGACATCTTTATTGTAGTTATCCTCTAATATCATGATGTATGTGATTAACGTCTTGTGAGGAATCTGAAACGTCTTTAATAATCCTCTCTCCTACAAAAATAAAAATGTACAATAATATATTTACGAACACATCACTGGCTCATATTCTGAATCAGTTGCAGCTGGGATCTTCCAATTTTCCCCAGTCCATTTTTTTCAATCTCAAAAGTCCAGATTTCAAGGGGGGGGGGGTGTCACCGGGGGGGGGGGGGGGCACAGACAACATTTTTTTTAATCTTTATTTATTTATTTATTTATTATTATTATTATTTTTTTTTTTGGGGGGGGCCCTGTAGCGCCCTTAGTTATGCCATTGTTTCCAAGGAGTAAATTTCCACTAAGATGACCGACCCCACAAAAACTAATACCTGACTGTTTTAATCAACACACACATCCCATTAGTCGTGGCCTTTTGTAGGGTGAAGTCGCTTACCTGCAGGACTGTGAACATGACTGCTGTTAGAGGTCTGTGGTTAGTAAGGGCATCAACCTTAAAAGCATCGAATCCCCATCTGTCAAGACTCTCCATCTCCTGAATAATAAAAAAACACAAACAAATTAAATGAGGAAAATGACAGCAAATGTTTAGTATAACAGAAAATCTTTCATTTCTGAAAAATTTATAAAAAAGTTCCTTGCAACAAGTGGTAAGGACATCACATTTTAAAACAGAAACAAATGAGATGAGAAAAAATGTCAACGAATGTGAAGTTTTACAGGGAATCTTTCTGTTCTGAAAAATATTTAAAAAGTAACTTGCATCAAGCGGTAATGGCCTCTCGTTTCAACCCTAGTAGAGTCTTTCTCAAAGGCTAAATGACAACACAACACACAAATAATTCAGTGAAACTCTCATACGCTTGCATGTGTGTGTTGTGTTTAACATTTAGCTTAACGTAGAAATGAATGGAGCATAAAGTTATTATTATATTATTTGTTCTGAATCGTCTTTGCCAGTGAAGGAAAACTCTACCTTCTCCATATCTTCTTCTTTTTCGTACGAGACGCCGTACCGCGACACCACATCCTGCGATAGGCTGTTGTGATGCTTTAACTTTTGAATGCCTTTGATTTTGGTGACGCCGTCGTTGCTCCGTCGGGCAGACAGCGGCGCTGAGGTTGTTGTCGTAGACCCTTTACTGTCGACTCTTGACGGGGCATTCTTTGGGATTGGTGAGGGCGACGGGGCATCTCTCGGTGGCTGGATGGCCAAGTCAATGTCCGTGTGTTTGTCTGAAGAGAAAAATGTCAGTTAAAGTAAAGAAAAACTACGAGTATATAAACCGGCTCCTCTCAGCGCCACCATTACTCAGAGGAGATTTTATATATGGTGTTACCGTAAACTTACCCTTGTGACATGTATGATATTGCATTTTATCTTCCAGTACGCACTAATCCTCCAATCAGATTGCTCAACGGGAGTGTGATAATAAACCATATCATACTCCCAGTAGTCTATACTGCACTCTGGGTATTGTGAGTATCATGCGTCACACTCCGTGTACGGACAGTGCAAAATAACGTTCTAAACTTTGCGCGCTGAACATGCTGCTCGTTGTGAAATAACGTGTGTCGTGGAATACGGAAAAATATAGCGCTTCTGTGTGCCATATCCAACTCGGACAGCGGCCTCGGGCTTCCGCCTCGGGCTTCGGCCTTGTTGGACATGGGACGCAGAAGCGCTCTATTTTTCCGTATTCCACTCGCGCTTGTGTAATAACTAAAAGTATACTCAGTGCTTTCCAAGACCTCAAGAAAAGAAATCCGCAGGCATATTACTCCGATGAGATTAAACACCATAACCCCCCTGCATTCTGTACCAGATGTCCTAACTACAAGACCATCAAGTATGTCTTGAAAGTAATGCAAGGTAAATTTGACTTCTTTAATTAGCAGTGGTTACCGCATTTAGGTCTAGAGGTAAACCACTTCACGTCAGTTGACGTGAATACACGTAAACAATTTCTGGTTAGAAATGCGATTGACGTGTAACAACGCCCAGAACAGCTTTGGAGTAGCATGCATAGGTAGGCACCTACCGTGCTACACTTCGTTTTCCCCGTACATAGAGGGACAAAGGGTACTGGAATTCATGCTCGAAATCTCCCATTTTCATGGGGGTTATTGTTTTATATGGTCCAAGATTCCAGCATACTCTGGCAGATTATCAGCCGTGGCTTATGGCCAAGGTTTGGGTCTATGTACGGAAAGACATTCCATAATTCCTCAAAAGAGAACGAAAAATCCTGGTGCGTCTTTACTTTACTCAGTCAGGGTTTTATTGTGACAACGATTTCCTCAACAAACAAAACAATCTCTTTAAATAATACCGAGCCATGGTAAAGATTTTTTTAAACCAATTGAAGTGGTTCAGACATCTGCTCTGGAATGAGAGGGGATGTGGTTCGAATCCGATCTGAGTGTTATGCCTGTGGAGTTGTTTTTCTTTTTTTCGCAAAAAAGCAGTGAGTATACAGTGCTTATCACACCTTGGTGTAACATAAAACCAAAAATAACAGTCTTTATTCACAATGCAATGTTCTCAGATGTTTCACCTGGCATTTAGCCAGCAGACCACTGTCAAGAGAGAACACTACTACCCATTTATAAAGAATAATGATACAAACCTTGCAATTAGGCCCAGTGCTTCTACAAAAAAAAGACTCGCCCCCACACTGTGAATAAAGTTTTGTTTTTGCAAGTTGGGGTTTCATCCATTACGACCACTTACTCACCTATATATGTGCTTAACAGGTATTCCGATACCTGATTGCCTGATTTACTGGTCTCTGAAAATGCAGAGAGTTCTCTACCGAGCATGCGTCTGAACTGAAGTGGCAAAAAAAAAAAAAGGGAAAAAAAGAGAGACACAAAAACAAAAAGATTACTTTTTCGGATCATTTTGCATCTCAACAGTGCAATACAAATAAAAATCCTACAGTATTTCTGGTTTCAAGAGTAATCTGAGATAAGACCTTCAGCACCTCAAAGTGTTTGCTTGTTAGTGTCTTCTTTTGCAGCTTCTAGTGTTGGTCTTCTAGACACTCATATAGGGCAAAGTTCATAAAACAGAGGTTCGAAGGCTGATAAAAGCTTAACAGCTAAGAAGCCTTTAGTGTCATTCAGGTTGGCTCAGTGGTTACTTTCCCTGCCTTTCACCTCTGTGGACCCCGGTTCGAATCCCGGACTGGAGCCTTGCATGTGGATTGGGTTTTCAGTCCCTACCTAATTGCGTGGGTTTTCCCTATTTGGGGTTTTCCACCCACATCTAAAACCGACATTTCTTCAACATCTTCTCAACACAGGTATCATCAGGCCTACGGGTCACAGTGCAAGCCACTTTTGAGGGTCCCTTGGTTTCATTACCAAAAATATATAATAAATAAATAAAAATAAATAAATTTTTTCGTGATTGACTTAAATACCTTTGTACCATGTTCATTATTTGGATTTCATTCTCAGTTATCTGTTTCTAATTTTATAAGATATTGGTGTTTATTCAAGACTGGGAGGCATGGAAAAATGTGATCAAGCTAGGCCAGCATGACCACAAACATGTCCAACCCTCGACTTTGGGGAACTAGTGACTCTAAACTGTGTAAAAAAATGTATTAGTAGTAGTATTGTAGTCTTGAGAGCCCTGTAGTCATAATTGGTTCCAGGCTTTTAAAACAATATAAAGACTTGTTATTTATACATTGCTCTGTCTTCAAGAAGTTCTACGCTCTTTGTATTAAATCAATCAATCAATCAATTGATCGATCGCTCTTTGTATTAAATCAATCAGTCAATCAATCGATTGATCGCTCTTTGTATTAAATCAATCAATCAATCAATCAATCAATCAATCAATCAATCAATCAATCAATCAATCAATCAATCAATCAATCAATCAATCAATCAATCAATCAATCAATCAATCAATCAATCAATCAATCAATCAATCAATCAATCAATCAATCAATCAATCAATCAATCAATCAATCAATCAATCAATCAATCAATCAATCAAACAAACAATAAGTTAACAACTTTGTTTGTTTATTTGTTGGTTTGTCGGGGTGTTTGTTTGTTTGTTTGTTTGTTTGTTTGTTTGTTTGTTGGTTTTATTTGTTTGAATATCTAGACTGGTGTGGCTAGTTTATTAAGTAGGACTGGGGTTATTAAATGTAAGGGAAAGAAAATACAATATTTTGGTATATTTGTGAAGGATAATGTTGTGAGGATGAGTAAAAGAAAACATGTGATTTGGGACTTACTTTGCTTGTTGCCAGGTCGCTGACAGAGCGATGTGTTTGCATTGACTCCAGCTGTTCCAGACACCAGTCTAACTCTTCAAGTGTCTCAAACGCCAACTTCCCATAGTTCTCGTCTGCGCATCAAGAATCAAAAACACATTCAATTGATTGTTCCAATCAGCAAACGTCTCATCCCACCCTAATAATATCATTACCTATTTCTGACAGACAATCTAAAAAGTCCACAAATCAGAATTGACCCATTGAATGGCCGGTGTGTCACCTTGTTTACAAAAAGAAAGAGTTCATGCATTCCAGGGTATTTCTTGAGAGGCAAGTATTATCAGAACTTTTTTGTGTCATAATTCCCACATAAAAATTAAAAATTGTAATGTTGACCGCTGAACAGTTTTGAGATGTGACCCATTTCTTCAAATAAAAAAATCAATAAATACTAGAAAAGAAAAAAGAAGACAAATTTCATGTATGGTACAATCTCTATAAATTTTTTTTAAAATAAATTCAAACAGTTCCAGCCTTGTCTTTATCAGCCGCTTAATACCAGGTAAACACGATCATGTGACCACCTTTCAACCAATAGGAATGCCTTGGGTATTAATGTTTTCTATTTTTTAAATTCTACGATTTTGAGAGGGTGGGGGTAAAGATGGGCGTGACTTACCAACATTAGGTGGGTTTGGTTTGATTTGATGTAACTTGTCTTTAGGTGACTGTCTGTAATACACAAACAAGAAATAAACAAGAAGCCAATAACAAATTTGACCATTCTAAAATTTAACATACAAACATTGAGTGGCTCAGAGTGCAAAGGAAGGAATATTATCGCAAGGTAAAATTCTGTTTTGACTTGGAAACAAGGATGATCCTAACTGTTGAATGGGTAATACTATTCCCCACGGGCGACTATTCTCTACGGGCGAATAGGACATTTTGATCGCCGATGCAGATGGGAGTAACAGTGAATGTCATGTGACGTAAATTCCACCAATCAAATGACAAGGATCTGTATGTCAGTTATACAATGACTCCCATTGTCAATTGGATGTTTCAACTCCGAAAAATTCAGTTGATTTTGATGAAGACAGGACTGGATAAAAAAAAATCCTTCATTTCCAGCAAATAAACTAGTTGCAAAAAACCCCACAAAACCTCGCGCCAAATATAGAACTAGACAAACAAAACTTAATGCCCCATTTAAAAACAGGGGGATCCAGCTAGACTTGATACGTCTTGGTAAATTAAAAGCTATCCGATGACCATTTGCTGATATCCCTGACCTTCGTATATATATAATAAAAAAAAAAAGGTGGGACATAAACGAGGGCTGTGACAGAATGCCTTTACTTCTAGAATTACTCCGCCGGCCACGCCGATGAAAATATGATTTACTAATGCAACTGGCACTCTGCGAAGCAATTACATAAGTGGTGAGACGGTATTTTGATAGGTATAAAGTGACAGGTTGAAGTGGAGGAGGAGTGTCGCCGATACCACAAGCCTGGACGGACGATAATGTGCCAATAAAGTGGCATGGATACCACACAGGTCTGAAATACTAGCCGGCTGAAAAAATTTCCATCTCAAACCAAGGGGTACTTTTACACATTACTACCAAAGGAATGCTCTTAACGTTTGCAACTTCAAGATTGCAAACTCCTCCGTGCCAACAACGACAAATCTGTTTTGGATCGGTCTGAAAAAAACAAAAACATTCAATCTCTCGAATGACAGTTCTATATTATTCGACTGGAATTGTTGACGGTGACACTGCCTTAATATAGCGTAAACAAAGTGTTGGAAAAACATAAATGGAACACCTTGTGATGAGTAGTAGGCATCCCTGGGGGACGTTGTGGGAGGGGAGGGGGTATCACACCTTCCCCCGCACTGTGAACCATGAGGGTGGGAGAGGATGTAGAAATTATAAATACACCTGTCATCACTTTGTCCTTTAAACCTTTACAGACATGACTAGTGCTGAAGCCTAATAATCATTACCCTACCAAGACTTAACAACCCAGCCTGTAATTAAAGCCGCCCAGCCCCCCTTCTTCCTGCTACAGTAAACATCCGCCAAAATCAACACTGGAATCCATCGCTAGATCATTGGTGTGTAACCGTCACAGAAATTACCCTCAAATCCATAAAACAACCCGAATGGAAAATTAAATCCCCCTGGCTAAGTGTCATACCATACTATAAGCGTCAAGCCTGCGGACATGTTACATTTATCACTGCAGCCGGTGGGGAATTCTATAGCGATACATCAAAATATTTGCCGACTGAATGATGAAATATTCAGCGAGATGGGGATGGGGCATGAACCCTTGACCTTTAAAACTGTCGTGGGTTGCTCAGATAACTTTCCCGTATCAAATGATGCTCTGTTTCCCTGCATCTGGGCTACATGAACTATTCATTGCCTGCCATCTTGTTTTTGTTCTTTAAAACTATGTCTGCAGTTCTAAATGAGAATGGAAGGCAAAAATACTTCACCCCAAACAAATGGTTTCTTTGGAATTTAGTCAACAAAAATACTTTCCAATTGTGTCAATTCAAACACATTTCGTAGCAAAGGATGCCCACACTTTAATGAAGTAACAATAACATGTTTTGGTAGAGTGTCGGTATGTATGGCCGGTGGTCGCAGGTTCAAATCCAGCTCCAGTCAATTTCTCTTTGTTCACCCCAAAATTGATTTTAAATTTTACCCAGTCAGTTTCCCTTGTGGTTAATTGCTTGATAATAACATGTTTTGTTTTGACTTTTTGTTTAGTATGAGGCATTGTGGTAACACCATTTGATTAACATTCACTTTGCTGTGTAGATTTGTTCTTCTAAAACTTGTTCTGCTATTTATCTCCTGCCGCAGAGTCGGTTGGGAATCGGGAAGGACGACCAAGTTCAAATAAGAACTAGTCCTGCTGGTTACCTACTGCCTCAGAGTAGATTCAGAAAACTGGGACACGACATGTACTTTGTTCTGATAAGAACTTTGTGTTTACTATTACAAAAGCACCAGACTCCCCAGCTACATCTCTGATTGCTTGTAACGACACGTCCCAACATGCACTACTCGTTCATCATCCGCCATGTCAATTGTCCGCCCCAAAACCAGAAAACACTGTGGGAGATGGATTTTTCTTCCTCTGCTCCAAAGCCCTAAAATAACCTGCCACAGCCTCTGAGGTACTCCATCTCAATTTCCGAGCTCAGAATGAACTAAAAAAACTTACCCATTTAGTTTGTTTTTGTATCCTGAGGCAAAGGATCTATAGTAAATCCTGTGTTATTATTATTAAAGGCAACTTTTTTTTTTGAGCTTTAAATTCAATCAAAATGTTATCAAACTCGACAGTATTTGGGGAGATATTGTATGTAGAGTGTGATCATTTTGGTGCTTCTTTCCAGGTGACAATTTCAATATATTTACAAACTGCTTTGTCATACTTTCTCTTTAAAGCCTAGAATGTACAAAGAGATAACCCTGAGCTCAGTCAAGATGAAGCGATGGGGAAGGACTTGAACAGAGTATAATCAAATTCCATCACAGGCAAACACTAAATTTAAATAGATAGTGGAATTCATTACACTATGGTTCGAACGACATGGTGAAAAGTGACTGCCAATCCATACACTGTGCCCAAACCAGGGACTTGTGTCAACACATTCCTTTTACTTTTTCAAACCCCTGGCCACTATCGGGGAAATTAATCACTCAAGAAGAATGAATTCCTTCATTCAATTTCAAGATTGGGCTTAGATTTGATTAAAGCTCAGGATGGTTTCTGCATTTCTTAAAGAACAATTTTGGGGGAGTGGGATAGAACAGTATCCCCACGCCAAACCTCCCTAAATGACACCAAATTTCAACAATCTGTGGTTATTGCAATGTTCTTTTAGGTTTCCATGATTGCTTTGACAAAAGTAACATTGTTTGGTATGTCCGTCATGGCTAATGCTCTACTCGTGCATGCATTAAAGAGGATGGGCCATGATGATTGATGTTGACGTTATTGTTTAGTTTTCTGCTTTCTTTAATTATTGCATCAGACAAACTTCTCTTTTGTGACATTAAATTGACAAAAGAAGTGATATTTGCAGGGAGTTTTTACTCCTTTGACAATAAAACATGCCATGGGCACAAAGGACGCCCGGACATTCCACTGCTGAGTGTAAACTGAGCTCACACAACGCCGTGTAATGCTACACATGGCACTCAATAGTACACATGGCACTCAATATTTCACATATTTTATGGCTATTGTGGAGGCGTTATTGTGTAATCCCCAATTCCAGACCTTTGTCCTCTTGTTCCAAGAGGATTATGAGACATAGAGAGACTTCCACAATTGTTCATTCATTGTATTTTGGCTCAATGGAGGTAAGTCAGAGTGAACCAGGAATCTAGCCTAGGTTCTGGATTTAGTACCAATCAGAGGCCGTGGCACACGGCCAAGGTTTTTTAAATTCACGCCGCATGAATTTGACATTTTCTCAATAGCGAAAACAAAAGTCACAGTGCAATAAAGAGAATCTTTGTTCTCATGGCCTTGTCAAGTCAAGTCAAGGTTCATTTGTGCCAGCAGTACTCTCTCTCTCTCTCAAAAAAAAAAATGATTCCGGCAATTCCGAGAAAAAAATTCCGTCAGGCTGGACAGGAAAAAAAGATGGAAGAATACTGGTTAATCAGCATTATACAAAATATTTGTAGCACTCATTGAAAAATGCACGCAAGGCTTTTGTTTTTGTTTAAAGCGGGTGGGGGGGGGGGGGGGGAGAGATTTTCGGAAAGATTAGGAGACTCTGTACAAGCCAAGTAACGCCTACTCTACATAATCAGGCCAGAATCTTTCCAGGGTTAAGGAGATGGATTTTCAAGCAAGCACGTCCTGCGGAGAGATGGCCTGGATTCAATACCAGGGTAAACATCTCTCTGCTCCCGACCTTTAAGTTGAAGACAATCAACCATAGTAAAGCATTAGCCTTCTGAGGGACTCCATCAACAATAGGCCAAGATGAATTTATAAAGCAATGGATCTGTGCACGGTCCTCCCCCCCCCCCCCAATTAGTCGGTTATCAGGGGAGATGTTGTTTTCACAAGGGGTGAGTTTTAGGCATGATACAGCAGGGCAATTAGATCATTTTCCCGACCCTTTTCCTCCTCAGAGTCCATTAGGAGGAGAAGAGAGCCAGCTTTACAGAAGATGATCGGAATAAATTATGATCAGTTGTGGAGTTTTGTGCAAGTCTTGTCAAAACTACTCTAGGTTGATTTTTGTTATGCCTATTTGGCTCACCGGTGCAGCAGTGTGATGCAGGGATTGGTCATAAATGTGCCAGCTCAGATAAAAACATGTCTCTGTAAAAACTGTCTCGTAACTTTTTCATTTATGAGTCGTGGTGGATCTGAAATGAAGTGGTGGTGTAACGATAAGTCACTGATGAGGTTCAAAACGTTGATTTATTTATCATGATGAAACATCATTAAAACAAAAGGACTTGAAGGTATGAAGGTACAATAAGATTGAGGTTTAAGGACACAAGTGTCATGACCGGGATTCGAACCCACACCCCGATGACTCAGGCACCGGAACCTGAGTCCGACGCACTAAACCACCTGGCCACGACAGTGGCAGAGTGGCCAGGAGCCTTGGACAAGGCTACCTTTTGGTGGGCTTACAGATTTCAAGGAGCTTCTGGGAATAGTAGTCTCAGCAAGAGAACTAGAGGACTAGAGAACTAGATCAAAGTACATGAAATGTTCAAATCTGGAGAAAAAAACAGCTCCTGTTTTTTAACAGGCAGACTTTAAAAAAACTCTGAATTAAGCTAAAAGCGTAAAATCTCTCATTCCTGAAATTTTTTATTTAGTTTTTTTTTCTAAAACAAGCACCAATCACTCAGAGAAATATTTCAGCTAGAAATATTATACTCACTCCATGTAAATGAGGAATTGATATGTCAAACTAAAATATGTTGCCTGTGGGCGAGAGAGTTGGTTGCATTACTAACATCCACTCCAGACAAATTGCAAATTTTGTTACCGAGGCAATTAGTAAAAACTTCCTGCGATTCTAGAATTACAGGGTATCGGTACCACGATTTTTTCCACGGCAACTTACCTGTTAAAATTGGACGGTAACCCTGTGAGAGAGGCATAGTTCTTGCGAACACTCCGCAAACTGGCAAGAATTTGGGCGAAGGGAGTGACGATCACGTCTTCTGCATTGTGACTGAGGGAAATAAAATCGAGAAATGTAAGATTTGTTCCTAAATTCCTAAGCCATTCTACAGACTTAAAAATTTTTTTTCTTATGGACCGTCCACATCAACTTGGGGGAAACAAGCCTGGGTCTCTCCTTGATTTAGAGGATGAATAAGCACTCTGAACCTCCTGGGTATTACGTTTCAAAGGATTTACAAATTATTTACAATACAATAAATAACGGATTAGGGTAGTGGATGTGGGGTCTCCCCTTGGTCTAGATGATGAAGCCCCCCTGAATCTCCTGGGTGTTACATTTCAGAGGTTTTACAAACTATCTACAATACCATGAATATCGAACTAGAATAGGGGGTATGGGTCTTCCCTTGGTGTAGATGACGAGGACCCCCTGAATCTCCTGGGTGTTACATTTCAGAGGTTTTACAAAATATCTACAATACCATGAATATCAAACTAGAGTAGTGGGTATGGATCTTCCCTTGGTCTAGATGAGGAAGACCCATTGGCCTGGGTCCCTCCTGAATCTGAACCTCCTTGGTGTTACATTTATAGAGAGGTTTAAGCTCTGAGGTTTGAACTCAATATTCACTTCCTTTTTTAGTCAAATAAAAAAATATCAAGAAACATTTACAGAACGAATTCCTGATATGAACTTTGCTTACCAATCGCTTGTAATGGATGAGTTTCTGGACATTGACTTCGGAGACAGGTCAAAATCGCTGTCAGATCTGTACAAGAAGGATTCTCTCCTCTGTGGGAAGTTGGCGGAGAGGATGAGGCCAGACGACGGGCTGGCCGCATCAATGCCGGGGCTCCTGCTCGGTGACGCGCCATTCTCAACATCAAAGCTGCATGGAAAGACAGGAAAAGAAGCGAAACAGATGAGACACGAGTAAGCCATCTTGGTTTGGTTTTGGAGACGTTGGATCTAATACGTCAGACCTAATATCATTAACTCTTACCCACCTTCGCTGAGTGAGTGGGATCGTGATCTTGCTATCACTGATTCAGACCGAACCGAGTGGGTTGAAATTTCACATTACCCTGACTGGACTACGACGATAAAACTAGTGAGTGGGAATGATAGAAAGCCGTTGATGAGTAACTCTGATAACTTCCTACTGCTGAGTGGGGTTGGAATTGTCATATCGCTAAACGGTGTTGCTGTTCCGATAAAAACTGTCCGTCTCTTTATTCCGAAAGGGCCACTATAGTTGTCGTTGAGTCACAGAATCTTCTCTGCATCAAAGTAAGATTTGAAGCTTTGAATGGTGTTATGTAGGAAGTAAGAACGGCGTAGGTTTATGGGTAACAACCATTCGATGAAAATCTCTTTTTGGAGATTGAAGTGTTGGTCCGAGAACATGTAGTAGAGTCTGAATATTTAAACCAGTGTACTCTGCTCGTCTTCAGGAGAATGGAAATTTCTCTTCATCAACCTTTCATCACAGACTCTCTACATTACCGTAAATGGGTAGAGGATGTGGATCTCCCCTTGCCCTAGATGATAAAGACACCCAGAACTTCCGGTGTGTTACAATTCAGAGGATTTACAGATTATCTACATTGCCATAAATAAAGGACAAGGGTAGTGGGACTAGATCACTCCTTGGTCTGGAGGACGAAGACTCCCTGAAGCTCTGTGTAACACAAATGAAGAACTTGGCTAGTGTGTGTGAATCCCCCCCTTGACCTAAAGGATGAAAAGGCCATTGAGCCTCCTAGAAGTTACATTTCACAGGATTTACTCACAAACTGACAAACTAAAACAGGCTGCTAAAGTTGTCGTTGAGCCACAAAATCTTCTCTGGCATTTACGCTGGCATGGAATCTTGACAGCTGATTCCGAAAAAAAACCCCAATGTTTAGTACAACGCCCTTTGATGCAAAACTTTAAAACAACCGTTCCAGGTTTTCTCAGGTTTGGGTGCAGCTTCCTGACTTCATTGTGTGGTTACTTAATTACAGCCCTGATGGAGCTGATGCTTCATGGAAGTAACGGAGGCCCTTAAAATTTAACCAATAGAAACAACTTTTTCCCTCATAAAGGTGCCCTTTACCTATGAAAAAAACTACCTTGCCCAGACAAAAGTGAAGTCTCAGGCCCAAGTCACGACTGATGTTACAAAATTAGTCAACTACAGCAGGCTATGACAATGTATATTTGGTTTGCGGTATTACAACATGTGATTATATCTACTTAACCATATACAGTAGATTATATCTACTTAACCATATACAGTAGATTGTTCTTGTGAGAACTTGTCCTGATATTATTCTACTACCAGGAAACTTCCCTTGCCTGTACAAGAGTGAAATATCAGGCCTGAGTCACGACTGGGCCCAATTGCAGAAAATAGTGCGTACAAAATTTCTGCTTAGCAAAGAAGAGCAGGATACCAGTCACTGATTGCACATGTGACATGGTATTTTGGCTGGTAACATCATTCTGGTAAGCATAATTTTATTGTGCTTAGCTACTTTTTGTACTTAAGCAGCTCTATGAAATTGGGCCCCGATGTTACAAAATTACAGCAGGCTATTACAAAATGTCAAACAAAACATACACTGGAAAAAGAAACCAAATTAAAAGCGTAAGGTATCACACTGTATGAGTTAATCTTCTTTGGCTATAACCCAAAATAGTCTGCCAAAACAACAGCCTTGTACCCACAGTGTTAAAGCTTAGTCTCATCTCATTACATCAAAATGACCAGTGGAAGGATATAAGCAGCAACCTTGTAACCAGGGCATCTTGCTCATCTAACCAACTGAAGTGCTCCAGGTATGATAAGTAATAACCATAATGAAAAAAGACAGAAAAAATATTAAAAATCCCTCGAATTACAAATTAAGGTTTTGGGCCTGCCCTGAACACATTCAAAATCAACGCAAGGACAGTCAAACCCATTGTAGTACCTGAAGCAAGTCTTTTTACACAAATCTATTCCCAATAAAACGTCACACAGCAGAGGCAAAACCAGTACATGTATATGCACAGTTAAAAGCAAACATGAATCTGCAAATACTTTCCTATCAAACAAGACAAGTATAACTTTCCATATCATTTCCAATTTAAGTTGACATTGTAACACTGGGTTTCACATTTCCATTCACGATAAACAAACAAGTGCAGTGCCGGCCGTAAAGGCCTTTTGTCTCTAACAGCTGATAAATTACAGATTGAGTTTGATCCACCTGGAGTTGCCTTTACTGGAACGCTGCAAACACAAACACACAATCCTGAAGTAACATCTGACTACAAAGTAAACACAAAATACTTGGTTTTTACATTTTATCTCGGTTCATCTGGGCATACAACTTCAACTTGGTGCCGGAAACGTCAGCCATGTTTATTCCTCACAGCTCCAATCTCGATCTACCGATCTCAACACAGCAACTGCCCTCTCCCTTTCAAGCCCGAATACCACTTGTTGTACTCAGTTACCATAGCAACGCCCAAAGGTCTATAACTCTGCCTAAATCATCACATCTGCAGACCCCCTGCTTGGGCTTAACAACACTAGTGACTGATCAAACAAAGAACAGCCACATGTGGTCCTGAGTGGTCCATAGTTTATGATACCTAGAACCAATTCTTCCAACACTGTGAAATTGATTCTTACTTGAGGAAATATTGAAACAGGAAGCCTGGCTGTGTTTGTTTTCTGGAATTTCGAAAAATAAAAAATACCCAGAAAACAAACAAACAAAAACTGTTGCAAAGTTCCAATTTGATGATTTTGGTTTTAAAGGGAAATAGTGTTTTTTTGGAAGAGTAAATTAATTTCAAGTCTAAACTTTTTAATAAATACACCCAACATTGTACAACCAACCTGTGAAACGAACAAAAAAGGGGTATATGTTTTGTCAGGCTTATTTCAATTGACACAATCAAAATAAGCAACAGCAATTTTGAAGGTCTTTAAATGCTATTCCCTCATTTTTGACAGCATTTCAGACGAAAATATTTCTCTGTAGGATTGGCTCTGGTATGAATTTATCTGTGAGCTGTCAGATTTAAACTAATCAATTTGTTTCAGATTACCATCAAACCCTACACTTTTTAAAACTCCTAAATCTTGGATCCTAAAAATTGGACTACACTTCCCTTTTAGTGGGGAGATGAAGCCCATTGAATTTACAGGATGTTAAATTGTAGTGGTTTAAAAACTCTCTACATCATTTCAATGCAGAAGTTTGGTCACAGCAAGGGCCGAGTCTTTCGTCTATGTGATGGCAATTTTTTCCTCTTTCAAGAAAATCTGAAGGTGCAGGGAGACAAATGTAAAATCCTGAAAGCGAGAAATCCTATCAAACCTCAGGCCTGGAAAAGGAAGAGCCAAAAGGGCAGCTTCAAAAATTGCCAGAACTTCACACGATCCATCCTGTTCTGTATATTTTAATTTGTTTCTGAAACTTAAACTCTTGATGAACTGCTGCAGGTTGACATTGTAAACTGCCGAGAAAAACAGAACAACCTCGAAGCCCTCAGTGTAGCTTGAGGCAAAGTCAGCAGGCAGATCATTTCAGGACCGTTCTAATAAACAAATTCCTTTGAGACATTTTCATCAGTTTTGATAAAGTTAGTAGGAAAACAAACTCAGTACAGTGAAACAACCCATACAAAAATTAATACTACAATAAAAGTAAAAAAAAAAATTACAATTTTTTTGTGTCTTAAAGTTTAAAGGATATTGACATGTTAGCAGTACGTGGGTGAGGATTTTTTTTCTTCTTCTTCCTTCAAGCAGCCAGAATATTTTGATGTTATGATTTGATTTTGGTCATGATAGTTTATTTTGATAACATTTTTTATGTATCACACCTAATGCACTGTAATGATCTGAAACATTTTTGTGGGTGAACTCCGGAGCAGTCTTGAAAGGGCATGACACCCATGGGGAAAAGTGTTTGAAAGTGTGTCTAGATTCTTAAAGACGCCTCCGATATATCAAAGAAAAAAAACCTTTGAATGAATTGCTTATATTATTCCTGAATACAGTCAATGTCTTTTTTTTTTTTTAAATTCATTTTCTAGAAGTGGATCAACTTTAGAAAGTCCATCTACATTTATGATCAAATCTCCATTTTCCTTTGATGACATAAAGTCTGGCAGTATACCTATTAAATTGGACGCTTTCTCCTAAACATTCATAAATTCGTCCGTACAATATATTTTTGACATAAAGCCAACAGCTATTTTAAGGGCAATGAACAATCTTTTTTATGTGCAATTGTATTCAATTCAGCCGTTTGGCTGCGATTTGCAATTTTATAATAAACCATGAATAATAATAATAATACTCAAGTTTATCTGTTTTGTCGTCACATCCTGAATTTATTTCACTGTCTTCATTCTTGATTTTCTTAGGTTTTTGATTCAATTTTAACAAACAAAAATGAATCTCTTCTGTCAACTTATACAAGCGTATGTATTAATTTTGTGTAAATTATATTCATTTTATGTAAATTTTATTCATGGATTGTGAATTTGTGGCCCAAGTTGGTAGGACGTGACTTGATTTTCTCATTATGTTACTTCATTCTTGAAGAAAAAGACATACAGGCAGGAAATCCGGAGGACAAATCTATTCCTATCGTAAAATAATATGTATGCAAATTTTATTCAAGTATTAGGGAATTTGTGTGCTGTATAAGGAGTATGTGACTCAACGACATGCTGCCTGAAATATCTGCACAGCCTCCTTCTTGGAAGGCAGCCAACAGCGTTTCTCAGATTATTTGACTTGTGTCATCTGCCGTCCATGGCAAACAATCAATGTTTGGAAACCAAACATATTGCTGACTACACCATTAACTCAGTAAGAACATGTGGATCGAACTACCCATAGGCCTACCCTATACCATAGCATTCCGCCTATAAATTTACGCCTGTTTAAATGTGCTTAGTGCAGGTACCACTTCACTCTCCTGACTGCTGGAGGTTTCCCATGGTTACAATTCCCTCTGGCGAAGATTCACTCATTCCCAACACTTTGTACTTTTGCAGCCTTTTTTAATTGAAAAAGGAAAATTTATTTCGTTCGTTTAAGCGTTGTTTGTTTCTAGAGTGTTAGTAAAAAATTGAGTAAAGGAAGTCGTACGTGTTAAGTTGCTGCGATAATTTATGATTCATTTTTTTGCATAAATTGATACAACCTTTTTAATGGTACAGACAGTGGGACCGTTACTGAATAGTCTTCTTTGTCTGGAGGGTCTAGGCATAGAAATATAACCCAGAGAATGCTGAGCACAAGCGCAGTCTGTGTCCTGTGCTGTAGAAGCAGCTATCGATACCACATGACAACCTTTGGGCATAGACCTTATGCGTCTGAGTCCCATAGAGATATGTACAACAGCGCCCTCAATGAGGTCAATACGGCTGTAAGTTTACTGTAGGAAAACGGCTGTGCATACCCTCTATTTTTATGTGTTCTATTTGTTGCAACTTTTTTTGCCATACAGGTGTCACGTGATGTCATTTCGCCATATACGCGTACAAAAATGCGGCATAATAAAATGGCCACAGAGTGGGTTTCCATAAAATGGTCTGACAACTGAGTTGCGATGTTTAATGACTCAATCAGCATTCTCTGGGTTTTATTTCTATGGCTCTAGGTTTCTCTGTTACATGCAAATATTCTTACTTTAAGGCTGCAGTTAATAAAATCCTGCGTTCGTAAAAATCAAACGATAGTTGATGGTATTATAAATCACGATAACAAGCAGAGGGCAGTATACGAGTCCGTAGATAAATGCCTGCTAAAATCAGATGAGCTAGTTTTAAAGGAGTACCTTTGTTCAAAAACTGAGAACGTCCAAGTATAAGTATGCATTGGGAATCATATCCAATGAACTTGCAAACAATCGTGCAATCTACTCTGATGGGGAAAATGTTTTTTTTATTTTGAGATTCACTCAACATGGGGGCGGGGCAGGTGTGTGGGCTCAGGAAGAACAAGCTTGGTATTGTGCAGGGATTTTGGCAGGAGACAGCAGGGGTGTGGCAGGGGTAGAACAATTGGTGTGAGCTTGGGTAGAGCAAGGTTGATGAAGTACAGGAATTTTGGCAGGGGTACAGCAGGGATGGGGCAGGGGTAGAACAGGGGTGTGGGCTCAGGAAGAACAAGGTTGATATTGTACAGGGATTTTGGCAGGAGACAGCAGGGGTGTGGCAGGGGTAGAACAATGGGTGTGAGCTTGGGTAGAGCAAGGTTGATATTGTACAGGAATTTTGGCAGGGGTACAGCAGGGATGGGGCAGGGGTAGAACAGGGGTTTGAGCTCAGTAAGAACAAGGTTGATATTGTACAGGGATTTTGGCAGGAGACAGCAGGGTGTGGCAGGGATAGAACAGGGGTTTGAGCTCAGTAAGAACAAGGTTGATATTGTACAGGGATTTTGGCAGGGGTACAGCAAGGGTGGTTTCATTACATACAAGCATTACATTTTAAAGGCAAAGTATACCTTTGGTTTTTGGAACCGTACGTTTGCCTTAATGCTATATAATTGTAGATATATACCATAAAACTAACCTGTGTGAATTTCATTTCAAAAGGTGGCAGCGTTTTTGAGATATCGCCAAAAATCTGGAGCGGTTGCGTTCACGCAGAAGAAGTATCCGTCATTGGAATACACATTCTGAGAAGCGTTACGGCCATAACGCTTCTCAGATTCAAGTTTTTGGGGGATAAAAAGTGATATATTTTTCCGTAACTGCAGTACTTCGAAGTGAAACGTTTCTCAAAATGCATTATACTATCCAAAGCTGCCGTACTCCTTACCAAGTAAGTTTTTATTGCCAAAAATTTTCAGAGTCATTACCAAACGTATGCAATGCCTTTAAAGTAGGAATTGGGTTGAATTGATTACAAGCATTCAAAGTATTTATAACTGTGATTTCACATGCTTTGCCTTTAACACCAGTACTTGTGGCACACAATCTGCACTTTCTGGCAAAGTCAAACACTCTAACAGTTTGTAGTTGTGTGTAGAGCCATTCAAATTGTCCGCAGTGTCCAGCATAAATCAGCCAAATCTAAAAGAAACGCACCATCAAGGCAAAATGTTAAAGGCCACCAACCGCTCCGTGCTATTCAATCCACTCATTCTGAGCATAAAAAAAAGTCACTGTGCATGTAAAACTATCCACCTGCTACCATCTAACTCATTAAATCAAGTCACAACCCAGAACACAACAAAAGAGGTAGCCAGAAATTATGACCTCCAATAAACAACGTCACACTCAGTCAATAAAAAAGAGGGTTCTGTAAAAAGAAATTGACACGACTTTATGCAGACAAATTTCGAGGGCGGTTGGAACAGGTATTATGACACCATGAAATGTGTGTTAAACAGAACCTGTAGACACTGAGTGGGTCATTATCGGTGCGACTCGGTCGAGAGACCATTTTATGGATGTGAGTGGGCATTTTATTTCACAGTGTTTTTGGCGTATGGCTAATTTGCAACATTTAGATTGAGCAATTAAAATGCATAATGCATGTGGGCATTTTGCCAGACTTGCTTGTTACCATAGTCTTCCGCTTTTAAGTCGCCCGTCGTATAAGTCTTAGCTCATCAGCAAATTAAGATCAACGTGTCGACATAAAAGCCGCACCATCGTACATGATATCATTTAGCCATAGTATCGATAAACTCTCGTCCACCAGCGGGACAGAGTGGGGTCGAGCTCAGTGTCTCCGGGTTCTACTGTAATGGTTTTAATCACTGGCAACCATTTTGATTTTCTCCCATCCATCTCAATGACCACAGTGAGGCCGGAAGGACAACTAGGCCGCGTTCCCCTTGTAAAGAAATTACAAATGAAATCATTGTGTACATTGGGAACCTGACGAAGAATGTCTGCGATTGTTGTTTCCCAATGTTTCCCTGAAGAAAGGCTGCTTTATTAGGTTTACTTATGTTCTCATCCGACAAAAAAGCCCACAAGGTCCCCAGCAATGTAATGTCAAATCAATGAGGGTACACACTATTACACAGACCATCAACCCTCTGTATGTTTACAAGCTGACGACTTCTGTTCAGCCGAGTGCAATGAGCCACAGTTTGCAACCCAGACAGCCATGTTAGAATTCGTGCATTTAAAGGCCACACAAACAGAACAGTTAATAAAACTCTCCATTTTATAACGCCTCTACTTACTGATCATGGTCCTGCAAATGCTTGTCGAAGACGGGGGACAATAATGAGCTGCCAAGTAAACAAATTTACGTGTTTTTTGTTGTTGTCATAGCTAAGACTATGCTTCGGTTGTTGGTGGTACTACAACCAAAACAATTTTTGGTAACGGCCATGGATACAAAACGCTTGATCAGCTAAAAGATTGAACAAACAGAAGTATTTGCAACAGCTTTAAGATTTCAATATCAAGACCCTTGTTGATCTGTCTGACATCTGAATAAGATGCTGATTAGGGCTGCTGACGCAGGAATACATCCTTTATCTAGGGAGTTTGAGCAAGATCGGCATTATGACTACAGATAATAATCTAACCTGTGACATCACATTTTTACATAAGAGCCACCGAGCCTGCAGGCACAATTTGTACACAGCTCAAAGAAGACAACATTTTATGGGCGTTGCACCCATACAACTTTTTTCGGATCAACCTTTGATGTGAAGGATGGGGGCACATCTCAAATTGTGCTCAGCTGTTTGTTATATAGTTCTTAATTTTGTGGCAATTGCACTGCAGCATTTTGAGTTTTCCATGTGACCTGTGAAAGATGTTGCCTGCCAGGAACTGCCCTGGATTGCACAAGGCTACTTTTTTCTGTAAACATGGTCACATGGTCTATAATACACAAGTGGCTGTCTGCAACCACAAAATACATAATAAAGTAGATAAAAATCAAGGACAGCAATTTTAGTTCGATTTATTAGTGGAAGAGGTCTTTCTGTTGCACTGGCTGAAAAAAAAACCCCATCAGTTTTTAAAACAGCAAATTTTAAGGCCAGAAACTGAAATCAATGTGGTAGTTTCGTGGCACGGCTTGGGAGTGTTTGAGTTCAGCAAAACTAGTAGTTCCAGCAGGCCAGATCAGGAATTTTAAAGTGTGAACGACTTTTTGAATGCAAAACTGTTCAAAGGCCTCACCAAGTTCGGACCCCAGCAGAGTCTGTCTCAAAGGCTAAATGAAAACATTGAAACAAGTATTATACGCTGTTTACGAAACACACGGCATGGGATTAGGCTGGGGCTCCGTCAGTTATTTAGAAAATGTATGCTTTCCTTACTGGGCTTCGCTGGAGCCCACGCACAGTCCATGGTTTCGCAAACGGCCTATGTGAAACAGAAGAAGTCAGGTGGACATGGAGTGAAAACAAGAGAGTAGACTTTTTTAAAGCAATATTTTCGAGGACATTCCTATCAGGTGTTATCCAGTTCTGAAACAGAACAAGTCATGACTAAGAAAACAACAATAGAGGTTACACAAAGCCGTTTTCCTACAGTAAACTTACGGCTATTTTTACCTCATTGAGGGCGCTGTTGTACAAATCTCTGTGGGTCTCATGACGTCAGACCCATAAGGTCTATAGATCTTCGTGAGGAGGGGGGCACCATCTTTGTGTCCAATCAAATCAAAGCAACTAAACCAAGACTGGAAGGACAAATAGTCTGGTTCCTTTACATATATTGATAATTAGGAGTCCTTAAAGTTACTGCATATAGGGAATATGAAACTGACAGCCATGGGATGATATAGCCCAAACCTTCAAATCAATGTCAAACCCTTTCTTATCGTCAATAAACACACTTGAAATCTTGTCAGCATGATACTATCTGGGGTGAGTACACAGTTTTACATGTAACTGTGTGCACAGATTACTTGTATTATCAGAAGGTCGTTCACCCAGGGCACAACAGAAAGAAAAACCTGCATAACCTATCTATGCAAACCAGGAAGTTATTCGTGGAAACCCAATTTGTATGTAATAACTGTTGTTTCAGAGCACTGAAGACACGATGACTAGATGGGCCATGGGGTCAAAGGTTAGCCGGCACAAAGTGTTCATCCAGGAAGAAAATATACATTTATTATACATTCCAAGGTTACAATGTGTGACTTGAAATGTTGGAATAATCACGGAGGAAGGGAATTTCCTCCCTCCATGGGATAATCAACTGCAAAAGAATTTTTTTTTCTCGGAATAAATTAAAATATATTTCTAATTCTTGTCGTCCTTGTAATGAGATTACTCGTGAAAACTGCCTAGAGCCATTTTGCACAAATGCAGGTATGAACTTTGTATGAATTATCATATGAAGTACATGTAAGGAAACACATCTCCGGGTAAGCTGTTGTTGTTTTAGTAGCACTGGATTTTATGTGAAAAAAATACTAAAAAAAAAACAACCACTAAAATCTATAAATTTCTGAATAACTATCCACAACATTGCGCGCAAGAAAATACCCTGGCTGACTTGGTAAACAAAGTGCAGTTTTCTCTACCGTTTCCCAAAACCTCAGAAAAAATCACTGGGCTGGGCATACCATTTTTATCCAAGTCCAAACATTTTGGTGCTGAGTGACCATAGTGTAAAGGATGGTGGAGGAGTTGCCTGTGGGTAAGTGATCCTATACCCCTTGGGAGTTCAAGGTAAAATATAGGATTGGTAAAGCTGATAGTGCAGTGTTCTTACTTTGTGTGATTCAATATATACATGAAAAACCCTACATGAAAATGTGGGCCCAATCTGTCGTCCCAGTCAGGAGAAAATATTGAAAACACTTTTCAGCATGTAGGTCTAAACACACTGTCCTTAATTTCGATTTTCTCGACTTAGACAGTCTTTCAGACAGAAATATTCTACGGAAGATTGGTACTGGTATGAACTTCATACTCAGTAAGCTTTCAGGCTGATACTATTTTTGTTTAAATTGAATTGAAATCTCTATTCTACCTTTAAGGTTTAACACAGCAGTGACAAATTATAGACAAACTAACTTGGATAGTCCAGACTACATACACAGTGCTCCCTCACGTGTAGGGCAACGACTGGCTAGCAAATACTGTATCACAACATTTGTTTAGTGAGTTAACTGCTTACCTATTAGAGCGTCGTTTATTAGGAATAGCAATCCGCGGTATGTCATGCAGCTGTAACGTGTATGAACTCTTTCTCATACCGCTTCGATTCGTTGTTAGAAACTTTGAATCCATTGTGTAAAAAAATGACTGTTTGCAAAGCAACTAATCATGCTGTGCTTTCCATGGTGCTCGATGTTGACCTCTGTTGTGTTTACTTGAAAACATTGAGTTCTAGTAGGTGGGTTCTGGTTGACTGAGTGGATGGAGGACGCTAGTGTAGTGATTTGATATAACAAGGTTGTTTACCATACTCAATGTGTACAATTCTGGAGAAAGTTTCTCGTTTACAAATGACCCCAACACGCTTTGGTCTTGTATGTTGCCTCCACGGTCTCATCAACCTGTTCTACACCAAGATCTCCGGTGCTTCCTTATGAAGGCGGAAAACATTGTCTAGACAACACTGGACTCTGGATTAGCTTAGGTCATGCAATGTCACTCAGATGTGAAAACCCATTTACCCCAATGGGTGTGTTTAGGTCTGTCAGTTTCGTTGAATCATACCTCATGGGTTTAGCCTTGATGGCTCAGTAACGACCCCATTGAATGAACAGGTCATTGTGCCACGCTTCAGTTCATCTAATGTATTACGTTAAGTCACGTCCCATTGTTTGCGCCGAACAACATGTATGTAGTTCTCCATCTTCATTGTTTGAGCTCATCTTTTGTGGAGTCCTACACTATCGCAATACTTAGAATACCACTGCAGAGATAAAACTTTCAAGTAATCAATCCGTTTGTTCAAATCAATACCTGTGAAATTCCAATCCAAGGACAAAAATGCTTTAATGGGAATTGTTCTGAATTGATTCAGTTGGGACAGTGTTATAAACACAATGGGAATAATGATCAAAACACTGAGATAAAGGAGAAATACGTCAGTGTTGTTGTTGGTTTTTTTTTTTAATAGTAAATTAATTCCCATACTTTAGTTTTCAGTAGACACATCATACAACGGCACCGGCAACAAAATGATTTTGAATTTTGATTGCTCATCCATGCTTTATGCTTCCTTTGAGGTACTCATAAATAAGCCGCAATGATTCGGTTGGTCTTTAAATGTCATTTTCTTGACTTTGACAGTATTTCAGACGGATACATTTCTCTGGAGGACTGGTACAAACTTTCCAATATCAGTGAGCTTTCTGATATTGAAGCTTATCAATTTATAGTTGATGATTATTAATACGCCCCCCCCCCACAAAAATATTTACACAGTGCTATCATCAGGGGTTTGAGTCATCGTTGACAAGAAGGTCTGAAACTCGGATCCAAGTTTGAGGAAGTAGGTTGAAATGATGGCATTTCCACCTTTTGGTAATCCCCATGAGTTCTAGATTTCAAGGAGCTTCTGGGAACAGTATCCTCAAAATTGACCAAGGACGAAGATCAAAGAGCACAATTTCTTCATATCTGAACAAAATAACTGATTTTTTTTGGCACCAGGCAGACGTCAAAAAGTATGAATTCAGATGAAAGTCTGAAATTTCTCCCAAGGGGCTAAGGCTACGGCTGTGACTGTTCCTGCGGGTGTCCAATACTTCATTGCATGATGATGCGACGATCCAGCCGTAGCCCACCAGTTCCGACACGGCTTTAGGCTCAGCAAATAACTTAATCCACACCCTTTAAGCTGGTAAACAAACAATCGTTTAGTCTTAAGATTTTCCTCAAGACTACATTCTTGTTCATGATAAATCAATAGGTGACGCAAGTCAACCATCAATACTGATTGGCTAATGATTTTTGTTTTCCCCGGCAGTTCTCTTGACCATTGTGTGGGGGCAAGTTCATTCAACTTCCTGAGAGGTCTTTGTAAATGTTCAATTGTCCAGTCAGTTGTATATAAGCGAGTCAGGGCTGAGGTGTAAAGTGCAACAAACTCCAGTTCTGGTGGGTGAGTGTTCAGAGTCTCGGGCGTGACACTTGAGGTGCTTGAGCAAGAACACTGAACTAAAAATGCATCTCATCACTCCCGATTAAATGAGTACTTGCGAGGGTAGAGATTGTTGCCGTGAATGATTAGCAACCTGTGGGCCCACGTGGCTGCCGGTGCTGCATACTCCAAAGGAGTTGAGATGGTTTCAGGAATGCTTAAGGCCCAACAAACAGGGGGGAGTAACAGCGAAAGACATTTTTAAGGGCCTATTTGGCTTTGAAAAGCGCATACAAGTTGCACGTTATTATTATCATTATAATTATATTATTTTTTAGTTCATAAAATAAATCGTGGGTATCTTGAAACACTTTATTAAACCATTGTCCCCATTCTAATCAATGCAACCAAACTGAGGCTTGAAAGTAAAAAAAAAAGTCAGGTACCTTTCTCATAATGAGAAAAAGGCATTATATTTTCAATTGTAAATGCAGGAAACATTACCACAGCAACTGCTCATGGGAAAATCATTGATTAATGGACACACCTGGACTGTTCAACCACCAGTTCACCAGACTGAGGTAGACATGTGTCTTCGGGGGGGGGGGGGGAATAACTGCATCTAAATCAATTCATTCTTCAAGTTTATGTACCCAAAAAATACAAATAAAAATACATTTATCGTCTTCAACTATACAGCGCCCCCTAGGTATACTGTTACTCTGACCATGTAGGTAATTTACGTTCATGTTTGTGAGTTTTGCACCTGGAATAACTAAAGGTCGTCTAAAAGCAAGTAAAGGTCATCTAAATAAAGTTATCTTATTTTTTGTTGAGGAAAACAGTGCAACATGTGTGCATTGATGGAAATTTGATTCTAATTTGAATTCTGTCAGTGATTAAATAAATTCAATAAAACTAACAGTAATGGCTATATTGTTACATGGTTCACCTTCATCCTTTGTAAAGATCGAACAGAATGTGAGACTGGCTCTGGCAAAACCCTA
Organism: Marthasterias glacialis; assembly: GCA_911728455.2. Taxonomy (NCBI): domain Eukaryota; kingdom Metazoa; phylum Echinodermata; class Asteroidea; order Forcipulatida; family Asteriidae; genus Marthasterias; species Marthasterias glacialis. The sequence goes on from OU452225.1 coordinate 25,462,678, forward strand.
AGCCTTGACCCTTTTTTTCAAAAGTGGGCTTGGGGGATTTATCCTGACGGCAATGATCTCAACGTTGTTTCAGAATTTGTCTTTTTTCCATCAGAATCTAGAGAAAATGCTCTATTCATTGACACAAAAAATCTCAAATTGGTGCTTGGGGTTAACTTTTGACTTTTCAAGATGGTAAATGCCAAGAATGTTCAGGTTTTGACAGAACAGGTCTCTTGAATGAAGGTCTCAAAGACCCTAACATCAGAATAAGCAAGTTGATGAATTTGTCAAAAAACATATTTTTTTTAGTTTTAAAAACACACACAAAAGTATGAAAAATACAGAGGTTTTGCAGTTGAAACAATTGGCGCCTTTAGCAGAAGCTTAAGCCAAATTGTGAATCAATTTGCAGATTTATCCAGAGCATTTTCTCAATTTCAAACTTATTTTGAAATACAGGTAAAACCCAAATAATATTGTTTACCCCGATGCAATTATTGCAATCCCTTTACCATTCAGCAAGATTGTTTACTCTTTTAAGTCTTTTTAGGATTTCAAACAGTTAAAAAATCATTGTAGTTAGCGACAGTTATGACAAATAAACCCCCCTGCAAAGAACAACTGTTTATTGTTCCTGGGGGGAGAATTGCACAGTGTGATATTGACACAAGCAATTACTGATAGCATTGGTGGCCATTTAATTACAAAAAAGGCCCCCCTGTGGTTTACCACACTATGGTTTACTGGTTATTGATGTTAACTGCTAGTGGCAATTTAATATGATAGGACAACAATGGGTTACGTTGACAATGTTTAGCTTTCAATCAAGGCACACTTCTTTAGCGAGAATCAATCTCTTTCTCAAAAAGTATGTTACTTCAAAGGGAGTTGTTTCTCACAGTGTTTTACACCATCAACAGCTCTCCGATGCTCCTTACTAAGTTTTTATGGTCATTTATTTTTGGAAAAATTACCAAAAATATTCCCTTCCTTTAAGGGTAAAATCAACTTCATGCAAAGAGCAGCCAATACAGAAAACATTTAACTGTTGATTTAACATTTCAATTAATAACATATATTCTGTTGTTTTGGTGGAAAATTTCATCTACCTTTCCAAAGATTTCGAGAACGCAACCCTAGATCACGGGTCCTTTCTCTACGCCTGAACTTAAGAGATTCCCTCATGGTTACTGGGCAAAAAACACATTGATTTCTGTTTCACTGGACTTGGTTCGGGTCTCCTTGCAAGTGCACTGTTTCAAAAAGGATCAATATTTTCCACTGTAATGATACGTCATTATACTCTCCACTTTCCCTTAAAGCCCCAGCTCGACATTGGTCAGAAGAAAAAGCATAAAATGTTCACAGATTAACACTTACCTTGAATGGTACCAAGATAATGATGGTAGAAAAGATTCCTTGATATATTTCTGCCTGAAGTGTTATTGTTTTTAAATAATAAATGAAATAAGATCCAAAATTAGTTTTCGTCTCAGTGAGATGAAAACTCTGCCTGTAGGAATGCGTACAAGCATGCTGAGTGCAATTTTTACTGTTTTCTCGCAAATGAATCAACGAAATGAGCTGAAATTTTCACAGGTTGGTTTTGATTATACATATATTTTGATTTAAACCAGACTCTTCCCTCAACGTCACCCCTCCCCTCTTTAATCTCCCTCTTCATTGTTCATCCCTTGCATCTTCTGACTGCTTTCTGCCTCTCTCTTTTCACTTCTTTCTACTTGACTGCTTCTGTTACTCCAGCATACTTGTATGTGTGTGTTGTGTTGTCATTTAGCCTTTGAGAAAGACTCTGCCAGGGTTGAAACGTGAGGCCATTAAAAATTGAGGATTTATTTTGATTTGTGCAAAGAATGGAAGCATTTACAGTCAGTTTACAAATGTTGAGCTGGGGCTTTAAATGGACGATAAAACATGTGGAAGTATTTCAAAGATTTGATCAACGAGTCTTTTAGCGGTGACTGTAGATCCCCCCAAAATTCCATCCAAACATTAGCATGAAATTAGGCATTAGTGGCAAACCCAGAAAAGGCAGGGGGATCAACCCCCACATCCCCACCCCCAAAGAGGCCTGCCTTTCCTTTCATTACTAAAAAATCACAGAAAATGTTCTTGTCCGTCAAGAAAGATATGGTGGGGTGGGGAGGGGAAGAGAGGGTGGGGTAGGGTGGGGAGTGGAAGGGGCCCGCGGTGGGGCGGCCGGGCGGAGAAGTCTATCAGACCTTACTTTTCAAAAACAAAATCATTGGTGACCTGGAAAAATTTATCTCAAGTGTGCCGCTCCCGGGCATAGTACTATCATTTGAAAGGCGAGTTACATAATTTATTGAATGATTTGCGATGGATTTTTAATCCTAAAAGGTTAAAGGGGCTGCGTTGTCATGTGGCTGTGCATGGAAAGATGCACTCTCACCCAGATACTGCACATGTGCGCGCTTGCGGTCAAATCACAAAGGGTGCCATCTTTGTCAAGCTGTGATGTGACTGATGCTGAGAACACGCGCCTAGTAGTAAGTGGGTTATTCCATTTACTGCGGTAATCGTGACGACACAGCCACTTCAAGCGGCACTATGGGATAAACTACGTCGTCTCTCTGTTTGATTGTTTGACAAGACAAAAACATAAACTCCAGTCTTATGCTTTGCTCATAAAAGAGCATAGCAGTCTCCAATGATTGAGGAGAATTAGGAATTCCCCACCGATATTCAAAAGTGGATTGGAATGTTTGAAGAAGTAGAAAGCAAACAGGATGGATAGAAGCAATTGTTTCAGCTTCCTCTCCAAAAATCAAAAATCGGGGGAAGGAGGTTGCCGTTCGTTGTTGTATTCTTCACTTGAATTATAGGAAATGAATTCTGGATAATCTTTCCTGAATTTGACCGTATCAATTCAATACCTTAAAACTCAACTCGGATTGATTATCTGGATTGACATGCGATTCACGTTTTGCCAAGCCTACGCAATGGATGTCTGACCATGCACAGAAAAATAGAAAACAGGTTCAAGGATGCAAAGTCCACACTATGCATTCACATTGATTCTCTTCTATCCATGGTGTATGTGTGGAGGGTGGGGGGGGGAGCTAATGTAAATACACATAATTCCGTGACATTTATGATGTTGCATCCATCATCACAGCGTACAGTCCCAAGCTGGGCTGATGTTTGCAAGTCACTTCTATATTTAGACGACGGTAAATGTCAGGGCATGTCGCCCCCTATGTCGAGGGTATGAAAAGAGTTGGTATAAGACCACAGCATGAGGAGGATTTTTTATCACTGTGGGGATTATTAACTCGGCCATCTCAATAACAAATACTGCAGTCGTCATGGACTGAGCAAATATCTGATCATTATTTTATTAATTTTTTTTTGTTGAGGGGCCATTCAATATGACCAATGTTTTAAATGTGGGCAAGATGGATCACAGAAAATAACTAAAAACCAAAATAGATTTTCTATAAAATGAAGGGAAAAACCATGGAATCAAATTGGTGTTGGTCGATGGGTGACAGACATTTATAGATATTGATCAATCTGGTCGGCCCCTTAAAAACCTGGTTTGCAGGAAAATAAAATTAATTGCAAAAAAAAAATGTATCATCTCCTGGTGACGCCAATTCAAGCTGCAAGCAGCAAACTCAAGAGATTTGGTCTCATTATTCAAACAGTAAACAATGGGCTCAGAAGGAAAATCAAAGCACATCTCCATTCATCCTGATAAATGGGCATCAGGGGCAAAGGGTTAATAATGCGCAGTTCTTATATAGCGCTCTATCACACCCGATGGGCATCTCAAAGCGCTCAGTATGTTTACCTGCAAGGTATGCAAAGTAACGTTTTGAAGTATGAGACCTGTTCCTTTACATAGCACCATGTAATGGTTCACAAGGTGCTGTGGTGCAATCGGCAGCCAATCAAACCAGGAACACCGGGGCGGACCCCTTCTCTTTGCGATAAGTGTCACTGGGTTCTTTTACGTACATTAAACAACACACAGGACCTTCGGCTATACGTCCCATCTGAAGGACGCAGCAATAATGATTAACTGTCTTGGTTAACACAAGTGTCACGACCGGGACTCGAACCCACACTCTGCTGATCAGAAACACAAGACTTTGAGTCCGGTGTTCTTATCCACTCGGCCACGACACGCTTGTATCTCTTGTTTCCCTTGTATTTCTTGCATCACAGATAGAGCTATTCATATTTCTATATTGTTTAATAGGCTAAAAAGGCATACTTGGCAATTTTAAACCGGCTCTGCTAAAGCACCTTGCATGTACTTAGCACTTCAGGAATGTCATCGTTTCTTGACAAAATTAATAACATGGAATTATATTTGTCTGATCAATATGCAACAGATCTGTAAAGGTCACAGGATGTCTTTGTTTAAATAAATATTGATGCGTTTCTCTTCAGAACAGCTGTGTTGATCAAACAATGAAATCAACAATAACAGTCTGCAGGGGGTAACTATAGGTTTCTATTGTGTAAACAGGAAGTGCAGTTACAAACCAATAACTTTGACAAACATTATTTCTCAGCAGCATAGAAATAAAATTCACACACTCTGGTGCACAATCAAGTACAGTCGTTAGGCACATAAACTCACTGACATTGGAGTTGTTTTCTGCTGCATGGACACAGACAGGTCACCAGCCAAACTCAAATGGTTTATTGTATGTGACTGGTTCCCCTCTTTAATATTCATCTACATCAAAACTTGAAATACCCACGGCACCACTGGCCAGATGTCCATTAATTTGAACACTGGGCCAGAAACCCTACAACGGAACAAGTCAAGTCTAGTGTTTTTACCAAAAACATACTTATTGAAAACTGTACACTTTTAATTGATGTTAATTTTTGCATCTGGGAAACAGATGCTTTAAAAAAATTAGCATCTATTATAATGGTTACGACACACGCTGCTAATAGGATTTGAAGTGCCTCTAGCTGCCGGGCAATCTCGGTAGTCTAGTTGGTAAAACATCTGCTCTAAAATGGCAGGGGGTCAAGGGTTCGAATCCCACCCGAGGCTTATGCCTGTGGATTTTTGTTTTTCACAGGACTCGGTAAAGTACTGAGTATACAGTGCTTAACACACATCGGTGTATGGATAAAAAAAAAAAGCATGTATACTTTAACTTTTCAATTCCGAACTCCTCTTAATTGTTCAGTAAATATAAATTTATAGTCAGGGCATTAAGAGTCCTACAAAAATAATACCCACAGGTTACTCGTGTGGGATTCGAACCCACGGCCCCTGCATTCTAGAGCAGTTGTCTGCACCACTAGATCACCGATCAGGCTCGGTGATGAGAGGCCAGTTCGAATTGTGTAATTAGCAGTGGGTATACCACAAACAATTCTAATGTTAGTTGTTCTTCCCAATCATTTCTACCTTTCAGATATTTTTGTTTGATAACATGATAACACAAAGAAAATGAATTGAAACGCCTTGAATATTTGCACATCTCTTCAAGTTGACCTACTTTAAGTCAGAAGTCACCTTGTCAATAAACATTTTTTTATGGAAATAAAATTGTGATTATCAAAGAACATGAGAACATAAAAACGTTACAATCAAAGGTAGATTTCCAGGAAATTAAGCTTGGGTCACTGAAACTTTCCAAAACGGAAACAACAAAAAGCCGCTGATGTTATCTAAAAAGATACTCGACCGAATTGATTTCTTATCCAACAGACCTTCTGACGGCAATCTCTTTGGCCAGCTGCGTGTGGAAAAAAGTCAATATCAACCCCCCCCCCCCCACACTAAAAAAGTTACTTCGTATTCTTCACAGTTCAGGATGTCATACGCGGAGCAGGTGTTTTCAATACAAGCTTGTCAATACACAATCTTCCTTCAACATTTCAACATTTCTCAAATAAATCTTGGAGATAATGATGGGTATAGGGATTTCTTTCATGGGAGGTTTCTGGGTGTCTTTAATTTAGAACACCTCGCTTGATCTGCCGTTTGGACAGGAACAAAAATGAATGGAGGTCATAGCCTTTGAGGAATTATAGGCTCAAGGCCATAAACCCAACCTGCTAAGAGAATTATTTTACATCACTCTGCCATTAGGAAAAGTAAAAAACCATCCCACTCTTAAATGCTAATTAATAAACGTACCTGAAAACGGGCTCAGAGAGCTTGCGAATTTTCAAGCTTAGCCGTGACATCTCGGGATCTTTAGCACTCAGTGGAGGATTCCGCTCTCGAAATGGAGAGAGCAACGGCGATACTGGGCTTAAGTTGCCTGCTCTGGGTGAGCAGCATGGAAAGTGTCCGCCGTACGGTCTCATGAAAGAACAGTTAAGTGTCATGAGTGATCCTGATAGCGTAGCAATTACTTCTCAGATTATCCCCATGCCAGAGATGTGGACGGCGATAATGTTGTTTTGGTGTGATCCAATCGAATATTCACACGGCCTGCAGGGTTGTGTGGCTGAGTCCGAAACGTGACTTGATGGATGGATTGTACAAAAACAAACTCAAAGTCTGCTTCCCAGCATTCCTCACCTAAAAGATGACAGTGCTTCGTAAGGAGAAGTCTCTGATCTGTTTTCCTTGTTTGATAATATCACAAACTGTACACCACAAACCCGCAATAGTTATCACTGAATCTGGTTCTGGACTACACGTCTACTCTCTTACAGATAAGATATTCCATGTCTCGAACAAACTGTTGTATTCCGAAACCGATTTTTCGCCGTAATGGGGGTTCCAATTTTGGTCTAAATGACATCACACTCAAGTTATTTCATGTGGTCTGACAAGATGAAGATAGCAACTGCCTTCTTGGTAACCGGCAATTAACAGATGACGATGCCTAAATAGATGGTTAAGAAGAATATCATCAGCTCATGAATCACACGCATAATGAAAGGTTACAGATAATTTGATATCTTGTGTCCGTTACACAACCTCCTCACAAGATGGTTCCACAAAACATCCATTGACTCACGTCATACGCCTTCCATTTCTGAAACTGAAATAAGCCCCAGCTGTCGACTGTGGCTCAACAATTTCAGGTCAAAACAAAGTTCAAAGTTTCTGAAGTTTCTCAGCTGTACTCAACCAGACTTGTTTAATCTCTTACAAACAGTAGCACACAAAGTACTTAAAAAATAGCCAAGACCACATTCTACATACTCGACAAAGGTGAGGTAATTTTTCCAACGATAAGTCCAAGTCATACTCCTAACCAAGACTGAGACTTCCTGAGACGCTTCCCAGGAAGGTTTAATTTACAATCCAAACACACAAAAGGAAATAACCAACACCTGGCAGGATCATTCAGACACTCTCAGTCTTTAATGATCGGTTTAGCAATTACTTGATGATCCACGAAGTAGAAGTCGCCAGGCCGAAAAAAACTCTCTCTTAATAAACTGTCACTTACCTTCCCTAAAGCCGACAACTTTAACAACCAAATGATGTACATAACTCACAATGAAATGACAGAAATGAACGTGGTCATCACACCGTGCCCTGGGAAAAAATGTTTAAAGAGAGACGACTAAGCGGATTCAATCAAATCCCAAAAGAACTCCAGCGCCTTAAAAGAATGCCTTCACTGACCGACCGTAACAATACTAAAACTACTTCTGACTACCAGTCTGTCATCTATAAATTGAGATGCAGTTGTCCAAAAACAAAAAAATCAATTTGACGCTTCTACAAAAATATGTGACTTATATTTTTAGACTGTACTAACTGTATACATGACACGTGTCATCCAATTATCGGTCAAAACCATTAAAGGTTACAGAGTATGACGATTAACGCTTTCCAAAAACAACAGAAGTGTAGCTTTAACTTTGACAATATTGTCAAAAACACTGACTGCTTCAGTTTGAGGATGTTAAAGTCAAACAATGATTGAAGCCAGCTCTCTGTAGACATGCTTGACATTTTAATCGGTGCGGGGACTGGACTCGCTTAACTCCTGTTTTCCAGTTCCTTGCCAGGAACTGCCAAGTGACGGTGGTATTCAAGGAAAGGGGGGGGGAAATAAATGCTTTCCACTTCTGACCTACTTTCCAAAAATGTTTTTTGGTTCTCTGACCGCACAGATTCTGAGATAACTGTTCCAGATACATCCCTAGTGTAAAACAAACTGTCCTACGGAATCCTGGCAAATATGCATTAGCCCCAAACCTCTATGCCTGAGCACGTTTAAAATATTTATCCGTTTCTTGGCTGATTCTCACTTTCTCAAACAATGATACACTGCGCTACCCTGAGGCTGTCAATATTTCAAGCTAACGAGAAGGTAATCATAATGTATGTCTAGTTAAATTGAGTAAGAAGCAAGTTTCTTGTGAAGATGTGTACGCCAAAACTAACTCAGTGTTAACATACTGTATGAATTATAAATATAGGGCACTACAGCCTCAGACATGCTACAAGAAAAAAATGGCCAACGATACTTAACACAGCATTTTTTTTCTATAGCACTGTTACTAAAGAAAATGAAGAAATAAGCTCATCAGCTAAAAAGATGCATGCCTGCAAACTGTCTTCTTAAACATTCATCAACCTAAGCTAAGTGGTTTTGTCCTTGTCAAATCTCTACCTCGTGAATTTCCATACAGACTTGAATATCTTCAAGAATCTTTGAAATCGCAGCTGGCTTTATTAGCTTCCTATGTTACCGTCTCGCAAATCAAACACAGGAATCAACATCATAAATTAAACATCCACTGCAAGACAGTCTGATGAAATCGTCCAGTCCCAGCCAATGCACTTTGGCATCTACTCGGCAACCTTGGCAGATAAACTCCCGTGGATCCACAGTGATCGTGTTTAATTAATCCTTCCCTCCACTCAAGATATGCAACCACGGGCGGCGTTGTCACGCAGGCATTCCAGAATCCAATCGAACTGTGCCTGTTCATCCCAGCCTTGCATCTGTTCTGCCCCACCCACCTCCCAACTTAATATTCCCCACGCGACAATCCCAGGCCTCGGCAGGGTGTCATTTACATTTGGCATCCCCAACGTGTGACAACCAACCAATTACAAGCCAGCTCCAACAGAACCACCTTCCTCGAACAACGATGGTATAGATACTTAAATTAATCCACACTATTTGTTTCTACTCACTGCTTTGCCTGAGAGACATTAAGGAGTTCGCTACTCCACATCAGTAACTCACTCCGGTAGATGAAATCTCTCCTCTCCACACTGTGGGTACTTTGCTCTGATACAAATCTTTAAAATGCCATCCTGCCCTGCATTGCGATCGTCTGATTAAAAGCCTTTCATTTATCTCAGCAATCGTCAAACGTACTTCTTATGTTACACATTAGGAATGCTATTAAAGCCAGAATGGCACTTCAATCTATCCTAACTCAATAGCGCTAATCAAAACGACCACCAAACCTTCATGATGTTGCATAACGATACTTTTTAACATCTCACCTAGAATACATTTTCTCAGAGGATGTGATTATTAGGTTTCTCTTGACAAATCTCCCAAGAAGTGGGTTGGCCCTATCTCATTAGGACAAGGATGTTCTCATCATTAACAAGAGGCAAGGTGAGGACGGCTCATTATGAGTGTAAAGTTCATAAAACAAAAACGAATCTCCATCTTACTTCATGTACGTCTCATCAGCATCTGTAGTTTGGGTTTGCCTTACGACAAGATGGTGGATTAAGAAGACTTACATTCAAATCTAAACATGTAACTAATCATATCTAACCAAATCTCCCTAATATTATTTTGCTGTAAAAAGAATTAATTTGAATAATTGGTGTATCTCGGCTACTCTGCCAATTGATAATATTGGTTATTTTTAAGAAGTTGTTTTATTCAAGATCCATAAAAAGTCAAAAGTGTGGCATAAAACTTTAAAGCTGGTTTAGTCGTTTATTTAAATACATAGAATCAAAGCCAGGCCTGTCTGAGGGGTGCTTTCAAAGCTTGGACCTGAGCCAGAAGTTTGACCCTTTTCCAAGAAATGATGTCACGAATATTACACCTTTCACCACTTAACATGTTGGACTTCCGGCACCCCTATCCCCCCACCCCACCCCCCACGAGGCTGATTCCTGCTCCACATCCTTCACGACAAAAGTTCACATGCTACCATTACCTAGCAACCAGGAGCCTGTAACTTCATAATATTGCTTTTATTTCACACTGCCACAAACATTTTTCTTTCTATATTGTCGGCAAAAATTAGATCACTGACTTCGCTGATGGGATGGGGGTTTATTAAAAATTATTTAGGCTGTAAATAATTTTACTCCTCCTTACGTACCTTTCCTTTAACTATACTACTCGATCTAGTACTAAATCAATCTGACAATGGACCCCTAAGCTATGAGAAAACAGTCTATTACCCAGCACATCAAACAGAAATCTTAGATCAACATTAAGATTCATTTTCTTCAACTGCTCTAATTTTTTTATCATGTTGAGCTGATGCTAGGATAGGCCTGCAGTGAGAAACTCTTCGTCCTAGTAAAAGACGTTGACAGTTTTTGTGCCACAAACTCAAACTTCCAAGGGAAAGATATTGCTCGGGACGAGTAAATTATTGCCTGTAGTTTTCCACAAACACACCGTACAACCAACCTGCATACACATATTTCATAAAATTACTTGATCCAGTTTTAGCGAAACCAAAGACAGTTATCTTTTGTGCCTGCGTACAAGCTTATTTTGATTCTGGCAATCAAAATAAGCAACCACGATTTGAGGGTCTTCAAATGCCCTTTCCTCAACTTTGACAGTATTCCTGACCTGGTTGAACTGTTTCTCCGGTAGAAATGGTACTGTCATGACCTTTATTATCAGTAAGCTTTCAGCGTTCAGATTGAAACTAACCATTGTTTGGTTACTTTAACGATCCTTGGACATCCACAAGGCCTGGAAATCAGGAAACGTCCTCCATACTTGATACTACCCTCTATTTCTCACTAACCCTAAAGCTTGGAAATCCATCAGCATATTCATTGCCTATTTACCCAGCCATTATTAAACAAATAAATGAAACAAATCCCGCATGTACACAAGATTATTTCAAGGAACATACTGTAGATTTGATGAAGGTTAAATACCACTGGGACGCTCTATTACATGTGCAAGATTAAATTTCCGAAAACAAAACAAAACTCTTTGTAATTTTTGACAATAGGAACGTAACACTGGCATTTTAGAACAGGAACACTGAGGTAATGACAAACTTATGTACACATTTATCTTAATTACTTTCACTTTGACCTCAAGCAAAAAAACAAATTTCTACTTTCTACATCCAAAAGGATTTCAAAATAAACTATTTTCAAATCCACTTCAGTAATAATAAATTGCTTTGACTCTTGGCAATGTGTGAATTAAATCCTTTCAAAGCGGCGCTCTTCAGTGGTTGAAACAAAACACAAGATTTCCTTCTTCGTTACTCCAAAACTGACTGAACAAATTCAGAACTCAGAGCAGGGCAGTAAAGGCCGACTGATTGCTACATTCTATAAGAGCTTGAGATATGCCAAGTTGCACTATGTCGATCAGACAGAAGAATCGGCCGAGTCTTGAATTTCAGACTTCAGATAATCATGAACGTAAATTTGCTTTTTAAAGACGTGTCTAGCTGATGGGGGGGCACAGGTTGGGGTCGTTGACTGGAGATCAATAATTTATACCGTTTTCCTGTCTCATTCGAGACCTGTAAATGTTGAACTTTGCAGGCATTCAAAAATTTGATCATAATTTGATCCGACTTTGTTAGATTTACCAAAAAATAATTTGGAAAAATTATATGTTGTCCATTGACAAATTTACTGGATCAAGTGCAACTTGTGTCAGTATGAAAACTTGAAGGAAAAAAAATTGTAAAAATATATATTTTTTTCATTTTGTTGATTAGTTTGTGGCGGGGGGGGGGGGGATAACAAATTATACCCGACAACAATTTACTGTCACAAGTATGAATCTCAGCCAAACAAATACATAATTGACTTACCTAATTTCTGTACGACAAAGAACTCAAGAAAACTAGTTTGTAATATTACTAGAGCATGACTAGAATGCAAACAACAATACAAACACAATCATACCTTATCCACGCATCAAACAACTGAGATTACTATTGTTGTCCGCTTCAATTCAAAACAGGTACCTAACTAAGACCAGACCATTTTAACCACATCACAGACACTTTTGTTCCAAATGGCTAAGCGTTCCCCTGGCAACACTTCATGATAGAGAAAAACAGCTTACTAACGTCGTAATTCTAAATAGATCCTCAGAAACAATCTTGCATAAGGAAAAAAAAAAAACCTCCACAGTGAAACCGGCAAAGCAGGATTAACCGTCCACACAGCAGCACATGTTCCTGGTTGAAGATCTCAGTAGCTTGTGTGTACAGACCCACCACAAACTGCCAGTGAAACTACTACTACTGGTGGAGTTGAGTTGTTACATGCTACCCAAAGAAGGTGACCTGCTGCTATCCGCAATCTGACCCATCTATTCCATGACCGGATAAAATAACAGATAAAAACCTCACACCGTCTGACTGTCGGTGTTCCACACACACAGTGCACACACACAGTCCGAGGGATATTATACAAAGACTGTGTCTACATCCAGGAAAGAGGGAGTTTGGCACTCAAACGCACTGACAAATTATGCCGCACACAAAAAATCCCATGGCAATGCAACCTGGAAAAATAACCTGTAGCCTTCATGGCGTGGAGACTACACCTACATGGAAGGTTGGAAAAAAAAGTACTCGAGGTGCAAGGCCCTGCGTGGGAAACCTTTATTGTGTTGATGTTTATACAGGTATATTTGTAGTATTTTTTTTAATAGAGTGATGGTTGTTATCTTGTTTTTTTTACTTTGTAAATATTTGTACGATTCCAGTTCATGAACCATGGAAATATTGCCCCTTAAATTGAGGGGAACTGTTGACAAGTGAAAAGTTACTGTATGTGCTTTAAATGTCAAAACAAATGGATGTGTTGTTTTATGATAAACTTTTTAAAGACTAAGGGATATGAAGATGGACGATTATGTACAAGAAATTCTTGGAGAAGTGGAATTTTTTGATTTCCGAGTACTGCATGAGATTTGGAAATGAAAAAAAAAAATCCACTCCCTATTATGTCAGAAAGAAACTGAGGAGGTGGGATTGTGTGTTTGAGATTCATTTTGAAAACATCTCTGTTCAAAGTTGTGAACACTATGCATAATTCGTCGCCGTTTTCACAAACCGTCAAAACCGCATACGCAGTGGCAACACAGCATTTTGAGAAAAGCACTTTTGTTTGCTGGTCACATTTTGGAAATGTATTTTCGCCGGTCTTTCATCAAAAGTATATACTATTTCCCAGTGATACAGTGGTGTATAAGTTAAACAACATGAGCAGACACTTGTTTATTGTGATGTTTTGTTACACAGCTGTTTAAAACAGATTCGCCGCATCGTGAAAACCCAAAATGCTGAACACAACGGCTTCACCACACACAGCGCGCCATTCCTTTACACACAAAATGCGCACATGCGCGGAAGTTGTTCACACAGCTTGCGCAGACATGTACCCGTTAAACTGCACTTGTTTTATTTTTGGCTGTAAAGTAGTGATGTAAAAGAAAAAAAAAAAAAAAAACCCAATAAACTCCTACTCTGATAGAAGTTTTAATTGCAGCAATTAAAAAGATGTACCCTTAAAAAAAAATGAGTTCTGAAAGTGTGTGTTTATTGCCTTGTACACCCACGTCAAAAGTAAAAAAAAAAATTATTATGTATAAACATAGTTGAAAAAATTAATAATTGACATTTCCTTTGGGTCAAATTAATTGCTTGAAACGATCTTGACCTGACTGTACTTAAAGGCAAAGTATACCTTTGGTTTTTGGAACCGTACATTTGCCTTAATGCTATATAATTGTAGATATATACCATAAAACTAACCTGTGTAAGTTTCATTTCAAAAGGTGGCAGCATTTTTGAGATATCACCGAAAATCTGGAGCGGTTGTGTTCACGCAGAAGAAGTATCCGTCATTGGCATACACATTCTGAGAAGCGTTACGGCCATAACGCTTCTCAGATTCAAATTTTTGGGGATAAAAAGTGATGTATTTTTCCATAACTGCAGTACTTCGAAGTGAAACGTTTCTCAAAATGCATTTATACTATCCAAAGCTGCTGTACTTCTTACCAGGTAAGTTATTATTGCCGTAAATTTTCAGAGTCATTACCAAACGTATACAGACCCTTTAACATCAACTAAATATTTGGGAAGGTGTACATGGACCTGGGTCTCCCCTTGGTCTTGAACAATGTCCTGAAAAAATGGCTTGTGGGCCACGGTCTCCCCCAAGTCTAGAGGATGAAGTATCCAGCACCCTCTTGATGTTACATTTCAGAGAATTCATAGTCTCCCCACATCACCATGTCCAAAGAATCTGTAAGTCACAACTTCAAGAATTAGACTTGTGTCTTTCTCTTGGTCTAGAAGATGAAGCCACCTAAATTTTCCAGGGTGCTTTTAAGGATTGCTACATCACCAGGGAAAAGCTATAATTAAAAACAATGATAATAATAACTACAAATTCGAACAATATTCCCATCACAATATAAATGTTTACTTATTTCCTTTGCAAAGCTTCCACGACACTTCTATGAAGGAAGTTTCGACTTTTTGATAGAAACGTTCTTGTCTCAAAATCAATCTTAAAACATGCATACAACTTCAAAACCAGTTCCAATTGAATACAATGAGAACAGGGGAAAACGACAGGCGCAGAAAAAAACAGAAGCTACACAAGGTGCAGTTTTTTTCACAGACTTCTCTGAATCTTTTCCCAAAGTGACCATGTACTTAGCTGAACTCCCCCAGAAGCAGACTGTCATACTTTCTCAAGTGCCTGGCGTGGTTTACACAGAGTAGGAAAAAGGCTCTCTCAGCAGATTATCCAAACATTAATGCAAACACTGACACGCGGACTCTACAAAGTTATGAAAAAGCTGTGTCTACCTAGACACCTGTCAGGATGAATGATATGCCTCCAGATTCCCATCTGAGGCTTTAAAGACAAACTTGAGAAGGTGTCAAGAAAAACTAGAGCAACACTTTTTAAACTAAATATACATAAATTTAAATATTACTGCATCAGCTTGATAATCAGTTTTCTCCCTTAATAGTGGTCCCTTGGCCAAATGCTAGATAAAAACACCTGAGGCACCAGACAAAATCCAAGTAGTCTGGCTGGCTAGTTTTGTGTCGAAATGCATCCCTATTGAACCTGAATTACGGACTAGTAAGAAAGCTTGTGGACTAGCGAAATGACAAGCTAACTGGTTCTGCTGGCTACAAGCAGTGGCGGCACTATGGGGGGGGGGGGGAATCCCCCCCCAGTTCTCGCCTCAATTTTTCGCCTATGCCCGAAATTGAGTTTAACTGCCTTTCAGCAGTACAAAATTACACTTAAATATTTTTGTTTGCCCCCCTAAAGTTAAGCTTGCCCCCCTCTTGCCCCCCAAGATTGGCAGATCTGGTGCCTCCGCTGGCTACAAGGAGGATAGGGCCATGCGTACATAATGGAGAAAGTGAACTTCTATTTTGTGCGCTGCGTTCTGACTTTGATGTTGTGGGTGTCTGTAGAGACAGAGACGTTGACCCCCTGCCTGACCCAGCATGCAGCTCCACACAAACACCATTTTGGGAGTCAACACCTTTGCGTACAATTTGGACTCCCAACATGGCGGACAGAAAGGCAAGCGTAAGCGCGTTGCGCATCGTGAAATGGGTCAATTAGAAGTGTGTGTGCGCGATCCTCCTAATGGGATACTTATAAGGACACTAGGTGGCAGCAGACTTACAAGTTAAATACATTTTTCTTGGAAGAGTTAAGTTACCCAGTTTGCCTGCTGCCACCTAGAGTCTCTATTTACTCACACATAATTCTTTGCTGAGCCATTTATTTATACAACTTATAGTTCTAGAGCAGGTAAAAGATCACAATTCCATGCGGGGAAAGCTCAATGCAACAGCTCAAGACTGGCAATTTTCAAAAACAAAAGATAATAACTTTCAATCAAAAAGCTTGCTGATTATAAAGTTCAAACATGTACCAACCCTCCCTCCGGTGGAATGTTTTCGTCTGAAATACTGTCAAAGTACAGAAAGTAACATGTGAAGACTCTCCAAATCGTCCTTGCTTATTTCAATTGCCGAATCAAAAAACAGCATTTAAACTATGATGTGAACATGCAAACAATCATCCCTTACAAAATAAACCTTCCCCCCTCCCATTTTCCACAAATAATAACTTTTGTCACAGGTTGGTTATGGCATGTTTATTAAAAATGTGGGGATGGGCAGTCCTCCAAAAACTTCACCTTTCAGGTATAACATTTACATTTATTCACAGTAAGTGCATGATTGCACCCAATTATCAACGCCTTCTACCATTATCAACCCAAAAACCCTAGAGGTGAAGACAGTATTGCCGTTTGCAAACAGGTGTGAAATAACTGCAGGCTAAAAAAACTCAAATCGATCAATCAAACTTTACTTTGAGCAATGTACATACAGTGAATCCAGAAATCTCTCCACCAAGTAACAACACGTCCAGGCCGGGATTCACACGGAGGCCATGACCTCTGTTGCCCTTGTCTTGGCCTCGGTGCCCCTTCAAACGTTTCCCACAAGATTTCCAATGGAAGTTCCCCCTTTGCAAATTGAAAATGGGCCTTGCCCTCTCAGAAATGAAATTCCAGGCATGCAAGTCCATACTGAAGACCACTAGAGAAACCATGATTTGCAGATGAAAAGTCTGTCAAGAAATCCAGAAACATTTCACAATCCAATGAAAAGACAGCATAGGAAGATCAGAGAAAGATCCACACAAAACATACCGTGCTTTCATTCAAGCCCTCACTGTGTGTTTACATAATATGCAAACAGTACAGGCACTCTCATGTGCACCATACATGCACATGTAAATGTCACTCCAACTGGATGTGGCTGTTTTGTCAACAACAAAGTATCAGTTTACACTGGTTCAACATCTTAGATTGTTTGAACTGTGTCACGCGGCATTTCAATGTTCCTCGCGTCACGTCTCCTTGCCGACAATTAATGTAGTCATCAAATATACTCACGCTGAAACTCGCACTCCTGAGGTCCGCGGACATCTAATAATGCCCCATCTTGTAGGTTGAACAAATCTAACGGTTGGCCCTCCACTATTTTTGAAGTGGGCTCCAAAAAGGTGTTTGCATTGTCTTTGCTTGGAGAGGCAGTTTTTAGAAAATCCAGACAGTCTCGTTCCTCTTGGAGAACACTATTCTTGTCGGGAATCAATGATGACTTCATCAACTTCACATCACGGTTTTATACATCAAACACAGAATTATACAAGATCTATTCCCTTCCTAATATGGCAGTGGATCTGTTTAGTTATCTCAATATCCAAATTAAAGTGCAAAGACGTTATTTAAAGTCCCCTTCCCCTCCGAGACGACGGTGATGGGACATTTCAGGTCCCCGTATAACGTGGATCACTTTGTGCGTCGCTCCGACGACCCTGCAGAAAATGTTATCTAGTGCGTCATAACATCAACCTGTGAAAAGGCTCCTGACACTCTAAGAAAATAACTCAGATTACATCCTTAGTGCCGATGAAATCCTCGACACGCGTCAAACAAAATACTCCAAAGGTACAAGAGAACTACATCACCGTGTAAAAGTACAGCTTCCTTCTCTAAGACTCGAAGCCCCAAGATCCGTATAGCATAGAGTCACGTGGATACAACACATACTCTGGGGCCGAGTTGACATTATCCAAAGCTCTAAGATGACATAATGTGGGGATTTCCCTAATGTCATTAGGTTCCCCCTGCAGATGCTTTTGCCGGCTTGGCTATAATTCCAAGGGAAGCTGGGTGGTTGTGCCTGCTGAAAGCATCCAGGGTAGCTGTTCAGTGACCCTCCAAGCTGCAGGCGATTTGTGCTTGTAGAAAAACCCCTGGATGTCCCCTTCAAATGTCAGTTAAACTTTATTTGACATAGCTTCAAGTGACCCGTTGAGGGAGCCCTTCATCAAACGTTGGCTTGTCATTACAGGCAGATAAGACACATCTCACACTAATGACTGTAGTTACAGAGTGAACTTTTATCAAGACACGGCCATCTTGCTTTTCCTTCCATACAAATCAATGGAACCAAAATGAGGCTGGTAGGGCAAATTATCGGTTGTCTCCATTTTAGTAAAATGAGAATCAGGCCATATCCGAATTGGCGGCTATGGCGATGGCTACGGCTGGATAACCGCATCAACTTGCGCTGAAGTATAGGACATCGTTAACAACACCCTTAGTGACAGCCACAGCTGTAGCCGCTAATTCAGATATGGCTTCAATGTAAAAAGACACAACTGACTTCACAGGTTTCAGATGTTAACTTCGCATCGGGTATAAAGAATATTATTTGTGTTTTTTTACCCATACCGATGTTTGTTAATCACTGTATACTCGGTACTTTTCCTGTTAAAAAATCCACAGGCATAATACTCTGGTAGGATTTAAACCCAGGACCTTTGCCGTTCTAGAGCAGATGTCTTACCCCTGTACCACCAAGTATGCCCAGAGGCAGTTTGAATCCTCTATTTTAGCAGCGGGTTCTGCAACAATTCATTATCGGGGATAAATAATATTATTTGTGTTTTTACCCATACACCGATGTGTGTTAAGCACTTGTATCTTCATTACTTTCCAGAGTCCTGTTAAAATTTGTTCCAAAATTCAGATTGAAAAAACCTGAGGCAGTCTGATCTTCTCATTCTGCTGTAGATACTGAGAAGTTACCTTGAAGATGGTCATACACAATATGCTTGCTAGGCATTAACAAAACGGACACAGTACCAACCAACCGCCGTCTCACTCAAGAGGTTTCCGTTACGCCAGCATAAGATGTAGGCACAAAGCACCTGACTTGTTTATGGACATGTATAAAATAGTAGAGCAGTCAACATTGCTACTTCTCATAAGTATGCTAGACTGGACTTGAACGTCTTCAAAGTATACTTCGCTTGAGGTGTACGTAGATGCGTGGTTTCAACTCAAAAGGTTCTTTAATCACTTGAAGCCCAACAGCTCGACTTCCATACTCTGCGAAATGGAAAGCGTAGTCGACACCTAGTGTTGATCAGGGACACTTGGTTTGGCAGACAGGCTAACTCTCTCAGACGCCTTACTGTTTCAAAGTTTTGGCCCTCCACCAGCGGTGTTCTGGGGGGAACCAAAAGTATACTCTGCACATTTTTAGAATAAAACAAGTTTAACCTCTCAACAAACTTTCAAGTTATGAATTTATTATCAAAGTAAAAACAGCGTCCTACAGATGATGCAAGAAAACCTAAAACACTAAACTGAACTACAATAATTGAAGATACACAATTTTAAGAAACGTTATTTCTCTTTTTACTGATGGAATTTGAGGCAAACAGCGATTGCAAATTCTGCACGATGCTTAAGGCTTTTCTTCACTAGTCCATCCTCCGCATTGTTATCTCTGACTTAATAATAAATTGTGCCCACTGGACAAGGCACAATGTGGAGTTAACGATTCTTCCTCACGGTAATTTTCTTTGTTTCAGACAGGAAGAGTGTAACTTGAGGCCCTTTTCTAGCGGAAGTACCGGAATCACTTCAACAAGGGACTGTCCTCCTTCAATCACCTATTAAGTGCAAACCATTGTTGAATGCCAAAGTGGCGTTTTTTTCTCTTCTCTTTCAATGTTACCTTTTTTATGGCGTGCTTGTCAATGTTCCGGACATTTATCTCTGTTAATTAGGTTCAGTGTCTTTTATATGTTCTTTTTATTCATGCCGAGTGTACTTTCATACTCGTGTTGGGAGTTTCTTGAACTCAATGAAAATTTTATGTTTTAGACAGCGGCAGCGTCAGATTCTCTCTTTTTTTACTTTTTTCATTTTTAATTTTTTTTTTTATTACGGGCAATCGAATGGTTTTGGGAGGGGGATGTAGCAACTGTATCAAAACCATAAACCAAAGGATTAAAACAGACATCACTAATAGTGTGGATTTTTATCAAGCATTTTTTTTGTTTTAAAACAAAAGAAGTGTGTAACAAAAAAACAACATTCAAGATATTAAGAAAACATTTGTATTCAATTACAGAGTGGGCGCGTACAGGGCACGACGATTTTCGGAGTTGGGGTGGGGGATTGCCCCCTTCACCCTCCCCCACCCTGCCACTCGTGCTACAACTATTACCTCAGAAAAAAGGGAACTAAATCTACTGTTCAATTGAAAATATCATCAGAATACAATAATATTAAATGCTTTTTGAATTTGTTTTGATAGGTATATATTTTTTCTTCTCAGCATTACGCTTACTGTAGTCGAACATCACTAGAAAATTTCACAGTAAACAAAACCAGGTTTACCCTATACCCAAATCTGAGAATCTTTATGCGCAATCAGTTTACTAAAGACGTATGATCATTGCTCCAGTGATTTGTGCTCGAAAATGAATTGATTCCAGCGAACGAAACTTAAAAGAGCATATTATTTTATAACAAATAAAATTACAGGATTTGAGGCATTGCATGGTGAGGTATCAATGTATATTTGGTTTGCGGTAACACCATGTGATTATATCTACTTTGCTATATGCAGTAGATTGTTCTTGTGAGAACTTGTCTTGCTATTATTCTACTACTGCGGAGTAGATTTCGGAATTCTGGAGACAACGTAGTTCTGAAAAGAACTGTCCTAACTGTAACGAAATTACAAAATCCTGTTGTTACCTTGTAGATGGCCATAAAAAAGTTTTTGAAACGATGATTCTGGCCAACCACCCTACGTGAAAATGTGTACAACGGCCATGCCCGCTGTTGGTACCCAGAAGTCAGCTATATTACAACATCATTTTGTCTCTGTGTCGCTAGGCACCCGGCTGAAATTGAGCAGCCAGCGCATAGAGTTGATTACTTGTGCTCCACACAAAAACTCATTTTTATAAAATGAATTACTCCGTTATTATTCGATACCAAATTATTTTCGTCAAATATCTCATTTGAAAGTTAATAACTTTTGTCATCCTATAAAAATAGCAAGTCAACATTTGGATTCATTTTTCGAAGTAAAATCAGCTTGAGCACGGATCATATATCGCTAAGAAAAACAAATCTAATCAACACACACAACTAGCATAGATCCAATAAAACGTTGGCACGCGAACCGACTACGAGGAATAAATCTCACAGGGAGGTTGGTATTTTTCACTGCTCGAGATACAAATTCCACTTGGTGTAATCATAGGGGGGCTGATGAGGAATCTACACGTAAGGGTATTGTATAACTCCCTTGGAATACCAGCCTGACGTGCCGTCATTCTTTGTTTACCAAGTAATTACTATTCCCAGGTTTCTTTATACTGCAGGGTACCATTTCGTCAAGTTTCAATGACCATATGAGCAAGAAAAAGTTCAATGGTGTGAAAACTAGATAAATGAGGTTTAAATATTCTACGTTTTTATTCCCTTAAGTATACTCCGAAACTTTAATCCATTTTAAAATATTATTTTTTTATGATCATTTTGTTAATTGCTGATATTTATATAATTTATATTTCATATTTTTAATCCCTCCCTTTTTATTGGCAGTTTACCGCTGTTGGTTGGTGTCAATGAAACAAACTACAATTTTCATAAAGACTATGGCAATTTTTTTCTCCATCAAGTATCTCTTTTTACGTTACTTGGTTTGTTGGCTTAAAAAACGAAGGCAAAACTTCAGGTATTTTTGGTTTTGAACTGACAAAGATTTCTGGAATATTTACAGAGGATCTGAGTGAAGGTACGTTTCCTGTTTTCATGTTTTACAGCCACAGAAAGTCATTGTTCTAGTCTCTTTATCACAGTCCTTCAAAATGGTTCAATTACTTGACAACCAGTTCAAGATGAAATTTTCTAGGGTACATTTTTTGAGACAAACGAGGACAGACTCCATGTCAACTGATTTCAAAGGACACCAGGATATATATATCAAGGTCTGCAGAATCATCTGATCACAGTCTATGAGCTAAAACATGATGAAGGTTGACTACTTAAACATCAAGAACGCTTCCAGTTTCTCTTTTTCAATTGTTCAGCTTGATTCAGAGCGAGATACGCAGAGGGAATTGTCAAATCTTTCAAAGATCACATTGGTCATAGCAAATTGCTTATAACTACAGTTGCTTCTCTTCACCCAGGAGTAAATGGGGACCTGTGAGGGCAGAGATGGTTCATGTGATTGATTTAGTTTTGGGTGCTACATAATATAGCATCACAGTCTGCATATTTGCCAGGAAGCAAAGATGGTTTAAAGAATGAAATAAACGACCCATTAATCAGGATGATGATGTTCACGCGTCATGGACATCAAAATTGGCAGATAACCCGCATTAAATAAATGTCCGTTATTATCATTATTATTATTATAGAGATTTCCTTTACTGGGGCAAAACTGCATTGCCCTTTAAAGAACAAAAGCAGCAGACCTGGACGAGATTCACTTTGTTCTTTCTTTATTACAGCACTAGCCCCCTGTGAACTCCCCAGAACTTTCCCCTAATGTGCCCACTACACCCCCTTTCCACCGCCGTATCCTGCATTAAAAATATACAAACGTGATATAGAGGTTGAGTTAACATGCAGACCCACAACAAAATGGCCTCCAGTTCTCTGGAGGTATGATCCATCTAATGAGATGGCCAAGAGGCCCCCGAAGCAACAGGAATACATCAGCCGGTTTTCAAGACGCTCCAGAAACGACACACCGGTCTGTGGCAACAAAAGCTTCGAATGGGATCTCGTACGCCGTCGTCACACAGCAGAGCCGGAGTTTCAATTGAATATGTTTAAACCGGATGGCTTCGGGGGGGAACGGAGTTCGAGTAGTAAGGTGAGGACGGGGTGAATAGAAGATGTGATACGTAGTATGCATAATAAGACGGGATGAAGTTGGTCACAAGAGGGGGTAGTATAAGCTGATGGCTGTCTGGATAAGATGCAAGGAGGTGGGGGTGATGGTTGAACTAGAGGGGGGGGGGGGTCATATCCACTGAAAGTCACATGCCTGGTTCGAGCCAAACAAAAGTGCCATCTTTTCAACTGACTTGTTTCATATGTTGTTTTCTTTTTTTTCACTCATTTTAGAAATTATTGTTTGATATATTTTATGTATTAATCAATTTATTTACACGTGCTTAGCCAACACTGGTGATCAGAGGCATAGCCAGGTTTTTTTTCACTGGGGGGCACATGGAGGCATTGCTTTTCAGTGGGGGGGGGGACCAGGTACCATGTTTTTTAACAAATTACATGTATCTACATTTTCTTATGGGGGGGGCACCTGGGGGAGGGGCACTGAAAACTTGTGGGGGGGGCACTGAAAATTTGTGGTGGTGGGGGGGGGCATTCCCCCAGACCCCCTCCCCCCTGCTGCTCTTGATCATTTGGGAGGCACTCATTATAATATACAAATACGTGTACATAAAAAGAATGTAGAAGAAGACATGAACATTTTCATACTGTATCTTGAAATTTTAAATCCCATCTTACACTATAGGCATGTCACAAAACTGGTAAGCTAATACAAACAGTCACAAATGATGTAAACTGGTAACTTCATTTCATTTCAAACCCACCAATAAAATGTTGGATAGTTTTTATGTGTAAATCTTCCCTTGCTGAGTTCAAATAAATAAAGTTGTTTTGTTTTCATTAAACCTTTAAAATATTTCAACATATTTTATAAATTATTCTTGAGCAATGGCATACTTTGCACCTTCCTCACTCCTCGTCATTTATCACCGCTTAAAATTCAACAGGGCATCACTCTTGCCGACTGGTAATATTTATACAACTCCCCAAACCAAATATTTTCAAAGGAAACAGTCATTTGGCCAAACTTTTCCTCGCTTGTGGTTTGCTCTAGTTGAGGACGGAATGTTGAAGGTTACAGAGGACATTACTGACGTCTGTTTACGTGACTCCATACTTGAGTTGACAAGATAATCGCTAGGCCCTAACCGAAGTCTCTAAATCTTCGTTGGTTATTTTGGTAAACTCTCTTGGCCGACAACGCAAGGAGCAACTTGTAAAGACGCCATGTGATGTATTTACAAGCACACTGGTTTCAAACTGAGTGCAAATTATCTAGCACGAGCGTGCGTGGATGTGCGCAGATTGGCGTTACAAAGACATAAATATTTGTGCAGGTTTACTTTACCAATGTTTTAAATATAGACTATTAAAAAAATCTCAAAAATTCAACAGAATATATGTTGATTTGAATAGGGATAAATGTTTATTTTCTTCAGAAATAAACCCCCACCACCAATCCAACAAAAAAAAAAAAAAAAAAAAACCTCCACTTCACCCCATTAATATCTTAGCAGTAGGCAGAATGGTGCTATTGGCTGCCGGTACCAATCTGTAAAACTTGTTTTTATTTTGTTCATTTATACTAATTTTGTTTTTTTCTTCCAAAGCCAGATGTTAGACTCGGCATTAGCATTAAACCTAACCACTCTTTCTTTTTCGTGTATAAGGTGACTAGATTTCTTTGGACAAAAAAACTTCATGCTTTAAGGTTTTAATAATTTCCATTTATATTGCGCAAATTCCATATTAATATGATCAAATGCGCATTACAATGTGTATAATCTATGCTCCAAACATGCTCAGAGGTGGCGCATTAAGCAGCCAAACCAGAGACACCGGGGCAAGCCCCTTCTCTTTTACGATAAGTGTTCTGGGTGTTTTATGTGCATTACACAACGCACAGGACCTACAGTTTTACGTCCCATCCGAAAGACGTGAGCTCGACGTTACAAAGCCCTATCATGTCCCAGACAAGCCACCAACCATGACAGTACATGGAGTGGTCTCCCATCCATTTACTAACCACAGTCAATGGTGCTTAACTTGGCAATACTACCAGTGGCTCTCCCGTTGAGCTAACTGTCTGGGACAAAAGCAAAAGGTTTTAAGCAAAAGGCATTTCATATACATGGTGAGCAAAGAAAATCTGGCTGATGCTGGACTTGGACCCACAACCTCTCGAATCTGATACGAGCGCTCTAACCAACTGAGCTGACCAGCCCAATGTTGGTGGGCCGTCCTGTGCAATGCCAAACCTCTTTGCTCGGTGGGGACCAGTCAAAAGCCAAACCATATTTGTCAATAAGCCCCCATATTTGGCCCCTTAGCATTCCTGAAACCATCTCAACTCCTTTGGAATATGCAGCACCAGCTGCCAAATCAGCGCACAGGTTGCTGATAATTCACATCAACAATCTCTACCCCCCTAGCTGGTACCCATTTACTCCTGGATGATGAGAGGCAACTGTAGTTAAGCGTCTTGCTCAAGGGCACAAGTGTCACGACCAGGATTCGAACCCACTCTCCGGTGACCTAGCCAACGAAACTTGAGTTCAATGCGCTAGAACTCTCGGCCGTGACACCCCACAAAAACTAAAAACCGAATCAGATGAAATGTTCACAGGGATGGCCATATGGTGTGTTGACTGAAAACCAGAGGGTTGGAATGAATCAACTCTTTCAAAAATTACTGAAGTGTTTTTCCTTGAAGACATTCAGCAACATGCACACAACAACCATTTGATCACCCCCCCTCCTCCTCACAAAAACAGACGAAAAAAACTCCACTCCATTAGTCAACCCTTAAAATAATAACCATCCCTAAAGAAGATTTTTTTATATTATGGAATCTAACTGCTGCAGTGAAGAATCAGAGAGATTTGCCCATTAAACTATTACTCATGCCCGATTAGCAGCAAGGTCACTCTCTATTGCTTTCTCTCTGATTGTTGAGCCTTGTCCCATGATCTGCTCAACCTTCACTTCACCACATTCAAGGGAGGTACAGCTAGGCCTATAGCCTCCTGACAAATTTTGCATGACTAAACTCTAAGATGCCAGCTGCGATCAAAGGGATAAAACAAAATTGTTTGCCACATCTTGGCCCAATTTCATAGGGCTGCTTAGGCCGAAAATAATGCTTAAAAATTGTTCTGCTAAGCAGAAATGAGCAGGATACCAGTCACGAATTGTACATGTGACATGGCAGTTTGGCTGGCAACCTTATTCTAGTTAGCGTAAGCTTTGTGTGTGCTTAGCTATTGTTTGCGTTTAAGCAGCTCTATGACATTGGCCCCTGGGCCCAATGTCACAGAGCTGTCTAAGTACAAAAAGTATCTAAGCACAAACAAAATTATGCTCACCAGAATGAGGTTACCAGCCAAAACAGCATGTCACATGTACAATCTGTGACTGGCATCCTGCTTATTTTTGCTGAGCAGAAAACTTTTAAGCACTATTTTCTGCTTAAGCTGCTCTATATTTTAAGCTCAAAAATCTGATTAAACAGTACCTCAAACGATAATAAAAACCACCCAAATGTTTCTTGGCAGTAACTGATCAACACCCCATGTACTGGATTGTACAGCTCCACTTTAAATTCAGCCGAAATCTTGGGAAAAGCAACCCCCCCCCCCACCCTCGCCCCACTACCCTAAGAAAGACGTCTGTTTGTATTCTGGAGCATATTTTCCCCCTGGTATTGATGTTAGGACAGAGCAGAGGAAACAAATACGATCCAGGAGTAGTACTGGGCCTCTAACATTCCCCCTCCACTGCAGAGAATTCTGCCCACGAAAACATTGAGTAGTTCACCTGGCGCTATTGATTGAAGTTGGAGCTACAAACATGGATGAAAAAAAAAAAAAAAAAAAAATTGCTTCACTTGTAGTGTATAATTTTTCAATATTTGTGGCCGATGAAATAAGATGCGGCCCCGCGGTAGCGTTAGACAGAAAAACATCTGGGTGTCTTTGGACACAAATATGAACCACGACAAATAATAATTGGCATTCTCATTGACTTTAACATTTGTAAACTCTGTATCGCATTGTAATGGTGTACACATATGCATCATATGTACACATCAGATCGGAACTTCAACGTCATCATGGTTTTTGATCTTCCAGTACGCGCTAATCCTCCAATCAGATTGCTCAACGGGAGTGTGATAATAAACCATATCATACTCCCAGTAGTCTATATTTTGCACTCTGCGTATTGTGAGTATCATGCGTCACACTCCGAATACGGACAGTGCAAAATGACGTTCTAAACTTTGCGCATTACACGTTTTGCTCTTCATCAAATAACCTTCAAAGTTGTATTATCTACTTGGCCTTCGTCACTCGTAGGATACGGGATGCAGATGCGCTATATTTTCACGTATTCTACTAATGCTTGTGTGATAACTAATATTATAACACACCTCTCCCTGGTTCTTTATCCTGATTGGCTGAAACATGGTCGCGTGGGGTGAACTAATATAGCCTATGTGTATGAAATCTGCACCATACGCACCGCACGCGCTTCATTTGGGGGAAATAGTTCGCAAAGCGGGAAATAGTTTCAAAAACCCCAAAACTATTGACTGGTAAAGAGCGCCCTCAAGAAAACGACGGCGTCCGCGGATGGAGAAGAATCTCCGGCCAAGAAACCGCGATTTACTCTTCTAACCGACATTTTGGACTGAGGTGTGTTATAAAACACATATGGACTGGCATTATTCGGGCAATAGTGCACGTCTATGCACCCCTCGGGCCTGTGAGTGACCAGGAGGGGGTACTATTTCCCTCTCCTGGTCACTCACAGGCCCTCGGGGTGCATAGACAGGCACTATTGCCCGAATAATGCCAGTCCATATGTGTATAATATTCAACGTTATAAAAGATAGATTTAGCAGGTTTATATCAAACCTGGACCTGATCATGATGTATGTGTTTTGGAAAAGCAACTGTTAATATTTATGTTCATCTACGCTAAATGAAGACCCACATGTGTCTAGTCCCTTTATCAATCTCAAACTCATAAAAGCCTGGTCTAATTTCAGTTGTTAAATAAGCTAGCTTATTGGGTAAAATTAACTTAGCAATCAGTTTTGTGAGGGGATAACATTCGCCATTCATAACTCGTCAGTCAATAGGCTGCCAACAGATCCTGTGTAAGTGTTGACAAAATGGGAAAATAGGGGGGTGGGGTTTTCCATTCCTTAGCGAAGCAAGGCCTGTGAAACTGGGACCTTCATGAATCCCCAACATGCCATTTGTCTTCTGACGCATTAGCAGAGTGTTGCCAGGAGGTGGGTGGAGGGGAAAGGGGGGGGGGGCCAGGATAATGCACTATTGAAGAAACGCTGATCTACAAATACATAAAACTGTCACAGTCTGCACTTATTGAAGCTACATCCACTGACCTCACTCAAGTCTCTCTTCAGCTTTTACTTTTATCTTCATCAAGCACTCCTGAGACCCCATGCCAAAACCAAGAACAGTGAAATGGCATTATAAGAGATGACATCCAAAAACAGCAGCCATGAAATCAACATGAGTGATGTCTTGAACATGTTGAGAAATACTTACATAATAATCCCTAATTAGGTACCATTTAAAAGCTCTTTGCAGTGTGCCCTTTTACTGGGCACATAAAGTATTTCTTACCCATACATCGATGGGTTTTGAGCACTGTGTACTCAGTGCTCTCCCTAGTCCTGCGGAGAAAGTCCACAGGCTACTGAGGCGGGATTCCAACCCATGCCCCCTGCATTCTAAAGTAGATGTCTTAACAACTAGATCACGAGGTCAAGAGGCCAGTTTAAAAACTGTTATTAGAAGACGATACCTTAAAAACTAAAAAAGATAAAGAATACTATTTTTGGTTATTCACCATGTACCTCCAAATCCTGAATTTAAAACACTCTTAAAACGGGCATGGGATTCAAACCCAAGCCCCCTGCATTATATAGTGGGTGTCAAAACCACTACACCACCAGGCTTTAAGACGGAGTAACAGAATCTTCCCATCCTCTGCTCCTCATATCATCTGAACAACTCATCACTCCGTATCTGCCGACAGTCTTGTCCAACGACCAAGATTTCCTTAACATCCTCACCAGCTGTTTCTGACAAGACATGTACGTCAATCCGCAAGCAGATTTCAGGGAAGAACTTCTCAATCACGGCATACTTCTTGCCTTCGTAGAAAGCAACGACTTGATTCATTGACATCAATATGATGACAAAGATTCTCGCACTGGATAATACCTAAACATTCCTTAACAATTACATAACTCTCTACCTCATCCGCGGATGACCATCATTTTCTCAAGACTTTATTAGGTTCTACTTCCTCTTTTCTTCTTACTTTTTCCCCCTTATAAATTTAGCCAGACCTCTTTGTCCTTTCCAGAATGCATACAAGTGTTTGAAGAGGTTGATGATGGTTCATTGTAAACTTAATTGGTTTATGCCTGAAACGCTTTCCTTTCTTAGGATTTAGGTTTTGTTTGTTCCCAAGATATTAAAATTGGACTTATGAATAAAGAATAGTCAACAAATGTTTAAGTCCTTATCCCCGATGCAAACTTAACATCTATTAAATATTATGTTATTGTTTAGTATCAATTGGCCATTTTAATTTAATTTGTTACTTCATTCTCACAAGTGACCTGTTGTCACAATAGGAATATAAAGTTGTTATTTTGAAGGAAAACAAATTATGACAGCCTTTCTCAATTCAGTACAAAAAGAGCTTTCCAACGGTATCCAATACTAAGGGTTGGAAATATCACAGAAATTTGAGAAAGTCCAACAAATTTGAGACTGAAGTATGTCAATTTTTTAAACTATTACTTTGTAAAGCAATAACTGCTAAAAAACATACTAAGACTTTATGCTCATTTTGTGGGACAAGGGGTGGATTTCACAAAACTAGTCCTAACTTAGGACAAGTCCTAACTTATAACTAGTCCTATAAGTTAGGACTAGTTACTCGTCCTAACTCGAGATAAGACTAGTCCTAGCGCTTTGTGAAATCCACACCAGGGGTGGATTTCACAAAACTAGTCCTTACTTAGGACTCATCTAACTTATGACTAGTCCTAACTTATGACTAGTCCTAACTTATGACTAGTCCTATAAGTTAGGACTAGTTACTCGTCCTAACTCCAGATAAGACTAGTCCTAGCGCTTTGTGAAATCCACACCAGGGTTCAATTTCACAAAGCAGTACGCTTCATCTTAAGATGAGTTGTCAGTATTACTATAGTGGTTTGTATTGTGACATCACACTTTGCTTAGCAATTAAGAATGATACACAGTTAAGATAAGTCTTGGCTCTTTGTGAAATTGACCCCAGGTCACAGCTGAACGTTCCTATTTGTTAAAACTAGACTTTATTTTTAAGACTGGCCATCTCATAAATTGTCAATTTACAAATGTCCAACCTCTTTATGATATATGCATAGAATATCGCTGACATTTGTAAATTTATCCAGCAACCTGTCCCTAACACTATTTTATCACCGGTATTGTCTGACCGTAATTGATATGTGGATGTTGAGGATTCATGCCAACAGAGCTACCTACTCTTCCGTGATTGATTTTTCGATTCTATTTTCTTCCCGGCGAAAGAACGGCGACGACGAGGAATGGCATGCCATTACCTCGTCATCGAATGCTTATTTTCACCCATAGCTAGGCAGAGACAGACGGACTTGTAGATTATGAACCCAGTTGGTGCCCAGCTGGATTTCCCAACCTGGCTGTATTAAAACCAGCAGCGGCAACAACCTGTCCTCCCTGTTTTTATTAAAATTTCCCCAATATTTTTTATATCGCCTCACAACATAGCGTTAATATTTTATCGACATAACTGGATGTGTTGGAAATAGCGTTCATGATTACTTATATAACAAGACAGGAAGTCCACAGGGCATTACATCATGAGGTCCCTATAGTGCTCAAAAGAAGAAGAAGAAGAAGAAAAAAAAAAAAAACCAGAGGCGAGTACAAACAGGACAAAACAGACAACTATACAAAGAAGTATTCTAACACTGAGTTACAATAAAAAGCAGCATGAAATAAAATTGAGGAGTCGTCACAACTTATTTGTGCAGTTGGCAGGGACTTGGTACGAAGCCTTGATGTCGACATTATTTTTTTCATTTTACTACAACATGTGAATGGACAAGTGGATTGCATGTTCTCCAGATATAGGATTGGGATTAGATTTGATGCAAGCTTTCAAATGCTTCACCTCTCGACTTTCATCTTGTTCCACCGGAACAGACCTTGGCGAAAGACATTTCTTGGCGCTTGGGGGCAAACATTGACGGAATTAACATTTTGCATTTCAAGTTGCGAATCACATGCTCGGACACGAAGACATTTTTTAATATCCAGTTTGAAATGCCACTTAGGTATCCAAATAAAGACGTCAAAATAAATGAGTATTGACACAAATACTGGAAAGCTTGCGCAGAGTGTTTGCGGTATTTTTTTTGGGAGGGTCAACAGGTTTTATTGCAATATGCCTGGATGCTTGCTCGAGCCGTTGGAAATATTAACAAGGAGATGATTGCTCCGATCAAAGTTCACTTGATATCGTTTCACAAAATAAATAAATATTACAAATTCAGGGGAAATGAACAGCTTAGATTTTTAGAGTTGTTTCTGCGAGGCGTACTGCAGAGAATCTTGATTATGATGATAATTATTATTATTATTATTATTTCAGGATATCACAGCATGCAAAAGAAAGATCGCATTTTCCTTTGTGCCGGTAACTCCTTGAGTCGGGCTTTGTCTTGTGACCTTAGATCTAGAGGGTCTTTCACAGGATCCTAGCTGCTCCCAAAAGCGCCACCTTCTGTAGCAGATCCACTCTTAACAGTTGTGCCTATTTGATCTTGATCCTTTGTTTTTTATTATTTTACTGTCCGACAATCTCTCACTGATTTAACACATGAAACTTGTGCGCGGTTGATGTCAGGAGGTGCAGTCTTACGAACCACAAACAATACATCAAATGAAAGCTTATGCTCTAATTTAGATACAAACAACATGACGTCAACACTGCGTCACTGCTGCCTGTTTTATAGATGTTTTGAAATTTGTGGCGAGTTTTTTTTTTCGGCAGGGGGGGGGGGTTGGCGACTTGGTTTGTACACGTTTTGATGTCTTCACCATGCACGGAATACACATAAATTCCAATCCAGTTGAAGGGTAAAATGACTACATGGACATAAACCTAGCGCTCGTTTCATATAAAATGGTTTAAATCAAGCGTTTCGCACCTTTTGTTGACGATTTTCAAGACTTTTGGTCGTCTCCCGGACCAAATTTGGTGCTAGCACAAATTAATATTTCTTGTAAAATTCAGACATCGACCCTCACTCAAAGTACACGATATTTTTAGGGTTTACGACAAAACTTCACTAAATAATTTGGATATCACATGTGATTTTCAGTATGAAATCATAATGTAATTTTTCCAAACCAATTGAAACCTGTGTGTTCATTTTTACGAACACCCCCTAGTTATTAATATTATTATTATTAGTAGTAGTAGTAGTATTAATATCATTTTTATTATTATTATAAGTCAGTGATTGGATTGATACTTTGGACCAGCTTTGAATCCCTTTTTGGTCAAAGTCCTTCAAAACCAGCTGGAATGAAATAATTTAACAAGCGTACAACCACTACTGAATCTGACTTCTTCAGATGAGACTAAACAATTTTTACCATGTGATTTTTAAAAAATTGTATATACATATTTTTAACACACTTCTCCGGTGCTTTCATGAAGACCATATTTGATTTGGCGGCTACAGCTACAGCTACAGCTAAGGCTGGCATCATCATGTATTGAAGGATAGGACTTCCCTAGCAACACTCTACAGCCACAGCCACAGCCACAGAAGCAACCACAGCCGCCAATTCAGACATGAAAGAATCCCGAAAAGCCCCGTTGTTATTTTTTGGGGAGCTCCACAGCAGTACAGCCGCTTCATTGCACAACAAAGCATCATCCCACAGATGACATCATAGTATTGTCATTTTGAGGCCCGCTGTCAATGGCAGAAGTGTAGCTAGTATTTTTGAAAACTGTGAAGTTGGGGCCTATTGCTTTCGATCGACAATTTGCGAGAACAAAAACACAGAAATTTGAACGTGTCTAAATTACCAGAGTGATAAAATAATATTTTAAACCAGTTGTGCATGTCAATTTTGTTGACAACTTCACAGTCAAGCACGTCTTCAAAAATGTGGAGAAGGGGTTTATGAGACAAAATATTCCTTCATGCACAAGCTTAAAAAATATAGTTCTGGGGAAAACTCACAAAATAAAAGATAAAAATCACTACAATCAGAAAATGGGTGTGCCGTGTTGATTATCTGACGTATGGCTACCTGCGATAAAAGGTCTAAACCTACCGTTTCTTTGCCGAGTCGTAGAAACTGGCCATTGAATGGCGTCGCGATAACGGCGGCACCATCTTCGGCAGACGGGGACGCGGCTTGGGCCTCATGGAGGACATCTCGCTGAGGACGTCACGCAGCTGTTCCGGCTCCTCCGTCAGCGTTGAGAGGCACGCGGCCATTCCTACTGCCGGCGTGTTTGCAATGGGTTGTCGAGATTGTGATTCGGCATATACACCAATAGAGTCAAGAGAAGCAAAAGAGGTCCTGTGTAGGCGCTAGGAAATCCTAGATGGCTCGGGGTGGACGAGCTCGAAACAAACGTCGATCGACTTCCTCTTGGCCCGAGGGTCGTCAGGTCTAGGCTTGCAAATCAAGCCAGATTTGCAAATCCGGACAAAAATCCTCAGATATATACCACCCAGGCCCTCTTCAAGGGCATGGCTATTCGCCAGCTAAGGTTACGATCAATTTAAGTCTAAGATAAAAAGAGAGGTGGGGGTGAAGTTTGACATCTGGAATGCTCAAACACAAGCGCAGTGAAAATAAATTTTGCCCCAAATTCCGTTTGAGTCAAGCAGCCAGAGCAAATATGCGGGATTATTTAAGAAACCGAGCGACTATAAAGAGAAATTATGATTGGATATTTGCGAAGATCATATTTCACTCCAGAGCGTTGCTTTTTTGGTTTATTTTTGTAAGTGCCGCTGTCAGTAGAAGATGACTCTGCATCTCGGACACATCAAGTTAATAGATCCATGCAGACATTTGAAGCACTGTCGTGATTACCAATGCTTTTGATACAACAGGAAAAGTCAAGTGACTCGATAAAAACAAACGCAAAGAAATGCTACTTTCGGACGGTCAGACTCTTTTTCTTAAGGAGAAAGTCATCGTCACGGATTAACAGATTAATGAGTCAGAAATTTGTTTACAGAAGTAAGGGGGAAAAAAGAGACTTGATGACTAATAGGATGTGAATAACAAAACTATCCTAAATAATTTAATTTCTTCTTTTAAAGAAAGAAAATTAAATTTTTAACTGAAGGGACAGAAATGATATCAAAATAACAAACAGAAATAAGCTGACTATCACATGATTAAAAAAAAATAGGAAAAAAAAGTAGAAAACACAAAATACAAACGACTTATTAGCAGATTGTTTTTGCACGTCAGTCTGCACAGTGCAACTGCGGCAAAATTTTACTGCAATCTTCAAGAACTAATTAAATAATTAAATCAGGTCCGATTGCTTTGTTCTTGAAAGGGCAAGGGCACCAAGGCATTTTCTTCTTGATAGAGGGCACCTCTCTGAAGAAATTGTAAATTTGTACTGGAACATTTCAAGGGCTCCAAGGCAATGACCAGGGGCAACGGAGGCAATTGCCTCCGTTGCCTGCGTGAAGTATCACGCATGATTAAATCTATAATCATATGCACTGTTTGCACAGAACACAGTAATTCATTTTAAGGTATCTTTACACCATAAAATGTGCATAATCTGCCATGATTTTTCACCTCATGTTCATATAAGTTTTGGTTTGCTGTCTTTTGTCAAACAATCGTGACAACGTTTTGTAAATATCAATGGCAGCCAAATGGACAACATTCCATCCGGTATTCTGTAGGCTGATCTACCATTTTTACGAATTTGTGATAGGGTAGTTTTGCCGAAATTTTTAGATGTATTTTGGGGGCTCTTTTTGCACCAGAGTGCCAGCTGTGCTGAGTATTTTTATCTCTTTTTCTTTAGGCTTACCTTTTTGCATATTTTCATGCTTGATGTTTTTGTCAACTACTACTTTTTTAGTAACTATTCCTTTCAATGTTTATTAGTTTTAGGGTGTATTTTTATGCTTCTTGGTGTAAATTCGTCTTTTTCATGGTTTTTACTTCCTTTGTTAGGTGCTCTAAGGTCAGTTTTCAGATACAGAGCGCTATATAAAAATCTGTTATTAATATTATTATTGTTATTAAATTGTACAATCAAATGAATTTGTCAAATGACACAATTCATTGGGTATGAAGTCTCAAAAATTGTCTCAAAATTGTCTGCAATATGTGAAACTATATTTGTAAAAGACATGCAACTGTTAAACATGTATGCCGCTTGCTCAAAATCTAATGCTATTACTTCAATTAATCGTTCTCAGGGTAGTTCAAAGAAATGCACTTTGAAATGGACATGGTTTAAATATCCAATACTTCTTTCCCCATATCCAACATTCACCTTCCCTTTAATTGATCTAATCACAAGCCCACTTTAAAACCATCCAGTGACCTGTTCCATCCAACTTTGGTCACAGACAAGGTATGAGACAAGAAACTTACATGACCATCAAGTAAAACAGAAAAACAAAAATCGATACGGAGGGGGGAAAAAAGAGAGCCAACATTGGAAAGGGAGGATTTCTGCGAGTGATGTACTGAGGCAACGTGTAGTTGATGTTTTTTCTAGGGGAATATGAAGTACATTGCCTTCGCTCAAAACATTCGCCCGTGAGCGTTTGCGGTATGCGGAGGCAATAATAAATTGGGCAATGCATCGTTGAGCTTGCCATGCTGAATATACAACGATGAGCGGGTCACAAATTTTGCACTAGTGCCTTTTTGAAACGGATGTACTTGCTCTCAGATTTTGGCTTTTGTAAATTTAAACAGAGAATTATCGAAAGGGCATTCCTTGCAAAGATCAAATGGGTCTCACTCACTCAAATCATATGTATTTTAAAAGGGAAAATGTACAAGAGTTAACTTCTTCATACGGTATTGCGTACGGAAATTTCTGGGCAGGCAAATGTCTGTGTAGTTTACACTGGAATTTCCACGCTTTGTACTTAAAATGTCACAAGTAAAATAGTTGTTGTACGAAAATGAAAAACACATGAAATTTACAGGATGTTAAATTTGAGAGGTTTACAGACTCTCTACATCACCACAAAAAGAACTCTAGAAGTTTGGTAACAACATGATCTCTTGTCGGCAGAGTACAAATCTCTTGATGCCTTCAAGTCCATGTTGAGAGATCGTATCACTGATGTAGCTCATCAATGCCAACCCCCTTTTTACACGCACTATCTGGACATATTTTCACACATGACGGCACTTCTTGCTGTTTTTTGGGCTCGGTCCATTGCGCAACACGCACCCTCACACACGTGAGGCTGCACTTTTCAGGAAGAAAGGAAGGAGTCTCGCATCTTTGTGATGTCGAGTCCCCCACATTCAAGAAAATATAACGCCGAAACGGGGTCAGTAAGAAAAATTCTGACCAACCAGGTCTGGCCTGTAGCGAGGAGTAGTGAAAAAAACCCCCCCAAAAAACCACTCAAATAAGACTTAAGGTATGCCTGTCAAAATAACTACAATCTGGCAATTGGAAATGAAAGATTCAAATTTCGGTCCACAGATCGATGTACACTTTTTGCCTGCTTGAATTTGACCCCCAGAGAATTGATTGACCTCATAGAATGAGTCACCTCCTCGCTATACACCAGACAAGCACCCAACATTCATAATTTCTTTTCCAGAAGTATCCGAGCGGCACTACATATTTAACAAGCCAGGCTGCTAAATCATGCCTCACGGCGAAAACGACTTCAAAAGCAAGCCAATCTAATTCAATTTTTCAATATTTCCTCTATAATGCAAACACTGAAATAATTTAATATTTTCTACGTTGATGTTTCAGTCACAATCAGATATGTATCGTCAGTTCTTCACACGGGAGTGGAAGTTGAATTTCTACTAAATTGAATTCTGTAGAAT
Organism: Marthasterias glacialis; assembly: GCA_911728455.2. Classification (NCBI taxonomy): domain Eukaryota; kingdom Metazoa; phylum Echinodermata; class Asteroidea; order Forcipulatida; family Asteriidae; genus Marthasterias; species Marthasterias glacialis. Next base: position 25,499,804 of record OU452225.1, read on the forward strand.
AATATTTGTCTTTGCCTGAAACGTTTATGGTTTCATTTTACAAAAAGAGGAAATGATGTATGCATGAGTCCTTACTGTACTGCTTTTTTATTATGTTCACGGACATATTTTTTTGTCTGACTATTCGGTTGAAGAAATGGCATTTGAAAGCTCTCACAAATTACTGTGGCGCGTTGTGGCCAAGCGGTCAAGTGCACTGGACTCAAGCTCTGGTGTTCTGATCAACGGAGTGTGGGCTCGAGTCCCGGTCTCAACGCTTGTGTCCTTAAGCAAGACACTTAACCATTATTGCTTCATCTTTCGGATGGGACAAAAAGCCGTGGGTCCCGTGCATTGTGTAATGCACGTAAACGAACCCAGTGACACTTATCGCTAAGAGAAGGGGCTTGCCCCTGTGTTTCTGGCAGTGGCCCCGTCTATGCGAGGCAAGCACCTTGTAAACCCTTACAAATGGGTCTCATAATTCAAAAATGTCAAAAAACCATCCTAAAAATAATATAATAAGTGCCTTGAGTACCTAGTTATCGGTAGATACGTGTGCTATATAAGACTTTGGTATTATTACAGCTGTTTTTTTCGAATGCTAAAACATGCTGTAGGGTTTTAGCAATTTAATGAGAATTTATCATGAGATATACTGGAGTGGTACACACTGCACTTTCATTTGAAACATCAAGAAGGTGTGTGCACACAATGCAGCATCAAATGATAGCACTTCGCTTATTAGCGAAATAAGCCGAGTTGGAAAAGCTTCAAAATCCCTGACAAAAAATAGATGATGTTTCATTGTATTCACTACAACAAAACCATCAAATTTGATTTGATTCTTATAACAGGTTAATAGCTGTAATGCGTGTTTACTAAAAAAAAATAAGGATAATTTACTCTTCCAAAAAAAAAATAAGGATAATTTACTCTTCCCAAAACCATGATGTAGTTTCCTTTTAATTCACAAAAAAAAGTACAGATGTCTAGTCTAATGAGAAAAAAGGGAAAGAGAAGGAAGTGAAAACCCAATAAGACGAGCTTGGTACGATGCCTATAAAGTTGTTTGTCCGCCATTGAAAGGTAATATAACAGGAAATAATGCTCGTGTGGTTTTAACTGTGCATCCACTGCCTGATAGGAGTGCAGATGATGCACACCTCAGCTAGTTTGACCTCACTGATTGAGTAAAGTGACAAAGTCATTTACAAGCGTCGACGTTAAAGGAACAAGTCCATCAGTAAATATTGAAATGACAAGAAAGCATGGGTAAACATTCTTGATGTGTTTGTCTGGCAAACATACATGTAGTGCACAACGTGGATTTAGGGGGGGGGTGGGGTTGAGTGTATGCTTTGCTAGAATCATGTTATAAATGTGGAGGGCCTACATTAAGAAGAAAAACTGCATTGATTTAATAATTGCATCGGGATTAAGAACAATAATTGCTTTAACGTAGGTGTTTGGGGGTACAAACACAGAAACAATACTTATTACAACCATCAAAATAATATAATAATAATAACAAATTGACTCTTATCAAGTGCATTTCAAAACAAAAGGAATCCTCAATGTGCTGTGAAAGGTTAAAGTAACAATAGCAATTAAGACGAATAAATACTCTCGACGCATCTCTTAAAAGTATCAAAATAATAAGCATCCAATGTAAGGGGGACTTGAGCCCTGGCCAGCAATTTTGTTTTATTGAACTATTTTTTTGAATATCTTTTGTATTTATCTTCTTAATATTTTTTAAATTTATTTATTTGTTTATTCATTGATTGATTGATTGATTTATTATTTATTTTGTATTTATTTATGTATTTATTTATTTATTTATTTATTTTTTTTGGGGGGGTGAATTAAATGGGATGGGAAATTATTCCAGGCTTTGAAGGGAGGGGAGGGGCATGGTGGCACACCCTGATAACCTGATGTTCTGTACTTGGGTTTTATTTTGGGTTTACCTTGATACCCCCCTCTCAAACCCTTCCCCCGCCTCCTCAACGATATGGGGATGTGCCACTATATAATGAAAATGTTGAAATTTAAGCAAACGACAGATAAATCATCTTGGCATGATCGGACAATTATTTTCTGGCCAGTGCTTACAAATATTTGAGTATTGGCGCAGTATCTCTTCAAACCTGAAAGCTTTCTGTATTGTTTTTGTTGTTGGAGATAACTTTCAGTACCATTCCAGAGTCCTCTTAAAAAGATTTCCGTCCAGAGAGCATCTGCCATAAAGAGGAGTTGTGGCAAATATTTTCTGCCAGAGTTGAAAGTCCAGCTGGTTACATGTTGACCTTTTCTTAGGCACGCCCACATGATTTCTTTCACCAAAGAAAAAGCTGGTGAACTTCTCTCTAGAAAGGCCTTCTTACATTCTAAAAGCGAGCCGAGGCTGGTGTCAATTTCACCCAGCAATTGCGAACATGTGAAGATTTAAGGTGAGACGGCCGCATCTCGTTGTGGAGGACGTGACTTCCATGACATCTTAAAGGGAAAGCACGCTACGATTGTTTACTTTATTTTGTTTTTGGAAGCTAAGACTTATTCCCACCTTGTGGTTTTTAATAAACACATCATACAACCGACTTGTGTAAAGTGCATCAAATCTAGCGGTTCCTGATTAGTGAAAATGATGAAAAACGGTTGATATTTGGCAGGAGTTTATGCACATTCATATCAGGTTTATTTCAATTCCAACAATCAAAACAAGCAAGGGTGATGGGTGGGGGATTCAAGTGCTATTTTCTTGACTTTGACATATGTCAGACATTTATCTGGAGGATTGGTACAGGTATGAATTTTATAATCTTCTCTCTTTTCATTTCTTTCCACCTGACTGCTTCTGTTACTCCAGTATACTTGTATGAGTGTGTTGTTTTTATTTAGCCGTTGAGAAAGACTCTGCTAGGGCCAAAGCGTGAGGCCATTAACTTTTTTTTTTTTGGTTGAAATTTTATAATCTGAGAGATTTCTGATTGAAATTGTTTAGCGGCTTTGTCCTTACAGGTCTGATACTTCACAGAGGCGACGGAGGCAATTGCCTCCATGCCCCCTGGGCATTGCCTTGGTGCCCCTTGAACTGTTCCAGCAAATTGTCAATTCCCTCACATAGGGTACCCTTCACCGAGGCAGAGCTGCGTTGCCCACACAAGGGGTAGAACATCTGGCCTGCCTCGTCATGGTTAAGTTTGTATCTGTTCTCAGGAAAAGTATCAATCTAAAGCAGTTTGCTTCATATTTTCCTATGTTGGCCATATTACATATTGATACAATTCCCACTTTTTATTCTGATCAATCCCTATCTACATGTGTAAACAAAACTTTTGTTTGTCTTTCTTCTAGACAGTTGTCAATCCTGTACTTGGTCTTTAAGCTGAAATGGCAGCGTGCCACTTTGGACGACGTGACTTCCACACCATCATTAATGGTAAGCAGACAAAGATGACGAGCGCAACGCCAGGTGCACACTTGACCTCTAAGTCTATATTGAAGAATCTCTTTGTCGGCACTCTATCTTTATTACAATCAGATTGTATTTTTTTAAATCAGACTAAATCCTATTTTAGGGGGGGTTTCAACAAATATTAAAGGAAAGGTTGTGTTGTCTTAAAAAATAAATAATTTGCACATGAAAGAAAAAAGTATCTCTACACTAATTAGGATTTCAACGACACATTTTGGAGGCTTAATTCATTCTTTGTATAGTGTGCTCTTTTCTCAGCGTCTTCGTTTCATTTCGCTGATTTCAAAATAGTAAACCAGGCGTTGATCACACAAAGAGCTAAGGTTAATCTTAAGATTATGTATCAATCTTCATTTTTAAGCAAAGTGTGATGTCACACTGCAAATCACCGTGGGGATAATAACTCATCTTGATACTCAGTGAAATCAGACCCACAACTCAAGTTTCACAGGTCTTCTGGCTCAGCATTTTACACTGGACCAGGAAAGATTTTCCAAGACCATCAACAATTTTGTTCCCTCTTATATTCACTGAACCTTTCTAGGAGTCTTGGACTTGAAAAGCTTCAAGACGCAGTCTCGTCACCATTACCTGACAACTATTTCTGTGGCACAAAACGATCGTGTACGCATACATAGTTTATGTACAACGCGTGCACCGGTCAAATGTGATCTTTCGTGGCACGAATTTGTTTGACGCGCGTTGACGAGCGGACATCTTTGAGTATCATTAAGCCAGTCCCCCAAAATGTGTTGGGAAAAGTACTAGATTGCCGGATTTCAGATGTTGGGTTACTTGCCAATGCGAAAATCACTACACTTTGGTCATAATGTCCAGTGGGTATTTCAAGCCCTTTAAAGACCGGTTAAGTTTCTAATTTTTTTTTCCTTTTAAGAAGTATTTCTGACGATGGCCTAAAAAAGCTTGTTTCACTCATCATCTTGGGAGAGATTACACAGCGATAAATGTTTGATAGCAAACTAGCTCAGTGAGCGGTGAGGGTAAATAAAGAAAGGCTGAAATGAGAGGGATAAAAATCAACTATCAATTTAAGAAATGGAAGCGTTGGTGACTTTGTAAAGCCAACCCTGTGGGTGATGCTCTTAAATTGACGGGGAGGTTTTCAAGCCATGATCTGAGGATGATAAATAATGGCACAAAGTTGCACGTCACTTATGATTGATTTAGATAAGATTATTCAGATAGAGGCCTTGATTAAATACAGTCCAAAGGTAACTTCTTGCGGAAATAAAACCAAACTGCCTCAATCAGTGCTGTTCCTAAACTTCTTCCTATGGTGGGAAGATGTATAGGCTGATTACGCTTCCTTATAGTTTGACGGAAATGATAGCAATTTACCTCAATTTTAGACTCTTGGAGTGTAAAATGCTGCCCGAAGTCTACTTGTGTATTGTTGTATGTAGGAGGAGGAAAAAGAAAGCATGGAACCAATTTGGTTATCCTTAGCGGTATGCATTTACGTCTCAAGATTGAAACCATAAAGATCAGGGGTACTATAGACATAACCACCAATTTAAAAAGCAAAATAATATTTTTGATTTAGGACTGATTAGTGTTCAGCAAATAATAGAAGATGAAGAGAAATATTTGGTCTTGTAAAAAATATTTCTGGTCTGGTGAAGTATCTGAGCCTACAAGACCTGTGGTCCAGTAGAAATTTAGACCCTGACAGTAACAACAAGGTATCACAGCTAACTTTTTATCTAATGTTACAAAACAAACAAAATAAAACTACGAACGAAAACTACCAGCAAAACATACAACTAAAACTTAACAATCCAGCAAATTTTATTTGATATTTTTGGGGGTAAAAAGTATCACAGAGATCCTGGGCAGTGTTAATTGTTTTTTGTTGTTGTTTTTTTTTTTACAACTCCAAAATTTTAGATTATTTTTTTCCACCCAGGATCTCCACGAAGCAACTCCAACTAACTCTCCTGACAGAGTATTGGCAATTTATTGAATATTGAAATAATACTTTGACCAAAATACTTGCAATCTTCCACAGAAGATAAAGGAAGGGATACATAATTTGAAATAAACATTACCAGCAGACTGACATAATGTTGGTCTGGGTTAGGATCCCTACACAGGCATCTTCCGATGGGGTTTACTCTTTTTTGAGGAAAAAAAAGAAGTAACTTTCATGTCGGTAACTGACTAAGTAAACGATAAAAAGAAAGGAAAAGATGGAAGAAATGAGAGTTGCTTACAGCTGTGCCTTGAATCGGGCTCTCAGTATAGCCTGTTGCAAATCCAACGAGGGGCGATCGCAATCCATGACATCGAATGTTGCACACGCAGGATACGAGACGCTCCTAATTCCCCTAATCTCACTAGCGCAAAAGACTTGGCGAAAAAAAGCAGCTCCAACTGCCTGCTACATCAAATCCTTATTCCTTTCCCGAAAAACAAACCAAGGCGTCGTAGCCGGAGACCCAAATTGTATTAGCCGGTAGCGAGCCTAAAAACCCAACGCTAGCAGACGCTAGAGCTATCTGGCTCACCAAGGTGTGTGTAATTTTATTACGTCAGTTGATGCCCCTATGTAATATCACTCATGGCTGAACATGCACAGTCAAAGACGACCAACCAGGGCCAGTACACAACCCAGGGCCAATATCCAAGCCATGGACTTTGTGTCGAGTATTGATAAAAAACAGATGAGGTATTTTCTTAAGCTTTGTTATTAACCACCATTGGATGATATTTCATGAAGTGGTCCCCGATATACTTATTCATTTTAAAGGGGCGCCCGGTGGAGTTTCTCCCCACGACCTGAGTACATATTTACGGTCAATATACATTGCATGGGGCACAGTGACGTTTGGTGCGTTACACAGTAAATACGGAGGTTGGTTGCCGCTATGCATCATAGACTGGTAGAAGATGAGGTTACATGATTGCATATTCATTGTGATGAATCTAAGGTGAATTAAGCCCAGCGAGAGCAACATGGAAGATTCCATTATGGCACCCAGGGGAGGTTACATGGACTAATTGTTTTTACTGACAATCCTTACGGGATGAAGCCTACTTTAAGGAGAAAGTACGAACAATATATCTTTATTATTCTCTAGGTTTTCCAGAATATTATCGTCTTAGTGATAGATCAATTTCTTCCCTTTGCATCTTCTCCAACAAATTGTTAATCTTAAAGGTCTACTCACATTACACCTAATGCAGTTCTTGCTCTATTAACACACTTTCCAGTTTTCTTTTTGATGAAAGGCTCCCTCAATAATTTTTAAAAACCCTGTAAACGCTTTTCTAATTTTATTTTTCAAAAGATTTCTGGACAACACCTCATCAAATCAAATCAAATCATGGATTCTCTAAATCAACATGTTGATTTAATCTCCAACAACCGCGCTGCGAATTTCCTGAAAATTTAATCCTTATACTTCCAATGATTTTACATAATTCATTTATTTTTTTACAATTAAATCTTGGCATGATTTACGTTTTCATCTCTCACGCTCAAGAGCCACCACAGGGACATTTGGCACTCAGCGAGACCAACTCAGTCCACACACAGGGATTTTCAACGTGTGAAATAAATATCAGAAAAAAGTTCATTCCGCCAGCACAATATACTTTGCCTAGAGTATGTCCTTAACTGACGGCAGATAGAATAAACAAACATTCCAGGGTCCTCTGCAGATGACACAAGGCTCGGTGATCAGCTAAATATTTGACTTATTCAAAACAAATATTGAGATGATTAACAGGGAACCGTGCACAGTGAGAAGGAGATCTAGATGAAGATAATCTACACACAGTGAAGGGTGGTGAAAAAATCACCAATGGGGCATTGTACGTATTCGGAGTGTTAGCACCAAGAATCAATATTTATGAGGGGCAGCAAAAGACCTTTATCATGCTGCCACCATCTTGGTCATTTTCTCTGTATCCAACAACAATAATAGATGCTCATATTCATTGTACAAAAAGGAACCAGACTATTTGCCCTTCCAGCCTCGGTTTGGTTACATTGGGTTTGAACGGGAAAAAATCAAGATGGCCGCACCATGATAAAGGTCTGTTCCCCAAATCCTTCCCTCTGAATGATGGAAAATGTGAAGAGCTCAATATTTCAAATTTATAAACATAAAATAAAAGACCATGCTAGCCCGAATGCTATTGCTGATGAGTGGAATCCACCATGTAAATTTCACCTCCTTGATGTTTATGCACGATCTTTTCAACCCTCAACCAACCCACCTCCTGAGTCCTCTTTGGTTAATTGTTTACTCTAACCTCTTAACCGCATTTCCACATCAATGCATATAATTATTTCATAAACAACGAGGGATAGCTGATTAAAGAGAAGTTAACAGTAGATTAGAACCTTTGCTCTATGATTGGACACAGTCAACTGTACATTAATAGTCTCGGATAATTCACAGAGGCAATAGCAGACAGGCATTGTGAGTCCAGCCACACAACCGACATTATCTAGGAGATCAGAACAACTAACCCAAGACGTCTATGGGATTAAGCGAGGGATGAGTGCATTATTGCCTCCACAGCCTTTGGGTTTCGACCTTGATGCTTCTTCCACAAATATTCCTGAAGAGAAATGGAAATGGCCTTGTGCCCTCACACATCAAAGACAAATATTCTAGTCCAACACTATACAGTATTAGCGATTGTAGAAAGTGGGGAGGTGGGAAGGTTTGGCAACAAGCAACACTTGTTAAATGCTGACTCTGTTCCTGAAAGATCTGACAGCGTTATTTGGACAAGCGACAACATCAATGAGAAATACTGTATACATCACATTGCTACGACACAAACCCCCATATCTTACTCCGTCACATGGATTGTACAAAATAAAAAACAATCTTAAAACTCAGAAGGAACTATCCTCTTAGTCTTGGGATGAAGCGCCATGAAGAATTAGGGTTATATTTCGATTTGACATCGCCATTTACGGAAATGTACATGTTTGATCATAAGAAGAGCTGAGTCTTTCCATCCCTGGTAATGGCCAGTTTGCCTCTGTTAAGAAAATCTGAAAGCCAAGGGGGGCCAATGAAAAAAAAAAAGCTGACAAATCACATGCCTGCCATGAATATTATCTCAATATGTCCATTATCAGGACCCAATAAAGAGACGGATTCACATTATAAAAGATGGGAAAATCCAGATGGAGCAGTGCAAGTCTTATTTTAATAAACTCTGGGAACCTAACAGTAAATTACACCAATTACTGCCCCCCCAGCTATCACATGATTTAAGATGAATGTATGAACTGCCCCTTCCTCGTATTCATACAAATAGGTTTAACAATTATTTTATCACACATGGTGTCTTTTTAATTTACAAGTACTTTATTTTCTAAGGTCTTATATTTTTACTCTATATATGTGTCGATGTTTAAATTTTGTCTTCATTTTCCGAGAGTAATAAACCTTTTTGAAGTATTGCTTTTTAGTAGGACCTAGTTGTTTTTAAATTGTACATAAATCCAACCTGCGTGGTTGCCATTAAATTGCCTTTAACTTTACTACAGATAATGTAGAATGACATGCTTGTGCCACTGCCTTCGTTTTTTCAGTAGATTGATGTGTTTGGACCTGCATTATATTGCACCTAATTGAGTGTAAATAATGGCCCTGTCTGTGTAACTTAGTTAGTGTAATTGAATTTATTTTACAGATGTGTGCATGGGGCTGATTCTTGGGTGTAGGACATTAACGTTGAGTCGGTGCTGTGAACAGTTATAATGGTGTTCATTTGAATATTCACGCTTGTATTGGGGATACAGGAGTTGCTGTAGCATGGATCTGGAGGGTTGGGATTCACTAAAGGTAACCACTTGTTGAGTAAGAATATAAGCTTCTCATTTCATCTTTTAACCCTTGAACTATTTCCCCTCTTGAGAAACTAGTCATTCTTGATTTGAGCCACTTTACTGAAATAAAGTCATCAAGATTAAAGAAAACAAAAGTAAAATTAAATTCCCTAAAACATGGAAGACAGTGAACAGAACAAGTCATTGTGTTCTTTTTCAAAACTTCTACTTCTAGTGGCCGAGTGGATAAGAACAATGGACTCAAACTCTGGTGTTTCTGATCAGCAGAGTGTGGGTTCGAGTCCCGGTCGTGACACTTGTGTCCTTAAGCAAGACACTTGACCATTATTGCTGCGCCCTTCGGATGGGACGTAAAGCTGTAGTGTGTTGTGTAATGAACGTAAAAGAACTCAGTACACTTATCACAAAGAGAAGGTGTTCACCCCGGTGTTCCTGGTTTGATCGGCTGCAGATTGCACCACAGCACCTTGTTAACCGTTACATGGTGCTATGTAAAGGAACAGGTCTCATACTTGAAAACGTATAACTCTGCATACCTTTCAGGAAAAAATACTGAGTGCTTTGAGACGCCCATCGGGCGTGATAAATCGCTATATAAGAACAATCGAATAAAGGATAAATGCTATGTCATAAGTAAATGCCAATGCATTTAGGGAGTAGGTACTTTACTCTCTTAAAATTGTTGATTGAAATTAACTCAATTCGATTGAAACTAGGGACAAACTGCAAAAGATTTGTCCCTGGCCTCTATCGAAAAGAGTGATTTTCAATCTAATTAGAGTGATTTTCAATCTGACTGTTTAAGAGAGTACTTACTGGTCACAGTGATGTGAGAAGACAAAATGGCCACCGAGTACTACATTCACAACCCACGGGGTCATCTCTTGTTTCAAATTTCAACCCCTGTATTTTCCATTAATGCGTATAAGTATCATAATGTAGCATGGTTTACATCACGTCCAAAGACAGAAAAAAAACAGACGAGTGGATAAGAGAGCAGACCAGAGTAAAAAGGACATCTTAGCAGCAGTTAAAAGTAGAAAATGGAACTGGACTGGACACATCGGACATAGAAAAGAGGGAAAGGTGGAGTACAAAAACAACATGCTGGACACCACTTGAGGGTAGGAGTACAGGAGGATGATAGCGCAAGGGATGGAGAGATGAGCTGCAACAGTTCTGGGGCAATGTAAATTGGTATCATCTAGCAGCGGCCTAGCCACAAATTTCCAGTACCCCCCAACAGGTGCCCCCCCCCCCAAAAAAAAGTAGATACATGTATTTCATTAAAAAACATGGTACATGGGCCCCCCCTACTGAAAAGCAATGCCCCCTGTGCCCCCCTAGTGAAAAAATCCTGGCCACGCCTCTGCCATCTAGCTAGAAATGGAGACATTTGGCAACGTCATGCTGAGGTCTTCATCCTGTAGTGGATTAGCAACGGCTGAAAAAGCATTGTAGCTTGCGAATTTGTTTGTTTGTTTTTTTTTGATTTACAGTAAATTTGATTAAAGCCCGGGCATATCATACTGAGATGCTATTAATACTGCCACAAAAAAACAACAATTACAAACGGCATTACGTGCTTCTGTCTTGAAGCTGGCAATTATTATGTCTATGTTGATGTCATGCAATGATGCACGTGCCTCGATTGATTGATAATAATCAATGCTTGAATAATCGCACTGCGGGGTGGACACATGTATGTTGTACTGAACCGCAGCAAATGCCAAGGTTTTGAGGAGTCTTAAATTCATAATGTTACAGCCCTAATTGCAATCTAAGGAATATCAATAAGAGATTATTACATGCGTCTCCCGCTTGGTTAAACAGAAAACGAAAAAACAGAAAATTCCCTTAATATTCCCAATAAATCTTATCGAAATTTCCATGGGAGTAACATTAAATGCTGACTTCATTTCTATTAGCTGTTCAAATGATCAGCTGCATTTTCTCTAACCCCTCCCCCCCCCCCTCCCACAGAAAAACAAAAACAACAACAAAACCTCAAGACAATTTCTGAAGAATTGTTCAAAACCTCAAGACAATTTCTGAAGAATCGTTCAAAACCTCAAGACAATTTCTGTAGAATCGTTCAAAACCTCAAGACAATTTCTGTAGAATCGTTCAAAACCTCAAGACAATTTCTGTAGAATCGTTCAAAACCTCAAGACAATTTCTGTAGAATCGTTCAAAACCTCAAGACAATTTCTGTAGAATCGTTCAAAACCTCAAGACAATTTCTGTAGAATCGTTCAAAACCTCAAGACAATTTCTGTAGAATCGTTCAAAACCTCAAGACAATTTCTGTAGAATCAATTTTATGGAACAAACCTCTGTTACAACTGCAATTTCTCCATTATGTTCTCCCCACACTGCGCATCAACACAAATGGAATAATTCATGAGAATATAATTGTTCTTGTGAAGGTAACAATATTTATGGGACTCCATGAGACATGTGAAAATGTGGAATCTTTAGAAAGGTCTTAAAGGACGACCTCAAGAATTAAAGGGGAGTGCGAGTTCAGAAAAGGACCTCAAGTTGAAGAACATGTAAGGCTAATTATAAGTTTGATATTTAAAAATAAAAAGTCACATCACCCTTAAGGTAGATCCCCCGTGCTGTCGATTCCCAGGTTACATCCATAGAGCTAGCTCTATGGTTGTATCGTATAATGGGGTGTGATCCCTGGCTACACGGCAGTAACTGGTTGAATGGCTTCTGACTGGCACCCCCCCCTCCCCGAACAAAGATATTGACAAAATAGGGAGACCGCCAACATTGTGGCTGGATAGCTCAGTTGGTAGAGCGTCGGTATGTATAGCCGGTGGTAGCAGGTTCAAATCCCGCTCCGGTCAATTTTCCTTTGTTCACCCCAAAATTAAGCTAATCATAAGTGAAGCATGTCAACATCAACCCTTCACTCCTCATGTCGTCATAGCTGTAGCCACCGAAGCAATCAATCAAAATATAATATTGACCACTTATTTAACCTTCTTATACAGAGTGACTGACCTCGAGGTTCTTTTCCAATCAAGCAAGCTCCTTTTGATTTTGATTTTCAAGTATGAGTATTGAGTATCACTGCTGTAAAGGATTCAAGTACTTGCACAAGCATAGCCAGTTATAGTTGAGTACATTTGAAATAAGACTTGAAGGTTTGCTTGGTGGGAATACAATAAGTAAGTCCGTCTCCTGACGACAAACAGAGTATACTGTCTGAAACGTTGAGGCCACCGGTTCCTTTCGGAACCGCATATACTCAAAAGAGATTTCAACCACATGGTGACACCGCAAATGCTTTCTTATTGAGTACATTGTCCTGACAACAGAAATCAGTACAGTGATCCAGGAGTATTTCTGAAGCGGAAAAATGATCGTCCAATATACAATTACATCTTAAAGTTGCCGTTTAGTACACTTTCAAGACTGTGCTTACAACAGACAATGATTTCTAATGTGTGAATACTAATTACAGCAGTACTTCAACATTTAATGGCCCAGTTGGTTATTTTTTCTTCAGTTTTCTTTTTATCAACTTGAGTAAGACAAGTTTAAAAATGATTAAAAAAATGGAACAAGTGTACATTGGTACTCTAATATGAGGACAGATGCTGTACACTATATCGTCAGCTCAGGACTATAAGGTCATTAGTGCAGTTTGTATGAATTTCATCAAATTGCATTTGCATATTTTGGAGCTCCTGGTAAGTGGAGCTTATTGATCAAGAGTGGTCTCCCAAGTAACTGGTTGGCAAAAAGAAACATTCCTTTTCTAAGAAAAACATTTATTTGTGGATTTTGATTTAGTTTTTCAAACTCATACGCATGTTTCCTTTAACGCCCTTTCGATCATTACAGATATGAAATTGCAATTAATAAATACCTAGGACAGTTTGTGGATTCTGATTGGTCAAAACGTGATCACGTGGGGGTGTATTAACGGCGATATAAAGACCGGCTAACAAAACAAGAAAGTATCGCCGAGAAAGAAAAGTTACAAAATGGACAATTTTAGCCGTTTATTTCGTTAAAAAGGTATTTATTAATGGGAATAACAGTGCGAGGACCCGGTCTTCACTGCTTGGTAATGACCTTGGGTGGTGGCTGGCCGCTGTTAACGACCGCGCCTCCGGCTTGGTCGTTAACAGCGGCCAGCCACCACCCCGGTCATTACCAAGCAGTGAAGACCGGGTCCTCGCACTGTTATTCCCTAATTAATGACCTTATAGCACTGAGGTGACGATTATTATGTGCTTCTACAGTTAATGTTGCAGTTGGACATCTTGTTATATGTGTATTATGATTCAACAACCTCAACAGGAGGAGTTAAATGAATCAACTACAAATACAACCAGTAAAACCGGGAGTTTTAGCTGTTACATACATTTCCAGGGAAAGTTTGAAGGACAGGAAACAAGCGGGACTTACACTTTCACAGTAACTAGTGGAAATTATTATTTCTTTCGAACTGTAAAGTAAGAGGATATAGTGGGCCAATGAAGATAAGGTAAATAATAATAAATGATTACTTTCACATCTGCTCAAGTTTTAATTCTGACAAGTCAGACACTCCCACGGAAAGAGAGGGGATGGGGGGTCAGTGACAGTGACCTCCAGATAACGATGATCAAAAAAGAATGGATGTCAATGACGAGGATGGATAAAAACCGTCACAAGAGGGCCCTGTTCTAGTTCTACAGTTCTGAGCTGATCGAGGGTCGACATTGATAGAATTATTCCACAGAGGGCAGTAGACCGTATCTCCAGCAGATCAGCTCTGCAATGTGTGTTGATCAAGTGGGAATGTGAAGTGAATAAATTATCATGCATCTTTCTTAACACTGAGACTGAGAAGCTTTTCCTCAAACTAACCTAAACACCACCTGCGAAATAAATGCATGAAATTGGTTGAGCCAACAGCAATTCATGCACACTGGCCTTGTAGTAATATCATGTGATCACATGTAAATCTCAAATGAGTTGTGGTGGTTTAACAACCCAACATTTCGATCGGTATGTTCTGATCGTCTTCAGGAGCAGAGGCTTTGAGCTTCTAGGTTGTTTCCCACTATGCAAAGTCTCCAAATCCTATTTATTCTGTTTTTTTTTAATACAATTATAACCCAAACTTGTTACAAATAGTGTCTTAGGTTGGGCTTTTTCTGTTTCTTAATTTCTTCATTTTTTACATATATTCATTCCACACTTGTGACAAAAACGGAAGGAACATTCGATATTAGAAAACGGAACACACAGAGCTCAGAGTGGTCATCAAGGATGACAGATCGCTGTGTCAACTTCACACCAAGACACCTTGAGGAGGATACTTAAAATGTGTGAACGAGTCCTACGACAGGAGAATCAAGTTGTAAAAACTCCATTGACACATGACAGGTATTAGGAAGTCAAAGTTAACATTGTATGTGTGACTTTGCCAAGCTAGAAATGTCACAGGCCGTGTCTGAATCAAGTGACTCAGGCAACGGCTTCCACCACTTGCAGCTGTGACAACTTAAGAGTAGGTTGGATTGCTGAAAAGAACAGGACTTTTCAGCAATCCAACCGTAGCCACTGCCATTCAGACACGGCTAACGAGATTGGATATCACGGAAAGCTCTTTTTCTATTGAATTCAGATATCATCATCTGTTTTCAATTGAATAAGCTGACTTTACGTTATTACTCTGCCCTTAGCAAATCAATCAATCATTAAATTTATAAGGCGCCAATCCAACGCTCATTGCTCATAGTGTTGCTCAGTTAGCTCTCCAGAATAGATGGGATTAAAAGAAGTTTTGCACATGGATATTGAAGTAGGCCTCCTGATGTTGTGAGGCAGATTCTTCCACATCCCAGTATCGCAGCTAAAGAAAAGAAACAACTCCCACAAATGTGCTTACTTCTTGGAGTGAAAACGATTAAAGTTCTTCAAACATCAACGCAAATTTTTACTTTTTCACAGTTTAGCAAATTGACCTTGCTACTGTCACAAATGTCAGGTCAGTCCTAAGAATTAGAAGTCAGAGAGCATCATCCAGCAAATCTGCACAGCAAAATGTTGAGACTGGAACAGGATTTGCTCACACTGAATGCTAACAACGAGTAGCACATCATGAGTTTTTGAGTAGCATGTGATATATTTTATACAGCATTTTGCTAGACAACATCAAAGTTTAACGCATGCACATATTATAATTAGGGACTTGGGTCTCGGCGTATCTCAGTGACATCTTCAGAAATTCAAAAATCTACTTGATTAATGAGTACCAACTTTGCTCTTTTGTGCGGAGCTCTTAGGTGTGACACAGATATTAACACCCGAGGCTGTTTATGACAAATTATCATCGTAATTTTTCTATAAAATGTCTGCAAAAATCTTGCACTCCTAAACCTTGTGACTCAGCCCGGCAAGCAACTTATTTCACACACGGTCTGAACGCTGCAGGGTACCTATAGTTAGGCAAGCATCCCAATTATCACGATCATTTTTCCGCTTCAGAAATACTCAGACTGGATCACTGGTCAAAACAAGGATTTTGAAAATCTGGAGCACCAACTTTTTTTTTCTCTCCAAATTTTGCAGGGCGATGTTTAATAAACACGTTTCATTCATGTTAGCCGTGAGTAATAAAGTTTCTTCTTCGTTGCGCTTCAATACTAACACATCATAATTGCCGAGGTAAGGCCATAAGATTCTAGAGGCAGCAGGTTTTGCCTGCAAGGGTCAGCGAATGTAGGTTACCATGAAGTGACGGAGAAGTCGAGCTCAAACTCATTCCGATCTTAATTTTAAAATGTAGAGTGATAGCCTGATAGCAGATATAAGGTTTTTCAGTTTACGGTAGGAAGGTGCTTGAGACATTTCGCTTTTCCTTTCAGTTTTAACTTTTAACGCATCTTCTTTTTAAGCAAGAATGCAAAGAGCGTTTCTGCAGCGTGGATAATCAAGTTGCAGAGAATTTCTGCACCTTGACTTTTTGCACTCAGATAAAATATCTTGAGTTAACATCTCACTATTTCACCAACGGTACAATTACATTTGAAACTCTATTGAAGGAGAGTGTAAATCGAAAGAGAGAAAATCATCTGCTACCGTTATCAATTCTGTTCCAAGCCTAATGCTCAAAATTACAAGAATTTACAAAATTAGAGAGATTTTATTTTACTCTACAAATCGTTAATATCCTACTCATTACTGTTAACATTTTTGGCAAGTTTCAGGACCTAACCTGTTTATAGTTTCGTAATTACACTAATTAGCAAGAGCACCATGTCACCAGATTTGCCGTTTTACTTTTCCACAAAGTTACGTATCGTGATAAGCCACTTTATCTATTGAGATACATAGCACATGCAAGGTGCCAAACGTGCGCAGTTCGACTTTTGCTGTTTTGACGAAGTGACGTATCTGTTGACCTTTGCTTTTTCACGAAGCAACATATCTTAATATGCATTGGTTTTTACACGGCACTCTACCTGCAGGTCTCGTTTTTTCTTTTTTGAAAATAGGATTTCCTTCTTATTCGCAGGTGAAAAGCTGAATTGCGAAGGACACGGCTACACGTGTTTGAGCTGCAGGCATTCAAGGGCACCTTCGGCAGCCAGCCACATCAACCCATATATGACCATGGAGCACAGCCTGAGATCAAAGAGTGTTTGGATTTTTCTAGAGGGAGGAAAATCGGATGGCCTGGAGAAAAAATCCTCATGGTACAGGAGAGAACCAACGCAAAACCCTACTCACATATGGCCCTAGCCGGGAATCGAACCAGGGCTACGTTGGTGTGAGAGGCGAGTGCTTCACGCACATGCCACCTATTCCACCATGGCATGGTGACGTATGTGTTACAGTGACGTATGTGTTAGAAATTAATAACAGCTGCATGATTGAAAACACTTTCCTGTACGAATAAGGAAGTCAGTTTTATTTTGGTATTAAAAAAAAAAACATGAAAATAGTAAGCAGTTTCCAAAACAGCAACTTCGACCACGATTTTCTCCAGACACTAAATTTTGGCTGTAGAGCACGAAACGACAATTCGTGGTGCGGCCTCGACGATTTCAACCTTGAAAACTACTCGTTTTTTTCCATCAATATTACAAAATGTTTTCCTATAATTTAATAAAGGAGATTGCTTTTCCTTCGCGGCGGTGGACTCCAAAGTTCTGTGGCTGCGAGTCACGGTAACAAATCCATGAATTAATGCATGGGCTTAATTTACAGCAAAAAACAATTTCCGTCTGCGATCCTGCAACCTTGAATTCTCGACGATGCATACACAGTTTTGTTAAACCTTACTGAGCCACTGCCGTGACATTTCCTTTATTTATGATGATGTAAGCCAAATCCGTTGTCCTGGACGATATTTGACCGTGAGGGACTCTTCCCAGACTTGAAAACGCGTATGTTGTGTACTAGAGACGTTATTAGCCAGCCTGCTACCTCAGGCATTTTGTAAGCTGTCCGCCAAACGCACAAAGCTTGACAAATTTGCTGATGTTACCTGAACCTCGTTTGTAATTTACTTCCTCAAATTCAAAGCATGGCGATGCGACAAAAGCGTGTTTACTCAGGGTTCTGTCCAGAAAGTTTTATGCAGAATTTTCTCTCGCTTTCCCTTAAAATAGATTGGTCAAATCAGCATAAATTAACACACTAAATGCTCTAGATTGTACCATTACATAAACTGATCGAATGTAAATAAAAATGTACTCACCTGTTGTATAAAGATGAAGAATTGTAGAGGAGAAAAGTATAATTCAAGGTAGAAACATCCCCGATATGCAAAGAAAACAAAAAAGCAATTAAGTTTAAATTAGCTGAGGGGAAATTAACAGTTTTCAAGCTTGTTATGAGTAGATTAGCAATGAGCCATCATTAGTGTTAGTTCAGTGTTGAACAAAAGTGCTGGTACATGAACCTTTGGTAATTAATTTAAGACTTGTGGAGATACAGCATGTCTGGTTGGACATTCAAATCATAGTATCGTGTGTCAATCACGTCTTGGAAGAAGACATTGCTCTTTGAAGGGCCTGTGTGTTCGATCTCAACATTTCGGAGATGATGCTCTCATTGTCTTCCAGAGCCACTTTTTCGTCCAAGATGAGATTATTAATAATAATAATAATAATAATAATAGTAAGTATTTATATAGCGCCGGTATCCGCCAATATGGCGCTCATGGTGCGCTTTTTTAGGCTTTTCACTACAGGTTTTTTGAATTGTGAGACCCATTTATGTAGCACCTTACAAGGGTTTACAAGGTGCTGTGGCGCATTCAGCAGCCACTGCCAGAAACACCGGGGCAAACCCCTTCTCTTAGCGATAAGTGTCACTGGGTTCTTTTACGTGCATTACACAACACACAGGACCAACGGCTTTACGTCCCATCTGAAGGACGCAGCAATAATGGTTAAGTGTCTTGCTTAAGGACACAAGTGTCACGACCAGGATTCGAACCCACACTCTGCTGATCAGAAACACCAGAGCTTGAGTCCGGTCATCTTATCCGCTCGGCCACGACAGGCCACTACATTACATACTGCACGATGGAGAATTACTAAAATATATCCATTTCTATCAAGGAAAGACAAAATCCTTAACCGAAAACGTGCATGACGTTCTACAGCTCAAATTTCCATTCCCCTGAAGGTATTCTAAAATCTTGACAGTTTATTCGGATTTCTCGCTGGGTTTTTTTTATTGATGAGGAAAGCGGAAACTGTCGATATCTTATTTCTCGAATCTAATCTTGACTTGGGTTTAAACTAACAAATTTATCTTTAATCAAATCAAACATTCATTTGTTACGAATTATTGGTTTTGACGGCACAAAGTTTACTCAAATAATGCAACACGCACTTTGGATTGATTTTAACTTGTTAGAGTATGACAATCTCCACAGAGATTGGAAATTCTTTCAGAGGCCTTAAAATATCAGAATTAATCAAATGAGTTGTTTTATTTGAATAGAAAAGTAAGGGCAATTTAATATAGAAGCGTAAACCACCAGGGACTGTTTGCTGAGGTTCGGGCAAGCCATGCATAATGCTTCCAGATAATTTAATCTAGTCAATTTGACTGTGGGGAAAACAAAACAAAACTTTATACCATACACATGGGCCACCTACTCAAGTAGTTACTCAAATATTATGTAAATGTGGCTTTCAAATGAGGTTTTTAAGCTTTGAGTGAAAGTAGGTCAAGGTATTTCTAATAATGATCTTCATTAAAGGTACATTGCAGCCTCACATTTCTAAAATGACCTTATTTACCATTTTAAAATTACATCAGTATACTTTTGAGAACCTCTCCGTAGAGAAATGTCTAGCAAATGCCCCGTAATTAATGAGAAATCGTCGAATAAAACAAAAGAGGTCAAAGGTTAATGTATACGCTACTCCAGTTGTTGCAAGCCGTCCAAAATCGTGACTTCATTTAACAGGCTGAATCTAGCAGCGAATTCTCAGCCGCGAATGCCAGCCACGAATTACCAATTCCCGGCCGCAAATTCGTGATGCTGGCCGGCCGCAAACTCCCTGAACCAACATCATGTTGGTCATGGGTTGTTGACTTGCTATAGCCCCCACGGATTTAGTGACCGAGCCACGGTCCATCACCCGGACTCTCATAATATGAAGTTTATTTTAAATTGCAATTTCCATCATTATTAATAACTTGGTTTGAAAATTTGAAAATAAAATATGTCCGCTATTGTTATTTATTCACGGACAATTGCAAACAATCAGAGTTTAATTTGGTCCAGTAATAAGATTTCCAAACGGATAGAAAAACAACTAGCTAATTGAACAGGTGGGTTATCGGTTTCAACTTTTTAAAGTGTGTAAGTCACATGCACGTCACGTGACCGTTGTTTTTTTAAAGAACCACAAAACCAGCCATATTTGGGCGTTATTGCAGTGGATGTTAATGTTCTACTTTTAGACTGATCTTTCTAGTCATGCTGCGTTCAATAATGTTGATTTTTAACGCCCAATAAATTGCCCAACGAGGCCGCAATGCTCCTTTAAATAAACACGGCCATGCTTGATTTCCATCCACTGTCAAAAGATTCGAATGCAGGTCCCCTTGGGATGTCCAGAGAAAAGAAATCCCATTAATTTATAAACGAAGGAATGCGATCAGGAAATTATCTCCCTTGGTACTAGTTAAAACACTCTCATCAAAAAAATAATTGCCTGCCAACATACTATGGGCATGATGCTTCAACGCTCCATCTTCACACTAGCGAAGGACGTACATGACTTGAAGTTTGAATATTGTTCAGAAGGGCGTATCCGAAGATTAATCCTGACAAGTTTAGGAAGGCCAGATGGTGTCTGAACACCAATGTCTGAAACTTTTGTCAATTTTATGAAGTCCTCTCCTTCTGAAACTCTGATTTCTTCCTGAACACTTTGAAATTTGGGATTTTGTTCATTGAAGCGAACACTTCCCAGATGAGAGTTTCACTAAATTGTGTAATTGGACAAATTGTCACATTTTAATTAGGACATGCTGGCTAGAATTTTCACTTGCGACAAATCCACTGACTTCTTGCATTACAACAATTGAGTTTCCGTGACCAATTAGGAATCTGTAAATGGGCCTCATGAAGAGTGCCTGGCTTAACAGCCTAAGCCTTCTAGAAAAGTGAACTGAAGTGAATGTTTTACTCCCGTCATTATTTGCTTTATTTATGTTTATAGCTGTTTTAACCAGATGAAACCGGATGACGTGAATTCATGCCTATGTTTCCCCTGCCTGGAAATGGAGGTCGTCTGGCAACGCCTTTATATAATTTTGGAACACCGGAGCAAAGGTCACCCGGTCATTCAACACTGCAGAGCGTGCGCAGACCACACACACACGCCGTGTATCGCTTTGATTCACCCACACAAGGACAAAAAAACGTCATGCATGTACTCGTATTTTGTGGCCGTTGAGAGGTGGTTTTTGTGTAATTCCTGATTATAGATCTGTGTCTTCTTGTTCCAAGAAGGGGATTACGAGGCATCGAGAGGCTTCCACCATTGTTCATTTATTGTATTTCGCCTGAATGGAGGTAGGTCAGAGTGAGCCGGCAATCGAGCCATGGTTCTGTGTATAGTTCCACTCCTATGCCATAGGTAATGGCCAATGTTTTGCGATTCACGCTGTGTGAATTTGACGTTTTCTCGGTCTAGCAAAAAAACGGACGATCCAACAAAGAGAGTCTTTCTTCTCTTGGCATTTTTTTTTGTGCCAGCGGTACCCTCAAAGAAAAAAGACTCCGGCAATTCCGCCAAAAGAATCCCAGCAGGGGGACGGGACAATGAAAAAAAGAATCCCGGCGGCAACTGGTTAAAAGAAGAAAATGGCTTGTAAATCATATACATGTATTGTAAGAATATACTCAAATATTTCTACAACAAATATCTCAACAGATGTCGTGTCACTAGAAGCAGATTATAAAAACATGATACATCTTGACGATTGGTGTGCATTACCAATAAAATCCTCATGACATATTTATCTGATGTTGGTAACAATTGGCCATGAAGTGTAAAAGCAACACTGGAGTATGCAATAACTTCTTAAAAAGTCGTTGCATCAGAAGAAATCAACCCAACTACCTTCCAGAAGTAACGCAGAATCTTAAGGCAACCAAAGAACTTAAAAGTTTCTTCTCTGTTGTTTTCCTTTAATTACATGGGAGATTTGTGATGTTTATAAGGAAGAGGAAGGCTTCCTTCTGTTAGTCCGACAGCGGAAAGTCTTCTTTTAAGAAGAGAAAAGCCTTCCGTTCAAAAAAGGAATTTACTTCAAAATCCGACTCCTAATGCTGATGATTAAAGTTTGAAGTATTTTGCTTGCTCGGCGTACTTAACAAAAGTCCAAGCTTAAATCCGCATCTTACTGAGTTTGGTTTGGGTTTTACCAGAATGTCTAAGGTTTCCCTAGCAGTGTTTTGCATTTACAGAGCGGAACGCTTCGTCAATACGTAAGCATCGTGTTGCAAGATTAACGACATTGCCCTGCCATTTGCTCAGCCAAAACACAAGTCCCTGAATCTGTGCTCGTTAGTACAGCGCTTAACAAAATGGGTCGCCACCTCACTAGCCAGAAGGACAGCTTGATCAATATGCTAACTTTGGTCTACAGTTGCAAACCGTAGGTAAATAATGTGTTGTTTTACGCCCGCCAGGCTTGAAATTGAAGAGTGATCGGGACTGGCAGCCGACAAAAATTTGTCCCCTCGTCGACTGCCCATATGT
This sequence comes from Marthasterias glacialis, assembly GCA_911728455.2. Lineage (NCBI taxonomy): Eukaryota > Metazoa > Echinodermata > Asteroidea > Forcipulatida > Asteriidae > Marthasterias > Marthasterias glacialis. Next base: position 25,522,368 of record OU452225.1, read on the forward strand.
CTTAGTATTTCTGCAGCTGCATGTCAGTGCTCACATTAAGCACCTCCATTCACAACAGTAACTGAGTTAGGCTGGGCCCTGTTAAGCTTTCACATTCCCAGCCTCCCCCCCCCAAAAAAAAGTTATTACCATTTCTAATAACAGACACAGTCTGTTGCTTTAACTAAGATAGACATCTGCCCTTTATACAAAAGTCTCTGATGAAGTTCTGATGATGATTGGGAAATTTGTTCCTGCGGTGTTTTGGGCAACATTTCTTACGGGTATGAATAAGACCTACACACCCAGTGGCCAGCTGTGGGTAATTTAATTAACCGCTTAGCACATAGGTAAACTTCAAGGAACATTAACGACCCGTCTGATGACCAAGAACAGTTTGGCCATAACGGCACTTGAGGCAAACCAAATTCACAACTTGAATTAACAGCAAACTTTTTTTTGATTTTCTGGGCTGGTGAAAAGTTCTTAAGGACAGACGGTGATTGTGTTTAGAGATGCCAGCCAAACTGAAATCAAGTCATAGCTTGCTGTAATTCCCACAATTTCCTTCTGGGAGAGTTACGACATGCATTAGCAAATTGATTTCAAGTCTAACTGCTGCTAAAATTGGCAGCCAGAAGAACATTTAATTCTTGGCCTGGTTTTAAGATGTGTTTGCTCTGAAAAAAACCTGGGGTTGTACATGTTGATCATCATCTTAATAGCGAATATAATTTGAGGCATTGCATGGTGGAACATCAGCATCCTGGTGATTTGAAGTTGATACGTCACACGTGCATCTACTGTACGCTGAAGGTTTTGGTTTCAGGCTCAGGCTCCGAAGCATTTTTGTGTAATTTCACAAAAAAATCATACTTTTTTCATTCAAAGGCATTTCTGATGACAGAAACTTAGAATTCTGAAACTTTACAGAACATGTGCAAAACTAGGCAGTCCTAAAGTTCACACATACATCCTCAAAGAAATGCTATTTCAATGCAATTTCCTAATGGCTTCTGGCAATCATTATACTAAATTAGAAAGTCATTAAATGAGCAAGAGGCCATCAAGGGAAGTAAAAAATAAAGTTAAACTTTTTTTTTTGAAATCACAAATGATGTTCCTTTCCAAACCCCTATAGAATGATTAAGGGAATAAAAGAGTGGTGACCGAGGTCTTAAACGGCTGTTTAAGACCGGTAGGGTTGTGGCCGTGATAGAAAACCGAGCCGAAGGCGAGGTCCTCTATCACACAGCCACGACCCTGCAAGATTTTAAACGGCCGTTTAAGACCAAGCCACTACTCTTTTATTCCCATTCATATGTGCCCTTTTTGTTAAAAAGCGTAATATGCGCATGCATGTTTACATTTTCCAATAAGATTTTGTTAAAAAGCGTAATATGCGCATGCATGTTTACATTTTCCAATAAGATTTTATCGTGTTGGACTTTGTCAGACTTTCGGTGGCATAGCCAAGGCTGTGATTGGTTAACACGTAAAGGGGCGAGGCTTACTGGATCGGTCTATTCCAAGGCATGCATGCCTTTTGCCAGCCTTTAAATTTGCATAGCCAAAACTGTCAGCGAGCTGAAATTTCAAGAAAATCTCCACAAGATCACAGGTCTAGGAGAAGGGAACTTCCACTGGCCCAGAAATGTGTTTTATAAGACCAAAAGGTGTTTTCTGATATTTTTCATCTGCTAAACATATTTTATTTCTTTTTTCAGTTGTTTCCAATTTTTTGAAGAGGTTTTGAACTGGAAACCTAAAACCAATCAATAGACCTTATGCACATGACGTCATTTGAGTAGGGCGCCCTCGTCTAGAGGTCAAAATGAGGTTGTTCATTGGCCAATCCTGTGCGCCGCGCGTACAAATCTCTGCGTTTCCATTGTTACATCATCAATTTACCTCTAAGATGGCGGCGTGATGACGTCAATGCATAAGGTCTATTATAGAAGTGTTATATAGTGCTTGTTAGGAAACCACACTAGACCACTGGAAACTGGCCCACTTAAAAAAAAAAAAAAAATTAACAAACTGCCAGACTATCCCAGCAGTCGAGTGGGTTTTTCAAGCCCTAATTGTCCCAGCGAAAATGAGGTGAGATTGCACTTTAAACACTATCTCCAACATTGCGTGTCATTTTGAAATAATTTTCTACAGCGAGTTGAAAAATAACTGGAATAAATATTTGTGCGATACTGGGGACCTTGTGGGAGAGCCTTTTATAAGTTGTTCATGGATGACTGAAATAATGTCATTAAAAAAAAATATATGGGTCGACAAATGTACATTGAGTTAGAGGCATACTGCACATCTGCCAATGTCATTTAAAATCAAAGTTATTAATTTATATTGAACACATATGCATCAAACAAATTTAGTTTGCATGTATGTAAAAATGATAGAAATTATGCAAAATGTTCACCCCATAAGCAACTTGCTGTTTTTTTTTAAAGGAATGGATTTGCTACAGATTTTTTTCTACAGATTGACTCAAAATTAAATTCTAAGAAAACAAAATCAGAACAAAGTGGGTACAGTATTCATCAGTGGTATAAATTCGTTATGTAATGGTAAAAAAGGAATAATGCCGGCTGGGATCAGGAGCAAAGGGGGCATGGAGAAGGTTACATGCAAGTCCACAGCAGCTGCACACTCATTTATAAATAGTATAAGTTTAACATGAGCAGCGCTAATACTACACGGGCGTATCCATCCCTCCAAAAAACGATATTTATTTTCAGCGAAGTGGTGGGTGTAGTTAAGTTCCCTAACGTTCCTGTAAATGATCGTCTACTCACTGTTTGCACGTACAGGTGTTTGTGCACGTGTGTGTACAGCTAGCTGTGAGCCTTGTCTTGATAGGGAATGTAGAAATTTAGCTAAGCTATCGGGTGCTTTTTTTTTTTAGTGAAAACACAAAACAAATTTAAGGACCAAAAATCTTGGGGGGTGATCCTGTGGACCATGCCCCCCCCCCCCCCGAAAAAAAGTGGTTGGATTATATCCCCCCATCCAGCCCCCCCCACCCCCCCCCCCCGGCAATTTACGCCCATGGTAATCATGTTTACTTATCTACATGTACACATGTCTGTTGCATATGTTCATGTTTTCACATTTTGTACAAAAAGGGAAAAGTGCATGACTTTGTAGAATTGTATACAACTTTTGAGTCCTTTTTATCCCTCCATGCTTTGAGGAAGTTTCACAACAGAATTCGGGACTGAATGCAGAAATACTTATTGGGCACCTGGGGGATGGAATGTAAAGATTAATGGACCACATGTGGTTCACATTGAGATTACACCATAGAGGATGGGATCTAAAGAAGGGTCGTTGCTGGTCAAGGAGGAGAGAATGAGGACCAAAATGAGTAGGCCGATGAGTAATAGGAGAACTAGGACCACAATGCTCAAGTTGAGAATGAGTTGAGTCTGCAAATCAATTCCAACCAACCAGACAAATTTGAGTTTTTTGTGCATATATATTGGTGTCACTTGTTTAAGGACCTGATAAGGTCACTACCACGTCTAGCCTCAAACTCATGGGTCTACTCATTTTGGTCCTCATTCTCAAACTTATGGGTCTACTCATTTTGGTCCTCATTCTCAAACTCATGGGTCTACTCATTTTGGTCCTCATTCTCAAACTCATGAGCCTACTCATTTGGTCCTCATTCTCAAACTCATGGGTCTACTCATTTTGGTCCTCATTCTCAAGCTCATAGGTCTACTCATGGACCTACTCATTTCGGTCCTCATTCTCATAATCAAATTTCCAGTGCTTGGTATATGATGCAAGCACATAGAACACAGTATGAGGCAAAAGCAAGACATATTACTAAAAGAAATGTTCATGCTTATTCCAAACACTTTGAAAACTGTCATTGTCATTCAACAGATTTGGACAATCCATGAATACTCACAACGATACCCACTTTATATGTTTCCCCTTTCCCATGTTAATGGCCCTGAAATTATTTAGGGGGGGGTGCTGAAAAACAGACCTCCACCTTGACAGGAGTTACAAACACACAATCTAATGCAATCGTTCTCTCCCAAATGGGTATCGTTATATATGAAGGTCAACTATGGAGACGCAAGTTGAATTCATCAGACATGCTCTGGCAATTAACAGTCTGACAATGCATTCATCACGAGAACCCAAAGCCCCCCAAGTGGCCGACACAAGATTAGTAAAACCATGCAATCAGACGAAATTAAAAAATCCATTAGAACGAAAAACCTTTCATCCCAGTCTCGGTACAAACCGAGGCAAATCTCATGGGAAGACTGCACTGATTTGACCAGCATGCGATATGACTACCTCTGTAGGTTTCTGACAAGTGATACTTGAGTCTGATGATGTGGAATTCTTGTATTTGCGGAGTCGCCCCCTTCATGAAATCGAGACCCTTTTTTTTTTTTGCAGCTTCTCTGCGGATTATTTGACAGTATTGAAAAGATGTAAGTGGGAGTAACCTTATTCTAAGACTATCAAATACAAATCGGATAACTTAAAGCCCAGCTCAATATTGGTAAACTGACTGTAAATGCTTCCATTCTTCGCACAAATCAAGGTATTTGTAACAAAACCATCCTGTGAAAATGTCAGCTCATTTCGTTGTTTCATTTGCGAGAAAACGGTAAAAATGCATTCCGCATTTTGGTACGTATTCCTGTAGGTAGAGTTTTTCATCTCACTGAGACGAAAACTAATTTTGAATCTTATTTCATTTATTATTTATAAAGGATAACACTTCAGGCAGAAATATTTCAAGGAAAGTTTTTTACCATCATTATCTTTATACCATGTAAGGTATATGTAAATCTGTGAACATTTATGTTTTTCTTCTTACCAATGTTGAGCTGGGGCTTCCAAGGGGCTACATATCAGTCTTTGGAAGAGTAAATTGAATCAAATGTTCTCATTTTTTTTTACAAACTAATACACAACAAAAACACAACACATCGGTGATCTCCACAGCAAATGATTACATCTATTAGGCTAAACATTTTTTTTGCTGGACCCACTGCTTATTGCAGAATTCAAAATGGCCTCTAATTACAGGATTCAAACAGGATTCTCATCCTGACCTCTCATCATGAGGCCTAGTGGTTAAGACTCTAGAATAGGGGGGCGTGGGTTTGAATCCCATCTGGCTTTCTTCTGCAAGTGACTTGGAAAACATTGAGTATGCAGTGGTTACCACACATTGGTAAACGGGACGAAAAACCAAAATAATTTAACTGTACAACCAACCTGCGTAAATTTCTTCAAATAAGATGGTTATATTTTAGAGGAAGCACTGAATAACAGTCTTTATCTTCCAGTAGGCGCTAGCCCTCCATCAGTCAGATCGATCAACGGGAGTGTGATAATAAACCATATCATACTCCCAGTAGTCTACATTGCACTCTGCATATTGTATCATGCATCACTCTCCGTATACGGACAGTGCAAAATATTGTTCTAAACTTTGCGCTTTACACGTGCTGCTCTTCATGAAATAACGCTCAAAATTGTTACTTCACACATCGCACATGAAAAAGGTACGAAGTTGGCTGGAAGATAAGTTCGTGGAACAAAGAAAAAAATATAGCGCATCTGCGTCCCATATCTCACTCGGCCTCTGGCCTCATGGGATATGGGACGCAGAAGTGCTATTTTTTTCCGTATTCCACTCACGCTTGTGTGGTAGCTTGTAATGCATAACCATCGGCTTTGGGGAATACTCATGTTGCTATTTTGATTTAGCTGCAAAATGCAAATCAAAATAAGAACTGTAGTTTGGGGGACATTCTTCTTAAACATTTCAGATTTCAGAGCGTCACGGCTGAGCTGTTTAGTGCAGCGGACTTTAAGTTCTGTTGTTGACAAGAGTGTGGGTTCAGGTCCTTGTCATGACACTTGTGCCCTTGAGCAAGACACTAAATCATCATTGCTTCGTCCTTTGGATGAAATGTACAACTATCAGAGAGGTTTTTCCCCGAGTGTTTCTGGCAAGGTTGGCTAGGGATTGCACCACATCACCTTGTAATCCCTTCCAAGGTGATATGTAATAAAGGTCTCATAATTCAAACACATAGCTCTGCATACCTTTTATAAAAAGCACTATATTTCTAAAAACAGTTTCAGTTACAGCGCTACTTCTCTTTTAAACGGCATTCCTTTAACTACCCGTTCAAACTCTTATTCTTCATTTCGGCATTTGCTGAGGGAAGGCAAGGTTTGAATTATTTTAATTGTCAGTTCTTTTTATCATAGCCTACCCTGTGTTCTTGCTCGGGCTGATGGCTCGTAACATTTAATCTGCTTTAATTGTCTTTATTGAGAGAAGATTAGGAGGCGCTCATGTTTTTTTTTTAAATTTGGTTTTTTTTAACTTGTGTTTTTAATTCTTTGTTATTCACTTTTGATTGTAATTTTAACTCCCATCTGTAATTTTGTGGTGGCTGTTGGGGGGGGGGGGGCTCAATTTTGTCAATCTATTTGTGTCCAGTGACTGCCCATTTTTTAAATTTTTTTTTGACCTGTGACCTTTCTGGCAAAGTCTTGTCTTTGTTGTATTGTATTTCATCGTTGATGTAATTTTATATGATGTGAGGACCCCAAATGATCAGCTGTGCTGGATGGGTCATGTTAAATATGGTTAAAATAAACAAATAAATAAAAATATAATAAAAACTGTGTGTTTCATTACTATCATTATTATTACGAGGACAGTCAGAAGTGGTATCAAAATTGTATAAGGTAAAATTTTTCAGATAGCAAATCAATCACTTTTTGTTTATCATTACAAACCAGAATTTCATTTTTTACATTTTGCCATATACCCTGACAAATGTGTCCATACGAGAAGTCTGTATCTTTAGCAAATGTCGTCGGATTATCGGTGAAAGACATTGTCTTGAAGAATCATGTCCTTCTTTGGAGTTCTTTGCTTAATTTCCCCATTTTAAAAAACAACGTATCATTTAGTCAAACGGCAAACGGAAATCTTTGCAGTATGTTGCAAATTTACAGCGGCTGTTATTTGCTCAACAGTGTTGTCTTAGCAGTATTCTTAATCTTTTCCTGACGTGTTAGTTATGAAAAGAAGTTTCCGACTGGCAGATTGGTCACAAAATTTGCCATTGCAGTATTGATTTCACATTTTGTTATTATGAAAAATGATTATTTTTTTCCCTTCAGATATCCAATCTGGCTCTCTTCAGAACTAAAAAAAAAAAAAAAAAAAAAAAGTCTCACTTGAAGGCGAGCCGCTCTGATGGAAAAAAAAAAACCGAAAATGACTTCATGTTATGAATTCAATGATCTTAAAATAGCAAATGAAACACAGTACGCCTTGTGCGTAAGTGTAGATTATGGGATCTCATGCTGCAGATAGTGCACATTTCAACTTGAAAATAAGATAACTACAGACAACAGTAACCTAATCAAGCCCTCCTCAAACAGATACAGACAAAATTGATCTATTTATAAGTCTATCGCCTCAACCGCGCAAGCTGTTTGTTTTCTACCTTGGACTATCCTATCATTAATTTGACAGACCGTGGGTGAAAAGTATCGTCCAACATTCAATCCGTCTGTGTATAGATGACACAAAACACCATGGTAAAACCGTTTGTAACTCAAATCAGGCAAATAATGTAACTTTCAAATGGAGCTTGAATATTGATTATGACAAAATTAAATGTGTCCATCAGAGTTGCCTGAAACATGAATCTACATATGGTACAGTGTACATTAGTTGCACCGAGTATTACCAGCTAGGTAACCCCAAATAACAATGGGCGCGGTTCGACAAAATAAATAAAGAAATAATCAAATCATGTACTGAGTCAATTTACAATCAGCATCAATAAAAATGTATTTTATTGATTGCAACTTAAACTCCCATCCAATCAATAACAAAGTATATATTACGGTAGAGGATTACTAAACAAAATATTGTCTAGAAACAAATATGTATAGAATTTATAAAAAATTAATAAAATAATGGCCACAAAAAAAGGATAAAGTTCCAAATACGTCAGTATGTAGAGCAAACACAAATCCAAGAGAAATAGGCAGGGCCAGGGTACTGTGAAAGGGTATAATGTCAGGGAAAGATTGGAATTAAGCTTGTTTCATTTGTTTTGTCGCAGTCAACAATCCAGATCCAGAACCACACCGGCTGCAATTACGCATAAAATATGCTGGAAATTTACAGTAAAAAAAAACAATACACAAAAAAATATATATATTGAGACGTAAACAGACGGCGAATGCTTCAAAGCTTACATTAAAACACAATAACAGTAATTAACATTTACATAGCATGTTCAAGAGGCGACACTTCAACAAAATCCTCTCAGCTCCTTCAAAATTATTTGAAACTCCTGAGTCTAGCGTGCACAAAGCATCTAAATATACTGTACAGAAATATAGAAATGTCATGGCCAATCAACAAGAATTGAAAAAAAGACCTTAAGTGTAGAATCCAGGAAGACAGCAACCTTGACCGATTGCATCAGAAGTTTGGAAAAGATTATCTTAAATAGGAAAAGATTTAAGAGTCTTTCTTTTCCAGTTGACGGCAGTCTGCGATACAAATACTAAAAGCTTGCCAACTAAAACAATGAATGCATGATTGGCCAATTTCAAGACAGGAAAATGACTTTTGATCCACTGTGGGAGCTCTTGTTTCCATTTATTTCAGAGACTAAATTCTGATCGCTTCTTCCTTTAGGGAGTGAGCTTCCAACGTGTCTTTGTCTGTTTTTGAACAGAGACTGAAAGAAGAAGAGCCTGCGGTTGTTTTTAAAGCAAAATGCAGCTGCTTTTGAGCAGTAGGTTTTGAAGGTATAGTTTCCAACATGGACTTCCCAGTCTGACCTGACGAATATTTGTTTGGCTAAAGAATAAATCTAATTACTTATTAGGGCACAATTTGGATGAAATTTTCTGCAAAATGGTTTGGTTATTCATCTACTCTCTCAATGCAAAAGAGTGAAAATTTCACTCTCTCGACCGAGTGGTGTCAGTGTGGCTTTTTTGAGAGCAAAACTCACTGTCATGCACCCTTTTTGAGTGAAAATTGGAGTGAACTTCACTCTTATTGTTGAAAATACCCGTCTTTCACTGTAAGTCCGCCATATGGCTCTTTGCAAGAGTGGTATGGCGGACAGAGAGTATTGAACTGAGTGAATGAACAATCAATGTGAGTAATTCTAGACAGAGTAAGTGATGAAATTATGCCGACTGAAGGATTATGGAATGAACATATCCCCCACCCCCCAAAAAAAGAAGTTGTAAACAATAAAACCTGTCTTTTCCATAAAGTTATCATAATTATCTACTATAGGGTGAGTGATTGTTCATATTAAATAATCTATAAAATTTAAAGATACCTTCTTGAGGATCAGCAAACAACAGGTAAGCAACTTGTACCTCCCAATAAAAAAAGAAGAGGCAACTGCCTTTAGATATAAGTATTTATGGAGTGTTTTAAATTGTTCCTCTCTGGCACCAAAACCCTAGAAGCCCAAGGAAAACAAATCAGCTTATCCACAGAGAAGTTGCCTGTTAAAGGTGGCAATCCAATTACAGACATTCCTCACAATACAAGTCCGTCAATAAAAAAAAGAAAAGATAAAATGTACTTCGTGTGCATGTAGTTTCCACATGTTAAACCTGCAAAGGAACTTGCCCAATCTTGTAATTATCTTCTTCTATTTTTCATAGGAGATTTGAAGTTGTTGCCCTGGTTTTGGGTCTTGGCCTTGGTGCCCTTTACAAAAGCCCTATCCTTACTGATCATCCACCAAAGAAAAACATGTAGGCTCTATAATTCTAAAAGAATTCCAAAGGAAATTTTAAGCCCCAGCTCAACATTGGTAAGAAGAAAAACATGAATGTTTACAGGTTTACATTACCTCGATGGTAGACAACTTTCCTTGAAATATTTCTGCCTGAAGTGTTTTCGTTTTTTAAATATTAAAATGAAACAAGATCCAAAACTCTGCCTTTAGGAATGCATACAAAAAATGCTGAATGCATTTTTACAATTTTCTCGCAAATGAAACAACGAAATGACCTGACATTTTTTTTACAGGTTGGTTTTATTACAAATATCTTGATTTGTGCAAAGAATGGAAGCATTTACAGTCAGCTTACCGATGTTGAGCTGGTGCTTCAAGTCCTTTTAACACAATAAAGAAATAATATTTTCAAAAAACTGCCAAAGTTGGTGAATCAAATTTTTCTGCCCATGACAGCTAGAGAATGCTACATGTTCAACTGATCGTTTCAACATACAGACCTACACTCATAACACATATGGTTTTTAACTGACTGTCATTCGTGAGTTAATAATCAAATGCATTGTAAAATATGGAACAACTACATGTACATAATGTAGAACAGTTGATATTTTCTGAATTTTTAAAAAAAAGTATAGCTTTTACTGAATGATACTCATGTGGGCAGAAACTCCCAACGGAGGTTCCTGCAGAATTCTTCTTCAAGGCTTGGAAAGCATTGAGTATACAGTGCTTTCTAACTAAAGATCAAATGCAAATTACACGTGGAAAAATTCCAATGTACACCGTTGCACTATGTGGATAATGCACTAATAGTAAAAGACAAATAAATAAGTAGACAGGAGGGAAAACAAATGGATTACTTTACCGGAAATTCACATTTGCCAGAGTGACCCTCCGTGGCCGGTTGGGACGGTGCCGTCGAACGGGAATCATCGTGAAGTCACAATCGTCTAATCTTTCCAAAGCAATAACCCAGAACTCTGTATCCCTTGCTGTCACCCAACGTGTTGTGGGAGCTGCCCTGTAATCTAACAGCCGACTCAAACTGTGCAATTTCTTGATCTAACGACTAGCAATTAAATCGATGATGATCCACTGGAAAACACCTGGGTTGCTCTTCTAGACGGGCCCCTCCCCTATGAAAGACAGCTCTCCTGCCTGCCTCAAGGGTAAAGCTACAATGATACTATGTTTCCAGTAATGTGTTTATAGCGGGGCAGTGTATAGCTTGTGTGGAGACACTGTCCTTACTGTATAGATGTGAGAGCGGTGACAGCCAACCCAAGTAAAGGTTTGAAATGATGTTAACTATCCAAAAGCTTGCCGGAGCATGAAGCTACACTGCTTCAGTCTTAGACTGGGCGCTGGAACGTTGAATACAGGAACTCACAACAGCTGTAGTACATGGAGACAGACCTGAATAACTGTTTAGGGCACACCGACGACGAGTGACACAGTGTTGACTTTTTGAAGTCCAGTTCTGTGCACTGTTGCTTACACACACAAAAAATGTTAAGTAGATTTTTTTGTTCAACAGTCAGGGTCCGGGGGCAGTCTATATTAACAACTCAGACTTCATCACCAAACTTGTGCTGTCGGGTACAAAAAGTTATTCCAACATGTAAAAAAAATTAAAATGAACCTGTACGTAAACATGAGTATTTATTTACATTCATTATCAATATTTTACAAAGTCCACTTTAAGGTAAAGGTGCTGCATTGGTTTTATTTTTAAAAAAAAGAAGAAAAAAAAGATGTTTATGTAAGGCATCAGTGACTACTTTTTGGCAAGAAGAAAATGAGTACGACTTAGATATTTTCAGAGTCAAACAAAAAGTTGTCTCTTGAGTGAAGACAGGGATGTTTGTTGTTGCATTCACAGTATAAATAAAAAAGGGGTTTTCAAAGAAAACGTTTCGGCTTTGTAGGGAAGAATACATACAGTGGGTATTCTTCCCTGACATGAATGCATACAAAGCTATGTCATTGTACACGAATCTCACTGAATTTATAAGCGTAACTTTCCAAACAGCTCTACAAATTTGTTAAAGTCGACCAGAAATTACCAGCAGTGGTGAGAATTCAAAGTCCAGCACTCAACTCAGTGTCGCTGTAAACAAGCAGACAGTCGTCCTGCTGGACGCCCAAGTCAACACAAACACCCTTGCATGTGAAGCTCTGTAACGGAGCAAGGACCTCTCAATTCAAAACCCAGAACAAAATACGGAAAATAAAAAAAAAGCCCCACAGTAATTGTGCCGTGTCTATTACCTGGGTCCGAGGGTGGCATCAGTTCCGCTCAATGAACATCAATGAATGGGAAGGACTAAAATTACCAACAGTCCTTTTATGAACAGTGGATGGGGAAAAAAAAGAGCCATTGCTTGCTTCATGGCGACAAGTAATAAGAAAAACAACCTGCCTGGAATGCCAATATACCTCTACCCTCAGTGGTCGTTTTGGAACTCCCCTATTTTTTAATTCAAGTTGTCGGACTGGTCATTTGTTGACTTTAGGGTTGTATACAGTCTTGAACTGTAGACCCACGTCCTACTTCAGTTGTGCTTGGGTAATTATGAGACCTGGGTATACAATGTGAATGTTTGTTCACCAGGAAACCTATACTCAAAGATACCGGGTTTTTTTTTCTATTTCACCTGTAGTGCATTTTTTAAAAGAAGGAAAACTAATATTTCAATTAAAGTATTTGAAGAACGTTTCAGAGGTTTATGAAATGACTGTCCAAAAAAAATTACAGGTTGCAGCCGACCTTTATTTTGAGACCACAACGCAAAGAGTTTTTCCTTTTTAAATCGGCAAACAGCATCTCTTGGTTTTTATTTTATTGACAAGAAAGAAAATCATTTAATGACAAATCAGAAAAACATGTTGACTGAATGATCATGATCCATGATTCACACTGATCTGGAGTCAAACAGGTTTCCCCCTTTTTTTTTAATCAAAATGTGTCGTCAAATTGAAAACAAAAACTACATCTTTTTAAATTGACTCTACCCTTTTGAGTCCATACCGTTATGCTCTAGATGTGACAATAATATCTGACTATGAAAGCATGCACCAAGGGGTATCAGGCAGCAAGCGCTAAGTGGAAATGCCAAGACAGTTTGGCTGATCAAGCACTCCAACTATTGCATCTGATGAATCATGAACAGCTAGTAAATTAGAAACAAAGACAGCATCTGGGCTCTAACCAGCTTTGCCAAATGTGTCAACAGTGTTTACGTTTTGCAATCTGATAGGCCTGCTCTGTTGGCAATTCTACACTGCATTTTGCATCCTCACGAGATCTGCATTGTTAGTGTATGTCAATCCAAAAGGACATAATTTTTGTTTTTCAGTTTTCAATTTTTATTTCTTAAGAACATCTTAGTGCATACTAAATTTTAATTTTGTTTTTTTACTCTGTTATGGCACTTGATCCTACTTTTGTTAGATTTTTTTTAAAGTTCTACATGTACCTAAAATAGACACAGATTTTACTGATAGCATTTTAGATGTGATTTTTAAAGTTATCATTTTTATTCTGCATGTACCACAAACAGACACAGATTTGACTGATAGATAGTCCTCGAGCAAAACGTTTTAACATTATTGCTTCTCTGCACCCAGGAGTATCAATACAGACCTGGGAGGGCATTTAGTTGGACCTCACATTTGATTAAGCCACTGGGCGTCAGGGTCTACGTGATTTGCGCACAGCGAAACAAATTAAAGCGGCTCGGACAATACACAGCCTTGGGGGATCCGAGGATAGTATAAGGAAAGCAACCTCACGTAGATATTGATAAGAATAATGGTGCAGAAGTAAAAAAATAACCCAAGATACCTTCACAAGCGGGGCTTTCCAAGGTGTTTTTGCATTACTCGGTTACATAAGGTTACAAGGTTCACGATGATGAATTGAAGAATAACGCACTCGTGAGGTATCTCTGCTATGGACAGCGCCAGGCAGTGAAGTCGTGTTTGAGTTCATGGAACATTTAGTTAAATTTTAACACGAAAAAAAGTCTGAAGTTTTGTTGATCGACGTCTCCACAACTGAATTTCATATTAGCTTACATAATACTGATGTTATGTAAACATACAAATTTGATGAATTACATATGTACCCTCCCCTAAAATATTGTTCAAAAACAGAACTAACACCTTTTGTGTAAAGTCAACAGAACGCTGGGAAATTGTTTGTTGAATATCTAATCCCAGACCTAATATAAACATAATAGTACTGCTACAACTGTTTTTTAAGTGTACATACCTGATGTGAATTGTCGTTAACAATGGAAGTGTACAACCAAGAGATAGATATGGACAGACAACGAAAGCACTAATTTCCTGATGGCTTTGTGCGGTGACGTCACTCCAAAGAGGAAGGAGTTGAGCTCATGAAGGAAAACGCCACAGGAAAGGAATGTACCACGGAATAAGGATGTGGCAAGGTCAATTATTCATGTTGTTTCCCTGCTTTTGGGGTAGGGGGGGAATCTCCCCTGTTGGATGCAAGTCAAACAAAACAAGTTGTGTAAAAGCCTGCGATGGCATTACCGAGCCAATTCCCAGACATAAAACCCCAGGAAATACGTAGGGAATCTTAACCCCACTGCCACCCTATATTGGATTCACACTTGATGCAAATTGCCTGTGAATCTCAAGTGTTATCCCATATAACACTACTCCCAGGCAAAGGAATTTCCCTGGAAATGGCTGTTTCCCTGGGAGTTTGCTAGGGTTAGAAATGGTCAACCACATTTTCCCGCAAATTTCCCAAGAAACTCATACAGGTCTTGAGTTTCATGTTATTGGGGCTCAGGGGTTAGGGGTGAGTTGGGGGGAGGGAGTTGGCCAGTTTTTTTTTTTAAAGGTATCAGTCTGTCAGGGAAAATATTACCCTCTCTTATTGGAAGAGGAAATGGAGGCTCATCCATGAAGAACTGGTATCTTACTCTCAGACACATAAGCAATGGGGACTCATTGGTTAAGGAGGCAGAGGGGTTGATTTGCCCCAAACTTTACTCAGACAAAACCACAACTATCAATTTCTAACAAAAAGTCCCTTTTTTCCCCGTTTTCCTTCTTGCTTTGCCCGGAATTTCCCCACTGTTTTGCCAAAATTTGGGGGGCAACCTTGCCCCCCATGACTTGTACGCCTATGCTCACAAATGTTTGGATGAGAGTGCTAAAAAGTTGATGATTTTGTTCCCTTGTGTCCGTCGGCCAAGACTGAGGGGATCATTGGTTGTAAATTAATTCGGATGCAGTTAAAAAAAAACTGATGTCATCGCCCGCGAGTGTTATGATCTTTTCATCAGAAATGAGATTAACTACAGGTTTGGAGTTTCGCTCTTAAAGGGTCTACGTGGAAAGGCCGATTCCCTGAAGGAAAAAGGCACTTCAATTTGAAAATCAGAGCGGCTACAATTCTAATGGTTGAGAGTTGGCCACTAGAGGGCGACCAGGGTCCAATTTCATGGCACTGCTTACTACGGATTTCTGCCTGTTTAGCCCAAAGTATCACTTGCTTTATAGGGGTACTGAAGGCGCTGAATTGTGGTAAGCAGCGCCGCTGCATAAGCAGAAAATATCGCTTAACAATTTTCTGCTAAGCAGAAATGAGCAGGACACCAGTCACAAATTGAACATGTGACATGGTAGTTTGGCCGGTAACCTTATCCTGGTAAGCATAATGTTTGTTTGCTTAGCTACTTTTTTGTGCTTAAGCAGCTCTATGAAATTGGCCCCTGGTCTGTTAAGCACAAAAATGTGCTAAGCATGGAAAACTGTTTGTTAGCCACACATGGGTTCCTGCCAACATACTAATTATAGTGAATGGTTCCCCATCAATTTGATCAAACAACAAATTTTAAGCCTTATTTTCTGCTTAGCTGCTTCATGAAACTGGACCCTTATTAAGGTCAATAATGGAAACTGTGGCCTCCGTTACATTCAAGGCTGAATTTGTTATTTCAACCGCTGAGTAGTAAAAGTCCCTTGTCCTTGATTGTTCTTCACAAGAGCTCAAAGAGTTTCATACTGTATGAGGAAGTGTGAATTCAAAGCTAGTATTGCAATAATTCCATTGATAAACTCTCAACGACAAACACAGGAACAAGTGAGCTGTGATTTCATTCACGCAACCTGAAGAGGTTTGACAATGAGGTTGTTATCATAGTGCATGCGATACTAAATTAATGAGATAGGAGGTATTGAATGCTGCCCTGAGAGGCAATGTATACAAAAAAATTAAAAAATGCTTCGCTCTGCTGTTCTGATTACTCAAACCCTCGTGATAAGCACTACTGCCAATACAAAGAAATATAACGAAACCCTAACAATGCTAGCCTATTTTATTTATTTTTGATGATTTTGGTTTTTAAAATGTAAGGTAGTGTTAGGATTGAGTTTACACATATTTTTGGTTGTTATGTGGGCGTCAGTCTTGGTGTGATTGTCTGAATACAACAAATTTTGTAAAATGAAGGCAGTGGTCTACATACTCTTAGTTTAATTGACCCAGTCCACGCATGTCACACCCGGCGACTGTGCCACGCTCACCATTTTGGAAGTCAAGCATGTAAACGCCACATCGCCTATAAACTTGCACTACACTGTATATCACACAGGGACATTGACTTCCAAAATGGGTGCAAACGAGATTATTGTGATGATGACGTCAGGTGATTTGGATCAATAAAACCCTTGAACTTACTGGGCCCCATTTTTTAAACCAAAGCTCAAGCTCATACTCCATCAGTTAGACAGGGCTTTGACCATCAGGTTGACACAACCCACGCTATGGGGCCCAAGCAGTGGTCTCTTTCCAAACGCCTATAGTTCAGAGGATTTCGAGATCCTCTACATAATATCACCACAAATTGTAGACAATGGGAGATCTAAGCTATGAATAAGACAAATAAGAAACAACTCCAATTAAAACGGAACTTAAGATTATAGAAAGATGCACACTTAACGGACGATTGATTCCCCCCAAAATAACCACTTCAAGGACAGCCTTTCAAACAATTTTCCCTGAGCTTCCATTTAAGGTTTCCAAGTGGTCTCCCAACCATAATTGACCAACCTATTTAAGATTGACTACTGGGAAAATAATTGAATTGAAGATGCGGATAATGAGGGCCGCCTTTGCAGCAAGCACTCAGTCAAAACTATCGTCTTTGACCAAGCTATTTCTTCCGACTGAATTATACAATGCAATCGATAGTCATTTTTATTTATTAATAACATGGTTTTTTGCTAACAGGGGTTGATACGTGACCCCGTTTTAAATTTCATAATAAAATGTTTGAATTAAAAAACCAGAAGAGTGGGTTGCATTCAAACGAAACAACGGAAGTGAGAATGTGTGGTCTGTATAAATGGTCATAGTAACATTTCTACCAGACCACAGGTCTTGTAGCTTAGAAATTTCACTGGACCAAAAATACTTTTTTCAAGACCTAACCCAAAATATGTCTTTCTGCCCTGGGCCCAATTTCATAGATCTGCTTAGGCAGAAAATATTGCTTAAACATTTCATACTAAGCAAAACTAAACGGGATACCAGTCACAGATTGTACATGTGACCAGGTATTTTGGCTGGTAACCTTATTCTGGTAAGCATAATTTTGTTTTGCTTAAGCAGCTCTATGAAATTGGGTTCTTGTGATACTGTGTCAATTTGTTGAATAAATCTACAAGATCAGCAATGGTTGCAACAGCACTTCCTGTTACACAGACTCATTTTGTTATACATGTAGATCGAGTAAAGGATTAGTAATTATTGAGACGAAAATTGATTAGTTTCAATCTGACTGCTCACTGATTATATAAAGTTCATACTGAGCACCATAGAAATATTTCCATCTGAAATACTGTAAAAAATGAGAAAGTAGCACTTGAAGCAATAACTGTTGCTTACTTTCAATGTTGCATCAAAATAAGCCCAATAAAAACGTATGCAAAAAATCAAAACTGTTGTTTTCACTAATATGTGGTCACTGACTTCGATGAAGTTGACTGCAAACAAGAGGATGGGAATTTATTTACTTGCCCAAAAAACTTGGACAAACTTTCTGGTTAAAGCCCCAGCTCAACATTGGTAAATGACTGTAAATGCTTCCATTCTTTGCACCAATCAAGATATTTGTAATAAAAGCAACCAATGACAATGTCAGCTCATTGTTTCATTTGCGATAAAAAACATAAATGCATTCAGAACTTTTGTACGCATTCCTATCGGCAGAGTTTTCTCCTCATTGAGACAGAGTTTGCTTCTCACTGAGACGAAAACTAATTTTGGATCTTATTTCATTTATTATTTAAAAAACGATAACACTTCAGGCAGAAATATTTCATGGAAACTTTTCAACCATCATTATACTATGCAAGGTATATGTAAATCTGTGAATATTTTATGTTTTTCTTCTTACCAATGTTGAGCTGGGGCTTTAAAGCAGAGCAAATTTTGCGTATAAAAATTGATGATAGCAATAATCCCCGGTTAACTATTTTATGGATTAACAAACCACACAAATAAAATGCAGGCTTCGCTTTAAGAAGTTGAGTCCCTTTTGGAGAAGGTTTTAACTTGTCATTTGATTTCAGTGCCAGTCTCTGTTGAGAATTGATAAATTACAGGAATGGATGCCTTACATGTCAAGCTGTCTTCATTAGAGACATCTACAGTAATCAACAGGAGAAGTGTACACGTGTGTAATGTTTCCAGATGTGAAGACACATTATTCCTGCAACTGTCTAAACTGTTTAACATCGTCTGTGATCTGATGGATTGCGAGACATTCCAAACTCTAATTCAACCAGACAGAGAGACAAGGGACTTGTCAATGCACTTGGCAGACATTTCAAAATGGATACACTGCCAACATTGTCAAAGACCTTGTTTGTACAGCGGTATGTTATCAGTCACTGCAGAGAAGAAATCCACATATTAAATGTATGATAATAATAATAATAATAAAAGAACATTTTTACCGCGCTATACAAAGAACAGAGCGCCTTACAAAAGGGGGAGGGGGGGGGGCATATAAAAGAAACCCGAACAAGACAAAAGAATACTGAAAGACAAAACAAGACAGATCAAGAAGTTATAGGGAATAGGTGAGTCTTTAGAAGATGCTTGAAGACAGCCACAGACTCGGACTCTCTCCGATGAATTGGTTAAGTCATTCCACAGACGGGGAGCAGCAACGATGAAGGAAATATCCCCAGCTTTCTTTTTGGACCTTGGGGTAGAAAGCCGAGTCTGATCGGAGGATGAGCGGAGTCTGTGTCTGAGTGTATCTGGAGCACTGGCACTTTACAATTGGATAATGATAAGTGTTCCCTTTCAATGGAGTTTTCAATTCCTGAAGGTACATAAATTGGGAATTTGGGTGA
The DNA here is from genome assembly GCA_911728455.2 of Marthasterias glacialis. Lineage (NCBI taxonomy): Eukaryota > Metazoa > Echinodermata > Asteroidea > Forcipulatida > Asteriidae > Marthasterias > Marthasterias glacialis. The sequence goes on from OU452225.1 coordinate 25,541,573, forward strand.
AACCCATATTGAACTCTGCTTCACTAATATGGCAGATAATGGCCTCAGTCTTTCAAAATCAACCCCTACAGATGAGTTTATGTAACACCCGGTTCAGCCTAGCACTCCAGAGTCGCACCGAACCAAATTATTGAGTTAAGTACATGAAAAGTTCAACGTCTGAAACAGTTAGGAGCGACTAGACACACTAGAAGTTGAAAGATCTACTGTTGCAGTCGTTTGGTATGACTCTGAAGTGTCTTGGTTTCAGATGTCGATCTTGTCATGCGCAGCACCTAAAGCAAGTTATACATTAATGTATGATAATTAAGGAAAAGGTCCTTTAGCATCCCACAATTCACCAGGGCGGCCGACGGGAAGCGCAAAAAGTAAAAATTCAATTTGTATTCGTATCTTCAGCTAATATATTAAGTTCGCCAGTCTGACACCAAAGTCTATTTCAGTCGACCTAGAGTAGCTCCTATTCTATTTGGTTCGGTGCTACTCTTGAGCGCCAGTCTGAACCAGGTGTAAGATCCCTACTGCCTTAATCCTTCAAAATCAACAGATAATGTTTAAGTAGGATTCCTACTGCCTCAGTCCTTCATATTAAATTGATATGAGTTTGTGTAAGGTGCCTACTGCCTCAATCCTTCAAATACACTGATGATATTGATTAGAGTGTAGGACCCCTACTGCCTCAATTCTTCAGAGTTTATGTAGGATTTCCACTGCCTCAATCCTTCAAAATATGGCAATATTAAGATGAGTATAGGATCCCGAATGCCTCAATCCTTCAAAATCAACTGATTTTATGTAGGAAGTCTACTGCCTAAATCCGTCATATTCAACTGATATGAGTTTTATAGGACCACTACTGTCACCAATTCATGAACGTCAAACAAACCTCAATCCTTCAAAATCAGTCAAATTCTCAAATTCAGAAAATGCTTCAGTCCCCCAAACACTAAAGTCTGTAGACTTTGACCATTTTGCTATGCCTGACCAGGTGGATAATACAAAACTAGTCCTAACTTATGACTAGTCCTATAAGTTAGGACTAGTTACTTGTCCTAACTCGAGATAAGACTAGTCCTATATAGCACTTTCTGAAATCCACACCTGGGGTGGATTTCACAAAACTAGTCCTTTCTTAAGACTAGTCCTAACTTATGACTAGTCATAAGTTAGAACTACTTAGGACTAGTTACTTGTCCTAACATGATTGCCTTCATGCCCCTCGTCATTGCCTTGCTGCCCTTTGAAATGTTCCAGTGGAACTTTAAACAGGAAGAACTGCCTTGCCGTCACAAGACCAAAGCATCAGGCCATCCAGCATTCAAACAAAACCTTAATAAGAAACACCAAGAGCAGATTTCAGTCATTCTTGACCATGCTGAAAGTTAATAATAGTAAGTTGTTGACATAGGAGAAAAATGAGAAGTGAATGAAATAAAATCGTTTAAAAAGAAAATTATAAAAAAACAGAAAGAGAGAGAGAGACAGTGAGAGAGGGGGCTGTCAGAGCTGTCATGTTTTCCCTCATTTGTCCCTCAATGTGCATTGCTTTTTCTCTCCATTTGAGTTTGATTACATTATTGTAACTTTGTAGATTTTTCATCATTACCCCCCCCCCAAACAATGTTCTGGATCCACCCATGACATGTCGGAAACTGAAATGCACTGTCATGATAAAACAAAAAAAGATGAAAGAAGCGTGTACATTCAAAAGACTGGTTGAATATATTAATCAGGATGTACTTTTCCGGCAAATCTACCGATAAACATGTTTCTCCAAACACATTACTTCACAGGAAAAACCCTTTTTCACAATCAATCAGCGGGGAATATTTTGTCTTTAAGATGTTGGCCGACATCCAGCCCTTCCCGGAATCCAACCGTCACTAATTGGACCAAACTTACGCATCAGACAGTTTGAATTCCACAACATGTAGATGGTACATTTACCGCACTTGCCGAATGAACCCTTTGATGTGTACGTTTGTAAATACCATGAAGTGATGGGGAATCGGCGTAAAGTTCATTTTTGGGTCGAGCAACATCCTGTCCAAATAAGTGCAGTACAAGCTGCTCCCACAGCACATTAAAATGCTACCAAAATATACAAAGTTGACAGCTCATAAATAGACCGTTAAAGGCAAAGGATACCTTTCCTATTTGGAACCAGATGCTTGTTTCAATCCTGTATAATTGTAGATAAATAACATAAAGCTAACCTCTGAAAACTTTGTTTCAAGAGGTGGTAGCAGAAAAAAGATCGGCAAAAAATCTGGAGCAGTTATTTCCACGAAGAAGAATCCGAAAATGCTGAAACTGCATGTTTTTCATAACGTCAGAATCGATTCATGCATGAGTAGTTTCTCAGGTTCAACTTTTCGGGCCGAAAAATTATCTCTTTTTTTCTAAAACTGCATTACTTGCAGGGAATCGTTTCTCACAGTGTTTTGTAGTATCAAGAGCTCCCCAGTGCTTCTTACCATGTAAGCTTTTATGGTCATTACTTTGTGGAGTAATTACCAAAGGTTTGCCCAGCCTTTAAATATTAGAACTGGAACAGTTAAAGTTTAGCCACACAATATCTAATCCTACCCTGCAATTAACCTATGGCTAAGCCATTGCATGATCTACACGTTATATATCGTAAAACTTGTTTACGGTGCACAATTAAAGATTTCCAATCCGTCAATGAAACTCAACAATAGGATATATTTATCCTTGTTGTTGGAGACATGGTTGTTGTGATGCACAAAAACAGTACTAATGACCAGGCCTGGAGTTTTATCTTTGAGAGGGCAAGGCCATTTTCGTTTCGCAAAGGGCACTTCCATAAGAAAAGCTTACAGCCTATGGGAAGCTTTTGAAAGGGCACCAAGGCCAAGACCAGGGCAACAGAGGCCATTGGCCTCCGTGTAAATCCAGTCCTGCATAATAATTTTGTGTTGGTGCAATTATTAGCATATAATTTCTTTTTCAATTATCCAGTTGTACATGTAATGCTTAGTGAATTTCTTTTTCTTTAGGCTCTGATTGATACAATGTGTACGATTCCGTAATCCAAGTGACAACAAAAAAACGGCCTTACTTGACCTCAGCAATGGCAGCATGCAAGTGGTCTATACTAGCACCATCCTCCCCCCCCCTCTCCTCAATCAAAAATATTAATAGACAATTCTGATGATTTTATCATACCCGATGGGTGTCTCAAAGCACTCACTATTTCTATGCCAGGTAAACAGAGCCACATTCGAATTACAAGAGTCATTTACATTAAAGGATTTCAATGTACAAGGTGATGCAAGCGAGTTTTCAAATTTATATTTGACTGCTCCGAAAAAAAAAATGAACACAAATGCTAAAATACCACTTTAAAATTCCACAAATTTATGACATGACAGCTTAAAAACACTCTGTCTACACATTAAAAGCTAAACACAGCTGCGTCCATTGTACTCCGAGTTCCAAGCCTTTTGCAGTTTGCAAGGCAAATAGAAAGCCTGAAAAATTACTGATGAACATTGTGTTTGTTTAGCGTATCGGAGACGACGTCGATATGAACATGATTTTACCCACGCGGGTAAACGATCAAATTATGGTAAAGTATTTACAAATTACATTCTGCAAAAACAAACTACTGTCTGCTGAATTCTCGGCGGCATGACAACTTGTTCTCGGAAATTGAATCGGCAGACATTGACGTCTTCCTTCTGTCTGGGGTCTTTTGAACACAGTGCTGAGCAATATCTTGTCATTTTAGATGCTCCTTGCTCTCTTTACATTTTTATATTTGTATTTAAAGCTTGTGTGTGGTATTTTTCAGTAAACCATTCAATATTGAAAATCAACAAGAAAAATTGGTGGCCCCCTTTTCAGACCTGGAATTCTATCTTTGAAAGGGCAAGGCCATTTTCATCTTGCAAAGGGAATTCCATTGGAATTCTTTAAGTCTATGTGGGAAACTTTTGAAAGGGCACCAAGGCCAAGACCAGGGCAACAGACGCCATGGCCTCCATGTATTTCCAGTACAGCATTACCATTATTTTTTTTTAATTTACAGCAAATTTGGAGATCCTATCCCTCAATGTGAATCGGAAATGTTCCAACTGATCTTTTTACTCACCAACACACAATCAACCTTAAGAGAGGAATTTTAAAACTTCAATTGAGATTTGAAATTCAAATGAAAAAAATTGAAAAAAACAAAAAAAACAATTTGACATAGCTCCCTATATACCAACGAGGCCCTCCATCCTATCGTTTCATAGAAAATTACAACCCTGAAATTATGGATTAGGAATTACACTCATTCATTATTAAGTGTTCAGCTATCAAATAAAGCATGATTGCAAATTGCCTGCCAGTGCCCGCCGCTGAGATATTGAACTGCCCTCAGTATGTAATGAAGCAAAAAGAGAGACCTTCTAGGCAACATGGCCGGCTGCCAAGACCTTGCCATGCTTTACTAATTACGATCAATATTTGTTTCTCTTCCTTCACAAGTCACGATAATCAAGCTTCCTTGAAACAAAGACAACGCTGATGGAAGACCACCCAAGGCCCTTCTCTTCCAACCACATCTCCAAGGATGGCAACAGGGAAACCTTCAGGCAAGCAGTTGAGAAAGAGAGAAAGTTCTGCAACTAAGTTTTTATTTTATTTCATTTTATTTTATTACACATCCAACAGCGCAAGCGCCAATTACAGGATGGTGATTAGGAAACGAGAAGAAATGTTCAGTTTTAGAAGTGGGAGGAAAACCCCAAATGGGTGAAAACCCACGGAATCAGGTAGGGACTGAAAACCAAACCCAATCCACGTGCCAGGCTCCGGTCCGGGATTCGAACCGGGGTCCACAGAGGTGAAAGGCAGGGAAAGAAACCACTGAGCCAACCTGAGCCCCCAACTTTTTAAACAGACCGTCCTATCTAATCAATCCAAGAAGCTTTGCTTTAACATATATGACAAAGTTAAGGAAACTGATATCAGTAGATCTGGGTAAAATTTTGTGGCACTGCTTATCGCAGAATTCTGCGTTTACGGTGCACTGTAAAGCATGTGAATCTGTGGGACATCAGAACAAAATTCTGCAAAGCCCCAGCTCAACATTGGTTAGAAGAAAAATATAAAATGTTCACAGATCTACTTATGTGGTATAAAGAAAATGATGGTAGAAAACTTTCCTTGAAATATTTCTGCCTGAAGTGTTTTAAATAGTAAATGAAATAAAGATCCAAAATTAGTTTTCGTCTCAGTGAGACGAAAACTCTGCCTATGGGAATGCGTACAAAAATGCTGAATACATTTTTACAGTTTTCTCACAAACAGAACAACGAAATGAGCTGACATTTTTTTACAGGTTGGTTTTATTACAAATGTCTTGATTTGTGTAAAGAATGGAAGCATTTACAGTCAGATAACCAATGTTGTCATGAAATTAAGCCCAGTTCTGGAAAGAGTCAAGAGTTTCGCAGAATAAAGTTCTGGAAACACTTTAAGAAATGTTCTTTGAAAGAGAACTGCTCCGTTCCAGGAAGAGTTTATGAAACGGTTCAGGTGGTTTAAATAAGGGAAGTTGTTGGAATTGTTAAGCAGAAAACTGAGATCAGATCATCAAATAAGATAAGCTTCTTGTGTACTAAAACACTTTCAGTCACTGATGGCGTGATATACAATGTCAAATGAATGTTGTGTCTTGTTTTTTTTTTTACTTCAGCACTTTAAATACAGATCACTCTACCTTTAACCAATAACCTACAGAGCAATAAATTCTGAGGCATGGGGTAAACCAGAGTAGGGTTGTATCATAAAAGAAAACTGTGTGTTACATACATAATACTATATGAACATGAAGTTAAAATGGGAGACATTGGAACGCTAGATGCTGCAGACTTACCAGGTAAATTTCCATTGTTTGCATAGTTCTGAGAATACGCACATTTCTGAGAACAAAGGATTTGCCTAATAAGTCTGCTGCCACCTAGTGTCCTCAAAAGTCTCCCATTGATTTGTCATTTGACTTCAGGAAACCTGACAATAATTGCAAGGACAACACAAGAAAATTCTACCACACAAGTTAAAAAACATGAAATCAGTCCATGTCGATGTAATGTTAAATTGATGTCTAAGGTATTTATAAGACCTGGTACTTTAAGATGGAAGAAACACGTGAAGGGAAGACGATGAAAAAAAAGATTCAATCTCAAAAGTGTGAGATGAAATTAACTACTAGGAGAAAAAACAAATCAAGCAACTACAATCATCAATGTTAAATTGGATTTGTAACCCAATCCTTGGTACCAGCCGCGGTCCACACAGACAAGGAACGTGGGCAAGCAACGAATTCACCACTCAACTATTATACAGCAACATTTCAGCAATTAGACTCTAGCACTAGCAGCCAAGTGCACAATGTGTGATCAACTGCCTGGCTGTCAACAAAACAAGATTCAAAGTGTAGCAATAAAGTTAATATCAGAATTACTTAACAACATCTGTGTAAACTGAGAAAGATATTCCCTTTGAAAATTGTTTAAGTACACTCACGGCGTCTGACTGGCATTCTCCGATTTCTTAAACCAAAGCTTCATCGGTCGAGACAAACTTTTAGCCATTATCCTTCTTCAGAAACAGGCAAAATGCGAGCAAATTTCTCAATGTATTAAAAAAAAAAAAAAAACAGAATTTGCAGATGCCTTATTGTAAAGCCAGAGATAAAATTGCAAAAGCGAGGGCCAGCTTTGTACTGAAGTGCAAAGTTCATTTGCTTGTGAACAACAACGTCTATAGATTATTGTTATTTATTTATTGATAATGGAACACAGATTAATCTCATCAGATCTTATACAGAAGGCTATTTTAGGAAAAGCTTACTGGACTTTTAGCTGCCCCACATATCTTGATTTTTACATTTTTGTGGACAGTAAGATGACAAGAAATAAATCGTGTGACCTATTTAACTGATATCGGCTTAAACCACTCAGTGTTCTAGTAAATAACCCATATATACATTTCCCTGACTGAAAGAAATGTATCAACGTAGTCTGTGCACTATTCCTATCCACCCACAGCTAATCAGCTATACCATGGATACCCTGCAGAATTTTAGACGAGCCATGTGTTATGTTTGTGTAATGTCTTCATGCATAAAACAAACAGTTGTACAGACAGGTTGTTTTTTTCTTGTTTTTCTTTTGACCGGCCCACAGGGGTACCCAAGAATTACTTTTGACTGGTCTGCATGGCTCTTGACATTTTGAATTCATTTTCAATTATTTTAGAACCACCCGCCCACCCAAATTTTTGCTAAATATTTGGTTGTTTCTGTGGGTTTTTTTTTCTTTTTGATTTTTCAAAATTGAAAATCAAATTTGTATTTTCAATTAATTTCTCTGACCCAACCAACCATATTTAAAAAAAAAATCACAATTTTTAAACATTGATAATTCTCAATGGCCCCAACAGCTGAAGGAAAAATCAAACTGTTGTATGAATCAATATTCACATCGTTAATATTAATTGCAGTACACAGTGCTAATTATTAGACAGGAGAGACACATGGGAAGACTCCCCCCCTCCCCTAAAATTTAAAAATAAAGAGGTAGGAATCACAATTGTGCAAATACTATCAACAAGTAACAACCATTGACAGATGCTCGAGTTTCAAATTTCTAATTCAGAAATGTCATTTTTTTTCCCCTCTCGTTATTGAATCGTAATTGAGCATCGCAGATGGATTTTACTACTTGAGGGCACTTTTGTCTTCAGTTACAGTGAAATACAATTAAGTAGAGTTTGGTCAGAGCCTGTTTGAGTAACGGTGATGCGATAACCAGATAATTAGCTGGTGCCCTGTTTGAAACTCATCTGTTCGTGTTACCCGACTGCCTTGAAGCGTTCAACATTTTGTACATTCTCTCTATAGGCCAGTTTCGTTCTCTACTCTGGTAGGAATGTGGGATGGTTCTTGATGTCATATTCAAGAGATTTATGTAACCATCATTCAAACCCCATTCTAATCGTCTCTTAATATACTGCCAATGACATCATGGTCAGCAGTATTTTGTTAGCGTTTATTCCTCCAGGGTCATTTCAGTTAAAAAGCTTGATTTTAAATCAAATTTAACTATACTTTTATATCAAACTTTTCCCTACAAGTTTTCATTCACAACTTTTTCCATATTTTTTTTTTAAATACAGAGTACAGGATTGTCAACAACAAAAATTGTGTCTGAAAGCTCAGTGATTATAAAGCTCATTCCTGTACTAGCCCTAAATATAAATATTGCTGTCAGATGAAATATTGTCAATGATCAGAAAATAGCATTCGAAGACCCAACCGTTGCTTATTTCAATTACTGCATTTGAAATAAGCCTGATAAAAAGCCCTCACAAAAAAATAAACCGTTTTTCACTATTTTCACTACCACTTGACCAAGTGTGATGACATGTTTGTGTGTACTTGTCTGGTAGTGAATGAGAACGTCGCCTTTGAATTAATCTACTCTTCCCCAAACCAATGACTTTCCCTTTCAAGAACTGATTTTAACCATCACTTCTTAAATTCAGGTCGGTTTCTTAGCAAGCTTTCCAAAGCACTAAATAATAATTTAATAACACATCGGATCAGAGATAACAGTAGATACTTATAATATACAACAATAAACCAATAATCAACGTAAATGTCAGCCCCACAGCCACCCTTGAGTTCACCTCCAACCTACTTTGGGTTGTCAAGGTACATGTAGCTCTTCGTGGATACCGAACGTTCATTTTGTTTGCTTTCATTTGGAGCGTTAGTAATTTCACCCCTCCCTCCTAGGGTTTACTCTACTCTCCCTTTCTTCCCTATCAGCTTAGATTATCTTCAACCTACATTGTAACTCTAGGTAATTATACGAGCAGGTAAAATGCGCCCCTTGGCCAAAATAAGGCAGAAACGTCCGATTTAGACACGGGTAAACAACTCCTGTTAAAAATAATTCCATTTCGCTTCACAAAGAGTGTTATTATTCATGGCACCAGAAATGACGACACAAATTTGAAATCCCGCTGTTGATGCACTGTTCTGAGTGGTGAGTGAATTTCTCACCACCAAAAACATTTCAAGGTGACAACATAAGCCTGATACTTTGTCCTTGTGGGGGCATGGTGTTGGTTTTTTCCCCTTTGGTTAAAGGGCCCTTTATGAGCGGAAATGTAAAATTTGTTCCGGAACATTTCAAGGGGCAATAAGGTTCAAGGGGATAGAAGCAACTGCCTCCTTTGCCTCCATTGGCTCGATTTCACAAAGCACTAAGATTCATCTTGAGATGAGTTGTCAATATCACCATGGTGATTTGTATTGTGACATCACACTTTGCTAATAGCAATTAATATTGATACGCATGCTAAGATCAATCTTAGCTCTTTGTGAAATCGAGCACAGGCCTGAAAATAGTTGGGTTAGGCTGTGACTATAAGGTTTGGCTGATGGCGTTCGATCTGTAGACATTTTCCATCGTGAAGGCCATTTTTTCATCTTCTTCAAATTAACTGAACTGAACTGATGAGACTTGACTGCCTTCATAGTCTGATCCCTTTATGATAAAATGCTAATCAGTATTCAATGTTACTGTTGCAGACAGGGAACATGACAAAGATGAGAGTGGGCCAAGTAAAGGTCTTTTGTTCAAATGCTATAGGCTAATGAAAGGAGACTGTATTGGTTTTTCTTGTTGTCACTGAAATTGTCAAAGTTTTTGGGACAACAGACAAGCACTTTTTAAAGTGTGGTAAGGAAGGGTACAAGGGTTCAGTTACAGCATTGGCCACAATATTCCTAGGTGGAGTAATGTAGCTTCGCCTGCCTTTCCGACACTCTCATAGCTTTTCTCATTATGGACCTTTCTTCACAAGAGTTCCGCTGAGGTTTCACCAAACAGTGGAATGATTTAATTCTGGCTCCGTTGTCAGAATGCCCGGACACCGCCGTCTTGCGGTAATCATGCCCCCGTTGCCACGGTAACAGGACAGCGTCAACAGCGAGAACCAAACTTAATTGCGGTGTCAGATTTAATTCAAGTTACCGAGCCTAATGGTTTGATACATGACGCTTTGTCAGCTATGTAAGGACAAATTCAATTGTGGTAAGAAGCTGAAATCAAATGAGTTTCTTGACATTCCTGTGGAGAATTTTTGTCATAAGTGGACGACAGTCCTCAACTGGAGATCGCTACTCTTTCACTTGGAAAGTGGACTCTGCGTGGAGGACAAATTAATGACCAATTTCTTGCTGAGATTTGTTCTCCAATGTAGCATTACCACGTTTCTTCAGAGCCATAATTGTTATTCGTTAACGGGAGGAAAACGAGCCAAAATGTTGGATCTCGCACTCCAAACCATGTTTGTCTGCAATTTTAACGAATCTATGAATAAGTAGTCTTTTTTTTTATCCAGGCTGTATCTAAGTCTAAAAGAATGTAACCTAACATAACCCAGAGTGACAGTCACATTATCTCTCTTATCCGGCACTGTCTCTCTTTTTTTGTCTTCTCTTTTTTTCATCCAAAAACGACAGGTTTTAAGACTAGGATTAAAATCATAGCATGCCAATCAAGACAACCAATCAAGACGACTATATAGGAAACAATTTGCAAGACAGCCATTCACACTTTATCAAACATAGCATATGAATCAATCAGCATAAAGACATTCTAAATTATCTCGTCTGTCTGACGAAATTCAATTTGAACATTACCAGGAGTATTCAAGATCCCGGGCACATTCTACTAATTATACACGGCGCAGGAGATCATGCATGGCATGTCAGTAATCACAAAGTACATGTACCTCCACTCACAAAGGTTCAAGTACTTCTCAAAGGTACATTGGACAGTCTTACTGACAAAGTAGAGACTCAGTAAATATCCGGATGGAAAAAAAAATTGGTTATTTCGATCTGAATGCTCATTGATTATAAAGTTCGTACCTGTACCAAACCAGCCTCCAGAGGAACGTTTCCACCTAAAATACTGTCAAAGGGCATTTGGCGACCTCTACAATCACTGTGGCTTATTTTGATTGCCTCAATTAAAATAAAAAGCCTGCTGTCTGCAAAAATACACTAACATAAACTATTTGTTGTTACTGTTGTTGTTTTTTCTCTACTACATAAACATTGAATTTGATTAAATTTTCTCAGGTATGGCCAAATAATTAATCTACTCTTCCATGAAAAAACATGGACTTCTCCTCCATTGAAATTCAATATTCAGGCAAGAACAACTGGCAAGGTTTGGACAAACCACGGACAGCCTGATGTAGAGACTTCATCCAAGCCATCATTAACTGCTTTAGCGGTAAAGCTGTCATACACTTATTTATGACATTCTGAATTTAAAAATCTATTAACACAGTGTCCCTTAAAACAACAAACTGACAAAAGCATCTTAAATTGCCTCAATATCAAATCCACTTATCTGATCCATGTTCTTTCTGATCAGTCAATGTCGCTGGATAATTTCCAACGTGGGTTTATTAACAGACCTTTTCATTAACTTCTTCTTACATGCCAGTCATTTTCATCGACAAGGTGTGATCTTACTGGCAAGATAAACACAGTAGGGCTCTGGTGGATATAAATCGTTTTTAAACTTCAGGAAAAACGGAGAAAAATTGGGTGGAACTATCGAAGAAGCTTAACGCTTGCCTGGTGATAATCTACCTAGGCGCCACTTATAAATGAGAGTGGATCAGCGAGGGTGATTGTAACTAAGGGGAATCCAATTTGTGCTATCTCTGGATCTTGAGTACTTCGCTTGCTACTGACCTGAAAGCTTCTTGGAGGAAGTATCTTGTGGCAAGTCTTCCAGGATGTATTTATAAGGATGCGGGTGGGGAAAGTACAGCGACGTTTTGGAAGATGCTAGAGTTAAGGATCGAGTCTCTGGATACTAATGCGGTACGGCGATTGACAATGACAGCAAGCTTGTGACAAGCTTCGGACTGTTTGATGACAGATGAGTTCTCATCTTGGCTGATCAGAAAGGAAAAGGAGGAGGGGGGATTTTCTTCCATCCTTATTTGAACAATAAAAATGACCTTTTCCATAGTAAGCACCTTTTCCAAGGTTACAAAATGTTCAGACTATTACAACCTGAGGCTGAAGGAAAATAAATGACTCACTTTTTGACGTAAAGTTCAAATTGCTTTTTCAAGGACAAATATGTGGAGTGCAAATTATGCTATGCTTCCTTCATTGAATCACCAGAAAAATAACAACAATTCACATGCCCACGTGCCTACTTTTATGTTCTGCAAGCAACATTCACACGCTTTCAAACAATTATAGGCCACACATTGTATACAGCTGCTACACAGAGATGCTATATAATTGATTCACCACAATCGCAATTATTTGGGGGTTGGGGGGGGGAATCCCCCCACAGACCACAAAAACATTGCTACACCACGACAAAGCTTGTTCTTTGGCAGTTTGATTCCCCTCTTTTCAAATAGTTTTTCCCCAAACTCCTTAAGACTTCTTTAATGCCAGTTTAAGGCAAATCAGTTTCTAATCTTTTACACTCCCGCAACCCACCCCTACCTCTGAACTGACCCCGCCCAGCCTTCTCCACAGTCTCCATCCAAAGAACATATAAACTGTAAGTATTTCTTGAAGGAGGATAGGATCTTCTTGATCATCCACCCACATGCATTCCCCTACCACATCCCTTCAGTCGCACGAGAGGTTCCCATATATACGTGCCAATCATCTGACTTTCATGTACAACAAAAAATAATATGAAAATAAAGTCATCGGCCTAACACTTCACTTGGAAACATTCCGACCGTGCCACAATCGGCCAGATGTTGCTGCCTTGGGTCTAGAATAAGGGGGAACCCAGTAATACAGTAGTAAGACCCGGAACCTACCAGATGTTACAATTCAGGAGGTTTACAGACTCTGTGCATCACCAGAAATACAAAACTTCAGGTTTGGACACAATGTCGACTATTTCTTTCTCCATTTGGTTTTGGCACCAACATGCTTTAACTGATAAACAATATACCCTAACATTTCTGAATTTTTATCAGAAATTAAGACTGGATCAAGTTTGTGCCTGTCCTCATTCATGATGCTATTCCGGCGATTCAAAAAAGGAGATGAATATCTTCCTCAATCCCTTCCTTGAAAACACTGCCTGAAGTTCTTTGTTCAGATTGAGTTACTCAACCTCACACGCCGAGACCCCCTTTGCCATCCAAGGTTTACACAACATCTCGTCGCTCTCCAGACGGTCAGACAGGAAGCTGTATTGGCACCGACATGCTTTAATTGATAAACAATATACCCAACATTTCTGAATTTTTATCAGAAATTAAGACTGGATCAAGTTTGTGCCTGTCCTCATTCATGATGCTATTCCGGCGATTCAAAAAAGGAGATGAATATCTTCCTCAATCCCTTCCTTGAAAACACTGCCTGAAGTTCTTTGTTCAGATTGAGTTACTCAATCTTACACGCCGAGACCCCCTTTGCCATCCAAGGTTTACACAACATCTCGTCGCTCTCCAGACGGTCAGACAGGAAGCTGTATTCTATAGGCAGCTGTGATTATTTCCCCTATGCTTTGTTCCTTCTTTCCGTCTTCAACATTTTCCGAGATTTTGAGGTCGGATCACAGGAAACTCACAAGGTAATTTAAATATTGAACAACACGTGCTAGTCAATAAAGAGACAAACTGTACTACAAGCTTCATGTTCAACTTGCAGCAGAACCTTTGAAATGTGGCCACTGGTCTTAATGTCCAGGTTGATTACAATTTCTGTGATTGTCAGAGGACAGCGTGGTAGATACAACTTGTTTACGGATACAAAGTAATGAACTGGAAATTGACACCTGACTAAAAAATATAATTAAGTCCAAGACTGACGATCATCCAAACAAAGAAGAGAACAAAAACATAGGAATTTACTGGTATTGTGGACAGGCAGGAGAGGGGGGGGGCGGAAAAATCAATCAACATTACAATACTGTAAACAATCAAAAGTAAAAGTGAAAATAAATCAAACTGGTCATAAAAAATATCGAAACAAATTAAAAGTACCAAGACATGAAAATAATTATGAAAGCCAACTCTGCTCAAATGAGAAAAAACCTTTACAATGATGGTACTATAAATGTCTAGTCTTAACTGCAAGTGGTGTAAATTTATTAAAGTCATATGGTTTAATTTTTATGTCTTCCTATTGAGGCTTTATTTATTTAGATGAAACCAGCCATGGTTAATGTGCAATAGCCCCCTCTTGTGGTTCAAAATTGCAGTCAATGATAAACACAACAAAATTCTGTTTGTTAGACTTGATGAATAGCCCCCTCTGTTGTTCATGTTTAGTCAACCAAAAGTTAGGGCTGACCTGGATGGTCTGAAATCCTTTTCCCAAGATAGAAAAAGCAGCTTAGTTTTAACGGGAAGAAAAGCCCTGATGAAGTGGGACAGGTAAAATGTTGTTCTTCCCAGCTGCATATTCTGAACTGAATAATTTTTCAGGGAAATTCACAGGTAGATGGGGACTTCTTAGTTAGAGGGCAGAGGGGTTGATTTGCCCAACATTTTAAACAGATAAAAACAAAGCCCTATAGAAAGTCTTTTTACTTTTTCTTCTTCTTGCTTTGCCTGAATTTTCCCCACAGTTTTGCCCGAATTGAAGGGGGGCAGCACCCTGCCTCGTACGCCTTTTGAAATTAAAAGTAGTAGACTTTAATCTCTTTCTCAAAGAACGTTGTTCTCTTCTCATTCACAATGGTGAAATTGAGGCTCTGACTAAAATAGTCTGGCCTCTTTTGACTTTTAGAGAGCTGTGTTTGTGCTGACATACAGATACAGGGAACCCAACCAATATGACCAGCTGCATCATGAAATTCTACAAGTCCAAGTAAACATGCCAGAGAAATTACTCCCACATTTGGAAATTTATTTTCATTTCAATTACAAAATCTGCTCTGCTTCAGAGCCCTGGCTGGTTTAAGAGCACTATGTGAGTGTCCAGCGTGATCCCCAAGGGCAAACCCCTGGTGGGACATCAACCCCCATTATTTCCCAGCTTGAGCAGCCTCAAACGTCAATTTTAAAAGCAAGCATCTGATTTTGATGCGATACAATGCGTGATCTACGTGGCGTGAGGAAATGGATGCTTGCAGATAATGAAGATCGCTGTCGAGGGGGAGTCTATGATCAGAAGGCGTGCTTTTTTCCCCAGTCCAGTCCAGGCCGACTGGATTGAATAATCTCGAGAATGGCAAAGGGTTATCCGTGGTTCTCATGTCAGTTAATATTTCATCAAAATGTAAATTCGGGATGGAAAACTAACCATGCTAAAAAGTCCTTATTTTATCTTGCTTTCCAAGAAAAAAATCTTTTTTTAAACTGTTTACACTTTCAAAAATGATGAACTCCAACCAGATTGCCGTCAAAATTAGTACATCGTTGACAATTCTGTGACAAAAATACATCTCTTTTCTAAAGTTTCAATCAAGTTGAAAGGAAATATTCAAAGGAACTTACCCAGCTCTGAGAATTGGCAGACAATTTTTGATATCGTCAAAGAAGTCCAAGTTGAAATGTAGACAGAACAGAGTTGAACAAGAAGAAAGAATAGGGACATAAAAATAAATTTATAAAGACTTTGAGGAACACCTTTTCATGTAAAACTCAAACACTTTAAGTTAAAATGGTATAACAGCACAAATACTCTTTATAAGATGTTCAACTCCCTGCTTGAATCAACAGAGCTCTCTTCAAAATACAAATAGTAGGGCTTAAATTGTCTGCACAAACACGCAAAATAGTGCTCCCTCTGATGAAGCACTTTATAACTTCTCTTGGATGTCTTAACGATCTTTCTGAGTGTCAGGGTAATTTCCTTTTAACCGTTTCAAAAAATAACTTGGAATAATGTAAAGTAAACAGTTTTACCGTCTGTTTTTACAAGAACGGATATTTATTTGAAAACATTATCAGAGAGATTCTGGAGGTTTTGTGAGTGCACCCATACAAATGGGTGGTAATGCTCAGAACAAACAACCAGTGCTATTAAGTGTTGTTAGAGTAAATATATTCTGGGTTCAATTTGAGTGTGGTTTATTTGTTATTCATGCGTCATTGTCAGAGGCTGAAAGGGTGCATGTACTAAGTTACGTATAAAGGTCAGTTAGGTACGTTGGGCTTAGTCCTGAGGTTTACTCTTCTGGTAGATCTTTCAATTGAACAAGGTCCTTTGTGGGCCACGTGGCTTCAGACAGCAGGGTTAATTTGTTTACAAATCACTTCAATTGGCAGTTGAGTAATTTAGCAAATATGAATTTGGTTATTATTGGGGAGAACTACATGTAGAAACTTTCTTTTCAAACTTACTTTCCGATAGAGCTGTAAGGCTGATCATATTTCAATGTAACACTTCAATGTTACCTTCAAATTGAGTTTGAATCAAATGTTATATAATAATAATAATATAATAATAACAATTTGGGAGGCTAATCATCCTTACTGGCAGCTGAGAAGCTGAATTGCGAAGCACGCGGCTACACGTGTTCAAGCTGCAGGCATTGAAGGATGCCTTTGGCAGCCAGGTATACATCAACCCATATATGACCACGGAGCACAGCCCGAGATCGAAAGTGTTTGGCTTTTCCGGAGGGAGGAAAACAGGATGGCCTGGAGAAAAACCATTGTGGCATAGGAGAGAACCAACGCACAACTCAACATGGCCCTAGCCGGGAATCGAACCAAGGATACAATGGTGAGAGGCGAGCGCTTTACCCACATGCCACATTTTATACAATAAAAATGTTCACAAAATCGGGACATTTGATTGTGAAATGTACTTTTCCAAATGTCAAACATCTCTTTCAGGACCCAAACTATGCTTGTTAGTTTAGCTCTGTTCCTGAAAATATTCAAACCGTTACCATCCCTAATCCTTCAAAATTGAACTGTGTCTTACTGTGTTTTGCTTGTTTCTTTTGGACTGAGGACTGCACCAGTAAATTAATAATGCTTTACATGGGATCAACAGTTGGCAAAACTAGGGTAACATTTTAGAGGGACACAAGGGGGGTGGAAAGTTTTTTCTAGGGGGCACTTCTGGCAAATAAAAACCGTAGTTTGTGTTTGCATTTTTCTTAAACAAGCCCCTTTTCAGTGCTTTTGTCATGTCATTTATTATTGTTTTTTATAAGACAATCTAACATGGAGGTCAAAACATTGTCTGCATACAGTACATAAATAAATAAATAAATAAATAAATAAGTTTAACAACAATGGCAACAGCCTGTCAAATGTAACATTTTATTATGGTAATTTTTAATCTAAAAAGTCCAGATTTACAATGGGGGGCAACCGAGGGTGGGCACGGACATCAATTGACATCAATTGGGGGGGGGGTATATGCCCCCCCCCTCTTAGTTATGCCACTGGGGATCAAGCATACCATCATAATCTGGGTTTTAGATAGATGTTAATATTTGCATCGGGGAAATGAACATAAATTTCAATTTGCCTTACACCGATGTGTGATAAGCACTGTATACTCAGTGCTGTCGAGTCCTGTGGAAAAAAGAATCCACCGGCAATTTGGGTGGGATTCGAACCCAGGACTCCTGCATGACTAGAGCAGATGTTTTGACCACTAGACCACCGAGCACGCCAGGTGACGAGGGGCCAGTTCGAATCCAGTATTATTAGCGGCAGGTACCGCAAACAATTAGATAATCTTGGTTTTTACTCTGATAATCTGGGTTTTTAATCTGGGTTTTATAATCAGGGTTTTGTTTTTTTGTTTGGGGTCTTTTGGTGTTTTGCAGTCCTCATTTTTAAGTATTACAAGTATATTATTAAAACAATTTATATAAACTACATCGTAAGGGGATACATTGCTCTTTTAAATAGTGATTTGATTCGCTTCTGTTCGTTTTTCTGTCTTATTATTTATTTTTTTCTTTCTTCCTTTCATACGTTTAAAGTTTGAATCAACACATAATGCATTTAAATAATTTATAAATAAATAGTAAATAAAAAAAACTTGGCCTACTGGCCACTGATATCACATGTTTTTAATAAACCATGAATAATAATATTAAGTGAGCAATTTGGAAGCCATTTTTTTTTCAATTAAAGGCATTGCATACGTTTGGTAATGACTCTGAAAATTTATGGCAATAAAAACTTACTTGGTAAGAAGTACAGCAGCTTTGGACAGTATAATGCATTTTGAGAAACGTTTCACTTTGAAGTACTGCGGTTATGAAAAAATATATCAGTTTTCATCCCCAAAAATTTGAATCTGAGAAGCGTTATGGCCGTAATGCTTCTCAGAATGTGTATTGCTATGACGGATACTTCTTCATCGTGAACACAACCGCTCCAGATTTTTGGCAATATCTCAAAAACGTTGCCACCTTTTGAAATGAAATTTTCACAGGTTAGTTTTATGGTATATATCTACAATTAGATAGGTTTGAAACAAACACTAGGCTCCAACTACCAAACGTATGCATCTCCTTTAATAGCAAATTTATGCACCCTATTTTAAAATGTTTGGCTCACATCCTGCTTTTAAATGTAGCCTCACCTGAGATTTAGGTTCTCCACTTCTCTGTCCAGCGATTCTGTGGAGTCAGTGACCTCGATCCGGGGCCCGATCTTGAGACTGAGAGAGCTGGGCTTGAGCATTTCTGCATAGGGATGTCTTCGAACTTGACGAGGGCTGTCTGAACTTCCACCGACCGTGATGGGGTAGAAAATGGCGCCCCCGCCACTGCTACGCGAGTCCTTATCAATAGAACGAGAAGAACATAAGAACAAAATTTATAACAGGTGTTTTTAAGATACAGGAAATATTTCATGAATGGAGTTTCACTCATGTAAAATGCAAGTGATACGGTATTTTAAACCCATTTTTTTTACTAACATGCCATGTTTTTCCTGAAAAAGAAAGGTTTAACACCACAATTTGTTGACCAGGAAATGGTCACAATCACAAACTGTGACTATCACCATAAGGTGACGAGTAAATTTTCTTAACATCTTACCACAGCAGATATCACAAATGACTGGGGAACTAGGTAAAATGTTGACAGTAGTTTAGAAACATCATACAGATGGTTATGTCTAGCTTGTTAACATCACATTATAATTAACTCTATGACCAGGCACCACTAACCAATGGGCCAATAGTCACCAACTGTGTGTTTTCTGAAGCAGTGTTCCTGTTTGAGCACAATGCCACTGACTATGGAAACTACAGAAGCTCTCCAACACACCTGTGCTTTATTCTACACATTGTATATAACTTGATGTACGTCATTTGATTTCATTAATGTTTTTTACATTCAACTCTACCAGATGTCAAATAAGAACAAAGTTGCATCATTAGATGAATGGGGTTTTTACCCTCCAAAAGTACACGTACACGGCAAAGCTTTGGTAGGAGAGCCAATTTTATTTCCCTATTCATCAACCACCTGCCTGGGCGGGATGCAGCGATTGGAAGATCCAGACATAGATGCATCACCAGGGCAAAATTTGGCATCCGTAAAATTTGTATAGTGGGGACACGCCCACAGGAAAGTCTGTAATGATGAACAGCTGTTTTCATTTCGCAACACTCTACAAAAATTATCATTTAAATAGTTTATGTTAAGGCATTGGTATTAACTATTTCTAATTATATGCCACACTCAGCTCTGATACTTCATTTTTGCAAGGGCAAAGCATTTTTCCTAATTAAAGGGAATCCCTTTAAGTGAAAGTTAGAACATTTCCACTGGAGAGCATCTCAGGGGGTCCCAAGGCAATGACCAGGGGCATGGAGGCAATTGACTGCATGAAGTATCAGGCCTAAATACTTGTCACCTTTAAGCCATAACCCAGTTTGGTCAAAAGGTTGTTTGTTGCACACATGCAAATACATTTTAGGCCTATACACAGTCTGCTCCAGGCAACAAGGTGGCATCTCATTCCAGTGTGTTGGTGATAAACATCGGGAGTTTTTAGACAAAGATAGGACTTTGTTGCACATGTTTGCAACAATAGCGTAGTTAGTCATACTGGCTATCTTGTTACACTGCATTATTTGTCTTTATCATTTCAATGTATCTTCTTTAAACCTGTCCCATAAATTATGCAATGCCCAAATTATCATTTTTAAAATATTTTTTTTATAGCCACTGATTTTTGTTTGTTTG
Organism: Marthasterias glacialis; assembly: GCA_911728455.2. Taxonomy (NCBI): domain Eukaryota; kingdom Metazoa; phylum Echinodermata; class Asteroidea; order Forcipulatida; family Asteriidae; genus Marthasterias; species Marthasterias glacialis. The sequence continues at coordinate 25,561,795 of OU452225.1, forward strand.
TTGGGTTGTTTGTTTGTTTGTTTGTTGTTGTTTTTTGGGGGGGAGAGTATACCAGTAAGATCATGGTACGGGGCTGACGATACAAAAACACACGCTGCAAGTCTCAAGAAGTATGAAGAAGTGTAGAATATTGGCAGTCAGCAAATTGGCTTTCAAGCCCCAGCTCAACATTGCTAAAGTGTCTGTGAATGCTTCCACTCTTTGCACAAATCAAGATATTTGTAATAAATCCAGCCTGTGAACATTTCAGCTCATTTCTTTGTTTCATTTTAAGAGAAAACGGTAAAAATGCATTCATCATTTTTGTACGCATTTGCAGGCAGTGTTTTGGTCTCACATGAGACGTAAAATCTTTTGGGATCTGATTTCAATGTTTATTCAAAAACAATAACACTTCAGGCAGAAATATTTAAAGGAAAGTTTTCTACCATTATTATCTTTATACCATGCAAGGTATATGTAAATCTGTGAACATTTATGTTTTCTTTCTTACCAATGTTGAGCTGGGGCTTTAATACACCCTTCTAAAGAATATGCCCAGACTGCTGTGCCCAGGAATCCAAGGCTCCAAAAAATGTTTTAGAATACGAAGACTTGCATGGCCTAGACTATCTAGATGGTGTTTGAGAAAATGTTGCATGAGAAATTTACTCGTCATTAAAAAGGTTGAGGGAAAAGTTTCCATATATCCCACTGCCACTTTCTAGGGGATTTTCTACATTTTTTTAATGGAGGTTGGGCTTCGTTTCCCTTGTTTTAATATACCTTTCGAGGAATTTGTAGCTAAAACGCTAATTACTGACCTTTAAAAAAGAAAATTCAAGCGGATATTTCCTCTTTCAGTCGGAACTTTCGCCCATTCATGCCAAGAGGAACTAAAATGGCATTTAGAGAGTAGCTTTGTCAAGCTCACCATAGAATTGAAAATGGCTTATTTTTCATGATTTTGACACTTTGTAATCGTTTACAGTGCCTGTTCCTCTCTGTATACATTCTGTCAACCTTTCTGGACAGGTAAGGATATAATTTGACCTAAATTAAGGGAGATAAAGTGGCAGCCGGGTACGGCATTTTTGTCAAAAGTATAGGCCTAACTCATTACCTGAGTAACATTTCGCCGACCCAAATCCCAGGGCAGGGCAACATTTATTAAAATGACAACACAAGTACCGTTTTACAGACAACAAGGGCATTATCAATAACATGTTTTAAAGCTGTTGGAACATTCAAAACACTCAATTCAATTCAATTCAGAAAACAAGAGCATTGTCATTAACATGTTTTAAAGCTGTTGGAACGTTCAAAAAACTTACTTTCCAGTCAAATGTTCAACTCAATCAGTACACAAAAATGATGCAGTGAGGTCGATAAAAAGGCACATTGCACAAAAAAGTAAAAACCTTGTTGTTGCAGTGCGGCGGGCAACATGACTAAAATTAATCCCACAGCTTCTAAACGTTTTACGGATTGTCTTGTAAGAGAGCATTGACCACCACAGGCAGTCATCTTCTTCAACACTTAATCCCTCTTCATCAAGAGATTCTACCCAGGACGTCCCCAACCCTGCGGTTGACTAAACACATTGTCAGACCTCTGGGCGACAGTGCAATAATGGTCAATGAGAATTAACAACAACAGTGCAAATTACCCCGGTGGTCAACGCGGCTGTTCTGCCCATGGGCGGTTGCTTTTCAGCTCGGACATCTTCAATTATTGTGAGGAAAGGCCTTGAGATGGAGATACTTATCAGTTCTGCAGGCTTTATTACTCAGTCCTGTAACAATTCAGACGGCTTCGTCGTCACTGAAATGTTGCAAAACTTGAAAAGAGCACCGCGTGTAGTTTTATCGTCTGCAAAATTAGGAAGGTTCTCCTAAAACACCACGAGCGCCACCAAGTGCTCAATATAGAACAGGTTTATCTTGAAAACGCCTGTATTTATCACAATTTATTCACACAAAGTTTGACAGCGAAAGTTGTGATTTTTTTCACAATTTTCCGAACAAGGCTAATAACGACAGTAATTATATTAACAAAGACAAAAGGTGTCATTAGGCCAACTATTTGATAAATCAATCCAATTGAGAAACACGTGTGGGTGGTCCAGTATTTGGTAGGGTCGCGAGGCAGAAGAGAGAGCGGGTGGCCTACCTGATCGGTGCAACGTCTCCTCACGGAAGTCACCACCATAGAAGACAGAGAAACCAAAGTTCAGAATCCGACGATTGCGGATGCAATCGTCGAACGCAAGGGCATTCATTGATGTGGTTGGAGACAAAGGGACATAAAAAGGAATTGGCGCCTAATGACGTCACATGCGGCTGCCGTCTGCCCATGGTCGGTCATTTTGGGAATCAAATGTGTGCAAAGATATGGCGTGCTTCTAAAACTGCACGCGCGTTGCCTTAAATGCACACTGCAAAGTAACATGCAGGGCCGGCGGAGTGCCAAAATGGCGCAAGCAATTATTATTGTGTGATGACGTCATGTGAAATAGACCAATACTTCGACCATGCATCATACGCCTGTACGCCTACATAAAGAGGTAAATGAAACTCTTATCAACATTGAATTAGTACGAAAATGAAAGTAAAGCCCACCACAAAAACATGATCTTCTGGGGCCGACAAATGTTGTTCTTCGTGAACCCGTTGAATCGTTGAGAACTCGCCAAGTTGTGCTCTCTTATTGTCCATTCTTGGAATCTTTGTTCTGAGGACCACATCGGCCGAGTAACCGTCTGTTCACGCAGATGACAGCAGTTCACCACCCTCAGGCAATAATGCTTTTCACTGCGGCCGTCACCCGTAAAATTTGAAGTCTGGCATTTCCCCCCGTATCAACATTTTGAATTTGACAAACAAGATGGATTTCAATATTGTCTCTATAATGTGACGTCAACGGAGGTTTTGAATTAGTTGGGTGGTAGCTATTTCACGGTCCATTCAAGCTTCTACGGGACTCACTGCTTCCTTTACGCAACAAAAATTTCCTGACAGTCACATTGGAGTTCTTGCTGTGTTGGTGTAAGCCAATAGCTCGATGCTTCAAGATGGTTCACGACGTATACCGTATTGTTCATTAAAGATACAGCATTCCACTCCATGGGGTCACTTTGATGAGTTCCGCATGTTAGGGCAAGATTTAACACACAACGCAACTTATCTTTTCCGGTGAATCACTGAAGTCGATTTTGCATTTTATCAGTAGCGTGCATAACATCTTGAGACGAAAAACTCGTACCAAAGTCAAGTCGACCAAAAACACAATGGTGTGTGACACCTCCTACCTGACGATCACTTTGCCAGTGCTAAGCCTAAGCCGCGGTGAAATTGGCTGAAGACCACATGTGTCGATCGTTCCCGGTCAACTAACTATTCATTGACCACTGATACCTTCATGAAATGAAATCTTTTCACCTGTGCCAAAACCGCCTGGCGTTTTAACACCTCAAATGACACTTCGCCGCACGTCTAATACCTTAGCAACGCCACACAGCGGAGAATGCGGCCTGACATGCGATTTTAACAAGTTGTCCGTCCTTCGCTCGTTCACGGTAGAGTTAATCATGAACCCCCTTGTTTACATAAAGATATCAACTTCAACTCGATCTTTTTAGAGGAAATGGAGTCATTAGGAGTTGAGTATAGGTCATTATGAATCTAGTTATTGTTCTGGGAATATGGTCAACTCAAAAGCTAGTCGCCTGAGATGTCCACATTATTCGTGTATGACAAAAACGAGCACAGTATTATTCGAAACGTCGAGACCCAACATCATCTCAAACCCGGTTTTTCTCAGTAAGAGATTACAATGCACTCTAAATCTCCCGGGTCAGAATTGACCCAGATTCCGTCTCCCAAAGGGGACTGACCCATTTCTGTGTCAGGATGACCTGTAAAGTGGTTAAAAATTGGGAATTTAACTCGGATTTGGCGTCAGTTTGACACATTTCTTTGTCATTTTGACACAGATTCTGGATCATACTGACCCACAAATGGGTCAACCTGACCCATTTCCGAATCCGGGTCAATTGTGACCCGGGAGCTTTCAGAGTGTGTACCTAGTAATTCATATTTGTCAACCGCAAACAAAAGTTACACTAATTTTATTTTCTTCATCGTACACTATGCTTCGAATCTACACTTGAAAAATGGCGATATTAATAATTATGAACAGTTTCGACTTTCCATTTGTTCTTGGTTAAGCCACCATTGATTTGGGTGAAAACAAAATGGCTACCCATTGACAGAAGACTTTGGTGAAGGAGATTTATTTCAATTATTTATTTATTAAATCATATCTATATACAGGATACATAAGGCTTACATTATGGTCCTGTTAAAATAGATGGGAAAAATTGGGTAGAAAACACAAAATTTGACTAAAGCGGGATTTGAACCTGCAATCCCGGCTTAATGTACGGCCGGTCAGCCAACTGAGCTATCCGGCCCTAGTGTTGACAGTTTCCCTAGTCATATCTTTGTCCGGGGGTGCCAGTCAGAAGCCAAAAATAGATAAGGTATAACAGTTTTAAAAACAAGAAAAAAAAAGATAATAAAAAAACCACAAGAAGCACAATTACCGATGTCCCTATACGCTACCTTCCCATTCCCCTCACTAATCATAATATTTATAATTCATTGTACGTCTATATGCAAAGCACGACTGGCGTAGCTACCGTAATAATAACGTCTGGTCGTGAATGACTATAACTTACTCTTTTATTGCTCTCTCGTTTCCTTGAGGTTTTAATGGTTGCTGTATAATTCATACTGAAAGTCCGTAATGTGCTTGCGTGTCTAAATAATTACTCGCGTTTGGTTCCTCCAGTAATTCAGAAGCTATCAACTGTCACCATAGAACAATCAGAAAAAGTGATATCTTACAATATTTATTTATAACCCACCCGGATGTTCATTGGTCTGGGTTTAAAATTTTACTTCGTCGAAAAGAAAATCATAATGTGGCCTAAGCGTTTTAAGCAGGCTCTGCAAACGTATCTATTATGAACAATGACGAACACGATTAACTGCATTCTTTGGTTAATTTCTTAGCCACTGTTCATTAATGTGTAACCGTCTTTGATGAGTAATAGCGCATTATAAATACATTTATTGTATTATATTTTACTGTATTGTTTCAGAGAGAAACGATAATATAACCTGATGATTCGAAAACATTTTTTGGGGTTCCTTTTTTTCTGTATTAACTTAAGCGATATCATAATCATTATTTCGGACTGAATTCCTGCAGACAAAATGAAAATATTCCATGGACCCTCACTTGATGAAGTGTCAATTTGCGCATAAACAACTCTAATACTAGGCAGTTTTAATAACATTCCAATAAGATCCTGAAGTGGGAGCAAAAATAGTTTGAACCCATAGAATAATATGCCTAAAACAGTATCTGTATACACAGGGAACCCGACTATCAATGTAAAATCACCACAGGTACGAGCACCATGGAAATAATTAAACTCAGTCTCAGAAAATAAAGGCATCGATCGTGGAAGGAGCACATGCAACGTTCTCATAATCTTACGACCTCGCCAACCCAACAATGGAGGTTGAAGCCACGTCACTGAAACCTTGATTACAGCGACTTTCGAGCGCCATCAATAATAATCTATACAAAGGAACAAAAATGGAAGGATATGGCTTCATACCTTGAACGACAGGCCTTGCTATATGTGTAACGATATGATCTATAAGCTAAAACCTGGTAACATGGAACCTATTTAGTTTGAATTGATATTGATCGTTTTTAGACAATTTTTTTTTCACTCTGAAGTAGTATAATTTTCATGAAAATAATCTATTTGATTTTCTGTGATAAAATATTATTACTGTTCAAAATAAAAAAAATATATATTCAATCGTCAAACTATCTTCAACATATTCCCATATTATGGGCCACAATGTCACAAAGCTATTCAGCGCGAAAAAAAACCGCTTTAGCCTACTGCAAAGCATCAACTAGGAAGGTTCCAGTCACAGCAGTTGGAACTGAACTAATTATAGGATACGTTCCTGCTAAGCACACGATAGCCTTTCCCAAGCCAAGGTTAAGGCCGTGTCAGAATCGTCGGCTTATACGGCTACGGCTAAGGCTGCATCTCCGCGTAATCTAGCGTTGAAGTATAGGACGCCCATAGTAAAAACCTTTATCAACAGCAGTAGCCGTAGCCGTCAACTCGGATACGGCTTTAAACTCCGGCTCTGGCTATTTTTGGGAGTAAAGTGTATACATTATTATCAATATCATGAGCTCAGAGCTGCAGCCTAAGCCTATATGTTCTGAAAAGACCCTTTGTGTGCTTATCATTGCATCAGTTGTTTAATATTGTGTACTGGTACATTCTAGTCTCTAAAATTAATTGCTCAATCAGTCTTTGTCTTTACACAAGAAAGTAGAAAGTACTGAAGCGTCTGACATATACAGACTTTGGGAATTTCATCAACGATATACCGCTGGCAACCTTTCTCTTGCTCTTCAATCGGATGGTAGCTCTAATCTTTCAAAACTATTTGAGTTATTTATCCTCCAAATTCCACGATGTCAATCGAACTGACAATTAGTGAGCTGCTTTGATATTCTATTAAAAAAACTTCAAGTTGCATGGCCAGATTTTCGCAGATATTTTTTTCGGATGTTTTTATTTGAACGAATTTTGACAGATGATGCTGTTTCAAAGACGAAAAATATACAACACTTCCGCACCACGGACAATGCCAAAATTATATGTACGTACAAGTAAATGTTTGTACGTACAAGTACATGTTTGTACATTGCTGATGGGCGTAAATTAACGTTGGGAACCCGACAACAATTCATGTTTTGTTTTTAATTAACTACCACTTGTCATTGGCGGATTTCTTCGTGCAATACCTTAAATGAAAGCTTATAACTTTCTCGAATCTATCAAAATAGCTATTGAAAATTTAAATCGAAATTTACGGGTCAAATCGGCCAAAAATGGCGACAGTTGGCGAACATTGTTTCATGTCTTTAGAAATGCAGATATATTGAGTGTTAACTCCATAAAATCATTATTGTATATGGTGAACCATAAAGGTCTAGTAAATATTTAAACACGATTAAAAAAGGCTAAATGAACGAGCTTTTTATGAGACTGAAATTGAAAATCACCTTCAGGCAGGCTAACTGCGCATAAAGCCTTGCACTGCAACTTCCTGCATGTAATTCATACCGCCACACCAATTATTTATTTACAACCCGTCATAGATTCTATACCATTTAGGTCGTTTAGAATACAGAAGCATGCACGCGTACAAGGGCAATGGGGTCGTTATAAGGAAAATTAATAGCACTTTGGTGTTCTTTTACTACACATATTTTCTGATATAACGTGTTTGCTACACATATTTTCTGATATAACGTGTTTGCTACACACATCTTCTGATAAAACGTGTTTGGAACTCAGAGACAAACCTTGCGTGGCCTAAATAACAATTTGCTAGAAATAGTTTTGCTTGGACACGAATGCGTGCTAAAACATTACATTGTCTACTATTTAAAAAAAAAAAAAAAAAAAAAAAAAAGCTTTTTAAACATAAATTTATGGGTTTTTTTAAGTCTTGCTAAACAATTTTTGTTGAAACACTATTTTACTAAAACTGTCCGATTAGGTGCGATCGAATATTTAACGGTTAAAAATGTATTTTTGAGATTATAGGTGACTGTTTTGTAATTGTTTAAATACAATTCCTTAAACAAAAGGCACGTCATAACAAGACAGGGGAATACATTGTTTACTTTTTTCTCTTTCAAAGAGAACGTATTATTGTAGTATTATTGTAGAGAACTTTAAGAGCTGTTCAACAATAAGCTCCCGTCTTCAAGAGAAAAAAAGAAGAGTGGTCAAATACAGAGCAGAAAACATCAGTGGCATGCTGAATAACATCTTCGTGTCTGGTGGAATGTTGGTTTAATTTGTTTTCCCCGGTTTACTCAATCGCGTCCCAGCCGGTGCTTGCCATGCTCGTATTCCGCCCCGGGAAAAGTTTCCTTTTCTGTCGAATCTTATTATTGATACCTTGCATAAATTAAACCCAAAATGCGTTGATTATTTTAGTCTGCGCCTCATCTTCCCCCCGGTATGAAGATAAAAAAAAATTGAGGAGGATTTTGACGGATGTTAATCCTGATTAAAAGGCTTATTATATGACTTTGCCAACCGATGCATTATTGATGAGTTAATGTTATCTAAAAAGGCACCGTGTGTATGGAGACATTGCCAACTGACAGACAGCAGTTTCAAACAGAGTGCACTTTTTGCAGTAAAGTGCAACCCCACGTCCTTTGATGCATACGAGCTATCCCAGGATATTCCTCGAGATGGCATTTTATTTTCAAAGCGCTCCTAAATGAAAGCCGTATGCCGTATTGGTTCTTAACGACACCGGTTTATATCTGCAGGCTACGCGTGGGTAAATCAGTTGTGAAGTTGGAAGTCAAGTACATTTCCATGACCACATCAGCACCCGGTTTGCTGAACTATACAGCTATACATTTTCCGAAAAGACAAAAAACCTAGAACAGTGAATTCGAGCATGTCTGAAAACCAAAACAAGCATGTTCAGAACTTTGTTTGTAGATGAGACGTGTGTATAGCATTGTGATCGGAGGCCTTGGTTTACACTGACTTGTGACAACGCTACAGAGCAGCAAAGTTACTGCCTCGCTTATGTGGGGCTACATTATGGGCCGGGCTGTGTGAAAGGGGCGACATTAAGGGCTTGTGTCACACATAGAAAACAATTATATAAAGGGTTTCATGCATATTCATAGGCTTTACAAACCCTACCCGTCCTGGTTGCTGGTATAAATTATGCGCCCCGCTACATGGCTGTACAGTTCAGTTTAAGTTGATATAATGGTTGGGTTACGTTTTAGAAAATATCTATTTTAAAAGTTGGTTTATGGTTTGAGTTCGGGACTACATTATGGGGAAGGGGCTACCGTTTGATACAATGTTGACAGCAGACTACACGTACTTACGGTTAAAGGGAGACGTTAAAGGAACGTTTTCATTGCAGATCTTGCATTGTGGGTAGCTTCAATAATTGTAAATGTGACAGCCAGAAACGGTTCTGTTATCTTTCTCAGACAACAAAATTCCTTCGGTAAATCGAGCGATGTAGCAATTACTTTCAGCTTCATGCCGATTCTACGTACACATTAGCAGGTCACTCGTCAGTTTAAAGCTCACCAAAGGACACCAAATACGAACGACATCTGATGCAGCCGAATCAGAAAAGACTACACACCGTGGGATCTTATCCTCTGCTCTGCTGTATCAACCAACTACACAAAAATCCTTATCCCGGTTGAAAAGGATTGTCTCGACTTCCCATGGGGCCGGGCTATTGACGTATACCATGCATGTTTTTTTGTGTGTGCTTTTTTTATAGAAAGAATGATATTTATAGGAGGAAAAGCAGCCATCGTGTCTTGGTTGAGCCTGGCAGATAAAGGGACTATCTTTAATTCAACAGAGTAAGACTATATTTTTGATGTTAATAAATCAGGGTAAACCTGAAACACCTTAGGGTCCAGAAAGAGTCAATTCTGATGAAGTATCAACACGACGTAATGTGTTATTTTATTGTGATGAGTCTTAGGCAGAATAAGGAAAAGGTAAACGTGATTGGCATCAACTGGTGATAGCTTTGCAGATTTCCAAATATTAAAAACAATGATACCTTTCGTGACATATTTGATAGGTCATACTAGTTTTTAGTAGAGTTAATATGGCAAGTTATACAATTCGAAACATATATAGGCCTCGTGGTCAGGTGAATTAACCGACGATGGTTTTTCGTATTTTTTTTTATTCAGTCTGTTAAAAATATTATATTTATACCTTTGTGACATTCTCGGCACTTGGTTTGACTTAAACGTTATGGTTTTAGTTAGACAACTCGACACATGATGGAAAAATGCTCGACAATGGAACGAGCGCCATTTGATTCTGGCACAGCATGCTGTATTACTAATAGGCCCTTTTCGAAAGCACGGTTTGGACTTCAGCTCCGGCTTCAGGCTCCGCCAGTTATTTTGAAAACTTGAGCTTTCGATACGGACCTTCAAACAAAGTTAACAGACGGAGCGTAAGCCGGGGCCGGAGCCAGGGCCGTGGTTTCGAAGCCGGGTTTTCGAAAAGGCCATGGGCCAATGTAAAACTATCCAAAGCAATATAATATACTCTCACCTATACGGTCCGCGGTTTCTGCTTCCTGTGCTATGTCATTTGTACTGAAAAACACACACACCATCACGACTTCGTTGGCTATATAATGAGTCAGAAAATAAACGCAAATGGTCGCTTGGGCATAAATAATTGATGCTGATTCAAATAACGGCGTACAGGAATGTGGAAATTATAATTATGAAGAGTCAATACGAGGACCCTGAGTTTTATAATTTAAATTAAACAAACTTAGCGTTCACGTAATGTAGGCGTCCCCCAAAAATAATTGGGCTTATAATTCGAGACTTACAGTAATGATACAATCAATGTTTATTTTATCTGTTTAAAGAGAGTCCGTTACATCTCCTCCCTGTGTTCAGTCCCTTAATTTAAATAACTTTGCAATTTTTTGTGTTCTTAAATAAGAAAATAAATGTATAACAGTTCGATATCCGCTTACAGTCTTCATTTTACCACAGGTACACTGCTCGACATTGTGGAACCAAGTCTGGGTTTAAATTACATTGATTCAGATGGAAGAAAAACAAGATGGCTGCATCACATTGCAGGTCTGTAACTTTAAAAGAAAAATGACTCAATTCTCACTCTCTCTATTATTACGAAGCCAAAATAATATGCTTTATCCACGAAGCAACTATGAAATAAACTGGTTGTGGTACCCATGCTGCTGATTACAAGATTCGTACTGGCCTCCCATCACCGCTGGCCACGCTCGGTGGTCTAGTGGTTAATAAAGGTTTGGTGAATTACTGAGTATTTATGTTTTTATTTTACACCTTATAAATATCATACAATAATTCAGTTGGGAAAAAAAACCATGTTGTGCCTTCCTGTATATTTCCACATGATTTATTTTCATTAAAAGGGATTGTCTTCAGGGAACGCCCACAAAAATAGGTCACTTGCTGACACGGCATGGATTCCTCCTGTGACGTCATCATTAAATAACATATTCATGAGCTATTCCAGAGGACAATGGGACGAGGTCCGCCAAAGGCATGACAAATGTGTGTGTTCTGCTTATTCAAAAATCCCCTTGTGAATATACATTGTGTAATGTATCTGACGTCATAAGCCACGTCAGTCAGTGACCTATTTATGGTGGCGTTCCTGACGACTGTTATTTTATGTAAAAATATACAGAAAAGGTCAACACGTTTTTTTCAAAGTGATTTGTATAATAATTATCAGGTGTAAAATAAAAACATCGATACTTACTAATTCACCAAACCTCTCTTGACGTCTGCTCTAGAATGTTGGGTCGTGGGTTCGAATCCCACCGGAGTATAGTATGCCTGTGGATTTTTCCCCGCAGGGCACGGGGAAGCACCAGTGGCGTAGTGTAAAACCAAAATAAGATTCTTCATCCTAGATGCAATTATTACATCAAATACAATAGTCTTACTTTTTAAATCAAGAAATAAAAAAGGAGAGGAAATCTCCGTAAAATTTGACCAAAATTGAAATAGCCCTTCTAATTAGGGTACCTTATAGGAAGACTCCACATTATTGATGAGTGAGTTTTCCCTTAAGATCATTTGATGATATCATTTAATTGTGTCTCCATTTCGTTACAGGTGCACCGACGATGCACAGACAATATAATTATTTCTTCACCTCCTGTGGGACCTGAATTAAATTTACTATTAGCCAAGGACGACTGCTAGCTACACTAGACGCTTCAAGGCCAAGACGGCTAAAGTCACACAGTATTGGATTATGCTCGACAAAAATGACCATGAAATTATAAATCAAAACTAAAAGCAATCCCAAGATGCATTCAATTCTTTTTGGTACAACGGGCAGACCATAGATGTCGAGGAAGACTTGGGGTTCATTTGCCTTTATACTGCCCCGTAAATATATCAAAATCTTCCCAAAAGCCTTTTCTATAAAACGAAAAAAGTGCCCCTAAGCCCATCGGCTATACTGAAACTCCAGGTTTACCGTTTCACCATTACTGTACAGCCTGTATACAATTGAGACGAACGACCAGTATCTACCCCGCGAAATGAAAATTTCGATTTTTCAATTGATTTTAATAAGAGAAAGCAATTTGGTGCATATTTGTTGCCAGGTTACATGGCTTTTGTTTTTACAATATTATGATAAAATCATAAATATCTCATATTAGGAAACAATCAGGTTGTAAGAGGTTGAGCCATGCTAGATAAATACCACACAACAAATGAAATAAATTACCAGAGATATTTTATTGTCATGACATTTTCCCTAACGCGATACACAGATATTGATGGACATTAATAATAGTCAGACCTTTCTCAGGGGGCCAGCCTATACGTTTACGCCCCCAAATACATATTAACTCCTTGAACTGACGTCACTCACGGCTACTGTCCGCCACGCTCGCCATTTTGGGAGTTAGTTTGCACGTAAGAATAGACCTTACGCACATGACGTCATTTTAGTTGGGCGCCCTCGGCTCGCAGTCAAAAGAAGGTAGCTCATTGGCCAATCCTGTGCTCCGCGCGTACATAGGCCCTTTTCGAATCCACGGCTTCGGCTTTGGATTCGGCTTCAGGCTCCGTCTTCTCGTCTGAAGCCCTGAGCGCGTCCGCAAAGCACGCGCAATTGTCAAAACAACTGTGGGGCCAAGCTAGCCTGAGCGTAAATTCATAAGTTTCTGAGAACTTTGCATATCCTAATCATCTCTCTATAAATTTGTGAGTAAATTAATCACGAATTGTTTTCTTGTTACAATTCGAGAAACGTAAATTGTTTCTTTGTGTTTTATTTGGAAACCTCGGCTTTGACTCAGGCTTCGGTTTGTGCTTAGACTCCGTCAGACAATTTGAAAATGTGCGTTTCTGGTGCGGAGCTTCAATTTCAAACAGTCAGACGGTGTCGCAGGCAAAGACGAAGCCCTGGTTTCGAAAATGCCCTATGCTGATGTTCCACCTTCGACCACGCACAGACATCCTGCTCCATACCTCATGTACAATGTTAGTCTCTCCCTCAAGGAAGAGTATTAGTTATACGAGCAAAAAAGCCTGACCTCGAGTTAGACGAAAGGCATTCGTGCTAGTCTACCTACCTCTCCCACAAATAAAGGAGGCATGCGAATTGCGTTGAATGAGCGGCATGATAGCCTCCCCTCAAGCAACGGGCGGTTGCTTTGGGTCTCAGTCTGTCCTCAAGTAAATTGAAGTGATGAGTTGTTAGACGCAAGACGTCAGGTTAGTCTCTTTTCAAGTGAGTCAAGAGGCATATAATGTACAGGCAGAGGCAAGGGACTAGTCTCTCCTCAAGCGGTATTGCCGCATTCTCATGGGGAAAAGTCTCAGACAGGGCATGAGATTGTCAAAGTATTAGTGTTCATATAACATCTTACGAGGTGGAAAAACCTCCATCATGGATTTGTTTGCATTCAAAATCTAAAACAAAGCCATCCAGTGACCCGTGAGGTATCAAAGAATTGTCAATCATAATGTAAAATCACAAAATTGTTCGGGAAATTATTGTTCCTTTTCGACTCCGCTGTAAGGGGTACTTCTAGCCAAGGATGTTCCCCACAAACCATCCTTGATATTTTTTTATTACCCCCCCCCCCGCCAAAAAAAAAACAAAAAAAAAACGCCCCGTGGCAGAGGCTACCAGTGTCATGTTACATCATGTATGCCGTATATTTATAAATAAACATGATAGCAACAGCATTTCAGAATATGTAAAACTTTGTAATTTATCAAAATACAGCGCGCGACTTCCTTTGAATGCATAATAATAGAGGAAAGGCGGGTGATATACAGCACTTGCATGGGGAATTGTGACTATAAAAAACCAAGTCACGATCAAAAAAGGCGTTCGCGAAACGCCGTACCACATCCAAGGGAAGAAGGGTAAATATTATTCCATGTTTAGCCCTTTTCCATCCAATCTATTTCGGACGGGAAATGATTGCTATATGTAAAAGAAGCTGGATTGTGTCCGGCAGGCGCTGGAATTTGACTGCTTGAGCTCACCGTCACAAGACAAGTGTGGGGATATGAAGCGACACTCCGTGGTTGTTGAAAGCCGGCTGTACGAACCCCCCAAGGACCTCGGTGTCCCCCCCCTCCGGGGATGAGAACAGAAAGGGTTCACGGTTGGGAAAACAGGTCAGAGATGTGCAAAACAAATAGAACGGCTGCTTTTTAAATAATGGTATGCTTTGTTATACTGCTCTTGATACAAAAGTATCCGACTGTATGAAGGGAAAAAGGCATTAGTGACATTTTGAGTTGGGCAAGCTGCCATGATGATTTCAAACATGGCAGGTTGACAAACTGAAAGCCCGTGAATACACAAAGACTGAGTCCGTCCATTTTGCCTCAAGTTATTATTTGATATTTTAACGTGGACGTGGGTGATTCCGAAGAAATTGATTTACTGAAGAGGTTTCAGCCGAGTTAATGCATTTTGTAATTAACAGCTTTCCTTGATTTTTGTGAAAAACAAAATCATTGCTTTGTGTAAAAAAAAAAAAAAAAAGAAAAGAAAAGAAAGAAAATAGAGTGGACAAGTCGTCGAATAACATCGATTGTACCGTGTTAATGGTTGTTTTCGTACATTGTTTTCAAGTGACTTTAATTAAAGTCTAAAATTGGACTGTGGTTCGAGTATTCGACAAGTACTTTTCCTTTTTGAGGGGAGAAATCTTGCGTAAGTGCGTACAACGAGTTTAATGTAACTGCCTACCATTGAGAGACTTTACCCTAGTGTGGGCCCTGTGTGAGCTTGTGACGTCATTATGCAAGAGGTTTATAATGAGCGCAATGATGCAGTAATGACCTGACAATATCTACGTCGTGTTCCTTACCGTGTAGATAGCAATCACCAAAACTGATTACCAGGGTCCAGACTATTGTTTTCTAGCCTCGTTTTGGATTAGATCGGTTCGAATGGAAGAAAAACAAGATGGTTGTACCATGGAGGTAGTTCTACCAGGAAAAAATGTCTATGGAAAAAGCGCTATAGATAATGCCTATATAGTCTTGAACATTGCTTTGACTTAATCTATTGTACGGATAGACTGGTTTACGACTATATGGCTAGCTTAAACATCGCCGCACCACAAACGCCACCTGCATCCATATTCAAAAATGCGACATTCTACCTTCAACTAAAGATAACGGTCTGGTGGTGGCTAGATCACTAAGTTTGTTTGAAACACACAAACCAATAGAAATACATAGTAACCATGACATCAGCAGCCTTTAGTAAACATACCCAATAGGGGAACCATTTCGTGATATAGTCTGGTACCGATGTACACGCATCAATCATTCATTTCATATTGTCCGGGACTTCTTCGCGTTATTCAATATTGTTCTTTATAACATTACTATACACTTAATACACTCGTAAGAACTGCACAATGCCTTAAAGGGTGAGATACTAATGTGTTGAAACAGTGTTCACAAGTAAGCATACTTGCATGCCTTATCCCGTATGAATCGAACCAGCGAGATCCAAGCTGATACCGGGTTGGAAGCGCGAGAAGCTCAAGGGCAACCGTGTCTTATCGAATGGGTCCGCGGGCACGCTCCCCGGAGACGACTCGACATAGCATCAAACACTTCATGCAATTCAAATGGCATTTGGAAAGAGGCCGTGGATTTGGCTGATTATGTACACAGAGTTGCAAATACAGGGAAAAGGAGGACCCGGCCAGCCTCGCAGGTGGATTGCGTGGCAGGGGATATTTTTTTGTAGGTCGTGGCATAGTTTTTACTTAATTGAGTCATTTGGCATAAAGCTGTTCCACGAACTGGCCAACTTGTTTTCACTATAGACTCGCGGCATTTAACATTTCACTCGGTTCAAAATAAAGATTAAAATTTGAAGAAACATTCCACTCGTTTAAACTTGAAAGGAAGATTTGAATCGTTCATGTTTTACTGTGTGCAAGTCTTACTCGTCTTGTATAATTGGAATGCTCAATTAAGGGCCCTGTTGAGGTAACCGACCGTATGACGTCATAAACCGCGTGGTCATGTAAAAATGCCTTCTGTTATACTTCTATTATGAAGTGCACATGTATTTATGTCTATTTTATGCCATGGGCGCAGAGTCCAACTCAATGCCACACAACGAGTGTTCAGTCAACTCTGTATGTATATTCAATGGTGTCGCAATGGTTTTAATCAACCGATTCTGGCGTGTACACTGTAGGTCATTAAATGAAAAAAGTACATCACTGTTTTTGTTAGAGTAGATTCACTCACATCATCTATATCGTCGGCTCAGAACTATAAGGTCATTAACTTCCGTAATCGACAAAAGGTCATTAACGTTTCCAAACTAAAAAACAGTAAATAAGATTTCAAAATTAAAAACTAATGGTTTGTCTATCCAAAAAGTAGTTTAGAATAACAGGTTAAACTAATTTTTGGATAGACAAACATTAGTTTTTGATTTTAAAATCTTATTTACTGTTTTTTTAGTTTGGAAATGTTAATGACCTTTTGTCGATTACGGAAGTTAATGACCTTATAGTTCTGAGCCGACGATATATTCTTCATTAAATACACCAACCAAACAACCTGAGTGAAATTTAAAGGGGGGGGGGACGGTCCTTGCTATCAGCGATTTTGTGCACGCTCGTACCCGGCTAACAGACCATGTGACCTGTGACATCACATGTTTACAAAAGAGCCACAGAGCCTGGACTCCCTGCAGGCATGATTTGTACACAGCCCAAAATGGAAGAAAACAAAATCTTACACTTTATGGAGATTTCACTGTCTGATTTGTATCAACTTTTATACAAAGAAATGGAGCACATCTCAAAACTTGTTCAGCTATAATTTTTATAACTCTTGAATTTAAATGGTAAGTATGACACAAAAATGTCCAACATGAACAGCATCGTATCTTGCATGCCAGAAAGGCCCTGGAATGAACTAGGTCACTCTTTTTGTAAACACAGTTTACAAGGGCTGTTCTGAATGTGGCAATCGAAACAAGCAACAGTCATTGTTTGTTCTTCAAATACTATTTCCTGCTATTGACACTGTGTCAGACGAAAATATATCTCCGTAGATGATTGGTACCGGTATAAACTGTATAGCGTAACTATCATGATAGTGAAATTGTGTTTTTCGATAATTACTTTTCCCGTAATTTGTCTTCATCTATATGCTAAATATAGACTTTCACGGCACGTTGTTTTAATTCTCCCATTAAAAACAAATGCAGGCAACCAACATAAACTAGTCTTGACCCAATTGTATAATGACTATGATAGGTGCTATTGCAAAGAGGGCCAAAATGGCGGTTGTAAGGCTCTATTGGCGTTATTTTAAATACAGATCACCTGCGCGTCTTAATGCTACTTTCAAAGAGTGTTATCTTTGTAAGTAACCAAATAAAATGTTCTATTTTAAACCCAGTTCTTTTCTATAGTACCTTCTTTTTAAATATAGTTTAGTAATATTCTCTGAAAAGACTCGAGTGATTCGCATGTTGGGAGCAGTTGCAGCGGGCAATTTAGTTTCATTCGAAGTACTAGCACTACACGTGGGAGCCTGAGGTTCTCAAAAAAATGTTTGAATACACGAGTGACTCGCAAGGTATGTTGTCTCAACTTGTTAACGACACGTCGGCATTGTTAACGCATTATGAACTGCAATGGGCTTCTAGACATAACGCTGAAGGTGAACTACGACGGAGATTTTCTGTCTTTGACGAGCTTCACTGCATATGAATCAATATAAACATCAAATCAATGAACCGTGGAAGTTTCAGGTCATTGCGTTTGGCTGTATAACAACAAAATACACTTGAAACATGAGGATTGGTCGAGCGGTTAACTTATGGCTTACTCTTTTATTAAAGACGCAGAATCTTGCTGGCTTGTAGAGTAGTATATTTACTCATATCCTCTGGTTTTCAATGTACCATCAATCAACATGTGAACATTAAATTGAATTCGGTGGCCACGTTTAAGACAAAACAAAATACATCGGCTCATTGTCATGGATATTGAGCCCGTTCACACCAGGCTTGTTTCAATTTCGGCAGTCGGAATAAGCGAATGTGTTTTGTTTGGGTCTCCAAATGCTATTTCCTTGTCTTTGACTGTTATTCAGACGAAAATATTTCTCTTGCGGATTGGTACTGGTATGAACTTTAGAATCAGTGAGCTTTCAGATGGAAATATTTCTCTGGAGGATTGGTACTGGTATGAACTTTAAATCAGTGAGCTTTCAGATGGAAATATTTCTCTGGAGGATTGGCACTGGTATGAACTTTAGAATCAAAGAGCTTTCAGACGGAAATATTTTAAAATATTTTTAATTTTGTAATGACTAATCCCGTCCCTGTCTTTAAATATCTAGATTTTGCTTCATCAATCATGTTTTGCATAAACTTTACATCGATATTCAAAACCGAATTACATAAACACTGTGATAATAAATACTTTATTGGGATATCATTGGCAAAGACTGGCCATGCATGATGTAATCTTTGACGTCATCAACAAAAGCTGATAGGATTTCCGTTATGGCATAACCGGCGTGAAAGACCAAAAAATTCATAATAATAAATACAATAAAAATAAAATCACCAACCAAACAACACACTGAGATGTTTAATTCTTCATGTTCATGAATTAACAATCATCTTCGAATTCAAGGGTACTGCATTCACACCTCTCATGTCATGTGTTAGCAACAGCTGCGTCCTAGCACTAGGATTGTTATAAAAATACTAATATTAGATAGAACTGCAATCGCAATTAGAAAATGTTAAAATATCGGTGCTACTTGGAAACGACCACACTCGCTGCACATTGTGTTCCACTCAATCATCAACTTTGACATAATAACAATTTTTAAAAAATGACTACAAAACAAAGAGATGGCAAGTATTTAGTAAAAAACCTAATATGACAAATCCGACAGTATCAAAGGAGATGTACTTACGCTGACCGTTCCCTGCTAAGAAGAACATGTGTTAAAAAGACACCCACTAGCGGCCACCATGCAGTTGGTGTAATTTACAAAACGTGCTCGATTCCTTCCCACTATTGAGAACGTTGATATAGCGAAATGCTATCAGCAGAGTCGAGCTATATCAGGATTCCCATATCAGTGTCGCTGTCACTGTCACAATCCCAGCGAAATTGACGGCTGCAAATTGATAACTCGTTGGATATGGCTTAGCTGTCGTTGCGCAAACAACACGCAACGGCACAATCTACCGGTTTTGGCGCACTATATACACTCCGTATCAATGCCTGTCATTTGAATACATTTGGCCAACATCCCACACAGTGAAGGTGAATTTGGAGGTACCATTCGGTGTCGAAAGACAGTCTTGTTTCGAGGAGTATCGTGGGAGACCATCTATCCATACACAGTCAGGAAGCATAGGCCTGCAATGGATACGGAAAAAACTAACCCGACGGCTTTATCATGTCGTTAATAACCAGATCTACTGCCTCAATGTTCACGTCTCGGTCGATGTGTGTTATCAACAAACTTAATTGAGCTATGGGCATAGTATATACTCCATCCACTCCACTCCTACACAGGCCACTGACCCCACGTCACCGGTAAAGCTCCGTGGTTGAGTACTTCAAAACATCTCTTAAGTTCCGGAGGTCGTGGGTTCAAGTCTCCATTTAGTTAATTGTGGATTATTTTACCGCCGGCAATTCAAGTACACTTTTAGCTGCGAGACTCCGAGCGACAAGGGATCCACATTGTTTCATCAATTGTTTTGTTCAATTGTAAAAATTGTTCAGCTTTTCCGACGCAAGAGAGAGAGAGGTTTCCTCTTTTTTTCCCTCTTTTTAATTTTTTTATTTAAAACATAACAAATTCAATCCTGGTTCAACGACCCGTAGGCTTAAGTCTTTCCTACGTGTTTTATACACAATATTTCTTTTGTGTCATTCTGTAATTTGTTCTATTACATTATAGCGAATACAAGAAAAGCATCGGTGCTGCAATTTGTGAATTTATAATTTGATATAAGATATTTCCTTATCTTAACTGAAGATTTAAACACACAAGATAATGTTATAACATACAACGAAAGCGAGCATTACAATATTAGACACACAGATGGTTGTTATGACGATCTACAAGTACAAAAAGTGGGGGTAGGTAATACACAACTGCATCGGCTTCATATTCTGCTGAAGACAATGGTCGAAACGTCGAGGCGCTGGACAGTTGGCTCATTCCAGTCCACAATCCCTACGAACTGTTCAACGGTTTTTATCATAAACATTAAATATATAATGTCAACCTTCAACATTACCAGCCTGGTTTGCATCCACACCGTCGATGGTTCAAATCAATTTAGATGGCTGGTGGCTTATACTACAGTTGCTGAACTAATTATTGGAAAAAGACTCAGAGATACAATGTCGTTATTGCTAGTCTGGTGGTTACATCCTTTTTACTGTTCCTTGCACTGAATAGCAATTATTCATCTTTCAGAATTGCTTTCTTGTTCATGTTCTTTTAATTTTGAGAGTAGATCAAACAGTCGTCAGTGACAGATACACAGGACGGTGAGAGCGCGGCAACGCCTGACTGCCTCGACCGTTTGAAGTTGTTCCTTTTTTTCTCATCTGATGTTCCGTGAATCCCCTGGGACTTAAGATGCCCCGACCACGAGATAAGGAGTCAAAGAGCATAATTATTATGGAGATGCAATCCTGTGATATTGTATTTGTTTTTATATTGAAGACTGCAATCCTCCCTTGGTCTTTGCTGCAATATTAATTAGCTTTCTTCACCGCTCATTGCCACGGTAGAAATTCTTTGGCAGAAACGTCAGCCAGACCCTTTTGTACACACCTGCTGAGCGATGGTTTGACTTTGTCGTTAGAAAACACTGAATTCCCAAGTGTGGTGATGTGGGTCAGGTGAAACCAAGAGTGAAACTGTCTCGTGTAGACCAAGGTTTGATAGTCGTGTTGTACTTTTTTTTTTAATGCATACCCCTTCAACGATATTTTAAGCTACGAACTTCAAGGACATCAAGAAAGAACACCCATAGAAAGAACTACTCGAAACGTCGACAGCTTACTAATCCTACAATCTTAAAAAAGAAATCTCACTAACCAATATCTGACTCGGATCTCTGCATCTATTTGAACCATGCATTGTCTTAGAATTTGTTTCACTTATGCTTGCATAGATGTTATAAAATACCTGTACGGTTCTAATGACTCCCAAGTCAGAATTGACCTGGATTCCGGGTTCCAGGGGGCCTGACCCATTTCTGGGTCAGTTTGACCCGGAATTTGTGTCAAAGTGACCCAGAAATTTGTGTCAAAGTGACCCAGAATCCGAGTTAAGACCCAATGTTTTCTATTAACCCGTTTCTGGGTCAGCCTGACCCGGAAATGGGTCACGGCCCCTGGGATCCGGAATCCGGGTCAATTCTGAACCGGGAGTTTTAAGAGTTTTACCGGCACCTCTTAGTAGGACGTGCGATGTTAAGAGGAATGCATCAACATGCTTAAAGGATTGCGTCTAAGCTTGCCTTAATGTACGAGCAACATACATTACTGTACCAGGACGCACAGACACAAACAGACCAGAAGGCATGATGTTCTTTTAAACACTCTATACAGATTGTCTTTTTTACGGGCCGAGCTGATGGTCAATGCACCGTGCCGAGACGACACAGGCTCCCTCGACGATGGGAGACGCACCGCCAGATCACGGGGCTCCTAACACCTCAACAACTGATGTCTATCACTCCGTGAATGATTGGCACCAACTTGTGACACGTCACGTGACTGTTGACGGTACAGCACTCAAACCAATCGGCTCTAAAAGTCAAAATTAACAAGTATTTTATAACATACTTAGAGTGTTCAATACCAGATAATCGCCGAAGGGTTTGGAGTGGATGATGATATCTCTATCAGTAGCCGGATATAGTAGATAAAACTATAAGAACCTCAATATACCATGACTATATTTCTGATAAAATAAGATACCATCTTAACAATTACCACTACATAACTCTCTTAAAACTTGGACATTACTTTTAAAATGAACATTGTTTATTTTAAGTAAAACTATGTATTAGGAACTAAGATAGGCAGGCACGGATGCAGGCGTGGGAAGGGCAAGGGGCACGTGCCCCGGTAATATTTGGGGGGGGGGGAAAGAAAGAGGGAGAGAGAAGTCAGAAGGCAGGGTGGTGGACAACATTCTACAGTAAAAAATAATACCTGCTGTACAACTGCGCGTTTATTTGTGACAACTGCGAAGCCTGTTCCAAAATTCGACAGCATGCTACTGATTGTCTTCAACAGATAGTTCCACCCTTGAAAACTGTTGACCAGATTATACTTTCTGAAAGTCCCATTCCGAGTTTTGATTCTTTATTTTGTACACATCTTTCCACGTGCGAAGCTGAACACTACGGAGCTCCACAAGTGCCATACAACTTATCCAGAAAAAGACGACTTATCCTGATAATTTATATCACTGAGACGACTTACTGAAACTAAGAAGTCGACTTATCCTGATAATTTATGTCACTGAGACGACTTACTGAAACTAAGAAGTCGACTTATCCTGATAATTTATATCACTGAGACGACTTACTGAAACTAAGAAGTCGACTTATCCTGATAATCACTGAGACGACTTACTGAAACTAAGAAGTCGACTTATCCTGATAATCACCGAGACGACTTACTGAAACTAAGATGTCGACTTATCCTGATAATACTTTAGGAAGCGGCCTGTTATAACGGTTTCCTGTCGTATCATTTGGAATACACTGGTTCTTGTTCCCCAAAGAACCATCAGGATAAGTCGACTTGGACAGTCGACTTCTTAACTCCTGTAGATACGTCTATATTCTAAATCAGAATTGAGATTTTGTTTAATTAGAATTTAATGCCTTAATTAAAACGGATAGGAAATGCTAGTCTAACAAATCCGTCTGCAAGGAGTCAATGCAAACAATCTCATCCAATTCGGAAACTAAAGAAGACGAAGGTAAAGTCTTCTGATGTCAGTCAAGCGTAACATAATGAGGATACGACAGGATTTCATGTCGCTTCCTAAATTACCATTATGTTTCCGCGTGTGCTCGGGGTGTCGGGAAAGCACACCGCCAGCCCCGAATTTCGTCCTATAGGAATGGGGGCGTCTTTGGGGCTCCCAATCGATATGTCAGTCGCCGTCTCATAAAGAGTCTTTGCCGTCTCGTAAAGAGATTGATCATTTCACACAAACCTTGGTTTCCAAGCCAACGGCATAAAGTACGAAACTACATCAAGACTGCATAAAGCAGTCATCTGCAATACGTCTTTAAAAAATAACACCTGGCGGATGGGCATCACTTTAACCTGTCCTTAACTGTCTACAAAATGCTCCATTACAGGTTGAATGCCCATTGTGCCAACCCAACTTCTACGTTTCGTCGGGTGAAATCGAGATTGCCCTTATAAGTCTTACTGCCTGGCATGAAGCATGGAGATGTAACTCTCACAGATTAAACCTTGACTCTGGGCCGGGAGAAAGAAGTGACGTTCTTGAGAGCAAGGAACTCACTTACTGAAATTTCGAGCAGTTGACTCTATAATAGCTTCACTATACCTTGGTTTATTAAAGTGACGGTTATTTTTTAATTCCAATTGTGGATTTTAAAAAAAATGTGCAAGCAAACTAGAACCGCTTTTAAACGGGAGAACAGTGGACAATAGAGTAATTTTTTTTATAGTTAATAATGAGCTTGGCGCTCTGTGACTGAAAACATAACGTCCTATCCAAAATTGAGGGCGCCCTACACAACTCCCCTGCTTCACCCATCTTCATTTATGCTGGACTGATTCTTTGTACGTAGATGAACCAAAAAACACAAAATGGATAATCGTTTCATCAGTTTAAAAATCAAACTTCATAGAAAATCACATCCTTTACAAACATGACAAAATGGCGTAAAATAGTCGTTAGTGTACAAAAAACAAAACAAAAACAAAGACCCAATAACCCAACAAAAAACAAACAAACAAACAACCCAACAAACAAATAAATAAAAAAACAAACAACCCAACAAACAAACAAAACAAACAGATCCAAAATGGCTAATCTATTGCGTTTAGAAAAAGATCCTTATCTAGGGAACTTCTCAAAGAAAATTAAAGTTGTACAAAAAACACCCTCAGGCAGAAACAGAAACAGAAATCATGATTTTGTTTGTCAATGTTGTCCATTCCATTTCTGAGCTTCGAAAGACTCTGATGTGCACTTTTTAACCACGACTCATTGTCTCCAATTAAATATTCAACAAGGTAATTCCATTAGGCCACTGTACCCCGTCATCATAAATATACAATGGCATCCCATTAAGAAAAGATGAGCATAGCCTGGTTTCCAGTTAGTCAGGTCAACTCCCCCCACGGAGTTTCTACATCCACCGGAGCGTTGGCTCATCTCCCGCCCGTTTAATCAGTCGTTCTGACGGGGGAAGCTCCTGCTCCATTTCCGAGGGCCATGTTTTTCCACCCGCGGAGAAACAAGGGTAGTGATTTTAACGGGACATTCTGCTAGGATTAGACGCGTCACTCTTCAGTAAGTTTCTTCCCGGTCTTCTGGGAGATCGAGTCGAATGGAGTGCAACCTGAGACCTGGTAAGGCCGATTATAGTTGACAGTTGAAGCAATAGATGGGGGGGAGGAATGAGAGGGCGTGAGTCGCCAAGCTCGTGATCAGTTCACGATGGAAGCCAATTCCATGACCATATAGAAGACTAATCGATTTACAGAAACCTATAACGGCATCGTGGAATTTACTTTCGGAAACATGAGGTTTTCAGAAACAGTTTTTAAAAAACCACCGCAGTATTCCAAAAATGTGTGCACCAACACGGACTTTTAGGCAAGATGTTGAGAAAGACATGTTTCGGCACAAATCGCAGATAAAAATCAATTACCTGCTTGTTGGTAAGGATTAAGCAGTCAAATTTGAAATTCAGCCAACGTCCCTTTTTTGTTAATGTTATTTCTCCCACTATACTCATCAATATCTCCTTTCTCGGATAGTGCTGAATTATTTCATATCGTATCAGTGCAACCCATCTATAAGATCAAGAGTACTGGTCCATTTTTCGGTAATTATCCTCTATTTCAAAGATGCGAATATGTACTTACACAACAATAATAAAAAGTAAATACATTGACTTTGCTGGGCATTACTTAGTTACACCTCAATATTCTGCACTTTCCGTCAGCTCATGCGAAAAGTTCACGCAAAGCTGCAGCTTTTGGAAATTACGCATTGACAAAATATGCCCGAACCCAACTGGATGTTTTGAATAAGCCTGGCTGGATTCTAATCGCAGAGACAGTATACTGAAACACTTATAGGACTCTTGCATGTGTAAACAACAGAACATTCAACTGGGACGATTCCCACGAGCAAGGCTTGTGAGAAATTGCCAGGGCGCCATCTTGTGAGTACCCGCGTCCACAGCATGAACCATGGCTGACGTCTTGGGTGATACAGCAATGCACTCTTTCCAATTCAATTTGGATTATAATTGGAAAACCAGAACCTACCGTCTTAGTTACTCAGCATTGTTTAGAAACTGCGATTGATGAGGCCAGGGAGAGCAGGGAGGGGCGGGTATGGGTGGGAGGGGCATGGTGGGGTGGGGGGGGGGGGGCATTAGGATTATGGGAGACTTTGGTCCGTCGTCCTTTATCTAATGCTTTGGGACACCAGGAAGAAGCGGACGGATCAAGTCAATTTCCATTGCTTATGTAGTTCTGAGTTCTGTAGTCCGAATTTACTTGGGCAGAGGAGATGTGAATGACAAACATCCTTGTTTGAATCAAGTAGCTTGGCTAATGGCTGACTCCGCCCCTTGAAGCAAGCCAACAAAATGTCACAGCCTAAACCGTACTTCCATTACGTTCCAGGGTCTGTAGCTGAAGAATGTATTACACATTACAACTGTACCCTGAGAACGAGGTAGCTGTCCCCTATTCCCACGGCCCCCCTGCATGGAATCTTAACACCATGGAAACGTCTTCACCGTTGTTATCACACTACTCACAAGCCGGCATGGTGGGGGAAGGGGGGTGATAAAGAGTCTCGCTATGATTGGATTCACGATTATTTTACGCATAAATTGACGATTTGGTTTGTTTGTGCAGAGTGGGTAAACAGGCGAAATGGTGGTTCATGTGTATATACACGAAAACGCGAGTTGCAAAAACAAAGAAAGAAATCTCCATTTCGGAAGTACCCGAAAGACAGCTTGAAAACAAAACAAAGCATGCAGGTTTACCGAAACGGTATTTGGATGAATAACATCACAATGGTATTTTGTTATTATTTGAGACAGTGGTACGCCAAAGGATATGAATAACTAACATAATTTGAAAACTAAACCGTCTAACATAATATTACGGGTACACGTAGGCCTATCTAACATAACTTAACAATTTTTCCATATTCAATTTCAGGACACACATTCAAACTATCCTTTATAAATCAAATCATTTTAATACTGCTGACCTAACTGTGATAATCTTTTAATAAAGTCGTACGATTTGTGAAGCAGTTATCTTGAGTCGATGGGTTCAAAATGAAGCTATTGTTTGGAAAAAGACTGGTGCCCTTAAAAACGTATTTTATGAAACTCACGCGTGCAACTCATGCATCCAAATCTCAAAGTGTGTCAAGGGTCAAAACAAGGACACTTTACTTTTGTTGAACAGTTGTCCCGAAAACACGGATTTCTATTTTCAAAACAAACCTGGAAATCGCAATCATAATAGTCAATTGTCTTTAGTTTTTTTTTTTAAATAAACATAGTTCAACCTTCCTTTAAAACAATGTCTTTTAACAGCAGCTTTACGAAGGCCCTGTGTTTCAACTGGTCGCCCTTTTTAGTTGTTTTTGTAGGAAGAGTTGACACTAAAATAAATATGCTTGAAAGAACGTTTTCATGTCAACGTCCCGAGCTTGCGAAAACAAATCAAAGCTCAGATGACTTCAGAGGTGGAGTGAAATCAAAATGAAGGGTGGACGGAGATGGAACTGGCGCACGCTGGGGAATAATGATGGAAGATTAAATTTGGTCGTGTGAATAGAATCAGGCCAATAAACTCGCTAGAGGGCGTGCTTTATGCGAGGAAGGTTTTTTAAACGTCACACAGCAGTGTTATAAGCGATGATCATTCCGAATAATGGGCTGTTATTGCAAAGTTACTTAATAAACCCCTTACAATAACTGTCTATGAGGAAGACTTAAAAAGCTGAAACCCTACTGACTCGTGATGAGTTCGTTTCATTTCCAGGTCTTTAGGAAAGCATTTTCAGAGTCGAAATTCGAGGTCTTTCTCCTTTTGGCACATCTTGCAAATAGTGTACAATCATTTCTCAGCAATTACGTTTCTTGATGAATCGCTACGATGGAAGTATTCTGTAATTGGAAACAAGTCATACAATTCAGAAACAGTTTTCTCATTTTGCCTTCGAGTAATGATGTAATGCTAACATTGTTGATCTCGGATTTTACCGCTGTCTTGTACCCTAATATCAGCATTATATTTTTTTTATGTAAGATATTCACCGTGCAGAAATTTATGTCTTGCATAAGGAGCAGTAACTGCAGCCATAATATCACCGGCCAAAACAATCCCTCGAACAATTGTAAATTACGTTGTACAAAACGAAAATACATAATACTACGAACTCGTACACACTTTAAAAGCCTAGCGGGATCTAGGTACACGTAATAAGAGCATCATAAACCGCTAATTTCTACAGCTGGATAAAAAAAATAATTGAACCGTTACAAAAAAATTATTTGACAACAGCACGAAGGTGGCAGTCGACTCTCGGCATTGTCTCCTTCCATCGACATTTTTTTTTTTTTTTTTAAAGACGGGGGGAAAGACACATTGATCGCGCTGTGAGGTAAATCGTTGCCGTGACAACGGTAGTTCACCACTAAAATGAAAATTATGTACAACTTGTTTTCTTGCACAATGGGCATGAACGAGAAAGATGTCTTAGGGTGAGTTTTAAGTTGAAGCATCCATGATAAGTCACGGTTTTCACACAAAATCGCACAGGCTGTGCAGCGGTACATGGCAGTTATTAGTATCTGTCACAAAAATATATAAAAGTGTCAGTACACGTCTACAATAATTATTGTGTACGTACATGAGGGATATCATGTACGTACGCGGATCTCGAAACGTTGTGTACGTACACGACAAGAGCGGAATTTTGTTTTATGCGGCTGTATTACACTTCCATAGGGTCATAAGCTGATTCCTTAAAGAAAAACAAATCATCAACTATACTTTTCCTCGTGTGAAAAATGATGCGAACCATGTTTCACTATACGGGCGGACGCCTTGTTTGTGTAATACCAATGCACAGCATAAAACACTGTGGACGTTTTATATTTACCGTGCAGTTGAAGACAAAATACAACCTTAAAATCGTTCCAATTTAGATTACGGATTGGTTTGTGAGCAGAGTTTCGCTTTGGCAATCCGTAAAATAATCTACTACTATAACTTCAGACAAACATTCACACCCACGGATTTTTCTACCTTAATCTAAAACATGGTTGCTATGGTAACTGTGTTATCGTTTTAGAAACGGGTCACTAGATCAGTTGAAATCTGACATTTTAATCTTATACAGTGTACATCAAAATACAAAATTGTAAAATTATAAACAATACATGTTTTTAAAACATCCGGAACTAGGTCAAACAGGACACGAGATTCATAGACTATGGGACAATGTCATGGGAGAATTTTCAAATCTTGGTACAGTTGTTACCGTAAAGAAATGAGAATTATCACAACCTTCTATCTTCAAGTGTTTCAATCATCAATTGTCTGAACGTCAATCTCCCGGGAGTGATTTAACCTTTGAACAAAACAAAAAATGCAGACATGGAAATCCGCTGTCTTGCAGGCGAAGCGGAGTTGGTTGTAAACGTCTTTATTAACGATGGTAAATTTAATGACGACGACCCAGACGGTTTAAATTGATACACTCTTCTTAAATTATAGCGGTGTACTGCCGCGCTAAAAACAAGAAACTGTTTGATCAGAGAGGACATTAGAATCTAGACTACGGTACTATGCATCCTGGGGGTAGGCTTCGGTAAGGGAAGGTCTCAAGATCAATTAAAAGAGAGGGCGCAATCGACGCTAACCAACCGAGCGTTTAAAGTATTGACATGGCGAAGGGGTGTTGGCGCGCATCATTCAAAAACCTACTGTTCTATATTATATTTGGATTATTCTTCATCTCTACCCTCTCCATAAGTATTTTCTAGGGTTCGCGATTGGTACCCGTGTCACACAGGTAACTGAAGCTCGCCATCCTTTTCAATTACACTGACAAGTTTTGCTGTCTTTAATTTGCTCAACAGAGGGCGTCGTTGACCTCGTGACTGCAGTACCCATTCCATCGGCTGGGATGGGTTGGAGGTTGTGTTTCCCTGGCTAACTTGTTTGTTCGATTCCCCGAGGTATATCTCAACATCAAATTTAGAGAGGGATTTTTCACTTGACTAAACCGAATAAAGCAATTTTACGGTTTAACGACCACACTCCCTACGAGGAGCACAATTTTTCGACTGTCTTCGTCTGTAAATTTACCTTCTTTCGCTGGAAAGCTTTAATGAAAGACCGTCGCTTGGTAACAGAGGTATCGCTTTGGGTTGATACGTGTGGAAAATATGAAGTTAATAGCCATGCTCTGTCGTGTTCTGAGCACGAATCTGGGAAAACAGACAGCGGTGACATTTTACTCACGGCGAAACGTGTTTGTGTGTTGAATATTGCTCATGACGATCGGGGGCGGGGCAAGAAAGAGTGACAGGGGTGTGACATTGACAGCTCCTGTCAGTAAAACGAGTTTATGAACTTGACGATCTTTCCAGAGCCTCTTCAGAGTGATCAGTTTTGATTGACCCAAGATTTTGGTAAAATAAAACAGTCGAAATAATAATTTACATGAATAAAACTACAAATTAATCCGCAACATGGTTCGACAGCTAGTTTTCACTATTCACTAACAAGGCAACCAAAACGAGGTTGGGAAGTAAGACAGTCTGGTCCCCTATTGTAATTACTAAGCATCATCATTATAATGAACAAAGAGAACGCGACAAAAAACTGATAGCATATTAAGATAAGAGACTTCGCTGAAGGGGAAGAACAAACGACAAGTAAAAATTGCAATTCTGTTTCGTGAGTCCGTGTGCACGATGTACACCATTGCGTTATTGGTTTGAATATGGCCTTGATCTTGCGCAATTGACATTTTAAGCAATTGCTGGTTTCCAAATACACCCATAATTGCTTTGCGATTCCATCTCGTGGTTTTGTACGTAATAATAATGAGTGGGGTGACTACGAGTTGTGCTGAATGATAAATTATGTCCCTCAAAAGTTCCAGGATTGGCTGCATGTTCCAAGCTAAAGAGAAATGGGAAATATCTTGCGGCACGTTTTTAAAAATAATGAACAAATAAAAGGATATTTATGAGATCAGAAGAGAGTAACTGTTGGTTCGATGACTTACGGGTTGGAAGGCGATGTTATGAATTCTGACCAAGTACATATTCTTGGATTTATTGAAGAAATCGTCAAGCCAGTAGCGAAAATTGATATTATTCAGAATGGTTAAATACAATGTTTAATTAAATGCTACAGCTGCATGAGTTGTGTAGGTTAGCAACCTTTATTTGGAACGGTCATTTTGTTCCTAAATTTCTTTCGGGTTTTGTTTAGCATTTTTTGCATTACTAACATGCACCCAATCGGCGATATTTTTTTTTAAAAGTAGTCTGGTGTCGTGTGTCTGAGAACGCTAAAGCCTTGATTGCTTCCAGGACTCCAGACCCATTCATTTGAAAGCCATTTGTCGAAACTGGTGCCCTTTTCCAAACCACGGTTTCGGCTTGAGCTCCAGTCTAGGCTCCGTCCACCTATGTGGCCCCGTAGCAAAACCGTACGTTTTCAAAATATCTGATGGAACCTAGACCGGTGCCACTTTTGGTCTGACTTACATATACTACGAAACTATAAACAGTTAACTGGTAACCAGTAACTAGCATTAGTACTAGTTACTATAGTACTAGTTATAGTTCCATATTATCCTTCACACCATGCAAAGGTTTAAACAGTACTTACATGTACTAATACTAGAGTATGATAAGTCACAAACACGCAGAAAAAAAACCGTTCTGCATTGGTATTCTAATGGGGGCCATGTCACACGAGGAAACCAGTTCCAGGCAATCTCCATGAAATAAAAACATCCCGTTCAATATTCACACAAATTATCATCTTTAAGGGGAAATAGTACACTGTTATAGAGAGTCTCTGGTGCTACCAAAGTGTTCGTTTTGTATGCAAGGCCGTCGGTTGCTTCCCAGTAATACCCTGCCCCGTGTGACAAGGCACTTACTGGTAAACGCTGAAAATGAAATGTCATGTGGGTTTTCTTTCCTTTCGCGAAATCAAAATGGAGGTATCTATTCAGTGGAAGTAAATGCATAGACACGTGTGATAGCCCAGTTTTAATCTGATTACGAATGCACAGGATCTATATGGGAATAGGCAGGACAGATGCTGGTAATAGTTCCATCCCTGCCGAGTCGCAGACAGCGTATTGAATTCAGTGTTTCCCGCGAGCTTATGCCCGATTCTGATTTCAAATTGAGGGAAAGAATCCTAGCTTCAGATTCCCCCCCTGGTGATCCCTCCTACATTCCCCCCCTCCTCATCAAATACCATCCCCTTACTCCAGACGAATCATCAAGATTTCACTACCGACAGACTACAGGGCACACGAACCCCTATGAGAACATTCTGACTATTTCCAACCGGTTCCTCTAAAAACGAAAATCAATGAATTACATTCCCCTGAAGTCCAGCAGGAATACCCAGGCGATGCTGCCAGGCCCTCCCCGCACACATCGCAGGATCCGCAGGGCGTATATCGATTCTTGTGTCGTCTAATTTTCTCAAGGGACCCGCGTTATTCCACACGTCTTATTAAAGAGTACAGAGCGTTCACAGTCCGCACAACATCACCGGGGTTATGTTAACTGCTCTTAAATTAACAACTTAACGGTGGTGCTCGTGTCAGCTGAGGGTTCTACAAAGGCTTGCATTGGGACGTCAGAGTGACAGGCGTTTGTGCATGTTATCAAGTAAATGCAATCGCAAGAAAGGTCAGGGCAGAAACTCAGCTGTCATAGTGGAAATAATTATGCACAGCGGGACTTTTTCAGCGTCCGTGGCTTATGTGTATTTTGGGGGGACTTGGAGAGTTAGTGTTTGATGCCACGATCAACATCCTGAGATGGTTTTTCATCACAACGAACCACTGATGTATACTAAACAGAGAAAGGAAAACACACGCCCACTCTAAAAACACAATTCTGAGGAATACTAACCAAACATAGTAAATCACATACAAATGTCATTATATCCTCCGTACTAAATGCCTGCAGAAAATAAACTACAGGAAATGCAAAACGTATGAGATAAAATAAAACATTTAAAAAGAAAACGGTTATAGACGACTTTGTCGCGGTGAACGGTTTTTTTTCATCCCGCAAGTCAGGCTTGAGGGAGTTTGATATTATCCGTCAGGGAAGAGATAATTTATTGCCGTTCCGTCACTTTCTCCCGTTTTCCCCTAGGGCGAGCTTCCCCTGACACCATTTCGGTTACGTTACTCAATATACCCCTAAAGCTTCGTCTGGTCAGGTGTCCAAACAGTATCGAATAATTAAAAACAAATACTTATCCGAATAATCATTCAAATCGTTTAAATTGTACGCCAATTAATGCAATGATTACTCGGTAACTCGAATACAAGTACTCGAATTTCATCGGATCGTTTAATATCTTAGTCTTAGTCACAGAGCTGCCAATCAAAGTGTAGTTGAACGCCCTCTGAAGACGTCCACCAATCGTCCCAAGAGAGACAATACAACGGTGATAGACAGCCACATCTCCAAAATGCCACAAGTACTCGTGATTCGCTGGTGTCATTTCACTCATCGAAATTATGAATATTTAGCAGAGAAGTGCTTCCTGTCTCGTGTTTATTCCCTTCTTAAAAATAACCAGTCATTCAAACACCAGTGACATAACCTCTTTCTCATATGATCGTCACACCACAGCGACCCGGTTAAAAGACAATGGAACTTGCATTATTAACAACAAAATGCGATTAAAAAAAAAGCAAGCTGTCGTTTCTCAATAATGTAAATTTTACAAAAAAAGAAGGTGATAGTCGGGTTTCCTCTCACTAAGACTTTAAGACATTCCTGTGTAAGTCCCATCCTCCAGGCTACATCTTTAACAACTAGGAAGAGATAGATTCTTATTTAATGAAGCACCGTGCTCCAGAGCCAGTGGCCTCGGGGTCTCTACCGTAATTTCAACCCATCAGCAATCGCCCGTCGCGAGGCCAGCCTCGGAGATCAACTGCTCAGAAATGGCCCTTACTTCTCCCCCCGTACTGACGTCACAATGAGCCCTCATGATTATCGCTAGTTTACTGGCAATCATCCGAATGTAATACGCCAATTGCAGTTCATTCTGCGATATCCTGTGTTTTTCTCGAAGATGACTTTTCAAAGATTCGCCAACTCAAATGTCCACATCTCAAACCCATCAATATTAATACAAAAATGATACCGAAATAATCTGTGGATGAATAAGCTCACCCTACGGCTGTTATCACATCACAATAATCCACTTATACCAAGCTACCCAACGGCTGATTGAAATATTTATTTAATAGGAATGTGTTCGTGCTCCGTACAAATTGAAAACAAGTGAAAATCAAATCGATTTTTTAAGTTATTAAATAAAAAAAATGGTTTCATACAGCGTATCACAAAAATTACAAGACTAATTTCTTCAATTATTTTGAAAGTTTATTAGTCTATTGATAACTATGCTTTGCTTTATGATTCCATGTTTATTATGTGAAAAGGTAATTAATCAATGCGTTTATCCTTCACAAAATCATGTTATGAAAAAGCTGGCGCATACAACACGTCCTAACAAAACAGCTATACAGGAATGCCTCGCTGAATCAATAAATCTAACTCAAAACGGCCGGGAAAATAGGGAAGTGTTAAGCGATCAATTCCTGCTGAAGCTCCGTAAAAACATGTCATTATTCAACGGTAATGTCGTCTGCAGTGAACAAAACCTTCATCCTTTTGTGAACTTTGCTGAGAACAACTTGGTTATAAAACACTTGGGACGAACATATAGACAGAAATCACTGAATAAGAACAGTGTGGCAATCAACCTGTCTTGGTTCATCATGCACTTCAGTTTGATTTGACACCTATAGGCTATAATTATCAACAACAAATTTATCGAGGCGATCTGTGTCGAAAGGTTTGCGGTAACACCATGCTGTAATCTTCTTGTTCATGGGCTATATTGGTTGTAAACGGGTCTAAATCAGTATTTGGGTCACTTAAATATTCATTTATGCAAATGTATTCTGTGTGTCCAAATCGGACCCACGTGTTTTTTCAGTACACAAGATCGCGTTTTGACTTGTTGTTGTTGTTGTTGTTGTTGTTGTTGTTGTTGTTGTTGTTGTTGTTGTTGTTGTTGTTGTTGTTGTTGTTGTTGTTGTTGTTGTTGTTGTTGTTGTTGTTGTTGTTGTTGTTGTTGTTGTTGTTGTTGTTGCAGTTGCAGTTGCAGCTGCTGCTGCTACTGTTGTATGTATATGTTATTAATTTATTCGTGTTCCTTTATTTACACAGGGCATTCATTAAACATTAATACAATTGGTTTCCATTTAATAACTAATAACAAAACATTAACTAAACTATCAACATGTTAAAATATTCCCCACCAGGCCCACAACATTAAACCAACACTTTGAAACAGTTTGGAGATACCACCACAGCCTATAGAGGCTTGTGAGTTTTCACTCAGAGAAGAACAAAATCAACTCGCCAGCCTTGGAAGGTTTCATCTCAAGACAGTTCACAATAGACCTTAATCATGGTGCGGCCATCTTGATTTTCTCCCATTCAAACCAATGTAATCAAACCGAGGCTGGAAGGGCAAATAGTCTGGTTCCTTTTTGTACAATGAATATTAGCATATTCTACTGTTATTGGATACAGGGAACAAGACCAAGATGGTTGCAGCATGATAAAGGTCTATTAAGAATCAATTTGATTGATTTTCCCCTTTTGCTGTCAAGCCATGTGTTAGATCCGTGCATGGAGCCTTGACTTCCTGCAGGCACAATGTGCACACATCCCAATGGAGGAAAACAGTCAGTTTGAAGGTTGATTGCACTGTATGTTTCAACATTGAATATGTAAGAAATGGGCCCATTTCAAAACTTGTTCGGTTGTTATCATTTACATTTCTTGATTTTTGATGTGATGCTTATGATACAAACTTTCTCATACTACTAAAAAAAGGTAATAGCTGGCCTGCCTTGAAATGCTTCTGAATGCACAAGGCCACCCTGTTTGCTACAGACTACAGTCGCTGAAAAATACCAAGGCGCAAGAATTGTGAATTGCATTCATTAATATGACCTTCCAATATTGGCCTCCCCACACTTGTCTATCTCGAATCTTTCTACCTAAAAAAAAGAAAAAAGATATTTGTACTGGGTCTTGGAAACTGGCAAGTTGTACGACATTTTCAAACCAAATGTTGAAGATATAATGATCTGTGCTCTTTACCTTTGAAAAAAAAAATGAATCCAAATGTTGAATTGCTATTTGTGTATAGGATGACCAAAGTTGTTAACTTTCAAATGAGACATCAAGAGAAAAATCCATCAACGAATAATAACAGAGTAATTAATTTAAAAAAATGAAACTCCGTGTGCTACCTGCCGAATTTCAGCCGGGCGCCTTCCGACACAGAGACAAAATGTAGGCGAAATGACGTTGTAATATAGCCGAATTCTGGGTACCAGCAGCGGGCATGGCCCTGGTACACATTTTCTCGTAGGGTGCTTGGCCAGGATCATCGTTTCAAAAACAACATTTTTATAGCCATCTACAAGGTCAAACGCGATTTCTTAAGGTCAAACGTTTCAAAATAGTATGTTCTTTTAAAATTTCTCAGGCATCAAATCATTTTTGAGCACAATCCACAGGAGCACGGAGCATACCTCTTTAAATAAAACCAGTTTTAAATATTAAAAGACAGACGTACCTCTTTAAATCAAAAACACAAGTGTTCGCGGAAGCGTTGTTGTCCTACGCGCTCATTCAAAAGT
Source organism: Marthasterias glacialis (assembly GCA_911728455.2). Classification (NCBI taxonomy): domain Eukaryota; kingdom Metazoa; phylum Echinodermata; class Asteroidea; order Forcipulatida; family Asteriidae; genus Marthasterias; species Marthasterias glacialis. The sequence continues at coordinate 25,598,317 of OU452225.1, forward strand.
TAACTGCTCGATCAAACAACATTCTTGCAAAGAACCGCTGGCATGTGAGCGCCGGCGATTGCCTCAAACGCGCCGGTCTCACAAACACGGCTTACATTTCGGTCAGCATTCAAGCCGCAAAGCTAACCAAATATGACATTTTAGATTCGAAAATTAATATGGTTTGCATAAATTGTTTTTGCGACGATCCTGGGGAGACTTGTTCGATAACTTGGTGGGGAATTAGGAATAAATACAGCTGTCTTCATCCGCAGGCCAGACGTTATACAAATCTCAGTGTCATTGTCGATCATTTAAAAAGATTATGGCTTTCGGGACATGTGTGAATAAATAATTGTGCACTAATTTTGTAGGGGTCGTTCACATTGCTGACCCAAGTTGAATAGCTTGTATCTACGGGCACGTCATGTCTCTTTTATTGGAGTTTTCTTGCGCCGTGTTTTTTTTCCTCCTTTTTTCGGCGCTTTGTTCTTGATTCCTCAGCTGTAGTTTTTCAGGGTTCAGGTCGCACTCTCTAAAAACCAAATTGTTAAATCAACAGTTCGGTCAGTGACAACACTTGGAAAAGTTAAATGTAACTCAATTGACGAGTTGAATTTACACTATAAAGATTTCAATCTCAGCTTCTGAAACGCTAGTTTGACACTTGTATTAGTTGAATCTAACGTTGTCACTGACCTGTTGATTTAACTCTTTCATCTTTTTTTTAAGTTAGTGTAGCAATACTGATTCATTTTCAGGTTAGATAATTTTAAGGAGATTTGTCTTTCAAAAGCCATTCCAACCAAGTAAAATTAACAGGAGCCACATTCTCATTTTAACCGGGTGGGCAGATTTGGAAGATTGCTATCACATTAATAACGGCTTTGCACTATCTTAATTGCTTACAAACCAAAGAGCGAAACATCTCATATCCATTAATATAAATATAAAATGGGTAAATACGCATATCCTACGACTGTTTATGCATCATAACAATCCACTCGTAAAAATATCCGACGGCTAATTCATTTTTTTTTAACCACGGTCCGGGGCTGTTGGATCATATTATAATACAAATGCCTAAAATAAGCAATTTTTATTGGGTCCGTTTCAAAAGTGGAATCACTAGCACAGTGATAGACCACTCATTAAGCCACGCCCCTTACGAGTTGACCAATCACAGCCGACACACATGCGTGCGCGTACTTATAGCGCGTTCATGCCGTGCAGTGTGTGGCATTGAAGAGACGCAGATTTTGCTGCCCACGTGTACAGTGGTGATGTAGCCAATGCTGTGATTGGTCAAAATGTTAGGGGGCGGGGCTTAATGGATTGGTCTACTGATGATGAGATTAAGTACCGGTATAGAAATAGTCCAATACTTTGTCAAACTTTATCGCACGATACTTAATTTATACTCGGCATCCAACACCTGAATATTTCACATAAATATTTGCGGTTTGTCTGCACCAAACACGAATCATTATTCAGGAGGTATAACCCTCCCCACAGTCCAGCCCCGCCTCCCTCGTCTTCCCATCACCTCATCCTATTCCAGTTACCAGAGTGAAATGCCCCTTTCTCATTTAGGTAAAGTACGAACAAACAAACCAAAAGCTCCCGGATGGAGATTACATAAAATTAATGACGCCCAGTTACGTTTAGATTCCGGGAATATTGGCTTTTTCTTCCGGATTTGATTGATCAAACTATAATCCCTCGTAGACACGACTCCTCCTTGCCAATCAAAGACTGGCATTACAAAAAAAAATCCTGTCTTTCAGGACATTGCCACACAAAACATGACATACATCCTTCAAGAATAGATTTAATGGAAGTTTTACCTTATATTCTTGGATTCAGAGACCTTTTTTGTGAAGGATATATAGGAGCAAGCACGTTTGGAGTGTTGTGATACGAGATACATTCAGGGCAACTAAAACATGAGATGCACATATTTCCAGAGACGTGTTTATTTCAGGCCTCTATTCCTTATAAACAAGGACTCTGTCAATATTCATACACAAAAAAAATTGTTGGGAAGAATTTTAGAAGTGCTTATTTTTTGATGGGGGTGGTTTTGGGAAGAGTAAGAAGTGTCTGCGTCAGGCCAAGACCTAACATAAAACCATTACCATTTGTACTGATTGAAAAGGATATTTTTGTATTGATTAAAAAGGATATTTTTGTATTGATTAAAAAAAGGTGTTTTTTTTCTATTGATTATAAAAAGGATATTTTTGTATTGATTGAAAAGGATATTTTTGTATTGATTGAAAAGGATATTTTTGTATTGATTAAAAAGAATATTTTTGTATTGATTAAAAAAAGGATATTTTTGTATTGATTAAAAAGGAAATTTTTGTATTGATTAAAAAGGATATTTTTGTATTGATTAAATAGGATATTTTTGTATTGATTGAAAAGGATATTTTACTGTTTCTTATAAGATGTACATGTACATTTCGAAAGGAGCTTCAACAGAAACTTGTCAAATCCATGATTAAATCAAACCGCTTTTCAATCTAAAATGGAAACTCACCGAATGGTGATCGATTAATTGATGATTGATGGTCGATAATCGATAATCGAAAAAACGATTATTGATGATCGATAAAGAGATAATCATAATTTGATTCCGAAAGTCATGTACATCTCAGCTGATCAAAAGCCGTAGTGATGGAATTGAACTAGTGTCAATTTAAACATTTCACGGCTCTATAACATCCGGGAACTCTGTTTACTTGTTCTTGAACTAAAAATCCAGTCCGTCACGGAATGTTTTAAAGCGTTCACTGTTTCACTCGTTTGACAAGGATTTGAGGACAGTACGTCTTAAGAATATGAATAATGCATCAACCAGGTGACGTCACGAGCCACTCACGGTATTGAACTATGATTTTTGATGTATTATGGTCCACTGTTTGGATTTGCGGACACAGTAAAAACAAACATTTACGGAAGCAACACATGTTAGTCGAATGCATTGGAATATTTTGCATAATGTCGCTCTCGTGTGAGGCACCGTGTTGATTGATGAACGCAAACTACAATTTTTCAAAAAACAAATGTTTAACAAAGGCAAACTTCATTTTGTAATATTACTGAACGGATTAAATCAATTTCCTTAACACTATACCAGTGATTTATGTCAGGGATTCACCAGAAATTTCTTGGACATGTTTGTAACAACTGAAAGGAAGCTTTCACTTATGCGCCATATTGTTTGACCTCAGGTGACCTTTGACCACGATAGTCGGACAGGTACACCATACACATCGCGATCTGAAAAACCACTGCGTCGTTATATAAATATCATGATTTTTGAACAATTTACTAATCATTAATACGTGAAGTGCTTTGAGAAAATCATAATAAATTATAAATACAAACACTTCGGAAAGCCGAGTTAACACAATGTATATAACTACAAATTTAACTGTGAGGAACAACCGTATACATGTCGAGACCGGACAACATTTTCCTTTAAAAAAAGGTAGAAAAACGTGCAATCGGATAATTTATATTTCTGACAATTCCGACTACACTATCATCACGGTTCAATCTGAGGATTAACACATGGGGAAAAAAGTCACGGTAAGACAAGCCATTGCAAGGAATGAAAAGTTATATTCAAACCACAGCCCACGTTTATGCCAAAACAACAAAATTATTTTGCCGGGGATTGTACTCGGCAAGCGACAGATCGCATTATGTTACATACTCTAGGCATATTTTCACAGGTAAATGCAGCATTTCTGGATCCACTGTAAGCAGATTCTGTAACATAAAGCAATGTGCCCGAGGTGGGCGATATGTAATAAGATTTACTCATGCTTTGAACGATCAAATTAGGTTGGGAAATACAATTAAATAATATTTCACTACGAGCTGGTTACATCGAAATTTAATTTGAATGTGTGGAATTTCATACTTTATTACACAATCGAGACAGAATGTTAAAATGATATTGTAATTACCGGATATAAATCATAATGACACATAAGTCATGTGACGTGGTGAATTACGGAGGAAAAACCAATGAATGAATACGAAGAGAGAAATATCTCAATATTTTGCGGTTCTTGCTTTGATTTTCCTTCAGACATTTGGATTTCACTTTAATTTGAAGTAGTGTAGGCCTATCTCGTAGTTTCTGAGATAAAACGAACACCTCTTTAAAAACAAGACTGCCAAAGACTTAACTCAATATTGCAACTACAAAATGATTTCCTCTTTCCCCATGTCTCTAAATAATTCATCATTAATTGGTGATCTGTCTGCAATCAAATTGAAATAAAAGCAATTTATACAGGTCAAAGTTAGAAGCTATTTTCCCCACGGTGATCTAGCGGTGTTTTTTCTTCTTCTTCTTTTTTTATCGCATTTCTATCTATTAAAAAGGTCAGCAAAGGTTACCACTCTATAAACCTCATGCCCAGAAGACAAAAGATAATCAATCATTCGACCCCCGCAGAGTTAGCATGTGAGATTAGATTCATATTGACCATTATTTTTATAGTTTGTATTTTTGTGTTAAAATCAATACCTTTATAACAGTTATATTTTCTTCACAATTTCTTTCCTGTATCTTTCCATGTCGGCTTCTCCCCTTCCCAACACCCCCTTCCAAAATGCCATCCAGCTTAACCCCGCCCCTTCCCCCGCTTTTCAACAGCTTCTACTTTGTAACTTGTAGTTGGTTCCTTTTCCTATTGATGCTTTGTGTTTGTTTTGTGTTCATTTATTTTTATTTAATTCATCTTTTATAATTTTTTTTATTCTTAACTTTCATCTCTAGTATATGTATTTGTTAATCCGCTTTGGCGGCGATAAAGAAGTGTTTTTTAAAGAAACATTTGGAGATACTATAGCAATTGTAATAATAATCATATTTCTGATGTAATGGTCCGAATAATATACCAACGACTATATTTAAGATGAAACTGGACACAAAATTAATCAAGGTTTTTGTCCGTTAATAAAAAAAAAAGCAAGTGACGTGACTTTGCATTTAGACACAGCGTCTCGGCAAGCTATAGCCGAAACCAGGCGACTCAAACGTAACAGTATTATTTGATATTTACTTTGATAAAATAAGATAATAACACTATGCCCTCCCCCAAAAAAGAAAACAAAACAACAACAACAACAACAACAACAACAACAACAACAAACAAACAAACAAACAAACAAAATCTGAATTGCATATCACATTCTTGAATACAAGATTGCTGCGTAAAATATTTTGCAATTTAAACTTAAAGAAAACTCTTTTACATAACTATTATTTCTCATTCTGTCAGGAAAATCAAACTTTACTACATTATTTGTAAGAAGAAAAGCTGCAAAATTTATTATTATAATTAAAGTATTATTTTATGTTTACTTTGATAAAATAAGACAAAATAAAAATACTTAAATGTACCGTATCATTTCTGAATGATTTTATGAATGACTGTATTCTACTGTCATTGCTTATAACATTGTTGAAGACAAGATTGTTGCGAAAAATATTTTTCTAACGAAACTTTAAAAAAAAAAAACCGTTTACATATTATGTCTCATTCTGTCAGGAAAATCAAGCTTCACAATACATGTTTTTTTTTAAGAAGAAAAGCTGTTGGACACAGGGATTTGAAATCCAGCTTTCGGAAGAGAACTTTGATTTATGCAAATAATGTGACGTATTCCACGCACCTGGGCTCATACGAAACCTTTAAAAAACACTCTCTGGCATTTTTCCTGGGGTCCGAATTGACCGGGAAAAAAACAGGTCAATATGGCTCTTTGTGGGGCACTTCTGACGGCCGGGAGTTTTGAGTGAGTTTACTGGAGCGAGATAATGTTGGCATTTCGGCAATACTAAAATGAAGGCTTTTTTATGATTGGAAATTCTTTGAATTGTATACTGAAAGTGCTGGGGGAGTGTATAGCTTGATTTTTCTTCTATGAGCACTAAACGGAAAAAGGTAGATAAAAGACGGTCAAGAGTTTCGGTGATTCATTTTGTGTGCCCCCTTTTTTTTTAAGTGAGCCCCATCTGCCGTCCAAGTGTCCCCTCCCTCCTACCTCTTAGTGAAAATATCTTTTCCCCCTTTCTTTACTGTATGACTTCAGCCAGCCCTTACCCCCTGTATTGAAAATAACCCCTCTGATATTAGAATGACCCCTCCCCTTTTCCGTCCCCCTATGGTGAACTTCTAAGTTTTTTTTGACTGAGCTCCTCCCCTCTATGATTCTCCACCTACTATGCCTTTCTCCCCGGGTTCGATCATAAGCAAGCTGTCACTAATGTTTTGACGACGACCGCTACGTGTGTCCCCTCTCCTTTGGCAGTACTCTTATAATGAACCCCTTCTGACTCTTGTGGATCGGGCCCCTCCCCTCGATGTTACCCGCCTTACCATACCCTCAACCTCTAATTTCACCCGTTCTGGACCCCCTTCTTAGCCCCTGGAATCAGCCAAGCGAGATATCACTCATGATAAGTGACGATTGATCTGCCCCTAGCCTTGACTCGCATATGTCAGGCTCACTGACATTGTGTTAACTCGGTCACACGATGCATTCAACTCTTGCAGTTACTCAAGCAAACTGGCTAATCTTATCGAACTGCAAAGCATAAGTGCTAAGAGGAGAAAGTTGCAACTTTCCCAGGAACCCTGTGTACTCAAATAATATGGTGGTTCTAAATATTTTGGAATATTAAGAGACCAGACTAGTTAAATTCGTGTGGCCTGTTTTGTTTGGTACCTTATACACACAATGATAATGATAACTCTATATATTGCTGTGTATCGTGGGACCAGACTAGTTTTACTCCTTCAACAACGCAGAACATTTTGGGTGGCTCCACCTATTTAGGTAACCGTGTACACAATGTTAACGATAATTCACATTTTTATTTCATAAAACGGTCCAGACTTTGATTAGACTCAGTGTGGCCACAATGAATGTAAATGTATGACAGCTATGTTAAACAATAATTATGTTCCCTCTCCAATCTCAAACAATGGTATCATGCTATTTTCTTTACAGCCTCGTTTTGGTATATAGTCCATATGTCTGTACATGAAGTGATTAAGAAGGCCGCACCATACCCCTGTAATTAAGGTTAATCCAGTTACCAGACAAGTTGCCACGTGATGTACTATACAATATTCGCGACTGGTACTTTGCCACTCTTCTTTGCAAATAGTGAGATTAAAAGTTTTTCAAGTGCTCAACGAATCAACGAAACTGGGTCTTTTGCCTTGAGGCCCAGTTCTATTCACGATCCATCACAGTTCGTTTTAAATGCACTTTCAACTCACGGGCTGAAAACGTTAAAAGATTGTTTTGCCCAAACCTGGGCCTCGAAGGAAAAGCAGTGTGTGTGAAAATACAAAGACTTTTTTTTATTATAGTTTCGTTTATCAGGATAAATTGCAAACACTCGCAGGCTAAGTGAAGTGGAAACAGAGTGCCTGAATAATGTTTAAAAAAAATAAGAATTAAATAGCTTTTGTTTACCGCTTGAGTTGTCATTTAACCCAATATAAAGATGGCAATTTCAAAAATATTATTGATCTTTTTCTCTTCTTTGTTAGATTACTATTGTGTGATGTTACAGATGATTATCACTGGTTTTTATCACAGAGAATGGAATTTCCACGGGATCTGGTGTGAAGAAAACAAAACAAAGAGGTCTGGTTGCAACATTGTACCAATTGCTTACTAATTATTTACAAACAATAGCCAGGTATCTACAAATGGCGTAGCGTGATTGATTACCAAAACGATCACCTGACGTGTTATTTTCGTTATTTTATTTTATTTGTTTCTTTATTTATATATATTTTTTATCTACCGTTTTTTTAATCTCAAACTAGCCCAGAACAATTTTAAATAGGTTGACTGTAACAGCAGTGGAAAGAACGGACGGGTCAGGTGTTCCCTTTATCGTAAAACATGCTCCAGCTTAACTTTTTAAGAACTGTAGCACAACTCTTTCTGCTCTTACAAATCTCGAGGTTTCAAATTCTTTTGGGGAGATGAATGTCTGCCAAGGTGAATGAATCAAAATAGAAAAGGACAATGCTAATTTCTGCTTATCTATTAAACCGACTGGCGATGAGAAAATAAATGCATATAAAATGAAAATGGAAAATGAAAAACATTTTACGAACGAGCTGTGTGAGGAGGGTACATTTTGAGAAGCGAGGACAGCACGCAATACCCTGGTTCTTTTTTTATTATCAAATAACATGCAATTTCATCAATAGATGAGTTTTATTTGTGGTTGCGGCTTTCATGCCTTCAAGGCTCAATAATTTAATTCAAGCACCGTTTTAAGAACCGCTGTGATTAAACATCATGTGTGATGCTTTTTGTGGGATAAACATATATAATGGAAAGTTGAAAGGCAGGCGAAACCTTCAATTCAATGTCTTTCAGAAACTCTTGCTCTGGAGTTTGGGAAGGACCTTCCACTGTAGATAAAGCACTACATGGGTCTGAACCCTGAACTCTCAAGTATGCTTATTTTATTTCTAATACTTCAAGGAGCCAGACCATTGTCTCAGGATGTGTCTTGCGCCTGACGCATATTAACGTGGCAATTCGGCCACATAACCGCAACTGCTAATTCGGAAAGGGACTTTACCTTCAAACTAGCTGGGCCCATATAGCGGGTTTAATAAGCATAAAATATTGTTTAAAAACTTTTCTGCTAAGCACAAAAAGCAGGATACCAGTCAAAGATCGTACATGTGACATGTTGTTGGTTTTGTTTGTTTGTTTGTTTGGTTGTTTTGTTTCGTCTTGTAACATTATTCTGGTAAGCATAGTTGTGTTGTGCTTGGCTAATTTTTGTGCTTGAGCAGCTCGATGCTGAAATGGTATCCACGGCTGTAGGCTATTAGGCAGGCACTTCGTGCATGACCTTTCATGGTGCCCATTTACGAATTCGTCACAGAAGTTCACGGTTGTGACTTAATAACTATGGTTGTGCGCGCTAAGCGATATTCTAATCTGGACGCCGTCTACAATTTGTAACGTTGTGACGTGTCGAGTGTTTTGCTTTGCTTGCGTGTGCTTGCACTATTGGAGAACAGGACAGCAGAGCAGTAATACAGGTTGGGGTCAAAGAGTTTGTTACATCAATCGCTACGATGGACAAATCAAATGTATGCAATTATTTTGGGAGTAAATCGTGATCGTGCGACGGGGCTCACTGGCGCATTAACCGCAGAGCTGCCGCCGTGGGAATCGATCTGTTAACGGCATCCCTTCTCATACAGGGCACGGTGCATCACGACGCGTAATCAAAAAAGCTTCGGTGTAGTAGGAAACCACCCTGAAAATCGTTTTAAAGATTGAGTGAGGCATGATATTGAAGTGCTATACATATCAGTTTTGTGGATTCAACAAAAACACGACAAGTTGCGTTGATAGTATTGACCTATCGTACTTTTATAGCAAGTTTTCAAAGTTATTGGCGATTTCATCTAAAAGTTATGTTTTGTATACTGAACTTTGGATTCATGCATTACTAAGCCTATATCAAGCAACGTCGTAACTTATTATTTATTAGTATACATAAGTTTCAGCTTATATTACGTTACAATATTGCCCACTATATCGAATGTGAGACTTTGGAACGTTAGGTGGCAGCAGACTTACCAGGTAAATTTAAATTGTCATTGTTTACGTAGTTACATTTTCGAGACCAATGGATAAACCTGTTAAGTCTGTTGCCATCTAGCGTCTTCAAAGGTCCCTCTTTGGGTTGAGGCGTATTGAGATAGATTTGACAGTTTTTCACACTGCACCTTTCACTAAAAAATTATACAGATGTATTTAATACAATACAAGGACTTGGATAATGATATCATGAGCTAAACAATGAACCGGTTCTCTTTTGGAACAATACAACATTGTTTCGTAAGTCCAGTATATGTATATATATATATATGTATGTTCATATATTAATATACCTTATGCGCATGACGCCATATGAGTAGGGCGCCCCTGTCTAGAGTTCAAAAGGAGGCTGTTCATTGATTGGCCAATCCTGTGCGCCGCGCGTACAAATCTGCGGATTACGTCACGGATTACGTCATAATGTCTATTGTAGAAAACCTCATAATAACAATACAGTATTGCCAGAAAGCAGAATGCATAAGGCGAACTCCTTGCTGCAAGCTGTCCAAAATACAATCTGAACCATCGGTTTAGAGGAAACAAAAAAACATATTAGAACAAAAGTGCATGCGTCTACTGCACGGTCAAAGCAATAAAGCAGTTATAGTTTGTGTACACGTTACTCTCACTGCCTTAAGGGTTCATATCAAATACAATCAGACGAACCTAGCATAGTTCGCATGCATGAGAGACGGCGAGTTTGCCGCCAACTATAAGTACTGCAAATTGAATTTGTTGGAAGATTGTGAGTAACGTTATTAACATTCAAGAGGAGGCTAGACCAAGTACAAAGAATCCCATTCAAGGATTACTTTATATTCCATGTTTATTTCCCGGGAGTTCAGTTTGAGGTTTGCCTTTGCAAAAGCAATAGGTTGACCTTATGGAATGTATAGTCGGGTCCCCTGTTTACACCACCAAGGATGTTGCTTATAGACAGACAGGGGCCGGACTATGATCCCTCTCAGCCTCATTGTGGTCACAATGTATTAGTGTGAAGGAAAAACAAGATGAATATCATTATGCTGTATGTGAATACAAGCCAGAGTGATACACGAGCGGCCATCTTGTGTATAGATAACTAGCCTGACAAATAACGTATAGGTAATTGAGGATATAGTCTGCCCCACCCTTGTAAATGTTATTAAAACTAGTGTGTTATACCACAGGGAACTAGACAACGATGACATCATCATGGTACTCTTATTAAAGACTTGTCTTTGTTGATATTAAACAAACCGCGCTGGTTGGCATGGACTGCCAAATGTAGCAAAACATTTAATCTTGTTGACAGACGTTGTGACCAAATTCAACATATTGGCAAACTTTCTAGTTACAGGAGATCACTCACATCATTGGTTGGTTTGATTCCAACAAATTCATCACTATTTTTGAATATTTGTGTGACATTTTCACAAACTGTGATGATCTCTTTTTCGCTTTGCATCGAAGGCTACCCATAGTTTCTCTATTACCTTGATTGGCAAAAACTCGGGCTGTGACGTTGCAAAAGAAAGGTCGATTTACCACTATTCCCTGCGGAGATGATTGACTTTAGGCTGAAGATGTCCAATATTTCTAACTAATATTTACGTGTTTTTTTTTTCTACATCAGTTTTTAGTTTTTGTTCAGGAAGCAATTTGCAAGTAATGCTTCTTTATGGTTTGTTACAAAACATAAGTATTTTGTATTGTTACCATTGGCTTTGTCTACACAGTCAGCAAACTTGGGGAGACGTCTTAGCAATATATATATTACTTTCTGCGATAAAATGACAGATGTGAACCTTTGTACTGATTAAAAAAAATCCCCCCGTTGTCAAATTGATCATGCACTAGCAATTTTAAGAGTTGGACGATGTTCATAAAAGAGTACATGGATGCAAAGAGGGGACGTGACGTAACAATGGAGTGACAGACCCCCTACTGACGTAAGAAGCACTATAAATGAATGGAACAAAATCTAATTTTAGCTTTATTTGATTATAATTTTTTCATTATTATTACTAATTTTGAGCAATCGGAAAATATGCAGTAGTCATTACAACAAAACAAAACCAAAAACTACAAAGGCTTGTCTGATTTATTTTTTATGTTATTATTTGTCATTCTCAAAAAATATAAGTCTTTTTGTTTTTCTCTCACAGCAGTTTCAGACCAGTCAACGATTTATGCATTAAAATGCTCCATGGAAAAAATGTTGTAAACGTGTATGTTAAAGATACTCAAAAATTTGCAGAGTACTACAATATGTATCTTTAAGATTAATATTACAAATGTTTTCAAGAGTAAAATTGTGTTAGATTTTTTTAAATATTAAAATCTATATAAAATTGAAATGTTTCAGGGGTGAAAAAGTGTCAAATAGCTTGCAAAATTCCACAACTGAAATTGTTTTTAAAGAGGAATCTGTTGCAATATATCTTTAAGATTTAAACTTTCAGATCATTTTCCAAACTAAAATGCTGCAAGATATTTCCAAGATTCCAAAGTTTAAGTGCTGCTAAACTTGACGGTTTGTGATGACATTTCCCAGAGCGTTTTAATACGGCGCCACCACGCACCGTTCATTCTTGCCAAAGTGCGCTCAGGGATACCGTCGTTATCGGCTTTTGGGATTACTCCCCGCAAAAAACACCGTGCTTAATTGGATTTGTGTTTCCATCCCATGTAATATTTTATTATGATATTTGGTGACTCTAAGTCCTGTACATTCACCTCATTTAATCTTATAAAGATCATCTAAATGGTTAATAATCAAGAGATAATGAACAATCTACGGCTCGTAGTCAATGGGCATTCGGGGTTGGTTCAGCGGTTTCTTCCCGGCCTTTTAAATCTTTCGACCACGGTTCGAATCTCGAAACGGAGCCTTGCATGTGGATTGGGTTTTCAGTCCGTATACCCGATTGCGTGGGTTTTCCCCTTCTCTCCCTCTCACACATTTAAAACTGTTCATCATCTTCTCTACACATGTATCTTCTGGCCTACGGGTTACAGTGCTAGTCACTTTTGAGAGTCCCTTGGTTTCATTACTAGAGAGATGATACAATAAAAGACCGGTCCATAAGCCCCGCCTCCTTTGTTGACCAATCACAGTCTTAGCCACGCCACCGAAAAGTCTGACACGATAAAATCCTATTGGAAAATTTAAATATGCGTGCGTGCGCGTACTTACAGCACGCGCGTTCATGTCGTGCATGCAGTAGTGAAGAGACGCCCACGTGTGCTGCCCGCGTGTACAGTGGTGATGTAGCCAATGATGCCAATATCATTTATCGTGCTCTTAATCTTTACTTGTTGTGTAATTACTGTGTACTGTGTAATTACTGTTGAGTAATTTGTCAACGTTTTTCTTTTTAGATTTGTATGCTATTTTTACTGATGTACATTTAAAGGCAAATTTCATGGGAATTCTCATCAAGAATAATTAAATTTAATTGAATTGATGTTACAGGCATGTAACCTTCTACAATTCCAATCAGTGAAATGACACTGAGGCAGGAAAAAAATTTAGTCTGGTGCATTTTCTTTTGAGAACATCGGCTTTCCTTCAAAGGGAGTACATTTCTCTGAAAAATGGTGGCTTTATAAAGATGTTGGGTTTCTTTTTTATCCCAAGGACGCTCACAATGTCAACACGTCTTATGGGATAACAAACTTTGTAGTCGTCTGCGTAGCATAACATGTTCTACACCATAACAAACTAAATGACGTCCCTGCGGACCCGACAGTAACAAACAATAACTGCATCATAACATATTCATGGTGTCCCTGCGGACGTGACAGTAACAAACAGGTCAAGGAGCTCTCGACGATGCACTTGCTCCACGCAAAGGGACTTAGAACCTCCACAGGAACACTCATCTATCTTATCTTCACATGATAAGTAATCACACTCTACGTCTAAGGCCATGACGACTTGAAAACGTCCAAATTATTCAGGGATCCCCTTAAAGGTAACGTACAACTTCTGGTGAAAATTGTCTCACAAATTCATTACTTCTTCAACGTGATAAGGAATTTAATTTCCTCCCGTGAACACCACCAGCCTGTGGCCACTACTTACACTACATTAAGAAGATGTATCTAAAGTGTATCTAAATAATGGGTGATCGTAGTCTTCAGCCTCTCAACTGTCTGTGTTGGGCCAAAAGGAAAGGAACTTACAAAACATGCAAGTACATGAAAAAGTCGTTTATGGTTGTAATCATTAATGACACAAATAATAAACGAGTGTTCTTTTGATAACCGTCAAAATAAGTTAAACTTATCCACCCGTTGAGGAAATGTCATTGCTTTTATTGACCAAATTCACCTGACGTCATCATCACAATAATCTTGGTTGCGCCATTTTGGAAGTCAATGTCTCCGTGTGTTATACAGTGTAGGGTGCATTCGAGGCAACGGAGCGTTTACATGTATACATAATGACTTCCAAAATGGTGAGCGTGGCACAGTCGCCGCTGCGTGCAAGGGTTCAATATGATAAAAGCAAGTTATAATTTTCTTGAGGAGTTAACATTTGAATTCTGCGTGGATCATTGACATTTCTTAAACACACAGAGCAGGCGAACAAATCGGAGCTAAATCTCTTCGAAGTAATTTCTACCTCCATGGTTATACCGTCCGTGCAAGCATGACATCTCCACAGTCAGTTTGTGCACCCAGACTCATTGCGTATGGGTTATCCATGCTCGTTGTGTCAGAAAGCCATAATATTAATAAAATGGCGTATTACGGGGTTATTATATCGTGCATCAGACTCTCGTGAGTCTAGCAACTGCCGCGACTGATAAATGGTTTTAATACACGGGAGATAACACATGTACACAAACATAATCTCTATATAGGACTACAATTACAGATAGATATTTCAAAGAAAAGTAACATCCATGATTTCAACTTTGGTCATTCTATTTAACAAATGCTGATGATTCCTTCAATTTTAATTAAACATACGTCAGAACAAAACTAACTTCAATGAATGCAACTGTTTGTTTTTGCAATTAACTATGATTTTCCACAATACTTTGTGGGTAAAACCACAAATGGTAACTATTGAGGTTGTCCATGCTGTAGATGAAGTTGACTTAGCCCACTGCTTTGACATAGGGGAAGAAAGCACGCCTTTCCCGTCAATTTCGTTTATCGCGGGCATACAAAACCCGACTCTAATGACACATGCAAGCAAACCACACGTGCCACGTGCCACTTCTAAACGTTTGTAACTTAATCAAGATCGTTGCATTGTGACATGTGACACTCCTGACGTCATGAGCTCATACGCGTACCACACGAGTGACACTAAGGTAGTACGTGTCGCAAATTACTCACCACTTGAAAGGGGTGATGTAGCCGAGTCTAGTGCAGCTTAAGTATAGGTGTTTGACTGAGACAAACACTCCTGTGTGTTTTTCTGAGACTTTAAAGGACTGGAACTTACAAAAGGTTTATTTTCAGGAGTTTCAAATAACAGCATAACACTTCAAACTCAGGACTCAAGCTTCTATATTATTTTTTAGGGCTTAAGGATGGAATGAAGAACAGCAGCGTGGACTGAAGTTACAGTATGAACAGCGTTATTTTATTTGAATACAACACTGAACGGGCACCTGAAACTCACCGATTACAGTTCGACTATTGCTAATACTCGTCTACCCGACTATTGTTAATCTACCACTCGTTTCTCTCCTCACGGTTATTTTTCGCGAGATTATCTTGCAGTTATCTGCAGTTGCTTCCCGCCAAAACGAACTGAGTTGGAACAGAATACATCAACTAATGTATTCGATTCGAAATAAACAGGTATCTGGTTAAAACAAGATTACCGAATGCTACATTATATATTTCAGGGTGGGATATCCGATTTTTTCATCTCCAAAAATTATGTGTCTATTCGGAAATGTGTGTTTAAATAAATATTCGGTTTTCTAATACTTGTTTATTGAGGTCTACGGAATACACTGGGTGACACAAAGACGGGTTGGTGTACTTCAGCACATTGTTGCAAGCAGTCGATAAAAATACAAAGTACTCAACAAAAATAATGCAATTATTGTTCATTCACCTGACGTGAACGGGTTTCATTTGGATCGACTCTCAGCTCTCCGAAGATTTGCTTAATTGAGCAGCGATTCTCCGTTGAATACCACTCTAGAGATTCTGGGTATCAGTGACGGACATAAGATCGAAATGGCAAAGCCCTTGCAGAGTCACTAGTCTGTCCACGGACCTCTGCGTGCGTCGTGAATCAGACACTGAATGACACAAGATGGGTTTTTTATTACCTCATTTAAAAAGCTCCAGGCTCCTTCAAACAAAGGCACAAAGATGCATTCAGTTGCCCCTCTACGCATTCGGTCAATATACTCTTTCATGCCTATGGGTGCGTACATAAAACTTGTTATATATTGCCATCGCTTTTTCATTTTTATCAGAGGTTAATAAAGGTTAAGTTCTACTGCACTGTCAGTCCGTCAAATAAGTACGAAAGATGAACTCCAAGATGGCGTCTAGCGAGAAAAGTTTATACTATGTCAACAACAAACAGTTCAAGCATTATTAGATGACATCGTTGCTCGAAGTGAGGCAGGGGTTGGGAGCCAAGCATGACGCCTCAACACTGCATGCAAATCGAAGTAAACGGTGCCTAAATAAGAACATGGTTACTGGGCGTGTATATACACACAGCAGGACGAATCAAATTACTGTGTTTTAAATTTAGATATAATCACACCAGAGTTGTAACTCGTGCTTTGATATAAGGACTACGAAGTACGTTAACAAAATCGCATCACATTCTTCAGTTTCTACGACGAATTTGGAAACAGTTGGTCATCGTAAAAAAGAAGAAGCTAGCGTCACGCCAGGCGTGCCGAAAGGTCTGCAACGGAACTACTGCGGGTAACATTGATCTCACATCAGCCGCCATGTTCAAACACAACTTTGGTTCCACGCTTTGAGCATGTCAGTCAACCACGGCTCCACGCTCCGCCCACACTCAGCAACCCTTCACGGCGTTCATGCTGTATCCCATTACCATTTTATATTGAGCCCAAGCTCACAAGCGATCTCCACACGGAATTCAACCGACAAACCCTCTCTTTGATGAGGACAACAAAAGAGGAGACCTCAACTCAAATTTCATCCGCTGAATGCCCAGTGGATATGTTTTAATTAAAAGCTATTAAGAGTAATGTCTGAACTCTTTACCTAGGGAAGGGACATGAAGGATGACCGGCTCGAACTTGGAGTGGCTTTCAGAATATCAAGTGGGTTATCAATGTTGATATCGTAATAAGCTTTACTTGAGTGATGTCTTACATACAATTTTATATGTGATTTAACTACTGTCGACTCCTAAAAATAGTATGTGCCTGATGAGATGACGTATTCAGCAATTTAAAAAAATAATAGAATATTATTATTTCCTCACTGACCTTGCGCAATAGTTTTACTATGAGCACTGTTTTATATCCACCCTCATTTTTTTTTTGACAAGCCATTGGAATAATTTACATCATGCAATGTCATACTTACCCAATTTAAAGCAACTGTTAAAATTTACGAATTCTGCTGTTTGAAAGCCGGAAGTACGATGTAAGCGAATGGTAAACATACATGCACATTAACATTCGTTACACTGCGCTTGCGGTTCAAAAACGTCATCACTTACCAACAACTTTACTCTGAAAACTTTGATTTTTACATACACCCTCATGTTCTGTCTGATGTTATTTTATTTACTTGGAAGCTATAATAACAAATCACAACGGATCAAAACGAGTATCATAGTATAGTGCGCCACCAAGAGCTTACCCCAGATAGGTTGAATCGGTTTGAATTTTCCAATCGGCATCATAAAGTTCAAAGCAACTTTTGGAGGTTTTGCGTACAATTGGTAGACTCTGTAACCCCAATTTTGCATGGCAAGTCTACTCTTTCCGTCTAGTCAGCCTACAGGCACAAAATCACTTGTCTCCGGTAAAAACACAGATGTCGTTTCAGACCTTTTTTTTAATTTTCCTATACGCTGTTGGTGATAGCGCTGGCACCAAAAATCCTGGAAATTGAAATGGTTCAATTGAGAGACAATTCGCAATTTAGCTAAAAATGAAACACCCGCCGGGAGCCGTTTCACACAGTCATGAACACCTGTAAAAGTTTCGCAGATTACTTTGTTTGACACACACATACAAAAATGCTCTACGGAAATTTGGTTCATCGTCTTCCCCTTCAGGCCAACAAACTGTAAAGGTGCTTTTGAGAAATGCATGGTTTCATTTACTAGCATTTAATAATGGGAGAGATGTAAGGCAAGTTTATCCTTCAACATGGTCAAGCTAGTGTGAAGGCATCACATGCTTAATTAATGGAATGTGAAACAGATAGGAAATCGTAATGACATCCATGAAGCAATTATCAATAAGTAGATGCCGACCGCTAGGGCTGGCGTCTTCGCTGTCAGGACGTACAGCATTCCACGTGGATCAAGCACGCGTTCGAATTAACGGGGGGACTTGATACGTGGGAATGCCGTTAAAGGTGTTGTATGATGGTTGAAAAACTGTTGGTACTTATATGCTTACTGGCTTTGAATCAAGATATGGTACAGTTTTAGTTATATACAGACCAAAGTGTTGCTTACTCTCCAGTTGAATCAAGATGAGGTATAGCTATGGTGACGTAACCAAAACTGTTGTTTCGCTAACCCTCTTTGAATCAAGACAGTGTACACCTAAGGTAACATAGATAGTGTTATGCTTACTCTGTTTGAATCAAGATAAGGTACATCATCTGGTAATGTTGACCAAATGTCTGCATCCAGCGTTTCTTACTCTTTTTGGAATCAAAATAAACACACAATACCGTAAACAGCAATCTTTTCAATGATTTACCTCAAAGTTGTACAAAAGATATATTACACTGATTTATTATTCATAATTCATGTGTGGTTATTGTATGACTTTTAATATAATTGTACTTTTTATTCATAAAGTATTTCACGAGCATGGCTCCGCGGTACATGTTATCTTTAACGATAGTGGTGGGGATACACCATCGAGAGGACGGTAGGATGTGAGGGTGTGGGTGATAGATCGTTTTCATCGTCCGGATTTGCTTACACGGGAGGGTAAATACACCTCAAACAGCTCAGTTGTGGTCTAATTAGCGGTCAGATACACCCTTTAAGCTGCTGCAGATCATCTGAGTTCAAAATCAGAAACCGATACCTGTAAAGGGATGGTACAAGATCAATTTGACATTCAAACCGTCTGCTTAATTGGGGAAGAATTCTTAAGGATTGTTTTCACTGCTTGACTTCCTTGGGTCTCGACACAACCTTCCAATTATCTTGAATTGTCTGCAGCTTCTTTTGAAAGATTCTACTATATAGCGTATGCCCTTACTAGACCCGTGTGAACTTGAAACAAACAATTTGCAACTCGTAAAATAGATCCTCGAGTTGGATACCTTTGCTGCATATTAATGTCAAGTTCGCGGATCTGCACTACAGCTACAAGGTTGATTTATTCTTGAATTGTCCCATGACCTCCTCGGTTTTGCGTAATGACAGTTGCGAGGTAAAACTCTGATTACGATTGACCTTTTGGAATCTATTATTGTGCTTATCTTGTTGATAATTTCCCACTGCAGTGTTGAAGATACACCATTTTTAGCCTAAATTCTGCACTGTTGTTACTGTGCTAAGGTCATGTGAAAAGGTTGATGATACTGAGTTTTATGGTTGTTGACATAAAGGGGCGCCCTCTGTCTCTTGACCTAGTAGGGCGCCCTCTGTCTACCTGAGCACTGGAATGTTTTTTGACCTGCCGGATAGCAAGTTAACAACCACTTGGCTCAAAGGCATGTTGACTTATGAAAATAATTAAGAGATAATCACGTGTGGGTGACAGCCTGCAGTCTCAAGAATAATTAAGCATGTTGATCAGTGCATTCGTTTGAGCATGGAGCTATTTGAGAAGAGACGGTGTACGCTTTGTACACCGGAAACTCAACTATTTACCCCATGATTAAATTAGTCTTCAAACTACCCTACTTTTTACAGAGTTTCTACTAAGCAGAACGTAGTGCTAAGAATCTTGGCGTACGGTACCTTATTATAAGGGTAAGGGTTAGGGTTATTTGCAGAGGACAAGTCACGGGACATAAACAATGTATGGTACTTAGGACAGTAACCAAATTTTACTAAGCAATAATTTCCATGTGCTAATCAACTTCGTTTGCTATGAGCTTTATGAATTTAGACTGGCAATGCTGCTAAATAATTCTTAGTTGGGCTGTGGATACTGTTGCATGATTTGGGCCTAAGGAGGTTATATTTTACAATTTGCAACTGGCTTGAAAATTCCCATACAGCCTTTTTACAACTACCAATACTTATAATACTATAGTAACAAAATATTGAATATAGAAACTGCGTCTGCTGCACAAAATGTCATGCCTTTCCCAGAATGTGCGTGATCTGGTGTAATTTTACGGGTAAGTTCCCATTATTTTTTATTGAAAGAAAGTGTTGTTGTATCCTGATCATGCACGTGTAGTCGTGACCCGAGCCTTCAGAATTCGTGTTTTATGAGGTTTAAGCCTGAAAAGGTCCTTGCTCTATGGTGAGAGCAACCGTGTATATACCGCCTACGAGTTCCCAACAAAGAAAATATACTACACTAGTCGTGTTGAACGTGTTGCACCACACCCGAACACGGGGAAAAATAAACCGACTGACTGAAACTAAAAGTCGAGGTTCAGCTAATGCGGTATCGACCACTTTTCTTCCTTCGCAGAAACAAGTGTTACTGTTTGAATAAGATGTGAAATTCTACATGGTCGGTTACAGGAAGAAAATGTAATGACACTTCATGGAAAAAAGATAGACTTTTACTTCTTTTTTTTCAGAGGACTATGGTGAGGCCCATGAAGGGCATTCGACTTTGTAGTTGTTTAATTTGGAAATTTTCTTTTAATGTCCTCGCGTTTCGACCCTGGCAGAGTCTTTCATTTTAGAAAGGCTCTGCTAGGGTTGAAAGGTGAGGCCATGAACATTTTTTTTCATTTATACAGCAGGTACTTGTTGTTGGTAAGCCGTTCGCAACAGCTAATTTTATTTTTAATTTGGTTTAATTTGGAGGACTCATTTGGCAATCAACGGCAGCTTTGGACAAACCATCTTCTAATTCTGACTACCCTGGGCAGATCTATTCAAGTTGCAGTAATACAGAAATTATCAACAGTGTTATCCTTGGTTTTCAAACTGGGTAACGTGTGTGTGTGTGTGTGTGTGTGTGTGTGTGTGTGGTCCACGCAGTGATTGAAAACTGCAGACTTTCGGAACAATTGCTTCTGTTAATACAAGATTCCTTTGTTACGTACGGTCAGTCGACGGAATTACATCGTCATAATAATGGAATAACAAACATCCACAATAGTTCCATGTCCTTGCAGATCCAACCTCCATAGTCATCCAAGTAATGAATGAACACAATTCTGTTAAAAAAAACTTTTTTTTTTAAGTTTCATTAACGCACCGATTGACCGTTTGTTACGAAGCTACAAAAGTGCCATACTACATATCCAGATAACGAGATAAATTACCTCGACAAGTCGATTGATTTTATGGATGACTCAACTGGTCGTGAACATTTCCTCACCAAGACGATTAACTAATTATAAACTAAAGAAGAGCTCGACCTACCATCCCAGTGCCAGTAGTCGTCTTGGTTGGCGGGATAAACTATCAGAGCAAGTCAGCATCTTGATATATTATCGACTTGGCGAGATAAGTATTTCGTTATCTGGATAAATGGCAAGGCACTCCTGGGGCTCCGTAGTTTGTGAAAGTCACGGGAGGTTTATGTATCTCTCACAATCGGAAACCTGTATTAGTTTCAGATCAACAACAACACTTCTTTTTTAATATCAAGGAGCCAATATTTATGAACAATCTATCTTTATGCTGGTCAATTGTCGTTCTGGGCAGCTGCAGTCAGTTGATTTTGAGGCATTACTACTCCCAGCCTTAAACAATGATATAACAGGCAGGCATTGCTGACCAAAGTCATTAAAGTAAGCTAGATACAACTTGGGACAAGGCCATGGGTCTAAAAATAGACGATTCTCCAGAGACCCACAGAATAGCAACGAAGGACAGGCAGGAGAATAGCAGGAAGACAGAGGAGATGACGAGATGACGTCCTTATAATGAACATGGCAACATGGAGTAAAATGACAATGGACAGAAGAGAATGGAAATTGCTGGTGGAGGGCTTCATGTAACTAGGGATGAATACAGCCAAATGATGAACTGAACACATCTGTAGAAAAGACAGAGGCTAGCTACAGACCTACGGTGAGAAAGAGGTTGTAACGATGGTCCCACTGTTCACTAGGAATGAATACAGCCAAATGATGAACTTAACATATCTGTAGAAAAGACAGAGGCTAGCTACAGACCTACGGTGAGAAAGAGGTTGTAACGATGGTCCCACTGTTCACTAGGAATGAATACAGCCAAATGATGAACTGAACATATCTGTAGAAAAGACAGAGGCTAGCTACAGACCTACGGTGAGAAAGAGGTTGTAACGATGGTCCCACTGTTCACCAAAAAAGATAATTTAAAGTAACACAAAATAGGAGACTGTAATTTCCCTTTAAGGCACCGTGTTTCAAGGCCGGTAGTCATAAGATGTGACTGTTGATGATATGCCCAAATGTTACGTAGTTGCCTCTGAAAGACCAGGGGCCAATTTCATAGAGCTGCTTAAGCACAAAAAGTAGCTAAGCACAACAAAATTAGGCTTACCAGAATAAGGTTACCAGCCAAAACACCATGTCACATGTACAATCTGTGACTGGTGGTATCCTGCTTATTTTTGCTTAGCAGGAACTTTTCCAGCAATATTTTCTGCTGATAAGCAGCCCTATGAAATTGTGCCCAGCAGACTAACACAAATATTATGCGAGAATGTGCAAGAGCATTTCCGCTGAACTCATTTTCTGAAACTCATAGTCATAATGCCACTGCAGCTCCTCACGAGTTCTAACTTAATATCTATCATTGCGTTCACATAAGTCCAAGAAATTATATTACTGATCAAAGTGCAATATTACAGAAAAAATAACAAAGAAAAGAGTCATGTGTAGCCAGCTGTCAGGGTGGCATGGAAACGTGACGTAGCAGTTTACTACTCCATTGCCAAATTTAATTTCGCGTTACAATATTTTTCCAACTTCCTCGACCTCAGCCTGTGGAAAACTGCACGTGTGAAAACAAATTTATTGGAGCTACTATCCGTGGTTCACGCAGCTTCTCGCAAAATCTCGTTAGTCTTTGAGGTCACGTGTACGTTCTATCAAAGAGAAACGACCAGAGATTTTTCTCTATGGGTCTATGGAGCGTGACCATACATCTTCACAAATAATGACTTCCCACTTTTTCCCATGACTTGTTCATGAACAACCATTATCTTTTTACTGCTTCCACAAAACTATTTACTTTTCTTTATAATTTTGTACTCGTAAGGTACAGAAAGAAGAATGTAATTTGTACATAAAGCATAGTCTGCTGCCACGCCAATAGAACGATCTATTACCGTACCTAAGATGGCATACTGTGCTATTGATCCTTGTTTAATGTCACAGAAAGATTTCTTGCATGGCAAACAGGTTAACAATAGTTATTTACAAATAGCTTAAATTGCGTGGGTTAAGTTAAATCTTGTACAAGATCAACCTTAACAGATCATGTATTTTATATGCACAGGCTGCGTCAAACAACTAATT
The DNA here is from genome assembly GCA_911728455.2 of Marthasterias glacialis. Classification (NCBI taxonomy): domain Eukaryota; kingdom Metazoa; phylum Echinodermata; class Asteroidea; order Forcipulatida; family Asteriidae; genus Marthasterias; species Marthasterias glacialis. The sequence goes on from OU452225.1 coordinate 25,621,792, forward strand.
TAGTACATCGTAGCACTCTACGTTTAAAGTCACGGCAGGTTTCTTGTCTGAATTTTACATAGGGTAAGGTAACGACGTCATGCTGACGTCACCATCAGTCAGGTTTTCAAGTATTTAACCAGTTATGGTTGCTCTCTACGTGGAACATGGAATAAAGCATAAATGTGAGATTTTGGGAACACGGCAAATTGACCAGTTAAATCCATCGTTCTCGGACTAGTGCGCAGGATCAGAATACGTAATTAATGTATGTAAGTCTGCTGCCACCTAGCGTTCCAAAGTCTCCCATTGGGAACAAAACTTACAGAAACTCACTATTCAATATTCAAACTCATTATCCATGGTGTTACAGTCTTCTTTCTTAATGTAATTCCCATTAACGGGTAGAGTACTATTAGTTCACTTCTCATTTACACAAAATGGAAACTAGCTAAATTTTCATCCAACCTCGGTTTGGTTACGTTACTTTACGTGGGAAAAGAACCATCGGCTGCGCTGTAATAACGCCTTGCACATTATTTGTTATTCTTTAAGCCCTAAATGAAAATTCCATGGACTCAGTGTACCTTACAGAATTCCCATTTGGGACTGAAGCAAAGGGCTTACACAATAGCACGAGGGTGTTTTGACGGCATTGTTGTCTGGGCGTGAAAGGCCTCACAGACGTACCACCTAAACATTCCAATAGTTCACCCTCACGGGGACGTTAGGCATTTATGGGGCTTCCTTTGCAGACTGTAATCGGGTGAGATGTCGACAAAATGGCCAATTAAGTGATGATGTTGTGACCGAGAACAATGTCTCACCCTAAAGCTGGGTACACGTCGAGTTTCTGAACATAACCCTAATTGGATAAGGAATGTGTATAGATCCAATGTAACCAAACACATGACCATGACGTGATTTGGTCTTAACCAATCACAGCTGGATCATCCAGGCAGCAGTGGGCGCTACTAAATGAGAACTATATTAACTGATAAATAAATAAGTTAATTGATAATCTTCGCTTTTCTCATCACAATGAATTGACATTGACGCATATTTTTCTTAGTTTTAAAAGACTAGCCTTCACTCAATTTGTGTCATTATCGATAATGGGTTTTGGAACATTTCTGGCGCCATCACAATGGGAATAATGAGTTTCTTAGTTATTGACCTCGTTTGTGACTCTAAATTTGTTTCGGCCTTGCGGATGCTGTAATTCAAATGTTTTTACAATAAACCAAATTAACCAACAATATACAACACATTTGAATGAATCCATTATTAAGTCTGAAATAGCACATGAATTAGCCGTTAAACTCCTCCAAACGAGACTATATTATGCACAGGAAATGCACGTCTTACAGCGAGGAAGTTTAGCCGGGTTGGAGACTAGCCTCTAGTGGACCTATTACCGGGCGCTCCCGTGAAAGGAGGGCCCCCAATTTGAACCCTATCAATAGACCCAATCCCAAAGAAAAAAAAACCCATCTGACGTCATCCACCTCTATGACACCGCAATATAGACAGTATTGATTGAAAATATTCGTGTTTGGGCGAGGTAAACACTTATCATAATAGTATTAAGCAAACATATCAAAAATCACGACTCGGCGAGGTAGGGCATTGTACGTGAGCGTACATAACGCTACCTCTTTATTAGTTTTTCCTCACCCAGTGCATTTTCTATTCTGTTTTATTATTGAACTAGGACCTGGATGGGCAAATATTATAAAGTATAGTATGTATCTACGGGGGACAATTTGTGGTCGTTATAATGGAACCAAAATATGAGTCTGTTTCGCAGCGACTGCGGCAAATGCTCGGTGTTTTTTTATGAACGGTTGTATTAATGTCACGAACTTGTAAACGAGGCACCGATCATACATTCAGATATAAAACTCGACCGACCTTTGAGAATCTGTTCTTTTACACATTGTGACTCATAATATGTGAATTAGACATGTCGACACACTTATTAATGCTCGAGTTTATGGTTTCTTGTCACATGGTGTGTTTTGGGTGAGACGTTCTAAATTAGAAGCTTCAGTCGCAGAACATGATCCTACATCTGGGTCTGATGGTTAAATCATATAAACAAAGTCCCATGTAAGTACTGTTTGGGTGTCGACATTTTCGTGGGCAATAAAATCGCATTCATAACACACGGTTATAAATGCTGGAATTTACGGGAAAACACACAGTGTAGTCTGTATGTTCAAGCAATGAATATTACAACTCCAATAATATAAAAACAAAAAGGAATAAATTTAAAACCTTGTAACGTCACATTTGAACCGACGAATTCCCTCCAAATGTAGAAACAAAACAATCAATGTAAAAGTTTCTTGTTTGATTTTCATATAACTGTGACCCCGACATTTCTTTCTGATGTCAAGGCATCTCGAACTTCTCCGATCCGGAAAACGGAAATCCTGCCGCGCGTCCATATTCTGGCAGCTGGGTCAATTGGCATATCGTTTAAAATTATGAGGTTTGTTCCGGGAAATCATGGCTGTAAATCCTACTTAGTGAAGTCCTGTTTTTTATAAATAATAATGCATGGACAAGTTGGAATCCGGTCACACAGTTAGATCGAGACTAGTGGTGCCATAGTAATGGTTTAAATGACCATTAGCGAAGTTCAGTTCCAGAACGAAATGAATTTATTTCACAAGCTATTGAAGACGGAATCCCCCACGACTATAGACGCTTTTTGTTTCTCGGAATCGCCACACACTGAGACTACAATAGACCTTTATCATGGTGCGGCCATCTTGATTTTCTCCCATTCAAATCAGTGTAACCAAACCGAGGCAGGAAGGGCAAATAGTCTGGTTCCTTTTTGTACATTTAATATTAGCATCTAATACTGCTATTGGATACAGGGAACATGACCAAGATGGTGGCAGCATGATAAAGGTCTATAGCGAGGTCGCTCGGTGTATATGAAGGAGGTATGGGGGTGAGGTGACGCCAGAATAAAAAGGATTTGACCACAGCACAGCATTGCTTATAAAAAAATCACGGTCATCACGTGAAAAATTAACGAGCACATTGCTTACTGTGTGGATTCATAACGTCAAAACCTATTTCTCTCACTCATCATGGTGGGCATGCGCTTTAATTTAATATGACAATGGGTGTAATCAGTCATGATTCTCCCTATTTCCCCTTCCTAGATCCATGTGGGGCAGTATGAGATCAAATGAGATCATCAGTAGACAAGGCACACTGCCACGAAGCGAAATCAGAATCAGGAATAAAACAAATTCGTCACTGTTTAAACGACGAGATCGGCTCCTCGAAAATCAAGTTTTCTACTGTGTTTTTTGTGTTTAATACTTCACCATTACTATGAACATAACACCGAGTTGAAGTCTGATCAAAAATATGCATATCTTAAATTCTTAAACATAGTAGGCATTCACCCAAATAATTGCACTTTGCATTTTCACGCAGAGGCCAGCATCCTCAGAGATTACGTACAAACTGAACAAAGTACATAAAAATGGGCGGAAGCTCCAAGTTAGTCAAATTGTATTTCTGTTTTGTATGAAAATGTTATGTAGATACATACAGACAAGTGTCTACTAGTCGTCGACAACATCAAATGCATCAATACTGTTGACTTATTCAAATCGTTGTATGTGACAGTCTGACTCTCTCATTCTGTAAATCAAGGTGTTGAATCTGTATAAAATGATGCTTGGGCTTGGCACGTCATTAGTGGATTGCCCTGAAAAGAGGGGGGGGGGGGGTATGCGCGAGCTACGCAACCCAAAAACAACTCCGAGGAGTTCGCTGGGAATTATTCGACTGACGTGTTTTAACTGACCTTTGATGCTCCTTCAAATCTTGTTTAAAACCCTAGATTAAAAATGTGCTGGTGCACATAAAACGTTTGCTGTGTTCTACAGCTTTATGTCTGCGGTTTTAGCCTTAACTGTATTTTTGTGGAACTGCTAACAACAGTATTCCAAGGTCAAAGTTCCGCACAGTTTGCTTACCTCTTCCTCATCCACCTCAGTTGTAGGGTACGTCATCGTTGTAGTGGGTCCGATGCTAACCCGCCGTCTCCCCGATCCGAATCGGAAGAGGTGCTTGGGTGGTTTGGGAGCCGGCTCGCTCCGTCTCCTCTCCGGTAAGGGTCCAGAGATGATGCAGAGGCCGCCCAAACCACCCGGGACGCCTCCTCCTGCTGGTGGTGGCCCCACCGTATACATGCTCCCGCGCCGGTTGCAACTCCTATGCCATGTCGGTGGTTCAAACTCGAAGGTGTCGGTCCCAGGGACAGACATGCGATAAAAACTCCACGTTAAGGTGGACGGAAACACTACAAAGAGTTACACAAGTTAGCATTTGCTGTCATCGAAGGAGGGTAACTCAATCCTGAACAGCAGTTAATTCAAAGCTGAACGCTCAATGTGGACCATTATTCTCCGAGCCACGGGTGAAATCAAACAATCACACTTACAGCTCCAACTCCACCCGTTGCAATAAAATCTCCATGTATAAACAATGAGTAGTCGGTAGATTCTCTCTAACCGTGCTCTCACTAATCAGAAGCCGTACATTCCTGACTCAAATGTGTCTGACCACATGGTGAGTGTTTCACAACCACAGGTTCATGTGCTACTACCGTAGGTGACGAAATACCCCGAGTTCACGCATCGAAGGCCTACCGTGTGTGCTTCCCGTGCCAAGCACAGCGTTCCTGTGAATGAATCATTCCAGTCTACCGAGAACCAATGCGTTTTGCGCTACAGCAGTATAGACCTACCTGTAAAAAAATACCCCAACTGTAAGGCTGTGAGATAACAGAGTTCCATATAAACCGCACACAGCAGCCGACTATGCCCATTCATATCGATGGCCCATTTATAGTATTGTGTATAATATTACATATGACATTCATGGTTCCCTCGGGTGATAAAGCAATGAAAGGTAAAGGGGGAGATAATGCGTGCTGCCCGAGTCGTAAACACGGCGGCTGTTTGCTGCAGCAGTGGAGAGACTGGCGGGTGCTGTCTATGAAGTGGCCAGTGACGTCATTCGGGTTGGCTGCTGGCCAATGACCACTAATCTACGCTGAAATACCAGGAATTTGCTACTTAAAAGCATGCGCCAACTCGTCTCATGCAAAAAACAACTATTTGTGTATGTCCGTAAGTTCACCCTAACTACAGTCTCCACTCGAGTCCGCATAAATTTACTCCTCTGTGGAATAATGACTCAGCTTATGGGGTTCTTCCTCTCTGTGTGGGAAGTCCTCCGTGTGATTATTACGTTCTTAGGAACTATTTCATTTTCGAATTGATCGCCGAGGGCAATCATTGTATCGACACGGGGCTGGGTGGCCAGGGGTAGGCCTTTTTACGTCACACATGCAAACAACTACTGAGAGACCGTATTAGTGTGTACCCCCTCTTCTAACAATCTGACTCCGCCCCCGGACAGGACTTATCAAAACACTTGCGCCGACAGCAGCTACGTCGACTTACTATTTTCTTCCCATGAATTGAAGGAATTCCTTTAAAATGCCCCACCCCCCCCCCCAAAAAAAAAAAAAAAAAAAAAATGTATCCATTGAAGTGGCCTGTAGTGCGGATTCACTGAAAATGGTTTTTAATAGACGGTAATTAACCTTTGGCAAATTTTTCAAAGAATGATACCGAATGCAACAGCTATAGTTGGAATGCTTCCTTCAGCGAAGTTCACCTCTTTTTCCTTGTAGAATATGGTAATTATGATGTAGCTAACTCACCTATACAGGTGGATAACTCAAAGATTATAAATGACTAGGCCGTGCGAAAGGCGCGGCTACACCGGTTACCGTGTAGGGGGAGTCCATAGTTCCCCGAGTGGCTGGGTGGTTATTGTTTAGTAAACTATGGAGGAAAGGAACAGCAGAAACATGAATGCCGTGGTTATTGTGTAGTAAACCATCGAGGCAGATAGAAGCGAACTGAAAAAAAAAAACAGAAACAGAGTTTCACTGTACACGAGGTCAAGCGAGGTCACAACTGTAATTATTGGAAAGGCGTTTATTGGCGTAGCTAATGCATGAAAAAAAAACATACGGTTTCCAAAGCCATCCATTGGAAACAAATCCTCCATAGTCCACCTAAGTCCACAGTTTTAAATCAAATATATTCATTTGTGTTTGGATTTGCCTTCTAACCCTGTCTTCGTGTCACCTCCCTAGGAGTCGCATCGCTTGTCTGGCCCCTCTGTCAACAGAGGTTGATAAACAGACTCGCGGTTGCACAAAAAGAAATTAATTCATAAGCAAATACTTTCGAACATACAGGAAAACAACAACATGAATGTAAGGTATGACATCGATACAACAACAAACAGCCAACTTGTTTTTGACCGCATGTCCGGTCCCATTCCACATGGGCCTAATCTTTTTTTTCAGGTGAGATAAAGTCTCGAGGGCACTGACCTCAACTGACTTTACGTTGATAAGATAAAGTTGATCGCTTTATTTATGTTGCTCCAGCCATGGAGCTATGCTCGGCTGACTATAAAGAATCGCGACATATAATCTTCGTCAAACAAAATTATTCCTGAAAACGGTGACGTGTACTAAAGGTTAGTTACATAACGACGGGGGGGGAGGGGCTTTTTGTTTTGATCTCCTGTTGATGGGTACTCATTAGTCTCAGGTGTTTACCTCCATACAGTTACGTCATAAAAGGCAAGATTTCCCAAGCGATGAATATGAAGTATTAGTCTTCATTTTCGAAAACTGATTTATCTCGCAAGTAAAATATTTAAGTGGTTTTTATTTTTTGTTTGTTCGTTTGCTTTATGATTGTTTGTTTGTTTGTTTGTTTGTTTGTTTGTTTGTTTGTTTGTTTGTTGGGTTGTTTGTTTGTTTGTTTGTTTGTTTGTTTGTTTGTTTGTTTGTTTGTTTGTTTGTTTGTTTGTTTGTTTGTTTGTTTGTTTGTTTGTTTGTTTGTTTGTTTGTTTGTTTGTTTGTTTGTTTGTTTGTTTGTTTGTTTGTTTGTTTGTTTGTTTGTTTGTTTGTTTGTTTGTTTGTTTGTTTGTTTGTTTGTTTGTTTGTTTGTTTGTTGGGTTGTTTGTTGGGTTGTTTGTTGGGTTGTTTGTTTGTTTGTTGGGTTGTTTGTTTGTTTGTTTTTGTGTTTGTTTTTTTCAAGACGAGCCGACAAAAAGAAAAGAATTTTGCCTAAGTTTCATAGAGTCCTTAGCCTAAAAAAATAGCCCAACAAAATAATTTAATCTACTGTAAGGTTTGCAGTAATATCATGCACACATGACTTTTCTATTTCTCTATCTCTCTTTGAGTTGTGCTGGTTCTGAAAAGAATCGTTGGTGTAAACATGGTGTAAACAACTCGACGTTTCAATCAGTATGCTCAGATCGTCTTAGGGAGAAAGAAACGGCGAACCACACTCGCCCATTAACAATGGTATTTGACCTAATTCTCAACATTTCTGGTACATGTACATTTTTATGGAAAACTATCAACTTAGTTTTGCGCGCATAACAAAAGTACACGAAAGAAGAAGACAGGTCTTCAAAGGTGACTCTCGGCGTGTATCCGATTAACGTGAGAATACGTTACTTGATAATCTTCAGTGACAATCGACAGACCACTCTGCGTCAAACTTCCCTTCCCGAGTGATTGCGCATTTTACAAGACAACGAAGGCCGAGCAATTTGAATAATCCACCCGCACGTTGACGGCCCCACCGCTACGCCAACCAAGTCACCCCCGTCAGTACAACGTCAACAATCGCACATAACATATCCTCTGTTACCCGTCATGTGGTTGTTCGGGGAGGCCTCAAATATCCACGAGCAAGCACCTTAGGGTGCAAATATAATTTCAACTTATTAAAGATGGAGCACCTGCGAGTCTGACTGTGTATTATTTTCAAGAATCATCTTTTTTTCGGGGGGGGGTCTGGTACTAGTAATGATGCATGTTTTGTAACAGCACTTTAGATTAGGAAATAACTTACAAAACAATTAGTCCACAGTTTTGTTTAATTTAACACGATACCCGTGTTTGGACTGTGGCTATGGGTCGTTGCTGAAGACTGTTCTCTCGTAATTACTGAATAATGTTAATTTCCATTTCCGTTTTTGTCAGTGGAGGAAACAAACACAGGAAACTACTGATGAATACAAACGCATGGATGCATAGCTTAGTGGCACAATGACGTCATTCCTATTCAGTTTGAGCGAATTATTCTAATTTAAGCCTTTAAGAAATTAATCCATTCTTTGTATAAGAAGAAGGGAAACGATTCTAGGAACGAAGAAATGAACTGGGAATATAACAACCAGATAAATTTGTCACAATTTTAATAAGAAGGAGTACACGCTATAGCCCTGCAGGACATCCATGTGCGTACAAATGCTACAAAAACAGTACTATGTATACAGCACAGCGGAAGAGTCCATCTATTGTAGGGCTAGAATGCTTACGTCTAAATCGTAGCAACCTTACTGCAAAAACACAAGACACTCGGTTCGTTTTCACTCCCTCCCTCCCCCCCCCCCCTTTCCCTCAAGGACATAATAGACACACTTTAAAGTGAAAATGCAACACAGTGTCAGGATGCTATTACCCGCGAGGCCTTTAATTACAGATCGTTACCATGGTAATATTAGATGCGTCGCACGTCAACATCTAATAAATCCTAGAAGACACTTGAGGGCGCACTACACCTTTTAGCGTCAGGGTCTGTTCAGACAATTTCGTGACGCGTTGTTTATGCACACACAGATCGTTCAACACCGTTCAAGAAAACAATTCTCTGCCCATAATTATTTTTGGCACAAGATACCGTTGAACATACTGCAAAAAACTACTGCTATAAAAACCACAGATTTCATATTATAGAATCTTACAAACCGAACACAGAAAGTGAAACGGGTTGTCATTTACGTGTAGGTCACAGTTCACCAGACATGTTTTACATCTCTCATCTGCGAGCGACACAAAACGATCCATCAATTTGTCAATCCAGCCGCTTCACTGGCATCTTGAAAATAATGTTAGTTGACAAACATTGATGAAAGCCTCTATACTAAGACTTTGATGAAGTCATCCAGCCGCTGACAAACCCACAACTAGAAGAAGACGAACAAAAAGGAAGAGAATACACCTCGTCTTCTTATCGGTTTTTAGTCTAAGTCCAGATTATCTTACCTCGGGAGTGAAGGGGATACAGTGTTCAAGCGATGGATTAGGATAATTATGAGACGAAAGCGAAGCTAAACAGTGAGGAGTGGGACCCTTTGAAACAGTGAATTGATGTATAAGCCCATTTATCAATTACAAACAGCCTAAAGACCCATCCTTGATTTCTTGTATTCGTGAAGTAAACAAACGTGCAAATAAAGGAAATAAAAGTGACTACATTTTGTGGATGTAGATCGTTACAAAAATAACAAATTGTTAAAGGCCTCATGTTTGACCCTATCAAAGTCTTTCTCAAAGGCTAAATGACAACACAACACACACATACAAGTTTACTAGAGTAACAGAGGAAGTAAAATGGAAAGAAGTGAAAAGAGAGAGGCAGATTGCAGTCAGAAACAGCAAGGGATTAGCAATGAAAAAATTAACACAAAAAAATGAAGTGTTTATTTAGAAGTTGTTGTTTTTATTGATGTTTTAAAAATCAGTTTTATTGAAGTGTTTTGTCCTGACTCTCCTATAAGTTGAAAAGACTGAAGGAAATACGTGTTTTATGCTAGAAGAGATCGGAACAGAGCATGATTCACGAGAATGCATCGGTATTGTCCAGCTTCAGATTTAGCACCACCAACAAATCAAGAGACATTACAGTGCGCCCTCTCTTGAGACAATACAAGTCATTTTCCCTCGTCCCCGCAAAGGCGCTGGGAACCAGCAAACAAGCATCCCTGAGATGGTGCACTCAGACTTTCAGAGTTGTCATTCGACGCCGTTGCTTACTCAGTTAAAATCAATGTTAGAATTTTAAAAATTCCATTTACACTCCTTTATTGTCAAAAATTAGATATAAAATCTACATCTACAACATTTTACATTAGATTTCATTCTGATATTACTGCATAATCTAGCAACCCAAAGATAATGTGTGAACAAAATTATGCTAATTAACGTATAGGGAACTGTATAGGTATAATGTGTCGATCGAGCTTTACTCGACCTAATATCGTTGTCAACGAGAAACAGGAAGCTGTACGAGGGGAGGACCGCTACGATCTAATCAGGGTCGTTATGGTAAAAGGTCCGACTGCCGTTTTTAGTTTATGGCGTATACCTTTACATCTTTCCCAGCTACAGTGGCGAAACTAGGAAGGGGGGGGGGGCACGGAGGCACGTGCTCCCCAACTGATGTCCGTGCCCCCCCCCCCCCGGGGGGCCCCGCCCCCATTTGAAATCTGGACTTAATACAAGAATAAAATGTTACATAAAATGTTATGAGCTTTTATGTAGTAAGTTCAATGTTTTTAAAACTATTTTTTTCTATATACACGCAGAATGTATTTTGTTTTACCTCAACACGTCAGAAGAGGGCCGAAAGGGAGCTTGTTTAGGAAAAGTACAAAAGGGAAACTACAGTTATAGAGGCCAAAAGTGCCCCCTAGGAAAAATGATGGCGCCCCTTTGTGCCCCCTAAAATTTTACCCTAGTTACGGCGCTGCCCAGATAGAGATATTAAAGTTACAATCACTGGGGTGACAACACAATCGTGCATGCATGCAGTCGGTGTCTTGTACCCCCCCCCCCACGCACACACACAACCACAATCACTCTACCTAGAAACGTACCGTCCGCCATTTTGTGGTGTCCAAAATCTGGTTCACCAACATGGCCGACCGTGTTCCAGCACGAAATTAAACAAAAACCACGCAGTTTCAATAAGGGACATTGTGTGAATCATTATGTTCTACTTTTAAAAGATTTAACCATCCATGACTTGATTAAAAAAAATCGCCCAATCCGAAGGCAACGTGTCCCTTTAAATCTATGGCCGTATCCGAATAGGCGGCTACGGCTATGGTTACGACTGTTGCTAAGGGTGTTGCTACGGACGTCCTATACTTCAACGCATGATAGCACGATCCAACGGTAGCCGTAGCCGTAGCCGTAGCCGCCAATTCGGACACAGCCTAAGCCATCAACTTGTGTTTGATACTATTTTTATAAACTCAAAAAGAACATCTGCTGATCGGTTTGGGATTAACGCGTCTGGCATAACACCGCTCAGGAACTGTCACTTCACTATTTCTCAATTCGCAACCATTTTGTTCAAAACTACCATCATTTATTTATGACCCCTCGTTGAAATTTTAATAAGTTGAAGTGACAACCACTGCATCTTTGTCCAAAACAGAGACTTGAATGCACCTGACGCTACTCTTTATCCGTGTGAAAGCCGCCAATTATCTTAAGGGCGAATGAGGTGTAATTCTGCCGAATTGGGCTAAGGATACGGGCTAGCAAATGAAACAATTCAATCCCGGGTTTTAAGGTAGCGCCGTTATTGCCAGGTGGTGAAGGGGATTAAATATGCTCTCAAGCCCCGGGGGGAACTCGTAAACTTGCCCAAAGCTCATGCATAAAAATGCAATAGACGGATCTAACTGCATCTGGTTTACTCTTAGGGTTTGACCCCTAATCTACCCAAAAGGGCGCCCTCTTGCGGTCAAGAATAAGGCCTATTTATGACAATGTAAATTAGTGGATGAACTGAACCATGCATGACGGAACTAGTGTTCCGGGTGAGAGATTCCTACTTTTCGGGAGCATGCACAAACAGAACGCATACTGGACGTTCTCAATTATTGTCATCCGGTTTTAAAGTTCGCAGACTAAATAAAAGTCAGATTTTTGCTATAGACTAATCCGAGCAGCTCGTGTATGGTTGTTGACACCACCGCAGCTATGGCCGCCGCACGTACGCGTCCATGTTGATTGGATATGCGCGGCTGACGCGCTACTCTCGCGTTGCGCACATACGGCGGCCTTAGCTTCGGCGGTGTAAACCACCATGAGAACGAGCTGCTCGACCAGTGTATAGAATTGTACACAGTAGTAATCGATCTCTTTGGGGGATGGACGGCAGGGGGGATTTGAGCAGAGGGACTCATCAAGCCTCCCCACACCCTGGTTATGCCAATAGAGGGCGCAAAACTATCCCCGAGGGCATTAAAGCAGACTATGTCTATCGATGCATGGGGGGGGATCGTTTGTGCTTCGGGACTTCATGTCCATTGATTTTACTCGCTTGTGAGGCTTATGTCGTTACACAGCGTGACAGGGGTAGTAGGAGGATCGTGACAACTCAAACTAGCCCCTCAGCTATGAACGCCGAAACACAATCGATTCTTAAGGGACAAGCCAAGGATCCGCCAATAGTTGGGGTGCATCAAAGAGGCAGGGGCATCAAGTAGGAGGGGGGCATAGAACGAGATGCTGCGGGTTCAGCAAAAAGAACGACTAAAATACCAGAACTTAAAGGGACTGCGTCGTCATGATTATAGCAGGCCTGTGGCTGTGCATGGAAAGATGAACTCTCACCCAGATACTGTACACGAGCTCGCTTGCGGTCAAAGCACAAAGGGTGCCGTCTTTGTAAAACTGTGATGTGTCATAGTAACTAGGTTATTCCATTTACTGCTTTAAACATAACAAAAAGTAATCTTATATATTAACTCCTTATTTCAATCAAAAGAATGTACAGGAAGCCTGGGTCACGGTTTTGAAAATCAAACCACATAAAAAAAAACGATAAAACAAAGCAATGATGTAACAGAAAAGAATAAAAAAACACAACAAAAAGGGTTAAAATAATAAAACACCACAAAAGGGAATATTTAAAATATTGCTGCGAAATTGCACACAAACCGGAGAAAATGTACAATGTAATAAAATTATGATTATAATCATCTTAATTATAATCATTATGCTATTATAATCTGAATAGACCCTTCTCAAAGAGGAAGACTGCATAATAAATAATAATAAAAACATTTACATAAGATTCATACGCGACTTGTTTGGCATTAAGGCTAATGTCATAGAGAGATGCTTTATAACATTTGGCCGAACCAAATTGATAAATTTCATGGTACACATTTTGTATTCACACAAGTACCAAATTAAACAACCTCTTTCCCAGATAATAATCTCTGCACTACGATAATAAATCATATTCGGAACATCTCATGAATCCAATATACCGACGAGTTAATTAATTGCGGACATACTTAAGCCTTATGTAGCCGGATTGTTTGTCTTCTCAATAAATACTAAGATAACCCAATCAAGACCCAAGGATTGGATATTGACATGCTGAGCACGTAGTAAGGTTCACGAAGGCCGTCTTAGGGAAGGGCGAAGTGCTTGAGAAACAACACTTAGGGTACATTATAATTTGCAATATGATGCGTTTTGAGTGGCTATTTGTCATTGGGAAGTAAGCGTGCATGTACATTTGGAAATGTTAAGTTTTGGTTAATGGGGTAAGGAATGAATTGGATTAGGGTTGCTGGTTATAGGGTGGCGTTAGGATAATGGGGTTTAGGGGTAGGCTAAATTAGGCTAGGGTTGATTGGGATTAGGGTTGATATGGGTTAAGGGTATAGGGTTTAAGTAGGGTTAGGGTTGATAGCGTTGGTTGATATGGGAAGGAGTATGGTTTAACGGGAGTAGGGTTGATAGAGGCTTTGGTTGATAAGGTTAGGGTTGGGGTTAAATTGGGTTAGGGTTATTTGGGGTAGGGTTGATACTGGCTTAGAGGGTTAAGTGGGGTAAGGGTTGATAGGGTTAGTGATGGGGTTAGGGTTGATATGGTTATTAGTAAACTAGGCTTAATAGGAGTAGTGTTGGGGTTTGTGTTAATAAGGTTAGGATCGGGGTTAAATTGGGGTAGGGTTGGTAGGGTTTAAAAAAAAATGGTTTGGGTTAGGGCTGGGCTTAAACGTCAGATTTGGGAATAATGGCTGTTATTTTGTTGATTCACGCGTCAATCAAAATAGCTCAACAATTAACCTTTATCGAAACATGACTTGGTTTATTGAAACTACAGTACATATACACTTTAATATAGTCCTTCATGAAATTAAGTTTTGACCATAATGTCATGACGTCGGGTTGTTTACATGCCACTGGCCTGTCTGAAACCAGCCCGATTCATTCGAGATTTACCCCCATGGTGCTACGGCAGTCTAAACCTCTTCAAGATGTTTTTCCAAAGTTCCAAATCACACAGCACTCATTTCTTGTCGACATTTCATCAACGAAAACCAAATGTACTAACCTTTCTACATTGATGAGCACGTGACTTATTTTTATAATATAAATGTATGTTGTGTCTTTATGTATACGCGGAGGGTTTCATCTCATTAGACAATGTGACGAGTGATTGGATTTGATATCAATGCGCCAACATGCCTCCCGTACACGTCCCGTCCTGTGGAATATCCGTTTAGGATATGCCAAACAGTACTAACCACGTATTTATTGATTAGCCAAGTTTAAAGAAATCCTCTTTTCTTTTCTCTTCGTTTTTTTTCTCTCTGGTTTTAGAGAAAAAAATAATTAAAGTGGCAGATTTACCCAGTACAAAAGGTTCCGTACCGGCATAATGAATCAGTTATGTTGCGTTGTTAGCCAATGTGCATAAAGATGTTCATATCTTTGTGTTTAAAGTTAACAATATTAAATCATCTAATTATGGGATATTCTACCATGATTTTTTTTTAGGGGGGGGGGGGCTTGTTTTTTAAAATCATGTGCTCATGCTCTTGTGCTGTAAAGGCAGCTAGAAAGTTGTCATTATTTTCCCGAAATCGTAATTGTTGCTGCGTTCACAAGACTGGAGAGAAATACTCCAGGTGCATTTGTTTTATTGTTCAAATGTTGATTCTTGCTCAATTTGCATGGAAATCTCTCCCGTAAAGAATTTCACAATCGCTCTCTGATGCGGACAAATGCAACAAACCGCGTCCTCTCTGCTAAAAAGTGGGAAGAGGTCCTCATCCGAAAAAAAGAGAGTCTCTAAAAACATCCGTTTTGGATAAACCCGATAGCGGGCTTTGACCAAACACTCATTGATTTGTCTCCGAATTGATGGAAAAGAAATAAAATGCAGGGTGGGAGATTTGTTTGGTGGTAGCAAACATTTCTGTTGGCCCATTTCCGTTTGGGATTTCGCAAAGCAGATTGCGTTGATCTTGCTCAACAAACAAATCTAAAAGGGATGGGAACACTGGCTTAGAGCTGAGGCTTACAAAAACATCGCTAGGAGGAACAGAGATGCGCTGAACAATTTGGGTTCAATTTTATGACACTGATTACCAGAGAATGTTTGAGAGCTTATGGGCACCATAAGGGCAGAGTTCTGAGACAAGCACCGCCATAAAAATTGGGCCTGATCTAGTAAATCTGGGATTCTGTAAAGAAAGATTAATTTAGTTTTAATGAACTTACAAATTATTACAGTAATCATCACGGGTAACTTCTTGAAGATGCAATATAAGCACACAAAATTGCTGTCAGCAATTTTGCTTACCAGCAAAATTGGTATTGAATATGCGTTGCTCTGACTGGTATCCGGCTGCCTTCTGCTTAGCAAATGAGATAACTTCTGCTTAAAACTCTAAGAAATTTGGGCCGATTTACATCACCATGTTCCCATTTAATATCTCACTGCACCTCCTTGTTATGATTCGATCTATCGATGTAGGGAAAGTGCTGGGGTGGTGATATGGTTTGCTGCCCTTGGGGACGAGGCTGGGCCGGTACAAGACCAACAGTGTTTGGTTATCATAAATTCCGTCGCAAGAGAAAACACCACCATGTGATCTCGGGAGACTTCACATCCTGCCCGTAAGTTCCTGTACACGTGCAGATTTATTGATTCGCATGAAATGAGCCAAATGGAGTAGTTGTTTTTTGGCGGGAGCCTTCAGGGAAATCAAGTCAGACGTTGTATGACAGCCAATCTCGTTCAATTAAACATGTATACGACCCTCGACTCACAAACGTTAATTCAAGTTGTTATGGGTACATATGACTGGGAGGGTACAGTTGGTGAGACATACAAGTTTAAAGGGATGATCTAAGTTTCTAACCAATCTTGTTAAAGTACACGCAAAGATCCTTTACGATGCAAGATCTTATATGATTCAAATTGCAAATCAAAAACTGATATTTAGTTAAACCAAGAGGGCGCTGTTGCAAAAAGACTCGATGACAGGGGTACACTGCACTAAATAGAGAGAAATCCATGCACCAAGCCTCATTAATAAAATATAAACCCACAACTTTTTCTGTAAGTCAAAGACTTGAAGGTCATGGTTTATAATGGATTGTTGAAAATTTGTATAATATTGTGCCTCTAGGTTTGTTGACTTTCATCCTGGTGCATTTCAGGTACACTGGCCCTCTAAATATGGCCCTATTTTGCTAAAACGTGTAGGATCATTTTTCCAAGGTGGAGTCTGGCCAATTTACCTGTTCAGGGGTGTCTTTGTTTTGGGTGAGCCTTGTTCAGTTGTCAGAAAATATATTTGATTTGTTTTCTAGAAGCTGAGAGACTTTTAAATGTTGTTTGAGTATTTTTGGATATTTAGCATTTAGCATTGGTTGCTATGGGAGCATATTTAGTGTGGTTCACCCACAAAACTACTCTTGTATCTCCAAATAGCATCAGTTACTCCTAGAATTGCATCCTGAATGGACTCTGAACACTCGGTCAACAACTTGAGAAAACACAACCTATAAAGGTGTATGAACTGTTATGCCAAATATCGAAATCATTTCAAGCCTGCACTTGTCTCATCCAAAATGAGTAACACGCGCGTCTATTTGAACTGCTTCCTAACAATGTTTTTTTTTTTCTTTTCTTAGCAAAATCTTCATTATCTCCGATTCTACGGAGCTCTGGATGTGCCATACGACTTGTTGAAATCCTGAGGAGCAGAGGTTTCAAATCAACCTCGTTCCCGGGAGTAATTTATCTCGCTGCGCCATTTTTGGGGGTACAGAGGTAGAGACAAGAGGTATCGATACGGCACGCTGCCCATGGTGACGAGGTTGGTTTCAAATGGTACCAGGGGTGGGGAGATAACCATCACATTGGGTTAGGAAATTATCACCAAAATAAAATGCTATATGGAGAAAGTTACATATTCAGTACGTTGGTGTGTTAAATGTTCGGTACATTATTGGTATTTAGGTGAGTAAATATTCATCTTCTAGTTTTTATAAGACACACCATTCTAGCAACCAGTTTTTAAATGTCATCAATTTAGATGTTGTTGTTGTTGTTGATTGCATAATTCGTGTTGGGACTTTGCGCATCTCCATATTTGGCTTATTTCGAGCTATCGAAATAAGCAATGATTGAAATCTTCAAATGCCATTTTCTAGTCATTGACAGTATAATTTCAGACAGAAATATTACCCTGGAGGATTGGTACTGTGGTATAAACTTTAGAATCAGTGAGCTTTCAGACGAAAATATTTCGCTGGAGGATTGATACTGGTATGAACTTGGCAATCAGCGACCTTTCAGATTGAAAACAATCGAATTTTGTTTTTTATTTTCGATCGATTCAAATCTTTAAAAATTTCTAGATCTGCTAATAGCATTTAGCGACCGACACTGCTCTTTTAGCAGTTCGGCCAAAAAATGAATTTGGCATTCTGGCAAAATGCGTCTAGTGGATACAAATTGAATAAGAGCATTCCATTCTCGGAACGTGAACATAAGAAACACGAAGAGTTTCACTGAGATTTCACAGACGAGACAAGAAGAAAAAAAATGAAACAGGACTGCATAATGTTAGGGCTACCTAGTTCATCTGTTGCATAACAATGAGATGGAGGAATCGATAACATTTTAATCTCCCAAATTCATGAATTCACTGTTTAATCAAAACATCACTTATATAGTCTGGCCGCGTTGTGGACGATTAGTTACGTCCGACTGTAGTGTCTG
This sequence comes from Marthasterias glacialis, assembly GCA_911728455.2. Taxonomy (NCBI): domain Eukaryota; kingdom Metazoa; phylum Echinodermata; class Asteroidea; order Forcipulatida; family Asteriidae; genus Marthasterias; species Marthasterias glacialis. The sequence goes on from OU452225.1 coordinate 25,639,761, forward strand.
TGACCATATATCACGGGTTTGGTACCAAGATTTGTTATTCATTGTATATTTAAAGGGAATATTACAGCACGATTCCGACAAACCGGAAATAAAAACAAGCATTAACCACAATTCCGAGAATGGTTTTTATTTTGGATACGTTGTCCGAATAACCGGAATTGAAGAAAAGTAACCTCAATTCTGAGAATGTGTTTTTTTATTTTGTGCACATTGTATAAATGACTGTAAAATTTCAAAGTATACACAAAATTACTGAATGAATGTTGTCTTTTCTACATGTTAAGTTCACTTAAAACATTACTTGTTTTCTCAAAATATAGAACAACAATCCTCAACTGACTTTACTATTATTACTGTAAGACCATTGTGAAGATCAATGAGGATGGAGAGGAATTTCCGGGAGTAAGCTTGGGAAGGAAAGAGTGAAACCAACCACTAACTTTAAAATCAAATCAATAAAACAACAGAGTGTGTCGTCTGTGCGTCGTGTGGTATAACATAATGATATGATTTTTACCCAATCTTTTCGTGGAGCATGACGATGAATTACATTCAAACTTTAAAGGATTTTTTTCTCTCTCGTGTAAAACTAACCTATCAAGTTGCAGAAAATGACGTCTTGAAAGCAAAGCCCAGTAGCCATTCCAGTATTTTATTAGATTGACTAGATCAGCGAATGGTCGCCGTGCTGCGAGATTTAGTTATAAGTTTACTGTTCCTTTGAGACTGAGGGGACCGGTGTATTACCGTCAAACTGACCGACAAATGTGTCACGTTTACACCCGCAGGAAATCCGCGGAAGAGGGTCTTAAAGAGGTGGTTCCATTAAAAAAAAATCGGCTGGCAAAAAAAAAAAAGACCCGAGAAAAACGAGGAAAAACGAGAAAAAAACGAGAGAAGATGATAAAATGTCTGAACTCAGCAAAGAGACGATATCCAACAGTGTTCTTTGCATGTTACTTTCAGATCTGATATCTTCTGAATTTTCGCTTGCAGGTTATGCTTTTTATTTATTTATTATTATTTTTTTTTGAAATGGATTATTTAGAAAGTCAGTTTGCCTTTAAGTTTTGGCGCCAAACCCTGAACATTTACAACTCGTTCTATCAGTTTTTACACTGATGGGAATTTCTCATTCATCTCAGGACAGACCCTGCTGTCCCGGTTTTTTTTTTGGTCAAGTTCCCTGTATACCATAACTATAAAGTCTTATAACACCAAATGGGTGCCTTACTACCGCCCCATACCAGCCTCGATTTGGTTACCACGGTTTGAATAGGAGACAAAAAGAAGATGGCTAAGAAGATGGCTTCACCACATGCATGCAAGCTTTAATGCACCAGCCATGGTTTTGAATTCACACGCCCTATAAAGTACACGAGTCTCCTGCGGTAAATTTCAGTCAGAGATGACAATTTTGTTAATGAAAGAGTTGTATAATAGACAAGGAACCGGTAGCGAATCTCGTGGCGTATAGTGCACTTACATAAACCTGAAGGCAATGTAACCTCCGGTTAGATGAACTGTTCAGCTGCCTGGTGAGACTCACGTGTTGTTAATCGCAACTGTTAATTATCTTTGGTGAGGAAAAGGTTTTTTGTAAAAGGAAAGGGGGACAATGACACATGTGATTCTTTCCCGCTTTAGGTAAAATCTAAACATTGCTAATTTAAGTCGGGAAAATGTGAGTTTACATCATTAGAGGGTAGCCTCGTGTAACAGCGAGCTCATCACGAGTCTGGTGTCACAGAGTGACGAAATTATTTATAAAAAAAAAAAAAACATTTTCAATGTAGAATATTTATTTTCATATCAGCTTTGGGATCTGGAGATGTAGCAGTGTTTGACAATGGCGATGCACGAATTCAATATTGCAAGGACAAAATAGGACAAATATTAATGAAAAGGGTCTTGGAAATGTGTACTCTGTGCCATGAGATACTTTGAGCCCCGTATAGGTGGAGTAAACGGTATTTAATCGACGTTTCGATTAGTAGGTCTTCATTAAATGTTATCAGAAAAGTTCCGCCGTGGAATCCAACTTGTAGAAAAGAACTTGGGGTAGTTGGGGGACAGCTGGGGTAGTTTGGGGGAGCGGATTCACAGAAATTTACATCTCTAGGTGACTGCGTTGAAAAGAAGAAAAAGTGGGTAAAAATCAACTTCAAGGGATAACGATACATACAAATGAATTAACTTTAAGAGTTTGTAATGACGAATAGTCTGGAGTGAGTTCTGAGAAAACCTCCTCGAGAGAATTCGAGGGGGGAAAAGTAAATCCTAAGTGAATGCTAGAAGGAAATCCCCCTTTCTTGATATCGCTCGGTTAGAACTAATGCGATTGGAATTCAATTTGGCACAATGTGGAACACGGGGTTTACATAAAATGGCATGAGAAATGTCACTGCGATAGAATGTAATCCCATTAGAGCATTAATGCGGAGTCGGATAACCCTGGGCATTTGTACTTATTATTGCTGACGTCACATAGCAATTGAATTTGATAACGGGTTGTTATTTTGTTTAGAAGGAAGTCTTTCTTCTTCCCAACTTCCCAAATACCTTCATCCAATAGGCAAAGCGTCCCAAAACAATCTGTTCACGGTTTTTAAATGATTCATCCGAAAACAATAGTTCTGAATTGTTATACGATACTTTGGTGGACCACTTTATAGGCATCAATAGTTGGTATCAAATCCAACTCCAAATTTTGAAATGATTTCATGTCAATACTTGATTGAATATATATTTTATGGGAAACGATTTCTGGAAATTGTACACAAGCTGGAAATGATCGCATGTTTCAGTTACATTTCAATGTTGATCTATACAACATTGCCGTTTATGACTGTACACAAATCCAAAGTGAACACTAGGGACACCGTTATAAATCGTTACCACCTAGTAAAGCTTTTTGACCACTTCAGTAGTCTTAATTATAAAACACCAAATGTGAATCGTAAAAAAGGTTTTACTGGATTACTGTGGTGTACAATAATGTGATACAGTGCCTGTACTGATGTGACGGCGGACACTATAGGTGTGACATTTTTGGTGTCCACGTTACATCGTGACATAATGTCCACAGGTATTTGATATGAGGGATTTGAAACTTTCTGAAATACTTTCAAAAACCCACAACAAAATGTGATGATTGATAAACATCAATTAGAGTCAACATTATGCTCCAACAAAAATGATAATATTGGAAAATGTCAGAAACTGTGTCCCTCCTTCATCTTGGAGTGATCTTTTCAGCGACGGATGGTCCTTTGCTCACAACGGGTTAGAAGTACAACACCCCACACGTCAATAGTCTATAGATTTGTTCAACCTTTACGTGTCTACATTATTTTAAAATTGTCCCATAGCCAGGCAAATAAGGATTTATATTAAAAAAGGCAAGAAAATCATGTCTTTTATGGAAGAGTAAATTAATTACCGCACTCCCGTTTTCAGTCCACACATACAACCGAACTGCGAAAGTTCCATTCGGTGATCATGTTAAAGTGAAAAACAATATATAAAAAAAAAACGGTTTTTGTTTTGTCCGAGATTGTGTGCAAGTTTACTTGCAATTATTTCGATTTCTGCAATCGAAATAAAACAATTAAAAAAAAATAAAAAAATTAATAATAAAAAACCAGGTTATTGAATTTATTCGTTTATTTATTTATCGATTTATTTATTTATTTTTATTTCTCCTGAGGATCGGTACGGGTATGAGCTTTAGAATCAGTGAGCTTTCAGACAAAAACGAATCGTCTTTCGATAGTTATCGACCCTGTTCTATGTCTTGGACCGAAACTCACATTTTAATCAAATGTTCAAAATGATTTCACGGTTCAAAAAATGTAATCAGAGGAAGTCTTACTGCAAATTGAAAAAAAAATGTTATCAATGTGCACATTCCTTGTGAGAATGGTCTTCTTGAACACTACACCGTCCCGTCGTTGTTTTAGTGACAACTCACAAAGCAATACCAATGTTGGGTGAGTACCCAGCGATATGTATGGTTCTTTAAAAATTGTTGTTGATCGTGTCCAAGCCATCGGAGATCGATGCGGTGCTGTTCCCCGTCTCTTTCCCTGCCCGTGCCCACGGCTTAATCTCCACAACATCCGCTACTTTCTTCCCGTTTATATCATACCCATCAATTCTATATTCTCGACGCAAAAGAAATGGCATGCGGTATAATGATATGGGTGTTAGTGCTCAGGATATTAAGGGGGGAAACTGACGGGCAAATTGTGCCAAAGAGTACCGTCAAAACGTGTAAAACATAAATCACTATGACGTTACTCGGTTGAATATGAATATAGCAATATATAATATCCAAAAGAGGGCAACTGTGGCAATATCAGCGTATTTCATACAGGCTGTGACGTCAACAACAATGATTTTAAAGGTATGGTGTACAACTGTCTTCCACTTACACTGTGAAAAATAGGCTCGAGGTTTTAGGGATATCAGTGTGGTTGAGCTTCATAATAAATGCCTTAAGTGACCCAATTCACATGACGTCATCATCACAACAACTTTGGTTGCGCCATTTTGGAAGTCAATGTCACTGTGTGTTATACAGTGACATTGACTTCCAAAATGGCGCAACCAAGTGTGTTATACAGTGCGGTGCAAATTTTAGGCGACGCAGCGTTTACACGTATATTGACTCCCCAAAATGATGAGTGTGGCACAGTCACCGCCCTGTGACGTGCCTGCGAGGGGGTCGATAAGAGTTGCCTTAAATGCAGGAATTTTATATGATGTTACTTTGCTGTACAATAATTTTCATAAGCACTCCTAGCTGCAACAATTTTTAGAGTGCTTGAAATTTCAAAAAAATTGAAAATAAACAATTGTTGGAATTGTATGTTGATGATAATGCTATGTCATTTCATCAATATTTTCGTTTTTATGACATTGATGATATACAATATATTTAAAACTATATAACTACCATCGTTAATCAGGTCTATACTGGTCATATGTCATACAATTCTACAATTTCACGTTATTTTAAAATCTGCACGATTGTGCTTTCTTGTGGGGAGGGGAAGACACGTCTTAAATGAAACTTAAATGTCATAGGAAATATTCTGCACCATCAGAAAGTCTTGAAATTAAATCCACAGTACAAGCAGATGAAATAAAACAGACTTACATCTGAGGACGCACTGTGACTTCTACCTCTGAGTCCCCTCTTGTTGTCCCAGAGATGGGTCGGGGCCGAGTCGCTGGGAACCACCAGCCTAGCATCCATGTTGAGCACAGAGACTCCGCTCTCGACAAACACACTTAAGTCTCCTAATACATTTCAAATCGTTCGAACCAGGGGAGGACTACGCACGTCTCTTTAACGCCTCGGGCATCACCACAAGAGGATACCTCAAGATGAAACCGGACTAAAGATGATCACACTCGCGCCATGTTGTTCTTGTAAACACTTTGAAACTCTTCCCGTGTGTGTGTGATTGCGATACATGCATATCATTAGCGATGTATCACCGTTGTCTACACAACTTGACACGTTTCTTTTATAAGATATTTTTTATGGTCATTGATTAGGTAGATATCATCCTTGGTTTAGAAATTCCAGCCGTGTGATCAGAGTCCATAGTGTATCCACTGTCATTATCAAAATATTAAATTTTGTACTAAATTTCTAGCGGGTTGCACATGGGACGTACAGTTAGTTTTACACATCCAAGGACATGGTATCTCTAATCGCAAATCGCTGTGCACAGCTAATGATAATCAATTCCCAAGATTCGGCGATGACAAGAGTTATTCCAAAACAATATATGATATCGTTCCTCCGATGGCGAATGCTTTCTGGGTAGTGGACACGCGATCCGGATAAGTCCACTTCAGTTTAGGTAGTATGAGTTAAGTGGGCATGGTCTGGGGTAGAACATTGCTGCCTTTACAATCCAGGATAATGAAGAGGAGCTGGAGAATAAATCCTGCAGGTGATGAGGAAAACTCAGAGCTTCGGCCAATGATTATTGAACTATATTGTCAATTCAATGCATCTGCTTTGGCTGCAGGCCGCAGCTGATCTTTACGATTAACCCACATTGAACACTCCATCATCCAATATGCAACATGGTCACACACACTCCTCAACAACGTGGTGACTGCCAGATTACGTTATCGCATCCAGCACAATCAAGTCTTTCTCTCTAAAAGGTTTACCAAATGAACCTTAACATATTCAACAGTAAAAAGCGCGGGAAAAATAGTGTACTCCGCGTGCATTGTGGACTTTCTGCTTGATGTTGTGCAGCGGTGACTGCGTAAATGCTGGTGTTGGGTAAAGTCGCCGCGTTGTTTTCAGCAAGGGAATTTGGTGAATCGGTCGGTAGTGTCGACTTTGGGACCATCAGCTCATCTCGTGAAGGCGATACTCCCTGAAAGATTGATGCTAATTTGGCGCCACGTGGAATATTACAGCGTGCAGTTGAATTTACAATCCCACGGTGGCCGTAATCACGGATGTGCATAGACGAAAAAGTTTCGTTGGTACACTGAGAAAAAATAAACAGGACTTCGACGAAAATGCAGTCTTCTTATAAAGTTAAGATGTCACGTTACAAAGCAACACATTTTTGTCGAGTGAAGGATGCAGAATACAGATGATTTGTACGTTGGATGTTTGGCCGTTAGTAATCAGACTGGATCTCAATGTAGTTCCACTGGAGATCTCCTGGAAGGCGTCTTGACAAACTGCTGACCAAATCTCATAATTCATCGATCGATGTCGTCCCAGACAACGACCAAAATCAGTGAGCGTCAAGGTGGGACTCGGGGGATCGAATTATGTGACACTGTGATACACGGTTGAATTGCCAATAGCCGCGTGTAGGCCTACCACTACGGCTTCAATGGAATGGTAACACTGCTATCGTCACACGATAGCACTGACAATGCGCCTTAATACAGTGCGATATGCGTGCATGCTAGTGTGCAGTGTGCGTATACGGTGTTGATTCGTCTTAATCGTTTACTTATATCAATGAAATATGCCAAGTCTTCATGAGTATGTTCCACGGTGATAGCTTCGGCTGCCTTCGGCAACAAGCATAATACAAGACCAACTACAGCGAATTAACAAGAAAAACATATCCCACTGAAACGAACGATTTGCAGACACACAAATCCCAGCCTGACCCAAATTGACAAAATAAGGTCACCAACGGATCTCCATAAAATACACGCTCTACAATCTCCGTATAATCAAATTTCATTGTACACACAGGATAAACCAACATCTTTAAGACCCAAAGTGGATCCGTCTTTGACCTCATTGATCTAATAACGCTCTCTGATTCAATAACTTGGTTATCTTTCTAAAAACAATTATGGGGGGATGGATGGGGGGATAATAGTACTACAATAAATCAGAAATCTCAACGACTACATACTTGTACCAATCCTCCAGTAAAATATTTCGAGGAAATAGCATTACTATCACCACAAATCACTGTTTCTTATTCTGATTGACGCAATATCGAAGTAAGCCCGATATAGACGCGCACAGATTCCCTGATAAAACAAACAGTTTTCGTGTGTTTTCACTAAGACGTGAAAATCGTTGATGGTGGATGCTGGATGGCGTGTTTATTGAAAGCTAAAGATGTAATATACGTTTACTTAATCATTCTGTGCATGCACAATGAAAGTTTACTCGACCAATGTTATTTTAAGATACTGTTATCGATGCCCCACGCTTGAAAAATCATTCGTGGAGATAAACACGACCATGGCTACGGAAGCTTAAAGCGACCGTCTGCGTTTCCATGTTTCCGAGCAAAAGTTGTCCGTAAAAAACTTAGACAATTACGATATCTTTACCAAGTTCTCATACCATGAAAAAAATGTCTGCGATCTGCTCTAGCTGGTGTCCACGATCATTGTCATGGGGGGCATATATAAATCAAAAAGACATATTTAGTTGTGATAGCAATATGAAAACTCGAAAAGAAATGTGAATGGTTACTCTGGGCTTCCGTATAGCTCTTCAAAACCTTAACTCAATTGTGAATTTGGCCACGTTCCTCTTTCAGTGCGGAGGACTAGTTCTTAACGGTTTGTAGCACTCGGCAAAAACGACCTCTATCGCCCTCGGACGTGGTCCTCAAGACAAGAGGGTTTCCGGCCGTTATATTATATGAATTGCGGCCGGGCCGAGGTCACTCGCGTACCCACGCTCGACCTTCGTATGATATAAAAATGGGTCTGTGCTTTACACACGGAGAATCATTCTACGTGACTGAGGTAATGAGATGTCATTTAATATATTAGGTCGACGCTTAAGTGAATTACATTGATTGACATAATGATTAAGTAGAGACACTGGTCCTGTAGTCGTCCCTTTCGCTTTAATAATTTAAATTAAAATTTAAATTTTGCATAAAAGAAATGGGTTGGCTGGGTCCACGAGAGAGAGAGAGAGAGAGAGAGAGTGCTTTAAATAAATTATACAATATTTTGGTATGGACAATTATGATTATGATATGGTTCTGGCTTGAAGTTCCAACAATATCCTCCCAACTATATGAGTTGTGATGTCCCATATCAAAACCAGGAACTTCCTGCAAGAAACTAAAAACTGGGTTTATTTGCCAATCAAACTGCGATCTAATTCTCACCTTTAGGAACGGAATGGCCGTGACAGCACATCAGTATCTGGGGTTTAAATTTTGAGCGCAGGTGGTGCATGACCTCGTCCGGTCGGTCGTGGTTTGTTTTGCGAGACCTTTGAGGCAAATTCTCTTCGGGGTGCACCCCCGCTAAATCGGGAGAAAACAGTCGGTCGGCCTCGTGAATATTTTGTAGGCCCTCAAAATGATCCATACTAGAAAGATGTGAGGGCCAATTAAAAGGGGTACAGTAAAAAAAATTGCACAATTGTGACCTGGGGGTTGTGGGCTTCTGACCAAGGTATCTTGGATGACCTGGGCCCTGAAAAAATGGTCCTATTTGCCCATAGGTGTAGGGTCATTTTTTAAGATCCAAGCTCAGACGCTTGGACGGAGAATAACTCGAGGGGCCTTGGGACTATACCCATGTCAAATTGACCGGAGGGTGGAAGTTTAGGACTCAATAAATATTTTTATTTTTATTTTGAAACGCTGTGAGACTTGTAAGTATTTAAAAAGTATTTTTTTGACTATTTAGTGTTTTGCACTTCATGTGTGCTACTGGAGTTTATTTAGTGGGATGCACCCGTCAGTGTTCCTTGATCTTATACATCACGTGTCGATCATAAATAGGACATGAAGTTACCCTTACTGGGAAGACTTATCTCAGAAAGATACAAATCCATAATAATATAAATCTGGGATGAAAGCGGTAGCTTTTATAAACGGAATGTCAGAGAGACACGCAACAAAACATAATCAAGATGCCCCCCAAAAAAGACACACAAAACTTCACATCTCCGCTCACTGCAGAGCATTATGAGGGCGCCCTTCACACTGGAAATTTCGCATTGGATAGCACAGGATTGTACACAACCCCCTTGTTTATACGTCACAAACATGGCGCCGCTAGATTCATTCTTGACACGATAAGTACTTTCACCAATAGAGGACTCGTTTAAATTGTAGTAAAACAATCAACTTTGCAATGGTGTAGTCCTAATACATTATCACTACATCATGACATTCACAAATCCACGAAAATAAAACACCTTAGGCCCAATTTCATGGAGCTGCTCAAAAAACTGCTAAGCACAATAAACAATAATGCTTACCGTACACAGTAAGGTTACCAGCCAAACTACCATGTCACATGTACCATCTGTGACGGGTATCCTGCTCATGTTTGCCTATAGCAGAAAATTGTTAAGCAATAATATTGTCTGCTTTAAGCCGCTCTAAAAAATTTGGCCCCGGTTTCGACATACGCAAGGTGCACAAAAAACTATACTTGACCCTCTAAAATTAGCTGAGTGTCCAAACTTTGTTTTCGATTGCGACTAGAATTTTCATTATAGAAATGTTTTTATACAGTTTTTCCCCAATTTAATCGAATTCTAATTGAGTTTCAATCTCAAGGCACATACACCTTTAAAAGTATCCGATGATTGCAAGACGTGTTTACCTCTAAGTGTGATATTGCAGTGTTAAGACCTCAGGGTATTGCGTGCCGCCACTTTACCGGTAATTACAGGAAGCTACCGTATGCAGGCTGAATCTTCCCGCCGTACAAAACACATGCCGCTCCCGTAACAGCCGGCTCACCGGCTCGCTGCACGATCCCGTACCGGGCAGAGGTTCCACTGGGGACCCATCCCTCGCCTCTCGAACATGCTTCTATATATCGCTGGCTATACCGCGCTCTCTCTCTCTCTCAATTTATCAATTTCTCGGCCATTAACTTTTGACTTGGCATTTGGGGAAAAGGGTTAGCAACTGGACGAGGTATATTTTCTCTGAAACACGGATAAGTCGTGATGAAGATAAAGAGGCATTCTCTCTACAAGATTTTGGTCCGGGTTTTAAATTTGATTAAAGCAGTTGCGATGTACAGAAAAAAGAAGTCATTTGTCACGGGTTGATATATTAATCAATAATTAACAAGTAGCAATATATTCGGATTTCCGTGGATTGTTCTTGAGAATAAATAGTAGTAGTAATATCTCTTTAAACATGACGAGTCGTTCCCAGGGGCTTGAACCCGGATCGACTCGCCCCCATCGCTGATCCGTAACTCACATTAGAAAAAAGCCATCAGCTACCTTTACATGGACCGGAAGTCTACGGAAAATACATTTTTTACTAAATATGATGCTTCTTGTATTTCCCTTGGTATTACAAGCAATTTCGTCTTGATTTATGAAATCTATAGCTGGAGGGTACACGACTTCCAAGCTCTATAACGTTTGTGGAAAGTGACATACTCTCAACCAATTTAAAATATAGGCACGAATCCGCCGCAGAATTCTTTCAAATCAGCAAGTCTATTACTGCAGGAATGAAGATTCGGATTGCGGTTTAATAGAGATAGTGTTCGATGAAGTCTTAAATGAAACACTATGTTTTCGTCGAAATGTTTTCGTCTGAAATGTCTCTTCGGCGAGACTTTGTAAAGAGGAAAGCCCACGTTTGTAAGGCTGCCAAGCTATATAAAGGGAAACCCGTTTTCACAATTACATGTGTAACTAATTGTTCCTGCTTTCCACGAGCCACTTTTATTGAGCAAGACAACTTCAACTGAAACATCATCTGTGAAACTTGTATACTGTCTGACAGTTTACACTGCCTTTGGCCTAATTGTCTTGTTGTTTCCCGTAAAAGTATACAATAATTTGCTCTGGTTGAATTCGGGGAACCAGTGTAACAGTGACGTTGAAAGGACGTGACAGATGTGAATATTCATCTTTTATCATCAGCCTGTACAGCAAGGCTCAAAATTAACTAAAGTGACATCTACGCGGACCAGCTGTACATTCTGATTTCGAACTCAATCATTTGTACCTATAGTAACTGATGACTCTTTACTGCAGGAATGTCACAGCATCAGACAGTAAACTCATTAACAAATAAACGAATTATCACGAACAAGAAAGCTTGCCCGGTGTCAAGTTACGCGTATCAATCATCCGAAGAAATTAGTCCGCCTCAAGTGGTTTTTTCTAAAGACGATGATGACATCGTTATATCAAATTACAAGAAGATGTTGACCTACCATTTTGTATTTTATTTTTGTATGAAAGGAGCAAAAACAATTCACATTAAAGTTGTGCTCGTGTTGTTGTCTTTGAAAATATAGAACTCTGCACACAAAACAGGCTGTTGTATGTGACATGTTGACACTTGTTGCTTGACCGAGAACACATTACACACAAAACAGGAAAACTTAAAACTGTTGCACACTTTTCGTCAAAAACATCAGCAACTATGTACGCAATTTCTACTGGTTAATTGTATTAGTTGCCTGTATTAAATGCAAAGCCAACAGAGAACACATCTATGTAAAATGTATTTATCATGCGATTTTCTATTTGTGTTCATTTTCCTTCCCTTCCTCTTTTCCTTAAAGGGTTCTTTAGTGGCCACAAAGGGTTCTTTAGTGGCCACAAAGGTTCCTTTAGTGGCCACTGAGTGGCCTTGTGATAGGTGGCACTCTTGCAAAAAAAAATGATTGACTGAATTTACTTGTTTCTATCTTACAAAATAATAATAATAATGAATTGATAAAAATGTTTGAATAAATTACTTGTCTTTATATAAATGGATTTGAAAGTCTTTGCATGTGTAAAAATAACCCAGAAACTACAACGCCGATGTCTGAACTGATTATTTTTTTGGCAGTGATTATGACCGGATTGCTGTAAAGGCCTTCTTCAACATGCAGCCAACGGTCCTGGCCGTATGGCCGAAGTCGCTTGACTCGGCCACGGGAAGGTTTAAACATTCTCTAATGAACAGTGGTGGCTCTGTAAGGACCCGGTGGAGTTCTTTCCAGAGCCACAACAGTTCACTCAGGCCTTGTCACACAAGGTAATTTTTACGGGCAACTTGGGGCAACCAACTTTAATATGTACAGAAGGGGCGCTTCGGTAGACATTTGACAGTGCCGTACAACCCCTAATAAAACTACACATTTTAATGAAAATGTGTGGTGTGTTTTTTTATTGTTTTTTTTATAGATCGTTTTGAAGTGGTTGCTCATAAATTGCCTCGTGTTGTGTGATCCTTTAGAGATAGAGTTACATCGTGACCCAGCAACTAGATTGCTTCTATTAACCGACGTCCCACTGCATCTTTAAGATTCCTTGCTCAGAGTTCCCCCCGAAGCAGATCATTTCGATTAGGGGGTACCCTTCTCTTACTAGTTGACATTTACATAACCTTGCATGACAATCATTTCAATCATCAATCGAACTCGCCAGGAATAAACGCTTCAGGAAAATTATTTGTGTACATAAATGCGAGGCACACGCTCCCTTAAAGAGACACATTGCCTTCAAATCTCTTAAAAATTGTTTTGGATGGAGTTGCTCCTTATCCTTTTTCTGAGAGTTGGTCGTGCAATAAAACACCTACGTTTTTTTTAGAGTGTGTTCTAATTAGTGAGTGGTGATTAAAACAAACATCAAATTTGCCTCTCGGAAATACAACCTGCGGAACGCTTCATTTTTTTTCTGCAGTCCGAAATTGATTATCAATGGGATTTTTTTCCCTTCTTTTTCAAAAAGGGAATCCTTAAAAAAAAAAGACTTTCATTTTTCGAGGATGGCAATTCTGGACTGCAAAGAAAAAACTGCCAGCGGAACCACACTCTACATAGAAATATGCGGTCCGCCATTTTGTGGAGTCAAAAAATAATGTGGTTATACAAAATGGCGGACCGTGTTCCAGCAAGTAATTCAACAATATCGAGGTATAATGTGAACCACTGTATCCCAAGGCAACGTCTCCCTCTACAAAGGTACACTCTTTCGACACTGGCTATGGATTATTCCCAGCTGAATATTTGTATTACATGAGATACATTCAGGCTTTGTGAGCTTCGGCATTCTCTCGAAGACGAGCAGAGTACTGCTCGAAGAGTCCAAAACAACATGTTTATCGCCGCTGGCTCTGTTCTTCTTAGAGCCGAATTCTGGTCTTCCCAGAACCAACATTTTGTCACAGAAGAAACTAAATTCTTATGCATGATACCTGCAAACTTGCTCTAATGTAAGGTTTGTATATTTGCAAAAGCATAATTTAGCTTACTCTGAAGTATAGCTGTGTGGAATTTGATTTTATTTTTCTCTGTGAGTCTCTGAAGTGAAAGCAGTTTTAATGCGATTTAGAGTTTAATCTTAAGTGAATTAACTTAAGATTGAATTTGATATAATACGGTTTCATATTGGATGTTTGCCTACGAAGCGGATTAAGAAACTCTAAGTCATTGTACAGGATCCGTTTGTAGATTACAAGTTCCACATTTTGTGTATGCCTTTATTCATTACTAGAGGGGTTAAAGCGTATCTCGTATAATGTCCAACAAACTCCATAGCACTGACAAATATTTTTAAAGGAAAACTGTTAAACTCTACCCATGATTTTATTTTTGTTATTATTATCATGAAGAAAAATCAGCAAAGAGAAAGTTTGAAAAAATGCAAAATACAAAACGCTGGACTTCTTATTGATAAACCATAATGTAAAATAAATACCGACTCTATATTTGGGCATCGTGATAAAATTACAACATCAACTTTCAAACAGCACACGGGCGACTCCATCCCCCTTCCAAAACAAAAAAATAAAAACAAACATGATAGGGTACGTGATGTAGTACCCCCACTCCATCTCGAAAAAAAAATGCTACTTCAACTCAGCCAAGAAAACAAACTATGGCTATTTTAAAAAGGAAGGGTTATTGTACCTTGCTGGAATAATTAAGTTCCCCCGATCTACAATGAAGTACACCGCCCAATGTTTTGTCCAAATTAGCCCCCGCAAATTCTTCAAGCCCCCCCCCCCCCACAAGTACATGTGCCACGATTTCCCTATTGACATTATTCTTTATTCAAATATGCTGAAACAATTAGAGATGCCGACGGGCTTTCTTCGTTAAATCAGTAACAAAAAAATCAGTGGAAGGTTTAGTGTTTCACGCAGCATTACCGCGCACCATTTCACTATACGATTTTGAAGAGGTCCCTTTTTGCCTTGTTTTGGCTTGTTTATTTTAATAGTGGTTTACAGACGATAAATTCATGGCAATCCACTAGTTTTTAAAATCACACATCATAATGAATGATTCTGTTTTGGTTTACAGACGAGTAGATTAATAGCAATCCACTGTGTTTTCAAAAACACACATCACATAAATGATTCTATTTTGGTTTACAGACGAGTAAATTCATTGCAATCCACTAGTTTTCAAAAACACACATCACATGAATGATTCTACGGTGGCTTACAGACGAGTAAATTCATTGCAATCCACTAGTTTTCAAAAACACACATCACATGAAGGATTCTACGGTGGTTTACAAACGAGTAAATTAATAGCAATTCACTATGTTTTCAAAAGCACACATCACATGAATGGTTCTATTTTGGTTTACAGACAAGTAAATTCACTGCAATTCTATTGCTACTTCATTGCATCGGTAACACCTTGTTTTTACGCTCGTTTCTGCCCAAGCAAGACAGATAAGATCGGCTCAAAACACGATTTTCTCAAAGATGAGATAATTTCCCAAACGACCATAGCCTGCAAGCCATGTTGATTTGACACAACAACATGGTGAGTTGATCATCACTTTTTTGGACGGAATAAAGAATGTTATGGAGACGTTTATATTAGTGAGCCACGTGACACGTGGCTAGTACCCCGCCCCCAAATGTCTCACACAGTACGGGAACGTAAGGCACATTCATATGTTATCAAACATGAGCTCATTAATTAAGATGACAACAGATCAACGAAGACTTTGCTCGTAACAAGACGATGTCACATTAATTTTCGGAAATGTAGCATGAGCATTTCATTGGCGCCAGGGACCGAGGCGGGGGAGAGGGGGTTGCTGAGAGAATGTTTGATTGATAAACAAGAGAACACAGTTCAATGCTGATCATGGTTCACGTGTAGGCCTACTTATCCAGTCTGCTTCCGTTCAAACATTTTTGACCAAAGCGAGGCTGGAAGGAAAATGGTCTGGTCCCCTTATGTGTAATGAATAACATCCATTCTGTTGATGTTGCATACAGACGGATATGGTTTCAAAGTGAGACCTGCGATGAAGACCATCACAATACACTGATCGAAACGTCGAAAAGAAAATCTCGAAACGTCGAAAAAAACAAATCTCTCCAGGTCTTTGCAAAGACACTATCCAAAGAGTTTACAAGATTTCCCTCTATGGTATAATGTAAGCCTTGTGCCATTTTGTTCAATACTACATGTTTATTTGTCCATATTATGTAGATTTAGAGCACATTCAAAGATGGTGTGAGAATTGCCAACAAAACAGATTCGTTTTATGTCTTCAATTATTACTTGGTCAACATTTTAGCACCCAGGGATTCCTTCACTGTCGTATGATAGTCTTCTGGATGAGTTCTTGAAGACAGATGTTTCGATGGACCGAATCTTGTCACTCAAACCGAAAAGCTGCGTGTGATGAAATAGGTCTAGCGAAATAGGTTACACACACTGTTGTAATTACAGATACCTTGTTTGTTGTTTTCTACCCTGAAGAGGCAGACTTAATAATAAATGAACTACGTCCACTGTCAAAATGGTACGACTCAGGAAAAAGGGTAATGAAGTGCAGGACTCTTTCAAACAATGAAAGAGTCCTTTCTTGCAGAAATTGAATGAGCAATATGGTGCATGGTTGTTCATAATATAGGGGAAAAGGTATAAGGAAAGAGAAAGTTTGCCGTCTACCATCGGAATGAAACTAACGTCAGAGGGGCGTTGAGTTTCATTCTTGGGATTTCTTGCTGGGGCCCGAAAGGGGAAATTCCCATGAGAACATCCGAAGGTAAACACATGCAATGGGGCAAAGGAGGAGGTACATGTATACAGATTTAACAAACCAAATTATGTCATGCCTGATAACTTCACGGAGGCAATTGCCTCAATGCCACTGGTCATTGCCTTGGTGCCCTTGAAATGTTCCAGCACAAATTTACATTTCCCTCATAGAGGTGTCCTTTATCAAGAAGAACATGCCTCAGCGTCCTTGCCCTTTCAATAACGAAGCAATCAGGCCAATATGCAATGGTGAAAGTCAAAGCTTCTGTTTTCATCGGTAAGTTTCTCAAAAGTACATCATTCTAAGAACAGCTTAGAGTTGTCATCAAGGCAGGGGGCGAAAGAAATAATTATTATCACAGAGAGTGTGGGGGAGGAGATCAACAGCCCCATCTCGCCCCCTCCACACCAACTTCACAGATACATCTTTGACTGCCAAGATGCTGTGGTGTAGATACTCGCCTCAAAGTCCTCATGTAACGTTCTAGAAACCATCACACAACCCACACAGAAAGCAAGATTCCACACTCGATAAGCCTTATCTTAATCCACAAGCTCAGGCCTTTTACTGGAAATGTCAAGGCACGTGAAAGTCTTCTTGGAAGGAAAACACTGTTCCAACCATTACTTAATGATAAAGTCTGTAAAATCACAGTGGAGCTATGGTCAAAGTGGGCGGAAAAAACGAGAGGGCAAAAAAACACCCATGGGAGTACCAAAAACAAGTTTCTAATTCGCCGAACTTCGTCACACTATAATGTATTAAACACTTTCGCTAAAGAGCCATGCAAAAACAAAAACTCGGGTAATGCATTTGTAAAAAGCAAAAGTTGAATTATAAGGTGAGTTTTACTCACTTTTATTACCTTCTTCAAGTAAACTTACAATCAAGTCAGATCGAACTTTAATTTTAGTTTACCACAATTGTGTCATTCACTTTAAGACCAGAAAAATAACTGCAAAAGAACGCTGGTTTCTTTGTTGACAATATTTATTCTTAAAACAAAATTTCACCTTAACAAATAAATTTATACATAAAATATTAGTATTGTAGATTTTATCTCCATTTTGGGAGACACGATTACAGTTAATTGTTGCGTAATTAGTATCTAATTTTAAAACCAATGAAAAGTTCAATTTCATCATATCAAAATTGAGTTGTGCATGATTTAAATTCAATGGACTCGAACCTACACTCTGGCACACCCAGGACTGTAGTCAAGTGCACTAGACCTACATTGTGGTCAAGGCCAGGATTCGAACCTACACCCTAGCACACCCAGGACTGTAGTCAAGCGCACTACACCTACATTGTGGTCAAGGCCAGGATTCGAACCTACACCCTAGCACACCCAGGACTGTAGTCAAGCGCACTACACCTACATTGTGGTCAATGCCAAGATTCGAACCTACACTCTAGCACACCCAGGACTGTAGTCAAGCGCACTACACCTACATTGTGGTCAATGCCAGGATTCGAACCTACACCCTAGCACACCCAGGACTGTAGTCAAGCGCACTACACCTACATTGTGGTCAATGCCAGGATTCGAACCTACACTCTGGCACACCCAGGACTGTAGTCAAGCGCACTACACCTACATTGTGGTCAATGCCAGGATTCGAACCTACACTCTAGCACACCCAGGACTATAGTCAAGTGCACTACACCTACATTGTGGTCAATGCCAGGATTCGAACCCACACCCTAGCACACCCAGGACTGTAGTCAAGTGCACTACACCTACATTGTGGTCAATGCCAGGATTCGAACCCACACCCTAGCACACCCAGGACTGTAGTCCAGCGCACTATACCTATATTGTTGTCAAGGCAAGGAAGCAAATCCACACTCTAGCACACCCACAGCTGTAGTCCAGCCAGTAGACCTACTACAGTGTGGTCAAGGCCAGGATTCGAACCCACACTCTTGCACATCTACAACTGCAGTCTGGTGAGCTTGTCTACTCAATTTACAACATCCCAAATCATTATTCCTGACTGTAATTTCCAGTGTGGAAGAGCTGGAAAATGACGTTGGTTCATCAAGAGTTAGGTACTGGGAATGATGGTGGTCTCTTTAAGATGGCTTTCTGTTTCTCTTCAACCATCCTCATCACTACTCCAAGTATCTTGCGTTGCATTCACACTTTGCCCATAGAACATGCGACTCTTCTGAAGATTATAAAGGGACAAATAGTAGATCAACATATGGAAAAACCCACAACCAAGCAACAGTGAGTAAACAAGATGCTCGACAAAGAGTTATATATAAGAACTGAATTGTTCATAGTTCCCATTGTAACAACAATCGCTGAGGTCAAACATTGAAAACGTGAACTCAAGTACACAACATGAACAACTCTCATCCAATGATAGGTCTTCCTTTGACCTTAGTGAGAGTGTTATTTGAGATTTTGATGTCATATGAAAGGGGTCTACTTTACTACATGTATTAAAAAATATGAGCGGAACCAGGCACTGAACCCAACACCAATGATTCAAAGTAAAAGTGATCAACCATCTCCTAAATCCATACCCCTCATCCAAAGACCACAAAGCCCCCCTGCCATTTTGGTCGTCTTACCTTCTTCTTCTCATCTTTTTCTTCACCGAGGTCAACAACCCTACCCTCGTCTGGTTCCCAGAGTAGAATGTTACTGTCATTTCCCCCACTGTAAACCTCCTGGAAAAAATCCATACATAGCGCAGAGTCATGTTTCAAGATCGTTATACGCTAAGAGTAACTCTAGGACCTTCTGACTCATTATGTGAGTGAACTCACATACATGCATTGTAAAGTACCCTGTTTACAATAGTCATTATGTACAAATTCTTGCTGTTTAAAAGGACCCAGACTACTTACTTCCTTCAAGCCTCAGTTTGGTTACATATACTTAAAGCCCCAGCTCAACATTGGTAAACTGACTGTAAATGCTTCAATTCTTTGCACAAATCAAGATATAAAACCAACCTGTTAAAATGTCAGCTCATTTCGTTATTTCATTTGCGAGAATACAGTAAAAATCCTTCAGCATTTTTGTACGCATTCCCATAGGCAGAGTTTTTGTCTCACTGAGACGAAAACTAATTTTGGATCTTCTTTCATTTATTATTTAAAAAAGATAACACTTCCGGCAGAAATCTTTCAAGGAAAGTTTTCTACCATCATTATCGTTATACCATGTAAGGTATATGTAAATCTGTGAACATTTATGTTTTTCTTTTTACCAATGTTGAGCTGAGGCTTTAAAAAGGAGGAAAACAAGATGGCTGCATCATGTTAAAGGTTTTTCAAACAAATATCAAATTAAAACATCAACAGTGAACGAGTAAACAATGTGAACGAGTAAGCCAATGGTACAGATTAATGAGCAATAGACTTGTTGGAAACACGTTTTTATTACTGTCCGGCCATACCTGAAACAGTGGATGAAATGCGCAGCAGTTCACATTGCTATAATGACCTTTGAGGTCATAGACTAGCTCCCCGTTCTGGAGGTCAAATACAGCGAGGTCACTTGTGTTGGGTACAAAGGCTGCATCGGGTACTGACCCAGCAGACACGGCCAACTTGACATTCTTTCTACTGTCGTTTGTTACTTTGCCAAAGTTCACCTGTAATGGGTTATGAATAAAAACGTTGGGTTAAGTTTTTACTGTGCCACGAAAAAATTGAAGCAGCTTACAAAATAAAAACTGAAAAGTTATAACATTTATATAACCAACAATGTTTTGTAAATTTTCAACAACAAAACACAACACATAAAAAAGGAAGAAACTTTCAATTCATACAAGTGGAAATAATTTATATTTAATAAGAATTAATTATCAGTAACACAAGTTTAGTCTGTAAATCTTCTGACAGAAAACAAATTGAAGTCCCCTCTTCCCTTGCCCCGCCCCTCTTAAATTTACTTAATTTTAACAGGTTAGTCAACATCTGAGGGGTGTGCCGACCAGCACCAGTGCCCCTTCAGGGTGGGGCAGATGCGCACCTTTATTGCTGGACGACACAATCTTCAGTATCATGGGGTTTTGTAGTTTTTGTTTGAAGTGAATGTATCAAGTAAAATGGTAAATTATGCAAGTAGTAAATGTTAAATTAACTTGTAGTAATGTGTGCAGGGCCCCGATGGAAACCAGTTTGAAGTGTTTTGGGAGTAGCCTCGGTAAAGAAATGTAATAAATAAATACATAAACATCAATATCATAGAAATCCCAACGGGGAAAATAACTGTTAAGTTTAGGAATTTCAGTATCATTCTAAACAAATCACAGTAAAAAAATCAAATCAAATCCAGACAAGAAAGCAAGTTTAAGAAAACTTATACAATCAATCATCCTACTGTCTGACCATGCAATATCATCCACTGTGGTTTTGAATGCGAGACAATGCATTATGTTGCTTTTGCTTTGTGATACTTTTTTTTCCAAGCCCGTCCATAAAGCAGTAGATGGTTAAAACTACATAATCATCAATGCAGCAAACTGCAATATAAATAACAGCACATCACAAAATGATAGTGGTGAATGCATTTACTGAGTTATGCTACAATTCATGAACCGTGCCGTTGAATGGTTTCATATGGTTGGTCAACTCACAGGAAAAAAAATCATCAAAAGAAGGAGGTTTTAATTGCCATCGGCAGAAAAACTGAACACTTCCACCGCCCATGTACATACTCTTTGCATTACACGACTCCCATAATTGTCGCTTAAAGATTTAATTGCATTTGCTCTAAGCATTTACCGTCTGGCTTGGGTCTGTCTCCAAAGCATACATACCAAGGTACTTGATACTCCCGAGATGGAATATTTGCTTTTAATAAAAGGCATCCATTCACTAGGCTCCCACTTTATTTAACACTGGACACAGGTGGTTAAATACGAGCATCCAAATTAATTAGAAAAAAAAAAAATCCTGAAGCACTTTGATAAGGTCAGCTATTGAATACAGGTGTATATATGACCGGAACAAAATGCTGATTAGTTGAAATCTGAGATTGGAATAGGGAATATTTTTTGAATCAATACTGGATTAGGGTGAGATAATGGTTGGAGGGTTTCCATTTGATACTTCAGTCTTAAGTAAAAGCCTTGCGGATGGGGGTGATCGACTAAATTATGCCTGAGATAAATATTTAAAAAAAACTTTAGCATTCACAGTACGGACGTTATATATTTATTTGGTAGGTGCTGCATTTTGAATATTTTATCAGATCAACTTACAATACAACCACGAAAACAAGATAATTATAAATTCATTTGTTTGGGGAAAAAATGCTTCTAGATCAAACTAAAAAAACAAACAATTCATCAGTTCAACATGAAAGCAATATGTATTAGTTGGTAACATTTTACAGTTCCCCAGTGAGTTGACTACCCATTATTGAAACCATTCATCTTCGCAGGTTGTGTATGGCTGTACAGTTGTGCGCTGAACTAACTGAGGTTTGTGTACCCGTTGAAACCTAGGGCTTTATTCAACAAAAGGGATCTGGGTGTTTTTACAGAGAGAAGATATCCGCGCTTCGCTTTCGTGCACAAAACCAATGGGGACATTGCTAAAAAAGTCCACACAATTACACAAAGTAAACTTGATTTACACACAATTACACAAAGTAAACTTGATTTACCAGGTTGACAAACATGCGTGTATACTGTGTGTACTGATAAGATGAATTCACCAAATGATATCCAGTGATGTCCGAAATAAAAGTACCTTCAAACCTTTAACTAGTCACGGTACAAATGTGGTAATTCATCTATCATCAGGTCTGTAATTACACAAAGGCCTGCACGGAGACCATGGCCTCTGTTGCCCTGGTCTTGGCCTTGGTGCCCTTTCAAAAGTTTCCCATAGACTTTCAGATTTTCCAATGGATTGGAAATGCCCTTCACGAAATGAAAATGACCTTGCCCTCTCAAAGATATCATTCACAACCAAAGTCAATGACATTGAATATTCAGACAGTAATAGGATTTTAATCAATTGAAAAGAATGTTAAATTGCTTGCATTAAACAAAAGAAGAAAACAAACATTGAATAGTGAAAGGAAAGAAAGCACTCACAAACAATTCAGAGATACATGCACATGTGTATGGTGGTGATTCTGACATGCATGGGCTTTAAAACTGCAGCAACCCAGGGGCTCAAACTTGGCAGCTATGTCTCTCCTTGTGTCTCTTGGTCATCTTCTCCGCAGTGGAGAGTGGTAAAGGCAAACGATGTCTGAAGTAAGCCCTGAAAGGCTTTAGCAAAAGCTGTGGTAGTTCCAAGACGCCAGCATGCATTTAATGTGCATTGCGAGTGGCAAGGCGAGTCGTGCCACAGTGTTTAGTGTTCTACAGTTTATCATCTGGGTTGCACTAAGTAGACCTTGTTTAAAGGCTAGACAAGTCAACACAGGCACGGAGTTCAGAGGAAAACAAAACCCACGAGGTTAGCTGTGTCGAATGTTCTTCACTCATGCTCGCTTGCTTGCATAACAATGCAGCACCAAGCCAGGCTAGCATCACAAACTACTTGTATTGTCCACTGTTTGTTCCAATATGCCCAGTTAGAAGTCCGCCATACATTTATATGGTCTACATTTATACAATCAACCATAGAGCACCTAAAGCTTTTTAGAACTTATTTGTCGTCATGAAGATGAAAAGAAACTTCAGAGAAATCTACAACAATATTTACTGGTTACCGATCTAAGAGTAGACCACCTCTACTGACGCATTAAGGTAGAAATGTGACTTCTCCGAAAAGGCATGATACAACAAAACTGTTTAGCAGTAAGAGGATAAGCCACAGGTGTGCAGAACTAACTGAGGTTTGTCTATCCATTGAAACCTAGGCTTTATTCAACAAAAGGGACCTGTATATTTTGACGAAGCGAAAATATCCACGCTTCACTTTCATGTACAAAACCAATGGGGACATTGCTAAAAAAAATGCTACATGTAAGTCCACACAATTTGAGAACAAAGTAAACTTGATTCACCAGGCTGACAAACATGTGTGTGTCCTGATAAGATGAGTTAACCAAATGATATCCAATGGTGTCCGAAATAAAACTACCTTAAAATCTTTAACTAGTCACGGTACAAATGTAGTAGTTCATCTACATGTATGATCAGGTCTGTAATTACACAGAGGCCTGCACAAAGCCATGGTCTCTGTTGCCCTGGTCTGCTGCCCAGGTCAAAACCAATGGGGACGTCGCTAAAAAAAACCACCAAGTCCACACAATTTGAGAACAAAGAGATATCCTTGATTTACCAGGTTGACAAACATGTGTGTTAACTGTGTGTACATGTACTGTGTAGATGAATTCACCAAACGATATCCAATGATGTCCACAATAAAACTACCTTCAAAACTTTAACTAGTCATGGTACAAATGTAGTAGTTCATTTATCATCAGGTCTGTAAGTACACGGAGGCCTGCACGAAGGCCATGGTCTCTGTTGCCCTGGTCTTGGCCTTGGTGCCCTTTCAAATGTTTCCCATAGACTTTCAGATTTTCCAATGGATTGGAAATGCCCTTCGCAAAATGAAAATGGACTTGCCCTATCAAAGATAAAATTCCAGGCCTGTATCATTCACAACCAAAGTCGATGACATTAAATATTCAGAGAGTAATAGGATTTTAATCAGTTTGAAAAGAACGTTAAATTGCTTGCATTAAACAAAAGAGGAAAATAAACATTTAAAGGAATGAAAGCACTCACAAACAATTCAGAGATACATGCACATGTATGGTGGTGATTCTGACATGCATGGAGTTTAAAACTGCAGCGACGGTGGAGAGTGGTAAAGGCAAACATTGTCTGAAGTAAGCCCTGAAAGGCTTTAGCAAAAGCTGCGGTAGGTCCAAGACGCCAGCCTGCATTTAATGTGCATTGCGAGTGGCAAGTCGAGTCGTGCCACAGCGTTTATTGTTCTACAGTTTATCATCTGGGTTGCACTAAGTAGACCTTGTTTAAAGGCTAGACAAGTCAACACAGGCACAAAGTTCAGAGGAAAACAAAACCCACAAGGTTAGCTATGTCCAATGTTCTTCACTCATGCTCGCTTGCTCGCATATCAATGCAGCACCAAACCAGGCTAGCATCACATACTACTTGTGTTGTACACTGTCTGTTTCAATATGCCCAGTTGGAATTCCGGCATACATTTATATGGGCTACATTTATACAATCAACCATAGAGCACCTAAAGCTTTTTAGAACTTACTTGTCGTCATGAAGATGAAAAGAAACTTCAAAGAAATCTACGACAATATTTACTGGTGACTGATCTAAGAGTAGACCACCTCTACTGACGCATTAAGGCAGAAATTTGACTTCTCCGAAAACATGATACAACAAAACTGTTTAGCAGTAAGAGGATAAGCCACAGATACAACAGGGTTTGAGCAGAGATACGAGTATGTGCTTATAAATACAAGTGCAATGTCTGGTTGTAATACTGTTTGAAGGGATAAAAACAAACAAACTTACCAATGTATTCTTTCCACTTGCAATGTCCCATAATCTAAGACGATCATCCGTACCATAGCTCAATAGACGTAAACCATCCTCAGTGAAGCAAAGACCAATGACATGTCCACTGTGAGCTGTACACACTGAAACAGTAACAAAATACAGCAAGTTTTTATTCTATTTTATTCATTTGTTTATTAATTCTGGTTGTGAAGCCAATGATTCTCAGAAAGCCAGCTTAATCACTGTACTAGCCAAGAACCCCATGGAGAGAAGGAAGTTTTCGTTTTAGGTGTGAGAGGAAATCCCCAGAGACTACTTCCAGGGAAAACCCACGCAATCAGGTAGGGACTGAAAAACCCAATCCACATAGTGCCCCTGGCGGGATTCGAGCCGAGTTCCTAGAGGTGGAAGGCGAGGAAAAATACCACTGTGCCAACCCGACTGCCAAGAAACTGTGGGACACTCATGAACTTCACTTTAACTGTTGAATAAATGAGCTAACTCAATCTGGATAAAATAGCTAATCGATAGTTACTGTCGCAAATAAATGGGAGACTTAAGGATACGTTAGGTGGCAACAAACTTATCAGGTAAATATATGCACAAATGTTATGCTTAAGCAATGACGTTTGGCATGGTTCAATTAGTAAACGTGCAGTTCTTGATAATATTAGGTGTCACTGTCATACAGTCACTGACTTCAAATGTCTGTTACATAATGCTTAATAGTTTTGGTAGACTTTGGTAGCCAATCAAATACCGATTCCCATTTGGTGGTGTTCAGTCATATGATGGTTTATTGTTCTCCTTGTGGGGAAAGTTCAGAACTACATAAACAATGGAAAAATCCCCAACGTGTCTGCTGCAACCTTTTGCATCATGATAAGAGAGCCTAATGCATCAAGTTACAATGGAAAACAATTAAATATACATTTATTTCAAAACTCACCGCCCAAAAAAGGTAAATTACCATATACATTTTGAGCACAATTTAAACAGACACAAGACAGCTAGAAATGACAAAAGACCATGCAAATCTTGCAAATAATCAAACATTGGGGTCCATTAAAGTGCATGATTTTGTTTCCTTCTCAAGCAAAGTACATGGGAACCCAGGGTTACCCAAAAATGTTCAAATACACGCAAAACTCTCGCATTCTATAAAAACGAACAAAAAAATAAATTCTTACATGCAGTTGATGAGTGTCCCACAGCCTCTCCATTGTGTTGGTCCAAAGCCATTAAACATCCTTTAGCTTTACGGATGTCCCACAGCATCAGCTTGTTGTCCTGACTTTAACAAAAATTGTTCTTTTTATTATTATTATGAAAATATATTCGACCTTAACAATACAAATACAATACAATGCAAAAAACTAAAAAAAGAAAACAGAAAAAATCAAAACGAGAAACATAGGCCTAGCACAAAATACAAACAGAACTGCAAAAAGATGATGACGGAAGGGTAACTTGACAAGCATGGCGAACAGCTGATTTATTCTCAGTTTATTATCTAAAACAGATGTTCTCTTGGCATTGTCAAGTCAAGGTTTCTTTGTGCCAGCGGTACTCTCAAAAAAAAAAAAATTCTGGCAATTCCTAGAAAATAATCCCGTCAGGTTGGACATAAAAAAACGGACGAATCTCGGCGGCAACTGGTTAAAATGGTTTCATAGAGTGATTCAATCATATACTAAGTAGGAAATTGATTCAAGATACAATTTCTTCATGCTTCTTTCCTAGTATGAACGTAAGAATACACACAAATGAGGTAAGACAAATTAGAGACAAAAGCAAAACTAAAATGAAGACTACAATAAATTAGAGCAACATTGACTCACCTCCCAGATGCTAAAAGAAACTCTTGCTTAGGAGACCATTTTAGACACATGACTGATGCCCTATGACCTTTCAGAATGTGTGTAGCTGATCCCGTCTTGAGGTCACACAGGGAGATATGTGAACTCTGTGAACCCACTACAATCAAATGAAATAAAAACATGCCAAAATGAAATACCAATAACAAAACAACAACAAAAAACAGAATCGATTCAAAACTCAAATTATACAGACATTTTTGAAGGGATGTCATTTTGTTTTTTTCACTAATAAATACTATATACCAGTGCTTTCTGAGCCCTCTGGGAAAAAGTCCTGTGAGATTTCAACTGACAACAACCGCATTCTGGGGCAGATGTCTACCACTAGACCACCCAGCGTGACCGGTGATGAAAGGCTAGTTCGAATTCTGTATTATTAGCAGTGGGTACCACTACAATTTAAATCGGGGATAAAGAATATTATTTTGGTTTTTACCCTGTGTGATAAGCACTGCTTTCCCAGTGTATACTTTTTGAAGGGAGATCGAACATCACTTAGTTAAAATATGACAGAAAGGAAAAGCCTTTACTGAAAGACAATCACGAAACTTGTCAAAACTTATAGCTCAATTTATCAGTCACACTTTTTCGGAAGGTGTAATCTATATTCCAACTTTCTCAAATTGGTCTATAGAGGGAAGTATTTACCTCCAATAAGGCAGTGCTTGGTAGCGATAGGTGATATATTATGGCAATATATGGGTTTATCCATTGTGAAGGTCTCGGCTGGTACGAGCGCGTTGGTATCCCAGACTTTGAGCAGACAGTCTGTGGAGCTGCTGGTAAAGATGCCAGTGTCGTGAGGGTACCACTGAACTGTCTCCACACTGCGCTTGTGGACATACTTATTGGATCTGTAAATCAAAATTTCATTTTTATTAATATTAGTATCAATTTAAAACTTGATACTGGCAAGGTGTGGATGGGACAAGAATTGTAGATTAGTCAAATGCAAAGTAGAAAACAATGTTCAAGTTGCATGTCTACAAAATACATTTCTTTATATACAATGTCACACATTTTTTGGGCAGTTCATTAGTTGTTAGCAACATTAAAATTAGTGAAAAATACTTTTATCACGCATCAGCACCAACTGTACTTTACCAGTGTTTCCTCTGGCTGATAAACTGAGCGAAGTGGTAAAAATCAAATTGCTGTTTGATGCAAAACTTATGTAGTCTGCAACCTCCCAAGAGTGTAGTGCACTCTTACAAATTATGCAATGATTCCATCTACACATCCAAATTGTGTACATAGGGGTCAAGGAAATAGCTCATGACACCAAATGAACATTTTTCGATTAGTAATTCCTTTACGGCAAATCGTCACAGCATGATGGTGACATGGCAAATAAAAATGAGCGAGGTGGTTACTGAAGGTAGCGAGGTGGGCCGTCTCAAATTTGAAAGGGCAGGGGGAACACTGAACTACACTGTATCAGGCCTTGATCTTAACCAAGGCCACCGAGGCCATCGGCCTCATGCCCTGTCGAGTTGGCCAGCATGCCCTTCAGAAAAATTGCACTGCCGCTACCAACTTGGCCAGCATGCCCTTGTTCGATTTCTCTGATTCGGCCAGCAAAGTCCTGCCCCCAGTTTTCTTAAGATCGATGCCTGCTGTGTGCGATATCAAATAACAGCTTATCACAACACCCCTGTCCTATAGACTAATCTGAGTTTAATAATGATAATCGTACCTTCCTACAGTGCAAACGGCTTTGCTTGTGACTTCTTTTGCTGCTGGTATTGATTCAATATCAAAGATAGCTATGACGCCCATAGATCCTCCAGACAAAAGACTGCAGTGAAACAAGTAGCAAAAATTAGTCAAAAACATAAAGGAAATGGTAAATGGTAAAATTCCAATGAAAAAATAACCACAAATGCTTGAAGAATTAAGTGAATACTTCAAAAAGAATAAGAAAATTGACGTATCCAACTGCTACTTTTTAAGGTTGTTTGTGCGATTCACCTCTTTGAGTGTTGAAGTTTGATGAATGTTGTACTTGCACTACATTCTTATTTTTCAAATTAAATCCTTTCGAGCACCTGATAGTAAATATGTTAATTAATTATTGACCTTTTTTATAACAAATATGGTAAGAATATTGACAGAGTAATAATTAGTGGTTGTGTTCTAATTCTGTTTCTATGCCAGTTCTCATCAAAGCCTGTTCAGCATTTCAATAAGATTTTATTAAGGGCGCCAATTGCAGCCAATCAGGCCAGAAACACCAGGGTGAACCCCTTCTCTTTGCAATAATAATGTGTTCTGGGTTTTTCTACGTGCATTAAATATTAACACTAATATAAATAACCGATGTTGATACAACACACGGACCTATTTTTTTGCTATCCGACCAGAAACTGGTTCAGTGGTTGCACCAGCCTGGTGACCAGGATAATTAACAAAACTTAAACCTTACAAATTAATAATATAAAATAGCAAATATTACTACAAGCATGACAAGTTATAGCCCCACTAGTGTGGCAAGGATTTTTGACATCGGTTGAATCCTTAGCCACACGTCCAAGCATATCTTTTGTGCAGCTCGTCCCCCAATCCGCCGCATCGAAACCTAACGGGTGCGGCGCTGGATTTTAACCAACTAAATGTGTCCACGTACATGTACCTCTTAGCTTCCCTCCGGTACTGTGGCTGTTGAAGTTACTAACCTTTTAAGGGCAAATAATCATTTGAATTTGGCCCAAAATTACTCCACACAAATAGACATCGGCTAGCGATCGGGGCCATTTTGATTACCCAGAATGCAATGCCATCACGAAATCAAGTGTGGCGCGAGAGTATAAAAACAATTTCAGAATGGAGTCAGCAAAAAGTGCAAGTACCAAACTATGTGTGCATGCAACCGATGCCATGCATAGATTTGGTGCATGCACTTTTTCTGTCTCCATGCATTTTGTATTCTAAGCTGTTTCATTAGCTGTAGCTGTCACGTGAAACAGCCGCTGAATTGTTTTTGCACTCTCGTGACTTCGTGATGGCATTGCATTCTGGGTAATCAAAATGGCCCTGATTGCTAGCCGATATCTATTCGTGTGGAGTAATTTTGAGCCAAATTCAAATGATTATTTGCCCTTGGCCTTAATAAGGTTAGTAACTTCAACAGCCAAAGTACCGGAGGGAAGCTAAGAGGTACGTGGACACATTTAGTTGGTTAAAATCCAGCGCCGCACCCGTTAGGTTTCGATGCGGCGGATTGGGGGACGAGCTGCACAAAAGATATGCTTGGACGTGTGGCTAAGGATTCAACCGATGTCAAAAATCCTTGCCACACTAGTGGGGCTAGACAAGTTACAACATTGTATTGTAAAATCTCACTTGCATATACTCTAGACAGTACATGCAATAAATGACTTACTATTTCCCCTCTGTAGGATCAATATCCAAAGTATTAACTCCACTTTGATGAATTCTCTGCACATCTCTGCCTTTACTCAGTTCTAAACAAAAAGTTCTTCTCGTCACTTCAGCACGGACAAGAGACTCGGGTTTTTGTCTCCCGTTCCGAAGACCTTCAAGAAAACTCAACATGACTGGATTCCGTCACTGGAAAATGTCCATAATTAATTCAAGCAGTGGATAAACTCAGCCTCTTCCAATCCACATTTGTTTCTATGGTGTGTAGGGTTTCATGGTCAACAAAAAAGCAATTTCATACCAATATTTCATTGCGCTGTGCAAGACGCCGACCAGACGATCGTGGGGGTAGCCATATTGTTACCTTTCCCACCTGAACCAAAATTTGCACCACGAATTTAAATTATATTGTCAAGTTTCATACATTTATTTTGATTTTTGAATTATAAATGTGTAATTTATATTTAAATTGTCAAGCTTTATGCGATACTTTATTTTATTAAAACTTAAATGTGAATATATAAAATAAACCTTTCGAAAGAGTAACACATTTTTATCTCATTCTCCAAGGTCATACGTCTGGTAACAGCTTCATCTGACTTATTTTGCAATACGAATGAAATTAAGTCTGGGTCCCGATTACGCAAGAACAGGGTGTTTACAAAACAAAACTGGCATTTATCGAACCTGCAAATATGAATTTTATCAGAGGTATTTTTCGGTTAGGGAGATCTTCTAAGATTCTTGTTGGTACTGATCATCTTGGAAATAAATATTTCGAGATTCCTGAAAGATCGACTGTCACAACCAAGTCCAACAAGGGTAACGTGTTTTACTAATACTAGACTTTAGTAACGTTAGGTAGTGGTTAAGTGTACTGTAGGCCTAGACCCAGTAACTGGGGCGCTGTTGTGTTAGTGTTACTGTTAGTGTTAGCCCCATACATTGTGCCAATACGCTGGACTCCCTCCGCTTCTTGAAGCGGAGGGAGTCCAGCGTATTGGAACAATGTATGGGGCTAGGGCGCTGTACTCCTTTTTGAGATTTAAAAAAAGGAGTACAGCGCCCCAGTTACTGGGTCTACTGTAGGCCTATCTTTTTTAGTCCAGCTTTGCACTACTGTAGAAGGATGATTGGCCTCCCAAATTATTATTGTTATAAATGTTATTATTATTATTCATAATTAAAAAGTGCCAATACTCTGAACTCTTTGAGAATTGGATGGTCCTCAAGAATCGGAGAGTCAGAAGCATTGGCACTATTTACGGGTCTGTGGTTGACATTGCATTTATAAGCTGAAGTATTGTTTGTGTTTGTTTGACAGGAGTGTTAAAAGCAAGAAGGATCTGTGAGGCAAAGTTTTCACATGTGGACTATGAGGAAGGAATGATTCCAATAGAATGGGAAGGTCAGAATTAAACCATGGGGAATCTCTTTCTCAATTTTCTTGACATTTAATCCCTGGTGGTACCTCATGGTTCCAACTTGTCATTGGAATGGTAAACCCATAAGAACTGAGTTTGTATGTACTTCCTTTCAACTGATAAAATATTCACATTCTAATGATTTTTAGCTTTTATTTAAACGTTGAAGCTTTCTTTGTCTTTCAGCATGGGTCCGAGGCAAGCGCAATGATCCCCCATCGCATGAGGAAATCATGAGACGAGAACAGATGACAATAATTGTCAAGAAAAGAGCAAAGGAACTTGAGGCTAAAGACCAAGAGGTACAACAAAACAAAAAACCCTGACATACTCCCTTGGGCATTGAGAGTTTTGTTACTCAGTTCGTTTTGGGATAAAAAAAATTGTTCCCGTTATTTTCATGCAGGATTATTTTCAGTCAAAAAGCAACTTTTTTTCCTAGCCATTAGTTATTTTGTTTTGTCAATGAAAGTGTTTGGACACCCATATTACGACGTTTTCTCAAATACATTAATGACGCAAACACAATTAGACCATTGGAAAGCCGTTATGTAACAGCCGATCATCAACCAATGCCTGGTTGAACAGCTGGCATCCCGGAGAGAAATAAAAAGCCTCATGACAGTGCAGTTTAGTCGATCTTTACTACTTACACAGTGGTGTAAAGTGTCTTGAAATCTGCAGCTGGGTTTTCATTAAAGACATTAGGTACAAATCCATGCAAAGAGTTATTCCGTTCATTGTTTGCAGAGCCTTTTGCCCGGGGGCCACTGAACCATGACCCCATTGCCTCAGTGAAACAGTTGCCTGTGTACACGCAATCCGCTCCAGTGTCTCACAACACGTGGCGTGTTGACATGACCACCGCCAACATGCACAGAAACTTGAATGCCAGTTTAGTTTTGTGTGTTACAGTGTCCTTCAATACGAGCTGGTTAGGGGGATCTTTTCGGCCATACTCGACTACATCTTTCATATTTTGATTTATGTTGTTGTTGATGAATATGTATAATTTTTTTGTCCGTGTCTTCAGAGACAATTACAGGATTACAAGGAAGGGCTAGTAGCCCAGCCAGCACAGACCAAGCAAATAGGTAACGATTTCTTCTTTTGTCGTTATGTTTGGATAAACATTGGTAATCAATTGCATTAATTTCTTATGAACATCCCTGAGCACATTTGTTTCTCTTTTTGAAGGTCACGCCTCAGCGCCTGTGTTTGAGACGACGGAATCTGGTCAATCTGTCAGTACGGGGAATGAGTACGAGCCTGCTGCTTGGCAACCGGGTCAATCATCGTCTAAGGTCAAATGAAGACTGCTGGATGAGATATCAAGACTGTATTAATGTACATAACAAATGCAATACTGCATATGTCAAAGGTCAAATGGAGAATAATTAGATGAGATGTCAAGTGTATTTGAAGAGAAGTATTGTACAAAACAACTGCAATGCATGTAGATGTCAAAAGTCAAAGATAGAATATGGATGAGAATATCAAGTGTAATGTAAATGGTCAAATGATGACTACTGGGAGAGATATAAGTCTACTGATTGTGGTGTAAATGTCAAAGTTCAAAGGAGACTTCTGGATAGGTCAAGTCATAAAATGCTACAAGCTGGAAATGGTCCGCAATGCATCTTGGGAAATCGAGTACAGCTGAAAAAGAAATCAAGTTGCCAACATATAACTGTGCCAGGTTTTATGTGTTGTGTACTGCGTTGCGTCAAAATAAGTGCGCCATGATCGTTGCAGATGTTTGGACTTGGATTTCACCAAGAATCCTTTGTGCTCCGATCAATTCTGGTCATGCCAGCTGGGACACGCATGAGGGCTATTGTAAGCTGCTTGGAAATAATCTAGAGATGTCCGACATTTCTTTTACTGATCTGAAAAAAACCCTTTATTCCTTCATCACAAAAATACAGTGTGCTGTTAGATGTCTCTAGTTAGAAATACTGCTGTAGTTTAAAGACAAAAATGGGTCAATCGAATGGACCAGTTCAGCATGTTCACACACCAGAACAAACCAACATATAAAATACTTGGCACGAGGAAAAATTTCAAGGTTGCTAATTTAACTCTTTTCCTTATTTTTAAAACTAATACAATCCAAGAAATTAAAAGTTCTGCTTCAAATATCACAAACTTATGCTTGGAATTCACTTACTAATTCTTGCATATTAAATATTGAATAAAAATGTTGGCCATTTGCTTTTACTGATGGCGGAAAATAAAATCACCAAATCATGTTTGTTTAAATAACTGCAAGAAAACTGGTTTAGGTTTAAAGAAAAAGAATCACCAACTGTTTTGTCTGCTCTGAGTGATATAAATTCACAAACTTCAAATGAACTTTGCTTTCAACCGAAACATATTTTTAATTTTGTTAAAAGAAATGTTACCTTACCTTTAAAACTGACACTGAACAGTCTAAGCATCTGGTCAATTGTTCTAACATTAATGGCCTTTTCAATTTGTTTACGATATAAAAAAATGAATACATCCAATGCATGTTTAAATAATAAAGCATCTTGCAACCTATCGAGAGAAATTACCCAACAACAGAGGTCTGAGACACTCCAGTCATTTCTTATTTTTTCCCCCCACTCTTGGTAGCCACTTGATAATTCACACTACTAATTTCCTTGTAAGTGGGGGGGGGGGGAATAAACTTGTACCTTAAAGACTGAAATGAATAACAGTATATACATTAAGCAGATCAATCGTTAAAAACGAGCGGAATGTTATATTAAAAAAAAAATCTAAGGTTTCAATCCGCCCAGACAAATTTTTATGAATAAATATTTAACAAACTAAAAATCAATATGCGTTGAAAATTTTGTTAAAAAATTAAACAACTTGTAGGAAAGTCATTTCTAAGTCAATACAAATCGAACAACCTAATTTTTAATTTTTAATTTTTGTTCAATGCATCTTTTTGTAACTCAATGCCATGCATAACCAAGTAAATGAATTTCATGCCAATAACGCTTTGTAAATAAATGACACCCCATCCTGTTCAACTTGAGAAAATACACCAAGTTTTGTGTAATCCTTGTTCAATATCTTGCTTCTAAGTATTAAATGTCTTTTTGAAGAATGCAGAGTCCCCCCCCCCCCAGCACTTTTCAAGATCAGTTTTCCAAATCTAAAAGTCAATGGGAGACTTTAGGGACACTAGGTGGCAGCAGACATACTAGGTAAATCCAGGGTTCTCAGTAATAGAGAGGTTGCATGACCCAGGGAAAAGTTCATTTCGCAGCCATGTTGGGTACAGCCATGTACAAACTCCATGGCTGGTGCATCGTCTGCTGAATGATTTCCAGCGTCTGTTTATGCACGCAGCATTACAAAAGGTTTCAGGTGACATCACGTGAAACCTCTCTATACGCTTGTACTCAGTGCTACGTGAACAATGGAAACTTACCTAATAAGTCTGCTGCCACCTAGTGTTCCAAAGTCTGCCACTCTGACTGACTTTCAAGCCTTAAATTGTTAATGCATAGTCTTAGGTTGTACAAATGAAGTGCCATTCAATAAACATAAAATCAGTATTCCTCCCCTCATGATGCAGAGAGAATACTTCTTTAGTTCTAAATAACAATCTAGATTTATACAATGAAATATACACCTAAATTTTCTTCCTTTTATTCTACAAAAATAGACTGACAATCCTAAAGGCTGCCCTTCAACAAACTTTGGGCATGACTTTTAGGTATGTTTTTGTACAGATATCTTTCTCGGTTATTAAACCAAGACTTAAGAATTGGAAGAATGTGATAGTTAATACTACAATTGGCAGAATCGGACGCACGCTGATGTCCAAAAAGGATCCCATTACCGTTGCAACACAATTGTGACAACCAGAAATTTGTGTCTTGGTCTCGTCAATGCGAGACTTGTTTGTTCATTCCAGAAAATGAGATTGATTTTAGCTTTCAAATAATAACCAACTCTTTGGGAGGCACAAATATTTTTACCTTTAGAAAGTTGAACTTTTTAGGTTCTACTTCGACTCTACAAGGTAATAAATGCTGAAGGCATTACACAATAGACCTTTATCATGGTGCGACCATCTTGATTTTCTCCCGTTCAAACCAATGTAACCAAACCGAGGCTGGAAGGGCAAATAGTCTGGTTCCTTTTTGTGCAATGAATACTGGCATCTATTACTGTTATTAGATACAGGGAACATGACCAAGATGGTGGCAGCATGATAAAGGTCTATTCAACTCTCATGTTGTGTGAACCAGATGGCGTTGATAACACAACCTTCACAAGAATTCTGTTTCACTTGCAGCGTCAATCAAGTTTGAACTTTAACCGTGCCTTTAAAATTCCTAATCCTGTAACAACAGATAATGGGAACTTCTTTGGTGCGACATCTCATGAGTCCTATTGTACTCGTATCTACACACACACACACGTACATGGACAATGATATCCACTTCATAAAACTCTTCAAGCGATACTGTACAATTTCAAAAAATAAATCTGGTGCAAGATACAAAGTACTGGTACATGTACATTCCTGACTTATAATTATCAATTAAAAAAAAAAAAAAAAAAAAAAAAAACTCAGATTGACTCAACCAAAATCCCCCAAACTAACAAAATATTTTCTAACCTAGCTTTTATACCAGTAAATATATCGTTAAGAAAATATTAAATCTTCATTATTCAGGGATAAATGCTTTCATAAAAATAGAAAAGTACAGTGATTGAATATCAAAGTTATTATCTTTTTTTTTTAATAAGTAAAGATTTATTTGTTACTGGTGCTATTTAAAAAAGAAAATGGAAAAATGTCTCCAAACGAGTCAAATATCTACAACTATGTGACACGCATTTTTGCAAATTACAGCTTTGTGTTCTTGCAAGCTGACATGCCTATCCCATTGTTAAATGTTGTCATGCTTAATGGACAGTTTGAAACTAAAGCTATTTCATCGACTCCAAAAATCAAATTGACAAATCAACTATCCTGCTTTCCACTCATCCCACTGTACATATGACTAAAATAAGATATCAAATATGAAATTGTTTTTGTTTTCAAATCAAACATCAAACTCTAATTATTTGTAAATAAAGCAGAACCTCAACTTGTCCATTACCAGCTTACTTTTAAAAGATGCCATTTATTTATTTGGTCTGATTTGAATACAATGTGCAAACTGTCTAACTGCATTAAGATTTCAGAATCATGTTTTTCCTTTTTATGTTTTGTTTGTTGATAGGCTTCAAGTCGTCCCTAAAACATCCTGAGAATTTGTCATCCAATTTTTCCCCTAGCTTTTAATACCTTGCCCCCTCCCCCCACTTCACTGACTTTCCATGTCAAATCACACTGTTGAAGTGAAATGAGGTCATACCTCTAGAGAGGTCATATCAGAAGGTCAATCATAATGTTTTTCGTTAAACAATCTAAGAGCTAGAGAGTTCCTTTACAAATTCAAGATACCTTGCCTGGATGTATGCATTGTTGCAAACTGACCTTAACGGGTATGACCCTACATGGCACGACCTTACAGGGGATGACCCTAAAGAGTATGACCTTACATGGTATGACCTTACATGGTATGACCTTACTGAACTGACCTAAGCAAAATACTTCTTCTTGACTCCTTTTTTAAATCATCAGCCTTCATTTCTCCCATCTTGTTGCCTTAACGCCAAGTTGTCTTACTCTAGATCTTCCGTGTGATATCTCTTTGGATGAATGTCATGGGGGTCTGGAGGGGTCAGGGGTCAGGGGTCAGTTGAGCATCTGCTAGTGAGGTAACGATGACCTAGTAGAATGCATACGTTGACCGGTACGACTGCAATAATAATAACAAAATTGAATGGTTAGGTGTCTTATATGACAAACTACGTCTTTAAAAGGGAAGGTACACCATGTGCAGCCATCTTTAAAATCAATCTTACCAAAGTGAGGCTGAGAGGGAAAGGTGACATGTTCCCTCTTGGTACAATGAAAGTCTGTCCTCAAATAGGGAACATTACAAAGATAGTGGTGGCATAAGAGCTGAACCCAAATCACTAGTTTCTGCAAAATTAACCACCAGTTTTAGTACGACACTGTTGTTATTTTGTTTCGATTGATAAGTCTTTCATTGTCAAGGTTTCAAAACTTAGTAGCCCTTTACCCTGCAGCAGAAAAGATGAATGGCTTCGGCCTATGGCCTGCAATACATCTCAAGTATAATACAGTAAGCTACACTAATAGTTAAAAAAAACCTGATTAATATTAACAGGCATGGAACTGCTGTTTGTCGAAGACAGAAGAAGAAAATGCCAGGCACAGCAAGACCTTGCACAGTGTTTTACAATTTTCAACGGCACAGCTGAGAAACCCCAAAACGAGGAAAGCAGCTGATGAGCTGAAAACTTGCATGCCTGTAATAATCTACCAAATGCTCGTGACATTCGTCCATTGGAGAAAACAAACAGACAAACATCAGCTAACTGCGGAAATCTTAAAACGTAGCTTTTTCAATGCGGATTAAATGGTAGAGAAGCAATGCCATCTAAGAAAAAGCAAAGATTAAAACCAGATTAACACACACAAGCCTTTGACTTAAAGACGGTTTATGAGAATAAAGTGAAGTTAGGATTTTCTACAACTAAAATATCCACTCTGTGTACAATGCTGCCCTCTACTGATACTGACTAGGAAGGCTCCAGTCTATCAAATTAAAGGCTCAGTGAACACATCTTCCCTGTTAGCTGTAAAAATGAAGAACTTTTGAGTACGCTACTGGAGACCTGTGTAAAGTGCGCCCTCA
The DNA here is from genome assembly GCA_911728455.2 of Marthasterias glacialis. Taxonomy (NCBI): domain Eukaryota; kingdom Metazoa; phylum Echinodermata; class Asteroidea; order Forcipulatida; family Asteriidae; genus Marthasterias; species Marthasterias glacialis. Next base: position 25,678,215 of record OU452225.1, read on the forward strand.
ACTGGTAGTGCACAGTGCGGATGGTCAACAACTTGAAGAGTATAATGTGCAAGAGTGCAAACAGCTTTGTGACAAAAACCGTGCTCAAGTTAGAAAGGCTGGTTAGTAGCTAGTCTCTGTTAATGTCTGACCTTTTCAGACTGTCGAGTTAGTATCAATATGGCAGGAAATACACACAGGAAAAAAATCTTGAAACAAGACTATTAGTATCAAACAAATAAATAGAAAATCTAAATGAGATACATGTACATCAAGTGCAACACATGTGCTGGTCTTGCAGTGATTAAGAACTATGATGTACTTATTTCGTCAATGCTTTTCATGCAGTGTAAATGTTCTAACCCCCCCCCCCCAGTCCCAATGCCCCTTCCCTTACTCCTCTCCTAAATGCTTGCGTACAAACAGCAAGGTGCAGAGAATCTAGGTGACGCTATTACATGCTGTGAGTTCTGATGTTCAGTCAACACTCGCAAAGTCTATAAGTAGGCCAGTGGAGGCAGAGTTTGAAAAACAGCATGTTGTGAATGCAGGCATGATACATGTATCTGACCCTTGGAAAAAAAAATAGGAGAATTTATTTTCGTTCAAGGGCTGACCCAAGGTAGAGACTTTGATAAAAAATTTCAGGCTGCAAGCCTTGCGCTTAAGCTGTTTGTAGAGTAGCCCAAGGGGCTAGTAAACTGTGCATTTTACTTGCCCCCAGGAAGTTTTCGTTGCCCAAATTTTAAACATGTATTGTCATAAATGTATCTTTTTGATACTAATGGTAGTGATCACAACCAGTTTAACAGTCAAATGAAGTTGCACTCACACACTCAAAAATAAATTAACACATTTCTAAAATGTATTATTCAGATATGAAAAAGAAGAAGTCTGAGCATTATATAAACAAGTAAGTTGCACAGTTTTTAGTAGCCCATAGGGCAAGTTGAGAAGTGGTGTTTGCAAGCCCATAGCAGTTTTTACTAGACAATGTACGCTGGGCTAGTGTTAAGGGTGAGCCCTGGGCTGTTAAAATAATCAATCTGGATATCCTGAGGGGAAAAAACGAATAAATTAGGTTTGAATACGAACAATATCATGCCTGCAAATGGTTTGATCATTGCTTGATACGAAGGGACAGGTGTAAACAAGTTGGATAAGATCCTGCTTGGAACAAATCAGGTGAAGGGCTTGCTGTGAGTGCAGAGTTTGTGTCGTAGGCAAAGCAGGTGTGGCTCTATTAAATGTCAAAAACTGAGAGGAGGGGGGATGATTTCCCATGAGACGATTCTAAATGATGAGGAAAGTTTGAGCAGCCACACACAAGGGTGAGAGGGAGAGGGGGGAACTCATGAGTTTTGCCCCCCAAACTGTCTGTCATGTTGTGTGCACACTGACTCACCGCCTACTGTCATCGAACCTGTACATTTTATCATGTTCTGCATACAACTGTTGAATCATCTGCATAGCCGAGACCAGAGGAAGGAGGGCGAGGGAATGGGTGGGTGGGGAGAGGGAAGGTAAACACGCTAATTAACTGGAATACACATGGTATATCTATATATCTAAAGGCCTTGTCACACAGGGCAATTTTTACAGGCAACCAACTGCACTGCACGCAAAAGGAACATTTTTGGCAGCACAGCAGACATTCTTCTAGCTGTAACTTACTATCCCCAAGAAAATAATGAGAAACCTGAAATGTGAATGACTTTTCTTTATTGGAGATTGCCTGGAACTGGTTGCCTGTAAATTGCCCCGTGAGACAAGGCCTTAACTCTACAGGAAACTAACCACAGCATGCAGACTCATCTTACTATAAACTGTAAACACACCGTCTTATAATTTCCGGCCTAATTTCATAGAGCTGGGCCCAATTTCATGGCGCTTGTTACCAAAGAATTCTGCCCTTACGTACTCCTATGGGCCGTGGCAGGGCGTAAGTGCAGAATTCCGCAGCAAGCAGAGCCATGAAATTGGGCCCTGCTGAAGCAGGCAATAGTGCTTACACAGTTTCTGCTGAGCAAGACTTAGGCAGAACACCAGTTGCAAATTGTACATGCGATATGGTATTTTGGCCGGTAATCTTATTCTGGTAAGCAAATTTGTTTTGTGTTTAGTTATTTGTTGTGCTCAAGCAGCTCTGCGAAATTGGGCTCTGTACTTTGTGAAGATTTGCTTGGCAAGACATTTTTTTAAAGACATTTTAGAACTGCTTGGGGCCTAAGCTACAATGTACATGTAATAAAGCTGTACAAAATATGCTTACCACAGACAAATCTTGCTGCAGAAACAGATTACCAGCCAAAATATCATGTTATGTACAACATCTGTGACTGGTTCCCTGCTAAGTTTTGCTTAGTAGAAAAATTTGCTCATCACCATTTTCTGCTTAACAGCTTTTTGAAATTGGGCAAAGTAGGTCGTTGAGAATCAAAGAAATAGTCTGGTATCTTTATTGAACTTAGTCGATTTTTACTCTTGAAAGTTGAGACTTTTGTTCCAATCCTCTGGAAATTTGGCACCACACAAATCCAGTTATTATTATAATCTTAAATCAATCCTGATCAAATAAAAATTGACGGAAATCAAACCAGGCAAGAAAGTTAACAAATTGGAACTTGCTCGAAGTCTAATGAGTTAATTAACATCATGAATTAACAGAATGGATTAAAGAGAAAGAACTCTGAATGGGTCATCGAAAACAAGTACCGTACTTAACATTCATTTTGCTTTTCACAAAACACACAAAACTGAAATGAAAATTTTCAAACAACATTCCGCCTCAGTTTTCAAAGACGTTTCATCATTTTTTAATGGGTTAGAGGCTAATTTAAAACTAGAACATTTTCAGCATCACAAACAAAACAAGCCAGACCTTAGTAACGACACAACAACAAAGGTCACTACCATCATCGGGGTCACAAGGTCATGGGGGTCACAAGGTCATAGGGTCACACTTACTGGTGTAGTTCGTGGGTGGTATTTCAGTGAAGTTGGCAACGAGTAGTCACCCGTGTTATGCCCTGTGCTATACTCTTTGTTAATCCTAGTCGTGCTACAGGTGGGAGGGGAGGAGAAAAAGGAAACTAGACCTGTGTTATAAGGTTAACATGCAGTTAGGATCTCGTGTTAACGACAGTCTGGTTCCGACAATTGAAAGTGATGGAGTCGATCCCGCCAGAGAGTGAAACATGCTTTCTAAATTGCAAAGAGCATAAAACATTGGGAACCCCTGGAACAATGTGCAAACTGTACGGTTACCAACCATACTATTGATTGAATTCACGAGTTTAAACCTACTTCTTACAGTCCCCATATAGACCGATCCATTAAGCCCCTCCCCCATACGTGTTGACCAATCACAGCCTTGGGTACGCCACCGAAAGTCAGACAAAAGTCTGACACGATAAAAATCCTATTGGAAAATGTAAACATGCGTGCGCGTACTTATAGCGTGCGTGTTCATGTCGTACAGTGTGGCATTGAAGAGACACACATTGTGTTGCCCATGTGTTGGTGATTTAGCCAATGCTGTGATTGGTTAAAATGTTTAGGGGCGGGGCTTAATGGATCAGTCTATTCTCAATCCAATTCAGGAAGTTATCCAAGCTTGTGGAATATGGTACTAGAGGGCCTAATATCAAATGCTTATCATTTGGCCAGACATACCAATCTTATCAGAGTCCTAAGATTTTGGTGTTGAGTTTCCATACTGCCATAGAGTGGAGTTTAAGTACGATATTTGCGAGGAATCAGGAGAGTTTCTGGCCAAAGACACTAAGGGGGTTAAGGTTTAGCAGTCAAGCAGCAGGGACTGAAGTGACCTGTTGCTTTAGTTGAGCAGGCTCTTTATTCCACATCGATGAAATCATTTTGATCATTACAATCCTAGATGAAGCCTGTTAACATACTCCAATGTCCCCCCACCCTCCCTTTCAGAAAACACCCCAAACTACATGCGTCTTCCTCTCAGAAGTCAAGATTGTTAACAATCAACAAGGCCCAAAATGTTTGAATCAATCTCAAGATGCAATCAATGCTCATGCTCAAACTAGAGGGAAATCCATTCCGTATGACTAATGACACGTACCGATCGAGTCTTGGTGGATCATTTGATATGTTTGAAATAGAAGAAACTGTGAATGAAATAAGTCACCTGGGGTTTGAATCAACTCTACATGTATTTAAAATGAGGAAGGTGGCCATCTTGGATCTTCTGATACTAGGGGCATTTTCCAAACCTCGACTTAGGCCTGGGCTCCAGGCTGTGTGTGCCAATATTGATGACGAATCCCAAGCAGGAGCACAAGCCCAGGTTTGGAAAAGGCCCTGGGTATCAAAATGAGACCCCAGACTAAATCAGACTGGTTCCTGTAGCTACACGTATGTTCTGTGATGATATTTTTAATGGCTGTCTAGTCACCAGACTTGTACACTGAAAGCAACACAAATCAACTTAACGCAAAACTCAACCATATCAGAGAAGCCTACATTTTCCCGTTCCCTATTAAGCTCAGATCAACAAGGTATTTAAGTAAACTTATTCAAGTCAGAAAGCCTGTTGGGATAAATTGTGCAACCAAAAAGCCCCAATCACCTTCACCTCAAAGCAAAGCAGGGTGACACACATACAGGAAAGGCTGGGTTTCTTTTTTGCAAAAAAAGCACCATGAAGAAGCAGGAACCGAGAATTTGAGAAGGAACTCTTAGGCTTTATGGGAGAAATGCATTTCTGATCCAGTCTTTGTCAAGTCATCCTTGATCTCAAGTAAAAATCTATCTTTCTACATTTAGCATGTTACTTCATAAAAAATGGTTTAGGCTCGGTGAAAGCCAGCTTATGATGATTCCTTAAGACTACCTGAATGAAACGATTGTTACTGTTTGATGTCACCTAACCACTATAAAGCTATCCAATCTCATTCCTCAAAACTCACACCAGGGTTTGATTTTACAGAGTGCCAAGATTGATCTGAAGATGAGTTATCCCTAAGCAAAGAAATTTGCTAAGCAGTATTTTCTGCTAAACAGCTTTATGAAAATTGGCCCCTGGAATGGTGAAAGGTACTTCATTATCTTGAATCAGGAACTGGGTAGTCGGGTCTGGGGTAGGTAGACAGTGCTTACCTTTTGAGGGGTGAGCTGCTTGCAGCGGAATGTCTTGTGCTTCGCCTTGGTGCTGCACTGTGGCTAGCTGCTGATGCTACCTTGGTGCTCTTCAACGGGGAGCTTGCTACTGGACTTGAGGATGAAGATGTGATCCTGAATGGCACAGCCGAGACATTGACGAAAAAAGGAACAATTAACCATCGATGAATTAAGTCGAGTATAATTTGTTATGAGAAGATTTATTCAAAAATTTTGAACACACCTGTTTACTGATCATAATTACATACATTATAGCAACGATAATTGCTTATTTCAGAAAGACATTCTAAATTTTAAAAAAATGATAACAAAAGACAAACAAAATAAACATGACTAATCAACTGCTGATGATGAACAAACCTGCATAACAATAACATGTTATAATAACAATTATTTATCAGGTACATGTATGTATCTTTAAGATACTATAATTATCAAGCCAACATCTTGGCTCTCCTACTACAGAGTCTTTCAGAAGATAAGGAGATTGTGTTGGAATTGAGCAGATATGGCTGCTGGCTTCAAAAGCAATGTTGAAGTATTAGCTGCAGGGTTCTCCCCAGGATTTTTTCAAAACTGTGGGGCATTCTGGACCCAAATTTTGAAAGTGTGGTCGAAGCACGCTGAATTGGTAGCAGGTCCTTGGAATGTTTTTATTTCATGTTTATGTTTGGTTTGAAAAGCTCTACTGTGCAATCTGGAGCATTTTAAAATGGCTTTATGTTAGGGTTTTTTGTGAATTTGATATTAAAAACTAATATCGCGTATCGGCCGTTATTTCTGCGTATCGGCCCGTAATTCGCTTGTATCGGCCTGATAGGCTAGCTTGTGCATGGGGAGAACCCTGAGCTGGTACAGTGATCTAGACATAGTCAAAGCAGAGGTCACTGTGGGTCAATCAGATAACTTGGGCTCGATTTCACAAAGCTTTACCGACTCGTCTTTTAGATGTAGTTGTCATTATCACCACAGTGAGTTGTATTGTGACACATAACTTTGCTTAGCAATTAGGATTGATTCGCATTTTAAGATCAAACTTTGCTCCTTGTGAAACCAAGCCCTGGTGCCTTCATACTGTAGAAGGGTTGAAACAGACTGATTAGGAACCAGACTGTTTCAACACTCCTTCTTTCCATGACATTTACCAGAGGGTTGACCATTCAAGTGCACAGGCTGAGTGTGGTAGAACAACTGTGCACATAATTATCTGTGTACTGTGTAGATGCACTCACCACATGATAGCCTCACAATGTAGGCTAATAGAGCATCCATCATTCAAAACTGAATGATGATATTGAATGGTCAGGCAGTAGGAGGGTTAAGGACCCCCTATAATCAAGTGCACGATGATTTTGGTGGAATAAAACAAACTACTTCTTACTTTTTGCCCGTTGCTTTAGTCCTGTAGCGTTAATCCACATGGGTAGGTGTGGTTCGGGTAAAGGAATAAAAAATACATTAGACATATGGAAAGAACGATCTGGAAAGATCATGCCGACATCGAAAAAAAACTTCAAGCTTTTCACACAGTTGTGGCAATCAGCATTCTAACAGCACAGGTCCAACACCAAAAACAAAACAAAAAATCAGGCAACAGAATCACTTCAACTACCCTGGAATTCTTGCAAGGGTCTTTGACGTTACATCCTACCCACTGCAGAGCTAATGGAAACAGGTTTGGTTTTGTTTTCAAACAGAAGGACCCTCCAACGATGAAACATTGCCTTGCCGTTTTTAAGACAAAATTTCCACCTTTTGGTAACTACTGATGTTAAAGATTCAAAGTAGCTTCTGGGAACAGTATCCTAAGTGCTACAGAAGTAAATCATGATTTCTTTATATTCGGAAAAAAAATAAAAGCAATTTTTTTGCACCAGGCGGATACAAAAAAATATCTAAATTCTGGTAAAAGTCTGAAAATTAGCCTATTATAATTAAGGCATGCTTCTGTTATCTTAAAAAGAACGATATAACACTATTTGCACTTTTTTATTTTATTATTTTGTTTACTCATTCATCAGAAATTATGAACGTATGAATGTTCTTTAATATTTCAGTAAATCTCTCAGGTTAATCACGTGAAAATCTCTGATCACTCTGGGAAGAGCTGGCTGTTTTTTGCATTTGTTTTTTTCTCTCAATGTTTTGACTTGTGATCCTTGAAACATCCTCAGCACGATGACGAGACATAAAAGAGCAGGCAACATGACTTTCATCCAAACTACACATTAACCTCCTAAAGTCAAACATTTGCCAGTTGTTGTAGGCAATGTTGGTCAGGCTAAACATGGGTATTAGAAGAAAAAAAACAAGCCATCAAATACAAACTGCCACTGCATTACAGATGCTTCAAACTGAAGATGAATGCAACAAAACAACACAGCCACATGACAAAATCAAGCATTGTGTTAAATCCCATGCAACTGACACAAACAGATTCATGCACAAAGGAAATCCAATCAACCATACCAGCTATAATTACAACAACAAAAAACTATTCTTTCATTCCTGATCTTTTTAGACCACAACCCTGATACTTCGCTCTTCCTGAATAAAGAGCACCTGTGTGAGGGAAATGTAAATTTCCACTGGAACATTTCCAGGGGCACCAAGGAAATAACCAGGGGCATGGAGACAATTGCCTCTGTTGCCTCAGTGAAGTATCGTTTTTAAGTTTTTCTTATTGTTTTTTTGCCAAAATAAAATGAAATGAAATGAAATCAGGCCTGAGAACATATCCCAAAAATCGGACAAACTCCACTTCATTTGAATTTGTCGAGGCATGCTGTCGTACAACTTGACATTCAACAATCTTAAATAATGCGATTTGATTTATAAACAAAACTGAACATTGAAAGTGACAGTAGAAACAGTGTACACCAGTTCAACATTGTTGTGTTTCGAAACAATCCATAGTTATGCTCCAGAGTCCATACATTCAGCAACTCATGCAAAACCAAAGACAATGAACAAATGGAAGAATTCTAAAGAGATGGATGTTCCACAAGGATTTTGGTGTAAAAAGTCTACCAGAGAATGGGCCAATGGAAAAAAACAATAGATGCCTCCGTACACGTGTTTGACAATAAATGTTTCATTTTATGGAACTTCTAGTCAAATATTGAATGAACTTGTTTGTTCCAGTGATATGTCATGAGATATATCACCATCAACCCATCATTTGAACCAGATGTATCAATTAACGTAAAATTCATGCGGCATTTGAAAGAAAGAAACAACAAGTCACAATTCCACAGCTCAATAAATACCAAATTACCTCAGGAAATTTCGAAGAACTTGATTGCTAAAGAAACAGAGAACGAGGAAGGTTATATTAACAAGTTTCTACTATGTGATATAACATTCCTGGATAGCTGATACAAGTCAACTATTTCCATAAGTCAAAGAAATTAAAAACTAAAAACAGACATGTTTATATACAGAGCACACTCAACCTCTGCCACCATTATCTCTTTAATTCACCTTAGAAAATGAAAACATTATCGTAAAATAACCTCAGTAATGCCTACAAATACTTTCGCCTTAGTTTCAAAATACATTCACATCAGATGTAAATATGAAAGTGTATAATATACGAGACAAACCTGTGAACAAACAAGCATGATTCAGTGAGGTCAGGAGCAGAAGAAAAACTAACTTCAAGGGTTGATGGATCAAAGGGAAATCGGCTTTAGACATCGTCTAACTCTTACCTGTGAGGTTGGGTTGTCGATCTTGTATGAATCTTAGCATCATCCAACCTGAAATAAAACATCCAATTTCAACATTCAACGCAAGTTGACATGAGATCAAAATCGCTTTGTCTGAATCTTCCATTTTAAGTCTGTGCTGTTCCAAGTCAATGTTTTTAATTATACACAAGTTCTACACTCTTGTATTTACATTTCTTTCTTTTTTTATTAAATTTTTTCACTTTTTCCTTGAGCTATAAAAACAAACAAATTAAGTTTGTTAGAAAAGTTTACAATACCAGGCACTAAATTTGTCCCCCAAAAAACTAAAGGAAATACAATTTAATCGCTTATTTGCTTCCAATACCTTAAAACTTGATCATAGTTGTCATAGTCTAAACAATAATTATATTTTCTTTTCAATTCCTTTACAATACCCTGTCCGATCATACCCTGGATCCCGCCCATAAGCCCTCAATGTAATCCCAACATACTTCAAAGCTCCCGTCGTAGCCGACCGGACCTTTCTGGACACTTTCAACTGTCGTAGTTTGTCCCCTTGCGTCAGCGCAGCCGAGGTGTGCGTCTTGGAGCGCAGGGAGTAACTGTCATCATTCCGCTCCTGGAAATAGAAAACAAGAAATATTTTATAGGTTTTTGAGGCATTGCATGGTGAGGTATCAATGTATATTTGGTTTGCGGTAACACCACCTGATTATATCTACTTTGCTGTATACAGTAGATTGTTCTTGTGAGAACTTGTCATGTTATTATTCTACTACCTCTGAGTAGATTTCGGAATTTGGGGGACAACTTAGTTCTGAAAAGAACTGTCCTGCTTATTAAGTACTACCTGGGGAGGTAGGAAATCAGCCGGGACTACAACTACTTTCGCTTAGTGGATTGACAGGACTTCTCAGATAACTTCACTGCTGCGGAGTGAGTTTATTGGTCTCAACGTTTGGACTAGCCTGCTCTAGTCATCGTCAGGAGACTGCAGAGTGTTTGAGATGCTGGTCTCTTCATAGGGATTCAGAGGGTTCAGTGTCGAGTCAGCACTGCTCTGATTGGCTGAAAATAATACACAGTAGTCATTTTGGAGAAACACCATTTCTTTTACAGCCAATTGGCTGGCTTACAGAATATCTGTTTCTGACAACCAAATAAACGGTACCCTAAACGAAAAACACTTGTCAAACTATATGTTTTGTACTGATCTTTGAGACAGTAAGACACCAAACATTGCTGTAGCACCAGTAAACTTCCCAATCCACAAGGGTTGATCCTAGATAGGGTTGATTAAACTACGGCTGACAGTCAACCTTGCACCTATCGTTCTCAGTATAAAATTCCAAAGCATGCAAATGTACCTAGCTCAGGTTCCAACTACAACCCCATGTTCGATACACTGCATATGACTGGTTCCCTGTTAATCTGCAGTCGGAAATATTTTCCACTGAAATTTTGTATAGCTACATGTATGGTACTGGTAACCAGCTAAAACTGCATATAATAATAGACCGATCCATTAAGCCCTGCCCCCTAACATTACTGACCAATCACAGCATTGGATACATCGCCACTGTACACGTGGGCATCACAATGTGTGTCTCTTCAATGCCACACTGCACGACATGAACATTTTCATTTTGTTTACATTTTCCAATAGGATTGCATTGTGTCAGACTTTTGTCAGACTTTCAGTGGCGTACCCAAGGCTATGATTGGTCAACACATAAGGGGCGGGGATTAATGGACCAGTCTATTGCATGAGACTGGTTCCCTGCTAGTTTGCACTCAGTCATATCTATCTGCTGAAGCTTTATACAGCTATGTGTATACGTAACAGCTTAAACCCAATTGTAATTGCTTGTAACTCGGTCTCTGCTAATTTGTGCTAAGCAATAATTCCTGCTTAACAGTTTTCTGTATAATTACCTCATATGGGTGGTCGTTGTCTGTGATGGATATATCATCCACAGCCCTGAGAATGTGCGACACTCCTTGCTTGTAGTTCATCTGACCCTTTTTGGTCTTAGATCGGGATATATCTCCTTGAACCCACATACTGGCTTGCTTCCTGGAGGGAGGGAAGCAACAGATGTAAAAACACAGCAGACGATGAGGATACACAGTAGGAGCATTTACAGTATATACATTTTGCATGACGCGCTGTAAGACTTCAAACTTTGCACTCCAGCAATAATGTCTTTTTGGACCAAAGTTGCTGTTCTGGACAGAAACCAGAGGTGAAATCGATCTTTGTCTAACTCCACTAAAACAAATAATGATATCAACCTTTGTTTTTTCTAAACGTACTGACCGCTTGCACTGGCGTCACACACAGCTATTGTCATCCATTGCGGGAGTCAAAATGGATATAAATATGCATATGGTCCAGTGGCATAGCCAAGGGGGGGGGGGCGGCTGGATACCATCTTGGCCCCCCCCCCCAGCCTCTGGACACCATGAAAGTTGTTATCAGGCAATTTTAACTGAAAATGCCCCTCTACAAATATCTGTGGACCCCTTTGCCCCCCCCCCCTGCAAAAAAAAGATGCCTGTTACGCCACTGCATATGGTGCATGTCCGCACCCCCCCCTCCCCCGGTCGCCAGTTGCCTGCATTATCCTCAACTCCTTTGGAGTATGCTGCACTAGTAACCAAACAGGCCTACGGGTTGCTAATCATTCTGCCAACGAACGCTACCCTCGCAGGTACCCATTTACTCCTGGATGATGACACACTGATGCAGTCAAGGACACAATTGTCATTACCGGGTTTCTACCCAACACTCCGATGACTCTCCCCCATCAAGAGTCTGATGAGCTAGACTGGACACGCCTACAATGTGTGCTAAGTTTGAGGGATCAACCCTGCACAATACTCAGCACATGGGTTGACGATCCAGCCGAACATGCCTTGCACTAAAGGAAATACCCCTAATCAGAAACATCATGTGTATTACTCACTCCTCCATGAAGTGTTGCTGGGGTCCAATGACTGATCCTGGTCTGGTTATCCGTAGCCAGGCTATACACTCAGCTGCCGTCATACGATAGTGCTTCATCATGTAACATCCTATTAGGGTACCTGTCCTGCCAAGGCCAGCTAGAGGAGAAAAAACAGTCACATCATATGGGTATTATTAGTCGTCAAAATTGTAGCAGTGTCAACATTTCAATAACAATATTTCCATTTGACAAAAACCAGGGATGAGAGTGGATGAAAATGAAAAATCCACCAAACACCGGTGGAGGGTTTGGTGGCTACCAACCCTGCCGTTACTTGTATCAATGGCAGTATTCAGTGCATGGGACAAGCACGTTGGTTTAGTCAAAAGTCAGTCAAATTCAAAATTCAGTAAATATACTGTGTTAAGGCTTTACAAGGGCCTGGCAAAAATTCCCTAAAAATAATTGTGTAAAACATTTAAAATCTGGAAATCCCATCCCTCAAAAAACATTAAAATGTTGTATAGAAAGCACCGTTGGAGACCTTAAAGCTAAGCTTGAGATGGTGATACACCTGCATACAAAATAGTTCAAATTGATAACTAAACATATCTCTGTCTTTACGAGAGAAAAAAAAAACAAATAAAAAAACACCAGTTCTGAGAGTATGTGTGATGCATAAATTCTCACTTTAGTACTAATTGTAATCACATCCAGAACAATCTGATTTACCCGATCATAAAATTAAAACAAGTATACAAATGTATTCAAAACTATATGTGAATACAAAATCAACCAATGTCAAGAAATGAATTGTATTTGAATCAATTTTTACAAGATTACAAACTAATATGATGCAAATTTTTTTATTTTTTTTTTCATGAGACCGTTTGTTACCTTTACAATGGACAGCAATACCGCCCTCAGCATTCTCCGCTATCGTGAGAAACTGCTGAACGATTGCATCACTGGGTACGCTGCCGTCAATAAAGAACAGATCGTAGTGATCAAATCCGGCATCGGTGAATCGTCTTGCATCGTAGATCTTCTTGTTGAGCCGGACTATCGTCGTGATGTTGTTCTTCCGGAAGTATGGGAAGTACGCCTCGGGGGCATGTAATGGATATCCTGGTTAGGAAAAAAAAATTTGAAGAAGATTTTTTTTTTTTTAATATTCATTATTTACTCCCTTAACATTGTGACAAAACAATATACAGTAACAATTATTACAGCTTAGTCCCTTGTGACTGAGCTAATGACTCGATCCAATTGGTCCTAGGCAAATCATCGTCAACATCCAACCCCTCCCCCTAACGTTTATAAAGACTTCTTCAGAATCTATCAAAATCCAACACATTGACCCTTGACCCCAATAGACCGATTGCGCTCTCCAAGTCCGTGACCTGTAGTGGGTTTTAAAGGTAAACATTCGCGGCGTCATCCATAGGAAAGTGTGGTGATTGTTGCATTTGTTTATTTGATAGAGGCTTTTCATTCTCAAAATCTGTGAAAAAATATTCCAGAGTTTGTACCAGAGACCTTCAAGTGGCTGAATAAAGCCAGTAAGGACAGTTCCAGCAAGTCTTGGAAATTCTACAAAGAACGTTATGTTCACGATGTGGTAGTACTAGTTGCACAACGGAACGTTTGGGCCAGACGACGGCTTTTCAACACAGAATTTCACAATTTTGAAGCTGAAATCATCCTTTCTATTTGAAATTCCGCAAGGCTAGGTATAAATGCTTACTTTTCCAACATTCTTTACTATTTTTTTTACAGTGATCTACATTACAAACAAACTCACAGGCGGGTGGCTACATCGTCATTTGACGTGCAAGTACTCCACCACAAATCACACAGATGAACTGAGAACATTAAGAATGACACAAGTCTAACATGTAGTCATGATAAATACGGGTTATAATAGGGGCACTGAGGCCAAGACCAGGGTAACAGAGACCAGGGCCTGCCTCCGTGTTATTCCAGACCTGACACCATCACCTTAAATCCTTTCTTCATTTTGAATCTTACCATTTTCTATCTTGCTCTTGGGATGTGGACCACTAAAGGCAAGAAACTTCCCTGGCAGGATCCAGTTGAAGTCACCATTTTCCACTCTCTGTAAAAAAAATATTTCAAGTTGTTTATTCAGGAAATATTGAGCCCAGTCTTAAATTAATTGGACACATTATTAGCCAGTTGCCAAAGGTATTCTTTTATTTTTTCCCATCCCCCCTGGCGGAATTATTTTGTTGGAATTGCCGGAATCATTTTTGAGAGTATTGCTAGCACAAAGAAACCCGGACTTGACAAAGCCAAAACAACAAAGATTCTCTTTATTGCATGGTGCGTTTTGTTTTCTTGACCGAGAAAAAGTCAAATTCTTGCACCGTAAATTGCAAAACATCAACTGTTACCTACGGCATAGGACCCTGAACCATGGCTGGATTCCTGGGTACACTGTGACTTATTTCCATTGAGCTAAAATACAAAAAACAAACAATGGTGGAAGCCTCTCGATGTCTTGTAATCCTCTTGTTGGAACACACAAAAACCACCTCTCAATAGCCAGAAAATGGCAAATTATTGAAGACCTTGTTTTGTCTTTGTGTGGGTGAAATGAAGCGTTAGACAGCATGTGCATGGTCTGTGTACTGTTTTTCAGCAGTGGAATGTCCGGGCAACCTTTGTTCTAATAGTCTGATTTTACACAATGGCGTCTTTACACGGCTTCCGTTTCTAGGCAGGGGAAACATTTGCGTGTATACACGTCATCCGGCGTCTAATGGTTAAGCACATGTTAAGGGAAAACACAAGACCTGCAATTGTGATTTTATTTCTGACATTTTATGCAGATATGAAAGTTTGTAATTGCAACTAAAGCCAACCACACTTAACCTTGCGCTGTTGCATGCTTTCTTTTTGTATGGTGTTATGATAACAAAACTGCAAGATTCTGCACCTTTGTATACAGTTCTGTACAAAACAAAATCCCTGACAAGTTGGTTCCGATACCCGTGAACTATGGAGTCGCTTTGGGTGTAGTCCCATTCGATATGGAAATAACAGACATTGATTGACGGAATACAGTACCTCATAGTGTTCGTACTCTTCCACATCGAAGGTTTCAAAGTTGAGGAAGTTGTGAATTATTGCTTTATCTGTGGCTTTCAGGCAGTCCAGGAGAGTGAGGTTGTATGTGCAAGCACCGTATGAAGCATCCCTGAAACAAGAATAACAAATCCATTCAATTCAACTTGTTACTGTTTAACATGGGCTCCAAGGATACTTCAATCTTGTAAAGGGCGATGCAGTTTCTCCTTAGTAAAGGATGCCTTTTAATGTAAGTTGCTACTGGAACATTTCAAGGGGCATCAAGGCAATGACCAGAGGCATGGAGGTGATTACCTCCATTGCCTCCATGAAGTAGCAGGCCCGTACATGTTAAAAAGACACCATCAAGAATGATCTGAATAACTCTATAACTCTATAATTATAGATTCTGTGTAACTGCACAAACTTTAAGCACTGGTCATTTGGTAAAATGTCAATGGATCTGATTACAACTAATTTATCAATAACTTAAATAGAAGGCGTGAGGAGGATCAATATTTTTTAAAAAATTTTTTTTTTTTACAATGGACCAAGTGAGTTATCTACATGTAACTAACACTCGGGCCTGATTGCTTCATTCTTGAAAGGGCAAGGACACCAAGGCATTTTCTTCTTGAAAAAGGGTACCTCTATGAGGAAATTGATCATTTGTACTGGAACATTTCAAGGGCACCAAGGCAATGACAAGGGGGCAACGAGGGCAATAGACCTTTATCATTGGTGCGGCTATCTTGATTTTCTCCATTCAAACCAATGTAATCAAACCGAGGCTGGAAGGGCAAATAGTCTGGTTCCTTTTTGTACAATGAATATTAGCATCTATTACTGTTATTGGACACAGGGAACATGACCAAGATGGTGACAGCGTGATAACGATCTCTTGCCTCCGTGAAGTATCAGGCCTGCATGGTTAGAGTGAACTACATGTACTGCATGTACAGTGGTTCTTCAAAATATGCAATGTGTTCTGTCTGCACAAGAACCTACATTGTAGTTATGGGTGTTCTCTGTCATCCAACTAGCCTGTTTAGAAAGTGATCATCATATATAATATCATACATTTTCATCACCTACATGTACAGTACAATGTGTTTTGTGAACAAAAGTGTAGTGTAGGGAACAGTACCGACGTAAACACACACTGAAACACATGACTGAACTACATTTACCAGTTCATATATTATACTGTTTATGTGTACCGTGTACATCAAGAGCATTCCGTAGTACTCCTCCAATAATATATGCATCAAGCCTACTGTACATGATCATGTGAATTTGTGCCATGCATGTTCATGCTCAGGATGTCGTGACCCACTTCATACTGAAAAAGCTTGCCCTTGGGAAAATTAATAATGACAGGGGCTTTGTGGGATGACTAAAGGCGTCAGCCTGGACTTGAAAATTAGATTGAAAAAAAAAAAAGTGCACTAGGTGGAGTCCCAGAGTGGGCACTATCCTGCAATGGCTATTGTAGTTGGTTGTTCAGTGCACTCGGCACAGTTTATTCAACTGTATTCGTCAGAACATTGAAAAGACATTACAATGTTAGTCTGGCTTATGTACAAATGGTATTGTATGGACTGTACAGACGACGAGGTATATGTACACAACACAGTTCATGTATGTGGTGAAATCTTTCCAGAGTTAAATAACAAGTTAGTCAACATTTTAAAAGGATTTGTACTTCTACATGTAGTGTAGGTACACACATCTTATACTGTGCATTACAATGTACATGCATCATTAATTCAATGAACTGTGTGTATATTTACTGATTCTGTGCTTCAAGCCTACATGTACATGTACGTATACACTTATATGTACGTACACACTGACATGTACATGTACATGTAACTCCACATATACATGTACGTACACACTTACATGTACGTACACACTTACATGTACATGCACACAACAGTGATGTAGCTGGGCCCAACTTCATTTTGCCTGCTACTGCACCAAAATTAGCGAAGCACAAAATGTTTGTACCTACCGGGAAAATGGAAAGAGCCAAAGTACCATGTCTATGTATTTAAGTAGCATGTGCAACTGGTATCCTGCTCATTTTTGCTCAGAAGAACACCGTTGGGCACTAATGACTGCTTAAGCAGCTCTATGTTCAACCCTACATGTAGTTCCTCTTTATTGTCTTTAGTTAAGTAATAGGGCTCACCCTTAACACTAGCCCGGCGTACATTGTCTTGTAAAAACTGCAATGGGCTAGTAAACACAACTTCTCAACTTGCCCTGTGGGCTACTAAAAACTGGGCAACTTACTTGTTTTTAATGCTTATATTTCTTCCTTTTCAGATGTGAATAATATACATGTACTTTAGAAATGTGTTAATATTTGGGTGTGTGAGTGCAACTTCATTTGACTGTTAAACTGGTTGTGATCGCTACCATTAGTATCAAAAAGATACATTTATGACAAGACACGTTTAAAATTTGGGCAACGAAGACTTCCTGGGGGCAAGTAAAATGCACAATTTTCTAGCCCCTTGGGCTACTTTACACAAAGCTTAAGCGCAAGGCTGAGTAAGTTCTGGTCACCTTTTCAGAGTCAACACAAATTTTAGGCCTAACAGATATTGCCAGTGCCCAACCTCTATTGCTTAAATGTGAACAAATACATGCAAGAATAGATCTGTTTACAATAACAAATATTAACAGTGTTACTCTAACCGTTTCTTTATAATCATTGGTTAACTCCTTAAATCACTCAATCAGATTCGATCCCTCCAGTGATATAAGAACATTGTTCACTTTTTCTTTTGGTGGGACCAGACAAGTACCTGCTAGCCACATGTCAATAAAATCCCAAAGTAACTGATAATCTGTCTTGTTTGTAAATACTCAGCAGGGTTTCACACAACCATTGAACCACCAGCTCTGAGTAAATCTTGACTAACAAACACTGCACACAAAAGCTGTAATAGATAGGAACAGACACTGAGCAACAAGGACCCTGACCAGATGGCTTGGGGCTTGAGTTACCAGGCAACTGGCAACAGGTGGCTATTAGGTATTTTGAATGCAGCACAACTGCACAAGGTACCTGGTGATCACACTTGATGTGCAGGAAAGCTACATGTTTATGTATGGTGTAGATCGCTGTATTAATGGTACAATGAGCAGTTTCCTCCACAGAGTGACATTACCAAACAGTACAGCCTAAACATGACTACACATCAGGTGAATGGCTGTTACTATAAATCTATAAATAACACACAATACTTGGATTATGAACATGGGGATATATACATGTAGGCCCTACAGCAACTAAAAATGAACATGAGAGTGGCAAGGCTTGAAATTTACACTGGTCTTATGCCATAACACAGACAAATACAACCTTGTTGCTTTACGAACCACGAATGAACTTTTTGTAAATAATTGGGGTCGTGTGGCGGTCGCTGCATGAGGACCAAAAACCGTGTTGACCTTTTCACTGGATACACTGCAAAAATGGCCTCTCCAAGGCAAACCGTAGAGGGTGCACTGTATTCCGAATTGCCCATATTGCCTCCATGCCCCTAGTCACTGCTTTGGTGCCCTTTGATACATTATCAAGCTAGCAAATTACGGGCCGATTTTTCTTTCTTTTTTTAAAGATTTTAATATCAAATTCACAAAAAATCCTAACATTAAATCCTAATTTTAAATGCTCCAGATACATGTAGCACAGTAGAGCTTTCCAAACAAAACATAAACATTAAATAAAAACGTTCCAAGAATCTGCTACCAATTCAGCGTGCTTCAGCCACACTTTCAAAATTTGGGTCCAGAATGCCCCCCCAGTTTTGACAAATCCCACGGAGAACCCTGATTGTTTCAAAACAAATTTCCCTTACAGTGTAGTGTAACTGTAAGGGAAACACATGTAAAGGGCACCTGTGTAGGTTACACAGGTGCCCTTTACCAAGGAAAAACTAATTTGCCCTTACAATAACAAAATATCTGACCTAGGGTCTAGAATCTGTAAACTGATGAAGTTTGCAAATTCATTTCCTATTTTCCAAATCTCAGATGAGTTCCATCATCATAATTGTATTAATAACAGGTTATTATTCATTAACTCAGTTTTACATTCAGGTAATTCAGCTGAAATACTTTTAATCGCAACGTCCATGACAGGCCATTTTCATTTGTAGAAAGTACACGAGAAAAAAAAAAGCACCAGACTAGCAGCCAGCACAAATATCTTCCCAAATAGTTCAATAACACTGTTGTTGTCAAGGTGAGGATGTGTAATTGCAAGTTTAATCTTTACTTGGCCATTACAAGTTTCATATCATATTAACAAGATAAACTAGTATAAACAAGAGTATACAGATACTTATCAAACATCGGCGTAAAGGTACAAAACCAAAATCAAATAGATTGATCACAGTTGTTACCATTATTTTGTTTGCACCACAGAGTAAGGACCACGTTTGTACCTATTGTTAACTACAGTGTAAACAAATGAACTTTGTACACAGTATCTACACATTTAGGACGATGTACTCTTTTTTTCATTAGATAAAAGTACACAGATAATGGACGACAATCACAAAATTACCCCAAAAAATAATAAATAAAAAATCACTTCCACTCAACAACAACAAAATATTCTCAAACAAAATAATTATTTATCAGGTTTAGAAAAAAAATATACACATAGTCTGGACTCCTGTACAGCCTTATGTGGGTTTGTGCTTATTTTAAATAAGATTTTTTTTTCTTCTTAATCTTAAACAATCATTCAGATGTGATTTTTTTTAAATTGATCTCTGTCTGCTTAAATTCAATACCGTTCTGTCCCTCATTATTTAAGACATTTATGGACATTGTGGTTGTCATTATTACTTTACTACATGTACAGCTGTGGGAGATAATCAAAATAAACGATTGTTACTGTTCATGTCAGGACATTACACTGCGGAGGGTAACAATGGGATTGGGAGTTGTTAAAAAAACACTGAGCACATTAGATTCGTGATTCACGCCAAGCATAACATCAAATCAAAGTCTACATGTACATGTTCATGTAGTAGGTCACATAAACAGTGTGCGGCCTACAGTAGCTCTCATAGATGTACTTCACACTAAAAGATCTTTCCAGTAAAATATATATTACGAAAAAAACAAACCCAATATTTTTATCACTGAAGGATTGAAAAACAGGGCAAAAACGAGAAGAGCAATGTACAGAAAAAATTCAAGACGGGGAAGGGAACTCTCCATTAATATACACAAATCAGGGAGCCCTGTGGCACAACTCGATACAGATCCAACCCTTTGCACATGCTAACAAGGTTTGAGTTGCATTTTTACCCTATTTCCCATTTGCCATGTTAAAGTCCTCAGTATTGTAAATGTCTGCGTATTTCTGAGTCACTTGTGCTTGATGACGACTGATGCAGGTTTCCCCGAACAGTCGACACCGTAAACAAACCTAAATTAAGTGTTAATTTGTTTTTCTTCTTTCAGTCAAAAATCTGGGACATGGGACCTTTCGTAATCACGCGCTAGAAAACGGGCGCAGTGTCGACAATGTTCAACATCCAGTTCAACGCTACAGTGAGGCGTTGGCAATGCAATTGAGAAAAATCACTGTGTAGGCGTGTAGAAGCATGGGAATTTTTCTTTTCAGGTATTCACAACAAATTCACAAAACAATTTTCATTTAACCTTCATCGCCACCCTGCATTGCACAGGACAATTTCTGGTCGCTCCGATCCTGTGTACATAGGGGCCCTTCAACCTTGACACACAGGGGATGGACTGAGTCTGCAGCTGAGCGTGCCCACGGATCACAGTCAATCCAATCCAATGGCCCGCGTTAAGGCTGAGGCATTGCAATTCTGCCATGCTTGCAAATTTGTGAAGTCAAGCATTTGTCCTGCATAAGTTGAAACTTTTGTGGACAGGAATCTGTACGTGTACATTTGTTTACATGTACATGTACATGTACTGTGCAACTAGTTTTATGGTTTATGTACATCCACACACAATTGAATGTATGAATTGATAAAATTAAATGTACACAAAAAAATATGTAATGTTCAAGGACATTGCCTTTTGATAATTTAAATTGTACTTTGGATAATAAAGTTAACTGAATATTGAACCCTAGCTGGTAAAGAAAAATTATGTGTATTTTTTCTCATTTGGTAGATTTGTTCATAATCACAATACATACAAAACATACAAAATACACCAAATACAAAAAGAGAGAAAATATAAAAAGTACAAATACCCCCTTCCTATTTTTATACAGCAAGAAAGGCAAATTTACGATAAAAAAAATACACGACGAAAGCTGGGTTGTCTAGGAGCAAGACAACGGTGAAATAAAACACTATCATCAAAGGGGTGTGTCACTCCCACCCAAACCCAAAACAACAATAGCAACGACCACAACAAAAACACACGCAGACACACAAACAAAAACAAAACTATGGAAATGAAGTATAGAGAAGGTCTCTTCATTGTGAAATAAACAAAAGGTTCTTACCTAAAGGCGAGATATGGAGGGTTTGTTCCAGAAACGAGTGGGCGATACGCCTCCTCTGGTGTCTTCTTCAAATATATCACCTACAGGGGGGAAAAGATATCATTAATAGAGAAATCCTCTCAAGATTTCAGGCCTGATTGCTTCATTCTTGAAAGGGCAAGGGCACCAGGGCATTTTCTTCTTGATAAAGGGCACCTCTAATGAGGAAATTTTTAATTTCTATTGGAACAATTCAAGGGCACCAAGCGATGACCAGGGGCAACGGAGGCAACTGCCTTCGTGAAGTATCAGGCCTGCGATTTACATAATTACCCGCTGCACAACAGCTCATTGGTCAGTTAATAGCCGTGCAACTTGTTGGTTTTTGAAGGGTGCAGTAATTGTTGCCAGACTTTTTAGAATGTATCTCATGCTGTTAGTTCCATAGCATAAGACCCACTACAAGCTTGTTACATCACAGAGGCAATGGAGGTAATTGCCTATGCCCCTGGTCATTGCCTTGCTGCCCCTTGAAATGTACCTCAGTAGAAATGGTCATTTCTTTCTAAATCCAGGAACCAAGCATCAAGCCTACCACTGATTCACTGTCTCTATTATAATTAAATTATGGAGAAATTAATGTCTTGAAATGATACTGACTGGTTGTAGTATGCACTTATCTGTCAAGTAAATATTTGTATGACATCACATGTATTACTGTTCCAATAACCAAACATTTATTACACCAAAACTGGTTCCTATTTGCAGTAAAATCTATTAATACAATAGGATTGGTTAAAATAAAAGCTTTCACTGTATGTTTTTAATCTATTATGTACATACATGTACATTCACCACTCATTTGACTGAATTGGACACCCACTTAGCGACAACTACTTTGTCTCTATAAATGCAAACCCCTAAAATAATAACAGTAATAATGTTTAAAAAAATAATTAAAACAACATAATAAAAACAAACAAATAAATAATTAAATAAATAAGTAAAGAAAAAAGCAAACAAACAAACAAACAAACAAACACATAAATAAATAAATAAATAAATAAATAAATAAGTAAACAAGTATAAGTAAATAAATAAATAAATAAATAAATAAATAAATAAATTTTGATTTAATTTTAATAAAGTAAAAAATTAAAATGAATAATTAAAATGAATAAATAAATAAATAAATAAATAAATAAATAAATAAATAAATAAATAAATAAATAAATAAATAAATAAATAAATAAATAAATAAATAAATAAATAAATAAATAAATAAATAAATAAATAAATAAATAAATAAATAAATAAATAAATAAATAAATAAATAAATAAATAAATAAATAAACAAACAAATAAATAAATAAATAAATAAATAAATAAATAAAAAATATATTAGAAGTATTTACTGGAGTGTCTTTTGATAGTGTGTTTATTTGATGTATGCCTTTGCTGATGAATGTTGAATAAACGGAGTAATATAACTCCACATCAAGAAAAAAAAAATTTTTTTAAATAAAAATAAAAAATAAATAAATAAATAAATACATAAATTAGTTTTGATTTAATTTTAATAAAGTAAAAAATTAAAATGAATAACCTTAACAGGCAAAAAGTACATCTCAACCAACAAGAAAACGTCTATGTACATAAAAAATAAAAATAAAAAAACTCCAAAATACGTGGAAACCTAAATGTACACGTACATGTACATACAGTTCTTTCATAAAACCTTTGTCACAACTCATAAAGGATCAAAAGACACGATAAATTTGAATCCATAGTGACCACAGAATTTCATCAAGAAAAAAAAACACTCCATTTGCTAACAAAAGAAGTCAACAGCAATTAAGGCTTGCTGATGATTGATAGAAGATATGTTTTGTTATTACTTTGCACTGCAGCCGAGAGTAAAAAGGAAACACAATCGTGAATTGCATAATTCTGTGTTGGGAAGTCCATTATAAAACAGCTTATAAATGATGATTTGTCATTAAATTCCCGACCTAAAGCCATCATTTACTTGTAATTTACAGGATTTAAGCCCACAGCACTTCTAAATGACAATGTACATGTACAGGATGTGTAAACCATCAAACATAAATTGTTTAGTTTCAACCTAAAAGCTGACAGAAAAGTTCATACCAATTCCTACCATCAAAGTCGAGAAAATAGCATTGAGCAGACCCCCAAAATCACCATTTATTTTGATTGTCACTATCAAAATAAGCACATAATATATGAACATCCATGAAATCCCTGATAAAATGTTATTTTTTGGGGGGTGTTTTTTTTAAACTACATAAATAAAAGCAGGATCACCTAGATTTAATTTGATTAAATTTTCAAAGGCTTGTGGGAACCAGTGTGTTTATTGAGAATGGAAATAAAATTTACTCTTCCTAATACCACAAATGTAATGTGCTGTGCATTTTCATTTAGGAAAAGATTTTTTATTTTTTGGGATCGAACATCAACAGATCAGTCCTTCGAAGCAACTGAAGTGCCCCAGTTGCTCTGGGCAATATAATTACAGCAATGATATCGGCCCTTGGGGGAACTGTGTCAGATTACAGCAAGTGATATTGACCCATGGACTGAGGCAGACTTAAAAGAGATTATATTGGCACTAATGACCAGCGGGCACAATTCAACTACATGAACACTAGTAATGTGCACATAATATCATTAACTATATTGAATTACAATGTTACATGCTACTTATAAAACAATTTTCATAAGACCAGTGGTAATAAATAATTTCATTTTGTGTCTTTTGTATGCCAACACACTTCCGTTTTTGTCATTCCAAATAGAGGACACTGCTAATTCACACACAAATTTGTTGTATTTGTTCAGTGTTTTCCATGACCCTTAGGGGAGAAAAACAGGAGATCAACTGAGATCACATGAGAAAGAGCCTATGGGGTGTTTCTACATAGATTTATCAAAGGTGAATGTTACTATACATTGTAAGTATTGAAATGCAAAGCATGTTGATGCTGCTGAAAAGCGCATTGAATTTTTTTTTTTCAATTCACTGTAGATAGCATTTCAATAAGTTTGAATGCAGTACAGTACACTCAGTACAGTCAGACCCTATACGCAGGACGTCGTTCTTACATGTAAAAGGACAAGCTAGTTTGTCCTGAGAAAAGGCATAGGTACATGTAAAAGGGCACTTCAACAACAAATATACATATATATATTTCTATTGGAACAGTTCAAGGGGCACCAAGGCAATGGCCAGGGGCAAGGGAGGCAATTGCCTCCCTTGCCTCCATGAAGAATCGCACCTGTACAGCATTTGCCTAACACTGTTGATATAATTTTACGCCCATATAAAAAGATAAGTATACAGTAGGCCTATTAGGCCAATAAAAATTCATTATTTTCTCGTCAACCTATCACTGAAAATTAACGAGGGAAAGTTTGTTATTATTCATCTGTCAAAATTCAACCTTGAGTCAAAATGCATCTAGTCTGTTTTAAAGGGCTAATTTTCCTGTTTTTTCCCCCAAGGTTATTACTATGGTTATTAATTGCGTTTGCTGAAAAATACGGACATACATGTAGCTTACAAATTTATTGTTGTTAAATAATGAATAACAAACATTTTGCATGCAGGGCCAAAATCTCATGCGGGCGTTGTTGAGAATCAATCAACTTTCCCTGGCTTTATAACTTACCGAGTAGGCTCCAACGAGATACGCTGCATTGGCACGTTTCTTAGCATCAAAGGTTGTGTAGTGGACTATTTTCTTCTTGGCTAATGAGAAGGACTTCACAAATAAAAAGGAAAGCAAATGCAACATTACTTATTTTGAAACTCAAAGTTGTGACTTACATGTACAACAAAAACCTCACCACCACCGGGGCCAAATTTCATGGCACTGCTCACCATGTCGTTCTTCGCTTCCTGCCCCTAGAATCATGCCCTTTACACCCTGGCACCTTAAGCTCAGAATTTCATGGTAAGCAGTGCCATGAAATTGGGCCCTGGTCCCCATTTCGTAGAGCTGCTGAAGCAGTGAATATTGCTTTACAGTTTTCTGCTAAGCAGAAATGAGCAGGATACCAGTCACAAATTGCACGTGTGACATGGTAGTTTGGCCACACAAACTGGACACTGGACACTGGACACACACGAGCTTGCGGTCAAATCACAAAGGGTGCCGTCTTTGTCAAACTGTGATGTGACCGCCAGCGCACACGCATGTGTAGTAACTGGGTTATTCAATTTACTGCTGTAAAGTGTAATCATGACGACACAGCCCCTTTAAGTTTCCCTGAAGAAGTGATTTACTTGAACACTAAAGAAAGGGCTACATCAAGAAGAGGACAAAAAATACAACTTTAAGTTTTAACTGACAATTTCTTGACGAAAAATGTCAAATGATTTACCTTTAATTTTTTGTTGACTTTACAACAGTATCTGTACAGTTGTCCTAGATTCAATGGCCCAAAGTCTGCATAGAAGCTGAGAGAGAAATAAATGACAGAAGATTTCATATCATGTCATCAAAAAAAAAGATTTATGCTACACTTCATCATGTTAAAAATGTCAACATTGATATTGATATTCATTTCTCTGTAGGGTAGGTGGTAGACATCACAAACAAATCATGATCCATTTTCATACAGTAAATATTTTACAAACAAACATTTTCATATGAGTAACTCATTAAGTCTTAAAACAATGTAAAGCAGACTGTAATTTGTTCAATTCCCAAGGAAAAAGAGATATTTCTTGTCTACAGGACTTGACAGCGCCACATAAAAACGCTTTATAATTAATCATTCAAAACTGAAAAGTATTTTTAAAATATTAAAAAGAGTTAAATGAAAGACTATACTCTGTCAGATGGAAGTACTCACTTTTCGTACACAAGTTCTTCTCCGATGTTAAAATAATGGGTGTTTATTGTACTCCGTGGTTTTGTCCGAAGCGTTGCAAAATAAAAACGGTCTGTGGAAAGAAGTCAAAGTTAAGTCACATTTGAAACTTTGTTCAGAAATTTGAAGAAAGCTTGCATACATGTCAGCTGCCATAATCGTGGCTCTTCATGTACATGTACATGTAGGTCATACGTGTCAGGAAGATCTGGGCCCAATTTCATAGAACCGCTTAAGCAGAAAATTGTAATTAATAATTTTCTGCTAAACAAAAAATAAGCAGGATACCAGTCATAAATTGTACATGTGACACACTACTTTGGCTGGTAACTTTATTCTGGTAAGCGTAACATTGTTTGTGCGTAGCTACCTTTTTTTGCTTAAGCAGCTCTATGAAATTGGGCCCAGGGCTCGATTTCACTGATAACTCATCTTAAGATGAATCTTAGTGCTTTGTGAAATCGACCCCTGGGTCGATCGCAACTTAACTACAGAACTATAGTTACATGCAATGTAAGTAAGAATGTACAATTTTGTATTTACACTAGAGATCCATGACAAATCTGTAAAATCCATCAGGTAAACTAATTTGCTCGTGACGTTTATCAATCCACAAATATCAATTCAATGTTATCACTAATAATAATAACAAAAAATTAATATCAGTATGATTATCAGTGTTCTCCAACTTACAAAACTAAAAGTTGGCGGGGGGGGGGGGGGAGAGACAAAGTAACAGTTAACAATCGAAACGTTGTGTCTTCATCACAGTATTTTGACTTTTGAGCAATTACCCCAAACTGCCGAAGGTAAAAAATAAAAATACAAAACAAGTGTGGCGGAGAGATTTTAAACATTGCTGCGGCAACTTCTTAAAAGTGGTGGGTGCCGCAGAAAGCTTGGTGGTGCGCCACGCTTGTATTACATGTCGGAGAACCACTGATTCTGAATGATTAATATACCTAAAGATGTTAATGACATTAAAACAATTTTACCTTTAATTATTTCAGAAGCACTCAGCAGTTCGTTTTCCTCCGCCATGATAGACGACAAAATATTCATCATTTTCTTCTTCTAAAAAAGTATATTCCGTAGTCTCGATTTAAATGACGTACTTAACAAGTTGCAGAAAATCGCTGACTTGATGATTTGCACACGGTCCGCACACAAAATTTAAAAAACAAACAGGACTACCACGCTGGTCATGTTGTGGTTGAAAATCTCAGTCTTATCAAATAGTCTAAAAAATGATATGTACATGTAGTTCTTGTTGCAGTCATGACAAATCAAGTACTTCCAAATTCCACGGACATGATGTTAACTTTGAAAGCATCAGCGAAATAAAACAAGTAAGGGGGTCTAAAGTAAAACGGACCACAAAAATTGTTCGCAATTTAGCATTCATTAACCGTGCATGGAAGGAGGTTCAACTTCAAGTACAAGCAATCTACAGCCAAATCCGTTCCAAAATGTTTTCAAATCCAAGGTAGACCACAAGGGGGTTCCGTGAATGAACTATGCAGCCGTTCCAAATAAGTTATAAATGAGTTTAGCACATGTGTACCGTTGTCATGTCATGTTGACGTGAACTCAATTCAAAACGAGCGGACAACTTTTTAAAAAGATATTGGCAAAACAACACTACTTTACTACACCGTACACACAGTCAACTCCCTCCAAATTCAGAGACGGGTGTCATTCAGACGACAGTTATCTTCCTCAAATGCCGTCAAATCCGGTGACACCAGTTCTGACCAACGGAAAAAACAATCAGCAATCCACACAAACAGCATTCGGGTGAAAATGCAAGAGATTTAGTCAACAATTAACATGTTTTAGAGGGTCTATTTACATCACGAAATGTTGAGCCCCACAAGAACGGCCATGTTTGAACGTCGACCCCTGAAGATGACGTTTACACATGTGACACAGATTGACCAATGGGTTCAAGGAAATCGTCGTAGCCAAGCAATACGCAAATTTTATGAATAAGAAATGAAGTTAAAAAGATCTCACTTTTGATAAAGTTATTTAAAGATGTCAGCTCCGTCTTTTTATTAAATTTTAAATAGCTATTTTTAAAGATTCGAGAGAGAGTTACAAGGTACTGTCAGAAAAATGTCTGCTAATGATTAGTGGTAGTTACCTAAAATTACCAACATAATTATTATCGGAATCCCGACATTTCTCACCCCAACAAACAAACAAACAAACAAACAACCCAACAAACAAATAAACAAACAAACAAACATACTAAACTAAATAATTATGATTTGGACTGTTTGTGAACGTTTTCCTAAATAATGGGCAAATTTCTGTTATTTTCCCACACCTTTCAATTGAAGGAGCACTGCTGCAGCTGGATGGCCATGATTGCTCCTGGAGCTCTCTCCTCTTTAACGGTGATACTAAAGAGCGCCCTCTAAAGTTAGTCGTACGTACACCTTTCTTCTCCAAAACTTTATGGACGTCAATGATTCTTAGCAGCAGAATTTCAATTCTCAAAGAAAACGGACTTTTGAATGTACTGTTTCTGAGGAGAATTTAATTACGAAAGTTTTTGATAAAACATGCTGGTCATTGTGATTCCGAAAGAGGGAAACTTCGTCTTCTGATTGGGCGCTTTTGGGCTATAAAAAGCGTTTGTTATGAAATAATGGTTGCAATGTTGAATCCCGGATATTTTAAAAGAAGCTCATGGACACGCCCCTTTATTACCCTCGTCTTCTCCTGGGAACGACAGGGGGCGCAATTCATGGCGCACCAGCAAGAAAGAGTGAGGCCATGTGCTGGCGCTTCAGTATTATCATGAGGGGATTATGAAGCTTGAATAAGTTTAATAATTCCGTTAACAAATCCTAAAAATTTAATATGAAAAAAGTTTAATGTCTATATTGAAGTTTTCATTTCCCCTGATGACCGTACAAATAGGCCTATTATGTACATTGGTTGTACACAAAACACCCATTCAGTTCAGCAGCTTGATCAGGGGCGATCTTGATCTTTCATAAATAAAAAGATAATTTATTTTCTGTTCATCGCACTATATTTTCCTCATTGTTTTTTTCTTCCTTTTATTAAATTTATGTATTGCAGTTCACTTTTGGCGCGACAGAAAATGTAGTACTTTTTAAGCGACAGACTATGAAGTGACGTTTCGCGATACAGACTAATTACATGCCAGACTTGGGCCAGTCTAAAATGAAATTCGCTGTTGACTGGTTTACAGATCCAAGCAATCAGATAAGCGAATACCCGTTAATATTCCTTTAGAATCTGCCGGATACCAGTGTACCATTTACATGCATTATGTACATGGTGTGGAAGCAGTAGCGCGATTTTCTGTGTAGCGCTAGCATTCGTCGTCGTACACACAGTGAATGCTCATAAAATGAATCCTTGTGTTTTATCGAAAGGCGTAAGCAGCGATTTCTTCCCATCTCGAAATGTGGTTAGTTTCAGCCAAAACGAGATCTCTTGAAGTCCAAGATGACTGATAGGGGTTCAAGGCGGTCCAGGACTCTGTCTGATTGCCAGAATGCCGAGAGGGGGACGAAGAAATTGTCATCTCGGAGCCAGTCTGCTGACTACTGGGCCGGGGATTGTGACCGCGACGCGCCGACATCGCCCCACGGTGGAGGGGCAATGCAGATCCAAACACCGGCTGGATTTCGCCATCTTGGAGGCATCTCAAACGAAACAGTCTCTACCATCCAAGCAGCCGAAAGGGAACTTTTTACTGACCTGTCACGTGCTCAAGCTTTTGATGATACAGATGCAGCCTTCGCAATTTTCGAAGGTCGACAAAATAATGGAAAGCTTCGGATAAATATTGCGCAGGAAAGAGAAATTCTTGGTGGAGCGTACTTGTTGCGCACAGTAGAAATTAATAAAATTCCTGGTCAAACTGTGGGATTTTATATTCGCGAGGGAGATGGAATTGAGAGAAGGGAAGGCATTCATGTGTCACGTCTGATGCTTGGTGGGATGGTGGAAGAATCCGGTCTTATACGGATTGGGGATGAATTATTATACGTAAATAATGTTGACGTCACAAAGAAAAACCTTGATGAAGTTTACATGATTCTTCAGATTCCAATAAGGTTATTGATAACTCTTAAATCTCGCCAGATTGGGAAGGGTGCATATCGCTCAAGTTGGGGATCCTTCACATCCGATAACATAAGTCCGGGACGTTTCTCACCAGCAGCGCTTGGTTTAGACTCAAAAAAGCGATCAATCTCAGTCGGTACGAACAGTTCACTCGGGTCGACATCGGACAGAAGCCCCGGCTCATTTACAAATGGCAGTCACTCAAGTATGATGTTACAGTTTGAGGATAAAGAGAACAGTCATCGTCACCTCATGAAAAGTTACAATCAAAGATCCCTGGATTGTAAAGGAATTAGAGGTCCACATTACCCAGATACAGATCTCCAGGAAGAGTCAGATCAGCAAGTGCAATCCGCTCTTGGGCCAGAAATGGTCAGTAGTAGTAGCAGCAGCAACAGCAGTGCAATCGGGGGTCCCGCCTCCCCCCTGCAGGTCCCCGTCAGAGACTTCAAGATGAGGCACTTGAGTGCGAGTGACGCCCCGATCGAATCAGATACCCCAAAGCCGGAGATATTCCACCGTGCTTCTTCGTTCGATCCGAGCACAATGACGATCGAGGAGGACAATGATTACATGGTCTTTGTCGACGATGAGGACTACGACGATCTGAGAGAGGTCCCGGGAACTGATACGGACTCTTTCAATAATCACCATGGATTACGGAGCAGCGCTCCGTCCTATTCTAAGCAAAAGCAGAGACCCTACTCTGCTTTTATCTCATCCGACCATAAGGGATTTAGTCAAGATGCGGATGGCATCGGAGATGATTCACAGATGCAGGATAAGAAGCAACCTTCGGGGAAACTGAGACGGGCATCATCGTCCGATGATGTCATCGCTGCATTGGGGACAAATGTGAAACCACGGGAAAATGTGAATAGACCGCATTCCAGCTCTGGTAAGTATTGTTGACCAAGAAGAAAAAATGTTTTCACGGACGAGACACACACAATCCATCATACATCCATCACATTCATCGCATCATACAACCATAGCACAGGATAGGCCCTACCCGTTGCACTTGCATTGTAATGTTTAGGTTGAAATCTGGTCATTGAGAGACTAAACCCTCTCATCCAAAGTTTCAACTCGAGTAACTAATTGTGAAAATCCATGCCTCATCTACCCCAAATTCATCAAAATACACATTTCCCCTAGTGTGGCCTTTTTTTATAGCCAAACAAACCATGATTTGCATTGAGATCAGGAGTTGCATATATCTTGTATATTTTGTATTGTAACACTACAGTAAGACCTGTGTACTGTTAGGTTTGTTGTAAAATTTGTTAATTGCCATTATTATTGAAAGAGGGTATGCACAGCCGTTTTCCTACGGTAAACTTGGGGCCATTTTGACCTCACTGAGGGCGCTGTTGTACATAACTCTATGGGACTCATGACGTCAGACGCATCAGGTCTAAACTTTGGCATTTGGGTTGGTACAGCTAAAGAAGGGATTCCAGCCTGAAATACCTAAAATGAAGGGGTTAGCAACTTGTCATACATGGCATAGGGTTATGAATGATTATACAGGTCTAGAATTTCATGTTTGGTTTCATTTTAATTTTGCAAAGGGGCACTCCTCTTGGAAATTCTCTAAGTCCAAGGGAAACTATTGGAGGGGGGCCAAGGCCAAGACCAGGGCAACAACGCGGGTCATGGCCTCTCTGCAAATGCAGGCCTGTGGTTACCTTGTTTTGACTAGGGAGAACAGCATGAAGCTGTCATGCCCCAACTACATGTACATGTACCATGAAGAGCAACATTCTCAACAACAGTTGGTCCTGTCTCAACTTGAGTTTACTCAATGTGGGACTATCCTATATTGTCAGTATTTGTAGTTGGGACGGCCCAACTATAGTTTCGATCGACTCAACAACATGTAACGTTTGGACACTCACCAAGTCGGGTCTCATTTATCAATGAAAAAGAGTTTTTGGAGGAACACTTGAGTGATTAGAGAGTTGGAGAAGTCTTCAACAGAAAGACTCTCAAGTTGTTTGATTTCCAGCTGAGTCTTCTGGGAATATTCTTAGATTCAGCCCTGGTATTTCATGGAGGTAACAGAGGCAAATACATGATGTAGCCCTGTCCTTTGAAATGCTCCTTAAAATGTTCCAGTAGAAATATACATTTCCTTCATAGAGGTAGCGACAGAAGAATCAGACTTTCTTGTATGTTTTTTTTTTAAGAAATAGAATGTGACTTTCATTTTCTATAATGTACTGTATTGATGATACCAAGAACTTCAGAAAAAGTGTGCAATCTAAAAGAAAATGACTCATTGCTAGAATGCAAGTTTATTCTCACATGTGTACAGTAGACATCGGTCGTTCGACAGTGTGGATACCTGGTGAGAATTCAAAATCATAAACCGAATCAGCGTCCCCTAATAACATCACAACCATGGAATAGCTGGTAACCCGCAGAGGGGGGTCAAGGCTAAGCGGGATGGGCTAGATGGAACACCGTTCCCCCCACCGCTGCGCTTGCTGTGATGCCAACTCAAAGCATGTACTCCCAGGCTGGTCTCGATATGTGACTTAGTACCACAAAATTCTTGTGTCGATTGCTTGGAAAAATCATTCACCCTAAGTTTTACACCTGTGATGAAAGTGAGACTGTTGGAAGAAATCAGGCTGGTCCCTTTTCAACATCCTTGTTTATCACTGCTTTGATCAGATTGTACACACTGTATATTGGGAATCAAACGTACACTGATCTTTCAAAGAACATTGTCAGCTGTTTTCCAAAACTCGTTATTTGAAATAAATCTTTGTTTCCAAAGAAGGAAAGAAAAGAAGCCGCATCAAGAGATATAGATGGTTGTTGCATTCATAAATCATAACTGTTCTTAGTTCTGGTTGTTTTGTGAGAATTTGCACCAGGAATGTCACACTTTTGGGGACAAGGTTAACTTGTTGTGGAGAAAAGGGCATGTCTGTTTGGAACGTCAGAAAGTCTATTGGAATAATTTTATGGGCTCTTAACCTTTATTATGCTTTCATATCAACAAATGGTTTATATATAGCAGACATCAAATTTTAGTACCCATAACTTTTCAACATCAATAAATAACTTTTAAATTAATTTGGAAGTCCTCACAACTTTGGCTCCAGTCAAAACAAAATGTGTAAGGATTACATTTGCTTGAGTATGTATTGTTGTTTCAAAATTTAATCTCAAATTTTCTGATTTCTGGCCCGTCTAATTTCAAAAGCGAGGGAGAAACCAGATTACCTCTAAAACCGGAAACCTTAGCAGACATGTAATTCCGCATGATCGTTTTGAAATTTTTACTCCCAACATTTTCCGAAGTACGTTCCCTTTAAACCGAAGGGTAAAAACCAAGTTCTTGTATTAAATTTTGACACCAAAAAAAGCTTGGCAAACAGATTAAATAAACAGTCTTTGTGAAGCCAACATTCCAGACTTCCTCCACTGTATGCGCACGTACCACACAAAAAGCACAGTGTAAACACCAGTGACCTTGTAAATATTGTAGATTATTTTCATAGCTGATGATTTTAAGATGGTGTTTTCTTGCCACATTGTACTTGCTCATCCACGAGGACATTGTACATACATGGACAATGTATTCATACAGTTCATCCGTGTCCTTACACAAATATACATGATGTAGTCTTTATTCAAGTCTGAGTTTTGTTGTGATTTCCTGTTGCCACCCGAGAAAGGGAGCCTGTGAATCAATATGAAACCGACTGGTACTTTGACAGACATCTAGAATTATATACAGCAGTTTGAGCAATAAATGCCCCTTGAAATGTCCCAGTACAATTTTACATTTCCTTAGTCCTGGAATTACACATGTATAGGCCACGGAGCCCATGGCCTCTGGTGCCTAGGGTCCAATTTCATAGCGCTGCTTAAATGGTAAGCAAATTTTCACACTAACTGTAACAGAAAAATCTGCTTAAAAGCGTAAGCGCGTTCACCAAGGATTTGCATTGTTCCTACAGTAAGCACCAGCGGGTCAGTATGCCTTTTCGTGTGCTTACGGTTACCAGCGCTATGAAATGGAAATCGCACAGTAAGCACAAAATCGGCAGTTAAGCAGCTCTATGAAATTGGCCCCTGGTTTTCCTTCAAAAGTTTCCCAAAGACTTGACGAGTTTCCCAGTGAAAGTGTCCTTTGCAAAATGAAAATGGCCTTGCCCCCTCAAACATGAAAACCTAGGCGTGATTTCATCAAGTTGAGGTGCCCTTTACTATAAGGAATAACTGCCCTGGCCTTATAGGAAGAAAGTACCAGACCTGTCACATGGAACACATTTAAAAAAAAATTGCCTTTTCAGGGTGCACCCATGCACAAGCTAGGGTACCGAGCTGCAGGCCTGTATGCTTCGTTCTTGAAAGGGCAACGGCACCAGGGCATTTTCTCCTTGGTAAAGGGCACCTCTATGAGGAAAGTGTAAATTTCTATTGGAACATTTCAAGGGCATCAGGGCAATGACCAGGGGCAACGGAGGCAATTGCCTCTGTAAAGTATCAGGCCTGGAGCTGATACGCGCAAATTACAGGCCGATACGCAAACAAAACCAAAAACAAAAAATGCTCAAGATTGCACAGTTCAGTGCTTTTAAAACCAAACATAAACACCAAGTAAAGAAAAACATTTTCGAGGACCTCGTTTCATGTCAGCGTGATTCGGCAAAACTTTGAAAATTTGGGTCCAGAATTCCCCCCCAGTTTTAACAAACCCTAGGGAGAAAAACTTCAGCTTTCAAAATACTTTTGTCATTTGAAAAGCTTGGAAAATAAACACTTTCATTGATTTTATAACAAACTTCAGTTAATCATTTACCATTCCTGATATCAAAAATATACAGTGGAACAAACACTTTTATTTGTCCACAATTAATTGAGAATACATGACATATTTTAGGGGAATATCAGAGTTGGTTTACCTTTCAGCTTGACATGGAAAATATATACTATTAGCAATGGTTCATTTGTAATTAACTCCTTACATGTATATACACATTTACATGCATGACATACATGAACATGTTCTATGGCCATGGATTACCTGAGAGAGGTACAGGTATGTGAAATTAATCTTGGACGGCCATCTTGTTTTCCATCCGAGTCAAATCATTGAAACCAAACCGAGGCAATGTATGTACAATGTACATAGTCTGACCCCCTTTGTATACTAACAATCTGAATAAATGTGTTCCTGTTAATTTTGGTTAAAGTAGGGCAGGGTACATGTATTACATTACATCATGTACAGTTTACTTGATGATATGGTGCCATTGTGATGTATTCAATATGTACATATCATGCAATTAAATGTGTATTGTGCACGTGCACCTCTTTGATTTGACAATACGTTAGTTATCACACAAGCGCGAGTGGAATACGGGAAAATATAGCGCTTCTGCATCCCATATCCCACGAGGCTGAAGGCCGAGTGTAACCCACGAGGCTGAAGGCCGAGTGGGATATGGGACGCAGACGCGATATCACGCCTTATTCAACGAGCACGCATGTCATAATGAATTCATCTTCCAGCCAACTGGAAGATGATACAACTTTGAGCGTTATTTCATGAAGAGCAAAACGTGCAATGCACAAAGTTTCGAGCGTCATTTTGTACTCTCTGTATATGAAGCGTGACGCATGATACTCACAATACGCAGAGTGCAATATAGACCACTGGGAGTATGATATGGTTTAGTATCAGTGATCACACTCCCTGATTGGAGGATTAGCGCATACTGGAAGATCAAATGTATTATGTAGTAACATTCAGATTAAAACTTACTGTACACACACTGTTCTTCATATTGTGCAATCACAGGGCTTTCAATGCAGGCCTTTATCTTAACCGAGGCCACCAAGGCCATTGGCCTCATGCGCTGTCGAGTTGGCCAGCATGCCCCTCAGAAAAATTGCACTGTCACTACCAACTTGGCCAGCAGGCCCTTGTACAATTTCTCTGATTTGGCCAGCAATGGCCTGCCCCCATTTTTCTTAAGATCGAGGCCTGCAATGTTGTTACATTGTTGTTACATTGAGAGAAAAGACAATTAAATAAATGTTATTAGAGTAGTGTTTCAATGTTTTGTAGGCTTCATGCATGTTCAAAATTTCTTCAGAATAGAAAACACATACATGTAGGCCTACCTTGATATGGAACATTTTTATAGCACAGGCTGTGAAGTGAACAGGGCCCAATTTCATGGCGCTGGTTACCAAAGAATTCTGTGCTTATGGCGCCCTGTAAAGCGCGTACTCCTATGGGCCGTGGCAGGGCGTAAGCGCAGAATTCCGCGGTTAGCAGAGCCATGAAATTGGGCCCAGTACATGTACAATGTGCATGTACATGAACAAGAACATGTACATGCATATATGTACAGTAGTGAGACCAATCCCAATACCCACTTACTTGATTCCATGTAAATGTTTGCAGTTTGTCTATCCATTCATCAACATGAATGCATTTTTTCATCTGCCAGCATTGCTAATCAAGTGTACATTAATTGCTAAGCACTAGTACATGTATTAAGTGGGAACCAGGCGAACATGTGTACATCACACGGCGAATTGGTTGGTTACCACTTTTCTGGAAAAAATCTGTGCTAAATACATTTTTTTTTCTTCTGCTAACACAGTGTTTAGTTTTCAATAACTACACACTGCTGTAACATGTTCATACTGTTGGTCTGTTCTTTCCAAACATCATGTACATTGTACATTATGCTCATGTCTCCTTTCCCCCCCCCCCCCTAGTGTAGTGCGTAAGCGTACAATATGCGACACCGATGCGTGGGCGTATCCCCCGCATAATAACAATGGTGACAGTGATATTGCACTCGCTCCTCCGTAGCTATGAATTGACTCACGGTAGACAAGAACGACTTGAAACATGTGGTTATTTTTAGATCGTTGTACAGCGCTAGGGTTGTGTTATTAAAACTGGACTTATTTGTAATGTGCTTATGAATGCATTTCAGGCATGCATACACTTTTAAAGGAAAGGTTTTCGTTGGGCGTTGTAGAACCGTATTGTATATGCACACATTATGTGCCAAGCTAAATGCCCGAACTAGCAATGTTCAATGCACTGTTCAAATGTATTGTCCGTTTTTTTTTGCCTCGAACATTTCTCTGCTCACCACATTTGTAAACTACATACGTGATGTACACAAAAGTGTACTTCAGTCGTAAAATGTATTGTGTCTTGTGTTACAATGTCCCATTCAGCTTTACCATGGTGAAGCCCTCCTGTTTCGTTCCAATTCTTGTCAGTGTACATGTAACTAAACTGAAGCTAGAAGGGCAGAACAGTCTGACCTCCTTTTTTGTTGTAATTATGGGAAGTGGCAGTGAATGATCTCCCTTGTGTTGCATAGCAAAGTGCTACACAAAACGTATCAGTTGCTACAAAAAGAAATCATCAGGTGAACTGCTCAATATTAGCACTCAGTGCGTACAAAATTTGTTTTTTTTTTTTTTTAATATTTTGATATAAATGCAAAATTGCTGGATGAAATCGTATTCTGAGTAGTGTTCTTTAATTTGCAAACGGAACATGACAAAAATGGTGGAAGCCATTTTACATGGTTTCCACATGGACGTGTTTCCTTGTATAAACTGTAACATTACTTACGTGTATGTACACTCAATAAATGTTTTATTTTATGCACATTTGCAGATTTTTATTACTGTGTAGCATCTTGCACTTACTGTAGTCAAAGTTTATTAATAATTAGTAGTTGTTAAACAATTGGTTCTTTTCAGAACCACACCAACTCATTAGAGATAATTACATGGTGTCTCCGCCAGACTTACTAGATTGTATTCCCACCATGCAAAGTTTCAAATTTTACTTAAGTTTATTATTATTATTATTATTATTATTATTATTATTTGTTTTTTGTGAGGGCTTAAAAAGCACAGACATTTCTAAGCATCATCTGCAAATTTAAAAAAAAAAAAGAAAAAAGCAAATCTCTTCAGGATGCACCAAGAATCAAGAATGTATTCCAATCCATCAATCTAAATATACAACCCAAAGCAACCATATGGTCTCCATACTAGTTGAGGACTCACGGTGGCCATTGCTACCAGTGCTGAGGATTTTTGCCTGGATGCCCTTTAAAAAAAGTTGTCCTACAAAACTGCCCTTTCCTCAAGAAAAAGTGCCCCGTAGGAATGGAGTGAAATTTAAAGAGTACCGGTGGTTAGCATTCGTGTATAAAAAAATTGCCCTTCCCGACAAAAATTAAGCAATGAATAAATAACTGTAACACAACCCAGCACTCTTCATTGTATACATTGTACAGAGTTCATAATGAACGATTATTGTTAATGAATACATGATAATTTACATTGTATACGTACATGTACTACTGTGAAATTGTCTGTGCACTTTCATTTGCATTGTCCCTTTTTTCAAGATCAATAACTATTAGTTGTAATCGTGGGACAGTTGTTACGAGACAGATTATCACTAAACATGGAATTAAAATGGAATACTGATTATTTAAACACACTGTCTGCGAAAAAAGCAAGACAGCACAGTATCAAAATGGTTGTTTTTTTTCTAACATAATGCCCAGTCATCATAATTGTTTTTATTATGATATTATGAAGTTAATAGCATGGAACAATAAACATACTTGCCGATTGAGATATTAATTTCTGTCTTCGCTCTGCCCTCTCTTGCAGCAGACTCTAGGACGGGAAGACCGCGCTCCGCCATACTTGAGTTCCTC
Organism: Marthasterias glacialis; assembly: GCA_911728455.2. Classification (NCBI taxonomy): domain Eukaryota; kingdom Metazoa; phylum Echinodermata; class Asteroidea; order Forcipulatida; family Asteriidae; genus Marthasterias; species Marthasterias glacialis. The sequence continues at coordinate 25,717,354 of OU452225.1, forward strand.
CCGAATGCAATGAGGCGGTCTGGAGAAGGAAAAACACGACAGCGCAAACCGGGCCAGAGTGAGAAATCATCCAAGTACGACATGTCCAAGCAGCAACAGCTGTCAATGTTGATGCGCAACATGGCACAGTCGGGGAAGATGAGCACCGGGAGTTTTTCTGGAAAGAAGACGGAAAAAGCCAGTGCCGAGGTTCCCAACGAGGGAGGCTCATCCAAGTATGTCCCTAAACCGTCGCCGGATAAGAAAACCCGGCGGATCTCGGCGAGTAAACCGTTAGACATTGATGTGACGCAGTTCACTAAGTACAAGAGTGACTTGGGGTCGCGTCTGCGCAACAGACAAATGCCCCTGTCTGGGATTCTAACATTACATTTGTACGGCAGTCGGAAAATGTCGCCCTCGTTGTCTTCAAAGAAGGAAACGCGTGATTTATACTGCGTAATGGAGGTGGATGCTGTACACAAAGCACAGACGGCAACAGTTTCTGGTAAAGACGAATACTGCTGGGATGAAAAGTTTGAAATTGATCTGGAGAGGGCCCATGACTTGAGTTTACTCATCTATAGCTACACAGACTGGGACACTAACCGACAGAAGCTGTGCTACAAGGCAGTAGTTCGGCTGACACAACTTCTTATGCATTCCACTCGCCCGAAAGACGAAGCGTTCCGCTTAGCTATGCGGCTAGAACCCCGCGGAATCATGTATGCAAAATTCTCCTTCACAGAGCGGCATGTGACGCTGAAACGTGTCCCGTCGTTGGACCGGCGCGGACTGTTTGGCGTGCCGCTAGAGGTCGTGGTGCGGCGGGAGAACTCCCGTACAAACATTCCAGTGATCGTACAGAAATGCATCGAGGAGATTGAGCTGCGTGGGATCAACATGGTGGGCGTGTACCGTGTTTGTGGGTCAGCCAAGCGCAAGAAGAAACTTCATGATGAGTTTGAGATGTCAAGTAGCTTGGTGGATCTGTCAAGAGAGTATTACCCTGATCTTAATGTTATAACAGGTAAATAATCTTGAGTTACACTACAGGCCTTACACATATAATCAGGCCTTGATCTTAACCGAGGCCACCGAGGCCATTGGCCTCATGCCCTGTCAAGTTGGCCAGCATGCCCTTCAGAAAAATTGCACTGTCGCTACCAACCTTGGCCAGCATGCCCTTGTTCGATTTCTCTGATTTGGCCAGCAAAGGCCTGCCCCCATTTTTCTTAAGATCGAGGCCTGTATAATGGGACACATTTTCGAAGAAGCTATGGGGCAGCAGACTTAGTGTTCTCTTTGTTCTTAGTATTACGTACACAATGGAAAATCGCCTTGTCTGCTGCCCCCTAACGTCCCAATGCCTCCCATCAATTTCAGCTTCACATTTATCTCCGTACTTCGAAATACGGAATAACAACTTTGGCATGTAAACAAGCAGTCAACCTTGTATACACAGCCAGAAAGAATTAAGCAAACAGAGCATGGGGATGTTTTGATTGAAGGAAACAGCCAAACAAACACAAGGGACAAACAGACAAGAGACATGGGTTCACTGACACAAGACAAAAGAACATGCTAAAGATCACAGACAATTAATATCATGAAAAGATGGCCCAAAAAAAAAAACAGTTTCTGCAGAACGGATAAACAAACATTAGTGTCTTAATAGAGATGAAGAAACGAACGTGAAAGAAATAGTTGGGAGAGGCTGTGATCCGACTTGTAGATAATGTACTTCATTCTTGTACATGTAAAAACTTGGCAGTGTTTTTCTTGGTCAAGGGAACACCTAATGAGGGAAATATAAATTTCATGGGGCACCAAGGCAATGACCTGGGGCAGTTGTTACCACTGCTTTCATGAAATACAGTATTAAACCTGAGCCCACTTCCATGGAGCTGCTGAAAGCCCCAGCTCAACATTGGTAAGAAGAAAAAAACATAAATGTTCACAGTTTTACATGGTGTAAAGATAATGATGGTAGAAAACTTTCCTTGAAATATTTCTGCCTGAAGTGTTATCGTTTTGAAATAATTAATGAAATAAGATCCAAAATTAGTTTTGTCTCAGTGAGACGAAAACTCTGCTTATAGGAATGCGTACAAATATGCTGAATGCATTTTTACCGTTTTCTTGCAATCGATACAACGAAATGAGCTGACATTTTCACAGGTTGGTTTACAAATATCTTGATTTGTGCAAAGAATGGAAGCATTTACAGTCAGTTTACCAATGTTGAACTGGGGCTTTAAGCACAAAATTAAGCTAAGCACAAATCAAGTTTGCTTACCACTAAAAAGGTTACTGGCCAAAACACTATACTTAAATTGACTGGTGTCCGACTAATTTTTGCTAAGCTGAAAATCTTTTAACAACATTTTCTGCTCTATGAAATTGGGCCCAAATTGCTCAGACTACTATAGGTTTTTACATGCGTTTGTTTGGCATTATCCGACATAATTTTTGAAAAGGTTTTGCAGTTATGAGTTTAACTTTAGGCCGGTGAAAATGTGTTCAGTGACCCCCCTTGCATGTTTTCTGCCCATAGCTCTACTTACCACGACTCTGTACAAACATGACAAAAATGAAAAAATAACCCCAGGTTGCGTTGATACCAACTGAAGAATAATGTTTGCATTTCCAAAATGCAAATAGAACTTTGTCAAATGCCAGCAAGGATTAACCCAAGTTTGTATTCAAAGCTTTTTTCTTTTTTTCTTTGTGGGGGGAGGGGAGAATAAAAGTTGTGAATAAAGAACAGTTGTTCCTTTGTATGACGGGGAACAATTCAGGACGGTTTTTTTTTCCATTGAGTTTGTTCAAATACTTTCCATTCACTTGCACCAGGTGAAGCGTTTTATCTCAAAGAGTGATGAACCTCGACTTTTAGAGTTATTGTATTGATATGACCGCACAAAAATGGCAACTGTAGTCATTTCCCAGGCATAGTTGATGACCTAATAATAACATTTCATAACTTGTACATGGCGTCATTGTTGCATTTTAAAATAGAAAGATGATTCACCCGGCACTACCACCATCTTGGTGTGAAGTTTTTTTATCGTTTTACCTAAAGTAAACAAGAACTTGCAGGGGTAACTTTACGAGTATGGCATCCAGTTTCAAAACTGGTTTCCAAAGTTGAGATTCAAAATGTAGCGGGCTCCAGTCTATGCATGTGTCATTGAAACTGTATTGATGACATCGCGGTGGCTTTGACTAGACAATGCTAGATTATATCAGCCGTAGTCAGCAGCCATAACCTGCCACAGTTAGCCGAATTGGTCCTCGACATATTCTACACTGATGGCATGTCCTAACACCAAGCATGGTGACAAATTTTGCTGTTCTTTTGCAAAGCATTATGGGCATACTGTGTACGTGCATGTATGTACATGTACATGTACGTAGCAGACACATGACAATGTTTGTCAGGTTTTTTTTTGATGAGAAAACACTACATACATTGTACATGTATGCACATATTTATACTATATCATAGGAATATTAAGGTATGGTTTAGCAAACTTGGAAAACAACCAAAATTAAAGTTATGCATCGTTGAATTTTCATATTTTGCAACCCCATCTTGGACTTGTGTTAAAACCATACTGTAACTGTATCTCTCTCCCATTTGTGTAATGCCAGTAAATGATGATCATCATGGGTAGAGCACTCTATGTTCGCAGTGTAACTTTCAGCCTTAAATAGAAGCTTGATTTGCCGAGATGGAAAATCCTGGCCGTTGGTTCTCGTTGGTTCTCGTGGGAGCAAAACCCAAACCCACCGGCCATGCCATTATGAAAAAGCTTGCTGAATAGGGCGTGGGAAAAATAACAGTGTTGCCAGTCCAAATGGAAAGCCACAAACTGAAAGGAGGGTGAAAATATGATCTGTAAAATGGCCCTGGGCTGGATTTGACCTGCATGTAATTGAGTACAGTGTAAGGGGAGTGTGAAGAATCCCAGCCAGGAACTCGCACACAGTCCACTCTGTCAGACCTTGTCGATCTCTCACCGTCTGGTCTTGGGAAAACTCAGCTTGAGAATTAAAAGATCCGTGATGGGGTGATGGAGGAGGGTTCAAAGCATGAGCCCATGGTCATTGCCTTGGTGCCCCACGAAATGTTCCAGTAGAAATTTACTTTTCATTCATTACACCCTTTTCCTAAAAAAAAAAACCCCAAACTTCTTGTAGAACAATTGCTCATTTTAGCCTATGTGTAGACAAGCCTGATACTTCACAGAGGCAATTGCCTTTATGCCCCCGGTTATTGCCTTGGTGCCCCTTGAAATGTTCATGTACATGTAGCTCCCTCATCGAGGTGCCCTTACTAAAAGAAAAACTGCTCTGGCCGTACAGGAGCAAAGTATCAAGCCTGATGTGTATAGCATGTCGTGGCCGAGCGGTTTCGTGCACCAGACTCCAGTTCTGGTGGTTCAGTCATCCGGGTGTGGGTTCAAAGCCTGGTCATGACACTTGTCATGACAGTTCTGGACTGCCCTTTTGCATGTTTCTATGTATTAAAGATTAAGATATGATGATGGTTGTTAGGACTATATTGTAGGTCGGTGGTTGCAGCGCGATCGTGGATTTTAAGAGGTAATTTACAGTCCCGTTGTGTACGTATGTAAGTCCTTTGCTAAGTGGCCTTTGAAATACCTCGACATATACAGTACATTCATGTCATCGTCTGGTAAAATAACATCAGTTGGAAGAGGTGGAATGGCTTGGCTTAACATAAAAAAAAACCCGGATCCACTGAAGTGCTGTTTTATACCATTCATGTTAACACTTAAATCATTGATCGGTTGTGACATCTGTAACACAATCTGTTGTATATGTTGCAATTTCTGACAAATTTGAAACCTGATCGAGTATTTACTATGTCCAACTCTTTTTTTTTTTCCCTCTGAGTACAATGAAATGAGGGTTAGGCCTAACAAAACAAAAAACTGTTTGATGTAACATGCTGGGAAAAAAGAGGAACGGTGGGGTGGAAAACAAAATTATTTCAGGAACTTTTTTACATTTGCACACCAAGCAAAGTTCATTGACCAAGAAGAAATTAACCATCCTGCAATTTGAGACTGATCTGTTACGCCCCGCCCCTTATGTGTTGACCAATCACAGCCTTGGCTGTGCCACCGAAAAGTCTGACAAAAGTCAGACATGATCAAATCCTATGGGAAATTTTAAAAATGTGTGCGCGTACTTATTTAACATGCGCGTTCATGTTGTGCAGTGTGGCATTGAAGAGATGCACTTTTTGCTGCCCACGTGTACAGTGGTGATAAAGCCAATGCTGTGATTGGTCAATATGTTAGGGGGCGGGGCTTAATGGATCGGTCTATTGTTTTGTCATTTACTTTTTCTGCAGGATGGGATGTGAAAGAATTAGTGCATTTTTATGCAATCATATTTGATCAAAATAAAAAGAATAAAATAAATTATGATTTTACGGTTGGGAGGATTTTGAATGGTTGGTCAAGTTACAGGAAACAAATATTTTTTTGTTAGTCCCTAAAATTTGCGTTAAAACCTGTGGTTTTTCACCTGAGCAGGGCTGGACCATGCTTGATTAAAACAGCCACTGAGACAATGACCTGTCATCTTACCCTTGGTTGTCCTCAAAATGTTTCCCTACATTCCTAACTTTTTGTTTCAATAAAAACATGAAATCTAAGGTCTGCTCTGTCTAGAGTGGAGAAAAGCTTATGATCATTTTGTAATAGAAACCTTAATTGCTGAAACAGATGTGTAATTTAGATCCCATGTCGATGTAACGTATTTTCAATATCATTTTCACCATTGTTTTTTTCACCTTTGAATTGAATGGTAATAGACAGATCCGATAAGCTCCGCCCACCATTGCAACTGTCAATCAATGGCGCCCATGTATTCTACACACTAGCTTTGCGCCACCACACAAAAAAAGATGCAACACAGCAATCGAGAGGGTGGAAACTTACAAAACTTGTTACTGGCCCGACATTTTGATCTTTCTCAGAGGCGAAATAGTTTTTTAGGTGGCGGACTTTGTCAGGCTTGTGGGTGTGCGTTCACGGTTGTGATTTGTCAATGCAGTAAGGGTTGAAGTATTAATGCTACATGTATGTAGATATTGTGCAGGCCTGATACTTCACTGAGGCAACGGAGGCAATTGCCTCCGTTGCCCCTTATCATTGCCTTGACGCCCTTGAAATGCTCCAATAGAAATGTACATTTTCCTCACAGAGGTGCTCTTCATATACATTTTCTAGTGTTAGAGTATCAAATCAGAAAACCAGACTAAAATACCCGGTCTTAAACAGCTCCAGCCGTGTCTTGATCAGTTGTTGAATACCAGGTAAACACGGTCATGTGACCACCTTTCAACCAATAGGAATGCCAACAACTGTCATGGGTACATGTAGTTATGAATAATTGTTTCTAAGAACTCCTCTGTTTTGTTTTACAGGCGTCTTAAAGGATTATTTACGAGAGCTTCCCGAGCCATTGTTTACCACTAAGATGTGCCAACGTTTCATGGATACATTCGGCTGTCCACCTGAAGACCCTGACCGGAGCGGTGAACAGCTAGTCCAGATGATTGAGTCACTTTCCCCACCAAACAGGGTACAAATTGTCACGAAAGTGTCTTTAGAAATGCAGTTTCAACCCATCAAAATCCAACTGCATGCTTTGTTTGATTCTGTTGGACTGAGGACTGCACTGATAAACTGATCGTGCTTATTACATGGGATCAGGCATATTTGTACCACCATAATCAGAGTCCAACAGTTTGGGCGCTGAGTTACCAAGTAGGATTTTGTTAGATGGAGGAAGGATCCCGTAAATTACTCAAGGGAGTTGGGGTTCTTTTATTTTTGTATCTGACAACACTGTTACATCATGCCTGCTGTCACCTGGGTCTTCCTAACTTAACTTAATAAGATTTCTCAGTGGAAGTTCCCTTTCCAAAATACAAACGGCGTTACCTTTCTCTTCAGAGAAGTTTTCATACCTGCCAAAGTGCCAATCATTTCTTTCTATCAGAATCCTACCAATTTTTAAGTTTTAAAACCCTTACAAATTGGAATGAACACTGGAGGGAAAACAAATTAAAAAGTACTCCAGCGTGCTTATGGGATCTTTCCTACTACCATTTCATGCCTGGAATTACACTGAGGCCACGGAGGCCATGGCCTCTGTTGCCCTGGTCTTGGTCTTGGTGCCCCTTCAAAAGCTTCCCATAGACTGTAAGCTTTTCTTATGGAAGTGCCCTTTGCAAATTGAAAATGGCCTTGCCCTCTCAAAGATGAAATTCAAGGCATGCCATTTACATGTAGAAGCCTTAAAACATTGTTTCCTGAAAAAAACGTCCACAAAATCGGAGAATGATTGATGACCCATACTAGATGACAGCACTTGAAACCCTTGGCCTACTTTTTGTTCAGAAGCCAATGTTCATATTTCAAGTTGATTTGTAGGCCTACATGTAGATATCAATAATCTAGGTTAACCAAATATTTACAAATACTTCAGAAATTGTGTACAATTTTTGGTAGGTACGAAGTATCAATATGAGACTTGCTTTATCACAATATTTTAGACTCTCCGAGTAGAAAGGAGGGGAGACAAGAAAGTTCTGTTTTACAAGTTTAGAAATCACTTGAGGTCGTGCTTGCATACCATACATTCTATAAATAAAACTGACCGTGTTTACATGCCTAAAAATTCCTGTGAAATAAACACTTGTATGTTGTTTATTCATAGTCTAAAATAACACATGTAGATAACCCTGCCAAATCAATGAAGCTGTTTAAAAGAAAAAAGTGCAATGAATTAATTATTTACAGGCTTGATATATTGTACTTCACAGAGGCAGTGGAGGCAGTTGCCTTCATGCCCCTGGTCATTGCCTTGGTGCCCCTTGTAATGTTCCAGTTGAAGTGTACTTCTCCCTCATAGCGGTGACCTTTACTTAAGAACAAATGCCCCACCCTTACGAGAACGAAGTATCAGATGCATTAAGTATTCTAAACTAGTAAAAAGGATATGTCAAATCACTTTGCTAGCAGTAAGCACACATGTCGTCACAGTTTTCACAAAGTGACAAACATGTCAAAAAATCACAAAATTTGGCAAATCAGTTTTTGTACAAAGTATTAACACACTCGTTGCTGTCTGGGTTTTAATCCAAAGGAGTTGTGATGTTAAGGATAAATATTCAGGGGATACAATGTTTAAAAGCACCTAATAAATATAATTAAAAAGAATTAGGAAAGTTCTTAAAATGAAACAGCCTGTAAGATAAGGTACTTGTCTTGATCTAGAGGATATTGGTACCTGTGTATTTCTAGATTTTGTTCAGTCACACCTGATGCTTTGATTTGCCTTCTGCCGGTCTTCCTCATGTAGGTTACTGGAGAGTACATCCTAGATCATCTGAAACTCATCATGGTTCACTCCGAAACCAACAAGATGAATGCGTACAACATTGCCGTCTGCTTTGGCCCCGTCCTGATGAGCGCCGCTTCGTCTAGTAACTCTGGGAACTGCCGAGAGGTTGCTACGGGAAAGGACGCTGATTATGAGAAACACATTGAGGTTCTGCAGCACATGATGGAGGTGTGGCCAGGGAAACGAGGTAAGGGGGGGTTGATGTTACATATTATGTAAAATAGGGAGACCGCCAACATAAGGGCTGGATAGCTCAGTTGGTAGAGCATCTGTATGTTAAACCGGTTGCAGGTTCAAATCCCGCTCCAGTCAATTTTTCTTTGTTTACCCAAAAATTGATTTAAAATTTACCCAGTCAGTTTCCCTTGTGGTTTATTGCTTGATATTAGGTAATATAATCCATTTTTTGGAAAATTTTATAAAGCTGGTGTGCAGAAAATGGTGCTTAGCAAATTTTTCTGCTGAGCAAAAATAAGCAGGGAACCAGTCACAAACAGTAGACATTACATGGTACTTTGGACGGTAACCTGTTTCTGCTAAGCAAGATTTTTCTGTGCTAAGCAATTTTTAGTGATCAACAGCTTTCTGAAATTGGTTCGTTGTATCCCGTCTGGTTTTGTACAGAGGCCTCGGGAGGCCATGGCTGCATTTACCCCTGGTCTTGGTCTTGGTTGTCCATGCCAAATATTCAAAATACTTTCACATTTTCCAATGGAAATGCCCTAATGTGAAAACGGCCTTGCCCCCTTTCAAGAAACTTGGCCTGCGGTATGAACTTACAAAGCAGTAAACATGAGGGACCACAGCCTGTTTCCACAACACCCTTGGTTTCATCACACATTTAGGTGAAAAGAACAAAACCCTAAATAACTGTCCGAAACAAACATTATAGAGCGCCGAAGGCACAAGATGGTAAACCGGGGCTCTGTCTATTGCTGGAAAGTGGATGTTTTGTTTCCCATTGATAGCAATGGTCATTGTCTGCACTGATCTATTGTTGTATCAAAAGAGTTACTTGCCGAAATGGGGTCCAGTGGGATTTCACAGTTCAGCCTGAATTCCCCATCTTGCGCCTTCAGCACTCTATAATCTTTGGGCCGAAGTATTAAACAAAAGTGAGCGAGTGCTCAAAAGAAGCTGCTAGGTCTCTGCAAAATAATGAAGAACAAATTCAGATGAGGATAGATGAGGTTACATTGAGCCTTTCATTTTCAAACTAAGTACTTCATTACTTTTCTACCAAACTAGATAACTTTGCAGAGATACAGCGACGTATCAAAGAACAACAGGAGCTACTGGAAGAAGAAGAGAGACAAGAAGAGTTGGTTGAAGAGAACAACGGCCCACTGGACAACCAAGAGGAGGACAGCTGTTACCATAGCAACGACGACTTGGACGAGACGTTACAGGCGAAGGAGAACGACGACGACGAGGTGAAGGAGAATCCGGAAGAGCAGCCCGAGGTGGATTGGGACTCGGACAATCTACAAGTGTCTCCATGTTGAGAGAAAACTGCTTCGGCTTTTCTTTGTTGTCATTGGATGGGGTTTGACCCCATCTCTTTTGAAAAGTTTGATCATTTTTATTTTATCGGTTATTTTTGTCATTTTGACTAGAGTTGGGATAGTCAGGGGTTGGACCTCATGTCTGTTTAATTTTGATTTTGATTTTTTTTTTCTTTCCCCCGTGGAAATGTTTTTGTATTGCTTTTGATAATTTGAGTTTGGGTACCAGGGATTATGTCCTTGGTGCCCGAGAGGATTCTTTGATGTGGGTTTGCCTGGTACTCTGCAGTTGCTGTAAATACAATGTAGTCCAACACTGTCTGCAGTGACAGAGCAGTGTTTTATAACGTTATTTTAGTGTGGAGTTGGAGTGTATTACTCATAGAACAAAAAAATTGTTACAATTGTTAATGACTTTACTGATTAAGACTACGATGACATGTGTATGTGTTTTAGACGTATCTACATGATTTAGGTAAAAAATGTTGAAAGTCATAATTTGGTTGTGAGTTCTTAGTTTTCATCTGGAACTACTCCCTTTTGGTCTTTGGTTTTCCTCTTTTCATTTCAACCCTCCTACTGTCTGACCCTTCAATATCACCAACTGACAGTCCACTATGAATCTACTCAGTACACAAATAGTCCTGTGCAGTTTTGTGTATGGTTGTTTTTTTAGAGGTGTGGGCTACTTTTTGAAGGGATAGAAACCTGGCCCAGCGCGCAGAAACAAGACATGGCGAGATATAAACGCAAGTCTCTTCACAGCACAGCTAAGAACAGGGAGAGGTAAATGAATCCATTGAAAGACAAACATAACTGCCTCTTCCCCTATTAAAACAAGTTGTCTCACCATTAAACAACCAATACAGTTGGGAAGAAAAAAAAGATTGGTCAACGCTCTGGGAAATGTTACCAATAGTAGGAGGGTTCAAATTCTGTGTCCCATTTGGATTCTTTATAACACGATTGAAGAAGAAAAACTTGGATGTGTTGCCGGATGCTAGGCAGTAGTTATAAACTAAAACTTCTTAACAGAGTAAACAAAAATCACCATTGAAAGTGGGCAGTGTAACTCTTGAAGTTTATCACAACCGAAACACATATCATCATCATTATCATTGATTGACTACAGCTTGAGCTTGCATCAGGCATGAACCCTCGATGGCGGATGTGCCACATGTCTTGTTCCATCGTGGTGTATTGGGGCCGAGTGGTTAGTGCGTCGGACTCAAGCTCTGGTGGCTGAGTCATCGGAGTGTGGGTTCGAGTCCCGGTCATGACACTTGTGTCCTTGAGCAAGGCACTTAATCATAATTGCTTTGTAAAATTTGGGGAGGTAGAGCTTTCTGCTCTACCAGCCAGGCTTCTGATGGATGATACCAAAGCCTACATCCTTACGGACTGTAAAGGGGGTTACCCTGTTTTAGCCCCAGGAGTAGGTGGCAATGGCCCATGGGAAAACAGCTGATTTGTAGCCCACACCTCGAGTGGCTTATTGGCCTTGTGTGTCTGGCAACTTCAATAAAAATAAAAAATAAAAAAAATCATCAGTGTCTTGAGTTTTTCAGAAGTCGCGGCACCACCTCCATCAGGGTCTTGACCATGGTTTGGGAAGGATGCCCCTGGGTCATCTTCCAATGGGTTGGTTCCCAGATGATGGTTTGGCCGGCGGGCAACTCTGGGTGTCCCAGACACTTATCAAGTTGCAGCCGATCCAAGCCACAAAGGATGCCCTCGCATTAATATCAAAGCATTTTTTGTTAACATCTTTTGCATGTAACTTATAAGGAAGCTGAGCATTTTGAATAAAAAGTTTGGCCGATAAAACAAAACGAATCGACTACTTAAATTGTCCACTGGAAAGTTACTCCTTCATTTCCTGCCTTATTTCGGCCACATGTACATGTCTGATAGAGAAGTGAACTGAAATTATTAAAGAGCAAAATATGAGCCAAAAAATATATATATACGTAATGTCAGAGAAATAAATAACTGAATAGATTTAAAGGAATAGGATAAACAAAAATATGTATAGAACTTTATACCTGGCGTAATTTTTAAAGTTAACTTGCATGAAATCTATTTTAAATGTATCAAAACATGACGTTTTAGTATCTATTATCCTAGGTACACGCACAATGTACATGTCTTTTAACTTTGTTGGATAATGTTGCTGTCGTAACTTGACTCGTATCTGTAAAAGTTTGCGCAAAAAAAAGAAGAAGAGTCTGTCTGAAATGTGGTAACAATTTGTACTTAATTCATAAATTAATGAAGCTTAGCTTCACGTATGCTATAAATGTAACACGGACTTGGTGACTGTCATCGTTGCAATAGTTTGGGTATGTTACACAACAAGAAAAAACTACAGCTTGCTAATTTCTAAATACAGATTGATTCTTATAAAATGCTCGTAGATCTGTCACTGTCGCAAATAAACTGCTTTACAGTATCAAACTAAAAAAGTGCTGAGAATACTTTGGAGAGAAACAAATTCTACCAAGGGTTTTGTAAAACAAAAAAAAATAACATTCATTTCTCGGAACTGAACACTTTTTTCACTAATAAAATACCTGTTGGGAAAAGACCTTTTCAATAACCTGTCTGTCAACTTGCCAAAATCTGACGTCTTTGTCAGCAAATCTTTCAGAGATCAGAGTATTTCTTTCTGAAATGGTGTTGGGGGATCTGTTTTTGTAGATGCAGAAATAAAAAATGGTATCACCTCCATCAGTGTTAGTTTTACTGATAAAAACGATAATGAGATATATGTTGAGTGGATTTCTTTGCAGGTACAACTGAATTCAGCACTCTCGGGGGAGGGGACCGGTCACAAGCCATGCCTGTGGCATGGAATTTTGACCGGTTTACAGTTTTTCCCAGCTGCTTGAGACTTTAAGCATTTTGACCTGTGACGGGGAAACTTCTGATGAAATTAATATAATATATTAAAAGATGATGTGTAATAAATGCATTTGATTTCTATTTAATTATCACATTTACAGTTTGGGAATGAAATGTTTAATATGCCGTCACGCTGAGTAACTAATTTAAACCACTGGTTTTTAAGAAGCTATTTATTTCCCAGTTTGATTCAGGTTTGTTCTAAGCAGGGTAATGGTTAAATCAAATGTAACTGGAACCATTCAGTTTGAAAAACGATTTGTAAATTTACTTGAGTTGTTTCTGTATTGAGGAGCTAGGCTGTGGCAGTTGGCTTAAACAGCAATGTTAGAATGTGGTTGGGAACAAGGATCTAGCCATAGCCAAGCAAAGGCTTTCAAGTTAGACGAAGTCGTAGCCAGCCTCCTTCCCATGGGCAACGCACTGTATCAATCCCTCTCATATGAATTCCATGTAGAGGGGCCCTTGATCAAGAAGAAAATGCCTGGGTGTCCTTGCCCTTTCAAGAACGAAGCAATCAGGCCTGCTCCTGGAAGGGAGATCCTGACAAACAATGCAGATTGGCTCCCGAAAGTGACTGATTTGCGAGCATGCTTGTTGAAAACTTTTCAAAGCTTACAGGTCGCTTACGGGCAGTATGGAAGTATTTTGATGCAACCACTTCAAATGAATTGCGTTTTAACGGACTCCCTCAACTGCATATATATATATATATATAGAATGTAGCGAGCTCTAAGAAGACTGAGGGGACCAGTTGCTGCATGAATTGATGCACGTTTTGTCGGCAACCATGTTTGAATGCTCGTAGAGTGATCAACCACAAGCCTAATGATCCTGGCCTTTATATTTGCAGATTTAAGTTACACAATTCCGGGGGTTATGATTGAGCAGGGCATGCTGGGAAAAAATGGCACAGCCGGATTGATACGCCCATGGCAACGAAGTTGAGCAACAGCTGCTTTTCATACTGAAAAACAAATGGACCCTTATGTTTCTTGTAGTTTAGACTTTTATCATGGTGTGGCTATCTTTGTCAGGTTCCTGTCATAAACAGTGACAATCATAGTTTTATCTTGTATTCTTATCTCATATTCAGGAACCAGACTCTTTTTCCTTCCAGCCTCTGTTTGGTTACATGGGTTTGAATGAGTAAAAAGCAAGATGACCGTACCGTGACAAAGGCCGACTCGGGCCATTTTGTGGCTATGGCTCTATCACCACGTTGACATGAGTTGAAGCAGAGGCTGCCCTTAGTCGCAGCCGTTACTGCCAATTCAGGCACAACCTGACTTTCCTGCCATGATCAAGTACTATTTAACAGAAGCTTAGGGGGTCCAATCCTGAAACAATGCTAGTCTGGTTCCGTAAATTGAAATTGTGAAATTGGAGGATTTGTATGTGTTGTCTCTTTTGTTTTAACGACCTCTAACAGATAACTTGAGAAATAGACAAACAAACAAATGCGTCGGTTTGAACTGACTGAACAATGACTGTAAATATAAATGTATATAAAGACGTACAACGTTTTTATTCTGTAGAAATAGTGGCTGCACTTAAAATTTAAACAAATCGATGTGAACGTTTGACATTTAAGAAAAAAAAGCATGTTTGGGTGGCATAAATAATTGTAAGTGTATATATATAAAGAAAAATAGCCAATTACCATGGTAACCATTTGCTTCTATTTTTGTGGATCTTGGATTGTACATGAAGTGCTTGAAAAACCGTCCGGCTAAAGGTTTTCGTGGAAATGGTGGCTCAGTTATAAACCAGTACTTATTTTAGACATAAAAAAACATATATTTTAAGAGGAAAATGGTGAGCGATTAATAAAATGTTTTCAACTGACCGTAACTATAGGTACTGTTATAAAAAGCTTGGCCTTTCACAACGCATAAAATGTTCACTTTGCATTTTGGATAAATATATAAATTTACCTTTGCAAGTTTTTTTATCCTGCCTGTCAACTGCTGTTGCATGTCTCTTTATACATTGCTCTGAACTGCTGTTTTATGTTTCAGTTTTTAACTTTTCTCTCCAAGTAGAGTCCTTGGCGAGGTCCAAGAATTGTAGTTTTGTTACATATTTTATTCAGAATGTTTAAAATTATAAAAGCACTCCACAATGTTCGTTATTTTTCATAGCAGTACGCTTGCGTAAACATTTTTTATGAATTTTAATTTTCGGACTTGACAACTGCTGCCAGCTTGACAATCGGCAGACATCCTTAGTTTTGTTTTTGTGTACGATTTTGTTTGAAGATACTAAACAATTTTAAAACCTGCCTTTGAAGTTTTTTATATGTCACTAGTCAATAGGAGCGCTTGAATAATGTGCTGCAATACACCCACTTTCATTCGCTATGAAAGAAGCCTCTTCGTATCGGTCTTTGATCATGGAATAAGGACAACTTTTTCCCAGAGTCGTTAACCCATATCTGCCTGACTGGTCACAGTGCTTACATAAGCACCGTACCTGCCTAAGTCCATGTAGCGCTCATTGCTGCATTCAAGGGGGGGTGAGAGACTGCCGACAAGGTCTGACACTAGCCTCCAAATTTTGGGAGACAAGTTGGAATGATGGAATTTTCACCTTTTAGTAAACCCTGGGGTTAAAGATTCCAAGAAGCTTTTGGGAACTGTATCTTCAGAGCTACAGAATCAGATCAAAGAGCAGGATTCATTTGTACCAGAAGAAAATATCGGCTACTTTTTTTGTCAAGAAACAGACATAAGAAGACATTTCTCAGCCCTGTGCATTAATTAACCCTAACTCCTTAGGTGTTCTTGCTAGAAACCATACCAAATCCGCCCAAATCAATCAATTGTTGGACAGTCGGTATGCAACTGTACTGAATCAATCATAATCAGCCAGTTCACTTAGTACTAAAAATCCTTTTAAAAATGTTCCAACGGGGTGAAATACCAGCTCCATCCAAATCAGCAAGTGGTTCAACAGGTCTGAAAGACCAACTCTATCAAAATCAACCAAATGTTTCAATCTGGTGGTGTACTACTACTTGATCAATAGAAATCAAGCAAAAATAGCCGATTAATTTTGATGGATTTGGTACCGTTAGGGTTAATGACTGCCTTGCAAATAAACGCATCCCCCAAAATGTATACTGTTTAAAAGAGTACATAATTATCTGTAATGTGATATATATTTGGCCATTTTTCCCATCTCATATCACTAGTAAGGAGGGTATAAAGAAAGACAATAACTAGGCGTTTGTAGCATTCTACAGGAAATCTTGTAGTCAGGCCGATATGGATTAGTGAACAACAGTGTATTCTGAACTTTAACCTGTAGCTTCTAGATCATTGCTTTGGTTCTAAACCAACTTTACCATATGCTGAAAGTGGAATTGAACCAGCTAGCTTAAAATGACTGTACAAGTCCTCAACCAAGTGAGCTATGTACCGAGACAGGACTTGGACCTGTAACCTCAGATTGTTGTTCCAAACCATCCCGAGTCATTTCTTAAAGATGGCCCCCCCAAACCAGCTGTCATTAAAATGACTGTACTAGTGTCGTCCCAACTCTGGACTCGAACCTGTAACCGCTAGACTACTGTACTGGTGCTGAACTGAGCCATCCAGGTATTAGACACAGTGTAATTAAATGTAGGCAATGTGCAATTGTAAATGTAGGTTTTATGCTAGAATTGTGCACAAAGTGTTCCTATGTATTCTTGGATTGTAATTGGTTTTAAAACTTTGTCTTGTTGGGCAGTATTTTTACCATACTTTGAAGAAGTAGAATTTACACAAGTTGGTAAAATGTGGTACGTTTGTATGCAGTACTTTTTGGCGGGGTATCAGATTTTACTTATTACGAGCATTGATTATATTGTTAGTAATTTATCGGCTTTGAGATAAATGTATATATTTTGCGTTGATTTAGTCAAGCCTGTATAATTAATGAACACTGGAGAACCTAATGACAAAGGTTGAGAATGGGCTAATGGTGGTCAAAGAAATACGAGTCAAGCGCTTGAAATAGTCTGCAGTAGACTGGTGCCGTACTGGGATTAATCATGTGCACTCATCTAAATGAGATGGAGACCAGGGCCTAATTTCATAGAGCTGCTTGCCCAACAGTCTCTGCTAAGCAAAAATGAGCAGGATACTAGTCACATATGTATGAGTGACATGGTAATTTGGTTGGTAACCTTAATGTTGTAAGCATAGCTTTTGTTGTGCTTAGCTACTTTTTGTGCTTGAGCAGCCCTTTGATATTCTGCCGTGGTATTTATCCAAAATAAATTCCTTGCTTGTGGGCATGATGGGTGGACAGTGACAAAATTTGAAACACTTTGGGTTTCCCGCTAACTGGAAGAGCAGAAGACTTAGATTCAACTTTATGGTGCTGTTAACGGCAGGAGTCTGTTGCTATAGCGCTTCATGAAGCGCAGAGTTCCAGCGAAGAATTGCGTGGCAAGCAGTGCTATGAAAATCTGCTTTTTGAAACCTGGCTTTGGTTTAGGCTCTATTCTCCAGTACGTAAGTGAATGTAAACCCAAGCCCAAGCCATGGTTCTGAAAAGGGCTTTAGCATCTTGGTAAAGATGCTGGTGCTCATGGAAGGGAACCAGTCATGAAAGGGAACCAGCCATGAACTTACGTGAGAATAAAGGGCAATGAGTATCAGACGACTTTGTCAGTTTATCGTTAGCTTCCAAGCATAACCTTTTGTGATCATCGTCAGCCCACGGACATCTTGTTTGTTGACTAACGTGACTTCTGTATTCAATGAATCGATGGTTTATTCACTTTTTCTTCCAAAAAACATAACGAACAATATTATTTGAAATCATTATGATTAATAAAGTATTTATTATTAACTTAGTATCAGTGGTTTTCCGTTAAGGTGTGCGTATTCCAGGAGGTTTAAAAAATAAAATTTTGGTAAATCTGTAATTCGTAGGGATGTGGTCATAGATCGTATACGAATCCTGCCATTCATATACCACTTGCCTAATATATTTTATTTATTGACATGTAGATGCCGACACTTTTTTGGGGCTTGCTTTAATTTGTACAGTAATGGAATGTTATGGCACTTTTATTACATGTACAGAATTGTTTTAATGTTAACTACATGTTGGGGACTGCTTTTTTTGGCGTACGTTGGTATGATTTCGAAGTTAAAAGACTAGATTAGAACGGACCGGTAGATGCATATAAACAATGCCAGGACTTGACATTCCTTGACGTTATGCGCTGCAATAGACTGAAAATTAAAAAAAAAAAAACAGATTTGTGTGTTGCCATTTTGTGTGTGTGTGTGGAAAAAAAAAAGTAGATTTAAAACGAAAAAGTTGTGGACTTTGTCTGTAAGTAAACGTTAGGGTTACAATAATTGTGTTGTTTGTGCATTTACAATGGTGGCAAAGCCTATGTATAATTAAGCTATAAATGAAGAATAAATACCATAAAATGTCTAGAAAGCGATATTTTTTGAGGGGTTCTGTTTTAATATCAAATACATTAAACAATTAATACATTAAACAGATAAAATCGACATGCTGGCAAAACAAGGTCGTATCTCCAAAAATAGTGTTTACGAATGGAGAATAGAGTTTTAGAATGACAAAAGGTTGTATCTTGCTTAAACTACCTCGGATGTACACACAAAGTCAATGGGTGCTGAGATGCTGTAATGTTGTTGCACAGAGTGCTTTCAAGCAAGATACGACGTTGTTGCACCAACATGACGATATACTCGCACGCCACATTCAATTTAGTTGAATTCCCCATTCGGCTCTTCGGCTTCTGCTATGCCATTTTAAAGCCATGTGCTGAAAGTGCTCAATTTCAAAATCGCACAGTTGACAAATTAATAGATTACAAAAAAATTTAACACAAATTGATGCAGTTGAAATATTTCACCCAAAAAATATAGTCGCATATTCAAAAAACGTCCTTGGCAAACAAAGTTTTCAATCCAGTTGGTACATCGTTGGCATTTTCACGAAGTAGCAAATCTGTCCAAAATCTTTAAACTTTAAACTTTTGTTTTTTTCCCCATTCACCAATGAATCATTGCTTTTGAAATTTTCACAAGAAAGTTTTAGGACCTAAAACTTAATTCACACTAATCATAGAGCAAGGACCTGACACTAGTCAGCACAAATGACGAATCACTAAACTTGGCACTTTGTGTTTTCACAAAGTGACGAATCCCTATTTGTCACTCATGCATTGATATTCATAATGCTGGCACAGTGCCAAACATGCATATGAATTTTGCATTACTCCGAAATGGCGAATCCTGTGACCAAAATATGGGTTTTTGTGAAAACAGAGACGACATGACCTATGTGCGATTTAGTGTCACATGACTAGAGTCACATGACCAGCTTCACCATTCTATATCGTTCCAGCAAATCAGAGTGCTGTTTTTCAGTCAGAGAGACGGTTCCCCCTGAAAGCCGCCGCTGCTGGTACTCTGCTACGTAAGCGTCTTTACATTGCCGCAGTGCCTCGATGACCTGTTTTCCATGGTAACCGAGCCTCTGTTGTGATGCAGCATCCCCCATGGTGCTAAACTCAACACTTTCAAGTAGATACATGAAGTTGGTTGCAGCACTTGGTTCTTTGTCACCCATATCCTAAAAAAGAAGAAGTCGTTTGTCAATTACAGCCCTCTCAGTAAGAAACTGCAACAAGCTACCCCCTGTTAAAAAAAAGTCACAAACCTGAAAATTCACGTTTGACAAATCTGTCTCTTTAAACTCCTTCCCATGATCCTACCAGACAATGAACGTGCGCCTTTAAGTATGCGCACGCATGCTTACTTTTTCCAATTGGATTTTATTGTGTTGGACTTTTGTCGGACTTTCGGTGGAGTAGCCAAGGCTGTGATTGGTCAACACATTAAGTGGTGGGTCTTAAATGGATCGGTCTATTCCTGTTCTGTTTTTACTTTTCCCTTACCATCTTGACAATGTCGGCCAGCAACTGAAGGGTTCCCCTTCCATTAACAACAAACAGCATCATCAGCGGATGGATAACATTCCGCATGTGGTCCCCTTTAAGCTCCGCCCCTTGAAGGGAATTGAATGCACAGTGGAGATCAGACAGCTGTACACTGGTCTTGCTGCATAGACCTCGCAGTGAGGTCACAAAGTCACTGAGCTGTGCCTAGCATAGAGGTCAGAAGTCAAAAATATCAAAGTTCACCACGAACAACACATTATGAGTTTGATAACTGTCATAAAATGGTATAGGAAACGGGAAGCCAACAAGTGTTCTATTATGGGGGAAGTCTGCATCAAGCCATTTAGTGAGTTAGATCTAACTCGCAAATGGTTTATTGAATAATGTCCCAAGTACAATGACTTGCACAACAGCACAAGACATCACTTAAATTTGAATTCCTAAGACTGTAGAGAAAGTTGCTATGTCAAATGGTTCGGGGCAAGCTTTTGTATAGCAACTTTGTGATGAGCAAATCCTGATACCATTGTGCCATAAACATTCATTCAAAACTGTGTATGGGTGTTTGCCGTCTCTTACTTAACTATGCAAAAGCTTGCCCTGAACCATGTGACATAGCAAACTGTCTCTATAGTCTGAGGAATTCAGATTTAAGCTGTAACTTATCACTAAGCAAGTCAATGTACCAGACATAAAAATCTAACTAGCAAATGGCTAAATGCACTGTCTGGATCAAGAGACTTTGGTCATTGAAGAAATGGCCTTTTTTGGCATTCCGGCTACAGCCAGTGTCAAAACCATTAATTCCAACACTGCCTGATTTGAAACATTGCTTCTTTTTTTAATGTATTGCTTTTAAGAAGTTTACCTACCTTGTAGCCTTGGTGCCTATTGGGAACCAGTGGCATGTTGTACCAAGCAATAATATTGAGACAAGCTGGTCTGGATTCTGTACTGCCATGCAGTAACATCCTAACAGCTGCATAATGCCACCCTGGGGATCTGACTAATAGCAGCCACACCCGGATATGCCAAGCGTGATTGTCTGGTGGTACCATCTGTATGAGGCAGTTACTGATGCTGTTGATGTGAAGAGCCAGCAGACTGTGTGGCAAGTCTAGGGATCAGAAATGCAAATTCAAGTATTCATTCTTAGTGCACGTTGATAAAAATGTCTCAGTATACTCGTAATGGTTAACAAATGGCAATTATGCCTTTTTGATTTTCTTACCAAATGGGTTCACCTGTAGCTGGCTGCAAAACCCATCCATTCCAGTCACTCTGCAATGAAATTCCGCGGTCTTAACAGCTTGACGACTTTCTTGCACACACTTGGAGAAGACTTCCATGAGGTTCAGTACAAAGGAGCTACCCTCCGAGTTCTGAAGAAGCAATTCCATCCAGCCTTGCACAGCTGTGTTAAGAGATGGGTTCTCAACACAGGCCAGAGGCTGTGGAGAAATTCAGACATTAACAACCGAATTACTGGCCATTCATCACTGTGTAAGCACAGAGGTCTAGTGATTATGACATCTACTCTACTTCTTGGAAGGTGGTGGGTTCGAACCCAACCTGAGTTGCCTGAGGATTTTGCCCTGCTGGACTCAAAATCACTGAGTATACAGTGCTTATCATACATCGGTGTAAGGTAAAACCAAACCATATTGATATTATTTTTACAAAGCCCACGTTTTTAATAATCTACACCTCTAATGTATAATGTACAAATAGTGACTGCTTCAAGTGCTACGGTTTAAACTACCACTTCCGAGGTGATCCCCGGCGCGTTCTATTTTGCCGAGGTGAAGCAGAGGGGAAATAGAATGCTCCGGTGATCTTCGAGGGAGGCGTAGTTTTAACTATAGCACAAGTAAAAGCAGTAAATATATGTTTCCTAACATCTATATATATATATTGTGTCTGGACATCTAGGTAACAAAAACTGCTGTTGCTATGGGTATAGTATATTAGTTGCTATGGTTATAGTACATTGGTTGCTAATAGATAGTACATTGGTTGCTACAGGTGCAGTGCATCGTGTTCGTGCGGATCTCTAGTATCAATAATACATATCATGTGATCCGCTCTAAACCAATCAAAAGGTACAATCTTTGTCAAGGGGTGTTATAAAATATACTGTCTCAGTGAGATAGGACTCACCAGTTGCCTACTGGATATTAACTGCTTTGTGTTGAGTTCTGTCGAGGGACACTCAGTAATGAGTGCTTGTATGAGGTTGAGGAATTCACTCTCGAGTGCTGGGAGGTACCTAGTCCACAGGGAAACTCTGCCTCTGTAAGTCAACATCAAGGCTGCAGGAAAATGAACAAGGTTGGAAATGAACCTCTCCAAAACTCTGTTGTTTAATCCAATTTGTTAAAGGCATCACATGGACATTTAACTATACAGTCCAAGAAACATATGAACATAAAAAAATCTAGTTGAATAGATACTAATAATACTAATAATACTGGATTCGAACTGGCCCCTCGTCACTGGGCGTGCTCAGTGGTCTAGTGGTTAAGACATCTGCTCTAGTCATGCGGGAGTCATGGGTTCGAATCTCACCCGAGTTGCCTGTGGATTTTTTTCCACAGGACTCGAAAGCACTGAGTATACAGTGCTTATCACACATCGGTGTAATGCAAATTGAAATTTATATTCATTCCCCCGATGCAAATATTAACATCTATCTAAAAAAAAAAACGTTTGTCCAAAATTTGTTTGTGAAAACCAAACTTGAAGTTTTACTTGCAATTATTTTTATCAGTGTACGCATTCTTCTGGGTTTCTGTAATGGCTTTGAGAAACACTGGACTCAGGGCATCTTCCGGACTGTTTCCATGGCAACTCAGCAAGCATTCAACCAATGGCTCTATGGCACTTGTACCGCTGGTTACCAATGGCAGGGTTACCAAGCAGAGTTCAGAGAGATGATTCAACGTGGTGCTCGAGAGCTGTGTGCTGGGTACCAGGCAGCTGTAGAATAACGGATTAGGCGTTATGAATTACAAACCTTTGCCATTAGATTGGAATGCTACAACCACCACAAACCACCAGCAGCTGACAATACTTGCATGCAGTGGTTACTTATACAATGCATATATACTGGTTTACTAGCAATACTTCTATGGTGTTTACCAACAACATTCATGTAGGGTTTACTTATGTACTGGTTACTTGCAATTTATTCACAAGTTGCAGTTTACTTACTTGGCACTGGAATCCCAACGTGTCATTGGCACTTTGTACAAATCTTCAACCATTGATTCCAACAACTGTTGAAACAAAATTACATCACAGTTTCGATTCACCAGTTCAAATTTGAAGTACAAATCGTCAGTAATGTCATATTTACAATAGTCAAACCAGTCTTAAAGGGGCTGTGTTGTCAAGATTGTAGCAGTAAATGGAATAGCACAGTTACGGTGTGCGCGTGTGTGTGCCAGTGGTCACATCACAGTTTGACAAAGATGGCACCCTTTGTGATTTGACCACAAGCGCGTGCCTGTGCAGTATCTGGGTCAGAGTTCATCTTCCCATACACAGCCACAGGCCTGCTACAATCATGACGACACAGCCCCTTTAAATCTGAAATGGCTGTAAATAAATTTTATAATAATCAAACACCACAGATCAGAGTTTTCCTAACAAAATCCATTTCAATCTTTGCCAAGCAAACACTTGGAGGAAGATATATCAACAATAGACCTCAGCACATGACATCACTTGAGTAGGGCGCCGTCGGCTAAAGGACAAAATCCTGTGCGCCGCGCGAACATAGATGTGCGATTTCCATTGTTTCATCATTATTTTACCTGTAAGATTGCTGAGTGTGATGTCAATGCAATGTCTATAAATTGAACTTACCAGGTGCTTTAAAATGTAGTCAACAAATTGAGTGAAATTCATTGTATCAAGCACTTTAGAGAACTGACCCGATGAAATGAATACACACATTGACTGAAAAACCACACACATGCATACCTTAAGAGATGATGTACGATTAAAATGACTAGCAGAGCAACCAACTAACTTCGCTACCCCAGCGCATGGGTCGTTGTCTTTGTTGTATGATACACACTGACGAATCTGGGACTATGAAAATCAGAGAATATCATCAGGTGTAACAACAGTCTATGAATAAGTTCAATCAAGGACCAATGGTTAACTTGTGGTTTGTTTGTGACGAACGTAGCACATGCGCACTGAAGTGTGAACGACTCTAGTCGAACTACTTATTTTTTCTAATAGCTGGTCCTCTCTGCACTGTAATATCAAAATAAGCAGGGAACCAGACACAAATGATACATATGACATGGTAGTTTGGCTGGTAACTTTACAATGGTAAGCACAATTGTTTTGTGGTTAGTTGCTGTTTGAGCTTAAGCAGCTCTATGAAATTGGGCCCTGTTCTGCTTCATCTGGTGGGGGTTGAGGTGGGGCTGCTGGTGGAGGGGGTGGGGGCTGGGATACCAAAATTACAGAGCACAGCACACTTTAGTGGTACAGAGAAGAAAATGCACATCAGTTATTTTTTTATAAGTGGAGAGAGCAGACAGTCATGGAGACAAGTTGAAGTTTTTGTCCTGGCAAAAGCATCGATACCTGAGCCCATTTGACAGCCTTTTCCTCCATGGAGTTGCAAGGTGTGCTGGTATAGAGTTTCATCACACACTGCATGACAAGAGTGCAGTCATCTTCTAGAAGAAGAAATAAGGAATAAATAAAACATACAAATGAATTAAGATGCAAAGAAGAGAAGTCTTCAAACATTCATGTGTAGAGAAGTTCCAATATACTAGTTTATATTCCCACTTAATGTTAAAGGGGCTGTGTTGTCATGATTAGTCGTAAATGGAATAACCCAGTTACTATACGCGCTTGCAGGCCGGCAGTCATTTCACAGTTTGACAAAGACGGCACCCTTTGTGATTTGACCACAAGCGCGCACATGTTCAGTATCTGGTTGAGAATGAGAGTTCATCTTTCCATGCACAGCCACAGGCCTGCTACAATCATGACGACACAACCCCTTTAATATTTGAGGACAAAACCAATTGTTTGAGTCCTCATATTTGAAGTGGAATGTCGCATTCAGGCCTGATACTTCACGGAGGCAATAGAAACAATTGCCTCGGTGCCCTCTGAAATGTTCCAATACAATATTTTCTTTCCCTCCTTGCCCTTCCGAGAACCAAGTAGCCATAGACCTGCATGTTAGACATTCCCTGCCCCACTACCCACAAAAACCCCAACCCGTTTCTTGGTCCCTACGAACAAAGATTCTTGTCTACCTTGTACCATAAGGGCTGGGTTGCAGCAAAGTCTTCCAAGAAGTTGTCCAATATTTGGGATGTTCTTCAGTGCAATGCTGAGACTTCCCTAGGTAGAAATGGACACCACAAACTCAAAATCAACAGACATCAAACTTGCATCATGCAGGCTTAATAAAATTATGTTTATAACGGGCAGAAAGGAGGGGTGCTCATGAATAAAGAATTTAGGAACTGGCAGGTTTTTCTGATAATAATGAACACTTCATATAAAGCACGTATCCACCACAGATGGGAGCTGGTGGCATTCATGTTCGCTCACTACTTTTTTAGATCATGAGACCCATTCATATAACACCTTATAAGGTGCTGTGGCACATTCTGCAGCTAAAATGCCAGAAAACACAGCGATAAATCCCCTTTTCTTAAAAATTATGTGTACTGGGTTGTGCAGTACACAACACACAGGAACTACGGTTAAACAACCCATCCAAAGGATGAAGTAAAAATGGTTTAGTGTCTTGCTCAAGGACACACTCTGCTGATCAGGAAACCAGAATTTGAGTCCGTCACACTAGACCGCTCGTCCACGACACACCACTTGTGAAACAATCCTGAATGAAACTGTAAAAGACATTCTCTGCCTAACCCACTCCACGAGCTGACGATGAAGATCCACCAGGAAAACCTTCAGCTCACTTCGATGTATGACGCCATCATTTTGCTGTCCACCTAGATCAGAGTTCCATTCTTTCGTTCGGTCCAGCCAGAGGTTTACTCTCTCCACATCCATGCTATACTAGCTTTCTGTCTAGTCTCCGATCATGTTGAGGTTCGGATAGACAGTCCTGTTGTAACCTGTTAACAGCAACATTCAAACTAAATGTATGGAGTCTCAGCAACGCCATCGAATCTGTGACTCAAGCCAAAGCATCATACAACTCTGAAAATCTGTTTGAAAAAATGTTTTTAATTTAAGCCGATTTTTTGAGTCTTTAAATTTATTTGTATTAATTTCTTTCCCTTTTTGCTGTTTCCCTGTTTGTTTTTCAGGTTGTTTGCTTGTGTTTATTATCACAGTTTTACACTGTTCTCTGATCGGCAGAGACTAGGTCCAAGTCCTGGGAGGATTTCAAAAAGCTAGTCCTAACATTAGGACTAGTCCTAACATATGACTAGTCCTATAATTTAGGACTAGTTACTCATCCTAACTCAAGATAAGACTAGTCCTACTCCTGGCATTTTGTGAAATCCACCCCTGGTCTTGACACTAAGTATCTTCACGAAAATATGCGCCATATTATATTGTTCAAGGGGCAGATTTGTTTACTTTGAACACACGTTGCTGTCTGCCATTCTAGTGCCGAGTTGCAGGCAGCATTGAGTAAACGAGTGTTCAAAATAAACAATTCTGCCACTTGAACAAGATGGCGCATATAACCGTGAAAGTGCATATTCAAATCATGGTTCCCCTATTTACTAATTTAAATTTAACACTTAGCTTAGGCTTAGCCTTTTTAGGCTTCCAATCCAAGTTCCATTTATTATTTTCCGATTTTGTATAAATAATTTGCAAAATGAATGGAAAGGCATCCAGGCTGCGCATGCACATCAAGCTTTTTTCATTAGATTATATCCAGATTTGTGGACATTGCTGAGTACAATGTAGAAGTAGGAATAGAAGGCTGGATAAAGAACCCCCTTTAATGCTCACGAGGCCCCACCCCTCCTCTTCTTACTGCAAGTGCAAGTGAGTGCAACTTCTTTCCCAAAGAAAAAATAATAACCAAAGAATATCTTTATAAAGAAATGTTTTACAACCATACATTTCTAACTTGCAACTTAAATACTATAAATGAGAGACTTAATAGTTAATACCTCTTAACTTGGTGTTATTTTCGTTTGTGTTTATCCTTGTTCTCTTTATGTTATTCACACCGCAGTTGTCTCACCCCCGGCACTGTCAGTCTTTCTGGCTGTTATGATCAATGTGGCCGATTGCAAATGATAACCGATTTGCGAATGGGCTTACAATCGTCTTGATGCGCATGAGTTTTCGCTGGTACTTTGTTTTGAAGCCTCCGGAGCTCCGCGCCTTCGAAAGCGCGCGTTTGGACTGGGTACCATTATCTTACGGAAATCGCCGATGAAATCCGAGTGGATTCAACATGGACGATCTTTCTTTGTCATGAACGCCACGGTCGACCTAAAATTTGGTCCAAAAAACCACAGGTAAAGTATATTTACGTGCCATAATTTTGAAAGTAAAATATACCCGATTAAGTGGAGATATGTTGAGTTGATAATAGGTGATTATTTGTGTTAAAATGTGAGTTTTAATGACATTTTCTTTGTTTATTCTGCCAGCCTGGCAGCAAGAAGATTTCGAACTGTACACATACCGCGTATAGACTCAATAACTGGGGCGCTGTAGTGTAGGCCTACTCCTGTTTTTTTTATAAAGATTTTGACATTATCGGTCGTACTGTACTACTAGTATTACTACTACTACTAGCGGCCCAGTCCGGTGTATGTGTTGGCGCTGTGACGAATTATGAAGAAGTGGATTTAAAACGAATATGTGATACCCTGTTAAAAAAATTGCAAAAATTACGACAAAAGACGCAGCAGAGCCAGAGCAGAGGCAAGAGAATTGCTGGAAAATCGCCTACTGATGGCTTCTCAAGATATCAATTCAATCACAGATGAAATAAAAGGCATTTTATTTTACTCACGATTATTATCTGGCCTGGATCTCCCAAATCGATGATTTTTCAGCCCGCTAAAAGTTTTGCCGTTACTATCTGTGTTTTACTACTAATACTATAGTCACGTGACACTGTTTCCTTATAATATTATTATGTGTAAAAAGTTGTAATAACGCTGCTATAAGTGCTAGGTTTGCGTGTTCGCTGATGCCCTGACTAAGACTTGCATTTTGTTTTGCGCAGTCAACGCAGGATACCAGCTGTGTAGTGTTGGCTCCACAGGGCTGGTTGCATTGAAACGCATGCTCCCTCTGTGTAGCCATAGGGGGGGGGGGGTCGTTACTTTACAAAAAGTTGTTGCCCTTCTTTGTATACCTGAGTTAGTTCTTGTTTGAAGCAGGATCTTGCTAAAATTAGGCTTTGTGTTCTTTATAATCTCAGTGCTTAACTGCTTGACAATTCCAGAAAATTAAATCCCAATCCTCAAACAAAAATTATTTGAATTGATAAGAAGTTCTTTTCTTCATTCAGAATCCTTAAGTTAAATCAGCATCGCCATTCGTCAACTTAATATAGCTGCCATTATGTGCATAACACATGAACCGTTGGTTATCGTGGGCCAGCATTGCGTGCAGCATACCAGTTAGCTTCATTGTAGCTCAGCTGCCCAGCCAAGTCGAAGTGAAATGCACACCAAATCAGTAAATTTTAATGTCCACCGACTGTTTACTGTGTCTACTTGAAATTAAATATCCCCAGAATGCGAGCTTTTATGCTGGTAATGGTATGTTGCACACAATGCTGGTCCACGATAACCAAAAGTTCATGGTTATGCATATAAAAGCGGCCATATTTGTTTTTTGAATGGCCATGCTGATTTGAGGATTCCGAATGAAGGTAAGAATTTGTTTTTAATTTTTTATTTTTTTAGTTTGCGGATTGAATTTTCTGGAACCATGAAGTGCTCAAGAAAAAATTTACTGGAGCGGCATTTGAACCAGCAACCGAACAAATATATTGACAACATAGGGAGCCACCAACCATAGGGCTAGAAAGCTCAGTTGGTAGAGTTAATCCGGAAGTTGCATGTTCAGATTTAGCTCTAGTAATTTTATTCTTTGGTTTTTGTCTTCCTATTTTTAGGTGGATCTTGGAGTAAGATGTCCGATGAAGCCATGTCAGTCTCTAGTCCTATGCAGGACTCTCTTGCCGACTTAGCATCTATGCCTGCCCCTGGCCAAATGGCTGAACAATCTCCGATACCATCTCAAATGCCTGCTCCATCACCAATGTCACAGTCAGGTTTACCAATGGAAAGTCCCCGTCCGATGCCAACACCAAGCCCAAGTTCCATCCATGGGGGGCCCATTGCTAGCCCGATGGGTGGACCCATCCATAGCCCCATGGGGGGTCCAGGCATGATGCATGCCAATAGTCCTATGCCTCAGGGTCAAATGTCATCTCCCATGCAGAATCCAAACGCTATGCCCGGTCAATCCCCAATGCCCAATCAGAGTCCCATGTCCCATCATCAGATGTCGATGCAACATCAAGGACAAATGCCAATGGGTAACCAGGTTGGGAACCAGGCAGCAATGATGAGTCAGAACCCGATGGCTAACCAGCCTCCAATGTCCAGCCAAGGCTCTATGGGAAATCAGGGACCCATGATGAACTTAGCAAATACAGGGAACCATGCATCAATGGGTAGTCATGTACCCATGATGAATCCCGGGCAAATGGGTAACCAGGGATCTATGATGAGCCAAAGCCAGATGGAGAATCAAGGCCCAGTTGGGAATCAGGAAACCATGATGACTCAAGGACCCATGGGAAACCAGGGTCCTCCAAGCAGTCAAGGCTACATGGGCAACCAGTCCTACATGGGCAGTCAAGGTCCAATGGGAAACCAGGGACATACAGGTAGTCAAGGATACATCGCCAACCAAGGACCAGCAAGCAGCCAAGGACATGCTGGTACTCAGGGCTTCATGGCTAACCAAGCCCCAAGTGGAATGATGCCCAATCAAGGAGCAATCTCCAATCCATCACAGATGCCCACCCAGGGCCCCATTCCAGGGCAATCTACAATGCAGGGCCAAGGTCCAATGCCTGGTCCAGGGCCACTTCCAGGACCTGGACCAATGACAAGCCAAGGATACATCCCCACTCAAGACCCGATGACCAATCAGATGAGCATGATGAATCAAGGGCCAGGGGGGAGCTCGGGCCCCAGTCAAATGCCTCCGATACCGGGTCCAGTCGGGGCTATGCAGGGACCCACACCACCTCCTCCATCGGGACCAATGCATGGGCGTGAGCAACAACCTGCTCCGAGCACCAACTTCCAAACCCATTACAACTCATTGCAAAGGGTGAGTTTATCTGAAGTTGCTCAGCACTTAAGTAAAATTCGCTTAGCAGATACAAGGTTACCAGCCCAAATTACATGAAATACTGTATGTATCTGGCCCTTGTTTAAAAAACAAAATCTAAAGACCAATGGAACCACTTGCCAAAGTCCAGTAATTTAAGCATTTGGCCATTAACATCACAACCAAACAAGTCCTGCAATCGTAAGCTTTTCCAGACACTGCTTTAGATAACGATGCATGGGTTAAATTTTCAAGTCCACATCTCCACCTAAATACTCAGCAAATACTGAAAAAGAAAGCAATTATTTGGACTTATAAAAAATAGTTCCAGTCCTTTAACATTTCTTAGCAGCAAGACCTGGGCCCTATTTCAACTGGCTTCAGCAGCTCGATGAGTTTAGGCCCAGCTGTAGCCTAGTGAAGATTTTCTCGCATCTCGTCCTCTGACTACCATCTGTTTAAACAATGGTGCAGCAAATGCACAATGAATTTGCCACTGGTGGGAAAACTTGGAGAAGAATAGGCGAGAAAAGTCTACTTTTATCAGCCTGTTAATTTGCTTCTTAATCTCCTCTCTTGTAATGTATGTAGGCAATTGAGAGCATGCAAGAACAAGGAATGCAGAATGATCCTCGATACAGTCAGCTGATGGCTGTAGCAAAACGAGCAAAACATCAGCAGCAGCAACAACAACAAAACATGGCAGGTAATAATAATCTAGGCATTTATCAGCCTTACAAAATTACTACCCCTGTTCATTGGGCCTTAAGATTTCCTGAAACCATCTCACCTCCTCAGTAGTATGCAGCACCAGCAGCCCAGGTTGCGAATCACTCACATCAATCTCTACTCTCGCAGGTACCCATTTACTCCTGGGTGACGAGAAGCAATTACAGTCAAGTCTCTCGCCCAAGAACACAAGTGTCATGACCAGGATTCGAACCTGTGTGTTTGGAGTTAACATGAAACACGGTTTCCACTCTCTGAATGACCCTCTTGTTTGTTTACAGGGTACGGTTCCCCAATGGACTCCAACACCCCACCCTCCGGTAGCACCCAGCAACCAGGGATGGTACCTACACCCCCTGGCCCTAGGAGTAGCACCCCCTTCAGCCCCCCACAGCTCCACCAGCTGAAAGCCCAGATCATGGCGTATAAGCTTCTCTCTCGCAGTCAACTCATTCCGGAGAGCCTCCGGCAGGCCGTACAGGGGAAGCACTCGACCATGTACCAGCGGCCTGGTGGTAGGTTATTGAGTAGGCTATGTGAGTATTGTGGTTTTGAATTTCCCTTTTGTGATGAAAGAATTAAAAAAAGCACCTGCTTTGAATAACGGCTGCTGTTACTTTACCGCTACTTACCCCCACTGCTGAAGCAAGGTATTTATGGTTCCATTTCTTTGCTAAATGAATCACTGTATTCATTGAATTTGCTATTAATTCTATTACATAAGTAGTCCCAGACCAATGTCGGGTTCTTTATTTATTTGTAAGCTCTTCTGTTTGATAATAGTAATGAAGTCTATGAAATATTTTTAATTAACAAGTTTCCGCATGTTTTCACATACACAAATTACTATTATGAAGGTCACAGCTTTTACTGTTATACTTTTTTTGACCATGTTTCAAGAACAGTTCTGTTTTTGTATCAATTTCATGAGCTGGCAGTTGTTTTTATTTTGCACAAATTATAACTTCAAGCACAACAAGCTTTTCAACACAACTATGTCATTGGTTTGGTTCGACAAATTGTCAGAGTAACTACTTCTGAAAACGAAATCCTCCGAGATTAAACACCACTTGTTTTATGGGAACGATTAAGTCTTGGACAATTAACTAGCTAAACCAAAGACTGTGCCTTAAAACTAACACTGCCGCAAGTGCATGCACACAAATCAATTTACTTTATTGACTTTTTTAAGTGTGCTAGTAATATTATTCACGAATTAAATTATTAAATTAAAAGTTGTAATAATTTATTTGACAAAAAAACTCATGTATTTCGGTTAGCGGTGGTATGCAGGGTTCTGATTTGACTTGGCAATTACTTTTTCAGCGATGGGAGCCCAGCCTCCAATGGGTGGCCCACCCACCAGCACCCCTGGCAGTCAAGGCTCAACTGGACAAGTACCCAGTCAGTGGCCGCAACAACAGCATCCAATGGGTGCCCCATCAAGCAACCAAGGGACACAGAGGACCCCCATGCAGGCCATACAACCCCAGATGTCCCCACAACAACAACAGCAGCAACAACAGCAGCAGCAGCAG
Source organism: Marthasterias glacialis (assembly GCA_911728455.2). Taxonomy (NCBI): domain Eukaryota; kingdom Metazoa; phylum Echinodermata; class Asteroidea; order Forcipulatida; family Asteriidae; genus Marthasterias; species Marthasterias glacialis. Next base: position 25,749,765 of record OU452225.1, read on the forward strand.
CAGCAGCAACAACAGCAACATCAACAACAACAGCAGCAGCAGCAGCAGCAGCAACATCATCAGCTGGCACAGCAACCACCTCCGAAGCAGATACCTACCGTGATGATGTTACAGCCTAAGCAAAATCGCCTGATCACAATGGCGAAACCTCAGGGACTGGATCCTGTGGAAATCTTGTCAGAGCGGGAAAATAGGTAAAGTCTTGATCAAAAGCAAGTTTTTAGACAATTGGTCGACATGATTTCCCCATACTTATTGTTAACCCTAACCCCCTTTCTTTTTAATTAGGATCCTCCCCACTCCAACAAAATCGAACACCATATGGTAACTCAACACTGAAACTGTTGGACTCTGATTATGGTAGTATGTCTGATCCCATGTAAAGCATGATCAGTTTACTAGCGCAGACCTCAGTCCAACAGAAACAAAGCATGCCATCGGATTTCGGTGGGTTGGGGGTGGTTAGGGTTTTAATGTGTCTGTTTTGAAGGAAACATTTTTTGATTTCTCCACTGACGGTTCAAAACATGTCTACCAAGCATGCTTTAAAAAAAAAATAGATTAGAGACTGTTCCGACATGGTTTGACTGCACCTCTCCCCCTTTTCTCTGTGTGTTTGGCGACACAATGAATGGCTGCAGGCTTGATGAAAAATATGATTTGTAATATCTGAATGTTGGGAGCTCTGATTATGGATAGGATATTTATTTTATTGGATTGATTGCCCCGCTTCTTGCAGGATCACAAGTCGAATTGCTTTCCGCATCCAAGAGCTCCAGTCACTACCAGGGTCCCTCCCTGAAGACCTACGGATGAAGGCCACCATCGAACTCCGGGCTCTCAGACTTCTCAACTTCCAGCGACAGGTAAACAAAGGATCCTACATTTGGCAATTATTGAACAATGCTTTGATTATAACACCTGGGGTGGATTTCACAAAACTAGTCCGAAAGTAGGACTAGTCCTAATTTTTGACAAGTCCTATAAGTTAGGAGGAGTCACTCGTCCTAACTCAAGACAAGACGAGTCCTAGGGCTCTGTTGATTCCACACCTATTTCATTTATGATTGATAATACGCAGTTCTTATATAGCACTTTATCACACCCGATGGGCGTCTTAAAGCGCTTGGTATTTTTCCTTCAAGGTATGCGGAGTTATGATTTGAAATATGAGACCTGTTCCTTTACATAGCACCATGTAATTGGTTTACAAGGTGCTGTGGTGCAATCGGCAGCCAATCAAACCAGGAACACCGGGGTGGACCCCTTCTCTTTGCGATAAGTGTACTGGGTTCTTTTACGTGCATTACACAACACACAGGACCTACGGCTTTATGTCCCATCCGAAGGACGGAGCAATAATGGTTAAGTGTCTTGCTTAAGGACACAAGTGTCACGACCGGGACTTGAACACACACTCTGCTGATCAGAAACACCAGAGCTTGAGTCCGGTGTTCTTATCCGCTCGGCCACGACACGCCACAAATGATTGTGGCAAAATGAAAATGACTACAGATAAGGCATAATCAGAGACTTTTGAGACGCTGGCGGCAGCAGACACAACGGGCCGTTTTGACACTTCTGAGTGTGCGCGCACATGCTCAGTACTGCGTTTGTAGTTCTGAGCGTGCGTACTACTGGTAAGAACTGGGAAAAAAGACCGTTCAGAGGTCTCCCATAGGCTTGGAAACTTCTGATGTCGAACTGAAAAAAGTCACAGCTCTTGCTGCAACTTAGCCTTGCAAAGCATTTCTGTAATCTGCACTTCCAGCAAATGACTTAAAATGGTAGACAGCTAGATTTGAAAATGCTCACAGAAAATATTGACTTAACCCCGTCTCACTCATTGTCTTGCAGCTTCGTCAGGAGGTGGTCACAAGCATGAGGCGAGACACCACCCTCGAGACAGCCCTGAACTCCAAGGCATACAAACGTAGTAAGCGTCAATCACTAAGAGAAGCCAGACTGACTGAGAAGCTGGAGAAACAACAGAAGATGGAGCAAGAACGAAAACGAAGACAGAAACATCAGGTATGAAAGTATCCCAAGTAACGTAAATTTATAGTCTGATGGCTAAGTGGGTTTGAATCGTTGGCAGAGTTTAGTATTCAGGCCAATGTGTATGTATATTCCATAGTTGCTTCTCTCCACATAGGAATAAGAATTGAAACATTGGATGATAAAGGTGGTTAAGTCGTAGTAGCTGTTTGGCCTTTGGCTGAAAGTTTCTTATTTAACATGACTGTAATATTGACCTTTGACCTGTTCTTTTATGTAGGAATACTTGAGCTGTGTCATGCAACACTCCAAGGATTTCAAGGATTACCATCGTAGCATCCAAGGCAAGCTGAGTAAACTCAACAAGGCCGTCATGACTTACCACACCAACACTGAGCGTGAGCAGAAGAAGGAGAGTGAGCGCATCGAGAAAGAACGTATGCGTAGACTGATGGTAAGGCATGGCTCCAATTCCTTGAAGAGAAGTCGTGTATCTACCCTGTCTGCCAATTTGTTGATGGCAGGGGTTGGGTCTAATTATCTCAGATGACCTGCTTGTTGTTTGAAATGTACACAGACGATGCAGATCACTGTACTCTATCTCACTAAATGTGGCTATGATCATCATCACATCATGATTATTCTTTCCTTGATTTGATAAACTGATAACGTCGTGTCAGTTGTAAAGTTTGTGTCGTGATTATTATTGCCAGATACGACACTTGTGCAGTTTGAAGTAATTTATTTGTGTCACGTAAAGGTTATTTTTAGAGATAGAACATTTTTGAACTGACGACAATTCTTCTGTTTGAATTGTCCAACCATCAGGCTGAAGATGAAGAAGGCTACCGACGTCTTATTGATGAGAAGAAGGACAAACGTCTGGCGTACCTCCTGAGTCAGACCGATGCTTACATCAACAGCTTGACCGATCTCGTCAAAGCCCACCAGGAGCAACTGAAGAAGCGCAAGCGTGAGAAGCGCAAAAGGAAGAAGGTAGGTCTGCCTCGAGATGGCGGGTTGTTCCTTCTCTATGTGATGCAATTTTTTTGTTTGTGGTTAAAGAAACTGTAGTCATCACTCACTAGAAGGTGGTGGTGGTGGGGAGACCAGTCCAGTTTCCTTGATCAAAACTTATTTCAGCGGCACTATATCTCTGATTTTCATTTCAGAAAACTTGATTATAAATTTGGTACCTGAAAGTTGATTTGTCATGCAGTACTCCACTTTTCTGTTTCAATGCACCTTTGAAAATTTGTACTAAGCTGTATTGTAAATCAAGAGGATTTATTTGTTCCTATCTTGGTTTACAAGTGATGTGTTGGCATATATCTACTGTATCTAATCCCCACCACTTTGCACCCGCACCTCAACATTTTTAACCCCTTCTGTTTTGTTTGGTTTTTTTTCACTGGCAATTTTCACTTTTCTGAGAGTATTTACAAACTCGGCAAAGCTACATGCCATCTAAGATCTAACGAAAGCTGACTTAAACAATGTAAATCAAAGGGAACAACTGTTGTCAGTTAATTTTTTGTTTGGATCTGGCTTTTCTTTTGAGAGTTCCGTTTGTATTTCTTTAAAAGATGATTGCTTGCCTCTGTACCGTGGAGTCATAACACAGCTATTGCACAGTATATTTTGTTTATTTTGCATGACAATATGTGTCCCCCAGCAAGAGAAATAAGTCTTGTCTCTGAATCCAAAAACCAAAGGTAACTTCCCTCATCAAGAGGAGTTTACTTAAAAATAAAAAAAACACCTGGTGCTCTTTGAAGAGTTCACACTCTTAAAGATAAGGGCAATGCCCACAGGTTGACCAAACACTTTGGGGAATGAGGAAGGCGCCCACAATGGAACGTGGATTTTTACAGCCATCTGTGTATATTTCGAGTAGCTTCATTTGGAAACTCCCTGATTTGAAGTTATTTATTAGACACTCCTGAAAAATAAAAGCAATCAAAAATGTTTGGCCAGCTCGAAACACCCTCATTAAGTGAAAGCGATCTGATAATTGAGGTAGTTTGTACCTTGTGTCTGGGACAAACCCTTGATACCGTCAGACGCTGCAGAACACTTCGTAAATCCTGGAAATTGGTTGTTGTGTTGACACCCTCACTATACTTCTCTTGATGGGTCTCGCATAATACAAAAGTCTTTGAGTGTTGACTGAAATAGTTTGTTTGCTTGTTGTCGTCTTGTTTGCAGGCTGAGTTAAGTGATGCCTTGCAGGATGGGGTAAGACAAAAAAAAGATATAAAAAGGTACTCCAGTCGTGATAAATTTGATGTTGCTTTGGGACAAGAAAGAGATGGAAAAAGTGCATCAAGTTTTAAGTGGATGGTGCTATTGAACTGGTTTATATAAAAACAACTGCAGACAGTTTTTTTGATTTGAATGAGCAATTGTTCTAATTGACTGTGACACCCAGCAACCACAAGTCAACCTCTCAATGCCATCAGGCACAGGTTGACTCACAGCAAAGTAGTAGGTGTCAAGTGTTGCCGGAAATTCAAAAACAAGGTTTCCCAATTGTTCACTTCTAATACTTTCACATGTTAGTGAGAGATGCAACCGGTTGTCCTGTTTAAAAACTGGGTGTTCAGTATAAACTCAGTCACCTAACACTAAAGACTTAAGCACACCACACAACTTATAACGTCACTGGTCTAATCTGATTGTTATCCAAGCACTAACAAATGGTTCATGACTGGGTTACCGTTTTAACTTAGTGGCCATCCCTCGCCCTGTGAAAACAATGTCATTAACATTGAGAAATTTCACCCAGAAATGAAAATCCTGACGATTTCCTGGCAGTAACTCTCAAGCTGTGCACAGCCATTTTGTGTTTTATTATGGTGTCGTAAAACATCTTGGCCCCTCATGGAAAAATAGCACATTGACACTCTGCACTCAAAGCTCTGCTTTGTTTATCTAATATTGAAAGAAATGTCGCATGCTGATGTCTGGTGGTTTGTTGATTGTTAAACATTTTTCTCTGTTTTTTTCTTTTCGAACGCGTAGTTGACAGATGATGGTAGTCAGATGAGTGATCTGACCGTGAAGGTCATCAACCGCGAGACGGGACACATTGTGAGCGGGGAGGAAGCCCCTAAAGCCACACAGCTTGAGGCGTGGCTTGAGATGCATCCTGGGTACGAGGTTGCACCGAGAGATGAAGACGGCTCTGAGTACGAGTCTGATGAGGCTTCTGAAGAGGTAAGTTGTGTCTTCAAATCGGATTAAATTTAAAGAGGATGGTGATTGATGTTGACGTTATTGTTTAGTTTTCTGCTTTTTTTAATTATTGCATCGGAGAAACTTCTCTTTTGTGACACTAAATTGACAAAAGAAGTGATATTTGCAGGGAGTTTTTACTCCTTTAACTAGCCTGCCGCCTAAATTTATCAAAATCCCGGAAATGAGGGCAGCAAACAAATCATGACGTCACTGGAAGTACTGAATCCCCGGATGGTCTGCACTGAGTAATGCTTCAATAAGTAACAACAAACAGCCGTATGACAGAGGAGTACTTCCTGTGATGTCACTATTCTTTAGAATTTCTGGAGACAACTTTCAGGCACCGACTGCTGTTGTTCTGATTTTGACTCGAGGCAAAGGGTGAAAAGAGGCTCGGAAACTAACCACGCATTCTATAATCCTGTCACCGTTTTTTTTCGTGGTGTATTTAGGGATGTCAAACTTTTTTAAAGAGAGACTTCTAGCGTGGCCCATCCTCTTTAAAATCAAAATAAAATGCTGTGTTTAGTCAGCCTTGGTTTTCTCGAATCCTCCTCATTTCTTGATTTGTTTCTTGTTGTCAGGAAGAAGAAGAAGAAGAACCACCCAAGGAGGAGGAAGAGGAACCCGTCCCACAAGAGGAGATTATTCAGTAAGCACAATCTCACTCACTAGGGTTGTAAACACACTCAAATTGCTAAGCAGAAATGGGTTACCAGCCAAAAAATCATGTCATTCACATTGTTATTACCGGTGCCCTGGTACTCCTCTTCTTAGCAACATTTTCCGCTTAACAGTTTGGTGCAATTGGGCTCTGATATGTGTGGAGAAAATATCTCATAAATCAGGATTGGCCAGCACTATTTACTTCTTAACCCTCCCACTGTCTGCACGTTTCTTGAGGAAATCAACCCATACCTCACTGTGCCACAACAGTGGCATTTTGTGGCACACGTCATGCTGATGTAGAGCGTAGAGCCATTGCCCAAAGTGCTTCAGTGAGAGTGGTAAACTGGAGAAGTCAACAGCTGTGCTCAAATCCAGTGGAATTTGGGTCACTGTTGGAAGAGCTTTCTCAACCTCGGTCAGTTTCTGCAGTGGCAATCTGTGGCACTGATCGACCAGGTGTGGTGTGGCATGGGTTCGTTCTCCGTGTGTGCATACCATATGGAAATTTTGTGGCATGTTGGAGTGTGCACCAAAGATTATAGAGTGCTGTAGACGCAAAATGGGGAACTCTGGCTGAAATGTGAAATCTCACTGGACGCCATTTCGGCAAGTGATTCAACACTGATACGTGCGGACCAGTGTAGACAATGACAATTGCTATCAATGGGAAACACATGCATTCACTTGCCGAAATGGCGCCCATGCGTATTTCACTTTCCAACAGTAGATAAAGGCCCAGTTCTCCATCTTGCTCCTACGGCGCTCTATAATCTTTGGTGTGCACTTATACAGCGCTGTGAAATGAAGCACAGTTTATTTGAGGGTAAACTTGTTTTAGGGTAAACTACATCTGTCCAGTGCGATACTGAAACAAACAACTTTGAGATAATTTTCCTCTTTCTTTAGGGATGCTCATGCCGCTGCGGACGATGAGTACAATGCTAAGATCTCTGGATACTATGGAATTGCTCATGGAATAAAAGAGGAAGTCACTAAACAACCAGAGATGTTGGTCAACGGAACTCTCAAGGAATACCAGGTTTGTAGGCGCTCAGTTCTTAACATCTTCTAAGTGAAATGTCTGTACTAATGTGATTCCTCAAGAGACTATGGCGGTCGCAAGTGCCTTGTACCAATAGGCTCATAAACTGTTCGTCACATGACCGGACATCGAAAGCTACGTTGCTACAGTTCTTTGATTCCAAAAAGGTATTTGAAATTATCGTATCAATATGATGGAATCCAATATTAGTGTACATGCTTCTAAGATTCGACTTACTTTCACTCAACCAAGTAGAGTGCGTGGCCGAGTGGCGTGGGTTCGAATCCCAGCCTGGCTGGTCATGATGCTTGCATCCTTGAGCAAACACTTTGCCACTGTTTTGTCCTTGTTCACCCTCCTTACCCAAGCTTACTATGGTTGAAAAGAGAAAGATCAGATCTTTCCAATGATGGTAAAATTAAATGAGGTTGCTTTTATGCAATCCCTTCAAATAGACCGATTGCACGACCAATGTTTACATGTCACCACGTGACCTACTGTGGGTAGTACGCCATCTGGGCTGATGGCAAAATACGTGCAAATACATGATGTGACCGACAGAGTCACACCAACAGTCAGCTTTTGGTGATAATAACACAGTTACTAAGCCATTTTATTAAAGTTGTATGTTGTGACATTGATATTAATCACATTACTGTTTCATAAATTACCAGTATTCTACTTTACAAAAGAGGTTTATTTTGAGTTACGCACTATCGGCGTCGGACGAATATGTAGCCACCCGCCTTTTATTTTGTTTGTAATGTAGGCCTAAATCACTGTACAAAAAGGATAAAGAACGTTGGAAAAGTGAGCATTTATACCTATCCTTGTAAAATTTCAAATAGGCAAAGGAATCACACAGTTTTGAAAAGCAACTTCTTTGGATGATTCAGCTTCAAAACTTTGAAATTCTTGTGTTGAAAAGTGTGTGATCGCGGTCCTCTTGCCCAAACGTTCCGTCGTGCACTAGTGCACATCGCGCACATTTATACGTTACTTGTACAATTTTCAAGACTTGCTGGAACTGTCCTTACTGGCTTTCAGCCACTGGAAGGTCTCTGGTACAAACTCTAGACTATTTTTTACAGATTTCGAGCAAGAAAAGCCTTGATCGAATAAACATATGCAACAATCATCATGTACCGTATCGCACTTTCCTATGGAGGATGTCGAGTTTGTTTACATTTGATACCCACAATAGGTCACGTGACGCGGGGCGCGCAATCGGTCTATTGGAGTGGAAAGATCCGAAATGCCAAATACCTACCGAGTGCCATAGTTGTGTGCAATAAAGTGCTTGAGTTTAAAGATAAAACTGTGGAAACAAAGACACAGAACTTCAACATTTATTAGCTGATCTCAATGAGTTTTGGATTATATGAAAAGAATCTAATAAGTGAGACATTTTTGTTATTACTTATTTTGCTGTAAAACAATATCTTCACAGTGATAATAGAGCTGGTAAATTTATCCTTTGAACACATGCTTCTGTTGCGTAAGAATGTGTGCTTCACTTGTGAGTGGTCCAAAAATGTGGTCTCCAGAAATTCTTTATGTCAAAACAATTTGATAAGGAGAGGGTTAAATGCTTTGGAAAAACTGAGGGAAACTCTAGATAATTGAAACTTATGGAATCATCCCTTTTTACTTCAGATCAAAGGCTTGGAATGGATGGTGTCCCTTTATAACAACAACCTGAATGGTATCTTAGCTGATGAGATGGGATTAGGAAAGACAATCCAGACCATTGCTCTTATCGCTTATCTCATCGAGAAGAAGAGAGTCAACGGGCCATACCTCATCATTGTTCCACTCTCGTAAGTAACAAATTTCATCAATGGGCCATACCTCATCATTGTTCCACTCTCGTAAGTAACAAATTTAATCAATGGGTCATACCTCATCATTGTTCCACTCTCGTAAGTAACAAATTTAATCAATGGGTCATACCTCATCATTATTTCACTCTCATAAGTAACAAATTTAATCAATGGGCCATACCTCATCATTGTTTCACTCTCGTAAGTAACAAATTTTATCAATGGGTCATACCTCATCATTGTTCCACTTTAGCAAGTAACAAATTTAATCAATCGGCCATACCTCATCATTGTTTCACTCTCGTAGCATTTTAGTAAACAAGCCGTACCTCATCATTATTCCCTTCTAGTAGCAAATTTAGTCAACGGGCCGTACCTCATTGTTGTTCGAAGCAAATTTAGCCAACTTCATCGTTGTTCCCCTCTCGTAGCAAATGTAGTTGACTTTCCTTACAAATTTAGTTATGGAGTTGTACCTCACCATTGGTCCACTAGTTTAGTAAATTTAGTCACCCTTCTCATGTCAAATTTAATCAGCAGGCTGATTTTCATCATTGTTCCCTTTCCATAGCAAATTTAGTAAGCAGGTTGTACCTCACCATTGTACCACTCTCGTAGCAAATTAGTCAACCTTTTCATCATTCCCCTCTTGTAGCAAATTTAGTCAACCTAATCATTGTACCCCATGTCGTAGCAAGTGTCAGAAAGAAATTTGACTGATCTGTTATTTGTTTGCAGAACGTTGTCCAACTGGGTGATGGAGTTTGATAAGTGGGCTCCAACCATCACCAAGGTGTCTTACAAAGGGTCACCAACTCTGAGACGCACCTTGGCTATTAACCTGCGCACTATGAAGTTCAACGTTCTCCTCACTACCTATGAGTACGTCATGAAAGACAAAGCAGTCCTTGCAAAGGTAGAGTAATCTTAAACTTCTTGTTCACTGGCTTGTAGGATCATGAACATCTTGATTGATTCAATACAGCGAGCCCTCTACAGTTTGCCCAGGAGAGGCCGGTTTTGCAGTGCATCCTGGGAAAAAAGTTGACAAGTTTTTCGTTGCCGTGACGCAGAGTGACCCATAGTTTGCATGCAGATGAAGCTGCAAGGGTGTTTTTTTGTGAGGCCAGTGAACGATTTTCACATTCTTGTCGAGCCATTTCAGGGTCCCAAACTAGTGCTGAGTTGTGAGTGTGATTTTCGTAGTCAGCTGCTTCAAGGAACAGCTGCCTTTTTTTTGGTTCTTTTTTTTTATGCAATTTGCCCATCACAAGGCCCAAAGGCCTCTCGAGGTGTGGGCTACTTTTGGAAGGGATAGAAACCTGCCCCAATACGCAGAGACAAGACATGATGAGATATAAATGCAAGTCTCTTCACAGCACAGCTAAGAACAGGGAGGGGTAAACGAATCCCTTGCAAGACAAACATAACTGCCTCTTCCCCTATTTGAAGCAATCATAGTTTATGTGTCTTGCTCAAGGACACAAGTGTCATGACCGGGATTCGAACCCACAACCTGATGACTTAGCCACCAGAACTTGAGCCCAATCCATCGCTCGGTCCACTCATGGGTAAACTGTGGAAACTGCACTGTATTGTATTCTGATGGACCTTCGAGCTTAATTCCTAGAGTTCATCAGACAGATATCTAATCAACCCTCCTACTGTCTCCCATTGTTTTTAATGAAACTTTGACTGAATGAACAAGAGGATTAAAGTTTGTTAACTGATTTCATTTCAGCTGCGCTGGAAGTACATGATCGTTGATGAAGGTCATCGTATGAAGAATCACCATTGTAAGCTGACGCAGGTCCTCAACACCCATTACCTTGCTCCTCACAGAGTCCTGCTGACTGGAACACCCCTCCAGGTAACAAAATAACCTCCCGCAGAAATCATTTTGTAAAATGTGTATGGCTCAGATGATGGCTGGACCTTTTCAGTCCCATCATGGAAATGGGTTGAATCCATTAAAGCTTATGTAATCATTACAGTGGGGGATAACAAGATGATATGATTTGGTTTTGCCCTAGACTGATGTGTTTTGGAATGTGCAAGGTCATAGGTTCCAGTTCCACCCATGCCATGGAATTTTTCTCCCTGCAGTACTCAGGAAAACCTCTGAATATACAGTGTGTATCGTTCATCAGTGTAGGGTCAAACCAAATAAGATTGAAACATAATAATAATGAACAAGTAAAAGACCTTTATCATGGTGCGGCTATCTTGATTTTCTCCCATTCAAACCAATGTAACCAAACCGAGGCTGGCAGGGCAAATAGTCTGGTTCCTTTTTGTGCAATGAATATTAGCATCTATTGCTGTTATTGGATACAGGGAACATGACCAAGATGGTGGCAGCATGATAAAGGTCTATAGAGCCAATATCCACCAAATTGTGACGCTCATGGTGCAAGTGGACGCAGATCACTATATTTTTTTGTATTCCTTTGAGCGAGCATGCGATAACGAATTTATCTTGAAGCAAATGCACCACTTTTTAATTTACAGTGAATTTACCTTTTAGTCTGCAGATTGGGGTTAGAACAGCGCATTAAAGTACAGGGTGTGATATGGGCCGTGCAATATAACTATAAATCATACTCTTGTTGCTATGGATCAACCAATCGGAATCGAGGATTCAAGTTTGCTTGAATATAATGTTTATTACCCCTGGTCACTGGGCTATATATTTCATTCCTTTAAACCATCTCAGCTCCCTGGGGAGTATACAGCCTGTGCTGCAAAGTAAGTAGCACACCAAGCTAAATCAATCACGGAAACCATCTCTGCCCTCTCACAGGTACCCATTTACTCCTGGGTGAAGAGAAGCAATTATAGTTATCTCTGCCCTCCCGGAAACCAGTTGCCTCTAATCGAAATCAATAATATGAACAAGTCTTTGTAAATGAAGAGTAAAGCAAACTGGTACATTTTTGTTTATCTCACAGAATAAACTCCCAGAGCTATGGGCCTTGTTGAATTTCCTGCTACCGACCATCTTCAAGTGTTGCAGCACTTTTGACCAGTGGTTCAATGCTCCGTTTTACTCCACAGGAGAAAAGGTACGTTGTCCTGGATAAACTAAACCAGATTCAGACTTGTTCAAAGCAAAATTCAAAGCAAATTTTCTTGACAAAACTTCTGGGGGAGCTGTGTTCCTATAGTGACACAGTAACATTTTGGAATTTTTTTGCGATACCGACCAGGCTTTAGTCCAAATTATACCCCGCTTATCCCCGCTTATCCCCGCTTATCCCATATCTGCCTGACTGGTAACAGTACTTACGTGCCTGCCTAAGCCCATGCAGCGCTCATTGCTGCACCACAATAAACATTAATTAATAACTGCCTTGCAGATAAACATATCCCCCCAAAACTGGATATACTGTTTGAATGAGTACACAGTTCTCTTTGACCCTAACCACCCCAGGTCAGTCAAAATCCAACAGGGGGTATTGTTGGACTTTGGATGGTTGAGTTCGGTGAATCTTGTCTCTGCTGTTGGACTATGGCTGGTTGAGTACCAATAGTTCAGGGGACTAGTGTTGGACTTTAGCAGAGTGTGGAAAGTACTATGATATTGTTGGATATTGATGGGCTTGGTACTGTACTTGTCAAATAATCTAGCCATACCTATGTCATAACATACCCAATCAGCCAAAACGGCACAAGACCCATTGGAGTATGATGGGTTGTGTACTGTCCCCATATGTGTACTGTTGGAGTATGATGGGTTGTGTACTGGCCCAACAATTGTACTGTTGGAGTATGATGGGTTGAGGAGGTCTCCTAGTAAAAATGCTTAGGGGGTTAGGGTTAATGTGATATATATTTTGTCATATTTCCTGTCTCATATCACTGGTAATGAAAGTAAACAGACAGACACTAATACTTGTCCATCTACAGGTTTTCTCCTAGGTAGGTGTGCTCTACAAGAAATCCCAACCAGAAAAGTTGGTCAAAATTTTATTTATTGATCAAATTATTTTGATATTTAGGCCTCGTAATTGACAGATTTCCACATCAGCTCGCTTACCTGTAACTCATTGATTCATTTCAGGTTGAGCTGAACGAGGAAGAGACGATTCTTATCATCCGTCGTCTCCACAAGGTGCTCCGCCCGTTCCTCCTGAGACGTCTCAAGAAAGAGGTGGAGTCACAGCTCCCAGAAAAGGCGAGTCTTGGAAATTAATATCAGGGGAACTGTTCCCTTTTCCAACCCGTGCCTAATTTCATAATGCTGTTTTGCACAAAGAATTGCTTACCGTAGAAAAATCCTGCTGAGCAAGACCAGGTTAACAGCCAAAATACCATGTAATGTATACTATTTGTGACCGGTTCCCTGCTAACTTTCGCTTAGCAGAAAATTGCTTGCACCATTTTCTGCTCAACAGCTTTATGAAATTGGGGGCATGGTAGCTACAGTGATCCAGCCGAAGCCCAAGCTCTTTATAGACAAAGGCCTAAACCGCAGAAAAATCTTGCTGAGCATGAACAGGTTACCAACCAAAATACCGTGTAATGGATACTATTTGTGACCGGTTCCCTGCTAACTTTCGCTTAGCAGAAAACTTTGCAAGCACCATTTTCTGCTTAACAGCTTTTCGAAATTGGGGGCATGGTAGCTACGGTAATCCAGCTGAAGCCCAAGCTCGTTGTAGACAAAGGCCTAAACCACAGAAAAATCTTGCTGAGCAAGAACAGGTTACCAACCAAAATACCGTGTAATGGATACTATTTGTGACCGGTTCCCTGCTATTTTTCGCTTAGCAGAAAACTTTGCAAGCACCATTTTCTGCTTAACAGCTTTTCGAAATTGGGGGCATGGTAGCTACGGTAATCCAGCTGAAGCCCAAGCTCGTTGTAGACAAAGGCCTAAACCACAGAAAAATCTTGCTGAGCAAGAACAGGTTACCAACCAAAATACCGTGTAATGGATACTATTTGTGACCGGTTCCCTGCTATTTTTCGCTTAGCAGAAAACTTTGCAAGCACCATTTTCTGTTTAATAGCTTTATGAAATTGGGGGCATGGTAGCTACGGTGATCCAGCTGAAGCCCAAGCTCTTTGTAGACAACGGCCTATACAGCAGTCCGGTTGCATTTTCATTTTTTACGTTGGAAGTGTACAATTTTAATGGTCATGTTATAATTGCTTACAGGTGGAGTACGTGATCAAGTGTGACATGTCAGCGTTGCAGCGTTTACTGTATCGTCACATGCAGATCAAAGGAGTTATGCTCACTGATGGATCAGAGAAAGATAAGAAGGTAAAGATGCTTCTTCTTTTCAATTACTTGGGTTTCCGTTTCTCATCTGGGCCCCATTTCATGGCCCTGCTTACTGCGGAATTCTGCGCTTACAGCGCCCAGTAAAGCACATAGTTCTATGGGCCGTAGGCGCAGAATTTCGCGGTTAGCAGAGCCATGAAATTGGGCCCTGTTTTTTTTCCACAAGAGGGAAAATAGTGAGAGCATGCTGGTGATTTTAGGGGTTTTCCCCTATGTATCATAATCATGTCTGTAAATGTCGAATGATGAGAACATTCTGACTCCGGGTGATGTTGAGAATCTCTACAGGTTCAGAAGGATCGATTTCTACGACCAACTGGAGATCAAGTTGGCTTAGTGGTATCTTGCCCTGCCTTTCGGTTCTGTGGACCCTGGTTCAAATCCTGCCTTTGACTAGAGCCTTACATGTGGATTGGGTTTTCAGTTCCTACCTGATTACATGTTTTTCCCCTATTTGGGGTTTTCCTCCCATATCTAAAACTGAGCATTTCTTATCGTCTTCTCTCCATCTATAGAGAGATTTATTCTTTAATCATGAGTGGTTTGACCTTTGACTTGTGACCTTTAACCTGCAGGGGCGTGGCGGTACCAAGATGCTAATGAACACCATTATGCAGCTGCGTAAGATCTGCAATCATCCTTTCATGTTCCAGCATATTGAGGTAAACGTTTTCACTCTTGTCTTGTAGGAGCGTGTCAGAGTGCTATCAGATGAACTTTGTAATCAGGGATGAGATTCCTCCAGATTTTACAAAACTGTTGTTGTGGAAATTTTTTACAAAAAAAAATGAATAATCCAAAAAAATAACTGTCATTTACATACATCCAGGCCCTTGTAAAGCCGTAACACAGTACTTGTACTGTATTTTGACTACACCAAGGTGCTTGCCCTATTTACATTTAAGCACAGATTGCTGCCATTGATACGGGTTATGGCGTGGTTGGTAGCCACCAAACTTTCCACCAGTGTTTCGTGGATTTTTCATTTTCATCCACTCTCATCCCTGTGTAATTGATTCCTTGTGGAACAGAGGTGTGATTGAGCAGACATTGTTCATGTTTTGATCTGATTTCCGTTTCTTTTTCTCTCAGAAAATCAGTGAGAATAGTATTAAATCCTCAAAAAAGCATTTTCAGGTCAGCCCTTGTGCTCAATAAAATTGTCCTATGTTTTTTAAGAGTCAATTAATCATGCTGGTTGAGATATGTATGTTTTTTTATTTTCAATTTTGTTAATTTGGGAGTCTCTGATGCTTTCGTCAACCACTTTGAATCCAAGAGTAATTACACCGCATCAAAATTATCTGCATGATCTAAGGCATGTGTGAAGCAATGGAGTCATTAAGGTCTACTGTATACCCTACGACCTCTAAACTGTACCCTTTGATCCTGTTGTAGGAATCCTTCTGCGAGCATCTGGGTCAGACTGGTAGCATTGTCCAGGGTCCAGACCTGTACCGTGTCGCTGGTAAATTTGAGCTTCTAGATCGGATCCTCTCCAAGCTGAAAGCAGGCCATCATCGCACTCTCCTCTTCTGTCAGATGACTTCTCTCATGACCATCCTGGAAGACTACTTCATATTCAGAGGTCAGTTTGGGTTACATTGACATCACTTTGTAGCGTGTCGTGGCCGAGGGGTTTAGTGCATCGGAACCAAGTTCTGGTGGCTAGGTTGTGGGTTCGAATCCCTGTCATGACACTTATGTCCTTCAGCAAGACACTTATCTATAATTGCTTCAAATAGGGGAAGAGGCAGTTATGTTTATTTCGCAACGGATTAATTTACCCCTCCCTGCTCTTAGCTGTGCTGTGAAGAGACTTGCATTTATATCTCGCCATGTCTTGTTTCTGTGCATTAGGGCAGGTTGCCTTTGGGCCTTGTGATGGGCGGATTGCATTGAAAACAAAACTGTTCAAATTCATCTTCTTCTGCATTGGCGTTTAGTTTTACAGTTCTTGTTGGCTCATTTGAGTTGTGTTTGATTAAATTGTAGGATATCGATACCTGCGTCTTGATGGTACCACCAAAGCTGAAGACCGAGGGGATTTGCTGGTGAAGTTCAACTCAAAGGAGTCCGATATCTTCATCTTCCTGCTGAGTACGAGAGCTGGAGGGTTGGGTCTTAACCTCCAGGCAGCTGATACTGTTATCATCTTTGACAGTGATTGGAATCCACATCAGGTAAGTAGAGGGTAAAAAGATGAGGATCAGGCATGTGAGTTTTCCTGATGTCAGGATTTTCTCAAAATCTCCTTGATCCTTCAAATTTTCTTGAAAGAATGTGAAGCAGTCACCAAAGGAAGAAAGAAATAGTCCACGATGTGTCCAAACCTGAAGTTTTGTATTTCTGGTGATGCGCAGAGTCTGTAAGCCTCCTGAATTGTAACATCTGGGAGGTTCCGGGTCTAGAATAAGGGGGAACACAGGCCCGCAAGCCACTTTCAGGAATTTTCACCATCGGCAAATCTCATCCCCGCAGGATGGTTTGAAGAGCTTCCACAAAAAACATCTTGTCGTGAATAGACCCCATGCATACATGTACGCCGCCAGTACTGAGATCAAATAGTGGTAGCACCCAGGTTTGTACGAGCCACCACAACTATCAGTCAATGAGATGTCTTTCTTTGACCTCAGTGAGGGCTTTGTGTTGTGTCTTGGCCGAGCGGATATGAACACCGGACTCAGGCTCTGGTTTTTCTTATCAGCAGAGTGTGTTTGTGAGTCCCAGTTGTGACACTTGTGTCCTAAAGCAAGACACTTAACCATTATTGCTGCGTCCTTCGGATGGAACGTAAAGCCGTAAGTCCTGTGTGTTGTGTAATGCAGATAAAAGAACCCAGTGTACTTATTGCAAAGATAATGGGGTTTGCCCCGGTGTTCCTGGTTTGATCGGCTGCAGATTGCGCCACAACACCTTGTAAACCATTTTGTGGTGCTTTGAAAGGAACAGGTCTCATGCTTCAAAATTGTTATAACTCCGCATACCTTGCAGGAGAAAATACTGAGAGCTTTGAGACGCCCATCGGGTGTGATAAAGCGCTATATAAGAACTGCGTATTGTTATGTTTGAGCTCCTGACGTGATATGCATCGGGTGTGTTATCGAGAGTAACTCTTTCTGTTTGTATCATTCTCTATTCTCTTTCAAAAGTTTTGAAGAAGGCTGTGTAATAAACCTATTCTCCATCTTCTTTTATAGGATCTGCAAGCTCAGGACCGTGCCCATCGCATCGGCCAGAAGAATGAGGTCCGTGTTCTGCGCCTCATGACAGTCCAGAGTGTAGAAGAGAAGATCTTAGCAGCGGCCAAGTTCAAGCTGAATGTTGACAACAAGGTTATCCAAGCTGGTATGTTTGATAATAAATCAACAGGATCAGAGCGTCGGGCTTTCCTTGTGGCTCTGATGGACCAAGATGCTGATCAAGATGAGGTGGGTTGAAGCTTCAATGTTTCACTAGAATGTAAACATCTCAAAGTGATAGTACATTATTGTTGTGATTTTTAAGAATAAATTTATTCTGATCTTCCAGGTCTTGACCTTAAGATAAAAAGGGCAGGCCACTTTGGCCTTGGCTTCATCAAAGAACCGTGCGGCAGAAAGACCAACTCAAGGGACACCAAGGCCGAAACAATGAAATTGATTGATTGAGAATTTTCAGCTTATATCCAATTAAATTTGACTAAATTGTACCAGATCTGACCTCCCCGATCTTCTAGTAGTTAATAAACACACCATTCAGCCAGCCTGTGAAGTACACAGCAGTTATTAAGTTTTCAATAAAACTCTGAAATCAGGATTTATGTTTTGTCAGGGATTTTGTACATGTTCACAAACATGCTTATTTTGATTGCAGCAATCAAAATAATCAACAGTGATGTGGGGGTCTTGAAATGCTATTTTCTTGACATTGGCAAGATTTCATATGGAAATATTTCGGAGGAGGATTAGTGCCGGTATGGACTTTATTATCAGTGAACCTTCGGTTTGAAACTAATTTTGTTTTTTTATGACTACCTACGTGTTAAGATGAAGTCTGTTCCATTTATCTGTGAAACTGAAGTTGCAATTTGCAATGACGTTCTTATTTCACAGGAGGAGAATGAGGTACCAGATGATGAGACTATTAATCAGATGATAGCCCGCACTGAGGAGGAATACGAGGTCTTCCAGAGGATGGACATCGAGAGGAGACGCCAGGAGGCAAGGGATCCCAACCGCAAGCCCCGCCTCATGGAGGAAGAAGAGCTTCCAAGCTGGCTCCTCAAGGATGACAAGGAGGTGGAAAGACTCACCTTTGAGGATGAGGAGGAGAAATTGTTTGGGCGTGGCTCACGGCAGAGGAAGGATGTTGATTATGGCGATTCACTGACCGAGAAGGAGTGGCTTAGGGTAAGGACTGATTTCATTGGCACTATGACTTGTGCCGTAGTTGTATATATGCCTATTCAAGCAACGAATAGTTAAGTGAGATTTAAAGTTTTGCATGCCAAAGAAGTATAGTATTAAGAAAAATGCCGTTGAGGTAGAGGTTCAGAGAAGAACCGGAATTGACACTTTTCTCAAGAACCGAAATTGAGACTGTTCTCAAGAACCGGAATTGCGGTTCTTTCCTTGAGATGATCTCAATTCTGGTTCTTTCCTTGAGACTATCTCAATTCCAGTTCTTTCCTTGAGACTTTCTCAATTCCAGTTCTTCTCAGAACCACCACTTCTCCCAAAAGAGATATTTTGTTCACATGGTTGTTACTTGTAAACTAGTTTCTTATTGTAAGCAGTTGACTTCTTGGGTTTCTCTGAAAAGTCTTCTCTTATCTCTCCACAGGCCATAGAGGAAGGAAACCTGGACGAAGTCGAAGGAATCAAGAAGCTTAAGAAACAGAGAAAGCGAAAGTATGAGTACATTGATGACGAGGAAGAAGAGGAGGAAGAACACGTCTCCAAGTGTGCCAGCAAGGCTGAGAAGCCCACTGTCAAGAAGAGGCGTGGCCGTCCCCCCGTGGAGAAGCCGTCACCGAACCCACCCAAGTTGACTCGTAATATGAAGAAGCTGGTTGAGACCATGACAAGCTACAAAGATGGGTAAGTCTGCCATTTTCAGTTGAAAACTTCGTGTTATTCCTCATGAATTTTAAGTGCTGTTGGAGTAAAATAATTATCTAGACTTTGTAGTTGACCTCAAGTTTTAGAGTAACTTTGTGTGTACTCCATGCATGTACAGCAAGATTCAACTAATATCTATTGGCTGTATGCAAAGCTTTTGGCAATGATAGATGGAGCATGTAATAGTTAAAATGTTATGCTAACTGCATCTCTTCTGAACCACCACCTCTTCCAAAAAGAAATCCTTACATGATACTCTCTTAGGATTAAACTAATATTTATCTCCACCATGCAAAACCTCAAACCCTACATGGGTACCTGTCTTTTATCTTTGGATTGGATGGTTAACCTTTCCTACTTTAAGTAACATTTTTCCAGCATGTAAACCAACCATTTGAAACTGTTTTAACTGCAAGGGTTGCGTATGGGATGCATTTACTACATGATGTCATATTACAGGCTTGCATAGTTTATCATCATTCAAAAGCACAGTGGGTGATATTGAATGGTCAGACAGTAGGAGGGTTTACTGATTACTGTGTAGATGCATTCAACACATGATATCTTATAGCAGGCTGGCATAATTTATCTATCATTCAAAAGCACAGTGGGTGATATTGAATGGTCAGACAGTAGGAGGGTTGGGGGTGTACTGTGTAGATGCATTCACCACATGATATCATATAGCATGCTTGCATAGTTCATCATTCAAAAGCACAGTGGATGATATTGAATGGTCAGACAGGAGGGTTGGGGGTGTACTGTGTAGGTGCATTCACCACATAATATACTGCAGGCTGGCATAGTTTATCCTCATTCAAAAGCACAGTGGAAGATATTGAATGGTCAGACAGTAAGAGGGTTGACTGTGTACTGTGTATGCATTCACCACATGATATCATATTGCAGGCTGGCATAGTTTATCATCATTCAAAAGCACAGTGGAAGATGTTGAATGGTCAGTATGAGGATTAATCTAGTAATTTGATTTCTTCTTTTTGCTTTATGCAGTCAAGGCAGACCTCTAGCTCACCCATTCCTCTCCCTGCCTCCCAAGAGGGAGTTACCCGACTATTACGAGCTCATCATGAAACCGATGGACTTCAAGAAGATTAAGGATCGCATCCGTCAACATCGCTACCGAAGCGTCGATGACCTGGAGCGCGACGTCAGTCTCATGTTCAGGAATGCTCAGATTTACAACCTGGAAGGCTCACAGGTGAGTCAAAGGTCAAGGAAGATATGGACCAAACCCCAAGTCACGAAATTGTCACCAGAAAAAAAAAGAAACATCTTCAGTTTTATTTTGTAAGAATAGAAGAATTGCTCCCAGGCAATTCATACGACATGGACTGCCAGAACACTCTGGAACACGTGGCCGAGTGGATAAGAACACCGGACTCAAGCTCTGGTGTTTCTGATCAGCGGAGTGTGGGTTGAAGTCCCGGTCGTGACACTTGTGTCCTTAAGCAAGGCACTTCACCGTTATTGCCGCGTCCTTTGGATAGGACGTAAAGCCGTAGGTCCCCCGTGTTGTGGAATGCACGTAAAAGAACCCAGTGCACTTATCGCAAAGAGAAGGGCTTTGCCCCGGTGTTCCTGGTTTGATGGGCTGCAGATTGCGCCACAGCACCTTGTGAACCATTACATGGTGCTATGTAAAGGAACAGGTCTCATACTTCAAAAACGTAACTCATCATACCTTGCAGATAAAAATACTGAGCGCTTTGAGACGCCCATGGGGTGTGATAAAGCGCTATATAAGAACTGCCTATTAGTATTATTATCATTAGACCACGACATTGTGCCTAACTACAGGAACAATCCTACAGAAAAGAGTATGGGTGTAAGTATTATGAACATCCAATGTAATGATCCATGTCCACCTGCTGGAATATAAAACCAATTCATATAGAACTTTACAACAGTTTGGACTTCTGAGATGCTCCCATTCTAGCAAGAGTGTTCTGTGTCGGGCAGATTTCTTTAAATTTACCAATGTCTCGGGAAAAAACGTGTTAGAAAACTTTTTGATGATCCCTGAGTGAAAGTGTTCTGCTTTTTTTTTTTAATTGCACTTTTCAAAAAAGTCTGGAAATGGTAAATAATCTTATTGCCAGTAGAATTTAAGGAAGTCTACATGTTTTTGGTTGACAGATCTTTGAGGATTCCATCGTTCTGCAGTCCGTCTTTGTTAGCGCTAGAAGCTGTCTTGAGACGACAGGGCGTCTGCCAAACTGCGAAGAGGATGAAACTGATGAGGAGACGGAAGCAACATCGGACTCGGAATGTGAGTGGAGTCTTTTCTATCCAATAAGGCATTCATATCAGTGACTTCTAAACTAACCTACTTAAGGTATACTTTGAGCCCGATTGGGACCTCCTCTT
The DNA here is from genome assembly GCA_911728455.2 of Marthasterias glacialis. Classification (NCBI taxonomy): domain Eukaryota; kingdom Metazoa; phylum Echinodermata; class Asteroidea; order Forcipulatida; family Asteriidae; genus Marthasterias; species Marthasterias glacialis. The sequence continues at coordinate 25,771,320 of OU452225.1, forward strand.
TAAATGTGAGATAGACACCTCTAAAACTACCCAAAGTGGGGAACACCGCCTCTATGTGGTATTGAACTGGAAACTACCCGAATTGAGGTATACTTTTAACTCAATGATGACATGGTGTCTCTCAATGTGTGACAGTGACTGCTAAACTTCTAAAGTATATCCCAATTTGGACCTCCAATGAAGATAGCAACTGACCATACCCAACGGCCCTCGTTCAACCCCCTCCCCCCCCCAAGACCCCATTGCTTCAATTAATGTTTAAAACATTCATGCTTTCTAATCAGCTCGCTCATCCATGAAAATGAAGATCAAGATCAAGCCGGGTAAAGGCGAAGGCAAAGGAAAGGGGCGATGGAAGGGCAAGACACAACCCGTCAAGAGAGGGCGCCCTCCGCGTAAGCCTGTGGTCAGTGACGAGGATGACGATGATGATGCAAGGAAGAAGGATGACTCTTCAAGCAGTAGTAGCAGTGAGTCAGATGAGGTATGTGTTATGAAAAACCAGATGTACCTCAACCCAAAGAACTGCCAAGCGTTTCAGTTTTTCAGCTTTTAATTTTTTAAAAGAGGAACTGTAAAAATTTCTTTTTGCTATTTTGTGTGTTTTATATTTTGAAACTCTTTCAAAAAGGTTTTGTTTGAATCGCATTTTTGTATATAAAAGTCAACAACAAGTTTGCGCATATTTTAGTAATAATGACCTTGGTTCTGGATTAAAATTCATTCCACAAAGAAGTACTCCCCAAAGTGTTCAACATCAAACTAAAATGAGTTTTGCTCGTTGTTTGTGTCTAGGATGATTCTGGCAGTGATGGAAACCCAACACCTGAGTCTTCACGTCCCTCCTCAAGGGGTGCGTCTCCGGCCATGGGTCACAAAAAACGCTGAGAAGTCAAGCCCAAGACCCACCATATTGTTTTTATTATGCAGAGTGAAGTGGGTTCAAAGTGAGGCTTGTCTTCAGGTTAGTCTGGTAACTTGTCTATTGATATATAGTTTGTGGTGATTCTTGTGTCTGGGAATAGACATTGCATTTAGTGGATCATCATTTGTAAATTATACACTCAGTGCGTGGAGAAAAATAAATTGCAGTAAAAGTGACTTTTGAGGATGCTTGGTGGCAGCAGACTGACAGGGTAAGTCCATTGTTTTTGGAAATGTGTGCTTGCCCGGAACTGTGAAAATTTACTTTTTATGTCTGCTGCCACCTAGCGTTCCAAAGTCTCCCATTTCGAAAACACGTAAAAGAAACTGATCTGAACTATGTACAGGATGGTTGTCATTAGTTATAACTTCTAGTTCATTGAACATCTGTCTTGGCATAAGAATATTGCTCATTTTTGTTTTATAAATAACTAAAAATGTCAACCCACACCGTGTTTGTTCATCAGAGAGACGATAGTTTACTTGATTGGGTCTTGATTTTTGTGTTTATTGTTTACCTGTTTCTCTTTGTCACAGTATTTTGTTGCTAAGACCTACTTCATGGAGTTTGAACTAGTAACATGTAGATAAAGTTAGTTTATTGGTTTTTTCACATCAAATTTAAAAGTAAATACACTAAAGTTGGTCTACATCTAACTCTTTAAGATATTAAATCTACATCTAAATGCTATATTTTCCATAATATATTAGTTGAATCTTCATGTAGTGAATAAAAAGAAGTAATTGTTTCAAGATATGTTTTGTGGGAAATGTAAGATCAAATCGCAGTCATCATGTCTGGTTCCTGGAGTGCACTATTTGGGGTGATAGCTGTAATTCTCATTTTATAATGAGGGACCTGACTGGTTTGGCCTTCAAGTTTGGTTTGAGTGGAAGAACAAACAATTGCCGCACTGTGATATCAACACCTTTATTGAGATTCCGTAAGACCCAGAATCCATGCTGTATAATATGGACGCATTATTTATGGGTGGATCTAGGATAATAAAAAGGGGGTACATTATCTTATGAAATTGATGTTCAGTGTGTATTTGTATTGGTTATTAAATATAATCACATTACTTTGTTTTGTCATGATTTTCTGAATCAACTTAAGTTAATTAGCCTGCAGCAACGATAGGACTCGTCGATGGAATTTGTTGTTTATTATTGTATTTTGATTTTTTAGGGGTGGGGCTGATACTTCTGGCCTAGAATAGCCAAACGTTGGGTGACTTGTGAAGTAATAGTTATTATGCTCGGTTGAAAATTACAATAGAGCCCACATTCTCGAGCTATTGTTGCAGTTTTCTCATTGCATTTCTTTGGAATCTTAATTTCTTACATTTTGGCGGTAGCAAAAGTTTTTCTTGAAGCTGGTGATGTCTGAAGTAAATTGTTGTATGGTATAATAGCTGGTAGATTAGAGTAAATAAATTTACTAATCAAACATTGTATACAAAGTAAATGTTTTGTTCGGCTTCACTTTTGTTGTGTATTTTGATGTTATTTCCCTTTATTAAGTAATTCTGGCATATTTTTTTGTTTTGAGCTGATTTCCAATTGTGTCCCTCATAAAAACAGTAATTTGATTAGACTAAACAAAAACATATACCACTACGTAGTTAAGTAACATGACTCCCGGCTAAGAGAAAATGGGGAAGTGTGTTATCTACGTCAACAACCAAATATATCTCGGATGATTTGAAGAGCCATTGGTAGGTAGTTAATGCCATTTCAATTATTTTTCAAAGGTTTTTGTAAAATCATTATAAAACAGTGCGGGTTCATTTTTGGGAAACATGTGTTACTGCTTTAACGCAACCATCTGTATAATTCTCCCAGTTTTAAAAAAAATGATGAATATCGATTAATCGATACCATAATTGGGGCAAGCCTTCTGTGAACTTTCTAGCCGCGATTTTACCAAAGAATAAATTCAGGTGCACCATGATCAAGGTGTGTTTTGTAGACATGATATGAGACCCTTTGAGAAATATGGTAACACTTTAAAGCACGCTAGAAGTACCAGCCCGTGCATTGACCCATTTTCTCAATGAAAACGTAATACCTCCCGAGCAGACGACCGTTGGAATTTAGCGGCAAAAACAAACCACTTCTTACATGCGCACTGCGCAGGTGCGATAAAAAACAACAGTGACTCGTTAACATTCGCTTTGTCAGCAGCAGCACATGGATCTCACCAACGCTACGGAACAGACATTCTCTCTTGCAAAATTACAGAGATTCCTACATTTTAAATAGAATTACAAACTGTGCTATTCTGCAACATTTGAAGTAAACGAAGGAGCTATGTCATGGTGTGTTTTCAGAGGAAAGTATGCCTTATTTGTGCCTGGAATGTTACGCTGAAAACGGGGAAAGGAAAGTTGCCGTTTGACACTACTGTTGCCGCTATGTATGCATTCGCCATTACGGTACCGGTATCAAAAACTTCAAGTTCTTCACTGGCAATAGAAGGTTGTGGTTATGTGGATATGATACTGTGGAAACTGGGTGAATGTTTTTGGAAATCACTCTACTCTGGGCAAGAACACCTTCAACTAGTTGTCTGGTGAGTGGCATAAAACTTTTCCCTTTTTTTAGTTCAAGCAGGAACCTACAGGTTGTGCATGATTTTTGTTAATATTGATGAATACCAATCCTGTATTCTACCTTATATTATAAGCGTGTTCACATTTTTGAATGCCATAAAACACAAGAAAGACGTGGTCTGTTTTGGACTTTTCCTTTTTATTTTATTTTATTATTTTTTTACACGTTTTATTAATTTTGTTTAATATTCTATATTTTAGTAACAAATTCAAATACTCATTAGAGTTAACTTTTTTACCCTGGACGAGAAGCTAATTTTTGTAGCGTAAGTTACTCAAATTATGTATTTTAAATAAAGGAATTTCTTATGACCAAATATATTTACTAATTCGTGAACATGAACGGCAAGTAATCGTACGGCAAGTAATCGAATAGAATGGTTAAAGTATATCAACTTGTAGACAATACCAAGTTTTATTATTTGTAAAAAGAAAATGAAATGTATTTATATATTTATTAATTTATGTATTCCTTCCTTTATCCGAGGTTTCTTCTTTTCTGTAAAGTTACTTTAATAGTGGTCATATATTTTCCGGCAATTTTAATGAAATTTTCCCATATACTAGTGAAACATATCGTTGTATAAGCTTCAATCCTGGTTGTAATAACTTTAACGGAACCCGGTCACACGCCCTCTCGGGCCCGTTTTCGTATTCATTGTCTCATTCTTGAATTTCTCGATGTCCTTAACCACTAAGTCCATGGACGGTCGATCGTGAGGCATCCTTCTACGACACCTCTCACTCAAGTCACGAATGAAAGATAACTTCTCCGTATTTTTGTCGGAGATAATACGAAATAGGTGTCCCAAACTGTAGATGTCGCTTTTGATACCCTGTTTGCAGACGCCCTCTATCACCTCTGGTGGTAAATGCGGGCAGTTTTTGTGGCACCACGACTTTCTTGAAGAGGTCCACATGAATTCAGGATATGGAAGGTCTGTCCGCGTGGCAAGTCCAAGGTCGATTACTTTTGCTCCCCATTTATTGGACTGATTGATGTCACACCATACCATAATGTTTCCATTGTGGAGGTCATTGTGAGACCATCCAGCATTATGTAAGGCAAGAAGTCCTCTTGACATGTCAAGACATATCTGGATCCAGTCCAAGGTCTCCAGGTTGGCAGGAGGGTTCGCCAGAATAGAGTTTAAGTTTTTCGATTTCTTAGCGACTGGATCTCCCACGAACTCGATGGCGAATGTTTCCTGATCAATTATGCCCAACACCTTGGGGAATTCTTTTAAATGTTGGACAGCCATCATGACTCTAATTTCTTGGACCATCTCTTCGTATGTCTCCATACTGTCCTTGACATTTTGAATTTTTTTGACAGCAACTAGAGTTCCATCTGATATCCTCCTCTTAAGTAGTACTTCTCCAAATACGCCCTTCCCAAGACAAACTGGGGTTCCTTGTCTCATCACGTCTTCTAACTCGCTCTCGTGAAGAACCGGGATAAATGAGGATTCTGCAGGTAGAGGGACAGCTGCGAAGACAAATGAGTCTATTTGGGCAGGAGGTGCTTTGGGATTCGAGGGTCCCTTCCTCTGAGCTTTGGTATTTATCTCCGGAGGAGTTTGGTTTTCGTTCCCCAGTTTCCTAGAAAAAAAGGGGGAAAAACAAAGAAAATAAAAAAATTGTATTTGTGTGTGTGTGTGTGTGTGTGTGTTTGTTTGTTTGTTGGGCTGTTGTTTGTTGTTTGTTTGTTTGTTTGTTTGTTTGTTTGTTGTTTGTTGGTTTATTGGGTTGTTTGTTGGGTTGTTGGGTTGTTTGTTTGTTTGTTTGTTTGTTTGTTTGTTTGTTTGTTTGTTTGTTTGTGGGGGGCAGGGTTTGAGGCACTTTCATCACTTACAGTACATTGTGGTTTTTTAGTTAAATTAAAAGGTGCTTTCCTCGATCGGATTGCTTTACTTTATTACTTATTTGTTTATTCATATTAATTTTTTTCATTTTCTTGAAAATAAAGGTTAGCTATTTTTGATTAATGCTTGAAAACTAGAATGTATTTCGGGGAAATTCATTCACTTCTGGCTGGATCTAAATCAATTTGTCAGTCTACCTTACAAAAACTTACCTTTTATTGTTAACTTTCGGTGGTCGTGGTGAAAGGTTTGCGGCAGGTGTTGGTGGTACGCATGCGGGGGTTGGAGTTCGGTGAGCTCTTGGTTGGGTTATCAAAGGAGTTGCAGCCGATGGAATGTGATGGAAAGTCGAAAGGAAACGTAGTTCGGCAGCAGCATTCGGTGGAAGGGTAGGAAGCAGGTTTGGTTGCATCATCCGTTGTGATTGACGTGGGACTGGCTGGCTTGGTCGAGGTGACTTGTCTTCTTTATATCCCATAGCTTGCAACCACGGTAACATAGAGCCAGTTTCGCCGCTAAGAAAAGTTGATGGACAATCCTTTAATAATTTTCATACGGCTATCTCAGAAGTTACAAAAGCGTTTTTTAAGTAATAATAAACTCTTCAGTGCATTTGTATCTATGATGTTTACATACTTTTTGTAGTTGTAAATATTTAATAACAGACTTCCTTGATTTGTTCTGTTTTGTTATGGAACTATTGGAATATGGTGCTTATGAAATGTCGTGTATGAAACAGAAATGAGTATTTCATGATGTTAATACTGTGGTACTTACCCGATTTCTAGCGGTTGTGCCATCATGGCGTCTATCCTTTCCATCACTCCCTGAAATGTTCTTCCTTGCGGCACATTTTCCTGAAACCAAACAAGGGAAGAGGCTTAGGCCTAACCGAAAAAGAGATCAACACAAAAGAATAATTTATCTATAAGGAGGTACATAAAGAAGAAGGAAGAATTAATTTGATTTGTCGGCCTACCTGTGCATGCATTGAACAACCTCCTTCACTCTGAGGTTGGGATGTCGCGACTTTACCCTCACACGATAAGGAGCCACTTGGATCATCAAGTGCAGATACAGAAGCAGCATTCCCTAGATAACTTTCATCTATGTGGGAGGTTGGAGATGTACCGTCAGCCTCTGCAGTTGTTGAAGGGATGTTCAAACTCCCCTCAAGAAATACTGGTCCAGAGCTTTCTTGATGGGTACCGTTCTCCGATGAGGAGGGAACATAAGAGGAACCCTGCGGTGGGGTTTGAAGTTGATTTGTTGCCTCACCAGTTGATTTCTGCTCTGCGTCTCTCAGAGCTTGCATCCAAAGTGTCTCATTTTCACTACGTTAAAGATGTGATATTTTTTAAAATTACAGTCGCACAAGTGAAAGTATTATATTCTTTTAGTCATCGAACATTGCGCACTGCAGAATTTAATGAATATAGAATTGCACTGAGCCATCTGGAATGTAATACTGGTATCATCAATCAGTGCCAATTTATAAACATACCTGAATGGTTGGGTGTTTATCATTTGAACTATCTCCAAGACGTCGTTGACTGTCTCATCATCCTTTCCTTCGTGAAACGGAATGGAGTTTGCATCTTGTGATGAAGCCGAATGAGCCACGTCTTCGTCTTCCCCGGTGACGTCCACGTCAAGCTCTTCCTGGTAAGGTGATGTTAATGACTGCCGATTGTTACCAACACCGGAGGAGGATTTGTCACCCTCATCTTTTGTAGCTGATGTGGAAAGTTGAATATCCGGATTGTTGATATAGCCAAGGCGCACTCGAGAGCAGTAAGCGTCTTGGTAAATCTGCTGCCTCAATTTATCCATTATCGAAACTCGCTCTTTATGCTCATGTGTTGATCCTCTCAACCTTCAAGAGAGACATAAATGAGTAATTTTATATGCAATTTAAGTCACAGGCTGTATATTAACCTGTCATTAATTGCAAGTGCGGTTCGTATTTTTTTGTGTTTATGTTTCACTATAAATATTTGTATCAAGAAGATTTTTTTTTTTCAATAAAAATTCGTCAAATTTTATATATTTTTTTAACTTAGATTTTCTGAGAGGATGGGTACAATTACCTATAAAGCATCCTGGTGGTTGTTGACTTTTCGGGCTCATCTGGGATGTGCCATTTTGGCAGAATGGGTGGGGATTCTTTGTTGGTATTGTCCACCAACTGACCAGGCGGGGTTGTTGCCCACAATGCCCAATATAACTCTCTGTTGATTAGATAGACTCTTGTTTAGTTTCAAACTTCGCTAAGGACAGTGCCTTTGTAAAAAATACAAACTCTTACAAAATATTGGTACAATCTCTCTCTGTTAAAATCGTTTGCATTTTTACTGTATGCAGTCAGATTATTCTTTAAAAAAGTAAAAAATCATTATGATGACTTAAGAGCAACTACGGTATGTAAGCCATTTTGGTATTTGAAACTCATATTATGGATTAGATTTCATCATGAACAAATAAAAAGAAGTGAAGTGGAGACTATATCAAAATACACTTACCGGTAATTCACCGAGGCAAGCATCTCAATTGCTTTAAGCATCGAAATCATTGTTGCTAGAAATATCTCGTACTGAGTCAAATCTCCGTAGAAATTCTCTTTGGTAACATTCGAAAATGTATCGCCAAAAAAATCCTTGTGTACCGCACGAACGCTAAACAAGAACAGAGTTACTTCTGGTATGTTTTGTGTTTATGTATCTCAGAAACGTGCGCACGTGGGAACGGTTTGTTTCGAACGGGCGCGCGCAAAACTCAGTCTGTGTCGTCACAATATATTTCATTGTTATGTCACTTAATATTGTATGCGCTGGCCATGCATCACGCGCGATGCCTTGTATGCAAATAATGTTCGATATCTATGGTTTCATTGTTGACTTTTTAAAAGATTGTGTCACAACAAAGATGCCACAAGTTTCGCGCATGTTTTGGGGAACCCTGTACATTGATACTGGTTAGTGTGTGAAGGGAGCAAAATCGCGCGCTTTTACAGGGTCAAAACAATCTAATTTATAACTGGAAATATTTGTGATAACACCCCGTTCGATCTATCCCCGATCTCCTTGGCTTCTGCATCGACACCTTATCTCAACATTATTATAAAGCAACGATTAAAAAATATTAATTTAAAAAAGGTGATGGGGACACCTACAGTTCAGGTTTTTAGCACCGATAGTCTGATAAGAGCGGGTGATTGGGGCAAACAAATTCACCGCCCAGTTGCATTGCTGATCTACACCTTCTATACCACATATCTGATTATAACTGTCAACAACAGATTTAGTCAACCTGAAACGGCCTTGTAAAGTTTCTACTGAAAGTTGGGCATTACCGCTGTGATATCTTGGCAAATATTTGATGACGGAACTTTGTTTATACTGAGATTATCCATTACAAAATGAAATCCAAACCTCAAATAAAATCTCACAACCAGTCACAACCAGTCAGACTTAATTACGTGTACCTTACTATTTGAGACATCGACCCCCCGGAGAGGATCAATATGTTGGGATTACTAGTTGTTATAATAGGTGGGTTCAAGCATGATGGTTCAAGGGACATCATAGTTTTGCCCAATGTCACACCTGGGAATAATCTCGCCAAAATCTGGGCTTATAAAAGCTTGCACCAGCTTCGTATAGTGCCTATATGAAATTTGCAGCGAATGAAACGGAACCAGTTGACTTCGACTCTCCATACAAGAACGTTATCTAGTGTCGCGATAATCAGCTGAAAAATGAAGAGTGGTGCGACCGTAGTTCTCGGCCTGGTCCTTGCCGGACTAGTGTCGTGTTGTCAGGCACAGGTGTTCTCGTGGGGAAGGTGTCCCAGAGTGGAAGTAAAGAATGACTTCAACACAATGGAGTATTTCGGTAAAAGAATAATTTGCTATCTTTTAAATTATGTCATTGTTAATAATATGATATCATAACATTTTTCATAAAGGAAAAACTTGTTCCTACCAGCCTCGGTTTTGTAGCATATAGGCCTAGATTTAGATTTTAAAAATAGCCGATGAGCTTAATGTTATATCAATCGTTATAGACAACGACAGTAAACTTACTTGGAGTACACATTGTAGATTACAACGTTTTACTCCAAGTAGAACACATCACACCAATACTTCAAAGCCTTCACTGGTTGCCAGTTCAGTACCAGATTCAGTTCAAACTTCTTCTAATTACTTACAAGGCCATCACTGGATTTGCTCCCCAATACATCACCGATCTTAAACCACGTCAGTCATCTTCTCGCAACCTACTAATAAACTTTTTCTCTAGGTTCCTAAGTGGAAACTCAAGTCATACGACCGCCGTGCTTTTTCCAGTGCAGCACCGATACTATGGAACGATCTCCCAATGGACATCAAAACTTTGCCAAATATAAACATTTTCAAGAAGAGATTGAAAACACATTTGTACTGAAAAGCAGAACTTTTTCTTTGTCAAATCGCCTTTGAACATACCGTACTCTATTGATGCTTGCGCTATATTACATTATTTTGATTGATTGATTGATTGAAGTTAGACCATAATTATGACATGCAAGGGTAGTCGGTGGCTACATGAGGGGTGGGATTTCAAGATTTGGTCACAGATATTGTCTAAAACAAAACAAAATTATAGACAACTAAATTAACTCTGACCCGTTGTTCTATACATATTCTTGCCCAGACCTTGAAAATAAATATGTTTTGGGGCAATTAATGAGTTGCATTATACATGGTGTTGTTTCTTTAAGCTGACCTTATTCAAACGTCCTAGACAAAAACATGGTTTTTAAGTAAAAACAACCATAAGAATTTCACATATTAAATCTGGAGGTTGAATATTTTGTTCCACAGGCAGATGGTATGAGATCCTTCGCTTCGAGAATACCGCATTCGAGGAGGGCTTTAGCTGTATTCGGGCCGACTATTCACAAGAAGATGACGGCCGAATTGGGGTAGTGAACGCCGCTATAGACAGTACCGGCCAGCCGACTTCGGTCGAGGGATACGGTTACGCTCCGAATCCCGAAGTACCAGCCAAGCTAAAAGTCAAACTCGGTAAGCATTTAAACGAATATTTGCGTAAGGATAAGGTAAACGGGATGAGGTAAACTGATCTTGTTTGAAAAGATTATACTTAAAGCCTCGAAATAATTCTTTAGAAACAACTTCTTCTTGTGACGACAGTTTCTTTTGCGCAAGACAAGACACTTTTACTGAGCATGTGATCAGCGCGTGATTGTGAGTGAGATGATTAAGACATTAAGTAAATGTCAGCCGGTTTCTAAAAAAAAAAGAACAGTCATCTTTTTATTTAACCATGAAGAAAACCATCTATCTTTCCTCGCACATTTTAAAGGGACATCATTGGCTTTGGAAGATTAATGTATTCTGATCATCTAGTTTTCACTAAAAACTGCTTCGCTTTCTCCACGATACAAACAACCTGTAAATGTCATCCGATTTGTTGGTAGATAATAATTTTTGTTAGGGATTTTGTGCGAGGTCATATAATAATTATAGGCAATACGTAATACAAGTAAAAACATTTTGCTTTTGCATCGGGGATAAAAAGTATTATTTGTGATTTTTCACCCCTGCACCGATGTGTGTAAAGCACTATAATATACTCAGTACTTTCCCGAGTCCTGTTAAAAGAATTCACAGGCATTTTCCGCGGGTGGGCTTCGAAGTCAGTTACTGTTAGCGAAATGTCGAACATTTTTATTTAATTTCTTCCAACAGGAGAGTCGTTCTTTGCTGGTGATTACTGGGTCCTCGACACTGACTATGACACCTTCTCCATGGTGCACTCCTGCAGTGGGCTCTTGTTCTTCAACTTCCAGTTCAACTGGCTTCTCAGCCGAGTCCAGAACCTCGAGACTGAGGCTGTGGGAGACGCCTTGAGAAAGTTTGAAGACGCTGGGATTGATGTCTCTCGTTTCATCAGGGCCAACCAGACAGGATGCCCCGACTTCTAGATTCAGTTCAAATCAATTGAATTTAAAACCCAAAGTTCATGTCCATCCATTTGAATTAAAGATTTTGATCAAAACAACTGCTTAATGAATACGTATTAACAGTGAAATGAAAAATATTATTAAAAAATGAGTTTTTATGAGCGACAAACCTAGATCAGAGGGCTATATTGAACAAGTTAGAATTTAGATGTGATGTTTGCACTAGTATCATGAAACAAATTATTTGTGGGTAAAAAATTAACGAGATTAGGCCTATAGTTCCATGGAGGGTTTTAACGATGAAAATTTACATTATAAAATCACACTATTGGATAGTTTGACATGTTGATTTAGTGAAGTAAAATAAATCACCTACAGTTCGAATGGTGAAAGTGATTTGGTAACATAATTATTCTCTGAAAAAAAACTTATTGTCCTAAGATACTCTGAGATGTTCCGAAAATATCAACCATGAAACAGTTCAAATCTGTCCTATATAGCTGTAATTATACTGAACGATGTAACAATACATTTTCAAACTCATATGTAGCGGTTATACCATTGTGTTTTTTTTTCTGGTCAATTATTTCTGCTTGCGACGTCATATCGGGCTGATATAATCAATATTATAATGTACATGTATACGTCCTGCGGTGTGCCTACTTTTTAAAAAATAAATAGACGCAACATACTCGAGTTTCCACAGTGTCTTAGTCCATTCGTCTTTATAGCTGAAATTTCCGGCAAATACCACGGCCGGCCCGTCTGCACTTATTCCAAGAGAGGCTGAAAGGCAGAGACGCAATTGTGTTCAATGACGTCCGTGTTCAAAATTGATATCGGTCTCTGAAAAATGAAATTCTTATAAAATGTTGAAATATTCAGTGATGACGTTTTATCTCTCAGGAATGTTGTTACCATTACTTGACGTTCAAATTGAATTGAAAACCGTTTTACTTTGCAATTAAAGAGTTTTCCGAATTTGCCTTAGTTAATCGCTGTTTTGTTCAATTGAACCTTCCTATTCCTGTAGCCAGGATTTTTTCGGGAGGGGGGGGGGGCGGCACAAGGAGGGCACTGCTTTTCAGTGGGGGCCCAAGAACCATGTTTATTTTTAATGAATTACATGTATCTGGATTTTTTCATGGGGGCACCTGTGGGGCACTGAGAATTTGGGGGGGGGGGGACTTGCCCCCATGCTCCCCCCGTGGCTACCGCAACTTATACAAGTTGTACAAGTTACACACACTGATTTTAACATACCAGGTCAAGAGTGCACTCGTTTATTTTCAATAGGCCTTACCCGTACTTAAAAAGATTTTTTTTTTCATTTCTACTTGTGTACTGCAGTCTGTACAGCCATTTTATCACAGGATCAATTTACTGGACAAATCACCAGGAAAAGAAGGAAGAGCGGGCAGTTTGTCTGTTATATACCGTACGATGATACTAGCTCCTGAGAATGGTCTGAACTATGCGCGAACTCTCCGTAACTTAAGACGGCACGTGTCAGTTTTTGATAAACTATTTCATTCCAAAAGCAACCGACCAAATGAAACATGTTTTGAATGAACACCGGGGGACCATCACTATCTCAAACTAACCAACGGTCGATGGCTTGAACCACATATTATGTTTAGCATTCTCTTGATGAACAGCCGAAAAGGTGCAGCCCGAAACTGAAAGAGCAAGTATCATTTCATGACAAACCAAACACATGGAAGGCATTCAAAGCATCCGGAAAAAAGGTACATTTTAAATCAGCTTTGCAAAAGGTGATCGAAATACGAACCGATCGAGAAGAGTACAGTTTACTTAAAATTGTCCCATGTTGTTTCCCAAGTGACCAATAGGATTCACTGTTTAAAGTGACACCAAACATTTTATTCCATACTTTCCTGAAATCCACACGAAAATGATTGAGTGCAGAACAGTTGTCCATACATGACACCAAAACAATCATAAGTATACATTGAATAGTACTAAGGTCAAAATATGGTTTATGTGCTAAGTTGCAGCATGTTGACAAAGTCGTGTTAGTAAACAATACCTGTGGGTAAAGGTGACAAAATGACAATACAAAAATAACTTTTCAATAGGTTACCACAATTTTAATCACCTTGCCCCAACGAGATTTTTAAAAATCACAAAAAAAACCTCCAAAAGAAATTATGTATTCCCCCTCCCCCTTCCCTGCCCAAATAAAAATGTCTAGATACACCATTGATAATACTCCTTGTCCCTTTGTTTCTTTTTCTGTACTCATACAACAGATTGTGCAAGTCTTGAGCATATTCCAGTGTTAAAGCATACAAGTTGCCTTCCCTCACACATTGGTGCAATATCTCAGGTTTCCATGACTGTTTAAATACACGTAAGATTTGCACAGTCTATTATTAACATGTAATTCAACTTTCAAGAAAAAAGAAAATGTCCCTGCACATTCTCATCACAAAGTACTAGTACACAGTACTGATTCTAGCAGGAAACACCTTGTTCTTGTAAAACTAAAACATACAAAAATATATTGGAAATTAGAAAAGAAAAACACCCTGTTCAGACTGGCACTCTAGAGTCGCGCCCAACCAAATTATTGAGGTAAGTATATGAAAAGTTTGACGGCTAAAACAGGAGTGACGAGACGCGCCAGAAGTCGAAAGATCTACTGTTGCAGTCGTTTGGTATGACTCTGGAGCGTCTTGGTTTCAGACGTCGATCTTGTCATGAGCCGAACCTAATACAAATTTATGTTAATGTATGGTAGTTAAGGAAAATGACCTTTAGCATCCCACATTTCACCGGGGCGGCCAACGGGAAGCGCGAAAAGTAAAAATTCAATTTGTATTCTTATCTTCAGTTAATATGTTAAGTTCGCCAGTCTGAAACCAAAGTCTACTTCGGTTGACCTAGAGTAGCTCCTATTCTATTTGGTTCGATGCGACTCTGGAGTACCGGTCTGAACTGAGATGCCTTAAAACAAAAAGGACAGTGTATCTCTAATTTCTGTTCATGACCAAATCCATGATAAGAATTGTTAAAATTCCACGACTGTGATGCAGAAGTCGTTGTAGTCTTGCCAAGCACTCGACTGTCACAGAAGTTGTTTGACATATAGTTCTTCCTGGACCACTTCTACAACCAGTATCATTTATATTACTTGACCAACTGCAAGTTTTCTTTAATCAATAATCCAGTTTCCTCCTCGGGGATTTTTTTGCTACTCTTTTGACTGACCACTGATGATGTTTTTAAAAAGGTGACTTATCATGGCCAAGCGGTCAAGCTCAATAGACTCAAACTCTGGTGTTTCTGATCAGCAGAATGTGGGTTCAAGTCCCGCTGTTGACACTTGTGTCCTTAAGCAAGACACTTAACCATTATCAGAAAGGCAAAGAAGGCGGTAGGTCCCGTGTGTTGTGTAATGCGCGTACAAGAACACAGTTATACTAACCGCTAAGAGAAGGGGTTTGCCCCGGTGTTTCTGGCAGTGGCTGCTGAATGCGCTGCAGCACCTTGTAAATCCTAAAAAGGTGCTACATAAATGGGTCTCATAACTCAAAAACTTCAAACACCTGTCTTCAAAAATATTAACAAGCACCTTGAGTACCCAATTGTTGGTAAAAACAAGCGCTGTATGACAATTGAAGTATTTCCTTTCCTTGACCATTTTAAAATAGCAGTACAGTCATACAATCCAGTCCTGTATTGAGCAATGAAACTGTTTTTACTGTTGTAGCCACTTCCCACCAGTTACGGTCTGCATGTAACCAGCCACTGTCCACAGGTCATTAGCCACTTTCTACACATCACTTGCCAATGAGAACAGGTCACAAGCCACTTTTCCCAAGTTGTGTTTAACACTGGCCACTGTCTGCACATCACTAGCAACTGAGAACAGGACACAAGCCACTTTTCGCAAGCTGTGGTTCACAGTTCACAAGCCACTGTCTACAGATGAGGTCAACAGCCACCTATACAGGCCACAAGCCACTGTTTACTGCCCGAAAGGCAACAGTCACCAACTGCTGTTCGAAGGTCAAAAGCTGCTGGCTGTAGGTCTTTAGTCACAAGGCAGTGGTCATCGACTACTGACCACTAGAGTACTTTCAATATGAGGGTTTTACTGCCGCACATCTGCTACTTGACACTGATGCTTATTATTTTGATTTCATCCACTGGTTTGTCGGTCTTTGGACTTGTCTTGACCTCGCTGACCTTCTGAGTGACCTCCATCCCTTTGATGACGCGGCCAAAAACTGTGTGCTTGTTGTCCAGCCAAGGCTAGTGAATGAAAGATCAGAAATAACTTTTACATTTTTCAGGAATATCGTGTACTATTTTTTCATTTTTGTCGTCTGAGTGTAGGAATGTCTGCTCAGCAACATTATGTAAACAAGTAGCACCATTTTTAATAGATGTTAAGTAGCTCCATCAAATTGATTTTTCAAGATGACTTTGTCGTGAATGCCAACTGTTCCACTGCATCTACAGTGTTTATCAGACATAAATCATCCATACATAAATCACTACATGGCTAAAAAAAGTTGCCAATTTACAGGCCGTATTCATTATTTAAAAGAAAATGTATAAATATATTGCTATAATTGAAAAGTTATGTTTACTTACACATGGTACGACTGTGATAAAGAACTGAGATCCATTTGTACCGGGCCCTGCATTGGCCATGCTGAGGGTGTATGGCCTGTCGTGTTTTAACCTTGGGTGAAACTCATCTTCAAACTCACCTCCCCAGATGGACTCTCCACCCGTTCCATTCCCTAACAAATGAGCAATAAATATCAACTAACCCATGTCCGCCTGGTCACAGTACATAAACACTTATCCTGTCTAAAGTCCATGTAGTGCTTATAGGAAGACTTTTGGGGACACTAGGTGGCAGCAGACTTACCTAGTAAATCCATTGTTCTCAGAATGTTCATGCTCAGAACAACGTAATTAATGGAAATTTACCTGGTAATTCTACTGCCGCCTGGTGTCCCAAGGTCTCCCATTATTGCATTACAATAAACATTTAGTATTTACTGCTTTTTAAATAAACATACAAAAAAACTGTATACTGTTGGAAAGAGAGCACATAGTTCCCTTTAATGTGATATATTTTGCCATGTTTCCCATCTCATATCACCAGTAGTGAGGGAACCAAAAAAAGACAAACTTCTTGTTCATCTATGATTTTTCCCATAGTTTGGCGCTAACGAGCGTTTGTGTGATCCCAGAGTTAGGCAGATATGGGTAAAGATTTGGTAACAAGAAACACCTGTTCTGCAAAATTAATATTCAACAACTGTGTACAGAGAAAGTAGACCAAACGTTTTATTGTTACAATCATACAATGGTTTACAGTACAGCAACAACAGGTCATTTACTTGATTTACAGATTCGCCGTTTTATTTCTTATTTATTTTAATTTGTCTATTATTTTGGAAGGATGCATTTTGAAACTTGACTTTTCAAGAGATACCTAGAGGATCTCCCATCTGGACCATGAACCCTTTGATGACTCGATGAATCAGGTGACCGTTGTAGTAGCCGTTCCGACTATGCACACAGAAGTTCTCAACTGTCTTCGGACACCTGTTTGATCAGAAGATTTAGAAGATAGAATTAGCTTTTGCGAACTGCTTCCCAACCAAAAGGACTTGTGGTATAAATGCACAAACAACGTTAATGGCCTCACGTTTTGACCCTGGCAGAGTCCTTTTTAAGCCGTTGAGAAAGGCTCTGCTAGTGTCAAAAAGTGAGGCCATTGAAACAAATTTGCATCAACAGATTTAATCAGAGTAACAACGGAGAACTATTTCTTTATCATATCCCACTGTTCTTGTAGAGCCAAGATGAATGTGAGATTCTGCAAGATTAGAGGGACTACTTGGTCTGAAGTCCTTGTAGTCACAGTTTTGAGCCTCAACCCTACCCAAACAATGATTTCTCCCTTACCTGCTGGGCAACCAGAGAAACAAGTTTGTCAAGCACTCAGCATTCTTGATTAGAGATTGATTGTACACAGGGCTTGTGACTAAACTGAGCAATAGATGAGAAGCAGATGAAATTTACTGGACTTACTCTGCAGGAAATAACTGTACTGTGATATCTCCCATTGATGTGTGTATGCAGGCCTGATTGGATAGCTGCTGGGAAACTGAACCCTGCCATTGTAAAAATAAATCATGAGAAACCATTTAAAAAAGAATCAGTTATATTATTTTGGGTTTACCCAACACCAGTGTGTTAAGTATTGTGTACTCGATGCTTTCAAGTCCTGCGGGGGAAACAAATTCAACAGGTATACTAGTAGTGAGATTCAAACCTAAGACGTAAGCAATCTAGAGCAGATGTCGGGGCGTGTCGTGGATAAGAACACCGGACTCAAGCTCTGGTGTTTCTGATCAGCGGAGTGTGGGTTTGAGTCCTAGTCATGACAGTTGTGTCCTTAAGCAAGACACTTAAACATTATTGCTGCGTCCTTCGGATGGGATGTAAAGCCGTAGGTCCTGTGTGTTGTGTAATACACATAAAAGAACCCAGTGTGCTTATCGCAAAGAGAAGAGGTTCACCCCGGTGTTCCTGGTTTGATCAGCTGCAGATTGCGCCACAGCACCTTGTAAACCATTACATGGTGCTATGTAAAGGAACAGGTCTCATACTTCAAAACATAACTCCGCATACCTTGCAGGTAAACATACTAAGTGCTTTGAGACGCCCATCGGGTGTGATAAAGCGCTATATAAGAACTGCCTATTATTATTAACCACTAGACTGCCGATTCTGCCCGAATAAGTTGTTAAGATGAAGGTTATTAAAGATTATGAATAAGTTATTTGCCATACCTGTGTTGCAGCCATTTGTTCCTCTTTGGAAGGCTTCTCATTGAAGACGTCACGCTCAGCATCAGCACTAATAGAAACATGTTAACATTGAAAATTTGATTAATTTTTGTACTTCTTGTTTGGCCTTAAAAAAAGTTAAAAATCTTTGTTGCTAGTTTACAGAAAGAGGCATGAGATTAGTTTAATATTGACAATTTATTTTGGTTATTTAGAGTAAGATTTTGGAATAATCATGAAGGACTTTAAGGAAGTAACAAGTTCAACTTCTTTTTTGGTAAAAAGTTATTTTGGTCATTTTGGTAAAGGGTGTAATATTGTAGAAATCAATCGAAACGACAAACCTTTTTGCATCATCTGGTTCATGCATCGTGAACAAGTAAAATCTGTTTTTCTTAAAGGCAGTGCAGACAAGTGTGGGGTCTGAAGTCATTTTCATTAGGGCTGGGTTTTCTGATGCCTGCATTTCAACAGAGAGGGCAGCCTTGCTTGGTTTCTTACACCCCTGGTATAGAGCGAGTTGCATGAACCGAATGTTCTCAGGCTGTTTGTAAAAAAGTAGAAAAAAGGCGGGGTAAATTTTGATACAGTATGTTATCACGACTTCTTGTAAAAGAAGTTGAGGAACTGAGCGGACAATTTTCAGCAATATTTTCTTTTCATATCAAATGAGAACATCATTTAGAAACTCTGTTTTATTCATGATGGTCTAACAACTATTCTTCAAAAACAGTACTGTATTTTAATCTAATGCTAAGTTTTAAAAATAATGTAATTCTTGTTTTATTTTTCAGCTTTAATCCTTCTTGCCGAAAAAGGATGGAGTATCTCATGTGACAGTGAGCTGATAAAGTTATGGTAAGTTTGTTTTCCTTTTCATATGTCAGGTCATTCAAACACCATACTAAAGTTGGTCTAACTCAACTTAGACCGGTTCTGATTTAACTCTTTTGCATCTGAACGGAAAACAAGTTGGACCAGAACAGGTCTAAACTTAGACCGTCCAGCGGGATGGTCCAAGTCTAAACCACTTCTGGTTTATCTTTTAACACGGCGTGTGGACAGAATCACATCCGGTTTTAAATGTAAAGCGCATTGAGACATTATTGTGAAATGCCCTATATAAGAACTGGTTATTATTATTATTGTTTTAAGTCTACCCCGGTGACTGTTGGCCACTGATCCCTATAGACCGTTCCGGCTTTGGCAACAAGACCCACCCACACACATTAGTTTGTGTATGTGTGACCGAGTTTGACCGAGGTCACATGACCAAAAGGTGTGATCCAATTGGTCAATGGGCACAGTTTGATTGACAGGCCGGAACGGTCTATTATATTGACTAGAGATCAGTGCTGTTAACCTGTAAATCGGATGTTGTATATTGGGTCATGATGCTGTGTTGACCTCTTAAAACCAAAGATAAACCGTGTGTGGTTAAACATTTAGACTGTCTGAACGCAAGGTTTCATTTTTTTACGACAGCTTCCAGGCTGCTCGTAAGAGTTTAGTACTGTGTCTAAATGTACCCTGAGAAGGGGCGAAATGTGTCCATTCATTTTGTTCAGGGAAGTACTTGACATTGACATTGTTTTAATACTCACCTTTCCTAAGATTCTTGAGCATTTGTTCGTGTGTAGATTAAGCACTTTGATACCCAGCATTGTAGAATACAGAACAAAGTTACCACTTTCATCGAACACTGAAACACAAAACAAATTTCAAAACAGTTATTCGGGGAAAAAAAAATCTTTTTATAAACCTTTAATGTAGCCACAGCCAAATCATAAAACATTATGATATCATAAGCTTTTCCTTTTTTCAAAATTGAAATCACAAAATCAGAGAAACAAGGGTGGAAAAAATGCATAAAGTTGTATGCAAATCCTTTGTTTGAATCATTAGCACTCCACACTAATGATGTCCCTTTTGCTTAAAAGTACCCGGATGTCAGACAATCAATCCACCGCTCTCGCGATCACCACCATTGCACCAGACCATACAGTATACAGTGAGTACTGTGTGTACAATCAACGTAGGCGTCCGTCAGTGAAATTTGACATGTTGTCTGAGATCCAAGTACTTGCATGACCTATTTGTAGCATTAGTACAGAGTGCTATTCTTTGCCAGTAGAAAATGTAAAAATATATATCAACATTTACATCAAACTTTTAAAGGGCCCATGAAGAGGTTTTTTGTCACGGAACATTTTTGTGGCTTAATATATGGTTTGAAATTAACAAAACATGACTATTTTGATGTGTCTGTTATGCGTTAATACACTTTAATTGAGCCCCAAAAATGTGTGCCATCTGATTGCGCAATGATCCATGACGTAGACTGTGGTAAAACATTTCGAAGACGGCTCTGGTGCCGAGTGGTCAACAATGCATTGTATGTTATTGTCACTCACATGGCCCTTGTCAGCCATTCCACTGTCTACGGCACAGATTTTATGTTAATGAGGAAGGGTGGGCGGAGCACGGCAACCCCCTAATTTTAGAAATCGTTATTTCTATGATTAATACGCATAATAAAAATGTGAAAAAAGTAAAGATTTTTTTTTAACCAATAAAAAAAATAATTCATGGGACCTTTAACTAAGAAGGTAAATTTGAAATTCAAGATATTTCTTGACTTTTGGATGGATAACACTTGCCTATATTTGGCAGTGAGAATGCATCTGATTTCTGCAAGTCCCTCTCCGCGGCCATCCGTCGCCCAAACTCCATGTCTGGTAGCTGCTGCCTCATCTGCTGCAGCTCACTAAATGTCTGGAGTGACTCGTCAAAAACTCGCGTGAGTTTCCCGGTTAAAAATTTGAAGACTCTCACCTTAAACATGACAAATTAATCATATATGGCTGTAACTAAATTAGTGATCATTGATCATTGATCATAAGTGACAATTTAGCTTTGTAAAAAAACCACTGTACCAAAAGGTTCTAGTGAACAATTTGTTTTATATTGAGCAGGGGCCAGTTTCATAGAGCTGCTTAAGCACAAAAAGTAGCTAAGCACAACCAAATTATACTTACCAGAATAAAGTTACCAGCCAAACTACTATGCCGCATACACAATTTGTGACGGGTATCCTGCTCATTTCTCCTTAGCTGAACATTTTTAAGCAATATTTTAAGCAATAAATAATCTGGTTGTCTGAGTGACTTTTGTAACTAAAAAGGCTGAGATTTGTTGCTAAAGCAAATCCCAACTAATCAAGTCACTAAACTTACTGATTACTGTTGTCAGTGTAATGTGAGCAATTAAACTGGACACATTACAACATTTTCATGCTTGGGTTTCCGTTACCTTTCTGTCTTTAGCCAGAACAGCAAACACTTTACCACTGGGTGAAAATGCCATGCCCATTGGGACTGTCTTGCACTGTCAAAAAAAGGGAAGGGGACAAAAACACTCGATGATTATTGAAAAGATCACATTCTTTGTTTTAGGTGGTTTCACTGTGGGGATAATAATAATAATAATAATAATAATAATAATAATATTAATAATAGCAAAATTATAAGGCACACATATCCGTCCTAAGAGTGCTCAAGGCGCCTACAACAATACAATACAAAATATCTATACCAAAGCTAACAAATATATGCATTGAAAAATGACAATGAAAAATGCAGTTACAGTGAGCGAAAAAAGGCTAAAGACATCAAATACGTTTTGAGTTAAGACTTAAAAGTACTTAAGGAACTAGATGTTGGAATGTGCAGCGGTAATGAATTCCACAAACGAGGAGCAGCTATTGCAAATGCCCTATCTCCCCGACTTCTTTTGGAACGAGGCTCAAAAAGTTTAGGGAATCTAGATGATCATAAACCAGGACGAGTGACTACGGGAGAGTAAATGAGGGAAGAAATATATCATGGGGCTAAGCCATTGAGGGTACGATAAGTTAACAGACAAATTTTGCAGGAGATCAGGTTTATAGAGAATCTATAGGAGTTAACCCTTAGGGTTAACCCTCCTACTCTTAGTACTATTTGCTAGAGAGTTATTAACTAACCATTTCAAACCATTCAATACACACGTTGTGTACAGTAGAACTGTACCGTGTACCGTGTAGATGCATTCAACACGTGATATATTGCAGGCTTGCATAGTATAGTGTTGTTCCAAACCATTTGGATGATTCTAATTGGTCAGAGAGTAGGAGGGCATAAAGGGTTTATGAGGGTAACTGAAAAGTGTCTCTACGGTTACCAAATATTAAAATGTAAACAATCATTGGCATGTAAAACTATGACATAACAATTTGCATCTCAAGTAATGAATTATGTGTATTTACCTTAACAAACTCATACAAGTCGGTGTCTGTCTTGTATTTGAAGGCAACTTGTATTGGGAACTTGTATTCTTTCTTGGGTCCAGTCCAGTATTCCACCATTCCTTGCTTGTCTACTGATACCATCACTTCATAAACTGGATTATACTAAAGAGAGAGAAACAATTTCAAACATTGGGTGGCAAAGAAGCAAGCTTTCCTCCACTGAGAGTTGTTGCCGATATACAATCCTTGATAGAACTCTTCTTTATCATAACTCAGTCCCGACTTCCTCTAAACCTCTTACCTTCATGAGAATAACGGGACAACTATGTAAGGAGCTGAGAGTATGAATGGCAATGTTACTTGACCGTCCATCGTAAATGTGGATGTTGCCTGACGTCTTCTCAGAACTGTACACATTGAATAAAAAAAATAATAAATAAACAAATACTTGTAATGGCATAAGACAAAACAAATTTTGTTATGGACATTTGCTGTTTATTATAAAAGAATACACAAAGTTGCACAGGGTTTCTTACATATACCAAACTGAGGCTGGAAGGGATATAATCTGGTCCCTTTTTAATACAAAAGAATCATCATACTTGGAGACTCGGAGCTTTACATGAACTAAATACTTACCAAGCTAAAGCACTAATAGCATCACCAGAACGAAACACCCACTCACAGCATCCCGGTCCATAGTCAATCTTCATCATGTTAATCATATCTGCAAAACAATCCCAGAATTTCTTTAGCAAAAGGGGATTACCTACTTCACCCAAGCATCAGAGGCAATAGACTTTTATCATGCTGCAACCCTCTTGGTCATGTTCCCTGTATCTAATAACAGTAATACCTACTAATATTCATTGTACAAAAAGGAACCAGACTATTTGCCCTTCCAGCCACGGTTTGGTTACATTGGTTTGAATGGAAGAAAATCAAGATGGCTGCACCATGATAAAGGTCTATTGCCTCTATGCTACTGGTCATTGGCTTGTTGACCCTTGAGACGTGTCATGACAAATGTTTAGTCCATCATAAAGATGCACTTTACTTCGGGGAAAATACCTTGCCCATAAAGGTATTTAAGGCATGTCTTAAGTACCCAAAAACCCAACAAAAATCTGTTTTTTTTTATGAATTCAATAGTGCAACCAAACATTGGTTGGCCCAGGAACAAGCATGCAAATTTCAGCAAAGCTTGTACTCACCAAAATTGACAACATCAAATATCTTTATTGCTTTGTCGTCAGCAACAGTAGAAAGTAATGCTCCATCGACACTCACTGATATACACTCTATTCTACCTTAAAATTGAAAAATAAAAAACGAAAACAACAATTTTATAGCCATTTATATATTATTGACAATTGAGAAGTATTTTCATATTAAAATCCCTATAGTTAAGAAATTGATTGAGCTTTACCCAAGTGATGTGCTACATTGTAAAAATGCTCTGTGGAAGTGATGTTTGTATAGACCCTACAATCTCGTTTTTACACTTACCAAGATGTGCTCTGAAATGCTTGACAAACTCGATACCTTGATCCTGTTTCTTCCAGAATTTCACATGTCCATCACAACTTGCCGTCACAATGTAATCTGTCCTGTAACAATTACAGAATAAAATGGGGGCTTAAAGTGACCGAATCTTGTGAACTGTTGTCATCCAGATTAGAACCAGTTGTCACAAATTATATTTGTTCAAGCAGTGTGCTCAGTTCATCTTTAGCCAATTTTATTTTCCACAGGCTATCCATTTCCAACCATGCAAGGTTTCATTAATTCTTAATTTTAGGATTATCTGGGGGTGGCTGTAATAATCGTTGCTCTCAGTGGCATTACTAAGGGGGGGGGGCACTAATTGATGTCCGTGCCCCCCCCCCCATTTGAAATCAAAATTACCAGAGTAACATGTTACATTTTATAAGCTATTATGTAGTCATTGCATTGTTTTTAAAACTATTTTTCTGTTATACCCGCACATGATGTATTTGTTTTTACCTCCACGTCAGATTATCTGACAAAAAATAGTAAATTAGATAACAAGAGCGCGGAAAAGGGGCTTGTTTTTAAAAGACAAATGCAAATGGAAACTAGTTTTAATTTAGCAGAAGTGCCCCACAAGAAAAAATGGTGCAGCCACTTGTGCTCCCCCCTCCTAAAATGTTATCCTAGTTTCATTGCTGGTAGCTCTTATCTTGGTCAAATCCCTTAGACCTAGGAACTACACAGACCACGTGTTAAAATGTGGCAACATTTGTCAATGTTTTTCTTCAATAGTTTAAATGTACCACTTGGGTACATGCCAATTTTAAACCTAATGGTTCGTCGTTACCCTCCAGTCTACGACAGCTGGAAGAATCAAGCGTTTTGATTATCACAACTAATCTGGGAGTAGCTTGATGGATGTATAAATAACAAGCATAAGGTGAACTTACTTACTGACCGCTACATGTGTCACAATATCCCTGTGCATGTAACTTTTCTCATACAGTTCAGCTGATGGAAGATTACTCAAGAAAATGTCTTCAAATTCAAGAACTGAAACATATTTAATTAAATAACACACCATTAAAAACAATTTTTTTGTTAATATCAATAAACTTAAGTTGAAATATTAGAATAGAGGTACTACTACTGGTCCCCATGGTTATGGATCTCACCCATTCTTCTGGTAAATGGGAATAAAAAGTGGTGATCAGAAATATGTGTTGATCGGTAACGGCTGACGGTTTGATAGTACTATTCTACTACTAAGTACTGACTACCTAGTTCAAGAACCAATATAAATATGTGTGATACAGCATAGCGATAGAAATGTAATTAGTACTTCATGAATACAGCAAGGTCAGCAAGGTCTGCAAGGTCAAGGTCACAAAAAAAGTCAACGTAGTTCGAACATTCTTGCATTGTTCTTGAAATCAATTCAGATCCCTTCCCACAATACTAAGATTAAGAAGCAGAATTTTAAAAATAGTTGACTAAGTATCGAAAAGTTAGTCAATATATATGTGTTTAATAATAATAGTAATAAGTAATGTTTCATTAACTGCTGGCAGTGCTGTATCGATTTATATACAAAAAAAACATTCTTCACTGATGCAATTTACCCTGATGGAGGTTTCAGGCCAGACTATTCCATTATTGGCTATACTGTATTATTAGATTTTGAAGAGGGTGTCTGGGTACTATGCGCAACTGAGTAATTAGTTGGCATGGACAGGTTCGTTTCTTACCTTTCCTTTTCTTGGGTTTAACTGCTTCAGCTGGCATTGGTCCTATCCACTCTTCATCTTCCCCTTCGTCTTCCTCAATTTGACGTTTTCCTCCTGAAACTTCCTTTGCTTTTGGTGATTCCATCTTGTGCCGATGATCCACAGACCACACATACCACACACTACGGTACCACACACCGCACTATTATTGTATTATCCTCGTTCTCATGGGCGCCGTGTCGTCCCATGCATTGAGTAACGTAATGATCAACGAAAAACTGCACTCTGAGATCATGAGATCGAGGTTGTTATTGTGCCCGATTTGGAATAACTTTTGGCCCATGTTTAACTGAATACCCGAATCAGAATAATTCCCAGTTTGTTTTTTGTCTGTTTTTGGCTTCACTTTTTATTTGTTTATTAAAAAGTGTTGTATTTCCCATTTATTTATTCATAAATTTATTTATTATAACTTTGTATTTGTTATTTTTTAAGGGGAAATAAAACCATTCAAGTAAGAAAACGTTCTGAACAATGAAAAACTTCAGATATTTTTTTATTGCAAAAAAGCGTTACTTCCATACATTATTCACTAGGTAATAGGCAAAGTCTACCATTAAAACATTAACGTAGCCTACATTTTTGTCTGCAAAAGTATTAAGGCTAAGTTACACTTATATGTAAAATTTAAGACATAACAACTAACACCTTTAACAAATGTAGCAAAAATAAAGCCAACAGCTAAACGAGCTATTAAAATTAATCTATAGAATTTATAATTCTGAGTAAACTTTCCAGAAAAGGCCCATAAGTGATGAGTGTTTTATTAAAAACTAGATCGTGCTTTGTAGTCGATTTTTAATGAGTAGTTTATTATAAAAGCTCTCCGCTGGAGCCTAAATAAATTGATGCGATCACTATAAAAAGAATAAGAACATAAATACTGTTTTGTTTAAAAGTACCCCGGTCACCCCTTTCACTATACCCCCTCTACAGTAGGTAGTACAGTCTAATATCAAATATGGATAATAATAAACAGCATAAACAAGATTAACAGTTCGCAACGGTTACAATAATGCGTGAGAGGAGGTTCCCCAAGTATAAGTATAGTTACTATACTTATATACCTAGGAAGTCTCCTTTAGTCTATCAATGGATAATAATAAACAGCATAAACAAGATTAACAGTTCGCAACGGTTACAATAATGCGTGAGAGGAGGTTCCCCAGGTATAAGTATAGTTACTATACTTATACCTAGGAAGTCTCCTTTAGTCTATCAATTATGGATAATAATAAACAGCATAAACAAGATTAACAGTTCGCAACGGTTACAATAATGCGTGAGAGGAGGTTCCCCAGGTATAAGTATAGTTACTATACTTATACCTAGGAAGTCTCCTTTATCCTATCAAATATGGATAATAATAAACAGCTAAACAAGATTAACAATTCGCAACGGTTACAAACTAGGTGAGAGGAGGCTTGTGCACCAGTGATTAGAGACGGCGTATTCCCAGTGGGTAAACTCTTGGATCAAAACCCTTGCTGAACAGATTGAACAGCTGAAGAAAATTCATGGAAACTTGAGGAACTATACATCTTTAATAAGAGTATTTTATTACAACTAAGCTAGCCTATATCTAAACTAGATCGAACAATAGGTTTTCCAGGTCATGTTCGGCAATAAAAAAGCAGTCTATTTTACTTTAATCCATTATTCGTATTGAAGCAATTTTACCTCTTCAGTGTGAAACTGTCATCAATTTCTCTTAGGCGTGCGAACTTATTTGGCATTTATATTCAATTATACTTACTAATAAGATGTTCTTGTCAGCATTCAATTTAGCAGAGTAGGCCTAGGCGCAAGTAGAGATTTCCTGCGAATTTGAATGTTGTTCGAGTAAATTATTAAATTAAATGGCTATCTGTTTTTAATCGCATGACGCAATTGCCGAAAATGACCGCTTAAGAAGCTATATTAAAGCCTAGTAACGGGCTGTCCGAATACTGGGTATTTTAGTTATTAATTAGATCTTATATTCGCTGCTGTGAGTATATGAAATTTATGCGATATAATACACTATTTGAATATCAATGATAGAAGTAGCCGGTGTCACCGAGGCAAGTTTTAAGGCTCACCGATTTAAATGACGCACAAACTTTTACTTACTCATACTTTATACGTATAGAAAAGTTTGTGCTTTACAATTCTCCTCAAAACAATATTTACCCATTATTGAAATCGTAGATCATCACGGGGTCACATAAATACTGTTTTGTTTAAAAGTATCCCAGTCACCCCTTTCACTATACCCCCTCACCAGTAGGAAGTACAGTCTAATATCAAATATGGATAATAATAAACAGCATAAACAAGATTAACAGTTCGCAACGGTTACAATAATGCGTGAGAGGAGGTTCCCCAGGTCTAAGTATAGTTACTATACTTATACCTAGGAAGTCTCCTTTAGTCTATCAAATATGGATAATAATAAACAGAATAAACAAGATTAACAGTTCGCAACGGTTACAATAATGCGTGAGAGGAGGTTCCCCAGGTATAAGTATAGTTACTATACTTATACCTAGGAAGTCTCCTTTAGTCTATCGAATATGGATAATAATAAACAGCATAAACAAGATTAACAGTTCGCAACGGTTACAATAATGCGTGAGAGGAGGTTCCCCAGGTATAAGTATATAGTTACTATACTTATACCTAGGAAGTCTCCTTTATCCTATCAAATATGGATAATAATAAACAGCTAAACAAGATTAACAATTCGCAACGGTTACAAAAATGGTGAGAGGAGGCTTGTGCACCAGTGATTAGAGACGGCGTATTCTCAGTGGGTAAACTCTTGGATCAAAATCCTTGCTGAACAGTTGAACAGCTGAAGAAAATTCGTGGAAACTTGAGGAACTACATCCAATAGCATGATGATGATTTTGAGCTACCTGGTGATGCCTGGAGTTGGTTTAAATCGAACAGACGAAGTTGTTTCTAGTTGTCATCTAACTCCGGTCTAATGACGCTGAAATTCTCATAATGAGGTTGCTGGAAAGCCATGTAGGTCTGCATTACAGATCATAAACCATTACAAAGCATTCAGCCGAAATGAAATAAAACAGCACAATAATGATGAAGTCTGATCTGATTCTTAGTATCCATCGGGGGGAAACGGTAAATGATGGCGAGAATAAACCGTGTTCAGACAGAAAAAAATAATAATTGCTCAATGAAACCATATTAGGCCTAAGCAGAACATTGCAGGAGACCAGTCACAAATGTACACATTCGGGCTGTAATGATGTAAGTGTGTGTCTCTACTTTTAATGCAAAAAAAATGTTAATGGCCTCACGTTTCGACCCTAGCAAAGAGTCTTTCTCAAAGGCTAAAACTTTTAACTGATATGTTTTTGTGAAATGTTTTAACTGCTCACATTGTTAATCTGGCTTTCGTTCATTCCGCTCAGGACCGTCACCAAGTCGGGGAATGAGGGTCGGTTGGTTGGATTTTCGCCCCAGCATCGGATCATCATGACGTATCTACAATGGCCAATACCGTCAAGGTATGACATTAATCACTGTAAATGTATACTTATGTATTATGTTTTACCACTTACAGTTCAATTTGATTTTTATCCGCTAAATCTTCACATATAATGCAACAAAAATATCAGTTGGCAAACACCTGAATTTAGTTACACAGCCTATGATTGTAGAATTAGATTTATATTATTATTATTTATTCGGCCATTGTCAAAAGCAACAGCATACAGATAGTACAAATGATAATTAGATTGAACAAAACGGAAATACATGTATATAAGTTGAATACAAGGTAACAAAAAGAGGAGGAGATTTAAGGGGTACGGGACAGATAAGGGATTGGGAGGAGGAAGGAAGAAGGGAGGGACAAGACTCTGGGATTGGAACAATCCATTCTAAGACAACCAGACAAAGAGTAGAGTATGAATATAAATAATAAATAGGGCCTATAATAAAAAATAATAATAATAAATTCTATAGAATGAACAAATAAATTAATAATAAATAAGTATGAAAAGCAACATGCATCTTTCAATAAGCCATTTTGAGATGGTGGACACATAACCAGGACACTATTTGGCTTGGGTAAATTTAGTTGCATACACCCAAACCAAATAGTGCACTAAATATCGTGTCCGCCATACATCAAAAAGGTTAAAATACAGAATAGCTTCATCTTGTCAGTCAGATACCTTCTGATGGCTGTTGGTCTTTAAACATTGGTTAACATTGATTTAAACGTCTTACATTTTCTCGTCACAATTTGGTGGTTTCGACATGCGGTATCCATCGATAAGTTGATCCGCCAAGTCTTTGGTTCTGATAGAAGGATAAGGTGTGCCACCTGTACACAAAACAATCAATCAAACAAATAAAATAAACAAAACTATAAAAACACACGTAATGTGACAATTTACTTTTTTAATTGTGCAGTGAATTTTTTATGACTGCTCAATCGCCATGGACTACTTTCGGACGTATTGTTTGTTCCATGTTAATACGTGAAAAGTATTACAAAAAAGACCATCCATCACCTCAAAGTACGGTAGCTTAAATTGTCCTCTGCGTTTCCACATGTGCTATTCTCAGAAAGACGTAAAGTTAAAATACTACTTAAGATGGTATCTTTCCAAGTTCTGATACTATCAAAAGACGTCTTTTTGATTTGGTCCGTTTATTTTCTAATAATTATTTTATCACGGACTGAGCAAAACAGACACAATTATGAGTTCGGAAAGCAAATTTTTTTCTAGTAGGCCTAATGGGAACTCAGAGAGACATCACCTAAGATTTAGCCTACGTTTTTCTACGATAATAATTAGCTCGCCAGCTTGAGAACGTAGAAGGTCATTTTCAGCTTCCGTAGAAATAGCCTTATTTAATCCATATCAGTTTTCAGAAAGTAACTCGGAGTCTTACCCAATGTTGCGATTTCCCATAAGAGAATGCCAAATGACCACCTGAAAAATAAGTTCATATTGAGGGGGTGTTTGAAATAAGTAATTCTTTGAAGACAGTTTTTAACGGTGACCGATTGGGGCCTTTACTTTGTGGGAGGGGCGTGGCAGTTACTGAAACTGCTGGGTTTTCCCCCACTGACATTGTCAGTTTAATAACTTACTCATTTGATGTAGAGCTGGTATTTTTACCAGAAAATTCGATCCGTTCATCTTGATTTTGATTAAAATAATCTCCATTGGAAATTCAGTGCAAATGGTGTGCCCAACGGCAAGTCAATTTTTTATCCCGAATGACGAGACAAAAGGTCTTATTTTTTTACTGAAAGAGGGCGCCGTTTGGGGTAGATTGGGGGTCAAATCATAGAAACAATGTGGTAAATCAGATGCAATTGTACTTGTAATGAAGCAGCAAATATACAACTTTTAAGGTTTTTTTATTTATAGTTTTTCAATGTAATCGGTGTAAGATATTTGCTTGGATGAATTGTATTTTTAATGTTTTGAAATATTTGTGTACTTTCAAACTGGAATTATAGTGTTGCGCCTGTCAAAAATACGGCCTATTACTAGTACCTTTGTTTTTTATTTTGTATAATTTATTTACTTATTTAATTATCTTAATAAGTAAAGTTTCGGAACAAGGATAATTTCCCTAAAAATTCGACTCATTGCTGATGATAACTTACACATCGCTCTTAGTTGTGTACGTCTTGTGCAAAATTGACTCGATAGATAACCAGCGAGTTGGTACCCGTCTCTGTTTAAATAAATAACAGTATGTGCCGTAAACATTCATTTTCGGGATACAGCATTCTAAAAGCAGTTTTACATTAGCGGACTAGTTTTTTGCTTTTGGGCGTTCACATCAAAATGGCCGACTTGTGATAGCGCCTTAAAGGGCCCTCGTGTCTTTGGGATCTGACGACCGTTTGCACGTCAGAATCGAAGCGGTAATTTAAAACAATGATAGGCTTATTGAACCAATTCATCTGACGCCATCATCACAATAATCTCGGTTGCGCCATTTTGGAAGTCAATATCACTGTGTATTATCAGTGTGGTATGCTTTTTTAGGCGACGCAGCGTTTACACGTATGCATACTTTTATTGGTGAGCGTGGCACAGTCGCCGCGTGTGACGTGCCTGCAAGGGGTCAATTGAATAATAAGGCGTTAACTTCAGGTGCAGATTGAGGCTTTCGACGATGTCGAGTCTTTGGAACCAGAAATAAGGAAAATAATCCTAGAAATATTATACCATTGATGTTTGGACATAGATGTCCTCTCCACGGGAAAGTCCAAAATCAGACACTTTTGCTACAAATCCAGGGCCGAGCAGGATATTTCTGGCGGCCAAATCGCGATGGATGACCTGCAATTCAACAAACATGGTAATTAATAAACACGGCAGTATACTTAATGCCAAACTGCTACAAGAAAAATAAACAATTCAGTTGTACCACTTTACAATCTTTATCAACCAATGACATTCTGATATACCGCTGAGGATGCAAGATGTTCCATTCCCATGGCAACGTCAAGAGCAAGCTTGATCAGTTGCTCTGACGTCAGAGATGGTTCGGAGTCCGAGTCTGGACGAGATGACCTTAAGTAGTTACGCAAGTCACCATGGGGAAGGTATTCCAACGCCACATACATCACCTCTGTAACAAGTACACGTTAGAAAACCCACATTTAAAAATATATGAAGTAGTAGAAAAAGAGGTTCAAAATCAGTGACCCAAATTTACACTGCGGGAGTAATCGAAAACTCAATGCCTGGTAGTTTATTGAGGAATTGTTAAAACGCTTACCATGTTTGCAAAAAACTTCAAATACTTGATATTTCTAATTAATTAATACATTGGAAAGTTTACCCATTCTAATTGATAGAAACCCAGTCATAATTTTATTGGGATGTATTAAAAATGATTGTGATATAAAGACCGGCTCAGGAGTGATGTCCAACTCCAACGGAACAACGGCCAGCCCCCAACAACCCGGTTAGTATAAGCACAGAAGACATGTTCTTATGCAAGTCCCCTCACTCCACCAGTACGTGAAACAGCAAGTCCAACAATGACGATGGGATGACTATTTGAAAGCTGAGGGTATATCATATTACAGATGCTTTGTTTTATACCTTCATGTTGGCAAGCCCCTAAGAGCGAGACGACGTTGGGATGATATCCAATCGTGGTCATGGTTCGAAACTCTTCCAGAAAATCTTGTCTGTCCGTCGGGGAAGCATGACCTAGAAATAAAGTTCAGGATAATGATACAAAAGCAAAACATTTTAAAGTGAAAGCTATAAATTGAAAGTCAGGATTGTTTAACAACGCCATGATTAAATACCATTTTCCGGTCGGCTACTGTATTTCCTTCGTTATTATTTCAAATACTTCGTACCTTTCAATATCTTGATGGCACACTTGGTCCTTTTGCCGCCTTGGTTCACGGTTCCAGATCTCACCTCACCGAAGTTTCCTCTCCCTAGTACCTTATCATCAACGTCAAGATTGCTCCAGAGGATCACCCATCGGACAGCCCAAGAGGGCAGTCCTACGTCCTCGTAAACGACAGCCTCTGTTTTTTCACTTGTATTTGTCATTTGTTCATAGTCTGTTGGGTTCTTTTGTAAAAAAAAACAAAAAAAAACAAATATCTGTCAGAATTTGTAACAAACATTTTTATTTGGTTCTTGATGCTATCACACGGTAGTATCTTACCTCGACTACTTTCTTGAATTTCATTTGCATTGTTGTGTAAATGAAACGAAGGAGTTTATGCCTCGTTCAGTCTCTGACTCACTGAGTGAGCCAAACTTGATAAAACGTCGAGAATCCTGGTGGTAAGTGATGACGTTTGGAGCTGGAAGTACAGTACAACGAATGTTCATGTACAAGTAAGAATACCATTCCTTTACATTGCACTTCCGGCTCCAAAACGTCATTGCTTTTACTGACTGTTTCATGCAATTATTGAAAGGGTAAACAAATGATTTTTGTATCATCCCCAGATTGATATGAAAAGACCTCCGATACATAAACCATTTATATTATTATTATAAAATATATTTCTGGTATTGAAACTAAGGATGCCTCATCAGTGAACTTAATCACTGTATAGCTCTCAAGGGTGCTTGCTACGTGAAAAACAGAAACACCTGGATAATTATCCTATTCTCCCAAGTGTTCTGGGTTCTTTTATGTGCACCACCAATACTAGTACTCGGAACCTACAGCTTAATGTCCCATCCCAAGGACAAAGCATTAATGGTAAAGTATCTTGCTCAAGGACACAAGTGCCACGACGGGGATTCGAACCCACATTTTGCTGCCGACAACACCGGAACTTGAGTCCGGTGATCTTGACTGCACCGCTCGGCCACGACACTACATTGTTGACTATTCCAATTCGCTTTGTCAGAAGTTATAATTGATAAATAATCAATAGTTAATTTTTTCTCTTTACCATTTCCACCGGTACACCAACTGCTCGAGCGTCTTGCATGTTACGTGATTCACGATTCACCTTTGACCGCAAGACAAAAATTATAACAGCAGCGGCAATTATCAGTAACGTGCTTAACACACCAATTACTGCGAAAGTAGCAGCATTGTTCGGTGGCGCTTCCCCTGAAATTAAACCAAAAGTTTATACTAAAAATTAAATATTCAAACAGAATGTGTGCATTATTTTCGCTTTACCCTTACACCGATGTGTGATTATTGTATCTTTGTAGAAAGCTGTGGTACAACTGAGGCTTGGAATGTGTCAGCTGAAGAAAGCGTTCTAATTATACAGACAAAGTAGATTTGGTAAGTACTAAAGTATAAACTGATAAGATACTTATAATTCCGTGACACATCAGGACAGTTGCCAACAAAAATAAACCGTGTTTTAAATAGCCACATGTTGAATATCCTTACCAGTCTGGATTGATTGCATCAGTGGACTAGTAGAATAAACTTCCTGCATTTAAAAGAAGGGTAGTCAACATATATGAGCTCATACGAAAATAAATTAAACTTAATAAGTTCCTTTGCGTCAATCAAGTGTAAAAATACGTAAATTAAATTCCAATGCTTTAATTTCTGGACCAAAGTTACATGACGGGCATTTAACAAAATCAAGACTGTACAATATTCTCTGCAGCGCTTATATATTACCATGTCATCCTTCAATTCACTGTATGCTCTCAAGAAAGCTGTATATTTTGTATTTGGTGTCAGAGCGCCATTGTCACCAACATGTTCTCGCTCTGACTGTCTTCGTTTTCGTCTTGAAGTGTTACCGGTACCTCCGCAGGACGTCTTGCCCCCTACTCCAATCTCAACCTCCAAACTGTTCGTTATTTCACTTCTGTGCGAAAGAGGGAATTCGATTACGAATGGAAAACAACAATTCGTGCAAAATTTGTACAAAATGAAATAAAGATTGGCCTTAATGACGGTTCTAATTCTTTGGCGACCGACATAGGTTATGGATCCAATAAACACAAACCTCATTAGGTAACTGAAAACAATGTGTGGAAGAAATAAGTTATACACTAAGTGTGTTGTATGGAAGTGTAAAAGGATCTTCTAAAAAAAGAGACACATTCATTTGGACTAAAATATTAGCGGATTGAGTACGGTATGTTTGTTGTGGCTGCGTGTTAACTTTGAAAAACGATGGGTCCCCTTTATGGTGGTTACTCGTTCCATTTAAATTCAGCGTGTCTTAGATAAATGTTAACAGTGAAGATCGATTTGTTTCTCACCAATAATTCACACGTCAGAAATAATAAGTTATATACTGATGTATTAAACATAATATTTGAGTCACCCTGTGAACACCACGGCGACATAAGGCGTATTCATGGACTCCTGAGATTGCTGGTAGGTTCCAAGGAGATCCGGGTGGTACAAGATGTCAGGATCCTTGCCATCGATTCCTTCATTTCTGTTGAGCTGCACCAAAGTTAACTCTGCACAGCTTTTTGAGCAAAATAATGAATACCAAATCATAAACCACAAGTAGACGTCTGTAGTCGATTTAGTTTGGGCTGTAACAAGGCCGTTAAATTATGTTTTTGTGAGCACCCGGTGGGTGTGTATATTTCATTATTTGTCATCAATGTGTTACTGGCCAAGGTTTGTTTTGCATGTTAATTTAATTTAAGTTAATTTCTGTGTTGAGAAAGACGTTGGCAGAAAATGACTACGCCTACTGCTTAATAGGGAATTATGCAGCGACGCACACAGTGGGAGGCAACTTGCCCCGTACTCGATTGTTTTGTTTAAATTTGGCGATGTCCGTTTGTGAATTCTGTGGAGCGTCGTGGCCGAGCGATCTAGTCCGCCTTAAGTTCTGTAGTTTACAGAATGTGGGTTCGTATCCCGGCCTGGCCAGTCGCGACACGTGTGTCCTTGAGCAAGAAACTTTACCTTAATTGCTTTGTACATCGGATGGGACGTCAAGCCGTAGTCCCGTGTACTATAGGATGGGTAGTGCACATAAAAAGAACCCAGAACACTTATCACGAAAGAGTAGGTGTTTACCCCGGTGTTTCTAGTTCAGATAGCATCCTTATCTACAGGTTTCCTCAGGCTTTGGAGTTACAGTGATTAAGTTCGCGTTTGTGGCATCCTTGGTTTTATTACCAGAAAATATATTAATAATAACAGTAATAATAATAGTAATAATAATAATAATGACCTGCTGGATCAATTACCTTATTGGTCCATTTCTTTGGCTGCCGAGTTCAATTACTACCTTGAATGAACTTTCGGTGACCGAGTCCAGTAAGTTATCGGATAACACTGGACGTGCTGGTGCTAGAGGTGCTGAAAAGTTTAACGGAAATAAAACCACATGACAGAAAGTTAGGTACTGAACGTTTTGCTTTAGATAGACATACAATAGAAACATAAAACACTCATGCTTTAACCATTTTTTTTGACAGAAAATTGCGTAGCCTATGTTTATGACAGTTAATTGTGATCACTTTGAAATTTGATAACATTCTTTTAGCTGAAGTGAAGCCTGAAGTGAAGCACTTCACTAAGATCAGGAAATTTCAAGATGTTTTCGGTGATCGTACCTGCCATAGGAATATCACACGTGGCGACAGTCATTTCACTTTGGGGCCCCTTTTGCCATACAGGCATGTCACAATTTATTGATACTCTGTGTCCACAGCTGACATAGAGGGCGTGCACAGCAGACGTGGACAACAATTAAGTGAAGAATTCTATGTGTTCCACTTTATTGGCTAATACTAAACGTGTAAAAAAAGGTATTTAAAAACATAACTACTGTGGCCTTTTATTTCTCTTAAAAAAACTCTTAAATATTGAGTCATCTTGTTATGGTCGGTCGTTGTATTAATTTTGTTTATTAGTTTTATCAATTCATCATAAGAAGTAGTCCAAACATGTAAATAGCATTTACAAATGAGATAAATATTTAGAATAACACAAACTCTTAGCACAACTTGTTCCACGAACACAGGATAAAACTAGCCAATAACTGAAACCTTCAACAGTATTTTCTTATACTTACCTGAAGGTGGAGAGTCACACGTGGCGACAGTCATTTCACTTTGGGACCCCTTTCCAACGGATGTTGAAGCAGTGATGGCAAAACTGTACAGAGCATACGGCTGTAAATCACTTTTGACGACAGAATATGACCTTTGATCTCCTGTAACTTCAACTTCGTCAGTCTTTTCCATGTCTGGAATCAGATCTACAACATTCTGTGTTCCTGGAGTGGAGTACAAGTGCGCGAGCCGAGAAATCTGTGAGGATGAAGTAAAACATAAATGCAATTATTAAGAGATATTTCCATAATAGTAAACATCCATTTGTGCAGTGAGAATAGACAGTGCAAGTCTTGTGCGTTTTTGAATCGTCATTGCTTTAATGTGTAAAAGGAAACAAAAAGCAACTTCAAAGTGTTTGAAACTTGTCTACAAGAGAAGAAATTCACACTCAACAACAAAAGTTTCTATTCCAGCAACATCAACTCCCAGACAAGTTTTCCAGAAGTCAACCTGATAAATGTTTGTTTGTTGATGGATTACAACAGTCCACAGCTGGAATACAATGGTACCTCACCGTGTATGTCAAGATGATGCCGTTCTCCTCACGAGGTCGATCCCAAGTGACGACACACGTCTTGCCCGTGTTGTTCAATTTAACATTGACTGGAAACGTTGGAGCTTAAAACACAAAGAGAAATCAGCTTATTGTAAACATGAAAACAAAACTGCATGCAAACAGACAATTAGTGGCGTTGTCAAAATTCCCAAGATGATTCTACCTGCATGTTACCTTGGTCATCTTTTACTTCATCAGGTTTTGCTTCCTCTAATTCTCTCATTTCATTCTGAGACTATCTAGGCTCTATTTCCATCATCAGGCCATAAGTATCACGTCGTCGCTTCTTCAATTCCCCCAACCCCCCATTCACATTCTGATTAGGCTCTACTCACTCACAAGTACTCACTCACGAGTATCAGTCGTTGTCTAGCCTATTTCACTCTCAGTTTTATCACTGAGACTTTCCTGTGTTAATACTTACTGGATTCAGCGGTTTTCTCGGTGATTCTCACAGAATTCTCTCCCCTCAGCTCAACTCCACCTTCTATGTTGAATGCAGTTACAACAAGAGTATAATCTGTGAAGGGATTCAGGCCAGACACTACCAAGGAACGAGGCGCTGGATTACCTGAAGCTGTGGATGCAGTGTAAAGTGAAAAAGACAATTCCCTGTAAAAGATATAATGAGTGCACTGCCCTCTCTTGACAAGTATTTAAGATACAAAGTCATCTTTGACGTGACAAAATCGATTGCCAGAAAAAGTGTCCAACTATAGGAGTCATGACTTACTCTTGTGGGGTTGTGCGGCACCTTCAACTGATACATGATAGAATGCTATAGTTCCTCTCTTCATTTCAGGCTCATCCCATGCCACAGTAAGGCTCTCAAAAGTGACTACAGTTACTCGAGGATTTTGAGGCGCACTGGGGGCTGAAAATTAAAAAAAAAATGGGTAAATGAAGAGTGTATTTTGTGCTTTGTGTTTTGTTTCAAGCAGTATATAAAGTAACATGGATTGTGTGCATGTTCTTACCAGCTTGCTTGGTTTGAACTGGGTTGTCTAGCACAGAATGTACATCAACTCCAATTCTGTTATTACAAGTAACCCGTATTGAGTATAAAGTAAAGGCTTCCAATCCAGTTACACGATGTGTCAGAGATTGCTGGGGAGGATTTGGTGTTGATGGTCTCCATGTTCCGCTGATGGCTTCCCGATACTCAACTCTACATGTGAATGGTAGATTACCATCAAATGTTACTGCCCACGTCACATCAATTGACTCGGAGCTCACAGGTGAGGCAGCCACGTTGCCTACTTCTGGAACCTCTGGACAATAAATCAAGAAAATGAAGGTCAGAAAAAAATTGACACCAAGTTTGAAAAAACAAACGATTTTAATACATTCATGAGCTACATTCTTCTAAATATACAATGAGAATAAAGATGTCATATTGAAGAGAATTGTCACAATGAAACAAAATGTTACAGTATTGACTTTGAAGAACCAAATTTCCATGGTGATTCTGCAAATCTCCCGAAATAGATTCTGGACACTGTTTTGTCAGTAGAAGAAAGCAATTATATCTCAAGATCATATCAAGACTATAGTTCTGGTCTTGCCTCTTAGTCGTTTGTAAATACCATCAGTCACGAGTCCTTATATAAATATGGACAATTGTTACTTAATAGTCATAACCCGCAGCTGTGTGTTAGTCAGATTGGTTGTCATTATTAATATCGGTCAATCATTAAATTTGATCAATAATTCTTCTTACCTATGACGACAACTTCTGCAAACTTTTGGTCCTTTTCATCTGTTAACTCATTTAGTGTTTCGCACTTGTAACTTCCGTTGTCAAATCTGACGAGATTCTTCATAGTTAAAGAACTCGTAAGTCGCCCCTGCTCTAGATCAGTTGTGCTTGAAACTGAGTATTTTATGTCATCATTTATGATCACCATTGAGTTGGGATCATACCAAGTGATATCTGGTGCAGGATCTGCGTACACTATGCAGTCAACTACAACAGTGTCTCCCAATTCACCTTCTACTTTTTCAGTTACCGATATGATTCGTCCAGGTGCTACAAAGAATAAAAAAGAAAACTTTAATTTTCAAAATCAACAGGCATATTGGGTAAAGATTAATTTTTGTCATACTTTTATTGTTATTGCATATTTAGGGGCTATACGAGACAATAAATATGAGATATATGCATACATTGAGATCTTTTACTTACCAAGAACGTCCAAGTCAATATCTCCAGATCTTGTCAAAGGTGATCCATTGATCACAGTTGTAGCAGTACATGTATACATAGCACTGTCTGACAGACTGATGTCATATAGAGTTCGCTCATACACGCCTTCAGTGGGATTGGTTAATATTGTGTCCTTAATCTGTGTGCCATTTTTGAAAGTGATATCAATTGACGCAAGATCTCTTGAATGGAGGTTGACAGAACAAATTAGCGTGACGTTGTCTTCTCTCTTTGTGTCCAGGACTGGGTTTGGGTCTGGTTCCAACATGACACTGAGATCATCTGTTTCATAGATAATAAAGCATTCACAAGTATGGATTTAAAATAGGGCATTATTGCGTATGCTTGGGACAACTTTGTGTAAACTGCGTGATTATTTTCCAGCATATATGAAAAAAGCAGACTGTTTGTACATAATAGTCACTGAATCATGGTGGCATTTCTGTAAACCAAAAAATGCTACCGCAAATATTATTGTTGTCACTTGTGTATTTCATTTGGGAAAAACTACACATATCACTAATAAGTTAACAAATGATGCTTTAAATTGTAGAGATACATATTTTTATACAGATCACATTACTAACTTACTTTTATCACAAGCCTTGCCAGTAAATTCTGGATCACAGCTGCATGTACCGTCAACGTTGTTACACATGACATCATTTCCTCCAGGTACTGGTGCTACGCACGTACAATCCTCATTACATCCTAACCCATATTTACCCTGCGTGCATACTGTGAAATTACGAAATTAGTTAGTTAATTCTTTCAAACCAAATAGAGCTATGAGTGACTAGAACTCTTGATCCCAGATGTACACTTTTTCTGAAGTCCCCAGGACCCAGATACTTGTGGTATGTGCGTGATTGACGAACGATTTTTAAATCAGAGAACATTTTGTGCAGCAAGTAAGCTTCAAATTTTGTGCAGAGATTGATTTTGCGAAACATGCATATTCAAAACTGATTTAGCATTCACTTTCTTGTCATGTTGATTCTATAACCCACTAATAAATAATAAAGCATTCATACACAAATACTAGCTGTAAAATGGTCGAGCAATAATTTGAGGTTTTACTTTGTTTATACAAAAATGTGGATGCTCCAGCACTCAAGACATGTTAGTGTCCCTAACAACTTCACATTTAATAATACATAGTGATGTATAAAGCTCTATTCTAAAAACAAAAAACATGAAATAATAAAGCAGCATAGTCCTTTGGTATACTATAGGGGAAAACACTAAGCCAATCTCCTCTGGTCCAAGACAATGGTGTAACCCACTATCCATCTCAAGTATACAAAGTGTGAAGTTCCACCATAGTGTGTTCTGTTTCCATCAAGGGAGATTTCTCCTCAAACACGCTGGGTCCAGATTCATGGCGTTGCTTACCAAAGAATTCTG
The DNA here is from genome assembly GCA_911728455.2 of Marthasterias glacialis. Lineage (NCBI taxonomy): Eukaryota > Metazoa > Echinodermata > Asteroidea > Forcipulatida > Asteriidae > Marthasterias > Marthasterias glacialis. Next base: position 25,812,823 of record OU452225.1, read on the forward strand.
CTCTTACGGCGTCCTGTAACGTGGTTTTATTTCTATTGACCGCAGCGGGGCGTACTCGGCACAGAATTCCACAGCAAACAGTGCCATGAAATTGGGCCCTGGGGTGGAGTTCACAAAGCTCTAGGACTAGTCTTATCTCAAGTTAGGATGAGTAACTACTCCTAACTTACAGGACTAGTCATACGTTAAGACTAGTTTTGTGAAATCCACCCCTGGTCTCTCAACGAAGTGAATCTCATGGGTATAGAGTCAAATCACAAACAGTCCATCCTACAAAACCTATACTACTTATGTTTATTTGAACAGTCAAACATAAAATGATTACTTGATCAGAGGTTTGAATGGTCATGGCTATATGCAAGCTTTACTGAATACCTTGACATAAAACATTTCCAACTCCAGAGTAGCCAGGTTTACACAAACAGGTAAAACCACCGATTGTATTGATGCAATCAGCATTCATGACACAGTTGTCTGTATCTTCAGTACATTCATCAATATCTGCAAAGATAATTGTTTACTTTGAGTGAATTAATAAAACCATTTGTAGTAAGTCTTTACGATCTGTAAAATACAGAGGTTTCTTTTTGAATAAAATTTCAGCCCCGTCTGATTATTAGTCTGCTATGCACCAAAGAGAATGCAAGAACAAAAAGAATTGCGTATGAAGGCAAGATCCTGACAAACCTTGATAGAGTGTTGTAGTCAAATATTATCCTTGTGGCTCATGGATTATTAAAACTTAACTGTTTACAAGTGATTACCCTTGTGGCTCATGGATTATTAAAACTTAACTGTTCACAAGTGATTACCCTTGTGGCGCATGGATTATTTAAACTTAACTGTTTTCAAGTGATTACCCTTGTGGCTCATGGATTATTAAAACTTAACTGTTCACAAGTGATTACCCTTGTGGCGCATGGATTATTTAAACTTAACTGTTTACAAGTGATTACCCTGTGGTTCATGGATTATTAAAACTTAACTGTTTACAAGTGATTATCCTTGTGGCTCATGGATTATTAAAACTTAACTGTTTTCAAGTGATTACCTTGTGGCTTGTGGATTATTAAAACTTAACTGTTTACAAGTAATCCTAACCATACAGGGCTAATATATGTATAATTGGACTAACCTTCACAAGTAACTCCATCAGAAGCAAATCTGTAACCAGGATTGCACACACAGGTGTATCCTCCGTCCATATTGTTATTAACACAGTAGGCATTGATATCACATTGGAACATGTTTGTTGCACACTCATCTAGATCTGCAATACCAAATGTTAAAACATGATCCAGGATATGGTAGGCGGAATATTATAATTAAAAGCTTCAATCCCAAAGAACAGCAAAGAAAAAGACATCTTAAATGCACATCAAATCAAGTGTACAGAATTAATGATACGCAGTTGGAACATATATGAGAAAGGTGCATTGCATCCTACCAGACTGTGTTTATTTCTCCAGACTCACCTTCAACAGTGAGACGATAAATGCTTCTTTCATTTACAATGGAATCAGATGGTCGAGGTTGGATTTGGGTGAGACAGGTGTAGTCACCACTATCTCTCGGATGTACATTCACAATTGTCTTTCTATATACATGTCGATTTGAATCAAGTGTTGTTGGGTAGTCATTCCCATCTGGATATCTTATTAATACAGAGCCAGCCAGGTCTTCCGGTAATACATTCACAATGCAGTTGAGTTCCACATCATCGTTAGCTTCAGTGTCAAGAACAGGTCCACTCATACCATCAGCTCGTGTCAATGATACCTGAAAGTCATCTGAAAAGCAATCATTAAATACCTCATTACAATATCACATGCTTTTATCAATTAAGATTGTCAATTTAGACTCTTTTCATCTATAATATCGGTCAAGGATGTTACCTCTTTCAAACAGCTTGATGGCTTCTTAAATGTAAAATACTTGTTAACTGCAAGACGACGCATTGTAAATATCCCCTCCCCATTCCAAAGAAACAATATCGCAGCTTTTGTTCACTTTATGTGGTTCCTGATGTTTGAAACATTTTTGAAACTTTTAAAGTTAGCCTGCATCTGCACTCATGTCTATATATAAAATACTTTGGAATAATGTGTGAAGGACACAAGATCAGTGGCGAAAGAAACTTCACATCAATCAGGAAATCTCTCAATTTATCAACTTGACTTAAAACAGAGTAGAAGGATGTTATTAACAAGCCTAGATATTACCTTTATCACATACAGCATCACTGAAATCATCTATAGGATCACATGTACAATCACCAGTCACTTTGTTACATGTACCACGTGATACACAGGAACATTCCAAGGCACAGTTCAATCCATACATGCCTTCATCACATTCTGTAAAACACCAACAAATTCATTCAAATTAATCTGGCAATATTACCAGGTAATCTGTAATATGATTTATAAGGTATAAATATTAGGTTTAAAACAGTCATAATGCAAAAATATATCCAGAAATCTTTCAAAATTTAACCCGAGTGGCATTCATTGTCAGTCAACCTATCCAAACATGTCAAGGCCAAAAATAACATGATATTTTATTGATTAATAATCCCCAAAAGAACATGCAATAATATTAAGCTGAATTATCAAATTGACAGATGGTCCCCCTAATTCAAAATGAGAAACGGTCTTAAGATGAACATAAATAACCACAGTATGGGCCTATAGCATGCGTGGTGGATGATAAAAGCTGGTCTTGAACTTGAGTTTTGTTTTATGTGACAAGAAGAAGCATCAACATGAAGCCTCTTTGAAGGTCTTTTGTATCATCCTTATACATCCTCGCGTCAAGTAAGTTTATCAGGTCATAAAGTGTCTCCAAGAGATCAAGTTCAACGTTGAGAGTTGACTCTACCTGTACACGTGGTTCCATCTCCAGTGTAGCCAGCTCTACATAAGCACTCATGGCTGCCTGGTGTGTTGGTGCAGTCAGCATTCATGTCACAGATACTTGGTATATCCTCACATTCATTATAATCTATCAAATAATTGAAATATCATAAGTACTCTCTGTCTTGCTCTCTAGTAAAAACTTGAAGAAATTATGAAGACATATGCCTGTATTGTCACAAACGAAGTGTGACCACTCAGAATACAATAGAATCATCAGTGTGTTAAAATACAGAATTTTGAACAAGTTCATTTGAAAAACAAATGAATAAACAAACTTTTTCACTTATCAATCAAGTACATGTAAAGCAATCTATCAAGTCACTATATGCATTGTCTTCACAGGTATTTCTAGAGAAACTTCATGGACTCCACTAAACAAGTTTGCAATCTTTAACAACAAAATTATTAATCTGCCGGGAAAGAAACAAATTATTTGAATACAAGTCAAATTAAGTTTTTGTTAGAAAACAGCAAGATGGTCAAAGACCTAATCAGGCAGGTCCTTTCACAATGTCATCAAAATAAAATTAATATTCATTGCTGTGAAGTTAGTACAGTAGTAAACAGTGAACTGAAATAAAAAATTGTTATCCGTTTAAAAAATGAAAGATGTTACACAAATGCTATGGAGACAAACAATTGATTAATGGTAGTCAAACCTCATGCAGATGTCATTCACTGAAACAGAAATAACATTAAACCTGTTACTGTGACTGTAAAAGCGCAGTTTGGTGTAGCCTGATTTCCAGCTGCATCAGTAGCTGTACATATGACATTCTGAGTACCAATGGTAAAGTCACTGCCAGACTGTGGTGTGCATACAACCGTTGGATTGACACCCGTATTATCACTAGCTGATGGGTCATTCCAAGTCACCATTTTGACTGACTTCCCAGTTTCTGCAACTTCATCTCTATCTGACGGACAAGTTCCATCTTGAAATTCTGGAGGCTCGTTATCTATAGAGACCAATGAAATTAATTTTTTAACCAAAGGCTTTCGGTTTGAAGATTGGGTCCAAGTTGGAGGAGTTAACAAGTATAATGGAAGGAATGAAGTATGAACACATAGAGGGAAAAAACGGTATATTCTCTAAATATAAAAGTTGTAGGAAAGAAAACCTCAAATACCAAAATATAATGACATACAGAATGCAAACATGTACTGGAATAAAATACAATGAATACAAGATGAAACAAATGAACAAATACCAAACAAAACACAAGCAAAATACAATCAAATATACTGAACAAAGAATGAAGACTTGTCTGTTAAACAATGTTACAGGATTAAAGAACTGGACATTTCGCTAGACATAGACTAAAGATGAAGTGGTCAGGTATCCAGATGACTTCCACGATCTTTTCAGAAAAGAAACAACCACTCAAAAGAAGTTGATGCACCATGGATAAAACAAAAGAAAAGACTCAGTGAAAAATGGACTGATGACAATGGAGATGAAGATGCTGAGGATAATAGATGAAGATGAAGATGATGGAGATTAGGATGAAGATGATGATGGAGATTAAGAAAAAGATGATGATGGAGATTAAGATGAAGTTGATGATGGAAATTAAGACGAAGATGATGATTGTGATTACGAAGAAAGGGATGGTGGAGATTAAAATGAAGATGATGATGGAGATTAAAATGAAGATGATGATGATGGAGGTTAATATAAAGATGACGATGGAGATTAATATGAAGATGATAAAGGAGATTAAGATGAAGAAGACGATTTAGATGAAGATGATGATTAAGATAAGGATGATGATCGAGATTAAGATGAAGATGATGCTGGAAATGAGTATGATGATTGAAGATTAAAATCAAAATGATGATGGAGATCATTATGAAGACGATGGTGATGATTATGATGATAATGATAAAGATCTTGATGGTGATGAAGTGATGAAGATGATGAAGTCAAAGCAAACATAAGTAACCTGTTACTGTGACTGTAAAAGCGCAGTTTGGTGTAGCCTGATTTCCAGCTGCATCAGTAGCTGTACATATGATATTCTGAGTACCAATCGTAAAGTCACTGCCAGACTGTGGTGTGCATACAACCGTTGGATTGACACCCGTAGTATCACTAGCTGATGGGTTAGTCCAAGTCACCATTTTGACTGACTTCCCAGTTTCTGCAACTTCATCTCTATCTGACGGACAAGTTCGATCTTGAAATTCTGGAGGCTCGTTATCTATACAGATTCAATTAAGAATATTAGAACAGTTTTAAACATCGATTTATTTTCAGGAATTCCGAAACGAGAAACATCTGCATATTTTGATTACTAAACATGCTAAACCCTGCAAATGAAAATGTCGTAACGATAAGCTGCTAGTGCAATTGGTTCCGTTTCGATCCGTGATAGCCTGTGGTGCGTTAGTGCAGTCAGTATCCACGTGACAGGCATTCGAAGCGTCAGTACATTCATCTGCATCTATTAATCAATATCCAAACTTGTATTAATTAAGTTACAAACACTTGTCACGTGACAGAAAATTGTCAAATAGTGGAATATCAATACATGGTCCAGGGAAGTTTCAAAAAACAGTACTATTAAAAAATTTCGAGATTAATTAAACTCAAGCGAGCAAAATAATGTAAATGTTCTACGTGTTTCTATAACTTGTTTCTTCTCCAAAAGATCTCACAGAAAATTACAAGCACAAAAGATGGTATATTGAAATGTACAATGACATCACAAAAATAAAACAAGATTAACAATAAGCTCTTACCCGCACAAACAGTTCCATTTCCAGTATATCCAGCATTACATGTGCAGATAAAATTTCCCATGCCATCATTATTGCAAGTTGCACCCACACTGGCACATGCCGGATTACACAGAGCTGTAAGCAAAGAAGATACACAATTTGTTTATAACTGTTAAACTTGTATCAAGTATACAAAACAAGTACTATTATTTTGGTTTTACTCTACACTGCACTGTGTAATCAACACCGAGCAAACAGAACTAACCACAAACATAGCTCTTTGCACAGAAGCAATAATTAAATCAATTAATTTAACATATTATGCTGATTATATGATTCGAACTGTGGGCTCTTGTCATCGGTGAGCTCTCTGTAGGCAGTTTTAACATCACATGAGTTGTTGGTTCAAATTCTACTCACTCTGCCTCTGTTTTTCCCTCATGACTAAGAAAGCGCTGAGTAAACAGTGCTGATCAACACACTTCGGTTTAGAGGTAAACCCGAAAAATACACAAACCTAAATCCATGTAGAATCCATGTGAATATCAAATTCATTGTTTTGGTTCAAGCGCTCATTATAAATTGTTGCCAATTGCACAAAGCTAACTTGAACACACATTTTACGCTGGTCTGCATTGTTGAACTGTTTACCATCCTGTGAAAAAATGTATTCTAGCAGAAGGCATCTGCGAGTTGTCAAAAATAAACAGTTATAAATTTGAAGAGAGGAAATACAAAAACAAAAGGCAAGAGATTTTGTTTTCCGCGTCCGAACAAGATGGGCGGATTCCACGGAGAAACATAGAAGGTGCGGTGCCACTGGCATGGGTGGAATCCAGATTATTTTGTAAGGGGCTAAGAATCAAAACGATTTTTCAGCACAAGTTAGAATAAACCTTTACTTTCTAAACGGAGCGCGGTAGCAACATGGCAAACATTTGATGACAGTCGTTTTCCGCGTATGAAATGGCAAGGATTTGAGTTAAAAAGAACAGCCAATGAGGCTTGACTTAGAATTTAGAATGTACCATGCGATCTTAAGTCTGGATCTAGATTAGGGCTCTACAACGTGATGGTGCAAAAGAAAAAAATGATATTAATGACCAAAAAATGGTTGTCGTTACTGGTGATGTTATGGGACCCCTGGAACTCCTCCCCCAGATCCGCGCCTGGAGCTATCACAATAATATAACCCTTCATCAGTACTGTGCTAAACAAGCTAGCTTTATAAAGAAATGTCGACTTCCTGGTTCAGCCTATAGTTGGAAAAACACCATAAAACCCACCATTTTTGGCAGTTGGTGTATGTGTATTTGCAACTAAAAAGAACAATGGGACGGCATGCGGTGTATATACTTCAAAGAGGTCATTATCGATTCTTTTCAACCACATTGTTTATCATAAAGATCGATTTTATTATTGCTAGTTAGGCCTACCTTAGCCTCTTCTGAGTTTCAAATACATAACGACAAAGGAACAAATTAGATCATGTTTATACCTTGACATAATGGTAGAAGTATGACAACCACCGAAGCGTAGAAAAGACCTACCATCCCTACTTCCATCGCAGCTCAAGAAATCTGGAAACAAAAACTGTGAGAATGTTACAAGGGTATAATACATTTTGACCATGCCTATTATAATGCCTCCCGCGGTTCATCATTGTTTCCCCACAGCGACCTTAAAGTTTTACCTATAGGCCTAAGTCTTTTTTGAGGGGAAAAGTCAAGTAAATGTTACTTACACGCTCATTAAGACAAATACAGTTTGTTTTGCACCGTTTGATTCGATTGTGAAAACAAACTCGTACTGAAATACTTTTGCCAAATCGTTTGTTACTTCCGCATTTATTAGAAAACTCGATCTCACTCAAGCTATCGCACGTCAGTGCCGTGATGTGTTACAAAATAGAAGTGACCGACTGTGCTACTTGTAGGACTGCTTTGTTTAGCTATAAAAAAAACTGTGCAGAACTTACCATTTCACAGAAGCGCTCAACCATGGGAATGCCAACATTGCCGATGAACTTGACGCTGACTTTTGTTTGCGTTACAGCGCTTTGCAAAAAAATGTTTTCTAAAAAGTTTCAAGTTCAATGTTTTTTCTTACGCAAGAACTCCGTCGAAAGAGATTATGCTAAAGAGCTATGGTTGTATTAATTTGTCGTACGTACTTCTATTTGCAGTGATCAAGGACGGTTTCTAATCCAAAGTAAAATCGCATCTGTCAGAATGGAAGAGTGCGTGCATGCTTTCTCGAATGAAACTAGTGACTATTTCGCTATCGATAACCGTATGAATCACAAACTTAGTTGATTTAGTTCTGAAGAATGAAACACAAAAGTGTTTTTACCTCAGAACTTCATTTTTCATGTTTAGCATGACAGACTGGTTTGATCACGCCAATAATTTCATCGGCCTACAAACCCTACAAATGTTGTAATTTTTCCGTCTTTTTTTGTTACGTTTTTACGTTAGTTTTTTTTATATAGGCTATTATTATTGTTTTCTTCGTTTTATTCGTTTCCCATCGCTGTATGTTTTGATCGCATGACAGTAGGGTCTACATACAAGCAATGTATGCAAATTTTTTAAACTAGTAATGAATGTATGACTTGAATAATGTGTAGTGTATCTTGCATCTTGACATTGGACTGTTGTTTAAATGGCCACGATCCCATGGTGGAATAAGGCGAAGGAGGAGGGGTCGTCCATACACACAACTATGTTTATTCAGTGGTTAGTCTCGACTCCAGTAAACTTGTGTGTTTGTTTACATCAACCCCAACAGAATTGAGGGTGCTGTATGTAACACAGTGGTAACACAGTGGGACCACAATCCATTGATCTCTGAAGCGGCTTGTGTAAAATCTATATTCGATCTGTTTGATGCACCAACCCCTTTAACTGCAAAAGTCCATGCTATGAATATTATTACACTGCAACAACAAACATACTTTTAAAAACTTTGCAAGTTTTATCACAGTCTCTTTATTAAATAGAATATCAGCAAATTAAAATATAAACCAAATTTAAAAAAGTGCAGCGATAATTTTGTCCAAACAGGCATATTGGAAAATGGACCCTGTACGATTGTTAACAAGATACATTATGGCCCATGGTTTAGTTAATGTCAAACTTTCATTTTATATGGCTCAACAGCAAAAACTGTTACAAGCAGAAAGTGACAAGATATTACATGTAACATGACTCAACTCTTTTTGCTAGATTGTATAATTGAGTTGGCCCCTAAAACAAAAACTAATACAGTTAGCGAAAAGAGAACAAACTGATATAATTCTTTCAAAAATAGGAAAACTCCCTTTGTTAGATTATATATTGAGATAGCAAGCAACTTGTTAGAACTAACATTATTATTATTATTATTACTTTTTTTTAAAATATTATTATTGAGTACGAGTTGGCTATTAGAACAAAAACTGATGTACAGGCCTATAGTCATGTAAACATGGGAAGAGGAACCATGCCTAGCTAGATAGTATAAGGAAATGCACCACATGTTTTTGTTTCATTGTGTTTCCAGCAATTATTTTTCTTTTCCTGAATACTCTTTATTTGCTGTTTTAAAATTAGTCGGACTTGTGGGGCAAGGAATGATGGGTCTTTAAATTTCAACAATATCCTTCAGCCTGAGAGACAATAAAATAAATTAAATCATGGTCCTTTACTTGCCTAATTTACATAATATAGGAGCAGTCATGATCCTCTTATAGGTTGTAATTTTTGAAGGTTGATCCGCCCATGGTCTCGAGACGGCGTTAGACGTTTGTGACTGTAGAAATTCGACGATATTATTTCTTAAAGTTGGAATCAAGAGTGAATCTCACCAAAAACTCACTCCCATCATTTGGAGCAGGTTCGGCACAATCGAACTTTTGGCGTCTTAAACATGTGACCCGTCCAGCTGTCCGAGTCGAAAACTGCCTTTGCAGCAGGCTGCGCCTACCAAAAAATTGTCTGCCTAAAAAAATATGACGAATATTAAGATACTGACATCAGCTTTAAGAGTACCTTTCGATTTGACTATTGTTTATCTGTCTACTGTCTTTATACATCAGGTATATCTTGAAGTTTTTATTGTCTAACGATTTGTTCATAAAACGACCGAAAATGTGAAAAATGGTTGGAGCTAGATAAACGCAGTCGTAATCCTAGAAGTATCTGCACTAACAGTGGCACTGGTTTGGCATGCAGGAGGTTCTGTTCGATCTTTCAAGTTTCTGCCCCCCTCCTCCCCTCCAACCGAATTGCCTGGATGGATTGTCTTAGGAAGTTGTCCATCTCGAGAAATATTCTCATAAACTATTCCTGTCTGGTCTGCACGTATACAGTCCGGCCAGTGACCGCTGTGCGCGGGCCTTGACAGAATTACCTACCGGTACAACCCAAGAAAAATCTCGGGCCGTACGGCCCCAGGGGCCTTTGGAACGGCTTCTTTTTAACCAATTTAGCTAAAGAACTGGCTGGTTCGTTGAAAATTCAGTGTCACAACGTTGCAATGACAATTATTTTGAGAGTGATTAGGCCCACCTAACCTACAATATTGAGAGGATTTGAGATCATTGTTGAGTGTTTATTGGCTCTCAAATTCGGGTACTTGGAGTAGACTAGGGCCTGAAAAAATTGTCATATTATTGTAGGGCCTATTTTCCCAAGATGAAAAGTTGGAAAGTTTGAAAGCACTGTCATTAGGGCATACATGTTAATTGTTAGTATACCGGCCTGGGATGGGGTGGGTTTTTCAGTGTGATGGGCATAGCTGGAACATACCCCATGAATTTAACATAACAATTTATCTGTCACTGCAAATTATCGGTTTTCTTTCTAGAGGCTGTAAGACTGTGAAGGTATTTTTTTTTAATTATTATTATTTCAATAATACCAGTACTTAAATTATTCAGCTTGCGCATCTGTGGTCGCGAATCTTTAATGAGTTAGCGCCCTCTGTTGTTTATATTTTGTGATCAACAAGGAAGTAGTTACTGCACCTTGAAGTGTAAAAAGCTGGCGTTCACTGCGAATTTTTTCATACATTCTTCATCTTGGACTTCTCACTTCCTTGAGTTTGTGTCATCATGTGTTCCTTGATATAAATCGCAGTTTAAAGGAGCCCGTCATTCTAACAGTTTTGAGTGAGCTGGTATTTAAGATAGGCAAGTACGATTGGATTTTGATTCATATGAATTTTTCATGTAAACTTGTTGAACGGATCGTACATGTAAGGTCGTGTGGGCGCGCGCGACCTGCGTTACATTTCCTGAAAACATCAGTCTGTTGTATAAATGTGATCATATCTCTGGAACTCTTTATTGTACAAACTAGTCCAAAACAGTATAGTTAACGTGAATATCTACTTCTTCATGTTGTGTAGTTTATTTTCCAAGTGGAAAACATTTTGCCACATCATTTTGAGGGTTTATAGTACGTCCAGCCTTGGGCAATTTTGTATGGAGAAATCCCTCAAATATACCTGATTTAGCCGCGTTTTTTTTATTAAGTCATTTGGAAATGTTGCCGCAACCGACTGCCACTCTTTTTACGTATTTTTCACTTTTTTTGGTATCAATGTACAGCTGAGGATCTGGCCAATCGACCTGGGAAGGGTAGCAAAATGTACAGTGAATAGATTTCATAGGGGGCCGATTTCAAAACAATGGGTTGGCCAAAAATTCTGTAAAATCGGTAAAAATAAAAAAAAAAATAAAAAAAACGAACGCGTTTTCCCCCAATCACTTCTACCCTCATGCCCTCCCACCTTCCACTTCCTCTCTCACCATTCTCCATGTTTCTACCTGTATCTTATTTGCTAGGAGGAATCGAACGTTAGTATTAGTTATCACACAATCATATATAGCAATGTACTTACCGAGATTCGAACCTGCAACAAGAGAGACATCAAATGAATTCAAACATTACCATAGCCTACACCGCTAGGCTATGAGGCTTTGACACCATGAAGCGTTTGTTGGTTCTACGTGAAACTACCTCAGTAAAGGTCATAATGAATATGTAATTTTTATGAATAATTATGAATAATCAAATAAGCTGCAATTGTCACAAAATTTGCATAATATGAATATTCCTAACCTTATGAATGAAAACATGCATTACACATGAGTCACGTGAAAGGAACATTATGGATGATTCCATTAGTATTGGTCCTGGGTAAGTTCAACCATAGAGCAAGGATTCAACTGAAGACACCTGATTTTTTTTCACGTTTTCCACCCTTTAGAATTGTTCAAACTTCCTGTTCCTAGCTGGATATATTCTTCAACCCTTCTAGATTGGTAAGGATCAAAGTTTACTTAAATTCCATGGATATAAAGTGACGGCCGGATACGGCATTTTAGCCCGGCATTTTAGCCAGTCATTTCAGCCACCCGACAGTCGATTGCTTAGTCCAAAATGAAAGTGTAAATCCTTGCCAACAAAGTACTGTAACAAATTTTGTGATTGGACAAACTTTATCCATGTTATTTTTGAGTTGAACTTTAGACCAATGAAACATTTTTTATACTACTTAAAAAAAAACATTGCTTGTGTTTCACAAACTTCAGCGGCGTGCAACTCTCCGGCAACGAAACAACATTCTAAGATGGTAATTTTTTACACTTCGCAGTAGATTTACCCAGTAAAATTTATATGACTAGAATCAGTAATAAATATACTTTCTGTTGGTACATATGTAGACCCAGTAACTGGGGTGCTGTACTCCTTTTTTGAGATTTTTGACATTATCTGTCGTACTAGCTAGTACGACAGATAATGTCAAAAATCTCAAAAAAGGAGTATAGCGCCCCAGTTACTGGGTCTAGTACATATGTTACTTTAAGAGCGATACACAATTAGGAAACAGCAACAAAACTTTTCCTTCACTCTTAAGAATTTTGCGATGGAACTGTGTACGTTAATGTTTGTGTGGCGACTTTATGTGGACTGTACCACCATTGGTACTAGCACAGGTAATACATAAATACTATACTACAAAGTTTGGATAGGCCTGTATATCAAACAAGCAAGACTCGTGACCAAGAGCTGAATTCTCACTGGTCTATTCACCCTCACGTGCTAGATGCTATTTTTGCTGTTTACCAGTATTCACAGGGTAAATATGCTTGCGTAGTGGACTGTCGCATGTGCAACAGTCTACAGTACTGTCCTTTATGAAGCAATCGTTGAACTGTCGCACTGGTGTATTATTACATACGCACGAACATTGCCCTAGCTACTGCTACACTAGCTACATACACCTGAAATGATAGAGGCACACATCATGCCAATCTGCATTTTTCCAAGCACAATGATGCCAAACTAGAGAAGTGAAGTAATGTCAAACCAATGGTTTATTTCGGGTGGACAGTCAATATTAGCTCCCCTTGGTTTTGGATATTGACAAAGTAGTTGGCCCTCGGCTTGGCCTCAGGAACTAATTTGTCACCTCACCTCCCAATACCTCAGGGAGGTTCGACTGTCCACGTTATTGTCTGGAATTGCATTCAGTCGGAAGATATAAAAGAATGGATTGTTTCCTTTTTGGCAGTGTCTCATTAAAACTGTGACTTTAAATCAGAAAGTATGAATTCTCACAGTAAAGGGATACTTTAAAATGATTTTAAGACAATTGTAAATTTTCTATTTGTAATTCTACCATTAAATTGTAGGATTAATTGAAATTGTTTTGATGCTGTAGAAAAGTTAATTGAAGTTGAAAAAGTTGAAATTGAATTGACTCCTTGAAGTATCAGGGCCGCTTCCTGAAAACAATTAGGATAGTGACATTGTACACATATTTTTACAGTCAGTCTCTGACATGTCTAACAACGAATTGTTGACTCCAGAGCGGGATTTGAACCTGCAACCTTCAGGTTTACTTCCTGGTGCTCTACCAACTAAGCTAGCTTGGCAGTCCCCCACATGTTTTTGGGGGTTCAGTCAGAAGTCAAACAACCGTTTACTACCGTTAAGCCATGGATCACGCCCAGTTTACAATACAACCTGGGAAGCGACGTTGTAAGGACATCACCTTTTAAGGGGATGTGACTTTTTCTTTCAAATATGAAGTAAACAATTTTTCGACGGCTTGATTGTGCAATACTTGTGTATGACTGAAGTGAGTATGCCAGGCTGGATTGTCTCAGTTTGAACACATGACTTCCTGAACTGACACATGTTACTTACATTACATTCTAACATTGAACAGTATGCCCTTTTGTATGAACCAAAAGTACAGTATCAACAAATGCATTTAGAGAATATGAGGAAATCATGCCTTGAAAGGGAAGCATATGACATGTCATATTAAAATAGATTTTGTTGGAACAAGACATTCTGATTGAAGTGAAAAATAGCCTGCCATGTCTGGTTAGGAACCCGGGCCAAATTTTATAGAGCTGAACTATGAAAACATTTTTTTGTTTAAAAGGAAAGATGTGACATGTGAAACATTTATGTATTTTGGCTGGTAACATTCCAGTACGCAAACTTGTTTGATGCTAAGTTAGCATTTATGCACAAAATTGCATGCTCTCCACAAACTTTTGCTTTGTTCTTCATAAGAATTTGCATTATAAGTGCCAACAAATTCCACTGTGAAACATGTAACTAAATCCCATACACTGAAAGGTTCCACAAAATACTGCAGGACGATGTGGAACTAGCCTGCTATGCACACACAGTGTCTTGTGCCAGAGGCCATGGTACATGTATTACATTACAATACAGGTAGTTACATGGATCTCTATACACTGTGTCTTGTTTTGTTTTTTAAGAAGCATGGAACTTCATGTAGTGGAAAGTTCTACATGTATTTATGTTCTTTAAAATTCTGGTTCTTGGTGGAAGTGGATTTTTTTCTTCTTTTCTAACTCGCACATTCTTCAAAATTCCACAATCTGCGGTGGAATTGGATGGAATTGCATTACATTGACACAACAATAAACATGTTCTCCAAAATTCCACAACATGAAAACTTTGTGGAATTCTGTGGAATGATTTGGTACTTGTCTTAAGTGTAACGATCGTAATCCAACATATAGGCTAGGCTAGGCCTCCTTACAGAACACATTGGAACTAATATGCATAATTTGTTCTTGTTTTTTTCTGCGTACAAATGCAGGTCAACAGAGTTGATTTGAAAGCCACAAGAATCTTGTACGTAAATGTACATGTTTGGATTGATACACTCGCGTACATGTAGCATACTTTATCTGTAAAAAAATTCCCAACACTACACCCTCAGCCTTGTGGCCCACTTTAAGGCATGTGCATTTCCTTACCATTTTTTCTTTTTGTTAATATGTTACTTGTTAGTAATGTCACTAAAGGGTGGACAAAGTTGCAACCTTTCATTTTTAGAAATTCTTAGAATTTAAAAACATACACATAGGCCCCAATGCACAATCTGTTTCAACAGGACGTTAAGGTTGTAATGTAGTTTTAAATATATTAGAAGCAGGAAGTACATGACATGTACATGTATTGGCTGGAAGAACATTGGTACAAATCAAAAGCAGACCCTATCCTTTTTTATGTCTATATTTTTCACACGTTTTGATTGGTACTCTACAAGTAATGTCCTTTGATACAAAATGAAATTACACACCTACTTAGAGACTGAGTTGCCTGTCGTGGACCCAAATGGTTTAACCTGAATCTGGTATCAGGATCTATATTTGCAGTTGCATGCCTGAAATTTGAACACAAACAATCAGATTATTCCTTCTCATAATATTTTTAAACAGTTTTAAGTGGCAGACATGTGTTTAAAAACTGGCCAAAATTAAAAACGGGTTGTCCAAAAGAAGTCGGGAGTCGATTTCATCAAACTCTTCCTAACTTAAGAATCATCCTTACTTTAGCAATTAAGATCGATTCATACATTTACTCCTCTTAAGATTGATCTTAACGCTTTGTGAAATCGACTGCAGGCAGACAATTCCCTTGTGTAGATTGGTTCATGATTAACCAATCAACATGCAAAGATAGTACTCAAATTCCAAACATTTAAGGAAGTACATGTTGCATCTTCACATCAATTGACGCTTTATTATGCACAAAGGAAGTTAAAAAACAACAATGACAATGAGTATGAAAGCCATATTTAGATATTGCTAACTTTCAGTTCCTTTTTTTAGATTGAGGACATTTTTTGAGATACGAAAAGTTGTAAAACAGAGTCCAAGTTACCAAATTTATGTATTCGATGATGATCAGTCTGCTCTACAAATAAAATTTCTTAAAAATGGTAGACTCTGTCTTTTTGGACCTCTGGAAGCTCTAGTACTAAGGGAATAAAGGTGTGATGAGGAGGTTTTTAACTATTGTTTAAAACCGATGAGGGGCCTGGTTGCTGATAATTGCCCGAGCCAAAGGCGAGGGCAGTTATCGGCCACCAGGACCCTCAGAGGTTTTAAACAATAGTTAAAAACCAATTCAGCACACCTTTATTCCCATTCATAAATGCCCTTTTCGATAAAAACCGTAATAATGTAGACAAATCCGTGAAACTTTTTGTTTTTTTGAATAAGTTATTTTTCAATTCTTGCCCGGTCTTCAGGCTCCATTACGCAAAGGGTCAACGCTCACGCGCGCGCATTATTACATTAGTACCGCTATGTATTGATTGCGCTAAGTTAGCATCCGCGTAAGCTCAGTGCGCCAACACACGTGTGGCTACAATGAGCGCAGAACGTGCCTTCAGCTGTTTATATCACCCGTTTAAAACCGGTTTTAAACAGGCATGTGACCACCTCTCAACCAATAGGAATGCCCAAATTTTCCCAAACTGACTCGGGTATTTATGAATAGTAGTTATGATTTTGAAAAGTAGGTCTACATGTTTTAAAATATTCAAAGACATTGGAAATAAAGGCAGGGTATACCTTTGGTAATTACTCCACAAATTACTGACCATAAAAGCTTACTTAGTAAGAAGCACTGGAGAGCTGTTGATAGTTTAAAACACTGTGAGAAACAGTTCTCTTTCATGAATAACTGCTCCAGCTTTTCCAGTGCTTAGTTTAGCAAACGTGAAAATCTGGTGGTGAAATACATTTATGCTTTTAAAGCTAATTTGTCTGCTATAGTAGAAAAATGTGCTTACTATTAAGCAGTGCTATGGGCCCAATCTCATAGCGCTGCTTAAGCAGAAAAAAGTAGCGAAGCTCAACAAGGATGCTTTACCAGAAGAAGTTTGCCAGCCAAAATACAATGTCACATGTAGAATCTGTGCTGGTATCCTGCTTTCTTTTTTGCTTAGCAAAAATTGAAATTGGGCCCAGTACTTTTACATGACCTGTACGGGTGTATTTATAACCACAATTATACATTTCTTTATCCCAGATGCATTTATTCAGTCAGAAAGCACTGAATAACAGTGTAAAGGTCAAACTAAAGTCATGTTTATTCTCTATGCCGTTATTAGTAATATTACATTTGTTGTGGTACCCATTGCGACATATAACAGGATTCGAACCTGGCCTCTCAACACCGGGCATGCTTGGTTGTATAGTGGTTAAGACATATGTAGATCTGCTCTATAGCGGGGGTCATGGGTTCGAATACCATCTTAGCAGCCTGTGGATTTTTTTCTTAATGCTTGTTCAAATTAAAACAGATTAAAATGTTAAACTGTATACATATTTTCTTTTTAATAATAGACCGATCCATTAAGCCCCGCCTACTAATGTATTGACCAATCATAGCCTTGACAACCCCACTGAAAGTCCGACAAATGTCCGACACGTTCAAAATCCATTACAAAAGTAAACAAACCGCCGCCATAATTCTGACTCCCTACAGCACATACAACTGTACATTACTTTTGTTTAGCTTCAATTTTGTTCGTATTTTTGGTGGTGCAAATCCCACAGCAGTGGTCCTTGTCCAGTCGTGTATAAGTGGGGTTTTTTGGACTCAACGAACTGCTCAAAAGGCCACGAAACTAAATCCATACCGTTCACGAAAACCATGTACATGTACATGTATCCAATTCGTAGTGTGTGTGGCCGCAACCGAACCACCGCTGCGATCGTGGCAAAAAACTTACGCCATGTGCTGTTGCTTGGCAGTTTCTAAGGTAGGCGGAGCTTAATGGATCGGTTATTGTGGTCCAGTAAACATTTTGAGCTACAAGCCCTGCATTCCTGTGGATTTTCTCCCCAAATTTGAGCCCTGCACATCAGTGTATCCTGGGTAAAACCAAAATCACATGACCGGTATTGTACCATATCTTGATTCAAAGAGATTACATTTCCAGTAGTAGCAGTTTAAAGGGAAAGGAGGCCTTAATCATTAGTTTTGTAAAATTATGGATCAAATTAAAAGTACATGTACAATACACCCAAGGTGTTCACGTTTTGAAAGTAACATTTTTTAATTTTGAGAGAAATACCAATGCTGTGCTATGCACTTTGCCCTTAACGAGCAATGATAATGCTATGCCATGCATAAATGTAATTCAATTCAAGAAATCATTAACAATCAGATAAAGGCCTATGACCTTTCTTTCAAATAGTGACTTTTCCACAGTCTGGTGGTTCCCTTTCATACCCTCATAATATTTGAGCTACATTGTACTTCGAGCTACATTTTTGTACATGTACAGCTACATGTATACAGCACTGCAGTCATTGCAACTACATGAGTCGCATTGTACAGGTATACCGGTAATACAGGTACTGACAATTCAGTCAGACCTAGATGTACACACTGTGAAAAAAACACAACAAAGCACGAGGAAGTACTGCTTAAAAAAATAATCTGCAACTTTGATGTATCATGCCATTGCATGCTATGAGTTTAGACGGTGTTTTTCATAATAAATACAAAATAGACATGAATCCTAGTCCACCCCACACTTTGAAAATTCTACAAAAAAACACACTTTTAAATAGCATGGACGACTCCATGTACAGTTGACACCAACCTTATGACACAGACGTGCTATATTTTTCTGTACTCCACTCGCGCATGAGAATGAATGTTATCTTAAAAGCAAACTTGACGTATAGTTAGAATAGTGCAATACACAGGATATGATACATGTAATATTCTAACATTTTAAACCCATATTGGACGGTCCAACGTCGTGGCAGTAAATACATGGCAAAAACAAAAGGATGACTTGTGATGCGTGTTCCACTAATCAAAATGACAAGGATCTGGGTTTGTTGTACATAATACTAATTACTTTGCTAAAACTAGATGCTGTGACAGAACTCATGAAATTTCATACTTTAAAGACAAAACAATATTTTCACTTTCTGTGTTTGTTTGTAATTATAATCAGGAGTGGAAATTTAAAAAAAATTGTGTTTTTGACTCCAGGAAAGAGAAACTCTCATCTGACAGAGCATGTAGAAACATTTGTTTTTAATCTGAAGGCATTTCCTGTATTTTTGTAAGTTGAATTTGTATTATTACAGAGATGTACATGTACAATACATGGTTCAGCCGAAACCTTCATTGATTGGTTTCGGTTTCATTATGTATACTAAAAACTTGTTTTTCCAGTTTGCATGTTTTATTTCTTTTTCTTCTCCTTCATTTCTTTTGGCCAGATTTCTTGACTGAGAGATTGGTTGGGTGATAATGGCATTGATGAAGTGGTGGGGGATTGTACCACTTGCGTTAATTCTGTACGCAGTAGGATGTAAAGGTAAGACTCAGGCGCTCAGCAAGTTGACCCTGTCTTTCAGAGATCTAGGCTAATCTGGCTTCTCAAATTTTCACCCTTAATTTTAATTTAGTTCTGATTTGTGTCCTAAAATATGTGTTTAAATAAAAACAAATTTAAAAAATGCCATTGTCTCAAATTGATAATTTGTCTGTGTATTGCAAGCACAATTCATACCTCTTTGACTAGTTGTCAGGGAGCACTTTCTATGGTAAAAGAGTAAAAAAAATGCTGGAGATATGTTTAGCCATTGACGTGATCTGTGAGATACTTTGAGAGGCTGTGTGACCATTGCACATGCATGGTGAACCAATTGTGTATTGCCATCGCTATTACGTCTCAGAGATGTTCTTCTATTTCTTCCAAAATGCACGTAGTTGCATTTCTGGTCTTTAACCAGTTGCCGCGAGGATTCTGCTTTTTTGTCCCGTCCCCCCTGGCAGGATTCTTTTGAATTTGGAATTGCCCCAAAAATGTGTTCTTTGAGGGCAACGCTGGCACAAGGAAACCCTGACTTGACTGACAATGCCAAGAGAACAAAGATTCTCTTTATTGGATGGTCCCTTTTGTTTCTCAATCAAGAAAATGTCAAATTCATGCACCGTGGATTGCAATACATCCCCGTTACCTGCCGGTACTAAACACAGAACCGGCTCACTCTGACTTACCTCCATGGAGCCGAAATGCAGGGAATAAACAATGGTGGAAGTCTCTCGATGCATCATCATCCCCTTCTTGGAACAAAAGGACAAAGGTCTGTAATCAGGAATTACACAACAACCACCTCTGAATTGTCAGCAAATGCCAGTATATTTAAGACCTTTTTGGGTATTTGTGTGGGTGAAACGAAGCGCTAGATGGCGTGTGTGTGGTCTGTGCACGCTCTACAGTGGAATAAACGGTTGACCTTTGCTCTGGTGGTCCGAAATTATATAATGGCATCTTTACACGGCGTCCGTTTTCAGACAAGGGAAACATTTGTATGTATTTACGACACCTGGCGCCTACTGATTGTAAGTTGAACCGGAACTGATACCAATGGTTGAAAGCGGTAGGCTTTGCAAGTCTCTTCAAGATTTTTGAGAACCTTGTATTCTCAAGTAATTGCTTGAACTTTTGACCAAAACTAAGATGCACACTTTAACAAGTCCTGACATTTGAATGCAAGCTAGACATTCATTTAAACAAATCGTGACAGGACTGATACTTTGTGAGAGAAAGCCTCTTTTTTCTCCTTGTAAAGGACATTTCTTTTATAAAATTGTAAATTGATATTTGAACATTGTAACGGCACCAAGGCAATAACCAGGGGCCTGACGGTGCAGTACAAGCCGTCTTTGTTGACTGCAGAGCATAGGCTATGATGATGGTGAATGTAACCAGCAGGTCTGAATGCAGCCTGGCCTGGAGGGTCTGGCTAGAGACTGTCTTCCACTTAGTCAAGGCATGGCAGACTTCTCTGAGTAGAAGCAGGGCCACTAACTTCTGTATGTCGCTGTGATAGGGTCCATGGTGTTTTGTACACCTGAGGGGTCAAATGGCACCCAAGGCGAAGCCGAGGGTGCCATTTGCCCCACGAGGGTGTACAAACCCCATGGACCCCATCACACAGTGTGCTACTACTGTTTTGTTATGCCATGGTAATAGATTGCAAGAGGGGTAAACGAGCATTACAAAGTGAAATAAATTACATTTCTTCCTTGATTTACTGAGTGAGCATTGCATAATTTTGTTGTTTATTTGAACAAATTCAAACACTTGAACAGGAAATTACCTACAACCTCATGACCTCGTGGAAACTACCAACGGTGGGCACAATCAAGGTAATGTACCCGTGGGGTACATCACTCCTGTTCCCCTCCAGGCCATGTTTTACGCCTCTTTGCAGCACATCATGTGTTTGGTTCTGAGCCATTAACATTTCACACTCTATTACCTTGGTAAAACAATGTGTAGCTGTAATTGTCGGCGCGGTGCTCCCCTGAGCCAGGGATGCAGACCTCTGTAATACATTGTCATAGGGTATTCTGTCCTCCGGGTAATGTGTCCACCATACAGTAAATTAACGTGGGCTGGAGGAGTTTGTTCAAAAGAGGGCACTATCAGAAGGAGTTGGTACACAATTCGCCGTATGCTCGGACAGAATCTCCTGCCAGACAGAATCTCCTTCCACACCGGCAATGTTGGTGTGTCAGCTCATGGCCTTTATCCTTGATTCATCAATGAACAAAGGTTTTTTGTTATGCTTTTGTTTACATTTACAGCAGCTGAGTGTAATCCGGCATGTGCCAGTGTGGGTGCAACTTGCAATAATGATGGCATGGGAAATTTTAACTGTACATGTAATGCTGGATATACTGGAAATGGAACTGTTTGTGCAGGTAAGAGCTTATTGTTAATCTTGTTTTATTTTTGTGATGTCATTGTACATTTCAATATACCATCTTTTGTGCTTGTAATTTTCTGTGAGATCTTTTGGAGAAGAAACAAGTTGCATACCATATACCATACATTTACATTGCTTGATTGGTATGAAGTAATCAAATTTGGGGGTGAACAATGAAAAATTGACTAAAACAGGATTTGAACATGTGACCTTTGGATTAACATGCCGGCGTTCTACCAACTGAGCTATCCAGCCCTAATGTTGAAAGTCTCCCTATTTCATCATCTTGTTCGTGGGTGCCAGCCAGAAGCCATTCAACTTTAAACTGCCATATAACCAGTAATCATAGCCAAGTTTATGATACGACCTAGGAATTGGCAGGACAGGGATCACCTTAGGGGTACTGTATGCAACTTTTTATTTCAACTACCAAGTAATAAACCACTTGTTTCGCAAACTTGGGTGTGATCCCTGATTATACGGCAGTTTAGCAAGGTTGAATGGCTTCTGATTGGCACCCCCGAACAAAGATATTGACAAAATAGGGAGGCTGCCAATATTAGGGCTGGATAGCTCACATTCTAGTCAATTTTTCATTGTCCCCCAAAAATTGAATTAAAAATTACTTAAAGGGGCTGTTTCGTCATGATAATAGCAATAAATGTAATAAACCAGTTATTACACGTGCGTGCGTCGGCGGTCACATCACAGTTTGACAAAGACGGCACCCTTTGTGATTTGACTTCAAGTGCGAGTGTGTGCAGTATCTGGGTCAGAGTTCATCTTTTCACGCACAGCCACAGGCTCACTATAATCATGATGACACAGCCCCTTTAATCTTGAGACATTTTGAAAACTTTTACTTTCCTGATTTTCGTTCAAAGCTGTCAACTCTACACTGTATGAAGATTGGCCATCACAGGACAAGTATTTGGAACTTAATTATTGTAAATACAAGTAGTTTGATTAATAGATTCTGATGAATGTACTGAAGATCCATAAATGCCAACTGCACCAACACACCAGGCAGCTATGAGTGCACCCGGTAGAGCTGGCTACCACTGGAGATGAAACCATGGACACATAGAATACATTCTTATTATACCATTTGTGTTTGACCCATCCGTTGATTTGTGTTAAGCACTGTTGTGCTCAGTTCACTGTAATTGCTATGGTATTTTTATTGATAGAGTTTGTCAACCAAAGTATGCAGAGATACATGTACCTTGTTTGAAATGTTATTCATAAATACCCCAGTCAGTTTGGGAAAATTTGGGCATTCCTATTAGTTGAAAAGTGGTCACATGACTGCTTAAGACCGGTTTTAAACGGATGATAAAGACATAGTTGGAGCAGTGAAGGCGCATTCTGCGCTCATTATAGCCATACGTGTGTTGGCGCACTAGCTTACGCGGGTGCTAATTTACGCATAGCGCAATCAATACATAGCGGTACTCAATGAAAAGTCTAATAATGTGCGCGCATATGCGCAACTGTATGAGCGTTGACCCTTCGCAAAATGGAGCCTGAGGACGTGGCAAGAATTGAAAAATAACTTATTCAGAAAAACAAAAGTTTCACGGATTTTTCTACATTATTACGCTTTTTAACAAAAAGGGCATTTATGAATGGGAATAAAAGAGTAGTGACTCAGTCTTAAACGGCCGTTAAAAATCTTGCAGGGTCGTGGCTGTGCGATAAAGGCGGCTCGGTCCTTTATCACATGGCCACAACCCTGCTAGTTTTAAACAGCCGTTTAAGACCTCGGTCGCCACTCTTTTATTCCCTTAATAATAAACTAACTTGTTTTGACACTTTTCTGAATACTTTTAAAAGAAACTTTATTTAAAATTTACAGTAACAGGTTACTTATGTTTTATTTGACTTCATCGTCTTCATCACTTCACCACCAACAAGATCTTCATCATTATCGTTATAATCGTCACCATCGTCTTTATAATCATCTCCATCATCATTTTGATCTTAATCTTCAATCATCATACTCATTTCCTTCATCATTTCATCTTCATCTCCATCGTCATCTTCACTTTAATCTCCATCATCATCTTCACTTTAATCTCCATCGTCATCTTCATCATAAACATAGTCATCATCTTCGCCTTAATTTCCATCCTCATATTTATCTTAATCCTAATCATCATACTCATCTTAATGTATGCATCGCCTTCATTTTAATCTCCATCCTCATCTTCATCTAAATCTCCATCCTCATCTTTATCTTAATCCTAATCATCATCTTCATCTTAGTCTCCATCATTGTCTTCATTTTAATCTCCATTGTCTTCTTCATTTTAATCTCAATCATCATCTTTGTCTTAATCCTAATCATCATCTTCATCTTAATCTCCATAATAATCTTCATCTACACCATCATCTTCATCTTTGTTGTCGTCATCAGTCTCACATCGTCTTTATCTTTTGTTTCATCCCACATTCATCAGCATCTTTTTAGTGGTTGTTTCTTTTCTGCAAGGATCATGGAAGTCATCTGGATACCTGACCACTTCATCTTTAGTCTATGTCTAGCGAAATGTCCAGTTCTTAAATCCTGTAACATTGTGTAACAGACAAGTCTTCATTCTTTGTTCAGTATATTCGATTGTATTTTGCTTCTGTTTTGTTTGGTATTTGTTCATTTGTTGTATCTTGTTTTCATTGTATTTTATTCCAGTAAATGAATGAATTCTGTATGTCATTATATTTTGGACTTCGAATTTTTCTTTCCTACAACTTTTGTATTTAGAGAATATACTGTTTTTCTCCTCTGTGTTCATACTTAATTCCTTCCATTTTACTTGTAAGTCCTCCAACTTGGACCCATTCTTCAAACCCAAAGCCTTAATCTTTTCTCTCCGAGTTGTTGTTTCTATTGTTGTAGGTTTTTCTTCATATCACCTAAAAAACTTTGAGATCCTTCCTAACACGAAACATTCAAATCATTAGATCAGATATAATTTTAGATTAGACAAGAAAAGCAGACACATAATCCATTCAGTGGAGAACACTGGTGTGTACTGCAGGTTCTTGTCATGTATCTGCCATCATGGATTTCTTATCAACTTAATTTGACCACTTGTAAATCAAGGCTGGAAAGACAACTAATTTGTTTCATCTGCTGTTTTGGTAACATCAGTTGAAATATCTCAGTCTTCAACATTGTTTCAAAGAAACAAACATACGACATCAACCCACGATTAAATGCTCATTCAGCTACTCTTTCAATGTCTAATGGTAACATGGAATTTGTGGCGATCCGTGAAAAACCCTCCTTGTTTACTTTAACCCGTCAACCATTGAGTTGACCAACCACTGAGAAGCGTACGACTGCACAGGTTACGAAACGTGGAGCAACTGTACTCAAAACAATCTGTGAATTGTGTAGATGCATTCACTACAAGATGAATCAGCACATCTGTCATTCAAAGCATTGATGGTATTGACTGGTCGGACTTTGTGACTGTGTACTGTGTACTTGTTTTTTATTTTTGTTTATCCTTCAAATTTTGGTAAAACCGTTTGTATTTTACAGTGTGCAAGACAGTCTCCCAGAGAGGCTTTGTAGAGACTTCGTTGTTTGATAAAATTGTGTGCCAAAGACATAACATTTTGTATTGTTTGTTATTGATCAATCAAATAATTGATAGATTATAATGAATGTGAGGATATGCCAAGTATCTGTGACATGAATGCCGACTGCACCAACACACCAGGCAGCCATGAGTGCTTATGTAGAGCTGGCTACACTAAAGATGGAACCATGTGTACAGGTAGAACACATCCTTATGAC
This sequence comes from Marthasterias glacialis, assembly GCA_911728455.2. Classification (NCBI taxonomy): domain Eukaryota; kingdom Metazoa; phylum Echinodermata; class Asteroidea; order Forcipulatida; family Asteriidae; genus Marthasterias; species Marthasterias glacialis. Next base: position 25,838,357 of record OU452225.1, read on the forward strand.
AATATTTACAAGGCTTGCTATTTGCAAACCATTTCATGTAGCTACACATCATTTAAATTATCTTTGAACTTTTTCTAAAAAGTTTAAAAGCAATTTGTTAAACACATTCACTTCCTTGGTCTTCATAGATAACGAGCCTCCAGAATTTCAAGATGGAACTTGTCCGTCAGATAGAGATGAAGTTGCAGAAGCTGGGAAGTCAGTCAAAATGGTGACTTGGACTAACCCATCAGCTAGTGATACTACGGGTGTCAATCCAACGGTTGTATGCACACCACAGTCTGGCAGTGACTTTACGATTGGTACTCGGGATGTCGTATGTACAGCTACTGATGCGGCTGGAAACCAGGCTACACCAAACTGCGCTTTTACAGTCACAGTAACAGGTTTAATATTATTTCTGTTTTAGTGAATGAAATTTGCATGAGGTTTGACTACCATTACTGTCTTCATCTTCATGTCCTTATACCCCTACTCTCTTAATCATTGTGGTCTGATCACCTCTGAGATCATCTCCATCTTCCAAGAGTTTCCTCACTTCTTGAGGATTACTCAAAACTTTACTAGTTATTGGACTTTTCTTTCCTGCTGAAGTGTCGATTTTCTTGCAAGTCTGCATTTTTTTTTTAAATAAATCTTTTTTTTTCAACTTTGAAACATTTTTCAACAAGGAGCCAAATATTGCCACAGAGTGTTGTTGTAATGCCTCACAGGAAGTCCCTAAATGGCTAAATCATTTTGACTTTATGTGCAAGCTTTTACATGTTACAATTAGTTGGATTGAAAGATTCAAAGCCATTTTCAGTATGGGTAGAGAACAGTCACATTTGAGGGAATACCAGGAAAATAAAATTGCAAGACAAACAGTTCAAACAGTTTACGAAATAAGCACTTTTCTTTGAAAAGCTTACAATACAAAATTGTATAATAATGAGAAGATGTAATTTAATCTCAAGTAACCTATGTGTGTTATTTAGTTGTAACCTTCCAATGTCGGTCGTTATTAAACCCATTTTGTTTTGAGTTTTCTTTACTCTGTAACTGACCAACATGAAACCAAGCCTAACCAAGGATTCACTTTGTCAACACAGCATTATTGAACTTGCAACAAATTTGAATCAATGACCAAAATCCAAATTGGCAGTATCTTCAAAACACACCCCAGTTGAAACCATGTTCATCATCATCATCGTTCCCATCATCCCCATCATCCCCATCATCATCATCATCATCATCATTATATTCAGAGTCACAATCATCATAATCACTATCAAATTCAGAGTCACCGGAATCATCCCAGTCATCATCGTGTTCATAATCACAATCACAATCATCTTCACCTCTACCTTAACCCTTATTGAGTCGGCATTTTGAGAATTATTACTGATTATTAATATTAAGACCTGAGATTAATTGTTTGTTTCCATTGTGTGTGTGTAACATCTTTCATTTTTTAAACTGATAACAAATGTTAATTGATTTTTTTGGTTTTATTTTAGTTTTCTGATTACTAATGTACTAATTTCAAAGCAATAATGTTAATTTTATGTTGATGACATTGAGAAAGGACCTGCCTGATTAGGTCTTTGATCATCTTGCTGTTTTCTACTGTAACAGATTTAATTGGACTTGTATTAAAATAATTGGTCTCTTTTCTGGCAGATTGATAATTTTGTTTTGGCAGAAATGGCTCCTGTCACACCTGTTGGAAAAAAATATTATTTAAAGATTGTTTTACGAGCACTGGAAAAGTTTGTTTTGAAAGAAGATTTCCAAGATTATCATTTATTTGAGAGTGAGGTTGTAATATAAATAGCCCCCTCTGTAGCTAACATGCCTCTTACAACAGTGAACATTACCAACAGTTAACAATCATCTTTTCATTCATGACAATGAGATGAAAGAACTGGATGCAATTTTTTTTTAATGCCACAACAGTTGTATTTGAAGCGAGGTTGCCTCTGCAGTCAGACAAAATTAGTCTGGTTACCTGAATGAGTACGCTGGTAATTAGCTGCACCATACACATGCTCATAGATTGCATGTGCAGACTTCATGTTATTTTCCACCCACAATAGCAGGGTTGCACTCGTATAAAACCTTTTTATACAGCGAATGAAACTTAAAGATTGCAAACTTGTGATTAGGGCCCATGATGTGCCTTCAGAAATGTCAAGACATACTCTAACTCATGAAAAAAATGTGCTAATGTGATTTGGGGGATTTATTAACTTGATTACTAAGTGAAATAACTTTGTTGTTTTTTGTTTTCTAAATAACACGTTCTCCTTTTAAAATCTTTGTTTTAACACATCGATGAGTCTATTGTATTTGGTTGTGACACTGGATGTCTTCATAATTTCTTTAAGTTTATTAGTATGTGTGAGAAGTAGACAGAGAGTACTTATGATATTTCAATTATTTGATAGATTATAATGAATGTGAGGATACACCAAGTATCTGTGACATGAATGCTGACTGCACCAACACACCAGGCAGCCATGAGTGCTTATGTAGAGCTGGCTACACTGGAGATGGAACCACGTGTATAGGTAGAGTCAACTCTCAACATTGAACTTGATCTCTTGGAGACACTTTATGACCTGATAAACTTACTTGACACGAGGATGTATAGGAATGATACAAAAGACCTTCAAAGAGGCTTCATGTTGATGCTTCTTCTTGTCACATAAAACAAAACTCAAGTTCAAGACCAGCTTTTATCATCCACCACGCATGCTATAGGCCCATACTGTGGTTATTTATGTTCATCTTAAGACCGTTTCTCATTTTGAATTAGGGGGACCATCTGTCAATTTGATAATTCAGCTTAATATTATTGCATGTTCTTTTGGGGATTATTTATCAATAAAATATCATGTTATTTTTGGCCTTGATATGTTTGGATAGGTTGACTGACAATGAATGCCACTCGGGTTAAATTTTGAAAGATTTCTGGATATATTTTTGCATTATGACTGTTTTAAACCTAATATTTATACCTTATACATCATATTACAGATTACCTGGTAATATTGCCAGATTAATATGAATGAATTTGTTGGTGTTTTACAGAATGTGATGAAGGCATGTATGGATTGAACTGTGCCTTGGAATGTTCCTGTGTATCACGTGGTACATGTAACAAAGTGACTGGTGATTGTACATGTGATCCTATAGATGATTTCAGTGATGCTGTATGTGATAAAGGTAATATCTAAGCTTGTTAATAACATCCTTCTTCTCTGTTTTAAGTCAAGTTGATAAATTGAGAGATTTCCTGATTGATGTGAAGTTTCTTTCGCCACTGATCTTGTGTCCTTCACACATTATTCCAAAGTATTTTATATATAGACATGAGTGCAGATCCAGGCTAACTTTAAAAGTTTCAAAAATGTTTCAAACATCAGGAACCACATAAAGTGAACAAAAGCTGCGATATTGTTTCTTTGGAATGGGGAGGGGATATTTACAATGCGTCGTCTTGCAGTTAACAAGTATTTTACATTTAAGAAGCCATCAAGCTGTTTGGAAGAGGTAACATCCTTGACCGATATTATAGATGAAAAGAGTCTAAATTGACAATCTTAATTGGTAAAAGCATGTGATATTGTAATGAGGTATTTAATGATTGCTTTTCAGATGACTTTCAGGTATCATTGACACGAGCTGATGGTATGAGTGGACCTGTTCTTGACACTGAAGCTAACGATGATGTGGAACTCAACTGCATTGTGAATGTATTACCGGAAGACCTGGCTGGCTCTGTATTAATAAGATACCCAGATGGGAATGACTACCCAACAACACTTGATTCAAATCGACATGTATATAGAAAGACAATTGTGAATGTACATCCGAGAGATAGTGGTGACTACACCTGTCTCACCCAAATCCAACCTCGACCATCTGATTCCATTGTAAATGAAAGAAGCATTTATCGTCTCACTGTTGAAGGTGAGTCTGGAGAAATAAACACAGTCTGGTAGGATGCAATGCACCTTTCTCATATATGTTCCAACTACGTATCATTAATTCTGTACACTTGATTTGATGTGCATTTAAGATGTCGTTTTCTTTGCTGTTCTTTGGGATTGAAGCTTTTAATTATAATATTCCGCCTACCATATCCTGGATCCTGTTTTAACATTTGGTATTGCAGATCTAGATGAGTGTGCAACAAACATGTTCCAATGTGATATCAATGCCTACTGTGTTAATAACAATATGGACGGAGGATACACCTGTGTGTGCAATCCTGGTTACAGATTTGCTTCTGATGGAGTTACTTGTGAAGGTTAGTCCAATTATACATATGATGGCCCTGTATGGTTAGGATCACTTGTAAACAGTTAAGTTTTAATAATCCATGAGCCACAAGGGTAATCACTTGTAAACAGTTAAGTTTTAATAATCCATGAGCCACAAGGGTAATCACTTGAAAACAGTTAAGTTTAAATAATCCATGAGCCACAAGGGTAATCACTTGTAAACAGTTAAGTTTTAATAATCCATGAGCCACAAGGGCAATCACTTGAAAACAGTTAAGTTTTAATAATCCATGAGCCACAAGGGTAATCACTTGTAAACAGTTAAGTTTTAATAATCCATGAGCCACAAGGGTAATCACTTGTAAAAAGTTAAGTTTTAATAATCCATGAGCCACAAGGGTAATCACTTGTAAAAAGTTAAGTTTTAATAATCTATGAGCCACAAGGGTAATCACTTGTAAACAGTTAAGTTTTAATAATCCATGAGCCACAAGGGTAATCACTTGTAAACAGTTAAGTTTTAATAATCCATGAGCCACAAGGGTAATCACTTGTAAACAGTTAAGTTTTAATAATCCATGAGCCACAAGGGTAATCACTTGTAAAAAGTTAAGTTTTAATAATCCATGAGCCACAAGGGTAATCACTTGTAAAAAGTTAAGTTTTAATAATCTATGAGCCACAAGGGTAATCACTTGTAAACAGTTAAGTTTTAATAATCCATGAGCCACAAGGGTAATCACTTGTAAACAGTTAAGTTTCAACAATCCATGAGCCACAAGGGTAATCACTTGAAAACAGTTAAGTTTTAATAATCCATGAGCCACAAGGATAATCACTTGTAAACAGTTAAGTTTTAATAATCCATGAGCCACAAGGGTAATCACTTGTTAACAGTTAAGTTTTAATAATCTATGAGCCACAAGGGTAATCACTTGTAAACAGTTAAGTTTTAATAATCCATGAGCCACAAGGGTAATCACTTGTAAACAGTTAAGTTTCAACAATCCATGAGCCACAAGGGTAATCACTTGTAAACAGTTAAGTTTTAATAATCCATGAGCCACAAGGGTAATCACTTGTAAACAGTTAAGTTTTAATAATCCATGAGCCACAAGGGTAATCACTTGTTAACAGTTAAGTTTTAATAATCCATGAGCCACAAGGGTAATGTTTGACTACGACACTCTATAAGTCAAGGTTTGTCAGGATCTTGCCTTCATACGCAATTCTTTTTGTTCTTGCATTCTCTTTGGTGCATAGCAGACTAATAATCAGACGGGGCTGAAATTTTATTCAAAAAGAAACCTCTGTATTTTACAGACCGTAAAGACTTACTACAAATGGTTTTATTAATTCACTCAAAGTAAACAATTATCTTTGCAGATATTGATGAATGTACTGAAGATACAGACAACTGTGTCATGAATGCTAGTTGCACCAATACAATCGGCGGTTTTACCTGTTTGTGTAAACCTGGCTACTCTGGAGTTGGAGATGTTTCATGTCAAGGTATTCAGTAAAGCTTGCATATAGCCATGACCATTCAAACCTCTGATCAAGTAATCATTTTATGTTTGACTGTTCAAATAAACATAAGTAGTATAGGTTTTGTAGGATGGACTGTTTGTGATTTGACTCTATACCCATGAGATGCACTTTGTTGAGAGACCAGGGGTGGATTTCACAAAACTAGTCTTAACGTATGACTAGTCCTATAAGTTAGGAGTAGTTACTCATCCTAACTTGAGATAAGACTAGTCCTAGAGCTTTGTGAAATCCACACCAGGGCCCAATTTCATGGCACTGTTTGCTGTGGAATTCTGTGCCGAGTACGCCCCGCTGCGGTCCATAGAAATAAAACCACGTTACAGGACGCCGTAAGAGCAGAATTCTTAGGTAAGCAACGCCATGAAACTGGGCCCAGGGTGTTTGTGGAGAAATCTCTCTTGATGGAAACAGAACACACTATGGTAGAACTTCACACTTTGTATACTTGAGATGGATAGTGGGTTACACCATTGTCTTGGACCAGAGGAGATTGTCTTAGTGTTTTCCCTAAAGGACTATGCTGCATTATTATTTCATGTTTTTGGTTTTTAGAATAGAGCTTTATACATCACTATGTATTATTAAATGTGAAGTTGATTTGGGAGACTAACATGTCTTGAGTGCTGGAGCATCCACATTTTTGTGTAAACAAAGTAAAACCTCAAATTATTGCTCGACCATTTTACAGCTAGTATTTGTGTATGAATGCTTTATTATTTTATTAGTGGGTTATAGAATCAACATGACAAGAAAGTGAATGCTAAATCAGTTTTGAATATGCATGTTTCGCAAAATCAACATCTGCACAAAATTTGAAGCTTACAAATTGTTCTCTGATTTAAAAATCGATCGTCAATCACGCACATACCACAAGTATCTGGGTCTTGGGGACTTCAGAAAAAGTGTACATCTGGGATCAAGAGTTCTAGTCACTCATTGCTCTATTTGGTTTGATAGAATTAACTAACTAATTTTGTAATTTCACAGTATGCATGCAGGGTAAATATGGGTTAGGATGTAATGAGGATTGTACGTGTGTAGCACCAGTACCTGGAGGAAATGATGTCATGTGTAACAACGTTGACGGTACATGCAGCTGTGATCCAGAATTTACTGGCAAGGCTTGTGATAAAAGTAAGTTAGTAATGTGATCTGTATAAAAAAATATGTATCTCTACAATTTGAAGCATCATTTGTTAACTTATTAGTAATGTGTATTTTTTCCCAAATGAAAAACACAAGAGACAACAAAAATATTTGCAGTAGCCTTTTTGGTTTACAGAAATGCCACCATTCAGTGACTGTTGTGTTCAAACAGTCTACTCTTTTCATATCTGCTGAAAAGTAATTACGCAGTTTATACAAAGTTGTCCCAAGCATATGCAATAATGCCCTATTTTAAATCCATACTTGTGAATGCTTTGTTATCTATGAAACAGGTGATCTCAGTGTCATGTTGGAACCAGATCCAGACCCAGTCCTGGACACAAAGGGAGAAGACAACGTCACGTTAATTTGTTCTGTCAACCTCCATTCAAGAGATCTTGCGTCAATTGATATCACTTTCAAAAATGGCACACAGATTAAGGACACAATATTAACCAATACCACTGAAGGCATGTATGAGCGAACTCTATATGACATCAGTCTATCAGACAGTGCAATGTATACATGTACTGCTACAACTGTGATCAATGGATCACTATTGACAAGATCTGGAGATATTGACTTGGACGTTCTTGGTAAGTAAAAGATCTCAATGTATGCATTATATCTCATATTTATTATCTCGTATAGCCCCTATATATAAATATGCAACAACAATAAAAGTATGACAAATCTTTACCCAATATGCCTGTTGATTATGAAAATTAAAGTTTTCTTTTTTATTCTTTGTAGCACCTGGACGAATCATATCGGTAACTGAAAAAGTAGAAGGTGAATTGGGAGACACTGTTGTAGTTAACTGCATAGTGTATGCAGATCCTGCACCAAATATCACTTGGTATGATCTCAACTCAATGGTGATCATAAATGATGACATAAAATACTCAGTTTCAAGCACAACTGATCTAGAGCAGGGGCGACTTACGAGTTCTTTAACTGTGAAGAATCTTGTCAGAAATGACAACGGAAGTTACAAGTGCGAAACACAAAATGAGTTAACAGATGAAAAGGACCAAAAGTTTGCAGAAGTTGTCGTCATAGGTAAGAAGAATTATTGATCAAATTTAATGATTGACCGATATTAATAATGACAACCAATCTGACTAACACACAGCCGTGGATTATGACTATTAAGTAACAATTGTCCCTGTATATAAGGACTCTTGACTAATTTACAAACGACCAAGAGGCAAGACCAGAACTCTCTTGACATGATCTTGAATCGTATAATTGCTTTCTTTTACTGACAAAACAGTATACCCAGAATCTATTACGGGAGATTTGCAGAATCACTATGGAAATTTGGTTCTTCAATGTCAATACTGTAACATTTTGTTTCATTGTGACAATTCTCTTCAATATGACATCTTTATTCTCATTGTATATTTAGAAGAATGTAGCTCATGAATGTATTAAAATCGTTTGTTTTTTTCAAACTTGGTGTCAATTTTTTTCTGACCTTCATTTTCTTGATTTATTGTCCAGAGGTTCCAGAAGTAGGCAACGTGGCTGCCTCACCTGTGAGCTCCGAGTCAATTGATGTGACGTGGGCAGTAACATTTGATGGTAATCTACCATTCACATGTAGAGTTGAGTATCGGGAAGCCATCAGCGGAACATGGAGACCATCAACACCAAATCCTCCCCAGCATTCTCTGACACACCTTGTAACTGGATTGGAAGCCTTCACTTTCTACTCAGTACGGGTTACTTGTAATAACAGAGTTGGAGATGGTGAACATTCTATGCTAGACAACCCAGTTCAAACCAAGCAAGCTGGTAAGAACATGCACACAATCCATGTTACTTTATATACTGCTTGAAACAAAACACAAAGCACAAAATACACTCTTCATTTACCCATTTTTTTTTTTTAATTTTCAGCCCCCAGTGCGCCTCAAAATCCTCGAGTAACTGTAGTCACTTTTGAGAGCCTTACTGTGGCATGGGATGAGCCTGAAATGAAGAGAGGAACTATAGCATTCTATCATGTATCAGTTGAAGGTGCCGCACAACCCCACAAGAGTAAGTCATAGTTGGACACTTTTTCTGGCAATCGATTTTGTCACGTCAAAGATGACTTTGTATCTTGAATACTTGTCAAGAGAGGGCAGTGCACTCATTATATCTTTTACAGGGAATCGTCTTTTTCACTTTACACTGCATCCACAGCTTCAGGTAATCCAGCGCCTCGTTCCTTGGTAGTGTCTGGCCTGAATCCCTTCACAGATTATACTCTTGTTGTAACTGCATTCAACATAGAAGGTGGAGTTGAGCTGAGGGGAGAGAATTCTGTGAGAATCACCAAGAAAACTGCTGAATCCAGTAAGTATTAACACAGGAAAGTCTCAGTGATAAAACTGAGTGAAATAGGCTATAGTCAACGACTGATACTCGTGAGTGAGTAGAGCCTAATCAGAATGTGAATGGGGGTTTGGGGGAATTGAAGAAGCGACGACGTGATACTTATGGCCTGATGATGGAAATAGAACCTAGATAGTCTCAGAATGAAATGAGAGAATTAGAGGAAGCAAAACCTGATGAAGTAAAAGATGACCAAGGTAACATGCAGGTAGAATCATCTTGGGAATTTTGACAACGCCACTAATTGTCTGTTTGCATGCAGTTTTGTTTTCATGTTTACAATAAGCTGATTTCTCTTTGTGTTTTAAGCTCCAACGTTTCCAGTCAATGTTAAATTGAACAACACGGGCTTGACATGTGTCGTCACTTGGGATCGACCTCGTGAGGAGAACGGCATCATCTTGACATACACGGTAAGGTACCATTGTATTCCAGCTGTGGATTGTTGTAATCCATCAACAAACAAACATTTATCAGGTTGACTTCTGGAAAACTTGTGTGGGAGTTGTTGTTGCTGGAATAGAAACTTTTGCTGTTGAGTGTGAATTTCTTCTCTTGTAGACAAGTTTCAAACACTTTGAACTTGCTTTTTGTTTCCTTTTACACATTAAAGCAATGACGATTCAAAAACATGCAAGACTTGCACTGTCTATTCTCACTGCACTACAACATTAGATGGATGTTTACTATTCTGGAAATATCTCTTAATAATTACATTTATGTTTACTTCATCCTCACAGATTTCTCGGCTTGCGCACTTGTACTCCACTCCAGGAACACAGAATGTTGTAGATCTGATTCCAGACATGGAAAAGACTGACGAAGTTGAAGTTACAGGAGATCAAAGGTCATATTCTGTCGTCAAAAGTGATTTACAGCCGTATGCTCTGTACAGTTTTGCCATCACTGCTTCAACATCCGTTGGAAAGGGGTCCCAAAGTGAAATGACTGTCGCCACATGTGACTCTCCACCTTCAGGTAAGTATAAGAAAATACTGTTGAAGGTTTCAGTTATTGGCTAGTTTTATCCTGTGTTCGTGGAACAAGTTGTGCTAAGAGTTTGTGTTATTCTAAATATTTATCTCATTTGTAAATGCTATTTACATGTTTGGACTACTTCTTATGATGAATTGATAAAACTAATAAACAAAATTAATACAACGACCGACCATAACAAGATGACTCAATATTTAAGAGTTTTTTTAAGAGAAATAAAAGGCCACAGTAGTTATGTTTTTAATTACCTTTTTTTTACACGTTTAGTATTAGCCAATAAAGTGGAACACATAGAATTCTTCACTTAATTGTTGTCCACGTCTGCTGTGCACGCCCTCTGTGTCAGCTGTGGACACAGAGTATCAATAAATTGTGACATGCCTGTATGGCAAAATTAACCATTAGACGCCGGATGACGTGAATACACGCAAATGTTTCCCCTGCCTGGAAACGGAAGCCGTGTAAAGAGGCCATTATGTAATTTGGACCATCGAAGCAATTGTCGACGGTCATTACACTGTGGAGCGTGCACAGACCACACACACGCGGTCTAACGTTTCATTTCACCCACACAAGGACAAAAAAAGGTCTTACATATATTGGCGTTTTCTGGCCATTTAGAGGTGGTTTTTGTGTAATCCCCAATTGTAGACCTTTGTCCTTTTGTTCCAAGAAGAGGATTACGAGGCATCGAGAGGCTTCCACCATTGTTCATTTATTGTATTTTTGGCTCAATGGAGGAGTGAGCCGGTAATCGAATCATGGTTCCATTTTTAGTTCCACTCCTATATGCCGTAGGTAACGGCCAATGTTTTGCAATTCATGGTGTGTGAATTTGACATTTTCTCGGTCGAGAAACAAAACGGACGATCCAATAAAAATAATCTCTGTTCTCTTGGCATTGTCAAGTCAGGGTTCCTTTGTGCCAGCGGTACCCTGAAAGAAAAATGATTCTGGCAATTCCGCCAAAAGAAACCTGCCAGGACAACGGGACAAAAAACATAGAGAATCCCGGTGGCAACTGGTTAATCAATCAGATCATGAGCTGAAATTTGCTTTAATGCTAAAATGGTAGCACGCACGAATTTACTTGCAGCAGATACGCTCTGGTAACTACACACATAGGTATTCTAGCTCTGTTTCTATATTACATTCAAAAACGGTTTTGTTCAGGTGCGAATGATATTTACGTTATTTACCATTTTTGAACATGTTCTTAAAACTCTCTTTTTTGCAGCCCCTCCTGAACCTGCAATGCCTATGTTTGCTGCGGTCGAAGAAAGAGTCACATCAGACAGTTTTTGGATGGCCTTGGAGAACACAAGTTCAACGAATGGTCCAATAAGGTAAAACTGAACAACCAATGTTTGTTAAAATCCATCTCCATTGTTTGTAAGATTTTGTTAGACTTGGTGCTCCATACCACCCTGTAATGCATAAAATCCATCTCAATTGACCGTATTTTTGAATGTATGAGGGTGCTTTCGTAAGCTAATTTCCTTTTGTCACAATTACTTCTTATTATGACAGCCTGTATATGTTGTTTTCTTGTATCAATGGCCAAATAAACAACAATAATAATAACAACTATAGAAAAACCTGTTTAAGTCAGCCACAAGATGATAAAATTCAGCAGGTACTACCAAATATGGCCATAACTTGTTTTTTTAATGGGCCAAAAAAGCCAAGATTCCATGTAAACCTCACCCCTGGTATACCCCGCAAGCCTGTTGACTTTCATTGGCCAGACCCTAACCACTGCAGAGTAAGGAGTGTTGAAAGACAGCAGCCACCTGTCTCTGTGCAGTAATTGATTGACCCTTGTGCTAAGGGTCATCGGCACAGGGCGGTATGCAATATGTGAACAACTTGCGGCCGCACACTGATCATAAGTAACACAAGTCTAAGTCTTGACTGGCACTCCAATTCACCCACATGGTCATTTATTATAGCTTTGGGCTTGCATGGGGGGGTTATTGACCTAAAAGACAGGGTGTTGATAAAAAATCATCTTGTGGTTACAAAGCGTAAAATTTTCATTGCGGCGGACCCCAGGGTTTTAATGGTATGTTTATTGAAAAGTAGAAGATGGATATGAAGAATGCATAAAATCCCTGACAAAAAATACACAGTTTAATTCCATTTTTTAATTCCATCAAATTTTCACAGGTTGCAACGGTGTGTTTAGGTTGGATTTGACTTTACCTTTCTAAACACTAATGATGTAATACATCTTCATGTTGAGATATTTCTTGTGTTATGTTTCAGCTGTTACGATATTATAGTTGTCCGGATTGAAAAGGATGCCCAGTTCAATTACACTGAAATTAATCCTGATCAACAGTACCCACAAGACAGTATAATGACATATGATGAATCCACAAAGAGGGCGGGCGCTTACCGTGCAGTTGTTAAAAACGGGTAAGTTCTTAATTTGTTTGATTTCAATACATTAAGGCATAATAATAACTACTAAATGGTTCCCGAGTGTCAACAACTGACTTGCCGTGGATCGCAAGGTCGTGCGTAAGTGCGTAAGTGTCAAATTTCTGTGGGACTAATCAAATGGTGGGAGTTAAGTATTGCCATGGTGACGTTTAATGTGACATCACATTTATCATCATAAACAATGAAAAGAATAGTAACAATATATGTAGCATGAAAAATCTTCAAGATGTTAACACTAATAATTTGAAAACATGGCTAACAGAAAATATGAAAATTACACTTATCAAATAACCAAATTTTGATCAGCTGAACATTAAATAACAAATATGGAAGCACAGTCATAAAAGAAATGAATATGATGATCAAATAAGACAATTGTCTACAACTTAGATGACGAGTATTTTTTCCTGGGCTCTTTAGTGGTATTTTTCCTCGCCTTCCACCTCTAGGACCCCAGTTCGAATCCCACCGGGGGCACTATGTGGATTGGGTTTTCAGTCCCTACCTGATTGCGTGGGTTTTCCCTGAAATATTTCTCTGGGGTTTTCCTCCCACATCTAAAACTGAAACTTCCTCCCTTGTCTTCTCTCCATGGGGTTCTTGGCTAGTATAGTGATTTAGTTCGCTTTTATGAGAGCACTTGGCCGCACAACCAGAATTAATAAATGAAATGAAAAAAAATGAAATGTGAAAACAGGTACAGTAATAAGAACTGAGTTAGCTAGCCATTTACAAATGCTTGACTTGATTCCAAATGAAGGTAATCAATGAATTGCAGAGAAATTAAATGAAAACTTGTTGTCATTATATTGTGGTTCTAAATAAACCATTTGGGAGTTGAATTTGAATAACATCCCGTACAGTGACTTGCTCGGGCACAATTAAATGCTCAATTTGAATTCCTCAGACTGAAAAAAAGAAACTGTTGCTTATAAAAACAACACATAGTTCAGGGCAAGTTTTTGCATAGAAATCGCCAGGCCAGCAAAGGCTGTTTAACACATTTCACTAGAAATTATGTATGTGTGTTTGATGTCTCTTGTACTGCTATGAACAAGCTTGCCCCTAACCGTCTCATACAGCAATATAGTCAGAGGAAATTGAATCTTGTGACCAAAGTAAGTCATTGTACCCAACATTCAAATGTATGTAACTCACACTGGCTTATTGGGTATACAAAGAACACTCTAAAGGTTTTGAACAACACAGAATGAAGTCAACTATTGTAATATCAGGTTGAAAATTTGACTCAAGACGTCGGGGCCCAGAATTCTCTGCTTACGGCCCTGTAAAGGACCCCGTTAGTGCAGAATTCGGTGGTAAGCAGAGCCATGTACATGTCAAGATTATCTGAAGGTTCAGATTACTTTCAAAAAATAGCTGCATTTAGAAAACATTTTCCTTTTACTTGGTATTTTGTACGTAGGAAAAGCCTTCCAGAAATGCTTGAGATAGGCGTTACAAGGACCTCAACCTGTACAGATGACAGCTCTTCGTCAAGTAGGAAAAAGAGGGCTACGCCAGAGGTTCATATTGGAGATAATGGACCACTGTTATCAGCAACAAGATATTCAGCTTTTTTGCGAGCTTTTGTTAGACTGGATAATGGATCGGTAAAGATTCGATTCAAATCAATTTAAATTTGACAATTATTTTCATGATTGTGCAAAGAGGAAGAAAGGATAGAAGACGCCTGATAAGGTTTGAGATAGGCTTCCTGAAATGCTTGAGATAGGCATTACAAGGACCTCAACCTGTACAGATGACAACTCTTTGTCAAGTAGGAAGAAAGGATTGAAGGTGCCTAATAAGGTTGAAGGAAAGATAAAAGAGACAATCCAATTATAAGAGAACTGTAACAAATACTACACATTGATATAGTGCTGGGATCCATTACAAGGCATTTCTAGTGATGAATTTTATCTTCAGTCAATTAAAACTGTTACAAAGGAACATTTACAACCCTTTCGACACTCCCTGCAATCCTTTAAAATCAACTGATAAAAGAGAATATGAAGGATCCTTACTGCCATAACCCGTCTAGACTTGTAATCAAGTCTGTTATTGAGCACTCTTACATTCGCACCCGCCACAATGTACAGCACATACAGTCGTAGTTACAGGGACGGTACGTACACCCTCGATCCAAATATGTGTGTGTTTTGCTCTAATTACAGACTTGATATCTTGTACCCAGCTTTGTACACAAGCTATGTACTTGCTACCAAATTGGACGGAGCAGTCTGATTGTTTAGGAATTATAAAAATATGAATATTCAGGATACAACTTTCAACCTATGCGTTATACCAACTGGTGGGATTCTTATATGTAATGTTTTTACCCATACACCGATGTGTGTTAAGCACTGTATACTCAGTACTTTCCCGAGTCCTGGTAAAAAATCCACAGGCATTTTCCTCGAGTGGGATTCAAACCCACGATCCCCCCAATTCTAGAGCAGATGTCTTACCAACTAGACTACCGAGACTGCCCGCTAGCTACCAGGCAGTCTAGTTGGTATGACATTTGCTCTAGAATTCCGAGGGTCGTGGGTTCGAATCCCACTCAAGGAAAATGCCTGTGGATTTTTTTACCAGGACTCGGGAAAGTACTGAGTATACAGTGCTTAACACACATCGGTGTATGGGTAAAAACATTACAAATAATATTCTTTATCCCGATGCAAAAATTAACATCTATCTTGGTGGGATTCTTCTTATATCAGATGAGCTACCATTGGCCTCTCTATGGAAACTGATACATATGCCATGTTGTAGCTGCACTATGAATATTTATCAGGAGAAGTGTTAGGTCAAGTCGTTAGACCACAGGCCAAGCGCTACGTACCACCATTGCGTGAACGGATGTCGGCCTATAGCCTACAAACGGTGCATGAACGGGAGCATGCATGGTGTTGTTACATCTTAATTATTGTCCGTGTTGACAAACAAAAGACTACTTGTCACTAATGACTTGTCATCAAGTGTACAATCCTTCAAAATCAACTGATATGAGTTGTGTATGATTCCTGCTGCCTCAATCCTTCCAAATCAACTGATATGAGTTTAGATAGATGTTAATATTTCCATTGGGGGAATGAATATAAATTTCAATTTGCCTTACACCGATGTGTGATAAGCACTGTATACTCAGTGCTTTCGAGTCCTTTAAAATCAACTGATATGAGTTATGTTTGATCCCTACTGCCTCAATCCTTTAAAATCAACTGATATGAGTTGATGTTTGATCCCTACTGCCTCAATCCTTTAAACTAAAGCGCTAATTTTCAATTACAAAAATTTTTTTTTACAGGAAGCGTTTTCCTCGAGCCCTCTCATGGCGCCTGTCACAACAGGTAAGCTCCTTTGACCCTTAACCCTTGACCCCTCCGCCTGAAAGCCTCTTGTTGGAATGTATTTTCGTTTCATGCTTGATTGATTGATTGAAGTTGTTTTGTTTTGGGGGTTGTTTTTTTTGTGATCGTCTCCCACGTCAACAAAACTCCCCAGCATTGTTGGTTTTTGAAAACCCTGAAGGTTGAACTTGAACTCATCAAATATATGCACTAATCTGAGCAGCTCGTTCATGGTGGTTTACACAACTGCAGCTATGGCTGCCGCACGCCTGCTCGACTCAACAATAGCACATCAGCCATACATAATGTACCAATCAGCATGAAGGATTCACAGTGCATGTACGTCGACGTGTGCGTGCGGCGGCCATAGCTACGGTTGTGCGAACCACCATGGTCGAGCTGCTCAGATTAGTGTATATTACTTCAGTTTGAAAGAGCTTATTTCCTGCATGCAATGGGTTTTTGCCCCCATATCCCGTATCCAATCTTAATGCTTTAAATACTTTTAAAATTGAATTTAAAACAAAATGCTTAAACCAGAAGTAAACAAAGTCTAAACAGCTTAAGTCCATACATTTAAACGAAGTTAAAAACCATTTAGTGCATTTTGGAAAACAAAATCGATCTTAGTCAACCATGTCAAATGACTACTTTTTCATCATCATGTAGTGGTCGCAACACTGCCGAGATCCCATTCACTTTTTACCTGCAAATAATTTTAGTTTTTCGTATTTGTCCTTGCATTTCCTACTAATGTGACTTTGTATTCGTTTACCCCCCTGCATGGCGTGATAACCTTTGACCTGCTGTTGAATATTCATGATTCATCAAAGCACCTGGAGGTATGTAATTCATTTTGAGCAACACAGTATCGTGGACTGGCAAGCTTTTGTGTGTCTATTTCTTCACACTCTTGGTTTGATATTTATGATACGACATATATAAAAGTTTTGAAATATTAGGTTTTTAATTAGTTCCAGTTGAACTTCAATGCTTGATTCCACTTGACTTCATTGATATTTTGCGGTTGTGCAACAATTACAAAATGGTGGAACAGTATTTATGATGAGATACTTTTTCACTGATCCACCGCTGAGGGCAATTTGTGTAGTTTACTCTGGAAATACATCAGTCCAGAGCCCAATTTCATAGAGCTACTTAAGCAGAAAATATTGCTAAGCAGAAAATAGGCAGGATACCAGTCACAGATGGTACACGTGAAATGGTATTTTAGCTGGCAGCCTTATTCTGGTAAGCATTTGTTGTGCTTGCCTAGTGTTTGTGCTTAAGCAGCTCTATGAAAAAGGGCCCTTGTGCTGAAGAAAAAAAAGTTAGAAAAAAAAAAAACTCTCATGCATGACCTGGATCTGAGCACAAAGTTTCTTCTTGGAAAAGGTTTCTAATATCGCCATGGCAGTTTCTGGTGTGACACCACACTTTTGCTAAGCGATTCGGATTGATTCAGGGGATAGTTCATCTTAAAGACGATGTACAGGATTGGTACTTATTGATGAAAAAATGATAAGTTTCAATCTGAAAGGTCATTGATCGTACAGTTCATACCATTACCAATCGTCCAGAGAAATATTTATGTCTGAAATACTGTCAAAGCTGAGGAAATGGCATTTGAAGACCACACAAATCTCCATTGCTTATTTTGATTGGCGCAATTTTGACGTGCACAAAATTCCAGACAAAACATAAACTCCTGTTTTTTGTTTTGTTTTTTTTTCTTTTTGTGGGGGGGGGGGGGGGGGTGGGAGTTCTGAAGCCTGACTGCTAAATTTGATGAAATTTTCACAGGTTCAGATTGGTTATACGGTGTGTTTATTGAAAATTGGAGGTTGTGAATGATTTTACTCTTCTATAAAACCAATAATGTAATACACCTTTAAGAAGAATCTTGGGGCATTGTAAACTATGACCCTGGCAACATATTGGTTCACATACACATAAGCATGTCGTAGCATGCTGGCTATGTTGTAAAAACTACCTTGGCTGCAATCAGTCAGTATACTCATGGAATGGGGGCTAATGGATAGTCTAGGAACAGTGAAACAAACCTGTATTCTGTGTAAGTACGTTGCATTTTCTAAATTACTTCTTATCTGGAAACAAATTCATGAAACATTTTCTGCTGAAGAGTGTTACTAAATTAGACCCTGGCTTTACTCACTTCATTTGACAGCGGTAAACTAAATTTTCAGTACAGTGTTTTTCTGAGTATTTACATATAAGTTGTGGTATGTTAAACATATGATTATTTGTTTTTTCATTTTCTACAAACAGCAAGTCCAATTGGCATAGTCGTCGGTGTTATCCTGGCTATCTTGATCATCATTGTCATCGTTCTTGTGGTCCTCATCTACATGTAAGTACTTATTTCACTTCATTCCTCATCACCAACCGTGCACTTAATTGGAATGTCTGCCTTTATTATTATCCAGTAATAAACCATAGGGGAAACTGACTGGGTAAATTTTAATTCAGTTTTGGGGTGAACAAAGAAAAAATTGACTAGAACGGGATTTGAACCTTTGACCACCGCATCAACATGCCCGCACTCTACCAACTGAGCTATCTAAGCCCTATGATTGTGGTCTTCCTATTTTGTCATTATCTTTGTTTGGGTGCCAGTTAGAAGCCAGGGATCACACCCAAGTTTACCATACAACCTGGGAAGCAGCGGTACAGGGATCAACTGATATGACTTTTTTATTTCAAACTTACAAGGAAAACTGACAAAGGAAACTGACAAAGGAAACTGACAAAGGAAACTGACAAAGGAAACTGATAGGGTACATTTTAATACCATTAGAAAAAGCTTTTGTTCAATTCGAGAAAGCTTTTATTATTCTGAGCAAATATCGTCAAAATGTTGCGTCTCAAATTTGTAATGAGGTCGTACCTGTGTACCATGTGTACATCTGGTATACTTTTAGTGGGATACAACATTTGTGTAGTGTCACACTTGCAAGGCGAGTAAAGGCTACTTTTCAAGTTTATGACAAGGTTATGATAAATCTAGAGGTTCTAGTTCACTGAAGCTGCGACTTTTTTCTTAGAAGACGAAGGAAGGAAACGCCCCTCCTCCACGACAGAGAAAATGGTTTTACTTTGGAGCCAGTGATGGGACATGAGAAAGAATCAGGTGAGTTCACACACCCTTAGTGATGAAGGCAAAATTAAGCAAGCGGTAACTTGGGGTATTAGTATCTTGGTTTTATGGGGTTTCTCGAGGTAAAACAAAGTTGCATACGAACACTGTGAAGCTATGAATAATCTTGCAGACCTCAAAGGAGAAATCCAGGCCCTGAAATGGTTTTTAGCTCATACTTGGTTGATTTTCTCGTTTGAAAATAGAAAACGTATTAACATTGTGTCCATAATTCCTGCATCAGCAAAACAAAGACAAAAAGAAATACGTTTGGTTGATATTTTTTTTCTCTAAAATCTTTAAGTGGCCAGTTTTAAACATTTTTCACTCTTTCAAGGTCTTTTCAGACACTTGTTGATAACCAATTAGAATCTCTATTGGTAAACTGTATCAATGACGGATTAACCTGGGGCCTGCCAAACCGCAAACACTCCGGTGGAGTTATCAAAGAAGTATGTAGAATCTCTATGACTACTAAGTCTGCTGCCAATTAACCCGTAGATAATGAGGTCATTATAGATCCACTACCTTTTTACCTTGGGGAAAACCCCGTAAAACCAAGACACTTATTTACTTGTTTAATTTCGCATTCATCCCTTACACGTAGGCACTTGTTTGGTACTTCGTTTGTTGAAATTATATTGTCCCTTTTTCCTGAAGAATCTTCTAGTGGGCTCCAGTGGGAAACTTTTGGACGGTCCTTTTTCACAGTTCTCACCATGTAGTACGCGTGCTCAGAACTACGTGAGCAATTCTGAGCATGTGCGCGTACGCTCAGAACTGTCAAAAATGACCGTTGTGTCTGCTGCCCCCAGCGTCTCAAAAGTCTCCCATTGTTCCTATTGAAATTGCCTGGTTTGGTCCATTGTTCTTTTGTTGTCAAGACCCCACAACTGCTGATGTGGAAACCCACTCTTCAGTCTCATAAGAAGAAATCCTACTTTGTCCTTGATGACTTCCCTTTGCTTTCATTTGTTACACATAGAACTCTAGTAAAATCCTCTCTTCTTTGTCTGTTTTGTTCACAGAAGTCACCCACATGGTTGTTCTTCCCATCCCGATTGAGGAACTGCCCGAAAAAGTCAAACAGAAGAGCGAGAATGAAGATGAAGTGTTTAAGAATGAGTTCAAGGTCAGTTTTATTTGTCAATAAAGGTCATAATTTGCATCGGGGATAAAGAATACAAACTTTGGTGTTACCCTGCAACGATGTGTGATAATCGCTGTACACTCCGTGCTCCCCAAGGCCTGTCTAGAAATATCCACAGGCATATTACTCAGGTGGGATTCGAACCCAAACCCCTGTATTTTATAGTATAAATCTTAACTGCTAGACCACCAAGCATGCCCGATGACAAGAGGCCAGTTCGAACCCTGTACTTAGCAGTGGGTACCGCAACAATTTAATAGATGAAATAATTGATGGTGAAGAATCGTTGGTCAGTGTTATAACAATAAGTTTTATCTTCCAGTACGCGCTAATCCTCCAATCAGATTGTTTTAACGGGAGTGTGATAATAAACCATATCATACTCCCAGTAGTCTATATTGCGTATTGTATCATGCGTCACACTTCATATATGGACAGTAAGCGTTCTATAACTTTGC
Organism: Marthasterias glacialis; assembly: GCA_911728455.2. Classification (NCBI taxonomy): domain Eukaryota; kingdom Metazoa; phylum Echinodermata; class Asteroidea; order Forcipulatida; family Asteriidae; genus Marthasterias; species Marthasterias glacialis. The sequence goes on from OU452225.1 coordinate 25,859,275, forward strand.
ACGTTGAATGTGCTGCTCTTCATGAAATGACGCTCAAAATTGTTAAACTTCTCGCGTCACATGTGAAAAAGGTATGAAGTTGGCTGGAAGATAAATTCCTTATCACACTGGCGCTTGAGGAATATGGACAAATATAATGCATCTGCGTCCCATATCCCACTCGGCCTTTGTCCTCATGGGACGCAGAAGTGCTATATTTTTGCGTATTCCACTCCCACTTGTGTGAAAACTCATAATAATAAACTTACACTTGATTGTTGTCCCCCTGTGCAGTCCATACCTGAATCGACTGGATCAGTCACCAGAGATGCCAGTCAGCTGGAATGTAATAAAGAAAAGAATCGATACATCAACATCACGGCATGTGAGTAGACGAATAGACAACACAACCCAAGCCCCCATCCAATCCTAAGATCAGGGAAAACCCAGCTCATAGCATGAGCAGGGCTTGAATTCAATCGATAATCTCCACTGGACCAGATAGGTTTTGTTGGACCAGAAATATTTTCCGAAGACCAAACATATATCTTTTTCTTTCATACTGATAATAATACTGAAGTCTTATATAGCGCACGTATCTACCAACATACATGTAGGTACTCAAGGCACTTGAGGGTTTTTTAATTGTTATTATGAGAGCCATTTATGTAGCACCTTGTAATGGTTTACAAGGTGCTGCGGCGCATTCAGCAGCCACTGCCAGAAACACTGGGGTGAACCCCTTCTCTTAGCGATAAGTGTAACTGGGTTCTTTTACGTGCATTACACAACACACAGGACCTACGGCTTCACGTCCCATCTGAAGGACGCAGCAATAATGGTTAAGTGTCTTGCTTAAGGATGCAAGTGTCAAGACCGGGACTCGAACCCATGCTCAATAAACTTTAGGAGAGCTTGGATTTGAAAAGCTTAAAGCATGCATTTGTAAAAAGTGGGTGTTTGGAAAAAACACAAGTCAGAATTGTTCAATTGTACGCTTACCAGCCAAATGCTAAGATTACCAGACTTGGTCCAGTGGTTATTTCGGGACCTGATGTGAGTAATAACAGACAATGTTACCCACCCCCATCCACCTATCTACCCACCGTTACCTGTTCCAAGATGAAGAAAGACCCAGCTTCTAGTCATCTTAAAGATCCACTCATTCTTCTGAAAGATGTTGTAAACATTTTTAGTAGCTGAACTGTGTCGAACAATGGTGTGATTAATAAGCAAGTGTTGTTTCTTGACTCCTACAGATGATCAAACAAGAGTCAAACTGCTGGAGATCAGTGGTGTGGAGGGATCAGACTACATCAATGCTTGCTATGTTGATGTAAGTCAGTTTCATTTAATTAAAAAAAGGTTGATTGTTGCACATAATGTGACATAGCTGAACAGCGCCCTCAGTTGACAAGTGTATGCAACTTTTTATTTTATTTTGGGGTGAACAAAGAAAAGTTGACTGGAGCGGGATTTGAACCTGCAACCACCGGCTTAACGTACTGACGCTTTACCAACTGAGCTATCCATCCCTAATGTTGGCGGTCTCCCTATTTTGTCAGTGTCTTTGTTTGGCGCTTCAACTTTTTGTTCCGATTTTTTTACTAGATTACCCCAAAAGGTAGGAAATAGCTTTTCCACTTTGTGTGTAGGATTTGGCAAGATGAGTACCTTTTAAGCAGTCTCAAGTTGTAAGGAACATTAAGTACGCTAAGGAGAGAGACTTTTTGGACAAGTTGAGTTTGGTTTACTTCTGCATCAATAAATACCCTTGAATAAATGGGACACAAAAATGGTGACGCCAAACGTGGAAAGTGACATCATCAATAAATAGACTTGCATGAATCCCTCAAGCAAAATACATTATACAAGTTTTCTTTGAAGTCGTGAAAGTGAAACATAAAATCTGCTCAACTGTGTTTATAATTTAATGATTGACTGTTAAATGCATCTGTAGACTAGTAGACATGAACAAGTCCTCTGTAATGTTCTGCTAATATCATGTTTGCCTTTGCTTATAGGGCTATGAGAAACCCAAGAAATTCATTGCTGCACAGGGTAAGTTGACTTGGCATGTCTAACACAAAACATTGTTGTGAGAGTTTTGCAAGCAGTGTTGCATGTATGGTTTTGTTGGTACTCTGCTCAGAAGAAGTTTCCTTCTTGGGAAGGACTATTTGGGAAGAATTCTTTAAAAGTCATTTTCTTTTTACTCAATTTACTGCTGTATATATGAAGTATGTGAGTCACAGGCTAGAGGAATAAATCAACGTTGTAAGAATTAAATTCAGTTCAACTCACTTGAATTTATTTCCACATCAAAGTACATTTCTATGTTTGGAGTTTTGTAAAATATAAGTATTAAAATTAATAACAAATTATGAACAAATGTTGTTATCCATAAAAAAGTGCCTGAAAACAAAAAAGCATCAAAGATGTGCAGTTCTTACTCTGATGATGCATTCTTGAATAATGTTATTTAGTTTTTAATTTATTTATTTTATGGTTGCCCACACAGGTCCACGTGAAGACACTGTTCTTGATTTCTGGCGTATGATCTGGGAGCAGAACTGCTCCACTGTCATCATGCTGACAAAGTGCCTTGAGAATGGCAGGGTACGTAGAAACACCCACCCCACCCCCATCACTTACCCCTTACCCCATTCCATACTCCAATCTGTATACCCACCACCTGTACCAATAATATATCCCCACCTAATGTGTTTCTTCTTGGGAAGACACTGTTCATGACTTCTGGCACATGAACTGGCAGAGAATTGCTGACAAAGTGTGTAGAGAATTGTATGGTACGTAGAGCCCCCTCCCCCTCCCCCTCCCCCTCCCCCAACCCCATCCCATACTCCAATCTGTGTACTCCCTTTTAACCATAATCCATCCCTACCTGGTGTGTCTTCTTGTGAAGACACTGTTCTTGATTTTCGGCGCATGAGCTGTGAGCAGAAGTGATCTACTCTCATCAAGCTGACTATTTGAAAGTGCCTAGGGAACGGCAAGGTACAAAGGCTCCCCCGGCCACCCTCATCCTTTCCAGACCCATACCCAAACTCATCCCACCTGTACCCATATTCAATGGGTAATTTGAGCCACACTTTTTTTTAAAGGTTGATTTATCAAGTTTTTGTTTTTGTTTTATTTACAGGAGAAATGTGCGGAGTATTGGCCTGAGGAAGATGCCATCATGTATGATGACATCATCGTAACCCTTGACGATGTCGTGACATGTGCTGATTATGTCATCAGAAAGTTCACCATGCAGAAGGTAAGACATAACAAAAATTTCTTTTTGATTGGATTAAAACTGTGATCCTTCTGCGGTTGAAATGATCCCCAAGGGAAATAAAAAAGCGTCCTTGAATGTCATTTGTGATCAAAGATTAACAAATATTTCCCATCAGGCATCCTGAGAAATATCCGCACAGAAAGAGTTAGTTGTGTCAATTAATGTCGTTTTGATTTGGCAGTTTGTAGTGTCAGACTAACTGCTGCCTTAAGCTCAGTTCGTGCGAACGCAAAGCGATGTTGTCACTCTCCTTTGTTCTCAGCAAATTTCGCAAAAAATTTCAACACAGTTTCAAATTCGCTTCGCCTTCGCATTCACGTCAAGTATGAACTGGGCTTTATTCTACCATTGATGTTGAGAGGTAGGGAACCAAAGTTGTCAAAACTTTCATAATGGCCCTATGTAATGGAACTGCTCATCAGATAATATTGCTTATGGAATGAGTTGTGTATTTGATGGGAACCAGCTACCTTTCATGCTATTTTGGCTGGTAATCGGTTTCTGCTAAGCAAGATTTTTTCTGTACAGAGCAATTTATTCATGCATTGGCTGTGTGAAATTTGAGCACTGGGTGTAAGGCCGTGTTGGAATTGGCGATTGGAGCTGCTGAGAAGGGTGTTGCTAAGACCAGCCTACCCTAATCACATGACATCATTGGGGTAGGGCGCCCTCAGCTAGAGGTCAAAAGAAGGTTGCTGATTAGCCTGTCCTGTGCGCCGTGCGTACATAGATGTGCATTTTCCATTGTCGTGTCAACCTTTGACCTCTGAGATGGCGGCACGATGTCGTCAATGCATAGGGTCTATTAACATTGTGATCCAGCTGCAGCTGTTGTAGCTAATTCGGAAACAGCATCAGCCAGTATTTTCGCTTTGTATAAAATGAACACATTATATCTTTTTGCCTCCAGTCCATTGAAGGTGAAGATGAAGACGATGAACCAGTCTTGGGAGAATCTCGCATCCTAATGCAATTCCACTTCCTGGGGTGGCCGGACTTTGGCGTTCCCAAGTACCCACATAGTCTGCTGTGCTTTATTAAACGCATCAGGCACATGTCTGGTAACCGCACTGACCCTGGTAACACCGTCATACACTGCAGGTAAGGTGGCAGTCTAGAAATAAATATACAGGACCAAAGAAAAAAAAAACAAGTGCTGTATAAATTGCACGTTGGTGTAGGATCACTGAGGCAAAATATAGAGTAGTGTGCAACAGGAACAGCCCAGCTGGACCCAATGTCATGGGTCTGCTTGACACAGAATGGGCCATTGTTTTGACAGCAAGAGGGCGCAATACTAATGCCATTTTGAAAGTACACAAATATTTCAAAACATTAAAAATACACATTTTCCAAGCAGATATCTTACACTGATGACATTGTAAAACTGTCAACAACAAAAATCCTCACAAGTTGTATATTAAGTGCTTTATTAGAAGTCTAGTTGCATCTGGTTTACCACACTATTTCCACGGTTCGACCCCCAGTCTACTCCCGAAGGGCGCCCTCTTGCAATAAAAAATAAGGCCTATTCTGCACTTACAGCACCCTGTAAAACACACAATGCAATTAGTCAAAAGTGCAGAATTCTGCTTTATTAGAAGTCTAATTGCATCTGGTTTACACTATTTCTATGGTTTGACCCCCAATCTACCCCAAAGGGTGATAACCTTAACTTTGACCTTTTGGTTAAGTGAAAATAAGTCAAATCTTGTAGCCGTTTTTCAGTCACTCTTGGCATTTTGGTACCATTATGGTACCATTATGGTCTTATAAGGGTTAGAACTGCTTCATTTTATAAATTAACCAGTATTCCTGCTAAGCAAAAAATGATAATGATTGGAATTAAATGCTCATTGCTAGCAATTTAACTTAGCTGGGCAATATGTATCATTGGTCGTCCACTTTTGGTGTGGTTTACAGTTCAATTTTTCAAGTCTCCTTGAAAATTATTACTGAATCAATCCACTTTATGATTTGTGTCTTAGTGCTGGTGTTGGACGCACTGGTACGTACATCCTGATTGACTCCATGCTGGATATGATGAAGAAAGAGAAAAAAGTGGACATTTACAACGTCATCTACGAACTCCGCAGCCAGAGAAATCTTCTTGTCCAGTCACTGGTATGTGCTTAAGTCATTAACAAAGACATTTCAACTTAATGTCTTCTCTCCACCTAGAAGTATACATGGACGTGTTTGAAGTGAAGAGCTCATTTGCGATCCTTGTGTATGTAAATTGCATTTAACCATGATTGCTTCTCTGCGTCTAAGAATATATTCATGCTTGTGTTTCATTAAATGGTTCATGACCAGATGCAAGTGTATGCCAAAATCTCTACAGATCCTGGTGCTTTTCCACATTACTTAACCATGATTACTTCCCTGCACCTAGGAATGTATTAATATTGTTTCAAATCGTCGTTCTGGTCCAGTGTTGTTTATGTTCCTCGATCTTGGAGGAGAATGATGTCAATCTAACACCCTGAGATCTTGTCCTTGTTGTGTTTTGGTGACTCTAGGTGCAGTACATGTTGATCCACAAGGCCATCGCTGAGGAATATCTGTTTGGCCACACTGAGGTGGATGTCGGAAGCCTTCACATCTTATTCCAGAAACTCTCCAAGAAGGACCCTGACAATGACTTCACTGGACTTGATCAGGAATACCGGGTATGTCAGGGAGTCAGGGTGAGGGATGGGGAAGTGGTGAATTGATGAACTGTTTGGTCCACTTCTTTACCTTCAGACAAGAAAATCAAAAGGATGTTTCTTAAATTTTGTCCGAAACCTTTAACTTTGACATGGTGTGTTAGCATCCTGGTTTTGGCTTAAGGCTGGTTTATGGTTGGTCACGCTATGATAATTGCTGGATGCTGTGACAGCTGGACACCAAGCGTTTTCATTGCATTCTATAGTCGCTGAGGCATCAGCGTCGACTATAAACTGTGTCAAGCATCAATTTTACCACTGTGCGACCATAGCCCAACCGACTATAAATCAGCCTGTAGGCTACGTCAGAAACCCTTTGATGAAAACACTGTAATAGCTGATGAAATACTAGCCAGTGGCCGAGCTGAGGTTCAGCCGAGAACTCTTGGCCCAAGTTCATAAAGTTATTCAGCAGAGAATTGTACTTAGCAGAATAATAGCTGGGTACCTGTCACAACATGTGAATGAGGTTGCGCTTTGGCTGGTAACTGCTTCTGCTAAACCATTTTTTTTTTTTCTCCTGTGCTTACTAGCTTTATAAAAATTGGGTTCTGATTTGATATTTCTGTTTTCTGAATTGACTTACAAAGACCTTGGCCAGCCTGCCGGTAGAGAACAAGGACCAGAAAGGGGGGAACATTGAAGCCAACAAACACAAGAATCGTCTACGTCAAGTCATTCCATGTAAGTATCAATGTCTGAAAGGGACCAGTCACATGGGATTTTAGTTTGAAATCCAGGGACCTTTTCTAAGCTTAGGCTTTGGCTCTGACTTCGAAAGGAGCTGGAAAACCCAGAACCAAATCCAAGGTTAGGCAAAATCCTCTTTATAGCAATGTAATAGGCCGTATTTTTTACAGCAAGAGGGCGCAATACTAATTCCATTTTGAAAGTACAAAAATATTTCAAAACATTAAAAATACAAATTTTCCAAGCAACTTTCTTACACTTATTACATTGTAAAACTGTCAGTAAAAAAACCTTGTTGTATATTAACTGCTTTATTAGAAGTCTAATTGCATCTGGTTTACCACACTATTTCTATGGTTTGACCCCCAATCTACCAAAGGGCGCCCTCTTGCAGTCAAAAACAAGGCCTATTGAAACTCAAAATAAATGCCACTGTCTCTCCTATGTATATATATTTTCCCCAGGATTTGTTGTTCTGTTAAATAATAAGTGTAATAATCATGCTGGTTATCATACACAGATTGAATAACTGTGAGTTTTGTTGAATGTGAGGAGCTTTTTTGTTATGAGAGATGAATTGCAAAATTCATTTTTAGTTTACACTAAGAATAGAAATTATGTCATGCTGTTTTTCAAATTTGAAGAGCAGACTTTCACCTCCTAAATTTAATTTCAAATATAGATACCGGTTTTTCTTGTTTGTAGGAATTATTTTCACCTAAGCCTGTACCAAAATTATGATGTGAAATGTTCACACGATAATGTTTTAATATTTCAGATGATTATAATCGAGTGAAACTTGAGAGGTTGACTGGTCAGGAGCATTCCAATTACATCAACGCCTCCTTCATTGATGTGAGTATTCAGACACCCATCCATGATGTCCGTACTGTGTAAATCCTTACCTCAGTGATTAACCTTGTAGTGTGTCGTGGCCGAACAGTACAGTGCACTGGACTCAAGTTCTGGTGGCTAAGTCATCAGGATGTGGGTTCGAATCCCGGTCATGACAACTGTGTTCTTGAGCAAGACACTTGCCTATAATTGCTTCAAATAGGGAAAGAGGCGGTCATGTTTGTCTTACAATGGATTCATTTACCCCTCCCTGTTCGTAGCTGTGCTGTGAAGAGACTTGCGTTAATATCTCGCCATGTCTTGTTTCTGCGTATTGGGGCAGGTTTCTATCCCTTCTGTAGCCCACACCTCGAGTGGCCTTTGGGCCTTGTGATAGACAAATTGCGTAAACAAATTTTTTTTAAATTAAACAAAAAGACAATTTTTTGTTCGTAATGTGTTTAGGGTGTACTCCTGTTGACAATAAGGAATCTGGGTTGGTTGAAAGACCAAGGACATTCTTGGTTAAATTTTTTTTACAGAAATAAAGACGTAAACAATTGGGAGAACATAGAGAAGTCCTTGATTTGCCAGGTCGACAAACATATTTTATTTTGTGTGTCCGTTTTGTTTGTTTGTTTGTTAGGGCTATGAGCACAAGAAGGCCTACATTGCTGCCCAGGGTCCTCTTCCAAACACAATGGGTGACTTCTGGCGTTTGGCATGGGAGAACCAATGCTCGACCATCGTCATGATGTCCGCGTGCGAAGAGAAGGGACAGGTAACATTTGACCTTTAGCTCCCAAGAGCCACAAACATTAAATTCATCAACCATTGATGTTGGTTCTATTTTACCGAAGACATACAAACAAAACTACATTCGTCATAAATTATACTTTATATTTATTTCTTAACCGACATATGTGATAAAACATAAAGAAATTCTTGCATCAAGACTATAGAATGGTTTATTTGATTTTGCCTGATACCGACATAGTCAGGGAAGAATGATAAAAACTTGAAAATGCAAGATTACAAGCTGAATAAATAATCAAGGATCTTTTTGTGAATCTTCAGTCTGTATGCTCCAAGTACTGGCCAGAGCACGGGGAAACAGTGAACCACGCCTTCCTGACAGTGACTGTCAAGGATGAGAAAGAAGAGGAAGAGCTCACCATCAGAGACTTGGAGGTGTCGACAACCAAGGTAAACACCGGCCAAACATTAAGAATAAATCAACTAGCTCTTTTCAGAGCCACCAGGTTTGCCAAATATGGTGAACTTGTAAGATTAAGTTATATGTATCGCCACCTTGCAAAGCCTCAGATCCTACATGGTAAGAAAGATATATAAAGTAGTTTTATTGACTTGGAAAACTTTCCAAAGTATCCGTCATGGAACCAAGGAATCTCTCCGTGTAATCACAAAATCTTGCAAACAGTCAGCAAGTTGTTTGACCTCATCATTGTTTTACCTTGAGATGTAGAACAAAGAGTCATTCCAACAGGTTTTTCCTTCCAAATACTGCATCTCTTTGGAACTCCTTGCCTGGTGCATGTTTTCTTCCATCTTATAATCTAGACTGCTTTAAGAGGAATATCAATTCCTACCTTCAGCTCCCCTGAGTTATCTTCATCTTGATGTTTTCTTCTTGTAGCTCCTTACCAAGAGTGGCTTTGAGCCTTGTTTTTGATGAACTTGCAATAAAATCATCAACAAGTACATCTTGGTATTAATCTTATTCAACAAGAGATACTTTTAACTGCTTGATGATGATAACCTATTTTCTAAAAATCCTTTGGTAAAACCTTTGAATCAATGAAAGTCCTTTGAATCAGTGGACGTCAAATTGAGTTGTACTGCACCTAAAACAACATTAACTTGATGTTCATCTTATACATGTTCCTCTTATACAGGGAGGCGGTACCAAGCTGATTCGCCAGTATCATTTCCACGGTTGGCCTGAGGTTGGATCACCAGAGTCTGCTGCCTCACTGATTAAGGTCATTGGATTGGTCTATGACTATCAACATGACATTGGACGCTTCCCAATCCTGGTCCATTGCAGGTATACTTCAAAGAATGTCAGGCTTTGACATAAACCTTATGCATGTGATGTTACTGGATTAAAGCGTCTTCTCATTGAGATTAAAGAAAGTTGCTCAGAAGCCCTCCAGTGCGCTGTGCATACACAGTTGTGTGTTTCCTTTATGTCATCATCATTTTAAGATGGCAGTCAGGGTGACGTCAATGCATAAGGTCTGCTCAGGTATATCTTGTTTAGTTGGAAAGCCAATATTAATAATATTGATAATACCGGAGTCTTATATAGCACATGTATCTACCAACAATTAGGTACTCAAGGCGCTTGTTATTGTATTTTTAAGGCAGGTTTTTGAGGTGTTTTTTTTAGTTATGAGAGCCATTTATGTAGCACCTTGTAATGGTTTACAAGGTGCTGCGGCGCATTCAGCAGCCACTGCCAGAAACACCGGGGCAAACCCCTTTTCTTAGTGATAGGTGTAATTCGGTTCTTTTACGTGCACTACACAACGGGACCTACGGCTTTACGTCCCATCCGAAGGACGAAGCAATAATGGTTAAGTGTCTTGCTTATGGTCGCAAGTGTCAAGACCGGGACTCGAACCCACACTCTGCTGATCAGAAACACCAGAGCTTGAGTCCAGCGCTCTTGACCGCTTGGCCACAACACTGATGAATAGAAATAAAAGAGGAGAGACCCTTCAGAGCTCCATGGAATAAACAAAGCTTTGATCTTTGATGTCAGTCCATGGCATTCATCAGATTTTACTATTTGGTTTTCAGTGCGGGTTCTGGACGAACTGGAGTTTTCATCGCACTGAGCTTCCTACTCCAGAGGGCCAAGGCAGAGGGGATCGTCGACATCTTCCAGACAGTGCGGTCACTTAGACAACAGCGCCCTCACATGGTCCAAGATGTGGTACGTAATATTTCGGTTATGACAGATTCCATCTCTTTATTTCTGTTCCATCTGCTTTGTTTTTTCCTTCTCCTGTTTTGTTTTCTGTAAGACTTGAAGACATTGCTTATCACACAATGATTTTTGTTTTTAACTAACTACTTTACTGTTCTTTATCCTCAGTGTAATTATTAAATCAATTAAAATGATTTTCCTCCGATGTCCTTTCACACAGGAGCAATACCAGTTCTGTTACCGAGCCATGCTGGAATACCTGGACTCCTTCGATCACTATGCCAACTTCAAGTAGACGCAGCAACTCTGGTGAGATACAACCTAAACTTTTCTCACGACAGTAAGGCGCCCTCTAGGGCTCATCTCACCTGTTTGTTTACCTTTTTAAGTAATTAAACCCTGAAGGTTTTAGGCTGTTTGAATTCTGGGGTTAGGAACTTCTTAAATAACAGAAATCCTTTGTAAATTCCAAGGACTCTTTATCCAGAAATAATGCACAGAAGAAAGTATACTTCATGATGTAGGATAGAAATAGCTGAAATATATGTTAACATTTTTTATAAATATTCGAAGAGATTTTGTCAGAGTACTAATAAAAGCATGGTTTGGTGCAGAATTGTTGACAAAATTATTCCTTTATATAATCAGATTGTACAACTTATTGGGAAGTTATCGTTTCATTTTACTCGCGGAATATATGCAAAAATTTAAATGAACGTATCTTTGATTATTAAGCATTGAAATTGAATGTTCACACCATGAAATTTGTATCATAGTTTATGTACATGCAGAGTTTTGCAGTAAGATATGTTAAATGAAAACGTACCATGACTATTCATGATGAATCAATGACATACTTTTTATTTTGTTCATGAGCATTGTATACAAATTTCAATCAAGTAAGAATTAATTAACGAGCAGACTTTCCACCTAGAAGATTTCCGCCGCGTTTGTATATACCCAGATACTTCAGCTTTGCAAAGAGACTAACGCTCTGATGCATTCATAACGCAGATATTATTGATAGGAATGGCAAGGGCAACTAAGAATAAAAGAAGAAATGCTGTTGATTTGTTAACCCAACACCCAACAGGACCCCAAATTATACAGGATTCGATTTGGAAATTTGAAATGAATTTATGCGATATTTTGTACTAACAAGTACTTAGGAACATAAATTAGGATGGCAGACAGCCGTTTAGAGTCAGATTTGAAATTAAGTTGTTTGTTCATAAAGTTCATTCTCTGAAAGAGAATAAATTTGATGAGAATGAGGGGAAGAAGTTTGTAAGTATTGGAGGAAGGTTCGCAATATGTAACAGTTCATATCTTTTGTAATTTTATTGAAATATATTTCCATGACAGTTTTTTTTATGCTGAGGTTTTTTAATGACCTTTTGATGAACTGTTGTCAAAGTTTACAGCACGATAATCTTGAAATCAAACAGAAGGAAAGACGTTGTGAGGAGAAGAGAAAGTACTAACAAACAGTCACTGGTTGATCTGTATTTTTACATCAACGTAACAGTTCCAAATATGTCTGCTTTTACAAGACTTTTCAAATTTGCTTCTATTTTTTTGTAAATTGTTTGTAAATATGGGTGCAAAGCATGTAAAGCTGACAGAAAAAGGAAATTTGTTACTCATCAGGAACTCAGATATAAAAAAAGAATATCCATCATTTTATTTTATTTTATTTATGTTATTTTTTTTTTTTTACTCAGAATTAATCGTATTTAATAGAGGAATATATATATTTTTGTGATTACTAAGCCACTTTTTTGTAGTAATGTATTTGTTGTAATGATGAATTGTATTTAAATACAATACTTAGACTGTTGCTTTACTGATTTGTGTATCGGAATTGTAAACAAAGATTTTTTTTGTAATGGAATTTTCTTTTTTTTAATTATGGCAACGAATACTTGTTCTTCCCACACAGTTGTGTTTGTTTATCAAACATATTCCACCGAGAATAATATCCAAACAAGAAATCCACATGAGTTATCTTTCAGTTATGAAAACAGTAGGGTGTGACTTAGTGTTCCCCCTGCCCATTCAAACATGATGCGGCCCACTTCGCAACTTTCACTAACCACCTCGCTTCTTTTTGGCCAATATCACCACCTCACTGTGAAGATTTTGCCAAAAAGGAAGTACTATATTTTAAAAATGTACTTCTTGTCATATGAGCTTTTTCCTTGACCTCAGTGTATCAAGAACTAACAATATGGATGTGTAGATGGAATCACCTTGCATTTTTGTGAGCGCTGCATTCTTGTCAGTTTGCTGACTGCACATATTTTTGCCGCAAACATCATTTGGATTTTTTTTGTCCATCTCACTCGGTAAATCAGCAAGGGGAACCACTGGTGTGAACAGTAGTTCCTTGTAATTTCTTACAGAATCATTGTTCGTTTGAGTAGGTCACGCATGTTTTCCTTTCTACATAATCAAGCAAATATATTTTTGAAAGACCACAAAGGACTATGGCTTCCAATTTGGAAAATTTGATAAAAAGTTGACTTATATTTTATACTGTTTTTTGAAGTCAATGAAAGGTTGAATCCACATTAGTACTAAGCATGTTTTTTTATGATTTGTGATCTGAGATGATCAGATGCAGCTGTCTTTCAGTTTAGTAGTTTTTTTATTTGATGTTCCTTAGATGTGGAGTACTTATTTACCCCAAGATGTGAATAAATTTGATAAATCTTTTATGAGTTTACTTTTTTCAGGCATTTTTGTGTTCATTTTGTTTCAGTTCATATGCCAATTTTGTAGTTGTGAATTTTTACATATTACCTGTGTTACTATTAGTTGACTATTTGATTTGTGTTTGTTTCTATTCATCTTAGTAATGTATTTGTTTGTCTATAGACGTAATAATTTGCATCGGGAATGAAAAATATTTTTGTTTTACCCTATACTGCTGTTTGATAAGAACTGCGTACTCGGTGTTTCCCGAAGTTCTTCGGGGGGAAAATAGGAAAACAACTCCACAGGCATACTGCACAGGTGGGATTCGAACCCATGATCCCTGCATTTTAGAGCAGTTATCTTAACCAGTAGACCAACGAGCTTGTCCAGTGATGAGAGGCAAGTTCACAAAACTGTAATCGGCAATTAAACATTGTTAAACACTGAGTATACAGTGCTTATCATACATCTGTATTGGATCAAACCAAATTACTGTCATTTTGTTACAATAGTTCTTTTTGTTCCATTTTAAGTCAACTTGGAGCTCTCCGAATCTGTAATCAGAATATCACAGAAGGTATCATTCTTACTTATTAAATTTGTCATATTTCTAATGGAAGAATTACATCATTATCGAATCTTTGTATTGAAAAAGGGGGTTTACCAACATGTTCCCACCTTCTTAGGTTTAGTCATTATTACCCAACAGCCATGTGACGGTTCTTTGTACCATTGTATTTTGCAAACTCTGGCAAGATGCATTAGACTGCGTGCCGTTTATGTGGTCCTTTATGTCGTAGATTTGTTAGTAGTGTCCATCAGGTACTAAACAGAATGGTAGAAGTGCAGTATTGAATCAGAGCATAGAGCAAGGACAGTCACGAATCATGTTATCTTAGTTTTCATCAATCATTGAGCTAGTCTGTCCATAATAATGTCATGTCACAGAACAACTTTGAAAATGAAATACTATATTTTTTAACAAAATGTAAATATGCTATGCATGCAGTACTAGTACTAGTACTATTTTTATATGGGTGTATTTTTTGACCAAGATTTTAATTGTTTAAAGTAATATTTACATGTTTAATCTTTTCATCCTTTTGTTTCTTGTGGCCTTTGGGGTAAAATTATATCTTTAATTTCAAGTCTTTGGCTCATCGTATACAGCTTTTTTTTCTGCAAGTACACTCGTTAAATGTTTGATGCTAGTGTTTGTGAATCATTCCAAACTCATGATTGCATAGTAAATCTCATTAGGAACAATACGACATGCTAAGTAGCTCTGTGAAATAGGGTCAAGTCCTGTATCTCCGTTGTCTTGCTATGAACTATTTTTGTTAAAATATTATTATTCCAGATATTGCATAAAATAAAGCTGCTTTTGCACATTAGAGTGAATAGTAATTTTGTGTATATGTATAATTAAGAAAATCTCAAGGTAACACCTCCCCACCCCAACCCAAATCTGCTTCCCCACACTACCCACCCTCTAACAGGTCATTGAAAAATCTACTCTACCCTTTTGTATTTTCTGTTAAAATGGATGTCAACATGCTGGCATATGGAAGCCGACCAATGGATATTTAAAAGCCAAACTGTCTATTGGTAAAACAAATATGGGTTATGCACTTGCTCATGTGTGGGGCAATAAATTCCTACTGTTTGTATGTCTTACTATAGAGTTTATCACTCTATGGTTTTAACAAGCTATAAACTTATTCCAGACAACTGCCTCTAAAAATGTTGGTTGTATAAAGGGGGGGGGGGTGGCTGGAGGAAGGTCTGGGTATGGTTCCCCGTGGCTTCCCAATGCAAATGCATTATGATGTTGGCAGTGGGTATGGTAGGCTGTCACATGCCAACATAGCCATGAATGTGACATTTCCTTTGGCTTAATTGGAATAGATCGATCCCTCAACACAATTAACGCTCGTAATCTTCACACCTTAACATAAAAGAACTCCAAGAAGGAAAAGGATCATTAGAAATAGTGTCAACTGATCCACCAGACCTCTAGCTGAAGGACGGCCTATGTTTATTAATCATGAGAAATGGAAAATACCTCTGAGCTTGTTGACTAATCTCGCCAGTTACCCCCCTTCCCAGCCTATCCTTACCTCCTCCCACGCAATGCAATCCAACTAACATGAGTGTTTTCCTGACACTAGGTCAAGGCATAGAGCGTGAAGGAAGGAAATGCTTAGAGCATGTTGAGCAAGGTTCAAGCACAAATAAAGAGCTGGAAATATTTTCCATACAGTGAAAATACCTATTTCACACACAATATGCTGTGCCCTCTTCGTTTACTAGCACATGTAAACAGGAAAGAAACATATTGCAGTCATATTTCATGCTAAATGACTATTTTAAAAGCATCTTAAATTTCCTTGAGGAACAAGAGTTTTTATCTGACTGGCTACTAGGTCAACAAACTTTGCTTGAGTCACAACTGTATATCTTGTGACCGGCTGGGTTGGAAAGAGCATGAGCTACATCTGATACAATTTTACTATCAAGTTATTATTGATGCGTGGCACTACGAGCATTAAACACGTGATTTATTAATGGATCACCTTATGAATTCATGAAACTGTCTAGATGTATGTTTCTGATGTACACTGGATAGTTGGCGTGAGGGTTTGAGGAAAACATCTATTAGAATTTGACAAGATGCTGGTTTTCTTGTTGCTCCATATGGTTCAATCATGGGGGAAATTTCTTCCTCCATGGTTCAATCTTTCCTCATTGTTCTATTTTCACCTCCGTGGGTTCAATCACATAAAACAAATGTGGAGGAAAGAATTTCATTCATTTCATTTATTAATTTCACAGGAAGGATACAAAAACACAATGATAAAAACAATTTTAAAAAAACATTGACAGACCTACATTAAGAACAGGTAGCACCCCTGAAGGACAAAAAAAGTCAACTTAATTACTATCAGGTTGATCTCCTGATGCTACAATTTAAGAAACAGACAAACATAGGCCTAAAGGGCATTAAATATAGAATATGGGTTTGAGAAAAAACATACAATATTGTACAGTGTAAAAATATAACATATCAATTAACAAAGAATAAAAAAATGAAATGCTGTTGAAAAATTAAAATAAAGAATGCAAACATCATTATGAGTTATTGAAAATAAAAAACAGTGCATGAGCAAGGCAAGGAAGCAAAACAGTTTGGGTCAAGGGAGTTGAGGTAGAATCCACAATGGTTTAAAATAGGGCTCATTCAATGAATCATTAATCAGAACAAACATGTGAATAAATAATTGGTCAGATTTCTATAGTACACGTTGAAGCTTTCTCACTCCTTTTGTATGAAATCTCTTTTACTCAATCATGTCTGGCCCTTGCTCTATAGTCTCACATTTGATTGTCTGGTGAATGCCAATTTTCTCTGGTTTAATTGTAGGCCTACATTTTAAATCTTAAACAAATTTTACAAAATTGTTTAACCTCTTCTTTGCATGACGGAAAAAGAAAAGGGTTAAATGTATGACGTTGTGTCACCATAAAGCATGTTCCAAATTTCAATTTCAGAAAACATAAAGAAAAAACACTCCAAATGACAAGTTGACATGAATTCAGTAAAGGATAAACATTATTTAGTTTATGACTGGCCTTGGGTCGACAAACTTTCCCATCGTAAATACAGAATCGTGGCTGACTGCAAAGTTTGTTGCCCTCAACCATCCTGAGACATACCTCCCCAAATAAGCCAATGAAAATGCTTCCTTTTCCCTCCCCTTATAAATATTCTGACGTCAGTTTCAATCGATAGACTTTAATTTGTAACTTACATGTGATGTCAATAATAGTTGTTGAATTAAGACTAAATGTGTGTTTATTACTGAGATTCAAGCATATTTATCTTCCATAAATAATGTATAATTTATATAAAGTGGGTTTTTTTTATGTGCTTTTTCTTTTTATGTGTAAATATTGCAACAACCATCTACACGTTTTGATATATACATCACGCGCCTTTGTGTATAATAATATTATGCATATGCATTTTCCATGAATGCCACGTTCTTACGTCCATACACACACACAGTGAATGTGTACGGTTTTTTTGTACCCGCGCCACATATCTAGTTGTGCGTGCGTGTGTGCCGAATGCCTGTAAATACCACAACTTTATCTGTGGTTAATTCATATCATTCCTCGCTTACTTCAGTCACTCTATGTAATAGTTATCAAATTTATCAACTAGATACACATCTCTAGTAAACTCTTCAACCAACTGATAGCCTACAATTACTTTAATTGACTGTTTTTAATGATGGGAAACTCACAACTGTGGCGGACCAAAGCGGACTAAAACTCGGCTTGATCTCTGACCGAGTTTTCTTCTTGTGTGTGGAATCATGGATAATGTGAACATGTTGGAGCGGTAACAACTGGCGAACAAAACAGCTTTTAAAACCATCTGCGTCATCATTGTCGTTACCTAAGGTCAGGAACATTTTTTATCGTTCTTTCACTGGATGAATCTTAACTTTTCAAACATTTACGACAATGAAAAAGTGAAGTGATGACATGATAAACGGAGTGCAGAGTGCCTGACGAGAGGCCAAAATGTTGTATTAAACAGTTGTTGAAGTTGTAACTCAACCGGGCAATACATTTGTCTGCACATGATATGCCGTGCGTCAACGCTAGAACAATGCAGGTGATATTTCTCAAAATACTGAGTTCGTCAGCGGCCATCGTGGCAACTTTCATGACGCTCAGTACATTACTGATGATGAACCTTCTGAACAGTAGTCCACATCCACAACAATACCACACGGACGACTATGTTTCAACTTCAAGCCGTCGCATCAAAACAGTTCCAAATCCAAGTAATATTGAGGAACGAACACAGAATGCATTTGATGCTCTCACTGTTACCGTCTGGAATCCAGAAAGTTATGAAAGAGTTGTCACTCCGTCACCCGCCTGTAAGCCCGACTTGACCCTTATGATTTTGGTCACGTCAGCGCCAGATCATTACGAGAGAAGAAAAGCCATCAGGGAGACGTGGGCAAAGGATTGGGTTGATCCCAACAACACTGAATGGAGAACGGTGTTTATGGTTGGCCGGACGGCAAACCCAACCCAACAAACCTTTCTTGAGAAGGAGAGCCAGGAGCATGGTGACATACTGTTGGGGAACTACATTGACAGCTACCAAAACCTAACCATAAAAGTTCAGCATGGAATGAGTTGGTCTTTAGAAACTTGCCAGCCACAATACTTGCTCAAAACGGATGACGACTGCTTTGTCAACTCCAAGCTTTTTGCAAAATTCCTGAGGACACAAAATAAAAAACGGACAAAGCTCTATGCTGGGTATGCAGTAAAGAACCTTGATGTTATCCGAGACAAGAGGAGCAAATGGTACATCTCAAGAGAAACTTATCAACCATCTCAGTTTCCTCGCTATGCCAGTGGAGCTGGTTATGTTATTTCCCACGATGTTCTCCAGTCTATGGTAACTGCAGCTAAATTCATCCCAGCATTTGCCGCTGAAGATGCCTTCACTGGCTTACTCGCAGAGTCTGTTAATGCCCCACTGTTGGACTCTGCCCGTTTCGCCTTAAACAACATGAACTGGAGGCTGTGCAACTACCTTTATCTGCTGGTTGTACACGGCGTCACCCCAGAGCAGCAGGTTCTAGGATTCCGTTATTCAGTGGAGTGTCACAGTAAATGTAACAGTCAGGTTGAGGCAACGGATTGGAACTGAAATCCGTAGGAATTCAGACCTTCAAGCAATTGTAGGTTTATTATTCTTTGTATGTTTTGAACATGGCCATTTCTTTGTTGTAGAAATTGCCAGAAGCAGTTGTTGTAAATGAGACGCACCAAGAATGCTCCCTTTGATTGCACAGCTTGAAATCTAATCCCTATCAAGCTTTTAATAGGAGTATACTGGGCCTTGATCTTAATGGAGGCCACAGTTGACATTGCTGATCCAAGATTCCCATCTCTGTCAGGGTCATAAAGGGCAAATCCAGGCCTGGTTTGGTGTTGCACCCAATTTGCATGACACAGGTTCTGAAGGGTAAACTCTGTTCACTGTGTGCGTTTGCATTTCACAACTTATTTAGTGTCTTTTAAAGGCAAGAGGGTAATTATAGAATTGTGTTGATGGAACTATTTGTAAATTTACCATCTCGACAACAGTTGATAAAAACACCTGCTTGAGTATTTCTATAACAAAGAGTTGGGTTAAAATATATCTTCTTTGTTAAACTTTACAATTTGTTTTGATTGGTTTTTATTGAAACTTGGACCTGTACATGTTAATTCCATACAATAAAATTCATCCCAAACCAAACATTGAAAAAAAAAATTGAAATTATTATGAAGAGCTATCAGCCAATTCTATTTTTTTGAAACACGATATTTATAAGACGGTTTTGTTTTTAAGAAAAGTAAAAAACACAAATTTGTTAATTTGGACATCAATATTAAAAACCAATCAGATACAGAGGTAGCAGATTTTCTTCCAGAAGAAAACTTGCAACTTCCAACTTGCAACTTTCTTCCAACTTGCAGTCCAAAATTTGAGACAGATTTCTCATTCTATATACTTTCTTCTATTGATTATATAGGATTTTGTTTATATCTTAAATTTGTATGATGTAATGCCAAGTCAATGCAAACATTACTATATAATTGACAGCTGATAGATGTATTGCATGGATTTTCCAAATATTCTGTAGGCCAAGCAGTGAAGTAAAAGCTACAGCGCTCATTTGCCATCTACATAATTGCATTTTTTGTATTGCATGCTTATTAAGTAATACTCACCAAAGTTATTTCTTCCTCTTTGGTTCTACTAAGAACGCTCAACTGAAATAAGTTTTTTTCGCCTAGTTCCTGTCAAAGTCAAACCTGTTGACTTTGACCTTCAACCTGTCGACCTAGAAAAACCATGAACTTTTACACTCTGTCGCTAAATTTTAAATAGTTGTGTAGGTACATGGTCACTAAATGGCAATCCTTCTTAAGGTGTCGTATGAGCAGGCCTACAGATCACCCCAATTGTAAAATTTATACAATTCTTCCAATGCAGAACAAATGAGACTTTGAATTGTCTAAATCTTATATTTTGCCATTATTTTGACGAGAAACACCATTCAGAGTACCATGTTGCATTCGTCACAATAGCAGGTGAAAGTTTTTTTATAAGTAGGCCTACCTTAAACCACCCAAAAAGTGTTTCAACATGTGAATGGATATATGCAGGCTTACGCTAAAAATAATTTGTATAATATATTTATTCTTTTGTTCTTGATTTTGTTTGATTGATTTATTTATTTTATTATTAATACTATTTTTTAATCACCCTCAAATTTCCATCAAAAATGGCCGCAAAGGGTTACATAATTTTTCACTCAATTTGTTGTTGTTTGGCTAAAATTTGACGGTTTTTTTAAAAATTAATACAACTAGTCACTTCAAATTATTTTCAGTTGAAGTGTGTAAGCCATTCACATGTTAGAACACTCCTGGGTGGTTTCAGGTATTTAAAAGGTACTGGAATGCATAACGCTAATTGTAAAATGCGCTTTATAAGAACTTTATTCTAATTGAACAAAATTACACCATTTGGAAAAACTGCTAACATGACTGTAGGCAAAGTGCTACCCTTTTTGTGTTTAAAGTTCCTACTTTGCCTGTAAATAGGTTGCTAACAGACATTTCATCTGAAGGTGTCAAAATCGTTATATTTACCCAAGAACAAGTACATAAAAGTACAGCTTATGACAGTTGAAATGCGTCATAATTAAGGCTACTTCTAGAGTCGAACTTTTGGATGGGTTATAATAACCACTGTCGTCATTGTTGTTCACTACGTTTTTTGTTTCCTATACCTCAAACGACTTTCACTTTCATTTTTTAAAATCAGTTTCATTTCGAAAGAGGAGCTCGCCCCTGAGGCAATGCCGATGGCAATGTGCCCATTTTGATTTCTTTTTCAACTGTTTTGATTAGTTTTTTTACAGTTTTGAAAAATTATTTTCTTGTCCATGAAACAAAATCAAGGTAATGCCGCTGGCAATTTGCTAGCCTTGATTTCTTTTTAATCTGGTTTGGGTTATTTTGTTTTAACAGTTTTGAAAAGTGATATTTTTAACCAAAGCAATCATTTTTTTCTTTTTCACATGGGTACATGTAGCATGTAGTTCAAGTGAACTATTTTTTTTACAGCAAGATAAGTGGCTGCAAGCAAAGAACAGTAGGCCCTATTACAGGCCAGGTAGTAGCAATCTTAATAAGCGCCAGAAATGATGTAATGTTTATCTGCTTAAGATTGGATTGTATGCTGTCACAAAACTAACAAAGTATTTGCAATCTGAGTTAGATTGAAAGTACAAGTTGTTTTTATTGAAACCTGTAGCCTATACTTTCTTGATAACAAATTCAAAACTTACACACTAGTTGTTTAGTCTGGGTCACATACATGTACCAACGTATGCTTGACTTGACATGTTCGTGTTCACTTTGTAGTTCAACACTTCATCCATAGAAAGGCTACCTCAAACCACTGACAATGGCACATTAACAATGGTATTGGTCCGTGAAGTGATTTGGCATAAATAGACCAGGATGCAGAGTGAATACCTGCTGTTTACGTTAGAATCAGTCAAAGTCTGTTTTTGCCAACGTCAGCTTTCTTAGTGCCGGAGACACTGACATGTTGAAAGCTCATGAAATATAACGAGTTATTGATAACCAATCAACCATTACAGTTTGGCTTTGTAAATGGATCTCAACAGAAAGCTTAGGTCCTATCGATCAACAGATCTCATCTCGATCATATTTAAATGTTGCAAACAGCTCTTGGCTAAGTGATATTTTATTTACCCACAACAAAAAAATGCTGCAAGCTTCACAAAAAAGCCACTTTCAACTTTGCAATGTAATAAGATTGGATAAGTTTTTGTGAAGTATATTTCCATCATTATACAAGTATAGATTGCCCATGGAGCATCTTGCCACAGTGGCGTATACACTGGGAAAGGTTTTGCGGTTTGTTTGCAGGAACTTTTGAAATGCTGCATTTATCTCTAATTTGTGTAACGTTTATTATGCTGCCTTCAGTCATCCATCTTTGTATTATACCCCGCATGCAATAACTAGGCCTATACAACTATTCATGGGACCAGACTATTGTTCATTTCAGCCTCGGTTTGGTGACATACTTACATTGCAGGCCTGGTACTTTGGTCTTGAAAGGGCAAGGTTGGTTTTCCTTCTTAAAGGGCACCTGTATGAGGGAAATGACAATTTTAAAGGGTGCCGAGACAATGACCATTGCATGGAGGCAATTGCCTTTATGAAGTAATACTATAGGCCTGCATTGACTTGAAAGGTAGGATGGGCTGCTTCATGATAACGGACCAGGCCGTGCGCTTAAGCATTTTGTAAAGTAGCCCAAGGGGCTAGTAAACTGTGCAGTTTACTAGCCCCCAGGAAGTTTTCAGTACCCAAATTTTTAACATGTATTGTCATAAATTTATCTTTGTGATACTAATGGTAGCGATCACAACCAGTTTAACGATCAAATGAAGTTAACACTCACACACTCAAACAAAAATTAACACATTTCTAAAATGTATTACTCACATCTGAAAAGGAAGAAGTCTGAGCATTATAAACAAGTATTTTCGTTGCACAGTTTTAACTTTGTAGTAGCCCACAGGGCAAGTTGAGAAGTGGTGTTTACTAGCCCATAGCAGTTTTTACTAGACAATGTACACCGGGCTAGTGTTAAGGGTGAGCCCTATGGACCCTTGTGCGCTTATTATAAATATTTTTTTATTGTGGTGTTGGTTTGTCACAACCTGTAACAAGCACCCACTCTGAGGACGAAAGAAGGGGTGTCAGTAATTGACTGTTGAGTGGAAGCTCACTTGCACTGTTTAAATGTTTAGACTCAGGTTTTGACAGGGATTGTAAAGGAATCTATTATACATTATTTATGATGATAGGTTTTTTGATAATGTCAAACACCGTGTCTGTAGTGTACATGTATATGTAATAGGGCATTGGATGTTGACAATATTATGTGGTACTGGTACATGATTCAGTGTCTTCGATGGGACAAGGTCATTGTAATACTGGGAAGGGCACTTCCATTAGAAAGTCTGTCTTTGGGGAAAGGTTAGGGGCTTGGGGGGCGGTCCGAGGGTCCAATCAAGGACAGGTCAGGGTAGGTCAGACCTACAATGGCCTTGTTAAAATTACAGGCTGGTAATGCCTTATCCATGACAGTTTATTAAGCGATTTGTATTTATCTGCAGCACAACAAATGCAATTTGTGTAATGTCACAATAAAGTTGTAAATAGTGTAAAACTTTTAAGATTCTCTTAAGATATATTGTACTAAGTCATCCAGTAAGATACAATTGGTACAGAATAAAAGTTTCTTTAAATCAGAAATACCTTTATTAAGGTATTGAAAGTGCTAACTTTATTGTATAGATTACTGCATTATTTTATTATATTATTATGGTACCAAATAATTGTTGTCTCAAATAAATACTTGATTATATAAGTGATATTATATAATATATACATTCTCCAAATGATCATGGTGACTCAAAGCCCAGGTACATGATATTACTTTTTTCCTATATGATTGTCTGAAGATTGTTGGTGGCAGGAAAAATTTCCATCATATACTGTTTTCAACTGAGATTAAAAAGTATTTCCACAAAGCAAAAAGTTCCCCAAAAGCCAACACTAATATAGTGCGTTACTTGCTGTGATAATTCTGAGGGCAGTAGTACCTTTTGTATCTTCCAGTATAAATGGTGTATCAAGGTAAAAGTGCCGTGTGAAAAAAATGCCAGAAGTTATTTAATAAAAAATGCTGTGATGGATTGTAAATGAAGTGATTATTCTTATCAATGTAATTTTATTCCTGTCTTTGAATTACTGCTCATTATTTATGTTGCAACTAAAATTTTCACGTGTACTGTAATGTAATTAATCATTTTGATGGTAACTATTGCATGCACGAATAAGCTTTGGTATTGGACAGTCTCTGGTGCATGATTGATATTCGGCAAAGACAGAAAAAGATCAGTGGTAAAACCATCTGGCAGCTCACTGATTACCAAGTTCGTACCAGCCAATCCTCCAGAGAATCGTTTCCATCTGAAAGCTCACTGATTTTAAACTTTATGACCAATGGCGTAACCAGAGCGGGGGGGGGGGGGGGGGGGGGGGGACAGGGGGCCTGTACCCCCCCTCATGAGATCATACATTAAATACCCCCCGCCCATTAAATATTTTCCCCTACTTGCCCCCCCCCCACCCCCTAATGAAAATGTCATACCAGTATCAATCATTCTGCGATATTTCCGTCTAAAATGCTGTCAAAGCTGAGAAAATGGTATTTGACGACCCCCATAATCACTATTGCTTATTTCAGTTGCCGTAATCAAATTAACCTGATATGAATACGCACAAAAATACCACACAAAACTAAAACCTGGTTGTTTTATTGGTTGGATGGTTAGACTTTTGAAAACCTAGAAGATGGGAATTATTAATTTAGTCTCAAAAAACAAATGATGTAACTTCCTTTTTTAATTTAAGTGATAAATTTGTTGAAAATTGCAACAATATTGAAACATCTCCTACACACATGATTGGGAAACTTTAACACAAAAGCTCATAATATAGGCCTACCTGTGAAATGAAGATCGTTACACCTTTAAACAAATATAAATGTTATTTCATTGATTTATATATTTCTTGGTAAAAAAATGTTTGGGGGGGTCCTGGCAATGATTCGATGAAAAGATGCATAGGCCTAAATGTATAATCTACTAACATGGTACAACTTTTTTAACCTTTCATTTCAGCATTTTCATTTTTCAACCACAACTGTTGCACGCTTCAGAAAACAACACTCATTTCTTAGGAGACCCTGCATAATTTTGACTTTTGCTGGCAGTCATGGTTTCACCACAGAGGCAGGACCGACACAATGTACCCATCCCATGCATGGCGTTCGATCCCGCTGTGTGTACCAGTGGAAGTAATCAGATCGCACAAAAACCTTGAACTGTGTTCATGTACATAAACTCTGTGAATGTAATGGAAATTCCAGGTTTATGAGGCAGACATTTTGTCACAGACGCAGGAAGCAGCTGTTACTGGTGAAGTCATCTAAGTGTTTGTTCTTGCAATGTACAATGGCGCAGTGACGAAACCGAGGCTGGGCGGTCTAAACAGTCTGACTCGGTGTCGGTTATGACAGTCGGTGCTCCTAATATCTTCATGGTGTTCATGGAATGAAACGAGAGGACTGAGGAAAGTCTGCAACTTGATTGATTTGTAAACCGAAACGAATATATTAACATGTTTATGAATTATTAATTGTGGTTCTGAACGAAGCATAGAGCAAGGAACAGAAAGAAACCGGTAACATTCTTTGTGCGGGAAGGGTAATTCGGCATAAAACAACTAGTAAACCACAGCTCACACTTGTGGTTTATTCATTTTATGAAGGTGTCATAAAAATAGCACTCCGCGAAGGAGGCTGTTGGCGTTGACTTTTGGTTCGCCACAAGGGACCGTTATTGACCGACCTTTTGTTATGCTTATCGGCAGAATGATAAACTGATTTGTCAACACCGTGGTCAGTCACAGAAGTGTTTACATTTGTGTTTTGAAGTCCCCTGGAAAGTTTCTCTCGTAGCATGTTTTTTTTTTAACTAATTGTATATAATTATGTATTGTTTTTCTCATTCAGCTTATAAGAATTGTAGATTGTTGTAGAATTGTGTTTAGCAGCACAACATAACAATAATCTACAATGATTTCAGTTGAACAATTCCCCCAAAATACAGATATAAAGACGGAACCAAACGTTTGCTTGAAAGTTTAATTGATTTAACAGACACGGAGGAGAGAAACTGTGATTTCGTGAATGGCATGCGGTTTGGGGTAGAGTGGTCAGACCTATAGTTTTTCCACGGATCTGACTCATTCCGCTCCACTGTCTTTCCTGTGTATTTTTCTCGACTGGAAGTTTTGAATCGTCAGTCGGTGTGTAGGCCTGCTTATGAATTCAAAGTTGTCAGGAAGTCGTTTTTTCCAGTCCAAGTCAAGTCCAAAGTCAATGCTGACACAGTGATAGTTACAAGTCGAGTCACAAGTCACAAAAACAGCGACTCGAGTGCAAGTGGCATGACTGAGTCAACAACACTACTTGTGGTCATTTCAGCTACTATTCGGACCATCTCCAACTGAAATTTACACACAGGTTTCTTCATTATGTTTGCAAATGTTACTTTCCTGTTGATCTTCGCAAAGAATGATTTCAGACAATAGAATATACAACATTATCTGAGATTATTTTATCATCGATGATTATGGTTTTTCCCTTTAATTTTCACCACAGACTCGGACACACTTGTTTTGCGTAGTTTTTGTTTGCGTGTGAATCATACTTAACACAGCGGCCGCGCTACGGGGGGGGGGGGGGGGAGTGCAAATACCCACATAAGCTGTCTCCCCCCCCCCCCCCCCCCCCATTCTATTCAGCTTGCATCAAAGGGTAAGGCATTTTTATAAAGTGTCGGTGATGCTTTTCTATGAAGGCTTTTGTCACACTATGTCAAAATCCGTGCGTCATCAGTGAAAATAAACGATAATAAGTCACAGAAAGAACCAGACTATTATTATTACTTTTTGTTATTATTACTTATTAGTATTTTTTTTTACTTTCAGCCTCGTTTTGGTTGCATTGACTTGAATTGGAAAATCCAAGACGCCTACTCCATGAAAAAGATCTACAGTATACTTTCAAAATGTATCGGTATGGCCATGCGATATGGCCATCTGATGATAATAATTCGTTGTTATTATTTTCATGTTAATACCCTCATAATTATTCCAATGATTACATAATCAAGTCAGTTTTACTGCTTACATTTTTTTGATGTGTGGCCAGCAATGAACTCCCAATAAAACACTAAAGAATTAGTGGTTCTCGTTTTTGTTTTTTTGTTTTTTTTCACTTATTTTTTTATTTATTATTTATTACTTATTTATTTATATATTTACGAGACGTTTGTATAAAAGTTAACAAAAATGTATCCCATCTATCTGGCTGGACTTGTCAGTCTATTTTGTGCATGATATAAACAATATTGATGGACACTGCATACAAAACCAGAACCACCCATACCACAAGGGGGTCAAGCAAACTGAGTGTATTTTTTGTTTTCACCTCTATGATAGACTACCTTAAACAAAATATTAAACGAAATAACAAGAGCACTTAAATGGAGCTTGTTGGGGGTGGCAAATGTAAACTACAGTTTTAATTGGCCATAAGTGTTCCCTAGAAAAAATGGTAAATCCCCTTGTGCACCACCAAAAAAAGGAAAGTAGAAAAAAAATTTACCCTAGTTTCGCCGCTTCCATCAAGTTCACATGAGAGGCAAATCTCCTGCATAGCAATCGTTTCTAGTCTATTCTTCAAGTTTTGTTTTAGAAAATGAAGTCTTATTCCGTGAAGTCTCTTAAAACGTCTTTTTTAAACATTCAATTCAATGTTACCTTCACTTGAAAAACTTCAACAAACTTGGTTTTTTAGAAGTACATTATTTGTTTTCAGATCCACATCATGTTTGCGGTAACAGAATATTGTTGAAACTGTGAAGCTTTGATTAATTGATTCACAAAAAGGTTTTTAATTTTTGGAAATGTACATGTTTATCAGTCAGCTGGAACTTACTGTACAATTACTGACAACTTTGCAACACAAGTTTATATTTTGTTATTTGTTTTTTATGACGAAACATCATTTTTGCATTTGCTTAATGCGACATGCAGACGAGGTCGACGTCAAAGGTTAATGCCTTGTTTGACACAACGCCTAAAACGGTTCAATTTTTATCCCTTAACGAGGTCGATGGCTTGTATCGAGATAAATCTAAATAGTCAGAATAATCAATAAATAAAATCGTTACATTAAAACAAAAATCAATCCAAGGTTGAATTCAACATAGGCCTGCTACAACTCGGGAGATCGGACGAAAGTTACAAACTATAATACTTCCTTGTTTACGGTTTGCAAACTTGAAGCCTTGAAGCCATCTGTCAATGTTATTATCAAAGCAATGACTATCCAGTTGAATGTTTTTCAAGCATTTCGTTCAACTGTGGGGGCGTAAATCATCCGCTATTGTGACGTCGTATGAAAAATCCTTTTCACCAGATTGCATGGTTTTTTGATCCCATGTCAAATAATAGACGGTGCCTTTTAATTTAACAACGACCATATTCCTTTAAATGGCCTGTTCAGTAGAAAATTCGCACAATTTGTTTGGTTTTACAACAAGACAAACTTGTGGTTTATTATTTGATATTTAAAACACAAACCGAGACATTACTAGAATGGTTAGGGTTGTAGTGAGATAATAGAGGGCGCTATTTAACTTTACTGGCTAGGTAAAAAGGGGAGGGGGTTATAACACGCAGCATTGCTTGCTGCCCACTGCCGTAAAAAGTTCAATGGGGTAGGCCTACTGATGATGGACGAAGGGTATTAATTGGGAAACTTCGAAACGAGGAGGAGTTTTATAATTTCAAAATGCCAGTAGAGTAACCAGAGGGGACGGTGCATTCATTGTGCATTTTGTCGATGTCATTTACAGGGAAAGAGGGGAGGGGCAAGGGTTCTGAGAGGGGGTGGTGCATTTTTTTTGTGGCCTCTCCCTGTTGCTTAGGACCGTGGTCGACTAAAATAGGCTCCTTTGGTCATTAAATTGCACCATACAAATTCGTTTGGTTTCAATAAAGTTCAATTATATGAGAATTTACATCGTTTGATTACATTCATAACTATTGACTGTTTTGTAATTTTTTATTTATCTATTTATTTATTCGTTTATTATATATTTTTGTTTGTTTGTTTGTTGGTTTGTTTGTTTGTTTCTTTTTTTCCTTTGTTTTCTATTAACTCAACCCTTACCCTAAAACCCTAATGATATTTATGCTGTTGAATATGATGATAACCAATAAAAAGTCTCAAAATGAGGAGCGTGTAACATAATATTATAACTTTACCGTGAAGCACGCTCTCTATTCGTCTAGACCAGCATTGCTTATAATTGTAATAACCAATAAGAAGTCTCAAAATGAGGAGCGCGGAACCCAATATTATAATTTTCTGTAGATCTTGGGGAGGGAAACCAATAAGAAGTCACTAAGTTATCGCTCACAGATCTATAAAATTTTTATTACAAGAAGCCCCCATAAAAATAAAATAATTAAAAAAAATAATGGGTCGTTGAGCTTTTTAAACAGCGCCCTCTGTCATTGAAATAGTTTTAAAGAAATAGTCAGCTTCCAATTAATTAGCTCTCATAACACAAACTTGGCCTGGCATCCAGACGAGATTTGTTATAGAGACAGTCGGGAGTGTTGTACGCGTTTTGTTTGTTGACAAAAAGTTACCGAATATGGCGTACCGACGAACACAAGGAAATGTGGGTCAGAATGCGTTTCATTTCTGCGCAAAGCAGGACGGTATGTAAGTCTGCTGATCGAAGGAAATATTTCTAGATAATTGACTTCACAAGGAAGGGTAAGTTAGTATTATTTCCCAGTTGAGGTTACGGTTTAGGAGGATGGGTAAGAATTCCCAAGTTTTGCTTGTGACACAGACAGTCGTATTGACAGTCAGAGACTGTGTGTGAATGTGTGACTGTACTGCTGTAGTGAAACTTGTAAAGTTAAGCGTTATACTTATTGATAGTAGTTGTTACACTGTGTTACTGTGTTAGTACTACTATAATACTTTGATAGTAATGCTAGTTTTTGTAGTAGGTTAGTGTTAGTTAATAGATCCAGTAACTGGGGCGCTATACTCCGTTTTTTGAAATTTTGACTTGGATGGTTGTACTAGGCTACTAGTAGTAGTACTAGTACTACTGTAGTTGCGATAATCGTAACCCTCCATCCTCCCGACGGTCGGAGACCGGAGGGTTACGAGATAAGACTGATATTATCGACGGTATGGGCAGTTTTGACCAGTTTTTGCCAGACTCGTGATCAGATTCGTCCTTTTTTTTCCACTTTCCAAAATCATGACAGACATTCTAAACACATGGAGTTGATCTTTATTGTATGACAACGTCATCTGGAACCCTTAAAACAACATCATGAAAATATTTGGCAGAAAAAACGACAAAAACTTACCAAAAGACTGACCGAATATATCCATAATCCATAGCGGGGCCAACTAGTGATTTTGAACGTCGCACTTGCTTGGCAACAACCAATCAGCGTGACCCAACCAAACACGCATCTGGACGAGCCATGGCTGTCGTATGCGTATCGGCCATTCCAGCTTGCAAACTCACCGCCTGTGTGTGTAAGCACCGATCCCCCCCGGACCGAGTGCGCAGGATGCAGGCTATGTACACACACAGGCGGTGAGTTTGCAAGCTGGAATGGCCGATACGCATACGACAGCCATGGCTCGTCCAGATGCGTGTTTGGTTGGGTCACGCTGATTGGTTGTTGCCAAGCAAGTGCGACGTTCAAAATCACTAGTTGGCCCCGCTATGGATTATGGATATATTCGGTCAGTCTTTTGGTAAGTTTTTGTCGTTTTTTCTGCCAAATATTTTCATGATGTTGTTTTAAGGGTTCCAGATGACGTTGTCATACAATAAAGATCAACTCCATGTGTTTAGAATGTCTGTCATGATTTTGGAAAGTGGAAAAAAAAGGACGAATCTGATCACGAGTCTGGCAAAAACTGGTCAAAACTGCCCATACCGTCGATAATATCAGTCTTATCTCGTAACCCTCCGGTCTCCGACCGTCGGGAGGATGGAGGGTTACGATTATCGCAACTAGTACTACTGCTACTACTAGTACTACGCCCCAGGGAAGCATGGGGTGCTGGGTATACAATGTGATGAAGGAGATTCGCTATGCCAGTGTGACTGTGATACCCAGTTCAAAGAAATTGCCCAAACTACGACAAAGACTGAACAAAATTGCTGAAAATTGCCTTCGGCCTAATTAATTGTACTCCCCATCATTTTCTGTCCTCCAGATTGATGTTTTTTAGGCCCACTGCTGCCCGCTATGCAGCCGTTAGATTCACCGTTTTACTGATTAGTTCACGTGACACTGCATTTTTGTCACATTTATTGAGACATTTAGTTGGTATACTCAACAACAAAAAATGGATTGCCCTTAGTATAATTCTTATAGTCGCTTTCACAAGATGAATGGTAGTAAAGCTATCTTTTACATTGTTGAGTTAATGGTGAGTGAATTAGAAAAGTTTACATCTTTTATGAATAGTGAATTTGTCAAATTTACCTTAAATGGGATCCCGTCTCACTTTCATGTAATGATTCATTTAAACTTCTATTTTGTTTTGTTTAGTTTTGTAATAAGCAAGAGGAAAGTTTGTTTCAATGAATAATTAAGATAAAAAAGTACAACTCGCATTAACCCTTACTCCCTAGCAGTTTTTGCTACAAAGCATACCAAACCCGCCAAAATCAATCAACTGAAAAACAGTAAGTATGTAACAGTACTGAATCAATCATAATCAACCAATGCTTTTTTTGTTGAAGTATTGAATCAACTAGAATCAATCACTAACAATTAGTGGAGTATTTTGACTGGTTTGGTACAGTAGGCTTCCAATTCGACCAACTCTACAGAAACCAACCAGTGGTTTTAACTTGCTGAAAGACCAACTCAATCAAAATCAACCACTGTTTTCAATCTGGTAGTTTACTGAATCAATCGGAATCAATCATATTCAGCCGATTGATTTTGATGGACTTGGGACAGTTACGGTTAAAATAAGAAAGTTCAGCCTTAAGATTCATATTACATGTATGTACAATACATTAACGTTGCCACAAGACAGATATGAAGACAAAAAAGATCTGAAAAGACCTCAGCTACAAGATTGATGTTGCTTTAAAATTTTGGCTTGGAATTTCTTGAACATGCAAGAGTTACAAGGCAAACGTTTACCTATTGACTCCCAAAATGGTGAGCGTGGCACAGTCGCCCCATGTGACGTGCGTGCAACTGCAATGGGTCAATACATTAAACTCTCTTTGCACATTTTAGTACTCAAAATGTAAGCTGCACTTGAAATCATACACAAATGTATACATTCAACATTCATACATTCTCCATTTATAAACATGGTACAAGAATTACATTTCAAACTCTGTTCAATTATTGTAGTGGGGGACT
Organism: Marthasterias glacialis; assembly: GCA_911728455.2. Taxonomy (NCBI): domain Eukaryota; kingdom Metazoa; phylum Echinodermata; class Asteroidea; order Forcipulatida; family Asteriidae; genus Marthasterias; species Marthasterias glacialis. The sequence goes on from OU452225.1 coordinate 25,891,730, forward strand.
GTGTCGTGTACAGTGAGTGTTTAGAAGGATTTGGCAGACGTCCTAACACTTTGACATGAAAAGAGTGTTAGATTTCAGAATCTGTACTAAGCCCACTCCTGCAGAGAGACCTGATTTCCCTCAGGTTGAACCATTTAAGAAGCATCAAAATGAATTGCAGTAGATGGACAATCATGATTGGATTTTGTCAAAGGTTATACATTGTAACACTTGGATGTCACAATCAATAACAATATTGTCTAATATTGTACAGGAGATATGTTGCAGATCAGTTCACAGCTTTAAGGGGCCGTGTCGTCATGATTATAGCAGTAAATGGAATAACCCAGTACTATGCGCGTGTGCGCCGGCGGTCACATCACAGTTTGAAAAAGATGGTACCCTTTGTGATTTGACCACAATGGCGCACATGTACAGTATCTGGGTGAGAGTTCATCTTTCCATGCACAGCCACAGGCCTGCTATAATCCTGAAGACACAGCTCCTTTAAAGCTAGTGTGGAGGTGGGCTGACAACCAGGGCCCAATTTCATAAAGCCTGTAAGCACAGAAACTCGCTTAGCAGAAACAGATTACCAACCAACATTCAATTATGTTTACACTGTTGCAACTGGTGCCCCACACATTTTTTGCTTAGCAAAGAAATTTGCTAAGCAGTACTTTTAAGCTAAACAGCTTTATGAAATTGGCCCCAGGGCCCAATTTCATAGAGCTGCTTAAGCACAAAAAGTAGCTTAAAAGCACAACAAAACAATGCTTACCAGAATAGAGTTACCAGCCAAAATACCATGTCACATCTGTGAGTGGTATTCTGCTTATTTCTAAGCAATATTTTCTGCTTAAAAGCAGCTCTATGAAATTGGGCCCTAATTTACAGCTGATTTATGCTTGTTCTTGTACGTACTAATACTTAAAGAGTATGTTTATTTTCTTTTAAATTTCATTTGTACAGTTTTCAATTTCACTTTATCAGTGTGTTAAGCCAAAAATAATGGATTTAAAAGACAAAATAGGCCTACTGGATTAGTTTCAATCGGATAGTTCACTGTATAAAATTCATATCAGCAGTACAAATCGAAATCAAATGAGTTAGGTGAATTTGTTATTTTTTTTTTCAAGATGGCAAAAGCACAGTCATGTACATGTACGTTACAGTTAAAATTTTAAATTTCAGAATGTGGATACACTTAGCCTATAATTTGTAACCGTTTGCATTGAGAAACTGGAGAGTAAGGAAAATAATCATATTCGGTTTATGAGTTCATCAATCAGACTTAGATACTATTGAGTCTGCTTGGGGCAACAAGTCAACGGCAAATCGTAAATAATTGGGTGGTGTTTGATTGCCTACATTTAACCTTTGGACCTTGTCGAGTACTGAAGTACAGGAGGGTGTGCTGTTATTTCCAGATGTGTCCATTATACAGTACACATAATCAAAACTGCTGGTAATTTTCAATGAATTTGTAATAAATACAAGTTGGGGGTGTACCTGTGGATTAGGCCTACATATGTTCCTTGTTTTTAGTCGTTTGTGCTCATTTTCAGAATATTGTGTTTACTTTAGATACAATTTTTTTTAGGCCAACCATATATTTAATATTACAACCTCAGCACACAGGTGTGTGCTGATCATTTACAGTACCATGGTTACAGTGAAGATACAAAATGGGTACTGTTTTTGTTGGAGCGTTCAGCACACTGAGAGTGTCTGTATAAACCCATAGTAGTTGAAGCAGCTTCCAGTTTGACAGCAAAGAATAGTTTAAAATAAAACTTGTGCTAAGAAAACCACACAGCATGCTAATACACCTAAGATCATGTCAAGCGAGTTCACAGCTTGATCAAAGCTTGGGGACCCAATTCCACTCGGGAGTTCAAAGGGTCATATTCGTGTTGGTGACGTGACTCTGTCATGCAGTGTTATGATTGATGCAATTCAAATTACCATGAAGTGACTTAACCTCCAGACCTACATGACCTACACACCTACACTATAGCTCAAAAACCTTGCAGGGATAAAGGAGCAGGATATTTGTATTGTACACATTCAAGTTTTTGTTTTCCTGACTAGCCCCCCAAGTCAGCCAAACATTTGACTAGCCCAAATAAACTTTGTCTAGCCTCAATGATTTTGGCCGTGGTGTTTTCATTGGTTTGTTTTATTCAACTCGTCGCCCGCAAACCAAACTGCAAGAATGTTACAATACAATTTATTAAATCGTCAAAAAGACACATCAATAGAGTCAAAACAAACTTATTAAAAAAGGCAAAAGTTTTATGGCCCTGCGAAAATAAACACCAGAAAAATTTAATAGCAAACTAGAACACACAGTTTCACACCTACGCACGTTTGTCAACCCAGTAAATTGAACAACTTTTGTGGGCGTCCTTGTTGATTTTGTTCATGAAAACAAAGTGAGACTTTCCTCCGTCTGTCAAAACACCCAATTTGCTAAAGTCCTCAGTTTCAACAAATAGACGAGCTCACTCCCCGACAAAATGTAATGCGTAGTTTTACTGCCCATCATGCTAAGAGACAAGTACCTATGCATCATTCTTCTTCTTTATGGGAGTGTTTATATGCCAGGCTACTGACTACATTTTATTATACCCTGACATTGTACTTGTATGTTTTGTACGTGTAAGTGTTTAGGCCTACATCCTAATGGGTTTAAACATCTTACTGGTGAGTATCCTGTTCATCCACAGTGGAGTTTAAAATGATTCATCGACAAAACATTACCGACTCCTTCAGTGTAGTAGGCCTACAATTTTTAGGAACAGAAGTCGCAATAGGGGTTCAAATCTACATGTACTAGATCTGCTAAGCATAATTAACCTAAATTGTTTCGCAGGGAAACAAGTTATCCGCTGAAATACAACATGAGGCTTGTGAATGTATTGTAAAGCAAATTTGTTTTAACCGAGATTTTGTGATTGTTCACATCATGTGTACAAATTGGCGATTGGTTAGTGACAAGGAAATGTTCTGAGTGTCATAAGTGGACAGAATGAATCTTGTGCAGGATGTAGTTAAAGCAGTTGCTGCCTGGATTCTTCCATTTCCTCCCGCCCCCTGGTTGGATTGTTTTTGTGGAATTGTGGGAATCATTTTTATTTTGAGGGTACCGCTGGCACAAAGAAACCTTGACTTGACAAAACCAAGAGAACAAAGATTCTCTTTATTGCTTCGAGAGTTTTGTTTTCTCTAACCCCTGAGAAAATGTCAAATTCATGCACTGTGAATTGCAAAACAACAGCCATTAGCCACAGCATAGGATTAAACCCGGAACATGGCTGGATCCCTTGTTCACTCTGACTTACATGTACCTCCATTGATCCGAAATACAATTAATAAACAATGGTGGAAGTCTCTCGATGTCTCGTAATCCTCTTCTTGGAACAAAAGGACAAAGCTCTGGAATCTGGAATGACACAATAACCCCATCTTAATGCAGACAGAAATTTGGCAAAATATTCAAGCGCAATCTGGCGCTTTAGGCCTATGATGGTGAAAGCGTTACCAGGCATGTGCATGCTCTGTGCACGCTCCGTGGTGGAATGTGTGGACTGAGGGCGCCCTTTGCTGCTGGCTTGGAATTTCACACAAAAATACAAAAGTCACGTCATCCGTTTTCTGGCACTGAAAATATTTGTGTTGATTTACGGCATCTGGCGCCAACTGGTTGAGCAAATGTTGTGTGCAATGTTTGTGTACAGACAATGCTCTAAAGTTAGACCCAAAATGTTTAATAACTTAATGAGCTTGGGAAAGGGGGTGGGGCAGTCTGTTTTTTCTTCTAACTTGATGCTCAGACAGCTTGAAGTGACAGTTAAACCTAAAGTTAAAACATGGGACCATCTGCATTCCACCTAAAGACCTGCGGCCACATACAGTGTTAAAAGATAAACCCAAAATTGGTTCCAGACAAACCCTCCAGCTTTTGAAGGTCTAAGTCTAAGAGGTTAAACCCAATTCAGTCCTACTTTGGAACGGTTCAGACCTGGAAGAGTTCAACTAAAACTAGCCCTGCTTCAGTACTCTGTCCTCATTATTTCCTACTAGTAGTAGCAGCTCACAGAAAAATCTTGCTCAGCAAAAACAGGTTACCGGCCAAAATCTCCTTGTAATGTACATTACTTGTGTCTGGTATCCTGCTCATTTGCAGCTAAGCAGATTTTGTTGTTAAGCAAGTTTTGCTACGAAATTGCCCCCAAGCTGCCAGGTAGGTCAGAGCATCCAAAGTGAACCCCAGTGCAGGATGTATACTTTTCCTGAGCCCTGGTGAGAGAGTGCAAATGTTTTGATTGTTCGACCTAGGGTTTGGAATGTTATGGGTGTGGAGGCAGATTGATAGGGTGTGAACAGGAACAATTCAGAGGTTTGAATAACGATTGAAAAACAATTCATGTTTAAAGTTACATGTACTCTTGTGTAAACGCAACGCCTGAATGATCCATGCACTTTTTTCTCGCAGTGAGAGAATTTCTACTCTTGCGAATCGGCACACGTGGCTGAAAGTAGAGTGTTAATTTAAAATTTACATTTGTATTATGGATGCTGCTGCTATTGACTGACTGACATCAGAGAGCTGGGGCTCTGGTGTCACCAGCCTGCAATATAGTTGATTCAGATATAAGATCACAAGGTCAAAGATTGTGACTGTTCGGGGAGGATTAGGGGAATACCCTCTTTAAACTTGTCCCCCAAGTCTAGCTTTACCAAGATGTGCACAGTAGAGAACAAAGAGCCAATCCAAATGCTTTTTCCTACTGACACTCTTTGGAACTCCTTGCCTGGTGAATGTTTTCCTCCATCCTACATAATACAAGAGGTTTAAGAGGAACATCAGCTTCCTTGAGTTTCTCGTCTTATGTTTTGTTCTTGTAGCCCCTAACCAAATATTGAAGAAAAAAAAATAAATAAACTGAACTCTTTCAATAAATAGTTATTGGTTTGTGAAAGGAAATGGATTATTTAAACAAATGCTGTTATATTTAGGAGTAGTATTGGCTTATTTGTACCATTCCTAACAAATAACAAGTATGCAATAATTGGGTTTCTTCAGAGACAGCTGTTGTATAAATGGAACACAGTTGAATGTGAAAAAAGGGCCTACCAGTATTATTTCCGGCCCCCCCACCCCCGTTTTATTTGTCCTTATTCATTCATCTTAAAAAGAAATTTTCACTGACTTGACAGATTGCCCAGATGGAGTCCAATCAACACACATCACACCATAACAGGTTACAGTGACGGAGCAATTTCACATTTATTTAGGTGTGTGCCCCAGAAACACACTTTTCAGTTGATTTACGGAACTCACGGTTTCATTGATGAGTATGCAAGTTAATTCAGAACGTGAAAATCCACAGACCATCTGGCAAGTGTCATTACATGAACAGGTATACTCTGCTCATTGTAGAGTGTAGAATTCACTCCTTTCTAAACTTCATATTGTGTAATTCTGCTCAATTCAGGGTATAGATTTTTTTTACTCATGATCTTCTGATACAAGTATAAATTCCCTGTGCTTTCGGAACGTTAGCGCAGATTTAATGTCTGTTTTTTTTTCTCTTGATGCTCCTGCAGTGTACGTGGATGTTTGCAAGCAGTGCACAAGAATGCCGGGAGAGTCAAATCAGTTGGATGTTTCTTTGAAGATGTGCTTTACTTGGGCAGATGTCTAAAGCTGTTTTTCTTCTTATTTTGATTTCAGGATTGTTTGTTGAGGTGCAGGGTGGCATGATCATGTCATTGAGTCAGCCAATATTTCCACATTACAGTGGCTAATTATCGGTATCTAACAGGATGTCGCAGTGTGAAAGGCTTGCCCACCCATCATCTATCCCTCTCGGGGTATCCACCACCAGTAACCCACCTGGACAGACTACCAATCCAGATGGTGGATTGATTGAAACCAGTTACCCTGCCATGTCAGAAAGGCTCAACTCTGAGCGTCACGGCGAAGATGGTGTACGAGAGAGAAATATCCCTACAGCGCTCGATCTCCCCCGTGAGACACACCCACCACCTTTGGCTGAGCCCAGACCGCACCCATCCAAGTCTAGGCTATCAAGACTGGAACGCATTCATCATAGTATGGGTTACACACATGGTGGTGATGGGCAGGATCACATGATGTGGGGCGATGGCAGACACAGGACTTTTTCTAGAACACAACTGGATGACCTTCGACCCCTCAGTCCAGGGTCATCTGCTGTTGCCATGAAGACGTTGCTTTCCAGTGTGGCCAAACTGGATGATTTTGTAACTGAAAAGATCGGCGCAGGTTTCTTCTCTGATGTGTACAAGGTGAGGAAACATCCATATTCACACATGATAATAAATATGGGTTACTTGTCAAATGACAGTTGTTAATTTTTACAGCTGTTTGCACTAAGCACAGTTAAAGAGGTCAAGGCATTTAAAGTGACAAAGTACTGGAAGGTTGCACAGCCATTTTATGGCTAAATCATTCCGTACTTTAGTTACCATTTTTAGGGAATCTTCAGTGTAGCACCTTGTAGGAGGTAGCGTGTCATCGCCAAGGGTTCTGGAGCACTGAATTCAAGTTCTGGTGGCTGAGTCCTCAGAGTTTGGTTTCCAATCCCGGTCATGGCATTTGTGTCCTTGGGCAAGACATTGAACTATATAATTGCTTCACATCACCCAGGAGTAAATGGGTAGCTGCGAGGCTAGAGATTGTTAATTTCAATGATTAGCAACCTGTGCGCCAACTTGGCTGCCGGGACTGCACACTTCAAAGGAGTTCAGAAGGTTTCAGGAGTTCTTAAGGCCCAACGCACAGGGGTAGTACATGTTTGCACAAATGTAGTAGTGTAAGGTGCTTTGATGTACAATGAAGTGCTTGATTTAGAGCTAGTATTAGTCAGGCCTATTTTGTCAACAATTGTACACTGATACATGTATACAGTATTCTCTTTTAGATACTTCAACTAATTTCGAACTTGAAGCGATGTGAACAAATTTGTAACATTAGCGGGCCTATGGAAAACTTGTACACAAAAGTCTGATCTGTTATTTACTGAAGCTTGGCAACTACATTTGTGTACATTCCTCCATGATTTTACACATAAATTCAATTGAGAGTACGCATAGTGAATGTTCAACCGTGTGTACAATTTTTCCCTTCAGAATGCATTTGTACACAGACCTGTACGACATGTATGTACATGCACACAGTACACGAATGTGTATATTTTCAGAGTGTGTGTGCCAGAACCGACATTGTTAAATAAAAATGCCAGCAGCTCCCAGAAAATCAATTTATTCATTCAAACCCATCCAAGCGAATCAACTCATCTGTAATCCCAATCCCAACACCAAAGTGTCCCTGGGATCCAGCCTGTGTTTACATCGCATTAGCGTTCACAGCTTGCGCCCCGTGGAGGCCAACAAAATCAAGGTCTCATCTATTACAACCGGGGCAGTAGAGTTGTCAATACATATTGCAGATGATTGAAATGTTTGCTTTCAGAATATGTTTACAGATTGTCAAATGCATTCCAGGACTGTGCGGTAGTTTAATTTCGTGACCCAGATTGAAGTTTGTGTTTCACATTGTAAAGTTCATGAATGACAGTCTGTTGTACTTGATTACTTCAAGCCCATAGTACATAATATGGATTTAACAGTGTCAATTCTTAATAAAAACACCCCAATGTTGTCATGTCAATGCACATCTCCAATCAGTCATTTTTATTCTCTGATTTGGTTATGACTCTGATAAACATTTTATATGTAGATTATTTGTACTATTGAGTTTCGACTTGACATTATAAATTCATGGGATTTGGTTTGTTGTCTCTTGAAATGTAAACTTTCAATATCAAGTATACAAAATACATACTGTACTTGGTCCATGTAAACATCAAACAGTTTGGTTGTCAGAAAAAAATGACTGTTAAGCTATAATTTACAAAGCGGCTCTCACTCCTGCCACCACAACAGACAGTGTAGTTTGTACATTTAGTGTACGTGGGTTGTTTGACCAGAGGACAAATTTCTCCAAGTGAATTGCTGGGTCAAATTAGCTTATAAAATCTACTTCATATGATAACTTGGATATTATTCGTAGTGGATTTAAGAACTGCAAAAGGGAAACAGGAATTTTGCAAAATAACTTGCTCAACCAAGGCTCAAAGTATGCACTGTACTCAATATGAATACTGCAAAACATTGTTAATCGCCTCACGTTTCGACCCTGGAAAGTCTTTCTCAAAGGGCCTTTGAGCCTTTGAGAAACACTCTTCTAGGATAGAAACGTGAGGCCATTAAAAATGTTTTTGCATTTACACAAGAGGTCCTCGTGGTTGGTAAGCAGTCATTTTATTTTTTCAATATGAATACTGTGATTATTTGGACTACAGGTACAGAGTAAAGCAACAGGAGAGACCATGGTCTTGAAGATGAATAACGGAGAATCCTGCATGGCTAGCGTCATCCAAGAAATCCAACTTCTTAAGAAACTCCAACATCCAAATATCATCAAGTAAGAAGATTTACTCCACTGTAGGACTTCTTAATAATGAAGGGGGGAGTTCTAGTGCATGAACAGAGTCGCATTAAGAGGGATGATCCAGGGTGCACTTATTATTCCTGGTCAGCAGGCATACTTAAAGCCTCCCTAAGACTTTCTCAACTCCCTGGGCAGCATAAATGTCCTCAAGCTTATAATGCTGTTTATGTGCACTAAGGAGTTAATCAATAATGTGGTTGTTATCTAGCACACATAGGCCCACCCTAGTAGCTACATGTAGAACAAGGTGATTTACAAGTTCGATATTATCCCTGTTCATCAGGCATGCTTAGACCATTCTTCAAACTTTCTCAACTCCCTGAGGAGGATATTCTATAAAACCCCAAGCTGCTTTAATTATTGCTAAGGGTTTAATCCAACACAATACTATCTCAGCCTGCTCAGGTTCCCATTTATACACCTGGCTTGAGAGAAGCAATTATGGTTGAGTGCCTTGTGCAAGGATACAAGTGTCATGACCGGGAATCAAAAACATACTCCCAATGAATAAGCCATCAGAACTCAATTCTGATGTACATGATCGCTCGGCAATGACGCTCCTCGCATGTGTAGAAATATCGAGCACAATACAACAGTACTTCAATCAGGATCTTATTTATCACTTACTGCATGTTTTGATTTGAGTTCAACCAGCAGGAGTCACAAGGGCTCAAATTCGGGTGAAAAATTCACAAGACCGCAGGGCTTGTAGTAGTTTTTGGACCAGAAAATCTTTCTGGACCAGAATCAGAATGAAAAAGTTCAACATATAAGCCTAAGCTGTTTAAACTATTTGAAAAAATACTACTTTAGTGTTTGTTCAAATCTTCTCTTGTTAAGAGAAGATTTATCTCATTTGTCTTATGGTTTTAAGTATACTTCAATACTCAACAGAATTTAAAGATAGTCCTATTTATCAGACTCAAAGTTAAAATTTGAACAAAAAACAAGAAGTATAGTAAAGATTTTACATAGTAAGGTATTATTATTCGACTGAAAAAAACCCCCAATACAGCCGGACCTGGGTGGTCATGAGTTTACTGGCCCATCGCTAAAACCACTGGCCTCAGTCCAGTGTAAATTTCAAGCCCTGACTATTGCCAGGGCACCTTGGTTTCTAATTGAAGAGATGTTGATACTTAAAGAGTGTTCCCAAATCGATGAACTTGTATTATGTCATTTACTTTCTTTCAGTCTTCTTGGGGTATGTGCACATGAGTCTAACATACACGCGCTAATTGAGGTAAGTCTTCAGCTCAACTCCAAAACACCAAACTAAACAAATTAAACAAATAAACAAACATCGGATAAAATAATACACTACTTGACGGATGAGCATAGAATTGGTAAGATTGAAAATAAATGTTCACAGATTTACACATATTAACTAATATGATATATGGTGGAAAACTTTCTGTTAAAATTTCCCTGGATTGCTGATATATAGTTTTTGAGATATGAGTAAAACAATTAGTTTTGATCCCACAAGTCCAAAACCTGATGTTTGAAAACAGTGGAAACATACAATGGGGGGGGGGGGGGGGTTAACTATTTTCTTGCGACTCCAATTTTGAGCTTTAAAGCAGTCGCAGATTTGTTAATTTCATTGGCTACACTAAAGTGTGGATACAGATCTTTGACAATTACCAATGTTTAAAGCAGGCTTTAAACTCTCAAAACCATTTGATCCACAAGTTAAATGTTGACGATTTCAGTCAAAATTGTCCCCTATCATTCCTCGAAAAGAGAGACAAAATTGTTTGAATGTGCTTATTTTGTTTTTGTATCAGCAAACAGTACAGATTATAGGAAGAAAATTTGAAATAGCTTCATCCTATAGCTGTGATGGAAACAAATGAGAGGATCGATAGCAGAAAGTGCTTTTTTATATATATTGTAAATTTCATCATCCATAAAATGGAGGTTTTCATTACAAAATCTGTGGCTGTTTATAGATTGTACAAGGAAAACGAAACCAGTACGAACAGCACTCATCTCAAGTAACACCCAAACACTGTGAACAAATCCACAGAGATATGATTGTATAAAATTCTGAACTTTAACACAGCGTGGGATATCATAAAATGTGTCCTGTTGATATCAATTAAATAAAACGTTGTTATCGTTTTTCCCAGGCAAGGTCATCTGACAGGGGCAAAACAATCAGTTTCTTTGTGGTTAGAGAATATCATAATACATGTACAGTGGTATTCAATATACCTTATGCAAATAAGGTGTAAATTAATAGTGTCAGTTGTCCGGCCTTTACAAATTACTTTCTGAAAGGATCTTTGCGGAATGTTTTTTTTGTGTGTGTGAATCTATGTTCAATAGAATCACACCTTTAGAATAGAATGAAAGAAAAACTTATTCAGCTTGATCATCACAAGAGGAAGAATGTTACTTATATTTTCTCCTGAAGACTGTTCGAAACGTCGAGACCACACCAGCTCTTTTCAGAGCCACCACTCCTCCCAAAAGAGATTTATACATGGTTGTACTCGCAAGTTTATCAGTTTAATAGTTATGGTCACTTACTTTTATTTGCCGTTTGTAACTTTGAAGTGTACTTTGTACTAAATATGTAGCTGTGCATTCACATAAAATACATGCAGTATACATGCAGTATGCATGCAAGGTCTGATTGTAAAGAGGCACCAGACTATTTTCTCATCCAGCCTCACTTTGATGTACTTGTCATTGCAAGTAAAGTAAACCAGGGCCCAATTTCATGGCTCTGCTAACCGCGGAATTCTGCGCTTACGCCCTGCCACAGGGCGCCGTAAGCGCAGAATTCCGCGGTAACCAGCGCCATGAAATTGGGCCCAGATAGCTACAGACCTAGATTGTATTATTTTACTCCATGCTTCATTTGATCAAATTTTTCACGAGCTCTCTTTATACATTTAGATGTTGGCAATTAAAGTGTTACGAACTGAAACATGTACCTACTATATATCATGCCATAGAAATCCTCGTCAGGTGCCCTGTATACACTGACAAAAGCAGTTGTAGTACAGCTTTAGAAAAGGAGACCAGACTATTTTTTGAACTGCCTGCCGTATTTTGGTTACATTGAGTTGAATGAAAGAAAAAACAAGATGGCTGCACTAAAATAAAGGTCTGTACAAGGACCAGCAGTTGATTTCACGAAGCGCTTCAAAAGATCAATCTTAAGATGAGTAAACGTATGAATCAATCTTAATTGCAAAGGGTTAGTGTGATGTCACAATACAAATCACTATGCATCTTAAAATTAGGATGATTCCTAAGTTACAAAGAGTTTGGTGAAAATCGACTCCTGGCTATTTTGGCTCTCAGTCTCACTTGGGTTACATGCATACAATTTGCATAAAAAAAAGAAATATATACAAGATGGCCCCAGGTTTTTGGTCCTAGTTTATGTTGTTTATATTCCATGCTTCATTAAATCCATTCATTATATTCATCCCAAGAGTGTAGGAGCACATAATGAATAAAATATCAGATCTGGCAATCATCAGTTGACCATACACAACCATAACCTGAAAGTCTTAATGAGCATACATGTAACTGTCTCCCCCGAGGCCATTTTTCATGGATAAAATTAACACGTTCATAGTTTGTTTTACATGGAGTAGATCTGATATAATCTTCCACAGAGAGTCACCATCGAATTGACATCTGTTTTCCATCTGCCATTTGTAAATTGCAATTTTATATGTTTCTATTTCAAGTCATTTACACAGCTTGGGTATGCATTCAATGCAATTACTGTGTATGGTGTACTATTATTAATAATTTATGAATAGTAATGTGATGGGAATGAAAGTGCTCCCAACTAAGTTTAAAAAAAAATGGGATCTGATTTTTTATTTGATCTGTATTCTCAATCACTTTAAGAGAGGGATCGTTCAACATTCAGGTGAAAATCATAGTTCCTTTTACTCTGTTTTGGTTATTAAAAGAAGTGATGAGAATTTTGTCTGTGAAATGAAATTCCAATCTTAGGTTACAAAGTTTACTGGCCTGAAGTGCTCTGAGTTTCCCCAAATTAAAAATAGCAAACGTGGCCGTTTGTGTTATTATTTGTATAGCTGCCTGAAAAATACTCGTTATGGACTCATGGTCAATTAACTAAGTTCTTAAGCCGACCACCAAGGAGCGGCTTGCCTTTTAGTTGTGTCAACACCCTACAAAACCTGCCCTCCTCTAGATATTATTAAATTTAAGAGCTGGTTGATGTTATTTCACCCACGCAAACCATCTTGGGAGCTGAAATACATTTACTGAAAAAATTAATTATAAATTTGAATTGAACTGTGTGGATACATTGGACTAATACTAAACTGGGGTACAATCTTAGGTAAATATTTTCACAATGCTTTCTTTTCCTTATATATTTTATGGGGACCCCCACATGTCAATTCAATTTCTGTTTATGTAGTATTGTTTTGAATTATTATATTTATTGCTGCGAAGTTAAAAACTGTCTATATGTGTTTTATTTAGGCTTTCCTTACACATGATCAGGCATGGGTATGTCACACATTAGGGTGTTGTTAAATATTTTCCAATTTAATCAAATCCTCATGGGGACCCTGCCTGTCAATTTAAGTTCTGTTTATGTAGCATTGTTTAGATTTTTTTTATTTATTTGTTGCTGCAAAGACACTTTCTTGATGCGTCTTATGTAGATTTTGTTTCGCATGATCAAGCATGGGTATGTCACACATTAGGGTTTTGACGCCCTAGCGCCTCTGTACTCTAATAGCTTTTGCAATCTCAAATGGTTTCTGACACCATCCATGGATGCACTTTGTCAAAAAAAAAAACAGATCAAACTTAGAAAATATGAATAGAACTCAAGGAATAGAAATGTAAAAAAGGCTCAGAGGATGACAACAATTTCAGATGGTACTCAACCCACCTCCCCTCCCCCCCCCCCATCACAAGATTATTCCATTCAATTAAGATTTATAAATCAGTCTGCTTCTCTACACACACCTCCACAGTCTTTAAAGTAACTCCTACTTAAATTAGAGACAGATCAGCTCAACATTGGTAAAAAAAGAAAAACAAAAATGTTCACAGATTTACATCACGGTATAAAGATAATGATGGTGGAAAACTTTCCTTGAAATATTTCTGCCTGAAGTGTTGTCATTTTTTAATAATAAATGAAGTAAGATCCAAAATTACATTTCATCTCATGTGGGAACCAAAAGTCTGCCTAAGATTAACAATGCGTACAACAATGCTAAATGCATTTTTACTGTTTTCTCGCAAATGAAACAACGAAATAAGCTGAAATTTTCACAGGTTAGTTTTACTACATATATCTTGATTTGTGCAAAGATTGGAAGCATTTACATACATTTTACTGGGGTTTTAAGCAATTTGTCTGAATTCTCAAGCTGTCTTCTTCACCTGCAGAATATCATCAATACTAAGAGGGAATGTAAACATTGTTTAGTTTTGGAAGAGTAAATTGGTTCCCATCCTTAATTTTTTTTTATATAAATACACCATACAACTAACCTGTGAAAAGTTCATCAAGTTCAGTGATCATGTTTTAGTGGAAACAATGAAAAACAACATTTTGTCTGGGATTTTGTGTACCTTCGGGTTGGCTTAATTTTAATTGCAGTTGTCAAAATAAGTAACAGTGATTTCCTGGGTGTTTGACAGTATTTCAGATTGGAATTTACTTCTCTGGAGGATTGCTACTGGTTTGAGCTTGTTAATAAATGCTGTCATATAGAAACTAGTCAGTTTATTTATTTTTTCAGTATTACAAATCCTGTACATTGCCTTTATCTACGTGTAAGCTTTCTGTTTCATCTTTCCTCTGTTATTTCCAATCTCCAATTTTTCATAACAATTTATTGTCCTGCAGTCTCTATCACTCTCAAAATATCATCCAAACTACATACTTCTAATGTAATTCTTTCTCGTTTCATCTTTTCTTTTTCACCAACACTAAGCCAAATCTCATCAAGCTATCCTCGCCTTCATTCTGCACTCACTGCAACTCAGTGATCCTCTTGTACGTGTCAATATCCCAATCCCCATGGATGTTATGTGTACTTTGGTAAATCAATCCCGCCGCCTCTAAAATGTCACCTCGTCTTTGGAGAAGACTGGAATCCTGGTCATGTGACATGAACCATTCCTTGGCTATCACATGTCTTGTGGACTGAGGATTTATCTCCTCATATCTGAGTGTAGTGTTTTAGTTAAAATGTGACTTGGCAGTTGCCAGGTTTAATAAGCAATGTGTGATAGCATGATGTAGGCCTATTGACACTGTAAGGAAACAATGAAAAGTGTGTTTCACGTTGCCACTATTTACCTGAAGAAGCTGTCTAGTGCCTAGTGGGAGATTTTATTGTGGATTACAACCACGTAAATTATAGACATGTAATAAGTCTCCTGAAGATGAACAGAGCACAGAAATTACATTTACTTCACCACTGGTTCTTCTCGGAAACCACTGGTTCTTCTCAGAACCCACTGGTTCTTCTCAGAACCAACTGGTTCCTCTCAGAACCGGCTGGATCCTCTCAGAACCGGCTGGATCCTCTCAGAACCGGCTGGTTCCTCTCAGAACCGGCTGGATCCTCTCAGAACCCACTGGCTCTTCTCAGAACCTCCACTTTTTCAAAAGAAGACATTATTACACGGTTGTCTCCCATAAACTAGTTTCGTCTTCTAAACCATGTGAAGCTTGAAATCTCTTTTATCTTCCAAGAGATGTTGTTTCAAGAAGGGCTAGAGGCTAGGTCAGTCTTGACATAATCGGGGTGGTGTGGGGTGGAGAGTAAAAAGGAAACTGAATCTATCTTCAGTATCTATCTTCTTGGTCTCAAAACCACCACTTCGTAGATGAGAAAACTAATGCATTGTAACCTGCAAACTTGTTTGTTTCCACACAGAACTTCAGATTCTGAGTACATGTATACTATGCATGCAGACATTATAAGCAATGACTGAAATACTGAAATGTGTATGATGCAAGAATTTTTTTCCAGCTTCCATTACTTTTGTTTCATTGCTTAACAAACAAAGTTAAACATACACGTATTTGACACGGGCTGTTCAGTCATAGTTTTAATATTTAATTAACAAAGTCTTTAATTAACAGAGTCTTTAATTTACACAGCAGACAATAAGAACCAGGCATATTTTCATCCCTCCCGTTTCACTCTTGTATCTGACAAGATGTAATTTGGATTCACACATCTGCCTCAAGATTTTAATTTAGCTTTAGTTTGGAAAGATATGTGACTCGTAATTGGCTACTTGATTTATGTGTATATTACTTTACGTTATGTAGTTACTGTAGAATTCTGAAATGTACTCCACGGTAATAGAATAATACCAGGACAAGTTCTTACAAGAGCAATCTACTGTATAAGGCAAAGTAGATATAATCATGGTGTTACTGCTAACCAAATATGCATTGATAGCTCACTATGCAATGCCTCAAAACCCATACTGTAGAACATAGATTTAAAAAACATAAGTGGTTGTTTATTTGTATTAGTTATTGAATTGGATTTATATCTTCAGCATTGGCAAAGGGGAAAAGGGCTTACTTTTGATTTGTTGAATTTATCAGTTTCGAGTGGGGATATTTCCGCATTTAAAACTTCACACTTTATAGAAATGTACTTATACATTAATGAGTACAGTTATGTACATATTAAATTAATTTCCCTAAAAACGTTTTGGCCCAGGGACTGTCACTCGGAAACTGAGAGTAGATGCAAAGTTGATTAACGTCCGTTTCCGTCCCCCCAAACAGGAAATGCTGACTTGTAAACTATCTCCCTTGGAATTTCAAAATGTTAACAAATGATGCTCGGGGCAATTTATGTACAAACAAGTAATACATGTAAGTGCCTTTGGTTGTTGAAGTGTCATTACAGTGAGCTACATGTATTCATAATTGAAAAGGGGAGACAGTTTGTGGAAAGTTTGTCAAATTGTGCTTTTATAGAATAAATGTTTTGCGGCATTATTTGCATTTCAAGGGGCTGTGTCGTCATGATTGTAGCAGGCCTGTGGCTGTGCATGGAAAGATGAACTCTCACTCAGATACTGCACACGCGTGCTTGCGGTCAAATCACAAAGGGTGCCGTCTTTGTCAAACTGTGATGTGACCACCGGTGCGCACGCGGGCGTAGTAACTGGGTTGTTCCATTTACTGCTATAATCATGACGGCACAGCCCCTTTAAACGGTTTTTAGTGGTTTGGTGTACTGTGTCATAGAGCAAGGACCTCACTCTGTGGCTGTATAAAAAGTCAGTTTCTGCTCATGAAATAAGTTTCTCGCTGTTTATGTACATTACATACAATATCTACAAATCAGGTTATAATTGTTGCTGTAATGTACAATGTACACAATAACAGCCAATCCAACATCCCCTTCAATGTTGAGTAAGTTTCTCAAAGTGCAAACACAGAGCCAAAGTTTGTACCTGTTTTTTCTTTATTTTGCTTCTTCTAAATTTAATATATTTATTTATTTATTTAGATTTTTCCGGGATTGTAGTTATGGTTCCGAGTTCTGCTGGACATACATGTACTTCAAAGTCAGCATGTGTAAAACTGATAGATAGATAGATAGCATAGTACATTTAAGGACATACATGTATGGTCACAAGATTGTTTTTTTCTTTCCTGATAATAATGGAACATCTGGCAATGTTCCATAAAATTTGAGGTATTTTTAGAAAATTTTTTAATACTAAAATTCAACACAACTTTTATCTATTTATAGGTCAGGACAAAAAAAATGTCATGAATTTGCTTTCCGCAAGTGAGTCATTGACCCTTACTTTGAAAGAAAGTTTCTCAAACATATTATTTATTTGCGTTTGTCGTTTTTATTCTTTGTGAAATGTTTGAGTGATTTCCCATTGATGTGTTTAAATTGTAAACTAATTCTGAGCGACACATAATGTCATAAACATAGGTTGATGATCATTGTGTGCTGAATATGTAGGCCTACACAAAAGCAAATAGTCCCTGATGCCAGTCGACATAAACATGACAGGAAACACAGTAAAGGGGGCCACTTATCTACTGTCTCGTTAGAAGGTTTTACAATGGTCGTAATTTTTGTTTAAGTACCTGAAACCAACCACTAATGTTTCAACATGTGAAGGGACATGCAGGCAAATAATGAAAATAATTTGAGTTGAATAGGATTATTAAGTTTTTGATTATTCTCAAATTTCATTCAAAGAATGGACGGAAAATGCAGGTAGATTTTTCTGTCCAATTTTGATGAATTGGTTTAGGGTGATTTTAAAATAAACACTACAAACATCAAATGATTCAACTCTAATTATTTCAGTATAAGCCTGCATGTCCCTTCCCATGTTGAAACAGTTTTGGCTGGTTTCAGGTACTTAAGAAAAAAGTTACAACCGTTGGAAAAAAAACTTGACAAAAGCAAATTGTCTCTGATGCCAGTCTACATATTCCATTAACCACCCGGGGTCTTTTTCCTGTTTGTTCCTCTGCTTGGAAGTAATAGTGACAGACCTCAAGGCCATGTCTGCTAAAATCAGACAAATGTTGGGCCACAGTTTGGAAAGTAAATTCAACAGCATTAAAAATCCGAGCTGATCATAAAATTATTTAATCATTTAAGGTACAGATTTAATTCTAAGCATTAATGCCTTAATTTGAAAGTTTTTTAAAATGTGCCTGCTCATTTATAGTGCTTTCGAAAGTTTCATTCTTGAATAAATTATAAGTATGACAAAATTATAAATATTAATAATATTTATAATAACAACAACAATAATAATAATAATAATAGGGGGGCCTAATGATAATAATAATAAATTGAACAAGAGAGATAACAGCGCTGTACAAAAGGAGGTTGTCATGAATAAGACGTATTTTTAAGATGTTTCCTGAAAATGGTGAAAGATTGGGGTGTCTCTGATGTTATTGGGAATAGTGTTGCAAAGTTTGCAGTGTGCAAAGTCAAAAGAAATACCTTCAGGCACAATATTTTTTGATAACAAATCATGTTTTCTTGAACGTTTTAGCACCAACTGTGATGGAATTTTATGGGTTGAATTTGGTAATCGAAATGTGAGAGTTTAATAAATGCACACTTACAATTGCACAACAAAGTGTTATTCCGGATGCAAAGTGTAAGTTTTTTTGATTAATTAGTTAATCATCCAAATACTGTCTCTCATTTTTTTTTCTTTTTCTAGTACATGAATGGTGGTGACTTGAGTAAGACGTTACTGGACATGCACATCTACCTGTCATGGCCCACTCGTATGGGAATAGCTAAAGACATTGCATCAGGAATGAGTTATCTGCACATGCACTGCATAATCCATCGAGATCTAACATCTATGGTAAGGATTCAATTCAATCCTGAAATCTTCCGACCCCGCAACCCCCTTCTGATTTGGCGTGATAACTGATGCGGATTCAGTAGTGCACAGCCAAACCAACCATGCTTTAAATGGGGGTCAGGTACACGTTAACCAATCTTTTCAGAGACTGAAATTATCCCCTTGTTTTGTCTGGAGTTTGATGGATTCAGTACTGCACAGCCAAACCAACCATGTTTGCACAGAGCTAATTTTTATAAAGCTATGGGAAATATTTCCTGACATTCACTTCGTCAACATTGGCAGGGAACCAAGTTGGAGTCAGGACTCATTAAAATGGAACTGGAGTTGAATGTACGTTGTACATGTAAATTCATTTGAACGATTTCTGGTGTATCCCTTCACAAAATGCTACGGAAAATGTATCACTCAGTTGCTGCTTAAACAAAATCATCACTCACTGCTCAGTGTTATTATTTTTTTCTATGCAAAGTTGCTGGATGAGATTCCCTGAGATCCAAATCTAAGAGATAGCCCATTTCCTATCCACAGATTTGTTAAAAACAAACTCTGCACACTCAACCAGCCAAAATGTTCTACATGACAGTCATATGTCTTATGTTAACAAATTTATATTATGCCTTTTTGTGCCAAAAGTCACTTGGCACTTTACAAGGAACAGTACGTGTGTTTCATGTTCAAAAATGGAGCTGTGCCAACACCAGAACCAGTTGAGATTGGTTCTGGTCACAAATGACCGCATGGGATGCAGTGTCACTACATGCGGAAGTATGGACTGCCCAGCCAATGCAGCAAGGAAATGACTTCATTTCACGTGCCAGAGTACAACTGTATTTTGGCACTCCAAATTCGTATTCATTTAAATACCTTAATGGGTACAATACGCAACAATAATAAGTATTGCAAGTTGTTTATCAATTAACAAGAACATCAAAAGTTTTTTTATTATGACGCTACTGTCAGTGGCATAAATGGGTGGGGTGTGTGTGCTGGAGCCTGAGCTGCCCCCTTACTCAGAACCCTTGCTCCCCCCCCTCTTGCCTCCCCAAATGAAAATGTCTGGTTATGGCGCTGTGTCTGTGAGTATACATTGCTCTGATTGAAGTAAGTTGATTGAAACAATATAAAGCAGAATCCTAATGGTCAAAATGCAATATAAAGCAGAATCTTAATGGTCAAAATCGTTTTCATTCTTATCATTTTTGGTTGCACAATTTTGGAGTGCTCATTTCTCAGTTAGCATGATTTTTTTATACGTATGTTTATACTAAAAGAAATCTTGAAGCTACATGCACTGTCATGTGACTGTCTTGAGATCTCACACTGTCTAATTAGGGCAAGTTGATTGACACAAAACAAAACAGAACCTTGACAGTCGAAATCCCTTTCAGTCTAATTCCTCTTAGGTTACACAATATCTTAGTGTAGGGTTTCAGTCAGCAAAAAAAATGAGGGAATTTTTTTTTATTTGTGATATTGCAAACCATGGCACTGCATGTATGAACGTAATGCACTGGTTAACAACAAGTTATTGGGATGAAACTAATACGGGCCTGATACTTAACGGAGGCAATGGAGGCAATTGCCTCCGTTGCCCCTGGTCATTGCCTTGGTGCCCTTGAAATGCTCCAATAGAAATTTACAATATCCTCATAGAGGTGCCCTTTATCAAGGAGAAAATACCTTGGTGCCCTTGCCTTTTCAAGAACAAAGCATACAGGCCTGCTAATAAAACCAAGAACTGAGTTATTTTTGAGTGAATATACTTTGTTCCAGACCTTTCCTGATGGCGTGCGTGCCAGAATCGCTAATCTGAAAACCATATAGTACATGTGTATCACTTTTCTAATAGGAAGTTATTCTCTTGCTCGCAGTCAAGGATTTCCCCAAATGGAGTTTTGCTTTTTTTGCAAATGGGCTCAAAGTTTGTTTGTTTGATTAACGCTGACTAAGAAGTAGAATTGAATGATCATATGATGGAAGTACAACGTACAAGCTACAAAGGTCTGCAGTAGATCCACTTGGCTTTTTGAGATATGGTGGACCCATTACAAGTGCACTATTTGGTTTGGGTGAATTTGTCTGTATACCCCAAACCAAACAGTGCACTCATATAGTGTCTGCCATATCTCAAAAAGGCTAATGAAACACATTCTCAAATCAAAGTTGTGGTGGCTTTTAAACACATGATGCCATTATCCCTGTACCTCAATCTTTGCCTTGGTGCCCCTTGATTCAACGGATGTCCAACGTTTGCTGTAAATTTCTTAAAAATTCATGAATTTCAAGCTTTTCCAACTTAAAGTGATATTTTCTCCTTATGGGGCCCCCCTGAAGTGAATATTTCTTAGGAACATATTTTGTGCTACTTTCTAATCCCCTTAAGTGTTTGAAAATTAATTGACATCCCTTTTTGGCTAACTTTATTAAAAAGTGCAATTCTTTAAACAATAATCCATGCTTTTCCGGACAACTGAGGGCGCTGTTGCCATGATTTCATTTCAGGGAGACACTGTGGTTTTCTGTTGAAATTCATGAAATTGTAAACTCAAAAAATTTGCTTATTGAAAGCATTTGTTCAAAAAACTCTTCATTGGCTTTCTGCCATGAAATGACACAATCAACAACTCACTAAAGAAAAGAAAGTTACGAAAGGGATATGTCCTAAATTCTGTCAACTTTTTGAGCATAAACTAATTGCAGCATTTAGAGTTCTGCCTGATATGACATCACACTTTGGCTCATTAATATATAAATTTGCATATTAGCATAAAAACCCAAAAGGCACCAACATACCCTTGAGACTGACAAAATGGAAAGTGAAAATAAGGTTAAATGGGACACAAAGACGCATTTCCAAGGATTGCATTTTACAAAATTACATTTCATGGGCCCTTAAAGTGTTTGATATCATTAAAAAGCTCTTTTCATACCAAGGTTCTTCCAATGCACAAGCTAGCGTATCTGTCCGATACGTGCGAATTATAGGCCGATATGCAGAAATTACGGCCGATACGCAAACAAAATAATAATGATAATTTTGTTTTTATTTATTTATTTTTTTAAAGATTTTAATATCAAATTCACAAAAAATCCTAACATAAAACCATTTTAAATGCTCCAAATTGCACTGTAGTGCTTTTCAAACCAAACATAAACATAAAATAAAAACATTCCAAGGACCTGCTACCAATTCAGTTTGCTTGGGCCACACTTTCAAAATTTGGGTCCAGAATGCCCCACAGTTTTGAAAAATCCTGGGGAGAACCCTGCATACTGTGTTATTAAAACATGCTAAAATCCATTTGAAAAACAAAAAAACTTTATAATGTTGGTACGTTTGTGCAGACTTTCAGCATTTGTTTCTACTAGTACCTACATTGTAGGTACTGCACGTGCACTGAAGTTGGGAAGATGTTCATGTAATTAGTAATGGATGCGTGGGTAAAGAATGGCTTCTGACAGTTGACATCTGTTGTCTCAGCATGACAGTGTCATCTGTGGAATACCTTAAGAACCTGCAACAACATTTCTCTTTTTTTGATATTGAATTCTCCCATGAGCATTTCTGACTGCCACGTGTAGTATTTGTACTATGCCGTGGAGAACATTGTAATGGTAGAATGTGTCATTTGCATACTACAAGCTTATATAGTGCAGATGAACTTAACAATAAATATTTAACCCCAACTGTTGGTGGTATCATTTGAAAGATGTATGCACTTAACGTTTACACACATCATTAAGGTGTTTCATGAGGGTTGAAAACATTTGTTATTTAGGAAGACTTCATTTCTTTTTAACTTAATGTAGATCTTGCTGAACTGTAAGGTTAAATGTTCCGAAGGGCTCGAATTTGGGGGGGGGGGGGGGGGTGTGGGAGGAACCCACAAGACCACTGGTCTTGTAGCTCAAAATCTTAACAGGACCAGAAAATTTGATACAAGACCAGAATCAAAATGAGACATACATGTAGGCCCTATCTACACAGTTAAACATTTAAACTGTTTTGACTTATGTGTAAGTGTACTTTGATACTCAACAGAGTCCAAAGATATTTATCAGACTCAAAAGTCAACATTTTTAACAGATTTTGTTTAAATTAAAGATACACAGGAAGGAGTTATTATTCAAAAAACCTGAGACCATCGGACTTGTCTGTGAGTTTACTGGCCCGATGCTAAAGTCAGCGGCCTCGTCCTGTGGTCCAGTGTTAATTTGGAGCCCTGAACATGGAAGTGAATTAACGCCTCCAGGCCAGGGATAACATGAAGGCCACAGAGGCCATGACTTCTGTTGCCCTCAGTCTTGGCATTGGTGCCTAGTCATATTTTCCAATGAAAGTGTTCCTTTAGAGTCGAAATTCCGGGCCTGCTTCTCTCTCAAACAAACAAACAAATTCATGTAGCATGACGCTAACATTTTTTTTCTTACCTCTCATTTTGCAGAATTGCCTGATTAAGAAGATCAATAATGGTACATTGCATGCTGTGGTAGCTGACCTCGGGCTAGCTACCAGAATACCCAGGTAGGTCATAGGTCAGCTGGCTAGGTCTTAGGTCGGCCGGATAAACATAAACACTGGAGGTCTGTGTTGATGTTAGGCTGTCTAATGTTGTTTGGTTAGCTTCCTGGATGAGAAGATAGATGAGTTAAAGTTGTGGGAAATTCTGCTCTGATGTAAGGAATGGTAATACAGTTTGAAAAAAAACATCTTGAAAAAAAACAGAACTTAAACTTTATGTTGATAGGAAGGAAAGAGTTAACAGTTGACAACAATGCACAAGCATTGAATTGTTCATTCATTTAGTTATTAAATTCCATAACCCAGGGGCCGATTTCACAAAGAGCTAAGGTTGATCTTAACTGTTTATCAATTTTAATTGCTAAGCAATGTTTGATGTCACTATAGAAATCACTATGGCAATATTAAAAACTCATCTTAAGATGAATCATAGTGCTTTGTTAAATCGAGCACAGGGTATGTCCAAACAGTTCAAACTGGTTTCAATTGGGGCCATGCATACATTACTACATACGTATCAATTTAAAGTTTACTATATAGTTAGCTGTTATTGGTCATGACACTGACCAATGAGGTTTGTCCCATCATTATATAGTCATGACACTGACCAATGAGGTTTGTCCCATTATTATGTAGTCAAGACACTGACCAATGAGGTTTGTTCCATTATTATATAGTCATGACACTGACCAATGAGGTTTGTCCCATTATTATGTAGTCAAGACACTGACCAATGAGGTTTGTTCCATTATTATATAGTCATGACACTGACCAATGAGGTTTGTCCCATTATTATGTAGTCAAGACACTGACCAATGAGGTTTGTCCCATTATTATGTAGTCAAGACACTGACCAATGAGGTTTGTCCCATTATTATGTAGTCATGACACTGACCAATAAGGTTTGTCTCATTATAGACTTGCCCCCTTTTAGTAGATGCCAAAACTTCCTCTTCAGTCATAGAAAATTCACTTAATTTCATATCACCCTAAAAAACATTTGATTTTATATTGTACTCTTATCCGTGACATGTTTTGGGGAATAAAATGGTTCCTATTGTATTTCATCCAAATGTTAATCTTCATTTATCTGTTTGACTCGGCAGAGACAAGTCAGAGCAACTTGCAACTGTTGGGACTCCATTTTGGGTATCACCCGAGAATCTTAGAGGGGACTTCTACACTGAGAAAGTAAGCAGTCATCATGGTATTGAACTTCCAATCTGAAATGATGCATACGCTCATAATATTTGTATCTTGTGACGTTCCTGTGGGGTCATTCCAAGAGAGTGACAGGTTACAGTTATCACACAATCCAATCTTCAGATATCCTTGTGAGATTTGTATTCCAATGCCCCTATGAATAATTACCCATCATCAAACCAATTTATGGACAATCTAGAAAAAGAGAATGGAGATATAAGCTTGTTAAAGTTGTATGAGCAAGTTGGGGTGCCAACCTTTCATCAGTTTGGGGGATGCCTGTCTCTTCATGAAAATGCAAAATGGTGTTATTGAGATGAATGCCCACTTACCAATTAATGTAATTAAGAAATTCAGCTTCATTTTGATCGAGTAACAACTCAGGATAATTTACAATCATGTTTGAGGCAAAAGTGACAAAAATAGAGAAAAAATTATTCTTGGTACCCAAGTTTATAAAAGGTAAAATTTCAAACGAAAATCTTTTTTTCCACAATTGTTTTTTCTGATTAGAAAGTTAAATAATACTCATTTTTTCTTTCAGACGGATTTGTTCTCCTTTGGGATTATCTTGTGTGAGATCATAGCGAGAGTAACAGCCAATCCAGATGAGCTGCCAAGATTAGGGGTACGTTAACACCAATCTATCAAGTCAGTCTCGTGCTCACAGATTGAAGCGCAACTTTCCAAGATGAATGTAAAATAAAGACAAAATTTTATTTGTCATTTTTAATATCCTTTCACTGGTTGAGAATGCAATTTGTCGGATCAGTGCTATAAGGTTGTTAATTGCATTTTTATATCTGTAATGATCAAATCCGTATGAAAAAATAAATCAAAATCCACAAACAAACCTTTTTTTGTAGAAAGCAAATGTTTTTTTCGGCAAACTATTACTTTGGAGACCACTCTTGATCAATAAACTCCATTCAATCAATAAACCAATTTTTGAAATCCATACAAATTGCGCTAACGACCTTAAAGTCTTTTGAATTGGTCTTTTTTAAACACTTGGTTCTTTTTCCTCCCAGGATTTTGGATTAGACAAGGAAGCATTCCGTATGATGACTGGTGACTGCCCAGAGCAACTTCTTATATTAGCTTTCAGTTGCTGTGAAGTAAGATTTTTATTTTCCTTTGGTTATAGGTCCGCTCCCCATTTCCAGCCTCCCAAGTACAACCAAGTCAAGTTTGTTGAGCTTGATGTATTATGAGCATGTCCTACTTTTATGTAACCCAACGTTCATACTAAAATAACAACAGATTGTATTTTTGTCAGGGGTACATTTAGTTTCTTCAATATTTTGTTATTTATTTAATCCTCATGCTGTCCGACCATTCAGTATCATGCACATGGTTTTTAATGATAGATGCACTGTATTCCAGCTGAAATATGGTATCATGTGGGGAAAGCACACACATACAGTACACAGTTCCCTGCATAGTCATTCACCATCAGGCCTTGATCAGGCCTTTGGCCTCATGCCCTGTCGAGTTGGCCAGCAGGCCCTTCAGAAAAATTGCACTGTCACTACCAACTTGGCCAGCAGGCCCTTGTACATTTTCTCTGATTTGGCCAGCAAAGGCCTGCCCCTGTTTTTCTTAAGATCGAGGCCTGCCCCATCCATAACCTGTTCAGTCCAATGTTTTGTAATCATTGGTCAACTCACTGGCAAATGTTACTGAGAGCAGTGGGAGTAGGAGGATTGCCACATATAACTTTATCCCCTGCCTCTCCACACTCCTGTGTCCCAAGTAGTCCTTAATACCAAGTAGTACTAAGTACCTAGTAGTACTTAGTACCAAATACTGTTACTTTTTACCAAGTATTGGTACCTAGTACCAAGTATTGGTACTTGGTACCAAGTAGTCCTTACTACCCAAGTAGTCCTTAGTACCAAGTAGTCCTTAGTACCAAGTAGTCCTTACTACCCAAGTAGTCCTTAGTACCAAGTAGTCCTTAGTACCAAGTAGTCCTTACTACCCAAGTAGTCCTTAGTACCAAGTAGTCCTTAGTACCAAGTAGTCCTTACTACCCAATTAGTCCTTAGTACCAAGTAGTCCTTAGTATCAAGTAGCCCTTACTACCCAAGTAGTCCTTAGTACCAAGTAGTACTTAGTACCAAGTAGTACTTATTTTTTAATTTATTTTTTTATATTTCGTATAACATCCAACAACAGCACATGGATAAAAATTCTAGTTATAAACAATAAATTGCCTAAAAAGGTAAGATACAATTTTAGACAACAAACAAAAGACAATAAAACAGAGGAGAATAAAAGGCTCACTCTGGACCCGACTGTACAATAAAAAATTAATAATAATACCTAGACGTCCTTAGTACCAAGTAATAATAGATACCAAGCAATACTTAGTGCCAAGCACTGGTACTTAGTATAAAGAAGTACTTAGTACCATGTAGTACTTTGTACCGAGTAGTACTTGGTTCATTGTAATTGAGCTTGATGTTTTTTGTCTCACTTATTTTTGATTAAATTTCTTATCTTCACTATTTTGTAAATTGTTTAAATCACAGATGGTGCCAAGCAAGCGACCTTCTTTCACAGAAGTTGTACTCAGTATCCGAAACATAGAGTCAGACTTTGAGAGAATGCATAGAAGACCACCCTCTTTGTCAGGTAATGACAGAATTTTTCATCTTTATGCCATGAACACTTCTGGACCTTTAAATGTGAACATAATTTGAGTACCTCAAAAATTCAACCTCAAAAACTCAATCTAAACTTCTCTGAAGCTGTTACGAAGCAACGGTAGGTTTTGGTTGATTTTGTTGGACTGAGTGCTGCATCAGTCAAATCGATCACGTTTTGCATCAAAGAGTATAGCAGTTACATGATATGATTCAGTGTGTTACCATGTCCTTTTGGGTTAGTCATAACAATATTAATGGACACTTATATGGTGCCGGTATTCACCCATAGACTGTGTAAGTCTCGCACGTATTCGAACATAAGGGTCCGTTAAAGCTTGTGATTTTGTTTCCTTTACATGTTACAGCAATGTGTGTGGGACCAAAATGGTCCCCAAAATATTCGAATACACGCGAGACTTACACAGTCTATTATGATGCTCGTGGCTCATGAACATTATTACTCTGGCCACAGGGCCATTGTTTTCAATGCTTAAACCATCTGAGCTCCCTGGGGAGTATGTAGCACACATATGTACTTCATCAATTACAAGAACCATCTCTGCACTCACAGGTACACATTTACTCCTGGGTGAAGATAAGCAGTTATGGTTAAGTGTCTTTCTCAAGGACACAAGTGTAAATGACTAGGATTCAAACCACTCCCCATTGATTTAGCCATCAGAACTTGAGTCCGGTCAACTAGACCACTCAGCCATGACACGCCATGATGTATTCTTAGGAAGGTGCATTGTAAAGGAGTTTGGATAGTAGACAATAAATAAAGATTGCACTCTGTTTGTGAATGTGAAGTAATTTATACTAACATTGATCATTACATTAACCTAGGACGTATGAGATCTCAGTCAACAGCCAGCCGCAGCGTTGACAGACAGCCATGTTCCAAGAAGCTCCTGATGCGTTCCCCTCGCAACTCCGTCATCCGCAGCAACTCTGACTCAGGTTCACGGCCTGGTAAGGTCCCGATCGTGTCAAAGAAATGGGTAAATCCCTTTGACACGCCTCACCTGAAGAACGGCCGGACAAAACTGACAGAACAAACTGAGAAGGCTCTGTTTGAGCTACCTCCTGAGATTGTTGCATCTCTTCAGGCTATGTGTGTCGAAGACGAAGAAGAGGAAGCGGCTGAGGAGGAAAAGCAGAGCCACATGAGGCAGCGGTCCCAGTCGCTTCCAAACTCCCCCGTCGTCCATCGCTGGAATCCCAAAGTGGATGAGAACACAAACTTAATTGATTGTCCTGAAGGGGACACTGTGGATGCAGTGACTATGGATAGTCGCAGGAAGGCCATGTCGCCGGGAGTCACACCACCTAGCAGGACGCAGGACTGCCGCACTAGTAGAGCCAGGAGTAAAACCACATCGATTATGTAGTGCGGAGAAAAAGCTGCTCAACTTTGTCCATCACCCGTGCCAAATACTTAAATTCCTTTTAAGAAATGCTTAACCCCATGCATTGCTCTAAACAACTGGAAGTTATCTTAGCTTTTGATATGATTTATCAAACTTGAGGTTCTAATTCTGAAACTTTTCCAATATTTTGCATGAAATTGGTTTCAATGAAATGTGTTACTAAAGTTAACATACAATAAAGATTAGGTAAAGTATTTAATATGATGCCATACAAAAAACTAGCTGAATTTAGTATTAAAAGAATAGCAGTTTTATACCAGGGGTCGTATTAGAGATGCGAAGCCATAAACTCTTGTTGGTGGTGGGGAAGTTTTAAAATCTGTGTGCTTCCCTTTGGATAACCCAAGTCAGGACAATCTCAGGCTGGTTATATACATGATGGAAATGGGGAAAATATTTTTCTCCATTCTTGTGGAAAAGTTTGAATCATTTCAAGACAGAAACTTTGAAATTCTACTTCAGGGATTCAGAACTTGGGATGAATGGACGAAAGGAATTGCTTCATCATAAAGTGTTTTACATGAATATGTATTATATGCAAAATAGTCCTGATTATGATTGGTTGAAAACCGGGGACATGGATGAAAGAGGTTAAAGGTGAAATCTGCATCAATCTGTCAATTTAATATTTGTACTGATAGTCACATGATTCTTCTTCCTATCAAAATGCTCATACTTTATGAGATACAGATGCAGAGCATTCTTTGATATTTTTTATTAAAGATCCAATTCAGTGTGAAAACATCTTTAGGAATAACACAATTTTTTAGGAAGAATAATTTAAAAGCCATTAATAAAACCAATGATGATCTTTTCATGGACTTTGCTAATGTAATTGTAATAAACTTTATTGTAAAGAACTAAAACTGTATTTGAATATTTTATGTTTGTTGATATGCCATATACATGTTTTTCATTTCTCATGTCTACTCAGAACCTATTATGTTGTACACTAATGGGTGCAGACATGTGTGTATACCTCAAGAGTTTGGGCCAGTTTTGTGGCACTGCTTACTACAACACTCAGAGTTTGAGTTTGGCATTTTCTTTTTGAAGAGATACAAAACAGGTGTGTGAACTAATGAAGCCACACGTGTGGCATCATTTGTTCACACTTGTTAACTTTGCTCAAGACATGTGAATATTTCACCACAGTATTTGTGTAAATTATACCAAAAATATCTTTTTGATGTAAAAAGTCACAATGTTTTGACATTGGTGTTGAGTCCAAAGCATGAAGTTTCTGCTCAAACTGAACCAGGGCCCAATTTCATAAAGCCTGTTAGCAGAAGTTTTCTGCTTACGGAGTGGCCATTAGCAGAATTTTTATTTCATAAACACTGCTGACCATAAGCAAAGTAAGAGGCATGCTAACCTGCCGGTTGTTTCTGTGAGCAGGTGAGTGATGCAACAATGCATCACTCACCAAGGAGAATGCGCACACGTGCTGTCAGATCTTATGAAATACTGTTGCTTCTGCTATAATAAGCACCAAAACTGGCTTACCGGTAAGCAGCTTTATCAAATTGGGCTCAGATTTCTAAAGACCCCAAGTACAAATTTCCTTAAGAAATTCCTTGGTGGTTAGAGAAATTATACACAGGCATTGTGTACATATAATTTGTACATTCGGATTATTTTTCTGACACCATTGTTTCACTGACTAGAACAAAAAAGGAGAGAAGACCTGAAACTTGTTTAAATAACTTCAGAAGTAGTGTAGCTGTTATTATTGTTATGTTTACTTGTTATAGGTATGTTATTTTGCAATATTAAGTTGAACTTGTTTTGTTGTGTGTTTCTCTGTGAATGAAATCTAATAAAGGTATTTTATGCTATTTATGTTAAACGTTTACAAAATATATTTGCATGGTTTCATTGTTTAAACTACTTAATAAAAAAATTAAAAATATTTGTTTGTGTTTCTATCATAAAACGCAAGTAGATATATTCACAGATCAAATTATAAGTAGAAAGTTTTCCTATATAATATGCAATTAATGAATAATGGTGGCTTAAACTCTAGGGACACTGGGACGGGCGTATCACACCTGCGTTTCAATGAACTTGATTAGAATTTGCCAGCATGTGGGAACTCTGTGTCTTTAAGGTTGATCACATCACTGGTTTGTAAGTAAACGTATCCTTTTAGTTTTTAATAAACAAACCAAGCATAAAACCTGGGCAAATTTCATCAAATGAGGCGGTCACGTTTTAGTACAATCAACAACAACAAAATTATGTTATGTGTGGGTTTTTGTGCAAATTCATACGTACTTATTTTGATTTCAGCAATTGAAATAATCAATAGTGATTTTTTGTTTTTTTCTTTCAATTGGGTTTTATTTGACTTTGACCGTTAAGTCAGATAGAAATGTCTCTCTAAAGACTTGGTATAGGTAGGCCTATGTACTTAATAATTAGTGAGGTGTCGGATTAAAAGTAATAAGTTTTTGTATAGATAAGTACGAATCGTGTACTTTTCTTGTTAAAGTGTAACTTTACATTACTGTGTATAAAGGTAATCAATCAATAAGTTATAATATGACAGCAATAGACCTCTGTGCCACAGTCTTTGTCTTGTTCCCTATATATGCAATAGACCCAGTGAACACTGATTGTTATCATACAAGAAAGGGGACAGACTATTTTTGTCATTCCAGCCTCGGTTCGGTTGCTTTGATTTAAATGAGGCACACAAGATGGCTGCACCAGGTCTTAGATTTAATTTACAGGTTGTGTTTAAGTTAATGGCTCCAGCAATGGTTATGGCCGTAGTGCCAAAGAGTCCATTTCTTCAATGTGTCATTACAGGTAACGGCAAATGCTGCAGCTGATGTCGCTTGATTCAAATGCAGCCTTCAAGGTACTATACAGGATTGGCAAAGCTGATAGGGCAATGTTCTTACTTTGTCTGATTCAATGAAAAAAACAAGCCTGTGAAAATATGGGCTCAATCCGTCGTCCGAGTCAGGAGAAAATAGTGAAAAGAACATGTAGACTTTACAGCATGTAAACACTTTGTCCTTAATTTTGGTTGTTACAACCGTAATCAGCTGTTGCGTTGTTTTCCTGGTTTTCAGATACAGTTTTCTCAAATATGAAGGCTTTTCAGAGGGAAATATTTCACAGAATAATTGGTTCTAGTTTGAGATTCATAAGCTTTCAGACTGAAACAAAAAAATGACGTTTCTGATCCTTTACCAATCAATTACAGTGCCTATAATCCACTAAAATGTCAAAACTATTATTTTCAAAAGCGATTGTGAGTGGATGGATTTGCACAGATCGCATTTCCATTTTCTTGTAAGTAGCCTACTCAAAAACATACATGCATAGGCGTATGGGGACTCTTTGGTTAAGGGGTGCAGAGGGGTTGATTTACCTGAAATGTTACTCAGATAAAAACATAAGTACCAATTTCTAATAAAAAGTTCTTTTTTCCCCCTTTTTTCTTCTTGCTTTGCCCAAATTTTCCCCACTGCATCTGCCCCCCTGGCTTGTACGCCTATGCATACATGCATGTACATTAGGTTTCCTTACTCCTTTTAACAGGTACATTCAAATTTTCAGGTGATCAGTTGATTTCCTCTTCTATTGTTTAATAATAGTGCCATAGAAAACTGAAAAACACTGTAAATAGACAATTTCCTCATTTGTTTCGCAGTTAAGTTGCATGTCTGTGCCAAGAAAAAAAAACAGTTCATAAGTAAGTTTGGGGGAGGTGGTATTTAATGTAGACAATTTGTTCTTGCTTTAAACAATTTCATTTTCGGTAAAAGGTTCTTTCTCTGTTGGTATAGACCTTTATCATGGTGCCGCCATCTTGATTTTCTCCCATTTAAATCAATGTAACCAAACTGAGGCTGGAAGGAGAAATAGTCTGGTTCCTGTTTGTACAATGAATATTAACTTTCTTTACTGTTATTGCATGCAAGGAACGTGACCAAGGTGATGGCAGCATGATAACGGTCTATTGCCCCTCCTTCCAAAAAAAGAAGAAAACCTTGTACTAAAAGTGTGTGCCCTGAAAAAGATGTACTTAAGGAAGAAACAGGTTTTAGTGTTTAAAGATATATTTTAGTACACTTCAGGCGGTTACAAATGCATAAATGGACAGCAAAATATGAGTATAAGTAAACAAAGACAGACAACAACAGAGGGCAGAATAATTATTGTTATTTTGCTGATAGGTTTCTAATGTTTCTGATAATCTGGAAGGTATGGTTACGCATTGTATTACGGAGATTGCATTCGTCTTTAAATTCCCCAGTGTTAACTAAAACCTTCCACATACAAAGTGAATGTGAGTTTCAAGCATGTTTTTTAAGAGAAGGCGTGGAGGAAATATTTTGTCTTTCATATGATAGAGATGGCAACAATTTGAGATTTCGATTCTCCATGATGAAATCTTCCAGATGGATTAATATCTCAGGATTATCTTTGCCTAATCCTATTTTCAACACAGTAACTGTTAGATAATTTGTTTGTTTGTTTGTATGTTTGGGGTTTTTTTTTACAGGGGGAGGGTCCAATTTTGACAAGCTGCAGACCAGACATCACAATTTTGACATCACAAGCTAGCCTTGTATTTCGATGCCAAATTCTACTTCCCACCCACAAATTGGGGATGAGTCGGTGAGGAGGAGTTTATTGGACCCTAGAAGAGTTCAAGCCCATATCAGTCTGTGTACGTTCCTACTTCACACAAATGATGACATTTGTTATTATAATTAAGGTTGATTAGAAACTATATTCCTTGTTTGTTTATGTGTGTGTTTTTTTGTTCTTTAGAAATGAAATATGCTAAGGGACTCCTTGTCGTGACAACTTTGAATTTGTTAAATCATTATACTATGTATACATACATGTGTAAGATAATGGGCCCTGTGGAGACAACTGTATAATTATGTAAGATTACCAACACATTGTAAAGTAATGTACAGTGTATAAAAAAAAAGATAAATTTAAGTTGCTGATTGATTTTAAACTAGTACTGTTATTGAATGGTTTGAAGAATTATATTTTTCTCTCGTTACTATGGAATGATTTGAGAAATTAAAAACGCACGGTATCATGACAGAGAAACTAACATTTCGAGCCAACTTTCATTTCTGTGATTGTTAGAGGGGAGTTTGTATGGCGAGGGATACTTGCTTATTATAGCTCAGGGGACTTTCACTTTTGTGTAAATACCACAGTATTTATGTACACACATAGACCGAGTCACATTAGGGCTACTTATAGCCAGTGGTGTAGGGGTGGGGAAAGCTCCCCCCGTGGAACATCTTACCCCTGCGCCCTCCCGCCCCCCCCCCCATTAGCTTCTGGACACGAGACCATGAAATTTGCTATGGTCGCGTCAATTTACTCAATTTTTACCATTTCAGTCATTTTTTTTTTAAAACATTTGATATTAAACTTTGCATGTTGGTAAAGTGATGACGTTCTTGGAGCCGGAAATACAGTAAAATGAAAGTTAATGTAATGTATGTACGCCACTCGTTTACATTGCACATCAGGCTCCAAAACTTCACTTACCAACAGGATATTCAGCTGAAACTAACAATCTTATTGTGGCAATGAATGCAGTGTATGGGGCGCATAGTTATGATGATTTCTACAGAAAAGGAGTTGTGCTTGGATAAAGAATTATTACTATTGTGTGTATTTATAATATATTCTTCTTAGCGTTTTTATTTTTAATTTGTATTTATTTATTTTTGTATTATTATTAAAACTAATTGTTTTGTGACGAATCTTATAATTGATAGGAAGCAACAACTACATTAGTTTCAAGTTACAGAGTTGACATTTGCAAACTTCAAACATCATCACCGGGAAGGGGGTGGATGTCCTCGTTATCTTGGACCTGACCTCATCTAAAATTGCCCCCTCTAGAAATATCTGGCCATACCCCCTTTGCCCCCTGCAAAAAAGATGCTGGCTACGTCACTGCTTATAGCTTTCATGAATAAGAAGAGGCAAGTTTTAAAACTTTTATCATTTCTTTGTCAATGAATGCCTCTCTTCTCCATCCTTTTCTGGCCTCCAACCCATTTTTTATTCTGAAGATCAAACCACAGACTAGACCAAAAATGGCACCCCTTTCCCTTCCCCAACATACCCCCCCCCCTTTTTTTATTTTTTCTATTTGGGGTGGGGGTGGTTGTTCGGTGGCTATTGTCCCCTGTCGTTACGTAATACCATTGTCACAGAACAAACGGTTTTGTTTGGATATTTAACAGGAAGAAAACATGTCAGGTGCAGTCACTGAAGGACGATGCAAGCATTGAATCTTCAGTATGTTAGACAGTCACACACAAGGCCGGCCGAAAATTCTCAGCGAGTTTTGTACCTGATAAGTTTGTCATAACGTTGCGAGGTTTCATCAGCCATAGTTTATCCAAAATATCTTGTAAACGTGTTGAAGAAAGTGTATTGAAGTTGTTAATATGATATCTGCATTGTTTAGAGGAAAGAAATTATACGTTGTGTTTCTTATTGTATGGCTCGTTGGATTTGTATGTTTGAGTGTTTACCATCTTTATACGTCAGGTAAGCAAGGTTTTACGATGACATCACTACCAATAATCAAAGTAAACTCAATAACATACGAATTCTAAAGTGGTTCATTCTTATTGTTTGAATAACAGATGATGTTGGTGTTAGAGGCAAACATAACGTCGTAGCAGAGTTTCACTTGCTGCCGTTTGTCGAAACTGGACTGGAGATTCAGTCAAATGTTTCAAGTTCTACACATTCGAGACTGCAGAACCAGACGCCCACGCCGCAGGTAAAACTGAAGATTTCATTTTCCTTACATTGTGTTTTTCTCCACTCATATTTGAAAATATATTGCTACCCAAACATAAACATAAAATTATTAAACAGAAAGGGTGACCAGTAGCGTAACTAAGGGAGGGTGTCATGGGGGCATGTGCCCCCGCAACCACCCCCCCCCCCCCGCTCAGTGACTCCATTTGAACTAATAAATTATGGACTTTTTAGTTTAAAAACTACCAGAATAAAATGTTACATTAAGCTTTTATGTCTAGTAATTTCAATTTTTTTAAACGATTCTTTAAATTATTTACACGCAGACAACGTATTTCTATTTCCCCTCAACACGTCAGAGGAGCGCTGAAAAGGGACTTGTTTAGGAAAAATACAAACGAAAACTACACAGTAATTAGCCAAAAGTCACCCCAAGAAAAAATGGTCCCCCACCCTGTGCCCCCTAAAATTGTACCCTACGTCGCCGAGAGTGACACTGTATCATTTAAATAATGTATTAAATAATGACAAGTTCTAGTTACCTTTCTATGATTATTTGTTCACCAGCTACGTCAAAACTTCAAGACACTGTCTGGTGATGTTGGGCAAAACACAGATGAGGAACGTTTGCGACAACTTCACGAAGTTCATCAAAGACGGACAAAAAATGTTAGGAATTTCTGCTCCAAAAGTAGACCGTCTTCGTCTGCTCGGCCGGAATTGTCAACTTTGTCATTACGGCATATTTACGTGTCGGATAAATACAAGTTTTTGTATTGTTATATCCCAAAAGTTGGCTGCAGTAATTGGAAAAGAATGATGATTTTTATGAAGGACAACAGAAGGAAAATGGAGGAAATCTCATCGGTGGAAGCGCATGCGCGAAACGGTATCAAAACTTTGAGAAAATATAAAGCGAAACAGCAACTGTTTCGGTTGAAATATTACAAGAAATTTATGTTCGTGAGGAACCCTTTATCACGCATTATATCAGTATATATGAATAAATTTCATGATTTAGAGGTTTATCGACGAGCACCTTGGGAAATTGTTAAATACGGAAAACACATTGTGAAAAATTACAGAAGCAACCCAAATTGGAGAGAAACACTCACAGGCGAAAACGTCACGTGGACGGAGTGGATGAACTATCTGACCAATAAGGACGAGGAAGAGGGGTTTAATCATCACTGGATGCAAATGAGCAAGATATGCAACCCGTGCATTGTTGACTACGACTTTATTGGGAAATTAGAAACCGTCAATCAAGATGCAGATTTTATTTTGACATCTCTGAACTTGACCAATTACGTTGGACTGTATCCAGGCCGTCAAAACAGCCACCCGACCAATTCATCTCACGTTGAGTCAAATTCATATTTTGAAGGCCTGTCAAGAAGTCAAAGGCAAACTTTGTGGGACATTTACAAACTTGATTTTCAAATGTTTGGATATGAGAAGCCAAGTTTCTTATAATGACTGGATAAGGCCCGGGTCTCGGGATTGTTGACGAAAAAGTCGAATTTTATGCTCACTGTTTATTTGTCTGGAGACTGAGAGGCTGTTTCATGTTTTATTTTAGCTGTCAACGATACCAAAAATGCAATTGTAATCTCTATTTATTATTAAAACGTTTTTGGTAATAAATGTTCTTTATTTTATAAAAGCTGAGATGTTGCTAACGTTTTATTTTGGTGCACTTTAAAACTCTGTTAGGCCTTTAGATTAAAGCAAAAATTACTAAAATAAATATGAAGACAGAACCTCCTCATAGCAAAAAAGGGTGGTGCCAACAATAGGCCTCGGCCTACATGTAGTCATCCCTTCCAATCAATTTCGTTCAAACTTGAATGATTCAGTGTGCCCATTTTTATGAATCGTCATATATAACATAAGCCAATTATTTTGTTGCAAATTCATCTCCGTATTATTTGCCCCTTTCTGAACTCTCAGGAGGACAATTTGATTTAAAAAAGGGAGTGTAAAAAAAAATGCATCACGGACCATTGTTTAAAAAAAAATTCGATTCAGGAGAAATCCCTCCGCCAGCTAGTGGGTCTTTGCCCCGCCCCACCCCAACCCCTGGTCTTTGCTATCAAAACGTGCGCTAGTCTAATCAGTAGACACTCACTTAAATATATTGTTTCTAAATAATTACCTTAATTTTGCCGAGAACAATTAGAAAGAATACATACAACTAAACCGAGGAACTTTTTTATTAGTGCGTGGTGTAGGTTTTTTTGTGACGTAATAAGGCGATAATTCGGTCAATTAAAAATGGCGAGTGACCGACCAACACGTGAGGCGACAATTTTCAATTTTCAATTTCCAAGGACGAGAAAACTGTATAAAATCTCACTGTTTGATCTGTATGGACAAGTTGGCTTATTCCACAAAAATTGGAGAACATTATGGTAAGTTTATGGTATTTTATTTTTCCTAATAAGTGACGAAATAATGTGTTTTTTCTTTTTGCGGGCCGGGGTTCATGTCCCGCTGTACACCGGTGTGTGAAGTTGGTTAGGCCAAAAAAAAAAATGTTCTGTTTCCGATTACATTCCATTTCAAAATAGGGTCGGTAGGTCGGGAATTTTTTTTTTGTACAGTTTTTTTTATTTTGGTAATATTGATTTAAAATACACTACAATAGGTTAATGCCTTATTTATTTATTTAACCCCCTATATAGACCCAGTAACTGGGGCGCTGTACTCCTTTTTTGAGATTTTGACATTATCTGTCGTACTAGCGCCCTAGTCTGGTATATTTGGAAAGTGCGGCGTAGCGGATTTTTTATGAATCAGTTACAAAATTGTCAAAATTACGACAAAGACTCAACAGAATTGCTTGAAAATCGCCTACTGGCTTCTCCAAGTATGTACGATGAAATCAAATGCATTTAATTGTACTCACGGTCATTTTCTTTCCTCCAAATCGATGATTTTTAGGGCCTCTGACAATCCTG
Source organism: Marthasterias glacialis (assembly GCA_911728455.2). Classification (NCBI taxonomy): domain Eukaryota; kingdom Metazoa; phylum Echinodermata; class Asteroidea; order Forcipulatida; family Asteriidae; genus Marthasterias; species Marthasterias glacialis. Next base: position 25,930,204 of record OU452225.1, read on the forward strand.
CTGTTACAATCGCCATTTTGATTACTAATGTCACGACTGTTTCCTGACTTAAAAATCGCATTAACGCTGCGGGGATTGCGTGTTCGTTGATGCCCGGACTTGCATATTGTTTTGCGCAGTCAACGCAGGATACCAGCTGTGTAGTGTAAACGACCCCACATTGGCAACGTTGTACAGCGCGCTCGGCCAATCATGACCAATGGAACTTTGTGGTGTTTGTTGACTGGTATCCTGCGTTGACTGCGCAAAATAATATTCAAGTCCGGGCATCAGCGAACACGTGATCCCCGCAGCGTTAAAACGACTTTTTTTAAGTCAGGAAACAGTCGTGACAGTAGTAGTCAAAATGGCGATTGTAACGGCAGGGTTGTCAGAGGCCCTAAAATTCATTGATTTGGAGGAAAGAAAATGATCGTGAGTACAATTGATTGCATTTTAATTCACCTTAACACGTTGACTGCCAACTACGAGTATACTCGTACTAACAGGTGTTCCACTTGCTGCCACTACGAGTATACTCGTAGAGAATAAAAGGTCTTTGCATTGTAAATAAAATACACTGGCATCACTGAGGGCGCAATAAATACACTGCTGGCAGTGGTGAGGACATGCTTCTATAAAAGGTTTATGTTCAAATTATTTAAGTTAGTACCTATTTAGTATGCGCGCATGCGCATAACGCTTGGCAAATGGGAATGCCATGTGAAATTATGCACGGCAGTCAAGGTGTTAAACACTTTGAGAAGACAGTAGGCGAATTTTGAGCAATTCTGTTGAGTCTAAGGCATTTTTTTTTAACAGAGGTGTTTTAAATTCTCCTGACCGTCGCAGTTACTACATATTCCTCACTGGGGGCTAGTACGACAGATAATGTCAAAATCTCAAAAAAGGAGTACAGCGCCCCAGTTACTGGGTCTACCCCCTATATGAAAATAAACGTACCGTGCAATTCCTGTTCAGGCCGCCACTAAGTAAAAGAGTAAGTTTGGGGAAAAACGCAAGGCAAAATCTAGATTATTCCATTTCAGCACAAGGAGAATCCGAGTAAAATGGAAAAGCCAGATTTCATCGAGTGATATTCAGCAACAATGCCCGAACGAAATGCATTCCATATTGTTTATATAAATCACAAATAGATCCTTGTCCTTTGAATTTTGTTCACAATAACCACAAAATCGACACAGAAAATCGCTCACTCACGCTCTGAAAATTCTTTAAAAACGTAGACAGCAGCCTTGGGCAAGTTCGCGCAAGGACAATTGTCAACTATTGTTCGACTAACTTCACCCGAACGCTGTTTATTCACCTCTGGTTAGTCAACACTAGTCAACTATTTGGAACCAGCCTACTGACGGTGGTCGCTCAATGGTTGCTTCGTTGGTTATCACAGGATTTATTCGTTCTTAACTATGACAAACTGCACGGGTACCATGAAAACATTTTTTTTTTTAAATGGCGCTTCCGGACAACACTGGTATAGTCCCTGCTCATGAAGTTTCAAATTGCCCTATTGTGTTTTTTTGAATGATTAATTTAATGATTTTATTTATTTAATGATTACTGAAAATTAGCCGACATTTTTTTCTTCACGTTTTAATATGCTTAAATGAATGATGATACTTTTATTAACTAAACTAAAAATATTTGCCATTCACAAATTTTATCCCAGATATCTTTGCAAATATTTGCAATGTTGCTAACATAATCGCAATAATAATATATGCTCGTCCAAGTTACTAGACCCAGCAAAGCTTTTTTTCACATATGGAAATTATCTGTCTGGTGTATGCATAGGGTCAGAGTGAACGCTCATTGTTGGTACTTGTGTGCAAAATTAGGAATGTTGATCACCCTTTTTTTTTTTTTAATCCAAATATGACATATACATCAAATGAGAGAGCTTGCCTTAACTTAGACCTTGGAAAAGACTTCAATGAAATCCATTAAACCATTCAATTTGAAGATTTATAAAAAATTTTGCCATTCTGCCACTTTTTGGTTATATGGTTTTCATGACACTAATTGCAACAAACCTAGTGGGAATGTGCCAAGTTGCATATAAAACTGAAGCTCATGAACAGCTCTAAACACTGCAAGTTAAGTCAATTAAATGTCAATTTTCTGGAAGGCCAAAAAAATAAAGAAATGTTCTGTTTCCAGTTACCCGACCAACCGACCTTAATTTTACGGTGCGACCCTAAACTTTTTATTCAGTGTTTTCCTTTTTTGGCGACCTAAGATTATGAATTAATTAAATTTAAAAATAAACAAATTAGCGAATAAATACATAAAATGCACATCGACTTCGTCACTTTGAAATAAACATAAAAATGAAGTGGTCATAGTTCCTGCGTCGACACTGCATTTGGTAAAACATCAACCCAAGCCGTAAAAACAAATCTAGCTCCCCGTCCATAGCGTTGTTAGTCTGGGCTGCGACTGACAGTGACACAGTAAACGCTACGACGAGTCCCTCTCATTCAATCTCTGTGTGCAGCAAATTTATTTGTCTTTGCCAAATAACATTTTATTACAATCACATTCAGTCTAATTTTGGACCCTGTACTGATTTCTATGACATTATCAAGTTACAATATGAACAAATAAAAGGATTGACAACATAACTGAAACATCGAAATGATTTATTTCTTATTAATCTCAATGAAATCTGGCTTTTCCATTTTACTCGGCTTGTATCGCTTCGCCTCATGGTGATATGGAATAATCTAATTTCCTCTTGCCTTTTCCCCCAAAACTTTATCGATTATTGCGGCCTGAACAGGAATTACACGGTGTGTTTACTTTAGTATAGGGGTTAAATAAGTAAATAAGGCATTAACCTATTGTATTGTAATTATTTATAACTTATAACTTTGTTTTAAGTTTTTGGAAGTTGAAGAGCAGATGTATCCTAGCTTTTAAATCAATATTACCAACATGAAAACTGTAAAAAAAAAAAAATTCTCAACCTACCGACCCTTTTTTGAAATGGTATGTAATTGGAAAAAGAATTTTTTTAGGGGGCCTGTTGAAGTTCTCAAGAGCAATAAAACCAAAAACAGATTTATTCAGTTAATGAATGTAGGTCAGCAAATAGTAATTAAATTACTAGGCCAATTAAGTTCTGAGACTGACTAAATTTAACCCTTATTTAAAAATACATGTTACTTGTCAAACAAAAACTGGAGAAGCCAAAGCTCACAAACACCCCAGCACAACAACAAAGAGAAAAGAAATTGATTAATTACAATAAGAAAGTGGCAGAGTGATAATGAGGGATTTCTAACATGATGAATTTAAACCATGCTTTAACATACGCGAAAAGTCAAAAAATCGTGTGCAGCCCTACAGACCCATTGTATGTTTTCATTCCTAATTACTTGTGCATACAGTTTTTTCCCGAGAAAAAAAATATTCAAATGACTGATTGAGATTCAAAGATTGTATTTTATGTGATAATTTAACAAAGTCCCCCAGTTTTAGGTATTGTAAATTGTTCCAAAACCTCAAATGTTTAACAGAAAGCTTTGTAAATACATATTTTTGGATCTGATTTTCAATGATCAAAATAAACCTCTTTTGAAGCAGAATACTGGTAGTTTATGAAACAGGGTTATGATTGAAATCAATGTCACAACATATAACTTCAATTAAAAGGGCTTTGCAACTGAGTTATTATTACCAGAGGCCGACTTTTGATGTGACTCTGTTGATCACAGCATTTATTTGCACGTAGTTTGCCATCAGCTGAGATGACGAAGTGCCAACTACAGGTCACGTGATGACATATAAACAATGGTCCCACAATCGATGTGTTTGTGGTTCTTGAGTTATGATTTTTTCAAATATGAAACTTTGATTTAATTTTACTTGACACCTAATGACGAAGTCATTGTTATTGTGCCGTCTTCATATTGAGGTAAATTGCACTGCCCACTGCTCCGCAAACCACCTTGCCTGTTACTCCTCAAACCGCCCTGCCTGTTACTCCTCAAACCGCCCTGCCTGTTACTACTCAAACTGCCCTGCCTGTTACTCCTGAAACCGCCCTGCCTGTTACTCCTCAAACCGCCCTGCCCGTTACTCCTCAAACCGCCCTGCCTGTTACTCCTCAAACCGCCCTGCCTGTTACTACTCAAACTGCCCTGCCTGTTACTACTCAAACTGCCCTGCCTGTTACTCCTCAAACCACCCTGCCTGTTACTCCTCAAACCACCCTGCCTGTTACTCCTCAAACCGCCCTGCCTGTTACTCCTCAAACCGCCCTGCCTGTTACTACTCAAACTGCCCTGCCTGTTACTCCTCAAACCACCCTGCCTGTTACTCCTCAAACCGCCCTGCCCGTTACTCCTCAAACCGCCCTGCCTATTAGATTACTCCTCAAACCGCCCTACCTGTTACTCCTCAAACTGCCCTGCCTGTTACTCCTCAAACCGCCCTGCCTTGTTATTCCTCAAACCCCCGGTAACCGCCCCTAACTTCACCGGTTACAGAGAGCCCTCTCATAATGTGAACAGTGAACAGCAAGTAAAATTGGTAATTGAGGGAAACTGAATCTTGGACATGCAGTCTTACGAAATTGCAACGGAAAAAAAAAAAAAAAATCTAAACATTTTGCCTCCTTAGAATTCCAGGTTTGTGGGTACCATAAGCATTATTGCAATTATTTTTCTCATTATCTTCTTTTACAACAGATAAATCGAAGAGTGACAACTCAAAATCATGATGAGGTATTTGTCAGATACACCTGGATGAACTCATGGAGCTTAGTCATTCTCAGCTTGAGAACCCTGAGTTGGTGACACCCTGCTGGTCATTGGATCACACTTTAAACAGAGAGAGAAGCAAACCCACAAGCTGTCCAAGCTCTCTGATGTCAACCCAGTGGATAATGGACTAACAACAATCAGGCTTGGCTAGAACTGCATATCTACAATACAATCAAGGTATGCTACATGTAGCTAAATATTTGCCTACATTCTAATTAGAAGGGTTCCTCAGGTTGTTTTTAATACTAATACTCAGTTCTTATATAGCGCTTTATCAAATCCGATGGGTGTCTCAAAGCGCTCAGTATTTTTTCCTGCAAGGTATGCCAAGTTACGTTTTTAAAGTATGAGACGTGTTCCTTTACATAGCACCTTGTAATGGTTTACAAGGTTATGTGGCTCAATCTGCAGCCGATCAAACCAGGAACACTGGGGCGAACCCCTGCGAACACTTGCATGTTTTATTCCAGAAATATCAACAAAGTAAACCCAAAGTAATGTAAGATTGCAACAATAAACGTTTACAGATTTGCATAAAGCTTACACTGTATAAAGATAACCATAGTGGCAGGCCTCAACCTGGAACTAAACACAGAACCATGGCTTGATTGTCCAAAATTACATAATGGTGTCTTAAGATGGCTTCTGTTTCCAGGCAGGGGAAATATTTGCATGTATTCACGTCATCCGGTGTCAACTGGTCAATAGACAGTTCCGGCCTGTCAATCAAACAATGCCCATTGACCAATTGGCCTTTTGGCATGTGTCCTCGGTCAAACTCGGTCACACGTACAGCGTAAACGCACACAAACTAAGGTGTGTGGGTGGGGCTTGTTGCCGAAGCTGGAACGGTCTATTGATTGAGCTGAATATTCACAGTGTTATTTCATGTACATTTTGGGTGGCATAAAGTGCTGATACCTGTCAATGACATTTACCAATGTTGTCCATGTGCTTTCAAGTGTTACAAATTTGATGTTCAGACAAAGTAAAGGATTTGATTAGATTCAGTCTGAGAGCTCAGTGATCAAAGATGATCCGTGCCCAAGCCGATTTTACCATGAAAAATGAATCCAAATGCTGCATTGTAATTGTTGAAGGATGACCAAAGTTATTAACTTTTAAGTGAGGTATTGAACAAAAAGATCTACAATTAATGACTAGAGTAAATAAATTTAAAAATGAATTGTGTGGAGCACAATAATTACATCCGGGTACTTTTTGGGCCGTCGCTTCTCAATTTCAGCATTTGCGCATTCGTTGCATAAACAGATTATGAATAACAACACTTAGTCGGATGCCTGACTGGAGCATTTACCTTTGGTAATATTCATGTTTATCACACAATGTTAAACAGACAGATAAAAAATCTTGATTACATATCTCGTTGGGCCTTTTCCCGGCCCCCAATCAATGTTGGCACTCATTGCGGGTGTCAGTCATGGGCCACGTTGTAACTTCATGCGTAACAATTAGGTCTGCGCTTCATGGAAAAGTTTCAAACTCGCGAAAGTAAGCTGTTCCAAAAACATAATTTTTTAGCCATCTACAAGGTCAAGATGCGTTTTTAAATTTTAGTCGTTAAAAAACAACATGCTCTTAAATTTCGTTCGCAGGAATCGATTAATTTTTAACCCATATTCGCCGATCTACGGAATATCACATAAAAGCCCTCGAAGTTGCAATCGCCGATACACGGAAAAACCCGTAGTTGAAATCTGCTGCTTAATGACGTCATTTAACTCGCTATTTTTACGCTGCGAACTCTGACCTGATATCCCATACTGCTTTGTAAGTACTACGCTATCGTTTACAAAAAATTCAGCGTGTGTATTATTGCAAAAGCCAATATTCCTTCGACAAAAAATGCATCTATTTATCACTTCAGTTTCCATCCTTCGGTAACCAGGGTGACTGTAAATGCACAATAACACTTCCGCGTCGCGTGGATGCATAGCTGGTGTTGTGTTATCATTTTGAAGACCTGATTAAGTGACTTTTTCGGACGACTTTTACATCGTCGGTAAGACTTTTGATTTGCTATATATATGCACATGTACATGTGGTCCCGTCTGAAGACTGTGCCGTGTGTGAATGCAATTAAGGCTTCATCAGATTTTGATTCCTCTGATTCGGAATCGGACAATATTCCGAATATATAATATATCAATCAAATTTTTTAGTGGATTTTACCACCATTGGTCATGGAAAAGTAATTGTATTGTATATTTCCTTATCCAATTACTCATACTGAAAATGATCCAATACACATGTGTAATATATCACTGTAAAGCTCTGACTCTGAATAATGTGGAAATAATATGCACTTTTGGATTTAAAAGATGATCATATTCTTAATTTGTACGATGAATATGAGATTCATTTTTATTTTTATCTGATTTCTGACAAATGGTACATTTTTCTGATTGGTCTAAATGCATGTTTATTTATAAAAAGTAAAAGGCAATTTCATGCTCTTTATTTTGATACATAACTTGTCAAACTTCTGTTCTTTTTAGTATCTATGCAAGGGATGTGAAATGAAAAATGCTTTGAGTGTGAATTTGTGTGTGACGTGGCTAGGTATAATGGGACTTTACATAGAATAATACGTTAGGCGGATATGGGTTAAGATAAATTGGCTTGAGCACTGATGATGTATCTTAGAAATTATTTGAGTACCATTTTCTCCTGTAAAATGGTTTCAAGACCCCACAAATCGCAATTTCTTGTTTTGATTGTGAAATTCAAGTAAGTCCAATACAAACAACCACAAAAAAATTGACAAAACATCAACTGATTTTTTTTGTTTTTAATTTTGCCTTCATTAATTAAACACAACCTTTATACGACCTTAAAGTGCATTCGAATGCCAGGGTGATAATTAAGACAGACAATTAAGTTATTGCACTAAAGACACATGCTGTAAGTCTACAGTAAAGGTGTTTAATCTTGTCCTGTCTTTCCCTTTCCAACAGATGAAACCATCATTGACATCACAAGATCCCAAGATGTATTTGCTCTTCATGTGCACCTCTAACTCATGAAACTTGGTCACCCTCTACTTGAGACTCCTCTATGTTGATGATGTCAACCTTACTGCAGCTTCCCACGACATGACTGCTGTGTTTACTTTCAAACAGAAACAACTTCATGACACCCGAGCAAACTCATGTTAAGTAGAACACGACTGCAACAATTGGACCATTGAACCAAGGTAGGTTGAAATGCACTGCCATCTACCTTTTGAATTCCTGCTGGGTTTTAGTTTAGCCAAGGAATAATCACATCTGTTTCAAGTGAGGTTTGTGGTAATGGTAACACCATGAAATATCTCTCTATGAGTTGTGCAGGTTCTGAAAAGAGTCGGTGGTGTAACAACTTGTTTTGCCCTTGTGTTGGTGAATCGAAGCATTACACGGTGTGTGCGTGGTCTGTGCACACTCCGTACTTGAATCTCCATTTTTCTCCATTGGTCCAAAACTACAAAATGGCGTCGCAAGAAGATTTCCGTTTCCAGGCAGGGGAAACATTTACATGTATTGATGTCATCCGGTTTGAACTGGTGAAACAAATTTGAAGTCAACACAATTCCTGCTGTCCTACATGTATTTAATCTTGTCCTGCCTTTTCCTTTTCAACAGATGAAACCATTAGTGACATCACAAGATCCAAAGAGGTTCACCCTTCATGTTTACCTTCAACTCAAGAAACTTGGCCACCCTCTGCCTGAAACACCACCATGTAATTGATGTCAACCTTAATGCAGCTTCCCACTACATGACCACTGTGTTTACCTTCAAACAGAAACACCCTCAAGATATCCAAGCAAACTCGCAGAATCATCTCACTTGGTGGTAACAGAACCATTGCTGTCACTGCAAACCTTATGAGCAGAACATCAGGATCAACACTGAGGGACCCATGGTGCAGTCAAGGTTGGTTTCAGACATTGAAAAAGCCTTTAAAATATCATCAGGGTTTTCATTGGTTCAGTCAAGTTATGGGAAAATCACTTCTGTTTCAAACTTGATTTTGTTTATAGGAGAAGGAAAAGCCAACAGAGCTTTGAAGTGACCCAACAAGTTGCCCGCTTGTGATACTTTGTTCTCAGTTGAAAACATTGTGACTATATATGTAATTAAAGACAACTTAATTTTGCAGTATCAGCTAGATTGGCCATATATGTTGTGAAACAGATTTTCAAACCGCCTTAAATTGGAAACTTGTTCAAAAAGCATTTTGAAAAGCAGAATCTGTTGCAAAATGATTACCAACCAAAATGACCTATGATATGAATGCAAACAATTTTAATGGCCTCACGTTTTGACCTTAGTAAAGTATTTCTAAACTTGTTGAGTTTTTAAATGTTAATTATCAATGAAAGAGTACTGCAAACACTTCCAAACACGCCAGTAAGTTGATTAAAAAATATATATAAAAAACTAGAACCATTTAAAAATCCAGTTGTTATTTTATGAAGTACCCTGGTTGCCTGAATAGAATAGGACTTGCAGAAGCTTCTCCACAACATTATTTGTAACCCATAAACATGACAGACAGGACAGACATAGTGTAAAGGGTCGATCTAGTTGTCATGATTGTAGTTTTAGTCACAATTCTACCCATCAGACCATGGCCGTCAATATTTGTCCACAATGTCGGTTGAAAAGATGTCCCAAATCTGTTGCAAAACATCAACAAGCTGGGTTTACACAACTCCTATTTTAAGGGGATTCCACGGTGGTGGTTCTTCAGCGAGACATTCACGCTATGTTCCATGATGATAGATACAACAATGCTCTCCAAAAACTTTGAACAAATCTGAGGTAGCACAACCTGCTGTCTTACATGTATTTATTATTTGTCTGCCTTTTCCTTTTTAACAGATGAAACCATCAGTGACATCACGAAATCCAAAGAGATTCACCCTTCATGTGTACCTTTAACTCAAGAAACTTGGTCACCCTCTGTTTGAGACACCTCCATGTAGATAATGTCAACCTGGCTGTAGCTTCCCACTGCATAACTACTGTGTTTACTTTTGAGCAGAAACACCATCAAGAAATCCAAGCAAATTCTTAGGATCGTCTCACTCTGTGGTGCAGAACTTACAAGCAGAACACAAACAGCACCATTTGGACCATGGAACCAAGGTGAGTTAAAATGCACTGCCATCTGCCTTGAATATTTGAAGGTTTTTTTTATAGTTAAGCTATGTAAATAAAACATCTCTGTATCAGATTTGGTGGTTTTGAAAACAACCAATGGTGTAATAACTCAACATTTGGATCAGTATGCTCTGATCATCTTCAGGAAAAGGTTGGACACTGATGCTGCAGGCTGTAAAGTACTAGGGTTTGTTCTATCTGCAAAGGTGGAAAGCTGGAACAGAATCTCGTGGGCGATGATTTCTTGATGATGCGCACAGGCGGGAAAACTGGGTCCTAGGGGAGATGGGTTGAGAGTGATGTTTTCATCATGAAGCGGCAGTCAGTAACAAGCACAGGGGTAGGGAGAGCGGAGCCTAGGGTAGATGCTGAGTGTGAAGAGATGACCTAATTCAAAGGGGCATGTAGATGTGACTGGTATTCGGAGATCAACTGATCAGGAAGAGGAGGAACCAAATATCACTAATCTGGAAGCTGATAGAAAACTTGTAGAAAATCTCAATAGTTTCTTGGATTCTTGTGGGATGCCATGCCTGGATTGGAGCGATGAGTTCTGATGCTTCACAGCAATAGCTTGATGGTCCATGATGTAAAAGTGTTTGAACATGGCTGATTTCTCAAAGTCTCTCTCCGTCCGTGTGCTTTATGTTCTTTGGGTTTAGTTGGGAGGTTTCATCCAGTTTCCTCTACAAAAACCTCTCCGCATTCACAAGGAATGCAGTAGGCTCCTGCATGGTTGGTGAGTTCTGTTGGTACTTGTGGGTCTAGACAGAACAGTGAAGCTTCCTGGGAGTACTTTGATGCCTGCTTGCCGGAAAGATGCATTGGAGTTGGTGAGGTAATGGACCTAGAGGACCTAGGTAGGGCAAGCTAACTGGAGGAGTTGGATGTTAACCTTTGGCATATACATTAAGGAGCAGATCCTTTGGTCGGGGTTGGAGTTGGGTTCGCTTGTCTTGATCTGTTTGGAGTCATTGCCGTTCCTCAGCATCAGGGTCTTGATTTGCCGCAACTTGTGCTAGAGACTGTATGATGTTAACAGTTTGCTGAAACCAAACTGAACTGAAGACTTGATGTTAGGGTGGCAGGAAGAGCATTTATGCAGGTAGATGCTGTGGTGGAGGGTGCCATCTTGGTTCTTTGAGATGATCAGCTGGCATCAAGGAAAGGAAGAAGACAGTTGGCGCATCTGATCAGAGTAATGTTGAGTTGTTACACCACCGATCTTTTTCAAAATCAACCACAACTCAGAGAGATATTTCATGTGCACAGTGTTACCACAAACTTTCTGACATAATAATATATCTCCACTGTGTAAAGTTTCAAATCCTAGGTTTCATATGTTTCCAGTATGGTTTTGTTTTAAATTTTCACAATTTAAAAGATTAGTTTTTCACATAATCAAGGGATAAAGCCATAGCCCTTGGTGTCCAAACCTCTAGATTAACATTTGATGGTGATGTAGAGAATCCGAAAGTCATCCAAAATGTAACACTTTTTAGCAGAAGGATTACTGATTTAGGTCGTGTGGGTAGTCCAACTGGCTAGTGGAAAAATTCTCCTAAAATATTGAACAATGGTCAGACGTTTGCTCAGTAGCGGTTGACGTACCTTGAAAAAATGTACAAACTTTACTTGTAAGTGTGACAAAAATACAACCACAGTACTTACCTTCGCATTCGGTGTGCTTTTGTAGTTTTGAAAACTTTGTTTCAGGACTACTAGCAAATTGAAAGGCTAATAAAATAATGACATCACTAGTCCTGTGGGCTTCCCCCTAAAATAAGTTAATTTCGACCCCTGATGTTTTCTGGACTGTTCATTCAATGTTGGTTTTATTGAAAGCAAGACCTGTGAACTCACTGAACAAATCTTGGACTTGCAGTCTTGATGTAATTGATGTAACAAAACAAAACATCATAACAACCTAAACATTTTGCCTCCTTATAACTCCGGGCATGTTCATACTGTAAGCCTAAATGCAATGTCCTCATTATCTTCCTTCACAACAGATAAATCCAAGAGTGACAACACAAAATATAAGACGTTTGTTGATGGCGCCCTAAAGAATTCATGGAGCTTGGTCATCCTCTGCTTGAGAACCCTGAGTTGGTGACACCCTGGCCTAAGCATCCACTGCTTGATGTCACTGGATCACCCTTCAAACAGAGAGAAGCAAATCCACAGGCAGCCCAAGCTCTCAGATGTCCACCCAGTTACATGTCACTGACTACTAGATGTCAAGAAAACCCACTATTGTGATGGACTAGGACCGCTGATCTACAGCACAATCAAGGTGAGATAAATACTTAATACTGCAAACTGACTAGATGGGTTTCCCCATTTTGTTTCTGTTTTGTAAAGCCATTTGAGTGTGATCACAGCATGTCTTTGTTTCGGAAATATCACCAAAATTAACTTTTGGATTTAAGAAATGCCCCTAGTCGGAAACATGCAATGTAATAGTGGTTACTGTTCATGTTACCCACTTTGAAGATACAAAACAAAACTTGTTCCTTAAAATTCCTGCTTGACCACACCAGTGACGCCGTAGCTAACTCAATATAGAGCTCACTTCAAAATTTGTTTTATTCTAGAAAAAATATCCACTAAAATTAAAATGTGGCCCTGACTTTGTGGGCTTACAAAGCCAACAAAATCTAGTTGCTTAGACTATCGCTTGCCAAGATGAGACTGTACAGTACTAGTTATTCATGCAGTTTAAATTCATTCAATTTAAACCTGGCTTCAGTTTGGAAAAAGACTAAAATTGCAATGCCAGTTTCAGGTAAAACACCTGCAACAGGAGCACATAATCAAAATTCAAAAAAGGTCTCTGTTGTTCACGGAGCACCATGTGTAAACATTATGTAGGTTGTTTTTGGTGTAATTCTACGACTCTACATGTAGTTTGCAGGCATGATATTCTTCCTACTTTGTTCTGATTTCCATGAAATTTTCCTACTTTTTTCCAAGTGCCAAATATCATGACTGAATTTGTATGGCTTTTTATTAACTGTTCCCTTTACAGACTATTTTTAATAATGTTGCTTTTCTCTTTTTTCATCTACTTCAGATAAACTATAATCCAGACAGAGAGTGTCGGATCTTCATTCAGAGTGGCAGTTGATCAACAGCAGAGATGCCTCGATCTATCAACGATGAAGCCTAGCCTAGATGTTTCTCCAGAAATTGGCCTTAGTTTATATACTTAAAAAAATGAAGACACTTCGAAAGGATCAAATGTTTAAAAAAATGTCTGGATGTTTTCATACTAAAACAGCAATGTTTTGTTCAAGTTCAAAAGAAAACCATCTTTTTGCTTGAAACGTTACTCTCTGGATCAAAATTTCCACTCTTTTTGATATATTAACTCAACAAGAGTGGAAAGTTTGATCCAGAGTGAGAATTAAATTATCAAGGATAATTTTGTGAACATTTGGTAGTTTAAAGTGTCTTCATTTCTTTCAAGTTGTAATAACTTTTCTTCAAAATTAAAATATTTATAATGTTAGATACTTCCCCTTTTGCTGTAAAATAACCATACTTCCCTTGTGTGGTGAACTACTCACACTCCCCTTGTGTGGTACCCATACTTCCTCTTGTGTGGTGATTTCATACTTCCCTTGTGTGATCTTCTCATACTTCCCTTGTGTGGTGAGCTACCCATACTTCCTTTGTGTGGTGATCTACCCATACTTCCCTTGTGTGGTGATCTACCCATACTTCCCTTGTGTGGTGATCTACCCATACTTCCCTTGTGTGATCTACGCATACTTCCCTTGTGTGGTGATCTACCCATACTCCCCTTGTGTGGTGATCTACGCATACTTCCCTTGTGTGGTGATCTACGCATACTTCCCTTGTGTGGTGATCTACCCATACTTCCCTTGTGTGGTGATCTACGCATACTTCCCTTGTGTGGTGATCTACCCATACTTCCCTTGTGTGGTGATCTACCCATATTTCCCTTGTGTGGTGATCTACGCATACTTCCCTTGTGTGGTGATCTACCCATACTTCCCTTGTGTGGTGATCTACCCATACTCCCCTTTTGTGGTGATCTACCCATACTTCCCTTGTGTGGTGATCTACCCATACTTCCCTTGTGTGGTGATCTACCCATACTTTCCTTGTGTGGTGATCTACCCATACTTCCCTTGTGTGGTGATCTACCCATACTTCCCTTGTGTGGTGATCTACTCACATTCATTTGTCTACATTGATAACAGATATCCACCCCTTAGTTTATGCCTAAATGTGATAACATATTTAAACTATCTAAGTATGAGTTGCTCCTGCTAAAATGAAGCCATTACAAAATTACAAACTCATAAAATAATGAGTTTGCTTGCGAGTGAAATCATCATTTTTATTTCAGAAATTGTAAACACTTCTCACTCTAACAAAGAAAAATTGTAAAAACAGTTTTGGTTTTTTGTAAAATTAGTATTTTTATTTTTTAAACCACACATTTTTGCTTTGTTTGATTTTTAGTTTTTTATTATTTTCCCTTACAAATTCTTAACAAATGGCTTCATTTTGTATGAGTAGCTCATTTTGATGAGGTTTTTTTTTAATGCATGTATAAAAACCCTCTTGAAAACCCATCTGCAGAGTTGTGCAAACACCTGTGCCTGTCGGTGGACCCCCTCGGCTGCCTGGAACAAGTGGTGATCCTGCTGGCCCAGGAGCAATGGAAGGTATGTTCTCTGTTTAGTGAAGTTCACTTAGATGCACCACTAGTGTTCTACTTCACTAGTGTAATGCCTTACAAGACTTGACGAGCTAGAGCGAGCGTTTTTGGAAGCATACACACATTTACTAGGGTATGAGCTGGAAGCGAGTAGTTGGACCCTAAAACGTGTTGATCGATCTCCCAAGACGTCGGGATGAGGGCCCCTTATCATTTAGCCTTTTGTTGGTCACGTCATTCTTTTGTTCTCTAGTAAACAGGTTTGTACTGGGGTTTGATTGAAACCTTCAAGAGCGGTGCCATGAGATGTCGTCTTTTGAGCCAATAGAATCTGGATCCAGTGGATGATGAGGACTTCTATCGAGTTGATGGTTTGAGGGCTGGAGAAACATGTTCTGCTAAGCATCTAAACTTTCTTTGTAAGAACCACTCTCATTTTATTGCCTTTTAATGTCAAAGATGACATTGGATTGCTATACTCCACTTTTATGGTGAATTACCTGCACTTCCCCAGGTGTGTTGAGCTACCCATACCCCCCTTGTGTGGTGACTACCCATACTCCCCTTGTGCAGTGAGCTACCCATACTCCCCATGTGTGTTGAGCTACCCCATGCTACCCTTGTGCGGTGAGCTACCCATACTCCCCTTGTGTGGTGAGCTGCCCATACTTCCCTTGTGTGGTGAGCTAACCATACTTCCCTTGTGCGGTGAGCTACCCATTCTCCCCTTGTGTGGTGATCTACCCATACTCCCCATTTGTGGCTACCCATACTCCCCTTGTGTGGTGAGCTACCCATGCTCCCTTTGTATGGTGAGCTACCCATACTCCCCTTGTGTGTCGCGAGCTATCCATACTCCCCTTGTGTGGTGAGCTACCCATACTCCCCATTTGTGGCTACCCATACTCCCCTTGTGTGGTGAGCTACCCATACTCCCCTTGTGTGGTGAGCTACCCATACTTCCCTTGTGTGGCGAGCTACCCATACTCCCCTTGTGTGGTGAGCTACCCATACTCCCCTTGTGTGGCGAGCTACCCATACTCCCCTTGTGTGGTGAGCTATGGCGAGCTACCCATACTCCCCTTGTGTGGCGAGCTACCCATACTCCCCTTGTGTGGCGAGCTACCCATACTCCCCTTGTGTGGTGAGCTACCCATACTCCCCTTGTGTGGTGAGCTATGGCGAGCTACCCATACTCCCCTTGTGTGGCGAGCTACCCATACTCCCCTTGTGTGGTGAGCTATCCATACTTCCCTTGTGTGGTGAGCTACCCATACTCCCCTTGTGTGGTGAGCTACCCATACTCCCCTTGTGTGGTGAGCTACCCATACTCCCCTTGTGTGGCGAGCTACCCATACTCCCCTTGTGTGGCGAGCTACCCATACTCCCCTTGTGTGGTGAGCTATCCATACTTCCCTTGTGTGGTGAGCTACCCATACTCCCCTTGTGTGGTGAGCTATCCATTCTCCCCTTGTGTGGTGAGCTATACATTATTCCCATTTGTGGCTACCCATACTTCCCTTGTGTGGTGAGCTACCCATACTCCCCTTGTATGGTGATCTACCCATACTCCCCATTTGTGGCTACCCATACTTCCCTTGTGTGGTGAGCTATCCATTCTCCCCTTGTGTGGTGAGCTATCCATTCTCCCCATTTGTGGCTATACCCATACTTCCCTTGTGTGGTAAGCTACCCATACTCCCCTTGTGTGGTGAGCTACCCATACTCCCTTTGTGTGGCGAGCTAATCATACTTCCCTTGTTCGGTGATGTTCCAATACTCCTCTTGTGTGGCGAGCTACCCATACTCCCCTTGTGTGGTGAGCTACCCATACTCCCCTTGTGTGGCGAGCTAACCATACTTCCCTTGTGTGGTGAGCTACCCATACTCACCTTGTATGGTGATCTACCCCTACTCCCCATTTGTGGCTACCCATACTTCCCTTGTGTGGTGAGCTATCCATTCTCCCCATTTGTGGCTACCCATACCTTCCTTGTGTGGCGAGCTACCCATACTCCCCTTGTGTGGTGAGCTACCCATACTCCCCATTTGTGGCTACCCATACTTCCCTTGTGTGGCGAGCTACCCATACTCCCCTTGTGTGGTGAGCTACCCATACTCCCCATTTGTGGCTACCCATACTTCCCTTGTGTGGTGAGCTATCCATTCTCCCCTTGTGTGGTGAGCTATCCATTCTCCCCATTTGTGGCTACCCATACTTCCCTTGTGTGGCGAGCTACCCATACTCCCCTTGTGTGGTGAGCTACCCATACTCCCCATTTGTGGCTACCCATACTTCCCTTGTGTGGTGAGCTATCCATACTCTCCATTTGTGGCTACCCATACTTCCCTTTTGTGGTGAGCTACCCATACTCCCCTTGTGTGGCGAGCTACCCATACTCCCCTTGTGTGGTGAGCTACCCATACTCCCCATTTGTGGCTACCCATACTTCCCTTATGTGGTGAGCTATCCATACTCTCCATTTGTGGCTACCCATACTTCCCTTGTGTGGTGAGCTACCCATACTCCCCTTGTGTGGTGAGCTACCCATACTCCCCATTTGTGGCTACCCATACTTCCCTTGTGTGGTGAGCTATCCATACTCTCCATTTGTGGCTACCCATACTTCCCTTGTGTGGTGAGCTACCCATACTCCCCTTGTGTGGCGAGCTACCCATACTCCCCTTGTGTGGTGAGCTATCCATACTTCCCTTGTGTGGTGAGCTACCCATACTCCCCTTGTGTGGTGAGCTATCCATACTTCCCTTGTGTGGTGAGCTACCAATACTCCCCTTGTGTGGTGAGCTATCCATTCTCCCCTTGTGTGGTGAGCTATACATTATTCCCATTTGTGGCTACCCATACTTCCCTTGTGTGGTGAGTTACCCATACTCCCCTTGTATAGTGATCTACCCATACTCCCCATTTGTGGCTACCCATACTTCCCTTGTGTGGTGAGCTATCCATTCTCCCCTTGTGTGGTGAGCTATCCATTCTCCCCATTTGTGGCTACCCATACTTCCCTTGTGTGGTGAGCTACCCATACTCCCCTTGTGTGGCGAGCTAATCATACTTCCCTTGTGTGGTGAGCTACCCATACTCCCCTTGTGTGGCGAGCTAATCATACTTCCCTTGTGTGGTGAGCTACCCATACTCCCCTTGTGTGGTGAGCTACCCATACTCCCCTTGTGTGGCGAGCTAACCATTCTCCCCTTGTGTGGCGAGCTAACCATACTTCCCTTGTTCGGTGATGTTCCCATACTCCCCTTGTGTGGCGAGCTACCCTTATCCCCCTGGTGTGGCGAGCTACCCATACTCCCCTTGTGTGGCGAGCTACTCTTTCTGCTCTTGGTGTAGTGAGCTACCTTTTCTCCCCTTGTGTGGTATCCAAGCTGTCCATGTTTGGTAAACTGCTCTATTACATCCCCCCCCCCCCCCCCCGTGTGATGAGTAACCCCATACTTCCCTTCAAGTTAGTTGAAAAACATTGCATCGTATATGAATCCAATGTCATTTTTGTTATTTATAGGCGATTAAGTTGAAAAGATCACTAATGATCAAAGTAAAACAGTTTCCAAATGTGCGATCTTTTTTGAGGATTTGTTTGATACACTTATGACTTTGTTTTTAATCAAAGTCGGTCACAATTAAGTGATCTTGTAGTCAGTTGACTACATTTGAACATCCAAATTGCAGCCCCACAAAAAGCAAGGGGTAAAATATGGCCATTGCAGAACATGTTTCTCCAACCAGCACATGATCATCTGGATAGAAGTCTTCATCATCTATTGGGTTAGGATCCCATTGGAACAAGAGTCGATATCTCTTGGCACCACCAGTGCAGCTTGGTTACGAAACAACATTAGGTGAAATCCTAAGCACTCTTGGGGGCATCACTCATTTAAGCAGGCAACAACTCCCTTCTGCTCAAGACTGCATCTAAATCACTGCGCAAAGTTGCGTCTAGCTCGTTAGGTTTTATAGGACAGTACACTGTTGAAGTAAACCACTAGTAGCGCATCTAATTGAACTTCACTAAACAGAGAACATATCGACCATTGCACTTGGGCCTTTAAGTCACTACAACTTCCAAGGTAGCCGATGGGGGCCACCGACAGGCACAGGTGTTTGCACAACTCTGCTTATTTTTTTTAAGTCATTTTTTATCAATAAAAAAATTGAAATGTACCCTCTCTTTGTAATTTGTGTGTTATTGGCGTCAAACCTACCCCCCCCCATCCACCACCCCTCCCCCCATTTAAATATAGAGGGCCCATCTTATCCCATGGAACCCACACACACCCAATAGAAACCAACCTGGGGGGTAAGTTCCTACAGGGTGGGCTGGGTTGCACCAGGATAAGGTGAACCCTCAGGCCACTATGTTTTCCAACAATGCAATTGGGTGTGTATTGCGCTTTTTTAGCAAGTTATTTTGCGCATGGAAACAACCGTAAAAATAATACACACCCAATTCATGTTGCATTGTGGGCAAACATGGCGGCCAAGTAGAAAAGGCTCTCATGTTTTCCAACAATGCAATTGGGTGTGTATTGCGCTTTTTTAGCAAGTTATTTTGCGCATGGAAACAACCGTAAAAATAATACACACCCAATTCATGTTGCATTGTGGGCAAACATGGCGGCCAAGTAGAAAAGGCTCTCATGTTTTCCAACAATGCAATTGGGTGCGTATTATGCGCTTTTAGTAAGGTATTTTGCTCATTAAAACTTGAACGTAAAAAAAATACACACCCAATTCATGTTGTATTGTTGGCAAACATGGCGGCCGAATACACAAGACAACTAAAAAAATGAGACATCAGTCAGGGTTAGAGCAAATGAACCAAAGGGGAATTCTTTAAACACAATTTTAATGTATGCCCTTTGGTTAAGTTGATTTGCCCTCAAAAAGCATCAGCCTTTATTCTCTTACATATAAAACTTTTACTGAATTTATCAAAATAAGCTCAAAGCCCAACATTAAATCGAATCATCATACTGTTAAATCATACTGTTAAATTCACTTTGACAAGCAAGTTGTCATGAATCATGTTTCGTTAAGCACGTTAAACTTTAGGTCGCAGGTACAAATCTAGTTCCAGTAAATTTGTCCTTGAGCACCCCAAAATTGAATAAAATATATTTTGATAAATTCATTTAACAGCATGGTGGCTCAATTTAAAGTTGGGTTTTAAGCTGAAGTAATATTTTCAACTGTTTTCCTCCGCAAACATTAATTTACGGGGTATTTTAAAACCTCTCAAAAGAGGAGATTAAATTGCCATACTGGACTCTCTGGTTAGTCTTACATGACTGTCTTCGTTGATGCCCTGATTTGCATGAATAGTGCACATCTTTTTTTAATTAATTTTCAGTGTGTGGAATGGACAAGTTCCCGTCTTTATTTTGTGTTCATTGCAACAACAAAAAATCAAATAAGAAGGATCTATATGTGAGTTATGTAAAAACAAATACTGAAGCCATTTTGTTCGTGCATTGTTGCAGAATACTATCATTCTCCATCGCCTCGTAAAATGGAATAGTCCAGATTTCCCATCGTGATGAAATTGTGCTATAATACACTCATATGCATCCAAGATTTGTACATACATTTTGAGTAAAAGCATAAAGGGATTATTTGCTATTATTACCAATGTTTTACGCTTTAATAATTCAAAGAGCACGCCTTAGAAAAGTGGTTTTTCCACTCTTACACATGCTGCTTTCAATTTTAAAAGTTGCATATTCTAAGTCTTCATGAGTTCATTTGAATGTTGAAACTTAATAAATTTGCTTTGGATTCTTGATGCATGCTCATGTCTAATGCACATAAAACTTTCGATAAAAAACACTTCATGGACGAAGCCAGAAGCTAGCTTTTACCACAGATTATTATTCTCAATTAAAAACATTGATTATAAATAGCGCAGTTCAAAAGTAGTTATAACAGCATCAGTGACTCTCAACTTCAAAAACAGGTTCAGGCAGCTCAGGTACATTTCAATATGTCTGAAAGGCCATATGCTTTGATCATTATCAATTCCATTGTTTTTTATTGATTTTTGCTTTGTTGGATTAACAAGGCAAATAAGATATATGCAGCTGAAATTTTGTTTTATTTCTTTTTGGAGTATAATGAAATACAGTTTATAATTGTTCAACACCTTTTATCTTTTTGGCATTTTTACATTTCTTTGTACATGTGGGCCTCCAATTTTGTTTCTGATGGAAAGATTTCATCTTATAATAAAAAAAGTATTTTATAATGTATAGGTACACCATTGCAAGCATTTGGTTCTAATTAATTGGTTCTATAAAAAAAATATTTTATAATGTATAGGTACACCATTGCAAGCATTTGGTTCTAATTTTTGTCAATTTTATCCTGGTAAGGTTAGTCTAAAGCAGGGCCACCACGTGCAGGTCCCAGGATACCAGCCCCACGACGCTTTCCGTATCATTGGGGCCTTCGTACTCCTTTCGAAGCGTCCGGTCCGCTACCCCGAGAACCAGGGCAGTCCCCTCAACATACTAACGCGGTCCCTTAGCCCCACGGCCTAGGCCAGGGACTCCTCCCGTTCGGCCAACCATCATTGTGGTAACACCAGCACACCCTCAAAGAGGGGGAGCACGATGCACTTTTAAGATCAGCCACCAGCTGTTACCCTGGCCGGAAGTGGAACCCCACAAGCCACGTGCAAGTGTCCAGGTCCCTTTGCGCAAGTCGGAATTTCCCGTGTTTTCGCCGCACAATTCCGAACTAATCGAATCTCCGCACAACCAATCGAGTCTCCGCACAACCAATCGAATCTCCGCACAACTAATCGAATCTCCGCACAACCCATCGAATCTCCGCTCAACCAATCGAATCGCCGCACTACCAAAGCTCAAATAAGATCTCCGATTTCATTGTTCAAAAATGCTTGCTTGCAATGGTGTACTTATTTACAATATATTAACTGTATAGTGCTGCAAAAACAGCCCACTATACGACGATTACAGAAAACATCAAACTAACACATCTAGATATACTACAATAACAGAAAACATTAAAACATTAAACTAACACATCTACATTTTCTTACAGAATTCAACATGTGATGACACATGTTTTTATACGCGTTGCTCTCTTTTACACCCTGTGTAGCCTTCAAGATGTCTCTACAGGTGATTCCCTCTCCAGTGCACTTGATTTCAGGAAACAACTACATCTCTGGCTCCATCTCTGGCTCTGAAAGGTTAAGTTTACAGGTAACAAATTGTTAGAAAGCCAACAACTATATGATTATGTGTGCTAATAAATCTCTTGCATGGGTCATTAAAAACTGGGGAGGACCCCTTCCCCAAGTGCTGGATGGTATCATCGTTTCTTAACAGTGTCTATGGATGGAATGTTTTAAGACATTGTTTTGTTTCTTTTTTTTTTAACATTTTTTTTGTCTTTACCCTTTATTTTCACAAAATAATTTAAAGTCATTTCAATAACGTTTTTCCCTAACAAGTCCCTGACATTCAAACTCAGTCACAGTGCTGGCGTTTGTTCAAAATTATAGCTAGTAAAACATTTTAGTCAGTGGAATGAAATCTTTTTTTTTGAAAGTTCTGCTCCAATTACCAGATTTAACCTCCATGTACTCAACTCTTGAAAAGACGATCTGTCAACATTTATTTTCAAGGAGTGGATGAAACCGTCCAGTACATGTTTCCTTTTATTTTTCAATTTTTTTGAGGTTGGGTCCTACAAAAGTGCTTGAAATAAAAGTTGGTTTTGCTACCTTGTTTTTAGTCGATACACATCAGCCCTCCATCTAGTCTAGTTGTACTCCTCATGGGTATGTTCATTCAAGTGTTGCTGACGACTTGACACTGGTGAATGAAGTGCTACCTCATTAATTAACACTCATCAGACAGAGTGAATTATGTGGATCCTTAGGAGATGTAGGTGTAATGTCATCTTGCAGTTGCATTGTCTGTAAAATAAAACAAACAATTATTTTAATAATCAGCAATGTCTGCAAATGTTTCTGACTGAACAAAGTAAGTAAAATTATTCCTTTTTCCTTAGAGTACATCGTATTGCTTCAAGTTTTTTACACCCATATAAATTGCTTACATCTGAAACTTCCAAAGCAAGAGAACTGAGCATTTGTGTCTATAAACATTAAAACACATGTAACAATTATCAAAGATGAGACTTAAACAGCTCTGTAGTAAACAGTCATTGACGTAAACAAAAAAAAATCTGGAGGTGGAAGACATCTAATTTAAAACATTTATCTAAATTTTGTCTTGATGTCTGTAAGCTCTATTGATGAAAGTTTGCAGGACATAAAACTGTTCTGCTTTGACAGGGCATTTAAAAAAAGCTTCCAGGTCAAAGCCTATTTGACACTTAAACAAATAAAAACTGGTCATAACTTTATAATATACATTAATTTTTTGCATTGAGGTTAAGAATACTATTTGTGGATTCTGTTTGTTTGCCCATACATCGATGTGTTAAGCACTGTATACTCAGTACTTTCCAGAGTCCTGTGAAGAAAAATCTTGCAGGCATATTCCTCGGGTGGGATTCGAACCACGCCTCCTGCCATTCCAGAGCAGATGTCTTACCAATTAGACAGTACCCGTTATAATAGATCTTTTTTTTGCATAGGGGATAAGAATATTATTTTTTGTTTATTCAATTTTTAACACTGAGTTCTGCTGCAATTGCCAGGTTTAGCCTCCATATACTGAACTCTTAAAAAGATGATCTGTCAACACTTTTATTAAAAAAAAAAAATTAACACCTATTATAATGGGTGAGGTACCTGCTGCTAATAAGATTCAAACTGCCTCTAGCTGCCAGGCAATTTAATGGTAGTCTAGTTGGCAAGACATCTGCTCTAGAGTGGTGGGAGTTGTGGGTTTGAATCCCACCCGAGGAATATGCCTGCGAGGATTTTTTTTCACAAGACTCGGGAAAGTACTGAGTATAAAGTGCTCAACCACATCGGTGTATGGGCAAACAAGCAAAAACCACAAATAATGATCATAACTTCATCCAACAAAAGTATTTAATAAACTCTGTAAAGTTACCTGTATACAGACTCTATTGATGCTTAGTATCTTTCCCATCTAGATCAAGGTTTCATGTCTAACGATTCTGTCCAAGAGCAGCACCTGATAAAGATATAGGTATAGTAACAGAGAATTAAATTGACTCCAGAGACATAATGGGGAAGTTGGTTTTCTTAATGTCCTATTTAAGATGTAGAGTTCTTAAACTAAGCCGTATCCGAATAAGCGGCTATTGTTAAGGGTTGCTTAGGATGTCCTATACTTCAATGCATGATGATGCAGCAATCCAGCTGTAGCTGCCAATTGGGATATGGCCAAACATCAAGATCAAGAGATTCGCACTAAGACAAGCATATCCAGTGAAAGATTTAAATATGTCAGAAACACTAATACCCAATTCATCTTTGCCATCTTGTTCTGTTCTTGTTCTTGTTCTTGTTCAGCACCCAAAACAAACTCTCTGTATCAAAACAAACTCTCTGTTTTGTGGTCAATTTGCCTTCCATCTACAAGCTTTGTGAATGGCTTGGGACTAACAGTTAAATGACAAAAACATTTTGCTTAAGCTTTTGCTTGATTCCAGTGGCAGTGTTTGGTTCTTAATTGGTGTGTTAAAGAGCATTTCAGCCAACTGAATTATGCTGTTTAAACCTTAGGTTTCAGCATGTTCATTCTACTTGATTCTTTTAAATGCTTTTCCTTTTGTGAAAACTTCAAAAAATTTGTGCAGATAGTTGCATTGAATAAATATCTTCTTTTAGAAATTGAATGTACCTTTTTGAATCCAGTTGTGTTGCTTTAGCTGTAGAGATGGCAAACTGAAAACCTGTCTGACGTCACCGAGTACGCTACAACGGGGGCCTTTGATGTCAATGCACAGTTTATGAGATGTTGACACTTGCTTTCAAGATTTATAACTGTGAGATAAAAAATAAATTCTTACGTTATTTCTTTCCTTTAGAAAAATCACTATATGAACATAATATGGCTTCACTATGTCTTAAAAACACAATACTTCCACATAAGTAAATAGACCTTTATCACTCTGCTGCAGTCTTAGTCAGGTTCCATGAAAACCACATGGCAACAATAGTTCCAATACTCATTTATTGAAGGGTGCCAGACTATTTTTCCATCCAGCCTTAGTTTGGTCACACTGATTTGTATGGAAGAGCAACAAGATGGTGGCACTGTGATAATGGTCCATAGATCTTAAGGTTACTAAGACAAAATATAAACCAACAAAAATGTACGCAACAATTGTATATCAACTTTAAACCAAAAGCACATGTTTTGCCTGCATTATTATTTTGAAGATTTATAACCACTATGTTTTGGGGGTCTCCATTTTTTTTAATATTAAATCTATAGTACAGTTTACACTTGTGAAGGCAATTTTACTCAACATTCTTGGCTTTAACACTTTTGAAAACTGCTGAAAATCACTAGGAATTTCCCATTATAATAATTTTGTCTTGAAATGGAAAATGCTTATGATTGCATCCAAGAAATGTATCGGCAATTTTGATGTATTTTCAATCAAGATTTTGCCTAACCAGTACTTGATATTCAAAGTCAGACATACTGAAGTTGTAGGGATACTGTAGGGATTTGTAGTCTGTGAAACAATTTAGCCAACGGAATGAAGCTGCATTAGAAAATTAGTTCTGCTCCAATTAAATATTGTCCGAATCAGCAAATGGGCGACGTTTAAACATGCCATGGTGTAAAATCTGAATACCTGAACAAAGGTGGCCCGGACATTCCAGTACTTAGCATGCACAGAACATGCACACACCATTAATGTGGAAGTTATCGTGTAATCCCCGATTCTAGACCTTTGTCCTTTTGCTCCAAGAAGAGGATTATGAGACATTGATTTTTGACTCAATGGAGGCAAGTCAGACTGTACTGGGGATCCAGCCTTGGTTCTGGATTTAGTACCAATCCTCATCCTAGCTCCTGGCCGAGGTTTTGCAAACCATGGTGCATATATTCCACATTTTCTCAATAGAGAGAGAAAACAGAAATCCTGGTGCTATATAGAGAGTCTTTGTTCTCTTTGCTTCGTCTAGTCAAGGTTTCTCTGTGCCAGCTGTACCATACTATAAATGAAAAATGATTCCGGCAGTTCCGAGAAATTAATCCTGTCAGCCTGGATGGGAAAGTACTGAAGATTCCGGCAGCAGCTGGTTAAAATTGTGTCCTACAAAAGGGTTTGAATTAAAAGTTGATTTGTGGTACCTTGTGCTAATAGTAGATACACATCAGCCCTCCATCCAATACAGTTGTACTGTCTCTGGGTACGTTCATTCAGGTCTTGCTGATGAATTGACACTGGTGACTTTGGTGCTGTCTCACTAGAAACCCTCATCAGACAAGTGGGTGATGTAGGTGTAATGTCACCTTGCAGTTGCATTGTCTGTAAAATAAAGCAAAGAAGTCTTGACTAAGTTTTGGGTTTTAACAATTAGCAGTGTCTGCAAATGGCAGAGACAATCTAAATCGTTTTAACGCTGCAAGGATTACTTGTTTGCTGAAGCCCTGATTTGTGTATTATTTTGCACAGTCAATGCAGGATACCAGCTATGGAGTGTCAACGACCCCCCCCCACAATGGCTACACAGATGGAACATGCTTTTCAATTTCAACCAGCTCTGTGCAGCCAACACTGCATATGTTTTAATATTTGGTTTGCTGCAATCAAAATAAAAATTTTGAATGTCCAAAAAACTCCTTACAATTCATAAAACTGTTTCTCATTGTTTTCATTAAAAAATTATGAGCTAATAAAACTTTTTATCATTTTATAAGCTAATATGATAACATGTTATCAGGTTGGTTGTATGGTGTGTCTATGTCACAGCTAGATCCTTATATCTCAGCAGGAAGGTGATTTGAAATGTATTTCTTTGTCCACTAAGTGAAGGGCTATAATTTGCTACTGGGCAGCAGCTGTTGTGAATAGTTTTGGCAGGTGAGCAAGTGCTACTGTGCAGCAGCTATTGTGTTGTTAATAGTTTTGGCAAGTGAGCAAGTGCTACTGTGCAGCAGCATTGTGTTGTTAATAGTTTTGGCAGGTGAGCAAGTGCTACTGTGCAGCAGCTATTGTGTTGTAAATAGTTTTGGCAAGTGAGCAAGTGCTACTGTGCAGCAGCTATTGTGTTGTTAATAGTTTTGGCAGGTGAGCAAGTGCTACTGTGCAGCAGCTATTGTGTTGTAAATAGTTTTGGCAAGTGAGCAAGTGCTACTGTGCAGCAGCTATTTGTTGTTAATAGTTTTGGCAGGTGAACAAGTGCTACTGTGCAGTAGCAGCACTTGCTATATAAGTACAAAGGCATTGCTAGGAAATTATTGGTTTTGTTCTGTGGGCGTAGTTTCTCAGGAATGTGATTGGTATGTCCTTAGCCTGCTTGAGCAGGCAACAATGCTGGTGTTAAGTTTTAAGGTGGGTGTAGAGTTATGTGTGAGTTAGTACCAGTTTGAACTTGTGGGTGACCAGAGCAAGTTGTAGAGAGAGAGAGTGCATTTTTTCCTGTGCCGACGCCCGTGCGAACAGCACAGATGTTTCTATATCTGTTAAAGCAAGGCACTGCAGAGGCACAGAGAAGAGGAGTGACGCATACAGCAAATTGTAAGTTAACTTTGAACTTTTCTTTATGAAGAATATCTGGTGAATTGATTTAACTTTGAAAGGAAAGTAAGGAAGTTTTAATGACCAAAAGCAGATACAGTTAAACTTAAAGTTATTTGATAAGCTGGTGTGTAACTTTGCTAATGATAGATAAATGGCAAAGCGAGGTCATGTTCTTATACATTCTGGATGGTTCTGTTTTAAATTCTTAAATGGCCCTGGTACATGGACCGGGGTTTAACTTATGGCATGATGACTTGAGGAGTGATGGCGACCAAATTAATAAAAACAGTCGTCATTAACATGTGACAGTTGATGGGGTTAGTGAACACCCAGTTAGAGTTGGCCATCAGACGGGGTACCGCCCAATGTGAATAACCTTCATCGTCTTCCCCATAGAGGAAATACTACCTAGGCAGACTATGTGAAACGGGAGGACCTAACATGTTGTAGACCTAAACTGTGAAACGAAACAGGCGAGGGTGGATTTTAGTGTATAACTGCAGATAAAGTGAATGGAACTGTTGGCCATGAAATGTGGATAACTTATAAATAATAAGTTCAACTATTGATTATATTAGTGTATAACTGCAGATAAAGTGAATGGAGAAAAATAGTACAAAATAAGAAATTAAAAAAACGGAGAATAAAAATGTTTTAGCTTTTTCACAAACCAATAATGTATCGTACCTTTTGCCTGAACTCCCTACAAAACCAAACACCATGGTAAACAAAACCTATTAGACTCTAATTATGGTGGTATACCTGATCCCATGTTATTCATAATCAGTTTACTAGTGCACTCCTAAGTCCAACAGAATTAATCAAAACATGTCACTTTTTTTTTTTTTTAATTGGTGGGGATGGTTAGGGTTAGTGGTGAATTATCATTTAACATAGCCCCATGACAAGAAATTTATACATTTGTACCTTCGCTAACATAATGAGGTAAGATTAACATTAAGGTGGACACACTGTGTTGTAGGCAGTGGCGTAACTAAGGGGGGCACAGGAACATGCCCCGCCCCCCACATTTCAAATATGGACTTTTGAGATTAAAAATTAACAGAATAAACATTAAAATGTTGCATTTTATAAGCTTTTATGTAGTAATTTTTTACTAAAGGCAGACAATGTATTGTTTTAACTCTATGTCAGATAATTTATTAAAAAAAATAGTAAATGACATAGCAAGAAGGCTGAAAAGGGTCTTCTCTAGGAAAGATAGAAACTACAGTTTTAATTGGCCAAAAGTGCCACCCCAGAAAAAATGGTGCACCCCTTGTGCCCCTCCTCTTAAAATTTTACCCCTAGTTTTGTTCTGGTTGCAGGAACAGCCTGCTTGGTGCATAGAATGAATGTTATTGTTGGAAGAGCCAGTACAAAGTATGAACCTGAATGGAACAAAATGGTACAGAAATACGATAGTATGGTTTTAAAAAAACTGATTTTGCTTATCTGACATCATGTGGGGATGGCTACACAAAACCAATTTGGAACCCCGACATTATAGTGATTAACAGTTTCTGAAACCTTATTGTGAGATTTGTATTATCAGAACTAAACCCAGTAACTGGGGGGCTGGACTCCCTTTTTGAGATTTTGACATTATCGGTCTAGCGCCCCAGTCCGGTATATGTGTGGGTAATCTGACGAAGTGGATTTTTTGCGAATCTACATCAACTACTGTGTCCTAACAAAAAGGATTGGTGTTCGTTAATCCCCTGACTTGCATATTCTTTTGTGCAGTCAATGCAGGATACCAGCTGCGTTGAGCCTGACCTCGGCAAATCATGATCAACGGAACTTCTATGTACAGTGTGGATTGCGTGTTGGGGTATGGGGACTGGTACCCTGTCTTGACTGCGCAAAACAGTATGCAAGTCAGGGCATTAGCGAACGCGCAATCCTTTTTGTAAGGAAACTGTAGTTGATGTCAAGTAGTAGTAAAATGCAGATCGTAACAACTGCACTTTTAGTTGGCCTAAAAATTCATCAATTAGTTGAGCACAATTAAATGCATTTTATTTCATCTTTAATGTCTTAAGAAGCCAGTAGGCGATTTTCCAGCAATTCTGTTGAGTCTTTGTCGTAATTCTGACAATTTTTAACAGATTCGTAAGAAATCCACTTCGTCAGAATACACCAGTTACTGGGTCTTTAATCAAAACAAAACCTGTATTTAAATATTTTGGTGCAAAAATCTGTCAAAGATGAGAAAATTATATTTAAAGACCACAAAACCCTTGCTTTTTTATTTTAGTTGCTGCAATTAAAATTAGAGAGAAATTTCAAGAGTTCGACCTCCACTTTTTAAGGTTGCTTGTGCAATTCTGCTCCTTGATGGATGTTGGACTTTATTTCCCTAAAAAAAATCCTCTTTTACTGACATTTCCAGCAAACAAAAAATATGGTAAGAATATTGACGGAGAATAGTGGAGGTTGGTTATGGTTGGTTCTGGAACCACCCACAAACACCCCGCCCCGCCCCCCCCCCCCCCCCCCCCCACACACACACAAACTCAACCAGTTTTCAATATATGTGTCTCAAAATATAAAATATTTTAACCCAACAATTTCGGTCTTTTCTCATAAACATTTATAAATGGCTTTTTGTCTTTGAAACAACTGTACAAGCTGGATACAATTTCAGCCACGTGCATTTCAAGTTTGCCGCCATGCCCCAACAGTGAAGCCTTATGTTTGCTTCATTTTGACCGTTTTGAAATCTCATATTCACCGTAAGGAGTCATTTAAAGAATGCTATAAGAAATATTCAACTCACCAAGCTCACTTTGCAGTGGTTTCGTCAACCAAAATGACTATAAAACGTAGAAAAGCGGTAGAGAAAACGTGGAGTCTTTTGTGGTCAGCCATTTTGTCTTTCGTGTGGGCGCTCGCCAGCTCATAGTCACTTGCATGGCACTGTTTATAATTTGCATGACAAAAGAGCAACCCACTGTAAATAATTTGCATATAGGAGCAATACCGTTTGGATATTGAGAAGGCAAGGAACACTATTTTATAGGAAAGATTTTTTTCTTTAAGGAGAAATGGATGATGCGATATTAAGATCAGATGTTTTTGGCCATAAATTTGTGATTAGCGGTAAAAATATTGGGTATTTTGAATGAGCACTTCGATCGTTTTGAAGACATTTTGAAAGATGGTTGAGGAAAAATAGATTTGAGATTTGTCACCCCTTTATGAACATCCCCATTGAAGAATGGAACAAGTCTTTCTCCCTGTTGGAGAATTTCCAAAGTAAATGTCTTATAAAAACAAGTAATACTTAGGCCTTTGTGTTAGATATTATCCTGATACATACAAATCTACTTTTCCATAACTCCCCTTAATTGTTTTTACAAAAATTAATATTTTACCTCTGAACAGGCAATATCATGGAAAAAACTTACACCATTATACAGATTTTAAATCAAAATTAATTTAGTACTGAAGCACCTTTTTAGAGAACTTGTTAAAACAAGTTCTCTAAACAAATAAATCAAAAGAAAATACATAGGGCCTAAATGTAAATCAATCATCCTTATTAGTACAAATGTTCCAGTCCAGTTTCAAAAATGGTCACAGAACAAATGGTTTAGTTTGGATATTTAACATGAAGAAAACATGTCTGGTGCGGTCACTGAAGGACGATGCAAGCATTGAATCTTCAGTATGTTAGACAGTCACACACACAAGGCCGGCCGAGAATTCTCAGCGAGTTTTGTACCTGATAAGTTTGTCATAACTTTTCGAGGGTCCATCAGCCATAGTTTATCCAAAATATCTTGTAAACGTGTTGAAGAAAGTGTCTTGAAGTTGTTAATATGATATCTGAATTGTTTAGAGGAAAGAAATTCTACGTTGTTTCTTATTGCATGGCTCGTTGGATTTGTATGTTTGAGTCTTTACCATCTTTATACGTCAGGTAAGCAAGGTTTTACGATGACATCACTACCAATAATCAAAGTAAACTCACTAACATACGAATTCTAAATTCTAAAATGGTTCATTCTTATTGTTTGAATAACAGATGATGTTGGTGTTAGAGGCAAGCATACGTAGCAGAGTTCCACTTGCTGTCGCTTGTCACAACTGGACTGGAGATTCAGTCAAATGTTTCAAGTTCGACACATTCGAGACTACAGAACCAGACGCCCACGCCGCAGGTAAAACTGAAGATTTCATTTTCCTTACATTGCATTTTTCTCCACTCATGTTTGAAAATATATTGCTACCCAAATATAAACATAAAATTATGAAACAGAAAGGGTGACCAGTGGCGTAACTAAAGGAGGGTGTCGTGGGGGCATGTGCCCCCGCAACCACCCCCCCCCCACTCAGTGACTCCATTTGAACATGGAATTTTTAGTTTTAAAACTACCAGAATAAAATGTTACTAGTAATTTCAATTTTTTTAAACGAGTTTTTAAATTATTTACACGCAGACAACGTATTTTTATTTCCCCTCAACACGTCAGAGGAGCGCTGAAAAGGGACTTGTTTAGGAAAAATACAAACAAAAACTACACAGTAATTAGCCAAAAGTCACCCCAAGAAAAAATGGTCCCCCACCCTGTGCCCCCTAAAATTTTACCCTACGTCGCCGAGAGTGACACTGTATCATTTAAATAATGTATTAAATAATGACAAGTTCTAGTTACCTTTCTATGATTATTTGTTCACCAGCTACGTCAAAACTTCAAGACACTGTCTGGTGTTGGGCAAAACACAGATGAGGAACGTTTGCGACAACTTCACGAAGTATCAAAGACGGACAAAAAATGTTAGGAATTTCTGCTCCAAAAGTAGACCGTCTTCGTCTGCTCGGCTGGAATTGTCAACTTTGTCATTACGGCACATTTACGTGTCGGATAAATACAAGTTTTTGAATTGTTATGTCCCAAAAGTTGGCTGCAGTAATTGGAAAAAATGATTATTTTTTTATGAAGGACAACAGAAGGAAAATGGAGGAAATCTCATGGGCGGAAGCGCATGCGCGAAACGGTATCAAAACTTTGAGAAAATATAAAGCGGAACAGCAACTGTTTCGGTTGAAATATTACAAGAAATTCATGTTCGTGAGAACCCTTTATCACGCATTATATCAGTATATATGAATAAATTTCATGATTTAGAGGTTTATCGACGAGCACCGTGGGAAATTGTTAAATACGGAAAACAAATTGTGGGGTCATTCCGTGCCAAATCACCTGAAATTCTGAAAAGTTTGGCAGTGAGCGACTCGGATTTTGCTATTTTTTTTCCAAAACATCCTCTATGGGTGCAATGAACAAACACAAAATTTTAGATTCCTACTTCTTGCAGTTCCTGAGATATGGACCCCTAAAAATTTAAGCCCCGCCCCTATTTGATTTTGGTGTTTTTTGGCATTTTTGGAGGCATATATCTCCAAATAATTGAGTTAAGATATGTTGCTACCAATTGGTACACAGGTTGACTGGCATCCAATCAACTAGAATCTGCTGTCAAAAGTAGTACAGAAAATTTGTCAATCAAGGTACAGGTCTTTAAAAACCTACATTTTAGCCTACAGAACAACTTTTCTTCATTTTTGAGACCCCCTGGTGCCCGCGTGAATTGTCCGATTGCTTTGATATTACATTTGATTATCAACTAGGGGCATAGGTCTGACCTGAAAAAAGGATAGACCAATCAAACCTTTGGTGGGTGTTTGGCAGGGGTCTGAAAATGGGTCCACTTGGGAAAATGCCAAAAACGCCTTTTTCAAGTGGTTATTTCATAATTTGGGACATTACTGGCAAATTTCATAATTTTTTCCCCCAGAATACTTAGTGTCCAGCCTATTTGTGTAAAAAAAAAAGTTGGTTTCTCAACTCCTCCATGTTCAGAATATTATTTTAATGAACGTAGTATTTTGCCTATTGTACAGTACATATACGCCTATGTCTTGTGTATAAAAAGTAATACAATGTCCTTGCATGCTGCTTGCAGTTTTCCAAACATACTCTAAATTATGAAAAGTGTGCCAGGATGTAAAATGTTGAATTTATTTATAAATACATTCCTTCATTTAACTTAGAAACTGGTGGCTGAAATATGACATATTTTAGATACATGTACTTAACCATTTCAATTTGTTTTGTTCCTTCTGTCAGACCGGGGTCTCACTAGATATGTCATTTTGGCAGCAATATATGGCCATAGTCTGTTGAAGATTTACTTGTACTGGAGACCTCCACCCCTTTGCAGTTCAGCAGGGGCACTGAAGTAGCAGAATGTCCTGAAATGGCACACAGCAATGATTCTAACATGAGGGTCATCTGAACCTCAAGAAAGACTACCAATTCGCTTAGATCTGACCATAAACTTGATATGCACATCATTATTATCATCCAACTTTTCATCTATAATTGTGTCCAACGAAGCACTCCTTCATTATGCTAACGATGTATCTATCAGGTTGATATTCAGCATGTTCATCAAGAGAAACCTTCCTGAAAGTGTTATCCAAAGATTATGCTCTCCTTTAAATTAAAGCTCTCCTTTAATAGCAACAGGCATAATTTCATCTAGTGAGATCCCAGTCTGACAAAATGAAACAAGACAGATTGAATTGGTATAGTGAATTTGTTTCTAATTTATCTAACTGTATAAAATGTGCCTGTTTCTGAAGGAGAGCTTCAAAAATGTGCAGGACTGCAGATAACATTTTCATTTAGATTTCTTTCAGTGACTTCGTTAAGTTAAGTTTGACCCTGATGAACATGCTGAACCTGGTAGTAGATACATTGCTTTCATACATGACAGGGAGTGGTCGGATGGACACAAAGATGAGGGGTTGATGAAGTGCATGTCAAGTTCATGACCAGATCAAAATGAACTGGTCGTCTCTCTTAAGGTTAATGACCCTCATATTAAATAAATGCTATGTGCTGTTTCAGGACATCATCTGCTCTATTAAAGTGTCCCATAACTGCAAAATCATGGATGTCACCAGTACAAGGTACAGTATCTCCTACAGACTATGACCACACCAATGTATTTCTGTCAAGTTTTAGATAATCAAGTGAGATCCCAGTCTGACAGAAATTGAATTGATAGTGTACATGTTTCTAAAATATTTTATATTTCCCAACCACTAGTTATGCAGTTGTCTTGATACAAAAATGAACTCGAGGAATGTAACTGAATAAATTTAACATTTTACATCCTCGTCACACTTTTCATATTATTACAATATTTGGAAAACTGCAAATGCAAAGAGCAATGTATTACTTTTTATACACAAGACATAGGCCTACATGTACTGTACAATAGGCAAAATACTATGTTCATTAAAATAATATTCTGAACATGAAGGAGTTGAGAAACCAACTTTTTTTTTACACAAATAGACTGGACACTAAGTGTTTTGGGGAAAAAATGTGAAATTTACCAGTAATGTCCCACATTATGAAATAACCACTTGAAAAGGCGTTTTTGGCATTTTTCCAAGCGGACCCATTTTCAGACCCCTGCCAAACACCCACCAAAGGTTTGATTGGGCTATCCTTTTTTCAGGTCAGACCTATGCCCCTAGGTGATAACCAGATGTAATATCAAAGCAATCGGACAATTCACGCGGGCACCAGGGGGTCTCAAAAATGAAGAAAAGTTGTTCTGTAGGCCAAAATGTGAGTTTTTAAAGACCTGTACCTTGATAGACAAATTGTTTGTACTACTTTTGACAGCAGATTCTAGTTGTTTGGATGCCAGTCAACCTGTGTACCAATTGGTAGTAACATATTCCATCTCAATTTGGAGATATATGCCTCAAAAAATGCCCAAAAACACCAAATTCAAATAGACTGAAGGGGCGGGGCTTTAAGTTTTAGGGGTCCATATCTCAGAAACGGCAAGGAGTAGGAATCTAAAATTTGTGTTTGTTCATTGCACCCATAGAGGATTGTTAAAAAAATTTAGCAAAATCTGAGTCGGTCACTGCCAACACATCAGGTGAGTTGGCATGGAATGACCCTGTGAAAAATTACAGAAGCAAACCCAAATTGAGAGAAACGCTCACCGGTGAAAACGTCACCGGTGAAAACGTCACGTGGACGGAGTGGATGAACTATCTGACCAATAAGGACGAGGAAGAGGGGTTTAACCATCACTGGATGCAAATGAGCAAGATATGCAACCCGTGCATTGTTGACTACGACTTTATTGGGAAATTAGAAACCGTCAATCAAGATGCAGATTTTATTTTGACATCTCTGAACTTGACCAATTACGTTGGACTGTATCCAGGCCGTCAAAACAGCCACCCGACCAATTCATCTCACGTTGAGTCAAATTCATATTTTGAAGGCCTGTCAAGAAGTCAAAGGCAAACTTTGTGGGACATTTACAAACTTGATTTTCAAATGTTTGGATATGAGAAGCCATAATGACTGGATAAGGCCTGTGTCTCAGGATTGTTGACGAAAAAGTCGAATTTTATGCTCACTGTTTATTTGTCTGGAGACTGAGAGACTGTTTCATGTTTTATTTTAGCGGTCAATGATACCAAAAATTCAATTGTAATCTCTATTTAACATTAAAACGTTTTGGGTAATGTTCTTTATTTTATAAAAGCTGAGATGTTGCCAACGTTTTATTTTGGTGCACTTTAAAACTCTGGTATGCCTTTAGACTAAAGCAAAACTTACTAAAATAAATATGAAGACAGAACCTCCTGGCCAAAAAGGGTGGGGCCACTTGCAACAATAGGCCTCGGCCAACATGTAGTTATCACTTCCAATCAATTTCGTTCAAACTTGAATGATTCAGTCTGTCCATTTTTATGAACCGTCATATAAAACAAAGAATTATAAGCCAATTATTTTGTTACAAAATTAACTTTATTGTCATTAGTTTAAAGACCAACATCACGTGCAGAAATTAAAAACCCCGGAGTGTGAGTTAACTTTTCACTTCACATACGTGATAATGACAGCTAATACTAATAGCGCCCTCAAGAGATTACGTTGTGTTTACAATAACAAGTTAGTTGGTTCTGCCTTTATGGTTGGGACGCCAAGCGAGATGAAAACCACTTTCGCGGTGTACATAAATTGATAGCAATTAGTCTTTCAATAATGGAGGAAGGTCTATGCATATGTACACAGTTCGTAAAAATGGATAACGAAGAAGTGTTATGTAGATTTTGGGACAGCGGTATGACTAATTATGGCACCAAAGCCGCTAAAGAACTGCTGATTGCCGCCATTGATGAGACGGGATTGTCCGCTAAGTTTATTAAGGTAGGCCTATGGTCCGGTTTACTCTTGTGCTTGTTATAATAACAGGGGGAATTGCTTTTCAGTGTGTGTGTGTGGGGGGGGGGGGGGCAGGTACCATGTTTTTTAATGAAGGTATTCACAGTCGTTTTCCTACAGTAAACTACGGCCGTTTTGACAGTGTCAGTGAGGGCGCTGTTGTACATAAATCTATGGGACTCATGACGTCAGATGCATAAGGTCTATCATACATGTATCTATACTTTTTTTATGGGGGGGGGAACCTGGTGGGCACTGGAAATTTGTGGGGGGCACGTGCCCCTCCCCCTTTGGCTACACCACTGAATGTTAACGTGTATTTCTCTACATCATGGGTCAAAAAAATTCTCAACCTTCTGAGCAGGGTTGGTTTTGACATGGATCGAGCGGTCTATACAGGTCAATGCCGGTGTGGAAGGAGATTCTGTCCGGCAGGAGATTCTGTCTGAGCATATGCTGCGTTGTGTTCTAACTCCTTCTGATAGCGCCCTCTTTTGAATAAACTCCTCCAGCCCACGTTAATTTAACATATGGTGGACACATTACCCGGAGGACAGAATACCTTATGACACCGGATTGAAATGTACTGTAATCAATAATATTGTGTTACAGTACCAGCAATACATTTTGGTGTGAGTTTGAATCTAACAAAAACCCACACACTTATTTTTTTTTTTACGTCTTTGGATTTCAGTCTGGTGACTGAATTAAGCCATGATCAATCCCTTTTACACAACAATCAACATTCTATTTACAGAGATGGATTGATAAGAAAAAGAAGATGATGAATCGTGACAGTGTGGATTCTGCGCATGGACAAAGGGCGCTTCCTCTGCGCAAGAGAAAACGTTCAGGGTATAATTTGTTTATGAAGGATTTCCTCAAGAAAGCAAAAGGTAGGTGTATTAAAATCAATACAAATTTAATGTCTTGAGACTCTTGAGTTGGGTTGATGGGTATGCCACTATCTTCAACTGGGAGGTGTGGCCCACTGTGTATGTGCTATGACAAGACATTCATAGAAAAAGTAACTTAAATTTACAATGTACATAAAGTTACTGACGTATAAAATGCATAACGATAATTTAAAACACACATTTAGGTACACTTGGGGCATTACGTTGGCTCAGTGGTTTCTTTCCCTGCCTTTCACCTATGTTGAGCCCGGTTCGAATCCTACCTCAGGCCAGGAGCCTTGCATGTGGATTAGGTTTTCAGTTCCCACCTGCTTGTGTGGGTTTCCCCCTTTTGGGGTTTTCATCCCACATCTAAAACTGAACATTTCTTCTCGTTTCTATTCACCATCCTGTTTTTGGCGCTTGTGCTGTTGAATGTGTAATTAAACAAACAAATAAATTTAGATAAACCAACATGTTTAATTGTATAAAATTGATCTCTAAATTGTTTTATTTTCATCATAGGAGTTGACAGGCAGCAACAGATGCTAACCGCTGCAAAGCAATGGAGAAGTATGGAAGATGCAGAGCGGGCCTTGTACAACTCCAAGGCAGAAGAGAAGCACAACGTTGAAGATGGAAGTAGCCCAGTTGATTTAGGAGAGGTCAGCTACATAAACTATGTCAAGAAAGTCGGCAAGGAGGTCCACCAAATGGTACCAGCATGTTGTCATTCATAGCAATCATTTCACAACAAATTTGAACTTTTTCAGTCATAACATCTAACAGTGTTCTTTCGATTTGCTGTAACTTCATGTGATGTTATCTTCCAGTACGCACTAATCCTCCGATCAGATTGCGCAACAGGAGTGTGATAATAAACCATATCATACTCGCAGTAGTCTATATTGCACTCTGCGTATTTTGAGTATCGTGCATCACTCTCCAACTATGGACAGTGCAAAATGACGTTCTAAAATTTGCTCGTTGCATGCTTTGCTCTTGATCAAGTAACGCTAAATTTGTTGTCAGTTCTTTCAGTTGGCTAAAGGATAAATTCGTTATCACATGGGCGCTCGTGGAATACGGGAAAATATAGCGCGTCTGCGTCCCATATCCCACTCGGCTTTCGGCCTCGTTGGATATGGGACACAGAAGCGCTATATTTCCTGTATTTCACTCATGCTTGTGTGATAACTTATAGTATTTATGTGCTGAGTAGAATTGTTTTTATAAGAGCTGAAAGCACATGAGTATAATCCTCCATGCAATGCCTTAAAACCCTCGGAGCAGCTTCATCAATCAAAAACTTTGCTGGATCCATGAGGTTAAAATTTCGTCCACCCTGTCTTTAAGGTCAATAACCCACCCTGCAAGCCCAAAGCCATTATATATCACTGTGGGGGGATGAATTGGAGTGCCAGTCAAGACTTAGACTTGTGTTATTTAAGATCCACGTGCCGCACAAGCTGTTTACACAAATTGCATACTGCCTTGTGCACAAGGTCAATCAATTACTACACTGAGACAGGTGGCTGCTGTCTTTCAACACTCCTTACTCTGCAGCGGTTAGGGTCTGGCCAATGGGAGTCTACAGGCTTGTGGGGTATACCAGGGGTGAGGATTACATGGAATCTTGGCCTTATTGGCCCATTGAAAAAAAAATTATGACCATATTTGGTAAAATGTGGATTATTTTTTAACCTCCCCGCTGATGCCAGGGTTTTAATTGATACATTTAAGAATGTTAATTTTCAATGGTGTATTTTGTGACAGTGTTCCAAGCTGGACAACACTGAGTGGGTCCTCGTCTTTGGTAACACAAAGTTAGGGCTGTCTCATACCTTTGCAAGTGAGAGAGGGGCAGAGTTGGCCAATTCTATGGAAGTCGGAGCAAAATTATGCATTGCGGACAGGCATAAAGGTATGCACTACACATGAATTTAACTTTGAAGATGTTTTGCGTGTACTCTATCCATACTTTATACATTGCAAGAAATGCCAACAAATACCTAAATTCAAACATTACCAGTGCTATTGGCCTATATTTCCAGTTTAGAACTGTCCAGTGGCATTCAGAATTTTTCTGAAAGAAAGTGAAATAATACTGTACATTTAAATTGCGCCTTGTCTGTCATAAATGACACTCCTGGCGCCGAATTATCAAATCTGGTGGAGTGGAGATTGTTACGAGTGATTTTATGAGACGAAGCAACCATAATACAATACCTTGAAAGGGATACAAGGTGAGGTGGCGCATATTGCTGCCAGACCATGCCAGAAACACCAGGGCAAACCCCTTCTCTTTACGATAAGTGTACTGGGTTCGTTTACATGCATTACACAACACACAGGACCAACGGCTTTACGTCCCATCTGAAGGACGAAGCAATAATGGTTAAGTGTCTTGCTTAAGGACACAAGTGTCAAGACCGGGACTTGAACCCACACTCTGCTGATCAGAAACACCAGAGCTTGAGTCCGGTGCTCTTAACCGCTCGGCCACGACATGCCATTTTCAAGGGGGTTGCTGGGACTATATTGTCACCATTTTCACAAAGAGACCATTTGAGCCCCTACAGCCGAACTTCCATGTTTGGAGAAAACCGTGTTTGAAGTTAAACTATTCCCGTAGGCTTATGTCAATAAATTAAATTAACAAACTGGTAGTTTTAACGGTGTGACCTTTTGTCTTCATCAGGGTCATCAAAAAGAGCAAATGTCACACACAAGGCGCAAAACCTTTTCAACAAGAAGTACAGTAAGTGTAAATGTTTTTACTGTCTCAGTATTTTAAACATGTTTGGCATTGATCAGTGTTTATGAATTTGATAACTATTTTACAAAACTTTTACACAATCAAGTGAGCTGTCAGGTTAATTAAAAGGAAATGAGAAGTGGTAATTATTGTTCGTCCAAAATGATTGCATTTCATGAATAACTGATCATGAAGATGTCTTCTGTGTGTACAACCTTTAGACCAATCAAAATCACCCCCTAAATTGTCTGTTAAGCAGTTGGGATATTGACAAAAAGCTGTCCGATATTTTGATTGAATTTAATTCATTACACAGGCATTGCAACTGGCAAGAAGAAAAGTAAGCTTTCTTACAAAGCTGGGAGGGAAGGGAAAGTACATGTAAAAGGTTTCCCATCAGACTTGGAATTAAAAACACCAGGATCATATGGAACGAAAGCACTGGAAGCCATTCTAGCAGCATCAGACACATTCATATTAAAAGGTGAGTGTATACACTAACCCAAGCAGCGCTCGTTTATGGTAATTTACACCACCGCAGCTATGGCCGCCGCTTGCGCGCATGACCTGACAGCGCATCAGCACGCATTTGTACCAATCAGCATGGAGGGATTCACAGTGCGTGTGCGTCTACGCGCACGTGCGGCGGCCATAGTTGCGGTGGTGCAAACACCCTTGAACGAGCTGCTCGGATTAGTCTATATCATATTACCCCTTGCATATTGCTGAAGCAATAACAAAAACCTAGGAAACCGTGCTCATTCAGCCACAAAATCAACCCAATCATTCCATAAGAATATAATCATAGTTAATTTAGCAATAACAGAGCTTCTTTCACTCTAGAAATTGATACTATCCACTTCATAATGCTAGTTGTTTGCTATGAAGACAGGGATTGTGGATTGGTAGAAAAGTGATGGCGCTATCCAATTCAGTGACACTCCACTACTGTTGACTTGAAATACACAAAACCATAACGATGTTTTAACATGTTTTATGGGTAGTGTATGCCTCTGGGTAATATATTTGCCTTTTTCCCATATTTTCAGGTGCAATTGGCAAATGTAAAGAATTGCACCTGAAGATCGGGTTAACTTATGAGTCAGTGGGTGTAATTTTTAGGGAGAAACATTGAGGATTTTTTTTCAGAAATTTTTCTGAAGAAAGTGAAATAATATCAAGTAAATGTAAACAGCCATTTCAATCGAAAAATACCATGACGGTTAAGGGAGTTTCTGTTTTTGGACTGTTTAACTGTATATCAAAAAAGTAAATTGAACAACTGTTAATTTTAACATTATGACTTTTTATTACGATCAGGGTCGTCAAAAAGAGCAAACATCGCACACATGCGCATTCAGGTGCAAAACCTTTTCAACGAGAAGTACAGTAAGTACAAATGTTTTTACTGTCATTGTATTATACTCACGTCTGGTAGCAGTGTTTATGAATTTGATAATTATTGAACAAAACTTGTACACAATCAAGATAGTTGTCAAGTTAATTAACCAGTTCTCTCTGGGGATCTTCCATTTTTTTTTACGAGCCATTCTGAGAGATTATAATCTTGGAATTGCTGGAATGAATTTTCTTTGAGAGTTTTTAAAGCCCAAATGAATAAATAACAAATAAAATAATAAATAATAAAGCTGGCACAAAGAATCCCTGACTAAACAAAGCCAAGAGAACACAGATTCTCATTGAAGCACCGGGATTTGTTGTTTCTCAATCGAGAAAATGTCAGATTCATGTACCGTGAATTGAAAAACAGCTGTGAAACACGGCCGAGGATTGGTCTTAAGACCGGAACCAAAGCTGGAGTCTTGGTTCACTTGAACTAGCCTCCATTGAACCCCCAAAACAACGGTATATAACTGTGGAAGTCTGATTTGTAATCCTCCTCTTATAAAAAAACCTCAAAGGTTTGGAGTCGGGGATTACACAATAACCCCCACATAAAGGTAGAATTTCATGTTATTTCCAGTACCATCTGTCCTCTTTGTGTGGATGAATCAAAGCGTTGGGGAATGTAATGTCCAGATGACCTTCATTCTGGTCTTCCAAATTCACAAAAACACAAAGTTTACGCCATCCGATTTCTGGTAGGGAAAACATTGTTGTGTATACATGCCATCCGGCGTTAACTGGTTAAGGAAATGAGAAGGGTAATTATTGTTCATCCAAAATTATTGCATTTCATGACGAACTCCTAAGGATGACTTTCTTTGGAACAACCTTGAAGCCAATCAATATTCCATCCACCCCTCCACCTAAATTGTCAGTTAAGTAGTTGGGTTATTGACAAAAAGCTGTCCCACATCTTGATTGAATTTAATTCTTTACACAGGCATTGCAACTGGCAAGAAGAAAAGTAAGCTTTCTTACAAAGCTGTGAGGGAAGGGAAGGTACATGTAAAAGGTTTCCCATCAGACTTGGAATTAAAAACACCAGGATCATATGGAACGAAGGCACTGGAAGCCATTCTAGCAGCATCAGACGCAATCTCATTCAAAGGTGAGTGTTTTTTAAGAAGCCAATGAATTTTATAAAGACCTAATGAGACACAACATGTGTTTTTGTTTTAAATCAGTGGGGTATGCTAGCTAATGAGATATGGATTCAGACAGCTGCCTCATACATCCATTGAAGGAGAAAACCAAAATAATACTCTGACTTACAATTGCTTTGACTTGTACCGAATGATTATAGCGCCGAAGGTGCAAGATTTGGAACTCATGCTGAAATGTGAAATGAGCACTGGACGCCATTTCAGCAAGTAACTCTTTTGATGCAAGAATAGATCAGTGCAG
This sequence comes from Marthasterias glacialis, assembly GCA_911728455.2. Lineage (NCBI taxonomy): Eukaryota > Metazoa > Echinodermata > Asteroidea > Forcipulatida > Asteriidae > Marthasterias > Marthasterias glacialis. The sequence goes on from OU452225.1 coordinate 25,973,292, forward strand.
ACAACGACCGTTGCTGTCAATGACAACAAAACCTTGACTTGCTGAAATGGCGCCCATGTGTATTTTACGTTCCAACAATAGATAGAGCTCCAGTTCCCCATCTTGGCACTCTATAATCTTTGCGTGTACCATATGTATATTGCTGAAGTAATAAAAAAAAACGAGGAAACAGCACTCATTCAACCACAAAATCAACCCAATTATTCCATAAGAATATTAAGTGTAGTTAATTTAGCAAAGATGGAGCTTCTTTCACTCAAGAAATTGATACCACCGACTTCATATTGCTGGTTGTTTGTTTCAAAGATAAATTCATTGATGATTCATTGTCAATTTACTTTGCAGTTGTTGAAAATGAACCAGCAGAACAGACATAAAACAGTAAGTAGTATATTTAAATTTTCTTAGTATGGTAGGCAAAATGAACAAAATCTTTAGTTGTTACTTTATCACGAGATATTTGCTAAAAAGAGACAGCTGTCTGTAGTTAATCTGGAGGTTGCAGGTTCAAATCCCGCTCCAGTTGATTTGTCGTTGTTCTCCCCAAAATGGAGTCTTGTTAGACTGAATACATTCGCCTACGGGAATCTGAAAAGTAAAACCTGATAATGGACAACCATTACACCCATTTTTTTTGAGGGGGTCTGAACAGTTGTTTTTTTTAAATTTACCACATGAATTGTTGTGGGATTTAACTACTATTATCTAGTAGGAAAAGAATCCGAAACATACTTTCAAGTGAAAACTTTGATTATCTTTTTGCAGATTGAAGATGGCGGATGTCAATCATCAACTTTTCTTGTCATCTTGTAGGTTCAGCTCTTTTGACCACCTAAGATAAAACAACTCATAAGATATGTAAGTTATGACATCTTTGCATCGGTAGAACTTTTATCATTTGAAGAAAAAGGATTAAATAAGATTCCAACGGGCTCTAGCAACCAGGCAATCTTGGTGGCCTAGTTGGTAAGACATCTGCTCTAGAGTGTCAAAGGTCATGGGTAAGAATCACACCCGAGCAGTATGCCTGCGGATTTTTTTCACAGTACTCCGGAAAGTACAGAATATAAAGTGTTTAACACACATAGGTCTAGGATAAAACAAAAGTAATACTCCGTAAGAAGTTGAAATGTCATATTGTGGTATCGATAATGGAAAGTTCAAGCCCTTTTCAAGGCTATAATTCACAATGGACCATAACAAGTATCAAGCTTCAATTAACTTTCTACGTTTTGTAAGTTTTTCAGTTACCCCTCATAAACAAAGTACAGCAGTGGTTTACCAAGAAAAAAAACCCCACATTTCAACCAGATGCCTCATTTCCTAAAATATTAATATCAAGTTCTCAACAGAAATATGTACCGGCGGGGGAAAGTGTCCAAGGTTGAGGAAATGGCATTTAAAGACCCTACAAACTTTTGTTGTTTATTTTTCTACTGCGATCAAAAATTGACCAATATGAATGGGCACAAAATTCATGAAAAATGCAACATTTTGTTTGTTTGTAATGATTCAATAAAAAGTTACTCTAAAGGTAGAATACAGGATTGGTATTCATCCATTTTTAATTGTTGTTTTGGTATTAGTATCAGTCTGAAGGCTTACTGATTATGAAGTTCATACCAGTACCAATCTTCCATCATGGAAATATTTCTGTCTGAAATACTGTCAAAGGCGAGAAAATAGAATTTGAAGACCCTGGTTTTGGTTGTAACAATCGAAATTAAGGACAAGAATACATGCTGAAAAGTGTGCACGGTTTTCACTGTTTTCTCCTGACTCGGACGACAGATTGAACCCAAATTTTCACCGGTTTGTTTTTTTCAAATATATGTTGAATCGGACAAAGTAAGAACACTGCACTATCAGCTTTACCAATCCTGTGTTTTACCTTAAACAAGGCACTTTGTTTAAGGGAACAAACTGGAAGAACCGTAGTGAAAAGTCATTCAAATAACGTGGTCATCTTTTTGTCTGAAAAATACACAAAACAGTTAATATACTCTTGAAGAATTTTGTGAAAGTTTTTAATACTGTTATTTATTTCATTGGTGATATTTCACCTTTGTTTTAATTATTACAACTGTACAATAATTCATACACTATTTTACCGAATAAAACTGTTTATTACATTGTGCTACTTTTAGTACCTATAGTGCAAGCCTTTATGAGCTTAAAATGTAAATATAACGAAAATGACTAAAATAACGTGTTTGGTACCGTATATAGATCATGTGACTCTTGTTTACCAAAAAAGTGACTTTGGACAATTTTACATTCTGTGTCACAATTTCCCGCATAAATTCAAGGGTTGTAAAAGTAACACCTGAACATGTTTTGCTTTTTGCCCATTTTCTTTATATCAAAAGTTGATAAACATCAGACAGTGCAATCTCCATAAAATATAAGATTGAATGTTTTCTTCAATTGAGCTGGTTACAAATCGTGCCTGCAGGAAGTCCAGGCTCTGTGATGTCACAGGTCACGTTGTCTGTGGTAGTAATGTGGAATGGTATCCTAAAAAAGTGAAACATTGGTGCAAATTACCTCAGAATAAGTCACTTACATTTGTATGTTAGTGGCATTCTTAAAATCGATATAATGTTGAAACTTATAAAAGTGTTGAAGGAGCAGACATGCATTTTGTAATTGCAATAAAAAAGGAAGAGACCAAGCACACTCAGCTTTGTTCGTGCCTTTATTATTTAAATCAGCTGATCAACTAAGGCAGTGGTGTAATTAGAGGTGGGGCGGGGGGCCTGAGGTTACCCCATAGTGATAAGTAATTGTTATTTGGGCCTACAACACTCAGTCACTTGAATCCTTCTTTCCAGAAAAGAGGATACAGAAGGATTTTGGGAGTGTGGGCAGCGGCTATACCATGCCTGATATCTGGCAGAGGGAGACCCCCCCCCCCAAATGTTCCCATACTCTAACACACTCTACCCCTCTTGTACTGAAGTCCCCCCCCCCCCCAAAAAAAAAAAAAAACAAAAAACAAAAACACACACACACACAAACACAAAACAAACAAAATCCTCAAAATAATTCCAGAGATTTGCAGAACACAATGAAGAGTCAATAGGAGGGAAGGGGGTACACCCTGCCACATATCGGGCACTAAATAGCCATGACAGGGGGCTTCCTTTTCAGGAGGGGAGGGGTATAAGGATCATGTTTTTTAATGGATTACATGTATCTGGATTTTTGTCTTTCCTGGGGGGGCACTCAGAACCTGTGGGGGGGGGGGGGTGGGCACGTACCCCCAGGCCCCCGTGGCTACGCCGCTGATGGTAGGGTAATCTTAAGGGATACTATCGTTTCATCAATTAGCATTTACACAACATGTATGTAGTTTTTACAAACTATGACGACTTTTATCAGTGGCTTAACCAGACATTTTCATTGGGGTTGCGGGTAAGGGCAAGCGGGGAAAAGATGCAATGTTGAACATTTCTTTTTTTTGCGGGGGGGGGGGGGGGGAGACGACCGATTTCTGTATCAGCGGCAGTATTATTAGCAGTCTCATCTAACAGCGCCCTCTATTGACTGTAAAAACTTCATTTGCTATTTTGTGCAAAACTGAGATGGACTTCTGGTCTGACAAGTGGAGCGGCAGACGCCAGATTTCAAGCTAAATTGACTGAATTCAACCTGTATTAACAACCTTAGTCACGACGTAAGTTCTTATCTCTGTAACAGATCATGTGTGGAATGATATTTTCAAGTTTGCTACCTTTTATAGCCAAAAATGTTGCACGAATTTTGTGTTTACACGCGAGAATGTTGTCATAAACGTACAGTTCGTGACAACTGTAGGCCTACAGTCATTGACTTCAACTGTGTGTTATATAACCTTAAAAGTTTTTTGGTAGGCAAATCCAACTTCTGTTTGGAATTTTTGACTATGAATTATATTTTTTGACACAATTTATTATTAGTAAAATAGTGCATTGGTGATTTAAACCGAACTTTGCACTTTTAATAAACTTTTGGATGCCACTATCGTCATCGACAGGAAACTTCATTTTCAACATGTTGACGCCTGATAATTTAACAACAGTTGAGTTAGCATATACTACTTACTAGCATAATTAGTTATTTTTTTTATTAATTCAAAAGTTGACCTTGGCAGTGTTGGGTCACCATCAACAGCAACTATCGATTGGTACATCCTTACAGACTGTAAAGGGGGGGGGGGGGGTAACTTTGTTTCAGCCCCAGGAGTAGGGGGCAGTGCCAATGGCCCTGAGAAAACAGCTAATTTGTAGCCCACACCTCGAGTGGCTTAAATGCCTTGTGTGTCTGGCGACTTCCATAAAAAAAGGAAATGCCGTGCAAAATTGCTGGATGAAATTGTTCCCGGATCATCATTGTTATTCTGTGGTTCCTGGCCCATGGGGTCTGGACAAGTGAAATGTGCTTCTTCCATCAAGTTGAGTTTTGACTTAGTTCTGCGTATGGAACTGAATGTCAAACTCAAACCTGTAAAAACTGGTAGGCCTACTCGTTTAATGTTTGAATGTCAAATCAAACCAGTATCAAACAACTTCAACTTGGTAAAAAAAGGGCTTCCTTGTGAAAGAAGTAGTGGGGGGGGGGAGGTCAGTGAAATCTGTTTTTACCAGTAGGCCTCTGTCATGTCGCGTGCCTGATTAATATATTAATTAATTAACTTTAATTACATTAACTAGAATGGTTGTCAACAAGTACACATCATGACCAGTCCGTCACACGCCATGCTTTGCCTCAAGTCACAGTTCTTGAGTTTATCATCATCCAGCAACCACCCTACTCAGGAGGAGCGAGTTATAACTAGCCCTGCCCCGTCCCTAGCTGAATCCTGGTGGGTCCGAATATGTCAACACTACAGTGAGGATGTAAGACACTACCACACACTGGATCACATCGCCACTATGTTTAGCCTCTATAACACATATAAGAGTAAGCTGAGTTCACAGGAAGCAGTTGGATGGGCAATCTTCTTCCATGAGTGAGTATAAAACGATTTCACAAAGAGCTAAAGTTGATCTTAACTGCAAATCAATCTTAATTGCTAAGCAAAGTGTGATGTACAGTAATAAGAACGAAAGAAACTAGACTCCCTGCGTGGTGAGTGTGGGGAAATTTCTAATTTAACAATCTGGGGAGTCTACCCACGCACGGAGAATGTAGAATTAATGCATAAAAAGCATACACTATAATGCACACGTTGTGTATTGTAATACTCGGCGTATGGAGAGCGCGGTGACATTTTTGCAAACTTTGGGAATTTAATTGTTGGATACAATGAATATTTATGAACTCCAAACTCTGTCTGGGTGTGTGGAGATTAAATACAATGAATATTTATGATCTCCACATGTAGTAATACAAATCACTATGGTAATACTGACAACTCATCTTTAAAGATGAATCTTATTGATTCTTGAAATCAACCCCAGGGCCCAATTTCATGGCACTGCTTACCGCAGAATTATCGTCGTTGTCCGACAGATTAACACCATGATGATCATCACTGGTGCCGTTCGCTGCACCAGGACTAAATGGCTCCCGGTCCTGAGAAACATCACCCCTGTTGATTCTCAAGATCCGATCTAACCCGATCCCCCTCTCCTTAGTGACACTGACTTCCACTCAAGGCCTAGACTCGAGTCTAGACACCCAATCTGGTCCTATGTCCCGGACAGCACTGCAGAAGATCTATGGCGTACATGGTGGCTAGACCATGGTGGCGAGACCGTGGTCACCAACTCCACCATCCAGCTCCCATGAAAGGACCTTCCTGGGGGTCAATGGTGCCATCTGTTGCTGCAGCAGCCTAAACAAGTGGGGCTAGCTGTATCACCACTATGTGACTGTGAAACACCAAACAATGCACCTTATGCTAGCCTTCTGCCTACTCTTTTGCCTTAATGGTGGCATTGCAGTCCTGCTATAGGCTGGGAACCTGGCCGTCTAATGGCTTACAGACTTTAAAACAAGATCTAGATAGCATACAATATCATCATCACCACAGATTCCTGTGCTTATGGCCCCTAGAACCCTGTGCTTTACAGGGTGTTGTAAGCAAAGAATTTAGTGGAAAGTAGCACCATCAAATTTGGCCCAGTAGTGTGGCATCCCTTACCCCAGTTTCCTTTTTTGTCAATCCAAATATTTCTTGAAGATAAACCGCACTTGAAATCTTTAGAAGTAGTGGTTAGTGATGTTAAGATATCAAAACTATGAAATCTTGCAATACTATTTTTGTTTTCAGAGTAAAAAATGTAGGTACATGTACTCTTCTTTTTTTCTGTGCTTCTGGATCAAAGGTAGATAGATTTTTACACTGAAACCAAGAAGAGCAAGGGTCATATGAACAATGTTGAAACCAAAGTTCTGTTTATCCTTGGATTCAGTGTCATCTACAACCCTAAGGCAGGAGACAACGAAGAGCAGAGCGCTGAGCTGTTCAGATCGTTTGCCGGTGAATGTCTGAAGGAGACGGACACAGAAATGGTGCAACAAGTTGATCGATTGATTCTCCTTACCAAGACGCATACCACTGAAGCTCATCAAGTACCTGGCATGTAGGTTGAATGACGTCATTTATCAGTTTGATCTTGGCCAGGGTGCAGTCTTTTACAGTGCCCCCTACAAGCTATCCATCCAAGCTCGTCAATCCAACTCAATTATCATGTTCAAGAAACTGCTGAAGACTTGAACAATTTTAGAGCTCAATAGTTTTTAACTGTTTGTGTTTCTTTTGTCAAGTGCCTTAGTCTATTTTATGGGATAAATGTGCTTCAAAAGAAAGAACCTTGTTTATTATTTATTAATATTAATCTTATTAAATACGATTAATGTTAAATAATAAACAAGGTTCTTTGTTATGGGTTCGAATCCCACCTGAGTTGCCTGTGGATTGAATCAATTTCTGGTATTATGAAACACAACAATGTATGTACCCTAGAAATTTCTATAAAATGTTCACTGCTTTGTTTCTGTTTAATGAAAACAAGACCAAATGTACTCGTTCAAAAACCAAGGTTACGATATTTGGATTATTTGCCTTTTGCCATCTTGCAGACTCTAATTTGATTTCCCCATCAGGTGTGGCAGCAGTGATGAGCACTACTTTTTGGACTTTGATATGCAAGTGTTGGGATTACCAGATGCTGAGTATGACAGCTACGCTGCGAAGATTAGAGAGGAATACATCCATGTACCAGAGATACAGTACAGGACAGCTAGAGCACAGGTAAGGAAGGGGGTTTGCTACAAAGGCATAAATGGAATGGGTACGCCGTGTCCCAATCAGGCACTTCCTTACAAAATTTAAAACTGGGTTTATTTGCCTGAAAGGTAGAATGTTCCATTCAACGAGGCCAAGCCAAGTTGAATCAAACAAACCATCTTGCAACGATTACAAATATTCTCTCCATTGCACACATGCAAAACAGTCATTATTTTTTTTATGTAACATCCTGTAGTAGTACAGCCACAGGCCTGCTATGATTGTGACGACAGTCCCTATTTAATGGTGTAGGTTATGTAATGGTTTGATTAGTGACTGCGATATGTCCTACAGTCCTCCAATCAAATACCAAGGATCTAAACAACCTAGTACACTTATCGTTAAGAGAGGGGGGGGGGGTTTGCCACGGTGTTTCTGGCATGAATAGCTGCAGATTTCATCGCATCACCGTGTAAAAATGCTTACAAGGTGTTATATAAATAGTTCTCAACATTCAAACATAGCTCTGCATACCCGTCATTAAAATAATGAGGGTTTCGAGACTCCCGTTGGATGTGATAAAGCATGTGACCCAATTCATCTGACGTCATCATCACAATAATTTTGGTTGTGCCATTTTAGGAGTCAATGTCCCTGTGTGTTATACAGTGTAGTGCACATTTTAGGCCACGCGGCATTTACATGCTTACCATAATTTGTATGTGCGCAGTTTGACTGCCAAAGTGGTGAGCCTAGCAGACAGCAGCTCAGGGCTTGAATTTGGGAGAAAAATCCACAAGATTTTTGGCTTGTGGCTCTGAGTTTTTACTGGACCCGGATTTTGGTTACAAGACCAGAATCAAAATGAGAACACAGTTTTAACAAATAAACTGTCTTTATTAGAACAGACACTTGGAGAAGATTTCTCTCTTTTGTCTTATGGGTAAATAAACTTTGCTACTCAGCAAAATTGAAAGATATTTATCCGACTCAAACTCAACATTTGAACGCCAATTTTTTAAAAACAAAGATTGAATTGAAAAACACATGACCTCAGGACTTATGCTAAATCACTGGCCTCCGGCCTGCGGTCCAGTATAAATTTCGAGCCCTGCAGCTCCGTGTGATATTGATGCAAGGGGGTCAATGGACTTGGAAAGGGAGATTAGATCTAAACAAGAAATTTTACTCTTTTATTTATTTTGACAGATCCTGAAAGAATTTCTAAAGACACCCAACATCTTTGCCACACAAGACTTTCGAGATCTTTACGAGATGCAAGCAAGGTACAATATAAAACTGGAAATACAAAAGCTAGAATCATGACGCGTGTAAAATAAGCTAAATCCACAACAATGTGATTGCTTTTTTTGACCTTGTATTTATTATGCAACATAATTACAAAATCTTTTACAAATGTGCAAGTATATTAGCCATTAATAGCAGTGTAGTGATTACGTTAAATCCACAAGTAGTGTTCTCAAATCCCATTTCGTTCAGTTAAGGTCACACATGCATCACCAGTTAGCACAGGACTGGGATTACATGGAAGGTCATTTTCATTTGGGGCACTTCCAAAAACTGTTAACGTCTATGGGAAACTTCTGAAGGGGCACCAAGGCCATGACCAGTGGCCTCCATGTAATTCCAGGCCTGATATTAAGAATTGACAATGCCCCTAACCGTTATTCGCTTTATGTAGCATCCATTTTCTAAGATAGTACAATGCAATGTCCGAATTGGGAGCTATTGGCTGGCTCGCCGTGTCGTCATGCGTTGACGTCCTTAGCAACAGCTTCAGTAACAACCGCAGCAGTAGTCGTAGCCGCTAATTTGGATACAGCTTCACATCCAAGCCTACAGATTCTGATAACCTTCCTGGGCTCAACTGCATAAAGCTGCTTGAACACAAAACTTAGTAAAGCATAAAATAACTCTGCTTGTAACCAGGAAAAGATTACCAGCCGAAAAAAAACCCAATTTCTTATGAACTCTTTGCGACTGGTATCCTGCCTACTTTTGGCTTAGCGAAAGCAGACTATGCAGTTGGGCTTAGCAGATCTCTTTCAAGAAACCATAGTCTGGGTGGGCAGCATTCACTCGGTCTGACACCATCAAGTAATCTTTAGACCATGTCACAAAAAGGACAATTGTACAGGCAGCTTGGTGGCACCCAACTGCACAACATGCAGAGGGAACACCTGTTGTATCTTAATTTTGTAACAACATTGCATTTCGCACAAGAGACACTCTGTACAAAATTGTTATATCTTGGTGTCTCTCGGTTTTGTTTGTACACCCAGTATGTTTTGAGAGAGACACACTTGTTTTGACACTTCCAAACTCGAGTTTAACGTCAGTGTTGTTTTAGGAGATATGATGTTGCACTGACATAACAACTTCCGAACAGTGCGTTACTTCCTTCAAAAAAAAATAATGACATATCAAAATTGAATGCATTTATTTGTTGAGAATGCCTGGAACTGGTTGCCTGTACATTTCTTTGTGTCAAATGGCAAATAGATTTTGATTGATTAGTGAACCTAAAGTGACGCTATAAGTATACTCGAAATGACATCATTTCTCAGATAATTTTTAAGGATAGAGCTTTCATTCCTTGGTCCCATATTGAAACGATATACAGTACCTTTTTTTACCCAAAATAACATTAATTGCATTGCTGTTTTATGTACATGTCTTCCTAAATTACTGTACATACTCAGTTGTACATGGTGATATTACCTCTACAAAAACTATTAAACACAAATGAAAACTAACATTTCAAATTGTCTTTCTTTATGTCAATTCATTACACCTGTTATTAATAGAAAAACATATTGCAATAGTGAATGGATAAATATATTGCATCAGTATCATCACTTGAAACAAGACAGTGTTATTATACTCCTATGGTTTTAAGACAAACTGGCAAACCCTCTTAAGTAGTAAAGTTGTCACGCCCAACGTATCTTAACCAATTCACGCCGGAGGACAGGGTACTAACACAAAAATATTTTCCAAGGAAACAAACTCAGAGAGCTTGTGAATGTGTTTTCATTTTGTCTGTGTGCGTGGGCAGTTGGCATTATCGCTCCAAACTTTCTATGTGGGACGAGTTCAACAGCAGATATGTGTTGACGCCTTCGATCATTAAGATTTTTCGCAGAAAAAAATACTATGGGAGGTACGGTAAAGTTGGAGAAACGACTTTATCAAATGGTTAAAGATCCTTTTTATGCCAGTTGGAAACACCACCATTGTTTCAAAACCTTGTCGCTCTGATGCAATAAATTTACGAATACAGATTCTGAGAATTCAAATTACAGTTTGGAAGATGGAAGCTTGTTCATAAGGGTCTCGAGCTTCATGGCCTTCATCAAGTCACCGTCCATCTTGAGTTTACCGGACATAAAAGCTGCGGTAGGTTTCATCTCCCCCCGGAACATCTTCAAGAAGTCTGCCGAGTCCAGCTTCATGATGACATCAGGGGATCCGCCTGGAGCTGCTCCGGTACCGGCACTGCCTGAGCCATTCTTGAGATCCACGTACCATTCTCCAGCTTCATCACCTGCCGAGATAGAAAAACAGAGAGTGAAAGTCTCCCATTGCGCCCAGGACACTGAAAGGGTTAACTTTGATGGTGAGTCACAAGCTTTAAAGGGTCTGTATACGTTTGGTAATGACTCTGAAAATTTATGGCAATAATAACTCACTTGGTAAGAAGTACAGCAGCTTTGGATAGTATAATGCATTTTGAGAAACGTTTCACTTCGAAGTACTGCAGTTATGGAAAAATACATCACTTTTTATCCCCCCAAAAATTTGAATCTGAGAAGCGTTAAGGCCGTAATGCTTCTCAGAATGTGTATTCCAATGACGGATACTTCTTCTGCGTGAACACAACTGCTCCAGATTTTTGGTGATATCTCAAAAACGCTGCCACCTTTTGATCTGAAATTTACACAGGTTAGTTTTATGGCATATATCTACAATTATATAGCATTAAGGCAAATGTACGGTTCCAAAAACCAAAGGTATACTTTGCCTTTAAACTCCTTTTGCAAAATGAAATAATGATCTCAGTGAATTTCAGTCGTTTTCAAAAGTTTTCCTGAAGCTTCAGAAAACAGCTCACTCGAAAATGTTCTTAACTTACCTTTGAGTTCAAACTGATACACGGCCTGTGTCGAGCTGACAAAGGATTCATCAAGCAATCCTCGGATGTTCTCAAATACCTTCTCAATCTTCCCACTGCCACCTGCTGCTCCTTCTGAGAAAGCCGGCTTGCCGCCACCTTTCTCCAGCTGACTCTTGATGTTCATCGGTTCCTCATCAGGCAAGAAGAAATCTGGTAGAAGGTCATTACCTAGAGCAAGACAAGTTGTAGTTAAGAGTCTTGCACTCAAGTGTCACAATCGGGAAATGAACACACATTCCACGACACGCCACAAATTCAAACTGGCATAGAAAACAAGTCGCCCTTTCTACACACGTACCTGGCTCACAGGCATATTTCTCAAGATCCGTCTCTCCAACTTCCTTCAAGACGTCTTCATCAATACAGAAGTTACCAGTGTAGGATTTACTGTCTCTCGTCAGGATGACATAAGCTGCATCAGCGATGATGTCCGAGGTGCGACATTGTTTCCTGATGGCATCTTCCCCACCTCCCAACATGTTCATGGCTGCAGTCCAAATGGCTGATGGGTAAACAAATTTGTTTGTTTGTTTGCTTCAATAAGGTAATTGTCGCACTGGAGTATATTAATCATAATTAATTTTTGGGATGAGTTTGATGAATGTGAAAATTCTTGAATCATGGCATGCAGGCCTGGGTTCCCCCGAAAATGTTAGACCCAGAGTTCCCAGATGTTACAATTCTGGAGGTTTACAGACTCTGTGCATCACACAAAACGGAACTTAGCCAAAATTGTGTGTGTTTACCAGTTGCACAGGCATGTGACGTATTGACTTCCCAGGCTAGGTTCATTCTTTTTTTAGCAATGATACATTGTAAGGTGACATTACACTGAAGTTCCATTTACACTAAAGTTCCCATCTTCTATAATAAAGTGTATTTAACTGTCAAAGTCTCAATGCATGCAAACGTCAAGATTAATACCTGTTTTGGGCCACAGAGCGTTGACTGCGACACCATCTGGTTCAAACTCGCCTGACATCCCAAGCACACACATAGACATCCCATACTTGGCAATGGAGTAAGCTGAGGAAACAAAAACACAAAATATTAAATATTATTTCTTCATTGTCTCTGATTGTGGAGTGTTGTGACTAAGTGGTCTAAAGCATCGGACACAAGTTCTGTTGTTGGTAGAGTGTGGATTCAGTTCCCGGTCATGACACTTGTGTCCTCGAGCAAGACATTGACCATAACTGCTTCGTCCTTCAGATGGGGTGTTATACTGCAGGTGCTGTGTGTTGTGTAATGCACATAAAAAAAAAGAAGAAAACAAATCGCACACTATTGTTAAAAGAAAGGGGTTTGCCCCGGTATTTTCTGGCATGGTTGGCTGCAGATTGGGCCGCATTGCCTTGTAAACCCTTACAAGGTGCTATATAAATGGGTCTCATCATTCAAACATAGCTCTTCATATCTGTCATAAAAAATTAATGAGTGCTTTGAGACGCCTGTCAAGTACTGCCTATTATTAGTAGTATTTCGTCTCTTGTCATTTTGTCGACAAATGTTCATTTTGAAAGGGGTTTTCAGACCCAGAGGGCATGGGATACGAGCTTGAGGACGCACCTCACCACTCCGACCTTAAATTACCCACAAGAAATGAGCTTTCATGAAACACCTCACCATCTCAACCTTTAATGACTCCAAAAGAAAAAAAAACCCATGAAGGTAGAATGGTTCAGGGCTCCAAATTAACACTGGCCTGCAGGCCCAAGGCCAGCGATTTTAGTGTTAGGCCGGCAAACTCATGACTGGACAGGTCAGGCGGTCTTGTGTTTTTCCAATTGAATACCTCACTGTGTAACATTTTTAATAAAAAAAAAGATGTTCAAATGTGGACTTCAAAGAGTCTGACAAAAAATCTTTCAATTCTGCTGAGTTTCTAAGCATACTTCGTCCTAATACAAATGAAATCAATCTTCTCTTAGTGCTTGTTCAAACAAAAACAGTTTAAATGTTGAACTGTGTACAGAGTTTTTTACTCATTTTGATTCTGGTCATGTAAAACAAATCATGATCTTGTAAACATTTTGCGCTACAATCCCTGCGGTCTTGTGGATTTCTCCCCCCCCCACCCCCCCAAAAAAAAAATCTGAGTCCTGATCGTAACTCACCAACATGACCTTTGAACCACTTTTGCTGCATGGTGAGAGGCGGGCTGAGATTCAGAATGTGAGGATTCTTGCCTTTCTTCAAGTACGGTATACAGGTTCTGGAACTGAGAACGAAAAAGAAATAAAAGAAGTCGTGAAACAGTTTATATGTATACAAGATCTTAATAGACTCTGGCATTCATAATGTACTTTGGGAATTGAATTTGAACTATAAAATATTCTCACCAATTCACTCATAAACATTCACTAAAGAGTAAAACCTTTCAACAATTCATGAATTAAATGTTTGTCAGCAAGATTTGTTTGGATACTTGGTGTTTATTTAGAAATCACTAAGTATCCAAACAAGTACATTGTCTTACTCCCAATTTAAATTGGGCCGTGCAATTTGCTCGCTCTGTGCAATAGCCTTATAGCGCCCTCTTCTAACTCAATTTCCCCAGTCTGTTTTTGAACACTGTACCACGTCTATACTACATATTTAAACATGACCAGGTTATCTCCTCTCGACCAATCAGAATGGATAAACTGTTCAAGGTATTTATGAATAATAAATCAACCGATTAAGAAGAATTTCTGGAACAAATAAACAAAATATAATTCTGCTACGAATCAAAAGCCACACCACTCACACCAGGTAGGTTCCTCTTGTATTGATGTTATTCATGAGGTCGTACTTCTTCATTGGTGTCTGTTGCGTTCCAGTCAGTGAGATGGCGCTGGCATTATTAATGAGAATGTCGATGCCTCCAAACTTCTTCACGGCTTCCTCCACGGCAGACTGGACCTGTCCTTCATTCTGGATGTCCACTACGCATGGGAGGCACTTGCCACCCGCTTCTTCAACTGGGAAAAAAATAAAGGATAACTGGGATAAAGCACCCACAAATGACTGTGACACTTTTCAATCCCCGCACACCCACCCACCCACCCTAAAAACCTTCCCACTAGACCCAACCCTATTATTTACCTTCTTTTGCTGCTGTATAGATAGTTCCTGGTAGCTTGGGATGAGCCGTAACAGTCTTAGCTGCAATGACGATATTAGCCCCATCCTTGGCTGCCTTCAGAGCTATGGCCTTGCCGATGCCTCGGCTGGCTCCTGTAATAAACAGGGTACGCCCTGCGAGCTTTCTGTAAGGTTCAACAAAAAAAGATTGTATTTCATCAAAATGAAAATCATGGCACATGACCCAAACCTCATCTGTCTGTTTTTGTTTGAAGATGAATTGAGCCCGGTGTGTTGAAAAAGCTCAAGGCCTGATTATTTGTTCTTGTAAGGGCAAGGCTTTTTTTTCTCCTTAGGAAAGGGCATCTCACTACGGAAAATGTCAATTTCTACTGGAACACTTCAAGGGGCACCAAGGCAATGGCCAGGGGCATGGAGGCAATTGCCTCCATTGCCTCCATGAAGTATTTATAAGAATGGTTTATGAAATAACGATAGACATTGACACATACTTCATAAGTTAAAAGCCACTTTTTTTTAATACAAAATTCAAAGTTTTGAGTGATTTATTAAGATCCTTCCTCACTTGAAAAAAACACCATTAGCCTTTTTGAGATGGTGGACACATTACAAGTGCACTATTTGGTTTGGGTGAATTTGTTTGTATACACTCAAACCAAACAGTGCACTCATATAGCGTCTGCCATATCTCAAAAGGGCCTAGGGTAGCCCGGCATGGAACTTTGTAATGCCAAAAGAAAAGAGGAAATGTCCAAGTACTGACATTTTTGCACACAATTTTCCAGTTTGCTATGGCGCTGGAAATCAGCTCGTCGGCTCAGAACTATAAGGTCATTAACTTCCGTAATCGACAAAAGGTCGTTAACATTTCCATACTAAAAAACAGTAAATAAGATTAAAAAATTAAAAACGAATGGTTTGTCTATCCAAAAAGTAGTTTAAGAATAACAGGGTAAACAACTTTTTGGATAGACAAACATTAGCTTTTGATTTTTTAATCTTATTTACTGTTTTTTAGTTAGGAAATGTTAACAGTCTTTTGTCGATTACGGAAGTTAATGAACTTATAGTTCTGAGCCTGAGCCGACGAGCTGATCTGCATGCCTGGGTAACTCGACAGTCACTCAAACTGTTGGGATCTGATCAAGGCTTGATCCCATGTAAAGTATGATTAATTTACTAGTGCAGTCTTCAGTCCTCAGATCAAAAGAAACAAACAAAACATGCTGTTGGATTTTGAATGGTTGGGGATGGTCAGAGTTAGTATTATTAAGGTACAGATATCAACACATACCCAGTGTTTTCAGTCATTTTCAGCAGCAGCTGAACGCAGGGTGGATGTAAAAATTGATTATCAATCTGTGAATAGCTTATCTGTCTATTTGTTCAATCACATCATGCTCAGCGCAGCTAAGTGCAGTCTTGTTACAGCATGTTAAATCAAGGCTAAAGCACACATGGCTCCAAACTAATCCAAAGTCCAAAGGTCAGCTTTAAAGGTCGACATCTGTTTCTCACACTTTCATCCCCCCCATTTCACCCCCAAAGAAAAAAAAAGTAAACAAAAATATGTAATAATAATTTGTTAAAAACAAAAAAATTTGCTTTGACAAATTGAATTTTCTGCGTAAACTGTCTCATCTGTTTCTAAAGTACTATGCAATGATCATAATCCTCCCCAATCGCACCAGCCAAATCAATTTCTTTTCTAAGGTTATCTGAGTTAATGTCTTTGGCTGTGGCTGTGGCCAGAAGAAAGCCGAAAAGTCCTATTCTTTAACATTGTCGTTGCAGCCACCAGCCATAGCCAGAGCCGAAGTCGCTTGATTTGGACACGGCCTAAAAATGTTAGTTCCTCAACCTCAGGGAAAGGGTAAATTTTTCAAAATTGACAACCCCTCAATACACACAAACAATAACTTTTAATTTTTAGTTATTAAACTTTTTTAATTGACAAGTTGTAATGTATCTTTATTAATTATTATAGTACAATGTCAAAACGAGAGACAAAAGGGCACAAGATTTGTATTTATGTCAATAGGTACTAATAATTAATACAGTATCATGACATGAGGTGATGTGTGTGGAGAGAAAATGTTCATTCAGAAAATAAGCATGACAAGAGAAGAGGGGACACTTCTTAGTTAATCAGTCAATTTTTCATTTCAGGATAACCTTACTTTTCTTATTTATATAGTTCTCAATGCTCAATGGGCCACTACATTTGAACCTTTATTTTAATGTTATAATAATATTTGTTCGAGAGATATTTCTCGTGGGTTACATAATGCTGAGTTTTGCAATGCATACGAAACTATGCTAGCGGAAGTGCGCCCCCACACACTTTCATTGAATCATCAATGAATGCACGATGTCGGAAATAGAGGTTCCAAGACAAACATTTTGCTATTCATATCTACACCGTTAAAAAGAAACCGTACAAAAACCGCCCTTTTTTGTTACAAAATCACCTCATCCAATGTCTAAAGCACCTTTGAATACAGCATTCTTATGTAAAGTATCAATCTTTAGTCTTACAAAAGAGAATCTGTTTCATGACATTGTAGAAAAAGACTCTTTTGTCGGTAAAAACTTCACTCACCCAGTGTTGAGCATGATTAGAGAAGGTCGAAGGTCATCCAACCCTGGCGCTTCGCTGGTGGTCAGACAACCTTTTCCCGTTGACATGGGTGAGAATTTCGTTGGAGAAACAGCGTACCAGTCACTGTTTGAGTGCACAAATCTGATGTGACGCGCAATCACTCTGGAAAGTCTGTGGTGCGTTATTGTGTTATTATTGATAAACTAAATTTGAATGCAAATTTCAGATTTGTGTAAACAGTTACTTTTGACATAATTCTGGAGGTTTTGCTATTTGTAATGTTGGTTACAAATGATTTATATGTGGCTTGCTGCACCTGGTAGGAACATAAATTGATAATAAATTAAGTGCAATTTGTTTTATTTTTGTTTAGTTAAAATTTAAAAATTTCAGATTGTGTTGTTTTTTTAAATCTTGTAATGTTGTTGAAGCTGCATTTCGTTTTAGTAACATAAAACATGAACAGTTTGTAAGACTTGTTGTAATTAATAATAATAACTACTGGTGACAAAGTAAAAAGTTAAAAGTGATTACAGCATAATCATTTCAAAACTCATTGAATTTGCAATCAATGGATATAAATTTCTCATTCATCATATTCATACTCATAATCATACTGTCAGAAATTACCAGACATACTGTTTTAGAAAGGGAAAGTCAGACATTTTGCAAATATTTATCTTGAATTTCAGTTAAGAAATGACTTTGCAGCTCATAATGAGCTGAAAATACTTGCATTTAAATACATTGAACGGATTATTGCAAATAATCAATAGTACCCAATTATTTCACGTCCGTTCTTGAAAACATTATAAACATTGAACTATTTTGTATTTATTTCCTTCCTCAATGCTTACATTATCAGATGTATTTCCTCATTCCGGGAAGTTGAAGAAGGAAGTGGCAGCCCCCTTCAATCTTTTCTTAGCTTTGGGAAACCTCCAAAATGTTCACATAATTCTTCTCTGAATTTTTAATGACTTTTTTCCCCACTCTCCAACCCCGCCTCCCTTCAGAAGAAGGAAGCTCAAAATGTCCAAGTCTTAAAAAAATTCAAACCTTTCATTTTGTTATCCTTGTTTACTGGAGAGTTTGTCAAAACCTAGATTGAAATTGATCAAAATGGTATTTCGCTCAATTTTTAGAATGTTGCAATGCTCGATCTGTAATTCTGATGTTCTTCAGCTGGTGAGTCGGACCAACTCAGTACCCAACCACAATGGATCTCACAAAGGACCTCCCGTTGATGGCCAACAGCGATGACATCAGAGTGCGTCATTATGTCCTCGATTTGGCCGTTCATTTCGATATGCATACATTTTCTGGCAGTGTCACCCTCTTCCTTGAGCAACAAAATGATAAGAAGGAAGCCGGAGTTAGCGTGGCTGGGCGGAGAAATGGGCGTCTTGAGAACAAAGCATCGTATGCAACAGATTCAAAAGGAAATTTCATGCTGATTCTCGACAGTTGTGATATCATAGTCGAGTCTGCACATGAAGTAATCGTCAACAAGACTAAAAAGGACTTAGCTTCGGCTCAAAGCAGTGTCAACCGGAAAGACAGACGGCCGTCTAGTAACGCAGATGCAAGTCAGAACTCATCTAGAATGAACCCTGAGAATGGGGACTACCACGATGAAGGGGCGTGTCAGGTCGGTCAAGCGTTGCATTTCAGTGTTGAGCCGTGGTGTGTGAAAGTTTGGAAGGATGGAGCAAGGAGTCCAGAGGATTTTCCTCCCACTGTTTGTATCAAGTATAAAACAAAGCCAGAGGGAAGATCCGTTATGTGGGCTTACGACCAGGCTGGAAAGTAAGACAATAATATATTAATTTACTTCTTGTATCCTTTTACCCCATAAGATTGCAATTTTCTGGTGCATTTATCTGCCATCAATTTCCAACAAAGCTAAGCAGATGACAAAATAAAGGCAGCTGATAGTGTAACCCCATAAATAGGGCAAATCCATTTTGTATCCTTGGCCCTAGCACCAAATGCAATCCAATCTTTGTGCCTGCTGTTTACTTTCTCCCAGCCTCTTTCCTGATCATAAAATTAAACTTACCACTGGTATGCTACCGTACTTGTAATACAATGTAATAAGTTGTAGATTACCAGACAGCTGGAATTTGTTGAAAAGAATGAGGCAAATTTTGTGGGAAAATCAAACGCTTTTTGAGAGTAACTCTTACAACTCAACTTAATTTCACCTCTTTCAATGTTCTCATAATTGGGGAAATTGCTTTTTAACGTTACTATATCAAGGGATTGAGCACTCCCAAAGTTGGGTTCGATAACTGCATTTGGGTTCCTTGAACAACTTTGCAATAATGATATGATCAATTGCCGCGATGTAATGGGGTCCAGACTGGTTTACTCAGCATGCCAAGAGCTATCGCAAGTTATCAAACCAAAATTTGGGACTGGTGCTCGATCCCTTGGTATGATAATGTTAAAAAGCAACTTGTGAAGTCCAATTATGAGAACGGTACGGTAGCATTCCATCGGTAAGTTTTATGATCAGGAAAGGGTCTGAGAGAAAAAAACACAGCGGGCACAAAGTTTGGATTGCATCGGTGCTAGGGCAAAGGATAAGAAGTGGATTGGCCCTATTTATGGGGCTACTGATATTGATAACCTCTTAAAAATAGTTATGGACACGTATAGCACTGGTATTCACCAATTTTGACGCTCGTGTCTAATGAACATTATTACCCACATTATTACTGGGCCATTTATTTCATTTTTTAAACCATCTCAGCTCCCTGTGGATTATACAGCCGGTGCTGCGAAGTATGTAGCACACCCAGCTTAAATCAATCACAAGAACCATCTCTGCCTTCTCACAGGTACCCATTTACTCCTGGGTGAAGAGAAGCAATTAGAGTTAGTTGTCTTGCTCAAGGACGCAGGTGTTACGACCGGGATTTGAACCCACACCCCCAATGACTTAGCCACCAGAACTTGAATCCAGTGCACTAGACTGCTTGTCAATCATGTTTTCAAAATGACAACTTCTGAAACCATGCCTTTTCTTTCAGCATCACTTAGATAAACTTCATTTTTTATGTGAGATTTGTTTTCTTTTCCACAGGGAGTGTGTATTTACACCTGGTGCCTGGATCAATAATCGATCTCTGTTTCCCTGCCAAGAGCCCCCTGGAGCCTGTGCAACATGGCAGGCCAAGATAAGAGCGCCCTCAGAGTGGGTTGTCCTGATGAGCGGAGATACTGAAGCAATCATAACACAAGAACAAAATGGTTGGTGCCTTAGCTGTGTGAATGAAATCCACCCGGTTTTCTTAACTGTATTTGTATGGGTATAACCCTGGGGTCATCCGCAATGAAAACTTTACGGTGTGTATCCACAAGCTGATTTTTGTTATCAACACCCTGTCTTTTAGGTCAATAACCCCCCCATGCAAGCCCAAAGCTATAATACATATACATGACCATGTGGGTGAATTGGAGTGCCAGTCAAGACTTAGACTTGTGTTATTTACGATCAGTGTGCGGCCAAAAGTTGTTTTCACAAAGTGCATACCGCCTTGTGCCAGTGACCCTTAGCACAAGGGTCAAACAATTACTGCACGGAGACAGGTGGCTGCTGTCTTTCAACACTCCTTACTCTGCAGTGGTTAGGGTCTGGCCAATGAAAGTCAACAGGCTTGTGGGGCATACCAGGGGTGAGGTTTACATGAAATCTTGGCTTTTTTGGCCCATTGAAAAAAAGTTATGGCCATATTTGGTAGTACCTGCAGAATTTTATCATCTTGTGGCTGACAAGGGTTTTAAAGAGATGCCATTTATGGCACATTTGTATTGGTTACATCACACCATGTGACCTTCAAAATGACCTTTGTGAAAGTTCATGTTGTGACCAAAAAGAAGTCTTGGAAGTCGGCTTTGAGGGTGTGTATGCCTTGACTCCAGTCACTGTGTCTAGAATTTGTTGCAGTTTTTTAAACAAGTTGTAAATTACAGCTTAAAATGCATAGAGACATTAAAGGAGATGCATACGTTTGGTAGTTGGAGCCGAGTGTCTGTTTTAAACCTATCTAATTGTAGATATATACCATAAAACTAACCTGTGAAAATTTCATTTCAAATGGTGGCAGCGTTTTTGAGATATTGCCAAAAATCTGGAGCGGTTGTGTTCACGATGAAGAAGTATCCGTCATTGGAATACACATTCTGAGAAGCGTTACGGCCATAACGCTTCTCAGATTCAAATCTTTGGGGATGAAAACTGATATATTTTTCCATAACCGCAGTACTTCAAAGTGAAAAAAGTTTCTCAAAATGCATTATACTGTCCAGAGCTGCTGTACTTCTTACCAAGTAAGTTTTTATTGCCATAAATTTTCGGAGTCATTACCAAACGTATGCAATGCCTTTAAACATGTAGGTCGCTGCTAGTGTTAAGTCGGTTCAATTAAATTAAATGTATTTCAGTTTTATCTATTTCATCACAGTTTACGAATTAAAAGTGGGAACAAATTCCCAGTGTGCTCTAAGCGTTCAAATTCAATGACAAACACAGTTAAATGGAAACTTTAAAATAAGAATACATTTATCCAAACATTTCCATAGTTCTGATTAACCCTAACTCTCCTGAGTGATTTACTAGCATCCTTTCCCACTCTAACAAATTCCAACACGATATGGGTAACTCAACACCCAAATTGTCGGACTCTGATTGTGCTGGTATGCCTGAACCCATGTAAAGCATGATCAGTTTACTCATGCTGTCCCCAGAACAACAAAATCCAACAAAACCTGCTGTTAGAATTTGATGGAATAGGGACAGTAAGGGTTAAGAGACCAAATACTATGTTACCTAATAAAGAACAAGTTAAAAAGATGAATAGCACTGGGTGAAGAAGATTGTCTGAACAGGTTTGTACGAGTAGAAAGAGAACGGTACCCTCCTGATGGGAGAATGTGAACGACAGAGTGAAGGAGGATGAGTTGGGTCCGAGGTTATTACTTTTAACTTAGTAATGTAATCTACGAGTTGTCCCTGATTTCATTAACGAGTTTCACTTCAAAACCTGTTGTCTTACTGGCAGTAACCTTGAACCAGGGCCCAATTTCATAGAGCTGCTTAAGCAGAAAATATAGCTTAACAATTCCCTGCTTAGCAAAAATAAGCAGGACACCAGTCACAGATGATACATATGAAATAGTATATTGTCTGGTAACCTTATTCTGGTAAGCATATTTTTGTTTGTGCATAAAGCAGATCTATGAAATTGGGCCCAGGATCAGTGCATGATTTCATCCGTTGTTTAAACTGTTGACAGTAAACTAATTGTTGATATTTTTGCCGTCTTTCAGGACAATCGTTACATCGATATCACAGCACCTTTATGCCTATGCCATGCTCGGTCTTAGCCTTAGCCATCGGTAAATGGAACTCAGTTAACATTCCACCGTTACCTGGACAGCCTCCCAGCAACTCGGCAGACAAGTAAGTACTTCATCAGTTTGTTTAAATCTTAAGAGATCAGGGGTGGATTTCACAAAACTAGTCATATCTTAGGACTAGTCCTAACTTATGACTAGTCCTATAAGTTAGGACTAGTTACTCGTCCTAACTCGAGGTAAGACTAGTCCTAGCGCTTTGTGAAATACACACCAGGGGCTTTGTGTAAATCTTGCCAAAATCCCCTTGATAATAGTGTTGACCATTTAAACATCCTGCAGGAGTTTTGATTTTACGATTGGTTTTAGAATCGTCGAGGTCATCTGATGACCTGCCCTTTGACCTTTCCAGTGACCTTTTTCAGTTGGATTGGTCAAACACAATATTCCAGAAAACAATATCTCAAAAAATCCATTGGGATTTAAATTTTAGAAGCAAAGAACCAAAAATACTGAGAATATGGGGATTTAAATTTTAGAAGCAAAGAACGAAAAATACTGAGAATACATGAGTAAATGGGAACTGGCAATGGTTGATGTCAATTATTCGCAACCTGTGCACCCATTTGGTTGCCGGAGCTGCATACTCCACAGGAGTTGAGATGATTCAGGAATGCTTAGGGCCAAATGATCAGGGGTAGTAATAATGTAAGGCGCTTTGTTATAATTAGTTAAAAGTGCCTAATATAAGTGCCTATTATTATTATGATAAATTCCCCACAGCTCTCAATCAGCCACACTGCCCTCGAGACTGTTTGCCCCAGCTTCAATCCTTCACTTTGTGGAGGCTGAGTTTTCCCATCACTTACCAAGATACCAGGCAGCCTGCTTTGAGGTCCTTGGTTCACATCCCTTTCACAGACAGGACGTTCTTGTGATGCCAAAGTGCTTTGCTAGCCTTGGCCTTGCCAGGTTTGTGTCGTTCTTTTTCTTTCCCCTCAAAATTTCAAGAAATGTCATACCCCTTGGATAGTATACAAATATTGACTGCTTCGAGTGGCGTAGTAAAACTAGTCACTCAAGGTGATCCCCGGAGCAGCCTATCTTCTCGAGGCGGAGCCGAGGGAAGATAGGCTTCTCCGGGGATCACCGAGAGTGACTAGTTTTACTACGCCACAAGATAAAGCAGTCAATATTTGTTTTATAACACCTCAATTTCATCCATTTTGTGGTAATATTCGTTAAAAAACTGTGGGTATACCAGTCTTCAAACAACTGTATAAAATCTGACAGGAAATCTAGACAAAAAGAAAGAGGGGGTACCACACTGCCTTCGTTCTCATGTCGTATTTCAAATGCACGTGTTATTTCATCGTTTCACCGGGTTCGAGGTTGTCATTGGATAGTACCATTTAATAATTCTTTTGGTCGGTGTGCAGTGTGATAGTAAAAATACACAACACCACTCAACAGATAGAATCAAAGGAAGAGGTGTTATCATGTCGAATAATGACTGTTTATGAGTGCAATAGTGAGAATATTTCCATGAAATATGGAATGTTCCAGCCAATGGAACATATTCCATCTTTCAACGAATGGAAATATTCTCTCCATTGCATGAATGCAAAACTTTCATTATTTATTTTGTCACAATATTGTGTACAATCGTTTTTCTTTGAGTTGTTATATACCATCGGTTCTTTTCAGAACCACTCCAACTCATTAGAGATAATTACATGGTGTCTCCGCAAAACTCACTGGATCATTCTTCTTTGATTTCAACCGAACAGTCCAAGCCTTGTTTTTGTATCACACACCTTACTGCCTGGCGACCGGAGTCTGTGTCCGAGACTAGCCCACGAGGTCACACATTCTTGGTTCGGCTTGCTGATTGGTGCCAAAGATTGGACTGAGGAGTGGCTGAGTGAGGGATTCGCTACATTTCTTGAAGATCAAATTCATGGCATAGTTGAGAAGGTAAGAGTAAAAACAGGTTTGAGTTATTTGTGTTGTTATCATTTGGGTTTATTCCTGTCATGACCGAGCGGTCAAGCATACTGGACTCAAGCTCTGGTGTTTCTGATCAGCATGGTGTTGGTTCGAGTCCCGGTCTAGACACTTGTGTCCTTAAGCAAGACACTTAACCATTATTGCTTCGTCCTTCAGATGGGACGTAAAACCGTAGGTCTCTTGTGCTGTGTAGTGCACGTAAAAGAACCCAGTTTCATTTATCGCTAAGAGAAGGGGTTTGCCCCGGTGTTCCTGGGATTAGCTGCTGAATGTGCCAGTTAGATGGTCTGTGTGTTGTCTGTTCACACTCCGTAGTTGAATGACCGAGCAGCCTTTGCTCCGGTGGTCTGAAATTACATAATGATGTCTTTACACGGCTTCCGTTTCCAGGCAGGGGAAACATTTGCATGTTGAGCGCCTACTGGTTGAACCCCAGCAGTGCCTTGTATTAGACTCATGTAATGTCATGCATTTTCAGTTGTAAATTACGACTTTTTTAGAGATTGCAAAATTTACAAATTCTAGAAACAATAACTGCAGTCAAGGTATACACAAGATCAAAGTTGACTTTCCAATATATATTTTGGTCACAATTTGACCTTTCAAAAAGGTCATTTTAAGGTCATGTGATGTGTTGTTACCAATACAAATGCATTATAGATTGGGCCAGATTAATCGGCCCTGCCAATACCCAGTCCGAACATTGGGCTGATTTAATCGGCCCAGGGGTGGATTTCACAAAACTAGTCCAAACTTAGGACTAGTCCTAACTTAGGACTAGTTATAAGTCAGGACTAGTCACTTGTCCTAACTCGAGATAAGTCCTAGCCCTAGCGCTTTGTGAAATCCACACCAGGACCCTGCAAGGGTTAAACTCCTCTTTCTATTTTCTTCACAGCTGCCTGAGAAGCAGTTCAAGGACTGGTCTAACCTGAAGGGTCTGATTCGCTTCAAGGTGTTGCAGCAAGAGCTACGGAATACTGCAGCTGACTTACAGGTGATGAGACCAATGGCTGGGGTCGGCTCCTACAACTATGCCGGAAGCGGGAGTAGAAGGCCCGCCGTTGTGAAGAACGGTATGAACCAAGAGAAGTGGTTCCAACAGGTTCATTACCTCAAGGTGGGAATGTGTTTTTATTTATGTTCAGTTTTGAGCAGTGTTTCCTTGACCCCCTGGCTTGATGAACTGAGTGAGGTGGTCAAACTTCAAATTGATGATTGAAGCAAAATTGACCAAGCCTTGTAAACTGACGAGAATGCAGCACCCACAAGAATGGGCGATGATTCCATCTACACATCCAACTTGTCAATTCTGGATAAGTAGAGGTCAAGGAAATTGCTCATAAATGACACAAATTGAATTTTAAAATTTTATTATCGCCTTTTTATGACATCACAGTAAGCTGGTGACATTGGGAAAGAAATGAGAGAGGTTGTCACTGAAAATAGCGAGGTGGGCTGCCTCAGGCTTGAATGGGCAGGGGGAACATTTGTTGTAGAGTTACTACCTAATCCAACTGAAATGCACAAAAGTCAAAAGCACTTTTACTTTTAGTTTCTGACGATACACATTCAGGCCCCACTATTTAACTTTTTGAAGCGCATAATTTTGTTTGGCTCGCTGAAATTTTGCTTTACTGTAAACAGGTTACAAGCCAAATTACCATATCAGTGTATGTTGATTTCAATTGGTTCCCAGCTGCATTGTTGCTTTGCGAATGAACTGGGCCCAATTTCATGGCTCTGCTTACCGTGGAATTCTGCGCTTACGGCGCCCAGTAATGCACACAGTTCTATGGGCTGTAAGCGCAGAATTCGCAGTAAGCGGAGCCATGAAATTCGGCCCTGTTTGGTAAAAGTTTTGGCTCTTAAGCCTAGAAGATTAACCCTAACTCCCCTGAGTGATTTACTAGCATCCTTCCCCACTGTAACAAATTCCAACACCAAACAGGTAAATCAACACCCAAATTGTGGTACTCTGATTATGGTGGTATGCCTGAACCCATGTAAAGCATGGATCAGTTTACTCAACAAAACCTGCTGTTAGAGTTTGATGGAATAGGGACTGTAATGGTTAATGAAGGAAAAGTCAAGTAATGAATCATTGATCAACTTGCGCTTGCGTTGCGTATGTTTACGGATGCGCCACTTGTCCTGTTCCAAAATCAGTGCTTTGAGTTCATTAGCAGTCGTGGCGCCCACTGTCCTTCATCAGGGTCTTGACCATGGTTATGGGAAGGACGCCCCTGGGTCATCTTCCCATGGGTTGGTTCCCAGATGATGACTTGGCCGGCGGGCAACTCTGGGTATTGTCTGCAGTGCCTGGCGAGTTGCAGCTGCTTCCTGCTATCTTGTAATAAGGGTTTAATATAAAAGGCATGCAATTTTTAGCTGATTAGCTCATTTCCTCTTTTTTCTTCACTTTTAGTGCCACAGAAAACTGAAAAACACTGTACAAATAATAATAATAATAACACTGGAGTCTTATATAGCGCACGTATCTACCAACAATTAGGTACTGGAGGCGCTTATGATATTATTTTTTATGGCAGGTTTTTTAGTTTTTTGAATTATTAGAGCCATTTATGTAGTGGTTTACAAGGTGCTGCGGTACATTCAGCAGCCACTGCCAGAAACACCGGGGCTAACCCTTTCTCTAAGCTAAAGTGTAACTGGGTTCTTTTACGTGCGTTACACAACACACTAGACCAACGTCTTTACGTCTTATCTGAAGGACGAAGCAATAATGGTTAAGTGTCTTGCTTAAGGACACACGTGTCCAGACTGGGACTCGAACCCACACTCTGCTGATCAGAAACACCAGAGCTTGAGTCCAGTGCGCTTGACCGCTCGGCCACGACATGCCATCGTCACAAAGTTACATGTGTTTGGCTATTTCCTCGTTTTTTTTTTGAAAGTTCAAAGTTGCATGGGTGATGGAATGATTCATTTGTCATTTCAGGGCTACTTCTTTCTGCAACATCTCTCCCTTAAAGTAGGCTCAACTCAGCTGCTGAGATTTCTCCGGGCCTATGTCCACAAGTATCGAGGGCAACTCGTATTATCGCAGCAGTTCATCAACATGCTGTTTGAAACGTTCCCTGAACTCATGTGAGTATTCCTAGTTAGCCTTAATACAAAATGACTTTTCTGGTATGGGTGGCTCAACATTTTACCGAGTCGCTGTAGAACATGTTGATTTTTCCCCCCAACTGGGGCCTATTGGGAACGTGTGTAGAATACAGCTCAACATTGGTAAGAAGAAAAACAAAAGTGTTCACAGATTTACATATACCTTACATGGTATAATGATAATGATGGTAGAAAACTTTCCTTAAAATATTGCTATTTTTAGATAATAAATGAAATAAGATCCAAAATTAGTTTTCGTCTCAGTGAGATGAAAACCCTGTCTATAGGAATGCGTACAAAAATGCTGAATGCATTTTTACTGTTTTCTCACAAACAAAACGAAATGAGCTGACATTTTCACAGGTTGGTTTCATTACAAATATCTTGATTTGTGCAAAGAATGGAAGCATTTACATTCAGTTTACCAATGTTGAGCCGGGGCAGAATTTCAAATCCAGACTAGGGCTTGATGAAGTCTTTAGTTATGTACTTGGGTAGGTTTCTACTGCTATTTTTAGAGCAAAAAGACTAGTCTTGTGGGACAGCCATCAGAACATCTGACGTCACCACTTCGAGGCTCGTATCCTGACTGATGGATAAAGCCATGGGATCATACTGTCTATGGCGAGAAAAATTGCCAAGTGTGATTTTTTAAATAGTCATAATTCTTGGTCAAAAAGCCTCCTCTGGGCAAACAATTGCCAGGTACATGTAATGATTGACATTTTCATAAAACTGAAAAAGCATACACTGACCATTAACCTCCTCCCCCCAACGTACTGTTTGTATGCTCGTGAAAATTTTGAACCACCCCGTAGAAAGTTGGGATGTGTTTCACATTGTTCTTCACATTTTTTGTAAAGGCGTGTCATGGGCAAAGCAGCCCAGTGTACTGAACTAAAGTTCTTGTGGTCAAGTCACCGGGGTGTGGGTTCGAATCCCAGTTATGACACTTGTGTGAGGCTTTACTATAATTGCTTCTCTTCACCCATGGGTAAATGAGTACCTGTGAGGGCAGAGATGGTTCTTGGGAAAAAATGTTCTCACACTATGAGCGTCAAGATTGACAAATACAGTCACACTTGTAAACTGGATACAATACTCATGGCAGCATATACAGACTGATATCATGGCATAACCATGTTGTTTTTTCATCCATTGAAATCGATGATAATGAAAGCGAGGCTGGGGGTTGGAATAGTCAGACACCTTTTTGGTATTGGAGGAATCACTGTTCCTTAACATTATTAGAGACAGGGTATAGGTCAAAATTGGCTCAATAGTAGATATTTGATATTAAATATTGGTTTGTTTGAACCTGCTGTTTGTTAATGGAAAAATGACAGGTTTTATCAATAATGCATGACAGTGTAATATTGTGTACAGTTAAATATTTTGAATAATGCATTACTAATTTGATCTCTCCCCCCCCTTAGGGAGAATGGTATGAGCCCAGAGGTTGTTAGCTCCGAGTGGTTAGACTGTGCAGGAATGCCTTCTGCTCTGAGACCCGAGACATTCTGCTGGGATAATAGCCTGATACAACAGGTTGAATCAGAGGTAAGATGGATGGCAATGTGGAGAGGATTATGCCCAGGCTAGGCTTTGGAAAACATTTCAGCACTATGCAAAGAAAATTGTTCTTTACATGGACTCCACTTTTGGCCTTATATAATTTTTTATGTTAACCCAACACCGATAATGTGATAAGCAGTCACTGCTTTCTAAATCCTGCGGGAAAAAATCTAAAGATAGCTTGGGTGGGATTCAAACCCATAGCCCAATCGAATAACTGCACACAACTTCATGCCTGGAATTGCACAGAGTCCATGAAGGCCATGGCCTCTGTTGCCCTGGCCTTGGCCTTGATGCCCCTTCAAAAGATTCCCATAGACTTTCAGATTTTCCAATGGCAGTGCCCTTTGCAAAATGAAAATGGCCCTGCCCTGTCAAAGATGAAATTCCAGACCTGCATTTTAATCGAAAAATACCAGCATTTTACTTTCTGTGCTTCTCTGAGTAGAAACTTCTTGTACTCTGCTTGGAAAAAGTTGCTAAGGCCCTTTTCCAAACCATTGCTTCGGCTCCGTCTCAGGCTCTGGGCTCCGTTTGATGTTGGAAACACCATGCAAAATACACACTGCTCCAAAATGGATGATGGAGCCCAAGCCAGATCTGGAGCCCAAGCTGAGGCTTGAAAAAGGCTCTAAGTTAGGGTTTCTGGATGGGCCTGGAACTGTAAAATATCATGCTGTCTTGAGCTTTGAAGTTTCAAGCTTTGGTTGCTTGATCTTTGCTTGACTGTCACCAGTCAATGCGCAGATTCAGGAAACTTACCAGGGAGGGGTCCCCCCCCAAAAAAAGAAAGAAGCGCCGAAAAAGCAACTGAAGGTTTGCAATGATTATGGGAACTATGCAAGCTGGCAATGGGAATTAAATCGTACGTGTTCAAATACACTACCCTTTTGGAGCCCAAGTAGCACCCCATATAAAACTACTTGGCAAAAAATGGACAGCATCATATGGTAAGCATCTCTACGTGGAAGTGAGTGATTTAACAGCCAGTGAGGATTTAATTGGAAAATTTACCACCAAAACTAAGCTAAGGTCTGTAGTGAGATTAGGACCATTTGTGAATTTAGAGTTTACATAAGGAAAAACACAGTGAAAATAAGGAAATATAAAGTCGTCAAGAGCAGGAAGGCCCATGTGGCTCATACTATAAATTTGGGGTCAGTTTTTTTATTGTTGTCCCATCTGACACAAGATTTCATACATTTACAGCACACTTTTTGGTGCCTTCTACCTCCAAGAGTGGTTATGTTAACGCAAAGTACATGCTGAATAAATCAAAACAGTTTGAAGTCAAATTTAAAGATATTTTCAGATTAAATTGCACACGTCAGGTGTAACAGGGACAGGAAAATGTCACACTTTGGACCCCAAATTTATAGAATGACCCATGTCTGGATCCCCTATCCCCACCCCCTTGATCTGCAGTGTACATCTGAGGTCTAAGAATGATCCAATTCTTGTTGTCAATCCACAGTGCAATAAATGGCTGGCTGTTGACAAGGCCATCAGACACGGTGGCAAACCCCAAAAGCGGAAGCACACCGGTGCCCTCCTGGCCAAACTGACCGACCCTACCAACACCACCTGGTCCAAGCTCACCCCAGACCAGCTGGTCCTCTTGCTGGAGTTGCTGATTGAGAAGGGTCATCGCTTGACCGCCAAGACCATGCAGCAGCTGAAGGAAGCGTATGGACTGGTCAAGCAGAATGCCGAAGTCAGACACCGATGGTGTGAGCTTGTTATCAGACATAGATACCTGGATGGTTATGGAGACATCAGAATATTTCTCATTGAAGAACAGGTAAATTTTATTAAAGGGTCCCCTGAAGTGGATATTTCTCAGGAACATATTTTGTGCTACTTTCTAATCCCCTTAAGTGTATGAAAATTAATTGACATCCCTTTTTGGTTAACTTTATTAAAAAGTGCACTTCTTTAAACATTAAAAAAAAAACTACATGCTTTCCCGGACAACTGAGGGCGCTGTTGCCATGATGTCATTTCAGGGAGCAAGGTGGTTTTCTGTTGAAATTCATGAAATTGTGAACCCAAAAATTTGCTTATTAAAAGCATTTGTGAGAAAAGTTTGCTCATTGCCCTACTGCCATCAACTGACGCAACGACGAATCACTAAAGAAAGGAAAAATAACGACAGCGAAATGACTTAAATTCTGTCAACTTTTTGTGCATAAACTAATTTCAACTTTGAGGTGTCTGCCTGACATGACCTCACACTTTTGTTCACGAATATGGAAACTTGCATTTGCATAAAAACCAAAACGCACCAAAATACCCTTGAAAATGGCAAAATGAAAATTGAAAATAAGGTTTAACAGGCCTGATTACTTCATTCTTGAAAGGGCAAGGGCACCAAGGCATTT
The DNA here is from genome assembly GCA_911728455.2 of Marthasterias glacialis. Classification (NCBI taxonomy): domain Eukaryota; kingdom Metazoa; phylum Echinodermata; class Asteroidea; order Forcipulatida; family Asteriidae; genus Marthasterias; species Marthasterias glacialis. Next base: position 26,004,860 of record OU452225.1, read on the forward strand.
TATTCTTGATAAAGGGCACCTCTATGAGGAAATTGTCAATTTGTACTGGAACATTTCAAGGGCACCAAGGCAATGACCAAGGAGCAACGGAGGCAGTTGCCTCCTTTGCCTCTGTAAAGTATCAGGCCAGGTTAATACAAAGGTATATTTCCAAGGATTGTATAAAGAAAACAGGAGTCAAGGACATAAATGAAAAAATCAAAGGCAAAATGGAGATGGGCGGGACATGTGACATGGGGAAATGATAAAAAAAAACAAAAAAAAACATGAATTGGCAACCAAGAACTGGGAAAAGAAGGCGAGGAAGACAAAAGAAGAGGTGGAGAGATGACATTGAATCCCATCTCGGTGTTACCTGGACAAGGATGACAAAAGACAGGAAGACATGGAAAGAACATGAAGAGGGCTACATCCAACATTGAATGAACGTAGACTAGGCAAGGCAAGGCAAGGCAAATACAAACTGTTATTGCAGTTTCACAAAGGTAGATTGGGATCAACCTTGCTTTAAAATACTTTCTTATTACTACTCATCTATTAATGTATTTTTCTTTTGTTTGACCACAGTCCATGGGAGTTTACCTGTACGGTGAGCTGATTGCTACAAAAGATCCAATACAGAGGTTAGTTGCAGAAGCCTCACTTCAAGCTGTAGAGAGTGAGATGGACAAAGGATGTCTTGTGACAGTCCAGAAGATGCTTTTCGGTGATGTCTAAGGTACAGTTTTTTGACATCCTTTGGTCATAACAAGCGGAGGGGAGGGGAGGGGGACTGAGCCTACTCAGTAAACAAATATATTCTCAGTTTACCAGTCGAAACTCCAATCAATGTGTGTTGCTTGTTACTGGTTCCCTGCAATTTTGATTAGCAAATAGATTTGCAGTGATTAGCTTCGACTCTGCTAAGCAAAGTTTCAAGCAAATTGTCAGATCAATGCAACAGGGTCATAAAGTTATCAATACCCTCTTGGGATACGACCTTAGATATAACCTACAGGTCACACTAGCCAAGTTATGTACTTGATATGACCTTAGATATAACCTACAGGTCACTCTAGCCAGGTTTTCTACTTGGTATGACCTTGATCATATTTGTCAATCTATGATAGTATAATCTTTGATCTAGACCTTAATGTAAAAATCTTGGATAATAGCAATAAGGAATGACCTTGGTTAGGAGATTTGACCTTGAGACCTTATGATATGACCTTTAATCTTTCTTAAGACATGACCTCAGTCATTTTTCATATTAAGTATCACTTGACACAACATTCAGGGCATGACCTTGTGGGAACTTGAGTTGCATTTTGAGAAAGTGGTATTGTTTTTTGTTCAAAATTATGCAAATTTCTGCACTTGGGGAGGTACAAGCTTTGGATGTGACTTTCTTGAATCAATCATGGTGGCCCTTATGCATTGACGTCGTCCTGTTCAACATTTTAGAAGTAAACCAGGATGCACAGGATGGGCGAATGAGCAATCTTCTTTTGACCTCAACATGAGGGCATCCTACTGCCACGGTGATGGGTGCAAAATGTCTCCAAGATGTAATAAAAGCAAGATGGGCCATTACTTGAATGCACCATGTTTATATAAATACTTCAATGGTGTAGTGCTCTTTGCAAACTCAAATTCTTAATTCTGTAAATTGAAATGGATTACTGACATCTAGTGATATGAAGCGATTTTTTTCTTCATCTTCACGAGTTGTTTCCTTCAGTGGTTATTTTACTCCATGTTTCTTGTTAGGTTGGCATGCATACTTGTATACCTGTACATAGATACGTGTAGCTTTTGCAACTTTTAACCTGTTAATATAAATATTATAAGAGACCAAGAAGCACCTAAAGTTATCAGGATAAAGTGTCTTTGCTCATTTTTTTACCATCATGTAGAAATGGAATAGATGTAATGACTGCTTTGAGGATATTTTTTGTTGGTTTTTACCCTACACCGATGTGTGAGAAGCACTGTATAGATTAATCCGAGCAGCTTGTTCATGGGCGTTTACACCACCACAACTATGGTCGCCGCACGCGCCCGTTGAGGCACACGCACTGTGAATCCTCCACGCTGATTGGTACATATGCGCTCTGAAGCATGTGTCGTGCGAGGCCATGGCTGGGTTGGTGTAAAACACCATAAATGAGTGCTGCTTGGATTGGGGTATACTCAGTGCTTTCCCGAGTCCTGGAAGAAGAGTAAATAATCTGCAGGCACACTACATCCGCCTGAGGAGTAAGATTGTTATTTTGTTCACACAGGACAAAGCACAGGGAAAGCACTGAGTATACAGTGCTAATCAAGCATCAGTGTAGGTAAATAACCCAAAATAATAACAAGTAGAAAGTTTTGCAGATCATCTGGGCAAAATTTTCTGCACGCCTATAAACAAACTCTCTCGAATTATTATTATTGTTATTATTTTTTTTTTTAAACAGCTGCCAAATATTAAGTCAAATTCTGATCTTTGTTGATGGAAGAGTGGCCTGTCAACGTTATATTATAAAGACTCGTTTTAAACAGCTCAGAAAATGTTTTTTTTTAAGGATTTGTATCCGTTTTTGAAAGCATATTTTAAAAACATACCAACAGGTTTTTAGTTCACACAACTTTAAAAACCCTTTTTTTATGAGAAAGAATTTTAGCAATACTTGTAGGTTCTAAGCAAAAGTCTAATGTCTTAGTGTTTTGCATTTTTATTGATATAAGCTGAACAATTTGAAAAAAACAACTTTAATTATTTTTATATGCTCTAATAAGAAGGCACGTTTCAAAAAGTTGCTTTTATTTATATATATTTTTGTTTGAATATTTCAGTATTTATTAAAATTCTGTTAGAGGACTCTTGCGTGCCTGAAATGACAAAAAAATGAAAAAAAATGAACAAAAACAAACAACTACTTTTATTCAAAAGATAAGTCCATTTCTTAGCGTTGTTCATAAACTTAAAGGCCTACACTGCCAAGCAGACATGCTTGACACTAGGAAAGATCAAGGTTCTACAAATTTTTACAAGTACACAATAAAACATAAGTCTAAAATAATATTTAAAGGCAGAATACAGGATTGGTATTCATCAAAAATGTTTTGTTATTAGTATCAGTCTGAAAGCTTACTGATTATGAAGTTCATGCCAGTACCAATCTTCCATAGAAATATTTCTGTCTGAAATACTGTCAAAGTCGAGAAAATCGAATTTGAAGACCCAGATTTTAATCAAAATTAAGGACAATGTGTTTATATACTAAAAAAAAATTTTTTTCACTATTTTTTCCCTGACTGAGCCCATTATTTTCACAGGTTTGTTTTTCACGTGTGTATTGAATCACACAAAGTAAGAACACTGCACTATCAACTTCACCAATCCTATATTTTGCCTTTAAAGTCTTATAAAGAATAAATCAAGACGTGGGATTCCCCTATCAAAAAAATAAATTCTCGTGGTAACAGAGAATCTTTTACATTACATCATTACATCATCGATTTTAGGGGTTCGATAAATTTTGGAAAACAATTGACAGAGCACTTCAGTCGTTATGATTGAATAGCTGCTCCTCTAAAAAGTAGGATATGTATAGGCTTGTTAAGTGTATTGGATGGCTTGATTCATGGGAGACAATGACGGGCATTCAACACATATTCTTCTCAGAAGTTCCCTACTTTAAACCATTTTTAGACAACTTTTTTTTTTTCTTCAGAGATTAAACTTTTGGTTTGGACGAACGGTTTCACAATTTTTAAAGTCTGTAGTGCTTGTCGCATCCATGTGTAACCTGTCTTCCTTATGTAAATAGTGTATACAAATATGTAAATAGAGATTCTGAGAAAAGTAAACGATAAACAAAACACCTGAGTGGTGCCAGTGATTCTGTACATAAACATTCTCCCAATAGAAACATCTGTTGGGTGAATGGTGTTAAACGATTATTGATTATTATAACATAACATTCATCTTGACTAATTAACGTAGACAGATATCTTGACTATACAGTGAGGTTTACTTGCTCCCTCACAAAGCTGTATTCTCTCGTATGTATTTGCCAGCTTTGTTCTGAGCCATTGAAATGCGGCACTGTAGTTGACATTTTGAACTTTGACTATTTTGATTCTGTGCACATAGTGGTTTTATCTAGCGCTAAATAGTTCATTTTGTTCTACAAATCTTTAATAATTCTGTTTTTTTGTGTGTTTTATAATGGTTTTTATTCAAATCTTTTAAAGGGACTATCTCCATCAGATAATCTTAGAGCTTATGGTTTTTCGGTGTAGAAAAACCCAATTCATGAATTGACAGCACTGATTATTATGGCTGTTTCCAAATAAGTGGATGGGACTGCGGCGGCTGGATCAATTTTATTATTATATCTTTCTGGAAACAATTCTGACATGGTCTGTGCTTGCTTTCTCACATCTAGGCCCAATGTCATAAAGCCTGTAAAGACAGAAACTTGCTAAGCACAGAAAAATCTTGCTTAGCAGAAGCAGGTTACCAGCAAACATTCCATTATGTTAACACTGTTGCGACTGGCACCCCACTCATTTTTTGCTTAGCAAAGAAATTTGCTAAGCAGTATTTTCTGCTTAACTGCTTTATGAAATTGGCCCCAGATCCCAATGTCATAGCTCTGCTTATAAGTAGCAAACGTTGCTAAACAATTTTTTGGGTAAGCAAAAATGAGCAGGATACCAGTTACAGACAGTACATGTAACACGGTAACCTTATTCTGGTAAGCATAACTTTGTTGTGCTTAGCTACTGTTTGTGCTCAAGCAGCTCTGTTAAGTTGGGTCCTTTAGTATCTTGGCAAAGCTTTAGCTGGTTGAATGCTCTCAGCTTTTTGATTCAAGATTTGGTACAGAATTTGTTTGTTGGCATAGGTGCTGCTTAACTACATGTAACCTTTACTGTCTTTGAATCAAGATATGGTACAAGTGACAATCATAAGCACTGGGCTGATTCATGCTTTGAACTAAGATGAAGAGCGAGCCACTAAGATAAAAAGATGAAGAAAATATTTTAAAAATTCATTAAAAAAATAACTTATTGTTTTTAGTTTTGAAATATTCAGTTGGCTTTAAAGGTTTGTGATTTAAAAGTTGTTTAGACTACTCATAATATCATAAGTATGCAATATTTGCCACCAAGAGCAATGAGTGTTATCAGTTAAGGCAGATGTTTTATTACTTCAAACTTTTTACCTGAGATTTTCTTTAGAAGTAGACCTTCATTTATTAATGCATTGCATGTGGTATAGTATTTTTATACGCTTGTTTGGCAACGATGGCTTATGGAGAAGAGTTACTTTCGGAAAAGTTGGCTGTGTTTATTTTTTAAATTCTTGTAAATAGTAGCGGATAAGCTTTTGTAATAATATATAATTTAAAGTATTCAATATGCCAAAGGCATTGACAGTAAAACAATGAAATAATAGACTGACTACAAATACATGTACATCGCCAGTTATGGTTAATAATATCATCGACTTAAGTTAGTGTTGTGGTAATTATCCCTAATTGATTTTAATTGTAGAAAATTCTAAGTTTTATTTGTGCACTATAGACTGTACATATGCACAAGCTACTGTTATATTTGCATTTGCTTTCTTTGTTTGTGTTATACACGAGACCAGACATTAAACTTACATTTAACAATTGGAAATATTATGATTGTTACGGACAAATGATTAATAATTTTGGGTGAAGAGTTGTCTATTACTGCACAGGCTGAATTGTACTTCATCAGACCTGGGTTCGGATGCTTGAGTCATGTGTGGGTTGCTTCAAATCCATACTATCACCATGTATTATGTGTGTCCTTCATTAAATCACCTCACCATGATTACTTCTCTTCATCTAGGAGTGGATTGCAAACGTATACGTATACACTGGCTCTACTTGTTGGGTGGCTGCTTATTTGTGTTGCGGTGAAACAATAATTTGTTTTCAAGGTTAGAATTCACCCAGGTAGTCACACCCTTGCCCTGAGAAAATTACTTCACACAATTACTTCCCACCACCCAGGAGTAAAACGATTAAAGTATTACTGTTATATTTCCTGTATGAGGCATAAAATACCTGACCTCTTTACCAGAGTGTAATAACTTAAAAATACGTATTTTTTCTTCTTTCTTTTCTTTTCTTTTCTTTTTTACTTAGAACATAGTCATGTCAAAAATAACTCTCGAATGCAATCTGGTGCATTTTGAGAAGATGGGCAAAATGCCAATACACGAATTAATCTAATTTATCAATGACTGACCGAATTTTGTATTTTAATAACCATTACATGACATTTCCTGATGTCTTTGACAAAAACTAATTGCCGCCTCTTGCAACTTTCCCATTAAAAAGATAAGTAGGTTTTATACTCAAGGTGGGTTTTATACCCGGTATTCTACATACTCCATTGAAAATAATGTCCAGCCATATTCTTCAAAGCGCAATAAGACGGTTCTCTGGCAACCCCAATTTATTCAATTATGAGTAGTTAAATTTCATTAGACCTATAGAAATTCATGCTATAATTAATAAAAAGGAATTTCCTAAACCTAAGTAATTCCATGTCCAAATCATGTGGACCAGCCATAAGCATTTTACGTTGATTAGATTGAACGGTTTTAGAAACAGGGGAAGTAGAAGAACGGTTGACAGAGTCCTCAAAGGCCGACAAAATCGTCAGGGGTCTTGGTATCACGTGAGCGCAATATGCCGTGTTGTTGGCCTAACACGTTGTGAAGGAAAAGCCGCACTGAACAGCATTTTGTCCGAGGAAAGTTAGCAAAGCTATTTTATTCGAAATTGGAGTCAGCCAACGTCATTTAAATGTGTTGAAAGAGATCATGAAGTGTTGTTGAGTGTATTATCAGTTTTGTTTTATTTCGATCTACGAAGGGGGCAGTGACTTGCTTTAGGCTTCCAAAGTACAATGAGCAATATTTCAATTGAATTTAAACTGTGCCAGTTGACACAACAACTCACGCACGGTATATGCGGACTCTTTTGTCAAATAATGAATTAGATTTTTTGGAAAAGCTGTTTTATTATCACGGTTTTGTTGTCAGCAAAATTAACATTTAGAAATTGATTTCATTCCAGATGTCATACAGCTGGCTGTTCGGCCATACAATACAAAGTATGATTTAATTCAGCAAATCTAGGTTATCACCGGTTGAGACCATAACGGCTAACTTGGAATCGATTTGGTGTAATCGAATCTTGAAACAAACACTTCACATACGAATACCTAATGGACCTTTTTCCAGAAAATGTGTATTTCTGTAGTAGGCTAATTCATTTCTTCGAATACGTTTTTATTTGGTATTCGAGTACGGCACAAAAACTGAAATGATGATCCTCTCAGCCTCTGTACGAGACTTGATATCTGTTTACTTATTGATCATGTGATCTGTGACATCACAGTGTTTACAAAAGAGCCGCAGTGTCTGGCGCGATTTGTACACACCCAATGGAAGAAAACGTGAAATCTTATATTTTATGGAGATTTCACTGTCTGATTTTTATCAACTTTTGCTTTGAAGAAAGGGGGCACATCTCAAAACTTGTTTAGTTTTTATATACCTCTGTGGAAATTATGACACAAAATGTAATATTTATCATTTGACCAGTGTAGAATCTCGCCTGCCAGAAAGGCCGTGGCATTAACAAACTCACTTTTTTTTGTAAACAAAGGTTACATCGTCCAGACAGCAGGATCAAGGTAGAAGAAATCTCCTCATGGAAGATTATTAACGATGCGAGTCAGGTGTTTAAATCATAAATGTTTTCTGGTTATGCACTTAACAAACTACCTCAAACAATGAACAGAATCACTTGAAGTTGAAACCATCCCGAGGAACAGTGTGGAATCTCAAGAATGGTTCCTTAAGCTTATCAGCCTACAACTGTCATCATCGGGCACGCGTCGTTATTTCAGGATTCTGGTGAGATGTTGTAGGACATCGTGTAAACTGTATTGTTGTTATTTGGCATTCCCAAGATGTCGCCGGGAATTACAAGCGATTTACCACAACCTGCAAGTGACTTCTGTGGATGGGATAAACAAAACAATTAAGTGGCAGGTGCAACCATGAAATAAAGTTGAACAGGATCTTTGAAAGACTGATAGTTCTCACTGCGGGCTTTGATTCCTATCAAAAACAATTGGCAGATTTCTCTACAAAAATGATTATGGCTTCATGTTTTGGCTATTTGTGGACGCACCGGGATAACACAAAAAGGTTTTAGGTCGAAGGTGAACAACAATGCATTTTTTTTACTTGAAACGGAGGCCGATTTTTCCAATCATCACGTTTGAAATGAGTTTTCTGAACATAGGATTAATCTTTTCTGCCCCGCATTCTTGGTATTAAAGCAGAACGGAAAGAGGGCTAACAATGTATGAAGGTTTGCATTTCTCTGTAATTCTACCCGACTCCAACAACTCAATGATTGACTGTGATACAAAAGCATTCTCCAATAACGAAGATCTGTTGTTGTGGCAATAAAAACGACGAGGATACCTAGAAATGGAATTATGTACCCTCCCGTAATAAACAGATGAAACCATTGCTGAAACTCCAATGGCTGTCCAAAATACCTCACGATCACGCATTTACATTGCTTTTATCTGATTTTAGATCGCTATTATTATACGATTGGTAATCACATCGTTCCTCCAATACGTCTTGCTGTGTTGACTGAGGAGGCACTTGCGGCATGAGGGACGGTAAAGGGTCCCTGCTTTCTGGACGATTGGGGCATGCCATTGGATGAACCTGGAATGGTAGTTGTTGTGACCCACGTAAGGTGCTGCTTGCCCTCTTGGTCTCACTCTGAAGAGTACCGATGGGGACCCGAAGATGTATGGGCACTCTCTGGACCAATGCCCGGGCATTTTGCAGTTGAAAGCAGATATCATTTGACAAGCCTGGTAATCTGAAAACGACCAGCAAAAAGGAAGAAACAGACAAATTATTGGAACTTAACGAAACCAATACTAGATACTAGCTGCATAAAATGGCATGAACTGAACACAGCTTATCTTATACCAAGGCCCAATTTCATAGAGCTGCTTATGCAAAAAAAAAATAAAAAAAGATTGCTTAAAAATGTTCTGCTAAGCAAAAATTAACAGGATACCAGTCACAGATGGTACATGTGATATGAGGGATGTGACATGGTATTTTGGCTGGTAACCTGATTCTGGTAAGCATAATTTTTTGTGCTGAGCTACTTTTTGTGCTTAAGCAGCTCTATGAAATTCGGACCCACTACGTCTCAATGCACAAGAGAATGGTGCGTCACGAACCATTGGGCAATAACTATACAATTCCAAAAAGCCCATATTATAGACACGTGACCCATAATTATGCTAATTACATTCACGAATGCATACAGATATCATTTGTGGGAAAACGACAGAGTTGTGCACTAGGCAGACGCATAAACGCGTGTGCGTCATGCCGCCATTAGCTCCATACAAAAAGGCACGATGTCCCCTCAATTTGCCCACCAGTATAGCGTTAGTGCGCACGCGTGATGCGCAATTTACATATTTCATGGGAAGGGTCTATTACCGACGGGGACCTAAGCCAGCGGCAGAACCGAAGACATGATTTTCAAAAAGGTCTACGTGCCAGTGCGATTGTTTCTCTGGAAGCCATTAATTAAAAATATGGTTCTTTGAAATGGACATTATATTTCACAACTGTCTTTGAGCCCAAAACTGTCAACAATGATCGAGTGATCGAGAATTTAATTTTGTTATAACTCCCTATCCAGCCGTGTTGGCGGAAAGAATATTCCCATGACTCTTTCTCTGGAAGCTATCAAAAATTGTTCTTTCTTCAAAATTGTGCTACCATTTTCTTGTTCGTTACTTATCATGATATTGACCTCCTTTCCACAAGGTTTAGAGTTTCTTTATGAGTGCCGCTTAAAATAACATCTTCGTTCACGGTAGTGTTCCGCAGGGGGTTATTTTGTGGCCACCGGCGTGAAACATTCCTGCTGAAGTAAACCGATATGGAATTTGGTTTTCTTTTTGGTCATAGCCGTCTGCTGATTATCCAAATATTTATTCACCCGTTCCGAACACAATTATTTGAAGAAAATTGGTGATTGGGGCTCGTCCTTTCGGAATCTTACCCTCAAGAAGAAAACCGGTACATTGCATATCTCTCCCGATGTGTCAACTAAAACAATGTGACATTAATAATGTCAGTTTTCCGAGACTGGAAAGACCTACAAGAGTAATTAATTTCGTACTAACTCCTTGACAGTCTGCTGAAAGCAAGTATTTGTATTTCCTTCTACGTTGTAGATAGATCCATAAGACCAAACCGAGTTTTGGGTAAAAATAGTCAGAATCCTCATTGAGAATGAGCTTAAAACGTGTTACATTAAGTCTAGGAACTACACAAAGATGGGGGAAGATGACCGAACAATGTCCTCAGTTTGAAGATGCTATCTCATCAGTCGATACAGGAGAGTATTGTCCTCCGGCGTGGATCCCAATTTCAGATGACCTGTCCAAGACGCCCGTCATTAGCCTTCAACTTATCATCAATCATCTTGACAACAACTGCTGGGATGACGTTGTCGCGCTCGTTTTATTGATGTGTTTTTCTGACGCAGAGTAGGGTGTTTAAAGGAGGTCACGTCGTTTAGCCGAGCGCTAATTGCTGTGTTTTTGTCGATCTGGTTCACTTTAGAAAACATGTGCATTGACGAGAGCTCAGCGTGATGGTCAGCCTCGTCGTGAGTGATTTAGCTGACTTTTTAGAGCCAGATTTCCATTGAAGGAAAGGGCACGCAGCAATTTAAAGCTAAAGTTGTACCTCCCAAGTCCTATGCTACTACCAGAAGCAGTCTTTTCCTACAGCAATATTGAAATGAACTATGAAATAAGGTCGATCAAATTTACATCTATACCATGACTCAAAATGCTAATATTTTGAAAATCAATGGGGTTTAATTTAATTATTTTATTTTGTTTGTTTTTGTTTTGTTATTGTTATTACACCTAGAGCTGTCAGTCTGAACCATGAACTATAGTATTTAAGGAATTTGGTTAGGCGTTATCGGATTTTCGAATCTCCTTTTCATAATGCAATTATATACGCCCAAGCCACTTCATGAGTTTAATTTATTCATTCAAACGGCCGTAAACTTTCTGTCATCATTAAAACCAATGTGTAGCATCGGATATTTATCAAAGACCGCTATCCACTTTATGTGACCCAACGTAATAGGACTACATGAAATAACAAAGCTGTGAAAAGTTTTAGCTCAATTGGCCATTGGAGTCACGAGAAGCTAGTGTCAAACACCCTTGTTTTCACTGTTTCAGAACACCGAGTTTTGGTCTCGTGAGATCAAAACTACTTATTTGAATAGGACTACTCATTTCTTAAAACTACATCATTTCAGGCAAAAATATTTCGAGGGAAGTTTTCCATCATGACCATCTTTATACCGTGTAAGTTTCTGTGTAAATCTGTGAACATTTTCTGGTTTTTGATCTTCCCAATAGTGTAATTGGCCTTTAATTCAATAATTGATAAAAACAACTTATGCATCAAGCTTAGGTTCAAGGATTAAGCAGATTGAAATTCGTTTCTGAACCCCATATTGCTAAATCACCTCAAGAAATGCGAGACATATTTATACAAATTTGCAAGTCATAAATGTCAATCGTGTTAAAGTGATCATTGTCCGAGATCAGCTTTATATAACTTTGTGTGTTGATCGATTTCAGCGTGGAGAAAACCGTCTCGGTTGAAACGCGTGGTTGGTCATTCAGAACGCTGCGGGTCCCCATTACCTGTCAAAAACTAATTATTTAATTTGAATTAATGGCAAGTTTGTCAGACAAATGTTACTACTGCGTTTGGGGATTGTTAGGTATTCGTCGCCGTTAGATACATTTGCAGCATTCATGAAACCAAGTGAAGAGGGCACCTCCCTCGATGCAAACGCTTCACATTTTGAATTCCGAATCTCCCTTAATTCGGAAAATATCCACGATTTTCGGCACAACTTTCTGCCCCACAAAATTCCAAAAAAAGTCACCGTTACACCCCCTGAAAACACCGCAATGTCAGTTGTCAGATTTGTTGATATGAGAAAAAGTGTTTTGCAGATTCATCAAAATGGTTCCAGAAGGTTTTGTTTTTACTTTTACTTTGTTATAAGTGAATCAAAATATAAAAAGTGTTTCAGAATACATTTGAATCCCTAATTAATTTATGATTCCATGGTCACAGAGTAACGACTAATGCAGTTTCAGATTATTAATATTATTTTAAAAATGTCCATTTATTTTTCATGATGAACTTAAAAAATAGCCTGTTCGCGCATAACAAGCTTTAAATTCTCTCGAAATTGGTTTGAATTTTTAACATTTATTTTTCTTGTTTACATACAGTCCCTTTAAGCATTTAACTATTTTGGATGTTAGGTCACGTTCGTCCAGCAACCGGATTCCAGGAAAGATTGTTGATGTTGTTTTCACCGCTTTGCCTCCTATACTTTCTTCACGGCGCGTGGCACGTGCGTGGCACCCGCCGCGGCGGGTGCCATACCAACCTAGACGTGGTAGGAAATAATTGTTATTCTACGGAAGCTCCAAGCATGGAGTTTTGCTTTCCTTGTTCGAAATCACACAATATAATTATATAGGACATGGCATTATGACGCTCAGAATGTATTCAATGCTAGGGTTCATTGTCACGAGCGGCCGAAATGGTGTGTTTAAGTGTTGGGTTGCGCCCTCTACCTGTAAACCATGGTCAAATAATTTGGACGTGTCCCCTTTATGTTTCGTCTTAATTTATATCCACACTGGTACCCCCCGCGATGTTTGAACTTGAAGTAAATAGCTGGATCCCCATCTTCAGCAGGTGTAACTACCAAGCTGTAGAAGTCTTGATGTGTATTTTCATCCGTAAAATAATCAACGGGTTAAAATCCGAAATCACGCACCCCATCCAAAGACCCGTGTCGACACTCAGCGGTCACGTGCTCGCGCAAGCGCAACGGTATCAATAGTTATTAGTTGCACGGTGATGTGCAGGTATGATGACGTTCCGTGATCCGTGACTAAAATGCTCTTTATTGATAATGTGTGCCAGTAGTCACAATGACATTCTACACGAAGAGAGTGACATCCAGGGTTGCTGGATTATTCAGAGCATGTTGTGACCGAGCAGCGGCCAGACGGTAAGCCGTGAAACGACGCGGTGCGGCCCATCAGCTGGACTCCACTAAAGTGGTGTCGTCAACTACGGACTATCCATTACGCTCTGATCAGGTGGGGGAGTCTGGTGCCGTGTCAGACACGGCGAGTGTTTGTACAACCATAGAGCAAGGGTCCTTGCTCTATGGTACAACTGACAAGAAAAAGGCAACAAATTACACCTGATTTCTTTGCAGAAGTGTGTGTATCATTGGGTGTCGTGAGCCTTCCATGCTGTATAAAACTCAACTAAAGTGTGCTCTTGATGGAAACACCGATTACCACAGAAGAAATCTGTAGACTAAGTTGCCTGGACAATCGATTCGGTTACGTAGGGCATTTTGAGTAAAGCAGTACGGAAACTGGGCAAACACCCCGGTGACATTCTTCTGGACACCGTGGAGGTAACTCTGGTGTGTGATTCTTAAATCAGTTGCGGTGATTGGCGCATAGTGAACTCATTTAAAGTGACTTGATTTAGAGTCAGAGACCACGAAGGAAGTAAAGTTTTAAAAAGGTAAGACATTATTATTTTTATGTACGGTGTATTATTTTTTGATTATTTTGTGTCAGTGAAGAAAAATAAAAACTTGTTTTATACCATTTCTTAGATTCAAATGCATAAACCAACAAATTATAGATACTTCAAAAATGATAGAAAACCAATATACGTTTATAAAAATTTTAAATTTGGTTTGACCAAAGCTTTCCCCGATGTGATGATTGATTGCACATAATTGTTTCCTTTCAATGAACAGCTCAGGAGTTTGTTTGTTTTTCTGCGTTGGGTTTAAGTTTCGTCAGAAAGTTGTGTGCGTGGGTGGGGGAACCTGAAGATATTTTCCTGAATTATTTTGTTGGAAGCTCGTGCACAAAGGGCCAACACTGTCATTGGAAAATGATCTGGGAATAATTCTACGGAATTGGTTTGGGTTAAAACGAAACTAATTATACAGAGCCCCAAAACAAACATTAACCAGCCAAAAATCACACAGTGAAGCCACCTCGGTAAGGTTGGGCAGATTTTCCCATCCGCTTTGTATGGTGGCTTTAAAGGGACATCGCACACTATATATTGATGCCAATATTGCCGTCAATATTCACGATCTTGCCGTTGTCGCAAATATTGACGGCAATATTGCCGTCAAACTTCACGAGGTGTGCCCTAAGTCGCAAATATTGACGTCAAAATTGCTGTCAATATGCACGACGTCACAATATTCTCAAGTCACAGATATTGACGGCAATATTGTCGTCTATCACGACTTAGGGCCCAAGTCCCAAGTCATGCGTAAATAGTTTAGTTTTTTAGCAGCTTAGGTAGGCAATCACGCAATATTAGTCTGGCACCTACCGCACAAATTTTATGGACACCCCTAGTTGCTGGGGGGAAATTCACGCATGAGTGGGTTTATAACTAACAGTCGTGAATGTATTCACCAATTTGAGGGCACTATTGCCGTCAGTGTTTGCGACTTGGGGCCCTAAGTCGTGAAAATTGACGGCAGTATTGCCGTCAATATTTGCGACTTGGGTACAAGTCGTGAATGTTTACTAGCCTTGAGTCGTGAATATTGATGGCAATATTGCCGTCAATATTTGCAACTTGGGGTATAAGTCGTGAAAATTGACGCCAATATTGCCGTCAATATTTGCGACTAAGACGGGTCCATGTCGTTAATATCGACGGCAATATTGGCGTCAATATGTGACGTCCCTTTAAAGCCACCATACATAGCTTTATGTCTGTCAACATGGTTAACAAAACTATATTGGCCACAAGTGACAAAGCCACTGAAAATAATTCATCGACAATCCTAGGTGGGACAACGGGAAATGCTGTTATTACATCCCCCCGCCCTCTTCCCTAGGAATGCAAATCTTATTATTTTTTAAAAGTTTCAAAACGCCTACCCAAATACTTATTAGCTTAAGTATTGGCTTTTTAGCCTTCTTATTTATTATTGGTGTTTATATATACTTGTCAAGTTTACTGTCAAACAAGAAATTATTGACCCGACTCTTGTGGAATTAAAACGGGGTATTGTATTTCAAAAATGACTTGGCATGCAAAGTCCAAACTTCGATGTGTTGTTGCCAAGGAAGTTGAGCGCAATGCGAAGCCCAACATTGTGGTGTTTGAATTAGAATTTATTTAAGAATCGATTCAATTCAACGAAGCTCTGACGGGTTGACCTAACAGCAAACCTTACGTTCTACAGGTGTGATTACATTACAGTGTTTGCAGCTGTAACCTTTGCTAAAAGACGGTTCGTTTTGCCAATACAGTTTTTAAAGTATACTCTTGTAAAACCTGAAAATACATCGTTGGTTTTGAAAGAGGAAGTTTATTTCACATCCTGTAAGCATAATAGTTTTGTTTGAATGGGACGACCCGTTCATCACGTTGTGCAACGGCCTATTCCCATGCTATAAATAAATTATCTGAAACAAACTCTTGTTTTATGAAAGGTGTTGTTGTTTCTTGTCGTCCATAGAAATCGAAACTGCTTTTCATGCGTGTGAGCGTAGCGAAGGAGCATGATATATAGGTTTCAACACGCAACACAACCAACCTTTGACATATTTTGCATCGTCTTTGGTGGTGACGTTTTAGGCCTGTGTTCGTCTCCGAACATCATAATCAGCAGCCCCATATGCATTTTCTACAACGATTTACGCAAAAACTAACCAAGCGAGGTGGTTGTAACATATGTGTTGTGTAGACACTAAATCTTCTTAGTAATGGCCTCTGTTTTAAGAAATTTGCCCAACCGTAAAACCCCAAGTTTTTTAGGTTAAATTGCACGAATGCCAGAAGTAAGCGAAACGTATGCGCGTACTACCGGTACCAATGCGTGCGGGTATGACGGAGTGATTTACCAACCATTGATCTCCATTAATACAGTATTAATGGAGATCAATGTTACCAACAGAATAGGAGACTTTAGCGGGCATCCCAGTATTAAAGCGGGTCCTTTTCTATTATGAGACCAATAGAAAAGGACCGCTTACTGGGGCGCCCGCTAGCGTCTCAAAAGTCTCACATTGAAAGTTCCAGGTGAGCGTGGCACAGTCGCCGCGCGTGACGTGCGTGCAAGGGGTCAATCCAGTATAGACCCATTCACTTTCTGTTTAGTTGCAACTATTTAATAAGTATGTTCTACATCGTCATGACATGTTGACCTGTCAGGGAAATTGTGTAAATTGTTGAGGAAGACACTTACTTTGCATTACAAAGTGAAACAGACGACGGTTTTTCATGTCTTTATGTACAAAACCTTGTGCAGCCAGCATCGCAGCAATGATGGCACCGCGCGCGCGTACGGACTGAAATGGATCGGTCTATTGCGAGTTGCGACTGGTCATTGACTTCCCAATGTCTGGGGGTATAACCAACCATAAATTAAACTTGCATATGATAAATTATTGTGGATGTTTGACAGAAAGAAAATAATCCAGTTGACAACCAGCTGCCGAAGCATAACAAGAGTAATGAATTTAATGACAAAGCTTAACGTTGAGACCGAAACATCCTTGTTGATTGAAACGAATTGAATCTCTGAAAAGAGATCATTGTTGCCGAGACGCATAAAGTTTCTAAACTGAGCATTACAAATCGGTGGGGATTTACACAATTTCCACCCCGGTTTGCTTTTATTGTCTACAAAGTGAAAGAAACAAATTTATGTTCGCACTTGTTGGAAAGCATAATGTGTTGTGGGAAATGTCTGGCTTTTAGAAATCTGTTTCAATTCTAAATGTCATAAAACTGACGTTGTGATAATAAATAAGTGCTCGTTACAGTGGCTGTTTCCAACTGTACTTTATTTGACTGTTTCGTTCTAATTAAGCCCCACCCCTGAACTTATTGACCAATCACAGCATTGGCTATATCGCCACTGTACACGTGAGCAGCACAATGTGCGTCTCTTCAATGTCACACTGCACGACATGAACGCGCGCGCTATAAGTACGCGCGCGCATGTTTACATTTTCCATTGGGATTTTTATCGTGTCGGACTTTTGTCGGACTCTCGGTGGCGTACCCAAGGCTGTGATTGGTCAACACGTACGGGGGCAAGCTTAATGGATCGGTCTATTGACACAGTTATGGGAAAAGTCTACATTTACTATGCCATCATTTCGGTTAGGTTACAACTAAAACGTTTCTGCTCAATCAAACTTGAATGGTGTGTGACAAGAAATAAATGAAACATTATTTAGACCGAGGAGCTTTTAAATAAAACACGGTAATGGACACAACTTGCCGCCCGCTGAAATGACTCCACCGACTTGTCCGCCAAGGTGTTGTCATGTATAGACTGGATTCGGTTTTGACTCGATCCTGCATGTTTTGCAAAAACGCGGTTAGCTTTGACACTATTTTTGGTTGCTTTATAATTAATTGCAAACTGATCAGACACTTTTTGACATTTTGAGGAGAACATCTTCTTTCCTCCGTAGAAAAAAAACCATTTTGATAGTGAATTAAAATGCGCAATGTTTGTTTTGTGCAACCGTTTACATTCAGTTTAGCTGAAAAAGGACAGATTGTAAAAAAAAAAAAAACACCCAAAGTACAAAAAACGTTTTAGCGTTTTCGAGACGACGGTATTTTCTTGCCGCAGACTTCTACACCCACACGTTTCATGAAGTGGCATGGTTCAAATTGATAAAGCCTTGACCTATGAGACTTAATTTCTAAAGCACATGGTATAATCTGCACCATTAATTCAGTTGCAAACAACCTAATTACGAGATCATTTTTATCAAAGCAAAAAAAAAATAAAAATAATAATAACAATAACAAAATTTAATAAATACTAAATAAGAACATAAATAAATGAGCAAATAAATACAGAATATGATTAGTTGTAGTCCGAAAACTCATTCACAGACCCGTATCAATCATTAATAGAAAAATATTTCCGCTTGGACACTGTCAAATTCGAAAAAAGGCTAACCCCACAAATCATTGCCTGCCTGATCTCGTTTGCCGTATTCGAAATAAGACTGATATTAACGCGTACAAAATCTCTCGATAAAGCATTAGCCGTTTTTTCCTTACTTTCACTGAAACGTGACCGTTTTAATGTGATGAAATTTACACAGGTTGGTTGTATGGTGCGTTTATTAAAAACAAGAGGACTGGAATAAATGTTCTCCCTTAATAAACTAATGATATACTTTCTCAGAATTAACTTTGGCTGTTCATCTGTATACACAGACCCAGTATGCACATCTCTGTTGCATGTAAAGTGAGTCAATAATTCAGTGACAATATCTTGACAACATTCTATACACAAAGGGGGGAATGTCTCCTCATTTATTCTTAATAGTTCCCAAAAGGCCGTTCGTGCTAGTCTTGTCTCGAGCCTTTAGCTTTACCCATTATACAGAAACCAATATTATTGCCAAGCTAATGCAAGTAGATCGATTGGTTTTGGGATCGTGTTTCGTGTAACCTTAAAAACGCAATCACTGCAAATACTTCCCTTTACTTACTCCTCCTTTTTAACGTAGATTGTCCTGGGATACTGTTACCTCTTAATTGGATATCTCACTGGTAACAGTGAGAGACATACCAGTCAAAAGTTTAAGAACACATTTTATTGGTGCGTTCCCATAGAACAATGAATCTTCGCCTCGTGCAAATGAACTCCCAAATCAATCATATTTTATAATCAATGCAATAGAGCTAACTTTTCAGACGTAGTGGTCAATTTAGGTACAGTAGTGTTTTTTCGTATGGTTTACAATTATTATGTCGACAAATAAACCAAGACGCCGTCCTTAGTGAATATTGTTTACTTCTTCTTCAAATAAGCGCCACCTTTGTTTTCTTACGCAGTAAAGTAGATTAATCTTTTCAAGGTGTTATTGATCAAACGATAAGAGGAGAAAGGGGGGGGGGCGACAAAGAAAAAAACGCACAGTTCCGTAAGAAGACGTTTACTGAATTTCAAGCGTAACCCCATTGCCCAATACCGGAATTGTCGTTGAAAGGTTGCCATGGAAACCTGCACACCCCACCGGACAACAAGCACAGATGGATGGTTGTTGACAGTAGACCCTTTTACGCCGATTTAGTCTCTCGGTAATGCAGGAATTAAGGTCTGTTTTTCAATTATATCCTGAAAAAGGGTGAATCGATAATGCCCGGATCATATTACATACCAATGAAAACCACTTTGCTCTCTACAAAACCGGCCACATTGATGATGTGTTGTTTATTATACGAATTACACTTATTAAAAATGTAGATATTTATGCAAAATTAATACTTTTCCACGAATTAATATTAATGTATTTTTGGGCAAGGAATGCAGATATTAATGACGTAACTGTGTCATTATATTACTCTGGATATGACGTTATACTTTACTTTGTTCATGCATTGCGCCAGATGAAAAAGAAAGGAAAAAAAAAACAGTTTTTTTTTGTCAACTTATTATTATGACGTATTAGTGGAGTCCATTTTACTGACATTGCGGTAAACCGTACCATTGTCCAATTCCAAGCTCGCAATTTGCTTAATTGTGCGTGCCTAAATTCTACATTGTAGCTAATACTGCTGGACTGAATGATGGAAGACACCACAATGGCAAATTACTGGAATAATGAAATGTGTCAACTCACCATTAGAATGATGCATGTTAGCACAGGGTGTACAATGGGTAGGCCTGTATTGCGCACCGTTGACCAGGGAACCGTAAAAGAGAAACGTGAGGTGTCGAATACGCGGCATAGGGCTATAATAGTGATGAGGTTAAACTATTGCCTAGACCTCGGGACCTAGACTATAAAGGGTTCATAATTTCCAACTCTGAAATGTTTTATCTGAAGGAAAAAAAAAATCTCATATACCCGATCTGTTTTGCAACATTCCAAGGGAAATAAATAATTTCAATAGACCTTGTGCATTGACGTAATCCAGCCGCCATCTTAGAGGTAAATCGGTGCAAACCAACATTACTCTGAAATCTCAACCGTTACACCGTGTTGGTCCGAGATGGAAGTTTCACTTTGTACATCAAAAGTGTTTTGCACAGGTATCATTATTTACACATTTGAAAGATTCAATTCCATATGAATGCATTTGCCTATAATGGCTATCCAAAATTGATAAACGTTTGCAGATTTCTGTAAAAATTATGTCAGATAGAAAAATATCACCTCATTAATGTCAGTTCATAGGATGGTACAAAACAGTTCTTGATTAGAGATTCGTCTGAGTTGCAAATGTTGACTAGTATAATAAGTTTTTAATTGTTTGTCTGTTCGCCATTGAAAGTCTAGAATGAAATGACCTTGAGGACCATCAGAGAGATTTAGTAATAAAAGTGCGTTCCTAATCAACCGGAAGGAAAAGTCAAAGTCTAGTAAAATGATGACGCATTACTGCGTAATCCTAGATTAATTCAGTGGTGTGGGATCCCTGGATTTTTACTGGGTAGAATAATTTGATACTATTTGGAACGTGTTGATAATTTTGAAATTCTAAAATTGTTGGGGAGGGAGGATAAAGTGCGCCATCAACGTCAATACACGTTTCTCTCGGGAATACATGCCATCACCTCGTAGACTGGTTCCCGGTCCCTACTTCGTTCTCGTTCTGACTGTATATAGGGACCGGTAGCGGGTAATGAAAATTAGTATATATCTGGCAGATTTCTGTCAGGTATATGCAAATTAGATCTAGCATAATATATATCTACGTTATCCCATAATGCAATGCGGACACTCAGAATATCCCACCGTGCATACCAACGTTCTCTTAAAACAGAAAATCATTACTGCGCCCGCGCAAGCGAGGGCCAATCGAAAGCTACATATCGGTAGTAACTACCGGCCCCCTACAGTCAGAGCGAGAACGATGTAGGGACCGGGAACCAGTCTAATCACCTCGGTGTATTAACTAGGTCTTTACGATTTAACACAAAAAAAACTTGTATAGTTTGAATGCTACTAAGTCTAAGCAGATGTTTTTGATTTAATAATGAACTTAAAACTTCAGCGATTTGTTTCTCTGCAAACCTTTTAAAAGTACTTTATTTGTCAACTCTCCCTCTTGGTAGGACTAAGTCCATTGTATTCCGAATTAACATTGACAGCAGGCCTACGGTCGTTACTGTCGGACGCTCGTTAATTAAGGACCGATACCAGCCCGGGTCAGACAGAGCCTTAATGGATGGGCTGACAATGGCCCAAACAGTCACTAACTATTTGGTCTCGGCCATCACTAATTATAAAGCTTTAGTATCATATTGTTTTCAAGACGACAAGCTTGAAAACAACTTAATGAGATTTGTGGCGGTCATTATTCTTCACGCATGTTGGACGTTTCATCTTCATAACTTGCTAATCAATCACAGTATTGTCCGTCTGAATCTTAAGTGACGTAGGTCTTGTTTTTTCCTTGAGACAAAATCGGTGCGCTGGGAGGGGGGGGGGTAAACACGATGACACACTTGTTACAGGACGAAACAATCAGCCCCAATCCGGTCCGGCTGTGCAATGGTCCGCCATAGATGAAGGAGGTATCAAAAAAGAAGATGGAGCGACCTTATAGTGCCAATTAAGAACTCTGTCACTTTACGGAAATCTGACTGGGAGGGCACGTAGATAAACAACAGAGCCGGTTTGCTGTTTTGAATGGTATCAATATTGGCGCAATTGGCGTGGTTCCGGGGCAGAACGTGCCCCGATGGGTGATGGGGTGGCATTGGTACCGTACCTGGCAGTTTAATTGAAGGGTATTTTAGGGTCAGGTTGAGTGCGTTTGTTAGCTACAGAAAGAGGAAGCTGGACCTTTGGCTATGGGCCTCACAGTAAGCAGGTCGTAACCAAGAATTATTTTGATATGATGTTAGAATTAAATAATGACTAATGACGTATCCTGCACCTTCTTTTCTTCAATCACCGTCAAGGTTTTAGTCTAATCGAGTGTTCTGACTGACTGTATAATTACAACCTTCAAGATACTGACCTTGTTCGTCCCCCATGGGACGTGGGATTACCGCGGATTATTATTTACACTAAGGACGGCTACTTGATGACAAATTGAGAAATTCAGTTTACGGTCAAATTGTGCATCTCACTCCCCGTAAATGAGCGAGGCCAACAAAAAAACGCTTTGAGTTGCACAAGCGCGTCGGTGAAGAACAAGAAACGCAAGTTTGTTGGGGTTAACTGTAATCAAGCGCGGGTGTTGAAGGTTCCGTGCGGTAACAACAAACCCTAGCCTCGCAAGCACGGTCTGTTAATTTACATTCGAACCGAATTGCCTTTCTTAGCAAAATAACTGAAACTATCGTCAAACCTGACCTACATAAATTTGATTTAATATTATCAGTTCCTATCCATATGTGGCCGCGTAACGGTGGTAAGGTACATAGTTTCTAACATGTAGTTCATTTTCAAAAAAGTAGGGAAACTAATTTGACCTTTTTTTAATGATCACACCTTCAAAAAGTAGAAAATATGTAAGATTAAATATAGGAGACAATAACTTCTATCATAATTTCACTAAACTGATAAAAAAAAAGTGATGGGGTTCAACCCTGGCTTGTCCCTGCCGGGTAGATTGAAGATGAAACATATGATGAAAGTTGGTTAGTACTTGTTTTAATAGCTATGACAGTTAAAGTTAGATGAAGTGGCCACGTAGAAAAGTTTTAGTTGTTAATCAGTCTTCTGTTACTCGCATTAAAACATGTAATCAATATTCTTTTCAATTTTTGAGTGAACAAAGAAAAAATGACTGAAGCGGGACTTGAACCTACAACCTGGCTCAACTGAGATATCCAGTCCTATCCAGCCCTGGCCATGCAGGCTGTCTCCCTATTTTGTCAATTTCTTTGTTCAGGGGTGCCAGTCAGAAGCCATGGCAACCTGAAACTGTCGTATAACCAGATAACCACAGACATGTTTACGATGCAACCATAAAACTGTAATTATTTAGACAGACAAATCAGGTAAGAGTATTGTCATCTTTGTAGTTTTTAGAGTTTATTGTTTATTAAGTAGGCCTAGTTGTTTGTTTAACGTACATTCTGAAAGTCTTGTAATATCTTTTCAATGAGTTTTCTGGTCTCACTGTCTTCTGAGTTTGTTTGTTTGTTTGTTGGGTTGTTGGGTTGTTTGTTTATTTGTTTGTTTTTTACTTGTCATGTTCTAGCTGTGTCTGACCCAGGGAAAGTATAAAAGCAATGTTGCTTCACCTTTTCCTGCACTTTGGTCTTGTTAAATCTGCTTCCAAGTTGTACCGGTAGTGTTGACTTGGTGTTATATCATGTAATGATAATGACCATGGAATGAAAATGTCCATTGATTTATTAACAATGACATTCTAAATAATTATCCATGACATTCTAACAATTCTTTCTTTGAAGAAAACAAAATACAATCGTATCGGGGCAAAAACAACATTGCTGTATGACCTTTTCTGTTTCTTATTAAGAATAACTAATAGCTACTTTTAATATTTTGTATTGTGATGTAAAACACTGAAAAACTAATATTCTGTCCATGCATGCAGCTGCCTTCGATTCACGGGAACATTGTTACCATCAGCTTTGTTTGTTGAACACTGTAAGTCGATATGGTTGTATAAATTCCTATGACGACCAGTTAGCCCATTATTTGGAGTGGTATTATAGCCCAATTGGTTGGGCGAATTCATTATTGGAAATGGTCTTTTTATTATACTGGGAAAGCCACACGGGAGGAACAGATGATTGTGTTTGAAAACTCACTTCGATCAATAAAACTCATCTCGCGAGCGATACAAGAGGAAATTGTTGGCCACATTTACGTGAACGTCTTATTAATGTGGTTGGCATTAACAGCCCGTAATATTTCCCCAGTGTGCGTGTCGTCAGTTTTTTTTTTTTTTTTTTTTTTTTTTAGGCCCGTCTGGGTTTGCAGAAATTAGTCCTGGTTGATTAATATCAAAAGCAGGTGGTCTTGAGTTCAGGCTTGACCATGAACGCGTTTTCTGTTTGCATTCACAAATCTGTAAAACAGCAAGCTGCAGTATTAACACAGTTCACCTGACGTCATCTTCACAATAATCTTGGTTGCGCCATTTTGGTGGTCAATGTCACTGAGTTATTCAGTGAAGTGCGCATTTTAGGAGACGCGGCGTTTACCCGTAAACCTTTTTAACCACCAAAATGGTGAGCGTGGCACAGTCTGCGCGTGTGACGTGCGTGCAAGGGGTCAATAAGAAACAAGGTGCACCACAATTCGGAGTCGACGCAGTACTGGGTCACTTTGACGCAGATTCCGGGGGTCAGGCACTCCGGGCCTTGGAATCTGGGTCAATTCTGAACAGGGTTTTTTAAAGGTGGGTGTAAGGTGGAAGTATTTGTCGCAAGTGCATTAGTCAAATCGCAAATGTGAACATGTGGTTTTGCTTCACCAATTAACAATTTGACATTGAAAGATGTTAAAATTATTGGTCATTGACGCCTAGGTAAAGACGTTACTGGCGTCACTAACATACTTGGTTATGAGTTATTTGTGTCTTGAGGAAGTTGGTTGGCTTAATTTGCACAAATGAGATAGAATAATGATCGATTAAGTGCAGAAGAGTATAAGCGGCCGGATGGTAAACACAAGTCAATAAAAGCGATCGGTGACAATGGTCAGTAATAATAACACAGTTTCGCTCTCATTGATGTAATCATAACGAGACTTCGAGAAAAAATAAACTTGTTGTATGGTGTGAGAATCGGTATCCATAGACTTTATTTTATGGTGCAGCCATCTTGTTTTTCTTCCATTCAAACCCATGTAACCCAACTGAGGCTGAGAGTTAAAAATAGTCTGGTCCCTTTTTATAAACTGAGAATTAAAACCGTCAGTGTCATTGTGTAATACAGGGAATCTGACAAAGATGGCTGCAGTGTGATCAATATCTATAGTGTTGTTGTAGAAGGTTATTATAGCATAACGGAACATAGCGTTCATTTGCTTTGTCACGCGTAAAAGACGTGACTATAACATTGCCGTAAAACCCTGGTTTTGGGGGGAAAATGACAGACGGCAGAACGCAGCAATTTAATTTCATGGATCACTCAGTATTTGAAAGATCTTCACATTCTCGTTCGTCATACAAGTTGTTTGCTTTTTATCAAAATTGGAACTGATTGCCTTGTTGTGTTGAAAAATAGGCTGTTACCGAAGTCTATGGGATTCAGCCCCAAAACACATAATGTGAACTTGCAAAACCTATCGTGCCGTATTCGTGTGTTATATAGTGCATTTGTCTGGATCAAATGGCTTTTGGAAACTGAATAGATTCTCCTTCCATTCATCCATAGTATAACACATGATTGGATAAACAACAAGTTGCCATAAACAGACAAACAAAATCTTTCCAACGGAAAAAAACTCTGTTCCGTGGCATGCCTTTAATAACGTGTGTATGGAAGTTCAATGAATGATGTGTATATATAGTACTTTTTTAACGCATCGATTTTTGAGCGCTCGATTTTTGTTTCCGTTCCATCTTGTTTTTCTATCAGTTCAATCAATGAATACCAAACTGAGGCCAGAAGTGCAAAAATAGCTTGGTTCCTTTTTTTGGCCTAATAAGAATCAACA
This sequence comes from Marthasterias glacialis, assembly GCA_911728455.2. Lineage (NCBI taxonomy): Eukaryota > Metazoa > Echinodermata > Asteroidea > Forcipulatida > Asteriidae > Marthasterias > Marthasterias glacialis. Next base: position 26,030,714 of record OU452225.1, read on the forward strand.
TCATTGTTGCCATTATACACGGGGAACAAGAGCAAGAAGATGGCGTCATGATAAATATCCATAGAGGGATATGGACACATGTAAAGTGTTATGCGCAGCTGCTATTCCATTCTTCACAGACGCTCTGGCGCGTCGATTGACTCCCTACTTCATCGTTGATATAACCCTAAGGCCTGATCTATTTTCGATTCCGTAAATTACGTATCTGGAACCTCTATTTTGCCGAGTATCCCTAATACACAGCTTTAAATGGGCATTTTCATTGGTATACACATTCAACACACGCACCCAATTAAAATGCACGGAACGCATGTTGATTGGTTTAATGCACCCTCACGTACCCACTCCACGAATTCATTAAACAAAAGGGTTTTAATTGGCCGAAGCCTTTCATTTTGACTTTTAGCTTGATCCACTCGCCTCTGTCAAAATTTGTCAGCATGAGCAATAATAACTGGGACTTCATAATGAAGGCTCCATGTTCGTGAGTAGGATATAGAAATTGCTACATGAAATTGATATTTGAGTTTTGTCATGTGTGTCATGGAGTGGCATATTTTGGAGTGATCCGTCAGACTAGAAACGGCGGGATTCTATAGATCATTAAGCGCTGTCCTGGATCGTACGTGCCAATATCACCCAAAGTTAAGTAACGGAAATCAAACTAGCAGGCGCCGCTTCTCCAGTGCATATATTTTATACCTCTATTTGTAATGAAAAAAATATATTGGTGAAGTTTTCCCGATATCCAGGGACACAATTTTAGCGACTATTCAGCAAATAATCTGCTCTGTCGACCTATAAAAAAGTTCATGTCTTAAAAATAAGACCGTTTTGGTGCCCTATTTGTAAAGTACATTAAACTTTTACTTCCATTTTCACAATGGCGGGCGATCTTCTGTGCGATTAATAGGTTTATTCATGTACAGCGGTGTGATTAAATCGGATGAGTCGCTCCGCCACGTTCCACTCTCCTTCCCTGAGGGAGTCCGGAGTATAAGACATTGCCGTATCTAGTGCGATTTCTTTAATATCATCCAGGCTTTTTGGCAATGGCATGGGAAAAGACGGATCAAAGTAAATATAGCTACTGGAGCTTCTTATACGATGTACAAGTCCCCATAGACGTACATCGGTCAACATAGCTAAAACGGCTCCATGGTTAATGAATTAAAATACTGGCCTTTTATTAGTCTTAGACAACGTTTCAGGAAATGCTGTGTCACGTAATGACCGCTTGTAGGTTCAATTTCAGTTTTTTTTTAAATGATTAAACAAGATTGTTAATAAAGATATTTGTGTTTACACGACAGTGCCGGTATGGTGTATTGTGACAGGGCAAGCAGTTATACAAGACGATGTCAGGGCCAAGTGGGATAAAACTAAACAAAAATATGCATGGCCTAATTTATACCTCTGGCCAACTCGGCATTGACGGGTCATTACACTGTAACAAACGTTTAGCAAAATGTTTTGGGGTAAAGTCATTTCTCTAGAATATTGGTCAGTACTTACCACAACTGTGCACTGAAGACTGAGTTATACAATGTTGGGTAACGGTAGACTAACTTCTTGTAATCTGTTGATAATTTGACATGTCCAGTGTTGGGGAACTTATCAAACATGCTTGCACATGTTTTATTTTTTATTTCAATTAATTTTTTGTTCTTGGATACTTATCAGGCACGTAGGAAGATGATTCTACCGGGGAGGGGGGGGGGGCAGAAAATGAAATCCATCCGTGGGGTTTCCAAGGCAAGCGAGCGCGAAGCGTGACACCTGTACTGCGTGGAGTCCGGGGCCCGCTTAAGGGCCCCGGGAAAATTTTGTAAGGCTTGATGCTATGTAGTGCATTATAAGCCTCACTGGAACACCTTTTGAGCAACCGATATTTTAAAATGTCAGCACCTTTCAAGGTTAAAGGGCCCGTGAAGTGCATTTTTTTAAAATACATTTTTTATCAAATATCCATGCTTAAGGACAGTTTAAAGAGAATTATAAATAATTTTTTATTAAAATTAAGATTTAATAATTTATACAATTTTCTTTTTTTCGAGGGGGCGGCCCACCATATTTTTAGGGGAGGCTTTTGGCCCCCTCCGACCCCTGGTTCCTACGAGCATGCTTATTTTAGGGTTAGAGTAAGCCCATAATCACTGTCGGTTTGGTCATTATGCACTTTACTTTGGTCATAGGTACTTCATTTCGGGTAAATTAGAGAAGTGTCTTGTGTAACTTTTTATTCACCTGATAAAAACTTGCGAGAAAAGCCTCACGTCATGATCACATCTGCTTCCGGCTTGTTACTGCGCAGATACTTTGCTGCCCATTTACGAGATAATTAATTTAAAAATATTGCAGTCGTTCATGTGAAATTAACCATAAACTTTTACCTTAATGAAGTCAGTCGGTCCTACTATTATTTTGAATCTCTATATCAACAATAGGAAGGGTATACTTTCCTGGTAGTATGTACGTCATCGCATACAGAAAATGAACAATCCCGTCTGCGTTGACATTTAAAGAACAAAAGAGGTCTACGACTGGCAAATAAGTTATTTGGCACAAATTGACATTGTCATCAATAATGAGCTCATGCAAGATGCCCACGACCGAGACTTGGGCTCGTTTCTCTTTTGATGTCCAGCCATGCGTTAATGATACCTCTTTCATCAACGCCATACTCATATAATATGGATAAATGTATGACATTTTAACTCCCGGATGCAGGAAACTTTATGTGATCCGAGCATCTGACGTTGACAGAAAGACCCAAGTTCCTGCTACAAGTCGGGTTTTCAATTCGTATCGGTTCATCACAAATTAATCCGGAGAAGTTCCGGAGAAGCACCCATCTGTGACGTTTTTTGTTTTTGTTTGGTGAAAATCTTTTAATACAAATTTCCCCCAATAAATCGAACAGGTTTATAATTGCATGGGGGAAAAAAATCAAGTCAAATTTCTCACACAACCTCATTGGCAGTCAGAAAAAAAAAACGTAGCGTAATGGGATTATTCTGATTATGAAGGCCGCACGGTGTGCACAATACTGTGCCTTGATTATCACTCGAGTCAACTTGTTGTATTTAACAGTGTTTTGCTTCCTGTGATCTCGATTTCCATGATGATTTTATTGTCTAACTGTGATCTCATATGCCCATAGCTCCAGCTGCTTTCTACTTTATATGGAAAGCAAATCTTCAGGTGGTTAATTTCCAGGGCGTAGCCGCGGGGGCCGGGGAGCGTGCCCCCAACAAATTTCCAGTGACCCCCAGGTGCCCTACATAAATGCCCCCGTGCCGCCCACTTGTGCCTCCCCCGTTACACCGCTGTTATTTTCTCATTTTCTCATCTCATTTTCTCTGTTTCACTAAACAACCCACTGTTATAGTCGGGCTTCCATTCATCCTGACCACAACATTAAGATATTTAGATTGGGTTGTCATAAGACCTAGATATTTCTGATCTTTACTTCCAATTTAAGAAAAGACTGACCTCATTTTATAATATGAACTTCTTACAGCGTCTTTATTTACCGTGTCAGATTCTGTAAAAACACCCATGCCAGTGCCATCTGCGCACTAAATGAACACGCTGAACAAACTTTTTCTTTCCTTTGACGTATAAGGCTCGTTATAAGATTCCATCGCCCACAGAGGTGAATATCTAAACCAATGATATAAAAATGGACTCTAAATTTTTCTTGCTGTTCATTCTTGGGGGAAAAACGCAAAGAATTCCGATCGTTGTGATGGCTGGCCCATCGCCTGCTTTTACCAGCAACGCGGGATACTTATACTCAAGTTTACCTTGAAAGACGGTCAACACTCCACCATGCATTTCCTCAACATGGACACTAGAAGTTTTAATTATTTTTTTCAACATTTTTAAAGAGTGAATCCAGTTCCATATAGCTTTCAATAACCACTCCTGCAGCTGTGAAATTTCATCCAATTCGCTGATCACGCTTTACTGAAAAGGACGCCCAAACGGTTGTTTTTCCCAGGTATTTTGTGGACGTCAATAACGTGCTTATTTTGGTTGTTGCAATCGAATTAAGCAAGGTATTTTTCTTTGTTTTTTTTGTTTTTTGTTTTTTGTTTTGACAATGTTTTAGACGGAACTGTTTCTCTCAGAAATGTTACCTGGTGTGGGTAGGCACACACACCGTTGTGGGGACTTTTATACAATAGAACAAAGGTCCCCACAACGTTTTTCTTTGTCAAACGGATAATTCAATAGAAAATGGAATAATAGAACAACAGGGAGTCCCCACAACTTGGTGTTGACTCTGAAAATTTATGGCAATAATAACTCACTTGGTAAGAAGTACAGCAGCTTTGGATAGTATAATGCATTTTGAGAAACGTTTCACTTCGAAGTACTGCAGTTATGGAAAAATACATCACTTTTTATCCCCCCCCCCAAAAAAAAAAAATAAAAAATTTGAATCTGAGAAGCGTTATGGCCGTAACGCTTCTCAGAATGTGTATTCCAATGACGGATACTTCTGCGTGAACACAACCGCTTCAGATTTTTGGTAATCTCTCAAAAACGCTGCCACCTTTTGAACTGAAATTGACACAGGTCAGTTTTTATGTGCAAATGAGCTGCCGGATCGAAACTGAATGTTTTCCCCAGGTACCATTATAATGCTGCCGCCATATTTAGTCTTGCAAGCTCCTGTGTGAAGTATAGCATTTTTGAAAGGTACCATACTATTATGCCCTTCCAGCCTCGGTATTGTTCACATTGAATTGAGTGGTAGGAAAAACAAGATGGCGGCACCATGAACAGTCCTGTATACTTAATACAACTTGAAGATGTAAAAGGCATACCTGTACGCACCAAGTATACGGCCCAATTCCATCAGGCTGCAGCGTTCAAATTTACTTAACAAATAGAACATGTTGCCTAGCAACAGATGTGTAACCAGCCGTGACAGGATTCCCCCTTATTTTTTAGCAAATGAAATTAATATTGTTGCTTAAATTGTTAATGCATTTGATCCAAGAGTAGTAGATTGAATTAAATTGAAATAGTATAGAGTGCACGTATATCGTATAGAGTGCACGAAAGAGTAATTATTTTTTATGATTGTCCAGACGGGTTGGTGTGCAAGGCACTTTTGATTAATCATTTGCATCAATACCAGGGCTCGATTTCACGAAGCACTCAGATTCATCTTAAGACGAGTTGTCAATATTACCATGGGGTTTTGTATTGTGACATCCCACTTTGCTTAGCACTTAAGATCAGTTAAGATCAATCTTAGCTCTTTGTGAAATCGTCCCCAGAAATATGTTTAAAGTCAAAAGTAAATACTCTTGTTTACAAACCCTTCAAGTATTTAAAGTAAAACAAATATTCAAGGTAAGCAACAATCTGAAGGCTGAAACTTTGATAAAAAACTATTTAACAGAGAGCTGAAGCGGGATGCCGCAAGCCGTTAAAGTCAGGCCATAGATGGGACTGGCTCCCTCGTGTGACGTTGCCCCACGTCATCACCATTTCATGAAGCTGTTTATACTGGTTCCAATTTCATAGAGCTGCTTCTGAGCAGACAATATTTCTGAACAATTTCCTGTGAAGCAAAAATGAGCAGGATACCAGTCACAGATGGCACATGTGATATGATATTTTGGCTGGTAACCTTATTCCGCTAAGCATAATTTTGTTGTGCTTAGCTACTTTTTGTACTTTTAAGCAGCTGTATGAAATTGGGCCAAATGTGCGTTGCTTATAATTGTAGCAGAAGCAAATTGTATTTTATTGTTGTTAAGAAAAAAATCGAAGAAGCATGTTTGTGTGCACACTATTGCGTCACTCATTTCTGCTTACTAGAAACCTGTTATATTGTGTTGTTTACGGTAAGCCGTGGTTATGAATTAGAAACCGTGTTACGGGCTGCTCCGTCCGTAAGCCGAAAACATATGCTTACGGCTTTATGAAATTGGCATATACTGAGGCTTCATTTAAAAGGAATTCGTGCGAGTGAATGATTTATTTACGTTTTTTTGACGCAGTTAATTAGCCAGGCGAGTTGTGGTGTGCAATATCACGAACGAAGGCAATTACGACCGCTTTGTTTGTTGTGTGGCTGATTTGACCATCAACTTCTGCCAAATACTGACTATAATCGTGAGCTTGTTTGTGATGTCACGGCCGCGGTCTATTAATATTTACTTAATTTAATGGACTCAAGCTTCTTTATTTGTGTTAATCTATGGCACTTTTGACTGCAAACGTCTCGCCATAGCGCTTTTTCTTTGATGATAAGAACGCACCAATCGAAACGTCCAAGCCGTAAGTGCCTATACGGCTCTTTCTTTGGTTCAACTCTTGAAATGTTTTTTTTTTTGTGGTACCTCAAAAGATTTTGTGCTTAACATGTTTTTGTTGGTTTAATTTTCTTCAGTTGATTCAGAACCGGTTCACCGTTGATATGACAGATCTGACGGTTGCCAACTTGTCTACAGACAGCATGGTGACTCTGGTGAATCAGAGCATCTCGCCGTGGGGGAATCAGTCCAACTTCAGTACCGACGCGTCTGACTCCTATGAGTTCGACTACGAAACTTACTACCGAGAACAACACATCTACTTTATAATGGAAGTCATCACTGTGGTTTTATACAGTATAACAATGCTAGTTGGGACCATTGGGAACGTCGTGGTGATTTATACTATTTGGAGGTGTCGACATCTTCACACGGTCATGTATACTCTTCTGGCGAGCTTATCGATTGCTGACCTCATCATGGTCTCCATTGTGATACCATGGCATTTGAAGTTGACTGTATATGTTGGACCGTGGCTGTGGGGGGAATTCCTGTGCAGGGCCCCGGGATATTTGCAACTGTTATCCGCCATCAGTTCGGTTTTTCATCTCACTGCAATCAGTATGGAGAGGTACGTAAAGTGGACCAATAATAGATCCTTGAGTAACACCTTAGTGTATCAATAACACTTTTGTTTATAACCAGGCCGAAGATATTATGCTTTATATTTGTAACATTCCAGTTCAGTTTTTCTGTATACATGTCGAGCTGGCCTACTTCCATCATAAGTGGCGTATTTCATAAGGATTTTGAAGTGCCGAAAATATCACATTAACCTAAGAGTATCGACATTATGGAGTGGTGAGGAGAATGAGGCTGGAAGACGTCCTAGTCACAGCTGTGCTATTTAATCGTAGAAAAAACGTCCTAAAAGTTAAGATGGCAATAAGGAAAATTGGTCTGCACCTGTAGAAACAATGATAAGGTATATGGAAAAAGTCATAGCCAATCCATCGACACTGACGTTTAGGCCCTGTCCAAATTAGTTGCTTCGGCAGCCAAGGGCCCTTGATCCGGATATAGTCTGGTTCCCAGACCCAAAAATCTCCGACTATTCTCTGTTGATAGTAGAGTCCGGTATCACCCGAATGTCACGTGACAAAAAAGGAGGAATTCCTCCTTTTTCCGAACATATTCGAAGTGTTCCGAACTCGTTGTCGTCAATATTCGGACAGTGTCGTTGATGGTCGGACATTTCCGGGCGTGTGTAGACCTTTATTTTGTTAATAAACAAACCACGCTGGGAACGTTCAATTTTGTTGACAGACGTTGTGACCAAATTCAAAAAATTGTGCAAAATATTCAAGGGAAAAAATCCCATTATTGTTGTAATGTTTCTAACAAATTCAATATTATTTTTGAATATTTGTGTAACATTTTTACAAACAGTGATTATCCCAGGCTTTTTTGGAAGTAAACAAAGCATGTCATCGGCGCTGCGTTTTTTATCCAATGACATCGAACACCGTTGGTGACAAGTTGGCCTAATGAATATTTTTTTGTATGTTGCGTCATGATCTATTTTTAATCGTGGATGTTGCCTGACCTGAGATTTTTTGACAAAGTCGTCAGGGAATCTTTCGTCAGGGAACCAGACTAGATCCGGACCCGGCATTACCTTCTTCCCAACTTGATATTTGATCCGGTTTCCCATTTACGCCCTCAGGTGTTATGCGGTTATGTTTCCTCTAAAGTCACGTACTAAACTGACCGTTGGGAACGCCTACAAGATCATAGCGGCTGTGTGGATTGGTGCAGCGATCGCCAGTCTGCCACACTTATTTAGCGGGGTAAGTGCAATTTCATATTCAAAATCGTTGTAACGGGTATACCTTTTTTAAGACAAAGTAAACATATTTGTATTTTAATTTGGACATTTACCATTATTCTTATACTGCCAGCCAAAAGTATCACTCTAATATTAAGTGGCGTAACCGGCGGGCGGGGGGGGGGGGGGGCAGGTAGGCTGGACCCGCCTATCAGAACCCTTGCCCCCTGCAACAAAAACAATAACAGTAGCAACAACAGTAGCAACAACAACAACAACAACGACAACGACAACGACAACGACAACGACAACGACAACGACAACGACAACGACAACGACAACGACAACGACAACGACAACAACAACGACAACAACAACAACAACAACAACAACGACAACAATCAACAACAGCAAAAAACAACAACAACAACAAACAACAGCAAAATAACAACAACAATGATAACAATAATAAAAATTAAAACAATCTTTGCCCCCGCCTCCCCCCCAATAAAAATGTAATGGTTACAGCACTGCTAATAATTATTGGGAATCAACCATCAGTAATGATGATGATAGTGTTGGAAACATATTGGCGTTATCGACCCATTTCACGTCGCGCAGCGCACTTAACGCGCCTTTCCTATTCGCCGTTTTGAGAGTCAATTAAGGGGCGCCAATGACTCCCAAAACTGGTGGAAATGGTAGACGGGTATTGTGCGCGCGCAGGTACGTTCCACGTCTTGCAAAAAGGTCAATACACTTAAGATTAAGGGTCAATTTCATAAAGCTGTTAAGCAGAGAATTCTGCTCAGCGAATTTCTTCGCTTAGCAAAAAATGAGTGGGGCACCGGTCGTAAAAATGTAAACTTTACACAGAATTTTGGCTGGTTACCTGTTTCTGCTAAGCAATATTTTGTGTGCTTAGCAAGTGTTTATGCTTACAGGGTTTATAGCATTGGGCTCAGATAAGTATACAAGCTCTGAACGTAGCTCGACTTATTGAATGTTATTTGTCTTCCAGGGGGTTGAATCCTTCGAATTTGATGGAATAACCTACGAAAGATGCCGGACAGTCTGGAAGAAGAAAGAGGAAAAACAAGCCTATGCTCTCTACCTCTTCTTCGTCTTGTTTGCCGTACCGTTTGTCCAAATCACTTGCTCCTATGCCTTCATCATACGAACATTATACACCCGCCGAACAGCAAGTGTAGGTGGGAAGAACGGCTCCATTGCTTTGAATCAATCCCGTAAATATCAAACTGGAAGTACACGAAATGGCAATGGATCCGTCGCCGTGCCCAGAACCAGCTCTGTGTATGTTGCTAATAACACTACGAAGTTGAACCGTAACTCTACCAGGAATAAAGAGGCAGAAATCAAACAGGTAATGTCGTCACGTGGTCTGCGATTTAAGAAGTACTGTCATTTTTGAAAGAAAAAAGGAAAATGGCTAAAAAAAAAATGAACTCATTTTGTCCGCCTCTTAGATTACTTAATTACTGACATCACGTGGTTGTTGGTCCTGTTTTTCTTTTAGATGACGGCAATGCTAGTAGTGGTCATCATACTTTTTGCAATTTGTTGGGGCCCCATTCTAACCTACACCGTCGTCAGCCGCTTCTATTTTACTGGCAATCAGCCGTACCAACAAAAGTGGATCTTAGTCTCCTCGGCCCTCAATCTTCTGTCCCTGATGAATAGTGCTACCAATCCCGCCATCTACGCCTTAATGTCACCCAGCTTCAGAGATAGCTGCAAGTGGGCTTTACAGGTAAATATTAAGAGTCTAGGCGCTAGACCTGTTGATTTCAGAGAGCTCTAGCAAGATGACGTCATCGGCTGCGACTGATCCACTTGACTATGTCATCTTCATCAGTTGAGTTGAAACTTTGAATGGTGTATTATGAAAAGATTGGGGTGAAACAACTCGACGTTTCGATTAGTATGTTCTAATCATCTTCAGGAGAAAAAATACACGTGGTTGAATATTTCATTGGGATTTACCATAAAAGCAACAGAAGCCAAAGTCAATAAATCCTGACACGGCATTTACCCTTTTAAAAATGCATAAGACGTCTAGGTGCAAGATGCATTTCCAGTCTAATTCAAAATCAGCTTAAATCGTCTTAGCCATGTTATATTTTTGTATGTTTCTTAGTTCATTTTGCTCCTTTTTCCGTCCAGGTTTGTTGTAAGCCGAGAAGTGTCCGGCGGAGGATGAGCGCTATGTCCCGGGCGGCCACAGTCAGCCGGCCTGTCATCAGTGCCGGAGGCGGCTCCACGGCATACGACAACATCAGCGAGTCATCTCTGTGCGTCGGGGAGAAACTGTAAAGAAATTTTCCGATGAACTGTCCGGGATTTCATTGTCATCGAACTTCTAATCTTTCATTTACTAAAGTAATATTTAAAATAATATACTTTTAATAAAATTCTATTTGCATATGACTTGTAAAAAATTTAAAAGTTGGTGTTCAATTTTGCTAAAATGAGGGGAAAAAACATGTGCAAGTCTCACATTTTGTTTTGACATCCAGAAACCCTTTGGGAACCTCATTATATGAATTTGTGTGTTTGCGGGAAGCAAGCAAAATCACACTTTAAAACGGTCCTTGAAACGAACTCGACTTGCACAGTCTATCTTACTGTTTATTATTGTGTCTGACTCGAGCATGCAAGCAATTGAATTTGACAGACATAAATAAACTAAAGCCGCTTGTTGAAACAATTACAATACATTAATGAGTATTCATATTGCACATATTATAACGTTTTGCATGAAGTAAATCTCATAATGGACAATGCCGACACCATTTTCTTTTAATAGTAAAAAAAATATACTACAGATGCTTGAAATAAAACAAATCGCCCCAGGAAATTCTGTAACTGTTGACCTATCCATTAAGCCCCGCGTACTGGTGCACGCCCGCCATAATGTGTTTGTCGGACATTTGTCGGACCTTTGTCGGAGTTGTGGTTGCGCAATCACATCTGTGATTGGTCAATACAGCAAAGGCGGGGCTCGATGGATCGGTCTATTATGGGTCGAGAGATCGTGGGGGAACCGATTTGGGGGAGATCCATTCAGTCGAGAGGGTGGGAAGAGAAGGTACTGGAAGGTTGGAAGAAGGGGCTGGAAGAAGAGAAGGTTCTTCAAGCTTTGGTTTGTGCCGAGTATAGACCTTTATCATGATGCCGCCATCTTTTTCCTACAACTCAAACCAACATAACCAAACTGAAGCTGGAAGGGATTAGACTGGCACTTCGCCAAAAGAATGAAAACCAGTATTCATTGGTGCTAATAACAAACTCACACAGGGAGCAAGACTAAATATGGCGGCGGGATAATGGTCTGTTCAGTAAGAATGCCACGGACCTTTCTTGTGGTGTTGTCATCATGTGTTTTTTTTTAAAGTTCAAATCAATGTAATCATAACGAGGCTAGCAGGGGAAAAATTTCGCTGTAAGCTCTTTCACATATCAGCGTGCCGTGTCGTCCCCTTCTGAGTTACGGCATGCTGAAAAAAACACAGTTGCGAGATCGAACACTTATAAGGAATGAGGTGGATCAATGTTCCATTGTCTGGCAAAAAAACAGAAAGAAAAAACGGATCGTGGCAGCACTTTTAAAGGTAGTGTGGTAAAGAGAGAAAATTGTGTGAAGCTCAGCTTAAAGATTTCTGGAAAAAGGGAATGAAAATAATGTGAGGTTTAATTCTGGAAAAAGGGAATGAAAATAATGTGAGGTTTAATTCTGGATAAAGGGAATGAAAATAATGTGAGGTATAGAACACACAGGTGCCCGCGTCAAAGAAAAGAATTGTGACTTGTATATTATAATCATGAAGAAAATGCTTGTACTATAAACAAACAAAGGGAGTTAGACCATCTAATCAGCCAACTGGTTTGGGAGTAACAATGTTACGTATCTCGTTATAAATAAGATAATATACGCCTGTAAATATTTTCATGATTATTTTTAATCGGTTGTATCATTGCTCTATATTAATTTCTAACTGTAAGATATAAAAATCCTTGCCCGCTTTATTCCAAAAGCAGCTTTTCAATTTGAATTAACCTGAAAATGTACTGAAGTGTTAGTAGTGTGGTAAATTTAAACTACGTTTTAATAGCTACATTAAAATGTAGTTTGTAAAATCTTCGTGTAACTTAAACAAATAGTTATATATTTTTCTTGTATATAATTATATTTATCGTAAAAATCGAGCTCGAAAATCGAGTTTTAAATATTAGATGCTCCTAATGAAATCGCGAAATATTATTGTTTATTGTATCATTGATGTTGTTTTCAAAAAGATTAAATCTCTATAATAATTAACTTGACAGAGGTGTATTATTAGTTGTTTTTGTTTGTTTCTTTTTGGCATGAAATAAACAATATTTAATGTGTTATTATCAATAATTATTTCTGGACACATTTAGCCTACCTCAACTCATTGGTAAAATTCTGAGGGTAATCTGTGAGCACTGCTTGCTATTATTGTGTCGGTGGGGTGTGGGCTTTCGTGTAAAAATATACATCCACTGACGTATGCATGCGAAATTGACATCCTTGACTCATATTTCGAGGAGATTGAACAATAAATGCATAAAATCAATAGTCCGTTATGAGAAGGTATGTTGATTTAGGCATGTGGGGCGGTACACAATTCCCTCTTCTTTTTGTAAGGCACCTCGTGCCACGCAGCTGTATCGACTGACTGGTTGATTTAACCAAACCCGGAAGCCTATTTAACAAAAGGTGGCATGATTTAAGTTGCATTTAATAATATGCTAATGTTAGAGGCTTTGGTTTTAAATAACCCGAGCCAGCAGTTTTTGATTGTTAAAATTATTTCTTTACAGTTTTTGAAACCCCATTTTCCTTAAAAATGCGCAAGCTTTGGCGGCCATATTATTGAATCACTCACAGGCACTGTGATGATCACGTGACAGTTCTGCCCACTTGAATGAGTACAAAACTACTCACATGCTCAAAAATGAAATGATATTCTTGATAGAACTTTCACTAACAGACCACAAGAATCCAATATGGCCGCCATTTTGATTTATCATAATTCGTTTCCGATTGTCACGTAATGGGCTACTTCAAACTCACTTTTTACAAAACAAATCAAAAACGAATTTTATTAAAAGTAGGCCAACACCAAAATAGTTATCAGCTCGCAATGTAAAAACATTGTTACCAAGGTAAACATAAACGGTTTCCATGATAATATTAAGGAAAATCACAAATTTGGCAGTGATCGGCCTCACCGTTAAGGTTATGTTTTCAACCCTTTGGAATTGTTCAAACTTCCTGTTCCTAGCTGGATATATTCTTCAACCCTTCTAGATTGGTAAGGATCAAAGTTTACTTAAATTCCATGGATATAACCGGATACGGCATTTTAGCCGTGCAAACAATGCCGGAGTGCGGGAAGCGAATTCGGGAATTCCCCGCCCCCCCCCCCCCCCCGTTGGTTTGTTTATTTTGCTAAGTGCGCCCTCTGTAGTCAGAGATGAGGGTTGTATTGTTTGTGACCATCAGAGGAGGAAACTGTTTGACATGTTGTTTACTTCCACTCCAGCACCGTCCCTTCGCCCTTCTCTCCTAGTTCTTGGACGTTGAAGGCTTGTTCACAAACGGCAAGAGTATAACTATAAGGTATTTTATAAAGCTATTTAGTGTGATAAGAGGACAATTTCTGTTTTTTCTGCTTACCGAAAGATTGAGTTTCAAACGCAAAGTTAATATAAACACACACTGACACAGTGACGCATTGCATGCCTTGAGTGTAGTTCGTGTTGTAGCCATAGTGCTAGCCCAGGTAGGACGTTATCTCCGTTGTAGTGCAACGGAGATAACGTCCTACCTGGGCTACTAGTGCCAACTTGTTGTAGTAGTATAGTCACTATTGTATAAATTACATGGCATTGACAGGACAATCACAGACTTGACAGAGGAGAATGAAGCGTGTCTGGTATCTGACGTTTTTGCTTACACTTTTCTAAAGCTGGAAGGTTCCTGCATGATTTTATGATTAGAGATCATACTTGTAATTGATAGATTTATTTTTACTGACTGACTGCAGTTTCCAACATGAGGACAGAATGTCACTGACAGTCTGACATCTCACTCCTTATTCTTTGACAGGCTTCGATTTAACAGGCCTTGTCAGTTACTTCTAAGATTATGCGCTTTTGGTACAGGACTTCAAACAGGCGGACGGACCAGAGCCCTCAAGTCCAAATACACATGACTGTGCCAGCTTACAATGATGTATTCCCATCAACTGGATCAAGTCAGGAGGTGTCTCTACTCTTGATGAAAACCCTCATGGCTGCATCTAACCAGGTGAGCTTCTCAGGGTAATCTACGTACCTCTGGTGATGTCTCCCCAACAGCTGGTTCCAATCTGAGGTATTTCCACACGTGATGAACCGTGGTTGTTCTAAATTGTTTCATTACACAATTAAGATCAAATCCGCATCTTTAGATGAGAATGTGTATGGTGATTTTTGAAAGTGATCTTGCCACTGGTCTGATAGACTTGAAATCAAGTCTGTAACATACCGTATTTGTCACTGTAGAACCAAAGTACCGCCGCGCCCTCTACTGGTCATAATAGTGTACATGCTATCGTGTGAGATTGCTATCGTGTGGTAACTGCTCTTGTTACAGACTTGAGAAAGCTATTTTCCGTTTGTATGTGGCCTCAGGGTAATCTACGTACCTCTGGTGATGTCTCCCCAACAGCTGGTTCCAATCTGAGGTATTTCCACACGTGATGAACCGTGGTTGTTCTAAATTGTTTCATTACACAATTAAGATCAAATCCGCATCTTTAGATGAGAATGTGTATGGTGATTTTTGAAAGTGATCTTGCCACTGGTCTGATAGACTTGAAATCAAGTCTGTAACATACCGTATTTGTCACTGTAGAACCAAAGTACCGCCGCGCCCTCTACTGGTCATAATAGTGTACATGCTATCGTGTGAGATTGCTATCGTGTGGTAACTGCTCTTGTTACAGACTTGAGAAAGCTATTTTCCGTTTGTATGTGGCCTATGGGCTCTTCAGCCGATTTCGTACAGAAGCATCTGATTAGTTGAGTTCCATAAATCTATAAATATTCATACTATCATGAATATTAACAATGCAACTAAGTACAGAATGGAGTTTTACCCACTCGTATGTGGTGGTACGTGATCGATTGATTTGTCTTGTCCCACGTCCGTGTTGACTTGTCGTGATTGTTCACATTGAATTTTTCTCACGATGTACCGAGTTCGAAAGGAAACCAATAATAATATCATAGTACCTCAGTAGGCCTATCTTCCTTGTTTCATTTCAACAAGTACGTATGTATAGTCATGGACGTAAGGGATGAAGTAGAGTCGGTCATGGGACCAGCAACATGACTATTTACCCTAGGAACTGTTCATTATTACGAAGCTATATGACGATCTTAAAAAAGGATAGTAAAGGTCGTATAAATAAAAGAAGTTTAACACATTAAAATAAGATAGTAATGAAGTAAGTTTACAATTCCTGTAAGATAAAGATCACTCTCACTAAAAATGGACTCGTCTGAGCAGTCTCATTGGCCACCTCTATGGCAACTGTAATGATGCCCGCGTTCGTGTGTGAATAAATGAATACAAACTAAAAACAGCTTGCTTAAGGCATTGCTCAAAAGGCATTGAATTTCACCTTTTGACAGATTTCGTCTTTGGAATGTACAGACCATTTATTGTTGATATCCAATGGCGTCATGTTTTAAATTTTCGCTCTGAAAGAGTTTCAAACAAAATGACCTTTTGCTCCATTTGAACTCAAGGTTAGACACTTGTATTTTTTCCCGACTTTCATAATGACTGTTTCAATTGAAATTTGAGTGCATCACAAAACTGAATTTGACCTTAAATCCCCTTTTTAAGAATATCAATAGTGATCATTTCTTTTTTGTTCGGTAAAATATCCAAACTTTTATTTGTGAAAAATAAAGTTTAATGAAAAACATTCCAGTTTTTGTTGATTGAGAAATCACTTTTAAGTGGTAATATATTATTACTTGTAATGTTTTACCCATACAACGATGTGTGTTAAGCACTGTATACTCAGTACTTTCCCAAGTCCTGTGAAAAAAATCACAGGCATTTTTCCTCGAGTGGGACTCAAACCCACAACCCCCACCATTCTAGAGCAGATGTCTTAGATCTTTATCAATATTAATTGCTGAGCAATGGGTGAAGTCACAATATACTTCACGATGGTAATATTGACAACTCATCTTAAGATGAATGTTGATGCTTTGTGAAATCGAGCCCAGAGGCATAATACATTTCTTTTACGTCTTCTTTTCTTTTGAAAATAATTTTGTTACTTAAAAATGATTTTTTTGTAAAGAGAGACTTTATTTCATTTTGGAAGGACAAAAAGTTGCCTCAGAGAAGCATCACTTTTATTCTTAGATGAACACGATTTTTTTCATCGGAGAAACTTTATTTTGTTTTCATGCATTATAAAAAATTGTGTTTGCTTGTAATTGTTTTATTTTCACAGCTTGTGATATTCCTGGTGGTCCTATTGGAGGTCAATCAAAGGTCACGCCTCAGAATGGACATCTTCAGTAAATGTTAACCTGGTAAGCTTCATATACAAATCTTTGTTACCAAACTGAGGCTGGCATAGCCTTGACCAAGGCTGTCTTTTTGCTTTCCCTTGGCCCAAGTTATTCCTGCATAGTTTTGCAAATGGCAGCCACTTCCTAAATGGGTGTCTGTGATGGGTAAGCTTGATTGGTAGATGCTTCATCAGATGATTCAGTGCTTGAAGATGGCAGAGGTTCAGTACTTGATATTGATAAAGATGGTACAGGCACATTGAAAACTGATGTAAGACAGTTACGGCAGTTTCTTCCCAGGTATCAGACCAAGGTGTTGATGTGTTTGTGACTGCTCGTATGTTATTCTCGCAACCTTTTGGCATGCACCTTACCAGCGTGTAGGTTGAAAGGATCACAACATCTCCGCTGATTACTGCAATACAGCCTTCCTAATCGTTGGTTGTGTAACTTGCAGACTGTTGTTACTGTTTCACAACCTGATCTGAGACGCAAACACTGTAATTCCTCATCTTGCAGGTGCAGGTAATGTTCAGTGTCACCAGAACATGTTTCATTCATGTGCTGTCCCACTGAAGACTGAGACATTGTTTCACCCAGTTCAAAGAACAAACTGTCAGCTTATCAAATATCAGCAACATTCTAATTTAAAGTCTATAAATTGACTCATTTGTAACCTACCAACTGAGCAAAATAGTCATAAAGTTGTAAATTTTGAAGACCCCAAATGATTTTTAGTGCATTCTGATAGAGGAAGACATACTCTATCAATTTGTTTTCATTTCGTTGATTTGGGGAATGATACATTATTACAAAAAGTGGGTCAAAGGTCATGGTAACATATTAAAGGTCATGTGACCTACTTTTCAGAAAAATTAATTTTAACGAAAAAAATTGTTTTGAGCATGTAATTATCATCATTTTAATACCAAATTTGCATACATTTGATGAAAATTGAAAGATTGGGACATATTGTTACGTAAAGGGTAGTATATTTATCAAAAAATGTTCATTTTTTGTGGTTTTTGCCCTGACCACATGATAGGTGGGATTGGGTCAAAAATTTGTGTGCTCACCAGGACCCACAAGCACAGCAATTTTTATCGAAAATCGGAAGGTAGAAGGTAGAAAGTGCCTTGGTCTGACATGGAATGACCCACATGCATTATATGTGTATGTGTACGGTACGTAACAATGTATGGATCCACTCACTGTGCGAGTGGGGGTGGGCTGGAGTTTGTGGCAGCGGCTAATGGGTGAAATTAATCATGCATTGCAGGAGCCTATATTCGCAATAAACACCGGCCAGTCGGCGCGCCTTGGTCAAGGCTAAGGCTGGCAGGAAAAATGGCAACAAATTATTTTTTTGACAATGATTCTGGTTTCTTTTTTTAGTAAGTACCCAATATTGACTCTTTTGTGATTAAGTGCTGTAAAAATAACCTTTTTCTAAAGTGTAACTTTTTTTTTTCTTTATTTTTTTTTAATAATGGAAATTACTTTCTTTTTGAGAGAAAAAACAACATTGTTTTGGAAGTTTAAAAATATTCCTTTGAGAAAGATGAATTTGTTGTTGTTTTCCTTAGAGAAACAAAATTGGTCAAAGGTCACACTACAGAATGAACATCTTCAGTACATCTTAACCTGGTAAAAGCTTCATATACAAATCCATGTAACCAAACAGAGACTGGCAAGAAAACTGGCACCAAAATATTCTTGACAACAGAAACATAATAGGAAAAACATAATCCTTTGACAAGCATAACTTTTTTCTGAGAAACACAACAAAATATGACAAATAGTTTTGTTCTTGCTTATCTCACTGACTGCAGAAAGAGAAACAAAATGTTCATATTTGCATTTTAACAATAAGTGTTGTTAAGTAGGTTTCTTTTTTCAGTGCCGTTGATCTTTTTTTTTAATTACAGTGTTATTTGTTTTAAATTCAGAGCTTATGATATTCCTGATGGTCTTTTTGGAGGTCAATCAAAGGTCACGCCACAGCATGGACATCTTCAGTACATCTTAACATGGCGGTAAGCTTTGTATACAAATCTATGTAACCAAAGTGAGGCTGGCAGGCATCAATACATTCTTGTCAAAAATGGTTCTGTTAGCCAAGAATGCATCTTTCTGACCCTATCAGTCTTTTTTATTACATTAAAAGCATTCTTAGAGAATCAATAGTGATCATGGTGTTTTTTTCCTTGGTGAAACAATCATTTTGTTTTGTATGTCAAACAAATCTTTTTACACCCCCATTTTTTATTAAGTTTTTTTTTAAGTGAAGTGTAATTTTCTTTTGAAATACTAATTTCTTCGTTGGGAAACATGAAATTCTTTCCCTCTTGGACAAAGAAAGTTCATGTCACCAAAGTGAGGCTGGAAGGAAAAATGACCCACTCTTCATGGAAACTTTCAACTTTAAAGAAGATTCATTGATTAAGAAAAATCTAATGCAAGTCAAGTACAAGTTGATTAGTTTGTTTCAAATTCTTTAATTATTTCTTGGTAATGTACATCATTTTTGACATAATTTTGTATCTTTTGAATGTGCAGGTACAGCTGTCCCTTCTAAATGTTCTTGAGTGGATACTTGGAATCTCAAAGAAGAATGAACTGCCATCAAAACTAGCTCTGCATTTTGGATCTTGCCATGTCTTTCTACCACAATGGTCAAGAATCGGTCCAATTTGACATGTCCGATTTTCAAATTTGGATTCCTAAGTGATACACACCTGATTCCTGTTTAAATCTGACAACACAAGGACTTGATTTCTGTGGATTGTGACAACAGCGATAGAACAGAAGGCGGCAGTTTTTTGAGGAATTAAAGACAATAATTTCTGTAAATTACATGCAAAAACTAAATTGTTTGAAGATGCAGAATTTAAACGAAGAACGCAGGGCTTCATTTTAAGGTGAAAAATATATTGTTCAATTTTTGTTTTAAGAAAAATGCATGGCGACTTAAATATTTCTGCTTTTTCAGTGCTCTTATAAATATCAAGTAAAACTTGGAAAAACTGACTGAATGTTTTTTTTATCATTGAGATATAACCAAATTTAAGTAAACATATAGTATAGCTTTATAACATAATTAAATGCTGCATAATTATTTACAGAGGGTTTTTGTCATAGTGGTAAAAGAATTTTACTTAACTGCACACAAATAATTTATATAACAATTCTTGCATTTAAAGATGTATTAATGTGTTTAAATTCATTGTGATGGTGCAAAATATAAACTATTGTCATATTTAATTTTAAAGATAAATAAAATGAAACACGAGTCCGAATCTTTAGTCTTCTGATTTCTTTTTTATTAATTAATCTAAAATGTTTAAATATATATGAGGAGTTAATTCATTAAGAAAATCATTCTGATTATAAAATAAATTAGAGGGGGAAAAAAGGGAAAGTATACTTATTTACCCATAAACAAAAAGAGAAACAAGTTTTATTTATTATGAAGTAATTTAAATAAAAAATTTAAATAAGAAATTTAAATAAGAAATTTAAATAAAATAATTAAAAAATGTCAACAGAGGGCGCCCTTTATTTTCAGTAGAGGGCGCCCTTCGCTCTTATTATTTGTACAATATGATGTCAATGGTAACGCATTACAAGCGGTTCTAATATTCATCAAGTCCAAAAATAACTGCCCGAGCCTGG
Organism: Marthasterias glacialis; assembly: GCA_911728455.2. Taxonomy (NCBI): domain Eukaryota; kingdom Metazoa; phylum Echinodermata; class Asteroidea; order Forcipulatida; family Asteriidae; genus Marthasterias; species Marthasterias glacialis. Next base: position 26,051,129 of record OU452225.1, read on the forward strand.
ATCGCAGTGGCCTAGCGGACAAGGGCATGGACACACTCACACTCAAGATTGTACGCACGGACCCCCGGATCGAATCCCGCCTCGGCCACAAGAACGGACAAGCAAGACCAAGACAAGACAAGACAAGATCGGTACGCCGCAAGAGGAGGACCCCCACACAAGGACCCACAGACGGAAGGACCCCAAGACCCAAAGAAGAGGAGACCACACGGAGGAGATGCACAGGAGGAGGCGACGCCAGGGGGACGAGGTGGAAAGAAGGAGAAGGAGAGAGAGAGAGAGAGAGAGGCACAGGAGGACGAAAGGAATGACAGATTTTTTTTATTTTTAATTTTTTTTATTTATTTTTTTTTTTTTTTACCGTAAATTTTTTTTTTTACGGTCTTTCGAAAAATTAAAATCGGCTGAAACGCACGCTCGTTAATTTTTTTTGAAATCCCAAAAAAAAAAAAATGCAAAAGATTTTTTTAAAATTTTTTACCGAAAATTTTTTTTTGACGGTCTTTCCAAAAATTAAAATCGGCTGAAACGCACGCTCGTTAATTTTTTTTCAAATCCAAAAAAAAAATGCAAAATTTGAAAAAATCACTCTTAAACTCTACTTTTCTAGTGATATGCAGATTTAAAAAGCACAGAAAACGTCCCAACGCTTCCTAAATAGTGCCAAATGCGTTATAAACTGCTTACGATTGCTCCACTACATGAATTAAGCTATCTGGTAGGAAAAAAACCTTCAAAATTGGTGATTTTCAAGGAATTATGCACTTTCAAGCCTTCAAATAGCTCTAAACGCCCTTTTTGGAAGGCTAAATAAGTACTTGACACCTGAAAACGATGTAAAATGCATCCCATACTGCTTACAACTACTCAACTATATAAAATACACAAGCTGTTAACAAAATAATTTGCATAAAACATCATTTGTTTAATTACTTACGCAACTTCAAGCATTATAGTAACTTTAAATAGCATTTACGCTGTTAAATACATAATTATCTGCGCTTACTTACTAATTTGAGGTCCAGAGACAATAAGTAAGTCTTAAATTGCCTCACCTTAAGGCTACAGCATTTCTAAACAAAGAAGCTTGACTAATGTGTAAAATTTGTCTAATTTTAGGCCTTATACAGCATTCTTCAAAGTTACATGTTTAAAGAAACAAAATACACTTTAATTAGCTTAAAATGAATTAAAAGTTGACGCCTGATGTAATAGCTTTGGGACACAAACACTATTTAATTACCTGTATCAATGCGTGTATAATAAACAAGGGGGGAGCTACTTAAACAATGTCCATTTTATCTTGACGACGAATAAGTGGATCAGTCCAAGATGGCTGCCGCATGGTTAATGAACATTTCCCTGGCAACTTGATTCCTTTTAAACTAATTCCCTGTTCAGAATGAGTGGATTTGGATGACAACTTCATTGATGCTTTGACATAATTCTCCAAAATCAATACAAATTAGAATCTAAGTTAGCATGTGTATCATCATCAGTACTCTATGAGACTCTATTAGCCTGTGATTCACTCTACATATCCATCACTATGACATTAAAGTTAATTAATTAATCTTATTTAAACTAATAGAATAATTGCAAAGGATGCTCATTCGAATTCATGACGAGTGTGTTCTGAAAATAACATGCAGTTTCATAACTTGGTACTTTCTTGTATATAAGCAGGGAGCCTACAGAACAAGTCCCGTTTTAAAGACTACTGTCACGAGCAGAAATTACAGAATATCAATTGTCAATATTCATCAAATTTTCTCAGAATCTTCTTTTATTTCTACTTTATTACTCGGCAGGATCCTCAAGTTAGGACAAAAACGCCAAGGAGCAATCATAGTTAAATGTCTTACTCAACGACACAAGTGCCGGGACCGAGACTCGAACCCACATTGTGACGACTCAGCCACAAGAACTAGAATTCTGTGCACTAGACCACTCGGCCCCGACACGCTACACATGTTGCACATGTTGCTGACGAAATCTACATACTATTACTACTGTAGAACACCATCAACAATCAAGCTGTGTACAACATAGATCTGTTTACACACAATACATGACTTGCCAAATAATACATGACTTGCCAAATTAAAAGCACAGCTTTGGTAATTTGCCGTTTTTGTTTATGTAGGTTTACACACTCCTGTAGGCATGGGCCCCGATGTCACGTATTGTGTTCAAACAGGTTCTTTAACAATGTGTAATGTTCATAACATACATGTATCAAACATACCTGCATAATATCCTATTTTTCAATAAATTACTGAGTAGAGGTAGCTTGATGCAAAGAAAAGATGAAGTCTTTGAGTTCACGGTGAAGCCCTCGATGAAGCTGCAATAAGCCAAATGTTCTCATCTGTTGAGCTGGTGCATCTCTCCTTGCGACAAGTAATGAATATCATCATCTTGAGAGGCCTGTACACAAAAAAACAAAGCATATGCTACATTAGAGGAAATTGATCAAAGAACCGGTTAAAACTTAATTTTATATTGGAACATTTTGACCACATCATCAGACCATGGCAGTTGTGCATGTTTCCTACGGAGTAAAAGAGCGGCTTTTAAGTGGGGGTACATTCTTGGGATTGATACAGCTTTGATGTGGGTAACATGTTGGGGCAGACCAAGATTGGCAGATCAGTTTCGTACATGTTGTTGATTGGTACAGCTACATGTATGTTAGGGGTTGACCCATGTGGGCATATAAGTGGGCTACATGATTGGTGTTGAAACAACTTAGGAACAACCTATGTTCTAGGGTCAACCCCTGGTGAAAAGTGAAACACAATGTTTGGGATTGCGGACCCAGATTGGTGGACCCAGATGGGCAGATAAGTGGAGTACATCATATTACAGCTTGCATGAAGAGGGGTAACATGTTAGAGGCGGACCCAGATAGGCAGTAAAGTGGGGTACATCATATTACAGCTTGGTTGTAGAGGGGGTAACATGTTAGGGGCGGACCCAGATGGGCAGATAAGTGGGGTACATTATATTACAGCTTGGATGTAGAGGGGGTAACATCTTAGGGGCGGACCCAGATGGGCAGATAAATGGGGTACATCTTATTACAGCTTGGATGTAGAGGGGGTAACATGTTAGGGGCGGACCCAGATGGGCAGATAAGTGGGGTACATCATATTACAGCTTGGTTGTAGAGGGGTCAACATGTTAGGGGCGGACCCAGATGGGCAGATAAGTGGGGTACATCATATTACTGCTTGGATGTAGAGGGGGTAACATGTTAGGGGCGGACCCAGATGGGCAGATAAGTGGGGTACATCATATTACTGCTTGGATGTAGAGGGGGTAACATGTTAGGGGCGGACCCAGATGGGCAGATAAGTGGGGTACATCATATTACTGCTTGGATGTAGAGGGGGTAACATGTTAGGGGCGGACCCAGATGGGCAGATAAGTGGGGTACATCATATTACAGCTTGGTTGTAGAGGGGGTTACATGTTAGGGGCGGACCCAGATGGGCAGATAAGTGGGGTACATCATATTACTGCTTGGATGTAGAGGGGGTAACATGTTAGGGGCGGACCCAGATGGGCAGATAAGTGGGGTACATCATATTACTGCTTGGATGTAGAGGGGGTTACATGTTAGGGGCGGACCCAGATGGGCAGATAAGTGGGGTACATCATATTACTGCTTGGATGTAGAGGGGGTAACATGTTAGGGGCGGACCCAGATGGGCAGATAAGTGGGGTACATCATATTACTGCTTGGATGTAGAGGGGGTAACATGTTAGGGGCGGACCCAGATGGGCAGATAAGTGGGGTACATCATATTACAGCTTGGTTGTAGAGGGGGTTACATGTTAGGGGCGGACCCAGATGGGCAGATAAGTGGGGTACATCATATTACTGCTTGGATGTAGAGGGGGTAACATGTTAGGGGCGGACCCAGATGGGCAGATAAGTGGGGTACATCATATTACTGCTTGGATGTAGAGGGGGTAACATGTTAGGGGCGGACCCAGATGGGCAGATAGGTGGGGTACATCATATTACAGCTTGGTTGTAGAGGGGGTTACCTGTTAGGGGCGGACCCAGATGGGCAGATAAGTGGGGTACATCATATTACTGCTTGGATGTAGAGGGGGTAACATGTTAGGGGCGGACCCAGATGGGCAGATAAGTGGGGGTACATCATATTACTGCTTGGATGTAGAGGGGGTAACATGTTAGGGGCGGACCCAGATGGGCAGATAAGTGGGGTACATCATATTACTGCTTGGATGTAGAGGGGGTAACATGTTAGGGGCGGACCCAGATGGGCAGATAAGTGGGGTACATCATATTACAGCTTGGTTGTAGAGGGGGTAACATGTTAGGGGCGGACCCAGATGGGCAGATAAGTGGGGTACATCATATTACAGCTTGGTTGTAGAGGGGGTTACATGTTAGGGGCGGACCCAGATGGGCAGATAAGTGGGGTACATCATATTACAGCTTGGTTGTAGAGGGGGTTACATGTTAGGGGCGGACCCAGATGGGCAGATAAGTGGGGTACATCATATTACAGCTTGGATGTAGAAGGGGTAACATGTTAGGGGCGGACCAAGAAGGGCAGATAAGTGGGGTACATCATATTACAGCTTGGTTGTAGAGGGGGTTACATGTTAGGGGCGGACCCAGACGGGCAGATAAGTGGGGTACATCATATTACATTTTGGTTGTAGAGGGGGTAACATGTTAGGGGCGGACCCAGATGGGCAGATAAGTGGGGTAATCATATTACTTCTTAGATGTAGAGGGGTTTATATCTTAGGGGCGGACCCTGATGGGTAGATGAGTGGGGTACATTCTCAGATATTAGGCCTACAGTTTGGATGTAGAAGGGGTAAAATCAGAGGGGCGGACCCTGATGAGCAGGTAATGGGTTACATTATATTACTGCTTGGATGTAGAGGGGGTAACATGTTAGGGGCGGACCCAAATTGGCAGAGAAGTGGGGTACATCATATATTACAGCTTGGATGTAGAGGAGGTTACGTGTTAGGGGTACACCCTGATGGGCAAATAAGTGGGGCACATCTTATTACTTCTTGGGTGTAGGAGGGGTAAAATGTTAGGGGCAGACCCTGATGGGTAGATAAGTGGGGTACATCACATTACTTCTTGGATGTAGAGGGGGTAAAATGTTAGGGGCGGACCCTGATGGGCAGATAAGTTGGGTACATCATTACAGCTTTGATGTAGAGGGGGTATCATCTTATTACTTTTTTGGTGTAGAAGGGGTAACAAATTAGGGGCGGACCTAGATGGGCAGATACGTGGGGTACATCATAATTCTTCGGTGTAGAGGAGGTATCATGTTAGGGGCGGACCCTCATAGGCAGACTAGTGGGGTACATCATATTACAGCTTGGATGTAGAGGGGGTAACATGTTAAGGTCGTACCGAGATGATCATATAGGTGGGATACATCAGTTAAAGATGCTGGGTCTGATTTTTGGCCAATTTGACCCCAAAAGTAAATATTTAAATTTCAAATAGGGATTTTTGTCGTAGATGAAAACACTTAGCAATCATTTGAAAGGTGTTGCATTAAAAAATCTGCCAACATGATTATTGGTTGTTAATTAAAAACTAAAAATGAGTTATTGTCAGGATCCTGACATCAATTCATCTCCCTCAACCATGCACATTCTATTTTGCATGCTAATGGTACTTTTTGCATTTTTTGTCCAGGGCATATTCAACTTTTTGTTATAGGTTTTTCATTTGAAAACAGCATTATCTTTCAAAATTTGTTCAAAAAGAAAATAACAACTGTTTCTATAAGCTTTGTAAATTAAAAAATGAGTGTCGGGAACCAAAGGTCATGTTCAGTATAGCCAATAGCCAAATGTTTGTTCGGTGTTTGGAATATTAGTGGTGTTCAACTGTAGGCCTATACATTATTCACACTGTTTGGATATAGCGGGGTAACGTGTTATATAAGGGCAGAGCCAGATGGGCCGATAAAACGGGTAAATCATTATACTGTTTGGATGTAGCGAGGGGTTACACTTAGGGGTGGAGCCAGATGGGGATTTGTGCATAGGGGGTTACCACCTTGAACATGATCAGTGTCCATTACCTAGCAGTAAAAAAGACACAACATTAAACATTACACAACAGATTTTGAAAACTCACCAGAAGATTTTAGGAGGTTGCTTGTGATCCAAGGAGATGATTCTTAATCCTTAGGATTCCTCTAACAGTCAACTGCTCATGATGGGTAAAATAAGGAGTTGATCTCTCATTAAGAATGTATGCATACACCAGGAGGGAAGAAGTAACTTCTGGAATGGAGAAGAAAAAGAGTATAAAAGACATCTGTGTTACAAGCTCTTCAGTACGATGATAGTAATTTCTTCATATCATTAATCAATGTGGGTGTCATGGGAGTGGGGAAAACTACTTGAAGAAAACCAAAAGCTCACCATAAGAGAGCCGTGATTAGAAGTGTCAATAGCAGTGAGTACTGCAACAAATTTTAAACTAATATACTTATTCACTTTGCCGATATGAAGAATAATACAAATGGCGATGTACATATGATAATTAAGCACGATATACTCTCAGAAAATGGATGGTTTTGTTATTATATCGACAACATACAACATCATCAGGCTTCAATTTCACAATTCCGCACTTAAAGTTACAGCCCAAGATTGCATTTTCCCAGGGCTCTGTCAGAATTTTGTGGCTATTGCAGTGCCATGAAATTGGGCACTGGCAATTTGCAAAGGCTCTGACACCTAGAGTCAGTGTCAGTGACACAAGCATGACAAGTCATGCCAGTAACACATGGGCAGGATCAAGTTTGAAACAAAACAAAAAAGAATTTCTACACAGTATAAGGTCTTGACGATTGGGACAGTTTTGTTAGATTCATAGAAGAGCAAAATGAACAGGAAAGTACGACGAACACTACTGACAGTCTGAGAGGTGTGTACAAGTCACTACAGGAACACATACTTCGTCTACAGGCTGTCACTACACAGCAGCACATAATATTCTACAGGTCCCAACTTAATGTAAATTGTATCACACACGAAAGCGACTGCCCAAAACTACTGAGTATGTGTTCTTAATCTTAAACTAAGTTAATTTAACATTCTTCCAACACGGAATCAGAAACCCAGGAAAAACAGTCTGTTTATCAGGCTCTAGTCAACATACCCTTTTAACAAGATACTCCGACCTTTCATGAACCCCCGGGCGAACGTTGAAGTAATCTAGGTGGTCTTTCAAAAAGAAATTGTTGGAAAAGTTTGACAATCTCTGGTTGTAAACAAAGTCCCTCTCGATCCACGTGAGAAGCAAACCAAAACTAGAGAGGGCGCCCTCTTTGGTTTTTTATAAATTATTGTTTATCACGTGGATTGAGCAGGGACTTTGTTTACAACTAAGAGTTGTCAAACTTCTTCCTACAAAAAAGTACAATTTTTTGTCGAAAGACCACCTAGATTGCTTCAACGCTTGCCCGGGGGGTTCATGAAAGGTTGGAGTATCACTTTATAAAGGTATGTAGACTAGAGCCAGATATTTCTGGGTTTTACTGATTCTGTGTTGGAAGATTTTTAAGACGAGAGTTAGTTCGGATGGAGCGAGGCAGCGGTCGCGCATGGCAGCGGTCGCGCATGTCCCGTGTGTTAATATCATACTTGCATAATATGAATGATAACCAATGTGAAAAAAAGACAAATGATAACCATTATAATTAGTGTGATGTACAAATGCAATGTCATGGAAGTGTGGGGGGCCATAGTGTGCTGCATACTATGACTAGATGTGTAGTGACAGCCCGACGCGAAAGTTTGTGCTTTTGCATCAAAAACTTTCCTGATTGACAGGGCCCACCTTCGTCATTTGCTTGACTTACCCCTTTGGCTCAGAGTATAATAACAGTTACACAGTTCATGTAAGCCTACCCCCGAGCAGTTGTCGCTGGCCGATGAAACGGATCTCCACACACAATGACATGTTGTCGGATCTTGCTCCGATTAAGTATCCAGCCTGATGCTTGCGTGTTGTGCTGCGCCATCTGGGCCTAATTTCATGGAGCTAGTTACCAAACTCTGCGCTTATGACGCCCTGTAAAGCGCATACTCCTGTAGGCCGTGGCAGGGCGTAAGCGCAGAGTTCTATGGTAAGCATGCGAGCCATGAAATTGGGCCTAGGTCATAGTGTAAACGGCTTATGACTATCGGTCCACTTGCTTGCCTACAAGTCCACTTCATATTGTGCATACGTTGCAAATACACATCAACTTGATATTGTGCACTGCAAACTGACTGCCATTTCTCTCCCATCAAATGATTGGTCTGAGCTCTAGAGAACTCACGAGTCAATTTTGAAATCTGCCGTTTCAACTGCGGCTGCAAGAAGTGTGCACATGGGTGTAAATACCAGGGGGATGGGGGGATATATATCCCCCAACTTTTTGTCTTGGGGGGATGATCCATAGGATCCCCCCCAAAAAATGTTTGGTCCTTCAAAATTTTTTTGTTTGGCTTTCACTGAAAAAGCACCCGATAGCTTAGTAAATGAATGAGACATCCCACATATGTATATATGCCAGTACACGCCCACCTGTACGTGCAAACAGTGAGTCGATGGTCATTTGCAGGACCATTACGGAACATAATTATACCCACAAAAAAGCACTGGTGTGACAAATTGGGGTTGGTATCAGTTACTTGACAAGGCCTAATGAGTGTACAGTGTACTATGCAGAAAAGCAGAAAAGAAATAGTTTCTGTAATTATTTGAACACACTACGTAGAACATTAACATTACATAATGCAATTGAATATCTGCTGTGGATTTACATGTTACCCTTTCCCACCCCCCCTTTGCTCGTGATCTCAGCATCATTCCTTTTTTTTTCCATTACCATCCCCCCAAACTTTTCACAACAAATTTATGCCACTGGATGCGCATATTCGAAATAATGCGAAATTGATTTCGAAATAATGAATAATGAATAGTGGAAAAGGTCGTACAGAAGAGCTTGTAACACAGATGTTTTTTATACTTTGTTTCTTCTCCATTCCAGAAGTTACTTCTTCCCTCCTGGTGTATGCATACATTCTTAGTGAGAGATTCAACTCCTTATTATCAACCATCTACAGTTGTCTATTCAAGGAATCCTAAGGACTAAGAACCACATTGACCACAAGCAACCTCCTTAAATCTTCTGGTGAGTTTTCAAAACTTGTCTTGCCTTGTATTGTACATAATGGGAGACTTTGGAGATGATAGCGGGCCTCCCACAGACTGGTCCTTTTCCATTGTTTTCATCACTGAGAACAATGGAAAAGGACCGGTCTGTGGGACGCCCGCTATCGTCTCAAAAGTCTCTCATTGTTCCTTTTATTACCAGTTATAACATGTAGTGGCGACAATCATGATCAGGCTGTATTATATGATGTACCCCACTTATATCCCCACTTATCTGCCCACCTGCCCTTCTAGGTCCACCCCCAACAAGTTACCTGCTCTACATCCAAGCAGGATGTGTGATGTACCCCACTTGCCTGCCCATCTGACTCCGCCCATAACGTAAAACCCCCTTTACAGTCCAAGCAGTGTTAATCTTATGTACCCAACATCTGCATCTGCCTCATCTGCATCTGCCCCTAACGTACCCCTCTACATCCAAGCAGTATTTTCTCTTGTACCCCACTTACCTGCCCATCAGGGTCCGCCCCTAACTTTCCCCTCTACATCCAAGCAGTATTTTCTCTTGTACCCCACTTACCTGCCCATCAGGGTCCGCCCCTAACATATTACCTCCTCTATATCCAAGCTGTAATATCTGATGTACCCCACTTATCTGCCCATCAGGGTCCGCCCCTAACATATTACCCCCTCTACATCCAAGCAGTATTTTGTCTTGTACCCCACTTATCTGCCAATCAGAGTCCGCCCCCAACAAATTACCCCCTCTACATCCAAGCTGTAATATCTGGTGTACCCCACTTATCTGCCCATCAGGGTCCGCCCCTAACATATTACCCCCTCTACATCCAAGCAGTAACATCTGATGTACCCCACTTATCTGCCCATCAGGGTCCGCCCCTAACATGTTACCTCCTCTACATCCAAGCTGTATTGGGCAGATGCACCCCACTTATCTGCCCGTTAGGGTCCGCCCCTAACATGTTACCTCCTCTACATCCAAGCTGTATTGGGCAGATGCACCCCACTTATCTGCCCGTTAGGGTCCGCCCCTAACATGTTACCTCCTCTACATCCAAGCTGTATTGGGCAGATGCACCCCACTTATCTGCCTGTCAGGGTCCGCCCCTAACATGTTACCTCCTCTTATTCAAGCCGATTGGGCAGATGCACCCCACTTATCTGCCCGTCAGGGTCCACCCCTAACATATTACCCCCTCTACATCCAAGCTGTAACATCTGATGTAACCCCACTTATTGACAATCAGGATCCGCCCCTAACATGTTACCCCTCTACATCCAAGCTGTAATATCTGACGTACCCCACTTATCTGCCCATCAGGGTCCGCCCCTAACATGTTACCTCCTCTACATCCAAGCTGTATTGGGCAGATGCACCCCACTTATCTGCCCGTTAGGGTCCGCCCCTAACATGTTACCTCCTCTTATTCAAGCCGATTGGGCAGATGCACCCCACTTATCTGCCCGTCAGGGTCCACCCCTTACATGTTACCTCCTCTATATCCAAGCTGTATGTCTGATGTTACCCACTTATTTGCCCATCATGTCTATTGCGTCCGCCCCTAACATGTTACCCCTTCCACATCCAAGCTGTAATATCTGATGAACCCCACTTTATCTGCCCATCACAGTCCGCCCCTAACATGTTACCCTCTCCACATCCAAGCAGTAATATCTGATGTACCCCACTTATCTGCCCACCAGGGTCCGCCCCTAACAAATTACCCCCTCTACATCAGAGCTGTAATATCTAATGTACCCCACTTATCTGCCCACCAGGGTCCGCCCCTAACAAATTACCCCCTCTACATCCAAGCTGTAATATCTGACGTACCCCACTTATTTGCCCATCAGGGTTCGCCCCTAACATGTTACCCCCTCTACATCCAAGCTGTAATATGATGTACCCCACTTATTTGCCCATCCGGGTCCGCCCCTAACATGTTACCCCATCTGCATCTAAGCTGTAATATCTGCATACCCCACTTTTGCCTGTCAGGGTCTGTCCCTAAGATGTTACCCCTCTACATCCAAGCTGTATGTCTGATGTACCCCACTTATCTGTCCATCTGGGTCCGCCCCTAAGATGTTACCCCCTCTATATCCAAGCAGTACCGTGATGCACCCCACTTATCTGTCCATCGGTCTGAGTCTGCCCCTAACATCTTACCTCCTCTACATTTAAGCTGTAATATGATGTACCCCACTTATTTGCCCATCCGGGTCCGCCCCTAACATGTTACCCCCTCTACATCCTAGCTGTGTGTCTGATGTACCCCACTTATCCGTCCATCTGGGTCCGCCCCTAAGATGTTACCCCCTCTACATCCAAGCTGTATATCTGATCATAGAAAAAGAACCACAGATTTCTCTTTGGTCTGATGTACCCCACTTATCTGTCCATCTGGGTCCGCCCCTAACATGTTACCCCTCTACATCCAAGCTCTATGTCTCATGTACCCCACTTATCTGTCCATCTGGGTCTGCCCCTAAGATGTTACCCCCTCTATATCCGAGCAGTAAGGTGATGCACCCCACTTATCTGTCCATCGATCTGAGTCCGCCCCTAACATGTTACCTCCTCTACATTTAAGCTGTAATATGATGTACCCCACTTATTTGCCCATCCGGGTCCGCCCCTAACATGTTACCCCCTCTACATCCAAGCTGTAATATATGATGTACCCCACTTCTCTGCCAATTTGGGTCCGCCCCTAACATGTTACCCCCTCTACATCCAAGCAGTAATATGATGTACCCCACTTATCTGTCCATCTGGGTCCGCCCCTAACATGTTACCCCCTCTACATCCAAGCAGTAATATGATGCACCCCACTTATCTGTCCATCTGGGTCCGCCCCTTAGATGTTACCCCCTCTACATCCAAGCAGTAATTTAATGCACCCCACTTATCTGTCCATCGATCTGAGTCCGCCCATAACATCTTACCTCCTCTACATTTAAGCTGTAATATTTGATGTACCCCACTTATCTGCCCATCAGGGTCCGCCCCTAACATGTTACCTCCTCTACATTTAAGCTGTAATATTTGATGTACCCCACTTATCTGCCCATCAGGGTCCGCCCCTAACATGTTACCCCCTCTACATTTAAGCTGTAATATCTGATGTACCCCACTGATCTGCCCATCTTTATCCAGCCACATGTTATGCCCTTTCCTTACAACCCCATACATGTACCCAACTTGTGTACTTATATCTGGTCACCCCTGGATTTTTTTGTAAATATTTTTAAACCGAATCAATCCCAACCATGTGTTATCCCACGTTGGTCCCCCATGTTGTCAGCCCATGTTGGTCCCCCATCCACTCGTTACCCCCCTGTGCATCCAAGCTGACACAAACCTTGTGTGCGAAGGACATGCGTGCGCGTGCCCACAAGTTTGCATTGTAGTACATTGAATCGTGTTAGTTCGTGAAAACGGAAATAGTCTATTTTGCTTCTTTTTCGGTTTCAAGAACTAACACGCACCTTTCTTATCCCAGTACATTCTTAGCGGTACCAATCTAAAACATGTACCCCACTGATCTGCCAATCTTGGTCCGTCCCAACATGTTTACCCACATTAAAGCTGTAAGAATGTACTCCCACTTAAAAGCAGCCCCTTCAATCTTTAAGAAACATGCACAACTGTCATGGTCTGATGTGGTCAAAAGGTTCCAATATAACATTAAGTTTTAACCAGTTCTTTTATCAATTTCCTCTAATGTAGCGTATGCTTTGTTTCTTTGTGTACAGGCCTCTCAAGATGATGATATTCATTACTTGTCGCAAGGAGAGATGCACCAGCTCAACAGATGAGAACATTTGGCTTACTGCAGCTTCATCGAGGGCTTCAAAACCGTGAACTCAAATACTTCATCTTTTCTTTGCATCAAGCTACCTCTACTCAGTAATTTATTGAAAAATAGGATATTATGCAGGTATGTTCGATACATGTATGTTGTATATTACACATTGTTAAAGAACCTGTTTGAACACAATACGTGACATCACGGCCCATGCCTTCTGGAGTGTGTAAACCTACATAAACAAAAACGGCAAATTACCAAAGCTGTTCATTTAATTTGGCAAGTCATGTATTATTTGGCAAGTCATGTATTGTGTGTAAACAGATCTATGTTGTACACAGCTTGATTATTGAGGCTGTTCTGGTATAGTTGTAATAATATGTACATGTACATTTCATCAGCAACATGCGCATCATGTGTAGTGTGTCGGGGCCGAGTGGTCTAGAGTGCACAGAATTCTAGTTCTGGTGGCTGAGTCATCACAATGTGGGTCTCGGTCCCGGCACTTGTGTCCTTGAGCAAGACTCGTAACTATGATTGCTCCTTGGTGTTTACTTGAGGATCCTGCTGAGTAATGAAGTAGAAATAGAAGTAGAATCTGAGAAAATGCTTATACATGTCAACGCCGATCCCACAAAGTGACACGAAAGACAAAAATAACGTTTTTTACAACTTTGAGATTTTTTCAATTTTTGACTTTAAACATAATTTTAAGCCATCCCAAATTGTTTCTTTATCAAAAATAAGGTTAATTTCTTAGTTACATGAATTGGTAATTGAGCATTCATCTTAGTAGTTGCATTTTGTGTTTTCACGAAGAGACACGAATCCCTAAACATGTGCAAAACACATTGCATAAAATTTGATCGGCATCTAGGTCAAGTCATATTTGCGTTTTCACGATGTAAAAACGTACACTAAAGATGTGAACAAAAGTAGGTCATCGTGATTTTGCATTTTCACGAACAGATGGGCATGTTTGACAAATAATTGTGATAGTTAATCAATGTTTTTGGTGATTTTGTATCATGATATTGAAAAGATCTAACTCTTAACAAAACACATTAGGGCCCTTAAACTGCACAAGAAATTTTTAGTACTGCAGTATTTTGGGTTTTAAATTAAGCATCTTTTAAAATGCAAATATACATGTATCTCAAAATGGTTTTTTTTACGCGCTTTGACATTTGTGTCACTTCGTGGGACCGGTGACGATGTCGTAAGCATCAAGTTGTGAAGCTCATGTTCTTTTCAGAACACACTCGTAATGAATTTGAATGAGCATCCTTTGCAATATTCTATTAGTTTAAATAAGATTAAGTAACTTTAACGTCAAAGTGATGGATATGTAGAGTGAATCACAGGCTAATAGAGTCTCATAGAGTACCGATGATCATGATACACATTCTAACTTAGATTCTAATTTGTATTGAATTTGGAGAATTATGTCAAAGCATCAAGGAAGTTGTCATTAAAATCCGCTCATACTGAACATGAATTAGTTTTAAAAAGGAATCAAGTTGCCAGGGAAATGTTCATTAACCATGCAGCAGCCATCTTGGACTGATCCACTTATTTGTTGTCAAGATAAAATGGACATTGTTTAAGTAGCTCCCCCCTTGTTTATTATACACGCATTAAATAGTGTTTGTGTCCCAAAGCTATCACATCAGGCGTCAACTTTTAATTCATTTTAAGTTAACTATTAAGTGTATTTTGTTTCTTTGAACATGTAACTTTGAAGAATACTGTATCAGGCCTAAAATTAGACAAATTTTACACATTAGTCAAGCTTCTTTGTTTAGAAATGCTGTAGCCTTAAGGTGAGGCCTTTTAAGACTTTCTTATTGTCTCTAAACCGCAATTTAGAACTAAGTAGCAAATAATGTATTTAACAGCGTAAAATGCTATTTAAAGCTACTGTAATGCTTGAGGTTGCGTAATTAATTAAACAAATGTTGTTTTATGCAAATTGTTTTGTTAACAGCTTGTGTATTTTATATAGTTGAGTAGTTGTAAGCAGTATGGGGTGCATTTTACATCGTTTCCAGGTGTCAAGTACTTATTAAGCCTTCCAAAAAGGACGTTTAGAGCTATTTGAAGGCTTGAAAGTGCATAAATTCATTAAAAATCACCAATTTTGAAGGTTTTTTTCCTACCAGATAGCTTAATTCATGTAGTGGAGCAATCGTAAGCAGTTTACAACGCATTTGACACTATTTAGGGAGCGTTGGGACGTTTTCTGTGCTTTTTAAATCTGCATATCACTAGAAAAGTAGAGTTTAAGAGTGATTTTTTCAAATTTTGCATTTTTTTTTGGATTTGAAAAAAAATTAACGAGCGTGCGTTTCAGCCGATTTTAAATTTTGGAAAGACCGTCAAAAAAAAAAATTCGGTAAAAAATTTAAAAAAATTATTTTGCATTTTTTGTTTTTTGGATTTGAAAAAAAATTAACGAGCGTGTGTTTCAGCCGATTTTAATTTTTCGAAAGACCGTAAAAAAAAAATTTTACGGTAAAAAAAAAAATAAATAAATAAAAAAAAATAAAAAATAAAAAAAATCTGTCATTCCGTTCGTCCTCCTTCTCTCTCTCTCTCTCTCTCTCTCTCCTTCTCCTTCTTTCCACCTCGTCCCCCTGGCGTCGCCTCCTCCTGTGCATCTCCTCCGTGTGGTCTCCTCTTCTTTGGGTCTTGGGGTCCTTCCGTCTGTGGGTCCTTGTGTGGGGTCCTCCTCTTGCGGCGTACCGATCTTGTCTTGTCTTGTCTTGGTCTTGCTTGTCCGTTCTTGTGGCCGAGGCGGGATTCGATCCGGGGGTCCGTGCGTACAATCTTGAGGGTGAGTGTGTCCATGCCCTTGTCCGCTAGGCCATTGCGATCCAGGCTCGGGCAGTTATTTTTGGACTTGATGAATATTAGAACGGCTTGTAATGCGTTACCATTGACATCATATTGTACAAATAATAAGAGCGAAGGGCGCCCTCTGCTGACAATAAAGGGCGCCCTCTGTTGACATTTTTTAATTATTTTATTTAAATTTCTTATTTAAATTTCTTATTTAAATTTCTTATTTAAATTACATCATAATAAATAAAACTTGTTTCTCTTTTTGTTTATGGGTAAATAAGTATACTTTCCGTTTTTTTCCCCTCTAATTTATTTTATAATCAGAATGATTTTCTTAATGAATTAACTCCTCATATATATTTAAAAGAAGACTAAAGATTCGGTTTCTTCTTTAATTTATTCATCTTTTAAATTAAATATGACAATAATAATTAATATTTTGCACCATCACATTGAATTTAAACACATTGATACATCTTTAAATGCAAGAATTGTTTTAAAAGTTGTCAATTATTTGTGTGCAGTTATTCTCTAAATTATTATGCAAGATTTAACGATTTTATTGTGATACTTTTTCTTCACTTAAATTTGTTAATATCTAAATAAAAAAAAGCATCCAGTCAGTTTTTTTCAAATTTTTACTTTATATAAAACTTAGGTATGAATAAGCAAAAATATTTAAGTCAATATGCATTTTTCTTAAAACAAATAGTGATCAATCTATTTTTCACCTTAAAATGAAGCCCCGCATTCTTTGTTTAAATTCTGTATTATCTTCAAACGTTATATTATAGTTTTTGCATGCAATTTAACAAATTTTCAATTCCTCAAAAAACTTCCTGCTTCTGTTCTATTGCTGTTGTCACAATCCACAGATATCAAGTCCTTGATTTACAAAGGAATCGGGTGTGTATCATTTAGGAATCCGAATTTGAAAATTGAAGATGTCAAATTGGACAGATTCTTGACCATTGTGCTAGATAGACATGGCAGGATCCAAAATGCAGAGCTGGTTTTGATGGCAGTTTATTCTTCTTTTAGATACCAAGTATCCATTCAAGAACATCCAGAAAGGACAGCTGTGCCTGCACATTCAAAAGATACAAATATATGTCAAAAATGATGTACGTTACCAAGAAATAATTAAAGAATTTGAAACAAACTAATCAACTTGTACTTGACTTGCATTAGATTTTTCTTAAATAATGAATCTTCTTTAAAGTTGACAGTTTCCCTGAAGAGTGGGTCATTTTTCCTTCCAGCCTCACTTTGATGACATGAATTTTCTTTGTCCAACAGGGAAAGAATTTTATGTTTCCCAAAGAAGAAAATAGTATTTCAAAAGAAAAATAAAATTCACTTAAAAAAAACTTAATAAAAAATGGGGGTTTAAACTACGGAAGCATAGTGCCGCCACCTGAATAAAAAATCCCACTTATCATGTACGTACATGATAATTATCGTGTACGTACACGATAATTATCGTGTACGTACACGATAATTATCGTGTACGTACACGATAATTATCGTGTACGTACACGATAATTATCATGTACGTACACAATAATTGTCGTGTACGAGCACGACTATTATCGTGTACGTACACGATAAATTGTAGTGTGGTGTGACGTGGAGTCGCCTTCGTGCGTGTAACAATACTGTGGAGATCAGTGATGGTGATTGTATGAATGACACACTTTTGAGTAGACAGGCGCCTAAGCTATTGCTGCGTCGATTTCACGATAATTATCATGTACGTACACGATAATTATCATGTACATACACGATAACTATCGTGTACGTACATGATAACTATCGTGTACGTACACGTTAGTTATCGTGTTCGTACACGATAAGCCTCTTATTGTGTACGTACATGATAGTTATTGTGTACGTACATGATAATTATCGTCTACGTACACGATGATTATTAGGGTTACAAGTGTAAAACTGACATACATATCTTCTCTACACAGGTATCTTCAGGCCTACTGGTCACAGTACTGCAAGTTACTTTTGAGGGCTCCCTGGTTTCATTACCTGAAAAATACAATAATAATAATAATAATAATAATAATAATAATAATAAAAATAAGTCAGATGAGGGTCAGGAAGATGCATTCTTGAATACTATTAAAGAAACCAGAACCTTTTGTCAAGATTATTTGTGACACACTATGCCAAAATCAGGCAGTTCAATTAAAAAACTTTGAAGACAACAAAAACATTGATAAACCTTGACATTCTAGGTATTAAACATTCTAGTATGTCAAGAAACGATAACATTGTAGGTCCTGGTGAGGAGTTTTTTGAAAGCTTCCCTTCTCATCTATTTGATGCGGAGCTGTTATACAGTTAAATTTTGAGTTTTAACAGGAAGCGCCTGACTTCGCATGGAGTTTTTCCATTTACCTTTAAGCCTTAGTTTGGTGATATTGTGATGCTGTTGCTTACCATGTTGAGATGAACTGAAGATGTTCATTCCATAGCATGAGTTTGACTGATTTCCAAAAGATCCGTCAGGAATATCATGAGCTCTGCAAATAAAACACACAATTAAATTATATTAAAACCATTTGCTCTTCTTAATTAAATTAAGTTGCTTCTTGTAGAAAACAAACCTAACCTGAGGAGATCCCCTGGTTAGATGCAGCTATGAGACATAAAGACACAGAAATACATCAAAGTGGAACCAGTTGGTGTCGAGCCATCATCAGAGGCAGATTGCTCTGAGGAACTCACCTCGTTAGATGCAGCCATGAAGCAGCCGTTTATCAAGAGTGGAAACACCTCAGAGTGGAACCAGTTGATGGGGAGACGTCACCAGAGGTAGATTGCCCTGAGGAGTTCACCTGGTTAGATGCAGCCATGAGGGTTTTCATCAAGAGTAGAGACACCTCCTGACTTGATCCAGTTGATGGGGATACATCATTGTAAGCTGGCACAGTCATGTGTATTTGGACTTGAGGGCTCTGGTCCGTCCGCCTGTTTGAAGTCCTATACCAAAAGCGCATAATCTTAGAAGTAACTGACAAGGCCTGTTAAACCAAAGCCTGTCAAAGAATAAGGAGTGAGATGTCAGACTGTCAGTGACATTCTGTCCTCATGTTGGAAACTGTAGTCAGTCAGTAAAAATAAATCTATCAATTACAAGTATGATCTCTAATCATAAAATCATGCAGGAACCTTCCAGCTTTAGAAAAGTGTAAGCAAAAACGTCAGATACCAGACACGCTTCATTCTCCTCTGTCAAGTCTGTGATTGTCCTGTCAATGCCATGTACTTTATAGTGACTATACTACTACATTACACAACTACTTTGCACTTAGAACTGCACTATAGCTACAATACAGACTACACTCACAATGCATGCAATGTGTTAGCCCTGGTAGGACGTCAGTTTCCGTTGCACTACTACTGACATCCTGATTTGAAGCTTCTTTACAATGCCTGATTTGAAGCTTCTTTACAATGCGAACAAAATTACAAGAGTTATTTTCCCCTATTTTTACCTGATTTTTAAAGCTGGAAGTCCGTCCATGTATTCCTGGTGTTTGAAACTACTTGCATAAACTTTAGAATGTCTACATTCACATTGGTAAAAGTTACACGAAAAATAAAACGCGAATGTGTAGAAATTCTCAGGAACACAACCTACTCGCCAGACCAGGTATATTCAATGCACATGCTCTATAACTGCGTAGCAACAAGTAGTTTTGCACACATGTGCATTACGGTGTATGGGTGGGGCTTTCATAGTGTGGACATACATAATGCATGCATTTTGCACAGTATTCAAGTCACACGAAACTTAACAGTTTTGGTAGTTCCTAGGTACATTCCGCCGTGCGCACTGTTTGTGTGTTACACAGAGTAGTTTTAATGGTGTATGTCGATTTCAGATTTTGCTCTCAATTTCATTTTATTTTCCCAAATGATGTTGGGTCAAAACATCTTAAAGATATATGAACCCACTCTTCCACGAGTTTTGAACACAAGGAATATATGGACGAAGTTTCAGCTAATTTTATCAGGTAAAACAATGCAAGAATGTAGTAATAATATTTTTCGCTATTTAGCGACAACTTTAAATCCAGGACGTCAGTAGTGTAATGCAACGGAAACTGACGTCCTACCACCACCAGGGCTAGCATTTAGCAATGTGTCAATGTGTCAATGTGTGTTTATCTTTGCGTTTGAAACTAAATCTTTCAGCAAACAGACACAAACAGAAGTTGTCCTCTTATCACAATAAATAGCTTCATAACATACCTTAAAGTTATACTCTTGCCGTTGGTGAACAAGCCTTCAACGTCCAAGAACTAGAGCAGAGGGGCAAAGGGACGGTGCTGGAATGGAAGTAAACAACATGTCAAACAATTCCCTCCTCTGATGGTCACAAACAATACAACCCTCATCTCTGACTACAGAGGGCGCACTCAGCAAAATAAACATACCAAGGGGGGCGGGGTCGGGGAAGGTGGGGGTGGGGGTCGGGGAAGGTGGGTTGTCGGGAAGGTTGGGATACAAATCGTCATCAAAAGATGGATTTGCTCACGAAATAATTAAACTTGGGAGAGACATGTTACCGATAATACATCCATGTATGAGATCATCATCATAGTCCACACATTATGAACACTAATTTTTTTTGGGAAATAAAACGAAAATCAAATCCGTCGTTACCCGAATCTCCCAACTACATTTTCCGGGTAAAAGCGGCTTTGGCTTGTAGGGTCTTAGACCTCTATTGTGCGAACTATGTACCATATTGCTTCCCCATTCAGCCAAATATTATAATATATCAACCAAACTGAGACTTGATGGTAAAATAGCCTGGTGCCCGTTTCAAAAAAATTTGAAAATCTCAACCTCAATATTAGGGTTAGAAGGTTAGGGGTTATGGTTAGGGGTTAGAGTAAGGGTTTATGGTTAAGGTCAGGGTCAGGGTCAGGGTCAGGGTCAGGGTCAGGTCAGGGTCAGGGTCTGGGTCAGGGTTTGTGTCAGGGTTAGGGTTAGGGTTAGGGTTAGGGTTAGGCTTAGGGTTTATGGTTTGGGGTTAGGGTTAGGGTTAGGGTCAAGGTCAGGGTCAGGATCAAGGTTAGGGTTAGGTTTAGGGTTAGGTTTAGGGTTAGGGTTAGGGTTAGGGTTAGGGTTTGAGTTTCTGTTTAGGGCCAGGGTCAGGGCCATCGTCAGGGTCAGGGTCAGGTTCAGGATCAGGTCAGGGTTAGGGTTAGGGTTAGGGTTAGGGTTAGGGTTAGGGTTTATGGTTTAGGGTTTGGGTTTACGGTTAGGGTCAAGGTCAGGGTCAGGGTCTGGGTCAGGATCAAGGTTAGAGTTAGGGTTAGGGTTAGGGGTTATGGTTAGGGCCAGGGTCAAGGTCAGGCTCAGGTTCAGGTTCAGTTTCAGGGTCAGTGTTAGGGTTAGAGTTAGGGTTTGGGTTTGGGTTACGTTTGTGTGTGAAGGTTCCGTCTATATATATACAGGTTTGGTTGAAACGGTCATGATTAAGATAGATGGTAAGAAAGTGGCATTAATTTGTCGGACATCATTTTTGTTAGATACCCACGGATGTCTTAGAATATTCTAATTGTAAATAAATATTCCGTCACTGTTGTTTTTTCGGTTACTTTTCTGCTTTATTACAATTGATTTATTATTTGCCTTTTTTCATTGCTTGATTCTTTGTGAATGTCGAGTATCCTTTTCACTGCTTATTTTGTCCTCACCTGTCTAGATAGATTTTTGTGGGTGAGTAGCCATCTTGGTTTTTCTTTCATTCAAATCAATGTAATAAAACTCGAGGAAAATAATAATCTGGCCCCGCTTTGCAAAATAAATGTTATGGTACTATAAAGCACAATAAAGCCAATTCTTTTATTTTAAATTAAAGTTACTGTCATGCGTTTATTTTTACATTTTACCTCTTAAAAACAAGAAAAGGCAGCTCCAGAAATTTGATTTATTTTTACGCATTCCGATTATTTGAAAATTGTTATGAAATCAATAATACAAGTGTTGGCCTAGAGAAGACAATAGACAGATAAAGGCAACCAAGACCTATCGGGTTTAGCATTCACATTCTTTGGCTTAGAACAAAGTCCAGTAAGGTAACTTGGGTTCTGTTGAAAGGGGAGTTGTAGATAAACGACTACACAAGTCTATTACACAGCTAGTTTACTATCAGGTTGACACTGAGTTGCTGAAAAAGTAAAACAGCCGGTAAATTATTTATTTATTTTAATTGTTTTTTTTACAAAGGAATTGGCTTAAGTTGTTTCACCCTAACGCATTAAAAGTACAATTCGACACCTTCATTACAAAACATTGTACCACGGTTGCCATGGTAAAGTCCCTAGATAATGTTTAGGAAAATTCGCAAAGTTTGGTTGTGATCAGCAGTGCCGTTAAAACGTTACGAGCAAAACTTCAGGGTGCGGGAATTGTGCCCCGTCCGTCCCCCCCCCCCCCCCCCCACCGTCGCCAGTTTGTTTACTTTTCGGTGCGCCCTCAGTAGTTTAGAGGTGAGAACAATAAAATTAAGTACGCGTTGCGCAATGTGTAATTTTTTGACACAATGTTTACTTCCAGTCCACTCCAGTTCCAGGTCGTCTGTAGAATGCCCCTTCCATAAGGTCTATTGTCGATCGGTTGATGTTGCACCCTGCGCTGAGGCATGATGGGATAGGAAAGGGATCATGTGTATTGCGGCGCAGTTGCCACTGCCCCCTTTGACTTCCCATCATGCTTTGCGCTATTTCGTCGTAGAGCGATCAGCAATAAACCTTATGACTATCTTAGGGAGTATAGGCGTAGAGGTTGACATGAATGTTCAACAACAGCAGGAGTAAAAGCTAAAGGTATGTTGTTAAGTGTTGCAAGAAGACAATTTCTTGGTTTTGTGTTTCCCAAAAGTGTTTCAGAACTTTGTTACGTGCACGCTTACAGTCAGTACACACAACATGCATTAAACCCAGTAACTGGGCGCTGTACTTCTTTTTTGTGATTTTGACATTATCTGTCGTGACAGATAATGTCAGAATCACAAAAAGGAGTACAGCGCCCCAGTTACTGGGTCTAAACATGCACAATACACATTGTCACTCGTCAATGTGGGTGACAGGCCAGCCAGTGTCTAGTTTGCAGGATTGACAACGACTGACAAGTGACAGTTACAGATATGACAGGAGTATGAAGCGTGTATAATATCTGACGTTTTTATTTAAACTTAAGGTTTCTATTCGATGTATTTTCACTGACTGACTCAGAGTGACTGCAGTTTCCAACACTATGAATTAATGTCACTGACACTGACAGTTTGTATCACTCCTTAAGGCTGCCTTTGTAGTTGGTTGCGCAATGATAATCGCTGGGCGCTATGTGAATGATTAACTCTGAGCCTTTTCATTGCCGTCTATGGTCGCCGAGGCATCAACGTCGACTATAAACAGCGTCACACGTCAAATTTACTGCCATGCGACCACCATGCGACCGACTTTAAACCAGTCTTTAAGCCCTGTCACTTTAAAAACATGTAAAGGACCAGGCAGATGGAACAGCAATTCTTAAGTGCACCAAGGTCTTTTGTGGGTCATGTGACCTCGTTAAAATGTTCAAATTTTCAAGTTTAATTAACATGTCGTGCACAAGTGCCGTTTTTGGCTTAAACTGACCCCCTGATAACATATAAATTACTTAAGAACAAGATGACATTAATTAGCTGGTAATTAGCACTTTAATCAACTTTTTGAGCACAAACGTGCTGGTAATTAGACGTATGACACTAGTTAGTATGGTAATAATCACTTTCATTAACATTTTGTGTACAAAGGTCATTTTTGCGACAAAAGTGACCTGATACAGTATTTCTAACTTAAGAATGAAAATAGGTCTGATAAAGGGACTTTTTAAAAAATTGTGATTAAGTATTGACACTAATTAGCATAATACATAGCACGTCAATTTACATTTTAAGCACAAACATCTTATTGAAAAAAAAAAGTTTTATTTTTTGTAGTTACTTCATTGCAGACGTATTAAGTTTTAGGCTTAGCAAGAACGCATCTTTAAAGTTAACATTGAGTACCAAGATTTGTGTTAAAATTACTTCTGACGAATAACATAATTGTAAGTTGTAGCTTTAGAATGCTAAAAGGGTCACAGACAAGATGTTTATGTTGGAAAGAGCGAAATCATACATGTAGCCACGGTAAATAAAAATGAGAGAAAAGACCATAGTTTGGCCAACGATCAGAATTGTTCCTTTGTGGCCGAACTACATGTCCCTTTATCAGATCTATTTTCTTTCTTAAGTTAGAAATACTGTTTCAGGTCATTAAAGAGGAATTTGTCACAAAAATTACATTTGTAATAAATGTAAATTAAAGTGCTAAGTATTATGCTAATTAGTGTTATGCATAATTATCGTTCTTAAACAACTTTATCAGACCTATTTTCATTCTTAAGTTGGAAATACTGTTTCAGGTCACTTTGAAGAGGAATTTGTCACAAAAATGACGTTTGTGCTCAAAATGTTAATTAAAGTGCTAATTAGCAGCTAATTAATGTCATTCTTAAGTACCTTTGATAGACCATTTTGTGTTCTTAAGTAATTATCAGGGGGTCAGTTGCAACACTTTAAGCCAAAAACGGCACTTGTGCACGACATGTTAATTAAACTTGAAAATTTGAACATTTTAACGAGGTCACAACAGACCTTGGTGCACTTAAGAAATGCTGTCCATCATCCCTCCACAACAGACAATGACTTGGTACTATCAAACATTTTGTGCTTGAATTTTTTATTAAATCTCACCAGGCTCTCAGTCTATGTGTCTCATCATACCACTGCCTCACGGCTGCATCTAACAACTGATGGTGTCTCGACCACACCAACTGGTTCCACTCTGAGGTGTTGTCACTCTTGATGAACCACTGCCTCATGGCTGCATCTAACCAGGTGAACTCCTCAGGGCAATCTACCTCTGGTGATGTCTCCCCATCCACTGGTTCCACTCTGAGGTGTTTCCACTCCTGATGAACCACTGCCTCATGGCATCATCTAACCAGGTTAGTTTCTGGTGGTAGTTTCCTCATGCCTCACCCATCTTACACGCCCTTCTTTTGGAGTCAGGTAAACCATGCCAGTATCCATCTTGACACACATTTTATCTGTAAATGGGTTGATGTATGCGGAATCAGTGGAACCTGTTGATGGGGGAGACACCCAGCAGCTAGGTTACCCTGAGAAGATCACCTTGTTTGATTAAGCAATTTAGGTCCATAAAAAAGTGGAAACACCTCAGAGTGGAACCAGTGGTGAAGCCATGCAAAGGTAGAGGCTCATCAAGAATGAAAAAAACCTCAGAGTGGATGGGGAGACGTCACTTGAGCAGCTCCTCTGAAGCAACTTCATTTAAGAAAAATAATGTTTCTTGTTTTTTATATGTTTTATTTGTTTCCCTTATTTGTTCAGCAATGATTTTCCTGGTGGCCCTTTTGGAAATTATCCAACTTCATGCTACGGAATGAACATCTTTAGTTCATCTCATCATGGTAAGTGCCAGCATATGGAACCAAACCAAGGCTTGAAGGCATGTGACACTCCATGCCAAAACCAGGTGCTTCTTGTTGAAACACAAACCTTGGTTTATTGCAAAAATAGATGAGATGAAGAGCACTCAAATAGAATCTTTTTGGGACCAATGTGCCTAATGTTATTTCACATTTTACTAGAATGTGACATCACATCACAAATGTTGATATCAAGGCTGATGTTTCGTTTGTCTTCACAGTTTTTTAATTGAAGTGCCTGGTTTTGGCATAGTGTGTCACAAATATTCTTGACAAAATAGTTCTGGGTTCACGATAGTCTAGTTGGTAAGACATCTGCTCTAGAATGTCGGGGGTCGTGGGTTCGTATCCCACCCGAGGAATATGCCTGTGAGGTTTTTTTTCAAAGGACTCGGGGGGAAAGTACTTAGTATACAGTGCTTAATGCACATCGATGTAAAGGCAAAAACACAATAATAAAAATGGTTCTGGTTTCTTTAGAATTCAAGAATACATGAGCTCCCTGACTATCTTATAACTCTAAAAATGTAGTTTTTCTTGTTTATAGATGCATTGCTCGAGTTTGGGTCAAGGGATTAAAAAATCAATTTCATTGAGTGAACGAATTAAAAAAGTTTATATGTTTGTGTAACGAAAAATATAAAAAACCAAGAAATCTGATATCGGGAACTCGAGATAGAACACTTTTAAGTTTCCGCGGGCATTTGCCGACTTCAATTTGATTGGTTTCCCAATGGCCAATCAGAAGAATCCACAAGTAAAAAATATTCATGATTCCCAGCGGCCGATGCTCTCAACGGCCCACACAGCTCGCTGTGCGTGCGCGTAAATACAAAGTACGCGGTGTATGTACAACAGAGTGCGCAATCCGATCCTGAGGATTAAAAGGCTGGCCCAGCATTTTATTCATTTACATTTTCAAATTAACTGCCACTAATCCCTGACGGATTTTTTTGTTCAAAGTATCAAATGAAAGTTCATAACTTTTTTTACTTCGTAAAAGTAGCAATTAGAAAGATAAATCTATTTTTGACCCCAAAATCGGACTGACATCGGGCAATGCATCTTTAAGAATGTCAATATAGTAACCAAATTGCATGTTTTTCTATGGTAAAGTACATGTACACATGTATTAGCATTTGTTGTGAAGCAAACTTAAATGAAAAATATTAAATTGTTGGTTCATTGAGAAAGTGATTATGTTTGCCATACAATGGGGAAACAAAACTTCATTTCTGATTAGTAAAATGAAAACCAGCTTTGTTTGATGAGACCATATCAGTCTTTGTTTTCATATGACTAAAAATTCATGGCTTGATTTCACAAAGAGCTGAGGGTGATCTTAATTTGTTTATCAATCTTAATTAAAGTGTCACAATACAAATCACTGTGGGGATATTGACAATGCATCTTCAGATGAATCTTAGTGCTTTGTGAAACCGAGTCCAGAAGGCAACTGTTCATTAT
Source organism: Marthasterias glacialis (assembly GCA_911728455.2). Lineage (NCBI taxonomy): Eukaryota > Metazoa > Echinodermata > Asteroidea > Forcipulatida > Asteriidae > Marthasterias > Marthasterias glacialis. Next base: position 26,078,048 of record OU452225.1, read on the forward strand.
TGTGTCTTCTTTCAATAAATAATAATTTCTTCTTTGGGACACATGAATTTATAAAGTCCATGTCACAAAAGTGAGGCTGGAAGGAAAAATTACCCACATCAGGGAAACTTCCAAAGAAGATTCATTAATAAGGAAAAATCTAATGCAAGTCAAGTACAAGTTGGTTAGTTTGTTTCCATTTTATTTTATTATTTCTTGGTAATGTACATCATTTTTGACATGATTTTGTATCTTTTGAATGTGCAGGTACAGCTGTCACTTCTAGATTTTCTTGAGTGAATACTTGGAAACTAAAAGAAGAATGAACTGCCATCAAAACTAGCTCTGCATTTTGGATCCTGCCATGTCTTTCTACCACAATAGTCAAGAATCGGTCCAATTTGACATGTCCAATTTTCAAATTTGGATTCCTAAAGATACACACCTGATTCCTGTTTAAATCTGACTACATAAGGACTTGATTTCTGTGGATTGTGACAACAGCGATAGAACAGAAGGCAGCAGTTTTTTCAGGCATTAAAGACAATAATTTTTGTAAATAAGATGCAAAAATTTAAACGCTTGAAGATGCAGAATTTAAACAAAGAATGCGGGGCTTCATTTTAAGGTGAAAAATATATTGTTCGATTTTTGTTTTGAGAAAAATGCATGGTGACTTAAATATTTTTGCTTATTCAGTCCTCTTATATATATCAAGTAAAACTTAGAAAACTGGCTGAATGTTTTTTTTTATCATTTAGATATAACCAAATTTAAGTAAACAAATAGCATAGCTTTATAACATAATTAAATGCTGCATAATTATTTACAGAGGTTTATGTCATAGTGGTAAATGAATTTTAAATATTTGCACACAAATAATTGGCAATTTGTTTAACAATTCTTGCATTTAAATGTATCAATGTGTTTAAATTGATTGTGGTGGTGCAAAATATAAACTATTGTCATATTTAATTTTAAAGATAAATAAAATGAAACACAAGTCCGAATCTTTAGTCTTCTGATTGCTTTTTTTATTAATTAATTTAAAATGTTTAAATATATATGAGGAGTTAATTCATTAAGAAAATCGTTCTGACTATAAAATAAATTAGAGGAAAAAAAGGAAAGTTTACTTATTTACCCATAAACAAAAAGAGAAACAAGTTTTATTTATTATGAAGTAATTTAAATAATAAATTTAAATAAGAAATTTGAATAAAAAATTTAAATAAGAAATTTAAATAAAATAACTAAAAAATGTCAACAGAGGGCGCCCTTCGCTCTTATTATTTTGTACAGTATGTAACAATGGTAATGCATTACAAGCGGTTCTAATATTCATCAAGTCCAAAAATAACTGCCCGAGCCTGGATCGCAGTGGCCTAGCGGACATGGGCACGGACACACGTACACTCAAGATTGGACGCACGGACCCCGGATCGAATCCCGCCTCGGCCACAAGAACGGACAAGCAAGCCCAAGACAAGACAAGACAAGATCGGTACGCCGCAAGAGGAGGACCCCACGGACCCACAGACGGAAGGACCCCCAAGACCCAAAGAAGAGGAGATCACACGGAGGAGATGCACAGGAGGAGGCGACGCCAGGGGGACGAGGTGGAAGGAAGGAGAAGGAGAGAGAGAGAGAGAGAGAGAAGGAGGACGAAAGGAATGACAGATTTTTTTTATTTTTATTTTTAATTTTTTTTTATTTATTTATTTTTTTTTTTACCGTAAAATTTTTTTTTTACGGTCTTTCCAAAAATTAAAATCGGCTGAAACGCACGCTCGTTAATTTTTTTTCAAATCCAAAAAAAAAAAATGCAAAATATTTTTTTAAAATTTTTTACCGAAAATTTTTTTTTAACGGTCTTTCCAAAAATTAAAATCGGCTGAAACGCACGCTCGTTAATTTTTTTTCAAATCCAAAAAAAAAAAATGCAAAATTTGAAAAAATCACTCTTAAACTCTACTTTTCTAGTGATATGCAGATTTAAAAAGCACAGAAAACGTCCCAACGCTCCCTAAATAGTGCCAAATGCGTTGTAAACTGCTTACGATTGCTCCACTACATGAATTAAGCTATCTGGTAGGAAAAAAACCTTCAAAATTGGTGAATTTCAAGGAATTATGCATTTTCAAGCCTTAAAATAGCTCTAAACGCCCTTTTTGGAAGGCTATATAAGTACTTGACACCTGAAAACGATGTAAAATGCATCCCATACTGCTTACAACTACTCAACTATATAAAATACACAAGCTGTTAACAAAATAATTTGCATAGAACATCATTTGTTTAATTAACAACAAATATAAACTTTAAGCATTACAGTAGCTTTAAATAGCATTTCAAGATATTTAATACATATCTGTGCTTACTTAGTTCTAAATTGAGGTCTAGAGACAATAACAAAGTCTTAAATGGCATCACCTAAAGGGTTACAGCATTTCAAACTGAAAAAGCTTGACTAATGTGTAAAATTTGTCTAATTTCAGGCCTGATACAGCGTTCTTCAAAGTTACATGTTCAAAGAAAACAAAATACACTTAAATTAGCCTAAAATGAATTAAAAGTTTACGCCTGATGTGATAGCTTTGGGACACAAACACTATTTAACTACTGTATCAATGCTTGTGTAATAAAACAGGGGGTGCTACTTAACACAATGTCCATTTTATCTTTACGACAAAGCAGTGGATCAGTCCAAGATGGCTGCCGCATAGTTAATGAACATTTCCTTGGCAACAAATTAGAATCTAAGTTAGCATGTGTGTTACATCATCAGTACTCTATGAGACTCTATTAGCTTTTGATTCACTCTACATATCCATCACTATGACATCAAAATTAATTAATCTTATTTAAAATAAAAGAACAACTGCAAAGGATGCTCATTCGTATTCATGACGAGTGTGTTCTAAAAAGAATATGAAGTTTCAAAACTTGATGCTTACACGTATATAAGCAGGGAGCCTACATATAACAAGTCCCTTTTTAAAGACTACTGTCATGAGCAGAAATTACAGAATAGGAATTGTCATTAATCAGCAAATTTGTTAGCATTTTCTCAGATTCTACATCTATTTGTACTTTGTTACTCGGCAGGATCCTCAAGTTATGACATAAACGCCAAGGAGCAATGATAGTTAAGTCTTGCTCAATGACACAAGTGCCTGGCCCAAGACTCGTACCCGCATTGTGACGACTCAGCCACCAGAACTAGAATTCGGTGCACTAGACCGTTTGCCCCTGACACGCTACACATGTTGCTGACGAAATCTACATATTACAACTGTACAAGAACAGCCTCAATAATCAAGCTGTATACAGCAGAGATCTGTTTACACACAATACATGACTTGCCAAATTAATCGCACAGCTTTAGTAATTTGCCGTTTTGTTTATGTAGGTTTACACATTCCCGTAGGCATGGGCCGTGATGTCACATATTGTGTTTAAACAGGTTCTTTAACAATGTGTAATGTTCACAACATACATGTATTAAACATACCTGCATAATATCCTATTTTTCATAAATTACTGAGTAGAGGTAGCTTGATGCAAAGAAAAGATGAAGTATTTGAGTTCACGCTTTTGAAGCCCTCGATGAAGCTGCAATAAGCCAAATGTTCTCATCTGTTGAGCTGGTGCATCTCTCCTTGCGACAAGTAATGAATATTATCATCTTGAGAGGCCTGTACACAAAGAAACAAAGCATACGCTAAATTAGAGGAAATTGATCAATGAACTGGTGAAAACTTGTATATTGGAACATTTTGACCACATCAGACCATGACAGTTGTGCATGTTTCCCACAGATTGAAGGGGCTGCTTTTAAGTGGGGGTACATTCTTGGGATTGATACAGCTTTGATGTGGGTAACATATTGGGGCGGACCTACTGTAGATTGGCAGATCAGTGGGGTACATGTTTTTGATTGGTACAGCTAAATTGTAAGGGTTAAATTTGTTAAGGGTTGACCCAAGTGGGCATGTAAGTGGGGTACTTAGTGCATGTTTGGGATTGATATAGCTTAGAAACAACCCATGTTTTAGGGTCAACCTATGTTTGGGATTGCAGCCATAAGACACACCAGAAAAGCAACTGAAGCTAAGAACAACCATAAGTTTATATTTGTTGTTAAAGTTAAAGCTTTGATTAAAGACATAAAGTCATAACTGATGCTGAATGTTGTGAACTTAAAGGACCAGAGTTAAGAATAGATTTGTTTGGAATTTAAAACTGTTATTTAAGTTTTCGTTTCAACTGGATTTAAACTTATCAGTACCGAAGATGATTCTTAGGATCCTTGTTACGTGTATTTTGTTGTTTACAACTTGGGACATTAGCACGGTACACCCAGAGTCCCTTTTGACTAAGTGTTGATGATAAAATCTTTGTGACGAGGCCAACGAATCTGTCACATGTGAGGCTCTGCAGGCCAGTGGCGTGTAGCCGGTGTTGCCAGCGACCATCCTCAACTGAAGGCTAACTCGTCCCACTCATCTTGAATGTAGTCAACTAATGATGGTATATCCAAATAGCCAATAATGTTGTAAATATAATTGAATACTGCTTTGTAAAGATACATGTAGTTGACATGTTCTTATGATAACTGAATTGATCAATGGATCAGTGAATTAAATTCCTAAAGGGAGATAGGTAAATACACATGTTTTTTAATAAGCACACAGCGAGCCAGAATATTTTTGTAAATAATTGAATGTAAATACAATTGAGAAAGTTGGTGAATAAGAATACAGTAAACTTAGTTGAGTTGTCAAAGTGTTGTTTCCTTTTGTTGTTTTAGCAGTGCATAATGAGAGACCGTAAATAGTTTAGGATATTACGAAACTATCTTGTGAATTTAAGAAAGTATCCTGACAATCATCAGGTACATCAGATATTACAGCTTGGATGTAAAGTGGGTAACATACTAGGGGCGGATCCATGGGCTGATAAGTGGGTTGTATAGAGGGGGTAACAATTAGGGGCGGACCCTGATGGGCAAGTAGGGTACAACAGACATATATTACAGCTTGGATTTAGAAGGGGTAACATGTTAGGGGCGGACCCAGACAGGCAGATACGTACATCATATTACTTCTTGGATGTATATGTAGAGGGGGTAACATGTTAGGGGCGGACCCTGATGGGGTACATCATGATGCGGTACTTCATATTACTGGTAAGTGCTTGGATGTCGAGGGGGTAACATTTTATGGGTGGCCTGAGATTGGCAGATAAAGTGGGGAACATCATATTACTGCTAGGATGTAGAGGGGGTAACATGATAGGGGCGGACCCTGATGGGCAGATAAGTGGGGTACATCATATTACAGCTTGGATGTAGAGAGGGTAACATGTTAGGGGCGGACCCAGATGGGCAGATAAGTGGGGTACATCATATTACAGCTTGGATGTAGAGGGGGCAACATGTTAGGGGCGGACCCTGATGGGCAGATAAGTGGGGTACATACAGCTTGGATGTAGAGGGGTAACATGTTAGGGGCGGACCCAGATGGGCAGATAAGTAGGGTACATACAGCTTGGATGTAGATGGGGTAACACGTTAGGGGCGGACCCAGAAGGGTAGAGAAAAAAAGTGGGGTACGTCATATTACAGGTTGGATGTAGAGGGGGTAACATGTTGGGGACGGACCCAGATGGTCAGATAAGTGGGGTACATCATATTTCAGCTTAGATGTAGAGGGGTAAAATGTTAGGGGCAGACCCAGATGGGCAGATAAGTTGGTTACATCATATTTCAGCTTGGATGTAGAGGGGGTAACATGTTAGGGGCGGACCCTGATGTGCAGATAAGTAGGGTACATACAGCTTGGATGTAGAGGGGTAACATGTTAGGGGCGGAGCCAGATGGGCAGATAAGTAGGGTACATACAGCTTGGATGTAGAGGGGTATCATGTTTAGGGCGGACCCAGATGGGTAGAGAAGTGGGGTACATCATATTACTGTTTGGATGTCGAGAGGGTAGCATAAGGGGCGGACCCAGATGGACAGATAAAGTGTGGTACATCATAATGGATGTGAGAGGGGGTAACATGTTAGGGGCACACCCAGATGGGCAGAGAATTGGGGTACATCATATTACTGCTAGGATGTCGAGAGGTTAGCAAAATAGGGATGGACCCAGATGGGCAGATAACTGGGGTACAACATTTTACTGCTTGGATGTAAAGGGGGTAACCTTTTAGGGGTGGACCCTGATGAGTATAAGTGGGGTACATAAGATTAACACTGCTTAAACTGTAGAGGAGGTATTACGTCAAGGGCGGAGTCAGATGGGCACCCCAGCAGACATCTTGCTTGGATGTATAGATGGGGTAACATGTTAGGGGTGGACCCAGATGGGCAGGTGGGCAGATAAGTGGGGTACATCATATAATACAGCCTGAGCACCCTTGTCGCCAATACATGTTATAACTGGCAATAAAAACGAACAATTATGTCTAATAAAAAGCAAAACAAGTTATGAAAACTCACCAGAAGATTTAAGGATGTTGCCTGTGGTCAAGGTGGTTCTTAATCCTTAGGATTCCTGTAACAGTCAACTGTGGACGATGGGTAATAAGGAGTTGAATCTCTCACTAAGAATGTTTGCATACACCAGGAGGGAAGAAGTAACTTCTGGAATGGAGAAAGAAACAACGTATAAAAGGCATCTGTGTTATAAGCTCTTCTGTACGGTGATAATAATTTCTTTTTCTTAGTATCAACGTGGGTGTTAAAGTTACAAGAAGAAAACTAATACTATAGTTCACCCGGTGATGAGAGACCAGGGCCCAATTTTATAGAGGTGCTTAACGGTAAGCGTATTTCACCAGCGTTTGCTAACTTAAGCACGCAAACGAACTGCACGCAACAAAAAAGTAACGTCTGCTTAAGCAAAAAACACTTCTGATCAAAAAATTAACAAAATTGCTGATTTGCTTTGGCTAAACGTACTCACTGTATGAAATATGACTGTTGTTAAATTTATGTCTGTACTGTAAATTCAGGACAATTTTTTAGCCAGAAAACTCCTCTTTTAACAGGATAATTACATTGATTATCATGACAATATCATGACTCTCCTCCAAATTTTAGCGGATATTTTGACACAAAATATGCTTAAGCACAAAAACGAGTGTTTAAGGCTGCTTTTTGGTTGCTTACCGCGTTAAGCAAAAAAATTATGCTTTTAATGGAGGCTATGAAATAGAAAATCTGTTTAACACGCCTGTTAAGCACAAAATCGGCCAGTAAGCAGCTCTGTGAAATTAGGCCCATTTAGCATTACTGCAACCAAGTTTAACTGATCAATGATGGTCATTTCATTGAGTTTTAAGAACAATACAACTGGCCATGTATGATTGCTTTATTAGCACTGTATCCCACTCACAGCGACAAAAACGCACATCACAGACCCCAATTTCACGATTCAAAGAATACAATTTGGTACTTTTTTTGCTACAGTTTACACAGTTTACACTTTACAGGATGCAGTCTACATACCTTCATAACATGATACTCCGACCTTTCATTAACCCCTGGGCAAGCGTTGAAGCAATTTTGGTGGTCTTTCATAAAGAAACTGTTGGAAAAAGTTTGACAAGTTTTAGTTGTAAACAAAGTCCTTCTCGATCCACGTGTGATAATAAGCAAACCAACACTAGAGAGGGCGCCCTCTCTCTCTCTATATTTTTTTTATTGTTTATCACGTGGATCGAGGAACCTTGTTTACAACTAAGTTGTCAAACTTCGTCCTACACTTTCTTTTCGAAAAGCCACCTAGATTGCTTCAGAGTTTGCCCGGGGTTTCATGAAAGATCGGCGTATCAAGTTAAAAAGGTATGTATAGGTTAGAGCCTGATAAACAGACTGTTTCTGGGGTTTTCTGATTCCGTGTTGGAAGAATGTTAAATTAACTTAGTTTAAGATCTGAAGATTAAGAACAGCACTCAGTAGTTTTGGGCAGTCGTTTTCGTGTGTGATACAATTTACATTATGTTGGGGCCTGTAGGGAAAGCTGCCTGTAGAATATTATGTGCTGCTGTGTAGTGACAGCTCAAACACGAAGTATGTTCTTGTAGTGAATTGTACAAACCTCTCACCATGTCTGTAGTTCTGGTTGTACTTTCCTGTTCATTTTGCACTTCCATGAATCTAACAAAACTGCCCATCATCAAGACCTAAAAAATGTTCCTTCTTTTTTTCTAACTTGATCCTAGCCATTGGGTTCTGTTACTGGCATAACTTGTCATGCTTGTGTCACTCTGACACTGACTCTAGGTGTCAGAGTCGCTGCAAAATGGCCAGTGCCCAATATCATGACACTGCAATAACCACAGAATTCTGACGAAGCCCTAGAAAAGTGCAATCTTGGGCTGTAACAATTTAAGTGCACAATTGTGAAATTGAAGCCTGGTGATAACGTATGTTGTCATTGTGATAACAATACTATTTTGAGCGAGTATATCGTGCTTAATTATCATATGTACATCGCTACTTGTATTGTTCTTTATATCGGCAATGCAATAAGATATTAGTTTAAAATTTGTTGCGGTATACTCACTGCTAATGCTATTGACACTAGTATCAGGCCTCTCATATGGTGAGCTTTTGGTTTTCTTCAAGTAGTTTTCCCCACTCCCATGACACCCACATTGATTAATGATATCAAGAAGTTACCATCACCGTTAAGAAGAGCTTGTAACACAGATGTCTTGTATACTCTTTTTCTTTCTCCATTTCAGAAGAATTACTTCTTCCCTCCTGGTGTATGCATACATTCTTAACGAGAGAGATTCAACTCCTTATTTTATCCATCATCAGCTGTTGACTGTTAGAGGAATCCTAAGGATTAAGAATCATCTCCTTGGTTCACAAGCAACCTCCTAAAATCTTCAGGTCAGTTTCCATTTAAGCTATTTTGTAATTTTTAATGTTGTTTCTTTTTACTGCTGTTTTACTACTATTCCAAACACCGAAATAACAAACATTTGGCTATTAAGGTTTTTGTTGTCAAACGATACACACTTTACATCCAAGTTGTAAGATGTACCCCACTTATCTGCCTATCTGGGCCCGCCCCTAACATGTTACCTCCTCTACATCCAAGCAATAATATGATGCACCCCACTTATCTGTTCATCTGGGTCCGCCCCTAATATGATACCCTCTCTACATCCAAGCAATAATATGATGTTCCCCACTTCTTCGCCTATCTGGGTTTGGCCCTAACATGTTACCCCCACTACTTCCAAGCAATAATATGCTGTACCCCACTTATCTACCCATCTTGTGCCACCCCCCAACATGTTACCCCCTCTACATCTAAGCAATAATATGATGTATCCCACTTATCTGCCCATCTGGGTCCGCCTCTAACACGATACCCCCTCTACATCCAAGCAATCATATGATGTACCAATAGAGCTATTAATAAGAACTACAGGGCGTACAAAACCATGCAACACAGCCCACCAAGGAGCAATTTTGTCCATCAGTTTACACAGTAACCATTTTCAAAGTGGACATTCTTACGCAATTGACCCATACAGTTTTTCGCCCATGGTGGTTCAGCGGAGTTCCGTGTGTAACATAGCGAGTGCTCCCTCTAGTTCTTATATATAACTCTATGGATGTACCCCATTTATCTGCCTATCTGGGTCCGCCCCTAGCATGTTACCCCCTCTACTCCACATCCAAGCAACAAGATGATGAACCCCACTTATCTGCACATCAGGGTCCGCCCCTAATATGTTACCCCCTCTACATCCAAACAATAATGTAGTGATATGCAAATTAAACCACAGCCAGTGCCAGCTGCTTGCAAAGCGCGGGCTGTTTGTAAAGCGCGAGTGCGTCTGTGATTAATTTTCTTTTATAAATATTTTGATTTAAAAAAAGGTTTAATAACAAAGATTGGAATAAAATTAATAAATGTAAAAAATAGAAGGGAGTTGGTGAGAGATCGCTGACAGGAGTGGAGCTTCCAATAAACTTCACCTGGAGATGTGAACTCTCTTGAATACATTAACCATATATCTTTGTCTTTCCTCAAAGTTATTTGTGGTCACTCTCATTAATATTCTGCACAGAACAACAAAGGAACCTTACGTCTGGGAGAAATCCTATTCAGATCTCTACACATGGTTAACTTTCAGGAAAGACACATGGTTGATGTATTCAAGAGAGTTCACATCTCAAGACGAAGTTTATTGGAAGCTCCGCTCCTCTCAATGATCTCGCTCCAACTCCCATCTGTTTGTTACATTTATTTATTTTATTCCAACCTTTGTTATTAAACCTCTTCTAAATCAAAATATTTATAAAAGGAAATTAATCACTCATGCACACGCACTTTGCAAGCAGCTCGCGGCGGCTGTGGATTAATTTGCTTATCACTACAATAATTTGATGTACCCCACTTCTCTGCCCATCTGGGTCCGCCCCTAGCATGTTACCCCCTCTACATCCAAGCAGTAATATGATGTACCCCACTTATCTGCCCATCAGGGTCCGCCCCTAACATGTTACCCCCTCTACATCCAAGCTGTAATATGATGTACCCCACTTATCTGTTCATCTGGGTCCGCCCCTAACATGTTACCCCCTCTACATCCAAGCTGTAATATGATGTACCCCACTTATCTGCTCATCTGGGTCCGCCCCTAACATGTTACCCCCTCTACATCCAAGCTGTAATATGATGTACCCCACTTATCTGCCCATCAGGGTCCGCCCCTAACATGTTACCCCCTCTACATCCAAGCTGTAATATGATGTACCCCACTTATCTGCTCATCAGGGTCCGCCCCTAACATGTTACCCCCTCTACATCCAAGCTGTAATATGATGTACCCCACTTATCTGCTCATCTGGGCCCGCCCCTAGCATGTTACCCCCTCTACATCCAAGCAGTAATATGATGTACCCCACTTATCTGCCCATCAGGGTCCGCCCCTAACATGTTACCCCCTCTACATCCAAGCTGTAATATGATGTACCCCACTTATCTGTTCATCTGGGTCCGCCCCTAACATGTTACCCCCTCTACATCCAAGCTGTAATATGATGTACCCCACTTATCTGCTCATCTGGGTCCGCCCCTAACATGTTACCCCCTCTACATCCAAGCTGTAATATGATGTACCCCACTTATCTGCCCATCAGGGTCCGCCCCTAACATGTTACCCCCTCTACATCCAAGCTGTAATATGATGTACCCCACTTATCTGCTCATCAGGGTCCGCCCCTAACATGTTACCCCCTCTACATCCAAGCTGTAATATGATGTACCCCACTTATCTGCTCATCTGGGCCCGCCCCTAGCATGTTACCCCCTCTACATCCAAGCAGTAATATGATGTACCCCACTTATCTGCCCATCAGGGTCCGCCCCTAACATGTTACCCCCTCTACATCCAAGCTGTAATATGATGTACCCCACTTATCTGTTCATCTGGGTCCGCCCCTAACATGTTACCCCCTCTACATCCAAGCTGTAATATGATGTACCCCACTTATCTGCTCATCTGGGTCCGCCCCTAACATGTTACCCCCTCTACATCCAAGCTGTAATATGATGTACCCCACTTATCTGCCCATCAGGGTCCGCCCCTAACATGTTACCCCCTCTACATCCAAGCTGTAATATGATGTACCCCACTTATCTGCTCATCAGGGTCCGCCCCTAACATGTTACCCCCTCTACATCCAAGCTGTAATATGATGTACCCCACTTATCTGCTCATCTGGGCCCGCCCCTAACATGTTACCCCCTCTACATCCAAGCTGTAATATGATACACCCCACTTTTCTGCCAATCTGGGTACGCCCCTAACGTGACCCCCTCCACATCCAAGTAATAATATAATGCATCACACGTGTCTGCCCATCTGGGTACGCCCCTAATATGTTACCCCCTCTACATCCAGGCTGTATGTCGGATGTACCCCACTTATCTGCCCATCAGGGTCTGCCCCTAAGATGTTACTCACTCTACATCCAAGTAATAATATAATGTACCCCACTTATCTGCCCATTTGGGTCCGCCCCTAGCATGTTACCCCCTCTACATCCGAGCTGTATTTCGGATGTACCCCACTTATCTGCCCGCCTGGGTCCGCCTCTAATATGTTGCCCCTCTACATCCAAGCTGTAATATGATGTACCCCACTTATCTGCCCATCAGGGTCTGCCCCTAAGATGTTACCCCATCTACATTAAAGCTCTAATATCTGATGTACCCCACTTATCTGCCCATCTGGGTCCGCCCCTAATATGTTACCCCCTCTACATCCCAAGCTGTACAATGTATGTCGGATGTACCCCACTTATCTGCCCGCCTGGGTCCGCCCCTAATATGTTGCCCCTCTACATCCAAGCTGTAATATGATGTATCCCACTTATCTGCCCATCTGGGTCCGCCCCTAACATGGTTCCCCTCTAACATGTTTCCCCTGAAGCTGTTTTATATGATGTATCCCACTTATTTGTCCATCTGGGTCCGCCCCTAACATGTTACCCCCTCTACATCCAAGCTGTAATATCTGATGTACCCCACTTATCTGCTCATCTGTGTCCGCCCCTAACATGTTACCCCCTCTACAACCAAGTAATAATATAATGTACCCAACTTATCTGCCCATCAGGGTCCGCCCCTAACATGTTACCCCCTCTACATCCAAGCTGTAATATCTGATTTACCCCACTTGTCTGCCCATCTTTATCCACACACGTTATGCCCTTTCCTATAAAATCCCATACATTTCCCCAACTTGTGTACATATATCTGTCAATCTCCCAATGTTACCCATCGGTTTTTTGTAACCCACATTAAAGCTGTATCCATCCCAAGAATGTACCCCCACTTAAAAGCTGCCCCTTCAGTCCCTAAAAAACATGCGCAACTGTCATGGTCTGATGTGGTTAAAAGGTTGATATAAAATTTCTTTTTAAAAAGTTCATTGATCAATTTCCTCTGATGTACTTTCTGCTTTGTTTCTTTGTGTACAGGCCTCTCAAGATGATGATATTCATTACTTGTCTCAAGGAGAGATGCACCAGCTCAACTGAATAGAACCTTTGGCTTATTGCAGCTTCATCGAGGGCTTCACTGTGAACTCAAAGACTTCATCTTTTCCTTGCATCAAGCTACCTCTACTCAGTAATTTATGAAAAATAGGATATTATGCAGGTATGTTTGATACATGTATGTTGTGAACATTACACATTGTTAAAGAACCTGTTTAAACACAATAAGTGACATCACGGCCCATGCCTACAGGAGTGTGGAAACCTACATAAACAAAACGGCAAATTACCAAGGCTGTGCGATTAATTTGGCAAGTCATGTATTGTGTGTAAACAGATCTTTGTTGTACACAGCTTGATTGAGGCTGTTCTTGTACAGTTGTAATAATATGTAGATTTTGTCAGTAACATGTGTAGCGTGTCAGGGCCAAACGGTCTAGTGCACAGAATTCTAGTTCTTGTGGCTGAGTCGTCACAATGTTGGTACGAATCTTGGTCCTGGCACTTGTGTCGTTGAGCAAGACACTTAACTATGATTGTTCCTTGGCATTTATGTCCTAAATTGAGGATCCTGCCGAGTAACAAAGTACAAATGGAAGTAGAATCTGAGAAAATGCTAACAAATTTGCTGAATATTGACAATTCATATTATGAAATTTCTGCCTGTGACAGTAGTCTTTAAAAAGGGACTTGTTATGCAGGCTCCCTGCTTATATACATGTAAGCATCAAGTTATGAAACTTCATGTTCTTTTTAGAACACATTCGTAATGAATTTGAATGAGCATCCTGTGCAATTATTCTATTAGTTTAAATAAGATTAATTAACTTTAATGTCATAGTGATGGATATGTACCGATGATCATGATACACATCGTCACTGACACCACGAACTAGCACACACGTAGATACCAGTGAAAAGTACCAATCGGAGAAACGGCGTCTAAAGCTGAACGCTTTTTAAAACGCCACTATCCTTTAAAATTTCAGAGTGTTTTCAACTGGTATTCTCATTGTGGATTCTGGATGCTTTGAACTTGATAAATATACTGCTTTTGTCTGCTTTGCATTCTAAATTAACAAGCAATATAGGAAGAAAGGTGCGTGTTAGTTTGTGAAACCGAAAAAGAAGCAAAATAGACTATTTCCATATTCACAAACTAACACATTCCAGTGTATTACAATGAAAACTTGTGGGTGCACGCGCAAGCATGTCCTTCGCACACAAGGTTTGTGTCTATCAGAACCTGTGTGCTAGTTCGTGAAAACGAAGATTGTCACTTTCATGCAAATGTTGCCATACATAATTATAATAATTAAAATAGTAAAGCTCTTGAAGCTTTGAAACTTCATGAATTGTAACTGAAAACTAAACAAAATATGGTTTTGTACACAAGGTGTTAGTTCGTGGCATCAGTGACGACATGCAAAAGTATTAGATTCTAATTTGTTAAATTAATTTAAAAGGTATCAAGTTGCCAAGGAAATGTTCATTAAACATGCGGCAGCCATCTTGGAATGATCCACTGCTTTGTCGTCAAGATAAATCGGACATTGTTTAAGTAGCTCCCCCCTTGTTTATTATACACGCATTGATACAGATAGTTAAATATTGTTTGTTTCCCAAAGCTATCACATCAGGCATCAACTTTTAATTCATTTAAAGCTAATTTAAGTGTATTTTGTTTTCTTTGAGCATGTAACTTTGAATGCTGGAAAAGGCCTAAAATTAGACAAATTTTACACATTAGTCAAGCTTTTTTATTTAGAAATGCTGTAACCCTTAAGGTGAGGCCACTTAAGACTTTCTTATTGTCTCTGGACCTCAGATCGGAACTAAGTTGGCACAGATATGTATTTAAGAGCTTAATATGCTATTTTAAAGCTACTGTAATGCTTGAAGTTGCATAAGTAATTAAACAAATGATGTTTTATGCAAAATATTTTGTTAACAGCTGGTGTATTTTATATATTTGAGTAGTTGTAAGCAGTAGGTGATGCGTTTTACATCGTTTTCAGGTGTCAAGTACTTATTTAGCCTTTCAAAAAGGGCGTTTAGAGCTATTTTAAGGTTTGAAAATGCATAATTCCTTGAAATTCACCAATTTTGTAGGTTTTTTCCTACCAGATAGCTTAGTTCATGTAGTGGAGCAATCGTAAGCAGTTTACAATGCATTTGGCACTATTTAGGGAGCGTTGGGACGTTTTCTGTGCTTTTTAAATCTGCATATCACTAGAAAAGTAGAGTTTAAGAGTGATTTTTTTCAAATTTGGATTTTTTTTTTTGATTTGAAAAAAAATTAACGAGCGTGCGTTTCAGCCGATTTTAATTTTTGGAAAGACCGTTAAAAAAAATTTTTCGGTAAAAAATTGTTAAAAAATATTTTGCATTTTTTTTTTTTTGGATTTGAAAAAAAATTAACGAGCGTGCGTTTCAGCCGATTTTAATTTTTGGAAAGACCGTTAAAAACATTTTTTTCGGTAAAAAAAAAAAAAAAAAAAAAAAAAATTAAAAATAAAAAAAAAATATTTCTTTCCTCTCGTCCTCCTTCTCGGCCCCCCCTCTCTCTCTCTCTCTCTCTCACTCCTCCTTCCACCTCGTCCCCCTGGCGTCTCCTCCTCCTGTGCATCTCCTCCGTGTGGTCTCCTCTTCTTTGGGTCTTGGGGTCCTTCCGTCTGTGGGTCCGTGGGGTCCTCCTCTTGCGGCGTACCGATCTTGTCTTGTCTTGACTTGGTCTTGCTTGTCCGTTCTTGTGGCCGAGGCGGGATTCGATCCGGGGTCCGTGCGTCCAATCTTGAGTGTACGTGTGTCCGTGCCCTTGTCCGCTAGGCCACTGCGATCCAGGCTCGGGCAGTTATTTTTGGACTTGATGAATATTAGAACCGCTTGTAAGGCGTTACCATTGATACCATACTGTACAAATAATAAGAGCGAAGGGCGCCCTCTGTTGACATTTTAAAATTATTTTATTTAAATTTCTTATTCAAATTTCTTATTTAAATTTCTTATTTAAATTTCTTATTTAAATTACTTCATAATAAATAAAACTTGTTTCTCTTTTTGTTTATGGGTAAATAAGTATACTTTCCTTTTTCCCTCTAATTTATTTTATAATCAGAATGAATTAACTCCTCACATATATTCAAACATTTTAAATTAAGTAATAAAAAAGCAATCAGAAGACTAAAGATTCGGACTCGTGTTTCATTTTATTTATCTTTAAAATTAAATATGACAATAGTTTATATTTTGCACCATCACAATGAATTTAAACACATTGATACATCTTTAAATGCTAGAAATGTTTTATAAGTTGTCAATTATTTGTGTGCAGTTATTATTCTCTAAATTATTATGCAGGATTTAATGATTTTATATAATTATACTATTTCTTCACTTAGATTTGTTTATATCTTAATAAAAAAATCATCCAGTCAGCTTTTTTCAAATTTTTACTTGATATATAACTTAGGTCTGAATAAGCAAAAATATTTTAGTCAATGAGCATTTTTCTTAAAACAAATACTGAACAATCTATTTTTCACCTTAAAATGAAGCCCTGCATTCTTTGTTTAAATTTTGTATTATCTTCATACGTTATAGTTTTTGCATGCAATTTAACAAAACAAATTCCAAACAATTCCTCAAAAAACTTCCTGCTTCTATGGTGGCGTTAAAGGGACATCGCAAATATATAGACGCCAATATTCGCGTCAATTATTCACGATGTGTACCTCAAGTCGCAAATATTGATGGCAATATTGACACCAACATTCATGACTTGGCCCCAAGTCGTAAATATCGACGCCAATATTCACGACTTGGCCCCATGTTGCAAATATTGACGCCAATATTGTTGCCAATAATCAGATTTGAACCCCCAAGTCGTAAGAATTGACGCCAAAATAGATGCCAATATTCACAACTTGTACCCAAAGTCGCAAATATTGACGCCAAAACTGACGCCAATATTCACGACTTGTACCCACAGTCGCAAATATTTACGCCAATATTGATGCCAATATTCGAGACTGTGCCCCAAGTCGCAAACCCACTCAGGCATGAATATTTATGGTTTTGTTAGCAACCTAGGTATAGGCAAGCAATAGTCTGTAATGATTGCTTCTGCGTGTGCATACTTTTCTGCATGCATTCAGGGTTTATACAGCTAGCCTTGTAAACAAAGAATGTTAACCGCAACCGCAGAATCAGGCGGTAAGCAGATGTAATTGGGTCCAGGTGCAGCTGATGACTATACTCGAGAGCGCCTCGCGTTAACAGTCTGAGATCAGAGTGCCTAGGTGCCAGACTGTGAGAGTAACGAACACCCCAAGTTGCTGTGAAAAAAATTCCTGTCTGTGTGGGTTTGCGACATGGGGCTATGTCGTCAATATTGGCGTCAATATTTGCGACTTTGGGTACAAGTCGTGAATATGGCGTAAATTTTGGCTTCAATATTTGCGACTTTGGGTTCAAGTCATGAATATTGGCGTCAATATTTGCGACTTGGGGGTACAAATCGTGAATATTGGCGACAATATTGGCGGCACTATTTGCAACATGGGGCCAAGTCGTGAATATTGGCGTCAATATATATTTGCGATGTCCCTTTAAAGACACCATAAGCTTCTGTTCTATCGCTGTTGTCACAATCCACAAATATCAAGTCCTTGATTTACTCAGGAATCAGGCGTGTATCATTTAGGAATCCGAATTTGAAAATTGAACTTGTCGAATTGGACCAATTCTTGACCATTGTGGTAGAAAGACATGGCAGGATCCAAAATGCAGAGCTAGTTTTGATGGCAGTTCATTCTTCTTTTAGATTCCAAGTATCCACTCAAGAACATCTAGAAGGGACAGCTGTACCTGCACATTCAAAAGATACAAAATCATGTCAAAAATGATGTACATTACCAAGAAATAATTAAAGAATTTGAAACAAACTAATCAACCTTAACTTGACTTGCATTAGATTTTTCTTAATCAATGAATCTTCTTTAAAGTTGAAAGTTTCCCTGAAGTGTGGGTCATTTTTCCTTCCAGCCTCACTTTGGTGACATGAACTTTCTTTGTCCAAGAGGGAAAGAATTTCATGTTTCCCAAATAAGAAAATAGTATTTCAAAAGAAAATTACACTTCACTTAAAAAAACTTAATAAAAAATGGGGGTATAAACAGATATGTGTGTCATACAAAACAAAATGATTGTTTTACCGAGGGAAAACAACATGATCACTATTGATTCTCTAAGAATGCTTTATTTAATAAAAAAGACTGACAGGAAGTCAGACAGATGCATTCTTGGCTAGAAATCAGAACAATATTTGATAAGAATATATTCATGCCTGCCAGCCTCACTTTGGTTACATAGATTTGTATCTAAAGCTTACCGCCATGTTAAGATGTACTGAAGATATTCATTCTGTGGTGTGACATTTAATTGACCTCGAAAAAGACCACCAGGAATATCACAAGCTGTGAAAACAAATTAAGTAACAAAACAAAATTACTTTTCTGCAATGACAAATCATATGATGCTCAATAAATTGTTTTTTAATTCTTCGAAAACAAGTTCGTTTTTCTAGGGAAAGAAGATGTTTCTCTGAGGGAAAAAAAGAACATTTAATTATGTTGCAGAATTTTTTGTCAACACTTGATCACAGGAAAATATACAAGAGTAAACAACTCACAGAAAACTTTTAAACAAGACCAAAATTCTTTTTCATATTACTTTGTGTTTCGCAGAAGAAATAAAATGTTTCTCTAAAGATTAATTGTTTTTCAAAAGAAAAACATGTTTCCATAAAGAAAATAGGGGACAAACCTGGTATTTTTTAAATATGAAGCAAGCAACTACTGTAATTGTTTATTCAGTGAACAAAACAAAAATTGTTTTATCTTTATAATTGTTTTTGTTTTTTTATTAGATCAGAAATGAAAAACACCATGATCATTGGTCTAAAAAAAATGCAAACTAGGATTAAATGACAAATTAACCTTGGGGTCATCCGCAATGAAAACTTTACGCTGTATAACCACAAGCTGATTTTTATCAACACCCTGTCTTTTAGGTCAATAACCTCCCCCCCATGCAAGCCCAAAAGTATATAATAAATGACCACGGGGTGAATTGGAGTGCCAGTCAAGACTTAGACTTGTGTTATTAACGATCAGCTAGTGTGCGGCCGCAAGTTGTTTTTACAAAGTGCATACCACCTTGTGCCAATGACCCTTAGCACAAGGGCCAATGAAAGTCCACAGGCTTGTGAAGTATACCAGGGGTGAGGTTTACATGGAATCTTGGCTTTTTTGGCCAATTAAAAAAACAAGTTATGGCTATATTTAGTAGTACCTGCTGAATTTTATCATGTTGTGGCTGACACAAGGGTTTTAAGTAGTCAATGTTGGATAGAAACCAACCTTTTTTTCGAAGAATATTTTGGTGCCATTTTTCCTGCCAGCCTCAGTTTGGTTACATAGATTTGTATACAAAGCTTACCAGGTTAAGATGTACTGAAGATGTTCATTCTGTAGCGTGACCTTTGATTGACCTCCAAAAGGACCACCGGGAATATCACAAGCTGTGAAAACAAAAAAGTAACAAAATGAAATTACCTTTCTGCAATGAAAAATCATATGATGCTCAATGAATTGTTTTTTAATTCTTCCAAAACAAGTTTGTTTTTCTAGGGAAAAAAGATGTTTCTCTGAGAATAAAACTCGTCTTTTGCCAAGCATTTTTCTTAATTCTTGAAAAATGTTTTTATTATTGTTTTTTTCATTACTTTTTTTATGGAAGTCGCCAGACACACAAGGTCGGTAAGCCACTCTAGGTGTGGGCTACAAATCAACTGTTTTTTCCAGGGGCCGTTGCCACCTACTCCTGGGGCTGAAACAGAGTTACCCCCTTTACAGTCCGTAAGGATGTAGGCTTGGGTATCATCCATCAGAAGCCTGGCTGGTAGAGCAGAAAGCTCTTCCTCCTCATTTGTTTACGAAGCAATGATGGTTAAATGCCTTGCTCAAGGACACAAGTGTCATGACCGGGACTCAAACCAACACTCCGATGACTCAGCCACCAAAGCTTGAGTTCAACGCACTAACCACTCGGCCACAACACGCCATAAAAACAATCATTCTAAGGGAAAAAAAGAACAATTAATTATGTTGCAGAATTTTTTGTCAACACTTGATCACAGGAAAATATACAAGAGTAAACAAATCACATAAAACTTTTGAAAAAGAGCAAAATTCTTTTTCATATTACTTTGTGTTTCGCAGAAGAAATAAAATGTTTCTCTAAAGATTAATTGTTTTTCCAAAAAAAAACATGTTTCTATAAAGAAAATAGGGGACAAACCTGGTATTTTTTAAATATGAAGCAAGCAACTAATTAATTCTTTATTCAGTGAACAAAACAAAAAATTGTTATATCTTTATAATTGTTTTTGTTTTTTTATTAGATCAGAAATGAAAAACAACATGAACATTAGTCTAAAAAAAATGCAAACTAGGATTAAATGACAGATTAAGAAGTCATTGTTGGATAGAAACCAACATTATTTTGAAGAATATTTTGGTGCCATTTTTCCTGCCAGCCTCAGTTTGGTTATATAGATTTGTATACAAAGCTTACCAGGTTAAGATGTACTGAAGATATTCATTCTGTAGCGCGACCTTTGATTGACCTCCAAAAGGACCATCAGGAATATCACAAGCTGTGAAAACAAAAAAGGAACAAACAAAATTACCCTTCTGCAATGAAAAATTATATGATGCTCAATGAATTGTTTTTTAATTCTTCTAAAACAAGTGTGTTTTTCTGGGGAAAAAAGATGTTTCTCTGAGAATAAAACTCGTCTCTTGCCGAGCAATTTTCTTCATTCTCGAAAACAATGCTGTGTGTTTTTTTAATACTTTTTTTAAGAAAGTGGCCAGACACACAAGGCTGATAAACCACTCTAGGTGTGGGCTACAAATCAACTGTTTTTTCCAGGGGCTGTTGCCACCTACTCCTGGGGCTGAAACAGGGTTACCCCCTTTACAGTCCAAAAGGATGTAGGCTTGGGTATCATCCATCAGAAGCCTGGCTGGTAGAGCAGAAAGCTCTACTTCCCCAATTTTTTACGAAGCAATTATGGTTAAGTGCCTTGCTCAAGGACACAAGTGTCTTGACCGGGACTCGAACCCACACTCCGATGACTCAGCCACCAAAGCTTGAGTTCAACGCACTAACCACTCGGCCACAACACGCCATAAAAACAATAATTCTGGGAGAAAAAAAGAACATTTAATTATGTTGCAGAGTTTTTGTCAACACTTGATCACAGGAAAATATACAAGAGTAAACAAATCACATAGAACTTTTAAAAAAGAACAAAAATTCATTTTCATACTACTTTGTGTTTCGCAGAAGAAATAAAATGTTTTTCTAAAGATAAATTGTTTTTCCAAAGAAAAACATGTTTCTATAAGAAAGTAGGGGACAAAACGGGTATTTTTTAAATGTGTAGCAAGCAACTACTGTAATTGTTTATTCAATGAACAAAACAAAAAATTGATATATCTTTATAATTGTTTGTGTTTTTTTATTGGATCGGAAATGAAAAACACCATGATCATTAGTCTAAAAAAAATGCAAACTAGGATTAAATGACAGATTAAGTAGTCATTGTTGAATAGAAACCAACTAACATTATTTTGAAGAATATTTCGGTGCCATTTTTCCTGCCAGCCTCACTTTGGTTACCTAGATTTGTATACAAAGCTTACCAGGTTAAGATGTACTGAAGATGCTCATTCTGTAGCGCGACATTTGATTGACCTCCAAAAGGACCATCAGGAATATCACAAGCTGTGAAAACAAAATAAGTAACAAAACAAAATTACCTTTCCGCAATGAAAAATTATATGATGCTCAATGAATTGTTTTTTAATTCTTCCAAAACAAGTTTGTTTTTCTGGGGAAAGAAGATGTTTCTTTGAGAATGAAACTCGTCTTTTGCCAAGCAATTTTCTCAATTCTCGAAAACAGTGTTTTGTTTTTGTTTTTTTTAATACTTTTTTTATGGAAGTCGCCAGACACACAAGGCCAGTAAGCCACTCGAGGTGTGGGCTACAAATCAACTGTTTTGTCCGGGGGCCGTTGCCACCTACTCCTGGGGCTGAAACAGAGTTACCCCCTTTAAAGTCCGTAAGGACGTAGGCTTCGGTATCATCCATCAGAAGCCTGGCTGGTAGAGCAGAAAGCTCTATCTCCCCATTTTTTTACGAAGCAATTATGGTTAAGTGCCTTGCTCAAAGACACAAGTGTCATGACCGGGACTCGAACCCGCACTCCGATGACTCAGCCACCAGAGCTTGAGTCTGACGCACTAACCACTTGGCCACGACACGCCATAAACACAATCATTCTAAGGAAAAAAAAACAATCGATCTTCCAATAGCGCAGCTCGATCTTCCAATAGCGCAGTGCGATCGGTCAATCGCCCACATCGACCGAACGCGCACAACATATGGTACTGTGTTGTTTAGTATTTGTACTGTTGTAATAAACAATGTAAATCGCTCCCTGATTATGTGTGTGTTGACTTGTAAGTTCAAGAGTCACATTCACCGCCGTTTTCTTTTTAAATCTTGAATTTTGTGGGCGTATTCCGGTAACCTCCGTACACAAGCAATGAACCAAAATCAACTGGGGATACAGTGACGTCATGTGTCACTTATCACGTGGTTTGCGTGACCTTGCGTTTTTCTGATTTTGTGCTGCGAGTGTTTGGGAGAAAAATGTTCTTTTTGCTATTTCAGTGTGAGGCTAGGGATTCGTATTGTACATTTTTTTAATTCCTTATGACTTCAGCTATAAGATATATGGTGGAAGTCTATACTTAAAAAAACGTTAGAGCCCCCCTTTAAGCTCAATGTACTCTCTGAAAATGGTGTTGTTATTTCATCGACAACATACAACATCACCAGGCTTCAATTTCACAATTCCGCACTTAAAGTTACAGCCCAAGATTGCATTTTCCCAGAGCTCTGTCAGAATTCTGTGGTTATTGCAGTACCATGAAATTGGGCACTGGCAACTTGCAGAGGCTCTCGACGCTAGAGTAGAGTCAGTGTCAGTGACACAAGCATGACAAGTCATTCCAGTACCAGAAAACACATAGCCAGGATCAAGTTAGAAACAAAAAAATAAGGAATTTCTACATAGTAAAGTCTTGATGCTCGGGACAGTTTTGTTAGATTCATAGAAGGGCAAAATGTACAGGAAAGTACAACCAAAACAACAGACAGTCTGACAGGTGTGTACAAGTGACTGCAGGAACACATACTTCGTCTACAGGCTGTCACTACACAGCAGCACATAATATTCTACAGGCACCAACATAATGTAAATTGTATCACACACGAAAGCAACTGCCCAAAACTACTGAGTACTGCTCTTAATCTAAAACTAAGTTAATTTAACAATCTTCCAACACAGAATCAGACAACCCAGTCTGTTTATCATGATCTACATACCTTTATAACATGATACTCCGATCTTTAATGAAACCCCGGGCAATCTCTGAATCAATCTAGGTAGGTGGTCTTCCGAAAACAGATCAGTTTGACAAGTTGTAGAAGTTGTAAACAAAATCCATCGATCCACGTGATAAGCAATAAAACAACTACAGAGGGCGCCCTCTCTAGTTTTGGTTTTCTTATCACGTGGATCGAGAGGGACTTTGTTTACAACTGGAGATTGTCAAACTTTTTCCCAACAATTTCTTTTCGAAAGAACAACTAGATTACTTCAACGCTTGCCCGGGGGCTCATGAAAGGTCGGAGTATCATGTTATAAAGGTATGTAGAGTAGGCCTACAGTTTCTGGGTTCAACTGATTCTGTGTTGGAAGATTTTTAAGACAAGAGTTATTTTGTTCGGATGGGGGCGGGGCAGCAGTCGCGTGTGTGACGATACCATACATGCATACCATGAATGATAACCAATGTTAAAAAAAGATGAATGATAACCATTATAATTAGTGTGATGTACAAATGCAATGTCATGAAAGTGTGGGGGCCTTAGTGTGCTGCATACTATGACTAGATGTGTAGTGACAGCCCGAACGCGAAAGTTTGTGCTTTTCCAGCAAAAACTGTCCTGATTGACAAGGCCCACCTTTGTCACTTGCTTGACTTAACCCTTAGGCCATTGGAATGAAAGTTTCAGATTTGCGCCCACCACCTACATGCTCTAAAATATAGCACCATTGTTGTTTCCAAAATGTTTAATTATTTACACGAAAAAGGCTCAGAGTACATTAATACAGTTCATGTGGGCCTACCCTGAGCAGTTGTTGCTGGCTGATGGAATGGACCAACACACACAATGACATGACGTCCGATCTTGCTCCAATTAAATAGCCACTGAGACTTGTATTTTGTGAAGAAAAGCCACCAGTTGTTTTCTATTATCCACTCTGATGCTCGCGTGTTGTGCCGCACCATTTGGGCCCAATTTCATTGTGCTGGTTACCAAATTTTAAGCTTACGGCACCCTGTAAAGTGCAAACTCCTGTGGGCCGTGGCAGGAGAGAAGCACAGAGTTCCGTGTTAAGCAGAGCCATGAAATTGGGCCTAGGTCATAGCGTAAATGGCTTACGACTATCGGTCGACTTGCCTATAAATCCACTTCATATTGATTGTGCATACGTTGCAAATAAACATCTACTTCATATTGTGCACTGCAAACTGACTGCCGTTTCTCTCCCATCATATGATTGGTCCAGGCTTTGAACAGCAAAAAACTGTCGTTCGTGCCCCCCCCCCCCCCCCCCCCCCCCCGGGTGCCCCCCATTTGAAATCCATTTGTTTTGGAGATTAAAAACTACCATAATAAAATGTGACATTTTATGAGCTTTTATGTAGTATTTTCAATGTTTTTGAAACTATTTTTCACTATTTACACCCAGAGTGTATTTTGTTTGACCTTAACACGTCAGAAGACCGCTTAAAAGGGGCTTGTTTAGCCACCCTGTAAACTGTTTAGACTATAGCAAGTACCAAATTGACTCGCCGAAATTGGGGTCCGTGATACGTTATGTTGTCGCTGTGAGTGGGATACAGTGCTTATCACTCATACATGGCCAGTTGTATTGTTCTTTAAACTCAATGAAATGACCATCACTGATCAGTTAAACTTGGTTGCAGTAATGCTGAATGATCAGGTCTCTCATCATCGGGTGAGCTATTAGTTTTCTTCTTGTAGCTTTCACCCCTCCCACGACACCCACGTTGATACTAAGAAATTACTATCATCGTACAGAAGAGCTTGTAACACAGATGTCTTTTATACTTTGTTTCTGTCTCCATTCCAGAAGTTACTTCTTCCTTCCTGGTGTATGCATACATTCTTAGTGAGAGATTCAACTCCTTATTATCCACCATCCACAGTTGTCTATTCAAGGAATCCTAAGGATTAAGAACCACATTGACCACAAGCAACCTCCTTATATCTTCTGGTGAGTTTTCAAAACTTGTTTTGCGCTTTATTTTACACAATTATTCCTTTTTACTGCCAGTTATAACATGTAGTGGCGACAATCGTGCTCAGGCTGTATCATATGATGTACCCAACTTATCTGCCCACCTACCCATCTGGGTCCACCCCTAACATGTTACCCCATCTACATCCAAGTAAAAAGATGACCCCACTTCTCTACCCATCTGGGTCCGCCCCTAACATGTTACCCCCTCTACATCCAAGTAGTAAGATGACCCCACTTATCTGCCCGTCTGGGTCCGCCTCTAAAAGGTTATCCCTCTGCATCCAAGCTGTAATATGACCCCACTTCTCTACCCATCTGGGTCAGCCCCTAACATGTTACCCCCTCTACATCCAAGCAGTAATATGATGTACCCCACTTATCTGCCCATCTGGGTCCGCCCCTAACATGTTACCCCCTCTACATCCAAGCAGTAATATGATGTACCCCACTTATCTGCCCATCTGGGTCCGCCCCTAACATGTTACCCCCTCTACATCCAAGCAGTAATATGATGTACCCCCACTTATCTGCTCATCCGGGTCCGCCCCTAACATGGCCCTCTACATCCAAGCTGTAATATCATCACCTATCCCACAAAGAGACAAATTGTCAAACATAACGTTTTCTACGTTTTTGAGATTTGTTTACTTCTAAACATGATTTTAAGCCATCCCAAATTGCTGCTCAATCAAAAATATGCTTAATTTCTTAATTAGTAATTGAGCATTCATCTAAAAGTAGTTTTATTTTGCCTTTTCACGAAGAGACATGCATTCCTAAACATGTGCAAAACATTGTATTGTATAAAATTTGACCGGCATCTAGGTCAAGTCGTATTTGCTATATCATGAAGTGACATGTTTGTCAGCCATTTACAATGTCAGCATGCCGGTGATCAGGTGACATGCGCACCCTTCACTATGCAAACAATTACATTAAAGTTGTGGACAAAAATAGGTCATATCGTGTTTTTGCGTTTTCACAAACAGACGGGTATGTTTGTTTATTGTGGTACTTATTCAATGTTTTGGTGATTTTGTATTATGATATTCAAGAGATCTAACTCTTAACAAAACATGTAAGAGCATTTAAACTGCACAAGAAAGTTATAGTACTGCAGCATTTTGAGTTTTGAATTTAGCATCTTTTAAAATGCAAATACCTCAAAATGTTCTTTTTATGCATTATGACATTTGTGTCACTTCGTGGGACTGGTGACGATATGATGTACCCCATTTATCTGCCCATCTTGGTCCGCCCCTACCCTACTATGTATAGAAGTAGTAATATGATGTACCCCACTTATCTGCCCATCTGGGTCCGCCCCTAACATGTTACCCCCTCTACATCCAAGCAGTAAGATGATGTACCCCACTTATCTGCCCATCTGGGTCCGCCCCTAACATGTTACCCCCTCTACATCCAAGCAGTAATATGATGTACCCCACTTATCTGCCCATCTGGGTCCACCCCTAACATGTTACCCCCTCTACATCCAAGCTGTAATATGATGTACCCCACTTATCTGCCCATCTGGGTCCGCCCCTAACATGTTAGGTCCAAGCTGTATTAATATCTGGTGTATCCCCACTAATATCTGCTCATCTAGTCCCACCCCTGACATCCTCTACATCCAAGCAGTAATTTTATATGATGCATCCCACTTATCTGCCCATCTGGCTCCGCCCACATATATCCAAGCAGTGCTAATCTTATTGAACCCCGCCTATCTTCCCATCCAAGATAAACAGTGTATTTGTTTGATGTTACACAGCTCGGATGAAGAGGGGTAGCATGATGGGGGCAGACTATGACACATAGATGGGCAGGTAAATGAGGCTTGTCATGTACATGCTTGGGATTGATTCAGTGGAGTAGATTTTTAGGCATAACTGGTCTGATGTGGATATAAAAGACCCCAACATCAAATTAAACTTTAAAAAGTTCATTGCCTCTAATGTAGCGTATACTTTGTTTCTTTGTGTACAGGCCTCTCAAGATGATGATATTCATTACTTGTCTCAAGGAGAGATGCACCAGCTCAACTGAAGAGAACATTTGGCTTATTGCAGCTTCATCGACGGCTTCACCGTGAACTCAAATACTTCATCTTTTCTTTGCATCAAGCTACCTCTACTCAGTAATTTATTGAAAAATGGGATATTATGCAGGTATGTTTGACACATGTACAGTATGTTATGAACATTACACATTGTTAAAGAACCTGTTTAAACACAATATGTGATATCACGGCCCATGCCTACAGGAGTGTGGAAACCTACATAAACAAAAACAAAATGCTATGAAATGACAAAATGCTGTGAAATAAGTCATGTATTGTGTGTAAACAGATTGTTGTACACAACTTGATTATTGAGGCTGTTCTTGTATGGTACAATAGTATGTTCGTCAACTGCATGTATGTGGATCTGATGAAATGCTAACAAATTTGTTGACTATCGATGTTCATAATATTCTGTAATTCTGAGGAACTGCATGTGATAAAGTAGTATTTAAAAAGGGACTTGTAACGCTAAGCGTCAAGTTATGAAACTGCATTCTTTTTAGAACACACTATTCAGGAATGAACATCCTTTGCAATTATTCTGTTAGTTTAAATAAGATTAATTAACTTCAGTGTAAAATAGTGTTGGATATGCAGTAGATTGAAACAAAAGCTAAATGGCGTTTCATTATAGAGTGCTGATGATACACATACTAGCCCATAGGCTAAGAATGTAATTTTGTTATTATTGAAGTTTTAATTTACTATGCGGCAGCCATCTTGGACTGATCCACTGATTTGTCGTCAAGATGAAATGGACTTGTTTAAATAGCCCCCCCCCTCGTTTTATGTTACAAGCATTACAGGTAGTTCAATACATGCAGTATTCATGTCTAAAAGCTTGTTATACTTTCATATCAGATGACAAATTGTAATATTTATTTAAAGCTAAATTAAATCGGTACGTTAAACCGGTGGTCACAGGTTCAAGTTTTTCTTTGTTTACCCCCAAAATTGATTTAAAGATACAGGCTGGTCGGACAAAAAATAACCATCGGGTATCTCTCTCAGTGACAAAGCTGATTTGTTTCACATTGTCTGTGTGTACATGCATATGAACATGTTCATTTGTGCCACAATAACTGTCGTCAGCGACAAGCCTGTGTCTTTAAAAAGCCAAATTTAGAATATTTGTTTCTGTTAAACATGTACATGTAGCGTTAAAGAACACTGTGTAGGGCCTAAAATTAGAAGATTGTAGATTAGTCGTGCATTTTATGTATAGAAATGCAAAAACCCTTAACGTGGGGCAATCTAGGAGTTAGTTTTTGTCTCTGGACCTAAAAAGTAGTCATGCTAAGATATGTAAGTAACATTTTGAAAAGATATTTAAAGCTGAACGGTGTAAAACTTGAATGGGCATAATTTATTAAACAAATTATGTGTTATGCTAATTTTTTTGTGAATAGCTTGTTAATTTTATGTAGTAGAGTAGTTTTAAGCAGTAGAGAAAGCATTTGACAGTGTTTTGATGTGTGTTATGCACAGAAAATGACATATGGAGCAATTTTAAGGCTTCAAAATGCTTAATTTATTCAAAAATCAACAGAATTAAGGGAATTTTTTGCTGTGAATGCTTTATTCATGCAATGGAGCGATTTTAGGCCGTTTGCAACGCCTTTTGGGGCGTTTTCGGTGCTTTTCAAGCTACTAAAGTGCAGTTTTACAGGGATTTTTTTTTTCCTTTCAAAAAAAAAATTTTTTTGAAAAAAAAATTAACGAGCGTGCGTTTCAGGCGATTTTAAAATTTTGAAAGACCGTTAATTTAATTTTTTTTTTTTTTCGGAAAAAAAAATTAAAATTTCAAAAAAAAAAAAAAATTCAAAAAAATTAACGAGCGTGCGTTTCAGCCGATTTTAATTTTTAGAAAGACCGTTAAAAAAATTTTTTTCGGTAAAAAAAAAAAAAAAAAAAAAAAAAAATCTGTCATTCCTTTCGTCCACTGTTCGACCCCCCCCCCTCTCTCTCCATCCTTCCACCTCGTCCCCCTGGTGTCGCCTCCTCCTGTGCATCTCCTCCGTGTGGTCTCCTCTTCTTTGGGTCTTGGGGTCCTTCCGTCTGTGGGTCCGTGGGATCCTCCTCTTGCGGCGTATCGATCTTGACTTGTCTTGTCCAGTCTTGCTTGGCCGTCCTTGTGGCGGAGGTGGGATTCGATCCTGGGTCCGTGCGTCCAATCTTGTGTATACGTGAGTCCATACCCTTGTCCGCTAGGCCACTTCGATCCAGGCTCGGGCAAAAATTTCTGGACTTGATGAATATTAGAACCGCTTGTAACGTGTTACTATTGATACCATACTGTACAAATAATAACAGCGAAGGGCGCCCTCTATTGACAATAAAAGGGCGCCCTCTGTTGACATTTTTAAATTATTTTATTTAAATTACTTCAAATAAAACTTCTTGCTCGTTGTGTTCATGGGTAAATAAATATATTTTCCCTTTTTTTCCTCTAATTTATTTTAATCAGAATGATTTTCTTACTGAATTAACCCCTCCTATAATTATTTAAACATTTTAAATTAATGAATAAAAAAAAACGGACAGAAGACTCACCATTTGGACTTGTTTCATGTTATTTATTTTTAAAATTAAATATGACAATGATAATTAATATTTTGCACCATCACAATGACTTTATACACATCGACACATTTTTAAATGCAAGATATTTGTGTGTTGTTATTTTAAATTCTTTTACCATAATCGGTTTTATGAGAAAAATTCCTCTATAAATATTCATAATTTAATAATGATTTTATTACGTTATTACTATATTGTCAACAAAGTTTGCAGATTTATTAAAGAGCGAGATCTTTAATTAATTTTGTTGTATCTTCATAATAAAAAAACAATAAGTTTTTCAAAGTTTTTCTTGATGTATTGATACACATTATAACTGAGGACTGAAAACGTAAAACTATGAACTCGCCCAGTATACTTGTATGTGTGCGTTGTATTGTCATTAAGCCTTTGCGAAAGACTCTGCCAGGGTCAAAACATCAGGCCATTAACATTTGTTGCGTTTATACAACCGATCCTTTTGGTTGGTAAGCAATTTAATGCAACATCTAATATTTTCTCAGTAATTTTCTTAACACAAATACTCAATCTATTTTTGACCTAAAAATGAAGCACTGCACTATTCTTGATTAAACTCTTCATTTACCTTTAACCCTAACGGTACCAAGTCCATCGAAATCAATCGGCTGGTTTTGCTTGATTCGTTTGATCCAGTACACCACCAAATTGAAACATGTGGTTGATTTTGATGGAGTTGGTCCTTAACCCTATGAGGACCAGGATTTTTTGGGATGTACTGGGGGGGGGGGCACATAGTGCCTCTCCCTCAGTATTTTCCAAAGTGTTCGACCGATTTTGATGAAACTTGTTCACAAATGTTCATTTCACCGAGTTCTACATGATGACGTCAAAAAAATTCCCAAAATCGTCCCTAGAGGACGTTTTGGACTGTTTTTTGCCCATTTTTGGTCAAAAATTGTGTTTTCCCAAAAACTTCTGTATTTTTTGTCCGAATGTTTTGAAACTTCGCAAAGTACATTTTTACAAGATCAATATAATTTGAACCTCATCTGGTTACTGGAGTCACCTTTAGGTGCGTTATAATCCATTAATTTATCCCATTTTTGGGAAAAAAGTTTTTTTTTGCATGTTTCACTTAAAAATCAAAATGGCGGCCGCCAAGGTCCCAGGGAAAAATAATAAGGCTTGGTTGACAAATCCAAATATTTTGGGGGTCTGAAAAGTAAGAAATTAGCATGTTAAAAATATTCTTTTGTTCCAAAAATTTATATAATTTGGCTCCCTCATTACGGGCTGAAAACACAAAATCCAAAATGGCGGCCATTTTGAATTCCCAAAACCAATTCAGACTATCACATGACTCATCACAATCACTTTTCTGGCAAACAAATCAAAAATAAGTAGAAATTATGTTCAAAAAGTTTTAAAAATCCGACTAAAAAACAGTAAAATCGTATAACCCAAGGTCAAACAATTGGTTGCCATGGCAACAGCTTACCCCAAGTATCAATTATTTTTTGCCATTATGATTGTAGATTCATTTTGGGAAAAGTCAGAAAATTTCGCAGTGATCGGAGTAAGCATTAAGTTACGGGGAAACAAAAAATCAGTACGGGGGGGGGGGGGGGGCACATTATTCCCCCCCCTCCCCCGGTCCTGATAGGGTTAAGCATATGAAATCTTGGTTGATTTTGATGGAGTTGGTCTTTCACCACTTTTTCAAACAGTTTGAAAGGATTTTTACTTTTTAAGTGCACTGGTTGATTCTGATTGATTCAGTACAGTTACATATTGGCTGTCCAACAATTGATTGATTTTTAGCGGATTTGGTATGGTTTCTAGCAAATAACACATAATTAAGAATCAACAATTACAGTTACCAAACGTCCAAAACCTGCCATCTATTCGATCGGTATTGTCACAATCCACAGTTCTTAAGTCCTTGTATAGTCATAATCACACAGGAATCAGGCATAAATTCACCCAGGATTCAGAAATAGTCCAAATAAAAATCGGATATTGTTGAACGCCGAATTGGACCGATTCCTTACAATGTTATGCTAGCTGGACATTGCAGGATCTGAACTGTAGAGGTGGTCTCAATGGTAGTTGATTTCTTTTGAGAACTCACAAATCCTCTCAAGGACATCTAGAAGGAACACAGACTCTACCTGTACATTCAAAAGATGAAAGAAATTAAAACCAACTTGTACTTGTCTTGGACTATAGAATTAATTTCTGAATTAATTAATCTTGGAAGAAGATAGAGTGGAAGCAAATTGATGAAAGATTCATTTATTGTCCCTCATTTCCCCGAAAGCCTCACTTTGATTACAATGACTTTATTTTTCCAAGAAGAAAATAAATCCATGTTACTCCAAGGAAAAATGTATTCTTTCCAAAGAAAATATATAAATGACCCCCCTAAAAAACAAAACAAAAACACTTTCCAAAGAAAAACAAAACAAAGACAACTAGATAATCAGGCAATTGCATTCCCATGCCAGAAGCATTTCTGTCAAGAATGTATCGATGCCTGCCAGCCTCAGTTTGGTTTCATAGATTGTATATGAAGCTTACCAGGTTAAGATGCACTGAAGATGTTCATTCTGTAGCGTGACCTTTGATTGACCTCCAAAAGGACCACCAGAAACATTATCAGCTCTGCAAATAAACCAAGTAAATATAATTTTGAAAATGCAAGAAAAAGTTACATTTCTCCAATGAAAAATTTGTTTATGTTCCTCCGAGGAAAAAAAGGTAAGTTTCTCCAAGGAAACTTTTTATTCTCCCCAAACTAAATTATGATATATGTTAATTTTGCATCAGGGGTAAGAACATTATTTGTTTTTTGCCCATACACCAATGTGTGTTATGCACTATTTAATAATAATAATAATAATAATAATAATAATAATAATAATAATATGTGTCATATCATCGACATAGCTGTGCCGGGTGATATAAGGGTGGCTTCTAAGGAGATGGAAAAAATCGAGAAGTACCAGGACTTGGCCAGGGAACTTCGTAAGATTTGGCAGGTGAAAGTGAAAGTAGTCCCTGTGGTGGTTGGAGCACTTGGCACCATTCCGAAGGCACTGGAGAAGCATCTGGATCAAATAGGCACAACTGTGAGGGTAGATTTGCTGCAGAAGGCGGCACTTTTGGGAACAGCTAGGATCCTGCGAAAGACCCTCGAGATCTAAGGCTACGGGACGTAGCCCGACTCGAGGTGTTGCCGGCACAGAGGAAAATGAGATCTTTCTTTTGCATGCTGTGATATCGTGAAATAATAATAATAATAATATTATTAATAACAAGGATGATTTATATAGCAAAAAAACCAGCGGCATTAATGCGCTTTACATAAAAACCATACAAGAGTAGAAAAGTCAAAAGTTTATAAGTTAAAAGTTAAAAGTAAATGTTAAAAGTTACAAGTAGCAAGTTACCCTTTAAACGTTACAATTTACAAAAAGTTCAAATTTACTAGCATGTTACAAGTTAGAAGTTAAAGTGGCACAAAAGATACAGCAGATGTCTTTACTCAGTACTTTCCCAGAGTCCTGTGAAAAAATAACCTCACAGGCATACTCCTCAGGTGGGATTCAAACCCACCTGTATGGGCAAAAATAACACAAATAATATTCTTATCCCCCGATGCAAAATTAACATAATGGTTGCGGTACCCGCTGCTAATAGCATTCAAACTGCCTCTGGCTGCCGGGCAATCTCGGTAGTCTAGTTGGTAAGACATCTGCTCTAGAATGGTGGGGGTTTTGTGGGTTCAAATCCCACAAGAGGAATATGCTAGTGAGGTTATTTTTTCACAGGGCTCGGAAAAGTATACAGTGCTTAACACACATCGGTGTATGGGCAAAAATCACACACAAATAATACACTGAATTATGATTCTCACAGAAGAAAAGTGATTTACAATTTAAAAATTAATTTCCCAAAGAAAAGAAGACCATGAAAAACATAAATGCTTCTGGACTTGATTTCACGAAGCACTAAGATTCATTTAAAGATGTGTTGTTAGTATTTGTATTGTGACATCAAACTTTGCTTAGTAATAATGATTGGTACACATCCAAAGATCAATCTCAGCTTTTTGTGAAATCAAGTCATGAACATTTAGTCATATTGTCATTGACACCTTGTGAACAAAACCATATTTGTTTTAGTTTTCAGTTGTTCACATGTTTATACAACGGTCGTCATGCCCTACAATTTCATGAAGTTTCAAAGCTTCAAGAGCTTTACTTTTTTAATTATAACAATAGTGACAAACTTCATTTTCACGAACTAGCACACAGGTTCCATTTACCAATGAAATGCACGGCGTGCACCATACTCAAATGTGAACAAAAACGATTTTACGAACTAACAAACCTTGTGTGCGAAGGACATGCGCACGCGCGCCCACAAGTTTGCATTATACACATTGGAGAGTGTCAGTTCGTGAAAACGGAAATAGTCTATTTTGCTTCTTTTTCGGTTTCACGAACTAACACGCACCTTTCTCCCTTTATTGCTTGTTAATTTAGAATTTCAACCAGACAAAGGCAGTAAATTTATCAAGTTCAAAGTATCCAGAGTCCACAGTGAGAAAACCAGTTGTTAACACTCTGAACTTTTATAGGATAGTGGCGTTTTAAAAAGTGTTCAGCTTTAGACGCCGTTTTCTCCGATTGCTACTTTTTACTGGTATCTACGTGCGTGCTAGTTCGTGGTGTCAGTGACGATGTGAAAACAAAAACTGATATGGGGTCATTTTCACATTTTCACTAAGATTCATCTTAAGATTAATGATTTATATTGTGACGTCACACTTTGCTTAGCAACTAAGACTGATTTGCACTGAAGATCAATCTCAGCTCTTTTTGAAATCGAGCTATGGTCTCATAAAAAAAGGTTTTCATATTACTGATCAGAAAAAACGCTGTTGTTCCCCCCAATGTGTAGCACACATAATCACTTAAAAAGCTATTTTTCAATGACAAAAAAATGTATTAACAAGAAAGGTCCGAAGGTCCCAATAAGATGTTATTAGAAAGCTCTTCATCTCATCTATTTTTACAATAAACTAAGCTTTTTGTTTCAACAAGAAACACCTGTTTTTGGCATGGAATGTCACATGCCTTCAAGCCTTGGTTTGGTTCCATAATTTATGATGCTTTCGCTTACCGTGTTAAAATGTACTGAAGATGTTCATTCCGTAGATGAAGTTGAATGATTTCCAAGAGGACCACCAAGAAAAACATGAGCTGAAACAAAGCGAACAAAACAAAAAACAAGAAACATTATCCTTCTTAAATGAAGTTGCTTCAGAGGAGCTCCTCACGTGATGTCTCCCCATCAAAACAATATGTAAGTCCGAGCATCAGCGAACACGCAATCCCCGCAGTGTTAATTCCACTTTTTACACGTAAGGAAACAGTCGTTGATGTCACGTGACATTAGTAATAAAAATGGCGAATGTAACGGCAGTGTTGTCAGCGGCCCTGAAAATCATCGATTTGGAGGACAGAAAATGATCGTGAGTACAATTAAATGCATTCTATTTCATCTTAAATACTTGGAGAAGCCAGTAGGCGATTTTAAAGCAATTCTGTTGAGTCTTAGGCATAATTTTTAAGGTGTTTTAAATCCAGCTGACTGTTGCAGTTACTACATGTTTCAAGCTGGGGCGCTAGTACGACAGATAATGTCATTATCTCCAAAAAGGAGTACAGCACCCCAGTTACTGGGTCTACACCAGAGGTAGAATCCCCTGAGGAGCTCACCTGGTTAGATACAGTTGTAAGGTGTGGTTCATCACGAGTGGAAACGCCTCAGAGTGGAACCAGTTGATGGGGAGACATCACCAGAGGTAGATTACCCTGAGGAGCTCACCTGGCTAGATGCAGCCATGAGGTAGTGGTTCATCAAGAGTGGAAACACCTCAGAGTGGAACCAGTGGATGGGGAGACATCACCAGAGGTAAATTACCCTGAGGAGTTCACCTGGTTGGATACAGTTGTAAGGCAGTGGTTCATCAAGAGTGAAAACGCCTCAGAGTGGAACCAGTGGATGGGGAGACATCACCAGAGGTAAATTACCCTGAGGAGTTCACCTGGTTGGATACAGTTGTAAGGCAGTGGTTCATCACGAGTGGAAACGCCTCAGAGTGGAACCAGTTGATGGGGAGACATCACCAGAGGCAGATTGCCCTGAGGAGCTCACCTGGTTCGATGCAGCCATGAGGCAGTGGTTCATCAAGAGTGGAAACACCTCAGAGCGGAACCAGTTGGTGTGGACGAGACACCATCAGTTGTTAGATGCAGCCGTGAGGCAGTGGTATGAGACACAGTGGTTCATCAAGAGTGAGAACACCTCAGAGTAAAACCAGTTGACACGAGCTCACCTGATTAGATACAGCCAAGAGACAGAGGTTCATCAAGAGTGGTAGAGACACCTAAAAAGGTTGAACCAGTTGATGGGGTTATATCATTTTTACATGTAAACTGGCAAAATCCTACGTAAATTATGACTTTAAAGTACATAGTCAAGTGTATTTTGACTTACGGTATGGGTATACCTACGGCATGGGCTCCATCTGCCTGGTCCTTTACCCAAAGCACATGTTTTAAAAGTGACAGGGCTTAAAGACTGGTTTATAGAGAGCCTAGTTTTGGCGAGATCTGATTTCAAAAAAGAACTGTAGCCATGTAAACGTGAAGGGCAGAAAGTTTCGAAAAGGATTTTGTACATGTCACTCTATGAGGTTCGTGGAGACGATAGCGGAACGAACCTCATAGTTCTAGGAGTAATCGGTCGCTAGGTAGTCGCATGGCAGTAAATTTGACGTGTGACGCTGTTTACATGGTTTATAGTCGGCGTTCATGAAAATGCCGTATCCGGCTGTCACTTTATATCCATGGAATTTAAGTAAACTTTGATCCTTACCTATCTAGGAGGGTTGAAGAATGTATCCAGCTAGGAACAGGAAGTTTGAACAATTCTAAAGGGTTGAAAACGTTTTCATGGTCGTAGAGCAAGGACCCTCAATTCATCATGTGTAAACAATCTTCGTTTCAAATGTGACAGCAGCAGCTGCGGTATTTATCAACAAGAGTTTAAAAAAAAAATACGACCGCCCTCCACCGGCGCCCGTTGTCTAGTCTTACCCTCCTTTTCGTTCTGCCAGTGACCCGCTTCCAACGGCTCATAATTCGTGATTTCTTATTGGTGGCCCTCCTCCACGGCCCAGAGTTAATTATAATAATTGTGCAGTGTGCTCCTCCTTTTGATACCAATGGTCAAGACGGCTGTGTTGCGCGCAACTCTTTTCGTGACCTGATTGGTTAGTAGGGTCTCCGGGTTAGACGAATGGGAAGCGCGCTTTCATGACAGATTGGGCCCATCATTTTGGGGGTTAGGGTTAGGGCTTTAGGGTTAGGGTTAGGGTTTTAGGGTTAAGGTTAGGGTTTTAGGGTTAGGGTTAGTATTTTTTAGGAATAGGAAGCGCACTACAATGATACGATTGGCCTTCATTTTTAGGGTTAGGGTTAGGATTTTAGGGTTAGGGCTAACCCTAAACCTATCCCTAACAATTTTTATATTTATATCATATAACTGCTTTATCCTTTGAATTAAACAAACGAAGTGAAATTAGTAAAAAAACAAAAATAAATTAAAAAAAACTAACCCTAATCCTAATAACCATAACCCTAAAACCTAACTCTGACCCTAAAAATGAAGGCCAATCGTGTCATTGAAGTGCGCTTCCTATTCCTAAAAAATACTAACCCTAACCCTAAAACCCCAACACTAACCCTAAAACCCTAACCCTAAAACCCCAACCCTAACCCTAAAACTCTAACCCTAACCCTAACCCTAACCCTAAAACCCTTACCCTAACCCTAACCCTAACCCTTAAACCCAAACCCTAACCCTAAAACCCTAACCCTAACCCTAAAACCCTAAGGTTTTAGGGTTAGGGTTATTAGGGTTAGGGTTTTAGGGTTAGGGTTAGGATTAGGGTTTTAGGGTTAGGGCTATTAGGGTTAGAAGTTCAATAATTAGCGTTTTAGCTACTAATACCTGGAGGGGAATATTTAAAAAAGTAAAGCCAACATCAATTAAAAAATAAAAAAATTCCTTAGAAAGTGGCAGTCGGATATGGAAACTTTTCCATACATGAAATATAGCACTAAATAGCCTCATAACATACCTTTATAGTTTACTCCTGCTGTCGGTGAACGCTCATGTCAAGCTCTAAGCCTATAGTTATACATGGAAGGGACATTCTGCAGGCAAGCTGGAACTGGAACGGAAGTAAACCTTTTGTCAAGAATTTCCTCATTACACAATGCGTACTTATTTTATTGTTCTCACCTCTAACTACAGACGGCAAACCAACAAATAAACAAACTGACGACAGGGGGGGGGGGGGGGGCACAGTTCCCGCATCCCAGAGTTTTGCTCATAACATTTTTTACAGGCAATGCCGAACACTACCAATTTTTTTCAAACTTTTCTAAACACTATCTAGGAACTTCATCATGGCAACCGTGGTACCAATTTGTTTTTTTATGATGGAGGTGGCGAATTGTACTTTTAAGTTTTAATGCGTTCATGGTAAATAAAACTTCGGTCGATTTTTTTGTATAAAAACAATTAAAATAAATAATTAATTTAGCATCTTTTTTTATTCTTTCATCAACTCTGTGTCAACCTTAAAAAAAAATAAAAATAAAGAAAAAGCAGAAAGTAAGCTAGTTGTGTATTATAGACTCGTGTCGTCGCTTTATCTACAACACCCGCCCTTATTGGACTTTGTTCTCAGCCCCAAAATGGGAATGCTAAACCCGATAGATCTTCGGTTGCCTTTATCTGTCTATTGTTTTCTCTAAGCTAACACTGGTAAGCTTCTCTCAATAAAGAGTAACGTTAATTTTCAAATAAGAATGCGTAAGACAATCAAATTTCTGGAGCTACCTTTTCTTAAGAGGGAAAAAATAAATAAAATAAACACATGACAGTAACATTAATTAAAAATAAATTGCTTTGATTATGCTTTATCCTATACCAGTAAAGAATTACATTCATTTTGCAAAGCGGGGTCAAATTGTATAATTTCCTCGAGTTTTGTTACATTGATTTGAATGGGAAAAAAACAAGATGGCTGCTCAGCTACAGAAATCTATGCTAAGACAGGCGAATGAATTTCACACAAGAACCAAATGTTAGGTGAAGTTCCATGTTGTTTCCATGTTATTGGTGAATATGAGACACCGTGCTCATACTTGATTTGTTTTACCTAAACGGAATAAATCATTTTCCCAGAAGGAACCCCTAAAAAGTTAGGCCTAACGGAGAACAGCAAAATGTAAGGCTCCAAATAAGGTATCAACACTTTCTGCAATGATAGAACTGAAATAAGGTGATCAACTACATTTACAGGTCGCGTGGAATCGCTCTTTGATAGTATTTTTTCACTTCATATAAAAATCCATATTCCCAGATGGTCGTGAAGCGTCTCTCGCAAGGCAAGACACCGCCTGACTTGTCTATTCATTTGGAAACGTCGTCAATTCCATAGCAAAAAATAATCTATAAAACGATATCAGTAAAGAACTCCACGCTGAACTCATTCTTACACTAGATCTAAAGCAAGAGTCAGGAATTCAGTTTATATTATATGCATCATCCCATCGTCGATTTGTTTGTAGTTGATGGGAGTGTGTGTGAACAACAGTACAAACTTTGGTACGTTGGTGAATTTTGGGCAATATCAAAACTGAATAATTATCCGGCGCTTGTTAAAATAAACAGACAAGTCGAGCGTGTATTGAACGCTTAAATATTGAGTTGCAATGAGTTACGTTCTACTCTAAAAATCGGATGAAATAATGTTCATACAAATTAAACTACTTCATAAAAACCATTTCCTTTTTATTTCATTATTAATATTTTATCCAGCCAAAACCAAGTGAGCTCCAGAACAAAATAAGCAGTACAAAGGAAACTCTAGAGAATCAAACAATAAAAAAGGCAAAATAAATCAATTGTAATAAAGCAGAAAAGTAAGCGAAAATAACAACCGTGACAGAATAGTTTATTTGTTTATGATTAGAATATTCTAAGACACTACAGATGGGCATCTAAGAAAAACGATGTCCCGCAGAAGACCATCAATCCCACTTTCTTACCATATATCTTAATCATAACCGTTTAAATAAAACCTGTATATATAGAGAGAGCGAGGGAACCTTCATATACAAACATGCATTGTACTAATAAACACCGATGAGAGATGTCCGAACCAAAGTACACGGTGCTTCATCAGACCCACGCCGTTTAATTAGAAGCCGTCCCACGAAGCTCCACACTGCAAAGATGACAAACGCGTTTTCAAACTACTTCGGTCCGAATATTGCATTTCACAGACTCGGAAATGCTACCCCTCGGATGGAGTCTGACTGATTAAATTATCATCATGGGTTGCGGGAAACTTTCTTTGACGGCTAAAATTCATTTACATGAACGCCCAAAATCAAATTAACAATCTTGATTTGACGTTCTAATATTGAAACCCACTCAATCAAATGTTCAAAACCGTTTAATACTAAAACTGCCGGGCAGCTCATAGGGCGCCCTCAGGAAATCGTGCAAAAAGTGGACATGGCTCACTGACTAATATTCACCCTTTAAAGAAAATCTCAGAACGGCCCTAGATTCAAACTTCTTATTAAAGAATAAAATAAATTACAGAATACTACAGGCATTAGAGGTGTCCCAATGTCAGCAAATAACATATACTTGTATAACACAGAAAGGGACCTGACTATTTCCTTTCAGCCTCGGTTTGGTTACATTGTGTAACAAGGAAGACAAATAAGACGCCCGCACCGATACAATGACCCACACCAACGGGTGCTTTCTCAACCGGCATAACCTCCCAGCATAAACCATGAAATCACAGCATGATCAATGCACGGTACTAATTTAAAGATCGTTTGAGCGGAATATTCCACACACGCTTGACTGAGTTAAAATATGGAATTTTTAAGTGAAGTGAAATTACCAAGATGAGTTATAATCGCCTACTAAAAAGTGCATCACTATGTACTTGATACCGTCACGAGGAACTGAGCCGTAAATGTACGGTCCCAAGGCCATGTTGAAGATAAACTCATTCAGTCATTTTATCCATTATGCATCCACCCAAGAGAGTTCATGGAAACCCACTAAGTGATTAAAAGCATAACTGAATGCATTAGCGGCAGGGAACCATGCAAATAAAAAAACATTATTACAGAAACTGTGCTCTTTAGCAAATGTTAATTGTTCAACCAAGTTTGCCACGATCCCTGTGCTTATGTCATGTTTATTGATTTCCACATCTTTTTGAAACGGGCACCAGACTATTTTACCCTCAAGCCTCAGATTGGTTTAAGATGAGTTTAAGATGTTCTTGATAACAATTACTCCGTGCCGAGATTTTCCATACTCAGGGATGAGATTTGCCGAATGTGAAAATTCCTGAAAGTGGCTTGCAGGCCTGGGTTCCCCCTTATTCTAGACCCGAAACCTCCCAGATGTTACAATTCAGGAGGTTTACAGACTCTGTGCATCACCAGAAACACAAAACTACAGGTGTGGACACAATGTGGACTATTTCTTTCTCCCTTTGGTGACTGCTTTTATACGTTCTTTCAAGAAAATTTGAAAGCTTGAGGAGATTTTGAGAAACTTCTGAAATCACAAAAAAATCCTGAAAAATCACATGCCTGCATACTAGAATAATCCGCAGTAATCGTTTTAGTATAATCATCATTACAGCACAAGGCCTCTTAAAACGGAAAGCAGTTCCATAAACGAGTTCAATTTGACAACTTAAAATGCTGCGTGCGCTCGAACGAAGATAAATTGCTCTTCGAGTGTTATAACTACGCTTAATGCGACGTGAAAAAACACTTACAACCGGAAGGTTTAGAGCTAGCGGTACAACACGAGACACGCACGCTTGATGTGATGGCAAAATTTAGACTTCCGTTTGGGAGTGTTTGACAAACCGCCACCATTTATTTCACTTTAGGAAGTAAAGGTCACGACTTGAGTGAAGCCTAACGATATCAGAATCTTAATGCGATTGGATGTGTTTAGAACAGCATGGGAGTCAAAGAAACGTCACCTGTTATTAAAGTTGTCTTTTTTTCAGAAGGGAGAAATAACAATGATCTGATAAAAGCATGAACTTTTATTTTCAGTATAGAGCCAACCAAAGAATAACATCTGCTGAGTTACTATGGATATAAATACTTGCAAAAATTGTCTGTGAAGTTGGACCGGAAAAGGAGCGCGATGTCCTTCTGAAGTTAAATTCCTCCTTGATCATTTTACATTCTTGAAGATAAAGAGTAAAATGGTGAGGAGACAGACGGCCTGGATTTATTTCTCTAGTGGATTTAGATCTGAAGTTAATTTTATTAGCAAATTTCCGGGTACAACCAAGCGTAAATCTCTTTAGTTTACTTTTTATTGTTTTTTTTTCTTGTAATTGTACACAGTTCTGTGGTACTAATGTTTTTAATGTTTCAATGCTTTTACTGTATGCGAGCTTTTTAATTACCCTTTTCGGATATGATAAAGATTACTGACCTGAATTATTGAATTGAGAAGACCCATTGGTATGGTCTCGACGTTTCGTTCAGTGTACTCTACTCGTCTTCAAGTAGAATACTGGACTAT
The DNA here is from genome assembly GCA_911728455.2 of Marthasterias glacialis. NCBI lineage: Eukaryota > Metazoa > Echinodermata > Asteroidea > Forcipulatida > Asteriidae > Marthasterias > Marthasterias glacialis. The sequence goes on from OU452225.1 coordinate 26,120,956, forward strand.
TTCTAATGCTGGTGCTTACAAAACGCTGGAAGAATGTACAATTGGGCGGGATGGATTGTGCTTGGCTGTTTCTGATTTCTTAAAGTGGTTTGAGTCTTTAGACAAAACAGGGAGAGCACTACCAGTACATGTAGAAGAGCAGTGATCTCATAAATCATTACAAATCTTTTTAATTCAATTCTGGTTCAGGATACATGGGGTTAAATCTCAAACAGTATCTTAGCCCATAAACTGCTAAGCACAGGTAAATGTACCATAATGGTATGCACTATTTTCACCTGGTTGCCTGCTTAACTTGCTTACAAATAGAAGAGCATCTACGATTTATCTTTGAGTACAATCCGAATTGATAACTTTCATTCATCACTTCTGATGCATGAATTCCCTCCAGGAATAAAGCCAACCTCTTACTAGATTGTTAAGTAGTCTACTAGCATTCAAAGCATGTGCATTACATTGGTTAGGATTGAAAATGTTCACATATTATTTGCACCTAATTTTACATGGTATACAGATGGTCATGGTGGAAAAACTCCCCTTGAAATATGCTTTACTTTTTGAGAAATGAGTGAAATAATCAGTTTTGATCTCGGAGTTTGAAATCCGATGTTTGAAAACAGTGATGGGGTTTTTCATTATTTTCTTGTGACTCCAATGACCAATTGAGCTTAAACTTTTCACAGATGTGTTATTTAATGTATATATTTGGTCACAAAGAGTGTGGGGATACTGGCTTTGAAAACATTCTACGCTTACAGCGCTCCTATGGGCCATGACAGGCCGTAAGCGCAGAATTCCGCGGTAAGCAGAGCCATGAATTGGGCCCTGTGCTAGTTAGTCTAGTATCCAGCTGGTCTTGGGTTCGACTCCCAGCAGGAAAATTCCTGAGAATACCTACAGTGCTTTAACACTCTGTATCCGTGTTGTATAGGGCAAAGTTTCTTTGCCCAAGAGGTGGGTTGTTTGATATCTTCCAGCAAGCTAAAATCCTTGCTTCGGACTGGTCAACAGCTGTGGGTTATATTCATATATCCCACTACGAAATAGAGGGTATGCCACCAGCCTTTTACCTACAGTAACATTATGGCCACTTTGACCACATTGAGGGCGCTGTTGTACATATCTCTATGGGACTCATGACGTCAGATGCATAAGGTCTATTCCAATCTTAATTTATAGTCCAATCAAAATGTGAAAAAGCTGGGTCAACCTCAATTTTGTTGCAATTAGTGTTGGGTCCTTTCATATTTTGACCAGACTATTACACCATCCGTATTGTGTACAAGAATTGACTGCTTTGAGTTAAAACAACAATTCCCGAGGTCAGCCCTGTTGCATTTGATTTTCCCAACGCAAAGCCTCAGGAAACTAGAGTGCTCTGGGGCAGTCAGTATTTGTTTTATAACACCCCATACGATCAGGGCTCACCCTTAACACTAGCCCGGTGTACATTGTCTAGTCAAAACTGCTATGGGCTAGTAAACACCACTTCTCAACTTGCCCTGTGGGCTACTAAAAACTGTGCAACTTACTTGTTTATAATGCTCATACTTCTTCTTTTTCAGATCTGAATAATACAATTTAGAAATGAAAATATATTTATGAGTGTGTGAGTGTAACTTCATTTGACCGTTAAACTGGTTGTGATCGCTACCATTAGTATCAGAAAGATACATTTATGACATTACGCGTTTAAAATTTGGGCAACGAAAACTTCCTGGGGGCAAGTAAAATGCACAGTTTACTAGCCCCTTGGGCCACTTTACAAGAAGCTAAAGCGCAAGGCTTGACGATACACTAACAGGAACCAAGAAGCTGCTATTGCTATGGGTAAAGTACACTGGTTGCTATGGGTATAGTGCATCGTGCTCGCACAGCTTTCTTGTAAAATTAATACATGTCATGTGATGCCCTCTCAACCAATCAGCATGGCATTCCCAGAGGCTAACACTTAGTTCAACCTTTACAAGATTGTAATTCTTTGAAATTCGTGCTGTTTTAAAGTTGTTTTAAAACGTTCCTACAAAGCTAAAATGAAACGATAAAAAACACCCGAGTGAGGATGAAACCTTAAACAATTTGAAATAGAACAGTTAGTCTCTCTGTCTGCAAATCTGGTGCAGGATAAATTTGTAATCCCACAGGTGTGTGTCAATGATGGCAAAATATAGCTCATCTACGTCCCACATGAAACAAGTGCCTCGTTGTATGCAGGATGCAGTAGCATTATATTTGTCCATATTCCACCTTCTCTTGTGGGTTAACTAATATTATCAAAACTTTAAGACAAGCATCACACACCAGCGGAGACAAATTTGCCCAGCTTTGCAATACTTCTCCATATAGACCAATACTAACCGTAGCAAATATACAAAATATACATATACTTATTCTCAGTACATAATATCCCAATAAACTATACCTTGTAGAAATACCATAAAAAGTATCCAATGAAAATAGCGTTTACGTGGCAAATTATTTTATGGAAGAAAAAGAAATGGCCACTATGTCCTTCAAAGCCGTCCCATTTAGTTACCTTTTCAAAATTCATTTTCCATCGTTTGGGTACCCCACTTCTCTGAATTAATATTGATATTAGAAGATAATTAATTTAGAAATAGGTTGAAACCACACTGGTAGATTATAAGATGTCAGTCTTTTTAATTGACCAAAAAAGTTCATTGATTTTTACCATTCACATGGATATTTCAATGAAAACATAGAAATGTGTTTGCCTAAAACTGACAGAGGGCGCTGTTTGAGATTTCAAGTAGGTATAACATGCGCTATTGAGCCAATTAACCTGATGTCATCACCCACCGTAAATCTTGGTGATGCCACTTTGGGAGTCGGATTCTGTATTACTGTACAAAGTGCACGTACATCCAATTTAACGCCTAAAATGGCAGACCAAGGTCAACCCATGACGACAAAACAAGGCGTCTATATAAAAAAACTATCATTGTTTCTCTGGACAGTTTAAGTCATGCCTCTATCACTCTGCAGTTTTCAGGGTTTTTCATTTTTACAGAATGCTGGTTAATAAATTATTGGGCGAATCCTTTACAATTTCATCAGTTTGAAAGTTCATTCATGAAACTGTACAACAGTTCAATCAAACCTGTATTACATGCATTATGGCCACCTGGTGTGGATTTCACAAAGTGCTCGGACTAGATTTATCTCCAGTAAGGACGAGTAATTAGTCTTAACTTATAGGACTAGTCATAAGTTAGGATGAGTCCTAAGTTAGAACTAGTTTTGTGAAAAAAGTGCTAGGACTAGTCTTATCTCAAGTTAGGACGAGTAACTAGTCCTATAGGACTATTCATAAGTTAGGACTGGTTCTGTGAAATCCACCCCTGGTGTGGATTTCACAAAGCACTAGGACTAGTCTTATCTCGAGTTAGGACGAGTATCTAGTCTAAACTTATAGCACTAGTCATAAGTTAGGACTAGTCCTACTGTAAGTTAGGACTAGTTTTGTGAAATCTCCCCCTGGGTCCTTTTTCATAGAACTGCTTACGCACGACATATTGCTTAACACAATTCTGCTTTAGCAAAAATAAGCAGGAAACCAGTTAACATACTGTACATGTGAAATGTTATTTTGGTAGGTAACCTTAATCTGCTAAGCAGAATTGTTTTGTGCTGAAGTAGCTCTATGTAATTGGGCCTTGATGGTTACCACAATGGTAAAACTTGAACAATGTGACCACATGACGTTATTCCCTTGAAACCTAATTTTACACAGGTCTTAATGCAAAGTCAAGGCGTCATGTTTTACCCACTTGGTTGTTTGTCTGGAATCTGCTGTAGGGTTCCATGAGGTATTTAGAGAAGTCTTTCACTTTCTCGTCCCCGCGTACTTCATACTGTAGAAGAGGTAGTTTAGTGATGTGGAAGTCTTCATAAAGATCCTCAATCTGAGAAAATAGATATGAACATATCCATCAAGAGAAACCATTTCTACAAATGCAGCCGTCTACTCCATCAAGAAATATACACAAAAGGAAATCTCTCAAACTTCAGGCATCCAATTGCAGTTTGTCAAAAACAAAGGAATGTGCCAGGCACAACAAGATTTTCTACAATGTTTTTCAGCTTTCAATGGCACAGCTGCGAAACCCAAATCGAAGATCTGCATTACATTTGTGTGGGTAAAACCTTCAGCTTAACTTTCAAAGGCATAAGACAAATATCAATAGTTTTTAGGGGTTTTTAACTTAAAAAAACTCTAAACTGATCTTTTTGAAGGAAAAATTTCATTTTTAAAACTGAAAGAAGCAACATTCGGAGTGCAGTTTCTTAGGATGATTTGTACTTCACTGACCAAGTAACTATTAAGAAGTCGAGGTCAAGTTGCAGATTTTCTAGTTTGCACAAGGCAAAATATTCTGAGTAGATCTTGATGACCAAGTCATCAGAGTGTGGGTTCCAATCCCGGTCTTGACATTTGTGTTCTTGAGCAAGACACTTAACTACAATTGCTTCTCATCACCCAGGAGTAAATGGGTACCTGCGAGGGTGGAGATTGTTGATGTGAGCGATAAGCAACCTAAGCACCAATTTGGCTGTCGGTGCTGCATAATCCAAAGGAGTTGAGATGGTTTCATGAAGACTTAAGGCCCAATGAACAGGGGTAGTAACAGAGTAAAGCACTTCGATACAGTGTTTAAAAAGCAACTAATAAATGCCTTGTACACCAATCCGTGCAGAGCTCATTTATGATGTTTTATACCACCACAGCCATGGCCTCCACATGTGCGCGTGACACAACATGCGCATCAGCGCACATAATGTACCCATCAGCATGGAGAATTCACAGTGCGTGTGTCTCGATGCGCGCATGCAGCGACCATAGTTTGCGGTGGTGTAAACGCCCATGAACAAGCTGCTCGGATTAGTCTATATTGTGATTTGATTATTATTATTGTATTGTAAGTGAAGAGTAAACTTACCTGGTCTAAATACTTATTCTGCATCTTAATCCTAGCTGCACACATCTTACACATGGATCTCTTCTCCTCATCCTCCTCTTTGAGAAGGAGTTGATTGACGATGATGTTGTGAGTATCGATGTCATTCTTGGCCAGTTCTTGGACGAGTCTCTCTGTCTCATACAAGGAGAGGAACTCAGCGATGCAGACGCAGACAAACGTCGTCTGGTCCTGAAATAAGAAAAGAAGAGTTTCAATAAATGTATTAAGAAATAATTACACTTTACCTCCACTGTGGGACAATTTAGTACACCATGTGTGTGTGTAACGCGGCAGTTTTTCATTCATCAACTCTATGACATCACTACTGTAGCATTCCTTTAGTTACCATTGTGTTTGAGAAAAACAGGTCTGGAATTTCATCTTTGAGAGGGTTAAGCCATTTTCTTTTTGCAAAGGGCACTTCTATTGTCTATGCAGGCCTTGCACTTAAGTCTTTTGTAGAGTAGCCCAAGGGGCTAGTAAACTGTGCATTTTACTTGCCCCAAGGAAGTTTTCAGTACCCAAATTTTAAACATGTATTGTCATAAATGTATCTTTCTGATTTTTCTTCTGTTTGAGAACAACAGGTCTGGAATTTCATCTTTGAGAGGGTAGCGATCACAACCAGTTTAACGGTCAAATGAAGTTAAAACTCACACACTCATTAATAAATTAACACATTTCTTAAATGTGTTATTCACATCTGAAAAGGAAGAAGTATGGGCATTATAAATATCGTGCAACTTAAAGTTGCACAGTTTTTAGTCGCCCAGAGGGCAAGTTGAGAAGTGGTGTTTACTAGCCCATAGCAGTTTTGACTAGACAATGTACGCCGGGATAGTGTTAAGGGTGAGCCCTGCGATGGGAAAATTCTGAATGGGCACCAAGGCCAATACCAGGGCAATGGCCTCTGTGTTATTCCAGGCTTATCTGGGTACATCTGAGGTTGCAGCTTGGTGTATACCTAAGCACATTTTAACTGGCTCACAAGGACTTGTAAAAAAATACATGGTTGTAGAACATGAATATACACAATACTAGGGTCATTTTCAAAACCATGACTTGGGCTTGGGGGGGGGGGGCTGCAAATGAGAAACTTCTATCACCATAAGCTTCCATCCTTGCAGATGGAACCACAAGCAACTTGGGTATCAATCACTTGAACGTAATTGGCCTACCCGCTTGTAGGGTGATGCAAGTTGCTGCAGGTTCTGGATGGGATGATGAGCTGTTTCATGAAGGATTCGATGGGCAGACAGCATAATTTTTTCGGAGGCCAGGGGTAATGTGATGGAGCTTGCTAGATGTTGGGACATGGACTACAATCTCCTGGATTCTCTGAATGTGATACATGGTGGAAGCTGGAAGTCCGTACAAAAATGAATAGACCTTTCCCATGAAATATGTCAATTGAACAACATGCGTGCGCACTAACACTACTGGTTAGCAAAATGAAGGAACATCGTGCCTTTTTGTATGGGGCTGATGGTTGCGTGACGCATACACGTATTTGCGTCTGCCTAGTGTACAACTCTATGGCGTTTGCCAACCAACAGTGTCTGTAGGCATGTGTGAATGTAATTAGCACATTTCATAAGAAAGATTAATTACAATAGTCAAGTCGAGACATTACGAGTGCATGAATGAGTTGCTCTGCCGTTTTCTCAGAGAGCAGTCAACGGATGTGACTGATTATAAATTTCATTTTGCCTTACATCGATGTGTGATAAGCACTGTGACTGATGTTTTTGAGGTGGAAGCAAAACAAAAAAAAGTTTTCCTTCTAAAGTTACTCAGGACTTTGTTGAATAGATCATTCAAATTATTAGCAAAACTCTCATCAAACAGGTGAATTCACTTTTGAAAGGAACAACAAAATAAGAAAAAAATCCCTACAAACAAATTGTGCCCACCACGCCAGAAACCATGTCAGATTGCTATAGGCAGTGAACTTAAATTGCAACTTCTGCACTATCAAACAAACCATACACACTCTGAACAACAATCTGTACTGAATTTCTTCCAGGGAAATACTCGTCAATAATAGAATACTTCAAAGTCAATAAGAAATGCTTATGAAACACCACTTTATATCCTAAACAATGAGGGGATAGAAGTTCAAGTGAGATGGAGGTTGTTTACATACCCTGTTCCTACCCAGGGGTTGCTCTCAACTGATCTACTTGAAGGCCCCTTGTATAAATATCAAAGAGTTTCAATAGCTACGAATCTCTGAAGATTGTAGCATCCCCCTTTCAACCAAAGCTCTTGTAGAATCTTAAGTAGCTCAAACAGAAGACACAGAAAGCTGTGCAATCAGACCTGAATCTACAATATGGCTAGCACAAACATCTAACCCCAATATCATAGAGCTGCTTAAGCAGAAAATATTGCTTAACAATTTGCTGCTTAGCGCAAATGAGCAGGATACCAATCACAAGTTGTACGTATGAAATGGCAATTTGGCTGGTAACCTTATTCTGGTAAGCATAATTTTGCTGCGCTCAGCTACTTTTTGTGCTTCAGCAGCTCTATGAAATTGGGCCCTGATGTCACCACTTCCGAGGCTTTGGAATATTGCTAGTCTTGGCTCAAGACGTTCTGGATTATTTTTCACCAATCTCACCGCCGCGCTCACATCGCCCCTTACACAAATCAAACAGAGGGCGCTTTTCACTTTTGAAATAGCTATCACTCTGTTCGAATCCCATCCAAGTAGTAGGCCCATGGGATTGTTTCCGCAGGACTTTGGAAAGACCTGATTATACAGTGCATACAAACAATCATACATCAGTGTATGATAAAACCATATATTATTGTTTATCCCCAATGCAAATTATTACATCTTTTAAAAGTACAGAATTGTTAATTATCATGAAACATAACATTACTCAGTTGTAATCTAAAGCATACCTATAAATTTCATAGCAAGACCAATCCTCCAGAGAAATATTTCCATTTGAAATTATGTCAAAGCCCTTAAAACACATTCACATTTGAAGACCCCCCAAATCACCATTGTTCATTTTCGACTGCATCAATCGAAATAAGCAATGTACATTGAACTAGTAAAAAAATCACAGACAAAAAAAAAATCATTTCTTGAAAACTACATAACGGAAAAGATTCTAGTCTTCTAAGAACTAATTGATTACATTTTTAAAAGCACGCTTAGTGTGGACTACTGAGATTGAAAACGTTCAAAGTAGGTCAAGTGAAATCAAGTATACATTAACGTATTTCAATGAGCCTTTTAAGTCTGAAACTAATTTATAGGGGTTCAGCCGACACCTGTTACGCACCTGTCGTACTGAGGAGGTGTCAGAGATTGAAACTCTAAATGAACTCCTATGAGCTTAATCGGATTGCCTAACCCATCTACCTGTACCACATTTAGATAAAGACAGTGCAATTTGTAAATCCGTATAGATGTCAAGTGAATTACTGAGTGCAGAAAGAACGATGAGGCGGAATTTTAGGGGAATGTTTTGGAAGAAACAGAATTAAGAGTTGGATGATGGGGAGGGGGGACATGGTCTTTTACTCTTTTTATTAACCTTTTCGACTAGACTTTTGTCATAATTTAAGTCTTTAACTCAAATATTTTGGCATTGTTTATTTGCATAGAAAATAAAAACACTTAAAAATTTACATAATTTTAGGGCCCCCAAAAATGGATGTATTCAGAAATTTAATGTGAATTCTTTTTTTGTGGTGGATGCAACAACATGAGTTGTCAAAGCTTTGCCTAGAGAGGAAATGTAATAAATAATCTACATGTAGTATGTTCCTCACTTAACGTCAAAATGTGAAATTACAATATTCCATTTCATTTTTTCTTCTTCTGAACTCCAAGGAATCGTATCTCAAATAGAATACCAATGAATGGGAATAACATAAAACTGTGCTTGAATTGAACAACAGAGGGCAGCAGACACAAACAGCAGCTTTACAGCTCCATGCATTTTGTAAATATTTTAGGATTTGAAGGGACGGAAATTGAGGACAGGGATTATAATTAGCCTATGAAGTCTGAAGCTAATTAAGGGGGTCAGACTACACCTGCTATGCACCTGTCCTACTGAGGAGGTGTCAGAGAATGAAATGATAAATGAACTCCCATGAACTTCATCTGATTGCCTAACCCATCTACCTGTACTTCATCAAAATGAAGACAGTGCAATGAGTGAATGGGAAACTCCTGGGGAATCAATAGAGATGTAAAGCTAATTACTGAGTAGAGATGTCAAATGAATTACTGAGTAGAGATGTCAAATGAATTACTGAGTGCACAGGCAATGAGGTTAACTCTCTGATTAGCACCTTGAGTATATTTTCTACCGAGGTGTTCATATATAATGGGGGTAAGGGGATGGGGTGTAGTGGTGTAACCAGAAGGGGGTAGGGGGGTCTTCAACGTCCACCTACCCCCAATCTAAGAAGAAGAAAATATCTATGAATATCGATACTACTGTATAATAACCACTGACCAATTTAATAATTTTATTCAAATCAGTCTGTGAACTTTATAACCTAATCCTAATTACTGGAAGGAAAACGCGCATGGTCAGAAATTTTAGTAATTCCAGTTTGTGAGAGCTTCGTTCAGGCTGATGTTCTACCCCAGAACATCAGCTTTGTCTAATAAAAGTATTAATGTCTTACACTTCTTGTAAATTATTTACCTTGGTAAAGTATAAAGCCCCCCCCCCCCCCAAATGGAATTGTCCAGTTATGCCACTTGGGAGAGGGAGGGGACCACTTCATTTTAGAACAAGAAGGGATACTGAATGAGCAAACGACCAAACTTTTCAAAATAAAGATAACCAACATGTCAGATAATACATGAATGTTTAAATGTAATTGTTATTATAACTTATGTACACCAAGAGAGAGAATTTCTTGCTTAAATTGCATGACGAATAAATTATTGAATCTTGAATCTGGTTAAACAGTGGGCCATTTTTTTTGATAATTCAGAGAAGAAACGGGGACTGGAATAGCATTGATCCCTCAGTGTATTCATTTACTGATCAATCAAAGATTTGACTTACTGGATCGTTGAAGGCTTCCTTGACGTTCTTGATAACAGGGACTGTGTCTTCTAGTTTACCCAGTACTTCATTGGCGCTGATGTCAGGCAAACCAAGCATGCCTCCGATCTGTCAATTCAAAACAATTGAGCTGTATGAATTGTCTGTTTTACTGACATGTTGAAGTGTTCTGTCTAGATAAATGTAGGATCAGACTTTATCAAAGATGTTTTCTTAATAATAATAATAATAATGTGTATCTATTGCTCTCTTTTTCAAGACACATAGGCCCCTCAAAGCAACTTGTAATTTTATTACTCTCGTTCATCGGGCCCTGAGCATTCCTGAAACCATCTCAACTCCTTAGGAGTATGCAGCACCGGCAGCCAAATGGGTGCGCAGGTTGCTAATCATTCCCAGCAACAATCTCCACCCACAATGGTACCCGTTTAATCCTAGGAGGCTAACGAGGCAAAGGCCACTGTTTGTTGCCTCGGTCTTGGCCTTGGTGCCCCTTCAAAGGTTTTCCACAGACTTCATGATTTTCCAATAGGAGTGCAAAATGAAAATGGCCTTGCCCTCTCCAAAATGAAATTCCAAGCCTGCACACTTTCTGAGAAAACATCAGATATAAAAATTATTGGGGCGAGCATGAAAATCATGTTGGGCGGTACTTTATTTTAACTGGCCTAAGCATAAACCCCAGGTGTGATACTGCAGGGAGGCAACGGAGGTGGTCCTTCATGCCCCCGGTCATTGCCTTGGTGCCCTTCAAATAAAAATTTCCCTCATAGAGGTGCCCTTCTTGCCCTTACAAGAACAAAGCATCAGGCCTAAAACCCTACTACACAAAATTCCAGATCCTGGATAACACCTGTTGGCTCACCTGTTGAATGAATGGATTGAACTGATTCTTGAGTTGTAAGAGTTTACTAAGACCTTTCTCTGCTAGGGCTGGGAATGACAGCAATCTCAATGTGTGTCCTGTTGGCGCAGTGTCAAACACAACCACAGAGAAATTCATATTCTTCACCAATCTAGGGGGGTGGGGAAAGTTAGTTTACAAATTTAAAGCTAAGAAACAAGATTGTTGCTTTACTAGAAACTGCAATAACCAAACATGGAAATACACATCAAATGGCATGTCTAAACGCTTTAGTTTGAAGTCCAATGTTTTTTTTATAGATGTTTATAAAATGTTACTGCTTTATATGCTTTGAAGCATTGCATGGTGGAGTACCAATGTACATTGAGTTTGTGGTAACACCAAGTGATAATATCTACTTTCCATTGTTCTTATAAATAAGAACTTGTCCTGCTGTTTATCTACTGCTGCTGGGTACATTTGGAATCGGGAGACTATCCAGTTCAGATTGGAGTAGATAGGGAAGCTTCGGAACTTTCACTTTCTTTTAGTGGATCAGGGAACTTCTCTTAATTATCTCATAGCGTGTCGTGGCCGAGGGGTTTAGTGCATCAGACTCAAGTCCTGATGGCTAAGTCATCAGGATGTGGGTTTGAACCCCTTGTCATGACAACTGTGTCCTTGAGCAAGACACTTAACAATAATTGCTTTAAATAGGGGAAGAGGCGGTCATGTTTGTCTCGCAACGGATTCATTTACCCCTCCCTGTTCTTAGCTGTGCTGTGAAGAGACTTGTGTTTATATCTCACCATGTCTTGTTTCTGCGCATTGGGGCAGGTTTCTATCCCTTCAAAAAAAGAAGTACCCACACCTTGAGTGGCCTTTGGGCCTTGTGATGGCATAAAAAAAAAAAATAAATAAACAAATCTTCACGCCACAGAGTGAGATATATTGGTCTCAATGTTTCGACAAGCCTACAAGTCTTAGTAGTAAAAGTACTGCCCTTTTTTAACATCCATCATCAACTATTTCAAGTGATAGTAAACATTAGGTATAAAATTTGTGTGATTTTCTGCAAATGATGAAACTTACTTCATGACTTCAGCAAAACTGACTGCCTCGTCGATACCAGGAAAAGCTCCCATAAGCTCCTGCATTAACTGCTTACCAACAGCCCAAGGACCTGCAGAAACATCAAATTAAAAGAAAAAGCTCTGAGTTCCTGCAAAATCAAACATCTTGTGAAGAATTCATGGGTCCAATAAAGATTGCTCGGTACAGTGCTGGAATCAGAGGAGTATTTGGCAAGGATTTAGGATGACATTGACAGATGATGCCTTGCACAGTCTACACTTGTCTGTGAATGCCTCGCTGAGAACAAAAGGAATATTGTCTTTGATTTCTGGAAGAGGTGCGCTCTCATCTCCTTAATGAAATTTGAACCCTAACCACACTCCGGTGTTTTAAACAGGCATCCTGCTCAATCAAGCGCATCAAAATGCAACACAGTTGAAAATGAAAACCCTGCCGAATGCAGAAAAATGCGACAAGAGGATTCTGATTGCATTGTGAGGTGAACTGGTTTGCACCAGCGTTGGCATTTGGCAGTTACCCTGCATTGAAGTTTGCTGGGGACTCAGATGCAGATATCAAGGCCAGAATCATGCTAAGTGCAGCACGGTGCAACAGAGGATGGGATATGAGTTGATTGCTTTAAGGCAATAAAATGCGACAACTTTTCCAAACTGGTGCATTTTGGGTATTAGCCTTTTTGAGGTCTAGCGGACACTAAATGTATGAGATGAATAGAATGCATGATAATCATGTGACAACGAAGGTTGTGATACGGCTTTGTCGGAAAGTACAGCCACACAGTAAGGTGAATTGAATGCATGATAAACATGTGCCAACAAAGGCAGGCCTCGAACTTCGTGTTGAAAAGGGCACGGCAATAAGTGCCTTGCTTTTTCTCAAATTTGAAGGGCATTGCAGCAATTTTGTAAGTGTAACAAGGGCACCACGGCGATTTTGTGAAATTTGGGGGGCACCACGGCAAAAACTTAATTTAACAAAATGCAAACTGCGCTAGTTTTTTGAGTCTCGATGATGAAAATAATTAATGAATTCTTACCCTTTACGAATTATCATCTCCATTCTGGGCCCGTAAATAAAAAGGAGTGTTATTTTATTCACTTTACGCATACTCTACATTGCCTTTTATTTTGCTGACGCCACATGTACTAAAACTGTGGTGAACGCGACACAAACTTCATAATAGCTGGTCGTCGATCGTACACACACGTGCACACATCAGGAGCCATTTTAAACAACAAACGACATACCACATGAGGGAAACTTTCTACAAACACCATAGAGTTAACAAACACGCACACAGTATACAGGGCGCCAGTCGTGTGCAACATGGGGCCATGCTTCTACTGTACGGGTACCACTGAAAGTTTATTTTAACAGTAACTATCGCACATGGACACCAGCGGTTTCGTATGAGGATTTTCCTACATATCCTTAGGACAGCAATGCGGCCCACACGAAACGTGGGTTGCATTGAACCAACCGATAGAGCAAGGACGAGTTTCTACACACACACACACACACACACACACAGCGCTGTAAGTCATTTTTGTCCGTTCTTTTGCGTGATATAAAGCTGGGGTAGCTTTTCTCAATTGTTCAACGACCATTTTTCTTGCCTTATTGTCTCATCAAAGCGGGTATTTTGGCATTTAATATGCATGTTACAATTTTTCAAAAGGGCACCGACGGCAGTTGGACAAAAAGGGCACGGCAATATATTGCTGTGAATCTTGGTTGATTTTGAGGGCATCACGGCAATGGCACAGGGCACCGACAGCAATTGCACACGGCAATTGCCGTCGGTGCCGTCGGTAATTTCGAGGCCTGCAAAGGTTGTTATAGCCATTGTCGGAAACCACGGCCAGGGCCGTAAAGGTGAATGAATACATGAACATCTTGTGCTAACGACCTTCATTGGAAAGCATGGCCGCTTTGTTTGGTGAGATCCGCATTATAACAAAGCTCGTAGGCATAGTCGGAAAACTACAGATGCAGTAATCATCACCAGATAAGGCGCACCGTTAGATAAGACGCAGTGCCGTTTTCGTACCTTTGAAAATCAGATAAGCCGCATATACGCAGGAAAATATGGTATAGGAGTGCACTGTTTGGTTTGGGTGTATACAGAAAAATTCACCCAAACCAAACAGTGTCCTGGTAATGTGTCCACCATCTCAAAATGGTTTGTAATGTGTCCACCATTTTTACATATGGTGGACACATTACTAGGGCACTAATTGGTTTGGGTAAATTTGTCTGCAATACACCAAAACCAAACAGTGCACTCCTATTTTTTGCAGTGTTCGCCATACCTAAAAAAAGGCTAATGAGTTTGTTTTGAAAAAATTAGGACTGCCGGTTCCGTTACTGGCCCTACAGAACTCCGAGCCAGAGCTCTAGTAGGTAATTCAAGCCCTGGATCAGGGCGGAATGCTGAACTAAACAAGCGATAACTCAAGGTGACTCAATGTTGAACCCCAGATAACCTCGGAAAACCTCAAAAAACGTTGAGGCTAACCTTGAGTTCCTGTCTGTTTAATATGGCATTCCTCCCTTAGTGCATAAAGGATTGAACAAAGAGGGTAGGTTATTGAGAAGCCCTTACTGTCATCATCAAAGTAATCGTCCGGCAGCTCTCCGATACCCAGGTTTGGATCAATCTCCATGGCGAAGAGGTTGGTGTAACCACGAACTACTGTTGGCACCTTGGAGAACTTCTGATCAAACGTATCTGAGATGTTGTGAGCGGGATCCGTTGATATTATCAGAACAGACTCACGATGCATTGAAAGCTGAACAGCTAGACTGCAGCTGGAAAAAATAAAATAAAATAAAACGATAATTTATAAAAAACTGTGTATTTTATCAGTCTCTACAAAAACTCAAAGCTGATTTCATGTTTTATTTCCTAGAAACATAGCTTTGGAATTTGAAAGAGAATAGAACTAAGTGTCATGTAAAAATGTACAGTCAATATCAATTTTGGTTTATCCTTACAAGAGACGGAAAACCAAAATCCTTCACATTAAATCGGTTTTAAAAGACAAAGTTAATAAAACAGTTTGATTTTTATTTTAGTAAAACAGAAATTTAATTTTATGAGACTGCTGCAGGCCTGGAACTTTATCTTTGAGAGGGCTAGGCCTTTTTCAGTTTTGCAAAGGGCACTTCTATTAGAAAATCTTCAAGTTCACGGGAAACTGTTGAAGAGGACCCAAGGCCAAGACCAGTAAAACAGCGTCATGGCCTCCAGGTAATTCTATTTCTAGGCCCCGATTGTTGTTCAGGTTGACATGCATAATTGTGGTGAGGAAGACTTATTTCAGAGTAAAATGTTTTGGAGAATCTGCAGCCGCATCATGATGCAGTTAACCACTTCGTTTGGAAACCATTTGGTTTTACGATGCGTAATACGGGCCATGTGATGCATCAAAAAACCAAATAGTTTAAAAATATTTAGCAGTTAACGCCACACTTGTTCCACAAGCTTGGTAATGAGCTTGAACCCAAAAATTACACTGAGCTACACGTAGCTTTTAGTTAATAATTCGGTGTTCATTCGATCATAAAACAGCTGTTTAAAAAAAGACCACACGCCCATCAGAAAACAAATTGGTTTCCAAAATGAAGGCAGTTGAATGCATCGGGACATTCCTGCAGATTTTCCATTGAATTATGCAATAACGAGTCATCAACGAGCAACTTCCTTCCCTCACTACAATTATGAAATGACTAAAAATGTGGGCAACATTCGGCAGAAAAAACCCTGTGATAACTAAGTTGAACATACACCATCAATGACCCTGGGCCACATCGCAGCAGAGCAAAAATCAAAGAAAGTCAATAGTACAAAATTTATAGTGTAGGCCTTGATCTTAACCGAGGCTACCGAGGCCATTGGCCTCATGCCCTGTCAAGTTGGCCAGCATGCCCTTCAGAAAAATTGCACTGTCACTACCACTTGGCCAGCATGCCCTTGTACAATTTATCTGATTTGGCCAGCAAAGGCCTGCCCCCATTTTTCTTAGGATCAAGGCCTCTAGTGGGGCTAAATAATTCAGCACATTAGTTTCAATGATAATCCAACCGAAACATTCTTAAGGATTTTTTGGGATTTTATTATACTCATTGAAGAGTCTTTACCTGGCCCCTGCATAGACAGATTTACAGAATGTTAGTGGACACAAGAAATCCGACGCATACATAGTACATGGACAGTGATGCACCTAAACCGGGTGTGTCATACTTTCAGCTACCAAGTACCAATTCCTCATTTAAATAATAATAGGAAACTTTCAAAAAGGGTAAACAATATCCAACATCACGTTCCTTACATTACAATTTTACAAAACATCAAACATCACTTTAGAAAGTGACTGGTTAGTCTCAATTACCACACATAGCTTATTTCTATTTTTGCTCATACTTTCTGTCCTTGCTGAAGTTGCTCTACACATGCTCTAGTTGTTGTACATGTTGTGAGTGAGTCATAAACTCATCCACTTCCATGATACATAGTAAATGAGAAAGTGGCAGTTGCTTTCGATATCTTTTAAACACCGTTAGAAAAATATTTTTAAAATTGTAGCAGTTTCCACATTACATCCATCCGGCTAGAGCTAACTAACCGTGTATGGACATGTGATTACATTACGGTCATGACGGTGAACTGTGTACCTGCATGCAACATGTGCAACCGGAACCGTTGAACGCCATAAAAATTATAATGACGTGTAACAAACCTAAAAACCTAAACGCCGATTTCATATTTAAAACAACATCAAATCAAATTATTAAAAACATACCTGCAAGTTGTTTTTCCTACTCCTCCTTTCCCCCCGACAAAAACCCATTTTAAGGATGTCTGGTCGATAATATTTCGTAAAGAAGGTTCAAAGGAGAGCAAGTCATCCTCTTCAATGTGGGTTGCCATCTTTGATTCCAGCCAATTCTGTCAACATTATCAACAGAGGGCGGTATTTATATTGTGTGGTTCTGTCTACAGCAACAATAAATAAATAAAATAAAAAACACTAAATCCAAAAGGTCTCCCAGCTTTTGTGAAACTAAAAATCATAGTTTGAATGTTAAACTGACGTTTTCTGTTAACGTTAAACTGACATTTTCTGTTCAATTGTTGAAGTTAGCCGTTCTTTAGTTGAGATTTTCAGATATTTACTCCGGAAAGAACCACACACACACGCATAGGCCTACACAAAATGCAAAATTTCCAAAGCAAATACCGACTGACAGCCCGTTATGATTTTAAAGAGCAAGAATTTGCTCTATAATTATTTCAAATACATCCCGCCATTTAAGTAGTTTTAAATTGAAAATGGTGCACAATTGTCGCATAATTCTGTCTTGCTATTATTTAGCACGGTGCACTCTTAATACTCCACGAATGGTCACCACGGCAGCGCGACAGCTGAAAAACAGAAGTGCGACCTCAATCTAGTTTTGCCCTGAGATTATAATGTAAGGATGTGTCCGAATCATGTGACTTCAGCTACGGCTATGGCCGCTGGCTGCAACGACAACGTTTAAGAATAGGAATCCTCGGCGTTCCGGCCGTAAAAAACCACTGCCGAAGCCATTCATTCGGACACGGCCTAATTTGAAAACAATTGGATTAAACGATTAGGCCTACTGGACTTTTATCGTGGTGTTAATATCTTGATTTTTATCTTATTAAACCCAATCCAAATCGAGGCTGGAAGGAAAATAATGGAGCCTCAACATGTAAATGAAATGAGTATGAACTTTACAGAATGACCCAACAGTACACAATAAAAGTCCACTTTAATTACTGACACTGCATTCGTAGGCAAATCAAGAGTTGTTGTTGCTAATCGATTGTACCTATTATTGACGGCAGTTATTACAGTCGAAATGAATTGGAACTTAGGGTCCTCCAAAACTGCGGCTTCGGCTGCAGTTCCTACTTTAAGCTTCGTCTGCCTGTTTTAGCCCTGTACCGAAACTGCACACGTTTTTAAAATAACTGGCGGAGCCAAGCCAAAACACAAGCCGAAGTCTGAAAAAGGGTCTTAAAATTGATTTAGGTGTTTGGTCGCTGCGACGCCATAACAGCCCCAAAGCCAAACACTGCAACATACGGCCGGCGGGGACGCGCATCATCAGGTAGGCCTAGCGTTAAAAAAAAGGGGTGGAATGAAATGAAAAGTTAACTTAAACAAAGTAACACCAATTCCGTTTGTCACTGGTTCTGCAAGCATTTATCATCTTCATAGTTCACTTTTAATTCCCTGTCTTCACAGTTGACCTGTTCAACACTATTGGTGAGACATTGTCTTACGAACAATTAGCTAATGAATGCTGCCGAGGTCGAACGTCTTGTTCCATTCCCTCGTTTAATAAGACAAAAAACAATAATTTTCTAACGTTATGACGGTACTGACAAAAACATACAGCCTTGACAATAAAATCGTAAGAGCGGTTGATGACAAGTTGAAACCTTCAGAGACTATTGTGTTCATACTATTATGCTGGGATTAGAGAGAGCTAAAAATGAATTCTTCTGTAGTGCTTGTAACTGTTACATACGACCAACCCATATGGTTGAGCACAAAGTGAGTACGTACGACAGACTAAGAATTAAATGGAATTACCAAAACCATTGAAGAAAGGGAAAACCAGCAACTGACAAACGAAACGGTTGAGACATTCTGTGTGTGATAACAAATTAATAAATAATTTATTTACAAAATCAAGGATTTACAAAGGTTGATGACAAAAAGAAGTTAAATTCAGATTAAATTCAGATTAAATTATTTTAAGGCATAAACTTTCGACGAAGCGAATAAATAATGATGAAAATTTAATTAGAGTTCGGCCGAATATGAAAGAATTATAATTTACCGTAAGAAAATGGTGCCAGTTTGCTCAATCGACCCAGGACATGCTCGGAAGGGGGAGTCCAGCGCTCACCATCGGCGGGTAGCCATCAGCAGTACTTCACGTCAGCGGTAGCCTTCAGGGTGACCACGCCAAAACATCACGAAGAACCCCGTCGGTCAGTAGCACCAGTCCCTCTATATAGAAACGGTGAACATCACACCCCGAGGCTCGCACCGGTTAACATCAAGTCCCGAGCTTCCCAGAATCGAAAGAGGGTGTGGCTGTGGCATGTAAAACATTTTATACCACATTATTGCTCAAGCATGACCACGCCTTGAAAGAACTAAATGTGCCTCAAACAAAGCACATTGTGGGGAAAGTAAAGAACGAATATTCACGGCCCAGCAAACAAACATGCTGGCTAGAGGTTTTAAAGGGACAAACTGTGTCCATAACAATACCAAAGGTTTATTTTCAGTTAAAACTAATAACGGTAACTCTGTAATGAAGCCCTACTTTGAATTCTTTGCACGTCATCTCAGATAATTTTCAAAACGCTCAAGGACTTTTGCGACCACTTATAGGACTTGGCTGACCACCGCTGATTGTGTCCTGCCCACTTTGACTCGAGGATCTTTACCCGTTCCTCCATTTAGTAATTGACCCAAACATGCATAACACGTGTGCTGTATCCACGTTTCTTTTTTGGGGAGAGGTTACCGGAATGGTTGAAGCGGGAACGGGGTGACCCCCCCCCCCTCTCCCACGCCCAGCATACAATCACCACGCCTTTATTGTGGCTTTTCCTAGTTTATGACGTTTGCGCCACCATGCAAAGGAGGCACCGGCACAACATGTTACAGTGAGGGCAGCAGACTACCTAATTCAGGCTTCACCGAAGAGTACCTTCCTCCCTCCTTGCTTCCACCCAGTTGGATGAATGTCAACATCGAGAAATAATTGAGAAGTAACAGGTGGATTGTCCAAGGCAATTTACGGGAATCCTATTGATTCCATTGTGTTAAATTAGGCCATGACCAGTGCTTCTAAACAGAATAAAACAGATCAAGATAACAAGATGTAGACCGGATGGTGAAATCCACCCAGCGGACAACCCAATTCCATACTAATGTTTAATCAACCTACTTTATCTCACAACAATTCTGTAAAATATAAAGTAGGCGGAACTAAAATCTGAAATTTGATTTTCAGAACAGTATCAGAACATCCTTTTTTCATAACCCCTTAACAAGATTCTGCCTTTTGATTGGTTGAGAGCGCGTCACATGAAATTGCTTATTTTTACATTGATCTGGAGATCAATGTATTTTACCAGACAGCTGCGCGAACGCAACACACTAAAGTGTTCCGTAGCAACCAATATTCCGTAGCAACCAATACACTACTATCCCATAGCAACATCGGTTTCTTGGTACCTAGACATCAGGCACAATAAAATGCATGCGGAGAATGTTTTAAAACAAACATTGACTGCTTTTATTTGTGCTATTGTTAAAACTACGAGTCCCTTGGTGATGACCAGGAGCGTTCTATTTCCCCTCGGCTTCGCGTCCGGAAAATAGAACGACCTCGGATCACCTCGGGAGTCGTATATAGTTTAAACCGTAGCACTCGAAGCAGTCAATATTTATATACTATATCAAACACAGATATTCCTACAATATTTTCTAATAAAATGGTTCAAAACACACTATAAAAAAAACACTAAAGTAATTACACTTTTGTATACATTGTTCAAAATTGTCTGATATTTTTATGCCATACGGCCGTGTGGCTTAAACGCGGACTTTCGGTGGCAAACCCAAGGCTGTGATTGGTCAACACGTATGGGGCGGGGCTTGTCTAACAACATTAAAATGACTATCACCAATAATTGCGCATAATCAAAGTGACTATGTTCAAAATGAGCATTATAGACCATGTAACCTTTCTACACAAAAAGAGTGACCTTGTTGACCAGGGGTGGATTTTACAAACTAGTCCTTACTTATGACTAGTCCTATAAGTTAGGACTAGTTACTCATCCTAACTAAAGATAAGACTAGTCCTAGCGCTTTGTGAAATGCACAGCTGGGCTTTTCTGGCAGGCGAGATACTATACGAGTTACATGGGAAATTTTACATAATGTGTCATAATTTCCACATAAATTCATGAGTTAAAAAGATGTTTTGATAATGTGCCCCCTTTCTTTATTATCGAAAGTTGATAGAAATCAGACACTGCAATCTCCATAAAATACCAGATTGAATATTTTCTTCCGTTGGGCCGTATACAAATCGTGCCTGCATGAAGTCCAGGCTCTGTGGCTCTTTTGTAAACATGTGATGTCACAGGTCACATGGTCTAGTATCCTCTTATCATGTTGTACATAAAAAGTTAACCCCCCAGAGATCACATTTTAGCATTCATAGATAAACAAGATCATTTTTTTCGACACGTTGCTTTGGCCATACCATGTGCCTTAAACTTCAACGCAGAACGACGAGTGTATATACATACCTAATATTAAAAGACTCTTTATGATCGAGACTTTGAAGTTACCGCCTTAATTTCATTATACAGTGGTTGGCTCAAAATTGTGTTAATGTAAAAGTCACACATTTTTCAAGGTCTGTTCGGGGGTACATAAACATCGTCTATATGGCATTTTGGTTGACTTGAATTGATCAATAGGTCTGATATTAATAAGTTAAGCTTGCCACAAAGACAACACAGAGAGCACAGAAAAAAGGTCCGACGAAAACTCGTTCTTAATTCACGTGTGTTTTATGTAAGCTGTGTGTTGTCCAGTTTGTCTGTTTGCACAGATTACTTGATTCACAGAATACATGTCTAGTTAGTTTTTCCAAACTTCGCTCGGATAAATCCAATATTCTTCACACTTGCATTGTTTATTTAAGGGTATAACAAGGGAATTTTTCCAAGCCGTCGCCTCTGTCCTTGAGGGTGCACAGTCCCACTGTAGCATCCCCCTTTTATAAAGACGAGCTCGCCAAATGTCATCATCTGACCCATGGAACATGAAGAGGAGCCACTCCTTGATGGTTAACCATGAGATGATCTTTATTAAACTCGAGGGGACATCCTAAATGTCACGACCAGGCCCCTGTCGATCTGGAGGAAATTACCTGGTGAAGTTTACCCTCTCCTCGTCGCAGCTTCCGACGTCTAAGAAACCCCAACGACAAGTGTTTACTTAATACCCTCCTCCCCTAAAGGAAGTCGGGGAACATGACCAAACCCTAAGCTCTGTTGACTTTTCAGTGTGTATACTGTCTTAAATTACAATGAAAATGCATTTATATCTTTGCCTTTAGGAAGCTGTAGTGCTTATAGTTGTACTCTGGTGATGGTTGTACACGCCAACTGAAGACCTAACGGCACGTGCACACGCACAGTGCCTCAGTCCAGTAGGATTAGACAAACGCGGGCCAGCCCATTGGCAGGTACCACACTGATGGTTATTAACACCAAAATCAATATTTCAAGCATAGTTTCATTTTCCAGTGGGATAAGCCCAGGCGATGTTTTTCAAGGCAATGGAGTGTGAGGAATTGAAAAGTCATCTTTCTGCAGACGAACATATTGAAGTCTCTTCGTAATCAAAGCAAATAAGAGTGCATCTGCCCCTGCGTCTGTCCCTCTGTAAGGCTGTAAGTTTTAGCAATCACAGTGTCTAGTCAAAAAGACGAGACACACGCCTACAGACCTATTACTAATCCTCAAAGAACGTTTCCGAGTCCAAGGACTAAGAAATAATATACGACAAGGAGACGAGAAGTTCCGAATCATTGAAGTTAAGGCCGAGACGAGGGATGAGTCCCATGAAAAGGGAATTGTGAGCAGACTTCGTGGATATAAAAATCAAGCCACGTCCGAATCAAGTGCATGGCTTCGGCTATGACTATGACCGTATGGCTGCAACGACAACCTTGAAGAATGGGACTTTTCGGAGTATTCCAGCCATAGCCAATGCCGAAGCCATTATTTCGGACACGGCCTTGCTGAGATCACGTCCGCATCTACGACGTGCTTGGACTTTGAAAGTAGTCCCAAGACCTGGCCGCGCAGAGTCCGAGTCAATATTCACGAAGGTCGAGTTCGGTTCCGAGCCGGACATAGGGACAGAGAACCGAGTATTCCCTTATGTGTCCGAGTTGACAGTCTTTAAGATTTTGTCAAACTTCGATCCCAAGATCTTAAGAGTATTAGTTAAAGTGGACCCATGGCACGTAGGTCGTTTTAAAGAGTTTGAACCAAGAGTCGGTTCGAGTCGGCTTTGTGTCATTTACCGTTTTTATTTCCGGTTAGCTGACACAAAAAGCCGAATTCAGATTTACGAAAGGTTGAATTCCCGAATCGAGAGATTAACAAGAGACCATTAACAAGAGAATCTAAGGCCATTCCCTCCCCACCGCAATTAATAATAACCGTATTCTTTGTATACAAGGTCAGAACATAAACACAAAGTCCAGTTTTAATCAAGTGGTAATTGTATTCCGACCGTACGAAACGTTCAAGAATTTTCGGAAAAAAATTAGATTTACATTTACGAGTAATGAGTATGATAAGCAAGTACGAAGGTTCTTCGTCTTCGTGGGTAGGCCATTCATTATTTAGACACGAGTATTTGAGGCACATAAATTAATTTATACAAGGTCAAGGCAATTCTCACATGTTGTAATTAGTTCCTTGACGCACTTTGCAAATTAGGCCCAGAATAAAAAATGAATAATGAACTGACAAGGTTCGATCGCTTTGAAGACGAAAGGCTACGCTTTGGTTATAGAATCGGACCTTTACTATATACCGCAAACCTGTCTTCACCAAGTCATGACATTACTATTATTCACCCCCTCCCCCGGCCTCTGTGCCTCAGGAACAAAATTATCGCTATTAGAAATATTTTTAAAAACTGATTAAGTGATCGCTTGCCATAAGATCATCAGTTGGAAAAACATGTGATTTTATTCTGCCCGTCTTTAAAAACGATTTTTCACTCGATGTTGGGGGAAAATAATTTGATTTTATCTGCTAATGTTTGATAACATAATCGAGTTTCTGTCAGGAAAAGTGACTGCTTTGCAAATTATCCTGAATAGAAGGATTTTTAGTAGCGCGAGGGCAGAGTTAACGACATGTGGGTCCCTGGGCAATCTTGAGGGCTAGTGGATATCTTAAATCTATTCTGGTAGTTCCCTGATCCGCAGCTGACGGGTAGCGAGAAGAAAAATCATCCTAACGACTACAATAAAGTGAGGGTGACCTTAGGGTGACAAAACTGAAAACAGACATGCTAAGACAGGTTGAGAAAAGAAGAAGACACGAAGACAAATAAGAGCAGGATCAATAGACTAGCATCCCATTCCTTCCTTAGACGTCTTTTAAAATCGGTAGCTCGGGGATTAATATAAATTTTACCGAACACAAGAGTCATGGATTTTTTAATATATATATTTTTTAGATTTCTTTGTTTAAAGGGTTGTGTTGTCATAATTATAATGGGCCTGTGGATGTGCATGTAACGATGAACTCAGCACACACGCACGCTTGCGGTCAAATCAAGAAGGGTGCCGTCTTTGTCAAACTGTGATGTGAACGCGCGTAGTAAATGGGTTATTCCATTTACTGTTATAATCATGACCACGCAGTCCCTTTAACGAACGCATTATTTAAAATGATACGCAGGTTGGGAGTGACGTTGATAACCGTATACGGAAGCTGCCTTCTCGAGAATCAGAAAAAATCAGTATACGTTGGAATTAATCTTCATAATAACAATGTAAAGCATTATAAATGCAAGGTTTGAGTTAGCAAGGGAAAATATGAATTCATTTTTCGCAATTTCCTCGTTATAATTGTAACGGGCAGAATTTCAGAAAGGGCCCATGCGTTTTAATTCGATCATGGCTGAAGTCAGATGCACAGGTTTGGAATGAAGTTCACCAGTTACTCTCACTGCTCTCTTGGAACCAATTCAAATTATACTCTCACTCTTGAAATAATTTCCCCAGATGTTACAGTTGTCATGAAATAAAGAATAAGGGAATCGTACTCAACGAGTCGCTCCCGCTTTACGCAATGTTTAATGCTAAATATAGATATTTATAACATTCGTGATTTGATTCCCTTGAACTAATTCAATTAGAATTCATAAAGCTGGCGTCAGTTTACGAAACTTGCTTCTCTAAAATCTTGCTCTGCCACTATCCAATGCTACACCTCTTCGCTTTCTGCGTATACCCCGTGATTATAGAGTTGCTTCAGGCCCTTTCTCTGTTCTTTGTCGCCATGGGAACAAAGCTCCTTGAGTCTTGGCGACGATGCACTTGATGGTGCCGTTTACGCCTGGTTCTCCTCGGAGAAAGTACCCCCACCTCCTTACCATCGGGCAAAGAAGGAATAAATTGTTATCGCTAGAATAATATAATAACACCGGGGTTTTAAGTCATTATTGACGTATGACGAGGCATTTAAGAAGGAGACAACATTATCCGCCCACCATTAAGGATCCACCTGAGCCCAAAGTTGCCGGGATTTTCGGTCTCGCTTGGCCGCAAGGATAAGAACAAACTTCACTTATTGTAATACTTATAGGATTTTTTTCCCAATCATTCATTTCTGAGGTGAAAAGTTTATGAACAATTATTCTTACTAACTTATAAAATCAAGATGAATGCTGTCCATCAAAAAAAAATACTGATAACTGGGAAAATTGTAATGTTGGTCCACAGTTCAGAAACAACATTACTGTGGGGTCAAAGTTCACTTTGTTACATGGGAGGAATCAACCATAGTGTAAGCAACTCGGCAACAGATACATCAAAATAATTCTTATTCGCCCTGAAAAAACCCCAACATGATTATATAGGCTAGAAGAATTAAACAAATCAGCCCAAAGTTACTAACGCATTGGTTTTTAGTTATATCATATGAATCGTACACACACACACACACACACACAAAATAGGATCATCTGACCATGGATGTATTTTTCCTCCATGATCTGATCGCGGTGGATAGATTTTACGGAATGACCGCAATTACTTTTCTGATTTTTTAATCTTGATCCCAAGTACGGGAGCTGTGGGTCTGGACTGATACACAAATTAGCCCCGTGCGCGTACCATCGATTCTCGATGATTGTCAGATAGAGACAGGTGTTTGGCGTGGGGGGAACGTGACCGGTCTACCCGCCCATTTCCCCCCTCAGCATTGGATCAAGAACAACCATCGATAAATTAATCAGAGATTCTTGTGCCGTTAATGTTATTCTTTCACTTCGGAAGAGTGAACGATCTGGAAAGGAAAAACGACAGTCTCTTGAATCAGGATTGTTGAATTTGAAACACAGGAAAGGTCCTCCTGAGATTAGTTTCGGAATGTGTTTTTGTTTAACACGGCGCCCACCTCCACACACAAAACCTCCAAGTTCCGAAAGCGGTTTTAGCATTGTCATTATAGGGAAGTCTTGACTAAAAAGGTGCCATGAGCAGCATCCACGGCAGTCGAAGTAAATTTTGACCTGTGAGACATTATGTTCTCTCTTTAGGCAGGGTGCAATTCACACCCGGAGGAGTCCAAGTTTTCGCCTTTTTCAGAAACCAATCGGTGAAAGTGTTGTCCCGGTGACAAAGTGCCAGGACAAACAAGTTATAAATTAAAATGGACAGGTTAGTTGACACGGATTTCAAGTCAAATAGTAGATTTCGGATCAAATAACTGTTAGCTCAGATCCAGTTCCCTCAGTCTAGAATCCAGAGCTTCTTTGTTCGTGTTCCGGGGACTGGAATTAGGTTTGCTCATCAGAGTCTCCACACCCCACTGTCATAGATCCTAGAAACTTAGAAACATTGGACCTGGACATGCCACCTCTTACCCGAATCCAAGATCGAAAACCCTGGCCGCGATGTTGTATCGCGACGTATCGAACATTTGAAAACTTTTATCTGAAGATAGTTTTGAAGAAGGTGATCCTACTTCGTGCACTTCCTTTGGATCACAGCTGTTGCGAGTTAGAATATTAAGTTGCACTTTAATTAAAGAACATTTTGGATGTGTAGTGAGACGCCATAGCCCTTCATCCCCAATCTAATGATATAATACTATTACCTCTTAACCCACATAAACCTCACCTATCTGAAGATACATATTTCGTATACGCTGTAGAATATATTAAAGCTAACTTTGGGTTGACATTGCATACGGCAGTGTACTCACTTAAAGTTCTTCCACGCATGGTTCGTGCTTTTGACAAGTTTGGCCACATTCACCTACATGCAGTGTGGTCTCTCTAAGTGACTGACCGTTTGCATTGTCGTTTTTTAGATCTAATTTACATGTTCTCCCCAGAGGCATAGCAAAGACACTTTCTTTGTAGGGGGATGGGGGGGGGGGGGGGGGAAGCCTAAATTTGCCGACTGACATAACCGAATGAAAGTAAAAGCACAACGACATGGGACTCCTACATGTGGGGGCCCGGGGGAGCAAGCCCCCGGATGCTCTACGGTTTTACGTGTTTTCAGGGCTAAGGATGGGCCGTCTAGCTGCAGAAAATAGACGTTTAATTTTGAAATCCAAACTTTGAATACTTTTGGACTCAGTACGACTCCCCGTTGGAGTTTTTATAGGGGCAAAGAAAGTGGGGATCCGGGGGTGAATTTCCCGGACGCACTAAGACTTGAAGTTTTTCAGGGGTTAAAAAAAAGGCCGTCAAGTTGCCGAGAATAAACGTTTTGATTTTGAAAATCAATCTTTGAAAACCATTTTTTGGACAGAGAGACTACTGCTCCAATGTAGTCTTATGGGGCGGAAAGTCTACAATGGTGGTCGCTCTACGGCTTTAAGTGTTTTCAGAGGTTAGGAGGCCCGCACTGCCATGCCGAAAATTGGCGTTTCAATTCGGAAATTCAAACTTGGACATCCCAGGCTATTAAACGTAAATGTCTAGCCGGCGAATCCAGGGCTCTGAGCATGCCAAATGGATTTGTGTTCTACCCGAGCCCTTATTCGAGTAAATTTGGTGCTCAATTTGCCATCCGAGGCTCTCACTGCCGACTTCGTAAAATTGTGGGGGTTTCACCCCGACCCCGCCCCATCTTTCCCAGTCGCTACGCTGCTTGTTCTCCCATGCCCCGGGGTCTCACCATAAAGTGACTGACCGTTTGCCTCGTCTTCGTTTTCAGATGCATATTTGTTACTTGACTGAAATCCAGTGGCGTTTAAAGTGTCGGACGATACCATGGTTTCATTGTAGATGGAGAAATTAAACTCCCCTTCGATGCTTTTCATTTATTTCCCAGATCTAGCTAATGATTTTGTCAAATAACATCTACCGGAATTTGCACTTTGCAAAAGGAGTGAAAGGTCACGGACCGGCAGATCGTGGGATGCATTTAGCGAGGCTATTATTGTGAAGCGAGGTCCGGGTGACAATTTTGAAAAGTACGGTATCCACCAGACAAACGTCACTGCCCTTTCCTAATTTCCCCCAGCGCAATTAGAAACAGGAAATGAAAGCAACTAAATAAACTTGCACATAAACAAGACAAACTGTCTGGGCATTGAAATAGGCAGACGACTATCCCTCTGCCTCGGACCTTTTTGGATACTTTCTGAGTAAACTTCCAAAGAACACATCTTTCAAATTAAAAAAAAAACCACCACAATAAACCTCAAGTTTAGTCTGGTTTCCAGACCAAAAAATCTCTGGCTATTCTGTCTCGATTTTAGGGTCAGGTATCACCCAAATGTCACGTGACAAAAAATGAGGAAATCTTCCTTTTCCGAAAATATCCAAAATGCTCCGAACCCGTTGTCGTCAACATTCGGACAGTGTCGTTGATGGTCGGACATTTCTTTTGTTGATATCAATTTTAAAATTTTGCAGGCACATCCCATTATCGTTTTTTGTTGTTGCTTCTTCCCCAAATTCAACACTTTATTTTAATACATTTGTAACATATTTACAAACCGATTATCCCAGGCTTTTTGAAAGTAAACAAAGCCCGTCATCTTCCAATTACATCGTCCACCGTTGGCGATAAGTAATGAATATTTATACGTTGCGTCATAATCTATGTTTAGTTTTGGATGATGCCTGACCTAAGATTTTCAACAAGAGTCGTCAGGGAACCAGACTACCTCAAGTTTGGACATGTATTTATTGTCTAACAGTTTTAAGCCTGAGGTCTAAAAGCTATCTTATCCTCAGAAATCATCAAGGCGTACAGATAGGGGTCCTGCAGATACAGCAGAGGCGAACGGCATAGGCTTTAAATTCCCAATCACACCTATAATATTGTCAGCGCCAATGCAAAAGGCCCTTTTCTGGCCAGTAAGGAGAAGTCAGTGCGAGTCTTTTTATCTTTATGGTAGATAACATTAAAAAAAACAAAGACAAAAAAATGTGAGAGCTGAATGTATCGTGAAACAGCCGATATTTGCATGTGTATCCATTGCCTATGCTGATTACCAAACGACTTGGCTGCTTTGACGCCAACAAGAAGTTTTGGAGCGCAATTTGATGCCTTTGGGTTGTATGCCTTCTTCTGAAACTAAAAATTCATATAACACTTCGGGGGTATACAGATCGCATCTGCAGACATGAATGCCTTAAACACGAACACTAGATATCACTTTTTTGTTGGTCCCCCCCCCCTCCACTCTCCATTGACTTGAGTAGGGGAGTGCGAGCGTGTGTGTTCATATATCATCTCGTTTACCCCGTGAGAAGTTGCTAAATTATTGAGAGCAGATTCGTGAGGGAAAGACTGCAGGTTGGGCACAATTTCCCTAATTCAGGTGGCTGACTGCCTCCATTTCGACACCTTGTGGTCCGTGGTTGGACTCAAAAGGCAGCAGTACTTTCCACTGGTTGATTATTATCCAGGGGTGTGTGAAGGGTTAAAATTGATAACCGATTTGTTTCATCTATTGCAAGAATTTTTTGTTTCATACGCCTCATATCCTGAGTTGCTGTGGATGTTGACAACTACAGCTTCTGATGGGAGGCCGGTACATATCGATTATCAAAGTATTGATTAATGTCCCTTATCGGTAATTGAATGTTGACATACCACTGACTGTACACCTTGCTCGGCTTACAGTTTTTCTTTTGCAAGTGCGCCCTCTATCGTGAAAAACAGGAATTTTTCGCCTGGTTGTATTGAGCGATGTGGAGCTCCAAAAATATCGATATATCTTGGTGCATTATACTCAGCCTTCGGTCGGTACCTCAGAGACCACAGTGCTGACATTACAGCCACTGGGGACGAGGATACTCATTGTGATCCTTAAGCTCCACGGCTTGGCAAAATTGTGCAGGGAGAAGGTGTGAAGAGCATGCCGCCCGACCAATCAGCCAGAAATAGTATGAGGTCGAACTCTCACGAGGTGACACGACATTACAGACCTTTTATCAACCAAGAGATGGGGATTCTACATGGCTACACACCACAAGAATCCATCAAATTCCAAAAGCAATTATTACATTATGGTACAAGCACATGAGGTTTAAAATCTGCATCTGCTAAAATGGTTTCAATTTAAACAATGGTGAGGTGGAATTGATAACTTTGGGCAAAATGGAGCTGTTTGCTTTTGGTCCGTCAGCCTTTCGGGACATGGACCTCCGTTGACTTGGTGGGGGCATCCTAAGCATCTACTGTATACTATTGCGTGTCTTTTTGTTGCTTCACACTTTTTCCCTTCTCCCCTGAAATTCACCAAGTTCCAAATTAAAATAATATTAACATGAGACGCAGATCAGTTTTAGAATGCAACCGCCCGTGCACCTGTGGGAAATTCCTTATTAAAAATAAATTAATTTCTGTCAGGGTCAAGCCTAAGGCGGATAATTAGATTTTTCATTTTCAAATAACCGGAGGCAAGGTAACGAGTCAGAAGTTAGATAAGATTTACAAAGAATGGAATGGATATGACTCTACCAATGTTCGTTATCACCACGCGGGATCTTATCACCCACATTCACTGTATCCAATAACAATGGATCACTGCAAAAACTGGGGGTTTTAATTGATTCTTTTGGTATGTATATGTGACAACACCGACGTGGTGTTAGTTATCCCCATTACTCTATTGTTGGTAAAATTAACACCATGTCGGTGTTGTCACGGTAGATGCCATGAGCATCAATTTAAAACCCATTTTTGCAGTGATGCTGATGTTCATTATGCAAAGAGGAACCAGACTATTTTTGCCTCACAGCCTCGGTTTGGCTACATTGATTTTAAAACCTACCTATGGGAGTTTCAGCTGTAGACCTAGCATCAATAAGCTTTGTCAAGTTAGTTCCTATACCAGTATACTGACTATACCATTACTCAAAAAAAGGGTCACTGACTATTTTGGCCTGCCAGTCTCGGTTTGACATTAATGACTAATCCAGTATGGAAGAAATTAGTTATTAGAAATTCAAAATCCTGGCCTTCCGACAAAGGTTCAATACAAGTTCATCATTAGTTAAATTTAACATCAGATAGCGGTTTTTTTTATTTCGTTTGGATTTTGTATTTTCATCGTTTACAAAAGGGCTACTGAATAATTTTGTAGGGAAATTAAGCAGTTTCTTTAAACGAAGCAGTATTGAAAGTCACCTAATATTTTATATGCAATTATCAATGGCTGTGTCATCTGAAATTATTGTTTGACCTGTTTCCGGTCAGTTCCTTTCCAGATGATTACAACCTTCCCCGCAGGGGTCAAGTATACGCAGCTAAATGCACGGGGGCGTTCAAACAAGTCTTGTTAACAAATTAGTCAAAGTTGGGTAAGCCTAATAATTAGTGTGGACATAACGTGGGGGGCGGGGAAGGGGGGAGGCCGGAATGTTAAAAAGGTAATTATTATGTGACGTCTATTCCTCCATATTGACTGCCTACACTTGCAGACATTTCCACTCGAGAGAGTAATCGGTCAAAATTCGTTGCGGATGAGTCACTTCTCTTTGGACCGCTTGCCGACAACGCATGGACGCCTGGTTACGCATTTTTAGGGGTTTCTTATCATCAAAAAGTGTGCTTGGTGCTTTACTACGATAAACATGGAGGCAGTACCGTATGTGTTGCTTGTTTGAATGTCAATGGTCTCATTTATTCAGGATCAAATTAATTTGAAACTCTGAATGTTCTCCGTACACGTCTTTTGAGCTTAAGAAAGATTCAAATATAGACTTTTCTTAATCCGCACCACACCATCCGATAAAAAAATTTCATGCAAAAAATAATACATATATGCAGAAAAAATTGAACTTGTCAAATAACTTATCAAAGGCTTTTGCAATAGTAACAAAAATAATATTGTCAACTTGAAAGTATTCGTGCATTCTTTGATACAATGCTCGTTATAGCGACTTTTTTATAACGTCATATTAAAGACTGCCTGCCGCCATACTAGCTAACTTTCCCTAATTCACTGTAATGAAATTGCACGTTGAGCTTACGGTGTAGTCTCAGCGGCCGCCTTGTCCAAACTTTGGTACCGTGTGTCAATAACTGTTTGCGGGGTCTCATTTTCACAGGGCTAGGGGTCTTGTGCCTGCGGGCCGAAGTATATCAATCTCACCTCATTGTTAGTATTCTATCTCATTATCCGTTAGCCATAGGGGATTGAAAAAAAAATTACTCCCAAATTTTCAATATCTTAATAAGCATGAACAGCTCGCTTGAGAGGTTGCCTTCTACTCATTTTGTCATTTCCTCTGATTTGAGAATGCAAACTGGATTATGTGTACGCTTGAGTGACGAGAAGCAACAGTACAGAAGGCTTTTAGAGAACATTTCATGTGAATGTGTTGAATCCATCAGGGGAAACGATATCTCAAGTCGCTGGGCACGTGCCCTTAAAATAATAAGTGGCAGTGTGGTTGAAAATCATATGAAGAACTAGCGAGCATCTGCTCAACACCTTTCACGGCGACCTGTTTAACACGGGAAAATCCCTTCAAATTCACGCACTCGGTAGACTTTTTCCTCTCCTACAGAGAAGTACTTTTGTTAAACGTACTAGGTCGCTCGGCATTTTAAAGTTTATTTATTCCTCTTTTTTAAGAGTATACTTTCCATTTATATATGAGAGGGCAAAGAGGGGCACTTTTTAATTTAAAAAGTCAATTTCTTCTGAAATTATCACTTTTATATGGAGGTCACGCCACATTTTTTCATTTTCTCCGGGGGTTGTCCCACTAAATTGAATGGCAAACTCGCTAGCAAGGTCGTAGAAATGCAAGTCGCACTGTTTATGAAACTAGATAAACTAAGCTTTCCATCTATGTAACATGTATTTTGATTGGTCGACTGAAAAGAGGGGCACTTTTTGTGTCAAATCACAAAACTCGTAGCTAGGGATCGTGACCTTTTGTTTCTCGATAGGCTGGACTACGATCCGTATGACTCACAGTATGTGTGAACGTAAACCAGACCTCTCTAAACCGCGGGAATCACAAGCAACGCCGATCGTGAGATCTCGATGTAAAACTCCTTGTTCGCAAAGCTTTTTCATAATTTTACGTTGTATTTCTTTGTACCCAAAGCATCACTTTTGAAATTGTTGAACCTTTGGGTACATGTGTCTTTATTAAAACCCAAAGTATATCGGATTGGAGGTATTTTGAAGGGGTTTTTCCGGACTATTGTGGCTGGATCACTGCATTGAGTTGATAGGGGTGTTTTGTGTAAAGGTTCCGGTTGTTGATGGCTACACCGTACACGATTGGAGGCACATTGTATTGAAAAAACATGGTAAGAATCGGTCTTTGTAATTGTATTAATGATTATTTTTAAGTATTATATTGTTTTTCTGTATTGATATGAACTTTGCAAGAGGTAGTGACAAAGTAATCAGAGCTATTCACAATTTCACTCATGACATTGGTTTTGGATTTAACAAACATATTGAAAAAAAATCACATATGTTTGGTGCTTAACACTTAAAGCCTTAAGCTTTCCCAGTTGTTCAGCATGGTTCAGCTACTTAAGAGTTGGCCCTCAAAATGTTACTGAATATTACTTTTAGAGCCAAACTCATTATTAATATGAAGCGAGATGTATTTTAAGAGAAATTGCATTCAATTAAAATGATGGCTGAAAACTTTTTTTTTTTTCACGCCTCAATTATTAAAACACAGTTTGTTAGTGATTTGTTTGTTTCCATATGTTGTATCTGTCTTGTACACGCACATTTACACATAATGAAACGCGTCCTACATAAGATTACATGTTTTTCAATCATTCATTTCATTATCACAGAATTAATGGCTTATCCTGTGAGAAGAAGTCAGAGGTTTCCTAAAAAAGTCGATTACAAGCTGCTTAACAGTGGAGCTGAGGAGCCTAGAGACTGCCACCGTAGGCGAAAGACTTGGCCAGCTGGCAAACTCTTTGAACTTCAAGTCACCGACTCCAAGACAGTAGATGGACAAACGTTTGTAAAAGTCCATTATCTTGATAAGGAGTGGAATTCCCCAAAGTTTGATGAGTGGCGTGAGGCTGATGACATCATTGACATTCCCCAGTGCTACGTATTAAGTACTCCAGAACTTGAAGCCAGTTTCATCCAACATTTGAAAACAAACATAAAGGAGTCGCTTCATGGTCAGCGTAAGGTAGACTCTATCGTGAACATAGAACTTCCCTTACCAAGAGATTTGTTTGATACGTTTGCTGCTCTTGGGAAAAAGGTTAATAATCTTTTTTCTTTAGAGTCCGTTTCATCATTTAATAATATTTTAGGAAGAGGGTGGAACTGGCGTGTTTTTAACAGCCAAGGAGATTTTTCATTTGTGACACCAGGTACTATAACCTACCGTCTCAAGAACAGGAGGCCTCTGGAGCAGTATTCACCTGAAGGTGCCCTTCAACTTATTCATAGGGGCTTTCTTTTTCACTTGAAGTTTGCCCGTGGAATCGGAAATAAGTATGATTTTGCTTTGTTTGTAAGGTGAAAATATTGTTCTAGTGTTTTCTTTGATTATCTTTGTTTTTGTCCAATACTTGCAAGATTATGGTTTAATGTAATTTTTATGAAGTACTACAGCAGCTGGTAATTTCCACGTTTGGGTGATAACTTTTTCCTGCTCTTTTTCATGATAGCCAATCTGCCAATAGCCATTTTGTTATAAAACTTTTGTTTTATTTCTTCACCTATTCAAAATGGGTTTTTTGGGAGTCTTTGTGCTCTTGAGTTTGGCACTACTGTCTATTTCGCGTCCGCTTTATGCAGCTCCTGATCAACAGTTTCCTCATATTGCAGAGTTTGATGTAACCAACATTTTTTTGTTCAATTTGATCAGAGATATTAGTGGAACTATTACACTTAGAAGCAGCACAACAGTTTTGCAAACCATATTGACCAAACATCATGTACCTCTGGAAAAATGTGAACTGGGTTGTATTGATTTTTTCAGAGGTAAATTAAAGAGACTTTGGAAAACTTGGAAAAATGCAAAAGGATCAAGTGGGCGTTCAAAACTTATAAAACAATGGACGGACTCTTCTTACACCATTAAAATTAAGCACAAAACTGGCTCTCCTGTCAAACGTAAATTAGAACAAGAACTCATCACGGAACAAGTTAAAAGGAGGAAATTAGAAGATGATTTTGATAAAATGAGCAGTGAACTTTTGAAATGTAACGCTGATAAACAGGAAATGCAAAGAAAACTAAGTAGACTATCAGTGCCCGATAAACGTCAGAGAGGAAAAAGGGGTAAGAACAAAGGGAAAACCATTTACAGTGGGTGTCAGAAACGTCGTCACAAGACCCAGAAAATTAAAACAGTCAAAGAAATGTTTGGACACTTAAGCAACTTAGGATTAGATCCTATAAGTTTTCAATTCAAAGATGCAGATGGTGATATTGTTGATGTGACTCTTAGTAATGAACAAACCAGTTGTACCGGTTCCCAAGTTTCCCAAGATGATGTAGATGAAATGATTTTTATAATGGATTCATTCAATGTGACGGATAAAGGGTACCATGAAATTGCACAAAAAAATCAGTCGCTTCCTAGAACATGTCAAATTAAGAAAAGACGACATGAATTAAATGCATCTTTCGAAATACAGACTTTGGACGGAGATTACGCGGGCGTTTTTATATCCCTAAAGACTCACCTTATTCAAAATTTAGGTAAACAGTCAAATAGTCATCTTTTGCAAGATGGAAAGGTCAAAATAAAATTAAGTGGAGATGGCACTAGGGCAGGTACTAAAAACACCTGATTAACGTCAGTTACACTATTATAGGTGATGTATTTTGTACTTCTGAACGTGGAAATTACCTGCTTGCTGTAGTCCAATGCCCAGAGACAGGAGAATGTATACAGAAAGCATTGAGAATATTGATTGATGAATTTAATTCCCTTGAATCTGTATCTGTTGGGGGAAATGAAATTTTGGTGGAGAAATATATTGGGGGAGACTTAAAATTCCTCAACCAAGTCACAGGCATAGGTGGTTTTGCGTCTACATTCTCTTGTCTCTGGTGTAAATGTCCAAAGAGTGGCCGTGCAGACATGACACAAGTGTGGTCAATGGCTGACACCAGTAAAGGGGCTAGGACTGTTGATGAAATAATCAATTGTTCAAAAAAGCCTAAAAACAATAAATACAAATTTAACTGTAACTCTGAACCAATATTTCCATCTGTCCCAATTGTTAAAGTTGTTCCTGATACTCTTCATCTCTTTTTAAGAATAATGGATCAACTAGTTTACCAGCTCACTTTCTACCTGCAACAATGTGATAACATCATCAAACTCAATCCAAACCTTAAACTAGAAGCCTGTGTTAACTTGATGCGATTCCAATCTTTTATAAATAAGTTGGGAATCACTGATTGGAGGTATGTAATTAACGACTCAAAAATCCAGGCACGAACATTTACTGGCCCAGAACATAGAAAACTACTTTCAAATATGAACTTAAGTGAAATCATTCCTAATCATCCAAAGTTGAACCAAATACAGACCCTGTGGAGCAACTTCAAAATGTTAGTTGGAGAGCTTAGTAAAAGCTTAACACCTACAGAAATTGATAATTTTGAAATTTCTGCCAAGTCCTGGGTTACTTTGTACAGCACCGTGTACCTGGCGAAGGATGTCACCCCATATATGCATGTTCTTGCATATCATTTTCCAGAGGTTATGCGATTTCATGGAAACCCATCATTGTTTTGTCAACAAGGACTTGAAAAGTTGAATGACTTTGTGACAAAATGGTATTTTCGTTCAACAAATTTTGGGAAGAGTGCTCTAGCTCAAATAATGCAAAAACAAGGCCGACTAAGGCTACTGGAAACCAAGTGCCGCCGAGCCCCTAAGTGGAATGTGAAATGCTCTTTGTGTAAAACAAAAGATGGCCACAACAGATTAACTTGTCCCTTAATTCTACAAAATGGTACTCCTGACCACATGTGTGAAAACTAAAATTAGTTAATTGTATTTGAGCTTTATTATGTAAAATATCCCTTGTGATATAACACATTTTTCATTTGTATGTATTAATTGCAGTTCGGTTGATGTGAGATAATTGTAGATGTATGTGTTGTTTTCCTTATTTCGTTATTATGTTCCTTTTTTGAAAACAAAAATATTTCATCGTCATGACAAATTGTATAATACTTGCCAGGTATTGAAGTTTTTTTTTTTTTTTTGCCTTTTCTAATCTGTGTAAAACTAGTTCTTAGATTTGAGTAAGTTTTTGTTTATCTGTATAGAACTACATAGTGTTTGCATGTTGTGTTGTGTTGTGTTGTGTCAGTAATGATAAGTACATGCAGCTAAATAGTTTTACTTGCCATCCATTTTGGGCTTTCTTTTATAATTTAACAAACACTATCAGTATTAAGTTAAAGCAGTAGTAAATTTGAAATGGTGCTATTTTATATAACATACAGTTTTTCAAAATGTGAATCAGCTAACATATTGCCAGAGATTTGAGATGCAATGATCAATAACATTATGTGTGTGCCTTTTTAAATACAGTCAGTAACTTGCTATTTACACAACATGACTTTGAATTTTTCACACAAAATATTTGTAAAACGGGTAATGTGTATTTTTGTGAAATGATGT
Source organism: Marthasterias glacialis (assembly GCA_911728455.2). Taxonomy (NCBI): domain Eukaryota; kingdom Metazoa; phylum Echinodermata; class Asteroidea; order Forcipulatida; family Asteriidae; genus Marthasterias; species Marthasterias glacialis. The sequence goes on from OU452225.1 coordinate 26,158,907, forward strand.
ATAGAAAAAAATCATTTACATGTATAATGTTTTTAGTTGTGTAAGTTTTAGCGTTTAGAGTTAGTTGTTAGTCATCAAATAAATCTGTTTTATATTTATTGTGTATCATTTTAACTATATTGTCACTTTTATATTATTTGTTTGTTATCCTTTATAATTTATGTGCCCTTTTATATTATTTGTATATCATCCTTTATAACTTATGTGCACTTTTTCATAAATAAACCTCCATTATGCCAAGGAGATAAGAAAAAAATGTTGTTTGTTGGCTAAGTGCCACTTCTTGTGTGAATAGCAGTTTGATCCCCTATTATGTAAATGGAATACCCCATTTCTGGTGTATCAGTGCAAGGCCTGTGGTGTGCGCTCGACCCAATCAAGGTCAGTGCACACACTGTGTGAGCCACAGAGTAAGTGGGTGTTGCATTATCTGCTCAAAACAGGGGTAAAGTTCTTCATATGATATTTCTGACTCAATAATTTTTTGTTCGGACAGAGTGAAGTCGGTTGTGATGCCCCGGTTTACTAAAATGGCTTTGCGATTATACCTCTTGGGAATAATTGTGCATAGAGATCAAAATTAATTTAAACACTTCGTGTAAACATTGGATAGAACGATAAGAGCACGGTTATGAAAGCCCGTCCCGCAATGAGGGGGTGAACTGCACTTTTGTACGCATAACTCCAAAGTAGTACAATAAAACTATACATTTTCCTTGCCAATTTGTTTCAGATTAAACTTTAAAAACCCTTTTTATCAAAATGAAAACGCACCAATTCCATTTTCGTAACGGCTATCGAATATCAACACCATTACTTTTTGGGGGTATCTATTACTTATATTTGCAATTGCAATTTGGATACGGTCGGGAGTGTTTGCTTTGAAGACAGTAGTCCGAAGTGTGTGGGTAGTGGAGAACAGTGTCCCATTTACATGTATAGATTGAGCAGTTACCGGAACGATGCCATTCTACCCCCAATAATCATACGTCACCTTGTACAAATGACTTGTTTCAATTGCAATTATTGCGCACAAATGGAGAAATTCTGCCTGTGAAAATTGATTTCCTGTCCATTAACCCCATTACGAATGTCGTTCACAATGGGCTCTGCCTTTTAAAATGTGGTAACATTTGGCGAAATAACATACAATGTCAATTCATTTTTATTTCACACATGACACGCATTCTCTTTGACGTCAGTCTATTATAGATAGCATATTCTATGGGAGGGGAAGAACAATTTATTGATTACATGTGATTGAAAAAGAAAACTGTCTGTTGTCACTTTAGTTTTCACACATAGTTGTCTTAAATTTTACAGCAAGACGTCATTTATGTTGACAGTGTCGTACCCATGCTTGGGCATGAATTCCCAAGCCACTTAATGTTTTAAGCTTTCATTATGATTCGCACCACACGTACAATATCGCTCCGTCAAAAGAAAAATTGTATCGTAATTCAATGAATATATATTATAAAAGCTCGAGTAATAAAAGCTCGCGGGGCGGTGGGTGAGGGATTTTCAATATTTATTTAACTTTCTGATGCATATACAACTGTTCTAATGCACGGAAATGCGCGTTTGTTGAAGTGTGTGCAGGATGCGTTGATCTCAAATCCGGACACGAGCCAAGTTTGGGCAAATCTCACAGCCACAGACCACATATCCTCCTGCTGGAATAAGACATCAAAGATGGATGCCGTGATTGCACGCTCGTCAGCTTAGGAGGCTTCGGTGCACGTCACTGCAAAACGGGTGTTAAAATGATTCTCTTGGTATCCTATGTGGAAACACCGACATAATGTTACTTATTCCTATTGCATTATTGTTGGTAAAAATGTTGGTTTTGTCACATTTTAGATACCAAGAGAATCAATTTAACACCCCAGTTTTTGCAGTGTGAACTAGAGAAACTATTGAAGTTATTCTCGTTGTGACGTCACGTACTTTTTGCAACTCGTTCATTTCACCAAACGCACTCCCCCTGAAGCTAAATCGGTGCCACTGGCATACATCTTTAATGATCTTCGAAAATCAAGTCCCAATCCAAAGTGAATAGACCCAATCAACCATACGCGTAGCGAGCGCACTACCAAACTTCCTGATCTTGACGGTTCCCGGGAAACATTCGGTTTACACGGGTGGACGTCATCATCGGGCCCCCGTACACCAAAAGCACCCATCGAATCAGCCTCTGAGGCCCGCTCTTAATGGAAAGATTCCCCCCGGACTGACAGACGGTGTTGAGCTTATGAACGCTCACAAACCTCTAGCACAGATTTGATAATTGATCATAGGTGCATAATTAGCCCACTAAAACAATCCTGAGACGAGGATTACAGGCTGGGAGAAAAAGCTCAATAAGAAATATAAAAATGCGAAGGGGAAATTTTACGCCGGAAATGAGGCGAGGTTTTCTGGTCCGGAAATTATAATTCTCTTGACAACTCCTTGATTTAATTTCCTTATCGTTCCCGTCGAGCTACCGTACTATTAGGTTCAGAAGTACAGGCAGATATCACGTATTAAAGGCGAATGAAATAATTGAGTCGTTGTAGGTTAAAGTTTCAAATTTCATTTGGAGTACATGGAGACATAATGCACGATACCCGGAACGTAGAACGGTAATCTGTTACAAACACTGACATAAGCCTTGTACAAAAATGCACCGTTATTAAGAAAAAAAGTGCATGTCTCCGAATTCAGATCTATGTTTTAGGAAGAAAAAGACAATAACAAATCCTATTGGATACTTTTCAAAACATTTTCGGATTGTTTTTTGACAGGGAGGGGATACTGTTGTAGGGAAAATAAGTTAACTTTGAGTTATAAAACTGTTATAGAAGAACAAACTGTGTAACAAACCCATTTTTTAAACTAATGATGTCATCTAATGCTTATGAAGGGAAAAGCTCTTTCCTTTTAGAAAATGAAGTGGTATAGCTATACGTCGTCCGGGCTGGTTAATATATTTTCTATGAATTAGTCAGCACAGTTTATTTACAACATTGTAATCAATGCAGACCTTTGATGTTAGTTCGCATGTCACTCTACATTATGACCTACATTATGACAATCCTCCCTGATCAATATCAATGTGGTCATAATACTAAACTCCCATGAGACGTTGTGATGCATTATTACAAGCCTTTCAAATACAGACAGGGTGCTAACTGCTGATCAAAATTGTATAAGGCCAACAAGTTCAGTGTGCACTGTGTGACAAAAAACCTAACCTCCTGAGCCCATAGTGGGCCCCATGATGGAGACAGGTGTGTGTGAGAGAGGGTAACGTCGATATAATGAGTTCGTTATATGCGTCATGAGGGATGGGACTAGTCCCCAGACGTCATTTCTTAATGATATCTGATATCTCTGTGTCAACATGAGGAGGGTTCAATGATATCAAACAGGAGGTGTGCACCGCTGAAAGAGCTGGCTTTACGACATCGCTGTAACCAAAGTGTTCGTTATTGCGATGGTTTAGATTTCAACGGTGCAAGATTTTCTGTTACCGGTACGTAGACTAAATTAAGACAATGGTTATATATTTTTTTAAGTAGCCTTCGTTATATTTACTCGCCGAATTCTTTTGTAAGGTTGATTCTCAGCAATGTCATGGTGAGATATCCTAACGGTCACAGGAAGAGCAAGGGAAGAGTATTCAGAACTTTTAATAGATGATTGATCCGTCCAGCTGATCGCTTTAAATTAGCCAGCTGAGCCTTGTGCTTTCTAGCCAGTCAGTCGTCGGTATAGTCTACTTAGTAATAGACATGCACAATGCCTTCAGTTTCAGTATAAATAAGGAAATAAGGAAGCCGAAACATAGACTTAAACACAAAATTAAGGTTTCATTGACGATGCCACGAGAGAGCGATATCGGAATATTTTTCTATAACGGCATTTTGGTTATTGCGTCAAAGGTAGACTCTTTTGCTATCACATCTCCTTAATACTAAATAGCGCATGTATGAGAGTCGTTACACACAATCAACGCAATATCAAAGCACGGGTTATTTGAGAGGTACACCTCGTCAGCCTCAAATAACAGTTTGTTGATTCAAATTGTATAAATGACGCTACGGAGTGGTTGTACACATTTCGTCCATAGACCCTCTAGCTGTAATATGAACTTCATATCCTACTCCAAAACTGCGTTATGGCAGCTGAATTTCGCACTTAATCACAAAGTCAGGCGCCGCTCGTCACTGGGGCTTGAATACAAGTACATCTCCACCGAAAGCCGGGCTAATCCCGCCAAATTGTTTTCACAGGGGACAAGATTTCATAACCGGGGGCTCCGGACAGAAGGAAGAAACTGTTGCGGTGATGTGGCACTCGGCTTTCACGTTGATAAAGTGAAGAAAACCCTTGGAGGTTTTGGGGGTTCTTAAGCCTACTTCTACATAGTTGTGACTAGAGACCTTGGGGTAACAATGTGCTGTATTGACGTAAATGATTTTGTGGGCCTGATTATCAAGCCGCTGGCTTCCTATTTCTAGCTTCTCTTAAGACGAGTATCTGAGAGTTCATGTTGATGAAGTCAGTCTGCCTCTAGGGGGTACATGGAGAAGGAAAATTAAATCGGGAGAAGGGAAACACTGCGAGCGCATACGAGTGCTCTATATGCTGATTTGTAAATCAAAATTCGTATGTAAAATTTCTTGACAGATGTGCCAGACTTTCGTTTTCCACGAACTTCGTTTCGCATCAACACTTTGTAAATCCATACGTAAATACATTCATACTATATAAGAAAGACGTATATACTGCTTAAATCTGCTTACAACGTTTGTGCAAATCCCTGAAATATAGCAGCTTTATAAGCAAAGTTGAGAGTCAACACTTATGTATTTATAAGACTCTCATTAACAAGTTTTTTGTTTAAACATTATCACTTTTAAGAATTCAACGCTCAAAATTAAAATGCTGTATTCACACTATTTTCACTGTAGATAAGACATCTTTAAGTTACTACATTAATACTCAATTGGGAGAACGAGTTTATGACCAGGCATGGGAACATCGGGGCAGCAACTCGGGCAACTGACAAAGTATTGATTGTTATTGACCAGTGTCGAGTGTTCCCAAGTAGGCCTATCGCTTGAAGAAATCTGAAACTCCAATCATGTACAACTTGAAGTTGGCTCAGAGATGTCAAAGACCTTTCAACATGAATCCAAATTGTTTCCATGTCAAATTAATGTTCTCAAAACGAGGCTGGAAGGAACAACTATTCAAAATGAACATTAGTGTCGTGTAGTAATCCTTCTCACTGACGTCACAGCAACACGAGAGGTCTACCATTTTGTATATTCTACGCACACACACATGAACGATACGTTGCGTTTCTAATGACGTGTTCGTGCAGTTCTAGTAACGCAACGCACGTGACGTGCGCGTGACATGCGCGTGTAATTACTCCGGTAACGATAAAATAGTGACGTCTTCAGAGAATGTTATACAATGACGTTGACGAACTTAACGACAAGGTTAGAGCGGGTTATCAAATCACATTACACTCAATCAAAAGGTAGGTAGTGAAGCGAGTATTTTACCAATACTAAAACATCTAAAATACAGAAACAAAACAATAAAAAGTTTGTCTTTATTTTCATGGATTACAGGCATCCTCTCTCTTCTAAACCAAAATGACGCCTCCTGTCCTTGCCAAATGATTTCATTAGTCTGCTCCGTCTAACATTCATTATCACGACTGGTTGGGAAAGAGAAGTTGGATTACACGTTGATGATACTCAAGTGCGTGTATCCGGATATAACAATGGCAAGAAAAAATGTTGACGTCTTAGAAACTTTTCCTTGTGAGTATAATCGTCGAGTAAAAGTGTTGTGTTGGATACCTGTACCACGTGTTCGTATTGACGTAGACAGCTTTGGAAGCTGTGATATCGAAATGGTCTGGAGACTTGATAGCTAAAATGAAATATTATACAGTATTACATTGAAAAACTCTGGATCGAAATTGACGACTGGTCGATAATAAGCAATATTGACAACCACTTTCTGAGTATAAAACGGCCGATTTCTGATTAGGGAGTTTACGAATGTAGTTGGTGTTTTATGCCACGTCGTGACTTCATGTTATCGGCTTCAAACGTTGCAGGATCTTCCAATGAAAAAAAAAAAAAAAAAAAAAACCACCAAAAAAAAAAAACATCAACGACAACAACAGCGACAACGAGAACGACACTGACAATAACATCGACAACGACGAGGCAATGGCAAAGGCAACGAGATTGGCATTTACAATGACAACGTCATTGACAAAGACAACGACACCGACATCGTCAATGATAACAGCAAGGACATTGGAAACGGCATTGGCAGTGACAACGAACAACGACGATGAGTATAAATTTGCTATTTAACTACTCGAGTAGTTAAATAGCAAATTTATGTCACTGTGTCACGAAAAAAATGTTAACATGCCCAAACTTTGAATCAGGAGACGAAGTTATACATTAAACACAGCATATATCTAGGTCTGCCGCTTAAAGAGAGCATCCCGTACAGGTGAGATTTATTGAAATGATCAAAGGGGAACTCTGAAAAGAGAAAAGGCGGCTTCTTTTACGGGATACGTTCTTGGAATCAAATCAACACGAGAATTCAGGTCGAGTTTATTTTTCAAAGACGCGAATTCTAAATAGACCCCAGGATTTAAAATTCAGGATACACATGGCAACATAAACTTCAAAATATGAGTCATTGGGACAGGAATCTGCAATGCAAGGCTCTAATTGGAAAAGTTTAATACGGCAGATGCAGAAGGTTCTGGATGTACAAAACATTTTCAGCAATGTACTTTTATTGCCGCTAACAAGAGCAATCAACACTTTGAGTCCTAATGACCAATTGCCATGACAACAGTTGCTAGGCAACAACGATCATTTATCAGCTAGCGAGTCCATTGGATGACTAAGTTTAACCTTTGTTAGTTTTTAACTTAGATTCTGCTCCTTTCTGAACGTTTTCTTTAAAGTCTCCAACATCCATAATGGCACATCAGTATTCGAGCACATCCAAACTTGCGGAAAAGACCCAATTCTCAACAAAAATCTTTCTGGCTTATTAGGTCTGTCTGTCCTTGAAAATGATCAACCATACAACCATACAAAACTTCAACCCATTTTCGAGTAACATCGGGAGCTGTTAATTCAATCAATTCAAGTTATCAGGACAGGTGTTGAGACATCCTAGGTATCGATACATGCATTTGAACTCCAGGCACTTACAGACACTTCTCGTCGGTTTGGCAAGGTTTGATCATCGATGTAATAATAGAAACTTAGTTTGTTGCGAAGCTGAAGGCTGGATATGAGTTATGCATTTTGGAATAGTTTAGTCTTGTGTATGTGCTAGATATACTGATAAGCTGTACTCTTTGGTAAGAACTATACATTTTGTCGTATAAGTTTCCCTTAACTTTGCATTGGCAGACGCACAGGTGTAAGTTAAAACTGTCACAGGTGGTTTTCTGATAACTCATCAGCTGCAAGCCCCGATATCATTACATTTCGCATATTTTATAACCATTCCCGGATGCAGGTACGCGCGACCAGTCACCAACTGTATAGTGAGCCGTGTCCACGTAATATAATGCGGACATGAAATGACGTATTTTAAAACAGGGTTCCCGTTTCTTAGTTACTCAACAGTACCCACTGCAAATGGACAAGAAGCCGAGCGCACCCCACCCTAAACCCGGCGTCGTATTGACCTATTGTGCTTAATATGCACCACGTGACTACTTTGATGTAGGTCGGGAGGTCATGGAATAAGCAAATTATTCAAGGAATATTAAAGTAGATTGCATGTTCTCTATGTGAATGTAAGAATGTGGAGGAATCACTTTACTACCGGATTCGTTATACAACACAGCAGTGTCTTATAACGCTTGATTGAGTCGCTGTAGTGATCGCAATAACGGCAGACGACCGTAATAACTGTCATGACATTGCAGTAACAAATACGGTTTATGAAGTTCACTTCACTGGTTTAGCTAACGCAAGTAAAGAGTTATCAATATTGTTCACTTACAACGTCGTTCATTGAATATTTTCCTCTCGGGAGGCGTGGCACGCACCTTGGTTGGTTTTATAAAAACAAAATCAGTGAATTCCTCTGTCACTTATTGAGGTAGAGCATAATGATCATCAACATATAATACAAATGTAAAAGTTACCTAAAAGGTTTTCAAGGCACAGGCGTATATGCAGCAATTTGCCGATTTCAATTATAAATTGTACTTAAAAATCCAAATTTACTTCAGACACCGTGCCAGCCTATTCAAGCGTATACTGATATCAAAATCATGCGGAAACTATCCAACGGATGCCGTGTGCACCCAACGGAAATTTAATGATTTATCATGAGAATTATTATATTCAAAACAACTATAAAATAATTAATAATAATAATGGTGTCCTAATCTAGGCAATAAAACAAAGCAATATTCGTTGGAATTCAGACCACGCCTAAAGCAAAAGGTCAAGAGACTTCCGGTACAGTGCTAAAATATTCCGAATCTTTCAAAACGTTTGCTAAATTACTCTTCCCGTGGAATATAAATTCCATCTCGAGGAATTCTCACGGAGTTCGACGAGAGAGATGCGGCTGCCGGCTAAACGAGGCGATGTCAAGGGGGTAGTTTGCGCCACTTGACGGTATGCGGAGTTGCTCTGAAGTCTGCATACTGCACCCCTAGTGCTCCGAAAGGACTGCTTATCAAAATACTCATGGCAGATATGTCAACGTTGTGGAGGGTTTGGAAGAGACGGACCGAAAGCACTGGTAACCGGAGACCGTGTACACGGACTAAGAAACGCTAATTGGAAATATTGATCAATAAAAGTCATTGCAGGGAAGAGCTCAGGATTGTTTTTATTCATGATTTGAAATAGTTTAAAATCTTACAGCTGTTTTTTATAGCTTTTATTAATACAACGCTTAGGGGACTCGCACAAGTCTATCAAAACGCAAGATGGAGGGAATCCGATCTTTATGCAGTCAATGATTAACCGGGCACAAAAGCTCATCTTCCAAACAGGTCAGATTAACTCTGGCACAATCTGATTCATTACAACCACAGTCTTTGACTCCACGAAGTCTGTCTGACTCAAAATAAGTCAGGTGCCTTTGTGTGAAATTCTGATATTGATTCAATCCATTTGATTCTAAGCGTATGGAATTATTGGTAGGTCTGTGAAGCAAAACAAAAGCAAAAATGAATCCCGAGTGTACACGTTTTCTGCGGTATTCCTTTTCCCCCGTGACCTGAGTTTCTACTGATCCCTCCAAACATTGAGCAGATTCCTTGCAGACTCACTTGCGAAATTCCCTGTGACCTTGTAATACTTATTAAAAAAAGGGAGTGACAATTTGTCTTTATTCTACCCTTTTAGAAATAAAACAAATTGATGGTTTTGCTTATTGCTGCCATTGAGTGCATTAAATCGTCGCCACAATTCTTCAGAGGGTAACATAATTGATGTTCTTCATTAAAGGCGTTTAATCGGATGAGGTTTCGTGTTGTATTTGCACAACGCCTGGCTCATACATCTGCCCTAGATCGGCATTGATAACATTAAAATCATATAATCAATCAAAATTGAAGCACCTTTGATTAAAGGTGTATGGCATCATTGGTTTTTGAAGAGTAAACTCATTAATATCTGAGACGATTCCGTTTTAATGAAAAGAGAAAAACGGTTTATGTTTTGTCAGATTCTGGGCAAGATCTTATCCCCTCGGTAAGTCATTACGTCACACGCGTGCGCGTCTGCTGCACGTCTAAAGTTTTCGCTGGCATGCGTTACATGTGTTATTTTACCGAAAAACACTCATTCCTTCCTTCATAGACATTTCATATATTGATATTTCCGGTAAGACCTTGAAAGGCAAGTCCAGAAATTGTTCTTACACAAAACATCAAAGACAAAAAGGTCCATGCAATTCTTATATTATGGGCTTCTATAGCAATCGATGAAGCTAGTTTGTGAAAAGTGGGCGTAACCTTCAGTGGAATTACGTCACACTTATCAACAGGATACATACTTATTTCGGTTGTTGAAATCGACAGAGACACGTGATTGGATGTTTGGAAGTTATTATAATTACTATTTTTGTGTCTTTGACAGAAGTTCAGATTGATGTTTTTTCTCTGTATAGGATTGGTACCGGTATGAATGTTAAATTTCAGTTTGAAATTAATCAATTGTTTTCCCGATGATAACCAGTCCTGTTCACATAATGGTGATTAATCTAAATGCACAAGAGTGAAAACCCACTCGTTTTGTCCGCTTTACCACTCTTGCAAAGAGCCCTATGGCGGCCAACTCTTTTTTAGAGTGAAATACGGGTATTTACAACCTGAATCAGTCTGGAGTGAAGTAAGCGCCACTTTCACTCAAAAAGGTGATACACACTGAGTTTCATTCTCAAAAGAGCTAAACTGACACCACTCGGGTGAGAGAGTGGAATGTTCACTCTTTTACGTCTTTTTGAAGTACTATTTGTATTATTCATTATACCATTTTACGAATCTGTATACGGCATTTTCAAATTGGTGGGATAGGGTTCAATACTTTGAGAATTTCTTCCCAAAATTTGCCCGCTAATATTCACCCTCTTGCCTCCACCGTGTGCGAGGCCAAATGGGACATGTATTAGCATTTAATTGTGCAATTCGTCAATGTCGCATGGCAGCTTGTGAAGCGTGGGGTTGGCAGTTTGTTTGATGAGTTATTCGCGAGGCGGTTACGATGCGTCTGAACGGCGTAGTCATATTCTATGCACTTAGAATAATTGAGACTATAAATCAGTGAGCGGAATGCTTCACACTTAAAGCTATTTCATAACTCTGAATATAAAATAAGGTCAAAATAGGTCTGCAATTTTCCTGAAATTGTTGCTGTAGGAAAGTCAAGTTTCCGATCAAAAAGGGGTTTGTTGACCGAAGGTTTAGGGGTTACCATGGCAATGTTGTTATTTCATATATGACAGATGGTTTGACTATAGACATATATATGGCCTCACAATTTCGTTTTGCTCAGTTTTACCTTTTGGTTAGCAGGCCCGGCGGGTTTTGATTAATGAAACAGTTTTGTCTGACTATACTGAATGCTACCAGAAAGTTTCAGAAAGTACTGTTGGTTATCAGTCCTAAATAATTACAGACATTAACATCATAGGATCGGGGGATCGGGTAGGCTAAGTGTTTTACTGGCTGCTTGTCACCTCTTTGGATCACTGGTTCGAATCCCACATCGGACCAGACCCTTGCGATAAGGTTTGGGTTTTCAGTCCGTGTACCTGATGTGTTTTCCCTATGTGGGATTTTTCTCCTACATCTAAAACTGAGCACTTTTTGTCGATTTCTTAATCATCCTTTTATTTGCGCCTATATAGGCCTACGCTATTAGATGTGTAATGAAAAATATGAAAATTTAAACAAATTACACACACACACAAAAGAAATAAAGGACGCCACACTGGCTAAGAATAGAGCTTATTATGAAACTGCGAAGTTGTTTTGCCGCCTTTAAAAGAGAAAAGACCCATTCTACCAGATGAAACAGGCTATACAATGATTCATTGTTCACTTAAAAATGCTTTCTAATAATTCCCTATATACTTCATATTAAATCAATCACCAGTGAAGTATACCCCATTGTGTTCAATGACAATTATTCAAGCAGTTGACTCAAGTCAGGCTAGTGTATATTATTGCCATGGTTACCATATCAAAATATAAATTGGTTTCACCTCAAATTGGCAATTTGTGGTCTCAATCCAAGCTGACTATGTTTTTTTTTTTTGCTTTGTTTGTGATTTTTGGAATTATGCAGCTGGCAGCTTTGTTTTCTTACACGTTCTGGAAACGGACATTGCAAATTGAAGACGGAGCTCTTTGTTGAATGAGAGGATTTTTGGGGTCATATTTTACACGGGTAGCAATATTTTCTAGCAACTGTTGTCAGAAGAGAACCGTAATAATTATTTTTTTTTAATATAACGTGTTTCCGTTTAAATAGAACGGCTTTCGAATGTTAGTCGGGTACCTTAAAGCAACGTTTGCATGTCTGCATGAGAAACTCATTAAACATTTCCGGCCCAGGTTCAACGTGTTATAGAGGAGAAAATATTGCAAGCAGATTAATTTTCACTTAAATTTGATTCGAACAACATTCTTTCAGTGTTTATCGCAAGCCTTAGATTTGTAAACATTTGACAGAGTTACACATCTTACACAAACGAATGAGCTTTCATCTCTTCGTGGTATACATGATCAATGTTTTCTGAAGGACCTTTAGGTGAAGTTATTAACCTCTGCTTTGTACTATCTGATGAGTGTCAATCCCACTAGAGGCTTATGGCGGATAACATGTACTATGGATTTTGACAATGCTAATGCATGCTTGAACCACCTTACACAGGCTGTGCAGATCGCTCTACTTAACTACAAATGGCAGATTCACGTTTATGAATCTTGCAAAACGTGGATCTTACATGTTGGATTGTTTACGACTGGTTCTGGCACCGTGAGGGGTGGAAGTTTCTTTAGAGTTGGGGCATGATACTCTACACGGAAATCATAATATCCGATTGACCGGTGGTTCAGCCATGATGCGTTGCTTACAAGGTAACCACAGGAAGGACAATAGCCCGGCCCCTTCACAAAAATGGCAGTTTGAACTTTAAGTATTTTTTGCTTTCATATAGACCTTATGCATATGACGTGATTGAGTAGGGCGCCCTCGCCTAGAGTTCAACAGAAGGCTGTTCATTGGCCAAGCCTGTGCGCCGCGCGTACAAATCTGTGCGTTTCCATTGCTTCATCATCATTTTACCTCCAAGATGGCGGCTGGATGACGTCAATGCATAGGGTCTATGGGACCCCGACTACGTTGACTTAGCACGACAAAGGTTTTCTTTTGTGGAAGTTGGGAATGGTTTATGTTAGTACGAAAAGGCCCGTCTATATAGAGTGTCCATAGCGACACTGCATACGGTTTATACGACGAGTATGTGTCGACTGTGCGATCACTAACGTATAACTTTGCCTATTGAACCAATTTATCTGACGCCATCATCCCAATTATCTTGGTTGCGCCATTCTAAAAGACTGTCTCCGTGTGGTTTGCAGTGCAGTGCGCATTTTAGATGACGCGGCGTTATACACAGTATTGACTTTCAAAATGGTGAGCAGCACAGTCGCCGCGTGTGACGTGCATCCCCCATGCAAGGCATCAATATATAAATCCAAGGTGGCAAAGCAGACCTAAATCATAGCTTTACGTAGGGAGAGGGAGCACTCGCTACGTCACACACGGAACTCCACTGACCCTCCATGCGGGCGAAAAATCCCTATGGTTCAGTTGCATACGAGTGTCCACTTTGAAAATGTTTGCTGTGTAAATTGATGAGTGACCATTGTAATATGATGGGTCAGCACCATTGTCTCGATGGTCAGCAATGCTTCATGTCCGGCCGTGTTGTATGGTTTTGTACGCCGTCTAGTTCTTAACTCCGTTACCTAGCTGGCCAAAAGTCAGGTCCATCTTCATTAGGCAACATACGGTTTGCAAGTCTTGCGCGTATTTGAATGTTTGGCCTCGTTAAAGCTAATGTTCCCAAAATGTTGGAAAGACTTAACTTACGGTCAATGGCAGTCTAGGAACATGACAAGCCAATGACAATAACAAGAATGACAAGAAGTTGTGTGGAGTTGTGAACGACAGCTCATGACGTTTGACAATTGACAGTCTTATCTTTGTTGAGACAGTCCTAAACTTTAAAAACTGTCTCGTTGGCGGTTTCAATTGTGGCACAGTTTACAAGGGAAAAATCCAATAAGAATCTCGTTTCTATTGAAAACAGAACTGAACATAAAATGAAGTGCCATTTGAGCCAGACAAAAAGTTCATATCTTATTCTAATTCCCCTGGCATTTATATACACGTCTAAAGTTCACTCCAATAAACCTAAATCTAAATCGTAATAGTCCTAAAACGAAACTTGATACTCTCCATAATGAACATTGCAATACTAAATTCCTCTCCCCAAAACTTTCATTTTCTGATGAGTTCAAAGAATCCAGTACACGCCAGATGGATTAACAAACCGACCAAGACCCAACCTCCTATAATCGTACGCGTCCGAGCGAGCAGTGGGGAACACGCCTGTGATCCGCAGCGCTCTAGGGCGGGATACTTAGCTCTAATCACCTGCTCTTCCCCGGTGAGCTTGGACCATTGCTCAAATTAGCCACGGCGTTCCTCAGGCTACTCTCTTCCTCTCCCCAATATTAAGAATTTATTGGCAGTTTGTTGCAAACCAAAGAGTGCATCCTGTTTCTGGAGGATTTCGAGGCTCATAATGGTCTACTTGATTTCCCTTAATTAGGTCTATATTTTATAGGTTTAGCGTAAGTTAGGTTTAGCGTAAGTTATTAAAGATCTGGCCGGTTCAAATTGTGTTTTGCCGGCTCATAATATGAGGCTTTATGCTCTAAGGTATTTACAAGGTAGTTTGTCAACAAAGGCCGCCCCCCCCCAAAGAAAAAAAGAAAAAAAATCACTCTGGGAAGGCACCAAAATTAATGTCACGTGCATCTTGGATCTCTTTTAGCATTCATATCAGCATTAAATCGAGACATATAAAAATAGTTTGGTTCCTGTTATGTAGCAACTGAAGTGTACTAAACAGTGTCATGCATGACCTTTGGGTACGGTTCTCGATATGATTTTGTGTTTAACCTCTTCCTCAATGATTCAAAGCTTTGAGTAATATTAATGATTAAAGTTCATTCATTCATGTATGAAATATCGTCTGAATTATTATATACCTTATAAGCATTAGTCACTCAGAGTGAAATAAGCTTGACTAACTATATTTAACTCTCTCACGCAAACTGTTTCAATCATTAAAACGACTGGCTTGACGTGACCGTCAGCGTGTTGAATTATATCAACTTGATTTTACGCATAACCATCCTAAGCAAACATTTATGAGTGAATATTAATGCCAAAGTCGTGCCTCCGGATACAAAAAAATAATACTAATTTGAAAGAGTAATTTAAATTCAATCCTCTCGTTTTCAAAAAAACACACAATATACCCAACCAACAGGTAAACATTTCATCAAATTAATAGGTGATCCCGTTGTAAACAACTGTTTTTGTTCTATAGAGGATTTTGGGCATGTTTATAGTACGTGCTTATTTTGATTGTGGCAATAAAAATAAACAATAGTGATTTGGTGGGGGTGTCTCAAAATGCTATTTTCTCGACTTCAAATTTAGATGGAAAATTTTCTCTGGAGGATTTGTATTGGTATGAACTTTTGCATCAGTGAGCTTTCAGATTGGAGTAAATTTGTTTATACAATCCGGTACTTTGTCTTTTCAGAAATGTTACGATAGCTGTCGTCGGATGCGCATTGTTACTCCAATTTTTTCGTTTTCTGTTTTCAAATAATCTTCCTGGAAGAATAATGCCAGAACAAGGTATTTGCGTTTCGGCGAAGAAAACGACGACTATGAACTACACAGGAATCAAAGTTGCTTTGCAGACAATCCTAACTGGATTCCTTCAATACTGATTTATTTCAAACGACGTATAGCCATCACACTCGCCTTAGAAATTCAGGCAAACGTTATCATATCAAAGAAAGCTTGGCAAAGCGTTAGCTGCTCAGTTCGTATTCGATTTAGGGCATTTTCGAAACACCGGCTGGGGCGTGGGCCCCGGCTTAGGCACCGTCCGCCTACCTGAAGTCCCGTACTGAAAGTGCACCTTTCCAAAACTACTAACGGAGCCCAAGCCGGAGTCTAAGCCAAAGTCATAGTTTGGAAAAGACCTTACATCAACAGTTGTGTCACGACAAACCATTACTGGCATTGTATATACAACACAACTGGTGTAGTATATTATACATACATATTATACATATACATTGTGTTTATAATGGTATGATTGTGTATACCAAGATGTACCCAATCTATAATATATCAATCTCTAATGAAAGTTTATGCTAATCATGGTACTGCCCTAAAATTGTCACCAAATGAGTCGAGGAAGCTGGTAATGAAACTCAAGTTGAATCACGTTTATCCCTGAAATAAAATGCGTAATGGCGGAGCGATCTACGGAGAAATAACATCCAGGAGCAATATGCAATCATGGTGAACCACCCCTTGGTGAAATCACAGCCAAGTACCTGTATCTAATTTCCCTGCTCAGACATCTA
The DNA here is from genome assembly GCA_911728455.2 of Marthasterias glacialis. NCBI lineage: Eukaryota > Metazoa > Echinodermata > Asteroidea > Forcipulatida > Asteriidae > Marthasterias > Marthasterias glacialis. Next base: position 26,175,186 of record OU452225.1, read on the forward strand.
GCATTATTCTAATGAGATTTTTATAGAGCAGTTCGCATCGATGGGAATATCCATGTATTTGGTTTCAGCTCATCAGAGTAAACGCCTATGGGAGAAATGAACTGACGCGGATTCGAAATTAATTCACTAAAAAATAATTTTAAGTCAAAAATAACACTTTTTTGGGGGGATGGGGATTTCGTAATGAAAAAAACGCCCTGGAACAATTGGAAGTTGTGAATTATACCAGAAAATAAAAGTCTGGAGCATTTTCAAATTAATTTTCAGGATTACTTTGAGATAACAATAAGACCCTTAAGTGGTCTTGAATTGAAAACGCCTCAAATCCATTGATTTCTATAGTTTATTTCAATTCTACGGATATTTATTTTTTGTCCATCTGTTGTATATTTGTTTTTTCAACTGTTTTTTTTTCTTTGCTGAAGCAATGTATAAGGCCAAATTGTTTGAAGTTTTATATTACGTTTGGTTTGTTTTGTTTGCTTCTGTTGACCTGTATAGGCTTCAGAGTCCAACAGTTTGGTGCTGAGTTACCACATTGTATCGGATTGTGTCAGAGTGAGAGAGAATCTTATAGTAAATCACTCAAGGGGGTTAGGGTTCCGAACAAGAATGTAAACCTGAAGATAATAAAGTCCAATTGGTTTTTGTTTTTAAAAAAGAGTGTCCGATTGGCGTTTTGAACTTTCATGAAGTTGACTACTATTTGATGAATTGGTTTTTGTTTTTAACAAAGAGTGTCTGATTGGCGTTTCGAACTTTCAAGAAGTTGACTACTATTTGATGAATTGGTTTTTGTTTTTAACAAAGAGTGTCCGATTGGCGTTTTGAACTTTCAAGAAGTTGACTACGATTTGATGAATTGGTTTTTGTTTTTAACAAAGAATGTCCGACTGGCGTTTTGAACTTTCAAGAAGTTGACTACTATTTGCTGAATTGTGTTTAGAGGATCAAACTATACCAGCAGAACGCGTGGTTGAATCAGCTGATACTGAATGATAATGAATGACCCAGGATCTCTGAGGGTTTCGGGTCTATGATGTAGGACACCAGTAGCCAGGGGCCAATTTCATAAAGCTGTTTAGCAGAAAATACTTCTTAGCAAATTTACCTGCTAAGCAAAAATTGAGTGGGGCACCAGTCGCAACGTTGTAAACACAATGGAATGTTGGCTGGTGACCTGTTTTTGCTAAGCAAGATTTTTCTGTGCTAAGCAAGTTTCTGTGCTTACAAGCTCTATGAAATTGGGCCCTGGTCCCAATTTCATAGAGCTGCTTAAGCATTGAAAGTAACTAAGCACAAAACAATTTTGCTTACCAGATTAACATTACCAGCCAAAATACCATGTCATATGTATCATTTGTGACTAGTTTCCTGCTTATTGTTGTTCAGCAAATTGTTAAAGGGAAAGTATACCTTTGGTTTTTGGAACCGTACATTTGCCTTAATGCTATATAATTGTAGATATATGCCATAAAACTAACCTGTGTAAATTTCAGTTCAAAAGGTGGCAGCGATTTTGAGATATCACCAAAAATCTGGAGCGGTTGTGTTCACGCAGAAGAAGTATCCGTCATTGGAATACACATTCTGAGAAGCGTTACGGCCATAACGCTTCTCAGATTCAAATTTTTGGGGGATAAAAAGTGATGTATTTTTCCATAACTACAGTACTTCGAAGTGAAACGTTTCTCAAAATGCATTATACTATCCAAAGCTGATGTACTTCTTACCAAGTGAGTTATTGTTGCCATAAATTTTCAGAGTCATTACCAAACGTATACAGACCCTTTAAGCACCATTTGCTGCTTAAGCAGTTCCATGAAATCGGGACCCTGATACCCTCATTTACAGTTCTTGACAGCACTTGCTTTTATTAATATCTTTACATACCACAATAAGTCATATGCAACGTCAAATAATGAATGTATTTAGGCCAAGATGACGGTTGGCATATTCCAGAAATTGAGTGTGTATTGTTCCCAGGCTCTATCCACAAGATTCATTTGTATTATGCATAAATTACAAAGGGTAACACATCTATTATGTATGGCATGACTAGAAGTGTGGATTCGAAGTTTTTAGATGTATAGCCTATTTTTGATTCAAAATTACTTACATTAATTAGAACTACACGACTTCAGAGTTTACAGTACCGTATGGAAATCATGAAATCATTGAGCAAGTTCGATCAAGGACCATGGTTAACCATATTTTGACTAACTCTGATCGAACCCACGCTAGTCAACGATGGTTGGACTATAGTCTAGTCGACTATTCGCGACCAGCCTATCGAGGTTGGTTGCATCGCTGGTTACTAATAAGCACAGTGCAGAGGGGACCAGTTGTCAGAGAAGTTAAACGTTGATTTCGCCACTTTCTCATGGTCGCGTTGACGTGACATGACGTGAGTCTCTCGCACTTCAATTTCAGTGTGCATGCACTACGTACGTCACTAACCAAAAAACTAGTTAACCATTGGTCATGATCGAACTTGATCAATATTATCGCAGACCAGGGCCCAATTTCATAGAGCTGCTGAAGCACAACAAATTTATGCTCACCACAGTAAGGTTACCAGTCAAAACACCATATCCCATGTATACCATCTGTAACTGGTATCCTGCTAATTTGTGCTTAGCAGAAAAATTGTTAAGCAATATCTTCTGCTTAAGGGCCCTGGGCAGATTTTCATAAAGTGGTTTACCGGTAAGCAAAGGTTTGTGCATACTTGAGCAGAAAAATGTGCAGAAGCAAAAGTGTACCGGTATTTCATAAACGATCACAAAGATTTGATTTGATTTGATTTGATTTGATTTGATTTGCAGTTTGCGTTACTCATCCGCATTACAAGAGCCACCAGGGCCCAATTTCATGGCTCTGCTTACCGTAAACAAAAAATCGGCGCTTGCGGAAGCAGAAAATTCCGCGCTTACTTAAGCGTATTTCACGGGTTAGCAAGGAATTTTTGCTTGTGCGCGTGCGTAGTTCACGTAAGTAAGGATTCCGTGCTTACACAGCTAGCGCAGAAATTCGGCGCTAACCTCGTAAGCGGCGAATGGTCTTCGTAAGCGCAGAATGACGCAGTAAGCAGAGCCATGAAATTGGGCCCAGCAAGTAAGCGTACTTTTTGCTTTGCTTTTGGTATAATGTTATGGTTGTGAAATAACGGTTCTGCTAAGAAAACGACGGCTCCATCAGCAGAGGTCGTCTGCTTACAGACTTTATGAAATTGGACACAGAATAGAGGGCAGATATGTTCCTCGATACGGCCCATTATTATATTTCCATTAAATACCGGTATTAATTGAACTTGTTATACAAAGCAGAGGCAGTTTCTTAATCATAACTAATCAAAAATATATTAAACTTATTTCTGAAAAGACGACGCGATCTGACGGATCTTCTTCAATTTCCTCCCGATCCAAACTCTCTTTCTGGTTTCTATCTAGGGATTCATCGAATCCCAATAAGTTACCCATTCATGGCTAGTGATTAACGCTTCAACACTTGGCAATATCCGGGGCATGTAAGAGCCGGGGCCCTCGTCTAGCTATACCGCTGCCACTCGCTCAGCTTGCGAGTTACGCCCGTAGACTGCTACACGATCGTAATCCCACATTAAAGGCAAAGTATACCTTTGGTTTTTGGAACCGTACATTTGCCTTAATGCTATATAATTGTAGATATATGCCATAAAACTAACCTGTGTAAATTTCAGTTCAAAAGGTGGCAACGTTTTTGAGATATCACCAAAAATCTGGAGCGGTTGTGTTCACGCAGAAGAAGTATCCGTCATTGGAATACACATTCTGAGAAGCGTTACGGCCATAACGCTTCTCAGATTCAAATGTTTGGGGACAAAAAGTGATGTATTTTTCCATAACTGCAGTACTTTGAAGTGAAACGTTTCTCAAAATGCATTATACTATCCAAAGCTGCTGTACTTCTTACCAAGTGAGTTATTATTGCCATAATTTTTCAAACATATACAGACCCTTTAAAGATACAACAATCTCTCGTTTCTTTTCCAGATGTTGAAGTAAAAATTACTCAAAGAAAAAATGACTAACGATTGCTATAATAGTCCAAAGAGGTTTGTTCATTTGAGGACCTGTCACTTAAACGCGAAATCATTTTGATCGCATGCAGGAAGGCTATTTCTTTTCGAAAACTGGCCATGGTTGCTGAAAATATAGCTGGGAGTCTATTATTATAACTAATATTGGCCTATACATTTGTTTTATGCATAAGCTAGTACAAATCATTTATTGTGTCGCTTTGGTTCGGTTAATAGAAATTAGCACTGACGTATGTATGTTTGTTTTCAAACCAACATAATTGTGCAACTATTGGGTCAACTGAAACTAAATGCGTCATTTTTTCAGGATTACAAGACAACAAAAAGATGTCTTGAATAAAAATTATACAAAAACTTGTAAAAGTTTCCAATTCTATATTGTGATTTGGATTCTACTCTTTTTTTTTACTCACAGGAACGCTCATTTTCAACATGCATTGTTTGCATTAATGGATAGAACCGTCCTTTGAATTTATGCAATATCTCCACTCATCTAATATGAATACTAAAGACTGTATAAATATATCTTTTTTTAGGATACTTCACGCTTCAGTTTCTGCAGAATATGAAGAAAAATCTTGATAAAAATCTAAATTAGCACTCAAAAATTCAAGCCGTCTTATTGCTGAACTTCGTGGCTTTCAACAGAAAAATAGTGGAATTGGCTCATGGGGTATTTGTAGTTCACTTCCATCATTATGATTAATGTTGCTGGTTTCAAACTGATTACCATCGTCTCTGTGAAGTGCCGCCTTATAAACTCCAAGATGGATCTGACTCTTGAGATAACTGTTTTTTTTTCTCGATTGGCCAGAGAGGGCCTCATAATTGGAGATTAAGTATTTAAAAAACCATGGAGGTTTATGCCTGAATTAAGTGTCTTTAATTCTTTGCTACTGTTTAGTGTCCAAACAATATACTGGCTCTATATACTTGCAGAGCATGTATCAAACTGACATTTTGAGAAGATAGGTTGCAGAAAAAAAGTGATTTAAACCAAGTAAAGATTTTCTAAGAAGATACGGTTGCTGACAAAAAGTGGGAAAAACAAGGTAAAAAATTATAGTTGTATTTTTAAAAATTATCTCGCAATACATGTTTTTGCAAAAGAATTTCATGTTTTGAGCATGGGAAAAGCTCTTCATATATTTCGCAAGCACCCTTCGGATCATTCAAACACTAAAGACGCAACAAACACTGAAGACGCAAATGTAAATCAAAATTCGTCCAGAAAGAAGAAAAACATGTGCTGTACAATTTACGAAAACAAGCATAAATTTGCATAATCACTTCCACGTCACTGGTCATAAAGGGTCGTTGAGTTGGCCATCACTTTGAAGTCATAAGTAATCAACGCATCAGAAGCTTGGGACTGAATGCAATAATTTCCTATTGGGTTCCTACTTACGCTCAGGTCCAGCAGTCAATATCCTGCAAACACCTGCGTACCCAAGATCGTATCAGCGCAAGTGACGATTAGGAAATGTGATTAGGGACTTCGAGAAAAGGGAATAAGCTAGGATAACTAGTAAAGGATGCCGAAGAGATGCCATCCACTTAAACAAAAAAATAAGCACTCAAAGTATTTCATAACAACAACAACACTATGAAATTGTCCGCACTTTCAAATTGGTCTGAGCGTTTTTAGTTTTTCATTGCGGGCGTGTGTTTGTAAGCAGTCATTAATTAATGTGTCTTTCCCAGTTTGCTATTTGGTATCACACAGTGCAGGATGGCAATGTGGAATGTAGACACGACTCGTCGTAATACCACGGTGGATGAGTGCATAGCGAGGATGGTTTATGACTTTACATCTCCCATCACAAGCTTCAGATGAAGACATGCGATATAAGATGCAGAGTGGTCTGTTCATGTACAACACTGTTTATACAATGTACCTGTATATTAAAACAAAACATGTAGTAAGATGTCTTCAACATTCAAAGAACAAGAAAAATCCAAGAATAACCATAAATGGCAGAAAATAAAGATCAAAGGCCTTTTGGTATAAATAGAGTGTACCAACATGTATACAAACCAATACGCCGCTCATAAGAGATAAAGTGAGGGAAAGCAAGGGTTAAGAAAAGCACAAGAGGGAACAAAAGATTTATAAAAACGTAATGAGTTAATCAAAAAATATAGGGACATATTTCACAAAGTAAAAAACAAAAACATATATCTAAATTCATTTACATATACTTCGCACAAGCTGATGTGATGTCATAATGACGTCACGATTTATTTTAATTTTTTATAACAATCACTCCGAATACTGTAAAGCCAGCGTTACAAACCTAAATTGAATTGAGTAAGAATAGTCAGATCCTCTGTTGTATTGAGCACAAACACCGTCATTATAATTGGGTAAACAGGGAATAAGACAAATACCGAGATCGCTGCAGAAATTTCGCCATAAATTTCGAAAAGCACCGCTGCATCAAGTCAGGGTGATTATTTGGGAAAATTCAATATTGATGAGGTTTAAAAATATTTTGTATACATCCAATTCTCATATAAATTCAGTACCGCGGATTCGCACAAACCATCCGTTGCACCGACAAAGTGATTACAGATCTCTATTCAAGTTTCGAATCCAATCAAACTCTAAAATGGATCAGAATTCAATCACCAGGCAAATGTGTTTATTTGGATTTAGTTGATTCTGAAAAACAAAAATTATGCGTTTGGTTTCAGGCTGTTTTTTATTTTATTTTTTTTATATTGTTTAGCACTACGGTTCAATGGACTTGAAAACGGCACCCGAATCAAACGCAAGAAATGGAGAAGGATTAAACATCAGCCGTTCAAGGCTATAAACACTAAAAAGATGGGAAAAGGGACGTTAATTTTGAAGGAGAAATGCTGTGATTGATTGGCAGACCTTTTCCAGCTGCAGTTCTGTGTCTTCTATGCGCTTCAAATTTCGAACCATATGATCTTGTTTTGTTTATTCATTTCAGTGAATATTGTCAAACTACTGAAAAGTTTACAGATAAACTTCAGACTAGACAGCGGGCTGATGGGGAGAATTCTCCCCATCACGCTGAACTAAAACAATATTAACAAAGAGAAAAACTGTAAAAGAATTATTCAAAAAAGAATTTAAAATAATTTTTTATAGGCGTAAAATAGAAACAAATTGATATGGTTATTTCAGGTTGGATAATTGGAAAATAAAGGCTTAAATTAGCTCTTAATATTGACAGATATTGACGAAGTGTAAGTTGTTATTTTCTTTTCCCAATACTGCATAAGTATAGGATTAACTTTTAGTCATCCTAACATATTTTGGTGATACAAAGATAAGAAATGGGTCTGTGACGTTGTAAAATTTTGTGAAATTTCCACATTTGTTCAGGTTGGATAATCGGAGAATAAAGGCAACACTAAATGTTGACAACTATTGACGAAGTATTAGTTGTTATTTTTCTTTTCTCGATAATGAATAAGTATAGGATTAACTATGGGGAATACTAACAGACTTTGGTGATATAAAGATAAGAAATGTGTTTCTGTGATGTTGTAAGACGTACTAACATTTTCCACTGAGGGTAGCCATATATATAAATTATTATAAAAAGTGGTATTATGGAGCAAAATGGTTTAGAGCTTCACTCTTCAATGTCACCATTGATCAAGTGCCACATAATGGGCGTGTCTATAATCTTCCCCAATCTAGACATCCTTTTGGAAGATATAGCTGGATATTGAGTCTCTATACATATTATTCAGATACTAGCGAGTTTCGACTCCATAACAAATAAACGTTATAAACGAATTAGCAAGGTATAATCAATCACAATGGTGCATTGAAAACGACATTAATGCACTAAAGTTTTTATCAGAAATAAAATCGTCGACAAATAAAATTGTTTCAGCTGAATGTAATTTGTCCATTGAGCGAGTGGGATGGCATTTTAAGTGATCTTTGAAAGTGAATGGTCTGCCCGTCGATCGAAGTGCATTTCTGCTTTATATGCTGACTCTGAAAAGCAGCAATTCCGCGAGGTTAAACACCGGTGTCACAAATGACAAGATCTGCATTATGATTGTCTAAATACCCCGCATTGTTCCATCTTCACGAGCGATGTTAAAATTAAATTATTCTCTCAGTAAATTTCTAAAAGACAAGTACTATCCTTGCGTAATATCTCTTCAAGAAAGCAACATTCAGATTTAATCTGAATAAATTTGCAAGCACGCAAACTACAACAACATATAGTTGTAAGTTATCATAATAATGAGCTCCTGAAAATATTACAAATTCACAACTTGTCTGTGGCAGGGTTAAAGATTTATTTTCATAATATCGTGAAACTCGATGTAAGTCCGAAAAAATAAATTTTGTCTCGAAAAAAAATGCTCCCCATATTGGTTTTGTGACAATCTATACTAACATTGTCCGAAAAAGAAAATTGTAGGAATGAAACGTTACTCGGATTGGTTTTGTGACATGTTCTATATTTCCAATGGATCTTGTACCCCCCCCCCCCCCCCCCCCACACACAAGGTATTTATTAGCGCTTGTATTTTGAGATCGTAAGCAATGAAACTAGAGTCAAAAACGAGATATTCGGAAGTTACATCAAATTAATTGGCAAACATGAATCCAAGTATATCTAACATTCACTTCAGGCTGATGAGGGTCGGGATATATATATATAGCATACATAAATATACTGTGATTCAGTCTGATTGAACCACCAGACACTCTCAAAAATGACTGGAAGGGCAACAATTCTTGTTACATGTATTGTCCATGTATGCTGCTTTGTTTAAAATGTCAGGACTTTTTGGAAATACCGTCTTTAAGGTCCAGATCAAATGAGGCTATTTTAACCTTCGAACAATTTCACAGAACTGTTTGTTAGAGAAAAGCACTTAAATAATTATTCATAATCATTCATTTTTATACAAAAAAGAAAAAAAAATTGCAGCACTCAGCTGAATTGTGTGGCATTAATTAGGTATATAAAACAGTTAGAAATTGCATATCAAGCCTATTTGCTGAGAAAGAAGAATGAAAAAAGCGGCAGGGAGCCAGACGTTATTACCACCCATTTTCAGATTACTCTAGCGGTGAACCCTTTGTTACAACAAAGCTATAATTAGAACTTTGATAATTATAACAATATCATTAGCAGTTTCTTAACATAACTAAAGGATTGCTATGCCCATCTGAAACCAATTCCCTTTCAGGTAGTTGATGAAAGCAAACATAAAAAAAAACATCTTTATGACAGATTACCCCTATCAGGGAAACGCCAGTAGGTGACACAAACCCTCTTAAAGTAATACCCCAATCAGTCCTGGGCTGATCACTTCTGAAGCAGTACTCAGTTTAAATACAAACGATTACATTAATTTGATCGGTGTGCTCTTCAGGCGTGAACATAGACATCAATGGCCGTTTACGAAATTACGGCTTGGGCTTGGGCTCAGGCTCAGGCTTCGTCAGTTATTTAGAAAACGTGTGCTTTCCTTACGGGGCTTTAAACAGGCTGACGGAGCCCAAGCCTGAGCCCAAGCCCAAGCCGTGGTTTCGTAAACGGCCATAAGTACAAAACAAAAACTATATAAGAAAAGGTCAAGGTTTTCAGTTTTCTATTTTATTTTACCTTCAACATGATCTGAGGCCGTAAATCAACTGTGGGTGAATGAGTTTAATTTATCAACAGTGTGTGGAAAACATGTTCAGTGCGGATACCCAAGTACTTCATTAAAAAGTAAACGGCATGATAAATGGCGATGAACGAAAAAAAAATTCTCGTTTTACTCTGAACGCCTACTTTGGTAAATATCGTTTAAAGGAAGAATGAACGATTGGTATGCGTCAACAAATGTTTTTATTAGTATCAGTCTGAAAGCTCACTGATTATAAAGTTCATACCAGTACCAATCTTCCATAGAAACATTTTTGTCTGAAATACTGTCAATGTCGTGAAAATAGAATTTGAAGACCCCCATTTTAATATTGGCTTTAACAATCGAAATTAAGGACAATGTGTTTACATGCTGAAAAGTGTGCACGGGTTTTCACTATTTTCTCCTGACTCAGACGACAAATTGAGCCCAAGTTTTTTCAGGTTTGTTTGTTCATGTATGTATTGAATTACACACAGTAATTACACCGCACTATTACCGATCCCATATTTTACCTTTAAACGCGATAGGCCCTACTTTGTCTGAAATACTACACTGCTCGAGGAAAATTTAAACTCTAGAAGATTGGAATACTATCCAACACCAGTTGCAGTGTCACACCTTTACTTTAACATGAATAAGCAGTTCAATTGATGTAATAACTGCATCGAGGATAGAGAATATTATGTTGATTTACCCTGGTCAACGTGTGATAACTATTAACTGTATAATTCTATGCTATCCCAGCTAATGAGGACAGTCACTGACCTTTATGCTCGAGTCGTTGTCGTGGCAACATTTACATCAACTGTATTATTCAGCAGCACCGCCATTTTGGATTTAACAAACACGGTCACTGATGTGAACCCGATGAAGAAACTTTGAGATTAATTTTAAAGATATATACTGAAGCTAACACGCTAAAGTAGAGGTCTGTGACTAAACAAACTTCCACAGGTTAAAGCTCTGTATGCTGCTTATTTTTAGCGTTTACTGCACCAAATCTGAAATGAAGTGAAGGAACAATTTCTATACACCGAATTGTACGTTAGTCCGTGACGTTCTGAGACTTGATAATGAAACCGCAAAAAGAAATCCTGAAATTTTCATTTGTGGAAAAAGGGAGTTCACCGAGAGAAATTCTCCACGTGGTGATGGTGTCACCTTGTGACACCAGTCAGTTTTTCGACCACCCTTTTATCACACGTGTTAGTCCGACTTGATAATTTTTCCCGCGATCAGATTTCGCGCCAAAACTCTGCTTAGGTTTAAAGCCCGCGGCAAGTGGTGTGGAAAGGGACGTGTGAATAGCATGGCCTGGTGACTGTCCACTGTGAATGACATGCCCTGACAACAAGACTCAAGACCTGAATTCGATGAAGCAACCCCTTCTGACAGCCCTAAGAATACACAGCGAGGTAAAATTTTATTCACGTGGCCTGAGGGTGATTGAAATCTTGAACACGTACCGGCACAACCCAAGACGGGATTCAACGGACACTTGAAACCACGGACTTAGCCAATGTTTCTATTTACATTTTGTTCAATCACTTAGTTAAGCACATATGAATGTGCAGGGTTCGTCAAGCTGACAACAATCTCTAGTAGATCAAGAGGAATGGAAACGCAGTGACCCCCCCCCCTCCATCAACCTGACAATTTTCATTGAAACAAAATCTTCACTTTAGAATCCCAAACCTCGATCTTACTAATAAAAAAAACTATCCCGTCGGAAAGAATTTGTATTATTCTTACAATCAGTGATTTCGTGAGGGTATACGAAGTCCTAAATATTACGACAGCATCGTATTTATTTATTTATTTATTTATTTTAATTGGATATTTTTGTTAAGTCTGTAAAAAACAGATAATATAAAGAAACGAAGAGATGGATAAAATAACAAAGCGTAATTTATCTGTTACATGATGCATTATTCACATAATATTCAGGTAACGAGAATCTCGCGAATTCGACTCAGTAAGAAATCAACTTTCCGTGATAATTAAACTTACCAAGTCGACTAACTGAAACCAACATGTCGTTTTGTTTTAACATTTGACCCTGCGAAGACGAATTACTGAAAGTAAGGTGGTAAGTCGACTTTTAAATTTTAGTCAAGTTGTATTGGCTAAAGAAAATATTACAAGTCGACACAAGTCTCTAGTAAACTTATTCTATTTAGCGAGATAAATTATGTCATTATCTTGGTAACTGGTATATGGAGCTCCGTAGTTATCTCATAGAGTTATATTTAAGAACTAGAGGGCGTACAAAACCATCACGGCCCGACATGAAGCATTGCTGACCATCGAGACAATGGTGCTGACCATCGAGACAATGGTGCTGACCATCGAGACAATGGTGCTTACCATCAAGACAATGGTGCTACCATTGAGACAATGGTGCTGACCATGGAGACAATGGTGCTGACCATGGAGACAATGGTGCTGACCATCGAGACAATGGTGCTGACCATCGAGACAATGGTGCTGACCATCGAGACAATGGTGCTGACCATCGAGACAATGGTGCTGACCATCGAGACAATGGTGCTGACCATCGAGACAATGGTGCTGACCATCGAGACAATGGTGGTGACCATTGAGACAATGGTGCTGACCATTGAGACAATGGTGCTGACCATCGAGACAATGGTGCTGACCATCGAGACAATGGTGCTGACCATGGAGACAATGGTGCTGACCATGGAGACAATGGTGCTGACCATCGAGACAATGGTGCTGACCATCGAGACAATGGTGCTCACCATGGAGACAATGGTGATGACCATGGAGACAATGGTGCTGACCATCGAGACAATGGTGCTGACCATCGAGACAATGGTGCTGACCATCGAGACAATGGTGCTGACCATCGAGACAATGGTGCTGACCATCGAGACAATGGTGCTGACCATCGGACAATGGTGCTGACCATCGAGACAATGGTGCTGACCATCGAGACAATGGTGCTGACCATCGAGACAATGGTGCTGACCATCGAGACAATGGTGCTGACCATCGAGACAATGGTGCTGACCATCGAGACAATGGTGCTGACCATCGAGACAATGGTGCTGACCATCGAGACAATGGTGCTGACCATCGAGACATTGGTGCTGACCATCGAGACAATGGTGCTGACCATCGAGACAATGGTGCTGACCATCGAGACAATGGTGCTGACCATCGAGACAATGGTGCTGACCATCGAGACAATGGTGGTAACCATCGAGACAATGGTGCTGACCATTGAGACAATGGTGCTGACCATCGGGACAATGGTGCTGACCATCGAGACAATGGTGCTGACCATCGAGACAATGGTGCTGACCATCGAGACAATGGTGGTAACCATTGAGACAATGGTGCTGACCATTGAGACAATGGTGCTTACCATTGAGACAATGGTGCTGACCCAATTACACCGGTCACTCATCAAATTACACTGCAAACATTTTTACAGTGGACATTCGTATATACAATTCCATTGGATTTTCGCCCATGGAGGGTGGGTCAGTATTGAGTTTCGTGTGCCAGTTTGCGAGTGCTCCCTCTATTTCTCATATATAACTCTATGAGTTATCATTTTTTTCTGTTTTTGTTTTCTCATTATTGGCTCATCTTAAGTGCTGCAGTCGTCCATTAGTTTAGTCGCTCTTTATCGGTGTATTTCTTGTTATTATTACATTGATTACATTTTTGTTTCCATCCTAATGACGTATATGCTTTGTGACCTGACTCTGATGGATTCTCATACAATATTTTGTTTAAGAATGATTAACCTGCCATCACTAATGTAACACATTAGAACTTAAAAGAAGCTAATTAACTAACGTGATTAATGACCAATTAAATTAAGCAACGCTGGCCTATTATGATTCGTTCATCATCAGTCACACCAAATAATTATGTGCTCGACTGAACATTGCAATATGAAACTGCACCGGCCTTTAATGTATGCATTGCATTTGTTCTGCATCCTGAAAGAATTACCAAATTCAATAAATCATCTTTGCTATCTGAAGTTCCTTTGCCACCTACATTTTTCAATCGGGACCCTCGCTTTCACCTCTACAAATAGGAAAAAATTACTTCACCGCGGGAAGACTTTCAAGAATGCAAATTGATAAATCAATTTCTACAGTGTCGCAATTTGTAGAAACGCAACCCAATTTATGTGTTTGTCGTTGGTTATACTGCGACAATGCTCAGTTTGCCCTTCCACTCGAGACCTTGACTCAAATTTTATAGGGGCACTGCTTTAAAATGTCCAGTTATCATATAACTGGGAGGAAGGGGTACAGCTCTAGAAATATTGGCTGAATTTCAACGTTAAATACTCTAACTTAATTTTACACTTTCTTTTTTTAGTTGAGACATATGCATGCAGGAGAGGTTGCCGCTATTGACCAATGAAACTTTATAATATATGGTATTGCATGCTATTTCCATCCACTTCTGATGTGCAGCAAAAAAATGTTAAATAAACAAAGAAGATAAACAGACTATTTACCCCTCCAATCTCGGTTTGGTTACATTTTTGATTGAACTAGCTGAAGAAACCAATATGGACGATGTAATATTGCCTGCAAGCCGAACAATATATCTGACTCCAGAAAGGAACTGTTTAAAGAGCAGCGGCGTAGCTGGGGGGGGGGGGGGGCTGGGGGAAACGTGCGCCCCCACAAATTTCCAGTGAAAAACAATGCCCCCCCCCTGTGCCCCCCAGCGGAAAAACCCCAAAAGATACATCAGCGTCTAAAATAGTTTCGTCTATATAAAAAGATTGATGATTCATACTGACTCTGGAATGGGCTGAGTGAAAGGGGGTCTGTACAGTGATTCAACAAGCAGGCGTTACATCTATCGTACAATTTGAGACATACTGACTCAAAATGGATCAGGTCAAGTATGACCCATATTATGCGTGTAATTTTAGCCTTCCTATAATTACAATGCATGACACACCCAAGCCACCATTTTATCTCCGCGTAAGCATCATTATTCACGATAGCTCTTTTACAAAGCCACACCGTCGCACTAAAGCGATTGTTAATCTATGTCAGCTAATTCCAGTCATGTACACGTTGACGTTTTGTGGGCAGCATTTTTGGTCTTGAAGGTGTTAATCCAAGAATGATAAAAAAAAACAGCGTGCCATTAGCAGCTTAAGTGTCTTCAGCGTAAACGTGACTCAAATCTGCGCAGCATAAAACCATGGGCACTGCGCATCACCTACACGTACCACCATTACCTGGTAGTAATGAGATGGGACAATATTCATCTCTCACTGATTTGTCACATATTAAAACCATGGTCTTTATTTAGCTGCACAGTGTGAATATTATACCCAGGGACGCTCAAGTCATACTCCCTGTCGAATACAAACACGTGATTTGTAGGGAGGGTAAATTTCTCATGACGGTTATGGGACACCGCACAATATAGACCCAATCGTTCAGCTGAGTCAGTCAACCCACCACGTGCCCCTCATCCATCTTCCATTCAACCAAGTGCACCAAATATGGCTACTCCTCTGCAAGTCGAGTGACAAGACTGAAGCAGAACTTTATCAACCAATCAGACGGTAGTTTCCACCTACGTAACCCCTCGAGACATTCTGCTCACGCGCAGTTTTGGTAGCTGAGAGAGCGCATGCTCCTAGATTAATATGCCATAACAGCTATGGTTATAGACTAGTGAGTTTGGAGATTCGCGACAGTTCCATCTCAGCATCAACTCGGAGCAGACGATAGGAATTGTACATCATTTTTGCTGTGTTTCTTTACCCACCATTATTCATCCCAGACTGAAACATTGGACTACTTGGTTGTAAAGCAAACAACAGACGGAGAGAACTACTGTCGTGGAACTTCGATTTATCTGTCTGATAAATCATTAAACCGGAGGTAAGTTTCTCTCCCTTATCACAATTAAGAAAGTGTTAAAGCCGAGGTACAACTCCTTATTTGATCGTCATGCTTCAGATAGATCATTACCGCCTAGTGATGAATGGTTGCAGCTATCCCAGCTGCAGTCGTTAAATTTTCTAACTGACTGAACATGTTTCTGGTCATTTTCTTTTGGGTATCAAAATACGTTTTCACATTGAAAGGATACGCAGAATGGTTCTTGTTAAACTATTCAGAGTGAATGAATTAATGGCAACGTTAGAGCTATATACACTAATCCGAGCAGCGCTTGTTTTTGGTGTTTTACACCCCCGCAGCTATGGCCGCCGCACGTGGTGAGCGACACGACAAAATAGCGCGTAAGCGCGCATATGTACCAATAAAACATGTGCGTGTGCGTCGACGCGCGCGTGCGGCGGCCATAGCTGCGGTGGTGCAAACGCCCATGAACGATAACTTCCTGACGATTAGTCGATAAACTTCCCGGTTCAGACTTCGAAAGCGGAGCAAATTTTCTTGCGTCACGATTGAAAAACAGAACGTACTGAATTGTAACAACTCAATTGTTGCGTCCCCAAAAATCGCTTTACATTCGCTTTCGCGTTTTGCATTCGCTATTGCGTGAAGACAGTGTGAGCCGGGCATTTGTTTTACGGACGCAACAACTCCAAGTTACAGAATATAATGTAAACAGCTTCGTGGATTACACAATATTTACGACAAAAAGTTATACATTATTCTTATTGTTCTTCATGAGTCATTGAAAACTCACTCGCAATGGATTTTTGTTTTTCATCAGTAGAAAATAGTGGATGAGTGAAAAAAAATAACAATAAATAAATAATTGGTGCTACATCAATTGAACATTCAGAGAGAACCAAAAACCGCTTATCTATCTCTGCTTCTTAGTCTTCCTATGAATAAATCTCAGAATTTTAAACCCGGTGTAGAGGACTAGTTTCCTAGGTCCGTATACATTGAAAGAGTGAAGTCATCATTCAAAACCGTCGGGTGATCATGACACTGTTTTAAAACAAGCGAGCGAATGTATTAAATGGTAATTACGCTGTCAAAACAACTTTTTCGAATTTGTTTAATCTGCCTTGCAATGCAAGGGCAGTACGGTTTAATTTTGAACACAATATCCTCAAAGAGAGGGAAATGTTTCTCAGAATTTTGTCTATTATTACAACAATTTTCATATTACAGCTTTTGACCAAATTTAGATTTAAAAGAATAAACGTTGCTCCAATCTCACCCAATCCCAAATCTGATCAACACTACACAGCAAAAAGAAGGGGTGTAAAATTGATTCTCTTAGTATCTGCGTAATGTGACAACACCTGCATGGTGTTGATTTGACCAACAATAAAGCAATGGGGGATATAACTAACACCATGTCGGTGTTATCACGTGATGATACCACTGGGAATCAGTCTAACTCCACAGTTTTTGCAATGTACCGTATCTGCAAAGCACTACCAGGGGGGAACACAGACAAATTGTACCACAACCCGGTACTCATTATATAAGCGTATAAATGAAGGAACTTATTTTAACTTGTGAGTGGTACCCCGCTGTGTTTAGCTCATCAAAACTTTTGGGCTTGACAGCTCTCTAACTGTAGTGGCGTGGGCGTTTGTTTTATCTGTGCACTGCAGTCATTGTACAACTTTACTCGTGCGAGAAATTTGTATCCCATAACGAGGAAATCGGTTGTGCCAGCAGTGCTAGCAGGAATTCCCAGCAATGGAGAGGTTTGAATTTTGAGTATTTTATGAAACACCAAAAAACGTGGGCTCTATTATCAGTTTTATGTATGACAGTTAGAAACGCTGGAGTTCAAATTGATCAAAGAAGTCACGTATTTAGGGCTTGACTTACCTGTATGTGTTGAGGTACAACGCGGGGAAATTGATCTTGTCAATTTGAAACCGGGTCCAAATTTTTCACGGAAATCGCTCAGAGGAAAATATTAAGGACAGGTTTCACAAATGTACCTTCCCCTTTCTTAGGCCGAATGTGTGTCATCTTGAATTTATTTAGTTCGTGTCTTCGCAATTATTCTTAAGGGTACAGGCCCTTCTCTCTTTGTTCGGGAGGGTAAAATGTAATCAAAGCATTTGATTGTCGCGCGGAAAAACACAGTAAACAATAACATTTGCCTTTTCCTATTATTTGAAACAATGTCCTTGATGTATGAATTGCTAGATTGAGTTTGATTTTGAAGGTCGCGCCGCAAATTCAAGCAAATGAAACTGCCTTCAATCTAACCATGTTCTCTGGTGCAAGATCCTACATGGAAGTCACAAACAGTAATTAGATCCGAAGAGACGTAATAAAGTAATGAACATTTACATGAGAAAGGGTACAAAGAGAAGCTCTGACGTCATTCACACAGACAGTTTGTTCATGCTTTATGTTAAACAATTGATCTATACACATTTCTGTGCCAAAATTTAAGACGGAGTGTTGCAAAGCAATTGTTAACCTGAACGTATTATTGACGTTTGCCCTCCATACAAAACGTAACCCGTTTAATACTTTTTACACACGATCTAAAAACACAATATCAGACTTCCACAGAGCAAATAGTGTGTCATTTTTCAACGACCAGGATCGAAACCTATAAAGTGAGACTATTATGAGGTGCAGTCAAGCTACATCTAAAAAAAAAACTTCGAAATTGAAACAAACATTTCTTCTCCTTAGAGAGTTTCTTCTACTTCCCTAGCTTTTAGACAATTAAGAACATCCTCAACGTTCCGCGCATCAATTCCATCAAATCCAGATGAGCACTGCTCGAGCAGTCCTTACATCTTGGGGAGACACGAGTGTTTTATCGGTACGGATGGCGTTCGTAAGTCCCTAGATGCCCGATATCAAATGAGATAATTGCACATATGGCCTATATGTATTATTAGACGAGACAGGTGCTGGTGTCATATTTAAAAAATCAATTGCAAATTGACACCTGTTAATGATGTCGATTCCCTCTTTCGATTTGTGAAATTTAAGTCCATTGCTAGAAATGGGGACTGTTTGAGAAACCAGACCGTGAGCTATTCGCTGAGGTTGAAATCAGATCAGCAAGCACTACTTCAAATTTAAGTTGTAAAAAATAAAAACAATTAAAAAATCAATGTAGAGAAGCTTTGTCATTTAAAGGTAGATCGTTCCGGGAATATTGTAAGTTCTTTTTATCTCAATTAAGCTGTGTTTATCTCCCATTGGATTTATACTCCAGTTTCTTTACTGTCCCCGACCCTTGCCGATACTGACCCTTGTCTTTCCTCCTGTTCTTTTCAAATGTTCTTTTTCCAAGTTCCAGGCTGCCTTCATTAATGCATTTTATTCATTTGTCATCTTCATAAAGTTCATGCTCTGCCAATTTCTGGGTAAAAAAAATTCCCCCCCCCCTGTTCTACACGCCCCTATGGGTAACAACAAACGCAGTCAGTGTTAGTCGTCGTTGGCTAGTTTACTTCAAGTCAAAACATAATATTATGTATTTTTGTTTTGCTTGAAAGAAAACATCATCCAAATTATTTGGCGATGCGTCTGCTGATAATATCCAGCCAGATCCAGAAACAAATTAGTTGGTCCGCGCTATAGTGTTTCACTGCGGAATTTTTGTGGAGACCAGACGACAAATGTATTCTGTTGTGAAATTAGTGTGTCGATCCTATCTTTGTCGACTATGTGAAAGTGACTCTGCATTATAAATCTATCGTGTTTGATTCAACGAAAGAAAACATACCGTCACGTGCCCGGAGGAAGGACGTAATGAAAGTGTGACCGGCAAAATGTCCTAAGCAGCGGCGTAGCCGGGGGGCCTCCGGGGGGCACGTGCCCCCCTAAATTCTTAGTGCCCCCAGGTGCCCCCCGTGAAAAAAATCTAGATACATGTAATTCCTTAAAAAACATAGACCCCTGCCACCCCTGCCACCCCCCCCCCTCACTAAAAAGCAAAGCCCCCTTGTGCCCCCCAATTGAAAAATTCCTGGCTACGCCGCTGGTCGTAAGCAATTACTGTCAAAAATAGTGTGAAAGTTTGGTCGTTTTTCTGCTATTTGTAAGTCATTGCAGGAAAATTCCACACAGGAATAGAAAAACACGTCTTGATAGTAATGTAGCAACAACAATTAAACAACAAACTTAGTGCCATACAAAAGAGCCAAGTTAGGGCTTGTGACCTTCTGCTGGGGCAAAAGGTTTAAATTTGTATGCCAAGAAAAAGGTCGCACAGCATTACAACCTTCTTCCGGGTAAGCCAAGATACAATAATTAATAAAATGTTTTGTCAACTCAAACACCTGTTCTGTAATCAAACATGCACCTGCCCCTATTACATGTAACGTCCCCTAGTATTGTAGTATTATCATAGATTATATTCAACTCATCATAAATTGCTAAAAATAGTAAATGACTGTATCTTTCGATATAGTCAGAATCCAAAGACGTCTGATTAAAAGTGTTAATGGGTAAACTGGTGGACTCGGACACCTTTTTCATTTCCCTGCAAATATTTACTAAGTTTATACCCCTAGAGCGAAGCCTGCTCTTCTTGGTGATGTAGCGCCATTATGCATTTACCGACACCTTGGGGGTGATCCGTGGCTCAAGGCGACTGCAGCTGATCTTGGCTCTGATCAAGTGCAGGTATACCGCCGATGATGCGAGACCAATTTGAAGATAACTCAAGTGAACCATACTACTCGGCAAGAGCAACTCACAAGTCCAATTATGCTTTTGGGGATGAACAATAGAAACCAGACATAGAGTATTACATACAATAGATCACAGGTGTGTCTTATGTCCAAATTTAGCCATAAATTGCTCATCTGACGTCGCAGCAGGCCTTTGTCGTGGCGCAGCAATCTTGTTTTTACTCATTCAAATCAATGTATCCAAAACGAGGCTGAGAAGGCGACATTTAGTCAGACCCCAATTTGATACGAATTTTTTATGATAAGAAGCGGTATTCATAAATATCTATTGGCACATTGGGAACATGACAAAGAACGAGGCGACCATACAAACAATATCAAGACAGTATAAACCCTCAGGTATACCAAAAGCCCCTATCACCTGTACATAAAAATCAGGTTAATGGTCACAAAAAGAAAACCGCAATTGTGTAAGCTCAACGGTTCTTGTAATCTAATTTAACTTGTCAGTTTAACCCGTATTTAACACCAACACAAGAAGACTCAGTTTGCAAACTTAAAGGCTGCGCTATTGCATTAAGATATCATATTATTGTTTCTACAGTGTGGATAGCTAGGAGGTACACATAAGCTGAAAGTCAATTGACCAATCACAGCGTGTGACGTATCATACAAATTATGCAAACTGCCATTTGAGTTAATAATACAAGACATCGATGCTTCAACCTTCAGGTTTTATGCAAGAGATGCAGTTGTTTGGTAGAACACCAGAGTGTTGTCTGAAGACCGCCCGCGTTTCCTCAAATTGCCCGTAGAATTGATTTGAATATTTACAAGGAAGTGATTGCTTTCGCCGCCATGTTTAAATTTTCAATGATTTTCTTTTGAAGAAGATGAAAGCATATACTGATCAATAATTCTCTCCAAAGTACTGGCTCTTTTCTGAGACAACACAGCTGAAGAAATATTGATTGCAATAATGGCCGATGGAAAATCCATTCAGTTTTTTCCATGATACAAAAATGCGACTTTGGTTTGTTCAAACGACAAGTATGTCATTGAAGGAATATGTATTTTCCTCAGGGCATTTCGGAAGACATACATATTAGTATTCCGAATCATTCAATCTCAATTACTTGAGACGGATATATCGTTTGCTACAAGGGATGAGTATAGTTGTATTTGGCACCGTATCAATTTAGTCTATTTATCTATAAATTTGATGATGATTTCCCCTTCTAACAACAGGCGTCGCCGTGCCTGTCGCTACCACAGGAAGCAGTAAAGCGTAATTACCATCATCATTTTATGCTCAAGTAGTAAACCACATTTTAGGCTTGCAGACATTCCGTTAGGATCACTTTGAGGCCAATTTCTAAATTGTTTTGTATTTTGTTTTATTTAATTATGCTACAGACGTAACAGCGGTTTATGTCATGGCGTTATCACTTGACAATGAATAAATTATAATCAACTTTAATTTTCTTTGTAATTTACAATGATCATTAAATTATTTTGAAAGGGTCATTATTCCGTCCAGCTCTTCAAAGACTCCACTGACTTGAGTCGTAAAAATTGAGGGGAACGGAGACTTTTTTATGTATAGACAAAAAATAAACAACTTTGTCGCGGTTTTTTTTCCGCGGTGCATTAGGGAGGGGTCTAGGGTGGGACACAGACAAGTCTGCGCATAATATCTTTCACGCAACGAGTGTTGAAGTCACATGTGCTGTCACATGCCCTTCAAATGTAACTAAGTTTTATGATACTTTAATATCTCAATTAAACACGTTTTTTGATGTACACAACGAACATTCACAAGTCTCATTTCCGGGCACCACGGAAAGGTGTTGTCGGGTAATTCCAGGAAGAGGCCGAAGCAGGTGTGGTTCTCAAGGAACGGGCGCCGGCTCGTCGCACATCCAATCCACATGGGGGTATCCCACTATGGTATGCCTACACACACGGTACGCATACGTGCACAATTGGATGGGTCGACACATAGGCTTAGGCATGCATACTTTATTAAGTATCAAGATATCGATGGAATCAGAACCAACACTTGAAGTGCTAGATTGATGAAAAGTTCATGTGGAAGTTATCGCAAACAGTTTTCGAGCTGACAGGACTGTCCCTTCCTGACTGGCAGGCAGGAACGGAGTTGTATTAAATATGATGTGAACAAAATATAAAATAAGGGTAGAAAAGTTGAGGTCAGAATGGTGATCAATTTTCATCGTAACCGACCCATAACACTCATTCGTTTGCGGAAACACGGGGGCGGTTTTTCTATATTACATCACGACGAAGTAAAAGGTCTCTTTTCATATTCATAAACTGAACACTATGGGTCTCTACGGACAAAGATAAATTCATGTCTTATCTGACGACCGATGTTGTAGACGTATTCCCGTATTTCATAGACAAAATAAAAAAAGAAAATGATGAAGCTTGACTTTAGTTCTACCGAACATGACTTAAATCTCTAAACCGACGATGAACAATTTTATATCCAGAGAATATATATTTTAGGGTGTATTTTTGATTGCAATCAGCCATACATCCCAGACAATTTGATTTGCTAAACCCGCTGCGAGAACAAGCATATCGTGTTGAGTGATGCTAAAGGCACTGAACGCACGCGCCAGCCATCTGGGCCAAGCAATGTACCCTGAGGGACATCAAGTCAACATCACCGTTTTGTTAGGGCCAGATATGCTTTTGAAAACTGTATTGACAAGGGTCTGATGTTACCGTCAACTACGTGTGGGATTACCAGGCAGTTCAAACAGTAAAGGGATGCTTAGCACGTTTTCCAACAGAAAAAGCATTTTTCGTTTTTCCTTTACTTTCCTTTCCTTTACGACATTGCATGAGGAAAGTGAACATTAAAACGGTATATGAGTATCACTGTAGTTGCCATACCATGAAATATATTTATTGTAGCCATGTTTTCTAAAAAAAATAGGGCTTGCTGTAGGACTAGGACTATCCTTGAGAAGGAATACCAACTTTTGAAGACCATTAAGCCGTCTTTTATACCCAAGAGACCTTCAATATTTTCATGCTGAAGGTCCCAGTCGTCGTCTTCGATCTCATCACGCTCCGAGTGAACCCATTTCATGAAAATCCATAAATACAAGATGCCCTTGAGCGTTGCTGGTAGCTCATTGCCAGCCTCAACACACCTCCAAACACGATGGAGGCAGACAGTCATTTTTTCTCTTAACACCAGACTTACACTTCTAGCCTGGCGTATACTAATGAGCTCCATGCAATCGGAATTGGCGTCAATATAGTCAACCAGAGAAAATATTCACTGGCTTCAACCTACGTAGCCTCTTCAGCCGTCTTGACCTGAGCTAGCCAGGGGGAATGCATCGATGATTAAGCCTCCCTTTATCGATTCGTCCAGGCCTTTCTTTTCATTATATTTAAGAAACCCTAAGGCTAGTCATGGGGGAACGGTTTCTGATAGTTTAGGAATACGGACAGACATGGGCTTGAGATCATGTTGAGATTATGGCTGGAAAAGGATCTTACGAGAGCCCTGGTTGTGACCTTTGACACTTAACGCATGTATGTCCGACAGTTTTGCTTCAAGTGAAACTGATTGTCCATTAACTACGTCGAACTTCGAAAATAAGAGTCATTTTTAAGAATGCACAGACACCACACAGAATGTATTCCCAGCGTATTATTTGATGTTATCCCATCATGCATTGCAACTTCCGATGAGTAAATACTTCACTGATGCAGACCAACGTATTGTGTAAGGAATACGCAATACACCACAAAGATTGACGAACAACCCTATATACTCTATTGATATAGGCTTGTGTGTCTCGATCAATCCTATTTTTGTATACACCTTAAACCCTATTAACTAAACGTACATCGATTATGAAATGCACACAGTGACGCCATTTTGTCATCCTATCTCTTAGTTAATAACGATAATTACTTTCAACTGAGCGGTGAAATATCGACACGGATAAATTAAAGCGAATTTAAACTATTCTTATTCGGGGTGGGAATGCCACATCGTGCTAAGAAAAAAAGGTTCCTCGTCTATGCGTGTTCCTTCGATACGACCGCGAAGGAGGAGCGATTGCAATCAAATTACCTCCCCACTTCCACCTATACACTCAGTGCCCCCCCCCCCGGTGCTTGTCAGAACTATCATCACTGTCGTCATCTTCGACAACGCGTTAAATTTAACTGTATGTAACAAACATGACGAGTGACGATTTAGGTAGATACTAATGGCCGTTATACAATCCATTTTTAATCCCAGTTACGATGGCACTGTTTACATTTTTAATATCATCTTTATAGACAACGGTTTTCGGTGAGTGGTGCATTAAAAAAACCTTTTTAAACCTATGACGTAAATTTAAATGGAATATTTTGTTAATTTATGCACTTGTATAATCTTCGCTAATTTTCTCTCAGTGGTTTGCAATTAAGCCTCTCTTTTTTAGTTTGGGCCTTTAAAAATTGATACACGTAAAACAACTTGAAAACAAGTTTGTTATTTTGGTGCTTGGTCTAAACCTTTCTAGTTTTTAAACTTCTCGCTCGGACGTGCGTGAAAAGACACACAAAATGGTCGTAGACCCTAAAAGTGCAGAGAAGTCCAGGCGCCAAACGTTTTTCAAGTTTCTGTAAATATGTCCATGCAGAGTAATCCCTGGTGTTCATTAACAGTGACAATTTACGTTACGCGAATGTTTTCAAGAAACGAAGAGTACCAATGAAAAGTTGTGGGAACTTTTCCTTGCTGGCGTCATCAGCGAGTAAAAGAATGGCCGTTGTATAAAAGAGTTGTTCTTCGAAAACTGAAACCCTGACTGCACCGATTCAATACTGCCACATGAGTAAGAGGGAAACACACTATTAAGAACTTCTCCCACTAATCAATACCTACTACTCCCACAGCGCCTAAACTTGTATACAACCCATCCTTTCCACATTTCTCTTTGTCGGTTGGACGCTCCAAAGCATCGGTTCTCTCTCCTATTTCTGACACCTGTCGCATCGTGCGGCTGCCCTGCCGTGAAAAATGGAAATACGGGCAGCTGTCGACCTCAGTCAGCAAAAGAACCGGATCGCGGTGTAGGGACAATGAACTCTGAAATGTGCGAACTGTTCCGGAAATTTTGAAAGATTTATGTTCCGGCTCTGTATGACTATGAGTTTGTTTGTAATATCGCTGATTTATGATTTGTTGTGCCAAAGTAAAGGTATAAACTGGATCGTTAGATGGGGGTAGAAGAACTTGTCAAGAAATAGATTGACAAGATTTTTTTGTTTGCAGGGCAGAACATTATGTTTGAGGTGAATTCGTCCATCTGAATATTACGGCTAAACGACATTTAATCGACAAGCAGTGAGCTTTTTCGAGTTTTTTCCCCCCAACATGCCGAATTTTATCCCGTCTAAATATTGCCATCTTCGATATCTCTCTTGCGGGGTATTTTCCATTAATGGGACATTCGGTCGCGATAGATCGAGGCTCGGGTGGTGCGCAGTGTTGAAACTAAAAACCGCTCAGAGATGCGGTGCGTTTCCAGGCTTTCTCGTTGTGTTTGTTTAACACTTCGGAACAACTGTACCGTGGCTGCAAACCGCTGGCAAAGAGACGAACCACGAAGAGTGGAAACAATGTC
Organism: Marthasterias glacialis; assembly: GCA_911728455.2. NCBI lineage: Eukaryota > Metazoa > Echinodermata > Asteroidea > Forcipulatida > Asteriidae > Marthasterias > Marthasterias glacialis. Next base: position 26,201,170 of record OU452225.1, read on the forward strand.
GTCTTAAAAGTTTGCATAACCACCGCTGCTTTTAATAAACCCAATTCCTCAGGCAATATATCTTTGCAGTTGTCATCGTCTGAAGCATCCAAGAGCTTACTTTATAAGAGTGTTTACATAAAATATTTTACACGAGGCAGTGATTCTGGATAATGTTTGATTACACTATTAGGTAGTTTGCTTGCAAGTAGAAGCGTCTTTCATGGGTTTCCATCGGCGGCAAATAGAAAACACATTAAGCGATGGCAGTTGACGGTTTATTTTTATTGTACTGACACATCATTCACTGGTTAAAAAATGCTATTATACACGTCAACCGCGATGTGTCTCACAAAGACACTGAGTTTTATCCACGAGAAGTCATCCGGTAAACAGCGGAGAATTCGACTAAAATTCTCAGTTGTAAACAATATGAACCTTATAAGCCTTGTAATTTTACAAAGACTTTGAGGTACCGGGTTAACCAAAACGAGGCTAGAAAGGAAAGCAGTCTGCGCCCCCCCCCCCCCCCCCACACACACACTTTCATGAAACTGTGTATTGTTAACTGATATGGTGACGGCAAGACTAAACTCGAATGATACAAATAAAAGACAAGTTTGGTTTGGTATTGTCTCACTCAAACGGTTACATACCAATGATGTCACCCAACCAATAAATAAAAAGGGTTAGTGAAACAGTTTCTTTTTTAATAGCTCTTTGATTTGAAATGTTATCGGGATAACTTTAACACTTCACACTTTTTGACACCCCCTCCCCTCTTAAATTAAATTGTGCGAGGCATGCAGGAAGTAGATGAGGGCTCGTCGCCTTTGCATCTCTTTTAAACCCATAAAATAAAATAAAAACCCCTCAAACCTAATTCAATGTTCTGAAGCTAAATATATCTCAGAAAACTGTACGGTCCCAGATGACTTAAGTGAGGAGCGTAAGGTAGAGCAGAGTGCCTTGTAAAGTGGTGATGCATGATGCCCCAGTGATTGGTCAGAAACGATGTGATTACACTTATTTCAGAAAATGACCTAGATATGATGAATACTAAATATCTGTCACATGCGTTGATGTTTAACAAAAGGCTCAGCAGCTTAGCAGATGGGCTTAGCAGATAGTTTGGATGGACTTAGCCCAGGCAAGACTCCTCCGTTGCACACAGTGACGGTGCAACGGAGAATGGTGTCCTACCAGGGCTAGGATGGACGAAACAATATTGAACAAATTTATCATATTCTAATGACACTTAGAATCATCGTGACGAATTTAAAATCTAACTAAAGCTGATTTAATTTTTTTTAACTGACCACGAGATGAGAGGTTTTCGTCTGGACAGCAACATTACTCATGATGTCAACAATTATAGCTTCCTACATCTTAAATCGCTCTACTCACGTTGTCCGACCATTCATGCATTTTAAGAGGATTTTCGGACCGCCAACGGCACTCGTTTGGCTGACCGGAGTAGTGCCGGATCAGCGCCAATCTGAGGATAGCCACTTAACGGAGGCGAAAGGTCGAGTCTACGGCAGCGAGCTAGGCAAAATTGGCCGTTTGTGGCGTCAAAGAAGTTCTTGAGTAATATCGTAGTGGGGAAAATGATATGATATTAATTGAGCTATAGATATTAAGCGATGCTACTGTCGCAGAGTCTGTCTTTGGAAGTTTCCACGTAAAAATTGTCAACTGCTGTAGTTTAAAGACCGCTTGCAACTTTTAGAGTGAATGAAGGCCGTTCAACCTCAAGGGGTAACTCTTGTGCAACATCAAGCTTTTTTTAAAGGTGTACCTTTGCTGATGTACATGTACTGTACGTATAAAAGGTGTCAAAAGTTTTGTTTAATTAACACTAAGAGGAAGTTCAAAACGGGTGTCTGTATATCAAAAGCCTCTCGTGTAAAATTCTTGTGAGACCTCACGAAGACACCTGTCTACCCACGCTAGACGTGTCAGACACCCGTCTTGTTGACAGCATATACAATGATTGGCGGCTATTCGTTTGTTTAGGCGCGCCGAGAAAATCAGTCAACATCACCGCGAGCGACATTTTATCGTGTCATCCGAGGATGCCTGATTCCAGGCGGCCTAGAACCCATACAACTGAAGGAGATGAGCAATCGATAGGCGGGACATCGATCTAAAAGCATTATCAAGTTGCAGTGGACAATGTCGGCGTTTTCGTTGCCGTTCAAAACTGACGTCAATTTAACAGTAGCTGTCATAAACTCAGTGTTAATCCAGACAAGAAAAGTTAACGAGGGAGGAAAGATTCTTTCCTCACCATGAGTTAACTAATAATACCATGGCAATATTTTCTCCTCACGTGACCATACTGTCAATTGAATTAGCGCTTCTCCAGGCTGATTTTAACGACAAAGTACAGGATTAGTTATTATCGATTTTCAAATATTGATTAGTTTCAAACTGAAAGCTTACTGATTATGAAGTTATTACCAGTACCAGTCTTCAAGACAATTACTTCCGTTTGAATTACTTTCAAGGTCCAGTATAGAGCGTCAGTGAAAGCACCATAAATCACCGTTGCTTTCGACAACCACAATTGAAATAAACCCGTTACTATAACGTGCACAAAATCGAATGCCAAAACATAAGCAGTTTTTGCTGTTTTCACTTTAACTTGACGACAAAAGTTGAAGTTTGTATGGTTTTAAGTTGCGTGTTTAGCGAAGTCCTGAAGGTGTGACTTTGATTTACTCTCTCAAAACCTATACGTGTAGGCATACTTCCCCTTTAACGTAGCACTGAGGCTTTTTTTCTCCACCGTATAAGATTCACAGGTGGAAACCGACGAATTGGTGACTTACTGCTGCTCATTTTGTGCTTAACTAATTCCTATAAAATTCCTTCATAAAATTCGTTATAACGCATGGAAAGCGTGGTAGGTTTTTTTTAATAATTATTTTATTATTAGGGCACTAAGTCTTGCACGAATGCAGTCATAATAGGCCTTTTGGATTACTACAAGATACAAGTGTACTACAAGCTAAAAATGTGCGTAGTGGAAAGGTTGTGATTAAAATGATATCTTTACTGTGTTTAAAAACGTCAAAAGCCCCTTCTCCTAACCCTTCCCTCCTCCTACTTATCCACTTGCCCTCTTCACCCTCCCCGGACAAGACACGTCACTAAGTGTTAGTAGCTTTCGCATACCGACCGAAAAAATAATGTCAAAGCCCAACTTCCTTTCCACTAATTCTCCCACTCGCCAACCCCTTCCCACCCGGACAGGAGACTTCACTAATGAGTAGCCCAAGCACACCGACCTACTTTGAATGACGTGTCATTCCTCTTTCGTTTGCATCTATCGATTGTTCAAGGTATCGTATTGCTTCTCCCTACAGATAACCACATGAATTTTTCATGTCGCACTCATCAACCGAATTTCAAGGGTGTGTACGCGACGGCACGGCCCGGGACGCTTTGCGCGCACGGCGCTGTGGTCATATCGGTACTTTCACAACGGTACGGTGTCACGATATATCGGACAACAAGCAATCCAAATAAATTGGTGCTCAGCAAATACATTAAACCTGGCGTTGATGGGAGCTGTGTTTAGGTTTCGGATAAACTGGTTTGTACAGAACACTTTGCCTTGTTTTGCCGGAAAATGAAGTACTAACATTTACCTAGACGCAATTTCCAATATTTTAATGCCGGAATCAGAGAGCCTGAATTAAAGAGCTGAATCACAATGCGTGATAGACACGTAAAACTTTACACAAATTATACATGCAGAGTTGTTCTCATGTCTTAGTATCTGCATAATTCAGTATCGGTATGTATAACACCCCATACGTAGAATATGTCTTGTGATTGGTAGAGCGCGTCACATGATATGTCTCAAGTGCGTTACATGATATGTCTTATTTTTACTAGAAAGCCGCGCGAGCACAACCCATACCAACCACAGTAACCAATGTACTCAATCCATAGCAACCAATGTACTATACCCGTAGCAACCAGTGTACCATACAAGTAGGAACGCCAGCTTTACGGTACCTAGAAGTATATTTTAGTGTATCATATGGAGTGTTATAAAAACGTAAATTTACTGCTTCTACTTGCTCGAGCTATGGTTAAAACTACGATTCCCTCGGTGACCCCCATTCCATTTTCCCTTGCTCCGCCTCGGGAAAATAAAATGCTCCGGGATCATTTTAACCATAGCACGACTAAAAACAGTCAGTATTTGTATAATATCCACAAGCTCTTCTCAGAGCCTTCCACTTTAAAAAAGTGATTGTGTATATACATACACAAACACAATGATGTACAGCAAATAATATACAAACGTTTCCTTTAATTGTAGATAAAAACGTTTCAACATAAATGAGGGCGCTATATCCTTATGGTCTTTATCCCTTTAAGCCACAATCTATGTCATACAGGGACAATCTGTTCAAATCATGTATTTATCTGTTAATTGAATTTGATTTAACTTTACTTAACTACATCTAGTTATTTCACTTGAAGTATTTGTAATTACACCATATCTTCCTATTATATTCCTCATTACAAAATACTAGTGGCGTCACCAGACTTAAGTTTGTAGGTGTTCTGTCTCAGCCCGAAACACCTCTTGTTTTAAAATGTTTATTTTTTTATTTATTTGTATTTATTTATTTATTGTTAATGTGTGTGGGGGGAGGAGGGGGCCAATTGGGGTACAATGAACTTTTTTGTTGGGGTGCAACCGATGACTAATTTCCAAATGTATCAAAAATGTTACCGCAAGAGTGTTTAAAAAACACATTGTAGTTTGGAGAGCACTTGGTATAGCAAAGTTTGTTATAAAACAAAACATGATAAATTATGCAATGGGCCAACTGTGAGAACAGAACCAACAGTCACTCTCTTATAGAACTCAGTTTCAGTGTGGGTGTTTGGGGGAAATTGTTTAACTCTGACCTTACCCCAACTGACGCCTATGCTCAAATACAAATAAAACTATTAAGACATCTAAACTTTCATGACTGGTTTACTAAACTACCCCTTTCCATCAATTCTTTCGAAGTATACTGCTGGAAATAGCGGCACATTATCGTTGTTTTCTAATAGCTGCAGGATAAATAACGTTTTAGAACGTGTCTGTATAATGCTTGGCAAAACATGTGTGGCTTTTTGTAGAGACAAACGACAGAGTTTATTGTTTGTAAACAGTACGAAACATTCCGCAAATTCTCGCCAGCGCATATTCAACAGGGTCGGCCATCTTTGTTTCACTGTATGATACTTGGACGTGTATCAAACTTCAGTTGTATTTCCACGCATTCTTTTAGCATAGTATTCATAGAAACCCCAGGAACAGTATTCAAACGTAAAACTTACCCAGAACTTGTCCTAAAAAGTTCCATGACTCGAAGTTTGTGCAGTGAGCAGGCTTGGTGATTCCATAAGTACATCCATGCCGTGTAATTAACCTTGTCTGGATACCGTATCCGTGTAGTTTTCACAACTCGCCGTTCCAGAACTTCACACAAAATTGTTGTCAGTCAACCACAACATGAGCCCGGCATTCCTTGTATAATATACAACTACACTAGAGCTGTTTTTATGTCATATGGCAGGTGAAATGCTGGATAAATCCTCAGTACACGGCATTTTGGGAGTATCCAAAGAGAGCAAGAAACATGACACAACCTGAGACTCTGTTGAGAATAGTGTGCAGTCCGTGTGTTGTGCGTGTGTTGCAGTCAAATAGTGTACACATGGCCTGTTCAAGATGATTTGTTTTGTTTTCCGCGCCTAAAAGACGTCGTCTGCTCACACAACGTAACCAGCATGGGCGTATGGGGACTCCTTTGTTGGGGGCAAAGGCGTTGATTTGCCCGAAATTTCACTGATAAAAAAGTACAAACTTCTGAAAAAAAAAAGTGTTTTTTTCTTTTATCTTTGCCCGAATTCCCCCCACTATTTTGCCTGATTTTTATTTATTTATTTACTGTTTTTTTATTTTTATTTATTCATTATTATTATTATTGTTTTTCTTTAAATCTATTTATACTTTATTTTTTAGGGTGTTATATCTGTCAGGAGTTTTTAAGATCTATCTTTCACACTTCTTTGACGGTATCTCTAAATGAAGTAAACTTACGTCATAGTAATTATTTGTTAAGTTCGAGAAAAAGGCCATGTCAAAAATTAATGTGGCTAATGGCCGCAACACCAAACAGTCCTTTAATTCAACGCTGTCATTGCAGCCAATGGCCACCGTAGCAACTGTTTGTAAAAGTCATTTCTAGGCCTCCTTATTTTTCATATCAGTATTTGAGTGCACGATGAATGAGGAAGCTTTAGCCCCACATAACAGGAAAATGGGTTATTGGAACTGCATCTCTTTCTCTCAGTACAAATAAACTAATTGAATCTAATTGAATCTCTAAACACATAACGTCAACGTGGTTTGAAATGAGGTACTGCTGAAGTTTTCGGCAATTTAATTAACGGTCTGTGCACACATGCTGGGAATTGAATTTCTGAATTTGAGTGAAATAAATATTGGTCTGACTGGTAAATATTGCTCACACTGCTGACTGAGCTAAACGGGGGGGGGGGGGGGGGTAAATAATGTGTATTCCTGAAAATATTCAGATGAAAAAGAGATCAACTTTATGAAGTTCCTTTCTCAATCCACAGTGTGTGTGTGGGAAATGAGCCATATTCCATTCCATTCTGATAAATTAGATTAAACCTTTTAGATCAAGGAATGATAGTTTAGCGGACGAGGACCTTTTTGTACCTATTAGGACATAGCAATGTTCGCTGCTCCATAGATCAGATGCATGATGAAAACCGCACAATGAGCCATTTGTACTTTGGTTTTGAAACCGAATATGTATTTCTCTTGGAAAATTCTTTAAATTTTGGAGATAATGGTAACTCTGGGAACAATATAATAGTAAAACTTTTTTTTAATACCCCCCCCCCAACAGATACCTGTGAGACTTCAGGATGGACTTTCTAAACATTAACTTATTATTAATTGAATGAAGAACTTCAAACACTTCATCATTTCCCCTGAAAAATTTCAAGATCAATTACGGTAATGCAAGGTTCCAAAAAATAAAATGCTTTCAACGATGATTTATTGTTTACAGTGTTTGTACACGGAAGTGAACCTTATAATAGGCATGAATTAACCGGGCCGGGAGTGGGTTTCGGGGCCATCGACGGGTGATTGATGGAAAAGAAAACGATAAAGTTGACATCTTTTATTTTATTTTCACCAAATTGACGGGGAGGGTCTAAATTGCGAGCTCGCGTAAGATGGGATAACTAAATGACTTCATTTAAAATGTTTGCTTAATTCATTTATCTGACCCTGAAATGACGACATGAACGACCGGGGCACTTAGGGTGGCTAATTGACGATGGTTAATTGGTGAATGTCAAAGGACATGACTGCATTAATTTTGTATGAGAATTTTCAGTAGAGGAGCAACAGTAGAGGTTTCGTTCCGTCCAACATGACATTGGAGAGAAAAAAATAAACTTTTTGCACATATTGTAACTTGGTTTGTTTTTAAGTTGAAATAACATCATTGTTCATTCATTTGAAATAATGGTTCGAAATTGTTGTCGGACATAATGGTGGGTAACATACGTGGCGCGTCAAGCTGAACGGTCAAGCACACTGGACTTCAGCTCTGGTGTTTCTGATCGGCAAAGTGTGGGTTTGAGTTCCGGTCTTGACACTTCGTGTCCTTAAGCAAGACTCTTATCCATCATTGCTTCGTCCTTCGGATGGGACGTAAAGTCGCAGGTCCCATGTGTTGTGTAATGCACGTAAAACAACCCATGCAGTTACATTTAGAGAGAAGGGGTTTGCCCGGTGTTTCTGGCAGTGGCTGCTGAATGCACCGCAGCAACTTGTCAACCCTTATAAGTAGCTACACAAATGGGTCTTATAATTATAAAATCTTTAAAAACATGTATTAAACATAAAGACAAGCGCTATTATTATTTCATTTATTATACAAAACTGCACTGTAAAAACAAAAGTTTCAGAAAAAGACAACATTACAAAACAATAGCGACATTATAAGAAAACACATTAAGTGGCGATAAAACATAAATTGCATAGAGCTAAAAAGTGTTACATGACCCTTAATCAACCCTGTCAGACAAACACACCCAGCAATCAGAGGGAGCAACAACAAAAAACGTGAAATCTAAGAGACGGAAGGGGTTGGGCTGCAATTCCATAATGTTCACACTCGTGTTACCTTTTTATTCTTAACATATAAATTTAAAGGATAGAATAAAGGATTGGTAATCATCAATTTTTGTTTAATTATTATCATTCTAAAAGTTTATTGATTATGAAGTTCATAGCAGTACCAATCTTCCATAGAAATATTTCTGCCTGAAATACTGTCAAAGTCGAGAAAATAAAATTTGAAGACCCCGATTTTAATTTCGGTTATAATAGAAATTAAGGACAATGTGTTTACATGCTGAAAATTGTGCACGGTTTTTCACTATTTTCTCCTGACTCCAAATATATATTGACTCACGCAAAGTAAGAACACTGCACTGTCAGCTTTACCAATCCTGTGTTTTACCTTTAAGCAGAAACAAAATTGTAAAAAAAAATTGGGCTTGAGTTTGAAGGAAGTATTAAACAACGAGATTTTCATGCCCTCCGTTTAAAGAAAAAGATAGGCCCTATATATTATGACTTTTAAATACGATAATTATAATGGTCTGAAATGAGAGCGGTTGTTCCCGGCGAAGCAGTACGTATTGACATTTTGTCTGAAGTACCCTATTTAAAATATCATCATCTCAACGCAGCTAGCCTTGTTACAAGAACCATGCAAGAACCCTTAAGAATCTCTCACCACAGCCAAGGTTACGGCTGGAATGACAGACTGGTGTCTTAAATTACATTAGGCGTATGCTGATGTACTCAGCCTTCTAACGATGAAAAGCTCATGGGATCTTAAAAAAAGATACAATAAAAGCTGCCCTCTACAATTTTATAAAGTGAACCCTTGCAAATTCTTAAATTAGTGCATAAATGGTGACAAAGTTGAACTGATGTTTTATTTTTCTGTGTGTTTATATTTGCAGCTTGAAGTGACAATGGCAAGATTGGATTTGATTCTACTTCTTGTATCGGTGGTAGTCGCCGCAGTGGTGCTCCAGTGCCGGGCTGATGATGAAAACGCTTCAGATGAGCAAGGTACCGTAGATAAAGTCCTAAAAGAAATATACGATACGACGGATGAGGATAAACGCGCCAACCACTACGCAAGAGGACGCCAACGTACACGTGGGAAAGCCGGATACAACCGTTTCACTAAATCCGATCCGGAGTTGGATGCTGCAGCGGGACTTGAAGATATGGATGAAGAGAAACGAGCCAACTACCGCGCCTCTGTCGGCCGTGGTGGTAGGAACGGGTTCCGTAGATACACCAAATCCGACGGCGATGAAGAAGAGATTCCAGCTCTGGAAGACATGGATGAAGAAAAGAGGGCAAATTATCGTGCCACTACAAACCGTGGACGTAAGCCTAACCGCTTCAACCGCTTCACTAAGTCCGACGGAGATGAAGAGATGGCGGGGTTAGATGATCAGGACATGGATGAGGAGAAGCGAGCCAACTACCACGCCCGCAGCAGGAATAGGGGTGGATTCCGCAGGTACACAAAGTCAGATGAAGACCTCGCATTGGAAGAAGCCCCCGCTGATGAACAGGACGAAGAAAAGAGAGCGAATTTCCACGCCCGTAACAGGGGAAAGGGATTCCGGAGGTTCACAAAATCGGATGAAGATCTTGCAATGGAGGAAGCAGCAGCTGCTGACGAACTCGACGAGGAAAAGCGCGCCAACTACCACGCCTCGCGCGGTGGGAAGGGGAGAGCCGGCGGGCGTCGATTTTAGCTCGTGACGAAAGTGATATCAGTTACTAGAAAAATTAAAAATTTTCATTATCTGGTCTGATCTGTCTGGGAAAATCATGCAGGGCGACTCCAACGAAATTATATTCAAGCAGGACTGCATTTAACTTTCATTACGTTTTGATTTTAAACTAGGATTTTTTTGCCGCAATGTCTTTGACTTGAATTATCGCTTTAATATATTGGACAAAACTATACGTGAGTCGGCACTGGTGAATGGGTAAACCTCGAGTATACGTAGTGAGCAGTTGATTAATAATATGCTTTGATTGGCCAATCACAAAAGCTCATTTAAACCACACCCCCAATTTTTAAAAGAAGATATTCATTCATGGACACAAATTAACTGTCAGAGATAGGCCTTTATCCTAGTAAGAAGACGAACAAGGCGGCATCACCAGTGTTAACATTCTGGATATTTTGAAATTTTGGCTAACAGACACTGGTTGACCTTTTGCAGCAACCGTTCAAAAAAAACAAAAAAAAACAATGAGAGATGAAAGATTAAAGTGACCTTGTGAAGAAAGAAAAAGATTTTCGGCGATGTGATTGGGAAACAACAATTAAAGAAAAACTCGTACATGCGAGTATAATGGCTTGACGGGATTTGTGGTATAGAGTAACCGCGCCACAATATTGATGGAGGCTCTTGTGACTAGGTTGTATTTTTCTTAAGTTAATAAAAATGTGCATTACTTCACACGGATTTGGTTACCGATTATTCTGTAACATTAATCATTGTATTTTATAAGTGTAAATATCCTCACCATTATATATTTGTAAGTGTTGCTCTCCAAAAACCACACAGAAGTGAAGAACGAAACATTGAGTAAGATATATCGAATAACAAAACACCCACAAACGGATATTCAAATGATTGCATTGCTTCTGCATTATGCACATTAGCTAATACGGTATAAAGCAACTACATGTACATGTACATACAAGTAGATATTAGAGTATTGCTCAGAATTGGTTTTTCTTTTAGGTTACAAAGCTTCAATTTCTTTGGAGAGAATTTTAGAAATTTGATCTCGAGGGAGGCTTGATTGTGAGGTTTCAACAAAACAAAGACGTTGCAAGCTTTTTACACAAAAACCATATAGAGACAGGCTCAGTATAAGCCCACTTAAGTTATAATTATTATGAAGTGCACTTCAACTATCAACCATCACCTATCACATTATATTCTTAATTTAACTGTGGAAAGTTCTGGTAAAAATAACCATATTAGTTTGCTTAATGTTAATTTTAAAAAGAAAGGGTCCAATGTGCGACTGGTAATTTATGGGTCAGTAGTGGCTAAGCGAAAAGAACAGGTTTCGGTTTCGGGTAAGTAGCATGCCCGATATGTGGCAGAGGGAGGCCCCCAACCCAAATGTTCCCATTCTCTAACACACTCTCCCCCCTCTTGTACAGAAGCACGCCCACCCCACCCCGTAAACTCTTCAAAAGAATTCAAGAGATTTTCAGAACACAATGAAGACACAATAGGAGGGGGTACACCCTGCCACATATCGACCACATGTAGCTACGTACTAGTCAACTAGATCAAACGAGAAAGGGAATAGTTCAACTACAGTTAACCATAGCTACCAGTCCAGCTTACTCGTTGCGCTATTTTTGTCAGTCAGTGTACACCACCATTCCTCGTTTTAACAGTAGTGTTATCATGAACGCACCTTTTCAGGAGAAGAATGTGAACACTAGACGTAATATAGCAGCATACTATGTGGTTTCCTTGTCAACGAAAGCAAAATAAAGAAGTAGTCAGAGTTAAACCGAGATATGTAAACGGAAGACTTGTTATCTTATGTGCATACTAAGTGGAATCAAGATCGTGATTACAGTATCCTTCCTGTGTGGAAAAATGTTGTGGAAAATCGCAGAGCGTTGTCTATCGTTGTGTGTCCGGAAGAAGGTCAGAAGGTTTACGACCTTTTTCCGGGCACACAAAGTACAACTTGTTGCCCCAGCAGAAGGTCACAAGCAATAAAATGTCTCTTTCGAAAAAAAAACGTAGAGCATGACTGTTGTATATCTGTTGCTACGATATTACTATCAAGACATGCTTTTCCATTCCAACGCGGAATTAAAATTTTCTGTAATGACTTACAAAATAATGGCAGAAAACGGACCAAACTTTCACACTCGGTTTTCTTAAAACACAACTTGGGACTGTAATTGCTTACGACCTCTTGCCGGTCACACTTTCGTTACCGGTACGTCCTTCTTCCTGGCAGACGACGGTATAAACTAATGATTCGTCAAATTGACAAGCTTTCAATGTTATTCCTTTCGCATATTACGTAGTTACTGATCAATGTACCCGTTGCCGGACGCCAAACGTGTTCTAACGTCCCCACCAACGAACCCTATATTTGCAGTCCCATTGGTGTCTCCTTCGTCAACGCCACTCAGCTCCCGCTGAACTTCAAAAAAAGTACACCGAAAGAGCCTGGTTAATGAGCTTAATGCCGAGTCACATCCCCTTATAGTTTGCCCCGTGACATATCCACTTCTATCGGGAAGAGTTATCGCCGTAATCTCTTCATGTCACAACTAGAAATGTTCCCGTAATAACAATCGGGATTCTCGACTCTTGGACTCAAGTGTCTCTCAACGTCTCGGTGTAACCGTACCGTATAAGGATCTTGGCACTTTGCAGGGAATCCAATGTCGCAGTTAATATTGTTATCTCAATTATTTTACTCACAATCATCGGATGTGCAATCAAACGTAAGATCAGACGGAGGTGAGTTTATAACAACATTAAGTCAATTTCAACTGCTCTCCACTTGTCGATTGCCCGTAGCATTGGTCTGGGGCATTGCCCTCAAGTTGAATTCCAACGACATTCGGTACGGTAATCATTGAAAACTTGGTGGTCTTATTTTAAGCTCTATAACTCCCCCACGTTCAATTCTCCAATACTTATTACTTCCAGTGAAATGGCACCGGGTTGTCAATTTTGGTCTGGCTGGTTGGGTGACTGTCGATTTGACTAAACATATTGCGGGTATTTCCTTTCAAGTAATTGCTCATTAAATCTATGAAGGTTTCAGCGACAATTGTTAATAATTCCACAGATGAAAGGAAATGATGATAATCAGTGTAAATCTTTGCGTGGGATCCTAATCAATTAGATTTGATTGGTACCCGTCCAACAGAAAGCACTTTCTTGTCCTTTATTGACTACCCGCAACGAGATGGAATTTGACGTTGCCACATTCAAAAGAGTACGCTAATTAAACAATTTTTTTAAACATGAAAGAGACGGAGCCACTTCCAATCAATGTAATATTAACGGGCAGCAGGGCAGACCTTTGACATTCTACAAAATGTGCGAGTGTCAATATTTAAAACGGACTTGACATCTGTTTGACTGAAGCAGTTTTATAAGCAGTCAATCATGTTAGGGGCTGCCGAAATTATCCCATTCCGACTTATAATTACAGCAACTACAGTTATTGATTTAAAATTAGTTCTTGCTGCTCCTGCATTGACAGCAATTACTTCTCGTTAACAACGTCATGCACGTTCACATGGAAGTGACAAAAATCCAGTCGTCTTACGAGCACTTTAACTCAATCATGTAAGACCAGACGGTGTAGACGGGCCAGCACTTTCCCTATAAATATGGAAGATCATGCGCCCAGATATCAACGAGGAACGGTCAAATCTGTGGGCGTATTGCTGATTTTTCTACAATTGGAAACACATCTTCTTGGTCACGGAGAATATTAAGAGAGAGCTGCTGTGTAGAGCTGCATACCTTAATAATTAAATTGTTGTTGTGAATAGCAACCTGGCTCACATTAAGCCGCATTTTCTATTAGTTTTTGTCTTAAATTATTAACATCTTAATTATATTTGACACCCTGAATGCCACGTGGTTCGACACCAACACCGGATATATGATCAAGAGATGTGATATTAAGCGAATTGCCATTCATGGCGCACGGGGGGACATTGCTAAGGCGACCGGCAGCTTCGTTACGGTCAGTGTGTCAATAGAGAAGTACCGTAAGACTGTGATGTTAAGTTACGGTACTCGCTGCATCAGTGAGGATTGTGAGAGGCCGGAGTGAAGAGTTCTTCAAAGTAACCAGGCAATCAAATACTACACACGTGGGGAGTTGCTTCTTTTTTCCGCCTGCGTGGAAACAGGAAAACCACGCTTAACAAAAACACAAAATTAAAAAAAAAAAGCAACCAAACAAACAGAAATCAATAAAATCCACAAGAAAGTTGAGCACTAAATTTGATAAGTAAAGATTCAAGTCAATATGCAAGTAATCTCGAAAACAACATTGCACTTCTTGAAATAATATTTTCAGCTAAAATTGTGTGTTTTTCTCTATTACAAAAAAATATCAATGAAAATATAACAATTTCAGCTAAACAATTATTTTTTCAAACAGAATCCACATTGCAACTAAATATTTCAGATAAATACATTTTTGGGCAAAAACTATTAAAATTGACAGAATAGGTCAACACTATGTTTTAGGTTAGGGCCTTCTTATTTCGGGGTTTCACAAACGCAGACGCGGTCGTCAGAGTGCGCCCTCTATGTTGGGTAAAAAAAAACAGTCAGTTTTGGATCCGCATTTCGGACAAGCATTTTTTCATAAAATGCAATCTAAAAACTCCCGGGTCAGAATTGATCCGGATTCCGGGTCCCAGGGGGACTGATCCATTTCTGGATCAGATTTTGACGCGGATTCTGCGTCAGTTTGACACAGTTTCCGGTCAATCTGACACAACTTCCGGGTCAGGCCCCCCTGTGACCTGGAATCTGAGTCAATTCCGACCGGCAGTTTAGAGTGTAAACTTGCACTAAAAGTTTACTTGAAATGTGAAACACAAGCTGAAGTTTCACTATTTTGCAGAGAAACCGCTCTACAAAAGATAGTGAAACTATTATTTGTTAAGGAATAACAATTGTCATCATCGTGACGTCACTGACACCGTATAATATTTTAGTGAGATTACAATGACTGGGCTTCTGATATTTTTTGTCTATTTCTTGTTCATGACCTACTATAAGATGTGAACCTGTGTTCCATTGTTTGAACAATTTTCTCTGTTGGTGAGTATTTAAGGAATGGTACAGGACTTTCTCTCTTCACCCACCCACAGCCTTGGCCCTCTTTTAAAATTAGACCCTACCCCTAGACCTTTCAAGCTGTTGTTTACGGTTGAAAAGACGCACTGAATAAGTCAAGTGGTTTCCACCCAGCCCAAGCTATGCAACTTTCTATTTTATTTGGAGAGCTTTTAACGACTTCACCAATTGAATTAGTAATTAACAACCAGGCCCGTGAGCTTCGGAGAGCGCCGGTGACACGAAACAGTTCATTATAAAACATTAATTTGGTAATGGAGTGGGACATTAATATTTTGTACAGATGTATTAATACTTTATATACAGTCGAAGCACGCGGCAGCTATCCGTGATCAACATAAACATTGCGTCAAATTTAATGGCCTATTTTCTGACTGTTAAAACTCAAATTCAAATACAAAGGTTCCCAACCTCGTTTTCATGGGCAGCGCTACGCGCCGTATCGTTCCCTGCCGATCGAGGAAGGCATATTAGGGAAAAATCTCACGCCGAGATCACACTCATGAGAACAAGGTAGGCGAGTCCCTCAAAACAAGGCTGAAAGTAAAATAGACTGCTTTCCTTAAAACACATACTGGTGAAGATATCACATTAGATGTAAAGGGAACACGACAATGGTCTGAAAATGAAATTGCATAAAACATTGGAACGCAATATGGACCTCCCATGTGCAATTTCAACTCTGAACGGTCAATGCTGCTGTAATACTACATCCTCAAAATTTAAAGTATATCGACTGGTGTCATTTTGTCGAGTATGCTGATTTTCTAAACCAGTAATATATTTCAAGTGAAATTAACTTCACGCGCTCAAGCGCAGGAACAGCAATGATGTATGTTCATCATGCACAAGATGAGGGCCTTTCCCGTTATAAACGAGTCTTGTCGTGTTTAGTATGATGAAGAATGGATCATCGTCGCTGAAGCAACAAATTAGCGCGGAGAGGAAATGCAATAACCATCATCAGTCATGGTGACATGGACATGACAACGGTACAACCCACAGACTATCGGCACAATTCAATAATCACTAACATACTAAGCACTCGAGCTCAAACAACAACTGACCTATTGTTTTATGCCGATCCCGCCCTGTTCATTTCTCACCACTGCTAAAGCATTGTCAGGCTTATACGTCTATTTTGATTTTCAGTCCCCAAACGAAAATTTAAAGATCAAAACCCCAGAAAAGAGGGAACTCTTGTTATATTTTGGTTAAACTGCATTCAGATCCACATATGCCTCAATAGGTCTACATTGTATTAACCCTAGGCGAAATCAAAAGGCATTTTAAACTTGATTTGATGATTTGATCAACTCTACCAACAATTTAAATAGGCCCCATGATTCAGTCTTCACGTTTTCACAAACTTAATCATCACAGAACATGGATTATTATGCTTTTACATTTGATGGGACACATACCCCCAGGTTTTTCCCCGTCACTTTTCTATTGGTTTCTCTACTAATAATAAAAACACTTTTCTGCGGTCGAGGATAAATGCGACCAGCCCTGGATCCCTCGTTGATCAATTCAAGTGTGTGAAACGTGATCTCTTCACATTTCCGCTCATTAGTGGGGTTTCCACGCTTGAAATTCATCCAAATACTGATGGTTGATTTTGCTTATTGGTGTGAACGTCTTCAAGGCACTTCTTAAGAAATATGAGGGTACTGGGGGCACCGTATAACCCTGTGCGGAGTGAGGGAATTACTTCATAGAAAAAAAATGGTTGGAGGTGTATAACCATGAAAGGTGAACCACCGATGTCGAGTCATCACACAGACAAGAACCGACTTGCTGCGGGCTCATGTAACACCAAGCTAATTCCATGACTTTAAATCTTTCCAATTTAAAGTTTGGATCTGGACTACACTACGTTCTTAGAGAATACAAGTTGTCAGGTTTATCTGTATAATTCTGGAATTTATAAATATATAGATATATTTATATACATTACTGAATCCCTTCCCAGAATCCCTACTCCTTTTCTTCTATAAATGGATCTGTCTTTATGTCTTAGCTTGTTTATGCCTCTGACGAAGGTCCGGTTTGGGTAGAAAGCTAAGGCCATTACCCTACTAGTTTTACATTTATGTACACAGCAGTTCTGGTTGCCAGCACAAAAGGCTGGAATAGTTTAATATCCAAGGGAATGAACGTCCTGTCGAAGTTTTAGGTTTTTAACACGCTGCGGGTATTTCCGTTGGGTTCCCAGACTCCTATCAGAGAGCAGTTAAAGAAATACATCAACAGAAACCAGACTGCATTTTGGTCAGCCTCGATTTCATCACATGTATTTGCATTAGGAATAAAAAGCATTGGGGTGAGTTATACCGCGAGCTTGACGTATCGACAGGCACATAAAGGTTTGTGGCCGTGATCCACTGCTACAAATCCAGGATAAAGTCGGCATTGATTTCTAAGTTGGAATTTCGCGAACTGGAAATGACAGCATTTCTTTAAATCTATACATCAAGTATGTCCTTTATTAAAATTAAAAAAACAACATCACTTAGACACGCTGACGCCTAATAAAGTCACACATTTCAATATATTCATGTGTTAAACTGACCATACAAGGCCATTTTCTGCAAGTATGGTTTTATTTCTTATCTGGGAAGGTCATATTTTGAGCGGTGTTGGGATGGGATTCTGGTCGGGGTAAGAGGAGCTATGCCCTGGGGGCACCGTTTCTCTAGTCACTCGCTAAATCAATCATTACCGGCGATGGTGATGTAGCATGTAGCATTCGAGACGGAACATCAAAGGGAAACGGAAACCAAGACAATTTCAGTTTGGATAAAGAAGCTTAAATCGGTATTCTTGATAGCGGCTTCAAATCGCAACGGTAATTTAATTGAATTAAATCTTAAGTCAAAGAAATTTTAAGATAATTATGAAGTGAGTCTCCAAATGAGAAGTGGCAAGATAGATTGGATTTAAGTGAATGAAATCAAACCCATTCAAAAATGAGATTATATACCTCCAAACAAAATAATTAAATAATATTGTTGGAATATCTTAGAGACAGAAATGAAGTTTTAAAAATTGTTTTATTTGGCCAAGATCGGAAGCATCATCAAAGTCGTTTATAAACTTCAAGATTGCCAGAATTCCCGGACCATTATAGGTTTGTAAATCGTATACCATTGAATCCCCTTTGGTGACGAGTAATAATATGCATGAAATCAATGTTCATTAATAAAAAAATAAAATGAAAATAAATAAATTGGTAAGTTCTAACTAGCGTAAGATTGCGCAATCATTATGTCAATTGGCTCGTTACACACGTACTTTCAATGCTATACTAACAAGTTGTTTAATTTCTTTAGTTCAGTAGGGAACTGAGCTAGCTCTCTTGTAATAATACGAGGGTAATGCATTACCTGATAAAAGCCTCACTTGATTGTTAATTGATGATGGCACCACAAGTCTGAAATGTGTATTTTGTTTGACAGGATGAAATCCTCAAGAGATAAATGATTTACGTAAAAGGAACGGGACTTGGTTAAATTACGTACCTGCATAAAAAAGTCTGGCCGCAAATATCTCGTAATATTGATGAGGTTTTAGAAAACAATTGGCATTGATGAGATTTCAGAAGAACAATTTGTCAGATTAATACTGGTTAAATATTCATTACTTCTTTGTTTCCAATACCCCAATCCACTTGGAAAGCCACGATGTTCATTTCAGCGCTAAAATCAATATTGTTAATCCGGACTCTCACAAAAAAAAATCACCCACTAGGACAATATTCCGCATGGAATACCACAATAAGGTTTGGCAAAATGTAATTTCTCCTTGATATTTCAAACATCGTTCTTGAAGTGATTTTTACCCCCTCACAGCCCAACACCTCAGTTCAAGATGCCATTTAGCTTTGATGTAGGGGTACTTAGCAACGCTTCAGCGTTTGGAGTGTGATACACGAGATACTCGGTTCCACTCTGGCCAATCATAGAATGATTTTACACACAGTAAACTGAAGTAGAAATGGTGAAGACTTGTTTGAGGAGGGGGTGGAGACACGAAGAAGAAGAAGAGGGGGTGCCATTAAAACCATACCCGACTGTAACTTAACCCCTTCTCTAACAAAATAGGCCTTCATCTTTTCTACTAATAAACCATTGGCAAGTGATAACACAATAGAACAATTGAGCAACTTTTGATGTAAAAATTTATTGGTTTTGTGATTTTTGTGGATGAATTGTTTTTAGTGACCAGATCATGTGGCAGATCAGAGTGACTTTTTAAATAAAATTATTAGTTATAATTGCTATTAATCTTATCTATAAAAGACTAGAAAAAAACAATCACACAAAATGGCTCACTACGTAGATAAAAAAATAAATAAAATCATCTCAGACTAACAGAAAAACCATTTTGCCACAACAATCAGAACAATGTAAATTATTTGTTCAGATTTTGAATACTGAACGGTTTAATGGTAGAATACCAATTCATCAAAAAATGTTGAAATTAATATCAGTTTGAAAGCTTACTGGTTATGAAGTTCATACCAGGACCAATCTTCCATAGAAATATTTCTGTCTGAAATACTGTCAGTCGAGAAAATAGAATTTGAAGACCCCGATTTTGATTTCGGTTGTAACAAGCGAAATTAAGGACAAATTGTTTACATGCCGATGAGTGTGCACGGTTTTTCACTATTTTCTCCTGACTCAGACGACGGATTGAGCCCAAATTTTCACAGGTTTTTTTCATGTTTTTATTGAACACTGCACTATCAGCTATAGAAGAATACAGCACCATCAGCTTTACCAAATTAATATTTCTACCTTGAAGTCACATTTTGACTCTATGAAGAATTGTCGGAAGATAGTTTAACAAGCAAAGCATGCTCTGAGACACTATTACTGCATTCACCCTCTGACGAAAATGATCAAGTACAAATTTTAACTGAATACATGATATTGCTAAAGTTTCTCACAATTAACGAGAACTCCTAAATTTATGCAGCTACGGTCAATAAATACAGCCACTGGTTTTGATAATAAAAACATGCCATATAGCCTATTGAGCATAATCCTGTATAACTACAGGGTAGTTAAGGCACAAAATGCAAAATACATACAAAAATAAATATATATTGACAAATCCTGGGGCAAAGACAAACTGGACTAAAGCTACAACATTTCCCATACATACTGTAAAACTGCTAACTACCCGCCGCTCCCCCACCCCACCCCACCCCCTTCCCACCCTCAAGAGTTCCACATTGTCGTTTGTATGGAAACTATACTATCTTGGAAACAAAGTTAGATTGTTAGATTGGTAGATTACTATTCTCCACCCATTCAAGGGTGTCATCATCAAACTGAATAAGGGCAGGAGCTTATCAGGTGCTGGGACTGTTTGGGAGGGGGGGGGGGGGGGGCACCACGGCTGCACACCGATCTTCTGCAGGCGGGAACGATTTCTCCCTCACCCAGAGTGGAGTCGGTTCATGGGTTCCTCATTAACGGTGCAGAATATCTAGATTGAGAAACGCTCTATTTCATTCCAACCAAACACTACGCCCCCATCCCCGCCACAAGTCCTTACTTCGATCTCATCCAAATACTGTATTTGAAAATGCTACAAGTATACTGACCACGAACTAGACATTTTGATGACAAATGATTGTATATCTTTTTAAAATAAGAAAACACTAATATCCTTACAGCATTCCATCACCAATATTGTAACTAAGACAACATATGGTGTAATATGGCACACGAATGGCTGAAATCTATTCTCAGTGTAGCAAATCTTTATATCCTCAAGAAGGCACATGAAACATAGGGTTACACAATAAATACATTCAGTTTGACGATATCAAAAGAAACTTAGTTTACACACATTTGGAAGGCCACTACCTTCCGTACAGTTTCGTATGTGGAACCTATTCCACCCACCTTCCCACCCTTTAATTCCACCTCACCTGGATCCTCTTCAGTTGTTGTACTCTGATGCTTCTATCTTATTCTATTGCGGTCTTGTTCAGAAGCTGGTAAGCCTCAGCCAGGGAACCAGCGGCTTCCGTGCCTGAAGAAGGCCCTGGAATGACGTCAATCTCAAATTCAACATGGCTGCCTTCGCTTCCCTCACCTAGCACCGAGATTTAGAAATGTTCATTAATAGTCTTGTGTTCTCAACTTTTTTTAGGGGAGGATACTTTATTCTTGAAAGGGTAAGCCATTTTTGCTAAGTAAACGACATCTCCATTAGCCTTTTTGAGGTATGGTGGACACTTTAAAAATAGGAGCACACTGTTTGCTTTTTTGGTGTGTACAGACAAATTTACCCAAACCAATTAGTGCCCCAGTAAGTGTGTCCACCCTATCTCAAAATGGTGGACACATTACAAGCCATTTTGAGATGGTGGACACATTACTAGGGCAGTAATTGGTTTGGGTAAATTTGGTTGCCACCCAAATCAAACAGTGGACTCACAAGTGATGTCCGCCATACCACAAAAAGGCTAATGAGGGAAGTGAACATTTCTACTGGAACATTTCAAGGGGCATCAAGGCAATGACCAGGGGTGCAGAGGCCATTGCCTCTCTGAGGCATCAGGCCAGGGGTGGATTTCACAAAACTAGTCCTTACTTAGAACTCATCCTAACTTATGACTAGTCCTATTAGTTAGGACTAGATACTCGTCCTAACTCGAGATAAGACTAGTCCTAGCGCTTTGTGCAATCCACACCAGGGGGTGGGGGTGGGCAGGATAGGAGGAAGACTGGCGAGTAAGGGGGAGGGAGGGAATTCAACTTACCATTGCTTGTGGAAGCCTTCATCTTGTGTGATGGAGCATACAGCACCATTACAGCCAACACATAGATATTCCACATTCCATATACTCCAGTATAGAAGGCACTGGTGTACTGGACATTAGGGTTGCCTTCTCCAGCCTTGGATTGTCCTTCCAGGACTTGGGACATAATGAAGAAGACTACGGTGAAGATGGCCGTGATGACTGTGAAGACCATGAAGAAGCGGAACCGGTAGATCAAGCCCTAGAGACGAGAACATTTAGACAGTTTCAAAACGATTTAATGTTTTTTATGTAAATAAGAAAAGGGTTTTTCATATCCTCTTTGTGGGGAAATCAATCAAACTCTCCTGGTTTGCGTCTGTTGCAAAACATGTAATTAGTTAATGAAGAAATGATCATTCAAGAAAAAAAGGGGGTTCAAGAGGGCCTTCTGATGAAATGTCAATGAAAGGGGAAACTTAAATTATTATTCATACAAAAACAGAAAGTTTTAAGGAAACAGCCTGCTCTGATGACAGACATACCTCATAGTGAAGCCTCCTTGACTTGGCCATATGAGGCAGTGTAGCACGTCTCATACTTATATTCCTGAAGACTTGATACACCATGAACATGAGGAAGATGGAGTAAGCACAGAGACAGATCCCTGCCAGGATGATGAAGGCCGTCTAGAAGAAGTGGCTAAGGAATCTTAAATAAAGAGACTAGTTTATGACCCATCCTTTTAATCAGGAACCTCTGTGTTCACCCGCACAACTAATTTTGATTTTAGAATATTGTTGTCACAATGAAACCAAGCCTTAACCAAGTAAAGACAACAAAGGTTCTCATAAAAAATGTTCTGGGATTTTTTTTCTCCTCGAGAAAATGTAGATTTTGTTTACTGCGAATTGGCCAAACTTTGGATGTAAGCCACGGTTGGTAATCGACCATGGCATACTGGAATCTTGGACTTAACTCTGAAGTGGAATACAATGGTGGCAGCCTATCGATCTATTGTTATCCTCCTTGTCCAACAAAGGGACAGAGGTCTGAAATTGGGGAGTACACAATACCCTCAAAATAAGGGCGAACTTTGAGCATGAATTTCAGTACCCTTGTCCTTCTTTGGTACAAAACTTTCTTTAAATATTGTTAGCAAAACCGTGTACTCAACACTGCATTCAAGGGGAGCGACAATTTCACTGATAAAGTAAGTCACAAACCCATCAGTATTTTATGGAGGGTGATGGAATAAGTCAGGTTTTTCGTAATAGCGCCCACTATCGGTCGATGTATACATAGTGTGCAGAAAGGGTGAATCATGGTTATCGAGTGATAAGAAACATCATCTTGCACCAAGCATCTCAAAGAACCCTGGTAAATGTTTGACAGGTATTGCCAAGGATCTCAAAGGACCCTTGTGAAAAATGGATATGTATTTACAACAATATCAAAGGAACCTGGTGAAAGTCTGCTATGTAGTGACAACAATCTTAAAGGACCCTAGTGAAAGTCGAATATGTATTTACAACAATCTCAAAGGACCCTGGTGAAAGTCTGCTATGTAGTGATAACAATGTTAAAGGACCCTGGTGAAAGTCTGATATGTATTTACAACAATCTCAAAGGACCCTGGTGAAGGTCTGCTATGTAGTGACAAGGATACAGCTAAATTCTGGCCTTTCTGTGTGTTCCACATGGAGAAGAACGGATTGGCGAGCTGCACACCCCTGTAAAAAACCAAAGTCCAAGATTGCAATGCAACAATTGAAAAGAGGTTAACCCTAACTACTCTTTGTTTTTGGCTCAATTTTACAAAACACCAAAACTGAGTCCGAAGCAAGTGACTTCGGCTACAGCTGTGGCTGCAATGTCAAAGTTCAAGAATGTGACTATTTTGGAGTTCCAACCATAACCACTGCTGCAGTCATTAAGTCGGACCAGGCACAGGATTCATCTCAAGGTGTGTTGTCAATATTGCCATAGTGATTTGTATTGTGACATCACACTTTGCTTAGCAAATAAGATTAGTAACTTCTTAAGATCACTCTAAGCTCTTTGTTTAGGAGTCCCAAATCAATAACAGTCTTTATTAAAACCTGTTGTCGCCAGAATTCTCTACACAAAAACCACCTCTCAATAGCTAGAAAACGGCAAAATATTCAAGTCCATGTTTTGTCTTTGTGTGGGTGAAACGAAGCATGAGATGCCTTGTGCGTGGTCTGTGCACGCTCAGCAGTGGAATGTTGACCTTTGTTCCGGGCGACCTTTGTTCCGGTATTCTAATTTTACACAATGGCGCCTTTACACAGCCTCAGTTTCCAGGCAGGGAAAACTTTTGCGTGTACACCCATCATCCAGCGGCTACTGGTTAACTCTGCATCTTAATGTTTAGACTAACGCAAGGTTTGCATCCTTGTTTCATTGTGTTGTGTTGTATCAAATCCATCAAACTCAAGCAAAGAAGGATTTTCAAGACCTTAGGAGGCTAAAGGTTAAAGTGCTGATGTAATTTATTTGTTATCTTTACTCACCTCTCGCACATGTCGAAGACAAAGAGCGAGAAGAACGTGAAGACGATGGAGCAGACCTGTTGCCAATAAACCTTGAGACGATTCCGCTGAGTCTGATCCTATCAAGAAGAAAACAGCGTCTTACAAAGTCAAAGAGTAGCACAGTAGAAAATATCGCATTATGTTACATGTATATGCAATCTCTAGATAGTTAAAGAGACAACTTGGTTTGTTTTGAGATTCTGGAATATATAGAGTGGTCTAGTGCACCAGACTCACATTCTGGTGGCTAAGACATGCGGGTTCGAATCCTGGTCATGACACTTTTGCGTGCTTGAGCAAGACACTTACATCTCCTCACCCATGGGTAAATGGGTTCTTGTGAGGGCAAGGATGGTTCTTGTGATTGATTTAGCTTGGTGCGCTACATACTTGGTAGCACAGGCTGTATACTCCACAGGGAGCTGAGATGGTTTAAGGAATGAAATAAATAGCCCAGTGACCAGGGTAATACATTGGAGTGCCATAAGCGTCACTGTGTGACAAATTTGAGCACTATACAAGAAGCCGCTATTATTACTGTTATTATTTCATGTATAATATTTGTACATAAAGCTATTTGACCATTACTCAATTATTATCTCAAATGCTTCACAAATCGGGAAGTTTTTTTACCATGAGATGCTCTCCAACGAAGATGATCCAAAATGAGAAGAGCATAGCATAGAACGCCCCTTGCTTCAAATCAGCCAGTAGGATCATGAAGGGAATATTCACCCACAACGTCAGCCACTCCAGTGGGACTGAGAAAAAAAATCAAACAAAATTGCCACTCCGTCAAAAACTTCCCCTTTAAAAAAGTGTCAGTTACACAACTGGTTATTTCATTCGTGTAAGTGATGATGAATACTTCATGAAGGCCAATGAGAATTTGAGGCCACAAGTGGCAGCACACATACCGTGTACATTTCCATTTTTAATGCAATTCTAGTCAAGTGCACGATCTTAAGAACCAAGAGTTTTGAGCTACAAAACAAATTGGAAACTTACAATTCAAAATACTCATGATGATGGCCAATGCCAGAATGGTCCTGTTGGTGAAAAAGGAACAATAAAATATCTTTAAACAAATAAAAAAATAAATAAACACGTGTAAACAGGGAATCTACATGTATGCACTGGTTGTTTGGTATGCAGACACAGAGGGATTTCAAAAAAACATCAGAGGAGCCGGGGGGGGGGGGGGGGGTAGGGACCAGGGGGTGACGTTGCCACCTGGGGGTTTGGGGTTAGTGACCAAGGGGGGGGGGGGTTGTAATGAACAGGGGGCTGTAGCCACCAAGGGAGGGGGTAGGCTAGGATGGGGGGGGGGATGTTACGTGAGGGTATAATGACCCCGGGGGTGTTGCGACCAAGGGGTGTGATACCCCCCACCCAATATTTTTTATCTCAGTCAATATTTTAAACCTTAGTTTACGAATGAAGCATCAAATCAAATAGTACAAGGGCATCTAGACAAAATTTCAGTCATTATGCTGACCAATATACAAGTCGTTTTTACATGTCCATTAAACAGTCCTTGGAATAATGGGATATATTAGTAGCCATCATGTCCGTAAATTGGCTTCCATACACCCTCCAAAAGAAAATACCCTTGCTACACCCCTGCTTCAATTGACACAAGTCACATTACTAATGGACCATCCTTATAAAGGAATACTGCCCTCTGTTGGCTAATGCAACAAATTCACAATACCCTTGATAGTGAACTTTCTTGATGTCTCAGCTCAAAGCAGTATAGATTAAATCATCTAAAAGAAAATTCTCTTTGAGGTTAGAAGTTTGCGTACCTTTCTAGGAGGACAGGTCCTCTGGTTTGTAATAAGACACGACGCCAGAACCAAAAGGTAGCCAAGAGGATAAAGGGAAACATAAACGTCTTGATGGAGATCCAGACCTTGGTGAACCCTCCGTTCTGATGAATTGCCTGCAATTAAAGTCAATGAATGTTGAAACAAATGCATTGCATTGTTCTTGAGCGGATACTTCCACACAGCAGCTTAAATGCGTCCAGATTGTCTCCTGAAGATGATCAGAGCACACTTGTCAACACTACCAAGGTTTTTTTTTTCAGAAACAACCAAAGCTCACTAGAGATATTATCACATGGAGGTGCAAACCTTGCTTTCAAAAAGTGCCTACTACTTTTGTTCACCTCTTTGCTGCACCTTGCCTGGATCAAACATTTCCATCAACTACTGTAGGATAGAGTTCATCAATGATTCTTGCTCTTGTTGTCCGTGTTGCTTCTATTCTGCTTACATGCCTGACAATTGTACATGGCCTCTGTTGCCCTGGTCTTTGCCTTGGTACCCCTTCAAAAGTTTCCTATAGATTTCCAAACTTTTCCAATGGAAGTGCCTTTTGCAAAACGAAAATGGTCTTACCCACTCAAAGATGAATTTTTCTTTGGACACCTACAACCCCGGTCATATCTCGTAGGGCCACCCCCTGGCCCCCAATCAATGTTGGCTCTTATTGCGCGGTCTGCTCCAGTTGGGATTTACAACATTGAGTGGGCAAGCGGGGTACAGGGTAGAGCAGTATTATTTCCTGTCACAGTGGCCCAAGCATTTTGGCCGAGATTGTAGTCTCTGACTATTTCCATCTTCACACTACACTCTATAAATGCCAGGACAGAAATGACCCAGAGACAAATCTTAAGCGCCCAAACTGATTTTCAAGTCAGTATGACCCATTTTCCAGGTCAATACTGACCAGGGTCCGGATCAGTAAATGTGCTGACCTGTAATTGAGTATTGCCCGATTGGGATTCTTCTCCGGATCAATTCTGACCCTGTGTTCTTTGTTTTTTTAAGAGCGTAATGGAACTGTTGTACCCTCCCTTCATTAGGACCCTGTCCCCTTCCCAATGACCTTTGACATACGTACCACAATATGAATATCCTGAAGTGACCCAATGCCGGTGTTGATAACAGTTCCATTGCCGTGATCAATGATGGGTAACCTGATGTTCACCAAGTAGTATTTATGATGAAGAGATCCAAGATCAAACAGTGGAATTGGGTTGCAGTCGTAATAGTAGCCAACTTTATCATCATTCTAAATAAATCCAACCAAACCAAATTATTCAACATTAAACAGGCCTGGATCTTTGTTATTGTAATGGTAAGGTAGTCTTTCCAAAGTAAAGGGCACCTCTAGGGAGAACATGTAAACTTCAAGGGCCACTAAGGTAAGGAGTGATCAGGGGCATGGAGACATTTGCCTCCATTGCCTCCCTGAAGTACATATATCAGGCCTACATTCAACCAGATGCCATCGGGATTGTTTTTTTCCCATCCCTCTGGCGAGATTCTTTTGGCGGAATTGCGGGAATCTATGTTCTTTGAAGATACCGCTGGAACAAACAAACCCCGACTTGACAATGCCAAGAGAACAAAGATTCTCATTTCTGGATTATCCATTTTGTTTTCTCGACCGAAAAATGTCAAATTCACACAGTGTGAATTGCAAAACATCAGCGGTTGCCTACGGCATAAGAATGGTACTAAACACGGAACCATTTTAATTGGAACAATAGACCTTTATGCATCGGCGTCATCCTGCTGCCATTTTAAAAAATAAAGTTATGATAAAATAAAGAAATGCACATGGTACACAGGGTGGGCTAATAAGCAACCTTCTTTTGACTTCTACAAGGGAGTGCCCTAGTCCAATAATTAGATGGCTACAGACAAGTTAGTAGCAACATACAGATCATATAACATCCAGGATAAACAATATTGTTTGTGCTTTTTACTCTACATTGATGTGTGATAAGCACTGCATATTCTGTATTATCCTGAGTCCTATGAACAAATCCACAGCAAACTTACTCAGGTGGGATTCAAACCCACGACCCCTGTATTCTAAAGCAGATGTCTTAACCACTAACAAGCCAGTACGTGTGCCCAGTGATAAGAGGCAAGTTTGAATCTTTGAGTTATTACGTCTGTTAAGTTGTTGTGGTACCCACCGCTTATTACAGTATTCGAACAGGGCCCAATTTCATAGAGCTGCTTAAGCAGAAAAACTAGCTAAGCAAACAAATATTGTGCTTACCAGACTAAGGTTAGCAGCCAAAATACCATGTTACATGTACAATTTGTGACTGGTATCCTGCTCATTTTCGCTAAGTTGTTAAGCAATATTAACTGCTTCAGAAGCTCTATGAAATTGGTCCCTGGTCTCTCGACACTGGGCATGCTCAGTAGTCTAGATTGCGGGGGTTGTGGGATTGAATCCTGCCTGGGTAGTTTACCTGTGGATTTTTTCCCTGCAGGACTCAGGAAAGCACTGTGTGCTTATAACACATCGGTGTAAGGTTAGAAACAATCATATAAAAACAAGAAAGATTACTTACAATTGAGTAAGGGAACACACACTCAAGTTTTCTTGTTTCGTTGACGCTGACAACTTCTTGGAATTCCTCATCCAAACTGTTTCTGTATCCGAGTCTGATCACTAGCGTTACATTAGCGTTTGGATCTGTAAAAGTACAATGAAACTTATTAGGAAGCCATGTTGTTTAGCTAATGTACCGAGCAATGGAAATGAAAATGAGGCTTAAGTCTTTTTACAGAAATGGTCAATCACATTTAACTCAATGTTTTTCAGTTTTCTATGGCACTTTTACTGAAGAAGAGAAAATCAGCTGATCAACGAAAGTTGCATGCCTGTTTTGTTTGTTTTTTTATTTGTTTTGTTTTAATATAAACACAAGACTGTGGGCATTCACAACCCTTGTTTTGGTGGGTTGTCTATTGTTTTCACACAAATTACAAAATTTTGCTGGATGGTTGATTAACCTATTTTAGATATTGTCAAATTAAAGAGGATGTAAAGGTAGTATTACACATGTCATCAAATACTGATCTTAACACCACAAAATAATGTAATTTAATAAAATTCATTCAGTAGGCCCTTTTAAAACATTGTATCAAAGTGTCTTACAGTATTGCTCCCCGCAGTTCATTGGGACTCTTAAAAGCATCCCCGAAACCATCTCAACTCCTTTGGAGTATGCAGCACCAGCAACCAAGTTGGTGCGCAGGTTGCTTATCATTCACTTCAACAAATTCTACCCTCGCAGGTACCCTTTTACTCATGGGTGATGTGAAGCAATTATAGTGTCTTGCCCAAGAACGCAGGTGTCATGACTGGGATTCTATCACCAATCACAAAGTCACCCTACAAACAAATTGCAATTTTCCCCAAAACGCTTTCTTAGAAATGAAGACAGAACAACTCTTCACAGAGGACTTACCTCTCTTCCTTGACCAAACAAAACAAGACAAAACCTCAATATGAAAGTTCCAACCAACAGTATGTACCTACATGTATACAAGTACCTATCTCATGGAGAAGAACTCAAAAAGGTCCAAATACTTGATTGATTCCAAATAAGACAAGATAAGACAAGGACGTTTAACTTACCCATAACTGTCTCCTTGGTATGAGCAATATCCATCACCATGACTCCAATTAAGTACTGGAACCAACGCTCCATACTATAAGGCCTGTTGGGTATATGAACAGAAAACACAATCCAGTCTGCGTAGATCTCTTTGTGAATGGCTTCATCAAAGTCTTTGATCTTGTCACAGGCGGAGGGACCCCAAGGCTCAAACCAGCCTTTGAGGTTGAAGGCAGGGTCGATGCATTTAGTGGCAAGGTGGCTGTAGGCCGAGGAGGGTGCCGGTGCTGAAGTAAGGTAGAAGCAAGTCAAGAAACACATATTATAAAAACTCCAAAAGTTATTTTCAGTTTTTGCCCTATCCTTGCACAAGAATTTCGACATCGAAATATAA
This sequence comes from Marthasterias glacialis, assembly GCA_911728455.2. Classification (NCBI taxonomy): domain Eukaryota; kingdom Metazoa; phylum Echinodermata; class Asteroidea; order Forcipulatida; family Asteriidae; genus Marthasterias; species Marthasterias glacialis. The sequence goes on from OU452225.1 coordinate 26,231,376, forward strand.
TGCCACACTACATGTTCACATTTAGTGCTACTGTGAAATGAAAAATAGTTAAGTATCCATACCCATTAAATTTCCCATTTTAACCGGCTGAATCTGGATGACGTGAATACACGCAAATGTTTCCCCTGCCTAGGAACGGAAGCCGTGTAAAGATGTCATTATATAAAATCGGACCACAGGAGCAAAGGTCATCCGGTCAATCAACTACGGAGCGTGCACAGACCACACACACTCCGTCTTACACTTCGTTTCACCCACACAAGGACAAAAAAGGTCTTATAAATACTGGCATTTTGTGGCTATTCAGAGGCGATTTTTGTACAATCCCCGATTATAGACCCTTGTCCTTTTGTTCCAAGAAGGGGATTACGTGGCATCAAGAGGCTTCCACCACTGTTCATTCATTGTATTTCAGCTCAATGAAGGCAAGTCAGAGTGAGCCGGCAATCGAGCCATGGTTCTGGGTTTAGTTCCAGTCCTATGCCCAAGGTAACGGCTGATGTTTTGCGATTCACGCTGCGTAAATTTGTCATTTTCTCGGTCAAGAAACAAAACGGACGATCCAACAAAGAGAATCTTTGTTCTCTTGGCATTGTCAAATCAGGGTTTCTTTGTGCCAGGGGTACCCTCAAAGAAATTTTTTTCCAGCAATTCCGCCAAAAGAATCCCGCCAGGAGGACGGGACAAAAAAAAAAGAATCCTGGTGGCAACTGGTTGACAAATAAAATTTGTTAATACTCAATAACCGTCTCTGATGTTAAACATGGTCAACACATGATAATTTAATATGCTATTGCAATTAAAATGGATACAGCTACATACATGTATGGCTAATAAGTCACTATCTACTCACAAATTGGTATAAAAATCTTGGTGAAATCTGGTTCTTACTTTTCACTCGGCTTTGCATTGTGAAATGGAATAGTCCAGATTTCACCTCGTGATTATATTCTGCAACAATGCCCTCAAATTCATCCTCTATTTTTACAATACTTTACTGATATTGCAGCTGAAAAAACACAGTCACATCCAAGAAATTATTGAGATAATGTTTCTTAATTTTAACTATGGATTTCCTTTCTCCATGTTTTCAGACAGGTTTGAATGTGAAGGAAACTGAAGGCCTTTTCATTTAATCATTGTCTGATCTGTATCAAAATCTACATGGTTCAACTCCGTGTCAACTCAGTAAAATTTCAATATGGTTCAAAACCACTCTGCTTTCACACTAGCTCTGTGCGAAATAAGCTTATACACAGGGTAACTTTTGACTTATGCGATCATTTCACATCACGGATCTAAGCGTAAACCTCCTGTACTGCGTTACTGGGGATGGCGCCACGCACTAAACAAAGATTGAAAATAATTACTACGGCTTCTGATACATGTTGGAATTTTGGACATGAATCAAGAGCTCTTAACCCAACTCCCGCCCAGGGTTGGTTTTGACACGGATCGAGCGCTCTACAAGGGTCAACGCCGGATTGTAATGGTGTAGTGTGAAAAGGTCAGTCAAACCATGGAGGAAGAAAATAGAAACTTACATTCTCTATGCATGGATCTTACCCATGTCCAACACAGAGATCTTACAAAGTGTGAAAAGGCCTTATGAAAAGACAGCTCTCTCTTCTGAGGCTCAAAATAAGCAGGTGTTAAGTTAATAGTAAGAGGTGTTAAGTCTAAATGAAAATGTCATTAGTATTTAGGCCAGGTAAAAATAATGAGTTGTTAAGCGTCCTTTCTTTTCAATTTCTGCTGGTCGGGAAGAAGGCCTTTTTCTTGTCATTTTCTTTTTTCCCTTTCCAATCAGTCAATACAACACACCATCAACTGCGTTGCCTGCATTAATGCATGTTGCGCTTACGCAAACAGGCTGGCACCCACAGTTGCAGACTTCAAGACAACAGAAAGAAAAGGGTAGTACAGTGCAGACCACTTCTGGCTGAGCACCATGCCAGCGACATTGGTGAGGGGGGGGGGGAGAAGGCGGGGAAAAGACATTTTGGGCCCAACAGAGCTATTCAGTATCAAACTATTCGTATGTGCATTTTTTTGCCCTCATTTGGGGAGGGTGCAGGAAGGGGGCAAGGGTTCTGAGTAGGGGGGCCCCCCTGTCCCCACCCCCTTTGGTTACGCAAACATGCAAACAGTCAATTTTTCTGCTTTATGTTCCAGTGGCAAGTGTTTTTGAGTTTCTACGGTAATTGATAAAAGTTTTTTTTAACAAGTAAAAACAATTTTAAAATAGGTCGATAGCATTTTTGGCAGTCAGGCAGGGATGCTGAGCCTTTTTTTTATTTTCAAATGGCCTTCATTTATTTAGTTTAGGACGGTTTATGATTCTTAATGATGACACTTCACTTAACATTCAATCACAAGATCTGCTTCCTCACTTGCAAAACCCATGATCTCTTCAACCTCTGTGATATGTGTGGACTTGTGCTGAAAGAAAAGTGTCTAGACACAGTAGGCCTAAGTCATTCTGGAACAAACCAATAGGATGGTAGATGGCTGTAGAGCCTGTATATAGATTGGTGCATACATCAGTGATGTTGAAACACCCTGCATGCACCCTGGCATTACTATTGTATCAGATAAGCAGGATCACAACATACCAGAGGATACTGCCTGCTGTTCTTGACTCCACATGAGGCCTGGGTATTGATTTAATCACCAGGTCATGACAGTTTCAGTCAGTAGCTTTGTTTGTGTGATGCAGCATGGGGTCTGTTGGCTGGTCTTTTCTTCAGGGGGGATGGGCTATTGAGGAAGGGTCACACTAGGCTACCTCCATGCACTTCAATGTAGGTAATTTACTGCCAGCCAGTTCCAGGCAAACAAAATCACATTTCAGTTCAAACTGCTAGGGGGACATTAAGACCACAGAGCTACAGTAAGTAAACACTGGCTGCAATTGCAGTCTCAAAGTTGCCTGTAAAAAAATGCCTCAAGGTGACAAGGCTTGCAGTCTGGACATACACAACCTCAGCAAAAACTGAACTCTAGGAAAACATGACCAGTCACCTAGGGTTCATTCTAGGCCAATGTACTGTCGGAAGACCATCAAAAGTTGGCAGAATTGATTACTATTAATGAATTGATTACTATTAATTTGCCCACAATAGGAGGTAGAAAAAGACCTCCATAATTTGAACCTGTAAAATTTAGGAGTGACCAGTAATTACATTTTTAGTGGATTACTGAATGATTAATATAGGAGTTCAAGTTTATTTCTTTCTAGTAAATAGGCTACATGTAATTAACCAGACTTACTGTAAGCAAATGAATGACGTAACAATGCAAATCCATAGTGAATGTGGAAAGCTGTGAAATATGCTTGCGCTTATTTAAGCAAAATTTTCTGCTAAAGTATGCAGAAAAATATGCTTACTGTTTTTAGCAGCTCTATGAAAATCGCCCCAGGGTTTTGTCATGCCCAGAAAAAAAGACAAGAAAAAAAATCATAAAAAATGTAGACTTCGTTCTTTGTTTTTCAGGATTTAGGGGCCTACATCGCAGTATTACAAACTTTGTTATGTTGAAAATACCACATATTGACATTTGACTTGCTATCCATTCAGATGTACTCGTGTAAAAAGCAATCATAATATGTACACACTACACAGAAATGTCTCCAACCATAAAACGGAATTGCAATGTCAAGACAAGATGAAGTCTCTTTCCTCTGCTTCACATCCTCCAATTATCTCCGACACAAAATTATCTTTGAATTCATGGCGTGCTCTGACAAAACATTCTAAACAAGATGTAGATGATTGATGAGCACAATCTCAAGACGATCTCCATCAGGCCATGTGCAAAATTTGATTGGTTAGCGATCTGTCCCAACCAGCAAAAAAAAAAAAAACATCGTTCAGTTATTTGTATTTTGATTTGATGTTAATTTCAAGAACAACTTTTGAAAAAAGTTTTGAAAAAAAAAGCATTTGAGAGTAATCTTATGATTCAATATCAATATATAATGTCATTGTTTTGATATTCAATCAATTGATTACATTTTTTTTATTTCATGTGTAAAAAAAACCAAAACTTGATAAAAAATATGAGGGTGAAGGACCCTTACCATTTTTTATTTTTTACTTGGCCGAATGGAGCATGCTGGCTCTCTTCAGAAGATGATGCGCTCAGAATTCAAACATAGCAATTGATATATTTTCATCGTGTCTGCACTTGTAAGCATAGAGAAAGGACCACGCTGTAAGGGACCATTTACAACTATTGCCCAATAAAAAATGCAAGACAGTCTGACATGACATTCTGAAAAATTCTCCTTTTTTGAGTTTCTTGTATCAGTTCAAGGCAGTTTTGGATGCAAATCACTGACTTAAATATATGCAAGATCCTTTTTTAAAGTTCATTCATGGACGTGAATTTGTTGTTAAATGAAGAAGTTTGCGCTCAAATACTAGCCTTGGTTTAAGCCTGCTGTGTATGAAAAAACAGAAACCTCAATCAGAGCCAAAAGTTAAAAAACTCTGACTGTGAAGATGATGTTTCTCCATGCTTTAATACACAGAGCTTGCTATTTTTTTATACACAAGGCAAACCACACTTGACTCTGCAGGACATCCCACATGCAGTGCAGACAAATCAATGCCTCAAAACACTTTTCATCCAAAGTTTCAAAACGCTTTTGTTACAGTTCCAACACCATCTTGATTTCCACTGAAATCACTTGTGGTTTTGGGAGAGGGCAAGAGTGTTGAGACCTATACGCTTCATCACCCACCACAGAAATTGCCACAATAAAGCTGCTGCTTGACCCCACTGACCCCCATAGGGTAGCTGGTGATTCACACCAGCGTATTCAATACAAGGCTGGAGTTATGCCACATTGTATGTAGACTGAAGGATATTACTTTAGAGTCAATGGCGTTTGGCTGCCATAATACTCTGGAGGTTGAAACGGAGCTATTGTTCAAGATGGAAATGGTGGATGTGGGGATAGAAATGGCCAGGGGAAACAAGACGCCTCTTGGGAGGGTTGTTCGGAATGTGGGAAACCGCCAGTTATGGGAATTCTCAATTTTGTTAAAATCTTGTTCTCAAAGGATAAAAAAATTGCATTGACTTTTTTGGGGGGGATTAATTTACTGAATTGTTTGGGTAAATCTGAAAATATATTTGACTTGAAGACTTATCTGCTAGTGATAAAGAAACTGAAGAAAATCCTGGACTTAAAATGGTCATTTACTTAAATTTAGAAAAATTGTACTGTAATATCAAACACATTTAAATATTTTCCAACTAATAATACACATTGTGCATGCAAACAGAAACTTAAACTTTTGATAAAATAAAATAGGACTTAAAAAGCCTACATAAAAAATACTCTCTATCTATCTACTGGCATCTCAAAGCACTCTTTATTTTGATGACTATGATGAGACCCATTTATATGATAGCATTTAATTGATAGTCGTGTCGTGGCTGAGCAGTCAAGCACACCGGACCCAAGCTCTTAGTGTTTCTGATCAGCAGAGATTGGGTTTGAGTCCTGGTCTTGACACTTATGTCCTTAAGCCAGACACTTTTTGCTTCGTCCTTCAGATGTGACGTAAAGCCGTAGGTCTCGTGTGTTGTGTAATGCGCATAAAAGAACTCAGTACTCTATCATTAAGAGAAGGGTTTAGCCCTGGTGTTTCTGGCATGGTTGGCAATTCCATGCGCAAGACCGACCCTACCCTTGTGAACCCTGATAAGGGGTGTTGAATGCAGTACCAATACAAGACAAGACAAGACAAGACAAGACGCTGTAAAGGTACATAAAAAAAAAGATGATGCGGCGATCTGCAGCCAACTGTAGAACACTTTACAAAAATTAATTTTATCATATTAAACCATATAAAACCAGTCCAAAAGAATGGAACTACACGTACAAGAATACAAGATCAAACAATTTTACAAATCAGCTAGGTCCTATTTCATTTGTGTTCACAAGATTGGTTTAAAGAATTTACGTTTAAATGTGAAACCGGATAGCCCTGTGAATTATTGCCAACTACCCTCCACTCGGTACTCCAGAATATTGGCACTGTTCTGTATGAATTCATGGAATCATGGGACTAAAAATGGGACGAAATGAAATGTAATCACATTTTCTGTAGGTTTGCTAAAACCTTAATGAACTTAAAAAATAGTAATAATTGCAAAATAAAATACTTTTGTTTTTAATCGCTAATTATTTTTTTTATTAAATCAAATAGGCTAATGTAATATTAGTAATTAGCAGATTTGTCTAGTTATTTGTTATGGTTACAAATAAATGTAATTTGAACACCAGAAGAGATGCCCAGCCTGACTGCCACTTTTTCACGAACTGTCAACAAATTATTATAATTAGCCTATGATAAGAATTGTAGGATGCATAAAAACAATGCTTTTGATTTTGATGATAAGTAACGAGTGAAAAAAAGTGGCAGTTGCAACCTTTTTTTTAAACTTTGACTTGGATGGTCGTGCTAGCTCGTACGACCATCTAACTTCCTAGTTGCGATAATCGTAACCCTCCATCCGGTCGGGAGGATGGAGGGTTACGATTATCGCAACTACTAACTTTCAAGTTCCAAGTCAAAATTTCAACAACAAAAAAGGAGTACAGCGCCCCAGTTACTGCTACATACTGCTTTATAAAATTAATAGTACTGCCTGGGTCTACCCTAGCATCCATTTTCAACAAAATCACAGCAAAATCTGACAAACTACAATCCAGTTTTCACGTTTTCAACCCTTAGAACTGTTCAAACTTCCTGTTCCTAGCTGGATATATTCTTCAACCCTTCTAGATTGGTAAGGATCAAAGTTTACTTAAATTCCATGGATATAAAGTGACAGCCGAATACGGCATTTTAGTCCCAGTTATTTTCAAATCATCACGTTTTAAAATGACATGATAAACGAATGGGGCAATCAAATCACCGGTTGGGTTGCTTACCCTCACTCTCGCACCATCTCTCCGACTCAAGGGTGGCCTACAATACGTACCGATTAGCCCGCCGAGAAGAAAGCAGGCGATCTGCACCAGCAAGAGACACATGCAGAAACCGAAGAGCTTTTTCGTGCTCAAATTCTCCAAAACAGCTCCTGCCATTGTCCACCAGAATTATACACACTATATTTAGAAGGTCAGTTAACAAAATACCTTCAAACAAATGGGAAACTATTCCACTGACAGTAAATATGACACTTTCTTCAGACGTCGCTGCGGCTGTCACTTTGTCACGTCTGCAAATTCTTCAAGGCCGGAAGTTCCAATAAGTGCCGGGGAGTTTGAGAAAACGAGACAAAAACTTTTGCGAGAAGTCTACAAAGTTGCGCCCTCTATAGTTTAAAACAGTGACAACATTATTCTTCTTCACCAACAAAATGGGTTTTTTGTGAGTGAAATTTACAATTTAAAAAGAAAACTGTCTGTATTTTCGTTTTGAATGTCAATTTATGTTAGCGCTTCTAACAGTACAAAGAAATCAGATGTACAAAAATGAGCAAATATTTAATGCTGAAAGTAAATATTGGGCCCACAGAGGAAGATGTATTTGCTGATAAGGAATGCAATATGCACTTCAAAAAAGTAATTGATAACAAGTGTAAACATGATGTTTCACATTGCATCGTGTCAATATTAGCAAAGGAAGGAAACGGCGCATGACTAACAGATTATCTCGGACACTGAATAAGTCTGGATTTTACCTCGCTTTAAAGTAGCAAACGGAACGGTGGCCAAGTGTGGACTGGTGGCATGTCTAGCCTTTTCCCTTTATTATTGTTTTCACCGAGCAAAGGTGGCGAAGTGTGGACTGGTGGCATGTCTAGCCTTTTCCTTTAAAACCATGCACCCCCCCCCCCACCATATATTTTTTTCATCGAACAATAAGATGACAGACACATTAGGGGACAAATAGTAAAGTCTTGATTCGACCAAATTCATGAAGTTCTTGGTTTTGTTTCACAATTTTGTCTAAATAGTAGCTTTTACTTTGTCATGACACAAAACAGAGCAAATGCAGCAAAATGTGAATCTTATTTTAACCTTTCAAAAGTGGGCCAGGGAATTGAAACTGACAATAAAGTAACAAAATTAACAAAATTACAATAATGACAGTAATTTATGTTCATGAAATGGTTATTTATTTAATTAAACCTGTTAACAAAGTTATGTAATGATTTGCACATCTTATTTACACATAGGATAAACTCTATTTTAAAAGAAAATAATTTTTTCTATTTAAGCAATGAATACCTCAATTCAAAGAAAAAATCATGGAAATATTATTTCAACAGCCCAGTGCTACAAGGTCCTTATTTGCAATTTCATATTTTTAATCATCAAAAAAGCCTTACATTGGAAATTTCTGTAAATCAGGAAAAAATTATAACACCGATGATAAATGTTTTCCAAACAAAATTCGTGTTTATCTTTGCCAAACAATTCCCAAGTGGAAGATATCACAAGCAAACTCAATTTACCATGGGCTTGAAAATATCCCAAACACTTTGTATATGAAATTCATAAAAAACTGTAGCCTATGCTAGAGCACTGAGACGACAATTTATTCTTTGCATGAGTGAAATTCTGGAAAGTATGACAAGTGACTTGGAACATTAGTCTTCATGTATTTGCAATAAAACATTTTTGTTGATGTATCAGTAGGTTTAAAAAATCAGTAAAAAATACAATTTGAAATTAAAACAGTGGTGCCTTGAGAAGAAAAGCACTTCAAGCTACCACCTTTTAAAAAAATGATTGAGGCTTGATTAGTATCATAAACAATAATACAATCCTTATGTACCTCCAAAATGCAGGTATGGACCAGACAAAAACTTTCAAATGTAGACAAGGTTTTTTTTAGATATTTTTGTTTTACCTACACACTGATTTGTGTAAAGCATTGTACATTCAGTATCCCCCCAGTCCCAAGTGGGATTGGAACCAACAACCTTTGTCATTCCAGAGCAAATGTCTTAATCACAATGATTTAATAGATGTTAAATTTGCATCGGGGATAAAGAATATTATTTGTGTTCATTGGTACAACGATGTGTGTTAAGCACGCTATACCCCCCCCCCCCCAATCCCCCCAGCCTGTGAAAAAAACAAGCATATTACTCAGGGGGGATTTGAACCTATGACCTTTGCCATTCTGGAGCAGATGTTTTACCACTAGACCACCAAGCTTGCCTGGTAGCTTGAGGCAATCTTTTTAACTGGAGCATCTTCATTTGGGGTACTTTGGACCTCAAAAGAGATTAAAGACGTTCTGAGAACTTTGGTTCTAAGAGCTTTGGTTCTGTTTTTGTTGTTTCTTAGCTTCCTGTTCCTTCAGGAACTTCATCCTGAACCCATGCTTCTTAGGATTGATGCCATACGCCTTGAGTCTGGCATCAGATACAGTTGGCCCTTGCTCTTTTTTCTTTGCTGTCCTCCTGTTGTGATTTTTATTACGAGTCCTATTAGTCTTATGGATACCATCAGCCGCTGATTTGGAAGATTGTAGGTTGGAATTCCCATTTGCCGATTTGGGATTCTTGTTTGATAGGGCAGATACTTTTGAATCTGGTTCTGACCTTCGGATACTTTTCTCGGAGTTAACTTTCGACTGTGTTTGAATTCCCACTCCACCTTTACTCAAATGTTTCTTAAGATTCTTCTTTATTTGAGAGAAGTTTATGTCAAGACCTTTTCTTTTATTTTGCGGGGACGATTTCAGCTGAATATTTGTGGCTAGTGAATCATGTTGTGCCTGCTCATTTTGCTCAATGCTTGTTTTTTCATCGTTTGCATTCTCATTGCCTTTAGGTTTTTTCTTACGTCTTCTTGTCTTTTTGCCATCTTGTGAATCCGTCTTGACAGTTGGATTTGCATCTGATTCAGGTACATTGTCCTCAGTCCTTTCACCCGATGGTGATACTGAACTCGGAGTGGATTTTACTCTTTTCAGGTCTTGCTTCATTTCACCATTTTCTGCTTTCCATTTTGTCTTCTTACCAACCGTCCTATTTGTATTGTCATTAGTTTTGATGGCAGTAGTGGGACTTTGTTTCTTTTGCTCAGCGTCAATGTTCTCCTTTCTCTTAGTCTGAAAGGTGGGATTGGCAGATGCATTTTGCTTGCTGATAGATGGCATAGACTCTTCAACAGATACTTCAAGTGTTTTAGAGGCTGAGGTATCAACACTTGTCCCTTTAGGGTGGTCTTCACAATGACTCCTCCTTCGCTTTCTCTTCCTTCTCTTTCCAGTTTGTGGCGTTTCAGAAGTCCTCGTCTCGCTGCCGGGTGAGATAACAACATCAGCAAGGTTATCAGCCTCATCTGGAAGCTTGATTGATGCACTGAAACCCCCATCTTTGTCTTTACTGTTTTCCTTTGTGGTACCTTTTGACTGTAATTCCTTTGGTTCTGCTTGAGTCACTTGGGATCTGGCAGCTTTGGTGTTTTGACTTGCTACAATGTCAGGGGTTTTTGGGGCAGGATTTTTCTTTGGCTTAATCTTCAATGTAGGAGTTACAAGACCATCTTCCTTCACCATATCACTTGAAATCACTGTCTCTTTACTCTCCAGCTTGGGTTGCTCCTTCCAAGACCTGGCAGCTGACGATGGTTCATGTAAAAGTTTCTTCTGTGAGTTCTGTTTCTTTTTCATTTCAGAGCGGGATGACTGGCCGTCACGTTTTTTAGCCTTCTGCTTCTTCCCCGGGACCTCGTCTCCGCTACTGTCACTGTCATTTCTGAAGAACAGAAAAGTTAAGCTCAGTATTTCTGATAGTAATAATAATACTATTGAACATTTACAAAGTACACAAATCAACCCAAAGTGCTCACAGTGCTGATACATACAAGAAAATAAGATAACTACAATATAAAATACACGGATACAGCACAAAAACAACATTATGTACAAAATGCTCAATTAAAAAGATGATTCTTAGGTTTTTCTTAAATAGGAGATTTTTGTAGACACTAGGTGGCAGCAGACTTACCAGGTAAATCTACTGTTCTTGGATATGTGTGCATGTTCAGAACTACATAAGCAATGGGAAGTTACCTGCTAAGTCTGCTGCCACCTAGTGTTCCGAGGTCTCCCATTGGATAAACGAAATATGATTTGACATATGATGGCAATTTACTCCTCAGACTGGGTGCGGCAATGAGTAAAAGACCAAACACCTTGTAAATGATTAGATTTAGGCTCAATGAGGAGGTTCCAGTTGTCAGAATGAAGTTTAGGAGGAGGATTGTATAGTTTAAGTAAATTATTGATATATGCAGAGGCACTATTCATGAGAGATTTCAACACAAAGAGCAATACTTTGTTCTCAATCCTGCTACTTACTGGTAACACGTGCAACTCTTGTAAAATAATTTTTGACAAGGTAATACCCCAAGTAGCAGAGTTTTTAATGTGATGAACATGCTCAATTTGTGTACATTGAAGAATGACTATAAAATCTTATGGGCAACTTACTGGTCCTCCTGCAGGCTGAGAAAGACTCGTTGTTTCTTTGCCGCATTGGTTGCCTTCTTGGCAAATAACCTAACATCCTTCAGTTCCTCTTCCTCCGTTCTAATAAAAAAATATATATATATAATATTTTTCAGCTTTATTAATTTCAAAATCATGAGTACTGGCTTGGGCTGATATTTCATTTTCATCCTGATATTATCAAGATTTCTATATTATCTTGGTATTGCCCAAGCTCAACTCAGGGATGAGATGTGATGAATGTGGAACTTCATCAAAAAATGCTTTACAAGCCTGGATGCCCCCTTGTTGTAGACCAAGAACCTCTCAATTCAGGAGGTTCACACACTCTGTGCATCATCAGAAATACAAAACTACAGGTTTGGAAACAATGTGGACGATTTCTTTCTCCCTTTGGTGACTGCTTTACTTCTTTCAAGAAAATATGACGGCTCAAGGAGTTTTTGAGAAAATCCTGAAATCAGGAAAAAACCTGACTTTGAGTCGAGTCAAAAAAGCATCCTTGCGTCCGACAAAAAGAATCAAGTGTTATTGCAGATCAATAACCATACCTGTACTGGCAAGTTTTCTTCAGTGAGGCCCACTGATTAAGTTCTCGTTCTTTCGCTGATAAGACCTCCTCAGTGGAGAGACCAAAATCGTTCGGGACAACCTTCCGATACTTGAAGCGGCATGGCAGGTCATCAATCATGTCTTCATAGTCCAATCTGTAGAACTCTTCTATATACTCTTCAAAAGTTTTATCATCTGCATCAAAAAGATACCAAATTTAAATGTAATAATAATAATAACTAGATTTATATAGAGCCAAATTACTCAAGGCGCTTTACGAGGAAAAGACAACAAAAATGGTTTGTAAAAGAGCTGTTAGTGTTTTTAAGAAGTTTCAAAAGACGAAGTTATTGTTTATGTTTCACTCATACATTGATGTGTGTTCAGTTCTGTACATTCAGTACTTTCTCCCCCCCCCCCCCCAACCGAGTCCTTAAAAAAATCCACAGGCATATTACCCCGAGTGATATGCCCATGGATTTTCTTTTTTCACAGGACTCGGGAAAGCACTGAGCATTCAGTACTTAACACACAATGGTGTATGGTGTATGGGTAAAACACAAATAATATTCTTTATTCCCATTATTAATGCATAATTCCCTTTATTAATGCATTTCAGACATTTGCACCTTGTCTTTGGAATGATACCCCCCCCCAATCTGTCCGCCATCTGCCATCACTAGATGCTTTTAAGAGAGCCATAAAAACCCTCCTGTTTGACTAAGAGCATTAACTTATCTGTTATGTATATTGTACTACTCTGTAAAGCGCTCTGAAACCATTTCCATGTGTATAGAGCGCTATATAAGTACCTGTGTTGTATTGTATTGTATTGTATTCCCAATGCAAATTTAATTAAAAGACTTAAGGTTTTCACATACTTGGATCAAAGACCGGTTTCTTGATTTTTAATGCCTCGGCAAACTTGGACAACTTCTTTTTCTTCTTCTTCTTGGAAGAACTTTCAATGAGTTCTTGTTGTAGAGCTGCTTTTCTGTCTTTGTTGGCTTGCTTGGAGAGCGAGGGATCGTAGTCTGCATCCATCTACAGATAACAATGTAGATAATTCATCTCATTACAGAGTGACAATGTGATGAAACTACCACACGGTTCACGGCAAGCTTTTCCATAGCCACCTCCAGATCAGCAAAGACTGGTATCCTTATGCCGCACGTTTCATTGAGAATGATGTATGGGTGTTTGTTGTCTTGTAACTAAGAAAAAGCTTGCCCCTAACCATGTGACATAGCAATACCAGATGTACTCAAATTAAGCATTCACTTGTGACTGAACGAGGCATTGTACGGCCATATCCAAATTGGTAGCTATGGCTACAGCTACAGCTGTTGTTAAGGGTGTTGCTATGGATGTCCTACACTTATCCCTACACTACTCCTAACACATGATGACGTAGTGATCCATCCATACCCAATTCCGACATGGCCTACCAGGCATCGTTCAAATCCAACTCGTAAATGGCTTATTCACTCACATTAAAATCTGGATCTTCATAGTCGAGGTCCTCTCCATTTTCATCGTAATATTCTTCGTCTCCGTAATCGTCACCATTCCAATTGTCCCAGTTTTCTGCAATCCAAAAGGCAAAAGAAAAATAAACAAAACATTTCATGTTTTACATTGATAACACAGTCATTTGGAAGTGGTAGGGTAAATGTACAATTATTCTTAATAACAACTGAGAGACTTTACAGTTATATGCCAAACCTTGTTCAAAGGGCAGATTTGTTTACTTTGAACACTCATTAATGTCTGCGACTCCGTGCTGGAACTTCCACGCATCTTCCAGACCCAAGGGTCAAGTTGGAGCAACCAGGTCACAGAAGGCAACAAGTGTTCCAAATAAACAAATCTGCACCTTGGGCAATATGGCGCATATTACCGTGAAAGAGTTTATTAATCCCCAACTGAATCTAAATCAAATTAAAATTTGTAACTTTTTCTAACAGGTAAATTTTTCTACCAAGTTTTGAAAAATACAGAAATTAAGGCCATGTCTGTACTGGTGGCTAAGGCGTGTCGTGGCCGAGCGGATAAGAACACCGGACTCAAGCTCTGGTGTTTCTGATCAGCAGAGTGTGGGTTCGAGTCCCGGTCGTGACACTTGTGTCCTTAAGCAAGACACTTAACCATTATTGCTTCATCCTTCGGATGGGACGTAAAGCCGTTGGTCCCGTGTGTTGTGTAATGCACGTAAAAGAACCCAGTGACACTTATCGCTAAGAGAAGGGGTTCGCCCCGGTGTTCCTGGTTTGATCGGCTGCAGATTGCGCCACAGCACCTTGTAAACCATTACATGGTGCTATGTAAAGGAACAGGTCTCATACTTCAAAAACGTAACTCATCATACCTCGCAGGAAAAAAATACTGAGGGCTCTGAGACGCCCATAGGGTGTGATAAAGCGCTATATAAAAACTGCGTATTATTATTATTAAGGCTAGGGCTACGGCTGGATCGCTGCGTCATCATGCGTTAAAGTACAGGACATCCATAGCAACACCCTTAGCAACTACCCTGCCGTAGCCACCAATTCAGATACGGCCTTATTGTCTTTTATAACTCACCTTCCTCCCAATCCTCATGTTCAAACTCTGGTTTTGTTTCTTCCCCTTCTTGTAAGTCATACTGCTCATCAAACAGTTTCTGCAAGGAAATTTTTTTTATTATAAATTGTTCAAACACAAAAATTACCAATCGATTAAAAAAATTATAATCTCTTATCAATCGATTTCGGGCACAAGCCTCACTATGACATTCATGTATCTATAAACAATGCGCCCTCTAACTTCACATTGAAGCGAAAACATTATGTTTCTGCCTGCCGGTGTGCACATGCCTTGTGTTTTGCATAAATTTGGATGAGGAGTGACACCAAAGGTCAGATCACCTTTGAATTATGTGACCTTTGACATCAACCCATACCACAGATTTCAATGGAGGGCGGTTTAGATGTAATCAACGGGCATAAAGACAACTTTGTAAATACTTTTTACGTCCGCGTCAGTCGTGAAATGAGGTGCATGCTGGTCTACTTAGTGACAAAATGCCCCTCATTCCACGGCTAATGCACGTGTAAAAAGTTTTTGCGAAATCTTCTATGGTCTATGTATTATCAAGACATACACTGACATCTGCATTAAAACCAAGATGGCAACCATGTACTTACCTGCATAGCCTTGTCATGTTCTTCAGGGTTGAAGTCTCCTTCCAAATCGATGTCTTCAAACCCAACGCTGTCATTTCCAGTCACCTGACGCAACTTCTCCAGCTTCTCAATTATCTCCTGTTTCTTAAGATTCTTCAGTTGTTTTAGTTCCTCTTTCTTGTGTTCTTTCTCCTGTGAGGTGGTAGGGATAGAGGATTAGAGAGGATTAGGGATTAAGGAGCAGATCAGGGATTAAGGGTCCTCAATCTACTCCACAACAGTACATAAATAACAGGACAAGTTCTTATCTGAACATTTATACAGCAAAGTACACATTACATCACCTCTTCAATTGATTCCATTCGTTGATTGGCCGAGAGTGTGTCACTTGGTGTTGTGTATTATTACTATCGTAAACTTGCACCAGTTCATTGCCATATAAATGTAGGGTTTTTTTTTGACGGGAAAAGCACATTTCTAGAAAGAATCTGTAAAGGAAATGAGGACCTACCTGATCCTTGCGTTCCTTCCTCTCTTGTCGTTTAACCGCTCTTTTGTTATCTTTGGTCCTCACTGAATCTGCCACGGTGCGGGGGTAGCGTTTGATCTGAGTATCAAAACAAAATGTCAATAACTGCATTTCCAGAAACTGCTCCATTAATCGGAAAATGAAAGGAAATAAAATAAAAATTATGATTTGTGTTTTTTATGCCCACTTTTCTGTCCACGTCTGTAATTATCCAAGAATCATTTCAAACGATGCCAATAACTCTTTTAAATTTTTAATTTTTAAATTTTTTTAAATAAATTTTTTGCAAATTCCGAAACAAACTTCATTGGACACGGTTTTCGTTCCGATTTCAACCACAGGTACCACACTGTTTTTCAACCTCAGCCACACGCCTTAGGTTAGTCTAGGTGCAAGACGTTCTCAATACCAGAGGGTGTTCAAACACTGCATTAAACTCGTTTGTAAGAAGTGATTCGGTGGCGACAAGTCAGGGGTGCATTTTGGTGACCCTGACCACAAACATGTTTGCCTCATTGCTATGGCACATAGGGAACAAGACAAAGATTATCTAGCCATGATAAAGTCTATTCGCAGCCAACCATGCCTGAAAAATACAAGGGCAACGCCTTCTCTTTTCAATGAATGCACTGGGTTCTTTTACATGCATTACACAACATATGGAACCTACTTCTTAATAAGGCTTAACGTCTCATCAAAGGATGAGTCAATTATGGTCAATTATGGTCAAGCATCTTGCTCAAGTACACAAGTACCATGACCAGAACCTGAACCCCAACTCTGCTATCACCAGAGCTTGAGGCCCAGTACACTAGACCGCTCGGCCACAACACTCTTTGAGATCAACTTCAAGCTCATTGTATCTTATTTCTCTGCGGGATGGGTTGAATAAATTATACTTACAAACTCTGCATCGGGTTCCTCATAGCGGAAGTTATATTTCCTCTCAAACTCATCCTGGGCCTCTAGAAGACGCTCCTCCTCTGAGAAATCTGCCTCATCCAGCTCAATAGCAGGCTTTATCCTTTGAACAGAGTAATTTTATGTCAAAACAGAAATAAAACACTTAGCATATAAAAATTACTGGTTAATGATCTTTGAGATTTAAGACTTGCAAAAATATTGAGTTATTTACAAATGGAAATCTGACAGCTTTACACATCAAGAAAGTTTATAAAAATAAAATCAGACTTAAAAACAACTCACTCATCAAACTCTTGATCTTTGTAACCTTTGTTTAGAATGAAGTCCCTCAGGAATTTCTCCCCTTCTTCCAAAGATGGATCAGTCCAATATTTTCTTAAAGCATCCTGGACACAAAATGCAAATATTGAAATTATTAATTCGTAAAACTCTAACCCTCCTAGTTACTCCAAAATCCTATTCTGGAGTTGTCTAATTGCGGAGGATCTAGGGCTGCAGGCCCAAATAACAATTGCTTATCACAGGCAGAATAATAATAGTTATAAATTGGGAGGCTAATCATCCTGACTTGCATTTTGCATTGCGAAGGGCACAGCTACAACATGGTCGAGACGCAGGCATGTACTAAAGGTGCCTTTTAGCAGCCAACCACATCGACCCATACATGACCAAGGAGCACAGCCAGAGATCGAAGGTGTTTGTCCGGATGGCGGAAAACCAGAAGGCCAGGAGAAAAACCCTCATCCATGGCACAGGAGATAAACAATGCACAACTCCACTCGCATATGGCCCTAGTCTGGAATCGAACCAGGGCCACAGTGGTGAGATTCAAGTGCACTAGCCACCCATGCCACCCCAAAATACCAATCGTATCCAAGTCCAAACATTTGGGTGTTGAGTGACCATAGAGTGAAGGATATTGGAGAATTCAGGAGGCATAGACACTAGGAAGTTTGGGTTTTAATTGGTATACAGGAATGCAGCCCAACTGCCCTATTCAAGGTGGTGGGATTGGAATGCCATACCATTTCAGCAGCATCTTGAGCCATTTCCTCGTCTTCCACTTGTTCTTTTTTCCCCTTCATCCACTGGATATATTCCTCCTCTTCCGCTTTCTTAAAAAAAAAAAAAAAAGAAAAAAAAAAGAAGCAAGATGAATAATGTGGAAAATGTAAACAAGGGATAAAATACACACACTGTCACAGATGTTTGTTGACCCGGTAAATCAAGGACGTCTCTTTATTCTCCCATTTTTGGATTTAGTTTTCTTTTAGCAACCTCTCCATTGTTAGCAAGGATGCCTTGCCGTGTCAACAAACTCTAATCCCATTTGTCCTCAGGTTTCAACGGGAAGACACGTTTAAATGCACAGAAATTTCTTCCAAGTTGCTTTATAACCTTTCCCTCCTCTGCAACAGAAACATACTGAAGTGGGATTTTAATACACTGGTTTTATCAAGTACCTTTTCTTTTGGTGTTTTCTCTTTCTTTTTTAAGAGGGTGTCATCTTCGCTGTCATCTTCACCACTGCTTAGTAATGCCTTCTGAAAACTGTAACAAGAAAATTCTACTCGTTTGAAAAGTCACTTTCACCACAAACAGGAAAGAAGATTGTTAAAGTATCAAATATCAAGGCAGAAGTTTCCCAGACTCACAGGAATCTAACTCAACCTATGTCATGTTGTGTTACCCAGTGTAACCCATCAACAACTATACGTAAAAACATGACTCAACCTAGTGCCACCCAGTGCAACCCATTACCAACTAACATGGTAACCCAGCGTAACCCAGTGCAACAAATCAACCACTATGCATAACCACGTTCAACCCAGTGCCAGCTAGTGTTACCCAGTGTAACCCATCGACTATACGTAAAAAGAAAACTCAACCTAGTGCCACCCAGTGCAAACCATTAACCACTAACATGGCAACCCAGTGCAACAAATCAACCACTATGCATAACCCATCTCAACCCAAAGCCTTCTAGTGTTACCTAGTGTAGCCCAATCAACCAGCCCAATCAACAAGCAAGCTCAACCCAGCATTACCCAGTGCAACCCATGATTATCCACTATACCTCTTCTTGATCATTTCTTGCTCCTGAACATATGTTGGAGACGCTGATCTCTCATACCACTCATCTCTTCCATCTTCTCCATCGTCTTCCTCATCACTGTAGTGTCCTCCTTTCTCAGTGATGATTTTCCTCTCATAGTCCTTCAGATACACCGGTTTATCCTCTTTCACCTTCTTTACTTTTTGTTTCTTTTTCTTCTTGGTGGGTGTGGCATCTTCATCGGATTCGTCTGATGATTCCTCCGATGATTCTACATTAAAGAAGAAGATTGAATGAATAAAATATTACAGAGATAGTTTCTGGTATTATTTATAAATCTTAAGGTTGTTAAAGGACACAAGGAAACTTGTGGAACATGGAATAAGGGGGCCACAGTTCTGGGGCGTTAGATTTACGTAGCCACAGTTTTAATACCAGGTCTCGAAATACCCACTGGACCACTGGCCTTAGTCTGGCAATCTTAGCACTGGGCCAGTAACCTAACAACTAAACAAGTCTGGCAGTCTAGCATTTTCGCAATCATCTTTTTAACTGACAAATTATTACCTTTGCTTCTCATATATCCAAACCAAACTTGAGTTGTAAAAGACTAAGAAATTGTTGATGGTCCTGTAAAATTGTTTCGGGTCCAGGGTAAATGTTGCGCAACAGGACCAGTGTGTCATAGGTCTAGAGCATCAAACTCAAGTTCGTATGGCCGAGTCATCAGTGTGTGGGTTCGAATCCTGGTTGTGACACTTGTGTCCTTGGGCAAGACACTAAACTATAATTGCTTCTCATCACCCAGGAGTAAATGGGTACCTGCGAGGGTGGAGATTGTTGATGTGAGTGATAAGCAACCAGTGCGCCCATTTGGTTGCTGGTGCTGCATACTCCAAAGGAGTTGAGATGGTTTCAGGCCCAGAGAACAGGGGTATTAATAGTGTAAGGCGCTTTGATATAATGTTTAAAAAGCAACTAATAAATGCCTTATATTATTTTTGAGATATTCTTGAAATGAGAGTTCTGAATACAATAGCTTGTGAATTATAAAGTAGAAAAGTGCTCATTATATAAAAACAAGGAGTGTATTTTCTTTGTGATTAAATCTTAGAGCAGTCTCATCAAACCTTTCTGATAGAATGTAGATTCCTTGTTGTATATTCTTGGATCTTTGCTCTTTACGTATGAAAGCGTCTTCAAGAAATCTTTCTTGATCTGTGAGGTGAGACCCTGTGGATGATACAAATTGATAATCAATTAATATTGGATGTGTTTTAACCCTGAACACACCCTAGGGTGACTGATTTACTAGGATCCTTCCTCACTCTAACACAATCAAACACCATATGGTGACTCAAACCCGAACTGCTGGACTCTGACTATGGTGGTTGGTATGCCTGATCCCACGTTAAGCATGATCAGTTTACTGGTGCAGTCTTCAGTCCAATAGAATCAAACAAAACATGAAGGTGCAGGCCTGATAGCTTCATTCTGGAAAGGGCAAGGGCACCGAGGCATTTTCTTCTTGATAAAGGGCACCTCTATGAGGAAATTGTCAATCTGTACTGAAACATTCCAAGGACACCAAGGCAATGACTAGGGGCAACGGGGGCAATTGCCTCCGTCGCCTATGTGAAAAATCAGGTTTGTAGGTGGACTTTGATGGGTTGGGGTAGTTATGATTTAAGTTACTGGCATTAAGTCCACATTGTCTTAACTCTGACCCTCCCAAATACTCTTCAGGAATTTGTCTGATTGTAGAGGATTGAGAACTGTAGGCACAATAACAATTGCTAATGGGCCAGACATACCAATCTTTTTTAAGTCTAAACATGTTGGTGTTGAGTGACCATAGTGTGCAGGACATTGGGGGATGAGGTCACCTGCCGGCAAGTGGGCCTAGGGTGTAAGAACATTTAGGAACACCTCTCAGTCTCAGGGCCACACGTTAATTCCCTAACTTAAACAGTCAGTGTGTTTATTTCATATTACCTTCCAAACCATACCAGAATTCCAAACCCTTTCCAATCTTTTGAGAGTCAAACTTAATCATCAACTTATTGTTGTTGATTTATGAGGCTACCAGTGGCTGAGGTCACTGTGACTAATCTGAAAGGGTTTCGGAGAGAAGCACTGCCAGCGATAAGAGGGATGGAACTACCAATCTCTCTCAGGACAAATTGACAATACCACCATCTGATAAGCACCCTAACACTAACAGCACAAACACAGATCACACATGGAATAGACCGTTCCGGCCTGTCAATCAAACTGTGCTAATTGACCAATTGGATCACCCCTTTTGGTCATGTGCCCTTGGTAACCGTACACAAACTAAGGTGTGTGGGCAGGGCTTGTTGCCAAAGCCGGAACGGTCTATTGCAACCCACCCTCCCCAGGACAGCAGCAATGCTTTTAGGAGAGTACATTGAGGCAAGATGCAAGAATCCTGGTACAAATAACAAAAATGTAACAGAAATTGTGCATTTGAGAGGTAAACAGGTTACTAAGGTCAGAGGTCATAGAGGTCAAGACGGTCAAAAGGTCATAAAGGAGTTGGTGAATACCTCAGCATCATCATCTTCTTCCTCCGAAGAACTAGAAGAGTCATCTTCAGGATTCTCTCCATATCGATCCTTCACTTGAAATGGAAAATAGAAAAGAAGTAAATAACTTAAAAAACAAGTAGAAACGATAAAAATCCATTAATAATTATACACGACTGAAAATATATTTGTATTGTTTCAAAATGAATAACAATGAATCTTAAAAATAAAATATTCCTTTTATTGTCGAAATGTGACAAATACATTTGTACATGCCCAATATAAATTGCCGCTAAGTAATTGCCTTACAATCACATCCTGTGTTAAAAAAAAGGTTTCATTACCTTTAAAAAAATTTAATAAATAATAAATTAACCTCCAATCTGGTTACTGGTGGTACTTGTTGAGCCCATTAACATATAAAGTCCAAACCGTTTGCACACTTCATCACTGACACTGATCACTGGTTGTGTACACTTTGATACAATCAATGGTAAAGCGTGTGCAATTTCAACTGTCTGTTGACAAATTAAAGCAAACAATGACACTTAAGAGTACTTACACTTTTGAATCTCTTCCTTTCTTCGCCATTTATTGTAATTTTCAGCAAATTTTGTGTTGATGCGAAACTCCAAATCGTCCTCACTGCCCGACATGCTGGATTCTTAACTAGCCTGCCACCGGTATAAATTCCGATTCTACGCACAGCTGTCTAAGCTTTGAGTCAGATATCAGACATCTACTTTTTAGCTGGTAAACGGAATGTACATTGCAAAAAGCAACAGTTTACTGAGTACCATGAAACAAAATGGCCGCGCCCATGAGAAAGTTTCTGAATGTATCGCAAAAGGTTTACAACTAAAATTTCACATTAATCCTTAATGCGAATGGTAGATTAGCCCAAGTTCTCTCAAAACTTGTTGAAAGGTGAGATTTTTGAAAAGACATCATCGTTTTAGTGTGTAGAGTTTGCATTTTATTTCACTCCTAACTTCACGTATCCACAACACAGAATTCAGAAAGTCACTAACGTCGTTAGGCCTCCCTACGTCGTTAGTTTTGTATACCGAAAAGGTTATGCATGTATGGCGTTACAAACGTTGGGGTCGCACTAAAGTAAAAGCCAACAACACGTTCGAAATGCACTGAAAAATCCCCTTAGAAGATATGTAAACCCCTTAAATATGACTCATAAATATCCAGATAAACTAAACTTCAATCTGTTTAAAAATTGTGTTTTTAGCTTATAAAAAAAAACGATTCTTTATGTTAATATTATTAGACCCAGATGGCAGTAACTGCACTGGGGCGCTGTACCCGTATTCCTTTTTTAAAGATTGTGACTTTGTCGGTCGTACTAGCTAGTAGTACTAGCTAGTACGACCGACAAAGTCACAATCTTTAAAAAAGGAATACGGGTACAGCGCCCCAGTGCAGTTACTGCGTACAACTGTAGCCCCATATATTGTGCCAATATGCTTGACTACCTCCGCTTCCAATGTATAGGGCTAGTACGACCGATAAAGTCACAATCTCAATAAAAGGAGTACAGCGCCCCAGTTACTGGGTCTAATTAATGTTGTTAGGCCTACAAGTTAACTACAACTATACAAGTGTTTAATAAATCAATGCAATAAATAACAAAAACATTGTTTTTCTAAATTAAACCATTTACCTTTTCTAACTCTGAATCCAGATCTAGCAGGAGAAGCAGTTTCTGTACATCATGTACTTATCAGTATCACCTCGTCATCTTTTGCTGCTTTGCATTTTGGGGGAACTTTTGGGACTCTACGTCTTCTTAAAGGGATTCTTTCCTGTGAAGAAAGCTGTGGAGGGCTATGCAACATTTAATGGACTACCCAAGGAACCATCTGCTGAAACTTTGCTTCAGGAGGACGTGATGCTCAGTGAGATATCTGGATCTGGTAATTTTTCATCTCGCCTTCACACGCTCCTACCCCCTCTCCCCATCCCATTCGGAACAAATACCCACTAACTTTCACCGTTCAGTTTCACCTACACAGCAACTGTGTTACAGAGTGCAATGAATCGACCACTCCTAACCCAGCCCAACCCAGAATGCTGTTTGAATAACTATTTAAAGATAAATTTAAGAGTATCACTTCCAAATTTTCTTTGAAACAGCCACCTCACCGATCCGCCCCGTATTCGGCCGACTCATCGTTGTTCTTATAGACGCCTTGAGGGCAGATTTCATATACGGTAAGCGCAATCAGGAAGACATGCCCTACACCAGGGATCTCCTTGGTGGAGGATGGACAAGGAGTTTCTTAGCTCGAGCTCATCCTCCAACAGTCACAATGCCAAGAATTAAGGTGAGATGAATTAAATATGTTGTAGATCTTTGAGAAATGTGTCAGTGAGGACTTAAACAAGTTCTGAATAAAACCTTATGACCTTGATCAGAATGCACCTCATGCAACTTTTCAGCTGATTTCCTCGTTTTTGGTTTCTCAGCTGTGCCATTGAAAATCCCAGTACAAAGTCTAGCGGTACCTCAGTTTTTTACAACTGCAGTTGCATGCCTGTATACACAAACCAAATAATCTCAATATTTTTACTTGATGTAGGCGTTAACATCTGGAACCATTCCAGGGTTCATTGACATCGTTCTGAATCTTGATTCCTCGGCTCTCGCAGAAGATAACCTGATCTCACAGATGTATCGTCAAGACAAGACACTCTTCTTTTATGGGGACGACACATGGATTCGTCTCTTCCCAGGACATTTCACTGAAGCTGATGGAACAACATCTTTCTTTGTCACCGACTACACTGAAGTATGTAATAGTTGGGCATTCAGGGTGGCTCAGTCATTTCTTCCTTGCTGTTCATATCTGTGGTTCGAATCCCGGACCAGAGCCTTGCATGTGGATTGGTTTTCATCATCTTCTCTATACAGTATCTTTAGACACACAGGTCAAAGTGCTAGTTGCTGCTGAGGGTCCTTTGGTTTCACCACCAGAAAGATAATAGCTCACTGCTGAGAAACGTTTCCCTCTCTACCAGCAGTGGTGACACTTTTAGGGCAAACCATCCCCAACCCATCAAAATCAACAGCACATTTTGTTTGATTCAGTTGGACTGATGACCGCACTAGTAAATTTATCTCACATGGGATTAGTGTGGGTAAAATGGTGTTGGATTTTGTTGGAATGAGGAAGGATCCTAGTAAATCACTCAAGGGAGTTAAAGATAATCCAATCGAATCCCAGGTTTTGTATTCGCTCATCAAATTAGCATATCAACTGTGTGAAGAACTGTTGAAAAAAAAATTATTTCCTCAAAGATATTCAGATTATTTTATTACCATTGAAAAAATATAATACTGTAGATAATGAATCACTTTTTCTACTTCTCAGGTTGATAAAAATGTGACAAGGCATGTCCAGCCAGCTTTATCCAATCCTAACTGGGATACCTTGATCCTTCATTACCTTGGTCTGGATCACATCGGGCATCTCGGGGGCCCTACCAGCCCCCTAGTGTCCCCTAAACTATTGGAGATGGATGGTGTGATCCGAAACATACATCAAGCAATAATAGAACAGGTAAAGGATATTATTCATTAAACTTGTAACTCTTACAAAATTGTAAACCATCACTGATATTAACAATGATAATAAGTAAGTAGTGCACCAAGCTTTTTCAAATTTGGATTCAGTTTGGAAGGTATCCAATAATCCTGCTACCAACTCTAACGTGTCATTTTGTTGGTTGTCAGGATCAATCTTTGGCACTACCGAGCCTAATGGTACTATGTGGTGATCATGGTATGAGTGATGCAGGTAGTCATGGTGGTGCATCGTCGAGTGAAACTATTACACCCCTAGTCTTTATCAGCTCAGCTTTCAAGCAGGATCAAGGTTAGTTACCCCCCCCCCCCCCCCCCCCCCCCCCAACCACGGAATCCAATAACAGCTCCAATCACTCTCTTTGCTAAAAAATTAACAACCCGACTAGAAACATGGGGCAAGTTCGCGCAGAAACCATCGTCAACCAATGGTTGGTTTGTGTCTAACAGTTCGCATGCACTTTAATATTAAAGAGCGAATGACTCTAGTCGAACTAGCATGAGCCAAATTGTGTAATGTCAACATGGCGGCCTCCAGTAATATGTTTGCATTGTTATAAACATAGGCCTACTCACATCTTCTCCTCCGCCGATTCCGCCATTTAAAATTTTTTTTTTCGTGGTTCCCGTGCAGTTTGTCATAGTTAAGAATGAACAAATCCTGTGATAACCAGCAAAGCAACCATTGAGCGACCACCCTCAGTAGGCTGGTTCCAAATAGTTGACTAGCGTTGACTAACCATAGGTGACTAAACAGCGCTCGGGTGAAGTTAGTCAAACAATAGTTGACAATTGTCCTTGCGCGAACTTGCCCATGTTTGAGTTTTGGTCATTGTTAAGCATTTTCGCAAGTTGGATGTGCCGCGGTGACAATGCTGTTCCAACCAAAGACGGTTGCTGGCTCATTAAGGCTTGGTTTCAAGATGGCAGATTTTTCAAACTGACAAAAAGTGTCAGCTGAATTTATTTCAAAAGAACTTATCCTCATGCACACTATTCAACAATGTAAATACAATTTTAAAGACTAAGTTTCATGCTGTGAAAATAAAATAAAGGAAGGAATTTTTAGAACATTAATTTTCTAGAGTTGTACCCACGTCTTGAACTGTTTCTGGTTTACTGAACCATTTTGGCAAAGCTCTTTCGGGAAATTGTTTCTGTCAGTGATTTTCATGTCAGAAACTTGTTTCTCGTCAGGCTCGCCAAAACACGCCCCCTGCAGTCACATTTTTATTTACAAGGCTGTCTAAAGAGAATCCGTCTTTAAAAATCTTTCTAGAAGCCCCAGTGCCACACCCAGAAGAGGTCCAGCAGATTGACTTAGCCCCAACCCTGGCTATCCTCTTGGGACTACCCATCCCTCAGAACAGCTTGGGTCAGGCCATTCCTGTGATGTTAGAGGGCAGCCTCTCTAATCGGGAACACTTGAGGGCGCTACAGCTGAATAGCTACCAGCTGAGTCGTGTGTTGGAACAAAACGTAGATTCGTTTGAATCGGGTGAGTAGTTGCTACATGTCGCCATTGGTAACTTGTATCAATTCATCTGTGAGCTTTTATTGAATATGTTGCAATTACATGTATGAAATGGTCTTCAGGCAGTTTTTGGTTTCTTGGTTCCTAGATATGGCTTACTCAGCATATCAGCATGCTTTACGTCTGCATGCTACGTGGCTGTCACACACAGCCAATAGCTCAACCCACAATGCACAGAGTCTGTTTGACAAAGCAACTGGGCAGTACATGAAAGCCATGGGTTCTATGAGGAACAAGGTAGCTTCATCGCTATCGAGATATGACCTACACGCCATGGGATGTGGGGTGGTGCTGCTATGGCAGGTATGCAGCAACTTCAAAATCTATTTGGTTTGCGTAAACACCATGTGATCATATCTACTGTCCTGTGTAGAATCGTCCTTATAAGAACTTGTGCTGTTTATTTATTGCAACGGAGTAGATTGGGAAATGGGAGACTACCTAGCTTAAGAAAGAACTTGTCCTTTTGTCTGCTGCCACTCAGTAGATTAAAAAAAAACAGGAGACTACCTAGTTCTGGTATGAACTTGTTCTACTGCTTCTGTTTCTATACTACCTCAGAGTAGAAAGGGAAATAGGGGAACTTTTGCTTAGTGGATCGATCGGGGGACTTCTTTTGATTATCTTCACTGCCGCAGAGTGAGATATATTTGTCTCAACATTTCAACTAGCCTGCTCTAGTCATCTTCAGGAGACTGGACAGTGTTAGAGATGCTGGTCATTATATAGCCAGAGTTAGGATCAGGTGTTGAATGAACACTACTCTTATCAGAATAAATCTACACGGCAAAGTAGATATTATCACGTTGTGTTATCGCAAATCACATAACTTCAAAATCATTCAGATAACTTCAAAACCATTCCATGGGAGACTATACTTGTTTAAGTCTGCTGCCATCAAGCATCCTCAAAAGTCTCCCATTGTATATGAAAGGAATTCATAATATAAAAAAGCCTGTGCCATTTATAACTAATTTCTCATCATTATCTCACTTTTTCTTGAAGGTACTATTCCTGCTCTGCTACAGTGCTTCCTCACTTGGCACTCAGCCTTCGATCACCCCTGACCCCAAGCCTTCACTCTTACTTCTGATTGGCTGTTGCCTAGCAGCAGGAATAACCCAGATTGCACTATGTACAGCAGCCGGTGGGGAAACCAGTGAACTGCTCTGCATACCATCCATTTGGGCGAGAGTGCTGTCGTTACTGCTGACAGTGATAGGTGGATCTATGGTTGCTATTTTGGCATCAACTGGAGGAGGTTATAATTGGCTTCAAAAGGTTAATCAAAATGTAAGTTATTGATAACAAAACATTTCAAAATGAAGTCAGATGTTTCAGTACTTGAAACAAATTGATTTTGAGCAGAATAAAAAACTAATTGGATATCTGATATTGATTTTTTCTTTTCAGTTCTTTTTCTAAAAAATATGGGTTTTTTTTGTTTTGTTTTTTAGGGCTGGTCATACTTGAGTGATTTTTACATCCCGGTACTTCTTTCTTATCGTTTTTTTCTTATAGTTTCTAAACCTGTCATGGGCTGAGATGTTCCTGATACTCGGAACAGTGTCCCATACCCTGACGCTTGCTGCCAGCAGCTTCGTTGAGGAAGAGCATCAAACGTGGTACTTCCTTACTCTCACTCTCCAACTGGCTATCTTCATCTATGTAACAACCTCTGCTATTGGTCAATCCATGGACAAGATGGCAGCAAGGGTTGCTATGGCGATGGGAGCAGTTCTTGTTATTAGTCGGTTGCTGAGGGCCTGGAATCAGACTGGGATGAAGTGGGCCGATAGGCTGGATATAGGAGATTGGTTTGTAAGGTGACAACATTTAAATCAAAGCAACTTCACCAAAACTATTCCTCATTAGCAAACATGAGCATATAATAACATCTCAAATTGAATTGTGATATTATAACTGTTGTTGTTTTTAGACCAGAGAACAAGACAAGTCTTTCCGTCTTGACTATGACTTCTTTTATGATCATCTACATCACCCGCTGCTTCAAGAGACCAAACTACAGACTACTAGGAGCTCTAGTAGGTGCTTATCTCTATCGCTATGCAACAGGATCAGTGGACTTGCCAGTGTCACTGCCAACTTCTCAAAAGTAAGCATTCTTATAAGATCCGTGTACAACAATTACAGATTTAAACATTCAGCATTTTACAGATCATAAAGTTGGTCAAATTTAGTATTGGATTGTTGTCTAAAGCATTTAAAGTAAAATTAAAGTTGAATCAATACCAGCGATTCACATCACAGTGCACCTTCTACAGTTAACCCAGGAGAGGCCTTTATTTAAAAAAAAAAGCAGAGGCAAAAAAAAAACACATTTGCAGCTCAGGGCGGCACGGAGATTTTGAGACAATCATTGAAATGCTGACAGACAAAAACGTGAAAAACATTCACCTTTAAAAAAAAAACACCATTTCATGCTGTAAAAACAGCAGAGAAATACAACCTTGCTGCTATATATGCATGCAAACCACGAAGGAACACAAAAAAACAGCGGGCATAGCAGCACAACAACTAAAATTTGTCAACCTTTTTCCCACGATACGCTGCAAAATAGCCTCTCTTGTGCAAACTGTAGAGGGCGTACTGTATTGTGAATTGGGCATACTGTTATGAGTAAAGATATAACATTTCTGCACCTTGTCTCGTTTCGTTTTCAGAGGACTTCATGAAGCTTGGCTGGTGTACCTTTTGGTATTTGTTTCTTTGGCTAAAGTTCCTCTGAGTTACGGAAGGCAATTTTACATATCACAGAACCAGAGTAAAAACCAAGAAAATAACCTCAAAAACTCCCACAAAAGAAACGTGACAACTGCAGCTGTGTTTAGATTCGGACAAGTTTTTGAGGAACTTTACGACATTCACATTATGATGGTGGCACTGTTACTAAGACCTCACAATAGCGCTGTGGCAGCCATGTTAGTTGTGCTTCAGTATTGCATTGTGGGAGTAGTGTTGCCATGGCTACAGATGAGAGCATGGGCAGTGGCCCTGGTGCATATATGGATGGGACAAGCTTCTTTCTTTGCTCAGGTTTGTTGAATTTCTTTTCCATTAATGTACGATAAAATTTCATTTGAAAGCCAACATGTGGACAGAAGGTTTTTATAATATCTATTTGATGCAATCTTCATGTAGTAGAAACAAACCTGTGATAGTGTCTGAACTTTCACCCCCATAATATTTGACAGTAACCAAACCGGGGAAAAAAAGGTCTGATTGCTGTGTTTTTAAAAGGGCAAGGGCAACAAGGCAATTTCTTCTTGATAAAGGGCACACCTATGAGGAAATTGTAAATTACTATTGGAACATTTTAAGGGGCACCAAGGCAATGACCAGGGGCAACAGAGGCAATTGCCTCCATTGCCTTCGTGAAGTATCAGGCCAGGTGTAGATTTAACAAACCGCTAGGACTAGTCTTATCTCGAGTTTGGATGAGTAACTAGTCCTAACTTATAGGACAAGTCATAAGTTGGGACTAGTTTTGTGAAATCCACTGCTGGTAACATTAGCCTCAGAGATAAATCATTTTCTTCATGATCCCACATGTATACCTTCTTGAATCACACAGGGTAATTCCAATAGTATCGCAACAGTGGATATATCAGCTGGGTACGTTGGTATGAGTTCCTATGTACACTCTATAGCAGGATTGCTAACATGTATTTCAACCTATGCTGGTCCAATACTATGGATGCTTAGTCTCTTTGTGTACACAGCCCAACACCACTCACAAAGGTAAGCACAACTTTTATCACTTGCTTAAAATTATAACACCTTCTACACAACAGTATGTGAACAGAATAATTTGAGCCTTTGAAAAAAGACTCTGCTAGGGTCGAAACGTGAGGCCATTAACAATTTTTTTGCATATATATACAACAGGTCCTTTTGGTTGGTAAGAAGTTTGCAATAGATAATTTTATTTTTTCAAAATAATTTGTGTTAGTTTATTGGAGGGTTTCTACTCAACATTTCTGTCATGAATTAATTCTAATATTACATACTTCTAGTAACATGGGCTTGCAAAATTTCATCCATGGAGGGAATATATATAGTTATTTCAGATTTTACAGAGGGCCACTCAAACCCACTTTGTACTCAAAATTAATTATTTTTGTTTATAACGGCAAAATTCCAGATTAATCACAGGTGATGACGTCAGATGACCGGGTCAACAGTCACATTTATGAATGCTTGCATTTAATGTCATGTTCTCAATTTTTTTCTATCAGATATAATTCTGCCATACTGGAGGTCGCCCACACACTAGCCTTAACCCGAGCCCTACCTCTAGCTTCTTACACCGTGCTAGTCTCTTTCCAGCGTTATCATCTATTTGTATGGAGTGTGTTTTCACCTAAGCTACTCTATGAGACAATGCATACGAATGTAGTCACCGCAGGCATTGCCGTGCTGCTTGTACATTTGGGAATTATAAAGTGGTTAGTACAGGGCGGGGTGAGCAAGAATTTATAACAATGGATAGTTCCCACTTGACATCACACAATATAAGGTCAGCCATCTTTATGGGCAATGATATATCACTTTTCGACTATGCGTTTTGCGTAAATATCGTGTGTGGCAAGCAGAAGTTTTGTCAAATCCTGGCATGATAGGTCAGTAAACCACTTGGCTGCGTAGAAACTTTAGAATGTTTGACGCAGCTCAACGCCAAAACCCAAGTTGCCTGAAAAGATGGCGTTTATAGGGAACTATCTTTGATGGAATTTCTGTTTCACTTTAGTACAGTATTTTGAGATTACAAGTTAGTTATTCTGTCTCTCAGATGTATCAGGTAACCACAATTTATCAAAATAAATCTAATATCCTCATTTATGAATAAACTTTGTCTTAAAAAAAAATCCTGAAAAGAACAGCTTATCATTTCTTTCCAAGAAACAAATTTAAAGATATTTACTAAAAAGAACTTATGCATTTTTATATATATATTTTTTTATTAATATCGTCTGTTTTTTGTTAAATATTTTTGTAGATGGCATACAAAATTGAACATGAGTATACAGAACGTGCAAGCCTTGCTTGTATTTAAACATTGTTTGTATCTGAGTTTCCCTCGTACATGCACATTGCTTTTAACAATGTGTGAAGAGACAACGACTTAACATCGGAGGAGGTATAAACACGTATTCATTTTCAAGGACACCAAAAGTGAAGTCCATAAATGTTCTATCTTGGAGAATATTTTTAAACTGACGAAAAGTTTTATCTTGCTGTAACTTTCCTGGATGTACATCAAATTAAAAAAAAAAAAATTGAAACGAGATACGTTTTTACTAGGAGCCTCTTTTGTACAAGATACAACCTTGTAACAAAATTGAGATACAACATTTTTTGAAACACTGGTTTTGAATTATTAGTTGTTACAGAATGAACTTTTAGAAGTGCTTACGATGATGAAGATTGCTTTACTCATCCCATGGGCTCATGTCTGTATCAATAGCCACACAGTTGTACGCTGCGTAGCGTAACTTCTCCTCTGCAACTTTGGCACTGAAAGACACATCAAAGTTTCATCTTTATTTTCCTGTATAGACATGATCTAACATCCAGAACAGGGCCCAATTTCATAGAGATGCTTAAGCAGAAAATATCCCTTAAAAATTGCCTGCTGAGCAAAAACAAGCAGGATACCAGACACAGATGGTACATGTGACACATTATTTTGGCTGGTAACCATATTCTGTTGTGCTTAGCTACTTATTGTGCTTAAACAGTTCTATGATATGGTGCCCAGAACTCAATAGAGAGGTTTCATGTGATGTCACCCGAGACCTTTTCTAATGCTGCATACACAGACGGACGCTGGAAATCATTCAGCAGCAGATGCATCAGCCATTGAATTTTTGCTTTGCATTGATGGCTTCCTGTAGTTTTTTCAAAAATGGTTTGAAAAAACTTGGGCTGTGACGTTGCAAAAGAAAGGTCTTTCGGATGCAAAACAAACAATAGATTTTGTTTGCAAGAATATGTTAATCTCTTTTTATTAGAATCTTGTGAGAAAACTACTAAACCTTTCAGACTTGGGGATACCAATGTGCCTTCTCTCAAGAAGAATACCAAATTAACAAAACATTTTCTAATTGAGATTTTGTAATTGCAAGTACATCTTATTGATGGTTCTTACCTGGAGTAGTTCGGCAAGAACAGCGTGTTGGAACATGTTGATGACTCTGGCAATGAATCAGTCATATCACTGTTAAGAAAACATACAAAGAAACTTGTCAACAGTTCATCCAAGTTGCAATAAAGAAAACAATATTTAGTTTCAGTTTCAGTCTACATTTATATCCATACTGTTAGAAACAAATTGATACAATATACATGTACAACATGTACAGAGTAATAATTAACAGAATAGACTAAGTTAGGCTTAAACACGCAAAGAATGGGAACAGTATGGAGTCCAACTGACATAGGCTTGCAGTAATCAGGCTTTGGACAGGTGGCGACAAGGCAAACGGACAAACAGAGGTCATACAGAAATGATCAAAACAACGTATAATCAACAACGCTAAAGAAACTAGAATGAAATGAAACAAAACAATGATCTCCACTCTGGGGTGGATTTCACAAAAACTAGTCCTAACTTATGATTATTCTTATAAGTCAGGACTAGCTATTCGTCCTAACTCGAGATAACTCGAGATAATCCTAGCGCTTTGTGAAATCCACCCCTAGTATTCCTAATTGAGTTACTTTATGACTTACTTGTCACTCGAGTAGCTCCTTCCAGGGCAGATGTACAGTGGTGTTGGAAGGCGACGTCTCCCTGTCACAAATCTTAAGAAGCGACTTCGATCTTCTGTAAAATATTCAAAGACAAAACCAACATTTAAAATTGAAATATTCCAGATGGGAATAGTTCATATTACACATGAAAAGAAATTTATCCCCAATTTGTCTTTCAAGCAAAGTCCCTTCTCCTAAAACGCGTTTTGAAGTGGCAGGAATGTAATCTTACCGTTGGTAAAGTTTGTCAGGGCTTCCCAGAGATATTTCACCCTTGTATCCGTCTTTTCAAGATCTTCAAAGAAGGAGGTCTTGCGGAGGGCCTCTACGCTGATCTCCGGATCCCCGCACACTTTCTTCTCCAACTCTTGCCAGGTCAAAAGGTCAAGGACCGCTTGCGGGACCACACGTAGAAGTCCCCGGCGTATTGCATCCACCTACAAATGTACAGTCAGAAAATCAACACTATGACGGATTATACAATCAAGAATTTAGGACCCAAGGTTTCCATGGTCATAATGGATATGGTAAACATGTAAAATACAAATTTGAAATAGTTGTCATCAGAGACAAAAAAATACTTTCCACATGCGCGGTGCGGCAAGAGAAAAAAATTGATCACCCCATGAACGATTAGATTTAGGCTAAACAAGGAGGTTTAAATTGTCAGAAGATCGTAAGATGATGAACTTCTTCACCTGGTCTTTGTTCTCATTCATCCTGACAGCCTGGACAAGTCGACAATATTCCATTCTGTCTTCATACTTGACAGCGACCTCTGACCCTCGACTGATCAACATGACCTCTGACTGGTCACTCAACACTGTTGTAAAGGTCATCTCACTGGCAAAATTGGCCTCAAATGTCTCCTTGTCCATCTTTTGGAAAGATTCCAACAATTTCACCTGGGAAAAAAAAAAACATTTGTTAGTTACAGGCATGTGAGTTGACAGTGAAAACTAATACCAAAATCTTTTGGTTGTATTGAACCTTTGCAACAATGTCATACCCGGCTACTGTTTGCCACGCTTGCCCTTCAGGGCAAGTCTGGTCCCGCGCAGAACTTCAAAAACATCAGACATCAGACATAAAAAATGCGGAATCACACATAAATGTGGAGTTTGGAAACAAAAAAACGTGAAAAATCCGTGTCGGGTAAAACGCAGAGGTCTCACATGCCTGTTACTTGATCACTTTGGACAAATTGAAGTTGGTGTACCATTCTAGAGAGAGTCAGATAGAGACCAAATATTCCATCGGTAGGCCAAGGCACAACCTTACTCCCAAGTTGCCAACCTCATCCATCACTCGATCAAAACGTACTCATACTAAGCAGCCTCTACACCATCAATTTCTGTTTATAAAGGGCTGTGAGTCATTGCTGATAACGAGGTCTGAAACTTAGACTCAAATTTGAGGAGGTATGTTTAAAACCCTCACAGCAACCACATTAATCAACAACTTCGCTGGATCCAGGTTAAAATTTCGTCCACTCTGTCTTTAAGGTCAATAACCCACCCTGCAAGCCCAAAGCCATTATAAATCACTGTGGGGGTGAATTGGAGTGCCAGTCAAGACTTAGACAAGTGTTATTTAAGATCCACGTGCCGCACAAGCTGTTTTCACAAATTGCATACTGCCTTGTGCCAAGGATCCTTAGCCACAAGGTCAATCAATTACTACACTGAGACAGGTGGCTGCTGTCTTTCAACACTCCTTACTTCGCACTGGTTAGGGTCTGTCCAATGGGAGTCTACAGGCTTGTGGGGTATACCAGGGGTGAGGATTACATGGAATCTTGGCCTTATTGGCCTATTAAAACAAACAATGACCATATCGGTAACAATTGGATTATTTTTTGTCTCTCGGATGCTGCGAAGGTATTAATTAAATGATGGCATTTCTACCTTCTGGTAACACCTGGGGTTACATAATCCAACAAGCTTTTGGGAACAGTATCCAAAGCACTAGAGAAGATCAAAGAGCATGAAGTCCGTGTAATACTTGGGGAAGATAACAGCTACTTTTTTTCACTAGGCAGACATAAAAAGGTCTGAATTCAGATAAAAGTCTGAAATTTGTCATCCCTGTTTTCATGTTAGAACTTACAGCTGCTTCATCAACTGTCTTAAAATCCCTAGTCCATGTCACTCTCTCTCCAGCGAGGATCTTCCAGATAAATGAGGGCAAAGCCAACACCTGCAAACAACCAAACTCAAACATTACTGATAATCTAATAGATGAGTTTTGAGGCATTGCATGGTGAGGTATCAATGAATTTGTGTATTTTTGTTATACTGTAAAATGCAAAGATCGTTAGTTTGGAATTGCACTACATAAGTACTGGTATTATTATTATAATTTTTATATTTGCATGTGAAGAATTAAAGTTTCATGTTGTTATTTTAAATCTATTACCAGGTGCTCTTTGCTACGTAGACAAGCTCCCATCAGCATTCCTATCCATTCATACTTAGCAAACAGTTTGCAGGAAGGGTTGGGCACGTACATGTCACGATAAACATTAGAGTTGTCCAGTTGCTGTAAATTACAGTGAAAATAGTCCAATTAATTATAAGAATGATAACACAATACATTACATTACATAGCGTGTCGGGGCCGAGTGGTCTGGAGGGTCAAACTCAAGTTTGTATGGCTGAGTCATCAGAGTGTGGGTTCGAATCCTGGTCATGAAACTTGTGTTCTTGGGCAGGACATTTAACTATAATTGCTTCTCATCGCCCAGGAGTCATTGGTACTTGCGAGGGTAGAGATTGTTGACGTGAATGATTTAGCCACCTATGCTGCAGCATGGCTGCCGGTGCTGCATACTCCAAAGGAGTCACGATGGCTTCAGAAATTCTTAAGGCTCAGTGAACAGGGGTAGTTATAATGTAAGGTGCTTTGATAGAATGTTTAAAGCACATAATAAATGTCTACTATTATATTACATTGAACAAGTTCTTGTGAAAGATAATGAGATGGTTTGTGATGTAGACATGATTTTCTTGTTACCTGATTGAGTGTTCGGATGAAGAATGGTAGAGGGACTGGATGCTCTCCTCCCACCGGGCACAGTTCCTCTGCAATATCTGCCAAACTATCACGGAAACCCCCTCCTGAAACCAGGAAGAACAAATTAAATGCAGCTTCATAGCTCAATCAAGTGTCACACAAATACCTGACTCGTAGGAATCATACTTTCAATCCACTTTGTTATGTCCCTTAAAAATAAAAGCAAATCCCAAGAAAATATACTTCCATATTTATTAGACCATCTATATAGCACAATGGTTTACAAGGTGGGGTGGCCGATCTGCTGCCAATCATGCCAGAAACACTGGGGCAAAACTATTTCCCTTTCTTCTAAGTCTTACTGTTATCTTTTACCAGCATTACACAACACACAGGACCTACAGCTTAATGCCCCATCCCAAGGATGAAACAATTAAGGTTAAGTGTCTAGCTCAAGGACACAAGTGCCATGACCAGAACTTGAACCAACACTCTGAACATAACATCAGGGCCTAATTTCATAGAGTTGCTTAAGCACAAAAAGTAGCTCAGCACAATCAAAATTGTGCTTACCAGAATAAGGTTGCCAGCCGAAATGGCATGTCACATGTACAATCTGTGACTGGTATCCTGCTTATTTTTGCTCAGCAGAAATTTGTTAAGCACTATTTTCTGCTTAAGCAGCTCAATGAAATTGAGCCCAGAACTTGAGTCTGGTGTACAAGACCACCCCGCCACTACACACCACATTGTTATGGAAGGGATCTAGTAATTGACCTGGATGATGGTTCCATGGTAGGATCAGTAAATAGTTTATGGCTTCTTTGCTTACCTTGATCGATAATACCTTCAGAGAGGAACTTGCACTCCCACCACTGATCATAGCTATCTGGCCATCTGAAGTCTAAAGACTTCTCACTACGATCCTTGGGTTTTAAACCTTCGTAGATCTAGAAATGAAAAGAGTAAGGAGTTACTTAATACTGTAGATTGATCAAACAGGTATGAGCTGATAAAAAAGGCACCCTCCCAAAGTGTTATCATCTGAGACAGAAGAAGAGACTGACCTGTGTAAAGACGGCGTTCTTACATGACGGATCTTGGGAGGGATTGCCTCGATGCTCAGAAGCACTCCTCCTGTTGATGTATAGCTTAGGGATCTGCTGAGGTTGGCTGTTAGGAAACACAAATGAAATAATCATACTTGCATGACTGGGTTCTTATATAGTGCACATATCTTAATAGCTAGATCAAGGTGCTTTACAACATTTCCTCTGTTCATCAGGCATACTCTAACCGATCCACAAACTTTCTCAACTACCTGGGGAGCATACAAACTCAAGCGGCTTAATGGATCGGTCTAATGCATCAAAATATTATTATTTGGAGAAACTAAAAAGTGTGCATGTGTTACTGCCAAAGTAGTTCAAGAATCAAGAATGAGTTGAATTACTCTATTAAAAAAAGCAAAAACCAAATTCAATGTGGCTATAGCGCAATCACCTGGTTTCAGAAGCCTTCAGGAAGTGGCGAATAATTGCATTTCTCTTTCTAGAGAGGGGCAGAAGCTGACGCACGACTTCAAGCGATGAAAATGATCCCAACGTATATTCCCAAGCTGGAACTATGAAATGGATCACTCCGTCTAAGAGGGAGATGAACCTCTGAAGAACCAAGGCTCGACGGTATAGATGTTCCTTATCTACCAGCTCCAGTCTCGGGTACCTGACCAAAGAAGAGATTGCATATATGATGATGCCTATAACAATATTTTTGCACTATATGGAGTTTCCCAATTTTTGACAATACCACCCATTATTTTCGGTGAGGATATCTTTTGTGGATTATTGTTGTTGACAATGAGGAAATGCAACAAATACGGTGGTCTTTGGCACTGGGCTTTACAGTTTTTTTGTTTGAGAAAACCTGCATGGAAGCCATCTTTGTTCGGTGTGACTCAGCCATCTCTAAGCCGTAAGCCACGGCCGGTAAGCAGCCATGGCACGCTGCAATCACGAACGTACCTCGAGGCTGAGAACAATTTAAACAATCATAGACGCCATTTGATCTACAAATCTTGATTTGTCAAACAAAGGAACAAAAGCCTGGAATAAAAGGATTACACAAATATCCCTGGGAAAGAGTGAATTTGATCATTGATTCCAGGGCCTTTTGCCTGTATTTGTTGGGCCAAAGAAGCGTAACACAATGAGCCTGCTGAATGAGTCAACAAGTCATCCGCTGTTGAACTCGTCCCATACAGAACAATCCAAATGGGCTGCCACATCAACAGCACCCACACAAAGAACATTACAAATGCATGTTTAGATGGACCCAAATCGTGCGTCCTTCAAAACTTTGCCCGGCATTCGGCGTTAAGTGCATTAACAGCGTTAAGTGATTACGACATAAAATTGTGAAAACTGTCATTTATCTGACACACAAAAAACAGTTCCTACCTAACAAGCTCTGCTTCAGAGAAGACGTCTTTACTGATCCCAAGATGCCGTTCCATGTTAGCGACCAGCTTGATAGCATGAATTCTACAATCAATACCATCATCTGAGATACGTTGAAGGACAAAACATCAACTGCCATTGTAAGTGGGCTACATTTTCAATGCAAATTAAGTTATGAATACTATTAATGATATCTGAATATGCATGAGTGATTTCGATAGTATGAATTCTACAGTCAATACCATCATCTGAGATAAGTTGAAGGACAAAATACTACTGCCACCGTAATTGGGCAATACACGACTTCATATGTTTTTAATGCAAATTAAATTGTATTATTAATGATATCTGAATATGCATGAATGACTTTGATAACATGAGTTCTGCAGTTGATAATGAGTTTAACCAGTTGGCGCCGGATGCCCTGTTTACACAGAAATGTTTCCCCTGCCTTGCAGTTCATGGTGCGTATAAAGAGAATCGTTGTTCTCTTGGCATTGTCCAGTCAGGGTTTCTTTATACCAGCGCGCAGCGGTACCCTAAAATCACTGCCATTGTAACTGGGCTACATCAACCTGTACTTGCCAAATGCAAATTAGATGATGAATATTATTAATAATATAAACTGAATATGCATGAGTGTTTTTGAAGCTTACCATGACAAGACTTAATCCTGATTTCAATGACAGGATAGTGTTGACTCATTTGTTCTAGAAGGCAAATGTCACCAGAAAACTCACTAGAAAAAAAGGTCAACAAAACAATAGAAGTATTCATTAAAACCTTATTACTAAACGCACTCTACTGCCCAACTGGCTCTTTCCACAAAATACCACACGAGACTGTGGAGACTAAGTCCACAGTACACAAGCCATGGGGTTTCCTGATAAAATCAACAGTAGAAACCCATGTACCCAATGCTAGCCTAGAAGGTATGGTACTTTGTGGCAGTCTGTGGTACCTGTGTATAGGAGGGTTCAAAATGAATTCATCTTTTGGGGTTTGCTTTTAGTTTAATAGACAAAGCAAAGTTCATTGCTTAAGGTCACCTGTGAGTAGTGGCACTGACAGGGGCACCCCTAACTTTCCACTTTTCCACTCAACGGCCGAACTAGTGAACCCGATTATTTTTACGGACCAAGCTCCTCTCTTGTTCTGTCAACAATTACTCTAATTACCAGTAACAGACCTTTATCATGATGCGGCCATCTTGATTTTCTCCCATTCAAACCAATGCAACCAAACCGAGACTGGAAGGGCAAATAGTCTGGTTCCTTTTGTACAA
This sequence comes from Marthasterias glacialis, assembly GCA_911728455.2. Taxonomy (NCBI): domain Eukaryota; kingdom Metazoa; phylum Echinodermata; class Asteroidea; order Forcipulatida; family Asteriidae; genus Marthasterias; species Marthasterias glacialis. The sequence goes on from OU452225.1 coordinate 26,271,319, forward strand.
TGAATATTAACATATATTACTGTTATTGGATACAGGGAACATGACCAAGATGGTTGCAGCATGATAAAGGTCTATACTACCCAGTTGGTGCAGTTAGATGCAAAGTTATCAGAGTAAGAAACCACAACATGGAAACAAATATATATCAATGTAAAGCACCCATGCTGCAAGAAAATGTATGTTTTGTAAAACTTAATAATCCATTTCTATAATAAGTTATTACCTCATTTTTTAACTTGTGGTTTCTTGATTTAGAAGCTTTTGCAAGTGGAATTTAATGTTTGTTCCAATATCTTTCACACAGTAATTTTGACTACACAAACAATTTTCTTACTGGCCTGGCAGACTACCAATGGAAGTGTTTTGACTTGCACACCACTATTTCCACAGGTCACACTCTGGTATGCCCAGTCAAGCCAGGGTTCAACTCTGAACCATAAATAAACAAATGTCCACATTTTAAAATTGAAGATAACAAAGAACATGTGCGTACAAGTCAACATTGAGGTCTTTGAGTTTCTTGAGATTGTCCAAGGTTCCTCCCATGACGATGATGTGGTCCGGCATGTAGTTATCATCTTGGGAGTCCACGGTGATGGATAACTTACTGAAGGGGGAAAAATAAGATAGTATGTCAAAGGTCAAGGGCTGATACTATGGTGGCCCAAAAGTGCCTATCTCAAGAAGAAAATCACTGGGTAGAGAGCATGATAAACTCTGTTAATATGACAGATGGCTTGATGAGTCTTCGGTGCTTTCCACTCAAACAACGCAAATGTTGGCCAATGAATGCGCTCATTTTCAAACCGGAATGCGTTGGGCACAAAAGGCGTTTACAAAATTCAGCAAATGATCTAGAGGAATTGTTAGCGTATTGTTAGCCAACTTTGTTATTTTTAAATGTACAAAAGCAGTGACAAGTCCATGCAAATTAGACTAATCGGACCTAAATCTCCCTTAAACAACAACTTTTCAAATCAGATTGTAGTAAAGTGCTCATTTATGTTTAATTTAGGGGTACAAGTAATTGCTGACAAAAAGGTCTGAAACTGGGATCCAAGTTTTAGGAAGAAGGTTGAAATGATGACATTTCCAGCTTTTGGTTACAAGATTTAGATTGCAAGAGGCTTCCGGAAAGAGTTTTCTCAGCCCTTGAGAAGTAGATCAGAGAGCAGAATTTCTTTATATCTGAAGAAAGTAACAGCTCCTTTTTCCCAAGCAAGACATAAAAAGGTCTTCATTCAGTTAAAAGTATGAAATTTCCCATCCCTGCAAATTGCATTCGTTTACACATGTGTTGATCTTGATTAGTAATGAAAAGAAATTACTTTTCAGAGAAGACGACAAACCATTGACCAACATGCGGAATAATCATTAGAGATACTGCAAGATGATTGGTCTGGCAAAATGGCGTCAATGAGCGTACAGCTTTTCGGTACATTGCATTTAATCCAAGTTGTTAGCATCATACAAACAACTTATTGTAAACGGTCAAGTAAATGCTTTACCAGAGTGGAGGGTACCCTGACTTCACCTTGTTCTAGGAATAGGTAGCCCGGCTGGCACCCACATCAACAATCCCACCACTCCCGCTAAATCAAAAGAATATACGTAGTAAATGTTCCTTAATTAAGTTATGGCTTGGTGAGAGAGAACGTTCACAACTTTCTAAGGACTTACGTGATGATAGTTCCTTTCTTCATGTTGATTCTTATCCAGTGTTGTCCGTGAGTTCCGTCGCTGGTCCAGAACGTGCTTTCATCTCCATCAGTCAAGCAGCTTGCGTCTTCATCATCAGCCTGTATAGATTTAAGAAAGAAATATGTGAAGATGTAGCAACGAATCTGTTCAGACAACATTTAATACACAGGAATGGGTAGAATAAATCATCAAGAATCATAGAATTGGTAAAGCTGATTGTGCAGTGTTCTTATTTTGTGTGATTCAATATACAATGTAAAAAAAAAACATGAAAAAACAAACCTGTAAAAATTTGGGCTCAATCCGTCAGCTGAGTCAGGAGAAAATAGTGAAAAACCGTGCACACTTTTCAGCATGTAAACACATTTTACTTAATTTTGATTGTTACAGCCAAAATTAAAACGGGGTCTGCAAATTCTATTTTCTCGACTTTGACAGTATTTCAGACAGAAATATTTCTATGGAAGATTGATACTGGTATGAACTTCACATTCAGGAAGCTTTTTGACTGATACTAACAAATAAAACATGGGATGGATACCAATCCTGTATTCTACCTTCAACAGTTTTAGGAAATTCGGCCCATGTCTTTAGCAGGGTGTTTGTTGTAAAGGTCTGTGAACTGTTGTATGATGGCATATTGTCAATGTTGGTTTAGATTCATCCACTAATCATTTAGTCCAGTGAAAGTTCTAATATTTATTATCTTACCGCAGTAGATGACACAACAACAGAGTTGATATACTGTTTGTTGCTTCCCAACATTTCATTGACCTGGTCTGTCTTCTCAAAGAGAAACCTGGCTAACTCCTCATCACATTCAAGACTCCAATTCGGTGGGACAGTTTGGAGGGCTTTCACCGCAGCATCATCTGAAGGGGAGATTTTCCTCATCGAGCCCAACTTTAACATGTGTTTCTCCTCTACCACTGCTAGCCAACTGTCAATGGAATGTTATTAAGAAGAAAAATCATTGCCCAATTGCACAAAGCTGTTTACCAGTAAGCAAGTTTCGTGTGCTTACTTTTGCAGAAAAATGCGCTGAAGCAAAAGTGTATTTCATAAACGATCAAGCATGTTGTACTCGTAGCCGACCTATGTAGGCCTAATGCACAGGACTCAAGTTCTGGTGGCTGAATCATAGGGGGGTTCGATTCCTGGTTGTGACATTTGTGTTCTTGAGCAACAATAACTACATTGGCTTCTCATCACTCAGGAGTAAATGGGTACCTACTAGGATAGAGATTATTGTTGTGAATAATGAGCAGCCTGTGCGCCCATTTGGCTGCCAGTGCTGCATACTCCTATGGACTTCAATATGGTTATTACAAACGATGAACAGGGGTAATAATGTATGGCACTCTGAGGTGTCTAGTTTGCTTGAAAACGTCGCGCATAATAAAAACCTTTATTTTTATCATACAAATGAGATTTGACAATGCATGAACTTATAAACACTGATTTTGCTTGTTGTAACTGGTTCCTGTGCATGGTATGTCTTTGATTCACAAATTGTATTTTTAAGCAATGTTTTCTGAAAGCCTTTAGAATATTGAATCCTTGGTTTGGCACAAACCTGGAGGAAGGACCATGACACAAGAGCTTTGGACAATTTGGAGCAAGGTAAAAAACTGTTTACAAAGGAAGTAAGGGAAAGGTGACTCATGTTCCGCTGTATTTGAAGTGAATGAAAACAAAACTGTAAAACTGAATTGAAGGATAGAGAAGCCATGAAATAGATGTTTACTTTGTGATAATCTTCTGCTGTTTCCCAAACAGCATTTGTCTCCGTTCACTCATTTCTTCTTCGGTGATTGGAACGAGGGGAGGTGGATCGTCTTGGTTAGCCTTGCTTTCATAGATGAGAAGCCAGCCTGTCCGTATGTCACTCCCTGGAAATGCATTCAGTTTCTCCAAGCAACTCTATTGTTAAAGATGTTATATTAGTTATAATTGGCATTGTGATACGCACGAAATTCCAACACAAAATAACTATGCAGGCCCCCTAGCTATGTGCCTTAAAAAAAATGTAATGCCAATATTTGGTTTTTTTTCCCCAGTGTCAAATCATTCTATAATTCTACTTCTAATCACACCAATGCAATATAAACTTCTGTATTTACAACACGTGGGGTAAATAAAATCAGTACTATTATTACAAGACAAAAAGGCGTTTGTCTTCCACGGTATCAAATTTCTGAATCAATTTCTTTCTGCTGTGTTAATAAATAAACTTAATCTGTTGAACTTTTGTAGTTTACTTTAGATGAAGCTGAACTTGTGAGCGACCAATCTCACTTTTAACTGTTCAATTTTAATTTCAGTTTACTTTATTGAGATTTGAATACTGGATAAATTAGTGCAACAGTCATCATCATTAGTATCTACCGGTGAGTACAGGCGGCCTGGATGCTTTTCCCGAGGGTAGCCATCATACACTTGTTTAGCCCCATACATTGTGCCAATACGCTGGACTCCCTCCGCTTCTTGGCCCAACGAACCCTGTCCGTTAAAACCAGACATCAACTTTCGAATTGAGACTTACTTTTTTTGGCAAATTTATCCCTCAATGATCGGTCGGTCGTTGCTGTCAGACATGTCAGACTCACAGGCAGAGTCTGGAGAAGATTTCCGCACGGTCCCCCGTGCGATAAATCCTAGGCTTTTGCTGGAATTTTATGTCAAATCTCGGTGATATAAGCCCGTGTCAACGACGGCGGAGAAGCCATGATGGTTGCTGTTCAGCGCGGGTCGCATTTCTGCACTAGTCTTTATTCCAGCAGTCATTTTGCGACGTTTACCTGATAGTGGTGACGTCCAATGCGCGCAATCAGTCAGCACATTCAAGAACGTTTACCGCTGCGCGACACCTTGACGTCACCACTATCAGGTAAACGTCGCAAAATGACTGCTGGAATATTAAAGACTAGTGCAGAAATGCGACCCGCGCTGAACAGCAACCATCATGGCTTCTCCGCCATCGTTGACACGGGCTTATATCACCGAGATTTGACATAAAATTCCAGCAAAAGCCTAGGATTTATCGCACGGGGGACCGTGCGGAAATCTTCTCCAGACTCTGCCTGTGAGTCTGACATGTCTGACAGCAACGACCGACCGATCATTGAGGGATAAATTTGCCAAAAAAAGTAAGTCTCAATTCGAAAGTTGATGTCTGGTTTTAACGGACAGGGTTCGTTGGGCCAAGAAGCGGAGGGAGTCCAGCGTATTGGCACAATGTATGGGGCTAACACTTGTTGTGTTGTTGTGTTGTGTTGGTGGGATTTTAATACAGCGAGAACACAGCATGCACAAAGCAAAGGGTCATGACTAGACCCAGTAACTGGGGCGCTGTACTCCTTTTTTGAGATTTTTGGAATTTGACATTATCTGTCGTATCTGCTAGTACGACAGATAATGTCAAAAATCTCAAAAAAGGAGTACAGCGCCCCAGTTACTCGGTCTAGGTCATGACAATCAATCTAGTAATATTATTATAAATATATTCTAAGAATTTACCGTCGTCAGTCTTATCCAGCTGCCGAAACTATTGCACATTTCTTCCCCGCTAGCAACAATTCTCGTATCTTTGCCACAGTACACTTGGCACTGTTGCTCCGCCGGGCAATCCTTGTTGGGCACGGCATACACAACGAGCTTCACACGCGGTGCTCTCGGTGTTCTGCGGCTACCGGTCCCGTTGTTTGTCCGGCTTCTTGGGCTTGCCCTTCCGGCAAAAGTAGGATGAATTTTGTATTCAATTTCTCCTGGGACGTAGCATAGGGCCTTGGGAAGGCTTATTGAGATTCGAAAACATTCGATACATTCTTGAAGACAACGAATTCTGGCTAGAATTGCCCTCGTATCCAGCGGTTTCCCTTCTGTTTCGGAACCCATTTTTTGCAATAAAGTTTATTTGGACTAGTACCCTTGCGCAATGCGTTGTTCAGTCAATACGTATAGGCTTGGTACCAGACTTTTAAAAATTAATAGCGCCACCACACTATTATGCCAATGCAATCGAGCTCCCCCAACGCCCCGCCCCCACCCCGTCTTGCCTTTTAATTTTCCCCCCACCCACCCCTTTATCTATTTTATCTAAAACATTAACAGAAAAGTATTTTTCAAAACCAAGATTAATTGAATTTGAGAAACGAATCAGGGCTACAAAGGCCCCAGCCTTTAAGAATATCTTAATGGGTAATTTTTGTTGAGTCTCCAAGGAATCCTCTCCAAAATGTCTCTGATAAGATTATAGATTATAGATTATAGATTATAGATTATTATTCAAACCAAAAGTACGCAAGCTGAAATCGAACTTATGTTACTGATTAAAAGTAAGGAAGGATGGAAACAAACAGCAAACAAAATATATTTACCAAAAGATGATTTAATGACTTAGCACTCAAAACTTGACACCTGTCAAATTTAGCCAATAGGCCTACTACATCATACATGTACATGAACAGCTTAACACCTGACACTGATCATTTTAAAGTAAAAAGTGTGAAATATTAAATTCAGTCACAATTTGTATACTAAAAATCTTTTTAATCAAAAGCAATTTAAAAACCTCTTAAATGTCACCAGAAGAAAATAGGCAAAAAGGGGCACAGAGCTGTGTGCGTCTACAGACTGGAGGTACATAAATTGCACACAAATTTGTTTAAGTTTCAAAATAACCAATCAATTAGTTTTGTGAGGCCATGAATGTCAGCTCAATTTCTTTACAAGCATTTACTGGAATTACTCCCGTTTAACTATTTCTGCTTATAATCGGAGTCATTCCACACTCACAAGTGAAAACCAAACACAACGACCTCTAGAATTCTTGTCAAACACCATTTTCCAATTTCCAAGGTAGTTTTTTTCGCAGAATTAAAGGTAAAATATAGGATTGGTAAATCTGACAGTGCAGTATTCTTACTTTGCTTGAATCAATAATAGACATGAAAAACAAACACGTGAAAATTTGGGTTCAATCCGTCATCCAAGTGAAAAACCATGCAAAGACATTGTCCTTAATTTTGATTGTTACAACCAAAATTAAAATCAGGTTCTTCAAGCTCTATTTTCTTGACTTTGACAGTATTTTAGACAGAAATATTGGAAGTGGAAGATTGGTACTAGTATGTATGAACTTCATAATCAGTGAGCCTTCAGACTCATAGAAACAATAAAAACTTTGTTTTGATAAAAACCAATCCTGTATTCTACCTTTAAAGGCAGAGTATACCTTTGGTAATTACTCCACAAATTAATGACCATAAAGCTTACTTGGTAAGAAGCACTGGGGAGCTCTTGATAATATAAAACACTGAGAGAAACAATTCCCTTTGAAGCAATGTGGTTTTAGAGAAAGAGCGAATTTTCTGCCCCAAAATTTGAATCTGAGACTCTACTCATGCATAAATCGTTTCTCACGTAATGAAAAACATTCAGTTTCAGCATTTTTTTATCTTTCTGCTTGGAAGTAACTGCTCCAGATTTTTCGCCGATATCTCAAAAACGCTACAATCTTTGGAAACAAAATTTTCACAGGTTAGTTCCATGGTATATATATCTACAATTATATAGGATTGAAACATACATCTGTTCCAAGGAATCCCTTGCCTTTAACCCTATACACAACAGCACTTCATAATTCGAAAGTAGTATATTTGACATATCTTTTTATAGACGCTTTATTTTATTTTATTTTTTTCAAATGCCAGACTTAACTCACACTGTGAAGGTTTGGTATAGAAGGCACCATTGTCTTGTTGAAATAAACAGCTAGCATCATTTAGACATAGAAAGGGGTAGCGAAGGCGCATTATCCTTGCTTTAAAATGACGGAATTTGTGTATCATTTATAGATCAAGGTTGACTATTTATAAATAACATTTATGTTATTCTTTCTCCAATTTGTTTAACCTTTTTTCTCTCTCTGTTTTGCCCTTTCCAGGCCTTTATTGTTCGTCCCCTTCTCCAACATTTAATTATTAAACAAAACAACACATAATAACATGCTGAAATAGAACATAACCAATTTGTTTAACCTAATTTTGATCAGAGTAACAATATTGGGATATTGTTTGAATAAATCCGGTCGGTTTTGCTTGTCTTTTCAAAATATTTATTTTGTCAGGATTTCAATATTGTCAAAATACTTTTGCCCTGTGATGCTATTGACCATGTTATGTATTTTAAACTGAAATAAATATATGAATGGTTTTAAAACTAAATAACAGGGCATTTCTAACCTTTTAAAAAGGCAGTACTTAATAATAGGTATGGGAGATAAGTGTTGTCTTAAGGTTTTTTCCCATGCTTTTCACCTCTGTGAACCCTGGTTCGAATCCTACCTGGAGCCTTGCATATGGATTCGGTTTTCAGTCCCTACCTGGGCCCAATTTCCTGTCTCTTCCTACCATGGAATTTTGTGCTTACCACTAATAGAATCACATGCTTTACAGGGTGTCGTAAGCGCAGAATGCTGTGGTAATCAGTGCCATGAAATTCTGCCCTCAGATTGCATGGGTTTTCCCCAGTTGGGGTTTTCCTCCCACATCTAAAACTGACATCTCTTCTTCATCTTTTCTTCACAAAAAGAAATTGTGACAGTATATTTTGCTCAGCAGTTAAAGGGGCTGTGTGGTCATGATCACAGCGAGTCTGTGGCTAGACTGAATTATGACCTCCCAATCTGTTATTGCACGCGCACGAGTGACGGTCACATCACAGAATAATAATGACGGCGCCCTTTGTGATATGACGGTCGAGGCGGGCGGGTGCAGTAATTGGGTGAGAGTTCATGTTTCTGGGCCCAGAAACAGGCAGACTACGATCATGACGACACAGCCCCTTTAAGATTGATACACATCTTATCATCAATCTAAGCTGTTTGTAAAATCAAGCCCTGGCCTATAGGTTGTTGGACAAGGCACTTTTGAAAGTTCCTTGACTTCATTACCATAGAGATACAATAATAAGTAAAGAAACAAAGGGCATGATTGCAGGGACCCTAACCCTCTTTATTGTGTTTGATCTAAATCTACCAATGTATCAATACTTTTGCCTTCATATTAACTGAAATACTTCACTAAAAACGATCAAGTAAAAAGTCTTCAAGTAAACAATTCTAAATGACATTCAAGCAAAATAAATATGTATGACTGGGGGTCGTCCATGGAATAACTATTGACCAATCACAGTGAGACTTACTCACTACAGTATTAATTTATTCAAGGATTTTCTAGTGACCATGGCCATGTCCAAATTAGCAGCTACGGTTATAGCTGGATCACTACATCCTTGTGCGTTGAATAACAGGCTGCCCTTAGCAACAGCCCAAGCCGTAGCCAACCATTCAGACACAGCCTATGGTTTATCAAACATTTATCCGGAGTTCAATTTCATATGCTGCTTAGAACAAAATGTGTTAAGCAGATCCATGTTACTAGCCAAAATAAAACATGATTGTGGCTGGCTGTTTATTTTCGCTTAGCAAAAAGTGATCCATTCATCTTTTGCTATTAACCAGTTATATAAATTTGATCCCCAGTTGTGAAAGAGCCAATGGGAAGTGTTGAAGCAAACAATGAATATACATGACCATTACTCACAACTGGATATTACTGGATTACTCACACTAAAGGAATGTACAATCAATTGGTAATACATCAGTAGTGCATGGAGTACCTTGATATAGTGTATTAAATCACTTGGTAGAATAAGTAAACCGATCTGACAAAACATTCAGTAAACATATCATTCGAGGGATTGGCTTAGAATTAGAGCCATTCAATGAGATTTGCATGAATGGGACTAGTTATTATTTACAAGTTGTAAATGGTTTTGATGGAGAAGAAGAAAAAGACTACACATTAAATAAGGGTACATTTTAAAAGCTCAATAAATAAGTGGGATTCAGACAGAACTCACATCGAAGGCAGAGTATGTTCCTATGAATTGTGTGTTTTCAGACACATGCGACTGACTTGTTAAAACTATTTAAAAATACATGTAAGTATTAAGCACCCAACCAAAAATACTTTGTCACATGAATCTGAGTTACAATGTAAGTGAAGTTCAACACTCTGCATGGTGTTAAAACAAAACCACTAGTCTGCAGGGTTCAATGTCATAAAGCCTGTACCCCGGTAAGCAAACATTTTCTGCTTACCGGGCAGCTCTAAGCACAGTCTCTATTTACCTTTAAGCAAAGCAAATTGCACGCTATTAACTTCCCGGGCAATTCTTGTAAGCAGGGCCCAATTTCATCAAGCCTGTAAGCACAGAAACTTGTTAAGCACACAAAAATCTTGCTTAGAAGAAACAGGTTACCAGCCAATATCCCATACATGTTTACACGCTGGTGCCCCAACTCATTTTTTGCTTAGCAGAGAAATTTGCTAAGAAGTACTTTCTGCTAAACAGCTCTATGAAATTGGCCCCAGGTCCCAATTTCATGGCCTGCTTTACAGCGGAATAGACCAATCCATTAAGCCCCGCCCCCATATGTGTTGACCAATCACAGCCTTGGGCACGCCACCGAAAGTCGGACAAAAGTCTGACAAGACAAAAATCCTATTCGAAAGCGTAACCATGGGTGCGCGTACTTATAGCGAACGTTTATGTGGTGCAATGTAGCAGTGAAGAGATGCACATTGTGCTGCCCACGTGTACAGTGGTGATTTAGCCAATGCTGTGATTGGTCAATATATTTAGGGGCGGGGCTTAATGGATCGGTCTATTCTGTACTTACTGCCTATAGAATCAAGCCCTTTACATGACACCAAAAGCCCAGAATTCTGTGGTAAAGGAGTGCCATGAAATGGGAGCCCAGATAAGTCAATGCAAATTCACTGTGGATATACACACAAGCTGTCAAATCTGCTTGATCGTTTATGAAATTGATTGCTTTGCTATGGTAAACACATAAATTTGCTTACTGGTAAAATTGCTTACTGGTAAGCAACCTTTATGAGATTGGGCCCTGGTAACAACCATGTAGCAGTAATCTCTTCTAGGAGAAGTGTTGGTACTCTTGAAAAAGAGTAAATAATAATTATACTTTGAGAGGCTGAGATGTGAAGGACGTGGCTACAGCGTGGTCGAATCGCAGGCATGCAAAGACGCCTTTTGGCAGCCTGCCACATCAACCCATATGTATACAAAGCACAGCCAGGGATCGAAAGTGTTTGATTCTTCCAGAGGGAGGAAAACCGGAGGGCCTGGACGAAACCTCTTGTGGCACAGGAGAGAACCAATGCACAAATGGCGCTAGCTGGGAATCAACCAGGGACAGAGTGGTGCTTTACACACTAACCACACATGCACCCTAGTGTGGCGACAGGAATTAGACCCTACAGGCTACTCAAGGCTGAATTACTCAAACTCATAAATGTAACAATTCTGGCACTGCATGTCACAAAGATATTTCCACTAGATGATCGTCATGATACATGTAGTTGTACTCGATGAGCACTGAGCAGTAATAGTCATAGAACGTTGTGAGTTGCATTCAAGCGAGGGCTCACTCCTCAAACACTTGTTCCACTCTCCATTGAATTACTCAGTCTAGCTTCTCGGTCGGTGGCATCTGTTATTTCAAGATTTGATTTGGTATCCTTTCTATAATGCTGTTGAGATTTATCTGTGGCATTTCTATCTGGCAAACTTGAAATGCTACTATTGGAGTCAGGTTCTATCGCTGTTTCAGCGTGTACAGTATCGTTGCTTTCACATGTAGAGGGATGGACATTGTTACTTGTACTTGAACCACTTGCATTGTTTTGTCTATTACTGTTTAGTACAGTTTCCATCATAGGCACAGCTTGTTGCTGAATGTTTGAGTGAACTGAGTTGCTAACGTTTGCACTGGCTGGTGGTGTAGGGTAATTGGCACCAGCGGCTGGTGGGTAACGGTGAGTTGCAACCCGCCTAAACGGGCCTAGATGGAACTGCCAAATGGTTGGCCGGGTGGTAGGCTGGACTTGACGAACAGCTGCGGGTTGCGTAGTATCGCTACCGGCTCCACGGTGCTCCTCTGCCTCAGCCCCACCCTGGGGATTTCCCTGAGGTTCCTCTAACGGTACATCTTGGGGTATGTTGTCTTGAAGATTGAGATTAAGATTAGCGTTAAGGCCCGCACCATGCATGCCGCCATGTTGGTTTCGTTGTAGGAGAAGCTGAATACGAGCTTGTTGTAGGATCGTTGGTAACTCATGGTGATGGAAAAAGTAGATCATTGAATGCTGTACATAAAAACGATAAAAAAATTTTTTTTAACTTCAGTATTTGGAGAAATGAAAGCAAATCAAACAAAGTAGAAGATACATGATGCCCATATAGATGCTGTTTTTTTCATCAACTTTTTCACAGAACTTTCCGCAGTATAGAGGGTGATATGTTTCTCCAAAAACTTTAGAAAGCCCAAGCTCACCCAAAGCCAATGTGCACCTTTTGTTATTTATAAAGATTCGCCTTAAGCTCTGATCATTTTTCATGCAAATTGCGAAACCAAAGTGAATTTCACATCACCATCTCTTCACAGCTTCTTCACTGCAAATTTCACGGTGAAATACATAGATCTTCAGACATAAATTGATCACCTTTTTAAGTTGTTTCTTACTCCGCAGTAGACAGGCAGCAAGGAGCAAACAATTTTAATCAACTGGACTGATGGATTGTGTAAGTTGGATGATAGTCAAAAGTATGACCATACTTTTCGCAATGAGTAAGATACACCTGTCCCAACCAATTAGTCGTGTTTGCCTCGCAAATTTGCCAACTTGGAAATTTGCAAAATGTACACAAACTCCACATCACTACTAGGTAAGTCAACAATCAAACTGTAGGGCCTCTGAATATAGTAGTATGCCTGTTCCAATTAAGCATGTATTCAGTCCAATAGAAATCAACAGAACCTCCTTTGAAATTTGAAAGGCTTTGGTCTGGAGTGGGTAAGTTTAAGAGAACGCATGAAAAAAATATAAAAATATATTATGACGTACCTGAATAAATAACCAAGATGTAATGAGAGCCAATCCACTGTACTGACCATTGAAGCGATAATGGTATGCATAGAATGCAAAATGGTACAAATAGAAAAACCTGCAGAAGTACAAATCAAACACAAAAATTAAATTAGGTAACCTCTGAATGAAGTAAAATGTTCACAACATCATACCAGATCTAACGGAAGAATATTAATGAGGTACAAAGCTGAAGTCACTTGTAATAATATCTTTTAAAAAAAAAGGAATAAAAACAAAGTTTGTTCCATGTAGGCGGTGCGCATTTGGTTTGGCTACCAACTTTTGCGTATTTCATTTTGTGTTATTTAAAATAAAAACAAAAACACCCCGCATATTTCAAACACACAAAAAAAGATTGAATCAAAACTGCATGATTTTTTCGATTCACAACAGTAACACTTGTAGTAAAGAATGACATTATTTGAATAAAAACCGGTGGGAAAACATTTACAAAATGTGCATTTGGATGTGTTTACTAGCGCACATTTCACTTAACACTTTGTGAAAGTTACCAAATTGCCTCAACCAAAAAACAAAACAAAAAACGCATCTCGCCTGATGGTTTTCAGACCACCTACATGAAATAAACTTGTTTTTTCTTTGGTCTTACATATAGATAGAGTTTATTTTGATGTGGCGAGCAGATGAGCAACTTCTTGATTACGAAAAACGAGGAGATCGTTTAGCATTGATATAAAATCTTTGCACAGTGTTCCCTGTTTGAATGACACTAAATTTACTACAAAACACAAAGTCTGGACAAAGATTGAATCTCATTGGCTGCCTGTGGGGCTTAATACTTACTTAAGCCAGTGTCTTTTACTGATGTTTGTATGGCAGCATATAGCATCATATTGATCTGCTACCCATACAATTAAAATGATATAGAAAGCTGTTGTTGTGTCATTGAAGAACTCCGACATGATTGCCTCCATACCTACAAGGACAAACAAAAGTACAAGTAAAATACTGGTGTGTGTACAAATATTCCTCAACTCAACTCTCGTAGAATAACTGTGAAATGGTAAAAGCCAGTCAAATATGGATACACATGGTGTATTTCCTTGAAACAAAACCAATATCAACCCATCACCAAGCAACTCCCCAAATCTTTTGCAAGAAGTCACCGTCTTTAGTAAAAGTGTACTTAATCTGAAATGATGTTATGTCTTAGCTGAGCGATGTAGCGCACCTGACTCTAGTTCTGGTGTTGTCAGAGTGTGGGTTAGGGTACCAGTCATGCCACTTGTGTCTAAAGCAAGACACTTAACTAGTGTTGCCTTGTCCTTCTAACGTGACATTAAGCTGTAGGTCCCGTATGTAGTGTTAGTAAAGTTAGCTACCGGGCAAGCTCTAGTTGTAAGCCATCTGCTCTAGAAGGAAAAGGTCACCGGTTCGAATCCTACCACAGGCAACATGCCTGTGGATTTTTTCACAGGACTTAGGAAAGGACTGAGTACACAGTGCTTAACACACATCGGTGTATGGGTAAAAGACAAATAATATTCTTATGATGTCAGGTGGAAGTGTCCAATAGAATTGTTGACTCACCCACTAGAGCTAAGATGACTGTTAGGAGAGGAGCTGCAGGGAAAGCTATAGCAGTGTTCATCTCAAGCATCTGTAGTAAATCCACTGAAGACAAAAACAAAAAATATGGAAATCCATTGTGTTATGATGAGCTTAAAGAAAGACAAAAACAAATTTGTGATCTTCAGAGTTGTGCTGACTTGTTCCACCGTGCCATCGCCCAGACTTTCTTTTACTGCAGTCATTAGAGACTACACAGTGCAAGTGATGATTAAAAGTTTGGAAAGTGGACAACTTTCCAAAAGTCGGAACTTAACCCCAAATGAACCGCATTTTATAAAAGCTTCAATCAGATCCAAATGTAGCCAATCAAACATCATGTCTCATTTGAGCACATTGAAACTAACCAATGAAAACGAAGATCTGATGGTGTGAGTATCTGAGTAGCATTGAGATGGAGATAGTGAAGATGAGCATGATGAAGCCAGCTGCAATGTAAGACGTCCTCGCCATCCACATGCTGACAAACCGATAATGCTCGCCGGTTACAACGTTGCGTAGGTATCCTGCATTGAAAAATAAAACATTATGAAAATGTCATCAAGTCTCTTTTGCTTGACAGGAAATGACAGGAACGGAAGTAGATCTGTTCAAAATTTGGGTATTAAATACCACTTAAGTACACTTCAGTTTAACCACTGAACGGCGTATGACGTGTTAACACGCAAAATATTCAAGGACACCCGTATATAAAGTGTCCGTGTATGTGGAGCGGTTGACATGTCAACATGACTGGACTGTTCTGTAAGTGGTGGACGTGTTGACTCACTCAGAGTGCTCATTGTGTAGTGTGCACCATGCATGCTCCTACGATGATGTGCTGGTACTGATACAGACATAGACAAAAGGTGCTGGAATCAAGTCATCCTTACTATGCTCACATTTCTTTTCTTTGCAGATGCAAAAAACTACCATGATTACATCTGAAAATTAAGGTTATGACATTACATATTCAGAATCTAGGCATTTCAGGTTGACTCAGTGGTTTCTTTCCCCGCCTTTCACCTCTGTGAACCCCGGTTCGAAGCCCGGACTGGAGCCTTGCATGTGGATTGGGTTTTCAGTCCCTACCTGATTGCGTGAGTTTTCCCTATTTTGGGGTCTTCCTCCCACATCTAAAACTGACGTTTCTTCATCATCTTCTCGACACAGGTATCTTCAGGCCTACGGGTCACAGTGCAAGTCACTTTTGAGGATCCCTTGGTTTCATTACCAGAAAGATTTAATAATAATAATAATGATAATAATAAAACTTCCTGTGGGCATGTAAAAGGCACAATTCACTAAATAAAGATTTTTCTGACACTTGGGGGGATTCAATATACTTCAGAATAAATACACCTAATACTCCAGAATAAGTAGGCCTATGTCTGTTAGTTCATATTGTAAACATGCATACCTTTATTATCTTCATGTTCAGCCAGACTCTTAACACTAGACATCAAGATGTCATCATATCCCAGGAATTCCTCAAGAAAGAATCGACTTAATGTATCCCCAAAACACTCATCTTGAGTTGGATCTTAAATCAAACCAAACAAACAATAAGAATATACGATATCATTAGGTGAATGCATCTCAACTGATAGAATAACAATTAAGGTTCTCAATTGAACAAATGGTTTTCAAGTAAGTTTGAATGAGCAAGTGAACAATCCATCATTATATTTGCAAGGATTAGGGTTAGAGTTAGGCTAAGGGTGAGGGTAGGGGTCATGGTGTAGTTTAGGGTCAGAAATAGGGTGATTTCCTGTTAATTTGGGGGTTTAATTGTTACAGGTGAAGGTTTTAGTCTAGCGCATCGAACTCAAGTTTTGATGGCTAGGTCAACTGGGTGTGGGTTCGAATCCTGGTCGAAACACTTGTGTCCTTGAGCAAGACACTTGACTATAATTGCTTCTCATCACCCAGGAGTAAATGGGTAACTGTGAGGGTAGAGATTGTTGAAGTGAATGATTAGCAACCTATGCGCTGATTTGGCTGTTGGTGCTGCATACTCCAAAGGAGTTGAGATGGTTTTTAGGAATGCTTAGGCCCCTATGACTAGGGGTAATAATACTGTAAGGCACAATGAGACGCCTACTTGACTTGATAAGGTGCATAATGAACAAACTTTATTATTATTATTGTTGGCTTACCTAGTTGAACCACCATAACAGGGATACCAAGTTTCTCCCTAGTGCTTGATGAGAGGCGAAGGAATCCATACTCCAATGAGTACTCCATGATATACTCATCGGCTGGCCAGACTGTCACGGTAAACAGGGAAAAAAGAACAGGGTGAACCACACAAAAGGCAAGGTGGAAATTACCCTATTACTATTGGAACACTCTCCTGCCCAACTGGCTCTTTCCACAAAATGAAGGAGACTGTGGAGACTAAGTCCACAGTACACAAGCCACAGGGTTTCCACATAATACCAGCTGTACAAACAGAAGAAACCCATGTACCGAATGCTAGCCTAGAGGGTATATTTTGTGGCAGTCTGTGGTCCCTGTTAAAAGGAGGGTTTTAAAGTATGTAAAATCAATCAGCATTTCATAACATGAAGCCGGTTTTGCAATTAGTGATTACACATAATACTTCCATGAATCTCCAGTTGACTTCAGCTGATATCACTTTGTTTTATTTCAAATGTGCTGGTTGTATTAAAAACAACTGATTAGGAAGTTTTCCAATCAGCCGTTTGCGAGTTAGAGTTAGATTTGAATAATGTCCCGTGCAATGACTTGCTTTGTTACATGTGACCACTTACATTTGAATTCCCCAGGGTAGAGACAGTTGCTATATAACATGGTCCGGGGCAAGCTTTTACATAGTTACCTTACAGCCGATGAACACCCACACACATTTCTGAATGAATGTGTATGGCACAATGGTACCAGGCTTTGCCTGTCTGGAAGTTGCTATACAAAAGCTTACCCCAAACCATGTGATGTATGTAGCAACACTATCTTTAGTCAGGAGAATCCAATTTGAGTGTTCCCTTTTACCAGACCTTCTAAATCTTACTCTCAAACTCTCTTTTGTTTTTTCAACAAGTCTTACCTGCTCTGGTGAACATTTCAAACTCCGAGACCGTTTCTCGAAATGGTTGCATATTTTTGACTGGTTTCCCAGGTACCATGATGTCGACAGTAATGTTAGCCTCTTCTTGATCATGGTCTACATCCAGATTAGAATGCTGGACGGTTTCTGAATCTTTAGTCCAGAAGTTGCCGTCCTTCCCAGGGTACTCCCAGAACATTGGCATCAGGGTGATTCCATTTTGGTCCGCTTCATCCACATCTGAGTTACAAGTTGTGAATAACATTCGGTAAGATTGAAAATATAAAAGATGACAGATTTACATCTAACTTACATAGACCCTTGCACACATGGCGACTTCGCCACGCTCATTATTTTGGAAATCAATGGGTATACACGTAATAGACCGATTGCGCGACAATGTTAACATGCGGTCACGTGACCCCCTATCGGGGATGACATCATACAGCTGGTGAAAAAATACGTGTAAAGAGATAGGCCGTGACACAGAGTGAGTTCGAAAACAGTCGATTATACTTTCGTTAAGCAATGAATTAGTTAATCAGCCCCTTTATTTAAAGTAGTATGGTGAGGCATTAATTTAAATCACATCTCTGTTTCATAATTTAACAGAATTCTTCTGAAAAGAGGTTTTTTAAGCCATGCACTACCGGCGTAGGACAACTATTATGTAGCCACCCGTCTGTTATTTTGTTTGTAATGTTGGCCTAAATCACTGTAAAAAAAGGATAAACAGCGTTGGAAAAGTGAGCATTAATACCCAGCCTTGCAGAATTTCAAATAGGCAAAGGAATCACACAGTTTTGGAAAGTAATTTCTTTGGAGGATTTCAGCTTCAAAACTTAGAAATTTTTGTGTTGAAAAGTGTGTGGTGATCGCGGTCGTCTGGCCTAACGTTCTGTCGCGCGATGTACACATCGTGCACATTTATACGGTACTTTTACAATTTTCAAGACTTGCTGGAACTGTCCTTACTGGCTTTATTCAGCCACTTGAAGGTCTTTGGTACAAACTCTGGAATATGTTTCACAGTTTTCGGCAAAAAAAGCCTCGATCGAATTAACTAAATGCATTAATCATCGTGTACCGTACCACCCTTTCCAATGGAGAATTACGTGTGTGTTTACATTTTTAACCCAACAGGGATCACGTGACGTAGGTCGCGCAATCGGTCTATTGCCGCGTCGCCTAAAATGCACACTACACTGTATAATACACAGAGACATTGACTTCCAAAATGGCGCGACCAAGATCATTGTGATCATGACGCCAGGTGAATTGGGTCACAAAAAGATGGTCATGGTGGAAAACTTCCCATGAAATGTTTTTGCCTGAAATGGTATAGTTTTTGAGTTGATGAGTGAACCAATCAACTTTGATCTCGCAATTCCAAAATCCATGTTTGAAAAACAGTGATGGGGTTTTTCATTATTTTCTTGTGTGACTCCAATGACCAATTGAGTTTAAACTTTTGTTATTTCATGTATGTTGGGTCACACAAAGTGTGGTTGTTACTGGTCTTTGACAATTACCAAAGTTGGCTGCGAACTTTAAAACAAACAGTCGCTTGAAAACTGCCATAGATAAACGGTACTTTACAAATCTCATAAATGTTGCTTTATCAACTGATCAAGAGCTAAGTTTGAGTATTTCATCATGAGTTTTCATAAACCTCAAGACATCGTGGAGACATACCAGCATTGGCGGATGACTGAGTGTCTGTCTGTCCTTTCTTGTTATAGATAGAGAAGGCCTGGGGGCTGGTGCGATTGTGGACTATCTCTACTCGTAGGATCCCATCACGAGGCCACACTTCCTGGTAGTCTGCTAGGCAGTTAATAGGTGTCCGGGAAAATGTGCTGTGTATGTAAGCTAGGACAAAGAGGGCTGTCAATGCCTGGGGAGAAGACAAAATGATAGACACAAATAAACGGAATGGATTAAACAACATACATGTAAGTGAAATGAGATCTTTTAAATAATTACTGTGTTGGTCATTCTATGATCCATCCTTATTGCTGACCATTAAAGTCTAAATCCAATAGCCAAAGTGAATGAATTTGAAGGAATTGGACCCTCAGGCCCAAACAACTAGTGCTTATCACAGGATCAGGCGTTCCAAGACTGTTTAGTTTAAGTCCAAACAACTTGAATGGTGTGACATAGGAAAAAAGGATATTGGAGGAATTGGGCCACATGCTAGCCATACTGCCTAGTCTAAGGGTTAACAACTTTAGGCTGTAAATACATAATCTGTTTGCAGACACTATAAGTCTGATGTCATACACATATGTCAGGTTTTAGTTATTTTATTTTATTATTTATTTATTTTTCACAATAATTTTTCATGATTTGAAACCAGTATTGACCTTTGTGACACGGACTTGACCCAAGAAACTCATCTTATGGACTCAGACACAATACCGAGGACTCAGACTTGGACTTGATACGAGGACTGCCAGTTCCACTACAAGACTGCACTCAGCACATCTACGTAAATGTTAACCGTGCTCATTGCTCACACATGCACACGTGTACAGTATGCAGCTAATATTAGCAGCTAATATTAGCATCCAATAACCACAAATAAACCATGGTTCAACTCTACTGTAAACAAACACTTTGAACTATGGTGGTATGTGTCATGTATCATCCATTTTATCTCTTGATTGCATGGTACATTCATGCCTATTTTTGTTCATGAGACTGCTGAAACTGCAATGCAGTCCAAAAGGATTTTTAAAAATCAACGCGCTTTCTAGTAGTCTAAAAATATTAATCACCCATGATTTTGGAAACCTGCTTTTTACATTTGGACAGCTCTTATGACATCTTGATTTACATGTAAAAATATTGTAAACGAAGAATTTGGACAAGCTTTTCTTGTATGAACTGTGAGTATGCATAAACTGAATGCAATAATTCCACATTGTGACTAAGTCCCTATTACTACAACTACACTGTGCAAAGCCTTTGCGTATTCAATTTATGATGGAGCATAAATAAAGACCTGAAACACTGAAGCTGATGGCAATGACTTCGCTATATATACATGCATATCTGCCAAAGAACCCCGACTCCGAGTGAGAATAGTTCACAATCACATTATAGCAGAATCCTGGGCTGTCAGCTCTCATGCTGTGAGCAGCTGACTTAATTTGGGGCCGTCATGTTCATGACAGAGGTAATGAAAATCAATCATGCATGTGTACATGAATACAGCATCTACATGTTTTTGCAGTTTACAAATATGTGTACATAAAATGTAAAAACATGTACACACATCCATGGCTAGGCAACATTTGTGCTTCATGTCTGGATAAGAAATTACGACTAGAAAATCTACACATGTACATGTACATGTACGTGTACTGTAGCTATTATACATACATTATCAGAACATGCACAATGGTGTTCATGTATGTTTACTATAAGATGTACAGTAGGTGATTAACAACTTCATTTTCAAATTAATATACAAGCTACTGTAACCCCATCAGTATGTGCTCATTGACAACAGCAAATTATGTGCAACTGTGTTTTTTCTGGAAAAACCAACAGGTCACTTTTTGCGTTTAACAGCATCTGTCTGTTTTCTTGTTTTGGGAAATTCAGAAAAGTCCCTCATCATATGGATTTCAAAAAAAAGGGCCAGATACAGATGCCGGCTTAAACACAGAGAGGCAAAACCAGCACCTCTAGAATATAGGCCAGACATTTTTAAAATAAATTTCAAATTTTACCTGCATGTACATGTAATGTATAGATGTATGCATAAATATTGAAGGTACGGTAACATGTGCCCTTCACACCCGTTGCACAATGGCAATAAGTGAGTTCTTGACTTTTGTCATACAAACGTGAGATACAATACACATCCTGTACATACAGAACGCTACAAAAATAGC
Organism: Marthasterias glacialis; assembly: GCA_911728455.2. Classification (NCBI taxonomy): domain Eukaryota; kingdom Metazoa; phylum Echinodermata; class Asteroidea; order Forcipulatida; family Asteriidae; genus Marthasterias; species Marthasterias glacialis. The sequence continues at coordinate 26,292,591 of OU452225.1, forward strand.
CCTGGCTACAATGTCTGTAGGTCAGATGTAAATAAGCCTGTATGCACCCAACTGCAGGGAAACAGGCGAGGTAATAACAATACAAGTCTGGTGGTGGGCTTTTATGCCGCGGGTCAAAAAGCCAGAATTGAAGTGGTGTGGTACACACATAATAAGCCTGATTAACCCTAGGCTTTGGATTTCTTCAAGCTTGAAAAAATAAGATTACAGTTCAAGTTTGTGGGCTTGGAAATTGGAAAGAGTGTGGTAGGAAAGCCCAAAGAACATGTTTGATGATAATGGTTTTATTATGACTGCGTATTTTCATACTTGGAATTAGGGAAAGTACACTTAACATGTACATGTTTTCGTTCACTCTAATCAAAATGATCTTCAGACATGTCAGAACGCTTAAATATCTATCAAAACAAATGTTAAATCAATTCAAAGTAGATGTTTGTTACTTTGATTGTAAAACAGATCAAAGAAAAAATGTTTTACTGATTCCTTTTAATGATGCTTTTATTGAAAGCTTATGAAAACTTCACATCAAATAAGATTTCTTTTGTAAATCAAATAGTTTATGCATTTGTAAAAAAATAACTTTACCCTAAATTGTTTTTCATTACGAATCTTTTCTTAAATTCATCAGGATCCTGCAATACCCAAAAACTTCAATGGCCATGTCAAGCATTATTAGCTAGTTTTACCAAGCTGAACAGTACCAAGGCACCAAAATCAAACGAAGCCAGGGTGTGGGTTTCGGAGGATTTGAGTTTAATTTGGAATGAGACATGAAAACAATGTAATTATTTTATGTGATCATCTTATCTAGAGTTCATTTCCCTATTAATCCTCCTACACTTGGTACCTTTTTCGAATATGATGCACCATTCCAAACCATTCACTGTTGTTGTTTTGAATGGTAAAAAAACTGTGTACAGTCTGACAGTGTTGATTCCCCAAATGGTTGAATGGTAGGTAAGCTCAAGCCGGGCCCAATTTCATGGCGTTGGTTGACAAAAAATTCTGTGGGCTGTGACAGGGCGTAAGCGCAGAGTTCCGCGGTAAGCAGAGCCATAAGAGAAAGCCTTGTGAGGATCGTTCCAATGGCACAGGTAGTGCAGCTGTGGTGAATCAATTGACCCTCTCATGCTATGAGTGGTTTTGAAAGGTCGTGCAGCTTGATATATCAACACTGTTCAAATGTTAATACCATGTGTGTACATTTAGCAAGGAGGAAATGTGAGAGTTGGAATTTTGAATGGTTTTGGATGGTCTAGCAGTAAGGAGTGTTAATAGTCTAAAGTCTGCCTCTCATCGCATCAACACATAGCAGGCCTACTTCCCTCATCATCCAAAAACTGACACAGGGCCAAACAAGTCTTCATAATTGGCTGTTGTTAGAAAATGGTGACAGTAAATTCACAAAAAACGATTTTGACCTTTTTATAGTCAGACAAGAAATGTATTGCATGACTGACCATTACATGGCTGAACATCGATCTGCATTCAACTGGCTGCCAAAGTCTACCAAAACTATTAAGCAATAGGTAACAGACAGTTGAAGTCAATGACTGTTTAACATCTACAATTATCACCAACTGCACGTAAACAAAATTCAACCACACAAAACTACCTCACATCAACACCCCATTTGTGCATCATTCTGGTTACAAATGCAAACAAGTTTGAAAGTATTATTTCACAGATTATCAGTTTCAGAGATGAGACCCTACTTTACGACATGACTGGAGTAGTTCATACAGGTTAAATTCAGTCAATTTAGCTTGAAATCTGGCTTCCGCCATTCTGAAAAAGTTGAAGATCGTGAAAATCAAGTTCATGATGGTTAACCAGTTATTGCCGTGATTCTTCAAGCTTTCTCGTCCAGCCTGACGGGATTATTTTCTCAAAAACGCCGGAAAAATTTTTCTTTGAGAGTACCCCTGGCACAAAGAAACCTGACTTGACAAGGCCGAGAATAAAGATTCTCTTTACTGCACTGTGATTTTTGTTTTCTCAATCGAGAAAATGTCAAATAAGAGAAAAGTTAATTGCTATAACCAGAACCAACACTGGTTCTCGAGTTCAAAAGGACAAAGGTCTGGAATCGAGGATTACACAATAACGCCTGCACAATAGCCACATATTGGCGAAATATTCAGTGAAATGAAACGTTACACAGCATGTGTGTGCTCTGTGCACACTCAGCAGTGGAATATCCGGGTGACCTTTGTTCCGTTATTCTGATTTTACATCATGGCAGGTTTCAATGTCGCCCATTTGCTGGCTCAAAAATCACTTTCGTGGACACACGTCAGCCAACATCAACTGGTTAAACTGTGTATTTGTACAGTATGCCGTTTCTAAGGCAACATGATCTCTTGCTCTTGATTGCCCAGGAAAACAAATCCAGTGGTGATAAAGTAAAGGACCAACCACAAGGACCTGTTGTGTAAATGCAAACAAATGTTAATGTCCTCATGTTTCGACCCTAGCAGAGTCTTTCTCAAAGGCTAAATGGTGATGTTACAACATCCAGTGATGTTACAACAATTCATAAATGTTTGTTACAGAACTTCTTACCTTCATGAGAATTGCAAACTCAAAGAAGCGTCGTACAGAGGGAGGAAACGCCCGAGCATATGTAATAGCTATCTTGAAGAACAGCGCGTGAAAAAGCCTGTCCCTAACGTTGAGCAACGGATTTGGGTTATTGTTGTTGTTGCGTGCAGCATCAGCATTCACTGGTTGCTGTTGCTGCTGCTGCTGCTGCTGTGGGTTGACAGGCGGCATGGCTGGTACCCACAACTGCAGTTCTATCAGCTCCGATGAAGAAGGTCAAACAAATATGGCTGGATGGAAAATCTTGATGAGCAGCCTTTGAACTAAGAGAACAAGCTATTTGAGGTCTGTATAAAAATAAAAAAGTTTTCAAGTATTTATAACAAATACATCTGAATCATTAGTTGTATCTCAATTTATTTTCAGAATGCCCCAAATTAAAATAATGGTTGTTGATCTCCCTATTAAATACTATTATATACCACACAGACAGAATGGATCCTTGTTATTTGTCTGGAGTAACACACGTCACGTGTCATCCTTTACTTTGTTGTGACACTCCAAAATGTGATACTTAAGTCCAATATGGATAATTATTGCACGCTCCGCAGCATCATTTCCAAATTAAACGTTCCCCACCCGTTTGTGTCACAGTGGACAAGGTTGGTGCCTACACTTGGAGTCGTCCACGTTGTTTAGAAGGTATTTTCCAAATTTTCAGAGTGTGTGGTGGACGAGTTTCCGCGTCTATTTTGTGTTTGTGACCAAATTTCAAATGAAAAGGATCTATGTGTGAGTTAATAAAACAAATATCTAAGGCATTTCGCTCATGCACTGTCGCAGATAAATCTGGCTTTTCCATTTCATTCGCTTCGCCTTGTGAAATGGAAATAGTTCAGATTTTACCTCGTGATTATTTTCTGCAACAATGCACTCAAATGCATCCAATATTTATATTTGGGGAAGGAAAGTGAAGGCTTTTGCTTTCGGTCATGAATCAACATTACATTAGTCCCAGCCCCAGTTTAGAGCCAATCCACTGGACTTCCCCCATACAAGGATATGGAGGAAGTCCACAGGATGGGCCCTAAAAAATGGGGCTAACATAGTGTAGTAGGCTATGTCGTCCTAGCTGTGATAATCGTAGATCTTATTACAGTCTTTTCGCAACTTTTTTTACGATCTCAGGAGTCAGTCTAGTACCAAGACGACACCCAAATGTATAATAAAGTCGATCCCATCGGTCTACTACACACTACCACGACGACACCCATATGGGATAAAATAGAGTCGGTCCCCTCAGTTGGCCAAAAAGTAAACAGGGTACGTTTAAATCCTCTCTGATAGAATTGCAATGGTTGAATACTTGGAAATCTTGGTCCACACTTCTCTCTCCTCTTTTTTTTACAATTTATATAAATCTGGCTTTTCCATTTCATTCGCTTCGCCTTATGAAATGGAAATAGTCCAGATTTTACCTCGTGATTATTTTCTGCAACAATGCGCTCAAATGCATCCAATATTTATATTTGGGGAAGGAAAGTGAAGGCTTTTGCTTTCGGTCATGAATCAACAAGTATTTAAGATGAAATAAAATGCATTTAATTGTACTCACGATCATTTTCGGTCCTCCAGATCGATGATTTTTAGCCAACTATCAAATTTGCCATTAGAATCGCCATTTTGAACGTGATACTCAACGACTGTTTCCGTATGTGTATAAACGCTGCGAGGATTGCGTGTTCGCTGATGCCCTGACATGCATATTGATTTGCGCAGTCAATGTAGGATACCAGCTGTGTATGTGTATTCTGCATTGATAGCGCAAATCAATATGCATAAGTCAGGGCATCAGTCAGGGCATCAGCGGACGTTGACACTACACAGCCTGGTATCCTGCGTTGACTGCGCGGAAAACAATATAATGTCAGGGCATCAGCGAACACGCAATCGTGGCAGCGTTTATACACAAAAGAAAACAGTCGTTGAGTATCACGTTCAAAATGGCGACACAAACAGCAAATTTGAGAGTGGGCTAAAAATCATCGATTTGGAGGACCGAAAAAGATCGTGAGTACAATTAAATGCATTTTATTTCATCGTAAATACTTGGAGAAGCCAGTAGGCAATTTTTGAGCAATTCTGTTGAGTCTTTGTCGTAATTTTGACGATTTTGTAACTGATTCATAAAAAATCCGCTTCGCCGCACTTTCCAAATATACCATGGATTTGGGCGCTAGTAGTACGACAGATACTGTCAAAATCTCAAAAAAAGGAGTACAGCGCCCCAGTTACTGGGTCTAGGATAGATCTACTCCTAGAACTATGAGGTTCGTTCCGCTATCGTCTCCACGAACCTCATAGAGTGACATGTACAAAATCCTATAAGAAACTTTCTGCCCTTCACGTTTACATGGCTACAGTTCTTTTTTGAAATCAGATCTCGCCAAAACTAGGCTCTATGTGTTCTTTCAACTCTCATCGAGCGTTGCACGGGTCCAGAAAATCCACTCCGCAAAGTTGTTAAAAAGTGATAAATTCTCACCGTAATTCAGATCCCATTCAAACAGTATTGCAACAAATATGGCGACCGGAGTTGCAAAGTTAACTGGTATGCTGCTATGCGGTGCGCTGGTCCTATGGGCTGGTTCCGCGTACCAGTTAATTTTGCAACTCCGGTTGCCATATTTGTTGCAATACTGTTTGAATGGGATTTGAGTTACGGTGAGAATTTATCACTTTTTAACAACTTTTAGTTTGTGGAGTGGATTTTCTGGACCCGTGCAACGCTCGATGAGAGTTGAAAGAACACATAGAACCTAGTTTTGGCGAGATCTGATTTCAAAAAAGAACTGTAGCCATGTAAACGTGAAGGGCAGAAAGTTTCGAATAGGATTTTGTACATGTCACTCTATGAGGTTCGTGGAGACGATAGCGGAACGAACCTCATAGTTCTAGGAGTAGGATAGACCTAGCCATGCTAGCTGGGGGGCTGAACTCCTTTTTTGAGATTTTGACATTATCAGTCGATGTCAGTCATTCTATTTGAGTATTTCTAGCGCCCAATTCCAGTATACAAATTGTCAAAATTACGACAAAGACTCAACAGAATTGCTGGAAAATTGCTGGGAAAAAAAACTAACAAAATGACAGACCGACTTTAGTGCACACAACGGCAACTTGAGATTGACTCATCTCAGACTCGAAGTAGTTCCTACTCGTACTCCCCTACTCCTAGAACTATGAGGTTCGTTCCGCTATCGTCTCCACGAGCCTCATAGAGTGATATGTACAAAATCCTATTCGAAACTTTCTGCCCTTCACGTTTACATGGCTACAGTTCTTTTTTGAAATCAGATCTCGCCAAAACTAGGCTCTATGTGTTCTTTCAACTCTGATCGAGCGTTGCACGGGTCCAGAAAATCCACTCCGCAAACTAAAAGTTGTTAAAAAGTGATAAATTCTCACCGTAATTTAGATCCCACTCAAACAGTATTGCAACAAATATGGCGACCGGAGTTGCAAAATTAAGTGGTATGCTGCTATGCGGTGCGCTGGTCCTATGGGCTGGTTCCGCGTACCAGTTAATTTAAAAATTTGTAAATTAACTGGTACGCGGAACCAGCCCATAGGACCAGCGCACCGCATAGCAGCATACCAGTTAATTTTGCAACTCCGGTCGCCATATTTGTTGCAATACTGTTTGAATGGGATCTAAATTACGGTGAGAATTTATCACTTTTTAACAACTTTTAGTTTGCGGAGTGGATTTTCTGGACCCGTGCAACGCTCGATCAGAGTTGAAAGAACACATAGAGCCTAGTTTTGGCGAGATCTGATTTCAAAAAAGAACTGTAGCCATGTAAACGTGAAGGGCAGAAAGTTTCGAATAGGATTTTGTACATATCACTCTATGAGGCTCGTGGAGACGATAGCGGAACGAACCTCATAGTTCTAGGAGTAGTACTCCCCCATGTATTGTATGTACAAAAAGAAATTAACGTTAAAAATATAACCATGATCCAAAATGCTTCGTCAAATACCATTTACATACCACAAAATGTAATTAAATTACATGGACAAATATATATTGCGAATTAATCAAACAGTATCTTATATTTCGATTCAAGTTGAATCAAATTAAAACGCACAGAAAGGAGTTTTTTGCATACCAATGTTCGCCGAGCAATCAGTCTGCTTCTGCAACATGTATCTTCCATTCACTGGTGGTACACATAAATTGAGAATCATTGACTGATGTTTATCGCTGGTTTCGTAAAGTTACGTTTGGCTTTGCACAGTTGAAACGTGGACCAGTGAAAGGTGAATCACCGAATGGGATAAGCATTAGCTGTAAGGGGTGGAATAAAATAATCATGTTTTCAGTGACAATTTGAACATCCTCCGAATAATTAGTTTCATCAAGAAAATTTTAAAATAATGCTTTATACAAATAAATACCTTATTATTTGGATAACTCTTTACTACACGCGTTATACGGCAGGATTGAACAAGAATTCTTAAGAAAACCCCCTTTTAATTTATTGGAATACTCACACAAGGTTCTCCCAATTCATCCCAATTTCCGACTCCAATCTTGTCAGTGTTTAATAAATGACTTTGATTTATTTCGCAACATAGTGTTCTATTTAACAGATTTATTAAATTAATGAAAAACAGTGGATTTTTTTCTCAAAACGCTTTATATAATTTTGGCATTTTTCAGAGCAGTCAAATTTAAGTCATACTACCAGACGTATCTGCCTTATAATTAAAGGTTTAATATTAATGAACCTGACTACTTGTCTTTATGTAGTCTGGTCCCTTTATAATAAGAACATTTTCCAACTGAGTTAATAATACAAAAAGAGATACCAGTCCTGAATTTGTCAACATTGAAATAGTGCGGAATTGTACTTAAAAGAGTAGTCTCGGTCATCGTCGCCTCCAAATGTTTGGATCAAAACCTTCTGTTGGGCTATTTCTTACTTTCCTGAGAATATCAAAGAAGCAATCATTAGCAGTACAGTAATTAAATAATACAAGAGATAGTTCACAGGAACAGTTAAAAACCCAAATGTCCATAGATGGCATGTTTTGTTTTTAATTTTTTTTTTTTTCAATAAGCGTGTTTCAAAAAATCTTCTTGACATTTTAATCCCGAGGGAAAGGTATATGTGATGCAATAACACTTTTTTCCTTTGAAACTTTGATGCTTGAGCCTAAGTATGACAAATGAGCAAAACCCTATCAGAACTTGGCCCCATTGGATTTTGTGTTTTCAGCCGGTGTCATATGGGTATTCTGTCCTAGGGTAATGTGTCCACCATGCGGTAAATTAACGTGGGCTGGAGGAGTTTATTCAAAAGAGGGCGCTATCAGAAGGAGTTAGCGCACAATTCGCCGTATGCCCAGACAGATTCTCCTGCCAGACAGAATCTCCTTCCACACCGGCATTTAGGGGTTCAAACTACATGTATATTAAGTTTTTTTTATCAATGGAATACTTTTAACACTACTTTTAATTTTTCAGGCCAAGAAATAATACAAAATCGCCAACCACAAAAATATAGATGTTTGTACATTTTCTGGCCTGAGGTTTTTAAGCAAAAAAAAAAAAAAAAAAAAAAAAGATTCCTAAAGTGCTTGCATATTACTGAAACTTTTCATTGATGTCATTATTCAAAGTGGTTCCTTGAACATTTTGATAATTTTGTTTGCTAAGTTATTTGTTTTGTAAAATGAATTATGAAAGAAAATGCCTGCAAAATATAGACAAAAAGTTGATTTATTTTGTAAACTTAATTTAACAAAAAATATTCAAATAAATGCAGATTTTTTTTTACCCGAGTCTTGAAATATTTCTTGATATTGTTTTCCGAAAATCACCTATTATGACATTCAACAGAATTATCAATGATTTTAAACTTCACGATCTTTTGACACACCCACCAAAATTTGAAATGCTAAACATGCCAGGAGCAGGGGGGAAAAATAAAAGAAATCTAAAGGTTAATTTATCCGTGCAAAGACTATAATATGGTGACTTTTGGGTAGCTTCAAATCGCGGTTTGCAGAAAAGATACCCGGTATTACTTTCCATATTGCTGAGTGATAAAATAACCCCTTGTGAATGAATCCTATAGGAACCCTTTCTTAAAAAATTTATAACATTTTAAGATGGATGTTTTGCTTTAATTATCATTTCAATAATATTTTTGTCTTTTACATCGTCATCTTTAATGCAAATTTGCCCCAATATAAGCCTACTTGCTGTCATCTTCATGACTTTATACACTTCGTTAACGTTTTCTGCTTCGTTTTGCCTATCTACACTATTAGTAATATCCATCAATAAGAGTTTCCCAGCGTATCCATTTGGTTGGGTCATTCCATGCCAACTCACCTAATGGGTTGGCAGTGACGGACTCAGATTTTGCTAATTTTTTAAACAATCCTCTATGGGTGCAATGAACAAACACGAAATTTTATAATTATTTCTGCTCCTAGCCGTTTCTGAGATATGGACCCCTAAAAATTTAAGCCCCGCCCCTTCTATTTGAATTTGGTGTTTTTTGGCATTTTTGGAGGCATATATCTCCAAATTGAGATAAGATATGTTGCTACCAATTGGTACACAGGTTGACTGGCATCCAAACAATTAGAATCTGCTGTCAAAAGTAGTACAGAAAATTTGTCAATCAAGGTATAGGTCTTTAAAAACCTACATTTTAGCCTACAGAACAACTTTTCTTCAATTTTGAGACCCCCTGGTGCCCGCGTGAATTGTCCGATTGCTTTGATATTACATTTAATTATCAACTAGGGGCATAGGTCTCACCTGAAAAAAGGATAGACCAATCAAACTTTTGGTGGGTGTTTGGCAGGGGTCTGAAAATGGGTCCGCTTGGAAAAATGTTAAAAAACGCCTGTGTACCAATTTGGTAGCAACATAACTTATCTCAATTTGGAGATACACGCCTCCAAAAATGCCAAAAAACACCAAACTCAAAAAGAAGGGACGGGGCTTAAATTTTTAGGGGTAGGCCTAGTGGGTCCATATCTCAGGAACTGCAAAGATTAGGAATCTAAAATTTTGTGTTTGTTCAAGGCATCCATATAGGATTGTTTGGAAAAAAAAATTGCAAAATCTGAGTCGGTCACTGCCAAATATTTCAGAATTTTAGGTGATTTGGCACAGAATGACCCCACAATGTGTTTTCCGTATTTAACAATTTCCCACGGTGCTCGTCGGTAAACCTCTAAATAATGAAATTTATTCATATATACTGATATAATGCGTGACAAAGGGTCCCTCACGAACATAAATTTCTTGTAATACTTCAACCGAAACAGTTGCTGTTTCGCTTTATATTTTCTCAAAGTTTTGATACCGTTTCGCGCATGCGCTTCCACCGATGAGATTTCATCCATTTTCCTTATGTTGTCCTTCATAAAAATTATCATTCTTTTCCAATTACTGCAGCCAACTTTTGGGATATAACAATACAAAAACTTGTATTTATCCGACACGTAAAAATATGCCGTAATGACAAAGTTGACAATTCCGGCCGAGCAGACGAAGACGGTCTACTTTTGGAGCAGAAATTCCCAACATGTCCGTCTTTGATGAACTTCGTGAAGTTGTCGCAAACGTTCCTCCTCGTCTGTGTTTTGCCCAACATCACCAGACAGTGTCTTGAAGTTTTGACGTAGCTATGGTGAACAAATAATCATAGAAAGGTAATTAGAACTTGTCATTATTTATTATTTAAATGATACAGGGTCACTCTCGGCGACGTAGGGTACAATTTTAGGGGGCACAGGGTGGGGACCATTTTTTCTTGGGGTGACTTTTGGCTAATTACTGTGTAGTTTTCGTTTGTATTAATTTCCTAAACAAGTCCCTTTTCAGCGCTCCTGTGACGTGTTGAGGGGAAATAGAAATACGTTGTCTGTGTGTAAACAATTTAAAGAATCGTTTAAAAAAAGTGAAATCACTAAACATAAAAGCTTATAAAATGTTACATTTTATTCTGGTAGTTTTTAAACTAAAAAGTCCATATTAGTTCAAATGGAGTCACTGAGTGGGGGGGGGGGGGTGGTTGCGGGGGCACATGCCCCCATGACACCCTCCCTTAGATACGCCACTGGTCACCCTTTCTGTTTCATAGTTTTATGTTTATGTTTGGGTAGCAATATATTTTCAAATATGAGTGGAGAAAAATGCAATGTAAGGAAAATGAAATCTTCAGTTTTACCTGCGGCGTGGGCGTCTGGTTCTGCAGTCTCGAATGTGTAGAACTTGAAACATTTGACTGAATCTCCAGTCCACTTGTGACAAGCGACAGCAAGTGAAACTCTGCTACGTATGCTTGCCTCTAACACCAACATCATCTGTTATTCAAACAATAAGAATGAACCATTTTAGAATTCGTATGTTAGTGAGTTTACTTTGATTATTGGTAGCGATGTCATCGTAACGCCTTGCTTACCTGACGTATAAAAAAAGATGGTAAACACTCAAACATACAAATCCAACGAGCCATACAATAAGAAACACAACGTAGAATTTCTTTCCTCTAAACAATTCAGATATCATATTAACAACTTCAAGACACTTTCTTCAACACGTTTACAAGATATTTTGGATAAACTATGGCTGATGGACCCTCGAAAAGTTATGACAAACTTATCAGGTACAAAACTCGCTGAAAATTCTCGGCCGGCCTTGTGTGTGACTGTCTAACATACTGAAGATTCAATGCTTGCATCGTCCTTCAGTGACCGTACCAGACATGTTTTCTTCATGTTAAATATCCAAACAAAACCATTTGTTCTGTGACAATTTTTGAAACTGGACTGAAACATTTGTACTAATAAGGATTATTGATTCACATATAGGCCCTATGTATGTTTTTTTGATTTATTTGTTTAGAGAACTTGTTTTAACAAGTTCTCTAAAAAGGTGCTTCAGTACTAAATTAATTTTGATTTAAAATCTGTATATTATGGTGTCAGTTTTTTTCCATGATATTGCCTTTTCAGAGGTAAAATATTAATTTTTGTAAAAACAATTAAGGGGAGTTATGGAAAAGTAGATTTGTACGTATCGGGATAATATCTAACACTAAGGCCTAAGTATTACTTGTTTTCATAAGACATTTACTTGGGAAATTCTCCAATAGGAAGAAAGACTTGTTCCATTCTTCAATGGGGATGTTCATAATGGGGTGACAAATCTCAAAGCTATTTTTCCTCAACCATCTTTCAAAATGTCTTCAAAACGATCGAAGTGCTCATTCAAAATACTGAATATTTTTACCGCTAATCACAAATTTATGGCCAAAAACATTTGATCTTAATTTCGCATCATCCATTTCTCCTTAAAGAAAAAACTCTTTCCTATAGAATAGTGTTCCTTGCCTTCTCAATATCCAAACAGTATTGCTCCTATATGCAAATTATTTACAGTGGGTTGCTCTTTTGTCATGCAAATTATTAACAGTGCCATGCTTGTGACTAGGAGCTGGCTAGCGCCCACACGAAAGACAAAATGGCTGACCACAAAAGACTCTTCGTTTTCTCTACCGCTTTTCTACGTTTTATAGTCATTTTGGTTGACGAAACCACTGCAAAGTGAGCTTGGTGAGTTGAATATTTCTTATAGCATTCTTTAAATGACTCCTTACGGTGAATATGAGATTTCAAAACGGTCAAAATGAAGCAAACATAAGGCTTCACTGTTGGGGCATGGCGGCAAACTTGAAATGCACGTGGCTGAAATTGTATCCAGCTTGTACAGTTGTTTCAAAGACAAAAAGCCATTTATAAATGTTTATGAGAAAAGGCCGAAATTGTTGGGTTAAAATTTTTATATTTCGAGACACATATATTGAAAACTGGTCGAGTTTGTGTGTGTGGGGTGGGGGTGGGGGTGGGGGTGGGAGGGGCGGGGCGGGGTGTTTTGGGGGGGTTCCAGAACCAACCATAACCAACCTCCACTATTTTCTGTCAATATTCTTACCATATTGAGGTCAAACTCTTGAAATTTCTCTCTAATTTTAATTGCAGCAACTAAAATACAAAAGCAAGGGTTTTTGTGGTCTTTAAATATAATTTTCTTATATTTGACAGATTTTTGCACCAAAATATTTCAATGCAGGTTTTGTTTTGATTAAAGACCCAGTAACTGGGGTGCTGTAATTTTCACTCTTTTTAGAGTGCAATCATCTCTAGTTTGCTCTTTTAGAGTGAAATTTGAGTGAACTTCACTCTGAATCGAGTGAAAAAGAAAATATTTCCACTCTAAAAAGAGTTGTCCGCCATACCACTCTTTTAAAAGAGCCATATGGCGGACAAGTCTTTTTACAGTGGAAACATTTTCTTTTTTACTCGATTCAGAGTGAAGTTTACTCAAATTGCACTCTAAAAGAGCAAACTAGAGATAATTGCACTCTAAAAAGAGTGAAAATTACGCCACCACTCGGGCAAGAGAGTGATGTTTTCACTCTTTTACATTAAGAGAGTCAGATAAGCAAAATCAGTGTTTTTTAAACCATACTAGCGTGTTTCTGTACCCTTTTGTTCCATTCAGGTTCATACTTTGTACTGGCTCTTCCAACAATAACATTCATTCTATGCACCAAGCAGGCTGTTAGTACCTGCAACCAGAAGCAAAACTAGGGGTAAAATTTTAAGGGGAGGGGCACAAGGGGTGCACCATTTTTTTCTGGGGTGGCACTTTTGGCCAATTAAAACCGTAGTTTTCCATCTTTCATAAAGAAGACCCTTTTCAGCCTTCTTGCTATGTCATTTACTATTTTTTTTATTAAATTATCTGACATAGAGTTAAAACAATACATTGTCTGCCTTTAGTAAAAAAATTACTACATAAAAGCTTATAAAATGCAACATTTTAATGTTTATTCTGTTAATTTTTAATCTCAAAAGCCCATATTGAAATTTGGGGGGGGGGCACAGACATCAGTTGGGGCAGGGCATGTTCCTGTGCCCCCCTTAGTTACGCCACTGCCTACAACACAGCGTGTTCACCTTAATGTTAATCTTACCTCATTATGTTAGAGAAGGTACAAATGTATAAGTATAAATTTCTTGTCATGGGGCTATGTTAAATGATAATTCACTACTAACCCTAACCACCCCAACCAATAAAAAAAGAAAAGTGACATGTTTTGATAAATTCTGTTGGACTTAGGAGTGCACTAGTAAACTGATTATGAATAACATGGGATCAGGTATACCACCATAATTATAGTCTAATAGGTTTTGTGTACCATGGTGTTTGGTTTTGTAGGGAGTTCAGGCAAAAGGTACGATACATTATTGGTTTGTGAAAAAGTTAAAACATTTTTATTCTCCGTTTTTTTAATTTCTTATTTTGTACTATTTTTCTCCATTCACTTTATCTGCAGTTATACACTAATATAATCAATAGTCAAACTTATTATTTATAAGTATCCACATTTCATGGCCAACAGTTCCATTCACTTTATCTGCAGTTATACACTAAAATCCACTCTCGCCTGTTTCGTTTCACAGTTTAGGTCTACAACACGTTAGGTCCATCTGTTTCACATAGTCTGCCTAGGTAGTATTTCCTCTATGGGGAAGATGATGAAGGTTATTCACCTTGGGCGGTACCCGGTCTGATGGCCAACTCTAACTGGGTGTTCACTAACCCCATCAACTGTCACATGTTAATGACGACTGTTTTTATTAATTTGGTCGCCATCACTCCTCAAGTCATCATGCCATAAGTTAAACCCGGTCCATGTACCAGGGCCATCTAAGAATTTACAACAGAACCATCCAGAATGTATAAGAACATGACCTCGACTTGCCATTTATCTATCATTAGCAAAGTTACACACCAGCTTATCAAATAACTCTAAGTTTAACTGTATCTGCTTTTGGTCATTAAAACTTTCTTAATTTCCTTTCAAAGTTAAATCAATTCACCAGATATTCTTCATAAAGAAAAGTTCAAAGTTAACTTACAATTTGCTGTGTGCGTCGCTCCTCTGTGCCTCTGAAGCGCCTTGCTTCAACAGATATAGAAACATCTGTGCTGTTCGCACGGGCGTCGGCACGGGGAAAAATGCACTCTCTCTCTCTCTGTACAACTTGCTCTGGTCACCCACAAGTTCAAACTGGTACTAACTCACACACAACTCTACACCCACCTTAAAACTTAACACCAGCATTGTTGCCTGCTCAAGCAGGCTAGGGACATACCAATCACATTCCTGAGAGACTACGCCCACAGAACAAAACCAATAATTTCCTAGCAATGCCTTTGTACTTATATAGCAAGTGCTGCTGCTGCTGCACAGTAGCACTTGCTCACCTGCCAAAACTATTTACAACACAATAGCTGCTGCACAGTAGCACTTGCTCACCTGCCAAAACTATTAACATCAGCTGCTGCACAGTAGCAAATTATAGCCCTTCACTTAGTGGACAAAGAAATACATTTAAAGTCACCTTCCTGCTGGGATATAGGGATCTAGCTGTGACATAGACACACCATACAACCAACCTGATAACATGTTATCATATTAGCTTACAAAATGATAAAAAGTTTTATTAGCTCATAACTTTTTAATGAAAACAACGAGAAACAGTTTTATGATCTTTAAGGAATTTTTTGGACATTCAAATTTTTTATTTTGATTGCAGCAAACCAAATATTAAAACATATGCAGTGTTGGCTGCACAGAGCTGGTTGAAATTGAAAAGCATGCTCCCTCTGTGTAGCCATTGTGGTGGGGGGGGGGGGGGTCGTTGACACTCCATAGCTGGTATCTTGCATTGACTGTGCAAAATAATACACAAATCAGGGCTTCAGCAAACACGTGATGTTTGCAGCGTTAAAACGATTTACATTGTCTCTGCCATTTGCAGACACTGCTAATTGTTAAAACCCAAAACTTAGTCAAGACTTCTTTGCTTTATTTTACAGACAATGCAACTGCAAGGTGACATTACACCTACATCACCCACTTGTCTGATGAGGGTTTCTAGTGAGACAGCACCAAAGTCACCAGTGTCAATTCATCAGCAAGACCTGAATGAACGTACCCAGAGACAGTACAACTGTATTGGATGGAGGGCTGATGTGTATCTACTATTAGCACAAGGTACCACAAATCAACTTTTAATTCAAACCCTTTTGTAGGACACAACTTTAACCAGTTGCCCCCAGAATCTTCAGTACTTTCCCGTCCAGGCTGACAGGATTCATTTCTCGGAACTGCCGGAATCATTTTTCTTTGCTAGTATGGTACAGCTGGCACAGAGAAACCTTGACTTGATGAAGCCAAGAGAACAAAGACTCTCTATATAGCACCAGGATTTCTGTTTTCTCTCTCTATTGAGAAAATGTGGAATATATGCACCATGGTTTGCAAAACCTCGGCCAGGAGCTAGGATGAGGATTGGTACTAAATCCGAAACCAAGGCTGGATCCCCGGTACAGTATGACTTGCCTCCATTGAGCCAAAAATCAATGTCTCATAATCCTCTTCTTGGAGCAAAAGGACAAAGGTCTAGAATCGGGGATTACACAATAACTTCCACATTAATGGTGTGTGCATGTTCTGTGCATGCTAAGTACTGGAATGTCCGGGCAACCTTTGTTCAGGTATTCAGACTTTACACCATGGCATGTTTAAACGTCGCCCATTTGCTGATTCAGACAATATTTAATTGGAGCAGAACTAATTTTCTAATGCAGCTTCATTCCGTCGGCTAAATTGTTTCACAGACTACAAATCCCTACAGTATCCCTACACCTTCAGTATGTCTGACTATGAATATCAAGTACTGGTTAGGCAAAATCTTGATTGAAAATACATCATAATTGCTGATACATTTAGGCCTATAGGATGCAATCATAAGCATTTTCCATTTCAAGACAAAATGTTTATAATGGGAAATTCCTGGTGATTTTCAGCAATTTTCAGCAAGTGTTAAAGCCAAGAATGTTGAGTAAAATTGCCTTCACAAGTATAAACTGTACTATGGATTTAATATAAAAAAATTGAGACCCCCAAAAACATATTGGTTAAAAATCTTCAAAATAATAATGCAGGCAAAACATGTGCTTTTGGTTTAAGGCTGATATTCAATTGTTGCATACATTTTTGTTGGTTTTTATTTTGTCTTAGTAACCTTAAGATCTATGGACCATTATTGCAGTGCCGCCATCTTGTTTCCCTTCCATACAAATCAGTGTGACCAAACTGAGGCTGGATGGAAAAATAGTCTGGCACCTTTGATAAATGAGTATTGGAACTATTGTTGCCATGTGATTTTCATGGAACCTGACGAAGATTGCAGCAGAGTGATAAAGGTCTATTTACTTATGTGGAAATATTGTGATTTTAAGACACAGTGAAGCCATATTATGTTCATATAGTGATTTTTCTAAAGGAAAGAAATAATGTAAGAATTGATTTTTTACCTCACAGTTATAAATCTTGAAAGCAAGTGTCAACATCTCATAAACTGTGCATTGACATCAAAGGCCCCCGTTGTAGTGTACTCCGTGATGTCACACAGGTTTTCAGTTTGCCATCTCTACAGCTAAAGCAAGACAACTGGATTCAAAAAGGTACATTTAATTTCTAAAAGAAGATATTTATTCAATGCAACTATCTGCACAAATTTTTTGAAGTTTTCACAAAAGGAAAAGCATTTAAAAGAATCAAGTGGAATGAACATGCTGAAACCTAAGGTTTAAACAGCATAATTCACCAGTCGGTTGAAATGCTCTTTAACACACCAATTAAGAACCACACACTGCCACTTGAATCAAGCAAAAGCTTATGCAAAATGTTTTTGTCATTTAACTGTTAGTCCCAAGCCATTCACAAAGCTTGTAGATGAAAAGCAAATTGACCACAAAACAGAGAGTTTGTTTTGGGTGCTGGAAACACTTAAACTTACCGTTTACATATTATTCAGACCCTGTGAATAACACATTATGTCTTAGTGTCTCATTAATAGCTTTGTGTCACACCTTGAGTCCTTCTCCAACCTCAGCGGATATAACCTTCGGTAGTTGTTCATGTACAGAACAAGATGGCAAAGATGAATTGGGTATTAGTGTTTCTGACATATTTAAATCTTTCACTGGATATGCTTGTCTTAGTGCGAATCTCTTGATCTTGATGTTAGGCCATATCCCAATTGGCAGCTACAGCTGGATTGCCGCATCATCATGCATTGAAGTATAGGACATCCTAAGCAACCCTTAACAATAGCCACTTATTCGGATACGGCTTAGTTTAAGAACTCTACATCTTAAATAGGACATTAAGAAAACCAACTTCCCCATTATATCTCTGGAGTCAACTTGATTCTCTTTTACTATATGCCTTTATCTTTATCAGGTGCTGCGCTTGGCCAGAATCGTTAAACATGAAACCTTGATCTAGATGGGAAAGATACCAAGCATCAATATAGTCTGTATACAGGTAACTTTACAGAGTTTATTAAATACTTTTGTTGGATGAAGTTATGATCATTATTTGTGGTTTTTGCTTGTTTGCCCATACACCGATGTGGTTGAGCACTTTGTACTCAGTACTTTCCCGAGTCTTGTGAAAAAAAACCTCGCAGGCATATTCCTCGGGTGGGATTCAAACCCACAACTCCCACCACTCTAGAGCAGATGTCTTGCCATCTAGACTACCATTAAATTGCCTGGCAGCTAGAGGCAGTTTGAATCTTATTAGCAGCAGGTACGTACCTCACCCATTATAATAGGTGTTAATTTTTTTTTTTGAAATAAAAGTGTTGACAGATCATCTTTTTAAGAGTTCAGTATATGGAGGCTAAACCTGGCAATTGCAGCAGAACTCAGTGTTAAAAAAATGAATAAACAACAAATAATATTCTTATCCCCTATGCAAAAGAAATAAGATCTATTATAACGGGTACTGTCTAATTGGTAAGACATCTGCTCTGGAATGGCAGGAGTCGTGGTTCGAATCCCACCTGAGGAAAATGCCTGCAAGATTTTTCTTCACTGGACTCTGGAAAGTACTGAGTATACAGTGCTTAACACATCGGTGTATGGGCAAACAAACAGAATCAACAAATAGTATTCTTAACCTAAATGCAAAAAATTAACATATATTATAAAGTTATGACCAGTTTTTATTTGTTTAAGTGTCAAAAAGACTCCGTAAACATTGGATGTTATGACTTTGACTGTTTCCAGCTAAAATCCCTCACCTGGAAGCTTTTTTTAAACGCCCAGTCAAAGCAGAACAGTTTTATGTCCTGCAAACTTTCATCAATAGAGCTTACAGACATCAAGACAAAATTTAGATAAATGTTTTAAATTAGATGTCTTCCACCTCCAGATTTTTTTTGTTTACGTCAATGACTGTTTACTACAGAGCTGTTTAAGTCTCATCTTTGATAATTGTTACATGTGTTGTAATGTTTTAGATACAAATGCTCAGTTCTCTTGCTTTGGAAGTTTCAGATGTAAGCAATTTATATAAGTGTAAAAAACTTGAAGCAATACGATGTACTCTAAGGAAAAAGGAATAATTTTACTTACTTTGTTCAATCAGAAACATTTGCAGACATTGCTGATTATTAAAATAATCGTTTGCTTTATTTTACAGACAATGCAACTGCAAGATGACATTACACCTACATCTCCTAAGGATCCACATAATTCACTCTGTCTGATGAGTGTTAATTAATGAGGTAGCACTTCATTCACCAGTGTCAAGTCGTCAGCAACACTTGAATAAACATACCCACGAGGAGTACAACTAGACTGGATTGAGGGCTGATGTGTGTCGACTAAAAACAAGGTAGCAAAATCAACTTTTATTTCAAGCACTTTTGTAGGACCCAACCTCAAAAGAATTGAAAAATAAAAGGAAACATGTACTGGACGGTTTCATCCACTCCTTGAAAATATATGTTGACAGATCGTCTTTTCAAGAGTTGAGTACATGGAGGCTAAACCTGGTAATTGGAGCAGAACTTTCAAAAAAAAGATTTCATTCCACTGACTAAAATGTTTTACTAGCTATAATTTTGAACAAACGCCAGCACTGTGACTGAGTTTGAATGTCAGGGACTTGTTAGGGAAAAACGTTATTGAAATGACTTTAATTTATTTTGTGAAAATAAAGGGTAAAGACAAAAAAAATGTTTAAAAAAAAGAAACAAAACAATGTCTTAAAACATTCCATCCATAGACACTGTTAAGAAACGATGATACCATCCAGCACTTGGGGAGGGGGTCCTCCCCAGTTTTTAATGACCCATGCAAGAGATTTATTATCACACATAATCATATAGTTGTTGGCTTTCTTACAATTTGTTACCTGTAAACTTAACCTTTCAGAGCCAGAAGTGGAGCCAGAGATGTAGTTGTTTCCTGAAATCAAGTGCACTGGAGAGGGAATCACCTGTAGAGACATCTTGAAGGCAATAGGGTGTAAAAGAGAGCAACGCATATGAAAACATGTGTCATCACATGTTCAATTCTGTAAGAAAATGTAGATGTGTTATTTTAATGTTTTGATGTTTTCTGTTATTGTAGTATATCTAGATGTGTTAGTTTGATGTTTTCTGTAATCGTCGTATAGTGGGCTGTTTTTGCAGCACTGTACAGTTAATATCTTGTAAATAAGTACACCATTGCAAGCAAGCAAGCATTTTTGAACAATGAAATCGGAGATCTTATTTGAGCTTTGGTAGTGCGGTGATTCGATTGGTTGTGCGGAGATTCGATTAGTTGTGCGGAGATTCGATTGGTTGTGCGGAGACTCGATTGGTTGTGCGGAGATTCGATTAGTTCGGAATTGTGCGGCGAAAACACGGGAAATTCCGACTTGCGCAAAGGGACCTGGACACT
The DNA here is from genome assembly GCA_911728455.2 of Marthasterias glacialis. Lineage (NCBI taxonomy): Eukaryota > Metazoa > Echinodermata > Asteroidea > Forcipulatida > Asteriidae > Marthasterias > Marthasterias glacialis. The sequence continues at coordinate 26,313,055 of OU452225.1, forward strand.
TGCACGTGGCTTGTGGGGTTCCACTTCCGGCCAGGGTAACAGCTGGTGGCTGATCTTAAAAGTGCATCGTGCTCCCCCTCTTTGAGGGTGTGCTGGTGTTACCACAATGATGGTTGGCCGAACGGGAGGAGTCCCTGGCCTAGGCCGTGGGGCTAAGGGACCGCGTTAGTATGTTGAGGGGACTGCCCTGGTTCTCGGGGTAGCGGACCGGACGCTTCGAAAGGAGTACGAAGGCCCCAATGATACGGAAAGCGTCGTGGGGCTGGTATCCTGGGACCTGCACGTGGTGGCCCTGCTTTAGACTAACCTTACCAGGATAAAATTGACAAAAATTAGAACCAATTGCTTGCAATGGTGTACCTATACATTATAAAATACTTTTTTTTATAGAACCAATTAATTAGAACCAAATGCTTGCAATGGTGTACCTATACATTATAAATAATTTTTTTTATAGAACCAATTAATTAAAACCAAATGCTTGCAATGGTGTACCTATACATTATAAAATATTTTTTTTATTATAAGATGAAATCTTTCCAGAAACAAAATTGTAGGCCCACATGGACAAAGACACTTTTATAGTGTCTTTCTTTAGTTTCCTAAAAATGCCAAAAAGATAAAAGGTATTGAACAATTATAAACTGTATTTCATTATACTCCAAAAAGAAATAAAACACAAGTTCAGCTGCATATATCTTATTTGCCTTGTTAATCCAACAAAGCAAAAATCAATAAAAAACAATGGAATTGATAATGATCAAAGCATATGCCCTTTCAGACATATTGAAATGTACCTGAGCTGCCTGAACCTGTTTTTGAAGTTTGAGAGTCACTGATGCTGTTATAACTACTTTGGAACTGCGCTATTTATAATCAAAGTTTTTAATTGAGAATAATAATCTGTGGTAAAAGCTAGCTTCTGGCTTCGTCCATGAAGTGTTTTTCATCGAAAGTTTTATGTGCATTAGACATGAGCATGCATCAAGAATCCAAAGCAAATTTATTAAGTTTCAACATTCAAATGAACTCATGAAGACTTAGAATATGCGACTTTTAAAATTGAATGCAGCATGTGTAAGAGTGGAAAAACCACTTTTCTAAGGCGTGCTCTTTGAATTGTTGAAGCGTAAAACATTGGTAATAATAGCAAATAATCCCTTTATGCTTTTACTCAAAATGTATGTACAAATCTTGGATGCATATGAGTGTATTGTAGCACAATTTCATCACGATGGGAAATCTGGACTATTCCATTTTACGAGGCGATGGAGAATGATAATATTCTGCAACAAAGCACGAACAAAATGACTTCAGTATTTGTTTTTACATAACTCACATATAGATCCTTCTCATTTGATTTTTTTTTTGCAATGAACCCAAAATAAACACGGGAACTTGTCCATTCCACACACTGAAAATTAATTAAAAAAAGAAGTGCACTATTCATGCAAATCAGGGCATCAACGAAGACAGTCATGTAAGACTAACCAGAGAGTCCAGTACGGCAATTTAATCTCCTCTTTTGAGAGGTTTTAAAATACCCAGTAAATTAATGTTTGCGGAGGAAAACAGTTGAAAATATTACTTCAGCTCAAAACCCAACTTTAAATTGAGCCACCATGCTGTAAAATGAATTTATCACAATATATTTTATTCAATTTTGGGGTGCTCAAGGACAAATTTACTGGAACTTGATTTGTACCTGCGACCTAAAGTTTAACGTGCTTAACGAAACATGATTCATGACAACTTGCTTGTCAAAGTGAATTTAACAGTATGATTTAACAGTATGATTTAACAGTATGATGATTCGATTTAATGTTGGGCTTTGAGCTTATTTTGATAAATTCAGTAAAAGTTTTATATGTAAGAGAATAAAGGCTGATGCTTTTTGAGGGCAAATCAACTTAACCAAAGGGCATACATTAAAATTGTGTTTAAAGAATTCCCCTTTGGTTGATTTGCTCTAACCCTGACTGATGTCTCATTTTTTTAGTTGTCTTGTGTATTCGGCCGCCATGTTTGCCAACAATACAACATAAATTGGGTGTGTATTTTTTTTACGTTCAAGTTTTAATGAGCAAAATACCTTGCTAAAAGCGTGTAATACGCACCCAATTACATTGTTGGAAAACATGAGAGCCTTTTCTACTTGGCCGCCATGTTTGCCCACAATGCAACATTAATTGAGTGTGTATCATTTTTTGGGTTGTTTCCATGCGCAAAATAACTTGCTGAAAAAAGTGCGCAATACACACCCAATTGCATTGTTGGAAAACATGAGAGCCTTTTCTACTTGGCCGCCATGTTTGCCCACAATGCAACATGAATTGGGTGTGTATAATTTTTTCTGTTGTTTCCATGCGCAAAATAACTTGCTAAAAAGTGCGCAATACACACCCAATTGCATTGTTGAAAAACATGAGAGCCTTTTCCACTTGGCCGCCATGTTTGCCCACAATGCAACATGATTTGGGTGTGTATAATTTTTTCTGTTGTTTCCATGCGCAAAATAACTTGCTAAAAAGTGCGCAATACACACCCAATTGCATTGTTGAAAAACATGAGAGCCTTTTCTACTTGGCCGCTATGTTTACCCAAAATGCAACATGATTTGGGTGTGTATAATTTTTTGGGTTGTTTCCATGCGCAAAATAACTTGCTGAAAAGTGCGCAATACACACCCAATTGCATTGTTGGAAAACAGTGGCCTGAGGGTTCACCTTATCCTGGTGCAACCCAGCCCACCCAGCAGGAACTTGCCCCCCAGGTTGGTTTCTATTGGGTGTGTGTGGGTTCCATGGGCTAAGATGGGCCCTCTATATTTAAATGGGGGGAGGGTAGGTTTGACGCCAATAACACACAAATTACAAAGAGAGGGTACATTTCAATTTTTTTATTGATAAAAAATGACTTTAAAAAAAATAAGCAGAGTTGTGCAAACACCTGTGCCTGTCGGTGGCCCCCATCGGCTACCTTGGAAGTTGTAGTGACTTGAAGGCCCAAGTGCAATGGTCGATATGTTCTCTGTTTAGTGAAGTTCAATTAGATGCGCTACTAGTGGTTTACTTCAACAGTGTACTGTCCTATAAAACCTAACGAGCTAGACGCAACTTTGCGCAGTGATTTAGATGCAGTCTTGAGCAGAAGGGAGTTGTTGCCTGCTTAAATGAGTGATGCCCACAAGAGTGCTTAGGATTTCACCTAATGTTGTTTCGTAACCAAGCTGCACTGGTGGTGCCAAGAGATATCGACTCTTGTTCCAATGGGATCCTAACCCAAAAGATGATGAAGACTTCTATCCAGATGATCGTGTGCTTGTTGGAGAAACATGTTCTGCAATGGTCCTATTTTACCCCTTGCTTTTTGTGGGGCTGCAATTTGGATGTTCAAATGTAGTCGACTGACGAAACGACTACAAGATCACTTAATTGTGACCGACTTTGCATAAAACAAAGTCATAAGTGTATCAAACAAATCATCAAAAAAGATCGCACATTTGGAAACTGATTTACTTTGATCATTAGTGATCTTTTCAACTTAACCGCCTATAAATAACAAAAAATGACATTGGATTCATATACGATGCAATATTGAACTAACATGAAGGGAAGTATGGGGTTGCTCATCACATGGGGGGGATGTATGAGAGCAGTTTACCAAATATGGACAGCTTGGATACCACACAAGGGGAGAAAGGGTAGCTCACCATACAAGGGGAGTATGGGTAGCTCGCCACACCAGGGGGATAAGGGTAGCTCACCAATAAAGGGGAGTATGGGGTATCTCACCACATAAGGGGAGTATGGGAACATCACCTAACAAGGGAAGTATGGTTAGCTCGCCACACAAAGGGAGTATGGATAACTCACCACACAAGGGAAGTCTGGTTAGCTCGCCACACAAGGGGAGTATGGGTAGCTCACCACACAAGGGGAATATGGGTAGATCACACAAGGGGAGTATGGGTAACTCACCACACAAAGGAAGTATGGTTAGCTCGCCACACAAGGGGAGTATGGGTAGCTCACAATACAAGGGGAGTATGGTTAGCTCGCCACACAAGGGGAGTATGGGTAGCTCACCACACAAAGGAAGTATGGTTAGCTCGCCACACAAGGGGAGTATGGGTAGCTCACCACACAAGGGGAGTATGAGTAGATCACCACACAAGGGAAGTATGCGTAGATCACCACACAAGGGTAGTATGAATAGATCACCACACAAGGGGAGTATGGGTAGCTCACCAAACAAAGGGATAAGGGCAGCTCACCACACAAGGAGAGTATGGGTAGCTCGCCACCAAGAGTATGGGTAGCTCACCACACAAGGGGAGTATGGGTAGATCACCACACAAGGGGAGTATGGGGTAGTTCACCACACAAGGGGAGTATGGGTAACTCACCACACAAGGGGAGTATGGGGAGCTCACCAAACAGGGGAGTATGGGTAGCTCACCACACAACAGGAGTATGGGGTAGATCACCACACAAGGGGAGTATGGATAGCTCAACACACATGGGGAGTTTGGGGTAGCTTACCACACAAGGAAAGTAAGGTTAGTTCACCACACAAGAAGTGCAGGTAATTCACCATAAAAGGGGAGTATGGGTAGCTCACCACACAAGGGGAGTATGGGTAGCTCGACAAACAAGGGGACTATTGGTAGCTCACCACACAAGGGGAGTATGGATAGCTCACCACACAAGGGGACAATGGGTAGCTCACTGCACAAGGGAAGTATGGTTAGCTCACCACACAAGGGGAGTATGGGTAGATCACTGCACAAGGGGAGTATGGGGTAGTTCACCATGTAGCTCACCTCACAAGGGAAGCATGGGTAGCTCAACTTACAAGGGGAGTATGGTTAGCTCACTGCACAAGGGGAGTATGGTTAGCTCAACGCACAAGGGGAGTATGGGTAGCTCACTGCACAAGGGAAGTATGGTTAGCTCAACGCACAAGGGGAGTATGGGTAGCTCACCTCACAAGGGAAGTATGGGTAGCTCACCTCACAAGGGAAGTATGGGTAGCTCACCTCACAAGGGGAGTATGGGTAGCTCACCGCACAAGGGGAATATGGGTAGCTCACCGCACAAGGGGAGTATGGGTAGCTCACCGCACAAGGGGAGTATGGGTAGCTCACCGCACAAGGGGAGTATGGGTAGCTCACCGCACAAGGGGAGTATGGTTAGCTCACCGCACAAGGGGAGTATGGGTAGCTCACCGCACAAGGGGAGTATGGTTAGCTCACCTCACAGGGGGAGTATGGGTAGCTCACCTCACAAGGGAAGTATGGGTAGCTCACCTCACAAGAAGAGTATGGTTAGCTCATCGCGCAAGGGGAGTATGGGTAGCTCACCGCACAAGGGGAGTATATATGGGTAGCTCACCGCACAAGGGGAGTATGGGTAGCTCACCACACAAGGGGAGTATGGGTAGCTCACCACACAAGGAGTATGTGTAACTCACATCACATGGGGAGTATGGGTAGCTCACCGCACAAGGGGAGTATGGGTATATCAACTCGCAAGGGAAGTATGGGTAGCTCACCACAAAACGGGAGTATGGTTAGCTCACCACACAAGGGGAGTATGGGTAGTCACCACACAAGGGGAGTATGGGTAGCTCACCTCATAAGGGAAGTATGGTTAGCTCACCGTACAAGGGGAGTATGGTTAGCTCACCACAAAAGGGGAGTATGGTTAGCTCACCACATACGGGGAGTATGGTTGGCTCACCACACAAGGGGAGTATGGTTAGCTCATCACACAAGGGGAGTATGGGTGACTCACCTCACAAGGGGATATGGGTAGCTCACTGCACAATGGGAGTATGGGTAGCTCACCACACAAGGGGAGTATGGTTAGCTTACTACACAAGGGGAGTATGGGTAGATCACCTCACAAGGGAAGTATGGGTAGCTCACCGCACAAGGGGAGTATGGTTAGCTCACCACACAAGGGGAGTATGGGTAGCTCACCGCACAAGGGGAGTATGGTTAGCTCACCGCACAAGGGGAGTATGGGGTAGCTCACAGCACAAGGGGAGTATGGGTAGCTCAACACACATGGGGAGTATGGGGTCGCTCACCACACAAGGGGTGTCTGGGTAGCTCACCACACAAGGAAAGTAAGGTGAGTTCACCACACAAGGGGAAGTGCGGGTAATTCACCATAAAAGTTGAGTATACCAATCCAATGTCATCTTTGATATTAAAAGGCAAAAAAATGAGAGTGGTTCTTACAAAGAAAGTTTAGATGCTAAGCAGAACACGTTTCTCCAGCCCTCAAACCATCAACTCGATAAAAGTCCTCATCATCCACTGGATCCAGATTCCATTGGCTCAAAAGACGACATCTCATGGCACCGCTCTTGAAGATTTCAATCAAACCCCAGTACAAACCTGTTTACTAGAGAACAAAAGAATGACGTGACCAACAAAAGGCTAAATGATAAGGGGCCCTCATCCCGACGTCTTGGGAGATCGATCAACACGTTTTAGGGTCCAACTACTCGCTTCCAGCTCATACCCTAGTAAATGTGTGTATGCTTCCAAAAACGCTCGCTCTAGCTCGTCAAGTCTTGTAAGGCATTACACTAGTGAAGTAGAACACTAGTGGTGCATCTAAGTGAACTTCACTAAACAGAGAACATACCTTCCATTGCTCCCGGGCCAGCAGGATCACCACTTGTTCCAGGCAGCCGAGGGGGTCCACCGACAGGCACAGGTGTTTGCACAACTCTGCAGATGGGTTTTCAACAGGGTTTTTATACATGCATTAAAAAAAAACTCATCAAAATGAGCTACTCATACAAAATGAAGCCATGTGTTAAGAATTTGTAAGGGAAAATAATAAAAAAATATCAAACAAAGCAAAAATGTGTGGTTTTGTGTTGGAACTCTGAACGATACTCACGATATTATGCAGAGCAAAACAAATATAAAATAAAAATATTAATTTTACAAAAAATCAAAACTGTTTTTCCAATTTTTCTTTGTTAGAGTGAGAAGTGTTTACAATTTCTGAAATAAAAATGATGAATTCACTCGCAAGCAAACTCATTATTTTATGAATTTGTAATTTTGTAATGGCTTCATTTTAGCAGGAGCAACTCATACTTTGATTTAAATATGTTATCATCACATTTGGGCATAAACTAAGGGGTGGATATCTGTTATCAATGCAGACAAATGAATGTGGATAGATCACCACACAAGGGGAGTATGGGTAGATCACCACACAAGGAAAGTATGAGTAGATCACCACACAAGGGAAGTATGGGTAGATCACCACACAAGGGAAGTTTGAGTAGATCACCACACAAGGGAAGTATGAGTAGATCACCACACAAGGGAAGTATGGGTAGATCACCACACAAGGGAAGTATGAGTAGATCACCACACAAGGGAGGTATGGGTAGGTCACCACACAAGGGTAGTAAGAGTAGATCACCACACAAGGGAAGTATGGGTAACTCAATACACAAGGGAAGTATGGGTAGATCACCACACAAGGGGAGTATGCGTAGATCACCACACAAGGGGAGTATGGGTAACTCACCATACAAGGTAAGTATGGTTAGATCATCACACCTGGGGAGTTTGGGGTAGCTCACCACACAAGGGGTGTCTGGGTAGCTCACTACACAAGGAAAGTAAGGTTAGTTCACCACACAAGGGGAAGTGCGGGTAATTCACCTAAAAAGGGGAGTATTGGTAGCTCACCACACAAGGGGAGTATGGGTAGATCACCACACAAGGGTAGTATGGTTATTTTACTGCAAAAGGGGAAGTATCTAAGATTATAAATATTCTAACTTTGAAGAAAAGTTATTACAACTTGAAAGAAATGAAGACACTTTAAACTACCAAATGTTCATCACTCTGGATCAAAATTTCCACTCTTGTTGAGTTAATAACTCAAAAAGAGTGGAAATTTTGATCCAGAGAGGTAACGTTTCAAGCAAAAAGATGGTTTTCTTTTGAACTTGAACAAAACATTGCTGTTTTAGTACAAAAACATCCATGGACATTTTTTTGGACATTTTTTTAAACATTTGATCCTTTCAAAGTGTCTCCATTTTTTTTAAGTATATAAACTAAAAGGCCAATTTCTGGAGAAACATCTAGGCTAGGCTTCATCGTCGATAGATCGAGGCATCTCTGCTGTTGATCAACTGCCACTCTGAATGAAGATCCGACACTCTCTGTCTGGATTATAGTTTATCTGAAGTAGATGAAAAAAAGAGAAAAGCAAAATTATTAAAAATAGTCTGTAAAGGGAACAGTTAATATAAAGCCAGACAAATTCAGTCATGATATTTGGCACTTGGAAAAAAGTAGGAAAATTTCATGGAAATCAGAACAAAGTAGGAAGAATATCATGCCTGCAAACTACATAGAGTCGTAGAATTACACCAAAAAAAAAAAACCTACATAATGTTTACACATGGTGCTCCGTGAACAACAGAGACCTTTTTTGAATATTGATCATGTGCTCCTGTTGCAGGTGTTTTACCTGAAACTGGCATTGCAATTTAAGTCTTTTTCCAATCTGAAGCCAGGTTTAAATTGAATGAATTTAAACTGCATGAATAACTAGTACCGTACAGTCTCACCTTGGCAACTGATAGTCTAAGCAACTAGATTTTGTTGGCTTTGTAAGCCCACAAAGTCAGGGCCACATTTTAATTTTAGTGGATGTTTGATCTAGAATAAAACAAATTTTGAAGTGAGCTCTATATTGAGTTAGCTACGGCGTCACTGGTGTGGTCAAGCAGGAATTTTAAGGAACAAGTTTTGTTTTGTATCTTGAAAGTGGGTAACATGAACAGTAACCACTATTACATTGCATGTTTCCGACTAGGGGCATTTCTTAAATCCAAAAGTTAATTTTGGTGATGTTTCTGAAACAAAGACATGCTGTGATCACACTCAAATGGCTTTACAAAACAGAAACAAAATGGGAAAACCCATCTAGTCAGTTTGCAGTATTAAGTATTTATCTCACCTTGATTGTACTGTAGATCAGCGGTCCTAGTCCATCACAATAGTGGGTTTTCTGGACATCTAGTAGTCAGTGACATGTAACTGGGTTGACATCTGAGAGCTTGGGCTGCCTGTGGATTTACTTCTCTCTGTTTGAAGGGTGATCCAGTGACATCAAGCAGTGGATGCTTAGGCCAGGGTGTCACCAACTCAGGGTTCTCAAGCAGAGGATGACCAAGCTCCATGAGCTCTTTAGGGTGCCATCGACAAACGTCTTATACTTTGTGTTGTCACTCTTGGATTTATCTGTTGAGAAGGAAGATAATGAGGACATTGCATTTAGGCTTACAGTATGAACATGCCCGGAGTTATAAGGAGGCAAAATGTTTAGGTTGTTGTGATGTTTTGTTTTGTTACATCAATGACACCAAGACAGCAAGTCCAAGATTTGTTCAGTGAGTTCACAGGTCTTGCTTTCAATAAAACCAACATTGAGTGAACAGTCCAGAAAATATCAGGGATTGAAATTAACTTATTTTAGGGGGAAGCCCACAGGACTAGTGATGTCATTATTTTATTAGCCTTTCAATTTGCTAGTAGTCCTGAAAAAAGGTTTCATAAACTACAAAAGCACACCGAATGCGAAGGTAAGTACTGTGGTTGTATTTTTGTCACACTTACAAGTAAAGTTTGTACGTTTTTTCAAGGTACGTCAACCACTACTGAGCAAACGTCTGACCATTGTTCAATATTTTAGGAGAATTTTTCCAGTAGCCAGTTGGACTACCCACACGACCGAAACCAGTAGTCCTTCTGCTAAAAAGTGTTACATTTTGGATGACTTTCGGATTTTCTACATCACCATCAAATGTTAACCTAGAGGTTTGGACACCAAGGGCTATGGCTTTATCCCTTGATTATGTGAAAAACTAATCTTTTAAATTGTGAAAATTTAAAACAAAATCATACTGGAAACATACGAAACCTAGGATTTGAAACTTTACACAGTGGAGATATATTACTATGTCATAAAATATGTGGTAACACTGTGCACATGAAATATCTCTCTGAGTTGTGGTTGATTTTGAAAAAGATCGGTGGTGTAACAACTCAACATTACTCTGATCAGATGCACCAACTGTCTTCTTCCTTTCCTTGATGCCAGCTGATCATCTCCAAGAACCAAGACGGCACCCTCCACCACAGCATCTACCTGCATAAATGCTCTTGCTGCCACCCTAACATCAAGTCTTCAGTTCAGTTTGGTTTCAGCAAACTGTTAACATCATACAGTCTCTAGCACAAGTTGCGGCAAATCAAGACCCTGATGCTGAGGAACGGCAATGACTCCAAACAGATCAAGACAAGCAAACCCAACTCCAACCCAGACCAAAGGGTCTGCTCCTTAATGTATATGCCAAAGGTTAACATCCAACTCCTCCAGTTAGCTTGCCCTACCTAGGTCCTCTAGGTCCATTATCTCACCGACTCCAATGCATCTCTCCGGCAAGCAGGCATCAAAGTACTCCCAGGAAGCTTCACTGTTCTGTCCCACAAGTACCAACAGAACTCACCAACCATGCAGGAGCCTACTGCGCATTCCTTGTGAATGCAGAGAGGTTTTTGTAGAGGAAACTGGATGAGACCTCCCTACTAGACCCCAAGAACATCAAGCACACGGATGGAGAGAAACTTTGAGAAATCAGCCATGTTCAAACACTTTTACATCATGGACCATCAAGCTATTGCTGTGAAGCATCAGAACTCATCGCTCCAATCCAGGCATGGCATCCTAGAAGAATCCAAGAAACTATTGAGATTTTCTACAAGTTTTCTATCAGCTTCCAGATTAGTGATATTTGGTTCCTCCTTTTCCTGATCAGTTGATCTCCTAATTCCAGTCACATCTACATGCCCCTTTGAATTAGGTCATCTCTTCACACTCAGCATCTACCCTAGGCTCCGCTCTCCCTACCCCTGTACTTGTTACTGACTGCCGCTTCATGATGAAAACATCACTCTCAACCCATCTCCCCTTGGACCCAGTTTTCCTGCCTGTGCACATCATCAAGAAATCATCGCCCACAAGATACTGTTCCAGCTTTCCACCTTTGCAGATAGAACAAACCATAGTACTTTACAGCCTGCAGCATCAGTGTCCAACCTTTTCCTGAAGATGATCAGAGCATACTGATCCAAATGTTGAGTTATTACACCACTGGTTGTTTTCAAAACCACCAAATCTGATAGAGAGATATGTTTCATTTACAATAGCTTAACTATAAAACTTTCAAATAGTTAGAAGGCAGATGGCAGTGCATTTTAACTCACCTTGGTTCCATGGTCCAAATGTTGCTGTTTGTGTTCTGCTTGTAAGTTCTGCACCACAGAGTGAGACGATCCTAAGAATTTGCTTGGATTTCTTGATGGTGTTTCTGCTCAAAAGTAAACACAGTAAATTATGCAGTGGGGAGCTACAGCCAGGTTGACATCAACTGCATGGAGGTGTCTCAAACAGAGGGTGACCAAGTTTCTTGAGTTAAAGGTACACATGAAGGGTGAATCTCTTGGGATTTCGTGATGCCACTGATGGTTTCATCTGTTAAAAAAGAAAAGGCAGACAAATAATAAACACATGTAAGACAGCAGGTTGTGCTACCTCAGATTTGTTCAAAGTTTTGGAGAGCATTGTTGTATCTATCATCACCGAACATAGCGTGAATGTCTCGCTGAAGAACCACCACCATGGAATCCCCTCAAAATAGGAGTTGTGTAAACCCAGCTTGTTGATGTTTTGCAACAGATTTGGGACATCTTTTCAACCGACATTGTGGACAAATATTGACGGCCATGGTCTGATGGTTAGAATTGCGACTAAAACTACAATCATGACAACTAGATCGACCCTTTACACTATTGTCTGTCCTGTCTGTCATGTTTATGGGTTATAAATAATGTTGTGGAGAAGCTTCTGCAAGTCCTATTCTATTCAGGCAACCAGGGTACTTCATAAAATAACAACGGGATTTTTAATGGTTCTAGTTTTTTATATATATTTTTTAATCAACTTACTGGCGTGTTTGGAAGTGTTTGCAGTACTCTTTCATTGATATAATTAACATTTAAAAACTCAACAAGTTTAGAAATACTTTACTAGGGTCAAAACGTGAGGCCATTAAAATTGTTTGCATTGATATCATAGGTCATTTTGGTTGGTAAGCAGTTTGCAACAGATAATTCTGCTTTTCAAAATGCTTTTTGAACAAGTTTCCAATTTAAGGCGGTTTGAAAATCTGTTTCACAACATATATGGCCAATCTAGCTGATACTGCAAATTTAAGTTGTCTTTATTACATATTTAGTCAAAATGTTTTCAACTGAAAACAAAGTATCACAAGTGGGCATTTTGTTGGGTCACTTCAAAGCTCTTTTGGCTTTTCCTTCTCCTATAAACAAAATCAAGTTTGAAACAGAAGTGATTTTCCCATAACTTGACTGAACCAATGAAAACCCTGTTGATATATTAAAGGCTTTTTCAATGTCTGAAACCAACCTTGACTGCACCATGGGTCCCTCAGTGTTGATCCTGATGTTCTGCTCATAAGGTTTGCAGTGACAGCAACGGTCCTGGTACCACCAAGTGAGATGATTCTGCGAGTTTGCTTGGATATCTTGAGGGTGTTTCTGTTTGAAGTTAAACACAGTGGTCATGTAGTGGGAAGCTGCATTAAAGTTGACATCAATTACATGGAGGCGTTTCAGGCAGAGGGTGGCCAAGTTTCTTGCGTTGAAGGTTCAACCGGATGACATCAATACACGTAAATGTTTCCCCTGCCTGGAAACGGAAATCTTCTTGCGACGCCATTTTGTAGTTTTGGACCAATGGAGAAAAGATCGCCTGGTCATTCAAGTACGGAGTGTGCGCAGACCACGCACACGCCGTGTAACGCTTCGATTCACCCACACAAGGGCAAAAAAAGTTGTTACGCCACCGACTATTTTCAGAACCTCCACAATTCATAGAGAGATATTTCATGGTGTTAGCACAAACCTCACTTGAAACAGATGTGATTATTCCTTGGCTAAACTAAAACCCAGCAGGAATTCAAAAGGTAGATGGCAGTGCATTTCAACCTACCTTGGTTCAATGGTCCAATTGATGCCGTCGTGTTCTACTTATAAGTTCTGTACCACATGAGTTTGCTAGGGTGTCATGAAGTTGTTTCTGTTTGAAAGTAAACACAGCAGTCATGTCGTGGGCAGCTGCAGTAAGGTTGACTTCATCAATATAGAGCAGTCTCAAGTAGAGGGTGACCAAGTTTCATGAGTTAGAGGTGCACATGAAGAGCAAATACATCTTGGGATCTTGTGATGTCAATGATGGATTCATCTGTTGGAAAGGGAAAGACAGGACAAGATTAAACACCTTTACAGTAGACTTACAGCATGTGTCTTTAGTGCAATAACTTAATTGTCTGTTAGGTCACCATCAAATTATCACCCTGGCATTCGAATGCACTTTAAGGTCGTATTAAGGTTGTGTTTAATTAATGACGGCAAAATTAAAAACAAAAAAATCAGTTGATGTTTTGTCAATTTTTTTGTGGTCGTTTGTATTGGACTTACTTGAATTTCACAATCAAAACAAGCAACTGCGATTTGTGGGGTCTTGAAACCATTCTACAGGAGAAATGGTACTGAAATAATTTCTAAGATACATCATCTGTGCTCAAGCTGATTTTACATTAAAAATTAATCGATTCCTGCAAATGAAATTTAAGAGCATGTTGATTTTTAACGAATAAAATTTATAAAGGCATCTTGACCTTGTAGATGGCTAAAAAATTATGTTTTTGGAACAGTTTACTTTCACGAGTTTGAAACTTTTCCACGAAGCGCAGACCTAGTTGTTACGCATGAAGTTACAACGTGGCCCATGACTGACACCCGCAAAGCGTTCCAACATTGATTGGGGGTCGGGAGGAGGCCCAACGAGATATGTAATCAAGATTATTTATCTGTCTGTTTAACATTGTGTGATAAACATGATTATTACCTGAGGTAAATGCTCCAGTCGGGCATCCGACTAAGTGTTGTTATTCATAATCTGTTTATGCAATGAATGCGCAAATGCTGAAATTGAGAAGCGACGGCCCAAAAAGTACCCGGATGTAATTATTGTGCTCCACACAATTCATTTTTAAATTTATTTACTCTAGTCATTAATTGTAGATTTTTTCATTCAATACCTCACTTGAAAGTTAATAACTTTGGTCATCCTTCAACAATTACAATAAAGCATTTAGATTCATTTTTCAAGGTAAAATCAGCTTGGGCATGGATCATCATGTCAAGAAAAAAAGTTCCAGCAATTCTGCGAAAAAACAAAACACAGAATTGTTTTCACTGTTTTAGAACATTGAGTTTTGGTCTTGTGGGGATCAAAACCTATTGTTTTGCTTAATTCTCAAAAACTACAGTAATTCAGACAAAAGTGAAGGGAAGTTTTCCACCCAGGCCTCGATCTTAACCACGGCCACTATGGCCATTGCAGTGATGCCCTGCTGAGTTGACCACGATGCCCCTTCAGAAAATGCACATCTCACGGCCAACTTGGCCTTGGCCAGTATGCCCTTCAGACCGATCGTCCAGCTGGCTACACTTTTCCATTAATTTTACAGTTCAGAAAACTTCTATTGAAAAAGCCTGCGAAACGCAGACTATGAAACTTGTAGGGCCTAGGTTTTATTTTAATAAAACTATAACATGTAGGATACCTTAGACGAACGAAGGATAATTTCACAGTGTAAATGTAAGATTTTCTTCCCTTTTTTGTTTGTGTTGTTTTTTGGGTGGGGCGAATGTTCAAAGTAAAAAAAATGCCACTTTTTTATGAACTTGCAATATTTTGATCAATTTAAGTATCGTGCGCGGTCGTGTCAACAGTCAAACAATTTTTTTTTTTGGTTAAAGTGTAGTTTTTGGTGAAAAAAAGAGGTTTATTTTGGCCTTGGTGCCCCTTGAGTTGGCCTTGGTGCCCTCTGGAATTTTGACGAAGCCAAGGTCAAAATAGCTTGCCCCTTTTTCCTTAAGGTTGAGGCCTGCCACTATGGTTATCTTTATACAGTGTAAGCTTTGTGCAAATCTGTAAACGTTTATTTTTGCAATCTTACCTTACTTTGGGTTTACTTTGTTGATATTTCTGAAATAAAACATCCAAGTGAGCATAAATGCTCAAACTTGGGCTTAACTTGTGTGTCGTGGCTTTAGTCGTGGTCGAGCGGATAAGAACACCGGACTCGGATGGGACATAAAGCTGTAGGTACCATGTTTTGTGTAATGCACGTAAAGGAACCCAGTGCACTTATCGCAAAGAGAAGGGGTTTGCCCCAGTGTTCCTGGTTTGATCAACTGCAGATTGAGCCACATAACCTTGTAAACCATTACAAGGTGCTATGTAAAGGAACACGTCTCATACTTTAAAAATGTAACTTGGCATACCTTGCAGGAAAAAATACTGAGCGCTTTGAGACACCCATCGGATTTGATAAAGCACTATATAAGAACTGAGTATTAGTATTAAAAACAACCTGAGGAACCCTTCTAATTAGAATGTAGGCAAATATTTAGCTACATGTAGCATACCTTGATTGTATTGTAGATATGCAGTTCTAGTCAATCCTGATTGTTGTTAGTCCATTATCCACTGGGTTGACATCACAGAGCTTGGACAGCTTGTGGGTTTAAAGTGTGATCCAATGACCAGCAGGGTGTCACCAACTCAGGGTTCTCAAACTGAGGATGACTAAGCTCCATGAGTTCATCCAGGTGTATCTGACAAATACCTCATCATGATTTTGAGTTGTCACTCTTCGATTTACCTGTTGTAAAGAAGATAATGAGAAAAATGATTGCAATAATGCTTACGGTACCCACAAACCTGGAATTCTAAGGAGGCAAAATGTTTAGATTTTTTTTTTTTTGTGTGGGTTTTTTTTTGCGTTGCAATTTCGTAAGACTGCAGTTTCCCTCAATTACCAATTTTACTTGCTGTTCACTGTTCACATTATGAGAGGGCTCTCTGTAACTGGTGAAGTTATAACCTGTCCAAGATCCAGGGCGGTTACCGGCAGTTTGAGGAGTAACAGGCAGGGCTGTTTGAGGAGTAATAGGCAGGGTGGCTTGAGGAGTAACAGGCAGGGTGGTTTGAGGAGTAATAGGCAGGGCGGTTTGAGGAGTAACAGGCAGGGCGGTTTGAGGAGTAACAGGCAGGGTGGTTTGAGGAGTAATGGGCAGGGCGGTTCGAGGAGTAACAGGCAGGGCAGTTTGAGGAGTAACAGGCAGGGCTGTTTGAGGAGTAACAGGCAGGGCGGTTTCAGGAGTAACAGGCAGGGCGGTTTGAGGAGTAACGGGCAGGGCAGTTTCAGGAGTAACAGGTAGGGCGGTTTCAGGAGTAACGGGCAGGGCGGTTTCAGGAGTGACGGGCAGGGCAGTTTCAGGGGTAACAGGCATGGCGGTTTCAGGAGTAACAGGCAGGGCGGTTTGAGGAGTAACAGGCAGGGCGGTTTCAGGAGTAACAGGTAGGGCGGTTTCAGGAGTAACGGGCAGGGCGGTTTCAGGAGTAACGGGCAGGGCAGTTTCAGGAGTAACAGGCATGGCGGTTTGAGGAGTAACAGGCAGGGCGGTTTCAGGAGTAACAGGCAGGGCGGTTTCAGGAGTAACAGGCAGGGCGGTTTCAGGAGTAACGGGCAGGGCGGTTTCAGGAGTAACGGGCAGGGCAGTTTCAGGAGTAACAGGCATGGCGGTTTGAGGAGTAACAGGTAGGGCAGTTTGAGGAGTAACAGGCAGGGCGGTTTAAGGAGTAATAGGCAGGGCGGTTTGAGGAATAAGGGGAGGTCGGTTTCACATTGAATTTTTTTCCAAAATGTAAGTTAAGGCAAGCTCTTTCATTTGATGTATATGTCATATTTGGATTAAAAAAAGAAAAGAAAAGGGTGACATTCCTAATTTTGTACACAAGTACCAACAATGAGCATTCACTCTGACCCTATGCAAACGCCAGACAGATAATTTCTGTATGTGAAAAAAAGCATTGCTGGGTCTAGTAACTTGGACGAGCATATAACATTACTGCGATTATATTACATGTATCAGCAACATTGCAAATATTTGCAAAGATATCTGTGATAAAATTTGTGAATGGCAAATATTTTTAGTTTAGTTAATAAAAGTATCATAATTCATTTAAGCATATTAAAAAGTGAAGGAAAAAAATGTCGGCTAATTTCCAGTAATCATTAAATAAATAAAATCATTAAATCTTTGGAGCACTGCTCAGTTCTGATTGGACAAATGTTCTTTGCATATCCAAATCAAAGAAAGACTGGCCAATCAAAAAAGAGCCTGCGAACCCCATGGGTGTCTTGCCAAATAAAAACCGGCAAGCCAAACCCCGGCGCGCACGGCTTTAACAACCTCCGGGCCTAATTTACATAAAGCAACCCTGGATAAAATATAGCTTAAAATTAATTGTAGAAT
The DNA here is from genome assembly GCA_911728455.2 of Marthasterias glacialis. Classification (NCBI taxonomy): domain Eukaryota; kingdom Metazoa; phylum Echinodermata; class Asteroidea; order Forcipulatida; family Asteriidae; genus Marthasterias; species Marthasterias glacialis. Next base: position 26,330,588 of record OU452225.1, read on the forward strand.
AACACGAGAGGGCGCCAGCAAAGTTAGTGTATGGCGGCGCATAATGCATTTGATCATGAATACGATAAAATGAAATAATATCAGTCTTGTCTCGTAACCCTCCGGCCTCCGACCGTCGGGAGGATGGAGGGTTACGATTATCGCAACTAACTTTGCGTATGCTTGAAAAGGAGCACTAACAAATTGATATGAGAAACTGACCATTACATATTTGAATAATAAACAACAATACAATTATTTGTGCGTCAAATATTAAATTTTCCAAAAAAAAATATTAAAAAAATATTAAAAAAATATTTTTAAAAAAGGCTAAAAATTGCCGTATCCAGCTGTCACTTTATATCAATGGAATTTAAGTAAACTTTGATCGTAACCCTTACCTATCTAGAAGGGTTGAAGAATATATCCAGCTAGGAACAGGCACTTTGAACAATTACAAAGTGTCGTAATCATGAAAAATAAGCCATTTTAATTCGTTTGGGCACGAATGCTCAAAAGTTCCAGCCGCGCGATGAAATGTCCGCTTGATTTTTTTTTTTTTTAAGGTCAATAATTACCGTTTTTGCAACCAATTCCTCTAGAGGAATTTTATAAAAGAGAAATAAAGCCCAACATCCATTAAAAAGTCCCCAAAATCCCTTAGAAAGTGGCAGCCGGATATGGAAACTTTTCCTCTGTTTATAGCGGTAGACGTCCCATCATGGGGTCTGGACATGTGAAAAGTTCTTTTTTCAACGAAGTTGTTCTCTATATCGATTCGGTGCACAAATTTGAATGTCAAACTGGTGGTAACTCAGTCTGGGAAAACTCCAGATACAGCAACGTTGCTGTGTACGGCAACTATGAGTTGCCGTACACAGCAACGTTGCTTTGTACGGCAACCTCAAGGTTGTCGTAGACGGCAACTCTTCGATTCAATCGCAAAAAGGGTAACGAAATATGCATTTTTGGAAAGGTGAAAACTATAAAATATGTTCTATGGTCCCTTACCTAAATTTCTATCTGTGCACTTCAAAATCCTATCTGTGCATTTTCTCGCAAATGACCGTTTAATTCCAACACTCTAGCCCATTGGACGATTAATGCGTGACTCCATGTTCGATGTACTAAAATCCATCCTCGATCAAGGTAATTATTATACCGTATGTTTCATTAACACAAATTTTAAACATTAGGATTGTTTAATAAAATGAAACAATTAAAAAATCACAAGTAATATTATTTGTTATTGTTTCAATCAAAAAAGTTTAACAATTTGTATTTTTCAAATATCTCTACTACACAAATTGTTGACGCGTCTTTTCGCGGGAACAGCTGTGGAAGCACAGGGAACTCAAATCAGTGCCAACGTTACTCACAAAAGTCCATTCAGTTTCTATTGCACATGTGAATCAAAGTAAATAAAGGCCTGACTCCTAGCTTCATCATGAAAAATAGTCTTCAGGTCGACGCGGAAAAGGAAAAGAAAAGACAAAGACATGTCTAAAGGGCAAAAATGCCGTAACCAGCTTCCACTTAATCTCCCCTAACTTAGGTCATATGTCCTTTCCTGTCCTTAAAGGTTGACATATACAGAGAGGAACAGGCACTTTCAACGATTCCAAAGTATCGAAATCATGAAAAATAAGCCATTTTCACGTGTACGTTGGGCTTGACAATGCTACTTGCTAAACGCCATTTTAGTTCCCGAATGCGCAAAGCTACGGCCGCGCGCTGAAATGTCCATTGGTTTTTTCTTTTAAAAGTTTATTTTAGCTACTAATTCCTGGAGAGGAATATTTAACAAAGGGAAATTAAAGCCCAACATCAATTAAAAAATCCCTTAGAAAGTGACATATGGAAACTTTCCGTACATACAACCGCACCATCGCTGGTCTTGCTACCAATCCATAAAAGAAGCCGCAGCATTATTTTGGCAGTAAGTTTGACCGAAGTATTTTATTTAATAAGGGACAACATTTTCATACTGGTTACTTCAAGTTTTTGTATTCATTTTCAGAGTATTCAAACCTCCTGCTGTACTAAATAAAATTATATTTTTAAGTTGACTAATAAAAAGAGTTAATAAGTAGATTTTACCCACAATCATTCACACACCAAATAAATCCTGTTCTCACTTTGGGTTGAAGCGAAATGACTACGTTTGTATCACCACAGTTGTGCCTTTTCTTTATCAAATACAAGAGGCAGAGATTTTGTTAAAGCCCTGCTTTGCATTTAATATTAAGTTGCATATGTTATATATTTATAATTCTGTTTTTCATTAATGTTTGCAGTTGCAGTAATTAAACAAAAGAAAACTTAATAATTTATTTGTTCAATATGAATACAAATTGTTAATTAAAAAACGGTAACTATTTATCAAAAAGGTTTCATTGCAATAACAGTTTTTAATAAATCAAGGAAAATCCAAAGAAATATTTGAAGACAGAAAAAAAAACTAGTTTGTACCTGCCAGATTTTCATTTATTTAATTCTTGATTATGTACAGAAATTACAAGCTGAAATAAAAGTAAAAAATTTAAATCTATATGTATATATATTATAAATACAAAATCACTTTATATAATTAATATGTAAACAAAATGTGGCTTTAAACAAATTGCTGCGTTTCAGATAACTTGTTTGGGTAAATGGTGATTATCATATTTGGGAGCAACAAAAAAACCCAATATATATTCATCTACCTTTTGCGCATATTGTTTGGTCTGTCAGGTTGGTCTATCAGATACACAATTTTGTTTGTCAGGCATTACTGAAATTTCACTGAAATTCAGTGATTTTTAATTTGCTTTGAACATTCCTGTGTTGATTTTTGTTAATTTGTTTTAAAATCAATGGAAAAGGAAAATGATTTGGAAAAATAAATATGATCTGATACTTTAATACAAAGAATTCCACATATCTTTTCATTAATACAGTAGGCCTATGATCACACCATTCTACCATCCAAAGGATCAATATATAGCATCTATATTGTAAAATTAAATAATAGATTATTTACACTGCTTGTAAACAATCTATGATTGAAGTCCACATCACCCTACCATTTTTCACTCCTCGGGACCACCCTTGCCACACCCCACTACACTACAAATCCCCACCCCGGTCCCCACCCTTGGTGCACACATCCCAAATGACCCTTCCCACATTAGTGACTAGGTGTCTCCATGTTTACACACAAACAAATTTTAAAACCCAGGTATCAGTTGTTTTTCAATGATAACCACACAACAGTATTTCGCGTTTACACACCAGAAGTTGCCGCGTATAGCAACTCGTTGCCGTTTACGGCAACGTTGCCGTATCTGGAGTTTTCCCGGACTGAACTGGTTCAACGAGTAACCAACTTCACACCGGTGTACAGTGGGACATGAACCCCGGCCCGCAAAAAGAAAAAAACCCATTATTTCGTTATTTTTTAGGAAAAATAAAATACCATAAACTTACCATAATGTTCTCAAATTCTTGTGGAATAAGCCAACTTGTCCATACAGATCAAACAGTGAGATTTTGTACAGTTTTCTCGTCCAAGGCTTGAAAATTGTCGCCTCACGTGTTGGTCACTCGCCATTTTTAATTGACCGAATTATCACCTTATTACGTCACAACAAACCTACACCATGCACCAATAAAAAGGTTCCTCGGTTTAGTTGTATGTAATTATGTATTCTTTCTAATTTTTCTTGACAAAATTATGGTAATATTTAGAAAAAATATTTTTTAAAAAGTGAGTGTCTACTTATTGGACTAGCGCACGTTTCCATCAAATTCGACAGCAAAGAGCAGGGGTTGGGGTGGGGCGGGGAAATACCCACTAGCTGGCGGAGGGATTTCTCCAGAATCGAATTTTTTTTTAATGGTCAGTGATGCATTTTTTGTACACTCCCTTTTTTAAGTCAAATTGTCCTCCTGAGAGTTCAGAAAGGGGCAAATAATACGAAGATAAAATTGCAACAAAATAATTGGCTTATGTTTTATATGACGGTTCACAAAAAAAATGGGCACACTGAATCATTCAAGTTTGAATGAAATTGATTTTGAAAGTGATAACTACATGTAGGCCGAGGCCTATTGTTGGAAGTGGCCCCACCCTTTTTTGCCATGAGGAGGTTCTGTCTTCATATTTATTTTAGTAAGTTTTGCTTTAGTCTAAAGGCCTCACAGAGTTTTAAAGTGCACAAAAACAAAACATTAGCAACATCTCAGCTTTTTATAAAATAAAGAACATATTACCAAAAACGCTTTAATGTTAATATAGAGATTACACTACTGCATTTTTTGTATCATTTCACCGCTAAAATAAAACATGAAACAGCCTCTCAGTCTCCAAACAAAACACTGAGCATAAAATTCTACTTGGTAGCAACATATCTTATCTCAATTTGGAGATATAGGCCTCCAAAAATGCCAAAAAAACACCAAATTCAAATAGAAGGGGCGGGGCTTAAATATTTAGGGGTCCATCTCAGGAACTGCAAGGAGTAGGAATCTAAAATTGTGTGTTTGTTCATTGCACCCATAGAGGATTGTTTGAAAAAAAAAATAGCAAAATCTGAGTTGGTCGCTGCCAAACTTTTCAGAATTTCATGTGATTTGGCACAGAATGACCCATTTCCAACTTTGCCTGCTGCCAGGCTTTATCAGGGCTTCTCCACCAGCAGTGCAAGCTGCGCCATGCCCCATCAATAATTGCATGCAGACTACCTGTGCCGGCGACTGATTTTCTACAGGATCCAGCCTGGCAATCGAATAATTTTTTACGGTGATTTTTTTGTTGATGCTTTTTGCTCATATTTTTTTGTTTTAATGCAAACTTTAAATTGTTTTACTATTATTGTAAATGTTGATGTTAGTTTTGATGTTTTTAAAATATATTTTTTTATAAGAGGGCCAAAATGATCAGCATTGCCTGCTGGATGGATTACCCTATAAATAGCATTGAGGGAGACTGGGCGAGGGCGCCATCACGCGGTAGATTTAAATATTTATTTATTTAATAAATAAATAGATAAATAAATAAATCTACCGCGTGATGGCGCCCTTCCCCAGTGTCATTATATCCTGTATACACAGAGTACAGTACACTACAGGTTTATGGTTAGTATCGTTGGTTTTACAACTTACAGGAACAGGGAAGATAAATATCCTAAAATACTTCCTAAAATGACAGATCGCAGGTCACCAATTCCTCCAGGTGTTTCACAAATGGAACCAACCCGAGACTATGACATAATTGACGATGAAGCCGTTGGGACGACAGCTCCTGGCTCAACGTCAATGCCGACCACCGGTGTCGGGAGAAAGGTTCTCGGCCAAGTTGGGCAAACCCTGCACGCTTCAGCTGACAAGATTTTCCGGAAGGGTGTTCTTGGTGGACCCGGTGCTGCTGAAATGGACGACAGTGACGACTCAGTGAGCTCCACAAAAAGTGAAAATGACTTGGACTTCATGTCTGGGACTGGGGTTTCAAGACATCACAATCCTGCACTTGAAATGAAACGAGAGATACAGTTTGATCAGCATCGTCACCATGGCAATGTCGAGATGGAGTTTGGGACTGTGGCACAGCAACAAGAATCATTTGCACCAACGCTCAATTTGCCTCGCATCAACTGTCCAGAGAAAATTGTATAATTCTCATTTGTTTACATTACAGTTTCTTTGTTATTAATTTTAGCCTAGTCTTAGATTTGATCAAGCCCCATAAAATAAATATTTTAGTGTCATTACGCTGGACTACCTCTGCTCCTTGGCCTTACCCTCTTATCCACAATGTGACATCAACTTTGAATTGAAACTTGCAATTTTTTGCAATTTTTTTTTCCCTCGATCACTTCGTCATTGTCCGAGAGTCTTGAGTACATTAGAACATGATGAGATAACTTCTTTTTGTGGAATTTTATGAAAAATCTCAGAGCTGACACTGACACATTCAAATGTCAGTGGAGCTATGATGGTTACAGTTGCGCATGCATGCTGTACAGCTCTTAATCACACAATGGGGCGCTGTGCAGAATTCCGCAGCAAGCCCTTGCGCCAAGTGGTAAGTCATAGCGCTGTACAGCACGCATGCGCAACAGCAACCATCATGGCTCCGACGATGTTTGGTCTTTTTTTTCTGCAAAAAATTTCTTTGATAATGTGTTCTAAATTGATTCATTACACATTGAAGATGAAATCCATGTTCTTAGAACGTGTATGATTTTTGAAAGTGGTAAAAATTCAGCAAATCTGGTCCAGCGGCGGCACCAGATCTGCTAATCTGGGATGGGGGGGCAAGAGGGGGGCAAGCTTAACTTTGGGGGGGGGGGGGCAAACAAAAATATTTAAGTGTAATTTTGTACTGCTGAAAAGCAGTTAAACTCAATTTCAGGCATAGGCGAAAAATAACTGGGGGGGCATTTGCACTAGGAATAGTCTTATCTCGAGTTTGGACGAGTAACTAGTCCTAACCTATAGGACTAGTCATAAGTTAGGACCAGTCCCAAGTTAGGACTAGTTTTGTGAAATCCACCCCTGGTCTCTGACTTTGTGCTACTAATCATCAGACATGGAATTAGTTACACAAAAACCAATTTGAAATATTCTCTACTTTTATCTTTCCCTTCATATGCAGATCATCTGTATTGATTTAGCTACCGAAGTAAACAGAGTTCCTTTTGTCTCCAGGGATGGGTGAGATGATTATTTAATTACTCATTGTTTTGAGAGTTCTCTATTAGCTCTGGGCCCAATTTCATGGCTCTGCTTACCGCTGAATTCTGCGCTTACGCCCTGCCATGGTCCATAGGAGTACGCCCTTTACAGGGCCCCGTAAGCACAGAATTATTTGGTAAGCAGCGCCATGAAATTGGGCCCAGGTATCCTCATACAGGAATCCATTTCACAAAGAGCTAAGATTGAGATCTTAAGATGTGTATCAATCTTAATTGCTAAGCAAAGTGTGACGTCACAATACAACTCATATTAAGGTGAAGCTTAGGGCATTGTGAAATCAAGCCCAGGCCTGATACTTCGAGGAGTCAACAACGGCAAGCGGGTCCTTGCCCCTGATCATTGCCTTGGTGCCCTTTGAAATGTTCCAGCAGAAATTTAAATTTCCCTCCGAGAGATTATAACAATAAATTGCTGGGCCTGGTCATCGTTTTAAAAATTATTCCATATAAATTTTGTGTTAATCTTCAGTTCCAAGCATCATCCTCTGGAGCTAATCAAGAGAGCGTTGAACATCTTTGTCCAGACGAAGAGCACCATCAACCCTAAGCATGAATTTGCGCTGGTCCTCCTCCAGGAAAGTGCATTATGGGTAAGACCCCTCATCCACAAAAAAATAATAATGGACATGAGCCTTGCAGCTTGCACAACTAGTTATTGAACTTTGAGATGTAACTACTTCAAAATTAAAATAGCTGTGTTTGTGGAATTACGTCTCTGAGTGAGTGAATGGTTTTGAAAACTGGAGGTTTACTCGCCTTTTCGATAGTATGGTCTGTTCATTGTCAGGATTAGGAGTGAAAGCTTAAGAAGGTTGATGCAGGATTCTGGAGGAAGGATTTCTCCAGAATCCTGCATCATTCTACTTCAGCTTCACTACCAATAAGTATACTGCATTCTCCCGATGATGAACAGAGCATGTTGTTCCTATTGTCAGGTTAAACTTCTTAGAACCACACACCGACTAAGAGACTAAAATACAAATCACTATCTTTGAATATTATGTAAACACACATAGAAGCTTTTGAATTTATTAGCGAGGGGGAGATATCTCTAATGTACCTCCACCGTGCAAACCATGTAAAGTAGAACAATTTTTTGCTGAGAAAATTATTTGTCAAGACATCTGGAAAACGTTCTGAACAGTTTATTTTGTAGACCTGTTTTAAAAAGTGATAAATTTTTATTGTTATTTTTTTTTAATGCAGATTCAGGATTTTACATCTGATGTTGATGAATTTGTTAACGTGTTACTGGATATGACTAACGATACCACAGAATGTGATAGCTGTAATCTGAGATCACTCTTTGATGTCATGTAAGTTCCTTTATGTTTTTTCATGATCTCCATTTCATGCTAGGAACGGTTGCTGAAATGTTAAAGACTGACAGATGGGCGAAATTATACAAACAATAATGCACACAACTTCTCCTTCTTTTTAAAATACTTTTGTAATAATATTACTTGGTTCTGATACAGTGCGCATATCCTAGGAGGTAGATCAAGGCGCTTTACAACATAATTAACCCTGTTTATCAGGCAAACTTAGACCATTCTTCAAACTTTCTCAACTCTCTGGGAAGCATACAACCCCAAGCTGTTTAAATTAGCACTTCAGCATTAATCCAACAAAATACTGTCTTGACCCTCTCAGATTCCCATTTATATACCTAGGTTAAGAGGAGCATTTATGGTTAAGTGCCTTGCTCAAGGACATAGTGCCACGACCGAGATTTGAACCCGCACTCTGATGATGCAACCATCAGAACTGGAGTCTGCTGCACTAGACAGCTTGGCCACGACACGGCTTTTTTTGCCATTGAGTCTTTGTAACTCTAATCGAGATTTCGACTAGGGAGGACACCTATTTTTGTATCCACTTTGTTCTTGTACAGACACGAGAAAGTGCAGCTGCCTGAAATTGAAGACATTGAGTGTTTACCCCCTCCACACATAGTCAGGATTCTGTTTGTGTACGGTCGATCTAGATGCATCCCTCAGCTTAGTGCTGACAATGAGACACATTCACAGGTTGGTTTTATCGCATAAGTGGAACTAGACTTGTAAACAAGTCGTTAAATGTTTGTCACAGTGAAATACTACAGGCTGAGGGCTCCCGACTACTGCCCCATTGAATTTGAACGGGGCGGTAACTGAGAGAGCAAAAGTCTTAAGGGAGCAGCAGTATCCCGAGAACAGTAGTTTGGCGAGACTACAGTCGCGTGAGAGCCGTTATCACCATGGCAAACATTTAACGACTTGTCCACAAGCTTAAAGTCGAACCTGTAGTGTACTTCTTAGTATTTCAGTTAACCCAAGTGGCATCATTTTTCTGTGCTTAACAGATTACTAAGCATGGATCTACACATTCCAAATGCAATTTTGTTTTGAAATTTACTTTCGCTACTACTGTTTTTGTTTTCTTCAGCAGTCACAGAGGAACTTATCAGCATCACCATACTTCTTCTTTGATGTCTTTTATGTCCATGAGCCTCCTACAGAAGATAATTGCTGCAAGGTAAAATTGTCCATCTCCCCCTCTTCCCAATCACAGACTACAGGTGTATACTGTGCATGGAGAAAACACAATAAAAGTAAAGGTTATTAGTTAGTACCGTGACAGTTTCATAGGCGCTGAGAATCACTGGTGACAAAAACTCCTCAACATTTTCAATAAATATGCTCCTGAGATGATCAAAGAATACTAATCAAAAATATTGTCTCCCAAAACATTAAGAGACCAAACTTTGTTTCTCCACCACGCAAAGTTCAAATTCTTATTAGGCTTTTGGAATGCTGGGCTATACCTGGTAAGCAAATCCAGTGTGCAATACTACATCCTTAAAAATGTTCTTCTTCCCTTACAGGAAATTTACGATGTTTTCTTAAACCTTGATGTCCACAACACTTCATATATCCATGAAGTAGGCAGGAATACATCTCAGCTCCATGAGAAGATGGCGATGTTAATTGCTCATCCATTACAGCGACCACCGCAGACCCAGTGCCAGTATAACATCTTCAGGGATGAGTAGTGTCTTGGCCGAGTGGTCTAGCGCACGGGATTTAAGCTGTGGTGTTTCTCATGAACAGAGTGTGGGTTCGAGTCCCGGTCGTGACACTTGTGTCCTTAAGCAAGACACTTAACATTATTGCTGCGTCCTTCGGATGGGACGTAAAGCCGTAGGTCCTGTGTGTTGTATAATGCACGTAAAGAACCCAGTAACCCTTATCGCTAAGAGAAGGGGTTTGCCCCGGTGTTTCTGGCAGTGGCTGCAGAATGCGCCTCAGCACCTTGTAAACCCTTATAAGGTGCTACATTAATGGGTCTCATAATTTCAAAAACTTCAAAAACCTGTCTTAAAAAATGACAATAATAAGCGCCTTGACTACCTAATTGCTGGTAGATACATGCGCTATATAAGACTCCGGTATTATTAGGTATGATACCGGTTAGGTCTCTGTGAATCTTGACCCCTTGTACCACTGTCACATGTGGCTACTGTCTGTCACACTCGCCATTGTGGGAGTCAAATTGCATGTCAAAATGAAGGTTCCTCTCAAACTAGGTGGCGCACTGTATCATCACAATATTTTGTATTATTTTTATTTCAAATTCTCATCTTGGTCATCCACTTTGGATATTGATAATTTTAGGTAACACAAATGGGTGTTGCTTGTATATATTCTGAACAACAAATATGTTCAGGGCATTGAAAATAATTGCTTTATACTTGGAAATTCCAAGTTGCTTAAATAACGTTGAACAGGATAACCTTAAATGTTTATAACTTTGCCAAAGCAAGTCCATAAAAGTAAAAATTGTTTCATTTTTTTGTATATTCACTTCTGAATAAACACATGTTTACATGGTTAAGTTGGGCTGACAACACAGTTGTAGATTTTTATTGCAAATATATAGTATAGCTATGAGTAAATAAAATACATGAAAGCATTACATTTTTCATGAGCAAATGTCTTGTGTCTTGTCAAATTTCTGAAGCTTTTAGCTACGTACTTCCTTAATCAAACTCAGACCAAAAATTTAAAACAATACTTTGACCCATAGTTCCATTATAACTACTACATTGTAATGTATCATTTATTACACAAACTTGAGTGGAATACGGAAAAATATGACGCTTCTGTGTCCCGTATCGGCCTTGTGGGATTTGTGATACAGACATGCTATATTTTTTTCTGTATTCCACGAGCGCACTGGAAGATAATACAACTTTGAGCGTTATTTCATAATGAGCAGCAAGTTCAACGCATACAGAGTTTGACGCATAATACAATATGCAGAGTGCAATATATTTTACTTGGAGTACGACTTGGTTTATCTCACTGGAGGATTAGCGCCTACTGGAAGATAAAACAAATATTTGATAAGTTTCAATCTGAAAGCCCCCTGATTATTAAGGTCATACCAAAACCAATCCTCCAAGGAATAATTCCATCTTAAAGCTCACTGATTTTAAAGTTCGTACCCGTAACAATCATCCAGAGAAATATTTCCATCTTTGCTTGAAATACTATAGTTTTTAAGAAATTAGTAAAAACAATTAGTTTTGATCTCTTGTGTTCAAAACCTGATATTTTAAACCAGTGAACAACGTATTAAGTTTGTTACTTTTCAGCTATTTTGTCATGACTCCGATGACCAAGCTTAGACTTTCACAGGTTTGTTATTTCCGTATATGTTGGGTCACATAAAGTGCCGATACTTAACCACTATTGTACATGTTATAACACTAATGTAACAGCTTAAATTTACACTAATCTTTTATTTAAGTTTGACTGGAATGGTTGGTTGAATTGAGTTCAGCAAATGAGGATGGTACCTAGGTATCAACCTATTTGAACTAATTTATTTTTGGCCTCAACAACTTGTCTAGCTTAGCTTTTCCTGTGAAAACAAACAAACAAAAAAGAAATGTATGTCTTATTAATTCAAAAATACCTACGGAGAATAAAAAAGCACCAAATAACTGAGTAACGTTTTTTATTGTGAAGGAACCACGTCATACTACTTTCTAAACCAATGACAAAGAACATTTGCAAGCTTACTTATACGTGATCTAAGTTGAAATGGGTATGAAGTATCCATTTTTCCAACTATCCAGAACCACAGTCTCTGCTATAATTAATTGTACTTAGATAGATGTTAATATTTGCATCGGGGGAATGAATATAAATTTCAATTTGCCTTACACCGATGTGTGATAAGCACTGTATACTCAGTGCTTTCGAGTCCTGTGGAAAAAATCCACAGGCAACTCGGGTGTGATTCGAACCCATGACTCCCGCATGACTAGAGCAGATGTCTTAACCACTAGACCACCGAGCACGCCCGCTGACGAGGGGCCAGTTCGAATCCAAAAAAAATTGAAATTTATAATTGTACTTGCTCTCACATAAAATTGTGATCAGTGATGTTGGAAAATTGAGAACTCAATGTTACGAAAAGTCAATCAGCTTACCTTTTGGGGGCCACAACAGCTGTCTTTAGTTGCTTGCTTAGATGTAAGCTTACTTGGTTGGCCCACAGCAACCCTTGGTAGCTGCCTGCTTTGGTGGCCCACAGCAACTCTCTGAAGATGCTTGCACTGTTGTAAGATACTTAAACGGATCCACTGGACACTCCTGATTATTAAGACATTTCAAGCTGTCTGTTAATGGAGTTCAAACTTTTTATACCATTTTGTTAAATATTAAAAGTCATCCCACATGATGACATTATAAGCTGACCCAAATGGTACTGGATCATTTAATGTCAAAGTTTACATATGGTCTTGTCTCTATGCATCTACATACCTCTGCATCTTTGATGGTAAAGGTGCTGGAGTAGCGAGATTGGCGTATGATCTGCACTACTTCACCACTGACGTTGACAGGATATCCTTTCTAAAATGACAGAAACACACAGATGGAGATGATAAAAGCCAAAGATATTTTATGGCAAATCCTAACTATCCCGACCCTTTTAAAATCAAACTGTATGTTTTGTTTGATTTTGTTGGACTATGACTGAACAAGTAAACTGATATGCTTTACATGGGATCTGGCATTCCAACAGTAGTAACGGTCCAACAGTTTGGGTGTTGAGTTTGGATTGTGTTTAAGTGAGGAAGGGTCCTGGTAAAACATTCCAAGGAAGTTTCTGGCTCAGTAAGTTACACCACCATTCCACCAAATAAATTCACATACCTTGAACTTAGCCAAAGCATCAAAAGGAAGCTCATCGGGGTGATCTGTTACGTTGCCAAGGTAGCTGACCTCTGACCTATTGGCTGGTGCTCCACCAGTGAGCTTGAACAGGCGGTAAGTGGCAGATACTAAGCGGATACCAGCTGTACAGAAACACAGTTTTGTCAGTTTTGTACTGCACTAAAGTGAGAAGCGGAGATAGTGGTTTGAAAGCAGGATAGTACACAAGATCAAACAAATTCTGACTGGGTTTTGATGTAACATACCTTCCTTCAAGAGTGCTTTAACGGCATCACTACCCGTCTCCATACTGGCAGAAGAGACCAGGCGAGGTGTCGCAAAACCAACCTCCTCTGCAAAGTTCACCAAATCCTGCCACGTCAAAGACCCGGATATGCCTTCTCCTGAAACGCAGAGCAGTAAGACTGAATATCAATCAATAGTCATGGATGGCATCACCGTCAGTCACAGTGCCTAGCTGGCCATCTGGATGTCTATGGATTAATTTTTCACACCGTGCTGATTCATCTTTCATTATTAGCATAAGTAAATTCACAGCATTTCTTCAACAATTATTATTAAATAAGAACGGTCTCTCTTAAAATCTCTGGTTTCTTGACCCATCAAGGCTGCTATCTTTCAATTATAGCTTTACATTTACTTCTAAATGTTAATGCTACTTCCTTTTGCAAGGTTTTCTACACCGTGTCACTTTTAACCCCATAAATTGAAACACTCACCCCACAGCACTTTATCTTTCTGCATGTCTTCTGGGACCTCTTTGTTTTTGTACATATCACTGAAGTACATCTCACCGCCCGGTTTTAACACTCGATATGCCTCCCTCAAGACAGCCTTCTTATCTGGAGAGAGATTCACAACACAGTTTGACCTGAAAAAAGATCCCAGATAGATCTTGTGAAAAAATAGTCGCAAACGATTTCTAGAGAGTCTGTCATGATAAACCATGTAAAAAAGGAATAACTTATTTTGTTTAAGTATACTTACACGATGACATCAAACTGATTATCTTGGAGACCAGCTTCTCCAAGTTTCTCAATGTAGCCTTTGACAAACTCCACATTCTTCTTGCTGTAACCAAATTCCTTTGTGTGGTAGTCCACAAACTTGTTTGCCACTGCCAGCTATGGAATACATGAAGTTCAGTTAAAAATTGTTATTATACATGATTTCTTTGGTGAAGAGTCCATTCATTTCAATCCTCTACTTTTCAAATTATGACGAAGGTGATTCCCCTTTTTATTCTTTGTCCCATATTGTATTCAATTTGAAGTAGAGTTATGGTCAGTTTTGCTTCTTCTCAACTGGGCTTTCCATGAAAACACTCAAGAGTGGTTTGGGTTAACCATTTGTCGTCTTGGAATTTATGTTTTGTTCACCAAAAAATATGCATTTTACTTTACCAGACTGTCCGTCATGTCAACACCAACCACTGATCCATTTTCTCCAACCAGCTTGCTGATGGCAAAACAATCCATGCCGGTTCCAGATCCCAGATCTAAGACTCTTAGCCCTTCAACATGGCTTGGAATGGTCAGACCACATCCATAGAATCTATAAGTAGTTAAAAGGTATTATTTACATCTGTATATAGGTAGTCCTGGTCTAGCATGTCTAGTGAAAAACAATGAAAAAACAATTTGTTTTGTTGTGTGCATTTTCATACTTAAATTAGTTTAGATTGCAGCAATGGTCATGCAGGGTACCCCAGTTCTAACTTGTTCATGCTTTCGTAATGTCCAGGTGAGACTATTAAAATAGTCTACTTTCTGGCCTTCATTCAGAATTTCGCTGCTCAACTGATAACTGGAACCAGAGTTTGTTGAGTATTACTCCTGTGCTTCCGGATCCTCACTGGTTGCCGGTGTTGTAGGTCTCGAGACCTGGTCTCGGTCTCGAGATCGTCTTGAGACCTTTTTTTGCGATCTCGGTCTCGGTCTCGGCCTGCAAATGCCTCGGTCTCCGAGGGTCTGGTCTCGGTCTCGGAAGGTCTAGTCTTGGTCTCGGAAGGGCTTGTCTCGGTCTCGAACGCTTTGGTCTCGGTCACGGTCTTGGTCTCGGACTTCCAGGTCTCGACTACAACACTGCTGGTTGCCAGATGAACAGCGGAAAGGTGATCGCAGAGTTCCATCTAACTTCAGACCTGTTTCAATTACTTTGATCTGTAGCAAACTAATCTGGCAGTAGCACATCATTTTTTCTCAGGTTATGGACCATTTTGATTTGCACCATATATTGGATGATG
Organism: Marthasterias glacialis; assembly: GCA_911728455.2. Classification (NCBI taxonomy): domain Eukaryota; kingdom Metazoa; phylum Echinodermata; class Asteroidea; order Forcipulatida; family Asteriidae; genus Marthasterias; species Marthasterias glacialis. The sequence continues at coordinate 26,345,782 of OU452225.1, forward strand.
CCCAACAAGAACATGGATTTCGACCAGGCCAGTCATGTTAATCAATAACATCACAAAACCTTGCTAAATCCTTGGACAACCATGAGCAAGTGGATGCTGTAGTTTTAGAATTTTCTAAAGCCTTTGATCGGGGCCCCCACCAATAGACCGTTCTGGCCTGTCAATCAAACTGTGGGCTTGACCAATTGGATCACGCCCTTTGGTCATGTGACTTCGGTCAAACTCGGTCACACGTGCAGCATAAATGTACACAAACTAATGTGTCTGGGCGGGACTTGTTGCCAAAGCCGGAACGGTCTATGACTCTTGCTAAAACTGGATCACTTTGGCATTAAAGGCTTCCTCCTTGGATGGGTAAATAATTTCCCTACAAAGTGATCTCAAAGAGTCATGGTTGATGGCCAGTCATCAGAGTGGGTTCTAGTCACCTCAGGAGTTCATCAAGGAACTGTTTTAGGACCACTCTTATTTCTGGCGTTCATAAACGACCTCTCATATGGAACTACATCAAAAGTCTCCCTATTCGCAGAAGACTGCCTGATTTACAGAACCATCTCCTCCATCAGTGATACCCAGGCTCTCAAGAAGAATTAAATACACTCCACAACTGGTCATCCAAATGGTAGATGAAGTTTAACACTGAAAAATGTCAACTTGAAGTTTCAACTAAACATCATAAACACCAATTATCATCTTGGAGGAAGCACTCTTTCTGTGGTCACCGAGTACCCTTATCTGGGATTGACTTTGACAAGCACCCTGTCCTGTCAGAACCACATCAATAGAATTACCACAGAATACTCGGCCTTATCCGCCGCAGGAACCTCAGATGCAGACCACACTGAATCAAGCAACTGGCTTACCTTACTTTAGTAAGACCCCAGCTGGAATATTTTTGCACAGTGTGGAATCCATACACCAAAAAAGATATCACCAGGAAAGAAAACATCCAGCGCCATGCTGCTAGATTCATCCTCAACAAGAACCATGTTCATAGGCAATAATCCATAAACTATTTCTACTAAATTAATGTCATACAGTAGTGTCAAAAGTCAACAAAAACTAATCTAATCAACAATTATTAATATTATATCAAGAACGAAGCAAACAAATTGTAACCAAGCTGCACTAATGTTTGATGGAAGGTTATTTGGTTTTAATTAATGCAGTAATAAAGATTTTAATTGTTGGTGAAGCTTGGTCCTGAATAGTTTTGAGATTGAAATAAAAGTGACTTACGTTGCAGCAACTTCATCGTGAACGCTTGCAATAGCTTTTCTTACACTCGGTGGTGGTTTTGCCGCTCCCGCTACTTCGCATGCATTTGTCTGTAAATCTGTGGTTTTCTGAATAACATTGCCGTAGTAATCTTTGACATTATCGTGGATGTCACAATCTGCCATGTTTTCGACTGACTGTCACACCAGGACCAGCGAATCTTGTCATAAATCAAATTCAGGGCGTGGAGTTTTGTCAAGAGCATATACAATGAAGACGGCACACAATGCCAAATCCTGCTGATAAATGTGTGACGTAATGACCGTAATGCCAGAATGGTGGACCATGAAAAAGGCTACCTCCATGGGTGGACTTACAGTCAGATACAGTGCATGTGATTGCTGTAACGAGAGCAAGGTTCAGTTTATTGGTCCATATAATATAGTCCAGTGCACTTTCAATGTCACTTTAGCTACGGAAATCATGGTTGCCGGATTCAGAATGTTCTTTTAACCCTATCATCAGGGCAGGGAAGAGCGGAGCACAATGCCCGATTTTTTTCTCGTAACTTTTTAACGCTTACTCCGATCACCGCGAAATTTTCTGACTTTTCCCAAAATAACTAGGATCGATCATAATTTTTTTTTTTTTTAAGAAAATTTGTGCATTAAATCTTAATTTTAGAACAAACATTTACTTTTAATTTTTTATAAAACCGTCCTTAAGCATGGATATTTGATAAAAACTATATTTCAAAAAACTTGTACTTCATGGGCCCTTTCACCTTGCTGCGGGCCCGGACCCCACGCTGTACAGGGCCCAATTTCATGGCTCTGCTTACCGCAGAATTCTGCGCTTACGCCCTGTCATGGTCCATAGGAGTATGCGCTTTACAGGGCGCCGTAAGCGCAGAATTATTTGGTAAGCAGCGCCATGAAATTGGGCCCAGGCTTCGCATTCCCACGCTTGCGCTCGCATGCCTTGGACTCCCTACAGAGAGATTCCATTTTCTGCTCCCCCACCCCCCTCCCTCCCTGTGTCCCTACTACAAATTGATGAGTTTGAGTCCAAGTTGCTTTATAATAACGTACTAAAAAGTAAACAATTTTTTTTACCTCTATACCTAAATATATTTCATAAAACTTTCGCTCTTTCCCTTTTAAATTTAAACTCCATAATTTTAAATGTTTAATTGTACGTATGTTTACTTCCGGATAACTACAAAAACAGATGTTAAGTAAGGCCAATGATAACAATGATTACAAGTTTTATTACCGTTATTGATTTATTTTTAGCGAATACAAAAAACATAACACAGCTTTGTGTGAGTACATAATAACATTTGATGAGAAATTGTTTTTTGTTAGCCTATTCCCTGTGCCAATTTCCAAGTCAGGCACACAATTACACAACAATACTGTAAACTCTGATTCGATTAGAATTACCATATTATAAAGCCCTCTGTGTTTGTTGAACAATAGAGCTGGTCCTTGCTCTAAGGTTGAACATGATTTTAATATATTTCAAGAACCCCAAAAAAGAAAGACATTCTGTGAAAGAATGGTAATGATTTTCGTTTTGACGAACAAATAAAGTTAATAAGGTTAACATAACAACACACAGGGTATTTTTATATTTCAATTATCTAGAAAAATCTTGGGTAACAAGAAAATACATTATAAAATTAACAGAAAATAAACCATAACCAAATAAGGTAATACTCTGGAATACAAACTGAATTTAACAGAACCATGGGGGTACTGGCAATAATTATTGCCAATATCACTGACTGAAAACTAAGAAGAAAAGACCACACAGGATATAAAAATGCATTTTTTTTTGTTGAGAATTTTGGGGTGAAGAAATAGAAATTGACTTGAGCAGGATTTGAACCTGTGACCCCCGGCTTACTGTACCGGCGCTCTACCAACTGAGCTATCTAGCCCTAATGTAGATGGTCTTCCTACTTAGTCAATATCTGTATTGGGGTGCCAATCTGAAGCTTTTTTGAGAATGACACAACTAGAAAGGGAGCCTTTGGAGTGATAGGTAGCAACAGACTTACCAGGTAAATTGTGGTTATTTATGTAGTTATGTGCATGCGCACATTTTCAAGAACAATGGATATACCTGGTAAGTCTGCTGCCATCTAGCATCCTCAAAAGTCTCCAATTGCTCAAAACACTTTGATTTACTTTTTAAAATCTCAACTGAATTAAGATAATTCTTAACGGTTATATGTGCTTCTTTAGATGTACTTGCATCTCAGGTTACTAATGCTGTATCACCCAGTTCAGTGTTAACCCGTACAAAAGATAGTCATCGAAGGTCTTTGTCGGATAGTGAAGTATAATAGAGCTACTTATGCACACAAAGTAGCTCAGCACAAACAAAATTATGCTTACCAGAATAAGGTTACCAGCCAAAAGAGCATGTCACATGTGCAATCTGTGACTGGTATCCTGCTTATTTTTGCTTAGCAGAAAACTGTTAAGCTCTATTTTCAGCTTAAGCAGCTCTATAAAATTGGACCCAAGGCCCAATTATTTTTTTAAAAGCTGCTTAAGCAGAACATTAAGCTTAGCACAAAATAATTTTGCTTAATAATAAAAGGAAACCAGCCAAAATGCAATGTCATACATACTATTTGTGACTGGTTTCCTGCCATATTTTTCTTAGCTGAAAATTGTTAAGCAATAATGTCTGCTTACAGGGCCCAATTTCTTAGGGCTGCTTTGAGCACAAAAAAGTAGCTTACCACAAGAAAAAATACACTTACCAGAAAAAAAGATAACCAGCCAAAATACCATTCTACATTATTATTATTATATTTCTGGTGATGAAACCAAGGATTCCTCAAAAGCGCTGTAGCTCGCAAGCCTGAAGAAACCGGTTGCATAGAAGATGATGAAGAAATATTCAGTTTTAGATGTGGGAGGAAAACCCCAGAGAAATACTCCGGGGGAAAACCCACGTGATCAGGTAGGGACTGAAAATCCAATCCACACAGTGACCCCTGGCGGGATTCGAACCGGGTACACCAGAGGTGAAAGGCGAGGAAAGTACCGCTACGCCAATCTGACCGCCCTACGCCAACCTGACCGCCCTAATCCATTTGTACCAATCCATTTGTGACTAGTAATTCTACTAAATTTTGCTCAGCAGATAACTATGCAGCACTATTTGTTGCTTATGCAGCTCTATGAAAGTGGGTCCATGTTGCTTAATATTAGTTGGTAACTACTGAACAAAACTAATTGATTGGTTTCCATCTGAAAGCTCACTGATTATAAAGTTCATACCAGAACTAATCCTCCAGAGAATAGTTCCATCAATTATTTCCAAAGTCGAGGAAATGGCACCTAAAGAGTAAGACCCAACAAACCACCATTGCTTGAGCTCAATAGAAACATGCACCGAATCCTTTTCAAAACATTTTATTATTCATTTTTTTTTCTCTCTCTCTCACAAAGACGTCAAAGTTGATTGAAAACTAGTGGACGCTAATTAATTTACTGTTCCAAAAGACAATGATGCACTTTACCTTGATAGGCCATAGTGTAACAGCTTAAATTTACACTTATCTTTTGTTTAAATTGAAAAGGAATTGTTGGTTGAATTGAGTTCAGCAAAATGATAAAGGTGCCTATGTCTTAAATTACTCAAACTTACTTATTTTGTGCCACAACAACCTGTCATTGGCTTCTCCTGTAAAAAGAAATAATGAAAAAAAGGCACAACAATGATATAATTCTAGAATGAATACATGCCATCCGATAGCAACTTGTTAAACTTGTGAAGGGATTTTTTTCTCAACAAGTGATCTAAAAATTGAAAATGAACATGAAATACAAATACTCCCAAGGACCACTGTCTCTGTAACAATTAATGCTACTGCCTTTCAGATTGGAAAATGGAGAATTGAATGTAAGAAAGGTCCATCCACTTACTTTTTGAGGGCTGCTCCCTGTAGATGCTTGATTGGATGGACCACAACAACCCTCAGTGGCTGGTCGTTTTTGCGGGGGACAGCAGCTCCCTGAAGCTGCCTGCTTTGGAGGCCCACAGCAACCCCCTGCAGACGCTTGTACTGTCATAAGATACTTAAACGGATCCACTGGACACTCCTGATGATCAACAAAATAACAGGACCTTTCAAATTGTTTTTTTTTTTTCAATGGTGACCAAACTTTTGTATATATACTTAAGAAGTCCAGACTCTGTTCTTTTCTGAAAACATTTTATGTCAAAGGTGACATGGTCTTTATGCATCTATCATCTACATACCTCTGCATCTTTGATGGTAAAGGCACTGGAGTAGCGAGATTGGCCTATGATCTGCACTACTTCACCACTGACGTTGACAGGATATCCTTTCTAAAATGACAGAAACACACAGATGGAGATGATGAATAGTATACCAACATTGAGTGCCTCAGAGTGCAATGGGAGGTACATTATCGCAAAGCAACATTTTGTTCCATTTCACAAGGTGAAGCCAAGTGAAATGGAGCAGTCAAAATTTAACTGAGCGATAATATCCCTCCCATTTCATAAGTTTATATAACTGACATATAGATCTTTGTCATGTGATTTTTTCACAATAAACACAAAATCAAAACTGACACCCCCCCACTCTAAAAACATTCTAAAACCTGTTCTAAACAACGAGGGCGCCTCCATGTAGACACAGACTCGCTATATTTGTCTGTATCCCATGTGCGTGTGATAAGGAATGTAGTGTAGTCGCTTTAAGTAGCATGTGCGCCTTTAAGACTTGCGCACGCGCAACCGACATGCTGTGATGTAATGTTAGTTGATTCAGTTGTTGTCACAATGGAGTTTGATCCACTTCGTTGGATCAGAGTTGGGACAATCAAAATACTGAAAGTTACTTCCAGTCTCCATTTCCATCTTCAAGCAAACTTTACGCGCTCAGCTTAGAATAGCGCAATACGTGGGGGTAGAACAGAGCAGATAATATTACAACCTTTTGAACAGGTGCTCCTTTGTTTTAGCAGCGGCGCTCTACTGCTCAAAAACATTGGGAACAAGGATGATCCTAACTGTTGAATGGGAAATACTATTCCCCATAGGCAAATAGGACTTTTTGATCGCCGATGCGTATGGGAGTAATAGTGAATGGCACGGGATGTAAGTTCCACCAATCAAATGACAAGGATCTGTATGTCAGTTGTATAATCAAAAATATTGTACAGGCAAACCCTAATCATCCCTGACCCTTCAAATTCAACTGCGTGTTTTGTTTGATTCTCTTAGGAAAGTTATTAAGCCTTACATGGGATAAGGCATACCACCATGATCACCAATAGTACGAGTCCGATTGAATATTGAGGAAGGATTCTAGTAAATCAGTCAGGGGTTAATGTTGCTGGATCAGAAGCTACACCACAAAAAATATCACATACCTTGAACTTAGCCAAAGCATCAAAAGGAAGCTCATCTGGGTAATCTGTTACGTTGCCAAGGTAGCTGACCTCTGACCTATTGGCTGGTGCTCCACCAGTGAGCTTGAACAGGCGGTAAGTGGCAGATACAAAGCGGATACCAGCTGCACAAAATCACAATTTTGTCAGTTTTGTACTGAACTGAAGTGAGAAGCGGAGATAGTGGTTTGAAAGCAGGATAGTACACAAGATCAAACAAAATACTGACTGGGTTTTGACGTAACATACCTTCCTTCAATGGTGCTGCAACGGATTCACTGCCTGCCTCCATAATGACGGAAGAGACCAGGCGAGGTGTCGCAAAACCAACCTCCCCTGCAAAGGTCACTAAATCCTGCCAAGTCATAGCCCCTGATATGCACTCTCCTAAAACCAGAACAGTAAGATTGAATGTCAACCAACAGTCATAGATGGCACACCCTGATTTAGCTCTCATCAACAAGTAAAAATAAAGCGACAACTATATCGCCCTAATTTTTACTACACAGCAATTTTGGACAACCTGTACTCAAATTCAGGCTATGCCCCTGAAAAGGATAAAAAAGAGACAGGAAAAACGGTATCCCCTAGAATCTCAGATTTCCTGACCAGTCAAGGCTGCTAACCTTTCATTTACTACTTAAGCAATAAAAGTGTGAGGACCTAGTCTTCACTGCATGGTAATAACCAGGTTGTTGGTTGGCTGTCAACCAAGGTCATTACCACCCAGTGAAGACAGTTTCCTCACACTGTTATTGCCATTAATAAATACATGCGCCTTTAACAAAAAATAAAGAAGAAGAAAAAACCGGTAAAAATCATCAGACTTTGTGAATTTTCTTTCGCCGACATTTTTAGAATTGTTCAATTCATGTTCAAGGGCCATTCTTTAGGCTGTTTAAATTTTGCATGGCACCTAATCTTTTACACATGATTCACTATTTATGCATATTTTCAAGAACCAAACTATGAGCTTTGAAAATTAACACCACCTAAAATGGAAATACTTTGGTTGGTGCTCGGCTTTATGCTTTGCATTATGTTGGTTTCATGTGCATACCAGCTAATACATTAACAGCGACCAGCCACCAACCAAGGTCACTACCATGCAGTGAAGACCGCACTCTCCTCCTCACACTGTTATTGCCATTAATAAGTACCTTAGCATCTTAGAGTGTGCAGGCCACACTGTCTCTCCATGCCAAAATAAAACAAACAATAATACGCGCAAAGACAACAGTTGATTTACATGTAGTTCCCTGTACAACATGCAATGTGCATACAGACATTTGACACAACAATGCTCGTTTAGGGGCCATTTATTCGCTAGTTCACAGAGCTGGTCTTTACATCACATCTTAATACACCCCCACGGACGTGATGGATTAGAGTGCGTCAACTTTCTGAGGTATTTATTAATGAATGTATAATGCTACTTCATTTTACTAGGTAATCTATAACAGCCCCATGAATTGAAACACTCACCCCACAGCATTTTATCTTTCTGAAGATGTTCTGGGACTACTTTGTTGGTGTAGATATCACTGAAGTACATCTCCCCACCAGGTTTCAACACTCGATACGCCTCCCTTAAGACGGCCTTCTTATCTGGAGACAGATTCACAACACAGTTTGACCTGAAAAAAAGATCCCAAGAAGCATCTTGTTGATAAATCTTGTAAAATCTCATCTTCTAGCTAGTCTGTTACAAAAGAACATGTAAAAAGGATGGGTTTATTTTCTTAAAGGTAATACTCACACGATGAGATCAAACTGATTATCTTGGAGACCAGCTTCTTCAAGTTTCTCAATGTAGCCTTTGACAAACTCCACGTTCTTCTTGCTGTAACCAAATTCCTTTGTGTGGTAGTCCACAAACTTGTTTGCCACTGCCAGCTATGGAGTACATGTATGTAAGTAGTTTAGTAAAAAGTATAAATGGTTTGGCATGTTTGGGGAAGGGTCAATTTATTCTAAACCTCTTGTTTTTCATTAAAAAAGTATTCCCTTTACCATTAGAAGTAAGGTCGGTCTGTTTTGCTTCTTCTTTGGAATATATATCCTTAATACAGGCATGTGAACTGAAATCTCTGATTTAAAGCGGAAATCCGCTTTTTCATAGTTCTTATACAGCACATTTCACAATAGCGTCTCAATGCGCTTTATAATAGTGCCTTGGTCATGGGGCCAAAACCATTCCTGTAATCTTTCTCAGCTCTCTTTTTCTCCTGGGGAGTATAAAGCCCCGAGCTTTTTCAAACACAATATCAACCTCTACCCTCGCAGGTACCCATTTATACCCCTGGGTGAAGAGAAGCAATTATAATAAAGCATCTTGCTCAAGGACACAAGTGTCATGACTGGGATTAGAACCCATACCCCGATGATTTGTCCACAATAACTTGAGTCCGGTGCACTAGACCCTTCGGCCATGACACGCTACTGAGTTTGTTTTTACCTGATTGTCAGTCATATCAACACCAACCACTGATCCATTTTCTCCAACCAGCTTGCTGATGGCAAAACAATCCATGCCGGTTCCAGATCCCAGATCTAAGACTCTTAGCCCTTCAACATGGCTTGGAATGGTCAGACCACATCCATAGAACCTGTTGGTTATCAAAGGTACATCAGATCATTGGTTTAACCTTTACTCCCTCAATCTTCCAATATCCTTCTCTCCGATGTCACTCCACACCAAATTGTTTGGACTTACATAAGATTGGAATGCCTGACCCAGTGATAAGCTATTGTTACTTGGGCCTACAGCCCTCAGTCCTTCTGAATCCTTCATTTTGGCAAAGAGGATAGAAGGATTTGGGAGGTGTGAAAATTAAATTTATCCTCCAGTTTTCAATAAATACACCATCCACCCATGTTCCTTCCTCCATGACCCAACCAATCTGTAAAAATTAAATGAAATTATGTGATCCCATTTTAGTAGAAACAATTTGCCTCCATCATGTAATTACCGACAACGGTCGATGAGGGCGTTTAGCGGAGAAATGTCAATATGGTGGATAATCCAACTGCTAAAATGATAACATTAAAAAAATACAAAAAAATACTTAGGAACGGCACACCATGTTGGAATTTATTTGGAAATATCCTTCGATTTGCAAGGTTTGTTTTTGGGTTCACTGTCATGGCCTTATCCTGCTGGGATGTGACTGATATTTTCCGTTGAGTTACTGCAGCATGAATCACCTCCATCTTGACAAATTTCCACTATGGTGAATTTGATATTTTCTCGGTCAAAAAACAAACAAAAACTCACAATGCAATAAAGAGAATCTTTGTACTTGGATTTGTCAAGTCAGAGTTTTTTTGTGCCAGCGGTACTCTCAAAGAAGAATTATTCAGGCAATTCCGACAAAATAATCCCGCCAGGGGATGGAAAAAAAAAAAAAAAGAGTCCCAGTGGCAATTGGTTAAGGATGGAAATAATGTTTTCTTTTGATAACTTTATTAAAGCAACAACAAAGGTTTCACTACTACCCGAAGTACTACTGACATTGTGGGGTAATATAGGTGCTGGTGAAGGAAGGTCCTGAGTTATTGAGATACATGTACTGTAGAAATAAAAGTGACTTACGTTGCAGCAACTTCATCATGAACGCTTGCAATAGCTTTTCTTACACTCGGTGGTGGTTTTGCCGCTCCTGCTACTTTGCAAGCATTTGTCTGTAAATCTGTGGTTTTCTGAATAACATTGCCGTAGTAATCTTTGACATTATCGTGGATGTCACTATCTGCCATGTTTTCAATTGGCTATCACACCAGAAACAGCGAATCCTGTCAAAAATCAAATTCAGGACGTGAAGTTTTAACACTGCACAAATTTATACCATAGTGCAGAGTGCACTGACTGCTGCAACAGGGCAACGTCACGTAACCACATTATTAGCTAATGAACGATTGTTAGTTATTTTGCTGGAAGCTGAATATAAGTCAGCCATGGGTCAGCCCACTTCAAGCTCCATTTCAAAGAGTCTGATATTGAATAAACCTACCATGAGGCTGTACTTTACAACTCAACTCACATTTATTTAAAACGCTGTCATGACTTGACAAAACCATAATTGATCATTTCATAGAAACATGAATTTGATGATAATGCTGTTTTGAAAGCAATTCGTATGAGAACTACAAATACAAAGTGATGAGTCACTCAGTAGTGTTACACATGCAGGTGACCTCTGCGGGTGAAGCATAATCAATAATTGATCAAATCACATCCAGGCATGATTACTTCATGGAGGCGACGGAGACAATTGCCTCCACTGCCCCTGGTCATTGCCTTGGTCAGCAGCATAGCGAAGGCACTTTTCTTTTCTTTTTTGAGGGGGGGGGGGGGGGGGGCTGGTGTGGAAGCCTAAGTTTGCCGACTGACATTACCAAATGAAAGTAAAAGCGCAATGATAATGGGACTCACCTACATGTGGGGGTTTGGGGGCAAAGCCCCCAACTGCTCATGAGGTTTTTCAGTGATTCCAAGGTTTAAAATGAACTCCCAGACGCTCTACGGTTTTAAATGTTTTCAGGGCTAAGGAGAACCGTCACGTTGCCAAAAATAAACATTTAATTTAACTGTGGCTCTAAAATGCCGACTTATGAAAAACAATAGGGGAGGTGTCACACCCCCCCGGTCGCTACGCCGCTGACCTTGGTGCCCTTGAAATGTTGTAATAGAAACTCTAAGATTTCCTCATAGAGTTGCCATTTATCAAGAAGAAAATGCCTGGGTGCCCTTGCCCTTTCAAGAACGAAGCTCCGGACCTGCACTTCACTTTATTTTCACATCAAAAGCCCAAAGCAGTTTATTCACACCAACAGCAGTTTATTTACACAGTTACACTACATATACAGTCAGACAGTTGGGTTTGTAAATAAAAGAATGATAATGATAAATGTTAAATAAGAAAATATTTATGGCATGGCTTTTTAGAACTGGCTAAAAGGCCATGGTTCCTCCATCGTACCAACAATCCCTACTAATTATAGTATACAATACAACTTACAACTTTGTTGAAGTTTACAATGTAGTTGAATGATAGTAAGACTAAGACGAGTAAGACATGAAGACTAAGACTAAGAGTAAGACTACAGTATATAAGACTCAAAGAGTAAGGAGTAAGACTCATCAGAGTAGACTCCGCTGTTGTAGGAGAAAGAACCAGAGGTAGAAATGCCTGTGTTATTAATATTAATTAGGCCTACAAATGAAAAAGTTGCCAAAATAACAAGTTAATTTTACCTGAGTGGTGAGTGTGAGTTGAGTTTGTTGTAACTTGCTCTATTTAGTTGGTTGTGGTGTGAAGGCGCAGGAACGGTCAGACTCAGCAGAGGGGGTGAAGCTAAGCTAGTTTAAGGCTAAGCATTTCTACCTCCATGGTTTAAGTTAGTTTAATTGTCCTTGCTCTATGGTTGTTGTAGGTCGTGGGTTAGCCTGCAGAAGAAGAACCATAACCTGTAGTGACTGAGTGATACAACAACTTACAATCATTCACATAAAGTCAAAGATCTTTGTATTGACAAAGTACGACTACGAGTTTAGGTCGGCTTAAAGCAAAACAGGTAACGTAGTGTTACCAACGATGAGTAGGACTCTCTGTGTGGAAACATGAAACGCAAAATGGACACGTGTAAGTGCGCCCTCTGCTGTTAGGTAGGTAAACCAAAGATCGTTTGCGCGATATTAATACTATGAAAAGACTTGGGCGAAGTTTCTCCCGCAGCATAAAAAAAGGTGATGGCAGATCGAAAATTTTGTGTTAAATTTGGTGCTATAAATAATATCAATAATCCTAAGGAAAAAATGTAAAGTTCTATTATGTTTGTTCCTTTCTTTTGTCTTTGTTACAAAGAATGAAAGGTAAAGGGAAAAGATATGGGAAACATTTTTGATTGATTTAATGGCGGACTGGAACATCGATTTTCCTGCGGCAACAGAAATTACCTTGAACTTGTTATTATTATTAGAACGGTTTTTGTTTAAACTATGATTATTTTTTTATAACAATACTGTGAGCGTTGTACATTAATTTTAGTAAAACAATATGATATGATAAATGGCATACCATGATATAACGTTAAGTTAGTCTTTCGTTATTTTTTCCATTGCCCTAAAATGGCATAATAGGATCAGGGGGACAACCCAAGAGTGCAGTGGAATAGTAAAGGGTGTGAAGGTGATAAGCGAAACATTTAGCCCTACCTTTCGAGAAAAGGAGAAAAAAGAAACAGTTTTCATTTCAGATATTTTTTTAACCGACTCACTGGATCTGTAGTGTTTATGACGTTTGTTAGCTCAGGATGTATAATGACAATTCTTTAATTATTGATTTCCAAAATGGAGGTTTTATTATTTGTTTTATATGTCTATAGTATATTTACAACAAACATTATTTATAACAAATCATTCTTATAATGTAACTTCTTGCAAGTCATGATCAAAAGTGAGCTGGCCTCCTACATGGTGACAATATTGATTTGTTTTGTTTAAGACTTAATACTCAGTCCCATTTCACCATATGGGGAAATTGTAACATCTTGAAAAAGAGACCTAAAGCCTATTGATCATGAGATTGGAAACATTTCAGGGGCAGTGAAATAAAAATCCAAAGGTTAATTACCAAAGACTATGGTGACTTTTGAGTAGCTATCGTGGTCTGCATCAGAAAATCGATACCCAATAATTTCCATTTACCACTTGTAAATCCTGTATAGGAACCCTTTTTAAGTTCAGAAATTGTAACATGGATATTATGCAATAATTATTATTTCAATAATCATTTTTGTATTGTACATCATCATCTTTAATGCAAATTAGCCCCTAAAATTAATAGGCCGCACTTGCAGTCATCTTTCTATTACCTTTAACACTTCGTTAACGTTGTCCGCTTCGTTTGACCTATCTACCGCATGATGGCGCCCTTACCAAGTGTCAATTTTGCTGAGTCATAGCGTTACCGCGTAAAACGGCACAAGTGCCCTGTTTTTTGGTTACATCATCATGGCATGCATTACATTAACGCAATAAAACAGTACACACCACGTGCTCGTTGGTGGTCCACGCCCACTACTGATCTGGTCTGTCCAATCAGCTTGCTCAAAACGAAGGCACTCTCAAACACAACTCAACAACGTGAGGAACAATCCACCACATCTGCACATAGAATAAACTTAGCACGTCATACTTTAATATCAAAATGTTGGATAAGTGGACAACTCACTAACACATACACAAAGGACATTTTAGTGTTATTGAATATGCAAAAAACGTCTTAAACATAGGGTATTAGTAATTAATTATTCAATACCATTATTTCCCTCACCCTAGTCAAGATCCCATGTGGTCTAGTGGTTAGGATTCGTGGTTTTCACCCACGCGGCCCGGGTTCAATTCCCGGCATGGGAACGTGACAATTTTTTTAAACACTCAAATATTTACAATTAATTAATAGGTAATCACCGTTTTCAAAGGTTCTTAACAGACGTTTTCTTTATCTGCTTTTATTGTAAACTAGTGTTTTAATGTCCAAACCGGACTTACCTAAAAAGTATAACTGTCTACTATTTAATACACTGCCCATGTGGCATACACAAAATTGTTATTGAACAATTCGAATTAATATGGACACACTTTGCATCTCCGTCTTGTACTCCTGCTCAGGTTGATAAATCTTGGCCATTTTTGTCGATCTCCATGGTTTGAAGCTTTTTGAAGAAACCTGTAAAAAGTCTAAGCTATAAATAACCTCATTTTCCCAGTTTTCAAGTGACAGGCCCATAGTTTTACACAACGCAAAATGTAGGCCTATTACTTGCTATGATGAAAGCTCTTCGAAAACACTTCCTTAAAAATGATTATATTTCCATTTTTTAGAACTGTAAAAAATTTGAGGGATGCACAATGACAAATCACGGTGATTCTGAATGAGAGTTGATATTCCCAGGGATTTTCACGGGAAGTTCTGCACAGCAGTCCATGACACCGTCTGATACAAGGATCATCAAATGAGGGAGGAACCAAAATGTCAGAATCATTCATCATACTAAAAAATAAATAAATAAACCTATTTTGATACTTGTAATCAATATTAAAAACATCTTCACCTTTGTTTACATAAAATACATTCTTTCCGCATGCTAAATGCTTTCTGGGCAAGCAACGAATGAATTAGACTGGTTCCAGGTCCCTCAGGCCCTTCTTCGTTCTCTTCTGACTGTATAAGAGTTGGGTCATTCCCAATCAAGAGAGGGCGCTTGTTCTGATCATGTCTGATGTGTTTATCACACATGTTATCTTACTTTTCTGCATAGGATCGAGGGATTGATTACATTCTACCTCAATGGCACTGGCAAGTTTGACAACTCTTTATTGGGATGAGAGGCCAGGTCTGTGAAGTATTTTATAGTGAACTTTTCCCCTGATTCTGATCCTTTTTGCTTTCGTTTTGTTGAGTTTACTGAGTTAACTGGCCCTCTGATCTGACTCAGGTGAGGAATTAGACGCAGTAACTGGGGCGCTGTAAAAAACGAATACTCCTTTTTTGTTTGTAAAAATATAATTTATACTAATCATGCTAAATTCACTTTCAAGTTTCATCATCATGGCTTGCTAAATTTCAAGCTGTGTTGTAGATCTTGGGTGGGCAAGTGAGCATCACTGAAGATCTAAATAATAACAAGACCTGTGAAGATCATTATGAAGAACACTAATGTACTTGTATTTTAACAATAGCATTGTTCTATTTATAAACCTAGGTAGGATATCGGACATTAATGTGTTTTGATAAGGAGGTGTGTGTCTAGACGTTACGTAGATTTCGCTCTCCACAATGGCAGGACGAGGAGCTAGGCAAGGACAGCGCCTCTTTCGTGACTTCTTCACTTTTGGAAGTAAAGATCTGACTCACTGGTTCCCATCACACATGGCAAGAGGTATAAATCATATCTAAGCCTTTTTACACTATCAAGCTCCGATCCGTGCTGAAAGCTACACATCTGTGTTGACTTCATGAAGTTTCAACACGGTACAAATCCGCTCTGCTTTCACCTTGCCCGATGCGAAATCAGCTTTTTGCTACACATGTAATTCTATACACGGCTCGAAAACCCTCAACCCACCTCCTCCCGAGCAGGGTTGGTTTGAACACAGATTGAGCACTATACACAGATCGACACCGGATTGAAATGTTGTAGGGTGAATAGGTCAGTCAAATTTAAATGGGCCGGGCCATCACCAACACAGAGATTTATCGTAGTGTGAAAAGGCCTTATTTCACCTCGTAATCAGTCGTTCACAAATGAGTCCTGGTTAACCCACCTTGGTTCTCCAGTGTTAAATTGTTATTGATTGCTCTGTTTTCTGGACATGTTTTTCTACAGGTATGAAGAAAATGAGGAACGCTTTACGAAGTGTAGACTGCATAATAGAAGTCCATGATGCCAGAGTATGTAGACCTAGACTGTTAATTTAGAACAGACAGTGGTGTTGCAACTGTTATATCTAGATCTCTATACACTGCCTGACATCACTTACATCAAATAATGGAAACATGTACGTGTGTATAATCCCACGCACAACTCTCAGCCAATGATGGTTTTCCTTTGACCTCAGTGAGGGTGCTGTTTAAGCTTGTGATGTCATATGCAGGGGGAAACGTACTTGACATTTTGGTTGCCCTAGTCTACCTGACTGCTATAAACCCCAACCTAACGCTAAAAAGTCTGCACACTGGCTTAGCTTGACTTAGTGGGCCCAGTATATGAACTGCCGAGCCAAAACAACCATGACTGCTATGGAGTCAATGGCATAACAAAATGGGGGCCACCGGGGGAGGGGGGGGGGGGGGGCATGTGCCCCCCATGGATGTTTCGCCGCTGCATGGAGTTAAAGATCAATTTTAGTATCAGGTTATGGTGTTGAGTAATCGCAAATCTTACACTTTAATCACTGAACACTGTAAAGCTTCAAGCGTTAACATACTTGGAGAGAACCTGATGGATTCAAGAAGGTTCTTATAAAAACACTCTTTCTCAAACCTTTTTTTATTTCGTCTTGGAAGATTCCATTTTCAGGGAGGAATCCAATCTTCAGTGATGTTTTGGATGTTAGACCTCACCTGTTGATATTAAATAAGAAAGATGTGGCTGATATGACGCCTCTCCAAACCAGTGTAAGTATACGCAAGGTTTCTAGCATTGTCAAAGGGTAGGTTTGTTACTCTTCTACAGGGCTTGAAATTAACAGTGGGCCGCAGGCCGGAAGCCAGTGATTTTAGCCTCGGTCCAGTAAACTCATGACCGGACAAGTCCATGGGTCTTGTATTTTCAATTGACTAAAAGTGCCTCACGATGTAATAAAGAAAATGAGGTTTAAATGTTGACTTTTGAGTCTAGTTTTTAAATATCTTTCAATTGTGTTGAGTATCAAAGCATACTTTATATTACCATAAGATAAATGAGATAAATTTTCTCTTAGTCTTGATCTTGCTGTTCAAATAAAAACAGTTTACTTGTACATGTTTTACTGTGTAGAAAGTTCTTACTCAGTAGATTCTGGTCTTGCAAAATAAATTCTTGTCAAGTCAAGAGTTGAACCTACAAGCCCTGCCTCTTCCCAGGTTATACCCATAGAGCTGGCTCTATGGTTGTATTGTAAATGAGGTGTGATCCCTGGCTACACGGCAGTAACCGGTTGAATGGCTTTTGACTGGCATTCCCTGAACAATGATATTGACAAAATAGGGAGACCGCCAACATTAGGGCTGGATAGCTCAGTAGGTAGAGCGTTGGTTCTTAAAGCCATTGGTCGCAGGTTCAAATCCTGCTCTAGTCAATTTTTCATTGTTCACCAGAAACAAGTTATAAAAGGACCACAAGATTTTCTAAAGATTTCAAATTGATTTTTGTAACAGAAAGTTCGTAATCGTTTAAAAGACGAAGGAGTACAAGATGTATTGTACACGGAGTGTCTTACACAGAACAGCCCAAGCGTTAAAAATGTAAGTACAATATTGGTTTTCACACAAGCCCCAGTGGAATACGCCAAATTTCTTTTGTGTTTGTAAATGGGTTGAAACTTTAGTCATGTCTTGCTCCTTACTGCTTGTATAATTTACTCACTTTTTATCAACCGGGCAGGGTGGGACTCTAAACTTCTGAAGACAAACTTTTTCTCACCATTCCTGTGAGTTCCAAATGCCTCGGTCATAGATCTTTTTCAATAGCTGGCCCCAAACCTCGGAACACAAATCCCATCCACTCCAGGGATGCGCTTTCTCTCAAGACTTTCATGAAATACCTTAAACACTTCTTATTCAGGACACATTAGTGAGTTTCCTATTCTTGCACAGTGCTTTGACCTCTCTTGTAAAAGCGCTTTATAAATAACTATTAACATTGTTGGTTTGTTTGTAGATTATACCTCGAGTTATTGAACTGATAGAAAACGGTGAACGATACCACCGAGTGGAGGAGGGGGAATATAAAGTGATTGTCATAGGTTTACCTAATGTTGGCAAGTCATCTCTAATCAACGCCATGAGGAGAATCCACCTCAAAAAAGGTACCTTACGAGGTAGTATACAAATATTGACTGCTTGGAGTGCTATGGATAAACTTTCTCCAAAATGTTTTATTTTCCCAAGGCGAGGGAAAATAGAGCGCTCGGATGATCACTGAGGGAGTTGTAGTTTTAACCATAGCACAAGTAAAAGCAGTCAATGTTTGTTTTATAACACCCCATACATATATCGTGCCTAGCCACCAGGTACCAAGAAACTGCTGTTGCTATGGGTAAAGTACATTAGTTGCTACAGGTATAGTGTGTTGCTTTCGCTTGGCTTTCCAGTAAAAATTAATAAATGTGTCATGTGACGTGCTCTAAACCAATCACAGGGCAGAATCTTTATTAGGGGGTTATAATACTTGATATACCCAATTGAGGCTCTATTTGAGGTACTAAATCAACTTGGAGTGAGGACCAAAATTGAGGCATTAATTTAATAGATGCTTAGTTGAACTGAAGTAATGAGGTACCTAATGCCAGTTGAAGTGCTAGATGAGGTGGAGGTGCATAAATGAGGTGCTAGTTTAAGTGCTAGTTGATGTACTTAGTGCCAATTAAAGTGCAAATTTTGGTGATGTTTGAGGTACTAGTTGAGATACTTGCCGTTAATTGAGGTGACTCAATGTACATTGCAGTTAAGTTTCCATTGTATCACATTTAACCTCAGGTAAAGCAACACCAGTGGGTATACAGCCAGGCGTGACCAGATCCCTCATGCATAAAATACAGGTGAGATCAATCTTTCATCTCAAATCTTAAATTAGAAATAAAATCAAATAGAATTAATCCTGACGATATCAGTTCCGTGTTAACCCTAATCCTCCAAAATCCTCATCAGGAAGTTATTTGATTGTGGAGGAGTGAGGACTGTAAGCCCAAATAACAGTTGCTTATCACTGAGCCAGGCATACCAATCTTAGTCAAGTCCAAACCTGTTGGTGTGAAGTGACATAAGAGTGGAGGATGGTGGAGGATTGAGGTCACCCGTGGGTAAGTGGGCTGAGGGAGTAAGGGATAGTACTGTTCATGGGGAACTGCTCCAAATGCAATATTTACTGATTGCAGCTGTGTTTTTATTGAAGGTAAGCAGTAGACCGATGGTGTGGTTGCTGGATACACCTGGGATAATGACACCCTACATCAGAGACATTGAGGTCGGCATGAAACTCGCCCTCTGTGGTAAGATCAACAAAACAACAATAAATGGACCAGCTGTTGCGTTTCTCCACTGAAAAATGATAGTCAGAATTCACAGTTGGTCAAATTCTGAAAGTTGGTTTGGATTTTTTTTTTGCATGTTACAGGAATGCTTCAAGATCACAAAGTTGGCGAGGACGTCATCGCAGACTACCTCCTGTACTTCCTCAATAGATACAACCACAACAGGTACGACTGTCCTGTCTGACTTTGCATCAGACAGAGAAATGCAATGAAAATCATAAGGCTGTTTTAGCGGGTTGGTAAAGGCGGTGCCACTTTGCATCAGTCTTTCCAATCCATCTCTCTATGATTGGAGACTCATCGTTCGTTTCAACATACCATGTAGTGTAAACCATACTGCACAAGCTGCAATATCCCCATACTCGTTCACACAACCTTCAATCATTTCTCACGTAATAAAAAACATACAATTTCAGCATTTTCAGATCCTTTTGCGCGGATATAACTGCTCCAGATTTTTGCCGATATCTCAAAAACACTACCATCTTTTGAAACAAAATTTTCACAGGTTAGTTTCGTGGTATATATCTACAATAATATGGGATTAAAACAAATGTCCGTTCCAAATACCAAAGGTATCCCTTGGCTTTAATGTAAACTGACGTTCTGTTTTTATTTGGAATTTATAGATATGTTGATTTTTATGATCTGGAGGCTCCCAATGATGATATTCTGGAGGTCTTGATCGGTGTTGCCAAGAAACTAAACAAGACCTCTCGCTTCAAAACTCTGGATGGTAAGGACAAATAATTCTCCGGTCAATTTTTGAAATGGTCAACAATAGAAGACACAACCTGTGGAAGTTCAAATTTTTAATCTGTATTCATTAATGGCTGTGCACAAGATAACATTTGCATGTTAGTTTGTGCATGGGTTGTCAAATGCATGGTTGTTTTGTAACAATTTTTGTTTCCACTTTTGGTCGTTTAGGGACAGTTGTTGTGAGACCAAATATACATGCAGCTGCCACACACATGATCAAGTCATTCCGTCAAGGTCACCTAGGAAGTATCACTCTTGACCTCTGAACTTTGACCCCAGGAGCAGTCAAGCAGCTTGAGCTTATACTTGATGTAATGTGGCATCAGAACCTGGATTTGTGAAAAATGAACGGCTGGCAAGTTAGCTTTCAAGCAATGTGCGCATTGCAACACGGACAGCCTACTGCAGAAACACCAAGTGGACTTAGTCTCCAAAACAATGTGAGACGTGGCGAGGCTACAAGTTCCTTTACCGACCTGTTAAGCAAATAAATGATTAATTTATGCAAAACGTGAACCGATCACACTGCCGGCCATTTCCATTTTCCCGACTGCATAAAATTACAGAGGGCTAAATTCCCCCCCCCTAAAAAAAAAATAAAGATTACAAACGGCAACAGTGTTTTTGTAGACAATCTGTCATCCATTCCCTGAAGCTTTTAAGATTAACAAAGTTACCGTCTCGCTTTGCTCATTCATATTACACCATCTACGAGCTTTCTATTGGCCAATACATTGGCTAAAGAATTGTGCATGACATTTCTCTGCCTAATCTGTAGAGAAATGCATTGAAAATCATACAGCTGTTTTAGCGGGTTGATAAAAGGCGTTGCCACTTTGCATCAGTCTTTCTTTTGTGCTGGATATATGTGTACCACACGCCTTGGCTAATGAACAGAGTCAATGGAACAAAAACAGCACATTTTATTAATGTTCATAAACTGTGTTCAAACAACCCACTTTTGTTCTCATTCATGAATGCCCTGCTTGAGTTGAATAAGTCTTGCCAAATTTTGGTGATTTCTGTGGCCGAGTTTTGTAAAGTAAATGTTTTCCACGTCAATTTCTTCATGAACATTATTTGTGCGCACGCACGCTCAAGTACACACACAGTAACAGCAGAACTTCTACCCGATCTGTTATATATGATGTATTATCAATACTGCTACGTGACGCTAAAGGCTAACTTTGTTTAAACACTTATTACCATGTCTATACTACACATTTAAACATGGCCATGTGATATCCTCTCGACCAATGGATAGACTGTCTTGAGTATTTATGAATATTAATGAACGTATTCCCTTCATAATAATAACAATTCAAATTTATACAGGAGAACCATCGGAAACAATCCCCAAAAACAACAACCATCTGAAGAGTTCATACACAGTCAAGGACTTGTTTTATTAGTAAAATTATATTACTTTGTCCTACTGTTAAGTGCTAGCTATAGTTTAGTCTTCCAGAGAGACCACCTGTATATATACAATTATAAATGCAATTCAATGATATTCATAATTCAGAGATAATTTCTTGATGGACTTTTTCTCAAGTACCATTTGTTACCATTCTGTACAACTGTTGTTAAGTAGTTTAAAAAAAAACACTATTTGAGACATAGCATATTATTGTGTGTATATTGTTGTAATACTTGAAAATTGAAGTGCAGAAAATTCATCAAGTGTAACAACTTTTGACAATTACTTGGTTATTAAACCTGGGAATTATTATTGGAACTTCCTTCCATTTCTATTGGATGATTTCAGCACATGGCATAACAGTTACATTCTTACCGTTGCTTAAAACTTTCCAAGCATGTTTATCAATAAATATTTCTCTTTTTTGTCTATATTTTTCACAAAAAATTGTGTTTTTGTGTGTGTGCTTTCTTTTATTTACGTAAAGCAACTAAAGTTTGTCGAAAAAGTGTCTGGCACAGCAAGACCTTGCACTGTGTTTTTCACTTGTCAATGGCACGGCTGAGAAACCCCCAAAATAAGAAAACCGGCTGCAAAGTTGCATGCCTGTTTTGGGAATTTTAAATATTTTTAATCTTGAATAATATGTATCCAAAATTGAAACAAATGTGAAAACAATACTGCCCAACCATGTTACTCTTAGGACTGTAATTTCTACAATCGGTTGGTAGTTTGTTTGGGGGGTTCAGAAAATATATATTTATAAAAATATACATGTAATGCTTTTTGATTTCTTGGTACCACTTGATTTTTTGTTGAAACTCGAAACAAAATTTAGTTTAAGAAATGTGTTGAATAAATATGCATTTAAGCCCCCCCACCCCCCCCGCTCAACATTGGTAAAGAGTCTGTAAATGCTTCCATTCTGTGACAAATCAAGATATTTGTAATAAAACCAATAAAACGTCAGCTCATTTCGTTGTTTCATTTGCGACAAAAGTAAATATGTATTCAGCATTTTTGTACACATTCCTATACTAGACAGAGTTTTCATCTCACTGAAACGAAAACTAATTTTGGATCTTATTTGATTTATTATTTAAAAACGATAACACTTCAGGTAGACATATTTCAAGGAAAGTTTTCTACCATCATTATCTTTATACCATGTAAGGTTTACGTCAATTCTGTGAACATTGATGTTTTTCTTCTTACCAATGTTGAGCTGGGGCTTTAAAATAAATCTGTGATTTTTGTAGACACTAAAGATCTTCACCTGTAAAAAAAAAAATAGATTTTACAATTATTAGTAACTTAATGAGCAGAGGGCACTATTCAATTCTATACCAGTGATGGCCATTGTTGGGATTGGCTGATTTTAACCATGTGACACAGAGCATCAATATCATTGAAATATTTAAGAGAACAGTATGATTTTTTGTACTTGAAATTCTTTCTTGGTTTATGCAGTAAAAACTTTCAACGAGTACATTTTGTACGTCCCTGGTTCCCTACAGCACTCGTGCCTTTTAATTCTTATAAAACGTTTAAGAAAACTATCAAAACAATGATACACTTTTAGAATGTTTTGAAGTAAATTTTCTTAAAGCTTGTTATGAAATCGTTGCTTATAAAATGCACAAATGTATTCACAACACAGCCTCAATGTATAAAATAAACAAGAATATACTTTATACTGTCTCAATTTTTCTTGCTTCCCAACCTTGCTCTATGGTGAGAAAGTTTTTACCAGTAAAACCATGTCTAAGGTTGTTTGACATTGCCTGCATTTTTAAACACTTCTGAAAAAAGTTCTTGTATGTGGTACTTCTCACAGAACTGATGAAAATCCCACCAAATCATTTAGCAAATAAGAAATTGCATAGCATTTAGCTAACACTGAGACAGAGAAAGTATGGAACATCCACCTGAAAAAAAAGACTACTAAATCTGCAGTATAACCACTCAGTCTGCATAATAAGTCTGCTAAGCAGCCGAATAGGTCTGCTTTTCTGCAGAATAACTGCCAATCTGCAGAATAAGTATGCTGATTTGCAGGATAACTGCTCAATCTCCAGAATATATGCAGAATAAGTCTGCAGCATTTTCGTCTGCTGCCACGTAGGCCCCAAGGCCAGAACAACTTACATAATTTTCAACATCAAAACAAACCAAACTTTTACACCTACATGTACAATGTACGCATTACTTAATAGATGCCCCTTCAGAAGACATCAGTTACAAAAATAAAACTGTTCAATAGTCAATAACATCCATTTACATAGTAGTATCAGTTTACCTGAACATCAAAATAACCAACAACAAATATTGTGGGGCGTTTTCTGAAGCCCTGCCCGCGTTTGCAAAACTGGACACCCTTTGACAAAAGAATGTTCTAAATAATTAAAAATAATCCCAGTATATTGCCGGCTGATGAATGCATTCTTCGTTAATTCTGGATCCAAGATCCTGGATTCATAGAGCTGCTTAAGCAGAAAATATTGTTCTACTTAGCAAAAATGAGCAGGATACCAGTTGCAAACGAAACATATAACAGGGTATTTTGGCTGGTAACCTTATTCTGCTGAGCAAAACTGTTTAGTGCTTAGCTACTTTTTGTGCTTGGGCAGCTCTATGAAATTGGGCTCTGGTTGGCTTGTGTATTTCGTTTTACCACCAGTAACAATACTGACTAACTGTAAGATTTGTTGTTCTAACGAAACATTTGGAGCACCTTTAAATATCTTACAAACAAGACAAGGTACAGCGCTGAGCCGAGTTTGTCAAACTGCTGCTCAATACGAAGGCCATCAAAAACAAATTAGTGGTTTAGCATACTTCCTTTTTTAATTTCTGCTGGTCGGGAGGGAGACCCCCCCTCTCCTGTTCAATCAGTCAATACAATACACCATCAACCACACTGCCTGCACTTACAATGCAAGTAGCACTCGCCAAAACAGGCAGACATCCAGACTACCACAACAGAAAGAAAAGGGTAGTCCAGTGCAGACCAACTGGCACCATGCTACTTGCAAGTCTAGGCTCCAACTCGGTATTAGTGGTCAGGTTCTGTCTGGTTTTCACCGCAACAACTGTGGGCGATGAAATTGACAGCTTAACGTTGCAGTGCAAAGTGATTTTCTGAGTTTCAAATTTAAACGTTCACAGTTTTTTTTTTTTTTAACAAAAACAAATCAAATAATGAGGTCCGGCAGGGTAGCCAAGCATCTTGTTTTTTTTTACATGGCCTAACTTGCATTTAACAACCTGTGGAAGTTACAGCTTTAAGTTCCTTACAAAAAAAATAAGAAAAAAAACAAAATGCACTTTACTGTTCACATTTTTTTTTCTCAAAAAACAAATTCACCCCATTTCAGACAACTGTTTACACTGAAAATACACACCCTCACTAAACTTATCACCAATTTATCTGTTATTTTAAAATGATACGCCACTGGTGTAGTCACCACTGTACCCTATCTTACATTCTATTACAGACTTTTTCGCATAATAACTGCAATATACACATAGTTGCCAAACACAAACCCCAAGCATTGCAAGAAAAATATATTTATACATTTGACTATAATAATTTCTGTATCATACAACTTCTAGGCTTACAAATAACAAAAAAGAATGGAATAATATACATAATGCTTTTCATGGAATGCACAAAGGTTAGAAAAGTTCACAAAAAACAACAACAAAAACACAATTGCAATGATTTTTGTTCTACGGATAAGGGGTTTACCATGATGAATTTTCATTAAAAAAACATACACTTTTCATGTACTTTTCATCCACACAAATATCTTGTGGATAATTGGGTAGCACACTGCCCTTTTGTGGTATGGAAACTTGTTGGAACCTGCCCACATTTTCCATGACATTGCAGTAATAGTACAGTATTCCTCTTGTCTTCAGAACTGTACAGCTTTTTCTTGGTATCAAATCATGGAAGTATACATTACTTGCTATTTTGGGGGAATATGGGGAAGAACAAAACTGAGTGGAAATATTAATTTTACATAAAATAGCTTTTCCACAATAGGTCACTCAAACAAGGTGCAATGTATATTTGACGGGGAAAAAAACCCACTTTTATTACAGAGACAAATAATTCCCAATTTGTCAGCCAAAGACACACACTCTCTGGGCTGTGTGTTTTGTACTTTCAAATGCTCCTAAAGTTGGACTGGTACCGACCTACGTACTAGTACAGATGTCTCATCCAAACTTTCAGTTAGCTTGAGGACTACAAGCTGCCTATTAGTAATATATGTTTCTCTAAATTTCTTCAACAAAAAATGCACTCTTTTTCCCCGAGCATTCCTTCCAAATCATACAGCCAACCATTCCTTTTAAATACATCTCTGTAATTAATAATAAATTCTCACAATTATAGCAATTTTAAAGACATATACAAACAGTGTTTATTCAGTTTTTCTTAAAGAGTGCCAGGAAAAATTTCACAAGAAGTACAAAAAGGACACGTTCTGGGTGTTACCGGTGGTGGAAATCCGGCGGTGGTTGGGGCCCATAGACTGGGTAGGCTAGTGTGGTATCCAGTTCCTCATTGTGTTGTGTTAATGGGTTCTGCTGGTAGGCTAGCACCAGTTCCTTCAGGGAGCTGTATAGATTGTATGGTTCAGCAAACCCATAGCCAGTCTGTGTGTGGTTGATCTTACAATGTCGGACTTCACCATTTCCTTTTGCCCTGCAAGATAAAGGAGAAAAGTAACACACAACCTGTAACATCTTTTTTACATGATTAGTGATTTTAAGCCTATTGGTAAGTCATTACGTCCCACGTATAACATTATAATCAATTTACTAGTGCAGTCCTCCATCAAACAGAATCAAACAAATTATGCTGTTGGATTTTGATGGTTGGCGGTGATTAAGGTTTTAATCTAATCACAATTCACAAAGTTTGGACTTTGGATCACCATAAGCTGAAGGATTCTGATAGATACAGAAAGGTTCCTAAAAACAAAACCTGATACTTACACAATAGAGCAAGCCCAGTCAATCCCTTGGCGTGTTTGCCGGATGAGGAACGTACCCTTAGCCTTACCCCATAGCAGCCCCTCTGCTTCTGCTCTTGTTACCGTTGGTGACAGCCATAGACTCTCGTTATGGTGAGGTAAGGAGTCAGAATCTGTCGTATACTCACTGTAAAAACAAAAAAACAAAACAAACATCCCTCAAATAATGATACAAAAGTACAGGGGTTTTCAGAGGTCTGAGTACATTTCTCGTCTCCGATGTTAGAACAAAGACAAACTGAACAAAGTGGGTGTATTTCAAAGTTGATAACAATGCTGGGTTTTAGTAACAGCACCGTTTTACTTTGTAAAGACACAGCTATACAATGTCATTTCCTCTTGGCACTGTGGCATGCTTTGTCGTCTTTTTTTTATGAAGTTCTTCACAAGCCATTCCCTGTTAGAAGTGCTATAAAACAAAATAATGTTAAATGTGCGCATTCACTGCTTGCTCAAAACAGGTTGTTTGGCTGTAAATGTTCAAAACAAAGTTGGTCTTGAAACAACCAATCTTCAGGCCTGGAATTACAGAGGAATCATGGAGGGCTGGACTCAGTCCAACGTACTAAGCCAAAATACACTCCTAGTCATTCTAACAAAGACACAAAGAATCTTGACCTTTGCATCTTCACAAAACCAAATTCCAAGCCTGGATTTGAATGTAACTCTGTTAGTTCACTTTTCCAAAATGTACACAAAAAAAAGCTGTACAAAACAAATTGAGTTTTGTAATTATGCTGAATTATGTTAAACAAGCAGCTGGATGCAGGCACAATTTAACCAAAGTTGACAAATCAATTTTGTACAATTCCTCCAATGACACGTCCCAATGTAAAAAGATTCAGTTGAATACAGAGTCGCCATTAATCTATATTATTCACCGACATTATTGTACAATAATATATGACAGTTGGTCATCCAATCTACTTGTGAATTGCTGATTTTTTTGTAAATCAAGCTTCTTTTCACAAAAGAATTGTTCTCATGTGATTATTAGTAGAGCATAAAGACAAAGAACAAAATGTTTATTTCAAATCATGCACTGGAAGTCTTCCAACATATCCCACAATTGATTTTTGAGTTCGAAAACGTGGATATTGCTTGAAACTGGTGCGCAATGGAAAACAGTTTGAAACAAAATTTGTGATTTAGGGGTGCAATTCAGTTTAAGTTATGATTAATGTTTATTATAGTACATTCACTGAGGACTTTTTGCTCACTTCCGTTTGGGCAGTCGTTATATCCAAGTTTCTCTTATTCTGTACCTGATGAAATAAATGACAGCAATACAAATTTTCAGAGATTTCGTTTCTCAAATCTACATTTTTATCTTGAAAAAAACTGTAGCGTTGAGTTTGCCGTTCCTGTGTGCCTTGTTACTGTACAAACTGTGATGGCACAAGGTATGTGCAGGTGATTTTGAGTTCGTAGAAACTCTAATACTTAGATAGGTTGGGAATTGTCAAGTGATCTACGGTGGTACTTACTTGTCTAGATTCTCCATGCTAAGCCAGGCATTAATCTTGTCTTGTTTCACACCTTGTGTCCCTAGCCACCTGAGATAATTAAAGGTATAGGTCTTGAGAAACTATTGTGTGTGTACTTCATCCATTAAAATACTGATGCTACACGTACAGACTTACAACTTCACAACTGATAAGATAAAAAGAGTTTTTCTGTTGCCTATGTCCCTTCAGGTCAGATAAAGAAGTGACATCAGCTGACAATGTTTAAATGGAAGTTGGACATTTCCAGAAAGTGCTAGACTGACTGGAGTTGTGACGTTCAGAGCTGCTCATGTTGTTATATCACTGATATGACAGTGGAAGCGCTTTTGTAACAAACAAAATTATAATTATACAATAATGTTAACTTTAGGCAGTGACCTGAAATAGATGTCGGTTATTGACAAGGACTATGATGTCCTGCTTTCAAATGGCTCTCTTCGGAACAAACTAAAAATTAGTCTTTCAAGTCAAAAAACGTAACTGCTTTTCCTTGTGAATAATGCAGTTAAAAATAGTGTTAATTTTCAGCAATGACTGTAGTTGACGTCCGGCAATGACGAGCACAATGACGTCTTGCTTCAACACGGTTTTCTTTGAAGAAATAAAGATTAGTCATTCAAAATCAAACTCAATTACTTTGTTGATTGTGGTTAAAACAAAAAACCTCCATGCATATTTTTCAAACCATCCTACCCTGGAGCCCAGTAGATAACGTTGAGAGTAGCTGCATTTCAACTGCTATATAAACACGACACTCACTGACCACGTTGGATAACATGCAAGGCTGGACCACACCGTTTCACACACACACACACTCAGACAGACAGCTATCGACTCACAAGTGGTTCACACAAGTGACCGCTACTTTGTTTTAAGGATTGCCGTGTCGTGACAAACGTATGACACAATATGACAGTATTGGCAGTGAATCACGATGGGCCAACACAGATGTAATGACTCATACAAACACCAAGGTCTTTTGTTACTGTTTGGATTTAGTGAGAGAGGGAATGTTGGCGACATGCCTAGGTCTTTGTACCTCTTGGAGATATCGTGGACATAAATAAAGTCCTTGGCGCGATTGGTTAAAAATAACCCCTAATAGTAAAAGCCGTAGTGTAGAGAACAAACAGCAACCTGTGGACAACTAAAGCGTTGACCAAAATAGTCTTACCAAGACCACCTGTACAATAGTACTAGAAAAATATTTTAAAACTTGCCTCCAACTTGCCTCGTTGACATAAAACGATAACCAGTAGTGTATTTCACCATTTGAAAGTTTTTGTTTTCGCAAACCACAGTTGCAAGCTTTGCTACTGATTTGACTTGTTAAGCATTTTAGCAAATCAATCCAGCAAGGAATTTGCCGCGCTTGTCAAATTTGAGCCATTACATAGTGGCAACAGTTATCTGATAGAGCCAGTCTCAGGACTGGAGGAATTACAGGACGGCAACGGCTTCTATTGCCCTGGTCTGGTCTCAGTGAACCTTTCAAAGTTTCCCATAGACTTTAAGATTTTCCAATGGAAGTCCCCTTTGCAAATTGAAAAAGGCCTTGCCCTCTAGCACTTGAAATTCCAGGCTTGCACTTTTTGGTAGAAGTGGTGTTTTACTCTGCAGCATCTTTAATTTGACCTTGGGTAGTAAACTTGAGTTGGTTTGTACTCTTCAAACAGTGCCCACTCCCACTGAAAAAACTAACTTTTTCGGTCAGTGTAGATTTCCATGCATACACAGCAACACCTGATTCTGAGAAATACTTTGTTCTTCCCTTGTATTAAAACAGCCTGAATTCCCTTGAAACATGATTCATTGTAAAGAACTGCACTTTAATAAGGCCAAGTCATTGTCCTTGCTAGGATTGAGTGACCAGGTTGCTATGGTAACCCAATCCAGCTTATTCTCTTGTCGCTGACTGATAAGGGAGTGACATAGAGCAGGAGTTAGTTATACATCCTGATAAATCATGGAAGGTCATAGGAGGAGGGAGGGAAGGGAGGGAGCTCAACGAGACTGGCAGAGACAGGTAGGGGACAGAAGGGAGAATCATATTTTCCTGGGAACAATCTGAGTAAAGATAACACACATTCTACAACACAAAAAAACACACATCATCATGGAGCTCGCATTCCTAATCCCTAACGCCCTCGCTTTCTAGTCAACAAATCCATGGCAACCAAACAGATGTATCAACAAAGGAATAAAAGAGTCACTTACATGACATACTGGTCCCTTAGCTTGCGTAAGTCTAGAATCTGTGGTTTGATACTATTCATGGTACGATCCCGCTCACGGTTGGCATCCACCTCCATTTTCAGTTCCTCCTCCAGAGCTTTCCGACTCGCTACAATCTCCCCTAAGCGTTGCTGCAAAAGGGCAAAGTTCTCCATGAGCTGTTCTCTTTCCTGGGGGAGGCAGTCTTTATGATACCGTTCATGGAGCTCTTGCTGTTCTGTGAAGACCGTGACGGTTTCATTGAAGGCCTCTAGAGCTTGACGCTTCAGCTGGATAGTCTGTTGGGAAGAGTGACAAAGGTTTACCATGCTACCAAGGTTCATGTGAGCTGTACCGGGAGCCAATTTCATAGATCTGCTTAAGTAGAAAATGTTGCTTAACAATTATCTGCTGAGCAAGAATTAGAAGGAAACCAGTCACAAATGGTACACGTGACATGGCATTTTGGTTGATACTCTTTATTCTGTTATGCAAAATTGCTTTGTGCTTTGTTACTTTTTGTGCTTAAGCAGCTCTATGAGGTTGGCCCCCAGGACAGCACACTTAAGCAGAAAATAGTGCTTAAAATTTTTCTGCTGAGCTAAAATAAGCAGGATACCAGTCACAAATTGTACATGTGATATGCTATTTTGGCTGATAACCATATTCTGGTAAGCATAATTTCATAGAGCTGCTTAGCTACATTTGTGCTTAAGCAGCTCTATGAAATTTGTCCATGATCATGGGAACTGATGCCCAAAAAAGGAACCAGACTGTTTTGCATGCTAGACTCGGTTTGGTTATATTGACTTGAATGGGGGAAACCCAAGATGGCCTTACTATGATTGAGATTGGAACTTCAAATGACTTGAGCTTTCCATGGACACCCTAAACTGCACACGGTTAAACAGGCAGCAAGATCTAAAAAGAATAAGTGGGGAACCAGTTGCTCTTTGATCGACTCGATGCAGGTTTTGCCGGTTACCATGCTTGAGCGTGCACAAAGCGTGGATTGATCACAAGCCTTTAGGGCATGCTGGGAAAAATGGCCAGGTGATATCGATACACCCATGGGTACAAAATGGTGATTTATAATATTCTTTGTATAGACCATGTGCACGTGACATCACTGACCGCTTACAATAATTTAGGTGATCACCAGCGTGTATTTCAGTCACGTGTAACTGTTACAACTAACTGTTACGCTAAATTATGTGCGTAATTAGATAGATGTTAATATTTGCACCGGGGGAATGAATATAAATTTCAATTTGCCTTACACCGATGTGTGATAAGCACTGTATACTCAGTGCTTTCCAGTCCTGTGGAAAAAAATCCACAGGCAACTCGGGTGGGATTCGAACCCACGACTCCCGCATGACTAGGGCAGATGTCTTAACCACTAGACCACCGAGCACGCCCGGTGACGAGGGGTCAGTTCCAATCCAGTACTATTAGCGGCAGGTACCGCAACAATTTTATTATTAGTATTGCGGTACCTGCCGCTAATAATACTGGATTGGAACTGACCCCTCGTCACCGGGCGTGCTCGGTGGTCTAGTGGTTAAGACATCTGCTCTAGTCATGCGGGAGTCGTGGGTTCGAATCCCACCCCAGTTGCCTGTGGATTTTTTTCCACAGGACTCGAAAACACTGAGTATACAGTGCTTATCACACATCGGTGTAAGGCAAACTGAAATTTATATGTGCGTAATGTTGCTGCACGTCAGGCTGACACACGTGTTAGTAATTATGTGTAGGTTTACCACATAAAATCTTTTCACACCCAAAATTCAAAAATCTTCATAATGAAAGCAAGCTTGGCATGTAAATTCATTAAGCGACGTAATAATTTTCAGTTTTTCAGAAACAATTACAAAATTCCCGCTCAAATCTGTTAAATATTTACAGTAAACTTGAACCTTGTGTGCTTTTCTTATGGAGAGGTGATCACCAAAATAGCAATGTTGAAAGCACGTTTGTGATCTGTGACCAAGTTGCACAAGGTCTATACTTCATCAAACTAGACCCATGATGGCTGCTATAAGATGAAATCATAGAGTTATATAAGTATAAGAACTAGAGGGCGTACAAAACCATACGGCCCGACATGAAGCATTGCTGACCATCGAGACAATGGTGCTGACCCATCATATTACACTGGTCACTCATCAGTTTACACAGCAAACATCTTTAAAGTGGACATTCGTATGCGACTGTTTTAGACGGGTTAATGGACTTGCAATACACAATGAGTGCTCCCTCTATAGTTCTTATAACTCTACAGCTGAAGTCTACATCTTCTTCCCTTACCTGTAGCGATTTACTGTATTCTTCATAAAGCTCATCATATTGCCGAGTCTTTTCTAGATATTCTCTATTTTTGTCCTTCAGTTTGTTGATGACCATGTCAATATTTCCATCGGGCATATCGGGTATTGTCTACAAAATAAACAAAACAATATGACTGTTACCTTCACAGGAAACTTAACCATAATTTGCTTCTCTCCACCTGGGTGTATAAATACGGACCTGTGAGGGTTGAGAGGGTTGTCTTTTATTAATCCCTTAATTGAAAGCCTCTTTAGCTGCTTGAGGTTGTATGTTCCCCATGGAGTAGAGAAAGTTTAAGGAATGGTTGAAGGGTACGATCAGGGGGTAATGAGTGAACAGGAAGCTGAACCTCAAAGTATACAGGGTCTGTTGTTACCAAGAAAAAGGAGGGTTCAAAATCTTGGGGCACATTTTTGGCAACCTCGACCAGAGACATGTTTGAGCTTTGGTTGTGCCGTGGTGACGTTGGATGTTTTGACCAAAATGCAACCAAGTTGTTAGCTCGGCTTGGCTTGGTTTCAAGGTGATGGTGATAGGGATGATAATGATGATGATTATGAGGAGGTAGAGGAGGAGGAGGTAGAGGAGGAGGAGGAGGAGGAGGAGGAGGAGGAGGAGGGGGCTAATTATTGTAAGGGTCACTCACTGCATCTTTCTTGGACACAGGTAGAGTCAGCTTAATATCCAGCTTAGCATTGTACTGTGAGAGAGGAACAAGGCGATAGTGTTGAATCAACTCAACTACGGACGTAAACCTGAGTGGTTCCGAGAATCCATATCGTCCGTTTGAGTGGCAGATCTTGATCAGTTTATTACTACCGCCCTTCCTGTGAGGAAAAAATATGACTTCATGTTACTCCCTTAAAACCATTGCAGTGTCCTGGACCGAAGAAATCTGACCAATTTGCAAACTGTGTATTGACGGATTTGATTGGATACAACACAACATGTGACCTTTAAAATGGCCTTTGGGAACATTTAAAGGAACCATACAGGAAGGTAAATTGTGTACATGTATGCATCAGCGACATAAGAACATGATTGCAGAATTACATAGTTTGTCTATCATTCAAAACCACAGTGGATGGGACTGAATGTTCAGACAGTAGGTTGGTTGACTGTGTACAGTGTATCCAGGCATTTATCACATGATATAACATTTAAGGTTGGCATGGCTTATCAAAAGACAGTGGATGACATTGAACGGTCAGACAGTGAGAGGGTTAATAGTGCTAGTCTCTTGATATTTAACCCTCCTATTTAATTAGTTGTGTAATCTGACCTGAGAGTAAGTGTGTAGTCACCCGTCTCAGGGTTATTGGAAGCATCTCGTACTAAGAACGTCCCGTCAGGCATATCTTTCATCTTTTCATTCACGTCCTCTCTGTACGTATCAGGGAAGAAGACAAACATGTTACTTTTTACTTTGAAATGTTCATGACTATCTAGAAAGTCTTAATAAGATGAACAAATGTCTGCTTAATGAAAAAGTACAACTTTGATTAGTTTCAATCTGAAAGCCAACTGATTCTAAAGTTCATACCAGTACCAATCCTCCAGAGAAATATTTCCATCTGAAAGCTCACTGATTCTAAAGTTCATACCAGTTCCAATCCTCCAGAGAAATATTTCCATGTGAAAGCTGACTGATTCTAAAGTTCATACCAGTACCACTCCTCCACAGAAATATTTCCATCTGAAAGCTGACTGATTTTTAAGTTCATACCAGTACCAATCCTCCAGAGAAATATTTCCATCTGAAAGCTCACTGATTCTAAAGTTCATACCAGTACCAATTCTCCACAGAAATATTTCTACCTGAAATACTGTCAGAGTTGAAGAAACAGCATTTAAAGACCACACAAATCATCAAGCTTATTTTGATTGCCACAATTGTAAACCCTAATAGGAATAAAATCACTTACAAAACGTGAACCTTTTTTCAATTTGTGTTTTCTCTAAAACATTGGCACCCAATTTGAAGAAATTTCCACAGGTTGAGAATGGGAATAAACTTTCACAACCCCCAAAAATATTTCTTTATAAACAAGACATTTGTAGGAGGAAAATAAGAAGTGATATTAAAATTAACAGTATAGCTAAAACTTGATCAAGTGGTCTTTTGGGATTCATATAAAAATTGTCATACGGACAAATGGATGGTTTGGACGTTTGGGCGACTTCGTTTACAGCAATTACCTTGAGATGTCTCCCCAGTACCATTCCGCTTCTTCAATGGTCCGTGGTTCAGATGACAGTTGCGATGGTCTTGGGGGTACAGGTGGGACATCTACTACAACAAGACAACAAACCAAAAGACATTGCTTTCAACGACATTGATCTTAGTTTGCATTCAATCAGTATGTTTCCAGTCACAATAATAAGTCAACTTAGTGTAATACAAAAATCATAGCACAACTTTCAAATTGCCTGAAATGCTAATGTAGAAGACCAAAACCACACTTCCTGTATTTAGTAATGTGTTTATCTTACCAGACTGATCAATGATGGGCGGTCGTTGCTGAACACCCCAGTACTCATTCTGCTCTATCAATGTCACCAGAAGACGCTTATGAGCTTCCATATTATGGATCACATGCCTGAAGTCAAGATCATCAAAATTCATGACTTGGTACTAAATATTCATGGAGAACTAACACAAGATGTCATTACTGATGATTGCATGAGAACAAGGAGCAAACATTAAGCCAAAGGGGTTGAAGTTATATTTGATCAATAATTCCAGCTATGAATAAAAGAGTGCTGTTTGTTATGGGATTCAAACTGACCTCTTGTTATACACCGATCCACCATAGCAACGATCAAGCAACCACACACAACGTGTCACGATCGTCGCATGATGGATGTACATGTACATGTATGTGGGAAGCCTGGCATCATGTGACATACACACGCCATGTGTTGCATGTTCACCGAAAGCACTTCTCTCCGTTGGACTTTGGTTTTGGAAAAGGCCAAAAATGTACAATTCCTCTCTTGTCAGGGTATCGAGAGTCAGAGTTACAATTAAAATATAAACACCGCTTGACCATGGTTAAGGATAAAACTCGGGTTTGTAAAAGAATTGCCCTGTACATGCGAAACAAAAATAAAGTCAACGAAAAGTGTGTAGTAAACAATACACAAATTAAAAAGTTATGTCGGACAAAATGGCGGTAATTTGTCTGACCTTAAATCACGCATTGTGATTGGTCAATTTGTCAAGGGGCGTGGCCTACTGGATCGGTGTATTGGTTGAGCTCGGTGGTCTAGCGGGTAAAACACCTGGACCCAGTTTCATGGTTCTGCTTACTGTAGAATTCTGCGCTTACAGTCACCATTCTCCACTTACAGGGTACATGTAAGCGGATAATTCATGTGCTAGCTGTGTAACCCAAGAACGCTTAGAAACGTGAAGCACACTGGCAACAACTTCTTGTCAACCGTAGCTCATGACCAAGATTTTGCAATTCATGGTGTGTGAATTTCACATTTTCTTGACAGAGAAAACAAAACCCAGGTGCTTCAAAGAGATTCGTTGTTCTCTTGGCTTTGTCAAGTCAAAGTCTCTTTGCGCCAGCGGTACTCTCAATAAAAAATGATTCCGGCAATTCCGACAAAAATATCCCACAGGGCTGGACAGGAAAAACATGGATGATTCCTGGAGGGGACAGGTTAAAAGATACTTATTAATTTAAAAAACTTACATGATTTTATCATGCGGCGGTTGTAGTAACGAGTGACAGAACACTGATGCTAGATGCTTAGGGAAGATGTTATTAGCCGTGTTTAACTGACAGATACGACATAGATGAGCCATGATGTAAGACAATGTACACCGATGATGATACTGCATCTTAGACACGCATTCTAATAGCTTTGTCAATCTTTTGGCCTCGTCATAAATTGCTGTAGATTGAAATAACACAATGGATAGTTCACTGACAAAATGTGACAACAAACAAAATAGGTTGTGAGGTTTTCAATGTCCTTTACAGAATGCTAGTAAGAACAAAATTAGCTTAAAAACTGAGTTGATAATACATGTATCTGAATTTAGTCCATTCATCCTGAGTCCTTCTAAATCAACCTGAAGATTTCAATGATTTGGGAAGATTGAGGCATGTTTGAGATTTATGGTGAAGGTACAGGTAATCCTACAGAACGCATTCATGTCAACATCCTACACAAACTCATACTGGTTGATTTGGGAGGATTGAGGCAGTAGGCATCCTACACAAACTCATATTGGTTGATTTAGTTGATTTAGATGATTGAGGCAGTAGGGATCCTATATAAACTCATATTGGTTGATTACAGAGGAATGAGACAGTAGGCATCCTACGTAAACTCATAATAGTTGATTCTAGAGGATTAAGGCAGTAGGCACCCTACATAAACTCATATTTGTTGATTTGGAAGATTGAGGCAGTAGGCATCCTACATAAACTCATATTTGTTGATTTGGAAGACTGAGGTAGTAGGCATCCTACATAAACTCATATTGGTTGATTCTAGAGGATTGAGGCAGTAGGCATCCTACATAAACTCATAATTGGTTGATTTGGATGATTGAGGCAATAGACATCCTACACAAACTCATAATTGGTTGATTTGGATGATTGACGCAGTAGGCATCCTACACAAACTCATATTTGTTGTTTTGGAAGATTGAGGCAGTAGGCACCCTACACAAACTCATATTTGTTGATTTGGAGGATTGAGGCAGTAGGGATCCTACATAAACTCATAATTGGTTGATTTGGATGATTGAGGCAGTAGGCACCCTACCTAAACTCATATTTGTTGATTTGGAAGACTGAGGCAGTAAGCACCCTACATAAACTCATATTTGTTGATTTGGATGATTGAGGCAGAAGGCACCCTACATAAACTCATAATTGATTGATTTGGATGATTGAGGCAGTAGGGATCCTACATAAACTCATATTGGTTGATTCTAGAGGATTGATGCTGTGCCTAGCAGGGAGTGTCTAGGGCACTTAGGATTAAATCAACTTACCATTTGCACACATAAAGTCATTGTACATCTCATACTCTATGACAGGATTAGGAAGCATTCTCAAATAATGCTTCACTAATCCTGTGATGCAGTGGACATTACTGATCCCTGCAAGGTCTACACCATCTGAATTGACGACAAATCGATTCTTCAGTTCATTAATCTCCGACATAGTACATGGTAGACGATAAAGGCCTTGTGTTTCCAAACCTACAAAGTAACAAATAAAAGCTTAGAGTTTGCCCGCAAATATCAAAATCTATACACGCATAAATTAAGGAAGTGTCCAAAGCTGTCAATAGACCGATCAAATAAGCCCCGCCCTTGGTGGCAAATATTACGGCAAGCAGGCGGGATTAAGAAAAGATTGACTTACCATAATGTTCGATAGCTTCGATGCATTTGATGACAAATGGCGGAGCATGCTGTGACAATGTAAACTGCTCGGATAACTCCACACCGAAGATATTCCCTGAGAACAGAAACAGAATGTCAGAAGTGGATGTCTGTCGTCTGCATAAAACCCAGATTCAATTAATGCAATACCAAGGCAACTTTATCGACCCAATTCACCTGACGTTGTCACCACAATAATCTTGGTTGCACTATTTTGGAAGTCAATATCACTGTGTGTCATACAGTGTCATACGCATTTTAGGCGATGCGCCGTTAACGCGCAAACCTTATGACTCCCAAAATGGTGAGCGTGCCACAGTCGCCGCATGTGACGTATGTGCAAGGGGTCAATAAGCAAACCACACACAATGAACCTTTGAACAAAATGAACTTATTTCAAATGTTTGGCAGAAGCAAGCTTTACAAGTAGTGTACTTTTGCTAAGAGATATGAAAGTCATTGTGATAATGCATAACGTAGCTCCCAAACAGCGATTACATGACAGCCATGTTTGCAAATTCAAGAAAGTCATATCTCTGCAAAACTGTCCCTATGTATGTACACACAAACTCTATCGCACTGCGATATAACATTTTTGCACGGAGCCTCTCTTATGCAAGATACAATATATCGAGATACAATTTTTTTGAGCCGAATTAATGGAGACGCCAAAATCAAATGCTTTTCGGAAACAATGCATTAATATTAGGTGAAAAACAACTGAGACATCAGCAATGATATATGTGATGTATGTCTTACACATTCTTTATGTTGAGAAATAGTTACATGATAGTCCTATATTAGGTGTTGATTGAAAGCTCTTTTCCCATTTATTTGATGAGCAACTTTCCAGTTTTGAGTTTTTGCAAGATGTGCCAAGTTTCAGCACAATGTGTCACTTCAGGCCGGACACTTCATTCTTGTAAGGGTAAGGTAGCTTTTCCTTAGTAGAGGGCACCTCTAGGAGGGAAATGTCAATTTCTACTGGAACATTTCAAGGGGCACCAAGGCAATGACCAGGGGCATGAAGCCAACAGCCTCCATTGCCTCTGTGAAGTATCAGGTCTGTATATTGATTGACATAATATAAATCAGTTAAAATGATTCAATAACTACTGTTTCTGACTGGTTCTGTGCAAACTAACAAATCACAAACCATTAGCGTGACATATATGTCCAACAATCATGACAGTAAAATAAAGATCTGAAAAATGACAAATGACAATTGACTTTCTTCTTGAATAGTTCTTTCGACTTGAATGGTCAGATAGTAGGAGGGTTAAGTTATAGTGTTTTTTTCTGTCTTGATGGTTACCATTATTGAAGAGTTCTTGTCTTGACACGAAGTGACTTGGTTCACACTTAGGAAGGCCAACTGCAGCACAGCTTCTGTGACATACCAGACGACATGCTGTGAAAAGAATTACACATTTATGATCACTTCAAATGACACGGGCTTCACAACAAAATCCAAAGTGGAACCTACTCTAAAACTACTTTAAAAATCAACTTTTACAATAGAATAAAATAACCTTAAACTCACAGTGCAATTGGGTGTATACAAAAAGGTTTACCCAAACCTAATAGCACCCTTGTGTCACGTCTACCCTATCTCGAAAAGGCTGATTCAAAACAAAAATAACTAATCTCATAACACGCTAGTTCACTTCAATATTCTCAACAATTCTCAAACAAATTTTAATCAAACAAACAGAAAATCAATACCAAATGAAAAAAAAACCCATCCCTTGATCACAAAGCTTTAACAACAACAACTCCGAGCCCTGGCAGATTATCAATAAACTACAACTAGAAGTAAAAACACAAACAAGGAAGTCTGCTACAATCAAGGGTCATCAAAACCAATGTTGATCTCTGGGTTTCCTTTGCTCAACACAACAGAGTTTTATTTCTGGTTGAAACATGAGTCAATCCTACATCAACATATTCATACACAAAGTGAGGTTAAACATAGTATAGTGTCTTGCTCATGAACAGATGTTGGCCTAATACCACATAGCTGCTACAGCAATATTACTCAACAATTTTCTGCTCAGCAAAAATAAGCAGAAAACCAGTCACAAATGGTACATATGACATGGTATTTTGGCTGGTAACCTTTTCTTAGTAAAGCACAATTGTTTTGAGCTCATCTTATTTTGATGCCTGAGCAGCTCCGCGACATTAGGCCCAGGTGTGGGCCAAACTTATCAGAGCTGAAAATGTTTATGTTCTGAAAAAACAAGCATGGAGCCTGTTGTAAACATTACTCATTACATGGTATTTCTTATGGTGACCTCTTCCTGGTTAGCAAACATTTTTTTGTACTCAGATAAATTTTGTGGTTGAGCAGTTCCATGGATTTGAAGCGTCATATTGACCAACAACCTGCAGATTTGAAGTCTGAACAAATCTACTGAGTGGCCGAGTGGTCAAGAGCAATAGACTGAAGCTCTGGTGTTTCTGATGAGCAGAATGTTGGTTTGAGTCCTGGTCTTGACACTTAACCATTATTGCTTCGTCCTTCGGATGGAACTTTTCCGAGACATTTCCCGTGTGTTGCGGATTCTGGGGTCCCGGATTTCCTATTTCTCCTTGTGTTCCTTTGTTTTGCTGTCTTTTTGAAATGACATTCTCATTGTGGAGAAGTGGTTTGGCCGGTCACGTTGGCCTTGTTATAGCGAGAGTTGGCTGTACAATCTAAATCTTTAAACTATGCACATTATGGGGGGTCTCTACTCCACAGGCCCTGCTTTCTAGAGGCCCCCACCACTTAATCCCCATTCCTTTCTTAATTTATCTAGCTTATTATTGTATTATTGATTGATTTTTTTTTATTGTTTTTGTATCTCCTTTTTATACAGTTACATAAATGTTTTTTTTTTTAATATTGTAAATTTACTTTCATTTCGGCTGAGGCCGCGATTTGTAAATGTTTTAACAAACCAGTTGAATGAATGAATGATTGAGCGGAAATAAAGTATATAGATTGATTGATTGCATGATGCACATAAAAGAACCCAGTTACACTTATCACTAAGAGAAGGGGGTTTGCCCTGGTGTTCCTGGCAGTGGCTGCCCCAGGCCCTCAACCAAAGTCAAACTGACAACAACAAAACAGCAGTAAAAAAAAACTAGAGAACCCAGCCCTGAAACTAAAGACTTACTTGTGCATCTTAGACCCTGATGTGTCATTCCAAACATGAATTTCTTACACTGATCACACCATAGTAGCGTTGAGAAGGTGCAGGGTTGAAGTTTATGCGATGAGGAGGGATACAACACTGTATATAAAACACATCACAGCAGTTTAACTTTTTAGTAAGTTAACAGCGGCCACACACAATTGCTCAGAACCAATCAAATTTCATTTAATGATTCCCCCATGTTTCTGTGTGTGGCGAGCGCAACAGCAGATGAAGCACTCACTCGCTCGGTAGGTTACTGCGTGTAGCTAGCACCATGCATGCACCAAGGGTGTCACACTTCGTTGGCCAGGTACAAACAGAGACAAGAGGCGCTGGAATCAACGAACGAATTCACTCTTTACTGGGGATACATTTCTAGCGGCAATTTTCAGGCACCGAAGTCTCTTGTTCAGATTGTGCCTGAATTAGGGGTTGAAATGAGGCATGAAAACCACCCTTGTAACAACAAATCCACGCATTCTACAATTCTGTCCTGTTGATTTCTTGGTAGATATAGGTGTAAATACAAATCTTCCCATCATGGCCCATCCAGTTTATAATGGCTTAAAAATAATACATTACATGATAAAAGTGTTGTTTGATTTCTAATATATGCTGACTGTACCGTCTGTTACTGGTTCTGATTTAACTCCACGCTGTCTGGAATCTCCTTTCACAAGTTCATCTCTCGTATAAAGGACACATTGCTGGTTGAAGTCATCTTTAATCCCTATCGCCTGGAAATATACACAAATTTACTTCAATTAAAAAAGATTGAAATACATAAATTTCCACTCATAAAAATAATAATAATAATAATGATATAATGATGGACACTCATATAGCGATGGCCTTCGCCAATTTTGACATCAATAAAATTTTTATTGATGTAATAATTGCATCGGGTATAAAGAATATCATTTTGGTTTTTTCCTAACACTGACGGATAATAACAGAGCAGCTTGGTGCCAGTTCAACAGATGCTGTACTGGCCATCATCGATTCCAGGCAAACATGTTCCGGATGGGCTTGAATTGCTAGTCCAGCCCGTGAGTGCCCAGCTGCCCTCCAAACAGCTGCTCACATCAATGGTGACTGCGTTTTTCACAGGTGCCCTGGCGAGCAGTCCCTAGAGGAGCTAGACAATCCAGCCATACAGTGGCTTACAGACACCAGTTGTATCATTTGATTGTAGTTTAACCTGAGATATACGCATATAATGTATAATAACAACTGCATACTCAGTACTGTCCCAAGCTGTGCGGGGGAACAAATCCACATTATGTTAATTCAAACTATTCCCAGTACCTGTTGCTAATTACAGGGTTGCACCATGCAGGTTTGGTGGTCTAGTGGTTAAGACATCTGTGGTTAAGACATCTGCTCGTGGGTTCAAATCCAACCCCAGTAGCATGTGGATTTTTTCCTCCACAGGGCACGAAGCACAGAGTATACAGTGCCTATCACACATCAGTGTATGGGTACTTAATCTTACTTCTAGTTTCTCCTGATCTAGCTCCATCAGGTACTGTCCATCTATTTGATGTTTCTTGAAGACATCGGCATAGCGATAGAGATGAGTTACAGCCATCCAGTTCAAGACATTTTCAACAGTCCATTTTGACATTGGCTAAAAAAAAAAAAAAAAAAAAAATGGAAACTGAATATCAGTAGAAATCTACATAAAGTAAAAATTGATTTGCAGAAATATTAAACATTTAGTAGGACCTCACAAAGTCAAAGTACTGTACATGTATAAAACTGAGTGGGAATGTGTGATATTTGCATCCATGAGTGTTAATTATCATTGGAATTGGAAAGCTATTGAACTCATAATTGCTGATTGTTTGGTTTTCTAAACAACTCTTCACCCCCATTGTGGGATAAAATGAGTTGTGAGAAGGTACTTACCATCTCCCTATTGGTTTGCGTGTAGCCACTTAAATTCTTATTACATTCATAGTTATTAGCATATTGTCCACAATTCCTGTGGTACATGAGGTTGCAATCCTCACATTGTAGTGCAATCTTGCCTGTGCCCCATATGTAGTCGTCACCTAGGTAGAAAATGAGTAATACGTAATGAGTGCTGATGAAATAACAGTTCACTGTCTCCCTCACTCAGACAACTTACCACAACACAATTAAACTTATCCTGGCCCTGTCCTCTCAAACCCAGCACCCGTCACTCGCCCCTCGCCCAAAACCCAACCACCCAGCTGTGAGGCATCCCTAACCCACTCATCCCAAGACCATCAGTCCTAGTGT
The DNA here is from genome assembly GCA_911728455.2 of Marthasterias glacialis. NCBI lineage: Eukaryota > Metazoa > Echinodermata > Asteroidea > Forcipulatida > Asteriidae > Marthasterias > Marthasterias glacialis. The sequence goes on from OU452225.1 coordinate 26,389,407, forward strand.
CTCACTACTGACCAACTTACCCCACTACCCACTACCACAGCCCCTCAGTCCAAACCAGTGTACTCCTACACCACCTACTTGTATCTCACATGAAGCTACTTACAGTGCTTGCACAGAACAGGTGTAACCAATCCTTTCTCTATTAGCCTGTGTCCATTACCAGAATCTGCAAAAACAAAAACCACAACGAATTAATGTTTGACAAGACAAGCCTAAAAGACAATGATAATTTTAACAATTGTTTTAAAACACGACTGGCTTTTATCTTAGTTTAAAAGTCATCTTTCTTCTTTCTACCATCATTACCTCAGGATATTTGCAAACCTATTAATGGCAATTATCACTCAAGTGAAATTCCTTTATAATCCATGTTTGATTTTTAAATGATGTTCTTGTAGAAAATATGTAAATGTGCTTTTAAAATAAAGGAAGTGTGGAATGGCAATCTGACAGGTTCAAGTCAAGCTGCATTGTAAATCAATATTAGTTTGCTGTTTCTACTTATAATAAAACTGTTTGTTAAGTCAACAAAGCCCCAACTGAAGACAGATAGGGTTTGAATTCTTTATAAAGATGATTTACACCAAATTATAGATATAGGGCCTATGTGATTCCACTGCAGATGTACCATTAATATTTGAGTGCTATGAGGTACATTGCTTCCCTGTGCCTCACACAGCACAGTATCATGTCACAAGCTGGTAAAAAGCCAAACTCAAGTACACAGGCAGGATTACCATAGACAACTTCGCAAATAGTTTTTACGCGCCCGCTAGCCGTCGAATGAGGGGCACGCTAGTCCAATTATTGACAAATTTTGTCACTAACTACACTGTAGACCAGCCTGCACCTCATTCTAAAAACAATAATAATAATAATAATAACAAAAATAATAATAATAATAATAATAATACAAGCATTTGTAAAGTGCATTTTTTCCCAATGGTTGCAATGCCCTGGAATAATTTACAATAATAACAATAATTCTATGGCTAATGCGTGTGTAAAAAGTATTTGCGAAAGTCTGATGATTCACAAAACAGTGCCCTCTATAGTTTACCCAGGAGAGGCCGTTTTTCATACAAGCGGTCAACTATGAAAATCACACTCGCAACTCAGCAGCACACATGCAGTTTGGGACCTTGAAGTGGCTGACATAAATGTGAAAAACATTCCCCAGCCTCATAAAAAACATCTTCTGATGCCGTAAACACAGCAGAGAAATATGACGTTGCTGCTTTTTACTGCAGGGCACGCAAATCATGAAAAATGCGCAAACATAAACAAATAGATGTGGGCGCAGCGCACCAACCAAAAACGTCCGAAATTTTACTCATGACACACCGCGAAACAGGCCTCTCCAGGGCAAACTGTAGAGGGGGCACTGTATTGTGAATCTCTCATATTGCAAGAGGCAACAGCTTTTGCGATTGTTGCAAGAGGCAACAGCTTTTGCGATTATTGCACACTGATTAAATTCACCTGATGTCATCATCACAATAATCTTGATTGCGCCATGAAGGTCAATGTCCCTGTATTATAAAAAGTACATATAGTGCAAATTTTATGCGACGGGGCATTTACACGCTTACCCATTGGCTCCCCAAATGGTGGGCGTGGCACAATTGCCGAGTGTGATGTGCATGCTTGGGGACAATAAAAATCATTTTAATTATCACTTTTTTAAAAAGCTTCTTTCAGATTTGCCTGAACAATTTCTTTCACTGGATTCCTCTTACAAAATACTCATTAAACATTGACTCTTTACAGTATACGCTTTAACTAATTAGGTAATTCTATAAGGTTTCGTCGGAGCATGGAAAATTAATCAAATTGACAAGACAGGTCATACAGAAAAAAAAACCCTGGCTATGTGACAATTAATCATAAATGCTGCTTGGCATTGAAGGCAATGAGGCGTGAGTTTCCAAGAGCTTGCCACAATTGAAACTCATCGATGCGACTTTGCAAATTGAAATTATACACAAAACTGGCTCGCAATTTATTGCTTTATTTTTCCCTATGGAGCCATCACGACACCAAACTTGTGGATTAACAATTCTCATCCCTGCTCATTTGGGTGGAGGCATCACGTACATGTAAACATGCATTGTACATGTGTACTGTGTAAGTAATCATCAATTGAAAGGAATTCACACAACACAACGGCAAGTAATTCTAGCATTTAGTATTGGTGAGATGTGAGATGTATGAAATACATCATGTAATACATTCCAATTCCTTATGGACTTGAGGACAAATAAGTATTGGTACATCTACCTTTGTAGGCCTAATTATTGAAAAAAAAAATCATAAGATTCAATTTGCTGATTAGACCATTTTCTGATTGAAATGATTTCGCTCATGCCCAAAAAACCCATACATTTTAAATGTAATATGTTCAGCCATTAGGGCCAGTCTCCACATACAGTTAACTCACACCTTTTATAATTTCACTAACACTAACAGTGCCACTGATGATGCCTATGTACAGATGTACAATGATATGCACACATACGTGTACTGTACTTATTTGCATGCCTCCTTGTACCATAAGAGTTTACGTGATTCTCTTGCTCTATAGTCCCTTGACCCTTCTAAGATGACGTCATTATTTTATCGCTCGCCATCCTGGAGTACTTATACACGCACGTCACATGAACATGAACATGTGCTATGAAATGCAACTCTGGATGGCACTAGATGCGTACATCCTACGTATGAGCATAGTACTTTAGCATGGCAGACTTTCCACGCTGAGCTAGAAATGTGACGTCAGTGAGGCGGCTTTATACAACACTCCTCTGGGGAAGGGGGTTGTCTTAGGATGGAACACTGCACTGTTAAAACTCAGTACTGTACTTCCTCCCTTTGCCCCTCCTGAGCTTGAAAGCCCCACCCTGTCCTTCAAACATCAGACTGTTCGTTCCTACATTCAACTACATGTACACTGCTTCTGGCTCTGACTAGTTCTGTTCACACCTTTGCCCAGCTCTGTTTTGTACATTAAATAGATCTATAATGTATTGGTGTTACCAGGAAGTTAATGGTAATTCTACAGGTGAAACATAATACATGTCGTTTGGCCAAGAGTGCAAAGGTCACAAATATACTCAATAATAAGTATGGAGGATGCGATCTGGGTGTCTATTGTAATTTAGTCCGTCAAGGAACACAAAGTCAACCCTTGACTTCTACCTGAGTTTACTTGGAATATAATGGGAGGGCTCAGGCAGTGTCAGGAGTGTCAAATTATACCTGACAGTATTAGACAGTCTTGATACAGCCCTGCAGCCTGCAGTTTTCACAAAACTTTACGCATCTCGTTTATATGTAAGTCCACTTGTGAAACATTCATTGCGGAAGTTGGATCACTTACGCAATAAAATGTGGAGCTAGTGGACTTAAGAAAATGCGTAAAAATTCATGAAATCGGCTGCTGATACTTCATTCTTGTCAGAGCAAGGCACTTTGTTCCTAAACACTTTATGCATTGACATCATCACGCCGTCATCTTACATGTTTTAATACATTTTTAATAAAAATATTCCCTAACGACAATTTTCTAAAATCCAGAAATCCGGAGGAATCTCATCCCTAGTGGGATGTCTGATTGTCTGTGTGTCTATTGGGCTTTCTATTACATGCAATAATACATTCTGAATTCGTACACCCTGGTTTACTGTCATGTAAGTAAAAGTATTGCCAGCTGGTAAGTGAGCGATTTGGACGTTCTGCTTTTCAATTTGTAGCAAAGTTGGACACCCCATACTGGCAAACACCCTCATGCTGATCTGTGTTCCCTTGCAACATACCCACTCATTTGTATGGGAAGTCCCTATTCTTCAAATACATTGGAGCATTGATTATGACCATCAATACATGTAGTTCACTGAAATACTGATACTTCATTTTATGTACAAGTTATCATGGAACGATCAGAATCAACCATTCTGACACACACTTGAGTAACATCATTGTGTATTCAACAGTTATCATCCATTCAGGCAGAGGAATTCTCACCACAACCCTTTCCCATGGCATACAATGTGCGTACATGTAGTGTGCATGAGGGCTGACAATACACAAGTGGTTTTTGTTATGCTAATTTGGTTATTATATCGTGAAGTTTGGATTGTCAAATGCACTGTTGAGTCACGTAAGAAATTACAAATTGTCATTTTCTTCAAAAACTGATATTTGAGTAGATTAATCTGGGGTGCAATTTTAATACGAGGATAGTTCCATGATCAAGGAAGCTTATTTACCCCTGAAGGATATTTGCGAGGTGTAATGGCATGACATTATGCTTGGCGTATATTTTATTTCCTTGTACAGCTGTATCAAAATCATCAACACTTAACAGTATTGCTGTACACAACTGGGAAATGTGAATAACATTGAACTTGCATGGCCAGCTAACCACAACACCACGTTTCCTTCGCCAGTTTACAGGGCAAAATCTGGAAAGTAATCCGAGTAAATATTTCCTCTTTTCTCTTCAAATCCCTCGACAGAAGATAATGTAACCATGGTTTGTCATTTAACACATTACACATTGTCGCTGGACATTTCCATTACATTTGCAACACTTTCAGTCCCCATGAGCTTTATAAATATTAATGAGCTTAGTTCTCTCAACATACTGGTTTTTATAATGACTTTAAAAGCAACTACATGTAGAATACCCTAGAGGTGCATGCAATACATACATACTTTGAATCTCACATTGAAAAGTGGGTTTTTATACTACATCACTGAGTTATTGTGAGCATATCACATGTCTAGCTTTCACTTTCAAAATAGTTCAATTTGATTATCCACTAAGAGCGCTTTAGATATGACACAGAATTTTTTGAAGTTTTTTTAATGTGGTGTACATCAATCAAGTCGCCTAAACTTGATTACATTTTGACACACTATGCAATAAACGAAGCGGAATGTTTTAAAATCTCATTACTGTTCATGTTCCTAAAGGTCAGCATCTGAGGAAAATTCTACATGTACTTCAAGCAAGTCATTGAAATCTAATGTTTAAACACATGAGCATTAATATTAGAAATCCTGCCCCGACAAAAAACAACCCTTTAGTAGTACCGCCACCCTTGACCCTGGCAAAAGTCTAATAGAGCACGTACCAACAACTACTCAAGGCACTTATTATATTATTTTGAAGACAGGCTTTAGAAGTTTTTGAATTATGAGACCCATTTAAGTAGCACCTTACAATGTATAAGGGTTTACAAGGTGCTGCGGTGCATTCAGCAGCCACTGCCAGAAACACAGGGCAAAAACTCCTTCTCTTAGCGATAAGTTTAATTGGGTTCTTTTACGAGCATTAGGCTACAGTTACACAATGCAGAAGACCTATGGCTTTACTTCCCATCTGAAGGACGAAGCAATAAGGAGGTTTAGTTGCACGTTACATGAGAAAACACGATAACGTGAATGCGAAAAGGTAGGGCTGTTGCCAGATGACATCATCACTTTTTGCCCATTCCAGCTCGCGTATGGTCAACTGCATGGACATATTGACAAGAAAATATTAGCCTCATAAGTAAGCATATTTTCTTACGTGACGTCAGCGAAAAAAATGATTCACACGCTCACGTTGACGTTCAGGTAAGTATGTGTAGCTAACCCTCCCTATTAATGGTTAGGTGTTTTGCTTAAGGACACAAGTGTCTAAACCGGGACTTGAACACCCACTCTGGTGATCAGAAACACCGAGATTGAGTCTGGTGCTCTAAACCGCTAGGCCACGACACGCCACTGCATGATAAGACAGAGGCTTTCAGACAATTCAAAGATATAAACTGTTTTTTCAAATCAAAGAGAGCTCCCAAAAGAGAACATACGTTTCTAGAATTTGTTTTAATGTTGAAATGCAGCAGGGTTTCCCTATGTACAAGCAAGCGTATCAGGCCAATTCACACAAAAGTTTGGTTGATGTGCACATTTTTGGCCGATTCCCAGGGGGGAAAAAATTCATAAAACAAAACTGCGCTTCATTGCTCCAGATTGCACACCTACAGCTTTTAAAACCAAACATAAACATCAAGTAAATTCCAAGGACCTTGCTTGAACAATTCAGTGTGCTTCAGCCACACTGGGCCCAGAATGCCCCCCAGTTTTGAAAAATCCTTGGGAGAACCTTGTGCAAAACATAATTTTTCTCACAGAGGAAAAGCAACTCAAATGGAAACATTTCCAGCTGTGGAGTTCACACCAGCTAATTAGAAATAAAGGTCCAGTTCCGTTTCGTGCAAAAAAGTATACTAATTATTTGACATTCTGCATTCTTAGAGGGTTCCTTGGTAGTAAACAGAAGACTTCAGAGTTATCAGACTAAAGCATGCTTGCTTTATTCGCAAATTGGATACATCTCAGGTCTTATTGTCCATTTATAAAAGTTTTGTGCATGTAACTGCATGCAATGCTCACCATGGAAAACTATCCTTTATGTAACATGAAATGTTCTATGTTTTCAGGGATGCGAGTGGCCACAAACAGAAAAAAAGTTGAAAACAGCTAGCAAAAAGCTGAAAACAGCTAGCAAAAAGCTGAAATTTTAAAAAGTTCCCATAGTTTTTTGTACAGAGCAAGTGTACAAAAAAGGCTGAAATTCAGAGTAAAAATCTAAACCAAAAAAAAAAGCTGAAATCAGCTTAAAAGCTGAATTCTCACACCCCATGTTTTGTCCTTTTCACAAATTCATGTAGTGTGTCAGTTAATAGGCCTACAGATTTGTTTAAATTCCTTTTAGTACATGGCAGCCTCACTTAGCAACTAACAGTAAATAAGGCAAATGCATACTACATGTAAGAGCTGAGCACTCCCACTACCAGCTTTACACAGCAGGTTAGTTTGAACCACTAATAAAACCCTGGTCAAAGAAAATACAATACCAGGTTTGTGAATATTCCAGAGCTGCTTCTGAGGTACATGTAACCTCTGCTTCTGGACAGATTTCGTGGGCGTTGGAGGCGCTAACTTTTGTGGATGTTGTCTTTTGTCCAAAGGGTGTGACCCTACAGAGGTACCAGTGCAAAAATCATGCCAAAAAATTACTTTCTAACATATAATTTCTGCAATGACAGGAGAGTGTGGCATGGGTTACCTCACCGTTGTGTGCATAGCATACAGGAGATTTTGAGGCATCTTGGAGTATGTGCCTGTACACGTAGGAGGGTTTTAATGGATGTGGTACACAAGGTCTTGAGTTTTGTTGTGCGTCTTCTTTGTGTACATATTCTACCTGGGGGGAAAAACCTTTCAAATTAAAGGGCACCAAGAAGACAGATATATAAGACTTCAAAAAACCAGCAACAGAATGGCTACTTACTTGTTATAGAGTCAGCAGAGTCCTCCATGCCATCAACTCTGGGGACCTCTTGGGGCATCGTGAATAAGTGCTTGACAAAAGTCCCTGGGAAACTGCCTCTTTCTTGGGTTCTCATATTGATGCCTTCCAACCATCCTGTCGGCTCCTCAAGGGTTCCGTGGAAGAAAGCCATCTTTGTGGGATTTGTCACTTGCATTATGTCTCCTTCCATCATCTCAATATCCTGAGGAGCTTTCTTCTCGTACGGAAACACAGCGATGTATCTCACCGTCTCCTCCATGCTTCTTCTAAAGTCTTTTTATTCCGTTTCAAATGTTTCCAGAAAAAAAAAAGTCAACTCAAAGTTGATTGTTTATTCGCATGAAACTGGTACGATGTAATTTCTGTACCTACATGTGCATTAACAAATATTCCATATTTCAGACTTATTGTCTCCAAAAACATGATTCTCAAAATACAAATTTGTCCCTAGTCTTTCCAGGAATTATCCTAATGTTTAAAGAAGGTTGCGAAAAAATGGAATTGTATTCAATCAAGTTTGCCTCTTCTCCACAGCGCTTGATTCTGCAGCACCTGCAAAATATATAAAACAAGAGTAGCACATAAATTTAACATTTTCTACTGAGTTGACCGTATGGTGGTGGAACGGTGCCTCTATCTGTGTACGTGTGTGTACAGTGTATAGATTCACCTCATGATATCATGTTGCGGGGCTGGCATACACTGTAGTTTATCCATCATTTAAAACCACAGTGGATGATGATGAATGGTCAGACAGGAGGTTAATGTGATTTCTTTGTTCATTACATATGTATACCCCATCTCATTATAGACATGATAAATGACAGACACATCAGATGCTCTGAGGCATCCATTAAATATTATGCCAATCAGAAGCTTGCTGCAATTATTCACACACTGAAAAATGAAACCTTGCCAGCTCTCATGTCCGATATTTTGATAATGCCTGAATATTATTTTAGGAGGCTCAATCATTCTCACTCACACCTGAAAAGAGGAAGGGAAACCAGAGTGGAGAAAAACCCTTGTGACACACAGGAGAGGACCAATGCACAACTAGCATGTACAATGTATGGCCCTAGCCAGGAATCGAACCGGAACCACAGTGATGAGAGGAAAGCCCATTACGCACTAGCCACCCATGCCACCCAAATGGTATTAATTTACACATTGATTGATGGGGCAATAACATGGGAACCTTGGTCATTCCATTGAAACTGCATGATATCCGATATGTCTGTCACAAATGCATGTTTGAGGGTTCTTTCATGAAGTTTAATTTCACTAAATTGTGCTATGTTCTCTGTATTCTAATTGAGCTAGTGACTCTGAAAAAATCCCAATCCGCAAACTTGAACATTGAAAAATATTGATCAGATAATTCACATGATTTTTTTTGCAGAAGAAAATACACCATTTATTGCATGCAATAAATAAGTTGTACTCTTGGTATGACCTTGAAAATGTTGAAAACATTGGACGGCACTTGATAAAGCCCCAGCTCAAAATTAGTACTGATTGTAAATGCTTACATTCTTTGCACAAACCAAGATACATATATTTGTAATAAAACCAACCTGTGAAAATGTCATCTCATTTCGTTGTTTCATTTGCGAGAAAACGGTGAAAATGCATTCAGCCCTTTAGTACGCATTTGTATAGTTTTCATCTCACTGAAACGAAAACTAATTTTGGATCTTATTTCATTTATTATTTAAAAACAAGAACGCTTCAGGTGGAAATATTTCAAGGAAAGTTTTCTACCATCATTATCTTTATACCATGTAAGGTAATGTACATCTGTGAACATTTATGTTTTTCTTCTTACCAATGTTGAGCTGGGGCTTTAAACGGCTAATGAACATGAAATAATAATCTGAATCTTTGAATCTGAATCTTTGAATCTGGAGTTTTTTCAGCAAGTTTTGTTATCAGGTAGGCCTAAGTCTGTAAGTAGGCAAATTTTCAATCATGGCCATGTTTTGGGTTAGAAGGGCAAAAGATACAGGAAAGTCTTGTGGATTAGCCCTCATGGGGCTAATTTAAAATACACTATGTTTTGAAGCACATGTTTAAAAACACAATTTGAATACAGAAATCACTTGTTTAGGTATTTCTTTTCACCTCATCTGCACTCTTGTGCATAGTTTGAATGAAGTTTGAATGAAATTCCTCATACATGTATTAAGCTCCCACAAAAATGAGAAGAAAATCCCCCTTCCAGCTCCCCATCCCCTCACAGATTCTCTAGGGTGGTTTGTTGAAAAATGTGTGCCATGTAACGAACCGTCTGCCTAGTTCCCGGACTACACCTTATTGAGTTTCACTTTCAGACTTGATTTCAATTCCTCTGATCACCCACAAGACTCTGTATAGTGTATCATGCACAGAAAGCCACCCAATAAATCAAAAGATAGAACAAACAACTATGAGTATTAGCCTATCAATCATTTCAAACAATTCTTTTATAATCACCACTCACATAAAAAGGGTGATCTTCCTTTCCCTTCCAGAAAAAAATCCTTCATGACCACAAATTGGTATTCACACAGCATCTGTTATTAAATTGCGTTCTTTACTTTAGTATCAAGATCAGAACAATTTATACTCCTTTTTTTGAGATTTTGACATTATCGGTCGTACATGTACTAACGCCCCAGCATGATATATGAAGCAACTGGACCAGGCGGATTTAAAACAAATCTGTGATACCCTGTTTAAAAAAATTACCAACGAATCAACAAAATTGCTGTAAAATTGCCTAGGCCTACTGGATTCTCAAGATATCAGAGATGAAATAAAATGCATTTAATTGTACACTCATGGCATTTTCTGTCCTCCAAATCGTTGTTTTTTAGGCCAACTAAAAGTGCAGTCGTTACGATCTGCATTTTACTATACTACGTGACATCAACTACTGTTTCCTAACAAAAAGGATTGCGTCTTTGCTGATGCCTTGACTTGCATATTGTTTTGCACAGTCAATGCTGGATAGTAGATATAGATACAGTGTGGGCGTAGTATGGGGACTGGTATCATGCGTTGAAATAAGCGGGTGAACCTTGTGTAATGAAACGCACATCTCCTTTTAGTTCATCTAAAATGCTATGTCAACTTCTGGAGGTTGCATGCACACAAAAGTCACAGGCAAATGAACCCAAAAACTTGAAAAAGGCGTTTCTAATTCTTCTCCATTTTTTTTCACGTTTTCATGCCTTGAAATTGAATTGTTCAAACTGTCTGTCCGACATTTTAGCCATTTTTTATCTGTTGCATGTTGTCAGTACTTGTCGGTACGACATCTAAATATTAAAATAATATAAAATTTTAGCATGACCCAACATACAGGCAACATGTCAATCAATCAAGTCAAATGCGAAAAAAGGCGAGCAGACAATCTGGAACCACGAAACAATTCCATACATACCACTCAACAATTCCAGTTAAGTAGCTCAAAAGATTGAGTAGCATCCTCCAGACATCTCCTGCATGTTTTCCTTTTCTCTTTTAGAGTTGTCAATTTACATTCAGTGTGAAGAAACAATTATTATATGATCAGAAAGTACTCGGCTATCTGGAGCAGGAAACTGCCTCCTTACGGAAGAACGAAAACCCTGCAAATGAAACAACTGGTACCCTTGTGTAATAGGTGTTCCCTTGTATTTGGAAAGGGAACCATGGAATAATGTGGGGATAGTCAGATACCCCATGCTGAAGGCCAAATTTGTTGATCCTTAAGCATTTGAAATACTCCTTGGGTACCATATATTGACAAACCCAATTGACAGCAGAGGGCGCTATCCAAGTTGACCGGAAGGATCGAAAACGCCATATCAGCAAACATGGCGGACGAAACGGAGAGAGAAAGTACGCCTAATAACGTACGAGAAGGGGCACTGGATCCATTGCAAATCCCCATATCCTCTGGTACAGATGACGAAGAGGATATTATTGCAGTAAGGAATATTTTGATGTATGTAGTGTTACGGAGACTGCTTCGGTAGTCCCACCAGCAGCTGTCAAAGTCGACGTATCATCACGCAACCGAAAGTGTGTTGACATGCGATGCAGAATTAACAATGGATGGCTTGTCCATTCCCGAGAAAGGAGGGGCGGGGCTTTGAGTAAACAGTTTCACTTTTGACTTTTGCAGGCCAGATTCTCAGAATAAGTAACTACTGTTCTTGGAATTGTTTTGATTCTTTACACTATCGACATCATTCACTTTTTCGACAAAGACAGAGCCTCCTCAAAATAATGAATCTTTTGTTTTTATTTAGGCCTAAACGTTAAATTTTTTTATGATTATGAAGTTAAAAATAGGAAAGAGTAATTTACCTGCACCGCAAAACATCTTATAATGTGGGTCAGTAATCATTGGAAAAGTTTTGCTTGGATTTAGGATTCCCCCCCCATAAAAAAAGACAAAAAATTGGAAGTTGATGGGAAAAAAAAAATAATATCCTTGCTCTATGAAAACTTGCTCCTAGAACTATACTTTATCATGCTAGTCTAGTACTAATATACAAACCTTAGTGTTCTTAGTGTCAGACTAGTGAGCACAGAGCAGCCAGCCATCAATAAAATTAATAGACCTTTATTTATGATATTGTTTATTTAAAATAATTTGATAACATTAATAATTTTCAGATTTCAATTTCATCAGTTTTTAATATCTGTGCAAAACAAGTCTCACAAGGCAAATTCATTTAAAAAAAAGTTGTTTTTTTCAGAAGAATGCTTTTGATACAAAAAATGTAAATATTTTCTCATTTTAGTTATTGGCTTTATGCATGACACTTATTTATTTACACTCCCCCCTCCAGGTTATTCGTGCTCCGTCTTCGGCTTCCAATGCCGACGGTTCAACCACAGCCTTAATGGGTTCCCTCAAGATGGAAGAGGAGCCAGACGTCAAAGATCTCTTTATCACCGTTGATGACTTTCAGAAACATGTCTTTAAGATAGATACTTACATCACGTATAGAGTCTTCACAAGGGTGAGTCAATGTTAAAGAGAGAGCCGGCTGCAAGAATGAGAGGGTCAACATATGAAATGTGGCTCTAGTCTAAATACCAACTGCAGCACTGGCCAGACTCCACTAATATTTAGCACGTTGGTCATCATAACACCACCACTTAACAAGTCCTGCTTTTCCAAACACATACTTCTGAAGATTTACTTTCAAGTATTAAACATTTTATTTCCCAAGTTTCTCCTAAAAGTTCAGCAAATATATAGAAGAAAGGAGTATAGACTAGAACAAAATGTAAAAAAAAAATGGTGAACTTACAGGAGTTGGTTTTGTCTGTTTCAGTGAAGTAATTAAACAAAGCCTTTAAAAAGATTGTAGCCTCTTGGAAACGATTCTGCTAGGGTCGAGACAGCATGCCAAAACAAATTTTTGCATTAAATCAAATAAATATTACTATTCAAAAGAAATAGAAAAAAAAGATTCTAATATTGGATCACAAAATGTATGTTTATTTTAATTTGTTCACATCTTTTATTTGTTTGTTGATTTTTTATGACCAGACGACAAGAAGTTCCTTTGACGAGCCCGAATACAGTGTTAGAAGGCGCTACCAAGACTTTCTATGGCTGCGACAAAAACTCACAGAAACCGAAGAAACTCATATTATACCGGTAAGATGAAAGACTCGGGTCTGGAAGTAAATGGAGACCAGGGTCTCTGTTGCCCTAGTCTTGGCCTTGGTGCTCCTTCAAAGGTTTCCATAGGCTTTAAGGTTTTCCAATGGAAGTGCCCTTTGCAAAATGAAAACTGCCTTGCCCCATCAAAGATGAAATTCCAGGAGCTGGACTTTCTGTTCTTAACTAACAATTTTGTTTACTTGTGTGGTGATTACAAATAAAAATAAATACACAAATTAAAAAATGTTTCTGTACCTGCTGACTGTCTGACCATTAAATATCATCCACTGTGGTTTTGAATGATAGATGCACTATGCCAGCCTGCAATATGAAGTGGTGAATGCATCTAACTTACAGACATATAAACTACATCTTGATTGGTTGTAGACTTGTGTACCAGTCATTTATCAGTTTTATCCAATTTTCCCCCATCAGCCCTTGCCAGAGAAGCACAGCATGAGAATGGACCGCCTGAGTAAAGACTTTGCCAGGACACGGCAGACAGCCTTGCACAAGTTTATGCAGAGGATCTCGGAGCATCCCGTAGTGTCATTCAATGAGTATCTGAAGATCTTTCTAACTGCCAAGGCATGGGTAATCTTTTGGTGTTGGCTCCATGACTCCAAGTAGACCGATCTGGTTTGGCATACCAAGAAGCTCATTTCACTTCAGCCTTGATAAAGTCATAATGTGTTCAGAGCATACATTCATTCCAATCCTCCAGTCATTTAAATATTGAAACAATACAAACCTTTAACCCCTTCCTTACCAATGGCAACTTTAGTCGACCAAGCTCACACAAGAAAAAAGCACTCAAGCTTGAGCCCAAGGCTATTGTTATAAAGCTGTAGTTCTGTCCGTAATCAGAGCCAAGCTTACAATGGTTGGAAAAAGAACGATCAGACCTTTCGAATGGTGGTGAAATTAAATTAGGCTGCTATTATATGATCTTTTTAAAATCAAGTGGAAAGGTCAGAAAATTCAAAACACCTCTGGAGCCCCATGAGATTCTAGATCACACTAAGGACAGCAAGATCGAGAACCTGGCGGTTTGTTGACTGATCTCTTTGATTTTTTGTATAATATGAAAGAAAATTTAGTAAGCAAAAAAGTTTCATACATGCTGTTCTATGAGAAAGTGTGCTTAATGTTTGTGTGGTCAATTCGGTCACCGGCAGTTGTTTATGTCAAAAGAATTTGGTAGTGAAAGGGTAAAAAACAAGTTTTCATGGTGTGGCCATCTGGCCCTTTTCGCATTTAACCCAATGTAATTAAACTGAGGCTCATCAAAAAAATAATAATCTGGTGTGTCTATATGAAATGATAAAAACACTGTAATGTCCAAAGTGTATACTGGGTACCAGGCAAAGATGGCCACACCTGGATAGAAGGACTTGTGGCTGCCTGTATTATGATCAGTCTATTTCAGCGTGGCACAGGAGAGTAGATTAGACTGTAGTTAGCATACACGATACAGTAATGTTGTTGCACAACCTCAGTTGAGTTTCTTTTTTGTCCTGTTTGGATAACACAGTGAAACTTGTGGAGTGACACGGTTGAGTAGTTTAGTGCACCAGACTCAAAACACTTGTGTTGTCAGAAAGCGGGTTGGAATCTCAGCAATGTTGCATCTGTCCTTAACAAAGTTGTCTGTCCAGTAGGATAATAAAGGAGATCCTGTGTATCGTGAAAAATGCTTTAAAAAACAAACAAACTATACTTGGGTCATTCTGTGCCAAACCGTGACATTTTTTAAAGTTGAGTGTGACCGACTCAAATTTCCTGAAAAAATTTCTTGAAAACTCTCCAATCCCCATCACCATTAAAGAAGTAAATACAAATTTCGGGTTGTGATTCATCATTTTAAAAATTGGACCCCACTAACATCATAGCCATACCCCCTTTTCCATCCATCCAGGGCTAAATTTCATAGAGCTGCTTAACCCTCACCATCCCAAACCCATTAAACTCCAACGACATACTTTATGCAACCCTGCAGTACAATATCATGTGGTGAAAGCATCTTCACTGTACACACACACACACAGAAGTGTGTAATGACCTGCAATCATGGACCCTCCTTTGTTCAACTCTTTGTCCTGACAAACGTGGACCTTATTGCCTTCCTTTGTGATAGCAATCATGGACGTATTGTCCCTTTTGTTATAAGTCCTCAGTTTGAACGTCACTACAGTTTTTGCCATCAAACACAACCCATACTGTTGAATGGTTTGAAATGGTCAGTCAGCTCACTGGCAAATCTTATCAAGAGTGGGAAGGTTAAAAGACATTTCACTGTCTTATCTGATGTAGGAACTAACAACTCATCGTAAAGCTGGAGCTGGTATCGTGAGTCGCATTGGGTCTACCATCAAGACGACAACATCGGCCCTAATGCTGAAGAACAGGAGTCCAGAGTTCACGATAATGACGGAGTACATCAACATGTTCGGTGATAAAATGTCGTCAGTGGACAGGATAGCACAGAGGATTCTGAAAGAACAATCTGGTAAGTGGTAAAAGACTTTTTATCTACCTGCCACCACATTTAAGTAAGATTTAAAGCTTTGCTTAATGTAAGATGTAAGAACCGAATAGGTTTCCGGGTAACAACACCATCAATTTAAATCAATTTTGGAAGAAGTGTTTGTTCACTAATGTGGCCGTTTACGAAACCACAGCTTAGGCGTGGGCTCTGTCAGTTGTTTAGAAACTGTGTGCATTCCTTACAGGGCTTTAAGCAGGCAGACAGAGCCCAAGCACTAACTGGAGCCCAAGCACTAACTGGAGCCCAAGCCGTAGCCCAAGCCATGGTTTCAGAAACTTTTGAAGGGGCACCTTTGTGTAACTTAAGGCCTGTGAACAGAATTGAAAATCTTGGGTGCCTGTGGATTTTTTGCGTGCAAGACTCGGGATAGCCCTGAGTATACAACTATGTAGGGCAAAGATATATTATCTCATCAGACCAAAGAAGGGGCTAGATTAATGGTGAGTTTGATTCTTTCTTTTTTTACAGAGATGGGTTCTGAATTAGAATCGTATGGCCCGACGTACAGACTATGGGCAAACTCAGAGACGGAGCTAACAGATACACTCGGTAGCCTTGGAGACTGCCTAGATAAATGTGCCAAACCTTATAAAGACATGGTGAGTAAGACAGAAGACCTTAATAGATCCCCTTATTTAAAAATGAACTAAGCCGAGTTAAACTTTCACTGTCAAGTCACTCTCTTGAGCCACTTTGGTGACCTTGCTGACCAACAATATCTACTCTCACAGGTACCCATACTCCTGGTTGATGAGAAGCAATTATAGTTGAATTTTCATGACGGGGATTCGAACCCACACCCCGATGACTCCTCCACCAGAACGTGGGTCCGATATGCTAGACCGCTCAGCCATGTGTTTGAAGAATGGGGCCCTTAATCATAATGCCCTGTATGTCAACATTTATTTACAGACGGAGAATACAGAGCTGCATTTTCTTCCCGCTGCCAAAGAGTACATTCTGTACGCTGATTCAGTCAAGGTAGGAGTGCCAATAAGCTGTTAAGGGCTCATCAAATGAGATCTCCTCAGTCTAGACCAGACCAATAAAGTATTGGTATTGAAACCTGGGCCTACATATAATTTTATATAGCTGTTAATAATAATAAGAATGATGGATATTTCTAGCACGCCATGTCTGTCAAGAAAGACACTCCTCGCGCAATACAAGAACTCTCCTATATTATTTGTGGTTTTACCCACATTTGACCGATGTGTGTTCAGCACTGTTCATGCAGTACTTTTCCACAGGCATATTACTTGGGTGGGATTCAAACCCAAATAATATGCCTGTGCTTTTTTCACACAGGACTCAGGGAACCTACTGAGTAGACGATGCTTAACACACATTGGTGTATGAGTAAAATCACAAACAACATTCCTTGTTCTCTATGCAAATTTAACTTCTATTGTCTATTAACATCTAATATAAGCAGAAAACATTGCTTAACAAGTTAGTTTTGTTAAGCAAAATATTTGCAGGGAACCAGTTGTCACAAATGTACATCACATAGTATTTTGGCTGGTGACCTATTTTTGGTAAGCAAAAGTTTGCTGCGCTTGGTTTGATGAAATCAGCCCCTGGGCGTTTTTCCCTTTATTTCAGAGCACACTGAGAAAGCGAGACTTCATCCAGATGGAGTATGAGCTAGCCTGCGAGGAACTCACACGCAAAAAAAATGAAAGAGAACACGTAAGTAGCCACACCCATCTAAAGTGTAAATTTGACCACACCCATTATGCTGGGTGAGTAACATATCTAATGGTAAAAGTACATAGCCACACCCGTTCGCTCAGTGAGAAACTGTCGATATCAGAAATCAGTCACGCCCAAGTAGATCAGAACCACACCCATTGAGATCAATGCCCACAGGACCATTAACAATTTGCATATACGAGATCAGTAAGTAACCCCGCCCTTCTAGATCCAGCATGCCTCTTTACCTGTCATAGTCGACCCATCAAGATGAGCATGTAACCACTAAGACTAACCACGCCCTTTATGATCAGACCTTAGTCAACTCATAAACCCCATCACCTGCATGAACCATGTTTAAGTTTCTGGGTTCTTTTTTGAGACTGTTTCTTCTGTTTATAGCTTTTGTATATCATTGAGTTAAAGTCATCCTGAATTCTTCAAAATCCATCTGTAGTTTTTGTGTGTGAATTTTATCGGTTCATTTCTGCCTGAACATGATACCAGCTTTAGGCCAGACACAGAGATAAAAGTATCATGTAGTAATACTGTCTGACCATTCAGCAATTTCCACTGTGGTTTTGTGTAATAACTATGACAGCCTACAATAATGATACCATGTCGTGATTGCATCTGTACAGTACACAGTCAACCCTCCTACTGTCTGACCACTCAATATCACCTTCATGATTTCAATGGGTGATTGCATTATGCACAATACTTACATTACAAGTCCACAGTTAGTTCTATGCACTTTGGTGCCACCTTACACAACCAGTGCAGTTGAATGGTTTCAGAGGGTTGATCTACCAAGAGCAGAAGGGTTAAACTTGCTCCCAGTCCATCATTTAAAAAAAAATGAATAACAAAGTGAGAAGGTAAAGGACAGTGGGCTGAGTTGAATACAATCTTCTATTTCTAAATGCAGTCACTGATGTAATTATTGCACTGGGGGATAAAGATCAATATCATTTTGTTTGACCCTTACACCGATGTGTGATGAGTACTGTATAGACCTTTATTATGCTGCCACCAGCCTCGGTTTGGTTACATTGATTTGAATGGGAGAAAAACAAGATGGCTGCACCATGATAAAGGTCTATTGACCCCTTGCACCATTGTCACACGTGGCTACTGTCCACCACGCTCGCCATTTTGGGAGTCCAATTGCACATAAAAATAATGGTAAGCGTTTAAATCCTGCGGTGCCTAAAATGCGCACCACACTGTATAACAACATGGGGACATTGACTCCTAACATGGCACAACCAAGATTATTGTGATGATGACGTCAGGTAAATTGGGTTAAAACTCAGTGCTTTCTGAGTCATACATCGAGGTAAGGGAAAACCAAATCATCCTGCAGCTTTTTTTTATTTATTTGGTGGCGTTTTCTGTAAATATCTGTGCACAGCGTAGTCTGTATTCTAGTAGACTTGAGTCAAGTCTGACTTTATAAGTTGTGGTCTAAATCCATCGGGTCATCAGGCCCTTGCCACCCACGTAATTCCAATGACAGAAATGAAATCGCTTTGTAGTGCACCCTCTAGTTTTAATTTTGTACAATGACTGCTATCAAAAAGTCACAGAACTTTCATCAGAGGGTGCAC
The DNA here is from genome assembly GCA_911728455.2 of Marthasterias glacialis. Lineage (NCBI taxonomy): Eukaryota > Metazoa > Echinodermata > Asteroidea > Forcipulatida > Asteriidae > Marthasterias > Marthasterias glacialis. The sequence continues at coordinate 26,408,279 of OU452225.1, forward strand.
TTTAATTATCTGTGATTTCTGTACTGTGTGTTGCGCGGGGGGCTGTTGAATTGAGACCATAGTGACCAAAGTCTGACTTGGGACAAGTCTACTGTTCCAGCAGCAGCTCCTAACATGTTTTATTTAGTTGTCTGTGCATCACACTGCTCCACACCAAACTATCCCAGATTAACCTTACCAGCTGCTTTCCAATAGACCTTCAGTCACTGTGCAGCCATTTTGTTTTTTTCTTTCATTTGAATCAATGTAAACCAAAGTGAGGCTGGGTGGAAACAGTAGTTTCATTTTGGATGGTTTGAAAAGAGCTAATTGGGTTAAGTGTATCTGTCTAGTCGGTGTGTTTTGACTGTAAGACGTTTAACCTTCTCTCTTTATTATTGTGAATGAAAAAAAAATACTCAGAAGATTGTGGTAACTTCACTTTAGACATAAACTACATTTCCTAAAACAGCTAATAATAAATCTAATCCTCATGTATTTCACTTCTTTGTCATCCTGGCCTCTCGCCCATTTGGCAATCCCTTCCCTTCACAAAAAAAAAAATGCTCAGAAAAACAATTAACCATTCACCAAACAAGAGCAACTTCAATTTAGTCTTCATCTTTTATTAATTAATTCCCGATGGCCTTAATCTTTGCTCAGGTGAAAATATCTGATCAGAACTACTCCCTGGGGGCCATTATGGGCAAAGACCCGATTGATGTCAAAGAGGCTAAGAGTAGCAGACTAGAAACCCAGATTGACAAGGTACCAAATAGCTCAGTTTTCTCTATCAACACCTCTCAAAATTGCTTCATATACTTATCATAACTATAATATGGTATAATAAAAAAAAATGCTTTTTTAAAATTAAGATTGGGAAAGGTTGAAAATATAAGTTAACACAAAGATGTACAAGGTGTCAAGAACAATACATTTTCAGTTTTGCTAACAATCAAAACGAACACAATTTTAATTTGTTTTCATTTATCAAGAGAATATTTTCAGTCTGTAAAATAATTTAGAATCATGTTAATAGTTCACTCCATTTCTTTTTTTGGTTGTTGTTTTTGTTAAAAAGAATTTGAGTCTCAAAATGATTAGCACTAAAAAAAAAAAAAAAAATGACAAGTGAATTTGTGAAGTCCTGAAGTTAATTGAACGCAGAGATATTCTTTTGCAGCTGGCATTTAATTTCATTCACCAGTCTGTTTTAGTTGATTACCCCCACTTTAACTCATCCATCATCAATTTAGAAAAACCCATCACAACTAGACGTACCCTAGTCCTCTCTCATATTTTGTGTTTATGTTTGCATGCATGTGAAATGTATCCCTAAACACTGCCAAGTCCGCTCAAGATTCCATCAAAGTGACCCGTTGCCTCATAATGAAAGTGAGGTTGTAGCATTCTACAAGTAGATTGCGTCAACATCAACCAATATATCGGAATGCATGCTTTTCTCAAACTTCAGAATATCTTGCTGATCTTAGCATCCAAAGGGTTATATCATTGGAAAACTATAACTAAGATACACCATTGCTTCAAAAAACCTATACTTTCATTTCTTGTACTCAGGTTCTGTTTAATGTTTTTGAGTTTATTTAAGCATTTTGAGTTTATGCACCAATGGACTAATCCCCTCTCCCTTCCCTATAAATTTAAATTTTATCACACAGAACAATTATTAATCTCTTCAGATAATGATCAACACACTACATCAGCCCAATAATTTGATTTTCAAAATTTCCTCATTCCGATTTTTCTAATTTTCCCCCTGAAATCTGGCCACAACTACAGACCTGGAATTTCGAAAAGGTCACAGAGGTTGTCGGGACTTATAAAAATATATACAATTTTCTTACTGATGTGCCCATTGGCTTAAAAAAACAGTGGCCGTGACCTCAGGAATGAAATTCCAGTCCTGACGATGTAGCCTGAGTTTTAAGATGAATTCCAATGTCCGATTTTGATCTGATCTTTTAATCTTGTAGCTTCAGAAGCAGGTTGATTACCTGAGTGACAGGACGGAGGTTGCCAACGCCGACATAAAGGCTGATATGGAACGATGGCAACGGAATAAGAGGAAAGATATCAAAGAGATGTTTACTGGCCTGGCGCAGAATCAAGTAGAGTGCTATAAACAGGTAGGATGTGAGGCTTGGTACTACTTCATCGTAGTCCTGTGAATCATGACTGACTTGTTGTGGCTCTTTTGAGGATACAGTTTCACCTTTGGCACTATTTACAAAGATTCTCTTTGAAGCACCAGGATTTTTGTTTTCTCTACCAAGAAAATGTCAAATTCACACACCGTGAATTGCAAAACCTCAGTAATGATTCAGTTTGGAACCAAAGCTATGCCCCCGGCTCACTCTCACTTACCTCCACTGAGCCAAAATACAATTGATAAACAATGGTGTAACCCTCTTTTTGTAACAAAAGGACAGAGGTCTGGAATCAGGGATTACACAATAATGCTTGCACAATAGCCAAAAATCTGTGAAATATTGTGGTCAATAGACTTTGTAAAGTCTCCACACTTCTGCATTTGCTGCATCAGCATAAAACGTATTACAAACAACAAACGAGCCGTATCATGAAAGAAGCAAGGAATGAGAGAAGTCTACTGATTTCGTCTTGCATGCGGCGGGCGGCCGCCCTCACGTACCATGGACAGTTAATTTTTCATGAACGAGAGACGTCACGCACGTCGAGTACATTATATGATTACGATTAACGTTTAGAAGGTAACAATTTCTGATTTAAGAAGAGAAATTAGCGAAATCCACATGTATACCCCCGAATCTCACCCCCCAAATCAAATTGCCAATTTCACATTGAACTCGAAGACCACAAATTTGAAAGAAAAAAACACGTAATTCCAGTATAAACCGGAAGATTCTCATGCCTGTAGTGAACCTCTGATGCAAAGTTGTGTTGTTCTTCCCCAGTGTCTAGATGCTTGGGAGGAGGTCATAGAAGTCTTAAAGTCAGACAGGAAACCTCTTGAGGAGCTGCCTAACTCATTGCTTGAGACGAGCGAGCCATCCATGCATGTTGCCGAAGAAAACAACTTGCCGCAGAATGACTTGAAAGAGTAAGAGAGGCCTTGTTTTGAAATTCCCCCTTTATAAATAAATATATATATATAATAGGAATAATTTGTACGTCAAAATTATATCATAAATTATTAATTGCTGGGCAGTAGATTTTTGCATTTTTCTGATTGTCGGGTCCTCATGGATTCTTGTGAGTCAATTGTGTGTGTGTAATGTACATTGCTTAAGACTGGGTCCTCACAAATTTTTTACTTCACACTTCACAGATAATTTAAAGTGATATTTTTTTGTTTTTTTCTGGTTGGGCTCTCTTTTGATTTTGTGCTGTTCCAGTCATGTTGGATATCCATGCTTAATAGTCTTAAATTAGTTAAGATCAATTTTCTTAAACTGCAAAAATAATTGTTTTTACTTCTCATTGGGCCAAATTGATCCTTTTTGTGGAAGGCCTAATATCAAGAAAATATTGATGTCAAATCTTTCAAAAGTATTCCAAATTTTAGTGGATGCTTCTCTTGTTAACTCACTCATCCGAGACACCTTTAGATTGTCATGAATGGATTGTTCCCTTTTTGACTTTGAGATTGACAGAGGGCTGAGGCTGAGGATCTGGCTTGAGCTTGGACTGAAGTGCTAGTTTGGGCTGAGACTCTGGCTTGAGCTGTGGTATGAGGCTAAGCCATAGCCGTTTTTAGGGGTTTAATTTCAAACTCCCTCATAATCGTCTTTACATGGATGTGCCAAAACAAGCCGTCATTAAAATGGCTGTCTGTATATTGTGTCTGATGTATTTTTTTTTATATAATGCCGATATATTCAAAGTTGCGAATCTGCAATAGAGTGTTAACTATTTGATGAATTAGTGGGATCTTGGCTAGGGAAATGTAACTCACAGCTTCTGTTCATCGTTAATTCAAATGGGTCAAAATCCTCCGAAATCCCATTCAGGAAGTTGTCTGGCTTTCAATGATTTGAGACTGCAGGGGCAACATCATTATGGCTTATCACTGGTCCAGGCGTACCAGTCTTATCCAAGTCCACACATTTGAGTGTTGAGTTACCGTGGAGTGGTGGGTTTGGGAGGATATGGGAGGGTCAGCCTGGTTAGGGTTAACCTCAGTTAACCACCCTGAGTCCATCATAAGTAGTGTTGAGAGGATTTATTACACTGGTAAATTAATTATATCATGCTGAGAGCCAAATATGTAGGGACAGTAGTTAGAGTATCACCAGTTGATGTTTCAGTTTTTCATAAAGTGTGTAAAGAAAGATCCCTGTCAACAAACTGTGTGGAGTTAGGGCAAACATTGGTTGGTATTATTTACTGGTAAGAATGAGTAAAAGAAGTCACCAAGGGTGGACATGTCTGGGTGGGTGATAATTGTACAGAAATGCATGGTTCACTGAAGGGTGAAAAAGCCCTGAAAAAGGTAACCCTTGATTTAATGTTTTACCAAGAGCTTGGTGGGTTTTAAAATGGTTCAATTATATCATTCCCCCCTTGACAGTGGTCTGCTGCTAAATGCCAGTTAAGCATCTGAGGATCAGTCAAAATAATTCTGGGGACAATTGGGGAAAATAATATCACATTTCAAGAAAAATGTCTTTGTTTCTTCATTCTTTTTCATGGAAAGACACTCACGTAAATTTCAAAGCTTTCACAGTTTGCTTCATAATGTCTTTCCTGAAAACCAGCAGTACATATAAAAAAAAAAAAAAAAAATAAATAAATAACAATTAAATAATTATTTTGTGGGAATAAGTCACATATATATTCCATACAAATATTCATTTTGTAGTGGTAATTTTTTAGTGGTGGTGCTATTTGTTTGGATCTGTGATTGGATGAGAGGAGAAGTTTTGCGTAAAATGTAGAGGGGCTCCAAGGTTAATTTCAGTTTTGTAATGCACTCATTTTCCAATAGAGTCGTGAAAGTGGAAAAAATTACAAGTCTCTAACCTCTTGATAAATTGGTGTAAAATACCATTGTATTTGATACCCTTCCAGTGTGATACTGTCAACATCCTAAATATCCAATGCAGGGCTCACGCTTAGCACTAGCCTGGCGTACATTGTCTAGTACAAACTGTTATGGGCTAGTAAATACCACTTCTCGACTTGCCCTGTGGGCTACTAAAAACTATGCCACTTGTTTATAATGCTCATACTTCTTCCTTTTCAGATGTGAATAATACATTTTAGAAATGTGTTCATTTATTTTTGAGTGTGTGAGTGTAGCTTCATTTGACCGCTATAAACTGATTGTGGGCTACCATTAGTATCATTTTATGTGTAAAATTTGGGCAACAAAAACTTCCTGGGGGCAAGTAATATGCACAGTTTACAAGCCCCTTGGGCTACTTTACAAAAAGCTTAAGCGCAAGGCTTGCAATGACATCACGATTAGAATTTGCCTGCACATTTTTGTACAGCAGATATCAGTTCATTCCTGAATTTTGATGATATTCAATCAAAAAGGCATTGAATTTGACCTTTTGACTGACGCAAAAATTCTTCTTTGGAATATACCGACCCATTTGTAGTTGATATCAATGACATTTACACCATTTTAACGTGAGGTTAGAGACTTGTACAAAAAAACAGAATTTCCACTTTCATAAGACTATCTATTGGAAAATGGGTGCATGCATCACAAAACTTAATTTGATCACGGAGACCCACTTTAAGTAAAGAAAACTATTGCCTCTTTTAAGAAGGCCATAATGTTCTCACAATGTTCAATACGAGGTGTGTGTTTTAGTTGGGAAAGCTAATAGTACTCCCTTTTTACAAATATATATTGGTCCAATTTGTTAAGTGCATTTATAGTAAAATAAGCTGAATTAATTGATAGACCACCAAATTGATCTATATTTGTACCTTCATGAATTTATATTATGTAAACGGTGGATTCATCACAGCACAGCACGTTATTCTTTTATTTATTAAGTTGCACCGTATTTTCCATGTCAACTCGTTTCCTGTGTAAACTGTCTCTTTAGCTTTAAGGGATGGTAAATCATCAGTAACGACCTATTTTTCTAAACTATCAAATACAAGTATTTCACCTGACACAAGAAAGCTGCGTGTTTTTTTTTTCAAACTATAGATCTGAACATGGCATTCTCTTTAAAAAAATATGTGCAGATCGAATAAGACATTAGCAGTTAGTGAAATCGTTTTAAAAAATTTGACAAATCCCTTTCATATAAGTGTAATTCCCCTTATAATGACCATACAAATAAATGGGGTGGCATTTTACCTAAGGCGTCTCAAAGCGCTTTTATAAGACAGGTGTGCTAAGTTTTTAAATATGAGACCCAAAATCTGCAGCCAGCCATGGCAGGAACACTGGGGCAAACCCCATTTTCTTACTAATCAATGTTCTGCGTTCTTTTGTTGAGGGTTTAAGTGTTATCAGGGCTAAGGAGGACTGTCAAGTTGCCGAAAATAGGTGTTTAATTTTGAAATTAAAACTTTAAATACTTTGGACTTGGAAACAAATATGAGATCAAAGCGCTTAACAAATCAAGAAAGAAACAAAGACAAACAAGAAAACCAATAGTGGCTGCAAAGGTATTGAAAAGAGAAAGATTTTAAGAAGTTTTTTGATAATCTGAATTGAAGGAGAGTCTCTGATGTGAACAGGGAGTTTGTTTCATTCCCTAGGGCCGGCTCCGGAAAAAAAAACCTTGTCTTCAGTACTTTGTGATTTTATGTCTACTTTGTGGTTAGAACATAGAGTGCAATTCTGGGCTGATTAAAGTCTAACTTGAAAAACTCTCTAAAACAAGAGATTTTAATAGATTGATCAAGGTCCGGCGGAACAATAAAGATAAAGAGAGCTAACAGTTATTAATTGCTAGTTCAGGATTGATAAATGATAATCAGAAGATAGTATTACCGTAGTGTGTCTACCATGCAGCTGTATACACATCTGTATAGGAAGTAACATGTACATGATGACCAGTGAGCTGGCCCCAATTTCATAGCAAGTGCATCTTGATCTATGGGCACTGGAATAATTTTGCGTCAAGACCAGTGTATGACAATTTTGCCAAATGTTTTTATCTGTGAACAATGTACAATCCCTGGGACAAATTAGACACAAATATCACTTAATATAACAATGTTTCCTTTGTACTACATGTATTTTAGGCCGTTTCTGAATTTGTGGCTATGGCTACAGCTACAGCTGTGGCTAAGGGTGTTGCTACATGTATGTCCTTTACCTCAACGCATGATGATGCGGCGATCCAGCCCTAGCAATAGACAAAGCTGCCAATTTGGATACAGCCTTAGTGTTCTTTTAAAATTGTGGAAAAGATTTTTGATGCAATCATACTTTTATAGACTCTAATTAATTCTAGTAATGTTACATCGCTGAGATGGCAAAACTGGAACATCTACGATTATTGTGATCCCTTGCATTTGTTATCATTTAAAATGCATTCCGTATAATACTGTGAATCTGTTAACAAATTTACTAATGTTCAATGTCAGTTAATTGTTCTACTGTGCATAGTGTAATACTTTTGAGACCTGTAATTAAATGGAAGATTTTAATCAAGTGTGTGTGTTATTTTATTTATTGTTTGGGCTTACAGCAAACAGCGCAAAACAAAACGGACATTATCAAGTGTCTTGTCTTGTTTTTAAAAATTTTTAAACCCTAAGCATCAAACATGTTAATAAAATAAGATACGTACAAATATTTTAACGGAACAGTTTGCATATGTCATTTTTAATACTTTCAGCATATTATACAATTCCACTATTTACAAATGGTTGAGAATTTATTGATAAATATGAATTATAATTATTTCCTAGACAATTATCCACAAATCTTGTAATTGTTTTGTGTCGCAATGTAATTTGTCACAATTGATGACACCAACACACAATTTCACAAATAATGTCGGTATATTGTTATATTCCCTAACCCTTGAACTGCAAACCGTATATTTATAAAAAAGCAAATTTTAATAAACACCTCTAATGACAAACTGAAATACTGAAGAAAAGTATGGAATAGATATCCAATAAATAACGCTGAAATGACATTAAACACAAAATAGCGAGTTCATATATCACAGGAATAAAGCAAGAGCAAGACGCAGATGGAGAGAAATTCTTTGCCAAAAAATAGTGTGTCACTTTGGTCACAAGCACTTAAATCTATACAAATAATTCTGGCAAATGGCTTTGCCCATTCTTACAACCTACAATGTATCTAGTCTGGATGCGTGTCACTGTGGAACATCTTCACTAAAAAAAACTTTGCTTTGAGTTTGGGAAAAAGACCTCTTGATCTTAGAAACACAGTAAAAGGCTGTGTCTGAATGAGTGGATGCGGCTTAATTGTCACATGAACACGCATTGAAGCATAGCTAGCCCATAGCAACAGCCGCAGCCACAGCCGCCAGTTCACACACGGCCTTCGGCTATGTCCAAATCAAGCCACTTTGGTTGTGGCCAATGACTTCAATTTTGAACAAAAAGGCTTTACAGTGATCAGGCAACAGTGACTGCCGAAAGCCCCTAAAGATATGAAGTGCATCTGAACTGCAAACGCGTCGCCTCAAATGAGCATTGCACAGGGAGAATCGGACTCCAAAAATAGAGCACCAAAAAATTGTCATGTGATGATGTCAGGTGAACTGGGTCAAAATAAACTATTACACTTTCTTATTTTTAGCACACACACACCTTTGTCTGACAAAAACAATTTTCATGAAAAACTCTCACAATAGTCAGTGCCACAAATATAAAATAGCTCCAGTGGCAAAACGCAGAAAATGAATAAATAATTTAAGTTACGGAATGCCTTACAAATAAAGTATAACACAATCTTGAAAAGTACAATACAAGTACTGCCGTGTAACTCCAAAGTAAAATCAACTTCAGAAATTATTTTGCATAGACTTTTAACTGTTAACCTGGGCGCACATAATGTATTCCTAGGCCAAATTTCACACAATGGTTTCTTCAGAAAATGCTGCTCAACAGATTTCCCTGCTGAGCTAACATCAGCAGAGAACCAGTCACATACTGTATAAATCAAAGGGCATTCAGGCTGGTAACCTGCACCAGCTAAGCAAAATATGTTGGTAGTTAAGCAGTTTTGTACGTATTGGCCATGGCCTCAGTTTCCCTGGGCCAATCTTTTATAAACGATCGAGAAGATTTGATAGAGTGTGAGCGTTTACAATGGATTTGCATTGCTGTGTCACTCATCTGCTTACAAGAACCACCAGCATACTGCCGTGCCTTTTGCTTTGCTTACAGTTAGCAGTGTTTATGAAATAGAAAAATTCATTCTGTTAATGGCCGCTCTGTAAGCAGAAAACATCTGCTTACAGGCTTTATGAAATTTGACCCTGGCCCAGGGGTGCGCTCTGCTTGCACAAATGTCCACAATTGTTCGCCAATGTTTGCAAACAATTTCTGGTGGAACAAGTTGTGCACTGCTGTTGGAGAATGTCCGCAAAAGACGGGTGCTTAAAAAATGGCCGTACATATTTAAAACGGCAGAAAGTCACGTGTAGACGATACTGTCCTGTTGCTACAAAAATTTTAAGGTATTTTTAAGTGTCGGGTATTACACAGTAGTATCACAAAATGTATAACTGGTTTGGCTAAAATACGCCCTTTTTAATAAAACATTTCAACCTTTTTCTTTATGAAGAATAAATGTACTTTTTGTTTTTGTCATCGGTAGTAGTTTGATAGCATTTGTATTAAATGATAACTTAACATATTTATTTGCAGTGAAGGTAGCCCATGCTTTTACCAACAAAGGTCGGCAAAAGTTGCAGCCGTGACGTTTCAAAATAAAGATCTACATACCCCTTGATGGAATTGATCCCAGATAATAAAAGCAGAGAGGTGGGTGGCAGGTTATACTTGGCAGTGCTCATCACGTCAGTACGATGGCTACATAGTGCACTGGATCCAATAACTTCCTCAGTGATTTATCTGAAAAAGAAGATGGAAGGAAACAATCGTTAGGGTCACGTCATGAGGCAATTCATAGGCACTGAGCTCCGGGCAATTATCCAAACCTCGGCTCCAGACTCCATCTCATGTTACTATACCTCATACATATTCATAATCGAGAGCCAAATTCTCACTTGTCTATTCACCATCACATGTCAGATGCTACTTTTGCTGCTTACCAAGTGTGCACGAGTATTCACACACACAGTATTAATATGCAAGCGCAGTAGACCGTCATACATGCAACAGTCTATTATAAATATGCTTTACGACTCACACGAATGTAGTAAGCAGGCACGATCATCTAAAAAAATATTTCTCCAAAGAGTATAAAATAGTATTTGAAAAAGGCAATTTTTTTTTATATTTTTATGAAAACGACTGACGTCAGTATCAACGCCAGCACATGCCGTTCCGCACACAATTTTATCTGATGATTGACGTCACACTCGAGTTCAAGTTCTACATTTTTGGAGGTCTTATACATGGAGGCTACATCATACAGGCATGCAACTCATCAACCAAAAGAGGAGCTGATAATAATATCGACAAGTTAATAATATTTTCAGTGTGCATTGCTAACTGCAAAGTGCCAATATGATGTTTAAGTTAACCATGGGTTAATTTCTAAATGCAAAGAAAGCACAAATTGAAATATAATGTTTAACCACCATGGTTTAACTTTAACAGCCTTCTTTAGAGGCCAAAAAAATAGGAATTTTATTTTGGATTCACAAAAAAACCAAAAAAAAACCCCCAAAAACACACTAGATTGGGCTAGATTGTGCAATAGGGAGAACCCATACAGCATTTTTTCAACAAAATGCTTTCGTTTCTGATCCATTGTTTACTTAATACTAATATTAATTCAATGAACAATTACAATGCTCACATTTGCACAGCAAACACGCCATCATAACTGGCCAGTCAAGTTTTGAACAACTTCAGCAAGAGGAATTTCGTCAACCTGCTTTTCCAACCATAAAACATTCTCAAATAAAACATTCTCAAAGTGTCTGTTTCCCGCAGCATCCCAACACATGGGCATTAATACAAAAACTCCGGAGCCAGTCTCTGCACATGTACCGTAGAATGTATGCTGTACAAGGAGCATCGTGTCTGTGTCTAGACTGTGTCATGACTTTGCACATGTAAACTACCGCGGAGCCAGACTTTCTCCGTCGACATCATGATGTACATGACTTGCATGTGTTTTTTCAAACTTACGCGCGATCCATTTAGCCCCGCCCCCTTACATGTTGACCAATCACAGCCTTGGCTACGCCACCGAATGGCCCACAAAAGTCTCACACGATAAAATGCTATTGGAAAATGTGAACGTGTGCGCGTACTTTTAGCCTCCGCGTTCATGTCGTGCAGTGTGGCATTAAAGTGACGCACATGGTGCTGCCCACGTGTACAGTGGTGATGTAGCCAATGGAATGCTGTGATTGGTTAATATGTTTCAGGGGCGGGGCTTAATGGATCAGTCTATTGTTTTTTTAAAGTGACTTTTAATGTAGAGGGATTTATTTTTAGATGCAGATTTTTCATGAATGGCAGGATTTTTTTCAAAAGCGTGGAAATCCGTGGAAGAGTTGCATGCCTGTATATACCTTCACAGGGATTTTTTAGTATTCCTTCTTGAAGGATCGTTCCTAATCGTGCAAGACCAAGTAGACGCCATAATGATGGCAAAGATGTTTGCAAGCAAACAAGGTAATGCAGATATATTTCGATGTATGGTAAAGTGGTGGACTACAAAAAAAAAAAATTTTACAAAGCAAAGACGTACAAAAAATTTATGGCCAATTACTTCAATTTCCACTGGTAAATACAAACAGTTTACATTTTGTTAAGAAAGTTTTATTCAATAATGTGAAAAGTGTGGTGGTTAAAAAAAGAACAAATCTTTTGTGCATTTTCAAAATATCCTACATGTATTTCAATATGAATAAACGTATTGTCAGACCCAAAGACCAAGCCTAGATTTGGAAAAAGGGGCTTAATACACTACACAACTCACTTTTAAACACTGCTTCATTTGTAAGTACATGTACACCCCTTGTGTGGCCTTGTGGGACCGCCCAGTCACGCTGAAGTTTCTGACATAACACACGGCCGGGATTCCAAGTTTTGCTGCAAAAAAAAAAAATAAAAAATAAATTGTCAATATTACACGAACCTGTATACTGGGTTCTCCCCAGGATTTTTCTAAAACTGGGGGGCATTCTGACCAAAGTTTTGCATTTTGGCCGAAGCCGCTGAATTGAAACGAGGTCCTCTGATTATTTTTTTACTTGGTGTTTATGTTTGGTTTTCAAAGCTCTACTGTGCAATCTGGAGCATTTGAAATAGTTTTATTTTAAGATTTGTGTGAATTTGATCATAAATCTTTTATTTGTCTATTTATCTATTTATTATTTATCATTTATTACAATTTTTTTTTTTTTTTGGAGGGGGGGGGGGGGCCATATTGGCCAATAATTTCCACATAGCGACCCATAATTTGCGTGTATCGGCCCAATCAGCTAGCTTGTGCATGGGAAGAACCCAGGTATAGATATAAAACACGATTTAATATCAATGTTTAATTTAACTATATTTGAATATTTAAAGTTTAATAATATTTGTAACAATGTTTTTCAAGTTTTTGCTGTTTCAGGATCTATCCATTAATCAACCCTGATAACAAATACTACTTTATATTATTTTTAAAATTAGCTTGAGTTGACTTTTTCCCCCTGGTAGTTAATAAAAACCAGGCATGAATTATGTTTGAAACACCAACTGTCACTGAATCCTGTACTGAGAAGGCCTTTGTTTCTTACCAAAGTTCAGCCTGGTTGAATTCTTTGAGTTCACCAACTTCAATGGTCTGGTATTGACCTGGATAGATAAAAGGAAATGGCCGAAGGTAAGCAAACAACTATATTCTTTCCCTATAGTAGTATAGCACAAATGCTTTTTCTTAGTCTTTGTTCATTGCAACATGAGACCAGTAGCTGATTTCATGAAGCGCTAAGATCAATTTTGAGATGAGTAAATGTATAAATCAATCTTTATTGCTAATGAAAGTGTGATGTCACAATACACTAAAGTACTATAAGTACTCGTGCGCATGTTTACATTTTCCAATAGGATTTTATCGTGTTGGACTTTTGTCGGACTTTCGGTGTTATAGCCAAGGCTGGGCTTTGTCAACACGCATAGGGGTGGGTCTTAATGGATCAGTCTATTGCCTCCATGACCTTGGTCATTGTCTTGGTTCCCCTAGAAATGTTCCAGTACTAATTACATATCCCTCATAGAGGTACCCTTTATATTCCTGACATTTTGCCATTACACAAAAGTAAATATATGTTATTGGCTAACTGTATGTATATGGTATGGCTTTGATATACTTTTTCAGGCTATTTAATAATGGTTATACTGATTTTTCTAAGGCGGGGGGAAATAATAAAATCAGAAATCAGATAAAGTAGAAAGAATGTCACGCCTGCCTTTAATAAGCAGCCTTCCAACAGAAAAGTTTCAGGCCTTTGAGATTGTGTCTCGATCAAGATGATTAGATTTGGTGATGAAGTACAAAGAGATGCTCGGTTCCACCAATAGTGAAAGCAAAGCTTTTGATTTGGCAACTTCTTTTACAAATACGTGGCAATAACAAATGCTTAATAAGCCCAGAATGTACTGCTGGCGATTGCTAAAGCAAAGCAAATGCGTTGCCAATGATGATACAATAAATGGACACCTAACATGAGAAACTTTATCTTTCGCATTTATTTATAATTTATTTATTTAGTTTTTTTTTTTTGGGGGGGGGAGTTAAGTATGAACCCACCTGGGTCAAATTTCAACTCTCTGCTTACCATGGAATTATGTGTTTACAGTAATCACACTCTCCCTTTAACACAGGAATAGCACCACATTTTGCAGTTGCTGTGTATTAAAGGGAAGAATGCTCAGTACCAATAAGTACGGATGTGTACAAGTAAAAATTCCTTGCTGACCTGGGAAATACGCTCATACTAAGCTTTGTTTTTTCTGCTACCATAAGCTCGGATTTTTCCCTTTTGCTAAGCAGAGCCATGAAATTGAGCACTGATCCCAAAAGCACACTTCTTAAATGGATAACAAACAAAGTTCTCTGTAAATACCTACCTGTTTTAAGATTCCATGAGAACTTAAATCCAGTCTCGTAAAGTTTTGGCATCTCTCTGAAATCAATAAAGAAGGTCAGGTTTTTTTGTGCTATTTTTTGGGGGTGCTATTTTTTGACAAACTTACAACAAAAAAGATGGAAATAAGATAAAAATAGGAAGAACATCATGTCTGACTGTGAGTCACTTACTGTGTAGGGTCGTCATCAAACTCAAAGACATCCTGAGGTACTTTAGGCTCAGGCCACGCCCTGATGAGAGCTATCACCATGACAACCACACTACAGGAATCACAACATACCTAATGACAAGAACAAAAGTTAAATTCAATCTGTGAAGAAGGCCCATTACAAGTAAAACCATATCAGTGCAGGCCTTGATCTTAACCGAGGCCACCCAGGCCATTGGCCTCATGCCCTGTCGAGTTGGCCAGCATGCCCTGCAGAAAAATTGCACTGTCACTACCAACTTGGCCAGCATGCCCTTTTACAATTTCTCCGATTTGGCCAGCAAAAGCCTACTGTTGGTAACAATTATAAACACTAAGTTCCATCAGCTGAAAATATAATGGAGGCAGTGTATTTTGAGAACATTAATTTTCAAAAGATGTACCTACATCACAAACTGTTTTGGTGTACCTCTTGGAAGTAGTTTCGCTCAATAAAATTTACGTCAAAAACTTGTTTCTGGTCAGGGTCACCAAAAGATGCCCCAGAATTTACTACACAGGATTCCAAATGGTTTTGGCCTCTCAGTTTTGAAAACTTTCAACTTTGACCTTTGTTAGTTTCCAATGCAGCTATGCCATTGTATACTACAACATGTGACCAATGACATCTACTGACTAGTCCACCAGGAGCCCGACTCTTTGTTATGTATATATGAATGCAGACTTCATTGTACTGAGCATGTGTTATCAGCTATTTGGTAAAAACTGCCTTACATCCAGAATCTGCATGTCGTAGTCTGTGAAGGAGATGTAGCGCTTGGCCCAGGGGGCGTAAGTTTGAATGGTGACACAGAGGTAGTGTTCAGCATCCATTGTTAACTGCTTCACTTCAACATGGGACCCCTAAAAAAAGAGGGGATTAAAAGTTGCTGTTATATTGCCATTCATCAACTGTTACCCCCTCCATACTCTATTGACAGATTTTGAAATCAATCTTGCTGACAGCATTGCTGTTTTTGAGGTTCCCAAACGCAGAGGCATTTATCCATGTTTATTGAAATA
Organism: Marthasterias glacialis; assembly: GCA_911728455.2. NCBI lineage: Eukaryota > Metazoa > Echinodermata > Asteroidea > Forcipulatida > Asteriidae > Marthasterias > Marthasterias glacialis. The sequence goes on from OU452225.1 coordinate 26,423,714, forward strand.
CTGTAGCATTTTCATAAATAAAATGCTGCTCATACATAAACAAAAAGTTATTTTAATGAAATTAAATTATTACAGAATCCTAAACATGTTTGCAGGTCATTCTTATGTCAAATCAACCAATGACTTCCCTTGACCTTTCAGATTTTTTTCAAATTTTAGGGAATGATTGAGACCCATGAGGAATGTCCAGACATGGAAAACATTTTGGTATATGCCTCTTAATTAGTGAGATACACGCTAACAAACTTTGAGCTAATTGACGATACCTCACATATTCAAATGCCTATATCTCAGACAGTATATAGCACCTAGTGAGCTATTCAAAACATCTCTTGAAATGAACTAGGAAAAAATAACTAAACATTATAAAGTTAAAAGATGAATAAAAAAGTATTCATCGTATATTTTTTCCTCCGATTCATGTCAGAAGTACCTTATGATAAACAAGCTTCCCGGTAAATTTGGTGATGGGCATTCTAACTTAATGAACAATGAGCAATGGAATGAACCATCCACAAACTGTAATGAGTACACAGAAAACACACGGATAGTACATGTACCTCAACGATTGGAGATCTGTTAGTGATGACCATAGGAGACTTCTGGGTACCACACACAACTAATGGTACCATACTGTGGTAGTCAAATGCTGACGATGAAAAAGAATATTCTCTTATTATTAAACTTAACATGTATATTAAGTTCATCCTTAAGTGACAAAGAAAGCTTTAAAAAATAAACTCATATCCTTATGATGATTTAAACTACAGAATAAAAGTACATTCGGTGTGGTAACACCAAGTGATAATATCTACTTTGCTGAGTAGATTGTTCGTATTAGAATGACCTGCTATTTATCTACTGCTGCAGAGTAGATTACCAAAGAGACTACCGAATTCAAATAAGAACTTGTCCTGCTGTTTATCTACTGCCACTGTGACATTTTTAATTTAATGACAAATTTAGCTTCGAGTTGTTTCCTTGTGGATGAGTGACCTTGTGCACTGGACTCAAGTTCTGGTGTTCTGATCAGTAGAGTGTGGGTTCAAGTCTTGGTCTTGAGCAATACACTTAATTGCTCCGGCCTTCGTAGGTCCCGTGTGTTGTGTAATGCACGTAAAAGAACCCAGTACACTTCTCGCTCAGAGAAGGGGTTTGCCCTGGTGTTTCTGGCAGTGGCTGCAGATTGCGCTGCAGCACCTTGTAAAATCTTACAAGGTTCTACATACGTGTAAAATGGGTCTCATAAATCATAACTCTGCATACCTGTTAAAAACCTGTAAAACAATGAACAGTGCCATGAGCGCCCATCTGTGGTGGATACTTGCGCTTTATAACTGTTCATCAATATCATTCATTATCATGTTTGTACTTACTGTCTGGTTCAAGAGGCTGCAGGTAATCATGGTAGGACGTCCTCTCTATGTATCTTCGTACTGAGTAAGTAAACCCTTGTAGCCTACATGTACACTCCTGCATTGTCCGCTGGCTCCCCTGTGTACTGCCCTCTGTTGGTCGGTAATGATAAGGGCAATGCTGTTCGATCTCACTCCCCAGATCGCCGTCGTCCCCACACATGCTTCCCCTGTCTGATATGGTGTACCCCCCACACCGGAGTGGACTGTTCCAACTCATGTATGGCCCCACCAGGCAATTGTTTGTGGTTGCACTCTTATCTCCACTGATGGTGTTTGTTTTTTGTGCATGGTTTCCTCCAGTGTGGTGTTGCTCGTGTCCGCCGGAGCCAGGTGAGTTATCACTCTGATTGCATTGGTTGGCATTTCGGAATTGGTTTTTACCTCTCAGACGTCTGCAGTGAGTCCAGTCATCTGCGGTATCCAAAGTACTATTTCCAGGCATTGTATCTGAAGGCGAATTTCTCCCCGGTGGTATGGTGGCACCAGTTATTCTGTCTCCACTGCTAGACGGGGATTGAGGAGTTACTTGTATCTCAGGCAACGCTGCCGAGAAGGTAGGGTCCGTGGAGGATAAACCAACATGCTCTGGGGTGCACCACGGTGGGCTGGCAATGTCAGTGAGTTGTCCTGAGGTAGTCTGGAGTGCGCAGTCGCCATCTGTCCTTCTGACTGTGTTACTCTTTGTATTGCACAAGAAAGAGGGCGGACTCGGGACTTGTATCTGAGCCAGATCCTCCTCATTTTCAACCTCATCGTCCGTCTGATCAGAGTCCGGCAGAAACATCGCCGGCGAACTTTCAGGGTAATCCCACTCATCACAGAGTTGGTAGCTATCCAAGTCCATAGCAGCAAGGGCTCTGCTGTGTCGATCGATCTGATGTGGGTAAGCAGCACTGTCCTCAGGTCCTCCTGGCGTAGGGTCAGTGTTCCCTCCGATGTGCTGGACACTAACATTATACAAGCTGGACCGCTGGGTACTAGACCCCCGAGATGGAGTCAGAAGAGGGGAGTAGAGACTCCCTGATGGTAGGTCGCTGTCCCCGACGTTGACGGCCAGAGCTATGATCGAGTCTCCAGTGTTTAGAACTACCAAGCCATCCCTAGCCAAGCTGTGCTTTGGTGAGAAGGATGGGAACGGGGGTGAGAGTTCGTATTTGGTGTGGACAGCAAAGCTGTGTTGGAGGCAGCAGGGTGGAGCAGCAGCCCCTGTTGCTCCTGATAGTTCATCCACAAGCTCTGGAGGTGCCCAAGCCGCAATGGGTTCTAAAATAAAGAACGATTATTAGATGAACATTTAAACACTGCTTTAATCAAGGTAAATTATTTATTCAAACTTTAAGGGTCTAAATCTGAGTAGATTTCTATAAAACCAAAATATGACTTCTGCACAGTGACAAACCTATTTCTTACGTAGTAGTGTTTTAACTAAAAGAGCCTTCGACCCCAGTCTTAACGTACCTATGCTTTACCAACTGAGCTATCCAGCCCTAATGTTGGCAGTCTCCCATTTTAATCAATATCTTTGTTCAGGGTGCCAGTCAGAAGCCATACAACCTGAAACTGCCGTATTCTGACTGGCACCTGGAAGAAAGATTATTGACAAAAAAGGGAGACCACTAACATTAGGGCTGGATAGCTCAGTTTGAAGAGCGTTGATATGCTAAGCCGGGGGTGGCAGGTTCAAATCCTGCTCCAGCCAATTTTTTCCCCCAAAACTGAATAGAAATTTATCCACACACTTACAGTTTACAAATTAAAGTCCCATTACAAATTAAAAAGTTGCAAGGAAACCACATAAAAACCAATGGAAATGCTTGCAGACTTGCAAAAAATGGCTCTATGGCCACGCTGGACAGCCACAGAAATCATCTGATGAAGACGTACCTGCATATGACATGTTTTCACAGTCAGTACTGTATTTGAGATGAAGGCACTTTGGGCATGGCGTTAGTGAAGGCACAGCAGTGATGGTGACATAGCACATTAACTTCTCCTCAGCACGCGGCTTGGAAGACATACAACTGATCAAAGTAGGGGACGCAAGAAAGTAAACAATAAACATCTCTCAAAATCTACCATTTACCTCTTACTTCAAGATGCCTACAAATCTCCCATGTGCTATGCACACATTGGTAGGGTAACCCATGCCACACTTTCCTGTCATTGTATTTGTATGTATGGTTGATCAGTGCCACAGACTGCCACTGCAGAAATTGACCAAGGTTGAGAATCTTTTCTCTTCCACTGAGTGGCCCAAATACCATTGGAATTGAGCACAGCTGGTGACTTCTCTAGTTTACCACTCTCAATGAAGCACTTTGGGCAATGGCTCTACTCTCTACATCAGCAAGTGTGTGCCTCAAAATGCCACTGTTGTGGCATAGTGAGGTATGAATTGGTTGTCATGAGAAACACACTGATAGTAGGAGGGGTAAGAGTCTGTTTTTACAGTGATGACCACTTCAAGGGATTAGAATGGCTTAATAAATTTTAATCCTTCTTATTGTGATTAAACCCTCGAGCATGTGGTTTAGGGCTTTAGGGCCTACACGGATTGTCCTCTGACATGTTTCAACTGAAAATGTCCTCACTGTAATCTTCACATAAGTTTCATCGGGCCTACTATACTGGCAACATTGTAAAGGAGGAATGCTAAAAATAAACGAGTAGCAACTTTGAGTTCAACCTTGTGTACAACCACTTGGAAAAACCCAACTTACGGCTCATCTACTTTCTGCATTCCTCTTCAAGGCATTTTCAGGAGCCTGGGGTTTCATGATGAGAATTAGAATGCAGGACAGACATGGTGACAGATGGGTGGATAGACACAGTGATACTAACCATCCATACACCAGGACCTTGGAGCTATCTGTAGGCCAGCTACACAGGGCAATGTACAAGTCTTGCTGAATCTCCTCTTCACTGAATAATCGAACTTCAGATACCTGCACATAGAAACATTCATTAACTTCATAACTTTTGATAACCATAATAGTTTGTGACACTCAGAAAATATTCTAGGTCCAATTTCATGGCTCTGCGCTTACAATTACCATTCTTCACTTGAAGGATTAGTGCCAAATTTCTGCACTAGCTGTGTAGGCAAAGAATGCTTAAAAAAGTGAAATTCACACACGCATATACAAAAATTCTTTGCAAACATTAGAAATATGGTTGTGTTAAGCAGCTTTTTCTACTACTGTTAAGCGCAAATCTTTCACACTGGTCCCCTTCCCCATTGACACCCAGACATCTCTCTGGTCAACATTGTAACTCTTCCCCAATGACACCCTTACAGTACATCTCTCTGGTAAACATTGAACCCCTTTCACAATGACACCCTGACATCTCTCTGGCCAACATTGTACCCCTTCCCCATTGACACCCAGACATCTCTCTGGTCAACATTGCACCCTTCCCCAATGACACCCTGACATCTCTCAGGCCAACATTGTACCCCTTCCCCAATGACACCCTGACATCTCTCTGGTCAACATTGTACCCCTTCCCCATTGACACCCAGACATCTCTCTGGTCAACATTGTATCCCTTCCCCATTGACACCCAGACATCTCTCTGGTCAACATTGTACCCCTTCCCCATTGACACCCAGACATCTCTCTGGTCAACATTGTACCCCTTCCCCATTGACACCCAGACATCTCTCTGGTCAACATTGCACCCTTCCCCAATGACACCCTGACATCTCTCAGGCCAACATTGTACCCCTTCCCCAATGACACCCTGACATCTCTCAGGCCAACATTGTATCCCTTCCCCATTGACACCCAGACATCTCTCTGGTAAACATTGTACCCCTTCCCCATTGACACCCAGACATCTCTCTGGTCAACATTGTACCCCTACCCAAGGAATTTTCTCTGACCTTTAACATTGGTTTATTGTCCCTGAATCTCCACCAGAAGAGCTGATAGACGTATGCTGGGAACGAGGTGGGGTCGTCAGCATCAACATTGAGGGTGTAGGACAGGACAAACTGACCATCTTTGCTGAAGCCCAGAAAGACATGGCTGCATACAAAAAATGTTTAGCTTCACTTAAAAAAAATAATCTTGTTTATACTGAATCAAAAAGGGATTGTTTTTTAGAATTGCCAGTTCATTTCTTTAAGCTTTGAAGACTTGTCTTAAAATTACTTCTTGATGAACAGTTCACGGGTAGAATAAAGACATCAGCTACTTCATTTTTAACTCTACGTTTACAAACTGAAAAAGATTAATAGCGGTTATCATAAATATCACTGATATTAAATTGAATTTACCCTTCTTCGAGCAGGGATGAGGTGTCCACAATATTCTTGAGTGGGATGCCGAGCCGGCCAGGGATCTTACCAAATAACGAGCGACAAATTGGATAGGTGCGAGCTGTGGGGCGCAAATTACCTCTCACCTGAAATAAAATACAAATTTTGAAAGAGGATAAATTCGACTGCAAATTTTTTAACCCAATGATTAAAAATAGTATCTCACTTTCCTACATTAGGTTATGTTTTTGGTCATAACATTAAGGAAGGAGTAAAAAAAAGTGGCGGTCACTCTAATTGAAATGATCAGATAAATTTGTCATCTTTTTGAGTTGACATTATTCAAATTGTCATAAAAAATAGCTTGAATGGTATTATTGTTATATGCTAATGATTTCACCCATGTATGTTTGACACCCCAACAATTACAATGTATGGTCTTAATCCAAACACTAACTCTAATGTATAGATCACAAAGGGTTATCGGAACATAGGGTTGTCTGAACGTAGATCAGTCACAGTTATTTAATAATAGCTTGAATGATTTAAATCTGAAAATTAATGGGCAGTGAAAGTAAAATTGACAGATTTCTGAGAATTTCAAGACATTTCTGATTGCCACTTTATCTCTCTTAATTTAGGTCAAATTATATCCTTACCTGTCCAGCAAGGTTGACAGTATGTATAATACAGAGAGGAACAGGCACTTTGATCTGTAGCCATTTCCAGCTTTATAAATAGTCAGACATGTCAGATGGTGGTGTTGAGAACGCTGTTCACTAAATGCCATTTTAGTTCTTTTGAGTACAAGTGCGCAAGAGTTCCGGCCGCATGATGAAATGCCCACTTAAATTTTCCTTTTTAAAGGTCAATAAATAGGCTTTAGCTACCATTATCGGAGAGTTTTGAGGAGTAGATCATGCAGAAGAATTACCAGATAAACCCATTGTTCTTGGGAATGTGCGCATGCTCATAACTACTGTAAATGATGACGATTTACCTGCTGGTAAGTCTGTCAACACATCATTCCAACTACGGTAAGCAGACCAAAAGACAAGTCTCCAAATAATCATCATTCTAAAAAATTAATGACCATTCCACAACCAACTAACTAAGGCAGTAAGGGAATGTTATTATTAAAATTAATTAAAAAAGGGAAATAAGGTCCAATAATCAATATCCATTAAAAAAAGTAATAATAGTATTTTAAAAAAATCCCTCAGAAAGTGGCAGTCGGATATGGAATGTTTTCCGACTGAATTTCAGGCCCTGAAAATTCCTGACCACATAGCACAGGTCTGCCTATCTACGTGCGTGGGCTAACTGCTACAGCGCTAGTGCTAGTGCTACTGCTAGTAAAAAAAAACGAGTATAAAAATACTGACAAGTTGACTTTCTGCATTCAAATCGACACAGCCCCAGAGATACATTTCACACAGAAACTAAGAACCTGAAGCTAATCGATTCTTACCTGCCTCATGTGCAATCTATGCACGATATTAAATGATGGAAAAACACCCTTCTTTGTCGGCGCTAGGCAAGGGAAACAACTTGTTCCACCCGCCATTTTTTCATGATTTTGATTTCACTTACGCGTACGATCTTAATACGATCGAGAGCAACAAAACTTTCAACTTTCGTCAACTTTAATAGCGCCCTCTGTCGTTGAATATTGTGCTCATGGTTAGGAGGGGGCGGCAACCAAATTTGAGGGGGTGTTGGATAAGTTTTTGTTTTACGCATCATTTTTAATATAAGTATTTGCACAATAGACAAACGGTAGTTATTCTCTCAAGCTTATGCAATGATGCCAAACTAAAAGATGCAAAAGAGCAGAATGCTTAGCCAAATTCGCATTAATCTGCCCATTTAACTTTACAACTGAATGTTTGGTAGTGTTTTAATTTTGACAGGGCTGATAAGAAATTGTTATGGTGTATAGTTCTTAGTATATCATTGTTTCTTTTTGTATAATTCATATTCGGTGAATGGCAATAAAGGTATTATAGCTAGACATTGAGTTTTTGTCACGTTACAAAACAAGGTGTTCGGGAGCAAGCAACAAATTGCTTGTAAACATCAATGAGTTAATACACACAACAATGTACGAAAAACTGGTTACAATTAGTGTTGTAGAAACATTTTTAAAACTTGTTACCAGGGGGTGCTGTTTGATGTGAAGATGTCATCAGTTTTAAATTTGACAACGCGGAGGGTCAATTATCAACTCACACAAGTCCAAAACTCGCTTTATACTGACCACAGAACTAAAATGATGGCTTTTAATAAACGTTTCCTTCAACTTTCTTGATCCACAAGACAAGACAAGTCAAATTGGGGGTAATTTCTGTGAGACATTATTTTAATAAGTTTTCAAAGACCTTTGCGATGATGTATACATTGTAAAGATTCATTGTGTACGGTACTTCAGGTGTTATAATTTGTTTAATTGATCAATTTTTATTTATTGTAACTCGACACGTCATGACGTCATCATGACGTCATTGTTCAAGTCCCGTCTTCAGAATAAGGTTCAATTATGCACAAAGTTTCATCCGGGAAACACGTTCTTGGATGAAAAACAACTTCCTGACGCTTAATGACGACAAAACTGAGTTTGTTCTTTTTGGATCACGGCAGCAGTTATCAAAACTGTCTGTGCCATTTATTCGAATCGGTGATGTAGAGATTGCTCCTTCATTGCAGGCAAGGAATTCAACCTCATGTTTCTAACATCATTCGTTTGTGATCAATGCACATCAGGAACATTAGCCGAATACGGAAATTTTGAATAAAGGCGCTTGTGAACAGGTCGTCAATGCATTTGTTACCTCCAGGCTAGACAACGGTAATGCACTTCTATACAGTCTTCCTCAAACTCAAATATCCCATCTTCAACGTCTACAGAACACGGGCTGTTACTTTATCAAAGTTCTGCTACATTTTACCCCTCTGAGAGAACTCCACTGGCTCCCTGTCTCGCTTTCAAACTCATGATTACTGTCCACAAAGCCCTACACAACAAGGCTCCTCCCTATCACTGAATGACTCCAGCCAGCGTTACTCTCCATCCTGAACTCTTAGATCCAGCAACTTGTTACTCCATAAGGAACCCATTTTTAAGCGAACTCGGGGTGCAAGATATTTTTCTGTGGTGGCCCCCGTATTTGGAATTCTCTGCCACTTAAACTTAGATCCTGCCACTGCTTATCTAAATTTAAATCTCTGCATAAAACGTATCTTATGTCACAAGTTTTATGGTAATTAATTTCACTGTTTCACCTTCCTTCTGTTTGTTTTACTGCGCCTTGAGAACCCAGCAGGGTGGATATTTGCGCATTACAAGTCCCTTTATTATATTTATTATTATTATTATTATTAAGGTTCAGTTTAATTTCAATCTTGAGTTATTTGTAAATAATGCTTATTAATTTATAAATGATAGTTATTTATAAATATTGCTTTTTATAAATAATGCTTATTCAAAAATAATGGTTATTTATAAATATTGGTTATTTATAAATAAGCTTATTTATAAATGATGGTTATTTATAAATAATTAAATTATTCCTTGTCTTCACTAAACGCAACCCCCTCTACGGCCGTACTACCCAGGCCCCTTTTCTGGGAGACATTGCAGTTTGGATCATTCGTAAATGGAGATGGGCGCCCTCTGTTGACCCTCAGCTGTCAAAAATTGATTGAGTGACACAAACTACATGATTAAAATCGATTAACTTGAATAAATACTCGTATTTGGTGTTTTTTAACAGGTACCCAGCAACCTCCATCGCAGTGCGTTAACTGCCGTTGTAGTGTTGGGGACAGCTAAGAGGTTGCCCTTCGTTTATTTCACTTACTTATCAGCAGCAGTGTCCAATCAATGTGTACACACAAGGCCTGGCCGGGTGTGAAATGTTTGAATACTTTGCCCATTGGCGATCGATGAATGTCCGCAAACTTCAGGAATCTCTGCCAAATGTGAACTTTGATTTGCTCTGTAAGTATGACCGTGGGGTTACTGGGTTTGCTAAAGGGTGTATTTTGGATGTGAAAGTACGTTTCCTTAATAAATTCTTGATGATTGGATCTTCATCCACTCCGAAGAAGTTCAGCAGGAAGTTCAGGTCACAACAGTTAAGATTAATAAGAACTGTGTAAGTTTGTATTGTAATGTAATTGTGTATGATGGGTGGGACCTCTTGGGTGTGGATGTACTTGGCTTGGGCGGTGAAGCTGGGATTAAGTTAACCCCACTAGTGTGGCAAAGGATTTTTGACACAGGGTGTATCCTTAGCACTTAATTAATTTAGCACTGCAGCCGCACATCGAGCCCTAGCTAAAAATAATATCATGCGATTACCCGTTTTCGGTCGACACCTATACCCGGTCACTCATTTTGATTCCTGTTTACCGCGAGAGGGCGCTAGATATACAGCGACTAGAAGTTTCATTCACGACCGATGTTCCTTACGATCACCCACGCAAAAAATTATTGAGATTCAAGTTTCCTGTCGTAAGTTACACCCAAAAGTTTATAAAATGTTAAATTTTCAGTATAGATTACTAATACACTTTTTACTCACAATCAAATGTCTCTAAAAATTATAATCCACGGTCAAATATTCCAAATGAAAGTTTCATCGGTAAGGTCAAGTTCCATTTTCCCCCAGGTAGAACGGTAGATCACGTGATTATGTTGCTAAGTGGGATTGTATGGAGTGCCAACATTGCAGAAACCTTAAGTGTATTTCAAGTGAATATGACTTTTTGTGTTTATACTGCACTCTCTGCTTCATTGCAATGGGCCCTAATGAAAGCTGCAATGGCTATATAAAGTTCATTTCTCCCCAAATTACTCATATTATTGGCCACTCTGAAATTCAAGATAATCAGATTGATAAATATTATTTTTTGTTTTAAATTAAAAATGTGTTGAGGAAATGGAACAGTCACTTTTATTTTATTCAGTAATATTTTTTTTATGAAGAACAACAAAGTTGTGTGGTCCAACTTTCACTTAATTCCCCTCCCTTACCCATTCTTTGAACAAATTTTGACAGATAATGCAGTTTCAAAACAAAAAAACCCATCAAAAACGTTCATATTTATGCCACGGGCAGTGCACAAAATGTGTAAAATAATTGCACAAAATACTTGTAGGGCCTGACATTGTACGTAGCTAATGACCATGAATTTATGTCAGGATCCAGAAAATATGTCATCTTTATTACAATTAATTTTAGGAACTTTATGATTGGTTTTATAGATTTTTTAATGGCAATGTTATAATTATTTCCTTCTCTTTATACAGACTGTGATACGCAAAGTAAAAGCCAGCTACAGACTATTTTATTCTCAAAAATGTCTTGATGATGAATACGAGGCTGTTGTTGATCAATCAGAAAAGCTTAAAAAAATAAAACATCAAAGCTACCAGCTCTGGACCTGCTCCCCTAATGAGTCAGGAAGAGGAACAAACTGCAATGCAAGAACTATTATTATGTTGACAAAGCAGAAAAGTCACATAACTTGATAAATAAATATAAATGGATTTGTATCAATTTAAAAAAGTTTATATAAATTCAGTAAAAACCATTTCATTTGATTTTAAAACAATTTATGTTAAACACTTCAAAGAAAAATAAAGAAGTAAAAGATAAGAAAAGGTGTCATGCTTTTCTCTTGTGTCATCTTGATTTTTCTCTTGGGGAGGGAGGGCACTTCAAGAAGTATTCATTTATTATGTTGATGAAGCAGAAAAGCCACAAACTACAGAAAAGAAAAGGATAATTGATGTATATAATTATACAAATTTTATATAAGTTCAGCAAAAACAATCACATTTAATTTGAAAATAATCATTAATACCACTTTAAAGTAAAATAAAGAAGAAAAAGAAAAGGACAAAATAAAGCAAAAAAAATCATGTAAAGAAGAACTTTGTTATTTTATTAACCAATAATCATCTCACTAGCCGCAGAGACAGTCTGGACAATCGTTATTATTATTTTTTGGTTTTTTTGTATTTTGCGCGCCATACTAGTGCGTGAAGTTGATAGAAACTGCCCCTGAATGGACCGACCGGAAACGGGTAACGCGACGTGTGCACGGCGAATACAGCACCGCTGTAAATTTAGGACGATATTTCGGAATTTATGTCTGCAACTTCTGGGATTTCAACAGATTATGAATTAAAAGTGTCTTGTTAAAAGGTGGGTCAGATGGTTTTAAAAAATTTCATTTAGTTTCCGTTTCCGAACTATTTTTACCGTTAAGTGACCGAAAACCGGTCGCTCCAGGATACTATTAAAAGTAATACTGCCTAAGCCCCATAATTATCTGTATCGTCCGTGCAGGTATAATGACACTCCTGCTAATTAATTGGGCGAAACAGCGCAATATCCTGCTATTCGTTTTGCAGCCCCATACAACTTACAAGCCATGTCCTCCAACCTCTGGATGTTGGATGTTTTGGGCCGTAAGGCATACAATCACATTTGCCACAAGTATATGAGGGAATTATGCATTTTCCGGCATAGACAAACACGCCATATGTGAGCTGGCATGTACATGTAAGGCTTACCTCACAGCACTATCTCCAAGCAACCTGCAGAACTCATTCCGGACAAGTGGAATTTATCCACTCGATCCATCGGCCATCAACGGATCTGTGTTCTTGCCAAACAAAGCGCTGAATAAACATACAACAACCCTCCAATGAATATATTTGTTGGTTACCGATGAGTTTAATACGAATCCTTAAGTGCGTCATTATACCTTCCTCGAGGATATATTGTGCCAATACTAGTCTACCAATAGGCTGTGGATCGACTACCTCCACTTCTTGGCCCAACGAACCATAATCTCCAATCAACTTTCGAATTGAGACTTACTTTTTTTGGCAAATTTATCCCTCAATGATGGGTCGGTCATTGCTGTCAGGTTCTGGAGAAGATTTCCGCAAGCCCCCCCCCTCCCCCCCGATTTGGCCAGCAAAGGCCTGCCCCCGTTTTTCTTAAGATCGAGGCCAGAGAGGTAGTTCAGCATATTGGTACTATTGGCTAAGATACTGACACATTCAAACATCGTCGGAGGTGCCCTTTATCAAGAAGAAAATGACTTGGTGCCCTTGCCCTTTCAAGAACGAAGCAATTGGGGCTGGCCAGGGATCACATCAAGTTTAAGATACAACCTGGGAAGCAGCTGTCCCTATTCACTGCAAAAATAGCCGGCATAATACTTTTAAAAAGAAAAGGTTTTTCAATCCTTAGTCTTCATTCATTATTTCAGAAATGGCCAAAATTGTCATCAACATAACAAAGCCATTTAGCCAAACATTACAAAGTGTTGGTAATGTACTGTACTTATACATGTACAACTGATGTCCACAAAAAGTAAAATTATGCTGAGTGGTAAAGTTCGTTCATCAGTAACTGACCATTTGTGAAGAATTTATTTTCCTTTTAATCGGTAATTATGATGAATTGAAGTACAAGAGGCCTAGTTGATTTCAAAAAGAAAACAATGAATTTGTTGAATTTTGATATTTCATGTGACAGTTAAGCTGAGTTTCCCCATATTTTGTTGTGAACAGGTGATGTCATGTGTGCTTAAACGCTCTGCACCACACTGATTTCTGATGAAACATGTCAGTGGTCAGTAGGAAGCTCTTCTCTGGCTCCAAGAAAGTAAAGAAGCCTCCAGAAGGCAACTCAAAGACGAATATGGAAGGAGGAGAGGCGAAGAGCTCACTGCCTCAAGATCCCGGCACAAGAAACAGCAGGACGTCAACTGTAACAAGTTCGGTGAGTGAGAAGATGTTTTATTTAGCCAAGTTATTTTAGTTCATTAGTTGTACTTTCTGGTAGTGAAACCTGGAGGTAGTGAAAAGTTAACTTGTGGAGTGATGCGTACGCAGACTTGTGCGAAATTTCATGGCTCTGCTTACTGTGGAATTCTGCGCTTACTTACAGCCCATACATTCATGTGCTTTACAGGGTTACGTAAGCACAGAATTCTGTGGTTAGCAGTGAGATGAAATTGGGCCCAGATACATTGTACTGTAATTATTGTCACGGTTGCAAGGACAGGGCAGCCTTTTCCATGGTAAAGGGCACGTCTGTGAGGGAATTTCAAATTTCTTTTGTAATACTTTGCAAGAGACACTTTGAAGGAAATGACTAGGGCCATAGTGGCAACTGCCTCTGTTGCCTCCATGAAGTAACAGGCGTGCATGTGATGTGTTGACTTTACCAGCTAAATAGCTTCAGGGAGCCGCCTTTAAAATGCTAACCATTTTTGGAAAACACAAGAAACCCAACGGAAACGTACAAATTATAATAATAGCAATGGGATCCAATGAGGAAGTGTGGCACTCAAAAGAGAAGAATGCGACGAGGAAAATTGGTTTGGAGCCAATGGTTTGTCACGATGTGCAAGCACTCTTGGCACACGACAAAATACAACGTAACATTTTCTTCCTCCTTAGAAAAAGGAGTGGGAAGATGCAACCCAAGCAAGTTTTAGTTTACTTGAGTAAAAGGAATTTTGATGGACTGTGAAACCTTCGGTTGATATTGGGGGTCAGGCAAGCAATGTACCTCACATTTAAATGTAGTTTTGGGTCCAATTTAATCAAGCTGTTTGGCAAAAAAACTTCCTCAACGAATTTACTCACTTAGCATTACATTTTAATGTAAGTAAGCAGAGTATTAGTCATTTAGCATTGTACATTACATGGTACTTTGGTTGGTAACCAGATTTTGCTTTTTCTGTGCTTAGCAAGTTTCAGGCTTTTAACAGCTTTTATGAAATTGGATTCTGGCTGATAAATAAATTGTCTCAGCCTTAGAAATGCATCTAATGTTAATAAGGCATGGGTGTTCCACCTGCCATTGTTGTCATGTTCCCTGTGTGGAGTAACAATAATGCATGCTGATTCTCATTTTGGGAAAAAGGATCAGACTATTGACTTATGGTGCAGCCATCTTGTTTTTCTTCCTTTCAAACCAATGTCACCAAACCCTGGCTGGAAGGTCCCTTTTTTGGCACAATGAAAATCAGTAATCCTGATTGGTAATGGTATGGTTGACAAGGGGGACAAGACGAGATGATATTGGTAGTCAACAAGAAGACGGTGTTAGATTCTTCCAGTCTCAAACATTTTATAAGGTTAAGAAATAAAACAATATGTCTGCCAGGCAAGAAAATGGCTTGTTGAAATGGGATACTCAGGTTCTCACTAGGAAACTATAACCAGACAGTTGTTTTGTCTGAGATGTTTGTCTGAAAACCTGTGGTGAACTTTGACCCTGCTTTGGTCATGAGCATGTTGGGTTTTCATTGTCAAAGGCAAAGTACAGGATTTGTGATTATCAAAAAGATTACATGTTGATTAGTTTCACTCTGAAAGCTAACTGATTTTAAAGTTCACATGAGCGTCAATTTTGTTGAGAGATACATTATTTCCCCTTCAAAGTGGAGGAGCTAGAATTTAATGGCCCCATAAATCACCTTTACGTATTTTGACGAGTATCAATTTTGTAGCTAAAGATATTTCTACTTGTAAGCAATTTGTCACTTTATTTTTAAGTTTGTCTTAAATACATCAATAGAAAATTTGATTGCAAAATAAGCCCAATGAACATGCACAAAATATATGATAAAACACAAAATATATGATAAACATCATTTCTTTTAGAGGTTTTAACATGTACGTAAACAAGGTTGGTGATTGTGATGGAATTTTCACAGGTTGGTTGTATGTTTATTGACAACCAGAGAATGGGAATTAATTTACTCATCCAAATAACAATGCTTGTACATGTGTAATTGTCTTAAAGTGAATTACTAAAAATTCTATCTATCCTTGCCTCTTGACACCACGAGGTCATGTTTGAGGTCGCTTGAGGTCAATTTGAACAAAACTTACATGTAGCTGATTTGCAATGAAGGGATTGTATACTATTGTAAAACAAACCACTCTTGGACTTTGGTAATACTTTGTAAAAAAGTTAGCTGTTGGTAATTAATAGACAAGTCTATACACTGTTTGATTTGTAAACATCGCTATTAAATTTAAAAGGTCAATTCATGAAGAAAATAATTTGACAATTTAAAGGGTTGATACATTTTTTTGGTGGAAGACTTTCCACCGGTTTTCTGGAGTCAGGGGATGCTCAGCAGGGCTCGAATTTGAGGGTAAAATTGGGAAAAAAATAAACTGTTTTCCATTACATGTACTCACTAAAACGTGTCCGAGATTGATGAAATTTTTGCAGGTTTATTGGATGGTATACATTGAAAACAGGGATGGGAACTACATTGTAACTCACTCTTCAACAACATAAATGAAAGATCTGTTGTTTCCCTCTAAACTTTTATCTTGCAGGGGGGCAGTGGTCATATGGGGAGGGGTAAGACTTTACAATTTCAAATTGGCAGTGTTAGTAGGCCTACAGTTGATACATGTAGGGCCATGTTTGATTTGGCGGCTGCAACTGTTGCTAAAGGTGTTGCTAAGGGCAGTCCATGCTTTAACACACGTTGATGTGGCGATCAAGCCACAGCCACTTCATTTGTTCAGAAACAGCCTTACAATACCATTACACATAATTGTGCAGTTGAACAGTGGAATTTACTACATAACACATGTACTTGACAAGAAATTTTGTGATCATAGAAAAATTACACCCACATCTTCAGTACAGAAACCGATAGCATCACCGTTCCAACATGTACTTGTGTTGCAGTATCTAAACATCCGCCATGGATGCATTTCCTCATTATTGCTAAACTCTTGGTAAATGTTCAACCATACAAGAAAACTGTTGTTATTGCTTAGAAAATAATTTGTTTCCGGTTCGTTTAAATTTATCAGGATATTTGTTCTCTATTGATATTATAAAACACCCTATTTGGTAGAAAGCAGTGAAACACATCCAAGTAGACTCCGCAATGACCGCTGGTCAGTGTCTAGTAATTTAAGACCTTGGCCAGTAACTCCACAACTGGACAATGTTTTTGTTTCTCCCCCAAACAAACACACTTTTGAAGGTACATGTAGTCCTACACTCTTAAGCTTTGCCATGTTTGCAATTCCTCACCTCCTTATAATAGTTCTTCATAAAAAAAAAGAAAAAATATTTTAAGTCTCGTAAGAAACAATTACTTTTGGTCTAGTAAAAGTCTGAAGCTACAAGTACAAGACTTGAGTTGAATAAAACAATTGAATGCATTTCATTCAATGTATTGTCTCAGAATATTTCACTCTGGCTTTTCCATTTCGCTCGGCCTCGCCTTGTGAGATGGAATTGTCCAGATTTCACCTTGTGATTATATCCTGTGACAATGCACTCATGTGCATCCAGTAGACTGATCCAGTTTAATCCATAATGCTACATGTAGTGGTGAGCACCACCCTGCCATTGCAAGGTTTTGTACACAAAGACATGAGAAAACCTTTGTCTTTTTAACTGTTAAATGTGCATTTACATGTCTTGCTCAACGATTTACACAATTTCCCTGATAGGACAGCAAGACATACATGTAACAATGTAGAACATTGACCATAAATATTTGCAACTGAACACCTAATCCCCAAAACGGCACTGACAATACATGAAGGTGAGTTGAAGTGTGACAGACACAAAAACTGCCTGCCAGGAATGTGCAGATATGTACGTACAACGTCACTCTGTTTTTGTAAACATGATCTTGTGCATTAGCTTCCCAAATTTTTAGCTATCCCCTATATGTACATCAGCTGACAGGCCTGGAATTTCATATTGTAGAGGGCAAGGCCATTTTCATTTTGCAAAGGGCTCTCCCATTGCAAAATCTTAAAGTGTATGGGAAACTTTTGTAGAAGCACCAAGGCCAAAACCAGGGCAACAAAGACCAGGGCAACGAAGGCCATGGCATCCGTTTACATGTAGTCCCTGCATGGCCTGTCCTCATGAGTCAATTCAGAAACTTGACTTCAGATGTAGACTTTGTGCGCTGCAATTTTGTGAACTCTGTATCAAATTGATCATTGACCCAACAACAATACACTGTCCTCTGGTAATGCAAACTGCAAAGTGCCAACCAGTATAGCGCTTTGACAGTTATTTTTAATGCTATTTGTTTATTCAATGCTTAACTAGTTCAGCTTCCACCAGGGTCACTTTAACATGTACTCAATCATAATGTAAACAGAAAGGGGCAGATCTAGAGTTCCAGCGTCAGGTGTGTAAAAGAAACGTGAAGAGCCCCCTCTGTTGTCCATTATAAGTGAGTCTGGATATATAATATTATTTGTCATCAAATTGGATTGATGAAAGAGGCATGTACATGACATGTGGGCTTATATCAAGGTGTTCATAATACTAATTAACAGTTTTTGCCAATTTGAAAAAAAAATACCTTTAGAATGTGTGGCTTTTTAAAAGTATGGTACATTGGTAAAGGTTTTCGGAAGACAGAAAAGTGTATTGTTCCATTGGGAAAGTAAATTTTCATTCAGACAATTTTATTTTTTAAGAATGACTATCATTCAACAAACTATCCGTGCAAGTTTTAGGATTATTTTCTTGTTATTTTCTAACTAAAACCTTCCTAATGTCAGACCATTAAACAGTCCACCGTGGGTTATGCCAGCTTGTAATGATGTGGTGAATGCATCTACATGAACGCAATACACAGTCAACCCTCCTACTGTCTGACCATTCAATCATCCAAGTGCTGTGGTTTTTAATGATAGATAAACTATGCCAGCCTGCAGTCTGATACATGTATGTGGTGAATGCATCTACACAGTCAACCCTCCTACTGTCTGACCATTTAGTATCATCTACTGACATTTTGAAGGATAGATAAACTATGCCAGTCTGCAATTATAATGTGGTGAATGCTTAGCACAATACATTCAACACTCTTACTGTCTGAACATTCAGTATCATGCAATGTCAGCCCAATATGATACTACATGTATGAGGTGAATGCATAGGATCTACTACATCTACTATGACAATTCTCATCAAAGCCTGTTCAGCATCTCAATGAGGGGGCCAATTGTAGCCAACCATGCCAGAAACACCGGGGCGAACCCCTTCTCTTAGCGATAAGTGTTCTGGGGTTCTTCTACGTGTATTACTAGATCTCAATACAACAACCTACGGCTTTACGTCCCATCCGAAGGACGGAGCAATAATGGTTAAGTGTCTTGCGTAAGGACACAAGTGTCATGACCGGGATTCGAACCCACACTCTGCTGATCAGAAACACCAGAGCTTGAGTCCAGTGCCCTTAACCGCTCGGCCACGACACGCCACTAAAAGTTAGTTCTGTGCACTTTGTACCACCATACACAACCCCATGTAGTTGAATGATTTCAAACGTTGGTCAACTCGCTGAAAAATGTTGCCAACAAGTGGGAGGGTTAAATTGACATAGCACTTCAGATTTCACTGAAGTGATTAATTATCACTTAACTAATTCATTTGAATTCAAATAATGCTTTTCAAAAGTAGAAACTTGAGGGAAGTCTGTCACAAATTGAATTTGGCGGAGATAATTTTCAACGCTTAGTAGCTTCATAAAATTGGCCCAAGGTCTCAATGCATGATCCTTTGTGTGCACTTGGCAAGAGCTAGTCATCCAGACAATCTTTGATTGATTTTTGATCAGTGATAAGCGATACCATTAAATGAATAGTTTGGTCTCTCTGTAAACACACTTCCACTCATCAGACAAATCAATACCTTTAAGGTAAATAAATAATCCATTTGCTTTCATCGACTCATCATCGACCATTCCCAAAAATCCCTCTAATTTTGCATTATCAGCTGTCAATTATACCGCCAAATCCCCTTTTATCCCAATCTTATTAACAAATTTCTTTGCTGCCCATTGATTTTGGTACTGTCTATTCCAATGGTCTCTGACAGCAGTTACTTAACACTTAATGACTCTCCATTCACACATGAGGTATCAAGGTCATTATAACAGTGCACCAGCCAAATGCTCAATGAATTATTTATTCAGGGCTAAGAGGTTACCAGCCTGGTAATAGTTGAAGCCATTAGATGGAGTACTGGTCCTTTCCTCCAGTGCACAGCAAACCTATACACTTTTTCCTGGTAAACGGTAAGTGCTTAACATTTTATTTGAGTTAATTGTAACAAAGTCGTGGTAACTACATTTGTAACGTTACCGTAGTGCTGTGTTATTGAAAGTGGGATTTGCTGAAATTGGCTTCTTGTCAAAAAAATACATGTAATAACTCTGAATCAGTCCAGCAGCAACTGAGCAGTTTACTTTAAAGTGAAGTTGTTTTCTGGATTTCATGTTTAAAAGGGAAAGAACGTTGTTTTCAATAAAAAATAAACACGCAACCCAACCCAAATCTGTGAAAGTTTCATCCAATTTGTCAAGTTTTAGTGAAAACAATAAGAAATGTGTTGGAATTTCACTGTTTGGACCAATTTTTGAAGTTTGGTTCTGAGGAGTGCAAAGAGCTCCCCTCAATCATTTTAAGGAGAGCCGTTTACAGCTCTCATGTTTTTTTTTATATGAAAGACTAAAGGTTAGACTGTTCAGGCCCTCCAGCCTCAGTTTGGATTATGTTATTTGGATAGGAGAACAAGATGGCTGCACCACAGGTCAATGTACTTAATATCAGTGGCCATTGACTTGTCTCTTGTCTGACCTGCCATGGAATGACCTGTAGGATGCATTCTTGAAGTCTCGGATCACTGAGGCTAAAAAGGGTCATGGATATGTTTAGTTTGGGCAATCGATGGAATGCTGTCTACATGTGTCATTTCATGCCCTCAAAAGTGAGTTCATTTGCTCATCAAATACATGCAGATGAGAGTAAGAGCTTCCAAGTACATGTAACACCTAATTTAGGTCTACAAAGGTACAGGTAATTATTTCTCTTAATGGCTTCAGACTGGCCGCCCCCCCCCCCCCCCCCCCGAACAAAGATGTTGACTTTAAGGGAGACCGCCAACATACATGTACGTAGGGCTGGATAGCTTAGTTGGTAGAGCGTCGTTACATTAAGCCGGTGGTCGCAGGTTCAAGTCCCGCTTCAGTCAATGTTCTTTGTTCACCCCCAAAAATGTAATTATTTCTCAAGGTCACACGTGGCTGTATCATTTGGAGAGTCCAAATGCACATACATAGTAAATGTGTAAATACTGCATTGTCTAAAATGTGCACTACTCTGAATATGAACTACTCACTTTGGACGTTGACTTCCAAAATAAACACTTTTTGGGTGCTTTTAGGTACTTAAAAGAGATAGCGGAGTTTGTCTGGTAATTAAAACAAATTAGTGGTAGCACTTTCAGACTAATTACAAAAAAACTGCATGAGCTTTTGTATCAAGAACCATTTCATCCAAAATTACTTAACAAAAGTTCCCACCACTGGAAAAATTTGCTAAGGTGATGGATCTGCAATTGGTCCACATTATTGTGTTTCTTGTCATTTTACAAGACAACATGAATAACGTTTTCTGCCAATGGATTTACGATTATTCGGCTCTGTAAAATCGGTGCTCTCCAATTTCCTACAGGAAGGCAAGCAAATAATTTAAGATTTTTTCTGCCTGGCTGGAAAAGCAAGCCGTCGCTTTATTTCCTTCAATAGCAGACGTTTCATTCTTCAATGTTCCTCCTATGCAGTCAGACCTTTGTAGGGCTGATACAATAATGACAATAGAAGCTCCTGAGCCCTAGTTGAACCCTCTGATGTCAAGGTGTTAGAGAGAAAATACAACCTTAATGTTTTGGGGTTTGAACAATAAGCTTATATAAGCAGCTGAGAAAGGTGGTGGATCTGTGAGGGCACCCAAGCAAATATAGTCAAATCAAAGTGCATACTAACAAAATGTGGCTCTTTCAGAAGTTGACCTCGTATTCCTGCAATGTTAGTCAGATACAATTTACAATGTACTTGCTAAGCTTTGTTTATATACATGTACATGTGTGCATGTATGTTGTGCATTGAAGTTGCTTCATGTGTACATGTCTTGACCTAGTTGCCCTGACCGCATGAGGGCGCTTTCAACGGCAAATTTCTTTGCATCACAATTACACTTTTATCCATTTACTGGTAGACTGCCCGTAGGTTGTTTTCTTGTATCAATTGCCAAATGAATAAAAAAAAATAACAACAGTGATGAAATACAGTTCATCTACTTCTTGTTTTGCATCACATCAATTTGGTTTGCACATGCCCTCACGCGATCAAAAATACTGCGAATTCACCTGATGTCATCACATGATAAATCGTGCTTGCGCCTTTTTGGGAGTCAGTCTTCCTGTGTGTTAGCAAAATTGTTTTGTGCTGAGCTACCTTTTGTGCCTAACCATAGAGCAAGTGGCCTAACCCTAACCATCCCAAACCCATCAAATTCCAACTTTATTCTTTGCTTGATTTTTGTGGGTTAAGGACTGCACTGGTAAACTGATCATGCTTTACATTGGATCAGGCATTTCTTCACCTCCATAATCAGAGTCCAACAGTTTAGGGTGTTGATTTACCATAATGGCAGGCCTCGAATTAACTCATGCAGCACCCACAGCAATTGCTGTGGTGCCTTGTGCTTTTGCTGTGGTGCCTTTTGCAAAGTTCCAATACAAGTTTACATTTTCCTCAGAGAAGTTCCTCTTACCAGAGGAAAATTGCTTTGCCCTTTCAAGAGCCAAGTTTAATAAGGCCTGTAATGGTGTTGGATTTTGTAGGAGTGAGGAAGGATCATATCCTAGTGAAGTTATGTTTCCAGCAGCTATGTTGTAAATGAAATTAGGCTAGCTGGCTTTTATGTTTGGCTGTGGTTGTTCATGATCCCTCTTACTCCCCTAACTCCACCCCACTTCTTCCCTTCACCACTAAAACAATTTGATCAAAACAGATCAATATTTGAGATCAAGATTATGAGCTTAGAGCTGATTTACTCTTGGATCATTGATCTATTTCTACCTCCATGATAAGACTGTGAAGTCAACCCAACATGAGGTCTGTAAAATCCTCTACACGATCATTGTCTTCACAATCAATCCTTGAGAAAGTTTACAACCACTTTCTACTTAGTCCCAATTACTTAGAAATCTCCAATGCCCCTTGATTCTTATTTGCGTCACGAAGATCTCAGTGAGCTTTGTTGTCCTCTACTCATCCGATATCAGTTCTTTAGAACTTTGATTCTCAGGTCTTATTAGTCTAATGTGCACAGCCAAAGCTTTGTTAATTTCCTACGGTTTCAGAACAGACAACGTCGGAATGTTGTTGGGTTGCCCAGCATCTGTTCTTCTTAAAATTTAATATCGACGTGTCTTTGTTGCTCCAACACAAAAGTGAAATTTCAGAAGGAGCATGGATATCTACAAGTAGCTAATCTATCTTCATGATCCCCATTGTGTCCCCCTTGCCTCCTAATCCATACCCCTTATGTTGTAACACAGGAATGTTCAGGTCACTGAACTGCCTAATCCCCTTCATTCGGAGGTATTAAGCGTTACTGACAAGGGGGTTTCGTTATACTTCCAGGACAAAATACACCCATAGTGTCAATGACTGTGCCTGCTTAATATTTGATGAGGCGGCCGTTGTTGTCCGCCAGGCTCGTCTGTTAGTTGTTTTTTCAGCGTGATTCACTTTCTCTGTGCTATCCTCATAATCCAATAAAACACCCTACAACATATTATATTATCGGCGGACAAACTTTGGGATAAGCTTGTTACATGTAGTGCCCTGGGTGGTAGGAGTCAGGTGTGGGGGGGGGGGGACGGGGGGGGGGGGGGGGGAAGGGATGGGGGAGGGTGGGTTGGACTGCTTACTGAAAATTGTTCTGATGGTTTATCTTTTAGAATACACAATCTTATTTATGGAGTTACAAATGTTTATGAGCATATTATACAGTTTCATTAAACTATGAAGCTGTTCTGCATGTTTATTTGTTTGTCTTGTTTACTATAGGGTAGGTTAAAGTGGGATGGAAGGGATTAAATTCAATAACTTGTCGTTTTTTTGTTTGTTTGTTTGTTTGTTTGTTTGTTTGTTTGTTTGTTTGTTTGTTTGTTGGGTTGTTTGTTTGTTTGTTTGTTTGTTTGTTTGCTTGCTTGCTTACTTGCTTGCTTGCTTGCTTGCTTGCTTGCTTGCTTGCTTGCTTGCTTGCTTGCTTGTTTGTTGGGATGTTTGTTGGGATGTTTGTTGGGATGTTGGTTTGCTTTTTTCTTTGTTTGGTTATATCAGAATATTGGGGTTATTGCGAAGGTTAGGGGATGTTTGGTAGGGGACATCTACGGTATATGTCAGATTGTTATCTTTATTGTATTGTATTATTATTTTTGTCATTGAAAATGCTTTATCGCAGAACTGTATTCCATGTGCAACCAGGAAACCTTTTCATAGTAATTTATTTTTCATTGTCAGTTCTGGGTCGGAAATATTTCCTACACGTATCCCAAGGTCAGCCATACAACTGTTATTTATACTGCCATGTTATCTAGTGTCGTACCATGTGGACTTAACAAAGCGCCCATTCAGCCAAGTATAATATTTTCCTCCCAACTTAATTGACATGAACACTTCTGAAACATTACGCAAACATTGCGTTATTTTGTTAGGGGATTTGTAGCTGATTTATAAAAAGACTGTGGAGTTGTCGGTGAATGATTTTTCATGTTTCCCAAGGTAAGATGCTTCACATAAAAACACTCTGTGTTTGTCGAATTTCAAGATTCGCCATGTTTAAAGTGACCTCAACGAATACGGAAATAACTTTGTTTTCAAGGGTGTGTACAACAGTGGTAAGTTTGAAAATATCCTTGTTCAAAGATTTGCACATAACTTACATGGTATAAAAATGGTCATGGTGGAAATTCCCTTCCCTTGAAATATTTTTGCCTGAAATGCTACAATTTATGTTTTACTAATATGAGTAAAACAATTATGTTTGATCTCGCAAATCCAGAACTCAATAATTGAAAACAGTGAAAACAAATAAGGGTTTCCTTTTGTTCACTCTGTTTCCCCTGACTCAGAAGACCGATTGAGCTCAAATTTTCACAGGCTTGTTATTTGGTTCACATCATGTGTGGAGGCTGGTCTTTGGCACTGACCAATGTTGTCTGCATGCTTTAAGACCACTGGCTGTGCAAAAGTATTGACTGAAATCGTGGTTGTTGTTCTGTGAAATACTGTATGGCAGATAAAGATACTGGAATATGAGATAATAAAAGGTGTGCTGTTCCTCTATTGTTGATTAAATAAGGAAATGTTTTTAGAGTTTTTTTATCGCTGTTGTATCAATTTCAATAACATTTCAGGGAACTTGTCAAAGACCAGTATTCACACTTTATGTGACCCAACATTATACATAAAATAACAAACCTGGGAAAGTTTAAGCTCGATTGGTCATCAGAGTCTCACGAAAAAATGTAAAAAAAAAAAAAATATTGTAAATTTGCATTTTTTCTCTGTTTTCAAACATTGAGTTTTGGTCTTGCAAGATCAAAACATTGCTTAAATACTCATTCTTCAAAATCCACATCATTTCAGGCAAAAGTATTTCAAGGGAATTTTTCCACCATGACCATTTTTATACCACTTTAAGCTATGTGCCAATCTGTAAACATTTATATTTTTCAAACTAGCCAATGTTAATACCCTTTAAACATTAATGTTTTAGCTTACAAGTTTACAAATTTTTTTATTTCAAAAGTTCAGGCTTGTCCTTTGTCACAAAAATGTGTTCAGAAAATAGTTGTTAAATTTTCTTAAAAATTTGAATATTTTCTTCTGCATCATTCAGAATGTTTTGAACTTCCAATATGATTTGTTTACTTTTTCAAATATTTTTTACCCACCAACCCTGATTTTCGATTTAAAAACATGTTATTTTTTTTGTCCTTTTTGTGATTTTTCTAGAAATTGAAAATCTAATCAAGTTTCACCTGCAAACATTGATAAATTTGAAAGTCCTCTTACGGGCAAAAATCTTGTTCAGTTGAATAAATTTGTTAAAATTTCAATATGTATTTTAATCTGGTTGACCTTTTCTCAAATTCCACTGTCCCATCCTGGGGTTCATTTAAAACAAGCTGGCCTGCAAAAAAAGCCCCAGTAATCTGATCATGATCTGATGAAGCCCCATTACACACAAACCACACTACAAATCCCTTAAATGTCATCACAGAAATAACCTGCCGAATTCCAAAGACTTAAACCATCAGTTGGTGGCGTGGGGGGCCTTCAATCAAGGCACTGAAACCCCCCTCTGACCTGGGCACACGGGCTCATGAAGCTGAGGTAACTCAGGAGTTTCTTCCACGCCTGACTTGGCATTCCAACTAAAATCAATACACACTAGGCCTGTACACCATCTGAAGCCAGGAACTGCAGACCTAGTCAGTCACTAAAAAGGGTTGGATCATTACAGACCATATACAAGCTGCGTGCCTGACGGGCACCTGGAGGTACTAGTGACTTTGTTAGACTGATTTTCAAGTCTGGTGGAGTGTATATTGGATTTTTGGTCATGTCTGCAAGGCCCGTTATTGTCTTGGATTCTCTAGACCCCAAAACAGTGAAGGTAAATACCTCTTCTTTTTTTTTTAACTTCAAAGGAATAATGTCAGCACTTGGAACCCGCTTGACTTGTGGGAAGAAACGAAATGAAAGCTGTAATTAGTAGATTGCGCAGTAGGATAGCTTGCTTACAATGATCAGTCTGACTATAAAAAGGAAAAGTGTTGATGTTGATTTTGTAGATTTATGAAAGTGATTGGTTTATGAATTGTAAAAGAAATCTGCATGACATGAGATTTGTATTTTTCTTAAATGTTTGCAACATTGCAACTTGGATAAACAAATACATATTCAACATTTGAATTACTGTACTCTCTTTTGAGTTCTGAAGGAGGAAAAAAACTATGAATAGAAGTGGAGGTAGAGATTTGGGTATTCCCCTAGAATTTCCAGTTCCAAGTTTAACTAAATTACTGCAGAAGTTTCATTGTGTTTTGTAGGATCTGTGTTTGGTGATGGGTGAATTAAAAAAAACCTGTTCCTGTAAATTAAAGTACACAGTTCATTTTAATCTTGTTTATTTCCTAGCGCTATGTTTGAAACACGCTCCCCTTCTGTGATTGACTAGCATCCGGTCCTCTTTCAAAAAAAAAGTCCGTCGTCATAACTTGACGCCCAAACTGTTGATTAAGGGAACATTGTATATCACAGAGCAAGTCACATGAATGATCCGGTGTAAAGCAAATCAGTTTACTAGTGCAGTCCACAGTCCAACCATAGAGCAGGGACCAAAAACTTAAAAAAAATGCAGTTGGATTTTAAAGGACGTTGGGCATATTAAAATGGTTTCACTGATGTGTGATAAGACTGTATACTACAAAAATCCACAGGCTTACCTCTCAGGCGAAACCCAGGATACCCGCATTTAGTTTGAATCCCTCCCGAGTAGCATGACTATGATTCTTTACGCAGGACTCGGGAAAGCACTGAATAAACAATAGCAGTGCTTATCACACATCAGTGTATGTGGTTACCAAAAAACTTATTATTATTATTGTTTATCCCCCGATGTGATTATTACAATTTACTGATGGAGCTTGCATTGTATCTTTAACTCAGGGACACTAAGTCCTGCCTCTAGGCACATTCAGCGTCACGTCTGGGTTTAAAAAAAGCCTTGTGTTTGACATTGAAATTCCAGTCATGATTGTCCTGTGTATTTAAACGCATGTAAGCAATCAACAAAAACACTATCAAAAGAATGTAATATTATACTCTACATGAAGTACATACATGTACACATAGGGTGCGTTCTTATTGTATTTTTGTGGAAGGACTGACTGCATGTTTCAATGTTAACTGGCTGGGCCCATAAATCAGGGTGAAAAGTGACCAAATTGAGGTAGCTTATTGGTTCTGTTTTCACCAAGGGACAGACATGTCAAAAATCTTCTTCTTTTTTTCTTTTCCCCTACTATTTTTGAGTTACGATCTATGCATCCTGAGCTTAAAGACGTCCGCTCGTCACCATTACCAGACGACTATTTCTGTGGCACAAAACGATCACGTACCCGCACATAGTTTATGTACAACGCGTGCACAGGTCAAAGGTGATCTTTCGTGGCACGAATGTTTTTGTCGCACGGTGACGAGTGGGCGTCTTTAATCAAAATTATGCTTAAATATGTTAATATTGAATAATCATTCATCTGAATAAGGCCTTTCCTGTATTATGCTGAAGAGGGTTGGTAGGTAGGAAACATATTTTAGGACATTTTTGGACATGTGCACACCAAAAATAAAGTTCATTGACCAAAAAGAAATTGACCAACTTGCAATGTGCAATTGTTTTGTTATTTTACTTATTTTACGGGATTGTATAGATGGAAGATTTCTTACATATTTATGCAATCAGATTTGATCAAATGTTTAAAAAAAGAAAGAAAAGAAAGCGTGATCAAGTGACATGCCCACACTTCTCTATCTAAAAACACACTGTAGATGTGCGAAAAAGTAGGTCAATGAGCTTCTGCATTTTCAGGAAGAAACAGGTATGTTTGACTAATTATTGTATTCATTAACAGTAAGGTGCAACTCGTAGAAAACTACATGAGTCAACTTGAACTGCACAACAAAGTTTGAATATTGCAGGTGTTTCAGTTTGAATTGAAGCACGTTTTAAAATGGAAATCCCTCAAAACAATATTTTCACCCATTTTAACATACCCTTCTCAGGCCTCGATCTTAAGAAAAACGGGGACAGGCCTTTGCTGGCCAAATCAGAGAAATTGTACAAGGGCATGCTGGCCAAGTTGGTAGTGACAGTGCAATTTCACTGAAGGGCATGCTGGCCAACACGACAGGGCATGAGGCCAATGGCCTCGCTCGGTGGCCTTGGTTAAGATCAAGGCTGCCTTCTCTTAATTCTTAGTGAAAATTTGTGACGGCAGTGGCCGCAACACGAGTGTATTAAAGCTTGCCTTTCTACATATTTGACGCCATTTTTAGCTGGTCAGCTTGCTTTCTTGTCAGGTCACAAGAAATAACTTAATTGTCATTAATAGTATCAAACTCTGCACTGAGTTTTTATTACTTTCTTGCCATGAGTCCTGGAATTTGTGTGTGGCCCATGAAAATAAAGGTAGCACTGCCTTTAATAAACAAAACACTAATTCGTTTGTTCAAGAAGTTACTATCTGACATTCTCATTACAAGCTTCAATGATTTTCATCAAAACAAGGTTGTGCAAATAAGACAAGGTTCTGTGGTTCTACATATTCCTGGGTGCTGTAAGTTACAAATTATGTACAGGTTTCTATGTAGGTATGGCACAGGGATGAGAAATTCCTGAATTTTATCTGAATTCAGATTTACTTCTCCTCATGTCTATCTGTTGTTACAAAATGTAGTTTTTTCTCCAGCTAAAAAGAAATCCTGCTCTATGATCTATTTCAGTGTTCTCCCTTAACAGTTGTCCGCTGGCTAAATGCTAGTTAAAACACCTGAGGACCAGTGAAAATTCTCCACTGGCTACTTCAGTGTTAAAACACGTCACTATTTAGTATGAAATATGGACCAGTGAAAACGCTGGCGGACCAGTCTAATGACAAGCTAACTAGTCCTGCTGGCTAGTTATTTAAAAAGTTAAGGGCAAACCTGTATTTTCTTGTAACTTGAGGATACTGTTTAATACCAAAAGCTCCTTGCAGTCTATAACTCCAGCGTTTATCAAAAGGTGAGAATACCATCATTTCAACATAATACATTTCATTGTGTGCCTGGAAGGACGTTAACAAAAGTTTTGCCTGTAAAAGTGCAATTAACTTGCAAAACTGTGTTTCAAGAAAACTGAGTGCGAAAGTCTGTTGGGCTTTTTGCCGAAGCGATTGTAGGAAGGTTAAAACCTTTTTTCTTCTTTTAGTCAGGAGCCACTTTATTGCTTATGTTATGACCTTTTGTTCCTGGGACAAAATACTCTGTGTGCCTCAGAGAAGGGCGTAGAGCCGTACCCACTTTTTCCAGCCACACAGCGACTTATACCTACTAACATACCTCTAGTCCTAAGATCAGACTGTTTTGTCACCCTTTACTCTTATCCCTAATACATTTCTTGATTTCTTCAATAAAAAAAAAGTTACTCAAGTTAATTTATTAAAGCTGTTAAGCAGAAAATATCAGGCCTTGAAATTACCGACGGCACCAACGGCAATTGCTGTCAGTGCCCTGTGCCATTGTAGCGATGCCCTAAAATTCACAGACAATTCACGGCATATATTGCCGTGTCCTTTTTATCCAACTGCCGTCGGTGCCCTTTTAAGTTAAATTGTCCATGCATCGGACTAGGAGTCCAAGTTCATGCAGTTTTCCAACTTTTGTGCAGAAAAAACATGTGTAAGACTGTGATTGGCATTATAAGGAAAATCCAGGTCAGTAAGAAAAGGTTCATAGTTCATAGGTGGTCGGGTGTGGTGGGCGGGCTGGTGGGCAGGCAGGGGCTGCAATGGATGGACGTCTTATTTTGTTCTATGGCGGTACAGTGGGGCTGATTTAGTACTTGCTTGCTAAGCTTCCTCACGGGTACCCGGGTAACTGACCAGTATTTATTTCGGGTACCCAGTTCTAAAATTACCCATAGAGGCACAACTTTAAAATGGAGGCAATGGTGCGGTAGAATTGTGTGGCATACACCAAAGAGCAAAAAAAAATATATTATTGGCGATGCTACTTTAATTCACCAGACAGTGACCACTTATGCCAAATCCACTTACCAAATGTTCAATTGGATATGATTACGAGAGAGAGAGAGGGAGAGATTTTGGAGTCACAGCGCCACCAAGTGATGACAGCTGATGGGCTCGTGATATTTTTGTCATTAAGTCTTCAATAACCTTTGGTTATTTTTGTAATTGCCATCCCGGTGATGCGTGACAGTTTTTTTTCTTTTCATATTTCCACTCGCCAGACTGCTCAGCATTCTAGGTAGAAAGATTTGCAGATCAATGCTGGCATCAAATTCCGGCACGATGACAATAATCCACTTGATTAATGTTGAATGAGTCCCCTTTGGTGAGGACAATGTCAGGGAAGGCCCCTTTTTGGTGCTGTGTATTAGGTCTATTCCAGGGAACGATATCGGACAGCAATTTTGCATAGAAAAAATAAATAGACTAAACATGTTTTGTGTACACACTGAATGCAAATATTGACTGAAAATGATGATTTTTGAGTTTTTAGCAAAAAAAAACCAACTTCTTTTGTGTAGCATTTTTGCTATGCTAAACAAGGGAAATCATACACTGCATTTGAAAGATGATGCAAGCAGGCACATCTTGTATCGGAATTAAAAACACATGTAAATATTCCCTCAAATAGAAACTGACCACAAAACATGTCAGAAGGAAATGTGCATGTTAAAGGAAATATGTCAGTTCATTTTACATCTAAGTACATGGTATGACAGCTTGGAGATCATCCAAAGCTTTCAACATTTATAAAATTGTAAATAGATTACTGCTTTTCAAGTACCAACCCCCCCTCCCCAGTAAAACCTACATGTATGTATCACGTGAATTTAAAGCCCTTGCTATCACCACCCATTCAAAATACAACATCTGCATGTTGTGTTTGATTCTGTTGGACTGAGGACTGCACTAGTGAGCAGATGGCGCTTTGGGATCAGGAATACCCTTCCACCACAATCAGAATCCAACAATTTTGACTCAACCACCCCGCCCCTTCAAAATCAAACTGCGTGTCTTGTTACATGTAGTTTGTATTAGGGTTTTAATATTTGATATAATGCTCTTATATTAACACCCCCTGCCCCCCTGCCCCCCATGATAGAATAACAGCATAATTTTACTTCATTTAAAAATTTTTTTTATTATCTCAAACCAACAGCAATAAACTACCAATAACAGGAAGGGATTAAAAAAGTTTAATTTTAAATAGAGCACAAAATGCATTACATACATGAATTAAATTACATACATAAATTATGAAAAATGTTACATGAAGTTGAGTTACATGAAGTTAAAAAGATTACATATTTGGACATAGCTGATTTTTGTTGTTGTTCTCCAATAAAGAAAAATGACAAAAAAGCCTAGTAATCAATGTGAATGCCTGCTAAATATTTTTTCAATTTCTTTTTTTTCTTCAAATTGTTGTGTTTCTTCTGTTGATGCTAACTGTAGAAATATGGGAATTTCTTAAGCAGCTATACATGGTCCCTTGAAATTTCATTTTTCTACGGGGAAAGTTTTGCACGGGGCACAAAGGCAATAGCCAGGGGCAAAGCGGCAATTGCCTTTATTGCCCCTGTGACATGCATAAATCAGGCCTACATGTACATGTACCATTCCTTGCCATGCCCTGCTACATAAAACCGTAAAAACTGACGTCAGACGTGACATAAAAAACAAAATCGGTAGGATTCTAACCAAGCCGTTCTAATATTTATTGCAACAATATTGCTCACATTACATGACACTGTAATTTATTAATGTCCTCCGTCACACTGGCATAGGCACCCAGAAACACCAGCGCTAGGCAGTCCATCATAATTTCTGCCGGGTATATAAATATATCGACTGACACATTACATGAGATGTACTAGGTTGGGTGTACTGGGAAGGTCACATCTCCTCATAAACTGTACATTCTGAGCATTGTATATGTAATGAAATCAGTTAGGTTCCGACATACCTGACTACTACCATTGATGTACATTGTGGTCCGTGCATATTTCATCTGGTGAGATGCTGGGTGATATATGTGCAGAGCAAATATTGCTTACAGAAATTGATATACTTTGTTATCTAATCTGTGCAGTCTGCAAATTGTCCTAATGCACATTGACGCTGACTTGTCGTCAGATGCTGTGAGTTGGTGTAGTAAGCTCATTGGTATCAATACACTGCGATGTTTTTTATCAGTCTTTTAAAGAAATGTTTACAACTTGAATACTGTTGCCTAGCATTGATGTGTAGGCCTACTTGTAGGTATATTGTCGCTGTGGTTCATTTCGCCACATGTCCAGTGGGATGTCAAGACTCAATAAAATGGTGTTAAATATAACAATCGATAAACAATAAAATCAGGTTGATTTTTCACAGACAAACTAAACAGTTTGTCTGTGAGAATAACATGTACAGTATGTACACTTTAATCCATCAAATGTTTTAATCCATCGTGAATTTTAATCCTTCATAATCCATCGTACCAGCATAATCTAGCTCGGTTAGCTCAGTCTGTAGACCATCAAACTTTTAATCTGAGGATCACAGGTTCGAATCCCTCACCGGGCAGAGTAAGTTGTGGCGTGTCGTGGCCGAGCAGTGAGGCGCACTGGACTCGGGCTGTGGTGTTTCTGATCAGCGGGGTGTGGTCTTGACACTCGTGTCCTAAAGCAAGACGCTTAGCCATTATTGATTCATCCTTCAGATGGGGTATATCCTTCGGATGGGGTATATAAAGCCAATGGTCCCGTGTTTTGTGTAAAATAACCCTGTACACTAATTGGGTTTGCCGCGATGTTTGCTGGTTGCGAAATAGCACCTTGTAAACCATTACATGGTGCTATGTAAAAAATTTGGTCTTTTAATTCAAACATAGCTCTACATACCTTGTAGGAAAAATAATGGACGCTTTGAGATGCCCTAGGGTGTGATAAAGTGTGATATAAGAAAGTTTCTGCTTATTATTATCATCAGGTTTGTGCATGTACTTTAGTTGTCAGGTAGTATGGGATTGATACCGAGTTCAACTTGTAATGTAGAACTGATGTAACAAATAGTCGGAATAATGTTTCATCTCTAAAATTCAGACAGCGATAAAGATGGATAAGTTTCACTGGTCGTATGACATTCTCTGTTTTGTCTCTGGTACATGTGTGTCAACATATCTTTCTTATCTGAGATTTCTAAATTTCGACAGCAGCATCAATATAGGGGGAACGCGCGATTTATTATATTATTTTTTTTATTTCAGATGAAGTATACAAAAAAATCATGAAATAACATGTTCCTAGATGCTCCTAAGTGCACGGTAGAGCTTTTAAACCAAATATAAACATCAAGTATAAAGATTCGGAGGACCTCGTTTCAATTTAGTGTGCTTTGGCCAAACTTGCAGATTTTGGATTCAGAATGCTGTTGAGAACCCTGAGGTTGCTCGATGGTCTCTTGCCTTGCCTTTCACCTCTGTGGACCCCGGCTCGAATCCTACCTCAGACCCGAGCCTTGCATGTAAATATGGGATTCAGTTCCTACAAGGTTGAGTGGGTTTTCCCTATTTAAGACTGGTCTTGTGTGATGTGCCTACCTATGCACAAGTGGGGGATTGTGGACTCACCAGCGTGTGACTGCTCACACCCTGTGCAGACCATGAACCGTATCATACAACACTGCCCTCTGCATAAGTTTGGAGGCAACTTTGAGGACCTTCACCATGTCTGGCTGAAGCACCTCAACCTGAACTTTTAGTCTTGCTAGCTAGCCACAAGATGTTGTAATTCTTGGTTGTCCTCCTACATCTAATATGATCATTTCTTCACCTTCTTCTCTACGCAGGTTTTTTAAGGCCAATGTCTTACAATGCAAGTTCTTGCATAACCAGAAAGATTAGAAATCAATAATTAAAACAACTATATATGGACATCAGCAGGCCAGATACTTCATGGAGGCAACAGAGGCATTGCCTCCATTGCCCTTGGTCATTGCCTTGGTGCCCCTTGCCTTGTTGCCCCTTGCCTTGGTGCCCCTTGCCTTCGTGCCCTTGAAATGTTCCAGTACAATTACAGTTTCCTCATAGAGGTGCCCTTTACCATGGAGAAAATGCCTTGGTGCCCTTGCCTTTTCAAGAACGAAGCATTCAGGCCTGTATCATTCTATGCTGCATGTAAATGGAGTAATGTTACATCCCACAGACAGGTTAAGTTCTTGATGTTGACAAGGATTGTCAACTCACAATGTGGTAATCATATAATTCAAAGTTGACCTAATTCAAAATCGGTTGAAGTTGTCATCTGTCAGTGTCATGTTGTGTACAGGTATGCCATTCCTTCAAGTGACACTTGTTTTTTATATTTTAAAGTTGTGTGTATGATCTTTTTTGTCAGTCTCTATGAAAAGGTTTTTATTGATAAATGTTTTTTTTTTTTTTTTCAAGGGAGTTTGCGCAAAGCATTAGGTTTTGAATTTAAGGAAAATCCTAACTGGACCATAGGTCTCTTAGCTCAATATTTTCCTGGACTTGAAATCATTTTTCTGGAAATCAAGACCTAAAACGTTTGACTGATTTTCATATTTGCTGAAGTTTTAGTAAAGAGGTTTGAGAACTGAAAATCTGGAGTAAAAAAAGACTGACATGTATGTATTTACAAACACACCCAGACTGCAGGATTTGTTGGGTTGTGGAGTTATCACTGGCAAAGTGAAATGACTGGAATCTGTTTTTTTTGTTTTTTTTAGCCCTGAATATTTAATTTATTCTGTACCTGTGGTCTAAAGCAACATATCGCAATGATTTACTGCTGTTAAGATCAGCCTGTTTTGATGACATCACTTCTGCAGCAGGGGTTTCAGTCGGCCGCTGATCGGCGGGTGGGTTGTGGTTGAGTGCCTGAAATTTTCATTGGGTCGCCGGCCTGAAGGTTTGTGGACTGCTGATCAGAAGGAAATTATTTGAAATTTGAGCCCTGCATCATTCCATATTACTGAGGATTGATGTGTCCATCACTACAAATCATTGTATTCATATTGATAATCGATATTATGAGATGTTTGCACATTACTCACCACACATCAGCCAATGTACAATTAAACATTGTAATTAAAAGGTGATAGGCCTATTTCTTTACAAATATTTGCATTGTAACATCATCAGGATTTCAGAACATGTCCTGAAATTGGATTATGTCGATATTTTATCAATACTGATGTTTTTCTCTGTCATCCGACACAATTCGTGGATTTCATTTGTTGTTAATACAAATGACAAAGCATTCAAATTAAGTCATTAAAAATTCTCAGTAGAATTTATGATTATCCAAGACAATTAAAAACCAATTTATTGTTATGAACCCACTCTTCAATATTTTGTAGGTTTCAATGATTTCAAAGAAGAATTGGGGAAAAAAATCAATTAATTTTCAACAAGCACAAGCATGGCACCGTTTAGAAATAAGGACTTTGTACATAACGTACACAAAAGAACACAAACATATGTGGGCCTGAGAAGCCAACAGATAAAGCCAGAATAAATAAAATATCTAGCACTGGGAATGCGGAACACATTGTGTACAACGAGCGAGTGAAAACTCGAGAGAGAAAGAGACCGTATGGCAGTGGATGGGCAACTGATTATAAATTCTAGTGCGTGCACTTTGATATTTAGCTCAGACCCCCCAAACTCAAGCTCTGAGGCAGCCGGGATGTTTCTGAGCCAGTGAATAATAATTAGCCGTAGTCCGTCAAGCGTTCGTCTTTAGTAGATGTAAACCTCCCGTACCAGCAGATGTAGGCATCCCATTCAGTGTCGTAAATGTTTATTGGAATATTGGTTAAAAGGGGAAGGACAGTTTTGTTTTACTCTCTGTGTGTATTTAAGGGTCGCCGTGATAACAGCTCATGGGAGATTCTTTGATTTAGGAGAGAAAGACAAAAATGGCCTGGCGAAACTTCAAGATTGCTCCGAGTGGCTGTGTTGATGTGTCGAGTCTTGCTCCTTCACCTTACGCTCATCACTCTTGTGACTTGTGGCTGACTGTGATTGGTGTTATGGCCCTCGGCAAGGCAGAGCGATAACCTGTTGCTCAAGGCGGCTGTAAAACATCAGGTGAAAGGGTCACATCCAGAGAGGAGGAACCCTCTGGATTCTCATCCAGAAGCTTGCATCGGACACCGAGCTGGAATGATCAATCTGGGAGAGCTATGTGGTGCACGTTTTTTTTTAACCTGCTGGTCGGTTGTGCGGCCTACATTTTGGATGAGAAGTACATGTAGTCTGTGACACACTGTTCATGATCCGTACTCCATTAATGTGATCTGTGAATGTCCCCAATCCCTCCTCATGGGTGGGGAACATCTTGGTGAGAGCTTTGCATCAACCTGAGACCCCGTCACTGAGGAAATCTCTCCAAAAACAGCAGCTTGTAAGAAAAATATCTTCTGTTCAGTGCTGGACTGCAACCCTGAATAAATACAAGCAACCACCATCCCACTACAGTCAACAACGTGTGACGTGATTGACATCACTAATACTATGACATTATAAAGCCGTACTGCGGGACCATCTGTACACATTGTAGCACAGCAATCGGCAGCCGGTAAATTTGTGTTCCCTTTTGGATTGGCTAACACCCCTGACGATTGTATGCAGGGATATCCACACTTTAAAAAAAAGCTAAGCACAACTCAATGTCTGTGACCTTGTTTTGGGGATATTAGACAAGGCCAACTTGGATCAGCCTACTGCTGGAATAGCAGTAATTTCTGAACGGATTTGTCAAAGAGAAACACTGTAAATATAACCAGGGGAGAGCAGTTGGTAAACAGGAGTCATCGGGGAAAAACATCTGCGTCGTTGTGGAAAACTAGCTGCAGAGACTAATTTTCCAGGTCAGGTTTGCCTCGGAGTAAAGCTGGTTAATTTAATGTGGGTAACCTATCAAGCGTGTCATTGTCATTGAACTTGTTGTGGGGATCGAAGGCAGCGGGTTAACTCGTCTCTTAGCAGGGGAGGTTCATCACAAATCCAGGGCTCCATCCCATTGGCAGACGGCATGCATCTAAAAGGACTGGAATAAAATTGTGACAATTTCCGAAATAGAGCTGTTGAGGAAACGACGGATTTTAAACGTTAGTATTCGTTACGGATGTAATGAGTTAGAGTGGGGGCATGAGTGGAAGGAAGTCTGTTTGTATACGAAGGAATTAAACATCGGACTGAGATGAACATATGCTGTGATCCAATGAGTGGGTTTTAACCCTCCGATGCCGTCAGTTTTTTTATTATTCATGTAACACGTAAACATGTTGCTGGTATGATAACTGGTCTAGCCTGTGGACTTGAGAGGAAGGCTGCGCTATTTCAACATACCCTCACATGACACTGGAGTACTATTGTGTTGCATGATAATCAGCGACGTCGTCTTTTTCTGTGCCCCACAAAAAAAGGGATGTTTATTTCTGCAAGGATTTCTAGAGTGGAGAATACTGCGCTTGGTTTGCTAAGACTTGAATCTGAGTTAATTTGTCAGAGTTGCCACTGTGAGATGAAAATCAAAACGTGCTTCATTTGAGAGGATTTTCTCCAAGACTTCTTATGTACACGGACGATTGTCAGGATTCATTTTTTGAATCTATCTCATGTGATTCGATCCCTTTAACCAACTTGGTTTATTTTTTTTTTCAGTGCTGTTTACTCGGTTCTTTCTAATTTGTGTGAGGAAAAATATCTCTGAGAGTTTTTGCTGGGAATCAACCATCAACCTTCGGAGCTCATTTTTGAAACCACTATTTAGGATTTCCGGCGGAAAATAGGTAGAAGATTTTCATTTCAGAATTGTTGTGTGTTTCATCGGAGTTGTCTGAAGCTGCTTGGGTTATTTCAGAGTGGATTGGACTTATACCCTCGCCACTTGAGATCTACAATGAACCTCACAACAAAAGCGCCCAACGAGCTGCAATAAACATTCCACAAAACAGTGTCTGACACCAAACTTCAATGTCTTGTTGGTTTGCGCTGGTGTGAATCACTGGGGCCATTTGTTGTCGATACTGAGAACTTGGTGTTGAGTCAGATTGGTGTTGTGTTTCTAAATATATCGTGTGTGTTTTTTGGGTCGTCGTCGTCAAGATTTGTCAGGCATTTCCGGTGAGTGTGAAATTGGGGGTATAGCGAGTAAGGAAAAGACCCCAGCTTAAGTTTTAAAATATACAAAATTTACATTTAAGAAACTAAAAAGCAAAGAAAAAAAGTAATCCCTAAATAGACAGACTTCTTTGTTTTTTAGTACTAACAGCTTTAGTAAAGATGGAGCTTTAAGGGTAGTAGAATAATAAGTTTACTGACCTTCAAAAAGCGAGGTTTATAATCAGCACAACGAAATAATTTAACACCGGGTGATAATAATGAAACTGACAAACCCTCCCCAGAGGAGGAGCTGGCATGAATAAAAAGTATTAGTGGAAGAACAGATGTTCGTCTACCCAAGAGAGCAAATGATAAAGGAATTATTTTAAAGGAAACAACATTTTAACAAAGGTTTTTCTCGGAAGAACAAGTACACGCACACCAAAAGTGACCGTGAACTTGTAGTTGGTGTTCTCTTCACTGTGACAACGATTAATGACTGCAAACATTTAGAAACTGGAGCACATTTTGAAATGTCACTTTTTCTATGAAAAGAGGAAGTTGTAAAAACTACATATAAATAACAAAATTATCAAAAGAAAATCTTGAGATAACTTCTTTTTTGGAAGTTTGGATACTCCTATTCATTTTTCTAGCATTTGCATTTCAAAAAAAGGTTTGTATTGTCGTGAATCTACTCTGGTCCTTCCAGTTGTAGAGGTCTACTATGAGACCTTTAAGAAATTTTCCAGCCAAATTAACTTTTCTGAGGTCTTTGAAAGAGATAATCTGCCGTTTGGAGAAAAGCTCATACAAAGGAATTTAGCTTGAAATCAGTTCAAAGTCCAAATTACCTTTGGGAACTTTTATCTGTCATCAGAAAAAATTGACAAATAAATCATCCAGACACACATTTTAATACGATTACACTTCAGCGTCTGCCACAAAGACCTTGTTTAAATACTACCAAAAAAAACAACACTGCACACATGAGCGATGTTATGCATTTACCAGTGATAATGCAAGCTTTCTCTTTGATCCGTTTGGTTGATGACAATAGAAAAATCGGAAGGTTTTATAAAACAACCAAAAAAACTAACATATATTGAACAGAAACTTTGACAGTCAGGTGGAAAATAGTTTACCGAAATTGTAATTTATTCTTTTCTGGAAACAGTAAAAAAAAATCGACAAGTTTTAAAGTGAAAGTTATTGTAGCAATTGATAAAGAGTGTGTGACTGGAAGGAAGGAAATTAGCCTCACCACAAAGTTGCATTTTTATCAGTTTCTTTTTAAATGTTTTTGTTGATTAAAACAAAAAAGTTGAAAAACAATTAATTGAATTGTCACAAATTAGAAAGGTTGACAGAAGGAAGGAAGAGTTGCAAGTCATCCAGGA
The DNA here is from genome assembly GCA_911728455.2 of Marthasterias glacialis. Classification (NCBI taxonomy): domain Eukaryota; kingdom Metazoa; phylum Echinodermata; class Asteroidea; order Forcipulatida; family Asteriidae; genus Marthasterias; species Marthasterias glacialis. The sequence continues at coordinate 26,463,679 of OU452225.1, forward strand.
AGTACTTGGTGTGCCTTCAATTGATTCAAAAGGAAAGGATTGCGCCTTGTTTTGACAGGATGAAATGACCAGCAGAAATGGTTGACATTTAATTTGGGAATCTACGTTAACCGTGATTTGAGGTTCACCCATAGACATCCTTTCGTAGCTCAACATCAGGAAAGAACCGCGCTTGTTTTCTTCCCAGGTATTTCTGTAGTTTCTGCTGCAGAAATAATTGTTGACATCATTTCGCTGGGTAGTTTTGAAATCAAGTGCCCACTTTTTCCAAAGGGGAGATTTTGCAACCCATCTAGATAAGAAGCCCGTTTGCGCGAGTGTAACCTGGGAAATGGATGCACCTTTTTCTTGCCCGAAGCTCGGGTACAGTGCTTATTGTTTACAGCATTGTGATGGGCTTTTGAGATGAAGTGCCTGGATTTCCGTATGGATTGATGTTCAATTCATCAAGGAGAAGCAACATTCTGCATCTTGCAGCTTGGGAAAACGATTGCACTTTTTTCGTCTTTTGTTTTTCGGCTGGCTATGCAGGAGCTGCAATAAATGTTTACATCATTTTGACAGGCACTGTGGAAACTGAGGACCGAATAAAAAGGGAAGATAATTTGAGGTGAAGCAAACCTGAATGGCGGGGTCGCTTGATTAATATGACTGGAATAGACTATGACTTCGCTTATCAAGATATGATTTTAATGCCTTATCGTCTGTTCGCTTTTTGTGTATAGAAATTAGTCAAATTTAGCTGAGGGTATTTTCATTGAGTCGATTGAACTGTGTTTGTCGGAAGGGTAAAAGTTGCTATAAAAAGACTGATGAAATCATCATAACCGTAGCTTTATTAAAAACGGTGGTTGAATCAGGGGCATTGTATTCACCATTTCCTGTGTTTCACACATTCCAACGCGTATTTCACGCCAGCACAAGTGAGAGTGTACTTATAGAGATTGTGAGTGTTGTTTACCAGCCCGGACTGTATGTTGTAAACTGATGCCTCTGAGCGTACGTCTTTTTGGCCTGTGATATGCCTGCCTTGTGAAGGCAGAACATTCTCAGAGGGTACCGATGGAAAATAACAAGTCCAACATGAAACTGCACATGAAAGCTTTGATCACGTCACCAAGGTTCATCCGAAAGCGATTTGCAAGCCTACCGTACATCACTGTACAGCCGGTGAGTATGTTGATCTTACCTAGTGCATAGACTTACGTAGTCAGCACACAAATTTGTGCTTTTCTGTCATTGGTCACACAGCTGTGCAGGATCAGGATTGGGAAGTGGGGTTGGGGGTGATAATATTGCACATAGTCTGTAAACCTCCTGAAATTTAAAATCTCAGAGGTGCTTGGGTGTAGAATAAGTAAGGGGGAACCCAACCCTCCTTGCCATTTTTTTTCAGGAATTTTCACATTTGTCGAATCTCTCCCCAGTAAACTTCATACAAAGGTGACCATAACACAATGCGTTCATGTCTGTTAGACGCTTTGTCTCCTCGTTGAGTCCCTTCTACAGGTACTTTCATGGTATCTGAAACATTCTTGCAATCTATTCCAGTTCAGAGGAATGTGAACAGATACCTTCTCTGTCTCTTTAAGTTGTCTTGATTTTTCAAAATACCAAGTGTTATTCCTCAAAGTATGCGTATCGCGTATAAGTTAAATCTCCTCAATTTTAAAAGCTGACTATCTGAACTTCTGCATAACTCCTGTTCATCCGCTCTGTTCTGCTGGCCAATCCTTACTGATGCAATTTTACTGTTTCTACAAATTTTTATGGTCAAAGAACCTTCACCTTCATTGCACCTTCATTTTGTAATGACTTACCTCTTCATATTTGTCAAGCTGACTCTGTTCTGATTTTCAAAGGACTTTTAAAGACCACTTCATTTGAACCTACATTTTTTTTTAACTTTGCTGTACTATATTTCTTTCTTTTTTTGCTCTGTGTCTAATTTTTATAGAGGCTCCTGCATTATGCGCTATATAAATGTCTCATATTATTATGATTGTATAATGTAAGTCTCTGTTAGGTAACATTGCTTTCAATGATCAAAGAAAAAAAGATGGCCTCCTCACATGGATACCCCCCTTTAAACTGATCCAATTGTGAAATTACTTACAGGAACTGTGTTTCTAGGTTAAGGCACGCCTTCGCCACTAATGGTCGTATCACTTTGAATATTACCAGTTTGGATTACATTTGCGTTTAGCATAATGGAGTCACACCGGCTTTACCCCCCACACGTCCTTGACGATGCCTAAAACATCCGACTCATTTACATCTATAATGGCATGTTGAGTATTTCGCGGAATAATTCTGTTTGATATTATGATATATGTTTTAAAACCTGAAACAGATTTTAAGTTTTTCTGTGAGAATGAGTTGTCCCCCAGCCATAATTTTGCATTTTTACGGAATCTAGAATTTTTCAATTTAATTTCAATTCAATATTACATTGTCTTCCATACTGAACAGTTCATAAAAAAATGCAAACAAAATTATTGTAGAGGCACCATCCTAATGAGCCAAGGCTTGTAGTGGAGTGGCTTTAGAAGAGAAAACAAAAGACATGAAACAATTAATAAGTTAATTAATAGACCGATTGCGCAACCCGTGTCATGTGACCTATTATGGGTGTTAAATGTAAACAAACAAGACGTCCGCCATAGGAAAGTACGGTACATGATGATTGTTGCATTTGTTTATTCGATCGAGGCTTTTCTTTCTTGAAATCTGTGAAAAATATTCCAGAGTTTGTACCAGAGACCTTCGAGTGGCTGAATAAAGCCAGTAAGGACAGTTCCAGCTGGTCTTGGAAATTAGACAAGTAACGTATAAAATGTGCACGATGTGTACTACAAGTGCACTACGGAACGTTATGGCCAGACGACCGCGATCACACACTTTTCAACACAAGAATTTCATAGTTTTTTGCTTTCCAATACTGTGTGATTCCTTTGCCGATTTGAAATTTCAAAAGGCTAGGTATAAATGCTCACTTTTTCAATGTTCTTTACCCTTTTTTACAGTGATTTAGGCCTACATTACAGACAAAATAACAGGCGGGTGGCTACAAAGTTGTCCGATGCCAGTAGTGCATAACTTTAATTAAACCTCTTTTGTAGTAGAATACTCTGGTAGTTTATGAAACAGTAATGTGCTTAATATCAATTTCACAACATACAACTTTAATAGAATGGCTTAGTAACTGTGTTATTATTACAAAAGCCGACTTTTGGTGTTACTCTGTTGGTCACATCATGTATTTGCACATAGTTTGCCATCAGCTCAGATGACGCAGTACCCACAATACATTGTAGGTCACGTGATGACATGTAAACATTGGTCGAGCAATCGGTCTATTAAGACAAAGACAAAGTGTGGCGACAAATATATCATGAAACAAATACATCAAATCCTCAAAAAGAGAACACAATTTTCTTCTAGGACAGGTGTTTTATTTTGTCTCATTTGCATATATTGATGCATAATGTATTGCAGCATGCAAAACATTTCATAGTTGACTATTGCCAGTGTCAGAATTTTTAGTTTTACTTGAGTCGCATGTCCTTGGTAACACTTCATAATCTTTTGCATTTACATTTATGATGATGTCATATTGATTAACAATCTGTTTCATCTTGGTCATCAGGAGAAAATTTATTTTATTTTAGGAGAGTTTTTTTCCCCCTTATACGCCTTTGTAACATCATACCAATATATACATGGCTGTAATGCTGCATAAAATATTGCAATTTGACTATTATTAGTATTTTAAATTGATTTACAAATATTACCATCCCCAGAAACACATTCTAAACTCTACCTCTTAGGACAAGGTTTTTTCCCCTATGCTTCTTGGCAATGCGTTGCCATTTAATGCCTCATCCTTTCAGGAAAATAATTATTGAAATCTCTCAAAATATTTCCTTATTGAAACCGATTGAAATGAGATTATTTTTTATTATTTTTGTAGTGCAAATTTTTATAAGTTATTTCACTTTCCCCGTGAAACATTGCCTTTTATTTCTTTTGACATATTTGGGCCCAATTTCACAAAGAGATAAGTTTTCACTATCGCCAAATTAATTTGTATTGTGATGTCATGATGCTAACCCCGATTTGTGTTCAGCTCTTCATACTTTCCGAAGTACTGTGAAAAAAAAAACAGGCATATTACTGGGATTCAAGCCCATGACCTTTGCCCTTCTAGAGCAGATGTCTTACCACTAGATCACTGTGACAGATGGAACATGGCCTCATTTACCGTGATTCCTTAATAGACTGGTTCATTAAGCCCCGCCCACTTACACCATTCTCAAAAGTCTGACACGATAAAATCCTATTGGAAAATGTAAACATGCATGCGCGTACTTATAGCACGCGCGTTCATGTCGTGCAGTGTGGCATTGAAGATACACAGATTGTGCTGCCCACGTTTACAGTGGTGATGTAGCCATTGCTGTAATTGGTCAATGTCTTTAGGGGTGGGGCTTAATGGATCAGTCTAGTAGGCCTACGTATCTCAACTCGATTCTTCTCGGAACCAAAACTTCTCCTCAAAAGAGATTTGATTCACATGATTGTTACCCCTAAACCAACTCAGTTGTTATTTCCTACACCATGCAAAGCCTCAAATCTAGTTGATTCATCTGATCAATCTAAGCTCTTGATGAACTCATGCACGGGCCTGTTATTAGGCCTTTTCACACTATCAAGCTCAGATCCATGCTGAAAGCTACACGGTTCCAATCTGTGTTGACTTCACAAAATTTCAACAGGCTTCAAATCCGCTCTGCTTTCACACTGAGATCAGCTTTTTTGCTACACGTGTAATTCTCTACACGGGTCAAAAAACCTTCTCAAGCCATCTCCTGACCAGGGTTGGTTTCAACAGGGATCCAGCGCTCTACACAGGTCAATGTCGGCTTGAATTGTAGCAATGTGAAAAGGTCAGTCAAACTTGCACAGGTCTGTCCATGGTCCAACATGGACGTTGGGGGTGTAAACAGGCCTATGGATGCAATTTCAAAGAAATTTTGGCAATGTGGAACCCTTCCCCCCATGCACCCACCCACACACTGTTTATAAGAGGATGTTTAGAACCAGTCTTTATTTGTTCAGTTTAGTACAGTGTTATGATTGTTAATTACCAATGTTTATCAGAAGACTTATCTGAGAGTGTTATTAAGGTTAGGGTTTGGTGGGCAGAGGATTTACACATGACTTAATACACCTTTACAGTATGTGAGTAATTAAAAAAATAAATAAATAAAAAAGAAGATTTAAAAGATAGCATGATTATAAACTTAAAAGCACTGTTTTGTTTGGTCATTTATTGGAAGTATTTGAACAATAAAGCTAAGCAGAAGTTCGGTAGTTTACAGAATGTGGGTTTGAGTCCCGACCTGGCCAGTCCGGACTTGTGTCCTTGAGCAAAGGGCCTATGGCTTTGTCCTTTGGATGGGACGTTAAGCCATACATGTAGGTCCTGTTTACTGGGATGGGTAGTGCATTTCAAAGAGCCCAGAACACTTATCATCGAGGAGGGTCTGGTTCAATTACAAGTAACAAGGCAAGCATCCTTATACATGTACAGGATTCCTCAAGCTTCTGTGCTACAGTTAAGATAAGTTCGCTTTTAAGACATCCTTGGTTTTCATTACCAGAAATTAAAAATAATAATAATAATAATAATATTAATAAAAAAATAAGTTTATGGAAGAGCCACAGAGCCTGGACTTCCTGCTGGCAGGGTTTGTACAAAGCTCAATGGAGGAAAACAAAATCTTACATTTTATGGGAATTGAACTGCAATTTTTATCAGCCGTTGATGGGGAGAGGCATTTCTCAGAAATTGTTCAGCTGTTATTTTATAAAAAAATGAATAAATTATATGGTTATTTTGGTACAAATTGTAAAACTTCTCATGTGTGTATAATCAGGAATATAGATTCTTGCCTGCCAGGATTTGCCCTGGAATGCGCAAGGTCACTCTTTTTGTAAACAATGTGACATACATGTACACCAAGAATGCATTTTAATAAAAACAATATATGAACGCTACAGCAGCTTCTGAACATTGCCAAAAAAGTCACCTTGATAAAAACTGCGACTGAGAGAAAAGCTTTGTGTATATGTTAACAGAATTAAAAACACCTGAACAAAGCTTTGTTTGTTAGTAAAGAAGCACAAAGGAAGACAATCTAGGTCAAAACCACTTGACAGAGTTACCTTTGCCCCAGTGATACCCACCGATGATCAATCAAACATCAATCCAAAGGGATTCCTTTTTCTGAGTAATCGTTCCTCACATTTTGAAAGAGATTTCTCAAACCAAAACACACAAAATACATTGGAGGAAGTGGTAGTTAACGACGGATTAGTTAGCAGTATCAATTACAGGATTTTACAATGGGGAACAGCAGTGGAAAAGTTGACACTAGGGAGGTTCTATTGCTCAATGGCCCATAATGAGTAATCACTGTTGCATGTAAACCCTGTAATCACTTGGAGTTTTTCCTGAACCCTGCTTTAACCTGTGACATCATGACTGTTGTTCTTTGATCCCGGCCGGCAATAAATAACCACATCAAATACAAGCCCCCGTTGTTGTCAGTCCATTACCCACTCTGATACAGTGTATATCTGTTTGGATCAGCCAGCGTAATCAGAATAAAGTTACACAAAGGTACAATGCAAACGTCATAAAAGTTTTAGCTTTTGCGGTCACATGGTAGTGAAGTGGGTATTTCCGCTGGTGATTCGGTGACGTCCTTGAGAAGGATCCACATGTGTCATTTGTCAGAGCGGTCATGATCATTTTGGAAGTCAACAGCAATTGCACTACACTTATTATTTTTTTATTGTGAACAGCTCTCTTGAGATTCGCTTACTACAGTAGTTTGCATTCATCGCTAGTTTAAAAGTTGGAACTCCTGTGGATGCTTGTCAGTGTGATGAATTCTTGATAGTGGAAACACCTGTTTTTCACCCTTGTAACTTGTACATGTAGGACTTGAAGGTTTTGTTTTTTTAAGTTTCAATTAATCTGGTGTGGATCCAGAGGAGGTGTTATTTTTGCTTGTAAACTCTGATAACTTCATGAAGCTGAAATCAACAAAACTACGGCTGAGGAATTCAAGGCTAACTTTCCTGATGAAAAGGGTGAGAAGTTGTGGCTAGACTGAAACCAAAGTCGCTGTATAGAGATACTTGCAGTGTAGGCAGTTAGAGAACTTGTCTGTTTTTGTAGTTTTGTGGTGTATATTTGAGAACTTGTCTCTTTTTGTAGTTTGCTCTGTAGGTAATTTTACCTTTTCTTAAGGTAACTGTTATGTAAACTTGGAGCAATAAGTTGAGTTTTTCTTCACTGTGTTTGCTGATGTAGCTAGACAAATGTGGTTAATGTTCAGAGATTTTGGGGTACCTACATCATGCTGTGAAGAACTGGTATATGAATTTTGAACACAACTTCTTGTGTTCCTTACTGTACATGTTTAAAAGAATTCTAAACCACTACCTTTCCCCCAAAAAGAGTCCATCCGACATGTATCATCCTAAGTTCAATTTTAAAAGTTAAACAAATCGTTATCGTCATTTTCAGGATGCCGATGGTACAGATCGTCTGAGCCCAGCCATGCTGCCTTCGGAGCATACGACCCACCTATCCCATCATGCATCACTCACCGGAAAGGACACCCTTCCCCTTCCGGATTCGGACGTTGTGACTCGCTCTCGGAGCCTCAAGACGAAACGGCTCTCCGAGTCGAGTGACGGAGGGACTCGACCGGCAAGTATAGCAGTGTTCGGGTCACCACACTCTATAAGGAGATCGTCAAAGACCGGCTCGTCCACCAGTCTGAACTCTGACTGCGTCGATGCACCCATTGTTAATCATGAGGAAATACTTCAGTTGACGAGGGATGTAAGAACTTTCTCAGAGTCCCTCAGCCGACTAAAACTTATCTTCAACCAAGACGGAGGTGAGTTTTGTTTTAATGTTTGGAGTAAAAAATAAGATGAATACTTTTAAGACTAATCTGTCTGGGTAAATATCCAACTCCAAGTGTTGGATAATGTTGGAAAACTCTCTTTGTTTTCAATTCAGAAAGGCCACAACAATTTTTTTCTTTAAAATATCAACTTATTTTGTGATAACGGGTCAAATAGGTCAAACAATTAATGTGGTCATTGACCTTGATTCATTGTCCTCGATGAGTTTGTTGACTACCGTGAGAAAAAGTCCTCACGTACAAAATTTTTCAGGCAGTGACTTCATCCCACATCCACATTCACATCCCGTTGCTTTCCAGTAAAGTCAATATGCAATGACAACACCAACTACATGTTTATAACTCATAGCCCACCTTCCTAGAGTTCATTGTTCAAAACATGTACATTGAGACGAAAAGAAGTGCACATGAGGAATGGTTGCAATGAATGTGAGGATTTGACTTGAGCAATGTTGTTACGATAAGCGCAGTACATTCATGTTGCCTGGTTCATGTCTTGTCGTAGCGATGCCAGATGGATGAGGCACTGGGTCTGGAATGTCAATCCCTGCTCAGATGATAACTGGAGGAACTCTGAAAATGTCATCTGATAAAATAAAAAAGATTGCTACATGTAATCGCCCTTGCAGCAGTTTTTCAATTGATGTACATGTAGGACGGTTAAAGAACTCTGTCTGTTGAAATGAAAACCAGGAATTCTTTAACCCTTTCCTAACCATAGGCGACTTTTGTCGACTGCACTCATATCCCATCTTCTTTACCATGGGCAACTTTTGTCGACTGCGCTCATATCCCATCTTCTTTACCATGGGCGACTTTTGTCGACTGCACTCATATCCCATCTTCTTTACCATGGGCGACTTTTGTTGGCTGCACTCATATCCCATCTTCTTTACCATGGGTGACTTTTGTTGACTGTGCTCATATCCCATCTTCTTTACCATGGGCGACTTTTGTCAACTGCACTCATATCCCATCTTCTTTACCATGGGCAACTTTTGTCGACTGCACTCATATCCCATCTTCTTTACCATGGGCGACTTTTGTCGACTGCACTCACATCCCATCTTCTTTACCATGGTCAACTTTTGTCGACTGCACTCATATCCCATCTTCTTTACCATGGGCAACTTTTGTCGACTGCACTCATATCCCATCTTCTTTACCATTGGCAACTTTAGTTGACTGCACTCATTTCCCATCTTCTTTACCATGGGCGACTTTTGCCGACTGCACTCATATCCCATCTTCTTTACTATGGGCAACCTTTGTCGACTGCACTCATATCCCATCTTCTTTACCATGGGCGACTTTTGCCGACTGCACTCATATCCCATCTTCTTTACCATGGGCGACTTTTGCCGACTGCACTCATATCCCATCTTCTTTACCATGGGCAACCTTTGTCGACTGCACTCATATCCCATCTTCTTTACCATGGGCGACTTTTGTTGACTGCACTCATTTCCCATCTTCTTTACCATTGGCAACTTTAATTGACTGCACTCATTTCCCATCTTCTTTACCATTGGCAACTTTAGTTGACTGCACTCATTTCCCATCTTCTTTACCATTGGCAACTTTAATTGACTGCACTCATTTCCCATCTTCTTTACCATTGGCAACTTTAGTTGACTGCACTCATTTCCCAGCTTCTTTACCATTAGCGACTTTTGTCGACTGCACTCATATCCCATCTTCTTTACCATGGCGACTTTTGTCGACCAAGCTTACACACAATAAAGAACTCCAGCCTGAGCACAAAGGCCATTTTTTCTAAAGCTGTAGTTCTTTCCATGTTCTCCCTCCATACCAAAGCTCACTATGAATTGTAAAAGAAAAATTTGATCTTTCCAATGGTGGTAAAATAAAATAAGGTTGATATCATGCAATCCCTTCAAATTGGAGTAGAAAGATCCAAAATGCCAAACAACCTACAGAGCGTCATATGGTTGTGGACAAAAAAAAGTATTTTGAGTTTACAGATAAAACTGAGGAAACAAAGACCATGAACTTGGACATTTGTTGGCCGATCTCAATGATTTTTTATTATTTAAAAGGGAATTCAATAAGTAAGACATTTTTTATTACTAAATTTGCTTTAAAACAGTATCTTCAAGGCTATAGTAGAGTTTGTAATATTTGCCTTTGAACACAAGCTTTTTGTTGTATAAGAATGTGTGCTTTGTGTCAAAACGATTTGGTAACGAAAGGGTTAGGCCTAAAGGGTGAGTTAAGGGATTTTTTTTAAGATGCACATTTTTAGAAGTTGTCCATGTACATGTTTTAACAAAGTTGAAAATGGGTTGAGTGATTTCAATGAAGGTTGGGTGTATTTGGAGCAAGCTGCTAAACCAAAACATGAGCAGAGTGACGGACAAATCAGATAAAACATAATTTAGTGAACTATTATAATCACTAAATTATTTAAACTTTGCGATGTCTGTAAAACTTGAACATGCGTATGTTTAGATGTGTTGGTCACATGTCATCATATTGTAGGCTGGCTTACAATACATAATGACATGTGACCAACATTCAATATCATCCATTGTGGTATTGAGTGATACAAGTAGATAAAGTACTTTATCTACTTGTATCACTCAGAACCACAGTGGATGATATTGAATGTCGGATGATGGGAGTGTTAACTGTGCACCATGTTGATATATTGACGACATGATGTTATATTGCATGCTGATAAAGTTGCTTCATATCAATCAAAACCCTGTGGATAATATAGAGTTGTCAGACAGGGACTTTCCTGTGTAGATTTATACACTGCATGATATCATATTGCAGATTGGCATAGTTTATCTACACATACCATTCACAACCACAGTTGATATTGAATAGTCAAACAGTAGGAGGGTTGACTGTGTACTGTGTTGGTGCATTCACAACATGACGTCACATTGCAGGCTGGCATAGTTTTATCTATCATTCAAAGCCACAGTGGATAATATTGAATAGTCAGACAGTAAGTGGGTTGACTGTGTGCTGTGTAGATGCATTCTTCACATTATATGAAATTGCAGGCTGACAGTTTATCATTCAAACCTACAGTGGCTAATATTTAATGGTCAGACAGTAAGAGGGTTGACTGTGTGCTGTGTAGATGCATTCTTCACATTATATCACATTGCAGGCTGACAGCTTGTCTTCATTCAAACCTACAGTGGCTAATATTTAATGGTCAGACAGTAAGAGGGTTGACTGTGTGCTGTGTAGATGCATTCTTCACATTATATCACATTGCAGGCTGACAGTTTGTCTTCATTCAACAGTACATTGTAGATGGTATTGAATGGCCAGACAGTGCGTTTAAATAAATAATTGCATGTAATTGGCCATTGCTTAAAGCATAGAAGAGACCAAAGTATATGATCGAAGACAGTTAGCACATCCAAATTGGATCATTTCTTTTTCTTAATTGCACATCAAAATAAGAAAAGGAGATGGACTGGCAGCCAATACAGACCATTAACAAACAAACAAAAGTGATTTTAAAACCCCCCCCAAAAACCTGGGGATTAACAGAAATACAGGTCGGCGACCGTTGGTAGAGAAAGCCATCGCTCGTCATATCAGGGTAATTCTGTCATTCTGCCAAGTGGCACGTTCCGAAAACAAAAAAGCCAATGTATCTCATTAGATTTCCTTTCGCCCCGATGACCACCATCAATTCACACTACAGACAACGGGGTGTGCTATTCTCAGCATGTTATTGATCCAACCTTTACGATGGTCCAGTGGTAATCAATACTTACATTGATTAGACTGTATTGATCGATTTGTTGCGGTGAGGGGGGGGGGGGGGGAGATTGGAAGGAAGGTTGTTGCAGCTGGGATGAACTTCACAGTACTGAGTAAGGCAGAGGCAATATAATTTGGCTTTAGTAACCAGTTAATTTACCGTCAACCGATAAGGACTATAACACTAACAGTCCCCAATCCTCTCCATGAAATTGTTGGACTTGGTATTTCCTTCCTCCACAAGGATAAGTAGCAATTGCTTAATCAGTGGGCCAGGCATACCAATCTTATCCAAATCTAAACATTTTGGTGTCGAGTGCCTCAGCATCATGAGCAGTGCAGCAACTTACATGTACTGAAGATGAGCAGAGTATATTGTCTGAAACGTTGAGACGAGGACAGCTCTTCTTTTCCCAAAGGAGAACTACCTGACTGTACCCGAAGTTTACTAGTAATAGTTACTTCCTAGAATCAACCGAAGTATTTCTCTTTAAAAATGTACGCGTTTTTTTGGCCCCAGGTGTTTCATCTGTCTGAAATAAAAAATAAATGAGATGACTGACTCTGAACTTGATGATGACTGACTCCGAACATGATAGAATTAGATTTCTTCTGGTGATCTGGAAGCCTGTCATGTAAAGTGGCAACCTTTTTTTAAAATCTTATTACAAACAAATACAGCTGGGTGGGTCAATGCCAAATTTTGTCTGTCTGCCCTTGGTCATGTGTGAATTGCTTCATGCATTTTCATTCTCCTGGCAGAGTTAGCTTAAACAGCATTTATTGTACAAACAGCGTGGAATGCTGTCACAGTGATTGTACACATGAATTTGAAGGGGGAATTTGAACTGATGAATTCAAACTAAAATGTGAACATTTAACACACTGTATACATTGTTTTGGGTTTCATTTTTCATCAGATGAAATCCTTTTTTTATAGGAAATCTTGGCATTTAAAGGCAAAGTATACCTTTGGTTTTTGGAACCGTACATTTGCCTTAATGCTACAGTGTATGTAGTTGTAGATATATGCCATAAAACTAACCTGTGTAAATTTCAGTTCAAAAGGTGGCAGCGTTTTTGAGATATCACCAAAAATCTGGAGCTGTAGTGTTCACGCAAAAGAAGTATCTGTCATTGGAATACACATTCTGAGAAGCATTACGGCCATAACGCTTCTCAGATTCAAATTTTTGGCGGATAAAAAGTGATGTATTTTTCCATAACTGCAGTACTTCGAAGTGAAACGTTTCTCAAAATGCATTATACTATCCAAAGCTGCTGTACAGTTTCTTACCAAGTAAGTTATTATTGCCATAAATTTTCAGAGTCATTACCAAACGTATAAAGACCCTTTAACATTTTCTTTTTTTTTCTTTTTTGTATAGTTGACATTAGTACATTTATGTTTAAAGGGTATGCATAAGATTGGAAATCAAAGTTTTCACAGATTTATGCATAAATTTAATGGTAATGGAAAAAAACTAACCTGGAAAAATTTTTGCTTGAAATTGTTAAGTTTTTCAGGAAAACTGTAAAACAATTGGTTTGATCTCGTGAGTCCGAAAACCGAAGTTTGAAAACATTGAAACCAGTGATGGGTTGTTGTTATAAAAATGTTTTTTTGTTTTTTTCAATTTTTCTAGTGACTCTGATGACCACTTGAGTTTAAACTTTCACAGGTTTGTGATTTGTTTGTGAATAGACCGATTGCGCGACACGCGTCACGTGACCTATTGTGGGTATTAAATGTAAACAAACACGATGTCTTCCATAGGAAAGTGCAGTACGGTACATGATAATTGTTGCATTTGTTTATTCGATCAAGGCTTTTCTTGCTTCTTTTGATTGTGCACGATGTGTACTAGTGCACGACGGAACATTTAGGCCAGTGACCACAATCACACACATTCAACACAAGAATGTCGAAGTTTTGAAGCTGAATCATGCAGAGAAATTGCTTTCCAAAACTGTGTGAATAAACACTCAAGAAAATCTCGCTGTCAATCAAAATCCTTTCATTGTTTTTCAGGAAGTTGGAATTTCTAGAAAATTCTATTTAACTTTACCTTGGAGAGGTACAATGTAGTTGTAAATTGATACTAAAGCGGAAATAACAGTTGTTTTCCGTGTTTCGTGGAATTGAGGTTTTACACGAGCAACCTAAGGGATTTGATTCAAAAGGAAAGGGTGAACTTGTACATGTACTAGGAACATTCACGACTGCACGTAGCACTTGGTTGAATGTGACAAAAGAGGTCATAATATACATGTACCCTGGCTATGACTCATTATAGCTCCATGAGTGAAGGTTAAGCTGCATACATACATGTACTAAGTAGCAGGCGTGGAATTAACCCATGGCACCCAAAGCAATGGTCATGGTGTCTGGTGCTTTTGCCATGGTGCCTTGTGCAAAGTTCCAATACAACAATTCCTCATAGAAGTGCCCCTTACTGAAGTTCAAGGCCTGATGTAGGTACATGTAGACACTTTCAGGTTACTTTGATCTTAGAATACAAGATGACATATGATTGTCTAAAGATAATATTGTTTACTTTAAATAATGAAAAACTGCAGAGGATAAAAACAAATTTATGTAATGTTGAACGATACAATACAATTTTTAGTATTTAATGTCAACGTCGTACACATTCTTGTTCATTAACTTAGAGTTTGGGGAAAATTTGCCAAAAAAAACCCCCCCAAAACAGCAGACAAAAAATCAAATTTAGTGAAGAACCGTGGAAGACATTTTCAAAACCTTTTTTGTTTGATCACGTCCATCGTAATGATGGTCTTTAAAGAGCGGTATAGATGTAGAAGGAAAAAAAGAGAAAAAAGGGCATCCTCCTTTTCTTCAAAAAAGCTTAAATAAGAAACTGTTTATATTTATTAATTTGGCCTGCTTTGACATTTGGGCAAAAATCACTGCCCAAATGTTGATAGCACACGATACCTTCAATCATTCAGGCCGCTTATCTATCAAAATTTTCCCAGATTTTCACAAATTCCCCCTCGCTGTCGAAGTTTCTTGAAAAGTTTGAACTTGGCATCAAAAGGGAAACAAATTTTTCCTAATCTTTGTTTTTACATTTGTAGCAACAAGGAGAGCCTGAAAATTCTCTGAATTTTAAACGCCCAGTAGACTGCACAGGCTTTTTCAGTTTTGTGCGATCACATTCCTGACTAAGTTTGATTGAAATCGTATTCACTTTACTGCAAGTACAAGCACCGCAAGCGTGTAATGATCCAAAGACCCGTTAACAAATTGCATCAGTGCTGGTTGATTGCCAGCGAAGTCTTGTTTCAAAATACTGGGAAAAGAATGCTACATATAATTTTGTCACCAGGTGAAGTAACTTGTGTAATTTGTAGACATGGGAACTTGATAGTGCCGTCTTCCCCAGAGGTAGGGTTTGGATTTCAGCAGGAAATTCCTGGCTTGTTTTTCTTTCATTCTTTCTTATGTTTGTTCGGGCATGGTTTGTTTTCCAGAGTTTCAATACCTGCATCATGTAAGTAAGAGCATGAGGCACTTTGGTTAGTGTGGGAACTAATGTTCACTGGAAGGTTGGTTAGTCTTCCATCAATCAAAGTATCCTGTTGGTAAATGTTCTACAATTCCTCTGTAAGTCACACCCACTTCACACAAACTGGCTCCATTGATTGCCAGAAGCCCATAGGAAATGCATTGAACTTTTTTTTGTCTATATAGATGATTGATGTTAGAACAGCATCATTTCTGGACTTGCCTTTCATGTGTGTCTTGCAAAGATTCAAGGTCTTATCAGAAATATCGGTTTCTTTCATTGGAGGATTGATTGTTTTTTAGTAAGACAGTAAGACAGTAACCGTACAAATGAACACGAAGTAGGAACCAGAAGTTGCAAAAACTTTGGGTGTGCAGCAGATGTGCATGTATGATGTAATGACTTACTTCAGGGGGGCTCCGCCTTAGAATCTGTAATTTGTTTTTACCTACTGTTCACAAAACCCAAACACCTATATGTAGTGTTTGCAACACAACTTGGAGTTGGACTCAAGCTCCGGTGGCTGAGTCATCGGAGTGTGGGTTCGAGTCCCGGTCATGACGCTTGTGTCCTTGAGCAAGACACTTAACCATAATTGCTCCGTAAAAGTTGGGGAGGTAGAGCCTTCTGCTCTACCAGCCAGGCTTCTGATAGATGATACCTAAGCCTACATCCTTACGGGACTGTAAAGGGGGTTACCCTGTTTCAGCCCCAGGAGTAGGTGGCAATGGCCCCTGGATAGAACAGTTGATTTGTAGCCCACACCTCGAGTGGCTTACTGGCCTTGTGTGTCTGGCGACTTCCATAAAAAAAAAAAAAAAAAAACTTTATTTCTAGCTATATTTTACTATAATTAGAATTAATACTAATCTACTGCTATACACGTTATTTCCAATGGAAATAGAAAAACAAATTGACAAAACTGGTCACACTTCAGATCTATACATTGATGTTGATTTAACTCAAGGTTCTTAAGACATATCAACATTCATCTCCAACTACATCTCCACAAGAACCTCAGCTCCTCTGACTTGGACTCATGAGATAATTCGAAGAGCAGACAAAAGTCTTAAAATAGAATCCAGAGAGTTGGTGGGAGGACGGGTGATGGACATCCACTTAAAGCTAACATTCCTTAATCTTGTTCTTCGTTTTAAATCAGCAGATTATCAGGGACAAAAGACTTGCAAGTGTCCAGTCAAACTTTCCCATTGTCCAGCGAATTCAGGGCTATTGTTTGCACTAACCAGTAGTCCAATACCCCAAGTAAATACAGGCTCGAATTCACACCCTGTGAAAGCTGACCAATTGGAGTAGGATTGCTAGACCAGCTTTCCGCTCACCTAAAGTGGTTACATGTTTATTTTGCTTGTGCCCTTTTCTTTCTTTTCGGAGGACGGTTTGTGGGGGTTTGTAGACTGAATGCCTTGATTGTTTGGGCTTGGGTTGGGAGGTGACGAATGGAGGTTTAGACGTAGAACGTCTTACGACGTTGTGTCTGTATGGAGTTAAGGCTGACTTAACGTTTGAATATATGATGTATGTATTGCCTTGATGCGGATGGTTGTGTCAAACTGATGTGCGTAGAAATTGTGTAAGTTTTATTATTACATGCAGTTCTCTTTTATCAGTTTTCATGGCACTCCCTTACAAGCCATTGCTTGTTTAGGACTGTGTCTTCACACATATCATTTGCATTTTTTTAGTTTGGAAATAAATGCAATATTAATTGATTAAGTTTATTTTTATTATGTCACTTATTGTACATATTGTACTTGTACACCTACTTATCATACTAGTCCTGTACATTAAGAACAGTGAAATTATGTACACACTGAATGAACAAGTCCATCAGTTGTAATTTAATAATACACACACTTTTACAAAGTTTGCTAAAAAAAAACTGTACTACTGTTCGTCTGGAAGCTCATCACCAAGCACATCGAACACAAATAGCTAAGTACAGCGGGATTATGTTTATCAGAACATGGTTTCAAGCCAAAATACCATGTCACACGTACCATCTGTGACTGGTATCATGCTTATTTTTGCTTAGCAGACGATTTTTAAGCAATATTTTCTTTGAAAGCAGCTTTATGAAATTGGGCTCAGCTGGTCTTGACCTGCTACTCCTTAAGAATACAACTTATATCAATAGACATTAAAATGTACAAATGAAGGAGTCTTTTGTAAAAAGAACGATACTTTACACCTTTAAAGATGAAAATTCCAGGCTTGCTTCTGGTCGTTCTTGACACTAAATAACCTTTAAGCCGATGATAATTTATAGCTATTTGTAAAATGTCATTGATGTGTCTCCAAAATGTTTTATGTAGTTCTGTATGGTGTAACAGCATTTTGATGCGTACGTTTACACTCCACAAAAATAAACACATGCCAGCTTGAAGGAGTTAAGAAGTTATCTTTTTTTTTTTCTGCACCAAATATTTTGGTATGAAGAAGAGGTTCCTGTTTTATTTATTTAGAAATGTATAAATAAATGAGTCACACGATTTGTACAGTTCCCCTGACAAGGAAAATGTAGTGACGTGGCAGTGAGGATGGCTAGATATAAAATCACCCACTTACTGCAAATTCAGAGGTTTTTTTCAAGGTGGAGTCGACAGTATTGCAAAATTTGGTGAAGACTCACTTAGGAAATTATCCATGAAATGACATTTGAAGACAATAAACGTGCAATCATCCGGTACCAAGTATGTTTTTTTTTCTTCAAATGTTTAAAATAAATAATAGCCTGCGAGGACTTTAGAGAGGGGATCTCCTAAGGTAAAATTCCGCTTTGTGATATGCATTCATTTTCTAATACATACATACAGTACTTATATAGCGCTTCTTCAAAACTAAGCGCTTTACAAAAGGCAAATGATGAAAGAGAAACATAAAAGTAAACGGCTACGTGAAGAGATGCGATTTTAACAGTTTTTGGAAAGTTGTGAGAGAAGGTGCTTCTCTGATGGTGGAAGGAAGAGTGTTCCACAAGCGTGTTCCACAAGCGTGGACACAAAAAGAATTGTCGCCAAAAGAACGGGTTGTTTTGGGAACATGCAACCTGGTGTGATCAGTATGAGATCTGAGAGCATGGCCATGAACATTTCGGTTGTTATATGAAACAATGTCATCAGAAAGATATAAAGGAGCCAAATTGTTTACACATTGATAAATAAGAACAAGTAGCTTGAAATTAACGCGTTTGCTAACACTGTACTGTAGATAGAGTCCGTAAGAGTCCTTAAGATGAAAGTGGGGGAATAAATAACAAGTCTCCTAAGCTCACAGCTAAACAGTGTAAAAGGTCATTTTGTTTCTGGATCTGGATCTGTGTGTCTACGATGCAGGGCATGTTGAGGCGGCATAATCATTGGATGAGAGAGGGCCAAGATATGTATTTTTGACAAGGTGAAGCAATCTGATGCCACTTACATGTATATCTACGCCAGAAACGTTGAGGCGAACCGCTTCTCTTAAGGAAGTGTGCTGGGTTCTTTTGCGTGGATTAAACAACAGACGGGACCTACGGCTTTACGTCCCATCCAAAAGACAAAGAAATAATGGTTTTAGGGTCTTGCTTAAAGTGTCAAGACCGGGACTCAAACCCACACTCTGCTGATCAGAGCTTGAGTCCAGTGAGCTAAACCACTCGGCCACATGCCACCAAAACTCTTTAAGAGAGAGAGTCTTTCAGCTTGGAAAATGAGTTCATCAGAAAATTAAATGTGACATTATAGCCCCTCTTCAAGCCTTCTGACTTTCTTCTACAATTAATGTTCTATACATAAGTTTAATGAAACGTCTCTTAATTAAGGTTGACCGCCAGATAAAAGCTATCAAAATAAGGCACAGTGCAAGGTTCATTCAAATATTTTCATAATTCTACATTCTATAATTCCTGGTGATTAAATTTTAATTCCGGATAAGCCCTAAACCTGTAGCCATTAGTTGATTAAAACAGACACATTGTTAACGTATGAGACATTATACTTAATTAAGTCTACTCATAATAGCAGGCTTTACAGATTAGTTTTGTCTTAATTACATTTACGCCAGAGAGGGTGTGGCCTTTGTTAAGAAGATTGTGGCCCAGTCAAGTTTTTCAGCGGACGGGAGTGAGCTTGAATTTTGAACTATATCAAAGATAACAGGAAATGCTATGTCGATCCTGCCCAAGGAAAAATGAAATATGTGGACAATTTGACTGAGCTGTTTAAGCAGAAAATATTGCTTTAAAAGGTTTCGGCTAACTAAAAATAATCAGGTTACCAGTCACAGGTGGTATGTTTGACATGGTATTTGGCTGGTACCCTTTATTCTGGTAAGCATAATTTTGTTGTGCTGTGCTACTTTTGGGGCTTTTAAGCAGATCTGTGAACTTGGGGCCTGGTCTACACAGACATGCTGTGTTTGTGTGACACTAACTTATGAATATCTTTAACAATGTGCAAACTCCTAACAACAATAATTAACATTGTCTCATAATTCTACAAAGATTTTCTACTCACCCAGAATCTATTTGAGATCTTCAGTAGACACAAGGCTTTTTAGATTTCAGTTTTATTGTGAGATTTGTTTAAAAATCTTTCAGGCCTGTATGCTTCGTTCTTGAAAGGGTAAGGGAACCAAGGCATTTTCTCCATGGTAAAAGGCACCTCTATGAGGAAATTGTCAACTTTAATGGAACATTTCAAAGGGCACCAAGGCAATGACCAGGGGCAGCAGAGGCAATTGCCTCCATTGCCTCTGTGAAGTATCAGGCCTGGTCTTTTGTCTATATCTACCACCATGGTATGTGTCTTTAGCTGTTCTTCAGATGGAAATTCTTGCCAAGTTTATAATGCATGCAAAAACAAATCCTGCAACAGGATCTCTGCCATTCACACTTTGATTTACCCTCACCCTGTTTATTCTATTATTTGTACTTGCAAGCTTCCTGAATCAGTGAAGAATTTAATGAAGTTTACAGACAGTTAGTCAACCAACTATTCCTTTGGACAGGAATGCCTGGCCTCCCACAAACCATTATCGTTTTTGGCGGATGAAATTTTAATACGCAATCTGCGAAAGGCAATTAAGCAATGGTGGATTTTGATTGATTCGTGACAAGGTCCGTTACAATCGAATCAAAGGTTTTTTCCTTGAGTATTTTCTCAGTAACTCTCTAAACGTTGCCTCTGAATAATTCATTTTGTTGCACTGGATTACAAAAACCCAACAAAAGGTTTTGATTTATCGTTCTCGATCACTCTCAAATCTTTACATATGCAGAAATTAATTTGAGATGTTTTGTATTTTATCTTTTGTAGAGAGAACGGAATCCCTACGAGTTCTTGCCCACGATAAACTTCGTGATCTCCTGAATATACTCCGGAGTATTCTAGACAAGTACAGTGCCCTACGGTCGACTGATGTCCACACTGCGGCCGTGTTGCTCATTACGCAGATCAAGAGTAAGTTATTGTGGCACCAGACTAATTGGTTACGATGGACGAGGGGAAGTTTATTTCATTATTTAATTAAATCCTGTTCCTTATTGGGTTTTGTCTTATCTCATTCACGTTTATTCTCCAATTATATCCGGGTGTTCTGAGGGGGGAGAGAGGGTGTTTTTGCAATTGAAAGAGACAAATATAAATTATGGTGTCATTTTCAGGGCCGGAAAAATTGCAAATGTGAATATTGGTAATTGAAATATTTTAGATATTTTTCTATGCAGAGATTCAGTTTTTGGATTTGTAATCACAGGTAAAGTTAAACAACTCAGACCTGATGTTACAGCCCTATTGGTCTTATTCTTTGTGGTTTTCCAAAATAAATTCTGCAAACATTCTCAGGTCTTGAATTTCATTTCCGATTAGTAAGGTGACTTTTACTGAGAAAAGACCAGGACCAAATTTCATAGAGCTGCTTAAGCACATCAAAATAGCTCTGTGCAAAACATTTTTTCTTACCAGAATAAAATCACCAGCTAAAATACCATATCACACATACCATCTTTGACTGGTTTCCTGGTTAGTTTTGCTAGGCACAAAATTGTTAAGCAGTATTTTCTGCTTAAGCAGCTTTTAATATCGGGCCCTGAACTAAATTTTATGGAGCCGCTTTAAAGCACAAAAGTAGCTAAGTACAAGACAGTTTTTACTTACCAGAAAAAGATTACCAGCCAAAATAGTATGTTATAGGTATTGTTGCAACTGGTTTCCTGCTTTTTTCGCTTAGCAGGCAATTGTTAAGAACCATTGTCTGTTTAAGCGGCTTATAGAGGTGCTTAAGGAAAAACATTTGCTGGGCACAAGCATATTTTGCTCACAAGAATAAGATTACCAGCCAAAATACCATTTCTAACATACCATATCTGTGACTGGTATCCTGCTTATTTTTGCTAAGCAAGCAAAAATGTCTGCTTCAAAAGCACTGTAGTTGGGCCCAGGGCAGTCTGGGCATTGGGTTTTGCTAGTCGAATGGGAGACACTCACCAGCAGCTACTGTCTGCCCCCCTCGTCATTTTGGGACTCAAATTGCGCTTAGAAATTCTGGTAAGAGAGTAAACGCAGTGTCACCTAAAATGTGCACTACTCTGTATAACACACAGGAACTTTGACTCCCAAAATGATGTGACCAAGATTATTGTGATGATGACGTCAGGTGAGTTGGGTCAGGAGTACCAAACCAGTTTTTGATTAAATGATATATGTCAACATGAAGGTACTCGACAAGATTTATTGGCAAAAATTAGGACTGTTAATATCGTCCTTTGTTTGTTTTCTAGGTTTGAAGGATGAGAGTGAAGAGGAGAGAGTCAAACTATTTGAGGCCATAGATCAACTGGCACTTGCTTTCAGTAGCAGGTGGGTGTCATATCCAATCTGTTGCTTTTATTTCCAACAGATTTATGTTCAAATGTGTTGTTTCTGTACATGAAAATTCAATTCCATTCAGTTCAAAACGCATGTTCGTTTCTTTACCAAATACAAAACTCAAATCAGTGGGAGAGTAGATAATTAAATGAAACAGTGCAAAATGAAATCATTTATAAAGTAAACTAGAGGTGGATATATGTATAGCAGCATCAAATGATTGACAAGAATTTTCATGAAAGTAGACTCACACCCTGCTATTTCATTGATCTGGTTACTGCCAGTCTGCCAGTACTTAAAAAACCCATTAATTTTACGTTTTGTTTCGCAGTACTTCCCCATTAGTCTCTGTCATATAATTACCAACAATGACCAATGAGGGCATTTAGCAGAAAAATGTCATCATGGCAGATAATCCAATGCTGCAATGATAAATATTTTAAAATAATGAAAACAAAAATTAGCAACAGCTCAACATGTTGAAATTTCTTTTGAAATACTCTTCGATTTTCTGTTTGACCTGGATTATCCAACTGGGAAGTGACTGGTATTTTTCTTAAGTTACTACAGCATGAAACAAACACTGCCGTCTTGACAAAATATCCACTATAACATCACTGTGACAGAATCTCATTGGTTCTAGATGTTGTTTATAAATCATGCTAATAGATTTCTTAGTGTATGCTGTCCTTAACTTGACAATTTGTTCAGCAAGAAAAATTATATAAATTGTTTCAAATGTTTAGGACCTCGGGTCCAATAGTGGACAACTCACATTGCTGTGTAAATTATGATGTCACTGTGCAAAGAAATCACAGTGGCGACAGTGAAAACTCGCATCTCATCTTAAATGAAGCTTTTTTTAGTGCCTTAATACCTTTTTTAAAAATTCCTGCCCCCATAATAAAATTAGATGTGATAGTGTTACCACTAATTAAATGCCATTACAAATTAGGAGCCCCTTTTTCTAACTAGATTACAATGTTGTACTGTCAAACTGCAATCCAGCTTTTGTTTCTCGCCATACCATACTTTAAACCTATCTCAGATTTTCGCAAATTATTTTGGGTGCAGAAAGGTTCAATTTTCAAATCATTTCTCGTTTGCAGTGTAACAGAATATCTGATGGGAGATGTTGAGCAAGGCAGTATTAACATGGGATTCCCATCATCAAAGGTAAATAGGCCAACTGGCTGTGTGGCTTTGTTGCTGAAAGATTGGCTGGCTGACTGGCTAGCTAGGTAGCTGACAGTTTTATTGGCTGGCTGGCTGACATGCAGGCTGGCTAAAACATTAATTGACGTTCTGGCTGGCTAGTTAGCTGACAGTTTTATTGGTTGGCTGGCTTTATGGTTTGTGAAAAAGGGGTTGACTGGCCTGCAGGTTGGCTGGCTGGCTGAAAAATTAACTGTCTGGCTAGCTACATACATGTACACTGTAGCTAGCTAGCTTGCAGTTTTACTGGCTGGCTGGCCTGGTGACATGCAGGCTGACTGGCTGGCTGACTGGCTGAACAAATTGTCTTGCTCACTGGCAGGCTACAAGCTGTCTGGCAAGCCAGCTGACAAAAAGAGCTAAAATAGTATTTACAAAATGAAGAGTGAAATATATTTTTCTTAATATTATTTTGTTATTCAAAAGGAAAGATTTCATAGGACTTCAACATATTTTTAGGGGTTCAGCAGGAAGTTTGTCTGAAGTGCTAAATTTTTAGTATCTGAAACCGAAATGTTGCCCTTATTAATATTTTTATTTGTTCAGCCATTTTTTTTTTTTTTTTTTTGTGTGAAGTCGCCCATCACAGGGCACAAGGCCACTCTAGGTGAGGGCTACAAGGAAAAGAGAAAGAAAGCAGAAGAAATTAGGGCAGAAGAAAACTGATTACATTCTACTTAAATTGAGAAAAATTATAGCCCGCCATACAGCTGTGTGAAGAAATACTTAATTAGGGCATAAAAAATAATGTCATAGAAATACAGGTACTACATGTGTGTGCAATTATGTTTTCTGAGATTTGCATTTTTTTGAAATTTATTCAAATTTTGCTACTTGTTGTTTTTCTTTTGTCAGTCTTACGATAGCCTGTCCTCTGTGACAACAAGCTCTGACGGTGGCAATGTGTACAGTCGCCAGATGTCACAAGATAGCAGGGAATCAGGTAATGCAGTGTCTTGTTTAGTGTGCGACAACATAATTTAATTCTTACAGGCTTTTTGACAAAAAGGGGGGGGGGGGGGGCCAGACTATTTTTCACTCTCAGCCTCTGTTTGATTACATTGATTTGAGTTGATGCAAAGCAAAATCACAAAGATTTGTAGCCACTGCTTGTCCGTCACTGTGGCAGTCTGTTTTGTTGTCTTTGAATAATTTATGATGATTTGCGGGTTCCCAGACTGAAATATTTTTCCCATGGATTGGTACTGATATGAACTTCGTAACAATAATAGTGTTTTGTTTTGTGTTAAAAACAAAGCACATCAGGACTCCTCAAACGTTTTCACAGTTATTCTTTAAATATTAAACATTTGTTAAACTGTTGGTTTTTTCTTCATTTAAATGGGGAGTAGTTGCTTGCTAACCAGTGAAAATAAACAATTTATTTATTTATTTGTTTATTTATTTTTTTATAATTATTGATCGAGTACTTTATTTATTTTATTTCGTAATGTTTTTGTCCAGGCAGCACAAAACATTACATATAAATGAAAACAATTTTATATATAAATATAAAAGCAAAAAAAAATCGCTGTCTAAAGGTGATCTGGACAACAACAAAAACTACAGACACAAAGAAGTCGGACAGGAAAAATCAAACCAGTTTCATTCCTGAACAGGAATTCTAGATGACCCTACACAGGAGGCATAAGTAGCCTACGCAAGGCCAATGACATCAAGAACAGTTGACCCAGTCCAAGTAGGATAGAGTGGGCTCTTACTGGTCTGACGTCAGCTGGCCATGAAGTATCAAGTTTTTATTTTTAA
Source organism: Marthasterias glacialis (assembly GCA_911728455.2). Taxonomy (NCBI): domain Eukaryota; kingdom Metazoa; phylum Echinodermata; class Asteroidea; order Forcipulatida; family Asteriidae; genus Marthasterias; species Marthasterias glacialis. The sequence continues at coordinate 26,488,831 of OU452225.1, forward strand.
CATTCATGATTAATTTGGGGTCACCTTAAGGGCAGAACTTGATGCTTAGGGAGAATGCATGTGTACCAAAGGTTGTTCTGTTTTGGTTCCATGTGTCTGGTGTGTGTGTGAGTTTGTTTAGGCATTCAAACCGGGGACTTATAACAAAAGAGGACAATAGGGTCCCCGATTGGAAAAGGTCCCCAGTTGGAAATCATGTTAAAAACCAATGGGAGCTGTTGCTAAAAAGTTAAAGTACAAACAAAAGAGGAACAATAGGAGGTCCCCGATTGGAGGTAAATACACACTTGTGTGTGTGTGTGTGTGTGTTAGCATGTCTACCAAATAATGGGAGAATAAAAAGAAGTCCTCGATTTGCCAGGTCGACAAAAGTGTGTTCATGGTGTCTACCTGTTGAAACCCAGGACTTTAACAAAAGGGATTTATGTGTCTTGATAGAGCGACGACATCCTCCAATGGAGACTAAGTCCAAAAAATGAAAGAATGGGTCGACAAATGTGTGTGTGTGCGCTCGAGGGGGTGGGGGTTTGAGGGATTGTTAAAGATAATTATACATTCTACCTCAGAGTTCGCTTCTCCAAAAAATCTTGTTATCTTAAATACATTCCAAGTTGAAGAAATAGCATTGAAAATATTACAAGTCACCATTTCTTCTTTCTACCGCAGTTGAAATAAGCCCGGTATGAACATACGCAAATACCCTGACAAAACATTTATAACCTTTCGCTGGGAACCATGAAAAGAACACAGCTAAAGATCAAAGACAAGGGTTATTATTTTGGATTTAAATTTCACGAGTAAAGAAAACCCATCAGACTGATGATGGAACAATAACCAAACACAGCATAGACAGTATTCAACAGTCAATTGAGTATAAGAGATTTCGTTCTAGTCCTATTTTAATATGTTTCCAACCGATGGACGTGCCCTTTTGCTCAATGAAGGTGGCCTTTCTCTTTCAAGAATCGAAACCACAGGCCAGATTTGGTGCTAAAATAACTTTCTATATGGCCAGGAATGCATCAAAACAGTCAAACCCAAACAAGAGAATGTGGATTTATGATAAAAGATGTTGTGTCACTGACACTACAGGGCTGTTTTTATTACACTCAAAACAAACCCTGAGCTTCTTTTCCCTTGGCGATGCAAAAATGTCTTAAAGTGGGGCTCCAAGGTCAGTTCCTGTGAAGTGATACACTCATTTTCCAATAGATAGAGTCCTTATGAAAGTGGAGAAACAATGACAAGTGGCTAGCATCACAATAAGAAGGTGTAAAATGCCAATGTCTTTGAGACCCTTTCAGTGTGAATTTTGTGAATGATATTCATTTAAAAACGGCATTGAATTGACCTTTTGACTGACACAAAAATTCCTCTTTGGAATTTTGTTGTTGATATCCAATGACGGCCTGTTTCAAATTTCGCTGTGAATGAGTATAAAATGACATTTTGCACCATTTTAACCTGAGGTTAGAGACTTGTAAATAAAAAATTCTACTTACATAGAATATCTATTGACAAATGAGTGCATCACAACACTGAATGTGACCTTTGAACCCTTCTTAAAGAATGAAACTTGGGCTTCTCAAGATCAATTACACATGGTATGTGTGACTATTTTTGTGTGTTATTCATTTTTTGTTATTTTGTTTTTATTATCAAAGTTATGTAGTTACACATTGGACGTTACGATTGTACATTTATAGGCATTGTTCTGGATCATGTTTCATAATACCAAGATTTGTTTAAATATCTCTCATGTTTTCACATTCATGACTAATTTGGGGTCACTGTAAAGGCAAAACTGGATGTGCAAGGAGAATATATGTGTACCAATGGTTTTATGTGTCCGTTGTTTGTTGGATGTTATCATTGTACATTTATGGGATTTGGACTGGATCCAGTTTTCATAATGTCAAGATTGCTGCTTATTTGACAAGCAACAAATTAACTGGAACCATTCACAAACAATGATCATCATGTGAACAGCATTTTCTTCTTCATGATCTGTGATCAATTTTCATAATGCTGTTTAGCAGAAAATGGTGCTTAGAAATGTTTTGTGCTAAGCAGTTATTAGCAGGGGACCAGTCACTGGGGCCCAATTTTATGGCTCTTCTTGTTGCGAAATTGTGTAGGTCACCATGCGGCGCTTACAGGGTAAGCGCCACATTTCAGCCCTAGCTGTGTAAGCAAAGATTGCATTGTAACGTGAAGTGTGCACGTGTACATGTACTTGTAAGCAAAGTGTGGTGTCACAATGCAAAACACTATGGTATTGGTAATACTGACAACTCATCTTAAGATGAATCTTAGTCAGCTTTGTGACATCGACCACTGGTCCTGCTAGGGAAACATTGTTCATGTGCTTTTCTTCGCAATTGGCCACATGTTAACATTCTACAGTCTTGCGGAGATTGTCTTGAAACCCAAGATGTATTTCTGCTAAGAATGTTGGCATCTCTGTACACATTCCCAACCCCACTGTGGAATTCATTCTCTGTCAGGTAATGTGTCATAACTTTTCTGATGCAGTGTTATGTCTTCAGTCAGTGATAGTATCATCCATCAAGGCTGTGCTGTTGTTGTTTTATGGGAACCATGTTGAACAGCCTCCCTAATCCCTGAGGTCCTATTAACGTGCATTCTCCCATTAACCTTTACAGAAAGGTATTTGTGTTGCTGTTAAGTTCACTCAGCGTGACGCTGGCTCTAGTGACAAATATTCTGAGCCCTTTCAACAAAAACGATTTCTGAGGAAGATTGATTCTGGAATACTTGGTTGTCAAGGCTAGCGTTTAAATTTTATAATTGTTCAGAGAATAGGCTCATCCAAAAGTTTTGAAGTACATGTATACCACTATCAGACAACATGATGTTTGGAAAGTTCAACTTTATCACGCATCAGCCTAAAAAAAAACACTGAAAACTCAGTGCTTTTTACATCCAATACACAAAAATGTTGTTCTATCTGATGATGAAAACAACCTTTGGTAAAGACACTCTCTCATCATTGCCCGACGGACAAACTCACCATTGCTTGAGGCCTGGACAGCAAGCTCTTACAATCCTAAAGGGTGCAAGCATTTACGGTGTGTTACATGTACATTAGAGTTTAAGTATGGTACATTGTACATAGTATTCCGGCCTGCACTGCCTTACAAACTACTGTTATTTTTAGGCCAAGCTCCCACAAATAGTGAGCTGTGCGTTTGCACTGTTCTGGATTTTTAAGAGCTGGTCATCCAGGTTCACACTAAGGTGACTTTTCATGGCCCAAAAATGTCATCAGTCCATGACGAGGGTGTGCTTTTGGGTAAAATAATAGTCAATTTGTGTTCACATCTGTCAGTGGGAGAGTATGAAGGCTAGTTAAATTACTTTGTGTCAGGGGTCAGTAGAGATGAACAAAAGGTCAGGAAGGACGTATAGAGAATGTTTCAGACAAGGACCGAGAGTGGATAAAGACATTTTTAGAAAGTAGGGCAGGACATGGTTCAGAGTTAAGTTGCCAGAAGAGAAGAATCAGGACCCATGAAACAAGAGCTGTTGGATCTCCCTGCTCTCTGTACAGTGACAGAAAACAATGCAAAGGATGAGACAAATTTAGACAATATCAGGGCAGGACATGGTTTAGTAGAGATGATCAAAAGAGCAGAGTGAAAAGAGAAGAATCTGGACCCGTGAAGCGAAGGCTGTAGTGTTGGACGTCCCTGCTCTCTGTACAGTGACAGAAAACAATGCAAAGGATGAGACAAATTTAGAAAAAATCAGGGTGGGACATGGTTCAGTAGAGATGATCAAAAGAGCAGAGTGAAAAGAGAAGAATCAGAACCCATGATGCAAGAGCTGTTGGACCTCCCTGCTCACTCTGCATGGAGTAGAAACAAGAGAGAGGATGGGACAAACAGACAAAAGGATAGGACATCTTTAGTAGCACATGGATGGGGGTGAATATAAAAGCAAAATGACCTTCATGTAGCAGGGAGAAGTCAAAAGATGCTTGCAACTCGTTGTGAGAGTTTGAAGGTGTTTGTGCTTTGCTTGCTTTCGTTTCTGTCTAGAATGTTGAAACGATAGGGATTGATGTGTTGGTGTTGTGCTTTTATGCAAACTGTTACACAGAGTTCTTATGGAAATGTTCGTATGGTAATGGGCTTAGAGCTCTTTAAGCATGAATGGAGATTTCCTTTCCATTGCTGCAGAAATGATATTTGAATCATTTCAAAATTGGCTGGATAAGGTTAAAGCGATAAACCTTAACCATGGTGCAGCCATTTTGGTTTGTTGTTGTTGTTGTTGTCGCATGTTTCGTTGTTTGTTAAGTAGCTTGGGGGGGGGGGGGGTTGGGGGGGATGAGGGAGTTAAATCAATGTAACAAAACAAAGGCTGAGGTGGAAAAATAACGCAAAACCAATAAATCCATTGTAACCGTCTGTTGCTATTACTTGTTTTTATAAGGATGAAAATTTAAAGAAAGTTTTCTTCTGTTTGTGTTTTCCGCAGCATGTTTGTCTGCGAGTGAGCTGGACGATACATTGATGCATTTAGATGCTGGTCTGGACCTGGCTCTAGACAGAGCCAAAGTGTGGTCCAAATACGCTAAGGATGTCATCAGTTATGTTGAGAAGAGGACCCACATAGGTAACTTCCACTTGATTATATTCAACTTTTTCTTGTTAACCCTTGCCACCCTCAAATCACTTGAACACTTTTCCACTGCAGTGTTGCCCGAGTCTGAGGCAGGCCAGTAATTGCACAGAGGCCATAGCATCTGTTGCCCTGGTCTTGGCCTTGGTGCTCTTTCAAAAGTTTCCCTTAAATTTTAATATTTTTAAATGGAAGTGCCCTATGCAAAATGGAAATGGCCTTGCCCTCTCAAGAAATGAAGTCCCAGGCCTGCCTGAGGGATTTGTCACTGCAAGTTGCTAGGACGATCTTAGAAGTTTACTTTCCCCAAATGCTTGAATACGCCATATGATATGGATATTTTTAATTCTGTCAAGTTATTTGCCAATTAAAGAAATGATTATTTTTGTCTTCAATTAACAGAGACTGAATTTGCAAGGAGTATTGCCAAGTTAGCTGTCGCAACACGTCCAACTCTCAAAGAAGAGGTGGGTAGTACGGGAAAAAAAGGTGTTTTTTATTTCTTTTTCTTTTGATAAGTATGTTTTTTTTGTTTTTTTTTCCCATTTCGTGAAAACAAATTGTTTTTTGAAATTATCATCAAAATTATTATTATGTTTATTTTTTCTTGCAGACATATCTCCCGTTCCAGTCTACATATCTCACAGCACTAGAGCATGTAAGTTAATCGAATAATATTAGTAATAATAATAAAAATAATAATAATTACATTTAAACTTCAGTTTTGTAGGGACAAGACCAGTCTTTCTAAGGAAACGACAATTTCAGAAAATCAAAATGCCTGTGGGATTAGTTTCAAGCTGGCGTGCAACTTTTCAACTGATCAGCTGATTTCCTTTTTCTTTTCTTTTTTATATAATAGTGCCATAGAAAACTGGAAAACACTGTACAAAGTTTTGTGCGCCTGGCCATTTTCTTGTTTTTGCAATTACAAAGTTGCGGGTCTTTTTAAGGAGGCTTGACCAAGGATGTCGGACGGGATCAATGCTACTGAGGCAACAGTCTATACACAGGTTTTCCTGTAGATAGGCATTTATAGCATATGTACATTCTAAGAGAAACCCCATACTGGTTACTCAGAAATGAGTTAACCTTTTAGCAACTGCACACAACTTCAACATAAGTCATTTACTTACTGAACCAGCAAGGAAAAGCCATCGGTTTTCATGCAGTATCTAGAAATCTTGATACATCTTTCGTTGTGATTATTTTGTGTGTTGACAAGTTTGGTTTATTTTGTAAAGGATGAAATTATCTTTGGAATGATTTACACATTCGTGTGTTTGCTTTTACTAATTTGAAGCTTTGAGCTCGTAAAGATGACAACACAACAACTAAATCAGTGAGCCTGTAATGTGTATATGGATTGCATTAGCGTAGTACGGAAAGTTGTGCACACAACTTTTTCAACTGTAGCGTCGTTTCAAACCAGAACAAAATGTTGAGAAAGTGATTGAAATGAATCAAAACATACCTTTGGAAGTGACCAACAATGTCTTTAGTATATACAGATAATAACTGTATTCCTTTTGCGTGTAAATTACTTGTAATAATGTGTCAAAACATCGCAAAAGCACAACGAAAAGTAAGCAGTGTCGCCGTCCGCTGTGTACATTATTGTGCGTAAAATGCATTGTACATACCATACAGTCCGTACTACACGGAGAAACTAAATCGCTGTGACTTTGATTTACGACCTTTGAACCTTTGGAAGTGGATCATTCTATTTTTTTCAATGGTGACCATAGGTTATATTTGGACCAACGTGGTCCTCAGATCACGCTCTATCTACGGCTGTTTGGTGTGATCCGCTAGCATGTGTAAAACTCGAGATACAAAGTGTTTTGTAATCTCGGGCGGTTTCGGGCGGGTCAGTGAGTAAAAGGCCGGGCGGTTTCGGGCGGTTTCGGGCGGTATAGTGACTAAATGGTTAAAAGGGCTGTGTCGTCATGATTATAGCAGTAAATGGAAATATCAAGTTACTACATGCACGTGCATGCAGGCGGTCACATCACAGTTTGACAAAGATGGTACCCTTTGTGATTTGACAGCAAGCACGCTTGTGTGCAGTATCGGGGTGAGAGTTCATCTTTCCATGCACAGCCACAGGCTTGCTATAATTATGACAACACAGCCCCTTTAAGTAACTAGTTTAGAATTAAGATTGATATTTTGAACCGTGTTAATCTCTTGTAGGATCTTAACTATGTGAAAAACTGTGACGCCACTCACCTGCATATTCAGGGTCATAAGTTCGTTGAGGTAAGAGTGATATTATGATTATCTGTGAAGTTCCTTACTCGTGTATTCTTTGAACAGTTTCATGTATGAAAATTGTATGTCAATTAAAAAATAGTATAATTTCATTCAACTCAAAATGTACTACTTAACATGTTTCCATGAACATCTTTGAAATTTTGTGTCAACTTCTCTTTTTTCAAGATTGTTTTTATTGGTTTTCATCGTCAAATCAATAGAAACTGCCTCTAGCTACCGGGCAAGCTCGGTGGTCTAGTGATCAGACATCTGCTCTAGAATGGCAAAGGTTGTGGGTTCGAATCCCTACTGAGTAATTTGCCTGGGGATGTTTTTATCCCTGGACTCGAGAAAGTACTGAGTATACAGTGCTTAACACACATCGGTGTATTGGTAAAACACAAATAATAGTAATTATTAAACTCCTCAAAAACAAATTGTTTGTAAATTGAATGATGTGTTTGTGATGATTTCAGCAACTAGAAGCAAGGAGGACAGACCATGACAAGAAAAGAAAACATATACGTCAAACGTGGAACAGTATCAAGAAAGAAATGGTATGTATTGCTAAACACAACTTCACTCTAATCATCCAAAAAATGGGTTTATGAATTATCAGAGTTTTTGTCCATGTTCATATAGGGCTTCTGTCAGTTGCGGCACTTTACCATAATTGCTTCTCTTAACCCAGCTGTATAAATGAGAACCTGAGACAGCTGAGACAGTATTGTTGGATTAACCCGTTAGTGCTAATTTGAGCAGCTTGGGATTGTGTGCTCTCGAGGGAGTTGAGAAAGTTTGAGGAATGGTCTAAAATGTTCGCCTGATAAACAGAGATAATAATATTGTAAAGCAGCTTGATCTAGCTAGTAGGATATGTGCCCTATGTAAGAACCCAGAATTAACCTTATTCTTTGGCCTTCTCCCTGCAGCATGAGCGCAAGACCAATATGGAGAAGTGTCAGCAGCAGTACTTCAACCGCTGCCAGGAGTACGAGAAGCTCAGAGAGTCGGCTGCCAAGATGGAGACAGAGATCTTAAACACGAGCGGTGGTGGCACCAACGCCAGCAAACTGGAGAAGAAGAAGAAAGCGGAAGAGGAAGCGCTGATGAAGGTATTTAAAAAATAAAATGCCAAATTTTATGAGGCACAAGCTGACCACATTACCTAGGGAGTAACTTCTTGAAAGATTGGAAGGATTAGAAAAAGACCAGTGGGTTCATTCTCAACATTTCAACTACATGTGTAGCATGCACTTTTTGGAGCCACTGTTTATTTTACCCTGACCAACTCAAACTCATTAAACTCCAACAGCATGATTTATTTGATTCTGTTTGACTGAGCACTGCACTAGTAAACTGATAATGCTTTACATGGAATCAGGCATACCACCGTAATCAGAGTTCAACAGTTACCAATTATTTTGTTGGATTTTGTTAGAGTGGGGAAGGATCCTAGTAAATAAATGGGGTTAGAGTTAAAGAAGGAACTAAAATACATTGTGTACCCTCAAGAAGAAATAAAGTCTTCAACATTTAAAGTCGTAAACCTTACTTCGCAATGCATTTTTGCTGGTAAACTGCATTTGCTTAGCAAAGCTTTTCTGTGATTTTGATGGTAGGGATGTATTTGTTCATCTCTACCTTCTCTTTGTGGAGTCCAACTTCAGACCACAAAGTAATAGTTTGTTCTCTTTGTTTTACCTGTTTACAGGCCAAGGAAGCTGAGACTACATACAAGGCATGCATTGGTGAAGCCAATGCAAAGAGGCTAGAGATGGCTACTGTTAAGGTAAAGAATCGCAAAGTCAAAAACATTCAGGGACCTTGCTGAGGTCTATCATTTTGCCAATATGTTTGTTCGGTGGAGGCGGGCATGCTCATACTTTAGCACCCTGGTCTGCTCGTTGTTTGGAGCACCCCTATTCAGGACTTGCCTCTAAACATGGTGATCTTTAGCTTTGGCTTCTCATCGAGAGGCGATAATGCGGATATAATGGCCAACCAATGAATACATTTCTAGTCAGATGGCTTGTGTTTTTGTTTGTTTTTACAGAAGGAACTTCTGGTGAAACTCAGAGAGCTCATCTATCAGTGTGATCAGACGATGAAAGCAGTAAGTCTTTGATATTTTGAATCGGATAAAAGGGTAGCTTGTGAAAGTCTTTGTCAACTTCTTGAGAGGCTTTTCAGGCGTGGATCCAAGGAGGGGTCCACGGTGGGTCCAGGGGGTCTGGGGCTGATTTCACAAAGGCTAAGATTAATCTTAAGATGTGTGTCAAATGCAAATCACTGTGGTGATATTATTGGCGACGAATTTAGAACAAAATGTATCAATATCAAAATGACTTTTACTGATTTTGGCATGACATGATTAGCTTTTAATAAACATGTATTGTCATGTCGTGGCCGAGCGGTCTAGTGCATCAGAGTCAAGTTCTGATTGCTGAATCGTTGGAGTGTGGGTTCGATTCCCAGTCGTGATACTTATGTCCTTGAGCAAGGCACTTAAACCATAATTGCTTCTCTTAACCCGGGTGTATAAATGGGAACCTGAGCCAGTGTTGTGTACACCATGACTACACATCATTTACTTTTAACTAACTTAACGAAAATTTCCTTTAACCACTCTGCAATATATTTTTCTCTAAGGTCACAGTGAGTTACTTCCAGTTACAGCATTCTCTCTCGGCCCCAGCACCAGTCCAGTTTCAGACTCTCTGTGAGCAGAGTAGATGTTACGAACCCGGTGTTCAGTTCAGCGAGTTCGTCCGCCATTACAAGCCCAGGGTCAAAGGTCACTCATCCAGACACGACGAGCCGTTCGTCTTTGAGCCTTACGTGTAAGTGTCTGGGGAGAAAAGAATTGATTTCAGGGGTGTCTTTGCTATTCTTTTATAATTAAAAAATAAAAAATACTGTAAGGTGAATGTATAGGTTGTTATTTACATAGAAGTATTGAAATAAATGTGAAACTGAAATGAATGACATCTTTAGTTTGTTTATTTTCCCCTAGGCTGGTTGATAGGCCACGTAAGCCAAGCTCTCACTCGTTGGACAGTCAAGATGATGAGAGATTGGCATCACCAAGCAAGCATGGACACCCAAGGACTAGCAGCTCACCAGATAGGACAGGTTAGTTACGTGAGGTTTCTATACTCTGTCTTTGTGATATTGCTGGCTGACATATTGTATCTACTGTGTCTTTCAAAACCACGGTGGATGATAATGAATGGTCTTACAGTAGGAGGGTTGTTATGTTGGTTTTACATTTACTTCAATGCGCATTATCATATATAAATCCACAGGCGGCTTGGATGGGATTCGAACCCATGACCCCTGGCATTCAAGAGCAGATGTCTTAACTGCTATACCACTGAGCTGACAAGTGTCAGGGTGAAAACAGAATCATTTCTTTAAGAATTAAAGAAGGAAGGTTAACCATACTTGTTTTTTTTTTTTACAGATAAGAGCAAACCAGTCCATGCCTGGGTAGGCAGTACACCAGCCCAACAGGCTAGTGACTCAGACAGTATGAGTGGCAGCTCCACTAAGTCTGTTGATGCGTCACCGTCAGCCAGCCCGATGAACGGCCACCGGAACCTCAACAGAGAAGTTTCCACCGGAACCATGTCATCAGGGGATGAGCTGGTGGAGACTGATGACAGCCGCCAAGCACCTAGTAAGTACACAGGATTCTTCTTGGACCATAAAGTTCAACCCTCCTACTTTTGGTAGTTCTTCCCAGTGAGTTGACCAACCATTTGAAATCATCCAGCTGCTCAGGTTGTGTATGATGGCACAACTGTTCACAGAACTGATTGTGTACATGTGTGTACTGTGTAGATGCATTCACTACACGATATCGTATTGCAGGCTGGCATAGTGCATCTATCATTCAAATTTACAGTGGATGATATTTAATGGTCAGACGATAGGAGGGTTAATAAAAAATGTCAAAATATAAGCTGAGTAGCCGATTGAAAGACTTTAAGAATCTGAAGAGCCTTGTCACACAATGCAATTTGTAACTTGAAGGCAACTATACACTTCTTACTATTTCTAAAAAAATTAACACAAATTTAAAAGTGAATGCGATTCTTTTTCTAGTCTAGCATGATTTCCAGGAACCCCATGTACATACAATGTATCTCAGTGAGTTGCGGTGGTTCTGAAAAGAACCAGTTATGTAACAATTCTACATTTTCATCAGCATCCTCTGATCATCAGGAGATTACCTGGCATCGATTGCTTGTATATTTCCTTGTGTGACAGGGCCCCTTTATGTGTAATGTATCCAAGGTTTATCGAGCTGTGTGTATATTTTTGTGTGAATTGTAAATTGTGGATTCTTTCTTCAAACCCAACAGAACTGATCGAGTCAGTGCCAAACTCCTTTCGCAATCTTGCCTTCTCTAAAGCAGCTCACACCCACCTCATACGCAAACTCCGCACTCCCTCAAAGTGCCGCGAGTGCGACAGCTACGTCTACTTCAACGGTGCGGAGTGTGAACGCTGCGGCCTTGCGTGCCACAAGAAATGCCTGGAATCGCTGGCGATTCAGTGCGGTGGCAAGAGGCTAATGGGCAGGATGAACGTCTTTGGCGTCCCTCTTCGAGACCACCTTAAGGCGACCAATCGGGATGCCCCATTCTTGGTGACAAAGTGTTCGTCTGAGATTGACTCAAGGGCATTACATGTGAAGGTTGGTGATAGTTTGAAAAATGGAATTTTGTTGATTGTTGGAATGGAATTCTTTGTGAAATATAAGCAATTAAAAAACAAATTATGCTAGAAATTTTGGTTTTCTACAGTCTGTTATGGAGACATTATTCATTTAAATTCACTTCGAAACCGAAGCAAAGTCTCACAGTGAACTTTTTGTTTCATCACCAGGGTATTTATCGAGTGGCAGGGCTAAAGGTCAAAGTTGAAAAGTTATGCCAGACATTTGAGAATGGACTTGACCTTGTTGACCTTTCTGAGACTCCTCCACATCTCATTACCAGTGTTCTCAAATTGTACTTCAGACAAGTAAGTGGACTTTGTGATCATATTATTAATAGTCAATAACTATAGTTGCATGTCAACCATGGCTTGCACATATTTGCATTTTATGCTTCTAATTCAAACCCCATAGACATACATATTTGGAAAGAAAACCTGAAAAATGGACCATGTAAACAGCTGACTGACTAGTGATTTGACCAGTTGCTGAAGTCCTTACACAGTCGTGTGATTTAAGCATTGTATACCCCAAGTGCTTTCCAAGTCTTGCAGAAAAACAAATCCACAGGCTATATCGTTGGGATTTGAACCCGCGATTTCCCGCATTCTAGAGCAGATGTCGACCGGTCTAGAGTATCCAACTCGAGTTCTGATGGCTGAGTCATCAGACTGTGGGTTCGAATCCCGGTCGTGACACTTGTGTTTCGGGGCAATTCACTTAACTATAAATTTGCTTCTCATCACCCAGGAGTAAATGGATATCTGTTCGGGTAGACATTGTTGGTGTGAATAATCAACAACCTATGCTAAACCGCTAGAACACAAAAGGCTAGTTCAAATCCTAAATGCAGTTATTACCTCAATTAAGCCAAGTCCTGCCTTCTTTCTGACAACATCAAGAACCATTATTTTATGCATATATGATGCAAAGAATCAAAACTTATTGATATTTTTTATATTTCCAGCTCCCAGAGCCTCTAATGACCTTTAAGCATTACCCAGAATTCATCAATCTGGCCAAGGAGTTTCCCCGCAGTGTTCCTGAGAGTGCTGAGGATGAGGAACGACTGATCGCCAAACTCAGGGGCATTGTCAACAGCATGCCAGAGGAGAACTTCAAGACACTGAGAGTTCTCATGCATCATCTCAAAGGGTGAGTAGATGACGACTCAAAATCTTTCAAAATCCATCCCCTGGTTTTTCCTCTATTTTGATGGAGACATTTTCCAGTTGAAGTTCTTTCATTATTGAGAAAATGATAATTTAAGATACAAACTTCAAAGAGTTGGCTTTGAGGACACCCAGATAGCCTAGTTGTCCGCCAACTTTTACGGTCATGGTGCATGAACATTAATACCCAGTGATTGGGTCAGTTGTTTTATTCCTTAAACCATCTCAGCTCCCTGGGGAGTATACAGCCTGTGCTGCCAAGTATGTAGCGCACCCAGCAAAGTCAATAACAAGAACCATCTCTGCCCTCACAGGTACCCATTTACCCTCGGGTGAAGAGAAGCATTTTCTAGTTAAGTGTCTTGCTCAAGGACACAAGTGTGTCATGACTGGGATTCGTACCCACAACCCAATGATTTAGCCACCAGACTTGAGTCAGGTGTATCAGACCACTCTGCCATGACAGTATCTGATTTATTTTTATGATGCGTTTCTGTGAGTCTAGAAAAATTGAATGAATATTTTCTTCAAGAAATTGACAGTAATATTTCATGTTTTGATTTTGGATGTTGTTGTGATCTTCATCATCATGACGAGTTGTTGTTTTTGTTGATGATTTATGCAGCGTTTCAGAGAACGAGGACTTCAATCAAATGACTGCAAGCAACTTGGGCATTGTGTTTGGTCCAACGCTTCTCAGACCAAAGTAAGTAACAGTGCCACAGAGGGGCAATACGGGCAATTCAAAAAACACTGCGTCCTCACACTGTATTGCTATCGTGTAGTATAATCTACGCTGTTTTTGGTCACAAGTCTGTGTTTTGGGTTATTTTAATCATTTCTTTTCCCCTCCAATTGTAGCGATAACACAGCTTCCCTGTCAGCATTAGTGGACATGCCCCATCAGACGAGGGCCATTGAGATGCTGATACTTTATGCACAGGTAAGGCCATGCAAACATTTTGACATGTTTCTTAGGCACTCACCAGTTAAAATAATGAAAAGTTTTCATAGATTAGGAGGATTTTGTAGTGACCACATTGACAGTTTTTCCCTTCATTTTTGCAAACTTTGCTTTCTACTTCAGACAAATAAGGTGAATATGGTATTTTAGTTGCACAGAATGGAAATATATCCAGTCTACTTTGATTTGTTTGTAGTAATTTATTAAGAAATATTTGTGGATGATCCAGGTGTTTGGCCACCGAGAGACACCAGTGGAGCAGTTCCAGCCAGAGCCAAGGACGTCCTCTCCCCTACAGTCAGACATCAACCATGGTAAGGAAACGACTTCTAGAATCTTTAAAACATTTAAACATCAGACATCTGTGTAAAAGCCAATTGGTAAGGAATGGAAAATTATTCTTAATTCTCCAGTCTGGGCAGCTTTGGTTTATCACGAAAATGGATCCCTGACTTAGGCTGCCATTGCTGCCGAACAATGTAAATGTGTTCGTATCATGCACAAATCTCACCCAATGGGTCTCGTAGGATTGCAGAGTTCAAAACCTTCCACTTCATTTTTGTTTTTAAATATATTTAATTATTTCTTCAAATTGTTTTTTATTTTTTTTTATTACAGGCAGCATTAACTACTCACCGAACAAAAGTACCAACAACTCCACCCACATGGCAACAACTCCTGTGGAAACCATAACGGCTGGCTCTCGTAGAGTTCCAGGGTTTGTGTTGCCTGGGAGTAGTGAAGATAGCGGAAATATATTACCTTGTATGACTGCAGATGTCAACTCTGGGGAGGAAGGCGATGGAGATAGTTCTGGGAACGATGGAGAAGGAGGTAAAGACAATTGTGATTTTGAAAAAAAATGTTGTGGCTTTGCGTGGTTGTGGAACAGAATTGGTTTTGAGTTTGCCGTAGTATTCATAATAATACTGGGTTCTTATAAAGTGCACATATCCTAATTGCTAGATCAAGGTGCTTCACAACATTATTTCTTCTGTTCATCAGGTATACTTGGACCATTCCTCAAACTTTCTCAACTCCTCTGGGAGCATATAACAGCAAGTTGCTTAAATTAGCGCTAAGGGATTAATCCAACACAATACTGTCTAAGCCTTCTCAGGTTTCCATTTATCCATTTAGGGGAATCAATTATGGTTAAATGCTTGCTCAAAAAATACAAAACTTCAGAAGTCTAAATTTTCAAGGATGATTGGTTCTTGCAGTAACTGGATAAGAAGTAAAATTGTATGTAGTTATGTTGAGCGATTATAAATTCAGTATCTGATTCATTTCAGAAGAAGCCTCCGCTAGTGAAGACCAGTTTGACTCTGATCAAGATGCCTCCCCATTGGTACCCCGTCGCTCCCCGGTTCCAAAATGCCACCGGGAGTCATCTCCACAGCCCATCAAACAGACACTTTTGTCCGTGGCAAGCGAATACCACAAAACTCAAATGTCCTCTTCCTTGCCAGAGTCAGTTGGACAGCCTTCCGATGCTGCGGGGCAGTCATCGTCACCTGCTGGACACGCCCTCTCAGACTCATCCCCCGTTGAGGGGTACATCCCGAGTGCCTACTCGCAAAACTCTCCCCAAAGATCATCCCTGATGACAGATGGACCTGAGGTCACGGTGGCAGGGTCATCATCCAGCCCAGGCACCAGCCACTCTGCTGCATCATCATCAACGTCGGATTCAACGGAGCACTCGGGATCGTCGAATCAAAGTCGGTCGCGACCTCGCTCGAACAAGTCAAGGCAGCCGCAGTTCGTCTGAAACCACCCGGGTGGGTTGGAGAATTTATTTATTGAAAACTTATGGATTTGTGATTCTGGAGAGCAAGTGACTGCTAGCCACTGATTGTTGTTGGCTGAGCTGTTGTTACAGTGTGATGGCCAGGTCATTACTGACGTCATTCGAACTGGATGGATCTTCAGTAATCGGCCAGTACTTTTTACATTTTTTTCTATTTACACTTACCTTCTGGACCAGTGTACTTTAATTGCACTGGATCCAGTGGTGGGTTTGGGTTTTTTGTAGTCCTATATATGTCACATGACCAGTGTAGATTGCTGGACCCACTAGGCTGAAGAAAAAAAAAACACTTTTAGTGAGACTGGATAGTATTTCTATGCATAGTGACGGTTCTGTGTCATGTACTTGAACAAAATAATCATATCAATAGATCATCATAGTGCGGCAACTTTGGATATTTTATACATAGTCTATTTGAATCAAATGGAGGCTGGTGTCAAGTAAATAGACTCGTGCCTTTCTTCATGATCATAAAAATAGACCCTTGCGTCAGGGTACCAGACAAGATATAGTTTCCGATGACTTAAATATACTTCAGGTCCCAGTTTTGCATTGAGGAACCTTACCCCTCCAGCTCTTGTAACATTTCCCAGCAAGTTGGCCAACCATTTGAATCCAACCAATCATTTGAATCCAACCACATGCAAGGATTGTATATGCAGTGGCATAACTGCACAGAACCAGCAGTGTTACTGTGTGTACTAGGTGTGTGCATTCACCTCATAATATACTCTTGAAGGCTGCATAGTTTATCTACATGTACCATTAAAAACCACAGTGGTGGAGATTGAATGGTCAGACAGTAGGAGGGTTGACTTTGTACTTTGCAGATACATTCAGCTCATGATATCCTAGATTGCAGGCGGCATAGTTTATCAGTCATTTAAAGCCATGTAGATTATATTAAGTGGTCTGACTGTAGGAGGGTTGACTGTTTACTGTGTAGATGCATTCCCTACATGATACTATATTGCAGGCTGGCATACTTATCTATCATTCAAAACCACTGTGGATGATATTGAATGGTCCGACAATAGGAAGGTAATGTTGTTTGCATCTGATTTCCACAAAACTATGATTGCAATTTCTACTTTTTCGAGTGAAAAAGTGATTTCCATAACTTGGGTATGCAAGCGTAGCTATGAGGTCAAATTGGCTGCAAAAATTAATGTCAAATTGTTGAAACACACCAACTCAATAAATGCACTTCGTGTCAAACTAAGAGATGCTACACGGCGTGAAAAAATCAAAGAATTATTTACAAAATTGAAACTTCCTGAAACGAGAACAAATACGAATATATACAAACAGATTAGTCAGGGCTCAAAACAATTGTATTTTTATATCAAAATCAATTAATTATATTTATTTCAGTAAAAGTAATTAAATATTGTATTTAAATATGTACATGTTTATTGAAATATTGTATTTAAAACAGAAATGTAAACATTTTTACAAGATGCTGAAGGCTTCAGTTAAACTTACGCTGATATTTTGAGCTTGAAGTTTTAAAAAGAATTTTCATAGAATTTTAAGGAAGAAGAATGCCATAATCTACGTCATTTGTGGGAATAGCCAGTCACTGATGTGCTTTGTTTAATGTAACCAAAGGATTATCAACTTTATACCAAATAGCTTTGAAAGATTACCGTAGAAAAAATGTACTTTTATTTTAAAAGAAAATAACGTTCTCTTTTGAATTTGTTTAGGGAAGGTGCTTTGTTTGTAGTTAACTACAACAATTTCAAGCTATTTGTAAGGGCAGGACCCAATTTTTCACATATCAGGTTTTCTGGGCAAAACTAGGTTACCAGCTAATTTACCATTGGATTTGTATTATTCCAGACTGGTTCACTTCAATTTTGTTGCTAAGGCCCTTTTTTTGCTAAGTCAGTAGTTTTGCAAAACGTACACTTTCAGTTTGGGATGCCAAATAGGTGGACTTTTCCTGAGCAAGAGCAAAAGCCAGAGTTATGGTTTTGAAAATAGTCTTACTAAAGATTTCTGCTAAGCAGCCTTTCTTTGATGGGTTATTTTTATAAAGTAAAACTGCGTGATGAAGATGTAATACTCTTATCAATCAATTATTGTCATGTCCAGGCTATTCACATTTATCTTGTTGCCACCATCTTTGTCTTGTCCCCTGTCAACCATTACAACCATGACTATTGATTTTGATTATGAGACAATGGGACCTGACTATTTTTCCTCCCAGCCTCGGTTTGGTGTCATTGGTTTGAATGGAAGAAAAACGAGATGGCCGCACCAAGATAAAGGTCAATTAACCCTAACCCCTTAATGTCGTCTTTGGCTAGAGACCACACCCCCTCATCATATTCCCCCAAATCCTCCATGCTACGGTAACTCATCACCAAAACGTTTGGACTTGGATAAGATTGGTATGCCTGGCCTAATGAGAAGCAATTGCTCTTGGGGCCTGTAGTTTCCTTATCCACAAAGTCAGACAACTTCCTGACTAGGATGCTGGAGGATTGGGGATAGTTGTTATTAATGAAGAACACTTATTCATTTAAACTTTGCAGCCTTTTTCAACACTTAATCTTCTTAAGACACAGTTCTGAAGGCATTTGTTCTTTCTTTTTTTATAATCCAACCAGATTTGACATCTGATAATTCAATATCGAGTGAAAATGAAATACTATGAATTTTTTGTAAATAAACATTTAAATGTTTCTGTGACATTTTCTCAAACAGGAAAGACTGTTTGGTTTTCTTGTGGTTTGAGGAGCTATCCAAGTGATGGTATAAAAATATCACAAGCATTTGCCTTAAAGGTAATTACTCCAAAAATGATCATAAAAACTTACTTGGTAAGGAGAACATAGAGCTGTTGGTATTATAAAACATTGTGAGAAATGACACCCTTTGAAGTAACATAGTTTTTGAGAAAGAGGTACTTTCTCACTAAAATATTTGAATCTTAGAAAGGCTTCAGATATGAAGCTTTTACCTTTAAAGAAAAACATGCAGTTTTAGTATTTTCAGATCCTTTTGCCTGGAAATAACCATTTCAGATTTTCACCGATATCCTATAAGAACGCGAACATCTTTTGAAACAAAATTTTCAGGTTTTATGGTATATATCTACAATTATATGGGATTGAAACAAATGTACAGTTCAAAATTCCAAAGGTATAGCTGCCTTTAAATCTATAACCAGAGTATTTGGATTTTACAAATGGAAGGAATTAGGACTGTAGAAGGGATTATCACTCTTGGATTACATCCATTATTCCCCTTCAAGCCTCGGTTTGGTTTACATTGATGTAAATGGAAGCTAAACAAGATGGCTGCTTCATGATGAGGTGTATAGGCCCCTTGCTCTGACTTAATGCAACTGCTGTCTGCCAATAATCTGCGCATAACACATACATGTTTGTCGACCCTGCAAATCAAGGACTTGTCTTTGTTTTCTCATTTGTTTTTGACAATTTGTTTTTGTAGCAACATCCTCATTGGTTTTGTACATGAGAGCGAAGTGAGGACGTCCATGCTGTGTCAAAACACTCAGATCCCTTTCGTTAGACACCCACAGTAGCTCGTGGGGAAACTGACTCCCTAAATGGTGCAAACAAGATTGATTGTGGTGATGCTGTCGGGCGAACTGGACCAATGGGCATTGTACTCCTGCCTCCCTTTCTCGATTATTAAAGCTTATTACAGATGTATTTACCCAAACGGGGGTGAACGTAGGAAGCCGCTGTCCAAATAGATATGCACAAATCCAAACTTGTTTGCCTCTGTCCCACAGCCTACAAACTACTCAAGGTCTAGCATTAAATAGCAAGGTGCTTGGCATCACGGTTGGCATACAGCCAAATGCATGACGCTGTTTAGCAGGAAATATTGTTGGACTGATTTTCTTATTAAGCAAAAATAGTGGGGAACCGTTCACAAATAGTTTACATCACAAATAGTATACATCATTTGGCTGGTAACCGGTAACCGCTAAACACAATCTTTTGATAATGCATCGGCATTTCTCTTTTGCTAAGCAGCTTTTTAAAATTGGGCCCAGGTTTGTTCACGAGTACCTTGACGGCTGAATGGACGGGGCAACAATTGAAAAATGCATTAGTCCAAAGTGTTAGAATTTTATCAGTGGAACTCTTATACAAATTTACACACTACCTCATAAAGAATTTAGCTCAGAACTTCATTTTGTGAAGAGTTTGGTGAAAAGCAAAACAAATGTGTGCTACAGTAATATAAAAAAGGGCGTTTAAACCTTTGTATTTTTTTGATATTAAACAGGTAGTTGAAGCTTTCTAAAACTGTTACAGATGCGTATAGACCCAAGGTTAATATCATAAGAACTAGAGAGCCTACAAAACCATGCGACACCACCGGTCATAAAGTTTTTTTACCCATTGAGACAGAGGTGCTGACCAATCATATTACATAGGTCACGCATCAGTTTGCACAGCAAACATTTTCGCCCATGGCAGGTCAGCGGAGTCCCGTGCATGACATAACAAGTGCTCCCTCTAGTTCTTATATATAACTTGATGGGATAGACCATGTTCTCTTTGTTTACCTAGGTTTGTAAAATGCCCTCTGTTGAAATCTGCCCGCTGGTGTGCGCTTATTGGGTTTTGCGTAAATTTGGTTGAGGAATAACATCTGATGTCATAATTATGACCTGTGACATCACTCCTAATCCAAATTTATGCACACAACGGCAGGCTGAAACTTAATGAGGTCACTTCATCTATATCGGACAAGAAATTCAATCGGAGTTTCTCACTGTTGATTTATGAATTTTTAAACAGGATTAAACATGGATACCGAAATGAGGCTCAAATCCAATATAGACTGGTTCCTTCCAAAATGGATTTATATTGTTGATTCTGAACTAATGTCAAAGGATAACAGACATAGCTACACAAAGTCAACTTACATTTGAAACAAATCAGCCGTCTTTAATATTAAACATGAACACCAAAATAAGGCTCAAGTCCAAAGTAGACTGGTGCCTTCTGAACTGTAAATCTTGTCATCTTGATTTTAACTTATGTCAAAGGATACCAGACAAATTGTTTGCATGATAATCCCATGTGAACATGTATGAATACCAGCTGAACAACCTTTACAGAGTGTGGTTGGGAATATTTCATACCGAAATTCACCGCCTTAGATCATGAAGCAGTAACACTTTTTCAAAAACTCAATATTTGTTTGTTCTTTCTGTAAATTCTGTACTCACCTCTCTAGATAGCCGCAAGACTGTGTATAAAGTGTGTTTTAAAATTCATTTATATCTAAACCAAGTTCTGTATAGTAAAATGTATTAACGTAGCCAACATAAGCAGGTACAAGCTCGTGGGGCATATTTCTAAAACCATGTTTTGTATGCTAAATGTTACAACTCTGATGTCTTTTTACTGTGTGCTTGTTCAGTTCTCATTATAATTGTATTACTACCCAAGTCAGGTTGTGTAACAAATAAAATCCCACACCGCAAAATGTTTCAGGGATCTTTCAAAATAATCAGACTAAAAGGTAGTTTGCAATAGACATAAAAAAGCAAGACATTTTCTAGGCGTAATCCTTAAGAAACTATTCACTTTGGTATAACTATCACCATATGCCCCAAGACATGGATAATCTTGAAATTTTAAATACATTTTTTCTGCAGAAATGTCCAGAGAAAGGTTGTGGCAGTTCACTTGATTGAGGGCGTTTGCCTATAGGAACATACTTTTGCACCTGGTGCCCAGTTTTTGAGACACTCCCTTACATTGACCTTTTTGGGTCGAGTGAAAGGAGGTCAAATCTTGCGGATATTTGCGGCCATCAGGGTATTATAGCCGCTTGTGGTCGCAGTGTTCTCTCGAAAGTGTTCAGGACCTTCTTGTTAATTTCAAAAACTAGGGGGAGCTGGCATTGTATTTTTGGGGAACTGTTCACCTTGCCAACTTCGGCTGAAACATTTTGGAAACTCGCATTAAGCAAACTTGTTGGGGAAATGCATGGCGAGAGTTTTGAGTGTTTACATGTGTTTTTGTTATGCTTGAATTCAGAGGTAATTGTGCTTATAAAATCACTATTTTATGAATGGAATTACCTGGTGCCTGCGTGTCTGATGTTAATGACCTGTGAGTTTATTCTACTATCGAACAAATATACTTTACTCTGTATATAAAACAAAATATCTACTGTTATTTGTGTACAGAATCATCTTGTCAGTAGAAATTTACAGTGAAATAAAACGTAATATTAATTCAGTAATAATTACTCATTTCAATAAACTAATATTTAGAGAATAAATGTGAAATGTGTGATTTTCTCAATTTTGAAACCCATTTACAACAATGGTAAGATTGAAAATGCAATTGTTCACATAACTCTCTATGGTAAAGATGGTCACGGTAGAAAGCTTTCCTTGAAAAAATACTTCTGCCTGAAATTATAAAAAAAATTAAGAAATGAGTAAGGCAATAAATTTTGATCTCGCAAGTCCGAAATCCGATGGTTGAAAACAGTGATGGGGACCAATAGTGATACTGATTCCGTTATAATGCAGTGATTATGTTTGTATAACTTTACAATGTACTCTCTTAATGTAAAAAGAGTAAAAAAAAAAACACTCTTTTTGTCCGCCATACCACTCTTGCAAGGAGCCATATGGTGGACAAGTCTTTTTAGAGTGAATAACATGTATGTTCACTAGATTCAGAGTGAAATTTACCCCACTTTCACTCCCAAAAGAATGGTGAAGAGTGAATTTCACTCTCAAAAGAGCCAAACTGACACTATTCTGGCAAGCGAGTGAAATGTTCACTCTTGTACATTTAGAGAGTACTATGTACAATGTACTGAATTAAAAGCAGTTTTAAAAAGATGTGTCTTCAGAATTGTCTTAAAATGATCCTATGAATTTGAAGCGCGTATGTGGCCCGGTTGACTGTTTCGGAGACTTTGGGGCTGAGTGTGAGAATGCACGATCACCGTAAAGAGCAGTGCGTCCTCTGACATTTTGGCAAAGGAGATTCTTAGACGATGACCGGAGATTGCGATCATAGGTTGGTATTGAGTAACCATCTCATTGAGACAAACTGGGTGGAAACTCATGGAGAATTTTAAATGTTAGTAGCAGGGTTTTTAAATTTAATTCAGTGTAGACTACAGAGCTCAGGCTGTATGGTAGCTCGTGCCACAAGTCTGGCAGCCGAATTCTGAATTCTCTGCAACAGTCATCACTGTTGAGTCCGAGTCACCAGTGAGTCGAGTCCGAGTCCGAGTCCGAATCTTTTGCCGGCTTGACTCGAGTCGAGTCCGAGTCACGGAAATTGTGACTGGAGACGACTCGAGTCCAGACTAACCCAATACTGGTTTTGAATCCAGGTGTCAAAACTTTTGATGCCAGAATCTAACAGTCTAACAGGTCTAACAGTGCGCATCTTAATTTTAGGCTCAAATTCATTACATATGTGGTCGCTTTTACCCATCTCAATTGTAAAACATGGCTCGATAAAATGAAACCAAAAGTTGTGTTGTTGTGGTTGTTTTGTAACTTTCACAGGCAAAATAACATAATACATGTTAGTCACATAAACGTCTGCTACGTTATTGTTGAAGTGCATTAGTGTGTTAAGTTCAGGGTCAGTATGAGGAAATACAAGTTAATTTTATCGTTAAGTACTCACACCCACATTACAGCTGAACATTGAGCTGTGTGTGTACGCAGGATCATTCTACTTCATGTATTTCCATCCTTTATCCGTCTTCTCCAGGAATGATCTAATAGCAACTTAATAAACTCAGATTCAATACAATGGAGGGAACTGGAAGGATCTCGATGTATGTTTTGCTGGTGTGTGTTTGGTGTTCACTTGGAGCAGGCGGATTCCTAATGGTTGTCAATGCTCAAACAGCAGTGACTGCGGTGATCTTAACACCAGAGGCCGATCATAAGGAGGGCGGGCAGGTTGAAATGAGATGTACCGCTACAAACCTCGATTCAGATCACATCGTGGAGTGGAGGACTGAGGACCCAGGCAACACCCTGAGATGGGGTGGAACCACTGTTTCTACGAATGAACGATTCATGTTCGATACATTTGTAGACATGATTACTCAAACAGTTGTTCAAGCCTTTACCATCACCAATGTGCAGAGGGCCGATACTGATGAATACGTGTGTAATGTCATTGAGCCAATACCAACGGGCGGCAACGACATCTTAGCCACATCCAGTGTAACACTTTCAGTGTTATACTTCCCCAGTGCGTCCTTCCCTATGTGCTCCCCTGCTGGACCTATTACAGTAGACGCAGGGACAGAGTTACATATGACGTGTTCATCTGAGAGCAGTCACGGAACAGTCTCAATGACAATCAATCCCACGATGCTGACTTCCAGATATGCAACATGGACATCAGTAATCAACAATGATATCGATACAGTAGTAAGGACATTAGATTTGACAGTGGATGACGGTCATGATGGTGTTGCATTCGCATGTGTGATCACATCAATGTATTTCAAGGATATGCAACGTACTTGTCTAATCGGGCCGATTGTGAGGAACACAAAACCGACAAAACCGACATTAGCTATTGGTTCACCCTCTCCATCAGCAACTCTATGGATTCTAGCGTCCATGGTTATCACGGTCTTCGCTTTTGTTTTCATTGTCATCATCATCTTCATCTTTCTTGTAAAAGATTTGACATCTAAGAAAGAATCCCAAGACATTGAATCGGATCCCTACACGGAGCTGCAGCCAATTGAGGACAATAACCAAGTCTACACGGAACCTAGTACGGCTGGAGAGACAACTACCATACAAGGTAGCTACCAATCAGTTGAAGTTGACAATGAAAGCCCAGAGCATGACTACTCCCAACCAGATCAAGCAGAGAATGAAAGCCCGGAGCTAGACTATGTCATACCTAATGATCACAATGAGCAACAACGAATAGATCCCCAAGTCGGTGTTCCCTTAGAATCCAGACCAGAGTCAATGACAACTGACATTCAACATACCTACTCCCAACCAGATCAAACAGAGAATGAAAGCCCGGAACCAGACTATGTCATACCTAATAATCACAATGAGCAACAACGAATAGATCCCCAAGTCGGTGTTCCCTTAGAATCCAGACCAGAGTCAATGACAACTGACATTCAACAT
The DNA here is from genome assembly GCA_911728455.2 of Marthasterias glacialis. Lineage (NCBI taxonomy): Eukaryota > Metazoa > Echinodermata > Asteroidea > Forcipulatida > Asteriidae > Marthasterias > Marthasterias glacialis. Next base: position 26,513,572 of record OU452225.1, read on the forward strand.
ACCTACTCCCAACCAGATGAAGGACAGACTGAAAGCCCGGAGCCAGACTACATTCGGCCAGAATAACAAGAACGGTTTGTGTTACCATTAATACAATAATACAGTGTAAACAATTACAGATAAAATGTATTATACAAATAACTTTGCCTCAACCACTACGCTATACTCATCAACAAATACTTTTTAAAGTGTATATATTTAACAATTTTAATTGATTATTAATAATTATATTGTTATTGTTATTATTACTATATTGTTGTTGTTGTTGCTGCTGTTGTTGTTATCGACATTTTACTTTTTTTTTTGTACATAACCAGCAGGTTGTAACCTATTGTGCTTTTAAATGATTAAAGGTAGTTTTTGATCTATGAACCTACCACGTGTGTTTTTTGGCGGATAGGTGGAAACTTTGTGCATTTTTTAAAGAATGCGTTTTAAACCAAACCATGAACAATAAGATATAGTGCACGTTTGCCTTAGCGACCATTTTATTTTTTAGAAAGTCTGCTATTGCTGAAAATGACACGGCACAATTTAGGAAGTATTTCACCTTTCTAATTGTTTAGAAAATTGACCGCCGCCATTTTGAATGGACGGCCTCGAACATCACAAAATGTATAACTGGGTTGGCACAATTCTGACATTTTAACGGAACAATTAAAACCCTTTCTTATGGTGGATATGTTTACTTTTTATTTTAGGTAAAAACATTGATTTATTAGTGGTATTTGATAGCATTATTATGTTACATGGTGAATTTTTGTATTTTTCTTTAAGTGAAGGCAACCCGTATTTTGAGAACCAAGTTTGGCAAAACTCGCTACTGTGACGTTGCACAAAAGAAAGATCCATACGTAAAGAAACTTTGTATGGGTATCCAAATTTAGGTTTTTGGCTTTATAATGGTCTTAAAGTATTGAATGTTGCTACTAATTTAAAATTCTTGCTACACTACAGCAAATACTGAACAAAAATGTATGTTTTGGGTATTTTAAACATTTTTTAGACAGACATTAGCTTCTTTATCTAGAACTTTGCATTGAAATAAACTTAGGACAAGTATATGTTTTTGGTTTGCGAGACCATCACCGTGTATCAATAATGGCTACATTTGATTAGGTTTCTCTAATCGGCTGGGTCTAACTCAAAAGTAGTTGAGTAGCTCTGACGTCATTAGACCACAGGTCAGCCATAATCCAAGTGAAAAAGTGTCGCGATTGTGATCGAAGGTGCGCTACGCTGAAAAGGGCTTCAGTGTTCTCCTCGTGACACAAGTGCGTTCAATAACATCTGACGTCATTTTCATTCTGGGACAGTTTAAACATACCCAGCTTGGGAGCAAAGTCACTCAGAGTTCATGCGTTAATTACGTCACATCTAAAAACGTTTTAGAGGTCGCAATGTTTATACATATTAAAGTTTAGTACTTTTTAGGAAGTTCAAAGTACAAAGCCACATAATTTTATTGAAAACGTTTTTAGTTTCGCTTTAAAATCTTGGAAGTAAAACAATTCCTTTTTTGGGGGTGCAGTTCATGTAATAAACTTCCATGAACTGCACGGGGTGATTTTACTAGCAGAAGCGTACTGCGTGTAAGGTCATCGTCTCATGATTCAGTCGAATTGATTAATCAGTGATTTGAATGAAATTATTGTTATCCCAGTGTATTTTAAGACACATGTATTGCCATGTTGCATAAAAATACTCTAGCTCTCCGTACAATTGTTACATACTTATTAAATAGCGCGGTTTAGTAGCTTTTGATATGAAATTGCAAAGTACACTTTTTTCGCTTTCTCTTTCAGGTAGCGAACATTAACTCTGCATGATTTTAATATGTGAAAGCTTCAGCAACGTAATGGTTAAATAAAATAACTGAAGAAATAAAAGAAAATAATGGGTTTATGATGGAAGTTTTATATTTGAAAGGTAACAGCACATTTTACACGCCTAATTAATAATTTATTGACACGAGCGTTTATTGCGAGGGGCTGTTAGGAGACTGTACCATAGCAGATTAGAATTAAACATGATATCAATGTGGGTAAGTTGAACTATAGTTGGTCTAGATTCAATTGCACTGCGACATCTATTACCCTCGTTGTTAAACATGTCTGGGATAAATTCAACTTCATTTATTTCCATACTTTATCCGTCTTATGTTTTGCTGGTGTGTGTTTGGTGTTCACTTGGAGCAGGCGGATTCCTAATGGTTGTCAATGCTCAAACAGCAGTGACTGCGGTGATCTTAACACCAGAGGCCGATCATAAGGAGGGCGGGCAGGTTGAAATGAGATGTACCGCTACAAACCTCGATTCAGATCACATCGTGGAGTGGAGGACTGGGGACCCAGGCAACACCCTGAAATGGGGTGGAACCACTGTTTCTACGAATGAACGATTCATGTTCGATACATCGGTAGACATGATTACTCAAACAGTAATTGTTCAAGGCTTTATCACCACCCATGACCGGGGGCTGGGTCACGTTTCCCCCTATCAATTATTTGCCCGTAACTTTTTAATGCTTAGTTCGATCACCACGAAATTTTCTGACTTTTTCCCGTTTCTAAATTTCCCAATTATATCTAAGATCATGCTGACAAAAGAAAATGATACCGGGGTTAGCTGTCGCTATGGCAACCAATATTTTGACCTTGGGTCACTTGATTTTAATGTTTTCTAGTGATCTTTTTGACCCTTTGAACATAAATTCCACTTGTTTTAATTTTTTTCGCCATAAAATTGATAGTGATGAGTCACGTGATAGTCTTAAATGATTTTGGAAATTCAAAATGGCCGCCAATTTAGGCGACCATCTTGGATTTTGTGTTTTCAGCCTGTAATTAGGGGGTTAAATTATATCAAGTTTTTTAACAATAGAATATTTTCAACTTCTTACTTATCAGATCAAACAAATATTTAGGTTTGTCAACCAAGCCTTAGTATTGCTCCCCTGGGCCCTGTGCGGCGGCCATTTTGCCCCCGGTCCCCGTACATAAAAAAGCCCGGTCCCGATAGGGTTAACCCTTGTTTTTACTCTCTGCCAGCTCTGTGTAAAAAAATCCCATTGAACATTGCCATGGTTTAGATTGTAAATGAATGTAAGATTTCTTGTTTGCCAATGTTTCTCAGTAACTGTTATATAATTCACCAAGTGATGTGTACTTAACACAAGTATTTTTAAATGGGTGAGCTGTCACGGGAACGGTCAGTTTTAAAACGCTAAACTATTATTCGCGCACCATCACCAGATGCTCTACAATAGCTTGGAATTCCTGGTGTTCGCGGTATTTGAAGAACTCATGATTCGGTATAATTTAGATCTTAACAATTCCCGGCCCTCACCTTTGTAGTTCTCTATCTTCAGTTCGGACCGGAGGTCTTCAGAGTAGCAGTTTGGGCGGAGATGTTTTTTTTCTTCTCTGCGATGCCCACTTGGGAAACGGCAATTTTATAGTCTTTTTAGTATGATAGTTTCGTCATGATTGTGATGGGGCCTGCTGTTCTTGCGTGGAAAATCCGTGAAACCTCTGACAGTAAAGTTTGTCGAGGCTGCAGAAACCACGGGAGTGGTTCTTCAGGGAGTTTGCACGCCGACGAGGTGATACTCCCAGGGTGTTAGACTTTACGGCACCGTTAATCTGTGACTTGGGCGGCAGTGTTGTTGTTTTTATGAGCTGGGAGAATATCACCCAATTTTCGGAACCGGTCGTGTTGAAGCGACGACGGTAGGACGATGACGGTTCGAGTATATTTTATGCAGTAGAACATTTGCTATAGAGTATCTGCATTTTACTGCAATCGTTCGTTTTTCAACCGGGGGACAGCAAACTGGGGAGCAACCAACGTGGCAGAACTTGTCAGCCGGGTAATTTTCGGATGAAGAACTACTAGAGCAACTGCAGGTATGAACAATTTATTTCTAGCAGCATCATCTTTGGATTTATTAAGGACCGGGAGGCTGCCGACTTTTTCCCGATGTTTTAAAGATTTTGTGTCAGAAAACTTGCTGGCCGTTGTTCACGTACACACACAGCCCGTGTAATTAGCTGTTCCGACTTAACAGTCGGAACAGCTATTGATTTCGTTGGGCTTATTAGCTGTTCCGACATAGCAGTCGGAACAGGTTTTGATTTCGTCAAGATATTTATTTTTATTATTATTAGCTGTTCCGACAAAGCAGTCGGAACAGGTTTTGTTTTCGTCAAGATTTTTTTTATTTTTATTAGCTGTTCCGACATAGCAGTCGGAACAGGTTTTGATTTCGTCAAGATTTTTATTATTTTTATTAGCTGTTCCGACATAGCAGTCGGAACAGGTTTTGTTTTCGTCAAGATTGTTATTATTTTTATTAGCTGTTCCGACATAGCAGTTCAAGGATCAAGGAAAGGGGAAACCACCATAAACTTGTATAGCGCCCTCCCGTGGCAGTATTTAGTTTTTCTTCGAATTATCTTGGAAGACTCGCGCAAATTCTGAAAAAAGATACAAACAAGTCAAATTAAGCCGGTTTTTGATGAGATCAGCTCTTTTTCAAGCCTTTTGTCACAACATTTTTGAAAATTCATAATCTTTTATGAATACCTTTCAGTTTTTGTACATTATTGTAAAATTATCAACAAAAATTTTAACCTGAAAAAAAAGAAAGATTGGCAAACATTTTGAATATTTTACAAGTAACCCAAAAGTAAGATCAAGGCTATTTAATCTGATTTATCTTTGTCGGGTTATCTTTGTTAATTTGTTAGATTTATTTTTGATATATTTTAGTATCATAATTTCAATGCTAAATCTTACTCCCCAAACATAAATTATTTTTCGTAGCTACATAGATATACACATGTTTGTGAATAAATACAATTCTAGTTTTTAAATAATTATAAGAAGGCTCAATTGTTTTAAACTAACAACATTGAATCAAAATTGATTCAAAAACTTGAAACGAAAATATAATAATGATTGAAATGAATGGATTTAAAAAAAAAAATAAACGTGAACTTGCCAAACTTTTCAACGGTTTAAAAAAAGTAGGCCTTACCAAAAAGTTAGGTAAAGTCTTATTCTCCGTTTTCTTTGTTGATTTGTTCAATTTATTTTTCTCTTATAATAAATTCATTGCTAATTCAAGTTCTCCCAACATTTAGATATGATATTTTTACAACCATAAACTACGTTATACTTGAACAAACATTCACGCTTACGGAGATAACGCTAAACTTAACATTCCCGCGTCCCTACGGGAAATTTATATATCATTTCAAAAGCTTAAAACAACTTGTTCAATAAAACAAATGACGTCATCACGACATCATTAACTGTCAAGTTTCACTATACCTATTAGATTAATCGTTAAAAATATTTTTTTTCCAACCTCAGGACATGTTAACATCCATAACCTAAATGACATATCTTTTCGGTTTTATCCATTGTTATAAAAAACACATAAGCTTCAATGTATGGTGCACATGCGGTTATGCATGGTGTCCCAAATTCCAATGACCTTCTATGTTTGGCTCAGTGCCAGCTGTAGTAAGATTATTTTTTGAATGAGAAGCTTCTAGGGCACATGGATTCTTGGAATAATGACTTTGCATAAATTAAATGGGAATGTCTAGAATCAGATTTTTCTAGAAGGTCTAAGAATTAGTATAAATACAGGCAGAGCAAATCTGGATTCTTTTAAGGACTAGCATTGAGAGAAGTTCGACATATGCGTCCCCAGAGAGTGTTAAGAAACTACATAGCGGTGTAGCTGTTTCTTAGTCAAAAAGTGACTGAGAGTTGTTTAAGCTGAATTGTGTATCGGGAGAGACATTTTCTTGTGAGCTGAGGGCAGTTCAAGTTGGGATCATCGGTTCCCTTGCGACGGTCAAGCTTTAGCAGTGTTTATTCGTCTCGAGACCGGTTGTTTGTGGCAGCTTATTTTTGTGCACCGATTTGTGGACTGAACTGTTCCAGTTGGAGTCCGCCGTTTCTTCGACGTAGTGTAAAGCTCTCGCCTGTAGAATCTTCTGGTTTTTTTTGTAAGATCATTCTTGATTGTATACTCTTAGCCTTGTAAATTAGTTTTGATCCACATTTATTTGTATCATTATCTTTAACGGTTTAAGAGTAATATTTCATTAAATCTTACTTGTTTTGTGTTCTTTATATCAGTGTGATCTTGTTTGATCTTTTGTTGCGTCTGAGAAAAGTCAAATTTTTCGGATAACCGACATTCGGATGGTTTGGGGATTTTCGGATCGTAACAAAATTGGGGTCTGTCCGGGAAGAACAAAAACAAGCTAGAATCTTCTTGATATTATCAGACAGGGTCACATACTTTGTAATACTGTTGACATTTACATTGTAGAATTATCATGGCTAAGTTCGATGCTCAAGCTTTCGTAGAGACAGAAGATTTGTCATACGATAAACTGCGACTGCTGACAAAAGAAGAGTTGCATGAAGTTGGAAAATTCCTTCATCTAGAAATTTCTCGGGGTACAAAGAAACCCAAGTTAGTGAGTGTTCTTGCCAAAAATTTGAATCTTGAAATGCCCGAGCCATTGCAAAGTACCGATAGGGAAATTGAGCTGGCCAAAATTGAGCTAGAAAAAGAAAGGCTCAGGCTCGAATTTGAAGAAAAACAAAAGGAAAGAGAAGAAAAAGAAAAGGAAAGAGAAGAAAAAGAAAAGGAAAGAGAAGAAAGGGAAAAAGAACGAGAACACGAACTAAGAAAGCTTGAACTCGAACATGAGCTTAAATTGAAAGAACTGGAATTGAGTGTCAAAAAAGATACATCGAAAGAAAAGTCTCCCTCTAGTTTTGATCTAGCAAAAATTGTGAGGTTAGTGCCGAAATTCAATGAACAAGATGTTGAAATGTATTTCTTGTCTTTTGAGAAAACTGCCAAAAAGCTGGATTGGCCAGAAAAATATTGGCCTTTGCTGTTACAAAGCACATTTGTGGGTAAAGCTCAAAAGGTTTACGCCACACTTTCAGAGGAACAATGTAGTGTGTATGCTACTGTAAAGGCAGCTATTTTGACTGCGTATGAATTGGTTCCTGAGGCCTATAGGCAGAAATTTCGAAAAATGACTAGATCACATGGCCAGACCTTTGTCGAATATGCTAGACAAAAGGAGATTGTTTTCGATCGATGGTATCGTTCTCTGAAAATCGAGAAGAGTTTTGATGAGTTAAAAGAAGTTGTGCTCTTGGAGGAGTTCAAAAATAGTGTCCCTCCAAATATTAAAACACACTTGGAAGAACATCACATCACTAAAGTGAAGAAAGCGGCAGTGGCTGCTGATGATTATGAATAACTCACAAATTCAATACTGGCAAAAATACTTACCAGTTTAAAGGTTCCCATAAAACCGGGGAAAAGGGCAAGTCGGGTTCTGAGGCACAGTCTAGCAGTGAAACTCCTGGTTTGCCGGAGTCAGCACCGACGAGTGAGGCCAAGGAGGATAAAAAGAAGAAGTTCTCCATCGAGTGTAACTATTGTCATAAGAAGGGTCATCAGAAGGCGAATTGTTTCAAGTTCATCGCTGATGAGCGAGACCGTTCTGACAAGCCAGTAAGAACCCTCTACTTCGTGTGAAGTACGGTGAGGCCGATGGAAACCGTGTTTCTTCTTCGAAGGTGGTTGATAATTTTGATAAAAAGGATTTCGTGTATCGTGGTGTGGTCGCGTGTGGGTTGGATGAGGCCGACAGTCCAGTTGTTATCCTAAGGGATACAGGCGCGTCACTGATGCTGGATGATGTGTTGTCATTGTCTCCACAAAGTTCGTTGAATGCAACAATGTTGATTCAAGGTATTGGGGGTAATTTTATGCCTGTCCCGTTGCATAGGGTTAATTTGAAATGTGATTTGTTCACTGGCCCTGTGGTTGTTGGAGTTGTTCCTAGTCTGCCTATAAAAGGGGTGGAGTTTTTGCTAGGGAATGACGTTGCGGGAGGTAAAGTGTCGGCATCCCCTATTGTCTCTGGTAGTCCCGTGGAGGAGCCAGAAATTCAGTCTCTGGAGGAGAAGCTTCCAGAAACTTTCCCTGAGTGTGCAGTGACGAGATCTCAGATGAGACGGATGGAACAGGAGGCTGCGGAGTCAGTGCCTATAGAGGAGGACTCTGGTGTTTGGCTGGCTGAAACTTTCTTCAATAATTTGGAAGAAGATGAGGGAGTGTCTCAAGATGCTAAGTTTAGCCGATCCTCACTTATTGAGCAGCAGAAAGCGGACCCAGTTTTGAGGGGGCTCGCCCAGACCGCGTGTTCTGAGGAAGAAGCCAAGGGGGTTCCGGAATGCTACTACGTCAAGTCCGGCGTTTTGATGAGGAAATGGAGACCTACTCAAAGACCAGCTGATGAAGAATGGAGTGTTGTCCATCAAATTGTTGTCCCTCCATGTTACCGTGATGAGATCTTGAGAATTGCTCACGAAATTCCAGTTGCAGGTCATCTTGGCATCAGGAAGACTCAAGCTAGAGTCATGGCTCATTTCTATTGGCCGAAGCTTCACCGAGATGTGGTGGAATTCATCAATACGTGTCATACATGTCAGGTGGTGGGAAAGCCACAGCCATCAATTAAGCCTGCTCCAATGATACCGATTCCTGCTTTTGAGGAGCGATATTTTCGAGAGTCCTCGTGGATTGTGTTGGTCCTCTACCGCGAACGAAGTCGGGACATCAATTTTTGTTGACCATTATGGATCTCTCCACTAGGTTCCCAGAGGCCATTCCATTGAGGAGAATTACAGCCAAGGTTGTTGTGGAGGCTCTTATGCAGTTTTTCACGAGATATGGCTTGCCGAAAGAAGTGCAGTCCGATCAAGGGTCTAACTTCATGTCAGGTGTATTTCAGCAAGTTCTGCGTGAGCTGGGAGTTAAGCAAGTGAAATCGTCGGCGTATCACCCACAGTCTCAAGGGGCTTTAGAGAGGTACCACCAAACCCTCAAGAATATGAGAAGAGCCTACTGTGAAGATTTTCCAGAAGATTGGGACAAGGGAGTTCCATTTCTCTTGTTTGCGACCAGGGATTCACCGAACGAGTCGACTGGTTTTACCCCGTTTGAGTTGGTGTACGGTCACGAGGTGAGGGGGCCTTTGAAACTCATCAAGGAGAGGTTTCTGGCAGAGGACAACGAGACCAATCTGCTCGACTATGTGTCTAATTTTAGGGAGAGGCTGTCCAAAGCTTGCTCTGTGGCACAAGAACACCTGAAGGCGTCTCAGCAGGCGATGAAGACCAGAGCTGATATGAAGTCCGAAGTTCGCATCTTCAAACCAGGTGAAAAAGTGCTTGTGCTGTTGCCTCTGCCTGGCGAACCCCTAAAAGCCAAATTCAGTGGGCCCTACTGTGTCAAAAAGAAACTCAACGAAGTTAATTATGTAATCAGTACCCCAAATCGAAGAAAGAGTCAAAGAGTTTGTCATGTGAACATGCTTAAGAAATATTACGAACGTGATAATTCGGGTTAATCTGTGGGAGTAGCTGTCGTTGGGTCACATGATGACAATTCAAATGATGAAGAATAGAGTATTGTAAATAGTTATAGTGCCATTCATTATTTTCTGTGTAACCAGTTAGAGTTTAATTTGACTCACCTTAGCTAAATCGAAAGAGGTATTTTGTCGTAAGTTTTATGATAAGCTTACGTTAAAGTTTTTTTTGTGAAACGAAAATTTCCTCCGAAAATTTTCTTTTCTTATGGGGGGAGATGTTATAATACAACACATAAGCTTCAATGTATGGTGCACATGCGGTTATGCATGGTGTCCCAAATTCCAATGACCTTCTATGTTTGGTTCAGTGCCAGCTGTAGTAAGATTATTTTTTGAATGAGAAGCTTCTAGGGCACATGGATTCTTGGAATAATGACTTTGCATAAATTAAATAGGAATGTCTAGAATCGGATTTTTCTAGAAGGTCTAAGAATTAGTATAAATACAGGCAGAGCAAATCTGGATTCTTTTAAGGACTAGCATTGAGAGAAGTTCGACATATGCGTCCCCAGAGAGTGTTAAGAAACTACATAGCGGTGTAGCTGTTTCTTAGTCAAAAAGTGACTGAGAGTTGATTTAGCTGAATTGTGTATCGGGAGAGACATTTTCTTGTGAGCTGAGGGCAGTTCAAGTTGGGATCATCGGTTCCCTTGCGACGGTCAAGCCCTTGCAGTGTTTATTCGTCTCGAGACCGGTTGTTTGTGGCAGCTTATTTTTGTGCACCGATTTGTGGACTGAACTGTTCCAGTTGGAGTCCGCCGTTTCTTCGATGTAGTGTAAAGCTCTCGCCTGTAGAATCTTCTGTTTTTTTTGTAAGATCATTCTTGATTGTTTACTCTTAGCCTTGTAAATTAGTTTTGATCCACATTTATTTGTATCATTATCTTTAACGGTTTAAGAGTAATATTTCATTAAATCTTACTTGTTTTGTGTTCTTTATATCAGTGTGATCTTGTTTGATTTTTTGTTGCGTCTGAGAAAAGTCAAATTTTTCGGAAAACCGACATTCGGATGGTTTGGGGATTTTCGGATTGTAACACCATGAACCCAAAACCCCCTGTGTTCGTTTTTACGAACACAAATTCTAGTTATTATTATTATTATTCTTTATTTCTGTCTCAAAACCCATAGCATTTGTACACCATTTTCTTTAGTTCTAATCTCAAACTTAACAAATATGAGAGATTAAAATCCAATATCATATGAAAGCTTAGTACCCGAACTTATCATAAGATGTAAACAAGTGTCAATTCTTAATTAATTAGCTGAGTTATAATGACATGAATATTTAATTAGTCAATCTCGTTACCACCATATCCCAAGAAGTATACGTCCGATCGTCAATTTGTTTTCAGTTCTTATCTTACTTTATAATGTAGATTGGTACTGTGGCATATTTGTGTCTGTCACGTCATCGCGACGTTATTTATAACGCGTTTTGTATCTGTGTGCTAAAGGCATGGCTCTAAAAGTGTGCACATTTTCGAAAGTCAAAAGCACAACTTTTGAAAAAAATATAATGTTAGTTTCCTATATAACATAGATCGTTTTGAAAACATAAATACTTTAACCAAGAGTTATCTCAGACCATAAAAATTCATCAAAGCACAACGTAATTTCACTTTAATTAACCGTTAATTGTTCAATCTGAACACCATTGGTACAACACTGTGTGGATTTCGCCGAAATTCGCCGCTCAGAGTTGATTGTAAAGTTGTACACAGGTGCGCACTCGCCTGTTTTTCCCACGTTAAACCAATGAGGATTTTCAGTGTTGCGAACCTATACAAGTTTTTGTTGGGAAAATTACAAACATGAATGCGGCGGGGTAGCGGTATTTGTTTTACCGTTAAAACATCATATTGTGTTCTCAGATGTTAGTTTGGCTTTCATTAACTAATTATTATGACTTCTCATATGCTATAGTGCCCTCTATCGGTAGATGTTTTTCTACATGGCTGCATTTTTTATGATTTTCGTTCAAAGGCATCGCATAAGGCATCAAAGGCATCGTGACGTCATCAGGTATCAAGTTAAATTTTAGTCAGTAGACACAGTTATGGCCACAGCGTGAATCATGGAGTGACAGCGTCCATCGACCCATCAAAATAGTGTTGCTGTCAAGGTGGGTGTATGCACGATGACTAGCGTTTTTGTAACAAAATTTGTTTCTTCTGCTTGATCCTATTCCCTTCAAATAAAACATTGATGCTGCCCGAATGAATGCTCTATTTTTTCACAAGGAAATCAGTTTCATGGATGAAAATTTCATATTTTTGTAGTGTATTAATTACTTTCCAACAGTGTCAGACTTGTCAAGATCCCGCCAATATTTTGGAAGATAGAGAAGTTGCTAAGTCTTGTTTTCACTCTGTTACAGCTTCGTGTACAAAAGTGCCATTAGACAGGTGTTTGAAGCGCATTCGGAGAAGCCCCGCTCTCTGGTGGTTTCAAGGCGGAAGATGGCCCTGGCTGGCCGGGAAAACTGAATTTTCGGATGCAGGACTATGGCAGCTACCTGCAGGTACAAGAAATTTCTCTCTAGCCCCATTATTTCTGGAGTTATTGGCTTTGGTGCTGCCTACTTCTTTTTTCGGCGTTTTTTTTTGAAGGCTTCAGTCCAGCACACACGTAGCGGCCTTGGCTATTATTGACGTACACAGAGCATGGCCGTTTGCACTGGACATCTTTGGGGTGTCCTCACTCCGCGGTGCCTGGCATCCTCCCTATTTATCCCACAACCCCAAGACCGGCATTTTCGGAAAGCCCATGAGCAGGGCTTTCCAACAGTGTCAGACTTGTCAGATTTCCGCCAATACTTTTTGAGATAGAGCCGTTGCTAAGTCTTGTTTTCACTCTGTTACAGGTTTGTGTACAAAAGTGCCATTAGACAGGTGTTTGAAGCGCATTCGGAGCAGCCCCGCTCTCTGGTGGTTTCAAGGCGAAAGATGGCCCTGGTTGGCCGGGGAAAACTGGATTTTCGGATGCAGGACTATGGCAGCTACCTGCAGGTACAAGAAATTTCTCTCTAGCCCCATTATTTCTGGAGTTATTGGCTTTGGCGCCCATGAGCAGGGCTTCCCAACAGTGTCAGACTTGTCAGATTTCCGCCAATACTTTGGGAGATAGAGCCGTTTCTAAGTCTTGTTTTCACTCTGTTACAGCTTCGTGTACAAAAGTGCCATTAGACAGGTATTTGAAGCGCATTCGGAGCAGCCCCGCTCTCTGGTGGTTTCAAGGCGGAAGATGGCCCTGGCTGGCCGGGAAAACTGGATTTTCAGATGCAGGACTATGGCAGCTACCTGCAGGTACAAGAAATTTCTCTCTAGCCCCATTATTTCTGGAGTTATTGGCCGTGGCGCTGCCGACTTCTTTTTTCGGCGTTTTTTTTTGCTGGCTTCAGTCCAGCACACACGTAGCGGCCTTGGCTATTGTTGACGTACACAGAGCATGGCTGTTTGCACTGGACATCTTTGGGGTGTCCTCACTTCGCGGTCCCTGGCATCCTCCCTGTTTATCCCACAACCCCAAGACCGGCATTTTCGGAAAGCCCATGAGCAGGGCTTTCTAAGAGTGTTGGACTTGTCAGATTTCCGCCAATACTTTGGGAGATAGAGCCGTTGCTAAGTCTTGTTTTCACTCTGTTACAGCTTTGTGTACAAAAGTGCCATTAGACAGGTGTTTGAAGCGCATTCGGAGCAGCCCCGCTCTCTGGTGGTTTCAAGGCGGAAGATGGCCCTGGCTGGCCGGGAAAAGTGAATTTTCGGATGCAGGACTATGGCAGCTACCTGCAGGTACAAGAAATTTCTCTCTAGCCTCATTATTTCTGGAGTTATTGGCCGTGGCGCTGCCGACTTCTTTTTTCTGCGTTTTTTTTTTTTTTTTGCTGGCTTCAGTCCAGCGCACACGTAGCGGCCTTGGCTATTGTTGACGTACACAGAGCATGGCTGTTTGCACTGGACATCTTTGGGGTGTCCTCACTTTGCGGTCCCTGGCATCCTCCCTGTTTATCCCACAACCCCAAGACCGGCATTGTCCGAAAGCCCATGAGCAGGGCTTTCCAACAGTGTCAGACTTGTCAGATTTCCGCCAATACTTTTTGAGATAGAGCCGTTGCTAAGTCTTGTTTTCACTCTGTTACAGGTTTGTGTACAAAAGTGCCATTAGACAGGTGTTTGAAGCGCATTCGGAGCAGCCCCGCTCTCTGGTGGTTTCAAGGCGAAAGATGGCCCTGGTTGGCCGGGGAAAACTGGATTTTCGGATGCAGGACTATGGCAGCTACCTGCAGGTACAAGAAATTTCTCTCTAGCCCCATTATTTCTGGAGTTATTGGCTTTGGCGCCCATGAGCAGGGCTTTCCAACAGTGTCGGACTTGTCAGATTTCCGCCAATACTTTGGGAGATAGAGCCGTTTCTAAGTCTTGTTTTCACTCTGTTACAGCTTCGTGTACAAAAGTGCCATTAGACAGGCATTTGAAGCGCATTCGGAGCAGCCCCGCTCTCTGGTGGTTTCAAGGCGGAAGATGGCCCTGGCTGGCCGGGAAAACTGGATTTTCGGATGCAGGACTATGGCAGCTACCTGCAGGTACAAGAAATTTCTCTCTAGCCCCATTATTTCTGGAGTTATTGGCCGTGGCGCTGCCGACTTCTTTTTTCTGCGTTTTTTTTTTGTTTTTGCTGGCTTCAGTCCAGCACACACGTAGCGGCCTTGGTTATTGTTGACATACACAGAGCATGGCCGTCTGCACTGGACATCTTTGGGGTGTCCTCACTCCGCGGTCCCTGGCATCCTCCCTGTTCATCGCAAAACCCCAAGACCTGCATTTTCGGAAAGCCCATGAGCAGGGCTTTCCAACAGTGTTGGACTTGTCAGATTTACGCCAATACTTTGGGAGATAGAGCCGTTGCTAAGTCTTGTTTTCACTCTGTTACAGCTTTGTGTACAAAAGTGCCATTAGACAGGTTTTTGAAGCGCATTCGGAGCAGCCCCGCTCTCTGGTAGTTTCAAGGCGGAAGATGGCCCTGGCTGGCCAGGAAAACTGAATTTTCAGTTGCAGGACTATGGCAGCTACCTGCAGGTACAAGAAATTTCTCTCTAGCCCCATTATTTCTGGAGTTATTGGCCGTGGCGCTGCCGACTTCTTTTTTCGGCGTTAATTTTTTTTTTTTTGTTTTTTTTTGCTGGCTTCAGTCCAGCACACGCGTAGCGGCCTTGGCCATTGTTGACGTACACAGAGCATGGCCGTTTGCACTGGACATCTTTGGGGTGTCCTCACTCCGCGGTCCCTGGCATCCTCCCTGTTTATCCCACAACCCCAAGACCGGCATTTTCGGAAAGCCCATGAGCAGGGCTTTCCAACAGTGTTGGACTTGTCAGATTTACGCCAATACTTTGGGAGATAGAGCCGTTGCTAAGTCTTGTTTTCACTCTGTTACAGCTTTGTGTACAAAAGTGCCATTAGACAGGTGTTTGAAGCGCATTCAGAGCAGCCCCGCTCTCTGGTGATTTCAAGGCGGAAGATGGCCCTGGCTGGCCAGGAAAAGTGAATTTACGGATGCAGGACTATGGCAGCTACCGGCAGGTACAAGAAATTTCTCTCTAGCCCCATTATTTCTGGAGTTATTGGCCGTGGCGCTGAAGACTTCTTTTTTCGGCGTTTTTTTTGTTTTTTTTTGCTGGCTTCAGTCCAGCATACACGTAGCGGCCTTGGCTATTGTTGATGTACTCTGAGCATGCCCGTTTGCACTGGACATCTTCGGGGTGTCCTCACTCCGCGGTCCCTGGCATCCTCCCTGTTTATCCCACAACCCCAAGACTGGCATTGTCGGAAAGCCCATGAGCAGGGCTTTCCAACAGTGTCGGACTTGTCAGATTTACGCCAATACTGTAGAAGATAGAGCTGTTGCTAAGTCTTGTTTTCACTCTGTTACAGCTTTGTGTACAAAAGTGCCATTAGACAGGTGTTTGAAGCGCATTCGGAGCAGCCCCGTTCTCTGGTGATTTCAAGGCGGAAGATGGCCCTGGCTGGCCGGGAAAACTGGATTTTCGGATGCAGGACTATGGCAGCTACCTGCAGGTACAAGAAATTTCTCTCTAGCCCCATTATTTCTGGAGTTATTGGCCATGGCGCTGCCGACATTTTTTTTTGCGTTTTTTTTGTTGTTGCTGGCTTCATTCCAGCACACACGTAGCGGCCTTGGCTATTTTTGATGTACACAGAGCATGGCCGTTTGCACTGGACATCTTCGGGGTGTCCTCACTCCGCGGTCCCTGGCAACCTCCTTGTTTATCCCACAACTGCCAGACCGGCATTTTCGGAAAGCCCATGAGCAGGGCTTTCCAACAGCGTCAGACTTGTTAGATTTCCGCCAATACTTTTTGAGATAGAGCCGTTGCTAAGTCTTGTTTTCACTCTGTTACAGCTTTGTGTATAAAAGTGCCATTAGACAGGTGTTTGAAGCGCATTCGGAGCAGCCCCGCTCTCTGGTGGTTTCAAGGCGGAAGATGGCCCTGGCTGGCCGTGAAAACTGAATTTTCGGATGCAGGACTATGGCAGCTACCTGCAGGTACAATAAATTTCTCTCTAGCCCCATTATTTCTGGAGTAATTGGCCGTGGCGCTGCCGACTTCTTTTTTCGGCGTTTTTTTTTTTTTTTTTTTGCTGGCTTCAGTCCAGCACACACGTAGCGGCCTTGGCCATTGTTGACGTACACAGAGCATGGCTGTTTGCGCTCGACATCTTCGGTGTGTCCTCACTCCGCGGTCCCTGGCATCCTCCCTGTTTATCCCGAAACCCCAAGACTGGCATTTTCGGAAAGCCCATGAGCAGGGCTTTCCAACAGTGTTGGACTTGTTAGATTTCCGCCAATACTTTGGGAGATAGAGCCGTTGCTAAGTCTTGTTTTCACTCTGTTAAAGCTTTGTGTACAAAAGTGCCATTAGACAGGTGTTTGAAGCGCATTCGGAGCAGCCCCGCTCTCTGGTGGTTTCAAGGCGGAAGATGGCCCTGGCTGGCCGGGAAAACTAGATTTTCGGATGCAGAAATATGGCAGCTATCTGCAGGTACAGGAAATTTCTCTCTAGCCCCATTATTTCTGGAGTTATTTGCCGTGGCGCTGCCGACTTCTTTTTTCGGCGTTTTTTTTTTTTTTTTTTTTTTGCTGGCTTCAGTCCAGCACACACGTAGCGGCCTTGGCTATTGTTGACGTACACAGAGCATGGCCGTTTGCACTGGACATCTTCGGGGTGTCCTCACTCCGCGGTCCCTGGCATCCTCCCTGTTTATCCTAGAACCACAAGACCAACATTTTCGGAAAGCCCACGAGCAGGGCTTTCCAACAGTGTTAGACTTGTCAGATTTCCGCCAATACTTCGGGAGATAGAGCTGTTGCTAAGTCTTGTTTTCACTCTGTTACAGATTTGTGTACAAAAGTGCCATTAGACAGGTGTTTGAAGCGCATTCGGAGCAGCCCCGCTCTCTGGTGGTTTCAAGGCGGAAGATGGCCCTGGCTGGCCGGAAAAACTGGATTTTCGGATGCAGGAATATGGCAGCTACCTGCAGGTACAGGAAATTTCTCTCTAGCCCCATTATTTCTGGAGTTATTGGCCGTGGCGCTGCCGACTTCTTTTTTCGGCGTTTTTTTTTTTTTTTTTTTTTTTTTTGCTGGCTTCAGTCCAGCACACACGTAGCGGCCTTGGTTATTGTTGACGTACACAGAGCATGGCCGTTTGCACTGGACATCTTTGGTGTGTCCTCACTCCGCGGTCCCTGGCATCCTCCCTGTTTATCCCACAACCCCAAGACCGGCATTTTCGGAACGCCCATGAGCAGGGCTTTCCAACAGTGTTGGACTTGTCAGATTTCCGCCAATACTTTGGGAGATAGAGCCGTTGCTACGTCTTGTTTTCACTCTGTTACAGCTTTGTGTACAAAAGTGCCATTAGACAGGTGTTTGAAGCGCATTCGGAGCAGCCCCGCTCTCTGGTGGTTTCAAGGCGGAAGATGGCCCTGGCTGGCCGGGAAAACTAGATTTTCGGATGCAGAAATATGGCAGCTATCTGCAGGTACAAGAAATTTCTCTCTAGCCCCATTATTTCTGGAGTTATTGGCCGTGGCGCTGCCGACTTCTTTTTTCGGCGTTTTTTTTTTTTTTTTTTTTGCTGGCTTCAGTCCAGCACACACGTAGCGGCCTTGGCTATTGTTGACGTACACAGAGCATGGCCGTTTGCACTGGACATCTTCGGGGTGTCCTCACTCCGCGGTCCCTGGCATCCTCCCTGTTTATCCTAGAACCCCAAGACCAACATTTTCGGAAAGCCCACGAGCAGGGCTTTCCAACAGTGTTAGACTTGTCAGATTTCCGCCAATACTTCGGGAGATAGAGCTGTTGCTAAGTCTTGTTTTCACTCTGTTACAGATTTGTGTACAAAAGTGCCATTAGACAGGTGTTTGAAGCGCATTCGGAGCAGCCCCGCTCTCTGGTGGTTTCAAGGCGGAAGATGGCCCTGGCTGGCCGGAAAAACTGGATTTTCGGATGCAGGAATATGGCAGCTACCTGCAGGTACAAGAAATTTCTCTCTAGCCCCATTATTTCTGGAGTTATTGGCCGTGGCGCTGCCGACTTCTTTTTTCGGCGTTTTTTTTTTTTTTTTTTTTTTTTTTGCTGGCTTCAGTCCAGCACACACGTAGCGGCCTTGGTTATTGTTGACGTACACAGAGCATGGCCGTTTGCACTGGACATCTTTGGTGTGTCCTCACTCCGCGGTCCCTGGCATCCTCCCTGTTTATCCCACAACCCCAAGACCAGCATTTTCGGAACGCCCATGAGCAGGGCTTTCCAACAGTGTTGGACTTGTCAGATTTCCGCCAATACTTTGGGAGATAGAGCCGTTGCTAAGTCTTGTTTTCACTCTGTTAAAGCTTTGTGTACAAAAGTGCCATTAGACAGGTGTTTGAAGCGCATTCGGAGCAGCCCCGCTCTCTGGTGGTTTCAAGGCGGAAGATGGCCCTGGCTGGCCGGGAAAACTAGATTTTCGGATGCAGAAATATGGCAGCTATCTGCAGGTACAGGAAATTTCTCTCTAGCCCCATTATTTCTGGAGTTATTTGCCGTGGCGCTGCCGACTTCTTTTTTCGGCGTTTTTTTTTTTTTTTTTTTTTTGCTGGCTTCAGTCCAGCACACACGTAGCGGCCTTGGCTATTGTTGACGTACACAGAGCATGGCCGTTTGCACTGGACATCTTCGGGGTGTCCTCACTCCGCGGTCCCTGGCATCCTCCCTGTTTATCCTAGAACCACAAGACCAACATTTTCGGAAAGCCCACGAGCAGGGCTTTCCAACAGTGTTAGACTTGTCAGATTTCCGCCAATACTTCGGGAGATAGAGCTGTTGCTAAGTCTTGTTTTCACTCTGTTACAGATTTGTGTACAAAAGTGCCATTAGACAGGTGTTTGAAGCGCATTCGGAGCAGCCCCGCTCTCTGGTGGTTTCAAGGCGGAAGATGGCCCTGGCTGGCCGGAAAAACTGGATTTTCGGATGCAGGAATATGGCAGCTACCTGCAGGTACAAGAAATTTCTCTCTAGCCCCATTATTTCTGGAGTTATTGGCCGTGGCGCTGCCGACTTCTTTTTTCGGCGTTTTTTTTTTTTTTTTTTTTTTTTTTGCTGGCTTCAGTCCAGCACACACGTAGCGGCCTTGGTTATTGTTGACGTACACAGAGCATGGCCGTTTGCACTGGACATCTTTGGTGTGTCCTCACTCCGCGGTCCCTGGCATCCTCCCTGTTTATCCCACAACCCCAAGACTGGCATTTTCGGAACGCCCATGAGCAGGGCTTTCCAACAGTGTTGGACTTGTCAGATTTCCGCCAATACTTTGGGAGATAGAGCCGTTGCTACGTCTTGTTTTCACTCTGTTACAGCTTTGTGTACAAAAGTGCCATTAGACAGGTGTTTGAAGCGCATTCGGAGCAGCCCCGCTCTCTGGTGGTTTCAAGGCGGAAGATGGCCCTGGCTGGCCGGGAAAACTAGATTTTCGGATGCAGAAATATGGCAGCTATCTGCAGGTACAAGAAATTTCTCTCTAGCCCCATTATTTTTGGAGTTATTGGCCGTGGCGCTGCCGACTTCTTTTTTCGGCGTTTTTTTTTTTTTTTTTGCTGGCTTCAGTCCAGCACACACGTAGCGGCCTTGGCTAATGTTGACGTACACAGAGCATGGCCGTTTGCACTGGACATCTTCGGGGTGTCCTCACTCCGCGGTCCCTGGCATCCTCCCTGTTTATCCTAGAACCCCAAGACCAACATTTTCGGAAAGCCCACGAGCAGGGCTTTCCAACAGTGTTAGACTTGTCAGATTTCCGCCAATACTTCGGGAGATAGAGCTGTTGCTAAGTCTTGTTTTCACTCTGTTACAGATTTGTGTACAAAAGTGCCATTAGACAGGTGTTTGAAGCGCATTCGGAGCAGCCCCGCTCTCTGGTGGTTTCAAGGCGGAAGATGGCCCTGGCTGGCCGGAAAAACTCGATTTTCGGATGCAGGAATATGGCAGCTACCTGCAGGTACAAGAAATTTCTCTCTAGCCCCATTATTTCTGGAGTTATTGGCCGTGGCGCTGCCGACTTCTTTTTTCGGCGTTTTTTTTTTTTTTTTTTTTTTTTTTGCTGGCTTCAGTCCAGCACACACGTAGCGGCCTTGGTTATTGTTGACGTACACAGAGCATGGCCGTTTGCACTGGACATCTTTGGTGTGTCCTCACTCCGCGGTCCCTGGCATCCTCCCTGTTTATCCCACAACCCCAAGACCGGCATTTTCGGAACGCCCATGAGCAGGGCTTTCCAACAGTGTTGGACTTGTCAGATTTCCGCCAATACTTTGGGAGATAGAGTCGTTGCTACGTCTTGTTTTCACTCTGTTACAGCTTTGTGTACAAAAGTGCCATTAGACAGGTGTTTGAAGCGCATTCGGAGCAGCCCCGCTCTCTGGTGGTTTCAAGGCGGAAGATGGCCCTGGCTGGCCGGGAAAACTGGATTTTCGGATGCAGAAATATGGCAGCTATCTGCAGGTACAAGAAATTTCTCTCTAGCCCCATTATTTCTGGAGTTATTGGCCGTGGCGCTGCCGACTTCTTTTTTCGGCGTTTTTTTTTTTTTTTTTTGCTGGCTTCAGTCCAGCACACACGTAGCGGCCTTGGCTATTGTTGACGTACACAGAGCATGGCCGTTTGCACTGGACATCTTCGGGGTGTCCTCACTCCGCGGTCCCTGGCATCCTCCCTGTTTATCCTAGAACCCCAAGACCAACATTTTCGGAAAGCCCACGAGCAGGGCTTTCCAACAGTGTTAGACTTGTCAGATTTCCGCCAATACTTCGGGAGATAGAGCTGTTGCTAAGTCTTGTTTTCACTCTGTTACAGCTTTGTGTACAAAAGTGCCATTAGACAGGTGTTTGAAGCGCATTCGGAGCAGCCCCGCTCTCTGGTGGTTTCAAGGCGGAAGATGGCCCTGGCTGGCCGGGAAAACTGGATTTTCGGATGCAGGAATATGGCAGCTACCTGCAGGTACAATAAATTTCTCTCTAGCCCCATTATTTCTGGAGTTATTGGCCGTGGCGCTGCCGACTTCTTTTTTCGGCGTTTTTTTTTTTTTTTTTTTTTTTGCTGGCTTCAGTCCAGCACACACGTAGCGGCCTTGGCTATTGTTGACGTACACAGAGCATGGCCGTTTGCACTGGACATCTTCGGGGTGTCCTCACTTTGCGGTCGCTGGCATCCTCCCTGTTTATCCCAGAACCCCAAGACCGGCATTTTCAGAAAGCCCATGAGCAGGGCTTTCCAACAGTGTTGGACTTGTCAGATTTCCGCCGATACTTTGGGAGATAGAGCCGTTGCTAAGTCTTGTTTTCACTCTGTTACAGCTTTGTGTACAAAAGTGCCTTTAGACAGGTGTTTGAAGCGCATTCGGAGCAGCCCCGCTCTCTGGTGGTTTCAAGGCGGAAGATGGCCCTGGCTGGCCTTTAAAACTAGATTTTCGGATGCAGGAATATGGCAGCTACCTGCAGGTACAAGAAATTTCTCTCTAGCCCCATTATTTCTGGAGTTATTGACCGTGGCGCTGCCGACTTCTTTTTTCGGTGTTTTTTTTTTTTTTTTTGCTGGCTTCAGTCCAGCACACACGTAGCGGCCTTGGCTATTGTTGACGTACACAGAGCATGGCCGTTTGCACTGGACATCTTCGGGGTGTCCTCACTTTGCGGTCGCTGGCATCCTCCCTGTTTATCCCAGAACCCCAAGACCGGCATTTTCAGAAAGCCCATGAGCAGGGCTTTCCAACAGTGTTGGACTTGTCAGATTTCCGCCAATACGTTGGGAGATAGAGCCTTTGCTAAGTCTTGTTTTCACTCTGTTACAGCTTTGTGTACAAAAGTGCCATTAGACAGCGCATTCGGAGCAGCCCCGCTCTATGGTGGTTTCAAGGCGGAAGATGGCCCCGGCTGGCCGGGAAAACTAGATTTTCGGATGCAGGACTATTTCAGCTACCTGCAGGTACAATAAATTTCTCTCTAGCCCCATTATTTCTAGAGTTATTGGCCGTGGCGCTGCAGACTTCTTTTTTCGGCGTTTTTTTTTTTTTTTTTTTGCTGGCTTCAGTCCAGCACACACGTAGCGGCCTTGGCTATTGTTGACGTACACAGAGCATGGCCGTTTGCACTGGACATCTTCGGGGTGTCCTCACTCCGCGGTCCCTGGCATCCTCCCTGTTTATCCCAGAACCCCAAGACCGGCATTTTCGGAAAGCCCATGAGCAGGGCTTTCCAACAGTGTTAGACTTGTTAGATTTCCGCCAATACTTTGGGAGATAGAGCCGTTGCTAAGTCTTGTTTTCACTCTGTTACAGATTTGTGTACAAAAGTGCCATTAGACAGGTGTTTGAAGCGCATTCGGAGCAGCCCCGCTCTCTGGTGGTTTCAAGGCGGAAGATGGCCCTGGCTGGCCGGGAAAACTGGATTTTCGGATGCAAGAATATGGCAGCTACCTGCAGGTACAAGAAATTTCTCTCTAGCCCCATTATTTCTGGAGTTATTGGCCGTGGCGCTGCCGACTTCTTTTTTCGGCGTTTTTTTTTTTTTTTTTTTTTTTTGCTGGCTTCAGTCCAGCACACACGTAGCGGCCTTGGCTATTGTTGACGTACACAGAGCATGGCCGTTTGCACTGGACATCTTCGGGGTGTCCTCACTTTGCGGTCGCTGGCATCCTCCCTGTTTATCCCAGAACCCCAAGACCGGCATTTTCAGAAAGCCCATGAGCAGGGCTTTCCAACAGTGTTGGACTTGTCAGATTTCCGCCAATACGTTGGGAGATAGAGCCTTTGCTAAGTCTTGTTTTCACTCTGTTACAGCTTTGTGTACAAAAGTGCCATTAGACAGCGCATTCGGAGCAGCCCCGCTCTATGGTGGTTTCAAGGCGGAAGATGGCCCCGGCTGGCCGGGAAAACTAGATTTTCGGATGCAGGACTATTTCAGCTACCTGCAGGTACAATAAATTTCTCTCTAGCCCCATTATTTCTAGAGTTATTGGCCGTGGCGCTGCAGACTTCTTTTTTCGGCGTTTTTTTTTTTTTTTTTTTGCTGGCTTCAGTCCAGCACACACGTAGCGGCCTTGGCTATTGTTGACGTACACAGAGCATGGCCGTTTGCACTGGACATCTTCGGGGTGTCCTCACTCCGCGGTCCCTGGCATCCTCCCTGTTTATCCCAGAACCCCAAGACCGGCATTTTCGGAAAGCCCATGAGCAGGGCTTTCCAACAGTGTTAGACTTGTTAGATTTCCGCCAATACTTTGGGAGATAGAGCCGTTGCTAAGTCTTGTTTTCACTCTGTTACAGATTTGTGTACAAAAGTGCCATTAGACAGGTGTTTGAAGCGCATTCGGAGCAGCCCCGCTCTCTGGTGGTTTCAAGGCGGAAGATGGCCCTGGCTGGCCGGGAAAACTGGATTTTCGGATGCAGGAATATGGCAGCTACCTGCAGGTACAATAAATTTCTCTCTAGCCCCATTATTTCTGGAGTTATTGGCCGTGGCGCTGCCGACTTCTTTTTTCGGCGTTTTTTTTTTTTTTTTTTTTTTTGCTGGCTTCAGTCCAGCACACACGTAGCGGCCTTGGCTATTGTTGACGTACACAGAGCATGGCCGTTTGCACTGGACATCTTCGGGGTGTCCTCACTTTGCGGTCGCTGGCATCCTCCCTGATTATCCCATAGCTTCAAGACCGGCATTTTCGGAAAGCCCATGAGCAGGGCTTTCCAACAGTGTTGGACTTGTCAGATTTCCGCCAATACTTTGTGAGATAGAGCCGTTGCTAAGTCTTGTTTTCACTCTGTTACAGCTTTGTGTACAAAAGTGCCATTAGACAGCGCATTCGGAGCAGCCCCGCTCTCTGGTGGTTTCAAGGCGGAAGATGGCCCTGGCTGTCCGGGAAAACTGGATTTTCGAATGCAGGACTATGGCAGCTACCTGCGGGTACAAGACATTTCTCTCTAGCTCTATTATTTCTGGAGTTATTGACCGTGGCGCTGCCGACTTCTTTTTTCGGCGTTTTTTTTTTTTTTTTTTTTTTGCTGGCTTCAGTCCAGCAGACACGTAGCGGCCTTGGCTATTGTTGACGTACACAGAGCATGGCCGTTTGCACTGGACATCTTCGGGGTGTCCTCACTCCGCGGTCCTTGGCATCCTCCCTGTTTATCCCACAACCCCAAGACTGGCATTTTCGGAAAGCCCAAGAGCAGGGCTTTCCAACAGTGTTGGACTTGTCAGATTTCCGCCAATACTTTAGGAGATAGAGCCGTTGCTAAGTCTTGTTTTCACTCTGTTACAGCTTTGTGTACAAAAGTGCCATTAGACAGGTGTTTGAAGCGCATTCGGAGCAGCCCCGCTCTCTGGTGGTTTCAAGGCGGAAGATGGCCCTGGCTGGCCGGGAAAACTGGATTTTCGGATGCAGGAATATGGCAGCTACCTGCAGGTACAAGAAATTTCTCTCTAGCCCCATTATTTCTGGAGTTATTGGCCGTGGCGCTGCCGAATTCTTTTTTCGGCGTTTTTTTTTTTTTTTTTTTTTTTTTTTTGCTGGCTTCAGTCCAGCACACACGTAGCGGCCTTGGCTATTGTTGACGTACACAGAGCATGGCCGTTTGCACTGGACATCTTCGGGGTGTCCTCACTCCGCGGTCGCTGGCATCCTCCCTGATTATCCCACAAATTCAAAACCGGCATTTTCGGAACGCCCATGAGCAGGGCTTTCCAACAGTGTTGGACTTGTTAGATTTCCGCCAATACTATGGGAGATAGAGCCGTTGCTAAGTCTTGTTTTCACTCTGTTACAGCTTTGTGTACAAAAGTGCCATTAGACAGGTGTTTGAAGCGCATTCGGAGCAGCCCCGCTCTCTGGTGGTTTCAAGGTGGAAGATGGCCCTGGCTGGCCGGGAAAACTAGATTTTCGGATGCAGGAATATGGCAGCTACCTGCAGGTACAATAAATTTCTCTCTAGCCCCATTATTTCTGGAGTTATTGGCCGTGGCGCTGCCGACTTCTTTTTTCGGTGTTTTTTTTTTTTTTTTTGCTGGCTTCAGTCCAGCACACACGTAGCGGCCTTGGCTATTGTTGACGTACACAGAGCATGGCCGTTTGCACTGGACATCTTCGGGGTGTCCTCACTGTGCGGTCGCTGGCATCCTCCCTGATTATCCCACAGCTTCAAGACCGGCATTTTCGGAAAGCCCATGAGCAGGGCTTTCCAACAGTGTCAGACCTGTCAGATTTCCGCCAATACTTTGGGAGATAGAGCCGTTGCTAAGTCTTGTTTTCACTCTGTTACAGCTTTGTGTACAAAAGTGCCTTTAGACAGGTGTTTGAAGCGCATTCGGAGCAGCCCCGCTCTCTGGTGGTTTCAAGGCGGAAGATGGCCCTGGCTGGCCGGGAAAACTAGATTTTCGGATGCAGGAATATGGCAGCTACCTGCAGGTACAATAAATTTCTCTCTAGCCCCATTATTTCTGGAGTTATTGGCCGTGGCGCTGCCGACTTCTTTTTTCGGTGTTTTTTTTTTTTTTTTTTGCTGGCTTCAGTCCAGCACACACGTAGCAGCCTTGGCTATTGTTGACGTACACAGAGCATGGCCGTTTGCACTGGACATCTTCGGGGTGTCCTCACTTTGCGGTCGCTGGCATCCTCCCTGATTATCCCACAGCTTCCAGAGCGGCATTTTCGGAAAGCCCATGAGCAGGGCTTTCCAACAGTGTTGGACTTGTCAGATTTCCGCCAATACTTTGGGAGATAGAGCCGTTGCTAAGTCTTGTTTTCACTCTGTTACAGCTTTGTGTACAAAAGTGCCATTAGACAGCGCATTCGGAGCAGCCCCGCTCTCTGGTGGTTTCAAGGCGGAAGATGGCCCTGGCTGGCCGGGAAAACTGGATTTTCGAATGCAGGACTATGGCAGCTACCTGCGGGTACAAGACATTTCTCTCTAGCCCTATTATTTCTGGAGTTATTGACCGTGGCGCTGCCGACTTCTTTTTTCGGCGTTTTTTTTTTTTTTTTTTTTTTTGCTGGCTTCAGTCCAGCAGACACGTAGCGGCCTTGGCTATTGTTGACGTACACAGAGCATGGCCGTTTGCACTGGACATCTTCGGGGTGTCCTCACTCCGCGGTCACTGGCATCCTCCCTGTTTATCCCAGAACCCCAAGACCGGCATTTTCAGAAAGCCCATGAGCAGGGCTTTCCAACAGTGTTGGACTTGTCAGATTTCCGCCGATACTTTGGGAGATAGAGCCGTTGCTAAGTCTTGTTTTCACTCTGTTACAGCTTTGTGTACAAAAGTGCCTTTAGACAGGTGTTTGAAGCGCATTCGGAGCAGCCCCGCTCTCTGGTGGTTTCAAGGCGGAAGATGGCCCTGGCTGGCCGGTAAAACTAGATTTTCGGATGCAAGAATATGGCAGCTACCTGCAGGTACAAGAAATTTCTCTCTAGCCCCATTATTTCTGGAGTTATTGACCGTGGCGCTGCCGACTTCTTTTTTCGGTGTTTTTTTTTTTTTTTTTGCTGGCTTCAGTCCAGCACACACGTAGCGGCCTTGGCTATTGTTGACGTACACAGAGCATGGCCGTTTGCACTGGACATCTTCGGGGTGTCCTCACTTTGCGGTCGCTGGCATCCTCCCTGTTTATCCCAGAACCCCAAGACCGGCATTTTCAGAAAGCCCATGAGCAGGGCTTTCCAACAGTGTTGGACTTGTCAGATTTCCGCCAATACGTTGGGAGATAGAGCCTTTGCTAAGTCTTGTTTTCACTCTGTTACAGCTTTGTGTACAAAAGTGCCATTAGACAGCGCATTCGGAGCAGCCCCGCTCTATGGTGGTTTCAAGGCGGAAGATGGCCCCGGCTGGCCGGGAAAACTAGATTTTCGGATGCAGGACTATTTCAGCTACCTGCAGGTACAATAAATTTCTCTCTAGCCCCATTATTTCTAGAGTTATTGGCCGTGGCGCTGCAGACTTCTTTTTTCGGCGTTTTTTTTTTTTTTTTTTTTGCTGGCTTCAGTCCAGCACACACGTAGCGGCCTTGGCTATTGTTGACGTACACAGAGCATGGCCGTTTGCACTGGACATCTTCGGGGTGTCCTCACTCCGCGGTCCCTGGCATCCTCCCTGTTTATCCCAGAACCCCAAGACCGGCATTTTCGGAAAGCCCATGAGCAGGGCTTTCCAACAGTGTTAGACTTGTTAGATTTCCGCCAATACTTTGGGAGATAGAGCCGTTGCTAAGTCTTGTTTTCACTCTGTTACAGATTTGTGTACAAAAGTGCCATTAGACAGGTGTTTGAAGCGCATTCGGAGCAGCCCCGCTCTCTGGTGGTTTCAAGGTGGAAGATGGCCCTGGCTGGCCGGGAAAACTGGATTTTCGGATGCAGGAATATGGCAGCTACCTGCAGGTACAATAAATTTCTCTCTAGCCCCATTATTTCTGGAGTTATTGGCCGTGGCGCTGCCGACTTCTTTTTTCGGCGTTTTTTTTTTTTTTTTTTTTTTTGCTGGCTTCAGTCCAGCACACACGTAGCGGCCTTGGCTATTGTTGACGTACACAGAGCATGGCCGTTTGCACTGGACATCTTCGGGGTGTCCTCACTTTGCGGTCGCTGGCATCCTCCCTGATTATCCCATAGCTTCAAGACCGGCATTTTCGGAAAGCCCATGAGCAGGGCTTTCCAACAGTGTTGGACTTGTCAGATTTCCGCCAATACTTTGGGAGATAGAGCCGTTGCTAAGTCTTGTTTTCACTCTGTTACAGCTTTGTGTACAAAAGTGCCATTAGACAGCGCATTCGGAGCAGCCCCGCTCTCTGGTGGTTTCAAGGCGGAAGATGGCCCTGGCTGTCCGGGAAAACTGGATTTTCGAATGCAGGACTATGGCAGCTACCTGCGGGTACAAGACATTTCTCTCTAGCCCTATTATTTCTGGAGTTATTGACCGTGGCGCTGCCGACTTCTTTTTTCGGCGTTTTTTTTTTTTTTTTTTTTTTTGCTGGCTTCAGTCCAGCAGACACGTAGCGGCCTTGGCTATTGTTGACGTACACAGAGCATGGCCGTTTGCACTGGACATCTTCGGGGTGTCCTCACTCCGCGGTCCTTGGCATCCTCCCTGTTTATCCCACAACCCCAAGACTGGCATTTTCGGAAAGCCCAAGAGCAGGGCTTTCCAACAGTGTTAGACTTGTCAGATTTCCGCCAATACTTTAGGAGATAGAGCCGTTGCTAAGTCTTGTTTTCACTCTGTTACAGCTTTGTGTACAAAAGTGCCATTAGACAGGTGTTTGAAGCGCATTCGGAGCAGCCCCGCTCTCTGGTGGTTTCAAGGCGGAAGATGGCCCTGGCTGGCCGGGAAAACTGGATTTTCGGATGCAGGAATATGGCAGCTACCTGCAGGTACAAGAAATTTCTCTCTAGCCCCATTATTTCTGGAGTTATTGGCCGTGGCGCTGCCGAATTCTTTTTTCGGCGTTTTTTTTTTTTTTTTTTTTTTTTTTTGCTGGCTTCAGTCCAGCACACACGTAGCGGCCTTGGCTATTGTTGACGTACACAGAGCATGGCCGTTTGCACTGGACATCTTCGGGGTGTCCTCACTCCGCGGTCGCTGGCATCCTCCCTGATTATCCCACAAATTCAAAACCGGCATTTTCGGAACGCCCATGAGCAGGGCTTTCCAACAGTGTTGGACTTGTTAGATTTCCGCCAATACTATGGGAGATAGAGCCGTTGCTAAGTCTTGTTTTCACTCTGTTACAGCTTTGTGTACAAAAGTGCCATTAGACAGGTGTTTGAAGCGCATTCGGAGCAGCCCCGCTCTCTGGTGGTTTCAAGGTGGAAGATGGCCCTGGCTGGCCGGGAAAACTAGATTTTCGGATGCAGGAATATGGCAGCTACCTGCAGGTACAATAAATTTCTCTCTAGCCCCATTATTTCTGGAGTTATTGGCCGTGGCGCTGCCGACTTCTTTTTTCGGTGTTTTTTTTTTTTTTTTTGCTGGCTTCAGTCCAGCACACACGTAGCGGCCTTGGCTATTGTTGACGTACACAGAGCATGGCCGTTTGCACTGGACATCTTCGGGGTGTCCTCACTGTGCGGTCGCTGGCATCCTCCCTGATTATCCCACAGCTTCAAGACCGGCATTTTCGGAAAGCCCATGAGCAGGGCTTTCCAACAGTGTCAGACCTGTCAGATTTCCGCCAATACTTTGGGAGATAGAGCCGTTGCTAAGTCTTGTTTTCACTCTGTTACAGCTTTGTGTACAAAAGTGCCTTTAGACAGGTGTTTGAAGCGCATTCGGAGCAGCCCCGCTCTCTGGTGGTTTCAAGGCGGAAGATGGCCCTGGCTGGCCGGGAAAACTAGATTTTCGGATGCAGGAATATGGCAGCTACCTGCAGGTACAATAAATTTCTCTCTAGCCCCATTATTTCTGGAGTTATTGGCCGTGGCGCTGCCGACTTCTTTTTTCGGTGTTTTTTTTTTTTTTTTTTGCTGGCTTCAGTCCAGCACACACGTAGCGGCCTTGGCTATTGTTGACGTACACAGAGCATGGCCGTTTGCACTGGACATCTTCGGGGTGTCCTCACTTTGCGGTCGCTGGCATCCTCCCTGATTATCCCACAGCTTCCAGAGCGGCATTTTCGGAAAGCCCATGAGCAGGGCTTTCCAACAGTGTTAGACTTGTCAGATTTCCGCCAATACTGTGGGAGATAGAGCCGTTGCTAAGTCTTGTTTTCACTCTGATACAGCTTTGTGTACAAAAGTGCCATTAGACAGCGCATTCGGAGCAGCCCCGCTCTCTGGTGGTTTCAAGGCGGAAGATGGCCCTGGCTGGCCGGGAAAACTGGATTTTCGAATGCAGGACTATGGCAGCTACCTGCGGGTACAAGACATTTCTCTCTAGCCCTATTATTTCTGGAGTTATTGACCGTGGCGCTGCCGACTTCTTTTTTCGGCGTTTTTTTTTTTTTTTTTTTTTTTGCTGGCTTCAGTCCAGCAGACACGTAGCGGCCTTGGCTATTGTTGACGTACACAGAGCATGGCCGTTTGCACTGGACATCTTCGGGGTGTCCTCACTCCGCGGTCCTTGGCATCCTCCCTGTTTATCCCACAACCCCAAGACTGGCATTTTCGGAAAGCCCATGAGCAGGGCTTTCCAACAGTGTTGGACTTGTCAGATTTCCGCCAATACTTTAGGAGATAGAGCCGTTGCTAAGTCTTGTTTTCACTCTGTTACAGCTTTGTGTACAAAAGTGCCATTAGACAGGTGTTTGAAGCGCATTCGGAGCAGCCCCGCTCTCTGGTGGTTTCAAGGCGGAAGATGGCCCTGGCTGGCCGGGAAAACTGGATTTTCGGATGCAGGAATATGGCAGCTACCTGCAGGTACAAGAAATTTCTCTCTAACCCCATTATTTCTGTAGTTATTGGCTGTGGCGCTGCCGACTTCTTTTTTCGGCGTTTTTTTTTTTTTTTTTTTTTTTTTTTGCTGGCTTCAGTCCAGCACACACGTAGCGGCCTTGGCTATTGTTGACGTACACAGAGCATGGCCGTTTGCACTGGACATCTTCGGGGTGTCCTCACTCCGCGGTCCTTGACATCCTCCCTGTTTATCCCACAACCCCAAGACTGGCATTTTCGGAAAGCCCATGAGCAGGGCTTTCCAACAGTGTTGGACTTGTCAGATTTCCGCCAATACTTTAGGAGATAGAGCCGTTGCTAAGTCTTGTTTTCACTCTGTTACAGCTTTGTGTACAAAAGTGCCATTAGACAGGTGTTTGAAGCGCATTCGGAGCAGCCCCGCTCTCTGGTGGTTTCAAGGCGGAAGATGGCCCTGGCTGGCCGGGAAAACTGGATTTTAGGATGCAGGAATATGGCAGCTACCTGCAGGTACAAGAAATTTCTCTCTAGCCCCAATATTTCTGGAGTTATTGGCCGTGGCGCTGCCGACTTCTTTTTTCGGCGTTTTTTTTTTTTTTTTTTTTTTTTTTTTTGCTGGCTTCAGTCCAGCACACGTAGCGGCCTTGGCTATTGTTGACGTACAAAGAGCATGGCCGTTTGCACTGGACATCTTCGGGGTGTCCTCACTCCGCGGTTGCTGGCATCCTCCCTGATTATCCCACAAATTCAAGACCGGCATTTTCGGAAAGCCCATGAGCAGGGCTTTCTAACAGTGTCAGACTTGTCAGATTTACGCGAATACTTTGGGTGATAGAGCCGTTGCTAAGTCTTGTTTTCACTCTGTTACAGCTTTGTGTACAAAAGTGCCATTAGACAGGTGTTTGAAGCGCATTCGGAGCAGCCCCGCTCTCTGGTGGTTTCAAGGCGGAAGATGGCCCTGGCTGGCCGGTAAAACTGGATTTTCGGATGCAGGAATATGGCAGCTACCTGCAGGTACAAGAAATTTCTCTATAGCCCCATTATTTCTGGAGTTATTGGCCGTGGCGCTGCCGACTTCTTTTTTCGGCGTTTTTTTTTTTTTTTTTTTTTTGCTGGCTTCAGTCCAGCAGCCACGTAGCGGCCTTGGCTATTGTTGACGTACACAGAGCATGGCCGTTTGCACTGGACATCTTCGGGGTGTCCTCACTCTGCGGTCGCTGGCATCCTCCCTGATTATCCCACAACTTCAAGACCAGCATTTTCGGAAAGCCCATGAGCAGGGCTTTCCAACAGTGTTAGACTTGTCAGATTTCCGCCAATACTTTTGGAGATAGAGCCGTTGCTAAGTCTTGTTTTCACTCTGTTACAGCTTTGTGTACAAAAGTGCCATTAGACAGGTGTTTGAAGCGCATTCGGAGCAGCCCCGCTCTCTGGTGGTTTCAAGGCGGAAGATGGCCCTGGCTGGCCGGGAAAACTAGATTTTCGGATGCAGGAATATGGCAGCTACCTGCAGGTACAATAAATTTCTCTCTAGCCCCATTATTTCTGGAGTTATTGGCCGTGGCGCTGCCGACTTCTTCTTTCGGTGTTTTTTTTTTTTTTTTTGCTGGCTTCAGTCCAGCACACACGTAGCGGCCTTGGCTATTGTTGACGTACACAGAGCATGGCCGTTTGCACTGGACATCTTCGGGGTGTCCTCACTTTGCGGTCGCTGGCATCCTCCCTGATTATCCCACAGCTTCCAGAGCGGCATTTTCGGAAAGCCCATGAGCAGGGCTTTCCAACAGTGTTAGACTTGTCAGATTTCCGCCAATACTGTGGGAGATAGAGCCGTTGCTAAGTCTTGTTTTCACTCTGTTACAGCTTTGTGTACAAAAGTGCCATTAGACAGCGCATTCGGAGCAGCCCCGCTCTCTGGTGGTTTCAAGGCGGAAGATGGCCCTGGCTGGCCGGGAAAACTGGATTTTCGAATGCAGGACTATGGCAGCTACCTGCGGGTACAAGACATTTCTCTCTAGCCCTATTATTTCTGGAGTTATTGACCGTGGCGCTGCCGACTTCTTTTTTCGGCGTTTTTTTTTTTTTTTTTTTTTTTGCTGGCTTCAGTCCAGCAGACACGTAGCGGCCTTGGCTATTGTTGACGTACACAGAGCATGGCCGTTTGCACTGGACATCTTCGGGGTGTCCTCACTCCGCGGTCCTTGGCATCCTCCCTGTTTATCCCACAACCCCAAGACTGGCATTTTCGGAAAGCCCATGAGCAGGGCTTTCCAACAGTGTTGGACTTGTCAGATTTCCGCCAATACTTTAGGAGATAGAGCCGTTGCTAAGTCTTGTTTTCACTCTGTTACAGCTTTGTGTACAAAAGTGCCATTAGACAGGTGTTTGAAGCGCATTCGGAGCAGCCCCGCTCTCTGGTGGTTTCAAGGCGGAAGATGGCCCTGGCTGGCCGGGAAAACTGGATTTTCGGATGCAGGAATATGGCAGCTACCTGCAGGTACAAGAAATTTCTCTCTAACCCCATTATTTCTGTAGTTATTGGCTGTGGCGCTGCCGACTTCTTTTTTCGGCTTTTTTTTTTTTTTTTTTTTTTTTTTTTGCTGGCTTCAGTCCAGCACACACGTAGCGGCCTTGGCTATTGTTGACGTACACAGAGCATGGCCGTTTGCACTGGACATCTTCGGGGTGTCCTCACTCCGCGGTCCTTGACATCCTCCCTGTTTATCCCACAACCCCAAGACTGGCATTTTCGGAAAGCCCATGAGCAGGGCTTTCCAACAGTGTTGGACTTGTCAGATTTCCGCCAATACTTTAGGAGATAGAGCCGTTGCTAAGTCTTGTTTTCACTCTGTTACAGCTTTGTGTACAAAAGTGCCATTAGACAGGTGTTTGAAGCGCATTCGGAGCAGCCCCGCTCTCTGGTGGTTTCAAGGCGGAAGATGGCCCTGGCTGGCCGGGAAAACTGGATTTTCGGATGCAGGAATATGGCAGCTACCTGCAGGTACAAGAAATTTCTCTCTAGCCCCATTATTTCTGGAGTTATTGGCCGTGGCGCTGCCGACTTCCTTTTTTGGCGTTTTTTTTTTTTTTTTTTTTTTGCTGGCTTCAGTCCAGCACACACGTAGCGGCCTTGGCTATTGTTGACGTACACAGAGCATGGCCGTTTGCACTGGACATCTTCGGGGTGTCCTCACTCTGCGGTCGCTGGCATCCTCCCTGATTATCCCACAAGTTCAAGACCGGCATTTTCGGAAAGCCCATGAGCAGGGCTTTCCAACAGTGTTGGACTTGTCAGATTTCCGCCAATACTTTAGGAGATAGAGCCGTTGCTAAGTCTTGTTTTCACTCTGTTACAGCTTTGTGTACAAAAGTGCCATTAGACAGGTGTTTGAAGCGCATTCGGAGCAGCCCCGCTCTCTGGTGGTTTCAAGGCGGAAGATGGCCCTGGCTGGCCGGGAAAACTGGATTTTAGGATGCAGGAATATGGCAGCTACCTGCAGGTACAAGAAATTTCTCTCTAGCCCCAATATTTCTGGAGTTATTGGCCGTGGCGCTGCCGACTTCTTTTTTCGGCGTTTTTTTTTTTTTTTTTTTTTTTTTTTTTTGCTGGCTTCAGTCCAGCACACGTAGCGGCCTTGGCTATTGTTGACGTACAAAGAGCATGGCCGTTTGCACTGGATATCTTCGGGGTGTCCTCACTCCGCGGTTGCTGGCATCCTCCCTGATTATCCCACAAATTCAAGACCGGCATTTTCGGAAAGCCCATGAGCAGGGCTTTCTAACAGTGTCAGACTTGTCAGATTTACGCGAATACTTTGGGTGATAGAGCCGTTGCTAAGTCTTGTTTTCACTCTGTTACAGCTTTGTGTACAAAAGTGCCATTAGACAGGTGTTTGAAGCGCATTCGGAGCAGCCCCGCTCTCTGGTGGTTTCAAGGCGGAAGATGGCCCTGGCTGGCCGGTAAAACTGGATTTTCGGATGCAGGAATATGGCAGCTACCTGCAGGTACAAGAAATTTCTCTATAGCCCCATTATTTCTGGAGTTATTGGCCGTGGCGCTGCCGACTTCTTTTTTCGGCGTTTTTTTTTTTTTTTTTTTTTTGCTGGCTTCAGTCCAGCAGCCACGTAGCGGCCTTGGCTATTGTTGACGTACACAGAGCATGGCCGTTTGCACTGGACATCTTCGGGGTGTCCTCACTCTGCGGTCGCTGGCATCCTCCCTGATTATCCCACAACTTCAAGACCAGCATTTTCGGAAAGCCCATGAGCAGGGCTTTCCAACAGTGTTAGACTTGTCAGATTTCCGCCAATACTTTTGGAGATAGAGCCGTTGCTAAGTCTTGTTTTCACTCTGTTACAGCTTTGTGTACAAAAGTGCCATTAGACAGGTGTTTGAAGCGCATTCGGAGCAGCCCCGCTCTCTGGTGGTTTCAAGGCGGAAGATGGCCCTGGCTGGCCGGGAAAACTAGATTTTCGGATGCAGGAATATGGCAGCTACCTGCAGGTACAATAAATTTCTCTCTAGCCCCATTATTTCTGGAGTTATTGGCCGTGGCGCTGCCGACTTCTTCTTTCGGTGTTTTTTTTTTTTTTTTTGCTGGCTTCAGTCCAGCACACACGTAGCGGCCTTGGCTATTGTTGACGTACACAGAGCATGGCCGTTTGCACTGGACATCTTCGGGGTGTCCTCACTTTGCGGTCGCTGGCATCCTCCCTGATTATCCCACAGCTTCAAGACCGGCATTTTCGGAAAGCCCATGAGCAGGGCTTTCCAACAGTGTCAGACCTGTCAGATTTCCGCCAATACTTTGGGAGATAGAGCCGTTGCTAAGTCTTGTTTTCACTCTGTTACAGCTTTGTGTACAAAAGTGCCATTAGACAGGTGTTTGAAGCGCATTCGGAGCAGCCCCGCTCTCTGGTGGTTTCAAGGCGGAAGATGGCCCTGGCTGGCCGGGAAAACTAGATTTTCGGATGCAGGAATATGGCAGCTACCTGCAGGTACAATAAATTTCTCTCTAGCCCCATTATTTCTGGAGTTATTGGCCGTGGCGCTGCCGACTTCTTTTTTCGGTGTTTTTTTTTTTTTTTTTTTGCTGGCTTCAGTCCAGCACACACGTAGCGGCCTTGGCTATTGTTGACGTACACAGAGCATGGCCGTTTGCACTGGACATCTTCGGGGTGTCCTCACTCCGCGGTCGCTGGCATCCTCCCTGATTATCCCACAGCTTCAAGACCGGCATTTTCGGAAAGCCCATGAGCAGGGCTTTCCAACAGTGTTAGACTTGTCAGATTTCCGCCAATACTTTGGGAGATAGAGCCGTTGCTAAGTCTTGTTTTCACTCTGTTACAGCTTTGTGTACAAAAGTGCCATTAGACAGCGCATTCGGAGCAGCCCCGCTCTCTGGTGGTTTCAAGGCGGAAGATGGCCCTGGCTGGCCGGGAAAACTGGATTTTCGAATGCAGGACTATGGCAGCTACCTGCGGGTACAAGACATTTCTCTCTAGCCCTATTATTTCTGGAGTTATTGACCGTGGCGCTGCCGACTTCTTTTTTCGGCGTTTTTTTTTTTTTTTTTTTTTTTTTGCTGGCTTCAGTCCAGCAGACACGTAGCGGCCTTGGCTATTGTTGACGTACACAGAGCATGGCCGTTTGCACTGGACATCTTTGGTGTGTCCTCACTCCGCGGTCCTTGGCATCCTCCCTGTTTATCCCACAACCCCAAGACTGGCATTTTCGGAAAGCCCATGAGCAGGGCTTTCCAACAGTGTTGGACTTGTCAGATTTCCGCCAATACTTTAGGAGATAGAGCCGTTGCTAAGTCTTGTTTTCACTCTGTTACAGCTTTGTGTACAAAAGTGCCATTAGACAGGTGTTTGAAGCGCATTCGGAGCAGCCCCGCTCTCTGGTGGTTTCAAGGCGGAAGATGGCCCTGGCTGGCCGGGAAAACTGGATTTTCGGATGCAGGAATATGGCAGCTACCTGCAGGTACAAGAAATTTCTCTCTAGCCCCATTATTTCTGTAGTTATTGGCTGTGGCGCTGCCGACTTCTTTTTTCGGCGTTTTTTTTTTTTTTTTTTTTTTTTTTGCTGGCTTCAGTCCAGCACACACGTAGCGGCCTTGGCTATTGTTGACGTACACAGAGCATGGCCGTTTGCACTGGACATCTTCGGGGTGTCCTCACTCTGCGGTCGCTGGCATCCTCCCTGATTATCCCAGAGGTTCAAGACCGGCATTTTCGGAAAGCCCATGAGCAGGGCTTTCCAACAGTGTTGGACTTGTCAGATTTCCACCAATACTTTAGGAGATAGAGCCGTTGCTAAGTCTTGTTTTCACTCTGTTACAGCTTTGTGTACAAAAGTGCCATTAGACAGGTGTTTGAAGCGCATTCGGAGCAGCCCCGCTCTCTGGTGGTTTCAAGGCGGAAGATGGCCCTGGCTGGCCGGGAAAACTGGATTTTCGGATGCAGGAATATGGCAGCTACCTGCAGGTACAAGAAATTTCTCTCTAGCCCCATTATTTCTGGAGTTATTGGCCGTGGCGCTGCCGACTTCCTTTTTTGGCGTTTTTTTTTTTTTTTTTTTTTTTGCTGGCTTCAGTCCAGCACACACGTAGCGGCCTTGGCTATTGTTGACGTACACAGAGCATGGCCGTTTGCACTGGACATCTTCGGGGTGTCCTCACTCTGCGGTCGCTGGCATCCTCCCTGATTATCCCACAACTTCAAGACCGGCATTTTCGGAAAGCCCATGAGCAGGGCTTTCCAACAGTGTTGGACTTGTCAGATTTCCGCCAATACTTTAGGAGATAGAGCCGTTGCTAAGTCTTGTTTTCACTCTGTTACAGCTTTGTGTACAAAAGTGCCATTAGACAGGTGTTTGAAGCGCATTCGGAGCAGCCCCGCTCTCTGGTGGTTTCAAGGCGGAAGATGGCCCTGGCTGGCCGGGAAAACTGGATTTTAGGATGCAGGAATATGGCAGCTACCTGCAGGTACAATAAATTTCTCTCTAGCCCCAATATTTCTGGAGTTATTGGCCGTGGCGCTGCCGACTTCTTTTTTCGGCGTTTTTTTTTTTTTTTTTTTTTTTTTTTGCTGGCTTCAGTCCAGCACACGTAGCGGCCTTGGCTATTGTTGACGTACAAAGAGCATGGCCGTTTGCACTGGACATCTTCGGGGTGTCCTCACTCCGCGGTTGCTGGCATCCTCCCTGATTATCCCACAAATTCAAGACCGGCATTTTCGGAACGCCCATGAGCAGGGCTTTCTAACAGTGTCAGACTTGTCAGATTTACGCGAATACTTTGGGTGATAGAGCCGTTGCTAAGTCTTGTTTTCACTCTGTTACAGCTTTGTGTACAAAAGTGCCATTAGACAGGTGTTTGAAGCGCATTCGGAGCAGCCCCGCTCTCTGGTGGTTTCAAGGCGGAAGATGGCCCTGGCTGGCCGGTAAAACTGGATTTTCGGATGCAGGAATATGGCAGCTACCTGCAGGTACAAGAAATTTCTCTCTAGCCCATTATTTCTGGAGTTATTGGCCGTGGCGCTGCCGACTTCTTTTTTCGGCGTTTTTTTTTTTTTTTTTTTTTTTGCTGGCTTCAGTCCAGCAGCCACGTAGCGGCCTTGGCTATTGTTGACGTACACAGAGCATGGCCGTTTGCACTGGACATCTTCGGGGTGTCCTCACTCTGCGGTCGCTGGCATCCTCCCTGATTATCCCACAACTTCAAGACCAGCATTTTCGGAAAGCCCATGAGCAGGGCTTTCCAACAGTGTTAGACTTGTCAGATTTCCGCCAATACTGTAGGAGATAGAGCCGTTGCTAAGTCTTGTTTTCACTCTGTTACAGCTTTGTGTACAAAAGTGCCATTAGACAGGTGTTTGAAGCGCATTCGGAGCAGCCCCGCTCTCTGGTGGTTTCAAGGCGGAAGATGGCCCTGGCTGGCCGGTAAAACTCGATTTTCGAATGCAGGAATATGGCAGCTACCTGCAGGTACAAGAAATTTCTCTCTAGCCCCATTATTTCTGGAGTTATTGGCCGTGGCGCTGCCGAATTCTTTTTTCGGCGTTTTTTTTTTTTTTTTTTTTTTTTTTGCTGGCTTCAGTCCAGCACACACGTAGCGGCCTTGGCTATTGTTGACGTACACAGAGCATGGCCGTTTGCACTGGACATCTTCGGGGTGTCCTCACTCCGCGGTCGCTGGCATCCTCCCTGATTATCCCACAAATTCAAGACCGGTATTTTCGGAACGCCCATGAGCAGGGCTTTCCAACAGTGTTAGACTTGTTAGATTTCCGCCAATACTTTGGGAGATAGAGCCGTTGCTATGTCTTGTTTTCACTCTGTTACAGCTTTGTGTACAAAAGTGCCATTAGACAGGTGTTTGAAGCGCATTCGGAGCAGCCCCGCTCTCTGGTGGTTTCAAGGCGGAAGATGGCCCTGGCTGGCCGGGAAAACTGGATTTTCGGATGCAGGAATATGGCAGCTACCTGCAGGTACAATAAATTTCTCTCTAGCCCCATTATTTCTGGAGTTATTGGCCGTGGCGCTGCCGACTTCTTTTTTCGGCGTTTTTTTTTTTTTTTTTTTTTTTGCTGGCTTCAGTCCAGCACACACGTAGCGGCCTTGGCTATTGTTGACGTACACAGAGCATGGCCGTTTGCACTGGACATCTTCGGGGTGTCCTCACTTTGCGGTCGCTGGCATCCTCCCTGATTATCCCACAGCTTCAAGACCGGCATTTTCGGAAAGCCCATGAGCAGGGCTTTCTAACAGTGTCAGACTTGTCAGATTTACGCGAATACTTTGGGTGATAGAGCCGTTGCTAAGTCTTGTTTTCACTCTGTTACAGCTTTGTGTACAAAAGTGCCATTAGACAGGTGTTTGAAGCGCATTCGGAGCAGCCCCGCTCTCTGGTGGTTTCAAGGCGGAAGATGGCCCTGGCTGGCCGGTAAAACTGGATTTTCGGATGCAGGAATATGGCAGCTACCTGCAGGTACAAGAAATTTCTCTCTAGCCCCATTATTTCTGGAGTTATTGGCCGTGGCGCTGCCGAATTTTTTTTTCGGCGTTTTTTTTTTTTTTTTTTTTTTTTTGCTGGCTTCAGTCCAGCACACACGTAGCGGCCTTGGCTATTGTTGACGTACACAGAGCATGGCCGTTTGCACTGGACATCTTCGGGGTGTCCTCACTCCGCGGTCGCTGGCATCCTCCCTGATTATCCCACAAACTCAAGACCGGCATTTTCGGAACGCCCATGAGCAGGGCTTTCCAACAGTGTTAGACTTGTTAGATTTCCGCCAATACTTTGGGAGATAGAGCCGTTGCTATGTCTTGTTTTCACTCTGTTACAGCTTTGTGTACAAAAGTGCCATTAGACAGGTGTTTGAAGCGCATTCGGAGCAGCCCCGCTCTCTGGTGGTTTCAAGGCGGAAGATGGCCCTGGCTGGCCGGGAAAACTAGATTTTCGGATGCAGGAATATGGCAGCTACCTGCAGGTACAATAAATTTCTCTCTAGCCCCATTATTTCTGGAGTTATTGGCCGTGGCGCTGCCGACTTCTTTTTTCGGCGTTTTTTTTTTTTTTTTTTTTTTTGCTGGCTTCAGTCCAGCACACACGTAGCGGCCTTGGCTATTGTTGACGTACACAGAGCATGGCCGTTTGCACTGGACATCTTCGGGGTGTCCTCACTTTGCGGTCGCTGGCATCCTCCCTGATTTTCCCACTGCTTCAAGACCGGCATTTTCGGAAAGCCCATGAGCAGGGCTTTCCAACAGTGTTAGACTTGTCAGATTTCCGCCAATACTTTGGGAGATAGAGCCGTTGCTAAGTCTTGTTTTCACTCTGTTACAGCTTTGTGTACAAAAGTGCAATTAGACAGCGCATTCGGAGCAGCCCCGCTCTCTGGTGGTTTCAAGGCGGAAGATGGCCCTGGCTGTCCGGGAAAACTGGATTTTCGAATGCAGGACTATGGCAGCTACCTGCGGGTACAAGACATTTCTCTCTAGCCCTATTATTTCTGGAGTTATTGACCGTGGCGCTGCCGACTTCTTTTTTCGGCGTTTTTTTTTTTTTTTTTTTTTTTTTTGCTGGCTTCAGTCCAGCAGACACGTAGCGGCCTTGGCTATTGTTGACGTACACAGAGCAAGGCCGTTTGCACTGGACATCTTCGGGGTGTCCTCACTCCGCGGTCCTTGGCATCCTCCCTGTTTATCCCACAACCCCAAGACTGGCATTTTCGGAAAGCCCAAGAGCAGGGCTTTCCAACAGTGTTGGACTTGTCAGATTTCCGCCAATACTTTAGGAGATAGAGCCGTTGCTAAGTCTTGTTTTCACTCTGTTACAGCTTTGTGTACAAAAGTGCCATTAGACAGGTGTTTGAAGCGCATTCGGAGCAGCCCCGCTCTCTGGTGGTTTCAGGGCGGAAGATGGCCCTGGCTGGCCGGGAAAACTGGATTTTCGGATGCAGGAATATGGCAGCTACCTGCAGGTACAAGAAATTTCTCTCTAGCCCCATTATTTCTGGAGTTATTGGCCGTGGCGCTGCCGAATTCTTTTTTCGGCGTTTTTTTTTTTTTTTTTTTTTTTTTTGCTGGCTTCAGTCCAGCACACACGTAGCGGCCTTGGCTATTGTTGACGTACACAGAGCATGGCCGTTTGCACTGGACATCTTCGGGGTGTCCTCACTCTGCGGTCGCTGGCATCCTCCCTGAATATCCCACAAATTCAAGACCGGCATTTTCGGAACGCCCATGAGCAGGGCTTTCCAACAGTGTTGGACTTGTTAGATTTCCGCCAATACTTTGGGAGATAGAGCCGTTGCTAAGTCTTGTTTTCACTCTGTTACAGCTTTGTGTACAAAAGTGCCATTAGACAGGTGTTTGAAGCGCATTCGGAGCAGCCCCGCTCTCTGGTGGTTTCAAGGCGGAAGATGGCCCTGGCTGGCCGGGAAAACTAGATTTTCGGATGCAGGAATATGGCAGCTACCTGCAGGTACAATAAATTTCTCTCTAGCCCCATTATTTCTGGAGTTATTGGCCGTGGCGCTGCCGACTTCTTTTTTCGGTGTTTTTTTTTTTTTTTTTGCTGGCTTCAGTCCAGCACACACGTAGCGGCCTTGGCTATTGTTGACGTACACAGAGCATGGCCGTTTGCACTGGACATCTTCGGGGTGTCCTCACTTTGCGGTCGCTTGCATCCTCCCTGATTATCCCACAGCTTCAAGACCGGCATTTTCGGAAAGCCCATGAGCAGGGCTTTCCAACAGTGTCAGACTTGTCAGATTTCCGCCAATACTTTGGGAGATAGAGCCGTTGCTAAGTTTTGTTTTCACTCTGTTACAGCTTTGTGTACAAAAGTGCCATTAGACAGGTGTTTGAAGCGCATTCGGAGCAGCCCCGCTCTCTGGTGGTTTCAAGGCGGAAGATGGCCCTGGCTGGCCGGGAAAACTAGATTTTCGGATGCAGGAATATGGCAGCTACCTGCAGGTACAAGAAATTTCTCTCTAGCCCCATTATTTCTGGAGTTATTGGCCGTGGCGCTGCCGACTTCTTTTTTCGGTGTTTTTTTTTTTTTTTTTTGCTGGCTTCAGTCCAGCACACACGTAGCGGCCTTGGCTATTGTTGACGTACACAGAGCATGGCCGTTTGCACTGGACATCTTCGGGGTGTCCTCACTTTGCGGTCGCTGGCATCCTCCCTGATTATCCCACAGCTTCAAGACCGGCCTTTTCGGAAAGCCCATGAGCAGGGCTTACCAACAGTGTTAGACTTGTCAGATTTCCGCCAATACTTTGGGAGATAGAGCCGTTGCTAAGTCTTGTTTTCACTCTGTTACAGCTTTGTGTACAAAAGTGCCATTAGACAGGTGTTTGAAGCGCATTCGGAGCAGCCCCGCTCTCTGGTGGTTTCAAGGCGGAAGATGGCCCTGGCTGGCCGGTAAAACTGGATTTTCGGATGCAGGAATATGGCAGCTACCTGCAGGTACAAGAAATTTCTCTCTAGCCCCATTATTTCTGGAGTTATTGGCCGTGGCGCTGCCGACTTCTTTTTTCGGCGTTTTTTTTTTTTTTTTTTTTTTGCTGGCTTCAGTCCAGCAGACACGTAGCGGCCTTGGCTATTGTTGACGTACACAGAGCATGGCCGTTTGCACTGGACATCTTCGGGGTGTCCTCACTCTGCGGTCGCTGGCATCCTCCCTGATTATCCCACAACTTCAAGACCAGCATTTTCGGAAAGCCCATGAGCAGGGCTTTCCAACAGTGTTAGACTTGTCAGATTTCCGCCAATACTTTAGGAGATAGAGCCGTTGCTAAGTCTTGTTTTCACTCTGTTACAGCTTTGTGTACAAAAGTGCCATTAGACAGGTGTTTGAAGCGCATTCGGAGCAGCCCCG
Organism: Marthasterias glacialis; assembly: GCA_911728455.2. Lineage (NCBI taxonomy): Eukaryota > Metazoa > Echinodermata > Asteroidea > Forcipulatida > Asteriidae > Marthasterias > Marthasterias glacialis. The sequence goes on from OU452225.1 coordinate 26,556,405, forward strand.
CTCTCTGGTGGTTTCAAGGCGGAAGATGGCCCTGGCTGGCCGGTAAAACTGGATTTTCGGATGCAGGAATATGGCAGCTACCTGCAGGTACAATAAATTTCTCTCTAGCCCCATTATTTCTGGAGTTATTGGCCGTGGCGCTGCCGACTTCCTTATTTGGCGTTTTTTTTTTTTTTTTTTTTTGGCTGGCTTCAGTCCAGCAGACACGTAGCGGCCTTGGCTATTGTTGACGTACACAGAGCATGGCCGTTTGCACTGGACATCTTCGGGGTGTCCTCACTCCGCGGTTGCTGGCATCCTCCCTGATTATCCCACAAATTCAAGACCGGCATTTTCGGAAAGCCCATGAGCAGGGCTTTCCAACAGTGTTAGACTTGTCAGATTTCCGCCAATACTTTAGGAGATAGAGCCGTTGCTAAGTCTTGTTTTCACTCTGTTACAGCTTTGTGTACAAAAGTGCCATTAGACAGGTGTTTGAAGCGCATTCGGAGCAGCCCCGCTCTCTGGTGGTTTCAAGGCGGAAGATGGCCCTGGCTGGCCGGTAAAACTGGATTTTCGGATGCAGGAATATGGCAGCTACCTGTAGGTACAAGAAATTTCTCTCTAGCCCCAATATTTCTGGAGTTATTGGCCGTGGCGCTGCCGACTTCTTTTTTCGGCGTTTTTTTTTTTTTTTTTTTTTTTTTTGCTGGCTTCAGTCCAGCACACACGTAGCGGCCTTGGCTATTGTTGACGTACACAGAGCATGGCCGTTTGCACTGGACATCTTCGGGGTGTCCTCACTCCGCGGTTGCTGGCATCCTCCCTGATTATCCCACAAATTCAAGACCGGCATTTTCGGAAAGCCCATGAGCAGGGCTTTCTAACAGTGTCGGACTTGTCAGATTTCCGCCAATACTTTGGGTGATAGAGCCGTTGCTAAGTCTTGTTTTCACTCTGTTACAGCTTTGTGTACAAAAGTGCCATTAGACAGGTGTTTGAAGCGCATTCGGAGCAGCCCCGCTCTCTGGTGGTTTCAAGGCGGAAGATGGCCCTGGCTGGCCGGTAAAACTAGATTTTCGGATGCAGGAATATGGCAGCTACCTGCAGGTACAAGAAATTTCTCTCTAGCCCCATTATTTCTGGAGTTATTGGCCGTGGCGCTGCCGACTTCTTTTTTCGGCGTTTTTTTTTTTTTTTTTTTTTTTTGCTGGCTTCAGTCCAGCAGACACGTAGCGGCCTTGGCTATTGTTGACGTACACAGAGCATGGCCGTTTGCACTGGACATCTTCGGGGTGTCCTCACTCTGCGGTCGCTGGCATCCTCCCTGATTATCCCACAACTTCAAGACCAGCATTTTCGGAAAGCCCATGAGCAGGGCTTTCCAACAGTGTTGGACTTGTCAGATTTCCGCCAATACTTTAGGAGATAGAGCCGTTGCTAAGTCTTGTTTTCACTCTGTTACAGCTTTGTGTACAAAAGTGCCATTAGACAGGTGTTTGAAGCGCATTCGGAGCAGCCCCGCTCTCTGGTGGTTTCAAGGCGGAAGATGGCCCTGGCTGGCCGGGAAAACTGGATTTTCGGATGCAGGAATATGGCAGCTACCTGCAGGTACAAGAAATTTCTCTCTAGCCCCATTATTTCTGGAGTTATTGGCCGTGGCGCTGCCGACATCTTTTTTCGGCGTTTTTTTTGTTTTTCTTTTTTGCTGGCTTCAGTCCAGCACACACGTAGCGGCCTTGGCTATTGTTGACGTACACAGAGCATGGCCGTTTGCACTGGACATCTTCGGGGTGTCCTCACTCCGCGGTCCTTGACAACCTCCCTGTTTATCCCACAACCCCAAGACTGGCATTTTCGGAAAGCCCATGAGCAGGGCTTTCCAACAGTGTTGGACTTGTCAGATTTCCGCCAATACTTTAGGAGATAGAGCCGTTGCTAAGTCTTGTTTTTACTCTGTTACAGCTTTGTGTACAAAAGTGCCATTAGACAGGTGTTTGAAGCGCATTCGGAGCAGCCCCGCTCTCTGGTGGTTTCAAGGCGGAAGATGGCCCTGGCTGGCCGGTAAAACTGGATTTTCGGATGCAGGAATATGGCAGCTACCTGCAGGTACAAGAAATTTCTCTCTAGCCCCATTATTTCTGGAGTTATTGGCCGTGGCGCTGCCGACTTCCTTTTTTGGCGTTTTTTTTTTTTTTTTTTTTTTTTGCTGGCTTCAGTCCAGCAGACACGTAGCGGCCTTGGCTATTGTTGACGTACACAGAGCATGGCCGTTTGCACTGGACATCTTCGGGGTGTCCTCACTCCGCGGTCCTTGGCATCCTCCCTGTTTATCCCACAACCCAAAGACTGGCATTTTCGGAAAGCCCATGAGCAGGGCTTTCCATCAGTGTTGGACTTGTCAGATTTCCGCCAATACTTTAGGAGATAGAGCCGTTGCTAAGTCTTGTTTTCACTCTGTTACAGCTTTGTGTACAAAAGTGCCGTTAGACAGGTGTTTGAAGCCCATTCGGAGCAGCCCCGCTCTCTGGTGGTTTCAAGGCGGAAGATGGCCCTGGCTGGCCGGTAAAACTGGATTTTCGGATGCAGGAATATGGCAGCTACCTGCAGGTACAAGAAATTTCTCTCTAGCCCCATTATTTCTGGAGTTATTGGCCGTGGCGCTGCCGACTTCTTTTTTCGGCGTTTTTTTTTTTTTTTTTTTTTTGCTGGCTTCAGTCCAGCAGACACGTAGCGGCCTTGGCTATTGTTGACGTACACAGAGCAAGGCCGTTTGCACTGGACATCTTCGGGGTGTCCTCACTCCGCGGTCCTTGACATCCTCCCTGTTTATCCCACAACCCCAAGACTGGCATTTTCGGAAAGCCCATGAGCAGGGCTTTCCAACAGTGTTGGACTTGTCAGATTTCCGCCAATACTTTAGGAGATAGAGCCGTTGCTAAGTCTTGTTTTCACTCTGTTACAGCTTTGTGTACAAAAGTGCCATTAGACAGGTGTTTGAAGCGCATTCGGAGCAGCCCCGCTCTCTGGTGGTTTCAAGGCGGAAGATGGCCCTGGCTGGCCGGTAAAACTGGATTTTCGGATGCAGGAATATGGCAGCTACCTGCAGGTACAATAAATTTCTCTATAGCCCCATTATTTCTGGAGTTATTGGCCGTGGCGCTGCCGACTTCCTTTTTTGGCGTTTTTTTTTTTTTTTTTTTTTGCTGGCTTCAGTCCAGCACACACGTAGCGGCCTTGGCTATTGTTGACGTACACAGAGCATGGCCGTTTGCACTGGACATCTTCGGGGTGTCCTCACTCCGCGGTTGCTGGCATCCTCCCTGATTATCCCACAAATTCAAGACCGGCATTTTCGGAAAGCCCATGAGCAGGGCTTTCTAACAGTGTCGGACTTGTCAGATTTCCGCTAATACTTTGGGTGATAGAGCCGTTGCTAAGTCTTGTTTTCACTCTGTTACAGCTTTGTGTACAAAAGTGCCATTAGACAGGTGTTTGAAGCGCATTCGGAGCAGCCCCGCTCTCTGGTGGTTTCAAGGCGGAAGATGGCCCTGGCTGGCCGGTAAAACTGGATTTTCGGATGCAGGAATATGGCAGCTACCTGCAGGTACAAGAAATTTCTCTCTAGCCCCATTATTTCTGGAGTTATTGGCCGTGGCGCTGCCGACTTCTTTTTTCGGCGTTTTTTTTTTTTTTTTTTTTTTGCTGGCTTCAGTCCAGCAGACACGTAGCGGCCTTGGCTATTGTTGACGTACACAGAGCATGGCCGTTTGCACTGGACATCTTCGGGGTGTCCTCACTCTGCGGTCGCTGGCATCCTCCCTGATTATCCCACAACTTCAAGACCAGCATTTTCGGAAAGCCCATGAGCAGGGCTTTCCAACAGTGTTGGACTTGTCAGATTTCCGCCAATACTTTAGGAGATAGAGCCGTTGCTAAGTCTTGTTTTCACTCTGTTACAGCTTTGTGTACAAAAGTGCCATTAGACAGGTGTTTGAAGCGCATTCGGAGCAGCCCCGCTCTCTGGTGGTTTCAAGGCGGTAGATGGCCATGGCTGGCCGGGAAAACTGGATTTTCGGATGCAGGAATATGGCAGCTACCTGCAGGTACAAGAAATTTCTCTCTAGCCCCATTATTTCTGGAGTTATTGGCCGTGGCGCTGCAGACTTCTTTTTTCGGCCTTTTTTTTTTTTTTTTTTTTTTTTGCTGGCTTCAGTCCAGCACACACGTAGCGGCCTTGGCTTTTGTTGACGTAGACAGAGCATGGCCGTTTGCACTGGACATCTTCGGGGTGTCCTCACTCCGCGGTCGCTGGCATCCTCCCTGATTATCCCACAAATTCAAGACCGGCATTTTCGGAAAGCCCATGAGCAGGGCTTTCTAACAGTGTCGGACTTGTCAGATTTCCGCCAATACTGTGGGTGATAGAGCCGTTGCTAAGTCTTGTTTTCACTCTGTTACAGCTTTGTGTACAAAAGTGCCATTAGACAGGTGTTTGAAGCGCATTCGGAGCAGCCCCGCTCTCTGGTGGTTTCAAGGCGGAAGATGGCCCTGGCTGGCCGGTAAAACTGGATTTTCGGATGCAGGAGTATGGCAGCTACCTGCAGGTACAATAAATTTCTCTCTAGCCCCATTATTTCTGGAGTTATTGGCCGTGGCGCTGCCGACATCTTTTTTCGGCGTTTTTTTTTTTTTTTTTTTTTTTGCTTGCTTCAGTCCAGCACACACGTAGCGGCCTTGGCTATTGTTGACGTACACAGAGCATGGCCGTTTGCACTGGACATCTTCGGGGTGTCCTCACTCCGCGGTCCTTGACATCCTCCCTGTTTATCCCACAACCCCAAGACTGGCATTTTCGGAAAGCCCATGAGCAGGCTTTCCAACAGTGTTGGACTTGTCAGATTTCCGCCAATACCTTAGGAGATAGAGCCGTTGCTAAGTCTTGTTTTCACTCTGTTACAGCTTTGTGTACAAAAGTGCCATTAGACAGGTGTTTGAAGCGCATTCGGAGCAGCCCCGCTCTCTGGTGGTTTCAAGGCGGAAGATGGCCCTGGCTGGCCGGGAAAACTGGATTTTCGGATGCAGGAATATGGCAGCTACCTGCAGGTACAAGAAATTTCTCTCTAGCCCCAATATTTCTGGAGTTATTGGCCGTGGCGCTGCCGACTTCTTTTTTCGGCGTTTTTTTATTTATTTATTTTTTTTTTGCTTGCTTCAGTCCAGCACACACGTAGCGGCCTTGGCTATTGTTGACGTAGACAGAGCATGGCCGTTTGCACTGGACATCTTCGGGGTGTCCTCACTCCGCGGTCGCTGGCATCCTCCCTGATTATCCCACAAATTCAAGACCGGCATTTTCGGAAAGCCCATGAGCAGGGCTTTCCAACAGTGTTGGACTTGTTAGATTTCCGCCAATACTTTAGGAGATAGAGCCGTTGCTAAGTCTTGTTTTCACTCTGTTACAGCTTTGTGTACAAAAGTGCCATTAGACAGGTGTTTGAAGCCCATTCGGAGCAGCCCCGCTCTCTGGTGGTTTCAAGGCGGAAGATGGCCCTGGCTGGCCGGGAAAACTGGATTTTCGGATGCAGGAATATTGCAGCTACCTGCAGGTACAAGAAATTTCTCTCTAGCCCCATTATTTCTGGAGTTATTGGCCGTGGCGCTGCCGACTTCTTTTTTCGGCGTTTTTTTTTTTTTTTTTTGCTGGCTTCAGTCCAGCACACACGTAGCGGCCTTGGCTATTGTTGACGTACACAGAGCATGGCCGTTTGCACTGGACATCTTCGGGTGTCCTCACTCCGCGGTCCTTGGCATCCTCCCTGTTTATCCCACAACCCCAAGACTGGCATTTTCGGAAAGCCCATGAGCAGGGCTTTCCATCAGTGTTAGACTTGTCAGATTTCCGCCAATACTTTAGGAGATAGAGCCGTTGCTAAGTCTTGTTTTCACTCTGTTACAGCTTTGTGTACAAAAGTGCCGTTAGACAGGTGTTTGAAGCCCATTCGGAGCAGCCCCGCTCTCTGGTGGTTTCAAGGCGGAAGATGGCCCTGGCTGGCCGGGAAAACTGGATTTTCGGATGCAGGAATATTGCAGCTACCTGCAGGTACAAGAAATTTCTCTCTAGCCCCATTATTTCTGGAGTTATTAGCCGTGGCGCTACAGACTTCCTTTTTCGGCGTTTTTTTTTTTTTTTTTTTTTTTGCTGTCTTCAGTCCAGCACACACGTAGCGGCCTTGGCTATTGTTGACGTACACAGAGCATGGCCGTTTGCACTGGACATCTTCGGGGTGTCCTCACTCCGCGGTCGCTGGCATCCTCCCTGATTATCCCACAACTTCAAGACCGGCATTTTCGGAAAGCCCATGAGCAGGGCTTTCCAACAGTGTCAGACTTGTCAGATTTCCGCCAATACTTTGGGTGATAGAGCCGTTGCTAAGTCTTGTTATCACTCTGTTACAGCTTTGTGTACAAAAGTGCCATTAGACAGGTGTTTGAAGCGCATTCGGAGCAGCCCCGCTCTCTGGTGGTTTCAAGGCGGAAGATGGCCCTGGCTGGCCGAGAAAACTGGATTTTCGGATGCAGGAGTATGGCAGCTACCTGCAGGTACAATAAATTTCTCTCTAGCCCCATTATTTCTGGAGTTATTGGCCGTGGCGCTGCCGACTTCTTTTTTCGGCGTTTTTTTTTTTTTTTTTTGCTGGCTTCAGTCCAGCACACACGTAGCGGCCTTGGCTATTATTGACGTACACAGAGCATGGCCGTTTGCACCGGACATCTTCGGGGTGTCCTCACTCCGCGGTCATTGGCATCCTCCCTGTTTATCCCACAACCCCAAGACTGGCATTTTCGGAAAGCCCATGAGCAGGGCTTTCCATCAGTGTTGGACTTGTCAGATTTCCGCCAATACTTTAGGAGATAGAGCCGTTGCTAAGTCTTGTTTTCACTCTGTTACAGCTTTGTGTACAAAAGTGCCATTAGACAGGTGTTTGAAGCCCATTCGGAGCAGCCCCGCTCTCTGGTGGTTTCAAGGCGGAAGATGGCCCTGGCTGGCCGGGAAAACTGGATTTTCGGATGCAGGAATATTGCAGCTACCTGCAGGTACAAGAAATTTCTCTGTAGCCCCATTATTTCTGGAGTTATTGGCCGTGGCGCTACAGACTTCTTTTTTCGGCGTTTTTTTTTTTTTTTTTTTTTTTGCTGGCTTCAGTCCAGCACACACGTAGCGGCCTTGGCTATTGTTGACGTACACAGAGCATGGCCGTTTGCACTGGACATCTTCGGGGTGTCCTCACTCCGCGGTCGCTGGCATCCTCCCTGATTATCCCACAACTTCAAGACCGGCATTTTCGGAAAGCCCATGAGCAGGGCTTTCCAACAGTGTCAGACTTGTCAGATTTCCGCCAATACTTTGGGTGATAGAGCCGTTGCTAAGTCTTGTTATCACTCTGTTACAGCTTTGTGTACAAAAGTGCCATTAGACAGGTGTTTGAAGCGCATTCGGAGCAGCCCCGCTCTCTGGTGGTTTCAAGGCGGAAGATGGCCCTGGCTGGCCGGGAAAACTGGATTTTCGGATGCAGGAATATGGCAGCTACCTGCAGGTACAATAAATTTCTTTCTAGCCCCATTATTTCTGGAGTTATTGGCCGTGGCGCTGCCGACTTTTTTTTTCGGCGTTTTTTTTGTTTTTGTTTTTGCTGGCTTCAGTCCAGCACACACGTAGCGGCCTTGGCTATTGTTGACGTACACAGAGCATGGCCGTTTGCACTGGACAATTTCGGGGTGTCCTCACTCCGCGGTCCCTGGCATCCTCCCTGTTTATCCCAGAACCCCAAGACCGGCATTTTCGGAAAGCCCATGAGCAGGGCTTTCCAACAGTGTTAGACTTGTCAGATTTCCGCCAATACTTCGGGAGATAGAGCTGTTGCTAAGTCTTGTTTTCACTCTGTTACAGATTTGTGTACAAAAGTGCCATTAGACAGGTGTTTGAAGCGCATTCGGAGCAGCCCCGCTCTCTGGTGGTTTCAAGGCGGAAGATGGCCCTGGCTGGCCGGAAAAACTGGATTTTCGGATGCAGGAGTATGGCAGCTACCTGCAGGTACAAGAAATTTCTCTGTAGCCCCATTATTTCTGGAGTTATTGGCCGTGGCGCTGCCGACTTCTTTTTTCGGCGTTTTTTTTGTTTTTGTTTTTGCTGGCTTCATTCCAGCACACACGTAGCGGCCTTGGCTATTGTTGACGTACACAGAGCATGGCCGTTTGCACTGGACATCTTCGAGGTGTCCTCACTCCGCGGTCCCTGGCATCCTCCCTGTTTATCCCAGAACCCCAAGACCGGCATTTCCGGAAAGCCCATGAGCAGGGCTTTCCAACAGTGTTGGACTTGTCAGATTTCCGCCAATATGTTGGGTGATAGAGCCGATGCTAAGTCTTGTTTTCACTCTGTTACAGCTTTGTGTACAAAAGTGCCATTAGACAGGTGTTTGAAGCGCATTCGGAGCAGCCCCGCTCTCTGGTGGTTTCAAGGCGGAAGATGGCCCTGGCTGGCCGGAAAAACTGGATTTTCGGATGCAGGAGTATGGCAGCTACCTGCAGGTACAAGAAATTTCTCTGTAGCCCCATTATTTCTGGAGTTATTGGCCGTGGCGCTGCCGACTTCTTTTTTCGGCGTTTTTTTTTTGTTTTTGTTTTTGCTGGCTTCAGTCCAGCACACACGTAGCGGCCTTGGCTATTGTTGACGTACACAGAGCATGGCCGTTTGCACTGGACATCTTCGAGGTGTCCTCACTCCGCGGTCCCTGGCATCCTCCCTGTTTATCCCACAACCCCAAGATCGGCATTTTCGGAAAGCCCATGAGCAGGGCTTTCCAACAGTGTTGGACTTGTCAGATTTCCGCCAATATGTTGGGTGATAGAGCCGATGCTAAGTCTTGTTTTCACTCTGTTACAGCTTTGTGTACAAAAGTGCCATTAGACAGGTGTTTGAAGCGCATTCGGAGCAGCCCCGCTCTCTGGTGGTTTCAAGGCGGAAGATGGCCCTGGCTGGCCGGGAAAACTGGATTTTCGGGTGCAGGAATATGGCAGCTACCTGCAGGTACAATAAATTTCTCTCTAGCCCCATTATTTCTGGAGTTATTGGCAGTGGCGCTGCCGACTTCTTTTTTCGGCGTTTTTTTTTTTTTTTTTTTTTTTTGCTGGCTTCAGTCCAGCACACACGTAGCGGCCTTGGCTATTGTTGACGTACACAGAGCATGGCCGTTTGCACTGGACATCTTCGGGGTGTCCTCACTCCGCGGTCGCTGGCATCCTCCCTGATTATCCCTCAACTTCAAGACCGGCATTTTCGGAAAGCCCATGAGCAGGGCTTTCCAACAGTGTTGGACTTGTCAGATTTCCGCCAATACTTTGGGTGATAAAGCCGTTGCTAAGTCTTGTTATCACTCTGTTACAGCTTTGTGTACAAAAGTGCCATTAGACAGGTGTTTGAAGCGCATTCGGAGCAGCCCCGCTCTCTGGTGGTTTCAAGGCGGAAGATGGCGCAGGCTGGCCGGGAAAACTGGATTTTCGGATGCAGGAGTATGGCAGCTACCTGCAGGTACAATAAATTTCTCTCTAGCCCCATTATTTCTGGAGTTATTGGCCGTGGCGCTGCCGACTTTTTTTTTCGGCGTTTTTTTTGTTTTTGTTTTTGCTGGCTTCAGTCCAGCACACACGTAGCGGCCTTGGCTATTGTTGACGTACACAGAGCATGGCCGTTTGCACTGGACATCTTCGAGGTGTCCTCACTCCGCGGTCTCTGGCATCCTCCCTGTTTATCCCAGAACCCCAAGACCGGCATTTTCGGAAAGCCCATGAGCAGGGCTTTCCAACAGTGTTAAACTTGTCAGATTTCCGCCAATACGTTGGGTGATAGAGCCGTTGCTAAGTCTTGTTTTCACGCTGTTACAGCTTTGTGTACAAAAGTGCCATTAGACAGGTGTTTGAAGCGCATTGGGAGCAGCCCCGCTCTCTGGTGGTTTCAAGGCGGAAGATGGCCCTGGATGGCCGGGAAAACTGGATTTCCGGATGCAGGAATATGGCAGCTATCTGCAGGTACAAGAAATTTCTCTCTAGCCCCATTATTTCTGGAGTTATTTGCCGTGGCGCTGCCGACTTCTTTTTTCGGCGTTTTTTTTTTTTTTTTTTTTTTTGCTGGCTTCAGTCCAGCACACACGTAGCGGCCTTGGCTATTGTTGACGTACACAGAGCAAGGCCGTTTGCACTGGACATCTTCGGGGTGTCCTCACTCCGCGGTCCCTGGCATCCTCCCTGTTTATCCTAGAACACCAAGACCAACATTTTCGAAAAGCCCACGAGCAGGGCTTTCCAACAGTGTTAGACTTGTCAGATTTCCGCCAATACTTCGGGAGATAGAGCTGTTGCTAAGTCTTGTTTTCACTCTGTTACAGATTTGTGTACAAAAGTGCCATTAGACAGGTGTTTGAAGCGCATTCGGAGCAGCCCCGCTCTCTGGTGGTTTCAAGGCGGAAGATGGCCCTGGCTGGCCGGAAAAACTGGATTTTCGGATGCAGGAGTATGGCAGCTACCTGCAGGTACAAGACATTTCTCTGTAGCCCCATTATTTCTGGAGTTATTGGCCGTGGCGCTGCCGACTTCTTTTTTCGGCGTTTTTTTTGTTTTTGTTTTTGCTGGCTTCAGTCCAGCACACACGTAGCGGCCTTGGCTATTGTTGACGTACACAGAGCATGGCCGTTTGCACTGGACATCTTCGAGGTGTCCTCACTCCGCGGTCCCTGGCATCCTCCCTGTTTATCCCAGAACCCCAAGACCGGCATTTTCGGAAAGCCCATGAGCAGGGCTTTCCAACAGTGTTGGACTTGTCAGATTTCCGCCAATATGTTGGGTGATAGAGCCGATGCTAAGTCTTGTTTTCACTCTGTTACAGCTTTGTGTACAAAAGTGCCATTAGACAGGTGTTTGAAGCGCATTCGGAGCAGCCCCGCTCTCTGGTGGTTTCAAGGCGGAAGATGGCCCTGGCTGGCCGGAAAAACTGGATTTTCGGATGCAGGAGTATGGCAGCTACCTGCAGGTACAAGAAATTTCTCTGTAGCCCCATTATTTCTGGAGTTATTGGCCGTGGCGCTGCCGACTTCTTTTTTCGGCGTTTTTTTTGTTTTTGTTTTTGCTGGCTTCAGTCCAGCACACACGTAGCGGCCTTGGCTATTGTTGACGTACACAGAGCATGGCCGTTTGCACTGGACATCTTCGAGGTGTCCTCACTCCGCGGTCCCTGGCATCCTCCCTGTTTATCCCACAACCCCAAGACCGGCATTTTCGGAAAGCCCATGAGCAGGGCTTTCCAACAGTGTTGGACTTGTCAGATTTCCGCCAATATGTTGGGTGATAGAGCCGATGCTAAGTCTTGTTTTCACTCTGTTACAGCTTTGTGTACAAAAGTGCCATTAGACAGGTGTTTGAAGCGCATTCGGAGCAGCCCCGCTCTCTGGTGGTTTCAAGGCGGAAGATGGCCCTGGCTGGCCGGGAAAACTGGATTTTCGGGTGCAGGAATATGGCAGCTACCTGCAGGTACAATAAATTTCTCTCTAGCCCCATTATTTCTGGAGTTATTGGCCGTGGCGCTGCCGACTTCTTTTTTCGGCGTTTTTTTTTTTTTTTTTTTTTTTGCTGGCTTCAGTCCAGCACACACGTAGCGGCCTTGGCTATTGTTGACGTACACAGAGCATGGCCGTTTGCACTGGACATCTTCGGGGTGTCCTCACTCCGCGGTCGCTGGCATCCTCCCTGATTATCCCTCAACTTCAAGACCGGCATTTTCGGAAAGCCCATGAGCAGGGCTTTCCAACAGTGTTGGACTTGTCAGATTTCCGCCAATACTTTGGGTGATAAAGCCGTTGCTAAGTCTTGTTATCACTCTGTTACAGCTTTGTGTACAAAAGTGCCATTAGACAGGTGTTTGAAGCGCATTCGGAGCAGCCCCGCTCTCTGGTGGTTTCAAGGCGGAAGATGGCGCAGGCTGGCCGGGAAAACTGGATTTTCGGATGCAGGAGTATGGCAGCTACCTGCAGGTACAATAAATTTCTTTCTAGCCCCATTATTTCTGGAGTTATTGGCCGTGGCGCTGCCGACTTTTTTTTTCGGCGTTTTTTTTGTTTTTGTTTTTGCTGGCTTCAGTCCAGCACACACGTAGCGGCCTTGGCTATTGTTGACGTACACAGAGCATGGCCGTTTGCACTGGACATCTTCGAGGTGTCCTCACTCCGCGGTCCCTGGCATCCTCCCTGTTTATCCCAGAACCCCAAGACCGGCATTTTCGGAAAGCCCATGAGCAGGGCTTTCCAACAGTGTTGGACTTGTCAGATTTCCGCCAATACGTTGGGTGATAGAGCCGTTGCTAAGTCTTGTTTTCACGCTGTTACAGCTTTGTGTACAAAAGTGCCATTAGACAGGTGTTTGAAGCGCATTCGGAGCAGCCCCACTCTCTGGTGGTTTCAAGGCGGAAGATGGCCCTGGATGGCCGGGAAAACTGGATTTCCGGATGCAGGAATATGGCAGCTATCTGCAGGTACAAGAAATTTCTCTCTAGCCCCATTATTTCTGGAGTTATTTGCCGTGGCGCTGCCGACTTCTTTTTTCGGCGTTTTTTTTTTTTTTTTTTTTTTGCAGGCTTCAGTCCAGCACACACGTAGCGGCCTTGGCTATTGTTGACGTACACAGAGCATGGCCGTTTGCACTGGACATCTTCGGGGTGTCCTCACTCCGCGGTCCCTGGCATCCTCCCTGTTTATCCTAGAACACCAAGACCAACATTTTCGAAAAGCCCACGAGCAGGGCTTTCCAACAGTGTTAGACTTGTCAGATTTCCGCCAATACTTCGGGAGATAGAGCTGTTGCTAAGTCTTGTTTTCACTCTGTTACAGATTTGTGTACAAAAGTGCCATTAGACAGGTGTTTGAAGCGCATTTGGAGCAGCCCCGCTCTCTGGTGGTTTCAAGGCGGAAGATGGCCCTGGCTGGCCGGAAAAACTGGATTTTCGGATGCAGGAGTATGGCAGCTACCTGCAGGTACAAGACATTTCTCTGTAGCCCCATTATTTCTGGAGTTATTGGCCGTGGCGCTGCCGACTTCTTTTTTCGGCGTTTTTTTTGTTTTTGTTTTTGCTGGCTTCAGTCCAGCACACACGTAGCGGCCTTGGCTATTGTTGACGTACACAGAGCATGGCCGTTTGCACTGGACATCTTCGAGGTGTCCTCACTCCGCGGTCCCTGGCATCCTCCCTGTTTATCCCACAACCCCAAGACCGGCATTTTCGGAAAGCCCATGAGCAGGGCTTTCCAACAGTGTTGGACTTGTCAGATTTCCGCCAATATGTTGGGTGATAGAGCCGGAGCTAAGTCTTGTTTTCACTCTGTTACAGCTTTGTGTACAAAAGTGCCATTAGACAGGTGTTTGAAGCGCATTCGGAGCAGCCCCGCTCTCTGGTGGTTTCAAGGCGGAAGATGGCGCAGGCTGGCCGGGAAAACTGGATTTTCGGATGCAGGAGTATGGCAGCTACCTGCAGGTACAATAAATTTCTCTCTAGCCCCATTATTTCTGGAGTTATTGGCCGTGGCGCTGCCGACTTTTTTTTTCGGCGTTTTTTTTGTTTTTGTTTTTGCTGGCTTCAGTCCAGCACACACGTAGCGGCCTTGGCTATTGTTGACGTACACAGAGCATGGCCGTTTGCACTGGACATCTTCGAGGTGTCCTCACTCCGCGGTCCCTGGCATCCTCCCTGTTTATTCCACAACCCCAAGACCGGCAGTTTCGGAAAGCCCATGAGCAGGGCTTTCCAACAGTTTAGACTTGTCAGATTTCCGCCAATATGTTGGGTGATAGAGCCGTTGCTAAGTCTTGTTTTCACTCTGTTACAGCTTTGTGTACAAAAGTGCCATTAGACAGGTGTTTAAAGCGCATTCGGAGCAGCCCCGCTGTCTGGTCGTTTCAAGGCGGAAGATGGCCATGGCTGGCCGGGAAAACTGGATTTTCGGATGCAGGAATATGGCAGCTACCTGCAGGTACAAGAAATTTCTCTCTAGCCCCATTATTTCTGGAGTTATTGACCGTGGCGCTGCCGACTTCTTTTTTCGGCGTTTTTTTTTTTTTTTTTTTGCTGGCTTCAGTACAGCAGACACGTGGCTATTGTTGTACACAGAGCATGGCCGTTTGCACTGGACATCTTCGGGGTGTCCTCACTCCGCGGTCCCTGGCATCCTCCCTGTTTATCCCACAACCCCAAGACCGGCATTTTCGGAAAGCCCATGAGCAGGGCTTTCCAACAGTGTCGGACTTGTCAGATTTCCGCCAATATGTTGGGAGATAGAGCCGTTGCTAAGTCTTGTTTTCACTCTGTTACAGCTTTGTGTACAAAAGTGCCATTAGAAAGGTGTTTGAAGCGCATTCGGAGCAGCCCCGCTCTCTGGTGGTTTCAAGGCGGAAGATGGCCCTGGCTGGCCGGGAAAACTGGATTTTCGGATGCAGGACTATGGCAGCTACCTGCAGGTACAAGAAATTTCTCTCTAGCCCCATTATTTTTGGAGTTATTGGCCGTGGCGCTGCCGACTTCTTTTTTCGGCGTTTTTTTTTTTTTTTTTTTTTTTTTTGCTTGCTTCAGTCCAGCAGACACGTAGCGGCCTTGGCTATTGTTGACGTACACAGAGCATGGCCGTTTGCACTGGACATCTTCGGGGTGTCCTCACTCTGCGGTCCCTGGCATCCTCCCTGTTTATCCCACAACCCCAAGACCGGCATTTTTGGAAAGCCCATTAGCAGGGCTTTCCAACAGTGTTGGACTTGTCAGATTTCCGCCAATACTTTGGGAGATAGAGCCGTTGCTAAGCCTTGTTTTCACTCTGTTACAGCTTTGTGTACAAAAGTGCCATTAGACAGGTGTTTGAAGCGCATTCGGAGCAGCCCCGCTCTCTGGTGGTTTCAAGGCGGAAGATGGCCCTGGCTGGCCGGGAAATCTGGATTTTCGGATGCAGGACTATGGCAGCTACCTGCAGGTACAATAAATTTCTCTCTAGCCCCATTATTTCTGGAGTTATTGGCCGTGGCGCTGCCGACTTCTTTTTTCGGCGTTTTTTTTTTTTTTTTTTTTGCTGGCTTCAGTCCAGCACACACGTAGCGGCCTTGGCTATTGTTGACGTACACAGAGCATGGCCGTTTGCACTGGACATCTTCGGGGTGTCCTCACTCCGCGGTCCTTGGCATCCTCCCTGTTTATCCCACAACCCCAAGACCGGCATTTTCGAAAAGGCCATGAGCAGGGCTTTTCAACAGTGTCAGACTTGTCAGATTTCCGCCAATACTTTGGGAGATAGAGCCGTTGCTAAGTCTTGTTTTCACTCTGTTACAGCTTTGTGTACAAAAGTGCCATTAGACAGGTGTTTGAAGCGCATTCGGAGAAGCCCCGCTCTCTGGTAGTTTCAAGGCGGAAGATGGCCCTGGCTGGCCGGGAAAACTAGATTTTCGGATGCAGGACTATGGCAGCTACCTGCAGGTACAATAAATTTCTCTCTAGCCCCATTATTTCTGGAGTTATTGGCCGTGGCGCTACAGACTTCTTTTTTCGGCGTTTTTTTTTTTTTTTTTTTTTTTGCTGGCTTCAGTCCAGCACACACGTAGCGGCCTTGGCTATTGTTGACGTACACAGAGCATGGCCGTTTGCACTGGACATCTTCCGGGTGTCCTCACTCCGCGGTCCTTGGCATCCTCCCTGTTTATCCCACAACCCCAAGACCGGCATTTTCGTAAAGCCCATGAGCAGGGCTTTCCAACAGTGTTGGACTTGTCAGATTTCCGCCAATACTTTGGGTGATAGAGCCGTTGCTAAGTCTTGTTATCACTCTGTTACAGCTTTGTGTACAAAAGTGCCATTAGACAGGTGTTTGAAGCGCATTCGGAGCAGCCCCGCTCTCTGGTGGTTTCAAGGCGGAAGATGGCCCTGGCTGGCCGGGAAAACTGGATTTTCGGATGCAGGACTATGGCAGCTACCTGCAGGTACAAGAAATTTCTCTCTAGCCCCATTATTTTTGGAGTTATTGGCCGTGGCGCTGCCGACTTCTTTTTTCGGCGTTTTTTTTGTTTTTGTTTTTGCTGGCTTCAGTCCAGCACACACGTAGCGGCCTTGGCTATTGTTGACGTACACAGAGCATGGCCGTTTGCACTGGACTTCTTCGGGGTGTCCTCACTCCGCGGTCCCTGGCATCCTCCCTGTTTATCCCACAACCCCAAGACCGGCATTTGCGGAAAGCCCATGAGCAGGGCTTTCCAACAGTGTTGGACTTGTCAGATTTCCGCCAATATGTTGGGTGATAGAGCCGTTGCTAAGTCTTGTTTTCACTCTGTTACAGCTTTGTGTACAAAAGTGCCATTAGACAGGTGTTTGAAGCGCATTCGGAGCAGCCCCGCTCTCTGGTGGTTTCAAGGCGGAAGATGGCCCTGGCTGGCCAGGAAAACTGAATTTTCCGGTGCAGGAATATGGCAGCTACCTGCAGGTACAAGAAATTTCTCTCTAGCCCCATTATTTCTGAGGTTATTGGCCGTGGCGCTGCCGACTTCTTTTTTCGGCGTTTTTTTTTTTTTTTTTTTTTGCTGGCTTCAGTCCAGCACACACGTAGCGGCCTTGGCTATTGTTGACGTACACAGAGCATGGCCGTTTGCACTGGACATCTTCGGGGTGTCCTCACTCCGCGGTCCCTGGCATCCTCCCTGTTTATCCCACAACCCCAAGACCGGCATTTGCGGAAAGCCCATGAGCAGGGCTTTCCAACAGTGTTGGACTTGTCAGATTTCCGCCAATACTTTGGGAGATAGAGTCGTTGCTAAGTCTTGTTTTCACTCTGTTACAGCTTTGTGTACAAAAGTGCCATTAGACAGGTGTTTGAAGCGCATTCGGAGCAGCCCTGCTCTCTGGTGGTTTCAAGGCGGAAGATGGCCCTGGCTGGCCGGGAAAACTAGATTTTCGGATGCAGGACTATGGCAGCTACCTGCAAGTACAAGAAATTTCTCTCTAGCCCCATTATTTCTGGAGTTATTGGCCGTGGCGCTGCCGACTTCTTTTTTCGGCGTTTTTTTTTTGTTGTTTTTTTTGCTGGTTCAGTCCAGCACAAACGTAGCGGCCTTGGCTATTGTTGACGTACACAGAGCATGGCCGTTTGCACTGGACATCTTCGGGGTGTCCTCACTCCGCGGTCGCTTTCATCCTCCCTGATTATCCCACTAATTCAAGACCGGCATTTTCGGAAAGCCCATGAGCAGGGCTTTCTAACAGTGTCGGACTTGTCAGATTTCCGCCAATACTTTGGGTGATAGAGCCGTTGCTAAGTCTTGTTTTCACTCTGTTACAGCTTTGTGTACAAAAGTGCCATTAGACAGGTGTTTGAAGCGCATTCGGAGCAGCCCCGCTCTCTGGTGGTTTCAAGGCAGAAGATGGCCCTGGCTGGCCGGGAAAACTGGATTTTCGGATGCAGGAATATGGCAGCTACCTGCAGGTACAAGAAATTTCTCTCTAGCCCCATTATTTCTGGAGTTATTGGCCGTGGCGCTGCCGACTTCTTTTTTCGGCGTTTTTTTTTTTTTTTTCTTTTTTGCTGGCTTCAGTCCAGCACACACGTAGCGGCCTTGGCTATTGTTGACGTACACAGAGCATGGCCGTTTGCACTGGACATCTTCGGGGTGTCCTCACTCTGCGGTCCCTGGCATCCTCCCTGTTTATCCCACAACCCCAAGACCGGCATTTTCGGAAAGCCCATGAGCAGGGCTTTCCAACATTGTTGGACTTGTCAGATTTCCGCCAATACTTTGGGAGATAGAGTCGTTGCTAAGTCTTGTTTTCACTCTGTTACAGCTTTGTGTACAAAAGTGCCATTAGACAGGTGTTTGAAGCGCATTCGGAGCAGCCCCGCTCTCTGGTGGTTTCAAGGCGGAAGATGGCCCTGGCTGGCAGGGAAAACTGGATTTTCGGATGCAGGACTATGGCAGCTACCTTCAGGTACAATAAATTTCTCTCTAGCCCCATTATTTCTGGAGTTATTGGCCGTGGCGCTGCCGACTTCTTTTTTCGGCGTTTTTTTTTTTTTTTTTTTCTTTTGCTGGCTTTAGTCCAGCACACACGTAGTGGCCTTGGCTATTGTTGACGTACACAGAGCATGGCCGTTTGCACTGGACATCTTAGAAGTGTCCTCACTCCGCGGTCCTTGACATCCTCCCTGTTTATCCCACAACCCCAAGACTGGCATTTTCGGAAAGCCCATGAGCAGGGCTTTCCAACAGTGTTGGACTTGTCAGATTTCCGCCAATACTTTAGGAGATAGAGCCGTTGCTAATTATTGTTTTCACCTTGTTACAGCTTTGTGTACAAAAGTGCCATTAGACAGGTGTTTGAAGCGCATTCGGAGCAGCCCCGCTCTCTGGTGGTTTCAAGGCGGAAGATGGCCCTGGCTGGCCGGGAAAACTAGATTTTCGGATGCAGGAATATGGCAGCTACCTGCAGGTACAAGAAATTTCTCTCTAGCCCCATTATTTCTGGAGTTATTGGCCGTGGCGCTGCAGACTTCTTTTTTCGGCGTTTTTTTTTTTTTTTTTTTTTTTTTTGCTTGCTTCAGTCCAGCACACACGTAGCGGCCTTGGCTATTGTTGACCGTACACAGAGCATGGCCGTTTGCACTGTACTTCTTCGGGGTGTCCTCACTCCGCGGTCCCTGGCATCCTCCCTGTTTATCCCACAACCCCAAGACCGGCATTTTCGGAAAGCCCATGAGCAGGGCTTTCCAACAGTGTTGGACTTGTCAGATTTCCGCCAATACTTTGGGTGATAGAGTCGTTGCTAAGTCTTGTTTTCACTCTGTTACAGCTTTGTGTACAAAAGTGCCATTAGACAGGTGTTTGAAGCGCATTCGGAGCAGCCCCGCTCTCTGGTGGTTTCAAGGCGGAAGATGGCCCTGGCTGGCAGGGAAAACTGGATTTTCGGATGCAGGACTATGGCAGCTACCTTCAGGTACAATAAATTTCTCTCTAGCCCCATTATTTCTGGAGTTATTGGCCGTGGCGCTGCCGACTTCTTTTTTCGGCTTTTTTTTTTTTTTTTTTTTTTCTTTTGCTGGCTTTAGTCCAGCACACACGTAGTGGCCTTGGCTATTGTTGACGTACACAGAGCATGGCCGTTTGCACTGGACATCTTAGAAGTGTCCTCACTCCGCTGTCCTTGACATCCTCCCTGTTTATCCCACAACCCCAAGACTGGCATTTTCGGAAAGCCCATGAGCAGGGCTTTCCAACAGTGTTGGACTTGTCAGATTTCCGCCAATACTTTAGGAGATAGAGCCGTTGCTAATTATTGTTTTCACCTTGTTACAGCTTTGTGTACAAAAGTGCCATTAGACAGGTGTTTGAAGCGCATTCGGAGCAGCCCCGCTCTCTGGTGGTTTCAAGGCGGAAGATGGCCCTGGCTGGCCGGGAAAACTAGATTTTCGGATGCAGGAATATGGCAGCTACCTGCAGGTACAAGAAATTTCTCTCTAGCCCCATTATTTCTGGAGTTATTGGCCGTGGCGCTGCAGACTTCTTTTTTCGGCGTTTTTTTTTTTTGTTTTTTTTTTTTGCTTGCTTCAGTCCAGCACACACGTAGCGGCCTTGGCTATTGTTGACCGTACACAGAGCATGGCCGTTTGCACTGTACTTCTTCGGGGTGTCCTCACTCCGCGGTCCCTGGCATCCTCCCTGTTTATCCCACAACCCCAAGACCGGCATTTTCGGAAAGCCCATGAGCAGGGCTTTCCAACATTGTTGGACTTGTCAGATTTCCGCCAATACTTTAGGAGATAGAGCCGTTGCTAAGTCTTGTTTTCACTCTGTTACAGCTTTGTGTACAAAAGTGCCATTAGACAGGTGTTTGAAGCGCATTCGGAGCAGCCCCGCTCTCTGGTGGTTTCAAGGCGGAAGATGGCCCTGGCTGGCCGGGAAAACTGGATTTTCGGATGCAGGACTATGGCAGCTACCTTCAGGTACAATAAATTTCTCTCTAGCCCCATTATTTCTGGAGTTATTGGCCGTGGCGCTGCCGACTTCTTTTTTCGGCGTTTTTTTTTTTTTTTTTTTTTTTTGCTGGCTTCAGTCCAGTGCACACGTAGCGGCCTTGGCTATTGTTGACGTACACAGAGCATGGCCGTTTGCACTGGACATCTTCGGGGTGTCCTCACTCCGCGGTCCCTGGCATCCTCCCTGTTTATCCCAGAACCCCAAGACCGGCATTTTCGGAAAGCCCATGAGCAGGGCTTTCCAACAGTGTTGGACTTGTCAGATTTCCGCCAATACTTTGGGAGATAGAGCCGTTGCTAAGTCTTGTTATCACTCTGTTACAGCTTTGTGTACAAAAGTGCCATTAGACAGGTGTTTGAAGCGCATTCGGAGCAGCCCCGCTCTCTGGTGGTTTCAAGGCGGAAGATGGCCCTGGCTGGCCGGGAAAACTAGATTTTCGGATGCAGGAGAATGGCAGCTACCTGCAGGTACAAGAAATTTCTCTCTAGCCCCATTATTTCTGGAGTTATTGGCCGTGGCGCTGCCGACTTCTTTTTTCGGCGTTTTTTTTGTTTTTGTTTTTGCTGGCTTCAGTCAAGCACAAACGTAGCGGCCTTGGCTATTGTTGACGTACACAGAGCATGGCCGTTTGCACTGGACATCTTCGAGGTGTCCTCACTCCGCGGTCCCTGGCATCCTCCCTGTTTATCCCACAACCCCAAGACCGGCAGTTTCAGAAAGCCCATGAGCAGGGCTTTCCAACAGTGTTGGACTTGTCAGATTTCCGCCAATATGTTGGGTGATAGAGCCGTTGCTAAGTCTTGTTTTCACTCTGTTACAGCTTTGTGTACAAAAGTGCCATTAGACAGGTGTTTGAAGCGCATTCGGAGCAGCCCCGCTCTCTGGTGGTTTCAAGGCGGAAGATGGCCCTGGCTGGCCGGGAAAACTAGATTTTCGGGTGCAGGAGTGTGGCAGCTACCTGCAGGTACATGAAATTTCTCTCTAGCCCCATTATTTCTGGAGTTATTGGCCGTGGCGCTACAGACTTCTTTTTTCGGCGTTTTTTTTTTTTTTTTTTTTTTTTGCTGGCTTCAGTCCAGCACACACGTAGCGGCCTTGGCTATTGTTGACGTACACAGAGCATGGCCGTTTGCACTGGACATCTTCGGGGTGGCCTCACTCCGCGGTCCCTGGCATCCTCCCTGATTATCCCACAACTTCAAGACCGGCATTTTCGGAAAGCCCATGAGCAGGGCTTTCCAACAGTGTTGGACTTGTCAGATTTCCGCCAATACTTTGGGTGATAGAGCCGTTGCTAAGTCTTGTTATCACTCTGTTACAGCTTTGTGTACAAAAGTGCCATTAGACAGGTGTTTGAAGCGCATTCGGAGCAGCCCCGCTCTCTGGTAGTTTCAAGGCAGAAGATGGCCCTGGCTGGCCGGGAAAACTGGATTTTCGGATGCAGGAATATGGCAGCTACCTGCAGGTACAAGAAATTTCTCTCTAGCCCCATTATTTCTGGAGTTATTGGCAGTGGCGCTGCCGACTTCTTTTTTCGGCGTTTTTTTTTTTTTTTTTTTTTTTTGCAGGCTTCAGTCCAGCACACACGTAGCGGCCTTGGCTATTGTTGACGTACACAGAGCATGGCCGTTTGCACTGGACATCTTCGGGGTGTCCTCACTCCGCGGTCCCTGGCATCCTCCCTGTTTATTCCAGAACCCCAAGACCGGCATTTTCGGAAAGCCCATGAGCAGGGCTTTCCAACAGTGTTGGACTTGTCAGATTTCCGCCAATACTTTGGGAGATAGAGCCAATGCTAAGTCTTGTTTTCACTCTGTTACAGCTTTGTGTACAAAAGTGCCATTAGACAGGTGTTTGAAGCGCATTCGGAGCAGCCCCGCTCTCTGGTGGTTTCAAGGCGGAAGATGGCCCTGGCTGGCCGGGAAAACTGGATTTTCGGATGTAGGACTATGGCAGCTACCTGCAGGTACAAGAAATTTCTCTCTAGCCCCATTATTTCTGGAGTTATTGGCCGTGGCGCTGCCGACTTCTTTTTTCGGCGTTTTTTTTTTTTTTCTTTTTTTTTGCTGGCTTCAGTTCAGCAGACACGTAGCGGCCTTGGCTATTGTTGACGTACACAGAGCATGGCCGTTTGCACTGGACATCTTCGGGGTGTCCTCACTCCGCGGTCGCTGGCATCCTCCATGATTATCCCACAACTTCAAGACCGGCATTTTCGGAAAGCCCATGAGCAGGGCTTTCCAACAGTGTCGGACTTGTCAGATTTCCGCCAATACTTTGGATGATAGAGCCGTTGCTAAGTCTTGTTATCACTCTGTTACAGCTTTGTGTACAAAAGTGCTTTTAGACAGGTGTTTGAAGCGCATTCGGAGCAGCCCCGCTCTCTGGTGGTTTCAAGGCGGAAGATGGCCCTGGCTGGCCGGGAAAACTAGATTTTCGGATGCAGGAGTATGGCAGCTACCTGCAGATACAAGAAATTTCTCTCTAGCCCCATTATTTCTGGAGTTATTGGCCGTGGCGCTGCCGACTTCTTTTTTCGGCGTTTTTTTTTTTTTTTTTTTTTGCTGGCTTCAGTCCAGCACACACGTAGCGGCCTTGGCTATTGTTGACGTACACAGAGCATGGCCGTTTGCACTGGACATCTTCGGGGTGTCCTCACTCCGCGGTCCCTGGCATCCTCCTTGTTTATCCCAGAACCCCAAGACCGGCATTTTCGGAAAGCCCATGAGCAGGGCTTTCCAATAGTGTTGGACTTGTCAGATTTCCGCCAATACGTTGGGTGATAGAGCCGTTGCTAAGTCTTGTTTTCACTCTGTTACAGCTTTGTGTACAAAAGTGCCATTAGACAGGTGTTTGAAGCGCATTTGGAGCAGCCCCGCTCTCTGGTAATTTCAAGGCAGAAGATGGCCCTGGCTGGCCGGGAAAACTGGATTTTCGGATGCAGGAATATGGCAGCTACCTGCAGGTACAAGAAATTTCTCTCTAGCCCCATTATTTCTGGAGTTATTGGCCGTGGCGCTGCCGACTTCTTTTTTCGGCGTTTTTTTTTTTTTTTTTTTTGCTGGCTTCAGTCCAGCAGACACGTAGCGGCCTTGGCTATTGTTGACGTACACAGAGCATGGCCGTTTGCACTGGACATCTTCGGGGTGTCCTCACTCCGCGGTCCCTGGCATCCTCCCTGTTTATTCCAGAACCCCAAGACCGGCATTTTCGGAAAGCCCATGAGCAGGGCTTTCCAACAGTGTTGGACTTGTCAGATTTCCGCCAATACTTTGGGAGATAGAGCCAATGCTAAGTCTTGTTTTCACTCTGTTACAGCTTTGTGTACAAAAGTGCCATTAGACAGGTGTTTGAAGCGCATTCGGAGCAGCCCCGCTCTCTGGTGGTTTCAAGGCGGAAGATGGCCCTGGCTGGCCGGGAAAACTGGATTTTCGGATGTAGGACTATGGCAGCTACCTGCAGGTACAAGAAATTTCTCTCTAGCCCCATTATTTCTGGAGTTATTGGCCGTGGCGCTGCCGACTTCTTTTTTCGGCGTTTTTTTTTTTTTTCTTTTTTTTTGCTGGCTTCAGTTCAGCAGACACGTAGCGGCCTTGGCTATTGTTGACGTACACAGAGCATGGCCGTTTGCACTGGACATCTTCGGGGTGTCCTCACTCCGCGGTCGCTGGCATCCTCCATGATTATCCCACAACTTCAAGACCGGCATTTTCGGAAAGCCCATGAGCAGGGCTTTCCAACAGTGTCGGACTTGTCAGATTTCCGCCAATACTTTGGATGATAGAGCCGTTGCTAAGTCTTGTTATCACTCTGTTACAGCTTTGTGTACAAAAGTGCTTTTAGACAGGTGTTTGAAGCGCATTCGGAGCAGCCCCGCTCTCTGGTGGTTTCAAGGCGGAAGATGGCCCTGGCTGGCCGGGAAAACTAGATTTTCGGATGCAGGAGTATGGCAGCTACCTGCAGATACAAGAAATTTCTCTCTAGCCCCATTATTTCTGGAGTTATTGGCCGTGGCGCTGCCGACTTCTTTTTTCGGCGTTTTTTTTTTTTTTTTTTTTTGCTGGCTTCAGTCCAGCACACACGTAGCGGCCTTGGCTATTGTTGACGTACACAGAGCATGGCCGTTTGCACTGGACATCTTCGGGGTGTCCTCACTCCGCGGTCCCTGGCATCCTCCTTGTTTATCCCAGAACCCCAAGACCGGCATTTTCGGAAAGCCCATGAGCAGGGCTTTCCAATAGTGTTGGACTTGTCAGATTTCCGCCAATACGTTGGGTGATAGAGCCGTTGCTAAGTCTTGTTTTCACTCTGTTACAGCTTTGTGTACAAAAGTGCCATTAGACAGGTGTTTGAAGCGCATTTGGAGCAGCCCCGCTCTCTGGTAATTTCAAGGCAGAAGATGGCCCTGGCTGGCCGGGAAAACTGGATTTTCGGATGCAGGAATATGGCAGCTACCTGCAGGTACAAGAAATTTCTCTCTAGCCCCATTATTTCTGGAGTTATTGGCCGTGGCGCTGCCGACTTCTTTTTTCGGCGTTTTTTTTTTTTTTTTTTTTTGCTGGCTTCAGTCCAGCAGACACGTAGCGGCCTTGGCTATTGTTGACGTACACAGAGCATGGCCGTTTGCACTGGACATCTTCGAGGTGTCCTCACTCCGCGGTCCCTGGCATCCTCCCTGTTTATCCCAGAACCCCAAGACCGGCATTTTCGGAAAGCCCATGAGCAGGGCTTACCAACAGCGTGGACTTGTCAGATTTCCGCCAATACGTTGGGTGATAGAGCCGTTGCTAAGTCTTGTTTTCACTCTGTTACAGCTTTGTGTACAAAAGTGCCATTAGACAGGTGTTTGAAGCGCATTCGGAGCAGCCCCGCTCTCTGGTGGTTTCAAGGCAGAAGATGGCCCTGGCTGGCCGGGAAAACTGGATTTTCGGATGCAGGAATATGGCAGCTACCTGCAGGTACAAGAAATTTCTCTCTAGCCCCATTATTTCTGGAGTTATTGGCCGTGGCGCTGCCGACTTCTTTTTTCGGCGTTTGTTTGTTTGTTTTTTTTTTTGCTGGCTTCAGTCCAGCACACACGTAGCGGCCTTGGCTATTGTTGACGTACACAGAGCATGGCCGTTTGCACTGGACATCTTCGGGGTGTCCTCACTCCGCGGTCGCTGGCATCCTCCCTGATTATCCCACAACTTCAAGACCGGCATTTTCGGAAAGCCCATGAGCAGGGCTTTCCAACAGTGTTGGACTTGTCAGATTTCCGCCAATACTTTGGGTGATAGAGCCGTTGCTAAGTCTTGTTATCACTCTGTTACAGCTTTGTGTACAAAAGTGCTTTTAGACAGGTGTTTGAAGCGCATTCGGAGCAGCCCCGTTCTCTGGTGGTTTCAAGGCGGAAGATGGCCCTGGCTGGCCGGGAAAACTAGATTTGCGGATGCAGGAGTATGGCAGCTACCTGCAGATACAAGAAATTTCTCTCTAGCCCCATTATTTCTGGAGTTATTGGCCGTGGCGCTGCCGACTTCTTTTTTCGGCGTTTTTTTTTTTTTTTTTTTGCTGGCTTCAGTCCAGCAGACACGTAGCAGCCTTGGCTATTGTTGACGTACACAGAGCATGGCCGTTTGCACTGGACATCTTCGGGGTGTCCTCACTCCGCGGTCCCTGGCATCCTCCTTGATTATCCCACAACTTCAAGACCGGCATTTTCGGAAAGCCCATGAGCAGGGCTTACCAACAGTGTCAGACTTGTCAGATTTCCGCCAATACGTTGGGTGATAGAGCCGTTGCTAAGTCTTGTTTTCACTCTGTTACAGCTTTGTGTACAAAAGTGCCATTAGACAGGTGTTTGAAGCGCATTGGGAGCAGCCCCGCTCTCTGGTGGTTTCAAGGCGGAAGATGGCCATGGCTGGCCGGGAAAACTGGATTTTCGGATGCAGTAATATGGCAGCTACCTGCAGGTACAAGAAATTTCTCTCTAGCCCCATTATTTCTGGAGTTATTGGCCGTGGCGCTGCCGACTTCTTTTTTCGGCGTTTTTTTTGTTTTTGTTTTTGCTGGCTTCAGTCCAGCACACACGTAGCGGCCTTGGCTATTGTTGACGTACACAGAGCATGGCCGTTTGCACTGGACATCTTCGAGGTGTCCTCACTCCGCGGTCCCTGGCATCCTCCCTGTTTATCCCACAACCCCAAGACCGGCAGTTTCGGAAAGCCCATGAGCAGGGCTTTCCAACAGTGTTGGACTTGTCAGATTTCCGCCAATACTTTGGGAGATAGAGCCAATGCTAAGTCTTGTTTTCACTCTGTTACAGCTTTGTGTACAAAAGTGCCATTAGACAGGTGTTTGAAGCGCATTCGGAGCAGCCCCGCTCTCTGGTGGTTTCAAGGCGGAAGATGGCCCTGGCTGGCCGGGAAACCTGGATTTTCGGATGCAGGAGTATGGCAGCTACCTGCAGGTACAAGAAATTTCTCTCTAGCCCCATTATTTCTGGAGTTATTGGCCGTGGCGCTGCCGACTTCTTTTTTCGGCGTTTTTTTTGTTTTTGTTTTTGCTGGCTTCAGTCCAGCACACACGTAGCGGCCTTGGCTATTGTTGACGTACACAGAGCATGGCCGTTTGCACTGGACATCTTCGAGGTGTCCTCACTCCGCGGTCCCTGGCATCCTCCCTGTTTATCCCACAACCCCAAGACCGGCAGTTTCGGAAAGCCCATGAGCAGGGCTTTCCAACAGTGTTGGACTTGTCAGATTTCCGCCAATATGTTGGGTGATAGAGCCGTTGCTAAGTCTTGTTTTCACTCTGTTACAGCTTTGTGTACAAAAGTGCCATTAGACAGGTGTTTGAAGCGCATTATGAGCAGCCCCCTTCTCTGGTGGTTTCAAGGCGGAAGATGGCCCTGGCTGGCCGGGAAAACTGGATTTTCGGGTGCAGGAGTATGGCAGCTACCTGCAGGTACAAGAAATTTCTCTCTAGCCCCATTATTTCTGGAGTTATTGGCCGTGGCGCTGCCGACTTCTTTTTTCGGCGTTTTTTTTGTTTTTGTTTTTGCTGGCTTCAGTCCAGCACACACGTAGCGGCCTTGGCTATTGTTGACGTACACAGAGCATGGCCGTTTGCACTGGACATCTTCGGGGTGTCCTCACTCCGCGGTCGCTGGCATCCTCCCTGATTATCCCACAACTTCAAGACCGGCATTTTCGGAAAGCCCATGAGCAGGGCTTTCCAACAGTGTTGGACTTGTCAGATTTCCGCCAATACTTTGGGTGATAGAGCCGTTGCTAAGTCTTGTTATCACTCTGTTACAGCTTTGTGTACAAAAGTGCCATTAGACAGGTGTTTGAAGCGCATTCGGAGCAGCCCCGCTCTCTGGTGGTTTCAAGGCAGAAGATGGCCCTGGCTGGCCGGGAAAACTGGATTTTTGGATGCAGGAGTATGGCAGCTACCTGCAGATACAAGAAATTTCTCTCTAGCCCCATTATTTCTGGAGTTATTGGCCGTGGCGCTGCCGACTTCTTTTTTCGGCGTTTTTTTTTTTTTTTTTTTTT
The DNA here is from genome assembly GCA_911728455.2 of Marthasterias glacialis. Taxonomy (NCBI): domain Eukaryota; kingdom Metazoa; phylum Echinodermata; class Asteroidea; order Forcipulatida; family Asteriidae; genus Marthasterias; species Marthasterias glacialis. The sequence continues at coordinate 26,584,019 of OU452225.1, forward strand.
TTTGCTGGCTTCAGTCCAGCACACACGTAGCGGCCTTGGCTATTGTTGACGTACACAGAGCATGGCCGTTTGCACTGGACATCTTCGGGGTGTCCTCACTCCGCGGTCCCTGGCATCCTCCCTGTTTATCCCAGAACCCCGAGACCGGCATTTTCGGAAAGCCCATGAGCAGGGCTTTCCAACAGTGTTGGACTTGTCAGATTTCCGCCAATACTTTGGGAGATAGAGCCGTTGCTAAGTCTTGTTATCACTCTGTTACAGCTTTGTGTACAAAAGTGCCATTAGACAGGTGTTTGAAGCGCATTCGGAGCAGCCCCGCTGTCTGGTGGTTTCAAGGCAGAAGATGGCCCTGGCTGGCCGGGAAAACTGGATTTTTGGATGCAGGAGTATGGCAGCTACCTGCAGATACAAGAAATTTCTCTCTAGCCCCATTATTTCTGGAGTTATTGGCCGTGGCGCTGCCGACTTCTTTTTTCGGCGTTTTTTTTTTTTTTTTTTTTTGCTGGCTTCAGTCCAGCACACACGTAGCGGCCTTGGCTATTGTTGACGTACACAGAGCATGGCCGTTTGCACTGGACATCTTCGGGGTGTCCTCACTCCGCGGTCCCTGGCATCCTCCCTGTTTATCCCAGAACCCCAAGACCGGCATTTTCGGAAAGCCCATGAGCAGGGCTTTCCAACAGTGTTGGACTTGTCAATTTACCGCCAATACTTTGGGAGATAGAGCCGTTGCTAAGTCTTGTTTTCACTCTGTTACAGCTTCGTGTACAAAAGTGCCATTAGACAGGTGTTTGAAGCGCATTCGGAGCAGCCCCGCTCTCTGGTGGTTTCAAGGCAGAAGATGGCCCTGGCTTGCCGGGAAAACTGGATTTTTGGATGCAGGAATATGGCAGCTACCTGCAGGTACAAGAAATTTCTCTCTAGCCCCATTATTTCTGGAGTTATTGGCAGTGGCGCTGCCGACTTCTTTTTTCGGCGTTTTTTTTTTTTTTTTTTTTGCTGGCTTCAGTCCAGCACACACGTAGCGGCCTTGGCTATTGTTGACGTACACAGAGCATGGCCGTTTGCACTGGACATCTTCTGGGTGTCCTCACTCCGCGGTCCCTGGCATCCTCCCTGTTTATCCCAGAACCCCAAGACCGGCATTTTCGGAAAGCCCATGAGCAGGGCTTTCCAACAGTGTTGGACTTGTCAGATTTCCGCCAATACTTTGGGAGATAGAGCCGTTGCTAAGTCTTGTTTTCACTCTGTTACAGCTTCGTGTACAAAAGTGCCATTAGACAGGTGTTTGAAGCGCATTCGGAGAAGCCCCGCTCTCTGGTGGTTTCAAGGCAGAAGATGGCCCTGGCTGGCCGGGAAAACTGGATTTTTGGATGCAGGAATATGGCAGCTACCTGCAGGTACAAGAAATTTCTCTCTAGCCCCATTATTTCTGGAGTTATTGGCAGTGGCGCTGCCGACTTCTTTTTTCCGCGTTTTTTTTTTTTTTTTTTGCTGGCTTCAGTCCAGCACACACGTAGCGGCCTTGGCTATTGTTGACGTACACAGAGCATGGCCGTTTGCACTGGACATCTTCGGGGTGTCCTCACTCCGCGGTCCCTGGCATCCTCCCTGTTTATCCCAGAACCCCAAGACCGGCATTTTCGGAAAGCCCATGAGCAGGGCTTTCCAACAGTGTTGGACTTGTCAGATTTCCGCCAATACTTCGGGAGATAGAGCCGTTGCTAAGTCTTGTTTTCACTCTGTTACAGCTTTGTGTAGAAAAGTGCCATTAGACAGGTGTTTGAAGCGCATTGGGAGCAGCCCCGCTCTCTGGTGGTTTCAAGGCGGAAGATGGCCCTGGCTGGCCGGTAAAACTGGATTTGCGGATGCAGGAATATGGCAGCTACCTGCAGGTACAAGAAATTTCTCTCTAGCCCCATTATTTCTGGAGTTATTGGCCGTGGCGCTGCCGACTTCTTTTTTCGGCGTTTTTTTTGTTGTTGTTGTTGTTTTCAGTCCAGCACACACGTAGCGGCCTTGGCTATTGTTGACGTACACAGAGCATGGCCGTTTGCACTGGACATCTTCGGGGTGTCGTCACTCCGTGGTCCTTTGCATCCTCTCTGTTTATCCCACAACCCCAAGACTGGCATTTTCGGAAAGCCCATGAGCAGGGCTTTCCAACAGTGTTAGACTTGTCAGATTTCCGCCAATACTTTAGGAGATAGAGCCGTTGCTAAGTCTTGTTATCACTCTGTTAGAGCTTTGTGTACAAAAGTGCCATTAGACAGGTGTTTGAAGCGCATTCGGAGCAGCCCCGCTGTCTGGTGGTTTCAAGGCAGAAGATGGCCCTGGCTGGCCGGGAAAACTGGATTTTTGGATGCAGGAGTATGGCAGCTACCTGCAGATACAAGAAATATCTCTCTAGCCCCATTATTTCTGGAGTTATTGGCCGTGGCGCTTCCGACTTCTTTTTTCGGCGTTTTTTTTTTTTTTTTTTTTTGCTGGCTTCAGTCCAGCACACACGTAGCGGCCTTGGCTATTGTTGACGTACTTAGAGCATGGCCGTTTGCACTGGACATCTTCGGGGTGTCCTCACTCCGCGGTCCCTGGCATCCTCCCTGTTTATCCCAGAACCCCAAGACCGGCATTTTCGGAAAGCCCATGAGCAGGGCTTTCCAACAGTGTTGGACTTGTCAATTTTCCGCCAATACTTTGGGAGATAGAGCCGTTGCTAAGTCTTGTTTTCACTCTGTTACAGCTTCGTGTACAAAAGTGCCATTAGACAGGTGTTTGAAGCGCATTCGGAGTAGCCCCGCTCTCTGGTGGTTTCAAGGCAGAAGATGGCCCTGGCTGGCCGGGAAAACTGGATTTTTGGATGCAGGAATATGGCAGCTACCTGCAGGTACAAGAAATTTCTCTCTAGCCCCATTATTTCTGGAGTTATTGGCAGTGGCGCTGCCGACTTCTTTTTTCGGCGTTTTTTTTTTTTTTTTTTTTGCTGGCTTCAGTCCAGCAGACACGTAGCGGCCTTGGCTATTGTTGACGTACACAGAGCATGGCCGTTTGCACTGGACATCTTCGGGGTGTCCTCACTCCGCGGTCCCTGGCATCCTCCCTGTTTATCCCAGAACCCCAAGACCGGCATTTTCGGAAAGCCCATGAGCAGGGCTTTCCAACAGTGTTGGACTTGTCAGATTTCCGCCAATACTTTGGGAGATAGAGCCGTTGCTAAGTCTTGTTTTCACTCTGTTACAGCTTCGTGTACAAAAGTGCCATTAGACAGGTGTTTGAAGCGCATTCGGAGAAGCCCCGCTCTCTGGTGGTTTCAAGGCAGAAGATGGCCCTGGCTGGCCGGGAAAACTAGATTTTTGGATGCAGGAATATGGCAGCTACCTGCAGGTACAAGAAATTTCTCTCTAGCCCCATTATTTCTGGAGTTATTGGCAGTGGCGCTGCCGACTTCTTTTTTCCGCGTTTTTTTTTTTTTTTTTTGCTGGCTTCAGTCCAGCAGACACGTAGCGGCCTTGGCTATTGTTGACGTACACAGAGCATGGCCGTTTGCACTGGACATCTTCGGGTTGTCCTCACTCCGCGGTCCCTGGCATCCTCCCTGTTTATCCCAGAACCCCAAGACCGGCATTTTCGGAAAGCCCATGAGCAGGGCTTTCCAACAGTGTTGGACTTGTCAGATTTCCGCCAATACTTCGGGAGATAGAGCCGTTGCTAAGTCTTGTTTTCACTCTGTTACAGCTTTGTGTAGAAAAGTGCCATTAGACAGGTGTTTGAAGCGCATTGGGAGCAGCCCCGCTCTCTGGTGGTTTCAAGGCGGAAGATGGCCCTGGCTGGCCGGTAAAACTGGATTTGCGGATGCAGGAATATGGCAGCTACCTGCAGGTACAAGAAATTTCTCTCTAGCCCCATTATTTCTGGAGTTATTGGCCGTGGCGCTGCCGACTTCTTTTTTCGGCGTTTTTTTTTTTTGTTGTTGTTGTTTTCAGTCCAGCACACACGTAGCGGCCTTGGCTATTGTTGACGTACACAGAGCATGGCCGTTTGCACTGGACATCTTCGGGGTGTCGTCACTCCGTGGTCCTTTGCATCCTCTCTGTTTATCCCACAACCCCAAGACTGGCATTTTCGGAAAGCCCATGAGCAGGGCTTTCCAACAGTGTTAGACTTGTCAGATTTCCGCCAATACTTTAGGAGATAGAGCCGTTGCTAAGTCTTGTTATCACTCTGTTACAGCTTTGTGTACAAAAGTGCCATTAGACAGGTGTTTGAAGCGCATTCGGAGCAGCCCCGCTCCCTGGTGGTTTCAAGGCGGAAGATGGCCCTAGCTGGCCAGGAAAACTGGATTTTCGAATGCAGGACCTCGGCAGCTACCTGCGGGTACAAGACATTTCTCTCTAGCCCCATTATTTCTGGAGTTATTGGCCGTGGAGCTGCCGACTTCTTTTTTTGGCGTTTTTTTTTTTTTTTTTTTTTTGCTGGCTTCAGTCCAGCACACACGTAGCGGCCTTGGCTATTGTTGACGTACACAGAGCATGGCCGTTTGCACTGGACATCTTCGGGGTAACCTCACTCCGCGGTCCCTGGCATCCTCCCTGTTTATCCCACAACCCCAAGACCGGCATTTTTCGGAAAGCCCATGAGCAGGGCTTTCCAACAGTGTCAGACTTGTCAGATTTCCGCCAATACTGTGGGAAATAGAGCCGTTGCTAAGTCTTGTTTTCACTCTGTTACAGCTTTGTGTACAAAAGTGCCATTAGACAGGTGTTTGAAACGCATTCGGAGCAGCCCCGCTCCCTGGTGGTTTCAAGGCGGAAGATGGCCCTGGCTGGCCGAGAAAACTAGATTTTCGGATGCAGGACCATGGCAGCTACCTGCAGGTACAAGAAATTTCTCTCTAGCCCCATTATTTCTGGAGTTATTGGCCGTGGCGCTGCCGACTTCTTTTTTCGGCGTTTTTTTTTTTTCTGTTTTTTTGCTGGCTTCAGTCCAGCACACACGTAGCGGCCTTGTCTATCGTTGACGTACACAGAGCATAGTATTTTCGGAAAGCCCATGAGCAGGGCTTTCCAACAGTGTTAGACTTGTCAGATTTCCGCCAATACTTTGGGAGATAGAGCCGTTGCTAAGTCTTGTTTTCACTCTGTTACAGCTTTGTGTACAAAAGTGCCATTAGACAGGTGTTTGAAGCGCATTCGGAGCAGCCCCGCTCTCTGGTGGTTTCAAGGCGGAAGATGGCCCTGGCTGGCCGGGAAAGCTGGATTTTCGGATGCAGGAATATGGCAGCTACCTGCAGGAACAAGAAATTTCTCTCTAGCCCCATTATTTCTGGAGTTATTGGCCGTGGCGCTGCCGACTTCTTTTTTCGGCGTTTTTTTTTTTTTTTTTTTTTTTTTTGCTGGCTTCAGTCCAGCACACACGTAACGGCCTTGGCTATTGTTGACGTACACAGAGCATGGCCGTTTGCACTGGACATCTTTTGGGTGTCCTCACTTCGCGGTCCCTGGCATCCTCCCTGTTTATTCCACAACCCCAAGACCGGCATTTTCGGAAAGCCCATGAGCTGGGCTTTCCAACAGTGTTGAACTTGTCAGATTTCCGCCAATACTTTGGGTGATAGAGCCGTTGCTAAGTCTTGTTTTCACTCTGTTACAGCTTTGTGTACAAAAGTGCCATTAGACAGGTGTTTGAAGCGCATTCGGAGCAGCCCCGCTCTCTGGTGGTTTCAAGGCGGAAGATGGCCCTGGCTGGCCGGGAAAGCTGGATTTTCGGATGCAGGAATATGGCAGCTACCTGCAGGAACAAGAAATTTCTCTCTAGCCCCATTATTTCTGGAGTTATTGGCCGTGGCGCTGCCGACTTCTTTTTTCGGCGTTTATTTATTTTTTTTTTTTTTTTGCTGGCTTCAGTCAAGCACACACGTAACGGCCTTGGCTATTGTTGACGTACACAGAGCATGGCCGTTTGCACTGGACATCTTTTGGGTGTCCTCACTTCGCGGTCCCTGGCATCCTCCCTGTTTATTCCACAACCCCAAGACCGGCATTTTCGGAAAGCCCATGAGCTGGGCTTTCCAACAGTGTTGAACTTGTCAGATTTCCGCCAATACTTTGGGTGATAGAGCCGTTGCTAAGTCTTGTTTTCACTCTGTTACAGCTTTGTGTACAAAAGTGCCATTAGACAGGTGTTTGAAGCGCATTCGGAGCAGCCCCGCTCTCTGGTGGTTTCAAGGCGGAAGATGGCCCTGGCTGGCCGGGAAAGCTGGATTTTCGGATGCAGGAATATGGCAGCTACCTGCAGGAACAAGAAATTTCTCTCTAGCCCCATTATTTCTGGAGTTATTGGCCGTGGTGCTGCCAACTTCTTTTTTCGGCGTTTTTTTTTTTTTTTTTTTTTTTTGCTGGCTTCAGTCCAGCACACACGTAACGGCCTTGGCTATTGTTGACGTACACAGAGCATGGCCGTTTGCACTGGACATCTTTTGGGTGTCCTCACTTCGCGGTCCCTGGCATCCTCCCTGTTTATTCCACAACCCCAAGACCGGCATTTTCGGAAAGCCCATGAGCTGGGCTTTCCAACAGTGTTGAACTTGTCAGATTTCCGCCAATACTTTGGGTGATAGAGCCGTTGCTAAGTCTTGTTTTCACTCTGTTACAGCTTTGTGTACAAAAGTGCCATTAGACAGGTGTTTGAAGCGCATTCGGAGCAGCCCCGCTCTCTGGTGGTTTCAAGGCGGAAGATGGCCCTGGCTGGCCGGGAAAGCTGGATTTTCGGATGCAGGAATATGGCAGCTACCTGCAGGAACAAGAAATTTCTCTCTAGCCCCATTATTTCTGGAGTTATTGGCCGTGGCGCTGCCGACTTCTTTTTTCGGCGTTTTTTTTTTTTTTTTTTTTTTTTGCTGGCTTCAGTCCAGCACACACGTAGCGGCCTTGGCTATTGTTGACGTACACAGAGCATGGCCGTTTGCACTGGACATCTTCGGGGTGTCCTCACTCCGCGGTGCCTGGCATTCTCCCTGTTTATCCCAGAACCCCAAGTACGGCATTTTCGGAAAGCCCATGAGCAGGGCTTTCCAACAGTGTTGGACTTGTCAGATTTCCGCCAATACTTTGGGAGATAGAGCCGTTGCTAAGTCTTGTTTTCACTCTGTTACAGCTTTGTGTACAAAAGTGCCATTAGACAGGTGTTTGAAGCGCATTCGGAGCAGCCCCGCTCTCTGGTGGTTTCAAGGCGGAAGATGGCCCTGGATGGCCGGGAAAACTGGATTTTCGGATGCAGGAATATGGCAGCTACCTGCAGGTACAAGAAATTTCTCTCTAGCCCCATTATTTCTGGAGTTATTGGCCGTGGCGCTGCCGACTTCTTTTTTCGGCGTTTATTTATTTATTTTTTTTTTTTGCTGGCTTCAGTCAAGCACACACGTAGCGGCCTTGGCTATTGTTGACGTACACAGAGCATGGCCGTTTGCACTGGACATCTTCGGGGTGTCCTCACTCCGCAGTCGCTGGCATCCTCCCTGTTTGTCCCACAACCCCAAGACTGGCATTTTCGGAAAGCCCATGAGCAGGGCTTTCCAACAGTGTCAGACTTGTCAGATTTCCGCCAATACTTTGGGTGATAGAGCCGTTGCTAAGTCTTGTTTTCACTCTGTTACAGCTTTGTGTACAAAAGTGCCATTAGACAGGTGTTTGAAGCGCATTCGGAGCAGCCCCGCTCTCTGGTGGTTTCAAGGCGGAAGATGGCCCTGGCTGGCCGGGAAAACTGGATTTTCGGATGCAGGAATATGGCAGCTACCTGCAGGTACAAGAAATTTCTCTCTAGCCCCATTATTTCTGGAGTCATGGGCCGTGGCGCTGCAGACTTCTTTTTTCGGCGTTTTTTTTTTTTTTGCTGGCTTCAGTCCAGCACACACGTAGCGGCCTTGGCTATTGTTGACGTACACAGAGCATGGCCGTTTGCACTGGACATCTTCGGGGTGTCCTCACTCCGCGGTTGCTGGCATCCTCCCTGTTTATCCCACAACCCCAAGACCGGCATTTTCGGAAAGCCCATGAGCAGGGCTTTCCAACAGTGTTGGACTTGTCAGATTTCCGCCAATACTTTGGGAGATAGAGCCGTTGCTAAGTCTTGTTTTCACTCTGTTACAGCTTTGTGTACAAAAGTGCCATTAGACAGGTGTTTGAAGCGCATTCGGAGCAGCCCCGCTCTCTGGTGGTTTCAAGGCGGAAGATGGCCCTGGCTGGCCGGGAAAGCTGGATTTTCGGATGCAGGAATATGGCAGCTACCTGCAGGAACAAGAAATTTCTCTCTAGCCCCATTATTTCTGGAGTTATTGGCCGTGGTGCTGCCAACTTCTTTTTTCGGCGTTTTTTTTTTTTTTTTTTTTTTTTTGCTGGCTTCAGTCCAGCACACACGTAACGGCCTTGGCTATTGTTGACGTACACAGAGCATGGCCGTTTGCACTGGACATCTTTTGGGTGTCCTCACTTCGCGGTCCCTGGCATCCTCCCTGTTTATTCCACAACCCCAAGACCGGCATTTTCGGAAAGCCCATGAGCTGGGCTTTCCAACAGTGTTGAACTTGTCAGATTTCCGCCAATACTTTGGGTGATAGAGCCGTTGCTAAGTCTTGTTTTCACTCTGTTACAGCTTTGTGTACAAAAGTGCCATTAGACAGGTGTTTGAAGCGCATTCGGAGCAGCCCCGCTCTCTGGTGGTTTCAAGGCGGAAGATGGCCCTGGCTGGCCGGGAAAGCTGGATTTTCGGATGCAGGAATATGGCAGCTACCTGCAGGAACAAGAAATTTCTCTCTAGCCCCATTATTTCTGGAGTTATTGGCCGTGGCGCTGCCGACTTCTTTTTTCGGCGTTTTTTTTTTTTTTTTTTTTTTTTGCTGGCTTCAGTCCAGCACACACGTAGCGGCCTTGGCTATTGTTGACGTACACAGAGCATGGCCGTTTGCACTGGACATCTTCGGGGTGTCCTCACTCCGCGGTGCCTGGCATTCTCCCTGTTTATCCCAGAACCCCAAGTACGGCATTTTCGGAAAGCCCATGAGCAGGGCTTTCCAACAGTGTTGGACTTGTCAGATTTCCGCCAATACTTTGGGAGATAGAGCCGTTGCTAAGTCTTGTTTTCACTCTGTTACAGCTTTGTGTACAAAAGTGCCATTAGACAGGTGTTTGAAGCGCATTCGGAGCAGCCCCGCTCTCTGGTGGTTTCAAGGCGGAAGATGGCCCTGGATGGCCGGGAAAACTGGATTTTCGGATGCAGGAATATGGCAGCTACCTGCAGGTACAAGAAATTTCTCTCTAGCCCCATTATTTCTGGAGTTATTGGCCGTGGCGCTGCCGACTTCTTTTTTCGGCGTTTATTTATTTATTTTTTTTTTTTGCTGGCTTCAGTCAAGCACACACGTAGCGGCCTTGGCTATTGTTGACGTACACAGAGCATGGCCGTTTGCACTGGACATCTTCGGGGTGTCCTCACTCCGCAGTCGCTGGCATCCTCCCTGTTTGTCCCACAACCCCAAGACTGGCATTTTCGGAAAGCCCATGAGCAGGGCTTTCCAACAGTGTCAGACTTGTCAGATTTCCGCCAATACTTTGGGTGATAGAGCCGTTGCTAAGTCTTGTTTTCACTCTGTTACAGCTTTGTGTACAAAAGTGCCATTAGACAGGTGTTTGAAGCGCATTCGGAGCAGCCCCGCTCTCTGGTGGTTTCAAGGCGGAAGATGGCCCTGGCTGGCCGGGAAAACTGGATTTTCGGATGCAGGAATATGGCAGCTACCTGCAGGTACAAGAAATTTCTCTCTAGCCCCATTATTTCTGGAGTCATGGGCCGTGGCGCTGCAGACTTCTTTTTTCGGCGTTTTTTTTTTTTTTTGCTGGCTTCAGTCCAGCACACACGTAGCGGCCTTGGCTATTGTTGACGTACACAGAGCATGGCCGTTTGCACTGGACATCTTCGGGGTGTCCTCACTCCGCGGTTGCTGGCATCCTCCCTGTTTATCCCACAACCCCAAGACCGGCATTTTCGGAAAGCCCATGAGCAGGGCTTTCCAACAGTGTTGGACTTGTCAGATTTCCGCCAATACTTTGGGAGATAGAGCCGTTGCTAAGTCTTGTTTTCACTCTGTTACAGCTTTGTGTACAAAAGTGCCATTAGACAGGTGTTTGAAGCGCATTCGGAGCAGCCCCGCTCTCTGGTGGTTTCAAGGCGGAAGATGGCCCTGGCTGGCCGGGAAAACTGAATTTTCGGATGCAGGACTATGGCAGCTACCTGCAAGTACATAAAATTTCTCTCTAGCCCCATTATTTCTGGAGTTATTGGCCGTGGCGCTGCAGACTTCTTTTTTCGGCGTTTTTTTTTTTTTTTTTTTTTTTTTTGCTGGCTTCAGTCCAGCACACACGTAGCGGCCTTGGCTATTGTTGACGTACACATAGCATGGCCGTTTGCACTGGACATCTTCGGGGTGTCCTCACTCCGCGGTCGCTGGTATCCTCCCTGTTTATCCTACAACCCCAAGACTGTCATTTTTGAAAAGCCCATGAGCAGGGCTTTCCAACAGTGTCAGACTTGTCAGATTTCCGCCGATACTTTGAGTGATAGAGCCGTTGCCAAGTCTTGTTTTCACTCTGTTACAGCTTTGTGTACAAAAGTGCAATTAGACAGGTGTTTGAAGCGCATTCGGAGCAGCCCCGCTCCCTGGTGGTTTCAAGGCGGAAGATGGCCCTAGCTGGCCAGGAAAACTGGATTTTCGAATGCAGGACCTCGGCAGCTACCTGCGGGTACAAGACATTTCTCTCTAGCCCCATTATTTCTGGAGTTATTGGCCGTGGAGCTGCCGACTTCTTTTTTTGGCGTTTTTTTTTTTTTTTTTTTTTTTTGCTGGCTTCAGTCCAGCACACACGTAGCGGCCTTGGCTATTGTTGACGTACACAGAGCATGGCCGTTTGCACTGGACATCTTCGGGGTAACCTCACTCCGCGGTCCCTGGCATCTTCCCTGTTTATCCCACAACCCCAAGACCGGCATTTTTCGGAAAGCCCATGAGCAGGGCTTTCCAACAGTGTCAGACTTGTCAGATTTCCGCCAATACTGTGGGAAATAGAGCCGTTGCTAAGTCTTGTTTTCACTCTGTTACAGCTTTGTGTACAAAAGTGCCATTAGACAGGTGTTTGAAACGCATTCGGAGCAGCCCCGCTCCCTGGTGGTTTCAAGGCGGAAGATGGCCCTGGCTGGCCGAGAAAACTAGATTTTCGGATGCAGGACCATGGCAGCTACCTGCAGGTACAAGAAATTTCTCTCTAGCCCCATTATTTCTGGAGTTATTGGCCGTGGCGCTGCCGACTTCTTTTTTCGGCGTTTTTTTTTTTCTGTTTTTTTGCTGGCTTCAGTCCAGCACACACGTAGCGGCCTTGTCTATCGTTGACGTACACAGAGCATAGTATTTTCGGAAAGCCCATGAGCAGGGCTTTCCAACAGTGTTAGACTTGTCAGATTTCCGCCAATACTTTGGGAGATAGAGCCGTTGCTAAGTCTTGTTTTCACTCTGTTACAGCTTTGTGTACAAAAGTGCCATTAGACAGGTGTTTGAAGCGCATTCGGAGCAGCCCCGCTCTCTGGTGGTTTCAAGGCGGAAGATGGCCCTGGCTGGCCGGGAAAGCTGGATTTTCGGATGCAGGAATATGGCAGCTACCTGCAGGAACAAGAAATTTCTCTCTAGCCCCATTATTTCTGGAGTTATTGGCCGTGGCGCTGCCGACTTCTTTTTTCGGCGTTTTTTTTTTTTTTTTTTTTTTTTGCTGGCTTCAGTCCAGCACACACGTAACGGCCTTGGCTATTGTTGACGTACACAGAGCATGGCCGTTTGCACTGGACATCTTTTGGGTGTCCTCACTTCGCGGTCCCTGGCATCCTCCCTGTTTATTCCACAACCCCAAGACCGGCATTTTCGGAAAGCCCATGAGCTGGGCTTTCCAACAGTGTTGAACTTGTCAGATTTCCGCCAATACTTTGGGTGATAGAGCCGTTGCTAAGTCTTGTTTTCACTCTGTTACAGCTTTGTGTACAAAAGTGCCATTAGACAGGTGTTTGAAGCGCATTCGGAGCAGCCCCGCTCTCTGGTGGTTTCAAGGCGGAAGATGGCCCTGGCTGGCCGGGAAAGCTGGATTTTCGGATGCAGGAATATGGCAGCTACCTGCAGGAACAAGAAATTTCTCTCTAGCCCCATTATTTCTGGAGTTATTGGCCGTGGCGCTGCCGACTTCTTTTTTCGGCGTTTTTTTTTTTTTTTTTTTTTTTTGCTGGCTTCAGTCCAGCACACACGTAACGGCCTTGGCTATTGTTGACGTACACAGAGCATGGCCGTTTGCACTGGACATCTTTTGGGTGTCCTCACTTCGCGGTCCCTGGCATCCTCCCTGTTTATTCCACAACCCCAAGACCGGCATTTTCGGAAAGCCCATGAGCTGGGCTTTCCAACAGTGTCAGACTTGTCAGATTTCCGCCAATACTTTGGGTGATAGAGCCGTTGCTAAGTCTTGTTTTCACTCTGTTACAGCTTTGTGTACAAAAGTGCCATTAGACAGGTGTTTGAAGCGCATTCGGAGCAGCCCCGCTCTCTGGTGGTTTCAAGGCGGAAGATGGCCCTGGCTGGCCGGGAAAGCTGGATTTTCGGATGCAGGAATATGGCAGCTACCTGCAGGAACAAGAAATTTCTCTCTAGCCCCATTATTTCTGGAGTTATTGGCCGTGGTGCTGCCAACTTCTTTTTTCGGCGTTTTTTTTTTTTTTTTTTTTTTTTTGCTGGCTTCAGTCCAGCACACACGTAACGGCCTTGGCTATTGTTGACGTACACAGAGCATGGCCGTTTGCACTGGACATCTTTTGGGTGTCCTCACTTCGCGGTCCCTGGCATCCTCCCTGTTTATTCCACAACCCCAAGACCGGCATTTTCGGAAAGCCCATGAGCTGGGCTTTCCAACAGTGTTGAACTTGTCAGATTTCCGCCAATACTTTGGGTGATAGAGCCGTTGCTAAGTCTTGTTTTCACTCTGTTACAGCTTTGTGTACAAAAGTGCCATTAGACAGGTGTTTGAAGCGCATTCGGAGCAGCCCCGCTCTCTGGTGGTTTCAAGGCGGAAGATGGCCCTGGCTGGCCGGGAAAGCTGGATTTTCGGATGCAGGAATATGGCAGCTACCTGCAGGAACAAGAAATTTCTCTCTAGCCCCATTATTTCTGGAGTTATTGGCCGTGGCGCTGCCGACTTCTTTTTTCGGCGTTTTTTTTTTTTTTTTTTTTTTTTTGCTGGCTTCAGTCCAGCACACACGTAACGGCCTTGGCTATTGTTGACGTACACAGAGCATGGCCGTTTGCACTGGACATCTTTTGGGTGTCCTCACTTCGCGGTCCCTGGCATCCTCCCTGTTTATTCCACAACCCCAAGACCGGCATTTTCGGAAAGCCCATGAGCTGGGCTTTCCAACAGTGTTGAACTTGTCAGATTTCCGCCAATACTTTGGGTGATAGAGCCGTTGCTAAGTCTTGTTTTCACTCTGTTACAGCTTTGTGTACAAAAGTGCCATTAGACAGGTGTTTGAAGCGCATTCGGAGCAGCCCCGCTCTCTGGTGGTTTCAAGGCGGAAGATGGCCCTGGCTGGCCGGGAAAGCTGGATTTTCGGATGCAGGAATATGGCAGCTACCTGCAGGAACAAGAAATTTCTCTCTAGCCCCATTATTTCTGGAGTTATTGGCCGTGGTGCTGCCAACTTCTTTTTTCGGCGTTTTTTTTTTTTTTTTTTTTTTTTGCTGGCTTCAGTCCAGCACACACGTAACGGCCTTGGCTATTGTTGACGTACACAGAGCATGGCCGTTTGCACTGGACATCTTTTGGGTGTCCTCACTTCGCGGTCCCTGTCATCCTCCCTGTTTATTCCACAACCCCAAGACCGGCATTTTCGGAAAGCCCATGAGCTGGGCTTTCCAACAGTGTTGAACTTGTCAGATTTCCGCCAATACTTTGGGTGATAGAGCCGTTGCTAAGTCTTGTTTTCACTCTGTTACAGCTTTGTGTACAAAAGTGCCATTAGACAGGTGTTTGAAGCGCATTCGGAGCAGCCCCGCTCTCTGGTGGTTTCAAGGCGGAAGATGGCCCTGGCTGGCCGGGAAAGCTGGATTTTCGGATGCAGGAATATGGCAGCTACCTGCAGGAACAAGAAATTTCTCTCTAGCCCCATTATTTCTGGAGTTATTGGCCGTGGCGCTGCCGTCTTCTTTTTTCGGCGTTTTTTTTTTTTTTTTTTTTTTTTTGCTGGCTTCAGTCCAGCACACACGTAACGGCCTTGGCTATTGTTGACGTACACAGAGCATGGCCGTTTGCACTGGACATCTTTTGGGTGTCCTCACTTCGCGGTCCCTGGCATCCTCCCTGTTTATTCCACAACCCCAAGACCGGCATTTTCGGAAAGCCCATGAGCTGGGCTTTCCAACAGTGTTGAACTTGTCAGATTTCCGCCAATACTTTGGGTGATAGAGCCGTTGCTAAGTCTTGTTTTCACTCTGTTACAGCTTTGTGTACAAAAGTGCCATTAGACAGGTGTTTGAAGCGCATTCGGAGCAGCCCCGCTCTCTGGTGGTTTCAAGGCGGAAGATGGCCCTGGCTGGCCGGGAAAGCTGGATTTTCGGATGCAGGAATATGGCAGCTACCTGCAGGAACAAGAAATTTCTCTCTAGCCCCATTATTTCTGGAGTTATTGGCCGTGGTGCTGCCAACTTCTTTTTTCGGCGTTTTTTTTTTTTTTTTTTTTTTTTTGCTGGCTTCAGTCCAGCACACACGTAACGGCCTTGGCTATTGTTGACGTACACAGAGCATGGCCGTTTGCACTGGACATCTTTTGGGTGTCCTCACTTCGCGGTCCCTGGCATCCTCCCTGTTTATTCCACAACCCCAAGACCGGCATTTTCGGAAAGCCCATGAGCTGGGCTTTCCAACAGTGTTGAACTTGTCAGATTTCCGCCGATACTTTGGGAGATAGAGCCGTTGCTAAGTCTTGTTTTCAGTTTGTTACAGCTTTGTGTACAAAAGTGCCATTAGACAGGTGTTTGAAGCGCATTCGGAGCAGCCCCGCTCCCTGGTGGTTTCAAGGCGGAAGATGGCCCTGGCTGGCCGAGAAAACTGGATTTTCGGATGCAGGACTATGGCAGCTACCTGCAGGTACAAGAAATTTCTCTCTAGCCCCATTATTTCTGGAGTTATTGGCCGTGGCGCTGCCGACTTCTTTTTTCGGCGTTTTTTTTTTTTTTTTTTTTTTTTTTTGCTGGCTTCAGTCCAGCACACACGTAGCGGCCTTGGCTATTGTTGACGTACACAGAGCATGGCCGTTTGCACTGGACATCTTCGGGGTGTCCTCACTCCGCGGTCCCTGGCATCCTCCCTGTTTATCCCACCACCCCAAGACCGGCATTTTCGGAAAGCCCATGAGCAGTGCTTTCCAACAGTGTCAGACTTGTCAGATATCCGCCAATACTTTGGGAGATAGAGCCGTTGCTAAGTCTTGTTTTCAGTTTGTTACAGCTTTGTGTACAAAAGTGCCATTAGACAGGTGTTTGAAGCGCATTCGGAGCAGCCCCGCTCTCTGGTAGTTTCAAGGCGGAAGATGGCCCTGGCTGGCCGGGAAAACTGGATTTTCGTATGCAGGAATATGACAGCTACCTGCAGGTACAAGAAATTTCTCTCTAGCCCCATTATTTCTGGAGTTATTGGCCGTGGCGCTGCCGACTTCTTTTTTCGGCTTTTTTTTGTGTTATTTTTTTTGCTGGCTTCAGTCCAGCACACACGTAGCGGCCTTGGCTATTGTTGACGTACACAGAGCATGGCCGTTTGCACTGGACATCTTTTGGGTGTCCTCACTTCGCGGTCCCTGGCATCCTCCCTGTTTATTCCACAACCCCAAGACCGGCATTTTCGGAAAGCCCATGAGCTGGGCTTTCCAACAGTGTTGAACTTGTCAGATTTCCGCCAATACTTTGGGTGATAGAGCCGTTGCTAAGTCTTGTTTTCACTCTGTTACATCTTTGTGTACAAAAGTGCCATTAGACAGGTGTTTGAAGCGCATTCGGAGCAGCCCCGCTCTCTGGTGGTTTCAAGGCGGAAGATGGCCCTGGCTGGCCGGGAAAACTGGGTTTTCGGATGCAGGACTATGGCAGCTACCTGCAGGTACAAGAAATTTCTCTCTAGCCCCATTATTTCTGGAGTTATTGGCCGTGGCGCTGCCGACTTCTTTTTTCGGCGTTTTTTTTTTTTTTTTTTTTTTTTGCTTGCTTCAGTCCAGCACACACGTAGCGGCCTTGGCTATTGTTGACGTACACAGAGCATGGCCGTTTGCACTGGACATCTTTGGGGTGTCCTACCTTCGCGGTCCCTGTCATCCTCCCTGTTTATTCCACAACCCCAAGACCGGCATTTTCGGAAAGCCCATTAGCAGGGCTTTCCAACAGTGTTGGACTTGTCAGATTTCCGCCGATACTTTGGGAGATAGAGCCGTTGCTAAGTCTTGTTTTCAGTTTGTTACAGCTTTGTGTACAAAAGTGCCATTAGACAGGTGTTTGAAGCGCATTCGGAGCAGCCCCGCTCCCTGGTGGTTTCAAGGCGGAAGATGGCCCTGGCTGGCCGAGAAAACTGGATTTTCGGATGCAGGACTATGGCAGCTACCTGCAGGTACAAGAAATTTCTCTCTAGCCCCATTATTTCTGGAGTTATTGGCCGTGGCGCTGCCGACTTCTTTTTTCGGCGTTTTTTTTTTTTTTTTTTTTTTTTTGCTGGCTTCAGTCCAGCACACACGTAGCGGCCTTGGCTATTGTTGACGTACACAGAGCATGGCCGTTTGCACTGGACATCTTCGGGGTGTCCTCACTCCGCGGTCCCTGGCATCCTCCCTGTTTATCCCACAACTTCAAGACCGGCATTTTCGGAAAGCCCACGAGCAGGGCTTTCCAACAGTGTTGGACTTGTCAGATTTCCGCCGATACTTTGGGTGATAGAGCCGTTGCTAAGTCTTGTTTTCACTCTGTTACAGCTTTGTGTACAAAAGTGCCCTTAGACAGGTGTTTGAAGCGCATTCGGAGCAGCCCCGCTCTCTGGTGGTTTCAAGGCGGAAGATGGCCCTGGCTGGCCGGGAAAACTAGATTTGCGGATGCAGGACTAAGGCAGCTACCTGCAGGTACAATAAATTTCTCTCTAGCCCCATTATTTCTGGAGTTATTGGCCGTGGCGCTGCCGACTTCTTTTTTCGGCGTTTTTTATTTATTTTTTTTTTTTGCTGGCTTCAGTTTAGCACACACGTAGCGGCCTTGGCTATTGTTGACGTACACAGAGCATGGCCGTTTGCACTGGACATCTTCGGGGTGTCCTCACTCCGCGGTCCCTGGCATCCTCCCTGTTTATCCCACAACTTCAAGACCGGCATTTTCGGAAAGCCCACGAGCAGGGCTTTCCAACAGTGTTGGACTTGTCAGATTTCCGCCGATACTTTGGGTGATAGAGCCGTTGCTAAGTCTTGTTTTCACTCTGTTACAGCTTTGTGTACAAAAGTGCCCTTAGACAGGTGTTTGAAGCGCATTCGGAGCAGCCCCGCTCTCTGGTGGTTTCAAGGCGGAAGATGGCCCTGGCTGGCCGGGAAAACTAGATTTGCGGATGCAGGACTAAGGCAGCTACCTGCAGGTACAAGAAATTTCTCTCTAGCCCCATTATTTCTGGAGTTATTGGCCGTGGCGCTGCCGACTTCTTTTTTCGGCGTTTTTTTTTTTTTTTTTTTTTTTGCTGGCTTCAGTCCAGCACACACGTAGCGGCCTTGGCTATTGTTGACGTACACAGAGCATGGCCGTTTGCACTGGACATCTTCGGGGTGTCCTCACTCCGCGGTCCCTGGCATCCTCCCTGTTTATCCCACCACCCCAAGACCGGCATTTTCGGAAAGCCCATGAGCAGGGCTTTCCAACAGTGTTAGACTTGTCAGATTTCCGCCAATACTTTGGGAGATAGAGCCGTTGCTAAGTCTTGTTTTCACTCTGTTACAGCTTTGTGTACAAAAGTGCCATTAGACAGGTGTTTGAAGCACATTCGGAGCAGCCCCGCTCTCTGGTGGTTTCAAGGCGGAAGATGGCCCTGGCTGGCCGGGAAAACTGGATTTTCGTATGCAGGAATATGACAGCTACCTGCAGGTACAAGAAATTTCTCTCTAGCCCCATTATTTCTGGAGTTATTGGCCGTGGCGCTGCCGACTTCTTTTTTCGGCTTTTTTTTGTGTTATTTTTTTTGCTGGCTTCAGTCCAGCACACACGTAGCGGCCTTGGCTATTGTTGACGTACACAGAGCATGGCCGTTTGCACTGGACATCTTCGGGGTGTCCTCACTCCGCGGTCCCTGGCATCCTCCCTGTTTATCCCAGAACCCCAAGACCGACATTGTCGGAAAGCCCACGAGCAGGGCTTTCCAACAGTGTTGGACTTGTCAGATTTCCGCCGATACTTTGGGAGATATAGCCGTTGCTAAGTCTTGTTTTCACTCTGTTACAGCTTTGTGTACAAAAGTGCCATTAGACAGGTGTTTGAAGCGCATTCGGAGCAGCCCTGCTCTCTGGTGGTTTCAAGGCAGAAGATGGCCCTGGCTGGCCGGGAAAACTGGATTTTCGGATGCAGGACTATGGCAGCTACCTGCAGGTACAATAAATTTCTCTCTAGCCCCATTATTTCTGGAGTTATTGGCCGTGGCGCTGCCGACTTCTTTTTTCGGCGTTTTTTATTTATTTATTTTTTTTGCTGGCTTCAGTTTAGCACACACGTAGCGGCCTTGGCTATTGTTGACGTACACAGAGCATGGCCGTTTGCACTGGACATCTTCGGGGTGTCCTCACTCCGCGGTCCCTGGCATCCTCCCTGTTTATCCCACAACTTCAAGACCGGCATTTTCGGAAAGCCCACGAGCAGGGCTTTCCAACAGTGTTGGACTTGTCAGATTTCCGCCGATACTTTGGGTGATAGAGCCGTTGCTAAGTCTTGTTTTCACTCTTCTACAGCTTTGTGTACAAAAGTGCCCTTAGACAGGTGTTTGAAGCGCATTCGGAGCAGCCCCGCTCTCTGGTGGTTTCAAGGCGGAAGATGGCCCTGGCTGGCCGGGAAAACTGGGTTTTCGGATGCAGGACTATGGCAGCTACCTGCAGGTACAAGAAATTTCTCTCTAGCCCCATTATTTCTGGAGTTATTGGCCGTGGCGCTGCCGACTTCTTTTTTCGGCGTTTTTTTTTTTTTTTTTTTTTTTTGCTGGCTTCAGTCCAGCACACACGTAGCGGCCTTGGCTATTGTTGACGTACACAGAGCATGGCCGTTTGCACTGGACATCTTTTGGGTGTCCTCACTTCGCGGTCCCTGGCATCCTCCCTGTTTATTCCACAACCCCAAGACCGGCATTTTCGGAAAGCCCATGAGCTGGGCTTTCCAACAGTGTTGAACTTGTCAGATTTCCGCCAATACTTTGGGTGATAGAGCCGTTGCTAAGTCTTGTTTTCACTCTGTTACAGCTTTGTGTACAAAAGTGCCCTTAGACAGGTGTTTGAAGCGCATTCGGAGCAGCCCCGCTCTCTGGTGGTTTCAAGGCGGAAGATGGCCCTGGCTGGCCGGGAAAACTGGGTTTTCGGATGCAGGAATATGGCAGCTACCTGCAGGTACAAGAAATTTCTCTCTAGCCCCATTATTTCTGGAGTTATTGGCCGTGGCGCTGCCGACTTCTTTTTTCGGCGTTTTTTTTTTTTTTTTTTTTTTTTTGCTTGCTTCAGTCCAGCACACACGTAGCGGCCTTGGCTATTGTTGACGTACACAGAGCATGGCCGTTTGCACTGGACATCTTTGGGGTGTCCTACCTTCGCGGTCCCTGTCATCCTCCCTGTTTATTCCACAACCCCAAGACCGGCATTTTCGGAAAGCCCATTAGCAGGGCTTTCCAACAGTGTTGGACTTGTCAGATTTCCGCCGATACTTTGGGAGATAGAGCCGTTGCTAAGTCTTGTTTTCAGTTTGTTACAGCTTTGTGTACAAAAGTGCCATTAGACAGGTGTTTGAAGCGCATTCGGAGCAGCCCCGCTCCCTGGTAGTTTCAAGGCGGAAGATGGCCCTGGCTGGCCGAGAAAACTGGATTTTCGGATGCAGGACTATGGCAGCTACCTGCAGGTACAAGAAATTTCTCTCTAGCCCCATTATTTCTGGAGTTATTGGCCGTGGCGCTGCCGACTTTCTTTTTCGGCTTTTTTTTGTGTTATTTTTTTTGCTGGCTTCAGTCCAGCACACACGTAGCGGCCTTGGCTATTGTTGACGTACACAGAGCATGGCCGTTTGCACTGGACATCTTCGGGGTGTCCTCACTCCGCGGTCCCTGGCATCCTCCCTGTTTATCCCAGAACCCCAAGACCAACATTGTCGGAAAGCCCACGAGCAGGGCTTTCCAACAGTGTTGGACTTGTCAGATTTCCGCCGATACTTTGGGAGATATAGCCGTTGCTAAGTCTTGTTTTCACTCTGTTACAGCTTTGTGTACAAAAGTGCCATTAGACAGGTGTTTGAAGCGCATTCGGAGCAGCCCCGCTCTCTGGTGGTTTCAAGGCAGAAGATGGCCCTGGCTGGCCGGGAAAACTGGATTTTCGGATGCAGGACTATGGCAGCTACCTGCAGGTACAATAAATTTCTCTCTAGCCCCATTATTTCTGGAGTTATTGGCCGTGGCGCTGCCGACTTCTTTTTTCGGCGTTTTTTATTTATTTATTTTTTTTGCTGGCTTCAGTTTAGCACACACGTAGCGGCCTTGGCTATTGTTGACGTACACAGAGCATGGCCGTTTGCACTGGACATCTTCGGGGTGTCCTCACTCCGCGGTCCCTGGCATCCTCCTTGTTTATCCCACAACTTCAAGACCGGCATTTTCGGAAAGCCCACGAGCAGGGCTTTCCAACAGTGTTAGACTTGTCAGATTTCCGCCAATACTTTGGGAGATAGAGCCGTTGCTAAGTCTTGTTTTCACTCTGTTACAGCTTTGTGTACAAAAGTGCCATTAGACAGGTGTTTGAAGCGCATTCGGAGCAGCCCCGCTGTCTGGTAGTTTCAAGGCGGAAGATGGCCCTGGCTGGCCGGGAAAACTGGATTTTCGGATGCAGGACTATGGCAACTACCTGCAGGTACAAGAAATTTCTCTCTAGCCCCATTATTTCTGGAGTTATTGGCCGTGGCGCTGCCGAGTTCTTTTTTCGGCGTTTTTTTTTTTTTTTTTTTTTTTTGCTGGCTTCAGTCCAGCACACACGTAGCGGCCTTGGCTATTGTTGACGTACACAGAGCATGGCCGTTTGCACTGGACATCGTCGGGGTGTCCTCACTCCGCGGTCCCTGGCATCCTCCCTGTTTATCCCACAACCCCAAGACTGGCAGTTTCAGAAAGCCCATGAGCAGGGCTTTCCAACAGTGTTAAACTTGTCAGATTTCCGCCAATACTTTGGGTGATAGAGCCGTTGCTAAGTCTTGTTTTCACTCTGTTACAGCTTTGTGTACAAAAGTGCCCTTTGACAGGTGTTTGAAGCGCATTCGGAGCAGCCCCCCTCTCTGGTGGTTTCAAAGCGGAAGATGGCCCTGGCTGGCCGGGAAAACTAGATTTTCGGATGCAGGAATATGGCAGCTACCTGCAGGTACAAGAAATTTCTATCTAGCCCCATTATTTCTGGAGTAATTGACCGTGGCGCTGCCGACTTCTTTTTTCGGCGTTTTTTTTTTTTTTTTTTTTTTTTTTTTTGCTGGCTTCAGTCCAGCACACACGTAGCGGCCTTGGCTATTGTTGACGTACACAGAGCATGGCCGTTTGCACTGGACATCTTCGGGGTGTCCTCACTCCGCGGTCCCTGGCATCCTCCCTGTTTATCCCACAACCCCAAGACCGGCATTTTCGGAAAGCCCATGAGCAGGGCTTTCCAACAGTGTCAGACTTGTCAGATTTCCGCCAATACTTTGGGAGATAGAGCCGTTGCTCAGTCTTGTTTTGACTCTATTACAGCTTCGTGTACAAAAGTGCCATTAGACAGGTGTTTGAAGCGCATTCGGAGCAGCCCCGCTGTCTGGTGGTTTCAAGGCGGAAGATGGCACTGGCTGGCCGGGAAAACTGGTTTTTCGGATGCAGGAATATGGCAGCTACCTGCAGGTACAAGAAATTTCTATCTAGCCCCATTATTTCTGGAGTTATTGGCCGTGGCACTGCCGACTTCTTTTTTCGGCTTTTTTTTTTTTTTTTTTTTGCTGGCTTCAGTCCAGCACACACGTAGCGGCCTTGGCTATTGTTGACGTACACAGAGCATGGCCGTTTGCACTGGACATCTTCGGGGTGTCCTCACTCCGCGGTCCCTGGCATCCTCCCTGTTTATCCCAGAACCCCAAGACTTACATTGTCGGAAAGCCAACGAGCAGGGCTTTCCAACAGTGTTGGACTTGTCAGATTTCCGCCGATACTTTGGGAGATAGAGCCGTTGCTAAGTCTTGTTTTCACTCTGTTACAGCTTTGTGTACAAAAGTGCCATTAGACAGGTGTTTGAAGCGCATTCGGAGCAGCCCCGCTGTCTGGTAGTTTCAAGGCGGAAGATGGCCCTGGCTGGCCGGGAAAACTGGATTTTCGGATGCAGGACTATGGCAGCTACCTGCAGGTACAAGAAATTTCTCTCTAGCCCCATTATTTCTGGAGTTATTGGCCGTGGCGCTGCCGACTTCTTTTTTCGGCGTTTTTTTTTTTTTTTTTTTTTTTTTTGCTGGCTTCAGTCCAGCACACACGTAGCGGCCTTGGCTATTGTTGACGTACACAGAGCATGGCCGTTTGCACTGGACATCTTTGGGGTGTCCTCACTCCGCGGTCCCTGGCATCCTCCCTGTTTATCCCACAACCCCAAGACTGGCAGTTTCGGAAAGCCCATGAGCAGGGCTTTCCAACAGTGTTAAACTTGTCAGATTTCCGCCAATACTTTGGGTGATAGAGCCGTTGCTAAGTCTTGTTTTCACTCTGTTACAGCTTTGTGTACAAAAGTGCCCTTTGACAGGTGTTTGAAGCGCATTCGGAGCAGCCCCCCTCTCTGGTGGTTTCAAAGCGGAAGATGGCCCTGGCTGGCCGGGAAAACTGGATTTTCGGATGCAGGAATATGGCAGCTACCTGCAGGTACAAGAAATTTCTATCTAGCCCCATTATTTCTGGAGTAATTGACCGTGGCGCTGCCGACTTCTTTTTTCGGCGTTTTTTTTTTTTTTTTTTTTTTTTTTTTGCTGGCTTCAGTCCAGCACACACGTAGCGGCCTTGGCTATTGTTGACGTACACAGAGCATGGCCGTTTGCACTGGACATCTTCGGGATGTCCTCACTCCGCGGTCCCTGGCATCCTCCCTGTTTATCCCAGAACCCCAAGACTTACATTGTCGGAAAGCCCACGAGCAGGGCTTTCCAACAGCGTTGGACTTGTCAGATTTCCGCCGATACTTTGGGAGATAGAGCCGTTGCTAAGTCTTGTTTTCACTCTGTTACAGCTTTGTGTACAAAAGTGCCATTAGACAGGTGTTTGAAGCGCATTCGGAGCAGCCCCGCTGTCTGGTAGTTTCAAGGCGGAAGATGGCCCTGGCTGGCCGGGAAAACTGGATTTTCGGATGCAGGACTATAGCAGCTACCTGCAGGTATAAGAAATTTCTCTCTAGCCTCATTATATCTGGAGTTATTGGCCGTGGCGCTGCCGACTTCTTTTTTCGGCGTTTTTTTTTTATTTTTTTTTTTTGCTGGCTTCAGACCAGCACACGTAGCGGCTTTGGTTATTGTTGACGTACACAGAGCATGGCCGTTTGCACTGGACATCTTCGGGGTGTCCTCACTCCGCAGTCCCTGGCATCCTCCCTGTTTATCCCACAACCCCAAGATTGGCATTTTCGGAAAGCCCATGAGCAGGGCTTTCCAACAGTGTTGGACTTGTCAGATTTCCGCCAATACTTTTGGAGATAGAGCCGTTGCTTAGTCTTGTTTTCACTCTGTTACAGCTTTGTGTACAAAAGTGCCATTAGACAGGTGTTTGAAGCGCATTCGGAGCAGCCCCGCTCTCTGGTGGTTTCAAGGCGGAAGATGGCCCTGGCTGGCCGGGAAAACTGGATTTTCGGATGCAGGAATATGGCAGCTACCTGCAGGTACAAGAAATTTCTTTCTAGCCCCATTATTTCTGGAGTTATTGGCCGTGGCGCTGCTGACTTCTTTTTTCGGGTTTTTTTTTTTTTTTTCTGCTGGCACAGTCCAGCACACACGTAGCGGCCTTGGCTATTGTTGACGTACACAGAGCATGGCCGTTTGCACTGGACATCTTCGGGGTGTCCTCACTCCGCGGTCCCTGGCATCCTCCCTGTTTATCCCACAACCCCAAGACTGGCATTTTCGGAAAGCCCATGAGCAGGGCTTTCCAACAGTGTTGGACTTGTCAGATTTCCGCCAATACTTTAGGAGATAGAGCCGTTGCTAAGTCTTGTTTTCACTCTGTTACAGCTTTGTGTACAAAAGTGCCATTAGACAGGTGTTTGAAGCGCATTCGGAGCAGCCCCGCTCTCAGGTGGTTTCAAGGCGGAAGATGGCCCTGGCTGGCCTTGAAAACTGGATTTTCGGATGCCGGAATATGGCAGCTACCTGCAGGTACAAGAAATTTCTCTCTAGCCCCGTTATTTCTGGAGTCATTGACCGTGGCGCTGCCGACTTCTTTTTTCGGCGTTTTTTTTTTTTTTTTTTTTTTTTTTTTTGCTGGCTTCAGTCCAGCACACACGTAGCGGCCTTGGCTATTGTTGACGTACACAGAGCATGGCCGTTTGCACTGGACATCTTCGGGGTGTCCTCACTCCGCGGTCCCTGGCATCTTCCCTGTTTATCCCAGAACCCCAAGACCAACATTTTCGGAAAGCCCACGAGCAGGGCTTTCCAACAGTGTTGGACTTGTCAGATTTCCGCCGATACTTTGGGAGATAGAGCCGCTGCTAAGTCTTGTTTTCACTCTGTTACAGCTTTGTGTACAAAAGTGCCATTAGACAGGTGTTTAAAGCGCATTCGGAGCAGCCCCGCTCTCTGGTGGTTTCAAGGCGGAAGATGGACCTGGCTGGCCGGGAAAACTGGATTTTCGGATGCAGGACTATGGCAGCTACCTGCAGGTACAAGAAATTTCTTTCTAGCCCCATTATTTCTGGAGTTATTGGCCGTGGCGCTGCTGACTTCTTTTTTCGGCGTTTTTTTTTTTTTTTTTTTTTTTTTGCTGGCTTCAGTCCAGCACACACGTAGCGGCCTTGGCTCTTGTTGACGTACACAGAGCATGGCCGTTTGCACTGGACATCTTCGGGGTGTCCTCACTCCGCGGTCCCTGGCATCCTCCCTGTTTATCCCACAACCCCAAGACTTGCATTTTCGGAAAGCCCATTAGCAGGGCTTTCCAACAGTGTCAGACTTGTCAGATTTCCGCCAATACTTTAGGAGATAGAGCCGTTGCTAAGTCTTGTTTTCACTCTGTTACAGCTTTGTGTACAAAAGTGCCATTAGACAGGTGTTTGAAGCGCATTCGAAGCAGCCCCGCTTTCTGGTGGTTTCAAGGCGGAAGATGGCCCTGGCTGGCCGGGGAAAATGGATTTTCGGATGCAGGAACATGGCAGCTACCTGCAGGTACAAGAAATTTCTCTCTAGCCCCATTATTTCTGGAGTAATTGACCGTGGCGCTGCCGACTTCTTTTTTCGGCGTTTTTTTTGTTTTTGTTTTTGTTTTGCTGGCTTCAGTCCAGCACACACGTAGCGGCCTTGGCTATTGTTGACGTACACAGAGTATGGCCGTTTGCACCGGACATCTTCGGGATGTCCTCACTCCGCGGTCCCTGGCATCCTCCCTGTTTATTCCACAACCCCAAGACCGGCATTTTCGGAAAGCCCATGAGCAGGGCTTTCCAACAGTGTTGGACTTGTTAGATTTCCGCCGATACTTTAGGAGATAGAGCCGTTGCTAAGTCTTGTTTTCACTCTGTTACAGCTTTGTGTACAAAAGTGCCATTAGACAGGTGTTTGAAGCGCATTCGGAGCAGCCCCGCTCTCTGGTGGTTTCAAGGCGGAAGATGGACCTGGCTGGCCGGGAAAACTGGATTTTCGGATGCAGGAATATGGCAGCTACCTGCAGGTACAAGAAATTTCTCTCTAGCCCCATTATTTCTGGAGTAATTGACCGTGGCGCTGCCGACTTCTTTATTCGGCGTTTTTTTTTTTTTTTTTTTTTTTTTGCTGGCTTCAGTCCAGCACACACGTAGCGGCCTTGGCTATTGTTGACGTACACAGAGCATGGCCGTTTGCACTGGACATCTTCGGGGTGTCCTCACTCCGCGGTCCCTGGCATCTTCCCTGTTTATCCCAGAACCCCAAGACCAACATTTTCGGAAGGCCCACGAGCAGGGCTTTCCAACAGTGTTGGACTTGTCAGATTTCCGCCGATACTTTGGGAGATAGAGCCGTTGCTAAGTCTTGTTTTCACTCTGTTACTGCTTTGTGTACAAAAGTGCCATTAGACAGGTGTTTGAAGCGCATTCGGAGCAGCCCCACTCTCTGGTGGTTTCAAGGCGGAAGATGGACCTGGCTGGCCGGGAAAACTGGATCTTCGGATGCAGGACTATGGCAGCTACCTGCAGGTACAAGAAATTTCTCTCTAGCCCCATTATTTCTGGAGTTATTGGCCGTGGCGCTGCCGACTTCTTTTTTCGGCGTTTTTTTTTTTTTTTTTTTTTTTTTTTTTGCTGGCTTCAGTCCAGCACACACGTGGTTATTGTTGACGTACACAGAGTATTGCCGTTTGCACTGGACATCTTCGGGATGTCCTCACTCCGCGGTCCCTGGCATCCTCCCTGTTTATCCCACAACCCCAAGACCGGCATTTTCGGAAAGCCCATGAGCAGGGCTTTCCAACAGTGTTGGACTTGTTAGATTTCCGCCAATACTTTAGGAGATAGAGCCGTTGCTAAGTCTTGTTTTCACTCTGTTACAGCTTTGTGTACAAAAGTGCCATTAGACAGGTGTTTGAAGCGCATTCGGAGCAGCCCCGCTCTCAGGTGGTTTCAAGGCGGAAGATGGCCCTGGCTGGCCGGGAAAACTGGATTTTCGGATGCAGGAATATGGCAGCTACCTGCAGGTACAAGAAATTTCTCTCTAGCCCCATTATTTCTGGAGTAATTGACCGTGGCGCTGCCGACTTCTTTTTTCGGCGTTTTTTTTTTTTTTTTTTTTTTTTTTGCTGGCTTCAGTCCAGCACACACGTAGCGGCCTTGGCTATTGTTGACGTACACAGAGCATGGCCGTTTGCACTGGACATCTTCGGGGTGTCCTCACTCCGCGGTCCCTGGCATCCTCCCTGTTTATCCCAGAACCCCAAGACCAACATTTTCGGAAAGCCCACGAGCAGGGCTTTCCAACAGTGTTGGACTTGTCAGATTTCCGCCGATACTGTGGGAGATAGAGCCGTTGCTAAGTCTTGTTTTCACTCTGTTACAGCTTTGTGTACAAAAGTGCCATTAGACAGGTGTTTGAAGCGCATTCGGAGCAGCCCCACTCTCTGGTGGTTTCAAGGCGGAAGATGGACCTGGCTGGCCGGGAAAACTGGATCTTCGGATGCAGGACTATGGCAGCTACCTGCAGGTACAAGAAATTTCTCTCTAGCCCCATTATTTCTGGAGTTATTGGCCGTGGCGCTGCCGACTTCTTTTTTCGGCGTTTTTTTTTTGTTTTTTTTGTTTTTTTTTGCTGGCTTCAGTCCAGCACACACGTAGCGGCCTTGGTTATTGTTGACGTACACAGAGTATGGCCGTTTGCACTGGACATCTTCGGGGTGTCCTCACTCCGCAGTCCCTGGCATCTTCCCTGTTTATCCCAGAACCCCAAGACCGACATTTTCGGAAAGCCCACGAGCAGGGCTTTCCAACAGTGTTGGACTTGTTAGATTTCCGCCGATACTTTGGGAGATAGAGCCGTTGCTAAGTCTTGTTTTCACTCTGTTATAGCTTTGTGTACAAAAGTGCCATTAGACAGGTGTTTGAAGCGCATTCGGAGCAGCCCCACTCTCTGGTGGTTTCAAGGCGGAAGATGGCCCTGGCTGGCCGGGAAAACTTGATTTTCGGATGCAGGACTATGGCAGCTACCTGCAGGTACAAGAAATTTCTCTCTAGCCCCATTATTTCTGGAGTTATTGGCCGTGGCGCTGCCGACTTCTTTTTTCGGCGTTTTTTTTTTTTTTTTTTTTTTTTTTTTTTTTTGCTGGCTTCAGTCCAGCACACACGTAGCGGCCTTGGTTATTGTTGACGTACACAGAGTATGGCCGTTTGCACTGGACATCTTCGGGGTGTCCTCACTCCGCGGTCGCTGGCATCCTCCCTGTTTATCCCAGAACCCCAAGACCGACATTTTCGGAAAGCCCACGAGCAGGGCTTTCCAACAGTGTTGGACTTGTCAGATTTCCGCCGATACTGTGGGAGATAGAGCCGTTGCTAAGTCTTGTTTTCACTCTGTTACAGCTTTGTGTACAAAAGTGCCATTAGACAGGTGTTTGAAGCGCATTCGGAGCAGCCCCACTCTCTGGTGGTTTCAAGGCGGAAGATGGCCCTGGCTGGCCGGGAAAACTTGATTTTCGGATGCAGGACTATGGCAGCTACCTGCAGGTACAAGAAATTTCTCTCTAGCCCCATTATTTCTGGAGTTATTGGCCGTGGCGCTGCCGACTTCTTTTTTCGGCGTTTTTTTTTTTTTTTTTTTTTTTTTTTTGCTGGCTTCAGTCCAGCACACACGTAGCGGCCTTGGTTATTGTTGACGTACACAGAGTATGGCCGTTTGCACTGGACATCTTCGGGGTGTCCTCACTCCGCGGTCGCTGGCATCCTCCCTGTTTATCCCAGAACCCCAAGACCGACATTTTCGGAAAGCCCACGAGCAGGGCTTTTCAACAGTGTTGGACTTGTCAGATTTCCGCCGATACTGTGGGAGATAGAGCCGTTGCTAAGTCTTGTTTTCACTCTGTTACAGCTTTGTGTACAAAAGTGCCATTAGACAGGTGTTTGAAGCGCATTCGGAGCAGCCCCACTCTCTGGTGGTTTCAAGGCGAAAGATGGACCTGGCTGGCCGGGAAAACTGGATCTTCGGATGCAGGACTATGGCAGCTACCTGCAGGTACAAGAAATTTCTCTCTAGCCCCATTATTTCTGGAGTTATTGGCCGTGGCGCTGCCGACTTCTTTTTTCGGCGTTTTTTTTTTTTTTTTTTTTTTTTGCTGGCTTCAGTCCAGCACACACGTAGCGGCCTTGGTTATTGTTGACGTACACAGAGTTTGGCCGTTTGCACTGGACATCTTCGGGGTGTCCTCACTCCGCAGTCCCTGGCATCTTCCCTGTTTATCCCAGAACCCCAAGACCGACATTTTCGGAAAGCCCACGAGCAGGGCTTTCCAACAGTGTTGGACTTGTTAGATTTCCGCCGATACTTTGGGAGATAGAGCCGTTGCTAAGTCTTGTTTTCACTCTGTTACAGCTTTGTGTACAAAAGTGCCATTAGACAGGTGTTTGAAGTGCATTCGGAGCAGCCCCACTCTCTGGTGGTTTCAAGGCGGAAGATGGCCCTGGCTGGCCGGGAAAACTTGATTTTCGGATGCAGGACTATGGCAGCTACCTGCAGGTACAAGAAATTTCTCTCTAGCCCCATTATTTCTGGAGTTATTGGCCGTGGCGCTGCCGACTTCTTTTTTCGGCGTTTTTTTTTTTTTTTTTTTTTTTTTTTGCTGGCTTCAGTCCAGCACACACGTAGCGGCCTTGGTTATTGTTGACGTACACAGAGTATGGCCGTTTGCACTGGACATCTTCGGGATGTCCTCACTCCGCGGTCCCTGGCATCCTCCCTGTTTATCCCACAACCCCAAGACCGGCATTTTCGGAAAGCCCATGAGCAGGGCTTTCCAACAGTGTTGGACTTGTTAGATTTCCGCCAATACTTTGGGAGATAGAGCCGTTGCTAAGTCTTGTTTTCACTCTGTTACAGCTTTGTGTACAAAAGTGCCATTAGACAGGTGTTTGAAGCGCATTCGGAGCAGCCCCACTCTCTGGTGGTTTCAAGGCGGAAGATGGACCTGGCTGGCCGGGAAAACTTGTTTTTCGGATGCAGGACTATGGCAGCTACCTGCAGGTACAAGAAATTTCTCTCTAGCCCCATTATTTCTGGAGTTATTGGCCGTGGCGCTGCCGACTTCTTTTTTCGGCGTTTTTTTTTTTTTTTTTTTTTTTTTTGCTGGCTTCAGTCCAGCACACACGTAGCGGCCTTGGTTATTGTTGACGTACACAGAGTATGGCCGTTTGCACTGGACATCTTCGGGGTGTCCTCACTCCGCAGTCCCTGGCATCTTCCCTGTTTATCCCAGAACCCCAAGACCGACATTTTCGGAAAGCCCACGAGCAGGGCTTTCCAACAGTGTTGGACCTGTCAGATTTCCGCCGATACTTTGGGAGATAAAGCCGTTGCTAAGTCTTGTTTTCACTCTGTTACAGCTTTGTGTACAAAAGTGCCATTAGACAGGTGTTTGAAGCGCATTCGGAGCAGCCCCACTCTCTGGTGGTTTCAAGGCGGAAGATGGCCCTGGCTGGCCGGGAAAACTGGATTTTCGGATGCAGGAATATGGCAGCTACCTGCAGGTACAAGAAATTTCTCTCTAGCCCCATTATTTCTGGAGTAATTGACCGTGGCGCTGCCGACTTCTTTTTTCGGCGTTTTTTTTTTTTTTTTTTTTTTTTTGCTGGCTTCAGTCCAGCACACACGTAGCGGCCTTGGCTATTGTTGACGTACACAGAGCATGGCCGTTTGCACTGGACATCTTCGGGGTGTCCTCACTCCGCGGTCCCTGGCATCTTCCCTGTTTATCCCAGAACCCCAAGACCGACATTTTCGGAAAGCCCACGAGCAGGGCTTTCCAAGAGTGTTGGACTTGTTAGATTTCCGCCGATACTTTGGGAGATAGAGCCGTTGCTAAGTCTTGTTTTCACTCTGTTACAGCTTTGTGTACAAAAGTGCCATTAGACAGGTGTTTGAAGCGCATTCGGAGCAGCCCCGCTCTCAGGTGGTTTCAAGGCGGAAGATGGCCCTGGCTGGCCGGGAAAACTGGATTTTTGGATGCAGGAATATGGCAGCTACCTGCAGGTACAAGAAATTTTTCTCTAGCCCCATTATTTCTGGAGTAATTGACCGTGGCGCTGCCGACTTCTTTTTTCGGCGTTTTTTTTTTTTTTTTTTTTTTTTTTGCTGGCTTCAGTCCAGCACATACGTAGCGGCCTTGGCTATTGTTGACGTACACAGAGCATGGTCGTTTGCACTGGACATCTTCGGGGTGTCCTCACTCCGCAGTCCCTGGCTTCTTCCCTGTTTATCCCAGAACCCCAAGACCGACATTTTCGGAAAGCCCACGAGCAGGGCTTTCCAACAGTGTTGGACTTGTCAGATTTCCGCCGATACTTTGGGAGATAGAGCCGTTGCTAAGTCTTGTTTTCACTCTGTTACAGCTTTGTGTACAAAAGTGCCATTAGACAGGTGTTTGAAGCGCATTCGGAGCAGCCCCGCTCTCAGGTGGTTTTAAGGCGGAAGATGGCCCTGGCTGGCCGGGAAAACTGGATTTTCGGATGCAGGAATATGGCAGCTACCTGCAGGTACAAGAAATTTCTCTCTAGCCCCATTATTTCTGGAGTAATTGACCGTGGCGCTGCCGACTTCTTTTTTCGGCGTTTTTTTTTTTTTTTTTTTTTTTTTGCTGGCTTCAGTCCAGCACACACGTAGCGGCCTTGGCTATTGTTGACGTACACAGAGCATGGCCGTTTGCACTGGACATCTTCGGGGTGTCCTCACTCCGCGGTCCCTGGCATCTTCCCTGTTTATCCCAGAACCCCAAGACCGACATTTTCGGAAAGCCCACGAGCAGGGCTTTCCAACAGTGTTGGACTTGTCAGATTTCCGCCGATACTTTGGGAGATAGAGCCGTTGCTAAGTCTTGTTTTCACTCTGTTACAGCTTTGTGTACAAAAGTGCCATTAGACAGGTGTTTGAAGCGCATTCGGAGCAGCCCCACTCTCTGGTGGTTTCAAGGCGGAAGATGGCCCTGGCTGGCCGGGAAAACTGGATTTTCGGATGCAGGAATATGGCAGCTACCTGCAGGTACAAGAAATTTCTCTCTAGCCCCATTATTTCTGGAGTAATTGACCGTGGCGCTGCCGACTTCTTTTTTCGGCGTTTTTTTTTTTTTTTCTTTTTTTTTGCTGGCTTCAGTCCAGCACACACGTAGCGGCCTTGGCTATTGTTGACGTACACAGAGCATGGCCGTTTGCACTGGACATCTTCGGGGTGTCCTCACTCCGCGGTCCCTGGCATCTTCCCTGTTTATCCCAGAACCCCAAGACCGACATTTTCGGAAAGCCCACGAGCAGGGCTTTCCAACAGTGTTGGACTTGTCAGATTTCCGCCGATACTTTGGGAGATAGAGCCGTTGCTAAGTCTTGTTTTCACTCTGTTACAGCTTTGTGTACAAAAGTGCCATTAGACAGGTGTTTGAAGCGCATTCGGAGCAGCCCCGCTCTCAGGTGGTTTTAAGGCGGAAGATGGCCCTGGCTGGCCGGGAAAACTGGATTTTCGGATGCAGGAATATGGCAGCTACCTGCAGGTACAAGAAATTTCTCTCTAGCCCCATTATTTCTGGAGTTATTGGCCGTGGCGCTGCCGACTTCTTTTTTCGGCGTTTTTTTTTTTTTTTTTTTTTTTTTTTTTGCTGGCTTCAGTCCAGCACACACGTAGCGGCCTTAGTTATTGTTGACGTACACAGAGTATGGCCGTTTGCACTGGACATCTTCGGGATGTCCTCACTCCGCGGTCCCTGGCATCCTCCCTGTTCATTCCACAACCCCAAGACTGGCATTTTCGGAAAGCCCATGAGCAGGGCTTTCCAACAGTGTTGGACTTGTTAGATTTCCGCCAATACTTTAGGAGATAGAGCCGTTGCTAAGTCTTGTTTTCACTCTGTTACAGCTTTGTGTACAAAAGTGCCATTAGACAGGTGTTTGAAGCGCATTCGGAGCAGCCCCGCTCTCAGGTGGTTTCAAGGCGGAAGATGGCCCTGGCTGGCCGGGAAAACTGGATTTTCGGATGCAGGAATATGGCAGCTACCTGCAGGTACAAGAAATTTCTCTCTAGCCCCATTATTTCTGGAGTAATTGACCGTGGCGCTGCCGACTTCTTTTTTCGGCGTTTTTTTTTTTTTTTTTTTTTTTTTTTTGCTGGCTTCAGTCCAGCACACACGTAGCGGCCTTGGCTATTGTTGACGTACACAGAGCATGGTCGTTTGCACTGGACATCTTCGGGGTGTCCTCACTCCGCAGTCCTTGGCATCTTCCCTGTTTATCCCAGAACCCCAAGACCAACATTTTCGGAAAGCCCACGAGCAGGGCTTTCCAACAGTGTTGGACTTGTCAGATTTCCGCCGATACTTTGGGAGATAGAGCCGTTGCTAAGTCTTGTTTTCACTCTGTTACAGCTTTGTGTACAAAAGTGCCATTAGACAGGTGTTTGAAGCGCATTCGGAGCAGCCCCACTCTCTGGTGGTTTCAAGGCGGAAGATGGACCTGGCTGGCCGGGAAAACTGGATTTTCGGATGCAGGACTATGGCAGCTACCTGCAGGTACAAGAAATTTCTCTCTAGCCCCATTATTTCTGGAGTTATTGGCCGTGGCGCTGCCGACTTCTTTTTTCGGCGTTTTTTTTTTTTTTTTTTTTTTTTTTTTTTGCTGGCTTCAGTCCAGCACGCACGTAGCGGCCTTGGTTATTGTTGACGTACACAGAGTATGGCCGTTTGCACTGGACATCTTCGGGATGTCCTCACTCCGCGGTGCCTGGCATCCTCCCTGTTTATCCAAAAACCCCAAGACCGGCATTTTCGGAAAGCCCATGAGCAGGGCTTTCCAACAGTGTTGGACTTGTTAGATTTCCGCCGATACTTTAGGAGATAGAGCCGTTGCTAAGTCTTGTTTTCACTCTGTTACAGCTTTGTGTACAAAAGTGCCATTAGACAGGTGTTTGAAGCGCATTCGGAGCAGCCCCGCTCTCTGGTGGTTTCAAGGCGGAAGATGGCCCTGGCTGGCCGGGAAAACTGGATTTTCGGATGCAGGAATATGGCAGCTACCTGCAGGTACAAGAAATTTCTCTCTAGCCCCATTATTTCTGGAGTAATTGACCGTGGCGCTGCCGACTTCTTTTTTCGACGTTTTTTTTTTTTTTTTTTTTTTTTTTTTGCTGGCTTCAGTCCAGCACACACGTAGCGGCCTTGGCTATTGTTGACGTACACAGAGCATGGTCGTTTGCACTGGACATCTTCGGGGTGTCCTCACTCCGCGGTCACTGGCATCTTCCCTGTTTATCCCAGAACCCCAAGACCAACATTTTCGGAAAGCCCACGAGCAGGGCTTTCCAACAGTGTTGGACCTGTCAGATTTCCGCCGATACTTTGGGAGATAGAGCCGTTGCTAAGTCTTGTTTTCACTCTGTTACAGCTTTGTGTACAAAAGTGCCATTAGACAGGTGTTTGAAGCGCATTCGGAGCAGCCCCGCTCTCAGGTGGTTTCAAGGCGGAAGATGGCCCTGGCTGGCCGGGAAAACTGGATTTTCGGATGCAGGAATATGGCAGCTACCTGCAGGTACAAGAAATTTCTCTCTAGCCCCATTATTTCTGGAGTAATTGACCGTGGCGCTGCCGACTTCTTTTTTCGGCGTTTTTTTTTTTTTTTTTTTTTTTTTTGCTGGCTTCAGTCCAGCACACACGTAGCGGCCTTGGCTATTGTTGACGTACACAGAGCATGGTCGTTTGCACTGGACATCTTCGGGGTGTCCTCACTCCGCAGTCCTTGGCATCTTCCCTGTTTATCCCAGAACCCCAAGACCAACATTTTCGGAAAGCCCACGAGCAGGGCTTTCCAACAGTGTTGGACTTGTCAGATTTCCGCCGATACTTTGGGAGATAGAGCCGTTGCTAAGTCTTGTTTTCACTCTGTTACAGCTTTGTGTACAAAAGTGCCATTAGACAGGTGTTTGAAGCGCATTCGGAGCAGCCCCACTCTCTGGTGGTTTCAAGGCGGAAGATGGACCTGGCTGGCCGGGAAAACTGGATTTTCGGATGCAGGACTATGGCAGCTACCTGCAGGTACAAGAAATTTCTCTCTAGCCCCATTATTTCTGGAGTTATTGGCCGTGGCGCTGCCGACTTCTTTTTTCGGCGTTTTTTTTTTTTTTTTTTTTTTTTTTTTTTTGCTGGCTTCAGTCCAGCACACACGTAGCGGCCTTGGTTATTGTTGACGTACACAGAGTATGGCCGTTTGCACTGGACATCTTCGGGATGTCCTCACTCCGCGGTGCCTGGCATCCTCCCTGTTCATCCAAAAACCCCAAGACCGGCATTTTCGGAAAGCCCATGAGCAGGGCTTTCCAACAGTGTTGGACTTGTTAGATTTCCGCCGATACTTTAGGAGATAGAGCCGTTGCTAAGTCTTGTTTTCACTCTGTTACAGCTTTGTGTACAAAAGTGCCATTAGACAGGTGTTTGAAGCGCATTCGGAGCAGCCCCGCTCTCTGGTGGTTTCAAGGCGGAAGATGGCCCTGGCTGGCCGGGAAAACTGGATTTTCGGATGCAGGAATATGGCAGCTACCTGCAGGTACAAGAAATTTCTCTCTAGCCCCATTATTTCTGGAGTAATTGACCGTGGCGCTGCCGACTTCTTTTTTCGACGTTTTTTTTTTTTTTTTTTTTTTTTTTTTTGCTGGCTTCAGTCCAGCACACACGTAGCGGCCTTGGCTATTGTTGACGTACACAGAGCATGGTCGTTTGCACTGGACATCTTCGGGGTGTCCTCACTCCGCGGTCCCTGGCATCTTCCCTGTTTATCCCAGAACCCCAAGACCAACATTTTCGGAAAGCCCACGAGCAGGGCTTTCCAACAGTGTTGGACCTGTCAGATTTCCGCCGATACTTTGGGAGATAGAGCCGTTGCTAAGTCTTGTTTTCACTCTGTTACAGCTTTGTGTACAAAAGTGCCATTAGCCAGGTGTTTGAAGCGCATTCAGAGCAGCCCCACTCTCTGGTAGTTTCAAGGCGGAAGATGGCCCTGGCTGGCCGGGAAAACTGGATTTTCGGATGCAGGAATATGGCAGCTACCTGCAGGTACAAGAAATTTCTCTCTAGCCCCATTATTTCTGGAGTAATTGACCGTGGCGCTGCCGACTTCTTTCTTCGGCGTTTTTTTTTTTTTTTTTTTTTTTTGCTGGCTTCAGTCCAGCACACACGTAGCGGCCTTGGTTATTGTTGACGTACACAGAGTATGGCCGTTTGCACTGGACATCGTCGGGGTGTCCTCACTCCGCAGTCCCTGGCATCTTCCCTGTTTATCCCAGAACCCAAAAACCGACATTTTCGGAAAGCCCACGAACAGGGCTTTCCAACAGTGTTGGACTTGTTAGATTTCCGCCGATACTTTGGGAGATAGAGCCGTTGCTAAGTCTTGTTTTCACTCTGTTACAGCTTTGTGTACAAAAGTGCCATTAGACAGGTGTTTGAAGCGCATTCGGAGCAGCCCCGCTCTCTGGTGGTTTCAAGGCGGAAGATGGCCCTGGCTGGCCGGGAAAACTTGATTTTCGGATGCAGGACTATGGCAGCTACCTGCAGGTACAAGAAATTTCTCTCTAGCCCCATTATTTCTGGAGTTATTGGCCGTGGCGCTGCCGACTTCTTTTTTCGGCGTTTTTTTTTTTTTTTTTTTTTTTTTTTTTTGCTGGCTTCAGTCCAGCACACACGTAGCGGCCTTGGTTATTGTTGACGTACACAGAGTATGGCCGTTTGCACTGGACATCTTCGGGATGTCCTCACTCCGCGGTCCCTGGCATCCTCCCTGTTTATCCCACAACCCCAAGACCGGCATTTTCGGAAAGCCCATGAGCAGGGCTTTCAAACAGTGTTGGACTTGTTAGATTTCCGCCAATACTTTAGGAGATAGAGCCGTTGCTAAGTCTTGTTTTCACTCTGTTACAGCTTTGTGTACAAAAGTGCCATTAGACAGGTGTTTGAAGCGCATTCGGAGCAGCCCCGCTCTCAGGTGGTTTCAAGGCGGAAGATGGCCCTGGCTGGCCGGGAAAACTGGATTTTCGGATGCAGGAATATGGCAGCTACCTGCAGGTACAAGAAATTTCTCTCTAGCCCCATTATTTCTGGAGTAATTGACCGTGGCGCTGCCGACTTCTTTTTTCGGCGTTTTTTTTTTTTTTTTTTTTTTTTTTTTGTTGGCTTCAGTCCAGCACACACGTAGCGGCCTTGGCTATTGTTGACGTACACAGAGCATGGCCGTTTGCACTGGACATCTTCGGGGTGTCCTCACTCCGCGGTCCCTGGCATCTTCCCTGTTTATCCCAGAACCCCAAGACCAACATTTTCGGAAAGCCCACGAGCAGGGCTTTCCAACAGTGTTGGACTTGTCAGATTTCCGCCGATACTTTGGGAGATAGAGCCGTTGCTAAGTCTTGTTTTCACTCTGTTACAGCTTTGTGTCCAAAAGTGCCATTAGACAGGTGTTTGAAGCGCATTCGGAGCAGCCCCGCTCTCTGGTGGTTTCAAGGCGGAAGATGGACCTGGCTGGCCGGGAAAACTTGATTTTCGGATGCAGGACTATGGCAGCTACCTGCAGGTACAAGAAATTTCTCTCTAGCCCCATTATTTCTGGAGTTATTGGCCGTGGCGCTGCCGACTTCTTTTTTCGGCGTTTTTTTTTTTTTTTTTTTTTTTTTTGCTGGCTTCAGTCCAGCACACACGTAGCGGCCTTGGCTATTGTTGACGTACACAGAGCATGGCCGTTTGCACTGGACATCTTCGGGGTGTCCTCACTCCGCGGTCCCTGGCATCCTCCCTGTTTATCCCACAACCCCAAGACCGGCATTTTCGGAAAGCCCATGAGCAGGGCTTTCCAACAGTGTTGGACTTGTTAGATTTCCGCCAATACTGTGGGAGATAGAGCCGTTGCTAAGTCTTGTTTTCACTCTGTTACAGCTTTGTGTACAAAAGTGCCATTAGACAGGTGTTTGAAGCGCATTCGGAGCAGCCCCGCTCTCTGGTGGTTTCAAGGCGGAAGATAGCCCTGGCTGGCCGGGAAAACTAGATTTTCGGATGCAGGACTATGGCCGCTACCTGCAGGTACAAGAAATTTCTCTCTAACCCCATTATTTCTGGAGTTATTGACCGTGGCGCTGCCGACTTCTTTTTTCGGCGTTTTTTTTTTTTTTTTTTTTTTGCTGGCTTCAGTCCAGCATACACGTAGCGGCCTTGGCTATTGTTGACGTACACAGAGCATGGCCGTTTGCATTGGCCTCACTCCGCGGTCGCTGGCATCCTCCCTGTTTATCCCACAACCCCAAGACCGGCATTTTCGGAAAGCCCATGAGCAGGGCTTTCCAACAGTGTCGGACTTGTCAGATATCCGCCAAAACTGTGGGAGATAGAGCCGTTGCTAAGTCTTGTTTTCACTCTGTTACAGCTTTGTGTACAAAAGTGCCATTAGACAGGTGTTTGAAGCGCATTCGGAGCAGCCCCGCTCTCTGGTGGTTTCAAGGCGGAAGATGGCCCTGGCTGGCCGGGAAAACTAGATTTTCGGATGCAGGAATATGGCAGCTACCTGCAGGTACAAGAAATTTCTCTCTAGCCCCATTATTTCTGGAGTAATTGACCGTGGCGCTGCCGACTTCTTTTTTCGGCGTTTTTTTTTTTTTTTTTTTTTTTTGCTGGCTTCAGTCCAGCACACACGTAGCGGCCTTGGCTATTGTTGAAGTACACAGAGCATGGCCGTTTGCACTGGACATCTTCGGGGTGTCCTCACTCCGCGGTCCCTGGCATCCTCCCTGTTTATCCCACAACCCCAAGACTGGCATTTTCGGAAAGCCCATGAGCAGGGCTTTCCAACAGTGTCAGACTTGTCAGATTTCCGCCAATACTTTGGGAGATAGAGCCGTTGCTAAGTCTTGTTTTCACTCTGTTACAGCTTTGTGTACAAAAGTGCCATTAGACAGGTGTTTGAAGCGCATTCGGAGCAGCCCCGCTCTCTGGTGGTTTCAAGGCGGAAGATGGCCCTGGCTGGCCGGGAAAACTGGATTTTCGGATGCAGGAATATGGCAGCTACCTGCAGGTACAAGAAATTTCTCTCTAGCCCCATTATTTCTGGAGTAATTGACCGTGGCGCTGCCGACTTCTTTTTTCGGCGTTTTTTTTTTTTTTTTTTTTTTTGCTGGCTTCAGTCCAGCACACACGTAGCGGCCTTGGCTATTGTTGACGTACACAGAGCATGGCCGTTTGCACTGGACATCTTCGGGGTGTCCTCACTCCGCGGTCGCTGGCATCCTCCCTGTTTATCCCACAACCCCAAGACCGGCATTTTCGGAAAGCCCATGAGCAGGGCTTTCCAACAGTGTTGGACTTGTCAGATTTCCGCCAATACTGTGGGTGATAGAGCCGTTGCAAAGTCTTGTTTTCACTCTGTTACAGCTTTGTGTACAAAAGTGCCATTAGACAGGTGTTTGAAGCGCATTCGGAGCAGCCCCGCTCTCTGGTGGTTTCAAGGCGGAAGATGGCCCTGGCTGGCCGGGAAAACTAGATCTTCGGATGCAGGACTATGGCAGCTACCTGCAGGTACAAGAAATTTCTCTCTAGCCTCATTATTTTTGGAGTTATTGGCCGTGGCGCTGCCGACTTCTTTTTTCGGCGTTTTTTTTTTTTTTTTTTTTTTTTTTTGCTGGCTTCAGTCCAGCACACACGTAGCGGCCTTGGCTATTGTTGACGTACACAGAGCATGGCCGTTTGCACGGGACATCTTCGGGGTGTCCTCACTCCGCGGTCCCTGGCATCCTCCCTGTTTATCCCACAACCCAAAGACCGGCATTTTCGGAAATCCCATCAGCAGGGCTTTCCACAGTGTTAGACTTGTCAGATTTCCGCCAATACTTTTGGAGATAGAGCCGTTGCTAAGTCTTGTTTTCACTCTGTTACAGCTTTGTGTACAAAAGTGCCATTAGACAGGTGTTTGAAGCGCATTCGGAGCAGCCCCGCTCTCTGGTGGTTTCAAGGCGGAAGATGGCCCTGGCTGGCCGGGAAAACTAGATTTTCGGATGCAGGAATATGGCAGCTACCTGCAGGTACAAGAAATTTCTCTCTAGCCCCATTATTTCTGGAGTAATTGACCGTGGCGCTGCCGACTTCTTTTTTCGGCGTTTTTTTTTTTTTTTTTTTTTTTTGCTGGCTTCAGTCCAGCACACACGTAGCGGCCTTGGCTATTGTTGACGTACACAGAGCATGGCCGTTTGCACTGGACATCTTCGGGGTGTCCTCACTCCGCGGTCCCTGGCATCCTCCCTGTTTATCCCACAACCCCAAGACTGGCATTTTCGGAAAGCCCATGAGCAGGGCTTTCCAACAGTGTCAGACTTGTCAGATTTCCGCCAATACTTTGGGAGATAGAGCCGTTGCTAAGTCTTGTTTTCACTCTGTTACAGCTTTGTGTACAAAAGTGCCATTAGACAGGTGTTTGAAGCGCATTCGGAGCAGCCCCGCTCTCTGGTGGTTTCAAGGCGGAAGATGGCCCTGGCTGGCCGGGAAAACTGGATTTTCGGATGCAGGAATATGGCAGCTACCTGCAGGTACAAGAAATTTCTCTCTAGCCCCATTATTTCTGGAGTAATTGACCGTGGCGCTGCCGACTTCTTTTTTCGGCGTTTTTTTTTTTTTTTTTTTTTTTTGCTGGCTTCAGTCCAGCACACACGTAGCGGCCTTGGCTATTGTTGACGTACACAGAGCATGGCCGTTTGCACTGGACATCTTCGGGGTGTCCTCACTCCGCGGTCGCTGGCATCCTCCCTGTTTATCCCACAACCCCAAGACCGGCATTTTCGGAAAGCCCATGAGCAGGGCTTTCCAACAGTGTTGGACTTGTCAGATTTCCGCCAATACTGTGGGTGATAGAGCCGTTGCAAAGTCTTGTTTTCACTCTGTTACAGCTTTGTGTACAAAAGTGCCATTAGACAGGTGTTTGAAGCGCATTCGGAGCAGCCCCGCTCTCTGGTGGTTTCAAGGCGGAAGATGGCCCTGGCTGGCCGGGAAAACTAGATCTTCGGATGCAGGACTATGGCAGCTACCTGCAGGTACAAGAAATTTCTCTCTAGCCTCATTATTTTTGGAGTTATTGGCCGTGGCGCTGCCGACTTCTTTTTTCGGCGTTTTTTTTTTTTTTTTTTTTTTTTTTGCTGGCTTCAGTCCAGCACACACGTAGCGGCCTTGGCTATTGTTGACGTACACAGAGCATGGCCGTTTGCACGGGACATCTTCGGGGTGTCCTCACTCCGCGGTCCCTGGCATCCTCCCTGTTTATCCCACAACCCAAAGACCGGCATTTTCGGAAATCCCATCAGCAGGGCTTTCCACAGTGTTAGACTTGTCAGATTTCCGCCAATACTTTTGGAGATAGAGCCGTTGCTAAGTCTTGTTTTCACTCTGTTACAGCTTTGTGTACAAAAGTGCCATTAGACAGGTGTTTGAAGCGCATTCGGAGCAGCCCCGCTCTCTGGTGGTTTCAAGGCGGAAGATGGCCCTGGCTGGCCGGGAAAACTGGATTTTCGGATGCAGGAATATGGCAGCTACCTGCAGGTACAAGAAATTTCTCTCTAGCCCCATTATTTCTGGAGTTATTGGCCGTGGCGCTGCAGACTTCTTTTTTCGTCGTTTTTTTTTTGCTGGCTTCAGTCCAGCACACACGTAGCGGCCTTGGCTATTGTTGACGTACACAGAGCATGGCCGTTTGCACTGGACATCTTCGGGGTGTCCTCACTCCGCGGTCGCTGGCATCCTCCCTGTTTATCCCACAACCCCAAGACCGGCATTTTCGGAAAGCCCATGAGCAGGGCTTTCCAACAGTGTTAGACTTGTCAGATTTCCGCCAATACTGTGGGAGATAGAGCCGTTGCTAAGTCTTGTTTTCACTCTGTTACAGCTTTGTGTACAAAAGTGCCATTAGACAGGTGTTTGAAGCGCATTCGGAGCAGCCCCGCTCTCTGGTGGTTTCAAGGCGGAAGATGGCCCTGGCTGGCCGGGAAAACTGGATTTTCGGATGGAGGAATATGGCAGCTACCTGCAGGTAGAAGAAATTTCTCTCTAGCCCCATTATTTCTGGAGTAATTGACCGTGGCGCTGCCGACTTCTTTTTTCGACGTTTTTTTTTTTTTTTTTTTTTTTTTTTGCTGGCTTCAGTCCAGCACACACGTAGCGGCCTTGGCTATTGTTGACGTACACAGAGCATGGTCGTTTGCACTGGACATCTTCGGGGTGTCCTCACTCCGCGGTCCCTGGCATCTTCCCTGTTTATCCCAGAACCCCAAGACCAACATTTTCGGAAAGCCCACGAGCAGGGCTTTCCAACAGTGTTGGACCTGTCAGATTTCCGCCGATACTTTGGGAGATAGAGCCGTTGCTAAGTCTTGTTTTCACTCTGTTACAGCTTTGTGTACAAAAGTGCCATTAGACAGGTGTTTGAAGCGCATTCAGAGCAGCCCCGCTCTCTGGTAGTTTCAAGGCGGAAGATGGCCCTGGCTGGCCGGGAAAACTGGATTTTCGGATGCAGGAATATGGCAGCTACCTGCAGGTACAAGAAATTTCTCTCTAGCCCCATTATTTCTGGAGTTATTGGCCGTGGCGCTGCCGACTTCTTTTTTCGGCGTTTTTTTTTTTTTTTTTTGTTTTTTTTTGCTGGCTTCAGTCCAGCACACACGTAGCGGCCTTGGTTATTGTTGACGTACACAGAGTATGGCCGTTTGCACTGGACATCTTCGGGATGTCCTCACTCCGCGGTCCCTGGCATCCTCCCTGTTTATCCCACAACCCCAAGACCGGCATTTTCGGAAAGCCCATGAGCAGGGCTTTCCAACAGTGTTGGACTTGTCAGATTTCCGCCAATACTGTGGGTGATAGAGCCGTTGCAAAGTCTTGTTTTCACTCTGTTACAGCTTTGTGTACAAAAGTGCCATTAGACAGGTGTTTGAAGCGCATTCGGAGCAGCCCCGCTCTCTGGTGGTTTCAAGGCGGAAGATAGCCCTGGCTGGCCGGGAAAACTAGATTTTCGGATGCAGGACTATGGCCGCTACCTGCAGGTACAAGAAATTTCTCTCTAACCCCATTATTTCTGGAGTTATTGACCGTGGCGCTGCCGACTTCTTTTTTCGGCGTTTTTTTTTTTTTTTTTTTTTTTGCTGGCTTCAGTCCAGCATACACGTAGCGGCCTTGGCTATTGTTGACGTACACAGAGCATGGCCGTTTGCATTGGCCTCACTCCGCGGTCGCTGGCATCCTCCCTGTTTATCCCACAACCCCAAGACCGGCATTTTCGGAAAGCCCATGAGCAGGGCTTTCCAACAGTGTTAGACTTGTCAGATTTCCGCCAATACTGTGGGAGATAGAGCCGTTGCTAAGTCTTGTTTTCACTCTGTTACAGCTTTGTGTACAAAAGTGCCATTAGACAGGTGTTTGAAGCGCATTCGGAGCAGCCCCGCTCTCTGGTGGTTTCAAGGCGGAAGATGGCCCTGGCTGGCCGGGAAAACTGGATTTTCGGATGGAGGAATATGGCAGCTACCTGCAGGTAGAAGAAATTTCTCTCTAGCCCCATTATTTCTGGAGTAATTGACCGTGGCGCTGCCGACTTCTTTTTTCGACGTTTTTTTTTTTTTTTTTTTTTTTTTTTTGCTGGCTTCAGTCCAGCACACACGTAGCGGCCTTGGCTATTGTTGACGTACACAGAGCATGGTCGTTTGCACTGGACATCTTCGGGGTGTCCTCACTCCGCGGTCCCTGGCATCTTCCCTGTTTATCCCAGAACCCCAAGACCAACATTTTCGGAAAGCCCACGAGCAGGGC
The DNA here is from genome assembly GCA_911728455.2 of Marthasterias glacialis. NCBI lineage: Eukaryota > Metazoa > Echinodermata > Asteroidea > Forcipulatida > Asteriidae > Marthasterias > Marthasterias glacialis. The sequence goes on from OU452225.1 coordinate 26,628,094, forward strand.
TTTCCAACAGTGTTGGACCTGTCAGATTTCCGCCGATACTTTGGGAGATAGAGCCGTTGCTAAGTCTTGTTTTCACTCTGTTACAGCTTTGTGTACAAAAGTGCCATTAGACAGGTGTTTGAAGCGCATTCAGAGCAGCCCCGCTCTCTGGTAGTTTCAAGGCGGAAGATGGCCCTGGCTGGCCGGGAAAACTGGATTTTCGGATGCAGGAATATGGCAGCTACCTGCAGGTACAAGAAATTTCTCTCTAGCCCCATTATTTCTGGAGTTATTGGCCGTGGCGCTGCCGACTTCTTTTTTCGGCCTTTTTTTTTTTTTTTTTTGTTTTTTTTTGCTGGCTTCAGTCCAGCACACACGTAGCGGCCTTGGTTATTGTTGACGTACACAGAGTATGGCCGTTTGCACTGGACATCTTCGGGATGTCCTCACTCCGCGGTCCCTGGCATCCTCCCTGTTTATCCCACAACCCCAAGACCGGCATTTTCGGAAAGCCCATGAGCAGGGCTTTCCAACAGTGTTGGACTTGTCAGATTTCCGCCAATACTGTGGGTGATAGAGCCGTTGCAAAGTCTTGTTTTCACTCTGTTACAGCTTTGTGTACAAAAGTGCCATTAGACAGGTGTTTGAAGCGCATTCGGAGCAGCCCCGCTCTCTGGTGGTTTCAAGGCGGAAGATAGCCCTGGCTGGCCGGGAAAACTAGATTTTCGGATGCAGGACTATGGCCGCTACCTGCAGGTACAAGAAATTTCTCTCTAACCCCATTATTTCTGGAGTTATTGACCGTGGCGCTGCCGACTTCTTTTTTCGGCGTTTTTTTTTTTTTTTTTTTTTTTGCTGGCTTCAGTCCAGCATACACGTAGCGGCCTTGGCTATTGTTGACGTACACAGAGCATGGCCGTTTGCATTGGCCTCACTCCGCGGTCGCTGGCATCCTCCCTGTTTATCCCACAACCCCAAGACCGGCATTTTCGGAAAGCCCATGAGCAGGGCTTTCCAACAGTGTCGGACTTGTCAGATATCCGCCAAAACTGTGGGAGATAGAGCCGTTGCTAAGTCTTGTTTTCACTCTGTTACAGCTTTGTGTACAAAAGTGCCATTAGACAGGTGTTTGAAGCGCATTCGGAGCAGCCCCGCTCTCTGGTGGTTTCAAGGCGGAAGATGGCCCTGGCTGGCCGGGAAAACTAGATTTTCGGATGCAGGAATATGGCAGCTACCTGCAGGTACAAGAAATTTCTCTCTAGCCCCATTATTTCTGGAGTAATTGACCGTGGCGCTGCCGACTTCTTTTTTCGGCGTTTTTTTTTTTTTTTTTTTTTTTGCTGGCTTCAGTCCAGCACACACGTAGCGGCCTTGGCTATTGTTGAAGTACACAGAGCATGGCCGTTTGCACTGGACATCTTCGGGGTGTCCTCACTCCGCGGTCCCTGGCATCCTCCCTGTTTATCCCACAACCCCAAGACTGGCATTTTCGGAAAGCCCATGAGCAGGGCTTTCCAACAGTGTCAGACTTGTCAGATTTCCGCCAATACTTTGGGAGATAGAGCCGTTGCTAAGTCTTGTTTTCACTCTGTTACAGCTTTGTGTACAAAAGTGCCATTAGACAGGTGTTTGAAGCGCATTCGGAGCAGCCCCGCTCTCTGGTGGTTTCAAGGCGGAAGATGGCCCTGGCTGGCCGGGAAAACTGGATTTTCGGATGCAGGAATATGGCAGCTACCTGCAGGTACAAGAAATTTCTCTCTAGCCCCATTATTTCTGGAGTAATTGACCGTGGCGCTGCCGACTTCTTTTTTCGGCGTTTTTTTTTTTTTTTTTTTTTTTGCTGGCTTCAGTCCAGCACACACGTAGCGGCCTTGGCTATTGTTGACGTACACAGAGCATGGCCGTTTGCACTGGACATCTTCGGGGTGTCCTCACTCCGCGGTCGCTGGCATCCTCCCTGTTTATCCCACAACCCCAAGACCGGCATTTTCGGAAAGCCCATGAGCAGGGCTTTCCAACAGTGTTGGACTTGTCAGATTTCCGCCAATACTGTGGGTGATAGAGCCGTTGCAAAGTCTTGTTTTCACTCTGTTACAGCTTTGTGTACAAAAGTGCCATTAGACAGGTGTTTGAAGCGCATTCGGAGCAGCCCCGCTCTCTGGTGGTTTCAAGGCGGAAGATGGCCCTGGCTGGCCGGGAAAACTAGATCTTCGGATGCAGGACTATGGCAGCTACCTGCAGGTACAAGAAATTTCTCTCTAGCCTCATTATTTTTGGAGTTATTGGCCGTGGCGCTGCCGACTTCTTTTTTCGGCGTTTTTTTTTTTTTTTTTTTTTTTTTTGCTGGCTTCAGTCCAGCACACACGTAGCGGCCTTGGCTATTGTTGACGTACACAGAGCATGGCCGTTTGCACGGGACATCTTCGGGGTGTCCTCACTCCGCGGTCCCTGGCATCCTCCCTGTTTATCCCACAACCCAAAGACCGGCATTTTCGGAAATCCCATCAGCAGGGCTTTCCACAGTGTTAGACTTGTCAGATTTCCGCCAATACTTTTGGAGATAGAGCCGTTGCTAAGTCTTGTTTTCACTCTGTTACAGCTTTGTGTACAAAAGTGCCATTAGACAGGTGTTTGAAGCGCATTCGGAGCAGCCCCGCTCTCTGGTGGTTTCAAGGCGGAAGATGGCCCTGGCTGGCCGGGAAAACTAGATTTTCGGATGCAGGAATATGGCAGCTACCTGCAGGTACAAGAAATTTCTCTCTAGCCCCATTATTTCTGGAGTAATTGACCGTGGCGCTGCCGACTTCTTTTTTCGGCGTTTTTTTTTTTTTTTTTTTTTTTGCTGGCTTCAGTCCAGCACACACGTAGCGGCCTTGGCTATTGTTGACGTACACAGAGCATGGCCGTTTGCACTGGACATCTTCGGGGTGTCCTCACTCCGCGGTCCCTGGCATCCTCCCTGTTTATCCCACAACCCCAAGACTGGCATTTTCGGAAAGCCCATGAGCAGGGCTTTCCAACAGTGTCAGACTTGTCAGATTTCCGCCAATACTTTGGGAGATAGAGCCGTTGCTAAGTCTTGTTTTCACTCTGTTACAGCTTTGTGTACAAAAGTGCCATTAGACAGGTGTTTGAAGCGCATTCGGAGCAGCCCCGCTCTCTGGTGGTTTCAAGGCGGAAGATGGCCCTGGCTGGCCGGGAAAACTGGATTTTCGGATGCAGGAATATGGCAGCTACCTGCAGGTACAAGAAATTTCTCTCTAGCCCCATTATTTCTGGAGTTATTGGCCGTGGCGCTGCCGACTTCTTTTTTCGGCGTTTTTTTTTTTTTTTTTTTGTTTTTTTTTGCTGGCTTCAGTCCAGCACACACGTAGCGGCCTTGGTTATTGTTGACGTACACAGAGTATGGCCGTTTGCACTGGACATCTTCGGGATGTCCTCACTCCGCGGTCCCTGGCATCCTCCCTGTTTATCCCACAACCCCAAGACCGGCATTTTCGGAAAGCCCATGAGCAGGGCTTTCCAACAGTGTTGGACTTGTCAGATTTCCGCCAATACTGTGGGTGATAGAGCCGTTGCAAAGTCTTGTTTTCACTCTGTTACAGCTTTGTGTACAAAAGTGCCATTAGACAGGTGTTTGAAGCGCATTCGGAGCAGCCCCGCTCTCTGGTGGTTTCAAGGCGGAAGATGGCCCTGGCTGGCCGGGAAAACTAGATCTTCGGATGCAGGACTATGGCAGCTACCTGCAGGTACAAGAAATTTCTCTCTAGCCTCATTATTTTTGGAGTTATTGGCCGTGGCGCTGCCGACTTCTTTTTTCGGCGTTTTTTTTTTTTTTTTTTTTTTTTTTTGCTGGCTTCAGTCCAGCACACACGTAGCGGCCTTGGCTATTGTTGACGTACACAGAGCATGGCCGTTTGCACGGGACATCTTCGGGGTGTCCTCACTCCGCGGTCCCTGGCATCCTCCCTGTTTATCCCACAACCCAAAGACCGGCATTTTCGGAAATCCCATCAGCAGGGCTTTCCACAGTGTTAGACTTGTCAGATTTCCGCCAATACTTTTGGAGATAGAGCCGTTGCTAAGTCTTGTTTTCACTCTGTTACAGCTTTGTGTACAAAAGTGCCATTAGACAGGTGTTTGAAGCGCATTCGGAGCAGCCCCGCTCTCTGGTGGTTTCAAGGCGGAAGATGGCCCTGGCTGGCCGGGAAAACTGGATTTTCGGATGCAGGAATATGGCAGCTACCTGCAGGTACAAGAAATTTCTCTCTAGCCCCATTATTTCTGGAGTTATTGGCCGTGGCGCTGCAGACTTCTTTTTTCGTCGTTTTTTTTTTGCTGGCTTCAGTCCAGCACACACGTAGCGGCCTTGGCTATTGTTGACGTACACAGAGCATGGCCGTTTGCACTGGACATCTTCGGGGTGTCCTCACTCCGCGGTCGCTGGCATCCTCCCTGTTTATCCCACAACCCCAAGACCGGCATTTTCGGAAAGCCCATGAGCAGGGCTTTCCAACAGTGTTAGACTTGTCAGATTTCCGCCAATACTGTGGGAGATAGAGCCGTTGCTAAGTCTTGTTTTCACTCTGTTACAGCTTTGTGTACAAAAGTGCCATTAGACAGGTGTTTGAAGCGCATTCGGAGCAGCCCCGCTCTCTGGTGGTTTCAAGGCGGAAGATGGCCCTGGCTGGCCGGGAAAACTGGATTTTCGGATGGAGGAATATGGCAGCTACCTGCAGGTAGAAGAAATTTCTCTCTAGCCCCATTATTTCTGGAGTAATTGACCGTGGCGCTGCCGACTTCTTTTTTCGACGTTTTTTTTTTTTTTTTTTTTTTTTTTTGCTGGCTTCAGTCCAGCACACACGTAGCGGCCTTGGCTATTGTTGACGTACACAGAGCATGGTCGTTTGCACTGGACATCTTCGGGGTGTCCTCACTCCGCGGTCCCTGGCATCTTCCCTGTTTATCCCAGAACCCCAAGACCAACATTTTCGGAAAGCCCACGAGCAGGGCTTTCCAACAGTGTTGGACCTGTCAGATTTCCGCCGATACTTTGGGAGATAGAGCCGTTGCTAAGTCTTGTTTTCACTCTGTTACAGCTTTGTGTACAAAAGTGCCATTAGACAGGTGTTTGAAGCGCATTCAGAGCAGCCCCGCTCTCTGGTAGTTTCAAGGCGGAAGATGGCCCTGGCTGGCCGGGAAAACTGGATTTTCGGATGCAGGAATATGGCAGCTACCTGCAGGTACAAGAAATTTCTCTCTAGCCCCATTATTTCTGGAGTTATTGGCCGTGGCGCTGCCGACTTCTTTTTTCGGCGTTTTTTGTTTTTTTTTTTGTTTTTTTTTGCTGGCTTCAGTCCAGCACACACGTAGCGGCCTTGGTTATTGTTGACGTACACAGAGTATGGCCGTTTGCACTGGACATCTTCGGGATGTCCTCACTCCGCGGTCCCTGGCATCCTCCCTGTTTATCCCACAACCCCAAGACCGGCATTTTCGGAAAGCCCATGAGCAGGGCTTTCCAACAGTGTTGGACTTGTTAGATTTCCGCCAATACTTTAGGAGATAGAGCCGTTGCTAAGTCTTGTTTTCACTCTGTTACAGCTTTGTGTACAAAAGTGCCATTAGACAGGTGTTTGAAGCGCATTCGGAGCAGCCCCGCTCTCAGGTGGTTTCAAGGCGGAAGATGGCCCTGGCTGGCCGGGAAAACTGGATTTTCGGATGCAGGAATATGGCAGCTACCTGCAGGTACAAGAAATTTCTCTCTAGCCCCATTATTTCTGGAGTAATTGACCGTGGCGCTGCCGACTTCTTTTTTCGGCGTTTTTTTTTTTTTTTTTTTTTTTTTTTTTGTTGGCTTCAGTCCAGCACACACGTAGCGGCCTTGGCTATTGTTGACGTACACAGAGCATGGCCGTTTGCACTGGACATCTTCGGGGTGTCCTCACTCCGCGGTCCCTGGCATCTTCCCTGTTTATCCCAGAACCCCAAGACCGACATTTTCGGAAAGCCCACGAGCAGGGCTTTCCAACAGTGTTGGACTTGTCAGATTTCCGCCGATACTTTGGGAGATAGAGCCGTTGCTAAGTCTTGTTTTCACTCTGTTACAGCTTTGTGTCCAAAAGTGCCATTAGACAGGTGTTTGAAGCGCATTCGGAGCAGCCCCGCTCTCTGGTGGTTTCAAGGCGGAAGATGGACCTGGCTGGCCGGGAAAACTGGATTTTCGGATGCATGACTATGGCAGCTACCTGCAGGTACAAGAAATTTCTTTCTAGCCCCATTATTTCTGGAGTTATTGGCCGTGGCGCTGCCGACTTCTTTTTTCGGCGTTTTTTTTTTTTTTTTTTTTTTTTTTGGCTGGCTTCAGTCCAGCACACACGTAGCGGCCTTGGCTATTGTTGACGTACACAGAGCATGGCCGTTTGCACTGGACATCTTCGGGGTGTCCTCACTCCGCGGTCCCTGGCATCCTCCCTGTTTATCCAACAACCCCAAGACCGGCATTTTCGGAAAGCCCATGAGCAGGGCTTTCCAACAGTGTCGGACTTGTCAGATATCCGCCAAAACTGTGGGAGATAGAGCCGTTGCTAAGTCTTGTTTTCACTCTGTTACAGCTTTGTGTACAAAAGTGCCATTAGACAGGTGTTTGAAGCGCATTCGGAGCAGCCCCGCTCTCTGGTGGTTTCAAGGCGGAAGATGGCCCTGGCTGGCCGGGAAAACTGGATTTTCGGATGGAGGAATATGGCAGCTACCTGCAGGTAGAAGAAATTTCTCTCTAGCCCCATTATTTCTGGAGTAATTGACCGTGGCGCTGCCGACTTCTTTTTTCGACGTTTTTTTTTTTTTTTTTTTTTTTTTTTGCTGGCTTCAGTCCAGCACACACGTAGCGGCCTTGGCTATTGTTGACGTACACAGAGCATGGTCGTTTGCACTGGACATCTTCGGGGTGTCCTCACTCCGCGGTCCCTGGCATCTTCCCTGTTTATCCCAGAACCCCAAGACCAACATTTTCGGAAAGCCCCCGAGCAGGGCTTTCCAACAGTGTTGGACCTGTCAGATTTCCGCCGATACTTTGGGAGATAGAGCCGTTGCTAAGTCTTGTTTTCACTCTGTTACAGCTTTGTGTACAAAAGTGCCATTAGACAGGTGTTTGAAGCGCATTCAGAGCAGCCCCGCTCTCTGGTAGTTTCAAGGCGGAAGATGGCCCTGGCTGGCCGGGAAAACTACAATTTCGGATGCAGGAATATGGCAGCTACCTGCAGGTACAAGAAATTTCTCTCTAGCCCCATTATTTCTGGAGTAATTGACCGTGGCGCTGCCGACTTCTTTCTTCGGCGTTTTTTTTTTTTTTTTTTTTTTTTTTGCTGGCTTCAGTCCAGCACACACGTAGCGGCCTTGGTTATTGTTGACGTACACAGAGTATGGCCGTTTGCACTGGACATCTTCGGGGTGTCCTCACTCCGCAGTCCGTGGCATCTTCCCTGTTTATCCCAGAACCCCAAGACCGACATTTTCGGAAAGCCCACGAACAGGGCTTTCCAACAGTGTTGGACTTGTTAGATTTCCGCCGATACTTTGGGAGATAGAGCCGTTGCTAAGTCTTGTTTTCACTCTGTTACAGCTTTGTGTACAAAAGTGCCATTAGACAGGTGTTTGAAGCGCATTCGGAGCAGCCCCGCTCTCTGGTGGTTTCAAGGCGGAAGATGGCCCTGGCTGGCCGGGAAAACTTGATTTTCGGATGCAGGACTATGGCAGCTACCTGCAGGTACAAGAAATTTCTCTCTAGCCCCATTATTTCTGGAGTTATTGGCCGTGGCGCTGCCGACTTCTTTTTTCGGCGTTTTTTTTTTTTTTTTTTTTTTTTTTTTTGCTGGCTTCAGTCCAGCACACACGTAGCGGCCTTGGTTATTGTTGACGTACACAGAGTATGGCCGTTTGCACTGGACATCTTCGGGATGTCCTCACTCCGCGGTCCCTGGCATCCTTCCTGTTTATCCCACAACCCCAAGACCGGCATTTTCGGAAAGCCCATGAGCAGGGCTTTCCAACAGTGTTGGACTTGTTAGATTTCCGCCAATACTTTAGGAGATAGAGCCGTTGCTAAGTCTTGTTTTCACTCTGTTACAGCTTTGTGTCCAAAAGTGCCATTAGACAGGTGTTTGAAGCGCATTCGGAGCAGCCCCGCTCTCAGGTGGTTTCAAGGCGGAAGATGGCCCTGGCTGGCCGGGAAAACTGGATTTTCGGATGCATGACTATGGCAGCTACCTGCAGGTACAAGAAATTTCTTTCTAGCCCCATTATTTCTGGAGTTATTGGCCGTGGCGCTGCCGACTTCTTTTTTCGGCGTTTTTTTTTTTTTTTTTTTTTTTTTTTGCTGGCTTCAGTCCAGCACACACGTAGCGGCCTTGGCTATTGTTGACGTACACAGAGCATGGCCGTTTGCACTGGACATCTTCGGGGTGTCCTCACTCCGCGGTCCCTGGCATCCTCCCTGTTTATCCAACAACCCCAAGACCGGCATTTTCGGAAAGCCCATGAGCAGGGCTTTCCAACAGTGTCGGACTTGTCAGATATCCGCCAAAACTGTGGGAGATAGAGCCGTTGCTAAGTCTTGTTTTCACTCTGTTACAGCTTTGTGTACAAAAGTGCCATTAGACAGGTGTTTGAAGCGCATTCGGAGCAGCCCCGCTCTCTGGTGGTTTCAAGGCGGAAGATGGCCCTGGCTGGCCGGGAAAACTGGATTTTCGGATGGAGGAATATGGCAGCTACCTGCAGGTAGAAGAAATTTCTCTCTAGCCCCATTATTTCTGGAGTAATTGACCGTGGCGCTGCCGACTTCTTTTTTCGACGTTTTTTTTTTTTTTTTTTTTTTTTTTTGCTGGCTTCAGTCCAGCACACACGTAGCGGCCTTGGCTATTGTTGACGTACACAGAGCATGGTCGTTTGCACTGGACATCTTCGGGGTGTCCTCACTCCGCGGTCCCTGGCATCTTCCCTGTTTATCCCAGAACCCCAAGACCAACATTTTCGGAAAGCCCCCGAGCAGGGCTTTCCAACAGTGTTGGACTTGTCAGATTTCCGCCGATACTTTGGGAGATAGAGCCGTTGCTAAGTCTTGTTTTCACTCTGTTACAGCTTTGTGTACAAAAGTGCCATTAGACAGGTGTTTGAAGCGCATTCAGAGCAGCCCCGCTCTCTGGTAGTTTCAAGGCGGAAGATGGCCCTGGCTGGCCGGGAAAACTACAATTTCGGATGCAGGAATATGGCAGCTACCTGCAGGTACAAGAAATTTCTCTCTAGCCCCATTATTTCTGGAGTAATTGACCGTGGCGCTGCCGACTTCTTTCTTCGGCGTTTTTTTTTTTTTTTTTTTTTTTTTTGCTGGCTTCAGTCCAGCACACACGTAGCGGCCTTGGTTATTGTTGACGTACACAGAGTATGGCCGTTTGCACTGGACATCTTCGGGGTGTCCTCACTCCGCAGTCCGTGGCATCTTCCCTGTTTATCCCAGAACCCCAAGACCAACATTTTCGGAAAGCCCACGAACAGGGCTTTCCAACAGTGTTGGACTTGTTAGATTTCCGCCGATACTTTGGGAGATAGAGCCGTTGCTAAGTCTTGTTTTCACTCTGTTACAGCTTTGTGTACAAAAGTGCCATTAGACAGGTGTTTGAAGCGCATTCGGAGCAGCCCCGCTCTCTGGTGGTTTCAAGGCGGAAGATGGCCCTGGCTGGCCGGGAAAACTTGATTTTCGGATGCAGGACTATGGCAGCTACCTGCAGGTACAAGAAATTTCTCTCTAGCCCCATTATTTCTGGAGTTATTGGCCGTGGCGCTGCCGACTTCTTTTTTCGGCGTTTTTTTTTTTTTTTTTTTTTTTTTTTTTGCTGGCTTCAGTCCAGCACACACGTAGCGGCCTTGGTTATTGTTGACGTACACAGAGTATGGCCGTTTGCACTGGACATCTTCGGGATGTCCTCACTCCGCGGTCCCTGGCATCCTTCCTGTTTATCCCACAACCCCAAGACCGGCATTTTCGGAAAGCCCATGAGCAGGGCTTTCCAACAGTGTTGGACTTGTTAGATTTCCGCCAATACTTTAGGAGATAGAGCCGTTGCTAAGTCTTGTTTTCACTCTGTTACAGCTTTGTGTACAAAAGTGCCATTAGACAGGTGTTTGAAGCGCATTCGGAGCAGCCCCGCTCTCAGGTGGTTTCAAGGCGGAAGATGGCCCTGGCTGGCCGGGAAAACTGGATTTTCGGATGCAGGAATATGGCAGCTACCTGCAGGTACAAGAAATTTCTCTCTAGCCCCATTATTTCTGGAGTTATTGGCCGTGGCGCTGCCGACTTCTTTTTTCGGCGTTTTTTTTTTTTTTTTTTTTTTTTGCTGGCTTCAGTCCAGCACACACGTAGCGGCCTTGGCTATTGTTGACGTACACAGAGCATGGCCGTTTGCACTGGACATCTTCGGGGTGTCCTCACTTTGCGGTCGCTGGCATCCTCCCTGATTATCCCACAGCTTCAAGACCGGCATTTTCGGAAAGCCCATGAGCAGGGCTTTCTAACAGTGTCAGACTTGTCAGATTTACGCGAATACTTTGGGTGATAGAGCCGTTGCTAAGTCTTGTTTTCACTCTGTTACAGCTTTGTGTACAAAAGTGCCATTAGACAGGTGTTTGAAGCGCATTCGGAGCAGCCCCGCTCTCTGGTGGTTTCAAGGCGGAAGATGGACCTGGCTGGCCGGGAAAACTGGATTTTCGGATGCAGGACTATGGCAGCTACCTGCAGGTACAAGAAATTTCTTTCTAGCCCCATTATTTCTGGAGTTATTGGCCGTGGCGCTGCCGACTTCTTTTTTCGGCGTTTTTTTTTTTTTTTTTTTTTTTTTTGCTGGCTTCAGTCCAGCACACACTTAGCGGCCTTGGCTATTGTTGACGTACACAGAGCATGGCCGTTTGCACTGGACATCTTCGGGGTGTCCTCACTCCGCGGTCCCTGGCATCCTCCCTGTTTATCCCACAACCCCAAGACCGGCATTTTCGGAAAGCCCATGAGCAGGGCTTTCCAACAGTGTTGGACTTTTTAGATTTCCGCCAATACTGTGGGAGATAGAGCCGTTGCTAAGTCTTGTTTTCACTCTGTTACAGCTTTGTGTACAAAAGTGCCATTAGACAGGTGTTTGAAGCGCATTCGGAGCAGCCCCGCTCTCTGGTGGTTTCAAGGCGGAAGATAGCCCTGGCTGGCCGGGAAAACTAGATTTTCGGATGCAGGACTATGGCAGCTACCTGCAGGTACAAGAAATTTCTCTCTAACCCCATTATTTCTGGAGTTATTGACCGTGGCGCTGCCGACTTCTTTTTTCGGCGTTTTTTTTTTTTTTTTTTTTTTTTGCTGGCTTCAGTCCAGCATACACGTAGCGGCCTTGGCTATTGTTGACGTACACAGAGCATGGCCGTTTGCACTGGACATCTTCGGGGTGTCCTCACTCCGCGGTCGCTGGCATCCTCCCTGTTTATCCAACAACCCCAAGACCGGCATTTTCGGAAAGCCCATGAGCAGGGCTTTCCAACAGTGTCGGACTTGTCAGATATCCGCCAAAACTGTGGGAGATAGAGCCGTTGCTAAGTCTTGTTTTCACTCTGTTACAGCTTTGTGTACAAAAGTGCCATTAGACAGGTGTTTGAAGCGCATTCGGAGCAGCCCCGCTCTCTGGTGGTTTCAAGGCGGAAGATGGCCCTGGCTGGCCGGGAAAACTGGATTTTCGGATGGAGGAATATGGCAGCTACCTGCAGGTAGAAGAAATTTCTCTCTAGCCCCATTATTTCTGGAGTAATTGACCGTGGCGCTGCCGACTTCTTTTTTCGACGTTTTTTTTTTTTTTTTTTTTTTTTTTTTGCTGGCTTCAGTCCAGCACACACGTAGCGGCCTTGGCTATTGTTGACGTACACAGAGCATGGTCGTTTGCACTGGACATCTTCGGGGTGTCCTCACTCCGCGGTCCCTGGCATCTTCCCTGTTTATCCCAGAACCCCAAGACCAACATTTTCGGAAAGCCCACGAGCAGGGCTTTCCAACAGTGTTGGACCTGTCAGATTTCCGCCGATACTTTGGGAGATAGAGCCGTTGCTAAGTCTTGTTTTCACTCTGTTACAGCTTTGTGTACAAAAGTGCCATTAGACAGGTGTTTGAAGCGCATTCAGAGCAGCCCCGCTCTCTGGTAGTTTCAAGGCGGAAGATGGCCCTGGCTGGCCGGGAAAACTGGATTTTCGGATGCAGGAATATGGCAGCTACCTGCAGGTACAAGAAATTTCTCTCTAGCCCCATTATTTCTGGAGTAATTGACCGTGGCGCTGCCGACTTCTTTCTTCGGCGTTTTTTTTTTTTTTTTTTTTTTTTTGCTGGCTTCAGTCCAGCACACACGTAGCGGCCTTGGTTATTGTTGACGTACACAGAGTATGGCCGTTTGCACTGGACATCTTCGGGGTGTCCTCACTCCGCAGTCCGTGGCATCTTCCCTGTTTATCCCAGAACCCCAAGACCGACATTTTCGGAAAGCCCACGAACAGGGCTTTCCAACAGTGTTGGACTTGTTAGATTTCCGCCGATACTTTGGGAGATAGAGCCGTTGCTAAGTCTTGTTTTCACTCTGTTACAGCTTTGTGTACAAAAGTGCCATTAGACAGGTGTTTGAAGCGCATTCGGAGCAGCCCCGCTCTCTGGTGGTTTCAAGGCGGAAGATGGCCCTGGCTGGCCGGGAAAACTTGATTTTCGGATGCAGGACTATGGCAGCTACCTGCAGGTACAAGAAATTTCTCTCTAGCCCCATTATTTCTGGAGTTATTGGCCGTGGCGCTGCCGACTTCTTTTTTCGGCGTTTTTTTTTTTTTTTTTTTTTTTTTTTTTGCTGGCTTCAGTCCAGCACACACGTAGCGGCCTTGGTTATTGTTGACGTACACAGAGTATGGCCGTTTGCACTGGACATCTTCGGGATGTCCTCACTCCGCGGTCCCTGGCATCCTCCCTGTTTATCCCACAACCCCAAGACCGGCATTTTCGGAAAGCCCATGAGCAGGGCTTTCCAACAGTGTTGGACTTGTTAGATTTCCGCCAATACTTTAGGAGATAGAGCCGTTGCTAAGTCTTGTTTTCACTCTGTTACAGCTTTGTGTACAAAAGTGCCATTAGACAGGTGTTTGAAGCGCATTCGGAGCAGCCCCGCTCTCAGGTGGTTTCAAGGCGGAAGATGGCCCTGGCTGGCCGGGAAAACTGGATTTTCGGATGCAGGAATATGGCAGCTACCTGCAGGTACAAGAAATTTCTCTCTAGCCCCATTATTTCTGGAGTTATTGGCCGTGGCGCTGCCGACTTCTTTTTTCGGCGTTTTTTTTTTTTTTTTTTTTTTTGCTGGCTTCAGTCCAGCACACACGTAGCGGCCTTGGCTATTGTTGACGTACACAGAGCATGGCCGTTTGCACTGGACATCTTCGGGGTGTCCTCACTTTGCGGTCGCTGGCATCCTCCCTGATTATCCCACAGCTTCAAGACCGGCATTTTCGGAAAGCCCATGAGCAGGGCTTTCCAACAGTGTTGGACTTGTCAGATTTCCGCCGATACTTTGGGAGATAGAGCCGTTGCTAAGTCTTGTTTTCACTCTGTTACAGCTTTGTGTCCAAAAGTGCCATTAGACAGGTGTTTGAAGCGCATTCGGAGCAGCCCCGCTCTCTGGTGGTTTCAAGGCGGAAGATGGACCTGGCTGGCCGGTAAAACTCGATTTTCGGATGCAGGACTATGGCAGCTACCTGCAGGTACAAGAAATTTCTTTCTAGCCCCATTATTTCTGGAGTTATTGGCCGTGGCGCTGCCGACTTCTTTTTTCGGCGTTTTTTTTTTTTTTTTTTTTTTTTTTTGCTGGCTTCAGTCCAGCACACACGTAGCGGCCTTGGCTATTGTTGACGTACACAGAGCATGGCCGTTTGCACTGGACATCTTCGGGGTGTCCTCACTCCGCGGTCCCTGGCATCCTCCCTGTTTATCCCACAACCCCAAGACCGGCATTTTCGGAAAGCCCATGAGCAGGGCTTTCCAACAGTGTTGGACTTGTTAGATTTCCGCCAATACTGTGGGAGATAGAGCCGTTGCTAAGTCTTGTTTTCACTCTGTTACAGCTTTGTGTACAAAAGTGCCATTAGACAGGTGTTTGAAGCGCATTCGGAGCAGCCCCGCTCTCTGGTGGTTTCAAGGCGGAAGATAGCCCTGGCTGGCCGGGAAAACTAGATTTTCGGATGCAGGACTATGGCAGCTACCTGCAGGTACAAGAAATTTCTCTCTAACCCCATTATTTCTGGAGTTATTGACCGTGGCGCTGCCGACTTCTTTTTACGGCGTTTTTTTTTTTTTTTTTTTTTTTGCTGGCTTCAGTCCAGCATACACGTAGCGGCCTTGGCTATTGTTGACGTACACAGAGCATGGCCGTTTGCACTGGACATCTTCGGGGTGTCCTCACTCCGCGGTCGCTGGCATCCTCCCTGTTTATCCCACAACCCCAAGACCGGCATTTTCGGAAAGCCCATGAGCAGGGCTTTCCAACAGTGTCGGACTTGTCAGATATCCGCCAAAACTGTGGGAGATAGAGCCGTTGCTAAGTCTTGTTTTCACTCTGTTACAGCTTTGTGTACAAAAGTGCCATTAGACAGGTGTTTGAAGCGCATTCGGAGCAGCCCCGCTCTCTGGTGGTTTCAAGGCGGAAGATGGCCTTGGCTGGCCGGGAAAACTAGATTTTCGGATGCAGGAATATGGCAGCTACCTGCAGGTACAAGAAATTTCTCTCTAGCCCCATTATTTCTGGAGTAATTGACCGTGGCGCTGCCGACTTCTTTTTTCGGCGTTTTTTTTTTTTTTTTTTTTTTTGCTGGCTTCAGTCCAGCACACACGTAGCGGCCTTGGCTATTGTTGACGTACACAGAGCATGGCCGTTTGCACTGGACATCTTCGGGGTGTCCTCACTCCGCGGTCGCTGGCATCCTCCCTGTTTATCCCACAACCCCAAGACTAGCATTTTCGGAAAGCCCATGAGCAGGGCTTTCCAACAGTGTCAGACTTGTCAGATTTCCGCCAATACTTTGGGAGATAGAGCCGTTGCTAAGTCTTGTTTTCACTCTGTTACAGCTTTGTGTACAAAAGTGCCATTAGACAGGTGTTTGAAGCGCATTCGGAGCAGCCCCGCTCTCTGGTGGTTTCAAGGCGGAAGATGGCCCTGGCTGGCCGGGAAAACTGGATTTTCGGATGCAGGAATATGGCAGCTACCTGCAGGTACAAGAAGTTTCTCTCTAGCCCCATTATTTCTGGAGTAATTGACCGTGGCGCTGCCGACTTCTTTTTTCGGCGTTTTTTTTTTTTTTTTTTTTTTTTTTGCTGGCTTCAGTCCAGCACACACGTAGCGGCCTTGGCTATTGTTGACGTACACAGAGCATGGCCGTTTGCACTGGACATCTTCGGGGTGTCCTCACTCCGCGGTCGCTGGCATCCTCCCTGTTTATCCCACAACCCCAAGACTAGCATTTTCGGAAAGCCCATGAGCAGGGCTTTCCAACAGTGTTGGACTTGTCAGATTTCCGCCAATACTGTGGGTGATAGAGCCGTTGCAAAGTCTTGTTTTCACTCTGTTACAGCTTTGTGTACAAAAGTGCCATTAGACAGGTGTTTGAAGCGCATTCGGAGCAGCCCCGCTCTCTGGTGGTTTCAAGGCGGAAGATGGCCCTGGCTGGCCGGGAAAACTAGATCTCCGGATGCAGGACTATGGCAGCTACCTGCAGGTACAAGAAATTTCTCTCTAGCCTCATTATTTTTGGAGTTATTGGCCGTGGCGCTGCCGACTTCTTTTTTCGGCGTTTTTTTTTTTTTTTTTTTTTTTTTTTGCTGGCTTCAGTCCAGCACACACGTAGCGGCCTTGGCTATTGTTGACGTACACAGAGCATGGCCGTTTGCACGGGACATCTTCGGGGTGTCCTGACTCCGCGGTCCCTGGCATCCTCCCTGTTTATCCCACAACCCAAAGACCGGCATTTTCGGAAATCCCATCAGCAGGGCTTTCCAACAGTGTTAGACTTGTCAGATTTCCGCCAATACTTTTGGAGATAGAGCCGTTGCTAAGTCTTGTTTTCACTCTGTTACAGCTTTGTGTACAAAAGTGCCATTAGACAGGTGTTTGAAGCGCATTCGGAGCAGCCCCGCTCTCTGGTGGTTTCAAGGCGGAAGATGGCCCTGGCTGGCCGGGAAAACTGGATTTTCGGATGCAGGAATATGGCAGCTACCTGCAGGTACAAGAAATTTCTCTCTAGCCCCATTATTTCTGGAGTTATTGGCCGTGGCGCTGCCGACTTCTTTTTTCGTCGTTTTTTTTTTGCTGGCTTCAGTCCAGCACACACGTAGCGGCCTTGGCTATTGTTGACGTACACAGAGCATGGCCGTTTGCACTGGACATCTTCGGGGTGTCCTCACTCCGCGGTCGCTGGCATCCTCCCTGTTTATCCCACAACCCCAAGACCGGCATTTTCGGAAAGCCCATGAGCAGGGCTTTCCAACAGTGTTGGACTTGTCAGATTTCCGCCAATACTGTGGGTGATAGAGCCGTTGCTAAGTCTTGTTTTCACTCTGTTACAGCTTTGTGTACAAAAGTGCCATTAGACAGGTGTTTGAAGCGCATTCGGAGCAGCCCCGCTCTCTGGTGGTTTCAAGGCGGAAGATGGCCCTGGCTGGCCGGGAAAACTAGATCTTCGGATGCAGGACTATGGCAGCTACCTGCAGGTACAAGAAATTTCTCTCTAGCCCCATTATTTCTGGAGTTATTGGCCGTGGCGCTGCCGACTTCTTTTTTCGGCGTTTTTTTTTTTTTTTTTTTTTTTGCTGGCTTCAGTCCAGCACACACGTAGCGGCCTTGGCTATTGTTGACGTACACAGAGCATGGCCGTTTGCACTGGACATCTTCGGGGTGTCCTCACTCCGCGGTCGCTGGCATCCTCCCTGTTTATCCCACAACCCCAAGACCGGCATTTTCGGAAAGCCCATGAGCAGGGCTTTCCAACAGTGTTGGACTTGTCAGATTTCCGCCAATACTGTGGGTGATAGAGCCGTTGCTAAGTCTTGTTTTCACTCTGTTACAGCTTTGTGTACAAAAGTGCCATTAGACAGGTGTTTGAAGCGCATTCGGAGCAGCCCCGCTCTCTGGTGGTTTCAAGGCGGAAGATGGCCCTGGCTGGCCGGGAAAACTAGATCTTCGGATGCAGGACTATGGCAGCTACCTGCAGGTACAAGAAATTTCTCTCTAGCCCCATTATTTCTGGAGTTATTGGCCGTGGCGCTGCCGACTTCTTTTTTCGGCGTTTTTTTTTTTTTTTTTTTTTTTTTTGCTGGCTTCAGTCCAGCACACACGTAGCGGCCTTGGCTATTGTTGACGTACACAGAGCATGGCCGTTTGCACTGGACATCTTCGGGGTGTCCTCACTCCGCGGTCGCTGGCATCCTCCCTGTTTATCCAACAACCCCAAGACCGGCATTTTCGGAAAGCCCACGAGCAGGGCTTTCCAACAGTGTCGGACTTGTCAGATATCCGCCAAAACTGTGGGAGATAGAGCCGTTGCTAAGTCTTGTTTTCACTCTGTTACAGCTTTGTGTACAAAAGTGCCATTAGACAGGTGTTTGAAGCGCATTCGGAGCAGCCCCCCTCTCTGGTGGTTTCAAGGCGGAAGATGGCCCTGGCTGGCCGGGAAAACTGGATTTTCGGATGGAGGAATATGGCAGCTACCTGCAGGTACAAGAAATTTCTCTCTAGCCCCATTATTTCTGGAGTAATTGACCGTGGCGCTGCCGACTTCTTTTTTCGGCGTTTTTTTTTTATTTTTTTTATTTTGCTGGCTTCAGTCCAGCACACACGTAGCGGCCTTGGCTATTGTTGACGTACACAGAGCATGGCCGTTTGCACTGGACATCTTCGGGGTGTCCTCACTCCACGGTCCCTGGCATCCTCCCTGTTTATCCCACAACCCCAAGACCGGCATTTTCGGAAATCCCATGAGCAGGGCTTTCCAACAGTGTTAGACTTGTTAGATTTCCGCCAATACTTTTGGAGATAGAGCCGTTGCTAAGTCTTGTTTTCACTCTGTTACAGCTTTGTGTACAAAAGTGCCATTAGACAGGTGTTTGAAGCACATTCGGAGCAGCCCCGCTCTCTGGTGGTTTCAAGGCGGAAGATGGCCCTGGCTGGCCGGGAAAACTGGATTTTTGGATGCAGGAATATGGCAGCTACCTGCAGGTACAAGAAATTTCTCTCTAGCCCCATTATTTCTGGAGTTATTGGCCGTGGCGCTGCAGACTTCTTTTTTCGTCGTTTTTTTTTTGCTGGCTTCAGTCCAGCACACACGTAGCGGCCTTGGCTATTGTTGACGTACACAGAGCATGGCCGTTTGCACTGGACATCTTCGGGGTGTCCTCACTCCGCGGTCGCTGGCATCCTCCCTGTTTATCCCACAACCCCAAGACCGGCATTTTCGGAAAGCCCATGAGCAGGGCTTTCCAACAGTGTTGGACTTGTCAGATTTCCGCCAATACTGTGGGTGATAGAGCCGTTGCTAAGTCTTGTTTTCACTCTGTTACAGCTTTGTGTACAAAAGTGCCATTAGACAGGTGTTTGAAGCGCATTCGGAGCAGCCCCGCTCTCTGGTGGTTTCAAGGCGGAAGATGGCCCTGGCTGGCCGGGAAAACTAGATCTTCGGATGCAGGACTATGGCAGCTACCTGCAGGTACAAGAAATTTCTCTCTAGCCCCATTATTTCTGGAGTAATTGACCGTGGCGCTGCCGACTTCTTTTTTCGGCGTTTTTTTTTTTTTTTTTTTATTTTGCTGGCTTCAGTCCAGCACACACGTAGCGGCCTTGGCTATTGTTGACGTACACAGAGCATGGCCGTTTGCACTGGACATCTTCGGGGTGTCCTCACTCCGCGGTCCCTGGCATCCTCCCTGTTTATCCCACAACCCCAAGACCGGCATTTTCGGAAATCCCATGAGCAGGGCTTTCCAACAGTGTTAGACTTGTTAGATTTCCGCCAATACTTTTGGAGATAGAGCCGTTGCTAAGTCTTGTTTTCACTCTGTTACAGCTTTGTGTACAAAAGTGCCATTAGACAGGTGTTTGAAGCACATTCGGAGCAGCCCCGCTCTCTGGTGGTTTCAAGGCGGAAGATGGCCCTGGCTGGCCGGGAAAACTGGATTTTTGGATGCAGGAATATGGCAGCTACCTGCAGGTACAAGAAATTTCTCTCTAGCCCCATTATTTCTGGAGTTATTGGCCGTGGCGCTGCAGACTTCTTTTTTCGTCGTTTTTTTTTTGCTGGCTTCAGTCCAGCACACACGTAGCGGCCTTGGCTATTGTTGACGTACACAGAGCATGGCCGTTTGCACTGGACATCTTCGGGGTGTCCTCACTCCGCGGTCGCTGGCATCCTCCCTGTTTATCCCACAACCCCAAGACCGGCATTTTCGGAAAGCCCATGAGCAGGGCTTTCCAACAGTTTTGGACTTGTCAGATTTCCGCCAATACTGTGGGTGATAGAGCCGTTGCTAAGTCTTGTTTTCACTCTGTTACAGCTTTGTGTACAAAAGTGCCATTAGACAGGTGTTTGAAGCGCATTCGGAGCAGCCCCGCTCTCTGGTGGTTTCAAGGCGGAAGATGGCCCTGGCTGGCCGGGAAAACTAGATCTTCGGATGCAGGACTATGGCAGCTACCTGCAGGTACAAGAAATTTCTCTCTAGCCTCATTATTTTTGGAGTTATTGGCCGTGGCGCTGCCGACTTCTTTTTTCGGTTTTTTTTTTTTTTTTTTTTTTTGCTGGTTTCAGTCCAGCACACACGTAGCGGCCTTGGCTATTGTTGACGTACACAGAGCATGGCCGTTTGCACTGGACATCTTCGGGGTGTCCTCACTCCGCGGTCGCTGGCATCCTCCCTGTTTATCCAACAACCCCAAGACCGGCATTTTCGGAAAGCCCATGAGCAGGGCTTTCCAACAGTGTTGGACTTGTTAGATTTCCGCCAATACTTTGGGAGATAGAGCCGTTGCTAAATCTTGTTTTTACTCTGTTACAGCTTTGTGTACAAAAGTGCCATTAGACAGGTGTTTGAAGCGCATTCGGAGCAGCCCCGCTCTCTGGTGGTTTCAAGGCGGAAGATGGCCCTGGCTGGCCGGGAAAACTGGAATTTCGGATGCAGGAATATGGCAGCTACCTGCAGGTACAAGAAATTTCTCTCTAGCCCCATTATTTCTGGAGTTATTGACCGTGGCGCTGCCGACTTCTTTTTTCGGCGTTTTTTTTGTTTTTTGTTTGTTTGCTGGCTTCAGTCCAGCACACACGTAGCGGCCTTGGCTATTGTTGACGTACACAGAGCATGGCCGTTTGCACTGGACATCTTCGGGGTGTCCTCACTCCGCGGTCGCTGGCATCCTCCCTGTTTATCCAACAACCCCAAGACCGGCATTTTCGGAAAGCCCATGAGCAGGGCTTTCCAACAGTGTCGGACTTGTCAGATATCCGCCAAAACTGTGGGAGATAGAGCCGTTGCTAAGTCTTGTTTTCACTCTGTTACATCTTTGTGTACAAAAGTGCCATTAGACAGGTGTTTGAAGCGCATTCGGAGCAGCCCCGCTCTCTGGTGGTTTCAAGGCGGAAGATGGCCCTGGCTGGCCGGGAAAACTAGATTTTCGGATGCAGGACTATGGCAGCTACCTGCAGGTACAAGAAATTTCTCTCTAGCCTCATTATTTCTGGAGTTATTGGCCGTGGCGCTGCCGACTTCTTTTTTCGGCGTTTTTTTTTTTTTTTTTTTTGCTGGCTTCAGTCCGGCACACACGTAGCGGCCTTGGCTATTGTTGACGTACACAGAGCATGGCCGTTTGCACTGGACATCTTTGGGGTGTCCTCACTCCGCGGTCCCTGGCATCCTCCCTGTTTATCCCACAACCCCAAAACCGGCATTTTCGGAAAGCCCATGAGCAGGGCTTTCCAACAGTGTTAGACTTGTCAGATTTCCGCCAATACTTTGGGTGATAGAGCCGTTGCTAAGTCTTGTTTTTACTCTGTTACAGCTTTGTGTACAAAAGTGCCATTAGACAGGTGTTTGAAGCGCATTCGGAGCAGCCCCGCTCTCTGGTGGTTTCAAGGCGGAAGATGGCCCTGGCTTGCCGGGAAAACTGGAATTTCGGATGCAGGAATATGGCAGCTACCTGCAGGTACAAGAAATTTCTCTCTAGCCCCATTATTTCTGGAGTTATTGGCCGTGGCGCTGCCGACTTCTTTTTTCGTTTTGTTTTTTTTTTTTTTTGTTTTTTTGCTGGCTTCAGTCCAGCACACACGTAGCGGCCTTGGCTATTGTTGACGTACACAGAGCATGGCCGTTTGCACTGGACATCTTCGGGGTGTCCTCACTCCGCGGTCCCTGGCATCCTCCCTGTTTATCCCACAACCCCAAGACCGGCATTTTCGGAAAGCCCATGAGCAGGGCTTTCCAACAGTGTTCGACTTGTCAGATTTCCGCCAATACTGTGGGAGATAGAGCCGTTGCTAAGTTTTGTTTTTACTCTGTTACAGCTTTGTGTACAAAGTGCCATTAGACAGGTGTTTGAAGCGCATTCGGAGCAGCCCCGTTCTCTGGTGGTTTCAAGGCGGAAGATGGCCCTGGCTAGCCGGGAAAACTGGATTTTCGGATGCAGGAATATGGCAGCTACCTGCAGGTACAAGAAATTTCTCTCTAGCCCCATTATTTTTGGAGTAATTGGCCGTGGCGCTGCCTTCTTCTTTTTTCGGCGTTTTTTTTTTTATTTTTTTTTTGCTGGCTTCAGTCCAGCACACACGTAGCGGCCTTGGCTATTGTTGACGTACACAGAGCATGGCCGTTTGCACTGGACATCTTCGGGGTGTCCTCACTCCGCGGTCCCTGGCATCCTCCCTGTTTATCCCACAACCCAAAGACCGGCATTTTCGGAAAGCCCATGAGCAGGGCTTTCTAATAGTGTCGGACTTTTCAGATTTCCGCCAATACTTTGGGAAATAGAGCCGTTGCTAAGTTTTGTTTTCACTCTGTTACAGCTTTGTGTACAAAGTGCCATTAGACAGGTGTTTGAAGCGCATTCGGAGCAGCCCCGTTCTCTGGTGGTTTCAAGGCGGAAGATGGCCCTGGCTGGCCGGGAAAACTGGATTTTCGGATGCAGGAATATGGCAGCTACCTGCAGGTAAAAGAAATTTCTCTCTAGCCCCATTATTTTTGGAGTAATTGGCCGTGGCGCTGCCGACTTCTTTTTTCGGCGTTTTTTTTTTTTTTTTTTTTTTGCTGGCTTCAGTCCAGCACACACGTAGCGGCCTTGGCTATTGTTGAAGTACACAGAGCATGGCCGTTTGCACTGGACATCTTTGGAGTGTCCTCACTCCGCGGTCCCTGGCATCCTTCCTGTTTATCCCACAACTCCAAGACCGGCATTTTCGGAAAGCCCATGAGCAGGGCTTTCCAACAGTGTTAAACTTGTCAGATTTCCGCCAATACTTTGGGTGATAGAGCCGTTGCTAAGTCTTGTTTTCACTCTGTTACAGCTTTGTGTACAAAAGTGCCATTAGACAGGTGTTTGAAGCGCATTCGGAGCAGCCCCGCTCTCTGGTGGTTTCAAGGCGGAAGATGGCCCTGGCTGGCCGGGAAAACTGGATTTGCGGATGCAGGAATATGGCAGCTACCTGCAGGTACAAGAAATTTCTCTCTAGCCCCATTATTTCTGGAGTTATTGGCCGTGGCGCTGCCGACTTCTTTTTTCGTTTTTTTTTTTTTTTTTTTTTTTTTTTTTTGCTGGCTTCAGTCCAGCACACACGTAGCGGCCTTGGCTATTGTTGAAGTACACAGAGCATGGCCGTTTGCACTGGACATCTTTGGAGTGTCCTCACTCCGCGGTCCCTGGCATCCTTCCTGTTTATCCCACAACTCCAAGACCGGCATTTTCGGAAAGCCCATGAGCAGGGCTTTCCAACAGTGTTAAACTTGTCAGATTTCCGCCAATACTTTGGGTGATAGAGCCGTTGCTAAGTCTTGTTTTCACTCTGTTACAGCTTTGTGTACAAAAGTGCCATTAGACAGGTGTTTGAAGCGCATTCGGAGCAGCCCCGCTCTCTGGTGGTTTCAAGGCGGAAGATGGCCCTGGCTGGCCGGGAAAACTGGATTTGCGGATGCAGGAATATGGCAGCTACCTGCAGGTACAAGAAATTTCTCTCTAGCCCCATTATTTCTGGAGTTATTGGCCGTGGCGCTGCCGACTTCTTTTTTCGTTTTTTTTTTTTTTTTTTTTTTTTTTTTTGCTGGCTTCAGTCCAGCACACACGTAGCGGCCTTTGCTATTGTTGACGTACACAGAGCATGGCCGTTTGCACTGGACATCTTCGGGGTGTCCTCACTCCGCGGTCCCTGGCATCCTCCCTGTTTATCCCACAACCCAAAGACCGGCATTTTCGGAAAGCCCATGAGCAGGGCTTTCTAATAGTGTCGGACTTTTCAGATTTCCGCCAATACTTTGGGAGATAGAGCCGTTGCTAAGTTTTGTTTTCACTCTGTTACAGCTTTGTGTACAAAGTGCCATTAGACAGGTGTTTGAAGCGCATTCGGAGCAGCCCCGTTCTCTGGTGGTTTCAAGGCGGAAGATGGCCCTGGCTGGCCGGGAAAACTGGATTTTCGGATGCAGGAATATGGCAGCTACCTGCAGGTAAAAGAAATTTCTCTCTAGCCCCATTATTTTTGGAGTAATTGGCCGTGGCGCTGCCGACTTCTTTTTTCGGCGTTTTTTTTTTTTTTTTTTTTTTGCTGGCTTCAGTCCAGCACACACGTAGCGGCCTTGGCTATTGTTGAAGTACACAGAGCATGGCCGTTTGCACTGGACATCTTTGGAGTGTCCTCACTCCGCGGTCCCTGGCATCCTTCCTGTTTATCCCACAACTCCAAGACCGGCATTTTCGGAAAGCCCATGAGCAGGGCTTTCCAACAGTGTTAAACTTGTCAGATTTCCGCCAATACTTTGGGTGATAGAGCCGTTGCTAAGTCTTGTTTTCACTCTGTTACAGCTTTGTGTACAAAAGTGCCATTAGACAGGTGTTTGAAGCGCATTCGGAGCAGCCCCGCTCTCTGGTGGTTTCAAGGCGGAAGAAGGCCCTGGCTGGCCGGGAAAACTGGATTTGCGGATGCAGGAATATGGCAGCTACCTGCAGGTACAAGAAATTTCTCTCTAGCCCCATTATTTCTGGAGTTATTGGCCGTGGCGCTGCCGACTTCTTTTTTCGTTTTTTTTTTTTTTTTTTTTTTTTTTTTTGCTGGCTTCAGTCCAGCACACACGTAGCGGCCTTTGCTATTGTTGACGTACACAGAGCATGCCCGTTTGCACTGGACATCTTCGGGGTGTCCTCACTCCGCGGTCCCTGGCATCCTCCCTGTTTATCCAACAACCCCAAGACCGGCATTTTCGGAAAGCCCATGAGCAGGGCTTTCCAACAGTGTCGGACTTGTCAGATATCCGCCAAAACTTTGGGAGATAGAGCCGTTGCTAAGTCTTGTTTTCACTCTGTTACAGCTTTGTGTACAAAAGTGCCATTAGACAGGTGTTTGAAGCGCATTCGGAGCAGCCCCGCTGTCTGGTGGTTTCAAGGCGGAAGATGGCCCTGGCTGGCCGGGAAAACTGGATTTTCGGATGCAGGAATATGGCAGCTACCTGCAGGTACAAGAAATTTCTCTCTAGCCCCATTATTTCTGGAGTTATTGGCCGTGGCGCTACCGACTTCTTTTTTCGGCGTTTTTTTTTTTTTTTTTTTTTTTTTGCTGGCTTCAGTCCAGCACACACGTAGCTATTGTTGACGTACACAGAGCATGGCCGTTTGCACTGGACATCTTCGGGGTGTCCTCACTCCGCGGTCCCTGGCATCCTCCCTGTTTATCCCACAACCCAAAGACCGGCATTTTCGGAAAGCCCATGAGCAGGGCTTTCAAACAGGGTTGGACTTGTCAGATTTCCGCCAATACTTTGGGTGAAAGAGCCGTTGCTAAGTCTTGTTTTCACTCTGTTACAGCTTTGTGTACAAAAGTGCCATTAGACAGGTGTTTGTAGCGCATTCGGAGCAGCCCCGCTCTCTGGTGGTTTCAAAGCGGAAGATGGCCCTGGCTGGCCGGGAAAACTGGAATTTCGGATGCAGGAATATGGCAGCTACCTGCAGGTACAAGAAATTTCTCTCTAGCCCCATTATTTCTGGAGTTATTGACCGTGGCGCTGCCGACTTCTTTTTTCGGCGTTTTTTTTTTGTTTTTTGTTTGTTTGCTGGCTTCAGTCCAGCACACACGTAGCGGCCTTGGCTATTGTTGACGTACACAGAGCATTGCCGTTTGCACTGGACATCTTCGGGGTGTCCTCACTCCGCGGTCCCTGGCATCCTCCCTGTTTATCCCACAACCCAAAGACCGGCATTTTCGGAAAGCCCATGAGCAGGGCTTTCCAACAGTGTCGGACTTTTCAGATTTCCGCCAATACTTTGGGAGATAGAGCCGTTGCTAAGTTTTGTTTTCACTCTGTTACAGCTTTGTGTACAAAAGTGCCATTAGACAGGTGTTTGAAGCGCATTCGGAGCAGCCCCGCTCTCTGGTGGTTTCAAGGCGGAAGATTTCCCTGGCTGGCCGAAAAAACTGGATTTTCGGATGCAGGACTATGGCAGCTACCTGCAGGTACAAAAAATTTCTCTCTAGCCCCATTATTTTTGGAGTTATTGGCCGTGGCGCTGCCGACTTCTTTTTTCGGCGTTTTTTTTTTTTTTTTTTTTTTGCTGGCTTCAGTCCAGCACACACGTAGCGGCCTTGGCTATTGTTGACGTACACAGAGCATGGCCGTTTGCACTGGACATCTTCGGGGTGTCCTCACTCCGCGGTCGCTGGCATCCTCCCTGTTTATCCAACAACCCCAAGACTGGCATTTTCGGAAAGCCCATGAGCAGGGCTTTCCAACAGTGTCGGACTTTTCAGATATCCGCCAAAACTTTGGGAGATAGAGCCGTTGCTAAGTTTTGTTTTCACTCTGTTACAGCTTTGTGTACAAAAGTGCCATTAGACAGGTGTTTGAAGCGCATTCGGAGCAGCCCCGCTCTCTGGTGGTTTCAAGGCGGAAGATGGCCCTGGCTGGCCGGGAAAACTGGATTTTCGGATGCAGGAATATGGCAGCTACCTGCAGGTACAAAAAATTTCTCTCTAGCCCCATTATTTTTGGAGTTATTGGCCGTGGCGCTGCCGACTTCTTTTTTCGGCGTTTTTTTTTTTTTTTTTTTTTTGCTGGCTTCAGTCCAGCACACACGTAGCGGCCTTGGCTATTGTTGACGTACACAGAGCATGGCCGTTTGCACTGGACATCTTCGGGGTGTCCTCACTCCGCGGTCGCTGGCATCCTCCCTGTTTATCCAACAACCCCAAGACCGGCATTTTCGGAAAGCCCATGAGCAGGGCTTTCCAACAGTGTTGGACTTGTCAGATTTCCGCCGATACTGTGGGAGATAGAGCCGTTGCTAAGTCTTGTTTTCACTCTGTTACATCTTTGTGTACAAAAGTGCCATTAGACAGGTGTTTGAAGCGCATTCGGAGCAGCCCCGCTCTCTGGTGGTTTCAAGGCGGAAGATGGCTCTGGCTGGCCGGGAAAACTGGATTTTCGGATGCAGGACTATGGCAGCTACCTGCAGGTACAAGAAATTTCTCTCTAGCCTCATTTTTTTTGGAGTTATTGGCCGTGGCGCTGCCGACTTCTTTTTTCGGCGGTTTTTTTTTTTTTTTTTTTTTTTTTTTTTGCTGGCTTCAGTCCGGCACACACGTAGCGGCCTTGGCTATTGTTGACGTACACAGAGCATGGCCGTTTGCACTGGACATCTTTGGGGTGTCCTCACTCCGCGGTCCCTGGCATCCTCCCTGTTTATCCCACAACCCCAAAACCGGCATTTTCGGAAAGCCCATGAGCAGGGCTTTCCAACAGTGTTAGACTTGTCAGATTTCCGCCAATACTTTGTGTGATAGAGCCGTTGCTAAGTCTTGTTTTTACTCTGTTACAGCTTTGTGTACAAAAGTGCCATTAGACAGGTGTTTGAAGCGCATTCGGAGCAGCCCCGCTCTCTGGTGGTTTCAAGGCGGAAGATGGCCCTGGCTGGCCGGGAAAACTAGATTTTTGGATGCAGGACTATGGCAGCTACCTGCAGGTACAAGAAATTTCTCTCTAGCCCCATTATTTCTGGAGTTATTGACCGTGGCGCTGCCGACTTCTTTTTTCGGTTTTTTTTTTTTTTTTTTTTTTTTGCTGGCTTCAGTCCAGCACACACGTAGCGGCCTTGGCTATTGTTGACGTACACAGAGCATGGCCGTTTGCACTGGACATCTTCGGGGTGTCCTCACTCCGCGGTCCCTGGCATCCTTCCTGTTTATCCCACAACTCCAAGACCGGCATTTTCGGAAAGCCCATGAGCAGGCTTTCCAACAGTGTTAGACTTGTCAGATTTCCGCCAATACTTTGGGTGATAGAGCCGTTGCTAAGTCTTGTTTTCACTCTGTTACATCTTTGTGTACAAAAGTGCCATTAGACAGGTGTTTGAAGCGCATTCGGAGCAGCCCCGCTCTCTGGTGGTTTCAAGGCGGAAGATGGCCCTGGCTGGCCGGGAAAACTAGATTTTCGGATGCAGGACTATGGCAGCTACCTGCAGGTACAAAAAATTTCTCTCTAGCCCCATTATTTTTGGAGTTATTGGCCGTGGCGCTGCCGACTTCTTTTTTCGGCGTTTTTTTTTTTTTTTTTTTTTTTTTGCTGGCTTCAGTCCAGCACACACGTAGCGGCCTTGGCTATTGTTGACGTACACAGAGCATGGCCGTTTGCACTGGACATCTTCGGGGTGTCCTCACTCCGCGGTCGCTGGCATCCTCCCTGTTTATCCAACAACCCCAAGACCGGTATTTTCGGAAAGCCCATGAGCAGGGCTTTCCAACAGTGTTGGACTTGTCAGATTTCCGCCGATACTGTGGGAGATAGAGCCGTTGCTAAGTCTTGTTTTCACTCTGTTACATCTTTGTGTACAAAAGTGCCATTAGACAGGTGTTTGAAGCGCATTCGGAGCAGCCCCGCTCTCTGGTGGTTTCAAGGCGGAAGATGGCTCTGGCTGGCCGGGAAAACTGGATTTTCGGATGCAGGACTATGGCAGCTACCTGCAGGTACAAGAAATTTCTCTCTAGCCTCATTTTTTTTGGAGTTATTGGCCGTGGCGCTGCCGACTTCTTTTTTCGGCGGTTTTTTTTTTTTTTTTTTTTTTTTTTTTTGCTGGCTTCAGTCCGGCACACACGTAGCGGCCTTGGCTATTGTTGACGTACACAGAGCATGGCCGTTTGCACTGGACATCTTTGGGGTGTCCTCACTCCGCGGTCCCTGGCATCCTCCCTGTTTATCCCACAACCCCAAAACCGGCATTTTCGGAAAGCCCATGAGCAGGGCTTTCCAACAGTGTTAGACTTGTCAGATTTCCGCCAATACTTTGGGTGATAGAGCCGTTGCTAAGTCTTGTTTTTACTCTGTTACAGCTTTGTGTACAAAAGTGCCATTAGACAGGTGTTTGAAGCGCATTCGGAGCAGCCCCGCTCTCTGGTGGTTTCAAGGCGGAAGATGGCCCTGGCTGGCCGGGAAAACTAGATTTTTGGATGCAGGACTATGGCAGCTACCTGCAGGTACAAGAAATTTCTCTCTAGCCCCATTATTTCTGGAGTTATTGACCGTGGCGCTGCCGACTTCTTTTTTCGGTTTTTTTTTTTTTTTTTTTTTTTGCTGGCTTCAGTCCAGCACACACGTAGCGGCCTTGGCTATTGTTGACGTACACAGAGCATGGCCGTTTGCACTGGACATCTTCGGGGTGTCCTCACTCCGCGGTCCCTGGCATCCTTCCTGTTTATCCCACAACTCCAAGACCGGCATTTTCGGAAAGCCCATGAGCAGGCTTTCCAACAGTGTTAGACTTGTCAGATTTCCGCCAATACTTTGGGTGATAGAGCCGTTGCTAAGTCTTGTTTTCACTCTGTTACAGCTTTGTGTACAAAAGTGCCATTAGACAGGTGTTTGAAGCGCATTCGGAGCAGCCCCGCTCTCTGGTGGTTTCAAGGCGGAAGATGGCCCTGGCTGGCCGGGAAAACTAGATTTTCGGATGCAGGACTATGGCAGCTACCTGCAGGTACAAAAAATTTCTCTCTAGCCCCATTATTTTTGGAGTTATTGGCCGTGGCGCTGCCGACTTCTTTTTTCGGCGTTTTTTTTTTTTTTTTTTTTTTTTGCTGGCTTCAGTCCAGCACACACGTAGCGGCCTTGGCTATTGTTGACGTACACAGAGCATGGCCGTTTGCACTGGACATCTTCGGGGTGTCCTCACTCCGCGGTCGCTGGCATCCTCCCTGTTTATCCAACAACCCCAAGACCGGCATTTTCGGAAAGCCCATGAGCAGGGCTTTCCAACAGTGTCGGACTTTTCAGATATCCGCCAAAACTGTGGGAGATACAGCCGTTGCTAAGTCTTGTTTTCACTCTGTTACATCTTTGTGTACAAAAGTGCCATTAGACAGGTGTTTGAAGCGCATTCGGAGCAGCCCCGCTCTCTGGTGGTTTCAAGGTTGAAGATGGCTCTGGCTGGCCGGGAAAACTAGATTTTCGGATGCAGGACTATGGCAGCTACCTGCAGGTACAAGAAATTTCTCTCTAGCCTCATTATTTTTGGAGTTATTGGCCGTGGCGCTGCCGACTTCTTTTTTCGGCGGTTTTTTTTTTTTTTTTTTTTTTTTTTTTTTGCTGGCTTCAGTCCAGCACACACGTAGCGGCCTTGGCTATTGTTGACGTACACAGAGCATGGCCGTTTGCACTGGACATCTTCGGGGTGTCCTCACTCCGCGGTCGCTGGCATCCTCCCTGTTTATCCAACAACCCCAAGACCGGCATTTTCGGAAAGCCCATGAGCAGGGCTTTCCAACAGTGTTGGACTTGTCAGATTTCCGCCGATACTGTGGGAGATAGAGCCGTTGCTAAGTCTTGTTTTCACTCTGTTACATCTTTGTGTACAAAAGTGCCATTAGACAGGTGTTTGAAGCGCATTCGGAGCAGCCCCGCTCTCTGGTGGTTTCAAGGCGGAAGATGGCTCTGGCTGGCCGGGAAAACTGGATTTTCGGATGCAGGACTATGGCAGCTACCTGCAGGTACAAGAAATTTCTCTCTAGCCTCATTTTTTTTGGAGTTATTGGCCGTGGCGCTGCCGACTTCTTTTTTCGGCGGTTTTTTTTTTTTTTTTTTTTTTTTTTTTTGCTGGCTTCAGTCCGGCACACACGTAGCGGCCTTGGCTATTGTTGACGTACACAGAGCATGGCCGTTTGCACTGGACATCTTTGGGGTGTCCTCACTCCGCGGTCCCTGGCATCCTCCCTGTTTATCCCACAACCCCAAAACCGGCATTTTCGGAAAGCCCATGAGCAGGGCTTTCCAACAGTGTTAGACTTGTCAGATTTCCGCCAATACTTTGGGTGATAGAGCCGTTGCTAAGTCTTGTTTTTACTCTGTTACAGCTTTGTGTACAAAAGTGCCATTAGACAGGTGTTTGAAGCGCATTCGGAGCAGCCCCGCTCTCTGGTGGTTTCAAGGCGGAAGATGGCCCTGGCTGGCTGGGAAAACTAGATTTTTGGATGCAGGACTATGGCAGCTACCTGCAGGTACAAGAAATTTCTCTCTAGCCTCATTATTTCTGGAGTTATTGACCGTGGCGCTGCCGACTTCTTTTTTCGGTTTTTTTTTTTTTTTTTTTTTTTTGCTGGCTTCAGTCCAGCACACACGTAGCGGCCTTGGCTATTGTTGACGTACACAGAGCATGGCCGTTTGCACTGGACATCTTCGGGGTGTCCTCACTCCGCGGTCCCTGGCATCCTTCCTGTTTATCCCACAACTCCAAGACCGGCATTTTCGGAAAGCCCATGAGCAGGCTTTCCAACAGTGTTAGACTTGTCAGATTTCCGCCAATACTTTGGGTGATAGAGCCGTTGCTAAGTCTTGTTTTCACTCTGTTACAGCTTTGTGTACAAAAGTGCCATTAGACAGGTGTTTGAAGCGCATTCGGAGCAGCCCCGCTCTCTGGTGGTTTCAAGGCGGAAGATGGCCCTGGCTGGCCGGGAAAACTAGATTTTCGGATGCAGGACTATGGCAGCTACCTGCAGGTACAAAAAATTTCTCTCTAGCCCCATTATTTTTGGAGTTATTGGCCGTGGCGCTGCCGACTTCTTTTTTCGGCGTTTTTTTTTTTTTTTTTTTTTTTTTGCTGGCTTCAGTCCAGCACACACGTAGCGGCCTTGGCTATTGTTGACGTACACAGAGCATGGCCGTTTGCACTGGACATCTTCGGGGTGTCCTCACTCCGCGGTCGCTGGCATCCTCCCTGTTTATCCAACAACCCCAAGACCGGCATTTTCGGAAAGCCCATGAGCAGGGCTTTCCAACAGTGTCGGACTTTTCAGATATCCGCCAAAACTGTGGGAGATACAGCCGTTGCTAAGTCTTGTTTTCACTCTGTTACATCTTTGTGTCCAAAAGTGCCATTAGACAGGTGTTTGAAGCGCATTCGGAGCAGCCCCGCTCTCTGGTGGTTTCAAGGCGGAAGATGGACCTGGCTGGCCGGGAAAACTTGATTTTCGGATGCAGGACTATGGCAGCTACCTGCAGGTACAAGAAATTTCTCTCTAGCCTCATTATTTTTGGAGTTATTGGCCGTGGGAGATACAGCCGTTGCTAAGTCTTGTTTTCACTCTGTTACATCTTTGTGTCCAAAAGTGCCATTAGACAGGTGTTTGAAGCGCATTCGGAGCAGCCCCGCTCTCTGGTGGTTTCAAGGCGGAAGATGGCCCTGGCTGGCCGGGAAAACTAGATTTTCGGATGCAGGACTATGGCAGCTACCTGCAGGTACAAAAAATTTCTCTCTAGCCCCATTATTTTTGGAGTTATTGGCCGTGGCGCTGCCGACTTCTTTTTTCGGCGTTTTTTTTTTTTTTTTTTTTTTTTGCTGGCTTCAGTCCAGCACACACGTAGCGGCCTTGGCTATTGTTGACGTACACAGAGCATGGCCGTTTGCACTGGACATCTTCGGGGTGTCCTCACTCCGCGGTCGCTGGCATCCTCCCTGTTTATCCAACAACCCCAAGACCGGCATTTTCGGAAAGCCCATGAGCAGGGCTTTCCAACAGTGTCGGACTTTTCAGATATCCGCCAAAACTGTGGGAGATACAGCCGTTGCTAAGTCTTGTTTTCACTCTGTTACATCTTTGTGTCCAAAAGTGCCATTAGACAGGTGTTTGAAGCGCATTCGGAGCAGCCCCGCTCTCTGGTGGTTTCAAGGCGGAAGATGGACCTGGCTGGCCGGGAAAACTTGATTTTCGGATGCAGGACTATGGCAGCTACCTGCAGGTACAAGAAATTTCTCTCTAGCCTCATTATTTTTGGAGTTATTGGCCGTGGCGCTGCCGACTTCTTTTTTCGGCGGGTTTTTTTTTTTTTTTTTTTTTTTTTTTTTGCTGGCTTCAGTCCGGCACACACGTAGCGGCCTTGGCTATTGTTGACGTACACAGAGCATGGCCGTTTGCACTGGACATCTTTGGGGTGTCCTGACTCCGCGGTCCCTGGCATCCTCCCTGTTTATCCCACAACCCCAAAACCGGCATTTTCGGAAAGCCCATGAGCAGGGCTTTCCAACAGTGTTAGACTTGTCAGATTTCCGCCAATACTTTGGGTGATAGAGCCGTTGC
Source organism: Marthasterias glacialis (assembly GCA_911728455.2). NCBI lineage: Eukaryota > Metazoa > Echinodermata > Asteroidea > Forcipulatida > Asteriidae > Marthasterias > Marthasterias glacialis. The sequence continues at coordinate 26,660,953 of OU452225.1, forward strand.
TAAGTCTTGTTTTTACTCTGTTACAGCTTTGTGTACAAAAGTGCCATTAGACAGGTGTTTGAAGCGCATTCGGAGCAGCCCCGCTCTCTGGTGGTTTCAAGGCGGAAGATGGCCCTGGCTGGCCGGGAAAACTAGATTTTTGGATGCAGGACTATGACAGCTACCTGCAGGTACAAGAAATTTCTCTCTAGCCTCATTATTTCTGGAGTTATTGACCGTGGCGCTGCCGACTTCTTTTTTCGGTTTTTTTTTTTTTTTTTTTTTTTGCTGGCTTCAGTCCAGCACACACGTAGCGGCCTTGGCTATTGTTGACGTACACAGAGCATGGCCGTTTGCACTGGACATCTTCGGGGTGTCCTCACTCCGCGGTCCCTGGCATCCTTTCTGTTTATCCCACAACTCCAAGACCGGCATTTTCGGAAAGCCCATGAGCAGGGCTTTCCAACAGTGTTAGACTTGTCAGATTTCCGCCAATACTTTGGGTGATAGAGCCGTTGCTAAGTCTTGTTTTCACTCTGTTACAGCTTTGTGTACAAAAGTGCCATTAGACAGGTGTTTGAAGCGCATTCGGAGCAGCCCCGCTCTCTGGTGGTTTCAAGGCGGAAGATGGCCCTGGCTGGCCGGGAAAACTAGATTTTCGGATGCAGGACTATGGCAGCTACCTGCAGGTACAAGAAATTTCTCTCTAGCCTCATTATTTCTGGAGTTATTGACCGTGGCGCTGCCGACTTCTTTTTTCGGTTTTTTTTTTTTTTTTTTTTTTTGCTGGCTTCAGTCCAGCACACACGTAGCGGCCTTGGCTATTGTTGACGTACACAGAGCATGGCCGTTTGCACTGGACATCTTCGGGGTGTCCTCACTCCGCGGTCCCTGGCATCCTTCCTGTTTATCCCACAACTCCAAGACCGGCATTTTCGGAAAGCCCATGAGCAGGGCTTTCCAACAGTGTTAGACTTGTCAGATTTCCGCCAATACTTTGGGTGATAGAGCCGTTGCTAAGTCTTGTTTTCACTCTGTTACAGCTTTGTGTACAAAAGTGCCATTAGACAGGTGTTTGAAGCGCATTCGGAGCAGCCCCGCTCTCTGGTGGTTTCAAGGCGGAAGATGGCCCTGGCTGGCCGGGAAAACTAGATTTTCGGATGCAGGACTATGGCAGCTACCTGCAGGTACAAAAAATTTCTCTCTAGCCCCATTATTTTTGGAGTTATTGGCCGTGGCGCTGCCGACTTCTTTTTTCGGCGTTTTTTTTTTTATTTTTTTTTTGCTGGCTTCAGTCCAGCACACACGTAGCGGCCTTGGCTATTGTTGACGTACACAGAGCATGGCCGTTTGCACTGGACATCTTCGGGGTGTCCTCACTCCGCGGTCGCTGGCATCCTCCCTGTTTATCCAACAACCCCAAGACCGGCATTTTCGGAAAGCCCATGAGCAGGGCTTTCCAACAGTGTCGGACTTGTCAGATATCCGCCAAAACTGTGGGAGATACAGCCGTTGCTAAGTCTTGTTTTCACTCTGTTACATCTTTGTGTACAAAAGTGCCATTAGACAGGTGTTTGAAGCGCATTCGGAGCAGCCCCGCTCTCTGGTGGTTTCAAGGCGGAAGATGGCTCTGGCTGGCCGGGAAAACTAGATTTTCGGATGCAGGACTATGGCAGCTACCTGCAGGTACAAGAAATTTCTCTCTAGCCTCATTATTTTTGGAGTTATTGGCCGTGGCGCTGCCGACTTCTTTTTTCGGCGGTTTTTTTTTTTTTTTTTTTTTTTTTTTTTTTGCTGGCTTCAGTCCGGCACACACGTAGCGGCCTTGGCTATTGTTGACGTACACAGAGCATGGCCGTTTGCACTGGACATCTTTGGGGTGTCCTGACTCCGCGGTCCCTGGCATCCTCCCTGTTTATCCCACAACCCCAAAACCGGCATTTTCGGAAAGCCCATGAGCAGGGCTTTCCAACAGTGTTAGACTTGTCAGATTTCCGCCAATACTTTGGGTGATAGAGCCGTTGCTAAGTCTTGTTTTTACTCTGTTACAGCTTTGTGTACAAAAGTGCCATTAGACAGGTGTTTGAAGCGCATTCGGAGCAGCCCCGCTCTCTGGTGGTTTCAAGGCGGAAGATGGCCCTGGCTGGCCGGGAAAACTAGATTTTCGGATGCAGGACTATGGCAGCTACCTGCAGGTACAAAAAATTTCTCTCTAGCCCCATTATTTTTGGAGTTATTGGCCGTGGCGCTGCCGACTTCTTTTTTCGGCGTTTTTTTTTTTTTTTTTTTTTTTTGCTGGCTTCAGTCCAGCACACACGTAGCGGCCTTGGCTATTGTTGACGTACACAGAGCATGGCCGTTTGCACTGGACATCTTCGGGGTGTCCTCACTCCGCGGTCGCTGGCATCCTCCCTGTTTATCCAACAACCCCAAGACCGGCATTTTCGGAAAGCCCATGAGCAGGGCTTTCCAACAGTGTCGGACTTTTCAGATATCCGCCAAAACTGTGGGAGATACAGCCGTTGCTAAGTCTTGTTTTCACTCTGTTACATCTTTGTGTCCAAAAGTGCCATTAGACAGGTGTTTGAAGCGCATTCGGAGCAGCCCCGCTCTCTGGTGGTTTCAAGGCGGAAGATGGACCTGGCTGGCCGGGAAAACTTGATTTTCGGATGCAGGACTATGGCAGCTACCTGCAGGTACAAGAAATTTCTCTCTAGCCTCATTATTTTTGGAGTTATTGGCCGTGGCGCTGCCGACTTCTTTTTTCGGCGGGTTTTTTTTTTTTTTTTTTTTTTTTTTTTGCTGGCTTCAGTCCGGCACACACGTAGCGGCCTTGGCTATTGTTGACGTACACAGAGCATGGCCGTTTGCACTGGACATCTTTGGGGTGTCCTGACTCCGCGGTCCCTGGCATCCTCCCTGTTTATCCCACAACCCCAAAACCGGCATTTTCGGAAAGCCCATGAGCAGGGCTTTCCAACAGTGTTAGACTTGTCAGATTTCCGCCAATACTTTGGGTGATAGAGCCGTTGCTAAGTCTTGTTTTTACTCTGTTACAGCTTTGTGTACAAAAGTGCCATTAGACAGGTGTTTGAAGCGCATTCGGAGCAGCCCCGCTCTCTGGTGGTTTCAAGGCGGAAGATGGCCCTGGCTGGCCGGGAAAACTAGATTTTTGGATGCAGGACTATGACAGCTACCTGCAGGTACAAGAAATTTCTCTCTAGCCTCATTATTTCTGGAGTTATTGACCGTGGCGCTGCCGACTTCTTTTTTCGGTTTTTTTTTTTTTTTTTTTTTTTGCTGGCTTCAGTCCAGCACACACGTAGCGGCCTTGGCTATTGTTGACGTACACAGAGCATGGCCGTTTGCACTGGACATCTTCGGGGTGTCCTCACTCCGCGGTCCCTGGCATCCTTTCTGTTTATCCCACAACTCCAAGACCGGCATTTTCGGAAAGCCCATGAGCAGGGCTTTCCAACAGTGTTAGACTTGTCAGATTTCCGCCAATACTTTGGGTGATAGAGCCGTTGCTAAGTCTTGTTTTCACTCTGTTACAGCTTTGTGTACAAAAGTGCCATTAGACAGGTGTTTGAAGCGCATTCGGAGCAGCCCCGCTCTCTGGTGGTTTCAAGGCGGAAGATGGCCCTGGCTGGCCGGGAAAACTAGATTTTCGGATGCAGGACTATGGCAGCTACCTGCAGGTACAAGAAATTTCTCTCTAGCCTCATTATTTCTGGAGTTATTGACCGTGGCGCTGCCGACTTCTTTTTTCGGTTTTTTTTTTTTTTTTTTTTTTGCTGGCTTCAGTCCAGCACACACGTAGCGGCCTTGGCTATTGTTGACGTACACAGAGCATGGCCGTTTGCACTGGACATCTTCGGGGTGTCCTCACTCCGCGGTCCCTGGCATCCTTCCTGTTTATCCCACAACTCCAAGACCGGCATTTTCGGAAAGCCCATGAGCAGGGCTTTCCAACAGTGTTAGACTTGTCAGATTTCCGCCAATACTTTGGGTGATAGAGCCGTTGCTAAGTCTTGTTTTCACTCTGTTACAGCTTTGTGTACAAAAGTGCCATTAGACAGGTGTTTGAAGCGCATTCGGAGCAGCCCCGCTCTCTGGTGGTTTCAAGGCGGAAGATGGCCCTGGCTGGCCGGGAAAACTAGATTTTCGGATGCAGGACTATGGCAGCTACCTGCAGGTACAAGAAATTTCTCTCTAGCCCCATTATTTCTGGAGTTATTGGCCGTGGTGCTGCCGACTTCTTTTTTCGGTTTTTTTTTTTTTTTTTTTTTTTTTTTTTTGCTGGCTTCAGTCCAGCACACACGTAGCGGCCTTGGATATTGTTGACGTACACAGAGCATGGCCGTTTGCACTGGACATCTTCGGGGTGTCCTGACTCCGCGGTCCCTGGCATCCTCCCTGTTTATCCCACAACCCCAAAACCGGCATTTTCGGAAAGCCCATGAGCAGGGCTTTCCAACAGTGTTAGACTTGTCAGATTTCCGCCAATACTTTGGGTGATAGAGCCGTTGCTAAGTCTTGTTTTTACTCTGTTACAGCTTTGTGTACAAAAGTGCCATTAGACAGGTGTTTGAATCGCATTCGGAGCAGCCCCGCTCTCTGGTGGTTTCAAGGCGGAAGATGGCCCTGGCTGGCCGGGAAAACTAGATTTTTGGATGCAGGACTATGGCAGCTACCTGCAGGTACAAGAAATTTCTCTCTAGCCTCATTATTTCTGGAGTTATTGACCGTGGCGCTGCCGACTTCTTTTTTTTTTTTTTTTTTTTTTTTTTTTTTTTTGCTGGCTTCAGTCCAGCACACACGTAGCGGCCTTGGCTATTGTTGACGTACACAGAGCATGGCCGTTTGCACTGGACATCTTCGGGGTGTCCTCACTCCGCGGTCCCTGGCATCCTTCCTGTTTATCCCACAACTCCAAGACCGGCATTTTCGGAAAGCCCATGAGCAGGGCTTTCCAACAGTGTTAGACTTGTCAGATTTCCGCCAATACTTTGGGTGATAGAGCCGTTGCTAAGTCTTGTTTTCACTCTGTTACAGCTTTGTGTACAAAAGTGCCATTAGACAGGTGTTTGAAGCGCATTCGGAGCAGCCCCGCTCTCTGGTGGTTTCAAGGCGGAAGATGGCCCTGGCTGGCCGGGAAAACTAGATTTTCGGATGCAGGACTATGGCAGCTACCTGCAGGTACAAGAAATTTCTCTCTAGCCCCATTATTTCTGGAGTTATTGGCCGTGGTGCTGCCGACTTCTTTTTTCGGTTTTTTTTTTTTTTTTTTTTTTTTTTTTTGCTGGCTTCAGTCCAGCACACACGTAGCGGCCTTGGATATTGTTGACGTACACAGAGCATGGCCGTTTGCACTGGACATCTTCGGGGTGTCCTCACTCCGCGGTCCCTGGCATCCTCCCTGTTTATCCCACAACCCCAAAACCGGCATTTTCGGAAAGCCCATGAGCAGGGCTTTCCAACAGTGTTAGACTTGTCAGATTTCCGCCAATACTTTGGGTGATAGAGCCGTTGCTAAGTCTTGTTTTTACTCTGTTACAGCTTTGTGTACAAAAGTGCCATTAGACAGGTGTTTGAATCGCATTCGGAGCAGCCCCGCTCTCTGGTGGTTTCAAGGCGGAAGATGGCCCTGGCTGGCCGGGAAAACTAGATTTTTTGATGCAGGACTATGGCAGCTACCTGCAGGTACAAGAAATTTCTCTCTAGCCTCATTATTTCTGGAGTTATTGACCGTGGCGCTGCCGACTTCTTTTTTTGGTTTTTTTTTTTTTTTTTTTTTTTGCTGGCTTCAGTCCAGCACACACGTAGCGGCCTTGGCTATTGTTGACGTACACAGAGCATGGCCGTTTGCACTGGACATCTTCGGGGTGTCCTCACTCCGCGGTCCCTGGCATCCTTCCTGTTTATCCCACAACTCCAAGACCGGCATTTTCGGAAAGCCCATGAGCAGGGCTTTCCAACAGTGTTAGACTTGTCAGATTTCCGCCAATACTTTGGGTGATAGAGCCGTTGCTAAGTCTTGTTTTCACTCTGTTACAGCTTTGTGTACAAAAGTGCCATTAGACAGGTGTTTGAAGCGCATTCGGAGCAGCCCCGCTCTCTGGTGGTTTCAAGGCGGAAGATGGCCCTGGCTGGCCGGGAAAACTAGATTTTCGGATGCAGGACTATGGCAGCTACCTGCAGGTACAAGAAATTTCTCTCTAGCCCCATTATTTCTGGAGTTATTGGCCGTGGTGCTGCCGACTTCTTTTTTCGGTTTTTTTTTTTTTTTTTTTTTTTTTTTTTGCTGGCTTCAGTCCAGCACACACGTAGCGGCCTTGGATATTGTTGACGTACACAGAGCATGGCCGTTTGCACTGGACATCTTCGGGGTGTCCTCACTCCGCGGTCCCTGGCATCCTCCCTGTTTATCCCACAACCCCAAAACCGGCATTTTCGGAAAGCCCATGAGCAGGGCTTTCCAACAGTGTTGGACTTGTTAGATTTCCGCCAATACTTTGGGAGATAGAGCCGTTGCTAAGTCTTGTTTTTACTCTGTTACAGCTTTGTGTACAAAAGTGCCATTAGACAGGTGTTTGAAGCGCATTCGGAGCAGCCCCGCTCTCTGGTGGTTTCAAGGCGGAAGATGGCCCTGGCTGGCCGGGAAAACTAGATTTTTGGATGCAGGACTATGGCAGCTACCTGCAGGTACAAGAAATTTCTCTCTAGCCTCATTATTTCTGGAGTTATTGACCGTGGCGCTGCCGACTTCTTTTTTTTTTTTTTTTTTTTTTTTTTTTTTTTGCTGGCTTCAGTCCAGCACACACGTAGCGGCCTTGGCTATTGTTGACGTACACAGAGCATGGCCGTTTGCACTGGACATCTTCGGGGTGTCCTCACTCCGCGGTCCCTGGCATCCTTCCTGTTTATCCCACAACTCCAAGACCGGCATTTTCGGAAAGCCCATGAGCAGGGCTTTCCAACAGTGTTAGACTTGTCAGATTTCCGCCAATACTTTGGGTGATAGAGCCGTTGCTAAGTCTTGTTTTCACTCTGTTACAGCTTTGTGTACAAAAGTGCCATTAGACAGGTGTTTGAAGCGCATTCGGAGCAGCCCCGCTCTCTGGTGGTTTCAAGGCGGAAGATGGCCCTGGCTGGCCGGGAAAACTAGATTTTCGGATGCAGGACTATGGCAGCTACCTGCAGGTACAAGAAATTTCTCTCTAGCCCCATTATTTCTGGAGTTATTGGCCGTGGTGCTGCCGACTTCTTTTTTCGGTTTTTTTTTTTTTTTTTTTTTTTTTTTTTTGCTGGCTTCAGTCCAGCACACACGTAGCGGCCTTGGATATTGTTGACGTACACAGAGCATGGCCGTTTGCACTGGACATCTTCGGGGTGTCCTGACTCCGCGGTCCCTGGCATCCTCCCTGTTTATCCCACAACCCCAAAACCGGCATTTTCGGAAAGCCCATGAGCAGGGCTTTCCAACAGTGTTAGACTTGTCAGATTTCCGCCAATACTTTGGGTGATAGAGCCGTTGCTAAGTCTTGTTTTTACTCTGTTACAGCTTTGTGTACAAAAGTGCCATTAGACAGGTGTTTGAATCGCATTCGGAGCAGCCCCGCTCTCTGGTGGTTTCAAGGCGGAAGATGGCCCTGGCTGGCCGGGAAAACTAGATTTTTTGATGCAGGACTATGGCAGCTACCTGCAGGTACAAGAAATTTCTCTCTAGCCTCATTATTTCTGGAGTTATTGACCGTGGCGCTGCCGACTTCTTTTTTTGGTTTTTTTTTTTTTTTTTTTTTTTGCTGGCTTCAGTCCAGCACACACGTAGCGGCCTTGGCTATTGTTGACGTACACAGAGCATGGCCGTTTGCACTGGACATCTTCGGGGTGTCCTCACTCCGCGGTCCCTGGCATCCTTCCTGTTTATCCCACAACTCCAAGACCGGCATTTTCGGAAAGCCCATGAGCAGGGCTTTCCAACAGTGTTAGACTTGTCAGATTTCCGCCAATACTTTGGGTGATAGAGCCGTTGCTAAGTCTTGTTTTCACTCTGTTACAGCTTTGTGTACAAAAGTGCCATTAGACAGGTGTTTGAAGCGCATTCGGAGCAGCCCCGCTCTCTGGTGGTTTCAAGGCGGAAGATGGCCCTGGCTGGCCGGGAAAACTAGATTTTCGGATGCAGGACTATGGCAGCTACCTGCAGGTACAAGAAATTTCTCTCTAGCCCCATTATTTCTGGAGTTATTGGCCGTGGTGCTGCCGACTTCTTTTTTCGGTTTTTTTTTTTTTTTTTTTTTTTTTTTTTTGCTGGCTTCAGTCCAGCACACACGTAGCGGCCTTGGATATTGTTGACGTACACAGAGCATGGCCGTTTGCACTGGACATCTTCGGGGTGTCCTCACTCCGCGGTCCCTGGCATCCTCCCTGTTTATCCCACAACCCCAAAACCGGCATTTTCGGAAAGCCCATGAGCAGGGCTTTCCAACAGTGTTGGACTTGTTAGATTTCCGCCAATACTTTGGGAGATAGAGCCGTTGCTAAGTCTTGTTTTTACTCTGTTACAGCTTTGTGTACAAAAGTGCCATTAGACAGGTGTTTGAAGCGCATTCGGAGCAGCCCCGCTCTCTGGTGGTTTCAAGGCGGAAGATGGCCCTGGCTGGCCGGGAAAACTGGATTTTTGGATGCAGGAATATGGCAGCTACCTGCAGGTACAAGAAATTTCTCTCTAGCCCCATTATTTCTGGAGTTATTGACCGTGGCGCTGCCGACTTCTTTTTTCGGCGTTTTTTTTTTTTTTTTTTTTTTTTTGCTGGCTTCAGTCCAGCACACACGTAGCGGCCTTGGCTATTGTTGATGTACACAGAGCATGGCCGTTTGCACTGGACATCTTCGGGGTGTCCTCACTCCGCGGTCCCTGGCATCCTCCCTGTTTATCCCACAACCCAAAGACCGGCATTTTCGGAAAGCCCATGAGCATGGCTTTCCAACAGTGTCGGACTTTTCAAATTTCCGCCAATACTTTGGGAGATAGAGCCGTTGCTAAGTTTTGTTTTCACTCTGTTACAGCTTTGTGTACAAAAGTGCCATTAGACAGGTGTTTGAAGCGCATTCGGAGCAGCCCCGCTCTCTGGTGGTTTCAAGGCGGAAGATGGCCCTGGCTGGCCGGGAAAACTAGATTTTCGGATGCAGGAATATGGCAGCTACCTGCAGGTACAAGAAATTTCTCTCTAGCCCCATTATTTTTGGAGTTATTGGCCGTGGCGCTGCCGACTTCTTTTTTCGGCGTTTTTTTTTTTTTTTTTTTTGCTTGCTTCAGTCCAGCACACACGTAGCGGCCTTGGCTATTGTTGACGTACACAGAGCAAGGCCGTTTGCACTGGACATCTTCGAGGTGTCCTCACTTCGCAGTCCCTGGCATCCTCCCTGTTTATTCCACAACCCCAAAACCGGCATTTTCGGAAAGCCCATGAGCAGGGCTTTCCAACAGTGTCGGACTTGTCAGATTTCCGCCAATACTTTGGGAGATAGAGCCGTTGCTAAGTCTTGTTTTTACTCTGTTACAGCTTTGTGTACAAAAGTGCCATTAGACAGGTGTTTGAAGCGCATTCGGAGCAGCCCCGCTCTCTGGTGGTTTCAAGGCGGAAGATGGCCCTGGCTGGCCGGGAAAACTAGAATTTCGGATGCAGGAATATGGCAGCTACCGGCAGGTACAAGAAATTTCTCTCTAGCCCCATTATTTCTGGAGTTATTGACCGTGGCGCTGCCGACTTCTTTTTTCGGCGTTTTTTTTTTTTTTTTTTTTTTTTGCTGGCTGCAGTCCAGCACACACGTAGCGGCCTTGGCTATTGTTGACGTACACAGAGCATGGCCGTTTGCACTGGACATCTTCGAGGTGTCCTCACTCCGCGGTCCCTGGCATCCTCCCTGTTTATTCCACAACCCCAAAATCAGCATTTTCGGAAAGCCCATGAGCAGGGCTTTCCAACAGTGTCGGACTTGTCAGATTTCCGCCAATACTGTGGGTGATAGAGCCGTTGCTAAGTCTTGTTTTCACTCTGTTACATCTTTGTGTACAAAAGTGCCATTAGACAGGTGTTTGATGCGCATTCGGAGCAGCCCCGCTCTCTGGTGGTTTCAAGGCGGAAGATGGCCCTGGCTGGCCGGGAAAACTGGATTTTCGGATGCAGGAATATGGCAGCTACCTGCAGGTACAAGACATTTCTCTCTAACCTCATTATTTTTGGAGTTATTGACCGTGGTGCTGCCGACTTCTTTTTTCGGCGTTTTTTTTTTTTTTTTTTTTTTGCTAGCTTCAGTCCAGCACACACGTAGCGGCCTTGGCTATTGTTGACGTACACAGAGCATGGCCGTTTGCACTGGACATCTTCGGGGTGTCCTCACTCCGCGGTCGCTGGCATCCTCCCTGATTATCCCAGAACCCCAAGACCGGCATTTTCGGAAAGCCCACGAGCGGGGCTTTCCAACAGTGTCGGACTTGTCAGAATTCCGCCAATACTGTGGGTGATAGAGCCGTTGCTAAGTCTTGTTTTCACTCTGTTAAAGCTTTGTGTACAAAAGTGCCATTAGACAGGTGTTTGAAGCGCATTCGGAGCAGCCCCGCTCTCTGGTGGTTTCAAGGCGGAAGATGGCCCTGGCTGGCCGGGAAAACTAGATTTTCGGATGCAGGACTATGGCAGCTACCTGCAGGTACAAGAAATTTCTCTCTAGCCCCATTATTTTTGGAGTTATTGGCCGTGGCGCTGCCGACTTCTTTTTTCGGCGTTTTTTTTTTTTTTTTTTTTTTTTGCTGGCTTCAGTCCAGCACACACGTAGCGGCCTTGGCTATTGTTGACGTACACAGAGCATGGCCGTTTGCACTGGACATCTTCGGGGTGTCCTCACTCCGCGGTCGCTGGCATCCTCCCTGTTTATCCAACAACCCCAAGACCGGCATTTTCGGAAAGCCCATGAGCAGGGCTTTCCAACAGTGTCGGACTTGTCAGATATCCGCCAAAACTGTGGGAGATACAGCCGTTGCTAAGTCTTGTTTTCACTCTGTTACATCTTTGTGTACAAAAGTGCCATTAGACAGGTGTTTGAAGCGCATTCGGAGCAGCCCCGCTCTCTGGTGGTTTCAAGGCGGAAGATGGCTCTGGCTGGCCGGGAAAACTAGATTTTCGGATGCAGGACTATGGCAGCTACCTGCAGGTACAAGAAATTTCTCTCTAGCCTCATTATTTTTGGAGTTATTGGCCGTGGCGCTGCCGACTTCTTTTTTCGGCGGTTTTTTTTTTTTTTTTTTTTTTTTTTTTTTGCTGGCTTCAGTCCGGCACACACGTAGCGGCCTTGGCTATTGTTGACGTACACAGAGCATGGCCGTTTGCACTGGACATCTTTGGGGTGTCCTGACTCCGCGGTCCCTGGCATCCTCCCTGTTTATCCCACAACCCCAAAACCGGCATTTTCGGAAAGCCCATGAGCAGGGCTTTCCAACAGTGTTAGACTTGTCAGATTTCCGCCAATACTTTGGGTGATAGAGCCGTTGCTAAGTCTTGTTTTTACTCTGTTACAGCTTTGTGTACAAAAGTGCCATTAGACAGGTGTTTGAAGCGCATTCGGAGCAGCCCCGCTCTCTGGTGGTTTCAAGGCGGAAGATGGCCCTGGCTGGCCGGGAAAACTAGATTTTCGGATGCAGGAATATGGCAGCTACCTGCAGGTACAAGAAATTTCTCTCTAGCCCCATTATTTCTGGAGTTATTGACCGTGGCGCTGCCGACTTCTTTTTTCGGCGTTTTTTTTTTTTTTTTTTTTTTTGCTTGCTTCAGTCCAGCACACACGTAGCGGCCTTGGCTATTGTTGACGTACACAGAGCAAGGCCGTTTGCACTGGACATCTTCGAGGTGTCCTCACTTCGCAGTCCCTGGCATCCTCCCTGTTTATTCCACAACCCCAAGACCGGCATTTTCGGAAAGCCCATGAGCATGGCTTTCCAACAGTGTCGGACTTTTCAAATTTCCGCCAATACTTTGGGAGATAGAGCCGTTGCTAAGTTTTGTTTTCACTCTGTTACAGCTTTGTGTACAAAAGTGCCATTAGACAGGTGTTTGAAGCGCATTCGGAGCAGCCCCGCTCTCTGGTGGTTTCAAGGCGGAAGATGGCCCTGGCTGGCCGGGAAAACTAGATTTTCGGATGCAGGAATATGGCAGCTACCTGCAGGTACAAGAAATTTCTCTCTAGCCCCATTATTTTTGGAGTTATTGGCCGTGGCGCTGCCGACTTCTTTTTTCGGCGTTTTTTTTTTTTTTTTTTTTTTGCTTGCTTCAGTCCAGCACACACGTAGCGGCCTTGGCTATTGTTGACGTACACAGAGCAAGGCCGTTTGCACTGGACATCTTCGAGGTGTCCTCACTTCGCAGTCCCTGGCATCCTCCCTGTTTATTCCACAACCCCAAAACCGGCATTTTCGGAAAGCCCATGAGCAGGGCTTTCCAACAGTGTCGGACTTGTCAGATTTCCGCCAATACTTTGGGAGATAGAGCCGTTGCTAAGTCTTGTTTTTACTCTGTTACAGCTTTGTGTACAAAAGTGCCTTTAGACAGGTGTTTGAAGCGCATTCGGAGCAGCCCCGCTCTCTGGTGGTTTCAAGGCGGAAGATGGCCCTGGCTGGCCGGGAAAACTAGAATTTCGGATGCAGGAATATGGCAGCTACCTGCAGGTACAAGAAATTTCTCTCTAGCCCCATTATTTTTGGAGTTATTGACCGTGGCGCTGCCGACTTCTTTTTTCGGCGTTTTTTTTTTTTTTTTTTTTTTGCTGGCTGCAGTCCAGCACACACGTAGCGGCCTTGGCTATTGTTGACGTACACAGAGCATGGCCGTTTGCACTGGACATCTTCGAGGTGTCCTCACTCCGCGGTCCCTGGCATCCTCCCTGTTTATTCCACAACCCCAAAATCAGCATTTTCGGAAAGCCCATGAGCAGGGCTTTCCAACAGTGTCGGACTTGTCAGATTTCCGCCAATACTGTGGGAGATAGAGCCGTTGCTAAGTCTTGTTTTCACTCTGTTACATCTTTGTGTACAAAAGTGCCATTAGACAGGTGTTTGATGCGCATTCGGAGCAGCCCCGCTCTCTGGTGGTTTCAAGGCGGAAGATGGCCCTGGCTGGCCGGGAAAACTGGATTTTCGGATGCAGGAATATGGCAGCTACCTGCAGGTACAAGACATTTCTCTCTAACCTCATTATTTTTGGAGTTATTGACCGTGGTGCTGCCGACTTCTTTTTTCGGCGTTGTTTTTTTTTTTTTTTTTTTTTTGCTAGCTTCAGTCCAGCACACACGTAGCGGCCTTGGCTATTGTTGACGTACACAGAGCATGGCCGTTTGCACTGGACATCTTCGGGGTGTCCTCACTCCGCGGTCGCTGGCATCCTCCCTGATTATCCCAGAACCCCAAGACCGGCATTTTCGGAAAGCCCACGAGCAGGGCTTTCCAACAGTGTCGGACTTGTCAGAATTCCGCCAATACTGTGGGTGATAGAGCCGTTGCTAAGTCTTGTTTTCACTCTGTTAAAGCTTTGTGTACAAAAGTGCCATTAGACAGGTGTTTGAAGCGCATTCGGAGCAGCCCCGCTCTCTGGTGGTTTCAAGGCGAGAGATGGCCCTGGCTGGCCGGGAAAACTAGATTTTCGGATGCAGGACTATGGCAGCTACCTGCAGGTACAAGAAATTTCTCTCTAGCCTCATTATTTCTGGAGTTATTGGCCGTGGCGCTGCCGACTTCTTTTTTCGGCGTTTTTTTTTTTTTTTTTTTTTTTTTTGCTGGCTTCAGTCCAGCACACACGTAGCGGCCTTGGCTATTGTTGACGTACACAGAGCATGGCCGTTTGCACTGGACATCTTCGGGGTGTCCTCACTCCGCGGTCCCTGGCATCCTCCCTGTTTATCCCACAACCCCAAGACCGGCATTTTCGGAAAGCCCATGAGTAGGGCTTTCCGACAGTGTTGGACTTGTTAGATTTCCGCCAATACTTTGGGAGATAGAGCCGTTGCTAAGTCTTGTTTTCACTCTTTTACAGCTTTGTGTACAAAAGTGCCATTAGACAGGTGTTTGAAGCGCATTCGGAGCAGCCCCGCTCTCTGGTGGTTTCAAGGCGGAAGATGGCCCTGGCTGGCCGGGAAAACTGGAATTTCGGATGCAGGAATATGGCAGCTACCTGCAGGTACAAGAAATTTCTCTCTAGCCCCATTATTTCTGGAGTTATTGACCGTGGCGCTGCCGACTTCTTTTTTCGGCGTTTTTTTTTTTTTTTTTTTTTTTTTTGCTGGCTTCAGTCCAGCACACACGTAGCGGCCTTGGCTATTGTTGACGTACACAGAGCATGGCCGTTTGCACTGGACATCTTCGGGGTGTCCTCACTCCGCGGTCCCTGGCATCCTCCCTGTTTATTCCACAACCCCAAAATCAGCATTTTCGGAAAGCCCATGAGCAGGGCTTTCCAACAGTGTCGGACTTGTCAGATTTCCGCCAATACTGTGGGTGATAGAGCCGTTGCTAAGTCTTGTTTTCACTCTGTTACATCTTTGTGTACAAAAGTGCCATTAGACAGGTGTTTGATGCGCATTCGGAGCAGCCCCGCTCTCTGGTGGTTTCAAGGCGGAAGATGGCCCTGGCTGGCCGGGAAAACTGGATTTTCGGATGCAGGAATATGGCAGCTACCTGCAGGTACAAGACATTTCTCTCTAACCTCATTATTTTTGGAGTTATTGACCGTGGTGCTGCCGACTTCTTTTTTCGGCGTTGTTTTTTTTTTTTTTTTTTTTTGCTAGCTTCAGTCCAGCACACACGTAGCGGCCTTGGCTATTTTTGACGTACACAGAGCATGGCCGTTTGCACTGGACATCTTCGGGGTGTCCTCACTCCGCGGTCGCTGGCATCCTCCCTGATTATCCCAGAACCCCAAGACCGGCATTTTCGGAAAGCCCACGAGCAGGGCTTTCCAACAGTGTCGGACTTGTCAGAATTCCGCCAATACTGTGGGTGATAGAGCCGTTGCTAAGTCTTGTTTTCACTCTGTTAAAGCTTTGTGTACAAAAGTGCCATTAGACAGGTGTTTGAAGCGCATTCGGAGCAGCCCCGCTCTCTGGTGGTTTCAAGGCGAGAGATGGCCCTGGCTGGCCGGGAAAACTAGATTTTCGGATGCAGGACTATGGCAGCTACCTGCAGGTACAAGAAATTTCTCTCTAGCCTCATTATTTCTGGAGTTATTGGCCGTGGCGCTGCCGACTTCTTTTTTCGGCGTTTTTTTTTTTTTTTTTTTTTTTTGCTGGCTTCAGTCCAGCACACACGTAGCGGCCTTGGCTATTGTTGACGTACACAGAGCATGGCCGTTTGCACTGGACATCTTCGGGGTGTCCTCACTCCGCGGTCCCTGGCATCCTCCCTGTTTATCCCACAACCCCAAGACCGGCATTTTCGGAAAGCCCATGAGTAGGGCTTTCCGACAGTGTTGGACTTGTTAGATTTCCGCCAATACTTTGGGAGATAGAGCCGTTGCTAAGTCTTGTTTTCACTCTTTTACAGCTTTGTGTACAAAAGTGCCATTAGACAGGTGTTTGAAGCGCATTCGGAGCAGCCCCGCTCTCTGGTGGTTTCAAGGCGGAAGATGGCCCTGGCTGGCCGGGAAAACTGGAATTTCGGATGCAGGAATATGGCAGCTACCTGCAGGTACAAGAAATTTCTCTCTAGCCCCATTATTTCTGGAGTTATTGACCGTGGCGCTGCCGACTTCTTTTTTCGGCGTTTTTTTTTTTTTTTGCTGGCTTCAGTCCAGCACACACGTAGCGGCCTTGGCTATTGTTGACGTACACAGAGCATGGCCGTTTGCACTGGACATCTTCGGGGTGTCCTCACTCCGCGGTCGCTGGCATCCTCTCTGTTTATCCCACAACCCCAAGACCGGCATTTTCGGAAAGCCCATGAGCAGGGCTTTCCAACAGTGTCGGACTTGTCAGATTTCCGCCATTACTTTGGGAGATAGAGCTGTTGCAAAGTCTTGTTTTCACTCTGTTACAGCTTTGTGTACAAAAGTGCCATTAGACAGGTGTTTGAAGCGCATTCGGAGCAGCCCCGCTCTCTGGTGGTTTCAAGGCGGAAGATGGCCCTGGCTGGCCGGGAAAACTACAATTTCGGATGCAGGAATATGGCAGCTACCTGCAGGTACAAGAAATTTCTCTCTAGCCCCATTATTTTTGGAGTTATTGGCCGTGGCGCTGCCGACTTCTTTTTTCGGCGTTTTTTTTTTTTTTTTTTTGCTTGCTTCAGTCCACTACACACGTAGCGGCCTTGGCTATTGTTGACGTACACAGAGCATGGCCGTTTGCATTGGACATCTTCGAGGTGTCCTCACTCCGCAGTCCCTGGCATCCTCCCTGTTTATTCCACAACCCCAAAACCGGCATTTTCGGAAAGCCCATGAGCAGGGCTTTCCAACAGTGTCGGACTTGTCAGATTTCCGCCAATACTTTGGGAGATAGAGCCGTTGCTAAGTCTTGTTTTTACTCTGTTACAGCTTTGTGTACAAAAGTGCCATTAGACAGGTGTTTGAAGCGCATTCGGAGCAGCCCCGCTCTCTGGTGGTTTCAAGGCGGAAGATGGCCCTGGCTGGCCGGGAAAACTCGAATTCCGGATGTAGGAATATGGCAGCTACCTGCAGGTACAAGAAATTTCTCTCTAGCCCCATTATTTCTGGAGTTATTGACCGTGGCGCTGCCGACTTCTTTTTCCGGCGTTTTTTTTTTTTTTTTTTTTTTTGCTGGCACACACGTAGCGGCCTTGGCTATTGTTGACGTACACAGAGCATGGCCGTTTGCACTGGACATCTTCGGGGTGTCCTCACTCTGCGGTCGCTGGCATCCTCCCTGATTATCCAACAACTTCAAAACCGGCATTTTCGGAAAGCCCATGAGCAGGGCTTTCCAACAGTGTTGGACTTGTCAGATTTCCGCCAATACTTAGGGTGATAGAGCCGTTGCTAAGTCTTGTTTTCACTCTGTTACAGCTTTGTGTACAAAAGTGCCATTAGACAGGTGTTTGAAGCGCATTCGGAGCAGCCCCGCTCTCTGGTGGTTTCAAGGCGGAAGATGGCCCTGGCTGGCCGGGAAATCTTCATTTTCGGATGCAGGAATATGGCAGCTACCTGCAGGTACAAGAAATTTCTCTCTAGCCCCATTATTTCTGGAGTTATTGGCCGTGGCGCTGCCGACTTCTTTTTTCGGCGTTTTTTTTTTTTTTTTTTTTTTTTTTTTGCTGGCTTCAGTCCAGCACACACGTAGAGGCCTTGGCTATTGTTGACGTACACAGAGCATGGCCGTTTGCACTGGACATCTTCGGGGTGTCCTCATTCCGCGGTCGCTGGCATCCTCCCTGTTTATCCCACAACCCCAAGACCGGCATTTTCGGAAAGCCCATGAGCAGGGCTTTCTAACAGTGTCGGACTTGTCAGATTTCCGCCAATACTTTGGGAGATAGAGCTGTTGCAAAGTCTTGTTTTCACTCTGTTACAGCTTTGTGTACAAAAGTGCCATTAGACAGGTGTTTGAAGCGCATTCGGAGCAGCCCCGCTCTCTGGTGGTTTCAAGGCGGAAGATGGCCCTGGCTGGCCGGGAAATCTGGATTTTCGGATGCAGGAATATGGCAGCTACCTGCAGGTACAATAAATTTCTCTCTAGCCCCATTATTTTTGGAGTTATTGGCCGTGGCGCTGCCGACTTCTTTTTTCGGGTTTTTTTTTTTTTTTTTTTTTTTTTTGCTGGCTTCAGTCCAGCACACACGTAGCGGCCTTGGCTATTGTTGACGTACACAGAGCATGGCCGTTTGCACTGGACATCTTCGGGGTGTCCTCACTCTGCGGTCGCTGGCATCCTCCCTGATTATCCAACAACTTCAAGACCGGCATTTTCGGAAAGCCCATGAGCAGGGCTTTCCAACAGTGTTCGACTTGTCAGATTTCCGCCAATACTTTGGGTGATAGAGCCGTTGCTAAGTCTTGTTTTCACTCTGTTACAGATTTGTGTACAAAAGTGCCATTAGACAGGTGTTTGAAGCGCATTCGGAGCAGCCCCGCTCTCTGGTGGTTTCAAGGCGGAAGATGGCCCTGGCAGGCCGGGAAATCTGGATTTTCGGATGCAGGAATATGGCAGCTACCTGCAGGTACAAGAAATTTCTCTCTAGCCCCATTATTTTTGGAGTTATTGGCCGTGGCGCTGCCGACTTCTTTTTTCGGCGTTTTTTTTTTTTTTTTTTTTTGCTGGCTTCAGTCCAGCACACACGTAGCGGCCTTGGCTATTGTTGACGTACACAGAGCATGGCCGTTTGCACTGGACATCTTCGGGGTGTCCTCATTCCGCGGTCGCTGGCATCCTCCCTGTTTATCCCACAACCCCAAGACCGGCATTTTCGGAAAGCCCATGAGCAGGGCTTTCTAACAGTGTCGGACTTGTCAGATTTCCGCCAATACTTTGGGAGATAGAGCTGTTGCAAAGTCTTGTTTTCACTCTGTTACAGCTTTGTGTACAAAAGTGCCATTAGACAGGTGTTTGAAGCGCATTCGGAGCAGCCCCGCTCTCTGGTGGTTTCAAGGCGGAAGATGGCCCTGGCTGGCCGGGAAATCTGGATTTTCGGATGCAGGAATATGGCAGCTACCTGCAGGTACAATAAATTTCTCTCTAGCCCCATTATTTTTGGAGTTATTGGCCGTGGCGCTGCCGACTTCTTTTTTCGGGTTTTTTTTTTTTTTTTTTTTTTTTTTGCTGGCTTCAGTCCAGCACACACGTAGCGGCCTTGGCTATTGTTGACGTACACAGAGCATGGCCGTTTGCACTGGACATCTTCGGGGTGTCCTCACTCTGCGGTCGCTGGCATCCTCCCTGATTATCCAACAACTTCAAGACCGGCATTTTCGGAAAGCCCATGAGCAGGGCTTTCCAACAGTGTTCGACTTGTCAGATTTCCGCCAATACTTTGGGTGATAGAGCCGTTGCTAAGTCTTGTTTTCACTCTGTTACAGATTTGTGTACAAAAGTGCCATTAGACAGGTGTTTGAAGCGCATTCGGAGCAGCCCCGCTCTCTGGTGGTTTCAAGGCGGAAGATGGCCCTGGCAGGCCGGGAAATCTGGATTTTCGGATGCAGGAATATGGCAGCTACCTGCAGGTACAAGAAATTTCTCTCTAGCCCCATTATTTTTGGAGTTATTGGCCGTGGCGCTGCCGACTTCTTTTTTCGGCGTTTTTTTTTTTTTTTTTTTTTGCTGGCTTCAGTCCAGCACACACGTAGCGGCCTTGGCTATTGTTGACGTACACAGAGCATGGCCGTTTGCACTGGACATCTTCGGGGTGTCCTCACTCCGCGGTCCCTGGCATCCTCCCTGTTTATCCCACAACCCCAAGACCGGCATTTTCGGAAAGCCCATGAGCAGGGCTTTCCAACAGTGTTGGACTTGTCAGATTTCCGCCAATACTTTGGGAGATAGAGCCGTTGCTAAGTCTTGTTTTCACTCTGTTACAGCTTTGTGTACAAAAGTGCCATTAGACAGGTGTTTGAAGCGCATTCGGAGCAGCCCCGCTCTCTGGTGGTTTCAAAGCGGAAGATGGCCCTGGCTGGCCGGGAAAACTGGATTTTCGGATGCAGGAATATGGCAGCTACCTGCAGGTACAAGAAATTTCTCTCTAGCCCCATTATTTCTGGAGTTATTGGCCGTGGCGCTGCCGACTTCTTTTTTCGGCGTTTTTTTTTTCTTTTTCTTTTGATGGCTTCAGTCCAGCACACACGTAGCGGCCTTGGCTATTGTTGACGTACACAGAGCATGGCCGTTTGCACTTGACTTCTTTGGGGTGTCCTCACTTCGCGGTCCCTGGCATCCTCCCTGTTTATCCCACAACCCCAAGACCGGCATTTTCGGAAAGCCCATGAGCAGGGCTTTCCAACAGTGTTGGACTTGTCAGATTTCCGCCAATACTTTGGGTGATAGAGCCGTTGCTAAGTCTTGTTTTCAATCTGTTACAGCTTTGTGTACAAAAGTGCCGTTAGACAGGTGTTTGAAGCGCGTTCGGAGCAGCCCCGCTCTCTGGTGGTTTCAAGGTGGAAGATGGCCCTGGCTGGCCAGGAAAACTGGATTTTCGGATGCAGGACTATGGCAGCTACCTGCAGGTACAAGAAATTTCTCTCTAGCCCCATTATTTCTGGAGTTATTGGCCGTGGCGCTGCCGACTTCTTTTTTCGGCGTTTTTTTTTTTTTTTTTTTTTTTTTGCTGGCTTCAGTCCAGCACACACGTAGCGGCCTTGGCTATTGTTGACGTACACAGAGCATGGCCGTTTGCACTGGACATCTTCGGGGTGTCCTCACTTCGCGGTCGCTGGCATCCTCCCTGATTATCCAACAACTTCAAGACCGGCATTTTCGGAAAGCCCATGAGCAGGGCTTTCCAACAGTGTCAGACTTGTCAGATTTCCGCCAATACCTTGGGTGATAGAGCCGTTGCTAAGTCTTGTTTTCACTCTGTTACAGCTTTGTGTACAAAAGTGCCATTAGACAGGTGTTTGAAGCGCATTCGGAGCAGCCCCGCTCTCTGGTGGTTTCAAGGCGGAAGATGGCCCTGGCTGGCCGGGAAAACTAGATTTACGGATGCAGGACTATGGCAGCTACCTGCAGGTACAAGAAATTTCTCTCTAGCCCCATTATTTCTGGAGTTATTGACCGTGGCGCTGCCGATTTCTTTTTTCGGTGTTTTTTTTTTTTTTTTTTTTTTTTTGCTAGCTTCAGTCCAGCACACACGTAGCGGCCTTGGCTATTGTTGACGTACACAGAGCATGGCCGTTTGCACTGGACATCTTCGGGGTGTCCTCACTCCGCGGTCGCTGGCATCCTCCCTGTTTATCCCACAACCCCAAGACCCGCATTTTCGGAAAGCCCATGAGCAGGGATTTCCAACAGTGTTAGACTTGTCAGATTTCCGCCAATACTTTGGGAGATAGAGCCGTTGCTAAGTCTTGTTTTCACTCTGTTACAGCTTTGTGTACAAAAGTGCCCTCAGACAGGTGTTTGAAGCGCATTCGGAGCAGCCCCACTCTCTGGTGGTTTCAAGGCGGAAGATGGCCCTGGCTGGCCGGGAAAACTGGATTTTCGGATGCAGGAATATGGCAGCTACCTGCAGGTACAAGAAATTTCTTTCTAGCCCCATTATATCTGGAGTTATTGGCCGTGGCGCTGCCGACTTCTTTTTTCGGCGTTTTTTTTTTCTTTTTCTTTTGCTGGCTTCAGTCCAGCACACACGTAGCGGCCTTGGCTATTGTTGACGTACACAGGGCATGGCCGTTTGCACTGGACATCTTTGGGGTGTCCTCACTCCGCGGTCCCTGGCATCCTCCCTGTTTATCCCACAACTCCAAGACCGGCATTTTCGGAAAGCCCATGACCAGGGCGTTCCAACAGTGTTGGACTTGTCAGATTTCCGCCAATACTTGAGGTGATAGAGCCGTTGCTAAGTCTTGTTTTCACTCTGTTACAGCTTTGTGTACAAAAGTGCCATTAGACAGGTGTTTGAAGCGCATTCGGAGCAGCCCCGCTCTCTGGTGGTTTCAAGGCGGAAGATGGACCTGGCTGGCCTGGAAAGCTAGATTTTCGGATGCAGGACTATGGAAGCTACCTGCAGGTACAAGAAATTTCTCTCTAGCCTCATTATTTCTGGAGTTATTGGCCGTGGCGCTGCCGACTTCTTTTTTCGGCGTGTTTTTTTTTTTTTTTTTTTGCTGGCTTCAGTCCAGCACACACGTAGCGGCCTTGGCTTTTGTTGACGTACACAGAGCATGGCCGTTTGCACTGGACATCTTTGGGGTGTCCTCACTCCGCGGTCCCTGGCATCCTCCCTGTTTATCCCACAACTCCAAGACCGGCATTTTCGGAAAGCCCATGTGCAGGGCTTTCCAACAGTGTTGGACTTGTCAGATTTCCGCCAATACTTTGGGAGATAGAGCCGTTGCTAAGTCTTGTTTTCACTCTGTTACAGCTTTGTGTACAAAAGTGCCATTAGACAGGTGTTTGAAGCGCATTCGGAGCAGCCCCGCTCTCTGTTGGTTTCAAGGCGGAAGATGGCCCTGGCTGGCCGGGAAAACTGGATTTTCGGATGCAAGACTATGGCAGCTACCTGCAGGTACAAGAAATTTCTCTCTAGCCCCATTATTTCTGGAGTTATTGGCCGTGGCGCTGCCGACTTCTTTTTTCGGCGTTTTTTTTTTCTTTTTTTTTTTTTGCTGGCTTCAGTCCAGCACACACGTAGCGGCCTTGGCTATTGTTGACGTACACAGAGCATGGCCGTTTGCACTGGACATCTTCGGGGTGTCCTCACTCCGCGGTCCCTGGCATCCTCCCTGTTTATCCCACAACTCCAAGACCGGCATTTTCGGAAAGCCCATGACCAGGGCGTTCCAACAGTGTTGGACTTGTCAGATTTCCGCCAATACTTTAGGTGATAGAGCCGTTGCTAAGTCTTGTTTTCACTCTGTTACAGCTTTGTGTACAAAAGTGCCATTAGACAGGTGTTTGAAGCGCATTCGGAGCAGCCCCGCTCTCTGGTGGTTTCAAGGCGGAATATGCCCCTGGCTGGCCGGGAAAGCTAGATTTTCGGATGCAGGACTATGGCAGCTACCTGCAGGTACAAGAAATTTCTCTCTAGCCCCATTATTTCTGGAGTTATTGGCCGTGGCGCTGCCGACTTCTTTTTTCGGTGTTTTTTTTTTTTTTTTTTTTTTTTTTACTGGCTTCAGTCCAGCACACACGTAGCGGCCTTGGCTATTGTTGACGTACACAGAGCATGGCCGTTTGCACTGGACATCTTCGGGGTGTCCTCACTCTGCGGTCCCTGGCATCCTCCCTGTTTATTCCACAACCCCAAGACCGGCATTTTCGGAAAGCCCATGAGCAGGGCTTTTCAACAGTGTGAGACTTGTCAGATTTCCGCCAATACTTTGGGAGATAGAGCCGTTGCTAAGTCTTGTTTTCACTCTGTTACAGCTTTGTGTACAAAAGTGCCATTAGACAGGTGTTTGAAGCGCATTCGGAGAAGCCCCGCTCTCTGGTGGTTTCAAGGCGGAAGATGGCCCTGGCTGGCCGGGAAAACTAGATTTTCGGATGCAGGACTATGGCAGCTACCTGCAGGTACAAGAAATTTCTCTCTAGCCCCATTATTTCTGGAGTTATTGGCCGTGGCGCTGCCGACTTCTTTTTTCGGTGTTTTTTTTTTTTTTTTTTTTTTTTTTGCTGGCTTTAGTCCAGCACACACGTAGCGGCCTTGGCTATTGTTGACGTACACAGAGCATGGCCGTTTGCACTGGACATCTTCGGGGTGTCCTCACTCTGCGGTCCCTGGCATCCTCCCTGTTTATTCCACAACCCCAAGACCGGCATTTTCGGAAAGCCCATGAGCAGGGCTTTCCAACAGTGTTAGACTTGTCAGATTTCCGCCAATACTTTGGGAGATAGAGCCGTTGCTAAGTCTTGTTTTCACTCTGTTACAGCTTTGTGTACAAAAGTGCCATTAGAGAGGTGTTCTAAGCGCATTTGGAGCAGCCCCGCTCTCTGTTAGTTTCAAGGTGGAAGATGGCCCTGGCTGGCCGGGAAAACTAGATTTTCGGATGCAGGACTATGGCAGCTACCTGCAGGTACAAGAAATTTCTCTCTAGCCCCATTATTTCTGGAGTTATTGGCCGTGGCGCTGCCGACTTCTTTTTTCGGCGTTTTTTTTTTTCTTTTTTCGCTGGCTTCAGTCCAGCACACACGTAGCGGCCTTGGCTATTGTTGACGTACACAGAGCATGGCCGTTTGCACTGGACATCTTCGGGGTGTCCTCACCCCGCGGTCGCTGGCATCCTCCCTGTTTATCCCACAACCCCAAGACCGGCATTTTCGAAAAGCCCATGAGCAGGGCTTTCCAACAGTGTCAGACTTGTCAGATTTCCGCCAATACTTTGGGTGATAGAGCCGTTGCTAAGTCTTGTTTTCACTCTGTTACAGCTTTGTGTACAAAAGTGCCATTAGACAGGTGTTTGAAGCGCATTCGGAGCAGCCCCGCTGTCTGGTGGTTTCAAGGCGGAAGATGGCCCTGGCTGGCCAGGAAAACTGGATTTTCGGATGCATGAATATGGCAGCTACCTGCAGGTACAAGAAATTTCTCTCTAGCCCCATTATTTCTGGAGTTATTGGCCGTGGCGCTGCCGACTTCTTTTTTCGGCGTTTTTTTCTTCTTTTTTTGCTGGCTTCAGTCCAGCACACACGTAGCGGCCTTGGCTATTGTTGACGTACACAGAGCATGGCCGTTTGCACTGGACATCTTCGGGGTGTCCTCACTCCGCGGTCCCTGGCATCCTCCCTGTTTATCCCACAACCCCAAGACCGGCATTTTCGGAAAGCCAATGAGCAGGGTTTTCCAACAGTGTTAGACTTGTCAGATTTCCGCCAATACTTTGGGAGATAGAGCCGTTGCTAAGTCTTGTTTTCACTCTGTTACAGCTTTGTGTACAAAAGTGCCATTAGACAGGTGTTTGAAGCGCATTCGGAGAAGCCCCGCTCTCTGGTGGTTTCAAGGCGGAAGATGGCCCTGGCTGGCCGGGAAAACTAGATTTTCGGATGCAGGACTATGGCAGCTACCTGCAGGTACAAGAAATTTCTCTCTAGCCCCATTATTTCTGGAGTTATTGGCCGTGGCGCTGCCGACTTCTTTTTTCGGTGTTTTTTTTTTTTTTTTTTTTTTTTTTTTGCTGGCTTCAGTCCAACACACACGTAGCGGCCTTGGCTATTGTTGACGTACACAGAGCATGGCCGTTTGCACTGGACATCTTCGGGGTGTCCTCACTCTGCGGTCCCTGGCATCCTCCCTGTTTACCCCACAACCCCAAGACCGGCATTTTCGGAAAGCCCATGAGCAGGGCTTTCCAACAGTGTTGGACTTGTCAGCTTTCCGCCAATACTTTGGGAGATAGAGCCGTTGCTAAGTCTTGTTTTCACTCTGTTACAGCTTTGTGTACAAAAGTGCCATTAGACAGGTGTTCTAAGCGCATTTGGAGCAGCCCCGCTCTCTGTTGGTTTCAAGGTGGAAGATGGCCCTGGCTGGCCGGGAAAACTAGATTTTCGGATGCAGGACTTTGGCAGCTACCTGCAGGTACAAGAAATTTCTCTCTAGCCCCATTATTTCTGGAGTTATTGGCCGTGGCGCTGCCGACTTCTTTTTTCGGCGTTTTTTTTTCTTTTTTCGCTGGCTTCAGTCCAGCACACACGTAGCGGCCTTGGCTATTGTTGACGTACACAGAGCATGGCCGTTTGCACTGGACATCTTCGGGGTGTCCTCACCCCGCGGTCGCTGGCATCCTCCCTGTTTATTCCACAACCCCAAGACCGGCTTTTTCGAAAAGCCCATGAGCAGGGCTTTCCAACAGTGTCAGACTTGTCAGATTTCCGCCAATACTTTGGGAGATAGAGCCGTTGCTAAGTCTTGTTTTCACTCTGTTACAGCTTTGTGTACAAAAGTGCCATTAGACAGGTGTTTGAAGCGCATTCGGAGAAGCCCCGCTCTCTGGTGGTTTCAAGGCGGAAGATGGCCCTGGCTGGCCGGGAAAACTAGATTTTCGGATGCAGGACTATGGCAGCTACCTGCAGGTACAAGAAATTTCTCTCTAGCCTCATTATTTCTGGAGTTATTGGCCGTGGCGCTGCCGACTTCTTTTTTCGGCGTTTTTTTTTTTCTTTTTTCGCTGGCTTCAGTCCAGCACACACGTAGCGGCCTTGGCTATTGTTCACGTACACAGAGCATGGCCGTTTGCACTGGACATCTTCGGGGTGTCCTCACCCCGCGGTCGCTGGCATCCTCCCTGTTTATCCCACAACCCCAAGACCGGCATTTTCGAAAAGCCCATGAGCAGGGCTTTCCAACAGTGTCAGACTTGTCAGATTTCCGCCAATACTTTGGGTGATAGAGCCGTTGCTAAGTCTTGTTTTCACTCTGTTACAGCTTTGTGTACAAAAGTGCCATTAGACAGGTGTTTGAAGCGCATTCGGAGCAGCCCCGCTGTCTGGTGGTTTCAAGGCGGAAGATGGCCCTGGCTGGCCAGGAAAACTGGATTTTCGGATGCATGAATATGGCAGCTACCTGCAGGTACAAGAAATTTCTCTCTAGCCCCATTATTTCTGGAGTTATTGGCCGTGGCGCTGCCGACTTCTTTTTTCGGCGTTTTTTTCTTCTTTTTTTGCTGGCTTCAGTCCAGCACACACGTAGCGGCCTTGGCTATTGTTGACGTACACAGAGCATGGCCGTTTGCACTGGACATCTTCGGGGTGTCCTCACTCCGCGGTCCCTGGCATCCTCCCTGTTTATCCCACAACCCCAAGACCGGCATTTTCGGAAAGCCAATGAGCAGGGCTTTCCAACAGTGTCAGACTTGTCAGATTTCCGCCAATACTTTGGGAGATAGAGCCGTTGCTAAGTCTTGTTTTCACTCTGTTACAGCTTTGTGTACAAAAGTGCCATTAGAGAGGTGTTCTAAGCGCATTTGGAGCAGCCCCGCTCTCTGTTAGTTTCAAGGTGGAAGATGGCCCTGGCTGGCCGGGAAAACTAGATTTTCGGATGCAGGACTATGGCAGCTACCTGCAGGTACAAGAAATTTCTCTCTAGCCCCATTATTTCTGGAGTTATTGGCCGTGGCGCTGCCGACTTCTTTTTTCGGCGTTTTTTTTTTTCTTTTTTCGCTGGCTTCAGTCCAGCACACACGTAGCGGCCTTGGCTATTGTTGACGTACACAGAGCATGGCCGTTTGCACTGGACATCTTCGGGGTGTCCTCACCCCGCGGTCGCTGGCATCCTCCCTGTTTATCCCACAACCCCAAGACCGGCATTTTCGAAAAGCCCATGAGCAGGGCTTTCCAACAGTGTCAGACTTGTCAGATTTCCGCCAATACTTTGGGTGATAGAGCCGTTGCTAAGTCTTGTTTTCACTCTGTTACAGCTTTGTGTACAAAAGTGCCATTAGACAGGTGTTTGAAGCGCATTCGGAGCAGCCCCGCTGTCTGGTGGTTTCAAGGCGGAAGATGGCCCTGGCTGGCCAGGAAAACTGGATTTTCGGATGCATGAATATGGCAGCTACCTGCAGGTACAAGAAATTTCTCTCTAGCCCCATTATTTCTGGAGTTATTGGCCGTGGCGCTGCCGACTTCTTTTTTCGGCGTTTTTTTCTTCTTTTTTTGCTGGCTTCAGTCCAGCACACACGTAGCGGCCTTGGCTATTGTTGACGTACACAGAGCATGGCCGTTTGCACTGGACATCTTCGGGGTGTCCTCACTCCGCGGTCCCTGGCATCCTCCCTGTTTATCCCACAACCCCAAGACCGGCATTTTCGGAAAGCCAATGAGCAGGGTTTTCCAACAGTGTTAGACTTGTCAGATTTCCGCCAATACTTTGGGAGATAGAGCCGTTGCTAAGTCTTGTTTTCACTCTGTTACAGCTTTGTGTACAAAAGTGCCATTAGACAGGTGTTTGAAGCGCATTCGGAGAAGCCCCGCTCTCTGGTGGTTTCAAGGCGGAAGATGGCCCTGGCTGGCCGGGAAAACTAGATTTTCGGATGCAGGACTATGGCAGCTACCTGCAGGTACAAGAAATTTCTCTCTAGCCCCATTATTTCTGGAGTTATTGGCCGTGGCGCTGCCGACTTCTTTTTTCGGTGTTTTTTTTTTTTTTTTTTTTTTTTTTTGCTGGCTTCAGTCCAACACACACGTAGCGGCCTTGGCTATTGTTGACGTACACAGAGCATGGCCGTTTGCACTGGACATCTTCGGGGTGTCCTCACTCTGCGGTCCCTGGCATCCTCCCTGTTTACCCCACAACCCCAAGACCGGCATTTTCGGAAAGCCCATGAGCAGGGCTTTCCAACAGTGTTGGACTTGTCAGATTTCCGCCAATACTTTGGGAGATAGAGCCGTTGCTAAGTCTTGTTTTCACTCTGTTACAGCTTTGTGTACAAAAGTGCCATTAGACAGGTGTTCTAAGCGCATTTGGAGCAGCCCCGCTCTCTGTTGGTTTCAAGGTGGAAGATGGCCCTGGCTGGCCGGGAAAACTAGATTTTCGGATGCAGGACTTTGGCAGCTACCTGCAGGTACAAGAAATTTCTCTCTAGCCCCATTATTTCTGGAGTTATTGGCCGTGGCGCTGCCGACTTCTTTTTTCGGCGTTTTTTTTTTTTTTTTTTTTTTTTTTTGCTGGCTTCAGTCCAGCACACACGTAGCGGCCTTGGCTATTGTTGACGTACACAGAGCATGGCCGTTTGCACTGGACATCTTCGGGGTGTCCTCACCCCGCGGTCGCTGGCATCCTCCCTGTTTATTCCACAACCCCAAGACCGGCTTTTTCGAAAAGCCCATGAGCAGGGCTTTCCAACAGTGTCAGACTTGTCAGATTTCCGCCAATACTTTGGGAGATAGAGCCGTTGCTAAGTCTTGTTTTCACTCTGTTACAGCTTTGTGTACAAAAGTGCCATTAGACAGGTGTTTGAAGCGCATTCGGAGAAGCCCCGCTCTCTGGTGGTTTCAAGGCGGAAGATGGCCCTGGCTGGCCGGGAAAACTAGATTTTCGGATGCAGGACTATGGCAGCTACCTGCAGGTACAAGAAATTTCTCTCTAGCCTCATTATTTCTGGAGTTATTGGCCGTGGCGCTGCCGACTTCTTTTTTCGGCGTTTTTTTTTTTCTTTTTTCGCTGGCTTCAGTCCAGCACACACGTAGCGGCCTTGGCTATTGTTCACGTACACAGAGCATGGCCGTTTGCACTGGACATCTTCGGGGTGTCCTCACCCCGCGGTCGCTGGCATCCTCCCTGTTTATCCCACAACCCCAAGACCGGCATTTTCGAAAAGCCCATGAGCAGGGCTTTCCAACAGTGTCAGACTTGTCAGATTTCCGCCAATACTTTGGGTGATAGAGCCGTTGCTAAGTCTTGTTTTCACTCTGTTACAGCTTTGTGTACAAAAGTGCCATTAGACAGGTGTTTGAAGCGCATTCGGAGCAGCCCCGCTGTCTGGTGGTTTCAAGGCGGAAGATGGCCCTGGCTGGCCAGGAAAACTGGATTTTCGGATGCATGAATATGGCAGCTACCTGCAGGTACAAGAAATTTCTCTCTAGCCCCATTATTTCTGGAGTTATTGGCCGTGGCGCTGCCGACTTCTTTTTTCGGCGTTTTTTTCTTCTTTTTTTGCTGGCTTCAGTCCAGCACACACGTAGCGGCCTTGGCTATTGTTGACGTACACAGAGCATGGCCGTTTGCACTGGACATCTTCGGGGTGTCCTCACTCCGCGGTCCCTGGCATCCTCCCTGTTTATCCCACAACCCCAAGACCGGCATTTTCGGAAAGCCAATGAGCAGGGTTTTCCAACAGTGTTAGACTTGTCAGATTTCCGCCAATACTTTGGGAGATAGAGCCGTTGCTAAGTCTTGTTTTCACTCTGTTACAGCTTTGTGTACAAAAGTGCCATTAGACAGGTGTTTGAAGCGCATTCGGAGAAGCCCCGCTCTCTGGTGGTTTCAAGGCGGAAGATGGCCCTGGCTGGCCGGGAAAACTAGATTTTCGGATGCAGGACTATGGCAGCTACCTGCAGGTACAAGAAATTTCTCTCTAGCCCCATTATTTCTGGAGTTATTGGCCGTGGCGCTGCCGACTTCTTTTTTCGGTGTTTTTTTTTTTTTTTTTTTTTTTTTTGCTGGCTTCAGTCCAACACACACGTAGCGGCCTTGGCTATTGTTGACGTACACAGAGCATGGCCGTTTGCACTGGACATCTTCGGGGTGTCCTCACTCTGCGGTCCCTGGCATCCTCCCTGTTTACCCCACAACCCCAAGACCGGCATTTTCGGAAAGCCCATGAGCAGGGCTTTCCAAAAGTGTTGGACTTGTCAGATTTCCGCCAATACTTTGGGAGATAGAGCCGTTGCTAAGTCTTGTTTTCACTCTGTTACAGCTTTGTGTACAAAAGTGCCATTAGACAGGTGTTCTAAGCGCATTTGGAGCAGCCCCGCTCTCTGTTGGTTTCAAGGTGGAAGATGGCCCTGGCTGGCCGGGAAAACTAGATTTTCGGATGCAGGACTTTGGCAGCTACCTGCAGGTACAAGAAATTTCTCTCTAGCCCCATTATTTCTGGAGTTATTGGCCGTGGCGCTGCCGACTTCTTTTTTCGGCGTTTTTTTTTCTTTTTTCGCTGGCTTCAGTCCAGCACACACGTAGCGGCCTTGGCTATTGTTGACGTACACAGAGCATGGCCGTTTGCACTGGACATCTTCGGGGTGTCCTCACCCCGCGGTCGCTGGCATCCTCCCTGTTTATTCCACAACCCCAAGACCGGCTTTTTCGAAAAGCCCATGAGCAGGGCTTTCCAACAGTGTCAGACTTGTCAGATTTCCGCCAATACTTTGGGTGATAGAGCCGTTGCTAAGTCTTGTTTTCACTCTGTTACAGCTTTGTGTACAAAAGTGCCATTAGACAGGTGTTTGAAGCGCATTCGGAGCAGCCCCGCTGTCTGGTGGTTTCAAGGCGGAAGATGGCCCTGGCTGGCCGGGAAAACTGGACTTTCAGATGCAGGACTATGGCAGCTACCTGCAGGTACAAGAAATTTCTCTCTAGCCCCATTATTTCTGGAGTTATTGGCCGTGGCGCTGCCGACTTCTTTTTTCGGTGTTTTTTTTTTTTTTTTTTTTTTTTTTTGCTGGCTTCAGTCCAGCACACACGTAGCGGCCTTGGCTATTGTTGACGTCAAAGAGCATGGCCGTTTGCACTGGACATCTTCGGGGTGTCCTCACTCCGCGGTCGCTGGCATCCTCCCTGTTTATCCGACAACCCCAAGACCAGTTTTCGAAAAGCCCATGAGCAGGGCTTTCCAACAGTGTCAGACTTGTCAGATTTCCGCCAATACTTTGGGTGATAGAGCCGTTGCTAAGTCTTGTTTTCACTCTGTTACAGCTTTGTGTACAAAAGTGCCATTAGACAGGTGTTTGAAGCGCATTCGGAGCAGCCCCGCTGTCTGGTGGTTTCAAGGCGGAAGATGGCCCTGGCTGGCCAGGAAAACTTGATTTTCGGATGCATGAATATGGCAGCTACCTGCAGGTACAAGAAATTTCTCTCTAGCCCCATTATTTCTGGAGTTATTGGCCGTGGCGCTGCAGAATTTTTTTTTCTGCGTTTTTTTGTGTTTTTTTTGCTGGCTTCAGTCCAGCACACACGTAGCGGCCTTGGCTATTGTTGACGTACACAGAGCATGGCCGTTTGCACTGGACATCTTCGTGGTGTCCTCACTCCGCGGTCCCTGGCAACCTCCTTGTTTTTCCCACAACCGCCAGACCGGCATTTTCGGAAAGCCCATGAGCAGGGCTTTCCAACAGTATTAGACTTGTCAGATTTCCGCCAATACTTTGGGAGATAGAGCCGTTGCTAAGTCTTGTTTTCACTCTGTTACAGCTTTGTGTACAAAAGTGCCATTAGACAGGTGTTTGAAGCGCATTCGGAGCAGCCCCGCTGTCTGGTGGTTTCAAGGCGGAAGATGGCCCTGGCTGGCCGGGAAAACTGGATTTACGGATGCAGGACTATGGCAGCTACCTGCAGGTACAAGAAATTTCTCTCTAGCCCCATTATTTCTGGAGTAATTGGCCGTGGCGCTGCCGACTTCTTTTTTCGGCGTTTTTTTTTCTTTTTTTTTCGCTGGCTTCAGTCCAGCACACACTTAGCGGCCTTGGCTATTGTTGACGTACACAGAGCATGGCCGTTTGCACTGGACATCTTCGGGGTGTCCTCACCCCGCGGTCGCTGGCATCCTCCCTGTTTATCCCACAACCCCAAGACCGGCATTTTCGGAAAGCCCATGAGCAGGGCTTTCCAACAGTGTCAAACTTGTCAGTTTTCCGCCAATACTTTGGGAGATAGAGCCGTTGCTAAGTCTTGTTTTCAGTTTGTTACAGCTTTGTGTACAAAAGTGCCATTAGACAGGTGTTTGAAGCGCATTCGGAGCAGCCCCGCTGTCTGGTGGTTTCAAGGCGGAAGATGGCCCTGGCTGGCCGGGAAAACTGGACTTTCGGATGCAGGACTATGGCAGCTACCTGCAGGTACAAGAAATTTCTCTCTAGCCCCATTATTTCTGGAGTTATTGGCCGTGGCGCTGCCGACTTCTTTTTTCGGTGTTTTTTTTTTTTTTTTTTTTTTTTTTGCTGGCTTCAGTCCAGCACACACGTAGCGGCCTTGGCTATTGTTGACGTCAAAGAGCATGGCCGTTTGCACTGGACATCTTCGGGGTGTCCTCACCCCGCGGTCGCTGGCATCCTCCCTGTTTATCCGACAACCCCAAGACCAGTTTTCGAAAAGCCCATGAGCAGGGCTTTCCAACAGTGTCAGACTTGTCAGATTTCCGCCAATACTTTGGGTGATAGAGCCGTTGCTAAGTCTTGTTTTCACTCTGTTACAGCTTTGTGTACAAAAGTGCCATTAGACAGGTGTTTGAAGCGCATTCGGAGCAGCCCCGCTGTCTGGTGGTTTCAAGGCGGAAGATGGCCCTGGCTGGCCAGGAAAACTTGATTTTCGGATGCATGAATATGGCAGCTACCTGCAGGTACAAGAAATTTCTCTCTAGCCCCATTATTTCTGGAGTTATTGGCCGTGGCGCTGCAGAATTTTTTTTTCTGCGTTTTTTTGTGTTTTTTTTGCTGGCTTCAGTCCAGCACACACGTAGCGGCCTTGGCTATTGTTGACGTACACAGAGCATGGCCGTTTGCACTGGACATCTTCGTGGTGTCCTCACTCCGCGGTCCCTGGCAACCTCCTTGTTTTTCCCACAACCGCCAGACCGGCATTTTCGGAAAGCCCATGAGCAGGGCTTTCCAACAGTATTAGACTTGTCAGATTTCCGCCAATACTTTGGGAGATAGAGCCGTTGCTAAGTCTTGTTTTCACTCTGTTACAGCTTTGTGTACAAAAGTGCCATTAGACAGGTGTTCTAAGCGCATTCGGAGCAGCCCCGCTGTCTGGTGGTTTCAAGGCGGAAGATGGCCCTGGCTGGCCGGGAAAACTGGATTTACGGATGCAGGACTATGGCAGCTACCTGCAGGTACAAGAAATTTCTCTCTAGCCCCATTATTTCTGGAGTAATTGGCCGTGGCGCTGCCGACTTCTTTTTTCGGCGTTTTTTTTTCTTTTTTTTTCGCTGGCTTCAGTCCAGCACACACTTAGCGGCCTTGGCTATTGTTGACGTACACAGAGCATGGCCGTTTGCACTGGACATCTTCGGGGTGTCCTCACCCCGCGGTCGCTGGCATCCTCCCTGTTTATCCCACAACCCCAAGACCGGCATTTTCGGAAAGCCCATGAGCAGGGCTTTCCAACAGTGTCAAACTTGTCAGTTTTCCGCCAACACTTTGGGAAATAAAGACGTTGCTAAGTCTTGTTTTCACTCTGTTACAGCTTTGTGTACAAAAGTGCCATTAGACAGGTGTTTGAAGCGCATTCGGAGCAGCCCCGCTGTCTGGTGGTTTCAAGGCGGAAGATGGCCCTGGCTGGCCGGGAAAACTGGATTTACGGATGCAGGACTATGGCAGCTACCTGCAGGTACAAGAAATTTCTCTGTAGCCCCATTTTTTCTGGAGTTATTGGCCGTGGTGCTGCATACTTCTTTTTTCGGCGTTTTTTTTTTTTTTTTTTGCTGGCTTCAGTGCAGCACACACGTAGCGGCCTTGGCTATTGTTGACGTACACAGAGCATGGCCGTTTGCACTGGACATTTTCGGGGTGTCCTCACCCCGCGGTCGCTGGCATCCTCCCTGTTTATCCCACAACCCCAAGACCGGCATTTTCGAAAAGCCCATGAGCAGGGCTTTCCAACAGTGTCAGACTTGTCAGATTTCCGCCAATACTTTGGGTGATAGAGCCGTTGCTAAGTCTTGTTTTCACTCTGTTACAGCTTTGTGTACAAAAGTGCCATTAGACAGGTGTTTGAAGCGCATTCGGAGCAGCCCCGCTCTCTGGTGGTTTCAAGGCGGAAGATGGCCCTGGCTGGCCAGGAAAACTGGATTTTCGGATGCATGAATATGGCAGCTACCTGCAGGTACAAGAAATTTCTCTCTAGCCCCATTATTTCTGGAGTTATTGGCCGTGGCGCTGCCGACTTCTTTTTTCGGCGTTTTTTTCTTCTTTTTTTGCTGGCTTCAGTCCAGCACACACGTAGCGGCCTTGGCTATTGTTGACGTACACAGAGCATGGCCGTTTGCACTGGACATCTTCGGGGTGTCCTCACCCCGCGGTCCCTGGCATCCTCCCTGTTTATCCCACAACCCCAAGACCGGCATTTTCGGAAAGCCCATGAGCAGGGTTTTCCAACAGTGTTAGACTTGTCAGATTTCCGCCAAGACTTTGGGAGATAGAGCCGTTGCTAAGTCTTGTTTTCACTCTGTTACAGCTTTGTGTACAAAAGTGCCATTAGACAGGTGTTTGAAGCGCATTCGGAGAAGCCCCGCTCTCTGGTGGTTTCAAGGCGGAAGATGGCCCTGGCTGGCCGGGAAAACTAGATTTTCGGATGCAGGACTATGGCAGCTACCTGCAGGTACAAGAAATTTCTCTCTAGCCCCATTATTTCTGGAGTTATTGGCCGTGGCGCTGCCAACTTCTTTTTTCGGAGTTTTTTTTTTTTTTTTTTTTTTTTTTGCTGGCTTCAGTCCAACACACACGTAGCGGCCTTGGCTATTGTTGACGTACACAGAGCATGGCCGTTTGCACTGGACATCTTCGGGGTGTCCTCACTCTGCGGTCCCTGGCATCCTCCCTGTTTACCCCACAACCCCAAGACCGGCATTTTCGGAAAGCCCATGAGCAGGGCTTTCCAACAGTGTTGGACTTGTCAGATTTCCGCCAATACTTTGGGAGATAGAGCCGTTGCTAAGTCTTGTTTTCACTCTGTTACAGCTTTGTGTACAAAAGTGCCATTAGACAGGTGTTTGAAGCGCATTCGGAGCAGCCCCGCTCTCTGTTGGTTTCAAGGCGGAAGATGGCCCTGGCTGGCCGGGAAAACTGGATTTTCGGATGCAAGACTATGGCAGCTACCTGCAGGTACAAGAAATTTCTCTCTAGCCCCATTATTTCTGGAGTTATTGGCCGTGGCGCTGCCGACTTCTTTTTTCGGCGTTTTTTTTTTCTTTTTTTTTTTTTGCTGGCTTCAGTCCAGCACACACGTAGCGGCCTTGGCTATTGTTGACGTACACAGAGCATGGCCGTTTGCACTGGACATCTTCGGGGTGTCCTCACCCCGCGGTCGCTGGCATCCTCCCTGTTTATTCCACAACCCCAAGACCGGCTTTTTCGAAAAGCCCATGAGCAGGGCTTTCCAACAGTGTCAGACTTGTCAGATTTCCGCCAATACTTTGGGTGATAGAGCCGTTGCTAAGTCTTGTTTTCACTCTGTTACAGCTTTGTGTACAAAAGTGCCATTAGACAGGTGTTTGAAGCGCATTCGGAGCAGCCCCGCTGTCTGGTGGTTTCAAGGCGGAAGATGGCCCTGGCTGGCCGGGAAAACTGGACTTTCAGATGCAGGACTATGGCAGCTACCTGCAGGTACAAGAAATTTCTCTCTAGCCCCATTATTTCTGGAGTTATTGGCCGTGGCGCTGCCGACTTCTTTTTTCGGTGTTTTTTTTTTTTTTTTTTTTTTTTTTTGCTGGCTTCAGTCCAGCACACACGTAGCGGCCTTGGCTATTGTTGACGTCAAAGAGCATGGCCGTTTGCACTGGACATCTTCGGGGTGTCCTCACCCCGCGGTCGCTGGCATCCTCCCTGTTTATCCGACAACCCCAAGACCAGTTTTCGAAAAGCCCATGAGCAGGGCTTTCCAACAGTGTCAGACTTGTCAGATTTCCGCCAATACTTTGGGTGATAGAGCCGTTGCTAAGTCTTGTTTTCACTCTGTTACAGCTTTGTGTACAAAAGTGCCATTAGACAGGTGTTTGAAGCGCATTCGGAGCAGCCCCGCTGTCTGGTGGTTTCAAGGCGGAAGATGGCCCTGGCTGGCCAGGAAAACTAGATTTTCGGATGCAGGACTTTGGCAGCTACCTGCAGGTACAAGAAATTTCTCTCTAGCCCCATTATTTCTGGAGTTATTGGCCGTGGCGCTGCCGACTTCTTTTTTCTGCGTTTTTTTGTGTTTTTTTTGCTGGCTTCAGTCCAGCACACACGTAGCGGCCTTGGCTATTGTTGACGTACACAGAGCATGGCCGTTTGCACTGGACATCTTCGTGGTGTCCTCACTCCGCGGTCCCTGGCAACCTCCTTGTTTTTCCCACAACCGCCAGACCGGCATTTTCGGAAAGCCCATGAGCAGGGCTTTCCAACAGTATTAGACTTGTCAGATTTCCGCCAATACTTTGGGAGATAGAGCCGTTGCTAAGTCTTGTTTTCACTCTGTTACAGCTTTGTGTACAAAAGTGCCATTAGACAGGTGTTTGAAGCGCATTCGGAGCAGCCCCGCTGTCTGGTGGTTTCAAGGCGGAAGATGGCCCTGGCTGGCCGGGAAAACTGGATTTACGGATGCAGGACTATGGCAGCTACCTGCAGGTACAAGAAATTTCTCTCTAGCCCCATTATTTCTGGAGTAATTGGCCGTGGCGCTGCCGACTTCTTTTTTCGGCGTTTTTTTTTCTTTTTTTTTCGCTGGCTTCAG
This sequence comes from Marthasterias glacialis, assembly GCA_911728455.2. Taxonomy (NCBI): domain Eukaryota; kingdom Metazoa; phylum Echinodermata; class Asteroidea; order Forcipulatida; family Asteriidae; genus Marthasterias; species Marthasterias glacialis. Next base: position 26,697,698 of record OU452225.1, read on the forward strand.
TCCAGCACACACTTAGCGGCCTTGGCTATTGTTGACGTACACAGAGCATGGCCGTTTGCACTGGACATCTTCGGGGTGTCCTCACCCCGCGTTCGCTGGCATCCTCCCTGTTTATCCCACAACCCCAAGACCGGCATTTTCGGAAAGCCCATGAGCAGGGCTTTCCAACAGTGTCAAACTTGTCAGTTTTCCGCCAATACTTTGGGAAATAAAGACGTTGCTAAGTCTTGTTTTCACTCTGTTACAGCTTTGTGTACAAAAGTGCCATTAGACAGGTGTTTGAAGCGCATTCGGAGCAGCCCCGCTGTCTGGTGGTTTCAAGGCGGAAGATGGCCCTGGCTGGCCGGGAAAACTGGATTTACGGATGCAGGACTATGGCAGCTACCTGCAGGTACAAGAAATTTCTCTCTAGCCCCATTTTTTCTGGAGTTATTGGCCGTGGTGCTGCATACTTCTTTTTTCGGCGTTTTTTTTTTTTTTTTTTTGCTGGCTTCAGTGCAGCACACACGTAGCGGCCTTGGCTATTGTTGACGTACAAAGAGTATGGCCGTTTGCACTGGACATCTTCGGGGTGTCCTCACTCCGCGGTCCCTGGAAACCTCCCTGTTTATTCCACAACCCCAAGACCGGCATTTTCGGAAAGCCCATGAGCAGGGCTTTCCAACAGTGTCAAACTTGTCAGATTTCCGCCAATACTATGGGAAATAAAGACGTTGCTAAGTCTTGTTTTCACTCTGTTACAGCTTTGTGTACAAAAGTTCCGTTAGACAGTTTGAAGCGCATTCGGAGCAGCCCCGCTCTCTGGTCGTTTCAAGGCAAAAGGTGGCACTGGCTTGCCGGGAAAACCAGATTTTCGGATGTGGGACTATGGCAGCTAATTGCAGATACAAGAAATTTCTCTCTAGCCCCTCTATTTCTGATGTTATTGGCCGTGGCGCTGGTGACTTTTTTTCGGCTTTTTTTTTTTGCTGGCTCTGTTACAGCTTTGTGTGCAAAAGCGTCTTTACACAATAGACATGTGTTTGAAGAGCATTTGGAGCACCCCTAGTCCATGGTCGTTTCATGGTAGACGATGGGCCTGGATGGCCGGCAAAACTAAATCTTCGGACGCAGGTCTATCGTAGCTAACTGCAGGTAAATGAAAAGTCTTTGTAGCTCCATTATTTCTGGAGTTATTAGGCTTGGAGTTGCCGACTTTTTTGGGCTGCGCTTACTTGCTGGTTTCGGTCCAGCACACTTACTTGGGCTATTGTTCACGTACACTCAAACGCCCGTATCTTTTGGACATCCTCGGGGTGTCCTCCCTTAGTGGACCTTATCATCCTCCATATTTATCCTAAAATAGCCATTTTTGGAAAGCCCAGCGGTAGGGCTTTCCAATGGTGTAACACTTGTCAAAATCTCTGCACTATTGAGGGAGATTGAGACGTTACTCAGTCTTGCTTTCACTCTGTTACAGCTTTGTGTACAAAAGTGCAATTAGACATGTGTTTGAAGAGCATTTGGAGCACCCCTGGTCGATTGTTGCTTGAAGGTAGAAGATGGTCCTTGGATGGCTGGCGAAACTAATTTTTTGGACGCAGGACTATGGTAGTTAACTGTAGGTAGAAGAAAATTTTTTCTAGCCCCATTTTTTCTGGAGTTATTGAGCATGAAGTTGCCGACTTTCTTTTGCCCGGGCTTACGTGCTGGTTTCGGTCCAGCACACCTACTTGGGCTATTGTTCACTACTGAAATCATTAATTTGAAGCAAACTCAAACAAAAATTGTCATATTTTATATTAGTAATTGAATGATTGTGATTCTCCTTTTTTGTTGGTACCCCAGACTGTGTTGTTGAAGATTGCCCAAAGCTTCCTTGTAAACAACTTCAGATGGTCAGTATGCTAGATGAATGCTGCCCTCTATGTTCGGATGAGGTTTATTTATTAATTGACAATAAGTGTTTTGATCAATGCAGAATCTTGTCAACCAGCTGGAGCTAAATTCACAAACTGCAATGTAAGTCCTTCAGAGATTCTTTTTAATAGCGCCCTCTCTTGTCCATACGAACGGTCAAATGAACTGGAACTGACAGTCGACACCTGGGTTCTGAACAGTCCCAGAATATGAAGCTTAAAACTGTCGAGGTAAGCGCTTTTACCTGTGGAAAGCAACATTTATTGAATTAACATGTGCATGTATAATTGGTTTGATGTGGTATCATTGATGGTACGTAGTTTGGCTTAATTTTGTGTAAAAATACATAACAAAGTTGGGTTGTGCACTATGTCATCTCGGACCCTAGCCCCACTATGTGTGGCAAGGATTTTTGACATCGGTTGTGAATCCTTAGCCACACGTCCAAGTCTATCTTTTGTGCAGCTCGTCCCACAACTCGCTGCACCGAAACCTAACGGGTGCGGCGCTGGATTTTAACCAACTAAATGTGTCCACGTACCTCTTGCTTCCCTCCGGTACTTTGGCTGTTGAAGCTACTAACCTTATTAAGGGCAAATAATCATTTCAATTTTGCACAAAATTACTCCACACAAATAGATATCCGCTAGCGACCGGGGCCATTTTGATTACCCAGAATGCAATGCCATCACAAAGTCATGAGTGGCGCGAGAGTGCAAAAACAATTCAGTGGCTGTTTCACATGACAGCTACAGCTAATGAAACAGCTTAGAATACAAAATGCATGGAGCCAGAAAAAGTGCATGCACCAAATCTATGCATGGCATCGGTTGCATGCACGCATAGTTTGGTACTTGCACTTTTTCTGACTCCATTCTGAAGTTGTTTCTATACTGCTGGAAGCCCATGTCGGCGATAGCAGAGGAGCCATGATGGTTGCTGTTCAGTGTGTGGTTTGTATTCATGCACTAGTCTTTTTCAGGTCGCTGTGTGTGTGTATTCGTTCGTTGTGCCGTCGTCCGTCGCTGAACGCAAACAGACGATGTGACCATTTCTACCTCCATCCTTCGGAACCACACATACTCAAAAGAGATTTAACACATGGTGTCATCGCAAATCCTTTCTTAGTATTCCATGGTGTCACTCACTCGTCTCTCTCGGGTAATACATGCAATCAGTCAGCAAGAACTTTACCGCTAGCTGCGCGAAACCTTGTTTGACGTCACCACTTTCAGGTAAACGCCGAAAGAGGACTGCTGGAATAAAGACTAGTGCTGGCATACGACCAGACGCCGAATTACAGCACCCATCATAGCTCCTGTTGTTGACATTGGCTTCCAGCACGAAGACTTGACAGAAAAATGCTGACTGATTGCATGTACATGTATTACCCGAGAGAGACGAGTGAGTGACACCAGTGACAACGAACGAATACACACACACAGCGACACGAAAAAGACAAGTGCTGGAATACAACCGCGCGCTGAACAGCAATCATCATGGCTCCTCTGCCATCGCCGACATGGGCTTCCAGCACGAAGGTTTGACAGAAAATTCCAGCAAACGCTGAGGACTTATCGCACAGGTGGACGCGCGCAATTCTTCTCCAAACTGTGTTTCTGAGTCTGACATGTCTGAGAGTAATGACCGACCGATTATTGAGGGATAAATTTGCCAAACAAAGTAAGTCTCGATTCGAAAGTTGATGTCTGGTTTTAGAGGACAAGGTTCGTTGGGCCAAGAAGCGGAGGTAGTCTAGCGTATTGGCACAGTGTATGGGGCTTACCCGGACTGAACGACACTTGACTCCATTCTTTGCACTCCAATAGGGTTCTGAACACAGAGCCGTCAAAACCGTTTACGGAGTCTTCAACTTTGGCTCTTCTTCACAAATGCACATGTTTTCGAAGCAAAATGCCCTCCTTGAATCTTTTTAGACTCTTTCACTGACACTCACATGCAAACTGCTCATAAATGTTTGCAAAATGTGAATATTTTTGACACACAATGTGCTCTAGACCTAGACCCAGTAACTGGGGCGCTGAACTCCTTTTTTGAGATTTTGACTTTATCTGTTGTACAAGCGCCCCAGTAAGAACTATGTAGTAACAGCAACGGTCAGGGGGATTTAAAAAACCTCTGTTAAAAAAAATGCTTTAGACTCAACATAATTGTTTGAAAATTACCTACTGTCTTCTCCAAGTGTTTAAGGTGAAATAAAATGCATTCAATTGTACTTGTGCTCATTTTCTGTCCTCCAAATTGATGATTTTTAGGGCCTCTGACAACCCTTCTGTTATAATTTTTATTACCAATGTCACGACTGTTTCTTTGAAAAAAAGCTGCATTAATGCTGCAGGAAGAATTGTGTGTTTGCTGATGACCGGACTTGCAAATTGTATAGCGCAGTCAACACAGGATACCAGTCAATGAAACTGGTTATGATTGGCCAAGCACGTGCTGTACATTTACCATTGTGGGGGTCATTGACACGACACAGCTGGTATCCAGTGTTGACAGCGCAAACAATATGCAAGTCAACACAGGATACCAGTCAACGAACCCGGTCATAATTGGCGAAGCGCACGCTGTACATATACCATTGTGTTTTTTTTTGACACTACACAGCTGGTATCCTGTGTTGACAACGCAAAACAATATGCAAGTCCGGGCATCAGCGAACAACCCCGAAATCCCACCCCCCCCCCTCCGCAGCGTTAATGGGACTTTTTTCAAGTAAGGAAACGGTCGTGACATTAGTAATAAAAATGACAGGGTTGTCAGTGGCCCTAAAAATCATCAATTTGGAGGACAGGAAATGATCGTGAGTACAATTAAATGCATTTTATTTCACGTTAAACACTTGATGAAGCCGTAGGCGATTTTTGAGCAATTCTGTTGAGTCTAAGAAATTTTTTTTAACAGAGGTTTTTTAAATTCTCCTGACCAGTGCAGTTACTACATAATTCTTACTGGGGCACTAGTTCGGCAGATAATGTCAAAATCTCAAAAAAGGAGTACAGCGCCCCAGTTACTGGGTCTACCCTAGACCCAGTATCTGGGGTGCTGTACTCCTTAAAAAAACTTTTGACATTGTCAGTCGTACTAGTCCCCCCCCCCAAAAAAAAAAAAAAAAAAAAAAGTATGTGTAAGTTCGTTTGAAAAGCTCTTATTATGGTGAAGTGGATTTAAACCACATGTAAAAAAGTGGCCAAAATTACAACAATAACTCAACAGAGTTTCTCGAAATTTGCCTGCTGGCTTCTTAAGATATCAAAAGTGAAATAAAATGCTTTTAATTGTACTCACAATCACTTTCTGTCCTCCAAATCAATGATATTTAGCCCACTAAATCCAATCAAAATGAAGCAGTTGTTACAATTGCCATTTTACTACTGATAGTCAGGTGATACTGAGCGACTGGTTCCCGAGTAAAAAGTCGTATTAACACTACGAGGATAAGAAAGCAGGTTCGCTGATGCCATGACTTGTACATTGTCTTGTGCAGTCACTGGATACCAGCTGTGTAGTGCAACAACCCGCCTCACATGGTTACTGTGGACAGCATGCGCATGCTCGGCCAATCATGACCAATGAAACTTTCGTTGTCAGCTGCACATACATGTACATGTAAGGAAATAGTCGTTGAGTATCACTTGACTATCAGTGGTACCTTATGAATCAGTTAAAAAAAAATCAAAATTACAACAAAGACTCAACAAAATAGAAAATTGCCTACTGACTTTTCAAAGTATTTAAGGCGAAATGAAATGCATTTAATTGCACTCACGATCATTTCAGTCCTCCAAATCAATGATTTTTAGCCCATTATCAAATTTGCCATTAGAATCACCATTTTGAATGTGATACTCAACAACTGTTTCCTTATGTGTATAAACGCTGAGAGGATTGCGTGTTCTCTGAGGCCCTGACTGTCATAATGTTTTCCGCACAGTCAACGCAGGAAAACAGGCTGTGTACTGTCAACGTTCGCATGCCCTGACATGCATATTGATTTGCGCTTTCAATGCAGGATACCAGCTGTGTAGTGCAACGACCCCCGTACACAATGGCTTTGCTATAGTAGGGTGTGCACTCAGCAAAGGAAACTTCTATACAGTGTGGGTTGCATGGGGTCTCTTTGAAAGGCAGGGGGGCGGTGTCTGTATTTGACTGAAAAAAATGCACCAATTCGGGCGTGCAAGTGCTGGGCACCGGGTGCCAGTGCTGCGGGTACATGTGGCTTGTTTTCACAAAGTCACGAGAAAATCATGCTCCCTTTTCACTCTTTATGGAAATGAAATGTGTTCCTCAACATTCTGAAAATGTTGAAGTTTAGGTGATTTTAGTGAGATAGACGCGGAAACTGCACAGCCGCTGGTTTAATGTGTTACATCGGCAAGGGTTTTTTGTCATAATTTCAGTACTTACTTTCTGTTCAATTGTAAATATCTATATGGTATTATGTAGTACATCATTCTATCATGCCGTCATGTCAGGGAAATTGCGTGAATCATTGAGGAAGACATTTAATTTCCATAAAGAGTGAAAAGGAGCAAGGGATTTTCTTGTGTCTTTGTGCACAAAACTATGCACTGACGACACCGCAGCACTTGCACGCGGCGCCCACACGTGCCTTAAATGGTGTATACATCGATGAAAACAAAAGTATCAAGTTGTTTTCTTTAAATTTTCTAACTACTTTAGGCAAATACGGACACCGCCATTGCCCATGCAACCCAAATTGTATAGAAGTTTCATTTACTGAGTGCGCACGCTCTCCGCTACTATAGCCAAGCCATAGTGTACGGGAGTTGTTGCACTACACAGCTGGTATTATGCATTGGCTGCACAATTCAATATGCAAATCAGGGCATCAGCGAACGTTGACAGTACTAAGCCTGGTTTCCTGCATTGACTGTGCGGAAAACATTATGACAGTCGTTGCACTATGTCAGGACATCAGCCAACATTGACATTACACAGCCTGATACCCTGCTTTGACTGCGCAGATAACAATATGAAAGTCAGGGCCTCAGGGAACACTTGCATCGTTTATACACATACGGAAACAGTCGTTGAGTATCTTGCTCAAAATGGCGATTTGAACGGCAAATTTGATAGTGGGCTAAAAATCATAGATTTGGAGGACTGAAAATGATCGTGAGTACAATTAAATGCATCTTATTTCATCTAAATACTTGGAAAAGCCAGCAGGCGAATTTCAAAAATTCTGTTGAGTCTTTGTCGTTACTTTGAAAGTTTTATAACTGATTCATAAAAAATCCGCTTCATCACAATTTCCAAATATATCACGGACTGGGGCACTAGTAAGACCGAAAATATCAACATCTCTAAAAAGGAGTAAAGCGCCCCAGTTACTGGGTCTAAATGTACCCTGCAACTAGCCCCATAAATTGTGCCAATACGCTGGACTACCTCCGCTTCTTGGCCCTATGAAGGCTCTGACCCACAATGTGACATCAACTTTGGAAATGAGACATACATTTTTTATCACCTATTTTTCCCGTGATGATATCTTGGTCATTGCCCAAGAGTTTGGAGTGCGATCCAAGATGCGATGATTTCTTGTTTGTAGAATTTTATGAATCATCTCAGTGCTGATACCAAGACATTCAAACATCCTTGGAACCATGATGGTTGCTGTTGTGCATGCACACGCTGTACTGCCCTCAGAACCTATATGTCATCACTTCGAGTTAAAAGTTGCAAGAAAACTGCTGGTACAAAGACTAGAGTACAGGTCATAGCTTTGTACCGTGTACAGTGCACATGCGCATTAGCAACCATCATGGCTCTGACGTTGTTTGACTGTGTCTGTATCAGCTCAGATTTTTCACAAAATTCCAGCACAAAACACACTCAGTGTACAAACCATTGGTCAACATGAAATGTTGGGATAATGACTAGTGTTTGGGTACATCACATAGGTCATCGGGGACGTCTGCTATCGGACTCCCCTGAAAAATCAGACATTCCGAGTGGCATCAACAGAGGGCGCTGTGAGTACATGGCCCTGTAATGATGTCTGTGGCCAATTGATGACTCAGTGCACATCACTCTGAATTTCTGTGGAGTCAAATGAACAGTGACCTGTGCTGTAGGCAAACACTTCATGTTGACCATTGGTTTGTACACAGAGCGTAATGCATGGCAACTTTGTGTCAAGGAATTTCGCATTTTGCAAAAACCTGTGAGCAGTTTGCACAAATGCAAGTGTAAGTTAAACATTACTCAAGATGCAAGGAGGGCATTTTGCCTTGGGAACATGTGCATTTGTGAAAAAGAGCAGAAGTTTGGACACTGGGTATACGGTTTTGACGACTTTGTATTCAGAACCCTGTCGGAGTGCAATTGAATATATCAGAGTTTTACATTACTAGCCCTTGTAGGATGTCAGTCTCCAGTGCACTACTACTAACATCCTGGGTATAATAAAGCTTCTCTACAATGTAAACAAAATTGCAAGAGTTGTTTTCTCCTATTTTCTCGTGATGTTGGAAGCTGAAAGTCTGTTGATATTTTCCCGGTGCCTTAAAGTACTCTTTGAATGTCTTTTAAATAACATCTGCTGTCACTTTTGGTGAAAAGTATACTTAAAATTAAACAGGAACTTGTGAAATTGTCTTAAAAACATATTGTACTTTCCATGTAAAGTTTTTATGCACATGCGTCCAAGAGTACATTGCTGGATCACAATGTCAAGGGCAAAGCACAAATTGCACAGGAAAATAAGCATGCAACAAATTGTGCACAATAGAGCTCTATGTAGTTAGCTAAGAGTTGTGGGCACATGTAAAGTTTGCACATTGCAATTACACGCAGTAATAGCGTAGTAACTAGACGATGCCCTCTTTGGTGTGCATCATATTCCACGCATGCATGTTGTTTGTTCATTTTTATTCTACATCCATAAATAGTGTGTGCCCAAAACATTTTATAGATTTATGATCCTGTCAGTCTGTAAGTATTAGACACAAGGAATATATGAATGACGTTTTTGCTAGTTTAATCAGGTAGAACAATGAAATAATTTTGTTAAAAACCCTTTTTTTGCCATGCAGGAACCCCTTCATACCCAGGACATCAATGGCAGTGCAACAGAGACTGAAGTCCTACCAGAGCTGCTGGTACAAACATTGTGTGCACAGGTGAGGTATATGCTTAGTGAGACCAATAAATAGTGTCAATCTGTTCATGCTCCGATTACCGTGGATAGTCTTTTACCGGCACTTATAAAATGTATGGTTCTTTCATTCAGTTCATGATCCTGACCAGCCCCCAACCTACCATAGTTAGGGCACTTAAGAAAAGTACATGCACCTATGTAATTTATCATTCCGTCAATCTGTTCATTATCCACTTACTGTAATTAACTTCATGATCCCGCAGAGCCCCCCGACTCACGATAGGTGGTCAAATTTGTGGCACCTATAAAATGAATGGTTCATCCTTGCAGATCATGATCCTGCTCAGCCCAAACCTACTGTAGTTAGTTTTATTGGCGCCACTTACAAAATAATCCATTCTGTCATTCAGATCATGATCCTGCTAATAACACAAACTGTGGTAGGTTGGGGCTGAGCTGAGTAAAAGTACCATACATTTTATAAGTGCCACTCTAAGGACCAACTATGGTAGGTTGGGGGCTGGTACAGACCATGAACTGAATGAAAGAACCATACATTTTCTCAATGCCGCTAAGATGACTAACTATGGTAAGCAGGATCATGAACTGAATGAAAGAACCATGCATTTTATAAGTGCCCCTAATAAGACTAACTATGGTAAGTTGGGTGAGAGTCAGGATCATGAACTGAATAAATGAACCATGTGTTTTGTGAGTGCCGCTAAGAAGATGAACTATGGTAGGTTTGGGGCTGGTCAGGATCATGAGCTGAATGAAAAATACACACATTTTATCAGTGCCACTAATAAGACTAACTGTGGTAGGTTGGGCGCTGAGCAGGATCATGAACTGAGTGAAAGAACCACACATTTTATAAGTGCCTCTAATAATACTAACTGTGGTAGGTTGGGGCTGAGTGAGATCATGAACTGCATGAAAGAACCATACCTTTTCTAAGCGCTGCTAAAAAGACCAATTATTGTATGTTTGGGGCTGAGCAGGATCATGAACTCAATGAAAGAACTTTGTACATTTTATCAGTTCCGCTAATACGACTAACCCTGGTAGGTTGGGGCTGAGCAGGATCATGAACTGCTATACAGAAGCATATAATATATTTTTTAAATGCCGCTAATTAGGCCAACTATTGTACATGTAGGTTGGGGGCTGAGCAGGATCATGACCTGAATGACAGATCCATACATTTTATAAGTGCCGCTAATAAGACTAACTAGGGTAGGTTCGGGCTGAGCAGGATTATGAACTGCATTAAAGTTTGTGTTCTTAGCAACTCTTAAAAAATGTAGGGTTCTTTCTTGCAGATCATGATCCGGCTCAGCCCCAACCTTCCCACAGTAAATAATACAATTTACCATTCTGTCATTCAGTTCATGATCCTGCTAATAACACAAATTGTGGTAGGTTGGGGCTGAGCAGGATCATGAGCTGAATAAAAGTACCATACATTTTATAAGTGCCGCTATATAAGGACCAACTATGGTAGGTTGGGGGCTGGTACGGATTGTGAACTGAATGAAAGAACCATACATTTTCTAAGTGCCGCTAAGATGACTTACTATGGTAGGTTGGGGGCTGAGCAGAATCATGAACTTAATGAAAGAACCATACACTTTATAAGTGCCGCTAATGAGACTTACTATGGAAGGTTGGGCGCTAGTCAGGATCATGAACTGAATAAATGAACCATATGTTTTATAAGTGCCTCTAGTGGTATGTTTGGGGGTGAGTAAGATCATGAACTGAGTAAAAGAACCATACCTTCTCTAAGTGCTGCTAAAAAGACCAACTATTGTAGGTTGGGGGCTGAGCAGGATCATGAACTGAATGAAAGAACTATACATTTTATAAGTGCTGCTATGAATACTAACTATGGTAGGTTTGGGGCTAGTCAGGATTATGAGCTGAATGAAAAAAAAACACATTTTATAAGTGCTGCTAATAAGACTAACTATTGTAGGTTGGGGGCTGGTATGGTTCATGAACTGAATGAGAGAATTGTACATTTTAATAGAGCCGCTAATAACACTAACTAGGGTAGGTTTGTGCTATTATCGACTTTTCAAAAATGTATGGTTCTTTTATTCAGTTCTTGATCCTGCTCAGCACATACTTATCGTAGTTAGTCTTTTTAGTGGCTCTAATAAAATTTACTAGTTTTTTCTCATTGAGTTAATGAACCTTTTTAGTCTTACTAGCCCCACTTATAAATTGAATGGTTCTTTTTTCAGTTCATGATCCTGCTCATTCCCAACCTACCCTAGTTAGTGGTAATATCGGCTCTAATAAAATGTATGATTCTTTCATTCTCTTCTTGATCCTGCTCAGTCCCAAGCTAACCTAGCTAGTCTTATTAGCCCCACTTATGAATTGAAATGTTTTGTTTTTTTCAGTTCATGATCCAGCCCATCCTGAAACCTACCAAAGTTAGTCTTATTAGACTATGGTTCCGTCAATCTGTTCATGATCCTGCCCAGCATCCGACCTTGCTATTTAGTCTGGTCCAGTCTGCGGTGAACACAGAGCTCAATTCAAACTCTTGGTGTGGGTGAGGAGGCCTCACTGTGTTTTTCAGGTCTTGTGGGGATTAGTTTCTTGAGATTGCTTTCTTTAGAATTGATAGTTGGTGGGTGATGAGTATTTTGGAGCCGTTCACTTGCAGTTCATGATCCCGACTAGCCCCCAACCTACCACAGTTAGTCTAATGAGCGGTACTTATTAAATGTGTGGTTCTTATAATGCATTTCATGATCCTGCTCAGCCCCAACCAACCACAGTTTGTCTTTTTAGCGCCACATATAAAATGTGTGGTTCTTTCATTTAGCTCATGATCCTGACTAGTCCCCAACCTACCATAGTTAGTCTCATGAGCCGAACTTAGAAAATGTCTGGTTCTTTCATGCAGTTCATGGTCCTGCTCAGCCCCAACCAACCACAGTTTGTCTTATTAATGACACTTAAATGTTAATGCAATTAAATGTATGGTTCTTTCTTTCATTCAGTTCATGATCCTGCTCAGCCACAACTTACCACAGTTAGTCTTCTTAGCGGCACTAATGAAATGTATGGTTTTGTCATTCAGTTCATGTGCCTGCTCAGCTCCATCCTTCCACGGTTAGTCCTGTTAGCGGCGCTTATATAATGTATGGTTCTGTCATTCACTTCATGATCCTTCTCAGCCCCCAACTTACCATAGTTAGTATTATTGGCGGCACTTATAAAGTGTGGTTCGGTCATTTAATTCATGACCCTGCCCAGCCATCAACCTATGGTATTTGGTTTTATTATAGCCACACTTATAAAAAGTGCATTAGTTGGTAAGACATCTGCTCTAGAATGCTGAGGAACAATGCCTGTGTTTTTTTCAAAGGACTCGGGAAAGTGCTGAGTATACAGTGCTTAACACAGATCGGTGTATGGGTTAAACATTACAAATAATATTCTTTATCCCTGATGTAAAAACTAACATGTATCATAACGTTAATTCAGTCGTTTTACTTGTGATACAGTTCCGGACACACTGACTGTGTTCATGATTCTACTTCATGGTGAAAGCAATTAATAACCTTTATGATACGTTTGTATGTCCTCTTTATACAGAGAAGGGGACAGCATGATGACAATATGGCCTCCGGACTTGTCATAGTTTCCAGCCATAATAACCTCCATAAACAAAGGTATTAAAAGTGAAATAACTTTTGTATTGTAAACACACAAAATGACAATTCCACACCTTATTATGATCCCCATCACATGTAGATGTTGACCATGTTTCAAACATAGCACATAATAGTATCTGGACATTCTTGTATGTCAACCCCTCCTTCCCCCAAACAAAATAAAGAATTACTCAAAATTAAAGTGCATGAACTTAATCAGTCAAGCTGTTCAACGCGATACTAACTCATATAGCAGACCCCTTTCTTGTGCACCCTTGCCCCCCACTCCCTCCCCCGCCTCCCGTATAAGTCAAAGGTAGGCTACTACTGTGATACAAATCCACACAACGATTTCCAGTTCACAACCAACATCACCATCACCGGGCACAGTTAAGTTTGATGAAGTATAATGATGAACCTTTTGCCTTTTACTCTTCAGGGAAGTCACTGACCAAGTACTGTGTGTGTTACACTGATGGTATGACACGCTGCCTATTTGAGCACCAGGTGAGTAAATGATTATGTCATGTATTCATTCCATCAGATATCAAATGCATAACATACAATGTTTCTTCATAATATGGCGTGCTGTAGAATTGAGGGGTTTTGCAACGGTTTACGTGTTGAGGCAAACTAATGTCCTCCCTAACTGTACAAGAGTGCCAAACGACTTGTCCTTTATGGCTGACAACTCGCTTTTGATACTGAAAGCTGCATAATAACCAATGCGAACCCCCATCCCAAACGTGGGATATATTTGTTGATGGTTTAAGTTCTGACTAACTAGAGCTCAACTGTTATTTGCCTAGCAACCTAAGGGCACAATGATCTGCTCAACCCTCAAGACATCTATTTCATAGGTGTGTTAACCTCAGGCCAAAGTACCCTGTCATCTCCAGTCACGTCAATAGGATGAAAGGAAAGTAGTAGAGATAGCATCGGAGACCAACCTTAGTGCCCGCAACAAACTTCTGTTAAACATCCGCAATATCGGTAATCACAGACACAATAGCCAAGTCCTAAGAGAGGGAGAGGGTGTCCTTATTGTAGATTACAGAACCAATCATGAGGCAGCTCCACACGCATATGGACCATGCATACATTGCTATGGCTATTACGTGCGTCTTGATCTTTGGCGTCATCAGTGCCTGTTTAAGCCTGCGCTCCCTGCAAAGACTGATGATAGCAATAGGATAGGTTGTGTTAGGGGGCCAGTAGCCAACAAGAGTGATTTGTTAAAAGCTCCTAGCTGGTGTATCATTCCATTTGAACAAGGTTTAACTCTGATGAAGAGAGATGAAGACGCCATACGTGAATACCTTAAGCTTGGCCACGATGTTACACAACATGGCTACATTCGAAACAAGCTACGAGAACTGGGTCGTCTTGTCATACAACTCTGAAACAACACCCACCAACCAAATACATCACTTGAAGTATTTATGCATCCCCACCATTTGAATGATATCGTCAAGTGCTGTTCATGATATCGCCGGTTTCAGTGAAGGGAAGCAGATGTATCACGTTCCATCTCTATCACTAAAGACTGGACATTCCATCAAGAAATGTGCACTCATGCTGAAAGGAAATGCTATAGATTATGGTCTTAGGCACAAAACGGAACAGGCCGAACAGTTTCTGCAGTTGTGTGAATATAAGTGGCGAGAACATGTGTCAACCCATGTGCACAGAACACTGTACCAAGGAAAGTGCAATAAACCTGCTGTTCTCCCGACAAATGCCAATGTGGTGAAAATGTCATCGTTCCTCCATGAAACTGGCAACAGGGAAGTGCAGCTCCTTCACTGTGCTTGGGGCCATTAAATAACACCAGATGGGAAGAAATTGAATGAAGTCACACTGTGCCATCTCACTATGTTCAACCACAGGGGAATCATCTAAAATTAAAATGGAAGATTTCCGCAAACACAGTGCAGCCATTGTCATGGCTGATCTTGAACGGCACCTGTAAAATGTTCAAAGTCATGAAAGTAGTTGGTAAGAGGGGTAGAACTGTTCCTCTGCTTCTTGGTACTGATGTGATGGTGTGGTGGAATGCTCTGGTTGCAAACAGATATGCAGCTGGAGTGGCACAATATAACAAGTTCTTATTCACAGGAAGTTGTGACTGAGTTTCGTGGAGCGAACCCTGGCGCCACTCCACTAAGACTAATATCAACACACGTCTTGCACAAAGAAAGGAACGATGACACCAGTTTAGGATTTGCAACAACAAAACATTAAGTGAAACAAAAACAGTTTTATTACTAAAGTCTAATCATTCCCTTTCAACAATCTTTGAGTTTGTAAAAGTCGCTAGTATGTATCGGAACGGTCACCTGCACAATAGATTTAATATAAATAAGTATACAGAACGAGTTTAATACAAGTAAGTATACACGGTTCGGTTTAACGCAATAAAAGTTTGATACAATCTTGTTTAAATAACTCCCAGCTCGGTGAATATGAGTCCCCTTGTAAAGAATAAAAACAACCCGAGAAAAGTAGTTCCGGCCCCAGTCACAGTCGGCAGCTAGCCCTGCATGGAGTCCCCGTTGTGCCTGACCTCACCCAGGACGGTTTGACCCAGTAGGGTTAACGTCATTGGGAATCCCTGAAAGTATTATATTGAACACTTCACTGACCAATATAATCCCAGTTTGCAAAACCACAGACACTACAAAAATATCTCCAAAATACACAGTCATAAGCACTAATTTTAACATCAAAAAACTTTGGAGGAAACCAACCAATAATTCATACTCTCAGAATGAAGGCTAATATTAAAATACATAAATGAAAGTTGGTGAACAACCCGACCTAGTTAATGAATTAGAAAGTAATTATCAGTTACTCACGATGCCTTTGGCTTCGTCAATGCCTATCCTCCGGCCCGAAATTCCCGGGAGATTTTGCGTTGCTGCTAGGGCGGGTCCAAAACATTCGCCGGGCCACTAGCCGTAAACTACGGGCCAACTTCAGCCTGCACGCTGGTCTCCTGCCCGCCGGTACACCCCACCCACAAACGGTCCTCTGCTCAGCACCCGCAACGCAAATCTCAATCCTAGAATAGCATTCCTTTGGTTTTATACGGTTGGCTACCAAACCCATTAAGGTTAAAGTATTCATGAGCCCAAAAGGAGTGCACGTAACATAACAACTATGTGCTTCATGGGTCCCGCGTTTACCCCATGTTTAACAATACTCACATTCCTTCTATCCCATGAGTTAACCTAGTAATTTTCCATCAACTTTGTTACACTGAGACACAGGTCAGAAACAAGGAAGTACATGTAACTGTCTACAAGCATATGCAAATGAGGCGGGCCTTGACAATGCTGATAACATGGGGTCTACAAAGCTTCATAAACATGTAGCGACTGTTTCACAAGTCTTGCCTTGAGGAGCATCAGCTTGAAAAACTTGTAGGCTTCATTGGTCATGATTTGCGGGTCCATCTTGAGTACTACTAAATGCCAAACACTGTTCAGCGGGTTACCAAACTGTCTTGACTTTTCCTAAGCTTGGAGAGAGGCAACTTGGTTTCACAACATGGTAAATCTGTGGAGGAGTCGCATGTTACTGGAGGTAAATTGTCTTTCCAAATTACTACAAACTGTGGTTTTGGCTCCAAATCCCTCCCCTCCTTGCCAAGAAAATTCTTTTTGGGGGCCCGATAACTAACTTTCCCTGGGCCATCATCACCTTACAACCCCCCCCCCCCATGAAACAAATTTCAAACACTGTACACCCCCCAACCCATGGATTGGTCAACATTTTTTATTTGTGTGCGAAATGCAATCGTAGCTAAATGTAGAAATTGCTCTTTGTTTCAACAAGGACAGCAGCGACTTGAATGATAGGAGGAAACAAGATGGCTGCACCATGATGAACATCAATTGGGCTGTTTCTTGTCAGGCATTTTATGCAGGTGTAGCTTCATCCCACAGTGTGATTAGATTTTGAGCTGAATTGCTTATTGTGATGTGCATTTTTTGGTATGGATAGGCCCTGTTTGATTATGTATCTTAATTTTCCTCTTCTTTCCTGTTTGCTGTAGGTAGGCCACCAACTCCCAAAGCTCAACAAAACAAGTGTCGCCCCTGTACTGCTGAGGAGAAGAAAGACATAGCGGAGGGCTTGTAGAGAATCTTTTCACTGAAGAAGCCTTCTTGAAAACGCAACATCGAAATGTCCTGTCCTGTGGCATTTCAGAACTGAACTTGGAGGAACATTAAATACTTTTGTAGAAACACAGTGAAACTTCAACAAATGTAAGGTGTGATGCATGCACCACCACAGTACAGTCATAATGAAGAGTCACTCTGAAGCGAAGCCAAGTGATTTCTCTACACCTTTGCCTCTGACACTCCTTCCCACCCCCACCCAAGAAGAAGAAAATGTATTACCATCATCCAAAACATTTAATGAAAGGGTAGAATACATATTCGTATTCTGATAGCATAACTCAAACGCAACAAAAAGATCTGTGTGTTATGTTCTCACCTTGATAGGTACCGTTCAATTGTTGGCAATGTCCTCCATTGGATAGAATGAAAAGTATGTCCTCAATCTATAGTGTACACATAATATATGTGGGTGGGTGTGCATGTTTGACCATATGCTCCGAGGACATTTTTCAATAGGGACAATAGGTCCTCACTAGTTAGTTCTTTGTTTTCATGGGTCCTCGGACGCCATTTGTGTACAAAACCAATGGGGATTGCTACAGTACAAGAACAATAGAAGTAACAATAGAAGTCTTCAGACATCATGGTTATGCATAAACTATTGTGTGTGCGTGTGTATTGTCCTGATGGACTCTGTGCATGTGTGTGCATGGACTGTGTATCAACTACATATCGTCCTTACGGACTACGTGTATGGATAACTCAGGGCTAAGTGAAAGCGTAAAGAGCCTTGATCAAGGCTACTTGAACCCTCACTCGGCCAAGACACGCCACATAAATGATCATAAGTGTGAACTTGTCCTCCCAGTAATTTTGTTAAAATTTTATCACAAAAACTCTTCTTCAATTTTGAACAAGCATTGAAAATCCATAAAATTACAAAATGTTGAAATGTTGATGTTTTGCATGGTAGCTTTATTTCAAAAGTAAAATACTTTGTGCCTGGGAAACTTTTCTAGTTTTTCAAAAGAAGAGTAGCAGATCTTTATGTAAAAAGTGTTTAGTATCAAGGAATAAACCATGTGGGAAACTGACTGGGTAAATTTGTTAATCATTTGTGGGGTCAACAAAGAGAACTTGACTGGAGCGGGATTTGCATCACTGGCTATACGTACCGTCGCTCTACCAACTGAGATATCCAGCCCTAATGTTGGCAGTATCCCTGTATTGTATAATGTCAGTCCGGTACAATGCCTAATCAGGGAACAAATTTCCCATTTTGGCAACATGTACCCTGATCAGGAAACATTCACAGTCCAGTAAAAATGTCTCCAATTTAGGAAACCTTTCAAATGTTTCCTGTTCAGGAAACATTTGTCCAGTTGTACAGTGTTTCCAAAATAGGAAACACTTTCAATATTTCCAAATCAGGAAACATTTGTGAACTTGTATAATGTTTCTAAATCAGGAAACAAAAAATGTCCTTATCAGGAAACATTGTTCTTGATATACATGTATGTCCATTCTTGTATCAGAAAATATGTTCTCAATCAAAAACATTTTTTAAAGGTGTTTCCTTTACTCTTTTTTATATGTTTTGTCACTCAACAATTGTGTCACGAAGGCTCAAAACTTTGTACATGTAGGTTGTTTAAAACCAAACATAAATATCCAGTAAAGGGGGGGGGGGGGGCTAAACAACATTTTGAGGTCCTTGTGTCAATTTGGCGTGCCTCGGCCAAACTTTCACAATTTTGGTCCAGAATGCCCCCAGTTTTGAAAAAATCTTACTTTTTTTCAAGGGTCGAATAGCATACCTACCTGTGAAAACCATTATTCCAAATAGAGTGTTTTTTATTAAAAAAAAATATTTTATGGTTCTTAGTCCTTCAAAATCGAAACTAAACATATATTTGTTTATGGCTAATACTCTTTCAGAATTTGTGAGCTCGTAGTCGACTGAAACGTATGCCATGCAACTAATAATAATCCAATTTTTGTGGGGGAACAAATATTCCAATTTATTTTCTCACTTAAAAATCGATACGGCCGCCGACTTTTGGGGCCCTTTCAATGATGTGGCCTAGGGTTGACAATTCTAGTATTTATTGGCCTGGAATTATGTTAACATAATTCCACTATTAAAAAAAACCCAGGTTTAATCCCCTAATAAGAACTTAAAATATATATGTGTAAGTAAAGTTCTACAGCTTGGTGGGGGCCAGGATAGAATGTCCAGAGTAATGGGTTGTTTGACCACAGACATAATTGGATAATTGGTGTCTGATAAGATAAGGGCTCTAGTTGTAACTCCTTCTGTTCCATGCTCTACAGTGGTTGGTTATGGCTCAAATTGCCATTAGAATAGGTAAAACAATGTTATGGGAATAGTGTGCTGTCTGACTAATAAATGTTTGTTTATTAGCAGAACAATCACAATTGTTGAATTAATGGGCTGTCAGAATTAATTGGTCCTCACAGGCATATAGCTCCATTATAATCTACATTGAACCTTTCCTATAAATAATAGAGCTCTATGCTATAATTGAGCCTTTCCTAACCCCTACTGCTAATTGATCTTATCTCATTGTTTATTTAAGTTGTCACCTCTTACTACCTCACCATGTAGCACTGTGTTTACACTGGGCCCTTACAATGGGCCAGGGAAGGTGGATTGAGATCGGCCAATTTTATCAGATGGGTCATTCCATGAAGTAGGAACCATAGGGACACCGTTACATCGCTACCACCTATGATGCTTTTTCACCACTTCACTAGTCTACTTCGTCAATATAGCATAAATAACACCAAACATGAATCATAAAAAGGATTTACTTGGTTACTGTGGTGTAAAATAAACGTGATACAGTGCCTGCACTGATGTAACAGGGACACCATAGGTGTGACATTTGGTGTCCCCGTTACATTGTGACATCATCCTTAATTTTCTCAGCCATGTGTACTTTAATACCCATAAAGGCAGTTATTTTTCTTATGGATTTGGCATCAAGTTTCTGTTGAACCTTGTAAATTTGTTTATTACTTCCATAATATTGAAAAATATGTGTTACAAGCATGGTGTCCCTGTTACATCGTCACCTTGAATTTTTAAGAATATTAGCAAAAATATCAGGTAAGATGATGTGGAAAGGATTTGAAACTCTCTGAAACACTTTCAAAACCCAAATAAAAGGTGATGATTGATAAACATAAATTAGAATCAACATTTTTCAAACAAAAATGATAATATTGAAAAATGTCACAAAAAAGGTCCCACCTTCATGAAATGACCCAGAAGTAAATCTACGATCCAGTGCCGCGTTTACACTAGAGCGCGATCCGGGCTTAATCCACCTTCTACAACCGGATGTGCTTGGGTAAGACGTCTTTAGGTCACTGATAAGAGGTCACAAACTCGACAAGTGGCGCGCTATTTTTTTTCTCGCGATGTCTATAATGATAAATCGAGAAAAATCACTCCGTGAGACGAATTTTACGAGCTATCACACGAACGACGGACTTCGTAGTTTTCACACGACTCAAAGAAAAATCAACATTCTCATGAGACAACATTATATTTCTATTCATTGGGCACGTGGCAATATTGATACTTTTCATAACCCTGGATGCTGTAAAGTAAATTTATGTACTGTAACACTTTTCATTGAGTCACTATCACAGGTTTCTTGAAACGAAAAATTAGTAAAAGTGACAAAGGTTTTTTCGAGTCACGATGAGAAATGTAGCCTAATGACAAACTGATCGAACATGAGTGAGAAATACCTCGTGCTTGAGTCGGCCCAATCTTTTGAAAATGAATCAGAAATATTCGCTCGTGTTTCTCGATGGATTTGCACAAAATATGCCACTCTTTACCTGAATGTTGTTTTCATAAAATGTTGATGCAAGTTATGTCGCCTAATTTCCATTGAAAAAGTCTATAGTCTCGTTGACAATCTGTTCTGCTGATGATATTTTGCTGTCATTTTGCCACAATGGGCGGATGGGGACTTTCCTGAATTCCTGGGGCCATGCACTGGTAACCACAGCACTTTTGCATGCGTGGGCAACACGTTGGTACCTTGCGTGCACAAACATGGCATACATTTGCGTGTATTCGCGGAACAATGTTTTTATTTTGGAAATGCAAAGAAGGAGCTTGATCTTTATCGTAAGTACACAATTTTTTCTTATTGAGAAAAGTGAAAGTTGGACAGTAAAACTACAAGATGATAATAATTAAACGACTAAAAGGTAACAGTGGTAAAGCTCAGGAAAAAAAAAAAAAAAAAAAAAAACCGTTCACTTTACAATCGCAAGCAGGTAAAGTGAACACGTGGATGTCACATTTCGTATGCCTACTTCCTGGGTGATCGGTCTGAGTCTAAAAGCGCGCCATTGCTCTCCCCAAACCGGAAACGGCTGTGTCAAATTACTGGATCTGATTCGGCTTTGCGTTTACACTTGTTTATAACCGAATCCGATCCGCCTTTTGCCAGATTCAATCCTCCTCAAAAGGTGGATTAAAATTGCTGGATCCTGAACCGGATCTGAGCCTGCATTTTGCGTTTACACTAGCTGTTAATCCACATTGCCGAATCAGATCCGGATCCGAATCCGGCTTGCCGGATCTAGTGTAAACGGGGTCTAGTTCCCAAAGCAATCTGGTAGGAAGGGAAAGAGGCCCACCATTTGTTTGCTTATCACTGTTAAATGTAGCAGCCTCCCTTTTTTGCCGTAGAGAAAGGACTACTTTTAATTTTGTTAAATGGTCACAAGAAATTAATTTAATAGTCATAATTACAATGACAAATTTGTGTTCATATTGCCCCGCTACTTCTTCACACTCAATGACAGTTTGTTGTTGGAAACAGTTGGAAAATGTCTTCTAACATTGTGTTCTTTGTTTGAAAGGGAAGAGCGAAATCATACATGTAGCATGCAGAGAGATTGTGAATAGGGAAGTCAGTATAGCCACAAAGACAGTAGTTGTTGTTTTTTTTTTAAGCGTGTGCTTTAAATAGTGTTTTTGATGTGTGGCCTTAAGACAGTCAGAAAATGAAGTACCGGTTCGCACTCAAGATGTTTCAAATACCTGTATTTTTTTGGTTTGGTGCAATCTCTGGAAAATGAGAGGCACTACAGTACATGTATGTGACAGGCTATTTTGAAACCTTTAGAGTCATATCGTTTTAAATATGGACTAATGGGGAGGGGGAGGGGGATGGAGGAGTGGTGTGTGGTTTGTAGTTGGTGGGATATGTTGGGAAAAGTTTTGAGGAGCAAGATACATCTTCCAGGAAGTTTTTCTGTAAGGTTTGACATTTACTAGGGCAACTTCCAGGATAGGTGTGTAATTTGTTCTTTTTAAATGTGATTTGTTTATCCATGTAATATTTGTTGCATTTGTAAAGCCGGCATGCTTATATGTATACTATGAGGGACGCACGGCATTAGAAAACAACATAGGGTAAAAATGACTTGGGAGATCTGGTGGTATGGTGTATGAGGTTGGGGGTGTAGGGGGTGGGGTGTTTGGAAAAGTAATTATTGCCCAGCTACAGGTTTGCTCTGACAGTCTCCAGCCAATTATCGTGATGTTTACTGGAGTGTGGGAAATTTGAAGCTGTTTCTGGAGGTGGCCATTGAGAGACTAGGGGAGCAAGTGCTTATGTAATCGATGGCTTCTAGGGGCCTAAGGTAATTAACCACTCCTGGACCACTTCTTATTGTTTATGTAGGAGATACAAAGACCTCTGTGTGGGAAGTGTAATGTCCATAGGCTGTGGTCATACCTCTCTTTTGAAGAAAAAAACAAACAAAAAAAAACAAAGTACAAAAAATGTAAAAGTTAGGGAAGAGAAAAGGTTGTCCAATTTCAAAATTTACCAGTGATAATATGCTGAACCCGTCTGTATATAGCCTTTTAGGGAGGGGTGTCAGAGCATATTTTCTGTCCTTTTTATTTCATTTTTTTCTTTTTCTTTTAACTTTTTTTTATCTTGGTGCAAACCAGTATCATCCCGTTATAGTTCATGTGAGTGTGAAAGGCTCAAAAGTCAAAGTAGATTAGCAAAGTGTTCTTTTTTAAGAGGTTTTGGTGGGCCATTGTCTATTAACTCATCTACTTCGCTTGAGCCTTGTTTCTCACTGTTTTTTAAATTTTTTTGTTCGACCCCGTACTGTTGTTCTTCTAATAATTCGACCAAAATTTGCAAGTCTCTCAATGGCCACCGCCGGAAACAGCTTCAAATTTCCCACACTCCAGTAAACATGATGATAATTGGCCGGAGACTGTCAGAGCAAACCTGTAGCTGGGCAAAAATTACTTTTCCAAACACCCCACAAATATTATATGGATAAACAAATCACATTTAAAAAGAGCAAATTACACACCTATCCTGGAAGTTGTCCTAGTAAATGTCAAACCTTACAGAAAAACTTCCTGGAAGATGTATCTTGCTCCTCAATACTTTTCCCAACATATCCAACCAACTACAAACCACACACCACTCCTCCATCCCCCTCCCCCTCCCCATTAGTCCATATTTAAAATGTTATGACTCTAGCTAAAGGTTTCAAAATAGCCTGTCAAATACATGTACATGTACTGTAATGCCTCTCATTTTCCAGAGATTGCACCAAACCAAAAAAATACAGGTATTTGAAACATCTTGAGTGCGAACCGGTATTTTATTTTCTGACTGTCTTAAGGCAACACATCAAAAACACTATTTGAAGCACACGCTTAAAAAAAACTGTCTTTGTGGCTATACTGTCTTCCCTATTCACAATCTCTCTGCATGCCACATGTATGATTTCACTCCTCCCTTTCAAACATTGGATTTTGCCAACAACATTAACGAGAATCTGTAGATTCTCGCCATTGAGCTAGTGTGTAATCTGAAAGGATTACGAGAATCTCTTTGATCCTACAATTCTGTTCACAAGAATTTCTGCGAGAATTCAGATTCTTGGATTCTCGCCGAAATGCTGGTCCTAGAATCTAGAACTTGAGTCACTTATCCTGCTTCTTTCATGATCAAAATGTACAGTAGTTAAAACTGTGTGTCCATATGTCAGGGATGTGAGTAACTACCAAAGAAAGAAGAGGAAAAGAGAAAACTAGGCAAGAAAAACAGAGGAAAAGATTATATAATTTCCTATAATTTTATACAGAGAAAGTAAAGAAAAAAGAGGAAAATCAAAGCCAAAAATGACGAAATCAGCTTAAAAGAGGAAATTTTACATGTCTGATATGTATGAAGGCATACCCGTTGTAATGTGTAAGTTTTTTGAGCAGCTCCTGTACTATAAACGATATGCTCAGGATGCTTGGATAAAAAACTAGAAAGTGTTAAATTCCCTTTTGTGCACTGTTGATGCACACATGCAGTTTATGTATAGTGTACATGTATGTGTGGGAAATCAGCCAAGAAAGGATTTGGCCAATAGAATAAACACAGTAATTAGGTCCACCTGGTCAATGAGGTTTGATAGGCAGAATTGTTTATTGTGCTACAGTAACTGCCCCCAGTGGCATTGCATTGGTAGTGTGCTGGCCAGAGCCTGGCAAGGTTTCCATAGTAACAAGAAGTTATGTCCAGAGGAATTCTAGAAGTTGTTTCCCGTGTGACCATGTTATAGCTAAATGGAAAAGAGCTTACAATCACTGTACAATCAATAGTCCTACTACCTGTATGTTGTACAACATGACATGTTGTACACTGTACTGAACATAGTAGGACTACTTGATTACTTAAAGCAACCTCCTTGGTTAAAGCGGATGAAGTCCAAGGCCTAATTTCATAAAGCTCCATCAAATGAATAAATATGTTGGCTGTGTTGGTTTCACACCATTGTTTATCAGAAAGCTATTTTAAATGCATTACATCATAATATTTGTTTTTCTTTGTTTGCGAAAATAATATGTCTTAATTGTCACTTCCATGTGATCATGGAGGAAGAAAATTCTTCCTCCGTGATGTGATGTAGGAAGGAAGGTCAGCCCCTCCATGGTCAGCCTACATGTAGCTACTGTAAATATATTTCCCCCTTACAAATTTCAAAGAGACATCTCATACCAAAAAAACTCTAACATGCATCATGACCAAAAAATCAGTTGATTTATAATGGCCTAAGAAACTGAAATTTGCAGATGTCAAACTATGATGCTCTTGTGTACATGTTTCTCACCATGACACATGATACAACACAGGACATATTCACAAAAGATGCATGTTTAATAGAACTGAAAGTTTGCTTTTTAAAGTTGAAACAAATTTATAGAAAAATCCTCAAAGCATTCTTTTTCTGGATCGGTGGGTCACTATGGAAAATCTGGCTCATATGTTTTCTTTACAACATTATTTTCTGTTTTGTGGAGATCAGAAAACATTTCTACAAAGATTTCTACATACACATCTTCTCTTTTACTAGCTTGTCTGCCCCTGGCCTCAGGAAATGCCCAAGCACACTTGTACCATGTACTCATCAGTTTCATGTGTGTATGTGTACAAACATCATGATAACAATGTACCTCCTATAACCCAAAACTTGTTTTGTTGAAGTTACTAAAATGCTGGATTCTTTATACATTTTAACTCTTGGCAGGCATGTTTCCAAATCAGGAAACTTTATAGTGTCTCCAGAATTGGAGACCCATTACAGTGTTTCCTGAACAGGGAACAATTTTTGGTGTCTCCAAATTTGGAGACATTTCAGAATGTTTCCAAAACAGGGAACATCTATGTTGTAAATTAAGAGTGTTTCCTGTTCAGGAAACATTTATTGCATCACATCTGATTGTTTTGACATGCAATTTTTGATGATCTGTATCTTAACATAACGATAAGTAACGATGATGAGACATTATGGTATTTTTGCATAATGGATGACTGAAAAATTTCACAAAAGGCATAAGCGGTCAGGTGTGGCAGACTTAAGATATGATCATTTGAATTTTTAATTCTTAAAAAAAATATGTGTAAAAATGATATTTTATTTCAAAAATGCTTTTTTTAATTTCAGTAAGTGTCGTCAAAGATAACTTATATTCAAAAACTTTAGAAAAAATCATAATTAAAAAATTATAAGCAAAACATCATTTTTGTGATTTGTATCCTGTTTTGGAAATGTGTCGCCTGATCTGGAGACAAATTAAATGTTCCCTGATTAGGCAATGTACCGGACTGATGACACATGATACAACACAGGACATATTCACAAAAGATGCATGTTTAATAGAACTGAAAGTTTGCTTTTTAAAGTTGAAACAAATTTATAGAAAAATCCTCAAAGCATTCTTTTTCTGGATCGGTGGGTCACTATGGAAAATCTGGCTCATATGTTTTCTTTACAACATTATTTTCTGTTTTGTGGAGATCAGAAAACATTTCTACAAAGATTTCTACATACACATCTTCTCTTTTACTAGCTTGTCTGCCCCTGGCCTCAGGAAATGCCCAAGCACACTTGTACCATGTACTCATCAGTTTCATGTGTGTATGTGTACAAACATCATGATAACAATGTACCTCCTATAACCCAAAACTTGTTTTGTTGAAGTTACTAAAATGCTGGATTCTTTATACATTTTAACTCTTGGCAGGCATGTTTCCAAATCAGGAAACTTTATAGTGTCTCCAGAATTGGAGACCCATTACAGTGTTTCCTGAACAGGGAACAATTTTTGGTGTCTCCAAATTTGGAGACATTTCAGAATGTTTCCAAAACAGGGAACATCTATGTTGTAAATTAAGAGTGTTTCCTGTTCAGGAAACATTTATTGCATCACATCTGATTGTTTTGACATGCAATTTTTGATGATCTGTATCTTAACATAACGATAAGTAACGATGATGAGACATTATGGTATTTTTGCATAATGGATGACTGAAAAATTTCACAAAAGGCATAAGCGGTCAGGTGTGGCAGACTTAAGATATGATCATTTGAATTTTTAATTCTTAAAAAAAATATGTGTAAAAATGATATTTTATTTCAAAAATGCTTTTTTTAATTTCAGTAAGTGTCGTCAAAGATAACTTATATTCAAAAACTTTAGAAAAAATCATAATTAAAAAATTATAAGCAAAACATCATTTTTGTGATTTGTATCCTGTTTTGGAAATGTGTCGCCTGATCTGGAGAGAAATTAAATGTTCCCTGATTAGGCAATGTACCGGACTGAATGTGGTGTGATCCCTGGCAGTAACCGGTTGAATGGCTTCTGACTGGCACTCCCTCCCCCCCATCCTGGAACAAAGGTATTGACAAAACAGGGCGACCGCCAACATTAGGGCTGGATAGGTCAGTTGGTATAGCATCGGAAATTATAGCTAGTTGTCTCAGGTTCAAATCCTGCTCCAGCCTAATTTTTGTCATCTTATAGGTTTAATCATTTATCAGTCTTTGTTCTGTCATTCTAATACAGATGCTCCAGGCAAGGACTACTATCCAAGTTCCAGAGAAAGGTAGGTCTCTTTAATCATCATCAGTTAGTCATAAACCTGCAAGATGGTGGTAGTATTTAACCCACTGTAAATTCAGCTTAATAATCCGTTGAACGTTTCATCAAATAGTACAGACACTAGAAGCATTATCTATTTAAAACCCTGGGTGGTGCGGACTTGGGCCAAAAATCGACAACAAAATATAAAAAATAACACAGCCCCATTAATGATCAGAGCAGAGTGAGGTCAATCCATCTAATTGTAACGGAAGCTGTAAGTAACTTTTGCATGGGGTGAGGTCCCTTCCACTCTAGTCCAGATGCCTCAGGCAATAAAAAAAACATGTCATCATGTAATAATATTGCACAATGACTAGTGTAACCTTTTATTTGTTACTTTTTTTTGTTAATATTGTTAATTCCACTTTAAAAGCAACTTGATGTCTATTTTACTTAGCATTTGTAACAAAATAGCTTGACTTTGTCCATGAACATTCCAAACTTTGGAGTTTCTCTACATCACAAGTAACATAAGTGTAATTAACTGCAGATCTAATCATGATCACGACCTAATGATCTAATCATATCACGACTGAGCTTTGCTCACCTCTTAAGAACTTAGCCCACCAAATACCCCTCAACATTTCCAAAGTTCTGTGAGGATCAAAATACATTTTCACATTTGAAAAGAAACTAACATGTTAAACTCATTCTATTGATTGACATATATAATGTACTTTTAACCAACTTTCACAAACGAAACCTGTAAATCCAATCCAACAGCCAGTTTGAATTGTGATGTATGGTAATACTTCTTAAATAAAAAGCTATTAGAAAAGTTGCTTTGTATTGTAAAAGCACAGGGATCATGAATAGGGGAGCATCCCACTCCTTAGGAAGAAAACAGTCCATCAGCCTCATGGATATTTTGTAGGCCCTTCAAGTATTCCATTTTAGACAGATTTGAGAGCCAATTAAAAGGGGTACAGTGTTGAAACTTTGCACAGTTGTGACCTGGGGGGCTGTTGGCTTCTAACTTGAGGTTAAAGTGTAGGAGTGTTTTTACTTGGACGGAGAGTAACTTGACCATTATTGGGACTACCAATGTCAAATTAACCAGAGGGTGGAATTTTAGGACTCAATAAATATTTTTCTGGTGTTTTTTTTTTTTTTTACTACTTTTGAATATTGTGCGTTTTGCAATCTGTGCTGTTGGAGTTTTATTAGAGTAATATTTCTGGTTTTTATCTATTTCAGCCAGGGCCTTAGCAGCTGAGGAGCCAACAGTTACTGGACACCCAGCAGATTGACACTTTTTACTACCGAGTTAGCGTGACCATTATTGACCAAATGCATGGCAGTGTGATTTCTACCAGGACCATTTCTCACAGAGGTGAGTGTTTGTGAGTGTAAATACATACTTGTAAATACATACTTGTTTTTTTGGGGGGGCATCTTTAATCTTTACAAGCAGAAAGAAATTGCCTTCCGAAACTGATTTCTCCAGCAAACAATTTGGCTGAAGGAAAAGTAACTCCTTTTTGTTTTTCCAATGCCAATTAAATTATGACAAATAAAAATAACAATAGTGGCAACCTTTTATCCTTTTTTTTGGTTTTTTGTTTGCATCTTTAAGTGCAACCAACATGTTTTCCCTTTGACTGTTGGCTACATTTACCCTGCAGGTATGAAGTGTAATGTGGTATCATTAACCCAGGGCTTTCATACAAACTCTGGGATAATTCGAAGGATTACGAGTGTGTGTGTTGCCTAGGCCATCATTTGCATCTTTGCACCCAAAACACTGTGTGTAGTGCTACCTGGTATTAGATTATGCGTACTACTGAAGGTCCCTTGGATGCAGTTAGCGTACCACCAATATGGCATATGAGCAAAAACATGTGAAAATCGCAATAAATCTGGGCCAGAAATACAAAACCGAGTACGCAGGTTTTAAAGTGTTCCATTGAGACTGAGTGGGACTAAAAATTGTTTGGTTCGGGCAGGCCCCAATAAGCCGATTGGGTGCAATAAATGTTTACATGTCCTCATGTAACCTGTAGTGGGTACTACGTCACCTGAGCTGATGACAAACCACGTACAATTACATGCTGAGACAAAGTCACAAAAATAGTCAGCTTTTAGTGCTAACAACAGTTACTAGGCCCTTTTATTGCAGTGATGTGTTGTAACATTGATTTTAATCATATTACTGTTTCATAAACTAGAAGTATTTTGCCAAAAAAGAAGTTCCTTCGTGCCATTAGTACTACCACCATGTCGTTAGCATTTATACATTCCTTGTAGAATTTTAAAATCTTCCCAAACTGTCCTTACTGACTTTATTTATCCACTCAAAGGTCTCTGGTACACACTATGGAATATTTTTCACAGATTTCGAGAAAGAAAAGCCCCGATCGAATAAACAAATGCAACAATTGTGGAACTTGTGAGAGTACATGAGGGTGCTGGTGTTACGGGGGGGGGGGGGGGGTGCTGTGTACCCCACTCTCAGGGACGAAACCAGGACTATCAGATGGGGGAGGGTGCAAAGTTTTAGGGCTAATTTTAAAACTGAACGTTTTCCCAAAGTAAGAGTACAGACAACCTAATTTTTGTACAAATGACTTATTGACTTGTCATATTGAGAGGTAATGAAAACAAGTCAGCACAGGAAGCTCCTATAAGTAGGGCTTTCCAAAAGTGTCACTTTTATTGGGATCCCTCCATAAGTTTGGGAGATGGCTGTTGCTTACTCTTATTTTCATTCTGTGACAGATTCGTGTATGAAATCTCCATTGAAAATACTGTTGAAAGACAATGGGAGCATCCCTGCTTGGGCATCATTTGGCTGAAGATGTGTTTGGATGGCTGCGAAAATTTGCCTTTTGGATGCGTAACAATCAGGGCTATCTGCAGGTAAACAACTTTTCTTTCTAATACCATTGTTTTTGGAGTAATGGAGCGAGAGGCAGGCGACTTTGTTTTCCACCGTTTTATTTTTTTGTCCCTTAAATTTCTTGCTTACTGGAGTGGCATATTTGGTCTTTTGTTAACGCACATACAAACACACAGGCCCTTATCTACAGGGCTCGGGGATGTGGTGGGGGTGTGCTCCCTTTGTGTCCCCTGGAATACTCCCTGTTCATTGCACAGCCAAAAACTTTACCTTGCTAGAAAGCCCATACATGTTCTATTAAAATCTTCCCAAACTGTCGACCTTACTGGCTTTATTTTTTCACTCAAAGGTGTCTGGTACACACTATGGAATATTTTTCACAGATTTCGAGAAAGAAAAGCCCCGATCAAATAAAAAAAAGTCACAATCATCATGTACTGTACCACAGTTCCCTATAGTATGGAGGACATCGTGTGATGTTCACATTTATACCCACTATATGTCACGTGATGTGGGACGCCAAGTCTGTCTATTGCTTCACTCAAAACACTTATTTTAATTGGGCAAGGGAAATTTGGTTTAAAATCACATACATTGAAAACATTAATTGGTCTGACTTGGATGGGGTTAGGCAGGGGATTGTTGGGGGGGGGGGGAGGGTCGCTATTTCCCTCTTACCATTTGACAGCAACTTGCCTTTTGAGTGGTTTTCATCTTATTTTCTTAAACTCTCTGCATGAATGCCTTACTTTGAGAAATAAAATGTTCTATTAAGTTCATGTACCGTACATTGTCTTTTCTTATCTTCTTGATGATTTGTTTTGTAAATTGAGTTAGAATCATTTCCATCAGAACCAATTGACTCAAATTCAAGTCTATTTAAGCTTGGCGAAGGGGCTCATTTGCTCATCAAAAGTGACGGATCTTTCCAAAAACAGTAGGTTCGCCTGAATTGTATTGGTGAAATTGTGGAACTTTTGAGAGTACATGAGGGTGCTGGTGTTAGGGAGGGGGGTTGCTGTGTACCCCACTCTCAGGGACGAAACCAGGACTATCAGATGGGGGAGGGTACAAACTTTTAGGGCTAATTTTAAAACTGAACGTTTTCCCAAAGTATGAGTACAGACAACTTAATTTCTGTATGAATGACTTATTGACTTGTCATATTGAGAGGTAATGAAAACAAGTCAGCACAGGAAGCTCCTATAAGTTGGGCTTTCCAAAAGTGTCACTTTTGTCGGGATCCCTCCATAAGTTTGGGAGATGGCTGTTGCTTACTCTTATTTTCATTCTGTGACAGATTCGTGTATGAAATCTCCATTGAAAATACTGTTAAAAGACAATGGGAGCATCCCCGCTTGGGCATCATTTGGCTGAAGATGTGTTTGGATGGCCGCGAAAATTCACCATTTGGATGCGGAACAATCAGGGCTATCTGCAGGTAAACAACTTTTCTTTCTAGTACCATTGTTTTTGGAGTAATGGAGCGAGAGGCAGGTGACTTTGTTTTCCACCGTTTTATTTTTTGGCCCTTTCTTGCTCACTGGAGTGGCATATTTGGTCCTTTGTTAACGCACATACAAACACACAGGCCCTTATCTACAGGGCTCAGGAATGTGGTGGGGGGGGTGCTCTTTTTGTGTCCCCTGGAATACTCCCTGTTCATCGCACAGCCAAAAACTTTACCTTGCTAGAAAGCCCATACATGGGTTTTGCAACAGTGTCATGCTTGTCTGGATCCCTCCATAAGTTCGAGAGATATGGCCGTTGCTAACTCTTGTTTTCATTCTCTGACAGCTTTTTTGTACAAAATCTCCATTGAACATGCTGTTGAAAGACAATCAGAGCATCTCCACTTAAATGGCCGTAAGGGAGGAGTAAAGTGCCTTGTTAAAAGACTCTGAAGTCTACAAGTTTCATGAGTCTGGCCGGGCCGTCGCAAGGGTCCCCCAAGCTGACCACCATCCATGGAAAGTGCAAGGACCGTTGCAGGCTACCAACAACACTGGGTCAACTCACAGGCAAATTGTTAATAAAACTGTATCATCATACAACCGAACATCGGAATGAACTGTTATTGAATGGGAATAATTACCATATGGAATAAGTGTTGATTCTTAGGTGAATAATTATTGACTAAATATTTATATAAATTGCATCAAGAAGATTTGTAAAATTAGTGAAGATTGGAATCAGTGAATCAAGTTGAAGATTTGTAGAATTAGTGAAGATTGGAATCAGTGAATCAAGTTGAAGATTTGTTGAATTAGTGAAGATTGAAATCATTGAATTTTAAGTTGAAGATTTGTTGAATCATTGAACTTACAAAAGAACGTAAGACATCTGGTGTGTGAAGTTTGATTGAACGTTGATGAAAATGACTATAGAAAAGTAATTGAAGTAGTACTGTGTCAAAGGAAGACTAAAGTAATGTTGATTAATCTTAATGCTCTAATCCAAGACGTTGGGCTTGAGCACCGAACCCAAGAACAACACTTGTAAATATTGTAAATAGTTGTCTAAGGACTGAATATAATATTGAGTTGAACTATTTTCCTGTCTCCTGGTCACTTCTTTCGGTTTGATGGTTTCTAACCGGGGTCTCCACTCTAAAAGGCTGAAGTGGTGCCAAGCACAAATATCCCAAACACCTAGTATTTGTTACAATAAACACTTCTAAAAGGCTAAGTGGTGACAAGCACAAATATCCCAAACACCTAGTATTTGTTACAATAAACACTTCTAAAAGGCTAAGTGGTGACAAGCACAAATATCCCAAACACCTAGTAGTTGTTACAATAAACACTTCGTGCTCTAGTTCATTTTGATGTCATAGATGGTTATGATTGAAGATGGCATATTGAATATTATAACACACCTCTCCCTGTTTTTTTATCCTGATTGGCTGAAACACTGTCGCGTGGAAGGAACTAATATAGCCTAGTGGTGCAGCACCACACGCACCAAATGCGCTTCATTTGGGGGAAATAGTTCACAAAGCAGGAAATAGTTTCAAAAACCAAAAAAACTATTGACTGGTAAAGAGCGCCCTCAAGAGAACGACGGCGTCTGCGGATCGCGAAGAATTTCCGGCCAAAAAAACGCGATTTACTCTTCTAAACGACATTTTGGACAGAGGTGTGTTATAAAACACATATGGACTGGCATTATTCGGGCAATAGTGCACGTCGATGCACCCTCGGGCCTGTGATTGACCAGGAGAGGGTCCTATTTCCCTCGGCCCTCGGCCTCGGCAAATAGGACCCTCTCCTGGTCAATCACAGGCCCTCGGGTTGCATAGACGTGCACTATTTTCCTCATTGCCAGTCCATATGTGTATAATATTGGTGAGCTGTAAGATGTGGAAGTAAAGGTGTTCTAGTCAAGACAGGAAAGTTCAGATACCAGATTCAATTCCTCTACTATGCAACTTTCTTTAAGGAATGAGAGTGCATTTAGCAGCCCATCAGGTCTTTCTGACTCGGGTTTATTGCAGATTTCCTCTCATGCAGCATTAGGACCTTTCCCCAAAAGTCATCTGAGTTTCGGGGTACAATTATTTGTGATAAAGCAATGGTTTATTCAAGGAATCTTCAGAAGTCTTCTTGGCTTCAATATTTTCAATTTAGTTAATTGCTTGTAATAACCACTGTATCTGAATCTGATCATTATGCAGTCATTCCAAACTCGGACACCATGCAGCCCTCTACCCAACCCAGCCCCCAAACCCACACTTTCTCAAAGAATACTGTTGCGGAAACAATAATACACAAGCAGGAAAATTAAAGCTTGAAGAATTTTACTTTTTCTCAGTCGACTTTGGTATATGGTTTTTATTAAAGGGGCAGCACATTTTTATGTTTTGTATAATTTATTAAATCAGCCGAAAACCTCGTGTTATTTTCTTCTTATTATTATTATAAAATGTTCAGGTAACTTGTAGAAATTAAGAGTTGATGTGAATTATTGAGGTTATTTGTGTCTGTAATAAAACACTATAAAATAAAACAAAGCATAGAGATGAATTGATGTTGTTTTATTGTTTCATTGTGGTATATTATAAGTTGACCTTGGAAATTGGTTGGGAGTCTGTTTTTACGCTGGTGTAGTACAAGGGGAATTGATTGGTCACCTTGGGTGGGGGGGGGGGGTTGATTGTTCATCTTGGCCATCCTTTGAAGTTTCATGTCAATTTAGCCAAAGTTATAGAGGTAAGCATTGCTGTTCATTCCTTTATAAATAAGGCTTATTTATAAAAACGCTTGATTACAATCAATACTTATTTATAAACAATGCTTATTGATAAATATGTTTTTATGTATAAATAATGCTTATTTATATATAATGCATATTTACAAACAATGTTTATTTATAAATAATGTTTATTGATAAATAATGGTTATAATCAAAAAATGGTTTTTTTTGTCTGGACCAAAAAAGAAAATCTCTAAACTCAGAACCACATGGGTTTCATGCACCGTTTGTCGACCCCGCAAAATGAGAATTTTCCTTCTGCAAAATGGGAAGAGGGGAATGAACAGCAACAACTTACCCCATGTAATTCTGACTAAAATTACATCAAGCTTAAAAAGTATTAACAGCAAAGCTTACTATTCTGCAAAATAAACAGCAAGGCTTACCCCTCTGCGAGGTTGGTTAAAATTACACGAAATGAAAAAGGAATGAACAGCAAAGATTATCTATCCCCTCGTAATTTCGGCAAAAATTACTTGAAAGTCAAGGGAATGAACAGCAAAGGCCCTTATAGTTTTGGCTAAATTATTATTGAGCACAGTGAACCCCTGATTTTGAATAAACTCCTGTGCACATTGGTCGTGCTTAATATACGGGCCTAGGTGGACCCATGAAATGAATAAATTCCTGTACCCATTACTGGCGCAAAGTGTCTGGGCCTTGGTGGACCCGGGATATGGTTATATTCCTGTACCCATTGCTTGTGCACAGCATACGGGATGGTGGACCTTGGGACGCGGTCTTGGTGGACCCGGGTTATGGCAATATTCCTGTACCCATTACTTGTGCACAAAGTATGGGCCTCGGTGGATCCGGGATATATTGATATTCTTGTACCGATTTTTTGTGCACAGTATATGGGCCTTAGCAGACCCGGAATATGGCTTTATTCCTGTACCCATTACTTGTGCACAGCATACGGGATGGTGGACCGTGGGACGCGGTCTTGGTGGACCCGGGATATGGCAATATTCCTGTACCCATTACTTGTGCACAGTATACGGGCCTTGTTGGACCTCGGATATGGTAATATTCTTGTACCCATTACTTGTGTACAGTGTATGGGCCTTAGCAGACCCGAGATATGGTTTTATTCCTGTACCCATTACTTGTGCACAGCATACGGGATGGTGGACCATGGGACGCGGTCTTGGTGGACCCGGGATATGGCAATATTCCTGTACCCTTTGCTTGTGCACAGCATGCGGGATGGTGGACCATGGGACGCAGTCTTGGTGGAAACGGGATATGGCAATATTCCTGTACCCATTACTTGTGCACAGTGAACGGGCCTTGTTGGACCCCAAATATGTTAATATTCATGTATCCATTACTTGTGTACAGTGTATGGGCCTTAGCAGACCCGAGATATGGTTTTATTCCTGTACCCATTACTTGTGCACAGCATACGGGATGGTGGACCATGGGACGCGGTCTTGGTGGACCCGGGATATGGTAATATTCCTGTACCCATTGCTTGTGCACAGCATACGGGATGGTGGACCATGGGACGCAGTCTTGGTGGATCCGGGATATGGCAATATTCCTGTACCCATTACTTGTGCACAGTGTACGGGCCTTGGTGGATCCGGGATATGGTAATATTCTTGTACCCATTACTTGTGTACAATGTATGGGCCTTAGCAGACCCGAGATATGATTATATTCCTGTACCCATTACTTGTGCACAGCATACGGGATGGTGGACCATGGGACGCGGTCTTGGTGGACCCGGGATATGGTAATATTCCTGTACCCATTACTTGTGCACAGTGTACGGGCCTTGGTGGACCCGGGATAAGGTAATATTATTGTACCCATTACTTGTGTACAGTGTATGGGCCTTAGCAGACCCGAGATATGGTTTTATTCCTGTACCCATTACTTGTGCACAGCATACGGGATGGTGGACCGTGGGACGCGGACTTGGTTGACCCGGGATATGGTTATATTCCTGTACCCATTACTTGTGCACAGTGTATGGGCTTTGGTGGACCCGGGATATGGCTTTATTCTTGTACCCATTACTTGCGCACAGCATACGGGATGGACTTGTGAAACTAACTCTATTAATAGCGCCCTCACTTGTCCATACGATCAGAAACGTCAAATAAACTGGAACTTAAAAGTCGACACATGGTTTCTGAACAGTCCCAGAGTATGGAGCTTAAAACTGTCGAGGTGAGCGCATTTAACCGTAGAAAACAACATTTTATTGAATTAACATGTGCATGTATAGTTTGGTTTTATGTGGTATCATTGATGGTACGTAGTTTGGCTTAATTTTGTGTAAAAGTACAGAACAAAGTTGGGTTGTGAACTATGTCATCGCGGACCCTAGCCCAGGTAGGACGTTAGTCTCCGTTGTACTTACCACTAAACGTCCTGGGTATAAAGCTTCTTTCCAATGCAACTCAAATAGCATGATTTAATTTCCCCAATTTTACTTCTGGTGTACTTCTTTTTTTTCTTCTTTTTTTCTTTTTTGACATTGTTGATCGTACTAGCCCCCCAGATGTGTAAGTTCGCTTTCAAAGCTTTTATTACGAAGTGGATTTAAAACACATCTAAACAAGTGGCCAAAAGACTCCAAAGAAACATTGCTGGAAAATTGCCTATTTCTCTGATGTCATTCTGGTGGCTTAATGGTGGAGCACTGGACTGATATGACATTAGCTGCGTATAGATCCAGTAACTGGGGCGCTGAACTCCTTTTTTGAGATTTTGACATTATCTGTCGTACAAGCGCCCCAGTAAGAACTATGTAGTAACAGCAACGGTCAGGGGGATTTAGAAAACCTCTGTTAAAAAAATCCCTTAGACTCAACAGAATTGCTCAAAATTCACCTACTGTCTTCTCCAAGTGTTTAAGGTAAAATAAAATGCATTTAATTATACTCACGATCATTTTCTGTCCTCCAAATCGATGATTTTTAGGGCCTCTGACAACCCTGCCTTTAAAATCGCCATTTTTATTACTAACGTTACGACTGTTTCCTGACTTGAAAAAGTCGTATTAACGCTGCGGGGATTGCGTGTTCGATGATGCCCAGACTTGCATATTGTTTTGCGCAGTCAACGCAGAATACCAGCTGTGTAGGGGCAATGACCCCACAATGGCAACATTGTACAGCGCGCGCTCGGCCAATCATGGCGAATGGAACTTTGTGGTGTTCGTTGACTGGTATCCTGCGTAGACTGCGCAAAACAACATACAAGTCCGGGCATCAGCGTACATGTGATCCCCACAGCTTTAATATGACTTTTTTTAAGTCAGGAAACAATCGTAAGGTGAAATGGCGATTGTAACGGCAGGGTTGTCAGAGGCCCTAAAAATCATCTATTTGGAGGACAGAAAATGATCGTGAGTACAATTAAATGCATATTATTTCACCTTAAACACTTGGAGAAGACAGTAGGCGAATTTTGAGTAATTCTGTTGAGTCTAAGGAATTTTTTTTAACAGAGGTGACCGTCGCAGTTGCTACATATTCCTTACTGGGGCGCTAGTACAACAGATAATTAAAAAAAAAAAAAAAAGAGTACAGCGCCCCAGTTACTGGGTTTAAGCTGCATAGTGACTCGAGAAAAAAGAGAAGAATGGTGATACGGACAGGAAGAGGACAATTTTACTGAGTTGATCACATGCTCATGTGAGTTGTTTGATGTAAAACGGCGGAGAAAATGCAATCGACAAAATGATCGTATTTCGTTCTAGCTTTACCAATCACGTACGCGCACACGTATCAGATTCACAAGTGCGCAACAGCAGGGCTAGAGGCGCTTTAACCCCCCGGGATGTGAAACAATGACATCAAGTGTGGGTTGGTAATGGACTCTGTGTTTTCAAGCTTAAATCCGATGACGTCGTTACATTAAACAGTGCCCTCTGGTAACAAGTTTGAAAACAATTATGGTCAACACTAATTGTAACCCGTTTTTTTTTACATTGATGTGTGTATTAACTCTTGATGTTTACAAGTAATTCATTACTCGTTCCTGAACACCTAGTTTTTGTGATGTCACAAAAACTGAATTTCTAGCTTGGTTTTGTTATTATATAGTTTCTTTTAAGTTTGTGTAATTAATGACTTTTTTG
The DNA here is from genome assembly GCA_911728455.2 of Marthasterias glacialis. Lineage (NCBI taxonomy): Eukaryota > Metazoa > Echinodermata > Asteroidea > Forcipulatida > Asteriidae > Marthasterias > Marthasterias glacialis. The sequence continues at coordinate 26,736,259 of OU452225.1, forward strand.
TTTAATTCAAGACTGAACAACTTTGTCATTACTGTACAGTGTTGAATGGTATTGTTAGTGCACCATACCATTACATGTGCACCCATACTTTACATGTACTGTACTAGTCTGCACACAGGTGAGATAGCCTGTCTGGTATTGCTTGCTCGGAGGGCTTATAGCTCCATGATATAGAGGGCCAATCCACCTTGTATAAATTTATTTATTTTATTTATTTTAACTCTGTGGACACGTATTTATATAATTTACAATTTAAAATGCTGAGGTCAAGACAAAAGTTAAAAAACAACTGGATGGAGGGACTCAAGCCACAACACCCCAGCAATAGGATAAATTGGAAAAGAACTTTAAAACACCCAAGGGGTTGAAGAAGACCAGAAATAAACAAAAGGGCATGGGATGGATAAAACAAGATTAGATACTATTAAAGTGGTCTCTCAAACTAGACTTGAAAACATTAAAAGATTCGAGATGACATTGTTCTTTACATGTACATGTACCCTAAGATTGGAAAATTACCCTTGGACCTAATGCCATTCAATCCATTCATTGTGCCCACTGTAATTTTCAACCTGCAACAATCCTGATCATTACACCCTAGACCCAGTGGGGTGCTGTGTTCCTTTTTTGAGGTTTTGATATTTTATTGGTCGCACTGGTGCAGGTGTAACATCACCCCAGCATGAAATATCTATAGCAACTGGACCAAGGAGCAGATTTAAAATGAATTTGTGATACCCTGTTCAAAAGCATTGCCAAAGACTCAACAGAATTACTGGAAAATGGCCTGTTGGCTTCTCAAGATATCAAAAATGAAATAAAATGCATTTAATTGTACTCGCAATCATTTTCTGTCTGCCAAGTTAATGATTTTTCAGGCAAAAAAAAATGCAGTCATTATAATCTGCATTTTACTACAATATTACATGACATCAAAGACTGTTCTTAAAAAAAGGATTGCCTGTTCGCTGATGCCCTGACTTGCATTTTATTTTGCGTAGACAATGCAGGTATGTAGAGCATGCGCTCGGCCAATCATTACCAATGGAACTTCTATACAGTGTGGATTGCATGCTGTGTATGTAGCCACCACCTGTTATTTTGTTTGTAATGTAAATCACCTAAAAAAAAAAAACCTTGTGGATTGTCCAATAGACAAAGGAATCACACAGTTTTGGAAAGTCTGTTCTTTGGATGATTTCAGTTTCAAAATTATGACATTCTCGTGTTGAAAAGTGTGTGATCAACTAGTACTACCACATTGTGAACATAACGATCCTGGTAGAGTTTCCGAGCTGTCCTTATTGGCTTTATTTAGCCACTCAAAAGTCTCTGGTACAAACTGTTAAAATTTTTTCGCAGATTCCGAGAAAGAAAAGCCTCGATCAAACAAACAAATGCAACAATCATGAATTGTACCGCACTTTCCTACGGAGGATGTTGTGTTTGTTTTCTGTTTAATACCCATTACAGGTCACGTGAATTGGAGAGCGCAATCGGTCTAGATTATACTACTACTACTACTGTTAGGTGGAAGTTTACCTTTCTAAATTTAGCTCTTGTGTTGTATGCTGTGTTACACCGCATGACTTATTGTATTAAGATTACTGTACAGATCTACTCATACTGCATTACACACTGACTGCTTTTCCTTCTCTATATTATTACCATAGAGTTAGATAGCTCTATGGTTAAACTGTGGCACAACATGCCCTACATATCCATCTTAGTAATAAGCCCTTTTCACACTGTATCTCTTTTCCCCTGAGAATACAACAACAGGGAGGCCCCGGGAGTTTTTTTACCCCTCGCTTACCCCGGCACACTTTCACACTGTACCTGCATGCATATCCCCTGGGTCGTTAGTTATTCCACGTGGTTCCAGTCAAACGTTTCACACTAGGGATGAATTTGTTGGTAAGCGGAAGTTGTCGCCATATGTCTGCCTTGTAGATGGTGTAACTGGGGTAAGGAAAACCCGCTTTGGTTTCCCTCTAGTATTTATTCCCAGGGTGATTAAAAATACCCAGGGGTTTTTCCGTTTACCCCTACTCCGGAGCAGGGGGGCCATTTCATGGGGTTTGTTCATTCGCCTGGGCAGACCGGGGGTAAAGCGAATCAAGTGTGAAACAACCGACCGCTATTTCCTGTGGATATCCCCGGGAAAAGCATAGTGTGAAAGGGACTTATAATAGTATTACTGTTTGTGGACATTCCTGGTTCTATTAAGCCTGTGTGTTGTACACTGTGTGATATATTGCCAAAAGATTATTGTACAGACCTACTGACTGACTGTATTCACATTGACTTGACATTGATCTTAACCTCTTACCCATAAATTTATCAAATTTGGACTCATTGGCATAAATAGCAGGTTATTGAATATTGGATTGGAGCTCTTTACTGTGAGTTCTTTATTTGCTGTAGATGACATCTTTGAATTAATCTGTTAACAGGATGTTAGTATTAAGGGCAGACCTTATTGTGATCTTCAAGATAATAAGAAAACTACTCTGTAAATGAAAGTTTAAAAGGATCAGATAACAATCTTCACTCTCCATAATTACGCTTTTCATTTAAAGATTCATTTTTTTATCCTTTTGTGCAACAAAAATGTTTGTTAATGCAGGGCAACACATGAGCTCAATGTTTCATCTTAATGTCAATTTTTTTTTCACAGCTTTGTGAAGCCATTTGGAGAATTTTATGGAGTTCTTTAAAAATGATTGTTTTACTAAAAAAAATATAAATCTTTAGTCCCAGAGCTAATTTAGAAACCTTAGCTACACAAAAACATCAGTAATGCAACTTCTCCACGGATTTTCATGTTTCAGAAAAAAACTATTGGCCTAGTTCCTAAAAATTGTATGTTTAAAAAAAAAAAAAAATCTCGCAGAAAACAAATTGTACATCATCCAGCCATTTCGCATAAGTTTGATAAAAGACATTAAATAAACAATAAGTAAAGTCTGGCTTTGTGGTAGTGTACATATATACATAACTTAACCAAATTTTCAACACCTCGATAAAAGTTGTGAACTTTCTCCAAGTAAAACAAAAACCCCAAAACTGTGAACAATTTACAACGATACCTTTAGTTACGCAGTTTGCAACAATCAAAGGGTAATTTTATGGCAGTATGAGGTCAATCATGCATTTATCAATGACTGTTTCCTTACATGTAAAAAACATATAAACACTGTGTGGATTGCCTGTTTGCTTATGACCTGGGTCACATACACAGTCGAGCAGTTTCCCCCCCCAAAAAAAAAAAATTCTGGAAAAACAGTGGGAAAAACTTGGGCAAAACAAAAAGAAGAAAAGGACTTTTAAATAGAAATTTGAACTTTTGTTTTGACCGGAGTAACATTTCAGGAGAATCACCCCCCCCCCCCTTAACCAGAGAGTCCCCATTTGCCTATGGTCACATTGTTTTGGGCAGTCAAAGCAGGATACCAGCTATGTAGATCGCAGCATGTGGGGGTACATGCTACACTCTATGTCAACATTTCAAAAAGAGTAGTACAGTGCCCAAGTTACTGGGTCTAATGTACTTGAACATGTTCATCATTTTATTGTAATGTTTGTCCATATTATTGAGATCTATGCAAAATGTTTTTTGAACCTTGGAGCATAGAGCTACATGTACTGCCTTAATCGCTGATATTGCTGATGTAAGTGCATGAACATGTACATCATATTATTGTAATGTTCGTCCATACTATTATTATGCTCTATGTAAAGTTTTTTTAAAACCCTGGTGCAGAGAACTAAATGTACATGCACTGGATTGATCCCTGATATTGCTGAAGTTTGTAAGAATGCATTTTACTATCTTTTTAATATCCAGCATATCCGTGAACAGTTAACTTGTGACTGTACAGACAAAATTAGTCCTGCAAGCAGGTTGGACTATCATAACAGCTTATCATTATTGCCTGACACCTGGATTAACAAACTGTAAAGGGTTCAGAATGCATGTGCTAGACTGACCTGTAATTCACCCAGATATTCTCCATGTAGTCCATTGTGACTTGATTTACACTTGTTACCCATTCAACAAAGAATAACATTTCAAGTTCTTTTAATAACATATCAAGCCATGCATGGTTTAGCAACAATGACATCAAATGCAGATGCCAAATCATTTGTGAAAGCTGCTCCCCATTTTTACTTAATGTATTAAAGTCCAATTGAAAAACCCATTTGTTCACGGTTAATTCTTTCTTGCTAGAGTTATTTGAGTTTTTTGTGCATTTCTTTGGGATATTTTGTATAATGTGCAGAAAATATATAGGTTTTGCGTAATATAATATAAATGTTCATTTTTATTACCATTTTTATTATTCACATAAAGTGTGGTTACTGATCTTTGACAATTACCAATGTTGTCAACGTGCAACAAAGGGCAATACCAAAACCATTTAGTCACCAGAAACAACTGTTCATGCAACAGCGGTTGTGATGCACACAGTACTATATGTATTAACCAGTTGCAGTTTCTCACACAATCATCTCTGTTTATGCTTCAAAATTCCGCAAAAAATGATGATCTCAAATACAGTTATTACAAATGAGTGAGAAATTTGATATATTTTATAACGCAAGCAGCATGTTCTGATGATACTCTTCTCAATACCATAAAACCTCAACATTTGAAAAACTAGATTAAATTGTTGGAACACTTGAACAGGGAGCTTTGCCCCCATCAGGGCAATCATACTGGTTGGGTTTGAATTATTTTGTTTTGCCCCCCCCCCCTTTAACAACTTCAATTTAGTGACTTTGATACTTCATGTAAGAAAGCACAGGTGCTGCAGACATTGTTATTTCAATAACGCTTGAAAATTCAAACTTTTGGGTGGGTTTTGTTTGTTTGGGCCTTGACAATATTTTTGGAGTATCTTTTCTTTAATTGTCTCAGCAGGCTCATCATACCCCTATGACTAGATTCAATACAAAATACACAAAGAGAATAAGAGGAAATTGATAAAAACTTCCTTTTACAAGACTACACCCATGTAGAAGATACTGCATCAGCTTTGATCTCATTCTTTTCAAAACGAGACTTTTCTGAGGTTCAGATCTTTTTTAAAACAACTTTTTATCAAAAATTATATTTCTTTTCAAATAACAGTTTTTACCAGAGCAAAAGTTTTTCATTTGGTAATCTGTAGATCAGCATCATTCCTCATTGTAGCTGTCAATCTCACCCTCCATGATTTATAAAACATGCATGAGGCTACAATCATGTTGAATTCAATCTTAGTCTCTAAAGTCTGGTGTTTTGTATTCTCTGACTATTTCAGAAGCTGTTGTTGGGTCTGCCTGATGAGTCAGCAGTTTGTGATGAGCAAGAGACAACTTGAATGAACTTTCTTGTGGATGAACTCTTGGAGGGATTTGATCATCTGATGGACCCATTGATCTACATGTACAGTCTTCTAGTGTAAACTTCATTTGTCTGTTAGGAACCAATGAGGGTGTGGTTTGGATCTCAACTCAGTCTACCTCCAGGCTCTCTTTGTCAGTCAATCACAAGAACAAAACATGTAAGTATCTTGAATCATTGAACCTTTTAGCCTTCAAACCACCCAAAATCCCCCAGCCTGTTACTCCTACAACTGCCCAAAACCGCCCTCAAAGTTTGAAAGTTGTAACTGGAGTTTTACACATGCGATTCAAACACACTTAAACAGCCATGTATAGAAAGCGATCTCAAGATTATGATGATCTAAAAATAGTATATGGGCCCCATAAGAAAAATTATGTTGTCTACCTCCAAAGGTTGGAAGTTCTGAAGTCCTATCACTAATCCTATCACCAATGCACGCAAACCCCTAAAATGAAGAGGTCTAGTCGTCTCTTTGTATGGACAGACAGTATTTTATGTACAGTGTATTCCATGTGCAATGTCTACAGTAATAAAGACCGTGTTTAGTGAATTTGGTATTTTGGGAAACTAACTTATTGACCCCTTCATCAAGAAAGAACTCAAATCGCCAGAGTGAGTCAGTCAGTTGAATATTGGTGTCATTTACAAGGACAACCCAAACCATCAATAGGACCCCTGCCTGAGGGTAGAAAGACTGATTGCCCAATCTAAATTAAGTTCCTTACAATAAACATGAAATTACATGTAAAGTAGAAAGCAAGGGTTGCTGAGTGAGAAACTTGTCTAGTGATTTAATTAATTTATAAAACATGAGCTCTTGATATTCTCTTGATGTCAAAAGGCTAGTGACACATTGTCTTAAGTTCTTATCCCACTAAAGCACATGTACAATATTGGTGATTGTCAAAGACCAGGCGTGGATTTCACAAAGCACTAGGACTTAGTCTTATCTCAAGTTAGGACGAGTATCTAGTCCTAACTTATAGGACTTGTCATAAGTTAGAACTAGTTTTGTGACATCCACCCCTGTATTCACCCGTGATCCAGCATAATACAATAAATAACACCCTGTGAAAATTTAGCCCTAAATGGCCATTGGAGTCACAAGAATATAGTGAATGTTTTCACTGATTGAGAACATCAAGTTTTGGTCTCAGAGGTCAAAACTAATCGTTTCACTCATTTCTCAAAAACCAGCATTTCATGCAAAAAACATTCAAGTGATGTTTTGCTTTGTGCAAATCTCTAGCAATTTTTCTTTGTAATGTCTCCCAATGTTCACACCCTTTATTCTATCCACATATTTGGAAAACAAAATAGTGTGTGTAACAGAGATGCCAACATACACGATTTGGGCATAGCAATTACGATTTTGAGGCTTGAATACGACTCTACAATAATATTTCAATAAACTACGATTATAAGTCGCCCTATAATAGTAAAACTTTAGTAACAGTTTTACCAAGGAATGTATTAAATATGAGTTGGTAGTGAAAATTATGAAAATTAAACTCAAAGTTAAAACAAAAAAGCCTTTAAATGTCGACTGCCGTTGTGGTGAAAAACCCAAAAATGATAGAGGAGCGCATAATCCACACATAAACGTGTATTAAATTTTCATGCACTGCACTTTAAACTGCCTGAAGATCACACTGCATGATCTTACTCATTCTCCCCATTGTCATTGATCTCCATTTGTAATTCATTGGAAATAGTGATTTGAACTTGTTGGGACGAGGTTGCCACACAACTGCATTTTAGCCCATGTTTGGCTCACCTTTATGTATCAATATTGGAATCGCCCAACTCCACACATTATGTGCTGTGTAAGCTGGCCATGTGACTGCTATTGATAGGGGTGGTGTAAGTGGTATCTCCCAATGTACACAAACGATTGCACATGTTTTCCCGCTCTGTCTGTGTACTTGGATTGAAACATCAAAAGGTGATTTCGCATAAAAATTCTATTAAAAATGTATTTCCCGATATCTAAAAATGAATTTGAGAACATGGCGTCCATACAAAGGTTGTTTTGGGATAACCATGGCCACATTCTTGGTGTAGTTTGAGCGACCTGGCGACAGAAGCATCGAAAATACACGGTCAGTGCAGTGAAAAACTCTCTATTTTATCCACAGCAGGCCGAAGCTAGCGCCTGTGAAATTGAGGGTGCCATTGGCCTGAACGAACAACGCGGCATGGCATACTCAGTAGGCCTACCATGGTCTTACCAAACTTTGATGTTCAATTTCATACAGCCATAAATAGTTTGATACTCAACAGAACTGACAATGACTCAGAATTGAAGTTAAAGGGCCTATGAAGAGGTTTTTTATCATGGATTTTTTTCGTGGCGTAATGGTTTGAAATTAACAAAACATAGTATTGACTATTTTGATGTGTCTGTTATGCGTTAATACACTTTAATTGAGCCCCGAAAATGTGTGCCATCTGATTGCGCAATGAACCATGATGTAGGCTGTGGTAAAACATTTCAAAGACAGCTCTGGTGTCGAGTGGTTAACAATGCATTGTATGTTATTGTCACACACATGGCCCTGGTCAGCCGTTCCACTGTCTACGCCACAGATTTTATGTTAATGAGGAAGAGTGGGCGGAGCACGACAACCCCCTAATTTTAGAAATCTTGCTACAAATGTTTACTTCATCGAGTTCTACATGATGACATGGATGACGTCAACATTTTTGAAAATCGTCACTACAGTGTGATTTGACTGTTTTTGCCCATTTTTTGTCAAAAATTGTGTTTTCCCCATAACTTATGTTTTGAAACTTGGCAAACTTGTACATTTTAACAAGATCAATATAATTTGAACCTAATTTAGTTACTGGAGTCACCTTTGGGAGTGTTATAATCCATTTACTTAAATCCAAGTTTGGGGAAAAAAAACCTATTTTTTTGCATTTTTTAACTTTAAAATCGAAATGGCCGCCGCCAAGAAATAATAAGGCTTGGTTGACAAATTTTAATATTTTTGGGGTCTGAAAAGTAAGAAATTATCGTGTTGAAAATATCCTTTTGTTAAAAAAACTTGATGAAATTTGCCCCCCTATTTACATTTACAGGCTGAAAACACAAAATCCAAGATGGCCATCAAAATCGCTGCCATTTTGAATTCCCAAAACCATTTCAGACTATCACGTGACTCATCACTATCACTTTTCTGGCAAAGAAACCCAAAATTTGTCGAAATTATGTTTAAAAAAAAATCACTAAAAAATAGTAAAATTTTGTGCCCCAAGGTAAAAAAAATTGTTACCGAGGCAACAGCTAACCCCCGGTATCAATTATTTTTTGCCATCATGTTTTAGATATATTTTGGGAAATGTCTGAAAATTTGGCGGTGATCAGACTAAGCATTAAAAAGTTACAGGTCAAAAATTGGTTCCTTGTGCCCCCCCTCCCACTGGTCCTGATAGGGTTAAGTCACTAGTGGAACATTTTTTGTTTAAATTTAAACCACTTTGCGGGGCGGCGGGCTGAGAGCACAGAGAGGAATATAATTAAGTAATTGAAAAATATCACCAGACTTGTCAAGTTGTAAGGTGATTTTACTGCTGCAGTCCAGTTTAAATTTGAGTCCTGGCTGTTATGCCCAGCTGTTTGGCTCCAAGTGAACATGTCCATTAAATCATCAACAATGTTCAAAAGAGTCTAGTTGCTCTGTTGTGCATCATACACAAATAATTTGTAAGTTTTTTAATCACAAAAGTGTCTGAAAATTAGCTAAATGAAATAGCATGACAGAAAGTGACTGAGTGAAATAATGGCCTAGGAAGCCTATGCCCTTACAGTTACCGGTACATAAGCTGCCCCTGACCCGTTAACTGCTCGGCGGTGCTACTCTTTTTCGGAATTCAATGTTGGGCATCTCTGGTGTAATGAAATCCAATCAGTTCTCCCCAATGGGAATTACAATAGGCATATTGTCAATAATTACTTATTAGGTTTAATACAAACAATTACTGCTGAGTATCTTTCATTACCGGGAACATTTTTGTCAAGAATGAAGTATTGCTCATAGCCTGCAAGTAATTATAACATCTTTTATTTCTTTCCTTTTTCTACAACAATACATAACAACAATAATTTCAAATCTAATTGATAGCATTTCATCAATATGGTTGCAAGAATGTAAAGCTGTCTTATCAAGACATTATGTTAATACATTTCGTTTAACATTTTTGACTTTGCAGTGGGCCATTGAATTTCATATTTTGGTACAATGAAATTGTACATTTTCAGAATTTGAAGTGTTTGAATCGAGTCTGTTCCCTTATAGTTTTGCACAACTGTTCCACAACAATTTTGAAACCTTACTGTAGGTTTATCTATTCAAGTTCTTGTAATTTGACTCAGCTATGATGTTTAGTAATTGAGTGGTAAACAAACCAAGTACTTTTCATGGATTATTTTCGTTCACAGTTACAGTCTTTTGGGGATAATCATGAAGGCACTTTGAGGGGGACTTGGAAATTATAATTGCTTGTCATTTATAATAGTGATTCTTTTAAATATCAATGAACTGTTAAAGTAAAAATTTTCTTGTATGCGTAACATTTGGCACCTGATACTGAAGTAACAATTATTTTTTGTATGTATTTATATGGGATATGTGAAGCCCAAATGGTAGAGCTTGTCATACAAAGTATTGATTATTTTTAAATGACTGTTGTTTTTTCATCTAAAGTTACACATTGGTCATCCCCTATATGTTTTTTTTTTAACTGAGTTGTTTATAAAGAACCATAATGTACACAGGAGTACCCTTTTTAGATTTTAAAATACAATATTTTAGTAATGACATTATTTTGTGAAATGAAGGTGAATATAAGGAACTTTATAATATATTGATGGAACCCTGACAATCAGTATAATAAAAAGCCCTATTTATCTTATTCAAACAAGACACTACTTACTGTACACTGTACATACATTTTTACCACAAAACCTCAGTAAATAACAGCCAAAAACTGTATGTATATTGTAAATCACAAGCAAGGCACATAAAAACAATTTTTTTTAAGTGTCAATTATACTTGTTTTTTGTTAATTTTGCACATGTCACCAAAGTCAAAGTAATTGACAGTTTTATGGTACTGATATCCATCAGAGGGTCATTCCGTGTCAATTCAACATGCTTTTGGACCTGACCGTCACGGATTGAAATAAAACTTTATGTTCTGGTTGGACTCCTTGAGAAACCCCCAGAACCGAAATTTTATGTAATTTGGACAATAATTTGCTGAGATATGGGTTAATGAACTTTTGACTTATTAGCTCGGCTCTCTGTGTTTTGACAGCCATATCTCCAAAAGTAAAGCACAGGTTCACTGTCCACTCGGCCATAGTTGCTAGAGTGTCTGTATGTACTATAGCCAATGGTCGCATATTCAAATCCCGCCCCAGTCAATTTTTATTTGTTCACCCCAAAAATGATTTTACAATTTACCAAGTCAGTTTCTCTTCATTGTTTGCAGTTAACATGTGATTAAATTTAAATGCAATTTGTTTCTTATTTTTAAAAATGATTTCAGCTATGACAACATGAAGACAATACAGTACACCAATAGTATAGTACACATAAGTTCCACAAATATTGACTGGTGTAAAATACTCATAAAGTATGTTATACTAGATGAGACACATTAAGTAGAATTAAAATTTAAGAATAATAATTGATTCTTGACTGGATTGGAATGCGATATTTCATATGAATTTGAAGCTTTATCATACTGCCTGTGATAGGAATCAGACCCAGCAGTGATTGTATTCTCTTGTATAGCATAGCAAAATGTTACACAAGTATCAGTTGCTACTCAATTTCCATATTTTGCTTACCCCTTTTAACAGTCAGTGTTTACAAACATTTTCAACTTGAATATTTTTCTAAGCAACATTGTTTGACTGAATCTTTCTCTGACCAGGCTTGTTTGGCTAGTAGTTAAGCATGTAATGTAATATGTCACAAGTTCAAATCTGTGCCAATGTCTTTATTGGATTCTACCAAAAGGAAATTTAAACACTATGAAAGCTGGGGTTGGAGAGGACACAATGTGACACTCTCCCTTCATCATTTTTGCAGTGATTTTCAAAAGTCACATAGATCATCACAAATTTTAGACTTTTCCTAAAATTAATAGTGCCTAGGATCAAAACAAAAAAATGAAGGTCTGCTGTTACCATGACAACTATTTATTTCTACCTTGGTACCAATGTTTAGATTGTTTCTAAATTTTAAATTAAAGGAGAAAATTTAGCTTTGACATTAAAAAGAGAAGAAAATGGCATTATTCGGTAGAATTGGAGCATTGGAATGGATGTGATTAAAGCCCAATTGTTCCAAAAACTTGATACTTTTCTCCCACAAGCTGCAGTGTCTATTTGTTTGAAATAGCTGAAGTCTCAGAGTTCTGTGAAAATAATCAACAAGCATATTCCTGAGTTAGGTTTCAAACCTATGACCCCTCCTGCCATTCTAGAGCAGATGTTTTACCAACTAGACTACCCAGATTGCCCAGCAGCTAGAGGCATATGGTTCGGGGAAAGTACTGAGTATACAGGTATACAGTGCTTAACACACATCGGTAAGTAAAAATGCAAATAATACTCTTTTTCCCTGATGCAAAATTAACATCTGTTATAATTGTCGCAGTACCCGCTGCTATTAGGATGTGAACTGCCTCTAGCTGTCAGGCAATCTCGGTAGTGTAGTTGGTAAGACATCTGCTCTAGAATGTTGGGGGTCGTGGGTTCGAATCCCACCAGAGGATTATGCCTTTGGATTTGTTTTCACAGGACTTGGGGAAAGTACTTAGTTTACAGTGCTTAACACACATCGGTGTATTGGTAAAAACACAAACAATATAAATTGTATGTGTAGTGGTTAAGTCCAGTGGGTTCAATTTCAAACCCAGTCTTCAGTGGAATCTTCCCTCAGGATTGTTTAAGTATATCGCTTTGATGGTAAATGGCTATAAATTTTATGTCTAGTTTTTAAGTTCATTCTCAACGCAGTCTTTATTGGAATCTTCCCTCAGGATTGTTCTAGTACATCGCTATGACGGTAAATGACTATACATTTAATGTCTAGTTTTTGGGTTGGATTCCAAACCAAGTCTTGATTGGAATCTTCCCTCAGGGTTGTTTTAGTACATCGCTATGATGGTAAATGACTACAAATGTTATGTCTAGTGGTTAAGTCCAGTAGGTTCAATTCCAAACCAAGTCTTCATTGGAATCTTCCCACAGGATTGTTTTAGTACATTGCTATGATGGTAAATGACTATACATTTCATGTCTAGTGGTTAAGTCCAGTGGGTTCAATTCCAAACCACGTTTTCATTGGAATCTTCCCTCATGATTGTTTTAGTTCACCGCTATGATGGTAAACGACAACAAATTTTATGTCTAGTGGTTAAGTCTGATAGGTTCATTTAATCAATTCCAAACCAAGTCTTGATTGGAATCTTCCCTCATGATTGTTTGAGTTCATCGCTTTGATGGTAAATGACTATACATTTCATATCTAGTGGTTAAGTCTGGTAGGTTTAATTCCAAACCAAGTCTTGATTGGAATCTTCCCTCAGGATTCTTTAAGTACATCGCTGTGATGGTAAATGACTATACATTTCATGTCTAGTGGTTAATTCTGGTAGGTTCAATTCCAAACCAAGTTTTCCTTGGAATCTAACAAATTATTAAAACATTTAACCATACTGATGTTTATACAATACTCAGTTTGTTAATGATCTACATAGAAGTTTGAGGCAGAACAAACATACTGTTTTCTTTGCATAACTTTTTGGTTTTAAGAAAGAGGTTGAGTTAGAAACTAAGTTAATGATTTGTCTACAGTTGGTTTGATAGTGAGTGATAGGTCCAACAGGCTCCATTCAAACCAACAGCTCTCTTAGGTCACATTTTTTTTCTTTTCAGAATTTTATTTGTTCATGTCACAAAATAAACTTCAAAAAGCTAAACTCAAACATTCCGCAATTGAAGTAGAAGTCAAGGTTGACTGCAGCCTGCTTTTTGATTCACCAGTAGCTGTAGTCTTAATACATGTAGGACATAATATCATGACTATTCTTAATGGAACTACTGATATGATGTAATTCCATGAATCAACCTCAGGCAACATAAACTACTTATAACAATTACTCACTGTCTTTAGATTGTAATGCATGGATTATCTGGTGCTCATTTTTATTATCAACACAGAGTTAATTTTGTTTTGATATGAGTTATGTTTATCTGTTCTTTTTGTTTGTATTATTTTAGCCATGTCGTGGAGATTTGCGGATTTTGATTTCACTTTTCACAATTCCTGTACCATTCCAAGCACTGCCTCTAATGACAGGTTTGTTATGAACAGAATTATTCCTAGGCTGGATATATTCACCATTAAGGTTATTGTATACAGCACTACAGCAACCATTAGACCACCAACCTCCTTCAACACTCAGAGTGGGGCAATCAGTATTGGGTTTGTCATATGTTGAGAATGGACGCCTGTTGATCACATCTAAAATATTATCTGAAATGAAAAACAAAACATAACAGTTAAATATAGGAAGTACATTATATTCATAAGATTGCTTTATGCAATAAGAATCCTGCTTGCATGATGGGTAACCATTGGCAGCTTGTTCTGATTTTAACTTTGATTGAGTTGCAGTCATCAAAGAACAAGTGTAATAATATTACAATGATTACCACTTCTAAACAAAGTGCCTGATCTAGCATTTGTTATTTTAATGACAGGTAAGCAAAGTGTTGAATTTTGAGGCCCATTTAAATAGCACCTTGTAAGGGTTTACAAGGTGATATGGTGCAATCTGCAGCAAACCATGCCAGAAACACCAGGGCAAACCTCTTCTCTTAAGGATAAGTGTACTGTGTTCTTTTTAGCTGCTTTATACAACACATAAGACATACAGCTTTGTGTCTATTACAAAGGATGAAGCAATAATGGTTATTTGTATTGCTTAAGAACACGAGTACCATGACCCAAAGCCACACTGTAACAGCACTAGAACTTCAGTTTGGTGCATTAGATGGCATGGCCTTGACACTCCATTTTGTTTACTGAAGACACTTAATAAGACAGGTTGATGAAATCATTGAGTTATGTGAACTGTTTTACGTAGCACCTTTATGTAAGGGTTCACAAGTTGCTGCGGCTCTTTCAGTAGCCACTGCCAGAAACACCGCGGCAACCCCTTCTCTTAGTGACAGGTGATTTTTGGTATTAAGTGAACCATTTTATGTAGCACCTTAAAAGGGTTTACAAGTTGCTGCGGCGCATTCAGAAGCCACTGCCAGAAACACTGGGGCAACACCTTCTCCTAGTGATAATTGTAACTTGTTTTTTTTTTACATGCGTTACACAACACATGGGACCTTATGGCTTTATTTATGTCCCATCCAAAGGACAAAGCAATAAAGGTTTTGTTGCTTGCTGAAGGACACAAGTGCGAACACCAGGACTCAAATCAACACTCTGCTGATCACAACACCAGAGCTTGAGTTCAGTGCACTTGACCACTCAGTCATGAGCCCATCATAAGGGAACTTCCATACATTAAAATCCTAAATCACTGTATTTACTTGTGTAGCCAAGGAGTTCAATACGTAGGGCTGGATACTCATTCCAAGCTGTTGGTTTGATGCGGATGTATCGTGCTTGAATAGGCTGCTTGAATATGTTGGTAACTGGGGTGTCTCTATCAGTGTTGCCAGAGAATGTCTGTCAATGAAAATACAGGAGAACATTATAAAAAACAACCATTTGAAAAGTAAATAAATGATGAGTGTATATAGCTCTATTGAATTAGTCTGTTTAACCCTTTCAGTCCTGCACCTGTGATATCCTGGTTCACGCAGCGCACACTCTGATCCTGCTCCTGGGATATCCCAGGGTTGCCTCTATCACGCACACACCAAATACGCTATGAAAACAAAAGTACAGCCTCAACTACCTGTTGAATGTCGCCCTTTTTTGTGTATTGCAAGCCAGAATTTATGATTCTTTACTCCTTTTGTTGCATGGGTTTAGACTGCAGCGCAAAGTCCGAAAAAGAAACACGTTCTGTCAAAAGTTTTTTCAACGTGGCTCATTTTCCCTCTGTGATTTCCCTTCCGGACTACTGCAGAGTTTGTACTAGTTATTCAATTGTGTATAGAACAATAAATCAATGAAATTGTTTTATATTGGTAGCTATTTGCATCATATTCTGATCGTTTGTGGAACTGTGAACGTAACCTGCATTTTAGTACACAATGTATTACGGATGATCGATGATGCACAAATAACCGGTCACAGGTCACGGAGGTCACAGAGGTCAACAAAACTACCCAGAAATAAAGACAATGAACTGATGAACAGTATCCCACAATATTGTGAAAAAATACTTTAGGAAAATTTTTTTAATGGGTTTTCTAATGTAAACACAAAATAAGTTGTTGTGTTTGAAAAAGTATGCAGGATGTGGGGGGGGGGTAACTGTGTACAAAGTATTTGGGACTGAAAGGGTTCATTTTTATAATAGGAATACATCTTGACAACGACTGTGCTGAATGTAATCTTACCTCTGGTGAAGATGTAGATGTTCCAATCACATGATGCCAGATAGATTTCTCATAACTATGTTGCACTTGATACTTTGTCACATAATAATCTTGTTGTGGATGGCCTTGTGTAATAACACCCTCAATCTGTACAGGCTCTGTACCCATATCTACTTGAAGCCATGAATCCTTATCTAGTCCATCAGCTGGATGCCAAGCACCATTCAGATACAGACGTGCATTACTTGGCTGGTGTTGTGAATCCCACTCACTAGATGCTGTGATTCTGTCATCAGGAATAGTGCTGTCTCCTATTCCTAATATCTGACCACAGAACCTAACAACTGAAAACAAATGCAATCAACTTTAGAAATGGTGAAGCACTATGCACCTAAAAAGCAAACTTGTAAAACATTAAGTATATAATACTATAGAGAAATACCTCTGATTAGAAAATACTGAATGCCAAGAGACAAATGCTTAACATGTTAAATTGAAAAGAAAAGTAAACTCTTTCCAGTAGTTTCTCTAATTTGCTTCATTAACAGCTTAAGGAAGGTGTAGTTAAATCTCATTTCGAAGGGCATAAATGAAAGTTAATAATTTCTCAGACATTTGCAAGATCTGTTAATTATGATTATTGTTAAGTGTAGCTGAATACCAAATAAGATTTTCAAAAGTTGCTGCACATTTCAGAAAAATCTTTTCCAAATAAAATCTGAAATCAAATTGGTTCAATTCAAGCTTAATGATCCCTTCGTTAGGCTGGTGGTTCAGTGTTTTAGAAAACAAACTCCCCTCAAAGGGACAAAAGAGGGTCAGTTTTGGTAATTAATATTTTGAAGGGTTAGTTTTTTCTTTTCTTTGAATTGTGGTCTGTAATTTTTGATGAACTGACCTTTACATCCCAGGAGTTCAACCTGTATCCATAGAGAGCCATCAGTCTGGTTTAGTTTGATACGGATGTAGCGTGCTGTGATTGTTGGATGGAACATGCTGGTAGCTTCAGTGGTTGATGCAGCGTTCGTTCTGATCATCTGTCACAATGCAAATGGAAACATTATGTTGAGTTGTTTTTGTATAAATGTTTGTTATTTAACTTAACACACACATGACTTACCAATTAAGATCCACCTTTTATTGCATCGACAAATCACATCAGGTGATTGAATTCAAAGAGGTCCTACAAAAGTCTAACATGAAAACATCCCATTTGAAAATGTTTGGTTAGGTGAAGTCAATGGGGCAGCTGCATTTGGGTTTGGTACAGCTCTCTGGCATGATCATCAAATGGTGCAGATGATTATGCAATTCCACTGAATAATTTTATTCAACGTAAATGGTTTATCAAGCTTGTTGTTTACTGTTATTCAAACCAATACTTCAAGTCTTAAACATCTACTGAAGTTTGATTATATTTATGAGCACCAATTTATATTATCAACACATATCAGTGTCAGTCAGTCATAAAAATTCTTACCTGTGTTGAATTCATAGTAAACCAAGTGCTCTGGTCATCACTGTATTCCAGCTGGTACTCATATCCAATATCTACACTGGTTCCTTGATCAGATCCCTGCAGCATCATGATCCCCTCTACTATGACTTTAATTTCTAAATCAATCTTTAACCATGGTTGGCTGTCAGTAGAGTCAGGGCACCAGCCAATAGTGTTGTTGTTTGATGATGGAGTCAGTCGTGCATTGCTTGCTTGGCAGTTGCCATCTTCCCTCCATTGTGTACTTGATGCAGTGATCCTGTTGTCAGGAATGGTACCATCTCCCATTCCAAGAAGTTGCAAACAAAACCAGCGTTCTATATCAGAAGTAAAACAGCAACAGAACAACATGATATGAGCATTGTTGAAGTACACTTGATTAATGCAGCCTTAGAATGCTGGTCAATTGTCTTTTTTTCTGTTTTTGAACTATATGCAATAATAAAATCTTCATGTACATTGACAGAACAATATATAGTCTCAAATGATCTTAATAAGAGGTTAAAGTTGGCACTTGGCAAAATTGTTCTCCGTTAGATCAAATTAAAATCTATTGATATTGAGATGAAGAAAACATTCAGATCTCCCTGGTCTCTTATATTAAATAAATTTGTTTATTTGTGTTGAATGATTTGGTTGTGAAGTAAAAACAGGGATTGTTTATAATGACCACACCATGCAGTTGGCATAAAGCAGAGTATTCAAATAAGATGTTCAAGTTTAATAGCTGCCTAAAATGCTAGATGAACACAAATATAAAATAAAAAAGTTAGGCGAAGAATAATTCAAATTAGATATTTTGGATGTAAGTAAAAACCTGGATTGTTTTTAATGACCCCCATACCATCAAACTCCAACAGAAGGTTTTGGTGGGATTTGATGGGATGTGTACTGTGCATCTCCGATATGGTGTTGGGATGTGATGGAATGAGGTCTGCAGGCCTGGGGTAACAGTGTTGGGATTTGATGGAGTGGGTGAGGTGAAGTTGTGTGTTGTCTGTTTTCCCTGCTGGTCAGTTTACAATGTACATGTAGTCTTTTTGGTTATTGCAATGGATTAGGGTAAATAAACAAATGATAAGGCATGCAAGGTGCTGGGGGGTCGTATGTGCTGCATGTTTTATGCACAGAAGAGTGGACAATGTATTCACTTTTACATTTATAAAAAATATCTGCACTGAAACAGTTGTTGGGATTTGATGGGTAAGGCACTGCATGCTCACAGTCTTCATACTTTGTATTAAGCCACGAGTACTCAACCCATCAAATCCCAACAGGTAAAAGCCTGTTGGGATTTGATGGGATGGGTACTAATGCAAAATGTGTTCTGTTGGGATTTGATGGGTTGTGTACTGTGTACTAGCAGTGTTTTTCCATGGTGTTGGGATTTGATGGGATGAGGACTGATATTAGTAAATATACTTAGGGGGTTAGGGTTTTAATGACCTTACCATTACATCCGAGTAGTTCAATACGCATTGATGTACGATTGCCGTGATACCTAGTTGGTATGATTCGGATGTAGCGTGCTCTGATTCCAACATTCAACATGTGGGTTACTTTGGTGTACTCATCGCTATTTCCAGGGAATCTCTGTGAAGGAAAATAAATGTGCTGCTCATTGACAACTAATCATCCTGGAGCTTGAATGGATGGAGTTACACAGAAGTCAAATGAATCTCTGCAGACAGATATGCTGCTATAAATGTTCTGGATGAATCATGTTATAAAAGTTTAGTTTATTGTTGCAGTTTCTTTAGTTTAAAACATGCCTTCTTGACCTCCTATTTGTAAAAATCAATAATGGGTAAAAAATACAATATTGAATTCTTGTAAGTGTTGTGGGGGGGGGGGTTCATTTGAGTGATTCAATGAAGAAACAATTAACTCTGGAAAAGTATTACTTCTTAAGGTTGACTCTCATAAAATCTGTAGTGGCTTATTGCTGCATTTTTTGAGTTATAAAGTTGGAATCTTGACTTTGTATGTTTAAAGCAATAATGGGTGAAAATACAATATTGACTTCACGCTTGTTGATTTAGAAGGAAGGGTGATGTCGTCGTTTCAGTGATTCAATGAAGGAACAATTAACTCCAGAAAAGTATTTCTTCTTATCATGGTGATATTTCAATTCAATGATCTGCATGGTAGTGTATTGCCTTTTATGTATGATGTCATACCTTTGCATTGACCTTGGATGTCCCTCCTATGAATCCCCAGTCTCGTCCATTACTGCTATGGGACACCAGGAACTCTGTCACCCAGTAATCTTCTCGGTTGTTGCCCTGTGCTATAACACCTTGTATCAGTGTTATTTGTTGCAAGTCCACCTGTATCCATGCAGTATCTCTGTCACTCTCTGTGGGACACCAGCCACCATACACATCTAGCCGTCCTTGAGGGTTCATAGGGCAGTGACCTTCATCAGTGGAGGATGTTGTGATTCTCTCATTAGGGATGCTACCATCATCCATTTCTAGACTCTGACCACAATGTCCATTAACTGAGAAGACAAAACAGTCGATAAACAATGTTTTCATCAGGACAACCTCAGTATTTGAAGTGAAAATATTAAACTTATTGTGAAATTTCAAGTTGCTCCTGTTCATCTCGTACTAGTTTAAATGAATTCATAAAATGAAAATGTTCATGACACAAAAAATTACTTTGAGCTGTTTCCTCGTTGTGACTGAAGGAAATTATGGAAAATTTAGACCAGGCTTTACATCATCAAAGCAAAAATAAACATGAAATTTGTTTCATAATTTTTGTTTTAAATGTTGATTTGACATGTAGGTATTTACTAAATTTAACAGTAATTGAAATTTCAAAACGTTAACAATTACTTTATTAAAACCCTTTGGTGCATTGCGTGTTCACATGTGGACACTTTTTGTCCTTGCAGCCTGTATCCTTTTTGGAATATTTGTAATTGTGACTATTACTGTAAATGCCGGTTGGCTTCAATTGTGACCATTACTGACAAATTGTGGATAAATGAGGGCAATATTTGAAATTAATTTGCATTTGAATATCCTACTACAAAAGGTCCACAATATGGACATTAGGCTATTAAGGTTTCTTTATATTGTAAGGCAATATGAAGGAAGAAATTGTCATATTGTAAATTATGTTCAAATGTTTCAGTTTACCACGGAATTTGTGTCCCAACTCAAGTGAATTTAAACAAGATCAGTGTCTACAGCTCATATTTGTTGGTTTTACTTCATGTTGCAATTAAAAAAGAAACTTAATAACCTGATGTCCTCATGTGGATGTTTTGCAAGGCGATAATTAAATATGCATGTAAAGTTTTACATTTTTTGGTTGCACTTAGTAAGCTAAAATAGTTAAGTATTACCAATGGTGTTCTTATGAGTAGGCAGGAAGTATTCTTCAGGCACAAGGGAAAGAGGGAAAGATAAGATGTTGAGCAATTGATGATTAATGCTTTTTCACAAAATGTTGTACACTGTGAAGGCAAATTGTTTTTTGCATTGTAGTATACATTTTATCTTCATTGTTAAGCATGTCACTAGTTTAACAACAGCATTTTATTTGGATACTTGTTTTCCTATCTTTTGGAAATGTTGTTTCAAGACTGCATTTTTATTATGATGTTGCCAATCTAGTACAGTTTCAATTGTAAGCGTTTGGTCAGGGTTTACATCAGCTCATTATCACACCCCTGTTGAGCAATCTGATTGGATTAGCGCATACTGGAAGATAAATTATCTTAAGTTAATGATTGAGGTTAAGTTTTGAGTTGTGGTTTTTCTTTTCCCATGGTTGTTCTGTTGGTGGCTTGCCTGATTGTTGTTTTAATCACTTTGGTAGGCATGCACTGATTAAACTACAACAAGATTATAATTCTAATGGTAAGAAACATTTGGAAGGTCCAGTTGGGTGATTTATCTTTATTTTAACACCTTGGTCCCCTTAACTGTTGATAATCATGGATCGTCTTTGAGTACATTTAACTTTGAGTACCAGTGTTTTGTAAGTTGAGTGTTGAATTAGGACTTTGAATACTTTGCTAGCTGAGTATGAGTACTGGTTCATGTACAAGAACTACAACACTGAGCTTTAGTAGAACAAGGGATGAGATAAATCGTTTGTTTCTGCTGCGATTGCACTGAATACACTAAACCTATATCACTGGTTTGCAGGCTTTATTCATCATTGTTTGACACTCCTTAGCCAGCATCAGAACAAAATGTAATAAATTATTGCGTCTACAGTCCTGGTTTTATCTCGTTGGGCCTCTCCCAGCCCCCTATCAATGTTGGATCTCAATGCGCGGTCTGCACTCCAGTTGGGATTAACAACATTGAGTGGGGGAGCGGGGGACGGGGGAGAGTTTCATAATTATTTGTCACAGTGGCACAAGCATTTTGGTCAGGATTGTCTGAAAGTTCACTTTGTCTATTTACATGGAGTTGGGTAGACACAGATAAATTACAGTCATTTGATGGAGAAGAGAAAATACATTGAAGTGAACCAAAGCAGTGGACGGTTGATACAAAAAGCAACATAGGCAGTTGTCAGCGTGGTGTTTCATGGTTTGGTTTCAAACAAAAATTGTGCATGTTTTACTCGCTGACATGAATGAAACAGCACTATGTGCAGGGGGGAGGGGTCTCCGTCCCAAACATAGCTCAGTCCAGATAGGGTTAATCCTATGATTTCTGCTCACTCTGTAGTGATACAAAGACAATTCTTGGCTGTCTTGTACTTGCACCCCAAGACAAACCAAACACACATAATAGCTTTACTGTAGTGCGCACCGGCAACGGTTTACCGTAACGATTTACCCTACCAATTTAGCACCTAACTTCCCAGAAGAGAGTTTGTATTCAAAGTGAAAAGACCAGTATGATTGACAAATGACACACAAACCTCTTCATTTGTTTTCAAGCCCCTCATTCCGATAATTAGCAGAAAAAGCCAAAAATCCAAACAGTTTGCCATCGCCACGAAAATAATATAAAGAAAAAAGTGTGACTCTCATTTATTATACTGTACTATGGTAAATCGTTGTGGATTTGACAATTTTTATTTACTCCTAATCCTGGAAGCATTAAATGTCGAATGTGTCAACACATTCTAAATCTGTTCACCTTTATTTTTATTTTATTTTTTATTTCATGCTTGGAAAATTGCAGACAATCTTGGTCATATCCTGTTGGGCCTCCCCTTGCCCCCGATCAATGTTGGCTCTCATTGCGCAGTCTGCGCACCAATTGGGATTAACTTTGTTAAGTCAGGCGGGGGGTTGGGGGGTGGATTTTTTGTCACAGTGGCCCAAGCATTTTGGCCGGAATGGTAGATTCAATTACATGGGCTGGCTCCTTTGTGTCAGGGTGGCAAAATCAAAAGAGGGCAGTCATAGGGGTGATGTGATTTTGATAAGTGTATGCCTTTATCGGAGACTCTCAAACGCATTTTATAAGACCTTATTGTATGCTCCAATCAATACAAGGTTAACTTATTTCAAGCAGAGATGTGAAGTGCTTTAAATAAAACATTTTTTGTAAATTGGTAAATTTGCTGCAATCTCACATTCTCATATGTATGAATACCATCTGCAATTGTCTAATGTTGGCATGCAGGGAGGTTAAATTCTAATTTCTTTCAGACACACCAAGATTAGCAAAACAGGTCCTCTGCTAATGGTTCATTTCATTTCGTTTATTCTGTTGATAAATGTCTCTGTTAAGTCGCAGCATTATCTGCATTCACATTTTTTTCCTGTGACCTTTGGGAAGTCTTTTTACTCAAAAGCAATTAAATGTTGTTTTGTAAAATGTTTATGATTTCTGGTTCTAGATGGGTTCATATTGTAGCTGATTTATATCATATTGGGGATGCGGTATCTACCTTGGCATTAGGAAGTCCTCTGGACATATCTGATTCATGCACCTTTGATGTTGGGATTCCACAACTTTGTAATCCACCTTACACCAGGGTGTATTTAGAGTTTTCAAACTCATGTTTTTTTTGTAACTTACAGGGTGTCTAAACTGCTCTCATCTAGACCTTGGTATAAACTTGAAATGCTTTCTTTGCTTATTATATATTTCCATGGACTGTGTTGGCCATTGGTCATTCAATAGACCGATTGCACGACCAATGTTTACATGTTGTCACGTGACCTTTTGTGTTTACATGTTGTCACATGACCTTTTGTGTTTACATGTTGTCACGTGACCTTTTGTGGGTTCTACGTCATCTGAGCTGATGGCAAAAGAGGTGCAAATACATGCCGTGACTGAAAGAATCACACCAAAAGTCGGCTTTTGGTAATAATAACACAGTTACTAAGCGAATTTATTCAAGTTGTATGTTATGACAATGATTTTAAGCACATTACTGTTTCATGAACTACCAGTATTCTACTACAAAAGAGGTTTATTTTGAGTTATGCACTACCGGTGTCAGAGGACTATGTATCCACCCGCCTGTTATTTTGTTTGTAATGTAGGCCTAAATCACTGTAAAAAAGGGTAAATAATGTTGAAAAAGTGAGCAGTTATACCTAAGCCCTTTTCACAAGATGTAAAAATAACCAACTTCCCTTGCTACACATTTTACGAGCGCTGATTGTTTATTTTTTGTCATTGTGCATGACTAATTTAGCAAGCTTTCACACGGCTTAGTAAAAAACTAACAACCATTGTGCGTTATGTTAGTGCACACATCACTGGTAACCAGCAAACCACTGAAATATCAGCGAAATAGATAATACTACCAGTAGAATCAGCCCGTTTGTTTTGCATGTGTTGTTGGGCAAAACCAGGCTCAAAAATACACGAAAAAGATGCAAGATTTTTTGTCGAGAATAAAAGTTTTGGATTCTAATAGTGTGACTTACTGGTTGCAATGTTGATTAAACAATGCATGTGCTGGCTGGATTCCCACATGTAGCTCCTAATGAATTTTCCTATTGGCTGAATTTCTTTATTACGTGTTTATGTAGAAATTCGACCAATAGGAAACAACTCACGTACTAGCTGATTTCATACATGCAGCTCATAAAAATTTTTTCTATTGGCTGAATTCCTTCATTATTTGGGAATTCAACCAATATAAAAAATGTTAAGTAGTACAGAGCGTGTAATGAATTTTTGTTATTGGCTGGTTGCCTTCTGAACTTAATTAATATGCACACCATTGATGTAAGAGGGGATTTTCCTGCCTGGTACTGCGTACCTTTACGCAAGTTTACAACAAGTTTTTTTTGTGCCAATTTTCCCGTCTTGCGTCAACCAGAGAGTGACTTTTAATGTTTGTTTGCATTAAGAAGGCAGCGGAAAGATCGCTTTTTGCTTGTCTAATTATGTCACGTGAAGCAGGAATTTATTATGCAAGATTGAAGGGGCGATGACAGTTAAAAAGGTCAGTAATTGAATTTCAATTGTTTTCACTCTATTTCTATGATGAACAGAGTTAAGGAAGCAGCAAAAAGTAGCGCCAGCAGCATGAATGCTCCAGTCAACAGTCCTGACAGTGGTTATAATCACATCACGATGTAAAAGTTCCCACACACAAGTTGCCACGCATGCGTAGTATTGGAGATTTCACACAGGATGTCGTTCAATAAACAAAGGTTCCTTTTTCACACAATATCGTGCACCTCCTTAGTCATAACTTCCACTAGCGAAGGAATTTGTTGCAGGTCCGGACCTGCGACAAAATTTAGCAATGTTTGAGAAGATTTCGCTAGGGATCCTGGACAATCTAAAAGTTGTTGTTCTTTCACATGAGGTGCAATTTGTAAAATTTCGCAACCATGCTAAAATTAAGCAAGGAACCCTTGCTAAATTGCTCTTGTGTGAAAAGGGCTCTAGCTTTCAACATTTCAAATAGGCAAAGGAATCATACAGTTTTGGAAAAAAATTTTTTTTGGATGATTGAGCTTCAAAACTGTGAAATTCTTGTGTTGAAAAGTGTGTGATTGTGATCGTCTGGCCTAAATGTTCCATCGTGCACTAGTACACTTTGTGCACATTTATTTGTTACTTGTAGAATTTGCAAGACTTGCGGGAACTGTCCTTACTGGCTTTTTTTCAGCCACTTGAAGGTTTAGGTACAAACTCTGGAATATTTTTCACAGATTTTGGGAAAGAAAAGCATGGATCGAATAAACAAATGCAACAATCATCATGTACTGTACTGCACTTTCCTATGGAGAACGTCGTGTTTGTTTACATTTAATACCCACTACAGGTCACGTGGCGTGGGTTGCGCAATCAATCTATTTGTCTGCAGGTAGTATAGCAGCTTGGGTGGGGTCCAGTAGTTCACTGGAACTTTTGAGGTGAGTGAGGTACAGTGACATAACCAAATTATTCTCTGAGTTTGAGGCATGATGGTCAGTGCTCTGTTTTAAAATTGTGCATTATTGGCACCAATGATCTGGTTGACATGGATGCTGTTTGTTTGTTACATAATGTCAGGATCTTAATGCAGGAAAGGACAGACCACAATAGAGTCTGAGCATGTACAAACAACATAACCAGCAAGCTCAAAATGTATTAATGATGTGCACAGGGGGTAGTGAGTTCCATACAAATCAGGCATATCAAGCAGGCTGAGATCATGTTAAGTCACCAATATCATTTTCTTATTTGGTCTTGCAGTCATTCATTAGAAAAGTTTAACTTTTAGATATTAAAGAACATATGAATATTTAAAATTCAGTTAGTTATGCCTCAATTGAACATTGATTAGACGTCAGTGATGTCTGATGGCACCAGACATCACTGAGCGATATCACTTACCTCTGCAGCCAAGGAGCTCAATACGTAGGGCTGGGTACTCATTCCAAGCTGTTGGTTTGATGCGGATGTATCGTGCTTGAATAGGCTGCTTGAATATGTTGGTAACTGGGGTGTCTCCATCAATGTTGCCATAGAATATCTGTCAAAGAAAATACAGGAGAACATGATAAGAAAGAACCAATTGAAAAGTAAACAAATGATGAAGAATTACTCTGCAACTTTATTAAAATTTGTTTGTTTACTAGGAATACATCTTTGCAAGGACTGTGCTGAATGTAATCCCACCTCTGGTGAAGATGTAGATGTCCATATCACATGTTGCCAGAGAGATTAAAGTCTGTCAGAGAGGGAGTGACAAAAAGCTGCTCCAAAATCTATCAAAGACCTCTACAATGTACTTTAAACTCACCTGAAGTACGCAGGAGATGTTGCCATTCAATATGGTGGTCTGAGAAATTTTCGGCCAAAATTCTGAACTGATGACCACAGTGATGATTACAAGTGGAACGCATTTCCAATTTGCGCAAGAAGCGCAATTTGAGGATTACGCACAATTTTGCCCGATAGACTGCGCCATATTGTGCACAATCCTCTATTGTGCTTCTTGGGCAAATTGGAAATGCATCCACCGGCATTGTTGCGGTCATCTTTTCAGATTTTTAGCCCCAAATTTATTTTTTTTTCAGAAATGTATCAGACACAATCATACCATTATAATGACCGGCAAGATCTCCTGCAGACTTCAGGTGTGTTTAAAGTACATTAATATAGAGGTCTTTGATGGATTTTGGAGCAGTTTTTTGTCACTCTCTGTCTGATGGACTTGAATCAGTACTTAGGCATTTGTACACATGTCCCAAGTTTTGAATAGAATTCATTTGGACCCACCATGCGCCAGATAATGTTCAAATGTTAAAAAAGCGCTGTAGAGGGTTCAGTAACTCAGACTACTGGTACTGATGGTGCAAGCTGGGACTTCATGAACATCACCCCTGATTTGATTGCAGCTAGTGTGTATGATGGTGCTCTGATGAGGGAAGAGCGTGAGTAATCTACATGCATGCCACACCCAGGGGCTGTCGTCATGCAATGTACTGCACAAATTAGACAGCGGGTCATTAGTCTGTACTTGTTTTTAAACTTGTAGCACATACAGCTGCAGGCACGCACGGCATTTTGGTGTAAAGCTATTTATGTAAATTAATTTTTCCCAGGTGTGAAAAGAAAGCTCAAATATTGGTCAGCATTTTTTTATAAAATGTAGACCAATATTGTGCTTCATAAAAAATATTGGAAGACTTCCGTGTTTGACATAGTGACCTATATTTGCTATTTTATAGGTATAAAATTTGATAACTCTGACCAACCTCTGATCAAACGTGAGTTTGAGCTTAATAAAATAATAAAATATGTTTTTATGTTCAACCACAAAAATGGAAACTTGCAAGCATGTAGCCGGTTTGTCAGCATTTATTATTAGGCCCTGGCTGTATTATTTTTATTTTGTATATTTTTTGACACAGTAAAAACACAAAAAAAACTGACAGCTGTTCATTGGTAACAGATGTCATGAGCTTCCGATAGTTTTCATCGTTTGGCAAAGCTGCTACATAGTGCTTTTTTTTTCTTTTAATGTCAGCGCATTTCAAAATGATCTTATTACCATTATTAGTTTGGTATAGGCATACTGATCATCGGAAAATCAATTCTAGTTGGTCACTTAAATTTGTATGTTGTTGGTAAAAAAAAAATCAATATTTACAATTTATTGCCCCATTAAAAGGACAATAAATGCCCAGCTCAGTTGGAGTCATTAAGTATGAGACATCTGGTTAAATGTTTCAAAACTTGATGTGTAACATCTTTCACAAAGTTAAGCATGATGTGCTGGGAAATCCTTTTAAAAAATGACCAACTTTTATTCTAGGAATGACCAACATCTGGGTAATAAATCTTTCCCCAACATAATACCCAACTGTTTTACAGTGTGTGTCTTGGAATAAGTTGGAATCAGTTACCTAGATGGCACATTATAACTACTATTATTGTTGTATTGTTAGGTAAGTGTCTATGTTGACAAGGAATAAATGTTGGGATGTCTTTGCTGAATAATCTTACCTGTGGAGTTAAAACGGGAGATGTCCCATTCACATACAGCCATGCATTACCATCAATGCTGTATTGTACCTGGTAATGTGTCACATACCAATTGTAGTATGGATGGCCCTGTGTGATACCACCTTCAATCTGCACAGGCTCTGAACCCATATCTACTTGAAGCCATGAATCTTCTAATTGTCCTCTAGCTGGAAACCAGTAACGGTTCAGGTTCAGTCGTGCATCACTTGGCTGATTCCATAAACTCCATTGACTAGATGCTGTGACTTTATCATCAGGAATACTCCTATCTCCCATCCCAAGATGATGCCCACAATATCTACCAACTGAAACAAAATTCAACACAAATAAATGATAACATTGGTAACAAACTAAGAATTATTTTTTTATTTAAATTTTACTTTAACCAGGAGTCAATTGATGGATTAGTTTTTTTATTTTATGTTAATTTGGTTCACAATTAAAAAAAAAAATGTCTCAAAAAGTACCAAAACATGTATTAACCAGTAGGCACAGGATGATGTGTATACACGCATACGTTTCCCCTGCCTGGAAACGGAAGCCGTGTCAAGACACCAATGAGTAAAATGGGAATACCGAAGCAAACCTTGCCCAGACATTCCACTGCTGAGCATGCACAGACCACACACACACATTCTAATGCTTCATTTTACCCACACTAATACAAATGGTCTTGAATTTATTGGCATTTTCTGGCAATTGAGGTGGTTTTTGTGTAATCTCGATTCCAGACCTTTGTCCTTTTGTTCCAAGGAGAGGATTACGAGGCATCAAGATGCTTCCACCATTGTCCATTCATTGTATTTTGGCTGAATGGGGGTAAGTCAGAGTGAGCCGGTAATCAAGCTATGGTTCCATGTTTAGTACCACCCTTTGCTGTAGGTAACGGCCAGTGTTTTACAATTCACGGTGCATGAATTTGACATTTTCTCAGCCATGAAAACAAAACGGACGATCTAGTAGAGAGAATCTTTGTTCTCGTGGCATTGTCCAGTCATGGATTCTTTGTGCCAGCGATACTCCCAAAGAAAAATGATTCCAGCAATTCTGCCAAAAGAATCCTCCCAGGTGGACAGGACAAAAAACAAAACAAAAAAAGGATCTCAACGACAACTGGTTAAATACTGGCAGGCTCTTCAAAACATCACTTGTATTTCATAATCAAATGTTTTTACAATTATTGCGCGATATTTACCAGAAGATATTGTAGACTTTCCCAGTCAAAGAAAAGTAATCAAAGCAAATGATTTTATACATACCAGTGGGTTGCACACTTGAGTACCCATAAGACAGGGTGTAATTATCTTGTTTGATGTGAAAGGGTAGTTTCATCAGATGACCAGTACTGCCATGTTCATTGGTGAGGTCCATACGGATTGTCCAGTTCCCTTCTTCAGTAAGTTTATGTAGGATCTCATTTCCAAGCCAGAACTCACCATCCAAAGACCCAAAGCCATTCTTGTAATCTGCCCAACTGCGGTTGAAATTGACTGATCCATCATATCGCTGCTGGACCACCTGAA
The DNA here is from genome assembly GCA_911728455.2 of Marthasterias glacialis. Classification (NCBI taxonomy): domain Eukaryota; kingdom Metazoa; phylum Echinodermata; class Asteroidea; order Forcipulatida; family Asteriidae; genus Marthasterias; species Marthasterias glacialis. Next base: position 26,766,191 of record OU452225.1, read on the forward strand.
AATAAAAATGTTAGGTCATATAATTTTTAGACCATTTAACACTGTATTGTAAAGATCACTTTTACATTAACATCAGATGTATCATCAACTTGTGTTTAAAGTTGTTATTTCAAAACAAAACTCTGATAAGATAAAAACATTTGTTGTAAACTTTGGTAAGAATTCTCAGATACAGTTTACTTTTTCGTTGTTGAGTCTTGTTAGATTGATGCAACAACATTTTGTTGAATAACAGCAGCAAAAGATAATATCATTTAGCTATACAGTTTCAGTATTCCTATTTTCAAAAACATATTTTTTGCATTTTAATGTAGATGTCTTTTTCTTTTAGTAGTAAACATCGAAAAGTCTAATTTACAATGCAGAAAAACACTCATGAGTCATGAAATGTTAAGCATCAGAACAGCTACATCTTTTAATATCATCAGACAGCTACATCTTTTAATATCAAATAGGAATGTGGATTATTTTGATCAGTGCATTGATTTACTACAGCGATGTTGGCATCATACACGCTTATGCAATTTAATAATTAATATACTATATTAGCCATAGTACATCTCATTAACCAGTTGCTGCTGAGATTCTTTTTTTTCTGCAGTCTCCCTGGCAGGATTCTTTTGGTGGAATTGCTGCAGTCTTTTTTCTTTGAGGGTACTGCTGGCACAAAGAAACCCTGAGTTGACAATGCCAAGAGAACAAAGATTATCTTTATTGGATCGTTACCTATGACATATGAGTGGTACTAAACACAGAATAATGGCTCAATTGCCGGCTCACTCCATTGAGCCAAAATACAATGAATGAACAATGGTGGAAGCATCTTGATACCTCATAATCTTCCTCTTTGAACAAAAGGACACAGGTTTTAATTGGGGATTACACATAAACTGCTTCTCGATGGTCACAAAAATTGACTTTATTCAAGATCTTTTTTGTCCTTGTGTGGGTGAGTCAAGTATTAGATGGCTTTTGTGTGGTCTGTGCAAACTCCGCAATTGAATGACCGGGCGACCTTTGCTCTGGTGGTCTGAAATAACATAATGGCGTCTTTACACGGCCTCTATTTTCAGGCAGGGGAAATACTTGCATGTATTCACCAGCTGCGTACCCAAGAAGGGCCTGAAGTTGCCTCCCACAAAAAAATGAAGATACATGTAATTCATTAAAAAAACATGCTTACTGGGCCCCCCATTGACAAACAATGCTCCCTAGTGAAAAAAATCCTGACTACACCGCTGCTATTCATGTCATCCGGTTTGAATTGGTTAATGTGAGTTTCTTTTCAGACCTAACTAATTGTTATTGATTCTAAATGAATAATAGAGTGACCTATAACTTGATGTACTTACAATCCAGCCTGTGTGCCTCGTCATATCACATGACACGTTTATTCCTTCATCATTCTGGAAGGGATAGATAGTATAGATACCATCCTCTGTGTAACCAGCATCCAACAAAGCCTGACAGTCAGTTAGTTTACCTGGCAGTTAAACATGACATAACATTTGTTCCTCAAAAAGTATTAAAGCTGTTTTTGTTTGATTGTTTTTTAGTTTTCTTTTTAAGATTCTTATTTGAAACTATATGAAGTAAATACTAATTACTATTTAAAAAAATATAATACTTTGAATAGGGTCAATTTTATGAGTTTATAGGTTAAAAATGTTTTATATTGGACAAGTACAAATAATGAGGAACACACAAGAGTCTTGTATTTCCAGGATGAATGCCTACTTATTGTCTTTAACCAGTTGCTGCCTGAAATTTTCCCGTCCAGCCTGACTGTATTATTCTCTTGGAATGGCCGGAATCATTTTTCTTCGGCACAAAAAACCTTGACTTGACAAAGCCATGAGAACAAAGATTACCTTTATTGCATCTTGATTGTTATTTCTCTATTGAGAAAATGTTAAATATATGCACAGTAAATTGACCAATTATGCGAACAATGTTTACATAACATCAAGTGACCTGCAGTGGGTACTAGGTCTTATCGTAGCTAATGGCAAAGTGTGTGCAAATACATGCTGTGACCAAGAAAGTCACATCAACACTCAGTCTGCTTTTGGACATAACAACACAGTTACAAAGCCCTTTTTTTGAACTTGTATGTTGTGAAATTGATTTCAATCACATTACTGTTTCAGAGTTGGACAACAATGTAGCCACCCGCCTTAAATTTTGTTTGTATTGTAGTTCTAAATCATTTTTAAAAAGGGTGAAGAAAGTTGGAAAAGTGAGCATTTATATATAGCAGAGTATCAAATAGATACAGGAATCACACAATTTTGGAAAGCCTTTTCTTTCCAGCTTCAAAACTGTGAAATTCTTGTGTTGAAAAGTGTGTGATGGCTGTCGTCTGGCCCAAACGTTCCGTCATGCAACCAGTACTACCACATTGTGAACATAAACATTCCTTGTAGAATTTGCAAGACTTTCTGGAACTGTCCTTACAGGCTTTATTCAGCCACTCGAAGGCCTCTCTCCCTGATACAAACTCTGGAATATTTTCACAGATTCAAGGAAAGACAAGCCTCGATCGAATAAACAAAATGCAACAATCATCCTGTGCCATACCGCACTTACCTATGGAGGACATCGTGTTTGTTTACATTCAATACCCACTGGCAGTCACTTGACCAAAGCCTCAGTTGTAAGCTACAACCAAGGATTGGTACTGAATACCAAACAGGACAGGCTCCCTGGTTCCCACAGACTTACCCCATTGAGCAGAAATACAATGAAGAAACAATGGAAGAAGCCTCTTGATGTCTTTAAATCCTCTTCTTGGAACAAAAGGACAAAGGTCTGGAATTGAGAATTACTAAATGACCTCCACATAGGCAAAAAACGACAGCGTAACATGACGTGTATGTGCTCTGTGCACCCTTAGTAGTGGAATGTCTGGGTGACCTTTTTTCCAAATATTCTGATTTTATACAATGGCGTATTTAAACGTCGCCCGTTTGCAGCCTCAGACAATATATTGTGTATACAACATCCAGCAGCAACTGGTTAAGAGTAGCTTTTTGCTCACCTTGTTGAGTAGATGGACATCGATTCCGCTTTGGTACTTTTTCCATGACTTGGGTCACCCAGTGTTGACCTGTAGTATAACCATCAGGTGGTGGTCCAAAGTGATGAACAATCATCTTACTCTCAGTCAATACTGAAGAAATTGAACAATAACAAATTATTTGTTTTATTTAGTTTGAGGAAATGTGGTATGTGTTCACCATGAATCAGCTGTAAGCTAGGACTCAACTGTAACCTAGAATCTCAGACTCACCTCCAATGCCAAATACAATGGTTAATATTGGTGGCACCTTATTGATCTCTCACAAACATCCTTTGTAAAACAAAAGGAGAAAGGTCTGGAATTGGGGTTTATGCAATAATCCAAAGAATAAAGCAGACTTTGAGCATGAAAGGGCGACTTGTGTGGCTAGTTGAGAAATCGCTACTGTTGATAGCAATGAGTAGTTGTTACTGCCATGTTGCAGCTACTCGAGTAGTCAAACTGACATGACTTATTTGAAAGTACTCATGGATACATGTAGTTGTCTCTTACACAGGTCATCCATTAGTTATATTATATGTGTGACTTGTGTTTGGTCTGGAATTGTTCATGGAGTATATGCAGCTATTGTTTACTCTGCTCATGAACTTTCATAGCCAGAATCTAACTGAGCTTTCTTATTGGAAAATGGGATGCAAAAAAAAACCTGGTGGGGGGCATTTGCCCCCCTTGCCCCTTGTAGTGCAGCTGCTGACTGTATGTACTGTATACACAATGCATTGTATGTGCATGATGGATTACTGTTTGCATGGTGGTGAATCACAGTGTGGTTAGCTTGGACATTGGACCTGCTGTATGCAGCTGTGGTACCAGACCTGTTAATCTGGGGGGAAGCAAGAGGGGGGCAAACTTAACTTCGGGGGGGGGGGGGGCAGACAACAAATATTTACATGTAGTTTTGTACTGCTAAAAAGCATTGACTTACTACAATGACAGACATACACTAGGTGGTGCCAGTGAATGATATGGATGAAATTGAGTTGATTATTTACAGCTCAAACATTACAATTATGTGGGTGCAATGTTTTGGGGTTAAAGTCGATTCAGCCACAGGGGAAAAATTGAGACGGGAAGTGGGGGGCAAATTAGGAGTGCCCAATGCATTGTATGTGCCTGATGGATGACTGTTTGCATGGTGGTTGGTGTGCGGCACCATGTGGTTTGTGTATACGTCCTGACTAGTGAACGATCGAGGGTATATCAAATATAACAATTATCTCTATAGGAGATTCTACCAGTGAACCTCTTAATTAATGTGACCAATTAATACTCCTGAGCATTTTTTCAAAGTACGCAGCGGACTACGCAAGGAAGGGTTTTGACTCGCCCTGTGCTGTTTTCACTCCCATTTGGTGAACGAGCGATCGCTAATATCGAACCCTACATTTTTGTGTCTGACTGATGTTGCTGTGTTTCCCTATCGATGTTGCTGCATTGTGCGTGTTCTATACATGAGGATAGGACGGACCATTCACATGAAGAATTGTTGCATGACTATTCAAGTAGTGAACTTCACTAGTTACCCATGACTTATGCCATCATGATCACTTCAATGTTTTATGTACAAGGAATTTTTAATGTCTTAATATAACTGAAGTCTTATTGTCTTATGCCTCAAGGATATTTGAGACAGGCAAAATATTTCCATTGATAACCAAAGTCTTTCTGGGATGCTGTAATGTGTGATTTTTTGATCATGGAACTTTTAAGGTGATTGGGTGTGAGACCAAACACCTATTGTTTTTCGGGCACTAGTCGAACAACTAGTGAACAACAAATGAACTTTGTCCGCAAGCAAACACAAAGCTGCAAAGTTGGTGTCAACTGGAAAGTTTACATGTAGTTCAATTATAACTTTAAGTTTCAGGAGAAGTTGTGATGTCATAATGACGTCATGGGATATCGAATTACAGTAGTTTTAAAATTTAGAATTAATGATTTGAAAGCCCTCTGTAATGAAAATGCAAAAAGTTATGGGAATCATTTGTTCACCAGCGTATAGTACAAGAACAGCTTGACATTATTGCTTGTGTTGGCGTCCTTACCTGAGGTCAACTTCAGGTCGAAACCTGAAGTTGAGGTTTGTAAGTATAAATAACACTAGAGCTAGAGTGCTTCATGAAGCACAAATATCAGCTCTATGAGATAAATGATGAGTATGGCCCAAACATTATGAAGATCCCTAGATAGTCAATACCGGGCGTGCTAGGTAGTCTAGTGGTCTGGTCTAATTTGCGGGAAGTCATGGGTTCAATCCCACCGAGTTGTTAGCCTGTGGGAAAGAGTATAGAGTGCTAATCATACTTCGGTGTAGGGTAACCCAAATCAATATTCACATGTTTCTAGTTTGTATCCAAAAAATTCTCTACCCAGTAACTACGTAGGGTTATTAAAAACCAACACATTTAACAAGAATAGCACGATATGTGCACAAAATACTATGAACATGTAGTTTCTAACGTTACGCTACGCCATCGGAACTTGTACAAGTACAAAACCACGCCATCGGAAGTTTTATTGTTTTCAAGATCAAAATATATCCGAAATCATCCATTTTGTTTGTATCCCCAAAATTGTGTACCCCAGACACTATCACTATTAAAAACGTATATTTGGTGAACAGAAAAAGTTTATTTACATGTAAATTTGAAATAATCGGCAACATCTTACTGGTCTCTGCAAATACACATTAGATGAATCTTTGGGGTCATGCGTTATATTACTTCCCTTAATCTCAAGGCGCGCGTGGCATCCCAGATGCTGGCATAACCAACATGAAAAACATTATCTGAGCTGTGGCAAAGCTCTTGAGCAGAGACTAAGTATATTTTTCAGAAAATGCCACCTGCTAACTGATAGGTGACCGCTGGCCAAAATCTGTGTACACCCCAAATGTACCATGAAGCATTCGACAAAGTTTCGGTTAACTAAAAAACTTGGAAGAAGAAGCATTTTGTAAAATTAAAATAATATTCATAAAATGACCACTACTGACCACCGGATGATTATTGGCCAAATTTTACAACCATTTAAAGACAAGGCAGGTGACATGGCTGAATTCAACCAAGTTTGATTAAAATTGGCCAAACAGTTTAGGAGTTTCGACCGTTTGTTTTTTGATCACTTGACTGTTTGCCCTTGGAAAGAAAGAAAGAAATATTTTTTGGCATAACATTACATCAGTCTGCTTCACAGGGGCTGATATAAATATCTCATAAACCAGTTGTTCTTAACTTTGCATTATTATTAATTCACATATAAAACATTGTTGCAAAGTTTAAAAGTAGTCATGTGATGCAACCAGAAATTAATGCCCTTCCTATTTACAATGCAAAAAGGAAGGGCATTAATTTCTGGTTGCATCACATGACTACTTTTAAACTTTTAAAAAGAAATTGTAGCAGGTAAATTATTTCAAAAGCCTCCGTCATGAAAACACAAACAGCAGAGCTCATGGTAAACTACGTGCAAATACATGCTGTGACTGTAAGAGTCACACTAGAAGTTTGCTTTGGGTAATAATAAAACAGTTTGTAAGGTCTTTTATTCAAGTTGTATAAGTTGACAATGATTTCAAGCATATTACTGTTTTATGAACTACCAGTATTGAACAACGAAAGAGGTTTCTTTTGAGTTATGCACAACTGCCGCCAGACGTTGGATTTTGTTGGTAATGTAAATCACTGTAAAAAAAAGAGGGGAGGAGTAGAAAATGTTGGAACACTGAGCATTTATACATACATATAGCCTTGCAGGATTTCAAATAGACAAAGAAACCACACAGTTTTGGAAAGCCTTCTCTTTGGATGATTTCAGCTTCAAAACTATGAAATTTTTGTGTTGAAAAGGGTGTGATCGCGGTCGTCTGGCCCAACTAGTACTACAACATCGTGAACATATACATGTACGTCTTTGTAGAATTTCTAAGACTTGCTAGAACTTTCCTTACTGGCTTCATTCAGCCACTCGAAGGTCTCTGGTACAAATTCTTGAATATTTTTTACAGATTTCGGGAAAGAAAAGCCTGGATCGAATAAACAAATGCAACAATCATCATGTACATGTACCATACCGAACTTTCCTATGGAGGACGTCTTGTTTGTTTAATTTACTACCCACAATAGGTCGAGTGACGCGGGCCGCGCGATCAGTCTAGTTGCACCTTGAAACTCATCAGACAATTGAAAAAATAATAACTTCTGAACCACACATCTGATTTTTACAATCTATACATCATCCGACAGTCCTATGAAAAATAAAAGAGATTACCTTAATTTGACCCTGTCTTTTGATTAAAACCGGAAGTTGAAACCACAAACTATTAAAAAGACATAAATTTAGGTTCAAATGTATAGTGGGTTCATCATTGGATAATTACAACCTTTGATGACATCATTTACGAACTCCTAGTTTTTGTAATGTAACACAAACGTATCTCTATTTTTTTTATGGACATTTGGCATAAACTTTCCGTTGAACATTGTAAATTTGTTTATTACTTCCATAATATTAAAGCATGGTGTCCCTGTTACATGTACATCGTTTCCATGAATTTCCAAGAATATTAGTAAAAATATCAGGTAAAATGGTTTGGGAAGGATTTGAAACTTTCTAAAATACTTTCAACACCCAAATAAAAGGTTATGATTGATAAACATAAATAGAATTAAAAAAAATTTCTAAGAAAAATTATAATATTGAAAACTGTCACAAATTGTGTCCCACCTTTATGGAATGACCCATATTTGGGATATACAATGGACTTTATTGCAAAAATGTTGAGTGATGTCATGACGACGTCATGATGACGTCGTCCTTTGATTTTTTACAGTTTCTTGAATTGAGAATGAAACAAGCTACAATCATTTTTTTTCCACCAGGCTTGAAAGGCCACCAATGCATAAATTATGGAGTGAAGTCATCATGACATTATCACTTGTCACATTGCATTAACAAGAAAGTTGGGTTTTAAAAAATCTATATTGTCGTACAGTTCACATTAATTTAGTATTCCTGAGTCTTTATTTTCGGGTTTACTGGCAAAAACCATGAAAATGCATGACTTTTATGATATGACTTTGCCAGTTTAGTGCAGTGTTTTTGTCATTGATGTCACCATAGCACAAATATCCCGAACACCTTGTGTTCGTCACAAGACAAACACATAGGTCAAGTTTTACTTTTCTTCTCTTTTCTGAATGAAACTTGTCTGCAGACAATTACACACTTGAGAAGCTTGCATCAAGTTGAAACTTTAGATGTGGTTAGATTATAACTTGTAGATTACGGAGAAATTGTGACGTCATGATAATGACATAGGATTACAAATTACAATAGTTTAACATTTTCCAAATCATTTTTGTGCAAAAAAAAACGTGGCTATTTCTCTGTTTTTCAATACGCCAAAAGCCAAGAACTTCCAGGAGCCTGCCCCGGACCCCACCCATTAATTAGTTTGAGCTCTCCTAAGTATAGATCGATTGCACGACCAATGTTTACATGTCATCACGTGACCTGTAGTGGGTACTATGTCATCTCAGTTAATGGTAAAGTACATGCAAACACTTGCTGTGCTGCGACCGACAAAGTCACGCCAACAGTCGGCTTTTGGTAACAATAACACCGGTACTAAGCCCTTTCATTAAAGTTGTATGTTGTGACATTGATTTTAATCACATTACAGTTTCATGAACTATCAGTATTCAAGTCCAAAAATAGGTTTATTTTTTAGTTATGCGTTGGCGTCAGACGACGAGGTAGCCACTGCCTGATATTTTGCTTGTACTGTGTGACTAAATCACTGTAAAAGGGTAAAGAACGTTGGAAAAGTATTTTATACCTAGCGTTTATACCTAACTAAAGTGTATGATCGCTGTCATCTTGCCCAAACGTTCCGTTGTGTAACTATATGGGGCCTAGTACTACTACATCGTGAACATATATGTTCCTTGTAGAATTTCCAAGACTTCTGGAACTGTCCTTACTGGCTTTATTCTGTCACTGGAAGGTCTCTGGTACAAACTCTGGAAAATTTTTCACAGATTTCAGGAAAGAAAAGCCTTGAACAAATAAACAAATGCAACAATCATCATGTACTGTACTGCACTTTCCTACTGGAGGACGTCATGTTTGTTTACATTTAATATCCACTACAGGTCATGTGACGTAGGTTGCGCAATTGGTCTATTACTATAAGAGATGTTAATTTGTTAGCACACATCGGTGTACGTGTAAAAACTACAACTAATGGTCTATTACTCTTGGATGCACTGCCATTGGTGTTTGGTTTATGTACATCTGTGTACAGTGTATATTGTAAAATGCGGTTGTTGGACGTGAGCTTTTGAAACTCAAGAAATATAATTTTTAATCATCAAACATGGATAAGATATACTTGTCACACAATTATTACAAAATTTGGTCCACAACTACAGAGACCACTTTTGAGCCCGCCAAATCATTTAGTTAGCTCAATACAACCTTTCAGAGATTGAAAAAGTGTTTTGAGCAGAATCTGTTTTTTGTTTTGTTTCTAATTTTTAATTTTGATTATTGTTAAAGAGTAAGAAATTGTCAAGATATGTCCTTATAACCCAATTACACAAACAGAAACAAAAATCTAAAATAGTGGCAATTCCTATGGTCCAATTTGTTTGATTAAATCAAAAATGTATCACATTTAGTTTCTTGAGACAAACAACACATATCCACTTAACATAACCGCCATTTGGTTCAATGAGAATGGTAAACTGGAGAAGCCACCAGCTGTGCTGAAATGCAATGGAATTTGGGCCACTGGTAAGGTTGTTTCTCAACCTTGGTCAATTTCTGTAGTGGCAATCTGTGGTACTGATAGACCATACATTCAATTAATACAGTGGCAAACTAGACATTCAGTTTTTGTGACATAACAAAAACTAGGGGTTCGGGAAGCAGTAAATGAAAGGTTTGTAAACATCATTGAGTTAACCCAATAATTTTTAAATGAAATTGGGTTACAAAACTGTTTTAGCAACATTTGTTTGAAAGTGTTACCAGAGGGCGCTGTTCAATAATGTGATGACATCATCAAGCTTAAAATGTTAAAAAGGGAAGGGTCATTTCTTAATTCACACCGAAACCAACTCCAAAACTCCTTTTTGGTGACTGCAGAGCTGAAATGATGGCTTTTAATAGTTTTTCACTTCACCTTTTGGTTTGAACAGGAAGTCGAGGTCAAATTGGGGTCATTACAGTGTAACAATTATTTAGTTTTTGAAGACTTTTCCAATGATCTCTGATCAATAAAAATGTATTGTGTAGTTCATTAGTTATGATTTATTTAAATACCAAGCTTCAATGTGATGTAGTCTGACTTCTAATGATGTCATGATGATGTCATTTTTTCAAGTGCAGTTTACATACTGTTGTTCAAGTATATGCAAGTATCTTTAAGATCAACTTGAATGAAATCATGCAAACTTATTTAAGTACTTATCCTTAGTGAAGTTTTCCCTCCTAATTGGAAATAATAGCCCCTCTCCCCTCTTCTATTTTTAAAGTGGATCTTTTTTTTTTTTTTTTTTTTTGCCCTTAGCGGTGCCTTTGCATGACCAGAAACCATTTTGTTACAATACGGACTGGGGTGGAGGTCTACCATAATTTTCGGCCCATAAGCCGCAGCTTGGTGGTTGTTTTTTGCCCTAAAAAAGTTCCTTGCGGCTTATGGGCCGGGCGGCTTATACGCCGACGTGTCAGTAACGGCCAAAAACCAGTGTATAAATTTTAAGCAAATTACTTCAGCGTGACAAGAAAATTTGCAATGTGAGATTGAGAAACAAAACTAACCACAAAACATCAAGGCTGTAGTTTAGTTGTAACGAATTTCGTTTATATTCAACCATGGACATGATGGAGGAAGGAATAATGATCCAACCAAGACATGCTAAGCCGACCAAGCTAGAGCTACAGAAAACACACACATCTCAAGTTTAGGAGACTGGGGCCCGTTCAATATTCATAGTCTCCAGCCTAGCACGAGGGACGGAAGCCAGTCTAAGGAGGGATTTTATAAGATTAAACAATGAGGGCATTTGAAAATGTTTAGCCAACACCTGCACTGTCACCATGAATAAGCAACAAGCCCATCAAACAATATGATACGTATTGTTGTCGGTGTTTTGTGACTACAGAGACCTGTTGAGTGCGGGACGTAATGCACACCCATGAGCATGCAGCCTATTGGTTGAATTAACAGTAACAAGAGGCCAATCGATCAATTGAATGACAAATCCTTGTATTGTCCTCTAAGTAGGCGGACCTTATTAATTGATGTTACATTTCTTTAAAGTTTGTCGCTCCCGACTGAGGCTAGCTGGTGGCTTTTTTTAGTGGTCTCCTTTCAAAGACGATTTATTCCAAAGATTAACGTTGTGTAGTTCTGTTTAGGAAACATTATTTTTGTTTTGACGAAAAATGCTATTCTGGGGAATTATTCCTTTCCTTTGTCAACAAATATTGTTCTACCGGGTGTAGGCCTAGACCTATTTAGGAAACTTCTTCAGTCTGAGTATTGTAATATTTCTTTTGTCAGGTTATTTTAGTTGGGGCGGAATATTTATATATTTGGGCGGGAAATATGCACAGGCACAGACATATTTAGAAAACCTGTGCTATCGGCGCTAGTATTTCTATTAAGTATTAAAGAAAAAAGAGACAGGCCGACTTGCTTTCTGGACGTTTCCATTAGTTGAAAAGAAATAGAGACAGACCTACTTGCTTTCTAGGCTTGTCATTGGTTCATTAACCAGCGGTAGTCAGACAGTGACCGCAGATACGCGGCCCCCTCTGTGTGTGAAGTGCCGGCGCTTCTCTGTGAGTGCGGTGAACCTGCTGCGGCTTATGGGCCGACACCTAAATCTTGTTTGGGAAATTCTTGGGCACTGCGGCTAAAGGGCCGGGCGGCTTATGGGCCGAAAATTACGGTATATCTTCATCTCTGTGCATTTTCCACTTGTCTTCTTCTTCTTGTTGTCTTCTGCTCAACGTCCCGTTGTGGAACAATGCAAACAGGGATTGGTGTGCGTTTGAAGTTATTTAGTCTTTAATGTTCTTATCTCGTGCTTGGAGGAAGTTAGTTACAGCAGATTTGAACTGGTCAGGATCTGCAATGTTACTTATTGAAGGTGGTAGGTTATTCCAATCCCTTCATTGTTCTTGGCACGAATGAAAACTTAAAACAATCCAATCTGGATTGGTACTCAATATGTGCTCCTGGGTGAGATCTGTGTGTTTGCTTTTGGACCAGCTGCAGGTAGTTTTGTACTGGTACAGCTAAACGCCCCCCTATGGCTTAGTGAAGTATGCACAGTCTTGTGATTTATCTCCTTGTGGACAGCATGTCCAGATGTAATTTTCGTATGAGTTCTGTAATGCTTGTGTGTCAGTCATAGTTATTGAATACTAAGCTTACAGCCCTTCTCTGTATTTTGCCCTCTTTTTGTGTGAGTTCGTTAATGTGAGGATCCCATAGTGCTGATTAATACTCAAGAGTTCGACGCACTGAGGCTGTATAAGCTGAGTTTTGGTATCCATAGTGCATGACCCGAGATTTCTCCGTACAAAACCCAAAGTTTTGCTGACAGACAAAGTTATACGGTTGATGAGTGTGTCCCATTTTAGATCATTTTGAATATCTACCCCCAGGTAGGAGTGCTGTTTTGTTTCTTGCAAAATGGAGTTGCCAAGTTAGTAGCTAGTGATTACTGGTGATCTTGACGATGGAATATGTAAAACGTAGCATTTATCTACATGTAGATTAAAACTCATTTGCCAGCGGTGTTCCCAAGATGACAAAGTCTCCAGGTCTTTTTGTAGAATCTTTGTGTCTTGAATAGATGTAATTTTCTTGTATAGCACACAATCGTCAGCAAGAGACACATGGATGAATAGATATTATCAAGCAAGTCGTTAATATAGATGAGAAATAAGAATGGGCCAAGGACCGTCCCTTGCGGGACTCCTGACACCCAATCTGCCACCTTTGACGACATGTTGTTTGAGATTTTTCAAAAGTGCTGACAGCCATTTTGATGTATTTTGCCCAATTTTGGTAAAAAAAGTATGAACGCAAGTGTTTACACTTATAGTTATTTAGTCAGGAATTCTATTTATAATGACACAGAAAACAAATGTACACAATTTCTACTTGACAAGCTCATGGTTGAGTCAGCTAGTTGTGACCCATTTTAAAAGATGAAACATTATCAACCATGACAGCCGGTTTGGTGGCCATAATAAATCCCCATCATGCACTGTGATGAACCTGTTTTCTTTTTTGGTAGCTCACATGTCCAAAAGAGCAAGACATTTTCAAAATAGGACTTTGTACTTGTAGTCACATGGTGGTCAAGATGCATTCTATGGAAAAGTCTACCTAAATTAAAAGGTATCATGTCCCAAAAACCCAAGGGAAACTAACTGGATCTGTATGAATCAATTTTTTTAAAAGAAAAAATAAATTACCAGAGTGGGATTTGAACCTGCCACTTACCAGTTTTACAAGCGGGTGTTCTATAGGCTAAAGGGGTATTGTCATTACCTACGACATCCCATTGGACAGAGGCCTGGAAACTTTCATTTCCAAACTATTACTTCAGTTAGAAGTGAAATTTGTCTTGTAACTTGGGTGGGGAGGGAAAGGAAACGGAATGTTGGGATTGTTTCGGGGTCAAAAGTCAAGGTCACAGTGGTGAGTTTTGGTTAAATGGTTTTAGGAATCTAACTCCAGTTAGAAGTGACACTTGGACTTATAACTTGCATTTTGGGTTGCCCTTTGGGAAAGGACAGTTGGGATTATATTTGTGTAAAAAGGTCCAGGGCATTGCGATGAATTATAGGTAAATGGTTTCCTGAAAGTAACTCCAATTAGAAGCTGTAACTTAGAACTTGTAACCTATTTTGTAACTAGGGTGGGGGTTCCCTTTCTGGACATTGAAGCTGAGATTGCTTGGGTGTTTAAAGGTCAAAGGTCACCTCCAATAAATGATGGTTAAATGGTTTTCGGACTGTAACTCCAGTTTGACATTTGAACTTGTCTCTGCGTGGTTGCCCTTGGGGATAGGAAAGATGGGATTGTTTTGGGGTGAAAGGTCAAACTTCACTGGTCACAGTGCTCAGGTATAGGAACATGTGGTTTGTGGATATCTTTAGTTACCTACAATGTTTGGTTGATTGTGTGGCTAGGGCCTCTTAGGTAGAGAGGAAAATCTCATCAATAACCGATGCTGACATGTCATTTGAAACTACAGAAGCAAACGCAGAAAAATCCTTGAGGGCTACAATTATTGATCAAAGAGACATCAGAAGGGCAAATTTATGATGCGAGAAGGGTGTCCAGCAAAGTGAAATATCAACTAAAATTGTTATGAATATTGAAGAGTGATAATTGATTCCTCTCAGGGATAGAAAAGTCAGGATTGTTTTGGGGTGAAAAGGTCAAAGGTCAACTCCAATATCACCCTGGTGACTGAGGTTTAAATGTTTGCGGACTGTAACTCCAGTTTGAAGTGACATTTGGACTTGACACTGGGCTCGGTGGTTGTCCCTTGGGGTAAAAGTTGGGATTGTTCTGGGTGAAAAGGTCAAATTTCACAAGTCACAGTGCTCAGGTATAGGAACATGTAGTTTGTAGATATCTTTGGTTACCGTAAAATGTAAGAAGGGCTGAGGGGTTTCAACAGCATTTTTGTATAAAATTTGTTTACAGTACGGACTAGAAAAACTTTGATTGGGACAGGGCTAGATTTCAATATTGATTCTTTGGTTTCAGAAGCAAGGGCCTCATAGGTAGAGAGCAAACTCTGACATCATTAATCGATGCTGACGTGTCATTTGAAACTACAGAAGCAAACTCACAGAAATCCTTAAGGGGTATAAATATTGAATGCACAGTGTTTCCAAATACTGATCCAGCAATATCAAAAAATAAAACCAAAGTTACGATGCGAGAGGTGTGCAGCAAAGGTAAAATAACATCTAGAATTCAAAAGCAACTCAAACAGCTGAATTGATCTACTAGGCACACATGCAACTTGTATCCAAATTTATGCAGTGTCATTTCTAACATGGCTTATGATGGCGATGGCAGCCATTTTGTATTTTCACAAAACTGCTACAATAGTTACTTTGTTATGAGTGAAAAAAATAGAAAATTAATCAAAAACTAAAGCTCTAGTGTTTGCTGTTTTTGCTATTTTCATTCCAAATTTGTTTATAATTAAACAAATGTCCCTTAGAGTATTAAATGAGTTGAAACTTTGTGAAGGAAAACTACTTTAAAACCTGGGTGCAAGATGAAGCAAAAACAATTGCATATTGTTGATGTGTTTTTGAACTTCCAGCTCAAGTCGGAAATAAGTTCAAAAGTTCACAAGATATGTTTAAGAACAACAATTCAATACCTGATGGTCTCATGAGGATGTTACATGAATTTGCTTTCAAGAGTTTCAATGGAAATCTCCTGAAGAAGCTACAAATCCTTTAATTTCACCTTTAAATTGTTTGATTAGAAAGGCTAGCCATGAAAGCTATGGTCTGAAAACTTTTGTCTCTGTTGGCATGGAACCACAAGAGTCTCATTTCGCTTTGCAAGCTGCCCGCTGCGAGCCTCACTAATTTACACAGTCTAACTAAAGGTCAAAAGAAACTTTTTTTGTAGTAGAATACCGGATTTATGAAGCAGTATGGATTTAAATCAATGTCACAACATACAACTTTATTATAAGGGCTTCGTTTTGGTTTTTAAGTGTTATTTACCGAAAATAAAGCCGAATGTGGTCCATCAGTACGGGTCTTCCCATGTCTTCACTGCATTGTTTTCAACACCCACCTCAGGTCATGTGATCACACCCTGTGTGTGTTGTGTTTACCATAGAAGTACAATCAATGTGGCGAAGTGGGGTATTTTGGAAGTGTGTTTGTAGGGAAGTTTAGGAGTCAAACTTTAACAATTCAAAAACAATCATGTGGTGTCATCATCATAATGTCATTACGGATGTATTTGTAACTTATCTCTATTTTCGATATGGGATGTCATGGCCGAGCGGATAAGAGCAACGGAATCACACTCTGATCAGCAGAGTGTGGGTTCGAATCCCAGTTGTGACACTTGTGTCCTCGAGCAAGACACTTTACTATAATTACTTTTTTCCACCCAGGAGTAAATGGGTACCTGTGAGGGCAGTGATGGTTTATGTGAATGTAAGCTTGGAGCCCAGTTACTCGCCCAGTAAACTCCCTGAGGAGCTGAGATGGTTTAAGGAATGAACTAAATGGCCCAGTGACCAGGGGTAGTAATGTCAGAAGCGCTTTGAAGCGGCCTTCAGGCTGTGATAAAGCGCTATATAAAAACTGATTATTATTATTAGTATTATTAAAGACATACCAAGATTCAACTCTATTAAGTATATGGTTTAAAAGATACATGACATCAAAAAAATACCCCGTGACAGGTGATGATGTCATCAACCTGAAACTTTAGACATTTGTTGTCTGGATAAGGGTCGCCATGTATACCAATTTTGAAGCAATTACCACAATCTTCCCCACATACATCAAGTAAAAGTGCAATTTTAACTATTTTTCATTATTTGTTCATTTTCATACCATTATTGAAAGCAACTTTGTAAACTGTATCACTTTTGAATTACAAGGCACTTCCGGTTTCGACCAGAAGTAGAGGCCACGTAATTTTACGCACTTGACAAAAAATTAAGACCTATAAATAACCCTATCAGGACCGGGGGGGGGGGGGGGGGTGGGGGCACAATGTGCCCCCCCCCCCCTACCAATTTTTTTCCACGTAACTTTTTAACGCTTAGTTTAGTCTGTTCACCGCGAAATTTTCTGACTTTTCCTAAAATATATCTAGGATCATATTGGAAAAAAATAATTGATACCGGGGGCTAGCTGTTGCCATGGCAACCATTTGTTTGACCTTGGGTCACACGATTTTACTGTTTTTTAGTGATTTTTAAGATTTTTTGGACATAATTTCCACTTATTTTAGTTCTTTTTGCCAGAAAAGTGATAGTGGTGAGTCACGTGATAGTCTGAAATGGTTTTGGGAATTCAAAATGGCCGCCATTTTTGGCGGCCATCTTGAATTTCGTGTTTTCAGCCTGTAATTAGGGGGTCAAATTATATCAAGTTTTTTAACAATGGAACATTTTCAACCTGTTAATTTAATACTTTTCAGACCCCCAAAATGTTCAGATTTGTCAATCAAGCCTTATTGATTGATGCTCAAAAACGCCCTCCAGTGACGATTTTGTGAAATTTTGTGACGTCATCATGTAGAACTCGGTAAAATGAACATTTGTGGCAAGTTTCATCAAAATCGGTTGAACACTTTGGAAAATACGGAGGGGGGCACTATGTGCCCCCCCCCCCCCCCCCCCCCCCCCCCCCCCCCCCCCCCCCGTCCCCGTACAACCAAAAAAAGCCCGGTCCTGATAGGGTTAACTCTACCTATTCTTGCAAAAAACAAGTTTTGGTCCCATATGGCTGATTTGATGTGGATTTTGAAAGATTTAATTAAGTAATGTTTTCAACATTGTAATTTGACTAGTGATGACATCACTGCAATATTCACGCTATTGACTAATGTGGTTAGTCATCTTAAGTTTCATTTAAGTGGCAAATACGGAAATGTGCAAAACGTCAATGAGAATGAAATGTGCATTGTTAATGCACTTTCGCTACGCAAGAATCTGAAAAATAAGGAAGAAAAAGAAAACTAGACATATTGCGTTTGTGCACAAATGCCAAGCTGTTTCGCCGATAACATTTTCAAATTACTGGTCTGAATATAAAAGTCTGACATTGTGTGCATAATCAAGTTTATAATGCAAGAATTAATGCCTTGTGAGATCGAATTCATTCTGTATATTATTGTTAAACTCTACCTTTAAGGTAATATAACCTGACAAATGATGACGTCATGATGACGTCAATTTGTTTTCAGAGCATTTATGACCTACCAAACCTGTTTTTAAAAACAAATTTTGATTATAGCATGTTCCATTAGCAATTTATGACTTGAAGGGGCAAAAAACGAAGAAAAGAAATGTAAAAAATCATGTGATAAGGACATCATGATGTCATTTCACCACTAACAAAACTTGCCATTATCTAACAACCTGCCATGTTGCAACATGATTAGACCTAGACTTTTGGAGATATACGACTTCTCAAAGTGCACATTTAATGTCATGTCACATGACCCCTGATGTTGTTATTGATCTAAAACTTCACACATATGTTGGCTGTAATAATTTTGAAGCGATTACAAAAAATTTTGCCACACTTATCTTTTCAAAGTGCATTTTGAACAGTTTTCAACCTGCCGCTAGAGGGCGCTCTTATATATTAAGACGTCATCGGTATATTTTTTTTAAAGCACACCCTGGCCGGACACTAACATCATTTAAAGCAACTTCATAACTTTTACCACTTTTAAATTACCATGGCACTTACGGTTTCAACCAGAAGTAGAGGTCACGTGAGGTCATGCGCACTGAATAAAATGAAGACCTAATTTATCCCTATCCAATCCCGCAGACAGAGACCTAAGGTTTCTTGTGACTGATTTGATACGAATTATCAAATTTTTAGAATATAAATTTTGCAGATGAGGTCACGTAACAGGTGATGACATCATCATGACGTCAGTGTAATATGCAGACTGTTGCACCAATCACTGAAAGTTCCATTGCAATTGCTTATCGGGAACTAAGCAAAAAAGCGTATACAACGCAACTTGCGTTATTTGAATGACTTCCGGTACACTAAATGAGACAAATAAGAAAAAAAAATACAAATAAAAAAACTTTAACAAAAATAAGAGCTGTTTCACTGTGCTTCACGGCGAAAGAACTAACTTAATCTATATGATGGACAGTAAAAATGGCTTTTCCAGGTATGAACATGTTGACGGTTTATCATCGATGAACTTTGCTAAATAGGTTCGCTGAATATATGCAAGTTTTCAATTCAAACACAAATTATATTTATTCTGTTAACATAGATTTTATATAACTGTACCTTTAAGGTGATATAACATGAAACTTGATAACACTTGATGACACTTGAAAACGTCAGGATGACATCATTTTGTTTTCCAATTTTAATTATACATGTACCTTGCTTGGCTAGCAATTTATGAGTAAAGATTAAAAAATCACAAATATGAAAAAAATCACACGATGATGTCATCATGGTTTCGTTTCACATTTTACAAGAACTTGCCTTGTCTAACAACATACCAATTTTCAACTCAATGGAACTTATAGCTTGGTAGATATATGACTTCGAAAAGTACCTCTCTTTAACCCTATCAGGACCGGGGGGGGGGCGGGGGGTGGCACAATGTGCCCCCTACCAATTTTTTCCACGTAACTTTTTAACGCTTAGTCCGATCACCACGAATTTTTTTGACTTTTCCTAAAATATAACAAGGATCACATTGGAAAAAAAATTGATACCGGGGGTTAGCTGTTGCCATGGTAACCATTTGTTTGACCTTGGGTCACACGATTTTACTGTTTTTTAGTGATTTTTTAAACTTTTTGGAAATAATTTCATCTTATTTTAAGTTTTTTTGCCAGAAAAGTGATAGTGGTGAGTCACAAGATAGTCTGAAATGGTTTTGGGAATTCAAAATGGCCGCCATTTTTGGCTGCCACCTTGGATTTTGTGTTTTCAGCCTGTAGTTAGGGGGTCAAATTATATCAAGTTTTTTAACAATGGAACATTTTCAACTTGTTAATTTATTACTTTTTAGACCCCCAAAATGTTCAGATTTGTCAATCAAGCCTTATTGATTCTCTGTGGGCCCTTGATGGCGGCCATTTTGATTGTTAAGTGGAAAAAATTCAAAAAAAAACCAGTTTTTTCTTGAAAATGGGATAAATTAATGAATTATTACGCTCCCCTAAGATAACTCCAGTTACTAAGTTAGGTTTAAATTATAGTTATCTTGTTAAAATGTACAAGTTTGCCAAGTTTAAAAACATTCGGACTAAAAATACAGAAGTTATGGCAAAAACACGATTTTTGACAAAAAAATATGGGCAAAAAACAGTCAAAAACGCCCTCTAGTGACGATTTTTTGAAATTTTGTGATGTCATCATGTAGAACTTGGTGAAATGAACATTTGTGGCAAGTTTTATCAAAATCGGTCAAACACTTTGGAAAATATGGAGGGGGGCACTATGTGCCCCACCCCGGTCCCCGTACAACCAAAAAAAGCCTTGTGACATCTGATGACGTCATCAATCTTAATGGTTATCATGTATACCAAATTTGAAGCTATTACAAAAAACTTCACCACACATATTTTCTGAAAGTGCATTTTGAACTGTTTTTAAGCTTGCCACTCGAGGGCATTCTTGTATATTATGAAGTCTGGTGCTGAGCAACTAGTGAAATTATTATTTTTTATTATTATTAATACTGAAATAATCCAAACAACAGGAGTGAACATACAAGCATTTCTACAAATAATTCTTATGAAAGATAAACAGTGTAAACAATGAATAAGTAAAGAGGATTAAAAATGACAAAAACAATCCAAGATAAGACAGTGAGACAGAAACAATTTGGATACAGAACACAAGACAATCCATTCTAAGGTGACCAGGGTTAATACAAGTGGATAGTCACTGTTGCTCAAAGCATATTAATCCACCCTTGAATGGAACACAAACATTGATAAGAAACGGTAAAATTGCAATAAAAATAGACTCTGAGTAAACAAGGTGTCTAAAATTAATATGATAAAACAAATTTATGAAATAAATACAAATTTAAAAAGTAAGCTAGCAATTAATCAATAAATAAATTAACCAAACAATCAATTAACTAACCAACCAACAGATAAATGAACCAATCAAACAATGATCAATCAATCAACTTAATAGAAATAAAAAAAAAATCATTAAAGTTCACTACTCGAACGTCCTGCATCAACTATTTGTGACTACTCGACCAGTCGTAACTTTTATTTGCAACTTATCACAATGTTGACGTCCCCATGTCTATGTGTGCAGGCTTCGACCTTTGTGTTCAAAAGGGCTTGGCAATTTTTGCCTTGCCTTTTCTAAAGTTTGAGGGGCATCATGGCAATTTTGTGGGGAACCATGGCAAAAACTAAATTTAACGAGACTTTTTGCAGGACTTACTAATTCCACGGTGCACTTCGTGGTGGATGTGACACCAACTTTATTCGAGACTCGGCACTGACAGTGTTCGACATTAAGGCGTGGTCCGTTTGCCAAATGCCAGTTGAAACAGCAACGGACCAGCTAAAAAAAACCTTGCCAAGCGGTTCGGTCAAACAGTAAAAAGTATCCGTAGAGTACTACAGAATTCAGATAATTGATTGATTTATTGTTTGTATCAAAGGAGGCCACCCATTTAAAATAAGAGTGCAAGTAAATTATGACCAATAACCAATTTTCAACCAACGGAACGTTCCAGTTTCCGCAGTGGATTGAGGAAGTGCACACACACAGCACACTGCAAAATCAGCCAATGGAAAATTTTATAACTGAGTACGTGGTGTTTTTTATGAGAAATCAGTTCATTTGGCAACTTTTTGCAAATTTTGTATTGTGACGGTCATGACTAGTCACTGCAATCAACAATCACGATTACTTCAAAAGTAGCCCAGGCTTAATGACATCATCAGTACTATTTTTTTAAAGTAACCCTTGCCGGAAACTAACATCATTGAAAGCAACCTGATCAAGTTAACCACTTTTGAATTACAAGCCACTTCCAGTTTCGACTGGAATGAGAGGTCACATGAAGTCGGGCATACTGAATAAAATGAAGACCTACATAACCTCTATCTAACCCCATAAAGGTCTCTCGTGGTTGATTTTATATCAAGTTTTGAAGATTTTAAAGTTATATCTGTAAGGTGACATCACATGACAGAAGATGACTTTATGGTGACATTATTGGTACTGTGCACATGTTTGTTATGTGGTCTTTGTTTGTACTAAGTTAGGTTAAGATGCAAGTTTGGCAAGTGACCAAAAGGCTGTTTAGAGAAACGTGTGTACAAAGTCTATGGCATTTGTCTGAAGAAAAAAGAAGACGAAAAAGAAAAAAACAAATTGAAAACAAAACAATGCCTTTTCTGTTGCAAAGCACAAAACCAACAAAATTAACAAAACCAAGAGCTGTTTTGCTGTGCTTTGCTGAGAAACAACTAATTAGTTTGTTAATACTGAGTCTTGTAAAAAGCAGTTTGCTGGCAGTTAAAAGGGTTTTAAAATTGTCTTAATGTTTGGAGCAGCCTGTAAAACAAACTACGCATTGAGAATTAAGCTGTCACATTATCCTACTCTCTACCCTGTCTATTTGTGATACTAAAAGCGGTATCATTTGTGTGATATTAAAAGAATTGTATGTGGTTAGGAACCTTGTGAAGTTTAGATGGCTTTTATCTTGGTAATTTGTTTGGCATACCCTTACAAGTAAGAAAAGCAGCAGAAAGCTTTTTGGTAAATTTAATCTAACTTGAGACTAACACTTTTTTTCCATTAATGAGGCAAGTTTTGAGTTCAATATTGAAAACGATTACCTTGTATGTAGGTATAGAGCAAACTGACATCAATACCTGACAGTAATACATAAGTTGGACTCGATCAAGTTATCTGTGACTGATTGGTTCCCCCAAAACATCTAGAATTCAAAAGCAACTTGTAGAATGATATTGATCTACTAGAGGCACACGTGTATATTGTATTCAAATTAATACAGTGCCATTTCTAACATGGTTTAGGATGGCAATGGCAGCCATTTTGTATTTTTACAAAGTTTGCAAAGTCTTCTGGCAGTTCAGAAGTGGTTCTAAAGTTGTTCAGTGTTTTGATCAGCCTGTTGAACAAACTAGGCATTGAGAATTAAGCTGGCACATTATCCTACTTTCTTTCCTGTCTCTTTGTGATACTAAAAGCAGTATCATTTGTGTGATATTAAAATAATTGTATATGGTTAGGAACTTTGTGAAGATTTGACAGCTTTTATCTTGGTACTTTTGTTGCCATACCCTTACAAATTACAAAAACAGCAGAAAGCTTGTTGGTAAATTCAGTCTAACTTTAGACTAGCACTTTTTTTCATCAATGAGGCAAGTTTTGAGTTCAATTTTAAAAACGATTACCTTGTATGTATAGAGCAAATTGACATCAATACCTGACAGTAATGTGGGAGTTAGACTCGATCAGGTAATCTCACAGAAATGCATGAAACTTGTTTACCAAAGTGAAAATAAGATCTAGAATTGGAAATCTTATTCCACAGGGATCTTTTTTTTTAGGTAGTGGTGGTTGATGTAAAAGAAATTAGGTGAACCTATATTCATTATAAACAACTTGTACAGTAGTTTTTAGAATTAGGGCAATTTTAAATGAGGCACGTTTTGAATCAGATGTTGATTCTGGTGGTTCTTGAAACAAGGTCTTCCTAGGAGGAGGGCAAACTGAAATTAATAACTGGCTATGATGTGTTTGTCAAACTCACTCGAGCAGTCTCACAGAAATGTACAAGGTTTCCAAATATATTGATCAAAGAAATTTTAATAAAAATACACCAAAGTGATGATGGAAGAAGTGTGTGCAGCAAAGTGAAAATAACATCTAGAATTCAAAAGCAACTTGTAGAATGATATTGATCTACTAGAGGCACACGTGTATATTGTATTCAAATTAATACAGTGCCATTTCTAACATGGTTTATGATGGCAATGGCAGCCATTTTGTATTTTTACAAAGTTTGCAAAGTCTTCTGGCAGTTCAAAAGTGGTTCTAAAGTTGTTCAGTGTTTTGATCAGCCTGTTGAACAAACTAGGCATTGAGAATTAAGCTGGCACATTATCCTACTTTCTTCCCTGTCTCTTTGTGATACTAAAAGCGGTATCATTTGTGTGATATTAAAATAATTGTATATGGTTAGGAACTTTGTGAAGATTTGACAGCTTTTATCTTGGTACTTTTGTTGCCATACCCTTACAAATTACAAAAACAGCAGAAAGCTTGTTGGTAAATTCAGTCTAACTTTAGACTAGCACTTTTTTTCATCAATGAGGCAAGTTTTGAGTTCAATTTTAAAAACGATTACCTTGTAGGTATAGAGCAAATTGACATCAATACCTGACAGTAATGTGGGAGTTAGACTCGATCAGGTAATCTCACAGAAATGCATGAAACTTGTTTACCAAAGTGAAAATAAGATCTAGAATTGGAAATCTTATTCCACAGGGATCTTTTTATTTAGGTAGTGGTGGTTGATGTAAAAGAAATTAGGTGAACCTATACATTTTCATTATAAACAACTTGTACAGTAGTTTTTAGATGTTGGGCAATTTTAAATGAGGCACTTTTTGAATCAGATGTTGATTCTGGTGGTTCTTGAAACAAGGTCTTCCTAGGAGGAGGGCAAACTGAAATATTAATAACTGGCTATGATGTGTTTATCAAACTCACTCAAGCAGTCTCACAGAAATGTACAAGGTTTCCAAATATATTGATCAAAGAAATTTTAATAAAAATACACCAAAGTGATGATGCAAGAAGTGTGTGCAGTAAAGTGAAAATAACATCTAGAATTCAAAAGCAACTTGTAGAATGATATTGATCTACTAGAGGCACACGTGTATCTTGTATTCAAATTAATACAGTGCCATTTCTAACATGGTTTATGATGGCATTGGCAGCCATTTTGTATTTTTACAAAGTTTGCAAAGTCTTCTGGCAGTTCAGAAGTGGTTCTAAAGTTGTTCAGTGTTTTGATCAGGCTGTAAAACAAACCAGGCATTGAGAATTAAGCTGGTACATTATCCTACTTTTTACCCTGTCTATGTGTGATACTAAAAGCGGTATCATTTGTGTGATATTAAAAGAATTGTATATGGTTAGGAACCTTGTGAAGTTTAGACGGCTTTTATCTTGGTACTTTTGTTAGCTTATCCTTATAAATTAGAAAAGCAGCAGAAAGCTTGTTGGTAAATTCAATCTAATTTGAGACTAACGCTTTTTTCCATCAATGGGGCAAGTTTTGAGTTCAATTTTGAAAATGATTACCTTGTACGTATAGAGCAAACTGACATCAATATCTGACAGTAATGTGGGAGTTAGACTCGATCAAGTAATCTCACAGAAATGCATGGAACTTGTTTACCAAAGTGAAAATAAGATCTAGAATTGGAAATCTTATTCCACAGGGATCTTTTTATTTAGGTAGTGGTGGTTGATGTAAAAGAATTTAGGTGAACCTGTACATATTCATTATAAACAACTTGTACAGTAGTTTTTAGATGTTGGGCAATTTTAAATGAGGCACGTTTTGAATCAGATGTTGATTCTGGTGGTTCTTGAAACAAGGTCTTCCTAGGAGGAGGGCAAACTGAAATTAATAACTGGCTATGATGTGTTTGTCAAACTCACTCAAGCAGTCTCACAGAAATGTACAAGGTTTCCAAATATATTGATCGAAGAGATATTAATAAAAAATACACCAAAGTGATGATGCAAGAAGTGTGTGCAGTAAAGTGAAAATAACATCTAGAATTCAAAAGCAACTTGTAGAATGATATTGATCTACTAAAGGCACACGTGTATCTTGTATTCAAATTAATACAGTGCCATTTCTAACATGGTTTATGATGGCATTGGCAGCCATTTTGTATTTTTACAAAGTTTGCAAAGTCTGCTGGCAGTTCAGAAGTGGTTCTAAAGTTGTTCAGTGTTTTGATCAGCCTGTAGAATAAACTACGCATTGAGAATTAAGCTGGTACACTATCCTACTCTCTACCCTGTCTATGTGTGATACTAAAAGCGGTATCATTTGTGTGATATTAAAATAATTGTATATGGTTAGGAACCTTGTGAAGATTTCACAGCTTTTATCTTGGTACTTTTGTTGCCATACCCTTACAAATTAGAAAAGCAGCAGAAAGCTTGTTGGTAAATTCAATCTAACTTTAGACTAGCACTTTTTTTTTTTATCAATGAGGCAAGTTTTGAGTTCAATTTTGAAAACGATTACCTTGTAGGTAAAGAGCAAACTGACATCAATACCTGACAGTAATGTGGGAGTTAGACTCGATCAAGTAATCTCACAGAAATGCATGAAACTTGTTTACCAAAGTGAAAATAAGATCTAGAATTGGAAATCTTATTCTACAGGGATCTTTTTTTTTAGGTAGTGGTGGTTGATGTAAAAGAAATTAGGTGAACCTATACTTATTCATTATAAACAACTTGTACAGTAGTTTTTAGAATTTGGGCAATTTTAAATGAGGCACGTTTTGAATCAGATGTTGATTCTGGTGGTTCTTGAAACAAGGTCTTCCTAGGAGGAGGGCAAACTGAAATTAATAACTGGCTATGATGTGTTTGTCAAACTCACTCGAGCAGTCTCACAGAAATGTACAAGGTTTCCAAATGTATTGATCAAAGAAATTTTAATAAAAATACACCAAAGTGATGATGCAAGAAGTGTGTGCAGTAAAGTGAAAATAACATCTAGAATTCAAAAGCAACTTGTAGAGTGATATTGATCTACTAGAGGCACACGTGTATCTTGTATTCAAATTAATACAGTGCCATTTCTATCATGGTTTATGATGGCAATGGCAGCCATTTTGTATTTTTACAAAGTTTGCAAAGTCTTCTGGCAGTTCATAAGTGGTTCTAAAGTTGTTCAGTGTTTTGATCAGCCTGTAGACTAACTAGGCATTGAAAATTAGGCTGGTACATCATTCTTTCCGCAATATATTTTCATTTTAATGCAAGTTTTGACCTGATGGAAGAGTGAAATTTTTGTTATGTCTGAGCATGTGTGACACTTGTGATGAGCTCAAATATGCCACAAAAACTATAAATTTATATAATGCTGTTCAAAAGATACTGTAAACAAGATCATTTGATGTGATGAAAGTTGACACCTGATCATGTTATCATGACATGTCATCATGACATCATCTGTTTCATTAAATAGGCTACAAAATGTCCTAAACTTCATAATAATACACAATCCAAACTCAAATGGATGCAGTTATTCTCAACACTATGGGGGTCTACAAATAAGATCAAGTAATATTTCAACTTATGTAAGCCACTGCGTACCTTTTTTTCAAATGCAGCTATTTATATGAGACTTCGAATTAAGAGTTCGGAAAAGACGAAATGGAAATAATTAGTTGGAGCTGTAACCTGAGGGTGCTGAGGTTTACAGTGTGTCTTCCCTTTTAGATTCTTCAGGTCCCTACAGATCCCTTCAGATCCCTTTCCCATGCACTACTAATCCATGGACGACGCTTGTACTTGAGCATTGCATGCTTCACAAACTGGGAATCATCAACATAGGGTGCAGAACACTTGATTGAAGTACTGTCTTAATGGAAATGGTAAAAGGTGAAGCTTATTTCCGTGTTGGGTTTTCATTTTACCTTTCAACTGGAGTGGATTCAGTGAATTTCCTCTTTTCAAGAAGGTATCTAAATGTGTGCTAACAAGGTCGCATGAACAAGTTGTCCCGAACAATTATGATCCAGTCGTGCTTGCCAAAAATGTAAAAACATGTATAAAACAGGCAACAATGACACAGTGTTGACGTCACGATGTAAAGTTATAAGCTATAATTTGATTTATAATTTGTACCGATAGGACAATGTAAAGTAAAAAATTATCTGATGACAATTTATATGTACAAAACCTATAAAATGTTGGCATTCAAAAAAGTATTAAAAAAAAGGGAAACAAATTCTGGATAAAAACAAAGTTGGTTTCGGGTGAGGGCCCAAGTCCCAATAAATCAAAATTAGTTTGATGATACTTAGACTTGTATATTGCAATTAGAAATTGTCTGAATGTTTTGATCAGCCTGTAGAACAAACTAGGCATTGATAATTAGGCTGTTACAGTATCCTACTTTCTACCCTGTCTGTATGTGATCAATTATTGCTGCCAGTTTTTGGTGGCCATAATGAATCCCAACAAGCACGGCAATAATCCTGTTTTTTCTTCTTTGTTTTTCTTTTTTTCTTTTTTAGCTCCTATGTAGGAATTTGTCAGTAAATGTACTTCTTACCCAATTTCATTAACAAAATAAAAAATCCAAAATGGTGGCCTTATTAAATTGTTCATCTTGGTGGCAAGTGATACTTCAGGTTTTTATGTTTTATTAAATCAAAATAAAATAATTACTATTTTAGTTTCTTGAAATAACCATCCTATACCCATCTTTAAAATGTGGCATTTTGAGGGCGAGCTGATGGTGAGAGTAGAGCCACTGCCCAAAGTGCTTCAATGAGAGTGGTAACTGAAAAAGCCACCAGCTGCACTCAATTGCAATAGAGTTTGGGCTACTGTCAAGGTTGTTTCTCAACCTTTGTAAATTGTTGCAGTGGCAATCTGTGGCACTGCTTGACATCACAAAAGATAGGTGTCCAGAACAAGTAAACACAAACTCCTACAAAAACTTTGGTTACAACAATGTTTTAGCATTGTGCTCTCTGAATGTGGTTCATATATGCAAATTTTCAAGGTTTAAATCACTTTCATTCTTGGGGTATCTTTTATTCACGGAAGAAAAAAATATAATTTATAAAACAATAGTCTTTTCAGGACGCCAATGCACGCCTTATTTGATCGCGCAAGAAAAAGCATCTTCTTTTACCATTATTTTTTTTCAAATTTTTCAAGTAAGCTTTTGCCTACGTTATCTACAACAAAACAACTGCTGTGAAATTTACAGTAAAAATTTTAAACTTGTCGCCGTATAGTTCATTTACTGAGATCATTCCTGCTTTGTTTTTCATGTTGACTGCAAAACTTAAATTTTTATTTTTGAATACCTTTTTATATCAACTTCTTATTTGAACTAGAATTCATGGTCATTTGGGTCATTTTTGTAAGAAATTTTATAAGTTTTTAAAGATCTTCCAATGATGTATAAATTGTCAAAATCTATTTTGTATGAGTTGTTAAGATTTTTCTCTAATATTAAAAAATAAGAAACTTGTATTTACTGTAATTAGACACCTGATGACATAATTGGTGCCAATGGCTTGTTAAGGTTCAAGTATATGTAAAGTTTCAACTCAATATTAATCTTGAAATTTGGAAAAGTGTTTGTAGGAAAAGGAACAAAAAGGTAAAATAGAAATTGCTTCTGTTACTAAACAGAACAGAAGGCTTTTCCCGTTTCAACTGTAAAAAAAGAAAAGAGTTTGATAAAGCTTAACTTTTTCAACTTGTCAATAGAGGGCTTTTGGACTTTTGACCCCCCGTGTGTACGTTTTGAGTTGTGTGATGCATAGAAAACATACGAGTGTGTGACTGTACTTCCTATTTGAGTTGTGTGTACCATAGCAGTCCAATATATGCACTGGTCAAAATTTAAAAAATTCATTATAAATCATGTAATAACGTCATCATAACGTCATTTCATATCTGTTTGCAACATGTCCATGTCTAAAGTCAAACCAAGATTCCACCCTATCAAACCCATTGTGTGGTAGATACATGACATCAAAAACTGCAACCCTATAATAGAATACCACATGACACGTGATGAAGTCATTAATCTGAAACTTCACACATTAATTGTTTTCTGGATGAAGGTCATTATGTTCACATATTTTGAAGCATATTTTGAAGTGGTGTGTCGTGGCCGAGCGGTTAAGATCACCGGACTCAAGTTCTGGTGTTGTTAGCAGCAGAGTGTGGGTTCGAATCCCGGTTACGGCACTTGTGTCCTTGAGCATGATACTTGGCCATGATTGCTTTGTTCTTCGGATGGGACATTTAACCGTGGGTCCCGTGTACTAGGATGGGTAGTGCACGTAAAGGAACCCAGAACACTTATCATGGAAGAGTAGGGGTTTACCCCAGTGTTTCTGGTTCACATAGCAAGCACCCTTATCTACATGTTTCCTCAGGCTTGAGAGCTACAGTGATTAAGTTCACTTATGAGGCATCCTTGGTTCCATTACCAGAAATGTATAATAATAATAATAACAATAATTCAATCTTTGCCAAAGACATCAAGCAAAAGTGCATTTTTAACTGTTTTGAACCTGCCGCTAGAGGGAGCTCTTGCACTTCCACTTTAAAAATATATGGCACATCCGGTTTTGACCGAAAGTAAAGGTTACAAAATTTTGGATGTAACACATCCTGGCTTGGTGGAAACAAGATTGACTAATTAAATATTCATTGAACGTTAATTAATTAAGAAAATAACAGGCAGGTGGCTATGTAGTCGTCCGACACCGGCAGTGCATAAACCTCTTTGGTAGTAGAATACTGGTAGTTTATGAAACAGTAATGTGATTAATATCAAAGTCACAACATACAACTTTAATAAATTGGCTCAGTGTTATTATTACCAAAAGTCCACTTTTGGTGTGACTCTATTGGTCACGGTATGTTTTTGCACATAGTTTGCCATCAGCTCAGATGACCTAGTACCCACAATAGGTCAAGTGATGACATGTAAACATTGGTCGCACAATCGGTCTATTGTTGTTGGGACTA
This sequence comes from Marthasterias glacialis, assembly GCA_911728455.2. Classification (NCBI taxonomy): domain Eukaryota; kingdom Metazoa; phylum Echinodermata; class Asteroidea; order Forcipulatida; family Asteriidae; genus Marthasterias; species Marthasterias glacialis. Next base: position 26,796,867 of record OU452225.1, read on the forward strand.
ACAGATCGGAAAAGCTAAAAAAGAAAATAATAAAAACTAAAAAGCAAAAAAACGAACAACAACAATAGAATGGTCTAGTGCACCGGACTCAAGTTCTGGTGGTCAAGTCATCCAGGTGTGGGTTCAAATCCCGGTCATGACACTTGGTCCTTGAGCAAGATACTTTACTATTATTGCTTGTCTTCACCCAGGGGTGTAAATGGGCACCTGCGAGGGTAGAGGTTGTTATTGTGTTTGAAAAAGCCTTCGGAGCGCCAAGGCAGCTCAGGGCTTTATACTCCCCAGGGAGCTGAGAAAGATTACAGGAATGTTATTGGCCCAATGACTAGGGCACTAATGAAAAGCGCTTTGAGACCTTATTGTGAAACGCGCTATATAAGAACTAATTATTATTACTATTGCCCGAACAATCCCCCCCCCCCCCCACTCGGAATTTTTTTTTTTTTTAAATTGGACCAAGAAGAACGGATGTCCTGCTAAAACCTAAACACCTTTTGTGTGCATAGCATATGGGAAATTTAGAGGCATCAATAGGCATACAATAGACGTACAGTTTTTATAAAAAATCCAAGTATGAGTACCAAGGTAAACATAAATGGTTACCATGAAAACAGTATCCGGCCCCCTTTTTTTTTTTTTTTGGGGGGGGGGGCCTATATTATTATGACTCTGGGTAATGTTGATAAAAAGCCACAAAATTGGTGGTAATCAGTCTAACCATTAAACAGATTGTCACCAACCCAAAGTCCTTGTAGGGTTATCTGTTCTGTTACAGTTTTGCCTCATTGATATAAATATCATGAATAAAGAAATATTTTCAAGAAGAATCATCAAATAGTATCCTCAAATTACAATCACAAAAAGCAATGGGAGGAAGCTGTTATTAATTAAGGCTGTAAAGTAGCCAATCACTCAGAGATGTTGCCAACGCCCCTACTGTGAGTGATGCACAGCAGTTTGACCTGATTGACAACATGCAATGTTTTAGCCGCAGATTGAGCAGCAAATAAAAGGGATATGTTTTAATAAAAATAACAGCTTCCTACTCAATAATATCAATATGGAATTGTATAATACTGGGTTGGTCCTTACTGCATTAAATAGTCTTCTAAATATAAAAATATTATGTCTCCCTAAAAATCAGGAGTGGTTCTTTTCTTCTTTTTTAGATCTGGACAGATGTCAAAGATTATTGAAGTTGAAAATAGACGCAACATTTTGTAAAAACTTATCATTTTAGGAAATTGTAAAACTATGATTTTTTCCAAAGAAAAATTCATGAAAACAAATGAAGCTGCGTTCAAAATTGGAAGTGCATAAAATGTTGAGAAGTTATAAAACATTACTGCAACAACGTTTTAGGGTTTCACACATTCCTAAACCCCAACAGTGACAACAATCCTAAGTAGCCAGTTTAAAAAGTTTGGTATACATTGGTTATCAGAAGACTATTTTCAAATGAAATCATCTTTAGCTATCAGGAAATAATATCTTAAAGAAATGATACAATCTTTTGTAATTATGGAAACAAAGCATTATTGGTGAAGGATTTTAATGGGTTGTTGTACTCGAAATCTTTAAAATTTTACTTATTTAAAAATGTTTGTATTGACATTGTTTCAGTGTGCTGAATGTCAAAGCATGTAGGATCAATTCAACTGAACTTCAGATGATGATACTAAGCAAGAATCAACTTGGGAAATTATGCCAAGACAGACAGACATTCAGATTGAAATAAACATAGGACTTACCACCAAGAAGAGCCAAGAAAAGAAAGGGACTCATGATGGAAAACAACTGAATCAGCAGAGACAGTCAGAGTTCTGAAGCTACGTGGAATCTCCTGAGGAACAAAGTAACAACTCTATCAACTCTATCAACTCTATCAACAGAGGCAGACAGCGATCTAACAGTGAGGTGAGAATATTACTTGTGTTGTTCAACAGCTCCTCTCCTTGCACGGAATAATTCAAACTACCTCCAGCTTTTTATATACGTGTACGTGTGCCTTGCTTGTTTGTGCTGGAGAGTGTCAGCCAATCAGAAACAGACATGTTGTGTATTTTTTTCATAAAGCACTCTCATTGGACTGTTGTATAGCTAGATTGGTATGACACTTACTGTCACCGGTCTGCTAGACACTTTCTGCTGGTCTTTGCGATAATAACAGTAACTACTGAAATAACTCCTTCAAAAAGATAGGAAACAAACTTGAAATTTAGTTTTATAATGTACTCCACTCTTGGCCGAACACAAAACGATTTTGGCAGAAACAGGGAGGCTGGACTGATTGGTATAGTTTAATCTCACATGTCAAAGTGGATGCCTTAACATAAATGATGGTTCTAAATGGACTTCTAGAAGATTCAAGCTTTTTTAGTGCGAGTCACAAATTACAAATCTGGGCGAATTGTTGGTCGCTCTAAATCTGTCTTGAATCAGAATTGAGTCAAGTAAGATTAGCTCCATCCTTTTGTTCATACCATCCTTACTGTTTTATGGATAAATCTACATACAGATTAGAAATGAATTGGGTTATCAATACAATAGTGCAGAGCAAGTGCAACATATATCTTACCACTGCTATATCATACCCCCCGAAAAAATAAGGGAATGATATCTAAAAGAGCAAATACTTTAGGAGGCTGTTTCATGTCATTTTATTTATGTTTCTTCAGTAAACAACACTGCCTTGTTTGATGAAAATCAACAGCAGGGTTTCTACCAAAGGTGTTTTATCTGCCTGCAATCATCTTTCATCACAAAATAAAGACAAAGTAACATCCTACAAACACCATTTGAAGTAATTTGGGGCAGAATAGCTGATTTTTTACATTTAAATATTTTTATCAATTTTTGGTGTGAACAGAGAAAAATTGACCAGAGCGAGATTTGAACCTTTGACAACCATCGATATGTATCTATGCTGTACCAACTGAGCTATCCAGTCCTAATGTTGGCGGTCCCCCTAGTTTGTTAATATCTTTGTTCGGAGGGTGCCAGTCAGAAGCCAACTAACTGGTTACTGCCGTGTAGCCAGGAATGACACCTCATTAAACAATGCAACCATTGAGCTAGCTCTATGGATATAACCTAGGAAGCTGCAGCTAGGGGGATCTACCTTAAGGGTAATTTTTGTAATCAAAGGTTAACAGTTCATGGTTCCCAAAAATTAAATTTAATTGTTTTTTTTGTTTTTTTTTATTAACATTTTTGAACATTTGTAGAGAATAAATTCAATCTTATGCTATTTGTATTGAAGCACTGAGTCTGGATCTAGGCCCAATATCTTCAGTCTTTTGAAATTTGAAGACTTTAAAGGATTTCAAGGAATGGTGCTTTTCCCATGAAAGCTACTTTGAGTGAATGATGTGTCGACTAATGATATCATAAAGCAGGTTAACTCTAAGGGTGTTTAAATTAATTTATTCATCATAGGAATTGAAAGAAGAATCTTAATTGGTTTATGGGTAAGGACCAACTGTCTCTGTCCATTATTAGTGCCTTTATTTAATTACTTCACTTAATGTATCACCTCTAGGCAAGACATATCTGGGTCCAATATCATAGAGCTGCTTAAGCTCAAAAAGCAGCTAAGCACACACAAAATTATGCTTACCAGAATAAGGTTACCAGTCAAAACAGCATGTCACATGTCACAAGTACTGTAAGCAGCTCAATGAAATTGGGCCCTGCTCTAGAATGACAAAGGTTGTAGATTTTGTTTAAAAGGACTTCGAAAGTAATGAGTATATATTTCTAAACATGCATTGGTGTATTGGTAAAACACAAATAATGTTCTTTATCCTCGATGCAAATTTAACATCTATCAAAATTTTGTATTTCGGATTCTGCAATTCAGATTGATTTGACTGTTTATATGGAATAACAAAATCTTCATTTTGGAAGAGGAATTTAAGTGACCTATTACCACTAAGGGTTAATCTGAAATTGATTCTGAATGGAATGTGCTGATGTTACATTTTTAATCCACAAACTATTTCAATTGTTAGGAAGCTGTTACTGGATCTGCCTGATAAGTCAGCAGTGTAGAAGAACAAAAGACAACTTGAATGAACAGTCTTCCAGAAGTACTGTTGAATGGATCCATTGATCTACAGTGTGCTTGAGTTCTAAGTTCATTTATAGGAACCAATCATGATGTGGCGTGGATCTATCCGGGTGCTCATTCTGTCTCAAGATCCTCAGTACCAGCTCATTACAAGCCATGTAAGTCTTTTGATTCTTTTATAATTTATCCGAAATATGGTAAATGTTTTTATGAAGTTTAAAAACTTGTGAGGCATTCATCAGTGACACCATATGTTATAAAAGACTATAACTCCGCACAGTAAGCCAGTAGATGGCTTAAGGTTAAGTTTACAAGGAGAACCCAAACCAGTGTTTGATTGACTCAGATGCATGCATGCACCAGTGCTGTGGTTTTACATTAGACCATGTAAGTACCATGTCCTGCATGCACACTGTGGATGTTACTTGTATTCAACAGTCCATAATAAAGAATTTGCACTGCTACATATTTACTATAATGTATGGTATAGTTGCATACACTGTGCCTGGTATGATAATGCAATGATATTGCTTCATACATAAAACATTACTCGCAACAGTGAAGTGATTCATTTGGGATATCACTCAAAACACGCAGTGAGGTGTCTGGTGGTAGCAGTCAGAACAATTAAACAGTTAAGCCCCCCCCCCCCCCCTCCCATGGGTTCCAGTGAAGTTCACTTGTCAGTGATAAATACATATTATGAGCAGTAGTATGGTACCAGCCCCCAGCATGTCCAGTACATAGTGAACATGTTGAGAGGGTCATTTGAGCTTTGCTAGAATGACTTGTCTCAAGGGTAATTTTATTGTCAACTGCAAAGTTTTCAGAAAATCTAAATAACAATACATGGCTCTTTTCAACAACGTACCAGCAGAGAACACAACCTTTACTATCAATATGGTTATTTAAAAATGCAAGGAAGACACACCACAGCCAGGGGTTGGACTGCATTTTTTTATGATGTGTTAAAAGGAAAATCAAATCCATAATGCTCCTACGATTTTTGAGTGAAACTAGAGAAGTTGCTTGTGGGACATCTACATTGATGTCAAGAAAACAAATGAATTTGTTTTGGATACGTTCAATACGAGTCTCTTGGGTGACCAATAAAGATTTAAAAGAAATAGATGCAAATTCAAGACCCAGCCTAAAAAGAGAGCAGTAAAGGATTTGTTTTGTTTTGCGATCCAAATTCCTGCAATGATGCCAAAATATACCAAGCATTCGATTTGCCTTGGCAACAATGTAGTCCACATGCGCAACAAAGGTCAGTTTACAATCAATAAAAATGCCTAAATCTTTGTGTTTACCAACTCTTTCCAGATGAGAGGAAGACATTTCATAGTTATGTAAGATTGGTTGCTTCTTAAGAGACAAAGTAAGCACTTTACGATTGGATGGATTAAGAGATAATTTGCAAGTAGATGACCAATAATAGAGCCTGTCCAAATCCTCCTGCAGCAGCTGTGCATCACCAGGTGTGCCAACAATGCATGTTTAAGATCATCAGCAAACAGAAGACTGTCACAATTGAAAAATCTTTTGGGGATGTTCTTTTCTTTTATGTGCATAGGCCTAGATGACTTAGTTTGATTCTTGTGGGACTGGACATCATTGCATTGAAGTTAACTGCAGTTAGATCCATTCATCTGGCTGACAGTAATGACATCCATCGATTTGGAGTTCAACCGTAGCAAATTTTTAGCAACACACTTCTACCAAACACCACACTTGAGGTTGGTGAGTATAGTTTTACTGTCAAGAGAGGGCATCTGCAACTGCTATGGTTCTTCCTAAGCTGGATGGCAATTAACATTGTCTCTGGAATGAGACCAGTGTGTTTGTAATCTCCATGGGGCTGACTTAGTTTCTGTAGCCATCTAGATTGGTATGCTAACTCATTCTGCATACATTGTTAATGGAGACACACGTACTGTCGGAGGATTCTGCATTCATGTATGCTGCACGCTTAGGCTATACTCTAATGGGCTTGCTGCAGGATGGCAACACAATATTAGAATGAAACTGAAACTGTTTCACCCATTTATTCATTCTTACCCTGTATTATTTCCCCTGTTTTTATTTACTTTGTTGCCAGTATGTAGTGGTTGTTTATAATGATTCCATTTTTTTTACAGTTGATAAGTGTGCTATTCCAAGTGAGAATGATTGCAAGTGTGTGAATGGAGTTTGCATGTGTACTGACTGATTCAATGGCAACCAATGTAAGATATCAGGTAAGCAATTAAGAGCCCAATATAGAATGCTGATTAAAGTAGAGATATTCCAGCCATTGGCAAATAACAAAACAATCTCATGTGAATATTTCAACACTATAGTCTCTTTTCAGGGCGTACTTAATTGATGATAATATCTGTACAATATATCGGACTGAAACAATGGTGCTTTGAACAGTAGGAGACTTTGGGACAATAGGTCCAAATTCCCACAAGGTCCTGTTGTCGACCAGTAGCTGAGATTAACTGGTTTCCATGAACAGATGTTGGGTACCGGTAATTTTTTATCTTTAGTTGATTAATGGTCCTTGTGCAAACTTGGCCTAAGTTGCAACAAGCATGACAGTAATATATTCCATTGTTAGTGTAGTTCTGAGCATGTACATATTTCTTATAGCAATGGATTTACCTAGGGAGTCTGCTGCCTCATAGAGTCCCAAAGCCTCCCATTGTTACCCACAGGAATAAATAAGCCATGGATGTTAAATATGTGTTCATATTTTGATTTATCCAAGATTGTAGATGTTTAGTGTAAATATTACCTGGGGTTATAAACCCTGAGTATTGCACACATTGTGTGGATTAGTATGACAACGGGTATAGCCTGGTTCCTGTACAGATTGCAGGTTAGGGAGGAGTCACACCTAAATGAAAGCACAGTAATTAGACATCTGTCATTTTGACCCTCAGCAAAGTTGCCCCTCGGCAAAGTTGCCCCTCAGCAAAGTTGCCCCCTCCATGTACATTATTTTATTCCTGAATTTACTCTTAACCAGTTAATGCCGGTACACTTCCATTTTTTCCGTGCCATCCCTCAGGACTATTTTCTTGTTATTGCTGGAATTATTTTTTCTTTGAGAGTTCTGCTGGCACAAAGAAACCATTACTAAACAAAGTCATGAGAGCAAAGATTCTCAATGAAGCACTGGGATTTGTCTTTTCTCTATTTTAAACATATCAGATTCAAACACCATGAATCGCAAAACCTGGGCTGTGACACAGAAACACATTAAACATCTCTTTACTTTGCTAGACTAACCTGCAGAAGGTCTTTGTGAAAGTAATTCCACCGATTATTGTAAAACCTGATCTTGGACTTAAAATTGTTGTTTTAATTTGTGTTGTGAATCTCAGGTTGTGTTAACAATGTCATTAGATATAGGAATGGTACAGTCTTCCTTCCAACTGTGATGAATGTGTTTGTATCTATGGGGATGTTGTATGTGAACCAGCTAGCTGCAAAACAGAATGTTATGATCCATATCAACCACCAGGAGAGTGTTGTCCAATGTGAAGGTAAATCCGTTCAACTTGGAAAAGTTCATTTGACTGAGTAACATACATTCCCAACAGGAAGATACTTAATTGAGTTCCTTCTGTGAAATGTGTGGTCCCTCAAGTCAAAGGTTAATTTAATCAGTTTGTAAAGGAGAAACAACTGATAATATGACCAAATATATACAAGTGATCTTTGTATCTGTTGTTGAAATTGTCATTTTATTTTGTGTTCTTTAAATGAAGTTTTCAATAAATGTTGTGTTTTTGAAGTAAAATTGTCATTTTATCTTGGCATTTTACTCTTGATATTGTATCTGATACAAAGTTACACTGTTAATGTGTATTGCACTAATTATATTTACACAATCGTGTATCTTGTGCATGTTGGAGTTGAATTGCTACATTGTATATTGTGTGCAATTTGTAGTGCAATGTCATTGTTATAAAATGAACTGAATTTGTCATTTTACCCTTACCGCTTTTTGGGTCAAATTTGTAATGATTTAATTTCCAATTTCAATTTGGACTTATATCATTTATGCTCAGATATCCATTATTTTTTCATTTTATCTTTTGTCAGTTTTGGTCAAATCTTTTTATCTTGTGCTGTTTTTAGTGACACTATTCTTATTTTGACAGATGAGATGGAGTTGTGAGAAGAAATGTTGCACTGTTCAATAAACCATTGTAATATTTCTAGATATTCCTCATCATATGCCCAGACATAGTTATCTTTGCTAATTGATTACATTTTTTTACAGTATATATATCTATTTGCAGCTGCTATGGTGATTTTGGTAAAAGGCACTTGCATCCTCTATGGTGTCTAATGAAACCAGATGCTACTTTGAGTTACCCACTACTATTGCAGGAGAATGCTTGCCTTTATGTGCTGGTGAGTTATATCACAGTGACAGTGGGTAATATGCAGACTGCATTTTTCAGGCCTCTATTGAAACGAAAGCCAAGTTCAGCTGCAGTTTTTTTCAGACGAATGTTGGTTATTTTCAAATAATGTATGAAATTATCAATCCCCTTAGTTACCATTGACTCTACTTAGACTGAAGATCCTTGTATGGAATGTACATGCTTTGTAAGTCACTCAATATCTCTCTTTGATTATCATCCAAGATGTGTACTCCCTGAGGTCTTGATCCATCTCTCGAGAAATCAGGGTTTGGGTTAAGCAGTACTTTGGAAAGGATTTGTTATTCAAAATAAGATTTAATCCTCATGTCTTGAGACATTAACTCAAACTCCGTCTAGGGCTAAAGAACTCCAAGACTTGTTTGATCATTATTCTCTTTTTTTCTCTCTGGTTGATGAGATTTTAAAATAAGATTGATTGATATTCTTTTCCGGATGTGAGATGAGTGGTCAGTCACAAGAGAAGATGCACTTTATAAACCTGATGATACACAATAAATGGAATGTTGATGTGAAGGAAATACAACACAAAGTCTTATGCCCAACACTGACATGTAAACCAGAATTAGAACAGCCCACCATGTATTGGTGAGTCTTTTAAAATATTATTTGATGACATGGATGAAGTTGATACTCTTGCAAGATGATTAATTGTCCTCCAGCAAGCTTGAAACCACATTACTTGTACCGATTTTGTCAAACATCGGAATGTTTTCATTGTTTTGCTTCTGATGAACATGTTCTTCTTTGTGTGTTACATTGCATATCAAATTGAAGACATGCAAGTTTTGTTTTCCATACTGTTGATGACTTACATTTTTACATATTGATACACAATGTTTTGTTGATCTAACTGCATATCTAAACCATTTCAATTGTATTAACTTGTTATTATGAACACATAATATATAAATAATAAATAATAATAATCAGTTTTTCTATAGCGCTTTATCACAGCCTGAAGGCCATTTCAAAGCGCCTCTGACATTGCTACCCCTGGTCACTGGGCCATTAACTTCATTCCTTAGACCATCTCAGCTCCCTGGGGAGTATACTGCCGGTGCTGTGAGTAACCGCGCTCCCAGCTAATCATTCGCATGAACAATCTCTGCCCTCACAGGTACCCATTTACTCCTGGGTGGAAAAAAGTAATTATAGTAAAGTGTCTTGCTCTGGGATTCGAACCAACACTCTGCTGATCAGAAACAGCAGAGCTTGAGTCCGGTGCCCTTATCCACTCAGCCACAGCACCCCTCATTTCTTTAGGTTTACAATTCTACTGCAGTATTGATACTTCAAGGAGGTAATGGAGGCAATGACCTCAGTGCCCCCTGGTGGGTCATCATTGGTTTACAATTCTACTGCAGGCCTGATACTTCAAGGAGGTAATGGAGACAATAACCTCAGTGTCTCCTGGTGGGTCATCATTGGCTTACAAATCTACTACAGGCCTGATATTTCAAGGAGGTAATGGAGGCAATGAACTCAGTGCCCCCTGGTGGGTCATCATTGGTTTACAAATCTACTACAGGCCTGATACTTCAAGGAGGTAATGGAGACAATAACCTCAGTGTCTCCTGGTGGGTCATCATTGGCTTACAAATCTACTACAGGCCTGATATTTCAAGGAGGTAATGGAGGCAATGATCTCAGTGCCCAATGGTGGGTCATCATTGGTTTACAATTCTGCTGCAGGCCTGATACTTCAAGGAGGTAATGGAGGCAATGACCTCAGTGCCCCCTGGTGGGTCATCATTGGTTTACAATTCTGCTGCAGGCCTGATATTTCAAGGAGGTAATGGAGGCAATGACCTCAGTGCCCCCTGGTGGGTCATCATTGGTTTACAATTCTACTGCAGGACTGATACTTCAAGGAGGTAATGGAGGCAATGATCTCAGTGCCCCCTGGTGGGTCATCATTGGTTTACAATTCTACTGCAGGCCTGATACTTCAAGGAGGTAATGGAGGCAATGAACTCAGTGCCCCCTGGTTGGTCATCATTGGTTTACAATTCTACTGCAGGCCTGATACTTCAAGGAGGTAATGGAGGCAATGAACTCAGTGCCCCCTGGTTGGTCATCATTGGTTTACAATTCTACTGCAGGCCTGATACTTCAAGGAGGTAATGGAGGCAATGACCTCAGTGCCCCCTGGTTGGTCATCATTGGTTTACAATTCTACTGCAGGCCTGATACTTCAAGGAGGTAATGGAGGCAATGACCTCAGTGCCCCCTGGTTGGTCATCATTGGTTTACAATTCTACTGCAGGCCTGATACTTCAAGGAGGTAATGGAGGAAATGACCTCAGTACCCCCTGGTGGGTCATCATTGGTTTACAATTCTACTGCAGGCCTGATACTTCAAGGAGGTAATGGAGGCAATGACCTCAGTACCCCCTGGTGGGTCATCATTTGTTTACTATTCTACTGCAGGCCTGATACTTCAAGGAGGTAATGGAGGCAATGACCTCAGTACCCCCTGGTTGGTCATCATTGGTTTACAATTCTACTGCAGGCCTGATACTTCAAGGAGGTAATGGAGGCAATGACCTCAGTACCCCCTGGTGGGTCATCATTTGTTTACTATTCTACTGCAGGCCTGATACTTCAAGGAGGTAATGGAGGCAATGACCTCAGTACCCCCTGGTTGGTCATCATTGGTTTACAATTCTACTGCAGGCCTGATACTTCAAGGAGGTAATTGGGGTAATGACCTCAGTGCCCCCTGGTTACTGCCTTGGTGCCTACGGTTGAAGTAGAAGTTTCCATTTCCTTCCTGGAGGTGCCCTTTACTAAGGAAAACAATGCCTTGCCCTTACAAGAATGAAGTATCAGGCCTTCTACTAGATTTCACTTTCACAGCATCTTCCTCTTTTTCGTCTTAGTTCTTTACAGAAGGAGAATTTAAGTCTAGTTCAGCATCTTGAGGATGAGAAGTGTGGTAATCTTAAGCTGAAGCAGATGAGGTCACTGCTGGAACATGAACTAGACCAAAGAAATCAGGTATGAGTAAGCCTCTTCCTGTTACACGGTTACACAGTAAACCGACCGATCGTCCTGTTACACGGTTACAGTTTTACAGCTCGGACAACCGTCAAAAACTGCACTTAAAAGTGCACACCACATTGCCATCACGATGTACGCCCTCTATTGTTGAAGTATACCAGTGCATTATGACAAAACGCCTTTACCCAAGAATAGACGAATCTGTGCATGGTTGGTACATCGCTGGTGCACAAACTGCTAGACGTTTTCACAGCATTGTAATCGCTGGTGCCACGCGAAAACAATTGAAAGTATGGTCTGTGGAGCTAGTTCACCGGCAATTGCAGCATGTTTACTAAAAACTACACAATATATAGGCTTTATTTAGCTAACACTTTATCATTTACGATACCCTGTCCAAATTGAAATGCTATTGGTTGCTCTCCATTATTAAAGTTGGGAGCATTACGGTTATAAATAAAGGCAAAATAATGGATAACCCGTGATGTAGTTCAGCCAAATAAATGACAAGGATCTTTGTTTGTGGGATAAAAAGACAAACAAATAGTTTGTTGGAACTGTCTATTAACAGCACAATGACAAACTACCCATCCATTCAAAAGAAAAAATCTGTGGTACGTTAGTTTTATGCACCTTCAGTGGTACAGGATTTATTGGTTGTATGGTGTTTGTAGTGGAAACTGGAGGATTTGAATGATTTTCCTTTTCCAAACACCACTGATGTGTCATGCCTTTCAACTGTGTTTGATGTAACCATGGTTTCTTATCTTTCCAGTTTCCTCTGATAGATCCATGTCAGAGAGGTTTCCCCATTGGTCAATGAGCTGACATTTCATAACCGATGGAGCCTGGTGCCTATATGTGCCATATTACTCAGACTTAATTTACAAGGTAATACTTTTGTCATTTATTCAAACTGAACAGTTGGGCTATTTTGTGTTAATAAAAGTAAAAAGAAGACAGCGATATTCTCAAAAAATTATTATTATTGCAGAGGTTTTAAAAAAATAATACCTTGCATAGGTCTTTTAGCATTTAGCCTGCTATGCACAACATCTCTCTTTCCATGGCAACTTACTTCATCAATGTTCACTTAAATTGTAGAGTAGAGGATGAGAATAAATACATCTGTTATAAAGCCAATGATGTATTACCTCTTTAACCAATAATGTTATCCTGTCACATCCCTTATAAATTCCAAATAACAGCAAACCCTTTTTTTGGTTGTATCTGCAGCCATGTTAGTCTTAAGAAATCTACTCATCAACAAGTAGATGGCCAAGTTCCAAATAACATCATCCAATGTTGCCTTCAGTGCAAGCGGGTAAATATATACAAGCACTTGTTTTAATCCAGAGATCATTGTAGAAAGCAATGGATTTAATTTTATAATCTTGGTTGTTGTTTGACTTTTTTTTAAGGTTTTTGTCAGTTATTTTCTAATCATATGGCAATATTTAGCTACTCTTTTAAAAGCTCCTCACAGGCACGGTAATTTTTGTTAATACAGTCATGTAGGGCTTAAAGAATGTTTGAATCATTGTATTTCAACTTTTAAAAATTTGGAGTTCTAGTGTAAAGATTTGTCTTGAAAATTTGTTGTGTTAAGTGGTTTGTTAACTTTGCATTAACCCTCAAAGAGCCGTTTTTGTTTAAGCTTTCCACAGCCGGGGGGGATTCCCCCCCCCCCAGATCTCAGCCATGCAATGTTGGATTTTGATGATATTTGTTACGGTAATAGAGCATTACGTGATAAGTATCTGTGAGAAATTTATTTGAATTAATTAATGTATCACGTAATTATAGCTCATTAATTGGCAAAAGACTTCCTGAAAATAAACACTACGTACATGCTTTTGTGTAGTAAGTCAATGGAAACGTTTGCATCAAATTAGAACATACTTCCGAAAATCTCTCACTGTGAGAGAACTGCAACTCCAATTTCCATAAATTTTGTGTCAAAATGTGCCTCATACATTGGCCAAAAAAGTCATAAAGGCTCAGCGCGCAGGAAAAAAACGATGAGACACTATTTAAAAAACAAAACGGGGGGGGGGGGGGAATTCTGCCCACCCCCCACCTCGGTTCTTTGAGGGTTAAGCCCACAATCTGCTGTTTCTTGCATTAATATGACCATCCAATGTGAACTACTTTATGAAACAAATTTTCTGCCATCTTGTTTAATCTCATCTCTTTTCAGATAAATGCAAAGAAGCTAGGCAAGTCCCGACATGATGCAGATCAGGTTATTGCAGGCCAGTCTGACATAGAGGGCGGTATTCAGGATAAGGCCTGGTATGCTAGAGAAAAAGTCAACTCTGCATAGAGAAAACTACAAAGAGTAAAACCATCCAACATAACCAAGTAATGTAAACTAATGGCAATCCTAATGGATTAGATCTTACTCATCTTTGAAGTTTCAAATCTGCCTAACACATTTGTTTCTTCCCTTTCCCCATCTGTTTCTTCTAATTTTGCAGATGTGCGCTGACCTTTGGCCATAGCCAGAATGTTACATTTAATCAAGGTATGCAGCGAGATACTGTTAGTCCCATAAATAGAGTCTGTTAAGTTTACATTTCCTCTATTAAAGTGCATGTAAGTTACAGACAATGCATGTAATTGATAACTCTTGAAATGTACTGGTTATATTCTGAATCTCACTGCTAGGAAAAGCCATTCCGTTTCAATCGAGTCCTCCAAACATGCTCCAAAGAAGTATTTCTGTCTGAAAGATTGTCAAAGTCATTTCCTTGCAAGAATAAAATATTGAAAGTGACCAAAGCACTGGTGCTTTTGTCAATTATTGCAAGTTCCTTGATGAGATGATTTATGTTCAACACATTTATCAAACCAAATTTTAGATGCTGGTAAAAATTCAAAATGCAGGACATTTGCTAGATCTTCAGACTTCATCAACGTTCACTTCAACTGTAAAGTAGAGGATGGGAATAACTGCATCTGTTTTAAAACCAATGATGTATTACCGTACCTCTTAACCAATAATTATAACCTGTCACATCCCTTATAAATTCAAAATAACACAAACCCTTGTTTTGGTTGAATCTGCAGCCATGTTAGTCTTAAGAAATCTACTCATCAACAAGTAAATGACCAAGTTCAAAATAACATCATCGAATATTGCCTTTAGTGCAAGCAGTTAAAATTATTTACAAGCAATTGTTTTAATCAAGAGATCATTGTAGAAAGCAATGGATTTAATTTTATAATTTTGGTTGTTGTTTGACTTTTTGTTAACGTTTTGTCAGTAATGTTCTAATCATTTGGCGATATTTAGCTACTCTTTTAAAAGCTCTTTACAAATTGTTGGCTTTGCAAAGATCAGTAGATATTTTGTTGTTTCTGCCTGTCTGGTGCCCTCTTTTGTGCTTTTCTGCTGTTCAGGATTTTGTTTTTGTCCATTACAGAGAGTGCAAAGGCAGCTTGTTAACCAGCAGACAGCAAGTTCACATTTCTTGATGATGGAGTTCACAGTGTTTGTTAAACACAGGGTTGCTCGGTGATTCCTGGCAGAGACTTTATAAGGTGAGAGTTCCTTTTTTGTTGGTCATTACAAAGGTAAGATGTACTGACTCTACCTACAGGAAGAGAAGAAGGTGATCCAAGGGGTGGTGTACAGGGCACCACTAACATTTAAACAAAGGCTGATAATTGTTCTAGCAGTTTATTGGGAGCCACTTTGGCAACAATTATTTTATTTTCAACATTATTTTGGATAATTTAACATGATGTAATTTGCTGCGGCGCAGCCAAGGTATTTTCACTGGGGAACACAGGGAAGGGGGGCTCAAGTACAGTTTTTGTTACAGAATTACATGTATCTCTTTTTTTTTTTCGTGGGGTAGGCACCTGGCAAAGACTGTAAATTTGTAGGGGCAAGTGCCCCCCCCCCACTGCCCAGCCCGAACCCTCCGGCCTCACCACTAGCAAGATGCTGCTATGAGCAAGAGTTCTTCCTCCACTGCCCAGCCCCCAACCCTCCAGCCACACTGCTACTAAGATGTTGCCATGAGCAAGAGTTGCTTCCCAAAAGCCTAGCCCCAAACCCTCCGGCCACACTGCTAATAAGATGCTGCCATGAGCAAGAATCGTTCCCCCACTGCCCAGCCCCCAATCCTCCGGCCACGGCGCTAGTAAGATGCTGCCATGAGCAAGAGTTCTTCCTCCACTGCCCAGCCCCCAACCCTCCGGCGGCACTGCTTGTAAGATGCTGCCATGAGCAAGAGTTGCCCCCCACTGCCCAGCCAAAACCCTCCAGCCACACCGCTAGTAAGATGCTGCCATGAGCAAGAGTTGTTCCCCCACTGCCCAGCCCCAAACCCTTCAACCACACCGCTAGTAAGATGCTGCCATAAGCAAGAATTGTTCCCCCACTGCCCAGCCCCAACCCTCCGGCCACACTGCTAATAAGATGCTGCCGTGAGCAAGAGTTGCCCCGCCCCACTGCCCAGCCCTCTACCCTCCAGCCACACTACTAGTAAGATGCTGCGATGAGCAAGAGTTGCCCCCCACTGCCCAGCCCCCAACCCTCCTGTCACACCGCTAGTAAGATGCTGCCATGAGCAGGAGTTGTTCCCCCACTGCCCAGCCCCCAACCCTCCTGTCACACCGCTAGTAAGATGCTGCCATGAGCAAGAGTTGCCCCCCACTGCTCAGCCAAAACCCTCCAGCCAGACTGCTAGTAAGATGCTGCCATAAGCAAGAGTTGTTCCCCCACTGCCCAGCCCCAACCCTCCGGCCACACTGCTAGTAAGATGCTGCCATGAGCAAGAGTTGCCCCCCAATGCCCAGCACCCTACCCTGGGGTCTACACCGCTAGTAAGATGCTGCCATGAGCAAGAGTTGTTCCCCCAATGCCCAGCCCCAAACCCTTCGGCCACACTGCTAGTAAGATGCTGCCATGAGCAAGAGTTGTTCCCCCACTGCCCAGCCCCCAACCCTCCGGCCACACCACTAGCAAGATGCTGCCATGAGCAAGAGTTGTTCCCCCAATGCCCAGCCCCAAACCCTCCTGCCACACAGCTAGTAAGATGCTGCCATGAGCAAGAGTCGCCCCCCACTGCCTAGCCCCCAACCCTCCGGCCACACCGCTACTAAGATGCTGCCATGAGCAAGAGTTGTTCCGCCAATGCCCAGCCCCTAAACCTCCTGCTACAATGCTAGTAAGATGCTACCATGATCAAGAGTTGCCCCCTGGGTCACTCAGACTTAATTTACAAGGTTATACTCATGTCATTCATTCATACTGAACAGTTGGGCTATTTTGAGTTAATAGAAGTAAAACGAAGAAAGCAATATTCTTAATAACAAAAAATGTTGCAGAGGTTTAAAAAAAAAAAATACCTTGCATAGGCACGGTAATTTTTGTTAATACAGTCATTTAGGGCAACCCTCAGAGCAGCCACGAGGATAAAAAATAATCCAATGGTTACCAAATATGGTCATAATTTTTTTTTCAATGGGCCAATAAGGCCAAGATTCCATGTAGTCCTCACCCCTGGTACACCCCACAAGCCTGTAGACTCCCATTGGACAGACCCTAACCAGTGCGGAGTAAGGAGTGTTGAAAGACAGCAGCCACCTGTCTCAGTGTAGTAATTGATTGACCCTGTGTCAAGTATTCCCTTGGGACAGGGTGGTATGCACTTTGTGAAAACAACTTGCGCCGCATACTGGTCGTAAATAACACAAGTCTAAGTCTTGACTGGCTTGACTGGCACTCCAATTCACTAATTATATAGATTAAAATAGGTTTGGGCTTGCTGTTGGGGGTTTTACGTTAAAAAAAACTGGGTGGATAAAAAAAAAGACTTATGGATGAACCGCGTGATTTTTTTTTTGTGGCTGCTCGGAGGGTTAAAGAATTTTTTTAAAAATTGGAATTCTAGTGTAAAGATTTGCCTTGAAAATTGTTGTGTTAAGTGGTTTGTTAACTTTACATTAAGTCCCCAAACTGCTGCTTCTTGCATTCATATGGCAATCCAATGTAAACTACTTTATGAATAAAAACTTTCTACCACTTTGTTTAATCTCATCTCTATTCAGATAAATGCAAAGAAGTTAGGCAAGTCCCCACATGATGCAGATCATGGGGGGAGTGGATTCCGCCACCCCCCCCCACCCCCCCCGGCTCTTTAAGGGTTAAGCCCACAATCTGCTGTACATTGCATTAATATGACCATCCAATGTGAACTACTTTCTGCCACCTTGTTTAATTTCATCTCTTTTCAGATAAATGCAAAGAAGCTAGGCAAGTCCCCACATGATGCAGATCAGGTTATTGCAGGCCAGTCTGACATAGAGGGCGGTATTCAGGATAAAGCCTGGTATGCTAGAGAAAAAGTCAACTCTGCAAGGAGAAAACTACAAAGAGTAAAACCATCCAACATAACCAAGTAAGGTAAACTAATGGCAATCCTAATGGATTAGATCTTACTCATCTTTGAAGTTTCAAATCTGCCGAACACATTCATTTCTTCCCTTTCCCCATCTGTTTCTTCTTATTTTGCAGACGTGCGCTGACCTTTGGCCAGAATGTTACATTTAATCAAGGTATGCAGCGTAATACTGTTAGTCCCATAAATAGAAACTGTTCAGTTTCTGTTTCCTCTACCAAAGTGCATGTTAGTTAAAGACATTGCATGTAATTGATAACTCTTGAAATGTACTGGTTATATTCTGAATCTCACTGATTGGAAAAACCATTCCATTTCAATCAAGTACTCCAAACATGCTCCAAAGAAGTATTTCTGTCTGAAAGATTGTCAAGGTCATTTCCTTGCAAGAATAGAATATTTAAAGTGACTAACGCACTTGTGCTTTTTTCAATTACAGCAAGTTCTTTGATGAGATGATTCATCTGTGTCAGATGAACACATTTATCAAACCAAATTTTAGCTGCTGGTAAAAAATCAAAATGCACGACATTTGCTATATTGATTTTATTCTGAAAAATTTATAATGAAGGTTATACCAGAACCAGTTCTCAAGAGAAAAACTTCTGGCATTTGAAGTCCCCTCAAATCACTGTTTTGATTGCACTAACTAAATTAAGCCTGCTAAGCACAACATCTCTATTTCTATGGCAACAGACTCCATCAACGTTCACTTACATTGTAGATTGTGAGAATAAACACATCTGTTATAAAACCAATAATGTATTACCTCTTCAACCAATAATGTTATCCTGTCATCCCTTATAAATTCAAAATAACACGATCCCTTGTTTTGGTTGTATCTGCAGCCTTGTTAGTCTTAAGAAATCTACTCATCAACAAGTAGATGGCCAAGTTCCAAATAACATCATCCAATGTTGCCTTCAGTGCAAGCGGGTAAATATATTAACAAGCACTTGTTTTAATCCAGAGAACATTGAAGAAAGCAATGGATTTTAATTTGTAGTTTTGGTTGTTGTTTGACATTTTTTTTAGGTTTTTGTCAGTATTGTTCTAATCATATGGCGATATTTAGCTACTCTTTTAAAAGCTCTTTACAAATTGTTGGCTTTGCAAAGATCAGTAGATATTTTGTTGTTTCTGCCTGTCTGGCGCCCTCTATTGTGCTTCTCTACTGTTCAGGATTTTGTTTTTGTCCATTACAGAGAATGCAAAGGCAGCTTGTTAACCAGCAGATAGTCAACAGACAGCAAGTTCACATTTCTTGGTGATGGAGTTCACAGTATTTGTTAAACACAGGGTTGCTTGGAGATGACGGCCAGAGACATTACTTTTTAAGGTGAGAGTTCCTTTTGTGTTGGTCATTACAAAGGAAAGATGTATAGACTCTGCCTACAGGGAGAGAAGAAGGTGATCCAAGGGGTGGTTTACAGGGCACAATCAACATTTAAACAATGGCTGATAATTGTTTAAGCAGCTTATTGGGAGCCACTTTGGCAACAATTATTTTATTCTCAGCATTAATTTTGATGATTTGACATAATTTAAATTGCCGCAACGCAGCCAAGATATTTTCACTGGGGAACACAGTTTTTTGTTACTGAACTACATATATCTACATTTTTTTGAGGTAGGCACCTGGAAGAGACTGGAAAATTGTAGGGGCACGTGCCCCCCACTGCCCAGCCCCAAACCCTCGGGCCACACAGCTAGTAAGATGTTGCCATGAGCAAGAGTTGCCCCCCACTGCCCAGCCCCAAGCCCTCCGGCCACACCACTAGCAAGACGCTTCCATGAGCAAGAGTTGTTCCCCCACTGCCCAGCCCCAACCCTCCAGCCACGCCGCTAGTAAGATGCTGCCATGAGCAAGAGTTGTTCCCCCACTGCCCAGCCCCAAACCTCTAGCCACAACGCTAGTAAGTTGCTGCCATGAGCAAGAGTTGTTCCCCCACTGCCCAGCCCCCAACCCTCAAGCCACACCGCTACTAAGGTGATGCCATGAGCAAGAGTTGTTCCCCCTACTGCCCAGCCCCCACCCTCTGGCCACAACACTAGTAAGATGCTGCCATGATCAAGAGTTGTTCCCCCACTGCCCAGCCCCCAACCCTCTGGCCACACCGCTAGAAAGATGCTCCCATGAGCAAGAGTTGTTCCCCCACTGCCAAGCCCCAAACCCTCTGGCCGTGCCGCTAGTAAGATGCTGCCATGATCAAGAGTTGTTCCCCCACCTCCCAGCCCCAAACCCTCCGGCCACACCGCTACTAAGATGCTGCCATGATCAAGAGTTGTTCCCCCACTGCCCAACCCCCAACCCTCTGGCCACATGGCTAGAAAGATGCTCCCATGAGCAAGAGTTGTTTCCCCACTGCCCAGCCCCCAACCCTCCAGCCACACTGCTAGTAAGATGCTGCCATGAGCAAGAGATGTACCCCCACTGCCTAGCCCCAACCCTCCGGCCACGCCGCGAGCAAGATGCTGCCATGATCAAGAGTTTTTCCCCCACTGCCCAGCCCCAAACCTCTAGCCACAACGCTAGTAAGTTGCTGCCATGAGCAAGAGTTTTTCCCCCACTGCCAAGCCCCAAACCCTCTGGCCGTGCCGCTAGTAAGATGCTGCCATGATCAAGAGTTGTTCCCCCACCTCCCAGCCCCCAACCCTCCGGCCACACCGCTACTAAGATGCTGCCATGATCAAGAGTTGTTCCCCCAATGCCCAGCCCCCAACCCTCCGGCCATTCCGCTAGTAAGATGCTGCCATGAGCAAGAGTTGTTCCCCCACTGCCCAGCCCCCAACCCTCCGGCCACGGCGCTAG
The DNA here is from genome assembly GCA_911728455.2 of Marthasterias glacialis. Classification (NCBI taxonomy): domain Eukaryota; kingdom Metazoa; phylum Echinodermata; class Asteroidea; order Forcipulatida; family Asteriidae; genus Marthasterias; species Marthasterias glacialis. Next base: position 26,817,618 of record OU452225.1, read on the forward strand.
TAAGATGCTGCCATTACAAGAGATGTACCCCCACTGCCTAGCCCCAACCCTCCGGCCACGCCGCGAGCAAGATGCTGCCATGATCAAGAGTTTTTCCCCCACTGCCCAGCCCCAAACCTCTAGCCACAACGCAAGTAAGTTGCTGCCATGAGCAAGAGTTTTTCCCCCACTACCCAGCCCCAAACCCTCCGGCCACGCCGCTAGTGAGATGCTGAAATGAGCAAGAGCTGTTCCCCCACTGCCTAGCCCCAAACCGTCCGGCCATGCTGCTAGCAAGATGCTGCCATGATCAAAAGTTGTTCCCCCACTGCCCAGCCCCTCCGACCACACCGCTACTAACGTGATGCCATGAGCAAGAGTTGTTCCCCCAATGCCCAGCCCCCAACCCTCAGGCCACACCGCTACTAAGATGCTGCCATGAGCAAGAGTTGTTCCCCCACTGCCCAGCCCCGACCCTCTGGCCACAACGCTAGTAAGATGCTGCCATGATCAAGAGTTGTTCCCCCACGGCTCAGCCCCCAACCCTCTGGCCACACCGGTAGAAAGATGTTCCCATGAGCAAGAGTTGTTTCCCCACTGCCTAGCCCCAAACCCTCTGGCCATGCCGCTAGTAAGATGCTGCCATGATCAAGAGTTGTTCCCCCACTGCCCAGCCCCCATCCCTCCGGCCACACAGCTACTAAGGTGATGCCATGAGCAAGAGTTGTTCCCCTAACGCCCAGCCCCAACCCTCTGGCCACAACGCTAGTAAGATGCTGCCATGATCAAGAGTTGTTCCCCCACTCCCTAGCCCCCAACCCTCTGGCCACATGGCTAGATAGATGCTCCCATGAGCAAGAGTTGTTCCCCCATTGCCCAGCCCCCAACCCTCCGGCCACACCGCTAGTAAGATGCTGCCATGAGCAAGAGTTGTTCCCCCACTGCCCAGCCCCAACCCTCTGGCCACAACGCTAGTAAGTTGCTGCCATGAGCAAGAGCTGTTCCCCCACTGCCCAGCCCCCAACCCTTTGGCCACATGGCTAGAAAGATGCTCCCATGAGTAAGAGTTGTTCCCCCACTGCCTGCCCCCAACCCTCCGGCCACACTGCTAGTAAGATGCTGCCATGAGCAAGAGTTGTTCCCCCATTGCCTAGCCCCCAACCCGCCCTCCTCTCCGCGAGTAAGATGCTGCCATTAGCAAGAGCTATACCCCCACTGCCTAGCCCCAACCCTCCGGCCACGCCGCTAGCAAGATGCTGCCATGATCAAGAGTTATTCCCCCACTGCCCAGCCCCCAACCCTACGGCCACGCTGCTAGTAAGATGCTCCCTCCAGCCACACCACTATTGCTCAGGTAAATAATTGTGGGTGTTATCTCTTCATTCTGTCACTGAACAACCCAAGTGAATCCAATTCTTCATTTTGATCCTGAAAAATGAAGGGCATCATATATTTCTAAAAATATATGTTGAAATAAATAATCACATAAGTTTTCTTTTGAGAGCTTACCATTTTCATAAAATGATCATAACAAGTGTATATGTACTTCTTAAATTGACAGAAAGTGAAGAAGACCCTAACCTTCGCTGTGAGAGAAACAGCAGAGTCAAGTAAGACAAGCCTACCAAGAAGGTAAGTGTTATCAATATTGTGTTGTTTGTTGTAACCACTGTCTTATAATCAGGTTGACTCAGTGGTTTCTTTTCCTGCCTGACCTCAGGGGTCCTGGGTTTGAATCTCACTTCAGAGTCCTTGTCTTTTCAGTCCCTTTAAATTTCTCCATAGAGGTGTGAAGCTTTAATCTCTTATAAGGGAACAACATCACGCTATTGGGGGTTTCGGATCTCAGTCAAAACAACCTCTGTCTTTGTCAAGATTTTCTTTCATTTGTTTTATTATTTTCTGTTTTCACAACTCCCTTAAAATGAGGACAAGATTTTGTGAGAAGTTTATCTTATACATCACCCTTCCCCTAGTAGAGAAAGTGGCCTTACGAAAAAGTCACGATTTTGATACAACTGCAGCCAAACCCAAACATTGCAAACTTCTGAGCAATTTCAATATCTTTCATTGAAGAATGAGATTTACTTTCCTGATGCATAATAAACCTGCCAGAACGCAACCGTTCAAACCAAGACAATGAAGATGATTTTTTGGTCAAAGTAAACAAAAATTTCTGAGAGATTAACAGCAAGAGGCTATGATCCATCAGAAATGAACAACACCACAAACCAAGTATCTTTCTTTGGAAAGATAAATGGAAGATAAACAAAAAAACAAGAAATCAAGACTGCATTTGTTTGCACAATAACACCGAACCCTGTATATGAACCATTATGACTAAAATAATGCAGTCAAAAAACACTGATCATTGATCAAAAGCAACAACACACCCTGGGAAATTTTCCTGTACCCTCCCTTCGTTGTTTTCAAAAAAAGACCAAAGTATACGGGAAAAACTAGTCAGAGCAAAATTTATTCGGAGTCCAACTGACTTATCTACTCAACAGCTTTCCTCCATTCCCTATGACTCTGGTTTTGAAGACCACAACAAAGAACTAGAAATTCTAATCTCCTTACTGAAGAAACAAGTGGACAACAAACAAGGTGTGTATCATTCAGCATAACCGTCCTCAAAAGGACAACCATATACAACCTCAAACCGCAACAAACACGACCAACCCTCCAATGTCTACACACAAGACATGAGATATACTGATTCTTGGTCAGAATTAACTATTTGCAACTAATGAGTGCCCATATTCGAGGCATGAAAACATGTTCTTGCTATTTGAGGATCTGAAAAAATATCCTCAATCTCACCTATTTCGTTGAAACTAATGAAGCAAGCTGTCGTGCTAGTTCCACCGGTCATCTGATATTCATCTACAATGAACCCCTGTCAAATTAACCCCTGATCTGGACAGCACCATCACTTATCAATGAATTAATTTATTTGCACACTTCTGCAGGGCGTTTCGTGAGTGAACCTGAGCTGTATCCATCATAGATAGAAGCCTCCTTGCACCAGCAGCTGCAATCTCAGTATTGTGAAGGCAGACTAAGAAAGCCATGTTTAGGACGGCAGTGGGTTGTCCTCTTCTTGTCTGAGGTATTTTTGTGTACAGTTTTTTCGTGTGGGTGTGGAGACCACACTTTCGGCATGACAGCATCTCGTCCACGGCAAGACCTCTAAACTCCTCTGCAGCAGTGCCCAATTGGGGAAAACCAGTGCATTCAGGATCTGCACGCTGGTGACCTACAGCAGCATCCACTCCTAAGTTCACAGCAGAATTGACTTTGACGAACCTGTAGCCTCCTCCTTCTCCTTCCTGGTGATCATCCTCACTCTTGAGCTGGAGTTTGTTTGGAATTTTTTGAAGTGCAACTCCACTCATGGGTTGGATTTTATCAACAGGGGTTATTTCAGCAATTTTGGGTCGAAGTATTATGACAGTTGATGGCAATTCATTCCATAGTCGAGGTGCAGCATGAGAAAAAGATTGGTCAACCCAAAATGACCAAAAGAGTCCCAAATTGAAATGCTACTGGACCAGTGTTTTAGCTAGGATTTGAAAAGTGGGAGTGCAAATTGAAAAATAGGGTGTGCAACTTTTTTTTAGCAAAATTCTACCTGGTGCGCAAACCATGCACGAGCACAACGCGGTCAGTGCGCTAAGTCTTCCAAATTACCTTAAACAATTAATTTTGTTGTTTTAATATTGATTAATTTGAATGAAATAGTATAAAGGGCACAGGAAGCTCTTTATTGATTGTAGATACTATCTGGTGTATTCTTGGCACTGAATCTGGGTTCCAATGTTGTGTCTTATGAATATTTGTTTTTTGGAGTTTATTTTAAGAAATTAAAAATTAATGTGTTTCTCTTTTAAATACTGTTAAGTGATTTTTTTAATGAGACATTATTCAGTGCATGTAGGTGCAAGCAAGTGGCTTTAGTTTATATGAAATAACCATAAAAACCCCAGAATACCAATTAACAAAACTCTGCAATGATATGCACAATAAAAAGAATCTCAATAAACATCATATTACTATAATTACTTTAGTAAAGTTAAGCTGAGCGCGAGTCTTGACGTTTTAGGTGGCATAAAATTTGTGTTATTATTGGAAAATGAATAATAACTTAAATGGGACACATGTCAGAGGTAAGTTTTAACTGATCTTTGTGGACATTTTCAGTAACATTTTCTGTAACCAAAAACCTAAAACAGCGCCAAGTATGTTCATAGAACAAGTAAATTATTGATAGTAAAAAAGAAATGCGTGAAGTTAATCACGCATGAAGAACTAAACAAGTAACTTTACAACCGACTTGATAAAAATTAAACTGAAGTGAATGACATGAACTAGACATGAACTAGTCATTGAACCTTCGATATCGGAGTTGGAGGGCTTGTACGATCGTCGCAACAGTAATTTTATTTTTAGTTCTCATGATTATTGGTGGACAAGGTAGCGATGTAGCCTCACTTGATTTAAAAGGAGAACAAAGTTCTCTAACTTTCATGCATGCAGAAAAACAACGATTTACTACAGTTTTTTTCTTTCTTGCAAGCTGGAGGCATCAGTTTAGTTGTAGAACCCCAAACTAGTACTGTTGCTCAATCGTAAACAATTCACACGTGCGAGTCAAAATCTGGACGTTGCAAACCAGTTTGCTTTGCCTCCACAAGTCTGCATTGCCATACCGCACAGTGTGCATGGCAATCTACCGATGGAGGTGAACGGACTTCACTGTCTAATTTACATAGCGTGAAACGAATGTTTCTATTGGCTGTTGAATTCCTACACCGCGTGTAACGAATTTTGCCATTGGCCAATTTCGCCCTACGGCCAGCGGTTGCAATAAATTCAGCAAGCGTGCACTGCAACCTCGAACCGACCATGGAGGATCGAAAACTTGAACGTTCGTCAGGTGGAAGTGCTGAATAGCCACGCGGCGAAATAGTTGGATAATTATTGCTTATTTAAATTTGCTTGCAGTTTTAATTGAAAAGGGTAGCCTCCTCAGAAAAAAAGATAAATTGTAGGAGTTTAGGCCTATATTATACCATTGCGGATATTTTTGACTGGCCGGCCGGACCATTTGGCAAGGTGTTTCAGCTGGTCGCGCCGCCATGTTATTTGACCAACGTACGCCAGAGTCGAACCCTGACACTGGACAAGGCCGATGTTCTATAATCTTGTTTCATAATGGCTGAAGAATTTACTGAATTTTTGGCGGGGTTTTTAACAACGAAAGGCAGAAACTCGGGTCAATCCTTACCTTCAATACGAAATCTGTTATTTTTTCTTCTCTCCGATTTCATTACCCTCTTTTTCCGTCCGTTTTCCATCAAAGTTTTTATACACGCATACGATTGCGTAGGACAGGTATGGTTCCATGTGTTCATTCCACAATTATTATTCGGTTTTACGAATCCATTTAATTTGCTTAACACACACGGTACCCGCGTTAGTTCAACACGAAGCAACTTGCGTCTTTTGGGGATCGGAGTCAACGGTTTTCTGTCTTTTTTATTTACTTTTTGGTTACTTTTTTGTTATGGTTAATTTGAATAATAATACAATTTTAAACTGGGATAATATTACAGCACATATTTTATTCAAAAGTAGTGCACGGCTTGATTTCAGACACAAAGCCGTGCTTGAAAAAATAGGCCGTGATTTCAGAAAAATGGCCGTGCAAAACACGGCTGCACGGCTCGCTAGCTAAAACGCTGCTTCCAAAGAAGAATGAGATTTACTTTCCTGATGCATAATAAACCTGCCAGAACGCAACAGTTCAAACCAAGACAATGAAGACGATTTTTTGGTCAAGGTAAACAACTTTCCTGAGAGATAACAGCAAGAGGCTATGATCCATCAGAAATAAACAACACCACAAACCAAGTATCTTTCAAACCCGATTCATAAATGGCGGATAAACAAAAAACAAGAAATCAAGACTGCATTTGTTTGCACAACAACACCGAACCCTGTATATGAGCCATTATGACTTAAATCATGCAGTCAAAAAACACTGATCATTGATCAAAAGCAACAACACACCCTGGGACATTTTCCTGTACCCTCCCTTCGTTGTTTTCAAAAAAAGACCGAAGTATATGGGAAAAACTAGTCAGAGCAAAATTTATTCGGAGTCCAACCGACTTATCTACTCAACAGCTCTCCCCCATTCCCAATGACTCTGGTTTTTAAGACCACGACAAAGCACTAGAAATTCTAATCTCCTTAATGAAGGAACAAGTTGACAACAAACAACGCGTCTATCACTAAGTATAACCGTCCCCAAAAGGACTACCATATGTGACCAGCTCTGCGAAAATGGCCCTGATGTCGCAAAATTGACTTTTGGAGTAATATACATGGATGGAAAGGCCATATTCTAAGCTTTAATTTGATGTATGTCGGAACTCTGTAGCATATTGCAATCCAGAGATAAACCGAACTTTGCATAATAAAATCTCCCATTTTTATCAGCATGACATGAATGACTTAAAGAGAAAAGGCAGATTTAAAAACATGTGCAGTGAACCAAGCGATGGAAATTACACGTTGAAAAGTTTTTTGTAAAGTACCCAACAACGAACCCTTTCGTGCAGGAATATGGCTCTAAAATTTTGACCAAGTATTGTTCATGACCCTAAGATTATTATGTCAAAATACAAAATAATATGAGGCATGGAATTGCATGTTTTATTTACTAATTTGCATAATCAATTAAATCTTAACCGTTTTGTTAAAAGTTACCATTATTGAGCTAGTAAAAAAGCTTCCCTTTGTCACTTGATTAAACCTCAAGGGTGAAAAAGTTGTGCTTCTATTAGTATAAAATATGTTCCATTGGACATTGAAAAACAACAGTGAAAATGTACATGTCCATTTTTCGCTGAAATTATAATGTTTTAGTTATTATTATTTTTTTATTTATTTTTTTTTTAATTAAAAAAATTAGAAAAAATTGGTGGAGGCTTAAATTTGTTGATCAAAAAGACGACTTTCTGCTTGATTGCTGAATTATTAAAATACAAATAGTATTTAGAGACTTTGGGTAAGATGATACTTTTCTGTGTTTAGAATGTTGTCTTCATTACCTGTCAATTCAAATCGTCATTTCAAGTCACAGAGATTACAAAAAAAGTGACCACGGCGAAGGTGTCTCAAAAGAGTCTGTTATCTTGTGCACATGTTAGAATTTTCTGTCTTTACTGTGTGGTATGCCAACCTACCTAGAGTTCAGCTGCATGTATTTTGCACACCAAAAAATACAAATCCACATTATATCACTTGGAACATGGCCACTATGTATTTTATGTATTTATTTAGTTTTGGGGGCATCTTCCGTTGATGCCGGCAGGTAAATCAGAATCTTAACTCTGGAGTTCTCAAAGTCTAAGTGATCCACAACGTAACCAAAAATGTATACATACAGTATAATTAGATCTTTTTTAGTATCTTTGACTTTCAATGATCATCAAAATCCATGGCAACATAGTGGTCACGAAATAAGTATAAAATCTGTGACCAGTTCCTGGTAGTATCCAGAAGATGAACGAAAGTCCGTCAAAGATCAGTTGATCAGCTGACATGTGCATACAGTAACATGGCCTGCCTGTACGCACGATGGGCTGCATACGTGTTCCAAGAAAGCCCTGAAGCGAGAACACAGTGCATGCGCAAGATCAATCTTGACCGTCTTGACCAATCGGTGTGCTGTGTTTGGAACATATGACAGGGTATGTTTACGTCCTTGGTAACAAGCGCTGTTTGTTTATGGGGCAAAAATGACATGAATATCATTTGCATGTGACCCTTGACCTTTCTTGTATCTAAATTTAAAAAGATTAAGTCTTAACCCTCAAAGGGGGGGGGGCCGAATCCCCCCCCCCCTGTTGATTTTTTTCTGTGCGCTGAGCCTTTATGACTTTTTTTGGCAATGTCTAAGGCACATTTTGACACCAAATTTATGAAAATTGGAGGTGCCGTTCTCTCACAGTGAGAGATGTTCTAGTTTGATGCAAATTTTTCCATTGTCTTCAGGAAGTTGTTGGCCAACTAATGAGCTATAATTACATAATACAATAATTAATTCAAATAAAATTATTCACAGATACTTATTATGTATTGCTCTATTACCGTACCAAATATCATCAAAATCCAACATTGCATGGCTGAGATCTGATGTGGGTGGGTGGGGCGGAATCCCCCTCCTTCAAATTTGTAATGGGGGGTTTCCCCTAAGAGCAGTGCCAGAGGAGTAAATATCCGCATTTTTGTTACGTCGCACGGAATCGATCGTACTAAACTACGTAAAACCTCATCACAAAACACAGCTTTGTCATCTTTATTGATCAAAATGAACCTTCATGCTTAAAAATTGTGAAAGTGTATACATCAATGACGAAAATGAATGGATAAAAAAAATGTAAAAAAAAATAAAAAATCACCCCTCATACATGGAAGAGCCCATTGCGTGAAATGGCATCGTGCGACTTAAGGGGCTTTTTTGCAGAGCGGGTCACATATACAACCTCGACCCAAAATAAATACAACCAACCCTCCACTGTCTACACAGAAGACATGAGACATACTGATTCTTGGTCAGAATTAACTATTTGCAACTGATGAGTGCCCATACTCGAGGCATGAAAACATGTTCTTGCTGTTTAAGGATCTGGAAAAAATATCCTCAGTCTCACCTATCTCGTTGAAACTAGTGATGCAATCTGTCATGTTAGTTCCACCGGTCATCTTATATTCATCTACAATGAACCCCTGTCAAATTAACTCCTGATCTGGACAGCACCATCACTTATCAATGAATTAATTTATTTGCACACTTCTGCAGGGCGTTTCGTGAGTGAACCTGAGCTGTATCCATCATAGATAGAAGCCTCCTTGCACCAGCAACTGCAATCTCAGTATTGTGAAGGCAGACTTGGAAAGCCATGTTTAGGACGGCAGTGGGTTGTCCTCTCCTTGTCTGAGGTATTTCTGTGTACAGTTTTTTCATGCGGGTGTGGAGAACACACTTTCGGCATGACATCATCTCGGCCACGGCAAGACCTCTAAACTCTTCTGCACCAGTGACCAGTTGGGGATGACCAGTGCATTCAGGATTTGCTTGCTGGTGACCTACAGCAGCATCCACTCCTAAGTTCACAGCAGAATTGACTTTGACAAACCTGTAGCCTCCTCCTTCTCCTTCCTGGTGATCATCCTCACTCTTGAGCTGGAGTTTGTTTGGAATTTTCTGAAGTGCAACTCCACTCATGGGTTGGATTTTATCAACAGGGGTTGTTTCAGCAATTTTGGGTCGAAGTATTATGACAGTTGGAGGGCAACTCTGCATTGGGTTTCATCTGAATAAAACCCTGCTCATCTCTGGTGATAGCCAATCAAGATGATCATTTGATGGCCTAATTTAGACATTTGGTTAGTTTCTCAACTGGGGTTCATGTTTCACCTTTAGCTTTCATGGGGGTCCAGTTTTTGTTTTCCTGAGCCGTTCTTTTTTTCTTTTTGTAGATTCCATGTCCAACCATCCCCCGCAAGTAAGTTTGACACCCCCTCCCTCTTCCTCCCCGTATATGTCACCCACCCATTTGTATCATTACACTAAGTGCACTAAGATGTTCTTTAGTTAAAAGGTGATTGCAGTCAGTCAGATACATCGCCTTACTCTCTCACTCCCCTCTTTGATCCTTTTTCTTTGATCTAGAGAATTACATTGATTTAAACTGGTCCATCAAAAAGGAGGGTTGATACTCCATGGTCCCCTTTTCAAAGTGAGTGCACAATGCAGTAGATTGGTTAGGTGGTGGAGCCAATATAAACACAAGAATACATCTTATAGGACAAAATTAATTCATAAAAATTGTAATCTCTTTATTGTTCGAAAGCTTTAACTGTCCACTGAATAGAGATTAAATTTAACCCTATTTTCTAATTGAAGGAATTTGAAACTTATCAACTGGATAGAATGTTTTGAGGAAGAAACCCCCTACACTAATTCACCGGTTTGTTTGCCCATTGCCCCCTACTTTGCTTCCACCAGGGATCCTCCTAACGAAAATGGAAATTTGAAAAAGAAAACAAAACTCTCAAAAAAATTTCATCATATCAACCATATCAACCATGTCAATCAATTTACAGACGGATCAAAAACTCTGAGGATTGTTCAAATGTGTGTATCACTATCATGCATGCTCCTTCATTTGAAATGGTACCCAAAACAAAGGAGTGGTTCGTTTGTGTGTTTGTTCGTTAGATTTAGGGTCATTTTTCAAAACTGATGCAGTGTAGGTGTATTTTTTACTTAGACGGAGAACAACTTGACAGGCCTTGGAACTACCCATGTCAAATTGACCAGTGGGTTGAAGTTTAGGACTCAATCAAATGTTTTTTCTTTATTTTAAATAGCTGTGAGACTTCTAAGTGTTTTGAAAGTATTTTTGAATATTTAGCGTCGTGCACTCTGTGCTATTGGAGTTTAATTAGAGGGGTGCACCCAGTGACCCCATTCCATTTAACCGTAGATAATATTAAGAAAACAAGTGTGAAAGCGTTATTACTGTTTCATAAACTGTAAGCAAAGCGAAAGGCATGCTAACTTGTAAGCTGACAATTGACACAATGCAAAACCATTGCGAAACACGCACATGCGCAGTTAATCTTCTGGAGTGTTTATCAAATACCAGTACAACTTTGCTTTAAGGCATGTTTCTCTATAGGGTCAACAACTTAAAGAAATTGAGCCCAGGTGGTGCTCCCTCCGGACAGTTTTGTTTAAACCAATTTTAATGGTGTTGCTGAACTATCGAGTGGATTTCAGCTTGATCAACGCATTTTTTACTCTGTATGTACAGTTCTTGTAAAACTGCACCTTTAAGTTGACATCATGTGACAATTGATGTGGTCATTCAATTAGGACCTCAAATTTTGGATGTAACTCATTTCATCTTATATACCTGCAAGGTATCATTTCGATCAGCACACTTTTTTCTGCACCTTTAAGGCGATGTTATGTAACAATTGATGACGTCATTAATACAACATTTCAAATTTTTCATGCAACACATCCCGGCTTGACTACTTGAAAAGTTTCAGCTTGATCGAGCAATGTTTTCCCATTGATATAAATCTTTGAAAATTGCACCTTTAAGGTGATATCATGTGACGCGCGAAGTTGTCACTGATCTGAAACTTGGCACATGTGTCGCTGCATGAAGGTCATGTTGTATACCAATTTTGAATATTTACCGTAACTTTTGCCACAGACATCGTCTAAAAATTCATTTTGAATTGTTTTCAACCTGCCGTAAGAGGGTGCTCGGGTATTTTATGACCTCACAAATATTTTTGTTTAAAATTAGGTCCTTGCTGGACTTTAACATCGTTGAAAAGCAGTTCAAAAAAGTTACCACGTTTATATTATTAGGCTTTTCCGCCGGGTTCGAGCGGAAGTTAAGGCCACATGATTTCACGCATCGCACATATCAGAAAATGAAGACTTAAACAAAGTATATCAAAAGCCGTTAAAGGCAGCCTTCGGTCTTTCGTGCTTGAGCTGATACAGATTTTAAAATATTTAAAAATTGCACCTTTAACGTGACGTCATATGATATATGATGATGTCAAAATTACGTAATTGTACTGTGCACATCTTTGCTATATGCGATCTTTGCTTGGACGAATATTCGTGAAGATCCAAGCTTTCATGAAGTTCAAACGCTTTTCGCGTTTCGTGGAAAACTCAATAGATTTAAAAACAAATCAGAATAAAAAAAATCCAAGATGAGGATTCACAAAGATCTAAGATTGCTAAATATGATGAGGAAGCCTTGTATTAATCTTTATTGCATATCAATCTTTATTGCTTAGCGAGTTTGATTCGACAGTTGAATTCACTTAAATGACGAAGACAATTTTTGAAATGGATATTGGTCAGGAAACATCAGAAATGAACATAGCACTTGTCCAGCTTTTACTTATCAGATAAATTAAGGTCACAATGTGTCATAGATCGGCTAGATATTGATAAATGCGTTACCATCATCACACTCCCCTTATTCATCCATTCAAAGCATAATTTTACCTTCCCGATTTTGCAGCCTTTATCCAGTTTTAAAGCGATCTCCTTTGTTCATTAACTTTTCGAGTTGTGTATGACCGGCCATGTGGAAACCAAAATATAAGTTTGTGCGGCCTGTTTTTGCCGTCCAGAATTTTTCTATTGATATTTCTTTTAAGGAAGTGAATCATGTTTTACACTTCTTTGACATATTGGACTTGCTTAAGTTACTTTGGGTATTTGTCAATCATTTAGAAATAAATACATCACCTTTTTGCACTAAGGCTTCTCATACCTTTTCCTCCATGGGTAATACTACATCGTGACAATGCAAAATCCGAATCAGTCTTAATTCTCGACTGTCTTCTTGCAATTTGATACGGTCTGTTGCTCGTGTACAAGGGTACCAATCTAGGAAAGGCACGATGAATTTTGACTACAAAGCGGGCGTGGCGGTGAGTTTAAAAGTTGCCCTTTTTCATGCTTTACTTGTGTTATGATATTGTGACTAACAAGGCAGGTAAATACAGATGAATATATAGAGCATGAAAAACGACATTGTACATTGTCAGTTTCTGCTCGAAAAGTGTAGCTTTCCATTCCTTTTAAACTTGCCAAGTGTGTCCAGTTTCCGGACAGGAAGTGCATTATGTATTTGTATTTAGTGACACTGTGTGCACACAGTGTAACTGCACAGTGACACGACCACTGTAGCCTACAGTGTAGTTTCACTAATAAGTTGGTAACTAAATAATTTGCAACCCAAATATTTCCTTGTGTATAATCCATCCTCATATTATCAGGAAGACGAAAAACAAATTAATAAATTAGTTGTCTGGGATGTAATGGAGTGCATTTTTCTCTCTAATTGTTAATAGTCTATTACATATGTATATTTACTATTTGTTGTCATGATTAATATATGTAAAGCCAAAGAAGAGAAAAAATGTAAATAATAAAAATAAAAAAAAAAAACATAAAAGTAGCAAAAATTATGTGCAATCAGCATGTTTTCCCTTTGACTGTTGGCTACAGTTACCCCTCAGACGTGAAGTGTAATGTGGTATCCTTAACCCAGTGTTTTCAAACAAACTCGAACGATTACGAGTATGTATGTTGCCTCTTAAAATGTGTAGTGTCATTTATGGCCACTTCCTGCTAATCTTGCTTTAGGCTTACTTGTTATTCACATTAAAATTATTCAATTGAGACTGAGCGGGACTAAACATTAATTTGGTTTGGGCGAGCCTCAAAAGGCCGATTGCGCGACCGATGTTTACATATCGTCATGTGACCTGTAGTGAGTACTACGCCATCTGAGCTGATAGCAAACTACGTGCAAATACATGCTGTGACCGACAGTCACACAAACAGTCGGCTTTTGGTAATAATAGCACAGTTACTAAGCCCTTTTATTACAGTTGTATGTTGTGACTTTGATTTCAATCAAACACGTCGTGCAAGAAGTACTACACCGTGAACATATACGTTCCTTGTAGAATTTTAAAACCTTCCTGAACTGTCCTAACTGGCCTTATTCGTCCACACGAAAGTCTCTGATACAAACTCTGGAATATTTTTCATAGAGCCTCGATCGAATAAACAAATGCAACAATCACCATGTACCGTAGCGCACTTTCCTTTGGAGACCCTCGTGTTTGTTTACATTAAATACCCACTACAGGCCACGTGACGTGGGTTGCGCAATCGGTCTATTATTACTAAAAACGATTATTTTAAAAGGCTGAAAGAAACAGTCAATGGCCTTGCTTGGATGGGGTTAGGGGATTGCTTGGGGAGGGGGCAATATTTCCCTTTTACCATTTGACAACAACTTGCCTTTTTATTTGTTTGTTTTAATCCTATTTTTCTCAACTCTCTCCGTGAGATCCTTACTTTGTTTTCTTCTGTATAGTTTATCTCTTGAATTGAATTGGAGTCATCTCAATGAGATCCAATTGACTCAAATTCAAATCTTCAGCTAGGCAGAGGGGCTGAATGCGCCTTAAATTTTCATGTATAAATCGACATCATTTTTTCAGACCTTTCCAAAAACATTAGGTTCGCCTAAAATTTAGAGGTGCAATTGTGGAACTTTTAAAAGTACAAGAGCGTGGTGGTGCATGTGTGTGGGTGGGGAGGGGGGGGGGGGGGGGTCGTGCCGCCCAACTCTCAGGGACGGGTCCAGGACCATCAGACGGGGGTGCAATCTTTTAGGGCTTATTTCCCAACTGAACGCTTTCCCGAAGTATAAATTCAGATAACCTTACTCCTGTATGAATGACGTATTGAGTTTTCATACTGAGAGATAATGAAAACAAGTCCGCATTGTAAGCTCCAAATCATTGCCTGGTCCCATCTTAGAAGCTGGTATTTATCACCATATGGTAAATATGAAGCCAAGTCGTTCTCCTGACGGCAGTGTTTGGGATGCACATTATTATGCATCATGTTGTGTGGCATCTGAGAAGACACCGAAAAGACTTGTCTCACGACAGTGTAGCTGAAGCAAACCGTTAATGTTTGCCTCAGTTTGGAGGTTGCAGGGTTTTTGAAATCACGGAGCCCCGACAGACGCAGTACAAACGAGACATTGACGTCTCGTTTCTAATTTCAAGTAGCGTGAAAACAAAGCAGCCAAGACGTCGAGTAAGAATGAAAAGGATAGGTCGAATATAATTATTTGGTTGGGGGGTTTCGGGGAAATTCTTTCTGTCCCAATTATATCGTGGAGTTATTGAGCAGGAAGCTGCCAATTGTTTGTTTGTTTTTTTTTTTTTTTTTGGCCATGCTTATTTGCTGGTTTCGGCCCAGCACACTGACTTGGGCTATTGTTCACGTACACACACATGCCCGTATCTTTTGGACATCCTCGGAGTGGCCTCCTTCCGGATCTCTGACATCCTCCTTAAATATCCCAAAGCCCGAGATTGAACATTTTGTGAATGCCCATGAGAATGGCTTTCCAACAGTGTAACACTTATTAAGATCTCTCCAATATTGGGGAGATATAGAGACGTTGCTAATTCTTGTTTTCACTCTGTTGCTGATAAGTATTTTAGATTGTTAAAGTTGTGATTAATGTACATCATTGATGTTTATACTTATCTTTAGTTCTACAATTAACGCATCATAGGCCCAACTTAATGGCCTTGCTTTGGTGCTTTGTAAAGCGCGTGATACTATGCGCTGTAAGTGGTTGTAAGTGCAAAATTCTGTGCTACGGACGGGCCATAAAATTGGGTCCAGTCAACCAACCTGTCAGTCATTTTTCCTCTGTATGCACAGATCTTGTAAAACTATACCTTTAAAAGATGTGACACTAGATGACGTCATTAATACAAATTTTAAAATTTTTCATGCAACACATCCCGGCTTGACTACTTGTAAAGCTTCAGCTTGATCGAGCATTGTTTTCATGTTGATATGCATCTTAGAAAACTGCACCTTTAAGGTGATGTCATGTGACGCGCGAAGATGTCACCAATCTGAAACTTGAATTGTTTTCAACCTACCGCTAGAGGGCGCTCGGGGATTTTATGACGTCAGAGTTACTTTGTTTGGGCTTTTTAAACTAGATCCTTGCTAGACTATAACATCGTTGAAGAGCAATTAAAAAAAGTTGCCACTTTTAGATATAAGGCTTTTCCGGTTTCGAGCGGAAGTAAAGCTTACGTGATTTCACGCAACGCACAAAACAGAAAATAAGGACCTAGATACAAAGCATATCAAAAGCCGTAAAAGGCAGCCTTTGGTCTTTTGTGTTTGAGCTGATCCAGATTTTCAAATATTAAAAAATTGCACCTTTAACGTGAAGTCATATGAGATCTCATAATGTCGCAATTATGTAACTGTACTATGTACATCTTTACTATGCGATCTTGGCTTGGACGAAGAGTCATGAAGATCCAAGCTTTCATGAAGAACAAAGGCTTTTCGCGTTTAGTGGAAAAACCAATAGATTTAAAAACAAATCAGATTAAAAAAAGCCAAGATGATGATTCACGAAGATCTAAGATTGCTAAATATAATGAGGAAGCCTTGTATTAATCTTTATTGCATATTAATCTTTATTGCTTAGCAAGTTTGATTCGACAAATGAATAGACCGTTCCGGCTTCGGCAACAAGCCCCGCCCACACATCTTAGTTTGTGTTGCGTTTACGCTGCACGTGTGACCGAGTTTGACCGATGTCGCACGACCAAAAGGCGTGATCCAATTGGTCAATGCACACAGTTTGATTGACAGGCCGGAACGGTCTATTCTCTTAAATTTTTGAAATGGATATTGGCAGGAAACATCAGAAATTAACATAGTACTTGTCCAGCGTTTACTAATCAGATAAATTAAGGTCACAATGTGTCATATATCGGCTAAATATTGATGAATGCGTTACCATCATCACACTCCTCTTCTTCATCTATTCAAAGCATAATTTCCCTTCCCTATTTTGCAGCCTTTATCCAATATAAAAGCGATCTCCTTTGTTCATTAACTTTTCAAGTTGTGTATGACCGGCCATGTGGAAACCAAAATATAAGTTTGTGCGGCCTGTATTCGCCGTCCAGAATTTTTCTTTTGATATTACTTTTAATAAGGGAGTGAATCATGTTTTACACTTCTTTGACATATTGGACTTGCTTAAGTTACTTCGGGTATTTGTCAATCATTTAGAAATAATTACATCACATTTTTGCACTGAGGCTTCTCATACCTTTTCCTCCATGGGTAGTACTACATCGTGACAACGCAAAATCCGAATCAGTCTTAATTCTTGACTGTCTTCGTTCAATTCGATACGGTCTGTTGCTCGTGTACAAGGGTACCAATCTAGAAAAGGCACGATGAATTTTGACTACAAAGCGGGCGTGGCGGTGAGTTTAAAAGTTGCCCTTTTTCATGCTTTACTTGTGTTATGATATTGTGACTAACAAGGCAGGTAAATACATATGAATAGAGCATGAAGAACGACATTGTACATTGTCAGTTTCTGCTCGAAAAGTGTAGCTTGTTTCTATTATTTTTGAACTTGCCATGTGTGTCCATTTTCCGGACAGAAAGTGCATTTACATAATATAATGTATTTAGTGACACTGTGTGCACACAGTGTAACTGCACAATGACACGACCACTATAGCTTACAGTGTAGTTTCACTAATTAGTTGGTAACTAAATAATTTTTAATCCAAATATTATTTCTTTGTGCATAACCCACTCTCATATTATCAGGAAGAAGAAAAACAAATTAATCAATAAGTTGTCTGGGAAATTTCGGTCAGCCTTTCAGCTGTGTGATTATTTCACCCAATTGTTATCAAATCCCGGTGGCTTACATACTGTAAAGTACAGCAGCCTCCCATAATGGAGTTCATTTTTTTCTCTCTAAATGTTAATAGTCTATTAGATATGTTTCTTTAAAATTTGTTGTCATGATTGATATCTGTGTAGCCAAAGAAGAGAAAAAAATGTCAACAAATTAAAAAATAAATAAACATAAAAGTAGCAATAATTATGTGCAATCAGCATGTTTTCCCTTTGACAGTTGGCTACAGTTACCCCGCAGACGTGAAGGGTAATGTGGTATCCTTAACCCAGTGCTTTCATACAAACTCGAATGGTTACGAGTATGTTTGTTGCCTCTTAAAATGTGTAGTGTCATTTATGGCTTTTCCTGCTGGTCTTGCTTTAGGCTTACTTCTTCACATTAAAATTATTCAATTGAGACTGAGCGGGACTAAAAGTTACTTTGGTTCGGGCGAGCCTCAATAGACCGATTGCGCGACCAATGTTTACATGTCGTCATGTGACCTGTAGTGAGTACTACGCCATCTGAGCTGATAGCAAACTACGTGCAAATACATGCTGTGACCGAAAGTCACACAAACAGTCGGCTTTTGGAAATAATAGCACAGTTACTAAGCCCTTTTATTACAGTTGTATGTTGTGACATTGATTTCAATCAAACACGTCGTGCAAGTAGTACTACACCGTGAACATATACGTTCCTGGTAGAATTTCAAAAACTTCCTGAACTGTCCTTACTGGCCTTATTCATCCACTCGAAAGTCTCTGATACAAACTCTGGAATCATAGAGCCTAGAATAGATCGAATAAACAAATGCAACAACCACCATGTACCGTAGCGCACTTTTCTAGGGAGGTCCTCGTGTTTTTTTACATTAAATACCCACTACCGGCCACGTATCATGGGTCGCGCAATCGGTCTATTGTCTTACTCAAAACGATTATTTGAAAAGGCTGAAAGAAACAGTCAATGGCCTGGCTTGGATGGGGTTAGGGGATTGCTTGGGGAGGGGGCAATATTTCCCTTTTACCATTGGACAACTTGCCTTTTTATTTGTTTGTTTTAATCTTATTTTTCTCAACTCTCTCCGTGAAATCCTTACTTTGTTTTCTTTTTTATAATTTATCTCTTGAATAGACCGATTGTGAGACAATGTTTACATGCGGTCACGTGAAACCCTATCGGGTATGACGTCATACAGCTGATGAAAAAATACGTGTAAAAGCATACGCCGTGACACAGAGTGAGTTCGAAAACAGTCGATTTTATTTTCGTTAACGATGAATTAGTTAATCAGCCCCTTTTCTTTAAAGTAGTTTGTTGTGGCATTAATTTAAATCAAATCTCTGTTCCATATTTTAACAGGATTTTACTAAAAAGAGGTTTTATTAGCCATGCACTACCGACGTCGGACGACTTTTAATGTATGTAGCCACCCGTGTGTTAATTTGTTTGTAATGTTGGGCTAAATCACTATTAAAAAGGGTAAAGAATGTTGGAAAAGTGAGCATTAATACCTAGTCTTGCAGAATTTCAAATAGGCAAAGGAATCACACAGTTTTGGAAAGCAATTTCTTAGGGGGATTTCAGCTTCAAAACTTTGACATTTTTGTATTGAAAAGTGCGTGGTGATCGCGGTTGTCTGGCCTAACGTTCCGTCGCGCGCTGGGTACACATCGTGCACATTTATACGGTACTTTTACAGTTTTACAAAACTTGCTGGAACTGTCCTTATTGGCTTTACTCAGCCACTTGAAGGTCTTTGGTACAAACTCTGGAGTATCTTTCACGGATTTCGAACAAGAAAAAGCCTCGATCGAATGAACAAAACGCATTAATCATCGTGTACCGTACCACCCTTTCCTATGGTGGATTACGTGTGTGTTTACATTTTATACCCAACAGGGGTCACGTGAAGTAGGTTGCGCAATCGGTCTATTGAATTGGAAACATCTCCATTAGAACCAATTGACTCAATTCAAATCTTCAGCTAGGCAGAGGGGCTGAATGCGCCTTAAATCTTCATGTATATATCGACATCATTTTTTGGACATTTTCAAAAACATTAGGTTCGCCTGAAATTTAGAGGTGAAATTGTGGAACTTTTGAAAGTACATGAGGATGGTGTTGCGTGTGTGTGTGTGTGTGGGGGGGGTGCGCCGCCCCGCTCTCAGGGACGGGGTCCAGGACTATCAGACGGGGTGCAAACTTTTAGGGCTAATTTCCAAACTGAACGCTTTCCCGAAGTATAAATACAGATAACCTTACTCCTGTATGAATGACGTATTGAGTTTTCATACTGAGAGATAATGAAAACAAGTCCGCATTGTAAGTTCCAAATCATTGCCTGGTCCCATCTTAGAAGCTGGTATTGATCACCATATGGTAAATATGAAGCCAAGTCGTTCTCCTGACGGCAGTGTTCGGGATGCACATTATTATGCATCATGTTGTGTGGCATCTGAGAAGACACCGAAAAGAATTTTCTCACGACAGTGTAGCTGAAGCAAACCGTTATTGTTTGCCTCAGTTTGGAGGTTGCAGGGTTTTTGAAATCACGGAGCCCCGACAGACGCAGTACAAACGAGACATTGACGTCTCGTTTCTAATTTCAAGTAGTGTGAAAACAAAGCAGCCAAGACGTCGAGTAAGAATGAAAAGGATAGGTCGAATATAATTATTGATTGGGGGTTCGGGGAGATTCTTTCTAGCCCAATTATTTTTGGAGTTATTGAGCAGTTATTGAACTTTTTTTGGGTCTTGCTTTCTTGCTGGTTTTGGTCCAGCACACTGGCTTGGGCTATTGTTCACGTACACACACATCTTTCGCACATCCTCGGGGTGGCATCCTTCCGCGGTCTCTGGCATCCTCCTAAACCCACAGCCCGAGATATTGAGGGAGATAAGGACGTTGCTATTTCTTGTTTTCACTCTGTTACAGCTTTGTGTGCAAAAGTGCCATTAGACATGTGTTTGAAGAGCATTTGGAGCACCCAGGCCGATGTTCGTTTCAAGGTAGAAGATGAGCTTGGATGGCCGGCAAAACTCAATTGTCAGACGCGGGATTATCGTAGCTAACTGCATGTAACATAAAATTCTTTCTAGCCCCCTGTTTCTGGAATCATTGAGCAGGGAGCTTCCCATTTTTTTTATTTTATTTTTTTTATTTTTTATTTTTTTTTTTGGGGGGGCTGGGCTGTCTTTGTTATTTCGGTTCAGCACACCGGCTTGGGCTATTGTTCACGTACACCCACATGCCCGTGTGCCAATATCTTTTGGACATCCTTGGGGTGTCCTTGTTCCGTAGACCCTAGCATCTTTCATATTTATTCCAAAGCCCTAATAGGCTTTTCTGGAAAGCCCATGAGTAGGGCTCTCCAACAGTATTACACTTGTCAAGATCCCGGCAATATAGAGGGAGATAGAGACGTTGCTAAGTCTTGCTTTCACTCTGTTACAGCTTCGTGTGGAAAAGTGCCATTAGACATGTGTTTGAAGAGCATTTGGAGCACCCCTGGTTGATGGTCGTTTCAAGGTAGACGATGGGTCTGGATGGCCGGCAAAACTAAATCTTCGGACGCAGGACTATAGTAGCTAACTGCAGGTAAAAGAAAAATTTTTCTAGCCCCATTGTTTCTGGAGTTATTGAGTATGGAGCCGACTCTTTTTGGCCGGGCAGACTTGCTGGTTTCGGTCCAGCACACCGGCTTGGGCTATTGTTTACGTACAAACGCATGTCCGTATCTTTTGGACATCCTCAGGGTGTCCTTCCGCAGACTCCGACAATATTCAGGGAGATGGAGACGTTGCTAAGTCTCGCTTTTACTCAGTTACAGCGTAGTGTGCAAAACTGTCATTATACATGAATTTGAAGAGCATTCGGAGCACCCGAGCTCGATGGTCATTTCAAGGTAGAAGATGGGCCTGGATGGCCGGCAAAACTAAACTTTCGGATGCAAGACTATAGTAGCTAACTGCAGGTAAACAAAAAGTTTTTCTAGCCCAATTATTTCTGGAGTTATTGAGCAGGGAGTTGCCGGCTTTTTTTGGCCGGGCTTACTTGCTGGTTTCGGTTCGGCGCACCTACTTGGGCTATTGTTCACGTAAACTCACTTGCCCGTATCTCTTGGACATCCTCGGGGTGTCCTCCTTCCGTGGACCGTAGCATCCTCCCTATTAATCCAAAAGCCTTCAACTACGCATTTTTGAATAGAGCTTTGCAACAGTGCCACACTTGTCAAGATCCCGGAATTATGAGGGAGATAGAGACGATGCTAAGTCTTGCTTTCACTTCGGTCCAGAACACACGTAGCGGCCTTGGCTATTGTTGACGTACACACAGCATGGCCGTATGCACTGGACATTTTCGGGTTGTCCTCACTCCGCGGTCCCTGGCATCTTTCCTGTTTATTCCACAGCTCCAATACTGGCATTTTTGGAAAGCCCATGAGCAGGGCTTTCCAACAGTGTCTGACTTGTCAGTTTCCCGCCAATACTGTGGGAGATAGAGCTGTTGCTCAGTCTTGTTTTCACTCTGTTACAGCTTCGTGTACAAAAGTGCCATTAGACAGGCGTTTGAAGCGCAATCGGAGCAGCCCCGCTCTCTGGTCGTTTCAAGGCGGGAGGTGGCCCTGGCTGGCCGGGAAAACTGGATTTTCAGATGCAGGATTATGGCAGCTAACTGCAGGTACAAGAAATTCCTATCAAGTCCCATTATTTCGTGAGTAATTGGCCTTGGCGCTGCCGACTTCTTTTTTCGTTTTTTTTTTTTTTTTTTTTTGATGGCTTCGGTCCAGCACACACGTAGCGGCCTTGGCTATTGTTGACGTACACACAGCATGGCCGTATGCACTGGACATTTTCGGGGTGTCCTCACTCCGCCGTCCCTGGCATCCTCCCTATTTGTTCCACAGCTCCAATTCTGGCATTTTCGGAAAGCCCATGAGCAGGGCTTTCCAACAGTGTCTGATTTGTCAGTTTCCCGCCAACACTGTGGGAGATAGAGCTGTTGCTAAGTCTTGTTTTCACTCTGTTACAGCTTCGTGTACAAAAGTGCCATTAAACAGGCGTTTCAAGCGCATTCGGAGCAGCCCCGTTCCCTGGTCGTTTCAAGGCGGAAGATGGCCCTGGCTGGCCGGGAAAACCAGATGTTCGGATGCAGGACTATGGCAGCTAACTGCAGGTACAAGAAATTTCTCTCTAGTCCCATTATTTCTTGAGTAATTGGCCTTGCCGCCGCCGACTTCTTTTTTCGGCGGTTTTTTTTTTTTTTTTTTTTTTTGCTGGCTTCGGTCCAGCACACACGTAGCGGCCTTGGCTATTGTTGACGTACACACAGCATGGCCGTATGCACTGGACATTTTTGGGGTGTCCTCACTCCGCCGTCCCTGGCATCCTCCCTGTTTGTTCCACAGCTCCAATACTGGCATTTTCGGAAAGCCCATGAGCGGGGCTTTCCAACAGTGTTTGACTTGTCAGTTTCCCGCCATTACTTTGGGAGATAGAGCTGTTGCTAAGTCTTGTTTTCACTCTGTTACAGCTTCGTGTACAAAGTGCCATTAGACAGGCGTTTGAAGCGCATTCGGAGCAGCCCTGTTCCCTGGTCGTTTGAAGGCGGAAGATGGCCCTGGCTGGCCGGGAAAACTAGATTTTCGGATACAAGACGATGGCAGCTACCTGCAGGTACAAGAAATTTCTCTCTAGCCCCATTATTTCTGGAGTTATTGGCCGTGGCGCTGCCGACTTCTTTTTTCGGCGTTTTTTTTTTTTTTTTGTTTTTTTTTGCTGGCTTCAGTCCAGCACACACGTAGCGGCCTTGGCTATTGTTGACGTACACAGAGCATGGCCGTTTGCACTGGACATCTTCGGGTTGTCCTCACTCCGCGGTCCCTGGCATCCTCCCTGCTTATCCTCTCTGGTGGTTTCAAGGCGGAAGATGGCCCTGGCTGGCCGGGAAAACTGGATTTTCGGATGCAGGACTATGACAGCTACCTGCAGGTACAAGAAATTTCTCTCTAGCCCCATTATTTCTGGAGTTATAGGCCATGGCGCTGCCGACTTGTTTTTTCGGCGGTTTTTTTTTTTTTTTGCTGGCTTCAGTCCAGCACACACGTAGCGGCCTTGACTATTGTTGACGTACACAGAGCATGGCCGTTTGCACTGGACATCTTCGGGGTGTCCTCACTCCGCGGTACCTGGCATCCTACCTGTTTATCCCACAACCCCCAGACCGGCATTTTCGGAAAGCC
Source organism: Marthasterias glacialis (assembly GCA_911728455.2). NCBI lineage: Eukaryota > Metazoa > Echinodermata > Asteroidea > Forcipulatida > Asteriidae > Marthasterias > Marthasterias glacialis. The sequence continues at coordinate 26,841,250 of OU452225.1, forward strand.
CATGACCAGGGCTTTCCAACAGTGTTAGACTTGTCAGATTTCCGCCAATACTTTGGGAGATAGAGCCGTTGCTAAGTCTTGTTTTCACTCTGTTACAGCTTTGTGTACAAAAGTGCCATTAGACAGGTGTTTGAAGCGCATTCGGAGCAGCCCCGCTCTCTGGTGGTTTCAAGGCGGAAGATGGCCCTGGCTGGCCGGGAAGAAGTGGATTTTCGGATGCAGGACAATGGCAGCTACCTGCAGGTACAAGAAATTTCTCTCTAGCCCCATTATTTCTGGAGTTATAGGCCGTGGCGCTGCCGACTTCTTTTTTCGGCGGTTTTTTTTTTTTGCTGGCTTCAAGTCAGCACACACGTAGCGGCCTTGGCTATTGTTGACGTACACAGAGCATGGCCTTTTGCACTGGACATCTTCGGGGTGTCCTCACTCCGCGGTCCCTGGCATCCTCCCTGTTTATCCTACAACCCCAAGACCGGCATTTTCGGAAAGCCCATGAGCAGGGCTTTCCAACAGTGTCAGACTTGTCAGATTTCCGCCAATACTTTGGGAGATAGAGCCGTTGCTAAGTCTTGTTTTCACTCTGTTACAGATTTGTGTACAAAAGTGCCATTAGACAGGTGTTTGAAGCGCATTCGGAGCAGCCCCGCTCTCTGGTGGTTTCAAGGCGGAAGATGGCCCTGGCTGGCCGGGAAAACTAGATTTTCGGATGCAGGACTATGGCAGCTACTTGCAGGTACAAGCAATTTCTCTCTAGCACCATTATTTCTCGAGTTATTGGCTTTGGCGCTGCCGACTTCTTTTTTCGGCGTTTTTTTTTTGCTGGCTTCAGTCCAGCACACACGTAGCGGCCTTGGCTATTGTTGACGTACACAGAGCATGGCCGTTTGCACTGGACATCTTCGGGGTGTCCTCACTCTGCGGTCCCTGGCATCCTCCCTGTTTATCCCACAACCCCAAGACCGGCATTTTCTGAAAGCCCATGAGCAGGGCTTTCCAACAGTGTCAGACTTGTCAGATTTCCACCAATACTTTGGGAGATAGAGCCGTTGCTAAGTCTTGTTTTCACTCTGTTACAGATTTGTGTACAAAAGTGCCATTAGACAGGTGTTTGAAGCGCATTCGGAGCAGCCCCGCTTTCTGTTAGTTTCAAGGCGGAAGATGGCCCTGGCTGGCCGGGAAAACTGGATTTCCGGATGCAGGACTATGGCAGCTACCTGCAGGTACAAGAAATTTCTCTCTAGCCCCATTATTTCTGGAGTTATTGGCCGTGGCGCTGCCGACTTCTTTTTTCGGCGGTTTTTTTTTTGTTTTTTTTTGCTGGCTTCAGTCCAGCACACACGTAGCGGCCTTGGCTATTGTTGACGTAAACAGAGCATGGCCGTTTGCACTGGACATCTTCGGGGTGTCCTCACTCCGCGGTCCCTGGCATCCTCCCTGTTTATCCCACAACCCCAAGATCGGCATTTGCGGAAAGCCCATGAGCAGGGCTTTCCAACAGTGTAGGACTTGTCAGATATCCGCCAATACTTTGGGAGATAGAGCCGTTGCTAAGTCTTGTTTTCACTCTGTTACAGCTTTGTGTACAAAAGTGCCATTAGACAGGTGTTTGAAGAGCATTCGGAGCAGCCCCGCTCTCTGGTGGTTTCAAGGCGGAAAATGGCCCTGGCTGGCCGGGAAACCTGAATTTGCGGATGCAGGACTATGGCAGCTACCTGCAGGTACAAGAAATTTCTCTCTAGCCCCATTATTTCTCGAGTTATTGGCTTTGGCGCTGCCGACTTCTTTTTTCGGCGTTTTTTTTTGCTGGCTTCAGTCCAGCACACACGTAGCGGCCTTGGCTATTGTTGACGTACACAGAGCATGGCCGTTTGCACTGGACATCTTCGGGGTGTCCTCACTCCGCGGTCCCTGGCATCCTCCCTGTTTTTTCCACAACCCCCAGACCGGCATTTTCGGAAAGCCCATGAGCAGGGCTTTCCAACAGTGTCGGACTTGTCAGATTTCCACCAATACTTTGGGAGATAGAGCCGTTGCTAAGTCTTGTTTTCACTCTGTTACAGCTTTGTGTACAAAAGTGCCATTAGACAGGTGTTTGAAGCGCATTCGGAGCAGCCCCGCTCTCTGGTGGTTTCAAGATGGAAGATGGCCCTGGCTGGCCGGGAAAACTAGATTTTCGGATGCAGGACTATGGCAGCTACCTGCAGGTACAAAAAATTCATCTCTAGCCCCATTATTTCTGGAGTTATTGGCCGTGGCGCTGCCGACTTCTTTTTTCGGCGGTTTTTTTTTTTTTTTTTTTTGCTGGCTTCAGTCCAGCACACACGTAGCGGCCTTGGCTATTGTTGACGTAAACAGAGCATGGCCGTTTGCACTGGACATCTTCGGGGTGTCCTCACTCCGCGGTCCCTGGCATCCTCCCTGTTTATCCCACAACCCCAAGATCGGCATTTGCGGAAAGCCCATGAGCAGGGCTTTCCAACAGTGTAGGACTTGTCAGATATCCGCCAATACTTTGGGAGATAGAGCCGTTGCTAAGTCTTGTTTTCACTCTGTTACAGCTTTGTGTACAAAAGTGCCATTAGACAGGTGTTTGAAGAGCATTCGGAGCAGCCCCGCTCTCTGGTGGTTTCAAGGCGGAAAATGGCCCTGGCTGGCCGGGAAACCTGAATTTGCGGATGCAGGACTATGGCAGCTACCTGCAGGTACAAGAAATTTCTCTCTAGCCCCATTATTTCTGGAGTTATAGGCCGTGGCGCTGCCGACTTCTTTTTTCGGCGTTTTTTTTTTTTTTTTTTGCTGGCTTCAGTCCAGCACACACGTAGCGGCCTTGGCTGTTGTTGACGTACACAGAGCATGGCCGTTTGCACTGGACATCATTGGGGTGTCCTCACTCTGCGGTCCCTGGCATCCTCCCTGTTTATCCCACAACCCCAAGACCGGCATTTTCGGAAAGCCCATGAGCAGGGCTTTCCAACAGTGTCAGACTTGTCAGATTTCCGCCAATACTGTGGGAGATAGAGCCGTTGCTAAGTCTTGTTTTCACTCTGTTACAGCTTTGTGTACAAAAGTGCCATTAGACACGTGTTTGAAGCACGTTCGGAGCAGCCCCGCTCTCTGGTGGTTTCAAGGCGGAAGATGGCCCTGGCTGGCCGGGAAAACTAGATTTTCGGATGCAGGACTATGGCAGCTACCTGCAGGTACAAGAAATTTCTCTCTAGCCCCATTATTTCTGGAGTTATTGGCCGTGGCGCTGCCGACTTCTTTTTTCGGCGTTTTTTTTTTTTTTTTTTTTGCTGGCTTCAGTCCAGCACACACGTAGCGGCCTTGGCTGTTGTTGACGTACACAGAGCATGGCCGTTTGCACTGGACATCTTCGGGGTGTCCTCACTCCGCGGTCCCTGGCATCCTCCCTGTTTTTTCCACAACCCCCAGACCGGCATTTTCGAAACGCCCATGAGCAGGGCTTTCCAACAGTGTCTGACTTGTCAGTTTCCCGCCTATACTTTGGGAGATAGAGCTGTTGCTAAGTCTTGTGTTCACTCTGTTACAGCTTCGTGTACAAAAGTGCCATTAGACAGGCGTTTGAAGTGCATTCGGAGCAGCCCCGTTCCCTGGTCGTTTCAAGGCGGAAGATGGCCCTGGCTGGCCGGGAAAACCAGATGTTCGGATGCAGGACTATGGCAGCTACCTGCAGGTACAAGAAATTTCTCTCTAGCCCCATTATTTCTCGAGTTATTGGCTTTGGCGCTGCCAACTTCTTTTTTCGGCGTTTTTTTTTTTGCTGGCTTCAGTCCAGCACACACGTAGCGGCCTTGGCTATTGTTGACGTACACAGAGCATGGCCGTTTGCACTGGACATCTTCGGGGTGTCCTCACTCTGCGGTCCCTGGCATCCTCCCTGTTTATTCCACAACCCCAAGACCGGCATTTTCGGAAAGCCCATGAGCAGGGCTTTCCAACAAGGTCAAACCTGTCAGATTTCCGCCAATACTTTGGGAGACAGAGCCGTTGCTAAGTCTTGTTTTCACTCTGTTAAAGCTTTGTGTACAAAATTGCCATTAGACAGGTGTTTGAAGCGCATTCGGAGCAGCCCCGCTCTCTGGTGGTTTCAAGGCGGAAGATGGCCCTGGCTGGCCGGGAAAAGTGGATTTTCGGATGCAGGACTATGACAGCTACCTGCAGGTACAAGAAATTTCTCTCTAGCCCCATTATTTCTGGAGTTATAGGCCGTGGCGCTGCCGACTTGTTTTTTCGGCGGTTTTTTTTTTTGCTGGCTTCAAGTCAGCACACACGTAGCGGCCTTGGCTATTGTTGACGTACACAGAGCATGGCCGTTTGCACTGGACATCTTCGGGGTGTCCTCACTCCGCGGTCCCTGGCATCTTCCCTGTTTATCCCACAACCCCAAGACCGGCATTTTCGGAAAGCCCATGAGCAACAGTGTCGGACTTGTCAGATTTCCGCCAATACTTTGGGAGATAGAGCCGTTGCTAAGTCTTGTTTTCACTCTGTTACAGCTTTGTGTACAAAAGTGCCATTAGACAGGTGTTTGAAGCGCATTCGGAGCAGCCCCGCTCTCTGGTGGTTTCAAGGCGGAAGATGGCCCTGGCTGGCCGGGAAAACTGGATTTTCGGATGCAGGACTATGACAGCTACCTGCAGGTACAAGAAATTTCTCTCTAGCCCCATTATTTCTGGAGTTATAGGCCATGGCGCTGCCGACTTGTTTTTTCGGTGGTTTTTTTTTTTTTTTGCTGGCTTCAGTCCAGCACACACGTAGCGGCCTTGACTATTGTTGACGTACACAGAGCATGGCCGTTTGCACTGGACATCTTCGGGGTGTCCTCACTCCGCGGTACCTGGCATCCTACCTGTTTATCCCACAACCCCCAGACCGGCATTTTCGGAAAGCCCATGACCAGGGCTTTCCAACAGTGTTAGACTTGTCAGATTTCCGCCAATACTTTGGGAGATAGAGCCGTTGCTAAGTCTTGTTTTCACTCTGTTACAGCTTTGTGTACAAAAGTGCCATTAGACAGGTGTTTGAAGCGCATTCGGAGCAGCCCCGCTCTCTGGTGGTTTCAAGGCGGAAGATGGCCCTGGCTGGCCGGGAAGAAGTGAATTTTCGGATGCAGGACAATGGCAGCTACCTGCAGGTACAAGAAATTTCTCTCTAGCCCCATTATTTCTGGAGTTATAGGCCGTGGCGCTGCCGACTTCTTTTTTCGGCGGTTTTTTTTTTTTGCTGGCTTCAAGTCAGCACACACGTAGCGGCCTTGGCTATTGTTGACGTACACAGAGCATGGCCTTTTGCACTGGACATCTTCGGGGTGTCCTCACTCCGCGGTCCCTGGCATCCTCCCTGTTTATCCTACAACCCCAAGACCGGCATTTTCGGAAAGCCCATGAGCAGGGCTTTCCAACAGTGTCAGACTTGTCAGATTTCCGCCAATACTTTGGGAGATAGAGCCGTTGCTAAGTCTTGTTTTCACTCTGTTACAGCTTTGTGTACAAAAGTGCCATTAGACAGGTGTTTGAAGCGCATTCGGAGCAGCCCCGCTCTCTGGTGGTTTCAAGGCGGAAGATGGCCCTGGCTGGCCGGGAAAAGTTAATTTTCGGATGCAGGACTATGGCAGCTACCTGCAGGTACAAGCAATTTCTCTCTAGCCCCATTATTTCTCGAGTTATTGGCTTTGGCGCTGCCGACTTCTTTTTTCGGCGTTTTTTTTTTGCTGGCTTCAGTCCAGCACACACGTAGCGGCCTTGGCTATTGTTGACGTACACAGAGCATGGCCGTTTGCACTGGACATCTTCGGGGTGTCCTCACTCTGCGGTCCCTGGCATCCTCCCTGTTTATCCCACAACCCCAAGACCGGCATTTTCTGAAAGCCCATGAGCAGGGCTTTCCAACAGTGTCAGACTTGTCAGATTTCCACCAATACTTTGGGAGATAGAGCCGTTGCTAAGTCTTGTTTTCACTCTGTTACAGATTTGTGTACAAAAGTGCCATTAGACAGGTGTTTGAAGCGCATTCGGAGCAGCCCCGCTTTCTGTTAGTTTCAAGGCGGAAGATGGCCCTGGCTGGCCGGGAAAAGTGGATTTTCGGATGCAGGACTATGGCAGCTACCTGCAGGTACAAGAAATTTCTCTCTAGCCCCATTATTTCTGGAGTTATAGGCCGTGGCGCTGCCGACTTCTTTTTTCGGCGTTTTTTTTTTTTTTTTTTTTTTTTTTTGCTGGCTTCAGTCCAGCACACACGTAGCGGCCTTGGCTATTGTTGACGTAAACAGAGCATGGCCGTTTGCACTGGACATCTTCGGGGTGTCCTCACTCCGCGGTCCCTGGCATCCTCCCTGTTTATCCCACAACCCCAAGATCGGCATTTGCGGAAAGCCCATGAGCAGGGCTTTCCAACAGTGTAGGACTTGTCAGATATCCGCCAATACTTTGGGAGATAGAGCCGTTGCTAAGTCTTGTTTTCACTCTGTTACAGCTTTGTGTACAAAAGTGCCATTAGACAGGTGTTTGAAGAGCATTCGGAGCAGCCCCGCTCTCTGGTGGTTTCAAGGCGGAAAATGGCCCTGGCTGGCCGGGAAACCTGAATTTGCGGATGCAGGACTATGGCAGCTACCTGCAGGTACAAGAAATTTCTCTCTAGCCCCATTATTTCTCGAGTTATTGGCTTTGGCGCTGCCGACTTCTTTTTTCGGCGTTTTTTTTTGCTGGCTTCAGTCCAGCACACACGTAGCGGCCTTGGCTATTGTTGACGTACACAGAGCATGGCCGTTTGCACTGGACATCTTCGGGGTGTCCTCACTCCGCGGTCCCTGGCATCCTCCCTGTTTTTTCCACAACCCCCAGACCGGCATTTTCGGAAAGCCCATGAGCAGGGCTTTCCAACAGTGTCGGACTTGTCAGATTTCCACCAATACTTTGGGAGATAGAGCCGTTGCTAAGTCTTGTTTTCACTCTGTTACAGCTTTGTGTACAAAAGTGCCATTAGACAGGTGTTTGAAGCGCATTCGGAGCAGCCCCGCTCTCTGGTGGTTTCAAGATGGAAGATGGCCCTGGCTGGCCGGGAAAACTGGATTTTCGGATGCAGGACTATGGCAGCTACCTGCAGGTACAAAAAATTCCTCTCTAGCCCCATTATTTCTGGAGTTATTGGCCGTGGCGCTGCCGACTTCTTTTTTCGGCGGTTTTTTTTTTTTTTTTTTTGCTGGCTTCAGTCCAGCACACACGTAGCGGCCTTGGCTATTGTTGACGTAAACAGAGCATGGCCGTTTGCACTGGACATCTTCGGGGTGTCCTCACTCCGCGGTCCCTGGCATCCTCCCTGTTTATCCCACAACCCCAAGATCGGCATTTGCGGAAAGCCCATGAGCAGGGCTTTCCAACAGTGTAGGACTTGTCAGATATCCGCCAATACTTTGGGAGATAGAGCCGTTGCTAAGTCTTGTTTTCACTCTGTTACAGCTTTGTGTACAAAAGTGCCATTAGACAGGTGTTTGAAGAGCATTCGGAGCAGCCCCGCTCTCTGGTGGTTTCAAGGCGGAAAATGGCCCTGGCTGGCCGGGAAACCTGAATTTGCGGATGCAGGACTATGGCAGCTACCTGCAGGTACAAGAAATTTCTCTCTAGCCCCATTATTTCTGGAGTTATAGGCCGTGGCGCTGCCGACTTCTTTTTTCGGCGTTTTTTTTTTTTTTTTTTGCTGGCTTCAGTCCAGCACACACGTAGCGGCCTTGGCTGTTGTTGACGTACACAGAGCATGGCCGTTTGCACTGGACATCATTGGGGTGTCCTCACTCTGCGGTCCCTGGCATCCTCCCTGTTTATCCCACAACCCCAAGACCGGCATTTTCGGAAAGCCCATGAGCAGGGCTTTCTAACAGTGTCAGACTTGTCAGATTTCCGCCAATACTGTGGGAGATAGAGCCGTTGCTAAGTCTTGTTTTCACTCTGTTACAGCTTTGTGTACAAAAGTGCCATTAGACACGTGTTTGAAGCACATTCGGAACAGCCCCGCTCTCTGGTGGTTTCAAGGCGGAAGATGGCCCTGGCTGGCCGGGAAAACTGGATTTTCGGATGCAGGACTATGGCAGCTACCTGCAGGTACAAGAAATTTCTCTCTAGCCCCATTATTTCTGGAGTTATTGGCCGTGGCGCTGCCGACTTCTTTTTTCGGCGTTTTTTTTTTTTTTTTTTTTTGCTGGCTTCAGTCCAGCACACACGTAGCGGCCTTGGCTGTTGTTGACGTACACAGAGCATGGCCGTTTGCACTGGACATCTTCGGGGTGTCCTCACTCCGCGGTCCCTGGCATCCTCCCTGTTTTTTCCACAACCCCCAGACCGGCATTTTCGAAACGCCCATGAGCAGGGCTTTCCAACAGTGTCGGACTTGTCAGATTTCCGCCAATACTTTGGGAGATAGAGCCGTTGCTAAGTCTTGTTTTCACTCTGTTACAGCTTTGTGTACAAAAGTGCCATTAGACAGGTGTTTGAAGCGCATTCGGAGCAGCCCCGCTCTCTGGTGGTTTCAAGATGGAAGATGGCCCTGGCTGGCCGGGAAAACTGGATTTTCGGATGCAGGACTATGGCAGCTACCTGCAGGTACAAAAAATTCCTCTCTAGCCCCATTATTTCTGGAGTTATTGGCCGTGGCGCTGCCGACTTCTTTTTTCGGCGTTTTTTTTTTTTTTTTTTTTTTTTTTTTTGCTGGCTTCAGTCCAGCACACACGTAGCGGCCTTGGCTATTGTTGACGTACACAGAGCATGGCCGTTTGCACTGGACATCTTCGGGGTGTCCTCACTCCGCGGTCCCTGGCATCCTACCTGTTTATCCCACAACCCCCAGACCGGCATTTTCGGAAAGCCCATGAGCAGGGCTTTCCAACAGTGTTGAACTTTTCAGATTTCCGCCAATACTTTGGGAGATAGAGCCGTTGCTAAGTCTTGTTTTCACTCTGTTACAGCTTTGTGTACAAAAGTGCCATTAGACAGGTGTTTGAATCGCATTCGGAGCAGCCCCGCTCTCTGGTGGTTTCAAGGCGGAAGATGGCCCTGGCTGGCCGGGAAAACTGAATTTTCGGATGCAGGACTATGGCAGCTACCTGCAGGTACAAGAAATTTCTCTCTAGCCCCATTATTTCTGGAGTTATTGGCCGTGGCGCTGCCGACTTCTTTTTTCGGCGTTTTTTTTTTTTTTTTTTTTGCTGGCTTCAGTCCAGCACACACGTAGCGGCCTTGGCTATTGTTGACGTACACAGAGCATGGCCGTTTGCACTGGACATCTTCGGGGTGTCCTCACTCCGCGGTCCCTGGCATCCTCCCTGTTTATCCTACAACCCCAAGACCGGCATTTTCGGAAAGCCCATGAGCAGGGCTTTCCAACAGTGTCAGACTTGTCAGATTTCCGCCAATACTTTGGGAGATAGAGCCGTTGCTAAGTCTTGTTTTCACTCTGTTACAGCTTTGTGTACAAAAGTGCCATTAGACAGGTGTTTGAAGCGCATTCGGAGCAGCCCCGCTCTCTGGTGGTTTCAAGGCGGAAGATGGCCCTGGCTGGCCGGGAAAACTAGATTTTCGGATGCAGGACTATGGCAGCTACTTGGAGGTACAAGCAATTTCTCTCTAGCACCATTATTTCTCGAGTTATTGGCTTTGGCGCTGCCGACTTCTTTTTTCGGCGTTTTTTTTTTGCTGGCTTCAGTCCAGCACACACGTAGCGGCCTTGGCTATTGTTGACGTACACAGAGCATGGCCGTTTGCACTGGACATCTTCGGGGTGTCCTCACTCCGCGGTCCCTGGCATCCTCCTTGTTTATCCCACAACCCCAAGACCGGCATTTTCGGAAAGCCCATGAGCAGGGCTTTCCAACAGTGTAGGACTTGTCAGATTTCCGCCAATACTTTGGGAGATAGAGCCGTTGCTAAGTCTTGTTTTCACTCTGTTACAGCTTTGTGTACAAAAGTGCCATTAGACAGGTGTTTGAAGAGCATTCGGAGCAGCCCCGCTCTCTGGTGGTTTCAAGATGGAAGATGGCCCTGGCTGGCCGGGAAAACTAAATTTTCGGATGCAGGACTATGGCAGCTACCTGCAGGTACAAGAAATTCCTCTCTAGCCCCATTATTTCTGGAGTTATTGGCCGTGGCGCTGCCGACTTCTTTTTTCGGCGTTTTTTTTTTTTTTTTTTTTTTGCTGGCTTCAGTCCAGCACACACGTAGCGGCCTTGGCTATTGTTGACGTACACAGAGCATGGCCGTTTGCACTGGACATCTTCGGGGTGTCCTCACTCCGCGGTCCCTGGCATCCTACCTGTTTATCCCAGAACCCCCAGACCGGCATTTTCGGAAAGCCCATGAGCAGGGCTTTCCAACAGTGTCAGACTTGTCAGATTTCCGCCAATACTTTGGGAGATAGAGCCGTTGCTAAGTCTTGTTTTCACTCTGTTACAGCTTTGTGTACAAAAGTGCCATTAGACAGGTGTTTGAATCACATTCGGAGCAGCCCCGCTCTCTGGTGGTTTCAAGGCGGAAGATGGCCCTGGCTGGCCGGGAAAACTAAATTTTCGGATGCAGGACTATGGCAGCTACTTGCAGGTACAAGAAATTTCTCTCTAGCCCCATTATTTCTGGAGTTATAGGCCGTGGCGCTGCCGACTTGTTTTTTCGGCGGTTTTTTTTTTTTGGCTGGCTTCAGTCCAGCACACACGTAGCGGCCTTGGCTATTGTTGACGTACACAGAGCATGGCCGTTTGCACTGGACATCTTCGGGGTGTCCTCACTCCGCGGTCCCTGGCATCCTCCCTGTTTATCCCACAACCCCCAGACCGGCATTTTCAAAAAGCCCATGAGCAGGGCTTTCCAACAGTGTCGGACTTGTCAGATTTCCGCCAATACTTTGGGAGATAGAGCCGTTGCTAAGTCTTGTTTTCACTCTGTTACAGATTTGTGTACAAAAGTGCCATTAGACAGGTGTTTGAAGCGCATTCGGAGCAGCCCCGCTTTCTGTTGGTTTCAAGGCGGAAGATGGCCCTGGCTGGCCGGGAAAACTGAATTTTCGGAGGCAGGACTATGGCAGCTACCTGCAGGTACAAGGAATTTCTCTCTAGCCCCATTATTTCTGGAGTTATAGGCCGTGGCGCTGCCGACTTCTTTTTTCGGCGGTTTTTTTTTTTTTTTTTTTTTTGCTGGCTTCAGTCCAGCACACACGTAGCGGCCTTGGCTATTGTTGACGTACACAGAGCATGGCCGTTTGCACTGGACATCTTCGGGGTGTCCTCACTCCGCGGTCCCTGGCATCCTCCTTGTTTATCCCACAACCCCAAGACCGGCATTTTCGGAAAGCCCATGAGCAGGGCTTTCCAACAGTGTAGGACTTGTCAGATTTCCGCCAATACTTTGGGAGATAGAGCCGTTGCTAAGTCTTGTTTTCACTCTGTTACAGCTTTGTGTACAAAAGTGCCATTAGACAGGTGTTTGAATCACATTTGGAGCAGCCCCGCTCTCTGGTGGTTTCAAGGCGGAAGATGGCCCTGGCTGGCCGGGAAAACTGAATTTTCGGATGCAGGACTATGGCAGCTACTTGCAGGTACACGAAATTTCTCTCTAGCCCCATTATTTCTGGAGTTATAGGCCGTGGCGCTGCCGACTTGTTTTTTCGGCGGTTTTTTTTTTTGGCTGGCTTCAGTCCAGCACACACGTAGCGGCCTTGGCTATTGTTGACGTACACAGAGCATGGCCGTTTGCACTGGACATCTTCGGGGTGTCCTCACTCCGCGGTCCCTGGCATCCTCCCTGTTTATCCCACAACCCCCAGACCGGCATTTTCAAAAAGCCCATGAGCAGGGCTTTCCAACAGTGTCGGACTTGTCAGATTTCCGCCAATACTTTGGGAGATAGAGCCGTTGCTAAGTCTTGTTTTCACTCTGTTACAGATTTGTGTACAAAAGTGCCATTAGACAGGTGTTTGAAGCGCATTCGGAGCAGCCCCGCTTTCTGTTGGTTTCAAGGCGGAAGATGGCCCTGGCTGGCCGGGAAAACTGAATTTTCGGAGGCAGGACTATGGCAGCTACCTGCAGGTACAAGAAATTTCTCTCTAGCCCCATTATTTCTCGAGTTATTGGCCGTGGCGCTGCCGACTTCTTTTTTCGGCGGTTTTTTTTTTTTTTTTTTTTTTGCTGGCTTCAGTCCAGCACACACGTAGCGGCCTTGGCTATTGTTGACGTACACAGAGCATGGCCGTTTGCACTGGACATCTTTGGGGTGTCCTCACTCCGCGGTCCCTGGCATCCTCCTTGTTTATCCCACAACCCCAAGACCGGCATTTTCGGAAAGCCCATGAGCAGGGCTTTCCGACAGTGTAGGACTTGTCAGATTTCCGCCAATACTTTGGGAGATAGAGCCGTTGCTAAGTCTTGTTTTCACTCTGTTACAGCTTTGTGTACAAAAGTGCCATTAGACAGGTGTTTGAAGAGCATTCGGAGCAGCCCCGCTCTCTGGTGGTTTCAAGGCGGAAGATGGCCCTGGCTGGCCGGGAAAACTGAATTTTCGGATGCAGGACTATGGCAGCTACTTGCAGGTACAAGAAATTTCTCTCTAGCCCCATTATTTCTGGAGTTATAGGCCGTGGCGCTGCCGACTTGTTTTTTCGGCGGTTTTTTTTTTTTTTGCTGGCTTCAGTCCAGCACACACGTAGCGGCCTTGGCTATTGTTGACGTAAACAGAGCATGGCCGTTTGCACTGGACATCTTCGGGGTGTCCTCACTCCGCGGTCCCTGGCATCCTCCCTGTTTATCCCACAACCCCAAGACCGGCATTTTCGGAAAGCCCATGAGCAGGGCTTTCCAACAGTGTCGGACTTGTCAGATATCCGCCAATACTTTGGGAGATAGAGCCGTTGCTAAGTCTTGTTTTCACTCTGTTACAGCTTTGTGTACAAAAGTGCCATTAGACAGGTGTTTGAAGAGCATTCGGAGCAGCCCCGCTCTCTGGTGGTTTGAAGATGGAAGATGGCCCTGGCTGGCCGGGAAAAGTGGATTTTCGGATGCAGGACTATGGCAGCTACCTGCAGGTACAAGAAATTTCTCTCTAGCCCCATTATTTCTGGATTTATTGGCCGTGGCGCTGCCGACTTCTTTTTTCGGCGGTTTTTTTTTTTTTTTTTTTTTTGCTGGCTTCAGTCCAGCACACACGTAGCGGCCTTGGCTATTGTTGACGTAAACAGAGCATGGCCGTTTGCACTGGACATCTTCGGGGTGTCCTCACTCCGCGGTCACTGGCATCCTCCCTGTTTATCCCACAACCCCAAGACCGGCATTTTCAGAAAGCCCATGAGCAGGGCTTTCCAACAGTGTTGGACTTGTCAGATTTCCGCCAATACTTTGGGAGATAGAGCCGTTGCTAAGTCTTGTTTTCACTCTGTTACAGCTTTGTGTACAAAAGTGCCATTAGACAGGTGTTTGAAGCGCATTCGGAGCAGCCCCGCTCTCTGGTGGTTTCAAGGCGGAAGATGGCCCTGGCTGGCCGGGAAAAGTGGATTTTCGGATGCAGGACTATGGCAGCTACCTGCAGGTACAAGAAATTTCTCTCTAGCCCCATTATTTCTCGAGTTATTGGCTTTGGCGCTGCCGACTTCTTTTTTCGGCGTTTTTTTTTGCTGGCTTCAGTCCAGCACACACGTAGCGGCCTTGGCTATTGTTGACGTACACAGAGCATGGCCGTTTGCACTGGACATCTTCGGGGTGTCCTCACTCCGCGGTCCCTGGCATCCTCCCTGTTTATCCCACAACCGCAAGACCGGCATTTTCGGAAAGCCCATGAGCAGGGCTTTCCAACAGTGTCGGACTTGTCAGATTTCCGCCAATACTTTGGGAGATAGAGCCGTTGCTAAGTCTTGTTTTCACTCTGTTACAGCTTTGTGTACAAAAGTGCCATTAGACAGGTGTTTGAAGAGCATTCGGAGCAGCCCCGCTCTCTGGTGGTTTCAAGGCGGAAGATGGCCCTGGCTGGCCGGGAAAACTGGATTTTCGGATGCAGGACTATGGCAGCTACCTGCAGGTACAAGAAATTTCTCTCTAGCCCCATTATTTCTGGAGTTATAGGCCGTGGCGCTGCCGACTTCTTTTTTCGGCGTTTTTTTTTTTTTTTTTTTTTTTTTTTTTGCTGGCTTCAGTCCAGCACACACGTAGCGGCCTTGGCTATTGTTGACGTACACAGAGCATGGCCGTTTGCACTGGACATCTTCGGGGTGTCCTCACTCCGCGGTCCCTGGCATCCTACCTGTTTATCCCACAACCCACAGACCGGCATTTTTGGAAAGCCCATGAGCAGGGCTTTCCAACAGTGTCAGACTTGTCAGATTTCCGCCAATACTTTGGGAGATAGAGCCGTTGCTAAGTCTTGTTTTCACTCTGTTACAGCTTTGTGTACAAAAGTGCCATTAGACAGGTGTTTGAATCGCATTCGGAGCAGCCCCGCTCTCTGGTGGTTTCAAGGCGGAAGATAGCCCTGGCTGGCCGGGAAAACTGAATTTTCGGATGCAGGACTATGGCAGCTACCTGCAGGTACAAGAAATTTCTCTCTAGCCCCATTATTTCTGGAGTTATAGGCCGTGGCGCTGCCGACTTCTTTTTTCGGCGTTTTTTTTTTTTTTTTTTTGCTGGCTTCAGTCCAGCACACACGTAGCGGCCTTGGCTATTGTTGACGTACACAGAGCATGGCCGTTTGCACTGGACATCTTCGGGGTGTCCTCACTCTGCGGTCCCTGGCATCCTCCCTGTTTATCCCACAACCCCAAGACCGGCATTTTCGGAAAGCCCATGAGCAGGGCTTTCCAACAGTGTCAGACTTGTCAGATTTCCACCAATACTTTGGGAGATAGAGCCGTTGCTAAGTCTTGTTTTCACTCTGTTACAGATTTGTGTACAAAAGTGCCATTAGACAGGTGTTTGAAGAGCATTCGGAGCAGCCCCGCTCTCTGTTGGTTTCAAGGCGGAAGATGGCCCTGGCTGGCCGGGAAAACTGGATTTTCGGAGGCAGGACTATGGCAGCTACCTGCAGGTACAAGAAATTTCTCTCTAGCCCCATTATTTCTGGATTTATTGGCCGTGGCGCTGCCGACTTCTTTTTTCGGCGGTTTTTTTTTTTTTTTTTTTTTGCTGGCTTCAGTCCAGCACACACGTAGCGGCCTTGGCTATTGTTGACGTAAACAGAGCATGGCCGTTTGCACTGGACATCTTCGGGGTGTCCTCACTCCGCGGTCCCTGGCATCCTCCCTGTTTATCCCACAACCCCAAGACCGGCATTTTCAGAAAGCCCATGAGCAGGGCTTTCCAACAGTGTTGGACTTGTCAGATTTCCGCCAATACTTTGGGAGATAGAGCCGTTGCTAAGTCTTGTTTTCACTCTGTTACAGCTTTGTGTACAAAAGTGCCATTAGACAGGTGTTTGAAGCGCATTCGGAGCAGCCCCGCTCTCTGGTGGTTTCAAGGCGGAAGATGGCCCTGGCTGGCCGGGAAAAGTTAATTTTCGGATGCAGGACTATGGCAGCTACCTGCAGGTACAAGAAATTTCTCTCTAGCCCCATTATTTCTGGAGTTATAGGCCGTGGCGCTGCCGACTTCTTTTTTCGGCGTTTTTTTTTTTTTTTTTTGCTGGCTTCAGTCCAGCACACACGTAGCGGCCTTGGCTATTGTTGACGTACACAGAGCATGGCCGTTTGCACTGGACATCTTCGGGGTGTCCTCACTCCGCGGTCCCTGGCATCCTCCCTGTTTATCCCACAACCCCAAGACCGGCATTTTCGGAAAGCCCATGAGCAGGGCTTTCCAACAGTGTCGGACTTGTCAGATTTCCGCCAATACTTTGGGAGATAGAGCCGTTGCTAAGTCTTGTTTTCACTCTGTTACAGCTTTGTGTACAAAAGTGCCATTAGACAGGTGTTTGAAGAGCATTCGGAGCAGCCCCGCTCTCTGGTGGTTTCAAGGCGGAAGATGGCCCTGGCTGGCCGGGAAAACTGAATTTTCGGATGCAGGAATATGGCAGCTACTTGCAGGTACAAGAAATTTCTCTCTAGCCCCATTATTTCTGGAGTTATAGGCCGTGGCGCTGCCGACTTCTTTTTTCGGCGGTTTTTTTTTTTTTTGCTGGCTTCAGTCCAGCACACACGTAGCGGCCTTGGCTATTGTTGACGTACACAGAGCAAGGCCGTTTGCACTGGACATCTTCGGGGTGTCCTCACTCCGCGGTCCCTGGCATCCTACCTGTTTATCCCACAACCCCCAGACTGGCATTTTCGGAAAGCCCATGAGCAGGGCTTTCCAACAGTGTTGGACTTGTCCGATTTCCGCCAATACTTTGGGAGATAGAGCCGTTGCTAAGTCTTGTTTTCACTCTGTTACAGCTTTGTGTACAAAAGTGCCATTAGACAGGTGTTTGAAGAGCATTCGGAGCAGCCCCGCTCTCTGGTGGTTTCAAGGCGGAAGATGGCCCTGGCTGGCCGGGAAAACTGAATTTTCGGATGCAGGACTATGGCAGCTACTTGCAGGTACAAGAAATTTCTCTCTAGCCCCATTATTTCTGGAGTTATAGGCCGTGGCGCTGCCGACTTGTTTTTTCGCCGTTTTTTGTTTTTTTTTGCTGGCTTCAGTCCAGCACACACGTAGCGGCCTTGGCTATTGTTGACGTACACAGAGCATGGCCGTTTGCACTGGACATCTTGCGGGTGTCCTCACTCCGCAGTCCCTGGCATCCTCCCTGTTTATCCCACAACCCCCAGACCGGCATTTTCAAAAAGCCCATGAGCAGGGCTTTCCAGCAGTGTCGAACTTGTCAGATTTCCGCCAATACTTTGGGAGATAGAGCCGTTGCTAAGTCTTGTTTTCACTCTGTTACAGCTTTGTGTACAAAAGTGCCATTAGACAGGTGTTTGAAGCGCATTCGGAGCAGCCCCGCTCTCTGGTAGTTTCAAGGCGGAAGATGGCCCTGGCTGGCCGGGAAAACTGGATTTTCGGATGGAGGACTATGGCAGCTACTTGCAGGTACAAGAAATTTCTCTCTAGCCCCATTATTTCTGGAGTTATTGGCCGTGGCGCTGCCGACTTCTTTTTTCGGCGTTTTTTTTTTTTTTTTTTTTTTTTTTTGCTGGCTTCAGTCCAGCACACACGTAGCGGCCTTCGCTATTGTTGACGTACACAGAGCATGGCCGTTTGCACTGGATATCTTCGGGGTGTCCTCACTCCGCGGTCCCTGGCATCCTACCTGTTTATCCCACAACCCCCAGACTGGCATTTTCGGAAAGCCCATGAGCAGGGCTTTCCAACAGTGTCGGACTTGTCAGATTTCCGCCAATACTTTGGGAGATAGAGCCGTTGCTAAGTCTTGTTTTCACTCTGTTACAGATTTGTGTACAAAAGTGCCATTAGACAGGTGTTTGAAGCGCATTCGGAGCAGCCCCGCTCTCTGTTGGTTTCAAGGCGGAAGATGGCCCTGGCTGGCCGGGAAAACTAAATTTTCGGATGCAGGACTATGGCAGCTACCTGCAGGTACAAGAAATTTCTCTCTAGCCCCATTATTTCTGGAGTTATAGGCCGTGGCGCTGCCGACTTCTTTTTTCGGCGTTTTTTTTTTTTTTTTTTGCTGGCTTCAGTCCAGCACACACGTAGCGGCCTTGGCTATTGTTGACGTACACAGAGCATGGCCGTTTGCACTGGACATCTTCGGGGTGTCCTCACTCTGCGGTCCCTGGCATCCTCCCTGTTTATCCCACAACCCCAAGACCGGCATTTTCGGAAAGCCCATGAGCAGGGCTTTCCAACAGTGTCAGACTTGTCAGATTTCCACCAATACTTTGGGAGATAGAGCCGTTGCTAAGTCTTGTTTTCACTCTGTTACAGATTTGTGTACAAAAGTGCCATTAGACAGGTGTTTGAAGCGCATTCGGAGCAGCCCCGCTCTCTGTTGGTTTCAAGGCGGAAGATGGCCCTGGCTGGCCGGGAAAACTGGATTTTCGGAGGCAGGACTATGGCAGCTACCTGCAGGTACAAGAAATTTCTCTCTAGCCCCATTATTTCTCGAGTTATTGGCTTTGGCGCTGCCGACTTTTTTTTCGGCGTTTTTTTTTGCTGGCTTCAGTCCAGCACACACGTAGCGGCCTTGGCTATTGTTGACGTACACAGAGCATGGCCGTTTGCACTGGACATCTTCGGGGTGTCCTCACTCCGCGGTCCCTGGCATCCTCCCTGTTTATCCCACAACCGCAAGACCGGCATTTTCGGAAAGCCCATGAGCAGGGCTTTCCAACAGTGTCGGACTTGTCAGATTTCCGCCAATACTTTGGGAGATAGAGCCGTTGCTAAGTCTTGTTTTCACTCTGTTACAGCTTTGTGTACAAAAGTGCCATTAGACAGGTGTTTGAAGAGCATTCGGAGCAGCCCCGCTCTCTGGTGGTTTCAAGGCGGAAGATGGCCCTGGCTGGCCGGGTAAAGTGGATTTTCGGATGCAGGACTATGGCAGCTACCTGCAGGTACAAGAAATTTCTCTCTAGCCCCATTATTTCTGGAGTTATAGGCCGTGGCGCTGCCGACTTCTTTTTTCGGCGTTTTTTTTTTTTTTTTGCTGGCTTCAGTCCAGCACACACGTAGCGGCCTTGGCTATTGTTGACGTACACAGAGCATGGCCGTTTGCACTGGACATCTTCGGGGTGTCCTCACTCCGCGGTCCCTGGCATCCTCCTTGTTTATCCCACAACCCCAAGACCGGCATTTTCGGAAAGCCCATGAGCAGGGCTTTCCAACAGTGTAGGACTTGTCAGATTTCCGCCAATACTTTGGGAGATAGAGCCGTTGCTAAGTCTTGTTTTCACTCTGTTACAGCTTTGTGTACAAAAGTGCCATTAGACAGGTGTTTGAAGAGCATTCGGAGCAGCCCCGCTCTCTGGTGGTTTCAAGGCGGAAGATGGCCCTGGCTGGCCGGGAAAACTGAATTTTCGGATGCAGGACTATGGCAGCTACTTGCAGGTACAAGAAATTTCTCTCTAGCCCCATTATTTCTGGAGTTATAGGCCGTGGCGCTGCCGACTTGTTTTTTCGGCGGTTTTTTTTTTTTTTGCTGGCTTCAGTCCAGCACACACGTAGCGGCCTTGGCTATTGTTGACGTAAACAGAGCATGGCCGTTTGCACTGGACATCTTCGGGGTGTCCTCACTCCGCGGTCCCTGGCATCCTCCCTGTTTATCCCACAACCCCAAGACCGGCATTTTCAG
The DNA here is from genome assembly GCA_911728455.2 of Marthasterias glacialis. NCBI lineage: Eukaryota > Metazoa > Echinodermata > Asteroidea > Forcipulatida > Asteriidae > Marthasterias > Marthasterias glacialis. Next base: position 26,860,512 of record OU452225.1, read on the forward strand.
AAAGCCCATGAGCAGGGCTTTCCAACAGTGTTGGACTTGTCAGATTTCCGCCAATACTTTGGGAGATAGAGCCGTTGCTAAGTCTTGTTTTCACTCTGTTACAGCTTTGTGTACAAAAGTGCCATTAGACAGGTGTTTGAAGCGCATTCGGAGCAGCCCCGCTCTCTGGTGGTTTCAAGGCGGAAGATGGCCCTGGCTGGCCGGGAAAAGTAGATTTTCGGATGCAGGACTATGGCAGCTACCTGCAGGTACAAGAAATTTCTCTCTAGCCCCATTATTTCTCGAGTTATTGGCTTTGGCGCTGCCGACTTTTTTTTCGGCGTTTTTTTTTGCTGGCTTCAGTCCAGCACACACGTAGCGGCCTTGGCTATTGTTGACGTACACAGAGCATGGCCGTTTGCACTGGACATCTTCGGGGTGTCCTCACTCCGCGGTCCCTGGCATCCTCCCTGTTTATCCCACAACCGCAAGACCGGCATTTTCGGAAAGCCCATGAGCAGGGCTTTCCAACAGTGTCGGACTTGTCAGATTTCCGCCAATACTTTGGGAGATAGAGCCGTTGCTAAGTCTTGTTTTCACTCTGTTACAGCTTTGTGTACAAAAGTGCCATTAGACAGGTGTTTGAATCGCATTCGGAGCAGCCCCGCTCTCTGGTGGTTTCAAGGCGGAAGATAGCCCTGGCTGGCCGGGAAAACTGAATTTTCGGATGCAGGACTATGGCAGCTACTTGCAGGTACAAGAAATTTCTCTCTAGCCCCATTATTTCTGGAGTTATAGGCCGTGGCGCTGCCGACTTGTTTTTTCGGCGGTTTTTTTTTTTTTGCTGGCTTCAGTCCAGCACACACGTAGCGGCCTTGGCTATTGTTGACGTACACAGAGCATGGCCGTTTGCACTGGACATCTTCCGGGTGTCCTCACTCCGCAGTCCCTGGTATCCTCCCTGTTTATCCCACAACCCCCAGACCGGCATTTTCAAAAAGCCCATGAGCAGGGCTTTCCAGCAGTGTCGAACTTGTCAGATTTCCGCCAATACTTTGGGAGATAGAGCCGTTGCTAAGTCTTGTTTTCACTCTGTTACAGCTTTGTGTACAAAAGTGCCATTAGACAGGTGTTTGAAGCGCATTCGGAGCAGCCCCGCTCTCTGGTAGTTTCAAGGCGGAAGATGGCCCTGGCTGGCCGGGAAAACTGGATTTTCGGATGGAGGACTATGGCAGCTACTTGCAGGTACAAGAAATTTCTCTCTAGCCCCATTATTTCTGGAGTTATTGGCCGTGGCGCTGCCGACTTCTTTTTTCGGCGTTTTTTTTTTTTTTTTTTTTTTTTTTTGCTGGCTTCAGTCCAGCACACACGTAGCGGCCTTCGCTATTGTTGACGTACACAGAGCATGGCCGTTTGCACTGGATATCTTCGGGGTGTCCTCACTCCGCGGTCCCTGGCATCCTACCTGTTTATCCCACAACCCCCAGACTGGCATTTTCGGAAAGCCCATGAGCAGGGCTTTCCAACAGTGTCGGACTTGTCAGATTTCCGCCAATACTTTGGGAGATAGAGCCGTTGCTAAGTCTTGTTTTCACTCTGTTACAGCTTTGTGTACAAAAGTGCCATTAGACAGGTGTTTGAAGAGCATTCGGAGCAGCCCCGCTCTCTGGTGGTTTCAAGGCGGAAGATGGCCCTGGCTGGCCGGGAAAACTGAATTTTCGGATGCAGGACTATGGCAGCTACTTGCAGGTACAAGAAATTTCTCTCTAGCCCCATTATTTCTGGAGTTATAGGCCGTGGCGCTGCCGACTTGTTTTTTCGGCGGTTTTTTTTTTTTTTGCTGTCTTCAGTCCAGCACACACGTAGCGGCCTTGGCTATTGTTGACGTACACAGAGCATGGCCGTTTGCACTGGACATCTTTGGGGTGTCCTCACTCCGCGGTCCCTGGCATCCTACCTGTTTATCCCACAACCCCCAGACTGGCATTTTCGGAAAGCCCATGAGCAGGGCTTTCCAACAGTGTCGGACTTGTCAGATTTCCGCCAATACTTTGGGAGATAGAGCCGTTGCTAAGTCTTGTTTTCACTCTGTTACAGCTTTGTGTACAAAAGTGCCATTAGACAGGTGTTTGAAGAGCATTCGGAGCAGCCCCGCTCTCTGGTGGTTTCAAGGCGGAAGATGGCCCTGGCTGGCCGGGAAAACTGAATTTTCGGATGCAGGACTATGGCAGCTACTTGCAGGTACAAGAAATTTCTCTCTAGCCCCATTATTTCTGGAGTTATAGGCCGTGGCGCTGCCGACTTGTTTTTTTTTTTGTTTTTTTTTTTTTTTTTTGCTGGCTTCAGTCCAGCACACACGTAGCGGCCTTGGCTATTGTTGACGTACACAGAGCATGGCCGTTTGCACTGGACATCTTCCGGGTGTCCTCACTCTGCAGTCCCTGGCATCCTCCCTGTTTATCCCACAACCCCCAGACCGGCATTTTCAAAAAGCCCATGAGCAGGGCTTTCCAACAGTGTCGGACTTGTCAGATTTCCGCCAATACTTTGGGAGATAGAGCCGTTGCTAAGTCTTGTTTTCACTCTGTTACAGCTTTGTGTACAAAAGTGCCATTAGACAGGTGTTTGAAGCGCATTCGGAGCAGCCCCGCTCTCTGGTGGTTTCAAGGCGGAAGATGGCCCTGGCTGGCCGGGAAAACTGGATTTTCGGATGCAGGACTATGGCAGCTACTTGCAGGTACAAGAAATTTCTCTCTTGCCCCATTATTTCTGGAGTTATAGGCCGTGGCGCTGCCGACTTCTTTTTTCGGCGTTTTTTTTTTTTTTTTTTTTTTTTTTTTTTGCTGGCTTCAGTCCAGCACACGTAGCGGCCTTGGCTATTGTTGACGTACACAGAGCATGGCCGTTTGCACTGGACATCTTCGGGGTGTCCTCACTCCGCGGTCCCTGGCATCCTACCTGTTTATCCCACAACCCACAGACCGGCATTTTCGGAAAGCCCATGAGCAGGGCTTTCCAACAGTGTCGGACTTGTCAGATTTCCGCCAATACTTTGGGAGATAGAGCCGTTGCTAAGTCTTGTTTTCACTCTGTTACAGCTTTGTGTACAAAAGTGCCATTAGACAGGTGTTTGAAGAGCATTCGGAGCAGCCCCGCTCTCTGGTGGTTTCAAGGCGGAAGATGGCCCTGGCTGGCCGGGAAAACTGAATTTTCGGATGCAGGACTATGGCAGCTACCTGCAGGTACAAGAAATTTCTCTCTAGCCCCATAATTTCTGGAGTTATAGGCCGTGGCGCTGCTGACTTGTTTTTTCGGCGTTTTTTTTTTTTTTTGCTGGCTTCAGTCCAGCACACACGTAGCGGCCTTGGCTATTGTTGACGTACACAGAGCATGGCCGTTTGCACTGGACATCTCCGGGGTGTCCTCACTCTGCGGTTCCTGGCATCCTCCTTGTTTATCCCACAACCCCAAGACCGGCATTTTCGGAGAGCCCATGAGCAGGGCTTTCCAACAGTGTCAGACTTGTCAGATTTCCACCAATACTTTGGGAGATAGAGCCGTTGCTAAGTCTTGTTTTTACTCTGTTACAGATTTGTGTACAAAAGTGCCATTAGACAGGTGTTTGAAGCGCATTCGGAGCAGCCCCGCTCTCTGTTGGTTTCAAGGCGGAAGATGGCCCTGGCTGGCCGGGAAAACTGAATTTTCGGATGTAGGACTATGGCAGCTACCTGCAGGTACAAGAAATTTCTCTCTAGCCCGATTATTTCTGGAGTTATTGGCCGTGGCGCTGCCGACTTCTTTTTTCGGCGTTTTTTTTTTTTTTTTTTTTTTGCTGGCTTCAGTCCAGCACACACGTAGCGGCCTTGGCTATTGTTGACGTACACAGAGCATGGCCGTTTGCACTGGACATCTTCGGGGTGTCCTCACTCCGCGGTCCCTGGCATCCTCCCTGTTTATCCCACAACCCCCAGACCGGCATTTTCGGAAAGCCCATGAGCAGGGCTTTCCAACAGTGTCAGACTTGTCAGATTTCCGCCAACACTTTGGGAGATAGAGCCGTTGCTAAGTCTTGTTTTCACTCTGTTACAGCTTTGTGTACAAAAGTGCCATTAGACAGGTGTTTGAATCACATTCGGAGCAGCCCCGCTCTCTGGTGGTTTCAAGGCGGAAGATGGCCCTGGCTGGCCGGGAAAACTAAATTTTCGGATGCAGGACTATGGCAGCTACCTGCAGGTACAAGAAATTTCTCTCTAGCCCCATTATTTCTGGAGTTATAGGCCGTGGCGCTGCTGACTTGTTTTTTCGGCGTTTTTTTTTTTTTTTGCTGGCTTCAGTCCAGCACACACGTAGCGGCCTTGGCTATTGTTGACGTACACAGAGCATGGCCGTTTGCACCGGACATCTTCGGGGTGTCCTCACTCTGCGGTCCCTGGCATCCTCCCTGTTTATCCCACAACCCCCAGACCGGCATTTTCGGAAAGCCCATGAGCAGGGCTTTCCAACAGTGTCGGACTTGTCAGATTTCCGCCAATACTTTGGGAGATAGAGCCGTCGCTAAGTCTTGTTTTCACTCTGTTACAGCTTTGTGTACAAAAGTGCCATTAGACAGGTGTTTGAAGCGCATTTGGAGCAGCCCCGCTCTCTGGTGGTTTCAAGGCGGAAGATGGCCATGGCTGGCCGGGAAAACTGGATTTTCGGATGCAGGACTATGGCAGCTACCTGCAGGTACAAGAAATTTCTCTCTAGCCCCATTATTTCTGGAGTTATAGGCCGTGGCGCTGCCGACTTGTTTTTTCGGCGTTTTTTTTTTTTTTTTTTGCTGGCTTCAGTCCAGCACACACGTAGCGGCCTTGGCTATTGTTGACGTACACAGAGCATGGCCGTTTGCACCGGACATCTTCGGGGTGTCCTCACTCTGCGGTCCCTGGCATCCTCCCTGTTTATCCCACAACCCCAAGACCGGCATTTTCGGAAAGCCCATGAGCAGGGCTTTCCAACAGTGTCAGACTTGTCAGATTTCCACCAATACTTTGGGAGATAGAGCCGTTGCTAAGTCTTGTTTTCACTCTGTTACAGATTTGTGTACAAAAGTGCCATTAGACAGGTGTTTGAAGCGCATTCGGAGCAGCCCCGCTCTCTGTTGGTTTCAAGGCGGAAGATGGCCCTGGCTGGCCGGGAAAACTGGATTTTCGGAGGCAGGACTATGGCAGCTACCTGCAGGTACAAGAAATTTCTCTCTAGCCCCATTATTTCTCGAGTTATTGGCTTTGGCGCTGCCGACTTTTTTTTTCGGCGTTTTTTTTTGCTGGCTTCAGTCCAGCACACACGTAGCGGCCTTGGCTATTGTTGACGTACACAGAGCATGGCCGTTTGCACTGGACATCTTCGGGGTGTCCTCACTCCGCGGTCCCTGGCATCCTCCCTGTTTATCCCACAACCGCAAGACCGGCATTTTCGGAAAGCCCATGAGCAGGGCTTTCCAACAGTGTCGGACTTGTCAGATTTCCGTCAATACTTTGGGAGATAGAGCCGTTGCTAAGTCTTGTTTTCACTCTGTTACAGCTTTGTGTACAAAAGTGCCATTAGACAGGTGTTTGAAGAGCATTCGGAGCAGCCCCGCTCTCTGGTGGTTTCAAGGCGGAAGATGGCCCTGGCTGGCCGGGAAAAGTGGATTTTCGGATGCAGGACTATGGCAGCTACCTGCAGGTACAAGAAATTTCTCTCTAGCCCCATTATTTCTGGAGTTATAGGCCGTGGCGCTGCCGACTTCTTTTTTCGGCGTTTTTTTTTTTTTTTTTGCTGGCTTCAGTCCAGCACACACGTAGCGGCCTTGGCTATTGTTGACGTACACAGAGCATGGCCGTTTGCACTGGACATCTTCGGGGTGTCCTCACTCCGCGGTCCCTGGCATCCTCCCTGTTTATCCCACAACCCCAAGACCGGCATTTTCGGAAAGCCCATGAGCAGGGCTTTCCAACAGTGTCGGACTTGTCAGATTTCCGCCAATACTTTGGGAGATAGAGCCGTTGCTAAGTCTTGTTTTCACTCTGTTACAGCTTTGTGTACAAAAGTGCCATTAGACAGGTGTTTGAAGAGCATTCGGAGCAGCCCCGCTCTCTGGTGGTTTCAAGGCGGAAGATGGCCCTGGCTGGCCGGGAAAACTGAATTTTCGGATGCAGGACTATGGCAGCTACCTGCAGGTACAAGAAATTTCTCTCTAGCCCCATAATTTCTGGAGTTATAGGCCGTGGCGCTGCTGACTTGTTTTTTCGGCGTTTTTTTTTTTTTTTTTGCTGGCTTCAGTCCAGCACACACGTAGCGGCCTTGGCTATTGTTGACGTACACAGAGCATGGCCGTTTGCACTGGACATCTCCGGGGTGTCCTCACTCTGCGGTTCCTGGCATCCTCCTTGTTTATCCCACAACCCCAAGACCGGCATTTTCGGAGAGCCCATGAGCAGGGCTTTCCAACAGTGTCAGACTTGTCAGATTTCCACCAATACTTTGGGAGATAGAGCCGTTGCTAAGTCTTGTTTTTACTCTGTTACAGATTTGTGTACAAAAGTGCCATTAGACAGGTGTTTGAAGCGCATTCGGAGCAGCCCCGCTCTCTGTTGGTTTCAAGGCGGAAGATGGCCCTGGCTGGCCGGGAAAACTGAATTTTCGGATGTAGGACTATGGCAGCTACCTGCAGGTACAAGAAATTTCTCTCTAGCCCGATTATTTCTGGAGTTATTGGCCGTGGCGCTGCCGACTTCTTTTTTCGGCGTTTTTTTTTTTTTTTTTTTTTTTTGCTGGCTTCAGTCCAGCACACACGTAGCGGCCTTGGCTATTGTTGACGTACACAGAGCATGGCCGTTTGCACTGGACATCTTCGGGGTGTCCTCACTCCGCGGTCCCTGGCATCCTCCCTGTTTATCCCACAACCCCAAGACCGGCATTTTCGGAAAGCCCATGAGCAGGGCTTTCCAACAGTGTCAGACTTGTCAGATTTCCGCCAACACTTTGGGAGATAGAGCCGTTGCTAAGTCTTGTTTTCACTCTGTTACAGCTTTGTGTACAAAAGTGCCATTAGACAGGTGTTTGAAGAGCATTCGGAGCAGCCCCGCTCTCTGGTGGTTTCAAGGCGGAAGATGGCCCTGGCTGGCCGGGAAAACTAAATTTTCGGATGCAGGACTATGGCAGCTACCTGCAGGTACAAGAAATTTCTCTCTAGCCCCATTATTTCTGGAGTTATAGGCCGTGGCGCTGCTGACTTGTTTTTTCGGCGTTTTTTTTTTTTTTTTGCTGGCTTCAGTCCAGCACACACGTAGCGGCCTTGGCTATTGTTGACGTACACAGAGCATGGCCGTTTGCACCGGACATCTTCGGGGTGTCCTCACTCTGCGGTCCCTGGCATCCTCCCTGTTTATCCCACAACCCCCAGACCGGCATTTTCGGAAAGCCCATGAGCAGGGCTTTCCAACAAAGTCGGACTTGTCAGATTTCCGCCAATACTTTGGGAGATAGAGCCGTCGCTAAGTCTTGTTTTCACTCTGTTACAGCTTTGTGTACAAAAGTGCCATTAGACAGGTGTTTGAAGCGCATTTGGAGCAGCCCCGCTCTCTGGTGGTTTCAAGGCGGAAGATGGCCATGGCTGGCCGGGAAAACTGGATTTTCGGATGCAGGACTATGGCAGCTACTTGCAGGTACAAGAAATTTCTCTCTAGCCCCATTATTTCTGGAGTTATTGGCCGTGGCGCTGCCGACTTCTTTTTTCGGCGTTTTTTTTTTTTTTTTTTTTTGTTTGGTTTTGTCCAGCCCACACGTAGCGGCCTTGGCTATTGTTGACGTACACAGAGCATGGCCGTTTGCACTGGATATCTTCGGGGTGTCCTCACTCCGCGGTCCCTGGCATCCTACCTGTTTATCCCACAACCCCCAGACTGGCATTTTCGGAAAGCCCATGAGCAGGGCTTTCCAACAGTGTCGGACTTGTCAGATTTCCGCCAATACTTTGGGAGATAGAGCCGTTGCTAAGTCTTGTTTTCACTCTGTTACAGCTTTGTGTACAAAAGTGCCATTAGACAGGTGTTTGAAGAGCATTCGGAGCAGCCCCGCTCTCTGGTGGTTTCAAGGCGGAAGATGGCCCTGGCTGGCCGGGAAAACTGAATTTTCGGATGCAGGACTATGGCAGCTACTTGCAGGTACAACAAATTTCTCTCTAGCCCCATTATTTCTGGAGTTATAGGCCGTGGCGCTGCCGACTTGTTTTTTCGGCGGTTTTTTTTTTTTTTTTGCTGTCTTCAGTCCAGCACACACGTAGCGGCCTTGGCTATTGTTGACGTACACAGAGCATGGCCGTTTGCACTGGACATCTTTGGGGTGTCCTCACTCCGCGGTCCCTGGCATCCTACCTGTTTATCCCACAACCCCCAGACTGGCATTTTCGGAAAGCCCATGAGCAGGGCTTTCCAACAGTGTCGGACTTGTCAGATTTCCGCCAATACTTTGGGAGATAGAGCCGTTGCTAAGTCTTGTTTTCACTCTGTTACAGCTTTGTGTACAAAAGTGCCATTAGACAGGTGTTTGAAGAGCATTCGGAGCAGCCCCGCTCTCTGGTGGTTTCAAGGCGGAAGATGGCCCTGGCTGGCCGGGAAAACTGAATTTTCGGATGCAGGACTATGGCAGCTACTTGCAGGTACAAGAAATTTCTCTCTAGCCCCATTATTTCTGGAGTTATAGGCCGTGGCGCTGCCGACTTGTTTTTTTTTTTTTTTTTTTTTTTTTTTTTTGCTGGCTTCAGTCCAGCACACACGTAGCGGCCTTGGCTATTGTTGACGTACACAGAGCATGGCCGTTTGCACTGGACATCTTCCGGGTGTCCTCACTCCGCAGTCCCTGGCATCCTCCCTGTTTATCCCACAACCCCCAGACCGGCATTTTCAAAAAGCCCATGAGCAGGGCTTTCCAACAGTGTCGGACTTGTCAGATTTCCGCCAATACTTTGGGAGATAGAGCCGTTGCTAAGTCTTGTTTTCACTCTGTTACAGCTTTGTGTACAAAAGTGCCATTAGACAGGTGTTTGAAGCGCATTCGGAGCAGCCCCGCTCTCTGGTGGTTTCAAGGCGGAAGATGGCCCTGGCTGGCCGGGAAAACTGGATTTTCGGATGCAGGACTATGGCAGCTACTTGCAGGTACAAGAAATTTCTCTCTAGCCCCATTATTTCTGGAGTTATTGGCCGTGGCGCTGCCGACTTCTTTTTTCGGCGTTTTTTTTTTTTTTTTTTTTTTTTTTTTGCTGGCTTCAGTCCAGCACACACGTAGCGGCCTTGGCTATTGTTGACGTACACAGAGCATGGCCGTTTGCACTGGACATCTTCGGGGTGTCCTCACTCCGCGGTCCCTGGCATCCTCCCTGTTTATCCCACAACCCCCAGACCGGCATGTTCGGAAAGCCCATGAGCAGGGCTTTCCAACAGTGTTGGACTTGTCAGATTTCCGCCAATACTTTGGGAGATAGAGCCGTTGCTAAGTTTTGTTTTCACTCTGTTACAGCTTTGTGTACAAAAGTGCAATTAGACAGGTGTTTGAAGCGCATTCGGAGCAGCCCCGCTCTCTGGTGGTTTCAAGGCGGAAGATGGCCCTGGCTGGCCGGGAAAACTAAATTTTTGGATGCAGGACTATGGCAGCTACCTGCAGGTACAAGAAATTTCTCTCTAGCCCCATTATTTCTGGAGTTATAGGCCGTGGCGCTGCCGACTTCTTTTTTCGGCGGTTTTTTTTTTTTTTTGCTGGCTTCAGTCCAGCACACACGTAGCGGCCTTGGCTATTGTTGACGTACATAGAGCATGGCCGTTTGCACTGGACATCTTCCGCGTGTCCTCACTCCGCGGTCCCTGGCATCCTCCCTATTTATCCCACAACCCCAAGACCGGCATTTTCAAAAAGCCCATGAGCAGGGCTTTCCAACAGTGTCGGACTTGTCAGATTTCCGCCAATACTTTGGGAGATAGAGCCGTTGCTAAGTCTTGTTTGCACTCTGTTACAGCTTTGTGTACAAAAGTGCCATTAGACAGGTGTTTGAAGAGCATTCGGAGCAGCCCCGCTCTCTGGTGGTTTCAAGGCGGAAGATGGCCCTGGCTGGCCGGGAAATCTGAATTTGCGGATGCAGGACTATGGCAGCTACCTGCAGGTACAAGAAATTTCTCTCTAGCCCCATTATTTCTGGAGTTATAGGCCGTGGCGCTGCCGACTTGTTTTTTCGGCGTTTTTTTTTTTGTTGTTGCTGGCTTCAGTCCAGCACACACGTAGCGGCCTTGGCTATTGTTGACGTACACAGAGCATGGCCGTTTGCACTGGACATCTTCGGGGTGTCCTCACTCCGCGGTCCCTGGCATCCTACCTGTTTATCCCACAACCCCCAGACCGGCATTTTCGGAAAGCCCATGAGCAGGGCTTTCCAACAGTGTCGGACTTGTCAGATTTCCGCCAATATTTTGGGAGATAGAGCCGTTGCTAAGTCTTGTTTTCACTCTGTTACAGCTTTGTGTACAAAAGTGCCAGTAGACAGGTGTTTGAAGCGCATTCGGAGCAGCCCCGCTCTCTGGTGGTTTCAAGGCGGAAGATGACCCTGGCTGGCCGGGAAAACTGGATTTTCGGATGCAGGACTATGGCAGCTACCTGCAGGTACAAGAAATTTCTCTCTAGCCCCTATTATTTCTGGAGTTATTGGCCGTGGCGCTGCCGACTTGTTTTTTCGGCGGTTTTTTTTTTTTTTGGCTGGCTTCAGTCCAGCACACACGTAACGGCATTGGCTATTGTTGACGTACATAGAGCATGGCCGTTTGCACTGGACATCTTCCGGGTGTCCTCACTCCGCGGTCCCTGGCATCCTACCTGTTTATCCCACAACCCCCAAACCGGCATTTTCAAAAAGCCCATGAGCAGGGCTTTCGAACAGTGTCGGACTTGTCAGACTTCCGCCAATACTTTGGGAGATAGAGCCGTTGCTAAGTCTTGTTTTCACTCTGTTACAGCTTTGTGTACAAAAGTGCCATTAGACAGGTGTTTGAAGAGCATTCGGAGCAGCCCCGCTCTCTGGTGGTTTCAAGGCGGAAGATGGCCCTGGCTGGCCGGGAAAACTGAATTTTCGGATGCAGGACTATGGCAGCTACTTGCAGGTACAAGAAATTTCTCTCTAGCCCCATTATTTCTGGAGTTATAGGCCGTGGCGCTGCTGACTTGTTTTTTCGGCGGTTTTTTTTTTTTTTGGCTGGCTTCAGTCCAGCACACACGTAGCGGCCTTGGCTATTGTTGACGTACACAGAGCATGGCCGTTTGCACTGGACATCTTCCGCGTGTCCTCACTCCGCGGTCCCTGGCATCCTCCCTGTTTATCCCACAACCCCCAGACCGGCATTTTCGGAAAGCCCTTGAGCAGGGCTTTCTAACAGTGTCGGACTTGTCAGATTTCCGCCAAGACTGTGGGAGATAGAGCCGTTGCTAAGTCTTGTTTTCACTCTGTTACAGCTTTGTGTACAAAAGTGCCCTTAGACAGGTGTTTGAAGCGCATTCGGAGCAGCCCCGCTCTCTGGTGGTTTCAAGGCGGAAGATGGCCCTGGCTGGCCGGGAAACCTGAATTTGCAGATGCAGGACTATGGCAGCTACCTGCAGGTACAAGAAATTTCTCTCTAGCCCCATTATTTCTGGAGTTATAGGCCGTGGCGCTACCGACTTGTTTTTTTTTTTTTTTTTTTTTTTTGCTGGCTTCAGTCCAGCACACACGTAGCGGCCTTGGCTATTGTTGACGTACACAGAGCATGGCCGTTTGCACTGGACATCTTCGGGGTGTCCTCACTCTGCGGTCCCTGGCATCCTCCCTGTTTATCCCACAACCCCCAGACCGGCATTTTCAAAAAGCCCATGAGCAGGGCTTTCCAACAGTGTCGGACTTGTCAGATTTCCGCCAATACTTTGGGAGATAGAGCCGTTGCTAAGTCTTGTTTTCACTCTGTTACAGCTTTGTGTACAAAAGTGCCATTAGACAGGTGTTTGAAGCGCGTTCGGAGCAGCCCCGCTCTCTGGTGGTTTCAAGGCGGAAGATGGCCCTGGCTGGCCGGGAAAACTAAATTTTCGGATGCAGGACTATGGCAGCTACCTGCAGGTACAAGAAATTTCTCTCTAGCCCCATAATTTCTGGAGTTATAGGCCGTGGCGCTGCTGACTTGTTTTTTCGGCGGTTTATTTTTTTTTTTTTGCTGGCTTCAGTCCAGCACACACGTAGCGGCCTTGGCTATTGTTGACGTACACAGAGCATGGCCGTTTGCACTGGACATCTTCGGGGTGTCCTCACTCCGCGGTCCCTGGCATCCTACCTGTTTATCCCAGAACCCCCAGACCGGCATTTTCGGAAAGCCCATGAGCAGGGCTTTCCAACAGTGTCGGACTTGTCAGATTTCCGCCAATACTTTGGGAGATAGAGCCGTTGCTAAGTCTTGTTTTCACTCTGTTACAGCTTTGTGTAAAACAGTGCCATTAGACAGGTGTTTGAAGAGCATTCGGAGCAACCCCGCTCTCTGGTGGTTTCAGGGCGGAAGATGAGAAAACTGGATTTGCGGATGCAGGACTATGGCAGCTACCTGCAGGTACAAGAAATTTCTCTCTAGCCCCATTATTTCTGGAGTTATAGGCCGTGGCGCTGCCGACTTGTTTTTTCGGCGTTTTTTTTTTGTTTTTTTTTTTATTTTTTTTTTGCTGGCTTCAGTCCAGCACACACGTAGCGGCCTTGGCTATTGTTGACGTACACAGAGCATGGCCGTTTGCACTGGACATCTTCGGGGTGTCCTCACTCCGCGGTCCCTGGCATCCTCCCTGTTTATCCCACAACCCCCAGACCGGCATTTTCAAAAAGCCCATGAGCAGGGCTTTCCAACAGTGTCGGACTTGTCAGATTTCCGCCAATACTTTGGGAGATAGAGCCGTTGGTAAGTCTTGTTTTCACTCTGTTACAGCTTTGTGTACAAAAGTGCCATTAGACAGGTGTTTGAAGCGCGTTCGGAGCAGCCCCGCTCTCTGGTGGTTTCAAGGCGGAAGATGGCCCTGGCTGGCCGGGAAAACTAAATTTTCGGATGCAGGACTATGGCAGCTACCTGCAGGTACAAGAAATTTCTCTCTAGCCCCATAATTTCTGGAGTTATAGGCCGTGGCGCTGCTGACTTGTTTTTTCGGCGGTTTATTTATTTTTTTTTGCTGGCTTCAGTCCAGCACACACGTAGCGGCCTTGGCTATTGTTGACGTACACAGAGCATGGCCGTTTGCACTGGACATCTTCGGGGTGTCCTCACTCCGCGGTCCCTGGCATCCTACCTGTTTATCCCAGAACCCCCAGACCGGCATTTTCGGAAAGCCCATGAGCAGGGCTTTCCAACAGTGTCGGACTTGTCAGATTTCCGCCAATACTTTGGGAGATAGAGCCGTTGCTAAGTCTTGTTTTCACTCTGTTACAGCTTTGTGTAAAACAGTGCCATTAGACAGGTGTTTGAAGAGCATTCGGAGCAACCCCGCTCTCTGGTGGTTTCAGGGCGGAAGATGAGAAAACTGGATTTGCGGATGCAGGACTATGGCAGCTACCTGCAGGTACAAGAAATTTCTCTCTAGCCCCATTATTTCTGGAGTTATAGGCCGTGGCGCTGCCGACTTGTTTTTTCGGCGTTTTTTTTTTGTTTTTTTTTTTATTTTTTTTTTGCTGGCTTCAGTCCAGCACACACGTAGCGGCCTTGGCTATTGTTGACGTACACAGAGCATGGCCGTTTGCACTGGACATCTTCGGGGTGTCCTCACTCCGCGGTCCCTGGCATCCTCCCTGTTTATCCCACAACCCCCAGACCGGCATTTTCAAAAAGCCCATGAGCAGGGCTTTCCAACAGTGTCGGACTTGTCAGATTTCCGCCAATACTTTGGGAGATAGAGCCGTTGCTAAGTCTTGTTTTCACTCTGTTACAGCTTTGTGTACAAAAGTGCCATTAGACAGGTGTTTGAAGCGCGTTCGGAGCAGCCCCGCTCTCTGGTGGTTTCAAGGCGGAAGATGGCCCTGGCTGGCCGGGAAAACTAAATTTTCGGATGCAGGACTATGGCAGCTACCTGCAGGTACAAGAAATTTCTCTCTAGCCCCATAATTTCTGGAGTTATAGGCCGTGGCGCTGCTGACTTGTTTTTTCGGCGGTTTATTTTTTTTTTTTGCTGGCTTCAGTCCAGCACACACGTAGCGGCCTTGGCTATTGTTGACGTACACAGAGCATGGCCGTTTGCACTGGACATCTTCGGGGTGTCCTCACTCCGCGGTCCCTGGCATCCTACCTGTTTATCCCAGAACCCCCAGACCGGCATTTTCGGAAAGCCCATGAGCAGGGCTTTCCAACAGTGTCGGACTTGTCAGATTTCCGCCAATACTTTGGGAGATAGAGCCGTTGCTAAGTCTTGTTTTCACTCTGTTACAGCTTTGTGTAAAAAAGTGCCATTAGACAGGTGTTTGAAGAGCATTCGGAGCAGCCCCGCTCTCTGGTGGTTTCAGGGCGGAAGATGGGAAAACTGGATTTGCGGATGCAGGACTATGGCAGCTACCTGCAGGTACAAGAAATTTCTCTCTAGCCCCATTATTTCTGGAGTTATAGGCCGTGGCGCTGCCGACTTGTTTTTTCGGCGTTTTTTTTTTGTTTTTTTTTTATTTTTTTTTTGCTGGCTTCAGTCCAGCACACACGTAGCGGCCTTGGCTATTGTTGACGTACACAGAGCATGGCCGTTTGCACTGGACATCTTCGGGGTGTCCTCACTCCGCGGTCCCTGGCATCCTCCCTGTTTATCCCACAACCCCCAGACCGGCATTTTCAAAAAGCCCATGAGCAGGGCTTTCCAACAGTGTCGGACTTGTCAGATTTCCGCCAATACTGTGGGAGATAGAGCCGTTGCTAAGTCTTGTTTTCACTCTGTTACAGCTTTGTGTACAAAAGTGCCATTAATCAGGTGTTTGAAGCGCATTCGGAGCAGCCCCGCTCTCTGGTGGTTTCAAGGCGGAAGATGGCCCTGGCTGGCCGGGAAAACTAAATTTTCGGATGCAGGACTATGGCAGCTACCTGCAGGTACAAGAAATTTCTCTCTAGCCCCATTATTTCTGGAGTTATAGGCCGTGGCGCTGCCGACTTGTTTTTTCGGCGGTTTTTTTTTTTTTTGGCTGGCTTCAGTCCAGCACACACGTAGCGGCCTTGGCTATTGTTGACGTACACAGAGCATGGCCGTTTGCACTGGACATCTTGGGGTGTCCTCACTCCGCGGTCCCTGGCAGCCTCCCTGTTTATCCCACAACCCCCAGACCGGCATTTTCGGAAAGCCCATGAGCAGGGCTTTCCAACAGTGTCGGACTTGTCAGACTTCCGCCAATACTTTGGGAGATAGAGCCGTTGCTAAGTCTTGTTTTCACTCTGTTACAGCTTTGTGTACAAAAGTGCCAGTAGACAGGTGTTTGAAGCGCATTCGGAGCAGCCCCGCTCTCTGGTGGTTTCAAGGCGGAAGATGGCCCTGGCTGGCCGGGAAAACTGGATTTTCGGATGCAGGACTATGGCAGCTACCTGCAGGTACAAGAAATTTCTCTCTAGCCCCATTATTTCTGGAGTTATAGGCCGTGGCGCTGCCGACTTGTTTTTTCGGCGTTTTTTTTTTTTTCTTTTTTTGCTGGCTTCAGTCCAGCACACACGTAGCGGCCTTGGCTATTGTTGACGTACACAGAGCATGGCCGTTTGCACTGGACATTTTCGGGGTGTCCTCACTCCGCGGTCCCTGGCATCCTCCCTGTTTATCCCACAACCCCAAGACCGGCATTTTCGGAAAGCCCATGAGCAGGGCTTTCCAACAGTGTTGGACTTGTCAGATTTCCGCCAACACTTTGGGAGATAGAGCCGTTGCTAAGTCTTGTTTTCACTCTGTTACAGCTTTGTGTACAAAAGTGCCATTAGACAGGTGTTTGAAGAGCATTCGGAGCAGCCCCGCTCTCTGGTGGTTTCAAGGCGGAAGATGGCCCTGGCTGGCCGGCAAAACTGAATTTTCGGATGCAGGACTATGGCAGCTACTTGCAGGTACAAGAAATTTCTCTCTAGCCCCATTATTTCTGGAGTTATAGGCCGTGGCGCTGCCGACTTGTTTTTTCGGCGGTTTTTTTTTTTTTGGCTGGCTTCAGTCCAGCACACACGTAGCGGCCTTGGCTATTGTTGACGTACACAGAGCATGGCCGTTTGCACTGGACATCTTCGGGGTGTCCTCACTCCGCGGTCCCTGGCATCCTCCCTGTTTATCCCACAACCCCCAGACCGGCATTTTCAAAAAGCCCATGAGCAGGGCTTTCCAACAGTGTCGGACTTGTCAGATTTCCGCCAATGCTTTGGGAGATAGAGCCGTTGCTAAGTCTTGTTTTCACTCTGTTACAGCTTTGTGTACAAAAGTGCCATTAGACAGGTGTTTGAAGCGCGTTCGGAGCAGCCCCGCTCTCTGGTGGTTTCAAGGCGGAAGATGGCCCTGGCTGGCCGGGAAAACTAAATTTTCGGATGCAGGACTATGGCAGCTACCTGCAGGTACAAGAAATTTCTCTCTAGCCCCATAATTTCTGGAGTTATAGGCCGTGGCGCTGCTGACTTGTTTTTCGGCGGTTTATTTTTTTTTTTTTGCTGGCTTCAGTCCAGCACACAAGTAGCGGCCTTGGCTATTGTTGACGTACACAGAGCATGGCCGTTTGCACTGGACATCTTCGGGGTGTCCTCACTCCGCGGTCCCTGGCATCCTACCTGTTTATCCCAGAACCCCCAGACCGGCATTTTCGGAAAGCCCATGAGCAGGGCTTTCCAACAGTGTCAGACTTGTCAGATTTCCGCCAATACTTTGGGAGATAGAGCCGTTGCTAAGTCTTGTTTTCACTCTGTTACAGCTTTGTGTAAAAAAGTGCCATTAGACAGGTGTTTGAAGAGCATTCGGAGCAGCCCCGCTCTCTGGTGGTTTCAGGGCGGAAGATGGGAAAACTGGATTTGCGGATGCAGGACTATGGCAGCTACCTGCAGGTACAAGAAATTTCTCTCTAGCCCCATTATTTCTGGAGTTATAGGCCGTGGCGCTGCCGACTTGTTTTTTCGGCGTTTTTTTTTTGTTTTTTTTTTTATTTTTTTTTTGCTGGCTTCAGTCCAGCACACACGTAGCGGCCTTGGCTATTGTTGACGTATACAGAGCATGGCCGTTTGCACTGGACATCTTCGGGGTGTCCTCACTCCGCGGTCCCTGGCATCCTCCCTGTTTATCCCACAACCCCCAGACCGGCATTTTCAAAAAGCCCATGAGCAGGGCTTTCCAACAGTGTCGGACTTGTCAGATTTCCGCCAATACTGTGGGAGATAGAGCCGTTGCTAAGTCTTGTTTTCACTCTGTTACAGCTTTGTGTACAAAAGTGCCATTAGACAGGTGTTTGAAGCGCATTCGGAGCAGCCCCGCTCTCTGGTGGTTTCAAGGCGGAAGATGGCCCTGGCTGGCCGGGAAAACTAAATTTTCGGATGCAGGACTATGGCAGCTACCTGCAGGTACAAGAAATTTCTCTCTAGCCCCATTATTTCTGGAGTTATAGGCCGTGGCGCTGCCGACTTGTTTTTTCGGCGGTTTTTTTTTTTTTGGCTGGCTTCAGTCCAGCACACACGTAGCGGCCTTGGCTATTGTTGACGTACACAGAGCATGGCCGTTTGCACTGGACATCTTGGGGTGTCCTCACTCCGCGGTCCCTGGCAGCCTCCCTGTTTATCCCACAACCCCCAGACCGGCATTTTCAGAAAGCCCATGAGCAGGGCTTTCCAACAGTGTCGGACTTGTCAGACTTCCGCCATTACTTTGGGAGATAGAGCCGTTGCTAAGTCTTGTTTTCACTCTGTTACAGCTTTGTGTACAAAAGTGCCAGTAGACAGGTGTTTGAAGCGCATTCGGAGCAGCCCCGCTCTCTGGTGGTTTCAAGGCAGAAGATGGCCCTGGCTGGCCGGGAAAACTGGATTTTCGGATGCAGGACTATGGCAGCTACCTGCAGGTACAAGAAATTTCTCTCTAGCCCCATTATTTCTGGAGTTATAGGCCGTGGCGCTGCCGACTTGTTTTTTCGGCGTTTTTTTTCTTTTTCTTTTTTTGCTGGCTTCAGTCCAGCACACACGTAGCGGCCTTGGCTATTGTTGACGTACACAGAGCATGGCCGTTTGCACTGGACATTTTCGGGGTGTCCTCACTCCGCGGTCCCTGGCATCCTCCCTGTTTATCCCACAACCCCAAGACCGGCATTTTCGGAAAGCCCATGAGCAGGGCTTTCCAACAGTGTTGGACTTGTCAGATTTCCGCCAACACTTTGGGAGATAGAGCCGTTGCTAAGTCTTGTTTTCACTCTGTTACAGCTTTGTGTACAAAAGTGCCATTAGACAGGTGTTTGAAGAGCATTCGGAGCAGCCCCGCTCTCTGGTGGTTTCAAGGCGGAAGATGGCCCTGGCTGGCCGGGAAAACTGAATTTTCGGATGCAGGACTATGGCAGCTACTTGCAGGTACAAGAAATTTCTCTCTAGCCCCATTATTTCTGGAGTTATAGGCCGTGGCGCTGCCGACTTGTTTTTTCGGCGGTTTTTTTTTTTTTGGCTGGCTTCAGTCCAGCACACACGTAGCGGCCTTGGCTATTGTTGACGTACACAGAGCATGGCCGTTTGCACTGGACATCTTCGGGGTGTCCTCACTCCGCGGTCCCTGGCATCCTCCCTGTTTATCCCACAACCCCCAGACCGGCATTTTCAAAAAGCCCATGAGCAGGGCATTCCAACAGTGTCGGACTTGTCAGATTTCCGCCAATACTTTGGGAGATAGAGCCGTTGCTAAGTCTTGTTTTCACTCTGTTACAGCTTTGTGTACAAAAGTGCCATTAGACAGGTGTTTGAAGCGCATTCGGAGCAGCCCCGCTCTCTGGTGGTTTCAAGGCGGAAGATGGCCCTGGCTGGCCGGGAAACCTGAATTTGCGGATGCAGGACTATGGCAGCTACCTGCAGGTACAAGAAATTTCTCTCTAGCCCCATTATTTCTGGAGTTATAGGCCGTGGCGCTGCCGACTTGTTTGTTCGGCGGTTTTTTTTTTTTTTGCTGGCTTCAGTCCAGCACACACGTAGCGGCCTTGGCTATTGTTGACGTACACAGAGCATGGCCGTTTGCACTGGACATTTTCGGGGTGTCCTCACTCCGCGGTCCCTGGCATCCTCCCTGTTTATCCCACAACCCCAAGACCGGCATTTTCGGAAAGCCCATGAGCAGGGCTTTCCAACAGTGTCGGACTTGTCAGATTTCCGCCAATACTTTGGGAGATAAAGCCGTTGCTAAGTCTTGTTTTCACTCTGTTACAGCTTTGTGTACAAAAGTGCCATTAGACAGGTGTTTGAAGCCCATTTGGAGCAGCCCCGCTCTCTGGGGGTTTCAAGGCGAAAGATGGCCCTGGCTGGCCGGGAAACCTGAATTTTCGGATGCAGGACTATGGCAGCTACCTGCAGGTACAAGAAATTTCTCTCTAGCCCCATTATTTCTGGAGTTATAGGCCGTGGCGCTGCCGACTTGTTTTTTCGGCGGGTTTTTTTTTTTTGCTGGCTTCAGTCCAGCACACACGTAGCGGCCTTGGCTATTGTTGACGTACACAGAGCATGGCCGTTTGCACTGGACATCTTCGGGGTGTCCTCACTCCGCGGTCCCTGGCATCCTTCCTGTTTATCCCACAACCCCAAGACCGGCATTTTCGGAAAGCCCATGAGCAGGGCTTTCCAACAGTGTCGGACTTGTCAGATTTCCGCCAATACTTTGGGAGATAGAGCCGTTGCTAAGTCTTGTTTTCACTCTGTTACAGCTTTGTGTACAAAAGTGCCATTAGACAGGTGTTTGAAGCGCATTCGGAGCAGCCCCGCTCTCTGGTGGTTTCAAGGCGGAAGATGGCCCTGGCTGGCCGGGAAACCTGAATTTGCGGATGCAGGACTATGGCAGCTACCTGCAGGTACAAGAAATTTCTCTCTAGCCCCATTATTTCTGGAGTTATAGGCCGTGGCGCTGCCGACTTGTTTGTTCGGCGGTTTTTTTTTTTTTTGCTGGCTTCAGTCCAGCACACACGTAGCGGCCTTGGCTATTGTTGACGTACACAGAGCATGGCCGTTTGCACTGGACATTTTCGGGGTGTCCTCACTCCGCGGTCCCTGGCATCCTCCCTGTTTATCCCACAACCCCAAGACCGGCATTTTCGGAAAGCCCATGAGCAGGGCTTTCCAACAGTGTCGGACTTGTCAGATTTCCGCCAATACTTTGGGAGATAAAGCCGTTGCTAAGTCTTGTTTTCACTCTGTTACAGCTTTGTGTACAAAAGTGCCATTAGACAGGTGTTTGAAGCCCATTTGGAGCAGCCCCGCTCTCTGGGGGTTTCAAGGCGAAAGATGGCCCTGGCTGGCCGGGAAACCTGAATTTTCGGATGCAGGACTATGGCAGCTACCTGCAGGTACAAGAAATTTCTCTCTAGCCCCATTATTTCTGGAGTTATAGGCCGTGGCGCTGCCGACTTGTTTTTTCGGCGGGTTTTTTTTTTTTGCTGGCTTCAGTCCAGCACACACGTAGCGGCCTTGGCTATTGTTGACGTACACAGAGCATGGCCGTTTGCACTGGACATCTTCGGGGTGTCCTCACTCCGCGGTCCCTGGCATCCTTCCTGTTTATCCCACAACCCCAAGACCGGCATTTTCGGAAAGCCCATGAGCAGGGCTTTCCAACAGTGTCGGACTTGTCAGATTTCCGCCAAGACTTTGGGAGATAGAGCCGTTGCTAAGTCTTGTTTTCACTCTGTTACAGCTTTGTGTACAAAAGTGCCATTAGACAGGTGTTTGAAGAGCATTCGGAGCAGCCCCGCTCTCTGGTGGTTTCAAGGCGGAAGATGGCCCTGGCCGGCCGGGAAAACTAAATTTTCGGATGCAGGACTATGGCAGCTACTTGCAGGTACAAGAAATTTCTCTCTAGCCCCATTTTTTCTGGAGTTATAGGCCGTGGCGCTGCCGACTTGTTTTTTCGGCGGGTTTTTTTTTTTGGCTGGCTTCAGTCCAGCACACACGTAGCGGCCTTGGCTATTGTTGACGTACACAGAGCATGGCCGTTTGCACTGGACATCTTCGGGGTGTCCTCACTCCGCGGTCCCTGGCAGCCTCCCTGTTTATCCCACAACCCCCAGACCGGCATTTTCGGAAAGCCCATGAGCAGGGCTTTCCAACAGTGTCGGACTTGTCAGACTTCCGCCAATACTTTGGGAGATAGAGCCGGTGCTAAGTCTTGTTTTCACTCTGTTACAGCTTTGTGTACAAAAGTGCCAGTAGACAGGTGTTTGAAGCGCATTCGGAGCAGCCCCGCTCTCTGGTGGTTTCAAGGCGGAAGATGGCCCTGGCTGGCCGGGAAAACTGGATTTTCGGATGCAGGACTATGGCAGCTACCTGCAGGTACAAGAAATTTCTCTTTAGCCCCATTATTTCTGGAGTTATTGGCCGTGGCGCTGCCGACTTGTTTTTTCGGCTTTTTTTTTTTTTTTTTTTTTTTTTTTTTGCTGGCTTCAGTCCAGCACACACGTAGCGACCTTGGCTATTGTTGACGTACACAGAGCATGGCCGTTTGCACTGGACATCTTCGGGGTGTCCTCACTCCGCGGTCCCTGGCATCCTCCCTGTTTATCCCACAACCCCCAGACCGGCATTTTCAAAAAGCCCATGAGCAGGGCTTTCCAACAGTGTCGGACTTGTCAGATTTCCGCCAATACTTTGGGAGATAGAGCCGTTGCTAAGTCTTGTTTTCACTCTGTTACAGCTTTGTGTACAAAAGTGCCATTAGACAGGTGTTTGAAGCGCATTCGGAGCAGCCCCGCTCTCTGGTGGTTTCAAGGCGGAAGATGGCCCTGGCTGGCCGGGAAACCTCAATTTTCGGATGCAGGACTATGGCAGCTACCTGCAGGTACAAGAAATTTCTCTCTAGCCCCATTATTTCTGGAGTTATAGGCCGTGGCGCTGCTGACTTGTTTTTTCGGCGGTTTTTTTTTTTTTTTGGCTGGCTTCAGTCCAGCACACACGTAGCGGCCTTGGCTATTGTTGACGTACACAGAGCATGGCCGTTTGCACTGGACATCTTCGGGGTGTCCTCACTCCGCGGTCCCTGGCATCCTCCCTGTTTATCCCACAACCCCCAGACCGGCATTTTCAAAAAGCCCATGAGCAGGGCTTTCCAACAGTGTCGGACTTGTCAGATTTCCGCCAATACTTTGGGAGATAGAGCCGTTGCTAAGTCTTGTTTTCACTCTGTTACAGCTTTGTGTACAAAAGTACCATTAGACAGGTGTTTGAAGCCCATTCGGAGCAGCCCCGCTCTCTGGTGGTTTCAAGGCGGAAGATGGCCCTGGCTGGCCGGGAAACCTGAATTTTCGGATGCAGGACTATGGCAGCTACCTGCAGGTACAAGAAATTTTTCTCTAGCCCCATTATTTCTGGAGTTATAGGCCGTGGCGCTGCCGACTTGTTTTTTCGGCGGGTTTTTTTTTTTTGCTGGCTTCAGTCCAGCACACACGTAGCGGCCTTGGCTATTGTTGACGTACACAGAGCATGGCCGTTTGCACTGGACATCTTCGGGGTGTCCTAACTCCGCGGTCCCTGGCATCCTACCTGTTTATCCCAGAACCCCCAGACCGGCATTTTCGGAAAGCCCATGAGCAGGGCTTTCCAACAGTGTCGGACTTGTCAGATTTCCGCCAATACTTTGGGAGATAGAGCCGTTGCTAAGTCTTGTTTTCACTCTGTTACAGCTTTGTGTACAAAAGTGCCATTAGACAGGTGTTTGAAGAGCATTCGGAGCAGCCCCGCTCTCTGGTGGTTTCAAGGCGGAAGATGGCCCTGGCTGGCCGGGAAAACTGGATTTTCGGATGCAGGACTATGGCAGCTACCTGCAGGTACAAGAAATTTCTCTCTAGCCCCATTATTTCTGGAGTTATAGGCCGTGGCGCTGCCGACTTGTTTTTTCGGCGTTTTTTTTTTTTTTTTTTTTTGTTGCTGGCTTCAGTCCAGCACACACGTAGCGGCCTTGGCTATTGTTGACGTACACAGAGCATGGCCGTTTGCACTGGACATCTTCGGGGTGTCCTCACTCCGCGGTCCCTGGCATCCTCCCTGCTTATCCCACAACCCCAAGACCGGCATTTTCGGAAAGCCCATGAGCAGGGCTTTCCAACAGTGTCGGACTTGTCAGATTTCCGCCAATACTTTGGGAGATAGAGCCGTTGCTAAGTCTTGTTTTCACTCTGTTACAGCTTTGTGTACAAAAGTGCCATTAGACAGGTGTTTGAAGAGCATTCGGAGCAGCCCCGCTCTCTGGTGGTTTCAAGGCGGAAGATGGCCCTGGCTGGCCGGGAAAACTGAATTTTCGGATGCAGGACTATGGCAGCTACTTGCAGGTACAAGAAATTTCTCTCTAGCCCCATTATTTCTGGAGTTATAGGCCGTGGCGCTGCCGACTTGTTTTTTCGGCGGTTTTTTTTTTTTTTTTGGCTGGCTTCAGTCCAGCACACACGTAGCGGCCTTGGCTATTGTTGACGTACACAGAGCATGGCCGTTTGCACTGGACATCTCGGGGTGTCCTCACTCCGTGGTCCCTGGCATCCTCCCTGTTTATCCCACAACCCCAAGACCGGCATTTTCGGAAAGCCCATGAGCAGGGCTTTCCAACAGTGTCGGACTTGTCAGATTTCCGCCAATACTTTGGGAGATAGAGCCGTTGCTAAGTCTTGTTTTCACTCTGTTACAGCTTTGTGTACAAAAGTGCCATTAGACAGGTGTTTGAAGAGCATTCGGAGCAGCCCCGCTCTCTGGTGGTTTCAAGGCGGAAGATGGCCCTGGCTGGCCGGGAAAACTGAATTTTCGGATGCAGGACTATGGCAGCTACTTGCAGGTACAAGAAATTTCTCTCTAGCCCCATTATTTCTGGAGTTATAGGCCGTGGCGCTGCCGACTTGTTTTTTCGGCGGTTTTTTTTTTTTTGGCTGGCTTCAGTCCAGCACACACGTAGCGGCCTTGGCTATTGTTGACGTACACAGAGCATGGCCGTTTGCACTGGACATCTCGGGGTGTCCTCACTCCGTGGTCCCTGGCAGCCTCCCTGTTTATCCCACAACCCCCAGACCGGCATTTTCGGAAAGCCCATGAGCAGGGCTTTCCAACAGTTTCGGACTTGTTAGATTTCCGCCAATACTTTGGGAGATAGAGCCGTTGCTAAGTCTTGTTTTCACTCTGTTACAGCTTTGTGTACAAAAGTGCCAGTAGACAGGTGTTTGAAGAGCATTCGGAGCAGCCCCGCTCTCTGGTGGTTTCAAGGCGGAAGATGGCCCTGGCTGGCCGGGAAAACTGGATTTTCGGATGCAGGACTATGGCAGCTACTTGCAGGTACAAGAAATTTCTCTCTAGCCCCATTATTTCTGGAGTTATAGGCCGTGGCGCTGCCGACTTGTTTTTTCGGCTTTTTTTTTTTTTTTTTTTTGCTGGCTTCAGTCCAGCACACACGTAGCGGCCTTGGCTATTGTTGACGTACACAGAGCATGGCCGTTTGCACTGGACATCTTCGGGGTGTCCTCACTCCGCGGTCCCTGGCATCCTCCCTGTTTATCCCACAACCCCCAGACCGGCATTTTCAAAAAGCTTATGAGCAGGGCTTTCCAACAGTGTCGGACTTGTCAGATTTCCGCCAATACTTTGGGAGATAGAGCCGTTGCTAAGTCTTGTTTTCACTCTGTTACAGCATTGTGTACAAAAGTGCCATTAGACAGGTGTTTGAAGCGCATTCGGAGCAGCCCCGCTCTCTGGTGGTTTCAAGGCGGAAGATGGCCCTGGCTGGCCGGGAAACCTCAATTTTCGGATGCAGGACTATGGCAGCTACCTGCAGATACAAGAACATTCTCTCTAGCCCCATTATTTCTGGAGTTATAGGCCGTGGCGCTGCCGACTTGTTTTTTCGGCGGTTTTTTTTTTTTTTGGCTGGCTTCAGTCCAGCACACACGTAGCGGCCTTGGCTATTGTTGACGTACACAGAGCATGGCCGTTTGCACTGGACATCTCGGGGTGTCCTCACTCCGTGGTCCCTGGCAGCCTCCCTGTTTATCCCACAACCCCCAGACCGGCATTTTCGGAAAGCCCATGAGCAGGGCTTTCCAACAGTTTCGGACTTGTTAGATTTCCGCCAATACTTTGGGAGATAGAGCCGTTGCTAAGTCTTGTTTTCACTCTGTTACAGCTTTGTGTACAAAAGTGCCAGTAGACAGGTGTTTGAAGAGCATTCGGAGCAGCCCCGCTCTCTGGTGGTTTCAAGGCGGAAGATGGCCCTGGCTGGCCGGGAAAACTGGATTTTCGGATGCAGGACTATGGCAGCTACTTGCAGGTACAAGAAATTTCTCTCTAGCCCCATTATTTCTGGAGTTATAGGCCGTGGCGCTGCCGACTTGTTTTTTCGGCTTTTTTTTTTTTTTTTTTTTGCTGGCTTCAGTCCAGCACACACGTAGCGGCCTTGGCTATTGTTGACGTACACAGAGCATGGCCGTTTGCACTGGACATCTTCGGGGTGTCCTCACTCCGCGGTCCCTGGCATCCTCCCTGTTTATCCCACAACCCCCAGACCGGCATTTTCAAAAAGCTTATGAGCAGGGCTTTCCAACAGTGTCGGACTTGTCAGATTTCCGCCAATACTTTGGGAGATAGAGCCGTTGCTAAGTCTTGTTTTCACTCTGTTACAGCATTGTGTACAAAAGTGCCATTAGACAGGTGTTTGAAGCGCATTCGGAGCAGCCCCGCTCTCTGGTGGTTTCAAGGCGGAAGATGGCCCTGGCTGGCCGGGAAACCTCAATTTTCGGATGCAGGACTATGGCAGCTACCTGCAGATACAAGAACATTCTCTCTAGCCCCATTATTTCTGGAGTTATAGGCCGTGGCGCTGCCGACTTGTTTTTTCGTTTTTTGTTTTTTTTTTGTTTTTTTTTTTGCTGGCTTCAGTCCAGCACACACGTAGCGGCCTTAGATATTGTTGACGTACACAGAGCATGGCCGTTTGCACTGGACATCTTCGGGGTGTCCTCACTCCGCGGTCCCTGGTATCCTCCCTGTTTATCCCACAACCCCAAGACCGGCATTTGCAAAAAGCCCATGAGCAGGGCTTTCCAACAGTGTCGGACTTGTCAGATTTCTGCCAATACTTTGGGAGATAGAGCCGTTGCTAAGTCTTGTTTTCACTCTGTTACAGCTTTGTGTACAAAAGTGCCATTAGACAGGTGTTTGAAGCGCATTCGGAGCAGCCCCGCTCTCTGGTGGTTTCAAGGCGGAAGATGGCCATGGCTGGCCGGGAAACCTAAATTTTCGGATGCAGGACTATGGCAGCTACCTGCAGGTACAAGAAATTTCTCTCTAGCCCCATTATTTCTGGAGTTATAGGCCGTGGCGCTGCCGACTTGTTTTTTCGGCGGGTTTTTTTTTTTGCTCGCTTCAGTCCAGCACACACGTAGCGGCCTTGGCTATTGTTGACGTACACAGAGCATGGCCGTTTGCACTGGACATCTCGGGGTGTCCTCACTCCGTGGTCCCTGGCAGCCTCCCTGTTTATCCCACAACCCCCAGACCGCCATTTTCGGAAAGCCCATGAGCAGGGCTTTCCAACAGTTTCGGACTTGTCAGATTTCCGCCAATACTTTGGGAGATGGAGCCGTTGCTAAGTCTTGTTTTCACTCTGTTACAGCTTTGTGTACAAAAGTGCCAGTAGACAGGTGTTTGAAGAGCATTCGGAGCAGCCCCGCTCTCTGGTGGTTTCAAGGCGGAAGATGGCCCTGGCTGGCCGGGAAAATTGGATTTTCGGATGCAGGACTATGGCAGCTACTTGCAGGTACAAGAAATTTCTCTCTAGCCCCATTATTTCTGGAGTTATAGGCCGTGGCGCTGCCGACTTGTTTTTTCGGCGGTTTTTTTTTTTTTTTGCTGGCTTCAGTCCAGCACACACGTAGCGGCCTTGGCTATTGTTGACGTACACAGAGCATGGCCGTTTGCACTGGACATCTTCGGGGTGTCCTCACTCCGCGGTCCCTGGCATCCTCCCTGTTTATCCCACAACCCCCAGACCGCCATTTTCAAAAAGCCTATGAGCAGGGCTTTCGAACAGTGTCGGACTTGTCAGATTTCCGCCAATACTTTGGGAGATAGAGCCGTTGCTAAGTCTTGTTTTCACTCTGTTACAGCTTTGTGTACAAAAGTGCCATTAGACAGGTGTTTGAAGCGCATTCGGAGCAGCCCCGCTCTCTGGTGGTTTCAAGGCGGAAGATGGCCCTGGCTGGCCGGGAAACCTGAATTTTCGGATGCAGGACTATGGCAGCTACCTGCAGGTACAAGAAATTTCTCTCTAGCCCCATTATTTCTGGAGTTATAGGCCGTGGCGCTGCCGACTTGTTTTTTCGGCGTTTTATTTTTTTATTTTTTTTTTTTGCTGGCTTCGGTCCAGCACACACGTAGCGGCCTCGGCTATTGTTGACGTACACAGAGCATGGCCGTTTGCACTGGACATCTTCGGGGTGTCCTCACTCCGCGGTCCTTGGCATCCTCCCTGTTTATCCCACAACCCCAAGACCGGCATTTGCAAAAAGCCCATGAGCAGGGCTTTCCAACAGTGTTGGACTTGTCAGATTTCCGCCAATACCTTGGGAGATAGAGCCGTTGCTAAGTCTTGTTTTCACTCTGTTACAGCTTTGTGTACAAAAGTGCCATTAGACAGGTGTTTGAAGCGCATTCGGAGCAGCCCCGCTCTCTGGTGGTTTCAAGGCGGAAGATGGCCCTGGCTGGCCTGGAAACCTGAATTTTCGGATGCAGGACTATGGCAGCTACCTGCAGGTACAAGAAATTTCTCTCTAGCCCCATTATTTCTGGAGTTATAGGCCGTGGCGCTGCCGACTTGTTTTTTCGGCGGGTTTTTTTTTTTGCTGGCTTCAGTCCAGCACACACGTAGCGGCCGTGGCTATTGTTGACGTACACAGAGCATGGCCGTTTGCACTGGACATCTCGGGGTGTCCTCTCTCCGTGGTCCCTGGCAGCCTCCCTGTTTATCCCACAACCCCCAGACCGCCATTTTCGGAAAGCCCATGAGCAGGGCTTTCCAACAGTTTCGGACTTGTCAGATTTCCGCCAATACTTTGGGAGATAGAGCCGTTGCTAAGTCTTGTTTTCACTCTGTTACAGCTTTGTGTACAAAAGTGCCAGTAGACAGGTGTTTGAAGAGCATTCGGAGCAGCCCCGCTCTCTGGTGGTTTCAAGGCGGAAGATGGCCCTGGCTGGCCGGGAAAACTGGATTTTCGGATGCAGGACTATGGCAGCTACTTGCAGGTACAAGAAATTTCTCTCTAGCCCCATTATTTCTGGAGTTATGGGCCGTGGCGCTGCCGACTTGTTTTTTCGGCGGTTTTTTTTTTTTTTTTGCTGGCTTCAGTCCAGCACACACGTAGCGGCCTTGGCTATTGTTGACGTACACAGAGCATGGCCGTTTGCACTGGACATCTTCGGGGTGTCCTCACTCCGCGGTCCCTGGCATCCTCCCTGTTTATCCCACAACCCCCAGACCGGCATTTTCGGAAAGCCCATGAGCAGGGCTTTCAAACAGTGTCGGACTTGTCAGATTTCCGCCAATACTTTGGGAGATAGAGCCGTTGCTAAGTCTTGTTTTCACTCTGTTACAGCTTTGTGTACAAAAGTGCCATTAGACAGGTGTTTGAAGCACATTCGGAGCAGCCCCGCTCTCTGGTGGTTTCAAGGCGGAAGATGGCCCTGGCTGGCCGGGAAAACTGAATTTTCGGATGCAAGACTATGGCAGCTACCTGCAGGTACAAGAAATTTCTCTCTAGCCCCATTATTTCTGGAGTTATAGGCCGTGGCGCTGCCGACTTGTTTTTTCGGCGTTTTTTTTTTTTTTTTTTTTTCTTTTTTTGCTGGCTTCAGTCCAGCACACACGTAGCGACCTTTGCTATTGTTGACGTACACAGAGCATGGCCGTTTGCACTGGACATCTTCGGG
The DNA here is from genome assembly GCA_911728455.2 of Marthasterias glacialis. Classification (NCBI taxonomy): domain Eukaryota; kingdom Metazoa; phylum Echinodermata; class Asteroidea; order Forcipulatida; family Asteriidae; genus Marthasterias; species Marthasterias glacialis. Next base: position 26,889,638 of record OU452225.1, read on the forward strand.
GTGTCCTCACTCCGCGGTCCTTGGCATCCTCCCTGTTTATCCCACAACCCCAAGACCGGCATTTGCAAAAAGCCCATGAGCAGGGCTTTCCAACAGTGTTGGACTTGTCAGATTTCCGCCAATACTTTGGGAGATAGAGCCGTTGCTAAGTCTTGTTTTCACTCTGTTACAGCTTTGTGTACAAAAGTGCCATTAGACAGGTGTTTGAAGAGCATTCGGAGCAGCCCCGCTCTCTGGTGGTTTCAAGGCGGAAGATGGCCCTGGCTGGCCGGGAAACCTGAATTTTCGGATGCAGGACTATGGCAGCTACCTGCAGGTACAAGAAATTTCTCTCTAGCCCCATTATTTCTGGAGTTATAGGCCGTGGCGCTGCCGACTTGTTTTTTCGGCGGGTTTTTTTTTTTGCTGGCTTCAGTCCAGCACACACGTAGCGGCCTTGGCTATTGTTGACGTACACAGAGCATGGCCGTTTGCACTGGACATCTCGGGGTGTCCTCACTCCGTGGTCCCTGGCAGCCTCCCTGTTTATCCCACAACCCCCAGACCGCCATTTTCGGAAAGCCCATCAGCAGGGCTTTCCAACAGTGTCGGACTTGTCAGATTTCCGCCAATACTTTGGGAGATAGAGCCGTTGCTAAGTCTTGTTTTCACTCTGTTACAGCTTTGTGTACAAAAGTGCCAGTAGACAGGTGTTTGAAGAGCATTCGGAGCAGCCCCGCTCTCTGGTGGTTTCAAGGCGGAAGATGGCCCTGGCTGGCCGGGAAAACTGGATTTTCGGATGCAGGACTATGGCACCTACTTGCAGGTACAAGAAATTTCTCTCTAGCCCCATTATTTCTGGAGTTATAGGCCGTGGCGCTGCCGACTTGTTTTTTCGGCGTTTTTTTTTTTTTTTTTTGCTGGCTTCAGTCCAGCACACACGTAGCGGCCTTGGCTATTGTTGACGTACACAGAGCATGGCCGTTTGCACTGGACATCTTCGGGGTGTCCTCACTCCGCGGTCCTTGGCATCCTCCCTGTTTATCCCACAACCCCAAGACCGGCATTTGCAAAAAGCCCATGAGCAGGGCTTTTCAACAGTGTCAAACTTGTCAGATTTCCGCCAATACTTTGGGAGATAGAGCCGTTGCTAAGTCTTGTTTTCACTCTGTTACAGCTTTGTGTACAAAAGTGCCATTAGACAGGTGTTTGAAGCGCATTCGGAGCAGCCCCGCTCTCTGGTGGTTTCAAGGCGGAAGATTGCCCTGGCTGGCCGGGAAACCTGAATTTTCGGATGCAGGACTATGGCAGCTACCTGCAGGTACAAGAAATTTCTCTCTAGCCCCATTATTTCTGGAGTTATAGGCCGTGGCGCTGCCGACTTGTTTTTTCGGCGGGTTTTTTTTTTTTGCTGGCTTCAGTCCAGCACACACGTAGCGGCCTTGGCTATTGTTGACGTACACAGAGCATGGCCGTTTGCACTGGACATCTTCGGGGTGTCCTCACTCCGCGGTCCCTGGCATCCTCCCTGTTTATCCCACAACCCCAAGACCGGCATTTTTGGAAAGCCCATGAGCAGGGCTTTCCAACAGTGTCGGACTTGTCAGATTTCCGCCAATACTTTGGGAGATAGAGCCGTTGCTAAGTCTTGTTTTCACTCTGTTACAGCTTTGTGTACAAAAGTGCCATTAGACAGGTGTTTGAAGCGCATTCGGAGCAGCCCCGCTCTCTGGTGGTTTCAAGGCGGAAGATGGCCCTGGCTGGCCGGGAAACCTGAATTTGCGGATGCAGGACTATGGCAGCTACCTGCAGGTACAAGAAATTTCTCTCTAGCCCCATTACTTCTGGAGTTATAGGCCGTGGCGCTGCCGACTTGTTTTTTCGGCGTTTTTTTTTTTTTTTTTTTTTTTTTTTGCTGGCTTCAGTCCAGCACACACGTAGCGGCCTCGGCTATTTTTGACGTACACAGAGCATGGCCGTTTGCACTGGACATCTTCGGGGTGTCCTCACTCCGCGGTCCCTGGCATCCTCCCTGTTTATCCCACAACCCCAAGACCGGCATTTTTGGAAAGCCCATGAGCAGGGCTTTCCAACAGTGTTGGACTTGTCAGATTTCCGCCAATACTTTGGGAGATAGAGCTGTTGCTAAGTCTTGTTTTCACTCTGTTACAGCTTTGTGTACAAAAGTGCCATTAGACAGGTGTTTGAAGCGCATTCGGAGCAGCCCCGCTCTCTGGTGGTTTCAAGGCGGAAGATGGCCCTGGCTGGCCGGGAAACATGAATTTGCGGATGCAGGACTATGGCAGCTACCTGCAGGTACAAGAAATTTCTCTCTAGCCCCATTACTTCTGGAGTTATAGGCCGTGGCGCTGCCGACTTGTTTTTTCGGCGTTTTTTTTTTTTTTTTTTTTTTTTTGCTGGCTTCAGTCCAGCACACACGAAGCGGCCTCGGCTATTTTTGACGTACACAGAGCATGGCCGTTTGCACTGGACATCTTCGGGGTGTCATCACTCCGCGGTCCTTGGCATCCTCCCTGTTTATCCCACAACCCCAAGACCGGCATTTGCAAAAAGCCCATGAGCAGGGCTTTCCAACAGTGTTGGACTTGTCAGATTTCCGCCAATACTTTGGGAGATAGAGCCGTTGCTAAGTCTTGTTTTCACTCTGTTACAGCTTTGTGTACAAAAGTGCCATTAGACAGGTGTTTGAAGCGCATTCGGAGCAGCCCCGCTCTCTGGTGGTTTCAAGGCGGAAGATGGCCCTGGCTGGCCGGGAAACATAAATTTGCGGATGCAGGACTATGGCAGCTACCTGCAGGTACAAGAAATTTCTCTCTAGCCCCATTACTTCTGGAGTTATAGGCCGTGGCGCTGCCGACTTGTTTTTTCGGCGTTTTTTTTTTTTTTTTTTTTTTTTGCTGGCTTCAGTCCAGCACACACGAAGCGGCCTCGGCTATTTTTGACGTACACAGAGCATGGCCGTTTGCACTGGACATCTTCGGGGTGTCATCACTCCGCGGTCCTTGGCATCCTCCCTGTTTATCCCACAACCCCAAGACCGGCATTTTCAAAAAGCCCATGAGCAGGGCTTTCCAACAGTGTTGGACTTGTCAGATTTCCGCCAATACTTTGGGAGATAGAGCCGTTGCTAAGTCTTGTTTTCACTCTGTTACAGCTTTGTGTACAAAAGTGCCATTAGACAGGTGTTTGAAGCGCATTCGGAGCAGCCCCGCTCTCTGGTGGTTTCAAGGCGGAAGATGGCCCTGGCTGGCCGGGAAACCTGAATTTTTGGATGCAGGACTATGGCAGCTACCTGCAGGTACAAGAAATTTCTCTCTAGCCCCATTATTTCTGGAGTTATAGGCCGTGGCGCTGCCGACTTGTTTTTTCGGCGGGTTTTTTTTTTTTGCTGGCTTCAGTCCAGCACACACGTAGCGGCCTTGGCTATTGTTGACGTACACAGAGCATGGCCGTTTGCACTGGACATCTTCGGGGTGTCCTCACTCCGCGGTCCCTGGCATCCTACCTGTTTATCCCACAACCCCCAGACCGGCATTTTCGGAAAGCCCATGAGCAGGGCTTTCCAACAGTGTCGGACTTGTCAGATTTCCGCCAAGACTTTGGGAGATAGAGCCGTTGCTAAGTCTTGTTTTCACTCTGTTACAGCTTTGTGTACAAAAGTGCCATTAGACAGGTGTTTGAAGCGCATTCGGAGCAGCCCCGCTCTCTGGTGGTTTCAAGGCGGAAGATGGCCCTAGCTGGCCGGGAAAACTAAATTTTCGGATGCAGGACTATGGCAGCTACCTGCAGATACAAGAAATTTCTCTCTAGCCCCATTATTTCTGGAGTTATAGGCCGTGGCGCTGCCGACTTGTTTTTTCGGCGGGTTTTTTTTTGTTGCTGGCTTCAGTCCAGCACACAAGTAGCGGCCTTGGCTATTGTTGACGTACACAGAGCATGGCCGTTTGCACTGGACATCTTCGGGGTGTCCTCACTCTGATGTCCCTGGCATCCTCCCTGTTTATCCCACAACCCCAAGACCGGCATTTGCAAAAAGCCCATGAGCAGGGCTTTCCAACAGTGTTGGACTTGTCAGATTTCCGCCAATACTTTGGGAGATAGAGCCGTTGCTAAGTCTTGTTTTCACTCTGTTACAGTTTTGTGTACAAAAGTGCCATTAGACAGGTGTTTGAAGCGCATTCGGAGCAGCCCCGCTCTCTGGTGGTTTCAAGGCGGAAGATGGCCCTGGCTGGCCGGGAAAACTGAATTTTCGGATGCAGGACTATGGCAGCTACCTGCAGGTACAAGAAATTTCTCTCTAGCCCTATTATTTCTGGAGTTATAGGCCGTGGCGCTGCTGACTTGTTTTTTCGGCGGTTTTTTTTTTTTTTTTTTGCTGGCTTCAGTCCAGCACACACGTAGCGGCCTTGGCTATTGTTGACGTACACAGAGCATGGCCGTTTGCACTGGACATCTTCGGGGTGTCCTCACTCCGCGGTCCCTGGCATCCTCCCTGTTTATCCCACAACCCCCAGACCGGCATTTTCGGAAAGCCCATGAGCAGGGCTTTCAAACAGTGTCGGACTTGTCAGATTTCCGCCAATACTTTGGGAGATAGAGCCGTTGCTAAGTCTTGTTTTCACTCTGTTACAGCTTTGTGTACAAAAGTGCCATTAGACAGGTGTTTGAAGAGCATTCGGAGCAGCCCCGCTCTCTGGTGGTTTCAAGGCGGAAGATGGCCCTGGCTGGCCGGGAAACCTAAATTTTCGGATGCAGGACTATGGCAGCTACCTGCAGGTACAAGCAATTTCTCTCTAGCCCCATTATTTCTGGAGTTATAGGCCGTGGCGCTTCCGACTTGTTTTTTCGGCGGTTTTTTTTTTTTTTGCTGGCTTCAGTCCAGCACACACGTAGCGGCCTTGGCTATTGTTGACGTACACAGAGCATGGCCGTTTGCACTGGACATCTTCGGGGTGTCCTCACTCCGCGGTCCCTGGCATCCTCCCTGTTTATCCCACAACACCCAGACCGGCATTTTCGGAAAGCCCATGAGCAGGGCTTTCCAACAGTGTTGGACTTGTCAGATTTCCGCCAATACTTTGGGAGATAGAGCCGTTGCTAAGTCTTGTTTTCACTCTGTTACAGCTTTGTGTACAAAAGTGCCATTAGACAGGTGTTTGAAGAGCATTCGGAGCAGCCCCGCTCTCTGGTGGTTTCAAGGCGGAAGATGGCCCTGGCTGGCCGGGAAAACTGAATTTTCGGATGCAGGACTATAGCAGCTACTTGCAGGTACAAGAAATTTCTCTCTAGCCCCATTATTTCTGGAGTTATAGGCCGTGGCGCTGCCGACTTGTTTTTTCGGCGGTTTTTTTTTTTTTGCTGGCTTCAGTCCAGCACACACGTAGCGGCCTTGGCTATTGTTGACGTACACAGAGCATGGCCGTTTGCACTGGACATCTTCGGGGTGTCCTCACTCCGCGGTCCCTGGCATCCTCCCTGTTTTTCCCACAACCCCAAGATCGGCATTTTCGGAAAGCCCATGAGCAGGGCTTTCCAACAGTGTCGGACTTGTCAGATTTCCGCCAATACTTTGGGAGATAGAGCCGTTGCTAAGTCTTGTTTTCACTCTGTTACAGCTTTGTGTACAAAATTGCCATTAGATAGGTGTTTCAAGCGCATTCGGAGCAGCCCCGCTCTCTGGTGGTTTCAAGGCGGAAGATGGCCCTGGCTGGCCGGGAAACCTGAATTTTCGGATGCAGGACTATAGCACCTACTTGCAGGTACAAGAAATTTCTCTCTAGCCCCATTATTTCTGGAGTTATAGGCCGTGGCGCTGCCGACTTGTTTTTTCGGCGGTTTTTTTTTTTTTTTTGCTGGCTTCAGTCCAGCACACACGTAGCGGCCTTGGCTATTGTTGACGTACACAGAGCATGGCCGTTTGCACTGGACATCTTCCGGGTGTCCTCACTCTGCGGTCCCTGGCATCCTCCCTGTTTATCCCACAACCCCAAGACCGGCATTTTCAAAAAGCCCGTGAGCAGGGCTTTCCAACAGTGTCGGACTTGTCAGATTTCCGCCAATACTTTGGGAGATAGAGCCGTTGCTAAGTCTTGTTTTCACTCTGTTACAGCTTTGTGTACAAAATTGCCATTAGACAGGTGTTTGAAGCGCATTCGGAGCAGCCCCGCTCTCTGGTGGTTTCAGGCGGAAGATGGCCCTGGCTGGCTGGGAAAACTGAATTTTCGGATGCAGGACTATGGCAGCTACCTGCAGGTACAAGAAATTTCTCTCTAGCCCCATTTATTTCTGGAGTTATTGGCCGTGGCGCTGCCGACTTCTTTTTTCGGCGTTTTTTTTTTTTTTTTTTGCTGGCTTCAGTCCAGCACACACGTAGCGGCCTTGGCTATTGTTGACGTACACAGAGCATGGCCGTTTGCACTGGACATCTTCGGGGTGTCCTCACTCCGCGGTCCCTGGCATCCTCCCTGTTTATCCCACAACCCCAAGACCGGCATTTTCGGAAAGCCCATGAGCAGGGCTTTCCAACAGTGTCGGACTTGTCAGATTTCCGCCAATACTTTGGGAGATAGAGCCGTTGCTAAGTCTTGTTTTCACTCTGTTACAGCTTTGTGTACAAAAGTGCCATTAGACAGGTGTTTGAAGCGCATTCGGAGCAGCCCCGCTCTCTGGTGGTTTCAAGGCGGAAGATGGCCCTGGCTGGCCGGGAAAACTGAATTTGCGGGTGCCGGACTATGGCAGCTACCTGCAGGTACAAGAAATTTCTCTCTAGTCCCATTATTTCTGGAGTTATTGGCCGTGGTGCTGCCGACTTGTTTTTTCGGCGTGTTTTTTTTTTTGCTGGCTTCAGTCCAGCACACACGTAGCGGCCTTGGCTATTGTTGACGTACACAGAGCATGGCCGTTTGCACTGGACATCTTCGGGGTGTCCTCACTCCGCGGTCCCTGGCATCCTCCCTGTTTATCCCACAACCCCAAGACCGGCATTTTCGGAAAGCCCATGAGCAGGGCTTTCCAACAGTGTCGGACTTGTCAGATTTCCGCCAATACTTTGGGAGATTGAGCCGTTGCTAAGTCTTGTTTTCACTCTGTTACAGCTTTGTGTACAAAAGTGCCTCTAGACAGGTGTTTGAAGCGCATTCGGAGCAGCCCCGCTCTCTGGTGGTTTCAAGGCGGAAGATGGCCCTGGCTGGCCGGGAAACCTGAATTTGCGGGTGCAGGACTATGGCAGCTACCTGCAGGTACAAGAAATTTCTCTCTAGCCCCATTATTTCTGGAGTGATTGGCCGTGGCGCTGCCGACTTCTTTTTTCGGCGTTTTTTTTTTTTTTTTTTGCTGGCTTCAGTCCAGCACACACGTAGCGGCCTAGGCTATTGTTGACGTACACAGAGCATGGCCGTTTGCACTGGACATCTTCGGGGTGTCCTAACTCCGCGGTCCCTGGCATCCTCCCTGTTTATCCCACAACCCCAAGACCGGCATTTTCGGAAAGCCCATGAGCAGGGCTTTCCAACAGTGTCGGACTTGTCAGATTTCCGCCAATACTTTGGGAGATAGAGCCGTTGCTAAGTCTTGTTTTCACTCTGTTACAGCTTTGTGTACAAAAGTGCCATTAGACAGGTGTTTGAAGCGCATTCGGAGCAGCCCCGCTCTCTGGTGGTTTCAAGGCGGAAGATGACCCTGGCTGGCTGGGAAAACTGAATTTGCGGGTGCAGGACTATGGCAGCTACCTGCAGGTACAAGAAATTTCTCTCTAGCCCCATTATTTCTGGAGTTATTGGCCGTGGCGCTGCCGACTTGTTTTTTCGGCGTGTTTTTTTTTTTTTGCTGGCTTCAGTCCAGCACACACGTAGCGGCCTTGGCTATTGTTGACGTACACAGAGCATGGCCGTTTGCACTGGACATCTTCGGGGTGTCCTCACTCCGCGGTCCCTGGCATCCTCCCTGTTTATCCCACAACCCCAAGACCGGCATTTTCGGAAAGCCCATGAGCAGGGCTTTCCAACAGTGTCGGACTTGTCAGATTTCCGCCAATACTTTGGGAGATAGAGCCGTTGCTAAGTCTTGTTTTCACTCTGTTACAGCTTTGTGTACAAAAGTGCCATTAGACAGGTGTTTGAAGCGCATTCGGAGCAGCCCCGCTCTCTGGTGGTTTCAAGGCGGAAGATGACCCTGGCTGGCCGGGAAACCTAAATTTGCGGGTGCAGGACTATGGCAGCTACCTGCAGGTACAAGAAATTTCTCTCTAGCCCCATTATTTCTGGAGTTATAGGCCGTGGCGCTGCCGACTTCTTTTTTCGGCGGTTTTTTTTTTTTGGTTTTTTTTGCTGGCTTCAGTCCAGCACACACGCGGCCTTGGCTATTGTTGACGTACACAGAGCATGGCCGTTTGCACTGGACATCTTCGGGGTGTCCTCACTCCGCGGTCCCTGGCATCCTACATGTTTATCCCACAACCCCCAGACCAGCATTTTCGGAAAGCCCATGAGCAGGGCTTTCCAACAGTGTTGGACTTGTCAGATTTCCGCCAATACTTTGGGAGATAGAGCCGTTGCTAAGTCTTGTTTTCACTCTGTTACAGCTTTGTGTACAAAAGTGCCATTAGACAGGTGTTTGAAGCGCATTCGGAGCAGCCCCGCTCTCTGGTGGTTTCAAGGCGGAAGATGGCCCTGGCTGGCCGGGAAACCTGAATTTGCGGGTGCAGGACTATGGCAGCTACCTGCAGGTACAAGAAATTTCTCTCTAGCCCCATTATTTCTGGAGTTATTGGCCGTGGCGCTGCCGACTTCTTTTTTCGGCGTTTTTTTTTTTTTTTTTTTGCTGGCTTCAGTCCAGCACACACGTAGCGGCCTAGGCTATTGTTGACGTACACAGAGCATGGCCGTTTGCACTGGACATCTTCGGGGTGTCCTCACTCCGCGGTCCCTGGCATCCTCCCTGTTTATCCCACAACCCCCAGACCGGCATTTTCGGAAAGCCCATGAGCAGGGCTTTCCAACAGTGTCGGACTTGTCAGATTTCCGCCAATACTTTGGGAGATAGAGCCGTTGCTAAGTCTTGTTTTCACTCTGTTACAGCTTTGTGTACAAAAGTGCCATTAGACAAGTGTTTGAAGCGCATTCGGAGCAGCCCCGCTCTCTGGTGGTTTCAAGGCGGAAGATGGCCCTGGCTGGCCGAGAAACCTGAATTTTCGGATGCAGGACTATGGCAGCTACCTGCAGGTACAAGAACTTTCTCTCTAGCCCCATTATTTCTGGAGTTATAGGCCGTGGCGCTGCCGACTTGTTTTTTCGGCGGTTTTTTTTTTTTGCTGGCTTCAGTCCAGCACACACGTAGCGGCCTTGGCTATTGTTGACGTACACAGAGCATGGCCGTTTGCACTGGACATCTTCGGGGTGTCCTCACTCCGCGGTCCCTGGCATCCTCCCTGTTTATCCCACAACCCCAAGACCGGCATTTTCAAAAAGCCCATGAGCAGGGCTTTCCAACAGTGTCGGACTTGTCAGATTTCCGCCAATACTTTGGGAGATATAGCCGTTGCTAAGTCTTGTTTTCACTCTGTTACAGCTTTGTGTACAAAAGTGCCATTAGACAGGTGTTTGAAGCGCATTCGGAGCAGCCCCGCTCTCTGGTGGTTTCAAGGCGGAAGATGGCCCTGGCTGGCCGGGAAACCTGAATTTTCGGATGCAGGACTATGGCAGCTACTTGCAGGTACAAGAAATTTCTCTCTAGCCCCATTATTTCTGGAGTTATAGGCCGTGGCGCTGCCGACTTGTTTTTTCGGCGGGTTTTTTTTTTTTTTGCTGGCTTCAGTCCAGCACACACGTAGCGGCCTTGGCTATTGTTGACGTACACAGAGCATGGCCGTTTGCACTGGACATCTTCCGGGTGTCCTCACTCCGCGGTCCCTGGCATCCTCCCTGTTTATCCCACAACCCCAAGACCGGCATTTTCAAAAAGCCCATGAGCAGGGCTTTCCAACAGTGTCGGACTTGTCAGATTTCCGCCAATACTTTGGGAGATAGAGCCGTTGCTAAGTCTTGTTTTCACTCTGTTACAGCTTTGTGTACAAAAGTGCCATTAGACAGGTGTTTGAAGAGCATTCGGAGCAGCTCCGCTCTCTGGTGGTTTCAAGGCGGAAGATGGCCCTGGCTGGCCGGGAAACCTAAATTTTCGGATGCAGGACTATGGCAGCTACCTGCAGGTACAAGAAATTTCTCTCTAGCCCCATTATTTCTGGAGTTATAGGCCGTGGCGCTGCCGACTTGTTTTTTCGGCGGGTTTTTTTTTTTTTTGCTGGCTTCAGTCCAGCACACACGTAGCGGCCTTGGCTATTGTTGACGTACACAGAGCATGGCCGTTTGCACTGGACATCTTCCGGGTGTCCTCACTCCGCGGTCCCTGGCATCCTCCCTGTTTATCCCACAACCCCAAGACCGGCATTTTCAAAAAGCCCATGAGCAGGGCTTTCCAACAGTGTCGGACTTGTCAGATTTCCGCCAATACTTTGGGAGATAGAGCCGTTGCTAAGTCTTGTTTTCACTCTGTTACAGCTTTGTGTACAAAAGTGCCATTAGACAGGTGTTTGAAGCGCATTCGGAGCAGCCCCGCTCTCTGGTGGTTTCAAGGCGGAAGATGGCCCTGGCTGGCCGGGAAACCTGAATTTGCGGGTGCAGGACTAGGGCAGCTACCTGCAGGTACAAGAAATTTCTCTCTAGCCCCATTATTTCTGGAGTTAGAGGCCGTGGCGCTGCCGACTTGTTTTTTCGGCGGTTTTTTTTTTTTTTTTTTTTTTTTTTTTTGCTGGCTTCAGTCCAGCACACACGTAGCGGCCTTGGCTATTGTTGACGTACACAGAGCATGGCCGTTTGCACTGGACATCTTCCGGGTGTCCTCACTCCGCGGTCCCTGGCATCCTCCCTGTTTATCCAACAACCCCAAGACCGGCATTTTCAAAAAGCCCATGAGCAGGGCTTTCCAACAGTGTCGGACTTGTCAGATTTCCGCCAATACTTTGGGAGATAGAGCCATTGCTAAGTCTTGTTTTCACTCTGTTACAGCTTTGTGTACAAAAGTGCCATTAGACAGGTGTTTGAAGAGCATTCGGAGCAGCCCCGCTCTCTGGTGGTTTCAAGGCGGAAGATGGCCCTGGCTGGCCGGTAAAACTGAATTTTCGGATGCAGGGCTATGGCAGCTACCTGCAGGTACAAGAAATTTCTCTCTAGCCCCATTATTTCTGGAGTTGTAGGCCGTGGCGCTGCCGACTTTTTTTTTCGGTGTTTTTTTTTTTTTTTTTTTGCTGGCTTCAGTCCAGCACACACGTAGCGGCCTTGGCTATTGTTGACGTACACAGAGCATGGCCGTTTGCACTGGACATCTTCCGGGTGTCCTCACTCCGCAGTCCCTGGCATCCTCCCTGTTTATCCCACAACCCCAAGACCGGCATTTTCAAAAAGCCCATGAGCAGGGCTTTTCAACAGTGTCGAACTTGTCAGATTTCCGCCAATACTTTGGGAGATAGAGCCGTTGCTAAGTCTTGTTTTCACTCTGTTACAGCTTTGTGTACAAAAGTGCCATTAGACAAGTGTTTGAAGCGCATTCGGAGCAGCCCCGCTCTCTGGTGGTTTCAAGGCAGAAGATGGCCCTGGCTGGCCGGGAAACCTGAATTTTCGGATGCAGGACTATGGCAGCTACCTGCAGGTACAATAAATTTCTCTCTAGCCCCATTATTTCTGGAGTTATAGGCCGTGGCGCTGCCGACTTGTTTTTTCGGCGTTTTTTTTTTTTTGCTGGCTTCAGTCCAGCACACACGTAACGGCCTTGGCTATTGTTGACGTACACAGAGCATGGCCGTTTGCACTGGACATCTTCCGGGTGTCCTCACTCCGCGGTCCCTGGCATCCTCCCTGTTTATCCCACAACCCCAAGACCGGCATTTTCAAAAAGCCCATGAGCAGGGCTTTCCAACAGTGTCGGACTTGTCAGATTTCCGCCAATACTTTGGGAGATAGAGCCATTGCTAAGTCTTGTTTTCACTCTGTTACAGCTTTGTGTACAAAAGTGCCATTAGACAGGTGTTTGAAGAGCATTCGGAGCAGCCCCGCTCTCTGGTGGTTTCAAGGCGGAAGATGGCCCTGGCTGGCCGGTAAAACTGAATTTTCGGATGCAGGACTATGGCAGCTACTTGCAGGTACAAGAAATTTCTCTCTAGCCCCATTATTTCTGGAGTTATAGGCCTTGGCGCTGCCGACTTTTTTTTTCGGTGTTTTTTTTTTTTTTTTTTGCTGGCTTCAGTCCAGCACACACGTAGCGGCCTTGGCTATTGTTGACGTACACAGAGCATGGCCGTTTGCACTGGACATCTTCCGGGTGTCCACACTCCGCAGTCCCTGGCATCCTCCCTGTTTATCCCACAACCCCAAGACCGGCATTTTCAAAAAGCCCATGAGCAGGGCTTTTCAACAGTGTCGGACTTGTCAGATTTCCGCCAATACTTTGGGAGATAGAGCCGTTGCTAAGTCTTGTTTTCACTCTGTTACAGCTTTGTGTACAAAAGTGCCATTAGACAGGTGTTTGAAGCGCATTCGGAGCAGCTCCGCTCTCTGGTGGTTTCAAGGCGGAAGATGGCCCTGGCTGGCCAGGAAACCTGAATTTTCGGATGCAGGACTATGGCAGCTACCTGCAGGTACAAGAAATTTCTCTCTAGCCCCATTATTTCTGGAGTTATAGGCCGTGGCGCTGCCGACTTGTTTTTTCGGCGGGTTTTTTTTTTTTTTGCTGGCTTCAGTCCAGCACACACGTAGCGGCCTTGGCTATTGTTGACGTACACAGAGCATGGCCGTTTGCACTGGACATCTTCCGGGTGTCCTCACTCCGCGGTCCCTGGCATCCTCCCTGTTTATCCCACAACCCAAAGACCGGCATTTTCGGAAAGCCCATGAGCAGGGCTTTCCAACAGTGTCGGACTTGTCAGATTTCCGCCAATACTTTGGGAGATAGAGCCGTTGCTAAGTCTTGTTTTCACTCTGTTACAGCTTTGTGTACAAAAGTGCCATTAGACAGGTGTTTGAAGCGCATTCGGAGCAGCCCCGCTCTCTGGTGGTTTCAAGGCGGAAGATGGCCCTGGCTGGCCGGGAAACCTGAATTTGCGGGTGCAGGACTATGGCAGCTACCTGCAGGTACAAGAAATTTCTCTCTAGCCCCATTATTTCTGGAGTTATAGGCCGTGGCGCTGCCGACTTGTTTTTTCGGCGTTTTTTTTTGGTTTTTTGTTTTTTTTTGCTGGCTTCAGTCCAGCACACACGTAGCGGCCTTGGCTATTGTTGACGTACACAGAGCATGGCCGTTTGCACTGGACATCTCCGGGGTGTCCTCACTCCGCGGTCCCTGGCATCCTCCCTGTTTATCCCACAACCCACAGACCGGCATTTTCAAAAAGCCCATGAGCAGGGCTTTCCAACAGTGTTGGACTTGTCAGATTTCCGCCAATACTTTGGGAGATAGAGCCGTTGCTAAGTCTTGTTTTCACTCTGTTACAGCTTTGTGTACAAAAGTGCCATTAGACAGGTGTTTGAAGCGCGTTCGGAGCAGCCCCGCTCTCTGGTGGTTTCAGGCGGAAGATGGCCCTGGCTGGCTGGGAAAACTGGATTTTCGGAGGCAGGACTATGGCAGCTACTTGCAGGTACAAGAAATTTCTCTCTAGCCCCATTTATTTCTGGAGTTATTGGCCGTGGCGCTGCCGACTTCTTTTTTCGGCGGTTTTTTTTTTTTTTTGCTGGCTTCAGTCCAGCACACACGCGGCTTGGCTATTGTTGACGTACACAGAGCATGGCCGTTTGCACTGGACATCTTCGGGGTGTCCTCACTCCGCGGTCCCTGGCATCCTCCCTGTTTATCCCACAACCCCCAGACCGGCATTTTCGGAAAGCCCATGAGCAGGGCTTTCCAACAGTGTTGGACTTGTCAGATTTCCGCCAATACTTTGGGAGATAGAGCCGTTGCTAAGTCCTGTTTTCACTCTGTTACAGCTTTGTGTACAAAAGTGCCATTAGACAGGTGTTTGAAGCGCATTCGGAGCAGCTACGCTCTCTGGTGGTTTCAAGGCGGAAGATGGCCCTGGCTGGCCAGGAAACCTGAATTTTCGGATGCAGGACTATGGCAGCTACCTGCAGGTACAAGAAATTTCTCTCTAGCCCCATTATTTCTGGAGTTATAGGCCGTGGCGCTGCCGACTTGTTTTTTCGGCGGGTTTTTTTTTTGCTGGCTTCAGTCCAGCACACACGTAGCGGCCTTGGCTATTGTTGACGTACACAGAGCATGGCCGTTTGCACTGGACATTTTCCGGGTGTCCTCACTCCGCGGTCCCTGGCATCCTCCCTGTTTATCCCACAACCCCAAGACCGGCATTTTCGGAAAGCCCATGAGCAGGGCTTTCCAACAGTGTCGGACTTGTCAGATTTCCGCATATACTTTGGGAGATAGAGCCGTTGCTAAGTCTTGTTTTCACTCTGTTACAGCTTTGTGTACAAAAGTGCCATTAGACAGGTGTTTGAAGCGCATTCGGAGCAGCCACGCTCTCTGGTGGTTTCGAGGCGGAAGATGGCCCTGGCTGGCCGGGAAACCTGAATTTGCGGGTGCAGGACTATCGCAGCTACTTGCAGGTACAAGAAATTTCTCTCTAGCCCCATTATTTCTGGAGTTATAGGCCGTGGCGCTGCCGACTTGTTTTTTCGGCGTTTTTTTTTTTTTTTTTTTTTTTTTGCTGGCTTCAGTCCAGCACAACCGTAGCGGCCTTGGCTATTGTTGACGTACACAGAGCATGGCCGTTTGCACTGGACATCTTCGGGGTGTCCTCACTCCGCGGTCCCTGGCATCCTCCCTGTTTATCCCACAACCCGAAGACCGGCATTTTCGGAAAGCCCATGAGCAGGGCTTGCCAACAGTTTCGGACTTGTCAGATATCCGCCAAGACTTTGGGAGATAGAGCCGTTGCTAAGTCTTGTTTTCACTCTGTTACAGCTTTGTGTACAAAAGTGCCATTAGACAGGTGTTTGAAGCGCATTCGGAGCAGCCCCGCTCTCTGGTGGTTTCAAGGCGCAAGATGGCCCTGGCTGGCCGGGAAACTTAAATTTTCGGATGCAGGACTATGGCAGCTACCTGCAGGTACAAGAAATTTCTCTCTAGCCCATTATTTCTGGAGTTATTGGCTTTGGCGCTGCCGACTTCTTTTTTCGGCGTTTTTTGTTTTGTTTATTTTTTGCTGGCTTCAGTCCAGCACACACGTAGCGGCCTTGGCTATTGTTGACGTACACAGAGCATGGCCGTTTGCACTGGACATCTTTGGGGTGTCCTCACTCCGCGGTCCCTGGCATCCTCCCTGTTTATCCCACAACCCCAAGACCGGCATTTTCGGAAAGCCCATGAGCAGGGCTTTCCAATAGTGTCAGGCTTGTGAGATATCCGCCAAGACTTTGGGAGATAGAGCCGTTGCTAAGTCTTGTTTTCACTCTGTTACAGCTTTGTGTACAAAAGTGCCATTAGACAGGTGTTTGAAGCGCATTCGGAGCAGCCCCGCTCTCTGGTGGTTTTAAGGCGGAAGATGGCCCTGGCTGGCCGGGAAAACTAGATTTTCGGATGCAAGACTATGGCAGCTACCTGCAAGTACAAGAAATTTCTCTCTAGCCCCATTATTTCTGGAGTTATTGGCCGTGGCGCTGCCGACTTCTTTTTTCGGCGTTTTATGTTTTGTTTATTTTTTGCTGGCTTCAGTCCAGCACACACGTAGCGGCCTTGGCTATTGTTGACGTACACAGAGCATGGCCGTTTGCACTGGACATCATCGGGGTGTCCTCACTCCGCGGTCCCTGGCATCCTCCCTGTTTATCCCACAACCCCCAAACCGGCATTTTCGGAAAGCCCATGAGCAGGGCTTTCCAACAGTGTCGGACTTGTCAGATTTCCGCCAATACTTTGGGAGATAGAGCCGTTGCTAAGTCTTGTTTTCACTCTGTTACAGCTTTGTGTACAAAAGTGCCATTAGACAGGTGTTTGAAGCGCATTCGGAGCAGCCCCGCTCTCTGGTGGTTTCAAGGCGGAAGATGGCCCTGGCTGGCCGGGAAAAATGGATTTTCGGAGGCAGGACTATGGCAGCTACCTGCAGGTACAAGACATTTCTCTCTAGCCCCATTTATTTCTGGAGTTATTGGCCGTGGCGCTGCCGACTTCTTTTTTCGGCGGTTTTTTTTTTTTTTTTTTTTTGCTGGCTTCAGTCCAGCACACACGCGGCCTTGGCTATTGTTGACGTACACAGAGCATGGCCGTTTGCACTGGACATCTTCGGGGTGTCCTCACTCCGCGGTCCCTGGCATCCTCCCCGTTTATCCCACAACCCCCAGACCGGCATTTTCAAAAAGCCCATGAGCAGGGCTTTCCAACAGTGTTGGACTTGTCAGATTTCAACCAATACTTTGGGAGATAGAGCCGTTGCTAAGTCTTGTTTTCACTCTGTTACAGCTTTGTGTACAAAAGTGCCATTAGACAGGTGTTTGAAGCGCATTCGGAGCAGCCCCGCTCTCTGGTGGTTTCAGGCGGAAGATGGCCCTGGCTGGCTGGGAAAACTGGATTTTCGGAGGCAGGACTATGGCAGCTACCTGCAGGTACAAGAAATTTCTCTCTAGCCCCATTTATTTCTGGAGTTATTGGCCGTGGCGCTGCCGACTTCTTTTTTTGGCGGTTTTTTTTTTTTTGCTGGCTTCAGTCCAGCACACATGCGGCCTTGGCTATTGTTGACGTACACAGAGCATGGCCGTTTGCACTGGACATCTTCGGGGTGTCCTCACTCCGCGGTCCCTGGCATCCTCCCTGTTTATCCCACAACCCCCAGACTGGCATTTTCGGAAAGCCCATGAGCAGGGCTTTCCAACAGTGTCGGACTTGTCAGATTTCCGCCAATACTTTGGGAGATAGAGCCGTTGCTAAGTCTTGTTTTCACTCTGTTACAGCTTTGTGTACAAAAGTGCCATTAGACAGGTGTTTGAAGCGCATTCGGAGCAGCCCCGCTCTCTGGTGGTTTCAAGGCGGAAGTTGGCCCTGGCTGGCCGGGAAACCTGGATTTTCGGATGCAGGACTATGGCAGCTACCTGCAGGTACAAGAAATTTCTCTCTAGCCCCATTATTTCTGGAGTTATTGGCCGTGGCGCTGCCGACTTGTTTTTTCGGCGTTTTTTTTTTTTTTTTTTTTGCTGGCTTCAGTCCAGCACACACGTAGCGGCCTTGGCTATTGTTGACGTACACAGAGCATGGCCGTTTGCACTGGACATCTTTGGGGTGTCCTCACTCCGCGGTCCCTGGCATCCTCCCTGTTTATCCCACAACCCCCAGACCGGCATTTTCGGAAAGCCCATGAGCAGGGCTTTCCAACAGTGTTGGACTTGTCAGATTTCCGCCAATACTTTGGGAGATAGAGCCGTTGCTAAGTCTTGTTTTCACTCTGTTACAGCTTTGTGTACAAAAGTGCCATTAGACAGGTGTTTGAAGCGCATTCGGAGCAGCCCCGCTCTCTGGTGGTTTCAAGGCGGAAGTTGGCCCTGGCTGGCCGGGAAACCTGAATTTTCGGATGCAGGACTATGGCAGCTACCTGCAGGTACAAGAAATTTCTCTCTAGCCCCATTATTTCTGGAGTTATTGGCCGTGGCGCTGCCGACTTGTTTTTTCGGCGGTTTTTTTTTTTTTGCTGGCTTCAGTCCAGCACACACGTAGCGGCCTTGGCTATTGTTGACGTACACAGAGCATGGCCGTTTGCACTGGACATCTTCGGGGTGTCCTCACTCCGCGGTTCCTGGCATCCTCCCTGTTTATCCCACAACCCCAAGACTGGCATTTTCGGAAAGCCCATGAGCAGGGCTTTCCAACAGTGTCAGACTTGTCAGATTTCCGTCAATACTTTGGGATATAGAGCCGTTGCTAAGTCTTGTTTTTACTCTGTTACAGCTTTGTGTACAAAAGTGCCATTAGACAGGTGTTTGAAGCGCATTCGGAGCAGCCCCGCTCTTTGGTGGTTTCAAGGTGGAAGATGGCCCTGGCTGGCCGGGAAAACTGGATTTGCGGGTGCAGGACTATGGCAGCTACCTGCAGGTACAAGAAATTTCTCTCTAGCCCCATTATTTCTGGAGTTATAGGCCGTGGCGCTGCCGACTTGTTTTTTCGGCGTTTTTTTTTTGTTTTTTTGTTTTTTTTTGCTGGCTTCAGTCCAGCACACACGTAGAGGCCTTGGCTATTGTTGACGTACACAGAGCATGGCCGTTTGCACTGGACATCTCCGGGGTGTCCTCACTCCGCGGTCCCTGGCATCCTCCCTGTTTATCCCACAACCCCCAGACCGGCATTTTCAAAAAGCCCATGAGCAGGGCTTTCCAACAGTGTCGGACTTGTCAGAATTCCGCCAATACTTTGGGAGATAGAGCCGTTGCTAAGTCTTGTTTTCACTCTGTTACAGCTTTGTGTACAAAAGTGCCATTAGACAGGTGTTTGAATCGCATTCGGAGCAGCCCCGCTCTCTGGTGGTTTCAGGCGGAAGATGGCCCTGGCTGGCTGGGAAAACTGGATTTTCGGAGGCAGGACTATGGCAGCTACCTGCAGGTACAAGAAATTTCTATCTAGCCCCATTTATTTCTGGAGTTATTGGCCGTGGCGCTGCCGACTTCTTTTTTCGGCGGTTTTTTTTTTTTTTTGCTGGCTTCAGTCCAGCACACACGCGGCCTTGGCTATTGTTGACGTACACAGAGCATGGCCGTTTGCACTGGACATCTCCGGGGTGTCCTCACTCCGCGGTCCCTGGCATCCTCCCTGTTTATCCCACAACCCCCAGACCGGCATTTTCAAAAAGCCCATGAGCAGGGCTTTCCAACAGTGTCGGACTTGTCAGATTTCCGCCAATACTTTGGGAGATAGAGCCGTTGCTAAGTCTTGTTTTCAATCTGTTACAGCTTTGTGTACAAAAGTGCCATTAGACTGGTGTTGTTGAAGCGCATTCGGAGCAGCCCCGCTCTCTGGTGGTTTCAAGGCGGAAGATGGCCCTGGCTGGCTGGGAAAACTGGATTTTCGGAGGCAGGACTATGGCAGCTACCTGCAGGTACAAGAAATTTCTCTCTAGCCCCATTTATTTCTGGAGTTATTGGCCGTGGCGCTGCCGACTTCTTTTTCGGCGGTTTTTTTTTTTTTTACTGGCTTCAGTCCAGCACACACACGGCCTTGGCTATTGTTGACGTACACAGAGCATGGCCGTTTGCACTGGACATCTTCGGGGTGTCCTCACTCCGCGGTCCCTGGCATCCTCCCTGTTTATCCCACAACCCCCAGACCGGCATTTTCGGAAAGCCCATGAGCAGGGCTTTCCAACAGTGTTGGACTTGTCAGATTTCCGCATATACTTTGGGAGATAGAGCCGTTGCTAAGTCTTGTTTTCACTCTGTTACAGCTTTGTGTACAAAAGTGCCATTAGACAGGTGTTTGAAGCGCATTCGGAGCAGCCCCGCTCTCTGGTGGTTTCGAGGCGGAAGATGGCCCTGCCTGGCCGGGAAACCTGAATTTTCGGATGCAGGACTATGGCAGCTACCTGCAGGTACAAGAAATTTCTCTCTAGCCCCATTATTTCTTGAGTTATTGGCCGTGGCGCTGCCGACTTGTTTTTTCGGCGTTTTTTTTTTTTTTTGCTGGCTTCAGTCCAGCACACACGTAGCGGCATTGGCTATTGTTGACGTACACAGAGCATGGCCGTTTGCACTGGACATCTTCGGGGTGTCCTCACTCCGCGGTTCCTGGCATCCTCCCTGTTTATCCCACAACCCCAAGACTGGCATTTTCGGAAAGCCCATGAGCAGGGCTTTCCAACAGTGTCAGACTTGTCAGATTTCCGTCAATACTTTGGGATATAGAGCCGTTGCTAAGTCTTGTTTTCACTCTGTTACAGCTTTGTGTACAAAAGTGCCATTAGACAGGTGTTTGAAGCGCATTCGGAGCAGCCCCGCTCTTTGGTGGTTTCAAGGTGGAAGATGGCCCTGGCTGGCCGGGAAAACTGGATTTTCGGAAGCAGGACTATGGCAGCTACCTGCAGGTAGAGGAAATTTCTTTCTAGCCCCATTATTTCTGGAGTTATTGGCCGTGGCGCTGCCGACTTCTTTTTTCGGCGGTTTTTTTTTTTTTTTTTTTTGCTGGCTTCAGTCCAGCACACACGTAGCGGCCTTGGCTATTGTTGACGTACACAGAGCATGGCCGTTTGCACTGGACATCTTCGGGGTGTCCTCACTCCGCGGTCCCTGGCATCCTTCCTGTTTATCCCACAACCCCGAGACCGGCATTTTCGGAAAGCCCATGAGCAGGGCTTTCCAACAGTGTCGGACTTGTCAGGTTGCCGCCAATACTTTGGGAGATAGAGCCGTTGCTAAGTCTTGTTTTCACTCTGTTACAGCTTTGTGTACAAAAGTGCCATTAGACAGGTGTTTGAAGCGCATTCGGAGCAGCCCCGCTCTCTGGTGGTTTCAAGGCGGCAGATGGCCCTGGCTGGCCGGGAAAACTAGATTTCCGGATGCAGGACTATGGCAGCTACCTGCAGGTACAAGAAATTTCTCTCTAGCCCCATTATTTCTGGAGTTATTGGCCGTGGCGCTACCGACTTCTTTTTTACGCGGTTTTTTTTTTTTTTTTTTTTGCTGGCTTCAGTCCAGCACACACGTAGCGGCCTTGACTATTGTTGACGTACACAGAGCATGGCCGTTTCGTTGGACATCTTCGGGGTGTCCTCACTCCGCGGTCCCTGGCATCCTCCCTGTTTATCCCACAACCCCAAGACCGGCATTTTCGGAAAGCCCATGAGCAGGGCTTTCCAACAATGTTGGACTTGTCAGATTTACGCCAATACCTTGGGAGATAGAGCCGTTGCTAAGTCTTGTTTTCACTCTGTTACAGCTTTGTGTACAAAAGTGCCATTAGACAGGTGTTTGAAGTGCATTCGGAGCAGCCCCGCTCTCTGGTGGTTTCAAGGCGGAAGATGGCCCTGGCTGGCCGGGAAAACTGGATTTTCGGAAGCAGGACTATGGCAGCTACCTGCAGGTACAAGAAATTTCTCTCTAGCCCCATTATTTCTGGAGTTATAGGCCGTGGCGCTGCCGACTTCTTTTTTCGGCGTTTTTTTTTTTTTTTTTTTTTTTTTTTTTGCTGGCTTAAGTCCAGCACACACGTAGCGGCCTTGGCTATTGTTGACGTACACAGAGCATGCCCGTTTGCACTGGACATCTTCGGGGTGTCCTCACTCCTCGGTCCCTGGCATCCTCCCTGTTTATCCCACAACCCCCAGACCGGCATTTTCGGAAAGCCCATGAGCAGGGCTTTCCAACAGTGTCCGATTTGTCAGATTTCCACCAATACTTTGGGAGATAGAGCCGTTGCTAAGTATTGTTTTCACTCTGTTACAGCTTTGTGTACAAAAGTGCCATTAGACAGGTGTTTGAAGCGCATTCGGAGCAGCCCCGCTCTCTGGTGGTTTCAAGGCGGAAGATGGCCCTGGCTGGCCGGGAAAACTGGATTTTCGGAGGCAGGACTATGGCAGCTACCTGCAGGTACAAGATATTTCTCTCTAACCACAATATTTCTGGAGTTATTGGCCGTGGCGCTGCCGACTTCTTTTTTCGGCGGTTTTTTTTTTTTTTTTTTTGCTGGCTTCAGTCCAGCACACACGTAGCGGCCTTGGCTATTGTTGACGTACACAGAGCATGGCCGTTTGCACTGGACATCTTCGGGGTGTCCTCACTCCGCGGTCCCTGGCATCCTCCCTGTTTATCCCACAACCCCAATACTGGCATTTTCGGAAAGCCCATGAGCAGGGCTTTCCAACAGTGTCAGACTTGTCAGATTTCCGCCAATACTTTGGGAGATAGAGCCGTTGCTAAGTCTTGTTTTCACTCTGTTACAGCTTTGTGTACAAAAGTGCCATTAGACAGGTGTTTGAAGCGCATTCGGAGCAGCCCCGCTCTTTGGTGGTTTCAAGGTGGAAGATGGCCCTGGCTGGCCGGGAAAACTGAATTTTCGGAAGCAGGACTATGGCAGCTACCTGCAGGTAGAAGAAATTTCTTTCTAGCCCCATTATTTCTGGAGTTATTGGCCGTGGCGCTGCCGACTTCTTTTTTCGGCGTTCTTTTTTTTTTTTTTTTTGCTGGCTTCAGTCCAGCACACACGTAGCGGCCTTGGCTATTGTTGACGTACACAGAGCATGGCCGTTTGCACTGGACATCTTCGGGGTGTCCTCACTCCGCGGTCCCTGGCATCCTCCCTGTTTATCCCACAACCCCAAGACCGGCATTTTCGGAAAGCCCATGAGCAGGGCTTTCCAACAATGTTGGACTTGTCAGATTTACGCCAATACCTTGGGAGATAGAGCCGTTGCTCAGTCTTGTTTTCACTCTGTTACAGCTTTGTGTACAAAAGTGCCATTAGACAGGTGTTTGAAGCGCATTCGGAGCAGCCCCGCTCTCTGGTGGTTTCAAGGCGGAAGATGGCCCTGGCTGGCCGGGAAAACTAGATTTTCGGAAGCAGGACTATGGCAGCTACCTGCAGGTACAAGAAATTTCTCTCTAGCCCCATTATTTCTGGAGTTATAGGCCGTGGCGCTGCCGACTTCTTTTTTTGGCGTTTTTTTTTTTTTTTTTTTTTTTGCTGGCTTAAGTCCAGCACACACGTAGCGGCCTTGGCTATTGTTGACGTACACAGAGCATGCCCGTTTGCACTGGACATCTTCGGGGTGTCCTCACTCCTCGGTCCCTGGCATCCTCCCTGTTTATCCCACAACCCCCAGACCGGCATTTTCGGAAAGCCCATGAGCAGGGCTTTCCAACAGTGTCCGATTTGTCAGATTTCCACCAATACTTTGGGAGATAGAGCCGTTGCTAAGTATTGTTTTCACTCTGTTACAGCTTTGTGTACAAAAGTGCCATTAGACAGGTGTTTGAAGCGCATTCGGAGCAGCCCCGCTCTCTGGTGGTTTCAAGGCGGAAGATGGCCCTGGCTGGCCGGGAAAACTGGATTTTCGGAGGCAGGACTATGGCAGCTACCTGCAGGTACAAGATATTTCTCTCTAACCACAATATTTCTGGAGTTATTGGCCGTGGCGCTGCCGACTTCTTTTTTCGACGTTTTTTTTTTTTTTTTTTTGCTGGCTTCAGTCCAGCACACACGTAGCGGCCTTGGCTATTGTTGACGTACACAGAGCATGGCCGTTTGCACTGGACATCTTCGGGGTGTCCTCACTCCGCGGTCCCTGGCATCCTCCCTGTTTATCCCACAACCCCAACACTGGCATTTTCGGAAAGCCCACGAGTAGGGCTTTCCAACAGTGTCAGACTTGTCAGATTTCCGCCAATACTTTGGGAGATAGAGCCGTTGCTAAGTCTTGTTTTCACTCTGTTACAGCTGTGTGTACAAAAGTGCCATTAGACAGGTGTTTGAAGCGCATTCGGAGCAGCCCCGCTCTTTGGTGGTTTCAAGGTGGAAGATGGCCCTGGCTGGCCGGGAAAACTGAATTTTCGGAAGCAGGACTATGGCAGCTACCTGCAGGTAGAAGAAATTTCTTTCTAGCCCCATTATTTCTGGAGTTATTGGCCGTGGCGCTGCCGACTTCTTTTTTCGGCGTTCTTTTTTTTTTTTTTTTTGCTGGCTTCAGTCCAGCACACACGTAGCGGCCTTGGCTATTGTTGACGTACACAGAGCATGGCCGTTTGCACTGGACATCTTCGGGGTGTCCTCACTCCGCGGTCCCTGGCATCCTCCCTGTTTATCCCACAACCCCAAGACCGGCATTTTCGGAAAGCCCATAAGCAGGGCTTTCCAACAGTGTCGGACTTGTCAGATATCCGCCAAGACTTTGGGAGATAGAGCCGTTGCTAAGTCTTGTTTTCACTCTGTTACAGCTTTGTGTACAAAAGTGCCATTAGACAGGTGTTTGAAGCGCATTCGGAGCAGCCCCGCTCTCTGGTGGTTTTAAGGCGGAAGATGGCCCTGGCTGGCCGGGAAAACTAGATTTTCGGATGCAAGACTATGGCAGCTACCTGCAGGTACAAGAAATTTCTCTCTAGCCCCATTATTTCTGGAGTTATTGGCCGTGGCGCTGCCGACTTCTTTTTTCGGCGTTTTATGTTTTGTTTATTTTTTGCTGGCTTCAGTCCAGCACACACGTAGCGGCCTTGGCTATTGTTGACGTACACAGAGCATGGCCGTTTGCACTGGACATCATCGGGGTGTCCTCACTCTGCGGTCCCTGGCATCCTCCCTGTTTATCCCACAACCCCCAAACCGGCATTTTCGGAAAGCCCATGAGCAGGGCTTTCCAACAGTGTCGGACTTGTCAGATTTCCGCCAATACTTTGGGAGATAGAGCCGTTGCTAAGTCTTGTTTTCACTCTGTTACAGCTTTGTGTACAAAAGTGCCATTAGACAGGTGTTTGAAGCGCATTCGGAGCAGCCCCGCTCTCTGGTGGTTTCAAGTCGGAAGATGGCCCTGGCTGGCCGGGAAAACTGGATTTTCGGATGCAGGACTATGGCAGCTACCTGCAGGTACAAGAAATTTCTCTCTAGCCCCATTATTTCTGGAGTTATTGGCCGTGGCGCTGCCGACTTCTTTTTTCGGCGGTTTTTTTTTTGTTTTTTTTTGCTGGCTTCAGTCCAGCACACACGTAGCGGCCTTGGCTATTGTTGACGTACACAGAGCATGGACGTTTGCACTGGACATCTTTGGGGTGTCCTCACTCCGCGGTCCCTGGCATCCTCCCTGTTTATTCCACAACCCCAAGACCGGCATTTTCGGAAAGCCCATGAGCAGGGCTTTCCAACAGTGTCAGACTTGTCAGATTTCCGCCATTACTGTGGGAGATAGAGCCGTTGCTAAGTCTTGTTTTCACTCTGTTACAGCTTTGTGTACAAAAGTGCCATTTGACAGGTGTTTGAAGCGCATTCGGAGCAGCCCCGCTCTCTGGTGGTTTCAAGGCGGAAGATGGCCCTGGCTGGCCAGGAAAACTGGATTTTCGGATGCAGGACTATGGCAGCTACCTGCAGGTACAATAAATTTCTCTCTAACCCCATTATTTCTGGAGTTATTGGCCGTGGCGCTGCCGACTTCTTTTTTCGGCGTTTTTTTTTTTTTTTTTTTTTTTTTTTTTGCTGGCTTCAGTCCAGCACACACGTAGCGGCCTTGGCTATTGTTGACGTACACAGAGCATGGCCGTTTGCACTGGACATCTTTGGGGTGTCCTCACTCTGCGGTCCCTGGCATCATCCCTGTTTATCCCACAACCCCAAGACCGGCATTTTCGGAAAGCCCATGAGCAGGGCTTTCTAATAGTGTCAGGCTTGTCAGATTTCCGCCAATACTTTGGGAGATAGAGCCGTTGCTAAGTCTTGTTTTCACCCTTTTACAGCTTTGTGTACAAAAGTGCCATTAGACAGGTGTTTGAAGCGCATTCGGAGCAGCCCCGCTCTCTGGTGGTTTCAAGTCGGAAAATGGCCCTGGCTGGCCGGGAAAACTGGATTTTCGGATGCAGGACTATTGCAGCTACCTGCAGGTAGAGGAAATTTCTCTCTAGCCCCATTATTTCTGGAGTTATTGGCTTTGGCGCTGCCGACTTCTTTTTTCGGCGTTTTTTTTTTGCTGGCTTCAGTCCAGCACACACGTAGCGGCCTTGGCTATTGTTGACGTACACAGAGCATGGCCGTTTGCACTGGACATCTTTGGGGTGTCCTCACTCCGCGGTCCCTGGCATCCTCCCTGTTTATTCCACAACCC
This sequence comes from Marthasterias glacialis, assembly GCA_911728455.2. Lineage (NCBI taxonomy): Eukaryota > Metazoa > Echinodermata > Asteroidea > Forcipulatida > Asteriidae > Marthasterias > Marthasterias glacialis. Next base: position 26,915,457 of record OU452225.1, read on the forward strand.
CCAAACCGGCATTTTCGGAAAGCCCATGAGCAGGGCTTTCCAACAGTGTCGGACTTGTCAGATTTCCGCCAATACTTTGGGAGATAGAGCCGTTGCTAAGTCTTGTTTTCACTCTGTTACAGCTTTGTGTACAAAAGTGCCATTAGACAGGTGTTTGAAGCGCATTCGGAGCAGCCCCGCTCTCTGGTGGTTTCAAGGCGGAAGATGGCCCAGGCTGGCCAGGAAAACTGGATTTTCGGATGCAGGACTATGGCAGCTACCTGCAGGTACAAGAAATTTCTCTCTAGCCCCATTATTTCTGGAGTTATAGGCCGTGGCGCTGCCGACTTCTTTTTTCGGCGTTTTTTTTTTTTTTTTTTTTTTTTTTTGCTGGCTTCAGTCCAGCACACACGTAGCGGCCTTGGCTATTGTTGACGTACACAGAGCATGGCCGTTTGCACTGGACATCTTCGGGGTGTCCTCACTCCGCGGTCCCTGGCATCCTCCCTGTTTATCCCACAACCCCAAGACCGGCATTTTCGGAAAGCCCATGAGCAGGTCTTTCCAACAGTGTCAGACTTGTCAGATTTCCGCCATTACTGTGGGAGATAGAGCCGTTGCTAAGTCTTGTTTTCACTCTGTTACAGCTTTGTGTACAAAAGTGCCATTTGACAGGTGTTTGAAGCGCATTCGGAGCAGCCCCGCTCTCTGGTGGTTTCAAGGCGGAAGATGGCCCTGGCTGGCCAGGAAAACTGGATTTTCGGATGCAGGACTATGGCAGCTACCTGCAGGTAGAGGAAATTTCTCTCTAGCCCCATTATTTCTGGAGTTATTGGCTTTGGCGCTGCCGACTTCTTTTTTCGGCGTTTTTTTTTTTTTTTTTTTTTTTTTTTGCTGGCTTAAGTCCAGCACACACGTAGCGGCCTTGGCTATTGTTGACGTACACAAAGCATGGCCGTTTGCACTGGACATCTTTGGGGTGTCCTCACTCCGCGGTCCCTGGCATCCTCCCTGTTTATCTCACAACCCCAAGACCGGCATTTTCGGAAGGCCCATGAGCAGGGCTTTCCAATAGTGTCAGGCTTGTCAGATTTCCGCCAATACTTTGGGAGATAGAGCCGTTGCTAAGTCTTGTTTTCACTCTGTTACAGCTTTGTGTACAAAAGTGCCATTAGACAGGTGTTTGAAGCGCATTCGGAGCAGCCCCGCTCTCTGGTGGTTTCAAGGCGCAAGATGGCGCTGGCTGGCCGTGAAACTTAAATTTTCGGATGCAGGACTATGGCAGCTACCTGCAGGTACAAGAAATTTCTCTCTAGCCCCATTATTTGTGGAGTTATAGGCCGTGGCGCTGCCGACTTCTTTTTTCCGCGTTTTTTTTTTTTTTTTTTTTTTTTTTTTTTTGCTGGCTTCAGTCCAGCACACACTTAGCGGCCTTGGCTATTGTTGACGTACACAGAGCATGGCCGTTTGCACTGGACATCTTCGGGGTGTCCTCACTTCGCGGTCCCTGGCATCCTCTCTGTTTATCCCACAACCCCAAGACCGCCATTTTCGGAAAGCCCATGAGCAGGCCTTTCCAACAGTGTCGGACTTGTCAGATATCCGCCAAGACTTTGGGAGATAGAGCCGTTGCTAAGTCTTGTTTTCACTCTGTTACAGCTTTGTGTACAAAAATGCCATTAGACAGGTGTTTGAAGCGCATTCGGAGCAGCCCCGCTCTCTGGAGGTTTCAAGGCGGAAGATGGCCCTGGCTGGCCGGGAAAACTGGATTTTCGGATGCAAGACTATGGCAGCTACCTGCAGGTACAAGAAATTTCTCTCTAGCCCATTATTTCTGGAGTTATTGGCCGTGGCGCTGCCGACTTCTTTTTTCGGCGTTTTTTGTTTTGTTTATTTTTTGCTGGCTTCAGTCCAGCACACACGTAGCGGCCTTGGCTATTGTTGACGTACACAGAGCATGGCCGTTTCCACTGGACATCATCGGGGTGTCCTCACTCCGCGGTCCCTGGCATCCTCCCTGTTTATCTCACAACCCCCAAACCGGCATTTTCGGAAAGCCCATGAGCAGGGCTTTCTAACAGTGTCGGACTTGTCAGATTTCCGCCAATACTTTGGGAGATAGAGCCGTTGCTAAGTCTTGTTTTCACTCTGTTACAGCTTTGTGTACAAAAGTGCCATTAGACAGGTGTTTGAAGCGCATTCGGAGCAGCCCCGCTCTCTGGTGGTTTCAAGGCGGAAGATGGCCCTGGCTGGCCGGGAAAACTGGATTTTCGGATGCAGGACTATGGCAGCTACCTGCAGGTACAATAAATTTCTCTCTAGCCCCATTATTTCTGGAGTTATTGGCCGTGGCGCTGCCGACTTCTTTTTTCGGCGGTTTTTTTTTTTGTTTTTTTTTGCTGGCTTCAGTCCAGCACACACGTAGCGGCCTTGGCTATTGTTGACGTACACAGAGCATGGCCGTTTGCACTGGACATCTTCAGGGTGTCCTCACTCCGCAGTCCCTGGCATCCTCCCTGTTTATCCCACAACCCCAAGACCGGCATTTTCGGAAAGCCCATGAGCGGGGCTTTCCAACAGTGTCAGACTTGTCAGATTTACGCCAATACTTTGGGAGATAGAGCCGTTGCTAAGTCTTGTTTTCACTCTGTTACAGCTTTGTGTACAAAAGTGCCATTAGACAGGTGTTTGAAGCGCATTCGGAGCAGCCCCGCTCTCTGGTGGTTTCAAGGCGGAAGATGGCCCTGGCTGGCCGGGAAAACTGGATTTTCGGATGCAGGACTATGGCAGCTACCTGCAGGTACAATAAATTTCTCTCTTGCCCCATTATTTCTGGAGTTATTGGCCGTGGCGCTGCCGACTTCTTTTTTCGGCGGTTTTTTTTTTTGTTTTTTTTTGCTGGCTTCAGTCCAGCACACACGTAGCGGCCTTGGCTATTGTTGACGTACACAGAGCATGGCCGTTTGCACTGGACATCTTCGGGGTGTCCTCACTCCGCGGTCCCTGGCATCCTCCCTGTTTATCCCACAACCCCAAGACCGGCATTTTCAAAAAGCCCATGAGCAGGGCTTTCCAACAGTGTCGGACTTGTCAGATTTCCGCCAATACTTTGGGAGATAGAGCCGTTGCTAAGTCTTGTTTTCACTCTGTTACAGCTTTGTGTACAAAAGTGCCATTAGACAGGTGTTTGAAGCGCATTCGGAGCAGCCCCGCTCTCTGGTGGTTTTAAGGCGGGAGGTGGCCCTGGCTGGCCGGGAAAACTGGAATTTCGGATGTAGGACTATGGCAGCTACCTGCAGGTACAAGAAATTTCTCTCTAGCCCCATTATTTCTGGAGTTATTGGCCGTGGCGCTGCCGACTTCTTTTTTCGGCGGTTTTTTTTTTTTTTTTTTTTGGCTGGTTCAGTCCAGCACACACGTAGCGGCCTTGGCTATTGTTGACGTACACAGAGCATGGCCGTTTGCACTGGACATCTTCGGGGTGTCCTCACTCCGCGGTCCCTGGCATCCTCCCTGTTTATCCCACAACCCCAAGACCGGCATTTTCGGAAAGCCCATGAGCAGGGCTTTCCAACAGTGTCAGACTTGTCAGATTTCCGCCAATACTTTGGGAGATAGAGCCGTTGCTAAGTCTTGTTTTCACTCTGTTACAGCTTTGTGTACAAAAGTGCCATTAGACAGGTGTTTGAAGCGCATTCGGAGCAGCCCCGCTCTTTGGTGGTTTCAAGGCGGAAGATGGCCCTTGCTGGCCGGGAAAACTGGATTTTCGGATGCAGGACTATGGCAGCTACCTGCAGGTACAAGAAATTTCTCTCTTGCCCCATTATTTCTGGAGTTATTGGCCGTGGCGCTGCCGACTTCTTTTTTCGGCGTTTTTTTTTTTTTTTTTTTTTTTTTTTTTGCAGGCTTCAGTCCAGCACACACGTAGCGGCCTTGGCTATTGTTGACGTACACAGAGCATGGCCGTTTGCACTGGACATATTCGGGGTGTCCTCACTCCGCGGTCCCTGGCATCCTCCCTGTTTATCCCAAAACCCCAAGACCGGCATTTTCGGAAAGCCCATGAGCAGGGCTTTCCAACAGTGTCGGACTTGTCAGATTTCCGCCAATACTTTGGGAGATAGAGCCGTTGCTAAGTCTTGTTTTCACTCTGTTACAGCTTTGTGTACAAAAGTGCCATTAGACAGGTGTTTGAAGCGCATTCGGAGCAGCCCCGCTCTCTGGTGGTTTCAAGGCAGAAGATGGCCATGGCTGGCCGGGAGAAGTGGATTTTCGGATGCAGGACTATGGCAGCTACCTGCAGGTACAAGCAATTTCTCTCTAGCCCCATTATTTCTGGAGTTATTGGCTTTGGCGCTGCCGACTTCTTTTTTCGGCGTTTTTTTTTTGCTGGCTTCAGTCCAGCACACACGTAGCGGCCTTGGCTATTGTTGACGTACACAGAGCATGGCCGTTTGCACTGGACATCTTCGGGGTGTCCTCACTCCGCGGTCCCTGGCATCCTCCCTGTTTATCCCACAACCCCAAGACCGGCATTTTCGGAAAGCCCATGAGCAGGGCTTTCCAACAGTGTCAGACTTGTCAGATTTCCGCCAATACTTTGGGAGATAGAGCCGTTGCTAAGTCTTGTTTTCACTCTGTTACAGCTTTGTGTACAAAAGTGCCATTAGACAGGTGTTTGAAGCGCATTCGGAGCAGCCCCGCTCTTTGGTGGTTTCAAGGCGGAAGATGGCCCTTGCTGGCCGGGAAAACTGGATTTTCGGATGCAGGACTATGGCAGCTACCTGCAGGTACAAGAAATTTCTCTCTTGCCCCATTATTTCTGGAGTTATTGGCCGTGGCGCTGCCGACTTCTTTTTTCGGCGTTTTTTTTTTTTTTTTTTTTTTTTTTTTTTGCAGGCTTCAGTCCAGCACACACGTAGCGGCCTTGGCTATTGTTGACGTACACAGAGCATGGCCGTTTGCACTGGACATATTCGGGGTGTCCTCACTCCGCGGTCCCTGGCATCCTCCCTGTTTATCCCAAAACCCCAAGACCGGCATTTTCGGAAAGCCCATGAGCAGGGCTTTCCAACAGTGTCGGACTTGTCAGATTTCCGCCAATACTTTGGGAGATAGAGCCGTTGCTAAGTCTTGTTTTCACTCTGTTACAGCTTTGTGTACAAAAGTGCCATTAGACAGGTGTTTGAAGCGCATTCGGAGCAGCCCCGCTCTCTGGTGGTTTCAAGGCAGAAGATGGCCATGGCTGGCCGGGAGAAGTGGATTTTCGGATGCAGGACTATGGCAGCTACCTGCAGGTACAAGCAATTTCTCTCTAGCCCCATTATTTCTGGAGTTATTGGCCGTGGCGCTGCCGACTTCTTTTTTCGGCGTTTTTTTTTTGCTGGCTTCAGTCCAGCACACACGTAGCGGCCTTGGCTATTGTTGACGTACACAGAGCATGGCCGTTTGCACTGGACATCTTCGGGGTGTCCTCACTCCGCGGTCCCTGGCATCCTCCCTGTTTATCCCACAACCCCAAGACCGGCATTTTCGGAAAGCCCATGAGCAGGGCTTTCCAACAGTGTCAGACTTGTCAGATTTCCGCCAATACTTTGGGAGATAGAGTCGTTGCTAAGTCTTGTTTTCACTCTGTTACAGCTTTGTGTACAAAAGTGCCTTTAGACAGGTGTTTGAAGCGCATTCGGAGCAGCCCCGCTCTCTGGTGGTTTCAAGGCGGAAGATAACCCTGGCTGGCCGGCAAAACAAGATTTTCGGATGCAGGACTATGGCAGCTACCTGCAGGTACAAGAAATTTCTCTCTAGCCCCATCATTTCTGGAGTTATTGGCCGTGGCGCTGCAGACTTCTTTTTTCGGCGTTATTTTTTTTTTTTTTTTTTTGCAGGCTTCAGTCCAGCACACATGTAGCGGCCTTGGCTATTGTTGACGTACACAGAGCATGGCCGTTTGCACTGGACATCTTCGGGGTGTCCTCACTCCGCGGTCCCTGGCATCCTCCCTGTTTATCCCACAACCCCAAGACCGGCATTTTCGGAAAGCCCATGAGCAGGGCTTTCCAACAGTGTCAGACTTGTCAGATTTCCGCCAATACTTTGGGAGATAGAGCCGTTGCTAAGTCTTGTTTTCACTCTGTTACAGCTTTGTGTACAAAAGTGCCATTAGACAGGTGTTTGAAGCGCATTCGGAGCAGCCCCGCTCTCTGGTGGTTTCAAGGCGGAAGATGGCCCTGGCTGGCCGGGCTGGCCGGGAAAACTGGATTTTCGGATGCAGGACTATGGCAGCTACCTGCAGGTACAATAAATTTCTCTCTAGCCCCATTATTTCTGGAGTTATTGGCCGTGGCGCTGCCGACTTTTTTTTTCGGCGTTTTTTTTTTTTTTTTTTTTTTTTTTTCGCTGGCTTCAGTCCAGCACACACGTAGCGGCCTTGGCTATTGTTGACGTACACAGAGCATGGCCGTTTGCACTGGACATCTTCGGGGTGTCCTCACTCCGCGGTCCCTGGCATCCTCCCTGTTTATCCCAAAACCCCAAGACCGGCATTTTCGGAAAGCCCATGAGCAGGGCTTTCCAACAGTGTCAGACTTGTCAGATTTCCGCCAATACTTTAGGAGATAGAGCCGTTGCTAAGTCTTGTTTTCACTCTGTTACAGCTTTGTGTACAAAAGTGCCTTTAGACAGGTGTTTGAAGCGCATTCGGAGCAGCCCCGCTCTCTGGTGGTTTCAAGGCGGAAGATAACCCTGGCTGGCCGGCAAAACAAGATTTTCGGATGCAGGACTATGGCAGCTACCTGCAGGTACAAGAAATTTCTCTCTAGCCCCATCATTTCTGGAGTTATTGGCCGTGGCGCTGCAGACTTCTTTTTTCGGCGTTATTTTTTTTTTTTTTTTTTTGCAGGCTTCAGTCCAGCACACACGTAGCGGCCTTGGCTATTGTTGACGTACACACAGCATGGCCGTATGCACTGGACATTTTCGGGGTGTCCTCACTCCACGGTCCCTGGCATCCTCCCTGTTTATTCCACAGCACCAAGACTAGCATTTTCGGAAAGCCCATGAGCAGGGCTTTCCAACAGTGTCTGACTTGTCAGTTTCCCGCCAATACTTTGGGAGATAGAGCTGTTGCTAAGTCCTGTTTTCACTCTGTTACAGCTTCGTGTACAAAAGTGCCGCTAGACATGCATTTGAAGGGCGTTCGGAGCACCCCCGCTCAATGCTCATTTAAAGGTGGAAGATGGCCCATGGCCGGTGTGGAAGGAGATTCTGTCCGGTGTCGTGGTCTCAGGTTTCCGGCGTGCTCAGTTTTCCAGATGACCAAATATGGTACAATGACGTCATGCCATGTCTGCGCACAGCAGATGAAAGTTGTCCGTTTCAGTGCCGTGCTGAGTCGTATGTACGTGTCAGGATCGCATGCATCGGATCAGGGTGACGGATCACGCTGAAGCTATCTTGGCGGCCTGCGCGCTGGCGGCCTCCTCGAGCAATGACGTGCGGATCATTTTAACGGATTTCGTGAGAAGAATGTTAAAATTATCCGTTACTTAGACAGCGGTCTGTATTCAGACGGGTCGACGGATGGGCAGAAGAGGTTGGTTCGTTATCAAACCAAGTACCATGTTGTCACCCGGAAATCCAAGCACGCCGGAATACTTAGACCATGATGCCCGCGTGCTGAAATGCCCGGCTACGTCATCCGGAAAACTGAGCATGCCGGAAACCTGAGACCGCGACACCGGCAGGAGATTCTGTCCGAGCATACGGCAAATTGTGTACTAACTCTTTCCGATAGCGCCCTCCTTTGAATAAACTCCTCCAACCCACGTTAATTTACCGTATGGTGGACACATTACCTGGACAAAATACCCTATGACACCGGCTAAGCTATACATTTTTCGGACGCAGGATGATGACAGTTTACTGCAGGTAAAAGACAATTCTTTCTAGCCCCATTATTTCTGGACTTATTGAGCAGGGAGCTGCCGACTACACACACACACATGCCAGTATCTTTTGGACATCTTCAGGGTGTTTTCCTTTCGTACTCCATGGCATTCTCCCTATTTATCCCAAAGCCCCATATTTGACTTATACGGAAGGGCGCCATCACGTGGTTGGTAGGTATAAAGGTTTTACATGTGCTACCTACATAAACTGGTTATCGGTCCCTACATTGTTCTCTTCTATAGTCAGTCAGAACGAAAACGATGTAGAGACCGGGTACTAGTTCACTACCTACCGTGTTAAACGGCACAGGTGTCCTACAGTACTTGGTACTACTAGTTGGCGGCTTGACTTACAACATGCTGCTACTTGCTAGTGCTGGTGCTACGTGAGCTGGTTATTGGTTTAACTACAGATGCGATATCTGATGTGACCCAAACATGTTGACTATTTTAGAGTGATTTAATAATATTTAAAGGTAAGTTAAGGATTTTGTCAAGGTTTGGTTTGTTGCTGCTGAATGCCCTGAGAACCGGGGTTGTTTGGCTTTCTTTGTGCCACTGTACTGTAGCAGCTAAAGTTAGTACACTAATACTATAGTCAGTAGCTCTAGCATCACAGTTAGACCATGGAGGAAAAGTATTGACCCAGCAGCTGGGGCCCTGAATTTTTTTAATTTTTATTTTGACATTATCGCCAATAATACTAGTATAGTAGTTCCTTCCTCCATGTAGTACGCCTACTAGTACTAGTGATAATGTCAAAACCTCAAAAAGGAGTTCATTGCCCTAGTTACTGCGTCCACAGTAGAGTTACAGTAGTAGGGCATCATACAATTCATACACACATTGTTTTGGGCCATGGGGATCATTTTGGTCAACTTGTAGTTGTAGTCATACAGTCACCCATTTCTGATCAACACCTATTTCAGTTGAGTCAAGTGGGAGTTTTATCCCAGTTTACCAGAGTTAATGAAAAACTAAAGATGAAATATTGTTTGGATTCTGACATACATTATAATCACTTCCATCAACAGTTCACAAACAACTTTGCATTTTACTTTTTCTTTGTGCGTCATACGTGGCAGTGGCAATTTTTAATTCATTATTTCGGTAAAAATTGGGCCATGGATTTTTATATGGGTTTAAAAAAGAATTTCGTATTGGATCAATTCCATATTTTTTACACTCTGACAATCGCATATACACCGTTTTCTCAATTCGGTGAGAATGTGTCACCTCAAATGGAAATGGTCAGTTTGCTGTTGATTCTGGTATGGGACTGTGCGAGAAAGGCATCCCTGGCGGAACGTCAAATTGAGAATATGCTTGCAGTTCATAGGGAACACTGAGTATACCCAACTGGACAGGGAAACGTTCTGACTTTTGAGACACTCCCTTGTTACAATTTCTAAAAATCTATATCTTTAGTGACTCGTGGCCCCTTCAAATGAAATAACTTATCGTAACTTAATTAACAGCAGATCATTTACAGCCGTTAAATAAACTTTTTCCTAAATCATCTCCTAAAAATTCAAGGTTTAAGTGATTTTGAGTAAGAAAAAATTCCTTGAACCAAAAACATTTGCAATAACATTTGTGTGTCTCCAAATGATTGCAGACTTGTTATCGAGTAATTGATCCTATTCAGTCTCAAACTCCCAGGGCAGATGCTGAGGACTCTACCAGTGAAGGTCTGCAGACACTACAGGGAGAGTTGGAGATGTACAAGAAACAGACAACTCACAATGAGAGGTAAGGAATAGTTTTGACTTGCTGTGAACATTTATTTTATGTGAATATCTTTTGTAAACTCAAAGCTTTTTCTACTGTGTGAATACTTGTGCTTAGAATGCTCTGATCTTTGACATGTTTGAGAGGATGACATCTATAAATGCTTTGATAAGAGTCACTTCTCAAAATAGAAAACTGAATAGGTTATTATCAGCAGGCGGGGGCAAAAACCTATTTAGGGGCTATTTTAATGTGTCTTGAATTATGAGACCCATTTATGTAACTACATAATATAGGCCTAAGGGTTTACAAGGTGCTGCAGCACATCCAGCAGCCAGAAACACCGGGGCAAAACCCTTCTCTTAGCGTTTGTGTTCTGACCCCTACACATTGTTTTGTATGTGTGAAAACGCAAGTAATGTGGATTACACATGTTGTTACCTCAAACCAAAAACTATACATGTATCGTTATTGCACCATTCACTGCCTCAAAACTTAATATAAGCAATTTACATTGTTGTAGAAATATAGATTGAAAACAGCCAGTATACAAGGCATACCATGCATATAGTTGTTATAAGTTTTAACAACTATTTCATATTTTGCAGAAATTCTGTTCAAGACGTTGTTTGACTGTTGCCATGCACAAATGTTGCATCATGAGGGAAATTGAGCTGCCTGTCTTAGTGAAGTCAACTCTTTTTACAATGGGTAAGTCTTGCATTTGTTCAAATCTCTTCTTTGCTTAGTCTCACCACCATAACTTGATTAAAAAACATAGTTTTCCATACTCTTCAGAACTTATCCCACTTGATGATAAACAGTTACATTGAGAAATGCACTATAACGGGGTAAGATTGTCTGTTGACCTTGTTCTATTTCTCTTGAAATTTGGTTTAATTTTGAAAATTTTGACGGCCTCTAGATTGAAAGTGTTCTAAGCATCATTAATTTTAAAAAGATACTCATGTTTCAGACATTTCTGAGAACTCTACATTAATTTCAAAGCATAATGATAAGCCCTGCCTCGCATTTCGAAATCCATTTTTAAAAACCATTGATCTTGTTGTTGGTAGATTTAAGTCTCCCACTCTAGTAGCATTCTCCCTTCCCCAACCAGCCCCTCAACCATCATTCTTGGAATTCTTTTATAACATTTTAAAATTGATAAAGCATTAAAGGAGAAATGTTATACTAAATTTCTCTCATCTTAAAAATCAAACTCACTGATAAATCTTTTAAACACCGTGCATTTCTCTATAATCATCAAAAATTCACCGTGAATGTATGTGCAATAAGCACTGTGTACTCAGTACTTTCTTGAGTCCTGCTGAAAAGCTCCAGAGGAATAATACTAGGGTGGGATTCAAACCCACAACCCTGCATTTCAGTGTAGATGTCTTGACTAATATTGAAGTTAAGATTTCTTCAATCTCTGTACGAGCTCCAACTTTGACTCACATATAGAAGTGATTTTGGGTTGTGTCAATGCCACATCTAATCTACTTTTCTTTGAGTAGATTATAGTTCTGAGAAGAAGTTGTCCTGCCAATCTATCTACAGGGTGTGAACTGACATTTTCTCAATGTGGTTCTTCAAAGTAAATCAATGTTCTCTTAGCTTTGTCAAGTCAAGGTTTCTACTAGTCAATAAATATTGGAAAAATGCAGGACTACCCTTTGTTCCCACAATGTGACATCAACTTTTGAATTGACGCTTTTACTTTCTAAAAAAAAAAATCATCTCGATGATTGCTTGTCCATTGGTGGAGAGTCTGGATTTTATTAGATTTGCGAAACGTTAACTTCTTTTGGTGGAATTTTATGAAAAAACTCAGAGCTGACACAGATGCATTCAAACATCGCTGGAGCCATGGTGTTTGCTGTTGTGCATGTGCATTGTACTTCACAGCATGCCTGCACAACAGCAACCATCACTGCCCTGATGATGTGTGGATACTTGATAGTATCAGCCCTGGTATTTTTCAAAAACTTCCACTAAAAGAAGGTATCGGAGAAAATCATCATGTTAGGCCCATCTAATGTACTTCAGACTCTTCAGCAATGATGCGATAATCTAGGGAAACATTTTGGCAAATGTAAGTCTAAGTTGGAAAGTTGATGCCACATCGGTGGGGGGGGGGGGTAAAGGGTGGTAGGGCAAAGAAGCCGAGGTGTTCAAACATATTAGCACTATTTATGAGGCTAGGTTTCTTTGTGCCATCTGTACAATCAAAGAAAAATGATTCAAGCAAATCCGAGAAACTAATCCTCTTTGGCTGGACAGTGAAGAAAATGTAAGACACCTGATGGAAACTGGTTAATTTTGTTTTTCTTTTTTTTTTACTATTTTTTACAGATTTGGCATTGGATATGACAGCCTTGTACTGGTGTGATGAGACAGGGCCTGTGTTCCAGATAGACAGGGTGGATGCTACACTACAGGACAGGGGCAGTGATGGAGTTACCAATTGACATCCTACAAACAGGCCAGCTGTAGATTGGTTCACTGGCAAGCTGTGCTGTGGCACTTGTATTCAACAGGTAATACCGCTGGGCCAAGTTTCCTGTAATATGCTTTAAGCACAAAAGTTAGCAAAGTACAAAACAATTGTGCTTAGCAGTAAAATGTTCAGCAATATTTTGTACTTTTCTACAGCTGTATGAAGTTTTGCCCCAGTGCTGGACTACTATTGAAATTCACCACTTGAGTAGTCACGCGTTAACTATTTGCGACTACTTGACTAGTCGCAACTTTTTTTGCAACATATCCCAATGGGGACGTCCTTGTTCACGTGTTTGTGTAGAGCACACACATTGCAGCAACATAGGTGTGACAAAGTGAGTTAGAACGTGACCATCGGCTCATAAGTAAACTCACTGCTTTACTCCAACTCCTAGGTCATCCATGTGAGGGCAAAGGTGGTGCTGATTAGTAAACTCACTGCCTCATTCAAACTCCTAGGCCATTTCATGTGAGGGCACAGGTTGTGCTGAGTAGTGAACTCACTGCTACACTCCAACTCCTAGGTCATCCATGTGAGGGCACAGGTGGTGCTGATTAGTAAACTCACTGCTACACTCCAACTGCAAGACATCCATGTGATGGGACAGGTTGAGCTGATTAGTAAACTCACTGCTACACTCCAACTGCAAGACATCCATGTGATGGGACAGGTTGAGCTGATTAGTAAACTCACTGATACACTCCAACTGCAAGACATCCATGTGATGGGACAGGTTGAGCTGATTAGTAAACTCACTGCTACACTCCAACTGCAAGACATCCATGTGATGGGACAGGTTGAGCTGATTAGTAAACTCACTGCTACACTCCAACAACCACTGCTAAATACAGAGATTTAAATTCAAAAAGAAGTTTGTTGAGGTTTTATGATCCCCACAATTTCAGCTCAAAAGTTGTACTAATTTGTAAAAAACTTTGAGTGCTAGTTTTGACTAAAATGTTGTCATTGTAAAATCAAATTGTGTTGGAGTGTGCTGTTATTTGTGTGGTTGAGGGCAATGCCAAGTATCAGCACAAAACATAAACTTTTTTTTTCTGATTTATCAAAAAACAAAATCATGTATACTCATAAATGTTTATGTATCCCTTGCAGACAAAATAACTAGGAAAGGGTGTCCCTCCAAAAACCAATGCTGTATGGTTTCTTTAAACTGGACAAAAAAGTTAGTAAGTGGTTTACATATTTTGTATTAATTGTAAGCTCTGTACGTCATCAGGAGATTGTGTTTTTTTAACAGGTAGAAATATATCATCAATATTTATGTGATTTGATTGTCTTATATTTTTCAGGTTCCTTACTCACTAAGCTGTTTCTCTGTATTTACTCACCAACATCACTTCATGAAGGAAATATCTTACAATTTCTTCTGAGTGGAAAAGAAGCCCTCGTCAACTGAGGGTAAGCTTTGCAACTGTATATCCATTTTTAAAGATGGTAGATTTAGGGGTCCCACTTTACTAGTAATGCCCCCTCCTCACCCACCCTGCCATCATTTTGTAATCATCTTTACTGAGTGAGATAAGGTTTATCTGAACCTTTTGACTAGCCTACTGTAGTCATTGTCAGGAGACTGACAAATTTACTCCATGGCAGAAGACAAAAATTGTTTCAAGGAACTCTTTCAAACTTTAAGCCATATTTGGGGGTGGTTATAATAAGAATAAGGACCCCCACCCCCTTCCTCAGTCCACGAATCTATTCCACTGTAGTAGATAAATAATTAGCAGCAGAACTCTTTTCAGAACTATACTTTATTCAACAAAGTATATTACACAAAACTGTTTTAGTACAAAAAGTACATATAAGTAAGCATAAACAAATTTAACCCGCCATAATAAGGTTACCAGCCAAAATACCATGCCACATATCAGTTATTCTTACTAACCCAGCAAGTGGTTTATGGGGAAATATGCTTCGTTATCGCAACTTGGGGGTTCCTTACTTCAAGTTTTGAGTAGAATTGATAAATTTGGATTTTGAAGATTGTCCTTTTTGTGAAGTAGAGGGATATTTCATAAATAGTGGCAGCAAGTCGGTTTGGGAAAAAGAACATTTCTCAGCAGATAACCTTACTAAAAATTTAAAAGAAAAATTAAGTCCAGTTTTCAGAAAAAAATGTTTGATTTGCTGTCTAAAAGCTGAGGGACATTTAAATATTTGTTAAATATTTTTAAATGTTAAGCATTTAGCATTTATCTATGGGAACCTATTAAGTGTGTTGCGCCCTATACATACAAAATGGTGGAGCCAATGCAGCCATTTTGCTGCCGATTTAAAAAATGTGTAATTCATTTACTTGAGACATGAAAATAACTTTTTGAGGGCGGATTTGGATATAACTTCTGACTTGTCCATGAATGTACACAATGGCAAGCAGGTTTTTTCTCAAATTGCTTGAAGTAGCTTGAAATCCTCCAACATGTTGAACCTTTTTGTGGAAAAAATGCAATATAATGTTTGTATTTTTTCCAAATATCAAGTCAGTAATTTAAGCATGATTTGTTAACCAAAGAGAGTATGTGTGTGTTGTGTTGTTATTTAGCCATTTTGAAAGAGTCTGCTAGCATTGAAATCAGAGGCCATAAACATTTGTTACTGTCTATATAGGGACCGGTAGTTACTACTGATTGGCACTTTCGAGTGTCATTCCATTGTCAAACCCAGGAATAATTGTATGTTTTTAGAGATGATGTTGGCTTTGCTTGTGTGCATGTTGTTGTTTGGCACTAGCACATGTGTGTATCGTAACCCTTCACACCAACATAATTAACCAACCTTCAACATCCAAATTCAAACTAAGTTTACAGGAACATCTTTACTAACATTAGCCTGCACGATGGGAGATTCTGAGATGATGTGTCCATCATGTTTGTGTAAAGGCTGCATTGCATTATGGGATTAAAGAGACATTTTATGCTAATTCTAATTTATAGCATATACCTGGCAGGAATCTGCCAGGTAAATACTTGTTTTCATCACCTGCCACCAGTCCCTATTATACAGTCGGAATGAGAACAATGTAGGGACCAGGGACCAGTCTAAGGATATGCCAAGTCAATTTTAGTCTGGAACTGAAACCATTCACAGACTCCCTTGTTTACTGGACTTACACTCATTACACATCTAAGAGCACAAACGACAATAACAGGATAAATAGACTTTTGACTTCCCTCATAATTTACTTTAGTGCCTCACCTGCAATAACTGTCACTTCTTTAAAAAATGATATTTAAATAGAAACAATGCAGTGACTACTTTTTGCCACCCTCTTTCACTTCTTTCTATTTGACTGTTTCTGTTACTTGTATGTGTGTGTTGTGTTGTCATTTAACCTTTGAGAAAAGAGTCTGCTACGGTCAAAATCTGAGGCCATTAACATTTTTGGCTTTTCCACAATCATTGCAGAAAAGCCATTGGATATGTTCTGATATTTTTTTTTCTTGTTCTTCTTGTTCTTCCACCAAGTCCCATAGACTAAGTACATGATTGTTTCTGCCCTCATTTTTGGGCAGTCAACAAACTTCAATTTTGATGAAACTTTGTACATACTAAGAACATGTTGTGACCTTTGTCCTAAAAAAATTAGATTAAAAAGTTAAATCTTTCAAAATCAACAAAAAATCAACCGTTTGAGATATGAACTAGATTCTTTCACCAAATACCAAGGTTAGGGAAGGTCTTTTGGTGTTAACTATTGCGTGACCTCAGTGACCTCTACTTCCGGTCAAACCAGAAGTAGCTCCTCATTTAAAAATGGTAAGAGCTTGGAACATGATTCTTTCAAGAAATACAAAGGTAAGGGAAGGTCCTTCTCTGTTTACTATTGCGTGACCTCTGTGACCTCTACTTCCGGTCAAACCGGAAGTAACTCCTCATTTAAAAATGCCAAGAGCTTGGAACGTGATTCTTTCACCAAATACCAAGGTTAGGTCCTTCTGTGTTGCACATTGTGTAACCTCTGTGATCTCTACTTCCGGTTTGACTGGAAGTAGCTCCTCATTTAAAAATGGAAAGAGCTTGGAACATGATTCTTTCAACGAATACAAAGGTAAGGTAAGGTCCTTCTCTGTTTACTATTGCGTGACCTCTGTGACCTCTACTTCCGGTCAAACCGGAAGTAACTCATTTAAAAATGCCAAGAGCTTGGAACGTGATTCTTTCACCAAATACCAAGGTTAGGTCCTTCTCTAATGCACATTGTGTGACCTCTGTGATCTCTACTTCCGGTTTGACTGGAAGTAGCTCCTCATTTAAAAATGGAAAGAGCTTGGAAAGTGATTCTTTCACCAAAAACCAAGATGAGGGAAGGTCCTTCTCCGTTGCTCAATGCGTGACCTCTGTGACCTCTACTTCCGGTCAAACGGAAGTAGCTCCTCATTTAAAAATGGTAAGAGCTTTGAACATGATTCCTTAACCAAATACCTAGGTATTGGAAGGTCGTTCTCTGTTGCGCATTGTGTGACCTCTGTGACCTCTACTTCCGGCCAAACAGGAAGTAACTTATCCTTTAAAAGTGGTGAGAGCTAGGAGCATGATTCTTTCGCCGAATGTCAAATTTGGGATGGTCTTTCTTTGTGACACATGACCTACCATAGTTAGACTTCTTAGCAGCACTTCAGTTCATGATCATTCAGTTCATGATCCTGACAACCCCCCCCCCCCCCCCCAACCTACCATAGTAAGTGTTATTAGCGGCCCTTAAAGAATGTATAGTTCTTTCATGCAGTTCATGATCCTGCTCAGTCCCAACCTACCACAGTGTGTCTCATTACTGGCCGTGTAAAATTTATGGTTTGTTTATGCAGTTTATGATCCTACTGAGCCCCAACCTACCACAGTTTGTCTTTTTAATGGCACTTATAAAATGCATGGTTCTTTCATTGTGTTCATGAAACTGCTAAACCTAAACCTACCTCAGTTAGTCTTATTAGCGTCGCTTATGAAATGTATGGTTCTTTCATTGTGTTAATGATACTGCTCAGCCCCCAACCTACAATAGCTGGTCTTATTAGCAGCACTTATAAGAGTAACGGACTGTAAATATCACTAATAAAAGGTATGGTTCTTTCATTCAGTTCATAATCCCGACTAGCCCCCAACCTACCACAGTAAGTCTTATTAGAGGCACTCATAAAATTTATGGTTCTGTCAATCAGTTTGTGATCCTGCTCAGCCCCCAACCTACCATAGTTAGTCTTGTTAGCGGCACTTATAAAATGTATGGCTCTTTCATGCAGTTCATGATCCTGCTCAGCCCCAACCTACCCCAGTTAGTCTTACTAGCGATACTTAGAAAATGTATGGTTCTTTCATTCAGTTCATAATCCTGCTCAGCCCCCAACGTACCACGGTTATTCTTATTAGCAGAACTTACAAAATGTATGGTTTTTCTAGTCAGTTCATAATCCTGCTAAGCCCAAACCTACCACAGTAAGTCTTATTAGAGGTACTCATAAAATGTATAGTTCTGTCATGCAGTTCATGATCCTGCTCAGCCCCAACCTACCAAGATTAGTCTTATTACCGGTGCTTATAAAATGTTTGGTTCTGTCATTTATTTCGTGATCCTGCTCAGCCCCCAACCTACCATAGTTAGTCTTATTAGCGGCACTTATAAAATGTGTGGTTCTTTCATGCAGTTCATGATCCTGCTCAGCCCCAACCTACCACAGTTTGTGTTATTAGTGGCACTTATAAAATGGATGGTTCTCTCATGCAGTTCATGATCCTGCTCAGCCCCAACCTACCACAGTAAGTCTTATTAGAGGCACTCATAAAATATATGGTTCTTTCATTCAGTTCATGATCCTGCTCAACCCCCAACCTACCATAGTTGGTCTTTTTATTGGCACTTCAAAACTGTATGATTCTGTCATTAAGTTCATGATTATGTCTAGTCCACAAACTACCATAGTTATTTTTATTGGAGGCCCTTATAAATTGTATGGCACTTTCATACAAATCATGAGCCTGCTCAGACCCAACCTACCATAGTTAGTCTTTTTAGCAGCACTAATAAAATGTGTGGTTCTTTCATGCAGTTCATGATGCTGCTCAGCCCCCAACCTACCACAGTTTGTCTTATTAGCGGCACTAATAAAATGTGTGGATCTTTCATGCAGTTCCTGATCCTGCTCAGCTCCAACCTAAAACAGTTTCTTATTAGCGGCACTTATAAAATGTATGGTTCTGTCATTCAGTGCATGATCCTGCTCAGCCCCAACCTTAATCGATTAGTCTCATTTGCGGAACTAATAAAAAGTATCAATAGTTAGCAACAAGTATGCTTGGTTGTCGTATTAATAGTATTAGCGTAGAGTTGTTCGAGCAGTTCTTTGTGAGTTTTTGAGTGTGTGTAATAATGAAGAAGTTTTTTTTGGGGGAAAGGTGCTGGCGTAACCAGAGGAAACAACCCTTCTCTGGGACAGACTGAGTTCCTTGGGGTCTCTGCCGGTGGCGAACCGCCGCCCTGTCAGCAGTCCCCCTCCCGGCACCCTCAGCCACAGCCGGCTCCGTGGACCAAGTAGGGGACAACACCTGTTCCCAATCTTAGGTCAATACATGCGGACCCACCTAACGGAAAGGTAACAACCCTGGCAAGGGTACACAGAAAAAACCCTCCCCTGCCAGGCCCATACCAAAAAGGGGATCAAGAATATTTTTTGTATTTTTTTTTCTCCCATACACCGATGTTTGTTAAGCACTGTATATTCAGTACTTTCCCGAGTCCTGAAAAAAGTTTTTTAAAAATTAACTTTTGCCAAATTACATGTTGTCTAGTCCTTCAGAAACTTGCCAACCTAAATGATTTTTCAACACTCAAATTTGTTCCAGAGCTGATGTCCTGTCTCTTTAACATACCCAAATTTCATGTTGTTCCCACCATTATTAGTAAAGTTACAGTATTAAAAAAATCAGAGTTTCAATAATGGTGGTCAAGTTGAGAGTTCACAATTTTAACATCTTGACCATTTTCAGAAATGTTGTCTTTTGTTGTGTGTTTTGTTTGCAGGTTATTCCCTGACTTAAAACGCAGTTTCCTTCATGGACAAGAGCCTCCTTGGAGTCAATTGGGAATGTCATGTTTAGGATGGCTTTGCATCACACCATTAGTCTTACACACCATTTTTATTTGTGGTAAGTTTAAAGAGCTTTTTCTTGTATTGAACCCCATGTATAAAATGTTGTCATCTTGGCCACAGCAATCATCTACAGATGC
This sequence comes from Marthasterias glacialis, assembly GCA_911728455.2. Lineage (NCBI taxonomy): Eukaryota > Metazoa > Echinodermata > Asteroidea > Forcipulatida > Asteriidae > Marthasterias > Marthasterias glacialis. The sequence continues at coordinate 26,934,859 of OU452225.1, forward strand.
CAAAAGATTGTTTGAGACTTTTTCACTCTGGGCTTGCCTGAGCTAATCCTCTGGTTGGCAACAACATTGTGTAGGTGTAAAAAATGAAACCATAATTTTTTATGATTTTAAAAGTAGATTTATTTTGAAAATCGTTATCGGGTTGGTAAGAATTGTTCTTGTAGACATCATGTTAGGTTAGTTTGAAATTACACTTTAAAGTTAACTTTAAAACTAAAACCACTTCAAATATCATTTTAGTTGGGAATGTTTGTTATTGTTCTTCAAGACATCATGTTAAGTTAGATTGAAATTACACACGTGGACCTTAAACTCGGCCACTTGAGGTAACAATTTAGTTGATATTGTTTGTTAATCGATCTGCCATAAAATCATGTTAGGTTAGATTCAACTGACACAATCTTGTTTTCAAGTCAACTTGAAATTACTCTAGTTAGTTGACTATGAAACTCAAACCTCTTCAGGTATCATTTTAGTTTGGAATGTTTGTTTATTATTTTTCCAACCATTATCTTATGTTAGAAAGAAGTTACACAAGTTGACTATAAAACTCAAACCACTTCAGGTATCATTTTATTTGGTAATGATTGTTCAACATTCTTCCAGACATCAAGATAGGTAAGATTGAAACTACACAGGTTGAATTTAAAAATAAAGCCACTTTGTGTATCATTTTAGTTGGGAATGTTTGTTCTTCCTTCTTCCAGACATGTTAGGTCAGATTGAAAATACACAATCTTGTTTTCAAGTCAACTTGAAATTACACTAGTTAGTTGACTATAAAACTCAAACCTCTTCAGATATCATTTCAGTAGGAAATGTTTGTTCATCGTTTTTCCAAACAATGTGTTAGGTTAGAATGAAATTACACAAGTTGATTATAAATCTCAAAACCTCTTCAGGTGTCATTTTAGTTGGCATTTGTTTTACTTCTTCCAGACATCATGTTAGGTTAGATTGAAATAACGTAATCTTGTTTTAAAGTCAACTTGACATTACCCTAGTTAGTTGACTATTCAACTCAAACCTCTTGAAGTATCATTTCAGTTGGAAATGTTTGTTCATTGTTCTTCAAACCATCATCTTAGGTTAGAATTAAATTACACAAGCCACTGTAAACTCGAACCACTTCAGGTTTTTATTTAAGTTGGGAATGTTTGTTTATCATTGTTCTAGCCATCATGTTAAGTTAGAATGAAATTACACCGGTTTTCCGTAAAACTCAAACCTCATCAGGTATCATTCTTCCAGACAATACTTATGTTAGATTGAAATTGCACAAAGTGATTGTAAATTAAAACCACTTGAGGTATCATTTTAGCTGAGAATGTTTGTCCATCGTTCTTCAAGACATCATGTTAGTTTAGATTGAAATTACACAAGTTGACATTAAATTTGGCCCCTGAGGTAACATTTGAGTTAAGAATGTTTGTTCAACGTTTGTCCAGACATCATGTTAGGTTAGATTGAAAGTACAGAAATGAAAACGATTGAAGCAATGTAAATGGATCATTTGCAGCAATCGTTTAACGGTTGCCCAACCATCCCTATTTGGACTGCTCGCCTTACTATCAACGTGGTTATTTGAAAATGCAGAGAAGACATACCACAGCCAGGAGTTGGAGTGCATTTATTTTATGATGTGCTTGTATAGTTTCCTTGATGTGTATACACCAGTATATGCTGATTTTGATTTGTATTTGCAGTTTGATTGCTGACAACCTAACCCGTTCATAAGAATCCAGATGGAGAGGCTGATTCCTAGTCTCAAACTAAGTTTACATGACTGTTTAAATGGTATCATAAAGATAGAGCCTATGGCCAAATTGACAAAATGTACAAAGTATGGGGAGGCAAGATCACATGATCCACATTCTCTAAGAAATGGTTGTCCATCCTTTATTTGGCCTGGGAAGGCAGGCCCGGATCTAGGATTTGTTTAATTAACTCTCGCAGCATCCAGGAGACAAAAAATAATCCAAGTGTTACCAAATATGGTCATAATTTTTTTTAATGGGCCAATAAGGCCAAGATTCCATGTAATCCTCACCCCTGATATACCCCACAAGCCTGTAGACTCCCATTGGCCAGACCCTAACCACTGCAGAGTAAGGAGTGTTGAAAGACAGCAGCCACCTGTCTCAGTGTAGTAATTGATTGACCCCTGTGCCAAAAATTCCCTTGGCACAAGTCGGTATACAATTTGTGAAAACAGCTTGTGCGGCTCGTGGATCTTAAATAACACAAGTCTAAGTCTTGACTAGCACTCCAATTCACCCCCACAGTGGGTTTGGGCTTGCAGGGTGGGTTATTGACCTTTAATACAGGGTGAACGAAATGTTAACCTCCTGGATCCAGCAAAGTTTTTTTTATTAATGGAGATGCGCTGAGGGTTTTAACCAGTATTTAAATCAAAACAAAACTCAATCTTCATGTCTTGAGACATTAACTCACTCTCAGTCACGGGTTTAGAGAACTCCAATACTTTTTTGATCATGATTCTCTTTTTTCTCTCTGGTTGATGAGATTTTAAAATAAGATTGGTTGATATTCTATTCAGGATGTAAGATGAGTGGTCAGTCACAAGAGAAGGTGCACCTTAAAAACCTGATGACACACAATAAATGGAATGTTGATGTGAAGGAAACACAACACGATGCTTCCCAGTCTTATGCTCAACACTGACATGTTAACCAGATAATGGATTGTATCTGAAGGATTAAATAATAATAAGACAGATTATATGACTATCTTGGATTTGCTTTGTTCAATAAACAAAAGTTGCAAAATTTGTTAATAGCCTCACGTTTTGACCCAAGCAGAGTCTTTCTCCAGAGAAAGACTCTGCTTGGGTCGAATCATAAACAATTTATTGTCTGACATTGTTCACTCAATGTGAAGAATTGATGATGGCAACTTTCCATTATTTTTCTTCAAATGAGACTTGATTATTTTGTTCCGATTTTTATAATTGCAGAATAGAGAAGTTGAATGCTCTTTGAATCCTTGCCCAGTTCTAGGTTGCCCACATGATGAGCAGATTAAACACAGCGGTGATTGCTGCCCTCAATGTACAGGTACAATCTACTAAGTGTGGGATACTTGAAGTCAATTTTAGTCTGGTACTGAAACCAGTCCCAGACTCTATTGTTTACTGAACTTAGACTCATGACACATCTAACAGAACAATCAACAACAAGTAACAACAACTTATATTGTGGGAGGCCACTGAGCGACCTATTTTTGTAATACTTAGGTTAGATGGATTTATTCCTAGCTGTTGTTTAATTTTATTGGATCTTAATTTCACAGCGTTCTTAAAATGAACCGTTCTTACATGAATCCTTTTATCAAGGTACTGGGGTGTATAATGTTGTACAAATTGATGGAACGGATTTGACGGTAGGCCTAGATGTCTTTATTGTTTGTTTATTTATATGAAGTGGATTAATACATTGACAACTATTTGAAGTCTGTAATGTGACTTGATAGATTACAGCAATGTCATACCTGACTTGTCTCACTGCTCCTTGTTTCTTGAATCGTTTCTATAAGAGTAGAATATTGGCCCACTGCTATGTCACTCACTGCTCCACTACCTCAGGGTCAAGTTGATATGCTATCAAATAACTTCTCAAAAGCATTAATATGGAGGACTTTTAAGCATCCCTAAAAACAGTATTTTTTTTTTTGGAATAGTAATTCATATTCTTTGCGTTGTTATTATTTACACCCTAGATAACAGTTTTAGTTCCAAGAATACAAAATTGATCATTTGTATATCGTTGTCCACACCTGTAATAACTAGGTTGTGAACATCAGTCTCAATGGAGAAGAGAGCAACAAGATTGTCAAATTGTAAAATCTTTGATTTTCTGTTTTGTTCTTGAGCAATCTGTAGCCATGGCAAGTGCTAGAACCGTATTTTTGGTCCAACATGCTCATGTTGTTCAGTATTTCTTAATCCATCTGCAAAGACTTGTTTCATAAACATATTTTGCTGTAATGAACTTGCCAAATTAATCATTTATAGTTGCGTTCACAAGTAACATCAGTTAAACCAAAGTGGTTTTGCAGGTAAATTTATGTTTTATCCTTGATTGACTTTGTAAGATGTCCTTGTAGTTATTTTATTCCCAGCAAAACGAGTCAGTAAATACAACTGTTGCAAAAAACTGCGGTTCCTTCTCCCTTAACAACCGTCCTATATCCTATGCTTGGCAAAAAATTTGTGTTGGCAAAAAAAAGTTTGCCGTAAAAACTAGCGTGAACACTTTATTAAGGTTTGGTGAATGCAAAATCTATTGAAAGTTTTGTTGTACGTCACATCTCTAATTATTTAAAATTATGCACATTGCAAATCAAACGTCTACGTTTGTTGATTAACGTTTCTTAACGTTTGTTAAAACAAACTTTGGTTCAAGGAGATTTTCAGCACCATGAGTACGACGGGGGTGATATTTTATGGCTTGATAAGTTGAGTTTGACGGTGGTACAAACCACAATGATGATTGAGGTGTTCGTGTCCTCGGCACTTAGGAAGACATCCATTGGCCTTTTTGAGATAAGATGGTCACTATGAGTGCACCATATAGTGACCTAGTATTTTCTCAAAATTGCTTCATGAGTGGATGACGGCGCTCACTGAGTGTCTGGCCGAGGACGTACATGGGGTCCATTGCTGGGGACCTCGGCCTGCAATCCGAGGCACTAACGCTGTACATCTTCGGGTGTATGGCGGACATGATCCATCTTGTATACTGTGCCTTGGACAATTTACTGGTCCGTTGCAGGGGACCGTTGGTGACCTTTCTTCCTCCTATCCGTGAGTAATAGTTGACGGAGGATTGGAACACTTTTGATCGGAGTGGTTTACAGTACAAAACAATTAAAAGGCAAGAAATGTAGCATTAACTAGACTTAAAGGGGGTTGTGACGTCATCATAATGGCAGGCTTGGCTGTGCATGGAAAGATAAACTCTTACCCATATACAGCGCGTGCGCCCGCTTGCGGTCAAATCACAATATTGTGATGTGACCACTAGCGCACACGCGGGCGTAGTAACTGCTTAGTACATTTACTGCTATAATCATAACGACACAGCCCTTTAACATTATAATATTATGAAGCAAGACCATTACCGAAGAGGTATACCGCCCGACGACTCCCCTTTTTCTAATGATTGTTTGTTTCATTGCTGTTTGAACCAAACTTGACAAGGTTACTAAGTCTGTTAGTCAAACAAATAATACCAATCTTAGTTGTATTAAATTTAGCTACAAGGAAGCAATTTTGAGCAAACATAAATTCATTGATCTGAACTATTCTCAACTCCATCATCTTTATAATTATCTATTACATGTCTGGCAGAATTCGCTAACTCACTCTAACAAAATCTGCCACTGGCTGTCTATTTTTACCTAAAGTATCATTTCTTGTTTTACATTCTTCCATCAGATGACTCTTACCTAATTTTTGATTTGTAGTTACTTTTTGTATTTATGTATTCATGTTTTTTTTATAATGTGTGTTTATTTTACTTGTTAAGGTGCAGAGCAAGAGCAATTTTCTTGTTGATCATGAAAATGAATAGAATTGAATTTGTTGTAACAGAAGTTGTTCCGTTTCCACAGTTGAAATCAGAGTAGTTTAATCAGATTAGCACGCATGAGAGTGCAATAATCCATTGTTTGGTATTTCATTCAAATTGTGTATTCGGCAGAATTACTGTCTGTAAATGAAACTTATAAGATTTCATCGTGTTACAGAAATGAAGCGTTAAGTAATGGTGTCATACATTTAGGCTAGGTTTCCAAGAAGACCAATTTAGGACGCTTTGTGTATTTTTAATTGACAATGTCATGATAGGACTAATAATTTATTTTCTGAAACTTAAAGGTCAGTTTTCTTATTTCTACTCTACGACCCTTTTGATTAGATGAAAGCAGTATCTGCTGACAAAAACCATTCAATGTGTTTTCGAAGGCGTTTATGTGTTTTATTCCTAACCATTATATTGGCAAAGCGCCCTCACTCGGTTGATGTTGTTTGGGGGAGGGGGTCATTGTTCTTACAACAAGTTGATATAATGCAGGTATTAAATTGAATATTGGTTGAAAACTATCAGGAGTGAACTTTCCTTTGTATGATTCCTATACGTGTTTGCCTATAAATCCTCCAATGTCCATTTCGAAGTTCCTTAAAAATGAAGACAACCAAAATGAGGCGAGTTAAAAGTGATTATTTGGCCATTTTTGGGCATTTAAACAATTATTAATTTACCCATAGACAGTTCATTTAGCTCCATGCGTGGATATCCCTCGTGTCAGTTAATTCCAAAAGACAATAAATCCCTTCATGTTTGATTCTTAACCATCCGTGCAAAAGGGCCACTATTTCGTCCTCTCAGCCTCGTTTTTGAGGTTCTTATCTTTGGTGGTTCTTATTTGGGAAATGGCATCCTAAACCCTAGTGGTGGCGGTAAAAGAAAAACAAATCGCCGTCCCGATTACTCTGATGTCCTTTCTAGCTATCCGTAATGAAAATGCAACCGTTAAGGTTGCATACCGCCCTCTCTCGGTAACGCTTTTTACAAGAGGTTGGTGTGATTTTGAAGAAAAGATTCAATATTATTATTCACAAGTTACTACACATGTAACAATTCAAAACGTGCAAATGAGCAATTATTTGAACTCAACGCATGGGTTTAATTTTGACCAAAACCCAATGCGTACCTTGATCCTCTCCAAATGCCATTTTCACTGTAAAACATATAAAACAAAGTACTTATTTTCAAATTAATTTATAAAAAGGCCTAAATGTTGTTGTTCGTGTGGATAGGCCTCTTAAGCCGGGCACCACCTTTGACGTAGTGACCATCTTTTAGTGTCAGCAACCGTGAAGAAAATACATCATTTCAGGCCTAATTCTAAGTCGTTCATGATTGTTTACAATGACCACTATTTCTACCTTTTAGCTTCGCTTTGGAGGTCCTTACTAGCAAAGGCGTTGCTGCGCTGTACGATCTTTGATTCAAACGGAAACTACAGTTTCAATTGATCAGATGTGCCCTCCTCCTCCCCAGAATTGAATGGTGCACGCCTTTGTCACCCTAAACATTTACTAGTTCATCAATGTAAAACAAATCCATAACAATGATCTTACAAAAGTAATAAACAACAACAATATCAACTGTACTTTAATCAATAGAATATTATCAAATCGTAATGCATTATGTTATAGTATCTATCTCGTACTAAAATCATTCTACTAATTAGTAGGCATTGTAGTGTAGGCCTAATGTCATTGTCTTGTGTTAGAGATCAGAGCAGCAGGTCAGGAGCTCTAATAATCTGTTAATGTTATTTTCCGTCAATTTATTTACCATTGGCAAATTACCGTCTGTATAACCAAGCAAGGTGAATGGTTTGTATCCAGTATTAATAACGGCTTTGCAGGAAAGCCTTCCTGAGTTTGCAGGAAGGCCTTCCTGAGTTTGCAGGAATGCCAAAATGTGACGTTTTGTTATTTCCTGGTACTTAAAGTTCAGATTAAAAAAATTGTTCAGACATAATTATTTGAAGCAAATGATTTCTTTGTACACAGTATTAGAATTTAGCCCACATAATTGGCAAATATTCAACCGATCCGAAGATTATAACAAAAAAAATGTTTAAAAAGTAAGGAATTTATCCCTTTCGGTACGGGGAGTGTTCATATTAACATATGTTTCATTGTGAAAGTCAACGTGTCAGTGTTAAGTTTTGTCCTTCCATTCTTAGAAAAGTCGCACTATCTGCATGTGGCATACATTGTTGAATACAATGCAATGTGGCACACATTGGACTCATGAAACCAACTTCTTTAATAGCGCCCTCTCTTGTCGATACGAAACGTCAAATAAACTGGAACTTAAAGTCGACACATGTTTTCTGAGCGGGCCCCGAGTATGGAACTTAAAACTGTCAAGGTAAGCGCAATTAACCGTAGAAAGCAACATTTATTGAATTAACATGTGCGTGTGTAGTTTGGTTTTATGTGGTATCATTGATGGTACGTAGTTTGGTTTAATTTTGTGTAAAAATACAGAACAAAGTTGGGTTGTATCTGTCATCCCAGACTAGGACTGAACAACACTTGACTCCATTGCACTCCGACAGGGTACTGAACACAAAGCTGTTAAAACCGTATACCGAGTCTCCAACTTCTTTGGCTCTTTTTCACAAAAAATGCACACGTTTCTGAGGCAAATTGCCGTCCTTGCATCTTTTTAGACTGTTTCACTTACACTCACGTGCACAAATGTTTGCAAAATATGAAATTTCTTGACACAATTGTTCTGCAGCTATGCCCAAGCCCAGTATAGGGTCCACATGCTGGACTACCGCTGCTTCTTGGCCCTACGAACGCTATGACCCACAATGTGACATCAACCTTGGAAATGAGACTTGCATTTTTTAACACCATTTTTCTCTTGATGATATCTTGGTCATTGCCCAAGAGTCTGGAGTACATTAGATCCGAGATGTGATGATTCATTTTATGAAAAATCTCAGTGCTGATTAGACCCAGTAACTGGGGCGCTGTACTCCTTTTTTGAAATTTTGACATTATCTGTCGTACTAGCGCCCTAGTAAGGAATATGTAGTAACTGCAACGGTCAGGAGGATTTAAAACACCTCTGTTGAAAAAATCCCTTGGACTCAACAGAATTGCTCAAAATTCGCCTACTGTCTTCCCAAGTGTTTAAGGTGAAATAAAATGCATTTAATTGTACTCACGATTATTTTCTGTCCTCCAAACAGATGATTTTTAGGGCCTCTGACAACCCTGCAATACAATCGTCATTTTTATTACTAATGTTAAGACTATTTTTTTTCATTAAAAAAGTCATATTAACGCTGCGGGGATCATGTGTTCGCTGATGCCTGGACTTGTATATTGTTTTGCGAAGTCAACGCAGGATACCAGTCAAGGAACACCACAAAGTTCCATTGGTCATGATTGGCCGAGCGCGGGCTGAACAATGTTGCCATTGTGGGGTCATTGCCCCTACACATCTGGTATCCTGCGTTGACTGCGCAAAACAATATGCAAGTCTGGGCATCAGTGAACACGCAATCCCCGCAGCGTTAATGCGACTTTTTCAAGTCAGGAAACAGTTGTAACATTAGTAATAAAAATGGCGATGGTAACAGCAGGGTTGTCAGAGGCCCTAAAAATCATCTTTTTGGAGGACAGAAAATGATCGTGAGTACAATTAAATGCATTTTATTTCACCTTAAACACTGGGGCGCTAGTACGACCGATAATGTAAAAATCTCAAAAAGGGAGTACAGCGCCCCAGTTACTGGGTCTAAGTACTGATATCAACACATTCAAACATCGTCGGAGCCATGATGGTTGCTGTTGTGCATGCACGCGTTGTACAGCCCTTGTAACCTATACGTCGTCACTTCAAATTAAAAGTAACAAGAAGTCTGCTGGTACAAAGACTGGAAAACAGGTCATAGCAGTGTACAGTGGGCATGCGCAACAGCAACCATCATGGCTCCGACGATGTTTGAATGTGTCTGTATCAGCTCTGAGATTTATCAAAAAATTCCACCAAAATAAGTCATTGCATCGCGGATCTAATCTACTCCAGACTCTCGAGCAATGACCAACAGATCATCGAGTGAAACATTTTGGCAAATCGAAAGTTGATGTCACATTATGGGCCACAGCCTTTGTAGTTGCCAAGAAGCGGAGGTAGTCCAGCGTATTGGCACTATTTATGGTACTCCTCGCAACACAATCAGTGTACAAACAATGGTCAACATGAAATGTTGAGAAAATGACTAAGTGTTTGGCTACAACACACAGGCCATCGGGGTCACCTGCTATCAGACTCCCCTGGAAAAATCAGACATTCCGAGTGGCAACAACTGAGGGAATTTGTGGCACTGTAATGATGTCTGTAGCCGATTGATGACTCAGCATGCATAACTCTGAATTTACGGGGAGTCCAATGAACGTTTACCCCGTTGACCTGTGCTGAGCCAAACACTTCATGTTGACCATTGGTTTGTACACAGAACGTATTGCAAGGCAATTTTGTTTCAAGAAATTTTGCATTTTGTAAACGCCTGAGGACAGTTTGCACAAGTGCAAGTGTAAGTTAAACATTTACTTAAGATGCAAGGAGGGCATTTTGCCTCGGGAACATGTGCATTTGTGAAAAAGAGCAGAAGTTTGGACACTGGGTATACGGTCTTGACGACTTTGTATTCAGAACCCTGTCGGAGTGCAATTGAATATATCAGAGTTTTACATTACTAGCCCTGGTAGGATGTCAGTCTCCAGTGCACTACTACTAACATCCTGAGTTTAATAAAACTGCTGTACAATTTAAACAAAATTACAAGAGTTGTTTTCTCCTATTTTCACCTAATGTTGGAAGCTGAAAGTCTGTTGATATGTTTCTTGGTAGTTTAAAATACTCTTTGAATATCTTTTAAATAATATCTGCTTTCAGTTTGGTGAAAAGTATACTTACGATAAAATGGGAACTGGTAAACATTTTCTCGAACATAATGTACTTTCCTCGTAAAGTTTTTTAATGCACATGCGTTTAAGAGTGCATTGCTGAATTGCAATGTCAAGGGCAATGCACAAATTGTACAGGAAAATAAGCGTGCAACAAGTTGTGCACAAGAGAGCTCTGTTTAGCTTGCTGAAAGTTTTAAGCGCATGTTTAATTTGTGCATTGCAATTACACGCATTTGGTAGTAACTAGACAGCGCCCTCTTTGCCATTGCTAAGCATCATGTTCCATGCATGCATGTTGTTTGTTTCAACTTGAGTAAGTAATAGAGTTTTTGCTGATTTCTGTCTCCTGACTATTTTCATTTTACATTCGTAAATAGTGTGTGCCAAAAACATTTTAAAGATTTATGAACCTGCCAGTCTGTAAGTATTGGACACAAGGAATATATGAATGATATTTTTGCTAATTTAATCAGGTAAAACAATGAAATAATTTTGTAAAACATTTTTGGCTATGCAGGGACCCTTTCATACCCAGGACGTCAGTAGCAGTGCAATGGAGACTGAAGGGCTGCTGCTAAATGTATATACATTGTGTGCACAGGTGAGGTATAGGCTTAGTAAGACCAATAAATAGTGTCAATTATGCTGGACTACCTCTGCTTCTTGGCTCTACAACCACATATCATCAGAGACTGTGATAACATTTCAAATAAAAATGGTTGGATTTTTCACTTACCTTACAACATAACTGTGGCGAGTAGTTTACAATGATTTTCTATCCACCGGTTTCTATGTAATTTTATGAAGAATCTCTGAGCTGACGATACATGTGTAAATCAGCGTCGGTGCCATTATGTTTATTGATGATGTTTTTGTTTGAAATGTCATCACAGTCCCTGATGCTATGTGGTCATAGGGCCAAGAAGCGGAGGTAGTCTAGCATGATGACACTATACTGGGTTAAGGCTTGGTTTGTTACTACAGCACTACTAACTAACTAGGTACTGGTAGGACTCAAGTCCCCATTGCACTACTGCACTGATATCATGGGCCCAATTTCATAGAGCTGACTTAGGTAGAAAATATTGCCTAATGATTATCCGCAAGCAAAAATGAGGATACCAGACACAGATTGTAAGTGTGACATCGTGATCTTAGTCTGGTAAGCATTATTTTGTTGTGCTTAGTTACTTTTTGTGCTGTAGAAGCTGTATCTTTTTGCCTACTTAGTCACTCAGTACAGTGTGTGTAGTGCACCTATGTTGTACATGAACATTATGTAACCTGTATTACATGTACATGTAAGGCTTAGTAGCACTACTACTGTAAGTATGGCACTGTGATTGGTAGAGTGGTACTGGTAGTCTAGTGGTACTGGTAGGATGTAAGACTCCAATTCACGACTGCACTGATGTTCTGGGCAAGATCCAGTAACTGGGGTCGCTGTACTCCTTTTAACAAAGTTTGACCTGGACGGATGTACTAGCGCCCCCTAGGGAAGCATATGGGTAATTCGCTGTGATGAATTGGATATGCTCTGATGGTTTGATTCACTGTTCTAAAAATCACCTACCAGGTACCGTCTTCTTAAGATGTCAAAGATGAAAAAAGGCATCTATTTGTACTCATGATCATTTCTCTCCTCCAAATTGATGTTTTTAAAGCATTGCGTCTTCATCAATGCATTTTAACTATTGATTAATCATTCCAGAAAAATGAACCAAGAAAGAAAACAATTTTATATTTACACCGTAAAATCATCCTTTCATCCATCCAGGGTAATCCTACATGTTATCTTTTTACTAAAGTAAAACCTACTTTTGTGTAGCTTTTAGTAAAAGCTATAGACAAAGTGTCTGATGAACTGCGTCACAGACCATGCAGCTGTTGAAGGCACAAACCAGCAATGACCAATGCTGTAGCACACACACCGGTGACAAAGTTTCAGAAAAGTTTGGGGAATTTCTATTTCATTAATATGCGCAGGCGAGTAGTCTGTATGTATTACAAGTCTTTTACGAGTATTTTTGTATTTTATCGCTCCACCAACAGAGGGCGTATACTCTCATTGTCTTGAGTTCTTGTGAAAGCTTTTGCGAGAATTTGATGGTTCTTACCTGTGTTGTAGTGTGCAAAGTAGTGAGATAACAAAGTCTAACAGTCCATATATTGAAAAAGATGGGTTTGTGTGTGTGTTTGCATGCTAGGGTGCATTGTGTACATCATAATTATAGATAATAATTGTCTGAGCTGATTGCAAACTACATGCAAATACATGCAGTGACTGACAGTCACACCAAAAGTGTGCTTTTGGTAACAATAACACAGAATACTAAGCCACTTTATTACAGTTTTGACATTGATATTAATCACATTAATGATTCATAACTGTTATTTTGTTTGTAATGTAGGCCTAAGTCACTGTATAAAAAGAGTAAAGATGTTGGAAAAGTTAGCATTTATACCTAGCCTTGCAAAATTTCAAATAGGCAAAGGAATCACACAGTTTTGGAATGCAATTTCTTTGAAATTCTTTTGTTGAAAAGTGTGTGATCGCGGTTGTCTGTCCTAAACGTTCCATTGTGCGTTAGTACACATCATGCACATTTATACGTTAGGCCTACTTGTACAATTTCCAAGACTTGCTGGAACTGTCATTACTGGGTTTTTTAGCCACTCGAAGGTCTCTGGTACAAACTTTGGAATGTTTTTCACATATTTCAAAAAAGAGAAATCCTTGATCAAATAAACATATGCAACAATTATCATGCACCGTTCCACACTTTCCTATGGAGGACGTCGTGTTTGTTTTCATTTAATACCCACAATAGGTCATGTGGCGCGGCTCGCGCAATCGGTCTTGACAGGCTTTATACTGGCCTGATGTTGCTGGGTATGTTTGGTGGTCTAGTGGTTAGAACATACCCTTTGCTCTCCCCTAATGCCCCTCCCTGTCTCATGACTTAGATTGAAGCCTGAAGCCATAAAACACTCAAAGCTGGTCCCAAAAGCATTTTTAATTATTATTCAGTGCAGCATGTAATGTTTTTCCCCCTTAACTGTTTTACTCCGTTTAGTCCATTTATGACTGCTTGTGCACAACTCAAATTGTTGGTAAAGCCATTTATGGCATCGATTTTGTACAGTATCAAATGACAAAAACAATTCCATACATACATGTTCGTGCAGAAATTCTGGAGTTAAAGAGTTAAGATAAAGGTAGGAGAATTACAGCTTATTAAATGAAGAAATCATCAGTAAGGAAGAGGATTATAATTGGACAATCTTCATGGTACTAAGATTGACTCTGACTAAAACATGCAAATAATAATCATTTGTTCTCAAACTGTTTACATTTTTGTACAGAAGGATGTTGGTTCTGCCTGATGAGTCAACAGTTTGTTATGAGCAAGAGACAACTTGAATGAACTTTCTTGTAGATGAACTCTTAGAGGGATTTGATCATCAGATGGATCAATTGATCTACAGTCTTCTAGTGCAAACTTCATTTATCTGTTAGGAACCAATGAAGGTGTGGTTTGGGTCTCAACTCAGTCCACCTCCAGGCTCTCTTTGTCCGTCAGTCACAAGAACAAGACATGTAAGTACATGTATCTTGAATCATTAACCCTTTAGCTCTCAAACTGCCCAAAATCGCCCTGCATGTTCTTTCTGCCCAAAACTGCCCTCGAAGTTTGACAAGTTGCAACTGGAGTTTTACCAATGCGATTGAAGTGCACCAAACAGCCTTAAATAGAGTGCAATCCCAAAATTAAGATGGTCTAGAAATAGAATTAGAAAGTTACAAAGGTCGGAAGTTTTAACATCACTGCACGCAAGCCCCTAAACTGAGTACAGTAGGTCTAGTTGTTTTTTTAGGTACAGTGTATTTCATGTGCAATGTACACAGTAATGAAGACCATGCTTGTTTCATGGTAAACTTACAGGTGTTTTTACTGACGGGATAGCATGATTTAAAAGGATTTTATGGACAATTTTAAGTAAAAAAAGATATCTGTAAACAATAGAGGCATTGCTATATATATTGTCAAAGGTATGTTGAGATTATTATTGCTCACTTCATATATATTTGAATTCTGTTGAGACAACAGATAGTTGACCAAACCTCTGAGGACAACTTTCCATGTCACAAACATTTACTTTGTACATAAACAATGTTTCCTAATTTAAGTTGTTCTGTGTTATGTTTCCAACCTCTAAGTTTCACTTTGGGAGACTAAACAAAACAACTGTGAAAATCATTCAAAAGTAACTACCTCTACACAAACGAAAAGTGCAACACATGAAAATTATAGCAATGAAAGCTATCTAAGCTTTCTGTGTTACAGTTAAAAATCTTTTGAATTTCCTAGGCGCATTCAAGGAGTGAATTAGTATATGTTTGATTGTGCGTAATTGCTAAAGAGTTAAAATCTTATCAAATTTTGTGAATCTGGTATTTTTGAGAAACTAACTTATTGACCCCTTCATCAAGAAAGAACTCAACTGACTAAGAGTGAGTCAGTCAGTTAGAATATTGGTGTCATTTACAATACAAGGAGAATCCTAACCATCAATAGGACCCAGGTAGACAGGCTGATTGCCAAATCTAAATTAAGTTCTCTACAATAAACATAAAATTACATGGAAGGTAGAAAGTAAGGGTTGCTGAGAAAGAACCCTTATTTAGTGATTTAATCATTCAGACATACCACATGAGCTCTTGATATTTTCTTAATGTCCAAACGCTAGTGACACATTGTCTTAAGTTCGTACCCCACTAAATCACATGTACAATATTGGTAATTGTCAAAGACCATTATTCACACTTTATGTGACCCAACATAATACAAGAAATAACACTCTCTGAAAATTTAGACCCAAATGGTCTTTGGAGTCACAAGAATATAGTGAATGTTTTCACTGTTTGAGAACATCAAGTTTTGGTCTCATGAGATCAAAACTAATCATTTCACTCATTTCTTAAAAACCAGTATTTCATGCAAAAATAATTCATGTTATGTTTTGCTCTGTGCAAATCTCTAGCAATTTTTTTTTGTAATGTCTCCCAATGTTCACACCCTTTGTTCTATCTACCAAAATATTTGGAAAAAAACAATAATGTGTGTAACAGAGATGCCAACATACACGATTTGGGCGTAGCAATTACGATTTTGAGCCTTGAATACGACTCTATGATAAAACTTCAATAAACTATGTTTACAAGCCGCCCTAGTAATACTAGTACAACTTCAGTAAATATTTCATCAAAAAATGTTTAAATATGAGTTGGTAATAAAAATTATGAAAATTAAACTCAAAATTAACACAAAACCCTTTAAATGTCGACTGCCGCTGTGGTAAAATATAGTAAAAGTGATGGAGGAGCGCCAAATCCACACGTACACGCGTATTTTATAGTCGCGCACAGGACTTTAAACTGCCTGAAGATCCTGCTGCATGATCTTACCCATTTTCCCCCATTATCATTGATCTCCATTTATATAATTCATTGGAAATAGTGATCCATATTCGTTGGGACGAGGATGCCACACAACTGCATTTTAGTCCGTGTTGGGCTCACCTGTCAATAATGGAATCGCCCAACTCTACACATTACGTGTTGTGCAAGCTGGCCATTTGACTGCTATTGATAGGGGTGGTTAAAGTGGTATCTCCCAATGTACACAAACAATTGCACATGCCTGCTCTGTCTGTGTACTTGGATTGAAACATAGAAAGGTGATTTCGCATCAAAATTCTATTAAAAATGTATTTCCCAATATCTAAAAATGAATTTAAGAATATGGACATCCATACAGAGGTTGTTTTGGGATAAGTATGGCCACATTCTTGGTGTAGTTTGAGCGACAGAAGCATCGGAAATACAAGGTCAGTGTAGTGAACAATTCTCTATTTTATCCAAAGCAGGCAGAAGCTAGCGCCCACGAAATTAAGGTTGCTATCGGCCTGAATTGACAACATGCCACGCCAAACTCCATGGTCTCAGCAAACTTTGATGTTCAATTTCATACAGCCATAAATAGTTTGATACTCAATAGAACTGACACTGACTCAGAATCCAAGTTAACCCTATCAGGACCAGTCTTTTTTTTCAAAGTGTTTGACCGATTTTGATGAAACTTGCCACAAGTGTTCACTTCACCGACTTCTACATGATGACGTCAAAGTTTTTCGAAATTTTCACCAGGGGCGCTTTTGACTGTTTTTGCCCATTTTTTGTCAAAAATAGTGTTTACCCCATAACTTCTGTATTTTCCGTCCGAATGTATTGAAACTTGGCAAACTTGTACATTTTAGCAAGATCAATATAATTTGAACCTAATTTAGTTACTGGATTCACCTTTGGGAGTGTTATAATCCATTTACTTAAATCCCATTTTTGGGAAAAAACTTTTTTTTTTCATTATTTTCACTTCAAAATCAAAATGGCCACCGCCAAGGGCCCAGGGAGAAATAATAAGGCTTGGTTGACAAATCTAAATATTTTTTGGGTCTGAAAGTAAGAAATTAATGTTGGAAATATCATATTGTTAAAAAACTTGATATAATTTGACCCCCTAATTACAGGATGAAAACACAAAATCCAAGATGGCCACCAAAATGGCCGCCATTTTGAATTCCCAAAACCATTTCAGACTATCATGTGACTCATCACTATAACTTTTCTGGCAAAGAAACCAAAAATTAGTGGAAATTATGTGCAAAAAGTTTTTAAAAAATCACAAAAAAACCTTAAAATAGTGCGATCCAAGGTAAAAAAAAAGGTTGCCGAGGCAACAGCTTACCCCCGGTATCAATTATTTTTCGGCAACATGATTCTAGATATATTTTGGGAAAAGTTAGAAATTTGGAAGTGATCTGACTAAGTGTTAAAAAGTTGGTAGAGGGGGCACATTGTACCCCCTCCCACCCCAGTCCTGATGAGGTTACATGTAAGTCATTAGTTGAGCTTTTTTTTTTTTTAATTTACACCACTTTGCAGGGCGGGGGGCAGGGGGGCGGAGAGCACAGAGAGGAATATAATTATGTAATTGAAAAACATCACCGGACTTGTCAAGTTGTAAGGTGATTTTACTACTGCAGTCCAGTGTAAATTTGAGTCCTGGCTGTTATGCCCAGCTGTATGGCTCCAAGTGAACATGTCCATTAAATCATCAAACATTTTCAAAAGAGTCTCGTTGCTCTGTTGTGCATCATACACAAATAATTTGTAAGTTTTTTCATCATACATGTAGCAGTGCCTGAAAATGGGCTAAATTAAAAAGCATCACAGAAAGTAGCTGAGTGAAATTATGGCCTTAGGAAGCCTATGCATAAGCTGCCCTGACCCGTTAACTGCTCGGTGGTGCTGTTCTTTTTCAGAATTGTTGGGCATCTCTGGTGTAATGAAATCCAATCAGTTTGCCCCCATGGGAATTACAGTAGGCATATTGTCAATAATTACTTATTAGCTGTTATACAAATAATTACTGCTGAGTATCTTTCATTACCGGGAACATTTTTGTCAAGAATGAAGTATTGATCGTGGCCTGCAAGTAATTATAACATCTTTTATTTCTTTCCTCATTCTACAACAATACATAACAACTATTATTTAACTTCTCATTGATAGCGTTTCATCAATATGTTGACAAGTCAGGGGCGTATCTAGGATTTTCCAACAAGGGGGGGGGGTATGGTATTTACCAATAAAGCAGCAAATGATGATTGAAGGCAAGTTGTGGCGACTGCAAGTGCGTAGCGCGAAGCCCTAACAGCATTTTTAACCACCTTGTTTGACATTACAGGGAACATTGTAGTATAATGTCAAAAGTTTATTTCTCATTGCGAGTGGGCGGAAGGATATCTTGATTTTTTTTTTTTTGGAAGGAAAAGTAGTGGGGGAGGGCGTGCGCCCCTCATGCCCCCTCTGGATCCGCCCCTGCAAGTAGTATGTAAAGCTGTCCAGACATTGTGTTAATAATGTTTCACTGAAAACTTTTGATTTTGCAGTGAGCCATTGAATTTCATATATTGGTACAATGAAATTGTACATTTTTCAGAGATTGAAGTTTCCTTCTTGCATTAATCTACAACAAACCTTTTGTTTTCCACAACTGTGAAATCTAACAGTAGGTTTATCTATTTACGTTCTTGTTATTTGACTCAGCTATGATGTTTAGTAATTGAGATTTGAGTGGTAAACAAACCAAGTAGGTTCATGGTTTTGGTTTACAGTTACAACCTTTTTGGGAATAATCATGTAAAGGCAATTTGAGGGGAACTTGAAAATTATAAATGCTTGTCATTTATAATGATTATTTTAACAGAACGAAATATCAATGAAAGAAAAATCAGTTCAAGTAAAACTTTTCTTGTCCATATAAATGGTAGAGCTTGTCATACAAAGTAATGATTATTTTTAAATGACTGTTGTATTTTTTACATACCTAAAGTGACACATTGGTCATCTGCTGTATGTATTTTTTTCAAACTGAGTTGTTTATAAAGAACCATGTGAATACCTCTGCAATGTACACAGGAGTACCCTTTGAAGATTTTACAAGACAATTTTTTAGTAATGACAATTTTTGTGAATTGAAGGTGAATATCAGGAACATTATAATATATTGATGGAACCCTGACAATCAATATGATAAAAGCCCTATTTGTCTGATTCAAACAAGACACTACTTAATAAACATACATTATTACCACAAAACCTCAATAAATAACAGCCAAAAAGTTTCAGTATTTTTGTAAATCACAATCAAGGCACATAAATTAGGTTTTTTTTAAGTTGCAATGATACTTGTTTTCGATAAGTTTGCACATGTCACCAAAGTCAAAGTAATTGACAGTTTTATGGTACTGATATCCATCAGAGGGTCATTCCGTGTCAATTCAACATGCTTTTGGACCTGACCGTCACGGATTGAAATAAAGTTTGGTGTGCTGGTTGGACTCCTTGAGAAACCCCCGAACCGAAATTGTATGTAATTCGGACTATAATTTTCTGAGATATGGGTTAATGAACTTTTGAATAATTAGCTCGACTCTCTGTGTTTTGACAAAAGTAAATTACCGGTACACTGTCCACTCGGCCATAGCACGTTATTTATTATTACATTAGAATATTCTAATTTTATAGATTGAAGAGCTTTACAAATAAGTTACAATTAAATTACAAAATGATCACTGTGAAACCATTCTTAAGACAAAGTTTCGCAATTATAGCACTTAGTTTTCAATGAAAAATTATGCCGTTGCCATTTTTTGCAAGATGTTTGTTATCTTCAAATTTCTCTTTCTGAAAATGTTCAAATCCTAAGTTGTCAATTTTTGTTACTGATTGTTTGCAGTTTACATGGATTTCAATTTATAAACAAGAAATTCTTAATTTTTAAAAATGATTTCAGCTTTGACAACAGTTAGGCTACCAATGAATGTAAAGATGTTACACCAATAATATAGTATTGCTTAACTCAACAAGTATTGAATAGTGTTAAATGTTAAAGGGACACACCGGTTTCATGAATAGAATATAAAGGTCTTGACACAGTTTTGAGGAGTAGAGATAAAATATCCTGAAAAAAACCCACCACATTTGGCCGTTTTCGAGCATTTAAAAAAAAAGTACGGTTACATGTTTTTTTCAAACTGTTTTCTTGGTTCAATTAAATCACGTGATCTTTGGAGTTAGTTTTACTTCCAGCCGTGTAAAAATTAATTACTGGATCAAATTCAACTGTGATTTTAAAATAATTATTCATGAGTATCTAATAAAAGAGAACATGTATTCATATTATGGATACAAATTACACATAATTTTGAAAAATCGTGCGTAAAATGTTAACCCAGAAGAAGGGTCACCTCGACAACAACGGGAGGTTCGCTTGGCAAAAGTCATTGGTCAAGCCAATGTAAAACCATGGACGACGATGAGGGATATACTCACCGGTGATCATGATGACACCGTGAGTGATGCATTCTTTGCCAGAATTTTGATGGACAAGTTTGTGGCATAGAATTTTGGGTAGGCCTAGGTTTATTTCAATCATGGAGGTAGTCAAAAAACATAATAAAGACCATCGTCAATACTAGTGGTTTGCGCAACAATGAGACGTTGTCTGTTGGTGGTGTGGTGCTCTTGGGTTTTTTTGCTCCGATTGTGTGTATCGTGTTTTTTTAGACTTTTTCCTTGTGGTTTTACAATCTTTGGATTGTTCGTCTTTATGTTTTTTACAACAATCTTGGGATCTCGAGGGAACGTTTTCCATGGTTTCGGACCCTTCGAAGGAAATACAGTTTTGTGTGTGTGAAGATGGAACCATGACCGTGTTTATGTTTACACACAGGTGCTGGAGATATGCAGACTGAGTCTTGACATAGAGACAATATTGACAATAAGAGCACCAGTCTACTTGCAACATCGCGCGACATTGCAGCATAAATTTCACACTCGAAACGGCTGGTAAAGCGTATAAACAAACCTTAACCTATTTTGGTTTTTGTCTATTTTTCGTGAATTATGGGCCACTTTGATGATTTTTGTACAACAACCATCTTAAAACTTCTTGTCTTTCTTTCTATATCACTATAATACATTTGCTCGTTACGGGGCTGCAAGAATACTACCGTATTATCCGTGTTCTCGTTATGACCGTGCTCGTATCATCCGTATTTAAATGCATTAAAACACGCACGGGGCTGTTCGGGACCGGCAAAATACCTCGTATAAACCGGAACCTCTTAACAACCGAGCTCGTATTAACGAGAGTCGACAGTATCAGTTATTACTCAATATCTTTATTTGTTGACCCCTTTAACAGTCAGTGTTTACAAACATTTTCAACTTGAATATTTTGGATTCAAAACCTTCCCGCCATTCTAGAGCAGATGTCTTACCAACTAGACTACCGAGATTGCCCTGCAGCTAGAGGCACATGGTTCGGGGAAAGTACTGAGTATACAGGTATACAGTGCTTAACACACATCGGTGTATAAGTAAAAATATAAATAATACTCTTTTTCCCTGATCCAAAATTATTATCTGTTATTATTGTCGCAGTACCCACTGCTATTAGGATTTGAACTGCCTCTAGCTGCCAGACAATCTCAGTACTTTAGTTGGTAAGACATCTGCTCTAGAATGTCGTGGGTCAGGGGTTCGAATCCAAGCAGAGGATCATGCCTTTGGATTTGTGGAAAGTACTGAGTGTGCAGTGCTTAACACACATCGGTGTTTGTGTTAAAACACAAATAATATAAATATCATGTCCAGTTTTTGTGTCCAGTAGGTTCAATTCCAAACCCAGTCTTCATTGGAATCTTCCCTCAGAATTGTTTTAGTACATTGCTATTAAGGTAAATGACTATAAAATTTATGTCTAGTGGTTAAGTCAGTAGGTTCAATTAGCCCTTCCCATCAAATATGGTAATTACATTGTACCTTCATGCATGCGTACAGACACGATTGGTGGGCAAATGCCACAGAGTTGTGCACTAGGCAGACGCGCAAATGTGAGTTGTGCACTAGGCAGACACGCAAGCACGTGTGCATTGCGCAACCATCAGCCCCATACAAAAAGGTGCGATGTTCCCTCATTTTGTCCACCAGTAGTGTTAGTGCGCACGCGTGATGTGTAGTTTACATATTTCATGGAAAGGGTCTATTCCAAACCGAGTCTTCATTGGGATCTAACAAATTGTTAAAACATTTCACCATAAGTATGTTTATATCATGAATTTTGTCATCGATCTACTTTTAGAGAAGTAGGAGGCAAAACAAACATACTGCTTTACTTTGCATAACTTTTTGGTTTTAAGAAAGAGGTTGAGTTAGAAGCTAAGTTATCAATTTGTCTACAGTGGGTTTGATAGTGAGTGATAGGTCCACCAGGCTCCATCCAAACCAACAGCTCTTTTAGGTCACATTTTTTTTCTTTTCAGAATTTTATTTGTTCATGTTACAAAATTAGTTTCAAAAACCTTAACTCAAACATTCAGCAATTGAAGTAGAAGTCAAGGTTCACTGCAGCCTGCTTTTTGATTCACCAGTAGCTGTAGTCTTTGTTATATGTAGGACTTACATGTAACATCATGACTATTCTAAGTGGAACTACAGATATGATGTAATTCCATGAATCAACCTCAGGCAACATAAACTACTTATAACAATTACTCACTGTCTTTAGATTGTAATGCATGGATTATCTGGTGCTCATTTTTATTTTCAACAGAGAGTTAATTTTGTTTTGATATGAGTTACGTTTATTTTTTCTTTTTGCTAGTATCATTTTAGCCATGTCGTGGAGATTTGCGGATTTTGATTTCACTTTTTACAATTCCTGTACCATTCCAAGCACTACCTCTAATGACAAGTTTGTTGTGACCAGAATTATTCCTGGGCTGGATATATTCACCATTCAGGTTATTGTATACAACAGTACTGCAACCATTAAGCCACCAACCTCCTTCAACACTCAGAGTAGGGCAACCGTTATTGGGTTTGTCATATGTTGAGAATGGACGCCCGTCGATCATATCTAAAATATTATCTGAAATGAAAAAAAAAACTTAACAGTTATATATTGGGAATACATTATATTTATAAGATTGCTTTATGCAATAAGAATCCTGCTTGCATGATCGTTGTGGCCATTGGCAGCTTGTTCTGATTTTAACTTTGAGTTGCAGTCATCAAAGAACAAGTCTGTATTACAATGATTACTACTCATGTACAAAGTGCCGTATCTAGGAATTATTATTTTAATGACAAGTAAGCATAGTTTTGAATCGTGAGACCCAATTAAACCACACCTTGTAAGGGTTTACAAGGTGATGTGGTGCAATCTGCAGCAAACCATGCCAGAAACACCAGGGCAAACCTCTTCTCTTAAAGATAAGTGTAGTGTGTTCTTTTTAGCTCTTTTATACAACACATGGGACATACAGCTTTGTGTCTCATCTAAAGGATGAAACAATAATGGTTATTTGTCTTGCTTAAGAACACAAGTACCATGACCCAAACCCACACTCTAACAACACTAGAACTTGAGTTTGGTGCATTAGATGGCATGGCCTTGACACTCCATTTTGTTGACTGAAGACACTTAATATTTTTAAGACAGGTTTATGAAGTTTTTGAATTGTGTGAACTATTTTATGTAGCACCTTTATATAAGGGTTTACAAGGTGCTGCAGCTATTTCAGTAGCCACTTGAGATGAAGAAAACACTAAGATATCCCTGGTCTCTTATGTTAAATACATTTGTTTATTTGTGTTGAATGATTTGGTTGTGAAGTAAAAACGGATTGTTTATAATGACCACACCATGCAGTTGGCATAAAGCAGAGTATTCAAATAAGATGTTCAAGTTTAATAGCTGCCTTAAATGCTAGATGAACACAAATTTAAAATAAATAAGTTAGGCAAAGAATAATTCAAATTAGATATTTTGGTTGTAAGTAAAAACCTGGATTGTTTTTAACCCTAACGACCCCCGTCCCATCACACTCCAACAGAAGGTTTTGGTGGGAATTGATGGGATGTGTACTGTGCATCTCCGATATGGTGTTGGGATGTGATGGGATGAAGTCTGCAGGCTTGGGGTAACAGTGTTGGGATTTGATGGAGTGGGTGAGGTGAAGTTGTGTGTTGTCTGTTTTCCCTGCTGGTCAGTTTACAGTTTACAATGTACATGTAGTCTTTTTGGTTATTGCAATGGATTAGGGTAAATAAACAACTGATGAGGCTTGTAAGGTGCTTGGGGTCGTATGTGCTGCATGTTTTATGCACAGAACAGTGGACAATGTATTCACTTTTAAATTTATAAAAAATATCTGCACTGAAACAGTTGTTGGGATTTGATGGGTAAGGCACTGCATGCCCACAGTCTTCATACTTTGTATTAGGCCAAGAGTACTCAACCCATCAAATCCAAACAGGTAAGAGCCTGTTGGGATTTGATGGGATGGGTATTAATGCAGAATGTGTTCTGTTGGGATTTGATGGGTTGTGTACTGTGTACTAGCAGTGTTTTTCCATGGTGTTGGGATTCCATGGGATGAGGACTGATATTAGTAATTATACTTAGGGGGTTAGGGTTTTAATGACCTTACCATTACATCCAAGAAGTTCAATACACATTGATGGACGATTGCCGTGATACCTAGTTGGTATGATTCGGATGTAGCGTGCTCTGATTCCCACATTCAACATGTGGGTTACTCTGGTGTATTCATTGGTATTTCCAGGGAATCTCTGTGAAGGAAAATAAATGTGCTGCTCATTGACAACTAATCATCCTGGAGCTAGAATGGTTGGAGTTACACAAAGGTCAAATGAATCTCTGCAGACAGATATGCTGCTATAAATGTTCTGGATGAATCATGTTATAAAAGTTTAGTTTATTGTTTTTTTAGTTTAAAACATGCCTTCTTGACCTCCTATTTGTAAAAATCAATAATGGGTAAAACATACAATATTGAATTCTTGTAAGTGTTGATTTGTGGGGAGGGGGTCATTTGAGTGATCCAATGAAGAAACAATTAACTCTGGAAAAGTATTACTTCTTAAGGTTGAGTTCATAAAATCTGTAGTGGCTTATTGCTGCATTTTTTGAGTTATAAACTTGGAATCTTGACTTTGTATGTTTAAAGCAATAATGCGGGAAAATACAATATTGACTTCACGCTTGTTGATTTAGAAGGAAGGGTGATGTTGTTGTTTCAGTGATTCAATGAAGAAACAGTTAACTACAGAAAAATAATTACTTCTTATCAATGTGATTTTTCAATTCATTGATCTGCATGATAGTGTATTGCCTTTTATGTACACTGTATGATGTCATACCTTTGCATTGTGCTTGGTTGTCCCTCCTATGAATCCCCAGTCCTGTCCATTACTGCTATGGGACACCAGGTACTCTGTCACCCAGTAATCTTCTCGGTAGTTGCCCTGTGTTATAACACCTTGTATTACTGTTATATGTTGCAAATCCACCTGTATCCATGCAGTATCTATGTCATTCTCTGTGGGACACCAGCCACCATACACATCTAGCCGTCCTTGAGGGTTATTAGGGCAGTGACGTTCATCAGTAGAGGATGTTGTGATTCCCTCATCAGGGATGCTACCATCTTCCATTCCTAGACTGTGACCACAATGTCCATTAACTGAGAAGACAAAACAATTGATAAACAAGGTTTTCATCAGGACAGCCTCAGTATTTGAAGTGAAAACATTAACTTATTGTGAACTGTCAAGTTGCTCCTTTTTATCTCATATTTAGTTTCATTTAAATCATAAAAAGAAAATGTTCATGACACAAAAAATTATTTTGAGCTGTTTCCCCGTTGTGACTGGAGGAAGTTATGGAAATTTTTGACCAGGCTTTACATCATCAGAGCAAAAATAAACATGAAATTTATTTCATAATTTTTGTTTTATATATTCATTTGACCTGTACATGTGATATTTACTAAATTTAAAAGAAATTGAAATTTCAAAACGTTAACAATTACTTTATTAAAACCCTTTGGTGCATTACTGGTACACATGTGAACACTTTTGTTTGTCCTTGCAGCCTGTACCTTTTTTTGTAATATTTGTAATAAGGTGTTCGGCTACCGGCCGAAAACTAATTGTTATTGTTCTGTTTTTTTGTTTGTTTTTTTTCTGCGCTTTTTTATTCTTGAACCTTGTCGGTCGTTTTTCTCAAAAAGTAAAGCTTGTATGAACTTGAAACTTTGCATGTACAAAGATAATAGTGAGTGGATGATACCAAAACCTTTTTGAAATGATAACGTCATTGATGACGTCATGACGTTAAATAAACCTTAAATAATTCAAAAAATTCATAACTCAAGAACGGCAAATGCTACATTCAAAATCTTTAGTGCATATGAAAGGTCTTGTAATGTTGGACAAATTGTATGCACACCGTGACCTCAATTGACCTTTACTTCCGGTAGAAACCAGAAGTAAAAGTAACAAATCATGTTATTTGGGGCTCTAGAGCCTAAGTGAGGAAAAATATGAACAAACTTTTAATAAATAATATTTTCTTTAGCTCAAGGGCATTCTAGAATTGTGATATATGATGTCATAGCTACTTAATCATAAAAAGAAAATGTTCATGACACAAAAAATTATTTTGAGCTGTTTCCCCGTTGTGACTGGAGGAAATTATGGAAATTTTTGACCAGGCTTTACATCATCAGAGCAAAAATAAACATGAAATTTATTTCATAATTTTTGTTTTATATATTCATTTGACCTGTACATGTGATATTTACTAAATTTAAAAGAAATTGAAATTTCAAAACGTTAACAATTACTTTATTAAAACCCTTTGGTGCATTACGTGTACACATGTGGACACTTTTGTTTGTCCTTGCAGCCTGTACCTTTTTTTGTAATATTTGTAATAAGGTGTTCGGCTACCGGCCGAAAACTTATTGTAATTGTTCTGTTTTTTTTTTGTTTGTTTTTTCTGCGCTTTTTTATCCTTGAACCTTGTCGGTCGTTTTTCTCAAAAAGTAAAGCTTGTATGAACTTGAAACTTTGCATGTACAAAGATAATAGTGGGTGGATGATACCAAAACCTTTTCGAAATGATAACGTCATTGATGATGTCATGACGTTAAATAAACGTTAAATAATTCAAAAAATTCATAACTCAAGAACGGCAAATGCTACATTCAAAATCTTTAGTGCATATGAAAGGTTTTGTAATGTTGGACAAATTGTATGCACACCGTGACCTCAATTGACCTTTACTTCCGGTAGAAACCAGAAGTAAAAGTAACAAATCATGTTATTTGGGGCTCTAGAGCCTAAGTGAGGAAAAATATGAACAAACTTTTAATAAATAATATTTTCTTTAGCTCAAGGGCATTCTAGAATTGTGATATATGACGTCATAGCTACTTAATCATAAAAAGAAAATGTTCATGACACAAAAAATTATTTTGAGCTGTTTCCCCGTTGTGACTGGAGGAAATTATGGAAATTTTTGACCAGGCTTTACATCATCAGAGCAAAAATAAACATGAAATTTATTTCATAATTTTTGTTTTATATATTCATTTGACCTGTACATGTGATATTTACTAAATTTAAAAGAAATTGAAATTTCAAAACGTTAACAATTACTTTATTAAAACCCTTTGGTGCATTACGTGTACACATGTGGACACTTTTGTTTGTCCTTGCAGCCTGTACCTTTTTTTGTAATATTTGTAATAAGGTGTTCGGCTACCGGCCGAAAACTTATTGTAATTGTTCTGTTTTTTTTTTGTTTGTTTTTTCTGCGCTTTTTTATCCTTGAACCTTGTCGGTCGTTTTTCTCAAAAAGTAAAGCTTGTATGAACTTGAAACTTTGCATGTACAAAGATAATAGTGGGTGGATGATACCAAAACCTTTTCGAAATGATAACGTCATTGATGATGTCATGACGTTAAATAAACGTTAAATAATTCAAAAAATTCATAACTCAAGAACGGCAAATGCTACATTCAAAATCTTTAGTGCATATGAAAGGTTTTGTAATGTTGGACAAATTGTATGCACACCGTGACCTCAATTGACCTTTACTTCCGGTAGAAACCAGAAGTTTAAGTAACAAATCATGTTATTTGGGGCTCTAGAGCCTAAGTGAGGAAAAATATGAACAAACTTTTAATAAATAATATTTTCTTTAGCTCAAGGGCATTCTAGAATTGTGATATATGACGTCATAGCTACTTAACATCGAAATTGGTACACGAGGTTGAAAAAAAAAATAGTTTGCTATCTCAAAAAAAAAAGCATGTACAGACTTGAACTTTACTGTATACCTAGACCACAGTGTGTACATGACAAAGAACAAAATTTGGAATGATGACGTCATCGATGACGTCATTACATTAAAATGAAGTTTTATATTAAAATGCTCATATCTCCAGAATCAGATATGCTGCATACATAATCTTTACACCATATGAAAGGTCATAAAGTATTCAATAAATGTTACACAGGGTGTGACCCCATTTGACCTTTACTTCCGGTCGAAACCGGAAGTAGTAGTTTTTTACATAAAAAATCATATCTGAATAACGTAACTTTGTGTATTAATATAATAACTTAATTTTAAGGCCCTTCGACGATTCTACAAATGTTTTTAAAGTTTGATCTCATTTGACCTTCACTTCCGGTCGAAACCGAAGTATAAGTCTGTACATACAAAAGTATGTATCTTATTAATGAAACGTGGTATGTTAATCATTACATCAATTTAAAGCTCTCTGGCAATTCTAGATATCATGCACAAAGTGTGACACCATTTGACCTTTAGTTCCTGTCAAACCGGAAGTTGAAGTTTCATATGAAATACCTTCATGCATAAAGATAAAAAAGTACAAATAAATATTTCGCCCATCAGCATTGACCTTAAAATTTTCAATTACGTAATTAAGCCGAACACTGTGAGTTTGTCCACAAACTCTCAATTTCTAGTTGTGACTATTACTGTAAATGCCTGTTGGCTTCAAATGTGACCATTACTGACAAATTGTGGATAAATGAGGGCACTATTTGAAATTAATTTGCATTTGAATATCCCATTACCATACATCCACATATATGTGGACATTAGGCTATTAAGGTTTCTTTATATTGTAAGGCAGTATATGAAGGAAGAAATTGTCATATTGTAAATTATGTTCAAATGTTTCAGTTTACCAAGGAATTTGTGTCCCAACTCAAGTGAATTTAAACAGGATTAGTGTCTACAGCTCATATTTGTTGGTCTTCATGTTGAAATTAATGAAGAACCCTTAATAACCTGATGTCCTCATGTGGATGTTTTGCAATGTGATAATTAAATATGCATGTAAAGTTTTATATTTTTTGGTTGCAATTAGTAAGCTAAAATAAAAAGGCACAAGGGAAAGAGGGAAAGATAAGATGTTGAGCAATTGATGATTAATGCTTTTTCACAAAATGTTGTACACTGTGAAGGCAAATTGTTTTTCGCATTGTAGTATACATTGTATCTTCATTGTTTAGCATGTCATTAGTTTAACAACAGCATTTTATTTGGATACTTGTTTTCCCATCTTTAGGACCTGTTGTTTCAAGACTGCATTTTTATTATGATGTTGCCAATCTAGTACAGCTTCAATTGTAAGCATTTGGTCAGGGTTTGCATCAGCTCATTATCACACTCCTGTTGAGCAATCTGATTGGATTAGCGCATACTGGAAGATAAAGTACCTTAAGTTAATGATTGAGGTTAAGTTTTGAGTTGTGGTTTTACTTTTCCCATGGTTGTTCTGTTGGTGGCTTGCCTGATTGTTGTTTCAATCACTTTGGTAGGCATGCACTGATTAAACTACAACAAGATTATGGTTCTATTGGTGAGAAACATTTGGAAGATCCAGTTGGGTGATTTATCTTTATTTTAACACCTTGGTCCCCTTAACTTTTGATAATCATGGATCGTCTTTGAGTACATTTAACTTTGAGTACCAGTGTTTTGTAAGTTGAGTGTCGAGGAATACTTTGCTAGCTGAGTATGAGTACTGGTTCATGTACATGTACAAGAATTACAACACTGAGCAAGGGATGAGATAAACCGTTTGTTTCTGCTGCAGTTGCACTGAATACACTAAACCTATAGCTTTGGTTTGCAGGCTTTA
Organism: Marthasterias glacialis; assembly: GCA_911728455.2. NCBI lineage: Eukaryota > Metazoa > Echinodermata > Asteroidea > Forcipulatida > Asteriidae > Marthasterias > Marthasterias glacialis. The sequence goes on from OU452225.1 coordinate 26,965,080, forward strand.
TTCCATCATTGTTTGACACTCCTTTGTCAGCATCAGAAAAAAAATGTAATAAATTATTGCGTCTACAGTCCCGGTTTTATCTCGTTAGGCCTCCCCCAGCCCCCGATCAATGTTGGCTCTCAATGTGCGGTCTGCACTCCAGTTGGGATTAACAACATTGAGTAGGGGAGCGGGGGACGGGGGAGAGTTTCATAATTACATGTAATTGTCACAGTGGCCCAAGCATTTTGGCCGGGATTGTCTGAAAGTTCACTTAGTCTATTTACATGGAGTTGGGTGGACACAGATAATTACAGTCATTTGATGGAGAAGAGAAAATACATTGAAGTTAACCAAAGCAATGGACGGTTGATACAAAAAACAACATAGGCAGTAGTCAGCATTGTGTTTCATGGTTTGGTTTCAAACAAAAATCGTGCATGTTTTACTCGCTGACATGAATGAAACAGCACTATGTGCGGGGGGGAGGGGTCTCCGTCCCAAACATAGCTCGGTCCAGATAGGGTTAATCCTATGTTTTCTGCTCATTCTGTAGTGTTACAAAGACAATTCCTGGCTGTGTTGTACTCGCACCCCAAGACAAACCAAACACACATAATAACTTTACTGTAGTGTGCACCGGCAACGGTTTACAGTAACGATTTACCCTAACACTTCAGCACCTAACTTCCCAAAAGAGAGTTTGTATTCCAAGTGAAAAGTCCAGTACGATTGATAAATGACACACAAACCTCTTCACTTTGTTTTCAAGCCCCTCGTTCTGGTAGTTGCAGAAAAAGCCAAAAATCCAAACGGTTTACCATTGGCACTAAAATAATATAAAGAAAAAGTGTGACTCTCATTTATTGTACTGTACTATGGTAAATCATTGTGGATTTGACGATTTTTATTTACTCCTAACCCTGGAAACAATAAATGTTGAATGTGTCAACACATTCTAAATCTCTTCACCTTTATTTTTATTATTGTTTTTATTTCATGCTTGGAAAGTTGCAGACAATCTTGGTCATATCCTGTTGGGCCTTCCCTCGCCCCCAATCAGTGTTGGCTCTCATTGCGCGGTCTGCACTCCAGTTGGGATTAACATTGTTAAGTTGGGCGGGGGGTTAGGAGGAGTGGATTTTTTGTCACAGTGGCCCAAGCATTTGGGCCGGAATGGTAGATTCAATTACATGGGCTGGCTCCTTTGTGTCAGGTTTGGCAAAATCAATAGTGGGCAGTCATAGGGGGTGATGTGATTTTTGATAAGCATATGCCTTTATTGGAGTCTCTCAAACACATTTTATAAGACCTTATTGTATGCTCCAATCAATACAAGGTCAACTTATTTCAAGCAGAGATGTGAAGTGTTTTAAATAAAACATTTTTGTAAATTGGTAAATTTGCTGCAATCTCACATTCTCACATGTATGAATACCATCTGCAATTGTCTAATGTTGGTATGCAGGGAGGTTAAATTCTAATTTCTTTCAGACACACCAAGATTAGCAAAACAGGTCCTCTGCTAATGGTTCATTTAGTTTATTCTGTTGATAAATGTCTCTGTTAAGTCGCAGCATTGTCTGCATTCACATTTTTTTTCTGTGACCTTTGGGGGAGTCTTTTTACTCAATATCAATTAAATGTTGTTTTGTAAAATGTTTATGATTTCTGGTTCTAGATGGGTTCATATTGTAGCTGATTTATATCATATTGGGGATGCGGTATCTGCCTTGGCATTAGGAAGTCCTCTGGACAAATCTGATTCATGCACTTTTGATGTTGGGGATTCCACAACTTTGTAATCCACCTTACATGTGTACATCAGGGTGTATTTAGAGTTTTCAAACTCGTGTTTTTTTTGGGTAACTTACAGGGTGTCTAAACTGCTCTCATCTAGACCTTGATATAAACTTGATTCAATAGACCGATTGCGCGACCAATGTTTACATGTTGTCACATGACCTTTTGTGTATACATGTGGTCATGTGACCTTTTGTGAGTACTACGTCATCTCAGCTGATGGCAAAAGACATGCAAATATATGCCGTGACTGAAAGAGTCACACCAAAAGTTGGCTTTTGGTAATAATAACACAGTTACTAAGCGAATTTATTCAAGTTGTATGTTATGACAATGATTTTAAGCACATTACTGTTTCATAAACTACCAGTATTCTACTACAAAAGAGGTTTATTTTGAGTTATGCACTACCGGTGTCAGAGGACTATGTATCCACCCGCCTGTTAATTTGTTTGTAATGTATGCCTAAATCACTGTAAAAAAGGGTAAAGAATGTTGAAAAAGTGAGCATTTATACCTAAGCCCTTTTCACACGATGAAAAAATAACCAACGTCCCTTGCTACACATTTTAAGAGCGCTGATTGTTTAATTGTTGTCATCGTGCATGACTGATTTAGCGAACTTTCACACTGCTTAAGTAAAAAACTAACAACCATGGTGCGTTATGTTCGTGCACACATCACTGGTAACCGCAGCGAACCACTGAAATATCAGCGAAATAGATAATACTACCAGTAGAATTAGCCCGTTTGTTTTGCATGTGTTGTGGGGCAAAACCAGGCTCAAAAATACACGAAAAAGATGCAAGATTTTTTGTCGAGAATAATAGTTTTGGATTCTAATAGTGTGACTTACTGGTTGCAATGTTGATTAAACAATGCACGTGCTGGCTGGATTCCCAAATGTACATGTAGCTCCTAATGAATTTTCCTATTGGCTGAATTTCTATATTACATGTATATGTAGAAATTCAACCAATAGAAAACAACTCACGTACTAGCTGATTTCATACATGTGGCTCATAACAAATTTTTCTATTGGCTGAATTCCTTCATTATTTGGGAATTCAACCAATATAAAAAAATGTTAAGTAGTACAGAGCAGGTAATGAATTTTCTTTTTGGCTGGTTGCCTTCTGAACCTAATTAATATGCACACCATTGATTTAAGAGGGGATTTCCCTGCCTGGTACTGCGTATCTTTACGCAAGTTTACAACACGTTTTTTTTGTGCCAATTTTCCCGTCTTGCGTCAACCAGAGAGTGACTTTTAATGATTGTTTGCATTAAGAAGGCAGCGAAAAGATTGTTTTTTTGTTTTTTTTGTCTAATTATGTCACGTAAAGCAGGAATTTATTATGCAAGATTGAAGGGGCGATGACAGTTAAGAAGGTCAGTAATTGAATTTCAATTGTTTTCACTCTATTTCTATGACAAACAGAGTTAAGAAAGCAGCAAAAAGTAGCGCCAGCAGCATGAATGCTCTAGTCAACAGTCCTGACAGTGGTTACAATCACATTGCGATGCAAAAGGTCCCACACACAAGTTGTCACGCATGCGTAGTATTGGAGATTTCACAGAGGATGTCGTTCAATAAACAAAGGTTCCTTTTTCACACGATTTCGCGCACCTCCTTAGTCATAACTTCCACTAGCGGAGGATTTTGTCGTAGGTCGGGACCTGCGACAAAATTTAGCAATGTTTGAGAAGATTTCGCTAGGGATCTTGAACAATCTAAAAGTTGTTGTCCTTTCACACGAGGTGCAGTTTGTAAAATTTCGCAACCATGCTAAAATTAAGCAAGGAACCCTTGCTAAATTGCTCATGTGTGAAAAGGGCTCTAGCCTTGCGAAATTTCAAACAGGGAAAGGAATCACACAGTTTTGAAAAGCAATTTTTCTTGGATGATTCAGCTTCAAAACTGTGAAATTCTTGTGTTGAAAAGTGTGTGATCGTCTGGCCTAAACGTTCCATCGTGCCATATGAATTTGTCCTGTTCACTCAAGCTTTATTTTCAGAACGCCCCAGTTTTCCCGAGAATCGGCCTTAAAAAAATTGCATTTTTGCCCTGTTTTTGGTCCGATCTCCCGATTGCAACATTATTTTTCACGGGCGAAAAAACACCATCAAAAAGCTTAGATTATCAGCATTCAGACAGTGTATGATTCATATTTTTACCGTGGAAAAAAACACCGTCATTTTTCCTTTTCCTTTTCGAATTTCCACCAAATTCCGTGTGGGAGGAGAGATTTTAGTCCACACGGCGTGACCTTTACTGAGCCTACATTGCCCCTGTTTGTTTTTTTCAACGGGCGAAAGCGCCCTCTACATCTTGAAATTGTGCTCCAACTATTGATATAAAAACTTTTGTGATTGGTTAAAGAAAACTGCCGTCTTTTCCAACAACGAAACTATTAACCAATGACAAGCGGCGTCTTGTCCACGGATTTCCTGAGATCACCATTGCTTAACGTTAGTTTTAATGTCACCAACCTAAGAATCGTGTGAATCGTGGGAGCTCGTGTGATAGTAAGTTTTGTAACTTTATCATTAAAACTATGATTTAAAAATCACGGAGATGGTAAATGAATAATTCAAGCTCAATTTCTGAAAGTATTATTTACAAATACTGACCGAAACATTGCAAAAATGAGACAAAAACAGTCGAGTCCTTATCATTGACATGGTTGTTTGTGTCCAAGAACTGCGCGTTTGCTGTGGGACTCAACCATTTTATGCAGGGGTTGTGTAGCACAGCTAGCTCGGGACGCCGGTAATCGTGGATAGCGTTGACACGGCACATAATATGAATTATACCCCTGCATAAAAAGCTGTACACCTATATTCAATAATGGAATGGTCCATAACGTTTTTTCAAGCCCCACACGTCCACACAGAGAAAACGTAGCGCGCGTGTAAGATCTAGGTCACCCCAAAAGTATTACATGTACATGTATCTTGTGTGCATTTTAGCTGTCTTTTTGACTGAACAAATTCGGGGGTAACAAATTCATATGCTAGTACACTTTTTGCACATTTATTTGTTACTTGTAGAATTTACAAGACTTGCGGGAACTGTCCTTACTGGCTTTTTTCAGCCACTAGAAGGTTTAGGTACAAACTCCGGAATATTTTTTACAGATTTTGAGAAAGAAAAGCATGGATCGAATAAACAAATGCAACAATCATCATGTACCGTACTGCACTTTCCTATGGAGAATTTTGTGTTTGTTTACATTTAATACCCACTACAGGTCACGTGGCATGGGTCGCGCAATCAGTCTATTTGTCTGCAGGTAGTATAGCAGCTTGGGTGTGGTCCAGTAGTTCACTGGAACTTTTGAGGTGAGTGAGGTACAGTTACATAACCAAAATATTCTCTGAGTTTGAGGCATGATGGTCAGTGCTCTGTTTTTAAATTGTGCAATATTGGCACCAGTGATCTGGTTGACATGGATGCTGTTTGCTGTTTAAATTCAGTTAGCTATGCCTCAATTGAACATTAATTAGACGTCAGTGATGTCTGATGGCACCAGATATCACTGAGCGATATCACTTACCTCTGCAGCCAAGGAGTTCAATACGTAGGGCTGGTCTGCCATTCCAGGCTGTTGGTTTGATGCGGATGTATCGTGCTTGAATAGGCTGCTTGAATATGTTGGTAACTGGGGTGTCTCGATCGGTGTTGCCAGAGAATGTCTGTCAATGTAAATACAGGAGAACATGATAAGCAACCATTTGAAAAGTAAATAAATTACTGTACAGCTTTATTAAAATTAGTTTGTTTACTAGGGATACATCTTGGCAAGGACTGTGCTGAATGTAATCCCACCTGTGGTGAAGATGTAGATGTCCCAAACACATGTTGCCAGATAGATTAAAGTCTGTCAGAGAGGGAGTGACAAAAAGCTGCTCCAAAATCTATCAAAGACCTCTACAATGTACTTTAAACTCACCTGAAGTACGCAGGAGATGTTGCCATTCAATATGGTGGTCTGAGAAATTTTCGGCCAAAATTCTGAACTGATGACCACAATTATGATTAGGAGTGGAACGCGTTTCCAATTTGCGCAAGGAGCGCAATTTGAGGATTACGGACAATTTTGCCCATATTGTGCGCAATCCTCATTTGTGCTTCTTGGGCAAATTGGAAATGCATCCACCGGCATCGTTGCGGTCATCAGTTCAGATTTTTAGCCCCGAATTTATCTTTTTTTTCTTCAGAAATGTATCTGACACAATCATACCATTATAATGACTGGCAAGATCTCCTGTGTACTTCAGGTGTGTTTAAAGTACATTAATATAGAGGTCTTTGATGGATTTTGGAGCAGTTTTTTGTCACTCTCTGTCTGACGGACTTGAATCATGTACTTAGGCATTTGAACACATGTCCCAAGTTTTGAATAGAATTCATTTGGACCCTCCATGTGCCAGATAATGTTCAAATGATAAAAAAGCGTTGTAGAGGGTTCAGTAACTCAGACTACTGGTACTGATGGTGCAAGCTGGGACGTCATGAACATCACCCCTGATTTGATTGCAGCTAGTGTGTATGATGGTGCTCTGATGAGGGAAGAGCGTGAGTAATCTACATGCGTGCCACACCCAGGGGCTGTCGTCACGCAATGTACTGCAAATATTAAGCAGTGGGTCATTAGTCTGTACTTGTTTTTAAACTTGTAGCACATAGAGCTGCAGGCGCGCATGGCATTATGTTTTGGTGTAAATCTATTTATGTAAATTAATTTTTCCCAGGTGTGAAAAGAAAGCTCAATTATTGGTCAACGTTTTTATATAAAATGTAGACAAATATTTTGCTTCATAAAAAATATTGGAAGACTTCCGTGTGTGACATAGTGACCTGTATTTACTATTTTGTAGGTATAAAATTTGATAACTCTGACCAACCTTTGATCAAACGTGAGCTTGAGCTTAATAAAAGACTATATATTGCATGCAGAAATAAATCTTTATAAAATATATTTTTATGTTCATCCACAAAAATGAAACTTGCAAGCATGTAGCCGGTTTGTCAGCACTTATTATTAGGCCCTGGCTGTATTATTTTTATTTTGTATATTTTTTTGACACAGTGAAAATGCAAAAAAAAAACTGACAGCTGTTCATTGGTAACAGATGTCATGAGCTTCCGATAGTTTTCATCATTTGGCAAAGCTGCTACATATTTTTTTTTTTTTTTTTTTTTTTAATGTCAGCGCATTTGAATATGATCTTATTACCATTAGTAGTTTGGTATAGGCTTACTGATCATCGGAAAATCAATTCTAGTTGGTCACTTAAATTTGTATGTTGTTGGTTAAGAAAAATCAATGTTTACAATTTATTGACCCATTAGAAGGACAATAAATGCCCAAGTCAGTTGGAGTCATTAAGTATGAGACATCTGGTTAAATTTTTCACATCTTGATGTGTAACGTCTTTCACAAAGTTAAGCATGATGTGCTGGGTCATGCTTTTAAAAAATGACCAACTTTTATACTAGAAATGACCAACATCTGGGTAATAAATCTTTCCCCAACATAATACCCAACTGTTTTACAGTGTGTGTCTTGGAATAAGTTGGAATCAGTTACCTAGATGGCACATTATAACTACTATTATTGTTGTATTGTTAGGTAAGTGTCTATGTTGACAAGGAATAAATGTTGGGATGTCTTTGCTGGATAATCTTACCTGTGGAGTTAAAAGGGGAGATGTCCCGTTCACATACAGCCATGCATTACCATCAATGCTGTATTGTACCTGGTAATGTGTCATCCAGTAATAACCACCCTGTGTGATAACACCCTCAATCTGCACAGGCTCTGTACCCATATCTACTTGAAGCCATGAATCTTCATATTGTCCCTCAGCTGGAACCCAGTAACGGTGCAGGTTCAGTCGTGCATTACTTGGCTGATACCATGAATCCCACTGACTAGATGCTGTGATTCTATCAGCAGCAATACTCCTATCTCCTATTCCTAGATGATGCCCACAATATCTACCAACTGAAACAAAATACAACACAAATAAATGATCGAATTGGTAACAAACTAAGAATTATTTTTTTATTTAAATTTTACTTCAGCCAGGAGTCAATGGATGGATTTGTTTTTTTTATTTTATATTAATTTGGTTCACAATTTTAAAATATGTCTCAAAAAGTACCAAAACATGTATTAACCAGTAGGCGCAGGATGATGTGTATACACGCATATGTTTCCCCTGCCTGGAAACAGAAGCCGTGTCAAGATGCCAATGTGTAAAATGGGAATACCGAAGCAAACCTTGCCCAGACATTCCACTGCTGAGCGTGCACAGACCACACACACACATTCTAATGCTTCATTTTACCCACACTAATACAAATGGTCTTGAATTTATTGGCATTTTTTGGCAATTGAGGTGGTTTTTGTGTAATCTCGATTCCAGACCTTTGTCCTTTTGTTCCAAGGAGAGGATTACGAGGCATCAAGAGGCTTCCGCCATTGTCCATTCATTGTATTTTGGCTAAATGGGGGTAAGTCAGAGTGAACCGGTAATCGAGCTATGGTTCCATATTTAGTACCACTCCTTTGCTGTAGGTAACGGCCAGTGTTTTGCAATTCACAGTGCGTGAATTTGACATTTTCTTGGCCATAAAAACAAAACGGACGATCTAATGAAGAGAATCTTTGTTCTCGTGGCATTGTCCAGCCATGGTTTCTTTGTGCTAGTAATACCCGCAAAGAAGAATGATTCCAGCAATTCCGCCAAAAGAATCTTCCCAGGTGGACAGGACAAAAAACAAAACAAAAAAGGATCTCGACGACAACTGGTTAAATACTGGCAGGCCCTTCAAAACATCACTTGTATTTCATAATCAAATGTTTTTACAATTATTGCACAATATTTACTAGAAGATATTGTAGACTTCCCAGTCTAAGAAAATTAATCAAAGCAAATGATTTTATACATACCAGTGGGTTGAACACTGGAGTACCCATAAGACAGGGTGTAATTGTCTTGTTTGATGTGAAAGGGTAGTTTCATCAGATGACCAGTACTGCCATGTTCATTGCTGAGGTCCATACGGATTGTCCAATTCCCTTCTTCAGTCAGTTTATGTAGGATCTCATTTCCAAGCCAGAACTCACCATCCAATAATCCAAAGCCATCCTTGTAATCTGCCCAACTGCGGTTGAAATTGACTGATCCATCATATCGCCGCTGGACCACCTGAAAATTAAAATGTTAGGTCATATAATCTTTAGACCATTTAACACTGTGTTGTAAAGATCACTTTTACATTAACATCAGATGTATCTTCAACTTGTGTTTAAAGTTGTTATTTCAAAACAAATCTCTGATAAGAAAAAAACATTTGTTGTAAACTTTGGTAAGAATTCTCAGATACGGTTTACTTTTTCATTGTTGAAGTCTTGTTAGATTGATGCAACGACATTTTGTTGAATAACAGCAACAACAAATAATATCACTTAGCTATACAGTTTCAGTATTCCTATTTTCAAAAACATTTTTTGCATTTTAATGTAGATGTTTTTTTCTTTTAGTAGTAAACGATATAAAAATCTAGTTTACAATGCAGACAAACACTCATGAGTCATGAAATGTTAAGCATCAGAACAGCTACATCTTTTAATATCAGACAGGAATGTGGATTATTTTGATCAGTGCATTGATTTACTACAGCGATGTTGGCATCATACACGCTTATGCAATTTAATAATTAATATACTATATTAGCCATTGTACATCTCATTAACCAGTTGCTGCCGAAATTTTTTTTTTCTGCAGTCTCCCTGGCAGGATTCTTTTGGTGGAATTGCTGCAGTCTTTTTTCTTTGAGGGTACCGCTGGCACAAAGAAACCCTGAATCGACAATGCCAAGAGAACAAGGATTATCTTTATTGGATCGTTCATTTTGTTCTCTTGACCGAGAAAGTGTCAAATTGCAAAACATCGGCCGTTACCTACGATATAGGAGTGGTACTAAACACGGAATAATGGCTCGATTGCCAGCTCACTCCATTGAGTCGAAATACAATGAATGAACAATGGTGGAAGCCTCTTGATACCTCATAATCTTCCTCTTTGAACAAAAGGACAAAGGTTTTAATTGGGGATTACACATTAACTGCTTCTCAATGGTCACAAAAATTGACTTTATTCAAGATCTGTTTTGTCCTTGTGTGGGTGAATCAAGCATTAGATGGCTTTTGTGTAGTCTGTGCACGCTCTGCAGTTGAATGACTGGGCGACCTGTGCTCTGGTGGTCTGAAATAACATAACGGCGTCTTTACACGGCCTCTATTTTCAGGCAGGGGAAACATTTGCATGTATTCACCAGCCGCGTACCCAAGAAGGGCCTGAAGTTGCCTCCCACAAAAAAATGAAGATACATGTAATTCATTAAAAAACATGGTACCTTGGCCCCCCATTGAAAAACAATGCTCCCTAGTGAAAAAAATCCTGACTACACCGCTGCTATTCGCATCATCCGGTTTGAATTGGTTAATGTGAGTTTCTTTTCAGAACTGACTAATTGTTATTGATTCTAATTGAATAATAGAGTGACCTATAACTTGATGTACTTACAATCCAGCCTGTGTGCCTTGTCATATCACATGACACCTTTATTCCTTCATCATTCTGGAAGGGATAGATAGTGTAGATACCATCCTCTGTGTAACCAGCATCCAACAAAGCCTGACAGTCAGTTAGTTTACCTGGCGGTTAAACATGATGAAACATTTGTTCCTCAAAAAGTATTGAAGCTGTTTTTGTTTGATTGTTTTTTAGTTTTCTTTTTAAGATTCTTATTTGAAACTATATGAAGTAAATGCTAATTACTATTTAAGAAAATATAATACTTTGAATAGGGTAAATTTTATGAGTTTATAGGTTAAAAATGTTTTATATTGGACAAGTACAAATAATGAGGAACACACAAGAGTCTTGTATTTCCAGGATGAATGCCTATTTATTGTCTTTAACCAGTTTGCCTGAAATTTTCCCGTCCAGCCTGACTGTATTATTCTCTTGGAATGGCCGGTATCATTTTTCTTCAGCACAAAAAACCTTGACTTGACAAAGCCATGAGAACAAAGATTACCTTTATTGCATCTTGATTGTTATTTCTCTATTGAGAAAATGTTAAATATATGCACAGTAAATTGTCCAATTATGCGAACAATGTTTACATAACATCAAGTGACCTGCAGTGGGTACTAGGTCTTATCATAGCTAATGGCAAAGTGTGTGCAAATACATGCTGTGACCAATAAAGTCACATCAACACTCAGTCTGCTTTTGGACATAACAACACTGTTACAAAGCCCTTTTATTGTATGTTGTGAAATTGATTTCAATCACATTACTGTTTCAGAATTGGACAACAATGTAACAACCCGCCTTAAATTTTGTTTGTATGGTAGTTCTAAACCATTTTTAAAAAGGGTGAAGAAAGTGGGAAAAGTGAGCATTTATATATAGCAGAGTTTCAAATAGATACAGGAATCACACAATTTTGGACAGCCTTTTCTTTCCAGCTTCAAAACTGTGAAATTCTTGTGTTGAAAAGTGTGTGATGGCTGTCGTCTGGCCCAAACGTTCCGTCATGCAACCAGTACTACCACATTGTGAACATAAACATTCCTTGTAGAATTTGCAAGACTTGCTGGAACTGTCCTTACAGGCTTTATTCAGCCACTCGAAGGCCTCTCTCCCTGATACAAACTCTGGAATATTTTTCACAGATTTCAAAAAGACAAGCCTCGATCAAATCGTCACAGTTTTCACGAAGTGACATAATGCTCAAAAAATAATTTTTGTATAGATTTTAGTTATGTTAATATTCAGAAGGTATTCACTGATACCTTTCTTTCTGCCAAGTAACAAGTCTTGAAACATCTTGGTTGCTTAGTTACAGTAGTGTCACTAAGCTCAATTTGGTTGAAACTGGAATTTTTCGTTTTCACAAAGTGACATGTTGTAGACTTGTCCATGTGTTACTGCATGTGACACAAAGTGGTTTACATGTTTTTTAGTTTTCACGAAGTGACTGAATGGAGAACGCCACACCGCGCGCGCGTTGTGTGTATTCCACGAAGTGACACCATTCTCTATACTATTGTACACGGAATACGTCACCTCGTGAAAACTCGAAAACCGTGTATAGTGAACTTTTTCGTTTTCACGAAGTGACGTTTTTGTTTATAAGGATGTAAGTCGATGATAATTGTTTCCCTTAACAAAAGATATACAATTACGTATCCTTTGAGACTTCAGCTTTCTAAGAAAGTAAAAAAAAAAGATTTTTGACCATGAAATCAAATCGAAACTGCGATTTTAAAACTTCGAAACATGGTTTTACCGTTGTGTGGTCCATTGTGTCACTTCGTGAAAACTGCGACGAAATAAACAAAATGCAACAATCATCCTGTGCCATACCGCACTTACCTATGGAGGACATCGTGTTTGTTTACATTCAATACCCACTGGCAGTCACTTGGCCAAAGCCTCAGTTGTAAGCTACAACCAAAGATTGGTACTGAATACCAAACAGGACTGGCTCCCTGGCTCCCACAGACTTACCCCATTGAGCAGAAATACAATGAAGAAACAATGGAAGAAGCCTCTTGATGTCTTTAAATCCTCTTCTTGGAACAAAAGGACAAAGGTCTGGAATTGAGAATTACTAAATAACCTCCACATAGGCAAAAAAACCACAGCATAACATGACGTGTATGTGCTCTGTGCACCCTTAGTAGTGGAATGTCTGGGCGACCTTTTTTCCCAATATTCTGATTTTATACAATGGCGTGTTTTAACGTCGCTGGTTTGCAGCCTCAGACAATATATTGTGTATAAAACATCCAGCAGCAACTGGTTAAGAGTAGCTTTTTGCTCACCTTGTTGAGTAGATGGACATCGATTCCGCTTTGGTACTTTTTCCATGACTTGGGTCACCCAGTGCTGACCTGTAGTATAACCATCAGGTGGTGGTCCAAAGTGATGAACTATCATCTTACTCTCAGTCAATTCAAGGATTACTGAAGGAATTGAACATTAACAAATTATTTGTTTTATTTAGTTTGAGGAAATGTGGTATGTGTTCACCATGAATCAGCTGTAAGCTAGGACTCAACTGTAACCTAGAATCTCAGACTCACCTCCAATGCCAAATACAATGGTTAATATTGGTGGCACCTTATTGATCTCTCACAGACATCCTTTGTAAAACAAAAGGAGAAAGGTCTGGAATTGGGGTTTATGCAATAATCCAAAGAATAAAGCAGACTTTGAGCATGAAAGGGTGACTCGTGTGGCTAGTTCAGTAATCGTGACTGTTGATAGCAATGAGTAGTTGTTACTGCCGTGTTGCAGCTACTCGAGTAGTCAAACTGGCATGACTTATTTGAAAGTACTCATGGATACATGTAGTTGTCTCTTACACAGGTCATCCATTAGTTATATTATATGTGTGACTTGTGTTTGGTCTGGAATTGTTCATGGAGTATATGCAGCTATTGTTTACTCTGCTCATGAACTTTCATAGCCGGAGTCTAACTGAGCTTTCTTATGGGAAATTGGGGTTCCCCAAATAACCCTGGTGGGGGGCATTTGCCCCCCTTGCCCCCTGTAGTGCAGCTGCTGACTGTATGTACTGTATACACAATGCATTGTATGTGCATAATGGATGACTGTTTGCATGGTGGTGAATAACAGTGTGGTTAGCTTGGACATTGGACCTGCTGTATGCAGCGGTGGTACCAGACCTGTTAATCTGGGGGAAGCAAGAGGGGGCAAGCTTAACTTCAGGGGGGGGGGGGCAGACAAAAATATTTACATGTAATTTTGTACTGCTGAAAAGCATTGACTTACTACAATGACAGACTTACACAAGGTGGTGCCAGTGAATGATATGGATGAAATTGAGTTGATTATTTACAGCGCAAACATTACAATAATGTGGGTGCAATGTTTTGGGGTTAAAGTCAATTCGGCCACAGGGGAAAAATTGAGACAGGAACTGGGGGGCAAATTGGGAGTGCCCAATGCGTTGTATGTGCATGATGGAGGTGAGCGGCACCATGTGGTTTGTGTATACGTCCTGACTAGTGAACGATCGAGGGTATATCAAATATAGCAATTATCATTATCAAGACTTTTCAAACCACTTCATGAACTTGAAAATAATCTCTATAAGAGATTCTACCAGTGTACCTCTTAATTAATGTGTCCAATTAATACTCCTGACAATTTTTTTTTAAGTGCCGCGCAGACTACACATGGAAGGGTTTAGACTCTCCCTGTGCTGTTTTCACTCCCATTTGGTGAATGAGCGATCGCTAATTTCGAACCCTAAATTCTTGTGTGTGACTGATGCTGCTGTGTTTCCCTATTGATTGTCACCTGACTATTCAAGTAGTGAGCTTCACTAGTTACCCATGACTTATGCCATCAGGATCACTTCAATGTTTTATGTACAAGGAGTTTTTAATGTCTTTATATAACTGAAGTCTTATTGTCTTATGCCTCAAGGATATTTGAGACAGGCAAAATGTTTCCATTGATAACCAAGGTCTTTCTGGGACGCTGTAATGTGTGCTTTTTTGATTATGGAACTTTTAAGGTGATTGGGTGTGAGACCAAACACCCACTGTTTTTCGGGCAGTAGCCGAACAACTAGTGTTGCTGTTTTTTTTTGTTGTTTTTTTTTCTTCTCTTTTCCGAATGAAACTTGTTTGCAGACAATTACATAGTTGCGAAGCTTGAAGTCAGACTTTGTTTTTTTTTTCTAGTGATCAGCTTTAGTTAATTTTAAACAAGTTTTTTCCTCTTGTCAATGAACTTTGTCCGCAAGCAAACACAAAGCTGCAAAGAAGGTGTCAACTTAAAAGTTTACATGTAGTTAAATTATAACTTTAAGTTTCAGGAGAAGTTGTGATGTCATACTGACGTCATAGGATATCGAATTACAGTGCTTTTAAAATTTAGAATTAATGATTTGAAAGCCCCCCGTAATAAAAATGCAAAAAGTTATGGGAATAATTTTTTCACCAGGGAATAGTACAAGAACAGCTTGACATTTTTGCTTGTGTTGGCATCCTTGCCTGAGGTCAACTCCGGTCAAAACCGGAAGTTGAGGTTTGTAAGTATAAATAACACTGGAGCTAAAGTGCTTCATAAAGCACAAATAACAGCCCTATGAGCTAAATGATGAGAGTATGGCCCAAAGATTATGAAGATCCTTAGATAGTCAATACTGGGCGTGCTCGGTAGTCTAGTGGTCTGGTCTTATTTGCGGGAAGTCATGGGTTCAATCCCACCGAGTTGTTAGCCTGTGGGAAAGAGTATAGAGTGCTAATCATACATCGGTGTAGGGTAACCCAAATTAATATTCACATGTTACTAGTTTGTATTCAAAATTTCTCTACCCAGTAACTAGCGTAAATAAAAACCAACAATTTAACAAGAATAGCACGAACGTGCACAAAATACTATAAACATGTAGTTTCCAACGTTACACTACGCCATAGGAACTTGTACAAACACTAGTACAAAACCACGCCATCGGAAGTTTTATTGTTTTCAAGATCAAAATATATCCGAAATCATCCTTTTTGTTTGTATCCCCAAAATTGTGTACCCAGACACTATTGTTATTAAAAAGGTTAAATATCATTTCCTTGTATATTTGATGAACAGAAGATTTTATTTACATGTAAATTTGAAACAATTGGCAACATCTTACTGGTCTCTGCAAATGCACATTAGATGAATCTTTGGGGTCATGCGTTATATTACTAGCCTTAATCTCAAGGCGCTTGTGGCATCCTGGATGCTGGCATATCCAACACGAAAAACATTATCCGAGCTGTCAAGTGGCAAATAGGTTTCCGCTGGCCAAAATCTGTGCACCCAAAATGTACCACGAGGCAATGAAGCATTGAACCAAGTTTGGCTGCAATCGGTTAACTAAAAAACGTGGGAGAAGAAGCTTTTTGTAGATGTTCATAAAATTACCACTACTGACCACCAGATGACCACTCACCAAATTTTACGACCATTCGTAGATAGGGCAGGTGATATAGCTGAATTCAACCAAGTTTGATTAATATTTGTCAAATTGGTTAAGGAGTTATGACCGTTTGTTTTTTGATCACTTGACCGTTTGCCCTTTGCATAACAATTCATCAGCCTGCTTCGCAGGGGCTGATATAAATATCTCTAAAACCAATTGTTCCTAACTTTGCAGTATTATTGTAGTTCACATGTTGCAAAGTATAAAAGTAGTCACGTGATGCAACCAGAACTTATTGCCCGTTTGTTTTTGCGAGGTAGGCCCCTATTTTAAAGAAGTTGTAGCAGGTAAATTATTTTGAAAACACATACATGTACAGCAGAGGTCATGGTAAACTTTGTGCATACATGCTGTGACCATAAGAGTCACACCAAAAGTCTGCTTTTGGTAATAACACAGTTTGTAAGCCCTTTTATTAAAGTTGTATAATTTGACAATGATTTCAATCATATTACTGTTTTATGAACTACCAGTATTGAACAAAAGAGGTTTCTTTTGAGTGATATACTACCGCCATCGGACGTCAGATTTTGTTTGTAATGTAAATCACTGTAAAAAGAAGAGGGGAGGAGTAGAGAACGTTGGAATAGTGAGCACTTAGACATGGGAACAAAGTAGCATCTAGAGCAAACTGTTTTGTTGATCCCTCAAAGTCATTTAGTTCGTTCCAAACAATAACCCTCAAAACATTTAGATCCTTCCAATCCATATATATCAACATTTTTAGGGAACAAAAAAAAAACTTTTGAGCAAAAAATGATTTTATCCCGCCAAATCATTTAGTTAACTCAATACAACCTGTCAGGGACTGAAATAGTATTTTGAGCAAAATCAGTTTTTTGTTTCGTATTTTGTTTATTGTTAGTTCACACGTCGGAATCAGTAATAAATTGTACTTATGTACTTATAACCCAATTACACAAACAGAAACAAGAATCCAAAATAGTGGCAATTTCTAAAGTCCTAATTTTATTAAATCAAAAATGTATCATATTTAGTTTCTTGAGACAATCAACCCATACCCACTAAACATAACTGCCATTTTGTGGTTCAATGAGAATGGTAAACTGGAGAAAGCACCAGCTGTGCTCAAATGCAATGGAATTGGGGCCACTTGTAAGGTTGTTTCTCAACCTTGGTAAATTTCTGCAGTGGCAATCTGTGATACTGATAGACCTTACGAACAATTCAAACAGTGGCAAACTAGACATTCAGTTTTTGTGACATAACTAGGGGTTCGGGGAGCAGTAAATGAAAGGCTGGTAAACTTCAACGACTAAACACAAAAACTTTTTTGTGAAATCGGGTTACAACACTTTTTTTGCAACTTTGTTTGAAAGTGTTACCAGAGGGCGCTGTTCAATAATGTGATGACGTCATCAAGCTTAAAATGTTAAAAGTGAAGGATCATTTCTCAATTCACCCTGAAACCAACTCTAAATCTCCTATTCTAGTGAAAAGAGCTGAAATGATGGCTTTTAATAGTTTTTCACTTCACCGTTTGGTTTGAACAGGAAGTCAAGGTCAAATTGGGGTCATTACAGTGTAACAATTATTTAGTTTTTGAAGACTTTTCCAATGAAATCTTTCCAGTGATCTGATCAATAAAAATGTTTTGTGTAGTTCATGAGTTATGATTTAATTAAATACCAAGCTTCGATGTGATGTAACTTGACCTCTAATGATGTCATGATGATGTCATTTTTCAAGTGCAGTTCACATACTGTTGTTCAAGTATATGCAAGTATCTTTAAGATCAACTTGAACAAAATCATGCAATTGTATTTAAGTATTTATCCTGAGTGAAGTTTTCCCTCCTAATTTGAAAAACTAATCCCTCTCCCTTCTTCTATTTTTAAAATGGATTTTTTTTTCGCCCTTAGCGGTGCCTTTGCAGGGCCAGAAGGAGGTCTATATGGGGTGGAGGTCTATATCTTCATATCTATACATTTTCCATTTGTCTTGTTTGGATCAAAGACGTTCGTAACTTTGTCAAGCTTATTCGAATACCTTGTGTAACTTGGTGTGATGCCTAGCTAATTTGCTGTCTGTTGATGCACTGGAAACAACGAAAAGGGTCATGCTTTAAACAACTTTTGAAGAATCTTGGAATTCAAAGCAAATGGTAAAGGATACAGAGACTGGATGCAGACTGGAGAGAATCAACTGGTCAAATGAATGCCAGATTGGGTTTATAGACTACATATTTTGATCAGTCTGGTTTCTAGTTCTATTGTCCAAACCTTGCAAATGTCAAATATTGAGAGTAGCCATGCATGCGAGTGTGACCTCTTGCATATGTTGTCCGATCAGACACCACCCTATGCCAACTCTCGCTCGGTCCAAGCGCCTCTACCGGCAAGGCCAAGTAAAATGCCCGCGCTATGGACCACCAGAACACCACATCAAACATATTAGAAATTATTTGAATCCAGTGATGATTCTGTGATTGGTTCTTGAAACCAGAACCAGGTAGAGAGCAAACTGAAATCAGTAACTGGCTATGATGTGGTTGTCAAACTCACTCAAGCAGTCTCACAAAAAGGCACAGGGTTTCCAAATATTGATCAAAAAGATATTAGTAGAAAATAAAACCAGTGTTGTGTGTAGCAAAGTGAAAATAACATATACAATCTTAAAGCATCCAGTAGAGTGATATTGATCTACCAGGCACACTTGTATCTTGTATAAAAAAAAAGTGCCATTCCTAACATGGCTACTGAAGGCAATTGCAATCTTTTTCTCGACCAAAATCTTGATACAAAAGACAAAACAATTTTGCCCAAAACTGATACTGTAAGGCAGTTTTGATGTATTTTGCCCAATTTTGGTAAAAAAGTCTTACCGCAAGTGTTTACACTTACAGTTATTTAGTCAGGAATTATATCTATAATGACACAGAAAACAATTGTACACAATTTTTACTTGACAAGCTCATGGTTGAGTCAGCTAGTTGTGACCCATTTTAAAAGATGAACAACATCAACCATGACTGCCGGTTTGGTGGCCATAATAAATCCCCATCATGCACTGTGATGAACCTGTTTTCGTTTTCGGTAGCTCACATGTCCAAAAGAGCAATACATTTTAAAATAGGACTTTGTACTTGTAGTCGTACGGTGGTCAAGTTACTTTTTTAGGAAAAGTCACCCTAAATTAAAAGGTATTAAGTCCTAAAAGCACAAGGGAATCTAACTGGGTCTATATGAACCCTTTTTTTTTAAAGAACAAATTGAACAATTTGAACAGGTCCTGCCACTTACCAGTTTACGAGAGGGTGCTCTACAGGCTAAAGGGGTATTGTCATTGCATACGGCATCCCGATGGACAGACGCCTAGGGACTATTGTTTCCAGACCATTACTTTTGTTAGAATTGACATTTGTCTTGTATCTTGGGTGGGGAGGGGAAGGGTAAGTTGGGATTGTTTTGGGGTCAAAAGGTCAAAAATCAAGATCACAGTGGTGAGTTTTGGTTAAATGGTATTGGGACGCCAGTTAGAAGTGACACTTGGACTTATAATTGGCATTGTTTTGGGATGAAAATGCCAAATTTCACAGGTCACAGTGCTCAGGTATAGGAACATGTGGTTTGTGGATATCTTTAGTTACCTACAATGTATAAGGGCTGAGGGGTTTCAACAGCATTGCTGTTGTAAGCTGTTTCAGCGCGAAGCACAGCGAAACAGCTCTTGTGTTCGGTAAAGGTTTTCTTCTTTCTTTTTTTTCGCTTAGTCTTCACCATGCTGGAAATGCATTAACAATGCACATGTTTGGTTCAACAAGCCATTTTGCATATTTGCATAAATGCGATTCAAATGAAACTTGGCATGACTAAAGGCATTAGTGCATTAATGCGCATATTGCAGTGACGTCATAATGATGTTATCACTAGCCAAAATACATTGTGTAAAACAGTGATAAATTAAATCGTTGAAAATCTGTATCAAATCAACCACATGAGACCGTAAGTTGTTTTTTGCAGGAATATGTAGAGTTATTATAGGTCTTAATTTTTTTGTTGTGTGGGTGAAATCACGTGACCTCTATATTCGGTCGAAGTGCTTTGTAATTCAAAAGTGATCAATTTTACGAAGTTGCTTTTAACGATGTTAGTGTTCAGCAAGGGTCTATTTTTGAACAACACTACCGATGACGTCATAATATACAATAGCGCCCTCTAGCAGTAGGTGAAAAGCAGTACTAGTTCATGTCTGTGGCGAATATAGTGGTAATCGCTTCAAGATTAGTAATCATGATGACCCTTATCAAGACAACAAATGTGTGAAGTTTCAAGTTGATGACGTCATCATGTTTCACATGGTGTTACATTAAAGTTTAAACATGCACTTTTTTATATCTTGTATCTACCGAACCCGATGTTTGATAGAGTTGAATTTTGATATGTGTTCTGACAGAGACATGTGACAAATAAAGCTGAAATGATATCATGATGATGTCATTTTGATAGTGGTTGGTGAATGAAGCTGCACGAGAAGCACTTGAGTAAATCATGTCATCACATGAGACTTGACCAATTAACTTCCCTACAAACACGCTTCCAAAATACCACAACGCGCCGCATTTATTGTACTGCTATGGTGCACACAATGCAAACAAGATGTGATCTCGTGACCTGAGGTGGTGTTGAAAACTATCAGCTATGCTGTGAAGACTCATATCGATGGACCACAATCCGCATTATTTTCGGTAAATAAAAAAACAGAAGTTCAAAAACATCGATAGTATGCAATTTTTACGTAATCTTACACACAGGCTTGAAAGTATTTTTGCGTCACAAAGATTAAAGTTTCGACTCATTAACACTAGAAGGGAAATTTGTTTAATTTTAAACACATTTGGAATGAAAAAAGCGAAACAGCTTGGCATTCGTTAGGGTTAGGGGTTAGTTTTATTTTTTTTCAGTATGAACTAGAAAAACAACTTTGAATGAGGCAAGGCTAGATTTCAATATTGATTCTGTGGTTGCAGAAGCTAGGACCTTGTAGGTAGAGAGCAAACTGTCTAAGCGATGTTGACGTGTCATTTGAAAGTACTGAAGCAAACCCACAATAATCCTTGAGGGCTACAATTATTGATCAAAGAGACGACAGAACGGCAAATTTATGATGCGAGAAAGGTGTCCAGCAAAGTGAAAATAGCAAGTAGAATAGTTAAGAATATTGAAGAGTGATATTGATCTACTTGTAGTGGTTGGTGTGTGAAGCTACATGAGAAGCAGTTGGGTAAATCTATACTTAGTCCTTTAGACAACTTGTGATGTGAATTTGAAATTTTTGTATAAATTTTGGCAAATTTCCAATAGATTTTTTACAAATCTTTTCATGCACCAAAATGTTGATGCACAAGACAAAACTATTTTTCCCAAAACTGCTAAACTCGTGCAGTTTTGATGATTTGTACCCAATTTCGGTAAAGAAAAAGGGTATTTCCCTTTTTTTTTACATTAGTATTTGCACCTTAGTCAAAGTTGATTTCGAGGACATTTTCTGCAGCTCTTTTTGAACCACAGTTTTAATGCAAAGGAAAACAGTTTTACCCAAAACTACTATTTGGGGCTGTTTTGATGTGGCACAGGGAATAAATACAAATGTTTTACTCTATCGGTTCATGGTTAAGCCATTTTTTCCCAATCCCTCAAAATCATTCAGTTCGTTCATTGAAGCAATATACTTCAGGGAATGAATTATACCATTTCCTTGAAATATTATTATTACTTCCTCAAAATCAGTTTGTTCTTTCAAAACAATATTCCCTAAGAAACGACTTAGAATTTCGAGTGAAATATTGTCCTGTTCTCTTAAGATATTGTTTTGTTTCGATCATTCAGAGAAATAGTATTTTGAGGGAACAAAATAACATTCCAAGGGAGCAAAATTTGTAATTTTGAGGGAACAAGATATAGTTTCAAGGGAACAAACCTATATTAAAAAATTATATATATATAGTATTTTGAGTAAACCAAATACAACATTTCGAGGGACTAACAAAAAGCATATTATTCTTTACCATTCCCACTTTTTTCTACCTGTCCCTTCAATACAAATAACAGCTTCCTACTCAACAATGCAATACAACATTTGTTACTCAACCTGAGACAGCAGGAGCTCTGACATTAAAAATGTCTTAGGTTTGATCCTATTTCCATTAAATAGTCTTTTAAATATGAAAGTATCATGTCTCCTAGCCCTGGTAGGATGTCAGTCTCTGTTGCACTGCACTGACATTCTGGGTATAAAGCTTCCCTACAATGTGAACATTACAAGAGTTGTTTTCTCCTACAGTTTTATGTATAAATCAACATACAAAGCAAACATAAAATGAATTGGGTTATCATCACATTGTTGTTTTTCAATTTATCAAAAACTGCATCTTTGGAATTCAAATTTTTAACCTGACTTAAACATTTCAAAATTCCGATTTATGTCTCAAATTCAGCAAAATAATTTGTCTTCATTTAATGATATATCCATGAAGGTTACACATGATCAAAGTATTTTATACAAAGAAATGTGTAGAGTTTGTGTGAAGTAGATGCATCATGTTGTATACATATTGAATTTGAATTGTTGTATCAAATTAAAAGACATAATATCTATTTTAAAAATCCTGCTATCATTCAACCCTAAACAGCCCAAATACTTAAATATCCTTTTCACCAAATGCAGGGATTTGGAAAAATTTGGGCTACTATGGAATTGCAGTGGAGCCAAGGATCCAGGATTTGGGTTAAAGTGGGTTTCTCTTATGGAAAGATTTAGAGGGAATTGGGCTATCAGGTTGTACTTGACACAAGAGGAAATAGGATGATTTGGGTAATATGCAATTTGGCTAAAATGTGATTTAGAAGGATTTGGGCTATTGGGGTAGGGGGATGTGGGTACTATTATTAGCTGTTTCGCTGCAAAGTGCAGCGAAACAGCTCTTGTTTTCGTTAGAGTTTTTTTTTTCTTTTTTTCCCCTTAATTTTCAGCGTCCTGGAAATGCATTAACAATGCACATGTTTCGTTCTACAAGCCATTTTGCATACTTGCATAAATGCGATTCAAATAAAATTTGACATGACTAAAGGCATTAGTGCAATGGTGTGTATATTGCAGTGACGTCACGATGACATCATCACCTGTCACGTTACGTCATCTTAAAGATTTATATTTTAAATATTTGAAAATCTGTATCAAATCAGCCACAAGAGACCGTAGGCTCTGTTTGTGGGATTGGATAGAGATAAATTAGGGCTTCATTTTTTTCAGTGTGCGTGACCTTACGTGACCTCTACTTCCTGTCAAAACCGGAAGTGCCCTCGTTGTTCAAAAGGGGTAAAAGTTATGAAGTTGCTTTCAACGATAATAATGTCTGGCCAAGGTGTACTTAAAAAAAAAGTACAGATGACGTCATACAAGAGCGCCTCTAGTGGCAGTTTGAAAAATTTTCAAAATGCACTTTCAGAAGATATGTGTGGCGAAGCATGATGACCGTCAGGCAGAAAACATGTGTGAAGTTTAAGATTGATCAGGGGTCATCAGGGGTCACGTGACATGACATTAAAGGTGCACTTTTTCAAGCCGTATATCTCCAAAAATGTAGGTCTGATCACGTTGAAACTTAACGTGTTGTTAGATAATGAAAGTTCCTGTTAATTGGGAAATGACGTCATGATGACGTCATCACATGATTTTTTATGGGTTTTTTTTTCAAATTTTTGACCCTGTGAGTCATAAATTGCTAACAGAACATGCTAATCAAGATTATTTTTTAAACAGGCTTCATAGGTCATAAATGCTCTGAAAACGAATTGACGTCATCATGACGTCATCATTTATCAGGTTATGTCACCTTAAAGGTACAGTTTAACAAGATATATACAGATTATGAATTCGATGTCACAAGGCATTAATTCTTGCTTTATTAACTTGATTATGCACACAATGTCGGACTTTCATATTCAGATGAATAATTTGAAAATGTTATCCGCGAAACAGCTTGGCATTCGTGCACGAATGCAATATGTCTAGTTAATATATATTTCTGATAATGAAACCAAAGATGCCTCATAAGTGCACTTAATCAATGTAGCTCTCTATTCTGAGGAAACCTGTAAACAAGGGTGCTTGCTATGTAACCCAGAAACACCAACTTTATTCCCCTACTCTTCCAGGATGAGTGGTCTGTGTTCTTGTATGTGCACTACCAATCCTAGTACACAGGAACTACTAATGTTCTATCAGAAGGACAAACACAAGTACTGTGACCGGGATTCGAACCCACACTCTGCTGCCGACAACACCAGAACTTGGGTTCAGCGATCTAGAAAGCTCGGCCACGATACTCTACATGATGATGTTTAAAAAACTTTGGAAGACCATATGAAGAGAACGAAGACGTATTTCGAGGGAATAAAATAACAATATCAAGGGAGCAAAATAAGTATTTTGTAAAATATTTCGAGAGATGAATAAAAAGGAATTATACTTTACTGCCCCCACTTTTTTTCTACCTGTCCTTGTAGGGGCTCCGTACAAAAACTTATGAAGATGGAAGACACTAATGTCTGGAAACTAGGCAACCATTCACTGAGAATCCATTGTTTTTATGCTAAAAAGAATGTACATGTACCATCTTTTTATTGATTCATGCTATAATTTTTGTGTACCATGGGCTGCATTTGGGGAATGCACAATTCAAATATAGAGAAAATAAAGTCAGCTGTTGCAAACTGCTCACCTACAAAAAGGACCTGTTGTACAAAGGCAAACAATTATTAATGGCCTCTTGTTTCGACCCCAGCAGAGTCTTTCTCAAAGGCTAAATGACAACACAACACACACATATAAGCAGGGTTCTCCCCAGGATTTTTCAAAACTGTTGGGCATTCTGGACCCAAATTTTGAAAGTTTGGCCGAAGCACAGTGAGTTGGTAGCAGGTTCCTGGAATGCTTTTATTTAATGTTTATGTTTAGTTTGAAAGCTTTACTGTGCAATCTGGAGCATTTTGAATTGCTTTATATTTGGATTTTTTGTGAACTTGATACTAAAATCTAAAAAAAATAATTGTAATAATAATTAATATTGTTGTTTTTATGCACAACCCAATCAAATGAGTGCAAACACCCTCTATTGGTGAAATTTAACAACGTGATAACATACAAAATCGCTTGTAAATGACTTGATAACTAGTTATCTGCACATATAAAATCCCCGAAATGGTTTCACTGGTTTGCGCGCTAAAGCGGTTGTCACTGGTTCACGCCACGGAGCTGCATGGTCAACTCACACACAGTACCTTAGAAACTTTGGTCTTTAGCTTGTTTACTTCTAGAAACTACTACAGCGTGTAGGTTTTATTTAATAAAATGGTAACACATAGGATTACCCTGGATGAATGAAAGAATTAGTTTACAGTATAAATGTAAGTTTTTAGACGGTGATTTTCACTTTGATCTCAAGCTACACTGGGTAAGGCTCACCATTAGATACGACGCAGTGATATTTCATTGCCTTTCAAAGAGGTTGGAAACACAAAAGACAAAATCAGAGGTGGGAAAAGGGAGAAAAGTAATTAATCAGTGAAGGAGACAAATTTAAAAGGGAGACGTCTCTGGAAAAAGGAGATTTGCAAAGACAAAAAGTAACGAATCATTTCCTTCTTGGATGTTCAGACCATTGGGTTGAATGGTCTGGAGATGCGTTATCCACAGTTTCTCCCTACTCAGACAAACAGTCTCTCTATGGTTACTGAGTGCTTAGGTAAATTGAATTTATAGTTATACACAACTCATCCAGCAGCTGTGGATCAATACTGTTGAAATGGCTCTAGATGATGTAAGGTCACCAATGTGGAGGTGATCAGCCTCACTATGAAAAAGATTTTCACCAACACCTGAGTCATTGTATGGTTAACTGCTACAGTGTTGTCTCATTGATTACCCATAAAGCCAGATTTGCAAATGGGATCAATAAATAGTACTTCAAACTAAAAATTATAAAAAGTAAGTGAAGCTGTTGTTTATAAAGTAGGCAATCATTCGAAAATGTTGCCAAATGTGAGTGATGCACAGCAGTTTGACCTGATTGACAACATGCATTGTTTTAGCTGCAGATTGAATTTTAGGAGGAGCAGGTTCAACAAGTTTTAAGTGTCACATAAAAGAGATATGTTCAATAAAAATAACACCTTCCTACTCAACAATATTAATACAAATTTTATAACACAACCTGAGACAACAGGAACTCTGACATTTAAAATGTCTTAGGTTTGATCCTACTTGCATTAAATAGTCTTTTAAATATGAAAGTATCATGTCTCCTAGCCCTGGTAGGACGTCAGTCTCTGTTGCACTGCACTGACGTCCTGGGTATAAAGCTTCCTTATAATGTGAAAATTAAAAGAGCCGTTTCTACTTCTTTTTTACCTGATATTGGAGCTGAAAGTCCATTTGTATATTCCTGGTACTTTAATACCACGCTTTGAATATCTTTTGATTATCAGCATTCATATTCAGTGAAAATTAGACTTAAAATAAAATGCAAACTTGTACAAATGATTCTGAACATAATGTACTTATTGCGTGAAGTTTTGACATGCACATTCGCCAAATAAATTTTTCATCACTCGCAAATTGCCACATGCAATTAAATTTGACGCGCAAATTTGAAACTTTTGGAGGCCAAAACAGTGTGCAGTTTTGTGCCCGCATGTTGAATTTGCGCATTGCAAGCATGCCGGCTAGTTGTAAAATAGGCATGGATGCAACGTGAACTTGGGACCGATACTCGAATGTGTGCATGTGTTCATGTGTACAAGTTTTCACACATGGATTTGGCACATGAAAGTTACACTTGAGACATCAATTTTCATTTTATTTCCCAAAACAATGTCACCCAAGCACAAAATAAACACAGCGTCATGGAGTTTTGTGGAGTTTCAGCTATCTTCATATAATATGAAAATAAAATGTAAATACAAAATTTCACAATGGCTGGAGACCTTATACATTGGACTCCGTCCTGTTGTATGCAACGGAGGAGTCCAACCTGGGATACATGTACACCTGAAAATGCTACAAGCTTTTGTAATAAGGAATCAATTAACCGTTATTAAAGAACAATGTTTGTTTTTTTCTCAAAAATCCTAGTGAAAAGTTTACTTAATGAAAAATGTATGTATTATCCTTGTTTCAGTGTGCTGAATGTCAAAGCATGTAGGATGAATTGAACTGAATTTCAGATGATAATACACAGCAAGAATCAACTTGGGAAATTATGCCAAGACTGACTGACATGCAGATGCAGAAAGGAAAAAAGAACAAACATTGTACTTACCACCAAGAAGAGCCAAGAACAGAAAGGGGCTCATGATGTCCTCTTCACTGATGAAAAACAACTGAATCAGCAGAGGCAGTCAGAGTTTTGAAACTATGTGGACTCTTACCAGGAGTTAAGTAACAACTCTATCAACAGAGGCAGACAGTGATCTGAAACTAAGGTGAGATAATTACTTGTGTTGTTCAACAGCTCCTCTCCTTGTACTGAATGATTCAAACTACCTCCAGCGATTATATATGTGTACATGTGCCTTGCTTGTTTGTTCCAGAGAGTGTCAGCCAATCAGACACAGACATGTTGTGGAGTTTTTCAAAAAGCACTCTCATTGGATTGTTGTATAGCTAGATTGTCATGACACTCACTGTCACCAATCTGCAGACACTTTCTACTGGTCTTTGCAATATAGTTGTAAGTTCTTTCAAAAAGCAATCTCATTGGATTGTTGTATAGCTAGATTGGTATGACAGTCACTGTCACCAATCTGCAGACACTTTCTGCTGGTCTTTGCAATATAATTGTAAATTCTTTTACGGAAATTAAATTTTGTTTTTTATGCAATCTTGGCCGATCACAACAAAAAGATTAGATTTTGGTAGAAGCAGGGAAGTAGGACTAATTGGTTCAATCACACATGTCAAAATGGGTGCCCTATACATAAACATTTGAAACAAGTTGAATCTAAGTCGTTCTTTAATCTGACTTGATTCAAAATTGTCAGATTAGCTCCATCCTTTCAGTCATGCCATTTTAAGTATTAATGATCTGAAATAACTGTTTCATGTGAAAATCTACATACTTAGCAAAAATAAAATGAATTGTTTTTTTTTTATTTATCAAAAACTGTATCTTTGGGATTCCTTTTTAATTGCTGCACTTAAACTTGTTCAAAGAAAGACCAGACCAAAGGCTATATATTTTCCCTAGGAATGAGCAGAATTAGCAAGCAGATATCTTAGGCGGCTGTTTCATGTATTTTATAGGTTTTTTTGTGAACTGCTTTACCAGAATGCAAGTCTATGTAATACCGATTTCGTCCATCCTTCATTCCATCCACCCATCCGGCTGGCCGGCTGTCTGCATTCAATAGATGTTAAAGTTTAAGAGTAAGGGACTGTAAATATCAAACTTAGGATGGCCACGGCTAAAAATAGATTTTCTTCATACTTTCATATCACATGGATCTTTGCCCCTAACCAACAAATATGGAACAGTTTCTCCAAAAATTACATCCATTGCCATGGCAACAGCAAATTACCATTTCAGGTTGGTTTCGCCCTTTTTCAGTTTTTGAAAAGTGAAATTTTTCTATTTTCAATGCCGCGTTTCCATTAAACAAAATTTGGATAATTATCTTCTTTAGAAGTTATTGGTAGATGTGTTCTTTGAGGCTGTATTCAATGTATAAAAATAATCAATTAGTATGTGGATGGGTTATACCATTAATTTGAAGTAGGGGTGTTGTTGGACTTTTTCAAAGTATAAAAATATACCATTTTTTGACAGCTCATAACCCATAAGGTAGTAGTGCTTCGATTTCAATATCAATCACATATTGTTGAGATGAGACATTGGTCTTGTGAAAAATAAAAAAGTGGCTGGGGGAAAGTACTTTATTGTTTGCAGTGTTGCCTGACATTTTTATTTTGTTATGAAGTTTAATGATGTGAAAACGAAATTTTAAAACTTTATGAATAATATTTGTTGTTAAGAATATCAATTTCATACAAAATTAGATCAGACTGCATATTTTGTTCAGTCTGGTTTCTACCTCTGTTGTCCCAA
Organism: Marthasterias glacialis; assembly: GCA_911728455.2. NCBI lineage: Eukaryota > Metazoa > Echinodermata > Asteroidea > Forcipulatida > Asteriidae > Marthasterias > Marthasterias glacialis. The sequence goes on from OU452225.1 coordinate 26,994,083, forward strand.
CCTTGCAAATGTCAAATATTGAGAGAAGCCATGCATGAGAGTGCGACCTCTTGTATACATCCGCTTAGACACCACCCAATGTGAAACGCCCGGGCTATGGGCGACCTGAAAAACTCATCAGACATAACATTTGAATTTATCTTGAATCCAGTGATGATTCTGTCATTGGTTCTTGAAACAAGGTCCTCCTACGTAGAGATTAAACTGACATCAATAACTTGCTGTGATGTGGTAGTCAAACTCACTCAAGCAGTCTCACAGGGTTTCCAAATACTGATCAAAGACATATTAATAACAAAATAAAACCAAAGTTATGATGCGAGTGTCGTTTGCAGCAAAGTGAAAATATCTACACTTCTAAAGTAGAGTGATATTGATCAACCAGGCACAGTAAAAACACAGTGCCATTCCTAACATGGCTACCAGTGACAATGGCACTATTTTTCTGGACCTAAATCTTGATGCAAAAGACAAAACACTTTTTTTAACTGCTACAATGAGGCAGTTATGATGATTTTTGCCCAATTTTGGTAAAAAATTATTTTCCCCAAGTGCTTACACTTATTGTTATTCAGTTTGGAATTGTATTTGTAATTATTATGACAGAAACTTCATTTACGAAATTTCTTCTTGACTCATGATTGAGTCAGCTAATTGTGACCCAATTCGAAAGACGAAACAACATCAACCATGGCTGCCGGTTTGGTGGCAATATTAAATCTCCATCATGCACTGTGATGATCCTGTTTTCATTTTTGATAGCTCACATGTCCAAAAGTGCAAGACATTTTCAAAATAGGCCTTTGTACTTGTAGTCATATTGTGGTCAAATTAAATTCCTAAGATGCTTTGTTTGGAAGAGTCTACCTAAATTAAAAGGTATCAACCTACTAAAAGCACAAGGGAAACTAACTGGGTCTACGTGAATCAATTTTTGTAAAAAATAACAAACAAGCAAAGTGCCAGAGTGGGATTTAAACCTGCCACTTGCCGGTTTACAAGCGGGTGCTCCATAGGCTGAAGGGGCACTGTCATTGCCAAAGGCATCCTGATGGACAGATGCCTGGGGACTTCTGTTTCCAGACCATTACTTCAGTTAGAAGTGACATTTGTCTAGTAACTTGGGTGGGGGAATTGAATGTTGGGATTGTTTTGGGGTGAAAAGGTCAAAAGTCAAGGTCACAGCTGTGACTTTTTTGTTAAATGGTTTGAGGACTCTAACTCTAGTTAGAAGTGATACTTGGAATTATAACTTGCATTTTGGGTTGCCCTTAGAGAAAGGACAGTTGGGATTGTTTTTGTGTGAAAAGGTTAAGGTCATGGTGAGGAATTATAGGCAAATGGTTTCCTGAAAGTATCTCCAATTAGAAGCTGCATTTGAACTTGTAACCTACTTTGTAACTTGGGTGGGGTTCTCCTTCTGGACAGTGAAGTTGGGATTGTTTTGGTATTAAAAGGTCAAGGTCACCTCCAATAAATGATGGTTAAATGATTTATGTACTGTAACTCCAGTTAGAAGTGACATTTAGACATTTAGACTTGTTACTGGGTTGGGTGGTTGCCCTTGGGGATAGAAAAGATGGAATTGTTTTGGAGTGAAAGGTCAAACTTCCAGGTCACAGTGCTCAGGTATAAGAATATGTGGTTTGTGGATATCTTCAGTTACCTACAATGTTTGATTGATTGTGTGGCTAGGGCCTCTTAGGTAGAGAGCAAACTGCCATCAATATCTGATGCTGACGTGTCATTTGAAACTACAGAAGCAAACGCCGAAAAATCCTTTAGGGCTACAAATATTGATCAAAGAGACATCAGAACGGCAAGTTTATGATGCGAGAAGTGTGTGCAGCAAAGTGAAAATAACAACTACAGTAGTTACAAATATTAAAGAGTATTATTGATCTACTGGTAGTGGTTGGTGTATGAAACAACACGAGAAGCACTTGTATTTGTGCTGTGTGTAATAACAGTTTTTTGAAATTTCAAAATGGCCGCTGCTTGTGTGTGGTGACTTCACGGTCATGGCACATGCATTGGCCAACCCGCTATCCAGTCAGTATAATGGTGATCAGTGGTTCCTCTTGGGGATAGACAAGTCGGGATTGTTTTTGGGTGAAGGGGTCAAAGGTCAACTCCAATATCACCCTGGTGACTGAGGTTTAAATGTTTGCGGACTGTAACTCCAGTTAGAACTGACATTTGGACTTGTCACTGGGTTGGGTGGTTGTCCTTTGGGATAAACAGTTGGGACTTTTCTTGGGTGAAAAGTTCAAATTTCACAAGTCACAGTGCTCAACTCAGGTATAGGAACATGTGGTTTGTGGATATCTTTGGTTACCTACAATGTATAAAGGGCTGATGGGTTTAAACAGCATTGTTTACAGTACGGACTAGAACAAACAACTTTGATTTAGGCAGGGCTAGATTTCAATATTGATTCCGTGATTTCGGAAGCTAGGGCCTCGTAGGTAGAAAGCAAACTGACATCAATAACCGATGCTAACGTGTTATTTGAAACTACGGAAGCAAACTCACAGAAATCCTTGAGGGCGATAAATATTGAATGCACAGTGTTTCCAAATACTGATCCAGGAATATCAAAAAATAAAACCGAAGTTACGATACGAGAGGTGTGCAGCAAAGTTAAAATAACATCTAGAATTTAAAAGCAACTCGAACAGCTATATTAATCTACTAAGCACACATGCAACTTGTATCCAATTTTATGCCGTGCCATTTCCAACATGGCTTAAGATGGCGATGGCAGCCATTTTGTATTTTCACAAAACTGCTACCATAGTAGCTTTGTAAAGAGTGATCAAAAAAGACAACAATTCAAAATTAGAGCTCAAGTGTATTCGTGAATGAATGCCCAGCTTTATTTTCATTCCTAATTTGTTATAATTTAACAAATTTCCATTAGAGTATTAAATGACTTGAAACTTTTTGAAGTGAAACTACTTTAAAACCTGGGTGCAAGATGACCCAAAAACAAATGCATATTATTGATGTGTTTTTGAACTTCAGGTTCAAGTCAGATATAAGTTCAAGAATTCAATAAGATATAGTTAAGAACAACAATTCAATACCTGATGATGTCATGATGATGTAACATGAATTTGCTGCCAATATTTTCAATGAAAATCTCTTGAAGAAGCTACAAGTCCTTTATTTTCACTCTAAAATTGTTTGATTAGAAAGGGTAGCCATGTAAGCTACAGTCTGTCAACTTTGGTCCCCTTTGTCATGGAACCACTAGAGCCTCACTTCACTTTGAAGTGAGGGCCGTACACATGTATTAAACAGTATGTGATTGAAATCAATGTCACATCATACATTTTTATTAAAATGGCTGAAAACAAAGCAGATTGCGGTCCATTGGTACGAGACTTCCCATGTCTTCACTGCATAGCTGAAACACCCACCTCAGGTCATGTGATCACATCCTGTTTGCTATGTGTGTAACATAGCAGTGCAATGAATGCGGCGCATTGTGGTATTTTGGAAGTGTGTTTGTAGGGAAGTCAAAACTTTAACAATTCATAAAAAAATCATGTAATGATATCATCATAACGTCATTATAAATGTATTTGTTACTTATCTCTGTATAAAGAAATATCAAGATTCAACTCTTTCAACTATATGGTTCGGTAGATACACAACATCACAAAATGCACCTTTGATGTAATACCACGTGAAAGGTGATGATGTCATCAACATGGAACTTCACACTTGTTGTCTGGATAAGGGTCATAATCTGTACCAATTTTAAAGCAAAAACCACTATCTTCCCCACAGATATCAAGGAAAAGTGTTTTTTTAACTATTTTTTTACCTGCCGCTACAGGCACTATTGTATTATGATGTCATCGTTACCATTTTTAAAAAGTAGATCCTTGTCAACTTACCACAATGTGGATGTCCCCGTGTCCATGTGTGCAGGCCTCGAACTTTGTGTTCAAAAGGGCACGGCAATAATTTCCTTGCTTTTTTCTAGAGTTTAATGGGCATTACAGCAATTTTGTGGACTTCGGGAGGCACCATGGCAAATACTAAATTTAACAAGACTTTTTGCATGACTTAATAATTTGATGATGCATTCGTGGTGGAAGTGACACAAGCTTTGATCGGGACTTGTCATGCAGGCTTGACCTAAGCGGTGGTCCGCTGGCCAAATGCCAGTTGAAACGGCGGTGGACCAGCTGAAAACTTTGCCAAATGGATCGACCACCAGTCAAAAAAATCATTTCGTTCCTTCAAAAATATATTTCAGGGAATTAAATAGTAATTCGAGTGAAGCATTATTCCGTGTCCTCAAAATATTATTTTGGTCCTTCAAAACAATATTGCTTTGAATGCTTTTACCATGAGTTATCTCAGACCAATGAAACTAACCCAAACACAACGTAATGCCACTATAATTCGTCACCGACACCACGAAGTAGCACGCACGTACATACCAGTAAAAAGTAGCAATCGGAGAAAACGGCGTCTAAAGCTGAACGCTTTTTAAAACGCCACTATTTCAGAGTGTTTTCAACTGGTTTTCTCATTGTGGACTCTGGATGCTTTGAACTTGATAAATATACTGCTTTTGTCCTTTTTGCATTCTAAATTAACAAGCAATAAAGTAAAAAAGGTGCGTGCTACTTCGTGAAACCGGAAAAGAAGCAAAATAGACTATTTCCGATTTCACGAAGTAGCACTCTCCAATGTATTAGTAATGCAAACTTGTGCGCGCGCGCGCACACACGTGGGGGCGCGCTCAAGGACAGTGCTACTTCGTGAAATCGTTTTGTTCACATTTTGAGTAAGGCGCGCGCCGTGCATTTCAATGGTAAATGTTACTTGCGTGCTACTTCGTGAAAACAAAGATTGTCAATTTCGGGCAAATTTTGCCATACATAATTATTATAATTAAAAAAGTAAAGCAAGTGAAGTTTTGAAACTTCATGAAATTGTAGGGCATGACGAATGTTGTATAAAAACGTACAAAACTGAAAACTGAAAAAAATATGGTTTTGTACACACGGTGCTACTTCGTGGTGTCGGTGACGAATTAACTGTTTATTGTTCAATCTGAGTACCATTGGTATAATGTTGTGGTGGACTGTGCCGCAATTTGTAGCTAATAATTGCATGCAAATATGTACACAAGTACGCTCTTGTCTGTTTTTCCAACGTTAATGGGGTTTGCCGGTGTTGCGGGGAAAACTTCAAACATGAATGCGGCGGGGTAGTGGTATTTTTTTGCATTTTGAACTTCATACTAAGTTCTCAGATGTTAGTTTGGCTTTCATAACTAATATTATGACGTCTGATATGCTATAGCACCCTCTATCGTTAAACGTTTATCTACGTGAAAGGTGCAGAATCTTTGCATTTTTAGGGTTTTCGTTCAGAGGCATCGCATGGGAATAAAAGTTATACCACTTCATAAATAACGAAAAATCTTAGTATGGCAAACATATTTTCGTCATCGTGAAGATGGTATCAATTATCAGGTATTAAGTTACATTAATTCAAAGTTTAATAGTGAAAAAATCATATCATGTGCCATTTTGTAGCGTCTAGCATGTGTGATGTTTTATTTACACATATGACCCCAATTTATCCTTTCCTTCTGGTCCAAACAGGAAGTTCAAAACTTTAAAAAGTCATATCTCCTGAACTAAAATCCATAAAGTCGTAACTTTGTGTTGTTTTGTAGCTTACATCATATTTGACAATTGATTTACAGGCGTAACCCCACTTTGACCTTTACTACGGCTCCAAACAGGAAGCTCATGCATATCTCATGTGCCAAATGTCGTAGAGTCATAACCTTTGTACCATTTGTAGCTCACATCCAATGTGACATTTGGATATTACGCATGAACCAACTTCAACCTTTACTTTCGGTCGAAATAAGAAGCTTTAAATTAAAAATAAATCATATCTCCTCAGCCAATTGTCAAAAAGTCATAATCTTTGTACCATGGAGGACCATTATCATGGTATCGAGTGTTTAATCAAAGGACAAACAACTGCGGAACAGCTACGTGTTTGTCCACAACCACATAATGTTATTTATTGAATTTTTTTTCTGCACAAAAGTTTAAAAACTGCATGAACTCATCAGTATTATTTTTTTAAAGTAGACCTTTGCCGAAAACTAACGTCATTGAAAGTAACTTCATCAAATTTACCACTTTTGAATTACCGAAAGTAGAGGTCACATGTTGTCAAACACACTGAATAAAATGAAGACCTACATAACCTCTATCAAACCCCGCCAAAAGAATCCTACGGTCTCTTGTGGTTGATTTTATATCGAATTTTAAAGATTTTGAAACAGTGGTACTGTGCACATATTATGCGGTCCTGTTTGTACCAAGTTTGGTTAAGATGCAAGTTTGGCAAGTGACCAAAAGGCTGTTTAGAAAAATATGTGTACAAAGTCTTTGGCATTTGTCTGTAGTAAAAGAAGACGACGAGGAAGAACAATGCTTTTTTTGCCGCAAAGCACAAAAGCCAAATCAATTAACAAAAGCAAGAACTGTTTTTCGGTGCTTCGCTGCAAAACAGCTAATTAGTTTATTAATACTTCGTCTTGTAAAATGCAGTCTGCTGGCAGTTAAAGTTGTTTTAAAATTGTCCTAATGTTTTGATCTTGAAGACCAAACTAGGCATTGAGAATTAGGCTGTCACAGTATCCTAATCTCCACCCTGGCTATGTGTGATACTAAAAAGTGTATCATTTGGCTGATACTAAAATAATTGTATCTGATTTGGAACTTTGTAAAGTTAAGGCAGCTTTTATCTTGGTCCCTTTGTTGGCATAAGTGCCGTAACTAGAGTAAAATTTTAGGGGGGGGGCCACAAAGGGGGCACCTTTTTTCCTAGAGGGCACTGTTGGCCAATTAAAACTGTAGTTTCCATTGGCACTTTTCCTAAACAAGCCCCTTTTGAGCACTATTCTGACGTGTTAAGGTAAAACAAAATACATTCTGTGTGTAAATACAGAAAAAATAGTTTTAAAAACAATGAAATTACTACATAAATTATCATAAATTTTTACATTTTATTCTGATAACTTTTAATCTCAAAAGTCCAGATTTCAAATGGGGAGTTGTTAAATTTGGTCAAATTTAAGACTTATATTTTTTATTAAAACCTTGTTGAACAGTACGACCAATACTGCATCATAAGAAACAACCGTGTGTTTTTTACAGTAGGTCAGGAATCATCATCATACCTGGGATAATGAAGCTCTTTCCCATTTTTATCAAGCCCATTAGACCTCAGAGGGTTTACAGATGTTTTTATCAATTAAACTAAATAACATCTGTCAACTTTAAAAGTGAGGCAAGTTTTGAATTCATTATTAAAAACAAGTATCTTGTAGGTATAGAGCAAACTGACATGAATACCTGACAGTGTTATGTGAGTAAGACTCAATCAAGTAATCTCACAGAAATGCAAAAAGTGTCTTTACTAAAGTAAAAGTATCTGGAATTGTAAAGCATACTCCACAGTGATCTTGATATTAATTTTAGGTAGTGGTTGTTGATGTATAAAGCAATTTGGTGAGCCTACATACAGTCATGTAAACAACTTGTAAAGTATTTTTTCGAATTTGATAGATTTAAATTTGAAGCAGGTTTTGTATCCAATGTTGATTCTGTGGTTCTTGAAACATGATCCAACCAGGGGAGAGCAAACTGCAATTAATAACTGGCTGTGATTTGTTAATCAAACTCACTCAAGCAGTCTCACAGAAATGCACAAAAGGTTTCCAAATATTGATCAAACAGATATTAATCAAAATACACTGAAGTGATGATGCAAGAAGTGTGTGCAGCAAAGTGAAAATAACATCTACAATTCTAAAGCAACTTGTAGAGTGATATTGATCTACTAGGCATACACGTATCTTGTATCCAAACTTATACAGTGCCGTTTCTAACATCGCTTTTGTTGATAATGGTAGCCATTTTGTGATTTTACAAAGTTTGCAAAGTCAGCTGGCAGTTCAATAGTGGTTCTAAAACTGTCTTAGTGGTTTGATCAGTCTGTAAAACAAACTAGGCATTGAGAATTAGCCTGGTACAGTATCTTACTTTCTACCCTGTCTATGTGTGTTACTAAAAATGGTATCATTTTTGTGATATTAAAAGAAGTATAATAGATTTAAATTTTTGCATTGAGGGATAAGAATGAATGTGTTTTTTGCCCTGTACACCAATGTGTGTTAAGCACTGTATACTTAAATCTTTCTCGAGTCCCGTGAAAAAAAACCTCATTGGCATATTCCTTGGGTGGGTTTGCAACTCACCACCCCTTCCTTTTTTCAAAAGCTCAGGAATGTACTGAGTATACAGTTCTTAAAGGCAAAGTATATCTTCGGGTTTTGGAACCGTAGATTTGCCTTAATGCTATGTAATTGTATATATATACCATAAAACTAACCTGTGTAAATTGCATTTCAAAAGGTGGCAGCGTTTTTGAGATATGGCCAAAAATCTTGAGCAGTTGTGTTCAAGCAGAAGAAGTGTCCGTCATTGGAATACACATTCTGAGAAGCGTTACGGCCATAACGCTTCTCTGATTCAAATTTTTGGGGGTCAAAGTGATATATTTTTCCATAACTTCAGTACTTGGAAGTGAAATGTTTCTCAAAATGCATTATACTATCTGAAGCTGCTGTAAGTAAGTTATTATTGCCATACATTTTCAGAGTCATTACCAAACATATACAGACCCTTTAACACACCCTGGTGTATTGGCCAAATCAAACAAATATGTTTTTTTAAATTACATGATTTGGAACATTGTAAAGCTTAGGCAGCTTTTATTTTAGTTCTTTTGTTGGCATACCCTTACAAATAGCACTCCGCACTAATGCTAAAAATACATGTAGGTCACCCAAGTACCCGGATCTCAGACAACAGGTCAAATTTTAATGACAGGCGCTTACATTGATCGAATGTGCAATAGGTGCTGTATACTGTACTGCTGTAGTCTGACGCGCAGATCGATAATTGTGTGAGAGGTGGAATGATTGTCTGACATCTGGATATGTGTATGCAAAAGTGTCATCATTAGTGCGGAGTACTATTGGAAAAGAAGTAGAAACTTTGTGTATAAACTTTTCTAACTTGAGAGTAAACTCTTTATATTAATAATGCAAGTTTTTAGTTCAATATTGAAAATAAGTACCTACTAGGTATAGAGCAAACTGACATGAATACCTGTGTGAGTAAGACTCCTTAAGTAGTCTCTCAGTAATGCAAGCAGCATGATACCAAAGTGAAAATCACATCTAGAATTGGAAATCATATTCCACAGTGATCTTGATATTTAGTTAGTGGCTGTTGATGTCTATAACATTATAGTGAACCTTATAGTCATATAAACAACTTAAAGTAGCTTTTAAAATTTGATTGTAAATGAAGCAGGTTTTGAATCCAATGTTGATTCTGTGGTTCTTGAAACATGATCCAACCAGGGGGAGAGCAAACTGCAATTAATAACTGGCTGTGATTTGTTAATCAAACTCACTCAAGCAGTCTCACAGAAATGCACAAAAGGTTTCCAAATATTGATCAAACAGATATTAATCAAAATACACTGAAGTGATGATGCTAGAAGTGTGTGCAGCAAAGTGAAAATAACATCTACAATTCTAAAGCAACTTGTAGAGTGATATTGATCTACTAGGCATACATGTATCTTGTATCCAAACTTGTACAGTGCCGTTTCTAACATCGCTTATGTTGATTATGGTAGCCATTTTGTGATTTTACAAAGTTTGCAAAGTTTGCTGGCAGTTCAAAAGTGGTTCTAAAATTGTCTTAGTGGTTTGATCAGCCTGTAAAACAAACTAGGAATTGAGAATTAGCCTGGTACAGGGAAAAGAATATTTTTTTGTGTTTTTTTGCCCATACACCGTAGTCTCGACCAAGGCACCCCAGCCGGCCGGTTTTTATTGCGAATATAGGCTCCTGCAATGCATTATTATTAATTTCACCCATTTAGCCTCTGCCACAAACTCCAGCCCACCCCAATGCGCATAGTGAGTGGATCCATACATTGTTACATACCTTACACATACACGTATATTGCGTGTACATGTATGTATGGTGTAGTTGTTTGTGCGACTATTCGTCATCGTGCCTTGATGCTTCTGTAATTGCCAAAATACAAGGCGGAGCTCATTATGCTAATGTCACTTTAAAAAGTATTCTCATTGGTTCTAGTTCGACTTAACAACTCCTGACTACACGACGTCAACAACAGCCTAGTGCTTACAATGTGTACACGTGTTCAGAAAGATACAACTGTAACGACGGGGCTGCCTGAAAAAATAACATTGGATTTACTGTATCCAGTAAGCAAACTTACAAATGTGTCATGCCCTTCTTCAATGATTGCCTTCTTGAATATTATCATTTAATTTAAATGTATATAATTATTTGCCTTTCCAAGGCCTACTTGAAATGCTCAAGGACTGTCTCTGCTCTAAACGAATATCATTGATTTGTTGCATGTCAGCAGCAAAAATTTGACGACCGTTAATTAATCTTGATACAACCTTGACCCAACATTTCCCACGAAAACGCCATTTTGTCCACAAACAACCAGCCTATAGAGTGCATAGTATGTTGCACCACCACACATGCACAATTGAATGTAGGGGTCAATGTCCTTGCTCTGCGGTCAAAGCTACTAGCCTGTGATTGGCCATCATATAAAAAGCACTTTCCCCATCTTGCATACAAAAGTCCATTGGAATTCCAACGGAAAATAAAGAAACACATAAGCTTTCGTTTACAAACGCATCAAGGCTGTCGTCCTAACAGACTCCATGCTTGGACAGTGTGTGTGTGGGCATGTGTATCTTCCTGACATACTCTGTGCATGACTGTGTTGGTCAGCAACTGCATATCGTCCTTACGGACTCCGTGCGTGGATAACTCAGGACAGACTCTGTGCATGACTGTGTTTGTCAGCGACTGCGTATCGTCCTCTTGGACTCCATGCTTGGATAACTAGGCCTAAGGGAAAGCGCAAAAACAGCCTTGGTCAAGGCTACTGTTGGCAGAGATAAAGTTCTCAACTTTGGTCAATTTCTACAGTGGCAATCTGTGGCACTGATCGACTCTATACAAATACAATGACAGGAAAGTGTGGCATGGGTAACTTTACGGTTGTGTGCATAACATATGGGAGATTTAGGGGTATCTTGGGAGTATGCACCTATTGGAGGGTTAATGTGTATGCAATAAACATACAGTTCTTATAATGTCAAAGTAGTACCAAGTTAAATATAAATGGTTACCATGAAAATAGTATCCTGTCCATTTTTATGTTATATTGCTATGACTCCAGATAATAATTACAAAAAGCCACAACATTTTATGTCTTCAGTCTCATTAATCTTTTACACTATCCACTGGTCCTTGTGGAGTTAACTGTAACAGAGTTAACTCATTGATATAAATATTGTCTTGTATAAAGCCAGATTTAAGAGAGGAATCATCCAGAAATACTCTAATGTTACAATTACAAAAAGCAGTTGGATGAAGCTGTTATTTATTAAGGCTGTATAGTAGCCATTAACTAAAAAATGTTGCCAACACCCCTACTGTAAGTGATTCACAGCAGGTTTTACCTGATGGACAACATGCAGAATTGTAGCTGCAGATTGAATTTTGGAACAGGTTTTAAAAGTATTGAGCATCAAATAAAAGACATAATGTTTCAAGAAAAGTAACATTTTGCCACTCAATAATATTGATACCAAAATTATACCTCCTTTTGAGTGTCAGAGTTCTTTGGCAGCAATTGCAGACACATCTTAATAATTTTTGTTTTGAAACTTCTGGCTATTGTTTTAAATCGAGTCAAAAATAAATCATACTTTTAGTTTCACTGTTTATAAAATAAACATAAAGTTCTTATTACGTTAAAAATATGTTACAAAGATAAACATCAATGATTACCAAAAGTATTCAAGCCTTTTTCATGATTTTTAGCCGTTCAGAAGAAAACTCTGCTAGGCTCGAAACATGGGGCCATTGAAACTTAACATAAATTGAAGCCTTGAAAACTATATTCTACCCGATTCTTCTTTTATATTGTTGAAATGGCTTTAGAAAATATTGATATAAGGTCACAAATCTGGTGGTGATCAGCCTTACAATTACAAATGATGTTCACCAACCCCAAGTCCTTGTAGGATTATCTGTTACAGTTTTGCTTCATTGATGCTGTTGTAATCATGTATAAAGCAGATATATGAGAAGAATCATAAAATAGTTTTCTAAAGTTACAATTACAAAAAGTAATGGGAGGAAAGCTGTAAAGTAGCCAATCATGCAAAAATGTTGCCAACGCCCCTACTAACTGTTAGTGATCCATAGAAGTTTGACCTTATTGAGAGCATGCAGTTTTTAGCTGCAGATTGAATTTTAGGAGAAGCAGGTTCCACAAGTATTGAGTGTCACATAAAAAAGATATGTTTCAATAAAAATAACAACTCAACAATATCAATAAAAAAAAAATTAACGTGACTTTAGACAACAAGAACTCAGACATTAAAAATGTCTGAGGCATGGTCCTAATAGTATTAAACTGTCTTCTTAATATAAAAGTATTCCCACAGTCCTTAACCCCAACGGTTACAACAATACTAGGTAGTCAGGTTGAAAAACATTGGTTATCACAAGAGGGGTACCGGGTACTTCATCTTAATCCTCTTAATTTATCAGGAAATAATATCTTAAAGAACTGATTACGAAAAAAAAAAAATTAGTGAAGGATTTCAATGGGTTGTTTTACTCAAAAATCTTTCAAAGTTTACTTATTTAAAAATGTATATATTATCAATGTTTCAGTGTGCTGAATTGATGAAAACTCTCTGTATCAGCAGAGACAGTCAGAGTTCTGAAGCTACGTGGAATCTACTGAAGAACAAAGTAACAACTCTATCAACAGAGGCAGACAGCGGTGCCAAACTGAGGTGAGATAATTAATTGTATTGTTCAACAGCTCCTCTCTTTGCACTAAATAATTCAATCAACCTCCAGCGTGTATATGTGTGTACATGTACAAGTAGTACACCCTTGTCTTGCTTGTTTGTGCCTGAGAGTGTCAGCCAATCAAACACAGACATATTGTGGATTTTTTTCAAAAAGCACTCTCATTGGACTGTTATATAGCTAGAGTGGTATCACACTGCACTGTCACCAATCCGCTAGACACTTTCTGCTGGTCATTGCAATCATAACAGGAAATACTTCAAAATGATAGGAAACAAAATGGAAATTTAATTTTGTAAATACTCCAGTCTTGGCAGATCAAAGCAAAATGTTGGCAGAAACAGGTAATCTGGACTGATTGGTATAGTTTAATCTCACATGTATAAATGGATGCCTTAACAGAAATGATGGTTATAAATGGTTGACTGGAGCCGGATTTGAACCTGTGAAAACTGGCTGTACGTATCGACGCTCTACCAACTCAGCTATCCAGCCCTAATTTTGGCGGTCTCCCTTTTTTTTATATATATATATGTTTCAGGGTGGGGGTGCCAGTCAGAAGCCATTCAACCAGTTACTGTCATGTAGCCAGGGATCACACCCCATTATACAATACAACCATAGAGCTAGCTCTATGGATGCAACTTTAGAAGCTGTAGCACAATGATGTGTTAATCAAAGGTTAACAGCCAATGGTTCCCCAAAATTTAAATTTAATCAGTTTATGTTAAACATGTTTTCAAAAACATTTTTGAACATTTGTTGAAAATAAATTCAATTTTATGCTATTTTTAATGAGGCACTGAGTTGGATCTAGGCTCAGTATCTTTAGTCTCTTGAAATTTGAAGAATTTAAAAATAAATATTGCTTTTCCCATGAAAGCTACTTTGAGTGAATGATGTGTTGACTAATGATATAAAGCAGGGTTAACTCTAAGGGTGTTTAAATGAAAATATCCATCAAAGGAATTGAAAGAAGAATCTTAATCAGATTATTGGTAAGGACCAACTTACTCTTCCTATTATTCGTGCCATTATTTAATTACTTCACTTAATGTATCACCTCTAGGTAAAACATACCTGGGTCCAATATCATAGAGCTGCTTAAGCTCAAAAAGCAGCTAAGCACACACAAAATTATGCTTACCAGAATAAGGTTACCAGTCAAAACAGCATGTCACATGTCACAAGTACTTTAAGCAGCTCAATGAAATTGGGCCCTGCTCGAGAATGACAAAGGTTGTAGAATTTTTTCAAAAGGACTTAGAAAGTAATGAGTATATATTGCTAAACATGCATATGTGTATTGGTAAAACACAAATAATGTTCTTTATCCTCGATGCAAATTCAACATCTATTAAAATTTTGTATTTTGTATTATTCAATTCAGATTGATTTGAATGTTTTTATGGAATAACAGAATCTTCATTTTGGAGAGGAATTTAAGTGACTTTTTACCACATAAGGGTTAATCTGAAATTGATTCTGAATGGAATGTGCTGATATTACATTTTTAATCCACAAACTGTTTCAATTGTTACAGAAGCTGTTGCTTGATCTGCCTGATAAGTCAGCAGTGTGGAAGAACAAAAGACAACTTGAATGAACAGTCTTCCAGAAGAACTGTTGAATGGATCCATTGATCTACAGTGTGCTTGAGTTCTAAGTTCATTTATAGGAACCAATCATGATGTAGCTGGGATCTATCTGGGTGCTCAGTCTGTCTCAAGATCCTTAGTACCAGCTCATTACAAGCCATGTAAGTCTTTTGATTCTTTTATAGTTTCTTCCAAATAAGGTAAATGTTTTTATGAAGTTTAAAAACTTGTAAGGCATTCATCAGTGACACCATATGTTATAAAAGACTATAACTCTGCACAGTAAGCCAGTAGATGGCTTAAGTTGAAGTTTACAAGGAGAACCCAAACATGTGTTCGATTGACTCAGATGCATGCATGCACCAGTGCTGTGGTTTTACATTAGACCATGCAAGTACCATGTCCTGCATGCACTCTGTGAATGTTACTTGTATTCAACAGTTCATAATAAAGGATTTGCACTGCTACATATTTACTATCATGTATGGTATAGTTGCATACACTGTGCCTGGAATGAAATGCAGTGATATTGCTTCATACATAATACATTACACGCAACAGTGAAGTGATTCATTTGGGATATCACTCAAAACACGCAGTCAGGCATCTGGTGGTAGCAGTTGGAACAATTAAACAGTTAAGCTCCCCCCCATGGGTTCCAGGGAAGTTCACTTGTCAGTGATAAATACATATTATGAGCAGTAGTATGGTACCAGCCCCCAGCATGTCCAGTACATAGTGAACATGTTGAGAGGGTCATTTGAGCTTTGCTAGAATGACTTGTCTCAAGGGTAATTTTATTGTCAACTGCAAAGTTTTCAGAAAATCTAAATAACAATACATGGCTCTTTTCATCAACATGCCAGCAAGGCACACATTTATTATCAATGTGTTTATTTAGAAATGCAAGGAAGACACACCACTGCCGGAAGTTGGAGTGCATTTATTTTATGATGTGCTTGTATAGTTTCCTTGGTGTGTATACACCAGTACATGCTGATTTAGAATTTGTATTTGCAGTTTGATTGCTTGCACCCAAACCCTTTCATAAGAATCCAGATGGAATGGCTGATCCCTGTCTCAAACTAAGTTTGCTAGACTGTTTAAAAATGGTGCCACATAGATACAGTCTAATGGCCAAATGGAAAAAATGTACGAAGTATGGGGAGACAAGATCACATGATCCACATTCTCTGAGAAATAGTTGTACATCCTTTATTTGACCTGGGAAGGCAGGCCCAGATATAGGATTTGTTTACGCAAGGGGGACACACCTAAATTTTAAAATGTTGACCAAAACATCTATTTCCTGCCGAGACCCACATGTTTTTATTTTTTATTGTATTCTTATTTCATACAACATCCAACAGCGCAAGCACCAATAAAGGATGGATAAAAACATCAAATATAAATATTTAAAACATTACATTAAAACATAAAGAATGTATAAAATCACAGTGAAGAGGCAAGAAAAGAAAAAAATTTAGAAATAGATATAAACAGAATAAAAACAATTAATAATAAAGGGACCACTGTAATAGAACCAGACTAGGAATACTAAGTGGGTGAGGGGGTGGGCTAAAAAACTTGATTTGAACCTTGAAAGCTAAGATGGATTGATGGAATATGTCTATAGCAGGGTTGAATGGAATGATGGAATTGAACAGTGAAGTGAGACAGTGAATGAAGCCCTTAGCTCTGGCATTGACCTTGTTTTTAGAGACAGTAAACAGACCTGGGTGACAAAGGTTAGGACGGGGAACCTTAAGGGGAAATGGAACAAAGCAAATTACAATTAAAATTGGAATAAACTCATTTAAAAAGGAAAATCAAATCCATAATGCTCCTACGATTTTTGAGTGAAACTAGAGAAGTTGCTTGTGGGACATCTACATTGATGTCAAGAAAACGAATGAATTTGTTTTGGATACGTTCGATACGAGTCTCTTGGGTGACCGGTAAAGAATTAAAAGAAATAGATGCAAATTCAAGACCTGGCCTAACAAGAGAGCAGTAAAGGATTTGTTTTGTTTTGCAATCCAAGTTCCTGCAATGATGCCAAAATATACCAAGCATTCGATTTGCCTTGGCAACAATGTAGTCCACATGCGCAACAAAGGTCAGTTTACAATCAATAAAAATGCCTAAATCTTTGTGTTTAGCAACTCTTTCCTGATGAGAGGAAGACATTTCATAGTTATGTAAGATTAGTTGCTTCTTAAGAGACAAAGTAGGCACTTTACATTTGGATGGATTAAGAGATAATTTCCAAGTAGATGACCAATCATAGAGCCTGTCCAAATCCTCCTGCAGCAGCTGCGCATCACCAGGTGTGCAAACAATGCGTGTTTAAGATCATCAGCAAACAGAAGACTGTCACAATTGAAAAATCTTTTGGTGATGTTCTTTTCTTTTATGTGCATAGGCCTAGATGACTAAGTTTAATTCTTGTGGGACTGGACATCATTGCATTGAAGTTAACTGCAGTGAGATCCATTCATCTGGCTGACCGAGTAATGACATCAATCGATTTGGAGTTCAACCGTAGCAAATTTTTAGCAACACACTTCTACCAAAAACCACACTTGAGGTTGGTGAGTATAGTTTTACTGTCGAGAGAGGGCATCTGCATCTGCTATGGTTCTTCCTTTGCTGGGTGGCAATTAACATTGTCTCTGGAATGAGACCAGTGTGTTTGTAATCTCCGTGGGGCTGACTTAGTTTCTGTAGCCATCTAGATTGGTATGCTAACTCATTCTGCATACAGTGTTAATGGAGCCACATGTACTGTCGGAGGATTCTGCATTCATGTATGCTGCACGCTTAGGTTATACTCTAATGGGCTTGCTGCAGGATGGCAACACAATATTAGAATGAAACTGAAACTGTTTCACCCATTTATTCATTCTTACCCTGTATTATTTCCCCAGTTTTTATTTACTTTGTTGCCAGTACGTAGTGGTTGTTTACAATGATTCCATTTTTTTTTACAGTGAGAATGATTGCAAGTGCGTGAATGGAGTTTGCATGTGTACTGACTGATTCGATGGCAACCAATGTAAGATATCAGGTAAGCATCTAAGAGCCCAATGTAGAATGCTGATTAAAGTAGAGATATTCCAGCCATTGGCAAATAGCAAAACAATCTCATGTGAATATTTCAACACTATAGTCCCTTTTCAGGGCGCACTTTATTGATGATAATATCTGTACAATATATCGGACTGAAACAATGGTGCTTTGAACAGTAGGAGACTTTGAGACACTAGGTCAAAATTCCCAAAAGGGCCTGTTGTCGACCAGTAGTTGAGATTAACTGGTTTCCATGAACATATGTTGCCCCTCAGAAAAGGTGCCCCTCCATGTACGTTATTTTATTCCTGAATTAACTCTTAACCACTTAATGCCTGTACACTTCCAATTTTACTGTGCCATCCCTCAGGACTATTTTCTTGTTATTGCTGGAATATTTTTTTTTCTTTGAGAGTACATGCTGGCACTAAGAAACCATTACTAAACAAAGCCAAGAGAACAAAAATTCTCAATGAAACACCAGGATTTGTCTTTTCTCTCTTTAAAACATATCAGATTCAAACACCGTGAATCGCAAAACCTGGGCCGTGACACAGAAACACATTAAACATCTCTTTACTTTGCTAGACTAACCTGCAGAAGGTCTTTGTGAAAGTAATTCCACCGATTGTTGTAAAACTTGATCTTAGACTTAACATTGTTATTTTAATTTGTGTTGTAAATCTCAGGTTGTGTTAACAATGTCATTAGATACAGGAATGGTACAGTCTTCCCTCCAACTGTGATGAATGTGTGTGTATCTATGGGGATGTTGTATGTGAACCAGCTAGCTGCAAAACAGAATGTTATGATCCATACCAACCACCAGGAGAATGTTGTTCAATATGTGAAGGTAAATCAGCTCAACTTGGAAAGTTCATTTGACAGTTTTCCGCATTTTGGGTCACATTTTTAACGATATAATTTGCAAATTAAATTGGGACTTTATATCATTTATGCTCAGATATCCATTATTTTTTCATTTTATCTTTTGTCAGTTTCGGTCAAATCTTTTTATCTAGTGCTGTTTATAGTGACACTATTCTTATTTTGACAGATGAGGTGGAGTTGAGTAGAAATGTTGCACTGTTCAATAAACCATTGTAATATTTCTAGATATTCCTCACCATATGCCCATACATAGCTGTCTTTGCTAATTGATTACATTTTCTTTTTCAGTATATACATCTATTTGCAGCTGCTATGGTGATTTTGGTACAAGGCACTTGCATCCACTGTGGTGTTTAATGAAACCAGATGCTACTGTGAGTTACTACTACTATTGCAGGAGAATGCTTGCCTTTATGTGCTGGTGAGTTATATCACAGTGACAGTGGGTAATATGCAGACTGCATTTTTCAGGCCTCTATTGAAACGAAAGCCAAGTTCAACTGCAGTTTTTTTCAGACGAATGTTGGTTATTTTCAAATAATGTATGAAAGTATCAATCCCCTTAGTTACCATTGACTCTACTTAGACTGAAGATCCTTGTATGGAATGTACATGCTTTGTAAGTCACTCAATATCTCTCTTTGATTATCATCCAAGATGTGTACTCCCTGAGGTCTTGATCCATCTCTCAAGAAATCAGGGTTTGGGTTAAGCAGTACTTTGGAAAGGATTTGTTATTCAAAATAAGATTTAATCCTCATGTCTTGAGACATTAACTCAAACTCCGTCTAGGGCTAAAGAACTCCAAGACTTGTTTGATCATTATTCTCTTTTTTTCTCTCTGGTTGATGAGATTTTAAAATAAGATTGATTGATATTCTTTTCCGGATGTGAGATGAGTGGTCAGTCACAAGAGAAGATGCACCTTATAAACCTGATGATACACAATAAATGGAATGTTGATGTGAAGGAAATACAACACAAAGTCTTATGCCCAACACTGACATGTAAACCAGAATTAGAACAGCCCACCATGTATTGGTGAGTCTTTTAAAATATTATTTGATGACATGGATGAAGTTGATACTCTTGCAAGATGATTAATTGTCCTCCAGCAAGCTTGAAACCACATTACTTGTACCGATTTTGTCAAACATTGGAATGTTTTCATTGTTTTGCTTCTGATGAACATGTTCTTCTTTGTGTGTTACATTGCATATCAAATTGAAGACATGCAAGTTTTGTTGTCCATACTGTTGATGACTTACATTTTTACATATTGATACACAATGTTTTGTTGATCTAACTGCATATCTAAACCATTTCAATTGTATTAACTTGTTATTATGAACACTTAATATATAAATAATAAATAATAATAATCAGTTTTTCTATAGCGCTTTATCACAGCCTGAAGGCCATTTCAAAGCGCCTCTGACATTGCTACCCCTGGTCACTGGGCCATTAACTTCATTCCTTAGACCATCTCAGCTCCCTGGGGAGTATACTGCCAGTGCTGTGAGTAACCGCGCTCCAAGCTAATCATTCGCATGAACAATCTCTGCCCTCACAGGTACCCATTTACTCCTGGGTGGAAAAAAGTAATTATAGTAAAGTGTCTTGCTCTGGGATTCGAACCCACACTCTGCTGATCAGAAACAGCAGAGCTTGAGTCCGGTGCCCTTATCCACTCAGCCACAGCACCCCTCATTTCTTTAGGTTTACAATTCTACTGCAGTATTGATACTTCAAGGAGGAAATGGAGGCAATGACCTCAGTACCCCCTGGTGGGTCATCATTGGTTTACAATTCTACTGCAGGTCTGATACTTCAAGGAGGTAATGGAGCAACAACCTCAGTGCCCCCTGGTGGGTCATCATTGGTTTACAAATCTACTACAGGCCTGATACTTCAAGGAGGTAATGGAGACAATAACCTCAGTGTCTCCTGGTGGGTCATCATTGGCTTACAAATCTACTACAGGCCTGATATTTCAAGGAGGTAATGGAGGCAATGATCTCAGTGCCCCATGGTGGGTCATCATTGGTTTACAATTCTGCTGCAGGCCTGATACTTCAAGGAGGTAATGGAGGCAATGACCTCAGTGCCCCCTGGTTGGTCATCATTGGTTCACAATTCTACTGCAGGCCTGATATTTCAAGGAGGTAATGGAGGCAATGACCTCAGTATCCCCTGGTGGGTCATCATTGGTTTACAATTCTGCTGCAGGCCTGATACTTCAAGGAGGTAATGGAGGCAATGACCTCAGTGCCCCCTGGTGGGTCATCATTGGTTTACAAGTCTACTACAGGCCTGATACTTCAAGGAGGTAATGGAGGCAATGACCTCTGTGCCCCCTGGTTGGTCATCATTGGTTTACAATTCTACTGCAGGCCTGATACTTCAAGGAAGTAATGGAGGCACTGACCTCAGTACCCCTGGTGGGTCATCATTGGTTTATAATTCTACTGCAGGCCTGATACTTCAAGGAGGTAAAGGAGGCAATGACCTCAGTACCCCCTGGTGGGTTATCATTGGTTTACAATTCTACTGCAGGCCTGATACTTCAAGGAGGTAATGGAGGCAATGACCTCAGTGCCCCCTGGTGGGTCATTGTTGGTTTACAATTCTACTGCAGGCCTGATACTTCAAGAAGGTAATGGAGGCAATGACCTCAGTGCCCCCTGGTGGGTCATTGTTGGTTTATAATTCTACTGCAGGCCTGATACTTCAAGAAGGTAATGGAGACAATAACCTCAGTGTCTCCTGGTGGGTCATCATTGGCTTACAAATCTACTACAGGCCTGATATTTCAAGGAGGTAATGGAGGCAATGATCTCAGTGCCCCATGGTGGGTCATCATTGGTTTACAATTCTGCTGCAGGCCTGATACTTCAAGGAGGTAATGGAGGCAATGACCTCAGTGCCCCCTGGTTGGTCATCATTGGTTCACAATTCTACTGCAGGCCTGATATTTCAAGGAGGTAATGGAGGCAATGACCTCAGTACCCCCTGGTGGGTCATCATTGGTTTACAATTCTGCTGCAGGCCTGATACTTCAAGGAGGTAATGGAGGCAATGACCTCAGTGCCCCCTTGTGGGTCATCATTGGTTTACAAGTCTACTACAGGCCTGATACTTCAAGGAGGTAATGGAGGCAATGACCTCTGTGCCCCCTGGTTGGTCATCATTAATTTTACAATTCTACTGCAGGCCTGATACTTCAAGGAGGTAATGGAGGCACTGACCTCAGTACCCCTGGTGGGTCATCATTGGTTTATAATTCTACTGCAGGCCTGATACTTCAAGGAGGTAAAGGAGGCAATGACCTCAGTACCCCCTGGTGGGTTATCATTGGTTTACAATTCTACTGCAGGCCTGATACTTCAAGGAGGTAATGGAGGCACTGACCTCAGTACCCCTGGTGGGTCATCATTGGTTTATAATTCTATTGCAGGACTGATACTTCAAGGAGGTAAAGGAGGCAATGACCTCAGTACCCCCTGGTGGGTTATCATTGGTTTACAATTCTACTGCAGGCCTGATACTTCAAGGAGGTAATGGAGGCAATGACCTCAGTGCCCCCTGGTGGGTCATTGTTGGTTTACAATTCTACTGCAGGCCTGATACTTCAAGAAGGTAATGGAGGCAATGACCTCAGTGCCCCCTGGTGGGTCATTGTTGGTTTATAATTCTACTGCAGGCCTGATACTTCAAGAAGGTAATGGAGGCAATGACCTCAGTGCCCCCTGGTGGGTCATTGTTGATTTACAATTCTACTGCAGGCCTGATACTTCAAGAAGGTAATGGAGGCAATGACCTCAGTGCCCCCTGATGGGTCATCATTGGTTTACAATTCTATTGCAGGACTGATACTTCAAGGAGGTAAAGGAGGCAATGACCTCAGTACCCCCTGGTTGGTCATCATTGGTTTACAATTCTACTGCAGGCCTGATACTTCAAGGAGGTAATGGAGGCAATGACCTCAGTACCCCCTGGTGGGTTATCATTGGTTTACAATTCTACTGCAGGCCTGATACTTCAAGGAGGTAATGGAGGCAATGACCTCAGTACCCCCTGGTGGGTTATCATTGGTTTACAATTCTACTGCAGGCCTGATACTTCAAGGAGGTAATGGAGGCAATGACCTCAGTACCCCCTGGTGGGTTATCATTGGTTTACAATTCTACTGCAGGCCTGATACTTCAAGGAGGTAATGGAGGCAATGACCTCAGTGCCCCCAGGTGGGTCATCATTGGTTTACAATTCTACTGCAGGACTGATACTTCAAGGAGGTAATGGAGGCAATGACCTCAGTGCCCCCTGGTGGGTCATCATTGGTTTACAATTCTACTGCAGGCCTGATACTTCAATGAGGTAATGGAGGCAATGACCTCAGTGCCCCCTGGTGGGTCATCATTGGTTTACAATTCTACTGCAGGCCTGATACTTCAAGGAGGTAATGGAGGCAATGACCTCAGTACCCCCTGGTGGGTTATCATTGGTTTACAATTCTACTGCAGGCCTGATACTTCAAGGAGGTAATGGAGGCAATGACCTCAGTACCCCCTGGTGGGTTATCATTGGCTTACAATTCTACTGCAGGCCTGATACTTCAAGGAGGTAATGGAGGCAATGACCTCAGTGCCCCCAGGTGGGTCATCATTGGTTTACAATTCTACTGCAGGACTGATACTTCAAGGAGGTAATGGAGGCAATGACCTCAGTGCCCCCTGGTGGGTCATCATTGGTTTACAATTCTACTGCAGGCCTGATACTTCAATGAGGTAATGGAGGCAATGACCTCAGTGCCCCCTGGTGGGTCATCATTGGTTTACAATTCTACTGCAGGCCTGATACTTCAAGGAGGTAATGGAGGCAGTGATCTCAGTTCCCCAATGGTGGGTCATCATTTGTTTACAGTTCTACTGCAGGTCTGATACTTCAAGGAGGTAATGGAGGCAATGACCTCAGTGCCCCCATTTGGGTGATCAAAAAGAGAAAGATGATGTAATGGAGTGCCCCCATGTGGGTCATCATTGGTTTACAATTCTACTGCAGGCCTGATACTTCAAGGAGGTAACTGGGGCAATGACCTCGGTGCCCTGTGGTGACGTCCTTGGTGCCCATTTAATGGTTGCAGTAGAAGTTTTTATTTCTTTCCTGGAGGTGCCCTTTACTAAGGAAAACAATGCCTTGCCCTTACAAGAATGAAGTATCAGGCCTTCTACTAGATTTCACTTTCACATCATCTTCCTCTTTTTCGTCTTTGTTCTTTACAGAAGGAGAATTCATGTCTAGTTCAGCATCTTGAGGATGAGAAGTGTGGTAGTCTTAAGCTGAAGCAGATGAGGTCACTGCTGGAACATGAACTAGACCAAAGAAATCAGGTATGAATAGGCCTCTGCCTGTTACACGGTTACACAGTTAACCGACCGATTGTCCTGTTTCACGGTTACATTTTTACAGCTCGGATAACCATCAAAAACTGCACTCAAAAGTGCACACCACATTGTCATCACAATGTACACCCTCTATTGTTGAAGTATACCAGTGCATTATGACAAAACGCCTTTACCTAAGAATAGACGTATCTGCACATGCTTGGTAAATCCCTGGTGCACAAACTGCTAGATGTTTACACAGCATAATAATCGCTGGTGCCACGCAAAAACAATTGAAAGTATGGTCTGTGGAGCTAGTTCCCCGGCAATTGCAGCATGTTTACGAAAAAATACACAATAGATAGGCTTTATTTAGCTAACACTTTAGCATTTATGATACCCTGGAGGAATGGAAAGAGTATTTAACAGTAAAAGGCAAGATCTGTTTCTTCTTGTTTTTGCTTTTCGATTTTTTGCGGGGTGATTGCTCGAAGTCAAAGTGCTGTAATGAAGTTCTAATGTTTTGACTGCACGTGCCATCGTCATGTGTACGTGTGTTTTTAACTCTAAATTTTGTTTCTTCAACAGTCGGTTACACTGGTAACCAACCGTTTCGGAAACGGTTACACGGTTACAAAAGTAACCGTAAACTCACAGGCCTATGTATGAGATGAGAGGAATCATGTGGTGTGTCTTAGAATCAAATCAACTGTATCATAAAAGTGCTAGGTCAAATTTCATGGCGCTGGTTACTGGAGAGTTCTGAGCTTACGGCACACTGTAACGTGCATATTACTATGGGCTGCAGCAGTGTGTGAGTGCAGAACTCCATGGTAAGCAGTGTCATGAAATTGGGCCCTGTTGAGAGTATTACTTAACAATAATCTGTAAGCAAACTGTAATGTAAGACAAGATCCAAGTTCATTCAGCCAAAATTGTTATCAACAAGAAGACTTGTGCATTCTCATTTAAATTGAGTTGTTGGCATAAGAATCTTTGGTTTTTGGTTACAGTGAAAAGTGAATTGTAACAAGTTCTGGGTGTCCTGTAGTCCCCCAGGCTTTGTTGATTTACAGTGTATTGGAGGTTTTTATGAAGTATGTCATACAAATATTGGATGTATGTGACTAAAATGTAGCAAAATGTTATCACAAGGTGAAATCTGGACTGTTCCAATTGTTAAGGCAAAGATTTCACCAATTTCACCAATAGATCATTGTTTTAAATAATAGAATAAAAAAGCCTGATTGGTTTGCAGAATGAGAACAATTTTCAAAATGCTTTCCCACTGGCAGTAGCACTGGTCTTTGAACGCTGACGGGTACATGCACTCAAAGATTCTGTTTAAATAATGATAACAATAATGACAATTTATTAAGCGTACAAATCCACAAAAGTGCTCATGGCGCCTTTACAAAACTAAATACATACAAAATACAACGATAAAGCAAAATACCTAGTAAACAACATTATGCCAACACTTCATTAAAAAGATGAGTTTTTAGGGTTTTTTAAACTTGTTCAAAGAGATCGATGTTTCGACATGTGATGGCATTTTTTTCCAAAGACGAGGTGAAGCATGAGAATAAGATCGGTCAACCCAAAATGACCAAAAGATTCCAAAATTGAAATGCTATTGGATGCTCTCCAATATTAAAGTTGGGAACATTACGGTTATAAATACATGGCAAAATAATGGATAACCCGTGATGTAGTTCAGCCAAATAAATGACAAGGATCTTTGTTTTATGGGATAAAAAGACAAACAAATAGTTTGTTAGAACTGTCTATTAACAGCACAATGACAAACTACCCATCCATTCAAGAAAACAATCTGTGGTGTGTTAGTTTTATGCACCTTCAGTGGTACAGGATTTATTGGTTGTATGGTGTTTTTAGTCGAAACTGGAGGATTTGAATGGGATTAAGCTCCCCCCCCCCGATCTCAGCCATGCAATGTTGGATTTTGAATATATTTGGTAGGGTAATAGAGCAATACATTAATAATTATCTGTGAGAAATTTACTTGAATTAATTAATTTATTACGTAATTATAGCTCATTAATTCGCAAAAGACTTCCTGAAAATAAACACTACGTACATGCTTTTGTGTAGTAAGTCAATGGAAACGTTTGCATCAAATTAGAACATATTTCCGAAAATCTCTCACAGTGAGAAAACTGCACCACCAATTTTCATAAATTTGGTGCCAAATGGTGCCTAAGACATTGGCCAAAAAAGTCATAAAGGCTCGGCACGCAGAAAAAAAAGGAGACGCTATTTAAAAAAAAAAAAAAAAAAAAAAAAAAAACTTGGGGGGATTCTGCCCCCCCAACCCCAGCTCATTGAGGGTTAAGCCCACAATCTGCTGTTTCTTGCATTAATATGACCATCCAATGTGAACTACTTTATGAAAACAGTTTTTTTGTAACCTTGTTTAATCTCATCTCTTTTCAGATAAATGCAAAGAAGCTAGGCAAGTCCCCACATGATGCAGATTAGGTTATTGCAGGCCAGTCTGACATAGAGGGCAGTATTCAGGATAAAGCCTGGTATGCTAAGGAAAACTACAACTCTGCAAAGAGAAAACTACAAAGAGTAAAACCATCCAACATAACCAAGTAAGGTAAACTAATGGCAATCCTAATGGATTAGATCTTACTCATCTTTGAAGTTTCAAACCTGCCTAACACATTTGTTTCTTCCCTTTCCCCATCTGTTTCTTCTTATTTTGCAGATGTGGGCTGACCTTTGGCCATAGCCAGAATGTTACATTTAATCAAGGTATGCAGCGTGATACTGTTAGTCCCATAAATAGAAACTGTTCAGTTTACATTTCCTCTACCAGATTGCATGTAAGTTACAGACAATGCATGTAATTCATAACTCTTGAAATGTACCGGTTATATTCTGAATCTCACTGATTGGAAAAATCATTCCGTTTCAATCGAGTCCTCCAAACATGCTCCAAAGAAGTATTTCTGTCTGAAAGATGGTCAAAGTCATTTCCTTGCAAGAATAAAATATTGAAAGTGACCAAAGCACTGGTCCATTTTTTTCAATTACAACAAGTTCCTTGATGAGATGATTCTTAAACACATTTATCAAACCAAATTTTAGATGCTGGTAAAAATTCAAAATGCAGGACAATTGCTAGATCTTCAGACTTCATCAATGATCACTTCAACTGTAAAGTAGAGGATGAGAATAACTGCATCTGTTTTAAAACCAATGATGTATTACCGTACCTCTTTAACCAATAATTATAACCTGTCACATCCCTTATAAATTCTAAATAACACAAAACCCTTGTTTCGGCTGTATCAGCAGCCATGTTAGTCTTAAGAAATCTACTCATCAACAAGTAGATGGCCAAGTTCCAAATAACATCATCCAATGTTGCCTTCAGTTCAAACGGGCATTGAAATAATTATACAAGCATTTGCTTTAATCCAGAGATCATTGTGAAAGCAATGGATTTAATTTTATAATCTTAGTTGTTGTTTGACTTTTTTCAAGGTTTTGTCAGTAATGTTCAAATCATATGGCGATATTTTGCTACTCTTTTAAAAGCTCTTTACAAATTGTTGGCTTTGCAAAAATCAGCAGATATTTTATTGTTTCTGCCTGTCTGGCGCCCTCTATTGCGCTTCTCTGCTGTTCAGGATTTTGTTTTTGTCCATTACAGAGAGTGCAAAGGCAGCTTGTTAACCAGCAGATAGTCAGAAAACAGCAAGTTCACATTTCTTGATGATGGAGTTCACAGTGTTTGTTAAACACAGGGATCCTGAAAAATATAGGGCATCATACATTACTAAAAATATATGTTGAAATTAATAATCACATAAGTTTTCTTTTGAAAGTTTACCATTTTCATAAAATGATCATAACAAGTGTATATGTACTTCTAAAATTGACAGAAAGTGAAGAAGACCCTGCGAGAGAAACAGCAGAGGTCAAGTCAAGTAAGACAAGCCTACCAAGAAGGTAAGTGTTATTAATACTGTGTTGTTTGTTGTAACCACTGTCTTATAATCAGGTTGACTTAGTGGTTTCTCTTCCTGCCTGACCTCAGTAGTCCTCGGTTTGAATCTCACTTTATAGTGCTTGTCTTTTCAGTACCTTTAAATTTCTCCGAAGAGTTGTTAAACTTAGACCATCTCTTGTAAGGGAAGGACATCAAGCTATTGGGGGTTTCGGATCTCAGTCAAAACAACCTCTGTTTTTGTCAAGATTTTCTCTCATTTGTTTTATTATTTTAAATTGAGGAAAAGATTTTGTGAGAAGGTTATCTTGTACATCACCCTTCCCTTAGTTGAGAAAGTGGCTTTAGGAAAAAATTACAATTTTGATCCAACTGCAGCCAAACCCAAACAATGCAAACTTCCGAGCGATTTCAATATCTTTCAGTGAAGAATAAGATTTACTTTCCTGATACATAATAAACCTGCCGGAACGCAACCGTTCAAACCAAGACAATGAAGATGATTTTTTGGTCAAAGTAAACAACTTTTCTGAGAGATTAACAGCAAGAGGCTATGATCCATTAGAAATAAACAACACCACAAACCAAGTATCTTTCTTTGAAAGATCAAACCTAATTCATAAATGGCAGATAAACAAAAAACAAGAAATCAAGACTCCATTTGTTTGCACAACAACACCGAACCCTGTATATGAGCCATTATGACTTAAATCATGCAGTCAAAAAACACTGGTCATTGATCAAAAGCAACAACACACCCTGGGAAATTTTCCTGTACCCTCCCTTCATTGTTTTCAAAAAAAGACCGAAGTATACGGGAAAAACTAGTCAGAGCAAAATTTATTCGGATTCGAACTGACTTATGTACTCAACAGCTTCCCTCCGTTCCCAATGACTCTGGTTTTGAAGACCACAACAAAGAACTAGAAATTCTAATCTCCTTAATGAAGAAACAAGTGGAGAACAAACAAGGTGTGTATCATTCAGAATAACCATCCCCAAAGGACAACCATATACAACCTCAAACCGAAACAAACACGACCAACCCTCCAATGTCTACACACAAGACACGAGATATACTGATTCTTGGTCAGAATTAACTATTTGCAACTGATGAGTGCCCATACTCGACGCATGAAAACATGTTCTTGGTATTTGAGGAGCTGAAAAAATATCCTCAATCTCACCTATTTCATTGAAACTAATGACGCAAGCTGTCATGTTAGTTCCACCGGTCATCTTATATTCATCTACAATGAACCCCTGTCAAATTAACTCCTGATCTGAACAGCACCATCACTTATCAATGAATTAATTTATTTGCACACTTCTGCAGGGCGTTTCGTGAGTGAACCTGAGCTGTATCCATCGTAGATAGAAGCCTCCTTGCACCAGCAACTGCAATCTCAGTATTGTGAAGGCAGACTTAGAAAGCCATGTTTAGGACGGCAGTGGGTTGTCCTCTTCTTGTCTGAGGTATTTCTGTGTACAGTTTTTTCATGTGGGTGTGGAGACCACATTTTTGGCATGACATCATCTCGTCCACGCCAAGACCTCTAAACTCCTCTGCAGCAGTGACCAGTTGGGGAAGACCAGTGCATTTAGGATCTGCACGCTGGTGACCTACAGCAGCATCCACTCCTAAGTTCACAGCAGAATTGACTTTGACAAACCTGTAGCCTCCTCCTTCTCCTTCCTGGTGATCATCCTCACTCTTGAGCTGGAGTTTGTTTGGAATTTTCTGAAGTGCAACTCCACTCATGGGTTGGATTTTATCAACAGGGGTTGTTTCAGCAATTTTGGGTCGAAGTCTTATGACAGTTGGTGGGCAACTCTGCATTGGGTTTCATCTGAATAAAACCCTGCTCATCTCTGGTGAAAGCCAAATCAAGATGATCATTTGATGGCCTAATTTAGACATTTGGTTAGTTTCTCAACTTGGGTTCATGTTTCACCTTTAGCTTTCATTGGGGTCCAGTTTTTGTTTTCTTGAGCTGTTCTTTTTTCTTTATGTAGAATCCATGTCCAACCAGCCCTGGCATTGAACTGAGTTACTATCTCCCACTTTTTGCAATTAAGTCTGACACCCCCTCCCTCTTCCTCCCCGTATATGTCACCCACCCATTTATATCATTACAAATGTGCACTAAGATGTTCTTTAATTAAAAGGTGATTGCAGTCAGTCAGATACATCCCCTTACTCTCTCACTCCCCTCTTGGATCCCTTTTCTTTGATCTATAGAATTACATTGATATAAACTGGTCCATCAAAAAGGAGAGTTGATACTCAATGGTCCCCTTTTCAAAGTGAGTGCACAATGCAGTAGATTGGTTAGGTGGTGGAGCCAATATAAACACAAGAATACATCTGAAAGGACAAAATTAATTCATAAAAATTGTAATCTCTTTATTGTTCGAAAGCTTTAATTGTCCACTGAATAGAGGTTAAATTTAACCCTATTTTCTAATTGAAGGAATTTGAAACTTATCAACTGGATAGAATGTTTTGAGGAAGAATTCCCCCTACACCAATTCAACGGTTTGTTTGCCCATTGACCCCTACTTTGCTTCCGCCAGGGATCCTTCTAACGAAAATAGTAATTTGAAAAAGAAATAAAAAACACTCAAACAATTGTCATTATATCAACCATAGGAAGGATACTGTCAATCAATTTACAGACGGATCAAAAACTCTGAGGATTGTTCAATTGTGTGTATTACTATCATGCATGCTCATTCATTTGAGATGGTACCCCAAACAACAAAGGAGGGGTTCGTTTGTGTGTTTGTTCGATAGGTTTAGGGTCATTTTTCAAGACTGATGCTCGGATGTTTTGAAATTTACACAAGTGTAGGGATGTTTTTTCTTAGACGGAGAACAACTTGACAGGCCTTGGAATTACCCATGTCAAATTGACCATTGGGTGGAAGTTTAGGACTCAATCAAATGTTTTTTCTTTATTTTAAATAGCTGTGAGACTTCTAAGTGTTTTGAAAGTATTTTTGAATATTTAGCGTCGTGCACTCTGTGCTATTGGAGTTTAACTAGAGGGTTGCACCCACTGACCCCATTCCATTTAACCGTAGATAATATAGATAATATTAAGAAAACAAGTGTGAAAGCGTTATTACTGTTTCATAAACTGTAAGCAAAGCGAAAGGCATGCTAACTTGTAAGCAGACAATTGACACAATGCAAAACCATTGTGAAACACGCACATGCGCAGTTAATCTTCTGGAGTGTTTATCAAATACCTGTACAACTTTGCTTTAAGGCATGTTTCTCTGTAGGGTGAACAACTTAAAGAAATTAAGCCCAGGTGGTGCTCCCTCCGGACAGTTTTGTTCAAACCAATTTTAACGGTGTTGCTAAACTATCGAGTGGATTTCAGCTTGATCAACGCATTTTTTACTCTGTATGTACAGTTCTTGTAAAACTGCATCTTTAAATTGACATCACGTGACAATTGATGTGGTCATTCAATTAGGACCTCAAATTTTAGATGTAACCCATTTCATCTTATATACCTGCAAGGTATCATTTTGATCAGCACACTTTTTCTGCACCTTTAAGGCGATGTTATGTAACACTTGATGACGTCATCAATACAACATTTCAATTTTTTCATGCAACACATCCCGGCTTGACTACTTGAAAAGTTTCAGCTTGATCGAGCATTGTTTTTCTATTGATATAAATCTTTGAAAATTGCGCCTTTAAGGTGATGTCATGTGACGCGCGAAGTTGTCACTGATCTGAAACTTGGCACATGTGTCGATGCATGAAGGTCATGTTGTATAACAATTTTGAATATTTACCGTAACTTTTGAATTGTTTTCAACCTGCCGCAAGAGGGTGCTCGGGTATTTTATGACCTCACAAATATTTTTGCTTAAAATTAGGTCCTTGCTGGACGTTAATATCGTTAAAAAGCAGTTCAAAAAAGTTACCACGTTTGATTATTAGGCTTTTCCGTCGGGTTCGAGCGGAAGTTAAGGCCACGTGATTTCACGCATCGCACACACCAGAAAATGAAGACTTAAACAAAGTATATCAAAAGCCGTTAAAGGCAGCCTTCGGTCTTTCGTGCTTGAGCTGATACAGATTTTAAAATATTCAAAAATTGCACCTTTAACGTGACGTCATATGATATAATAATGTCAAAATTACGTAATTGTACTGTGCACATCTTTGCTATATGCGATCTTTGCTTGGACGAATATTCGTGAAGACCCAAGCTTTCATGAAGTTCAAACGCTTTTCGCGTTTCGTGGAAAAACCGATAGCTTTAAAAACAAATCAAAATAAAAAAAAAACCAAGATGATGATTCACAAAGATCTAAGATTGCTAAATATGATGAGGAAACCGTGTATTAATCTTTATTTCATATCAATCTTTATTGCTTAGCGAGTTTGATTCGACAAATGAATTCACTTAAATGACGAAGACAATTTTTGAAATGGATATTGGTCAAGAAACAACGGAAATGAACATAGCACTTTTCAAGCGTTTACTAATCAGATAAATTAAGGTCACAATGTCTCATAGATCGGCTAAATATTGATGAATGCGTTACCATCATCACACTCCCCTTCTTCATCCATTCAAAGCATAATTTCACTTCCCAATTTTGCAGCCTTTATCCAATATAAAAGCGATCTCCTTTGTTCATTAACTTTTCAAGTTGTGTATGACCGGCCATGTGGAAACGAAAATAAAAGTTTGTGCGGCCTGTTTTTGCCGTCCAGAATTTTTCGATTGATATTACTTTTAAGGGAGTGAATCATGTTTTACACTTCTTTGACATATTGGACTTGCTTAAGTTACTTCGGGTATTTGTCAATCATTTATAAATAATTACATCACAGTTTTGCACTGCGGCTTCTCATACCTTTTCCTGCATGGGTAATACTACATCATGACAATGCAAAATCCGAATCAGTCTTAATTCTTGACTGTCTTCTTGCAATTTGATACGGTCTGTTGCTCGTGTACAAGGGTACCAATCTAGGAAAGGCACGAGGAATTTTGACTACAAAGCGGGCGTGGCGGTGAGTTTAAAAGTTGCCCTTTTCATGCTTTACTTGTGTTATGATATTGTGACTAACAAGGCAGATAAATACAGATGAATATATAGAGCATGAAAAACGACATTGTACATTGTCAGTTTCTGCTCGAAAAGTGTAGCTTTCCATTCCTTTTAAACTTGTCATGTGTGTCCATTTTCCGGACAGGAAGTGCATTTACATGTATTTGTATTT
The DNA here is from genome assembly GCA_911728455.2 of Marthasterias glacialis. Lineage (NCBI taxonomy): Eukaryota > Metazoa > Echinodermata > Asteroidea > Forcipulatida > Asteriidae > Marthasterias > Marthasterias glacialis. The sequence continues at coordinate 27,027,301 of OU452225.1, forward strand.
AGTGACACTGTGTACACACAGTGTAACTGCACAGTGACACGACCACTGTAGCCTACAGTGTAGTTTCACTAATTAGTTGGTAACTAAATAATTTGTAACCCAAATGTTTCTTTTTGTGTAACCCATCCTCATATTATCAGGAAGAAGAAAAAAAAATAACAAATTAGTTGTCTGGGAAATTTCAGTCAGCCTTTTCAGCTGTGTAGATATTTCACCCATTTGTTTACAAATCCCGATGGCTTTACATACTGTAAAATACAGCAGCCTCCCGTAATGGAGTACATTTTTTCTCTCTAATTGTTAACAGTCTATTACATATGTATATTTAATATTTGTTGTCATGATTGATATCTGTATAGCCAAAGAAGAGAAAAAATGTCAACAAATAAAAAAAAATAAACATGAAAGTAACAATAATTTTGTGCAATCAGCATGTTTTACTTTTGACTGTTGGCTACAGTTACTCCGCAGACGTGAAGTGTAGTGTGGTATCATTAACCCAGTGTTTTCAAACAAACTCGAACTGGCCATATTCGTCCACACGAAAGTCTCTAATACAAACTCTGGAATATTTTTCATACAGCCTCGATCGAATAAACAAATGCAACAATCACCATGTACCGTAGCGCACTTTCTTATGGAGACCCTCGTGTTTGTTTACATTAAATACCCACTCCAGGCCACGTGACGTGGACCGCGCAATCGGTCTATTATTACTAAAAACGATTAATTTAAAAGGCTGAAAGAAACAGTCAATGGCCTGGCTTGGATGGGGTTAGGGGATTGCTTGGGGAGGGGGCAATATTTCCCTTTTACCATTTGACAACAACTTGCCTTTTTATTTGTTTGTTTTAATCTTATTTTTCTCAACTCTCTCCGTGAGATCCTTACTTTGTTTTCTTCTGTATAGTTTATCTCTTGAATTGAATTTGAGTCATCTCCATGAGAACCAATTGACTCAAATTCAAATCTTCAGCTAGGCAGAGGGGCTGAATGCGCCCCTTAAATCTTCATGTATAAATCGACATCATTTTTCGGACCTTTTCAAAAACATTAGGTTCGCCTGAAATTTAGAAGTGAAATTGTGGAACTTTTTAAAGTACATGAGGGTGGTGGTGCATTTGTGTGTGTGTGTGGGGGGGGGGGGGGGTGCCGCCCCGCTCTCAGGGACGGGGTCCAGGACTATCAGACGGCGGTGCCAACTTTTAGGGCTTATTTCCAAACTGAACGCTTTCCCGAAGTATAAATTCAGATAACCTTATTCCTGTATGAATGACGTATTGAGTTTTCATACTGAGAGATAATGAAACCAAGTCCGCATTGTAAGCTCCAAATCATTGCCTGGTCCCATCTTAGAAGCTGGTATTTATCACCATATGGTAAATATGAAGCCAAGTCGTTCTCCTGACGGCAGTGTTTGGGATGCACATTATTTTGCCTCATGTTGTGTGGCATCTGAGAAGACACCGAAAAGAATTGTCTCACGACAGTGTAGCTGAAGCAAACCGTTATTGTTCGCCTCAGTTTGGAGGTTGCGGGGTTTTTGAAATCACGGAGCCCCGACAGACGCAGTACAAACGAGACATTGACGTCTCGTTTCTAATTTCACATAGTGTGAAAACAAAGCAGCCAAGACGTCGAGTAAGAATGAAAAGGATAGGTCAAATATAATTATTTGGTTTGGGGGGGGGGGTTTCGGGGAAATTTTTTCTGGCCCAATTATTTTTGGAGTTATTGAGCAGGGAGATGCCAACTTTTGTGGGGCCTTGCTTTCTTGCTGGTTTCGGTCCAGCTCACTGGCTTGGGCTATTGTTCACGTACACACACATGCCCGTATCTTTTGGACATCCTCGGGGTGGCCTCCTTCCGTGGTCTCTGGCATCCTCCTTAAATATCCCACAGCCCGAAATTTAACATTTTGTGAATGCCCATGAGTATGGCTTTCCAACAGTGTAACACTTATTAACATCCCTCCAATATTGGGGGAGATATAGGGACGTTGCTAATTCTTGTTTTCACTCTGTTGCTGATAAGTATTTTAGATTGTTAAAGTTGTGATTAATGTACATCTGATGTTTGCACTTATCTGTAGTTCTACAATTAACGCATCATAGGCCCAACTTAATGGCCTTGCTTTGGTGCTTTGTAAAGCGCGTGATACTATGCGCTGTAAGTGGTTGTAAGTGCAAAGTTCTGTTCTAAGGAAGGGCCATAAAATAGGGTCCAGTCAACTAACCTGTGAGTCATTTTTCCTCTGTATGCACAGATCTTGTAAAACTGTACCTTTAAGATGTGACACTAGATGACGTCATTAATACAAATTTTCAAATTTGTCATGCAACACATCCCGGCTTATCCTGGCTTGACTACCTGCAAAGCTTTAGCTTGATCGAGCATTGTTTTCATGTTGATATGAATCTTAGAAAATTGCACCTTTAAGGTGATGTCATATGACGCGCGAAGATGTCACCAATCTGAAACTTGAATTGTTTTCAACCTGCCGCTAGAGGGCGCTCGGGTATTTTATGACGTCACAGTTACTTTTTGTTAAACTAGATCCTTACTGGACTATAACATCGTTGAAGAACAAGTACAAAAAGTTGCCACTTTTAGATATAAGGCTTTTCCGGTTTCGAGCGGAAGCAAAGCTTGCGTGATTTCACGCAACGCACAAAACAGAAAATAAAGACCTATACAAAGCATATCAAAAGCCGTAAAAAGCAGCCTTTGGTGTTTTGTGCTTGAGCTGATACAGATTTTCAAATATTTCAAAATAGCACCTTTAACGTGACGTCATATGAAATCTCATGATGTCGCAATTACGTAACTGTACTATGTACATCTTTACTATGCCATCTTGGCTTGGACGAAGAGTCATGAAGATCCAAGCTTTCATAAAGAACAAAGGCTTTTCGCGTTTAGTGGAAAAACCAATAGATTTAAAAAACAAATCACAATAAAAAAAAAGCCAAGATGATGATTCACAAACATCTAAGATTGCTAAATATGATGAGGAAGCTTTGTATTAATCTTTATTTCATATCAATCTTTATTGCTTAGCGAGTTTGATTCAACAAATGAATAGACCGTTCCAGCTTTGGCAACAAACCCCGCCCACACACCTTAGTTTGTGTGCGTTTACGCTGCACGTGTGACCGAGTTTGACCGAGGTCACATGACCAAAAGGCGTGATCCAATTGGTCAATGCACACAGTTTGATTGACAGGCCGGAACGGTCTAGTCACTTAAATGACAAAGACAATTTTTAAAATGGATATTGGTAGGAAACATCAGAAATGAACTTTGTACTAAATTAAGGTCACATTGTGTCATAGATCGGCTGAATATTGACGAATGCGTAACCATCATCACACTCCCCTTCTTCATCCATTCAAAGCATAATCTCTTCCCGATTTTGCAGCCTTTATCCAATTTAAAAGCGATCTCCTTTGTTCATTCACTTTTCAACTTGTGTATGACCGGCCATGTGGAAACGAAAATATAAGTCTGTGCGGCCTGTATTTGCCGTCCAGAATTTTTCGATTGATATTACTCTTAAGGGAGTGAATCATGTGTTACACTTCTTTGACATATTGGACTTGCTTAAGTTACTTCGGGTATTTGTCAATCATTTAGAAATAATTACATCACATTTTTTTTCACTGAGGCTTCTCATACCTTTTCCTCCATCGGTAATACTACATCGTGACAATGCAAAATCCGAATCAGTCTTAATTCTTGACTGTCTTCTTGCAATTCGATACGGTCTGTTGCTTGTGTACAAGGGTACCAATCTAGGAAAGGCACGAGGAATTTTGACTGCAAAGCGGGCGTGGCGGTGAGTTTAAAAGTTGCCCTTTTCATGCTTTACTTGTGTTATGATATTGTGACTAACAAGGCAGGTAAATACAGATGAATAGAGCATGAAAAACGACATTGTACATTTTCAGTTTCTGCTCGAAAAGTGTAGCTTTCCATTCCTTTTTAACTTGTCATGTGTGTCCAGTTTCCGGACAGGAAGTGCATTTACATGTATTAGTATTAATGAGTGACACTGTGTGCACACAGTGTAACTGCACAGTGACACGACCACTGTAGCCTACAGTGTAGTTTCACTAATTAGTTGGTGACTAAATAATTTGTAACCCAAATGTTTCTTTTTGTGTAACCCATCCTCATATTAGCAGGAAGATAAAAACAAATTAATAAATCAGTTGTCTGGGAAATTTCGGTCAGCCTTTTCAGCTGTGTGAATATATCACCCATTTGTTATCAAATCCCGGTGGCTTTACATACTGTTAAGTACATACTGTTAAGTACATGGTAGCCTCACATTTTTTCTCTCTAATTGTTAATAGTCTGTTACATATGTACATTTAATATTTGTTGTCATGATTGATATCTGTATAGCCAAAGGAGAGGAAAAAAATGTCAAAAAATAAATGTTGGGAATACCTAGCCTTGCAGAATTTCAAATAGGCAAAGGGATTACACAGTTTTGTAAAGCAATTTCTTTGAAGGATTTCAGCTTCAAAACTTTGAAATTTGTGTGTTGAAAAGTGTGTGGTGATCGCGGTTGTCTGGCTTAACATTCCGTCGCGCGCTGTGTACACATCGTGCACATTTATACGGTACTTATACAATTTTCAAGACTTTCTCGAACTGTGTTTACTGGTTTTATTCAGCCACTTGAAGGTCTTTGGTACAAACTCTGGAATATCTTTCACACATGTTGAGCATTAATCATCGTGTACCGTACCACCCTTTCCTATGGAGGATTACGTGTGTGTTTACATTTTAAACCCAACAGGGGTCACGTGACGTAGGTCGCGCAATCGGTCTATTGAATTGGAAACATTTCCATGAGAACCAATTGACTCAAATTCAAATCTTCTGAATGCGCCCCTTAATCTTCATGTATAAATCAACATCATTTTTCGGATCTTTTCAGAAACATAAGGTTCGCCTGAAATTTAAAGGTGAAATTGTGGAACTTTTGAAAGTACATGAGGGTGGTGGTGCATGTATGTGTGTGTGTGTGTGTGGGGGGGGGGGGGGGGTGCCGCCCAACTCTCAGGGACGGGGTCCAGGACTATCAGACGGCGGTGCCAACTTTTAGGGCTAATTTCCAAACTGAACGCTTTCCCGAAGTATAAATACAGATAACCTTACTCCTGTATGAATGACGTATTGAGTTTTCATACTGAGAGATAATGAAAACAAGTCCGCATTGTAAGCTCCAAATCATTGCCTGGTCCCATCTTAGAAGCTGACATTTATCACCATAATATGGTAAATATGAAGCCAAGTCGTTTTCTTGACGGCAGTGTTTGGGATGCACATTATTATGCATCATGTTGTGTGGCATCTGAGAAGACACCGAAAAGAATTGTCTCACGACAGTGTAGCTGAAGCAAACCGTTATTGTTTGCCTCAGTTAGGAGGTTGCGGGGTTCTTGAAATCACGGAGCCCCGACAGACGCAGTACAAACGAGACATTGACGTCTCATTTCTAATTTCACGTAGTGTGAAAACAAAGCAGCCAAGACGTCGAGTAAGAATGAATAGGATAGGTCGAATATAATTATTTGGTTGGGGGGTTCGGGGAGATTCTTTCTAGACCAATTATTTTTGGAGTTATTGAGCAGGGAGATACCAACTTTTGTGGGGCCTTGCTTTCTTGCTGGTTTCGGTCCAGCACACTGGCTTGGGCTATTTTTCACGTACACACACATGCCCGTATCTTTTTGACATCCTCAGGGTGGCGTCCTTCCGCGGTTTCTGGCATCCTCCTTAATTATCCCAGAGCATGAGATATTGAGGAAGAAAAGGACGTTGCTAATTCTTGTTTTTACTCTGTTACAGCTTTGTGTGCAAAAGTGCCATGAGACATGTGTTGAAGAGCATTTGGAGCACCCCTGGCCGATGGTCGTTTCAAGGTAGAAGATGAGCCTGGATGGCCGGCAAAACTCAATTTTCAGACACGGGATTATCGTAGCTAACTGCATGTAACAGAAAATTCTTTCTAGCCCCATTATGTCTGGAGTTATTAAGCAGGGAGCTTCCCACTTTTTTTTTTTTTTTTTTTTTTTTTTTTTTGGGGGGGGGGGGGCTGGGCTATCTTCCTGGTTTTGGTTCAGCACACCGGCTTGGGCTATTGTTCACGTACACCCAGATGCCCGTATCTTTTTGACAACCTTGGGGTGTCCTTCCGTAGACCCTAGCATCTTCCATATTTATTCCCAGGCCCTAATAGACATTTCTGGAAATGAGTAAGGCTTTCCAACAGTATTACACTTGTCAAGATCCCGTCAATATAGAGGGAGATAGACACATTGCTTAGTCTTGCTTTCACTCTGGTACAGCTTCTTGTCCAAAAGTGCCCATAGACATGTATTTGAAGAGCATATGGAGCACTCGTGGTTGATGGTCGTTTCAAGGTAGACGATGGGCCTGGATGGCCGGCAAAACTAAATCTTCAGACGCAGGACTATGGTAGCTAACTGCAGGTAAAAAAAAAATTCTATCCCCATTATTTCTGGAGTTAATGAGCGTGGAGTTGCTGACTTTTTTTGCCGCCAATACTTTGGGAAATAGAGCCGTTGCTAAGTCTTGTTTTCACTCTGTTACAGCTTCGTGTACAAAAGTGCCATTAGACAGGCGTTTGAAGCGAATTCGAAGCAGCCTCGCTCCCTGGTCGTTTCAAGGCGGAAGATGGCTCTAGCTGGCCGGGAAAATCCGATTTTCGGATGCAGGACTATGGCAGCTAACTCCAGGTACAAGAAATTTCTCTCTAGCCCAATTGTTTCTGGAGTTATTGACCGTGGCCCTGCCGACTTCTTTTTTCCCGCCAATACTTTGGGAGATAGAACCGTTGCTAAGTCTTCTTTTCACTCTGTTACAGCTTCGTATACAAAAGTGCCATTAGACAGGTGTTTGAAGCGCATTCGAAGCAGCCTCACTCCCTGGTCGTTTCAAGGCGGAAGATGGCTCTAGCTGGCCGGGAAAATCCGATTTTCGGATGCAGGACTATGGCAGCTAACTGCAGATATAGAGAAATTTCTCTCTAGCCCCATTATTTCTGGAGTTATTGGCCGTGGCGCTGCCGACTTCTTTTTTCGGCGTTTTTTTTTTTTTTTTTTTTTTTTTTTTTTTTTTTGCTTCGGTCCAGCACACACGTAGGGGCCTTGGCTATTGTTGACATACACACAACATGACCGTATGTACTGGACATTTTCGGGGTGTCCTCACTCCGCAGTCCCTGGCATCCTCCCTGTTTATCGCACAGCTCCAAGACCAGTATTTTCGGAAAGCCCATGAGCAGGGCTTTCCAACAGTGTCAGACTTGTCAGTTTTCCACCAATACTTTGGGAGATAGAGTCGTTGCTAAGTCTTGTTTTCACTCTGTTACAGCTTCGTGTACAAAAGTGCCATTAGACATGCGTTTGAAGCGCATTCTGAGCAGCCCCGCTCCCTGGTCGTTTCAAAGCGGAAGATGGCCCTGGCTGGCCAGGAAAATCCGATTTTCGGATGCAGGACTATGACAGCTAACTCCAGGTACAAGAAATTTCTCTCTAGCCCCATTATTTCTGGAGTTATTGGCAGTGGCGCTGCCGACTTCTTTTTTCGGCGTTTTTTTTTTGCTGGCTTCGGTCCAGCACACACGTAGCAGCCTTGGCTATTGTTGACGTACACACAACATGGCCGTATGTACTGGCCATTTTCGGGGTGTCCTCACTCCGCAGTCCCCGGCATCCTCCCTGTTTATCACACAGCTACAAGGTCGGTATTTTCGGAAAGCACATGAGCAGGGCTTTCTAACAGTGTCAGACTTGTCAGTTTTCCACCAATACTTTGGGAGATAGAGTCGTTGCTAAGTCTTGTTTTCACTCTGTTACAGCTTCGTGTACAAAAGTGCCATTAGACATGCGTTTGAAGCGCATTCTGAGCAGCCCCGCTCCCTGGTCGTTTCAAAGCGGAAGATGGCCCTGGCTGGCCAGGAAAATCCGATTTTCGGATGCAGGACTATGACAGCTAACTCCAGGTACAAGAAATTTCTCTCTAGCCCCATTATTTCTGGAGTTATTGGCAGTGGCGCTGCCGACTTCTTTTTTTCGGCGTTTTTTTTTTGCTGGCTTCGGTCCAGCACACACGTAGCAGCCTTGGCTATTGTTGACGTACACACAACATGGCCGTATGTACTGGCCATTTTCGGGGTGTCCTCACTCCGCAGTCCCCGGCATCCTCCCTGTTTATCACACAGCTACAAGGTCGGTATTTTCGGAAAGCACATGAGCAGGGCTTTCTAACAGTGTCAGACTTGTCAGTTTTCCACCAATACTTTGGGAGATAGAGTCGTTGCTAAGTCTTGTTTTCACTCTGTTACAGCTTCGTGTACAAAAGTGCCATTAGACATGCGTTTGAAGCGCATTCTGAGCAGCCCCGCTCCCTGGTCGTTTCAAAGCGGAAGATGGCCCTGGCTGGCCGGGAAAATCCGATTTTCGGATGCAGGACTATGGCAGCTAACTCCAGGTACAAGAAATTTCTCTCTTGCCTCATTTTTTCTGGAGTTATTGGCAGTGGCGCTGCCGACTTCTTTTTCGGCGTTTTTTTTTCGCTGGCTTCGGTCCAGCACACACGTAGCAGCCTTGGCTATTGTTGACGTACACACAACATGGCCGTATGTACTGGCCATTTTCGGGGTGTCCTCACTCCGCAGTCCCTGGCATCCTCCCTGTTTATCACACAGCTCCAAGACCGGTATTTTCGGAAAGCCAATGAGCAGGGCTTTCCAAAAGTGTCCGATTTTCGGATGCAGGACTATGGCAGCTAACTCCAGGTACAAGAAATTTCTCTCTAGCCCAATTGTTTCTGGAGTTATTGACCGTGGCCCTGCCGACTTCTTTTTTCCCGCCAATACTTTGGGAGATAGAACCGTTGCTAAGTCTTCTTTTCACTCTGTTACAGCTTCGTATACAAAAGTGCCATTAGACAGGTGTTTGAAGCGCATTCGAAGCAGCCTCACTCCCTGGTCGTTTCAAGGCGGAAGATGGCTCTAGCTGGCCGGGAAAATCCGATTTTCGGATGCAGGACTATGGCAGCTAACTGCAGGTACGAGAAATTTCTCTCTAGCCCCATTATTTCTGGAGTTATTGGCCGTGGCGCTGCCGACTTCTTTTTTCGGCGGTTTTTTTTTTTTTTTTTTTTTTTTTGCTTCGGTCCGGCCCACACGTAGGGGCCTTGGCTATTGTTGACATACACACAACATGACCGTATGTACTGGACATTTTCGGGGTGTCCTCACTCCGCAGTCCCTGGCATCCTCCCTGTTTATCGCACAGCTCCAAGACCAGTATTTTCGGAAAGCCCATGAGCAGGGCTTTCCAACAGTGTCAGACTTGTCAGTTTTCCACCAATACTTTGGGAGATAGAGTCGTTGCTAAGTCTTGTTTTCACTCTGTTACAGCTTCGTGTACAAAAGTGCCATTAGACATGCGTTTGAAGCGCATTCTGAGCAGCCCCGCTCCCTGGTCGTTTCAAAGCGGAAGATGGCCCTGGCTGGCCAGGAAAATCCGTTTTTCGGATGCAGGACTATGACAGCTAACTCCAGGTACAAGAAATTTCTCTCTAGCCCCATTATTTCTGGAGTTATTGGCAGTGGCGCTGCCGACTTCTTTTTTCGGCGTTTTTTTTTTGCTGGCTTCGGTCCAGCACACACGTAGCAGCCTTGGCTATTGTTGACGTACACACAACATGGCCGTATGTACTGGCCATTTTCGGGGTGTCCTCACTCCGCAGTCCCCGGCATCCTCCCTGTTTATCACACAGCTACAAGGTCGGTATTTTCGGAAAGCACATGAGCAGGGCTTTCTAACAGTGTCAGACTTGTCAGTTTTCCACCAATACTTTGGGAGATAGAGTCGTTGCTAAGTCTTGTTTTCACTCTGTTACAGCTTCGTGTACAAAAGTGCCATTAGACATGCGTTTGAAGCGCATTCTGAGCAGCCCCGCTCCCTGGTCGTTTCAAAGCGGAAGATGGCCCTGGCTGGCCAGGAAAATCCGATTTTCGGATGCAGGACTATGACAGCTAACTCCAGGTACAAGAAATTTCTCTCTAGCCCCATTATTTCTGGAGTTATTGGCAGTGGCGCTGCCGACTTCTTTTTTCGGCGTTTTTTTTTTGCTGGCTTCGGTCCAGCACACACGTAGCAGCCTTGGCTATTGTTGACGTACACACAACATGGCCGTATGTACTGGCCATTTTCGGGGTGTCCTCACTCCGCAGTCCCCGGCATCCTCCCTGTTTATCACACAGCTACAAGGTCGGTATTTTCGGAAAGCACATGAGCAGGGCTTTCTAACAGTGTCAGACTTGTCAGTTTTCCACCAATACTTTGGGAGATAGAGTCGTTGCTAAGTCTTGTTTTCACTCTGTTACAGCTTCGTGTACAAAAGTGCCATTAGACATGCGTTTGAAGCGCATTCTGAGCAGCCCCGCTCCCTGGTCGTTTCAAAGCGGAAGATGGCCCTGGCTGGCCGGGAAAACCCGATTTTCGGATGCAGGACTATGGCAGCTAACTCCAGGTACAAGAAATTTCTCTCTTGCCTCATTTTTTCTGGAGTTATTGGCAGTGGCGCTGCCGACTTCTTTTTCGGCGTTTTTTTTTCGCTGGCTTCGGTCCAGCACACACGTAGCAGCCTTGGCTATTGTTGACGTACACACAACATGGCCGTATGTACTGGCCATTTTCGGGGTGTCCTCACTCCGCAGTCCCTGGCATCCTCCCTGTTTATCACACAGCTCCAAGACCGGTATTTTCGGAAAGCCAATGAGCAGGGCTTTCCAAAAGTGTCCGACTTGTTAGTGTTCCACCAATACTTTGGGAGATAGAGTCGTTGCTAAGTCTTGTTTTCACTCTGTTACAGCTTCGTGTACAAAAGTGCCATTAGACATGCGTTTGAAGCGCATTCTGAGCAGCCCCGCTCCCTGGTCGTTTCAAAGCGGAAGATGGCCCTGGCTGGCCGGGAAAACCCAATTTTCGGATGCAGGACTATGGCAGCTAACTCCAGGTACAAGAAATTTCTCTCTAGCCCCATTATTTCTGGAGTTATTGGCAGTGGCGCTGCCGACTTCTTTTTTCGTCGTTTTTTTTTTTTTTTTTCTTTGCTGGCTTCGGTCCAGCACGCACGTAGCAGCCATGGCTATTGTTGACGTACACACAACATGGCCGTATGTACTGGCCATTTTCGGGGTGTCCTCACTCCACGGTCCCTGGCATCCTCCCTGTTTATCACACAGCTCCAAGACCGGTATTTTCGGAAAGCCCATGAGCAGGGCTTTCCAACAGTGTCAGACTTGTCAGTTTTCCACCAGTACTTTGGGAGATAGAGTCGTTGCTAAGTCTTGTTTTCACTCTGTTACAGCTTCGTGTACAAAAGTGCCATTAGACATGCGTTTGAAGCGCATTCTGAGCAGCCCCGCTCCCTGGTCGTTTCAAAGCGGAAGATGGCCCTGGCTGGCCGGGAAAACCCAATTTTTGGATGCAGGACTATAGCAGCTAACTCCAGGTACAAGAAATTTCTTTCTAGCCCCATTATTTCTGGAGTTATTGGCAGTGGCGCTGCCGACTTCTTTTTTCGGCGTTTTTTTTTTCGCTGGCTTCGGTCCAGCACACACGTAGCAGCCTTGGCTATTGTTGACGTACACACAACATGGCCGTATGTACTGGCCATTTTCGGGGTGTCCTCACTCCGCAGTCCCTGGCATCCTCCCTGTTTATCCCACAGCTCCAAGACCGGTATTTCCGGAAAGCCCATGAGCAGGGCTTTCCAACATTGTCAGACTTGTCAGTTTTCCACTAATGCTTTGGGAGATAGAGTCGTTGCTATGTCTTGTTTTCACTCTGTTACAGCTTCGTGTACAAAAGTGCCATTAGACATGCGTTTGAAGCGCATTCTGAGCAGCCCCGATCCCTGGTCGTTTCAAGGCGGAAGATGGCCCTGGCTGGCCGGGAAAACCCGATTTTCGGATGCAGGACTATAGCAGCTAACTCCAGGTACAAGAAATTTCTCTCTAGCCCCATTATTTCTGGAGTTATTGGCAGTGGCGCTGCCGACTTCTTTTTTCGGCGTTTTTTTTTTGCTGGCTTCGGTCCAGCACACACGTAGCAGCCTTGGCTATTGTTGACGTACACACAAAAGGCCGTATGTACTGGCCATTTTCGGGGTGTCCTCACTCCGCAGTCCCTTGCATCCTCCCTGTTTATCCCACAGCTCCAAGACCGGTATTTCCGGAAAGCCCATGAGCAGGGCTTTCCAACAGTGTCAGACTTGTCAGTTTTCCACCAATACTTTGGGAGATAAAGTCGTTGCTAAGTCTTGTTTTCACTCTTTTACAGCTTCGTGTACAAAAGTGCCATTAGACATGCGTTTGAAGCGCATTCTGAGCAGCCCCGCTCCCTGGTCGTTTCAAAGCGGAAGATGGCCTTGGCTGGCCGGGAAAACCCAATTTTCGGATGCAGGACTATGGCAGCTAACTCCAGGTACAAGAAATTTCTCTCTAGCCCCATTATTTCTGGAGTTATTGGCAGTGGCGCTGCCGACTTCTTTTTTCGGCGTTTTTTTTTTGCTGGCTTCGGTCCAGCACACACGTAGCGGCCTTGGCTATTGTTGACGTACACACAACATGGCCGTATGTACTGGCCATTTTCGGGGTGTCCTCACTCCGCAGTCCCTGGCATCCTCCCTGTTTATCCCACAGCTCCAAGACCGGTATTTCCGGAAAGCCCATGAGCAGGGCTTTCCAACAGTGTCAGACTTGTCAGTTTTCCACCAATACTTTGGGAGATAAAGTCGTTGCTAAGTCTTGTTTTCACTCTGTTACAGCTTCGTGTACAAAAGTGCCATTAGACATGCGTTTGAAGCGCATTCTGAGCAGCCCCGCTCCCTGGTCGTTTCAAGGCGGAAGATGGCCTTGGCTGGCCGGGAAAACCCAATTTTTGGATGCAGGACTATGGCAGCTAACTCCAGGTACAGTAAATTTCTCTCTAGCCCCATTATTTCTGGAGTTATTGACAGTGGCGCTGCCGACTTCTTTTTTCGGCGTTTTTTTTTTGCTGGCTTCTGTCCAGCACACACTAAGCAGCCTTGGCTATTGTTGACGTACACACAACATGGCCGTATGTACTGGCCATTTTCGGGGTGTCCTCACTCCGCAGTCCCTGGCATCCTCCCTGTTTATCCCACAGCTCCAAGGCCGGTATTTCCGGAAAGCCCATGAGCAGGGCTTTCCAACAGTGTCAGACTTGTCAGTTTCCCACCAATACTTTGGGAGATAGAGTCGTCGCTAAGTCTTGTTTTCACTCTGTTACAGCTTCGTGTACAAAAGTGCCATTAGACATGCGTTTGAAGCGCATTCTGAGCAGCCCCGCTCCCTGGTCGTTTCAAGGCGGAAGATGGCCCTGGCTGGCCGGGAAAACCCGATTTTCGGATGCAGGACTATGGCAGCTAACTCCAGGTACAAGAAATTTCTTTCTAGCCCCATTATTTCTGGAGTTATTGGCAGTGGCGCTGCCGACTTCTTTTTTCGGCGTTTTTTTTTGCTGGCTTCGGTCCAGCACACACGTAGCAGCCTTGGCTATTGTTGACGTACACACAACATGGCCGTATGTACTGGCCATTTTCGGGGTGTCCTCACTCCGCAGTCCCTGGCATCCTCCCTGTTTATCCCACAGCTCCAAGACCAGTATTTTCGGAAAGCCCATGAGCAGGGCTTTCCAACAGTGTCAGACTTGTCAGTTTTCCACCAATACTTTTGGAGATAGAGTCGTTGCTAAGTCTTGTTTTCACTCTGTTACAGCTTCGTGTACAAAAGTGCCATTAGACATGCGTTTGAAGCGCATTCTGAGCAGCCCCGCTCCCTGGTCGTTTCAAAGCGGAAGATGGCCTTGGCTGGCCGGGAAAACCCAATTTTTGGATGCAGGACTATGGCAGCTAACTCCAGGTACAGTAAATTTCTCTCTAGCCCCATTATTTCTGGAGTTATTGACAGTGGCGCTGCCGACTTCTTTTTTCGGCGTTTTTTTTTTGCTGGCTTCGGTCCAGCACACACGTAGCAGCCTTGGCTATTGTTGACGTACACACAACATGGCCGTATGTACTGGCCATTTTCGGGGTGTCCTCACTCCGCATTCCCTGGCATCCTCCCTGTTTATCCCACAGCTCCAAGACCGGTATATTCGGAAAGCCCTTGAGCAGGGCTTTCCAAAAGTGTCAGACTTGTTAGTTTTCCACCAATACTTTTGGAGATAGAGTCGTTGCTAAGTCTTGTTTTCACTCTGTTACAGCTTCGTGTACAAAAGTGCCATTAGACATGCGTTTGAAACGCATTCTGAGCAGCCCCGCTCCCTGGTCGTTTCAAGGCGGAAGATGGCCCTGGCTGGCCGGGAAAACCCGATTTTTGGATGCAGGACTATAGCAGCTAACTCCAGGTACAAGACATTTCTCTCTAGCCCCATTATTTCTGGTGTTATTGGCAGTGGCGCTGCCGACTTCTTTTTTCGGCTTTTTTTTTTTTTTTTTTTTTGCTGGATTCGGTCCAGCACACACGTAGCAGCCTTGGCTATTGTTGACGTACACTCAACATGGCCGTATGTACTGGCCATTTTCGGGGTGTCCTCACTCCGCAGTCCCTGGAATCCTCCCTGTTTATCCCACAGCTCCAAGACCGGTATTTTCGGAAAGCCCATGAGCAGGGCTTTCCAACAGTGTCAGACTTGTTAGTTTGCCACCAATACTTTTGGAGATAGAGTCGTTGCTAAGTCTTGTTTTCACTCTGTTACAGCTTCGTGTACAAAAGTGCCATTAGACATGCGTTTGAAGCGCATTCTGAGCAGCCCCGTTCCCTGGTCGTTTCAAGGCGGAAGATGGCCCTGGCTGGCCGGGAAAACCCGATTTTCGGATGCAGGACTATGACAGCTAACTCCAGGTACAAGAAATTTCTCTCTAGCCCCATTATTTCTGGAGTTATTGGCAGTGGCGCTGCCGACTTCTTTTTTCGGCGTTTTTTTTTTTTTGCTGGCTTCGGTCCAGCACACACGTAGCAGCCTTGGCTATTGTTGACGTACACACAACATGGCCGTATGTACTGGCCATTTTCGGGGTGTCCTCACTCCGCAGTCCCTGGCATCCTCCCTGTTTATCCCACAGCTCCAAGACCGGTATTTCCGGAAAGCCCATGAGCAGGGCTTTCCAACAGTGTCAGACTTGTCAGTTTTCCACCAATACTTTGGGATATAGAGCCGTTGCTAAGTCTTGTTTTCACTCTGTTACAGCTTCGTGTACAAAAGTGCCATTAGACATGCGTTTGAAACGCATTCTGAGCAGCCCCGCTCCCTGGTCGTTTCAAGGCGGAAGATGGCCCTGGCTGGCCGGGAAAACCCGATTTTTGGATGCAGGACTATGGCAGCTAACTCCAGGTACAAGACATTTCTCTCTAGCCCCATTATTTCTGGAGTTATTGGCAGTGGCGCTGCCGACTTCTTTTTTCGGCGTTTTTTTTTTTGCTGGATTCGGTCCAGCACACACGTAGCAGCCTTGGCTATTGTTGACGTACCCACAACATGGCCGTATGTACTGGCCATTTTCGGGGTGTCCTCACTCCGCAGTCCCTGGCATCCTCCCTGTTTATCACACAGCTCCAAGACCGGTATTTCCGGAAAGCCCATGAGCAGGGCTTTTCAACAGTGTCAGACTTGTCAGTTTTCCACCAATACTTTGGGAGATAGAGTCGTTGCTAAGTCTTGTTTTCACTCTGTTACAGCTTCGTGTACAAAAGTGCCATTAGACATGCGTTTGAAGCGCATTCTGAGCAGCCCCGCTCCCTGGTCGTTTCAAGGCGGAAGATGGCCCTGGCTGGCCGGGAAAACCCTATTTTCAGATGCAGGACTATGGCAGCTAACTCCAGGTACAAGAAATTTCTCTCTAGCCCCATTATTTCTGGAGTTATTGGCAGTGGCGCTGCCGACTTCTTTTTTCGGCGATTTTTTTTTTTTTTTTTTTTTTTTTGCTGGCTTCGGTCCAGCACACACGTAGCAGCCTTGGCTATTGTTGACGTACACACAACATGGCCGTATGTACTGGCCATTTTCGGGGTGTCCTCACTCCGCAGTCCCTGGCATCCTCCCTGTTTATCCCACAGCTCCAAGACCAGTATTTTCGGAAAGCCCATGAGCAGGGCTTTCCAACAGTGTCAGACTTGTCAGTTTTCCACTAATGCTTTGGGAGATAGAGTCGTTGCTAAGTCTTGTTTTCACTCTGTTACAGCTTCGTGTACAAAAGTGCCATTAGACATGCGTTTGAAGCGCATTCTGAGCAGCCCCGCTCCCTGGTCGTTTCAAAGCGGAAGATGGCCCTGGCTGGCCGGGAAAACCCGATTTTCGGATGCAGGACTATGGCAGCTAACTCCAGGTACAAGAAATTTCTCTCTAGCCCCATTATTTCTGGAGTTATTGACAGTGGCGCTGCCGACTTCTTTTTTCGGCGTTTTTTTTTTGCTGGCTTCGGTCCAGCACACACGTAGCAGCCTTGGCTATTGTTGACGTACACACAACATGGCCGTATGTACTGGCCATTTTCGGGGTGTCCTCACTCCGCAGTCCCTGGCATCCTCCCTGTTTATCCCACAGCTCCAAGACAGGTATTTAAGGAAAGCCCATGAGCAGGGCTTTTCAACAGTGTCAGACTTGTCAGTTTCCCACCAATACTTTGGGAGATAGAGTCGTCGCTAAGTCTTGTTTTCACTCTGTTACAGCTTCGTGTACAAAAGTGCCATTAGACATGCGTTTGAAGCGCATTCTGAGCAGCCCCGCTCCCTGGTCGTTTCAAAGCGGAAGATGGCCTTGGCTGGCCGGGAAAACCCAATTTTTGGATGCAGGACTATGGCAGCTAACTCCAGGTACAAGAAATTTCTCTCTAGCCCCATTATTTCTGGAGTTATTGGCAGTGGCGCTGCCGACTTCTTTTTTCGGCGATTTTTTTTTTTTTTTTTTTTGCTGGCTTCGGTCCAGCACACACGTAGCAGCCTTGGCTATTGTTGACGTACACACAACATGACCGTATGTACTGGCCATTTTCGGGGTGTCCTCACTCCGCAGTCCCTGGCATCCTCCCTGTTTATCCCACAGCTCCAAGACCAGTATTTTCGGAAAGCCCATGAGCAGGGCTTTCCAACAGTGTCAGACTTGTCAGTTTTCCACCAATACTTTGGGAGATAGAGTCGTTGCTAAGTCTTGTTTTCACTCTGTTACAGCTTCGTGTACAAAAGTGCCATTAGACATGCGTTTGAAGCGCATTCTGAGCAGCCCCGCTCCCTGGTCGTTTCAAAGCGGAAGATGGCCTTGGCTGGCCGGGAAAACCCAATTTTTGGATGCAGGACTATGGCAGCTAACTCCAGGTACAGTAAATTTCTCTCTAGCCCCATTATTTCTGGAGTTATTGACAGTGGCGCTGCCGACTTCTTTTTTCTGCGTTTTTTTTTTTGCTGGCTTCGGTCCAGCACACACGTAGCAGCCTTGGCTATTGTTGACGTACACACAACATGGCCGTATGTACTGGCCATTTTCGGGGTGTCCTCACTCCGCATTCCCTGGCATCCTCCCTGTTTATCCCACAGCTCCAAGACCGGTATATTCGGAAAGCCCTTGAGCAGGGCTTTCCAAAAGTGTCAGACTTGTTAGTTTTCCACCAATACTTTTGGAGATAGAGTCGTTGCTAAGTCTTGTTTTCACTCTGTTACAGCTTCGTGTACAAAAGTGCCATTAGACATGCGTTTGAAACGCATTCTGAGCAGCCCCGCTCCCTGGTCGTTTCAAGGCGGAAGATGGCCCTGGCTGGCCGGGAAAACCCGATTTTTGGATGCAGGACTATAGCAGCTAACTCCAGGTACAAGACATTTCTCTCTAGCCCCATTATTTCTGGTGTTATTGGCAGTGGCGCTGCCGACTTCTTTTTTCGGCTTTTTTTTTTTTTTTTTTTTGCTGGATTCGGTCCAGCACACACGTAGCAGCCTTGGCTATTGTTGACGTACACACAACATGGCCGTATGTACTGGCCATTTTCGGGGTGTCCTCACTCCGCATTCCCTGGCATCCTCCCTGTTTATCCCACAGCTCCAAGACCGGTATATTCGGAAAGCCCTTGAGCAGGGCTTTCCAAAAGTGTCAGACTTGTTAGTTTTCCACCAATACTTTTGGAGATAGAGTCGTTGCTAAGTCTTGTTTTCACTCTGTTACAGCTTCGTGTACAAAAGTGCCATTAGACATGCGTTTGAAGCGCATTCTGAGCAGCCCCGTTCCCTGGTCGTTTCAAGGCGGAAGATGGCCCTGGCTGGCCGGGAAAACCCGATTTTCGGATGCAGGACTATGGCAGCTAACTCCAGGTACAAGAAATTTCTCTCTAGCCCCATTATTTCTGGAGTTATTGGCAGTGGCGCTGCCGACTTCTTTTTTCGGCGTTTTTTTTTTTTCGCTGGCTTCAGTCCAGCACACACGTAGCAGCCTTGGCTATTGTTGACGTACACACAACATGGCCGTATGTACTGGCCATTTTCGGGGTGTCCTCACTCCGCAGTCCCTGGCATCCTCCCTGTTTATCCCACAGCTCCAAGACTGGTATTTCCGGAAAGCCCATGAGCAGGGCTTTCCAACAGTGTCAGACTTGTCAGTTTTCCACCAATACTTTGGGATATAGAGCCGTTGCTAAGTCTTGTTTTCACTCTGTTACAGCTTCGTGTACAAAAGTGCCATTAGACATGCGTTTGAAGCGCATTCTGAGCAGCCCCGCTCCCTGGTCGTTTCAAAGCGGAAGATGGCCTTGGCTGGCCGGGAAAACCCAATTTTTGGATGCAGGACTATGGCAGCTAACTCCAGGTACAAGAAATTTCTCTCTAGCCCCATTATTTCTGGAGTTATTGGCAGTGGCGCTGCCGACTTCTTTTTTCGGCGGTTTTTTTTTTTTTTTTTTTTTTGCTGGCTTCGGTCCAGCACACACGTAGCAGCCTTGGCTATTGTTGACGTACACACAACATGACCGTATGTACTGGCCATTTTCGGGGTGTCCTCACTCCGCAGTCCCTGGCATCCTCCCTGTTTATCCCACAGCTCCAAGACCAGTATTTTCGGAAAGCCCATGAGCAGGGCTTTCCAACAGTGTCAGACTTGTCAGTTTTCCACCAATACTTTGGGAGATAGAGTCGTTGCTAAGTCTTGTTTTCACTCTGTTACAGCTTCGTGTACAAAAGTGCCATTAGACATGCGTTTGAAGCGCATTCTGAGCAGCCCCGCTCCCTGGTCGTTTCAAAGCGGAAGATGGCCTTGGCTGGCCGGGAAAACCCAATTTTTGGATGCAGGACTATGGCAGCTAACTCCAGGTACAGTAAATTTCTCTCTAGCCCCATTATTTCTGGAGTTATTGACAGTGGCGCTGCCGACTTCTTTTTTCGGCGTTTTTTTTTTTGCTGGCTTCGGTCCAGCACACACGTAGCAGCCTTGGCTATTGTTGACGTACACACAACATGGCCGTATGTACTGGCCATTTTCGGGGTGTCCTCACTCCGCATTCCCTGGCATCCTCCCTGTTTATCCCACAGCTCCAAGACCGGTATATTCGGAAAGCCCTTGAGCAGGGCTTTCCAAAAGTGTCAGACTTGTTAGTTTTCCACCAATACTTTTGGAGATAGAGTCGTTGCTAAGTCTTGTTTTCACTCTGTTACAGCTTCGTGTACAAAAGTGCCATTAGACATGCGTTTGAAACGCATTCTGAGCAGCCCCGCTCCCTGGTCGTTTCAAGGCGGAAGATGGCCCTGGCTGGCCGGGAAAACCCGATTTTTGGATGCAGGACTATAGCAGCTAACTCCAGGTACAAGACATTTCTCTCTAGCCCCATTATTTCTGGTGTTATTGGCAGTGGCGCTGCCGACTTCTTTTTTCGGCTTTTTTTTTTTTTTTTTTTTGCTGGATTCGGTCCAGCACACACGTAGCAGCCTTGGCTATTGTTGACGTACACTCAACATGGCCGTATGTACTGGCCATTTTCGGGGTGTCCTCACTCCGCAGTCCCTGGAATCCTCCCTGTTTATCCCACAGCTCCAAGACCGGTATTTTCGGAAAGCCCATGAGCAGGGCTTTCCAACAGTGTCAGACTTGTTAGTTTGCCACCAATACTTTTGGAGATAGAGTCGTTGCTAAGTCTTGTTTTCACTCTGTTACAGCTTCGTGTACAAAAGTGCCATTAGACATGCGTTTGAAGCGCATTCTGAGCAGCCCCGTTCCCTGGTCGTTTCAAGGCGGAAGATGGCCCTGGCTGGCCGGGAAAACCCGATTTTCGGATGCAGGACTATAGCAGCTAACTCCAGGTACAAGACATTTCTCTCTAGCCCCATTATTTCTGGTGTTATTGGCAGTGGCGCTGCCGACTTCTTTTTTCGGCTTTTTTTTTTTTTTTTTTTTGCTGGATTCGGTCCAGCACACACGTAGCAGCCTTGGCTATTGTTGACGTACACTCAACATGGCCGTATGTACTGGCCATTTTCGGGGTGTCCTCACTCCGCAGTCCCTGGAATCCTCCCTGTTTATCCCACAGCTCCAAGACCGGTATTTTCGGAAAGCCCATGAGCAGGGCTTTCCAACAGTGTCAGACTTGTTAGTTTGCCACCAATACTTTTGGAGATAGAGTCGTTGCTAAGTCTTGTTTTCACTCTGTTACAGCTTCGTGTACAAAAGTGCCATTAGACATGCGTTTGAAGCGCATTCTGAGCAGCCCCGTTCCCTGGTCGTTTCAAGGCGGAAGATGGCCCTGGCTGGCCGGGAAAACCCGATTTTCGGATGCAGGACTATGGCAGCTAACTCCAGGTACAAGAAATTTCTCTCTAGCCCCATTATTTCTGGAGTTATTGGCAGTGGCGCTGCCGACTTCTTTTTTCGGCGTTTTTTTTTTTTCGCTGGCTTCGGTCCAGCACACACGTAGCAGCCTTGGCTATTGTTGACGTACACACAACATGGCCGTATGTACTGGCCATTTTCGGGGTGTCCTCACTCCGCAGTCCCTGGCATCCTCCCTGTTTATCCCACAGCTCCAAGACTGGTATTTCCGGAAAGCCCATGAGCAGGGCTTTCCAACAGTGTCAGACTTGTCAGTTTTCCACCAATACTTTGGGATATAGAGCCGTTGCTAAGTCTTGTTTTCACTCTGTTACAGCTTCGTGTACAAAAGTGCCATTAGACATGCGTTTGAAGCGCATTCTGAGCAGCCCCGCTCCCTGGTCGTTTCAAAGCGGAAGATGGCCTTGGCTGGCCGGGAAAACCCAATTTTTGGATGCAGGACTATGGCAGCTAACTCCAGGTACAAGAAATTTCTCTCTAGCCCCATTATTTCTGGAGTTATTGGCAGTGGCGCTGCCGACTTCTTTTTTCGGCGATTTTTTTTTTTTTTTTTTTTGCTGGCTTCGGTCCAGCACACACGTAGCAGCCTTGGCTATTGTTGACGTACACACAACATGACCGTATGTACTGGCCATTTTCGGGGTGTCCTCACTCCGCAGTCCCTGGCATCCTCCCTGTTTATCCCACAGCTCCAAGACCAGTATTTTCGGAAAGCCCATGAGCAGGGCTTTCCAACAGTGTCAGACTTGTCAGTTTTCCACCAATACTTTGGGAGATAGAGTCGTTGCTAAGTCTTGTTTTCACTCTGTTACAGCTTCGTGTACAAAAGTGCCATTAGACATGCGTTTGAAGCGCATTCTGAGCAGCCCCGCTCCCTGGTCGTTTCAAAGCGGAAGATGGCCTTGGCTGGCCGGGAAAACCCAATTTTTGGATGCAGGACTATGGCAGCTAACTCCAGGTACAGTAAATTTCTCTCTAGCCCCATTATTTCTGGAGTTATTGACAGTGGCGCTGCCGACTTCTTTTTTCGGCGTTTTTTTTTTGCTGGCTTCGGTCCAGCACACACGTAGCAGCCTTGGCTATTGTTGACGTACACACAACATGGCCGTATGTACTGGCCATTTTCGGGGTGTCCTCACTCCGCATTCCCTGGCATCCTCCCTGTTTATCCCACAGCTCCAAGACCGGTATATTCGGAAAGCCCTTGAGCAGGGCTTTCCAAAAGTGTCAGACTTGTTAGTTTTCCACCAATACTTTTGGAGATAGAGTCGTTGCTAAGTCTTGTTTTCACTCTGTTACAGCTTCGTGTACAAAAGTGCCATTAGACATGCGTTTGAAACGCATTCTGAGCAGCCCCGCTCCCTGGTCGTTTCAAGGCGGAAGATGGCCCTGGCTGGCCGGGAAAACCCGATTTTTGGATGCAGGACTATAGCAGCTAACTCCAGGTACAAGACATTTCTCTCTAGCCCCATTATTTCTGGTGTTATTGGCAGTGGCGCTGCCGACTTCTTTTTTCGGCTTTTTTTTTTTTTTTTTTTTTTGCTGGATTCGGTCCAGCACACACGTAGCAGCCTTGGCTATTGTTGACGTACACTCAACATGGCCGTATGTACTGGCCATTTTCGGGGTGTCCTCACTCCGCAGTCCCTGGAATCCTCCCTGTTTATCCCACAGCTCCAAGACCGGTATTTTCGGAAAGCCCATGAGCAGGGCTTTCCAACAGTGTCAGACTTGTTAGTTTGCCACCAATACTTTTGGAGATAGAGTCGTTGCTAAGTCTTGTTTTCACTCTGTTACAGCTTCGTGTACAAAAGTGCCATTAGACATGCGTTTGAAGCGCATTCTGAGCAGCCCCGTTCCCTGGTCGTTTCAAGGCGGAAGATGGCCCTGGCTGGCCGGGAAAACCCGATTTTCGGATGCAGGACTATGGCAGCTAACTCCAGGTACAAGAAATTTCTCTCTAGCCCCATTATTTCTGGAGTTATTGGCAGTGGCGCTGCCGACTTCTTTTTTCGGCGTTTTTTTTTTTTCGCTGGCTTCGGTCCAGCACACACGTAGCAGCCTTGGCTATTGTTGACGTACACACAACATGGCCGTATGTACTGGCCATTTTCGGGGTGTCCTCACTCCGCAGTCCCTGGCATCCTCCCTGTTTATCCCACAGCTCCAAGACTGGTATTTCCGGAAAGCCCATGAGCAGGGCTTTCCAACAGTGTCAGACTTGTCAGTTTTCCACCAATACTTTGGGATATAGAGCCGTTGCTAAGTCTTGTTTTCACTCTGTTACAGCTTCGTGTACAAAAGTGCCATTAGACATGCGTTTGAAACGCATTCTGAGCAGCCCCTCTCCCTGGTCGTTTCAAGGCGGAAGATGGCCCTGGCTGGCCGGGAAAACCCGATTTTTGGATGCAGGACTATGGCAGCTAACTCCAGGTACAAGACATTTCTCTCTAGCCCCATTATTTCTGGAGTTATTGGCAGTGGCGCTGCCGACTTCTTTTTTCGGCGTTTTTTTTTTTTGCTGGATTCGGTCCAGCACACACGTAGCAGCCTTGGCTATTGTTGACGTACCCACAACATGGCCGTATGTACTGGCCATTTTCGGGGTGTCCTCACTCCGCAGTCCCTGGCATCCTCCCTGTTTATCCCACAGCTCCAAGACCGGTATTTCCGGAAAGCCCATGAGCAGGGCTTTTCAACAGTGTCAGACTTGTCAGTTTTCCACCAATACTTTGGGAGATAGAGTCGTTGCTAAGTCTTGTTTTCACTCTGTTACAGCTTCGTGTACAAAAGTGCCATTAGACATGCGTTTGAAGCGCATTCTGAGCAGCCCCGCTCCCTGGTCGTTTCAAGGCGGAAGATGGCCCTGGCTGGCCGGGAAAACCCTATTTTCAGATGCAGGACTATGGCAGCTAACTCCAGGTACAAGAAATTTCTCTCTAGCCCCATTATTTCTGGAGTTATTGGCAGTGGCGCTGCCGACTTCTTTTTTCGGCGGTTTTTTTTTTTTTTTTTTTTTGCTGGCTTCGGTCCAGCACACACGTAGCAGCCTTGGCTATTGTTGACGTACACACAACATGACCGTATGTACTGGCCATTTTCGGGGTGTCCTCACTCCGCAGTCCCTGGAATCCTCCCTGTTTATCCCACAGCTCCAAGACCGGTATTTTCGGAAAGCCCATGAGCAGGGCTTTCCAACAGTGTCAGACTTGTTAGTTTGCCACCAATACTTTTGGAGATAGAGTCGTTGCTAAGTCTTGTTTTCACTCTGTTACAGCTTCGTGTACAAAAGTGCCATTAGACATGCGTTTGAAGCGCATTCTGAGCAGCCCCGTTCCCTGGTCGTTTCAAGGCGGAAGATGGCCCTGGCTGGCCGGGAAAACCCGATTTTCGGATGCAGGATTATGGCAGCTAACTCCAGGTACAAGAAATTTCTCTCTAGCCCCATTATTTCTGGAGTTATTGGCAGTGGCGCTGCCGACTTCTTTTTTCGGCGTTTTTTTTTTTTCGCTGGCTTCGGTCCAGCACACACGTAGCAGCCTTGGCTATTGTTGACGTACACACAACATGGCCGTATGTACTGGCCATTTTCGGGGTGTCCTCACTCCGCAGTCCCTGGCATCCTCCCTGTTTATCCCACAGCTCCAAGACTGGTATTTCCGGAAAGCCCATGAGCAGGGCTTTCCAACAGTGTCAGACTTGTCAGTTTTCCACCAATACTTTGGGATATAGAGCCGTTGCTAAGTCTTGTTTTCACTCTGTTACAGCTTCGTGTACAAAAGTGCCATTAGACATGCGTTTGAAGCGCATTCTGAGCAGCCCCGCTCCCTGGTCGTTTCAAAGCGGAAGATGGCCTTGGCTGGCCGGGAAAACCCAATTTTTGGATGCAGGACTATGGCAGCTAACTCCAGGTACAAGAAATTTCTCTCTAGCCCCATTATTTCTGGAGTTATTGGCAGTGGCGCTGCCGACTTCTTTTTTCGGCGATTTTTTTTTTTTTTTTTTTTGCTGGCTTCGGTCCAGCACACACGTAGCAGCCTTGGCTATTGTTGACGTACACACAACATGACCGTATGTACTGGCCATTTTCGGGGTGTCCTCACTCCGCAGTCCCTGGCATCCTCCCTGTTTATCCCACAGCTCCAAGACCAGTATTTTCGGAAAGCCCATGAGCAGGGCTTTCCAACAGTGTCAGACTTGTCAGTTTTCCACCAATACTTTGGGAGATAGAGTCGTTGCTAAGTCTTGTTTTCACTCTGTTACAGCTTCGTGTACAAAAGTGCCATTAGACATGCGTTTGAAGCGCATTCTGAGCAGCCCCGCTCCCTGGTCGTTTCAAAGCGGAAGATGGCCTTGGCTGGCCGGGAAAACCCAATTTTTGGATGCAGGACTATGGCAGCTAACTCCAGGTACAGTAAATTTCTCTCTAGCCCCATTATTTCTGGAGTTATTGACAGTGGCGCTGCCGACTTCTTTTTTCGGCGTTTTTTTTTTGCTGGCTTCGGTCCAGCACACACGTAGCAGCCTTGGCTATTGTTGACGTACACACAACATGGCCGTATGTACTGGCCATTTTCGGGGTGTCCTCACTCCGCATTCCCTGGCATCCTCCCTGTTTATCCCACAGCTCCAAGACCGGTATATTCGGAAAGCCCTTGAGCAGGGCTTTCCAAAAGTGTCAGACTTGTTAGTTTTCCACCAATACTTTTGGAGATAGAGTCGTTGCTAAGTCTTGTTTTCACTCTGTTACAGCTTCGTGTACAAAAGTGCCATTAGACATGCGTTTGAAACGCATTCTGAGCAGCCCCGCTCCCTGGTCGTTTCAAGGCGGAAGATGGCCCTGGCTGGCCGGGAAAACCCGATTTTTGGATGCAGGACTATAGCAGCTAACTCCAGGTACAAGACATTTCTCTCTAGCCCCATTATTTCTGGTGTTATTGGCAGTGGCGCTGCCGACTTCTTTTTTCGGCTTTTTTTTTTTTTTTTTTTTTGCTGGATTCGGTCCAGCACACACGTAGCAGCCTTGGCTATTGTTGACGTACACTCAACATGGCCGTATGTACTGGCCATTTTCGGGGTGTCCTCACTCCGCAGTCCCTGGAATCCTCCCTGTTTATCCCACAGCTCCAAGACCGGTATTTTCGGAAAGCCCATGAGCAGGGCTTTCCAACAGTGTCAGACTTGTTAGTTTGCCACCAATACTTTTGGAGATAGAGTCGTTGCTAAGTCTTGTTTTCACTCTGTTACAGCTTCGTGTACAAAAGTGCCATTAGACATGCGTTTGAAGCGCATTCTGAGCAGCCCCGTTCCCTGGTCGTTTCAAGGCGGAAGATGGCCCTGGCTGGCCGGGAAAACCCGATTTTCGGATGCAGGACTATGGCAGCTAACTCCAGGTACAGTAAATTTCTCTCTAGCCCCATTATTTCTGGAGTTATTGGCAGTGGCGCTGCCGACTTCTTTTTTCGGCGTTTTTTTTTTTTGCTGGATTCGGTCCAGCACACACGTAGCAGCCTTGGCTATTGTTGACGTACCCACAACATGGCCGTATGTACTGGCCATTTTCGGGGTGTCCTCACTCCGCAGTCCCTGGCATCCTCCCTGTTTATCCCACAGCTCCAAGACCGGTATTTCCGGAAAGCCCATGAGCAGGGCTTTTCAACAGTGTCAGACTTGTCAGTTTTCCACCAATACTTTGGGAGATAGAGTCGTTGCTAAGTCTTGTTTTCACTCTGTTACAGCTTCGTGTACAAAAGTGCCATTAGACATGCGTTTGAAGCGCATTCTGAGCAGCCCCGCTCCCTGGTCGTTTCAAGGCGGAAGATGGCCCTGGCTGGCCGGGAAAACCCTATTTTCAGATGCAGGACTATGGCAGCTAACTCCAGGTACAAGAAATTTCTCTCTAGCCCCATTATTTCTGGAGTTATTGGCAGTGGCGCTGCCGACTTCTTTTTTCGGCGATTTTTTTTTTTTTTTTTTTTTGCTGGCTTCGGTCCAGCACACACGTAGCAGCCTTGGCTATTGTTGACGTACACACAACATGACCGTATGTACTGGCCATTTTCGGGGTGTCCTCACTCCGCAGTCCCTGGCATCCTCCCTGTTTATCCCACAGCTCCAAGACCAGTATTTTCGGAAAGCCCATGAGCAGGGCTTTCCAACAGTGTCAGACTTGTCAGTTTTCCACCAATACTTTGGGAGATAGAGTCGTTGCTAAGTCTTGTTTTCACTCTGTTACAGCTTCGTGTACAAAAGTGCCATTAGACATGCGTTTGAAACGCATTCTGAGCAGCCCCGCTCCCTGGTCGTTTCAAGGCGGAAGATGGCCCTGGCTGGCCGGGAAAACCCGATTTTTGGATGCAGGACTATGGCAGCTAACTCCAGGTACAAGACATTTCTCTCTAGCCCCATTATTTCTGGAGTTATTGGCAGTGGCGCTGCCGACTTCTTTTTTCGGCGTTTTTTTTTTTTGCTGGATTCGGTCCAGCACACACGTAGCAGCCTTGGCTATTGTTGACGTACCCACAACATGGCCGTATGTACTGGCCATTTTCGGGGTGTCCTCACTCTGCAGTCCCTGGCATCCTCCCTGTTTATCCCACAGCTCCAAGACCGGTATTTCCGGAAAGCCCATGAGCAGGGCTTTTCAACAGTGTCAGACTTGTCAGTTTTCCACCAATACTTTGGGAGATAGAGTCGTTGCTAAGTCTTGTTTTCACTCTGTTACAGCTTCGTGTACAAAAGTGCCATTAGACATGCGTTTGAAGCGCATTCTGAGCAGCCCCGCTCCCTGGTCGTTTCAAGGCGGAAGATGGCCCTGGCTGGCCGGGAAAACCCTATTTTCAGATGCAGGACTATGGCAGCTAACTCCAGGTACAAGAAATTTCTCTCTAGCCCCATTATTTCTGGAGTTATTGGCAGTGGCGCTGCCGACTTCTTTTTTCGGCGATTTTTTTTTTTTTTTTTTTTGCTGGCTTCGGTCCAGCACACACGTAGCAGCCTTGGCTATTGTTGACGTACACACAACATGACCGTATGTACTGGCCATTTTCGGGGTGTCCTCACTCCGCAGTCCCTGGCATCCTCCCTGTTTATCCCACAGCTCCAAGACCAGTATTTTCGGAAAGCCCATGAGCAGGGCTTTCCAACAGTGTCAGACTTGTCAGTTTTCCACCAATACTTTGGGAGATAGAGTCGTTGCTAAGTCTTGTTTTCACTCTGTTACAGCTTCGTGTACAAAAGTGCCATTAGACATGCGTTTGAAGCGCATTCTGAGCAGCCCCGCTCCCTGGTCGTTTCAAAGCGGAAGATGGCCTTGGCTGGCCGGGAAAACCCAATTTTTGGATGCAGGACTATGGCAGCTAACTCCAGGTACAGTAAATTTCTCTCTAGCCCCATTATTTCTGGAGTTATTGACAGTGGCGCTGCCGACTTCTTTTTTCGGCGTTTTTTTTTTGCTGGCTTCGGTCCAGCACACACGTAGCAGCCTTGGCTATTGTTGACGTACACACAACATGGCCGTATGTACTGGCCATTTTCGGGGTGTCCTCACTCCGCAGTCCCTGGCATCCTCCCTGTTTATCCCACAGCTCCAAGACCGGTATATTCGGAAAGCCCTTGAGCAGGGCTTTCCAAAAGTGTCAGACTTGTTAGTTTTCCACCAATACTTTTGGAGATAGAGTCGTTGCTAAGTCTTGTTTTCACTCTGTTACAGCTTCGTGTACAAAAGTGCCATTAGACATGCGTTTGAAACGCATTCTGAGCAGCCCCGCTCCCTGGTCGTTTCAAGGCGGAAGATGGCCCTGGCTGGCCGGGAAAACCCGATTTTTGGATGCAGGACTATAGCAGCTAACTCCAGGTACAAGACATTTCTCTCTAGCCCCATTATTTCTGGTGTTATTGGCAGTGGCGCTGCCGACTTCTTTTTTCGGCGTTTTTTTTTTTTTTTTTTTTGCTGGATTCGGTCCAGCACACACGTAGCAGCCTTGGCTATTGTTGACGTACACTCAACATGGCCGTATGTACTGGCCATTTTCGGGGTGTCCTCACTCCGCAGTCCCTGGAATCCTCCCTGTTTATCCCACAGCTCCAAGACCGGTATTTTCGGAAAGCCCATGAGCAGGGCTTTCCAACAGTGTCAGACTTGTTAGTTTGCCACCAATACTTTTGGAGATAGAGTCGTTGCTAAGTCTTGTTTTCACTCTGTTACAGCTTCGTGTACAAAAGTGCCATTAGACATGCGTTTGAAGCGCATTCTGAGCAGCCCCGTTCCCTGGTCGTTTCAAGGCGGAAGATGGCCCTGGCTGGCCGGGAAAACCCGATTTTCGGATGCAGGACTATGGCAGCTAACTCCAGGTACAAGAAATTTCTCTCTAGCCCCATTATTTCTGGAGTTATTGGCAGTGGCACTGCCGACTTCTTTTTTCGGCGTTTTTTTTTTTTCGCTGGCTTCGGTCCAGCACACACGTAGCAGCCTTGGCTATTGTTGACGTACACACAACATGGCCGTATGTACTGGCCATTTTCGGGGTGTCCTCACTCCGCAGTCCCTGGCATCCTCCCTGTTTATCCCACAGCTCCAAGACTGGTATTTCCGGAAAGCCCATGAGCAGGGCTTTCCAACAGTGTCAGACTTGTCAGTTTTCCACCAATACTTTGGGATATAGAGCCGTTGCTAAGTCTTGTTTTCACTCTGTTACAGCTTCGTGTACAAAAGTGCCATTAGACATGCGTTTGAAACGCATTCTGAGCAGCCCCGCTCCCTGGTCGTTTCAAGGCGGAAGATGGCCCTGGCTGGCCGGGAAAACCCGATTTTTGGATGCAGGACTATGGCAGCTAACTCCAGGTACAAGACATTTCTCTCTAGCCCCATTATTTCTGGAGTTATTGGCAGTGGCGCTGCCGACTTCTTTTTTCGGCGTTTTTTTTTTTTGCTGGATTCGGTCCAGCACACACGTAGCAGCCTTGGCTATTGTTGACGTACCCACAACATGGCCGTATGTACTGGCCATTTTCGGGGTGTCCTCACTCCGCAGTCCCTGGCATCCTCCCTGTTTATCCCACAGCTCCAAGACCGGTATTTCCGGAAAGCCCATGAGCAGGGCTTTTCAACAGTGTCAGACTTGTCAGTTTTCCACCAATACTTTGGGAGATAGAGTCGTTGCTAAGTCTTGTTTTCACTCTGTTACAGCTTCGTGTACAAAAGTGCCATTAGACATGCGTTTGAAGCGCATTCTGAGCAGCCCCGCTCCCTGGTCGTTTCAAGGCGGAAGATGGCCCTGGCTGGCCGGGAAAACCCTATTTTCAGATGCAGGACTATGGCAGCTAACTCCAGGTACAAGGAATTTCTCTCTAGCCCCATTATTTCTGGAGTTATTGGCAGTGGCGCTGCCGACTTCTTTTTTCGGCGTTTTTTTTTTTTTTTTTTTTTGCTGGCTTCGGTCCAGCACACACGTAGCAGCCTTGGCTATTGTTGACGTACACACAACATGGCCGTATGTACTGGCCATTTTCGGGGTGTCCTCACTCCGCAGTCCCTGGATTCCTCCCTGTTTATCCCACAGCTCCAAGACCGGTATTTTCGGAAAGCCCATGAGCAGGGCTTTCCAACAGTGTCAGACTTGTTAGTTTGCCACCAATACTTTTGGAGATAGAGTCGTTGCTAAGTCTTGTTTTCACTCTGTTACAGCTTCGTGTACAAAAGTGCCATTAGACATGCGTTTGAAGCGCATTCTGAGCAGCCCCGTTCCCTGGTCGTTTCAAGGCGGAAGATGGCCCTGGCTGGCCGGGAAAACCCGATTTTCGGATGCAGGACTATGGCAGCTAACTCCAGGTACAAGAAATTTCTCTCTAGCCCCATTATTTCTGGAGTTATTGGCAGTGGCGCTGCCGACTTCTTTATTCGGCGTTTTTTTTTTTGCTGGCTTCGGTCCAGCACACACGTAGCAGCCTTGGCTATTGTTGACGTACACACAACATGGCCGTATGTACTGGCCATTTTCGGGGTGTCCTCACTCCGCAGTCCCTGGCATCCTCCCTGTTTATCCCACAGCTCCAAGACCGGTATTTCCGGAAAGCCCATGAGCAGGGCTTTCCAACAGTGTCAGACTTGTCAGTTTTCCACCAATACTTTGGGATATAGAGCCGTTGCTAAGTCTTGTTTTCACTCTGTTACAGCTTCGTGTACAAAAGTGCCATTAGACATGCGTTTGAAACGCATTCTGAGCAGCCCCGCTCCCTGGTCGTTTCAAGGCGGAAGATGGCCCTGGCTGGCCGGGAAAACCCGATTTTTGGATGCAGGACTATGGCAGCTAACTCCAGGTACAAGACATTTCTCTCTAGCCCCATTATTTCTGGAGTTATTGGCAGTGGCGCTGCCGACTTCTTTTTTCGGCGTTTTTTTTTTTGCTGGATTCGGTCCAGCACACACGTAGCAGCCTTGGCTATTGTTGACGTACCCACAACATGGCCGTATGTACTGGCCATTTTCGGGGTGTCCTCACTCCGCAGTCCCTGGCATCCTCCCTGTTTATCACACAGCTCCAAGACCGGTATTTCCGGAAAGCCCATGAGCAGGGCTTTTCAACAGTGTCAGACTTGTCAGTTTTCCACCAATACTTTGGGAGATAGAGTCGTTGCTAAGTCTTGTTTTCACTCTGTTACAGCTTCGTGTACAAAAGTGCCATTAGACATGCGTTTGAAGCGCATTCTGAGCAGCCCCGCTCCCTGGTCGTTTCAAGGCGGAAGATGGCCCTGGCTGGCCGGGAAAACCCTATTTTCAGATGCAGGACTATGGCAGCTAACTCCAGGTACAAGAAATTTCTCTCTAGCCCCATTATTTCTGGAGTTATTGGCAGTGGCGCTGCCGACTTCTTTTTTCGGCGTTTTTTTTTTTTTTTTTTTTTGCTGGCTTCGGTCCAGCACACACGTAGCAGCCTTGGCTATTGTTGACGTACACACAACATGGCCGTATGTACTGGCCATTTTCGGGGTGTCCTCACTCCGCAGTCCCTGGAATCCTCCCTGTTTATCCCACAGCTCCAAGACCGGTATTTTCGGAAAGCCCATGAGCAGGGCTTTCCAACAGTGTCAGACTTGTTAGTTTGCCACCAATACTTTTGGAGATAGAGTCGTTGCTAAGTCTTGTTTTCACTCTGTTACAGCTTCGTGTACAAAAGTGCCATTAGACATGCGTTTGAAGCGCATTCTGAGCAGCCCCGTTCCCTGGTCGTTTCAAGGCGGAAGATGGCCCTGGCTGGCCGGGAAAACCCGATTTTCGGATGCAGGACTATGGCAGCTAACTCCAGGTACAAGAAATTTCTCTCTAGCCCCATTATTTCTGGAGTTATTGGCAGTGGCGCTGCCGACTTCTTTTTTCGGCGTTTTTTTTTTTTGCTGGCTTCGGTCCAGCACACACGTAGCAGCCTTGGCTATTGTTGACGTACACACAACATGGCCGTATGTACTGGCCATTTTCGGGGTGTCCTCACTCCGCAGTCCCTGGCATCCTCCCTGTTTATCCCACAGCTCCAAGACCGGTATTTCCGGAAAGCCCATGAGCAGGGCTTTCCAACAGTGTCAGACTTGTCAGTTTTCCACCAATACTTTGGGATATAGAGCCGTTGCTAAGTCTTGTTTTCACTCTGTTACAGCTTCGTGTACAAAAGTGCCATTAGACATGCGTTTGAAACGCATTCTGAGCAGCCCCGCTCCCTGGTCGTTTCAAGGCGGAAGATGGCCCTGGCTGGCCGGGAAAACCCGATTTTTGGATGCAGGACTATAGCAGCTAACTCCAGGTACAAGACATTTCTCTCTAGCCCCATTATTTCTGGTGTTATTGGCAGTGGCGCTGCCGACTTCTTTTTTCGGCTTTTTTTTTTTTTTTTTTTTTGCTGGATTCGGTCCAGCACACACGTAGCAGCCTTGGCTATTGTTGACATACACACAACATGGCCGTATGTACTGGCCATTTTCGGGGTGTCCTCACTCCGCAGTCCCTGGCATCCTCCCTGTTTATCCCACAGCTCCAAGACCGGTATTTCCGGAAAGCCCATGAGCAGGGCTTTCCAACAGTGTCAGACCTGTCATCTTTCCACCAATACTTTGGGAGATAGAGTCGTTGCTAAGTCTTGTTTTCACTCTGTTACAGCTTCGTGTACAAAAGTGCCATTAGACATGCGTTTGAAGCGCATTCTGAGCAGCCCCGCTCCCTGGTCGTTTCAAAGCGGAAGATGGCCTTGGCTGGCCGGGAAAACCCAATTTTTGGATGCAGGACTATGGCAGCTAACTCCAGGTACAAGAAATTTCTCTCTAGCCCCATTATTTCTGGAGTTATTGGCAGTGGCGCTGCCGACTTCTTTTTTTCGGCGTTTTTTTTTTTGCTGGCTTCGGTCCAGCACACACGTAGCAGCCTTGGCTATTGTTGACGTACACACAACATGGCCGTATGTACTGGCCATTTTCGGGGTGTCCTCACTCTGCAGTCCCTGGCATCCTCCCTATTTATCCCACAGCTCCAAGACTGGTATTTCCGGAAAGCCCATGAGCAGGGCTTTCCAACAGTGTCAGACTTGTCAGTTTTCCACCAATACTTTGGGAGATAGAGTCGTTGCTAAGTCTTGTTTTCACTCTGTTACAGCTTCGTGTACAAAAGTGCCATTAGACATGCGTTTGAAGCGCATTCTGAGCAGCCCCGCTCCCTGGTCGTTTCAAAGCGGAAGATGGCCTTGGCTGGCCGGGAAAACCCAATTTTTGGATGCAGGACTATGGCAGCTAACTCCAGGTACAAGAAATTTCTCTCTAGCCCCATTATTTCTGGAGTTATTGGCAGTGGCGCTGCCGACTTCTTTTTCCGGCGTTTTTTTTTTTTTTTTTTTTTTGCTTGCTCCGGTCCAGCTTACACTTAGCAGCCTTGGCTATTGTTGACGTACACACAACATGGCCGTATGTACTGGCCATTTTCGGGGTGTCCTCACTCCGCAGTCCCTGGCATCCTCCCTGTTTATCCCACAGCTCCAAGACCGGTATTTCCGGAAAGCCCATGAGCAGGGCTTTCCAACAGTGTCAAACTTGTTAGTTTTCCACCAATACTATTGGAGATAGAGTCGTTGCTAAGTCTTGTTTTCACTCTGTTACAGCTTCGTGTACAAAAGTGCCATTAGACATGCGTTTGAAGCGCATTCTGAGCAGCCCCGTTCCCTGGTCGTTTCAAGGCGGAAGATGGTCCTGGCTGGCCGGGAAACCCCGATTTTCGGATGCAGGACTATGGCAGCTAACTCTAGGTACAAGAAATTTCTCTCTAGCCCCATTATTTCTGGAGTTATTGGCAGTGGCGCTGCCGACTTCTTTTTCCGGCGATTTCTTTATTTTTTTTTTTGCTGGCTTCGGTCCAGCACACACGTAGCAGCCTTGGCTATTGTTGACGTACACACAACATGGCCGTATGTACTGGCCATTTTCGGGGTGTCCTCACTCCGCAGTCCCTGGCATCCTCCCTGTTTATCCCACAGCTCCAAGACCGGTATTTTCGGAAAGCCCATGAGCAGGGCTTTCCAACAGTGTCAGACTTGTCAGTTTTCCACCAATACTTTGGGAGATAGAGTCGTTGCTAAGTCTTGTTTTCACTCTGTTACAGCTTCGTGTACAAAAGTGCCATTAGACATGCGTTTGAAGCGCATTCTGAGCAGCCCCGTTCCCTGGTCGTTTCAAGGCGGAAGATGGCCCTGGCTGGCCGGGAAAACCCGATTTTCGGATGCAGGACTATGGCAGCTAACTCCAGGTACAAGAAATTTCTCTCTATCCCATTATTTCTGGAGTTATTGGCAGTGGCGCTGCCGACTTCTTTTTCCGGCGTTTTTTTTTTTTTTTTTTTTTTTGCTGGCTTCGGTCCAGCACACACGTAGCAGCCTTGGCTATTGTTGACGTACACACAACATGCCGTATGTACTGGCCATTTTCGGGGTGTCCTCACTCCGCAGTCCCTGGCATCCTCCCTGTTTATCCCACAGCTCCAAGACCGGTATTTTCGGAAAGCCCATGAGCAGGGCTTTCCAACAGTGTCAGACTTGTCAGTTTTCCACCAATACTTTGGGAGATAGAGTCGTTGCTAAGTCTTGTTTTCACTCTGTTACAGCTTCGTGTACAAAAGTGCCATTAGACATGCGTTTGAAGCGCATTCTGAGCAGCCCCGTTCCCTGGTCGTTTCAAGGCGGAAGATGGCCCTGGCTGGCCGGGAAAACCCGATTTTCGGATGCAGGACTATGGCAGCTAACTCCAGGTACAAGAAATTTCTCCCTATCCCATTATTTCTGGAGTTATTGGCAGTGGCGCTGCCGACTTCTTTTTCCGGCGTTTTTTTTTTTTTTTTTTTTTTTGCTGGCTTCGGTCCAGCACACACGTAGCAGCCTTGGCTATTGTTGACGTACACACAACATGGCCGTATGTACTGGCCATTTTCGGGGTGTCCTCACTCCGCAGTCCCTGGCATCCTCCCTGTTTATCCCACAGCTCCAAGACCGGTATTTTCGGAAAGCCCATGAGCAGGGCTTTCCAACAGTGTCAGACTTGTCAGTTTTCCACCAATACTTTGGGAGATAGAGTCGTTGCTAAGTCTTGTTTTCACTCTGTTACAGCTTCGTGTACAAAAGTGCCATTAGACATGCGTTTGAAGCGCATTCTGAGCAGCCCCGTTCCCTGGTCGTTTCAAGGCGGAAGATGGCCCTGGCTGGCCGGGAAAACCCGATTTTCGGATGCAGGACTATGGCAGCTAACTCCAGGTACAAGAAATTTCTCTCTATCCCATTATTTCTGGAGTTATTGGCAGTGGCGCTGCCGACTTCTTTTTCCGGCGTTTTTTTTTTTTTTTTTTTTTTTTGCTGGCTTCGGTCCAGCACACACGTAGCAGCCTTGGCTATTGTTGACGTACACACAACATGGCCGTATGTACTGGCCATTTTCGGGGTGTCCTCACTCCGCAGTCCCTGGCATCCTCCCTGTTTATCCCACAGCTCCAAGACCGGTATTTCCGGAAAGCCCATGAGCAGGGCTTTCCAACAGTGTCAAACTTGTTAGTTTTCCACCAATACTATTGGAGATAGAGTCGTTGCTAAGTCTTGTTTTCACTCTGTTACAGCTTCGTGTACAAAAGTGCCATTAGACATGCGTTTGAAGCGCATTCTGAGCAGCCCCGTTCCCTGGTCGTTTCAAGGCGGAAGATGGTCCTGGCTGGCCGGGAAACCCCGATTTTCGGATGCAGGACTATGGCAGCTAACTCTAGGTACAAGAAATTTCTCTCTAGCCCCATTATTTCTGGAGTTATTGGCAGTGGCGCTGCCGACTTCTTTTTCCGGCGATTTCTTTATTTTTTTTTTTGCTGGCTTCGGTCCAGCACACACGTAGCAGCCTTGGCTATTGTTGACGTACACACAACATGGCCGTATGTACTGGCAATTTTCGGGGTGTCCTCACTCCGCAGTCCCTGGCATCCTCCCTGTTTATCCCACAGCTCCAAGACCGGTATTTTCGGAAAGCCCATGAGCAGGGCTTTCCAACAGTGTCAGACTTGTCAGTTTTCCACCAATACTTTGGGAGATAGAGTCGTTGCTAAGTCTTGTTTTCACTCTGTTACAGCTTCGTGTACAAAAGTGCCATTAGACATGCGTTTGAAGCGCATTCTGAGCAGCCCCGTTCCCTGGTCGTTTCAAGGCGGAAGATGGCCCTGGCTGGCCGGGAAAACCCGATTTTCGGATGCAGGACTATGGCAGCTAACTCCAGGTACAAGAAATTTCTCTCTATCCCATTATTTCTGGAGTTATTGGCAGTGGCGCTGCCGACTTCTTTTTCCGGCGTTTTTTTTTTTTTTTTTTTTTGCTGGCTTCGGTCCAGCACACACGTAGCAGCCTTGGCTATTGTTGACGTACACACAACATGCCGTATGTACTGGCCATTTTCGGGGTGTCCTCACTCCGCAGTCCCTGGCATCCTCCCTGTTTATCCCACAGCTCCAAGACCGGTATTTTCGGAAAGCCCATGAGCAGGGCTTTCCAACAGTGTCAGACTTGTCAGTTTTCCACCAATACTTTGGGAGATAGAGTCGTTGCTAAGTCTTGTTTTCACTCTGTTACAGCTTCGTGTACAAAAGTGCCATTAGACATGCGTTTGAAGCGCATTCTGAGCAGCCCCGTTCCCTGGTCGTTTCAAGGCGGAAGATGGCCCTGGCTGGCCGGGAAAACCCGATTTTCGGATGCAGGACTATGGCAGCTAACTCCAGGTACAAGAAATTTCTCCCTATCCCATTATTTCTGGAGTTATTGGCAGTGGCGCTGCCGACTTCTTTTTCCGGCGTTTTTTTTTTTTTTTTTTTTTGCTGGCTTCGGTCCAGCACACACGTAGCAGCCTTGGCTATTGTTGACGTACACACAACATGGCCGTATGTACTGGCCATTTTCGGGGTGTCCTCACTCCGCAGTCCCTGGCATCCTCCCTGTTTATCCCACAGCTCCAAGACCGGTATTTTCGGAAAGCCCATGAGCAGGGCTTTCCAACAGTGTCAGACTTGTCAGTTTTCCACCAATACTTTGGGAGATAGAGTCGTTGCTAAGTCTTGTTTTCACTCTGTTACAGCTTCGTGTACAAAAGTGCCATTAGACATGCGTTTGAAGCGCATTCTGAGCAGCCCCGTTCCCTGGTCGTTTCAAGGCGGAAGATGGCCCTGGCTGGCCGGGAAAACCCGATTTTCGGATGCAGGACTATGGCAGCTAACTCCAGGTACAAGAAATTTCTCCCTATCCCATTATTTCTGGAGTTATTGGCAGTGGCGCTGCCGACTTCTTTTTCCGGCGTTTTTTTTTTTTTTTTTTTTTTTTGCTGGCTTCGGTCCAGCACACACGTAGCAGCCTTGGCTATTGTTGACGTACACACAACATGGCCGTATGTACTGGCCATTTTCGGAGTGTCCTCACTCCGCAGTCCCTGGCATCCTCCCTGTTTATCCCACAGCTCCAAGACCGGTATTTCCGGAAAGCCCATGAGCAGGGCTTTCCAACAGTGTCAGACTTGTTAGTTTTCCACCAATACTATTGGAGATAGAGTCGTTGGTAAGTCTTGTTTTCACTCTGTTACAGCTTCGTGTACAAAAGTGCCATTAGACATGCGTTTGAAGCGCATTCTGAGCAGCCCCGTTCCCTGGTCGTTTCAAGGCGGAAGATGGCCCTGGCTGGCCGGGAAAACCCGATTTTCGGATGCAGGACTATGGCAGCTAACTCCAGGTACAAGAAATTTCTCTCTAGCCCCATTATTTCTGGAGTTATTGGCAGTGGCGCTGCCGACTTCTTTTTTCGGCGTGTTTTTTTTTTGCTGGCTTCGGTCCAGCACACACGTAGCAGCCTTGGCTATTGTTGACGTACACACAACATGGCCGTGTGTACTGGCCATTTTCGGAGTGTCCTCACTCCGCAGTCCCTGGCATCCTCCCTGTTTATCCCACAGCTCCAAGACCGGTATTTCCGGAAAGCCCATGAGCAGGGCTTTCCAACAGTGTCAGACTTGTCAGTTTTCCACCAATACTTTGGGAGATAGAGTCGTTGCTAAGTCTTGTTTTCACTCTGTTACAGCTTCGTGTACAAAAGTGCCATTAGACATGCGTTTGAAGCGCATTCTGAGCAGCCCCGTTCCCTGGTCGTTTCAAGGCGGAAGATGGCCCTGGCTGGCCGGGAAAACCCGATTTTCGGATGCAGGACTATGGCAGCTAACTCCAGGTACAAGAAATTTCTCCCTATCCCATTATTTCTGGAGTTATTGGCAGTGGCGCTGCCGACTTCTTTTTCCGGCGTTTTTTTTTTTTTTTTTTTTTGCTGGCTTCGGTCCAGCACACACGTAGCAGCCTTGGCTATTGTTGACGTACACACAACATGGCCGTATGTACTGGCCATTTTCGGGGTGTCCTCACTCCGCAGTCCCTGGCATCCTCCCTGTTTATCCCACAGCTCCAAGACCGGTATTTTCGGAAAGCCCATGAGCAGGGCTTTCCAACAGTGTCAGACTTGTCAGTTTTCCACCAATACTTTGGGAGATAGAGTCGTTGCTAAGTCTTGTTTTCACTCTGTTACAGCTTCGTGTACAAAAGTGCCATTAGACATGCGTTTGAAGCGCATTCTGAGCAGCCCCGTTCCCTGGTCGTTTCAAGGCGGAAGATGGCCCTGGCTGGCCGGGAAAATCCGATTTTCGGATGCAGGACTATGGCAGCTAACTCCAGGTACAAGAAATTTCTCCCTATCCCATTATTTCTGGAGTTATTGGCAGTGGCGCTGCCGACTTCTTTTTCCGGCGTTTTTTTTTTTTTTTTTTTTTTTGCTGGCTTCGGTCCAGCACACACGTAGCAGCCTTGGCTATTGTTGACGTACACACAACATGGCCGTATGTACTGGCCATTTTCGGAGTGTCCTCACTCCGCAGTCCCTGGCATCCTCCCTGTTTATCCCACAGCTCCAAGACCGGTATTTCCGGAAAGCCCATGAGCAGGGCTTTCCAACAGTGTCAGACTTGTTAGTTTTCCACCAATACTATTGGAGATAGAGTCGTTGGTAAGTCTTGTTTTCACTCTGTTACAGCTTCGTGTACAAAAGTGCCATTAGACATGCGTTTGAAGCGCATTCTGAGCAGCCCCGTTCCCTGGTCGTTTCAAGGCGGAAGATGGCCCTGGCTGGCCGGGAAAACCCGATTTTCGGATGCAGGACTATGGCAGCTAACTCCAGGTACAAGAAATTTCTCTCTAGCCCCATTATTTCTGGAGTTATTGGCAGTGGCGCTGCCGACTTCTTTTTTCGGCGTGTTTTTTTTTTGCTGGCTTCGGTCCAGCACACACGTAGCAGCCTTGGCTATTGTTGACGTACACACAACATGGCCGTGTGTACTGGCCATTTTCGGAGTGTCCTCACTCCGCAGTCCCTGGCATCCTCCCTGTTTATCCCACAGCTCCAAGACCGGTATTTCCGGAAAGCCCATGAGCAGGGCTTTCCAACAGTGTCAGACTTGTCAGTTTTCCACCAATACTTTGGGAGATAGAGTCGTTGCTAAGTCTTGTTTTCACTCTGTTACAGCTTCGTGTACAAAAGTGCCATTAGACATGCGTTTGAAGCGCATTCTGAGCAGCCCCGCTCCCTGGTCGTTTCAAAGCGGAAGATGGCCTTGGCTGGCCGAGAAAACCCAATTTTTGGATGCAGGACTATGGCAGCTAACTCCAGGTACAAGACATTTCTCTCTAGCCCCATTATTTCTGGAGTTATTGGCAGTGGCGCTGCCGACTTCTTTTTTCGGCGATTTTTTTTTTTTTTTTTTTTTGCTGGCTTCGGTCCAGCACACACGTAGCAGCCTTGGCTATTGTTGACGTACACACAACATGGCCGTATGTACTGGCCATTTTCGGGGTGTCCTCACTCCGCAGTCCCTGGCATCCTCCCTGTTTATCCCACAGCTCCAAGACCGGTATTTTCGGAAAGCCCATGAGCAGGGCTTTCCAACAGTGTCAGACTTGTCAGTTTTCCACCAATACTTTGGGAGATAGAGTCGTTGCTAAGTCTTGTTTTCACTCTGTTACAGCTTCGTGTACAAAAGTGCCATTAGACATGCGTTTGAAGCGCATTCTGAGCAGCCCCGTTCCCTGGTCGTTTCAAGGCGGAAGATGGCCCTGGCTGGCCGGGAAAACCCGATTTTCGGATGCAGGACTATGGCAGCTAACTCCAGGTACAAGAAATTTCTCTCTATCCCATTATTTCTGGAGTTATTGGCAGTGGCGCTGCCGACTTCTTTTTCCGGCGTTTTTTTTTTTTTTTTTTTTTTTTTGCTGGCTTCGGTCCAGCACACACGTAGCAGCCTTGGCTATTGTTGACGTACACACAACATGGCCGTGTGTACTGGCCATTTTCGGAGTGTCCTCACTCCGCAGTCCCTGGCATCCTCCCTGTTTATCCCACAGCTCCAAGACCGGTATTTCCGGAAAGCCCATGAGCAGGGCTTACCAACAGTGTCAGACTTGTCAGTTTTCCACCAATACTTTGGGAGATAGAGTCGTTGCTAAGTCTTGTTTTCACTCTGTTACAGCTTCGTGTACAAAAGTGCCATTAGACATGCGTTTGAAGCGCATTCTGAGCAGCCCCGCTCCCTGGTCGTTTCAAAGCGGAAGATGGCCTTGGCTGGCCGAGAAAACCCAATTTTTGGATGCAGGACTATGGCAGCTAACTCCAGGTACAAGAAATTTCTCTCTAGCCCCATTATTTCTGGAGTTATTGGCAGTGGCGCTGCCGACTTCTTTTTTCGGCGATTTTTTTTTTTTTTTTTTTTTGCTGGCTTCGGTCCAGCACACACGTAGCAGCCTTGGCTATTGTTGACGTACACACAACATGGCCGTATGTACTGGCCATTTTCGGGGTGTCCTCACTCCGCAGTCCCTGGCATCCTCCCTGTTTATCCCACAGCTCCAAGACCGGTATTTTCGGAAAGCCCATGAGCAGGGCTTTCCAACAGTGTCAGACTTGTTAGTTTTCCACCAATACTATTGGAGATAGAGTCGTTGCTAAGTCTTGTTTTCACTCTGTTACAGCTTCGTGTACAAAAGTGCCATTAGACATGCGTTTGAAGCGCATTCTGAGTAGCCCCGTTCCCTGGTCGTTTCAAGGCGGAAGATGGCCCTGGCTGGCCGGGAAAACCCGATTTTCGGATGCAGGACTATGGCAGCTAACTCCAGGTACAAGAAATTTCTCTCTAGCCCATTATTTCTGGAGTTATTGGCAGTGGCGCTGCCGACTTCTTTTTTCGGCGTTTTTTTTTTTGCTAGCTTCGGTCCAGCACACACGTAGCAGCCTTGGCTATTGTTGACGTACACACAACATGGCCGTATGTACTGGCCATTTTCGGGGTGTCCTCACTCTGCAGTCCCTGGCATCCTCCCTGTTTATCCCACAGCTCCAAGACCGGTATTTCCGGAAAGCCCATGAGCAGGGTTTTCCAACAGTATCAGACTTGTCAGTTTTCCACCGACACTTTGGGAGATAGAGTCGTTGCTAAGTCTTGTTTTCACTCTGTTACAGCTTCGTGTACAAAAGTGCCATTAGACATGCGTTTGAAGCGCATTCTGAGCAGCCCCGCTCCCTGGTCGTTTCAAAGCAGAAGATGGCCTTGGCTGGCCGGGAAAACCCGATTTTCGGATGCAGGACTATGGCAGCTAACTCTAGGTACAAGAAATTTCTCTCTAGCCCCATTATTTCTGGAGTTATTGGCAGTGGCGCTGCCGACTTCTTTTTCCGGCGATTTCTTTATTTTTTTTTTTGCTGGCTTCGGTCCAGCACACACGTAGCAGCCTTGGCTATTGTTGACGTACACACAACATGGCCGTATGTACTGGCCATTTTCGGGGTGTCCTCACTCCGCAGTCCCTGGCATCCTCCCTGTCTGTCCCAAAGCTCCAAGACCAGTATTTTCGGAAAGCCCATGAGCAGGGCTTTCCAACAGTGTCAGACTTGTTAGTTTTCCACCAATACTATTGGAGATAGAGTCGCTGCTAAGTCTTGTTTCACTCTGTTACAGCTTCGTGTACAAAAGTGCCATTAGACATGCGTTTGAAGCGCATTCTGAGCAGCCCCGCTCCCTGGTCGTTTCAAGGCGGAAGATGGCCCTGGCTGGCCGGGAAAACCCGATTTTC
This sequence comes from Marthasterias glacialis, assembly GCA_911728455.2. Taxonomy (NCBI): domain Eukaryota; kingdom Metazoa; phylum Echinodermata; class Asteroidea; order Forcipulatida; family Asteriidae; genus Marthasterias; species Marthasterias glacialis. Next base: position 27,069,925 of record OU452225.1, read on the forward strand.
GGATGCAGGACTATGGCAGCTAACTCCAGGTACAAGACATTTCTCTCTAGCCCCATTATTTCTGGAGTTATTGGCAGTGGCGCTGCCGACTTCTTTTTTCGGCGTTTTTTTTTTTGCTGGCTTCGGTCCAGCACACACGTAGCAGCCTTGGCTATTGTTGACGTACACAAAACATGGCCGTATGTACTGGCCATTTTCGGGGTGTCCTCACTCCGCAGTCCTTGGCATCCTCCCTGTTTATCCCACAGCTCCAAGACCGGTATTTCCGGAAAGCCCATGAGCAGGGCTTTCCAACAGTGTCAGACTTGTTAGTTTTCCACCAATACTGTGGGAGATAGAGTCGTTGCTAAGTCTTGTTTTCACTCTGTTACAGCTTCGTGTACAAAAGTGCCATTAGACATGCGTTTGAAGCGCATTCTGAGCAGCCCCGCTCCCTGGTCGTTTCAAAGCGGAAGATGGCCTTGGCTGGCCGGGAAAACCCAATTTTTGGATGCAGGACTATGGCAGCTAACTCCAGGTACAAGAAATTTCTCTCTAGCCCCATTATTTCTGGAGTTATTGGCAGTGGCGCTGCCGACTTCTTTTTTTCTCGGCGATTTTTTTTTTTTTTTTTTTTTTTTGCTGGCTTCGGTCCAGCACACACGTAGCAGCCTTGGCTATTGTTGACGTACACACAACTTGGCCGTATGTACTGGCCATTTTCGGGGTGTCCTCACTCCGCAGTCCCTGGCATCCTCCCTGTTTATCCCACAGCTCCAAGACCGGTATTTTCGGAAAGCCCATGAGCAGGGCTTTCCAAAAGTGTCAGACTTGTTAGTTTTCCACCAATACTTTTTGAGATAAAGTCGTTGCTAAGTCTTGTTTTCACTCTGTTACAGCTTCGTGTACAAAAGTGCCATTAGACATGCGTTTGAAGCACATTCTGAGCAGCCCCGCTCCCTGGTCGTTTCAAAGCGGAAGATGGCCCTGTCTGGCAGGGAAAACCCCATTTTCGGATGCAGGACTATGGCAGCTAACTCCGGGTACAAGAAATTTCTCTCTAGCCCCATTATTTCTGGAGTTATTGGCAGTGGCGCTGCCGACTTCTTTTTTCGGCGTTTTTTTTTTGCTGGCTTCGGTCCAGCACACACGTAGCAGCCTTGGCTATTGTTGACGTACACACAACATGGCCGTAGGTACTGGCCATTTTCGGGGTGTCCTCACTCCGCAGTCCCTGGCATCCTCCCTGTTTATCCCACAGCTCCAAGATCGGTATTTTCGGAAAGCCCATGAGCAGGGCTTTCCAACAGTGTCAGACTTGTCAGTTTTCCACTAACACTTTGGGAGATAGAGTCGTTGCTAAGTCTTGTTTTCACTCTGTTACAGCTTCGTGTACAAAAGTGCCATAAGACATGCGTTTGAAGCGCATTCTGAGCAGCCCCGCTCCGTGGTCGTTTCAAGGCGGAAGATGGCCCTGGCTGGCCGGGAAAACCCGATTTTCGGATGCAGGACTATGGCAGCTAACTCCAGGTACAAGAAATTTCTCTCTAGCCCCATTATTTCTGGAGTTATTGGCAGTGGCGCTGCCGACTTCTTTTTCCGGCGTTTTTTTTTTTTTTTTTTTTGCTGGCTTCGGTCCAGCACACATGTAGAAGCCTTGGCTATTGTTGACGTACACACAACATGGCCGTATGTACTGGCCATTTTCGGGGTGTCCTCACTCCGCAGTCCCTGGCATCCTCCCTGTTTATCCCACAGCTCCAAGACCGGTATTTTCGGAAAGCCCATGAGCAGGGCTTTCCAACAGTGTCAGACTTGTTAGTTTTCCACCAATACTATTGGAGATAGAGTCGTTGCTAAGTCTTGTTTCACTCTGTTACAGCTTCGTGTACAAAAGTGCCATTAGACATGCGTTTGAAGCGCATTCTGAGCAGCCCCGCTCCCTGGTCGTTTCAAGGCGGAAGATGGCCCTGGCTGGCCGGGAAAACCCGATTTTCGGATGCAGGACTATGGCAGCTAACTCCAGGTACAAGAAATTTCTCTCTATCCCCATTATTTCTTGAGTTATTGGCAGTGGCGCTGCCGACTTCTTTTTTCGGCGTTTTTTTTTTGCTGGCTTCGGTCCAGCACACACGTAGCAGCATTGGCTATTGTTGACGTACCTACAACATGGCCGTATGTACTGGCCATTTTTGGGGTGTCCTCACTCCGCAGTCCCTGGCATCCTCCCTGTTTATCCCACAGCTCCAAGACCGGTGATTCCGGAAAGCCTATGAGCAGGGCTTTCCAACAGTGTCTGACTTGTCAGTTTTCCACCAATACTTTGGGAGATAGAGTCGTTGCTAAGTCTTGTTTTCACTCTGTTACAGCTTCGTGTACAAAAGTGCCATTAGACATGCGTTTGAAGCGCATTCTGAGCAGCCCCGCTCCCTGGTCGTTTCAAAGCGGAAGATGGCCCTGTCTGGCAGGGAAAACCCAATTTTTGGATGCAGGACTATGGCAGCTAACTCCAGGTACAAGAAATTTCTCTCTAGCCCCATTATTTCTGGAGTTATTGGCAGTGGCGCTGCCGACTTCTTTTTTTCTCGGCGATTTGTTTTTTTTTTTTTTTGCTGGCTTCGGTCCAGCACACACGTAGCAGCCTTGGCTATTGTTGACGTACACACAACATGGCCGTATGTACTGGCCATTTTCGGGGTGTCCTCACTCCGCAGTCCCTGGCGTCCTCCCTGTTTATCCCAGAGCTCCAAGCCCGGTATTTTCGGAAAGCCCATGAGCAGGGCTTTCCAAAAGTGTCAGACTTGTTAGTTTTCGCACCAATACTTTGGGAGATAGAGTCGTTGCTAAGTCTTGTTTTCACTCTGTTACAGCTTCGTGTACAAAAGTGCCATTAGACATGCGTTTGAAGCGCATTCTGAGCAGCCCCGCTCCCTGGTCGTTTCAAAGCGGAAGATGGCCTTGGCTGGCCGGGAAAACCCAATTTTTGGATGCAGGACTATGGCAGCTAACTCCAGGTACAAGACATTTCTCTCTAGCCCCATTATTTCTGGAGTTATTGGCAGTGGCGCTGCCGACTTCTTTTTTCGGCGTTTTTTTTTTGCTGGCTTCGGTCCAGCACACACGTAGCAGCCTTGGCTATTGTTGACGTACACAAAACATGGCCGTATGTACTGGCCATTTTCGGGGTGTCCTCACTCCGCAGTCCTTGGCATCCTCCCTGTTTATCCCACAGCTCCAAGACCGGTATTTCCGGAAAGCCCATGAGCAGGGCTTTCCAACAGTGTCAGACTTGTCAGTTTTCCACCAATACTTTGGGAGATAGAGTCGTTGCTAAGTCTTGTTTTCACTCTGTTACAGCTTCGTGTACAAAAGTGCCATTAGACATGCGTTTGAAGCGCATTCTGAGCAGCCCCGCTCCCTGGTCGTTTCAAAGCGGAAGATGGCCTTGGCTGGCCGGGAAAACCCAATTTTTGGATGCAGGACTATGGCAGCTAACTCCAGGTACAAGAAATTTCTCTCTATCCCCATTATTTCTTGAGTTATTGGCAGTGGCGCTGCCGACTTCTTTTTTCGGCGTTTTTTTTTTGCTGGCTTCGGTCCAGCACACACGTAGCAGCATTGGCTATTGTTGACGTACCTACAACATGGCCGTATGTACTGGCCATTTTTGGGGTGTCCTCACTCCGCAGTCCCTGGCATCCTCCCTGTTTATCCCACAGCTCCAAGACCGGTGATTCCGGAAAGCCTATGAGCAGGGCTTTCCAACAGTGTCAGACTTGTCAGTTTTCCACCAATACTTTGGGAGATAGAGTCGTTGCTAAGTCTTGTTTTCACTCTGTTACAGCTTCGTGTACAAAAGTGCCATTAGACATGCGTTTGAAGCGCATTCTGAGCAGCCCCGCTCCCTGGTCGTTTCAAAGCGGAAGATGGCCCTGTCTGGCAGGGAAAACCCAATTTTTGGATGCAGGACTATGGCAGCTAACTCCAGGTACAAGAAATTTCTCTCTAGCCCCATTATTTCTGGAGTTATTGGCAGTGGCGCTGCCGACTTCTTTTTTTCTCGGCGATTTGTATTTTTTTTTTTTTGCTGGCTTCGGTCCAGCACACACGTAGCAGCCTTGGCTATTGTTGACGTACACACAACATGGCCGTATGTACTGGCCATTTTCGGGGTGTCCTCACTCCGCAGTCCCTGGCGTCCTCCCTGTTTATCCCAGAGCTCCAAGCCCGGTATTTTCGGAAAGCCCATGAGCAGGGCTTTCCAAAAGTGTCAGACTTGTTAGTTTTCGCACCAATACTTTGGGAGATAGAGTCGTTGCTAAGTCTTGTTTTCACTCTGTTACAGCTTCGTGTACAAAAGTGCCATTAGACATGCGTTTGAAGCGCATTCTGAGCAGCCCCGCTCCCTGGTCGTTTCAAAGCGGAAGATGGCCTTGGCTGGCCGGGAAAACCCAATTTTTGGATGCAGGACTATGGCAGCTAACTCCAGGTACAAGACATTTCTCTCTAGCCCCATTATTTCTGGAGTTATTGGCAGTGGCGCTGCCGACTTCTTTTTTCGGCGTTTTTTTTTTGCTGGCTTCGGTCCAGCACACACGTAGCAGCCTTGGCTATTGTTGACGTACACACAACATGGCCGTATGTACTGGCCATTTTCGGGGTGTCCTCACTCCGCAGTCCCTGGCATCCTCCCTGTTTATCCCACAGCTCCAAGACCGGTATTTTCAGAAAGCCCATGAGCAGGGCTTTCCAACAGTGTCAGACTTGTAAGTTTTCCACTAATACTTTGGGAGATAAAGTCGTTGCTAAGTCTTGTTTTCACTCTGTTACAGCTTCGTGTACAAAAGTGCCATAAGACATGCGTTTGAAGCGCATTCTGAGCAGCCCCGCTCCGTGGTCGTTTCAAGGCGGAAGATGGCCCTGGCTGGCCGGGAAAACCCGATTTTCGGATGCAGGACTATGGCAGCTAACTCCAGGTACAAGAAATTTCTCTCTAGCCCCATTATTTCTGGAGTTATTGGCAGTGGCGCTGCCGACTTCTTTTTCCGGCTTTTTTTTTTTTTTTTTTTTTTTTGCTGGCTTCGGTCCAGCACACACGTAGCAGCCTTGGCTATTGTTGACGTACACACAACATGGCCGTATGTACTGGCCATTTTCGGGGTGTCCTCACTCCGCAGTTCCTGGCGTCCTCCCTGTTTATTCCACAGCTCCAAGACCAGTATTTTCGGAAAGCCCATGAGCAGGGCTTTCCAACAGTGTCAGACTTGTCAGTTTTCCACCAATACTTTGGGAGATAGAGTCGTTGCTAAGTCTTGTTTTCACTCTGTTACAGCTTCGTGTACAAAAGTGCCATTAGACATGCGTTTGAAGCGCATTCTGAGCAGCCCCGCTCCCTGGTCGTTTCAAAGCGGAAGATGGCCTTGGCTGGCCGGGAAAACCCAATTTTTGGATGCAGGACTATGGCAGCTAACTCCAGGTACAAGAAATTTCTCTCTAGCCCCATTATTTCTGGAGTTATTGGCAGTGGCGCTGCCGACTTCTTTTTTCGGCGATTTTTTTTTTTTTTTTTTTTTTTTGCTGGCTTCGGTCCAGCACACACCTAGCAGCCTTGGCTATTGTTGACGTACACACAACATGGCCGTATGTACTGGCCATTTTCGGGGTGTCCTCACTCCGCAGTCCCTGGCATCCTCCCTGTTTATCCCACAGCTCCAAGACCGGTATTTTCGGAAAGCCCATGAGCAGGGCTTTCCAACAGTGTCTGACTTGTCAGTTTTCCACCAATACTTTGGGAGATAGAGTCGTTGCTAAGTCTTGTTTTCACTCTGTTACAGCTTCGTGTACAAAAGTGCCATTAGACATGCGTTTGAAGCGCATTCTGAGCAGCCCCGCTCCCTGGTCGTTTCAAAGCGGAAGATGGCCCTGTCTGGCAGGGAAAACCCAATTTTTGGATGCAGGACTATGGCAGCTAACTCCAGGTACAAGAAATTTCTCTCTAGCCCCATTATTTCTGGAGTTATTGGCAGTGGCGCTGCCGACTTCTTTTTTTCTCGGCGATTTGTTTGTTTTTTTTTTTGCTGGCTTCGGTCCAGCACACACGTAGCAGCCTTGGCTATTGTTGACGTACACACAACATGGCCGTATGTACTGGCCATTTTCGGGGTGTCCTCACTCCGCAGTCCCTGGCGTCCTCCCTGTTTATCCCAGAGCTCCAAGCCCGGTATTTTCGGAAAGCCCATGAGCAGGGCTTTCCAAAAGTGTCAGACTTGTTAGTTTTCGCACCAATACTTTGGGAGATAGAGTCGTTGCTAAGTCTTGTTTTCACTCTGTTACAGCTTCGTGTACAAAAGTGCCATTAGACATGCGTTTGAAGCGCATTCTGAGCAGCCCCGCTCCCTGGTCGTTTCAAAGCGGAAGATGGCCTTGGCTGGCCGGGAAAACCCAATTTTTGGATGCAGGACTATGGCAGCTAACTCCAGGTACAAGACATTTCTCTCTAGCCCCATTATTTCTGGAGTTATTGGCAGTGGCGCTGCCGACTTCTTTTTTCGGCGTTTTTTTTTTGCTGGCTTCGGTCCAGCACACACGTAGCAGCCTTGGCTATTGTTGACGTACACAAAACATGGCCGTATGTACTGGCCATTTTCGGGGTGTCCTCACTCCGCAGTCCTTGGCATCCTCCCTGTTTATCCCACAGCTCCAAGACCGGTATTTCCGGAAAGCCCATGAGCAGGGCTTTCCAACAGTGTCAGACTTGTCAGTTTTCCACCAATACTTTGGGAGATAGAGTCGTTGCTAAGTCTTGTTTTCACTCTGTTACAGCTTCGTGTACAAAAGTGCCATTAGACATGCGTTTGAAGCGCATTCTGAGCAGCCCCGCTCCCTGGTCGTTTCAAAGCGGAAGATGGCCTTGGCTGGCCGGGAAAACCCAATTTTTGGATGCAGGACTATGGCAGCTAACTCCAGGTACAAGAAATTTCTCTCTATCCCCATTATTTCTTGAGTTATTGGCAGTGGCGCTGCCGACTTCTTTTTTCGGCGTTTTTTTTTTGCTGGCTTCGGTCCAGCACACACGTAGCAGCATTGGCTATTGTTGACGTACCTACAACATGGCCGTATGTACTGGCCATTTTTGGGGTGTCCTCACTCCGCAGTCCCTGGCATCCTCCCTGTTTATCCCACAGCTCCAAGACCGGTGATTCCGGAAAGCCTATGAGCAGGGCTTTCCAACAGTGTCAGACTTGTCAGTTTTCCACCAATACTTTGGGAGATAGAGTCGTTGCTAAGTCTTGTTTTCACTCTGTTACAGCTTCGTGTACAAAAGTGCCATTAGACATGCGTTTGAAGCGCATTCTGAGCAGCCCCGCTCCCTGGTCGTTTCAAAGCGGAAGATGGCCCTGTCTGGCAGGGAAAACCCAATTTTTGGATGCAGGACTATGGCAGCTAACTCCAGGTACAAGAAATTTCTCTCTAGCCCCATTATTTCTGGAGTTATTGGCAGTGGCGCTGCCGACTTCTTTTTTTCTCGGCGATTTGTATTTTTTTTTTTTTGCTGGCTTCGGTCCAGCACACACGTAGCAGCCTTGGCTATTGTTGACGTACACACAACATGGCCGTATGTACTGGCCATTTTCGGGGTGTCCTCACTCCGCAGTCCCTGGCGTCCTCCCTGTTTATCCCAGAGCTCCAAGCCCGGTATTTTCGGAAAGCCCATGAGCAGGGCTTTCCAAAAGTGTCAGACTTGTTAGTTTTCGCACCAATACTTTGGGAGATAGAGTCGTTGCTAAGTCTTGTTTTCACTCTGTTACAGCTTCGTGTACAAAAGTGCCATTAGACATGCGTTTGAAGCGCATTCTGAGCAGCCCCGCTCCCTGGTCGTTTCAAAGCGGAAGATGGCCTTGGCTGGCCGGGAAAACCCAATTTTTGGATGCAGGACTATGGCAGCTAACTCCAGGTACAAGACATTTCTCTCTAGCCCCATTATTTCTGGAGTTATTGGCAGTGGCGCTGCCGACTTCTTTTTTCGGCGTTTTTTTTTTGCTGGCTTCGGTCCAGCACACACGTAGCAGCCTTGGCTATTGTTGACGTACACACAACATGGCCGTATGTACTGGCCATTTTCGGGGTGTCCTCACTCCGCAGTCCCTGGCATCCTCCCTGTTTATCCCACAGCTCCAAGACCGGTATTTTCAGAAAGCCCATGAGCAGGGCTTTCCAACAGTGTCAGACTTGTAAGTTTTCCACTAATACTTTGGGAGATAAAGTCGTTGCTAAGTCTTGTTTTCACTCTGTTACAGCTTCGTGTACAAAAGTGCCATAAGACATGCGTTTGAAGCGCATTCTGAGCAGCCCCGCTCCGTGGTCGTTTCAAGGCGGAAGATGGCCCTGGCTGGCCGGGAAAACCCGATTTTCGGATGCAGGACTATGGCAGCTAACTCCAGGTACAAGAAATTTCTCTCTAGCCCCATTATTTCTGGAGTTATTGGCAGTGGCGCTGCCGACTTCTTTTTCCGGCGTTTTTTTTTTTTTTTTTTTTTTTTGCTGGCTTCGGTCCAGCACACACGTAGCAGCCTTGGCTATTGTTGACGTACACACAACATGGCCGTATGTACTGGCCATTTTCGGGGTGTCCTCACTCCGCAGTTCCTGGCGTCCTCCCTGTTTATTCCACAGCTCCAAGACCAGTATTTTCGGAAAGCCCATGAGCAGGGCTTTCCAACAGTGTCAGACTTGTCAGTTTTCCACCAATACTTTGGGAGATAGAGTCGTTGCTAAGTCTTGTTTTCACTCTGTTACAGCTTCGTGTACAAAAGTGCCATTAGACATGCGTTTGAAGCGCATTCTGAGCAGCCCCGCTCCCTGGTCGTTTCAAAGCGGAAGATGGCCTTGGCTGGCCGGGAAAACCCAATTTTTGGATGCAGGACTATGGCAGCTAACTCCAGGTACAAGAAATTTCTCTCTATCCCCATTATTTCTGGAGTTATTGGCAGTGGCGCTGCCGACTTCTTTTTTCGGCGTTTTTTTTTTGCTGGCTTCGGTCCAGCACACACGTAGCAGCATTGGCTATTGTTGACGTACCTACAACATGGCCGTATGTACTGGCCATTTTTGGGGTGTCCTCACTCCGCAGTCCCTGGCATCCTCCCTGTTTATCCCACAGCTCCAAGACCGGTGATTCCGGAAAGCCTATGAGCAGGGCTTTCCAACAGTGTCAGACTTGTCAGTTTTCCACCAATACTTTGGGAGATAGAGTCGTTGCTAAGTCTTGTTTTCACTCTGTTACAGCTTCGTGTACAAAAGTGCCATAAGACATGCGTTTGAAGCGCATTCTGAGCAGCCCCGCTCCGTGGTCGTTTCAAGGCGGAAGATGGCCCTGGCTGGCCGGGAAAACCCGATTTTCGGATGCAGGACTATGGCAGCTAACTCCAGGTACAAGAAATTTCTCTCTAGCCCCATTATTTCTGGAGTTATTGGCAGTGGCGCTGCCGACTTCTTTTTCCGGCGTTTTTTTTTTTTTTTTTTTTTTTGCTGGCTTCGGTCCAGCACACACGTAGCAGCCTTGGCTATTGTTGACGTACACACAACATGGCCGTATGTACTGGCCATTTTCGGGGTGTCCTCACTCCGCAGTCCCTGGCGTCCTCCCTGTTTATCCCACAGCTCCAAGACCGGTATTTTCGGAAAGCCCATGAGCAGGGCTTTCCAACAGTGTCAGACTTGTCAGTTTTCCACCAATACTTTGGGAGATAGAGTCGTTGCTAAGTCTTGTTTTCACTCTGTTACAGCTTCGTGTACAAAAGTGCCATTAGACATGCGTTTGAAGCGCATTCTGAGCAGCCCCGCTCCCTGGTCGTTTCAAAGCGGAAGATGGCCTTGGCTGGCCGGGAAAACCCAATTTTTGGATGCAGGACTATGGCAGCTAACTCCAGGTACAAGAAATTTCTCTCTAGCCCCATTATTTCTGGAGTTATTGGCAGTGGCGCTGCCGACTTCTTTTTTCGGCGATTTTTTTTTTTTTTTTTTTTTTGCTGGCTTCGGTCCAGCACACACCTAGCAGCCTTGGCTATTGTTGACGTACACACAACATGGCCGTATGTACTGGCCATTTTCGGGGTGTCCTCACTCCGCAGTCCCTGGCATCCTCCCTGTTTATCCCACAGCTCCAAGACCGGTATTTTCGGAAAGCCCATGAGCAGGGCTTTCCAACAGTGTCAGACTTGTCAGTTTTCCACCAATACTATTGGAGATAGAGTCGTTGCTAAGTCTTGTTTCACTCTGTTACAGCTTCGTGTACAAAAGTGCCATTAGACATGCGTTTGAAGCGCATTCTGAGCAGCCCCGCTCCCTGGTCGTTTCAAAGCGGAAGATGGCCCTGGCTGGCCGGGAATACCTGATTTTCGGATGCAGGACTATGGCAGCTAACTCCAGGTACAAGAAATTTCTCTCTAGCCCAATTATTTCTGGAGTTATTGGCAGTGGCGCTGCCGACTTCTTTTTTCGGCGTTTTTTTTTTGCTGGCTTTGGTCCAGCACACACGTAGCAGCCTTGGCTATTGTTGACGTACACACAACATGGCCGTATGTACTGGCCATTTTCGGGGTGTCCTCACTCCGCAGTCCCTGGCATCCTCCCTGTTTATCACACAGCTCCGAGACCGGTATTTTCGGAAAGCCCATGAGCAGGGCTTTCCAACAGTGTCAGACTTGTCAGTTTTCCACCAATACCTTGGGAGATAGAGTCGTTGCTAAGTCTTGTTTTCACTCTGTTACAGCTTTGTGTACAAAAGAGCCATTAGACATGCGTTTGAAGCACATTGTGAGCAGCCCCGCTCCCTGGTCGTTTCAAGGCGGAAGATGGCCCTGGCTGGCCGGGAAAACCCGATTTTCGGATGCAGGACTATGGCAGCTAACTCCAGGTACAAGAAATTTCTCTCTAGCCCCATTATTTCTGGAGTTATTGGCAGTGGCGCTGCCGACTTCTTTTTTTTTTTTTTTTTTTTTGCTGGCTTTGGTCCAGCACACACGTAGCAGCCTTGGCTATTGTTGACGTACACACAACATGGCCGTATGTACTGGCCATTTTCGGGGTGTCCTCACTCCGCAGTCCCTGGCATCCTCCCTGTTTATCACACAGCTCCAAGACCGGTATTTTCGGAAAGCCCATGAGCAGGGCTTTCCAACAGTGTCAGACTTGTCAGTTTTCCACCAATACTTTGGGAGATAGAGTAGTTGCTAAGTCTTGTTTTCACTCTGTTACAGCTTCGTGTACAAAAGTGCCATTAGACATGCGTTTGAAGCGCATTCTGAGCAGCCCCGCTCCCTTGTCGTTTCAAAGCGGAAGATGGCCCTGGCTGGCCGGGAAAACCCGATTTTCGGATGCAGGACTATGGCAGCTAACTCCAGGTACAAGAAATTTCTCTCTAGCCCCATTATTTCTGGAGTTATTGGCCGTAACGCTGCCGACTTCCTTTTTCGGCGTTTTTTTTTTTGCTGGCTTTGGTCCAGCACACACGTAGCAGCCTTGGCTATTGTTGACGTACACACAACATGGCCGTATGTACTGGCCATTTTCGGGGTGTCCTCACTCCGCAGTCCCTGGCATCCTCCCTGTTTATCACACAGCTCCAAGACCGGTATTTTCGGAAAGCCCATGAGCAGGGCTTTCCAACAGTGTTAGACTTGTCAGTTTTCCACCAATACTTTGGGAGATAGAGTCGTTGCTAAGTCTTGTTTTCACTCTGTTACAGCTTCGTGTACAAATGTGCCATTAGACATGCGTTTGAAGCGCATTCTGAGCAGCCCCGCTCCCTGGTCGTTTCAAAGCGGAAGATGGCCCTGGCTGGCCAGGAAAACCCGATTTTCGGATGCAGGACTATGGCAGCTAACTCCAGGTACAAGAAATTTCTCTCTAGCCCCATTATTTCTGGAGTAATTGGCAGTGGCGCTGCCAACTTCTTTTTTTTTTTTTTTTTTTTTTTTTTGCTGGCTTCGGTCCAGCACACACGTAGCAGCCTTGGCTATTGTTGACGTACACACAACATGGCCGTATGTACTGGCCATTTTCGGGGTGTCCTCACTCCGCAGTCCCTGGCATCCTCCCTGTTTATCACACAGCTCCAAGACTGGTATTTTCGGAAAGCCCATGAGCAGGGCTTTCCAACAGTGTCAGACTTGTCAGTTTTCCACCAATACTTTGGGAGATAGAGTCGTTGCTAAGTCTTGTTTTCACTCTATTACAGCTTCGTGTACAAAAGTGCCATTAGACATGCGTTTGAAGCGCATTCTGAGCAGCCCCGCTCCCTGGTCGTTTAAAAAAGGAAGATGGCCCTGGCTGGCCGGGAAAACCCGATTTTCGGATGCAGGACTATGGCAGCTAACTCCAGGTACAAGAAATGTCTCTCTAGCCCCATTATTTCTGGAGTTATTGGCCGTGCCGCTGCCGACTTCTTTTTTCCGCGTTTTTTTTTTTTTTTTTTTCGCTGGCTTCGGTCCAGCACACACGTAGCAGCCTTGGCTCCAAGACCGGTATTTTCGGAAAGCCCATGAGCAGGGCTTTCAAACAGTGTCAGACTTGTTAGTTTTCCACCAATACTTTGGGACATAGAGTCGTTGCTAAGTCTTGTTCACTCTGTTACAGCTTCGTGTACAAAAGTGCCATTAGACATGCGTTTGAAGCGCATTCTGAGCAGCCCCTCTCCCTGGTCGTTTCAAGGCGGAAGATGGCCCTGGCTGGCCGGGAAATCCCGATTTTCGGATGCAGGACTATGGCAGCTAAGTCCAGGTACAAGAAATTTCTCTCTAGCCCCATTATTTCTGGAGTTATTGGCAGTGGCGCTGCCGACTTCTATTTTCGGCGTTTTTTTTTTTTTTGCTGGCTTTGGTCCAGCACACACGTAGCAGCCTTGGCTATTGTTGACGTACACACAACATGGCCGTATGTACTGGCCATTTTCGGGGTGTCCTCACTCCGCAGTCCCTGGCATCCTCCCTGTTTATCACACAGCTCCAAGACCGGTATTTTCGGAAAGCCCATGAGCAGGGCTTTCCAACAGTGTCAGACTTGTCAGTTTTCCACCAATACTTTGGGAGATAGAGTCGTTGCTAAGTCTTGTTTTCACTCTGTTACAGCTTCGTGTACAAATGTGCCATTAGACATGCGTTTGAAGCGCATTCTGAGCAGCCCCGCTCCCTGGTCGTTTCAAAGCGGAAGATGGCCCTGGCTGGCCAGGAAAACCCGATTTTCGGATGCAGGACTATGGCAGCTAACTCCAGGTACAAGAAATTTCTCTCTAGCCCCATTATTTCTGGAGTAATTGGCAGTGGCGCTGCCGACTTCTTTTTTTTTTTTTTTTTTTTTTGCTGGCTTATGTCCAGCACACACGTAGCAGCCTTGGCTATTGTTGACGTACACACAACATGGCCGTATGTACTGGCCATTTTCGGGGTGTCCTCACTCCGCAGTCCCTGGCATCCTCCCTGTTTATCACACAGCTCCAAGACCGGTATTTTCGGAAAGCCCATGAGCAGGGCTTTCCAACAGTGTCAGACTTGTCAGTTTTCCACCAATACTTTGGGAGATAGAGTCGTTGCTAAGTCTTGTTTTCACTCTGTTACAGCTTCGTGTACAAAAGTGCCATTAGACATGCGTTTGAAGCGCATTCTGAGCAGCCCCGCTCCCTGGTCGTTTAAAAGCGGAAGATGGCCCTGGCTGGCCGGGAAAACCCGATTTTCGGATGCAGGACTATGGCAGCTAACTCCAGGTACAAGAAATTTCTCTCTAGCCCCATTATTTCTGGAGTAATTGGCAGTGGCGCTGCCGACTTTTTTTTTTTTTTTTTTTTTTTTTTTTTTGCTGGCTTATGTCCAGCACACACGTAGCAGCCTTGGCTATTGTTGACGTACACACAACATGGCCGTATGTACTGGCCATTTTCGGGGTGTCCTCACTCCGCAGTCCCTGGCATCCTCCCTGTTTATCACACAGCTCCAAGACCGGTATTTTCGGAAAGCCCATGAGCAGGGCTTTCCAACAGTGTCAGACTTGTCAGTTTTCCACCAATACTTTGGGAGATAGAGTCGTTGCTAAGTCTTGTTTTCACTCTGTTACAGCTTCGTGTACAAAAGTGCCATTAGACATGCGTTTGAAGCGCATTCTGAGCAGCCCCGCTCCCTGGTCGTTTAAAAGCGGAAGATGGCCCTGGCTGGCCGGGAAAACCCGATTTTCGGATGCAGGACTATGGGAGCTAAGTCCAGGTACAAGAAATGTCTCTCTAGCCCCATTATTTCTGGAGTTATTGGCCGTGCCGCTGCCGACTTCTTTTTTCGGCGTTGTTTTTTTTTTTTTCGCTGGCTTCGGTCCAGCACACACGTAGCAGCCTTGGCTATTGTTGACGTACACACAACATGGCCGTATGTACTGGCCATTTTCGGGGTGTCCTCACTCCGCAGTCCCTGGCATCCTCCCTGTTTATCACACAGCTCCAAGACCGGTATTTTCGGAAAGCCCATGAGCAGGGCTTTCCAACAGTGTCAGACTTGTCAGTTTTCCACCAATACTTTGGGAGATAGAGTCGTTGCTAAGTCTTGTTTTCACTCTGTTACAGCTTCGTGTACAAAAGTGCCATTAGACATGCGTTTGAAGCGCATTCTGAGCAGCCCCGCTCCCTGGTCGTTTAAAAGCGTAAGATGGCCCTGGCTGGCCGGGAAAACCCGATTTTCGGATGCAGGACTATGGCAGCTAACTCCAGGTACAAGAAATTTCTCTCTAGCCCCATTATTTCTGGAGTTATTGGCCGTGCCGCTGCCGACTTCTTTTTTCCGCGTTTTTTTTTTTTTTTTGCTGGCTTTGGTCCAGCACACACGTAGCAGCCTTGGCTATTGTTGACGTACACACAACATGGCCGTATGTACTGGCCATTTTCGGGGTGTCCTCACTCCGCAGTCCCTGGCATCCTCCCTGTTTATCACACAGCTCCAAGACCGGTATTTTCGGAAAGCCCATGAGCAGGGCTTTCCAACAGTGTCAGACTTGTCAGTTTTCCACCAATACTTTGGGAGATAGAGTAGTTGCTAAGTCTTGTTTTCACTCTGTTACAGCTTCGTGTACAAAAGTGCCATTAGACATGCGTTTGAAGCGCATTCTGAGCAGCCCCGCTCCCTTGTCGTTTCAAAGCGGAAGATGGCCCTGGCTGGCCGGGAAAACCCGATTTTCGGATGCAGGACTATGGCAGCTAACTCCAGGTACAAGAAATTTCTCTCTAGCCCCATTATTTCTGGAGTTATTGGCCGTAACGCTGCCGACTTCCTTTTTCGGCGTTTTTTTTTTTTGCTGGCTTTGGTCCAGCACACACGTAGCAGCCTTGGCTATTGTTGACGTACACACAACATGGCCGTATGTACTGGCCATTTTCGGGGTGTCCTCACTCCGCAGTCCCTGGCATCCTCCCTGTTTATCACACAGCTCCAAGACCGGTATTTTCGGAAAGCCCATGAGCAGGGCTTTCCAACAGTGTTAGACTTGTCAGTTTTCCACCAATACTTTGGGAGATAGAGTCGTTGCTAAGTCTTGTTTTCACTCTGTTACAGCTTCGTGTACAAATGTGCCATTAGACATGCGTTTGAAGCGCATTCTGAGCAGCCCCGCTCCCTGGTCGTTTCAAAGCGGAAGATGGCCCTGGCTGGCCAGGAAAACCCGATTTTCGGATGCAGGACTATGGCAGCTAACTCCAGGTACAAGAAATTTCTCTCTAGCCCCATTATTTCTGGAGTAATTGGCAGTGGCGCTGCCAACTTCTTTTTTTTTTTTTTTTTTTTTTTTTTTGCTGGCTTCGGTCCAGCACACACGTAGCAGCCTTGGCTATTGTTGACGTACACACAACATGGCCGTATGTACTGGCCATTTTCGGGGTGTCCTCACTCCGCAGTCCCTGGCATCCTCCCTGTTTATCACACAGCTCCAAGACTGGTATTTTCGGAAAGCCCATGAGCAGGGCTTTCCAACAGTGTCAGACTTGTCAGTTTTCCACCAATACTTTGGGAGATAGAGTCGTTGCTAAGTCTTGTTTTCACTCTATTACAGCTTCGTGTACAAAAGTGCCATTAGACATGCGTTTGAAGCGCATTCTGAGCAGCCCCGCTCCCTGGTCGTTTAAAAAAGGAAGATGGCCCTGGCTGGCCGGGAAAACCCGATTTTCGGATGCAGGACTATGGCAGCTAACTCCAGGTACAAGAAATGTCTCTCTAGCCCCATTATTTCTGGAGTTATTGGCCGTGCCGCTGCCGACTTCTTTTTTCCGCGTTTTTTTTTTTTTTTTTTCGCTGGCTTCGGTCCAGCACACACGTAGCAGCCTTGGCTCCAAGACCGGTATTTTCGGAAAGCCCATGAGCAGGGCTTTCAAACAGTGTCAGACTTGTTAGTTTTCCACCAATACTTTGGGACATAGAGTCGTTGCTAAGTCTTGTTCACTCTGTTACAGCTTCGTGTACAAAAGTGCCATTAGACATGCGTTTGAAGCGCATTCTGAGCAGCCCCTCTCCCTGGTCGTTTCAAGGCGGAAGATGGCCCTGGCTGGCCGGGAAATCCCGATTTTCGGATGCAGGACTATGGCAGCTAAGTCCAGGTACAAGAAATTTCTCTCTAGCCCCATTATTTCTGGAGTTATTGGCAGTGGCGCTGCCGACTTCTATTTTCGGCGTTTTTTTTTTTTTTGCTGGCTTTGGTCCAGCACACACGTAGCAGCCTTGGCTATTGTTGACGTACACACAACATGGCCGTATGTACTGGCCATTTTCGGGGTGTCCTCACTCCGCAGTCCCTGGCATCCTCCCTGTTTATCACACAGCTCCAAGACCGGTATTTTCGGAAAGCCCATGAGCAGGGCTTTCCAACAGTGTCAGACTTGTCAGTTTTCCACCAATACTTTGGGAGATAGAGTCGTTGCTAAGTCTTGTTTTCACTCTGTTACAGCTTCGTGTACAAATGTGCCATTAGACATGCGTTTGAAGCGCATTCTGAGCAGCCCCGCTCCCTGGTCGTTTCAAAGCGGAAGATGGCCCTGGCTGGCCAGGAAAACCCGATTTTCGGATGCAGGACTATGGCAGCTAACTCCAGGTACAAGAAATTTCTCTCTAGCCCCATTATTTCTGGAGTAATTGGCAGTGGCGCTGCCGACTTCTTTTTTTTTTTTTTTTTTTTTGCTGGCTTATGTCCAGCACACACGTAGCAGCCTTGGCTATTGTTGACGTACACACAACATGGCCGTATGTACTGGCCATTTTCGGGGTGTCCTCACTCCGCAGTCCCTGGCATCCTCCCTGTTTATCACACAGCTCCAAGACCGGTATTTTCGGAAAGCCCATGAGCAGGGCTTTCCAACAGTGTCAGACTTGTCAGTTTTCCACCAATACTTTGGGAGATAGAGTCGTTGCTAAGTCTTGTTTTCACTCTGTTACAGCTTCGTGTACAAAAGTGCCATTAGACATGCGTTTGAAGCGCATTCTGAGCAGCCCCGCTCCCTGGTCGTTTAAAAGCGGAAGATGGCCCTGGCTGGCCGGGAAAACCCGATTTTCGGATGCAGGACTATGGCAGCTAACTCCAGGTACAAGAAATTTCTCTCTAGCCCCATTATTTCTGGAGTAATTGGCAGTGGCGCTGCCGACTTCTTTTTTTTTTTTTTTTTTTTTTTTTTTTGCTGGCTTATGTCCAGCACACACGTAGCAGCCTTGGCTATTGTTGACGTACACACAACATGGCCGTATGTACTGGCCATTTTCGGGGTGTCCTCACTCCGCAGTCCCTGGCATCCTCCCTGTTTATCACACAGCTCCAAGACCGGTATTTTCGGAAAGCCCATGAGCAGGGCTTTCCAACAGTGTCAGACTTGTCAGTTTTCCACCAATACTTTGGGAGATAGAGTCGTTGCTAAGTCTTGTTTTCACTCTGTTACAGCTTCGTGTACAAAAGTGCCATTAGACATGCGTTTGAAGCGCATTCTGAGCAGCCCCGCTCCCTGGTCGTTTAAAAGCGGAAGATGGCCCTGGCTGGCCGGGAAAACCCGATTTTCGGATGCAGGACTATGGCAGCTAAGTCCAGGTACAAGAAATGTCTCTCTAGCCCCATTATTTCTGGAGTTATTGGCCGTGCCGCTGCCGACTTCTTTTTTCGGCGTTTTTTTTTTTTTTTTTCGCTGGCTTCGGTCCAGCACACACGTAGCAGCCTTGGCTATTGTTGACGTACACACAACATGGCCGTATGTACTGGCCATTTTCGGGGTGTCCTCACTCCGCAGTCCCTGGCATCCTCCCTGTTTATCACACAGCTCCAAGACCGGTATTTTCGGAAAGCCCATGAGCAGGGCTTTCCAACAGTGTCAGACTTGTCAGTTTTCCACCAATACTTTGGGAGATAGAGTCGTTGCTAAGTCTTGTTTTCACTCTGTTACAGCTTCGTGTACAAAAGTGCCATTAGACATGCGTTTGAAGCGCATTCTGAGCAGCCCCGCTCCCTGGTCGTTTAAAAGCGTAAGATGGCCCTGGCTGGCCGGGAAAACCCGATTTTCGGATGCAGGACTATGGCAGCTAACTCCAGGTACAAGAAATTTCTCTCTAGCCCCATTATTTCTGGAGTTATTGGCCGTGCCGCTGCCGACTTCTTTTTTCCGCGTTTTTTTTTTTTTTTTCGCTGGCTTCGGTCCAGCACACACGTAGCAGCCTTGGCTATTGTTGACGTACACACAACATGGCCGTATGTACTGGCCATTTTCGGGGTGTCCTCACTCCGCAGTCCCTGGCATCCTCCCTGTTTATCACACAGCTCCAAGACCGGTATTTTCGGAAAGCCCATGAGCAGGGCTTTCCAACACTGTCAGACTTGTTAGTTTTCCACCAATACTTTGGGAGATAGAGTCGTTGCTAAGTCTTGTTTTCACTCTGTTACAGCTTCGTGTACAAAAGTGCCATTAGACATGCGTTTGAAGCGCATTCTGAGCAGCCCCGCTCACTGGTCGTTTCAAAGCGGAAGATGGCCCTGGCTGGCCGGGAAATCCCAATTTTCGGATGCAGGACTATGGCAGCTAAGTCCAGGTACAAGAAATTTCTCTCTAGCCCCATTATTTCTGCAGTTATTGGCAGTGGCGCTGCCGACTTCTTTTTTCGGCGTTTTTTTTTTGCTGGCTTTGGTCCAGCACACACGTAGCAGCCTTGGCTATTGTTGACGTACACACAACATGGCCGTATGTACTGGCCATTTTCGGGGTGTCCTCACTCCGCAGTCCCTGGCATCACCCCTGTTTATCACACAGCTCCAAGACCGGTATTTTCGGAAAGCCCATGAGCAGGGCTTTCCAACAGTGTCAGACTTGTCAGTTTTCCACCAATACTTTGGGAGATAGAGTCGTTGCTAAGTCTTGTTTTCACTCTGTTACAGCTTCGTGTACAAAAGTGCCATTAGACATGCGTTTGAAGCGCATTCTGAGCAGCCCCGCTCCCTGGTCGTTTAAAAGCGGAAGATGGCCCTGGCTGGCCGGGAAAACCCGATTTTCGGATGCAGGACTATGGCAGCTAACTCCAGGTACAAGAAATGTCTCTCTAGCCCCATTATTTCTGGAGTTATTGGCAGTGGCGCTGCCGACTTCTTTTTTCGGCGTTTTTTTTTTTTTTTTTTTTTTTTGCTGGCTTCGGTCCAGCACACACGTAGCAGCCTTAGCTATTGTTGACGTACACACAACATGGCCGTATGTACTGGCCATTTTCGGGGCGTCCTCACTCCGCAGTCCCTGGCATCCTCCCTGTTTATCACATAGCTCCAAGACCGGTATTTTCGGAAAGCCCATGAGCAGGGCTTTCCAACAGTGTCAGACTTGTCAGTTTTCCACCAATACTTTGGGAGATAGAGTCGTTGCTAAGTCTTGTTTTCACTCTGTTACAGCTTCGTGTACAAAAGTGCCATTAGACATGCGTTTGAAGCGCATTCTGAGCAGCCCCGCTCCCTGGTCGTTTCAAAGCGGAAGATGGCCCTGGCTGGCCGGGAATACCTGATTTTCGGATGCAGGACTATGGCAGCTAACTCCAGGTACAAGAAATTTCTCTCTAGCCCAATTATTTCTGGAGTTATTGGCAGTGGCGCTGCCGACTTCTTTTTTCGGCGTTTTTTTTTTTGCTGGCTTTGGTCCAGCACACACGTAGCAGCCTTGGCTATTGTTGACGTACACACAACATGGCCGTATGTACTGGCCATTTTCGGGGTGTCCTCACCCCGCAGTCCCTGGCATCCTCCCTGTTTATCACACAGCTCCGAGACCGGTATTTTCGGAAAGCCCATGAGCAGGGCTTTCCAACAGTGTCAGACTTGTCAGTTTTCCACCAATACCTTGGGAGATAGAGTCGTTGCTAAGTCTTGTTTTCACTCTGTTACAGCTTTGTGTACAAAAGAGCCATTAGACATGCGTTTGAAGCACATTGTGAGCAGCCCCGCTCCCTGGTCGTTTCAAGGCGGAAGATGGCCCTGGCTGGCCGGGAAAACCCGATTTTCGGATGCAGGACTATGGCAGCTAACTCCAGGTACAAGAAATTTCTCTCTAGCCCCATTATTTCTGGAGTTATTGGCAGTGGCGCTGCCGACTTCTTTTTTTTTTTTTTTTTTTTTTGCTGGCTTTGGTCCAGCACACACGTAGCAGCCTTGGCTATTGTTGACGTACACACAACATGGCCGTATGTACTGGCCATTTTCGGGGTGTCCTCACTCCGCAGTCCCTGGCATCCTCCCTGTTTATCACACAGCTCCAAGACCGGTATTTTCGGAAAGCCCATGAGCAGGGCTTTCCAACAGTGTCAGACTTGTCAGTTTTCCACCAATACTTTGGGAGATAGAGTAGTTGCTAAGTCTTGTTTTCACTCTGTTACAGCTTCGTGTACAAAAGTGCCATTAGACATGCGTTTGAAGCGCATTCTGAGCAGCCCCGCTCCCTTGTCGTTTCAAAGCGGAAGATGGCCCTGGCTGGCCGGGAAAACCCGATTTTCGGATGCAGGACTATGGCAGCTAACTCCAGGTACAAGAAATTTCTCTCTAGCCCCATTATTTCTGGAGTTATTGGCCGTAACGCTGCCGACTTCCTTTTTCGGCGTTTTTTTTTTTTGCTGGCTTTGGTCCAGCACACACGTAGCAGCCTTGGCTATTGTTGACGTACACACAACATGGCCGTATGTACTGGCCATTTTCGGGGTGTCCTCACTCCGCAGTCCCTGGCATCCTCCCTGTTTATCACACAGCTCCAAGACTGGTATTTTCGGAAAGCCCATGAGCAGGGCTTTCCAACAGTGTCAGACTTGTCAGTTTTCCACCAATACTTTGGGAGATAGAGTCGTTGCTAAGTCTTGTTTTCACTCTATTACAGCTTCGTGTACAAAAGTGCCATTAGACATGCGTTTGAAGCGCATTCTGAGCAGCCCCGCTCCCTGGTCGTTTAAAAAAGGAAGATGGCCCTGGCTGGCCGGGAAAACCCGATTTTCGGATGCAGGACTATGGCAGCTAACTCCAGGTACAAGAAATGTCTCTCTAGCCCCATTATTTCTGGAGTTATTGGCCGTGCCGCTGCCGACTTCTTTTTTCCGCGTTTTTTTTTTTTTTTTTCGCTGGCTTCGGTCCAGCACACACGTAGCAGCCTTGGCTCCAAGACCGGTATTTTCGGAAAGCCCATGAGCAGGGCTTTCAAACAGTGTCAGACTTGTTAGTTTTCCACCAATACTTTGGGACATAGAGTCGTTGCTAAGTCTTGTTCACTCTGTTACAGCTTCGTGTACAAAAGTGCCATTAGACATGCGTTTGAAGCGCATTCTGAGCAGCCCCTCTCCCTGGTCGTTTCAAGGCGGAAGATGGCCCTGGCTGGCCGGGAAATCCCGATTTTCGGATGCAGGACTATGGCAGCTAAGTCCAGGTACAAGAAATTTCTCTCTAGCCCCATTATTTCTGGAGTTATTGGCAGTGGCGCTGCCGACTTCTTTTTTCGGCGTTTTTTTTTTTTTTGCTGGCTTTGGTCCAGCACACACGTAGCAGCCTTGGCTATTGTTGACGTACACACAACATGGCCGTATGTACTGGCCATTTTCGGGGTGTCCTCACTCCGCAGTCCCTGGCATCCTCCCTGTTTATCACACAGCTCCAAGACCGGTATTTTCGGAAAGCCCATGAGCAGGGCTTTCCAACAGTGTCAGACTTGTCAGTTTTCCACCAATACTTTGGGAGATAGAGTCGTTGCTAAGTCTTGTTTTCACTCTGTTACAGCTTCGTGTACAAATGTGCCATTAGACATGCGTTTGAAGCGCATTCTGAGCAGCCCCGCTCCCTGGTCGTTTCAAAGCGGAAGATGGCCCTGGCTGGCCAGGAAAACCCGATTTTCGGATGCAGGACTATGGCAGCTAACTCCAGGTACAAGAAATTTCTCTCTAGCCCCATTATTTCTGGAGTAATTGGCAGTGGCGCTGCCGACTTCTTTTTTTTTTTTTTTTTTTTTGCTGGCTTATGTCCAGCACACACGTAGCAGCCTTGGCTATTGTTGACGTACACACAACATGGCCGTATGTACTGGCCATTTTCGGGGTGTCCTCACTCCGCAGTCCCTGGCATCCTCCCTGTTTATCACACAGCTCCAAGACCGGTATTTTCGGAAAGCCCATGAGCAGGGCTTTCCAACAGTGTCAGACTTGTCAGTTTTCCACCAATACTTTGGGAGATAGAGTCGTTGCTAAGTCTTGTTTTCACTCTGTTACAGCTTCGTGTACAAAAGTGCCATTAGACATGCGTTTGAAGCGCATTCTGAGCAGCCCCGCTCCCTGGTCGTTTAAAAGCGGAAGATGGCCCTGGCTGGCCGGGAAAACCCGATTTTCGGATGCAGGACTATGGCAGCTAAGTCCAGGTACAAGAAATGTCTCTCTAGCCCCATTATTTCTGGAGTTATTGGCCGTGCCGCTGCCGACTTCTTTTTTCGGCGTTTTTTTTTTTTTTTCGCTGGCTTCGGTCCAGCACACACGTAGCAGCCTTGGCTATTGTTGACGTACACACAACATGGCCGTATGTACTGGCCATTTTCGGGGTGTCCTCTCTCCGCAGTCCCTGGCATCCTCCCTGTTTATCACACAGCTCCAAGACCGGTATTTTCGGAAAGCCCATGAGCAGGGCTTTCCAACAGTGTCAGACTTGTCAGTTTTCCACCAATACTTTGGGAGATAGAGTCGTTGCTAAGTCTTGTTTTCACTCTGTTACAGCTTCGTGTACAAAAGTGCCATTAGACATGCGTTTGAAGCGCATTCTGAGCAGCCCCGCTCCCTGGTCGTTTAAAAGCGTAAGATGGCCCTGGCTGGCCGGGAAAACCCGATTTTCGGATGCAGGACTATGGCAGCTAACTCCAGTACAAGAAATTTCTCTCTAGCCCCATTATTTCTGGAGTAATTGGCAGTGGCGCTGCCGACTTCTTTTTTTTTTTTTTTTTTTTTTTTTTTTGCTGGCTTATGTCCAGCACACACGTAGCAGCCTTGGCTATTGTTGACGTACACACAACATGGCCGTATGTACTGGCCATTTTCGGGGTGTCCTCACTCCGCAGTCCCTGGCATCCTCCCTGTTTATCACACAGCTCCAAGACCGGTATTTTCGGAAAGCCCATGAGCAGGGCTTTCCAACAGTGTCAGACTTGTCAGTTTTCCACCAATACTTTGGGAGATAGAGTCGTTGCTAAGTCTTGTTTTCACTCTGTTACAGCTTCGTGTACAAAAGTGCCATTAGACATGCGTTTGAAGCGCATTCTGAGCAGCCCCGCTCCCTGGTCGTTTAAAAGCGGAAGATGGCCCTGGCTGGCCGGGAAAACCCGATTTTCGGATGCAGGACTATGGCAGCTAAGTCCAGGTACAAGAAATGTCTCTCTAGCCCCATTATTTCTGGAGTTATTGGCCGTGCCGCTGCCGACTTCTTTTTTCGGCGTTTTTTTTTTTTTTTTCGCTGGCTTCGGTCCAGCACACACGTAGCAGCCTTGGCTATTGTTGACGTACACACAACATGGCCGTATGTACTGGCCATTTTCGGGGTGTCCTCACTCCGCAGTCCCTGGCATCCTCCCTGTTTATCACACAGCTCCAAGACCGGTATTTTCGGAAAGCCCATGAGCAGGGCTTTCCAACAGTGTCAGACTTGTCAGTTTTCCACCAATACTTTGGGAGATAGAGTCGTTGCTAAGTCTTGTTTTCACTCTGTTACAGCTTCGTGTACAAAAGTGCCATTAGACATGCGTTTGAAGCGCATTCTGAGCAGCCCCGCTCCCTGGTCGTTTAAAAGCGTAAGATGGCCCTGGCTGGCCGGGAAAACCCGATTTTCGGATGCAGGACTATGGCAGCTAACTCCAGGTACAAGAAATTTCTCTCTAGCCCCATTATTTCTGGAGTTATTGGCCGTGCCGCTGCCGACTTCTTTTTTCCGCGTTTTTTTTTTTTTTTTTCGCTGGCTTCGGTCCAGCACACACGTAGCAGCCTTGGCTATTGTTGACGTACACACAACATGGCCGTATGTACTGGCCATTTTCGGGGTGTCCTCACTCCGCAGTCCCTGGCATCCTCCCTGTTTATCACACAGCTCCAAGACCGGTATTTTCGGAAAGCCCATGAGCAGGGCTTTCCAACAGTGTCAGACTTGTCAGTTTTCCACCAATACTTTGGGAGATAGAGTCGTTGCTAAGTCTTGTTTTCACTCTGTTACAGCTTCGTGTACAAAAGTGCCATTAGACATGCGTTTGAAGCGCATTCTGAGCAGCCCCGCTCCCTGGTCGTTTAAAAGCGTAAGATGGCCCTGGCTGGCCGGGAAAACCCGATTTTCGGATGCAGGACTATGGCAGCTAACTCCAGGTACAAGAAATTTCTCTCTAGCCCCATTATTTCTGGAGTTATTGGCCGTGCCGCTGCCGACTTCTTTTTTCCGCGTTTTTTTTTTTTTTTTCGCTGGCTTCGGTCCAGCACACACGTAGCAGCCTTGGCTATTGTTGACGTACACACAACATGGCCGTATGTACTGGCCATTTTCGGGGTGTCCTCACTCCGCAGTCCCTGGCATCACCCCTGTTTATCACACAGCTCCAAGACCGGTATTTTCGGAAAGCCCATGAGCAGGGCTTTCCAACAGTGTCAGACTTGTCAGTTTTTCACCAATACTTTGGGAGATAGAGTCGTTGCTAAGTCTTGTTTTCACTCTGTTACAGCTTCGTGTGCAAAAGTGCCATTAGACATGCGTTTGAAGCGCATTCTGAGCAGCCCCGCTCCCTGGTCGTTTAAAAGCGGAAGATGGCCCTGGCTGGCCGGGAAAACCCGATTTTCGGATGCAGGACTATGGCAGCTAACTCCAGGTACAAGAAATTTCTCTCTAGCCCCATTATTTCTGGAGTTATTGGCAGTGGCGCTGCCGACTTCTTTTTTCCGCGTTTTTTTTTTTTTTTTCGCTGGCTTCGGTCCAGCACACACGTTGCAGCCTTGGCTATTGTTGACATACACACAACATGGCCGTATGTACTGGCCATTTTCGGGGTGTCCTCACTCCGCAGTCCCTGGCATCCTTCCTGTTAATCACACAGCTCCAAGACCGGTATTTTCGGAAAGCCCATGAGCAGGGCTTTCCAACAGTGTCAGACTTGTCAGTTTTCCACCAATACTTTGGGAGATAGAGTCGTTGCTAAGTCTTGTTTTCACTCTGTTACAGCTTCGTGTACAAAAGTGCCATTAGACATGCGTTTGAAGCGCATTCTGAGCAGCCCCGCTCCCTGGTCGTTTCAAGGCGGAAGATAGCCCTGGCTGGCCAGGAAAACCCAATTTTCGGATGCAAGACTATGGCAGCTAACTCCAGGTACAAGAAATTTCCCTCTAGCCCCATTATTTCTGGAGTTATTGGCAGTGGCGCTGCCGACTTCTTTTTTCGGCGTTTTTTTTTTTGCTGGCTTTGGTCCAGCACACATGTAGCAGACTTGGCTATTGTTGACGTACACACAACATGGCCGTATGTACTGGCCATTTTCGGGGTGTCCTCACTCCGCAGTCCCTGGCATCCTCCCTGTTTATCACATAGCTCCAAGACCGGTATTTTCGGAAAGCCCATGAGCAGGGCTTTCCAACAGTGTCAGACTTGTTAGTTTTCCACCAATACTTTAGGAGATAGAGTCGTTGCTAAGTCTTGTTTTCACTCTGTTACAGCTTCGTGTACAAAAGTGCCATTAGACCTGCGTTTGAAGCGCATTCTGAGCAGCCCCTCTCCCTGGTCGTTTCAAGGCGGAAGATGGCCCTGGCTGGCCAGGAAAACCCAATTTTCGGATGCAAGACTATGGCAGCTAACTCCAGGTACAGTAAATTTCTCTCTAGCCCCATTATTTCTGGAGTTATTGGCAGTGGCGCTGCCGACTTCTTTTTTCGGCGTTTTTTTTTTTGCTGGCTTTGGTCCAGCACACACGTAGCAGCCTTGGCTATTGTTGACGTACACACAACATGGCCGTATGTACTGGCCATTTACAGGGTGTCCTCACTCCGCAGTCCCTGGCATCCTCCCTGTTTATCACACAACTCCAAGACCGGTATTTTCGGAAAGCCCATGAGCAGGGCTTTCAAACAGTGTCAGACTTGTTAGTTTTCCACTAATACTTTGGGAGATAGAGTCGTTGCTAAGTCTTGTTTTCACTCTGTTACAGCTTCGTGTACAAAAGTGCCATTAGACATGCGTTTGAAGCGCATTCTGAGCAGCCCCTCTCCCTGGTCGTTTCAAGGCGTAAGATGGCCCTGGCTGGCCGGGAAATTCCAATTTTCGGATGCAGGACTATGGCAGCTAACTCCAAGTACAAGAAATTTCTCTCTAGCCCCATTATTTCTGGAGTTATTGGCAGTGGCGCTGCCGACTTTTTTTTTCGGCGTTTTTTTTTTTTTGCTGGCTTTGGTCCAGCACACACGTAGCAGCCTTGGCTATTGTTGACGTACACACAACATGGCCGTATGTACTGGCCATTTTCGGGGTGTCCTCACTCCGCAGTCCCTGGCATCCTCCCTGTTTGTCACACAGCTCCAAGACCGGTATTTTCGGAAAGCCCATGAGCAGGGCTTTCAAACAGTGTCAGACTTGTTAGTTTTCCACCAATACTTTGGGAGATAGAGTCGTTGCTAAGTCTTGTTTTCACTCTGTTACAGCTTCGTGTACAAAAGTGCCATTAGATATGCGTTTGAAGCGCATTCTGAGCAGCCCCTCTCCCTGGTCGTTTCAAGGCGGAAGATGGCCCTGGCTGGCCAGGAAAACCCGATTTTCGGATGCAGGACTATGGCAGCTAACTCCAGGTACAGCAAATTTCTCTCTAGCCCCATTATTTCTGGAGTTATTGGCAGTGGCGCTGCCGACTTTTTTTTTTCGGCGTTTTTTTTTTTGCTGGCTTTGGTCCAGCGCACACGTAGCAGCCTTGGCTATTGTTGACGTACACACAACATGGCCGTATGTACTGGCCATTTTCGGGGTGTCCTCACTCCGCAGTCCCTGGCATCCTCCCTGTTTATCACACAGCTCCAAGACCGGTATTTTCGGAAAGCCCATGAGCAGGGCTTTCCAACAGTGTCAGACTTGTTAGTTTTCCATCAATACTTTAGGAGATAGAGTCGTTGCTAAGTCTTGTTTTCACTCTGTTACAGCTTCGTGTACAAAAGTGCCATTAGACATGCGTTTGAAGCGCATTCTGAGCAGCCCCGCTCCCTGGTCGTTTCAAAGCGGAAGATGGCCCTGGCTGGCCGGGAAAACCCGATTTTCGGATGCAGGACTATGGCAGCTAACTCCAGGTACAAGAAATTTCTCTCTAGCCCCATTATTTCTGGAGTTATTGGCAGTGGCGCTGCCGACTTCTTTTTTCCGCGTTTTTTTTTTTTTTTTCGCTGGCTTCGGTCCAGCACACACGTTGCAGCCTTGGCTATTGTTGACATACACACAACATGGCCGTATGTACTGGCCATTTTCGGGGTGTCCTCACTCCGCAGTCCCTGGCATCCTTCCTGTTAATCACACAGCTCCAAGACCGGTATTTTCGGAAAGCCCATGAGCAGGGCTTTCCAACAGTGTCAGACTTGTCAGTTTTCCACCAATACTTTGGGAGATAGAGTCGTTGCTAAGTCTTGTTTTCACTCTGTTACAGCTTCGTGTACAAAAGTGCCATTAGACATGCGTTTGAAGCGCATTCTGAGCAGCCCCGCTCCCTGGTCGTTTCAAGGCGGAAGATAGCCCTGGCTGGCCAGGAAAACCCAATTTTCGGATGCAAGACTATGGCAGCTAACTCCAGGTACAAGAAATTTCCCTCTAGCCCCATTATTTCTGGAGTTATTGGCAGTGGCGCTGCCGACTTCTTTTTTCGGCGTTTTTTTTTTTGCTGGCTTTGGTCCAGCACACATGTAGCAGACTTGGCTATTGTTGACGTACACACAACATGGCCGTATGTACTGGCCATTTTCGGGGTGTCCTCACTCCGCAGTCCCTGGCATCCTCCCTGTTTATCACATAGCTCCAAGACCGGTATTTTCGGAAAGCCCATGAGCAGGGCTTTCCAACAGTGTCAGACTTGTTAGTTTTCCACCAATACTTTAGGAGATAGAGTCGTTGCTAAGTCTTGTTTTCACTCTGTTACAGCTTCGTGTACAAAAGTGCCATTAGACCTGCGTTTGAAGCGCATTCTGAGCAGCCCCTCTCCCTGGTCGTTTCAAGGCGGAAGATGGCCCTGGCTGGCCAGGAAAACCCAATTTTCGGATGCAAGACTATGGCAGCTAACTCCAGGTACAGTAAATTTCTCTCTAGCCCCATTATTTCTGGAGTTATTGGCAGTGGCGCTGCCGACTTCTTTTTTCGGCGTTTTTTTTTTTGCTGGCTTTGGTCCAGCACACACGTAGCAGCCTTGGCTATTGTTGACGTACACACAACATGGCCGTATGTACTGGCCATTTACAGGGTGTCCTCACTCCGCAGTCCCTGGCATCCTCCCTGTTTATCACACAACTCCAAGACCGGTATTTTCGGAAAGCCCATGAGCAGGGCTTTCAAACAGTGTCAGACTTGTTAGTTTTCCACTAATACTTTGGGAGATAGAGTCGTTGCTAAGTCTTGTTTTCACTCTGTTACAGCTTCGTGTACAAAAGTGCCATTAGACATGCGTTTGAAGCGCATTCTGAGCAGCCCCTCTCCCTGGTCGTTTCAAGGCGTAAGATGGCCCTGGCTGGCCGGGAAATTCCAATTTTCGGATGCAGGACTATGGCAGCTAACTCCAAGTACAAGAAATTTCTCTCTAGCCCCATTATTTCTGGAGTTATTGGCAGTGGCGCTGCCGACTTTTTTTTTCGGCGTTTTTTTTTTTTTGCTGGCTTTGGTCCAGCACACACGTAGCAGCCTTGGCTATTGTTGACGTACACACAACATGGCCGTATGTACTGGCCATTTTCGGGGTGTCCTCACTCCGCAGTCCCTGGCATCCTCCCTGTTTGTCACACAGCTCCAAGACCGGTATTTTCGGAAAGCCCATGAGCAGGGCTTTCAAACAGTGTCAGACTTGTTAGTTTTCCACCAATACTTTGGGAGATAGAGTCGTTGCTAAGTCTTGTTTTCACTCTGTTACAGCTTCGTGTACAAAAGTGCCATTAGATATGCGTTTGAAGCGCATTCTGAGCAGCCCCTCTCCCTGGTCGTTTCAAGGCGGAAGATGGCCCTGGCTGGCCAGGAAAACCCGATTTTCGGATGCAGGACTATGGCAGCTAACTCCAGGTACAGCAAATTTCTCTCTAGCCCCATTATTTCTGGAGTTATTGGCAGTGGCGCTGCCGACTTTTTTTTTTCGGCGTTTTTTTTTTTGCTGGCTTTGGTCCAGCGCACACGTAGCAGCCTTGGCTATTGTTGACGTACACACAACATGGCCGTATGTACTGGCCATTTTCGGGGTGTCCTCACTCCGCAGTCCCTGGCATCCTCCCTGTTTATCACACAGCTCCAAGACCGGTATTTTCGGAAAGCCCATGAGCAGGGCTTTCCAACAGTGTCAGACTTGTTAGTTTTCCATCAATACTTTAGGAGATAGAGTCGTTGCTAAGTCTTGTTTTCACTCTGTTACAGCTTCGTGTACAAAAGTGCCATTAGACATGCGTTTGAAGCGCATTCTGAGCAGCCCCGCTCCCTGGTCGTTTCAAGGCGGAAGATGGCCCTGGCTGGCCGGGAAAACCCGATTTTCGGATGCAGGACTATGGCAGCTAACTCCAGGTACAGTAAATTTCTCTCTAGCCCCATTATTTCTGGAGTTATTGGCAGTGGCGCTGCCGACTTCTTTTTTCGGCGTTTTTTTTTTTGCTGGCTTTGGTCCAGCACACACGTAGCAGCCTTGGCTATTGTTGACGTACACACAACATGGCCGTATGTACTGGCCATTTACAGGGTGTCCTCACTCCGCAGTCCCTGGCATCCTCCCTGTTTATCACACAACTCCAAGACCGGTTTTTTCGGAAAGCCCATGAGCAGGGCTTTCCAACAGTGTCAGACTTGTTAGTTTTCCACCAATACTTTGGGAGATAGAGTCGTTGCTAAGTCTTGTTTTCACTCTGTTACAGCTTCGTGTACAAAAGTGCCATTAGACATGCGTTTGAAGCGCATTCTGAGCAGCCCCGCTCCCTGGTCGTTTCAAGGCGGAAGATAGCCCTGGCTGGCCAGGAAAACCCGATTTTCGGATGCAAGACTATGGCAGCTAACTCCAGGTACAAGAAATTTCTCTCTAGCCCCATTATTTCTGGAGTTATTGGCAGTGGCGCTGCCGACTTCTTCTTTTTTTTTTTTTTTTTTTTGCTGTCTTCGGTCCAGCACACACGTAGTAGCTTTGGCTATTGTTGACGTACACACAACATGGCCGTATGTACTGGCCATTTTCGGGGTGTCCTCACTCCGCAGTCCCTGGCATCCTCCCTGTTTATCACACAGCTCCAAGACCGGTATTTTTCGGAAAGCCCATGAGCAGGGCTTTCCAACAGTGTCAGACTTGTCAGTTTTCCACCAATACTTTGGGAGATAGAGTCGTTGCTAAGTCTTGTTTTCACTCTGTTACAGCTTCGTGTACAAAAGTGCCATTAGACATGCGTTTGAAGCGCATTCTGAGCAGCCCCGCTCCCTGGTCGTTTCAAAGCGGAAGATGGCCCTGGCTGGCCGGGAAAACCCGATTTTCGGATGCAGGACTATGGCAGCTAACTCCAGGTACAAGAAATTTCTCTCTAGCCCCATTATTTCTGGAGTTATTGGCAGTGGCGCTGCCGACTTCTTTTTTTTTTTTTTTTTTTTTGCTGGCTTCGGTCCAGCACTTACTTAAATAGCAGCTTTGGCTATTGTTGACGTACACACAACATGGCCGTATGTACTGGCCATTTTCGGGGTGTCCTCACTCCGCAGTCCCTGGCATCCTCCCTGTTTATCACACAGCTCCAAGACCGGTATTTTCGGAAAGCCCATGAGCAGGGCTTTCCAACAGTGTCAGACTTGTTAGTTTTCCACCAATACTTTAGGAGATAGAGTCGTTGCTAAGTCTTGTTTTCACTCTGTTACAGCTTCGTGTACAAAAGTGCCATTAGACATGCGTTTGAAGCGCATTCTGAGCAGCCCCGCTCCCTGGTCGTTTCAAAGCGGAAGATGGCCCTGGCTGGCCGGGAAAACCCGATTTTCGGATGCAGGACTATGGCAGCTAACTCCAGGTACAGTAAATTTCTCTCTAGCCCCATTATTTCTGGAGTTATTGGCAGTGGCGCTGCCGACTTCTTTTTTCGGCGTTTTTTTTTTGCTGGCTTTGGTCCAGCACACACGTAGCAGCCTTGGCTATTGTTGACGTACACACAACATGGCCGTATGTACTGGCCATTTACAGGGTGTCCTCACTCCGCAGTCCCTGGCATCCTCCCTGTTTATCACACAACTCCAAGACCGGTATTTTCGGAAAGCCCATGAGCAGGGCTTTCAAACAGTGTCAGACTTGTTAGTTTTCCACCAATACTTTGGGAGATAGAGTCGTTGCTAAGTCTTGTTTTCACTCTGTTACAGCTTCGTGTACAAAAGTGCCATTAGATATGCGTTTGAAGCGCATTCTGAGCAGCCCCTCTCCCTGGTCGTTTCAAGGCGGAAGATGGCCCTGGCTGGCCAGGAAAACCCGATTTTCGGATGCAGGACTATGGCAGCTAACTCCAGGTACAGCAAATTTCTCTCTAGCCCCATTATTTCTGGAGTTATTGGCAGTGGCGCTGCCGACTTTTTTTTTTCGGCGTTTTTTTTTTTGCTGGCTTTGGTCCAGCACACACGTAGCAGCCTTGGCTATTGTTGACGTACACACAACATGGCCGTATGTACTGGCCATTTTCGGGGTGTCCTCACTCCGCAGTCCCTGGCATCCTCCCTGTTTATCACACAGCTCCAAGACCGGTATTTTCGGAAAGCCCATGAGCAGGGCTTTCAAACAGTGTCAGACTTGTTAGTATTCCACCAATACTTTGGGAGATAGAGTCGTTGCTAAGTCTTGTTTTCACTCTGTTACAGCTTCGTGTACAAAAGTGCCATTAGACATGCGTTTGAAGCGCATTCTGAGCAGCCCCTCTCCCTGGTCGTTTCAAGGCGGAAGATGGCCCTGGCTGGCCGGGAAATGCCAATTTTCGGATGCAGGACTATGGCAGCTAACTCCAGGTACAAGAAATTTCTCTCTAGCCCCATTATTTCTGGAGTTATTGGCAGTGGCGCTGC
Source organism: Marthasterias glacialis (assembly GCA_911728455.2). NCBI lineage: Eukaryota > Metazoa > Echinodermata > Asteroidea > Forcipulatida > Asteriidae > Marthasterias > Marthasterias glacialis. The sequence goes on from OU452225.1 coordinate 27,102,679, forward strand.
CGACTTCTTCTTTTTTTTTTTTTTTTTTTTTTTTTTTGCTGGCTTCGGTCCAGCACACACGTAGCAGCCTTGGCTATTGTTGACATACACACAACATGGCCGTATGTACTGGCCATTTTCGGGGTGTCCTCACTCCGCAGTCCCTGGCATCCTCCCTGTTTATCACACAGCTCCAAGACCGGTATTTTCGGAAAGCCCATGAGCAGGGCTTTCCAACAGTGTCAGACTTGTCAGTTTTCCACCAATACTTTGGGAGATAGAGTCGTTGCTAAGTCTTGTTTTCACTCTGTTACAGCTTCGTGTACAAAAGTGCCATTAGACATGCGTTTGAAGCGCATTCTGAGCAGCCCCGCTCCCTGGTCGTTTCAAGGCGGAAGATGGCCCTGGCTGGCCGGGAAAACCCGATTTTCGGATGCAGGACTATGGCAGCTAACTCCAGGTACAGTAAATTTCTCTCTAGCCCCATTATTTCTGGAGTTATTGGCAGTGGCGCTGCCGACTTCTTCTTTTTTTTTTTTTTTTTTTTTTTTTGCTGGCTTCGGTCCAGCACTTACTTAAATAGCAGCTTTGGCTATTGTTGACGTACACACAACATGGCCGTATGTACTGGCCATTTTCGGGGTGTCCTCACTCCGCAGTCCCTGGCATCCTCCCTGTTTATCACACAGCTCCAAGACCGGTATTTTCGGAAAGCCCATGAGCAGGGCTTTCCAACAGTGTCAGACTTGTTAGTTTTCCACCAATACTTTAGGAGATAGAGTCGTTGCTAAGTCTTGTTTTCACTCTGTTACAGCTTCGTGTACAAAAGTGCCATTAGACATGCGTTTGAAGCGCATTCTGAGCAGCCCCGCTCCCTGGTCGTTTCAAAGCGGAAGATGGCCCTGGCTGGCCGGGAAAACCCGATTTTCGGATGCAGGACTATGGCAGCTAACTCCAGGTACAGTAAATTTCTCTCTAGCCCCATTATTTCTGGAGTTATTGGCAGTGGCGCTGCCGACTTCTTTTTTCGGCGTTTTTTTTTGCTGGCTTTGGTCCAGCACACACGTAGCAGCCTTGGCTATTGTTGACGTACACACAACATGGCCGTATGTACTGGCCATTTACAGGGTGTCCTCACTCCGCAGTCCCTGGCATCCTCCCTGTTTATCACACAACTCCAAGACCGGTATTTTCGGAAAGCCCATGAGCAGGGCTTTCAAACAGTGTCAGACTTGTTAGTTTTCCACCAATACTTTGGGAGATAGAGTCGTTGCTAAGTCTTGTTTTCACTCTGTTACAGCTTCGTGTACAAAAGTGCCATTAGATATGCGTTTGAAGCGCATTCTGAGCAGCCCCTCTCCCTGGTCGTTTCAAGGCGGAAGATGGCCCTGGCTGGCCAGGAAAACCCGATTTTCGGATGCAGGACTATGGCAGCTAACTCCAGGTACAGCAAATTTCTCTCTAGCCCCATTATTTCTGGAGTTATTGGCAGTGGCGCTGCCGACTTTTTTTTTTCGGCGTTTTTTTTTTTGCTGGCTTTGGTCCAGCACACACGTAGCAGCCTTGGCTATTGTTGACGTACACACAACATGGCCGTATGTACTGGCCATTTTCGGGGTGTCCTCACTCCGCAGTCCCTGGCATCCTCCCTGTTTATCACACAGCTCCAAGACCGGTATTTTCGGAAAGCCCATGAGCAGGGCTTTCAAACAGTGTCAGACTTGTTAGTATTCCACCAATACTTTGGGAGATAGAGTCGTTGCTAAGTCTTGTTTTCACTCTGTTACAGCTTCGTGTACAAAAGTGCCATTAGACATGCGTTTGAAGCGCATTCTGAGCAGCCCCTCTCCCTGGTCGTTTCAAGGCGGAAGATGGCCCTGGCTGGCCGGGAAATGCCAATTTTCGGATGCAGGACTATGGCAGCTAACTCCAGGTACAAGAAATTTCTCTCTAGCCCCATTATTTCTGGAGTTATTGGCAGTGGCGCTGCCGACTTCTTCTTTTTTTTTTTTTTTTTTTTTTTTTTGCTGGCTTCGGTCCAGCACACACGTAGCAGCCTTGGCTATTGTTGACATACACACAACATGGCCGTATGTACTGGCCATTTTCGGGGTGTCCTCACTCCGCAGTCCCTGGCATCCTCCCTGTTTATCACACAGCTCCAAGACCGGTATTTTCGGAAAGCCCATGAGCAGGGCTTTCCAACAGTGTCAGACTTGTCAGTTTTCCACCAATACTTTGGGAGATAGAGTCGTTGCTAAGTCTTGTTTTCACTCTGTTACAGCTTCGTGTACAAAAGTGCCATTAGACATGCGTTTGAAGCGCATTCTGAGCAGCCCCGCTCCCTGGTCGTTTCAAAGCGGAAGATGGCCCTGGCTGGCCGGGAAAACCCGATTTTCGGATGCAGGACTATGGCAGCTAACTCCAGGTACAAGAAATTTCTCTCTAGCCCCATTATTTCTGGAGTAATTGGCAGTGGCGCTGCCGACTTCTTTTTTCGGCGGTTTTTTTTTTGCTGGCTTTGGTCCAGCACACACGTAGCAGCCTTGGCTATTGTTGACGTACACACAACATGGCCGTATATACTGGCCATTTTCGGGGTGTCCTCACTCCGCAGTCCCTGGCATCCTCCCTGTTTATCACACAGCTCCAAGACCGGTATTTTCGGAAAGCCCATGAGCAGGGCTTTCCAACAGTGTCAGACTTGTCAGTTTTCCACCAATACTTTGGGAGATAGAGTCGTTGCTAAGTCTTGTTTTCACTCTGTTACAGCTTCGTGTACAAAAGTGCCATTAGACATGCGTTTGAAGCGCATTCTGAGCAGCCCCGCTCCCTGGTCGTTTCAAAGCGGAAGATGGCCCTGGCTGGCCGGGAAAACCCGATTTTCGGATGCAGGACTATGGCAGCTAACTCCAGGTACAAGAAATTTCTCTCTAGCCCCATTATTTCTGGAGTTATTGGCAGTGGCGCTGCCGACTTCTTTTTTCGGCGTTTTTTTTTTTTGCTGGCTTTGGTCCAGCACACACGTAGCAGCCTTGGCTATTGTTGACGTACACACAACATGGCCGTATGTACTGGCCATTTTCGGGGTGTCCTCACTCCGCAGTCCCTGGCATCCTCCCTGTTTATCACACAGCTCCAAGACCGGTATTTTCGGAAAGCCCATGAGCAGGGCTTTCAAACAGTGTCAGACTTGTTAGTATTCCACCAATACTTTGGGAGATAGAGTCGTTGCTAAGTCTTGTTTTCACTCTGTTACAGCTTCGTGTACAAAAGTGCCATTAGGCATGCGTTTGAAGCGCATTCTGAGCAGCCCCTCTCCCTGGTCGTTTCAAGGCGGAAGATGGCCCTGGCTGGCCGGGAAATGCCAATTTTCGGATGCAGGACTATGGCAGCTAACTCCAGGTACAAGAAATTTCTCTCTAGCCCCATTATTTCTGGAGTTATTGGCAGTGGCGCTGCCGACTTCTTTTTTCGGCGTTTTTTTTTTTTTGCTGGCTTTGGTCCAGCACACACGTAGCAGCCTTGGCTATTGTTGACGTACACACAACATGGCCGTATGTACTGGCCATTTTCGGGGTGTCCTCACTCCGCAGTCCCTGGCATCCTCCCTGTTTATCACACAGCTCCAAGACCGGTATTTTCGGAAAGCCCATGAGCAGGGCTTTCAAACAGTGTCAGACTTGTTAGTATTCCACCAATACTTTGGGAGATAGAGTCGTTGCTAAGTCTTGTTTTCACTCTGTTACAGCTTCGTGTACAAAAGTGCCATTAGACATGCGTTTGAAGCGCATTCTGAGCAGCCCCGCTCCCTGGTCGTTTCAAAGCGGAAGATGGCCCTGGCTGGCCGGGAAAACCCGATTTTCGGATGCAGGACTATGGCAGCTAACTCCAGGTACAAGAAATTTCTCTCTAGCCCCATTATTTCTGGAGTAATTGGCAGTGGCGCTGCCGACTTCTTTTTTCGGCGTTTTTTTTTTTTGCTGGCTTTGGTCCAGCACACACGTAGCAGCCTTGGCTATTGTTGACGTACACACAACATGGCCGTATGTACTGGCCATTTTCGGGGTGTCCTCACTCCGCAGTCTCTGGCATCCTCCCTGTTTATCACACAGCTCCAAGACCGGTATTTTCGGAAAGCCCATGAGCAGGGCTTTCCAACAGTGTCAGACTTGTCAGTTTTCCACCAATACTTTGGGAGATAGAGTCGTTGCTAAGTCTTGTTTTCACTCTGTTACAGCTTCGTGTACAAAAGTGCCATTAGACATGCGTTTGAAGCGCATTCTGAGCAGCCCCGCTCCCTGGTCGTTTCAAAGCGGAAGATGGCCCTGGCTGGCCGGGAAAACCCGATTTTCGGATGCAGGACTATGGCAGCTAACTCCAGGTACAAGAAATTTCTCTCTAGCCCCATTATTTCTGGAGTTATTGGCAGTGGCGCTGCCGACTTCTTTTTTCGGCGTTTTTTTTTTGCTGGCTTTGGTCCAGCACACACGTAGCAGCCTTGGCTATTGTTGACGTACACACAACATGGCCGTATGTACTGGCCATTTTCGGGGTGTCCTCACTCCGCAGTCCCTGGCATCCTCCCTGTTTATCACACAGCTCCAAGACCGGTATTTTCGGAAAGCCCATGAGCAGGGCTTTCAAACAGTGTCAGACTTGTTAGTATTCCACCAATACTTTGGGAGATAGAGTCGTTGCTAAGTCTTGTTTTCACTCTGTTACAGCTTCGTGTACAAAAGTGCCATTAGACATGATTTTGAAGCGCATTCTGAGCAGCCCCTCTCCCTGGTCGTTTCAAGGCGGAAGATGGCCCTGGCTGGCCGGGAAATGCCAATTTTCGGATGCAGGACTATGGCAGCTAACTCCAGGTACAAGAAATTTCTCTCTAGCCCCATTATTTCTGGAGTTATTGGCAGTGGCGCTGCCGACTTCTTTTTTCGGCGTTTTTTTTTTTGTTTTTTTGCTGGCTTCGGTCCAGCACACACGTAGCAGCCTTGGCTATTGTTGACATACACACAACATGGCCGTATGTACTGGCCATTTTCGGGGTGTCCTCACTCCGCAGTCCCTGGCATCCTCCCTGTTTATCACACAGCTCCAAGACCGGTATTTTCGGAAAGCCAATGAGCAGGGCTTTCCAACAGTGTCAGACTTGTCAGTTTTCCACCAATACTTTGGGAGATAGAGTCGTTGCTAAGTCTTGTTTTCACTCTGTTACAGCTTCGTGTACAAAAGTGCCATTAGACATGCGTTTGAAGCGCATTCTGAGCAGCCCCGCTCCCTGGTCGTTTCAAAGCGGAAGATGGCCCTGGCTGGCCGGGAAAACCCGATTTTCGGATGCAGGACTATGGCAGCTAACTCCAGGTACAAGAAATTTCTCTCTAGCCCCATTATTTCTGGAGTAATTGGCAGTGGCGCTGCCGACTTCTTTTTTCGGCGTTTTTTTTTTTTGCTGGCTTTGGTCCAGCACACACGTAGCAGCCTTGGCTATTGTTGACGTACACACAACATGGCCGTATGTACTGGCCATTTTCGGGGTGTCCTCACTCCGCAGTCTCTGGCATCCTCCCTGTTTATCACACAGCTCCAAGACCGGTATTTTCGGAAAGCCCATGAGCAGGGCTTTCCAACAGTGTCAGACTTGTCAGTTTTCCACCAATACTTTGGGAGATAGAGTCGTTGCTAAGTCTTGTTTTCACTCTGTTACAGCTTCGTGTACAAAAGTGCCATTAGACATGCGTTTGAAGCGCATTCTGAGCAGCCCCGCTCCCTGGTCGTTTCAAAGCGGAAGATGGCCCTGGCTGGCCGGGAAAACCCGATTTTCGGATGCAGGACTATGGCAGCTAACTCCAGGTACAAGAAATTTCTCTCTAGCCCCATTATTTCTGGAGTTATTGGCAGTGGCGCTGCCGACTTCTTTTTTCGGCGTTTTTTTTTTGCTGGCTTTGGTCCAGCACACACGTAGCAGCCTTGGCTATTGTTGACGTACACACAACATGGCCGTATGTACTGGCCATTTTCGGGGTGTCCTCACTCCGCAGTCCCTGGCATCCTCCCTGTTTATCACACAGCTCCAAGACCGGTATTTTCGGAAAGCCCATGAGCAGGGCTTTCAAACAGTGTCAGACTTGTTAGTATTCCACCAATACTTTGGGAGATAGAGTCGTTGCTAAGTCTTGTTTTCACTCTGTTACAGCTTCGTGTACAAAAGTGCCATTAGACATGATTTTGAAGCGCATTCTGAGCAGCCCCTCTCCCTGGTCGTTTCAAGGCGGAAGATGGCCCTGGCTGGCCGGGAAATGCCAATTTTCGGATGCAGGACTATGGCAGCTAACTCCAGGTACAAGAAATTTCTCTCTAGCCCCATTATTTCTGGAGTTATTGGCAGTGGCGCTGCCGACTTCTTTTTTCGGCGTTTTTTTTTTTGTTTTTTTGCTGGCTTCGGTCCAGCACACACGTAGCAGCCTTGGCTATTGTTGACATACACACAACATGGCCGTATGTACTGGCCATTTTCGGGGTGTCCTCACTCCGCAGTCCCTGGCATCCTCCCTGTTTATCACACAGCTCCAAGACCGGTATTTTCGGAAAGCCAATGAGCAGGGCTTTCCAACAGTGTCAGACTTGTCAGTTTTCCACCAATACTTTGGGAGATAGAGTCGTTGCTAAGTCTTGTTTTCACTCTGTTACAGCTTCGTGTACAAAAGTGCCATTAGACATGCGTTTGAAGCGCATTCTGAGCAGCCCCGCTCCCTGGTCGTTTCAAAGCGGAAGATGGCCCTGGCTGGCCGGGAAAACCCGATTTTCGGATGCAGGACTATGGCAGCTAACTCCAGGTACAAGAAATTTCTCTCTAGCCCCATTATTTCTGGAGTAATTGGCAGTGGCGCTGCCGACTTCTTTTTTCGGCGTTTTTTTTTTTGCTGGCTTTGGTCCAGCACACACGTAGCAGCCTTGGCTATTGTTGACGTACACACAACATGGCCGTATGTACTGGCCATTTTCGGGGTGTCCTCACTCCGCAGTCCCTGGCATCCTCCCTGTTTATCACACAGCTCCAAGACCGGTATTTTCGGAAAGCCCATGAGCAGGGCTTTCAAACAGTGTCAGACTTGTTAGTTTTCCACCAATACTTTGGGAGATAGAGTCGTTGCTAAGTCTTGTTTTCACTCTGTTACAGCTTCGTGTACAAAAGTGCCATTAGACATGCGTTTGAAGCGCATTCTGAGCAGCCCCTCTCCCTGGTCGTTTCAAGGCGGAAGATGGCCCTGGCTGGCCGGGAAAACCCGATTTTCGGATGCAGGACTATGGCAGCTAACTCCAGGTACAAGAAATGTCTCTCTAGCCCCATTATTTCTGGAGTTATTGGCCGTGCCGCTGCCGACTTCTTTTTTCGGCGTTTTTTTTTTTGCTGGCTTTGGTCCAGCACACACGTAGCAGCCTTGGCTATTGTTGACGTACACACAACATGGCCGTATGTACTGGCCATTTTCGGGGTGTCCTCACTCCGCAGTCCCTGGCATCCTCCCTGTTTATCACACAGCTCCAAGACCGGTATTTTCGGAAAGCCCATGAGCAGGGCTTTCCAACAGTGTCAGACTTGTCAGTTTTCCACCAATACTTTGGGAGATAGAGTCGTTGCTAAGTCTTGTTTTCATTCTGTTACAGCTTCGTGTACAAAAGTGCCATTAGACATGCGTTTGAAGCGCATTCTGAGCAGCCCCGCTCCCTGGTCGTTTCAAAGCGGAAGATGGCCCTGGCTGGCCGGGAAAACCCGATTTTCGGATGCAGGACTATGGCAGCTAACTCCAGGTACAAGAAATTTCTCTCTAGCCCCATTATTTCTGGAGTTATTGGCAGTGGCGCTGCCGACTTCTTTTTTCGGCGTTTTTTTTTTTGCTGGCTTTGGTCCAGCACACACGTAGCAGCCTTGGCTATTGTTGACGTACACACAACATGGCCGTATGTACTGGCCATTTTCGGGGTGTCCTCACTCCGCAGTCCCTGGCATCCTCCCTGTTTATCACACAGCTCCAAGACCGGTATTTTCGGAAAGCCCATGAGCAGGGCTTTCAAACAGTGTCAGACTTGTTAGTTTTCCACCAATACTTTGGGAGATAGAGTCGTTGCTAAGTCTTGTTTTCACTCTGTTACAGCTTCGTGTACAAAAGTGCCATTAGACATGCGTTTGAAGCGCATTCTGAGAAGCCCCTCTCCCTGGTCGTTTCAAGGCGGAAGATGGCCCTGGCTGGCCGGGAAAACCCGATTTTCGGATGCAGGACTATGGCAGCTAACTCCAGGTACAAGAAATGTTTCTCTAGCCCCATTATTTCTGGAGTTATTGGCCGTGCCGCTGCCGACTTCTTTTTTCGGCGTTTTTTTTTTTGCTGGCTTTGGTCCAGCACACACGTAGCAGCCTTGGCTATTGTTGACGTACACACAACATGGCCGTATGTACTGGCCATTTTCGGGGTGTCCTCACTCCGCAGTCCCTGGCATCCTCCCTGTTTATCACACAGCTCCAAGACCGGTATTTTCGGAAAGCCCATGAGCAGGGCTTTCCAACAGTGTCAGACTTGTCAGTTTTCCACCAATACTTTGGGAGATAGAGTCGTTGCTAAGTCTTGTTTTCATTCTGTTACAGCTTCGTGTACAAAAGTGCCATTAGACATGCGTTTGAAGCGCATTCTGAGCAGCCCCGCTCCCTGGTCGTTTCAAAGCGGAAGATGGCCCTGGCTGGCCGGGAAAACCCGATTTTCGGATGCAGGACTATGGCAGCTAACTCCAGGTACAAGAAATTTCTCTCTAGCCCCATTATTTCTGGAGTTATTGGCAGTGGCGCTGCCGACTTCTTCTTTTTTTTTTTTTTTTTTTTTTTTTGCTGGCTTCGGTCCAGCACACACGTTGCAGCCTTGGCTATTGTTGACATACACACAACATGGCCGTATGTACTGGCCATTTTCGGGGTGTCCTCACTCCGCAGTCCCTGGCATCCTTCCTGTTTATCCCACAGCTCCAAGACCGGTATTTTCGGAAAGCCCATGAGCAGGGCTTTCCAACAGTGTCAGACTTGTCAGTTTTCCACCAATACTTTGGGAGATAGAGTCGTTGCTAAGTCTTGTTTTCACTCTGTTACAGCTTCGTGTACAAATGTGCCATTAGACATGCGTTTGAAGCGCATTCTGAGCAGCCCCGCTCCCTGGTCGTTTCAAAGCGGAAGATGGCCCTGGCTGGCCGGGAAAACCCGATTTTCGGATGCAGGACTATGGCAGCTAACTCCAGGTACAGTAAATTTCTCTCTAGCCCCATTATTTCTGGAGTTATTGGCAGTGGCGCTGCCGACTTCTTTTTTCGGCGTTTTTTTTTTTTGCTGGCTTTGGTCCAGCACACACGTAGCAGCCTTGGCTATTGTTGACGTACACACAACATGGCCGTATGTACTGGCCATTTTCGGGGTGTCCTCACTCCGCAGTCCCTGGCATCCTTCCTGTTTATCACACAGCTCCAAGACCGGTATTTTCGGAAAGCCCATGAGCAGGGCTTTCCAACAGTGTCAGACTTGTCAGTTTTCCACCAATACTTTGGGAGATAGAGTCGTTGCTAAGTCTTGTTTTCACTCTGTTACAGCTTCGTGTACAAAAGTGCCATTAGACATGCGTTTGAAGCGCATTCTGAGCAGCCCCGCTCCCTGGTCGTTTCAAAGCGGAAGATGGCCCTGGCTGGCCGGGAAAACCCGATTTTCGGATGCAGGACTATGGCAGCTAACTCCAGGTACAAGAAATTTCTCTCTAGCCCCATTATTTCTGGAGTTATTGGCAGTGGCGCTGCCGACTTCTTTTTTCGGCGTTTTTTTTTTTGCTGGCTTTGGTCCAGCACACACGTAGCAGCCTTGGCTATTGTTGACGTACACACAACATGGCCGTATGTACTGGCCATTTTCGGGGTGTCCTCACTCCGCAGTCCCTGGCATCCTCCCTGTTTATCACACAGCTCCAAGACCGGTATTTTCGGAAAGCCCATGAGCAGGGCTTTCAAACAGTGTCAGACTTGTTAGTTTTCCACCAATACTTTGGGAGATAGAGTCGTTGCTAAGTCTTGTTTTCACTCTGTTACAGCTTCGTGTACAAAAGTGCCATTAGACATGCGTTTGAAGCGCATTCTGAGAAGCCCCGCTCCCTGGTCGTTTCAAAGCGGAAGATGGCCCTGGCTGGCCGGGAAAACCCGATTTTCGGATGCAGGACTATGGCAGCTAACTCCAGGTACAAGAAATTTCTCTCTAGCCCCATTATTTCTGGAGTTATTGGCAGTGGCGCTGCCGACTTCTTTTTTCGGCGTTTTTTTTTTTGCTGGCTTTGGTCCAGCACACACGTAGCAGCCTTGGCTATTGTTGACGTACACACAACATGGCCGTATGTACTGGCCATTTTCGGGGTGTCCTCACTCCGCAGTCCCTGGCATCCTCCCTGTTTATCACACAGCTCCAAGACCGGTATTTTCGGAAAGCCCATGAGCAGGGCTTTCCAACAGTGTCAGACTTGTCAGTTTTCCGCCAATACCTTGGGAGATAGAGTCGTTGCTAAGTCTTGTTTTCACTCTGTTACAGCTTCGTGTACAAAAGTGCCATTAGACAGGCGTTTGAAGCGCATTCTGAGCAGCCCCTCTCCCTGGTCGTTTCAAGGCGGAAGATGGCCCTGGCTGGCCGGGAAAACCCGATTTTCGGATGCAGGACTATGGCAGCTAACTCCAGGTACAAGAAATTTCTCTCTAGCCCCATTATTTCTGGAGTTATTGGCAGTGGCGCTGCCGACTTCTTTTTTCGGCGTTTTTTTTTTTGCTGGCTTTGGTCCAGCACACACGTAGCAGCCTTGGCTATTGTTGACGTACACACAACATGGCCGTATGTACTGGCCATTTTCGGGGTGTCCTCACTCCGCAGTCGCTGGCATCCTCCCTGTTTATCACACAGCTCCAAGACCGGTATTTTCGGAAAGCCCATGAGCAGGGCTTTCCAACAGTGTCAGACTTGTCAGTTTTCCACCAATACTTTGGGAGATAGAGTCGTTGCTAAGTCTTGTTTTCACTCTGTTACAGCTTCGTGTACAAATGTGCCATTAGACATGCGTTTGAAGCGCATTCTGAGCAGCCCCTCTCCCTGGTCGTTTCAAAGCGGAAGATGGCCCTGGCTGGCCGGGAAAACCCGATTTTCGGATGCAGGACTATGGCAGCTAACTCCAGGTACAAGAAATTTCTCTCTAGCCCCATTATTTCTGGAGTTATTGGCAGTGGCGCTGCCGACTTCTTTTTTCGGCGTTTTTTTTTTTTGCTGGCTTTGGTCCAGCACACACGTAGCAGCCTTGGCTATTGTTGACGTACACACAACATGGCCGTATGTACTGGCCATTTTCGGGGTGTCCTCACTCCGCAGTCCCTGGCATCCTTCCTGTTTATCACACAGCTCCAAGACCGGTATTTTCGGAAAGCCCATGAGCAGGGCTTTCCAACAGTGTCAGACTTGTCAGTTTTCCACCAATACTTTGGGAGATAGAGTCGTTGCTAAGTCTTGTTTTCACTCTGTTACAGCTTCGTGTACAAAAGTGCCATTAGACATGCGTTTGAAGCGCATTCTGAGCAGCCCCGCTCCCTGGTCGTTTCAAAGCGGAAGATGGCCCTGGCTGGCCGGGAAAACCCGATTTTCGGATGCAGGACTATGGCAGCTAACTCCAGGTACAAGAAATTTCTCTCTAGCCCCATTATTTCTGGAGTTATTGGCAGTGGCGCTGCCGACTTCTTTTTTCGGCGTTTTTTTTTTTGCTGGCTTTGGTCCAGCACACACGTAGCAGCCTTGGCTATTGTTGACGTACACACAACATGGCCGTATGTACTGGCCATTTTCGGGGTGTCCTCACTCCGCAGTCCCTGGCATCCTCCCTGTTTATCACACAGCTCCAAGACCGGTATTTTCGGAAAGCCCATGAGCAGGGCTTTCAAACAGTGTCAGACTTGTTAGTTTTCCACCAATACTTTGGGAGATAGAGTCGTTGCTAAGTCTTGTTTTCACTCTGTTACAGCTTCGTGTACAAAAGTGCCATTAGACATGCGTTTGAAGCGCATTCTGAGAAGCCCCTCTCCCTGGTCGTTTCAAGGCGGAAGATGGCCCTGGCTGGCCGGGAAAACCCGATTTTCGGATGCAGGACTATGGCAGCTAACTCCAGGTACAAGAAATGTCTCTCTAGCCCCATTATTTCTGGAGTTATTGGCCGTGCCGCTGCCGACTTCTTTTTTCGGCGTTTTTTTTTTTGCTGGCTTTGGTCCAGCACACACGTAGCAGCCTTGGCTATTGTTGACGTACACACAACATGGCCGTATGTACTGGCCATTTTCGGGGTGTCCTCACTCCGCAGTCCCTGGCATCCTCCCTGTTTATCACACAGCTCCAAGACCGGTATTTTCGGAAAGCCCATGAGCAGGGCTTTCCAACAGTGTCAGACTTGTCAGTTTTCCACCAATACTTTGGGAGATAGAGTCGTTGCTAAGTCTTGTTTTCATTCTGTTACAGCTTCGTGTACAAAAGTGCCATTAGACATGCGTTTGAAGCGCATTCTGAGCAGCCCCGCTCCCTGGTCGTTTCAAAGCGGAAGATGGCCCTGGCTGGCCGGGAAAACCCGATTTTCGGATGCAGGACTATGGCAGCTAACTCCAGGTACAAGAAATTTCTCTCTAGCCCCATTATTTCTGGAGTTATTGGCAGTGGCGCTGCCGACTTCTTCTTTTTTTTTTTTTTTTTTTTTTTTTGCTGGCTTCGGTCCAGCACACACGTTGCAGCCTTGGCTATTGTTGACATACACACAACATGGCCGTATGTACTGGCCATTTTCGGGGTGTCCTCACTCCGCAGTCCCTGGCATCCTTCCTGTTTATCACACAGCTCCAAGACCGGTATTTTCGGAAAGCCCATGAGCAGGGCTTTCCAACAGTGTCAGACTTGTCAGTTTTCCACCAATACTTTGGGAGATAGAGTCGTTGCTAAGTCTTGTTTTCACTCTGTTACAGCTTCGTGTACAAATGTGCCATTAGACATGCGTTTGAAGCGCATTCTGAGCAGCCCCGCTCCCTGGTCGTTTCAAAGCGGAAGATGGCCCTGGCTGGCCGGGAAAACCCGATTTTCGGATGCAGGACTATGGCAGCTAACTCCAGGTACAAGAAATTTCTCTCTAGCCCCATTATTTCTGGAGTTATTGGCAGTGGCGCTGCCGACTTCTTTTTTCGGCGTTTTTTTTTTTTGCTGGCTTTGGTCCAGCACACACGTAGCAGCCTTGGCTATTGTTGACGTACACACAACATGGCCGTATGTACTGGCCATTTTCGGGGTGTCCTCACTCCGCAGTCCCTGGCATCCTTCCTGTTTATCACACAGCTCCAAGACCGGTATTTTCGGAAAGCCCATGAGCAGGGCTTTCCAACAGTGTCAGACTTGTCAGTTTTCCACCAATACTTTGGGAGATAGAGTCGTTGCTAAGTCTTGTTTTCACTCTGTTACAGCTTCGTGTACAAAAGTGCCATTAGACATGCGTTTGAAGCGCATTCTGAGCAGCCCCGCTCCCTGGTCGTTTCAAAGCGGAAGATGGCCCTGGCTGGCCGGGAAAACCCGATTTTCGGATGCAGGACTATGGCAGCTAACTCCAGGTACAAGAAATTTCTCTCTAGCCCCATTATTTCTGGAGTTATTGGCAGTGGCGCTGCCGACTTCTTTTTTCGGCGTTTTTTTTTTTGCTGGCTTTGGTCCAGCACACACGTAGCAGCCTTGGCTATTGTTGACGTACACACAACATGGCCGTATGTACTGGCCATTTTCGGGGTGTCCTCACTCCGCAGTCCCTGGCATCCTCCCTGTTTATCACACAGCTCCAAGACCGGTATTTTCGGAAAGCCCATGAGCAGGGCTTTCAAACAGTGTCAGACTTGTTAGTTTTCCACCAATACTTTGGGAGATAGAGTCGTTGCTAAGTCTTGTTTTCACTCTGTTACAGCTTCGTGTACAAAAGTGCCATTAGACATGCGTTTGAAGCGCATTCTGAGAAGCCCCGCTCCCTGGTCGTTTCAAAGCGGAAGATGGCCCTGGCTGGCCGGGAAAACCCGATTTTCGGATGCAGGACTATGGCAGCTAACTCCAGGTACAAGAAATTTCTCTCTAGCCCCATTATTTCTGGAGTTATTGGCAGTGGCGCTGCCGACTTCTTTTTTCGGCGTTTTTTTTTTGCTGGCTTTGGTCCAGCACACACGTAGCAGCCTTGGCTATTGTTGACGTACACACAACATGGCCGTATGTACTGGCCATTTTCGGGGTGTCCTCACTCCGCAGTCCCTGGCATCCTCCCTGTTTATCACACAGCTCCAAGACCGGTATTTTCGGAAAGCCCATGAGCAGGGCTTTCCAACAGTGTCAGACTTGTCAGTTTTCCGCCAATACCTTGGGAGATAGAGTCGTTGCTAAGTCTTGTTTTCACTCTGTTACAGCTTCGTGTACAAAAGTGCCATTAGACAGGCGTTTGAAGCGCATTCTGAGCAGCCCCTCTCCCTGGTCGTTTCAAGGCGGAAGATGGCCCTGGCTGGCCGGGAAAACCCGATTTTCGGATGCAGGACTATGGCAGCTAACTCCAGGTACAAGAAATTTCTCTCTAGCCCCATTATTTCTGGAGTTATTGGCAGTGGCGCTGCCGACTTCTTTTTTCGGCGTTTTTTTTTTTTGCTGGCTTTGGTCCAGCACACACGTAGCAGCCTTGGCTATTGTTGACGTACACACAACATGGCCGTATGTACTGGCCATTTTCGGGGTGTCCTCACTCCGCAGTCCCTGGCATCCTCCCTGTTTATCACACAGCTCCAAGACCGGTATTTTCGGAAAGCCCATGAGCAGGGCTTTCCAACAGTGTCAGACTTGTCAGTTTTCCACCAATACTTTGGGAGATAGAGTCGTTGCTAAGTCTTGTTTTCACTCTGTTACAGCTTCGTGTACAAATGTGCCATTAGACATGCATTTGAAGCGCATTCTGAGCAGCCCCTCTCCCTGGTCGTTTCAAAGCGGAAGATGGCCCTGGCTGGCCGGGAAAACCCGATTTTCGGATGCAGGACTATGGCAGCTAACTCCAGGTACAAGAAATTTCTCTCTAGCCCCATTATTTCTGGAGTTATTGGCAGTGGCGCTGCCGACTTCTTTTTTCGGCGTTTTTTTTTTGCTGGCTTTGGTCCAGCACACACGTAGCAGCCTTGGCTATTGTTGACGTACACACAACATGGCCGTATGTACTGGCCATTTTCGGGGTGTCCTCACTCCGCAGTCCCTGGCATTCTTCCTGTTTATCACACAGCTCCAAGACCGGTATTTTCGGAAAGCCCATGAGCAGGGCTTTCCAACAGTGTCAGACTTGTCAGTTTTCCACCAATACTTTGGGAGATAGAGTCGTTGCTAAGTCTTGTTTTCACTCTGTTACAGCTTCGTGTACAAAAGTGCCATTAGACATGCGTTTGAAGCGCATTCTGAGCAGCCCCGCCCCCTGGTCGTTTCAAAGCGGAAGATGGCCCTGGCTGGCCGGGAAAACCCGATTTTCGGATGCAGGACTATGGCAGCTAACTCCAGGTACAAGAAATTTCCCTCTAGCCCCATTATTTCTGGAGTTATTGGCAGTGGCGCTGCCGACTTCTTTTTTCGGCGTTTTTTTTTTTTGCTGGCTTTGGTCCAGCACACACGTAGCAGCCTTGGCTATTGTTGACGTACACACAACATGGCCGTATGTACTGGCCATTTTCGGGGTGTCCTCACTCTGCAGTCCCTGGCATCCTCCCTGTTTATCACACAGCTCCAAGACCGGTATTTTCGGAAAGCCCATGAGCAGGGCTTTCCAACAGTGTCAGACTTGTCAGTTTTCCACCAATACTTTGGGAGATAGAGTCGTTGCTAAGTCTTGTTTTCACTCTGTTACAGCTTCGTGTACAAATGTGCCATTAGACATGCGTTTGAAGCGCATTCTGAGCAGCCCCGCTCCCTGGTCGTTTCAAAGCGGAAGATGGCCCTGGCTGGCCGGGAAAACCCGATTTTCGGATGCAGGACTATGGCAGCTAACTCCAGGTACAGTAAATTTCTCTCTAGCCCCATTATTTCTGGAGTTATTGGCAGTGGCGCTGCCGACTTCTTCTTTTTTTTTTTTTTTTTTTGCTGGCTTCGGTCCAGCACACACCTAGCAGCCTTGGCTATTGTTGACGTACACACAACATGGCCGTATGTACTGGCCATTTTCGGGGTGTCCTCACTCCGCAGTCCCTGGCATTCTTCCTGTTTATCACACAGCTCCAAGACCGGTATTTTCGGAAAGCCCATGAGCAGGGCTTTCCAACAGTGTCAGACTTGTCAGTTTTCCACCAATACTTTGGGAGATAGAGTCGTTGCTAAGTCTTGTTTTCACTCTGTTACAGGTTCGTGTACAAAAGTGCCATTAGACAGGCGTTTGAAGCGCATTCTGAGCAGCCCCGCTCCCTGGTCGTTTCAAGGCGTTAGATGGCCCTGGCTGGCCGGGAACACCCAATTTCCGGATGCAGGACTATGCCAGCTAACTCCAGGTACAAGAAATTTCTCTCTAGCCCTATTATTTTTGGAGTTATTGGCCGTGGCGCTGCCCACTTCTTTTTTCGGCGTTTATTTTTGTTTTTGTGGCTTCGGTCCAGCACACTTGTTGCGGCCTTGCCGATTGTTGACGTACACACAACTCGGCTGCATGTACTGGACATATTCAGGGTGTCCTCACTCCGCAGTCCCTGGCATCCTCCCTGTTTATCCCACAGCCCCAAGACCGGCATGTTCGGAAAGCCCATGAGCAGGTCTTTCCAACAGTGTCAGTTAACCGCCAATACTTTGGGAGATAGGGTCTTGCTTTCACTCTGTTACAGCTTTGTGTACAAAAGTGCTATTAGACATGTGTTTGAAGAGCATTTGGAGCACCCCTGGTCGATTGTAGTTTGACGGTAGAAGATCGGCCTGGATGGCGGGCAAAATTAATTTTTTGGACGCAGCACTATGGTATTTAACTGTAGGTCAAAGAAAATTTATTCTAGCCCCATTATTTCTGGAGTTATTGAGCATGAAGTTGCCGACTTTCTTTTGGCCGGGCTTACTTGCTGGTTTCGGTCTAGCCCACCTACTTGGGCTATTGTTCACTACTGAAATCATTAATTTGAAGCAACTTCAAACAAAAATTATCACATATTATATTAATAATTAAATGATTGTGATTGATTCTCCCTTTAGGTTGGTACCCCAGACTGTGTTGTTGAAGATTTCCCAGAGCTTCCTTGTAAGCAACTTCAGATGGTCAGTATGCCAGATGAATGCTGCCCTCTTCTTTCGGAAGAGGTTTATATATTTGACAATAAGTGTTTTGATCAATGCAGAATCTTGTCAACCAGCTGGAGCTAAATTCAAAAACTGTAATGTAAGTCCTTCAGAGATTCTTTTTAACAACAGTCAATGACAATCAAAAGTATTTGATATTGTAAAGTCTGCTTACTACTTTTTGTATGAGAGTAAAAGATTTATTTCTGATTTCATATCAAAACCATTTCAATTGTACCATTTCTGTTGTAATACTTGCTTCATAGTTGTTAAACCTGTACTCATATAAAGTCATCTTTATTATTCTTATATTGGATTGTTTATTTGTTTCAAGCTAAAAACAAATACTAGCACTAATTGTGTTCAGTTAAAAAGGGAGATTTATATTTGTAGTAAGGTTTTGTTTTCTTGTATGTTGTCTTGGAGACCTACCCCTTCCAAAGAAAGAAAATACAAAAAAAAATAAAACTAGAAATCATTACACTAGATACTGTGTAACGGCTAGATTTTGGCAATTCTACACAGAGTGCAACAAAATAAATACTTTGCTAACAAAAAAATTAAGACATTGTATGAGACTATCTTGGATTTGCTTTGTTCGATAAACAAAAACATTGCAAATTTGGTTAATGGCCTCACGTTTTGACCTTATACCAGAGTCTTTCTCCAGAGAAAAACTGCTTGGGTCGAAATATAAACAATTCATTGTTTAACATTGGTCACTCATTGTGAAGAGTTGATGATGGCAACTTTCTTATTATTTTTTTTTCAAATAAGATTTGATTATTTTGTTTCTATTTTTCTAATTGCAGAATAGTGAAGTTGGATGATCTTTAAATCTATACCCAGTTCTAGATTGCCCACATGACGAGCTGAAAACACAGCGGTGATTGCTGCCCTCAATGTACAGGTAAAATCTACTAAGTGTGGGATACTTCAAATCAATTTTAGTCTGGTACTGAAACCAGTCACAGACTCTCTTGTTTACTGGACTTACACTCATTACACATCTAAGAGCACAATCAGTAATACCAGGGGTCGATTTCACAAAGACCTAAGATTGATCTAAACTGCGATTCACTCTTAAATGCTAAGCAAAGTATAATGTCACAATGCAAACTGCAATGGTAATACTGACAACTCATCTTAAAACGAATCTTAGTGCTTGGTGAAATCGACCCGAGGATGAATAGACTTTGACGTCCTTCTTAATTTACTTTAGTGCCTTGACTTCCATATGATAGTCTGCAGTAACTGTCACTTCTTATAGGAACATGGCATTTAAAAAGAAACTCAATCAAAATGTATTTTCATTGTCAATCTTCTCGGTGATTGCCAGTTTTTATTATTAAATCATATTTGTCTATTGATGAACAATTGCAGTATCTTATTGCTCAATTCTAAAATTAAATTCTTTGTGTTTTTTGTTTTCTTAGGTGCATTTGGTTTGTATAATGGAGTTAGATACTTCACTAATGCAGCTTGGAAGAGTGGATGTGATATCGTGTTATGATGTGCCAATTATCAAGCATACTGACCATGTTACCAATGTCACCATCTACAGTTCCACACTATGACCAACTCTTTAGTTTGAAGAGTACAAAATTGATCATTGGATATCGTTTTCCACACTTTTAATTACTCAGTTGTGAAAATCAGTCTCAATGGAGAAGACAACCAGATAATGATTAGTAATGAATATCTCAGTTGTACCAACTGAGCGCCATTATCATGGTGGACAGAAACCAGATTGTATCTTATCCCAATGTCAAATTTTTAAGACTTTCTGTTTTGTTCTGAAGCAATCTGTAGTCATGGCAAGTGATAGAACTGTATTTTTTGGTCCAACATGCTCATGACGTGTTGTGGCATTAATTATCTATAGTTGAGTTCACAACAACATCAGTTAAACCAAAGTGATTTTGCAGGTAAATTTATGTTTTATCCTTTATTGACCTTGTAAGATGTCAGTGTAGTTATTTTCCCCTGCAAAACGAGTCAGTAAATACAACTGTAGCAAAAACATGCTGTGAAGGCGAAAAAACTTTCTCGTAAAAACTAAGGCGAAAACATTATTAATGTTTTGTTTATGGAAATTCCATTGTAAGTTTCGTGACACGTCACATCTCTAATTATTTAAAATTATGCACATTGCAAGTCAAACGTTTGATCGTTGTAGATTAACGTTTCTAAACGTTTGTTAAAGTAAAATTTGGTTCACGGAGATTTTCAAAACCACGGGTACGACGGAGTTGATATTTTAAGGCTTGAGAAGTTGAGTTTGTTTGAAGTTCAAACCACAATGATGATTGAGGTGTTCGTGTCCTCGGCACTTAAGAGGACATCCATTGGCTTTTTTGAGATCAGATTTTTTGAGATCAAATTGCTTCATGGGTGGATGACGGCGCTCACTGAGTGTCTGGTCGAGGACGTACATGGGGTCCATTGCTGGGGACCTCGGCCTGCGATCCGAGGCATTAACGCTGTACATCTTCAGGTGTATGGCGGACATGATCCATTTCGGATATTGTGCCTTGGACACTTAACTAGTCTGTGGAAGGGGAACCGTTGATGGCCTTTCTTCCTCTTATCCGTGAGTGATAGTTGATGGAGGATTGGAACACTTTTGATCTGAATGGTTTACAATACAAAATAAATAAAAGGCAAGAAATGTAGCATTGACCAACTTATAGTGCTGTGACGTCATCATTACGGCAGGCCTGTACAGTGGCTGTGCATGGGGAGATAAATATACGGATTGCGCGACAATGTTTACATGCAGTCACGTGACCTCATATCGGGTATGACGTCATACAGCTGATGAAAAAATACGTGTAAAAGCATATGCCGTGACATCGATTGAGTATGAAAACTGTCGATTTTACTTTCGTTAAGCGATGAATTAGTAAATCAACCCCTATTATTTAAAGTAGTATGTTGTGGCATTAATTTAAATCACATCTCTGTTTCATAATTTAACAGAAATCTTCTAAAAAGAGGTTTTTTTAGCCATGCACTACCGGCGTCAGACGACTATTATGTAGCCACCCGTCTGTTATTTTGTTTGTAAGGTTGGCCTAAATCACTGAAAAAGGGATAAACAACGTTGGAAAAGTGAGCATTAATACCTAGCCTTGCAGAATTTCAAATAGTCAAAAGAAATCTCACAGTTTTGAAAAGCAATTTCTTTGGAGGATTTCAGCTTCAATACTTTGAAATATTTGTGTTGAAAAGTGTGTGATGATCGCGGTCGTCTGGCCTAACGTTCCGTCGTGCGCTGTACACATCGTGCACATTTATACGGTACTTTTAATTTTTTCAAGACTTGCTGGAACTGTCCTTACTGGCTTATTCAGCCACTTGAAGGTCTTTGGTACAAACTCTGGAATATCTTTAACAGATTTCGAGCAAGAAAAGCCTCGATCGAATAAGCTAAATGCATTAATAATCGTGTACCGTAACGCCCTTTCCTATGGAGGATTACGTCTGTGTTTACATTCTATACCTAACAGGGGTCACGTGACGTAGGTCGCGCAATCGGTATAATCTCACACGTTTTCTGCACACGTGCGCTAGCTCGAACGCGTGCGTAGTAACTGGTCAGTACATTTACTGCTATGATCACGATGACACAACCCTTTAACATTGTAATTTTGTGAAGTAATACAATACCGTAAAGAGGTTTATCGCCTGACGACTAATAATTGTTTGTTTCATTGCTGTTTGAAACAAACTTGACAATGCTACTAAGTCTGCTAGTTAACCTTTTCATCAAATTTAGCTACAAGGAAGCCATTTTGAGCAAACATAAATCAATTGAATTTGATCACTCTCAATTTCCCTTCTTTTTGATTTATCGTTAACAGGTCTGGCAGAATTCGAAAAGTCACTCTAATAAAATCTGCCACCAGCTGTCTTTTTACCCAAAGTATCATTTCGTCTTTTAATACAATCTTTCATCAGGTGACTCTTGCCTACTTTTTGAATTGTAGTTACTTTTTGTATCTAGTAAAACTGCAACGGTTTTTTAAATGTGTGTTTATTTTACTTGTTAATAAAATGAAAACCGTTAATGTTGCATACCGCCCTCTTTTGGTAACACTTTTTACGAGAGGTTGATGGTACTCCACAAGGACCATTGCGATTTTGAAGAGAAACTTCAATATTGTTATTTACAAGTTACTACACATGTAACAATTCACACAGTGTAAATTTGCCAGTTGAATCGTCTTCATCGATTTATATCCCTTTTACTTAATTTGCTAAAGACTTTACAGTTAGTTTAAAAACGGGAGAAAAAGGTAACGTTAGCGATTTATTGTTTTATGGCGAAGTTAACAAGCTCTGCGCATTAACATTTTAAGCATGAACGGCAAGTCGGGCACAAGAATGCACCTTCCACAGTTCACATTGATACCATCTATCGATGTTGAATGTGCATTTAGACGACATCAACAATCCGGGGATTCTTTTTCAAAGCAAAAACAGTTCAGAATAAGTGTTCATTTTGTGACAGTAAGAGACCATTACGGGCTTAAAATGAAAGATATTTGAACTCAACGCATGAACTTAGTGTTTCTACTAAAACCCATAATGCACCTTGATCCTCTCAAAACGTTATCTTCACTGTAAAACATAAAACAACTTATTTTCTTCTATTATTATTTATTAAAATGTAGTTATCCGTGTCAGTAGGCCTCTTAAGCCAGGTATCACCTTTGACACTGTGACCGTCTTTTAATGTCAGCAATCCCAAAGACAATACATCATGTCAGGCCTACTTACCTCAGTGCCCCCCTCCTCCCCAGAAAACAATGGTGCACCCTCTTGTCAGCCTTAACCTTAACCTTAGTTCCTCAATCTAACAATGATCTTAAAAAAATAATAAAATAATATAAAAAAAACAACAATATCAACTGTACTTTAAAGTAGAATTTTATCAAATCGTATTTATCTCGTATTAACATCATTCTTCTCATTAGTAGGCATTGTAGTGTAAGCGTAATGTCATTGTCTTGTGTTAGAGATCAGAGCAGCAAGTCAGGAGCTCCAATAATTTGTTCTTTTCAGTCAACTATCGGCAAATTATCGTCTGTCTAACCAAGCGTGGTGAATGGTTTGTGCTGAGTTTGCAGGAGGGCCGTAATATGACGTTTTGTGCATTTTAGATTGTTAATCTCATGACAGGCCTAACGAGATTAATTTTCTGATACTTAAAGTTCAGATTGTTCAGACATACTTATTAGAAGCGTTAATGTCTTTAACACGGTAATGGAATTTAACCCACACAATTGGCAAGTATTCAACCAATCCTAAGATTATATTAAACAGTAATGAATTTATCCCTTTCGGTACAGGGAGTATTAATAATAACACGTGTTTCATTGTGAAAGTCAACGTGTCAGTGTTAAGTTTTGTCCTATTCTTATGAAGTCGCACTATGTGCATGTGTCATTGTCAAATATTTATTGTTGAAGTCTGGTTCCCTGACGAAAGGCTCCCTGACGACTCTTGTTAAAATCGACGACAACAGTCGGAGATTTTTTGGTCTTGGAACCGGACTGACATTGATGGATACATTGAAATGTGGCTCACATTGGACTCGTGAAACAAACTTCATTAATAGCGCCCTCTCTTGTCCATACGAAAGGTCAAATGAACTGCAACTGACACTGTGACAGTCGACACCTGGGTTCTGAACAGTCCCAGAATATGAAGTTAAAACTGTCGAGGTAAGCGCTTTTACCTGTGGAAAGCAACATTTATTGAATTAACATGTGCATGTGTAGTTGGTTTTATGTGGTATCATTGATGGTACGTAGTTTGGCTTAATTTTGTGTAAAAATACATAACAAAGTTGGGTTGTGCACTATATTATGTCATCTCGGACCCAGACTACGCTGGACTACCTCCTCTTCTTGGTTGGCCCAACGAACCCTGTCCTCTAAAACAAGACATCAACTTTTGAATCAAGACTTACTTTGTTTGGCAAATTTATCCCTCAATAATCATTTGGGCATTGCTTTCAGACATGTCATACTCAGAAACAGAATCTGGAGAAGATTTGCGCACGTCCACCCGTGCGATAAGTCCTCGGCGTTTGCAGGAACTTTCTGTCAAACCTTCGTGCTGGAAGCCCATGTCGGCAATGGCAGAGGAGCCACGATGATTGCTGTTCAGCGCGTAGTTTGTATTCCTGCAATAGTCTTTTTCGTGTCGCTGTGTGTGTATATTCGTTTGTTGTGCCGTCGTCCGTCACCGAACACAAACAGACAATGTGACCATTTCTACCTCCATCCTTCGGAACGACACATACTCAAAAGAGATTTAACACATGGTGTCACCGCAAATCCTTACTTAGTATTCCATGGTGTCACTCACTCGTCTCTCTCGGGTAATACATGCAATTAGTCAGCAAGAACTTTACCGCTAGCTGCGCGAAACCTTGTTTGACGTCACCACTTTAGGTAAACGCCGCAAGAGGACTCCTGGAATAAAGACTACTGCTGGCATACGACCAGACGCCGAATTACAGCACCCATCATGGCTCCTGTTGTTGACATGTTAATGACCGACCGATTATTGAGGGATAAATTTGCCAAACAAAGTAAGTCTCGATTCGAAAGTTGATGTATGGTTTTAGAGGAAAGGGCTCGTTGGGCCGAGAAGCGGAGGTAGTCCAGCTTACTGGCACAGTGTATGAGGCTAACCCGGACTGAACGACACTTGACTCCATTCTTTGCACTCAAACAGGGTTCCGAACACAAAGCCGTCAAAACCGTATACCGAGTCTTCAACTTTGGCTCTTTTTCACAAATGCACATGTTTCCGAAGCAAAATACCCTCCTTGAATCTTTTTAGACTCTTTCACTGACACTCACGTGCAAACTGCTTACAAATGTTTGCAAAATGTGAATATTTTTGACACACAATGTGCCCTAGACCTAGACCCAGTAACTGGGACGCTGAACTCCTTTTTTGACATTTTGACATTATCTGTCGTACAAGCGCCCCAGTAAGAACTATGTAGTAACTGCAACGGTCAGGGGGATTTAAAAAACCTCTGTTAATGATGTATGTGGCCAATTGATGACTCAGTGCACATCACTCTGAATTTCTGTGGAGTGAAATGAACAGTGACCTGTGCCGTAGGCAAACACTTCATGTTGACCATTGGTTTGTACACAGAGCGTATTGCATGGCAACTTTGTGTCAAGGAATTTCGCATTTTGCAAACACCTGTGAGCAGTTTGCACAAGTGCAAGTGTAAGATAAACATTTACTCAAGATGCAAGGATGGCATTTTGCCTTGGGAACATACATTTGTGAAAAAGAGCAGAAGTTTGGACACTGGGTATACAGTTTTGACGACTTTGTATTCAGAACCCTGTCGGAGTGCAATTGAATATATCAGAGTTTTACATTACTAGCCCTGGTGGGATGTCAGTCTCCAGTGCACTACTACTAACATCCTGGGTATAATAAAGCTTCTCTACAATGTAAACAAAATCGCAAGAGTTGTTTTCTCCTATTTTCTCCTGATGTTGGAAGCTGAAAGTCTGTTGATATTTTCCCGGTGCCTTAAAGTACTCTTTGAATGTCTTTTAAATAACATCTGCTGTCACTTTTAGTGAAAAGTATTCTTAAAATTAAACGGGAACTTGTGAAATTGTCTTAAAAACATATTGTACTTTCCATGTAAAGTTTTTATGCACATGCGTCCAAGAGTGCATTGCTGGATCACAATGTCAAGGGCAAAGCACAAATTGCACAGGAAAATAAGAATGCATCAAATTGTGCACAATAGAGCTCTATGTAGTTAGCTAAAAGTTGTAAGCGCATGTAAAGTTTGCACATTGCAATTACACACAGTAATAACGTAGTAATTAGACGATGCCCTCTTTGGTGTTGGTGTGCATCATATTCCACGCATGCATGTTGTTTGTTTCAACTGGATTAACCAATGGAAGTTTTTACTGATTTCTGTTTCCTGACTAATTTTCATTCTACATCCATAAATAGTGTGTGCCCAAAACATTTTATAGATTTATGATCCTGCCAGTCTGTAAGTATTAGACACAAGGAATATTATATATGAATGACGTTTTTGCTTGTTTAATCAGGTAGAACAATGACATAATTTTGTTAAAAACACTTTTTTTGCCATTCAGGAACCCCTTCATACCGAGGACGTCAGTGGCAGTGCAACAGAGACTGAAGTCCTACCAGGGCTGCTGGTACAAACATTGTGTGCACAGGTGAGGTATATGCTTAGTGAGACCAATAAATAGTGTCAATCTGTTCATGCTCCGATTTCCGTGGTTAGTCTTATACCGGCGCTTATAAAATGTATGGTTCTTTCATTCAGTTCGTGATCCTGACCAGCCCCCAACCTACCATAGTTAGTCTTCGTAGGGCACTTAAGAAAAGTATGCTTCTTTCTTGCAGTTCATAATCCTGCTCAGCCCCAACCTACAACAGATAGTTTTCTTAATGGCACTTATAAAATGTATGGTTCTTTCATTCAGTTCATGATCCTGACTAGCCCCAAACCTACCATAGTTTGCCTTATTAGCGGTACTGTTACAACCGTGCAGTTCGAGATTCTACTCAGCCCCATCCTACCACATTTTGTGTTATTAGTGGCACTTATAAAATGTAAGGTTCTTGCCTGCAGTTCATGATCCTGTTCACACCCAACCTGTTACAGTTAGTCTTATTAGCGGCACTCACAAAATGTTTGTGTTTCATGTAGCTCATGATCCTGCTCAGCCGAAACCCACCATAGTTTGTCTTCTTAGCGGCACTTATAAAATGTATGGTTCTTTCAATCAGTTCATGATCCTGCTCAGCCCCAAGCTAATGTAGCTAGTCTTATTAGCCGCACTTATAAAATGTACCCTTCTTTTTTTTCAGTTCATGATCCTGCCCCGCCCAAAACCTACGGAAGTTAGTCTTATTAGCGGCACCTATGTAATTTATCATTCCGTCAATCTGTTCATTATCCACTTACTGTAATTAACTTCATGATCCCGCAGAGCCCCCAGACTCACGATAGGTGGTCAAATTTGTGACACCTTTAAAATGAATGGTTCATCCTTGCAGTTCATGATCCTGCTCAGCCCAAACCTACTGTAGTTAGTTTTATTGGCGCCACTTACAAAATAATCCATTCTGTCATTCAGATCATGATCCTGCTAGTAACAACTGTGGTAGGTTGGGGCTGAGCAGGATCATGAGCTGAGTAAAAGTACCATACATTTTATAAGTGCAACTCTAAGGACCAACTATGGTAGGTTGGGGGCTGGTACAGACCATGAACTGAATGAAAGAACCATACATTTTCTAAATGCCACTAAGATGACTAACTATGGTAAGCAGGATAATGAACTGAATGAAAGAACCATACATTTTATAAGTGCCCCTAATAAGACTAACTATGGTAGGTTGGGTGAGAGTCAGGATCATGAACTGAATAAATGAACCATGTGTTTTGTGAGTGCCGCTAAGAAGACGAACTACGGTAGGTTTGGGGCTGGTCAGGATCATGAGCTGAATGAAAAATACACACATTTTATCAGTGCCACTAATAAGACTAACTGTGGTAGGTTGGGCGCTGAGCAGGATCATGAACTGAGTGAAAGAACCACACATTTTATAAGTGCCTCTAATAATACTAACTGTGGTAGGTTGGGGCTGAGTGAGATCATGAACTGCATGAAATAACCATACCTTTTCTAAGCGCTGCTAAAAAAAACAATTATTGTATGTTTGGGGCTGAGCAGGATCATGAACTCAATGAAAGAACTTTGTACATTTTATCAGTTCCGCTAATAAGACTAACCCTGGTAGGTTGGGGCTGAGCAGGATCATGAACTGCTATACAGAAGCATATAATATATTTTTTAAATGCCGCTAATTAGGCCAACTATTGTAGGTTGGGGGCTGAGCAGGATCATGACCTGAATGACAGATCCATACATTTTATAAGTGCTGCTAATAAGACTAACTAGGGTAGGTTCGGGCTGAGCAGGATTATGAACTGCATTAAAGTTTGTGTTCTTAGCAACTCTTAAAAAATGTAGGGTTCTTTCTTGCAGATCATGATCCTGCTCAGCCCCAACCTTCCCACAGTAAATAAAACAATTTACCATGCTGTCATTCAGTTCATGATCCTGCTAATAACACAAATTGTGGTAGGTTGGGGCTGAGCAGGATCATGAGCTGAATAAAAGTACCATACATTTTATAAGTGCCGCTATAAGGACCAACTATGGTAGGTTGGTGGCTGGTACGAATTATTAACTGAATGAAAGAACCATACATTTTCTAAGTGCCGCTAAGATGACTTACTATGGTAGGTTGGGGGCTGAGCAGGATCATGAACTTAATGAAAGAACCATACACTTTATAAGTGCCGCTAATGGTAGGTTGGGCGCTAGTCAGGATCATGAACTGAATAAATGAACCATATGTTTTATAAGCGCCTCTAGTGGTATGTTTGGGGGTGAGTAAGATCATGAACTGAGTAAAAGAACCATACCTTTTCTAAGTGCTGCTAAAAAGACCAACTATTGTAGGTTGGGGGCTGAGCAGGATCATGAACTGAATGAAAGAACTATACATTTTATAAGTGCCGCTATGAATACTTACATGTACTATGGTAGGTTTGGGGCTAGTCAGGATTATGAGCTGAATGAAAAAAAAACACATTTTATAAGTGCTGCTAATAAGACTAACTATGGTAGGTTGGGGGCTGGTATGGTTCATGAACTGAATGAGAATTGTACATTTTATTAGAGCCGCTAATAAGACTAACTAGGGTAGGTTTGTGCTATTAGCGACTTAAAAAAAATGTATGGTTCTTTTATTCAATTCTTGATCCTGCTCAGCACATACTTATCGTAGTTAGTCTTTTTAGTGGCTCTAATAAAATTTACTAGTTTTTTCTCATTGAGTTAATGAACCTTTTTAGTCTTACTAGCCCCACTTATAAATTGAATGGTTCTTTTTTCAGTTCATGATCCTGCTCATTCCCAACCTACCGTAGTTAGTGGTAATAGCGGCTCTAATAAAATGTATGATTCTTTCATTCTCTTCTTGATCCTGCTCAGTCCCAAGCTAACCTAGCTAGTCTTATTAGCCCCACTTATGAATTGAATTGTTGTTTTTTTTCAGTTCATGATCCAGCCCATCCTGAAACCTACCAAAGTTAGTCTTATTAGACTATGGTTCCGTCAATCTGTTCATGATCCTGCCCAGCATCCAACCTTGCTATTTAGTCTGGTCCAGTCTGCGGTGAACACAGAGCTGAATTCAAACTCTTGGTGTGGGTGAGGAGGCCTCACTGTGTTTTTCAGGTATTGTGGGGATTAGCTTCTTAATATTGCTTTGTTTAGAATTGATAGTTGGTGGGTGATGTGTATTTTGGAGCCGTTAACTTTGTAACTGGGTCTTCTAAAGATTTCACCAATTTAAAATCTGATTCAGAAAGCCTGACTTGGCTAGTCTGTGTCTCATTAGCAAACTCTTCCCGGACCTGGAGTAATGTGATGAGGGAAACCTCTTGCTGGTTGATGAGCGGGATTTGTCAGCAGTGGAAATATAATAAGTCAGATGGCTGGGATGCTGGCGAAGTTTGAGAAGCAGCTGTAGCATGCGTTAAGGGTCTTGGACTGCTGGTCTTGGGAGTAGAGCTTTTCTTGTACAGCGTGGTGCTAAGTTTTCGACATGAGATCTAATGACTCGTAGTCAGTGAAGACGGCGGATGTCGTGTGGCCTTGCAGACACTAGGTAGATGACCAAACTGTGTAAGTGCGTCATGCCGCCGCTGGTGATTGGTCGTTTATGCAGTTCATGATCCTGCTAGGCCCAAACCTACCACAGTTTGTCTTATTAGCGGCACTTATAAAATGTATGGTTCTTTCATGCAGTTCATGTTCCTGCTCAGCCAAAACCTACCACAGTTAGTCTTATTAGTGGCACTTATAAATTGTTTGGATCTTTCATGCAGTTCATGATCCCGACTAGCCCCCAACCTACCACAGTTAGTCTAATGAGCGGTACTTATTAAGTGTATTGTTCTTATAATGCATTTCATGATCCTGCTCAGCCCCAACCAACCACAGTTTGTCTTTTTAGCGCCACATATAAAATGTATGGTTCTTTCACTTAGCTCATGATCCTGACTAGTCCCCAACCTACCATAGTTAGTCTCATGAGCCGAACTTAGAAAATGTCTGGTTCTTTCATGCAGTTCATGATCCTGCTCAGCCCCAACCAACCACAGTTTGTCTTATTAATGACACTTAAATGTTAATGCAATTAAATGTATGGTTCTTTCTTTTATTCAGTTCATGATCCTGCTCAGCCACAACTTACCACAGTTAGTCTTCTTAGCGGCACTAATGAAATGTATGGTTTTGTCATTCAGTTCATGTGCCTGCTCAGCTCCATCCTTCCACGGTTAGTCCTGTTAGCGGCGCTTATATAATGTATGGTTCTGTCATTCACTTCATGATCCTTCTCAGCCCCCAACTTACCATAGTTAGTATTATTGGCGGCACTTATAAAGTGTGGTTCGGTCATTTAATTCATGACCCTGCCCAGCCATCAACCTATGGTATTTGGTTTTATTATAGCCACACTTATAAAAAGTGCATTAGTTGGTAAGACATCTGCTCTAGAATGCTGAGGAACAATGCCTGTGATTTTTTCAAAGGACTCGGGAAAGTGCTGAGTATACAGTGCTTAACACAGATCGGTGTATGGGTTAAACATTACAAATAATATTCTTTATCCCTGATGTAAAAACTAACATATATCATAACGTTGATTCAGTCGTTTGACTTGTGATACAGTTCCGGACACACTGACTGTGTTCATGATTCTACTTCATGGTGAAAGCAATTAATAACCTTTATGATATGTTTGTATGTCCTCTTTATACAGAGAAGGGGACAGCATGATGACAATATGGCCTCCGGACTTGTCATAGTTTCCAGCCATAATAACCTCCATAAACAAAGGTATTAAAAGTGAAACAACTTTTGTATTGTAAACACACAAAATGACAATTCCACACCTTATTATGATCCCCATCACATGTAGATGTGGACCATGTTTCAAACATAGCACATAATAGTATCTGGACATTCTTGTATGTCAACCCCCTCCTTCCCCCCAAACAAAATAAAGAATTACTCAAAATTAAAGTGCATAAACTTAATCAGTCAAGCTGTTCAATGCGATACTAACTCATATAGCAGACTCCTTTCTTGTGCACCCTTGCCCCCACTCCCTCCCCCACCTCCCGTATAAGTCAAAGCACATAGGCTACTACTGTGATACAAATCCACACAACGATTTCCAGTTCACAACCAACATCACCATCACCGGGCACAGTTAAGTTTGATGAAGTATAATGATGAACCTTTTGCCTTTTACTTTTCAGGGAAGTCACTGACCAAGTACTGTGTGTGTTACACTGATGGCATGACATGCTGCCAATTTGACCACCAGGTGAGTAAATGATTATGTCGTGTATTTATTCCCTCAGATATCAAATGCATATTCATAATATGGTGTGTTGTAGAATTGAGGGATTTTGCAACGGTTTTTGTGTTGAGGCAAACTAATGTCCTCCCTAACTGTAAAAGAGTGCCAAACTACTCGTCCTTTATGGCCGACAATTCGCTATTGATACTGAATGCTGCATAATAACCAATGCGCACCCCCATCCCAAACGTGGAATATATTTGTTGATGGTTTAAGTTCTGACTAACTAGAGCTCAACTGTTATTTGCCTAGCAACTTAAGGGCACAATGATTTGCTCAACCCTCAAGACATCTATTTCATAGGTGTGATAACCTCAGGACAAAGTACCCTGTCATCTCCAGTCACGTCATTAGGATGAAAGGAAAGTAGTAGAGATATCGGAGACCAACCTTGGTGCCCGCAACAAGATTCTGTTAAACATCCGCAATATCGGTAATCACAGACACAATAGCCAAGTCCTAAGAGAGGGAGAGGGTGTCCTTATTGTAGATTACAGACCCAATCATGAGGCAGCTCCACACGCAAATGGACCATGCATACATTGCCATGGCTATTACGTGCGTCTTGATCTTTGGCGTCATCAGTGCCCGTTTAAGCCTGCCCTCCCTGCAAAGACTGATGGTAGCAATAGGATAGGTTGTGTTAGGGGGATCGGACAGTAGCCAACAAGAGTGATTTGTTAAAAGCTCCTGGCTGGTGTATCATTCCAGTTGAACAAGGTTTAACTCTGATGAAGAGAGATGAAGTCGCCATATGTGAATACCTTAAGCTTGGCCACGATGTTACACAACATGGCTACATTCGAAACAAGCTATGAGAACTGGGTCGTCTTGACATACAACTCTGAAACAACACCCATCAACCAAATGCATCACTTGAAGTATTTGTGCATCCCCACCATATGAATGATATCGTCAAGGCTGTTCATGATATCAGTGAAGGAAAGCAGATGTATCACGTTCCATCTCTATCACTAAAGACTGAACATTCCATCAAGAAATGTGCACTCATGCTGAAAGGAAATGCTATAGATTATGGTCTGAGGCACAAAACGGAACAGGCCGAGAAGTTTCTGCAGTTGTGTGAATATAAGTGGTGAGAACATGTGTCAACCCATGGGTACAGAACACTGTACCAAGGAAAGCGCAATAAACCTGTTGTTCTCCCGACAAATGCGGATACGGTGAAAATGTCATCGTTCCTCCATGAAACTGGCAACAGGGAAGTGCAGCTCCTTCACTGTGCTCGGGGCCATTAAATTACACCAGACGGGAAGAAATTGCATGAAGTCACACTGTGCCATCTCACTATGTTCAACCGCAGGGGGGAAGTATCTAAAATGAAACTGGAAGATTTCCACAAACACAGTGTAGCCGTTGTCAATGGGGATTGTTTGATGACTGATCTTGAACGGCACCTCTGTAAAATGTTCAAAGTCATGAAAGTAGTTGGTAAGATGGGTAGAACTGTTCCTCTGCTTCTTGGTACTGATGTGATGGCGTGGTGGAATGCTCTGGTTGCAAACAGATATGCAGCTGGAGTGGCACAAGACAACAAGTTCTTATTCACAGGAAGTTGTGACTGAGACAAAGGTCAGAAACAAGGAAGTACATGTAATTGTCTACAAGCATATGCAAATGAGGCGGGCCTTGACAATGCTGATAACATGGGGTCTACAAAGCTTTATAAACATGTAGCGACTGTTTCACAAGTCTTGCCTTGAGGAGCATCAGCTTGAAAAACTTGTAGGCTTCATTGGTCATGATTTGCGGGTCCATCTTGAGTACTACTAGTATCCAGACACTGTTCAGAGGGTTACCAAAACTGTCTTATCTTTTCCTGAGCTTGGAGAGAGGCAACTTGGTTTTGCAACATGATAAATCTGTGGAGGAGTTGCATGTTACTGGAGGTAAATAAACCTCTTTTTAAATTGTCTTTACAAATTACTACAAACTGTGGTTTTGGCTCCCAATCCCTCCCCCTCCTCGCCAAGAAAATTCTTTTGGAGGGGGCCCTATAACTTGGCCTGGGGCCATTATCACCTTACAACCCCCCCCCCCACCATGAAACAAATTTCAAACACTGTACACCCCCCCAACCCATGGATTGGCCGACATTTTTTATTTGAGTGTGAAATGCAATCATAGCTAAATGTAGAAATTGCTCTTTGTTTTGTTGCGGAAAGCTTCACGAGCAATGAGGACAGCAGTGACTTGAATGATAGGATGAAACAAGATGGCTGCACCATGATGAACATCAAGTGGGCTGTTTCTTGTTAGGCATTTTATGCAGGTGTAGCTTCATCCCACAGTGTAATTAGATTTTGAGCTAAATTGCTTATTGAAATGTGCATTCTTTTGTATGGATAGGCCCTGTTTGATTATGTATCTTAATTTTCCTCAACAAATCAAGTGTTGCCCCTGTACTGCTGAGGAAAAGAAAGACATAACGGAGGGCTTGTAGAGAATCTTTTCAGTGAAGAAGCCTTCTGGAAAACGCAACATCGAAATGTCCTGTCCTGTGGCATTTCAAAACCGAACTTGGAGGAACATTAAATACTTTTGTAGAAACACAATGAAACTTCAACAAATGTAAGGTGTGATGCATGCACCACCACAGTACAGTCATAATGAAGAGTCACTCTGAAGCGAAGCCAAGTGGTTTCTCTACACCTTTGCCTCTGACACTCCTTCCCACCCCCACCCAAGAAGAAGAAAATGTATTACCATCATCCAAAACATTTAATGAAAGGGTAGAATACATATTCGTATTCTGATAGCATAACTCAACCGCAACAAAAAGATCTGTGTGTTATGTTCTCACCTTGATAGGTACCGTTCAATTGTTGGCAATGTCCTCCATTGGATAGAATGAAAAGTATGTCCTCAATCTATAGTGTACACATATGTGGGTGGGTGTGCATGTTTGACCATATGCTCCGAGGACATTTTTCAATAGGGACAATAGGTCCTCACTAGTCAGTTCTTTGTTTTCATGGGTCCTCAAACGCCATTTGTGTACAAAACCAATGGGGATTGCTACAGTACAAGAACAATAGAAGTAACAATAGAAGTCTTCAGACATCATGGTTATGCATAAACTATTGTGTGTGCGTATGTATTGTCCTGATGGACTCTGTGCATGTGTGTGCATGGACTGTGTATCAACTTAATATCGTCCTTACGGACTACGTGTATGGATAACTCAGGGCAAAGTGAAAGCGTAAAGAGCCTTGATCAAGGCTACTTGAACCCTCACTCGGCCAAGACACGCCACATAAATGATCATAAGTGTGAACTTGTCCTCCCAGTAATTTTGTTGAAATTTTATCACAAAAACTCTTCTTCAATTTTGAACAAGCATTGAAAATCCATAAAATTACAAAATGTTGACATGTTGATGTTTTGCATGGTAGCTTTATTTCAAAAGTAAAATACTTTGTGCCTGGGAAACTTTTCTAGTTTTTCAAAAGAAGAGTAGCAGATCTTTATGTAAAAAGTGTTTAGTATCAAGGAATAAACCATGTGGGAAACTGACTGGGTAAATTTGTTAATCATTTTTGGGGTCAACAAAGAGAACTTGACTGGAGCGGGATTTGCATCACTGGCTATACGTACCGTCGCTCTACCAACTGAGATATCCAGCCCTAATGTTGGCAGTATCCCTGTTTTGTATTGTATAATGTGGTGTGATCCCTGGCAGTAACCGGTTGAATGGCTTCAGACTGGAACAAAGGTATTGACAAAACAGGGCGACCGCCAACATTAGGGCTGGATAGGTCAGTTGGTATAGCATCGGAAATTATAGCTGGTTGTCTCAGGTTCAAATCCTGCTCCAGCCTAATTTTTGTCATCTTATAGGTTTAATCATTTATCAGTCTTTGTTCTGTCATTCTAATACAGATGCTCCAGGCAAGGACCACTATCCAAGTTCCAGAGAAAGGTAGGTCTCTTTAATCATCATCAGTTAGTCATAAACCTGCAAGATGGTGGTAGTATTTAACCCACTGTAAATTCAGCTTAATAATCCGTTGAACGTTTCATCAAATAGTACAGACACTAGAAGCATTATCTATTTAAAACCCTGGGTGGTGCGGACTTGGGCCAAAAATCGACAACAAAATATAAAAAATAACACAGCCCCATTAATGATCAGAGCAGAGTGAGGTTAATCCATCTAATTGTAACGGTAGCTGTATGTAACTTTTGCATGGGGTGAGGTCCCTTCCACTCTAGTCCAGATGCCTCAGGCAATAAAAAAAACATGTCATCATGTAATAATATTGCACAATGACTAGTGTAACCTTTTATTTGTTACTTTTTTTTGTTAATATTGTTAATTCCACTTTAAAAGCAACTTGATGTCTATTTTAC
The DNA here is from genome assembly GCA_911728455.2 of Marthasterias glacialis. Classification (NCBI taxonomy): domain Eukaryota; kingdom Metazoa; phylum Echinodermata; class Asteroidea; order Forcipulatida; family Asteriidae; genus Marthasterias; species Marthasterias glacialis. The sequence goes on from OU452225.1 coordinate 27,137,972, forward strand.
TTAGCATTTGTAACAAAATAGCTTGACTTTGTCCATGAACATTCCAAACTTTGGAGTTTCTCAACATCACAAGTAACATAAGTGTAATTAACTGCAGATCTAATCATGATCACGACCTAATGATCTAATCATATCACGACTGAGCTTTGCTCACCTTTTAAGAACTTAGCCCACCAAATACCCCTCAACATTTCCAAAGTTCTGTGAGGATCAAAATACATTTTCACATTTGAAAAGAAACTAACATGTTAAACTCATTCTATTGATTGACATATTATAGGCCTATATAATGTACTTTTAACCAACTTTCACAAACGAAACCTGTAAATCCAATCCAACAGCCAGTTTGAATTGTGATGTATGGTATTACTTCTTAAATAAAAAGCTATTAAAAAAGTTGCTTTGTATTGTAAAAGCACAGGGATCATGAATAGGGGAGCACCCTTCTCCTTAGGAAGAAAACAGTCCATCAGCCTCATGGATATTTTGAAGGCCCTTCAAGTATTCCATTTTAGACAGATTTGAGAGCCAATTAAAAAGGGTACAGTGTTGAAACTTTGCACAGTTGTGACCTGGGGAATGTTTGCTTCTTACTTGAGGTAAAAGTGTAGGAGTTTTTTTACTTGGACGGAGAGTAACTTGACCATTATTGGGACTACCAATGTCAAATTAACCAGAGGGTGGAATTTAAGGACTCAATAAATATTTTTCTGGTGTTTTCTTTTTTTTTTTTTTAACTATTTTTGAATATTAAGTGATTTGCAATCTGTGCTATTGGAGTTTTATTAGAGTAATATTTCTGGTTTTTATCCATTTCAGCCAGGGCCTTAGCAGCTGAGGAGCCAACAGTTACTGGACACCCAGCAGATTGAGACTTTTTACTACCGAGTTAGCGTGACCATTATTGACCAAATGCATGGCACTGTGACTTCTACCAGGACCATTTCTCACAGAGGTGAGTGTTTGTGAGTGTAAATGCATGATTCATGGATTCTGCCTTTTGAGTACTAGCGCCATACTTTTTTTTTTTCGTGGCTTCTTTAATCTTTACAAGCGGAGAGAAATTGCATTCCGAAACGGACTTCTCCAGCGAACAATTTGGCTAAAGGAAAAATAACATCTTTTCGTTTTTCAAATGCCAATTAAATTATAACAAATGTCAAAAAAACCCATAAAAATAACAATAGTGGCAAACTTTTTTTCTTTTTTTTTTTTGGTATTTTGTTGGCATCTTTAAGTGCAACCAACATGTTTTCCCTTTGACTGTTGGCTACAGTTACCCTGCAGGTATGAAGTATACTGTGGTACCCAGGGTTTTCATATAAACTCTGGGATAATACGAAGGATTACGAGTGTGTGTGTTGCCTAGGCAATCATTTGCATCTTTGCACCCAAAACACTGTGTGTAGTGCTACCTGGTATTAGATTATGCGTACTACTGAAGGTCCCTTGGATGCAGTTAGCGTACCACCAATAAGCAATATGAGCAAAAACATGTGAAAATCGCAATTAATCTGGGCCAGAAATACACAACCGAGTACGTAGGTGACAATTGCCGCCAGAGTACTAAGGGACAGCCTGTTCTGGCTCAACAGGGTCAACAAACTTTGTTTAAGTGCACTGAGCTAAAAAGCGTGCTTTTGCTGCAAATAAAAGCATACCACCCATGAGATTGAGGGGTAAAAGTGTAGTGTCATTTATGGCCATTTCCTGCTGGTCTTGTTTTAGGTCTACTTGTTATTCACATTAAAAGTATTCCATTGAGACTGAGTGGGACTAAAAATTGTTTGAGACCGATTGCGCGACCAATGTTTACATGTCGTCATGTGACCTGTAGTGGGTACTACGTCACCTGAGCTGATGACAAACTACGTACAATTACATGCTGTGACAAAGTCATACAAACAGTCGGCTTTTATTAATAACAAAAGTTACTAAGCCCTTTTATTGCAGTTGTGTGTTGTGACATCTTATTTTCTTAAACTCTCTGCATGAATGCCTTACTTTGAGAAAGAAAATGTTCTATTAAGTTCATGTACCGTACATTGTCTTTTCTTACCTTCTTTATGATGTGTTTTGTAATTTGAATTAGAATTATTTCCATCAGAACCAATTGACTCAAATTCAAGTCTATTTAAGCTAGGCGAAGGGGCTCAATCGCTCATCAAAATTGACGGATCTTTCCAAAAACAGTAGGTTCACCTAAATTGTAGAGGTGAAATTGTGGAACTTTTGAGAGTACATGAGGGTGCTGGTGTTAGGGAGGGGGGGTTGCTGTGTAACCCACTCTCAGGGACGATTCCAGGACTATCACATTGGGGAGGGTGCAAACTTTTAGGGCTAATTTTAAAATTGAACGTTTTACCAAAGTATGAGTACAGACAAACTAGTTCCTGTATGAATGACTTAATGACTTGTCATATTGAGAGGTAATAAAAACAAGTCAGCACAAGAAGCTCCTATAAGTTGGGCTTTCCAAAAGTGTCACTTTTGTCGGGATCCCTCCATAAGTTTGGGAGATATGGCTGTTGCTTACTCTTATTTTCATTCTGTGACAGCTTCGTGTATGAAATCTCCATTGAAAATACTGTTGAAAGACAATGGGAGCATCCCCGCTTGGGCATCATTTGGCTGAAGATGTGTTTGGATGGCCGCGAAAATTCGCCTTTTGGATGCAGAACAATCAAAGCTATCTGCAGGTAAACAACTTTTCTTTCTAGTACCATTGTTTTTGGAGTAATGGAGCGAGAGGCAGGTGACTTTGTTTTTTCCACCGTTTTATTTTTTTGTCCCTTTCTTGCTTACTGGAGTGGCACATTTGGTCTTTTGTTAACGTACATACAAACACACAGGCCCTTATCTACAGGGCTTGGGGATGTGGTGGGGGGGGGGCTGCTCTCTTTGTGTCCCCTGGAATACTCCCTGTTCATTGCACAGCCAAAAACTTTACATTGCTAGAAAGTCCATACATGGGTTTTGCAACAGTGTCATGCTTGTCTGGATCCCTCCATAAGTTCGGGATATATGGCCGTTGCTAACTCTTGTTTTCATTCTCTGACAGCTATTTTGTACAAAATCTCCATTGAACATGCTGTTGAAAGACAATCAGAGCATCTCCACTTAGATGACCGTAAGGGAGGAGTAAAGCGCCTTGTTAAAAGACTCTGAAGTCTACAAGTTTCAGGAGTCTGGCCGGGCCATCGCAAGGGCCCCCCAAGCTGACCACCATCCATGGAAAGTGCAAGGACCGTTGCAGGCTACCAACAACAATGGGTCAACACACAGGCAAATCATCAATAAAACTGTATCATCATACAACCGGACATCGGAATGAACTGTTATTGAATGGGAATAATTACCATATGGAATAAGTGTTGATTCTTAGGTGAAGAATTATTGAAGTTGCAACTAAATATTTATATAAATTGCATCAAGAAGAATTGTAAAATTAGTGAAGATTGGAATCAGTGAATCAAGTTGAAGATTTGTAAAATTAGTGAAGATTGGAATCAGTGAATCAAGTTGAAGTTTGATTGAACGTTGATGAAAATGACTATAGAAAAGTAATCAAAGTAGTACTGTGTCAAAGGAAGACTAAAGTAATGTTGATTAATCTAATTGCTCTAATCCAAGACAATGGGCTTGAGCACCGAACCCAAGAACAACACTTGTAAATATTGTAAATAGTTGTCTAAGAACTGAATATAATATTGAGTTGAACTATTTCCCTGTCTCCTGGTCACTTCTTTCGGTTTGATGGTTTCTAACCGGGGTCTCTACTCTAAAAGGCTGAAGTGGTGACAAGCACAAATATCCCAAACACCTAGTATTTGTTACAATAAACACTTCTAAAAGGCTGAAGTGGTGACAAGCACAAATATCCCAAACACCTAGTATTTGTTACAATAAACACTTCTAAAAGGCTGAAGTGGTGACAAGCACAAGTATCCCAAACACCTAGTATTTGTTACAAAAAACACTTCTAAAAGGCTGAAGTGGTGACAAGCACAAATATCCCAAACACCTAGTATTTGTTGCAATAAACACTTCAAACTCTAGTTCATTTTGAAGACATAGATGGTTATGATTGAAGATGGCATATTGAACATTATAACACACCTCTCCCTGGTTTTTTATCCTGATTGGCTGAAACACTGTCGCGTGGAAGGAACTAATATGGCCTAGTGCATGAAATCTGCACCAAACGCACCGCACGCGCTTCATTTGGGTGAAATAGTTCACAAAGCGGGAAATAGTTTCAAAAACCCAAAAACTATTGACTGGTAAAGAGCGCCCTCAAGAGAACGATGGCGTCTGCAGATCGAGAAGAATCTCCGGCCAAAAAATCACGATTTACACTTCTAACCGACATTTTGGACTGAGGTGTGTTATAAAACACATATGGACTGGCATTATTCGGGCAATAGTGCACGTCGATGCACCCTCGGGCCTGTGAGTGACCAGGAGAGGGTCATATTTCCCTCGGCCCTCGGCCTCGGGAAATAGGACCCTCTCCTGGTCAATCACAGGCCCTCGGGTTGCATAGACGTGCACTATTTTCCTCATTGCCAGTCCATATGTGTATAATATTGGTGAGCTGTAAGATGTGGAAGTAAAGGTGTTCTAGTCAAGACAGGGAAGTTCAGGTACCAGATTCAATTCCTCTACTATGCAACTTTCTTTAAGGAATGAGAGGACAACGACCTGTGCATTTAGCAGCCCATCAGGTCTTTCTGGATCGGGTTATTGTAAATTTCCTCTCATGCAGCATTAGGACCTTTCCCCAAAAGTCATCTGAGTTTTGGGGTACAATTTTTTGTGATAAAGCAATGGTTTATTCAAGGAATCTTCAGAAGTCTTCTTGGCTTCATTATTTTCAATTTAGTTAATTGCTTGTAATAACCACTGTATCTGATTCTGATCATTATGCAGTCATTCCAAACTCTGACACCTTGCAGCCCTCTACCCAACCCAGCCCCCAAACCCACACTCTCTCAAAGAATACTGTTGCGAAAACAATAATACACAAGCAGTAAAATTAAAGCTTGAAGAATTTTACTTTTTCTCAGTCGACTTTGGTGTATGGTTTTTATTAAAGGGGCAGCACATCTTTATGTTTTGTATAATTTATTAAATCAGCCGAAAACCTCTTGTAATTTTCTTCTTATTATTATTATAAAATGTTCAGGTAACTTGTAGAAATTAAGAGTTGATGTGGATTATTGAGGTTATTTGTGTTCTGTAATAAAACACTATAAAATAAAACAAAGCATAGAGAGGAATTGATGTTGTTTTATTGTTTCATTGTGGTATACTATAAGTCGACCTTGGAAATTGGTTGGGAGTCTGTTTTTAGGCTGGTGTAGTACAAGGGGAATTGATTGGTCACCTTGGGTGGGGGAGGGGGGGGGGGTTGATTGTTCATCTTGGCCAGGGGGCGTGCCTTACTTTTCAATCCTTTGAAGTTTCATGTCAATTTAGCCAAAGTTATAGAGGTAAGCATTGCTGTTCATTCCTTTATAAATAATGCTTATTTGTAAATAAGGCTTATTTATAAAAACGCTTGATTACAATCAATACTTATTTAAAAACAATGCTTATTGATAAATAATGCTTATTTATAAATATGTTTTTATGTATAAATAATGCTTATTTATATATAATGCATATTTATACACAATGTTTATTTATAAATAATGTTTATTGATAAATAATGGTTATATACAAATAATGGTTATTTGTCTGGACCAAAAACGAAAGTTTCTAAACTCAGAACCACATGGGTTTCATGCACCGTTTGTCGACCCCGCAAAATGAGAATTTTCCTACGTTCTCCAAAATGGGAAGAGGGGAATGAAAAGCAACGACTTACCCTAAGTAATTCTGACTAAAATTACATCAAACTTAAAATGTATTAACAGCAAAGCTTACTATTCTGCAAAATAAACAGCAAGGCTTACCCCTCTGCGAAGTTGGTTAAAATTACACGAAATGAAAAAGGAACGAACAACAAAGATTATCTATCCCCTCGTAATTTCGGCAAAAATTACTTGAAAGTCAAAGGAATGAACAGCAAAGGCCCTTATAGTTTTGGCTAAACTTTATTGAGCACAGTGAACCCCTGATTTTGAATAAACTCCTGTACACATTGGTCGTGCTCAATGTATGGGCCTAGGTGGACCCATGAAATGAATAAATTCCTGTACCCATTACTGGCGCAAAGTGTATGGGCCTTGGTGGACCCGGGATATGATTATATTCTTGTACCCATTACTTGTGCACAGCATAGGGGATGGTGGACCGTGGGACGCGGTCTAGGTGGACCCGAGATATGGCAATATTCCTGTACCCATTACTTGTGCACAGTGTACGGGCCTTGGTGGACCCAGGATATGGCTTTATTCCTGTACCCATCACTTGTGCACAGCATACGGGATGGTGGACCGTGGGACACGGTCTTGGTGGATCCGGGATATGACAATATTCCTGTACCCTTTACTTGTGCACAGTGTATGGGCCTTGGTGGACCAAAGATATGATGATATTCTTGTACCCATTACTTGTGCACATTGTATGAGCCTTGGTGGACCCGGGATATGGTCATATTCTTGTACCCATTACTTGTGCACAGCATAAGGGCATGGTGGACCGTGGGACGCGGTCTTGGTGGACCCGGGATATGGCAATATTCCTGTACCCATTACTTGTGCACAGTGTACGGGCCTTGGTGGACCCGGGATATGGCTTTATTCCTGTACCCATTACTTGTGCACAGCATAGGGGATGGTGGACCGTGGGACGCGGTCTTGGTTGACCCGGGATATGGCTATATTCCTGTACCCTTTATTTGTGCACAGTGTATGGGCCTTGGTGGACCCAGGATATGGCTTTATTCTTGTACCCATTACTTGCGCACAGCATACGGGATGGACTTGTGAAACTAACTCTATTAATAGCGCCCTCACTTGTCCATACCATCAGAAACGTCAAATAAACTGGAACTTAAAAGGCGACACATGGTTTCTGAACAGTCCCAGAGTATGGAGCTTAAAACTGTCGAGGTAAGCGCATTTAACCGTAGAAAGCAACATTTTATTGAATTAACATGTGCATGTATAGTTTGGTTTTATGTGGTATCATTGATGGTACGTAGTTTGGCTTAATTTTGTGTAAGAACAGAACAAAGTTGGGTTGTTTGTGAACTATGTCATCGCGGACCCTAGCCCAGGTAGGACGTTAGTCTCCGTTGTACTTACCACTAACGTCCTGAGTATAAAGCGAGTATATATGGCGATTGTTATGGCAGGGTTGTCAGAGGCCCTAAAAATCATCTATTTGGAGGACAGAAAATGATCGTGAGTACAATTAAATGCATTTTATTTCACCTTAAACACTTGGAAAAGACAGTAGGCAAATTTTGAGCAATTCTGTTGAGTCTAAGGAATTTTTTTTTAACAGAGGTGTTTTAAATCCTCCTGACCGTCGCAGTTGCTACATATTCCTTACTGGGGCGCTGGTACGACAGATAATGTCAAAATAAAAAAAAAGAAGAGTACAGCGCCCCAGTTACTGAGTCTAAGCTGCGTCGTGACTTGAGAAAAAGAAGAAGAATGGTGATAGGGACAGGAAGAGGACATTTTTACTGAGTTGATCACATGCTCATGTGAGTTGTTTGATGTAAAACGGCGGAGAAAATGCAATCGACAAAATGATCGTCTTTTGTTCTAGCTTTACCAATCACGTACGCGTGCACGTATCGGATCCACAAGTGTGCAACAGCGGGGCCAGAGGCGCTTTAACCCCCTGGGAAGTGAAACAATGACGTCAAGTGTGGGTTGGTAATGGACTCTGCGTTTTCAAGTTTAAATCTGATGACGTCGTTACATTAAACAGTGCCCTCTGGTAACAAGTTTGAAAACAATTATGGTCAACACTAATTGTAACCCGTTTTTTTTTACATTGTTGTGTGTATTAACTCTTGATGTTTACAAGTAATTCATTACTCATTCCTGAACACCTAGTTTTTGTGATGTCACAAAAACTGATTTTCTAGCTTGGTTTTGTTATTATATAGTTTCTTTTAAGTTTGTGTAATTAATGACTTTTTTGTTTAATTCAAGACTGAACAACTTTGTCATTACTGTACAGTGTTGAATGGTATTGTTAGTGCACCATACCATTACATGTACACCCATACTTTACATGTACTGTACTAGTCTGCACACAGGTGAGATAGCCTGTCTGGTATTGCTTGCTCGGAGGGTTTATAGCTCCATGATATAGAGGGCCAATCCACCTTGTATTTATTTATTTTATTTATTTTAACTCTGTGGACACGTATTTATATAATTTACAATTTAAAATGCTGAGGTCAAGACAAAAGTTAAAAAATAACTGGATGGAGGGACTCAAGCCACAACACCCCAGCAATAGGATAAACTGGAAAAGAACTTTTAAAACACCCAATGGGTTGAAGAAAACCAGAAATAAACAAAAAAGGCATTGGACGGATAAAACAAGATTAGATGCTATTAAAGTGGTCTCTCAAACTAGACTTAAAAACATTAAAAGATTCGAGATGACGTTATTCTTTGTATCTACCCTAAGATTGGAAAACTACCCTTGGACCTAATGCCATTCAATCTATTCATTGTGCCCACTGTAATTTTCGACCTGCAAAAATCCTGATCATTACACCCTAGACCCAGTAGGGTGCTGTGTTCCTTTTTTGAGATTTTGATATTTTATCGGTCGCACTGGCGCAGGTGTACCAGCACCCCAGCATGAAATATCTGTAGCAACTAGACCAAGGAGCAGATTTAAAATGAATTTGTGATACCCTGTTCAAAAGCATTGCCAAAGACTCAACAGAATTACTGGAAAATGGCCTGTTGGCTTCTCAAGATATCAAAAATGAAATAAAATGCATTTAATTGTACTCACAATCATTTTCTGTCTGCCAAGTTAATGATTTTTCAGGCCAAAAAAATGCAGTCATTATAATCTGCATTTTACTACAATATTACATGACATCAAAGACTGTTCTTAAAAAAAGGATTGCCTGTTCGCTGATGCCCTGACTTGCATTTTATTTTGCGTAGACAATGCAGGTGTGTAGAGCATGCGCTCGGCCAATCATTACCAATGGAACTTCTATACAGTGTGGATTGCATGCTGTGTATGTAGCCACCCACCCGTTATTTTGTTTGTAATGTTAATCACCTAAAAAAAACAAAAAACTTGTGGATTGTCCAATAGACGAAGGAATCACACAGTTTTGGAAAGTCTGTTCTTTGGATGATTTCAGTTTCTAAATTATGACATTCTCGTGTTGAAAAGTGTGTGATCAACTAGTACTACCACATTGTGAACATAACGATCCTGGTAGAGTTTCCGAGCTGTCCTTATTGGCTTTATTCTGCCACTCAAAAGTCTCTGGTACAAACTGTAAAAAATTTTTCACAGATTCCGAGAAAGAAAAGCCTCGATCAAATAAACAAATGCAACAATCATGAATCGTACCGCACTTTCCTTCGGAGGATGTCGTGTTTGTTTTCTGTTTAATACCCATGACAGGTCACGTGAATTGGAGAGCGCAATCGGTCTAGATTATACTACTACTACTACTGTTAGGTGGAAGTTTACCTTTCTAAATTTAGCTCTTGTGTTGTATGCTGTGTTACACCGCATGACTTATTGTATTAAGATTACTGTACAGATCTACTCATACTGCATTACACACTGACTAATTTTCCTTACTCTATATTATTACCATAGAGTTAGATAGCTCTATGGTTAAACTGTGCCACAACATGCCCTACATATCCATCTTAGTAATAAGCCTTTTTCACACTGTATCTCTTTTCCCCAGAAAATACAACCACGGGGAGGCCCCAGGAGTTTTTTTACCCCTCGCTTACCCCGTCGCACTTTCACACTGTACCTGCATGCATATCCCCTGGGTCGTTAGTTATTCCACGTGGTTCCAGTCGAACGTTTCACACTAGGGATGAATTTGTTGGTAAGCGGAAGTCGTCGGCATATGTCTGCCGTGTACATGACGCAACTGGGGTAAGCAAAAGCCGCTTTTGTTTCTCACTAGTATTTATTCCCCGGGAGATTAAAAATACCCCAGGGTTTTACCGTTTACCCCTACTCCGGAGCAGGGGTGGCCATTCCATTGGGTTTGCTCATTCGCTGGGGCATCAAGTGTGAAACACCCGACCGCTATTCCCCGTGGATATCCCCGGGGAAAAGCATAGTGTGAAAGGGACTTATATAGTATTATTGTTTGTGGACATTCCTGATTCTATATTTAGCCTGTGTGTTGTACACTGTGTGATATATTGCCAAAAGATTATTGTACAGACCTACTGACTGTATTCACATTGACTTGACATTGACCTTAACCTCTTACCCATAAATTTATCAAACTTGGACTCATTGGCATAAATAGCAGGTTATTGAATATTGGATTGGAGCTCTTTACTGTGAGTTTTTTATTTGCTGTAGATGACATCTTTGAATTAATCTGTTAACAGGATGTTAGTATTAAGGGCAGACCTTATTGTGATCTTCAAGAAAATAAGAAAACTACTCTGTAAATGAAAGTTTAAAAGGATTAGATAACAATCTTCCTTCTCCATAATTACGCTTTTCATTTAAAGATTCATTTTTTTATCATTTTGTGCAACACAAATGTTTATTAATGCAGGGCAACACATGAGCTCAATGTTTCATCTTAATGTCAAATTTTTTTTCACAGCTTTGTGAAGCCAGTTGGAAAATTTGATGGATTTCTTTATAAAAGATTGTTTTATTAAAAAAAATATAAATCTTTAGTCCCAGAGCTAATTTACTGGACAGTGGTTTTATTTTCTCACAGAGTGAAGAAATTTTAAGTTTAATTGTTAACCAGTTCACACCAAGGATTTTCAATTTTTTCCGTGCCACCTGACAGGATTATTTTCTCGGAATTGCGGGAATCATTTTTCTTTGAGAGTACCGCTGGCACAAAGAAACCTTGACTACACAAAAACATCAGTAATGCAACTTCTCTGCGACTTTTATGTTTCAGAAAAATACAATAGGCCTAGTTCCTAAAAATTGCATGTTTAAAAAAAAATAAATAAATCTCGCAGAAAATAAAATGTACATCATCCAGCCATTTCGCATAAGTGTGATGAAAGAAATTAAATAAACAATAAAGAAAGTCTGGCTTTGTGGTAGTGTACATATATACATAACTTAACAAAATTTTCAACACCTCGATAAAAGTTGTGAACTTTCTCCTAGTAAAAAAACCAAAACCAAAACTGTGAACACAATTTACAACGATACCTTTAGTTACGCAGTTTGCAACAATCCAAAGGGAAATGTTATGGTAGTATGAGGTCAATCATGCATTTATCAATGACTGTTTCCTTACATGTAAAAAACATATAAACACTGTGTGGATTGCCTGTTTGCTGATGACCTGGGTCACATACACAGTCGAGCAGTTTCCCCCCCCAAAAAAAAAATTCTGGAAAAAAAGTGGGAAAAACTCAGGCAAAACAAAAAGAAGAAAGGGAATTTTAAATAGAAATTTGAACTTTTGTTTTAATCTGAGTAACTTTTCGGGAGAATCAACCCTCCCCCCTTAACCAGAGAGTCCCCATTTGCCTATGGTCACATTGTTTTGGGCAGTCAAAGCAGGATACCAGCTATGTAGATTGCAGCATGTGGGGGTACATGCTACACTCTATGTCAACATTTCAAAAAGAGGAGTACAGTGCCCAAGTTACTGGGTCTAATGTATATGTAAGTGCATGAACATGTACATCATATTATTGTAATGTTCGTCCATACTATTATTATGCTCTATGTAAAATATTTTTTAAAACCCTGGAGCAAAGAGCTACATGTACATGTACATGCACATGTACATGCACTGGATTGATCCCTGGTATTGCTGAAGTTTGTAAGAATGCATTTTACTATCTTTTTAATATCCAGCATATCCGTGAACAGTTAACTTGTGCCTGTACAGACAAAATTAGTCCTGCAAGCAGGTTGGACTATCATAACAGCTTATTCTATTGCCTGACACTTGGATTAACAAACTGTAAAGGGTTCAGAATGCATGTGCTTAGACTGACCTGTAATTCACCCAGATATTCTCCATGTAGTCCATTGTGACTTGATTTACACTTGTTATCCATTCAACAAAGAATAGCATTTCAAGTTCCTTTAATAACATATCAAGCCATGCATGGTTTAGCAACAATGACATCAAATGCAGATGCCAAATCATTTGTGAAAGCTGCTCCCCATTTTTACTTAATGTATTAAAGTCCAATTGAAAAACCCATTTGTTCACGGTTAATGCTTTCTTGCTAGAGTTATTTGAGTTTTTTGTGCATTTCTTTGGGATATTTTGTATAACGTGCAGAAGGTGTTCATTCTTATTACTATTTTTATTATTCACATAAAGTGTGGATACTGGTCTTTGACAATTACCAATGTTTTCAACGTGCACCAAAGGGCAATACCAAAACCATTTAGTCATCAGAAACAACTGTTCATGCAACAGCGGTTGTGATGCACACAGTACTATATGTACTAACCAGTTGCAGTTTCTCACACAATCATCTCTGTTTATGCTTCAAAATTCCGCAAAAAATGATGATCTCAAATACTCCAGTACAGTTATTACAAATGAGTGAGAAATTTGATATATTTTATAACGCAAGCAGCATGTTCTGATGATACTCTTCTCAATACCATGAAACCTCAACATTTTAAAAACTTGATTAAATTGTTGGAACACTTGAACAGGGAGCTTTGCCCCCATCAGGGCAATCATACTGGTTGGGTTTGAATTATTTTGTTTTGCCCCCCCCCTTTAACAACTTTAATTTAGAGACTTTGATACTTCATGTAAGAAAGCACAGGTGCTGCAGACATTGTTATTTCAATAACACTTGAAAATTAAAACTTTTGGGTGGGTTTTGTTTGTTTGGGTCTTGAAAATATTTTTGGAGTATTTTATCTTTAATTGTCTCAGCAGGCTCATCATACCCCTATGACTAGATTCAATACACAATACACAGAGAGGATAAGAAGAAATTGATAAAAACTTCCTTTTACAAGACTACACCCATCAAGAAGATACTGCATCAGCTTTGATTTCATTGTTTTCAAAACGAGACTGTTCTGAGGTTCAGATCTTTTTTAAAACAAGTTTTTATCAAAAATTATATTTCTTTCCAAATAACAGTTTTTACCAGAGCAAATTTTTTTCATTTGTTAATCTGTAGATCAGCACCATTCCTCATTGTAGCTGTCAATCTCACCCTCCATGATTTATAAAACATGCATGAGGCTATAATCATGTTGAATTCAATCTTAGTCTCTAAAGTCTGGTGTTTTTTTATTCTCTGACTATTTCAGAAGCTGTTGTTGGTTCTGCCTGATGAGTCAACAGTTTGTTATGAGCAAGAGACAACTTGAATGAACTTTCTTGTGGATGAACTCTTAGAGGGATTTGATCATCAGATGGATCCATTGATCTACAGTCTTCTAGTGCAAACTTCATTTGTCTGTTAGGAACCAATGAGGGTGTGGTTTGGATCTCAACTCAGTCAACCTCCAGGCTCTCTTTGTCAGTCAATCACAAGAATAAAACATGTAAGTATCTTGAATCATTGAACCCTTTTACTCCTACAACTGCCCAAAAGCGCCCTCGAAGTTTAAAAGTTGTAACTGGAGTTTTACACATGCAATTGAAACACACTTAAACAGCCATGTATAGAAAGCGATCTCAAGATTATGATGGTCTTAAAATAGTATATGATCCCCACAAGAAAAATTATGTCTAGCTCCAAAGGTTGAAAGGTCTGAAGTCCTATCACTAATCCTATCACCAATGCACGCAAACCCCTAAAACAAAGAGGTCTAGTTGTTTCTTTGTATGGACAGACAGTATCTTATGTACAGTGTATTCCATGTGCAATCTATACAGTAATAAAGACCGTGTTTAGTGAATTTGTTATTTTGGGAAACTAACTTATTGACCCCTTCATCAAGCAAGAACTCAACTCGCCAGAGTGAGTCAGTCAGTTGAATATTGGTGTCATTTACAAGGACAACCCAAACCATCAATAGGACCCCTGCCTGAGGGTAGAAAGACTGATTGCCCAATCTAAATTAAGTTCCTTACAATAAACATGAAATTACATGTAAGGTAGAAAGCAAGGGTTGCTGAGTAAGAAACTTGTCTAGTGATTTAATTAATTTATAAAACATGAGCTCTTGATATTCTCTTGATGTCAAAATTCTAGTGACACATTGTCTTAAGTTCTTATCCCACTAAAGCACATGTACAATATTGGTGATTGTCAAAGACCAGGTGTGGATTTCACAAAGCACTAGGACTAGTCTTATCTCAAGTTAGGACGAGTAACTGGTCCTAACTTATAGGACTTGTCATAAGTTAGAACTAGTTTTGTGACATTCACCCCTGTATTCACCCTTATGTGATCCAGCATAATACAATAAATAACACCCTGTGAAAAGTTAGCCCTAAATGGCCAGTTTTTTTTGTAATGTCTCCCAATGTTCACACCCTTTATTCTATCCACCAAAATATTTTGGAAAAAAAAACAATGTGTGCAACAGAGATGCCAACATACCGTCAGCTCAGAACTATAAGGTCATTAACTTCCGTAATCGACAAAAAGGTCGTTAACATTTCCAAACTAAAAAACAGTAACTAAGATTTAAAATTTAAAAACTAATGGTTTGTCTATCCAAAAAGTAGTTTAGAATAACAGGTTAAACTACTTTTTGGATAGACAGACATTAGTTTTTGATTTTTAAATCTTATTTACTGTTTTTTAGTTTGGAAATGTTAACGACCTTTTGTCGATTACGGAAGTTAATGACCTTATAGTTCTGAGCCAACGATACACAATTTGGGCAAAGCAATTACGATTTAGAGCCTTGAATACGACTCTACAATAATACTTCAATAAAGTACGATTACAAGTCACCCTAGTTATAATAGTACAACTTTAGTAACAATTTTACCAAGGAATGTATTAAATATGAGTTGCTAATAAAAGTTACGAAAATTATACTCAAAATGAAAACAAAAAAGATTTAAATGTCGACTGCCATTGTGGTAAAAAAACCAAGAATGATAGAGGAGCGCATAATCCACACATAAACGCGTATTAAATTTTCACGCACTGCTTTTTAAACTGCCTGAAGATCACGCTGCATGATCTTACCCATTTTCCCCATTGTCATTGATCTCCATTTGTAATTCATTGGAAATAGTGATTTGAATTTGTTGGGACGAGGTTGCCACACAACTGCATTTTAGCCGTGTTTGGCTCACCTTTATGTATCAATAATGGAATCGCCCAACTCCACACATTATGTGCTGTGTAAGCTGGCCATGTGACTGCTATTGATAGGGGTGGTGTAAGTGGTATCTCCCAGTGTACACAAACAATTGCACATGTTTTCCCGCTTTGTCTGTGTACTTGGATTGAAACATCAAAAGGTGATTTCGCATAAAAATTCTATTAAAAATGAATTTGAGAACATGGACATCCATACAAAGGTTGTTTTGGGATAACCATGGCCACATTCTTGGTGTAGTTTGAGCGTCAGAAGCGTCGGAAAGACACGGTCAGTGCAGTGAAAAACTCTCTAATTTATCCAAAGCAGGCCGAAGCTAGCACCTGTGAAATTGAGGGTGCCATCGGCCTGAACTGACAATGCGGCATGGCAAACTTAGTAGGCCTACCATGATCTTACCAAACTTTGATGTTGAATTTCATACAGCCATAAATAGTTAGATACTCAACAGAACTGACAATGACTCAGAATTGAAGTTAAAGGGCCTATGAAGAGGTTTTTTATCATGGATTTTTTTCGTGGCTTAATATATGGTTTGAAATTAACAAAACATTATATTGACTATTTTGATGTGTCTGTTATGCATTAATACACTTTAATTGAGCCCCGAAAATGTGTGCCATCTGATTGCGCAATGATCCATGATGTAGGCTGTGGTAAAACATTTCAAAGACATCTCTGGTGCCGAGTGGTCAACAATGCATTGTATGTTATTGTCACACACATGGCCCTGGTCAGCCGTTCCACTGTCTACGTCACAGATTTTATGTTAATGAGGAAGGGTGGGCGGAGCACGACAACCCCCTATTTTTAGAAATCTTTATTTCTACGATTAATTCGCATGTAAAAAATGTGAAAAGGTAAAGATTTACTATAAAAGGCATACTTTATTTTTTTAACCAATAAAAAAAAATAATTCATGGGACCTTTAACCCTATCAGGACCTGTCTTTTTTTATGTATGGGGGACATCCGTGTTTTTTAAAGTGTTTGACCTATTTTGATGAAACTTGCTACAAATGTTCACTTCATCGAGTTCTACATGATGACATGGATGACGTCAACATTTTTGAAAATCGTCACTACAGGGCAATTTTGACTGTTTTTGCCCATTTTTGGTCAAAAATTGTGTTTTCCCCATAACTAATATTTTGAAACTTGGCAAACTTGTACATTTTAATATAATTTGAACCTAATTTAGTTACTGGAGTCACCTTTGGGAGTGTTATAATCCATTTACTTAAATCCCAGTTTGGGGAAAAAACCCTATTTTTTTCATTTTTTAACTTTAAAATCAAAATGGCCGCCGCCAAGAAATAATAAGGCTTGGTTGCAGATCTTAATATTTTTGGGGTCTGAAAAGTAAGAAATGACCATGTTGAAAATATCCTTTTGTTAAAAAACTTGATGAAATTTGCCCCCCTATTTACATTTACAGGCTGAAAACACAAAATCCAAGATGGCCATCAAAATCGCTGCCATTTTGAATTCCCAAAACCATTTCAGACTATCACGTGACTCATCACTATCACTTTTCTGGCAAAGAAACCCAAAATTTGTCGAAATTATGTTAAAAAAAATCACTTAAAAGCAGGAAAATTTTGTGACCTAAGGTAAAAAAAAAAATGTTACCGAGGCAACAGCTAACCCCCGGTATCAATTATTTTTTGCCAACATGATTTAAGATGTCTGGGAAATGTCTGAAAATTTGGCGGTGATCGGACTAAGCGTTAACAAGTTACAGGTAAAAAATTGGTTCCTTGTGCCTCCCCCCCTCCCACTGGTCCTGATAGGGTTAAGTCACTAGTGGAACATTTTTTTTTTTTAAATTTAAACCACTTTGCGGGGCGGCGGACTGAGAGCACAGAGAGGAATATAATTATGTAATTGAAAAATAATTATCACCAGACTTGTCAAGTTGTAAGGTGATTTTACTGCTGCAGTCCAGTTTAAATTTGAGTCCTGGCTTTTTTTATGCCCAGCTGTTTGGCTCCAAGTGAACATGTCCATTAAATCATCAAAAATGTTCAAAAGAGTCTAGTTGCTCTGTTGTGCATCATACACAAATAATTTGTAAGTTTTTTAATCACAAAAGTGTCTGAAAATGAGCTAAATGGAATAGCATCACAGAAAGTGACTGAGTGAAATAATGGCCTTAGGAAGCCTATGACCTAACAGTTACCGGTACTGCTCGGCAGTGCTACTCTTTTTCAGAACTCAATGTTGGGCATCTCTGGTGTAATGAAATCCAATCGTGTTGCCCCCATGGGAATTACAGTAGGCATATTGTCGATAATTACTTATTAGGTTTAATACAAACAATTACTGCTCAGTATCTTTCATTACCAGGAACATTTTTGTCAAGATTGAAGTATTGCTCATAGCCTGCAAGTAATTATAACATCTTTTATTTCTTTCCTTTTTCTACAACAATACATAACAACAATAATTTAAAATCTAATTGATAGCATTTCATCAATATGGTTGCAAGAAAGTAAAGCTGTCTTATCAAGACATTATGTTAATACATTTCGCTTAACATTTTTGATTTTGCAGTGAACCATTGATTTCATATTTTGGTATAATGAAATTGTACATTTTCAGAATTTGAAGTGTTTGAATCGAGTCTGTTTCCTTAGTTTTGCACAACTGTTCCACAACAATTTTAAAACTAACTGTAGGTTTATCTATTCAAGTTCTTGTAATTTGACTCAGCTATGATGTTTAGTAATTGAGTGGTAAACAAACCAAGTACTTTTCATGGATTATTTTGGTTTACAGTTACAGTCTTTTGGGGATAATCATGAAGGCACTTTGAGGGGAACTTGGAAATTATAAATGCTTGTCATTTATAGTGATTCTTTTAAAGGTGCACACCGGCTTCATTGGGCTATTTGGGCTACAAAATAGGCTAACATATGACTTCAAAGGTCTTTCAGGAATGGAGAAGAACGGATCCTAAAAGAAACCATCAATTTTTGCCGTTTTCGAGCACTTTTCAAAAAACGATTTATCCGAACCAAAAAAGTGGTTCGGATAAATCACGTCATCTTCGGAGTTAGTCTTACTTCCAGCCGTATAAAAGTAAATTACTGAACCAAATTTAAATCCTTTTTTACAATTATTCATGAGTATTTGACAAAAAAGACTGTGTATTCAGATTATTGATACAATTTGTAAATAATGATGACAAATCGAACGTAATATTCACATTCAGAGGTGTCCGTGCAACCGAAGCGTGTCTTACGGCGCACCAGCGTGGGAGCTAGCGGAACGTAAACCTTGGGGCATATCCCGTGCAGCCGGTGCCGTGTCTCGTGGGGCCAGAGGGACAAACTCCGGGGCATGAAATCCCCAACTGGCATTCGTCCAAGTAATTTTTTACAACATAAGGCCTACTTGCCATATAATGAAGAAACGTTCTCCATTGCAAGTAAAGTTCGTCCAGTTCGTTGTACACAGAATACACTGTCTGTTTTGTCTGTTTTTTTTTATTTACACGTGAATTTGTGCTGGATGGGCATGAAGTCTGGATCCTCATGCCTCGTCATTGTAATAATTCATACATAAACAGAGCACCAGTCTACTTACAACATTGCGCAACATTGGCACGTAACTTTGACAGTTGCAACGGCTGGAAAAGCGTATAAGCTGACCTTTGACCGAGTTTTGTTTTTTCCACATTTTTCGTTAATTACGTGATATTTTGATGATTTTTATTAAGAACAACCATTTAAAAAGTATTGTCTGTCATTCCACATCACTAAATTAGGTAAACAGTAAGCCGGTGTGTACCTTTAACAGAACGAAATATCAATGAACTGTTAAAGTAAAACTTTTCTTGTATGCGTAACATTTGGCACCTGATACTGAAGTAACAATTATTTTTTGTATGTATTTATATGGGATATGTGAAGCCCAAATGGTGGAGCTTGTCATACAAAGTATTGATTATTTTTAAATGACTGTTGTTTTTTCATATCTAAAGTTACACATTGGTCATCCCCTATATGTTTTTTCTTCCAAACTGAGTTGTTTATGAAGAACCATAATGTACACAGGAGTACCCTTTTTAGATTTTAAAATACAATATTTTACTAATGACATTATTTTGTGAATTGAAGGTGAATATAAGGAACTTTATAATATATTGATGGAACCCTGACAATCAGTACGATAAAAAGCTCTATTTATCTTATTCAAACAAGACACTACTTACTGTACATACATTTTTACCACAAAACCTCAGTAAATAACAGCCAAAAACTATGTATATTGTAAATCACAAGCAAGGCACATAAATTAATTTTTTTAAAGTGTCAATGATACTTGTTTTGGGTAATTTTGCACATATGTCACCAAAGTCAAAGTAATTGATAGTTTTATGGTACTGATAGCCATCAATGGGTCATTCCGTGTCAATTCAAAACGCTTTTGGACCTGACCGTCAAGGATTGAAAGAAAATTTGATGTGCTGGTTGAACTCCTTGAGAAACCCTCAGAACCGAAATTTTATGTAATTTGGACAATAATTTTCTGAGATATGGGTTAACAGACTTTTGACTATATTAGCTTGACTCTCTGTGTTTTGACAGCCTTATCTCCAAAAGTAAAGCACCGGTACACTGTCCACTCAGCCATAGTGCAATTATAGCACTTAGTTCACAATGAAAAATTATGCTGTTGCCATTTTTTGCAAGATGTTTTTTTCCTTCAAATTTCTCTTTTTGAAAATGTTCAAATCCTTAGTTGTTTTTTTCACTGATTGTTTGCAGTTTACATGGATTTCAATTTATTTCAATTTAACAAGAAATTCTTAATTTTTAACAATGATTTCAGCTTTGACAACAGTTTGACTACCAATGAATGTAAAGATGTTACACCAATAATATATTATAACTTAACTCAACAAGTATTGAATGGTGTAAAATGTTAAAGGGACACACCGGGCTATTTTGGGCTACAAACTAGAATATAAAGGTCTTGACATGGTCTTGAGGACTAGAGATGAAATATCCTGAAAAGAAACCACCACATTTAGCCGTTTTTGAGCATTTTTCAAAAAAGTACGTTCCCATGGTTTTTCCGAACGGATTTTTTGGTTCGGATAAATCCTGTGATCTTTGGAGTTAGTTTTATTTCTAGCCATATAATTACTGCATGAAATTCAACTGTGATTTTAAAATAATTATTCATGAGTATTTGACAAAAGAGAGCATGTATTCATATTATGGATACAAATTATACATAATTATGAAAAATCGTGCGTAAAATCTTAACCCAGAAAAAGGGCCACTTCTTCTCGACAACAACGGGAGGCTCATTTGGCAAAAGTCATTGGTCAAGCCAACGTAAAACCATGGATGTCGATGAGGGATAAACTCACCGGTGATCGTGATGACAACGTGAATGATGCATTCTTTGCCAGAATTTTGATGGACAAGTTTGTGGCATAGAATTTGGGATAGGCCTAGGTTTATTTCAATCATGGAGTTAGTCAATAAACATAATAAAGACCATCGTCAATACTAGTGGTTTGAGCAACGGTGTGACGTTGTCTGTTGGTGGTGCGGTGCTCTTGGTCGTTTTTGCTCCGATCGGGTGTATCGTGTTTTTAGACTTTTTTTTGTGGTTTTACAAACTTTGGATTGTTCGTCTTTATGTTTTTTACGACAATCTTGGGATCTCGAAGGAATGTTTTCCATGGTTTTGGACCCTTCGAAGGAAATACAGTTTTGTGTGTGTGAAGATGGAACCGTGACCGTGTTTTACACACATGTGCTGGAGATAAGCGGACTGGATCCTCAAGTCTTGACATAGTGATAATATTGACAGTAAAAGAACCAGTCTACTTCCACCATTGCGCGACATTGCAGCATAAATTTCACACTCGAAGCGGCTGGTAAAGCATATACACAGGCCTTTGACCTCTTTTGTTTTTTTGTCTATTTTTCGTGAATTATGGGCCATTTTTATGATGTTTTTGCAACAACAATCTTAAAACTTATTGGCTTTCTTTCTATATCACTATTTAGTGTAATAGGTAAACCGGTGTGTCCCCTTAACTAAATATATTACAGTTGAGGCACATTAACTCTTTCACTCCGTTAGGTCTATTTATAACTGCATGTGAACAACTCAAATGGACGGCAAAGCCATTTATGGCCTTGATTTTGTACAGTATCAAATGACAAACAAAAACAATTCCGTTCATCCACGTGCAGAAATTCTGGTGTCAAAGAGTTAAGTAAAAATTGTTATTTGAGATAGATTATTGACTCTAGATTGAAAGGTGAGAGGAATCGAACCAGCAGTGAACGTATTCTGAATTATAGCAAAATGTAACACAAATATCTATCACTTTTAACCATAGGTGTTTGCAATCATGTTTAGCTTTAGATCATTCCTTGACCAGGCTAGGCTGTCTGTTACATTGTAATGCCACTGGTTCGAATCTTAGCCAATGTTTATACTGCATTCTACCCAAAGGACATTGTAACCAAATGTACATGTTAGCTTGGGGTGAGGGAGATTACACAACATGACACTCTCCATTCAGTTATTTTGCTGTGATTTTTAACAGTGATGTATGTGTAGATTACCACAACTTTGTATGACTTTTCCTGACTAGTATCTACATGTAGGTCAGACATGAAACAGAAGAAATCTTAAGGTCTACTGTTACCATGGCATCGTTTTTTTTTTCCTTATTAGGGTACCCAAATATGATATTCTGGTTTCAGAATTTTAAACCGAAAGGATTATTATCAGCTCTAAAAGTTAAATAAAAGTTAAAAAAGGAAATGTTTTTTGTAAGATAGAATTGTAGCCTCGGAATGGAAGAGATGAAAGCGCATTATTATCTTTTTCTTTCAGGATATTACTTTGTTCCTACATGCTGGATTTGAACCCACACCCCCACTGCCTTATCCACTAAAATGTTGCCATTTGTTCATAATACACCAGTAAAGAAAAAAAATTCTAGATTTAAGAGCTTTACAAATCAGTAAAAGTTAAACTACAGATTCTTAAATCAAAAACCATTCTTTAAACATAATTTCTCAACCATACGTTTTATATGAAAATCTATGGCTAGATAGCTCAGTTGGTAGATAGTAAGTACATATAGCCGATGGTTGCAAGTTCAAATCCCGTTCCAGTCAATTTTTCTTTTTTCACCCCAAAAATGATTTTACAATTTACCAAGTCAGTTTCCCTTGATTGTTTGCAGTTTACATTTAATTTGATTTAAATGCAATTTGTTTCTTTTCAAAATGATTTCAGCTATGACAACATTTACCAATGACAAATAAAGACAATACAGTAATATTATAGCATACATTAGTTCCACAGATATTGACTGGTGTAAAATACTCATTAAATATGTTATAGATGAGGCACTTAAAGTAGAATTAAAATTTCAGAAAGATTATTGATACTCGACTGGATTTGAATGTGATATTTCATATGATTTGAAACTTGATCATACTGCCTGTGATAGGAATCAGACCCAGCAGTGGTTGTATTCTCTTGTATAGCATAGCAAAATGTTACACAAGTAGCCGTTGCTACTCAGTTTCCTTATTTTGCTTACCCCTTTTAACAGTCAGTGTTTACAAACATTTTCAACTTGAATATTTTTCTAAGCAACATTGTTTGACAGAATCTTTCTCTGACCAGGCTTGTTCGACTAGTAGTTCAGCATGTAATGTAACATGTCACAAGTTCAAATCTGTGCCAATGTCTTTATTGGATTCTACCAAAAGGATTCTACCAAAATTTGAACACTAGTGCTGGGGTTGGAGAGGACACAATGTGAAACACTCCCTTCATCATTTTTGCAGTGATTTTCAAAAGTCACGTAGATCATCACAAATTTTTGACTTTTCCTAAAATTAATAGTGCCTAGGATCAAAACAAAAAATGAAGGTCTACTGTTGCCATGACAACTATTTATTTTTACCTTGGTACCAATGTTTAGATAGTTTCTAATTTTTAAATGAAAGGAGAAAATTTAGCTTTGACATTAAAAAAAGAAGAAAATTGCATTATTCGGTAGAATAGGAGCAATGGAATGGATGTGATGAAAGCCCAATTGTTTCAAAAACTTGATACTTTGCTCCCAAAAGCTGCAGTGTCTATTTGCTTGAAATAGCTGAAGTATATACTTTCCCAGAGTTTTGTGAAAATAAATCCACAAGTATATTCCTCAGTTGGGTTTCAAACCCATGACCCCTCCTGCTATTTTGAAGCAGATGTCTTACCAACTAGATTAACAGGATTGCCCAGTAGCTAGAGGCACATGGTTCGGGGAAAGTACTGAGTATACAGGTATACAGTGCTTAACACACATCGGTAAGTAAAAATGCAAATAGTACTCTTTTTCCCTGATGCAAAATTAACATCTGTTATAATTGTCGCAGTACCCGCTGCTATTAGGATGTGAACTGCCTCTTGCTGCCGGGCATTCTCGGTAGTGTAGTTGGTAAGACATCTGCTCTAGAATGACGGGGTCGTGGGTTTGAATCCCACCAGAGGATTATGCCTCTGGATTTGTTTTCACAGGACTTGGGTAAAGTACTTAGTTTACAGTGCTTAACACACATCCGTGTATTGGTAAAAACACAAACAATATAAATTTTATGTGTAGTGGTTAAGTCCAGTGGGTTAAATTCCAAACCAAGTCTTTATTGGAATCTTCCCTCAGGTTTGTTTGAGTACATTGCTATGATGGTAAAGAACTATACATTTAATGTCTAGTTTTTGGGTTGGATTCCAAACCAAGTCTTCATTGGAATTTTCCCTCAGGATTGTTTTAGTACATCGCTATGATGGTAAATGACTATACATTTCATGTCTAGTGGTTAAGTCCAGTAGGTTCAATTCCAAACCAAGTCTTCATTGGAATTTTCCCTCAGGCTTGTTTGAGTTCATTGCTATGATGGTAAATGACTTTACATTTATTTCATGTCCAGTGGTTAAGTCCAGTGGGTTCAATTCCAAACCAAGTCTTGATTGGAATTTTTCCTCAGGATTGTTTGAGTTCATCGCTGTGATGGTAAATGACTATACATTTCATGTCCAGTGGTTAAGTCCAGTGGGTTCAATTCCAAACCAAGTCTTGATTGGAATCTTCCCTCAGGAATGTTTTAGTACATTGCTGTGATGGTAAATGACTATACATTTCATGTCTAGTGGTTAAGTCCAGTAGGTTCAATTCCAAACCAAGTCTTCATTGGAATTTTCCCTCAGGATTGTTTTAGTACATCGCTGTGATGGTAAATGACTATACATTTCATGTCCAGTGGTTAAGTCTGGTAGGTTCAATTCCAAACCAAGTTTTCCTTGGAATCTAACAAATTGTTAAAACATTTAACCATACTTATGATATACAATACTTAGTTTGTTAATGATCTACACAGAAGTTTGAGGCAAAACAAACATACTGTTTTCTTTGCATAACATTTTGGTTTTAAGAAAGAGGTTGAGTTAGAAGCTAAGCTTGTGATTTGTCTACAGTCGGTTTGATAGTGAGTGATAGGTCCACCAGGCTCCATCCAAACCAACAGCTCTTTTAGGTCACATTTTTTTCTTTTCAGAATTTTATTTGTTCATGTTACAAAATAAACTTCAAAAAGCTAAACTCAAACATTCCGCAATTGAAGTAGAAGTCAAGGTTGACTGCAGCCTGCTTTTTGATTCACCAGTAGCTGTAGTCTTAATACATGTAGGACATAATATCATGACTATTCTTAATGGAACTACTGATATGATGTAATTCCATGAATCAATCTCAGGCAACATAAACTACTTATAACAATTACTCACTGTCTTTAGATTGTAATGCATGGATTATCTGGTGCTCATTTTTATTATCAACACAGAGTTAATTTTGTTTTGATATGAGTTATGTTTATCTGTGCTAGTATTATTTTAGCCATGTCGTGGAGATTTGCGGATTTTGATTTCACTTTTCACAATTCCTGTACCATTCCAAGCACTACCTCTAATGACAGGTTTGTTGTGACCAGATTTATTCCTAGGCTGGATATATTCACCATTAAGGTTATTGTATACAGCAGTACTGCAACCATTAAGCCACCAACCTCCTTCAACACTCAGAGTAGGGCAACCGTTATTGGGTTTGTCATATGTTGAGAATGGACGCCCGTTGATCATATCTAAAATATTATCTGAAATGAAAAAAAACAAAAAAACATAACAGTTAAATATAGGAAGTACATTATATCCATAAGATTGCTTTATGCAATATAAATTCTGCTTGCATGATGATTGTGGCCATTGGCAGCTTGTTCTGATTTTAACTTTGATTGAGTTGCAGTCATCAAAGAACAAGTCTAATAATATTACAATGATTACTACTCATGTACAAAGTGCCTTATCTAGGAATTGTTATTTTAATGACAAGTAAGCATAGTTTTGAATTGTGAGACCCATTTAAATAGCACCTTGTAAGGGTTTACAAGGCGATGTGGTGCAATCTGCAGCAAACCATGCCGGAAACACCAGGGCAAACCTCTTCTTTTAAAGATAAGTGTACTGTGTTCTTTTTAGCTGTTTTATACAACACATGGGACATACAGCTTTGTTTCTCATCTAAAGGATGAAGCAATAATGGTTATTAGTACCATGGCCCAAACCTAGACCCAGTAACTGGGGCGCTGTACTCCTTTTTTGAGATTTTTGACATTATCTGTCGTACTAGCGCCCCAGTCCGTGGTATATTTGGAAAGTGCTCCGATTCGGAGTCCGAAGCGGTTTTTTTCTGAATCAGTTACAAAATTGTCAAAATTGCAAAAAGGACTCGACAGAATTGCTTGAAAATCGCCTACTGGCTTCTCCAAGTATCTACGGTGAAATAAAATGCAGTTAATTGTACTCACGATCATTTTTGGTCCTCCAAATCGATGATTTTTAGCCCACTATCACGCATATATCAAATTTGCCGTTAGAATCGCCATTTTGAATGTGATACTCAACGACCGTTTCCTTATGTCTAAAACGCTGCGAGGATTGCGTGTTCGCTGAGGCCCTGACTTTCATATTGTTTTCCGCGCAGTCAACGCAGGATACCAGGCTGTGTGTAGCGCCATATTCACTGATGCCCTGACATTCATATTGATTTGCGCAGTCAATGCAGGATACCAGCTGTGTAGCCTGGTATCCTGCGTTGACTGCGCAAATCAATATGCATGTCAGGGCATCAGCGAACATTGGCCCTACACACAGCCTGGTATCCTGCGTTGACTGCGCGGAAAACAATATGAAAGTTAGGGCCTCAGCGAACACGCAATCCTTCCTTGCATCGTTTATACACATAAGGAAACGGTCGTTGAGTATCACGTTCAAAATGGCGATTCTAACGGCAAATTTGATATATGCGTGATAGTGGGCTAAAAATCATCGATTTGGAGGACCAAAAATGATCGTGAGTACAATTAACTGCATTTTATTTCACCGTAGATACTTGAAGAAGCCAGTAGGCGATTTTCAAGCAATTCTGTCGAGTCTTTGTCGCAATTTTGACAATTTTGTAACTGATTCAGAAAAAAACCGCTTCGGAGCACTTTCCAAATATACCACGGACTGGGGCGCTAGTACGACAGATAATGTCAAAAATCTCAAAAAAGGAGTACAGCGCCCCAGTTACTGGGTCTAGCCCAAACCCACACTCTAACAACATCTGAACTTGATGGCTTGGCCTTGACACTCCTATTTGTTTACTGAAGACACTTACTATTTTTAAGACAGGTTTATGAAGTTTTTGAATTGTGTGAACTGTTTTATGTAGCACCTTTATATAAGGGTTTACAAGGTGCTGCAGCTATTTCAGTAGCCACTTGAGATGAAGAAAATATTAAGATATATCCCTGGTCTCTTATGTTAAATACATTTGTTTATTTGTGTTTAATGATTTGGTTGTGAAGTAAAAACAGGGATTGTTTATAATGACCACACCATGCAGTTGGCATAAAGCGGAGTATTTAAATAAGATGTTCAAGTTTAATAGCTGCCTTAAATGCCAGATGAACACAAATTTAAAATAAAAAAGTTAGGCGAAGAATAATTTAAATTAGATATTTTGGTTGTAAATAAAAACCTGGATTGTTTTTAATGACCTTACCATTACATCCAAGGAGTTCAATACACATTGATGGACGATTGCCGTGATACCTAGTTGGTATGATGCGAATGTAGCGTGCTGTGAATGTCACATTCAACATGTGGGTTACTCTGGTGTATTCATCGGTATTTCCAGGGAATCTCTGTGAAGGAAAATGAATGTGCTGCTCATTGACAACTAATCATCCTGGAGCTTGAATGGTTGGAGTTACACAAAGGTCAAATGAATCTCTGCAGACAGATATGCTGCTAAAAACGTTCTGGATGAATCATGTTAGAAAAGTTTAGTTTATTGTTTTTTTTAGTTTAAAACATGCCTTCTTGACCTCCTATTTGTAAAAATCAATAATGGGTAAAAAATACAATATTGAAATCTTGTAAGTGTTGATTTGGGGGAGGGGGGATTTTTTCATTTGAGTGATTCAATGAAGAAACAATTAACTCTAGAAAAGTATTACTTCTCAAGGTTGAGTTCATAAAAGTGGCTTATTGCTGCATTTTTTAAGTTATAAACTTGGAATCTTGACTTCCTATATGTTTAAAGCAATAATGGGTGAAAATACAATATTGACTTCACGCTTGTTGATTTAGAAGGGAGGGTGATGTTGTCATTTCAGTGATTCAATGAAGGAACAGTTAACTCCAGAAAAGTATTACTTCTTATCATGGTGATATTTCAATTCAATGATCTGCATGATAGTGTATTGCCTTTTATGTATGATGTCATACCTTTGCATTGTGCTTGGTTGTCCCTCCTATGAATCCCCAGTCCTGTCCGTTACTGCTAAAGGACACCAGATACTCTGTCACCCAGTAGTGTCTGTTATAGTTGCCTTGTGTAATAACACCTTGTATCAGTGTTATTTGTTGCAAGTCCACCTGTATCCATGCGGTATCTTTGTCACTCTCTGTGGGACACCAGCCACCATACACATTTAGCCGTCCTTGAGGGTTATAGGAGCAGTGATCTTCATCAGTAGAGGATGTAGTGATTCTCTCATTAGGGATGCTACCATCTTCCATTCCTAGACTCTGACCACAATGTCCATTAACTGAGAAGACAAAACAATTGATAAACAATATTTTCATCAGGATAACCTCAGTATTTGAAGTGAAAACATTAAACCTCTTGTGAAATTTCAAGTTGCTCTTGTTCATCTCGTATTAGTTTAATTGAATTCATAAAAAGAAAATGTTTATGACACAAAGAATTATTTTGAGCTGTTTCCCCGTTGTGACTGGAGGAAAATATGGAAATTTTAGACCAGGCTTTATATCATCAAAGCAAAAATAAACAAGAAATTTATTTCATAATTTTTGTTTTATATGTTCATTTGACATGTAGGTATTTACTAAATTTAACACAAATTGAAATTTCAAAATGTTAACAATTATTTTATTAAAACCCTTTGGTGCATAAGTTGTACAGATGTGGACACTTTTGTTTGTCCTTGCAGCCTGTATCCTTTTTTGTAATATTTGTAATTGTGGCTATTACTGTAAATGCCGGTTGGCTTCAATTGTGACCATTACTGACAAATCGTGGATAAATGAGGGCACTATTTGAAATTAATTTGCATTTAAATATCCCATTACCACACGTCCACATATATGTGGACATTAGTCTATTGAGGTTTCTTTATATTGTAAGGCAGTATATGAAGGAAGAAATTGTCATATTGTAAATTATGTTCAAATGTTTCAGTTTACCACGGAATTTGTGTCCCAACTCGAGTGAATTTAAACAAGATCAGTGTCTACAGCTCATATTTATTGGTTTTACTTCATGTTGAAATTAATGAAGAAACCTTAATAACCTGATTTTCTCATGTGGATGTTTTGCAACATGATAATTAAATATGCATGTAAAGTTTTACATTTTTTGGTTGCACTTAGTAAGCTAAAATAGTTAAGTAATACCAATGGTACTTTGAGTACCAGTGTTTTGTAAGTTGAGTGTTGAATAAGGACTTTGAATACTTTGCTAGCTGAGTATGAGTACTGGTTCATGTACAAGAACTACAACACTGAGCTTTAGTAGAACAAGGGATGAGATAAA
Source organism: Marthasterias glacialis (assembly GCA_911728455.2). Taxonomy (NCBI): domain Eukaryota; kingdom Metazoa; phylum Echinodermata; class Asteroidea; order Forcipulatida; family Asteriidae; genus Marthasterias; species Marthasterias glacialis. Next base: position 27,167,585 of record OU452225.1, read on the forward strand.
CCATTTGTTTCTGCTGCGATTGCACTGAATACACTAAACCTATAGCATTGGTTTGCAGGCTTTATTCCATCATTGTTTGACACTCCTTTACCAGCATCAGAAAAAAAACATGTAATAAATGATTGCGTCTACAATCCCGGTCATATCTCGTTGGGCCTCCCCTGGCCCCCGATCAATGTTGGCTCTCAATGCGCGGTCTGCATTCCAGTTGGGATTAACAACATTGAGTAGGGGAGAGGGGGACGGGGGAGAGTTTCATATTTAGTTGTCACAGTGGCCCAAGCATTTTGGTCGGGATTGTCTGAAAGTTCACTTAGTCTATTTACATGGAGTTGGGTGGACACAGATAAATTACAGTCATTTGATGGAGAAGGGAAAATACATTGAAGTGAACCAAAGCAGTGGATGGTTGATACAAAAAGCAACATAGGCAGTTGTCAGCATCGTGTTTCATGGTTTGGTTTCAAACAAAAATTGTGCATGTTTTACTCGCTTACATGAATGAAACAGCACTATGTGCAGGGGGGAGGGGGAGGGTCTCCGTCCCAAACATAGCTCAGTCCAGATAGGGTTAATCCTATGATTTCTGCTCACTCTGTAGTGTTACAAAGACAATTCCTAGCTGTGTTGTACTTGCACCCCAAGACAAACCAAACACACATGATAACTTTACTGTAGTGTGCACCGGCAACGGTTTACCGTAACGATTTACCCTAACACTTCAGCACCTAACTTCCCGAAAGAGAGTTTGTATTCAAAATGAAAAGTCCAGTAGGCTTCATAAATGACACACAAACCTCTTCACTTTGTTTTCAAGCCCCTCATTCCGTTAATTGGCAGAAACAGCCAAAAATCCAAACGGTTTACCTGCGCCACTAAAATATTATAATGAAAAAGTGTGACTCTCATTTATTATACTGTACTATGGTAAATCGTTGTGGGTTTGACGATTTTTATTTACTCCTAACCCTGGAAGCAATAAATGTTGAATATGTCAACACATTCTAAATCTCTTCACCTTTATTTTTATTATTTTTTTTATTTCATGCTCGGAAAATTGTAGACAATCTTTGTCATATCCTGTTGGGCCTCCCCTCGCCCCCGATCAATGTTGGCTCTCATTGCGCAGTCTGCACTCCAGTTGGGATTAACATTGTTAAGTCGGGCGGGGGGTGGATTTTTTGTCACAGTGGCCCAAGCATTTGGGCCGGAATGGTAGATTCAATTACATGGGCTGGCTCCTTTGTGTCAGGGTGGCAAAATCAATAGTGGGCAGTCATAGGGGGTGATGTGATTTTGATAAGCGTATGCCTTTATTGGAGACTCTCAAACGCATTTTATAAGACCTTATTGTATGCTCCAATCAATACAAGGTTAACTTATTTCAAGCAGAGATGTGAAGTGCTTTATATAATACATTTTTTTGTAAATTGGTAAATTTGCTGCAATTTCACATTCTCATATGTATGAATTCCATCTGCAGTTGCCTAATGTTGGCATGCAGGGAGGTTAAATTCTAATTTCTTTCAAACACACCAAGATTAGCAAAACAGGTCCTCTGCTAATGGTTGATTTAGTTTATTCTGTTGATAAATGGCTCTGTTAAGTCGCAGCATTATCTGCATTCACATTTTTTTTCTGTGACCTTTGGGGGGAGACTTTTTACTCAATATCAATTAAATGTTGTTTTGTAAAATGTTTATGATTTCTGGTTCTAGATGGGTTCATATTGTAGCTGATTTATATCATATTGGGGATGTGGTATCTGCCTTGGCATTAGGAAGTCCTCTGGACATATCTGATTCATGCACCTTTGATGTTGGGGATTCCACAACTTTGTAATCCACCTTACATCAGGGTGTATTTAGAGTTTTCAAACTCATGTTTTTTTTGTGGTAACTTACAGGGTGTCTAAACTGCTCTCATCTAGACCTTGGTATAAACTTGAAATGCTTTCTTTGCTTTTTATATATTTCCATGGTCTGTGTTGACCATTGGTCATTCAATAGACCGATTGCGCGACCAATGTTTACATGTGGTCACGTGACCTTTTGTGGTTACTACGTCATCTGAGCTGATGGCAAATTACGTGCAAATACATGCCGTGACCGAAAGAGTCACACCATGGTAATAATAACACAGTTACTAAGTGAATTCTTTCTAGGTGTATGTTGTGACAATGATTTTAAAGGGACACACTGGCTTACTGTTTACCTAATTAAGTGATGTGGAATGACAGACAATAATATTTAAATGGTTGTTGAGAAAAAAATCATTGAAATATCACGTAATTAACGAAAAATGTGAAAAAAACAAAACACTGTCAAAGGTCAGCTTATACGCTTTTCTATCCATTGCAATTGTATGTGACAATGTTGCGCAATGTTGTAAGTAGACTGGCGCTCTGTTTATGTACGAATTATTACAATGGCGAGGCATGAGGATCCAGACTTCATATCCATCCAGCAAAAATTCATGTGTACATACAGAACCCCCCCCCCCCCTCAAATGTCAGTGATTTTGCCTCTTGTCCAACTTTCAAATTCACGTGTAAATAAAAAACAGGCATAAACGGACAGTTTGTATTCTGTGTACAACAAACTAGACGATTTTACTTGCAATGGAGAATGTTTCTTCGACATCCAAGGATCGGTACAAAAAAAAGCATAGCAAGGAAAAACACCCAGAAGGCGGTCCAACCAAAAGTAAAAAGTAAAAAAAAAACACGATAAATCAAAAGGGAAAGCCAGCATGTGCCAAGTGAGCCTCCCGCCTTCGCTGCAAACGGACTACCTTTCTCCTGGCAGCTTTAGCGATGACATTCTCCCATTTTTCGGGCGATGACTTCACTGGCCGGCGGCAGCAACCGCCACCGTTTTTTTGTTGTTGTGGTGATTGGGGGGAGTAGACATTATGCAGCTATCATAAAAGTAGGAAGATCAGCTGTATGGGATAAACCATGGAGGTAAAAATTAGTCTAATTTCTACCTCCATGGATAAACATTCCCCGTCGTCGTCTCGTGTGTGTGTAACGCAGGCAACACGTTACAATAATTAGGGGATAGAAGCTAGGGGTACAGACTAAAACAGTCGTAAAAAAACATAATTGTTGGTCTGGCTCCCTACCCTTCTGACAAGCTCCCAAGCTAATGGCTAGACTGGCAAGCTGGGGTTTGTCTCTCTGGCCCCACGAGACACGGCACCGGCGATATGCCTCAAGGTTTACGTTCCCCTAGCTCCCACGCTGGTGTGCTGTAAAGCACGCTTCGGTTGCACGGACTCTCTGAATGCGAATATTATTTTACATTTTTCATCATTATTTACAAATTGTATCAATAATCTCAATACATATTCTTTTTTGTCAAATACCCATAAATAATTGTAAAAAAAAAGATTTAAATTTGGTTCAGTAATTTAATTTTATACGGCTGGAAGTAAAATATACTCCGATTAACGTGATTAATCCGAACCACTTTTTTAGTCCGGATAAATCGTTTTTTGAAAACTGCTCGAAAAAGACAAAATTTGATGATTTCTTTTAGGAACCGTTCTTCTCCATTCCAGGAAGACCTTTGAAGTCATATGTTAGCCTAATTTGTAGCCTAAATAGCCCAACGAAGCCGGTGTGCCCCTTTAAGCACATTACTGTTTCATGAACTACCAGTATTCTACTACAAAATAGGTTTATTTTGAGTTATGCACTGCCGGTGTCAGAGGACTATGTATCCACCCGCCTGTTATTTTGTTTGTAATGTAGGCCTAAATCACTGTAAAAAAGGGTAAATAATGTTGAAAAAGTGAGCAGTTATACCTAAGCCTTTTTCACACGATGAAAAAATAACCAACGTCCCTTGCTGCAGATTTTAAGAGCGCTGATTGTTTATTTGTTGTCATCGTGCATGACTGATTTGGCGAGCTTTCACACGTCTAAAGTAAAAAACTAACAACCATTGTGCGTTATGTTAGTGCACACATCACTGGTAACCAGCAAACCACTGAAATATCAGGGAAATAGATAATACTACCAGTAGAATCAGCCCGTTTGTTTTGCATGTGTTGTTGGGCAAAACCAGGCTCAAAAATTAAACCAAAAAGATGCGAGATTTTTTGCCGAGAATAATAGTTTCGGATTCTAATAGTCTGACTTACCGATTGCAGTGTTGATTAAACAATGCAGTTAAACATTTATTTGCATTGAGAAGGCAGCAAAAAGATCGTTTTTTGCTTGTCTAATTATGTCACTTGAAGCAGGAATTTATTATGCAAGATTGAAGGGGCGATGACAGTTAAAAAGGTCAGTAATTGAATTTCAATTGTTTTCACTCTATTTCTATGATGAACAGAGTTAAGAAAGCAGCAAAAAGTAGCGCCAGCAGCATGAATGCTCTAGTCAACAGTCCTGACAGTGGTTATAATCACATCGTGATGCAAAAGTTCCCACACACAAGGTGCCACGCATGCGTAGTATTTGAGATTTCGCACAGGATGTCGTTCAACAAACAAATGTTCCTTTTTCACATGATTTCGCGCACCTCCATAGTCATAACTTCCACTAGCGGAGGATATTATCCTAGCTCCGGACCTGCGACAAAATTTAGCAATGTTTCAGAAGATTTCGCGAGGGATCTTGAACAATCTAAAAGTTGTTGTCCTTTCACACAAGGTGCAATTTGTAAAATTTTGCAACCATGCTAAAATTAAGCAAGGAACCCTTGCTAAATTGCTCTTGTGTGAAAAGGGCTCTAGCCTTGTGAAATTTCAAACAGGGAAAGGAATCATACAGTTTTGGAAAGCAATTTTTCTTGGATGATTCAGCTTCAAAACTGTGAAATTCTTGTGTTGAAACGTGTGTGATTGTGATCGTCTGGCTTAAACGTTCCATCGTGCACTAGTACACTTTGTGCACATTTATTCGTTACTTGTAGAATTTGCAAGACTTGCGGGAACTGTCCTTACTGGCTTTTTTCATCCACTCGAAGGTTTAGGTACAAACTCTGGAATATTTTTCACAGATTTTGAGAAAGAAAAGCATGGATCGAATAAACAAATGCAACAATCATCATGTACCGTACCGCACTTTCCTATGGAGAACATTGTTTTTGTTTACATTTAATACCCACTACAGGTCATGTGGCGTGGGTCGTGCAATCAGTCTATTTGTCTGCAGGTAGTATAGCAGCTTGGGTGTGGTCCAGTAGTACACTGGAACTTTTGAGGTGAGTGAGGTACAGTGACATAACCAAATTATTCTCTGAGTTTGAGGCATGATGGTCAGTGATCTGTTTTTAAATTGTGCATTATTGGCACCAATGATCTGGTTGACATGAATGCTGTTTGTTTGTTACATAATGTCAGGATCTTAATGCAGGAAAGACAGACCACAATAGATTCTGAGCATGTACAAACAACATAACCAGCAAGCTCAAAATGTATTAATGATGTGCACAGGGGGTAGTGAGTTCCATACAAATCAGGCATATATCAAGCAGGCTGAGGTCATGTTTAGTCACCAATATCATTTTCTTATTTGGTCTTGCAGTCATTCATTGGAAAAATGTAACTTTTAGATAATAAAGAACATATGAATATTTAAATTCAGTTAGTTATGCCTCAATTAAACATTAATTAGACAGCAGTGATGTCTGATGGCACCAGACATCACTGAGCGATATCACTTACCTCTGCAGCCAAGGAGCTCAATACGTAGGTCTGGGACCTCATTCCAAGCTGTTGGTTTGATGCGGATGTATCGTGCTTGAATAGGCTGCTTGAATATGTTGGTAACTGGGGTGTCTCCATCAGTGTTGCCAGAGAATGTCTGTCAGTGAAAATACAGGAAACATGATAAGAACCAACCATTTGAAAAGTAAATAAATGATGAAGAACTAATTACAGCTTTATTAAAATTAGTTTGTTTACTAGGAATACATCTTGGCAAGGACTGTGCTGAATGTAATCCCACCTCTGGTGAGGATGTAGATGTCCCAATCACATGTTGCCAGATAGATTAAAGTCTGTCAGAGAGGGAGTGACAAAAAGCTGCTCCAAAATCTATCAAAGACCTTTACAATGTACTTTAAACTCACCTGAAGTATGCAGGAGATGTTGCCATTCAATATGGTGGTCTGAGAAATTTTCGGCCAAAATTCTGAACTGATGACCACAATGATGATTACTAGTGGAACGCATTTGCGCAAGAAGCGCAATTTGAGGATTACGCACAATTTTGCCCGATAGACTGGGCCATATTGTGCGCAATCCTCAATTGTGCTTCTTGGGCAAATTGGAAATGCTTCCATTGGCATCGTTGTGGTCATCAGTTCAGATTTTTAGCCCCAAATTTATCTTTTTTTCAGAAATGTATCTGACACAATCATACCATTATAATGACCGGCAAGATCTCCTGCGTACTTCAGGTGTGTTTAAAGTACATTAATATAGAGGTCTTTGATGGATTTTGGAGCAGTTTTTTGTCACTCTCTGTCTGATGGACTTGAATCATGTACTTAGGCATTTGTACACATGTCCCAAGTTTTGAATAGAATTCATTTGGACCCTCCATGCACCAGATAATGTTCAAATGTTAAAAAAGCACTGTAGAGGGTTCAGTAACTCGGACTACTGGTACTGATGGTACTGTTGGGACGTCATGAACATCACCCCTGATTTGATTGCAGCTAGTGTGTATGATGGTGCTCCGATGAGGGATGAGCGTGAATAATCTACATGCGTGCCACACCCAGGGGCTGTAGTCACGCAATGTACTGCAAAAATTAGGCAGCGGGTCATTAGTCTGTACTTGTTTTTAAACTTGTAGCACATAGAGCTGCAGGCACGCATGGCGTTATGTTTTGGTGTAAAGCTATTTATGTAAATTAATTTTTCCCAGGTGTGAAAAGAAAGCTCAAATATTGGTCAACGTTTTTATATAAAATGTAGACCAATATTTTGCTTCATAAAAAATATTGGAAGATTTCCGTGTGTGACATAGTGACCTATATTTGCTATTTTGTAGGTAAAAAATTTGATAACTCTGACCAACCTTCGATCAAACATGAGCTTGAGCTTAATAAAAGACTATATATTGCATGCAGAAATTAATGTTTATAAAATATGTTTTTATGTTCAACCACAAAAATGGAAACTTGCAAGCATGTAGCCGGTTTGTCAGCATTTATTATTAGGCCCTGGCTGTATTATTTTTATTTTGTATATTTTTTTTGACACAGTAAAAACACACAAAAAAATAACTGACGGCTGTTCATTGGTAACAGATGTCATGAGCTTCCGATAGTTTTCATGGTTTGGCAAAGCTGCTACATAGTGCTTTATTTTTATTTTAATGTCTGCGCTTTTCAAAATGATCTTATTACCATTATTAGTTTGGTGTAGGCTTACTGATCATCGGAAAATCAATTCTAGTTGGTCACTTAAATTTGTATGTTGTTGGTAAAAAAAAAAATCAAAATTTACAATTTATTACCCCATTAAAAGGACAATAAATGCCCAACTCAGTTGGAGTCATTAAGTATGACACATCTGGTTAAATTTTTCACAACTTGATGTGTAACGTCTTTCACAAAGTTAAGCATGATGTGCTGGGTAATCTTTTTATGACCAACTTTTATACTAGAAATGACCAACATCTGGGTAATAAATCTTTCCCCAACATAATACCCAACTGTTTTACAGTGTGTGTCTTGGAATAAGTTGGAATCAGTTACCTAGATGGCACATTATAACTACTATTATTGTTGTATTGTTAGGTAAGTGTCTATGTTGACAAGGAATAAATGTTGGGATGTCTTTGCTGAATAATCTTACCTGTGGAGTAAAAAGGGGAGATGTCCCATTCACATACAGCCATGCATTACCATCAATGCTGTATTGTACCTGGTAATGTGTCACACAGAGGTTATTGTATGGTCTGCCCTGTGTGATAACACCCTCAATCTGCACAGGCTCTGTACCCATATCTACTTGAAGCCAGGAATCTTCATATTGTCCCTTAGCTGGAACCCAGTAACGGTTCAGGTTCAGTCGTGCATTACTTGGCAGATACCATGGACTCAACTGACTAGATGCTGTGATTCTATCATCCGGAATACTCCTATCTCCTATTCCAAAATGATGCCCACAATATCTACCAACTAAAACAAAATACAACACAAATAAATGATAAAATTGGTAACAAACTAAGAATTTTTTTTTAACTTAAATTTTACTTTAACCAGGAGTCAACTGATGGATTAGTTTTTTTTATTTTATGTTAATTTGGTTCACAATTTTAAAATATGTCTCAAAAAGTACCAAAACATGTATTAACCAGTAGGCGCAGGATGATGTGTATACACGCATATGTTTCCCCTGCCTGGAAACGGAAGCCGTGTCAAGACGCCAATGTGTAAAATGGGAATACTGAAGCAAACCTTGTCCAGACATTCCACTGCTGAGCGTGCATAGACCACACACACACATTCTAATGCTTCATTTAACCCACACTAATACAAATGGTCTTAAATTTATTGTCATTTTCTGGCTATTGAGGTGGCTTTTGTGTAATCTCGATTCCAGACCTTTGTCCTTTTGTTCCAAGGAGAGGATTACGAGGCATCAAGAGGCTTCCACCATTGTCCATTCATTGTATTTTGGTTGAATGGGGATAAATCAGAGTGAACCGGTAATCAAACTATGTTTCCATAATGATCCTTTGCTGTAGGTAACGGCCAGTGTTTTGCAATTCACAGTGCGTGAATTTGACATTTTCTCAGCCATGAAAACAAAACGGACGATCTAATGAAGAGAATCTTTGTTCTCGTGGCATTGTCCAGTCATGGTTTCTTTGTGCCAGTGATACCCCCAAAGAAGAATGATTCCAGCTATTCCGCCAAAAGAATCCTCCCTGGTGGACAGGGCAAAAACACAAAACAAAAAAGGATCTCAACGACAACTGGTTAAATACTGGCAGGCCCTTCAAAACATCACTTGTATTTCATAATCAAATGTTTTTACAATTATTGCGTGATATTTATTAGAAGATATTGTAGACTTTCCCAGTCTAAGAAAATTAATCAAAGCAAATGATTTTATACATACCAGTGGGTTGAACACTGGAGTACCCATAAGACAGGGTGTAATTGTCTTGTTTGATGTGAAAGGGTAGTTTCATCAGATGACCAGTACTGCCATGTTCATTGGTGAGGTCCATATGGATTGTCCAATTCCCTTCTTCAGTCAGTTTATGTAGGATCTCATTTCCAAGCCAGAACTCACCATCCAATAATCCAAAGCCATTCTTGTAATCTGCCCAACTGCGGTTGAAATTGACTGATCCATCATATCGCCGCTGGACCACCTGAAAATAAAAATGTTAGGTCATATAATTTTTAGACCATTTAACACTGTGTTGTAAAGATCACTTTTACATTAACATCAGATGTATCTTCAACTTGTGTTTAAAGTTGTTATTTCAAAACAAAACTCTGATAAGATAAAAACATTTGTTGTAAACTTTGATAAGAATTCTCAGATACAGTTTACTTTTTCGTTGTTGAAGTCTTGTTAGATTGATGCAACAACATTTTGTTGAATAACAGCAACAACAAATAATATCACTTAGCTATACAGTTTCAGTATTCCTATTTTCAAAAACATATTTTTTGCATTTTAATGTAGATGTCTTTTTCTTTTAGTAGTAAACGATTTAAAAGTCTAGTTTACAATGCAGAAAAACACTCATGAGTCATGAGTTAAGCATCAGAACAGCTACATCTCTTAATATCATATAGGAATGTGGATTATTTTGATCAGTGCATTGATTTATTACAGTGATGTTGGCATCATACACGCTTATGCAATTTAATAATTAATATACTATATTAGCCAAAGTACATCTCATTAACCAGTTACTGCCAAGATTTTTTTTTCTGCAGTCTCCCTGGCAGGATTCTTTTGGTGGAATTGCTGCAGTCTTTTTTCTTTGAGGGTACCGCTGGCACAAAGAAACCCTGAATTGACAATGCAAAGAGATTGAAGATTATCTTTATTGCATCGTCCGTTTTGTTCTCTTGACCAAGAAAGTGTCAAATTGCAAAACATCGACTGTTACCTACGACATAGGAGTGGTACTAAACACGGAATAATGGCTCGATTGCCGGCTCACTCCATTGAGTCGAAACACAATGAATGAACAATGGTGGAAGCATCTTGATACCTCATAATCTTCCTCTTTGAAGAAAAGGACAAAGGTTTTAGTTGGGGATTACACGTAAACTGCTTCACAATGTTCACAAAAATTGACTTTATTCAAGATCTTTTTTGTACTTGTATAAGATGGTTTTTGTGTGGTCTGTGCAAACTCCACAATTTAATGACCGGGCGACCTTTTCTCTGGTGGTCCGAAAAAACATAATGGCCTCTATTTTCAGGCAGGGGAAACATTTGCATGTATTCACCAGCTGCGTACCCAAGAAGGGCCTGAAGTTGCCTCCCACAAAAAAATTGAAGATTCATGTAATTCATTAAAAAACATGGTACCTGGCCCCCCCATTGACAAACAATGCTCCCTAGTGAAAAAAATCCTGACTACACCGCTGCTATTCACATCATCCGGTTTGATTTGGTTAATGTGAGTTTCTTTTCAGAACTAACTAATTGTTATTGATTCTAATTGAATAATAGAGTGGCTTATAACTTGATGTACTTACAATCCAGCCTGTGTGCATCGTCATATCACATGACACCTTTATTCCTTCATCATTCTGGAAGGGATAGATAGTGTAGATACCATCCTCTGTGTAACCAGCATCCAACAAAGCCTGACAGTCAGTTAGTTTACCTGGTGGTTAAACATGACATAACATTTGTTTCTCAAAAAGTATTGAAGCTGTTTTTGTTTGATTGTTTTTTAGTTTTCTTTTTAAGATTCTTATTTGAAACTATATGAAGTAAATGCTAATTACTATTTAAAAAAAAATAATACTTTGAATATGGTCAATTTTATGAGTTTCTAGGTTAAAAATGTTTTATATTGGACAAGTACAAATAATGAGGAACGCACAAGAGTCTTGTATTTCCAGGATGAATGCCTACTTATTGTCTTTAACCAGTTGCTGCCTGAAATTTTCCCGTCCAGCCTGACTGTATTATTCTCTTGGAATGGCTGGAATCATTTTTCTTTGGCAAAAAAACCTTGACTTGACAAAGCCATGAGAACAAAGATTACCTTTATTGCATCTTGATTGTTATTTCTCTATTGAGAAAATGTTAAATATATGCACAGTAAATTGACCAATTATGCAAACAATGTTTACATAACATCAAGTGACCTGCAGTGGGTACTAGGTCTTATCATAGCTAATGGCAAAGTGTGTGCAAATACATGCTGTGACCAATAAAGTCACATCAACAGTCTGCTTTTGGACATAACAACACAGTTACAAAGCCCTTTTATTGAAGTTGTATGTTGTGAAATTGATTTCAATCACATTACTATTTCAGAGTTGGACAACAATCTAACCACCCGCCTTAAATTTTGTTTGTATTGTAGTTCTAAATTATTTTTAAAAAGGGTAAAGAAAGTTGGAAAAGTGAGCATTTATATATAGCAGAGTTTCAAATAGATACAGGAATCACACAATTTTGGAAAGCCTTTTCTTTCGAGCTTCAAAATTGTGAAATTCTTGTGTTGAAAAGTGTGTGATGGCTGTCGTCTGGCCAAAACGTTCCGTCATGCAACCAGTACTACCACATTGTGAACATAAACATTCCTTGTAGAATTTGCAAGACTTGCTGGAACTGTCCTAACAGGCTTTATTCAGCCACTCGAAGACCTCTTTTCTCTGGAATATTTTTCACAGATTTCGAGAAAGACAAGCCTCGATCGAATAAACAAAATGCAACAATCATCCTGTGCCATACCGCACTTACCTATGGAGGACATCGTGTTTGTTTACATTCTATACCCACTGGCAGTCACTTGACCAAAGCCTTAGTTGTAAGCTACAACCAAGGATTGGTACTGAATACCAAACAGGACTGGCTCCCTGGTTCCCACAGACTTACCCCATTGAGCAGAAGTACAATGAAGAAACAATGGAAGAAGCCTCTTGATGTCTTTAAATCCTCTTCTTGGAACAAAAGGACAAAGGTCTGGAATTGAGAATTACTAAATGACCTCCACATAGGCAAAAACACGACAGCGTAAAATGGCGTGTATGTGCTCTGTGCACCTTTAGTAATGAAATGTCTGGGCGACCTTTTTTTCCAATATTCTGATTTTATACAACGGCGTGTTTAAATGTCGCCCGTTTGCAGCCTCAGACAATATATTGTGTATACAACATCCAGCAGCAACTGGTTAAGAGTAGCTTTTTGCTCACCTTGTTGAGTAGATGGACATCGATTCCGCTTTGGTACTTTTTCCATGACTTGGGTCACCCAGTGCTGACCTGTAGTATAACCATCAGGTGGTGGTCCAAAGTGATGAACTATCATCTTACTCTCAGTCAATTCAAGGATTACTGAAGAAATTGAACATTAACAAATTATTTGTTTTATTTAGTTTGAGGAAATGTGGTATGTATTCACCAGGAATCAGCTGTAAGCTAGGACGCAACTGTAACCTTGAATATCAGACTCACCTCCAATGCCAAATACAATGGTTAATATTGGTGGCACCTTATTGATCTCTCACAAACATCCTTTGTAAAACAAAAGGAGAAAGGTCTGGAATTGGGGTTTATGCAATAATCCAAAGAAAAAAGCAGATTTCGAGCATGAAAGGGTGACTCGTGTGGCTAGTTGAGTAATCGGGACTGTTGATAGCAATGAGTAGTTGTTACTGTCGTGTTGCAGCTACTCGAGTAGTCAAACTGGCATGACTTATTTGAAAGTACTCATGGATACATGTAGTTGTCTCTTACACAGGTCATCCATTAGTTATATTATATGTGTGACTTGTGTTTGGTCTGGAATTGTTCATGGAGTATATGCAGCTTTTGTTTACTCCGCTCATGAACTTTCATAGCCGGAGTCTAACTGAGCTTTCTTAGGGGAAATTGTGGTGCCCCCAAAAAACCTGGTTGAGGGCATTTTCCCCCCTTGCCCCCTGTAGTGCAGCTGCTGACTGTATGTACTGTACACACAATGCATTGTATGTGCATGATGGATGACTGTTTGCATGGTGGTGAATCACAGTGTGGTTAGCTTGGACATTGGACCTGCTGTATGCAGCGGGGGTACCAGACCTGTTAATCTGGGGGGAAGCAAGAGGGGGGCAAGCTTAACTTTAGGGGGGGGGGCAGACAAAAATATTTACATGTAATTTTGTACTGCTAAAAAGCATTGACTTACTACAATGACAGACTTACACTAGGTGGTGCCAGCGAATGATATGAATGAAATTGAGTTGATTATTTACAGCTCAAACATTACAATAATGTAGGTGCAATGTTTTGGGGTTAAAGTCGATTCAGCCATAGGGGAAAAATTGAGACGGGAACTGGGGGGCAAATTGGGAGTGCCCAATGCATTGTATGTGCATGATGGAGGAAGGTTTGCATGGTGGTGGTATGTGGCACCATGTGGTTTGTGTATACGTCCTGATTAGTGAACGATCGAGGGTATATCAAATATAGCAATTATCAATATCAAGACTTTTCAAACCAGTTCATGAACTTGAAAATAATATCTCTAAGGGATTCTACCAGTGAACCTCTTAATTAATGTGACCAATTAATACTCCTGAGCATTTTTTTGAAGTGCCCAGCGGACTACGCAAGGAAGGGTTTTGGCTCTCCCTGTGCTGTTTTCACTCCCATTTGGTGAACGAGCGATCGCTAATTTCGAACCCTAAATTTTTGTGTCTGACTGATGCTGCTGTGTTTCCCTATCAATGTTGCTGCATTGTGCGTGTTCTATTACATGAGGATAGGACGGACCATTCACATGAAGAATTGCCGCATGACTATTCAAGTAGTGAGCTTCACTAGTTACCCATGACTTATGCCATCATGATCACTTCAATGTTTTATGTACAAGGAGTTGTTAATGTCTTTATATAACTGGAGTCTTATTGTCTTATGCCTCAAGGATATTTGAGACAGGCAAAATGTTTCCATTGATAACCAAGGTCTTTCTGGGACGCTGTAATGTGTGCTTTTTTATCATGACATTATCACTTGTCACATTGCATTACCAAAAAAGTTGGGTTTTAAAAGATCTATATTGTTACAAAGTTCACATTAATTTTTCTGCTATACCTCATGTATATTTCCCTTTTTTTAGTCCTGACTGACATTAGGTATGTGACGGGCTGACTTGGAACAAGTCTAAACTCAAGTTGCGAGCTCTAAGTAAAGTAGCCATCCGAGTAGCTGTGTATAGTTCCCACCCAGTCATGTTTGTAACCCGTATTCGTGGAGCTCGATGGGGTGTGAAATGAACAATTGTTTGTAATTAGTCATCTTGTGTAATTTATTTCTGTAAACAGCTGAATTAGTTCTAGGGTTATATTTTTCATACAATTTTTGACACATATTCCTACGCAACGTACTTCACCGTTGCGTACGTGTGATTCTTCCTCTCTCCGATCGAGTTGTGTTGGCACATAACGTGAGTTGTCATTCTCTACCAAATTCTTATATTTTGTCCATTTTAATCTTGCGTTTGGGTCATTTTGACAACACAGTCTTGCTTTTATCAACCTTCCGATTATGCTAGCTTTGCCTTGTTGGTTAATGAGGTTCCAAAATATGACATTTAGCCTCCTTTTGCTTTCGCATGTTGTGCTGAAAGTGTTGCACATGTGTCGTGTGACCAACGACTGTTGCATGTCAACGACCTGACGACTGTTTCATGTGTTTTGTTTATAGATTGACTCTGAGGAGAGAGCGCGGGTTCGCGCAATGCCCATTCTTTTGCCCTATAAATAAAATAAACATTACACCTTTAGGAATATAAACAATACCCTTGTAGGCCTTATCATTTTGTAATTGTTTAATGGGATAATTAAATATAATCTAAAATGCAATCACTGGACATCATGATGTAATGAGTATTATTATTTGATTAACTTGCGATCACTAGGCGGTTCCCTATCCTCAATTTAAAAGTTGAGCGGACCCACTACATCAAGGTGGCAACGCCCCCACATAACCGTGAGAGGTATAACAACAATTATTCATAATCTGTAAATTATTCCTGAGTCTTTATTTCCGTTTTACTGCCAAAAGCCGTGAAAATGCATGATTTTTATGATTTGACATTGCCAGTTTAGCATGAATTTTGATTCTGAATCGTAGTGCTGTGTTTTTGTCATTGATGTCACCATAGCACAAATATCCCGAACACCTTGTGTTCGTCACAAGACAAACACATAATTCCAGTTTTAGTTTTTTTCTCTTTTCTAAATGAAACTTTTCTGCAGACAACTACACACTTGCGAAGCTTTTATCAAGTTGAAACTTTAGATATGGTTAGACTATAACTTGTAGATTGGGGAGAAATTGCATGTCATGATGATGACATTGCATAACAAATTACAATAGTTTAACATTTTTCTAAATCATTTGTGCTTAAAAAACGTGTCTATTTTCTGT
Source organism: Marthasterias glacialis (assembly GCA_911728455.2). Taxonomy (NCBI): domain Eukaryota; kingdom Metazoa; phylum Echinodermata; class Asteroidea; order Forcipulatida; family Asteriidae; genus Marthasterias; species Marthasterias glacialis. Next base: position 27,183,184 of record OU452225.1, read on the forward strand.
TTTCCAAAACGCCAAAAGCCAAGAACTCCAGGGAGCCTGCCCCTGGACCCCACCCATTAATTAGTTTGAGCACTCCTAAGTATAGATCGATTGCACGACCTGTGTTTGCATGTCATCACGTGACCTGTAGTGGGTATTATAACACACCTCTCCCTGGTTCTTTATCCTGATTGGCTGAAACACGGTCACGTGGGGTGAACTAATATAACCTAGTGTATGAAATCTGCACCACTGTGAACTTGACGCGCGTCAACGCACCGCATGCGTTTCATTTGGGGGAAATAGTTCGCAAAGCGGGAAATAGTTTCAAAAACCCCCAAACTATTGACTGGTAAACAGCGTTCTCAAGAGTCAAGAGTCCTATTTCCCTCGGCCTTTGGCCTCGGACCCTCTCCTGGTCACTCACAGGCCCTCAGGGTGCATAGACGTGCACTATTGCCCTCATTGCTAGTCCATATGTGTATACTATGTCATCTCAGCTGACATTTGTTTGAAAGTGTTACCAGAGGGCGCTGTTCAATAATGTGATGACATCATCAAGCTTAAAATGTTAAAAAGCGAAGGGTCATTTCTCAGTTCACACTGAAACCAACTCCAAAACTCCATTTGTGGTGACTGCAGAGCTGAAATGATGGCTTTTGTTAGTTTTTCACTTCACCTTTTGGTTTGAACAGGAAGTCGAGGTCAAATTGGGGTCATTACGGTGTAACAATTATTTAGTTTTTGAAGACTTTTCCAAGAATCTCTTTCCAATGATCTGATCAATAAAAAGTTATATGTAGTTCATGAGTTATGATTTATTTAAATACCAAGCTTCAATGTGATGTTATTTGACTTCAAATAATGTCATGATGATGAAGCACAAGGGAAACTAACTGGGTCGATATGAATCAATTTTTTTAAAAGGAAAAATAAATTACCAGAGTTGGATTTGAACCTGCAGTTTACAAGCAGGTGCTCTATAGGCTAAAGGGGTATTGTCATTGCCTACGGCATCCTGATGGACAGACGCCTGGGGACTCTTGTTTCCAGACCATTACTTCAGTAAGAAGTGACATTGGTCTTGTAACTTGGGTGGGGAGGGAAAGGGAATGTTGGGATTGTTTTGGGGTCAAATGGTCAAAAATCAAGGTCACAGTGGTGCGTTTTGGTTAAATGGTTTTGGAACTTTTACTCCAGTTAGAAGTTACACTTGTAACCTACTTTGTAAGTTGGGTGTGGGTTACCCTTCTGGACAGTAAAGTTGGGATTGTTTTGGGCTGGAAACATCAAAGGTCAACTACAATAAGTGATGGTTAAATGATTTCTGGACTATAACTTCAGTTAGAAGTGACATTTAGACTTGTCACTGGGTTGGGTGGTTGCCCTTTGGGATAGGAAAGTTGGGACTGTTTTGGGATGAAAATGCCAAACTTCACAGGTCCCAGTGCTGAGGTATAGGAACATGTGGTTTGTGGATATGTTTAGTTACCTACAATGTATAAGGGCTGAGGGGTTTCAACAGCATTGCTGTTGTAAGCTGTTTCGGCGCGAAGCACAGCGAAAAAGCTCTTGTGTTCGGTAAAGTTTTTTTAGGTGGTCGGACTCTGGTCCGAAGACCTCTTGTTTTTGTTCGTTTTTTTTTCTTTAATACTTCTTCTTCTTCTCACTGGCGATTGTCCACTTTCAAATGCACACTTTCGAAGGTCATATAACCTTAAAAATTCATACATAGGTAGTTTATGGCAAGGAGACGAAACCGTTTGAGTGACGTCATGATGACGTCATCGGGTGTTGAATTACGTTAAATCAAAGTTTATTATTTGAAAAAATCATAACTCCTGAAGTACACAATGGAATTTTACAATCTATACATCATCGGAAAGGTCTTTAGAAAATAATTAAATGTCTCACAGAGATGACCCCAATTTGACCTTGTCTTCCGGTTCAAACCGGAAGTTGAAGCAAAAAATGCTTAAAAAGTCACAATTTAAGCTGTGGAGTCAATATGAAACAGAATTTGGACATGGTTTTAGTGTACGAAATAAAATGTAGTTTATGACCTTTAAAAATATTACATTGATGACGTCATCAAATGTTACAGTTTGTTACGACGACGAGTTTAAAAATATAATTTTGTTTTATTTCAATTTTTTGTTTGAGCAAACTACATGTTGAATTTTTTAGTAATAGATAACGACTATAAAAGCCTAATTGTGAAATTTGAACAAAATTGGCCGTTGAATAACGAAGTTATATTAAGGTGAAAAGTGCCTTTTTTAGCGCGATCGCCGATAGAGTCTGTACAGTTACCTTACTGTATTGCACCCCGTGCGTGTGCACTCTAGGCTTTTACTGCACGCTGTGTATATACATACACGCAACAAGTCAGGGCCCAATTTCATAGAGCTGCTTAACGGCAAGCAAATTTTTCTGCTTACTATAGCAAAAAAATGTGCTTAAGCGTAAACGTATTTCACCAGCGTTTGCTAACTTAGGCACGTAAACAAACTGCGCACGCAACAAAAAAGTACCGTCTGCAAAAAATACTTCCGATCGAAAAATTTACAAAATGGCGGACGAAGTCAACGGAGTAGCGGTGGCTAAAAAATCAACAAAAAAGAAAATTATCGATGGAAATAATAAAATTTTCTGATGGAATTGGGTCATGTCAGAAAGCGCCCCCTTTGGTTCGAATAATAAAGAGATATACAGCCAAAATGAAACTTTGTATTACATTGTTACAATGTTTGATCGATGTTTGGTAAAACTATAAGTTTTCACAATGTGTTTGTACACATTTTTACGTGCAGTATACGCGTACCTCACACACAAAATAACTAGCTGCCGATGATGTTTCATAACCGTTGCTGTGCACATTTTTAAGAGTACTGCTGGGACTGGACTAGTACAAAGTTAACTTACATTAACGACTCCGTGATACTGAATGGATCACAAAGGACATTTCTTTCGTCATATTTCTTATTTATTTTAAAGATCAAGGTGAGTCATAATAAAAAATGTGTCAGTCATGATGTCCGTTCCCTTTCTAAATTCTATTCTACAGTACTGCAAAGTTAACGCCGTTATTTTCCCAAGTTTGATTTGCTTTGGCAAAACGTTCACACCGTATGAAATATGACTGTTGTTAAATTCATGTCTTTACTGTAATTCAGGGCAATTTTCCAGCCATGCCTTTCGATAAAACTAGTCTATTAACAGGATAATTACATTGATTATCATGACAATATTGTGACTCTCCTCCAAATTATAGCGGCCATTTTGACACAACATGACTTGCTTAAGCACAAAAACGAGTGTTTAAGGCTGCTTGTTGGGGTCTTACCGCGTTAAGCAAAAAATCGTGCTTAATAGAGGCTATGAAATAGAAAATCTGTTTAACACGCCCGTTAAGCACAAAATTGGCTGTTAAGCAGCCTTTTGAAATTGGGCCCTTGTCTTGTCACAGTTCATCGAACTTTGCGGCGTGTTAAGTTCTGTGTGTGTGTAATAATGCCAACGCAAAGAAAAACTGTTACGTCATGCCAAGTTCAGTGTGGAAATGTTTCCCTTTATGTCATTCTGGTGGCTTAATTGTGACAGGGAGAGGAAGAGGAGACTTTACTGAGACGATCACATGCTCACGTGAGTTGTTTGATGTATAATGGTGGAGAAAATGCAATTGACAAAGTGATCGTCTTTCGTTCTATATATACCGATCACGTACGTGCTTACGTACGAGAGTCAAAAGTGTGCACCAGCGGGGCCAGAGGCACTTTACCCCCGCGAGAGTTGTTGTCGGGATTCGCTGAGTAAAACTGTTTAAAAGTAAAGTTTAAAAGTAAAGTCATCGCTTTTCAAAATGTCCGTGTATTTCTTTAGCCGTGCACACTTGTGTTTATGATGTTTATCAAAGTGGGGTAGTTTTTATAAAACTTTGGAACTTTTTAATACAGATAATGAGCTCGGAATTTGAATCTGTCAAATGTCAGATTGACTGTACAGTACACCAGTGTTCAGAAAAGGTGATGTTACAAAATGAGACCGTTAATTTGATATAGCGCCATCAACGTTCACTAGCGATACACACTTCTTTATTTTATTGACACCGCATAGATGCCGAACAAAACAGAGGGCAGCAAGGGTTAATGTTTTGATAAAAGGCAATATGAATACTATTTTGAACAGACAACCTGGCGGCAGCCAATTGCACTGCGTGGAAAAGAAACACTTTGGAAAGCACGAAAACATTGTTTTTCCTGGCAGTTAAAATCAAAAAGGTAACTTGTTTTTCCCCCAGGAGTCGAGTTACAATAAATGTATGCGGTTCTTTATAATTCTTAGTGACCTGAGTTGACCTCGCTTCCTGTCCTAACCGGAAGTCCCCATGAAATACATATGATAAAGCTCTTTTTAATTATTTTTATATTCATATTTAAAGGTTTTATTTGATTTCACTTTTAATATATCAAACAAAATCAAAACCATGCGTTATACGGTGTCTCATAGAGACCATTATGTTGCTTTAAATGTTTCATTCCTCCAAAATTTTCTCCAAATAAATAACTCAAAATTGAAATTAAACTGATCCTTGAAACTGTGCATATATTTGAACCTCAATATGAAGACGCGAAATAAAACGATGACGTCATGATGACGTCATCAGATGTTGAGTTACAATAAATCAAAGTTTATTAATTAAATCAGAACTCCTGAAGTGCCCAATGGATTTTTACAATCTACACATCATCGCAAAGGTCTTTTGGAAACTATTTAAATATCTCAAAGAAATGACCCCAATTTGACCTTGTATTGCGGTTCAAACCGAAAGTTGAAGGAAACAATTGTTATAAAGCCATTATTTTTTAGTTCTTTGGTCAGTATAAAACGAGCTTTGGACAGTGGTTTCAGTGTGTGAGTAGGTAAAGGACTCTGCGTTTTCAAGTTTAAAACTGATGTCGTCATTACATTAAACAGCGTCCTCTGGTAACAAGTTTGAAAACAATGGTGCTACAACACTAATTGTAACGGCTTTTTAGGTGTTCGGGCTCTCAGCCCGGAACACCTCTTGATTTTGTTCGGTTTTTTAGGTGTTCGGACTCTGGTCCGATAACCTCTTGGTTTTGTTCGTTTTTTTTTTTAAATACTTCTTCTTCTTCTCCCTGGCGTTTGTCCACCTTCAAATGCACACTTCCGAAGGTCATATAACCTTGAAACCTCATACATAGGTAGCATATGGCAAGGAGACGAAACATAACTCCTGAAGTACACAATGGATTTTTACAATCTTTACATCATCGGAAAGGTCATCCAAAACTGCGTAATCGCCCTACAGACATGACCCCAATTTGACCTTTTCCTTCCGGTTCAAACCGGAAGTTGAAAATGTTGGAATTTTTCAAAAATTCATATTTTAAGAAGTACTTATCACATGATCACGAATTTTACATCAGATTGTAGAGAATTGAGCCTTCTCAAACTTGTGCATTGGGGTGACACCATTTTGACCTTTACTTCCGGTTCAAACCGGACGTTTAACGCAAATGTCCATGTGCGTTCAAGCGTGTCCCACATTGCTGTAGAAAATCCAATGCCATTATATATGTACACGTCCTTGTGTGTGCGTGGCTGTGTAACATCGATGCCCCATTGCTATGCACATTAACCACGCGTTGTTCTTTTTTCAAGGTACACACTCCACGCTTTGTAAGTCTTTAATACAGGGCTTTTTTAATACTTTATAAATCAACAAAAAATCAACCGTTTGAGATATGAACTTAATTCTTTCGACAAATGTTCGGGTCAGGGAGGCTCTTTCTTTTCGACACATTAAGTGACCTCTGTGACACCTACTTCCGGTCAAACCGGAAGTAGCTCTTTATTTAAAAATGCTAAGAGCTAGGAACATGATTCTTTCACCAAATACCAAGGTTCGGAAAGTTCATTCTCTGTTGCACATTGGGTGACCTCTACTTCCGGTCAAACCGGAAGTAGCTCCTCGTGTAAGAGTGGTTAGAGTTAGGAACATGATTGTTTCGAGAAATATCAAGGTTAGGTAAGGTCTTTCTTTGTGAAACATAAAGTGACCTTTGTAACCTCTACTTCCGGTCAAACTGGAAGTAGCTCCTCATTTAAAATTAGTAAGAGCTAGGAACATGATTCTTTCACAAAATAACAAGGTTTGGGATGGTCCTCTGTTGCATATTGCGTGGCCTGTGATGTCTACTTCCGGTCAAACCTGAAGTAGCTCGTCAATTAACAATGGTAAAAGCTTGGAACAGGATTCTTTCACCAAATACCAAGGTGAGGGAAGGTCCTTCTCTGTTACAAATTAAATGTCATCTTTTAAAGAACAATTTCATGTTCATATATTTAGATACTTTAGTTGCTACATCAAATAATAACTTTAAGTACTATAATCCGAACACCTTGTTTTTGTGATGTCACAAAAACCTATGTCTATTTTTTTTTTTTTTTTTTTTACACTTCAGCGTCATGGAAGTGCAATTAACAATGCACATGTTTTGTTCTACAAGACATTTTACATATTTGCATAAATGCGATTCAAATGAAACTTGGCATGACTAAAGGCATTAGTGCAGTAGTGTGCATATTGCAGTGACGTCATAATGACGTCATCACTAGACAAAATTACAATGTTTAAAACATTGACAAATTGAATCTTTGAAATCTGTATCAAATCAACCACGTGAGACCGTAAGTTGTTTTTTGCAGGCTTATGTAAAGTTAATATAGGTCTTCATTTTTTGTTCTGTGGGTGAAATCGCATGACCTCTGTATTCGGTCGAAGTGCTTTGTCATTTAAAAGTGATCAATTTTAAGAAGTTGTTTTTAAAGATGTTAGTGTCCGTCTACTTTTGAACAATAGTACCGATGACATCATAATATACGATAGCGCCCTCTAGCGGTAGGTGAAAAACAGTTAAAAATGCACTTTTAGTTCATGTCTGTGGCAAAGATTGTGGTAATCGCTTCAAAATTAGTAAACATGATGACCAATATCAAGACAACAAATGTGTGAAGTTTCAGGTTGATGACGTCTTCATGTGTCACTTGGTGTTACGTTAAACATGCTCTTTTATTTGTCGTGTATCTACCGAACCCGATGTGTTCAGACAGAGACATGTCAAAAATAAATCTGAAATGACATCATGATGATGTCATTTTGGTAGTGGTTGGTGTATGAAGCTACATGCTAAGCACTTGGGTAAATCATGTCATCACATGAGTTTTTAAGAATTTTTAAAGACTTGACCAATTAACTTCCCTACAAACAAGCTTCCAAAATACCACAACGCGCTGCATTTATTGTACTGCTATGGTGCACACAATGCAAATAAAATGTGATCACATGACCTGAGGTGGTGTTGAAAACTATCAGAGAACCGGAAGTTCTAAAAACACATTAATAGTATGCAATTTTTACGTAGTCTTACACACAGGCTTGAAAGTAGTTTTGCTTCACAAAGATTTAAGTTTCAACTCGTTTAATACTAAGAAGGGAAATTTGTTTAATTTTAAACAAATTTGGAATGAGAAAAGCGAAACAGCTTGGCATTCATTCACAAATACAATTGAGGTCTAGTTTTATTTTTTTTTTTCAGTATGGACTAGAAAAACAACTTTGAATGAGGCAAGGCTAGATTTCAATATTGATTCTGTGGTTCCAGAAGCTAGGACCTTGTAGGTAGACAGCAAACTGACATCAATAAGCGATGCTGACGTGTCATTTTTAGGGCTACAATTATTGATCAAAGAGACATCAGAACGGCAAATTTATGATGCGAGAAGGGTGTCTAGCAAAGTGAAAATAACAACTAGAATAGATAAATATTGAAGAGTGATATTGATCTACAGGTAGTGGTTGGTGTATGAAGCTACAAGAGAAGCACTTGGGTAAATCTATACTTAGTCCTGTAGACAACTTTTAGCCTAATTTTGAAATCTTGGTATACCTTCAAAACCATTTTTTAAACATCTTTGTTTATTTAATGTATGATGTGTTTACTTACTGATTATGAAACGTACCCATTATATAAGCCCCAGCTCAACATTGGTAAAAAGTCTGTAAAAAGGGTCAGTTCAATTTGTTTTTTCATTTGCGAGAAAACAGGGTAAGCGCTGTATCATAAGACGCAGGGTTTGAAGTTTGAAAAATTTAAGCCAACGTCATAGAAGTAGGTGTGGCTAATTGTGAATGACTTATTCATTATTTAATAGTATAAAGTTTTCCGACGAGAGGTGCATGGTCCAGAAGTTTTTGATACGGTTCATGTGTTTTGTTTTACTTTATTAGTAATAGTAGTATGGGATTGAACAGGAGGATGTGTTGCATGCAGAGTGGTCTTGTTTTATGCACAAGACCCACGAAACAGCGCAATGGCGAGAACTAAGTTTGATGTACAGATTACACCCAACTTCAGTTAAGTTTTTTCTAAACAAAGTATTCCCAGCCTTCGAGGAGCCAAACAAACAAACCCTCAACAAGGGTGGAACACCCAAGAAAACAATTAACGAAACAGAACTAAAGCATCGGTGATCTGTTGTTAGAACTGGGGGAGGAGGGGGAAGTGTCAGATTACTCTTCGTCACTGACCACCATCCCCTCCCCGGTTTGACTCATCTTCTCGCTTGTTTATCACTACATATCAGAGTTTTAATTAGAACTACAGAAATACATTATTTGGAAGGAAAACTGCTGGTTTAAATTTCATGGGTACACAATATGTATACGGATGGTAGGTTATTGTAAGATAATAAGAAACATTTAAGAAATGTGCTTCTGTACCAATAAAATCAGACAAAATTTTCGGATGATTGTCCTTCCTTAGGGCTGGACTTCATGTAAATGACTTACATGAACTTCATGGTATGTACAGTAGATACTAAGTAGAAAAGTAGGCCTACATGTACGATACATACGTATACATGGTTGAGCCTGCTTTTTGTGACCGATTTTCAAAGACAAAGCAACATCAATCATGGCTACCAGTTTGTTGGCCATAATGAATCTCCTGACTGTAATTCAAGTTAAAAGAGACATTTGTCTTGAAACTTGGGTAGGGAGGGAAAGGGAATGTTAGGATTGGTTTGGGGTCAAAAGGCCAAAAGTCAAGGTGAGTTTTGGGTGTTAAATGGTTTTGGGACTCTAACTCCAGGTAGAAGTGACACTTGGACATGCATTTTGGATTGCTCTTGGGTAAAGGACAGTTGGGATTGTTTTGGGATGAAAAAGTCAAACTTCACAGGTCACAGTGCTCAGGTATAGGAACATGTGGTTTGTGGTGACTTTGGTTACATACAATGTATAAGGGCTGAGGGGTTTCTACAGCATTGTTGTGGACTAGCTTGGCATTCGTTCATGAATGCATTTGAAGTCTAGTTTGAAAATTGTTTTCAGTATGGACTAGAAAAACAACTTTGTTTGAAGCAGGCCTAGATTTTGATATTGATTCTGTGATTTCAGAAGGTAGGGCCTCGCAGGTAGAGAGCAAACTGACATCAATAACTGATGCTGACGTGTAATTTGAAAGTACTGAAGCAAACTCATAGAAATCCTTGATGGCTACAAATATTGATCAAAGAGACATCAGAACGGCAAATTAATGACGCGCGAAGGGTGTCCAGCAAAGTGAAAATAACAACTAGAATAGTTAGAAATGTTGAAAAGTGATATTGATCTACAGGTAGTGGTTGATGTATGAAGCTACAAGAGAAGCACTTGGTTAAATATATACTTAGTCCTGTAGACAACTTGTGACCTAATTTTGAAATTTTGGTATAAATCTTGGCAAATTTTCAGTAGAGTTTTTACAAATCTTTTCTTGCTTCAAAATGTTGATGCACAAGACAAAACAATTTTCCCCAAAACTGCTAAACTAGTGCAGTTTTGATGATTTGTACCCAATTTTGGTAAAGAAAAGGGTATTTTCTCCTATTTCAGCATCAGTATTTGCAGTTTAGTCAAAGTTGATTTCCAGGACATTTTCTACAACTCTTTTCTTGAATCACAATTTTAATGCAAAGGAAAACAGTTTTCTCCCATACTGCTATTTGAGGGCAGTTTTGATATGGCACAGGAAATAAATACAAATGTTTTACTCTATGGGTTCATGGTTGAGCCTTTTTTTCCGATCCGTCAAAATCATTCAGTTCGTTCATTGAAGCAATTTTTCAGTGAATGAAATTATTAATCCCTCAAAATCAGTTTGTTCCTTCAAAACAATATTCCTAAGGAATGAATAAGTATTTCAAGTGAAATATTGTCTTGTTCTCTTAAGATATTGTTTCGATCATTGAGAGAAACAGTATTTTGAGGGAACAAAATAACATTTCAAAGGAGCAAAACTTGTACATTTGAGGGAACATGATAAAATTTCGAGGGAACAAACCTATATTAAAAAAAATCAACATTTATTTATTTTTTTATTTGTATTTATTTATTTATTTATTTATTTATTTTTTATCTTATTATATTGTGTGTGCATTTCTAAAAATGTTTTATCACTTGTATGTTTTGCTGGTGAATAAAATGAAATGAAATGAAATAGTATTTTGAGGGAACCTAATACAACGATTCGAGGGACTATTATTATTCTTTACCATTGCCACTTTTTTTTTCTACCTGTCCTGTCAATACAAATAACAGCTTCCTACTCAACAATATCAATACAAAATTTGTTACTCAACCTGAGACAACAGGAACTCTGACATAAAAAAATGTCTTAGGTTTGTTCCTTTTTGCATTTAACAGTCTTCTGAATATGAAAGTATCATGTCTCCTAGCCCTGGTAGGACGTCAGTCTCTGTTGCACTGCACTGATGTCCTGGGTATAAAGCTTCCCTATAATGTGAACATTACAAGAGTTGTTTTCTCCTACAGTTTTATGTATAAATCAACACACAAAGCAAACATAAAATGAATTGGGTTATCATCACATTGTTGTTTTTCAATTTATCAAAAACTGTATCTTTGGAATTCAAATTTTTAACCTGACTCAAACATTTCAAAATTCCGATTAATAAGTTCAGCAAAATAATTTGTCTTCATGTGATGATATATCCATGAAGGTTACACCTGATCAAAGTATTTAATACTAAGAAATGTGTAGAGTTTGTGTGAAGTAGATGTATCATGTTGTAAACAAATTGAATTTAAATTGCTGTATCAAACTGAAACACAAAATATCTGTTTTAAACATCCTTCTATCATTCAACCCTAAACAGCCCAAATCCTTCAATATCCTTTACACCAAATAGAGGGATTTGGAAGAATTTAGGCTACTATGGAATAATAAATCCCTCTAAATCCTTCCATAAGAGAAACCCACAAATCCTTCCATAAGAGAAATCCTGGGCAATCAGGTTGTACTTGAAACAAGAGGAATTAAAAGGATTTGGGTCATATTATACAATTTGCATAAAATGGGATTTAGAAGGATTTGGGCTGTTGGGGTAGGGGTAATGAAACCAAGGATGCCTCATAAGTGAACTTAATCACTTTAACTCTCCATTCTTAAGAAACCTATAAAGGTTGCTTGCTATGTGAACCAGAAACACCAGGGTAATTCCCCTACTCTTCCAGGATAAGTGGTCTGTGTTCTTTTACGTGCACTATTAATCCAAGTAAACAGGAACTACTAACGTTCTATCAGAAGGACAAACACAAGTACTGTGACCGGGATTGGAACTCACACTCTGCTGCTGACAACACCAGAACTTGAGTTCAGTGATCTAGAATGCTCGGCCACGATACTCTACATGATGATGTTTAAAAAACTTTGACAGATCATATGAAGAGAACGAAGAAGTATTTCGAAGGAACAAAATAACATTTCAAGGGAGCAAACTAAGTATTTAGTACAATATTTTGAGAGATGAATTAAAAGCAAATTATAATTTACCGTTCCCACTTTTTTTCTACCTGTCCTTGTAGGGGCACCGTACAAAAACTTAATATGAAGATGGAAGACACTAATGTCTGGAAACTAGGCAACAATTCACTGAGAATCCATTGTTTTTATGCTAAAAAAATAATGTACATGTACCACCTTTTTATTGATTCATGCTACATTCTTTGTGTACCATGGGCTGCATTTGGGGAATGCACAAATCAAATATAGAGAAAATAAAATCAGCTGTTGCAAACTGCTCACCTACAAAAAGGATTTGTTGTATAAATGCAAACAATTATTAATGGCTTCTTGTTTCGACCCTAGCAGAGTCTTTCTCAAAGGCTAAATGACAACACAACACAGACATATAAGCAGGGTTCTCCCCAGGATTTTTCAAAACTGTTGGGCATTCTGGACCCAAATTTTGAAAGTGTGGCCAAAGCACACTGCATTGGTAGCAGGTCCCTGAAATGCTTTTATTTAATGTTTATGTTTAGTTTAAAAAGCTTTACTGTGCAATCTGGAGCATTTAAAATGGCTTTATGTTTGGATTGTTTGTGAACTTGATACTAAAATCTAAAGAAAATAATAATAATAATAATAATTATTCTTGTTTTTTTGCATAACAGGCATTATTTCTGAGTATTTTTCCCGTAATTTGCGAGTATTGGCATGATACGCTAGCTTGTGCAAGTATACTGAAGTACTGGAATTTCCTGCTTATAAGGTGCTCGGTGTGTAAGACGCAGTACCCCAACAAGAATCAAGCGTCATTGTATAAGGCAAACCGCCGTAAAAAGCCCCATCATGACCAAACACACAGAGGCCCACAAGGCCCCACTCAATGTCGGTACATTGACACACAGGTGTAATTGTGTAAGTACATGACAGTTAACGTAAGGTGAAGAGATTGTGAAGTTTGTAATCACCCATCGTTTCCGTAAAAACAAACAGGCTGCTAGTCTTCATTGTCTCGCTATTTTGCATATTACAATACAGGCAAAAACGTACAAACGCTAGTGGGCGCTTTCACATATGAAATGCCCTCATTTGATTGGGTTGTATGTTATGTACAACCCAATCAAATGAGAGCATACACCCTCTGTTGGTGAAATTTAACAATGCGATAACATACAATAACGCTTGTAAATGACTTGATAACTAAAGACTAGTTATCTGCGCATTCTCTATAAAATATAAAATTTTCAAAATGGTTTCACTGGTGTGCACGCTAAAGCGGTGTACAGCATGGGTTGTCACTGGTTCACGCCACGGAGAGCAGCATGGTCAACTCACACACAGTACCTTAGAAACTTTGGTCTTTGGATTGTTTACTTCTAGAAACTACTACAGTGTGAAGGTTTTATTTATTAAAAAAAAATGATAACACATAGGATTACCCTGGATGAATGCAAGAATTAGTTTACAGTATAAATGTAAGTTTTTAGACATTGATTTTCACTTTGATCTCAAGCTACACCGGAGCTAAGGCTCACCATTAGATACGACGCAGTGATATTTCATTGCCTTTGAAAGTCGTTTAAGCCGCATCTGATGTGCAGGAAAATACAGTTACAGAAGCAGTCAAGTAGAGAGAAGTGAAAAGAGAGGGGCAGAAAGCAGTCAGAAGAATGGGAAAGATGAGCAATTGGAGGGAGACAAAGGGTTGGGGGTTGTAAAGGGAAGGACTGGTTTTAACCACAAGAGAGTGGAAACACAAAAGACAAAATCAGAGGTGGGAAAAGAGAGAAAAGTAATTAATCAGTGAACGAGACATATCTAAAAAGGGGGACGTCTCTGGAAAAAGAAGATTTGCAAAGACAAAAAGTAATGAATCATTTCCTTCTTGGATGTTCAGACCATTGGGTTGAATGGTCTGGAGATGCCTTATCCACAGTTTCTCCCTACTCAGACAAACAGTCTCTCTATGGTTACTGAGTGCTTAGGTAAATTGAATTTATAGTTATACACAACTCATCCGGCTGCTGTGGATCATTACTGTTGAAATGGCTCTAGATGATGTAAGGTCACCAATGTGGAGGTGATCAGCCTCACTATGAAAAAGATTTTCACCAACACCTGAGTCATTGAATGGTTAACTGCTACAGTGTTGTCTCATTGATAAACCCATAAAGCCAGATTTGCAAGTGGGATCAATAAATAGTATTTCAAACTAAAAATTATAAAAAGTAAGTGTATGAAGCTGTTATTTATTAAGGCTTTAAGGTAGCCGATCACTTAGAAATGTTGCCAACGCCCCTACTGTGAGTGATGCACAGTAGCTTGACCTGATTGACAACATGCAATGTTTTAGCTGCAGATTGACTTTTAGGAGGAGCAGGTTTTACAAGTTTTAAGTGTTGCATAAAAGAGATTTGTTTCAATAAAAATAACACCTTCTTACTCAACCATATCAATATAACATTTATAACACAAACTGAGACAATAGGAACTCTGACATATAAAATGTCGTAGATTTGGTCCTATTCGCATTAAAAACAGACTTTTGAATATGAAAGTATCATGTCTCCTAGCCCTGGTAGGACATAATCTTTGTTGTGGCCGGGAATGTATATTATATTTCTACAAGGTCACCAATGTGGTACTGATCAGCCTCAGTATGAAAAAGATTTTCACCCACACCCACATCTTTGTTTAGTTAACTACTACAGTGTTGCCTCATTGATATATATGTAACCCATAAAGCCAGATTTGCAAGTGGGATCAATAAATAGTATTTCAAACTAAAAATTATAAAAAGTAAGTGTATGAAGCTGTTATTTATTAAGGCTTTAAGGTAGCCGATCACTTAGAAATGTTGCCAACGCCCCTACTGTGAGTGATGCACAGCAGTTTGACCTGATTGACAACATGCAATGTTTTAGCTGCAGATTAAATTTGAAGAGAAGCAGTGCCCCATTTCATAGAGCTGCTTAAGCACAAAAAGTTACTAAGCACAACAAAATTATGCTTACCAGAATAAGGTTACAATTTCACATGTACAATTTGTGACTGGTATCCTGCTCACTTTTGCTAAGCAGCAAACATTAAGTAATATTTTCTTCTTAAGAAGCTGTATGAAATTGGGCCCAGGCTCTGCAAGTATTGAGTGGCAAATAAAAGAGATATGTTTCAATAAAAATAACAGCTTCCTACTCAACCTAAGACAACAGGAACTCTGACATTAAAAGTCTCTGTTGCACTGCACTGACTTCCTGAGTATAAAGCTTCCCTACAACTTGAAAATTACAAGAGTTGTTTTCTACTTCTTTTACCTGATGTTGGAGCTGAAAGTCCTGAATATTCCTGGTACTTTAATACCACTCTTTGAACATCTTTTGATTATCGGGATTGATATTAGACCTAAAATAAAATGCAAACTTGTACAAATGGTTCTCAACTTAATGTAATTTTCGTGTGAAGTTTTGAAATGCACATGCGCCAAATAAATTTTGCATCGCTCGCAAAGTGCAACATGCAATTAAATTTGACGCACAAATTTGAAACTTTGGCAGACTGAAGCGTGCAGTTTTGTGCACACATGTTGAATTTACACATTGCCAACACACCTGCTGGCTGTAAAATGGGCACAGGTGCTACGTTAACCAGGGAACGATACTCGAATGTGCGCATGTGTGCAAGTTTTCACACACTGATTCGGCACACGAAAGTTACAATGGAGAAATAAATTTTCATTTTATTTCCCAAAATAATGTCATTCAAGGACAAAATTAAAAATTCTTGAATGCAGCGGTCATGGAGTTTCATCTATCTTATGAGGTAGAAATATGAAAATAAGAAATTTCAACACAAGCACGAGAGCTTTATACCCTGGACTCTGTCTCGTATGCAACAGAGGAGTCCAACCTGGGATATATGTCTCCCTGAAAATGCTACAAGCTTTTGTAATAAGAAAACAAAAATGTATTAGTAAAGAATTTTTGTGATTTTTTCCTCAAAAATCTTAGTAAAAAAGTTCACATAATGAAAAATGTATATATTATCATTTGTTTCAGTGTGCTGCATGTCAAAGCATGTAGGATGAATTCGACTGAACTTCAGATGATGATACAAAGCAAGAATCAACTTGAGAAATTATGCCAAGACTGACTGAACAAACATTAGACTTACCACCAAGAAGAGCCAAGAATAGAAAGGGACTCATGATGTCCTCTTCACTGATGAAAAATGATGATTAGCAGAGACAGTCAGAGTTCTGAAACTATGTGGAGTCT
This sequence comes from Marthasterias glacialis, assembly GCA_911728455.2. Taxonomy (NCBI): domain Eukaryota; kingdom Metazoa; phylum Echinodermata; class Asteroidea; order Forcipulatida; family Asteriidae; genus Marthasterias; species Marthasterias glacialis. The sequence goes on from OU452225.1 coordinate 27,199,313, forward strand.
CCTGAGGAGCGAAACAGCAACACGATCAACAGAGACAGACAGCGATCTGAAACTGAGGTGAGATAATTACTTGTGTTGTTCAACAGCTCCTCTCCTTGCACTGAGTAATTCAAACTACCTCCAGCATTTATATACCTGTACGTGTGCCTTGCTTGTTTGTGCCGGAGAGTGTCAGCCAATCAGAAACAGACATGTTGTGGATTTGTTTTTTAAAGCACTCTCATTGGACTGTTGTATAGCTAGATTGGTATGACACTCACTGTCACCGGTCTTCTAGACACTTTCTGCTGGTCTTCGCAATATAATTGTAAATTCTTTTACGGTAATTCAATTTTGTATTTACTAGATTTTATGAACAGCATTGTTTGTAAAATGATTTATTCACACAGGACATTCGTTCATGTCCACTTTTCGGAGCGGGAGGTCTGGACAACCATTCCCATCATGTAACGGATGCGTAGCAACATTAAACCAAGCATGATTTAACTTTGGCTCAACAACATTCCAATGGCAGGTTGACCAACTGGGCTTAATTAGCATCAGGAAAGAGGCATTGTTATACCGCATGGTTCAAGAATATATCCATTCTCGGTTTGATAACCAAACCATGCACTTGGGTCGTTTTTTCCTTTGCACATATAATTTACGGAAATTCAATTTTGTATTTACTGCATTCTTGGCCGATCACAAAAGAAAAGATTAGATTTTGGCAGAAGCAGAGAAGCTGGACTGATTGCATTGATGTACTGACTTGAAACTTGAATCAAATACTCCTACTGACATGCAGATTCATATGAAAAGATAAAACTCATGATAATGACACCAGTACCAGTTGAATGAAAACCTTGAATGATCTTAATACCTTATTGCAATGATCTACTGACCATCATTTGTTCCTAATCTAAAAAAAACTTTTCCCTTTTGGCCCTCCTTCATCTGGGCCCCTTTGCCACCTTTCAAACCAACCAGGCAGTGGTCAAGTGAATGCTTGTTATTTTCCTTGCCCTGTTTAATATCAGTTGATCCGAAGGGTCCGTTTTTTCTAGTTGCTCTCTTTCCTCTATTTGGCAATCTGCATCTTGCCAGGGAAGCTTTTCCTGCTCTTTTTTGTAGTTGACATGTTCAAAAGAGAAGGAAAGTGTAAAGATATGTAGTTGTTACCTAGTCCGAAAAGCAGAAAAACAAATCAGAAATGGTGGCCTGATTAAATTCCTAGTGTGCATTTTATTTTCAAGTTATACTTCAGGCCACAACTTGATTTCCCTCTGTGATTTCTCTTCTGGAATACTGCTGACTTTGCAGACTTTATACTAGTTATTCAGGTGTGTATAGAACAATTAATCAATGAAATTATCTTATATCGGTAGCTGTTTGCATCATATTTTGTAACATTTGTGGAACTGTGAAAATAACCTCGATGTACAATAACCGGAAGTCACAGAAGTCAACAAAACCTACCCAGAAATAAAGACATTGAACTGATGAACATTATCCCAAAATAATTCACCGTAATTTTTTGATGTAAACACACAATAAATTGTTGAGTTTGAAAAAGTCTCGGGGATGTGGGGGTAACTGTGTACAAAGTATATGGGTCTGAAGGGGTTAATGTGTATACAATAGACATACAATTCTTATAATGTCAAAGTATAAACATAAATGGTTATCATGAAAACAGTATCCTGCCCTTTATGTTATATTAGTAGGATTCTAGATAATATTTTTTAAAAACTCCATCCCCTGGTCTATGTAGAGTTAAATGTTCCAAAGTTACCTCGTTGATATAAATAATATCTTGTGTAAAGCCAGACTACATAGCCAGATTACCAAGACATTGTATTTTGTGTAGATTTCTGTGTGTAATATCTTGGGGATAGAAAAGTCTGGATTGTTTTAGAGGTTGAAAATGTCAAAGGTCAATTTCGGACTGCAACTCAAATTAGAAGTGACATTTGGACTTGTCACTGGGTTGGGTGGTTGCCCTTTGGGATAGAAAAGATGGGATAGTTTGATGTAAAAAGGTCAAATTTCACAGCTCACAGTGCACAGGTATAGGAACATGTGGATATCACTTGTTACCTACAATGTATAAGGGCTGAGGGGTTTCAACAGCATTGCTGTTGTTTTAAATTTGTCTTCAGTACGGACTAGAAAAGCAACTTTGATTGAGGCAGGGCTAGATTTCAATATTGAATCTATGGTTTCAGAAGCAAGGGCCTCATTGATAGAGAGCAAACTGATATCAATAATCGATGCTTGATCAAAGAGACATCAGAACAGCAAATTTCTGATGCGAGAAGTGTGTGCAGCTAGGTGTACGGCACAGACCATTACTTCAGTAAGAAGAAACATGTGTTCTTGTAACTTAGGTGGGGGGGGCATGCCTATGGGGAAAGGACACCCCGGTGTCAATACAAATCCAATGTTACCCCAGGGTCAATACAACTCCAATGTCACCCCAGTGTCAATACAACACCAATGTCACCCCAGTGTCAATACAACACCAATGTCACCCCAGTGTCAATACAACTGTAATGTCAACCCGGTGTCAATACAACTCCAATGTCACCCCAGTGTCAATACAACTCCAATGTCACCCCAATGTCAATATAACTCCAATGTCACCCCAGTATCAATACACCTCCAATGTCACCCCAATGTCAATATAACTCCAATGTCACCCCAGTATCAATACAACTCAAATGTCACCCTGGTGTCAATACAACTCCAATGTCACCCCAGTGTCAATACAACTCCAATGTCACCCCAGTATCAATACAACTCCAATGTCACCCCAGTATCAATACACCTCCAATGTCACCCCAATGTCAATACAACTCCAATGTCACCCCAGTGTCAATACAACTCCAATGTCACCCCAGTGTCAATACAACTCCAAAGTCACCCTGGTGTCAATACAACTCCAATGTCACCCCAATGTCAATATAACTCCAATGTCACCCCAGTATCAATACAACTCAAATGTCACCCTGGTGTCAATACAACTCCAATGTCACCCCAGTGTCAATACAACTCCAATGTCACCCCAGTATCAATACAACTCCAATGTCACCCCAGTATCAATACACCTCCAATGTCACCCCAATGTCAATACAACTCCAATGTCACCCCAGTGTCAATACAACTCCAATGTCACCCTGGTGTCAATACAACTCCAAAGTCACCCTGGTGTCAATACAACTCCAACGTCACCCCAGTGTCAATACAACTCCAATGTCACCCCAGTTGCAATACAACTCCAATGTCACCCCGGTGTCAATACAACTCCAATGTCACCCCGGTGTCAATACAACTCCAATGTCACCCCGGTGTCAATACAACTCCAATGTCACCCCAGTGTCAATACAACTCCAATGTCACCCCAGTGTCAATACAACTCCAATGTCACCCCAGTATCACTTATTAATTAAACGTGTAATTTGAAAGTACTGAAGCAAACTCACAGAAATCCTTGATGGCTACAAATATTGATCAAAGAGACATCAGAACGGCAAATTAATGAGGCGCGAAGGGTGTCTAGCAAAGTGAAAATAACAACTAGAGTAGTTAAAAACGTTGAAGAGTGATATTGATCTACAGGTAGTGGTTGGTAGATAACTTGTGACCTAGTTTTTGAAAATTCAGTATACCTTCAAAAATATCTTTGTTTATTTAATATATACTTTTTTTTTTTACTAACTATGAAACACTCCCATATTATTTTGTGTTATTTTCACAGGGTGATTTAAAGCCCCAGCTCAACATTGGTAAAGTGTCTGTAAATACTTCCATTCTTTGCACAAATCAAGACACATGTAATGGAACCACCCTTTGGAAAATGTCAGCTCGATCTGTTGTTTCATTTGCACGAAAACAGCAAAAATGCATTCAGCATTTTTGTTAGCATTCTTAGGCAAAGAGTCGGTCTCATTAAATTGTTGATCTTATTTACTTTAATAATTTTTCACCAGCATTATTTTGCTACCTTGTAAGGTTTATATAAATCTGTAAACATTTATGTTTTCTTTCTAACCAATGTTGTGCACAATTTAATATAAAGATGTAGTATTTTTTAATGACACAGACTATAAATTTACACAGTTTTTACTTGACTAGCTCATGGTTAAGCCTGCTTTTTGTGACGGATTTTCAAAAACAAAGTACTGTCAATTATGGCTACCACTTTGGTGGCCATAATGAATTTCCTGACTTAACTGCAGTTAGAAGTGACATTTGGTTTCCAAATATTGATCAAACCAAAGTTCTGATGTGAGAAGTGTGTTCAGCGAATTGAAACTAACATCTAAAATTCTAAAGCAACTTGTAGAGTGATATTGATCTACTAGGCACACATGTATCTTATATCAAAAATTATACAGTGCCATTTTTAGAATGGTCCGTGATAGCAATGGCAGTCATTTTGTATTTTCAAAGCAAATTTCCAGTAGTTTTTTAACAAATCTTTTTTGCCCCAAAATGTTGATGCAAAGTCATAACACTTTCCCCCAAAACTGCTAAACTTGTGCAGTCTCAAAGTTCAAAGTTGATTTCCAAGACATTTTTTACAACTCTTTCCATGAACCCATACAATGGATTGCAGTTTTCCACAAACTGCCGTTTTAGGGCAGTTTTGATACTTTTTACAAATTGTTGTACAAAATAAAGTATTTTCCTCATACTTTTGACCTTTAATTGTCTTTATTTGGCAATTATGTTTGCAATGGCATAGGAAAGAAAAGAAAAAAATTACTCTATGGATTTACAGTCAAGCCTTTTTTCCCAATTTCCTTGAAAATCTATTTCTTCCCTCAAAACTAGTTTGTTCAAAACAATTTTCCTAAGGATCAAAATGGTATTCCAAGGGAAACTATTGTTGTCTTGTTCAGGGGAGCAAAATTTGTAATTTTGAGGGAAAAAGATTAAGAAGGAATTAGGCAATCAGGGCCCAATATCATGGCTCTGCTTACCGAGGAAATCTGCACTTACGACCCATAGAACTATGTGCTTTACAAGGTGTTGTAAGCACAGAATTCCATGGTAAGGAGAGCCATAACATTGGACCCAGGTTGTACTGTGGAAACAAGCGGATTTAGAAGGATTTGAGCTATCAGGTTGTACTTGAAACCAGAGAAATTAGAAGGAAATGGGCTACCGGGTTGTACTTGATACTAGCGGATTTAGAGGGATTTGGGCTATTAGGTTGTACTTGACACAAGAGGAATTAGAAAGATTTGGGCTATTAGGTTGTACTTGACACAAGAGGAATTAGAACGATTTGGGCTATTAGGTTGTACTTGACACTAGCGGATTTAGAGGGAATTGGGCTATCAGGTTGTACTTGACACTAGCCGATTTAGAGGGAATTGGGCTATCAGGTTGTACTTGAAACAAGTGGATTTAGAGGGAATTGGGCTATCAGGTTGTACTTGACACAAGAGGAATTAGAAAGATTTGGGCTATTAGGTTGTACTTGACACAAGAGGAATTAGAAAGATTTGGGCTATTAGGTTGTACTTGACACAAGAGGAATTAGAAAGATTTGGGCTGTTAGGTTATACTTTACACAAGAGGAATTAGAAAGATTTGGGCTATTAGGTTGTACTTGACACAAGAGGAATTAGAAAGATTTGGGCTATTAGGTTGTACTTGACACAAGAGGAATTAGAAAGATTTGGGCTATTAGGTTGTACTTGACACAAGAGGAATTAGAAAGATTTGGGCTATTAGGTTGTACTGTTACCTTTGGGCTATTAGGCTGCACTGTTACCTTTTCCCTATTATCTTGTACTTACGTAAATAAAAGTTGTCATTTTCTTATGCACACATGCGCTTAGAGCACCGATCTTTTGGTGGATTTAGCGCATAAGAAGTCTCATATATTATTATTATTATTATTATTACTTGACACAAGAGGAATTAGAAAGATTTGGGCTAATAGGTTGTACTTGACACAAGAGGAATTAGAAAGATTTGGGCTATTAGGTTGTACTTGACACTAGCGGATTTAGAGGGAATTGGGCTATCAGGTTGTACTTGACACTAGCAGATTTAGAGGGAATTGGGCTATTAGGTTGTACTTGACACAAGAGGAATTAGAAAGATTTGGGCTATTAGGTTGAACTTGACACAAGAGGAATTAGAAAGATTTGGGCTGTTAGGTTGTACTTGACACTAGCGGATTTAGAAGGAATTGGGCTGTTAGGTTGTACTTGACACTAGCAGATTTAGAGGGAATTGGGCTATTAGGTTGTACTTGACACAAGAGGAATTAGAAAGATTTGGGCTATTAGGTTGAACTTGACACAAGAGGAATTAGAAAGATTTGGGCTGTTAGGTTGTACTTGACACTAGCGGATTTAGAAGGAATTGGGCTGTTAGGTTGTACTTGACACTAGCAGATTTAGAGGGAATTGGGCTATTAGGTTGTACTTGACACAAGAGGAATTAGAAAGATTTGGGCTGTTAGGTTATACTTGACACAAGAGGAATTAGAAAGATTTGGGCTATTAGGTTGTACTTGACACAAGAGGAATTAGAAAGATTTGGGCTATTAGGTTGTACTTGACACAAGATGAATTAGAAAGATTTGGGCTGTTAGGTTATACTTGACACAAGAGGATTTAGAGGGAATTGGGCTATCAGGTTGTACTTGACACTAGCAGATTTAGAGGGAATTGGGCTATCAGGTTGTACTTGAAACAAGTGGATTTAGAGGGAATTGGGCTATCAGGTTGTACTTGACACAAGAGGAATTAGAAAGATTTGGGCTATTAGGTTGTACTTGACACAAGAGGAATTAGAAAGATTTGGGCTATCAGATTTTACTTGACACAAGAGGAATTAGAAAGATTTGGGCTATTAGGTTGTACTTGACACAAGAGGAATTAGAACGATTTGGGCTATTAGGTTGTACTTGACACTAGCGGATTTAGAGGGAATTGGGCTATCAGGTTGTACTTGACACAAGCAGATTTAGAGGGAATTGGGCTATCAGGTTGTACTTGAAACAAGTGGATTTAGAGGGAATTGGGCTATCAGGTTGTACTTGACACAAGAGGAATTAGAAAGATTTGGGCTATTAGGTTGTACTTGACACAAGAGGAATTAGAAAGATTTGGGCTATTAGGTTGTACTTGACACAAGAGGAATTAGAAAGATTTGGGCTATTAGGTTGTACTTGACACAAGAGGAATTAGAAAGATTTGGGCTATTAGGTTGTACTTGACACAAGAGGAATTAGAAAGATTTGGGCTATCAGGTTTTACTTGACACAAGAGGACTTAGAAAGATTTGGGCTTTTAGGTTGTACTTGACACAAGCGGATTTAGGGGGAATTTGGCTATCAGGTTGTACTTGAAACAAGTGGATTTAGAGGGAATTGGGCTATCAGGTTGTACTTGACACTAGCAGATTTAGAGGGAATTGGGCTATCAGGTTGTACTTGACACAAGTGGATTTTGAGGGAATTGGGCTATCAGGTTGTACTTGACACAAGCGGATTTAGAGGGAATTGGGCTATTAGGTTGTACTTGACACAAGCAGATTTAGAGGGAATTGGGCTATTAGGTTGTACTTGACACAAGCGGATTTAGAGGGAATTGGGCTTTCAGATTGTACTTGACACAAGAAGAATTAGAAAGATTTGGGCTATTAGGTTGTACGTGAAAATATTCATGTAGGCTGTGAAAGTTGATTATTAACAAGTTCACTGATGCACTCATAAGAAGGGACCATTAATTCAGCAACCTGCCTTCCCTGGTGGAGACTTGCAACATTGTTTTTGTTGCTGTTTTTTTAATTTCATATTCAACAGTGAGAACTGTATGACTCATTATATTTGGATTAATCTGTTGGTTTGGTGAATTTGAGGCTCAATTGTGTTGACGTGCTGATGAAATCGAAATCGAAAACAGAGTCACTACAAATACAATAAAAAGTTGGGGTTTTTTTTGTCAAGTGGAATTGTAATAACACTCCTTTTAAAGAACAATACAAGTAGCATACTTGCATTCTTTGAAAAGGACCAGTGTTACAACTGATAATGTATTGGCCATCGAATCAGCACTGACGGATAATTTATTATGAACTGACGGATCCTGTATCACCAACTGATATTGTATCACCAATTGACCAATACTGTATCACCAACCGATAATGTATCACCAATTGACCAATACTGTATCACCAACCAATATCGTATCACCAAGTGACCAATACTGTATCACCAACCAATAACTTATCACCGATTGACCGGTACTGTATCACCAACCGATATCACCAATGAAACGAGACCCTGGTTATAAAACCAATTGACAGAAATAAATGACAATAGACAAGAAAAATATCTCAATCAGTTATTGTATTTGTGATCAACAACTATTTAACAATATGTACAAAGTCCTAAACACAATCTTTACTTTAATACTTTTATTTCAATACATTCCTCAATTTTAATCTTCAAATCATGCTGTTCAACCCAAAAATCCTATTTCAATTGTATGTTTCTTAAAATGGTCATGTTTGTTTGCCGGTGTAGTGGCCCAGTGTGAAGTCTGTAGGAGTCTTCTCATTGACGGACAGGGAAACTGTGACTGCCCTTGGTGGTCCGACCAGTGTAAACAGACTGATTTGTCTCTGAAGCAGTCACTTCAACCCTCTCTTGTGGCCATGGTTATTATAGCAGGTTGAAGGTTTGGAATGGTGGGATGAGCGGAGTCTGAGTGTTGTGATGGTGGTGCCAAACTGAATCAGGTATAGATTTTTAAACCAATAACCTGCAAATTCATGTGTCTTCAGGGCGTTCATGCCGGACTCTGTCACACACTCTGCAATGTTCACTCGTCTGAATCAGAAGGAGCTCTGATCAGAATTGTCTACACTGATTTTAACATTTGTCCCAAACGCTCTCATCAATTCTGTCATACAATACAACCATTCATACAAATATTCAAGATGATAACCCTGGCCAACTCAAATAAAAGAAATTCCATCATACCGAGTGTGCCCTGGCATGCGCACTTGTATGGCTGGCTCCTTAAATTAAATTAAATTATAGTGGCTCCAATTCAAACTATTGGCTTAAACTATAGGTACGTTCCATTCATCAAAACAGGGTTGGTTTTACAGATGCGCTAATTTATAAACATGCTTACTACTGTGACAATCACCAATTGACTGATACTGTATCACCAACCGATAATGTATCACAAATTTTTGTATTTTGATTGACCACATTAAGGGGCCTTTTGTTGGCATGGGAATTTCTGGAGGCAAGTTTCCCCCCTCCCCCCACCCCCGCACACTACTGGTTCTACTACCGTTGCTGGTATTCTTTTAGTTCCAGAGCAAGAGAGACAAACTGTTCCAATGTGCTTAATGTGACTGCAGTTTACAAATGATAATCGCAACCCTAACACATTACAAATACACTCGTTAAATAAAGTGTCAATGGCAATTCAGGATGGGACCAGTTGCCTGCAGCATCGCGTACCTCTAGGTGGACAATTTAAACAAAGGTCTAATGTGTAATCGACAATTAAGAAACCAGACATACATGTAAAGACATGTTCATTTTTTAATTTATTTATTTATATATTTTCTGTTGGTGTGGGGGGAAGCACGGCCCACAATATGATTTGGACGGCTATTTAATGCGTTGTACCATTCATTGGAGCTTTTTTTTCATCTCATTTTTGTATGCAGAGGGGGGGGATGAGGTCTAGGGTCTGAGCAAGGGGGGGGGGGGCTCCCACCCCTGCACTGATGATGCGCTTTGTTTACTTTTTAAAAGACTGGTATAATTACAGTAAAAACTAGATGACTAGAATGAGTGCATTCTTCAAAAAACTAAATTTTAGTGGACCTTTTAATCTCAAATTTCAAACTTTTATTTCAAAGAAAACATCCCCCACCATTAAAAAACAAATTGGGATTTTTTTTTTGACACTGGAATCCTTGATGTGTTTTTTGGGGGCCTGCATTTTTTTCATGGATCAGACTGTTAACAAAGCTTCTTAGATGGAATTTTGCCTTTGAGTCAAATGCTTTTATGTGATGAATTTGTACTTACACAACAGTTGTTAATGTATCTGTCTTTTGCCTGAACTATTATCCAATAATTATTATTGTCAGCATATGCTTACTTGCGTAGGCACATCACTTAACATGAATATGCATCAGGGATAACAAGAGTACGCCACCAATCGTGAATATGCATCGGTTGCATGCCCAATCACCAATTGCGTGCACAATTAAATCACTATGGTTGTGACAGTACATCAACAAACTGATGATCACATTAAATTTCTCTTTGGCATTCCACAAAATCAGGCCTGTCAAACCTCAAGACAGTTACCACCAAAATGTTGAGGTTACTTAGACTAAAGTTGTATGTTTAGTTAGAGGATTTGGGGTGTACAATAATGGTGCCAGCTGTGACAAATTATTGTCAGATGTTTTCCATAATTGACATGAAGATCTCTTTAAAAAGGTTAATTCTTGTCAATTGTTTGTGATGTAGCAAGAATCTGGTATTGTGGGTAGGAAATGTGTGTTCCCTTACATGGGTGTAAAGCTTTGTTTGTGTTATAAAGGCCAAGGTATAAATAATATTCTTACTTTCTTACAAAATATGAGCTTGAACATTTACATGTAGTAAATGAATTAAGGTGTTTTGATGTCATGTGATTGTATCGGATTTGATGATCTGGTGTTGTCAGAGTGTGGGTTCAGGTCCTTATCTTGGCACTGGTGTCCTTGAGCAAGACACTTAAACCACATATGCTTCATCCTTCAACTGTTGGTTGCATGTATCATGTAATGCATGTATTGTAAAGGAACCCAATACACTTATCGTCAAGAGAAGAGGTTCACCCTCGCCCCCCTGTTTCTGGCATGGTTGGCAGTAGATTGTAACGCATCACCTTGTAAACCCTTATGTAACAAGGTACTATATAAATGGGTAGCCTCAACACGCATGAAGATAAAGTGCATAGACTGCATACGATTATAATTGTTAGCATTATGATTATTTTCATTACAAAGTGATGATGGGAGATTTTCAGCGGTCATCTTTTCAATACAGTTATTTTTTTCAGAATTTTGTCTTACAAGAATGATGCACAGATGTGAATCAAAGGAAAACAATTTTTTGATGTAGATTTTACATTCAGACCACATTTCATAGATTTATGTTTTTATATTTTCTGAACAGGTCAAGGGTGGTTTCACTGAAACATCATCATGTGACCAAGCATGCCTCCGGAGTTCCGTAAGTACTTTATTACATTCCATTCCTGGGTAACATTTTCAGATGATTGACAAGTACATGAACAATAGGTTTTAAGGCATTGCATGGTGAGATATCAATATATAGGCCTGTTTGGTTGCAGTACCACCATGTGATTCTATCTACTGAGTTGTGTAGAGTATTGTTGTAAGAACTTTTCAAGCAGGGATGTGTTAAAGCAAAACTTTGAGGTCTTGTCTTAATTAAATGTGGAGTTTTACAGGACCTATATATACAGACAAAAATAAGCGATAGAGCTGAAACCTTGCATTTATGCCAGCCGGAATATGTTACATCCAAAGCCGTCTCTTCATTTTTATTAGCATTTTGATTTCTAATCCCAAATAGATTTATTGAAGTCAGTGCTGACTTCCCAAATTGGTCATTGTTTTTTCAAAATGAAAGCAACATAGTTTCCCAGCTAATTGTTGATATAAGACATAACTTCATTGTAATCATAATTTATTAATAAAACAGCTGTGTGTTTGGTTCTCAAACGGTCACATGGCTCTAGTTTTTATGGTAAAACTGCAATGTTAAATTATTTTACTAGCCCAAAAGTGCCTGTTTTGGATTTAAAAAAATCTCTTAGCCCATAAAAGTGTCTCACAGAGTAACACAAAATGGCTGTCATTGAGAGATATTCGGTCAGGTCAGACCCAAATACAAGTTACCCTTCTCCACAAGCAGGTTACTATGGGCTCTCCTGAGTTAACCACAACAATGACATTAAAGCTAATCAGAAACTCACTGGCTCAGACCCGGGTCAACCCAGGGAAGCTTATCGAATGCACCCTGCAAGTACAAACTCAAGTCCAAATATCTAGACTAAAATTTGATTACTGGCTCTGTTGTACAAAATCTGGAAATATGTTCTTATCTAAGTGTCTATTACTACAACACACATTATGGTAACATTGCTGATTGTCAATCCTTAGTGTATGTGCACCATAAGGATGGACAGTTTTTGCGTTCGTTGATAAACAAGAATGATTGGATGGCTACTTATATGATTTTATAAAGTTAAAATTTATACCACCCGATCTTCACTAGGACTAAATTTTTAGTTCCAATTAAATGGAGGTTTTTTTTAATCATTGGTTTACAATTCTACTGCAGGCCTGATACTTCAAGGAGGTAATGGAGGCAATGACCTCAGTACCCCCTGGTGGGTCATCATTGGTTTACAATTCTACTGCAGGCCTGATACTTCAAGGAGGTAATGGAGACAATGACCTCAGTACCCCCTGATAGGTCGTCATTGGTTTATAATTCTACTGCAGGCCTGATACTTCAAGGAGGTAATGGAGGCAATGACCTCAGTACCCCCTGGTGGGTCATCATTGGTTTACAATTCTACTGCAGGCCTGATACTTCAAGGAGGTAATGGAGGCAATGACCTCAATGCCCCCTGGTGGGTCATCATTGGTTTACAATTCTACTGCAGGCCTGATACTTCAAGGAGGTAATGGAGGCAATGACCTCAGTGCCCCTTGGTGGGTCATCATTGGTTTACAATTCTACTGCAGGCCTGATACTTCAAGGAGGTAATGGAGGCAATGACCTCAGTACCCCCTGATAGGTCGTCATTGGTTTACAATTCTACTGCAGGCCTGATACTTCAAGGAGGTAATGGAGGCAATGACCTCAGTGCCCCTTGGTGGGTCATCATTGGTTTACAATTCTACTGCAGGCCTGATACTTCAAGGAGGTAATGGAGGCAATGACCTCAGTGCCCCTTGGTGGGTCATCATTGGTTTACAATTCTACTGCAGGCCTGATACTTCAAGGAGGTAATGGAGGCAATGACCTCAGTACCCCCTGATAGGTCGTCATTGGTTTACAATTCTACTGCAGGCCTGATACTTCAAGGAGGTAATGGAGGCAATGACCTCAGTACCCCCTGGTGGGTCATCATTGGTTTACAATTCTACTGCAGGCCTGATACTTCAAGGAGGTAATGGAGGCAATGACCTCAATGCCCCCTGGTGGGTCATCATTGGTTTACAATTCTACTGCAGGCCTGATACTTCAAGGAGGTAATGGAGGCAATGACCTCAGTGCCCCTTGGTGGGTCATCATTGGTTTACAATTCTACTGCAGGCCTGATACTTCAAGGAGGTAATGGAGGCAATGACCTCAGTACCCCCTGATAGGTCGTCATTGGTTTACAATTCTACTGCAGGCCTGATACTTCAAGGAGGTAATGGAGGCAATGACCTCAGTGCCCCTTGGTGGGTCATCATTGGTTTACAATTCTACTGCAGGCCTGATACTTCAAGGAGGTAATGGAGGCAATGACCTCAGTGCCCCTTGGTGGGTCATCATTGGTTTACAATTCTACTGCAGGCCTGATACTTCAAGGAGGTAATGGAGGCAATGACCTCAGTACCCCCTGATAGGTCGTCATTGGTTTACAATTCTACTGCAGGCCTGATACTTCAAGGAGGTAATGGAGGCAATGACCTCAATGCCCCCTGGTGGGTCATCATTGGTTTACAATTCTACTGCAGGCCCGATACTTCAAGGAGGTAATGGAGGCAATGACCTCAATGCCCCCTGGCGGGTCATCATTGGTTTACAATTCTACTGCAGGCCTGATACTTCAAGGAGGTAATGGAGGCAATGACCTCAGTGCCCCTTGGTGGGTCATCATTGGTTTACAATTCTACTGCAGGCCTGATACTTCAAGGAGGTAATGGAGGCAATGACCTCAGCACCCCCTGGTGGGTCATCATTGGTTTACAATTCTACTGCAGGCCTGATACTTCAATGAGGTAATAGGGTCCATGACCTCAGCACCCCCTGGTGGGTCATCATTGGTTTACAATTCTACCACAGGCTTGATACTTCAAGGAGGTAATGGAGGCAATGACCTCAGTACCCCCTGGTGGGTCATCATTGGTTTACAATTCTACTGCAGGCCTGATACTTCAATGAGGTAATAGGGTCAATGACCTCAGTACCCCCTGGTGGGTCATCATTGGTTTACAATTCTACTGCAGGCCTGATACTTCAAGGAGGCAATTGGGTCAACGACCTCAGTGCCCCCTGGTAACTGCCTTGGTGCCCATTTAATGGCTGCAGTAGAAGTTTTTATTTCTTTCCTGGAGGTGCCCTTTACTAAGGAAAACAATGCCTTGCCCTTACAAGAATGAAGTATCAGGCCTACTACTAGATTTCACTTTTACATCATCTTCCTCTTTTTCGTCTTTGTTCTTTACAGAAGGAGAATTCATGTCTAGTTCAGCATCTTGAGGATGAGAAGTGTGGTAGTCTTTAAGCTGAAGCAGATGAGGTCACTGCTGGAACATGAACTAGAAATCAGGTATGAGTAAGCCTCTGCCGGTTACACGGTTACACGGTTACACAGTTAACTGACAGATCGTCCTCTTACACGGTTACATTTTTACAGCTCGGATAACCATTAAAAACTGCACTCAAAAGTGCACACCACATTGCCATCACGATGTACACCCTCTATTGTGGAAGTATACCAGTGCATTATGACAAAACGCCTTTACCTAAGAATAGACCTATCTGGGCATGCTTGGTAAATCGCTGGTGCACAAACTGCCATGAGCAAGAGTTGTTTCCCAATGCCTAGCCCCCAACCCTCCGGCCACACCGCTACTAAGATGCTGCATTGAGCAAAAGTTGTTCCCCCAATGCCCAGCCCCCAACCCTCTGGCCACAACGCTAGTAAGATGCTGCCATGAGCAAGAGCTGTTCCCCCACTGCCTAGCCCCAACCCTCTGGCCACGCCGCTAGCAAGATGCTGCCATGATCAAGAGTTGTTCCCCCACTGCCCAGCCCCCAACCCTTTGGCCACACCACTATTGCTCAGGTAAATAATTGTGGGTGTTATCTCTTCATTCTGTCACTGAACAACCCAAGTGAATCCAATTCTTCATTTTGATCCTGAAAAATGAGGGGCATCATATATTATTAAAAATATATGTTGAAATAAAGAATCACATAAGTTTTCTTTTGAAAGCTTACCATTTTCATAAAATGATCATAACAGTGTATATGTACTTCTTAAATTGACAGAAAGTGAAGAAGACCCAAGAGGCTATGATCCATCAGAAATGAACAACACCACAAACCAAGTATCTTTCTTTGAAAGATCAAATCTAAATCATAAATGGCAGATAAACAAAAAACAAGAAATCAAGACTCCATTTGTTTGCACAACAACACCGAACCCTGTATATGAGCCATTATGACTTAAATCATGCAGTCAAAAAACACTGGTCATTGATCAAAAGCAGCAACACACCCTGGGAAATTTTCCTGTACCCTCCCTTTATTGTTTTCAAAAAAAAAAACGAAGTATACGGGAAAAACTAGTCAGAGCAAAATTTATTCGGAGTCCAACTGACTTATGTACTCAGCTTTCCTCCGTTCCAAATGACTCTGGTTTTGAAGACAACAACAAAGAACTAGAAATTCTAATCTCCTTAATGAAGAAACAAGTGGACAACAAACAAGGCGTGTATCATTCAGAATAACCGTCCCCAAAAGGACAACCATATACAACCTCAAACCCAAACAAACACAACCAACCCTCCAGTGTCTACACACAAGACATGAGATATGCTGATTCTTGGTCAGAATTAACTATTTGCAACTGATGAGTGCCCATACTCGAGGCATGATAACATGTTCTTGCTATTTGAGGGTCTGAAAAAATATCTTGAATCTCACCTATTTCGTTGAAACTAATGACGCAAGCTGTCATGCTAGTTCCACCGGTCATCTTATATTCATCTACAATGAATCCCTGTCAAATTAACCCCTGATCTGAACAGCACCATCACGTATCAATGAATTAATTTATTTGCACACTTCTGCGGGGTGTTTCGTGAGTGAACCTGAGCTGTATCCATCGTAGATAAAAGCCTCCTTGCACCAGCAACTGCAATCTCAGTATTGTGAAGGCAGACTTAGAAAGCCATGTTTAGGACGGCAGTGGGTTGTCCTCTTCTTGTCTGAGGTATTTCTGCGTACAGTTTTTTCGTGCGGGTGTGGAGACCACACTTTCGGCATGATATCATCTTGTCCACGGCAAGACCTCTAAACTCTCTGCAGCAGTGACCAGTTTAGGATGACCAGTGCATTCAGGATCTGCACGCTGGTGACCTACAGCAGCATCCACTCCTAAGTTCACAGCAGAATTGACTTTGACAAACCTGTAGTCTCCTCCTTCTCCTTCCTGGTGATCATCCTCACTCTTGAGCTGGAGTTTGTTTGGAATTTTCTGAAGTGCAACTCCACTCATGGGTTGGATTTTATCAACAGGGGTTGTTTCAGCAATTTTGGGTCGAAGTCTTATGACAGTTGGTGGGCAACTCTGCATTGGGTTTCATCTGGAAAAAACCCTGCTCATCTCTGGTGAAAGCCAAATCAAGATGATCATTTGATGGCCTAATTTAGACATTTGGTTAGTTTCTCAACTGAGGCTCATGTTTCACCTTTAGCTTTCATGGGGGTCCAGTTTTTGTTTTCTTGAGCTGTTCTTTTTTCTTTATGTAGATTCCATGTCTAACCAGCCCCGGCATTGAACTGAGTTATTATCTCCCACTTTTTGCAATTAAGTCTGACACCCCCTCCCTCTTCCTCCCCGTATGTCACCCACCCATTTGTATCATTACAAATGTGCACTAAGATGTTCTTTAATTAAAAGGTGATTGCAGTCAGTCAGATACATCCCCTTACTCTCTCACTCCCCTCATTGATCCCTTTTCTTTGATCTATAGAATTACATTGATATAAACTGGTCCATCAAAAAGGAGAGTTGATACTTAATGGTCCCCTTTTCAAAGTGAGTGCACAATGCAGTAGATTGGTTAGGTGGTGGAGCCAATATAAACAGAAAGACAAGATTAATTCATAAAAATGTTAATCTCTTTATTGTTCGAAAGCTTTAACTGTCCACTGAATAGAGGTTAAATTTAACCCTATTTTCTAATTGAAGGACATTGAATCTTGTCAACTGGATATAATGTTTTGAGGAAGAAACCCCCCTACACTAATTCACCGGTTGGTTTGCCCATTGCCCCCTACTTTGCTTCCGCCAGGGATCCTCCTAACGAAAATAGTAATTTGAAAAAGAAATAAAAAATACTCAAACAATTGTCATTATATCAACCATAGGAAGGATACTGTCAATCAATTTACAGACGGATCAAAAACTCTGAGGATTGTTCAAATGTGCGTATCACTATCATGCATGCTCATTCATTTGAAATAGTGCCCAAAACAACAAAGGAGTGGTTCGTTTGTGTGTTTGTTCGTTAGGTTTAAGGTAATTTTTCAAGACTGATGCTCGGACGTTTTGAAATTTACACAAGTGTAGGGTTGTTTTTTACTTAGACAGAGAACAACTTGACAGGCCTTTGAACTATCCATGTCAAATTGACCAGTGGGTTGAAGTTTAGGACTCAATCAAATGTTTTTCTTTATTTTAAATAGCTGTGAGTCTTCTAAGTGTTTTGAAAATATTTCCGAATATTTAGCGTCGTGCACTCTGTGCTATTGGAGTTTAACTAGAGGGGTGCACCCACTGACCCCATTCCATTTAACCGTAGATAATATTAAGAAAACAAGTCTGAAAGCGTTATTACTGTTTCATAAACTGTAAGCAAAGCGAAAGGCATGCTAACTTGCCAGCAGTTTCTGTAAGCAGACAATTGACACAATGCAAAACCATTGCGAAACACGCACATGCGCTGTTAATCTTCTCGATTGTTTATCAAATACCAGTACAACTTTGCTTTAAGGCATGTTTCTCTGTAGGGTGAACAACTTAAAGAAATTAAGCCCAGGTGGTGCTCCCTCCGGACAGTTTTGTTCAAACCAATTTTAATGGTGTTGCTGAACTATCGAGTGGATTTCAGCTTGATCGACGCATTTTTTACTCTGTATGTACAGTTCTTGTAAAACTGCACCTTTAAATTGACGTCACGTGACAATTGATGTGGTCATTCAATTAGGACCTCAAATTTTAGATGTAACCCATTTCATCTTATATACCTGCGAGGAATCATTTCGATCAGCACACTTTTTTCTGCACCTTTAAGGCGATGTTATGTAACACTTGATGACGTCATTAATACAACATTTCAAATTTTTCATGCAACACATCCCGGCTTGACTACTTGAAAAGTTTCAGCTTGATCGAGCATTGTTTTTCTATTGATATATAAATCTTTGAAAATTGCGCCTTTAAGGTGATGTCATGTGACGCGCGAAGTTGTCACTGATCTGAAACTTGGCACACGTGTCGCTGCATGAAGGTCATATTGTATAACAATTTTGAATATTTACCGTAACTTTTAAATTGTTTTCAACCAGCCGCAAGAGGGTGCTCGGGTATTTTATGACGTCACAAATATTTTTGCTTAAAATTAGGTCCTTGCTGGACGTTAATATCGTTGAAAAGCAGTTCAAAAAAGTTACCACGTTTGATTATTAGGCTTTTCCGACGGGTTCGAGCGGAAGTTAAGGCCACGTGATTTCACGCATCGCACACATCAGAAAATGAAGACTTAAACAAAGTATATCAAAAGCCGTTAAAGGCAGCCTTCGGTCTTTTGTGCTTGAGCTGATACAGATTTTAAAATATTCAAAAATTGCACCTTTAACGTGACGTCAAATGATATATAATGATGTCAAAATTACGTAATTGTACTGTGCACATCTTTGCTATATGCGATCTTTGCTTGGACGAATATTCGTGAAGATCCAAGCTTTCATGAAGTTCAAACGCTTTTCGCGTTTCGTGGAAAAACCAATAGATTTAAAAACAAATCAAAATAAAAAAAAAAGCCAAGATGATGATTCACAACGATCTAAGATTGCTAAATATGATGAGGAAGCCTTGTATTAATCTTTATTTCATATCAACCTTTATTGCTTAGCGAGTTTGATTCGACAAATGAATTCACTTAAATGACAAAGACAATTTTTGAAATGGATATTGGTCAGGAAACAACGGAAATGAACATAGCACTTTTCCAGCGTTTACTAATCAGATAAATTAAGGTCACAATGTCTCATAGATCGGCTAGATATTGATGAATGCGTTACCATCATCACACTCCCCTTCTTCATCCATTCAAAGCATAATCTCTTCCCGATTTTGCAGCCTTTATCCAATTTAAAAGCGATCTCCTTTGTTCATTAACTTTTCAAGTTGTGTATGACCGGCCATGTGGAAACGAAAATATAAGTTTGTGCGGCCTGTTTTTGTCGTCCAGAATTTTTCGATTGATCTTACTTTTAAGGGAGTGAATCATGTTTTACACTTCTTTGACATATTGGACTTGCTTAAGTTACTTCGGGTATTTGTCAATCATTTAGAAATAATTACATCACAGTTTTGCACTGCGGCTTCTCATACCTTTTTCTGCATGGGTATACTACATCATGACAATGCAAAATCCGAATCAGTCTTAATTCTTGACTGTCTTCTTGCAATTTGATACGGTCTGTTGCTCATGTACAAGGGTACCAATCTGGGAAAGGCACGAGGAATTTTGACTACAAAGCGGGCGTGGCGGTGAGTTTAAAAGTTGCCCTTTTCATGCTTTACTTGTGTTATGATTTTGTGACTAACAAGGCAGATAAATACAGATGAATTTATAGAGCATGAAAAACGACATTGTACATTGTCAGTTTCTGCTCGAAAAGTGTAGCTTTCCATTCCTTTTAAACTTGTCATGTGTGTCCATTTTCCGGACAGGAAGTGCATTTACATGTATTTGTATTTAGTGACACTGTGTACACACAGTGTAACTGCACAGTGACACGACCACTGTAGTCTACAGTGTAGTTTCACTAATTAGTTGGTAACTAAATAATTTGTAACCCAAATGTTTCTTTTTGTGTAACCCATCCTCATATTAGCAGGAAGAAGAAAAAAAAATAACAAATTAGTTGTCTGGGAAATTTCAGTCAGCCTTTTCAGCTGTGTAGATATTTCACCCATTTGTTTACAAATCCCGATGGCTTTACATACTGTAAAGTACAGCAGCCTCCCGTAATGGAGTACATTTTTTCTCTCTAATTGTTAACAGTCTATTACATATGTATATTTAATATTTGTTGTCATGATTGATATCTGTATAGCCAAAGAAGAGAAAAAATGTCAACAAATAAAAAAAAATAAACATGAAAGTAACAATAATTTTGTGCAATCAGCATGTTTTACTTTTGACAGTTGGCTACAGTTACTCCGCAGACGTGAAGTGTAGTGTGGTATCATTAACCCAGTGTTTTCAAACAAACTCGAACTGGCCTTATTCGTCCACACGAAAGTCTCTAATACAAACTCTGGAATATTTTTCATACAGCCTCGATCGAATAAACAAATGCAACAATCACCATGTACCGTAGCGCACTTTCTTATGGAGACCCTCGTGTTTGTTTACATTAAATACCCACTCCAGGCCACGTGACATGGGTCGCGCAATCGGTCTATTATTACTAAAAACGATTAATTTAAAAGGCTGAAAGAAACAGTCAATGGCCTGGCTTGGATGGGGTTAGGGGATTGCTTGGGGAGGGGGAAATTATTTCCCTTTTACCATTTGACAACAACTTGCCTTTTTATTTGTTTGTTTTAATCTTATTTTTCTCAACTCTCTCCGTGAGATCCTTACTTTGTTTTCTTCTGTATAGTTTATCTCTTGAATTGAATTGGAGTCATCTCCATGAGAACCAATTGACTCAAATTTAAATCTTCAGCTAGGCAGAGGGGCTGAATGCGCCCCTTAAATCTTCATGTATAAATCGACATCATTTTTCGGACCTTTTCAAAAACATTAGGTTCGCCTGAAATTTAGAAGTGAAATTGTGGAACTTTTTAAAGTACATGAGGGTGGTGGTGCATTTGTGTGTGTGTGTGTGGGGGGGGGGGGGTGCCGCCCCGCTCTCAGGGACGGGGTCCAGGACTATCAGACGGCGGTGCCAACTTTTAGGGCTTATTTCCAAACTGAACGCTTTCCCGAAGTATAAATTCAGATAACCTTATTCCTGTATGAATGACGTATTGAGTTTTCATACTGAGAGATAATGAAACCAAGTCCGCATTGTAAGCTCCAAATCATTGCCTGGTCCCATCTTAGAAGCTGGTATTTATCACCATATGGTAAATATGAAGCCAAGTCGTTCTCCTGACGGCAGTGTTTGGGATGCACATTATTTTGCCTCATGTTGTGTGGCATCTGAGAAGACACCGAAAAGAATTGTCTCACGACAGTGTAGCTGAAGCAAACCGTTATTGTTCGCCTCAGTTTGGAGGTTGCGGGTTTTTTTAAATCACGGAGCCCCGACAGACGCAGTACAAACGAGACATTGACGTCTCGTTTCTAATTTAACATAGTGTGAAAACAAAGCAGCCAAGATGTCGAGTAAGAATGAAAAGGATAGGTCAAATATAATTATTTGGTTTGGGGGGGGGGGGGGGGGGGGGTTTCGGGGAAATTTTTTCTGGCCCAATTATTTTTGGAGTTATTGAGCAGGGAGATGCCAACTTTTGTGGGGCCTTGCTTTCTTGCTGGTTTCGGTCCAGCTCACTGGCTTGGGCTATTGTTCACGTACACACACATGCCCGTATCTTTTGGACATCCTCGGGGTGGCCTCCTTCCGTGGTCTCTGGCATCCTCCTTAAATATCCCACAGCCCGAACTTTAACATTTTGTGAATGCCCATGAGTATGGCTTTCCAACAGTGTAACACTTATTAACATCCCTCCGATATTGGGGGAGATATAGGGACGTTGCTAATTCTTGTTTTCACTCTGTTGCTGATAAGTATTTTAGATTGTTAAAGTTGTGATTAATGTACATCTGATGTTTGCACTTATCTGTAGTTCTACAATTAACGCATCATAGGCCCAACTTAATGGCCTTGCTTTGGTGCTTTGTAAAGCGCGTGATACTATGCGCTGTAAGTGGTTGTAAGTGCAAAGTTCTGTTCTAAGGAAGGGCCATAAAATAGGGTCCAGTCAACTAACCTGTGAGTCATTTTTCCTCTGTATGCACAGATCTTGTAAAACTGTACCTTTAAGATGTGACACTAGATGACGTCATTAATACAAATTTTCAAATTTGTCATGCAACACATCCCGGCTTATCCTGGCTTGACTACCTGCAAAGCTTTAGCTTGATCGAGCATTGTTTTCATGTTGATATGAATCTTAGAAAATTGCACCTTTAAGGTGATGTCATATGACGCGCGAAGATGTCACCAATCTGAAACTTGAATTGTTTTCAACCTGCCGCTAGAGGGCGCTCGGGTATTTTATGACGTCACAGTTACTTTTTGTTAAACTAGATCCTTACTGGACTATAACATCGTTGAAGAACAAGTACAAAAAGTTGCCACTTTTAGATATAAGGCTTTTCCGGTTTCGAGCGGAAGCAAAGCTTGCGTGATTTCACGCAACGCACAAAACAGAAAATAAAGACCTATACAAAGCATATCAAAAGCCGTAAAAAGCAGCCTTTGGTGTTTTGTGCTTGAGCTGATACAGATTTTCAAATATTTCAAAATAGCACCTTTAACGTGACGTCATATGAGATCTCATGATGTCGCAATTACGTAACTGTACTATGTACATCTTTACTATGCCATCTTGGCTTGGACGAAGAGTCATGAAGATCCAAGCTTTCATGAAGAACAAAGGCTTTTCGCGTTTAGTGGAAAAACCAATAGATTTAAAAAACAAATCACAATAAAAAAAAGCCAAGATGATGATTCACAAACATCTAAGATTGCTAAATATGATGAGGAAGCTTTGTATTAATCTTTATTTCATATCAATCTTTATTGCTTAGCGAGTTTGATTCAACAAATGAATAGACCGTTCCAGCTTTGGCAACAAACCCCGCCCACACACCTTAGTTTGTGTGCGTTTACGCTGCACGTGTGACCGAGTTTGACCGAGGTCACATGACCAAAAGGCGTGATCCAATTGGTCAATGCACACAGTTTGATTGACAGGCCGGAACGGTCTAGTCACTTAAATGACGAAGACAATTTTTTAAAATGGATATTGGTAGGAAACATCAGAAATGAACTTTGTACTAAATTAAGGTCACATTGTGTCATAGATCGGCTGAATATTGACGAATGCGTAACCATCATGACACTCCCCTTCTTCATCCATTCAAAGCATAATCTCTTCCCGATTTTGCAGCCTTTATCCAATTTAAAAGCGATCTCCTTTGTTCATTCACTTTTCAACTTGTGTATGACCGGCCATGTGGAAACGAAAATATAAGTCTGTGCGGCCTGTATTTGCCGTCCAGAATTTTTCGATTGATATTACTTTTAAGGGAGTGAATCATGTTTTACACTTCTTTGACATATTGGACTTGCTTAAGTTACTTCGGGTATTTGTCAATCATTTAGAAATAATTACATCACATTTTTTTCACTGAGGCTTCTCATACCTTTTCCTCCATCGGTAATACTACATCGTGACAATGCAAAATCCGAATCAGTCTTAATTCTTGACTGTCTTCTTGCAATTCGATACGGTCTGTTGCTTGTGTACAAGGGTACCAATCTAGGAAAGGCACGAGGAATTTTGACTGCAAAGCGGGCGTGGCGGTGAGTTTAAAAGTTGCCCTTTTCATGCTTTACTTGTGTTATGATATTGTGACTAACAAGGCAGGTAAATACAGATGAATAGAGCATGAAAAACGACATTGTACATTTTCAGTTTCTGCTCGAAAAGTGTAGCTTTCCATTCCTTTTTAACTTGTCATGTTGTGTCCAGTTTCCGGACAGGAAGTGCATTTACATGTATTAGTATTAATGAGTGACACTGTGTGCACACAGTGTAACTGCACAGTGACACGACCACTGTAGCCTACAGTGTAGTTTCACTAATTAGTTGGTGACTAAATAATTTGTAACCCAAATGTTTCTTTTTGTGTAACCCATCCTCATATTAGCAGGAAGATAAAAACAAATTAATAAATCAGTTGTCTGGGAAATTTCGGTCAGCCTTTTCAGCTGTGTGAATATATCACCCATTTGTTATCAAATCCCGGTGGCTTTACATACTGTTAAGTACATACTGTTAAGTACATGGTAGCCTCACATTTTTTCTCTCTAATTGTTAATAGTTTGTTACATATGTACATTTAATATTTGTTGTCATGATTGATATCTGTATAGCCAAAGGAGAGGAAAAAAATGTCAAAAAATAAATGTTGGGAATACCTAGCCTTGCAGAATTTCAAATAGGCAAAGGGATTACACAGTTTTGTAAAGCAATTTCTTTGAAGGATTTCAGCTTCAAAACTTTGAAATTTGTGTGTTGAAAAGTGTGTGGTGATCGCGGTTGTCTGGCTTAACATTCCGTCGCGCGCTGTGTACACATCGTGCACATTTATACGGTACTTATACAATTTTCAAGACTTTCTCGAACTGTGTTTACTGGTTTTATTCAGCCACTTGAAGGTCTTTGGTACAAACTCTGGAATATCTTTCACAGATGTCGAGCATTAATCATCGTGTACCGTACCACCCTTTCCTATGGAGGATTACGTGTGTGTTTACATTTTAAACCCAACAGGGGTCACGTGACGTAGGTCGCGCAATCGGTCTATTGAATTGGAAACATTTCCATGAGAACCAATTGACTCAAATTCAAATCTTCAGCTAGGCAGAGGGGCTGAATGCGCCCCTTAATCTTCATGTATAAATCAACATCATTTTTCGGATCTTTTCAGAAACATAAGGTTCGCCTGAAATTTAAAGGTGAAATTGTGGAACTTTTGAAAGTACATGAGGGTGGTGGTGCATGTATGTGTGTGTG
Source organism: Marthasterias glacialis (assembly GCA_911728455.2). NCBI lineage: Eukaryota > Metazoa > Echinodermata > Asteroidea > Forcipulatida > Asteriidae > Marthasterias > Marthasterias glacialis. The sequence continues at coordinate 27,224,440 of OU452225.1, forward strand.
GGGGGGGGGGGGTGCCGCCCAACTCTCAGGGACGGGGTCCAGGACTATCAGACGGCGGTGCAAACTTTTAGGGCTAATTTCCAAACTGAACGCTTTCCCGAAGTATAAATACAGATAACCTTACTCCTGTATGAATGACGTATTGAGTTTTCATACTGAGAGATAATGAAAACAAGTCCGCATTGTAAGCTCCAAATCATTGCCTGGTCCCATCTTAGAAGCTGACATTTATCACCATAATATGGTAAATATGAAGCCAAGTCGTTTTCTTGACGGCAGTGTTTGGGATGCACATTATTATGCATCATGTTGTGTGGCATCTGAGAAGACACCGAAAAGAATTGTCTCACGACAGTGTAGCTGAAGCAAACCGTTATTGTTTGCCTCAGTTAGGAGGTTGCGGGGTTCTTGAAATCACGGAGCCCCGACAGACGCAGTACAAACGAGACATTGACGTCTCATTTCTAATTTCACGTAGTGTGAAAACAAAGCAGCCAAGACGTCGAGTAAGAATGAAAAGGATAGGTCGAATATAATTATTTGGTTGGGGGGTTCGGGGAGATTCTTTCTAGACCAATTATTTTTGGAGTTATTGAGCAGGGAGATACCAACTTTTGTGGGGCCTTGCTTTCTTGCTGGTTTCGGTCCAGCACACTGGCTTGGGCTATTTTTCACGTACACACACATGCCCGTATCTTTTTGACATCCTCCGGGTGGCGTCCTTCCGCGGTTTCTGGCATCCTCCTTAAATATCCCAGAGCATGAGATATTGAGGAAGAAAAGGACGTTGCTAATTCTTGTTTTTACTCTGTTACAGCTTTGTGTGCAAAAGTGCCATGAGACATGTGTTGAAGAGCATTTGGAGCACCCCTGGCCGATGGTCGTTTCAAGGTAGAAGATGAGCCTGGATGGCCGGCAAAACTCAATTTTCAGACACGGGATTATCGTAGCTAACTGCATGTAACAGAAAATTCTTTCTAGCCCCATTATGTCTGGAGTTATTAAGCAGGGAGCTTCCCACTTTTTTTTTTTTTTTTTTTTTTTTTTTTTGGGAGGGGGGCTGGGCTATCTTCCTGGTTTTGGTTCAGCACACCGGCTTGGGCTATTGTTCACGTACACCCAGATGCCCGTATCTTTTTGACAACCTTGGGCTGTCCTTCCGTAGACCCTAGCATCTTCCATATTTATTCCCAGGCCCTAATAGACATTTCTGGAAATGAGTAAGGCTTTCCAACAGTATTACACTTGTCAAGATCCCGTCAATATAGAGGGAGATAGACACATTGCTTAGTCTTGCTTTCACTCTGTTACAGCTTCTTGTCCAAAAGTGCCCATAGACATGTATTTGAAGAGCATATGGAGCACTCGTGGTTGATGGTCGTTTCAAAGTAGACGATGGGCCTGGATGGCCGGCAAAACTAAATCTTCAGACGCAGGACTATGGTAGCTAACTGCAGGTAAAAAAAAAATTCTATCCCCATTATTTCTGGAGTTAATGAGCGTGGAGTTGCTGACTTTTTTTGCCGCCAATACTTTGGGAAATAGAGCCGTTGCTAAGTCTTGTTTTCACTCTGTTACAGCTTCGTGTACAAAAGTGCCATTAGACAGGCGTTTGAAGCGAATTCGAAGCAGCCTCGCTCCCTGGTCGTTTCAAGGCGGAAGATGGCTCTAGCTGGCCGGGAAAATCCGATTTTCGGATGCAGGACTATGGCAGCTAACTCCAGGTACAAGAAATTTCTCTCTAGCCCAATTTTTTCTGGAGTTATTGACCGTGGCCCTGCCGACTTCTTTTTTCCCGCCAATACTTTGGGAGATAGAGCCGTTGCTAAGTCTTGTTTTCACTCTGTTACAGCTTCGTATACAAAAGTGCCATTAGACAGGTGTTTGAAGCGCATTCGAAGCAGCCTCGCTCCCTGGTCGTTTCAAGACGGAAGATGGCTCTAGCTGGCCGGGAAAATCCAATTTTCGGATGCAGGACTATGGCAGCTAACTGCAGGTACGAGAAATTTCTCTCTAGCCCCATTATTTCTGGAGTTATTGGCCGTGGCGCTGCCGACTTCTTTTTTCGGCGTTTTTTTTTTTTTTTTTTTTTTTTTTTTTTTTGCTTCGGTCCAGCACACACGTAGGGGCCTTGGCTATTGTTGACATACACACAACATGACCGTATGTACTGGACATTTTCGGGGTGTCCTCACTCTGCAGTCCCTGGCATCCTCCCTGTTTATCCCACAGCTCCAAGACCAGTATTTTCGGAAAGCCCATGAGCAGGGCTTTCCAACAGTGTCAGACTTGTCAGTTTTCCACCAATACTTTGGGAGATAGAGTCGTTGCTAAGTCTTGTTTTCACTCTGTTACAGCTTCGTGTACAAAAGTGCCATTAGACATGCGTTTGAAGCGCATTCTGAGCAGCCCCGCTCCCTGGTCGTTTCAAAGCGGAAGATGGCCCTGGCTGGCCAGGAAAATCCGATTTTCGGATGCAGGACTATGACAGCTAACTCCAGGTACAAGAAATTTCTCTCTAGCCCCATTATTTCTGGAGTTATTGGCAGTGGCGCTGCCGACTTCTTTTTTCGGCGTTTTTTTTTTGCTGGCTTCGGTCCAGCACACACGTAGCAGCCTTGGCTATTGTTGACGTACACACAACATGGCCGTATGTACTGGCCATTTTCGTTGTGTCCTCACTCCGCAGTCCCCGGCATCCTCCCTGTTTATCACACAGCTACAAGACCGGTATTTTCGGAAAGCACATGAGCAGGGCTTTCCAACAGTGTCAGACTTGTCAGTTTTCCACCAATACTTTGGGAGATAGAGTCGTTGCTAAGTCTTGTTTTCACTCTGTTACAGCTTCGTGTACAAAAGTGCCATTAGACATGCGTTTGAAGCGCATTCTGAGCAGCCCCGCTCCCTGGTCGTTTCAAAGCGGAAGATGGCCCTGGCTGGCCGGGAAAACCCGATTTTCGGATGCAGGACTATGGCAGCTAACTCCAGGTACAAGAAATTTCTCTCTTGCCTCATTTTTTCTGGAGTTATTGGCAGTGGCGCTGCCGACTTCTTTTTCGGCGTTTTTTTTTTGCTGGCTTCGGTCCAGCACACACGTAGCAGCCTTGGCTATTGTTGACGTACACACAACATGGCCGTATGTACTGGCCATTTTCGGGGTGTCCTCACTCCGCAGTCCCTGGCATCCTCCCTGTTTATCACACAGCTCCAAGACCGGTATTTTCGGAAAGCCAATGAGCAGGGCTTTCCAAAAGTGTCCGACTTGTTAGTGTTCCACCAATACTTTGGGAGATAGAGTCGTTGCTAAGTCTTGTTTTCACTCTGTTACAGCTTCGTGTACAAAAGTGCCATTAGACATGCATTTGAAGCGCATTCTGAGCAGCCCCGCTCCCTGGTCGTTTCAAAGCGGAAGATGGCCCTGGCTGGCCGGGAAAACCCAATTTTCGGATGCAGGACTATGGCAGCTAACTCCAGGTACAAGAAATTTCTCTCTAGCCTCATTATTTCTGGAGTTATTGGCAGTGGCGCTGCCGACTTCTTTTTTCGGCGTTTTTTTTTTTTTTTTTTTCTTTGCTGGCTTCGGTCCAGCACGCACGTAGCAGCCTTGGCTATTGTTGACGTACACACAACATGGCCGTATGTACTGGCCATTTTCGGGGTGTCCTCACTCCACGGTCCCTGGCATCCTCCCTGTTTATCACACAGCTCCAAGACCGGTATTTTCGGAAAGCCCATGAGCAGGGCTTTCCAACAGTGTCAGACTTGTCAGTTTTCCACCAATACTTTGGGAGATAGAGTCGTTGCTAAGTCTTGTTTTCACTCTGTTACAGCTTCGTGTACAAAAGTGCCATTAGACATGCGTTTGAAGCGCATTCTGAGCAGCCCCGCTCCCTGGTCGTTTCAAAGCGGAAGATGGCCCTGGCTGGCCGGGAAAACCCGATTTTCGGATGCAGGACTATGGCAGCTAACTCCAGGTACAAGAAATTTCTCTCTTGCCTCATTTTTTCTGGAGTTATTGGCAGTGGCGCTGCCGACTTCTTTTTCGGCGTTTTTTTTTTGCTGGCTTCGGTCCAGCACACACGTAGCAGCCTTGGCTATTGTTGACGTACACACAACATGGCCGTATGTACTGGCCATTTTCGGGGTGTCCTCACTCCGCAGTCCCTGGCATCCTCCCTGTTTATCACACAGCTCCAAGACCGGTATTTTCGGAAAGCCAATGAGCAGGGCTTTCCAAAAGTGTCCGACTTGTTAGTGTTCCACCAATACTTTGGGAGATAGAGTCGTTGCTAAGTCTTGTTTTCACTCTGTTACAGCTTCGTGTACAAAAGTGCCATTAGACATGCGTTTGAAGCGCATTCTGAGCAGCCCCGCTCCCTGGTCGTTTCAAAGCGGAAGATGGCCCTGGCTTGCCGGGAAAACCCAATTTTCGGATGCAGGACTATGGCAGCTAACTCCAGGTACAAGAAATTTCTCTCTAGCCCCATTATTTCTGGAGTTATTGGCAGTGGCGCTGCCGACTTCTTTTTTCGGCGTTTTTTTTTTTTTTTTTTTCTTTGCTGGCTTCGGTCCAGCACGCACGTAGCAGCCTTGGCTATTGTTGACGTACACACAACATGGCCGTATGTACTGGCCATTTTCGGGGTGTCCTCACTCCACGGTCCCTGGCATCCTCCCTGTTTATCACACAGCTCCAAGACCGGTATTTTCGGAAAGCCCATGAGCAGGGCTTTCCAACAGTGTCAGACTTGTCAGTTTTCCACCAGTACTTTGGGAGATAGAGTCGTTGCTAAGTCTTGTTTTCACTCTGTTACAGCTTCGTGTACAAAAGTGCCATTAGACATGCGTTTGAAGCGCATTCTGAGCAGCCCCGCTCCCTGGTCGTTTCAAGGCGGAAGATGGCCCTGTTTGGCCGGGAAAACCCGATTTTCGGATGCAGGACTATGGCAGCTAACTCCAGGTACAAGAAATTTCTCTCTAGCCCCATTATTTCTGGAGTTATTGGCAGTGGCGCTGCCGACTTCTTTTTTCGGCGTTTTTTTTTTGCTGGCTTCGGTCCAGCACACACGTAGCAGCCTTGGCTATTGTTGACGTACACACAACATGGCCGTATGTACTGGCCATTTTCGGGGTGTCCTCACTCCGCAGTCCCTGGCATCCTCCCTGTTTATCCCATAGCTCCAAGACCGGTATTTTTTGAAAGCCCATGAGCAGGGCTTTCCAACAGTGTCAGACTTGTCAGTTTCCCACCAATACTTTGGGAGATAGAGTCGTCGCTAAGTCTTGTTTTCACTCTGTTACAGCTTCGTGTACAAAAGTGCCATTAGACATGCGTTTGAAGCGCATTCTGAGCAGCCCCGCTCCCTGGTCGTTTCAAGGCGGAAGATGGCCCTGGCTGGCCGGGAAAACCCGATTTTCGGATGCAGGACTATGGCAGCTAACTCCAGGTACAAGAAATTTCTCTCTAGCCCCATTATTTCTGGAGTTATTGGCAGTGGCGCTGCCGACTTCTTTTTTCGGCGTTTTTTTTTTTGCTGGCTTCGGTCCAGCACACACGTAGCAGCCTTGGCTATTGTTGACGTACACACAACATGGCCGTATGTACTGGCCATTTTCGGGGTGTCCTCACTCCGCAGTCCCTGGCATCCTCCCTGTTTATCCCACAGCTCCAAGACCGGTATTTCCGGAAAGCCCATGAGCAGGGCTTTCCAACATTGTCAGACTTGTCAGTTTTCATCCAATACGTTAGGAGATAGAGTCGCTGCTAAGTCTTGTTTTCACTCTTTTACAGCTTCGTGTACAAAAGTGCAATTAGACATTTGTTTGAAGCGCATTCTGAGCAGCCCCGCTCCCTGGTCGTTTCAAAGCGGAAGATGGCCTTGGCTGGCCGGGAAAACCCAATTTTTGGATGCAGGACTATGGCAGCTAACTCCAGGTACAAGAAATTTCTCTCTAGCCCCATTATTTCTGGAGTTATTGGCAGTGGCGCTGCCGACTTCTTTTTTCGGCGTTTTTTTTTTGCTGGCTTCGGTCCAGCACACACGTAGCAGCCTTGGCCATTGTTGACGTACACACAACATGGCCGTATGTACTGGCCATTTTCGGGGTGTCCTCACTCCGCAGTCCCTGGCATCCTCCCTGTTTATCCCACAGCTCCAAGACCGGTATTTTCGGAAAGCCCATGAGCAGGGCTTTCCAACAGTGTCAGACTTGTCAGTTTTCCACTAATACTTTGGGAGATAGAGTCGTTGCTAAGTCTTGTTTTCACTCTGTTACAGCTTCGTGTACAAATATGCCATTAGACATGCGTTTGAAGAGCATTCTGAGCAGCCCCGCTCCCTGTTCGTTTCAAGGCGGAAGATGGCCCTGGCTGGCCGGGAAAACCCGATTTTCGGATGCAGGACTATGGCAGCTAACTGCAGGTACAAGAAATTTCTCTCTAGCCCCATTATTTCTGGAGTTATTGGCAGTGGCGCTGCCGACTTCTTTTTTCGGCGTTTTTTTTTTGCTGGCTTCGGTCCAGCACACACGTAGCAGCCTTGGCTATTGTTGACGTACACACAACATGGCCGTATGTACTGGCCATTTTCGGGGTGTCCTCACTCCGCAGTCTCTGGCATCCTCCCTGTTTATCCCACAGCTCCAAGACCGGTATTTTCAGAAAGCCCATGAGCAGGGCTTTCCAACAGTGTCAGACTTGTCAGTTTCCCACCAATACTTTGGGAGATAGAGTCGTCGCTAAGTCTTGTTTTCACTCTGTTACAGCTTCGTGTACAAAAGTGCCATTAGACATGCGTTTGAAGCGCATTCTGAGCAGCCCCGCTCCCTGGTCGTTTCAAAGCGGAAGATGGCCTTGGCTGGCCGGGAAAACCCAATTTTTGGATGCAGGACTATGGCAGCTAACTCCAGGTACAAGCAATTTCTCTCTAGCCCCATTATTTCTGGAGTTATTGGCAGTGGCGCTGCCGACTTCTTTTTTCGGCGATTTTTTTTTTTTTTTTTTTTTTTGCTGGCTTCGGTCCAGCACACACGTAGCAGCCTTGGCTATTGTTGACGTACACACAACATGGCCGTATGTACTGGCCATTTTCGGGGTGTCCTCACTCCGCAGTCTCTGGCATCCTCCCTGTTTATCCCACAGCTCCAAGACCGGTATTTTCGGAAAGCCCATGAGCAGGGCTTTCCAACAGTGTCAGACTTGTCAGTTTCCCACTAATACTTTGGGAGATAGAGTCGTTGCTAAGTCTTGTTTTCACTCTGTTACAGCTTCGTGTACAAATATGCCATTAGACAGGCGTTTGAAGCGCATTCTGAGCAGCCCCGCTCCCTGTTCGTTTCAAGGCGGAAGATGGCCCTGGCTGGCCGGGAAAACCCGATTTTCGGATGCAGGACTATGGCAGCTAACTGCAGGTACAAGAAATTTCTCTCTAGCCCCATTATTTCTGGAGTTATTGGCAGTGGCGCTGCCGACTTCTTTTTTCGGCGTTTTTTTTTTGCTGGCTTCGGTCCAGCACACACGTAGCAGCCTTGGCTATTGTTGACGTACACACAACATGGCCGTATGTACTGGCCATTTTCGGGGTGTCCTCACTCCGCAGTCTCTGGCATCCTCCCTGTTTATCCCACAGCTCCAAGACCGGTATTTTCGGAAAGCCCATGAGCAGGGCTTTCCAACAGTGTCAGACTTGTCAGTTTCCCACTAATACTTTGGGAGATAGAGTCGTTGCTAAGTCTTGTTTTCACTCTGTTACAGCTTCGTGTACAAATATGCCATTAGACATGCGTTTGAAGCGCATTCTGAGCAGCCCCGCTCCCTGTTCGTTTCAAGGCGGAAGATGGCCCTGGCTGGCCGGGAAAACCCGATTTTCGGATGCAGGACTATGGCAGCTAACTGCAGGTACAAGAAATTTCTCTCTAGCCCCATTATTTCTGGAGTTATTGGCAGTGGCGCTGCCGACTTCTTTTTTCGGCGTTTTTTTTTTGCTGGCTTCGGTCCAGCACACACGTAGCAGCCTTGGCTATTGTTGACGTACACACAACATGGCCGTATGTACTGGCCATTTTCGGGGTGTCCTCACTCCGCAGTCTCTGGCATCCTCCCTGTTTATCCCACAGCTCCAAGACCGGTATTTTCAAAAAGCCCATGAGCAGGGCTTTCCAACAGTGTCAGACTTGTCAGTTTCCCACCAATACTTTGGGAGATAGAGTCGTCGCTAAGTCTTGTTTTCACTCTGTTACAGCTTCGTGTGCAAAAGTGCCATTAGACATGCGTTTGAAGCGCATTCTGAGCAGCCCCGCTCCCTGGTCGTTTCAAAGCGGAAGATGGCCTTGGCTGGCCGGGAAAACCCAATTTTTGGATGCAGGACTATGGCAGCTAACTCCAGGTACAAGAAATTTCTCTCTAGCCCCATTATTTCTGGAGTTATTGGCAGTGGCGCTACCGACTTCTTTTTTCGGCGATTTTTTTTTTTTTTTTTTTTTTGCTGGCTTCGGTCCAGCACACACGTAGCAGCCTTGGCTATTGTTGACGTACACACAACATGGCCGTATGTACTGGCCATTTTCGGGGTGTCCTCACTCCGCAGTCCCTGGCATCCTCCCTGTTTATCCCACAGCTCCAAGACCGGTATTTTCGGAAAGCCCATGAGCAGGGCTTTCCAACAGTGTCTGACTTGTTAGTTTTCCACTAATACGTTGGGAGATAAAGTCGTTGCTAAGTCTTGTTTTCACTCTGTTACAGCTTCGTGTACAAAAGTGCCATTAGACATGCGTTTGAAGCGCATTCTGAGCAGCCCCGCTCCCTGGTCGTTTCAAGGCGGAAGATGGCCCTGGCTGGCCGGGAAAACCCGATTTTCGGATGCAGGACTATGGCAGCTAACTCCAGGTACAAGAAATTTCTTTCTAGCCCCATTATTTCTGGAGTTATTGGCAGTGGCGCTGCCGACTTCTTTTTTCGGCGTTTTTTTTTTGCTGGCTTCGGTCCAGCACACACGTAGCAGCCTTGGCTATTGTTGACGTACACACAACATGGCCGTATGTACTGGCCATTTTCGGGGTGTCCTCACTCCGCAGTCCCTGGCATCCTCCCTGTTTATCCCACAGCTCCAAGACCGGTATTTCCGGAAAGCCCATGAGCAGGGCTTTCCAACATTGTCAGACTTGTCAGTTTTCCACTAATGCTTTGGGAGATAGAGTCGTTGCTAAGTCTTGTTTTCACTCTGTTACAGCTTCGTGTACAAAAGTGCCATTAGACTTGCGTTTGAAGCGCATTCTGAGCAGCCCCTCTCCCTGGTCGTTTCAAGGCGGAAGATGGCCCTGGCTGGCCGGGAAAACCCGATTTTCGGATGCAGGACTATGGCAGCTAACTCCAGGTACAAGAAATTTCTCTCTAGCCCCATTATTTTTGGAGTTATTGGCAGTGGCGCTGCCGACGTCTTTTTTTTTTTTTTTTTTTTTTTTTTTTTTGGCTGGCGCTGCCGACTTCTTTTTTCGGCGTTTTTTTTTTGCTGGCTTCGGTCCAGCACACACGTAGCAGCCTTGGCTATTGTTGACGTACACACAACATGGCCGTATGTACTGGCCATTTTCGGGGTGTCCTCACTCCGCAGTCCCTGGCATCCTCCCTGTTTATCCCACAGCTCCGAGACCGGTATTTTCGGAAAGCCCATGAGCAGGGCTTTCCAACAGTGTCAGACTTGTCAGTTTTCCACTAATACTTTGGGAGATAGAGTCGTTGCTAAGTCTTGTTTTCACTCTGTTACAGCTTCGTGTACAAAAGTGCCATTAGACATGCGTTTGAAGCGCATTCTGAGCAGCCCCGCTCCCTGGTCGTTTCAAGGCGGAAGATGGCCCTGGCTGGCCGGGAAAACCCGATTTTCGGATGCAGGACTATGGCAGCTAACTCCAGGTACAAGAAATTTCTTTCTAGCCCCATTATTTCTGGAGTTATTGGCAGTGGCGCTGCCGACTTCTTTTTTCGGCGTTTTTTTGTTGCTGGCTTCGGTCCAGCACACACGTAGCAGCCTTGGCTATTGTTGATGTACACACAACATGGCCGTATGTACTGGCCATTTTCGGGGTGTCCTCACTCCGCAGTCCCTGGCATCCTCCCTGTTTATCCCACAGCTCCAAGACCGGTATTTCCGGAAAGCCCATGAGCAGGGCTTTCCAACAGTGTCAGACTTGTCAGTTTTCCACCAATACGTTGGGAGATAGAGTCGTTGCTAAGTCTTGTTTTCACTCTGTTACAGCTTCGTGTACAAAAGTGCCATTAGACATGCGTTTGAAGCGCATTCTGAGCAGCCCCGCTCCCTGGTCGTTTCAAAGCGGAAGATGGCCTTGGCTGGCCGGGAAAACCCAATTTTTGGATGCAGGACTATGGCAGCTAACTCCAGGTACAAGAAATTTCTCTCTAGCCCCATTATTTCTGGAGTTATTGGCAGTGGCGCTGCCGACTTCTTTTTTCGGCGTTTTTTTTTTGCTGGCTTCGGTCCAGCACACACGTAGCAGCCTTGGCTATTGTTGACGTACACACAACATGGCCGTATGTACTGGCCATTTTCGGGGTGTCCTCACTCCGCAGTCCCTGGCATCCTCCCTGTTTATCCCACAGTTCCAAGACCGGTATTTCCGGAAAGCCCATGAGCAGGGCTTTCCAACAGTGTCAGACTTGTCAGTTTCCCACCAATACTTTGGGAGATAGAGTCGTCGCTAAGTCTTGTTTTCACTCTGTTACAGCTTCGTGTACAAAAGTGCCAGTAGACATGCGTTTGAAGCGCATTCTGAGCAGCCCCGCTCCCTGGTCGTTTCAAAGCGGAAGATGGCCTTGGCTGGCCGGGAAAACCCAATTTTTAGATGCAGGACTATGGCAGCTAACTCCAGGTACAAGAAATTTCTCTCTAGCCCCATTATTTCTGGAGTTATTGGCAGTGGCGCTGCCGACTTCTTTTTTCGGCGTTTTTTTTGCTGGCTTCGGTCCAGCACACACGTAGCAGCCTTGGCTATTGTTGACGTACACACAACATGGCCGTATGTACTGGCCATTTTCGGGGTGTCCTCACTCCGCAGTCCCTGGCATCCTCCCTGTTTATCCCACAGCTCCAAGACCGGTATTTCCGGAAAGCCCATGAGCAGGGCTTTCCAACATTGTCAGACTTGTCAGTTTTCCACTAATGCTTTGGGAGATAGAGTCGTTGCTAAGTCTTGTTTTCACTCTGTTACAGCTTCGTGTACAAAAGTGCCATTAGACTTGCGTTTGAAGCGCATTCTGAGCAGCCCCTCTCCCTGGTCGTTTCAAGGCGGAAGATGGCCCTGGCTGGCCGGGAAAACCCGATTTTCGGATGCAGGACTATGGCAGCTAACTCCAGGTACAAGAAATTTCTCTCTAGCCCCATTATTTTTGGAGTTATTGGCAGTGGCGCTGCCGACGTCTTTTTTTTTTTTTTTTTTTTTTTTTTTTTTGGCTGGCGCTGCCGACTTCTTTTTTCGGCGTTTTTTTTTTGCTGGCTTCGGTCCAGCACACACGTAGCAGCCTTGGCTATTGTTGACGTACACACAACATGGCCGTATGTACTGGCCATTTTCGGGGTGTCCTCACTCCGCAGTCCCTGGCATCCTCCCTGTTTATCCCACAGCTCCGAGACCGGTATTTTCGGAAAGCCCATGAGCAGGGCTTTCCAACAGTGTCAGACTTGTCAGTTTTCCACTAATACTTTGGGAGATAGAGTCGTTGCTAAGTCTTGTTTTCACTCTGTTACAGCTTCGTGTACAAAAGTGCCATTAGACATGCGTTTGAAGCGCATTCTGAGCAGCCCCGCTCCCTGGTCGTTTCAAGGCGGAAGATGGCCCTGGCTGGCCGGGAAAACCCGATTTTCGGATGCAGGACTATGGCAGCTAACTCCAGGTACAAGAAATTTCTTTCTAGCCCCATTATTTCTGGAGTTATTGGCAGTGGCGCTGCCGACTTCTTTTTTCGGCGTTTTTTTGTTGCTGGCTTCGGTCCAGCACACACGTAGCAGCCTTGGCTATTGTTGACGTACACACAACATGGCCGTATGTACTGGCCATTTTCGGGGTGTCCTCACTCCGCAGTCCCTGGCATCCTCCCTGTTTATCCCACAGCTCCAAGACCGGTATTTCCGGAAAGCCCATGAGCAGGGCTTTCCAACAGTGTCAGACTTGTCAGTTTTCCACTAATGCTTTGGGAGATAGAGTCGTTGCTAAGTCTTGTTTTCACTCTGTTACAGCTTCGTGTACAAAAGTGCCATTAGACATGCGTTTGAAGCGCATTCTGAGCAGCCCCGCTCCCTGGTCGTTTCAAGGCGGAAGATGGCCCTGGCTGGCCGGGAAAACCCGATTTTCGGATGCGGGACTATGGCAGCTAACTCCAGGTACAAGAAATTTCTCTCTAGCCCCATTATTTCTGGAGTTATTGGCAGTGGCGCTGCCGACTTCTTTTTTCGGCGTTTTTTTTTTGCTGGCTTCGGTCCAGCACACACGTAGCAGCCTTGGCTATTGTTGATGTACACACAACATGGCCGTATGTACTGGCCATTTTCGGGGTGTCCTCACTCCGCAGTCCCTGGCATCCTCCCTGTTTATCCCACAGCTCCAAGACCGGTATTTCCGGAAAGCCCATGAGCAGGGCTTTCCAACAGTGTCAGACTTGTCAGTTTTCCACCAATACGTTGGGAGATAGAGTCGTTGCTAAGTCTTGTTTTCACTCTGTTACAGCTTCGTGTACAAAAGTGCCATTAGACATGCGTTTGAAGCGCATTCTGAGCAGCCCCGCTCCCTGGTCGTTTCAAAGCGGAAGATGGCCTTGGCTGGCCGGGAAAACCCAATTTTTGGATGCAGGACTATGGCAGCTAACTCCAGGTACAAGAAATTTCTCTCTAGCCCCATTATTTCTGGAGTTATTGGCAGTGGCGCTGCCGACTTCTTTTTTCGGCGTTTTTTTTTTGCTGGCTTCGGTCCAGCACACACGTAGCAGCCTTGGCTATTGTTGACGTACACACAACATGGCCGTATGTACTGGCCATTTTCGGGGTGTCCTCACTCCGCAGTCCCTGGCATCCTCCCTGTTTATCCCACAGTTCCAAGACCGGTATTTCCGGAAAGCCCATGAGCAGGGCTTTCCAACAGTGTCAGACTTGTCAGTTTCCCACCAATACTTTGGGAGATAGAGTCGTCGCTAAGTCTTGTTTTCACTCTGTTACAGCTTCGTGTACAAAAGTGCCAGTAGACATGCGTTTGAAGCGCATTCTGAGCAGCCCCGCTCCCTGGTCGTTTCAAAGCGGAAGATGGCCTTGGCTGGCCGGGAAAACCCAATTTTTAGATGCAGGACTATGGCAGCTAACTCCAGGTACAAGAAATTTCTCTCTAGCCCCATTATTTCTGGAGTTATTGGCAGTGGCGCTGCCGACTTCTTTTTTCGGCGTTTTTTTTGCTGGCTTCGGTCCAGCACACACGTAGCAGCCTTGGCTATTGTTGACGTACACACAACATGGCCGTATGTACTGGCCATTTTCGGGGTGTCCTCACTCCGCAGTCCCTGGCATCCTCCCTGTTTATCCCACAGCTCCAAGACCGGTATTTTCGGAAAGCCCATGAGCAGGGCTTTCCAACAGTGTCTGACTTGTTAGTTTTCCACTAATACGTTGGGAGATAAAGTCGTTGCTAAGTCTTGTTTTCACTCTGTTACAGCTTCGTGTACAAAAGTGCCATTAGACATGCGTTTGAAGCGCATTCTGAGCAGCCCCGCTCCCTGGTCGTTTCAAGGCGGAAGATGGCCCTGGCTGGCCGGGAAAACCCGATTTTCGGATGCAGGACTATGGCAGCTAACTCCAGGTACAAGAAATTTCTCTCTAGCCCCATTATTTCTGGAGTTATTGGCAGTGGCGCTGCCGACTTCTTTTTTCGGCGTTTTTTTTTTGCTGGCTTCGGTCCAGCACACACGTAGCAGCCTTGGCTATTGTTGACGTACACACAACATGGCCGTATGTACTGGCCATTTTCGGGGTGTCCTCACTCCGCAGTCCCTGGCATCCTCCCTGTTTATCCCACAGCTCCAAGACCGGTATTTCCGGAAAGCCCATGAGCAGGGCTTTCCAACATTGTCAGACTTGTCAGTTTTCCACTAATGCTTTGGGAGATAGAGTCGTTGCTAAGTCTTGTTTTCACTCTGTTACAGCTTCGTGTACAAAAGTGCCATTAGACTTGCGTTTGAAGCGCATTCTTAGCAGCCCCTCTCCCTGGTCGTTTCAAGGCGGAAGATGGCCCTGGCTGGCCGGGAAAACCCGATTTTCGGATGCAGGACTATGGCAGCTAACTCCAGGTACAAGAAATTTCTCTCTAGCCCCATTATTTTTGGAGTTATTGGCAGTGGCGCTGCCGACGTCTTTTTTTTTTTTTTTTTTTTTTTTTTTTTTTGGCTGGCGCTGCCGACTTCTTTTTTCGGCGTTTTTTTGTTGCTGGCTTCGGTCCAGCACACACGTAGCAGCCTTGGCTATTGTTGACGTACACACAACATGGCCGTATGTACTGGCCATTTTCGGGGTGTCCTCACTCCGCAGTCCCTGGCATCCTCCCTGTTTATCCCACAGCTCCAAGACCGGTATTTTCGGAAAGCCCATGAGCAGGGCTTTCCAACAGTGTCAGACTTGTCAGTTTTCCACTAATACTTTGGGAGATAGAGTCGTTGCTAAGTCTTGTTTTCACTCTGTTACAGCTTCGTGTACAAAAGTGCCATTAGACATGCGTTTGAAGCGCATTCTGAGCAGCCCCGCTCCCTGGTCGTTTCAAGGCGGAAGATGGCCCTGGCTGGCCGGGAAAACCCGATTTTCGGATGCAGGACTATGGCAGCTAACTCCAGGTACAAGAAATTTCTTTCTAGCCCCATTATTTCTGGAGTTATTGGCAGTGGCGCTGCCGACTTCTTTTTTCGGCGTTTTTTTGTTGCTGGCTTCGGTCCAGCACACACGTAGCAGCCTTGGCTATTGTTGACGTACACACAACATGGCCGTATGTACTGGCCATTTTCGGGGTGTCCTCACTCCGCAGTCCCTGGCATCCTCCCTGTTTATCCCACAGCTCCAAGACCGGTATTTCCGGAAAGCCCATGAGCAGGGCTTTCCAACAGTGTCAGACTTGTCAGTTTTCCACTAATACGTTGGGAGATAAAGTCGTTGCTAAGTCTTGTTTTCACTCTGTTACAGCTTCGTGTACAAAAGTGCCATTAGACATGCGTTTGAAGCGCATTCTGAGCAGCCCCGCTCCCTGGTCGTTTCAAGGCGGAAGATGGCCCTGGCTGGCCGGGAAAACCCGATTTTCGGATGCAGGACTATGGCAGCTAACTCCAGGTACAAGAAATTTCTTTCTAGCCCCATTATTTCTGGAGTTATTGGCAGTGGCGCTGCCGACTTCTTTTTTCGGCGTTTTTTTGTTGCTGGCTTCGGTCCAGCACACACGTAGCAGCCTTGGCTATTGTTGACGTACACACAACATGGCCGTATGTACTGGCCATTTTCGGGGTGTCCTCACTCCGCAGTCCCTGGCATCCTCCCTGTTTATCCCACAGCTCCAAGACCGGTATTTCCGGAAAGCCCATGAGCAGGGCTTTCCAACATTGTCAGACTTGTCAGTTTTCCACTAATGCTTTGGGAGATAGAGTCGTTGCTAAGTCTTGTTTTCACTCTGTTACAGCTTCGTGTACAAAAGTGCCATTAGACTTGCGTTTGAAGCGCATTCTTAGCAGTCCCTCTCCCTGGTCGTTTCAAGGCGGAAGATGGCCCTGGCTGGCCGGGAAAACCCGATTTTCGGATGCAGGACTATGGCAGCTAACTCCAGGTACAAGAAATTTCTCTCTAGCCCCATTATTTTTGGAGTTATTGGCAGTGGCGCTGCCGACGTCTTTTTTTTTTTTTTTTTTTTTTTTTTTTTTGGATGGCGCTGCCGACTTCTTTTTTCGGCGTTTTTTTGTTGCTGGCTTCGGTCCAGCACACACGTAGCAGCCTTGGCTATTGTTGACGTACACACAACATGGCCGTATGTACTGGCCATTTTCGGGGTGTCCTCACTCCGCAGTCCCTGGCATCCTCCCTGTTTATCCCACAGCTCCAAGACCGGTATTTTCGGAAAGCCCATGAGCAGGGCTTTCCAACAGTGTCAGACTTGTCAGTTTTCCACTAATACTTTGGGAGATAGAGTCGTTGCTAAGTCTTGTTTTCACTCTGTTACAGCTTCGTGTACAAAAGTGCCATTAGACATGCGTTTGAAGCGCATTCTGAGCAGCCCCGCTCCCTGGTCGTTTCAAGGCGGAAGATGGCCCTGGCTGGCCGGGAAAACCCGATTTTCGGATGCAGGACTATGGCAGCTAACTCCAGGTACAAGAAATTTCTTTCTAGCCCCATTATTTCTGGAGTTATTGGCAGTGGCGCTGCCGACTTCTTTTTTCGGCGTTTTTTTGTTGCTGGCTTCGGTCCAGCACACACGTAGCAGCCTTGGCTATTGTTGACGTACACACAACATGGCCGTATGTACTGGCCATTTTCGGGGTGTCCTCACTCCGCAGTCCCTGGCATCCTCCCTGTTTATCCCACAGCTCCAAGACCGGTATTTCCGGAAAGCCCATGAGCAGGGCTTTCCAACAGTGTCAGACTTGTCAGTTTTCCACTAATGCTTTGGGAGATAGAGTCGTTGCTAAGTCTTGTTTTCACTCTGTTACAGCTTCGTGTACAAAAGTGCCATTAGACATGCGTTTGAAGCGCATTCTGAGCAGCCCCGCTCCCTGGTCGTTTCAAGGCGGAAGATGGCCCTGGCTGGCCGGGAAAACCCGATTTTCGGATGCGGGACTATGGCAGCTAACTCCAGGTACAAGAAATTTCTCTCTAGCCCCATTATTTCTGGAGTTATTGGCAGTGGCGCTGCCGACTTCTTTTTTCGGCGTTTTTTTTTTGCTGGCTTCGGTCCAGCACACACGTAGCAGCCTTGGCTATTGTTGACGTACACACAACATGGCCGTATGTACTGGCCATTTTCGGGGTGTCCTCACTCCGCAGTCCCTGGCATCCTCCCTGTTTATCCCACAGCTCCAAGACCGGTATTTCCGGAAAGCCCATGAGCAGGGCTTTCCAACAGTGTCAGACTTGTCAGTTTTCCACCAATACGTTGGGAGATAGAGTCGTTGCTAAGTCTTGTTTTCACTCTGTTACAGCTTCGTGTACAAAAGTGCCATTAGACATGCGTTTGAAGCGCATTCTGAGCAGCCCCGCTCCCTGGTCGTTTCAAAGCGGAAGATGGCCTTGGCTGGCCGGGAAAACCCAATTTTTGGATGCAGGACTATGGCAGCTAACTCCAGGTACAAGAAATTTCTCTCTAGCCCCATTATTTCTGGAGTTATTGGCAGTGGCGCTGCCGACTTCTTTTTTCGGCGTTTTTTTTTTGCTGGCTTCGGTCCAGCACACACGTAGCAGCCTTGGCTATTGTTGACGTACACACAACATGGCCGTATGTACTGGCCATTTTCGGGGTGTCCTCACTCCGCAGTCCCTGGCATCCTCCCTGTTTATCCAACAGCTCCAAGACCGGTATTTCCGGAAAGCCCATGAGCAGGGCTTTCCAACAGTGTCAGACTTGTCAGTTTCCCACCAATACTTTGGGAGATAGAGTCGTCGCTAAGTCTTGTTTTCACTCTGTTACAGCTTCGTGTACAAAAGTGCCAGTAGACATGCGTTTGAAGCGCATTCTGAGCAGCCCCGCTCCCAGGTCGTTTCAAAGCGGAAGATGGCCTTGGCTTGCCGGGAAAACCCAATTTTTGGATGCAGGACTATGGCAGCTAACTCCAGGTACAAGAAATTTCTCTCTAGCCCCATTATTTCTGGAGTTATTGGCAGTGGCGCTGCCGACTTCTTTTTTCGGCGTTTTTTTTTTTGCTGGCTTCGGTCCAGCACACACGTAGCAGCCTTGGCTATTGTTGACGTACACACAACATGGCCGTATGTACTGGCCATTTTCGGGGTGTCCTCACTCCGCAGTCCCTTGCATCCTCCCTGTTTATCCCACAGCTCCAAGACCGGTATTTCCGGAAAGCCCATGAGCAGGGCTTTCCAACAGTGTCAGACTTGTCAGTTTCCCACCAATACTTTGGGAGATAGAGTCGTCGCTAAGTCTTGTTTTCACTCTGTTACAGCTTCGTGTACAAAAGTGCCATTAGACATGCGTTTGAAGCGCATTCTGAGCAGCCCCGCTCCCTGGTCGTTTCAAAGCGGAAGATGGCCTTGGCTGGCCGGGAAAACCCAATTTTTGGATGCAGGACTATGGCAGCTAACTCCAGGTACAAGAAATTTCTCTCTAGCCCCATTATTTCTGGAGTTAATGGCAGTGGCGCTGCCGACTTCTTTTTCCGGGTTTTTTTTTTTTTTTTTTTTTTTTGCTGGCTTCGGTCCAGCACACACGTAGCAGCCTTGGCTATTGTTGACGTACACACAACATGGCCGTATGTACTGGCCATTTTCGGGGTGTCCTCACTCCGCAGTCCCTGGCATCCTCCCTGTTTATCCCACAGCTCCAAGACCGGTATTTCCGGAAAGCCCATGAACAGGGCTTTCTAACAGTGTCAGACTTGTCAGTTTCCCACCAATACTTTGGGAGATAAAGTCGTTGCTAAGTCTTGTTTTCACTCTTTTACAGCTTCGTGTACAAAAGTGCCATTAGACATGCGTTTGAAGCGCATTCTGAGCAGCCCCGCTCCCTGGTCGTTTCAAGGCAGAAGATGGCCTTGGCTGGCCGGGAAAACCCAATTTTTGGATGCAGGACTATGGCAGCTAACTCCAGGTACAAGAAATTTCTCTCTAGCCCCATTATTTCTGGAGTTATTGGCAGTGGCGCTGCCGACTTCTTTTTTCGGCGTTTTTTTTTTGCTGGCTTCGGTCCAGCACACACGTAGCAGCCTTGGCTATTGTTGACGTACACACAACATGGCCGTATGTACTGGCCATTTTCGGGGTGTCCTCACTCCGCAGTCCCTGGCATCCTCCCTGTTTATCCCACAGCTCCAAGACCGGTATTTCCGGAAAGCCCATGAACAGGGCTTTCCAACAGTGTCAGACTTGTCAGTTTTCCACCAATACTTTGGGAGATAAAGTCGTTGCTAAGTCTTGTTTTCACTCTTTTACAGCTTCGTGTACAAAAGTGCCATTAGACATGCGTTTGAAGCGCATTCTGAGCAGGCCCGCTCCCTGGTCGTTTCAAAGCGGAAGATGGCCTTGGCTGGCCGGGAAAACCCAATTTTTGGATGCAGGACTATGGCAGCTAACTCCAGGTACAAGAAATTTCTCTCTAGCCCCATTATTTCTGGAGTTATTGGCAGTGGCGCTGCCGACTTCTTTTTTCGGCGTTTTTTTTTTTGCTGGCTTCGGTCCAGCACACACGTAGCAGCCTTGGCTATTGTTGACGTACACACAACATGGCCGTATGTACTGGCCATTTTCGGGGTGTCCTCACTCCGCAGTCCCTGGCATCCTCCCTGTTTATCCCACAGCTCCAAGACCAGTATTTTCGGAAAGCCCATGAGCAGGGCTTTCCAACAGTGTCAGACTTGTCAGTGCCCACCAATACTTTGGGAGATAGAGTCGTCGCTAAGTCTTGTTTTCACTCTGTTACAGCTTCGTGTACAAAAGTGCCATTAGACATGCGTTTGAAGCGCATTCTGAGCAGCCCCGCTCCCAGGTCGTTTCAAAGCGGAAGATGGCCTTGGCTGGCCGGGAAAACCCAATTTTTGGATGCAGGACTATGGCAGCTAACTCCAGGTACAAGAAATTTCTCTCTAGCCCCATTATTTCTGGAGTTATTGGCAGTGGCGCTGCCGACTTCTTTTTCCGGGTTTTTTTTTTTTTTTTTTTTTTTTTGCTGGCTTCGGTCCAGCACACACGTAGCAGCCTTGGCTATTGTTGACGTACACACAACATGGCCGTATGTACTGGCCATTTTCGGGGTGTCCTCACTCCGCAGTCCCTGGCATCCTCCCTGTTTATCCCACAGCTCCAAGACCGGTATTTCCGGAAAGCCCATGAACAGGGCTTTCCAACAGTGTCAGACTTGTCAGTTTCCCACCAATACTTTGGGAGATAAAGTCGTTGCTAAGTCTTGTTTTCACTCTTTTACAGCTTCGTGTACAAAAGTGCCATTAGACATGCGTTTGAAGCGCATTCTGAGCAGCCCCGCTCCCTGGTCGTTTCAAGGCGGAAGATGGCCTTGGCTGGCCGGGAAAACCCAATTTTTGGATGCAGGACTATGGCAGCTAACTCCAGGTACAAGAAATTTCTCTCTAGCCCCATTATTTCTGGAGTTATTGGCAGTGGCGCTGCCGACTTCTTTTTTCGGCGTTTTTTTTTTTGCTGGCTTCGGTCCAGCACACACGTAGCAGCCTTGGCTATTGTTGACGTACACACAACATGGCCGTATGTACTGGCCATTTTCGGGGTGTCCTCACTCCGCAGTCCCTGGCATCCTCCCTGTTTATCCCACAGCTCCAAGACCAGTATTTTCGGAAAGCCCATGAGCAGGGCTTTCCAACAGTGTCAGACTTGTCAGTGCCCACCAATACTTTGGGAGATAGAGTCGTCGCTAAGTCTTGTTTTCACTCTGTTACAGCTTCGTGTACAAAAGTGCCATTAGACATGCGTTTGAAGCGCATTCTGAGCAGCCCCGCTCCCAGGTCGTTTCAAAGCGGAAGATGGCCTTGGCTGGCCGGGAAAACCCAATTTTTGGATGCAGGACTATGGCAGCTAACTCCAGGTACAAGAAATTTCTCTCTAGCCCCATTATTTCTGGAGTTATTGGCAGTGGCGCTGCCGACTTCTTTTTTCGGCGTTTTTTTTTTGCTGGCTTCGGTCCAGCACACACGTAGCAGCCTTGGCTATTGTTGACGTACACACAACATGGCCGTATGTACTGGCCATTTTCGGGGTGTCTTCACTCCGCAGTCCCTGGCATCCTCCCTGTTTATCCCACAGCTCCAAGACCGGTATTTCCGGAAAGCCCATGAACAGGGCTTTCCAACAGTGTCAGACTTGTCAGTTTCCCACCAATACTTTGGGAGATAAAGTCGTTGCTAAGTCTTGTTTTCACTCTTTTACAGCTTCGTGTACAAAAGTGCCATTAGACATGCGTTTGAAGCGCATTCTGAGCAGCCCCGCTCCCTGGTCGTTTCAAAGCGGAAGATGGCCTTGGCTGGCCGGGAAAACCCAATTTTTGGATGCAGGACTATGGCAGCTAACTCCAGGTACAGCAAATTCCTTTCTCTCTAGCCCCATTATTTCTGGAGTTATTGACAGTGGCGCTGCCGACTTCTTTTTTCGGCGTTTTTTTTTTGCTGGCTTCGGTCCAGCACACACGTAGCAGCCTTGGCTATTGTTGACGTACACACAACATGGCCGTATGTACTGGCCATTTTCGGGGTGTCCTCACTCCGCAGTCCCTGGCATCCTCCCTGTTTATCCCACAGCTCCAAGACCGGTATTTCCGGAAAGCCCATGAACAGGGCTTTCCAACAGTGTCAGACTTGTCAGTTTCCCACCAATACTTTGGGAGATAAAGTCGTTGCTAAGTCTTGTTTTCACTCTTTTACAGCTTCGTGTACAAAAGTGCCATTAGACATGCGTTTGAAGCGCATTCTGAGCAGCCCCGCTCCCTGGTCGTTTCAAGGCGGAAGATGGCCTTGGCTGGCCGGGAAAACCCAATTTTTGGATGCAGGACTATGGCAGCTAACTCCAGGTACAAGAAATTTCTCTCTAGCCCCATTATTTCTGGAGTTATTGGCAGTGGCGCTGCCGACTTCTTTTTTCGGCGTTTTTTTTTTTGCTGGCTTCGGTCCAGCACACACGTAGCAGCCTTGGCTATTGTTGACGTACACACAACATGGCCGTATGTACTGGCCATTTTCGGGGTGTCCTCACTCCGCAGTCCCTGGCATCCTCCCTGTTTATCCCACAGCTCCAAGACCAGTATTTTCGGAAAGCCCATGAGCAGGGCTTTCCAACAGTGTCAGACTTGTCAGTGCCCACCAATACTTTGGGAGATAGAGTCGTCGCTAAGTCTTGTTTTCACTCTGTTACAGCTTCGTGTACAAAAGTGCCATTAGACATGCGTTTGAAGCGCATTCTGAGCAGCCCCGCTCCCAGGTCGTTTCAAAGCGGAAGATGGCCTTGGCTGGCCGGGAAAACCCAATTTTTGGATGCAGGACTATGGCAGCTAACTCCAGGTACAAGAAATTTCTCTCTAGCCCCATTATTTCTGGAGTTATTGGCATTGGCGCTGCCGACTTCTTTTTTCGGCGGGTTTTTTTTTTGCTGGCTTCGGTCCAGCACACACGTAGCAGCCTTGGCTATTGTTGACGTACACACAACATGGCCGTATGTACTGGCCATTTTCGGGGTGTCCTCACTCCGCAGTCCCTGGCATCCTCCCTGTTTATCCCACAGCTCCAAGACCGGTATTTCCGGAAAGCCCATGAACAGGGCTTTCCAACAGTGTCAGACTTGTCAGTTTCCCACCAATACTTTGGGAGATAAAGTCGTTGCTAAGTCTTGTTTTCACTCTTTTACAGCTTCGTGTACAAAAGTGCCATTAGACATGCGTTTGAAGCGCATTCTGAGCAGCCCCGCTCCCTGGTCGTTTCAAGGCGGAAGATGGCCTTGGCTGGCCGGGAAAACCCAATTTTTGGATGCAGGACTATGGCAGCTAACTCCAGGTACAGTAAATTTCTTTCTCTCTAGCCCCATTATTTCTGGAGTTATTGACAGTGGCGCTGCCGACTTCTTTTTTCGGCGTTTTTTTTTTTGCTGGCTTCGGTCCAGCACACACGTAGCAGCCTTGGCTATTGTTGACGTACACACAACATGGCCGTATGTACTGGCCATTTTCGGGGTGTCCTCACTCCGCAGTCCCTGGCATCCTCCCTGTTTATCCCACAGCTCCAAGACCGGTATTTCCGGAAAGCCCATGAGCAGGGCTTTCCAACAGTGTCACACTTGTCAGTTTCCCACCAATACTTTGGGAGATAGAGTCGTCGCTAAGTCTTGTTTTCACTCTGTTACAGCTTCGTGTACAAAAGTGCCATTAGACATCCGTTTGAAGCGCATTCTGAGCAGCCCCGCTCCCAGGTCGTTTCAAAGCGGAAGATGGCCTTGGCTGGCCGGGAAAACCCTATTTTCGGATGCAGGACTATGGCAGCTAACTCCAGGTACAAGAAATTTCTCTCTAGCCCCATTATTTCTGGAGTTATTGGCAGTGGCGCTGCCGACTTCTTTTTTCGGCGTTTTTTTTTGCTGGCTTCGGTCCAGCACACACGTAGCAGCCTTGGCTATTGTTGACGTACACACAACATGGCCGTATGTACTGGCCATTTTCGGGGTGTCCTCACTCCGCAGTCCCTGGCATCCTCCCTGTTTATCCCACAGCTCCAAGACCGGTATTTCCGGAAAGCCCATGAGCAGGGCTTTCCAACAGTGTCAGACTTGTCAGTTTCCCACCAATACTTTGGGAGATAAAGTCGTTGCTAAGTCTTGTTTTCACTCTTTTACAGCTTCGTGTACAAAAGTGCCATTAGACATGCGTTTGAAGCGCATTCTGAGCAGCCCCGCTCCCTGGTCGTTTCAAGGCGGAAGATGGCCTTGGCTGGCCGGGAAAACCCAATTTTTGGATGCAGGACTATGGCAGCTAACTCCAGGTACAGTAAATTTCTTTCTCTCTAGCCCCATTATTTCTGGAGTTATTGACAGTGGCGCTGCCGACTTCTTTTTTCGGCGTTTTTTTTTTTTGCTGGCTTCGGTCCAGCACACACGTAGCAGCCTTGGCTATTGTTGACGTACACACAACATGGCCGTATGTACTGGCCATTTTCGGGGTGTCCTCACTCCGCAGTCCCTGGCATCCTCCCTGTTTATCCCACAGCTCCAAGACCGGTATTTCCGGAAAGCCCATGAGCAGGGCTTTCCAACAGTGTCACACTTGTCAGTTTCCCACCAATACTTTGGGAGATAGAGTCGTCGCTAAGTCTTGTTTTCACTCTGTTACAGCTTCGTGTACAAAAGTGCCATTAGACATCCGTTTGAAGCGCATTCTGAGCAGCCCCGCTCCCAGGTCGTTTCAAAGCGGAAGATGGCCTTGGCTGGCCGGGAAAACCCTATTTTCGGATGCAGGACTATGGCAGCTAACTCCAGGTACAAGAAATTTCTCTCTAGCCCCATTATTTCTGGAGTTATTGGCAGTGGCGCTGCCGACTTCTTTTTTCGGCGTTTTTTTTTGCTGGCTTCGGTCCAGCACACACGTAGCAGCCTTGGCTATTGTTGACGTACACACAACATGGCCGTATGTACTGGCCATTTTCGGGGTGTCCTCACTCCGCAGTCCCTGGCATCCTCCCTGTTTATCCCACAGCTCCAAGACCGGTATTTCCGGAAAGCCCATGAGCAGGGCTTTCCAACAGTGTCAGACTTGTCATTTTTCCACCAATACTTTGGGAGATAAAGTCGTTGCTAAGTCTTATTTTCACTCTGTTACAGCTTCGTATACAAAAGTGCCATTAGACATGCGTTTGAAGCGCATTCTGAGCAGCCCCGCTCCCTGGTCGTTTCAAAGCGGAAGATGGCCTTGGCTGGCCGGGAAAACCCAATTTTTGGATGCAGGACTATGGCAGCTAACTCCAGGTACAGTAAATTTCTCTCTAGCCCCATTATTTCTGGAGTTATTGGCAGTGGCGCTGCCGACTTCTTTTTTCGGCGTTTTTTTTTTTGCTGGCTTCGGTCCAGCACACACGTAGCAGCCTTGGCTATTGGTGACGTACACACAACATGGCCGTATGTACTGGCCATTTTCGGGGTGTCCTCACTCCGCAGTCCCTGGCATCCTCCCTGTTTATCCCACAGCTCCAAGACCGGTATTTCCGGAAAGCCCATGAGCAGGGCTTTCCAACAGTGCCGGAAATGTCAGATTTCTGCCAATACTTTGGGAGATAAAGTCGTTGCTATGTCTTGTTTTCACTCTGTTACAGCTTCGTGTACAAAAGTGCCATTAGACATGCGTTTGAAGCGCATTCTGAGCAGCCCCGCTCCCTGGTCGTTTCAAAGCGGAAGATGGCCTTGGCTGGCCGGGAAAACCCAATTTTTGGATGCAGGACTATGGCAGCTAACTCCAGGTACAGTAAATTTCTCTCTAGCCCCATTATTTCTGGAGTTATTGACAGTGGCGCTGCCGACTTCTTTTTTCGGCGTTTTTTTTTTTGCTGGCTTCGGTCCAGCACACACGTAGCAGCCTTGGCTATTGTTGACGTACACACAACATGGCCGTATGTACTGGCCATTTTCGGGGTGTCCTCACTCCGCAGTCCCTGGCATCCTCCCTGTTTATCCCACAGCTCCAAGACCGGTATTTCCGGAAAGACCATGAGCAGTGCTTTCCAACAGTATTAGACTTGTCAGTTTTCCACCAATACTTTGGGAGATAGAGTCGTTGCTAAGTCTTGTTTTCACTCTGTTACAGCTTCGTATACAAAAGTGCCATTAGACATGCGTTTGAAGCGCATTCTGAGCAGCCCCGCTCCCTGGTCGTTTCAAAGCGGAAGATGGCCTTGGCTGGCCGGGAAAACCCAATTTTTGGATGCAGGACTATGGCAGCTAACTCCAGGTACAAGAAATTTCTCTCTAGCCCCATTATTTCTGGAGTTATTGGCAGTGGCGCTGCCGACTTCTTTTTTCGGCGTTTTTTTTTTGCTGGCTTCGGTCCAGCACACACGTAGCAGCCTTGGCTATTGTTGACGTACACACAACATGGCCGTATGTACTGGCCATTTTCGGGGTGTCCTCACTCCGCAGTCCCTGGCATCCTCCCTGTTTATCCCACAGCTCCAAGACCGGTATTTCCAGAAAGCCCATGAGCAGGGCTTTCCAACAGTGTCAGACTTGTCAGTTTTCCACCAATACTTTGGGAGATAGAGTCGTTGCTAAGTCTTGTTTTCACTCTGCTACAGCTTCGTGTACAAAAGTGCCAATAGACATGCGTTTGAAGCGCATTCTGAGCAGCCCCGCTCCCTGGTCGTTTCAAAGCGGAAGATGGCCTTGGCTGGCCGGGAAAACCCAATTTTTGGATGCAGGACTATGGCAGCTAACTCCAGGTACAGTAAATTTCTCTCTAGCCCCATTATTTCTGGAGTTATTGGCAGTGGCGCTGCCGACTTCTTTTTTCGGCGTTTTTTTTTTGCTGGCTTCGGTCCAGCACACACGTAGCAGCCTTGGCTATTGGTGACGTACACACAACATGGCCGTATGTACTGGCCATTTTCGGGGTGTCCTCACTCCGCAGTCCCTGGCATCCTCCCTGTTTATCCCACAGCTCCAAGACCGGTATTTCCGGAAAGCCCATGAGCAGGGCTTTCCAACAGTGCCGGAAATGTCAGATTTCTGCCAATACTTTGGGAGATAAAGTCGTTGCTAAGTCTTGTTTTCACTCTGTTACAGCTTCGTGTACAAAAGTGCCATTAGACATGCGTTTGAAGCGCATTCTGAGCAGCCCCGCTCCCTGGTCGTTTCAAAGCGGAAGATGGCCTTGGCTGGCCGGGAAAACCCAATTTTTGGATGCAGGACTATGGCAGCTAACTCCAGGTACAGTAAATTTCTCTCTAGCCCCATTATTTCTGGAGTTATTGACAGTGGCGCTGCCGACTTCTTTTTTCGGCGTTTTTTTTTTGCTGGCTTCGGTCCAGCACACACGTAGCAGCCTTGGCTATTGTTGACGTACACACAACATGGCCGTATGTACTGGCCATTTTCGGGGTGTCCTCACTCCGCAGTCCCTGGCATCCTCCCTGTTTATCCCACAGCTGAAAGACCGGTATTTCTGGAAAGCCCATGAGCAGTGCTTTCCAACAGTGTTAGACTTGTCAGTTTTCCACCAATACTTTGGGAGATAGAGTCGTTGCTAAGTCTTGTTTTCACTCTGTTACAGCTTCGTA
Organism: Marthasterias glacialis; assembly: GCA_911728455.2. Taxonomy (NCBI): domain Eukaryota; kingdom Metazoa; phylum Echinodermata; class Asteroidea; order Forcipulatida; family Asteriidae; genus Marthasterias; species Marthasterias glacialis. The sequence continues at coordinate 27,251,444 of OU452225.1, forward strand.
TACAAAAGTGCCATTAGACATGCGTTTGAAGCGCATTCTGAGCAGCCCCGCTCCCTGGTCGTTTCAAAGCGGAAGATGGCCTTGGCTTGCCGGGAAAACCCAATTTTTGGATGCAGGACTATGGCAGCTAACTCCAGGTACAAGAAATTTCTCTCTAGCCCCATTATTTCTGGAGTTATTGGCAGTGGCGCTGCCGACTTCTTTTTTCGGCGTTTTTTTTTTTTGCTGGCTTCGGTCCAGCACACACGTAGCAGCCTTGGCTATTGTTGACGTACACACAACATGGCCGTATGTACTGGCCATTTTCGGGGTGTCCTCACTCCGCAGTCCCTCGCATCCTCCCTGTTTATCCCACAGCTCCAAGACCGGTATTTCCGGAAAGCCCATGAGCAGGGCTTTCCAACAGTGTCAGACTTGTCAGTTTTCCACCAATACTTTGGGAGATAGAGTCGTTGCTAAGTCTTGTTTTCACTCTTTTACAGTTTCGTGTACAAAAGTGCCATTGGACATGCGTTTGAAGCGCATTCTGAGCAGCCCCGCTCCCTGGTCGTTTCAAAGCGGAAGATGGCCTTGGCTGGCCGGGAAAACCCAATTTTTGGATGCAGGACTATGGCAGCTAACTCCAGGTACAGTAAATTTCTCTCTAGCCCCATTATTTCTGGAGTTATTGACAGTGGCGCTGCCGACTTCTTTTTTCGGCGTTTTTTTTTTTTTTTTTTTTTTTGCTGGCTTCGGTCCAGCACACACGTAGCAGCCTTGGCTATTGTTGACGTACACACAACATGACCGTATGTACTGGCCATTTTCGGGGTGTCCTCACTCCGCAGTCCCTGGCATCCTCCCTGTTTATCCCACAGCTCCAAGACCAGTATTTTCGGAAAGCCCATGAGCAGGGCTTTCCAACAGTGTCAGACTTGTCAGTTTTCCACCAATACTTTGGGAGATAGAGTCGTTGCTAAGTCTTGTTTTCACTCTGTTACAGCTTCGTGTACAAAAGTGCCATTAGACATGCGTTTGAAGCGCATTCTGAGCAGCCCCGCTCCCTGGTCGTTTCAAGGCGGAAGATGGCCCTGGCTGGCCGGGAAAACCCGATTTTCGGATGCAGGACTATGGCAGCTAACTCCAGGTACAAGAAATTTCTCTCTAGCCCCATTATTTCTGGAGTTATTGGCAGTGGCGCTGCCGACTTCTTTTTTCGGCGTTTTTTTTTTGCTGGCTTCGGTCCAGCACACACGTAGCAGCCTTGGCTATTGACGTACACACAACATGGCCGTATGTACTGGCCATTTTCGGGGTGTCCTCACTCCGCAGTCCCTCGCATCCTCCCTGTTTATCCCACAGCTCCAAGACCGGTATTTCCGGAAAGCCCATGAGCAGGGCTTTCCAACAGTGTCAGACTTGTCAGTTTTCCACCAATACTTTGGGAGATAGAGTCGTTGCTAAGTCTTGTTTTCACTCTGCTACAGCTTCGTGTACAAAAGTGCCAATAGACATGCGTTTGAAGCGCATTCTGAGCAGCCCCGCTCCCTGGTCGTTTCAAAGCGGAAGATGGCCTTGGCTGGCCGGGAAAACCCAATTTTTGGATGCAGGACTATGGCAGCTAACTCCAGGTACAGTAAATTTCTCTCTAGCCCCATTATTTCTGGAGTTATTGGCAGTGGCGCTGCCGACTTCTTTTTTCGGCGTTTTTTTTTTGCTGGCTTCGGTCCAGCACACACGTAGCAGCCTTGGCTATTGGTGACGTACACACAACATGGCCGTATGTACTGGCCATTTTCGGGGTGTCCTCACTCCGCAGTCCCTGGCATCCTCCCTGTTTATCCCACAGCTCCAAGACCGGTATTTCCGGAAAGCCCATGAGCAGGGCTTTCCAACAGTGCCGGAAATGTCAGATTTCTGCCAATACTTTGGGAGATAAAGTCGTTGCTAAGTCTTGTTTTCACTCTGTTACAGCTTCGTGTACAAAAGTGCCATTAGACATGCGTTTGAAGCGCATTCTGAGCAGCCCCGCTCCCTGGTCGTTTCAAAGCGGAAGATGGCCTTGGCTGGCCGGGAAAACCCAATTTTTGGATGCAGGACTATGGCAGCTAACTCCAGGTACAGTAAATTTCTCTCTAGCCCCATTATTTCTGGAGTTATTGACAGTGGCGCTGCCGACTTCTTTTTTCGGCGTTTTTTTTTTGCTGGCTTCGGTCCAGCACACACGTAGCAGCCTTGGCTATTGTTGACGTACACACAACATGGCCGTATGTACTGGCCATTTTCGGGGTGTCCTCACTCCGCAGTCCCTGGCATCCTCCCTGTTTATCCCACAGCTGAAAGACCGGTATTTCTGGAAAGCCCATGAGCAGTGCTTTCCAACAGTGTTAGACTTGTCAGTTTTCCACCAATACTTTGGGAGATAGAGTCGTTGCTAAGTCTTGTTTTCACTCTGTTACAGCTTCGTGTACAAAAGTGCCATTAGACATGCGTTTGAAGCGCATTCTGAGCAGCCCCGCTCCCTGGTCGTTTCAAAGCGGAAGATGGCCTTGGCTTGCCGGGAAAACCCAATTTTTGGATGCAGGACTATGGCAGCTAACTCCAGGTACAAGAAATTTCTCTCTAGCCCCATTATTTCTGGAGTTATTGGCAGTGGCGCTGCCGACTTCTTTTTTCGGCGTTTTTTTTTTTGCTGGCTTCGGTCCAGCACACACGTAGCAGCCTTGGCTATTGTTGACGTACACACAACATGGCCGTATGTACTGGCCATTTTCGGGGTGTCCTCACTCCGCAGTCCCTCGCATCCTCCCTGTTTATCCCACAGCTCCAAGACCGGTATTTCCGGAAAGCCCATGAGCAGGGCTTTCCAACAGTGTCAGACTTGTCAGTTTTCCACCAATACTTTGGGAGATAGAGTCGTTGCTAAGTCTTGTTTTCACTCTTTTACAGTTTCGTGTACAAAAGTGCCATTGGACATGCGTTTGAAGCGCATTCTGAGCAGCCCCGCTCCCTGGTCGTTTCAAAGCGGAAGATGGCCTTGGCTGGCCGGGAAAACCCAATTTTTGGATGCAGGACTATGGCAGCTAACTCCAGGTACAGTAAATTTCTCTCTAGCCCCATTATTTCTGGAGTTATTGACAGTGGCGCTGCCGACTTCTTTTTTCGGCGTTTTTTTTTTTTTTTTTTTTTTGCTGGCTTCGGTCCAGCACACACGTAGCAGCCTTGGCTATTGTTGACGTACACACAACATGACCGTATGTACTGGCCATTTTCGGGGTGTCCTCACTCCGCAGTCCCTGGCATCCTCCCTGTTTATCCCACAGCTCCAAGACCAGTATTTTCGGAAAGCCCATGAGCAGGGCTTTCCAACAGTGTCAGACTTGTCAGTTTTCCACCAATACTTTGGGAGATAGAGTCGTTGCTAAGTCTTGTTTTCACTCTGTTACAGCTTCGTGTACAAAAGTGCCATTAGACATGCGTTTGAAGCGCATTCTGAGCAGCCCCGCTCCCTGGTCGTTTCAAGGCGGAAGATGGCCCTGGCTGGCCGGGAAAACCCGATTTTCGGATGCAGGACTATGGCAGCTAACTCCAGGTACAAGAAATTTCTCTCTAGCCCCATTATTTCTGGAGTTATTGGCAGTGGCGCTGCCGACTTCTTTTTTCGGCGTTTTTTTTTTGCTGGCTTCGGTCCAGCACACACGTAGCAGCCTTGGCTATTGACGTACACACAACATGGCCGTATGTACTGGCCATTTTCGGGGTGTCCTCACTCCGCAGTCCCTCGCATCCTCCCTGTTTATCCCACAGCTCCAAGACCGGTATTTCCGGAAAGCCCATGAGCAGGGCTTTCCAACAGTGTCAGACTTGTCAGTTTTCCACCAATACTTTGGGAGATAGAGTCGTTGCTAAGTCTTGTTTTCACTCTTTTACAGTTTCGTGTACAAAAGTGCCATTAGACATGCGTTTGAAGCGCATTCTGAGCAGCCCCGCTCCCTGGTCGTTTCAAAGCGGAAGATGGCCTTGGCTGGCCGGGAAAACCCAATTTTTGGATGCAGGACTATGGCAGCTAACTCCAGGTACAGTAAATTTCTCTCTAGCCCCATTATTTCTGGAGTTATTGACAGTGGCGCTGCCGACTTCTTTTTTCGGCGTTTTTTTTTTTGCTGGCTTCGGTCCAGCACACACGTAGCAGCCTTGGCTATTGTTGACGTACACACAACATGGCCGTATGTACTGGCCATTTTCGGGGTGTCCTCACTCCGCATTCCCTGGCATCCTCCCTGTTTATCCCACAGCTCCAAGACAGGTATTTTCAGCAAGCCCATGAGCAGGGCTTTTCAACAGTGTCAGACTTGTCAGTTTCCCACCAATACTGTGGGAGATAGAGTCGTCGCTAAGTCTTGTTTTCACTCTGTTACAGCTTCGTGTACAAAAGTGCCATTAGACATGCGTTTGAAGCGCATTCTGAGCAGCCCCGCTCCCTGGTCGTTTCAAAGCGGAAGATGGCCTTGGCTGGCCGGGAAAACCCAATTTTTGGATGCAGGACTATGGCAGCTAACTCCAGGTACAAGAAGTTTCTCTCTAGCCCCATTATTTCTGGAGTTATTGGCAGTGGCGCTGCCGACTTCTTTTTTCGGCGATTTTTTTTTTTTTTTTTTTTTTTGCTGGCTTCGGTCCAGCACACACGTAGCAGCCTTGGCTATTGTTGACGTACACACAACATGACCGTATGTACTGGCCATTTTCGGGGTGTCCTCACTCCGCAGTCCCTGGCATCCTCCCTGTTTATCCCACAGCTCCAAGACCAGTATTTTCGGAAAGCCCATGAGCAGGGCTTTCCAACAGTGTCAGACTTGTCAGTTTTCCACCAATACTTTGGGAGATAGAGTCGTTGCTAAGTCTTGTTTTCACTCTGTTACAGCTTCGTGTACAAAAGTGCCATTAGACATGCGTTTGAAGCGCATTCTGAGCAGCCCCGCTCCCTGGTCGTTTCAAAGCGGAAGATGGCCTTGGCTGGCCGGGAAAACCCGATTTTTTGATGCAGGACTATGGCAGCTAACTCCAGGTACAGTAAATTTCTCTCTAGCCCCATTATTTCTGGAGTTATTGACACTGGCGCTGCCGACTTCTTTTTTCGGCGTTTTTTTTTTGCTGGCTTCGGTCCAGCACACACGTAGCAGCCTTGGCTATTGTTGACGTACACACAACATGACCGTATGTACTGGCCATTTTCGGGGTGTCCTCGCTCCGCAGTCCTTCGCATCCTCCCTGTTTATCCCACAGCTCCAAGACCGGTATTTCCGGAAAGCCCATGAGCAGGGCTTTCCAACAGTGTCAGACTTGTCAGTTTTCCACCAATACTTTGGGAGATAGAGTCGTTGCTAAGTCTTGTTTTCACTCTGTTACAGCTTCGTGTACAAAAGTGCCATTAGACATGCGTTTGAAGCGCATTCTGAGCAGCCCCGCTCCCTGGTCGTTTCAAAGCGGAAGATGGCCTTGGCTGGCCGGGAAAACCCAATTTTTGGATGCAGGACTATGGCAGCTAACTCCAGGTACAGTAAATTTCTCTCTAGCCCCATTATTTCTGGAGTTATTGACAGTGGCGCTGCCGACTTCTTTTTTCGGCGTTTTTTTTTTTGCTGGCTTCGGTCCAGCACACACGTAGCAGCCTTGGCTATTGTTGACGTACACACAACATGGCCGTATGTACTGGCCATTTTCGGGGTGTCCTCACTCCGCATTCCCTGGCATCCTCCCTGTTTATCCCACAGCTCCAAGACAGGTATTTAAGGAAAGCCCATGAGCAGGGCTTTTCAACAGTGTCAGACTTGTCAGTTTCCCACCAATACTTTGGGAGATAGAGTCGTCGCTAAGTCTTGTTTTCACTCTGTTACAGCTTCGTGTACAAAAGTGCCATTAGACATGCGTTTGAAGCGCATTCTGAGCAGCCCCGCTACCTGGTCGTTTCAAAGCGGAAGATGGCCTTGGCTGGCCGGGAAAACCCAATTTTTGGATGCAGGACTATGGCAGCTAACTCCAGGTACAAGAAGTTTCTCTCTAGCCCCATTATTTCTGGAGTTATTGGCAGTGGCGCTGCCGACTTCTTTTTTCGGCGATTTTTTTTTTTTTTTTTTTTTTTTGCTGGCTTCGGTCCAGCACACACGTAGCAGCCTTGGCTATTGTTGACGTACACACAACATGGCCGTATGTACTGGCCATTTTCGGGGTGTCCTCGCTCCGCAGTCCCTCGCATCCTCCCTGTTTATCCCACAGCTCCAAGACCGGTATTTCCGGAAAGCCCATGAGCAGGGCTTTCCAACAGTGTCAGACTTGTCAGTTTTCCACCAATACTTTGGGAGATAGAGTCGTTGCTAAGTCTTGTTTTCACTCTGTTACAGCTTCGTGTACAAAAGTGCCATTAGACATGCGTTTGAAGCGCATTCTGAGCAGCCCCGCTCCCTGGTCGTTTCAAAGCGGAAGATGGCCTTGGCTGGCCGGGAAAACCCAATTTTTGGATGCAGGACTATGGCAGCTAACTCCAGGTACAGTAAATTTCTCTCTAGCCCCATTATTTCTGGAGTTATTGACAGTGGCGCTGCCGACTTCTTTTTTCGGCGTTTTTTTTTTGCTGGCTTCGGTCCAGCACACACGTAGCAGCCTTGGCTATTGTTGACGTACACACAACATGGCCGTATGTACTGGCCATTTTCGGGGTGTCCTCACTCCGCATTCCCTGGCATCCTCCCTGTTTATCCCACAGCTCCAAGACCGGTATATTCGGAAAGCCCTTGAGCAGGGCTTTCCAAAAGTGTCAGACTTGTTAGTTTTCCACCAATACTTTGGGAGATAGAGTCGTTGCTAAGTCTTGTTTTCACTCTGTTACAGCTTCGTGTACAAAAGTGCCATTAGACATGCGTTTGAAGCGCATTCTGAGCAGCCCCGCTCCCTGGTCGTTTCAAAGCGGAAGATGGTCTTGGCTGGCCGGGAAAACCCACTTTTTGGATGCACGACTATGGCAGCTAACTCCAGGTACAAGAAATTTCTCTCTAGCCCCATTATTTCTGGAGTTATTGGCAGTGGCGCTGCCGACTTCTTTTTTCGGCGTTTTTTTGTTGCTGGCTTCGGTCCAGCACACACGTAGCAGCCTTGGCTATTGTTGACGTACACACAACATGGCCGTATGTACTGGCCATTTTCGGGGTGTCCTCACTCCGCAGTCCCTCGCATCCTCCCTGTTTATCCCACAGCTCCAAGACCGGTATTTCCGGAAAGCCCATGAGCAGGGCTTTCCAACAGTGTCAGACTTGTCAGTTTTCCACCAATACTTTGGGAGATAGAGTCGTTGCTAAGTCTTGTTTTCACTCTGTTACAGCTTCGTGTGCAAAAGTGCCATTAGACATGCGTTTGAAGCGCATTCTGAGCAGCCCCGTTCCCTTGTCGTTTCAAAGCGGAAGATGGCCTTGGCTGGCCGGGAAAACCCAATTTTTGGATGCAGGACTATGGCAGCTAACTCCAGGTACAAGAAATTCTCTCTAGCCCCATTATTTCTGGAGTTATTGACAGTGGCGCTGCCGACTTCTTTTTTCGGCGTTTTTTTTTTGCTGGCTTCGGTCCAGCACACACGTAGCAGCCTTGGCTATTGTTGACGTACACACAACATGGCCGTATGTACTGGCCATTTTCGGGGTGTCCTCACTCCGCATTCCCTGGCATCCTCCCTGTTTATCCCACAGCTCCAAGACCGGTATATTCGGAAAGCCCTTGAGCAGGGCTTTCCAAAAGTGTCAGACTTGTTAGTTTTCCACCAATACTTTTGGAGATAAAGTCGTTGCTAAGTTTTGTTTTCACTCTGTTACAGCTTCGTGTACAAAAGTGCCATTAGACATGCGTTTGAAGTGCATTCTGAGCAGCCCCACTCCCTGGTCGTTTCAAAGCGGAAGATGGCCCTGTCTGGCCGGGAAAACCCGATTTTCGGATGCAGGACTATGGCAGCTAACTGCAGGTACAATACATTTCTCTCTAGCCCCATTATTTCTGGAGTTATTGGCATTGGCACTGCCGACTTCTTTTTTCGGCGTTTTTTTTTGCTGGCTTCGGTCCAGCACACACACATAGCAGCTTTGGCTATTGTTGACGTACACACAACATGGCCGTATGTACTGGCCATTTTCGGGGTGTCCTCACTCCGCAGTCCCTGGCATCCTCCCTGTTTTCCACCAATACTTTTGGAGATAGAGTCGTTGCTAAGTCTTGTTTTCACTCTGTTACAGCTTCGTGTACAAAAGTGCCATTAGACATGCGTTTGAAGCGCATTCTGAGCAGCCCCGCTCCCTGGTCGTTTCAAGGCGGAAGATGGCCCTGGCTGGCCGGGAAAACCAGATTTTCGGATGCAGACTATGGCAGCTAACTCCAGATACAAGAAATTTTTCTCTAGCCCCATTATTTCTGGAGTTATTGGCAGTGGCGCTACCGACTTCTTTTTTCGGCGTTTTTTTTTTTTTGCTGGCTTCGGTCCAGCACACACGTAGCAGCCTTGGCTATTGTTGACGTACACACAACATGGCCGTATGTACTGGCCATTTTCGGGGTGTCCTCACTCCGCAGTCCCTGGCATCCTCCCTGTTTATCCCACAGCTCCAAGACAGGTATTTAAGGAAAGCCCATGAGCAGGGCTTTTCAACAGTGTCAGACTTGTCAGTTTCCCACCAATACTTTGGGAGATAGAGTCGTCGCTAAGTCTTGTTTTCACTCTGTTACAGCTTCGTGTACAAAAGTGCCATTAGACATGCGTTTGAAGCGCATTCTGAGCAGCCCCGCTCCCTGGTCGTTTCAAAGCAGAAGATGGTCTTGGCTGGCCGGGAAAACCCAATTTTTGGATGCAGGACTATGGCAGCTAACTCCAGGTACAGTAAATTTCTCTCTAGCCCCATTATTTCTGGAGTTATTGACAGTGGCGCTGCCGACTTCTTTTTTCGGCGTTTTTTTTTTGCTGGCTTCGGTCCAGCACACACGTAGCAGCCTTGGCTATTGTTGACGTACACACAACATGGCCGTATGTACTGGCCATTTTCGGGGTGTCCTCACTCCGCAGTCCCTCGCATCCTCCCTGTTTATCCCACAGCTCCAAGACCAGTATTTCCGGAAAGCCCATGAGCAGGGCTTTCCAACAGTGTCAGACTTGTCAGTTTTCCACCAATACTTTGGGAGATAGAGTCGTTGCTAAGTCTTGTTTTCACTCTGTTACAGCTTCGTGTACAAAAGTGCCATTAGACATGCGTTTGAAGCGCATTCTGAGCAGCCCCGCTCCCTGGTCGTTTCAAAGCGGAAGATGGCCCTGTCTGGCCGGGAAAACCCGATTTTCGGATGCAGGACTATGGCAGCTAACTCCAGGTACAAGAAATTTCTCTCTAGCCCCATTATTTCTGGCGTTATTGGCAGTGGCGCTGCCGACTTCTTTTTTCGGCGTTTTTTTGTTGCTGGCTTCGGTCCAGCACACACGTAGCAGCCTTGGCTATTGTTGACGTACACACAACATGGCCGTATGTACTGGCCATTTTCGGGGTGTCCTCACTCCGCAGTCCCTCGCATCCTCCCTGTTTATCCCACAGCTCCAAGACCGGTATTTCCGGAAAGCCCATGAGCAGGGCTTTCCAACAGTGTCAGACTTGTCAGTTTTCCACCAATACTTTGGGAGATAGAGTCGTTGCTAAGTCTTGTTTTCACTCTGTTACAGCTTCGTGTACAAAAGTGCCATTAGACATGCGTTTGAAGCGCATTCTGAGCAGCCCCGCTCCCTGGTCGTTTCAAAGCGGAAAATGGCCTTGGCTGGCCGGGAAAACTTTTCGGATGCAGGACTATGGCAGCTAACTCCAGGTACAGTAAATTTCTCTCTAGCCCCATTATTTCTGGAGTTATTGGCAGTGGCGCTGCCGACTTCTTTTTTCGGCGTTTTTTTTTTTGCTGGCTTCGGTCCAGCACACACATAGCAGCCTTGGCTATTGTTGACGTACACACAACATGGCCGTATGTACTGGCCATTTTCGGGGTGTCCTCACTCCGCAGTCCCTGGCATCCTCCCTGTTTTCCACCAATACTTTTGGAGATAGAGTCGTTGCTAAGTCTTGTTTTCACTCTGTTACAGCTTCGTGTACAAAAGTGCCATTAGACATGCGTTTGAAGCGCATTCTGAGCAGCCCCTCTCCCTGGTCGTTTCAAGGCGGAAGATGGCCCTGGCTGGCCGGGAAAACCCGATTTTCGGATGCAGACTATGGCAGCTAACTCCAGGTACAAGAAATTTCTCTCTAGCCCCATTATTTCTGGAGTTATTGGCAGTGGCGCTGCCGACTTCTTTTTTCGGCGTTTTTTTTTTTTTGCTGGCTTCGGTCCAGCACACACGTAGCAGCCTTGGCTATTGTTGACGTACACACAACATGGCCGTATGTACTGGCCATTTTCGGGGTGTCCTCACTCCGCAGTCCCTGGCATCCTCCCTGTTTATCCCACAGCTCCAAGACAGGTATTTAAGGAAAGCTCATGAGCAGGGCTTTTCAACAGTGTCAGACTTGTCAGTTTCCCACCAATACTTTGGGAGATAGAGTCGTCGCTAAGTCTTGTTTTCACTCTGTTACAGCTTCGTGTACAAAAGTGCCATTAGACATGCGTTTGAAGCGCATTCTGAGCAGCCCCGCTCCCTGGTCGTTTCAAAGCGGAAGATGGCCTTGGCTGGCCGGGAAAACCCAATTTTTGGATGCAGGACTATGGCAGCTAACTCCAGGTACAAGAAATTTCTCTCTAGCCCCATTATTTCTGGAGTTATTGGCAGTGGCGCTGCCGACTTCTTTTTTCGGCGATTTTTTTTTTTTTTTTTTTGCTGGCTTCGGTCCAGCACACACGTAGCAGCCTTGGCTATTGTTGACGTACACACAACATGGCCGTATGTACTGGCCATTTTCGGGGTGTCCTCACTCCGCAGTCCCTGGCATCCTCCCTGTTTATCCCACAGCTCCAAGACCGGTATTTCCGGAAAGCCCATGAGCAGGGCTTTCCAACAGTGTCAGACTTGTCAGTTTTCCACCAATACTTTGGGAGATAGAGTCGTTACTAAGTCTTGTTTTCACTCTGTTACAGCTTCGTGTACAAAAGTGCCATTAGACATGCGTTTGAAGCGCATTCTGAGCAGCCCCGCTCCCTGGTCGTTTCAAAGCGGAAGATGGCCTTGGCTGGCCGGGAAAACCCAATTTTTGGATGCAGGACTATGGCAGCTAACTCCAGGTACAAGACATTTCTCTCTAGCCCCATTATTTTTGGAGTTATTGGCAGTGGCGCTGCCGACTTCTTTTTTCGGCGTTTTTTTTTTGCTGGCTTCGGTCCAGCACACACGTAGCAGCCTTGGCTATTGTTGACGTACCCACAACATGGCCGTATGTACTGGCCATTTTCGGGGTGTCCTCACTCCGCAGTCCCTGGCATCCTCCCTGTTTATCCCACAGCTCCAAGACCGGTATTTCCGGAAAGCCCATGAGCAGGGCTTTTCAACAGTGTCAGACTTGTCAGTTTTCCACCAATACTTTGGGAGATAGAGTCGTTGCTAAGTCTTGTTTTCACTCTGTTACAGCTTCGTGTACAAAAGTGCCATTAGACATGCGTTTGAAGCGCATTCTGAGCAGCCCCGCTCCCTGGTCGTTTCAAGGCGGAAGATGGCCCTGGCTGGCCGGGAAAACCCTATTTTCAAATGCAGGACTATAGCAGCTAACTCCAGTTACAAGAAATTTCTCTCTAGCCCCATTATTTCTGGAGTTATTGGCAGTGGCGCTGCCGACTTCTTTTTTCGGCGTTTTTTTTTTTTTTTTTTTGCTGGCTTCGGTCCAGCACACACGTAGCAGCCTTGGCTATTGTTGACGTACACACAACATGGCCGTATGTACTGGCCATTTTCGGGGTGTCCTCACTCCGCAGTCCCTGGAATCCTCCCTGTTTATCCCACAGCTCCAAGACCGGTATTTTCGGAAAGCCCATGAGCAGGGCTTTCAAACAGTGTCAGACTTGTTAGTTTGCCACCAATACTTTTGGAGATAGAGTCGTTGCTAAGTCTTGTTTTCACTCTGTTACAGCTTCGTGTACAAAAGTGCCATTAGACATGCGTTTGAAGCGCATTCTGAGCAGCCCCGTTCCCTGGTCGTTTCAAGGCGGAAGATGGCCCTGGCTGGCCGGGAAAACCCGATTTTCGGATGCAGGACTATGGCAGCTAACTTCAGGTACAAGAAATTTTTCTCTAGCCCCATTATTTCTGGAGTTATTGGCAGTGGCGCTGCCGACTTCTTTTTTCGGCGTTTTTTTTTTGCTGGCCTCGGTCCAGCACACACGTAGCAGCCTTGGCTATTGTTGACGTACACACAACATGGCCGTATGTACTGGCCATTTTCGGGGTGTCCTCACTCCGCAGTCCCTGGCATCCTCCCTGTTTATCCCACAGCTCCAAGACCGGTATTTCCGGAAAGCCCATGAGCAGGGCTTTCCAACAGTGTCAGACTTGTCAGTTTTCCACCAATACTTTGGGAGATAGAGTCGTTGCTAAGTCTTGTTTTCACTCTGTTACAGCTTCGTGTACAAAAGTGCCATTAGACATGCGTTTGAAGCGCATTCTGAGCAGCCCCGCTCCCTGGTCGTTTCAAGGCGGAAGATGGCCCTGGCTGGCCGGGAAAACCCTATTTTCAAATGCAGGACTATAGCAGCTAACTCCAGTTACAAGAAATTTCTCTCTAGCCCCATTATTTCTGGAGTTATTGGCAGTGGCGCTGCCGACTTCTTTTTTCGGCGTTTTTTTTTTTTTTTTTTTGCTGGCTTCGGTCCAGCACACACGTAGCAGCCTTGGCTATTGTTGACGTACACACAACATGGCCGTATGTACTGGCCATTTTCGGGGTGTCCTCACTCCGCAGTCCCTGGAATCCTCCCTGTTTATCCCACAGCTCCAAGACCGGTATTTTCGGAAAGCCCATGAGCAGGGCTTTCAAACAGTGTCAGACTTGTTAGTTTGCCACCAATACTTTTGGAGATAGAGTCGTTGCTAAGTCTTGTTTTCACTCTGTTACAGCTTCGTGTACAAAAGTGCCATTAGACATGCGTTTGAAGCGCATTCTGAGCAGCCCCGTTCCCTGGTCGTTTCAAGGCGGAAGATGGCCCTGGCTGGCCGGGAAAACCCGATTTTCGGATGCAGGACTATGGCAGCTAACTTCAGGTACAAGAAATTTCTCTCTAGCCCCATTATTTCTGGAGTTATTGGCAGTGGCGCTGCCGACTTCTTTTTTCGGCGTTTTTTTTTTGCTGGCCTCGGTCCAGCACACACGTAGCAGCCTTGGCTATTGTTGACGTACACACAACATGGCCGTATGTACTGGCCATTTTCGGGGTGTCCTCACTCCGCAGTCCCTGGCATCCTCCCTGTTTATCCCACAGCTCCAAGACCGGTATTTCCGGAAAGCCCATGAGCAGGGCTTTCCAACAGTGTCAGACTTGTCAGTTTTCCACCAATACTTTGGGATATAGAGCCGTTGCTAAGTCTTGTTTTCACTCTGTTACAGCTTCGTGTACAAAAGTGCCATTAGACATGCGTTTGAAACGCATTCTGAGCAGCCCCGCTCCCTGGTCGTTTCAAGGCGGAAGATGGCCCTGGCTGGCCGGGAAAACCCGATTTTTGAATGCAGGACAATGGCAGCTAACTCCAGGTACAAGAAATTTCTCTCTAGCCCCATTATTTCTGGAGTTATTGACAGTGGCGCTGCCGACTTCTTTTTTCGGCGTTTTTTTTTTTGCTGGCTTCGGTCCAGCACACACGTAGCAGCCTTGGCTATTGTTGACGTACACACAACATGGCCGTATGTACTGGCCATTTTCGGGGTGTCCTCACTCCGCAGTCCCTGGCATCCTCCCTGTTTATCCCACAGCTCCAAGACCGGTATTTCCGGAAAGCCCATGAGCAGGGCTTTCCAACAGTGTCAGACTTGTCAGTTTTCCACCAATACTTTGGGAGATAGAGTCGTTGCTAAGTCTTGTTTTCACTCTGTTACAGCTTCGTGTACAAAAGTGCCATTAGACATGCGTTTGAAGCGCATTCTGAGCAGCCCCGCTCCCTGGTCGTTTCAAAGCGGAAGATGGCCCTGTCTGGCCGGGAAAACCCGATTTTCGGATGCAGGACTATGGCAGCTAACTCTAGGTACAAGAAATTTCTCTCTAGCCCCATTATTTCTGGAGTTATTGGCAGTGGCGCTGCCGACTTCTTTTTCCGGCGTTTTTTTTTTTTTTTTTTTTTGCTTGCTCCGGTCCAGCACACACTTAGCAGCCTTGGCTATTGTTGACGTACACACAACATGGCCGTATGTACTGGCCATTTTCGGGGTGTCCTCACTCCGCAGTCCCTGGCATCCTCCCTGTTTATCCCACAGCTCCAAGACCGGTATTTCCGGAAAGCCCATGAGCAGGGCTTTCCAACAGTGTCAGACTTGTCAGTTTTCCACCAATACTTTGGGATATAGAGCCGTTGCTAAGTTTTGTTTTCACTCTGTTACAGCTTCGTGTACAAAAGTGCCATTAGACATGCGTTTGAAACGCATTCTGAGCAGCCCCGCTCCCTGGTCGTTTCAAGGCGGAAGATGGCCCTGGCTGGCCGGGAAAACCCGATTTTTGGATGCAGGACTATGGCAGCTAACTCCAGGTACAGTAAATTTCTCTCTAGCCCCATTATTTCTGGAGTTATTGACAGTGGCGCTGCCGACTTCTTTTTTCGGCGTTTTTTTTTTTTGCTGGCTTCGGTCCAGCACACACGTAGCAGCCTTGGCTATTGTTGACGTACACACAACATGGCCGTATGTACTGGCCATTTTCGGGGTGTCCTCACTCCGCAGTCCCTGGCATCCTCCCTGTTTATCCCACAGCTCCAAGACCGGTATTTCCGGAAAGCCCATGAGCAGGGCTTTCCAACAGTGTCAGACTTGTCAGTTTTCCACCAATACTTTGGGAGATAGAGTCGTTGCTAAGTCTTGTTTTCACTCTGTTACAGCTTCGTGTACAAAAGTGCCATTAGACATGCGTTTGAAGCGCATTCTGAGCAGCCCCGCTCCCTGGTCGTTTCAAAGCGGAAGATGGCCCTGTCTGGCCGGGAAAACCCGATTTTCGGATGCAGGACTATGGCAGCTAACTCTAGGTACAAGAAATTTCTCTCTAGCCCCATTATTTCTGGAGTTATTGGCAGTGGCGCTGCCGACTTCTTTTTCCGGCGTTTTTTTTTTTTTTTTTTTTTTACTTGCTCCGGTCCAGCACACACTTAGCAGCCTTGGCTATTGTTGACGTACACACAACATGACCGTATGTACTGGCCATTTTCGGGGTGTCCTCACTCCGCAGTCCCTGGCATCCTCCCTGTTTATCCCACAGCTCCAAGACCGGTATTTCCGGAAAGCCCATGAGCAGGGCTTTCCAACAGTGTCAGACTTGTCAGTTTTCCACCAATACTTTGGGAGATAGAGTCGTTGCTAAGTCTTGTTTTCACTCTGTTACAGCTTCGTGTACAAAAGTGCCATTAGACATGCGTTTGAAGCGCATTCTGAGCAGCCCCGCTCCCTGGTCGTTTCAAAGCGGAAGATGGCCTTGGCTGGCCGGGAAAACCCAATTTTTGGATGCAGGACTATGGCAGCTTACTCCAGGTACAAGAAATTTCTCTCTAGCCCCATTATTTCTGGAGTTATTGGCAGTGGCGCTGCCGACTTCTTTTTTCGGCGATTTTTTTTTTTTTTTTTTTTTTGCTGGCTTCGGTCCAGCACACACGTAGCAGCCTTGGCTATTGTTGACGTACACACAACATGGCCGTATGTACTGGCCATTTTCGGGGTGTCCTCACTCCGCAGTCCCTGGCATCCTCCCCTGTTTATCCCACAGCTCCAAGACCGGTATTTCCGGAAAGCCCATGAGCAGGGCTTTCCAACAGTGTCAAACTTGTTAGTTTTCCACCAATACTATTGGAGATAGAGTCGTTGCTAAGTCTTGTTTTCACTCTGTTACAGCTTCGTGTACAAAAGTGCCATTAGACATGCGTTTGAAGCGCATTCTGAGCAGCCCCGTTCCCTGGTCGTTTCAAGGCGGAAGATGGCCCTGGCTGGCCGGAAAAACCCGATTTTCGGATGCAGGACTATGGCAGCTAACTCCAGGTACAAGAAATTTCTCTCTAGCCCCATAATTTCTGGAGTTATTGGCAGTGGCGCTGCCGACTTCTTTTTTCGGCGTTTTTTTTTTTTGCTGGCTTCGGTCCAGCACACACGTAGCAGCCTTGGCTATTGTTGACGTACACACAACATGGCCGTATGTACTGGCCATTTTCGGGGTGTCCTCACTCTGCAGTCCCTGGCATCCTTCCTATTTATCCCACAGCTCCAAGACCGGTATTTTCGGAAAGCCCATGAGCAGGGCTTTCCAACAGTGTCAGACTTGTCAGTTTTCCACCAATGCTTTTTGAGATAGAGTCGTTGCTAAGTCTTGTTTTCACTCTGTTACAGCTTCGTGTACAAAAGTGCCATTAGACATGCGTTTGAAGCACATTCTGAGCAGCCCTGCTCCCTGGTCGTTTCAAAGCGGAAGATGGCCCTGTCTGGCCGGGAAAACCCCATTTTCGGATGCAGGACTATGGCAGCTAACTCTAGGTACAAGAAATTTCTCTCTAGCCCCATTATTTCTGGAGTTATTGGCAGTGGCGCTGCCGACTTCTTTTTTCGGCGTTTTTTTTTTGCTGGCTTCGGTCCAGCACACACGTAGCAGCCTTGGCTATTGTTGACGTACACACAACATGGCCGTATGTACTGGCCATTTTCGGGGTGTCCTCACTCTGCAGTCCCTGGCATCCTTCCTATTTATCCCACAGCTCCAAGACCGGTATTTTCGGAAAGCCCATGAGCAGGGCTTTCCAACAGTGTCAGACTTGTCAGTTTTCCACCAATGCTTTTTGAGATAGAGTCGTTGGTAAGTCTTGTTTTCACTCTGTTACAGCTTCGTGTACAAAAGTGCCATTAGACATGCGTTTGAAGCGCATTCTGAGCAGCCCCGCTCCCTGGTCGTTTCAAAGCGGAAGATGGCCCTGTCTGGCAGGGAAAACCCGATTTTCGGATGCAGGACTATGGCAGCTAACTCTAGGTACAAGAAATTTCTCTCTAGCCCCATTATTTCTGGAGTTATTGGCAGTGGCGCTGCCGACTTCTTTTTCCGGCGTTTTTTTTTTTTTTTTTTTTGCTTGCTCCGGTCCAGCACACACTTAGCAGCCTTGGCTATTGTTGACGTACACACAACATGGCCGTATTTCGGGGTGTCCTCACTCCGCAGTCCCTGGCATCCTCCCTGTTTATCCCACAGCTCCAAGACCGGTATTTCCGGAAAGCCCATGAGCAGGGCTTTCCAACAGTGTCAGACTTGTCAGTTTTCCACCAATACTTTGGGAGATAGAGTCGTTGCTAAGTCTTGTTTTCACTCTGTTACAGCTTCGTGTACAAAAGTGCCATTAGACATGCGTTTGAAGCGCATTCTGAGCAGCCCCGCTCCTTGGTCGTTTCAAAGCGGAAGATGGCCTTGGCTGGCCGGGAAAACCCAATTTTTGGATGCAGGACTATGGCAGCTAACTCCAGGTACAAGAAATTTCTCTCTAGCCCCATTATTTCTGGAGTTATTGGCAGTGGCGCTGCCGACTTCTTTTTTCGGCGTTTTTTTTTTTTGCTGGCTTCGGTCCAGCACACACGTAGCAGCCTTGGCTATTGTTGACGTACACACAACATGGCCGTATGTACTGGCCATTTTCGGGGTGTCCTCACTCTGCAGTCCCTGGCATCCTCCCTATTTATCCCACAGCTCCAAGACCGGTATTTCCGGAAAGCCCATGAGCAGGGCTTTCCAACAGTGTCAGACTTGTCAGTTTTCCACCAATACTGTGGGAGATAGAGTCGTTGCTAAGTCTTGTTTTCACTCTGTTACAGCTTCGTGTACAAAAGTGCCATTAGACATGCGTTTGAAGCGCATTCTGAGCAGCCCCGCTCCCTGGTCGTTTCAAAGCAGAAGATGGCCTTGGCTGGCCGGGAAAACCCAATTTTTGGATGCAGGACTATGGCAGCTAACTCCAGGTACAAGAAATTTTTCTCTAGCCCCATTATTTCTGGAGTTATTGGCAGTGGCGCTGCCGACTTCTTTTTTCGGCGATTTTTTTTTTTTTTTTTTTTTTTGCTGGCTTCGGTCCAGCACACACGTAGCAGCCTTGGCTATTGTTGACGTACACACAACATGGCCGCATGTACTGGCCATTTTCGGGGTGTCCTCACTCCGCAGTCCCTGGCATCCTCCCTGTTTATCACACAGCTCCAAGACCGGTATTTCCGGAAAGCCCATGAGCAGGGCTTTCCAACAGTGTCAGACTTGTCAGTTTTCCACCAATACTTCGGGAGATAGAGTCGTTGCTAAGTCTTGTTTTCACTCTGTTACAGCTTCGTGTACAAAAGTGCCATTAGACATGCGTTTGAAGCGCATTCTGAGCAGCCCCGCTCCCTGGTCGTTTCAAAGCGGAAGATGGCCTTGGCTGGCCGGGAAAACCCAATTTTTGGATGCAGGACTATGGCAGCTAACTCCAGGTACAAGAAATTTCTCTCTAGCCCCATTATTTCTGGAGTTATTGGCAGTGGCGCTGCCGACTTCTTTTTTCGGCGTTTTTTTTTTTTTTTTTTTTTTGCTGGCTTCGGTCCAGCACACACGTAGCAGCCTTGGCTATTGTTGACGTACACACAACATGGTCGTATGTACTGGCCATTTTCGGGGTGTCCTCACTCCGCAGTCCCTGGCATCCTCCCTGTTTATCCCCCAGCTCCAAGACCGGTATTTCCGGAAAGCCCATGAGCAGGGCTTTCCAACAGTGTCAGACTTGTTAGTTTTCCACCAATATTTTGGGAGATAGAGTCGTTGCTAAGTCTTGTTTTCACTCTGTTACAGCTTCGTGTACAAAAGTGCCATTAGACATGCGTTTGAAGCGCATTCTGAGCAGCCCCGTTCCCTGGTCGTTTCAAGGCGGAAGATGGCCCTGGCTGGCCGGGAAAACCCGATTTTCGGATGCAGGACTATGGCAGCTAACTCCAGGTACAAGAAATTTCTCTCTAGCCCCATTATTTCTGGAGTTATTGGCAGTGGCGCTGCCGACTTCTTTTTTCGGCGATTTTTTTTTTTTTTTTTGCTGGCTTCGGTCCAGCACACACGTAGCAACCTTGGCTATTGTTGACGTACACACAACATGGCCGTATGTACTGGCCATTTTCGGGGTGTCCTCACTCCGCAGTCCCTGGCATCCTCCCTGTTTATCCAACAGCTCCAAGACCGGTATTTTCGGAAAGCCCATGAGCAGGGCTTTCCAAAAGTGTCAAACCTGTTAGTTTTCCACCAATACTTTTTGAGATAGAGTCGTTGCTAAGTCTTGTTTTCACTCTGTTACAGCTTCGTGTACAAAAGTGCCATTAGACATGCGTTTGAAGCGCATTCTGAGCAGCCCCGCTCCCTGGTCGTTTCAAAGCGGAAGATGGCCCTGTCTGGCCGGGAAAACCCGAGTTTCGGATGCAGGACTATGGCAGCTAACTCCAGGTACAAGAAATTTCTCTCTAGCCCCATTATTTCTGGAGTTATTGGCAGTGGCGCTGCCGACTTCTTTTTTCGGCGTTTTTTTTTTTTTTTTTTTTTTGCTGGCTTCGGTCCAGCACACACGTAGCAGCCTTGGCTATTGTTGACGTACACACAACATGGTCGTATGTACTGGCCATTTTCGGGGTGTCCTCACTCCGCAGTCCCTGGCATCCTCCCTGTTTATCCCCCAGCTCCAAGACCGGTATTTCCGGAAAGCCCATGAGCAGGGCTTTCCAACAGTGTCAGACTTGTTAGTTTTCCACCAATATTTTGGGAGATAGAGTCGTTGCTAAGTCTTGTTTTCACTCTGTTACAGCTTCGTGTACAAAAGTGCCATTAGACATGCGTTTGAAGCGCATTCTGAGCAGCCCCGTTCCCTGGTCGTTTCAAGGCGGAAGATGGCCCTGGCTGGCCGGGAAAACCCGATTTTCGGATGCAGGACTATGGCAGCTAACTCCAGGTACAAGAAATTTCTCTCTAGCCCCATTATTTCTGGAGTTATTGGCAGTGGCGCTGCCGACTTCTTTTTTCGGCGATTTTTTTTTTTTTTTTTGCTGGCTTCGGTCCAGCACACACGTAGCAGCCTTGGCTAATGTTGACGTACACACAACATGGCCGTATGTACTGGCCATTTTCGGGGTGTCCTCACTCCGCAGTCCCTGGCATCCTCCCTGTTTATCCAACAGCTCCAAGACCGGTATTTTCGGAAAGCCCATGAGCAGGGCTTTCCAAAAGTGTCAAACCTGTTAGTTTTCCACCAATACTTTTTGAGATAGAGTCGTTGCTAAGTCTTGTTTTCACTCTGTTACAGCTTCGTGTACAAAAGTGCCATTAGACATGCGTTTGAAGCGCATTCTGAGCAGCCCCGCTCCCTGGTCGTTTCAAAGCGGAAGATGGCCCTGTCTGGCCGGGAAAACCCGAGTTTCGGATGCAGGACTATGGCAGCTAACTCTAGGTACAAGAAATTTCTCTCTAGCCCCATTATTTCTGGAGTTATTGGCAGTGGCACTGCCGACTTCTTTTTCCGGCGTTTTTTTTTTTTTTTTTTTGCTGGCTTCGGTCTAGCACCCACGTAGCAGCCTTGACTATTGTTGACGTACACACAACATGGCCGTATGTACTGGCCATTTTCGGGGTGTCCTCACTCCGCAGTCCCTGGCATCCTCCCTGTTTATCCCACAGCTCCAAGACCAATATTTTCGGAAAGCCCATGAGCAGGGCTTTCCAACAGTGTCAGACTTGTTAGTTTTCCACCAATACTTTTGGAGATAGAGTCGTTGCTAAGTCTTGTTTTCACTCTGTTACAGCTTCGTGTACAAAAGTGCCATTAGACATGCGTTTGAAGCGCATTCTGAGCAGCCCCGTTCCCTGGTCGTTTCAAGGCAAAAGATGGCCCTGGCTGGCCGGGAAAACCCGATTTTCGGATGCAGGACTATGGCAGCTAACTCCAGGTACAAGAAATTTCTCTCTAGCCCCATTATTTCTGGAGTTATTGGCAGTGGCGCTGCCGACTTCTTTTTCCGGCGTTTTTTTTTTTTTTTTTTTTTTTTTTGCTGGCTTCGGTCCAGCACACACGTAGCAGCCTTGGCTATTGTTGACGTACACACAACATGGCCGTATGTACTGGCCATTTTCGGGGTGTCCTCACTCTGCAGTCCCTGGCATCCTCCCTATTTATCCCACAGCTCCAAGACCGGTATTTCCGGAAAGCCCATGAGCAGGGCTTTCCAACAGTGTCAGACTTGTCAGTTTTCCACTAATACTTTGGGAGATAGAGTCGTTGCTAAGTCTTGTTTTCACTCTGTTACAGCTTCGTGTACAAAAGTGCCATTAGACATGCGTTTGAAGCGCATTCTGAGCAGCCCCGCTCCCTGGTCGTTTCAAAGCGGAAGATGGCCTTGGCTGGCCGGGAAAACCCAATTTTTGGATGCAGGACTATGGCAGCTAACTCCAGGTACAAGAAATTTCTCTCTAGCCCCATTATTTCTAGAGTTATTGGCAGTGGCGCTGCCGACTTCTTTTTCCGGCGTTTTTTTTTTTTTTTTTTTTTTGCTTGCTCCGGTCCAGCACACACTTAGCAGCCTTGGCTATTGTTGACGTACACACAACATGGCCGCATGTACTGGCCATTTTCGGGGTGTCCTCACTCCGCAGTCCCTGGCATCCTCCCTGTTTATCACACAGCTCCAAGACCGGTATTTCCGGAAAGCCCATGAGCAGGGCTTTCCAACAGTGTCAGACTTGTCAGTTTTCCACCAATACTTCGGGAGATAGAGTCGTTGCTAAGTCTTGTTTTCACTCTGTTACAGCTTCGTGTACAAAAGTGCCATTAGACATGCGTTTGAAGCGCATTCTGAGCAGCCCCGCTCCCTGGTCGTTTCAAAGCGGAAGATGGCCTTGGCTGGCCGGGAAAACCCAATTTTTGGATGCAGGACTATGGCAGCTAACTCCAGGTACAAGAAATTTCTCTCTAGCCCCATTATTTCTGGAGTTATTGGCAGTGGCGCTGCCGACTTCTTTTTTCGGCGTTTTTTTTTTGCTGGCTTCGGTCCAGCACACACGTAGCAGCCTTGGCTATTGTTGACGTACACACAACATGGCCGTATGTACTGGCCATTTTCGGGGTGTCCTCACTCCGCAGTCCCTGGCATCCTCCCTGTTTATCCCCCAGCTCCAAGACCGGTATTTTCGGAAAGCCCATGAGCAGGGCTTTCCAAAAGTGTCAAACCTGTTAGTTTTCCACCAATACTTTTTGAGATAGAGTCGTTGCTAAGTCTTGTTTTCACTCTGTTACAGCTTCGTGTACAAAAGTGCCATTAGACATGCGTTTGAAGCGCATTCTGAGCAGCCCCGCTCCCTGGTCGTTTCAAAGCGGAAGATGGCCCTGTCTGGCCGGGAAAACCCAAGTTTCGGATGCAGGACTATGGCAGCTAACTCTAGGTACAAGAAATTTCTCTCTAGCCCCATTATTTCTGGAGTTATTGGCAGTGGCGCTGCCGACTTCTTTTTCCGGCGTTTTTTTTTTTTTTTTTTTGCTGGCTTCGGTCTAGCACACACGTAGCAGCCTTTGCTATTGTTGACGTACACACAACATGGCCGTATGTACTGGCCATTTTCGGGGTGTCCTCACTCCGCAGTCCCTGGCATCCTCCCTGTTTATCCCACAGCTCCACGACCAATATTTTCGGAAAGCCCATGAGCAGGGCTTTCCAACAGTGTCAGACTTGTTAGTTTTCCACCAATACTTTTGGAGATAGAGTCGTTGCTAAGTCTTGTTTTCACTCTGTTACAGCTTCGTGTACAAAAGTGCCATTAGACATGCGTTTGAAGCGCATTCTGAGCAGCCCCGTTCCCTGGTCGTTTCAAGGCAAAAGATGGCCCTGGCTGGCCGGGAAAACCCGATTTTCGGATGCAGGACTATGGCAGCTAACTCCAGGTACAAGAAATTTCTCTCTAGCCCCATTATTTCTGGAGTTATTGGCAGTGGCGCTGCGAACTTCTTTTTTAGGCGTTTTTTTTTTTGCTGGCTTCGGTCCAGCACACACGTAGCAGCCTTGGCTATTGTTGACGTACACACAACATGGCCGTATGTACTGGCCATTTTCGGGGTGTCCTCACTCCGCAGTCCCTGGCATCCTCCCTGTTTATCCAAGAGCTCCAAGACCGGTATTTTCGGAAAGCCCATGAGCAGGGCTTTCCAAAAGTGTCAAACCTGTTAGTTTTCCACCAATACTTTTTGAGATAGAGTTGTTGCTAAGTCTTGTTTTCACTCTGTTACAGCTTCGTGTACAAAAGTGCCATTAGACATGCGTTTGAAGCGCATTCTGAGCAGCCCCGCTCCCTGGTCGTTTCAAAGCGGAAGATGGCCCTGTCTGGCCGGGAAAACCCGAGTTTCGGATGCAGGACTATGGCAGCTAACTCTAGGTACAAGAAATTTCTCTCTAGCCCCATTATTTCTGGAGTTATTGGCAGTGGCGCTGCCGACTTCTTTTTCCGGCGTTTTTTTTTTTTTTTTTTTGCTGGCTTCGGTCTAGCACCCACGTAGCAGCCTTGACTATTGTTGACGTACACACAACATGGCCGTATGTACTGGCCATTTTCGGGGTGTCCTCACTCCGCAGTCCCTGGCATCCTCCCTGTTTATCCCACAGCTCCAAGACCAATATTTTCGGAAAGCCCATGAGCAGGGCTTTCCAACAGTGTCAGACTTGTTAGTTTTCCACCAATACTTTTGGAGATAGAGTCGTTGCTAAGTCTTGTTTTCACTCTGTTACAGCTTCGTGTACAAAAGTGCCATTAGACATGCGTTTGAAGCGCATTCTGAGCAGCCCCGTTCCCTGGTCGTTTCAAGGCAAAAGATGGCCCTGGCTGGCCGGGAAAACCCGATTTTCGGATGCAGGACTATGGCAGCTAACTCCAGGTACAAGAAATTTCTCTCTAGCCCCATTATTTCTGGAGTTATTGGCAGTGGCGCTGCCGACTTCTTTTTCCGGCGTTTTTTTTTTTTTTTTTTTTTTTTTGCTGGCTTCGGTCCAGCACACACGTAGCAGCCTTGGCTATTGTTGACGTACACACAACATGGCCGTATGTACTGGCCATTTTCGGGGTGTCCTCACTCTGCAGTCCCTGGCATCCTCCCTATTTATCCCACAGCTCCAAGACCGGTATTTCCGGAAAGCCCATGAGCAGGGCTTTCCAACAGTGTCAGACTTGTCAGTTTTCCACTAATACTTTGGGAGATAGAGTCGTTGCTAAGTCTTGTTTTCACTCTGTTACAGCTTCGTGTACAAAAGTGCCATTAGACATGCGTTTGAAGCGCATTCTGAGCAGCCCCGCTCCCTGGTCGTTTCAAAGCGGAAGATGGCCTTGGCTGGCCGGGAAAACCCAATTTTTGGATGCAGGACTATGGCAGCTAACTCCAGGTACAAGAAATTTCTCTCTAGCCCCATTATTTCTAGAGTTATTGGCAGTGGCGCTGCCGACTTCTTTTTCCGGCGTTTTTTTTTTTTTTTTTTTTTGCTTGCTCCGGTCCAGCACACACTTAGCAGCCTTGGCTATTGTTGACGTACACACAACATGGCCGCATGTACTGGCCATTTTCGGGGTGTCCTCACTCCGCAGTCCCTGGCATCCTCCCTGTTTATCACACAGCTCCAAGACCGGTATTTCCGGAAAGCCCATGAGCAGGGCTTTCCAACAGTGTCAGACTTGTCAGTTTTCCACCAATACTTCGGGAGATAGAGTCGTTGCTAAGTCTTGTTTTCACTCTGTTACAGCTTCGTGTACAAAAGTGCCATTAGACATGCGTTTGAAGCGCATTCTGAGCAGCCCCGCTCCCTGGTCGTTTCAAAGCGGAAGATGGCCTTGGCTGGCCGGGAAAACCCAATTTTTGGATGCAGGACTATGGCAGCTAACTCCAGGTACAAGAAATTTCTCTCTAGCCCCATTATTTCTGGAGTTATTGGCAGTGGCGCTGCCGACTTCTTTTTTCGGCGTTTTTTTTTTGCTGGCTTCGGTCCAGCACACACGTAGCAGCCTTGGCTATTGTTGACGTACACACAACATGGCCGTATGTACTGGCCATTTTCGGGGTGTCCTCACTCCGCAGTCCCTGGCATCCTCCCTGTTTATCCCCCAGCTCCAAGACCGGTATTTTCGGAAAGCCCATGAGCAGGGCTTTCCAAAAGTGTCAAACCTGTTAGTTTTCCACCAATACTTTTTGAGATAGAGTCGTTGCTAAGTCTTGTTTTCACTCTGTTACAGCTTCGTGTACAAAAGTGCCATTAGACATGCGTTTGAAGCGCATTCTGAGCAGCCCCGCTCCCTGGTCGTTTCAAAGCGGAAGATGGCCCTGTCTGGCCGGGAAAACCCAAGTTTCGGATGCAGGACTATGGCAGCTAACTCTAGGTACAAGAAATTTCTCTCTAGCCCCATTATTTCTGGAGTTATTGGCAGTGGCGCTGCCGACTTCTTTTTCCGGCGTTTTTTTTTTTTTTTTTTTTGCTGGCTTCGGTCTAGCACACACGTAGCAGCCTTTGCTATTGTTGACGTACACACAACATGGCCGTATGTACTGGCCATTTTCGGGGTGTCCTCACTCCGCAGTCCCTGGCATCCTCCCTGTTTATCCCACAGCTCCACGACCAATATTTTCGGAAAGCCCATGAGCAGGGCTTTCCAACAGTGTCAGACTTGTTAGTTTTCCACCAATACTTTTGGAGATAGAGTCGTTGCTAAGTCTTGTTTTCACTCTGTTACAGCTTCGTGTACAAAAGTGCCATTAGACATGCGTTTGAAGCGCATTCTGAGCAGCCCCGTTCCCTGGTCGTTTCAAGGCAAAAGATGGCCCTGGCTGGCCGGGAAAACCCGATTTTCGGATGCAGGACTATGGCAGCTAACTCCAGGTACAAGAAATTTCTCTCTAGCCCCATTATTTCTGGAGTTATTGGCAGTGGCGCTGCCAACTTCTTTTTTAGGCGTTTTTTTTTTGCTGGCTTCGGTCCAGCACACACGTAGCAGCCTTGGCTATTGTTGACGTACACACAACATGGCCGTATGTACTGGCCATTTTCGGGGTGTCCTCACTCCGCAGTCCCTGGCATCCTCCCTGTTTATCCAAGAGCTCCAAGACCGGTATTTTCGGAAAGCCCATGAGCAGGGCTTTCCAAAAGTGTCAAACCTGTTAGTTTTCCACCAATACTTTTTGAGATAGAGTTGTTGCTAAGTCTTGTTTTCACTCTGTTACAGCTTCGTGTACAAAAGTGCCATTAGACATGCGTTTGAAGCGCATTCTGAGCAGCCCCGCTCCCTGGTCGTTTCAAAGCGGAAGATGGCCCTGTCTGGCCGGGAAAACCCGAGTTTCGGATGCAGGACTATGGCAGCTAACTCTAGGTACAAGAAATTTCTCTCTAGCCCCATTATTTCTGGAGTTATTGGCAGTGGCGCTGCCGACTTCTTTTTCCGGCGTTTTTTTTTTTTTTTTTTTGCTGGCTTCGGTCTAGCACACACGTAGCAGCCTTGGCTATTGTTGACGTACACACAACATGGCCGTATGTACTGGCCATTTTCGGGGTGTCCTCACTCCGCAGTCCCTGGCATCCTCCCTGTTTATCCCACAGCTCCAAGACCGGTATTTTCGGAAAGCCCATGAGCAGGGCTTTCCAACAGTGTCAGACTTGTCAGTTTTCCACCAATACTTTGAGAGATAGAGTCGTTGCTAAGTCTTGTTTTCACTCTGTTACAGCTTCGTGTACAAAAGTGCCATTAGACATGCGTTTGAAGCGCATTCTGAGCAGCCCCGCTCCCTGGTCGTTTCAAAGCTAGAGATGGCCCTGTCTGGCCGGGAAAACCCGATTTTCGGATGCAGGACTATGGCAGCTAACTCTAGGTACAAAAAATTTCTCTCTAGCCCCATTATTTCTGGAGTTATTGGCAGTGGCGCTGCCGACTTCTTTTTTCGGCGTTTTTTTTTTTTGCTGGCTTCGGTCCAGCACACACGTAGCAGCCTTGGCTATTGTTGACGTACACACAACATGGCCGTATGTACTGGCCATTTTCGGGGTGTCCTCACTCCGCAGTCCCTGGCATCCTCCCTGATTATCCCACAGCTCCAAGACCGGTATTTTCGGAAAGCCCATGAGCAGGGCTTTCCAACAGTGTCAGACTTGTTAGTTTTCCACCAATACTATTGGAGATAGAGTCGTTGCTAAGTCTTGTTTCACTCTGTTACAGCTTCGTGTACAAAAGTGCCATTAGACATGCGTTTGAAGCGCATTCTGAGCAGCCCCGCTCCCTGGTCGTTTGAAGGCGGAAGATGGCCCTGGCTGGCCGGGAAAACCCAATTTTCGGATGCAGGACTATGGCAGCTAACTCCAGGTACAAGAAATTTCTCTCTAGCCCCATTATTTCTGGAGTTATTGGCAGTGGCGCTGCCGACTTCTTTTTTCGGCGTGTTTTTTTTTGCTGGCTTCGGTCCAGCACACACGTAGCAGCCTTGGCTATTGTTGACGTACCTACAACATGGCCGTATGTACTGGCCATTTTCGGGGTGTCCTCACTCCGCAGTCCCTGGCATCCTCCCTGTTTATCCCACAGCTCCAAGACCGGTGATTCCGGAAAGCCTATGAGCAGGGCTTTCCAACAGTGTCAGACTTGTCAGTTTTCCACCAATACTTTGGGAGATAGAGTCGTTGCTAAGTCTTGTTTTCACTCTGTTACAGCTTCGTGTACAAAAGTGCCATTAGACATGCGTTTGAAGCGCATTCTGAGCAGCCCCGCTCCCTGGTCGTTTCAAAGCGGAAGATGGCCCTGTCTGGCAGGGAAAACCCAATTTTTGGATGCAGGACTATGGCAGCTAACTCCAGGTACAAGAAATTTCTCTCTAGCCCCATTATTTCTGGAGTTATTGGCAGTGGCGCTGCCGACTTCTTTTTTTCTCGGCGATTTTTTTTTTTTTTTTTTTTTGCTGGCTTCGGTCCACCACACACGTAGCAGCCTTGGCTATTTTTGACGTACACACAACATGGCCGTATGTACTGGCCATTTTCGGGGTGTCCTCACTCCGCAGTCCCTGGCGTCCTCCCTGTTTATCCCAGAGCTCCAAGCCCGGTATTTTCGGAAAGCCCATGAGCAGGGCTTTCCAAAAGTGTCAGACTTGTTAGTTTTCGCACCAATACTTTGGGAGATAGAGTCGTTGCTAAGTCTTGTTTTCACTCTGTTACAGCTTCGTGTACAAAAGTGCCATTAGACATGCGTTTGAAGCGCATTCTGAGCAGCCCCGCTCCCTGGTCGTTTCAAAGCGGAAGATGGCCTTGGCTGGCCGGGAAAACCCAATTTTTGGATGCAGGACTATGGCAGCTAACTCCAGGTACAAGACATTTCTCTCTAGCCCCATTATTTCTGGAGTTATTGGCAGTGGCGCTGCCGACTTCTTTTTTCGGCGTTTTTTTTTTTGCTGGCTTGGGTCCAGCACACACGTAGCAGCCTTGGCTATTGTTGACGTACACACAACATGGCCGTATGTACTGGCCATTTTCGGGGTGTCCTCACTCCGCAGTCCCTGGCATCCTCCCTGTTTATCCCACAGCTCCAAGACCGGTATTTTCGGAAAGCCCATGAGCAGGGCTTTCCAACAGTGTCAGACTTGTTAGTTTTCCACCAATACTATTGGAGATAGAGTCGTTGCTAAGTCTTGTTTCACTCTGTTACAGCTTCGTGTACAAAAGTGCCATTAGACATGCGTTTGAAGCGCATTCTGAGCAGCCCCACTCCCTGGTCGTTTCAAGGCGGAAGATGGCCCTGGCTGGCCGGGAAAACCCGATTTTCGGATGCAGGACTATGGCAGCTAACTCCAGGTACAAGAAATTTCTCTCTAGCCCCATTATTTCTGGAGTTATTGGCAGTGGCGCTGCCGACTTCTTTTTTCGGCGTTTTTTTTTTTGCTGGCTTCGGTCCAGCACACACGTAGCAGCCTTGGCTATTGTTGACGTACACACAACATGGCCGTATGTACTGGCCATTTTCGGGGTGTCCTCATTCCGCAGTCCCTGGCATCCTCCCTGTTTATCCCACAGCTCCAAGACCGGTATTTTCGGAAAGCCCATGAGCAGGGCTTTCCAAAAGTGTCAGACTTGTTAGATTTCCACCAATACTTTTGGAGATAGAGTCGTTGCTAAGTCTTGTTTTCACTCTGTTACAGCTTCGTGTACAAAAGTGCCATTAGACATGCGTTTGAAGCGCATTCTGAGCAGCCCCGCTCCCTGGTCGTTTCAAAGCGGAAGATGGCCCTGTCTGGCCGGGAAAACCCGATTTTCGGATGCAGGACTATGGCAGCTAACTCTAGGTACAAGAAATTTCTCTCTAGCCCCATTATTTCTGGAGTTATTGGCAGTGGCGCTGCCGACTTCTTTTTCCGGCGTTTTTTTTTTTTTTTTTTTTTTGCTGGCTTCGGTCAAGCATACACGTAGCAACCTTGGCTATTGTTGACGTACACACAACATGGCCGTATGTACTGGCCATTTTCGGGGTGTCCTCACTCCGCAGTCCCTGGCATCCTCCCTGTTTATCACACAGCTCCAAGACCGGTATTTTCGGAAAGCCCATGAGCAGGGCTTTCCAACAGTGTCAGACTTGTTAGTTTTCCACCAATACTTTAGGAGATAGAGTTGTTGCTAAGTCTTGTTTTCACTCTGTTACAGCTTCGTGTACAAAAGTGCCTATAGACATGCGTTTGAAGCGCATTCTGAGCAGCCCCGCTCCCTGGTCGTTTCAAGGCGGAAGATGGCCCTGGCTGGCCGGGAAAACCCGATTTTCGGATGCAGGACTATGGCAGCTAACTCCAGGTACAAGAAATTTCTCTCTAGCCCCATTATTTCTGGAGTTATTGGCCGTGCCGCTGCCGACTTCTTTTTTCCGCGTTTTTTGTTTTTTTTCGCTGGCTTCGGTCCAGCACACACGTAGCAGCCTTGGCTATTGTTGACGTACACACAACATGGCCGTATGTACTGGCCATTTTCGGGGTGTCCTCACTCCGCAGTCCCTGGCATCCTCCCTGTTTATCACACAGCTCCAAGACCGGTATTTTCGGAAAGCCCATGAGCAGGGCTATCCAACAGAGTCAGACTTGTCAGTTTTCCACTAATACTTTGGGAGATAGAGTCGTTGCTAAGTCTTGTTTTCACTCTGTTACAGCTTCGTGTACAAAAGTGCCATTAGACATGCGTTTGAAGCGCATTCTGAGCAGCCCCGCTCCCTGGTCGTTTCAAGGCGGAAGATGGCCCTGGCTGGCCGGGAAAACCCGATTTTCGGATGCAGGACTATGGCAGCTAACTCCATGTACAAGAAATTTCTCTTTAGCCCCATTATTTCTGGAGTTATTGGCAGTGGCGCTGCCCACTTCTTTTTCCGGCGTTTTTTTTTTGCTGGCTTTGGTCCAGCACACACGTAGCAGCCTTGGCTATTGTTGAAGTACACACAACATGGCCGTATGTACTGGCCATTTTCGGGGTGTCCTCACTCCGCAGTCCCTGGCATCCTCCCTGTTTATCACACAGCTCCAAGACCGGTATTTTCGGAAAGCCCATGAGCAGGGCTTTCCAACAGTGTCAGACATGTCAGTTTTCCACCAATTCTTTGGGAGATAGAGTCGTTGCTAAGTCTTGTTTTCACTCTGTTACAGCTTCGTGTACAAAAGTGCCATTAGACATGCGTTTGAAGCGCATTCTGAGCAGCCCCGCTCCCTGGTCGTTTCAAAGCGGAAGATGGCCCTGGCTGGCCGGGAAAACCCGATTTTCGGATGCAGGACTATGGCAGCTAACTCCATGTACAAGAAATTTCTCTCTAGCCCCATTATTTCTGGAGTTATTGGCAGTGGCGCTGCCGACTTCTTTTTTCGGCGTTTTTTTTTTTTGCTGGCTTTGGTCCAGCACACACGTAGCAGCCTTGGCTATTGTTGACGTACACACAACATGGCCGTATGTACTGGCCATTTTCGGGGTGTCCTCACTCCGCAGTCCCTGGCATTCTTCCTGTTTATCACACAGCTCTTAGACCGGTATTTTCAGAAAGCCCATGAGCAGGGCTTTCCAACAGTGTCAGACTTCTCAGTTTTCCACCAATACTTTGGGAGATAGAGTCGTTGCTAAGTCTTGTTTTCACTCTGTTACAGCTTCGTGTACAAATGTGCCATTAGACATGCGTTTGAAGCGCATTCTGAGCAGCCCCGCTCCCTGGTCGTTTCAAAGCGGAAGATGGCCCTGGCTGGCCGGGAAAACCCGATTTTCGGATGCAGGACTATGGCAGCTAACTCCAGGTACAGTAAATTTCTCTCTAGCCCCATTATTTCTGGAGTTATTGGCAGTGGCGCTGCCGACTTCTTCTTTTTTTTTTTTTTTTTTTTTGCTGGCTTCGGTCCAGCACACACCTAGCAGCCTTGGCTATTGTTGACGTACACACAACATGGCCGTATGTACTGGCCATTTTCGGGGTGTCCTCACTCCGCAGTCCCTGGCATTCTTCCTGTTTATCACACAGCTCCAAGACCGGTATTTTCGGAAAGCCCATGAGCAGGGCTTTGCAACAGTGTCAGACTTGTCAGTTTTCCACCAATACTTTGGGAGATAGAGTCGTTGCTAAGTCTTGTTTTCACTCTGTTACAGCTTCGTGTACAAAAGTGCCATTAGACATGCGTTTGAAGCGCATTCTGAGCAGCCCCGCTCCCTGGTCGTTTCAAAGCGGAAGATGGCCCTGGCTGGCCGGGAAAACCCGATTTTCGGATGCAGGACTATGGCAGGTAATTCCAGGTACAAGAAATTTCTCTCTAGCCCCATTATTTCTGAAGTTATTGGCAGTGGCGCTGCCGACTTCTTTTTTTTTTTTTTTTTTTTTTTTTTTGCTGGCTTCGGTCCAGCACACACGTAGCAGCCTTGGCTATTGTTGACATACACACAACTTGGCCGCATGTACTGGCCATTTTCGGGGTGTCCTCACTCCGCAGTCCCTGGCATTCTTCCTGTTTATCACACAGCTCCAAGACCGGTATTTTCGGAAAGCCCATGAGCAGGGCTTTGCAACAGTGTCAGACTTGTCAGTTTTCCACCAATACTTTGGGAGATAGAGTCGTTGCTAAGTCTTGTTTTCACTCTGTTACAGCTTCGTGTACAAAAGTGCCATTAGACATGCGTTTGAAGCGCATTCTGAGCAGCCCCGCTCCCTGGTCGTTTCAAAGCGGAAGATGGCCCTGGCTGGCCGGGAAAACCCGATTTTCGGATGCAGGACTATGGCAGGTAATTCCAGGTACAAGAAATTTCTCTCTAGCCCCATTATTTCTGAAGTTATTGGCAGTGGCGCTGCCGACTTCTTTTTTTTTTTTTTTTTTTTTTTTTTTGCTGGCTTCGGTCCAGCACACACGTAGCAGCCTTGGCTATTGTTGACATACACACAACTTGGCCGCATGTACTGGCCATTTTCGGGGTGTCCTCACTCCGCAGTCCCTGGCATCCTCCCTGTTTATTACACAGCTCCAAGACCGGTATTTTCGGAAAGCCCATGAGCAGGGCTTTCTAACAGTGTCAGACTTATCAGTTTTCCACCAACACTTTGGGAGATTGAGTCGTTGCTAAGTCTTGTTTTCACTCTGTTACAGCTTCGTGTACAAAAGTGCCATTAGACATGCGTTTGAAGCGCATTCTGAGCAGCCCCGCTCCCTGGTCGTTTCAAAGCGGAAGATGGCCCTGGCTGGCCGGGAAAACCCGATTTTCGGATGCAGGACTATGGCAGCTAACTCCAGGTACAAGAAATTTCTCTCTAGCCCCATTATTTCTGGAGTTATTGGCAGTGGCGCTGCCGACTTCTTTTTTTTTTTTTTTTTTTTGGCTGGCTTCGGTCCAGCACACACGTAGCAGCCTTGGCTATTGTTGACATACACACAACTTGGCCGCATGTACTGGCCATTTTCGGGGTGTCCTAACTCCGCAGTCCCTGGCATCCTCCCTGTTTATTACACAGCTCCAAGACCGGTATTTTCGGAAAGCCCATGAGCAGGGCTTTCCAACAGTGTCAGACTTATCAGTTTTCCACCAACACTTTGGGAGATTGAGTCGTTGCTAAGTCTTGTTTTCACTCTGTTACAGCTTCGTGTACAAAAGTGCCATTAGACATGCGTTTGAAGCGCATTCTGAGCAGCCCCGCTCCCTGGTCGTTTCAAAGCGGAAGATGGCCCTGGCTGGCCGGGAAAACCCGCTTTTCGGATGCAGGACTATGGCAGCTAACTCCAGGTACAATAAATTGCTCTCTAGCCCCATTATTTCTGGAGTTATTGGCAGTGGCGCTGCCGACTTCTTTTTTGGCGTTTTTTTTTTTTTTTTTTTTTTTTTTTGCTGGCTTCGGTCCAGCACACACGTAGCAGCCTTGGCTATTGTTGACGTACACACAACATGGCCGTATGTACTGGCCATTTTCGGGGTGTCCTCACTCCGCAGTCCCTGGCATCCTCCTTGTTTATCACACAGCTCCAAGACCGGTATTTTCGGAAAGCCCATGAGCAGGGCTTTCCAACAGTGTCAAATTTGTTAGTTTCCCGCCAATACTTTGGGAGATAGAGTCGTTGCTAAGTCTTGTTTTCACTCTGTTACAGCTTCGTGTACAAAAGTGCAATTAGACAGGCGTTTGAAGCGCATTCTGAGCAGCCCCGCTCCCTGGTCGTTTCAAGGCGGAAGATGGCCCTGGCTGGCCGGGAAAACCCGCTTTTCGGATGCAGGACTATGGCAGCTAACTCCAGGTACAATAAATTTCTCTCTAGCCCCTGTATTTCTGGAGTTATTAGCAGTGGCGCTGCCGACTTCTTTTTTCGGCGTTTTTTGTTTGTTTGCTGGCTTCGGTTTAGCACACACGTAGCAGCCTTGGCTATTGTTGACGTACACACAACATGGCCGTATGTACTGGCCTATTTCGGGGTGTCCTCACTCCGCAGTCCCTGGCATCCTCCCTGTTTATCACACAGCTCCAAGACCGGTATTTTCGGAAAGCCCATGAGCAGGGCTTTCCAACAGTGTCAGACTTGTCAGTTTTCCGCCAATACTTTGGGAGATAGAGTCGTTGCTAAGTCTTGTTTTCACTCTGTTACAGCTTCGTGTACAAACGTGCAATTAGACAGGCGTTTGAAGCGCATTCTGAGCAGCCCCGCTCCCTGGTCGTTTCAAGGCGGAAGATGGCCCTGGCTGGCCGGGAAAACCCGATTTTCGGATGCAGGACTATGGCAGCTAACTCCAGGTACAAGAAATTTCTCTATAGCCCCATTATTTCTGGAGTTATAAGCAGTGGCGCTGCAGACTTCTTTTTTCGGCGTTTTTTTTTTTGCTGGCTTCGGTCCAGCACACACGTAGCAGCCTTGGCTATTGTTGACGTACACACAACATGGCCGTATGTACTGGCCATTTTCGGGGTGTCCTCACTCCGCAGTCCCTGGCATCCTCCCTGTTCATCACACAGCTCCAAGACCGGTATTTTCAGAAAGCCCATGAGCAGGGCTTTCCAACAGTGTCAGACTTGTTAGTTTCCCGCAAATACTTTGGGAGATAGAGTTGTTGCTAAGTGTTGTTTTCACTCTGTTACAGCTTCGTGTACAAAAGTGCCATTAGACATGCGTTTGAAGCGCATTCTGAGCAGCCCCGCTCCCTGGTCGTTTCAAAGCGGAAGATGGCCCTGGCTGGCCGGGAAAACCCAATTTTCGGATGCAGGACTATGGCAGCTAACTCAAGGTACAATAAACTTCTCTCTAGCCCCATTATTTCTGGAGTAATTGGCAGTGGCGCTGCCGACTTCTTTTTTCAGCGTTTTTTTTTTTTTTTCTTTTTTTTGCTGGCTTCGGTCCAGCACACACGTAGCAGCCTTGGCTATTTTTGACGTACACACAACATGGCCGTATGTACTGGCCATTTTCGGGGTGTCCTCACTCTGCAGTCCCTGGCATCCTCCCTGTTTATCACACAGCTCCAAGTCCGGTATTTTCGGAAAGCCCATGAGCAGGGCATTCCAACAGTGTCAAACTTGTTTGTTTCCCGCCAATACTTTGGGAGATAGAGTCGTTGCTAAGTCTTGTTTTCACTCTGTTACAGGTTCGTGTACAAAAGTGCCATTAGACAGGCGTTTGAAGCGCATTCTGAGCAGCCCCGCTCCCTGGTCGTTTCAAGGCGTTAGATGGCCCTGGCTGGCCGGGAACACCCAATTTTCGGATGCAGGACTATGCCAGCTAACTCCAGGTACAAGAAATTTCTCTCTAGCCCTATTTTTTTTGGAGTTATTGGCCGTGGCGCTGCCCACTTCTTTTTTCGGCGTTTATTTTTGTTTTTGTGGCTTCGGTCCAGCACACTTGTTGCGGCCTTGCCGATTGTTGACGTACACACAACTCGGCTGCATGTACTGGACATATTCAGGGTGTCCTCACTCCGCAGTCCCTGGCATCCTCCCTGTTTATCCCACAGCCCCAAGACCGGCATGTTCGGAAAGCCCATGAGCAGGTCTTTCCAACAGTGTCAGTTAACCGCCAATACTTTGGGAGATAGGGTCTTGCTTTCACTCTGTTACAGCTTTGTGTACAAAAGTGCTATTAGACATGTGTTTGAAGAGCATTTGGAGCACCCCTGGTCGATTGTAGTTTGACGGTAGAAGATCGGCCTGGATGGCGGGCAAAATTAATTTTTTGGACGCAGCACTATGGTATTTAACTGTAGGTCAAAGAAAATTCTTTCTAGCCCCATTTCTTCTGGAGTTATTGAGCATGAAGTTGCCGACTTTCTTTTGGCCGTGCTTACTTGCTGGTTTCGGTCTAGCCCACCTACTTGGGCTATTGTTCACTACTGAAATCATTAATTTGAAGCAACTTCAAACAAAAATTATCACATATTATATTAATAATTAAATGATTGTGATTGATTCTCCCTTTAGGTTGGTACCCCAGACTGTGTTGTTGAAGATTTCCCAGAGCTTCCTTGTAAGCAACTTCAGATGGTCAGTATGCCAGATGAATGCTGCCCTCTTCTTTCGGAAGAGGTTTATATATTTGACAATAAGTGTTTTGATCAATGCAGAATCTTGTCAACCAGCTGGAGCTAAATTCAAAAACTGTAATGTAAGTCCTTCAGAGATTCTTTTTAACAACAGTCAATGACAATCAAAAGTATTTGATATTGTAAAGTCTGCTTACTACTTTTTGTATGAGAGTAAAAGATTTATTTCTGATTTCATATCAAAACCATTTCAATTGTACCATTTCTGTTGTAATACTTGCTTCATAGTTGTTAAACCTGTACTCATATAAAGTCATCTTTATTATTCTTATATTGGATTGTTTATTTGTTTCAAGCTAAAAACAAATACTAGCACTAATTGTGTTCAGTTAAAAAGGGAGATTTATATTTGTAGTAAGGTTTTGTTTTCTTGTATGTTGTCTTGGAGACCTACCCCTTCCAAAGAAAGAAAATACAAAAAAAAAATAAAACTAGAAATCATTACACTAGATACTGTGTAACGGCTAGATTTTGGCAATTCTACACAGAGTGCAACAAAATAAATACTTTGCTAACAAAAAAATTAAGACATTGTATGAGACTATCTTGGATTTGCTTTGTTCGATAAACAAAAACATTGCAAATTTGGTTAATGGCCTCACGTTTTGACCTTATACCAGAGTCTTTCTCCAGAGAAAAACTGCTTGGGTCGAAATATAAACAATTCATTGTTTAACATTGGTCACTCATTGTGAAGAGTTGATGATGGCAACTTTCTTATTATTTTTTTTTCAAATAAGATTTGATTATTTTGTTTCTATTTTTCTAATTGCAGAATAGTGAAGTTGGATGATCTTTAAATCTATACCCAGTTCTAGATTGCCCACATGACGAGCTGAAAACACAGCGGTGATTGCTGCCCTCAATGTACAGGTAAAATCTACTAAGTGTGGGATACTTCAAATCAATTTTAGTCTGGTACTGAAACCAGTCACAGACTCTCTTGTTTACTGGACTTACACTCATTACACATCTAAGAGCACAATCAGTAATACCAGGGCTCGATTTCACAAAGACCTAAGATTGCTCTTAACTGCGATTCACTCTTAATTGCTAAGCAAAGTATAATGTCACAATGCAAACTGCAATGGTAATACTGACAACTCATCTTAAAACGAATCTTAGTGCTTGGTGAAATCGACCCGAGGATGAATAGACTTTGACGTCCTTCTTAATTTACTTTAGTGCCTTGACTTCCATATGATAGTCTGCAGTAACTGTCACTTCTTATAGGAACATGGCATTTAAAAAGAAACTCAATCAAAATGTATTTTCATTGTCAATCTTCTCGGTGATTGCCAGTTTTTATTATTAAATCATATTTGTCTATTGATGAACAATTGCAGTATCTTATTGCTCAATTCTAAAATTAAATTCTTTGTGTTTTTTGTTTTCTTAGGTGCATTTGGTTTGTATAATGGAGTTAGATACTTCACTAATGCAGCTTGGAAGAGTGGATGTGATATCGTGTTATGATGTGCCAATTATCAAGCATACTGACCATGTTACCAATGTCACCATCTACAGTTCCACACTATGACCAACTCTTTAGTTTGAAGAGTACAAAATTGATCATTGGATATCGTTTTCCACACTTTTAATTACTTAGTTGTGAAAATCAGTCTCAATGGAGAAGACAACCAGATAATGATTAGTAATGAATATCTCAGTTGTACCAACTGAGCGCCATTATCATGGTGGACAGAAACCAGATTGTATCTTATCCCAATGTCAAATTTTTAAGACTTTCTGTTTTGTTCTGAAGCAATCTGTAGTCATGGCAAGTGCTAGAACTGTATTTTTTGGTACAACATGCTCATGACGTGTTGTGGCATTAATTATCTATAGTTGAGTTCACAACAACATCAGTTAAACCAAAGTGATTTTGCAGGTAAATTTATGTTTTATCCTTTATTGACCTTGTAAGATGTCAGTGTAGTTATTTTCCCCTGCAAAACGAGTCAGTAAATACAACTGTAGCAAAAACATGCTGTGAAGGCGAAAAAACTTTCTCGTAAAAACTAAGGCGAAAACATTATTAATGTTTTGTTTATGGAAATTCCATTGTAAGTTTCGTGACACGTCACATCTCTAATTATTTAAAATTATGCACATTGCAAGTCAAACGTTTGATCGTTGTAGATTAACGTTTCTAAACGTTTGTTAAAGTAAAATTTGGTTCACGGAGATTTTCAAAACCACGGGTACGACGGAGT
The DNA here is from genome assembly GCA_911728455.2 of Marthasterias glacialis. Classification (NCBI taxonomy): domain Eukaryota; kingdom Metazoa; phylum Echinodermata; class Asteroidea; order Forcipulatida; family Asteriidae; genus Marthasterias; species Marthasterias glacialis. Next base: position 27,289,884 of record OU452225.1, read on the forward strand.
TGATATTTTAAGGCTTGAGAAGTTGAGTTTGTTTGAAGTTCAAACCACAATGATGATTGAGGTGTTCGTGTCCTCGGCACTTAAGAGGACATCCATTGGCTTTTTTGAGATCAGATTTTTTGAGATCAAATTGCTTCATGGGTGGATGACGGCGCTCACTGAGTGTCTGGTCGAGGACGTACATGGGGTCCATTGCTGGGGACCTCGGCCTGCGATCCGAGGCATTAACGCTGTACATCTTCAGGTGTATGGCGGACATGATCCATTTCAGATATTGTGCCTTGGACACTTAACTAGTCTGTTGCAGGGGAACCGTTGGTGGCCTTTCTTCCTCTTATCCGTGAGTGATAGTTGATGGAGGATTGGAACACTTTTGATCTGAATGGTTTACAATACAAAATAAATAAAAGGCAAGAAATGTAGCATTGACTAACTTATAGTGCTGTGACGTCATCATTACGGCAGGCCTGTACAGTGGCTGTGCATGGGGAGATAAATATACGGATTGCGCGACAATGTTTACATGCAGTCACGTGACCTCATATCGGGTATGACGTCATACAGCTGATGAAAAAATACGTGTAAAAGCATATGCCGTGACATCGATTGAGTATGAAAACTGTCGATTTTACTTTCGTTAAGCGATGAATTAGTAAATCAACCCCTATTATTTAAAGTAGTATGTTGTGGCATTAATTTAAATCACATCTCTGTTTCATAATTTAACAGAAATCTTCTAAAAAGAGGTTTTTTTTAGCCATGCACTACCGGCGTCAGACGACTATTATGTAGCCACCCGTCTATTATTTTGTTTGTAAGGTTGGCCTAAATCACTGAAAAAGGGATAAACAACGTTGGAAAAGTGAGCATTAATACCTAGCCTTGCAGAATTTCAAATAGTCAAAAGAAATCTCACAGTTTTGAAAAGCAATTTCTTTGGAGGGTTTCAGCTTCAATACTTTGAAATATTTGTGTTGAAAAGTGTGTGATGATCGTGGTCGTCTGGCCTAACGTTCCGTCGTGCGCTGTACACATCGTGCACATTTATACGGTACTTTTAATTTTTTCAAGACTTGCTGGAACTGTCCTTACTGGCTTATTCAGCCACTTGAAGGTCTTTGGTACAAACTCTGGAATATCTTTAACAGATTTCGAGCAAGAAAAGCCTCGATCGAATAAGCTAAATACATTAATAATCGTGTACCGTAACGCCCTTTCCTATGGAGGATTACGTCTGTGTTTACATTCTATACCTAACAGGGGTCACGTGACGTAGGTCGCGCAATCGGTATAATCTCACACGTTTTCTGCACACGCGCGCTAGCTCGAACGCGTGCGTAGTAACTGGTCAGTACATTTACTGCTATGATCACGATGACACAGCCCTTTAACATTGTAATTTTGTGAAGTAATACAATACCGTAAAGAGGTTTATCGCCTGACGACTAATAATTGTTTGTTTCATTGCTGTTTGAAACAAACTTGACAATGCTACTAAGTCTGCTAGTTAACCTTTTCATCAAATTTAGCTACAAGGAAGCCATTTTGAGCAAACATAAATCAATTGAATTTGATCACTCTCAATTTCCCTTCTTTTTGATTTATCGTTAACAGGTCTGGCAGAATTTGAAAAGTCACTCTAATAAAATCTGCCACCAGCTGTCTTTTTACCTAAAGTATCATTTCGTCTTTTAACACAATCTTTCAACAGGTGACTCTTGCCTACTTTTTGAATTGTAGTTACTTTTTGTATCTAGTAAAACTGCAACGGTTTTTTAAATGTGTGTTTATTTTACTTGTTAATAAAATGAAAACCGTTAATGTTGCATACCGCCCTCTTTTGGTAACACTTTTTACGAGAGGTTGATGGTACTCCACAAGGACCATTGCGATTTTGAAGAGAAACTTCAATATTGTTATTTACAAGTTACTACACATGTAACAATTCACACAGTGTAAATTTGCCAGTTGAATCGTCTTCATCGATTTATATCCCTTTTACTTAATTTGCTAAAGACTTTACAGTTAGTTTAAAAACGGGAGAAAAAGGTAACGTTAGCGATTTATTGTTTTATGGCGAAGTTAACAAGCTCTGCGCATTAACATTTTAAGCATGAACGGCAAGTCGGGCACAAGAATGCACCTTCCACAGTTCACATTGATACCATCTATCGATGTTGAATGTGCATTTAGACGACATCAACAATCCGGGGATTCTTTTTCAAAGCAAAAACAGTTCAGAATAAGTGTTCATTTTGTGACAGTAAGAGACCATTACGGGCTTAAAATGAAAGATATTTGAACTCAACGCATGAACTTAGTGTTTCTACTAAAACCCATAATGCACCTTGATCCTCTCAAAACGTTATCTTCACTGTAAAACATAAAACAACTTATTTTCTTCTATTATTATTTATTAAAATGTAGTTATCCGTGTCAGTAGGCCTCTTAAGCCGGGTATCACCTTTGACACTGTGACCGTCTTTTAATGTCAGCAATCCCAAAGACAATACATCATGTCAGGCCTACTTACCTCAGTGCCCCCCTCCTCCCCAGAAAACAATGGTGCACCCTCTTGTCAGCCTTAACCTTAACCCTAGTTCCTCAATCTAACAATGATCTTAAAAAAATAATAAAATAATATAAAAAAAACAACAATATCAACTGTACTTTAAAGTAGAATTTTATCAAATCGTATTTATCTCGTATTAACATCATTCTTCTCATTAGTAGGCATTGTAGTGTAAGCGTAATGTCATTGTCTTGTGTTAGAGATCAGAGCAGCAAGTCAGGAGCTCCAATAATTTGTTCTTTTCAGTCAACTATCGGCAAATTATCGTCTGTCTAACCAAGCGTGGTGAATGGTTTGTGCTGAGTTTGCAGGAGGGCCGTAATATGACGTTTTGTGCATTTTAGATTGTTAATCTCATGACAGGCCTAACGAGATTAATTTTCTGATACTTAAAGTTCAGATTGTTCAGACATACTTATTAGAAGCGTTAATGTCTTTAACACGGTAATGGAATTTAACCCACACAATTGGCAAGTATTCAACCAATCCTAAGATTATATTAAACAGTAATGAATTTATCCCTTTCGGTACAGGGAGTATTAATAATAACACGTGTTTCATTGTGAAAGTCAACGTGTCAGTGTTAAGTTTTGTCCTATTCTTATGAAGTCGCACTATGTGCATGTGTCATTGTCAAATATTTATTGTTGAAGTCTGGTTCCCTGACGAAAGGCTCCCTGACGACTCTTGTTAAAATCGACGACAACAGTCGGAGATTTTTTGGTCTCGGAACCGGACTGACATTGATGGATACATTGAAATGTGGCTCACATTGGACTCGTGAAACAAACTTCATTAATAGCGCCCTCTCTTGTCCATACGAAAGGTCAAATGAACTGCAACTGACACTGTGACAGTCGACACCTGGGTTCTGTACAGTCCCAGAATATGAAGTTAAAACTGTCGAGGTAAGCGCTTTTACCTGTGGAAAGCAACATTTATTGAATTAACATGTGCATGTGTAGTTGGTTTTATGTGGTATCATTGATGGTACGTAGTTTGGCTTAATTTTGTGTAAAAATACATAACAAAGTTGGGTTGTGCACTATATTATGTCATCTCGGACCCAGACTACGCTGGACTACCTCCTCTTCTTGGTTGGCCCAACGAACCCTGTCCTCTAAAACAAGACATCAACTTTTGAATCAAGACTTACTTTGTTTGGCAAATTTATCCCTCAATAATCATTTGGGCATTGCTTTCAGACATGTCATACTCAGAAACAGAATCTGGAGAAGATTTGCGCACGTCCACCCGTGCGATAAGTCCTCGGCGTTTGCAGGAATTTTCTGTCAAACCTTCGTGCTGGAAGCCCATGTCGGCAATGGCAGAGGAGCCATGATGGTTGCTGTTCAGCGCGTAGTTTGTATTCCTGCAATAGTCTTTTTCGTGTCGCTGTGTGTGTATATTCGTTTGTTGTGCCGTCGTCCGTCACCGAACACAAACAGACAATGTGACCATTTCTACCTCCATCCTTCGGAACGACACATACTCAAAAGAGATTTAACACATGGTGTCACCGCAAATCCTTACTTAGTATTCCATGGTGTCACTCACTCGTCTCTCTCGGGTAATACATGCAATTAGTCAGCAAGAACTTTACCGCTAGCTGCGCGAAACCTTGTTTGACGTCACCACTTTAGGTAAACGCCGCAAGAGGACTCCTGGAATAAAGACTCAGTAGTCTGGCATACGACCAGACGCCGAATTACAGCACCCATCATGGCTCCTGTTGTTGACATGTTAATGACCGACCGATTATTGAGGGATAAATTTGCCAAACAAAGTAGGTCTCGATTCGAAAGTTGATGTATGGTTTTAGAGGACAGGGCTCGTTGGGCCGAGAAGCGGAGGTAGTCCAGCGTACTGGCACAGTGTATGAGGCTAACCCGGACTGAACGACACTTGACTCCATTCTTTGCACTCAAACAGGGTTCCGAACACAAAGCCGTCAAAACCGTATACCGAGTCTTCAACTTTGGCTCTTTTTCACAAATGCACATGTTTCCGAAGCAAAATACCCTCCTTGAATCTTTTTAGACTCTTTCACTGACACTCACGTGCAAACTGCTTACAAATGTTTGCAAAATGTGAATATTTTTGACACACAATGTGCCCTAGACCTAGACCCAGTAACTGGGACGCTGAACTCCTTTTTTGACATTTTGACATTATCTGTCGTACAAGCGCCCCAGTAAGAACTATGTAGTAACTGCAACGGTCAGGGGGATTTAAAAAACCTCTGTTAATGATGTATGTGGCCAATTGATGACTCAGTGCACATCACTCTGAATTTCTGTGGAGTGAAATGAACAGTGACCTGTGCCGTAGGCAAACACTTCATGTTGACCATTGGTTTGTACACAGAGCGTATTGCATGGCAACTTTGTGTCAAGGAATTTCGCATTTTGCAAACACCTGTGAGCAGTTTGCACAAGTGCAAGTGTAAGATAAACATTTACTCAAGATGCAAGGATGGCATTTTGCCTTGGGAACATACATTTGTGAAAAAGAGCAGAAGTTTGGACACTGGGTATACAGTTTTGACGACTTTGTATTCAGAACCCTGTCGGAGTGCAATTGAATATATCAGAGTTTTACATTACTAGCCCTGGTGGGATGTCAGTCTCCAGTGCACTACTACTAACATCCTGGGTATAATAAAGCTTCTCTACAATGTAAACAAAATTGCAAGAGTTGTTTTCTCCTATTTTCTCCTGATGTTGGAAGCTGAAAGTCTGTTGATATTTTCCCGGTGCCTTAAAGTACTCTTTGAATGTCTTTTAAATAACATCTGCTGTCACTTTTAGTGAAAAGTATTCTTAAAATTAAACGGGAACTTGTGAAATTGTCTTAAAAACATATTGTACTTTCCATGTAAAGTTTTTATGCACATGCGTCCAAGAGTGCATTGCTGGATCACAATGTCAAGGGCAAAGCACAAATTGCACAGGAAAATAAGAATGCATCAAATTGTGCACAATAGAGCTCTATGTAGTTAGCTAAAAGTTGTAAGCGCATGTAAAGTTTGCACATTGCAATTACACACAGTAATAACGTAGTAATTAGACGATGCCCTCTTTGGTGTTGGTGTGCATCATATTCCACGCATGCATGTTGTTTGTTTCAACTGGATTAACCAATGGAAGTTTTTACTGATTTCTGTTTCCTGACTAATTTTCATTCTACATCCATAAATAGTGTGTGCCCAAAACATTTTATAGATTTATGATCCTGCCAGTCTGTAAGTATTAGACACAAGGAATATTATATATGAATGACGTTTTTGCTAGTTTAATCAGGTAGAACAATGACATAATTTTGTTAAAAACACTTTTTTTGCCATTCAGGAACCCCTTCATACCGAGGACGTCAGTGGCAGTGCAACAGAGACTGAAGTCCTACCAGGGCTGCTGGTACAAACATTGTGTGCACAGGTGAGGTATATGCTTAGTGAGACCAATAAATAGTGTCATTCTGTTCATGCTCCGATTTCCGTGGTTAGTCTTATACCGGCGCTTATAAAATGTATGGTTCTTTCATTCAGTTCGTGATCCTGACCAGCCCCCAACCTACCATAGTTAGTCTTCGTAGGGCACTTAAGAAAAGTATGCTTCTTTCTTACAGTTCATAATCCTGCTCAGCCCCAACCTACAACAGATAGTTTTCTTAATGGCACTTATAAAATGTATGGTTCTTTTATTCAGTTCGTGATCCTGACTAGCCCCAAACCTACCATAGTTTGCCTTATTAGCAGCACTGTTACAACCGTGCAGTTCGAGATTCTACTCAGCCCCATCCTACCACATTTTGTGTTATTAGTGGCACTTATAAAATGTAAGGTTCTTGCCTGCAGTTCATGATCCTGTTCAGACCCAACCTGTTACTGTTAGTCTTATTACCGGCACTCACAAAATGTTTGTGTTTCATGTAGCTCATGATCCTGCTCAGCCGAAACCCACCATAGTTTGTCTTCTTAGCGGCACTTATAAAATGTATGGTTCTTTCATTCAGTTCATGATCCTGCTCAGCCCCAAGCTAATGTAGCTAGTCTTATTAGCCGCACTTATAAAATGTACCCTTCTTTTTTTTCAGTTCATGATCCTGCCCAGCCCAAAACCTACGGAAGTTAGTCTTATTAGCGGCACCTATGTAATTTATCATTCCGTCAATCTGTTCATTATCCACTTACTTTAATTAACTTCATGATCCCGCAGAGCCCCCAGACTCACGATAGGTGGTCAAATTTGTGGCACCTTTAAAATGAATGGTTCAGCCTTGCAGTTCATGATCCTGCTCAGCCCAAACCTACTGTAGTTAGTTTTATTGGCACCACTTACAAAATAATCCATTCTGTCATTCAGATCATGATCCTGCTAGTAACAACTGTGGTAGGTTGGGGCTGAGCAGGATCATGAGCTGAGTAAAAGTACCATACATTTTATAAGTGCCACTCTAAGGACCAACTATGGTAGGTTGGGGGCTGGTATGGATTATGAACTGAATGAAAGAACCATACATTTTCTAAATGCCGCTAAGATGACTAACTATGGTAAGCAGGATCATGAACTGAATGAAAGAACCATACATTTTATAAGTGCCCCTAATAAGACTAACTATGGTAGGTTGGGTGAGAGTCAGGATCATGAACTGAATAAATGAACCATTTGTTTTGTGAGTGCCGCTAAGAAGATGAACTACGGTAGGTACTGGTCAGGATCATGAGCTGAATGAAAAATACACACATTTTATCAGTGCCACTAATAAGACTAACTGTGGTAGGTTGGGCGCTGAGCAGGATCATGAACTGAGTGAAAGAACCATACATTTTATAAGTGCCTCTAATAATACTTACTGTGGTAGGTTGGGGCTGAGTGAGATCATGAACTGCATGAAAGAACCATACCTTTTCTAAGCGCTGCTAAAAAGACCAATTATTGTATGTTTGGGGCTGAGCAGGATCATGAACTCAATGAAAGAACTTTGTACATTTTATCAGTTCCGCTAATAAGACTAACCCAGGTAGGTTGGGGCTGAGCAGGATCATGAACTGCTGATACAGAAGCATATAATATATATTTTAAATGCCGCTAATTAGGCCAACTATTGTAGGTTGGGGGCTGAGCAGGATCATGACCTGAATGACAGATCCATACATTTTATAAGTACCGCTAATAAGACTAACTAGGGTAGGTTGGGGCTGAGCAGGATTATGAACTGCATTAAAGTTTGTGTTCTTAGCAACTCTTAAAAAATGTAGGGTTCTTTCTTGCAGATCATGATCCTGCTCAGCCCCAACCTTCCCACAGTAAATAATACAATTTACCATTCTGTCATTCAGTTCATGATCCTGCTAATAACACAAATTGTGGTAGGTTGGGGGTGAGCAGGATCAGGAGCTGAATAAAAGTACCATACATTTTATAAGTGCCGCTATAAGGACCAACTATGGTAGGTTGGGGGCTGGTATGGATTATGAACTGAATGAAAGAACCATACATTTTCTAAATGCCGCTAAGATGACTTACTATGGTAAGCAGGATCATGAACTGAATGAAAGAACCATACATTTTCTAAGTGCCGCTAAGATGACTTACTATGGTAGGTTGGGGGCTGAGCAGGATCATGAACTTAATGAAAGAACCATACACTTTATAAGTGCCGCTAATGAGACTTACTATGGTAGGTTGGGCGCTAGTCAGGATCATGAACTGAATAAATGAACCATATGTTTTATAAGCGCTTCTAGTGGTATGTTTGGGGGTGAGTAAGATCATGAACTGAGTAAAAGAACCATACCTTTTCTAAGTGCTGCTAAAAAGACCAACTATTGTAGGTTGGGGGCTGAGCAGGATCATGAACTGAATGAAAGAACTATACATTTTATAAGTGCCGCTATGAATACTTTCTATGGTAGGTTTGGGGCTAGTCAGGATTATGAGCTGAATGAAAAAAAAAACACATTTTATAAGTGCTGCTAATAAGACTAACTATGGTAGGTTGGGGGCTGGTATGGTTCATGAACTGAATGAGAATTGTACATTTTATTAGAGCCGCTAATAAGACTAACTAGGGTAGGTTTGTGCTATTAGCGACTTTAAAAAAATGTATGGTTCTTTTATTCAATTCTTGATCCTGCTCAGCACATACTTATCGTAGTTAGTCTTTTTAGTGGCTCTAATAAAATTTACTAGTTTTTTCTCATTGAGTTAATGAACCTTTTTAGTCTTACTAGCCCCACTTATAAATTGAATGGTTCTTTTTTCAGTTCATGATCCTGCTCATTCCCAACCTACCGTAGTTAGTGGTAATAGCGGCTCTAATAAAATGTATGATTCTTTCATTCTCTTCTTGATCCTGCTCAGTCCCAAGCTAACCTAGCTAGTCTTATTAGCCCCACTTATGAATTGAATTGTTGTTTTTTTTCAGTTCATGATCCAGCCCATCCTGAAACCTACCAAAGTTAGTCTTATTAGACTATGGTTCCGTCAATCTGTTCATGATCCTGCCCAGCATCCAACCTTGCTATTTAGTCTGGTCCAGTCTGCGGTGAACACAGAGCTGAATTCAAACTCTTGGTGTGGGTGAGGAGGCCTCACTGTGTTTTTCAGGTATTGTGGGGATTAGTTTCTTAATATTGCTGTGTTTAGAATTGATAGTTGGTGGGTGAGGTGTATTTTGGAGCCGTTAACTTTGTAACTGGGTCTTCTAAAGATTTCACCAATTTAAAATCTGATTCAGAAAGCCTGACTTGGCTAGTCTGTGTCTCATTAGCAAACTCTTCCCGGACCTGGAGTAATGTGATGAGGGAAACCTCTTGCTGGTTGATGAGCGGGATTTGTCAGCAGTGGAAATATAATAAGTCAGATGGCTGGGATGCTGGCGAAGTTTGAGAAGCAGCTGTAGCATGCGTTAAGGGTCTTGGACTGCTGGTCTTGGGAGTAGAGCTTTTCTTGTACAGCTTGGTGCTAAGTTTTTGACATGAGGTCTAATGACTCGTAGTCAGTGAAGACGGCGGATGTCGTGTGGCCTTGCAGACACTAGTAGGTAGATGACCAAACTGTGTAAGTGTGTCATGCCGCCGCTGGTGATTGGTCGTTTATGCAGTTGGTGATCCTGCTAGGCCCAAACCTACCACAGTTTGTCTTATTAGCGGCACTTATAAAATGTATGGTTCTTTCATGCAGTTCATGATCCTGCTCAGCCAAAACCTACCACAGTTAGTCTTATTAGTGGCACTTATAAATTGTGTGGAACTTTCATGCAGTTCATGATCCCGACTAGCCCCCAACCTTCCACAGTTAGGCTAATGAGCGGTACTTATTAAGTGTGTGGTTCTTATAATGCATTTCATGATCCTACTCAGCCCCAACCAACCACAGTTTGTCTTTTTAGCGCCACATATAAAATGTATGGTTCTTTCATTTAGCTCATGAACCTGACTAGTCCCCAACCTACCATAGTTAGTCTCATGAGCCGAACTTAGAAAATGTCTCGTTCTTTCATGCAGTTCATGATCCTGCTCAGCCCCAACCAACCACAGTTTGTCTTATTAGTGGCACATATAAAATATGGGCATCTTTCATGCAGTTCATGACCATACTCAGCCCCAAGCTACCACACTTAGTCTTATTAACGACACTTAAATGTTAATGCAATTAAATGTATGGTTCTTTCTTTCATTCAGCTCATGATCCTGCTCAGCCACAACTTACCACAGTTAGTCTTCTTAGCGGCACTAATGAAATGTATAGTTTTGTCATTCAGTTCATGTGCCTGCTCAGCTCCATCCTTCCACGGTTAGTCCTGTTAGCGGCGCTTATATAATGTATGGTTTTGTCATTCACTTCATGATCCTTCTCAGCCCCCAACTTACCATAGTTAGTATTATTGGTGGCACTTATAAAATGTGTGGTTCGGTCATTAAATTCATGACCCTGCCCAGCCATCAACCTATGGTATTTGGTTTTATCATAGCCACACTTATAAAAAGTACATTAGTTGGTAAGACATCTGCTCTAGAGTGGCGAGGAACAATGCCTGTGATTTTTCACAGGACTCGGGGAAAGTGCTGAGTATACAGTGCTTAACACACATCGGTGTATGGGTAAAACATTACAAATAGTATTCTTTATCCCTGATGTAAAAACTAACATCTGTCATAACGTTAATTCAGTCGTTTGACTTTTGTTACAGTTCCGGACACTGACTGTGTTCATGATTCTACTTCATGGTGAAAGCAACTAATAACCTTTATGATACGTTTGTATGTCCTCTTTATACAGAGAAGGGGACAGCATGATGACAATATGGCCTCCGGACTTGTCATAGTTTCCAGCCATAATAACCTCCATAAACAAAGGTATTAAAAGTGAAACAACTTTTGTATTGTAAACACACAAAATGACAATTCCACCCCTTATTGTGATCCCCATCACATGTAGATGTGGACCATGTTTCAAACATAGCACATAATAGTATCTGGACATTCTTGTATGTCAACCCTCCCCCCCCCCCCCCAAACAAAATAAAAAATTACTCAAAATTAAAGTGCATGAACTTAATCAGTCAAGCTGTTCAACACATTACTAACTCATATAGCAGACCCCTTTCTTGTGCACCCTTGCCCCCCACTCCCTCCCCCGCCTCACGAATAAGTCGAAGCACATAGGCTACTACTGTGATACAAATCCACACAACGATTTCCAGTTCACATCCAACATCACCATCACCGGGCACAGTTAAGTTTGATGAAGTATAATGATGAACCTTTTGCCTTTTACTTTTCAGGGAAGTCACTGACCAAGTACTGTGTGTGTTACACTGATGGCATGACATGCTGCCAATTTGAGCACCAGGTGAGTAAATGATTATGTCGGGTATTTATTCCCTCAGATATCAAATGCATAACATACAATGTTTCTTCATAAAATGGCGTGCTGTAGAATTGAGGGGTTTTGCAACGGTTTACGTGTTGAGGCAAACTAATGTCCTCCCTTACTGTAAACGAGTGCCAAACTACTCGTCCTTTATGGCCGACAACTCGCTTTTGATACTGAAAGCTGCATAATAACCAATGCGAACCCCCATCTCAAACGTGGGATATATTTGTTGATGGTTTAAGTTCTGACTAACTAGAGCTCGACTGTTATTTGTCTAGCAACTTAAGGGCACAATGATCTGCTCAACCCTCAAGACATCTATTTCATAGGTGTGATAACCTCAGGCCAAAGTACCCTGTCATCTCCAGTCACGTCATTAGGATGAAAGGAAAGTTGTAGAGATATCGGAGACCAACCTTGGTGCCCGCAACAAGATTCTGTTAAACATCCGCAATATCGGTAATCACAGACACAATAGCCAAGTCCTAAGAGAGGGAGAGGGTGTTCTTATTGTAGGTTACAGACCCAATCATGAGGCAGCTCCACACGCAAATGGACCATGCATACATTGCCATGGCTATTACGTGCGTCTTGATCTGTGGCGTCATAGGTGCCCGTTTAAGCCTGCGCTCCCTGCAAAGACTGATGGTAGCAATAGGATAGGTTGTGTTAGGGGGATCGGACAGTAGCCAACAAGAGTGATTTGTTAAAAGCTCCTGGCTGGTGTATCATTCCAGTTGAACAAGGTTTAACTCTGATGAAGAGAGATGAAGTCGCCATATGTGAATACCTTAAGCTTGGCCACGATGTTACACAACATGGCTACATTCGAAACAAGCTATGAGAACTGGGTCGTCTTGTCATACAACTCTGAAACAACACCCACCAACCAAATGCATCACTTGAAGTATTCGTGCATCCCCACCATATGAATGATATCGTCAAGGCTGTTCATCATGATATCAGTGAAGGAAAGCAGATGTATCACATTCCATCTTTATCACTAAAGACTGGACATTCCATCAAGAAATGTGCACTCATGCTGAAAGGAAATGCTATAGAGTATGGTCTGAGGCACAAAACGGAACAGGCCGAGAATTTTCTGCAGTTGTGTGAATATTAGTGGTGAGAACATGTGTCAACCCATGCGCACAGAACACTGTACCAAGGAAAGCGCAGAAAACCTGCTGTTCTCCCGACAACAGCCGATGTGGTGAAAATGTCATCGTTCCTCCATTAAGCTGGCAACAGGGAAGTGCAGCTCCTTCACTGTGCTCGGGGCCATTAAATTACACCAGACGGGAAGAAATTGAATGAAGTCACACTGTGCCATCTCACTATGTTCAACCGCAGGGGGGAAGTATCTAAAATGAAACTGAAAGATTTCCACAAACACAGTGTAGCCGTTGTCAATGGGGATTGTTTGATGACTGATCTTGAACGGCACCTCTGTAAAATGTTCAAAGTCATGAAAGTAGTTGGTAAGAGGGGTAGAACTGTTCCTCTGCTTCTTGGTACTGATGTGATGGCGTGGTGGAATGCTCTGGTTGCAAACAGATATGCAGCTGGAGTGGCACAAGACAACAAGTTCTTATTTGCAGGAAGTTGTGACTGAGACACAGGTCAGAAACAAGGAAGTACATGTAACTGTCTACAAGCATATGCAAATGAGGCGGGCCTTGACAATGCTGATAACATGGGGTCTACAAAGCTTCATAAACATGTAGCGACTGTTTCACAATTCTTGCCTTGAGGAGCATCAGCTTGAAAAACTTGTAGGCTTCATTGGTCATGATTTGCGGGTCCATCTTGAGTACTACTAGTTGCCAGACACTGTTCAGAGGGTTACCAAACTGTCTCGACTTTTCCTGAGCTTGGAGAGAGGCAACTTGGTTTTGCAACATGGTAAATCTGTGGAGGAGTTGCATGTTACTGGAGGTAAATAAACCCATTTCTAAACTGTCTTTCCAAATTGCTACAAACTGTGGTTTCAGCTCCCAATCCCTCCCCCTCCTCGCCAAGAAAATTCTTTCGGAGGGGGCCCTATAACTTGGCCTGGGGCCATTATCACCTCACAACCCCCCCCCCCCCCCCACCATGAAACAAATTTCAAACACTGTACACCCCCCAACCCATGGATTGGCCGACATTTTTTATTTGTGTGCGAAAGGCAATCATAGCTAAATGTAGAAATTGCTCTTTGTTTCAACGTGGACAGCAGCGACTTGAATGATAGGATGAAACAAGATGGCTGCACTATGATGAACATCAATTGGGCTGTTTCTTGTTAGGCATTTTATGCAGGTGTAGCTTCATCCCACAGTGTGATTAGATTTTGAGCTGAATTGCTTATTGAAATGTGCATTTTTTGGTATGGATAGGCCCCGGTTGATTATGTATCTTAATTTTTTTCAACAAATCAAGTGTCGCCCCTGTACTGCTGAGGAGAAGAAAGACATAACGGAGGGCTTGTAAAGAATCTTTTCACTGAAGAAGCCTTCTGGAAAACGCAACATCGAAATGTCCTGTCCTGTGGCATTTCAGAACCAAACTTGGAGGAACATTAAATACTTTTGTAGAAACACAATGAAACTTCAACAAATGTAAGGTGTGATGCATGCACCACCACAGTACAGTCATAATGAAGAGTCACTCTGTAGGCGCAGCCAAGTGATTTTTCTACACCTTTGCCTCTGACACTCCTTCCCACCCCCACCCAAAAAGAAGAAAATGTATTACCATCCTCCAAAACATTTAATGAAAGGGTAGAATACACATTCGAATTCTGATAGCATAACTCAACCTCAATAAAAAGATTTGTGTGTTATGTTCTTCATTATCTTCATGTTAAGAGTGTTTAATATCAAGGAATAAACCACGTGGGAAACTGACTGGGTAAATTTTTTAATCATTTTTGGGGTCAACACAGAGAACTTGACTGGAACGGGATTTGGACCACCGGCTATACGTACCATCGCTCTACCAACTGAGATATCCAGCCCTAATGTTGGCAGTCTCCCTGTTTTGTATTGTATAATGTGGTGATCCCTGGCAGTAACCGGTTGAATGGCTTCTGACTGGCACCCCCCCCCCCCCCCCCCCCGAAACAAAGATATTGACAAAACAGGGAGACTGCCAATATTAGGGCTGGATAGGTCAGTTGGTATAGCATCGGAAAATATAGCTGGTTGTCACAGGTTCAAATCCTGCTCCAGCCTTTTTTTTGTTATATTATAGGTTTAATCATTTATCAATCTTTATTCTGTCATTTTAATACAGATGCTCCAGGCAAGGACCACTATCCAAGTTCCAGAGAAAGGTAGGTCTCTTTAATCATCATCAGTTAGTCATAAACCTGCAAGATGGTGGTAGTATTTAACCCACTATAAATTCAGCTAATTAATACATTGAACGTTTCATCAAATAGTACAGACACTAGAAGCATTATCTATTTAAAACCCTGGGTGGTACGGACTTGGGCCAAATAGCGACAACAAAATATAAAAAATAACACAGCCCCATTATTAATGATCAGAGCAGAGTGAGGTCAATCCATCTAATTGTAACGGTAGCTGTAAGTAACTTTTGCATGGGGTGAGGTCCCTTCCACTGTAGTCCAGATGCCTCAGGCAAGAAACAGACATGTCACCACTGTAATAATATTGCACAATGTCTTGCGTAACCTTTCATTTGTTACTTTTTTTTGTTAATATTGTTAATTCCATTTTAAAAGCAACTTGATGTTTATTTTACTTCAAAATTAGCATTTGTAATAAAATTGCTTGACTTTGTCCAGGAACATTCCAAACTTTTGAGTCTTTTAACATCACAACTAACAAAAGTGTAATTAACTGCAGATCTAATCATAATCACGACCTAATGATCTAATCATAAGGACGGAGAGTAACTTGAACATTATTGGGACTACCAATGTCAAATTCCAGAGGGTGGAATTTTAGGACTCAATGAATATTTTTCTGGTGTTGTTTTTAAACTATTTTTGAATATTAAGCGTTTTGCAATCTGTGCTATTGGAGTTTTATTAGAGTAATATTTCTGGTTTTTATCTATTTCAGCCAGGGCCTTAGCAGCTGGAGAGCCAACAGTTACTGGACACCCAGCAGATTGAGACTTTTTACTACCGAGTTAGCGTGACCAATATTGACCAAATGCACAGCACTGTGATTTCTACCAGGACCATTTCTCACAGAGGTAAGTGTTTGTGAGTGTAAATGCATGATTCCTGGATTCTGCCTTTTGAGTGCTAGCGCCATACTTGTTTCGTTTTTTCGTGGCATCTTTAATCTTTACAAGCGGAGAGAAATTGCAATCCGAAACTGACTTCTCCAGCGAATAGTTTGGCTAAAGGAAAAATAACTTCTTTTCGTTTTTCCAATGCCAATTAAATTATAACAAATGTCAAAAAAACCACATAAAAATAACAATAGTTGCAAACTTTGTTTCTTTTTTTTGTTTTTTGTTGGCATCTTTAAGTGCAACCAACATGTTTTCCCTTTGACTGTTGGCTACAGCTACCCTGCAGGTATGAAGTGTACTGTGGTATCATTAACCCAGGGTTTTCATACAAACTCTGGGATAATACGAAGGATTACGAGTGTGTGTGTTGCCTAGGCAATCATTTGCATTTTTGCACCCAAAACACTGTGTGTAGTGCTACCTGGTATTACATTATGCGTACTACTGAAGGTCCCTTGGATGCAGTTAGCGTACCACCAATAAGCAATATGAGCAAAAACATGTGAAAATTGCAATTAATCTGGGCCAGAAATACACAACAGAGTACGCAGGTGAGAATTGCGACCAGAGTACTGTGGGAGAGCCTGTTCTGGCTCGATGGGGTCAACAAACATTGTTTAAGCACACTGAGCTAAAAAGCGTGCTTCGCTGCAAATAAAATCATACCACCCATGAGATTGAGGGGTAAAAGTGTAGTGTCATTTATGGCCACTTCCTGCTGGTCTTGTTTTAGGTCTACTTGTTATTCACATTTAAAGTGTTCCATTGAGACTGAGTGGGACTAAAAATTGTTTGGTTCGGGCAGGCCCCAATAGACCCATTGGGTGCAACCAATGTTTACATTTCGTCATGTGACCTCTAGTGGGTACTACGTCATCTGAGCTGATGGCAAACTACGTACAATTACATGCTGTGACCGAGTCACACAAATAGTCAGCTTTTAGTGATAACAACATTTACTAGGTCCTTTTATTGCAGTGATGTGTTGCAACATTGATTTTAATCATATTACTGTTTCATAAACTAGAAGTGTTTTGCCAAAAATGAAATTCCGTCGTGCCATTAGTACTACCACCATGTCGTTAGCATTTATACATTCCTTGTAGAATTTGAAAATCTTCCCAAACTGTCCTTACTGACTTTATTTATCCACTCAAAGATCTCTGGTACACACTATGGAATATTTTTCACAGATTTTGAGAAAGAAAATCCCCGATCGAATAAGCAAATGCAACAATCATCATGTACTGTATTGCACTTCCCTATGGAGGACTTCGTGTTTGTTCACATTTAATACCCACTATAGGTCGTTTTTTCAGATCCTTCCAAAAACACTAGGTTCGTCTGAATTGTAAAGGTGAAATTGTGGAACTTTTGAGAGTACATGAGGGTGCTGGTGTTAGGGAGGGGGGGTTGCTGTGTACCCCACTCTCAGGGAAGAATCCAGGACTATCAGATGGGGGAGGGTGCAAACTTTTAGGGCTAATTTTAAAACTGAGCGTTTTACCAAAGTATGAGTACAGACAAACTAATTCCTGTATGAATGACTTATTGACTTGTCATATTGAGAGGTAATGAAAACAAGTCAGCACAGGAAGCTCCCATAAGTAGGGCTTTCCAAAAGTGTCACTTTTGTCGGGATCCTTCCATAAGTTTGGGAGATATGGCTGTTGCTTACTCTTATTTTCATTCTGTGACAGCTTCGTGTATGAAATCTCCATTGAAAATACTGTTGAAAGACAATGGGAGCATCCCCGCTTGGGCATCATTTGACTGAAGATGTGTTTGGATGGCCGCGAAAATTCGCCTTTTGGATGCGGAACAATCAAGGCTATCTGCAGGTAAACAACTTTTCTTTCTAGTACCATTGTTTTTGGAGTAATGGAGCGAGAGGCAGGCGACTTTGTTTTCCACCGTTTTATTTTTTTGTCCCTTTCTTGCTTACTGGAGTGGCATATTGGTCTTTTGTTAACGCACATACAAACACACAGGCCCTTATCTACAGGGCTCGGGGATGTGGTGGGGGGTGTGCTCTCTTTGTGTCCCCTGGAATACTCCCTGTTCATCCCACAGCCAAAAACTTTACCTTGCTAGAAAGCCCATACATGGGGCTTTGCAACAGTGTCATGCTTGTCTGGATCCCTCCATAAGTTCGGGAGATATGGCCGTTGCTAACTCTTGTTTTCATTCTCTGACAGCTTTTTTGTACAAAATCTCCATTGAACATGCGTTGAAAGACAATCAGAGCATCTCCACTTAGATGGCCGTAAGGGAGGAGTAAAGCGCCTTGTTAAAAGACTCTGAAGTCTACAAGTTTCATGAGTCTGGCCGGGCCGTCGCAAGGGCCCCCCAAGCTGACCACCATCCATGGAAAGTGCAAGGATTGTTGCAGGCTACCAACAACACTGGGTCAACTCACAGGCAAATCGTTAATAAAACTGTATCATCATACAACAGGACATCGGAATGAACTGTTATTGAATGGGAATAATTACCATATGGAATAAGTGTTGATTCTTAGGTGAAGAATTATTTAAGTTGCAGCTAAATATTTATATAAATTGCATCAAGAAGATTTGTAAAATTAGTAAAGATTGGAATCAGTGAATCAAGTTGAAGATTTGTAGACTTAGTGAAGATTGGAATCAGTGAATCAAGTTGAAGATTTGTTGAATTAGTGAAGATTGAAATCATTGAATTTTAAGTTGAAGATTTGTCAAATCATTGAACTTACAAAAGAATGTAAGACATCTGGTGTGTGAAGTTTGATTGAACGTTGATGAAAATGACTATAGAAAAGTAATTGAAGTAGTACTGTGTCAAAGGAAGACTAAAGTAATGTTGATTAATCTAAATGCTCTAATCCAAGACGATGGGCTTGAGCACCAAACCCAAGAACAACACTTGTAAATATTGTAAATAGTTGTCTAAGAACTGAATATAATATTGAGTTGAACTATTTCCCTGTCTCCTGGTCACTTCTTTCGGTTTGATGGTTTCTAACCGGGGTCTCTACTCTAAAAGGCTGAAGCGGTGACAAGCACAAATATCCCAAACACCTAGTATTTGTTACAATAAACACTTCTAAAAGGCTGAAGTGGTGACAAGCACAAATATCCCAAAACACCTAGTATTTGTTACAATAAACACTTCTAAAAGGCTGAAGTGGTGACTAGCACAAATATCCCAAACACCTAGTATTTGTTGCAATAAACACTTCTAAAAGGCTGAAGTGGTGACAAGCACAAATATCCCAAACACCTAGTATTTGTTGCAATAAACACTTCTAAAAGGCTGAAGTGGTGACAAGCACAAACATCCCAAACACCTTGTATTTGTGTCAAACACTTCGAGCTCTAGTTCATTTTGATGTCATAGATGGTTATGATTGAAGATGGCATATTGAACATTATAACACACCTCTCCCTGGTTTTTTATCCTGATTGGCTGAAACACTGTCGCGTGGAAGGAACTAATATAGCCTAGTGCATGAAATCTGCACCGCACGCGCTTCATTTGGGTGAAATAGTTCACAAAGCGGGAAATAGTTTCAAAAACCCAAAAACTATTGACTGGTAAAGAGCGCCCTCAGGAGAACGATGGCGTCTGCGGATCGAGAAGAATCTCCGGCCAAGAAGTCGCGATTTACTCTTCTAACCGACATTTTGGACTGAGGTGTGTTATAAAACACATATGGACTGGCATTATTCGGGCAATAGTGCACGTCGATGCACCCTCGGGCCTGTGAGTGACCAGGAGAGGGTCATATTTCCCTCGGCCCTCGGCCTCGGGAAATAGGACCCTCTCCTGGTCAATCACAGGCCCTCGGGTTGCATAGACGTGCACTATTTTCCTCATTGCCAGTCCATATGTGTATAATATTGGTGAGCTGTAAGATGTGGAAGTAAAGGTGTTCTAGTCAAGACAGGGAAGTTCAGGTACCAGATTCAATTCCTCTACTATGCAACTTTCTTTAAGGAATGAGAGGACAACGACCTGTGCATTTAGCAGCCCATCAGGTCTTTCTGACTCGGGTTTATTGTAAATTTCCTCTCATGCAGCATTAGGACCTTTCCCCAAAAGTCATCTGAGTTTTGGGGTACAATTATTTGTGATAAAGCAATGGTTTATTCAAGGAATCTTCAGAAGTCTTCTTGGCTTCAATATTTTCAATTTAGTTAATTGCTTGTAATAACCACTGTATCTGAATCTGATCATTATGCAGTCATTCCAAACTCTGACACCATGCAGCCCCTCTACCCAACCCAGCCCCCAAACCCACACTTTCTCAAAGAATACTGTTGCGGAAACAATAATACACAAGCAGTAAAATTAAAGCTTGAAGAATTTTACTTTTTCTCAGTCGACTTTGGTATATGGTTTTTATTAAAGGGGCAGCACATCTTTATGTTTTGTATAATTTATTAAATCAGCCGAAAACCTCTTGTAATTTTCTTCTTCTTATTATTATAAAATGTTCAGGTAACTTGTAGAAATTAAGAGTTGATGTGGATTAATGAGGTTATTTGTGTTCTGTAATAAAACACTATAAAATAAAACAAAGCATAGAGAGGAATTGATGTTTTATTGTTTCATTGTGGTATATTATAAGTTGACCTTGGAAATTGGTTGGGAGTCTGTGTTTAGGCTGGTGTAGTACAAGGGGAATTGATTGGTCACCTTGGGTGGGGGGGGGGGTGCCTTACTTTTCAATCCTTTGAAGTTTCATGTCAATTTAGCCAAAGTTATAGAGGTAAGCATTGCTGTTCATTCCTTTATAAATAATGCTTATTTGTAAATAAGGCTTATTTATAAAAACGCTTGATTACAATCAATACTTATTTATAAACAATGCTTATTGATAAATAATGCTTATTTTTATAAATATGTTTTTATGTATAAATAATGCTTATTTATATATAATGCATATTTATAAACAATGTTTATTTATAAATAATGTTTATTGATAAATAATGGTTATATACAAATAATGGTTATTTGTCTGGACCAAAAAAAGAAAGTCTTTAAAACTCAGAACCAACATGGGTTTCATTTCATGCACCGTTTGTCGACCCCGCAGAATGAGAATTTTCCTTCTGCAAAATGGGAAGAGGGGAATGAACAGCAACGACTTACCCCATGTAATTCTGACTAAAATTACATCAAACTTAAAAAGTATTAACAGCAAAGCTTACTATTCTGCAAAATAAACAGCAAGGCTTACCCCTCTGCGAGGTTGGTTAAAATTACACGAAATGAAAAAGGAATGAACAGCAAAGATTATCTATCCCCTCGTAATTTCGGCAAAAATTACTTGAAAGTCAAGGGAATGAACAGCAAAGGCCCTTATAGTTTTGGCTAAATTATTGAGCACAGTGAACCCCTGATTTTGAATAAACTCCTGTACACATTGGTCGTGCTCAATGTACGGGCCTAGGTGGACCCATGAAATGAATAAATTCCTGTACCCATTACTGGCGCAAAGTGTCTGGGCCTTGGTGGACCCGGGATATGGTTATATTCCTGTACCCATTGCTTGTGCACAGCATACGGGATGGTGGACCATGGGACGCGGTCTTGGTGGACCCGGAATATGGCAATATTCCTGTACCCATTACTTGTGCACAGCATACGGGATGGTGGACCGTGGGACGCGGTCTTGGTGGACCCGGGATATGGCAATATTACTGTACCCATTACTTGTGCACAGTGTATGGGCCTTGGTGGACCCGGGATATGGTAATATTCCTGTACCCATTGCTTGTGCACAGCATACGGGATGGTGGACCGTGGGAGGCGGTCCTGGTGGACCCGGGATATGGCAATATTACTGTACCCATTACTTGTGCACAGTGTATGTGCCTTGGTGGACCCGGGATATGGCAATATTCCTGTACCCATTACTTGTGCACAGCATATGGGATGGTGGACCGTGGGACGCGGTCTTGGTGGACCCGGGATATGGCAATATTCCTGTACCCATTACTTGTGCACAGAGTATGGGCCTCAGTGGACCCGGAATATATTGATATTCTTGTACCCATTTTTTGTGCACAGTGTATGGGCCTTAGCAGACCCGGGATATGGCTTTATTCCTGTACCCATTACTCGTGCACAGCATACGGGATGGTGGACCATGGGACGCGGTCTTGGTGGACCCGGGATATGGCAATATTCCTGTACCCATTACTTGTGCACAGAGTATGGGCCTCAGTGGACCCGGAATATATTGATATTCTTGTACCCATTTTTTGTGCACAGTGTATGGGCCTTAGCAGACCCGGGATATGGCTTTATTCCTGTACCCATTACTTGTGCACAGTGTACGGGCCTTGGTGGACCCGGGATATGGTAATATTCTTGTACCCATTACTTGTGTACAGTGTATGGGCCTGAGCAGACCCGAGATTTGGTTTTATTCCTGTACCCATTACTTGTGCACAGCATACGGGATGGTGGACCATGGGACGCGGTCTTGGTGGACCCGGGATATGGCAATATTCCTGTACCCATTACTTGTGCACAGTGTACGGGCCTTGGTGGACCCGGGATATGGTAATATTCTTGTACCCATTACTTGTGTACAGTGTATGGGCCTTAGCAGACCCGAGATATAGTTTTATTCCTGTACCCATTACTTGTGCACAGCATACGGGATGGTGGACCGTGGGACGCGGACTTGGTTGACCCGGGATATGGTTATATTCCTGTACCCATTACTTGTGCACAGTGTATGGGCTTTGGTGGACCCGGGATATGGCCTTATTCTTGTACCCATTACTTGCGCACAGCATACGGGAAGGACTTGTGAAACTAACTCTATTAATAGCGCCCTCACTTGTCCATACGATCAGAAACGTCAAATAAACTGGAACTTAAAAGTCGACACATGGTTTCTGAACAGTCCCAGAGTATGGAGCTTAAAACTGTCGAGGTAAGCGCATTTAACCGTAGAAAGCAACATTTTATTGAATTAACATGTGCATGTATAGTTTGGTTTTATGTGGTATCATTGATGGTACGTAGTTTGGCTTAATTTTGTGTAAAAGTACAGAACAAAGTTGGGTTGTGAACTATGTCATCGCGGACCCTAGCCCAGGTAGGACGTTAGTCTCCGTTGTACTTACCACTAACGTCCTGGGTATAAAGCTTCTTTCCAATGCAACTCAAATAGCATGATTTAATTTCCCCAATTTTTACTTCTGGTGTACTTTTTTTTTTTTTCTTTTTTCTTTTTTGACATTGTTGATCGTACTAGCCCCCCAGATGTGTAAGTTCGCTTTCAAAGCTTTTATTACGAAGTGGATTTAAAACACATCTAAACAAGTGGCCAAAAGACTCCAAAGAAACATTGCTGGAAAATTGCCTATTTCTCTGATGTCATTCTGGTGGCTTAATGGTGGAGCACTGGACTGATATGACATTAGCTACGTATAGACCCAGTAACTGGGGCGCTGTACTCCTTTTTTGAGATTTTGACATTATCTGTCGTACAAGCGCCCCAGTAAGAACTATGTAGTAACAGCAACAGTCAGGGGGATTTAAAAAACCTCTGTTAAAAAAAATTCCTCAGACTCAACAGAATTGCTCAAAAATCACCTACTGTCTTCTCCAAGTGTTTAAGGTAAAATAAAATGCATTTAATTGTACTCACGATCATTTTCTGTCCTCCAAATCGATGATTTTTAGGGCCTCTGACAACCTACTCCTAGAACTATGAGGTTCGTTCCGCTATCGTCTCCACGAACCTCATAGAGTGACATGTACAAAATCCTATTCGAAACTTTCTGCCCTTCACGTTTACATGGCTACAGTTCTTTTTTGAAATAAGATCTCGCCAAAACTTGGCTCTATGTGTTCTTTCAACTCTCATCGAGCGTTGCACGGGTCCAGAAAATCCACTCCGCAAACTAAAAGTTGTTAAAAAGTGATAAATTCTCACCGTAACTCAGATCCCATTCAAACAGTATTGCAACAAATATGGCGACCGGAGTTGCAAAATTAACTGGTATCCTGGTATGCGGTGCACTGGTCCTTATGGGCTGGTTCCGCGTACCAGTTAATTTTGCAACTCCGGTCGCCATATTTGTTGCAATACTGTTTGAATGGGATCTGAATTTACGGTGAGAATTTATCACTTTTTAACAACTTTTAGTTTGCGAAGTGGATTTTCTGGACCCGTGCAACGCTCGATGAGACTTGAAAGAACACATAGAGCCTAGTTTTGGCGAGATCTGAGTTCAAAAAAGAACTGTAGCCATGTAAACGTGAAGGGCAGAAAGTTTCGAATAGGATTTTGTACATGTCACTCTATGAGGTTCGTGGAGACGATAGCGGAACGAACCTCATAGTTCTAGGAGTACTGACAACCCTGTCGTTACAATCGCCATTTTTATTACTAATGTTACGACTGTTTCCTGACTTGAAAAAGTCGCAATAACGTTGCCGGGACTGCGTGTTCGCTGATGTGATGTCCAGACTTGCATATTGTTTTGCGCAGTCAACGCAGAATACCAGCTGTGTAGGGGTAATGACCCCAATCGTGACGAATGGAACTTTGTGGTGTTCGTTGACTGGTATCCTGCGTAGACTGCGCAAAACAACATACAAGTCCGGGCATCAGCGAACATGTGATCCCCACAGCTTTAATGTGACTTTTTTTAAGTCAGGAAACAGTCGTAACATTAGTAATCAAAATGGCCATTGTAACAGCAGGGTTGTCAGAGGCTCTAAAAATCATCTATTTGGAGGACAGAAAATGATCGTGAGTACAATTAAATGCATTTTATTTCACCCTAAACACTTGGAGAAGACAGGCGAATTTTGAGCAATTCTGTTGAGTCTAAGGAATTTTTTTTAACAGAGGTGTTTTAAATCCTCCTGACCGTCGCAGTTGCTACATATTCCTTACTGGGGCGGTAGTACGACAGATAATGTCAAAATCAAAACAAAAAAAAGTACAGCGCCCCAGTTACTGGGTCTAAGCTGCGTAGTGACTCGAGAAAAAGAAGAAGAATGGTGAAAGGGACAGGAAGAGGACATTTTTACTGAGTTGATCACATGCTCATGTGAGTTGTTTGATGTAAAACGGCGGAGAAAATGCAATCGACAAAATGATCGTCTTTTGTTCTAGCTTTACCAATCACGTACTCGCGCACGTATCAGATTCACAAGTGCGCAACAGCGGGGCCAGAGGCGCTTTAACCCCCCGGAATGTGAAACAATGACGTCAAGTGTGGGTTGGTAATGGACTCTGCGTTTTCAAGTTTAAATCTGATGGCGTCGTTACATTAAACAGTGCCCTCTGGTAACAAGTTTGAAAACAATTATGGTCAACACTAATTGTAACCCGTTTTTTTTTACATTGTTGTGTGTATTAACTCTTGATGTTTACAAGTAATTCATTACTCATTCCTGAACACCTAGTTTTTGTGATGTCACAAAAACTGAATTTCTAGCTTGGTTTTGTTATTATATAGTTTCTTTTAAGTTTGTATAATTAATGACTTTTTTGTTTAATTCAAGACTGAACAACTTTGTCATTACTGTACAGTGTTGAATGGTATTGTTAGTGCACCATACCATTACATGTGCACCCATACTTTACATGTACTGTACTAGTCTGCACACAGGTGAGATAGCCTGTCTGGTATTGCTTGCTCGGAGGGTTTATAGCTCCATGATATAGAGGGCCAATCCACCTTGTATTTATTTCTTTATTTTATTTATTTTAACTCTGTGGACACGTATTTATATAATTTACAATTTAAAATGCTGAGGTCAAGACAAAAGTTAAAAAACAACTGGATGGAGGGACTCAAGCCACAACACCCCAGCAATAGGATATTTGAAAAGAACTTTAAAACACCCAAGGGGTTGAAGAAGACCAGAAATAAACAAAAGGGCATGGGACGAATAAAACAAGATTAGATGCTATTAAAGTGGTCTCTCAAACTAGACTTAAAAACATTAAAAGATTCGAGATGATGTTGTTCTTTGTATCTACCCTAAGATTGGAAAACTACCCTTGGACCTAATGCCATTCAATCCATTCATTGTGCCCACTGTAATTCTCGGCCTGCAAAAATCCTGATCATTACACCCTAGACCCAGTAGGGTGCTGTGTTCCTTTTTTGAGATTTTGAAATTTTATCGGTCGCACTGGCGCAGGTGTACCAGCACCCCAGCATGAAATATCTGTAGCAACTGGACCAAGGAGCAGATTTTAAATGAATTTGTGATACCCTGTTCAAAAGCATTGCCAAAGACTCAACAGAATTACTGGAAAATGGCCCGTTGGCTTCTCAAGATATCAAAAATGAAATAAAATGCATTTAATTGTACTCGCAATCATTTTCTGTCTGCCAAGTTAATGGTTTTTCAGGCCAAAGAAATGCAGTCATTATAATCTGCATTTTACTACTACATGTATATTACATGACATCAACGACTGTTCATAAAAAAAGATTGCCTGTTCGCTGATGCCCTGACTTGCATTTTATTTTGCGTAGACAATGCAGGTGTGTAGAGCATGCGCTCGGCCAATCATTACCAATGGAACTTCTATACAGTGTGGATTGCATGCTGTGTATGTAGCCACCCACCTGTTATTTTGTTTGTAATGTAAATCACCTAAAAAAAAACGAACCTTGTGGATTTTCCAATAGACAAAGGAATCACACAGTGTTGGAAAGTCTGTTCTTTGGATGATTTCAGTTTCAAAATTATGACATTCTCGTGTTGAAAAGTGTGAGATCAACTAGTAGTACCACATTGTGAACATAACGATCCTGGTAGAGTTTCCGAGCTGTCCTTATTGGCTTTATTTAGCCACTCAAAAGTCTCTGGTACAAACTGTAAAAAAATTTTCACAGATTCCGAGAAAGAAAAGCCTCGATCAAACAAACAAATGCAACAATCATGAATTGTACCGCACTTTCCTACGGAGGATGTTGTGTTTGTTTTCTGTTTAATACCCATGACAGGTCACGTGAATTGGAGAGCGCAATCGGTCTAGATTATACTACTACTACTACTGTTAGGTGGAAGTTTACCTTTCTAAATTTACCTCTTGTGTTGTATGCTGTGTTACACCGCATGACTTATTGTATTAAGATTACTGTACAGATCTACTCATACTGCATTACACACTGACTGCTTTTCCTTACTCTATATTATTACCATAGAGTTAGATAGCTCTATGGTTAAACTGTGGCACAACATGCCCTACATATCCATCTTAGTAATAAGCCCTTTTCACACAGTATCTCTTTTCCCCGGAGAACACAACCACGGGGAGGCCCCGGGAGTTTTTTTACCCCTCGCTTGCCCCGGCGCACTTTCACACTGTACCTGCATGCGTATCCCCTGGGTCGTTAGTTATTCCACGTGGTTCCAGTCGAACGTTTCACACTAGGGATGTTTTTGGTGGTAAGCGGAAGTCGTCGGCATATGTCTGCCGTGTACATGACGTAACTGGGGCAAGCAAAAGCCGCTTTTGTTTCTCACTAGTATTTATTCCCCGGGAGATTAAAAATACCCCAGGGTTTTGCCGTTTACCCCTACTCCGGAGCAGGGGTGGCCATTCCATGGGGTTTGCTCATTCACGGGGGCAGACCGGGGTAAAGCGATTCAAGTGTGAAACGACCGACTGCTATTCCCCGTGGATATCCCCGGGGAAAAGCATAGTGTGAAAGGGACTTATAATATAGTACATGTATTATTGTTTGTGGACATTCCTGATTCTATATTTAGCCTGTGTGTTGTACACTGTGTGATATATTGCCAAAAGATTATTGTACAGACCTACTGACTGTATTCACATTGACTTGACATTGACCTTAACCTCTTACCCATAAATTTATCAAACTTGGACTCATTGGCATAAATAGCAGGTTATTGAATATTGGATTGGAGCTCTTTACTGTGAGTTTTTTATTTGCTGTAGATGACATCTTTGAATTAATCTGTTCAGGATGTTAGTATTAAGGGCAGACCTTATTGTGATCTTCAAGAAAATAAGAAAACTACTCTGTAAATGAAAGTTTAAAAGGATTAGAAAACAATCTTCCTTCTCCATAATTACGCTTTTCATTTAAAGATTCATTTTTTTATCATTTTGTGCAACACAAATGTTTATTAATGCAGGGCAACACATGAGCTCAAGGTTTCATCTTAATGTCAAATTTTTTTCACAGCTTTGTGAAGCCAGTTGGAAAATTTGATGGATTTCTTTAAAAATGATTGTTTTATTAAAAAAAATATAAATCTTTAGTCCCAGAGCTAATTTACTGGACAGTGATTTTATTTTCTCACAGAGTGAAGAAATTTTAAGTTTAATTGTTAACCAGTTCACACCAAGGATTTTCAATTTTTTCCGTGCCACCTGACAGGATTATTTTCTTGGAATTGCGGGAATCATTTTTCTTTGAGAGTACCTCTGGCACAAAGAAACCTTGACTACACAAAAACATCAGTAATGCAACTTCTCTGCGATTTTTATGTTTCAGAAAAATACAATAGGCCTAGCTCCTAAAAAATGCATGTTAAAAAAAATTAATAAATCTCGCAGAAAATAAAATGTACATCATCCAGCCATTTCGCATAAGTGTGATAAAAGAAATAAAATAAACAATAAATAAAGTCTGGCTTTGTGGTAGTGTACATATATACATAACTTAACCAAATTTTCAACACCTCTCGATAAAAGTTTCTCCAAGTAAAAAAAAAAACAAAAAAACTCTGAACACAATTTACCACGATACCTTTAGTTACGCAGTTTGCAACAATCCAAAGGGACATTTTATGGCAGTATGAGGTCAATCATGTATTCATCAATGACTGTTTCCTTACATGTAAAAGACGTATAAACACTGTGTGGATTGCCTGTTTGCTGATGACATGTGGGTCACATACACGTACGAGCAGTTTCCCCAAAAAAAATTCTGGAAAAACTCTGGGGAAAACTCGGACAAAGCAAAAAGAAGAAAGGGACTTTTAAATGGAAATTTGAACTTTTGTTTTAACCGGAGTAACATTTCAGGAGAATCACCCCCCCCCCTTAACCAGAGAGTCCCCATTTGCCTATGGTCACATTGTTTTGGGCAGTCAAAGCAGGATACCAGCTATGTAGATTGCAGCATGTGGGGGGTACATGCTACACTCTATGTCAACATTTCAAAAAGAGGAGTACAGTGCCCAAGTTACTGGGTCTAATGTACTTGAACATGTTCATCATTTTATTGTAATGTTTGTCCATATTATAAAAGGTTTACGAAAATGTTTTTTGAACCTTGGAGCAAAGAGCTACATGTAATGTCTTAATCGCTGATATTGCTGATGTAAGTGCATGAACATGTACATCATTTTATTGTAATGTTTGTCCATATTATTATTATGCTCCATGTAAAATATTTTGTAAAACCCTGGAGCAAAGAGCTACATGTACATGCACTGGATTGATCCCTGATATTGCTGAAGTTTGTAAGAATGCATTTGACTATCTTTTTAATATCCAGCATATCCGTGAACAGTTAACTTGTGACTGTACAGACAAAATTAGTCCTGCAAGCAGGTTGGACTATCATAACAGCTTATTTTATTGCATGACACCTGGATTAACAAACTGTAAAGGGTTCAGAATGCATGTGCTAGACTGACCTGTAATTCACCCAGATATTCTCCATGTAGTCCATTGTGACTTGATTTACACTTGTTACCCATTCAACAAAGAATAACATTTCAAGTTCTTTTAATAACATATTAAGCCATGCATGGTTTGGCAACAATGACATCAAATGCAGATGCAAAATCATTTGTGAAAGCTGCTCCCCATTTTTACTTAATGTATTAAAGTCCAATTGAAAAACCCATTTGTTCACGGTTAATTCTTTCTTGCTAGTGTTATTTGAGTTTTTTTGTGCATTTCTTTGGGATATTTTGTATAATGTGCAGAAGATAGTTTTTGCGTAATATAAATGTTCATTCTTATTACTATTTTTATTATTCACATAAAGTGTGGATACTGATCTTTGACAATTACCAATGTTGTCAACATGCACCAAAGGGCAATACCAAAACCATTTAGTCATCAGAAACAACTGTTCATGCAACAGCGGTTGTGATGCACACGGTACTATATGTACTAACCAGTTGCAGTTTCTCACACAATCATCTCTGTTTATGCTTCAAAATTCCGCAAAAAATGATGATCTCAAATACAGTTATTACAAATTAGTGAGAAATTTGATATATTTTATAACGCAAGAAGCTTGTTCTGATGATACTCTTCTCAATACCATGAAACCTCAACATTTTAAAAACTTGATTAAATTGTTGGAACACTTGAACAGGGAGCTTTGCCCCCATCAGGGCAATCATACTGGTTGGGTTTGAATTATTTTGTTTTGCCCCCCCCCCCTTTTAACAACTTTAATTTATAGACTTTGATACTTCATGTAAGAAAGCACAGGTGCTGCAGACAGTTATTTCAATAACGCTTGAAAATTAAAACTTTTGGTGGGTTTTGTTCGTTTAAGGCCTTGAAAATATTTTTTGGACTGTATTATCTTTAATTTTCTCAGCAGGCTCATCATACCCCTGTGACTAGATTCAATACACAATACACAAAGAGAATAAGTGTAAATTGATAAAAACTTCCTTTTACAAGACTACACCCATCTAGGAGCTACTGCATCAGCTTTGATGTCATTCTTTTCAAAACAAGACTGTTCTGTGGTTCAGATCTTTTTTAAAACAAGTTTTTATCAAAAATTATTTTTTCTTTCCAAATAACAGTTTTTACCAGAGCAAAAGTTTTTCATTTGGTAATCTGTAGATCAGCATCATTCCTCATTGTAGCTGTCAATCTCACCCTCCATGATTTATAAAACATGCGTGAGGCTACAATCATGTTGAGTTCAATCTTAGTCTCTAAAGTCTGGTGTTTTGTATTCTCTGACTATTTCAGAAGCCGTTGTTGGGTCTGCCTGATGAGTCAAGAGTTTGTTATGAGCAAGAGACAACTTGAATGAACTTTCTTGTGGATGAACTCTTAGAGGGATTTGATTATCAGATGGATCCATTGATCTACAGTCTACATTGATCTTCTAGTGCAAACTTCATTTGTCTGTTAGGAACCAATGAGGGTGTGGTTTGGATCTCAACTCAGTCTACCTCCAGACTCTCTTTGTCCGTCAATCACAAGAACAAAACATGTAAGTATCTTGAATCATTGAACCCTTTTTAGCCTTCAAACCAACCAAAATCCCCCAGCCTGTTACTCCTACAACTGCCCAAAACCGCCCTCAAAGTTTAAAAGTTGCAACTGGAGTTTTACACATGCAATTGAAACACTTAAACAACCATGTATAGAAAGCGATCTCAAGATTATGATGGTCTAAAAATAGTATATGATCCCCATAAGAAAAATTATGTTGTCTACCTCCAAAGGTTGAAAGGTCGGAAGTCGTATCACTAATCCTATCACCAATGCACGCAAACCCCTAAAACGAAGAGGTCTAGTTGTTTCTTTGTATAGACAGACAGTATTTTATGTACAGTGTATTCCATGTGCAATGTATACAGTAATAAAGACCGTGTTTAGTGAATTTGGTATTTTGGGAAACTAACTTATTGACCCCTTCATCAAGCAAGAACTCAACTCGCCAGAGTGAGTCAGTCAGTTGAATATTGGTGTCATTTACAAGGACAACCCAAACCATCAATAGGACCCCTGCCTGAGGGTAGAAAGACTGATTGCCCAATCTAAATTAAGTTCCTTACAATAAACATGAAATTACTTGTAAGGTAGAAAGCAAGGGTTGCTGAGTAAGAAACTTGTCTAGTGATTTAATTAATTTATAAAACATGAGCTCTTGATATTCTCTTGATGTCAAAAGGCTAGTGACTCATTGTTTTAAGTTCTTAACCCACCAAAGCACATGTACAATATTGGTGATTGTCAAAGACCAGGTGTGGATTTCACAAAGCACTAGGACTAGTCTTATCTCAAGTTAGGATGAGTAACCAGTCCTAACTTATAGGACTTGTCATAAGTTAGAACTAGTTTTGTGACATCCACCCCTGTATTCACCCATATGTGATCCAGCATAATACAATAAATAACACCCTGTGAAAATTCAGCCCTAAATGGCCATTGGAGTCACAAGAATATAGTGAATGTTTTCACTGTTTGAGAACATCAAGTTTTGGTCTCATGAGATCAAAACTAATTGTTTCACTCATTTCTTAAAAACCTGCATTTCATCCAAAAAACATTCAAGTGATGTTTTGGTGTGTGCAAATCTCTAGCAATTTTTTTTTGTAATGTCTCCCAATGTTCACACCCTTTATTCTATCCACCAAAATATTTGGGAAAAAAAATAATGTGTGTAACAGAGATGCCAACATACACGATTTGGGCGTAGCAATTACAATTTTGAGCCTTGAATATGACTCTACAATAATACTTCAATAAACTACGATTACAAGTCACCCTAGTTATAATAGTACAACTTTAGTAACAATTTTACCAAGGAGTGTATTAAATATGAGTTGGTAATAAAAATTATGAAAATTAAACTCAAAATGAAAACAAAAAAACCTTTAAATGTAGACTGCCGTTGTGGTAAGAAACCCAATAATGATAGAGGAGCGCATAATCCACACATAAACGCGTATTAAATTTTCACGCACTGCACTTTAAACTGCCTGAAGATCACACTGCATGATCTTACCCATTTTCCCCATTGTCATTGATCTCCATTCGTAATTCATTGGAAATAGTGATTTGAATTTGTTGGGACGAGGTTGCCACACAACTGCATTTTAGCCCGTGTTTGGCTCACCTTTATGTATCAATAATGGAATCGCCCAACTCCACACATTATGTGCTGTGTAAGCTGGCCATGTGACTGCTATTGATAGGGATTGAAACATCAAAAGGTGATTTCGCATACAAATTCTATTAAAAATGTATTTCCCGATATCTAAAAATGAATTTGAGAACATGGACATCCATACAAAGGTTGTTTTGGGATAAGCATGGCCACATTCTTGGTGTAGTTTGAGTGACAGAAGCGTCGGAAATACACGGTCAGTATAGTGAAAAACTCTCTATTTTATCCAAAGCAGGCCGAAGCTAGTACCCGTGAAATTGAGGGTGCCATCGGCCTGAACTGACAACACGGCATGGCAAATTCAGTAGGACTACCATGGTCTTACCAAACTTTGATGTTCAATTTCATACAGCCATCTTTAGATAGTTTGATACTCTACAGAACTGACAATGACTCAGAATTGAAGTTAAAGGGCCTATGAAGAGGTTTTTTATCATGGATTTTTTTCGTGGCTTAATATATGGTTTGAAATTAACAAAACATTGTATTGACTATTTTGATGTGTCTGTTATGCGTTAATACACTTTAATTGAGCCCCGAAAATGTGTGCAATCTGATTGCGCAATGATCCATGACGTAAGCTGTGGTAAAACATTTCAAAGAGGGCTCTGGTGCCGAATGGTCAACAATGCATTGTATGTTATTGTCACACACATGGCCGTTGTTAGCCGTTCCACTGTCTACGTCACAGATTTTATGTTAATGAGGAAGAGTAGGCGGAGCACGACAACCCCCTAATTTTATAAATCTTTATTTCTACGATTAATACGCATGTAAAAAATGTGAAAAAGTAAAGATATACTATAATAGGCATACTTTGTTTTTTCAACCAATAAAAAAATAAATTCATGGGACCTTTAACCCAATCAGGACCAGTCTTTTTTTATGTACGGGGGACATCCTTGTTTTTTAAAGTGTTTGACCGATTTTGATGAAACTTGCTACAAATGTTCACCTCATCGAGTTCTACATGATGACGTAAACATTTTTGAAAAATCGTCACTACAGGGCGATTTAAACTGTTTTTGCCCATTTTTGGTCAAAAATTGTGTTTTCGCCATAACTTCTGTATTTTTCGTCCGAATGTTTTGAAACTTGGCAAACTTGTACATTTTAACGGGATCAATATCATTTGAACCTAATTTAGTTACTGGAGTCACCTTTGGGAGTGTTATAATGCATTTTTCCACTTTAAAATCAAAATGGCCGCCGCCAAGGGCCCCGGGAGAAATAATAAGGTTTGGTTGACATATCTTAATATTTTTTGGGTCTGAAAAGTAAGAAATTACCTTGTTGAAAATATCCTTTTGTTAAAAAAACTTGATGAAATTTGACCCCCTATTTACATTTACAGGCTGAAAACACAAAATCCAAGATGGCCATCAAAATCGTTGCCATTTTGAATTCCCAAAACCATTTCAGACTATCACGTGACTCATCACTATCACTTTTCTGGCAAAGAAACAAAAAATTTGTCGAAATTATGTTAAAAAAAAAATCACTAAAAAACAGTAAAGTTTTGTGCCCCAAGGTAAAAAAAATTGTTACCGAGGTATCAATTATTTTTTGCCAACATGATTTTAGATATATTTTGGGAAATGTCTGAAAATTTGGCGGTGTTCAGACTAAGCGTTAAAAAGTTACAGGTAAAAAAATGGTTCCTTGTGCTAACCCCCCCCCCCCACACACCACTGGTCCTGATAGGGTTAAGTCACTAGTGAATTTTTTATTTTTTTTTAAATTACACCACTTTGCGGGGCGGCGGGCTGAGAGCGCAGAAAGGAATATAATTATGTAATTTAAAAATATCACCAGACTTGTCAAGTTGTAAGGTGATTTTACTACTGCAGTCCAGTTTAAATTTGAGTCCTGGCTGTTATGCCCAGCTGTTTGGCTCCATGCTCTGTTGTGCATCATACACAAATAATTTGTAAGTTTTTTAATCACAAAAGTGTCTGAACTGAGCTAAATGAAATAGCATCACAGAAAGTAACTGAGTGAAATAATGGCCTTAGGAAGCCTATGCCCTTACAGTAACCGGCACATAAGCTGCCCCTGACCCGTTAACTGCTCGGCAGTGCTACTCTTTTTCAGAATTCAATGTTGGGCATCTCTGGTGTAACGAAATCCAATCAGTTTGCCCCAATGGAAATTACAGTAGGCATATTGTCAATAATTACTTATTAGGTTTAATACAAACAATTACTGCTGAGTATCTTTCATTACCAGGAACATTTTTGTCAAGAATGAAGTATTGCTCATAGCCTGGAAGTAATTATAACATCTTTTATTTCTTTCCTTTTTCTACAACAATACATAACAACAATAATTTAAAATCTAATTGATAGCATTTCATCAATATGGTTGCAAGAATGCAAAGCTGTCTTATCAAGACATTATGTTAATACATTTCGCTTAACATTTTTGATTTTGCAGTGAGCCATTGAATTTCATATTTTGGTACAATGAAATTGTACATTTTCAGAATTTGAAGTGTTTGAACATTGTTGAATGGAGTCTGTTTCCTTAGTTTTGCACAACTGTTCCACAACAATTTTGAAACCTAACTGTAGGTTTATCTATTCAAGTTCTTGTTATTTGACTCAGCTATGATGTTTAGTAATTGAGATTTGAGTGGTAAACAAACCAAGTACTTTTCATGGATTATTTTGGTTTACAGTTGCAGCCTTTTGGGGATAATCATGAAGGCACTTTGAGGGGGAACTTGGAAATTATAAATGCTTGTCATTTATAGTGATTCTTTTAACAAAACGAAATATCAATGAACTGTTAAAGTAAAACTTTTCTTGTATGCGTAACATTTGGCACCTGATACTGAAGTAACAATTATTTTTTGTGTGTATTTTTATGGGATATGTGAAGCCCAAAATTAATGGTAGAGCTTGTCATACAAGGTATTGATTATTTTTAAATGACTGTTGTTTTTTCATATCTAAAGTTACACATTGGTCATCCCCTATATGTTTTTTTTTTTCCAAACTGAGTTGTTTATAAAGAACCATAATGTACACAGGAGTACCCTTTTTAGATTTTAAAATACAATATTTTACTAATGACATTATTTTGTGAATTGAAGGTGAATATAAGGAGCTTTATAATATATTGATGGAACCCTGACAATCAGTACGATAAAAAGCCCTATTTATCTTATTCAAACAAGACACTACTTACTGTACATACATTTTTACCACAAAACCTCAGTAAATAACAGCCAAAATTTGTATGTATATTGTAAATCACAAGCAACGCACATAAATGCAATTTTGTTTAAAGTGTCAATGATACTTGTTTTTGTTAATCTTGCACATGTCGCCAAAGTCAAAGTAATTGACAGTTTTATGGTACTGATATCCATCAGTGGGTCATTCCGTGTCAATTCAACACGCTTTTAGACCTGACCGCCACGGATTGAAATAAAATTTGATTTGCTGGTTGGACTCCTTGAGAAACCCCCAGAACTGAAATTTTATGTAATTTGGACAATAATTTTCTGAGATATGGGTTAACAAACTTTTGACTAATTAGCTTGACTCTCTGTGTTTTGACAGTCATATCTCCAAAAGTAAAGCACCGGTACACTGTCCACTCGGCCATAGTTGGTAGAGTGTTGGTATGTACTATAGCCAATGGTCGCATATTCAAATCCCGCCCCTGTCAATTTTTCTTTGTTCACCCCAAAAATGGTTTTACAATTTACCAAGTCAGTTTCTCTTCATTGTTTGCAGTTAACATGTGATTAAATTTAAATGCAATTTGTTTGTTATTTCTAAAAATGATTTCAGCTATGACAACATTTACCAATGACAAATGAAGACAATACAGTACACCAATATTATAGTACACATAAGTTGCACAAATATTGACTGGTGTAAAATACTCATAAAGT
Source organism: Marthasterias glacialis (assembly GCA_911728455.2). NCBI lineage: Eukaryota > Metazoa > Echinodermata > Asteroidea > Forcipulatida > Asteriidae > Marthasterias > Marthasterias glacialis. Next base: position 27,326,400 of record OU452225.1, read on the forward strand.
ATGTTATACTAGATGAGACACATTAACACGTTGACTGCCGTGCATAATTTCACATGGCGTTCCCATTTGCGGAGCGTTAGGGCCTATGCGCATGCGCGCATACTTAATAGGTACCGGTACTTACTTAAATAGTTTAAACATGTACATTTTATAGAAGCATGTCCTCACCACTGCCAGCAGCTTATTGGTTGCGCCATCAGTGGTGCCAGTGTATTCAAGTTACAATGCAAAGACCTTTCATTTTCTACGAGTTCGTAGTGGCAGACTCTGGTACACCTGTTAGTACGAGGATATTCGTAGTCGGCAGTCAACGTGTTAAGTATGAGAATTAAAATTTGATAAAGATTATTGATTCTTGACTGGATTTGAATGTGATATTTTATATGATTTGAAACTTGATCATACTGCCTTTGATAGGAATCAGACCCAGCAGTGATTGTATTCTCTTGTATAGCGTAGCAAAATGTTACACAAGTATCAGTTGCTACTCAATTTCCTTATTTTGCTTACCCCTTTTAACAGTCAGTGTTTACAAACATTTTCAACTTGAATATTTTTCTAAGCAACATTGTTTGACAAAATCTTTCTCTGACCAGGCTTGTTTGGCTAGTAGTTAAGCATGTAATGTAATATGTCACAAATTCAAATCTGTGCCAACGTCTTTATTGGATTCTACCAAAAGGAAACTTCAACACTATGAAAGCTGGCGTTCAAGAGGACACAATGTGACACTCTCCCTTCATCATTTTTGCAGTGATTTTAAAAAGTCACAGAGATAATCAGAAATTTTTGACTTTTTTCCTAAAATTAATAGTGCCTAGGATCAAAACAAAAAAATGAAGGTCTACTGTTACCATGACAACTATTTATTTCTACCTTGGTACCAATGTTTAGATTGTCTCTAAATTTTAAATGAAAGGAGACAATTTAGCTTTGACATTAAAAAAGAAGAAAATTGCATTATTCAGTAGAATTGGAGCAATGGAATGGATGTGATGAAAGCCCAATTGTTCCAAAAACTTGATACTTAGCTCCCACAAGCTGCAGTGTCTATTTGTTTGAAACAGCTGAAGTATATACTTTTTCCAGAGTTTTGTGAAAATAAATCCACAAGCAAATTCCTGAGTTGGGTTTCAAACCCATGACCCCTCCTGCCATTCTAGAGCAGATGTCTTACCAACTAGACTACTGAGATTGCCCAGCAGCTAGAGGCACATGGTTCGGGGAAAGTACTGAGTATACAGGTATACAGTGCTTAACACACATCGGTAAGTAAAAACACAAATAGTACTCTTTTTCCCTGATGCAAAATTAACATCTGTTATAATTGTCGCAGTACCTGCTGCTATTAGGAATTGAACTGCCTCTAGCTGCCGGGCAATCTCAGTAGTTTAGTTGGTAAGACATCTGCTCTAGAATGACGGGGTCGTGGGTTCAAATCCCACCAGAGGATTATGCCTTTGGATTTATTTTCACAGGACTTGGGGAAAGTACTTAGTTTACAGTGCTTAACACACATCCGTGTATTGGTAAAAACACAAACAATACAAATTTCATGTCTAGTGGTTAAGTCCAGTGGGTTCAATTTCAAACCCAGTCTTCATTGGAATCTTCCCTCAGGTTTGTTTGAGTACATTGCTATGATGGTAAAGGACTATACATTTAATGTCTAGATTTTGGGTTGGATTCCAAACCAAGTCTTTATCGGAATTTTCCCTCAGGATTGTTTTAGTACATCGCTGTGATGGTAAATGACTATACATTTCATGTCTAGTGGTTAAGTCTGGTAGGTTCAATTCCAAACCAGGTTTTCCTTGGAATCTAAAAATTGTTAAAACATTTAACCATACTGATGTTTATACAATACTTAGTTTGTTAATGATCTACATAGAAGTTTAAGGCAAAACAAACATAGTGTTTTCTTTGCATAACTTTTTGGTTTTAAGAAAGAGGTTGAGTTAGAAACTAAGTTAATGATTTGTCTGCAGTAGGTTTGATAGTGAGAGATAGGTCCACCAGGCTCCATCCAAACCAACAGCTCTTTTAGGTCACATTTTTTTCTTTTCAGAATTTTATTTGTTCATGTTACAAAATTAGTTTCAAAAACCTTAACTCAAACATTCAGCAATTGAAGTAGAAGTCAAGGTTCACGGCAGCCTGCATTTTGATACACCAGTAGCTGTAGTCTATTGACTATTCTTAGTGGAACTACTGATATGATGTAATTCCATGAATCAACCTCAGGCAACATAAACTACTTATAACAATTACTCACTGTCTTTAGATTGTAATGCATGGATTATCTGGTGCTTTTTTTTTATATCAACACACCTAATTTTGTTTTGATATGAGTTATGCTTATCTTTTCTTTTTGCTAGTATTATTTTAGCCATGTCGTGGAGATTTGCGGATTTTTATTTCACTTTTCACAACTCCTGTACCATTCCAAGCACTGCCTCTAATGACAGGTTTGTTATGAACAGAATTATTCCTAGGCTGGATATATTCACCATTAAGGTTATTGTATACAGCACTACAGCAACCATTAGACCACCAACCTCCTTCAACACTCAGAGTGGGGCAATCAGTATTGGGTTTGTCATATGTTGAGAATGGACGCCCGTTGATCATATCTAAAATATTATCTGAAATGAAAAACAAAACATAACAGTTAAATATAGGAAGTACATTATATTCATAAGATTGCTTTATGCAATAAGAATCCTGCTTGCATGATGGGTAGCCATTGGCAGCTTGTTCTGCTTTTAACTTTGATTGAGTTGCAGTCATCAAAGAACAAGTGTAATAATATCACAATGATTACCACTTCTAAACAAAGTGCCTGATCTAGCATTTGTTATTTTAATGACAGGTAAGCAAAGTGTTGAATTTTGAGGCCCATTTAAATAGCACCTTGTAAGGGTTTACAAGGTGATATGGTGCAATCTGCAGCAAACCATGCCAGAAACACCAGGGCAATTCTCTTCTCTTAAGGATAAGTGTACTGTGTTCTTTTTAGCTGCTTTATACAACACATAAGACATACAGCTTTGTGTCTAATACAAAGGATGAAGCAATAATGGTTATTTGTATTGCTTAAGAACACGAGTACCTCGACCCAAAGCCACACTGTAACAGCACTAGAACTTGAGTTTGGTGCATTAGTTGGCATGGCCTTGACACTCCATTTTGTTTACTGAAGACACTTAATAAGACAGGTTGATGAAATCATTGAGTTATGTGAACTGTTTTACGTAGCACCTTTATGTAAGGGTTCACAAGTTGCTGCGGCTCTTTCAGTAGCCACTGCCAGAAACACCGTGGCAACCCCTTCTCTTAGTGACAGGTGATTTTTGGTATTAAGTGAACCATTTTATGTAGCACCTTTAACTGATTTACAAGGTGCTGCGGCGCATTCAGAAGCCACTGCCAGAAACACTGGGGCAACCCCTTCTCCTAGTGATAATTGTAACTTGGTTTTTTTACATGCGTTACACAACACATGGGACCTTATGGCTTTATTTATGTCCCATCCAAAGGACAAAGCAATAAAGGTTTTGTGGCTTGCTGAAGGACACAAGTGTGAACACCAGGACTCAAATCAACACTCTGCTGATCAGAACACCTGAGCTTGAGTCCAGTGCACTTGACCACTCAGCCATGAGCCCATCATAAGGGAACTTCCATACATTAAAATCCTAAATCACTGTATTTACTTGTGTAGCCAAGGAGCTCAATACGGAGGGCTGGATACTCATTCCAAGCTGTTGGTTTGATGCGGATGTATCGTGCTTGAATAGGCTGCTTCAATATGTTGGTAACTGGGGTGTCTCTATCAGTGTTGCCAAGGAATGTCTGTGAATGAAAATACTGAGGCCATGATAAAAAACAACCATTTGAAAAGTAAATAAATGATGAGTGTATATAGCTCTATTGAAATTAGTCTGTTTAACCCTATCAGTCCTGCACCTGTGATATCCTGGTACACGCAGCGCACACTCTGATCCTACTCCTGGGATATCCCAGGGTTGCCTCTATCACGCTCGCACCAAATACGCTATGAAAACAAAATAACAGCCACAACTACTTGTTGAATGTCGCCCTTTTTTGTGTATTGCAAGCCAGAATTTATGATTCTTTACTCCTTTTGTTGCATGGGTTAAGACTGCAGCGCAAAGTCCGAAAAAGAAACACGTTCTGTCAAAAGTTTCTTCAACGTGGCTCATTTTCCCTCTGTGATTTCCCTTCTGGACTACTGCAGAGTTTGTACTAGTTATTCAGTTGTGTATAAAACAATAAATCAATGAAATTGTTTTATATTGGTAGCTATTTGCATCATATTCTGATCGATTGTGGAACTGTGAACGTAACCTGCATTTTAGTACACAAAGTGTTATGGATGATCGATGATGCACAACTAACCGGTCACAGGTCACGGAGGTCACAGAGGTCAACAAAACTACCCAGTAATAAAGACAATGAACTGATGAACACTATCCCACAATATTGTGACAAAATAATTTAGGGTAATGTTTTTAATGGGTTTTCTAATGTTAACACACAATAAGTTGTTGTGTTTGAAAAAGTATGCGGGATGTGGGGGGTAACTGTGTACAAAGTATATGGGACTGAAAGGATTCATTTTTATAATAGGAATACATCTTGACAAGGACTGTGCTGAATGTAATCTTACCTCTGGTGAAGATGTAGATGTCCCAATCACATGATGCCAGATAGATTTCTCATAACTATGTTGCACTTGATACTTGGTCACATAATAATCTTGTTGTGGATGGCCTTGTGTGATAACACCCTCAATCTGCACAGGCTCTGTACCCATATCTACTTGAAGCCATGAATCCTTATCTAGTCCATCAGCTGGACGCCAAGCACCATTCAGATACAGACGTGCATTACTTGGCTGGTGTTGTGAATTCCACTCACTAGATGCTGTGATTCTGTCATCAGGAATAGTGCTGTCTCCTATTCCTAATTTCTGACCACAGAACCTAACAACTGAAAACAAATGCAATCAACTTTAGACATGGTGAAGCACTATGCACCTAAAAAGTAAACTTTTAAAACATAAAGTATCTAATACTATAGAGAAATATCTCTGATTAGAAAATACCGAATGCCAAGAGACAAATGCTAAAAGGCACTTAACATGTTAAATTGAACAGAAAAGTGAACCCTTTTCAATTGTTCCATTGATTTGCTTCATTGTCAGCTTAAGGAAGGTGTGTCAAGTCTCATTTCTAAGAGCCTGAATGAGAGTTAATAAATTCTCAGACATTTTGGAGGATTGGTTAATTGTTACCATTGAAAAGTGTAGCAAAACATATTGAATACAAAATAAAGGGATTTTTAATAGTTGCTGCACAATTTAAAATCTTCGAATAACTTTCTGAAATCAAACTGGCTCAATTTAAGCCTAATAAATGGGACTGGTGGTTCAGTGTTTCAGAAAACAAACTTCTCTCAAAGGGACAAAAGAGGGTCAGTTTTGGGAATTCATATTTTGAAGGGTTAGTTTTTTCTTTTCTTTGACTTGTGGTCTGTAATTCTTGATGAAACAAACCTTTACATCCCAGGAGTTCAACCTGTATCCATAGAGAGCCATCAGTCTGGTTTAGTTTGATACGGATGTAACGAGCTGTGATTGTTGGATGGAACATGCTGGTAGCTTCAGTGGTTGATGTGGCGTTCATTCTGATCATCTGTCACAATGCAAATGGAAACATTATGTTGAGTTGTTTTTGTACAATTGTTTGTTAATTAACTTAACACACATGACTTACCAATTAAGATCCACCTTTTATTGCATTAACAAATCACATCAGGTGATTGAATTCAAAGATATCCTACATGAAAGTCTAACATGAAAACATCCCATTTCAAAATGTTTGGTTAGGTGAAGTCAGTTGGATATCTGCATTTGGGTTTGGTACAGCTCTCGGGCATGATCATCAAATGGTGCAGATGATTCTGCAATTCCACTGAATAATATTTTATTCAACGTAAATGGTTTATCAAGCTTGTTGTTTACTGTTATTCAAACCAATAATTCAAGTCTAAACTTCTACTGAAGTTTGATTATATTTATGAGCACCAATTTATATTATCAACACATATCAGTGTCAGTCAGTCATAAAAGTTCTTACCTGTGTTGAATTCATAGTAAACCAAGTGCTCTGGTCATCACTGTATTCCAGCTGGTACTCATAACCAATATCTACACTGGTTCCTTGATCAGATCCCTGCAGCATCATGATCCCCTCTACTATGACTTTAATTTCTAAATCAATCTCTAACCATGGTTGGCTGTCACTAGAGTCAGGGCACCAGCCAGTAGTGTTGTTGTTTGATGATGGAGTCAGTCGTGCATTGCTTGCTTGGCAGTTGCCATCTTCCCTCCATTGTGTACTTGATGCAGTGATCCTGTTGTCAGGAATGGTACCATCTCCCATTCCAAGAAGTTGCAAACAAAACCAGCATTCTATATCAGAAGTAGAACAGCAACAGAACAACATGATAATGCAGCCTTAGAATGCTGGTCAATTGTCTTTTTTTTTCTATTTTTGAACTATATGCAATATTAAAATCTACATTGACAGAACAAAGTAAAGTCTCAAATGATTTTCAAAAGATTCTTAAGTTGGCACTTGGCAAAAATGTTCTCTGCTAGATCAAATTAAAATCTATTGATATTGAGATGAAGAAAACATTCAGATCTCCCTGGTCTCTTATATTAAATAAATTTGTTTATTTGTGTTGAATGATTCGGTTGTGAAGTAAAAACGGGATGTTTATGATGACTACACCATGCAGTTGGCATAAAGCGGAGTATTTAAATAAGATGTTCAAGTTTACAGCTGCTTCAAATGTTAGATGAATACAAATTTGATATAAAAAAGTCAGACGAAGAATAGTTTAAATGAAATATTTTGGTTGTAAGTAAAAACCTGGATTGTTTTTAATGACCTTACCATTACATCCAAGGAGTTCAATACGCATTGATGGACGAGTGCCGTGATACCTAGTTGGTATGATGCGAATGTAGCGTGCTCTGATTCCCACCTTGAACATATGGGTTACTCTGGTATGAGGGTCGCTATTTCCAGGGAATCTCTGTGAAGGAAAATAAATGTGCTGCTCATTGACAACTAATCATCCTGGAGCTAGAATGGTTGGAGTTAACAAAGGTCAAATGAATCTCTGCAGACAGATATGCTGCTATAAATGTTCTGGATGAATCATGTTATAAAAGTTTAGTTTATTGTTGCAGTTTCTTTAGTTTAAAACATGCATTCTTCAAGTCCTAATTGTAAAAATCAATAATGGGTAACAAAATACAATATTGAATTCTCGTCAGTGTTGATTTGGGGGGGGGTATTTTTTCATTTGAGTGATTCAATGAAGAAACAATTAACTCTAGAAAAGTATTACTTCTTAAGGTTGAGTTCATAAAATCTGTAGTGGCTTATTGCTGCATTTTTTAAGTTACAAACTTGGAATCTTGACTTCATATATGTTTAAAGCAATAATGGGTGAAAATACAATATTGACTTCACGCTTGTTGATTTAGAAGAAAGGGTGATGTTGTCATTTCAGTGATTCAATGAAGGAACAGTTAACTCCAGAAAAGTTTTACTTCTTATCATGGTGAGAGTTCAATTCATTGATCTTCATGGTAGTTTATTGCCTTTTATGTATGATGTCATACCTTTGCATTGACCTTGGTTGTCCCTCCTATATATCCCCAGTCTTGTCCATTGATACTATTGGACACCAGGAACTCTGTCACCCAGTAAACTGTTTGGTAGTAGTTGTTGCCCTGTGCTATAACACCTTGTATCAGTGTTAGTCCTTGCAAGTCCACCTGTATCCATGCAGTATCTATGTCACTCTCTGTGGGACACCAGCCACCATACACATCTAGCCGTCCTTGAGGGTTCTCAGGGCAGTGATCTTCATCAGTAGAGGATGTTGTGATTCTCTCATTAGGGATGCTACCATCTTGCATTCCTAGACTGTGACCACAATGTCCACCAACTGAGAAGACAAAACAATTGATAAACAATATTTTCATCAGGACAACCTCAGTATTTGAAGTGAAAAAATTAAACTTCTTGTGAAATTTCAAGTTGCTCCTGCTCATCTCGTACTAGTTTAATTGAAGTCATAAAAAGAAAATGTTCAAATAATTACTTTGAGCTATGTCCCCGTGGTGACTGGAGGAAATTATGGACATTTTTGACCAGGCTTTACATCATCAATGCTAAAATAAACATGAAATTTATTTAATAATTTTTTTGCTTATTTATTAATTTGACATGTAGGTATTTACCAAATTTAACACAAATTTAAATTTTAAAATGTAAACAATTTCTTTGTTTAAACCCTTTGGTGCATTACTTGTACACATGTGTACACTTTTGTTTGTCCTTGCAGCCTGTATCCATTTTTGTAATATTTGTAATTGTGACATTTATTCTAAATGCTGGTTGGTTTCAATTGTGACCATTACTGGCAAATGTTGGATAAATGAGGGCACTATTTGAAATTAATTTGCATTTGAATATCCCATTACCATACGTCCACATATATGTGGACATTAGGCTATTAAGGTTTCTTTATATTGTAAGGCAGTATATGAAGGAAGAAATTGTCATATTGTAAATTATGTTCAAATGTTTCAGTTTACCAAGGAATTTGTGTCCCAACTCAAGTGAATTTAAACAAGATCAGTGTCTACAGCTCATATTTGTTGGTCTTTCTTCATGTTGAAATTAATGAAGAAACCATAATAACCTGATGTCCTCATGTGGATGTTTTGCAACGTGATAATTAAATATGCATGTAAAGTTTTACATTATTTGGTTGCACTTAGTAAGCTAAAATAGTTAAGTATTACCAATGGTGTTCCTATGAGTAAGCAGGAAGTATTCTTCAGGCACAAGGGAAAGAGGGAAAGATAAGATGTTGAGCAATTGATGATTGATGCTTTTTCACAAAATGTTGTACACTGTGAAGGCAAATTGTTTTTTGCATTGTAGTATACATTGTATCTTCATTGTTTAGCATGTCACTAGTTTAACGACAGCATTTTATTTGGATACTTGTTTTCCCATCTTTAGGACCTGTTGTTTCAAGACTGCATTTTTATTATGATGTTGCCAATCTAGTACAGCTTTAATTGTAAGCGTTTGGTCAGGGTTTGCATCAGCTCATTATCACACTCCTGTTGAGCAATCTGATTGGATTAGCACATACTGGAAGATAAAGTACCTTAAGTTAATGATTGAGGTTAAGTTTTGAGTTGTGGTTTTTCTTTTCCCATGGTTGTTCTGTTGGTGGCTTGCCTGATTATTGTTTCAATCACTTTGGTAGGCATGCACTGATTAAACTACAACAAGATTATGATTCTATTGGTGAGAAACATTTGGAAGATCCAGTTGGGTGATTTATCTTTATTTTAACTCCTTTCCCCCTTAACTTTTGATAATCATGGATCGTCTTTGAGTAGATTTAACTTTGAGTACCAGTGTTTTGTAAGTTGAGTGTTGAATAAGGACTTTGAATACTTTGCTAGCTGAGTATGAGTACTGGTTGATGTACAAGAATTACAACACTGAGCTTTAGTAGAACAATGGATGAGATAAACCGTTTGTTTCTGCTGTGATTGCACTGAATACACTAAACCTATAGCATTGGTTTGTAGGCTTTATTCCATCATTGTTTGACACTCCTTTGTCAGCGTCAGAAAAAAAATGTTATAAATTATTGCGTCTACAGTCCCGGTCATATCTTGTTGGGCCTCCCCCAGCCCCCGATCAATGTTGGCTCTCAATGCGCGGTCTGCCCTCCAGTTGGGATTAACAACATTGAGTGGGGGAGCGGGGGACGGGGGAGAGTTTCATAATTAGTTGTCACAGTGGCACAAGCATTTTGGTCGGGATTGTTTGAAAGTTCACTTAGTCTATTTACATGGAGTTGGGTGGACACATATAAATTACAGTCATTTGATGGAGAAGAGAAAATGCATTGAAGTGGACCAAAGCAGTGGACGGTTGACACAAAAAGCAACATAGGCAGTTGTCAGCATGTTGTTTCATGGTTTGGTTTTAAACAAATACTGTGCATGTTTTATTCGCTTACACGACTGAAACAGCAGTATGTGCAGGGGGGGGGGGGTCTTCGTCCCAAACATAGCTCAGTCCAGATAGGGTTAATCCTATGATTTCTGCTCACTCTGTAGTGTTACAAAGACAATTCTTGGCTGTCTTGTACTTGCACCCCAAGACAAACCAAACACACATAATAGCTTTACTGTAGTGCGCACCGGCAACGTTTAAATTCTAATTTCTTTCAGACACACCAAGATAAGGAAAACAGGTCCTCTGCTAATGGTTCATTTAGTTTATTCTGATGATAATTGTCTCTGTTAAGTCGCAGCATTATCTGCATTCACATTTTTTGTGTGACCTTTAGGGGAATCTTTTTACTCAATATCAATTAAATGTTGTTTTTGTAAAATGTTTATGATTTCTGGTTCTAGATGGGTTCATATTGTAGCTGATTTATATCATATTGGGGATGCGGTATCTGCCTTGGCATTAGAAAGTCCTCTGGACATATCTGATTCATGCACCTTTGATGTTGGGGATTCCACAACTTTGTAATTCACCTTACATCAGGGTATATTTAGAGTTTTCAAACTCATGTTTTTTTTGTAACTTACAGGGTGTCTAAACTGCTCTCATCTAGACCTTGGTATAAACTTGAAATGCTTTCTTTGCTTATTATATATTTCCATGGACTGTGTTGAGCATTGGTCATTCAATAGACCAATTGCACGACCAATGTTTACATGTGTCATGTGACCTTTTGTGTTTACATGTTGTCACATGACCTTTTGTGTTTACATGTTGTCACGTGACCTTTTGTGGGTACTACGTCATCTGAGCTGATGGCAAAAGAGGTGCAAATACATGCCGTGACTGAAAGAGTCACACCAAAAGTCGGCTTTTGGTAATAATAACACAGTTGCTAAGCGAATTTATTCAAGTTGTATGTTATGACAATGATTAACACATTACTGTCTCATGAACTACCAGTATTCTACTACAAAAGAGGTTTATTTTGAGTTATGCACTACCGGTGTCAGAGGACTATGTATCCACCCGCCTGTTATTTTGTTTGTAATGTAGGCCTAAATCACTGTAAAAAAGCGTAAGGAATGTTGAAAAAGTGAGCATTTATACCTAAGCCCTTTTCACACGATGAAAAAATAACCAATGTTCCTTTGCTACACATTTTACGAGTGCTGATTGTTTATTTGTTGTCATCGTGCATGACTGATTTAGCGAGCTTTCACATGGCTTAGTAAAAAAAATTAACAACCATTGTGCGTTGTGTTAGTGCACACATCATATCCAGCGAACCACTGAAATATCAGCGAAATAGATAATACTACCAGTAGAATTAGCCCGTTTGTTTTGCATGTGTTGTGGGGCAAAACCAGGCTCAAAAATACACGAAAAAGATGCAAGATTTTTTGTCGAGAATAATAGTTTTGGATTCTAATAGTATGACTTACTGGTTGCAATGTTGATTAAACAATGCACGTGCTGGCTGGAATCCCACATGTAGCTCCTAATGAATTTTCCTACTGGCTGAATTTCTATATTACATGTATATGTAGAAATTCAACCAATAGAAAGCAACTCACGTACTAGCTGATTTCATTCATGTAGCTCATAACAAATTTTTCTATTGGCTGAATTCCTTCATTATTTGGGAATTCAACCAATATAAAAAATGTTAAGTAGTACAGAGCATGTAATGAATTTTTCTATTGGCTGGTTGCCTTCTGAACCTAATTAATATGCACACCATTGATTTAAGAGGGGATTTCCCTGCCTGGTACTGCATACCTTTACGCAAGTTTACAACACGTTTTTTTTGTGCCAATTTTCCCGTCTTGCGTCAACCAGAGAGTGACTTTTAATGTTTGTTTGCATTATGAAGGCAGCGAAAAGATCGTTTTTTTTTTCTTGTCTAATTATGTCACGTGAAGCAGGAATTTATTATGCAAGATTGACTGGGCAATGACAGTTAAAAAGGTCAGTAATTGAATTTCAATTGTTTTCACTCTATTTCTATGAGGAACAGAGTTAAGAAAGCAGCAAAAAGTAGCGCCAGCAGCATGAATGCTCTAGTCAACAGTCCTGACAGTGGTTATAATCACATCGCGATGCAAAAGTTCCCACACACAAGTTGCCACGCATGGGTAGTATTGGAGATTTCACACAGGATGTCGTTCAATAAACAAAGGTTCCTTTTTCACATGATTTTGCGCACCTCCTTAGTCATAACTTCCACTAGCGGAGGATTTTGTCTTAGGTTTGGACCTGCTACAAAATTTAGTAATGTTTGAGAAGATTTCGCTTGGGATCTTGGACAATCTAAAAGTTGTTGTCCTTTCACATGAGGTGCAAATTTGTAAAATTTCGCAACCATGCTAAAATTAAGCAAGGGACCCTTGGTAAATTGCTCTTGTGTGAAAAGGGCTCTAGCCTTGTGAAATTTCAAACAGGGAAAGGAATCACACAGTTTTGGAAAGCAATTTTTCTTGGACGATTGAGCTTCAAAACTGTGAAATTCTTGTGTTGAAAAGTGTGTGATTGCGATCGTCTGGCCTAAACGTTCCATCACGCACTAGTACACTTCGTGCACATTTATTCATTACTTGTAAAATTTGCAAGACTTGCTGGAACTGTCCTTACTGGCTTTTTTCAGCCACTAGAAGGTTTAGCTGCAAACTCTGGAATATTTTTCACAGATTTTGAGAAAGAAAAGCATGGATCGAATAAACAAATGCGACAATCATCATGTACCGTACTGCACTTTCCTATGGAGAACGTTGTGTTTGTTTGCATTTAATACCCACTACAGGTCACGTGGCATGGGTCGTGCAATCAGTCTATTTGTCTGCAGGTAGTATAGCAGCTTAGGTGTGGTCCAGTAGTTCACTGGAACTTTTGAGGTGAGTGAGGTACAGTGACATAACCAAATTATTCTCTGAGTTTGAGGCTTGATGGTCAGTGATCTGTTTTTAAATTGTTCATTAGTGGCACCAATGATCTGATTGACATGGATGCTGTTTGTTTGTTACTTAATGTCAGGATCTTAATGCAGGAAAGGACAGACCACAATAGAGTCTGAGCATGTACAAACAACATAACCAGCAAGCTCAAAATGTGTTAATGAAGTGCACAGGGGGTAGTGAGTTCCATACAAATCAGGCATATCAAGCAGGCTGAGATCATGTTTAGTCACCAATATCATTTTCTTATTTGGTCTTGCAGTCATTCATTAGAAAAATTTAACTTTTAGATATTAAAGAACATATTAATATTTGAATTCAGTTAGTTATGCCTCAATTAAACATTGATTAGATGTCAGTGATGTCTGATGGCACCAGACATCACTGAGCGATATCACTTACCTCTGCAGCCAAGGAGTTCAATACGTAGTTCTGGGAACTCATTCCAGGCTGTTGGTTTGATACGGATGTATCGTGCTTGAATAGGCTGCTTGAATATGTTGGTAACTGGGGTGTCTCTATCAGTGTTGCCATGGAATGTCTGTCAAAGGAAATACAGGAGGATATGATAAGAAACAATCATTTGAAAAGTAAATAAATGATGAAGAATTACTGTACAGCTTTATTAAAATTAGTTTGTTTACTAGGAATACATCTTGGCAAGGACTGTGCTGAATGTAATCCCACCTGTGGTGAAGATGTAGATGTCCCAATCACATGTTGCCAGATAGATTAAAGTCTGTCAGAGAGGGAGTGACAAAAAGCTGCTCTAAAATCTATCAAAGACCTCTACAATGTACTTTAAACTCACCTGAAGTACGCAGGAGATGTTGCCGTTCAATATGGTGGTCTGAGAAATTTTTCGGCAAAATTCTGAACTGATGACCACAATTATGATTACGAGTGGAACGCATTTCCAATTTGCGCAAGAAGCGCAATTTGAGGATTACGCACAATTTTGCCCGATAGACTGGGCCATATTGTGCGCAGTCCTCTATTGTGCTTCCTGGGCAAATTGGAAATGCATCCACCGGCATTGTTGAGGTCATCGTTTCCGATTTTTAGCCCCAAATTTATCTTTTTTTCAGAAATGTAACTGACACAATCATACCATTATAATGACTGGCAAGATCTCCTACGTACTTCAGGTGTGTTTAAAGTACATTAATAAAGAGGTCTTTGATGGATTTTGGAGCAGGTTTTTGTCACTCTCTGTCTGACGGACTTGAATCATGTACTTAGGTATTTGTACACATGTGCCAAGTGTTGAATAGAATTCATTTGGACCCTCCATGCACCAGATAATGTTCAAATGTTAAAAAAGCCTTGTAGAGGGTTCAGTAACTCGGACTACTGTACTGATGGTGCAAGCTGGGACGTCATGAACATCACCCCTGATTTGATTGCAGCTAGTGTGTATGATGGTGCTCTGATGAGGGAAGAGCGTGAGTAATCTACATGCGTGCCACACCCAGGGGCTGTCGTCACGCAATGTACTGCACAAATTAGGCAGTGGGTCATTAGTTTGTACTTGTTTTTAAACTTGTAGCACATACAGCTGCAGGCACGCATGGCATTTTGGTGTAAAGCTATTTATGTAAATTAATTTTTCCCAGGTGTGAAAAAAAAACTCAGAATATTGGTCAACGTTTTTTTATAAAATGTAGACCAATATTGTGCTTCATAAAAAATATTGGAAGACTTCCGTGTGTGACATAGTGACCTATATTTGCTATTTTGTAGGTATAAAATTTAATAACTTTGACCAACCTTCGATCAAACGTGAGCTTGAGCTTAATAAAAGACTATATATTGCACGCAGAAATTAATGTTTATAAAATATATTTTTATGTTCATCCACAAAAATGAAACTTGCAAGCATGTAGCCGGTTTGTCAGCATTTATTATTAGGCCCTGGCTGTATTATTTTTATTTTGTATATTTTTTTGACACAGTAAAAACGCAAGAAAAACCTGACAGCTGTTCATTGGTAGCAGATGTCATGAGCTTCCGATAGTTTTCATCGTTTGGCAAAGCTGCTACATAGTGCTTTGTTTCTTTTAATGTCAGCACATTTCAAAATGATCTTATTACCATTATTAGTTTGGTGTAGGCTTACTGATCATCGGAAAATCAATTCTAGTTGGTCACTTAAATTTGTCTGTTGTTGGTAAAGAAAAAGCAATGTTTACAATTTATTGACCCATTAAAAGGACAATAAATGCCCAACTCAGTTGGAGTCATTAAGTATGAGACATCTGGTTAAATTTTTCACATCTTGATGTGTAACGTCTTTCACAAAGTTAAGCATGATGTGCTGGGTAATCTTTTTATGACCAACTTTTATACTAGAAATGACCAACATCTGGGTAATAAATCTTTCCCCAACATAATACCCAACTGTTTTACAGTGTGTGTCTTGGAATAAGTTGGAATCAGTTACCTAGATGGCACATTATAACTACTATTATTGTTGTATTGTTAGGTAAGTGTCTATGTTGACAAGGAATAAATGTTGGGATGTCTTTGCTCAATAATCTTACCTGTGGAGTTAAAAGGGGAGATGTCCCATTCACATACAGCCATGCATTACCATCAATGCTGTATTGTACCTGGTAATGTGTCACATAGTAATCTTTGCGAGGATGGCCCTGTGTGATAACACCCTCAATCTGCACAGGCTCTGAACCCATATCTACTTGAAGCCATGAATCTTCATATTGTCCCTTAGCTGGAGACCAGTTACGGTGCAGGTTCAGTCGTGCATTACTTGGCAGATACCATGAACTCCACTGACTAGATGCTGTGATTCTATCATCAGCAATACTCCTATCTCCTATTCCCAGATGATGCCCACAATATCTACCAACTGAAACAAAATACAACACAAATAAATGATAAAATTGGTAACAAACTAAGAATTTTTTTTTTTATTTAAATTTTACTTTAACCAGGAGTCAACTGATGGATTAGTTTTTTTATTTTATGTTAATTTGGTTCACAATTTTAAAATATGTCTCAAAAAGTACCAAAACATGTATTAACCAGTAGGCACAGGATGATGTGTATACACGCATATGTTTCCCCTGCCTGGAAAGGGAAGCCGTGTCAAGACGCCAATGTGTAAAATGGGAATACCGAAGCGAACGTTGCCCAGACATTCCACTGCTGAGCATGCACAGACCACACACACACATTCTAATGCTTCATTTTACCCACACTAATACAAATGGTCTTGAATTTATTGGCATTTTCTGGCTATTGAGATGGTTTTTGTGTAATCTCGATTCCAGACTTTTGTCCTTTTGTTCCAAGGAGAGGATTACGAGGCATCAAGAGGCTTCCACCATTGTCCATTCATTGTATTTTGGCTAATTGGGGGTAAGTCAGAGTGAACCGGTAATCAAGCTATGTTTCCATATTTAGTACCACTCCTTGGCTATAGGTAACGGAAAGTGTTTTGCAATTCACAGTGCGTGAATTTGACATTTTCTCGGCCATGAAAACAAAACGGACGATCTAGTGAAGAGAATCTTTGTTCTCGTGGCATTGTCCAGTCATGGATTCTTTGTGCCAGCGATACCCCCAAAGAAGAATGATTCCAGCAATTCTGCCAAAGGAATCCTCCCAGGTGGACAGGACAAAAAACAAAACAAAAAAGGAACTCAACGACAACTGGTTAAATACAGGCAGGTTCTTCAAAACATCACTTGTATTTCATAATCAAATGTTTTTACAATTATTGCGCGATATTTACCAGAAGATATTGTAGACTTTCCCAGTCTAAGAAAATTAATCAAAGTAAATTAATTTATACATACCAGTGGGTTGAACACTGGAGTACCCATAAGACAGGGTGTAATTGTCTTGTTTGATGTGAAAGGGTAGTTTCATCAGATGACCAGTACTGCCATGTTCATTGGTGAGGTCCATACGGATTGTCCAGTTCCCTTCTTCAGTCAGTTTATGTAGGATCTCATTTCCAAGCCAGAACTCACCATCTAATAATCCAAAGCCATTCTTGTAATCTGCCCAACTGCGGTTGAAATTGACTGATCCATCATATCGCCGCTGGACCACCTGAAAATAAAAATGTTAGGTCATATAATTTTTAGACCATTTAACACTGTGTTGTAAAGATCACTTTTACATTAACATCAGATGTATCTTCAACTTGTGTTTAAAGTTGTTATTTCAAAACAAAACCCTGATAAGATAAAAATATGTGTTGTAAACTTTGGTAAGAATTCTCAGATACAGTTTACTTTTTCGTTGTTGAAGTCTTGTTAGATTGATGCAACGACATTTTGTTGAATAGCAACAACAAAAAATATCACTTAGCTATACAGTTTCAGTATTCCTATTTTCAAAAACATATTTTTTGCATTTTAATGTAGATGTCTTTTTCTTTTAGTAGTAAACGATTTAAAAGTCTAATTTACACTGCAGAAAAACACTCATGAGTCATGAAACGTTAAGCATCAGAACAGCTACATCTTATAAGTTCTGATAGGAATGTGGATTAGTGTGATTTGTTGATTTAATGTACAGCGATGTTGGCATCATACACGCTTATGCAATTTAATAATTAATATACTACATTAGCCATAGTACATCTCATTAACCAGTTGCTGCCGAGATTCTTTTTTTTCTGCAGTCTCCCTGGCAGGATTCTTTTGGTGGAATTGCTGCAGTCTTTTTTCTTTGATGGTAGCGCTGGCACAAAGAAACCCTGAATTGACAATGCCAAGAGAACAAAGATTATCTTTATTGGATCGTTCGTTTTGTTCTCTTGACCTAGAAAGTGTCAAATTGCAAAACATCGGCCGTTACCAACATATGAGTGGTACTAAACACAGAATAATGGCTAGATTGCCGGCTCACTCCATTGAGCCGAAATACAATGAATGAACAATGGTGGAAGCCTCTTGATACGTCATAATCTTCCTCTTTGAACAATAGGACAAAGGTTTTAATTGGGGATTACACATAAAGTGCTTCTCGATGGTCACAAAAATTGACTTTATTCAAGATTTTTTTTGTCCTTGTGTGGGAGAATCAAGCATTAGATGGTTTTTGTGTGGTCTTTGCAAACTCCGCAATTGAATGACCGGGTGACCTTTGCTCTGGTGGTCTGAAATAACATAATGGCGTCTTTACACTATTTTCAGGCAGGGGAAACATTTGCATGTATTCACCACCAGCTGCGTACCCAAGAAGGGCCTGAAGTTGCCTCCCACAAAAACATGAAGATACATGTAATTCATTAAAAAACATGGTACCTGGGCCCCCATTGACAAACAATGCTCCCTAGTGAAAAAAGATCCTGACTACGCCGCTGCTATTCATGTCATCCAGTTTGAATTGGTTAATGTGAGTTTCTTTTCAGACCTAACTAATTGTTATTGATTCTAATTGAATAATAGAGTGACCTATAACTTGATGTACTTACAATCCAGCCTGTGTGCCTCGTCATATCACATGACACCTTTATTCCTTCATCATTCTGGGAGGGATAGATAGTGTAGATGCCATCCTCTGTGTAACCAGCATCAAACAAAGCCTGACAGTCAGTTAGTTTACCTGGCAGTTAAACATGACATAACATTTGTTCCTCAAAAAGTATTGAAGCTGTTTTTGTTTGATTGTTTTTTTAGTTTTCTTTTTAAGATTCTTATTTGAAACTATATGAAGTAAATGCTTATTACTATTTAAAAAAAAATAATACTTTGAATAGGGTCAGTGTTATGAGTTTATGTGTTAAAAATGTTTTATATTGGACAAGTACAAATAATGAGGAACACACAAGAGTCTTGTATTTCCAGGATGAATGCCTAATTATTGTCTTTAACCAGTTGCTGCCTGAAATTTTCCCATCCAGCCTGACTGTATTATTCTCTTGGAATGGCCGGTATCAATTTTCTTCAGCACAAAAAAACCTTGACTTGACAAAGCCATGAGAACAAAGATTACCTTTATTGCATCTTGATTGTTATTTCTCTGTTGAGAAAATGTTAAATATATGCACAGTAAATTGACCAATTATGCGAACAAGCAGATCCTTGTTGAATTTGCAAGACTTGCTGGAACTGTCCTTACAGGCTTTATTCAGCCACTCGAAGACCTCTCTCCCCGATACAAACTCTGGAATATTTTTCGCAGATTTCGAGAATAAACAAAATGCAACAATCATCCTGTGCCATACTGCACTTACCTATGGAGGACGTCGTGTTTGTTTACATTCAATACCCACTGGCAGTCACTTGGCCAAAGCCTCAGTTGTAAGCTACAACCAAGGATTGGCACTGAATACTAAACCATGTAAACAGGACTGGCTCCCTGGCTCCCACAGACTTACCCCATTGAGCAGAAATACAATGAAGAAACAAAGGAAGAAGCCTCTTGATGTCTTTAAATCCTCTTCTTGGAACAAAAGGATAAAGGTCTGGAATTGAGAATTACTAAATAACCTCCACATAGGCAAAAACACGACAGCGTAACATGGCGTGTATGTGCTCTGTGCACCCTTAGTAGTGGAATGTCTGGGTGACCTTTTTGCCCAATATTCTGATTTTATACAATGGCGTGTTTAAACGTCGCCCGTTTGCAGCCTCAGACAATATATTGTGTATACAACATCCAGCAGCAACTGGTTAAGAGTAGCTTTATGCTCACCTTGTTGAGTAGATGGACATCGATTCCGCTTTGGTACTTTTTCCATGACTTGGGTCACCCAGTGTTGACCTGTAGTATAACCATCAGGTGGTGGTCCAAAATGATGAACGATCATCTTACTCTCAGTCAATTCAATTAGGATTACTGAAGAAATTGAACATTAACAAATTATTTGTTTTATCTAGTTTGAGGAAATGTGGTATGTGTTCACCATGAATCAGCTGTAAGCAATCAGCTGTAAGTAATCGGGACTGTTGATAACAATGAGTAGTTGTTACTGCCATGTTGCAGCTACTCGAGTAGTCAAACTGGCATGACTTATTTGAAAGCACTCATGGATACATGTAGTTGTCTCTTACACAGGTCATTCATTAGTTATATTATATGTATGACCTGTGTTTGGTCTGGAATTGTTCATGGAGTATATGCAGCTATTGTTTACTCTGCTCATGAACTTTCATAGCCAGAGTCTAACTGAGCTTTCTTATGGGGTTAAAATGGGGTTCCCAAAAAAAACCTGGTGGGGGGCATTTGCCCCCCTTGCCCTCTCTAGTGCAGCTGCTGACTGTATGTACTGTATACACAATGTATTGTACGTGCATGATGGATGACTGTTTGCATGGTGGTGAATCACAGTGTGGTTAACTTGGACATTGGACCTGCTGTATGCAGCGGGGGTACCAGACCTGTTAATCGGGGGGAAAGAAAGAAGGGGGCAAGCTTAACTTCAGGGGGGGGGGAGCAGACAAAAAATATTTACGAGTAATTTTGTACCGCTAAAAAGCACTGACTTACTACAATGACAGACTTACACTAGGTGGTGCCATCGAGAGATATGGATGAAATTGAGTTGATTATTTACAGCTCAAACATTACAATAATGTGGGTTCAATGTTTTGGGGTTAAAGTCAATTCGGCCATAGGGGAAAACTTGAGACGGGAACTGGGGGCAAATTGGGAGCGCCCAATGCGTTGTATGTGCATGATGGATGACTGTTGCATGGTGGTGGTATGCGGCACCATGTGGTTTGTGTATACGTCCTGACTAGTGAACGATCGAGGGTATATCAAATATAGCAATTATCATTATCAAGACTTTTCAAACCAGTTCAAGAACTTGAAAATAATCTCTATAAGAGATTCTACCAGTGTACCTCTTAATTAATGTGACCAATTCATACTCCTGAGCATTTTTTTGAAGTACGCAGCAGACTACGCAAGGAAGGGCTTTGGCTCTCCCTGTGCTGTTTTCACTCCCATTTAATGAATGAGCGATCGCTAATTTGGAACCCTACATTCTTGTGTGTGACTGATGCTGCTGTGTTTCCCTATCGATGTTGCTGTATTGTGCATGTTCTATACATGAGGATAGGACGGACCATTCACATGAAGAATTGTTGCATGACTATTCAAGTAGTGAACTTCACTAGTTACCCATGACTTATGCCATCATGATCACTTCAATGTTTTATGTACAAGGAGTTTTTAATGTCTTTATATAACTGAAGTCTTATTGTTTTATGCCTCAAGGATATTTGAGACAGACAAAATGTTTCCATTGATAACCAAGGTCTTTCCGGGATGCTGTAATGTGTACTTTTTTTATCATGGAACTTTTAAGGTGATTGGGTGTGAGACCAAACACCTATTGTTTTTCGGGCACTAGCCGAACAACTCTTATTATTAGGTGTTCGGGCACTAGCCCGGAACACCTCTTGATTTTGTTCGTTTTTTTTTTTTGAAGCAAAAAATGCTTAAAAAGTCACAATTTAAGATGTGGAGTCAATATGAAACAGAATTAGGACATAGTTTCAGTGTACGAAATAACATGTAGTTTATGACCTTTGAAAACATTACGTTGATGACGTCATCAAATGTTACAGTTTGTTACGACGACGAGTTTAAAAATAAGAATTTTCTTTATTTTAATTTTTTTTTGAGCAAACTACATGTTGAATTTTTTAGTAATAGATAACGACTATAAAAGCCTAATTGTGAAATTTCAATAAAATTGGCCGTTGCATAACGAAGTTATATTAAGGTGAAAAGTGCCGTTTTTAGCGCGATCGCCGATAGTGTCTGTACAGTTACCTTACTGTATTGCACCCCGTGCGTGTGCACTCTTACTGCATGCTGTGTACATGTATATACATAACACGCAACAAGTCAGGTCTTGTCACAGTTCATGGAACTTTGCGGTGTGTTGTTAAGTTATGTGTGTGTGTAATAATGGCGACGCAAAGAAAAACTGTTAAGTCATGCCAAGTTCAGTGTGGAAATGTTTCCGTTTATGTCATTCTGGTGGCTTAATTGTGACAGGGAGAGGAAGAGGAGACTTTACTGAGACGATCACATGCTCACGTGAGTTGTTTGATGTATAATGGTGGAGAAAATGCAATTGACAAAATGATCGTCTTTCGTCCTGTATATACCGATCACGTACGTGCTTACGTACGAGAGTCACAAGTGTGCAACAGCGGGGCCAGAGCTCTTTACCCCCGCGAGAGTTGTTGTCGGGATACGCTGAGTAAAACTGTTCAAAAATGAAAATTAAAAAGTAAAGTCATCGCTTTTCAAAATGTCCGTGTATTTCTTTAGCCGTGCACACTTGTGTTTGTGATGTTTATCAAAGTGGGGTAGTTTTTATAAAACTTTGGAACTTTTTAATACAGATAATGAGCTCGGAATTTGAATCTGTCAATTGTCAGATTGACTGTACAGTACACCAGTGTTCGTGATGTTACAAAATAAGACCGTTAATTTGATATAGCGCCACCAACGTTCACTAGCGATACACACTTTATTTTATTGACACCGCATAGATGCCGAACAAAACGGAGGGCAGCAAGGGTTAATGTTTTGATAAAAGGCAATATGAATACTATTTTGAGCACACAACCTGGCGGCAGCCGATTGCACTGCGTGGAAAAGGAACACTTTGGAAAGCACGAAAACATTGTTTTTCCTGGCAGTTAAAACCAAAAAGGTTATAACTTGTTTTTCCTCCAGGAGTCGAGTTACAATAAATGTATGCGGTTCTTTATAATTCTTAGTGACCTGAGTTGACCTCGCTTCCTGCCCAAACCGGAAGTCCCCATGAAATACATATGATAAAACTCTTTTTAATTATTTTCATATTCATATTTAAAGGTTTTATTTGATTTCACTTTCAATATATCAAACAAAATCAAAACCATGTGTTATACGGTGTCTCATAGAGACCATTATGTTGCTTTAAATGTTAATTCCTCCTAAATTTTCTTCAAATAAATAACTCAAAATTGAAATTAAACTGAACCTTGAAACTGTGCATATACTTGAACCTCAATATGAAGACGCGAAATAAAACGATGACGTCATCATGACGTCATCAGATGTTGAGTTACAATAAACCAAAGTTTATTAATTAAATCAGAACTCCTGAAGTGCACAATGGATTTTTACAATCTACAAATCATCACAAAGGTCTTTTGGAAACAATTTAAATGTCTCAAAGAAATGACCCCAATTTGACCTTGTATTGCGGTTCAAACCGGAAGTTGAAGGAAACAATTGTTATAAAGCTATTATTTTTAAGTTCTTTGGTCAGTATAAAATGAGCTTTGTTAGTCTTTAATGCAGGGCTTATTTAAAACTTTAAAAATTAACAAAAAATCAACCGTTTGAGAGATGAACTTTATTTTTTTGACAAATGTCAAAGTAAGGGAGGATCTTTCTTTATGACACAATAAGTGACCTCTGTGACATCTACTTCTGGTCAAACCGGAAGTAGCTCTTTATTTAAAATTGCTAAGAACTAGGAACATGATTCCTTCACCAAATAGCAAGGTTAGGAAAGGTCATTCTCTGTTGCAAATCGTGTGACCTCTATGACCTCTATGACCTCTACTTTCGGTCAAACCGGAAGTAGCTCCTCATGTAAAAGTGGTTAGAGTTAGGAACATGATTGTTTCGAGAAATATCAAGGTTAGGGAAAGACTTCATTTGTGAAACATTAATTGACCTTTGTGACATCTACTTCCGGTCAAACCGGAAGTAGCTCTTTATTTAAAAATGGTGAGAGCTAGGAACATGATTCTTTCACCACATACCAAGGTTAGGGAGGGTCCTTCTCTGTTGCACATTGGGTGACCTCTGTGACCTCTACTTAAGATCAAACCGGAAGTAGCTCCTCATTAATACATGGTAAGAGCTAGGAACATGATTCTTTCACCAAATACCAAAGTTAGGGAAGGTCCTTCTTTGTTACACATTGCGTGACCTCTCTGAACTCTACTTCCGGTCAAACTGGAAGTACCTCATTTAAAAGTGATTAGAAATTCCTGTCCAAACCGGATGTTCCAATTAAATATTGTATTATAAAGCTCAATTTAACGTATTTCTTCATATTTTCTTATATATCAGTTGGATTAACTTTTAATTCATTTAACTTTTAACAAATAAAATAATTTTTAATACATCACACTCCGAACACCTAGTTTTTGTGATGCCACAAAAACTCATTTCTAGTTTGTTACTGTTATTGTTTTGTTTTTTTTGAATAGTTTTTCTTCTCTTTTCCGAATGAAACTTGTTTGCAGACAGTTACATAGTTGCGAAGCTTGAAGTCAGACTTTTTTTTCCTAGTTATCAGCTCTAGTTATTTTGTAACAAGTTTTTTCTCTTCTCAATGAACTTTGTCCGCAAGCAAACACAAAGCTGCAAAGTTGGTGTCAACTTGGAAGTTTACAAGTAGTTCAATTATCATTATTATTTGTAGTATTATTATTATTATATTATTATTATTTATATTATTATTATTTATATTATACATATCAGGTAATGAAACCAAGGATGCCTCATAAGTGAACTTAATCACTGTAGCTCTCAAGCCTGAGGAAACCTGTAGATAAGAATGCTTGCCATGTGAACCAGAAACACCTGGGTAACACCCTACTCTTCCACGATAAGTGTTATGGGTTCTTTTACGTGCACTACCTATCCTAGTACACATGACCTACAGCTTAATGTCCCATCCGAAGGACAAAGCAATTATGGTAAAGTATCTTGCTCAAGGACACAAGTGCCGCGACCGGGACTCGAACCCACATTCTGCTGCCAACAACACCAGAACTTGAGTCCGGTGATCTTAACCGCTCGGCCACAACACTCCACTAACTTTAAGTTTCAGGAGAAGTTGTGATGTCATAATGACGTCATGGGATATCGAATTACATTGGTTTTAAAATTTAGAATTAATAATTTGAAAGCCCTCTGTAATGAAAATGCAAAAAGTTATGGGAATCTTTTGCTCACCAGCGTATAGTACAAGAACAGCTTGACATTTTTGCTTGTGTTGGCGTCCTTGCCTGAAGTCAACTTCAGGTCAAAACCTGAAGTTGAGGTTTGTAAGTATAAATAACATTAGAGCTAAAGTGCTTCATGAGGCACAAATATCAGCTCTATGAACTAAATGATGAGTATGGCCCAAATATTATAAAGATCCCTAGATAGTCAATACTGGGCGTGCTCGGTAGTCTAGTGGTCTGGTCTAAATTGTGGGAAGTCATGGATTCAATCCCACCGAGTTGTTAGCCTGTGGGAAAGAGTATAGAGTGCTTATCATACTTCAGTGTAGGGTAACCCAAATCAATATTCACATGTTATTAGTTTGTATCCAAAAAATTCTCTACCCAGTAACTAGCGTTATTAAAAACCAACAATTTAACAAGAATAGCACGAACGTGCCCAAAATACTATAAACATGTAGTTTCTAACGTTACACTACGCCATCGGAACTTGTACAAATACAAAACCATGCCATCGGAAGTTTTATTGTTTTCAAGATCAAAATATATCCGAAATCATCCATTTTGTTTGTATCCCCAAAATTGTGTACCCAGACACTATCATTATTAAGGTTAAATATCAAATCCTTGTATATTTGATGAACAGAAATAGTTTATATACATGTAAACTTGATACAATTGGCCACATCTTACTGGTCTCCGCAAATGCACATTAGATGAATCTTTGGGGTCATGCGTTATATTACTAGCCTAAATCTCAAAGCGCGCGTGGCATCCTGGATGCTGGCATAACCAACACGAAAAACATTATCCGAGCTGTCGAGTGGCAAAGCTCTTGAGCAGAGACTAAGTATATTTTTCAGAAAATACCACCTGCTAACCTATAGGTGACCGCTGGCCAAAATCTGTGTACACCCCAAATTACAACGAAGCATTGGACCAAGTTTGGCTGCAATCGGTTAACTAAAAAACTTGGGAGAAGAAGCGTTTTGTAGATATTCATAAAATTACTATTACTGACCACCAGATGACCACTAGCAAAATTTTACGCCCATTCGTAGATAGGGCAGGTGACATAGCTAAATTCAACAAGTTTGATTAAAATTGGCCAAATAGTTAAGGAAGTATGACCATTTGTTTTTTGATCACTTGACTGTTTGCCCTTGGAAAGAAAAAAAAAAATTTTTTGCATAACAATACATCAGCCTGCTTCGCAGGGGCTGATATAAATATCTCATAAACCAATTGTTCCTAACTTTGCAGTATTATTGAAGTTCACAGATAAAACATTGTTGCAAAGTATAAAAGTAATCACGTGATGCAACCAGAAATTATTGCCCATTGTTTTTGCGAGGTAGGCCCCTATTTAAAAATTAATTGTACCTGGTAAATTATTTCCAAAGCCTCCGTCTTGAAAACACATACATGTACAGCAGAGGTCATGGTAAACTTCATGCATATACATGAGTCACACCAAAAGTCTGCTTTTGGTAATAATAACACAATTTGTAAGCTCTTTTTATTAAAGTTTTATAATTTGACAATGATTTCAATTATATTACTGTTTTATGAAGTACCAGTATTGAGCTACAAAAGAGGTTTCTTTTAAGTTATGCACTACCGCTGTCGGACGTCGGATTTTGTTTGTAATGTAAATCACTGTAAAGAAAGGAGGGGAGGAGTAGAGAACGTTGGAACAGTGAGCAAATTTATACATAGCCTTGCAGGATTTCAAACAGACAAAGAAACCATGCAGTTTTGAAAAGCCATCTCTTTGGATAATTTTAGCTTCAAAACTGTGAAATTTGTATGTTAAAAAGGGTGTGATTGCGGCGGTCGTCTGGCCCAAACGTCCGTCGTGCATGCAACTTGTACTACAACATCGTGAACATATACATTGTAGAATTTCCAAGACTTGCTTGAACTGTCCTTACTGGCTTCATTCAGCCACTTGAAGGTCTCTGGTACAAACTCTGGAATATTTTTCACAGATTTCGAGAAAGAAAAGCCTCAATCGAATAAAGAAATGCAACAATCATCATGTACCGTACCGTACTTTCCAATGGAGGATGTCTTGTTTGTTTACATTTACTACCCACAATAGGTCACGTGACACGGGTCGCGCAATCAGTCTAGTTGAACCTTGAAACTCATCAGACAATTGAACCTCGACATGAAGATGGTAAAAAATTACTGACGTCATGATGATGTCATTGGGTGTTGAAATTACAGTATTTCAAAGATTAATATTTAAAAAAATAATAACTTCTCAACCACACATTGGATTTTTACAATCTATACATCATCCGTCAGTCCTATGAAAAATAAACAAGAAAAACACAGAGATTACCTCAATTTGACCTTGTATTTTGATTTAAACTGGAAGTTGAAACCACAAACTATTAAAAAGACATAATTTCAGGTTCAAATGTATAATGGGTTCATCATTGGATAATTTCAACCTTTTATGGCATCATTCACGAACAGCATCAACTTTCTGTTGAACATTGTAAATTTGTTTATTACTTCCATAGTATTGAAAAATATGTGTTACAGGCATGGTATCCCTGTTACATCGTTACCATGAATTTTCAAGAATATTAGCAAAAATATCAGGTAATATTATAATATTGAAAATTGTCACAAATTGTGTCCCACCTTCACGGAATGACCCAAATTCGGATATACAATGGACTTTATTGCAAAAATGTTGAGTGACGTCATTATGACGTTGTCTTTTGATTTTTTACTGTTTCTTGAAAGGTCACCATTGCATAAATTATGAAGTGAAGTCATCTCGACGTTATCACTTGTCACATTGCATTATCAAAAAAGTTGGGTTTTAAAAGATCTAAATTGTTACAAAATTCACACTAATTTTTCTGCTATACCTCATGTATATTTCCCTCTTTTTAGTCCTGACTGACATTAGGTATAACAACAATTATTCACAATCTGTAAAGTATTCCTGAGTCTTTATTTTCGGGTTTACTGCCAAAAATGCATGACTTTTATGATATGACTTTGCCAGTTTAGCTTGAATTTTGATTCCGAATCGTAGTGCTGTGTTTTTGTCATTGATGTCACCATAGCACAATTATCCCAAACACCTTGTGTTTGTCACAAGACAAACACATAAGTCCAGTTTTAGTTTTCTTCTCTTTTCTAAATGAAACTTTTCTGCAGACAATTACACACTTGCGAAGCTTGTATCAAGTTGAAACTTTAGATGTGGTTAGACTATAACTTGTAGATTGGGGAGAAATTGTGACGTCATGATGATGACATTGCATAACAAAGTACAATAGTTTAACATTTTTCTAAATCATTTGTACTTAAAAAATGTCTCTATTTTCTGTTTTCCAAATCGCCAAAAGCCAAGAACTTCAGGGAGCCTGCCCCTGGACCCCACCCATTAATTAGTTTGAGCTCTCCTAAGTATAGATCGATTGCAAGACCTATGTTTGCATGTCATCACGTGACCTGTAGTGGGTATTATAACACACCTCTCCCTGGTTTTTTATCCTGATTGGCTGAAACACGGTCACGTGGGGTGAACTAATATAACCTAGTGCATGAAATCTGCACCACTGTGAACTTGACGCGCGTCAACACATCGCATGCGCTTCATTTGGGGGAAATAGTTCGCAAAGCAGCGGGAAATAGTTTCAAAAACCCCGAAACTATTGACTGGTAAACAGCGTCCTCAAGAGGTTTACAATGCTCATAACAGTTTACAGTTGTAAAACCATGCATCCTGAAAATATATTTTTTTACATGACATTTTGGACTGAGTTGGGTTATAAAACACATATGGACTGGCATTATTCGGCAATAGTGCACGTCTATGCACCCCTCGGGCCTGTGAGTGACCAGATGAGGGTCCTATTTCCCTCTCCTGGTCACTCACAGGCCCTCGGGGTGCATAGACGTGCACTATTGCCCTCATTGCTAGTCCATATGTGTATACTATGTCATCTCAGCTGATGGTAAACTAAATGCAAACACTTGCTGTGCTGTGACCAACAAAGTCACGCCAACAGTCGGCTTTGGGTAACAATAACACTGTTACTAAGCCCTTTTATTGAAGTTGTATGGTGTGACATTGATTTTGATCACATTACTGTTTCATGAACTATCAGTATTCAACTACAAAAAAGGTTTATTTTTAGTTATGCATCGGCGTCTGACGACGATGTAGCCACCCTCAAAACATTATTTAGATCCTTCAAATTCATATCTTTGAAACAACATTTTGAGGGAACAAAAAAACATTTCGAGCAAAATATTTTGTGGATCCCGCCAAATCATTTAGTTAGCTCAATACAATCTTTCAGGGACTGAAATAGTATTTTGAGCAAAACGTGTTTTTTGTTTTGTTTTTAATTTTTAATTTTGTTTATTGTTAAAGGGTAAGAAATTGTCAAGATATGTGCTTATAACCCAATTACACAAACAGAAACAAGAATCCAAAATAGCGGCAATTCCTAATAAAGTCCAATTTGTTTGATTAAATCAAATATGTATCATATTTAGTTTCTTGAGACAATCAACCCATACCCACTTAACATAACTGCCATTTGGTTCAATGAGAATGGTAAACTGGAGAAGCAACAAAAACTAGGGGATCGGGAAGCAGTAAATGAAAGGCTTGTGAACATCAATGAGTTAACACAAAAACTTTTATATGAAATTGGATTACAACACTGTTTCAGCAACATTTGTTTGAAAATTATTACCAGAGGGCGCTGTTCAATAATGTGATGACATCATCAAGCTTAAAATGTTAAAAAGCGGAGGGTCATTTCTTAATTCACACTGAATCCAACTCCAAAACTCCTTTTGTAGTGACTGCAGAGCTGAAATGATGGCTTTTATTAGTTTTTCACTTCACCTTTTGGTTTGAACAGGAAGTCAAGGTCAAATTGGGGTCATTACGGTGTAACAATTATTTAGTTTTTGAAGACTTTTCCAAGAATCTCTTTCCAATGATCTGATCAATAAAAAGTTATATGTAGTTCATGAGTTATGATTTATTTAAATACCAAGCTTTAATGTGATGTTATTTGACTTCAAATAATGTCATGATGATGAAGCACAAGGGAAACTAACTTGGTCGATATGAATCAATTTTTTTAAAAGGAAAAATAAATTACCAGAGTTGGATTTGAACCTGCAGTTTACAAGCAGGTGCTCTATAGGCTAAAGGGGTATTGTCATTACCTATGTCATCCTGATGGACAGATGCCTGGGGACTTTCGTTTTCAGACCATTACTTCAGTAAGAAGTGACATTGGTCTTGTAACTTGGGTGGGGAGGGAAAGGGAATGTTGGGATTGTTTTGGGGTCAAATGGTCAAAAATCAAGGTCACAGTGGTGAGTTTTGGTTACATGGTTTTGGAACTCTTACTCCAGTTAGAAGTCACCATTAGACTAAGTTGCATTTTGGGTTGCCCTTGGGGAAAGGACAGTTGGAATTATATTTGTGTGAAAAGGTCCAGGGTATGGTGAGGAATTATAGGTAAATGGTTTCCAGAACTCCAGTTAGAAGTTACATTTGAACTTATAACCTACTTTGTAACTTGGGTGTAGGTTACCCTTCTGGACAGTGAAGTTGGGATTGTTTTGGGGTGGAAACATCAAAGGTCAACTCCAATAAGTGATGGTTAAATGGTTTCTGGACTATAACTTCACTGGGTTGGGTGGTTGCCCTTTGGGATAGGAAAGTTGGGACTATTTTTGGATGAAAATGCCAAACTTCACAGGTCACAGTGCTGAGGTATAGGAACATGTGGTTTGTGGATATGTTTAGTTACCTACAATGTATAAGGGCTGAAGGGTTTCAACAGCATTGCTGTTGTTAGCTGTTTCGCCGTGAAGCACAGCGAAACAGCTCTTGTGTTCGGTAAAGTTTTTTTCTTCCTTTTTTTTTCGCTTAGTCTTCAGCGTCATGGAAGTGCATTAACAATGCACATGTTTTGTTCTACAAGACATTTTACACATTTGCATAAATGCGATTCAAATGAAACTTGGCATGACTAAAGGCATTAGTGCAGTAGTGTGCATATTGCAGTGACGTCATAATGACGTCATCACTAGCCAAAATTACAATGTTTAAAACATTGACAAATTGAATCTTTGAAAATCTGTATCAAATCAACCACGTGAGACCGTAAGTTGTTTTTTGGCAGGCTTATGTAAAGCTAATATAGGTCTTCATTTTTTGTTCTGTGGGTGAAATCACGTGACCTCTATATTCGGTCGAAGTGCTTTGTAATTCAAAAGTGATCAATTTTACAAAGTTGTTTTTAAAAGATGTTAGTGTCCGGCAAGGGTCTAGTTTTGAACGATAGTACCGATGACGTCATAATATACAATAGCGCCCTCTAGCGGTAGGTGAAAAGCAGTTAAAAATGCACTTTTAGTTCATGTCTGTGGCGAAGATTGTGGTAATCGCTTCAAAAATTAGTATACATGATGACCAATATCAAGACAACAAAGTTTCAGGCTGATGACTTCCTCACGTGTCACATGATGTTACATTAAACATGCACTTTTTTTGTCGTGTATCTACCAAACCTGATGTGTTCAGACAGAGACATGTCACAAAAAAATCTGAAATGACATCATAATGATGTCATTTTGGTAGTGGTTAGTGTATGAAGCTACACGCTAAGCACTTGGGTAAATCATGTCATCTCATTAGTTTTTAGGAATTTTTAAAGATTTGACCAATTAACTTCCCTACAAACACGCTTCAAGAATACCACAACACACCACATTTATTGTACTGCTATGTTGCACACAATGCAAATAAAATGTGATCACGTGACCTGAGGTGGTGTTGAAAACTATCAGCTACGCATAAGACATGGGAAGACTCATAACGATGGATCACAATCAGTCTTATTTTTTGTAAATAAAGAACCGGAAGTTCTAAAAACACATTGATAGTATGCAATTTTTACGTAATCTTACACACAGACGGGAAAGTAGTTTTGCTTCACAAAGATTTAAGTTTCAACTCGATTAATAATAGGTGAAAAACAGTTAAAAATGCACTTTTTGTTCATGTTTGTGGCGAAGATTGTGGTAAACGCTTCAAAATTAGTATACATGATGACCCTTATCAAGACAACAAATGTGTAAAGTTTCAGGTTGATGACGTCATCACGTGTCACATGGTGTTACATTAAACATGCACTTTTTTTGTCGTGTATCTACCGAACCTGATGTTTGATGAGTTGAATTTTGATATGTGTTCAGACAGAGACATGTCACAAATAAATCTGAAATGACATCATGATGATGAGGTCTAGTTTTATTTATTTTTTTTTAAGTATGGACTACAAAAACAACTTTGAATGAGGCAAGGCTAGATTTCAATATTGATTCTGTGGTTCCAGAAGCTAGGGAAATTTGTTTAATTTAAAAAAAATTTGGAATGATGAAAGCGAAACGGCTTGGCATTCATTCACAAATACAATTGAGGTCTATATTTTTTTTTTTTTTAGTATGGACTAGAAAAACAATTTTGAATGAGGCAAGACTAGATTTCAATATTGATTCTGTGGTTCCAGAAGCTAGAACCTTGTAGGTAGACAGCAAACTGACATCAATAAGCGATGCTGACGTGTCATTTTTAGGGCTACAATTATTGATCAAAGAGACATCAGAACGGCAAATTTATGATGCGAGAAGGGTGTCCAGCAAAGTGAAAATAACAACTAGAATAGATAAATATTGAAGAGTGATATTGATCTACTGGTAGTGGTTGGTGTATGAAGCTACATGAGAAGCACTTGGGTAAATCTGTACTTAGTCCTGTAGACAACTTGTAACCTAATTTTGAAATCTTGGTATACCTTCAAAACCGTTTTTAAAACATCTTTGTTTATTAATGTATGTTTTGTTTACTTACTGATTATGAAATGTACCCAATATTATAAGCCCCAGCTTAACATTGGTAAAAAGTCTGTAAAAAGGGTCAGTTCAATTCGTTGTTTCATTTGCGAGAAAACAGGGTAAGCACTGTATCATAAGGTGCAGGGTTTGAAATTATCAAAATTTAAGCCAACGTCAAAGAAGTAGGTGTGTCTTTTTGTGACTGACTTGTTCATTATTTAATAGTATAAAGTTTTCCGACGAGAGGTGCATGATCCGGAAGTTTTTGATACAGTTCATGTGTTTTGTTTTACTTTATTAGTAATAGTAGTATGGGATTGAACAGGAGGATGTGTTGCATGCAGAGTGGTCTTGTTTTATGTACCAGACCCACGAAACAGCGCAATGGCGAGAACTATGTTTGATGTACAGATTACACCCAACTTCATTTTTGTTTTTTCTAAACAAAGTATTCCCAGTCTTCGAGAAGCCAAACAAACAAACCCTCAACAAGGGTGGAACACCCAAGAAAACAATTAACGAAAGAGAACTAAAGCATCGACGATCTGTTGTTAGAACTGGGGAGGAGGGGGAAGTGTCAGATTGCTCTCCATCTCTGACCACCATCCCCTCCCCTGTTTGGCTCATCTTCTAGCTTGTTTATCACTACATATCAGAGTTTTAATTAGAACTACAGAAATACATTATTTGGAAGGAAAACTACTGGTTTAAATTTCCTGGGTACACAACATGTATATGGATGGTAGGTTATTGTAAGATAATAAGAAATATTTAAGAAATGTGCTTCTGTACCAATAAAATCTGGCAAACTTTTCAGATGATTGTCCTTCTTTAGGGCTGGACTTCATGTAAACGACTTACATGAACTTCATGGTATGTACAGTAGATACTAAGTAGAAAAGTAGACCTACATGTACGATATATACGTATACATGGTTGAGCCTGCTTTTTGTGACCGATTTTCAAAGACAAAGCAACATCAATCATGGCTACCAGTTTGGTGGCCATAATGAATCTCCTGACTGTAATTCAAGTTAAAAGAGACATTTGCCTTGAAACTTGGGTAGGGAGGGAAAGGGAATGTTAGGATTGGTTTGGGGTCAAAAGGCCAAAAGTCAAGTTGAGTTTTGGGTAAATGGTTTTGGGACTCTAACTCCAGTTAGAAGTGACACTTAGACATGTGTTTTGGGTTGCCCTTGGGTAAAGGACAGTGGGGATTGTTTTGGGATGAAAAAGTCAAACTTCACAGGTCACAGTGCTCAGGTATAGGAACATGTGGTTTGTGGACATCAGAGGTTACATACAATGTATAAGGGCTGAGGGGTTTCAACAGCATTGCTGTTGTTTGAAATTTGTTTTCAGTATGGACTAGCTTGGCATTCGTTCATGAATGCATTTGAAGTCTAGTTTGAAAAATGTTTTCAGTATGGACTAGAAAAACAACTTTGTTTGAAGCAGGCCTAGATTTTGATAGTGATTCTGTGATTTCAGAAGGTAGGGCCTCGCAGGTAGAGAGCAAACTGACATCAATAATTGATGCTGACGTGTAATTTGAAAGTACTGAAGCAAACTCACAGAAATCCTTGATGGCTACAAATATTGATCAAAGAGACATCAAATTTATGATGCAAGAAGGGTGTCCAGCAAAGTGAAAATAACAACTAGAATAGATAAATATTGAAGAGTGATATTGATCTACTGGTAGTGGTTGATGTATGAAGCTACAAGAGAAGCACTTGGTTAAATATATACTTAGTCCTGTAGACAACTTGTGACCTAATTTTGAAATTTTGGTATAAATCTTGGCAAATTTTCAGTAGAGTTTTTACAAATCTTTTCTTGCTTCAAAATGTTGATGCACAAGACAAAACAATTTTCCCCAAAACTGCTAAACAAGTGCAGTTTTGATGATTTGTACCCATTTTTGGTAAAGAAAAGGGTATTTCCTCCTATTTCAACATTAGTATTTGCACCTTAGTCAAAGTTGATTTCCAGGACATTTTCTACAACTCTTTTCTTGAATCACAATTTTAATGCAAAGGAAAACAGTTTTCTTCCATACTGTTATTTTAGGGCAGTTTTGATATGGCACAGGAAATAAATACAAATGTTTTACTCTATGGGTTCATGGTTGAGCCTTTTTTCCGATCCCTCAAAATCATTCAGTTCGTTCATTGAAGCAATTTTTCAGTGAATGAAATTATTCCATTCCCTTGAAATATTATTAATCCCTCAAAATCAGTTTGTTCCTTCAAAACAATATTCCTAAGGAATGAATAAGTATTTCAAGTGAAATATTTTCTTGTTCTCTTAAGATATTGTTTCGATCATTGAGAGAAACAGTATTTTGAGGGAACAAAATAACATTTCAAAGGAGCAAAACGTGTACATTTGAGGGAACATGATATTATTTCGAGGGAACAAACGTATATTAAAAAAAAGCAACATTTATTTATTTTTTTATTTGTATTTATTTATTTATTTATTTATTTATTTTTTATCTTATTATATTGTGTGTGCATTTCTAAAAATGTTTTATCACTTGTATGTTTTGCTGGTGAATAAAATGAAATGAAATGAAATAGTATTTTGAGGGAACCTAATACAACAATTCGAGGGACTATTATTATTCTTTACCATTGCCACTTTTTTTTCTACCTGTCCCACCAGTACAAATAACAGCTTCCTACTCAACAATATCAATACAAAATTTGTTACTCAACCTGAGACAACAGGAACTCTGACATTAAAAGTGTCTGAGGTTTGATCCTATTTGCATTTAATAGTCTTTTAAATATAAAAGTATAATGTCTCCTAGCCCTGGTAGGAACTCAGTCTCCATTGCACTTCACTGACGTCCTGGGTATAAAGCTTCCCTATAATGTGAACATTACAAGAGTTGTTTTCTCCTACAGTTTTATGTATAAATCAACACACAAAGCAAACATAAAATGAATTGGGTTATCATCACATCGTTGTTTTTCAAATTATCAAAAATTGTATCTTTGGAATTCAAATTTTTTACCTGACTCAAACATTTCAAAATTCCAATTAATAAATTCAGCAAAATAATTTGTCTTCATTTGATGATATATCCATGAAGGTTACACCTGATCAAAGTAGTTAATACTAAGGAATGTGTAGAGTTTGTGTGAAGTAGATGTATCATGTTGTAAACAAATTGAATTTAAATTGCTGTATCAAACTGAAAGACAAAACATCTGTTTTAAAAATCCTGCTATCATTCAACCCTAAACAGCCCAAATCCTTCAATATCCTTTTCACCAAAGAAAGGGATTGGGAAGAATTTAGGCTACAATGGAATTGCAATGGAGAAGGATCCAGGATTTGGGTCAAAGTGTGTTTCTCTTATGGAAGGATTTAGAGGGAACTGGGCAATCAGGTTGTACTTGAAACAAGAGGAATTAGAAGGATTTGGGTCATATGCAATTTGCATAGAATGGGATTTAGAAGGATTTGGGCTGTTGGGGTAGGGGAATGTGGTTACTATTATTACTATTATATTTCTGGTAATGAAACCAAGGATGCCTCATAAGTGAACTTAATCACTGTAGCTCTCTATTCTGAGGAAACCTATAAACAGGGGTGCTTGCTATGTAACCCAGAAAACCGTTATTCCCCTACTCTTCCAGGATAAGTGGTCTGTGTTCTTTTACGTGCACTACCAATCCTAGTACACAGGAACTACTAATGTTCTATCAGAAGGACAACACAAGTACTGTGACCGGGATTGGAACCCATACTCTGCTGCCGACAACACCAGAACTTGAGTTCAGTGATCTAGAATGCTCGGCCACGATACTCTACATGATGATGTTTATAAAACTTTGACAGATCATATGAAGAGAACAAAGAAATATTTCGAAGGAACAAAATAACATTTTAAGGGAGCAAAGTATTTAGTACAATATTTCGAGAGATGAATTAAAAGCAAATTATACTTTAACGTTCCCACTTTTTTTCTACCTGTCCTTGTAGGGGCACCGTACAAAAACTTATGAAGATGGAAGACACTAATGTCTGGAAATTAGGCAACCATTCACTGAGAATCCATTGTTTTATGCTAAAAAAATAATGTACATGTACCACCTTTTTATTGATTCATGCTACATTCTTTGTGTACCATGTGCTGCATTTGGGGAGTGCACAAATCAAATATAGAGAAAATAAAATCAGCTGTTGCAAACTGCTTACCTACAAAAAGGACCTGTTGTATAAATGCAAACAATTATTAATGGCTTCTTGTTTCAACCCCAGCAGAGTCTTTCTCAAAGGCTAAATGACAACACAACACAACACAGACATACAAGCAGAGTTCTCCCCAGGATCTTTCAAAACTGTTGGGCATTCTTGACCCAAATTTTGAAAGTGTGGCCGAAGCACACTGAATTGGTAGCAGGTCCCTGAAATGCTTTTATTTAATGTTTATGTTTAGTTTAAAAAGCTTTACTGTGCAGTCTGGAGCATTTAAAATGGCTTTATGTTTGGATTGTTTGTGAACTTGATACTAAAATCTAAAGAAAATAATAATAACAATAATAATTATTCTTGTTTTTTTGCGTAACAGCCATTATTTCGGAGTATTTTTCCCGTAATTTGCGAGTATCGGCATGATACGCTAGCTTGTGCAAGTATACAGAATTACTGGAATTTCCTGCTTATAAGGTGCTCGGTGTGTAAGACGCAGAACCCAACAAGAATCAAGCGTCATTGTCTAAGACAAACCGCCGTAAAAAGCCCCATCATGACCGAACACACAGAGGCCCACAAGGCCCCACTCAATGTTGGTACATTGACACACAGGTGTAATTGTGTAAGTACATGACAGTTAACGTAAGGTGAAGAGATTGTGAAGTTTGTAATCACCCATCGTTTCCGTAAAAACAAACAGGCTGCTAGTCTTCGTTGTCTCGCTATTTTGCATATTACAATACAGGCAAAAACCTACTAACGCTAGTGGGCGCTTTCACATATGAAATGCCCTCATTTGATTGGGTTGTATGTTATGTACAACCCAATCAAATGAGAGCATACACCCTATTGGTGAAATTTAACAATGCGATAACATACAATAATGCTAGTAAATGACTTGATAACTAAAGACTAGTTATCTGCGCATTCTCTATAAAATATAAAATTTCCAAAATGGTTTCACTGGTGTGCACGCTAAAGCGGTGTACAGCATGGGTTGTTACTGGTTCGCGCCACGGAGAGCAGCATGGTCAACTCACACACAGTACCTTAGAAACTTTGGTCTTTAGCTTGTTTACTACTAGAAAACTACTACAGCGTGTAGGTTTTTTTATTAAAATGATAACACATAGGATTACCCTGGATGAATGAAAGAATTAGTTTACAGTATAAATGTAAGTTTTTAGACAGTGATTTTCACTTTAATCTCAAGCTACACCGGAGCTAAGGATCACCATTGGATATGACGCAGGGATATTTCATTGCCTTTGAAAGTCGTTTAAGCCGCATCTTATGTGCAGGAAAATACAGTTACAGAACAGTCAAGTAGAGAGAAGTGAAAAGAGAGAGGCAGAAAGCAGTCAGAAGAATGAGAAAGATGAGCAATTGGAGGGAGACAAAGGGTTGGGGGTTGTAAAGGGAAGGGCTGGTTTTAACCACAAGAGAGTGGAAACACAAAAGACAAAATCAGAGGTGGGAAAAGGGAGAAAAGTAATTAATCAGTGAAGGAGACAAATTTAAAAGGGGGACTTCTCTGGAAAAAAGGAGATTTGCAAAGACAAAATGTAATGAATGATTTCCTTCTTAGATGTTAAGACCATTGGTTTGAATGGTCTGGATATGCCTTATCCACAGTTTCTCCCTACTCAGACAAACAGTCTCTCTGTGGTTACTGAGTGCTTAGGTAAATTGAATTTATAGTTATACACAACTCATCCAGCTGCTGTGGATCATTACTGTTGAAATGGCTCTAGATGATGAAAGGTCACCAATGTGGAGGTGATCAGCCTCACTATGAAAAAGATTTTCACCAACACCTGAGTCATTGAATGGTTAACTGCTACAGTGTTGTCTCATTGATAACCCATAAAGCAAAATTTGCAAGTGGGATCAATAAATAGTATTTCAAACTAAAAATTAAAAAAAGTAAGTGTATGAAGCTGTTATTTATTAAGGCTTTAAGGTAGCTGATCACTTAGAAATGTTGCCAACGCCCCTACTGTGAGTGATGCACAGCAGTTTGACTTGATTGACAACATGCAATGTTTTAGCTGCAGATTGACTTTTAGGAGGAGCTGGTTTTACAAGTTTTCAATGTCGCATAAAAGAGATTTGTTTCAATAAACAATAACGCCTTCTTACTCAACAATATCAATATAACTTTTATAACACAAACTGAGACAACAGGAACTCTGACATGTAAAATGTCCTAGATTTAGTCCTATTTGCATTAAAAACAGTCTTTTGAGTATGAAAGTATCATGTCTCCTAGCCCTGGTAGGACATAATCTTTGTTGTGGCCGGGATTGTATATTATATTTCTACAAGGTCACCAATGTGGTACTGATCAGCCCAGTATGAAAAAGATTTTCACCAACACCCATGTCATTGTTTGGTTAACTATTACAGTGTTGCCTCATTGATATATATGTAACCCATAAAGCCAGATTTGCAAGTGGGATCAATAAAGAGTATTTCAAACAAAAAAATTATAAAAAGTAAGTGTATGAAGCTGTTATTTATAAAGGCTGTAAAGTAGCTGATCACTCAGAAATGTTGCCAACGCCCCTACTGTGAGTGATGCACAGCAGTTTGACCTGATTGACAACATGCAATGTTTTAGCTGCAGATTAAATTTTAGGAGAAGCAGGGTCCAATTTCATAGAGCTGCTTAAGCACAAAAAGTTACTAAGCACAACAAAATTATGCTTACCAGAATAAGGTTACAATTTCACATGTACATTTTGTTACTGGTATCCTGCTCACTTTCGCTAAGCAGCAAACATTAAGTAATATTTTCTTCTTAAGAAGCTGTATGAAATTGGGCCCAGGCTCTGCAAGTATTGAGTGGCAAATAAAAGAGCTTTGATTCAATAAAAATAATAGCTTCCTACTCAACCTAAGACAGCAGGAACTGTGACATTAAAAATGTCAAAGGTTTGATCCCATTTGCATTTAAAAGTCTATTAAATCTAGCCCTGGTAGGATATCAGTCTCTGTTGCACTGCACTGACGTCCTGGGTATAAAGCTTCCCTACAACTTGAAAATTACAAGAGTTGTTTTCTACTTCTTTTACCTGATGGTGGAGCTGAAAGTCCATTTGTGTATTCCTGGTACTTTAATACCACTCTCTGAATATATTTTGATTATCAGGATTGATATTAGACCTAAAATAAAATGCAAACTTGTACAAATGGTTCTCAACTTAATGTAATTTTCATGTGAAGTTTTGAAATGCACATGCGCCAAATAAATTTTGCATCGCTCGCAAAATGCAACATGCAAATAAATTTGACGCACAAATTTGAAACTTTGGCAGACCGAAGCGTGCAGTTTTGTGCACACATGTTGAATTTGCACATTGCCAACACACCTGCTGGCTGTAAAATGGGCACAGGTGCTACGTTAACCAGGGAACGATACTTGAATGTGCGCATGTGTGCAAGTTTTCACACACAGATTCGGCCACGAAAGTTACAATGGAGAAATAAATTTTCACTTTATTTCCCAAAATAATGTCATTCAAGGACAAAATTAAAAATTCTTGAATGCAGCAGTCATGGAGTTTCATCTATCTTATGAGGTATAAATATGAAAATAAAAAATTTCAACACAAGCACGAGAGCTTTATACCCTGGACTCCGTCTCGTATGCAACAGAGGAGTCCAACCTGGGATATATGTCTCCCTGAAAATGCTACAAGCTTTTGTAATAAGAAAACAAAAATTTGTTAGTAAAGAATTTTGATGATTTTTTCCTCAAAAATCTTAGTAAAAAGTTCACATAATGAAAAATGTATATATCATCATTTGTTTCAGTGTGCTTAATGTCAAAGCATGTAGGATGACTTCGACTGAACTTCAGATGATGATACAAAGCAAGAGTCAACTTGGGAAATTATGCCAAGACTGACTGAACAAACATTAGACTTACCACCAAGAAGAGCCAAGAATAGAAAGGGACCCATGATGTCCTCTTCACTGATGAAAAATGATGATCAGCAGAGACAGTCAGAGTTCTGAAACTATGTGGAGTCTCCTGAGGAACGAAATAGCAACACGATCAACAGAGGCAGACAGCGATCTGAAACTGAGGTGAGATAATTACTTGTGTTTTTCAACAGCTCCTTTCCTTGCCCTGAGTAATTCAAACTACCTCCAGCATTTATATACGTGTACGTATGCCTTGCTTGTTTGTGCCGGAGAGTGTCAGCCAATCAGAAACAGACATGTTGTGGATTTGTTTTTTAAAGCACTTTCATTGGACTGTTGTATAGCTAGATTGGTATGACACTCACTGTCACCGATCTGCTAGACACTTTCTGCTGGTCTTTGCCTTTTAATTCTAAATTCTTTTACGGAAATTCAGTTTTGTATTTACTAGATTTGATGAACAGTATTGTTTGTAAAATGATTTATTCACACAGGACATTCGTTCATGTCCCCTTTTCGGAGCGGGAGGTCTGGACAACCGTTCCTATCATGTACCGGATGCCTAGCGGCATTAAACCAAGCATGATTTAACTTTGGCTCAACAACATTCCAATGGCAGGTTGACCAACTGGGCTTAATTAGCATCAGGAAAGAGGCATTGTTATACCGCATGGTTCACGAATATATCCATTCTCGGTTTGATAACCAAACCATGCGCTTGGGTCGTTTTTTCCTTTGCACATATAATTTACGGAATTTCAATTTTGTATTTACTGCATTCTTGGCCGATCACAAAAGGAAAGATTAGATTTTGGCAGAAGCAGAGAAGCTGGACTGATTGGTATAGTTCAGTCTCACATGTCAAAATGGGTGCCCTATACATAAATATTTGAAAAAAGTTTTTATTTGATTTGTAGAAGATCCAAGTTTTTCAGTCTGAGTCACAAATTACAAATCTGAGCTAATCTTTAGGGTTGAATCTAAGCCATTCTTTAATCTGACTTGATTCAAGTCAAGATTAGCTCCATCCTGTCAGTTGTGCCATCCTAAGTATTGATTATCTTAAGTAACTGTTTTATGTAAAAATCTACGTACAGAGCAAAAAGTAAAATGAATTGGGTTATCATCACATTTTTGTTTTTCAATTTATCCAAAACTTTATCCTTGGGATTCCTTTTTAACAAAGTAAATACAATATATCTTACCACGGAATGAGCAGATATCTTAAACGGCTGTTTCGTGTATTTTATACTTATTTTTAGCAAACTGCTTTAGCAGGATGTGAGCCTACGTAATACTAGCCTTGACCAAGGCTGTCTTTGCGCTTTTCCTTAGCCCTGAGTTATCCATGCACGGAGTCCTTAAGGACAATACCCACTCGCACACCCACACAGTCCACACACGGAGTCCATTAGGACGACAGCCTCAATGCATTTGTAAGTGAAAGCTTATGTGTTTCTTTAGTTTCCTGTTGGATTTCAAACGACTAGATGTGGGCGGTTCATTTTATTGGATGGCCAATCACAGGCTCGTAGCTTTGACCACAGAGCAAGGACTTTGACCCCCGCAGTAACCTTTGCACATATGGTTGTGTAACTCACTATGCACTCTATAGGTTGGTTGTTTTGTGGACAAAATGACCTTTTTGTGGGAAATTTTTGATCATAGAGCAACAGAGTCTGTTCCTTGCTCTATAGAAATAACAAACGGTCGTCAAATCGGGGCTGCTGACAAGCTACAAATTAATGATATTCATTCAGGTATGGATTTCACAAAGTAATAGGAATAGTCTTATCTCGATTTAGGACGAGTAACTAGTCCTAACTTATAGGACTAATCATAAGTTAGGACTAGCCCACCCCAAAGCAGAGACAGTCCTTCAACATTTCAAGTAGGCCTAC
Organism: Marthasterias glacialis; assembly: GCA_911728455.2. NCBI lineage: Eukaryota > Metazoa > Echinodermata > Asteroidea > Forcipulatida > Asteriidae > Marthasterias > Marthasterias glacialis. The sequence continues at coordinate 27,369,425 of OU452225.1, forward strand.
TTTCAATGCTGTCCTAGGAAAAGCAAATAATTACATACATTTAAACTGAGTGATAATATTCCAGAAGGCAATCACTGAAGGGCATGACACAATTTTTTTATTTTGCCTACTGAAAATAGTGAATGCGATATTTTCAGGCAGCCCAGTCATTACAGTTATATCTTTCTGAATGCGTGTACACATTGTAAGCAACATACTGTGTTTGACTTCTTAGCGAGGAGTCGTTAGGTCAAACAAGAACCAATGAGAATACTTTTTAAAATGACATTAGCATAATGAGCTCTGCCTTGTATACAAGTATGTAAGTATCATGGCGCGACAACAAATGGTCAGACACACACAACTATACTGTACATGTACATAAACATGCATTATACGTGTAAATGTGCGGTATGTAACAATGTATGGATTCAGTCAAAGTGAGCTTTGGGGTGCACTGGAGTTTGTGGCAGCGGCTAAGTGGGAGGAAAAACAACAATGCAAGAGCCTCTATTTGCAATTTACACCGTCCGGCCGGTGCGTCTTGATCAAGGCTAATGTAATACCAATTTTGCCTGTCTGTCCGCCCAGCCGACTGGCTGTTCGCATTCAATAGATGTTAAAGTTGAAGCATCAAGCTTCAACATTTATGTTTTTAGTTGTTAAATGGAATCTAAAAGCCCTAAATGAAACCTTTATACAGTGACAGCCATGTGTTGTGTTTTTAAATTTGAACTGACCTGCAACAAGACAATAGATATGTTGCATTAAACAAACAAATACAAAACTGATGAGTATGTCACCAGTTCAAGTTGACTGACCTGAAACAATGAACACCTTAAATGAACTCCTACCAACACACAGATTCCAATGTAAACAAAAACTCACGGGAATGTCATCAGTTACAGTTGAATGACCTAAAACACTGAAAACATTGAATGGTCATAACTCTCTTGCATCGATGTACTGACTTGAAACTTGAATCAAATACTGCTACTGACATGCAGATTCAAATGAAAAGATAAACCTCATGATGATGACACCAGTACCAGTTGAATGAAAACCTTGAATGGTCTTAATTCCTTATTGCAATGATGTACTGACCATCATTTGTTCCTAACCTAAAAAAAACTTTTCCCTTTTGGCCCTCCTTCATCTAGGCCCCTTTGCCACCTTCCAAACCAACCAGGCAGTGGTCAAGTGAATGCTTGTTATTGTCCTTGCCCTGTTTAATATCAGTTGATCCGAAGGATCCGTTTTTTCTACTTGCTCTCTTTTTTCCATTTGGCAATCTGCAGCTTTTCCTGCTTTTTTTTTGTAGTTGACACGTTCAAAAGAGAAGGAAATTGTAAAGATATGAAGTTGTTACCTAGTCTGACAAGCAGAAAAACAGATCGGAAATGGTGGCCCGATTAAATTCCTAGTGTGCATTTTATTTTCAAGTTATAACTTCAGGCCAAAACTTGATTTCCCTCTGTGATTTCTCTTCTGGAATACTGGTGACTTTGCAGAGTTTATACTAGTTATTCAGGTGTGTATATAACAATTAATCAATGAAATTATCTTATATCGGTAGCTGTTTGCATCATATTTTGTAACATTTGTGGAACTGTGAAAATAACCTCGATGTACAATAACCAGAAGTCACAGAAGTCAACAAAACCTACCGAGAAATAAAGACATTGAACTGATGAACATTATCCCAAAATATTGTGACAAAATAATTAACCGTAATTTTTTGATGTAAACACACAATAAGTTGTTGAGTTTGAAAAAGTATGGGGGATGTGGAGGTAACTGTGTACAAAGTACATGGGTCTGAAGGGGTTAATGTGTATATAATAGACATACAATTCTTATAATGTCAAAGTATAAACATAAATGGTCATAATGAAAACAGTATCCTGCCCTTTATGTTATATTAGTAAGATTCTCGATAATATTTTTTAAAAACCCCATCCCCTGGTCTTTGTAGAGTTAACCGTTCCAGAGTTACCTCGTTGATATAAATATTATCTTGTATAAGGCCAGATTACATAGCCAGATTACAAATACATTGTATTTTGTATGGATTTCTGTGTGTAATATCTTGGGGATAGAAAAGTCTGGATTGTTTTAGGGTGAAAATGTCAGAGGTCAATTTCGGACTGCAACTCAAATTAGAAGTGACATTTGGACTTGTCACTGGGTTGGGTGGTTGCCCTTCGGGATAGAAAAGATGGGATTGTTTTGGGGGTGAAATGGTCAAATTTCACAGGTCACAGTGCACAGGTATAGAAACATGTGGATATTTCTTGTTACCTACAATGTATAAGGGCTGAGGGGTTTCAACAGTATTGCTGTTGTTTGAAATTTGTCTTCAGTACGGACTAGAAAAGCAACTTTGATTGGGGCAGGCCTAGATTTTGATATTGAATCTATGGTTTCAGAAGCAAGGGCCTCATTGATAGAGAGCAGACTGACATCAATAATCGATGCTTGATCAAAGAGACATCAGATCTGCAAATTTCTGATGCGAGAAGTGTGTGCAGCTAGGTGTACGGCACAGACCATTACTTCAGTTAGAAGAAACATGTGTTCTTGTAACTTAGGTGTGGGGTTGCCCATGGGGAAAGGACACCCCAGTGTCAATACAACTCAAATATCACCCCAGTGTCAATACAACTCCAATGTCACGCCGGGGTCAATAAAACTCCAGTGTCACCCCAGTGTCAATACAACACTAATCTCACCCCAGTGTCAATACAACTGTAATGTCAACCCGGTGTCAATACAACTCCAATGTCACCCCAGTGTCAATACAACTCCAATGTCACCCCAGTGTCAATACAACTCCAATGTCACCCCGGTGTCAATACAACTCCAATGTCACCCCAGTGTCAATACAACTCCAGTGTCGACCCAGGGTCAATAAAACTCCTATGTCACCCCTGTGTCAATACAACAACAATGTCACCCCAGTGTCAATACAACTGTATTGTCACCCAGGTGTCAATGCAACTCCAATGTCACCCCAGTGTCAATACAACTCCAAAGTCACCCTGATGTCAATACAACTCCATTGTCACCCCAGTGTCAATACAACTCCAATGTCACCCTAGTGTTAATACAACTCCAATGTCACCCGGAGTCAATAAAACTCCAATGTCACCCCAGTGTCAATACAACTGTAATGTAACCCAGGCGTCAATGCAACTCCAATGTCACCCCAGTGTCAATACAACTCCAATGTCACCCCAGTGTCAATACAATTCCAATGTCACCCTAGTGTTAATACAACTCCAATGTCACCCGGGGTCAATAAAACTCCAAAGTCACCCCGGTGTCAATACAACTCCAAAGTCACCCCAGTGTCAATACAACTCCAATGTCACCCCAGTGTCAATACAACTCTAATGTCACCTCGTTGGCAATACAACTCCAATGTCGACCCAGGGTCAATAAAACTCCAATGTCACCCCTGTGTCAATACAACACCAATGTCATCCCAGTGTCAATACAACTTCAATGTCACCCCAGTGTCAACACAACTCCAATGTCACCCCAGTGTCAATACAACTCCAAACTCACCCTATTGAGTTATGGTGAAATGGTTTCCAGACTGTAATTCAAATTAGAAGTGACATTTGGACTTGGGATAGGAAAGTTGGAATTGTTTTGGGGGTGAAAGGTCAAAGTTCCAGGTCACAGTGCTCAGTTATAGGAACATGTGGTTTAAGGATACATTTGGTTACCTACAATGTGGGCTGAGGGGTCTAACAGTATTGCTGTTGTTTGAAATTTGTTTCAGTTTGGACTGAAAAAGCAACTTTGATTGGGGCAGGCCTAGATTTTGATATTGATTCTGTGGTTTCAGAAGCTAGGGCCTCGCAGGTAGTGAGCAAACTGACATCAATAACTGATGCTGACGTGTAATTTGAAAGTACTGAAGCAAACTCATAGAAATCCTTGATGGCTACAAATATTGATCAAAGAGACATCAGAACGGCAAATTAATGACGCGCGAAGGGTGTCTAGCAAAGTGAAAATAACAACTAGAATAATTAAAAATGTTGAAGAGTGATATTGATCTACTGGTAGTGGTTGGTAGACAACTTGTGACCTAGTTTTTGAAAATTTAGTATACCTTCAAAAATATCTTTGTTTATTATATGATGTTTTTACTTACTTAATATGAAACACTCCCATATTAGTTTGTGTTATTTTCACAGGGTGATTTAAAGCCCCATCTCAACACTCGTAAAGTGTCTGTAAATACTTCCATTCTATGCACAAATCAAGATATATGTAATAAAACCACCCCTTGAAAAATGTCAGCTCATTCTGTTGCTTCATTTGCATGAAAACAGTAAAAACGGATTCAGCATTTTTGTTAGCGTTCGTAGGCAGAGATTTGGTCTCACATGAGACAAAAATAAGTTGTTGATCTTATTTAATTTATTAATCAAAAACGATAACACTTCAGGCAGAAATATTTCAAGAAAAATTTTCCACCAGCATTATTTTGCTACCTTGTAAGGTTTATATAAATCTGTAAACATTTATGTTTTCTTTCTAACCAATGTTGTGCACAATCTAATATAAAGATGTAGTATTTTTTAATGACACAGACTATAAATTTACAGTTTTTGCTTGACAAGCTTATGGTTAAGCCTGCTATTTGTGACGGATTTTCAAAAACAAAGTAACTTCAATTATGGCTACCACTTTGGTGGCCATAATGAATCTCCTGACTGTAACTGCAGTTAGAAGTGACATTGGTTTCCAAATATTGATCAAACCAAAGTTTTTGATGTGAGAAGTGTGTTCAGCGAATTGAAACTAACATCTAAAATTGTAAAGCAACTTGTAGAGTGATATTGATCTACTAGGCACACATGTATCTTATATCAAAAAGTATGCAGTGCCATTTCAGAATGGCCCGTGATAGCAATGGCAGCCATTTTGTATTTTTCAAAGCAAATTTCCAGTGGATTTTTATTTTTATTTTTTTTTTTGCCCCAAAATGTTGATGCAAAGACAAACTTTTCCCTAAATTGCTAAACTTGTGCAGTTTGGAAATTTTTTACCCAATTTTGGTTCTAAAAAGGTATTTCCTTCTATTTTACATTAGTATTTGCACCATAGTTCAAGGTTGATTTCCAGGACATTTTTTACAACTCTTTTCTTGAACCCATGCAATGGATTGCAGTTTTCCACAAACTGCTGTTTTAGGGCAGTTTTGATACTTTTTACAAATTTTTGTACAAAATAAAGTATTTTCCTCATACTTATGACCTTAAGATGTATTTTGTTAGCAATTATGTTTGTAATGGCACAGGAAATAAAAACAAATATTTTACTCTTTGGGTTTACGGTCAAGCCTTTTTTTCCCCATTCCCTTGAAAATATATTTCTTCCCTCAAAACCAGTTTGTTCAAAACAATTTTCCTAAGGATCAAAATGGTATTCCAGGGGAAACTATTGTTGTCTTGTTCAAGGGAGCAAAATTTGTAATTTCGAGGGAAAAAGATTAAGAAGGAATTGGGCAATCAGGGCCCAATATCATGGCTCTGCTTACCAAGGAAATCTGCGCATACGACCCATGGAACTATGTGCTTTACAAGGTGTTGTAAGCACAGAATTCCTCGGTAAGGAGAGCCATAAAATTGGACCTAGGTTGTACTGTTGAAACAAGTGGATTTAGAAGGATTTGAGCTATTAGGTTGTACTTGAAACCAAAGAAATTAGAAGGAAATGGGCTACAGGGTTGTACTTGAAAAATGCAGGTTGTACTTGACAATAGCGGATTTAGAGGGAATTAGGCTATCAGGTTGTACTTAACACTAGCGGATTTAGAGGGAATTGGGCTATCAGGTTGTACTTGAAACAAGCGGATTTAGAGGGAATTGGGCTATCAGGTTGTACTTGACACTAGCGGATTTAGAGGGAATTGGGCTATCAGGTTGTACTGTTGAAACAAGCGGATTTAGAAGGATTTGAGCTATCAGTTTGTACTTGAAACCAGAGAAATTGGCTACATTGGCTTGAAAAGGAAATGGGCTACAGGGTTGTACTTGAAAAATTCAGGTTGTACTTGACACTAGCAGATTAGAGGGAATTGGGCTTTCAGGTTGTACTTGAAACAAGCGGATTTAGAGGGAATTGGGCTATCAGGTTGTACTTGAAACAAGCGGATTTAGAGGGAATTGGGCTATCAAGTTGTACATGACACTAGCGGATTTAGAGGGAATTGGGCTATCAGGTTGTACTTGACACTAGCGGATTTAGAGGGAATTGGGCTATCAGGTTGTACTTGAAACAAGTGGAGTAAGAGGGAATTGGGCTACCAGGTTGTACTTGACACTAGCGGATTTAGAGGGAATTGGGCTATCAGGTTGTACTTGACACTAGCGGATTTAGAGGGAATTGGGCTATCATGTTGTACTTGAAACAACTGGATTTAGAGGGAATTGGACTATCAGGTTGTACATGACACTAGTGGATTTAGAGGGAATTAGGCTATCATGTTGTACTTGAAACAAGCGGATTTAGAGGGAATTGGGCTATCAAGTTGTACATGACACTAGCGGATTTAGAGGGAATTGGGCTATCAGGTTGTACTTGACACTAGCGGATTTAGAGGGAATTGGGCCATCAGGTTGTTCTTGACACTAGCGGATTTAGAGGGAATTGGGCTATCAGGTTGTACTTGACACTAGCGGATTTAGAGGGAATTGGACTATCAGGTTGTACTTGAAACAAGTGGAGTAAGAGGGAATTGGGCTACCAGGTTGTACTTGACACTAGCAGATTTAGAGGGAATTGGGCTATCAGGTTGTACATGACACTAGCGGATTTAGAGGGAATTGGGCTATCAGGTTGTACTTGAAACAAGCGGATTTAGAGGGAATTGGGCTATCAGGTTGTACTTGACACTAGCGGATTTAGAGGGAATTGGGCTATCAGGTTGTACTTGACACTAGCGGATTTAGAGGGAATTGGGCTATCAGGTTGTCCTTGACACTAGCAGATTTAGAGGGAATTGGGCTATCAGGTTGTACTTGACACTAGCGGATTTAGAGGGAATTGGGCTATCAGGTTGTACATGACACTAGCGGATTTAGAGGGAATTGGGCTATCAGGTTGTACATGACACTTGCGGATTTAGAGGGAATTGGGCTATCATGTTGTACTTGAAACAAGTGGAGTAAGAGGGAATTGGGCTAACAAGCTCACTGATGCACTCATAAGAAGGGACCATTAATTCAGCAACCTGCCTTCCCTGGTGGAGACTTGCAACATTGTTTTTGTTGCTGTTTTTTAATTTCATATTCAACAGTGAGAACTGTATGACTCATTATATTTTGGATTAATCTGTTGGTTTGGTGAATTTTAGGCTCAATTGTGTTGACAGGCTGATGAAATCGAAATCGAAAACAGAGTCACTGTGCAAATACAATAAAAAGTTTTTTTTTTTTTTAGTCAAGTGGAATTGTAATAACACTCCTTCTAAAAAACAATACAAGTAGCAGACTTGCATTATTTGAAAAGGACCAGTGTTACAACTGATAATGTATTGGCCATCGGATCATCACCGACGAATAATTTATCATGAACTGTATCACCAACGGATAATGTATCACCAACTGATAATGTATCACCAATTGACCGATACTGTACCACCAACCCAAAATGTATCATCAATTGACTGATACTGTTTCACCAACCAATAACGTATCATCAATTGACCGATACTGTACCAGCAACCGATAATGTGTCACCAATGAAACGAGACCCTGGTTATAAAACCAATTGACAGAAATAAATGACCAGTAGACAAGAAAATAACTCAATCAGTTATTTTTTTTGTGATCAACAACTATTTTACAATATGTACAAAGTCCTATACACAATCTTTACTTTAATACTTTTATTTCAATACATTCCTCCATTTTAATCTTCAAATCATGCTGTTCAATCCCAAAATCCTATTTCAAGTGTATGTTTCTTAAAACGGTCATGTTTATTTGCCGGTGTAGTAGACCAGTGTGAAGTCTGTAGCAGTCTTTGCACTGACGGACAGGGAAACTGTGACAGCCCTTGGCTGCCTGACCAGTGTAAACAGAATGAAGCAGTCATTTCAACCCTCTCTTGTGGCCATGGTTATTATAGCAGCTTGAAGGTTTTGAATGGTGGGATGAGTGGAATCTGAGTGTTGTGATGGTGGTGCCAAACTGAATCAGGTATAGAATTTTAAACCAATAACATGCAAATTCATATGTCTTCAGGTCGTTCATGCTGGACTCTGTCACACACTCTGCAATGTTCACTCGTCTGAATCAGAAGGAGCTCTGATCAGAATTGTCTACACTGATTTTAACATTTGTCACAAACGCTCTCATCAATTCTGTCATACAATACAACTATTAGTACAAATACTCATAATAATAACCATGGCCAACTCAAATAAAAGAAATTCCATCATACCGAGTGTGCACTGGCATGCGCACTTGTATGGCTGAAGCCTTAAATTCACTAATTTATAAACATGCTTACTACTGTGACAATCACCAATTGACTGATACTGTATCACCAACCGATAAAGTATCACAAATTGTTCATTTTGATTGACCACATTAAGGGGCCTTTTGTTGGCATGGGAATTTCTGGGGGCAAGTTTCCCCCCTACCACCACCCCCGCACACTACTGGTTCAACCGCCATTGCTGGTATTCTTTTAATTCCAGAGCAAGAGAGACAAACTGTTCCAATATGCTTAATGTGACTGTAGTTTTCAAATGAAAATCGCAACCCTAACACATTACAAATACACTCGTTAAATAAAGTGTCAATGGCAATTCAGGATGGGACTGGTTGCCTGCAGCATCGCGTACCTCTAGGTGGACAATTTAAACAAAGGTCTAATGTGTAATAACAATTGAGAAACCAGACATACATGTAAAGACATGTTCATTTTTTTAATTTATTTATTTATATATTTTCTGTTGGTGTGGGGGGAAGCACGGCCCACAATATGATTTGGACGGCTATTTAATGCGTTGAACCATTCATTTGAGCTTTTTTTTTCATCTCATTTTTGGATGCGGAGGGGGGGGGGGGGGCGTTCGAGGGTCTGAGCGGGAGGGGTCTCCCACCCCTGCACTGATGATGCCCTTTGTTTACTTTTCAAAAGACTGGTATAATTACTGTAAAAACTAGATGACTGGAATGAATGCATTCTTCAAAAAACTAAATTTGAGTGGACTTTTAATCTCAAATTTGAAACTTTTATTACAAAATTTCACAGAAAACGTCCCCAACCATAAAAAATGAATTGGGAATTTTTTTGATACTGGAATCCTTGATGTGTTTTTTGGCCTGCATTTTGTTCATGGATCAGCACTGCCCACAATATGATTTAGACGGCTATTTAATGCTTTAGACGGCTATTTAATGCGTTGAACCATTCATTTGAGCTTTTTTTTTATCTCATTTTTGGATGCGGAGGGGGGGGGTTCGGGGGTTTGTCAACAAAGCTTCCTAGATGGAATTTTGTCTTTGAGTCAAAATGCTTTTATGTGATGAATTAGTATTTACACTACAGTTGTTAACGTATTTGTCTCTTGCCTGAACTATTATCCAATAATTATTATTGTCAGCATATGCTTACATGGAAGATGTTTGATTTTTTGTTCAGTTTGTACATGTAAGTTAATTATACATTTGTGTTGTTGAAGTGACTAAAAAAAAGAGAGTATATTAACTCACACTAATGGACCTTCCCATGATTCCACAGAGACAGACCAAGAGTCTGGAGAATGTCAAGTGTTGCATGGGATCAAAAGTCTTTTAACATCTGGAATTGTGAATCAAGGAATCATGAGGCAAAACAGTGTGAATGAGTTTTGCTTCATTTGTAAGAAATTTAAAGAAAAGCGAATGTTTTTGTGTTGGACTTGGTTTGGTTTCTTTAAAACGATGTTTTTATCCAATTGTATTAATACAATAAAAAATGATAGTGTTTTTTATTTATTTAATTATTTATTTATTTGTTTATACTGATCACGAATATGTTTAACTAATTGCGCAAGCACATCACTTAACATGAATATGCATCAACATGAATATGCATATGTTTCACCAAATGCACGAGCACATCACTTAACATGAATATGCATCAAGGATAATAAGAGTTGGCCACCAATCATGAATATGCATCGATTGCATGCCCAATCACGTGTACAATTGCGTGTACAGTTAAATCACTATGGTTGTGACAGTACATCACAAACTGATGATCACATTAAATTCCTCTTTGGCATTCCACAAAATCAGGCCTGTCAAATCTCAAGACAGTTACCACCAAAATGTTGAGGTTACTTAGACTAAAGTTGTATGTTTAGTTAGGGGATTTGGGGTGTACAATAAAGGTGCCAGCTGTGACAAATTATTGTCAGATGTTTTTCATTATTGACAAGAAGATCTGTTTAAAAAGGTTAATTCTGATCAATTGTTTGTGGTGTTGCAAGAATCTGGTATTGTGGGTAGGAAATGTGTGTTCTTTTACATGGGTGTAAAGCTTTAGTTGTGTAATAAAGGCCAAGGTATAAATAATATCCTTACTTTTCTGTAACAAAATATGAGCTTGTACATTTACATGTAGTAAATGAATTAATGTGTTTTGATGTCATGTCGTCGGTGTTTTTACGAACTGGCAAAACAAGCACTTCGGTTGAAAACTGAATTTCGAGAAAATCAGGTTTAATGATATGAGATTTTTTAATTGCTAAATTTAATAGGCTTGCTCTCACAATTTTGGTTAATCATCGGCAGGATGCTTGCACAGAGTTTGCTTTAAACAGTACACATGTATATTTTATCCATACTTAAGTTTTAATTAAGATATTCAAAGGTAATTAACTTTGTCAGTTCCTAAAATCCTTTTTTTTTACGACTCACGCGAATGATTGTACTGTGTGACGGTTTTACGAACCGTCGCGTTTACTATTTTGTCACTTCGTACAAACCAAAACACGACAATGTTTGAACAATTAGTAGTCACTCTGATGTATTACAAACTAATACTGCAGCAGTTTGACCCAATTTCTGAAACAGTTTTACACGTTCATAGTTTCGCATGTCGATTTATCCTGAAGTCTCACAAAACATGGTTTGAAACATTAATCAACCTAACCCAAAAAGATGTTTTCCTGCGAAATTGTATACCGAATGTGTATCAAGGTTTCATAAACTACCCACTTTTCCTTTTTTTGGTCAGTAAAACCTTTTGTCAGCACTTTTTTTTTGATTGCCTTACCAAGATTGATTCCCTTACCAAGATTGATTCCCCTGCCAGAATACACGAAATATAGGCATACGACAAACAATAAATACAACCCAACTAACGAATGAATTATTTTCAGATCATGAGAGTCAGTTAATTGTCTTCAGTATACAAAGCATTACAACTTATTCAGTTGAGAATGACATAATAGATCAGTACATGTCAACTATTTGGGGAGGAACTCCTCCTTAAACCAACCCTGATTGTGACAAAAATGTAGGAGACACAGATACAAAATAAAAATAATAAATCAAAGGTCACAAATTTGAAAACCAATAAAAATGTATGTTTTTGATTTATTTTGATTTTATAAACATTTTGTTCTCACACCGTGTTTTGATGTCATTATCTTAGGGGTGGACAGGAAATCGGATGACGGTGGCAAATTTTAAAAACAATTTAAATGTACGCTGTTTGAAGTCGGCTCTTACAGTACCATGCCAAAACATTGTAGATCATTCTTCATGAAGCAAGTTTTTATAGAAGTCTACAAGATCTTGTTGAGCAGCTCGAAAGGACCCAGAGCACAGACTTAGTGCTGACAAAAACTGTGAAAACAAGCATCTGGGTAGATCTGGTTCAGGGCAAGGAGAAATGGAATTCTTGGAACGGAGGTTACAAAAATTTCCTAGTGTTACGGTCTTAAATTCTCTTTGTGTACTGTGTGTGAGGTCTTAAAGCTACACATTGACAAAAACTTTGTTAATTTTAATCTGTTTGAATTTGGTCCAGTCGACAGTGCCACCGCTTCTAGTTTTTTATGTTGGAGGTTTTAACATGTCTTACTTCATACGGGCAAGCTTTGTGCCAAGCATCCTCTTTTCTTTTAGACAGTTGACATGGATGAAAATCCAATTCTGTCCGTGCCAGGTTCTGTTCAATAACTGAATGTATACCCTTACTTTGTCTATGATTACTTTTAAAGTAATAGTGATTACTTTTATATTTAACGATTACAAAATGAACCCTTTAAACATAGCTGGCAGAATCGAGTTTTCATTTTGACCAGCGCAGCCATCGCAGAAAAGTCGCCTGACTCCTTAATCCTCTCTGTCAAGGTTTTGGAGGTAGTCCATAAGATGAGATGATACTTCACATGTCCCTTGTTTTGTGATCGTTTCATTGGAAATGTAGCAAAACCCCTTATGGGAAGCCAAGTCATATAGATAGTAAAATTGTAACATGCAAGGCGGCGTTTATAGAATATTTCTCCCCTGTTCGATTTGTGGAGGGATAAAGACTGCTGTAAGTCAAAGACAGAAAAATTGTGGGAGATTTTCCCATATGGCAAGTTCTTTACTTTGTTCTTTGAATTTTCTTACTTCAGAAACCTCTTTTCTCTTTATCATGGTCAGCTTGATGTTTAGGACGTTCTCCTTCACTACAATGACGAAATGTTTCGCATCGTCCGCATTTATCTTTTTTCGGCCTGTGAATTTTCAGATTTTGTTCTGTCATTACTTACTTATAAAGAGAAAACGATCCACAGCCAGGAGATTTGAACATCCTGTACATTTTTCGCCTGTTTAATTCTGCAGATTGGTATTTCCACTTGGTAGATGATCTACAGTTGTGAGATTCTACCCGGGGGAAAGCGATGGAAGTGTTGATTAATGGCGTTGATCACATACACACACACACGCACACATGCGTACGCGTACGTGTGCTAGCTGGGATCGTCATTACGATCCGACAACATAACAACTCGCACAGTACAGCGTTTGCATGGTTCATGTGGCGTGTGTGGATTTTACGAACCGGCGACACAATAGGTTGTCGGTTCGTAATATCCGAGTTTTTACAAATTGTCTATATTCGGACATTCACCCCTCCCAGATATTCTAATAATCTCGAAAACTATCGCATTTCCAGGGTTGAGATTTGGTGAAAAGTAACTTTTCAATAAATACTCCCATAATATATAAAAATTAGAAACTCAAAAATTTCACGCAATTTGGCTATTTTGCCGGTTCGTAAAAACACTGACGATGTGATTGTATCGGATTTGATGATCTGGTGTTGTCAGAGTGTGGGTTCAGGTCCTTATCTTGGCACTTGTGTCCTTGAGCAAGACACTTAAACCACATATGCTTCATCCTTCAGCTGTTGGTCGCATGTATCATGTAATGCATGTATCGTAAAAGAACCCAATACACTTATCGTCAAGAGAAGAGGTTCACCCTAGCCCCCTGTTTCTGGCATGGTTGGCAGTAGATTGTGCCGCATCACCTTGTAAACCATTATGTTACTATATAAATGGGTAGCCTCACCACGCATGAAGATAAAGTGCAAAGACTGCCTAAGATTATAATTGTGAGCATTATGATTATTTTCATTACAAAGTGATGATGGGATATTTTCAGCAGTTATCTTTTCAATACAGTTAATTTTTTTCAGAAATTTGTCTTACAAGAATGTGGCACAGATGTGAATCAAAGGAAAACAATTTTTGCTGTGGATTTTACATTAAGACCACGTTTCATAAATTTATGTTTTTATATTTTCTGAACAGGTCAAGGGTGGTTTCACTGAAATGTCATCATGTGACCAAGCATGCCTCCTGAGTTCCGTAAGTACTTTGTTACATTCCATTCCTGGGTAACATTTTCAGATGATTGACAAGTACATGAACAATAGGTTTTGAGGCATTGCATGGTGAGATATCAATATATAGGCCTGTTTGGTTGCAGTACCACCATGTGATACTATCTACTAAGCTAAGTGGAGTATTGTTGTAAGAACTTTTCAAGCCGGGATGTGTTAAAGCAAAACCTTGAGGTCTTGTTATAATTAAATGTGGAGTTTTACAAGACCTATATATACAGAAAAAATATGCGATTGAGCTGAAACCTTGCATTTATGCCAGCCAGAATATGTTACATCCAAAGCCCTCTCTTCACTTTTAATAACATTTTAATTTCTAATCCAAAATAGATTAATTGAAGTCGGTGCTGATTTCCCAAATTGGTCATTGTGTTTTCAAAATGAAAGCAACATAGTTTCCCAGCTAATTGTTGATATGAGACATAACTTCATTGTAATAATGATTTATTAATAAAACAGCTGTGTGTTTGGTTCTCAAACTGCATTGTTAAATTATTTTACTAGCCCAAAAGTACTTGTTTCAGATAAAAAAAAAGCTCATAGCCCACAAAAGTGTCTCACAGGTCAGACCCCAATACAAGTTACCCTTCTCCACAAGCAGGTTACTAGGGGCTCTCCTGAGTTAGCCACAACAATGACGTCAAAGCTAATCAAACTCACTGGCTCAGACCTAGGTCAACCCAGGGAAGCTTATCGAATGCACCCTGCAAGTATAAATTCAAGTCCAAATATCTAGATTAAAATTGATTACTGGCTCAGTTGTACAAAATCTGGGAATATGTTCTCATCTAAGTGTCTATTACTACCACACACATTGTGGTAACATTGCTGATTGTCAATCCTGTGTGTATGTGCACCATAAGGATGGACAGTTTTTGCGTTCAGTGATAAACAAGAATGATTGGATGGCTACTTATATGATTTTCTAAAGTTAAAATTTATACCAGCCAATCTTCACTTGGACTAATTTTTTAGTTCCAAATGGAGGTTTTTTTTTAATCATCGGTTTACAAGTCTACTACAGGCCTGATACTTCAAGGAGGTAATGGAGGCAATGACCTCAGTGCCCCCTGGTTGGTCATCATTGGTTTACAATTCTACTGCAGGACTGATACTTCAAGGAGGTAATCGAGACAATGACCTCAGTGCCCCCTGGTGGGTCATCATTGGTTTACAAGTCTACTGCAGGCCTGATACGTCAAGGAGGTTATGGAGGCAAGGACCTCAGTACCCCCTGGTGGGTCATCATTGGTTTACAATTCTACTGCAGGCCTGATACTTCAAGGAGGTAAAGGAGGCAATGACCTCAGTGCCCCCTGGTGGGTCATCAATGGTTAACAAATCTACTGCAGACCTGATACTTCAAGGAGGTAATGGAGGCAATGACCTCAGTGCCCCCTGGTGGGTCATCATTGGTTTACAAGTCTACTGCAGGCCTGATACTTCAAGGAGGTAATGGAGGCAATGACCTCAGTGCCCTCTTTTGGGTCATCATTGGTTAACAAGTCTCTTGCAGGCCTGATACTTCAAGGAGGTAATGGAGGCAATGACCTTAGTGCCCCCTGGTTGGTCATCATTGTTAACAATTTTACTGCAGGCCTGATACTTCAGGGAGGTAATGGGGGCAAGGACCTCAGTACCCCCTGGTGGGTCATCATTGGTTTACAAGTCTACTGCAGGCCTGTTACTTAAAGAAGGTAATGGAGGCAATGACCTCAGTACCTGCTGGTGGGTCATCGTTGGTTTACAATTTTACTGCAGGCCTGATACTTCAAGGAGGTAATGGAGACAATAATCTCAGTGCCCGCTGGTGGGTAAACATTGGTTTACAATTCTACTGTAGGCCTGATAATTCAAGGAGGTAATGGAGGCAATGACCTCAGTTCCTCCTGGTGGGTCATCATTGGTTTACAATTTTACTGCAGGCCTGATACTTCAAGGAGGTAATGGAGGCAATGACCTCAGTACCCCCTGGTGGGTCATCATTGGTTTACAAGTCTACTGCAGGCCTGATACTTCAATGAGGTAATGGATGCATTGACCTCAGTGCCCCCTGCTGGGTCATCATTGGTTTACACTTCTACTGCAGGCCTGATACTTCAAGGAGGTAATGGAGGCAATGACCTCAGTGCCCCCTGGTGGGTCATCAATGGTTAACAAGTCTACTGCAGACCTGATACTTCAAGGAGGTAATGGAGGCAATGACCTCAGTGCCCCCTGGTGGGTCATTGTTGGTTTAAAATTATACTGCAGGCCTGATACTTCAAGGAGGTAATGGAGGCAATGACCTCAGTGCCCTCTTTTGGGTCATCATTGGTTAACAAGTCTCTTGCAGGCCTGATACTTCAAGGAGGTAATGGAGGCAATGACCTCAGTACCTGCTGGTGGGTCATCATTGGTTTACAATTTTACTGCAGGCCTGATACTTCAAGGAGGTAATGGAGACAATAACCTCAGTGCCCGCTGGTGGGTAAACATTGGTTTACAATTCTACTGTAGGCCTGATAATTCAAGGAGGTAATGGAGGCAATGACCTCAGTGCCCCCTGGTGGGTCATCATTGGTTTACAATTTTACTGCAGGCCTGATACTTCAAGGAGGTAATGGAGGCAATGACCTCAGTACCCCCTGGTGGGTCATCATTGGTTTACACTTCTACTGCAAGCCTGATACTTCAAGGAGGTAATGGAGGCAATGACCTCAGTGCCCCCTGGTGGGTCATCAATGGTTAACAAGTCTACTGCAGACCTGATACTTCAAGGAGGTAATGGAGGCAATGACCTCAGTACCCCCTGGTGGGTCATTATTGGTTTACAATTCTACTGCAGGCCTGATACTTCAAGGAGGTAATGGAGGCAATGACCTCAGTGCCCTCTTTTGGGTCATCATTGGTTAACAAGTCTCTTGCAGGCCTGATACTTCAAGGAGGTAATGGAGGCAATGACCTTAGTGCCCCCTGGTTGGTCATCATTGGTTAACAATTCTACTGCAGGCTTGATACTTCAAGGAGGTAATGGGGGCAAGGACCTCAGTACCCCCTGGTGGGTCATCATTGGTTTACAATTTTACTGCAGCCCTGATACTTCAAGGAGGTAATGGAGACAATAACCTCAGTGCCCGCTGGTGGGTAAACATTGGTTTACAATTCTACTGTAGGCCTGATAATTCAAGGAGGTAATGGAGGCAATGACCTCAGTGCCCCCTGGTGGGTCATCATTGGTTTACAATTTTACTGCAGGCCTGATACTTCAAGGAGGTAATGGAGGCAATGACCTCAGTGCCCCCTGGTGGGTCATCATTGGTTTACAAGTCTACTGCAGGCCTGATACTTCAATGAAGTAATGGATGCAATGACCTCAGTGCCCCCTGCTGGGTCATCATTGGTTTACAATTCTATTGCTGGCCTGATACTTCAAGGAGGTAATGGAGGCAATTACCTCAGTACCCCCTTTTGGGTCATCATTGGTTTACAATTCTACTGCAGGCCTGATACTTCAAGGAGGTAATGGAGGCAATGACCTCAGTGCCCCCTGGTGGGTCATCAATGGTTAACAAGTCTACTGCAGACCTGATACTTCAAGGAGGTAATGGAGGCAATGACCTCAGTGCCCCCTGGTGGGTCATCATTGGTTTACAATTATACTGCAGGCCTGATACTTCAAGGAGGTAATGGAGGCAATGACCTCAGTGCCCTCTTTTGGGTCATCATTGGTTAACAAGTCTCTTGCAGGCCTGATACTTCAAGGAGGTGATGGAGGCAATGACCTCAGTACCTGCTGGTGGGTCATCATTGGTTTACAATTTTACTGCAGGCCTGATACTTCAAGGAGGTAATGGAGACAATAACCTCAGTGTCCGCTGGTGGGTAAACATTGGTTTACAATTCTACTGTAGGCCTGATAATTCAAGGAGGTAATGGAGGCAATGACCTCAGTGCCCCCTGGTGGGTCATCATTGGTTTACAATTTTACTGCAGGCCTGATACTTCAAGGAGGTAATGGAGGCAATGACCTCAGTACCCCCTGGTGGGTCATCATTGGTTTACAAGTCTACTGCAGGCCTGATACTTCAATGAGGTAATGGATGCAATGACCTCAGTGCCCCCTGCTGGGTCATCATTGGTTTACACTTCTACTGCAGGCCTGATACTTCAAGGAGGTAATGGAGGCAATGACCTCAGTGCCCCCTGGTGGGTCATCAATGGTTAACAAGTCTACTGCAGACCTGATACTTCAAGGAGGTAATGGAGGCAATGACCTCAGTGCCCCCTGGTGGGTCATCATTGGTTTACAATTCTACTGCAGGCCTGATACTTCAAGGAGGTAATGGAGGCAATGACCTCAGTGCCCTCTTTTGGGTCATCATTGGTTAACAAGTCTCTTGCAGGCCTGATACTTCAAGGAGGTAATGGAGGCAATGACCTTAGTGCCCCCTGGTTGGTCATCATTGTTAACAATTTTACTGCAGGCCTGATACTTCAGGGAGGTAATGGGGGCAAGGACCTCAGTACCCCCTGGTGGGTCATCATTGGTTTACAAGTCTACTGCAGGCCTGTTACTTAAAGAAGGTAATGGAGGCAATGACCTCAGTACCTGCTGGTGGGTCATCATTGGTTTACAATTTTACTGCAGGCCTGATACTTCAAGGAGGTAATGGAGACAATAACCTCAGTGCCCGCTGGTGGGTAAACATTGGTTTACAATTCTACTGTAGGCCTGATAATTCAAGGAGGTAATGGAGGCAATGACCTCAGTGCCCCCTGGTGGGTCATCATTGGTTTACAATTTTACTGCAGGCCTGATACTTCAAGGAGGTAATGGAGGCAATGACCTCAGTACCCCCTGGTGGGTCATCATTGGTTTACACTTCTACTGCAGGCCTGATACTTCAAGGAGGTAATGGAGGCAATGACCTCAGTGCCCCCTGGTGGGTCATCAATGGTTAACAAGTCTACTGCAGACCTGATACTTCAAGGAGGTAATGGAGGCAATGACCTCAGTACCCCCTGGTGGGTCATTATTGGTTTACAATTCTACTGCAGGCCTGATACTTCAAGGAGGTAATGGAGGCAATGACCTCAGTGCCCTCTTTTGGGTCATCATTGGTTAACAAGTCTCTTGCAGGCCTGATACTTCAAGGAGGTAATGGAGGCAATGACCTTAGTGCCCCCTGGTTGGTCATCATTGGTTAACAATTCTACTGCAGGCTTGATACTTCAAGGAGGTAATGGGGGCAAGGACCTCAGTACCCCCTGGTGGGTCATCATTGGTTTACAATTTTACTGCAGCCCTGATACTTCAAGGAGGTAATGGAGACAATAACCTCAGTGCCCGCTGGTGGGTAAACATTGGTTTACAATTCTACTGTAGGCCTGATAATTCAAGGAGGTAATGGAGGCAATGACCTCAGTGCCCCCTGGTGGGTCATCATTGGTTTACAATTTTACTGCAGGCCTGATACTTCAAGGAGGTAATGGAGGCAATGACCTCAGTGCCCCCTGGTGGGTCATCATTGGTTTACAAGTCTACTGCAGGCCTGATACTTCAATGAAGTAATGGATGCAATGACCTCAGTGCCCCCTGCTGGGTCATCATTGGTTTACAATTCTATTGCTGGCCTGATACTTCAAGGAGGTAATGGAGGCAATTACCTCAGTACCCCCTTTTGGGTCATCATTGGTTTACAATTCTACTGCAGGCCTGATACTTCAAGGAGGTAATGGAGGCAATGACCTCAGTGCCCCCTGGTGGGTCATCAATGGTTAACAAGTCTACTGCAGACCTGATACTTCAAGGAGGTAATGGAGGCAATGACCTCAGTGCCCCCTGGTGGGTCATCATTGGTTTACAATTATACTGCAGGCCTGATACTTCAAGGAGGTAATGGAGGCAATGACCTCAGTGCCCTCTTTTGGGTCATCATTGGTTAACAAGTCTCTTGCAGGCCTGATACTTCAAGGAGGTGATGGAGGCAATGACCTCAGTACCTGCTGGTGGGTCATCATTGGTTTACAATTTTACTGCAGGCCTGATACTTCAAGGAGGTAATGGAGACAATAACCTCAGTGTCCGCTGGTGGGTAAACATTGGTTTACAATTCTACTGTAGGCCTGATAATTCAAGGAGGTAATGGAGGCAATGACCTCAGTGCCCCCTGGTGGGTCATCATTGGTTTACAATTTTACTGCAGGCCTGATACTTCAAGGAGGTAATGGAGGCAATGACCTCAGTACCCCCTGGTGGGTCATCATTGGTTTACAAGTCTACTGCAGGCCTGATACTTCAATGAGGTAATGGATGCAATGACCTCAGTGCCCCCTGCTGGGTCATCATTGGTTTACACTTCTACTGCAGGCCTGATACTTCAAGGAGGTAATGGAGGCAATGACCTCAGTGCCCCCTGGTGGGTCATCAATGGTTAACAAGTCTACTGCAGACCTGATACTTCAAGGAGGTAATGGAGGCAATGACCTCAGTGCCCCCTGGTGGGTCATCATTGGTTTACAATTCTACTGCAGGCCTGATACTTCAAGGAGGTAATGGAGGCAATGACCTCAGTGCCCTCTTTTGGGTCATCATTGGTTAACAAGTCTTTTGCAGGCCTGATACTTCAAGGAGGTAATGGAGGCAATGACCTTAGTGCCCCCTGGTTGGTCATCATTGGTTAACAATTCTACTGCAGGCTTGATACTTCAAGGAGGTAATGGGGGCAAGGACCTCAGTACCCCCTGGTGGGTCATCATTGGTTTACAATTCTACTGCAGGCCTGATACTTCAAGGAGGTAAAGGAGGCAATGACCTCAGTGCCCCCTGGTGGGTCATCATTGGTTTACAAGTCTACTGCAGGCCTGATAATTCAAGGAGGTAGAGGAGGCAATGACCTCAGTACCCCCTTTTGGGTCATCATTGGTTTACAAGTCTACTGCAGGCCTGATACTTCAAGGAGGTAATGGAGGCAGTGACCTCAGTGCCCCCTTGTGGGTCATCATTGGTTAACAAGTCTCTTGCAGGCCTGATACTTCAAGGAGGTAATGGAGGCAATGACCTTAGTGCCCCCTGGTTGGTCATAATTGGTTTACAATTCTACTACAGGCATGATACTTCAGGGAGGTAATGGAGGCAATGACCTCAGTGCCCCCTGGTTGGTCATAATTGGTTTACAATTCTACTACAGGCATGATACTTCAAGGAGGTAATGGAGGCAATGACCTCAGTACGCCCTGGTGGGTCATTATTGGTTTACAATATTACTGCAGGCCTGATACTTCAAGGAGGTAATGGAGGCAATGATCTCAGTACCCCTGGTTGGTCATAATTGGTTTACAATTCTACTGCAGGCCTGATACTTCAAGGAGGTAATGGAGGCAATGACCTCAGTACCCCCTGGTGGGTCATCGTTGGTTTACAATTCTACTGCAGGCCTGAAACTTCAAGGAGGTAATGGAGGCATTGTCCTCAGTGCCCCCTGGTTGGTCCTCATTGGTTTACAATTCTACTGCAGGCCTGATACTTTAAGGAGGTACTGGAGACAATGATCTCAATACCCCTAGTGGGTCGTCATTGGTTTACAATTCTACTGCAAGCCTGATACTTCAAGGAGGTAATGGAGGCAATGACCTCAGTACCCCCTGGTGGGTCATCATTGGTTTACAATTCTACTACAGGCCTGTTACTTCAAGGAGGTAATGGAGGCAATGACCTCAGTGCCCCCTGGTGGGTCATCATTGGTTTACAATTTTACTGCAGGCCTGATACTTCAAGGAGGTAATGGAGGCAATGAAACCATTATACAGTGACAGCCATGCGTTGTGTTTTTAAAGTTTCGGGAACTTAAAACAAATTTACATTCTTTTTTCTAATGTTAACATTGCCCTCTGGACTTTAAATAGACAACTTTAGATTAAATGTTGATGTTTTAGAACTAAATTTGAACTGACCTGCAACAAGACAATAGACATGTTGAATTTAACAAACAAATGCAAAACTGATGATTATGTCACCAGTTCAAGTTGACTGACCTAAAACAATGAACACCTTAAATGAACTCCTAATTGCAATGGGGGTAATAACTTGAAATATGTATCAAATATTGCTACCGACACACAGATTCCAATGTAAACAAAAAACTCACGGGAATGTCATCAGTTACAGTTGAATGACCTAAAACACTGAAAACATTGAATGGTCATAACTCTCTTGCATTGATGTACTGACTTGAAACTTGAATCAAATACTCCTACTGACATGCAGATTCAAATGAAAAGATAAACCTCATGATTATGACATCAGTACCAGTTGATTGAAAACCTTGAATGATCTTAATTCCTTATTGCAATGATGTACTGACCATCATTTGTTCTTAACCTAAAAAAACTTTTCTCTTTTGGCCCTCCTTCATCTGGGCCCCTTTGCCACCTTTCAAACAACCATGCAGTGGTCAAGTGAATGCTTGTTATTGTCCTTGCCCTGTTTAATATCAGTTGATCCGAAGGATCCGTTTTTTCTAATTGCTCTCTTTCCTCTATTTGGCAATCTGCAGCTTGCCAGGGAAGCTTTTCCTGCTCTTTTTTTTTTATAAAAGAGAAGGAAATTGTAAAGATATGTAGTTGTTACCTAGTCTGACAAACTGAAAAACAAATCGGAAATGGTGGCCCGATTAAATTCCTAGTGTGCATTTTATTTCAAGTTATACTTCAGGCCAAAACTTGATTTCCCTCTGTGATTTCTCTTCTGGACTGCTGGTGATTCTGCAAAGTTTATACTAGTTATTCAGTTGTGTATAGAACAATTAATCAATGAAATTATCTTATATCGGTAGCTGTTTGCATCATATTTTGTAACATTTGTGGAACTGTGAAAATAACCTTGATGTACAATAACCGGAAGTCACAGAAGTCAACAAAACCTACGGAGAAATAAAGACATTGAACTGATGAACATTATCCCAAAATATTGTGACAAAATAATTAACCATAATTTTGTAATGTAAACACACAATAAGTTGTTGAGTTTGAAAAAGTATGGGGGATGTGGAGGTAACTGTGTACAAAGTATTTGGGTCTGAAGGGTTAATGTGTATACAATAGACATACAATTTTTATAATGTCAAAGTATAATTATAAACGGTTATAATGAAAACAGTATCCTGCCCTATATGTTATATTAGTAGGGTTCGAGATAATATTTTTTAAAAACCCCATCCCCTGGTCTTTGTAGAGTTAACCGTTCCAGAGTTACCTCGTTGATATAAATATTATCTTGTGTAAAGCCAGATTACATAGCCAGATTACAAATACATTGTATTTTGTATGGATTTCTGTGTGTAATATCTTGGGGATAGAAAAGTCTGGATTGTTTTAGGGTGAAAATGTCAGAGGTCAATTTCGGACTGCAACTCAAATTAGAAGTGACATTTGGACTTGTCACTGGGTTGGGTGGTTGCCCTTTGGGATAGAAAAGATGGGATTGTTTTGGGGGTGAAAAGGCCAAATTTCACAGGTCACAGTGCACAGGTATAGAAACATGTGCATATCTCTTGTTACCTACAATGTATAAGGGCTGAGGGGTTTCAACAGTATTGCTGTTGTTTGAAATTTGTTTCAGTTTGGACTAAAAAAGCAACTTTGATTGGGGCAGGCCTAGATTTTGATATTGATTCTGTAGTGTCAGAAGCAAGGGCCTCGTGGGTAGAAAGCAAAATGACATCAATAACTGATGCTGACGTGTAATTTGAAAGTACTGGAGCAAACTCATAGAAATCCTTGATGGCTACAAATATTGATCAAAGAGACATCAGAACGGCAAATTAATGACGCACGAAGGGTGTCTAGCAAAGTGAAAATAACAACTAAAATAATTAAAAATGTTGAAGAGTGATATTGATCTACAGGTAGTGGTTGGTAGACAACTTGTGACCTGGTTTTTGAAAATTTAGTATACCTTCAAAAATATCTTTGTTTATTTAATATATAATTTTTTTTCTTACTAACTATGAAACACTCCCATATTATTTTGTTATTTTCACACGGTGATTTAAAGCCCCAGCTCAACATTGGTAAAGTGTCTGTAAATACTTCCATTCTTTGCACAAATCAAGACATATGTAATAGAACCACCCTGTGAAAAATGTCAGCTCATTCTGTTGTTTCATTTGCACGAAAACAGTAAAAACGGATTCAGCATATTTGTTAGCGTTCATAGGCAGAGATTCCATCTCACATGAGACAAAAATAAATTGTTGATCTTATTTACTTTATTAATCAAAAACGATAACACTTCAGTCAGAAATATTTCAAGGAAAATTTTCCACCAGCATTATTTTGATACCTTGTGAGGTTTATATAAATCTGTAAACATTTATGTTTTCTTTCTAACCAATGTTGTGCACAATCTAATATAAAGATGTAGTATTTTTAATGACACAGACTATAAATTTACAGTTTTTGCTTGACAAGCTCATGGTTAAGCCTGCTATTTGTGACGGATTTTCAAAAACAAAATAACTTCAATTATGGCTACCACTTTGGTGGCCATAATGAATCTCCTGACTGTAACTCCAGTTAGAAGTGACATTGGTTTCCAAATATTGATCAAACCAAAGTTTATGATGTGAGAAGTGTGTTCAGCGAATTGAAACTAACATCTAAAATTGTAAAGCAACTTGTAGAGTGATATTGATCTACTAGGCACACATGTATCTTATATCAAAAAGTATGCAGTGCCATTTTAGAATGGCCCATGATAGCAATGGCAGCCGTTTTGTATTTTTCAAAGCAAATTTCCAGTAGATTTTTAAATTTTTTTTAATTTTTTTGCCCCAAAATGTTGATGCAAAGACAAAACACTTTTCCCCTAAATTGCTAAGCTTGTGCAGTTTGGAAATTTTTTACCCAATTTTGGTTCTAAAAAGGTATTTCCTTCTATTTTACATTAGTATTTGCACCATAGTTCAAGGTTGATTTCCAGGACATTTTTTACAACTCTTTTCTTGAACCCATACAATGGATTGCAGTTTTCCACAAACTGCTGTTTTAGGGCAGTTTTGATACTTTTTACAAATTTTTGTACAAAATAAAGTATTTTCCTCATACTTATGACCTTTAGATGTCTTTCGTTAGCAATTATGTTTGTAATGGCACAGGAAATAAAAACAAATATTTTACTCTTTGGGTTTACGGTCAAGCCTTTTTTTTCCCCATTCCCTTGAAAATATATTTCTTCCCTCAAAACCAGTTTGTTCAAAACAATTTTCCTAAGGATCAAAATGGTATTCCAAGGGAAACTATTGTTGTCTTGTTCAAGGGAGCAAAATTTGTAATTTTGAGGGGAAAAGATTAAGAAGGAATTGGGGTATCAGGTCCCAATATCATGGCTCTGCTTACCGAGGAAATCTGCACTTACGACCCATAGAACTATGTGCTTTACAAGGTGTTGTAAGCACTGAATTCCACGGTAAGGAGAGCCATAAAATTGGACCCAGGTTGTACTGTTGAAACAAGCGGATTTACAAGGATTTGAGCTATCAGGTTGTACTTGAAACCAGAGAAATTAGAAGGAAATGGGCTACCGGGCTGTACTTGAAAAATGCAGGTTGTACTTGACACTAGCGGATTTAGAGGGAATTGGGCTATCAGGTTGTACTTGACATAAGCGGATTTAGAGGGAATTGGGCTATCAGGTTGTACTTGAAACAAGCGGATTTAGAGGGAATTGGGCTATCAGGTTCTACTTAAAACAAGCAGATTTAGAGGGAATTGGGCTATCAGGTTGTACTTGACACTAGCGGATTTAGAGGGAATTGGGCTATCAGGTTGTACTTGAAACAAGCGGATTTAGAGGGAATTGGGCTATCAGGTTGTACTTGACACTAGCGGATTTAGAGGGAATTGGGCTATCAGGTTGTACTTAAAACAAGCAGATTTAGAGGGAATTGGGCTATCAGGTTGTACTTGACACTAGCGGATTTAGAGGGAATTGGGCTATCAGGTTGTACTTGAAACAAGCGAATTTAGAGGGAATTGGGCTATCAGGTTGTACTTGACTCTAGCGGATTTAGAGGGAATTGGGCTATCAGGTTGTACTTAAAACAAGCAGATTTAGAGGGAATTGGGCTATCAGGTTGTACTTGACTCTAGAGGATTTAGAGGGAATTGGGCTATCAGGTTGTACTTGACTCTAGCGGATTTAGAGGGAATTGGGCTATCAGGTTGTACTTGAAACAAGCAGATTTAGAGGGAATTGGGCTATCAGGTTGTACTTAAAACAAGCAGATTTAGAGGGAATTGGGCTATCAGGTTGTACTTGACTCTAGCGGATTTAGAGGGAATTGGGCTATCAGGTTGTACTTGACTCTAGCGGATTTAGAGGGAATTGGGCTATCAGGTTGTACTTGAAACAAGCGGATTTAGAGGGAATTGGGCTATCAGGTTGTACTTAAAACAAGCAGATTTAGAGGGAATTGGGCTATCAGGTTGTACTTGACTCTAGCGGATTTAGAGGGAATTGGGCTATCAGGTTGTACTTGAAACAAGCGGATTTAGAGGGAATTGGGCTATCAGGTTGTACTTAAAACAAGCAGATTTAGAGGGAATTGGGCTATCAGGTTGTACTTGACTCTAGCGGATTTAGAGGGAATTGGGCTATCAGGTTGTACTTGAAACAAGCGGATTTAGAGGGAATTGGGCTATCAGGTTGTACTTGAAACAAGCGGATTTAGAGGGAATTGGGCTATCAGGTTGTACTTAAAACAAGCAGATTTAGAGGGAATTGGGCTATCAGGTTGTACTTGACTCTTGCGGATTTAGAGGGAATTGGGCTATCAGGTTGTACTTGAAACAAGCAGATTTAGAGGGAATTGGGCTATCAGGTTGTACTTAAAACAAGCGGATTTAGAGGGAATTGGGCTATCAGGTTGTACTTGACTCTAGAGGATTTAGAGGGAATTGGGCTTTCAGGTTGTACTTGAAACAAGCAGATTTAGAGGGAATTGGGCTATCAGGTTGTACTTAAAACAAGCAGATTTAGAGGGAATTGGGCTATCAGGTTGTACTTGACTCTAGCGGATTTAGAGGGAATTGGGCTATCAGGTTGTACTTGACTCTAGCGGATTTAGAGGGAATTGGGCTATCAGGTTGTACTTGAAACAAGCGGATTTAGAGGGAATTGGGCTATCAGGTTGTACTTAAAACAAGCAGATTTAGAGGGAATTGGGCTATCAGGTTGTACTTGACTCTAGCGGATTTAGAGGGAATTGGGCTATCAGGTTGTACTTGACACAAGAGGAATTAGAAAGATTTGGGCTATTAGGTTGTACGTGAAAATATTCATGTAGGCTTTGAAAGTTGATTATTAACAAGCTCACTGATGCACTCATAAGAAAAGACCTTTAATTCAGCAACCTGCCTTCCCTGGTAGAGACTTGCAACATTGTTTTTGTTGCTGTATGACTCATTATATTTGGGTTAATCTGTTGGTTTGGTGAATTTTAGGCTCAATTGTGTTGACAGGCTGATGAAATCAAAATTGAAAACAGAGTCACTGTGCAAATAAGTTGGGTTTTTTTTAGTCAAGTGGAATTGTAATAACACTCCTTTTAAAGAACAATACAAGTAGCATACATGCATTCTTTGAAAAGGACCAGTGTTACAACTAATAATGTATTGGCCATCGGATCAGCACGGACGAATAATTTATTATGAACTGACGGATCATGTATCACCAACTGATAATGTGTCACCAATTGACCTATACTGTATCACCAACCTATATTGTATTACATTTTGACAGATACTGTATCACAAACCAATCATGTATCACCAATTGACCAGTAATTTATCACCAACTGATAACTTATCACCAATTGACTGATACCATATCACCAACTGATAGTGTATCATCAATTGACCGATACTATACCACCAACCAATAACTTATCACCAATTGACCGATACTGTACCACCAACCGATATCACCAATGAAATGAGACCCTGGTTATAAAACCAATTGACAGAAATAAATGACCAGTTGACAAGAAAATAACTCAATCAGTTATTGTATTTGTGATCAACAACTATTTTACAATATGTACAAAGTCCTATACACAATCTTTACTTTAATACTTTTATTTCAATACATTCCTCCATTTTTTATCTTTAAATCATGCTGTTCAATCCCAAAATCCTATTTCAATTGTATGTTTCTTAAAACTGTCATGTTTATTTGCCGGTGTAGAAGCCCAGTGTGAAGTCTGTAGCAGTCTTCTCACTGAAGGACAGGGAAACTGTGACAGCCCTTGGCTGCCTGACCAGTGTAAACAGAATGAAGCAGTCAATTCAACCCTCTCTTGTGGCCATGGTTATTATAGCAGGTTGAAGGTTTGGAATAGTAGGATGAGCGGAGTCTGAGTGTTGTGATGGTGGTGCCAAACTGAATCAGGTATAGATTTATAAACCAATAACCTGCAAATTCATGTGTCTTCAGGGCGTTCATGCTGGACTCTGTCACACACTCTGCAATGTTCACTTGTCTGAATCAG
Organism: Marthasterias glacialis; assembly: GCA_911728455.2. NCBI lineage: Eukaryota > Metazoa > Echinodermata > Asteroidea > Forcipulatida > Asteriidae > Marthasterias > Marthasterias glacialis. The sequence goes on from OU452225.1 coordinate 27,397,864, forward strand.
AAGGAGCTCTGATCAGAATTGTCTACACTGATTTTAACATTTGTCCCAAACGCTCTCATATATTCTGTTATACAATACAACTATTAATACAAATATTCAAGATAATAACCCTGGCCAACTCAAATAAAAGAAATTCCATCATACCGAGTGTGCACTGGCGTGTGCAATTGTATGGCTGACGCCTTAGATTAAATTAAATTATAGTGGCTCGAATTCATACTATGCAGGTTTTACAGCAAGCTATTGGCTGAAACTAAAGGTATGTTCCATTCATCAAAACAGGGTAGGTTTTACAGATGCGCTAAATTATAAACATGCATACTACTGTGACAATCACCAATTGACCGATACTGTATCACCAACCGATAAAGTATGACAAATTGTTCATTTTGATTGACCACATTAAGGGGCCTTTTGTTGGCATGGGAATTTCTAGGGGCAAGTTTCCCCCCACCCGAACACTACTGGTTCCACTGCCATTGCTGGTATTCTTTTAGTTCCAGAGCAAGAGAGACAAACTGTTCCAATGTGTTTAATTTGACTGCAGTTTACAAATGATAATCGCAACCCTAACACATTACAAATACACTCGCTAAATAAAGTGTCAATGGCAATTCAGGATGCGACTGGTTTCCTGCAGCATCGCGTACCTCTAGGTGGACAATTTAAACAAAGGTCTAATGTGTAATCAACAATTGAGAAACCAGACATACATGTAAAGACATGTTCATTTTTTTAATTTATTTGTTTATATATTTTCTGTTGGTGTGGGGGGAAGCACGGCCCACAATATGATTTGGACGGCTATTTAATGCGTTGAACCATTCATTGGAGCTTTTTTTTCATCTCATTTTTGGATGCGGAGGGTGGGGGCGGGGGGGGGGGGGGGGTCTAGGGTCTGAGCAAGAGGGGTCTCCCACCCCTGCACTGATGATGCGCTTTGTTTACTTTTGAAAAGACTGTTATAATTACAGTAAAAACTAGATGACTGGAATGAGTGCATTCTTCCAAAAACTAAATTTTAGTGGACCCTTTAATCTCAAATTTCAAACTTTTATTTCAAAGAAAACATCCCCCACCATTAAAAAACAAATTGGGATTTTTTTTTTGACACTGGAAGCCTTGATGTGTTTTTGGATCAGACTGTCAACAAAGCTTCTTAGGTGGAATTTTGCCTTTGAGTCAAAATGTGAAGAATTTGTACTTACACTACAGTTGTTAATGTATCTGTCTTTTGCCTGAACTATTATCCAATAATTATTATTGTCAGCATATGCTTACTTGCGTAGGCACATCACTTAACATGAATATGCATCAGGGATAACAAGAGTACGCCACCAATCGTGAATATGCATCAGTTGCATGCCCAATAACCAATTGTGTGCACATATAAATCACTATGGTTGTGACAGTACATCAACAAACTGATGATCACATTAAATTTCTCTTTGGCATTCCACAAAATCAGGCCTGTCAAATCTCAAGAAAAATGAGTTACCACCAAGATGTTGAGGTTACTTAGACTAAAGTTGTATGTTTAGTTAGGGGATTTGGGGTGTACAATAATGGTGCCAGCTGTGACAAATTATTGTCAGATGTTTTCCACAATTGACATGAAGATCTCTTTAAAAAGGTTAATTCTTGTCAATTGTTTGTGATGTAGCAAGAATCTGGTATTGTGGGTAGGAAATGTGTGTTCTTTTACATGGGTGTAAAGCTTTGTTTGTGTTATAAAGGCCAAGGCATAAATAATATTCTTACTTTTCTGTAACAAAATATGAGCTTGTACATTTACATGTAGTAAATGAATTAAGGTGTTTTGATGTCATGTGATTGTATCGGATTTGATGATCTGGTGTTGTCAGAGTGTGGGTTCAGGTCCTTATCTTGGCAATTGTGTCCTTGAGCAAGACACTTAAACCACATATGCTTCATCCTTCAGCTGTTGGTAGCATGTATCATGTAATGCATGTATTGTAAAAGAACCCAATACACTTATCGTCAAGAGAAGAGGTTCACCCTCGCCCCCTGTTTCTGGCATGGTTGGCAGTAGACTGTGACGCATCACCTTGTAAACCCTTATGTAACAAGGTACTATATAAATGGGTAGCCTCACCACGCATGAAGATAAAGTGCAAAGACTGCATAAGATTATAATTGTTAGCATATGATTATTTTCATTACAAAGTGATGATGGGAGATTTTCAGCGGTCATCTTTTCAATACAGTTTTTTCAGAATTTTGTCTTACAAGAATGTGGCACAGATGTGAATAAAAGTAAAACAATTTTTGCTGTAGATTTTACATTCAGACCACGTTTCATAGATTTATGTTTTTATATTTTCTGAACAGGTCAAGGGTGGTTTCACTGAAACGTCATCATGTGACCAAGCATGCCTCCTGAGTTCTGTAAGTACTTTATTACATTCCATTCCTGGGTAACATTTTCAGATGATTGACAAGTACATGAACAATAGGTTTTGAGGCATTGCATGGTGAGATATCAATATATAGGCCTGTTTGGTTGCAGTACCACCATGTGATTCTATCTACTGAGTTGTGTAGAGTATTTTTGTAAGAACTTTTCAAGCAGGGATGTGTTAAAACAAAACTTTGAGGTCTTGTTATAATTAAAGTTGGAGTTTTACAAGACCTATATATACAGACAAAAATAAGCGATAGAGCTGAAACCTTGCATTTATGCCAGCCGGAATATGTTACATCCAAAGCCCTCTCTTCATTTTTATTAGCATTTTGATTTCTAATCCCAAATAGATTTATTGAAGTCAGTGCTGATTTCCCAAATTGGTCATTGTTTTTTCAAAATGAAAGCAACATAGTTTCCCAGCTATTTGTTGATATAAGACATAACTTCATTGTAATCATAATTTATTAATAAAACAGCTGTGTGTTTGGTTCTCAAACGGTCACACGGCTCTAGTTTTTATGGTAAAACTGCAATGTTAAATTATTTTACTAGCCCAAAAGTACTTATTTCGGGAAAAAAGCTCATAGCCCACAAAAGTGTCTCACAGAGTAACAAAAAATTGCTGTCATAAAGATATTTTTGGTCAGATCAGACCCAAATACAAGTTACCCTTCTCCACAAGCAGGTTACTAGGGGCTCTCCTGAGTTAACCACAACAATGACATCAAAGCTAATCAGAAACTCACTGGCTCAGACCCGGGTCAACCCAGGGAAGCTTATCGAATGCACCCTGCAAGTACAAATTCAAGTCCAAATATCTAGATTAAAATTTGATTACTGGCTCAGTTGTACAAAATCTGGGAATATGTTCTTATCTAAGTGTCTATTACTACAACACACATTATGGTAACATTGCTGATTGTCAATCCTTAGTGTATGTGCACCATAAGGATGGACAGTTTTTGCGTCCGTTGATAAACAAGAATCATTGGATGGCTACTTATATGATTTTATAAAGTTAAAATTTATACCACCCAATCTTCACTAGGACTAAAGTTTTAGTTCCAATTAAATGGAGTTTTTTTTTTAATCATTGGTTTACAATTCTACTGCAGGCCGGATACTTCAAGGAGGTAATGGAGGCAATGACCTCACTGCCCCCTGGTGGGTCATCCTTGGCTTACAAATCTACTGCAGGCCTGATACTTCAAGGAGGTAATGGAGGCAATGACCTCAGTGCCCCCTGGTGGGTCATCATTGGTTTACAATTCTACTGCAGGCCTGATACTTCAAGCAGGTAATGGAGGCAATGACCTCAGTGCCCCCTGGTGGGTCATCATTGGTTTACAATTCTACTGCAGGCCTGATACTTCAAGGAGGTAATGGAGGCAATGACCTCAGTGCCCCCGGGTGGGTCATCATTGGTTTACAATTCTACAGCAGGCCTGATACTTCAAGGAGGTAATGGAGGCAATGACCTCACTGCCCCCTGGTGGGTCATCCTTGGCTTACAAATCTACTGCAGGCCTGATACTTCAAGGAGGTAATGGAGGCAATGACCTCAGTGCCCCCTGGTGGGTCATCATTGGTTTACAATTCTACTGCAGGCCTGATACTTCAAGCAGGTAATGGAGGCAATGACCTCAGTGCCCCCTGGTGGGTCATCATTGGTTTACAATTCTACTGCAGGCCTGATACTTCAAGGAGGTAATGGAGGCAATGACCTCAGTGCCCCCGGGTGGGTCATCATTGGTTTACAATTCTACAGCAGGCCTGATACTTCAAGGAGGTAATGGAGGCAATGACCTCAGTACCCCCTGGTGGGTCTTCATTGGTTTACAATTCTACTGCAGACCTGATACTTCAAGGAGGTAATGGAGGCAATGACCTCAGTGCCCCATAGTGGGTCATCATTGGTTTACAATTCTACTGCAGGCCTGATACTTCAAGGAGGTAATGGAGGCAATGACCTCAGTGCCCCCTGGTGGGTCATCATTGGTTTACAATTCTACTGCAGGCCTGATACTTCAAGGAGGTAATGGAGGCAATGACCGCAGTGCCCCCTGGTGGGTCATCATTGGTTTACAATTCTACTGCAGGCCTGATACTTCAAGGAGGTAATGGAGGCTATGACCTCAGTACCCCCTGGTGGGTCATCATTGGGTTACAATTATACTGCAGGTCTGATACTTCAAGGAGGTAATGGAGGCAATGACCTCAGTACCCCCTGGTGGGTCATTATTGGTTTACAATTCTACTGCAGGTCTGATACTTCAAGGAGGTAATGGAGGCAATGACCTCAGTACCCCTTGGTGGGTCATCATTGGTTTATAATTCTACTGCATGCCTGATACTTCAAGGAGGTAATGGAGGCAATGACCTCACTGCCCCCTGGTGGGTCATCATTGGTTTACAATTCTACTGCAGGCCTGATACCTCAAGGAGGTAATGGAGGCTATGACCTCAGTACCCCCTGGTAGGTCATCATTGGGTTACAATTCTACTGCAGGCCTGATACTTCAAGGAGGTAATGGAGGCAATGACCTCAGTGCCCCCTGGTGGGTCATCATTGGTTTACAATTCTACTGCAGGCCTGATACTTCAAGGAGGTAATGGAGGCTATGACCTCAGTACCCCCTGGTGGGTCATCATTGGTTTACAATTCTACTGCAGGCCTGATACTTCATGGAGGTAATGGAGGCAATGACCTCAGTGCCACCTGGTGGGTCATCATTGGTTTACAATCCTACTGCAGGCCTGTTACTTCAAGGAGGTAATGGAGGCAATGACCTCAGTACCCCCTGGTGGGTCATCATTGGTTTACAATTCTACTGCAGGCCTGATACTTCAAGGAGGCAATTGGGTCAACGACCTCAGTGCCCCCTGGTAACTGCCTTGGTGCCCATTTAATGGCTGCAGTAGAAGTTTTTATTTCTTTCCTGGAGGTGCCCTTTACTAAGGAAAACAATGTATTGCCCTTGAATGAAGTATCAGGCCTACTACTAGATTTCACTTTTACATCATCTTCCTCTTTTTCGTCTTTGTTCTTTACAGAAGGAGAATTCATGTCTAGTTCAGCATCTTGAGGATGAGAAGTGTGGTAGTCTTTAAGCTGAAGCAGATGAGGTCACTGCTGGAACATGAACTAGAAATCAGGTATGAGTAAGCCTCTGCCGGTTACACGGTTACACGGTTACACAGTTAACTGACAGATCGTCCTCTTACACGGTTACATTTTTACAGCTCGGATAACCATCAAAAACTGCACTCAAAAGTGCACACCACATTGCCATCACGATGTACACCCTCTATTGTGGAAGTATACCAGTGCATTATGACAAAACGCCTTTACCTAAGAATAGACCTATCTGGGCATGCTTGGTAAATCGCTGGTGCACAAACTGCTAGATGTTTACACAGCATTGTAATCACTGGTGCCACGCGAAAACATTTTAAAGTATGGTCTGTGGAGCTAGTTCCCCGGCAATTGCAGCATGTTTACGAAAAACTACGCAATAGATAGGCTTTATTTAGCTAACACTTTTGCATTTACGATACCCCGGAGGAATGGAAAGAGTATTTACAGTAAAATGTAAGATCTGTTTCTTCTTGTTTTTGCTTTTTGATTTTTCGCGGGGTGATTGCTCGAAGTCAAAGTGCTTTGATGAAGTTGCAATATTTTGACTGCACGTGCCATCGTCATGTATACGTTTGTTTTTAACTCTAAATGTTGTTTCTTCAACAGTCGGTTACACTAGTAACCAATTGTTTCGGAAATGGTTACATGGTTACAAAAATAACTGTAAACTCACAGGCCTATGTATGAGATGAGAGGAATCATGTGGTGTGTCTTAGAATCAAGTAAATAGGAGTTTAGACAAATCAACAGTATCATAAAAGTGCTAGGCCAAATTTCATGGCGCTGGTTACTGGAGAGTTCTGCGCTTACGGCACACTGTAACGTGCATATTACTATGGGTTGCAGCAGTGTGTGAGTGCAGAACTCCATGGTAAGCAGTGTCATGAAATTGGGCCCTGTTGAGAGTATTGCTTAACAATAATCTGTAAGCAAACTGTAATGTAAGACAAGATCCAAGTTCATTCAGCCAAAATTGTCATCAACAAGAAGACTTGTGCATTCTCATTCAAATTGAATTGTTGGCATAAGAATCTTTGGTTTTTGGTTACAGTGAAAAGTGAATTGTAACAAGTTCTGGGTGTCCTGTAGTCCCCCAGGCTTTGTTGATTTACAGTGTATTGGAGGTTTTTATGAAGTATAATATACAAATATTGGATGCATGCAACTAAAATGTAGCAGAATGTTATCACAAGGTGTAATCTGGACTGTTTCATTTGTTAAGGCAAAGATTTCACCAATTGATTGTATGCTGCTACATTACATGCATCCAATATTAGTTCTATATAACTGACACATAGATCATTGTTTATTTCAACAAATTATTTGTTCAAGTTTTAAATAATAGAATAAAAAAGCCTGATTGGTTTGCAGAATGAGAACAATCTTCAAATGATTTCCCACTGGCAGTAGCACTGGTCTTTGAACGCTGACGGGTACATGCACTCAAAGATTCTGTTTAAATAATAATAATAATAATAATAATAATAATAATAATAATAATAATAACAACAATAACAACAACAACAACCACGACCACGACCACGACCACGACCACGACCACGACCACGACCACGACCACGACCACGACCACGACCACGACCACGACCACGACCACGATCACGATCACGATCACGATCACGATCACGATCACGATCACGATCACGATCACGATCACGATCACGATGACGATGACGATGACGATGACGATGACGATGACGATGACGATGATGATGATGATGATGATGATGACAATTTATTAAGCGCACAAATCCACAAAAGTGCTCATGGCGCCTTTACAAAACTAAATACATACAAAATACAACGATAAAGCAAAATACCCAGTAAACAACATTATGCAAACACTTCATTAAAAAGATGAGTTTTTATTTTTTTTTTAAATATGTTCAAAGAGATCGATGATTCGACATGTGATGGCAATTTTTACTAAGACGAGGTGCAGCATGAGATTAAGATCAGTCAACCCAAAATGACCAAAAGAGTCCAAAATTGAAATGCCATTGGACGCTCTCCAATATTAAAGTAGGGAGCATTACGGTTATAAATTCATGGCAAAATAATGGATAACCCGTGATGTAGTTCAGCCAAATAAATGACAAGGATCTTTGTTTGTGGGATAAAAAGACAAACAAATAGTTTGTTAGAACTGTCTATTAACAGCACAATGACAAACTACCCATCCATTCAAGAAAACATTCTGTGGTGTGTTAGTTTTATGCACCTTCAGTGGTACAGGATTTATTGGTTGTATGGTGTTTTTAGTGGAAACTGGAGGATTTGAATGATTTTCCTTTTCCAAACACCACTGATGTGTCATCCCTTTCAACTATGTTTGATGTAACCATGGTTTCTTATCTTTCCAGTTTCCTCTGATAGATCCATGTCAGAGAGGTTTCCCCATTGGTCAATGAGCTGACATTTCATAACCGATGGAGCCTGGTGCCTATATGTGCCATGTTGCCAGCACACTCAGACTTAATTTACAAGGTAATACTTTTGTCATTTATTCAAACTGAACAGTTGGGCTATTTTGACTAAATAAAAGTAAAAAGAAGACAGCGATATTCTCAAAAAAGATTATTGCAGAGGTTTTAAAAAAATAATACCTTGCATAGGCACGGTAATTTTTGTTAATACCGTTGCATAGGCACGGTAATTTTTGTTAATACAGTTATGGAGGGCTTAAAGAATTTTTGAATCATTGTATTTCAACTTTTATAAAATTGGAATTCTAGTGTAAAGATTTGCCTTGAGAATTTTTTGTGTTAGGTGGTTTGTTGACTGTGCATTAACCCTCATTGAGCCGTTTTTTTTTTTAGCTTCTCACAACCGGGGGCCCATCCCTCAGATCTCAGCCATGCAATGTTGGATTTTGATGATATTTGGTAGGGTAATAGAGCAATAAATGAAAAGTTTACATCAAACTAAAACAGACTTCCGAAAATCTCTTACTGTAAGAGAACTACACCTCCAATTTTCATAAATTTGGTGTCAAAATGTGCCTAAGACATTGGCCCAAAAAGTCATAAAGGCTCAGCGTGCAGAAAAAAAGATGAGATGCTATTTAAAAAAAAAACAACAGGGGGGGAGCGGATTCCCCCCCCCTTGGCTCTTTAAGGGTTAAGCCCACAATCTGCTGTTTCTTTCATTAATATGACCATCCAATGTGAACTACTTTATGAAAAAAAACTTTCTGCCACCTTGTTTAATCGCATCTTTTTTCAGATAAATGCAAAGAAGCTAGGCAAGTCACCACATGATGCAGATCAGGTTATTGCAGGCCAGTCTGACATAGAGGGCGGTATTCAGGATAAAGCCTGGTATGCTAGAGAAAAGTCAACTCTGCAAAGAGAAAACTACAAAGAGTAAAATCATCCAACATAACCAAGTAAGGTAAACTAACGGCAATCCTAATGGATTAGGTCTTACTCATCTTTGAAGTTTCAAACCTGCCAAACACATTCATTTCTTCCCTTTCCCAATCTCTTTCTTCCTATAGACTGTTCCGGCCTGTCAATCAAACTGCGCATTGACCAATTGTGTCACGCCTTTTAGTCATGTGACCTTGGTCAATCTTGGTCACACGTGCAGCGTTAACGTACACACAAAAAAGGTGTGTGGGCGGGGCTTGTTGCCAAAGCCGGAATGGTCTATTTTGCAGACGTGCGCTGACCTTTGGCCACTGCCAGAATGTTACATTTAAAGGGGCTGTGTCGTCATGATCACAGCGAGTCTGTGGCTAGACTGAATTACGACCTCCCAATCTGTTATTGCACGCACACCCGTGCAAGTGGCGGTCACATCACAGAATAAGAATGACAGCACCCTTTGTGATATGACGGTCAAAGCAGGCGCGTGCAGTAACTGGGTGACAGTTCATGTTTCTGGGCCCAGAAACAGGCAGACTACGATCATGACGACACAGCCCCTTTAATCAAGGTATGCAGCGTGATACTGTTAGTCCCATAAATGGAAACTGTTTCCTCTAACCAAGTGCATGTAAGTTACAGACAATGTATGTAATTGATAACTCTTGAAATGTACTGGTTATATTCTGAATCTCACTGATTGGAAAAAACATTCCGTTTCAATCGAGTCCTCCAAACATGCTCCAAAGAAGTATTTCTGTCTAAAAGATGGTCAAAGTCATTTCCTTGCAAGAATAGAATACATAAAGTAACCAAAGCACTGGTGCTTTTTTCAATTACAGCAAGTTCCTTGATGAGATGATTCATCTTAAACACATTTATCAAACCAAATTTTAGATGCTGGTAAAAATTCAAAATGCAGGACATTTGCTAAATCTTCAGACTTCATCAACGTTCACTTCAACTGTAAAGTAGAGGATGAGAATAACTACATCTGTTTTAAAACCAATGATGTATTACCGTATCATTTTAACCAATAATTATAACCTGTCACATCCCTTATAAATTCCAAATAACACAAAACCCTTGTTTTGGTTGTATCTGCAGCCTTGTTAGTCTTAAGAAATCTACTCATCAACAAGTAGATGGCCAAGTTCCAAATAACATCATCCAATGTTGCCTTCAGTGCAAGCGGGTAAATATATTAACAAGCACTTGTTTTAATCCAGAGAACATTGTAGAAAGCAATGGATTTAATTTTATAATCTTGGTTGTTGTTTGACATTTTTTAAGGTTTTGTCAGTAATGTTCTAATCATAAGGTGATATTTAGCTACTCTTTTAAAAGCTCTTAACAAATTGTTGGCTTTGCAAAGATCAGTAGATGTTTTATTGTTTCTGCCTATCTGGCGCCCTCTATTGTGCTTCTCTACTGTTCAGGATTTTGTTTTTGTCCATTACAGAGAGTGCAAAGGCAGCTTGTTAACCAGCAGATAGTCAGCAGACAGCAACTTCACATTTCTTGATGATGGAGTTCACAGTGTTTGTTAAACACAGGGTTGCTTGGAGATGACGGCCAGAGACATTACTTTTTAAGGTGAGAGTTCCTTTTGTGTTGGTCATTACAAAGGTAAGATGTATGGACTCTGCCTACAGGGAGAGAAGAAGGTGATCCAAGGGGTTGTGTACAGGGCACCATCAACATTTAAACAAAGGCTGATAATTGTTCTAGCAGTTTATTTGGAGCCACTTTGGCAACAATTATTTTATTCTCAGCATTAACTTTGATGATTTGACATAATGTAAATTGCTGCGACGCAGCCAAGATATTTTCACTGGGGAACACAGGGAAGTGGGGCCCAGGTACAGTTTTTTGTTACTGAACTACATATATCTACATTTTTTTGAGGAAGGCACCTGGAAGAGACTGGAAAATTGTGGGGGCACGTGCCCCCAACTACCCAGCCCCCAGCCCTCCGGCCACAACGCTAGTAAGATGTTGCCATGAGCAAGAGTTGTTCCCCCACTGTCCAGCCCCCAACCCTCGGGCCACACTGCTAGTAAGATGTTGCCAAGAGTTGACCCCCACTGCCGAGCCCCCAACGCTCCGACCACATCGCCAGTAAGATGCTGCCATGAGCAAGAGTTGTTCCCCCACTGCCCAGCTCCCAACCCTCTGGCCACAACGCTAGTAAGATGCTGCCATGAGCAAGAGTTGTTCCCCCACTGCCCAGCCCCAAACCCTGTGGCCATGCCACTTGTAAGATGCTGCAATGAGCAAGAGCTGTTCCCCAACTGCCTAGCCCCCAACCGTCTGGCCACACCGCTAGCAAGATGCTGTCATGATCAAGAGTTGTTCCCCCACTGCTCAGCCCCCAACCCTCTGGCCACACTGCTAGTAAGATGCTCCCATGAGCAAGAGTTGTGCCCCAACTGCCCAGCCCCCAACCCTCCGGCAACACTGCTACTAAGGTGATGCCATGAGCAAGAGTTGTTTCCCAATGCCTAGCCCCCAACCCTCCGGCCACACCGCTACTAAGATGCTGCCATGAGCAAGAGTTTTTCCCCCACTGCTTAGCCCCAACCCTCTGGCCACAATGCTAGTAAGATGCTGCCATGAACAAGAGTTGTTCCCCCATTGCCCAGCCCCCAACCCTCTGGCCACACCGCTAGAAAGATGCTCCCATGAGCAAGAGTTGTTCCCTCACTGCCCAGCCCCTAACGCTCCGGCCAAACTGCTAGTAAGATGCTGCCATGAGCAAGAGTTGTTTCCCCACTGCCCAACCCCCAACCCTCCGGCCATACCGCTAGCAAGATGCTGCCATGAGCAAGAGCTGTTCCCCGACTGCCTAGCCCCAACCCTCTGGCCACGCCGCTAGCAAGATGCTGCCATGATCAAGAGTTGTTCCCCCACTACTCAGCCCCCAAGCCTCTGGCCCCACTGCTAGTAAGATGCTCCCATGAGCAAGAGTTGTGCCCCAACTGCCCAGCCCCCAACCCTCCGGCAACACTGCTACTAAGGTGATGCCATGAGCAAGAGTTGTTTCCCAATGCCTAGCCCCCAACCCTCCGGCCACACCGCTACTAAGATGCTGCATTGAGCAAAAGTTGTTCCCCCAATGCCCAGCCCCCAACCCTCTGGCCACAACGCTAGTAAGATGCTGCCATGAGCAAGAGCTGTTCCCCCACTGCCTAGCCCCAACCCTCTGGCCACGCCGCTAGCAAGATGCTGCCATGATCAAGAGTTGTTCCCCCACTGCCCAGCCCCCAACCCTTTGGCCACACCACTATTGCTCAGGTAAATAATTGTGGGTGTTATCTCTTCATTCTGTCACTGAACAACCCAAGTGAATCCAATTTTTCATTTTGATCCTGAAAAATGAGGGGCATCATATATTATTAAAAATATATGTTGAAATAAAGAATCACATAAGTTTTCTTTTGAAAGCTTACCATTTTCATAAAATGATCATAACAGTGTATATGTACTTCTTAAATTGACAGAAAGTGAAGAAGACCCAAGAGGCTATGATCCATCAGAAATGAACAACACCACAAACCAAGTATCTTTCTTTGAAAGATCAAATCTAAATCATAAATGGCAGATAAACAAAAAACAAGAAATCAAGACTCCATTTGTTTGCACAACAACACCGAACCCTGTATATGAGCCATTATGACTTAAATCATGCAGTCAAAAAACACTGGTCATTGATCAAAAGCAACAACACACCCTGGGAAATTTTCCTGTACCCTCCCTTTATTGTTTTCAAAAAAAAAAACGAAGTATACGGGAAAAACTAGTCAGAGCAAAATTTATTCGGAGTCCAACTGACTTATGTACTCAGCTTTCCTCCGTTCCAAATGACTCTGGTTTTGAAGACAACAACAAAGAACTAGAAATTCTAATCTCCTTAATGAAGAAACAAGTGGACAACAAACAAGGCGTGTATCATTCAGAATAACCGTCCCCAAAAGGACAACCATATACAACCTCAAACCCAAACAAACACAACCAACCCTCCAGTGTCTACACACAAGACATGAGATATGCTGATTCTTGGTCAGAATTAACTATTTGCAACTGATGAGTGCCCATACTCGAGGCATGATAACATGTTCTTGCTATTTGAGGGTCTGAAAAAATATCTTGAATCTCACCTATTTCGTTGAAACTAATGACGCAAGCTGTCATGCTAGTTCCACCGCTCATCTTATATTCATCTACAATGAATCCCTGTCAAATTAACCCCTGATCTGAACAGCACCATCACGTATCAATGAATTAATTTATTTGCACACTTCTGCAGGGTGTTTCGTGAGTGAACCTGAGCTGTATCCATCGTAGATAGAAGCCTCCTTGCACCAGCAGCTGCAATCTCAGTATTGTGAAGGCAGACTTGGAAAGCCATGTTTAGGACGGCAGTGGGTTGTCCTCTTCTTGTCTGAGGTATTTCTGCGTACAGTTTTTTCGTGCGGGTGTGGAGACCACACTTTCGGCATGACATCATCTTGTCCACGGCAAGACCTCTAAACTCTCTGCAGCAGTGACCAGTTTAGGATGACCAGTGCATTCAGGATCTGCACGCTGGTGACCTACAGCAGCATCCACTCCTAAGTTCACAGCAGAATTGACTTTGACAAACCTGTAGTCTCCTCCTTCTCCTTCCTGGTGATCATCCTCACTCTTGAGCTGGAGTTTGTTTGGAATTTTCTGAAGTGCAACTCCACTCATGGGTTGGATTTTATCAACAGGGGTTGTTTCAGCAATTTTGGGTCGAAGTCTTATGACAGTTGGTGGGCAACTCTGCATTGGGTTTCATCTGAAAAAAACCCTGCTCATCTCTGGTGAAAGCCAAATCAAGATGATCATTTGATGGCCTAATTTAGACATTTGGTTAGTTTCTCAACTGAGGCTCATGTTTCACCTTTAGCTTTCATGGGGGTCCAGTTTTTGTTTTCTTGAGCTGTTCTTTTTTCTTTATGTAGATTCCATGTCTAACCAGCCCCGGCATTGAACTGAGTTATTATCTCCCACTTTTTGCAATTAAGTCTGACACCCCCTCCCTCTTCCTCCCCGTATGTCACCCACCCATTTGTATCATTACAAATGTGCACTAAGATGTTCTTTAATTAAAAGGTGATTGCAGTCAGTCAGATACATCCCCTTACTCTCTCACTCCCCTCATTGATCCCTTTTCTTTGATCTATAGAATTACATTGATATAAACTGGTCCATCAAAAAGGAGAGTTGATACTTAATGGTCCCCTTTTCAAAGTGAGTGCACAATGCAGTAGATTGGTTAGGTGGTGGAGCCAATATAAACAGAAAGACAAGATTAATTCATAAAAATGTTAATCTCTTTATTGTTCGAAAGCTTTAACTGTCCACTGAATAGAGGTTAAATTTAACCCTATTTTCTAATTGAAGGACATTGAATCTTGTCAACTGGATATAATGTTTTGAGGAAGAAACCCCCCTACACTAATTCACCGGTTGGTTTGCCCATTGCCCCCTACTTTGCTTCCGCCAGGGATCCTCCTAACGAAAATAGTAATTTGAAAAAGAAATAAAAAATACTCAAACAATTGTCATTATATCAACCATAGGAAGGATACTGTCAATCAATTTACAGACGGATCAAAAACTCTGAGGATTGTTCAAATGTGCGTATCACTATCATGCATGCTCATTCATTTGAAATAGTGCCCAAAACAACAAAGGAGTGGTTCGTTTGTGTGTTTGTTCGTTAGGTTTAAGGTAATTTTTCAAGACTGATGCTCGGACGTTTTGAAATTTACACAAGTGTAGGGTTGTTTTTTACTTAGACAGAGAACAACTTGACAGGCCTTGGAACTATCCATGTCAAATTGACCAGTGGGTTGAAGTTTAGGACTCAATCAAATGTTTTTCTTTATTTTAAATAGCTGTGAGTCTTCTAAGTGTTTTAAAAATATTTCCGAATATTTAGCGTCGTGCACTCTGTGCTATTGGAGTTTAACTAGAGGGGTGCACCCACTGACCCCATTCCATTTAACCGTAGATAATATTAAGAAAACAAGTCTGAAAGCGTTATTACTGTTTCATAAACTGTAAGCAAAGCGAAAGGCATGCTAACTTGCCAGCAGTTTCTGTAAGCAGACAATTGACACAATGCAAAACCATTGCGAAACACGCACATGCGCTGTTAATCTTCTCGATTGTTTATCAAATACCAGTACAACTTTGCTTTAAGGCATGTTTCTCTGTAGGGTGAACAACTTAAAGAAATTAAGCCCAGGTGGTGCTCCCTCCGGACAGTTTTGTTCAAACCAATTTTAATGGTGTTGCTGAACTATCGAGTGGATTTCAGCTTGATCGACGCATTTTTTACTCTGTATGTACAGTTCTTGTAAAACTGCACCTTTAAATTGACGTCACGTGACAATTGATGTGGTCATTCAATTAGGACCTCAAATTTTAGATGTAACCCATTTCATCTTATATACCTGCGAGGAATCATTTCGATCAGCACACTTTTTTCTGCACCTTTAAGGCGATGTTATGTAACACTTGATGACGTCATTAATACAACATTTCAAATTTTTCATGCAACACATCCCGGCTTGACTACTTGAAAAGTTTCAGCTTGATCGAGCATTGTTTTTCTATTGATATATAAATCTTTGAAAATTGCGCCTTTAAGGTGATGTCATGTGACGCGCGAAGTTGTCACTGATCTGAAACTTGGCACACGTGTCGCTGCATGAAGGTCATATTGTATAACAATTTTGAATATTTACCGTAACTTTTAAATTGTTTTCAACCAGCCGCAAGAGGGTGCTCGGGTATTTTATGACGTCACAAATATTTTTGCTTAAAATTAGGTCCTTGCTGGACGTTAATATCGTTGAAAAGCAGTTCAAAAAAGTTACCACGTTTGATTATTAGGCTTTTCCGACGGGTTCGAGCGGAAGTTAAGGCCACGTGATTTCACGCATCGCACACATCAGAAAATGAAGACTTAAACAAAGTATATCAAAAGCCGTTAAAGGCAGCCTTCGGTCTTTTGTGCTTGAGCTGATACAGATTTTAAAATATTCAAAAATTGCACCTTTAACGTGACGTCAAATGATATATAATGATGTCAAAATTACGTAATTGTACTGTGCACATCTTTGCTATATGCGATCTTTGCTTGGACGAATATTCGTGAAGATCCAAGCTTTCATGAAGTTCAAACGCTTTTCGCGTTTCGTGGAAAAACCAATAGATTTAAAAACAAATCAAAATAAAAAAAAAGCCAAGATGATGATTCACAACGATCTAAGATTGCTAAATATGATGAGGAAGCCTTGTATTAATCTTTATTTCATATCAACCTTTATTGCTTAGCGAGTTTGATTCGACAAATGAATTCACTTAAATGACAAAGACAATTTTTGAAATGGATATTGGTCAGGAAACAACGGAAATGAACATAGCACTTTTCCAACGTTTACTAATCAGATAAATTAAGGTCACAATGTCTCATAGATCGGCTAGATATTGATGAATGCGTTACCATCATCACACTCCCCTTCTTCATCCATTCAAAGCATAATCTCTTCCCGATTTTGCAGCCTTTATCCAATTTAAAAGCGATCTCCTTTGTTCATTAACTTTTCAAGTTGTGTATGACCGGCCATGTGGAAACGAAAATATAAGTTTGTGCGGCCTGTTTTTGTCGTCCAGAATTTTTCGATTGATCTTACTTTTAAGGGAGTGAATCATGTTTTACACTTCTTTGACATATTGGACTTGCTTAAGTTACTTCGGGTATTTGTCAATCATTTAGAAATAATTACATCACAGTTTTGCACTGCGGCTTCTCATACCTTTTTCTGCATGGGTATACTACATCATGACAATGCAAAATCCGAATCAGTCTTAATTCTTGACTGTCTTCTTGCAATTTGATACGGTCTGTTGCTCATGTACAAGGGTACCAATCTGGGAAAGGCACGAGGAATTTTGACTACAAAGCGGGCGTGGCGGTGAGTTTAAAAGTTGCCCTTTTCATGCTTTACTTGTGTTATGATTTTGTGACTAACAAGGCAGATAAATACAGATGAATTTATAGGGCATGAAAAACGACATTGTACATTGTCAGTTTCTGCTCGAAAAGTGTAGCTTTCCATTCCTTTTAAACTTGTCATGTGTGTCCATTTTCCGGACAGGAAGTGCATTTAAATGTATTTGTATTTAGTGACGCTGTGTGCACACAGTGTAACTGCACAGTGACACGACCACTGTGGCCTACAGTGTAGTTTCACTAATTAGTTGGTAACTAAATAATTTGTAACCCAAATGTTTCTTTTTGTGTAACCCATCCTCATATTATCAGGAAGAAGAAAAAAAAATAACAAATTAGTTGTCTGGGAAATTTCAGTCAGCCTTTTCAGCTATGTGTGAATATATCACCCATTTGTTTACAAATCCCGATGGCTTTACATACTGTAAAGTACAGCAGCCTCCCGTAATGGAGTACATTTTTTCTCTCTAATTGTAAATAGTCTATAACATATGTATATTTAATATTTGTTGTCATGATTGATTTCTGTATAGCCAAAGAAGAGAAAAAATTTCAACAAATAAAAAAAAAATAAACATAAAAGTAACAATAATTATGTGCAATAAACATGTTTTACTTTTGACTGTTGGCTACAGTTACTCCGCAGACGTGAAGTGTAGTTTGGTATCATTAACCCAGTGTTTTCAAACAAACTCGAACTGGCCTTATTCGTCCACACGAAAGTCTCTAATACAAACTCTGGAAAATTTTCATAGAGCCTCGATCGAATAAACAAATGCAACAATCACCATGTACCGTAGCGCACTTTGCTATGGAGACCCTCGTGTTTGTTTACATTAAATACCCACTGC
The DNA here is from genome assembly GCA_911728455.2 of Marthasterias glacialis. Lineage (NCBI taxonomy): Eukaryota > Metazoa > Echinodermata > Asteroidea > Forcipulatida > Asteriidae > Marthasterias > Marthasterias glacialis. The sequence continues at coordinate 27,415,721 of OU452225.1, forward strand.
AGGCCACGTGACGTGGGTCGCGCAATGGGTCTATTATTACTAAAAACGATTAATTTAAAAGGCTGAAAGAAACAGTCAATGGCCTGGCTTGGATGGGGTTAGGGGATTGCTTGGGGAGGGGGCAATTATTTCCCTTTTACCATTTGACAACAACTTGCTCTTTTATTTGTTTGTTTTAATCTTATTTTTTCGCAACTCTCTCCGTGAAATCCTTACTTTGTTTTCTTCTGTATAGTTTATCTCTTGAATTGAATTGGAGTCATCTCCATGAGAACCAATTGACTCAAATTCAAATCTTCAGCTAGGCAGAGAGGCTGAATGCGCCCCTTAAATCTTCATGTATAAATCGACCACATTTTTCGGACCTTTTCAAAAATATTAGGTTCGCCTGAAATTTAGAGGTGAAATTATGGAACTTTTGAAAGTACATGAGGGTGGTGGTGCATTTGTGTGTGTGTGGGGGGGGGGGGTGCCGCCCCGCTCTCAGGGACGGGGTCCAGGACTATCAGACGGCGGTGCCAACTTTTAGGGCTAATTTCCAAACTGAACGCTTTCCCGAAGTATAAATTCAGATAACCTTATTCCTGTATGAATGACGTATTGAGTTTTCATACTGAGAGATAATGAAAACAAGTCCGCATTGTAAGCTCCAAATCATTGCCTGGTCCCATCTTAGAAGCTGGTATTTATCACCATATGGTAAATATGAAGCCAAGTCGTTCTCCTGACGGCAGTGTTTGGGATGCACATTATTTTGCCTCATGTTGTGTGGCATCTGAGAAGACACCGAAAAGAATTGTCTCACGACAGTGTAGCTGAAGCAAACCGTTATTGTTCGCCTCAGTTTGGAGGTTGCGGGGTTTTTGAAATCACGGAGCCCCGACAGACGCAGTACAAACGAGACATTGACGTCTCGTTTCTAATTTCAAGTAGTGTGAAAACAAAGCAGCCAAGACGTCGAGTAAGAATGAAAAGGATAGGTCGAATATAATTATTTGGTTGGGGGTTTCGGGGAAATTCTTTCTAGACCAATTATTTTTGGAGTTATTGAGCAGGGAGATGCCAACTTTTGTGGGGCCTTGCTTTCTTGCTGGTTTCGGTCCAGCTCACTGACTTGGGCTATTGTTCACGTACACACACATGCCCGTATCTTTTGGACATCCTCGGGGTGGCCTCCTTCCGGGGTCTCTGGCATCCTGCTTAAATATCCCAAAGCCCGAGATTGAACATTTTGTGAATGCCCATGAGTATGGTTTTCCAACAGTGTAACACTTATTAACATCCCTCCAATATTGGGGGAGATATAGGGACGTTGCTAATTCTTGTTTTCACTCTGTTGCTGATAAGTATTTTAGATTGTTAAAGTTGTGATTAATGTACATCTGATGTTTGTACTTATCTGTAGTTCTACAATTAACGCATCATAGGCCCAACTTAATGGCCTTGCTTTGGTGCTTTGTAAAGCGCGTGATACTATGCGTTGTAAGTGGTTGTAAGTGCAAAGTTCTGTTCTAAGGAAGGGCCATAAAATAGGGTCCAGTCAACCAACCTGTGAGTCATTTTTCCTCTGTATGCACAGATCTTGTAAAACTGTTCCTTTAAGATGTGACACTAGATGACGTCATTAATACCAATTTTCAAATTTGTCATGCAACACATCCCGGCTTATCCTGGCTTGACTACCTGCAAAGCTTTAGCTTGATCGAGCATTGTTTTCATGTTGATATGAATCTTAGAAAATTGCACCTTTAAGGTGATGTCATGTGACGCGCGAAGATGTCACCAATCTGAAACTTGAATTGTTTTCAACCTGCCGCTAGAGGGCGCTCGGGTATTTTATGACGTCACAGTTACTTTTTTTTTTAACTAAATCCTTACTGGACTATAACATCGTTGAAGAACAAGTACAAAAAGTTGCCATTTTTAGATATAAGGCTTTTCCGGTTTCGAGCGGAAGTAAAGCTTGCGTGATTTCACGCAACGCACAAAACAGAAAATAAAGACCTATACAAAGCATATCAAAAGCCGTAAAAAGCAGCCTTTGGTGTTTTGTGCTTGAGCTGATACAGATTTTCAAATATTTAAAAATTGCACCTTTAACGTGACGTCATATGAGATCTCATGATGTCACAATTACGTAACTGTACTATGTACATCTTTACTATGCCATCTTGGCTTGGACGAAGAGTCATGAAGATCCAAGCTTTCATGAAGATCAAAGGCTTTTCGCGTTTAGTGGAAAAACCAATAGATTTAAAAACAAATCACAATAAAAAAAAAGCCAAGATGATGATTCACAAAGATCTAAGATTGCTAAATATGATGAGGAAGCCTTGTATTAATCTTTATTTCATATCAATCTTTTTTGCTTAGCGAGTTTGATTCGACAAATGAATAGACCGTTACGGCTTTGGCAACAAACCCCGCCCACACACCTTAGTTTGTGTGCGTTTACGCTCTACGTGTGACCGAGTTTGACCGAGCTCACGTGACCAAAAGGCGTGATCCAATTGGTCAATGCACACAGTTTGATTGACAGGCCGGAACGGTCTATTCACTTAAATGACGAAGACAATTTTTTAAAATGAATATAGGTAGGAAACATCAGAAATGAACATTGTACTAAATTAAGGTCACATTGTGTCATAGATCGGCTGAATATTGACGAATGCGTAACCATCATCACACTCCCCTTCTTCATCCATTCAAAGCATAATCTCTTCCCGATTTTGCAGCCTTTATCCAATTTAAAAGCGATCTCCTTTGTTCATTAACTTTTCAAGTTGTGTATGACCGGCCATGTGGAAACGAAAATATAAGTTTGTGCGGCCTGTTTTTACCGTCCAGAATTTTTCGATTTATCTTACTTTTAAGGGAGTGAATCATGTTTTACACTTCTTTGACATATTGGACTTGCTTAAGTTACTTCGGGTATTTGTCAATCATTTAGAAATAATTACATCACAGTTTTGCACTGCGGCTTCTCATACCTTTTCCTGCATGGGTAATACTACATCATGACAATGCAAAATCCGAATCAGTCTTAATTCTTGACTGTCTTCTTGCAATTTGATACGGTCTGTTGCTCATGTACAAGGGTACCAATCTAGGAAAGGCACGAGGAATTTTGACTGCAAAGCGGGCGTGGCGGTGAGTTTAAAAGTTGCCCTTTTCATGCTTTACTTGTGTTATGATATTGTGACTAACAAGGCAGGTAAATACAGATGAATATATAGAGCATGAAAAACGACATTATACATTGTCAGTTTTTGCTCGAAAAGTGTAGCTTTCCATTCCTTTTAAACTTGTTATGTGTGTCCATTTTCCGGACAGGAAGTGCATTTACATGTATTTGTATTTAGTGACACTGTGTGCACACAGTGTAACTGCACAGTGACACGACCACTGTAGCCTACAGTGTAGTTTCACTAATTAGTTGGTGACTCAATAATTTGTAACCCAAATGTTTCTTTTTGTGTAACCCATCCTCATATTATCAGGAAGATAAAAACAAATTAATAAATCAGTTGTCTGGGAAATTTCGGTCCCCTTTTCAGCTATGTGAATATATCACCCATTTGTTATCAAATCCCGGTGGCTTTACATACTGTTAAGTACATAATGTTAAGTACATGGTAGCCTTACATTTTTTCTCTCTAATTGTTAATAGTCTGTTACATATGTACATTTAATATTTGTTGTCATGATTGATATCTGTATAGCCAAAGAAGAGAAAAAAAATGTCAAAAAATAAATGTTGGGAATATCTAGCCTTGCAGAATTTCAAATAGGCAAAGGGATTACACAGTTTTGTAAAGCAATTTCTTTGACGGATTTCAGCTTCCAAACTTTGAAATTTTTGTGTTGAAAAGTGTGTGGTGATCGCGGTCGTCTGGCTTAACGTTCCGTCGCGCGCTGTGTACACATCGTGCACATTTATACGGTACTTATACAATTTTCAAGACTTGCTCGAACTGTGTTTACTGGTTTTATTCAGCCACTTGAAGGTCTTTGGTACAAACTCTGGAATATCTTTCACAGATGTCGAGCAAGAAAAGCCTCGTTCGAATAAACAAAATGCATTAATCATCGTGTACCGTACCACCCTTTCCTATGGAGGATTACGTGTGTGTTTACATTTTAAACCCAACAAGGGTCACGTGACGTAGGTCGCGCAATCGGTCTATTGAATTGGAAACATCTCCATGAGAACCAATCGACTCAAATTCAAATCTTCAGCTAGGCAGAGGGGCTGAATGCGCCCCTTAAATCTTCATGTAAAAATCAACATCATTTTTCAGACCTTTTCAAAAACATAAGGTTCGCCTGAAATTTAAAGGTGAACTTGTGGAACTTTTGAAAGTACATGAGGGTGGTGGTGCATTTGTGTGTGTGTGTGGGGGGGGGGGGTGCCGCCCCGTTCTCAGGGACGGGTCCAGGGCTATCAGACGGCGGTGCCAACTTTTAGGGCTAATTTCCAAACTGAACGCTTTCCCGAAGTATTAATACAGATAACCTTACTCCTGTATGATTGACGTATTGAGTTTTCATACTGAGAAATAATGAAAACAAGTCCGCATTGTAAGCTCCAAATCATTGCCTGGTACCATCTTAGAAGCTGGTATTTATCACCATATGGTAAATTTGAATCCAAGTCGTTCTCCTGACGGCAGTGTTTGGGATGCACATTATTATGCATCATGTTGTGTGGCATCTGAGAAGACACCGAAAAGAATTGTCTCACGACAGTGTAGCTGAAGCAAACCGTTATTGTTTGCCTCAGTTAGGAGGTTGCGGGGTTCTTGAAATCACGGATCCCCGACAAACGCAGTAGAAACGAGACATTGACGTCTCGTTTGTAATTTCACGTAGTGTGAAAACAAAGCAGCCAAGACGTCGAGTAAGAATGAAAAGGATAGGTCGAATATAATTATTTGGTTGGGGGTTCAGGGAGATTCTTTCTGGCCCAATTATTTTTGGAGTTATTGAGCAGGGAGATGCCAACTTTTGTGGGGCCTTGCTTTCTTGCTGGTTTCGGTCCAGCACACTGGCTAGGGCTATTTTTCACGTACACACACATGCCCGTATCTTTTGGACATCCTCGGGGTGGCGTCCTTCCGCGGTTTCTGGCATCCTGCTTAAATATCCCACAGCATGAGATATTGAGGAAGAAAAGGACGTTGCTAACTCTTGTTTTCACTCTGTGACAGCTTCATGTACAAAAGTGCCATTAGACAGGCGTTTGAAGCGCATTCTGAGCAGCCCCGCTCCCTGGTCGTTTCAAGCCGGAAGATGGCCCTGGCTGGCCGGGAAAACCCAATTTTCGGATGCAGGACTATGGCAGCTAACTCCAGGTACAAGAAGTTTCTCTCTAGCCCCATTATTTCTGGAGTCTTCTTTTTTCGGCGTTTTTTTTTTTTTTTTTTTTTGCTGGCTTCGGTCCAGCACACAACGTAGCAGCCTTGGCTATTGTTGACATACACACACCATGGCCGTATGTACTGGCCATTTCCAGGGTGTCCTCACTCCGCAGTCCCTGGCATCCTCCCTGTTTATCACACAGCTCCAAGATTGGTATTTTCGGAAAGCCCATGAGCAGGGCTTTCTAACAGTGTCAAACTTGTTAGTTTCCCGCCAGTACTTTGGGAGATAGAGTCGTTGCTAAGTCTTGTTTTCACTCTGTTACAGCTTCGTGTACAATAGTGCCATTAGACATGCGTTTGAAGTGCATTCTCGGCGGCCCCGCTCCCTGGTCGTTTCAAGGCGGAAGATGGCCCTGGCTGGCCGGGAAAACCCAATTTTCGGATGCAGGACTATGGCAGATAACTCCAGGTACAAGAAATTTCTCTCTAGCCCTATTATTTCTGGAGTTATTGGCAGTGGCGCTGCCGACTTCTTTTTTCGGCGTTTTTTTTTTTCTGGTTTTTTTTTGCTGGCTTTGGTCCAGCACACACGTAGCAGCCTTGGCTATTGTTCACGTACACACACCATGGCCGTATGTACTGGCCATTTTCAGGGTGTCCTCACTCCGCAGTCGCTGGCATCCTTCCTGTTTATCCCATAGCTCCAAGACCGGTATTTTCGGAGAGCCCATGAGCAGGGCTTTCCAACAGTGTCAAACTTGTTAGTTTCCCGCCAATACTTTGGGAGATAGAGTCGTTGCTAAGTCTTGTTTTCAATCTGTAACAGCTTCGTGTACAAAAGTGCCATTAGACATGCGTTTGAAGCGGATTCTGAGCAGCCCCGCTCCCTGGTCGTCTCAAGGCGGAAGATGGCCCTGGCTGGCCAGGCAAACCCGATTTTCGGATGCAAGACTATGGCAGCTAACTCCAGGTACAAGAAATTTCTCTCTAGCCCTATTATTTCTGGAGTTATTGGCAGTGGCGCTGCCGACTTCTTTTTTCGGCGTTTATTTATTTATTTATTTTTTTGCTGGCTTCGGCCCAGCACACACGTAGCAGCCTTGGCTATTGTTGACGTACACACACCATGCCCGTATGTACTGGCCATTTTCAGGGTGTCCTCACTCCGCAGTCCTTGGCATCCTTCCTGTTTATCACAGCGCTCCAAGACTGGTATTTTCGGAAAGCCCATGAGCAGGGCTTTCCAACAGTGTCAAACTTGTTAGTTTCCCGCCAATACTTTGGGAGATAGAGTCGTTGCTAAGTCTTGTTTTCACTCTGTTACAGCTTCGTGTACAAAAGTGTCATTAGACATGCGTTTGAAGTGCATTCTGAGCAGCCCCGCTCCCTGGTCGTTTCAAGACGGAAGATGGCCCTGGCTGGCCAGGAAAACACGATTTTCGGATGCAAAACTATGGCAGCTAACTCCAGGTACAAGAAATTTCTCTCTAGCCCTATTATTTCTGGAGTTATTTGCAGTAGCGCTGCCGACTTTTTTTTCGGCGTTTCTTTCTTTCTTTATTTTTTTGCTGGCTTCAGTCCAGCACACACGTAGCAGCCTTGGCTATTGTTCACGTACACACACCATGGCCGTATGTACTGGCCATTTTCAGGGTGTCCGCACTCCGCAGTCCCTGGCATCCTCCCTGTTTATCCCACAGCTCCAAGACCGGTATTTTCGGAAAGCCCATGAGCAGGGCCTTTCAACAGTGTCAAACTTGTTAGTTTCCCGCCAATACTTTGGGAGATAGAGTCGTTGTTAAGTCTTGTTTTCACTCTGTTACAGCTTCGTGTACAAAAGTGCCATTAGACATGCGTTTGAAGCGCATTCTGAGCAGCCCCGCTCCCTGGTCGTTTCAAGGCGGAAGATGGCCCTGGCTGGCCAGGAAAACCCGATTTTCGGATGCAAAACTATGGCAGCTAACTCCAGGTACAAGAAATTTCTCTCTAGCCCTATTATTTCTGGAGTTATTGGCAGTGGCGCTGCCGACTTCTTTTTTCGGCGTTTATTTATTTATTTAATTTTTTGCTGGCTTCGGCCCAGCACACACGTAGCAGCCTTGGCTATTGTTCACGTACACACACCATGGCCGTATGTACTGGCCATTTTCAGGGTGTCCTCACTCCGCAGTCCCTGGCATCCTTCCTGTTTATCACACCGCTCCAAGACCGGTATTTTCGGAAAGCCCATGAGCAGGGCTTTCCAACAGTGTCAAACTTGTTAGTTTCCCGCCAATACTTTGGGAGATAGAGTCGTTGCTAAGTCTTGTTTTCACTCTGTTACAGCTTCGTGTACAAAAGTGCCTTTAGACATGCGTTTGAAGCGCATTCTGAGCAGCCCCGCTCCCTGGTCTTTTCAAGGCGGAAGATGGCCCTGGCTGGCCAGGAAAACCCGATTTTCGGATGCAAGACTATAGTAGCTAACTCCAGGTACAAGAAATTTCTCTCTAACCCTATTATTTCTGGAGTTATTGGCAGTGGCGCTGCCGACTTCTTTTTTTCGGCGTTTATTTATTTATTTATTTTTTTGCTGGCTTCGGCCCAGCACACACGTAGCAGCCTTGGCTTTTGTTCACGTACACACACCATGGCCGTATGTACTGGCCATTTTCAGGGTGTCCTCACTCCGCAGTCACTGGCATCCTTCCTGTTTATTACAGCGCTCCAAGACTGGTATTTTCGGAAAGCCCATGAGCAGGGCTTTCCAACAGTGTCAAACTTGTTAGTTTCCCGCCAATACTTTGGGAGATAGAGTCGTTGCTAAGTCTTGTTTTCACTCTGTTACAGCTTCGTGTACAAAAGTGCCATTAGACATGCGTTTGAAGCGCATTCTGAGTAGCCCCACTCCCTGGTCGTTTCAAGGCGGAAGATAGCCCTGGCTGGCCAGGAAAACCCAATTTTCGGATGCAAGACTATGGCAGCTAACTCCAGGTACAAAAAATTTCTCTCTAGCCCCATTATTTCTGGAGATATTGGCAGTGGCGCTGCCGACTTCCTTTTCGGCGTTTTTTTTTTTTTTGTTTGCTGGCTTCGGTTCAGCACACACGTGGAAGCCTTGGCTATTGTTCACGTACACACACCATGGCCGTATGTACTGGCCATTTTCAGGGTGTCCTCACTCCGCAGTCCCTGGCATCCTCCCTGTTTATCACACATCTCCAAGACCGGTATTTTCAGAAAGCCCATGAGCAGGGCTTTCCAACAGTGTCAAACTTATTAGTTTCCCGCCAATACTTTGGGAGATAGAGTTGTTGCTAAGTCTTGTTTTCACTCTCTTACAGCTTCGTGTACAAAAGTGCCATTGGACAGGCGTTCGAAGCGCATTCTTGGCAGCCCCGCTCCCTGGTCGTTTCAAGGCGGAAGATGGCCCTGGCTGGCCAGGAAAACCCGATTTTCGGATGCAGGACTATGGCAGCTAACTCCAGGTACAAAAAATTTCTCTCTAGCCCCATTATTTCTGGAGATATTGGCAGTGGCGCTGCCGACTTCTTTTTTCGGCGTTTATTTATTTATTTTTTTTGCTGGCTTCGGTCCAGCACACACGTAGCAGCCTTGGCTATTGTTCGCGTACACACACCATGGCCGTATGTACTGGCCATTTTCAGGGTGTCCTCACTCTGCAGTCCCTGGCATCCTCCCTGTTTATCACACCGCTCCAAGACCGGTATTTTCGGAAAGCCCATGAGCAGGGCTTTCCAACAGTGTCACACTTGTTAGTTTCCCGCCAATACTTTGAGAGATAAAGTCGTTGCTAAGTCTTGTTTTCACTCTGTTACAGCTTCGTGTACAAAAGTGCCATTAGACATGCGTTTGAAGCGCATTCTGAGCAGCCCCGCTCCCTGGTCGTTTCAAGGCGGAAGATAGCCCTGGCTGGCCAGGAAAACCCAATTTTCGGATGCAAGACTATGGCAGCTAACTCCAGGTACAAGAAATTTCTCTCTAGCCCCATTATTTCTGGAGATATTGGCAGTGGCGCTGCCGACTTCTTTTTCGGCGTTTTTTTTTTTTTTTTTTTGCTGGCTTTGGTTCAGCACACACGTAGCAGCCTTGCCTATTGTTCACATACACACACCATGGCCGTATGTACTGGCCATTTTCAGGGTGTCCTCACTCCGCAGTCCCTGGCATCCTCCCTGTTTAACCCACAGCTCCAAGACCAGTTTTTTCGGAAAGCCCATGAGCAGGGCTTTCCAACAGTGTCAAACTTATTAGTTTCCCGCCAATACTGTGGGAGATAGAGTCGTTGCTAAGTCTTGTTTTCACTCTGTTACAGCTTCGGGTACAAAAGTGCCATTGGACAGGCGTTCGAAGCGCATTTTTGGCAGCCCCGCTGTCTGGTGGTTTCAAGGCGGAAGATGGCCCTGGCTGGCCAGGAAAACCCAATTTTCGGATGCAGGACTATGGCAGCTAACTCCGGGTACAAAAAATTTCTCTCTAGCCCCATCATTATTTTTGGAGATATTGGCAGTGGCGCTGCCGACTTCTTTTTCGGCGTTTTTTTTTTTTTTTTTTTTTGCTGGCTTCGGTTCAGCACACACGTAGCAGCCTTGGCTATTGTTCACGTACACACACCATGGCCGTCTGTACTGGCCATTTTCAGGGTGTCCTCACTCCACAGTCCCTGGCATCCTCCCTGTTTATCCCACAGCTCCACGACCGGTATTTTCGGAAAGCCCATGAGCAGGGCTTTCCAACAGTGTCAAACTTATTAGTTTCCCGCCAATACTTTGGGAGATAGAGTCGTTGCTAAGTCTTGTTTTCACTCTGTTACAGCTTCGTGTACAAAAGTGCCATTAGACATGCGTTTGAAGCGCATTCTGAGCAGCCCCGCTCCCTGGTCGTTTCAAGGCGGAAAATAGCCCTGGCTGGCCAGGAAAACCCAATTTTCGGATGCAAGACTATGGCAGCTAACTCCAGGTACAAGAAATTTCTCTCTAGCCCCATTATTTCTGGAGATATTGGCAGTGGCGCTGCCGACTTCTTTTTCGGCGTTTTTTTTTTTTTTTTTTTTGCTGGCTTTGGTTCAGCACACACGTAGCAGCCTTGCCTATTGTTCACATACACACACCATGGCCGTATGTACTGGCCATTTTCAGGGTGTCCTCACTCCGCAGTCCCTGGCATCCTCCCTGTTTATCACACAGCTCCAAGACCGGTATTTTCAGAAAGCCCATGAGCAGGGCTTTCCAACAGTGTCAAACTTGTTAGTTTCCCGCCAATACTTTGAGAGATAAAGTCGTTGCTAAGTCTTGTTTTCACTCTGTTACAGCTTCGTGTACAAAAGTGCCATTAGACATGCGTTAAAGCGCATTCTGAGTAGCCCCGCTCCCTGGTCGTTTCAAGGCGGACGATGGCTCTGGCTGGCCAGGAAAACCCGATTTGCGGATGCAGGACTATGACAGCTAACTCCAGGTACAAAAAATTTCTCTCTAGCCCTATTATTTCTGGAGTTATTGGCAGTGGCGCTGCCGACTTTTTTTTTCGGCGTTTCTTTCTTTCTTTATTTTTTTGCTGGCTTCGGTCCAGCACACACGTAGCAGCCTTGGCTATTGTTCACGTACACACACCATGGCCGTATGTACTGGCCATTTTCAGGGTGTCCTCACTCCGCAGTCCCTGGCATCCTCCCTGTTTAACCCACAGCTCCAAGACCAGTATTTTCGGAAAGCCCATGAGCAGGGCTTTCCAACAGTGTCAAACTTATTAGTTTCCCGCCAATACTGTGGGAGATAGAGTCGTTGCTAAGTCTTGTTTTCACTCTGTTACAGCTTAGGGTACAAAAGTGCCATTGGACAGGCGTTCGAAGCGCATTTTTGGTAGCCCCGCTGTCTGGTGGTTTCAAGGCGGAAGATGGCGCTGGCTGGCCAGGAAAACCCAATTTTCGGATGCAGGACTATGGCAGCTAACTCCGGGTACAAAAAATTTCTCTCTAGCCCCATCATTATTTTTGGAGATATTGGCAGTGGCGCTGCCGACTTCTTTTTCGGCGTTTTTTTTTTTTTTTTTTTTGCTGGCTTCGGTTCAGCACACACGTAGCAGCCTTGGCTATTGTTCACGTACACACACCATGGCCGTATGTACTGGCCATTTTCAGGGTGTCCTCACTCCGCAGTCCCTGGCATCCTCCCTGTTTAACCCACAGCTCCAAGACCAGTATTTTCGGAAAGCCCATGAGCAGGGCTTTCCAACAGTGTCAAACTTGTTAGTTTCCCGCCAATACTGTGGGAGATAGAGTCGTTGCTAAGTCTTGTTTTCACTCTGTTACAGCTTCGGGTACAAAAGTGCCATTAGACATGCGTTTGAAGCGCATTCTGAGTAGCCCCGCTCCCTGGTCGTTTCAAGGCGGAAGATGGTCCTGGCTGGCCAGGAAAACCCGATTTTCGGATGCAGGACTATGGCAGCTAACTCCAGGTACAAGATATTTCTCTCTAGCCCTATAATTTCTGGAGTTATTGGCAGTGGCGCTGCCGGTTCTTTTTTCGGCGTTTATTTATTTATTTATTTTTTTGCTGGCTTCGGTCCAGCACACACGTAGCAGCCTTGGCTATTGTTCACGTACACACACCATGGCCGTGTGTGTTGGCCATTTTCAGGGTGTCCTCACTCCGCAGTCCCTGGCATCCTCCCTGTTTATCACACAGCTCCAAGACCGGTATTTTCGGAAAGCCCATGAGCAGGGCTTTCCAACAGTGTCAAACTTGTAAGTTTCCCGCCACTACTTTGGGAGATAGAGTCGTTGCTAAGTCTTGTTTTCACTCTGTTTCAGCTTCGTGTACAAAAGTGCCATTAGACAGGCGTTCGAAGCGCATTCTAGGCAGCCCCGCTCCCTGGTCGTTTCAAGGCGGAAGATGGCCCTGGCTGGCCAGGAAAACCCAATTTCCGGATGCAGGACTATGGCAGCTAACTCCAGGTACAAGAAATTTCTCTCTAGCCCCATTATTTCTGGAGTTATTAGCAGTGGCGCTGCCGACTTCTTTTTTCGGCGTTTATTTATTTATTTTTTTTCTGCTGGCTTCGGTCCAGCACACACGTAGCAGCCTTGGCTATTGTTCACGTACACACACCATGGCCGTATGTTTTGGCCATTTTCAGGGTGTCCTCACTCCGCAGTCCCTGACATCCCCCCTGTTTAACCCACAGCTCCAAGACCGGTATTTTCGGAAAGCCCATGAGCAGGGCTTTCCAACAGTGTCAAACTTGTTAGTTTCCCGCCAATACTTTGGGAGATAGAGTCGTTGCTAAGTCTTGTTTTCACTCTGTTACAGCTTCGTGTACAAAAGTGCCATTAGACATGCGTTTGAAGTGCATTCTGAGCAGCCCCGCTCCTTAGTCGTTTCAAGGCGGAAGATGGCCCTGGCTGGCCAGGAAAACCCAATTTTCGGATGCAAGACTATGGCAGCTAACTCCAGGTACAAGAAATTTTTTTTCTAGCCCTATTATTTCTGGAGTTATTGGCAGTGGCGCTGCCGACTTCTTTTTTTGGCGTTTCTTTCTTTATTTATTTTTTTCTGGCTTCGGCCCAGCACACACGCAGCAGCCTTGGCATTTGTTCACGTACACACACCATGGCCGTATGTACTGGCCATTTTCAGGGTGTCCTCACTCCGCAGTCCCTGGCATCCTCCCTGTTTATCCCACAGCTCCAAGACCGGTATTTTCGGAAAGCCCATGAGCAGGGCTTTCCAACAGTGTCAAACTTATTAGTTTCCCGCCAATACTTTGGGAGATAGTGTTGTTGCTAAGTCTTGTTTTCACTCTGTTTCAGCTTTGTGTACAAAAGTGCCATTAGACAGGCGTTCGAAGCGCATTCTAGGCAGCCCCGCTCCCTGGTCGTTTCAAGGCGGAAGATGGCCCTGGCTGGCCAGGAAAACCCAATTTTCGGATGCAGGACTATTGCAGCTAACTCCAGGTACAAGAAATTTCTCTCTAGCCCCATTATTTCTGGAGTTATTAGCAGTGGCGCTGCCGACTTCTTTTTTCGGCGTTTATTTATTTATTTTTTTTCTTCTGCTGGCTTCGGTCCAGCACACACGTAGCAGCCTTGGATATTGTTCACGTACACACACCATGGCCGTATGTTTTGGCCATTTTCAGGGTGTCCTCACTCTGCAGTCCCTGGCATCCTCCCTGTTTATCACACAGCTCCAAGACCGGTATTTTCGGAAAGCCCATGAGCAGGGCTTTCCAACAGTGTCAAACTTGTTAGTTTCCCGCCAATACTTTGGGAGACAGAGTCGTTGCTAAGTCTTGTTTTCACTCTGTTACAGCTTCGTGTACAAAAGTTCCATTAGACATGCGTTTGAAGCGCATTCTGAGTAGCCCCGCTCCCTGGTCGTTTCAAGGCGGAAGATGGCCCTGGCTGGCCAGGAAAACCCGATTTTCGGATGCAAGACTATGGCAGCTAACTCAAGGTACAAGAAATTTCTCTCTAGCCCTATTATTTCTGGAGTTATTGGCATTGGCGCTGCCGACTTCTTTTTTCGGCGTTTATTTATTTATTAATTTTTTTGCTGGCTTTGGTCCAGCACACACGTAGCAGCCTTGGCTATTGTTCACGTACACACACCATGGCCGTATGTACTGGCCATTTTCAGGGTGTCCTCACTCCGCAGTCCCTGGCATCCTCCCTGTTTAACCCACAGCTCCAAGATCGGTATTTTCGGAAAGCCCATGAGCAGGGCTTTCCAACAGTGTCAAGCTTGTTAGTTTCCCGCCACTACTTTGGGAGATAGAGTCGTTGCTAAGTCTTGTTTTCACTCTGTTACAGATTCGTGTACAAAACTGCCATTAGACATGCATTTGAAGCGCATTCTGAGCAGCCCCGCTCCCTGGTCGTTTCAAAGCGGAAGATGGCCCTGGCTGGCCAGGAAAACCCGATTTTTGGATGCAAGACTATAGTAGCTAACTCCAGGTAGAAGAAATTTCTCTCTAGCCCTATTATTTCTGGAGTTATTGGCAGTGGCGCTGCCGACTTCTTTTTTCGGCGTTTTTTTTTTTTTTTTTTTTTTTTTTTTGCTGGCTTCGGCCTAGCACACACGTAGCAGCCTTGGATATTGTTCACGTACACACACCATAGCCGTATGTACTGGCCATTTTCAGGGTGTCCTCACTCCGCAGTTCCTGGCATCCTCTTTGTTTATCACACAGCTCCAAGACCAATATTTTGGGAAAGCCCATGAGCAGGGCTTTCCAACAGTGTCAAACTTGTTAGTTTCCCGCCAATACTTTGGGAGATAGAGTCGTTGCTAAGTCTTGTTTTCACTCTGTTACAGCTTCGTGTACAAAAGTGCCATTAGACATGCGTTTGAAGCGCATTCTGAGTAGCCCCGCTCCCTGGTCGTTTCAGAGCGAAAGATGGCCCTGGCTGGCCGAGAAAACCCGATTTTTGGATGCAGGACTATGGTAGCTAACTCCAGGTACACGAAATTTCTCTCTAGCCCTATTATTTCTGGAGTTATTGGCATTGGCGCAGCCGACTTCTTTTTTCGGCGGTTTTTTTTTTTTTTTTTTTTTTTTTTTTGCTGGCTTCGGTCCAGCACAAACGTAGCAGCCTTGGATATTGTTCACGCACACACACCATGGCCGTATGTACTGGCCATTTTCAGGGTGTCCTCACTCCGCAGTTCCTGGCATCCTCCCTGTTTATCACACAGCTCCAAAACCGGTATTTTGGGAAAGCCCATGAGCAGGGCTTTCCAACAGTGTTAAACTTGTTAGTTTCCCGCCAATACTTTGGGAGATAGAGTCGTTGCTAAGTCTTGTTTTCACTCTGTTACAGCTTCGTGTACAAAAGTGCCATTAGACATGCGTTTGAAGCGCATTCTGAGCAGCCCCGCTCCCTGGTCGTTTCAAGGCGGAAGATGGCCCTGGCCCTTTTTTCGGCGTTTTTTTTTTTTTTTTTTTTTTTTTTTTTTGCTGGCTTCGGTCCAGCACAAACGTAGCAGCCTTGGATATTGTTGACGTACACACACCATGGCCGTATGTACTGGCCATTTTCAGGGTGTCCTCACTCCGCAGTTCCTGGCATCCTCTTTGTTTATCACACAGCTCCAAGACCAATATTTTGGGAAAGCCCATGAGCAGGGCTTTCCAACAGTGTCAAACTTGTTAGTTTCCCGCCAATACTTTGGGAGATAGAGTCGTTGCTAAGTCTTGTTTTCACTCTGTTACAGCTTCGTGTACAAAAGTGCCATTAGACATGCGTTTGAAGCGCATTCTGAGCAGCCCCGCTCCCTGGTCGTTTCAGAGCGAAAGATGGCCCTGGCTGGCCAGGAAAACCCGATTTTCGGATGCAGGACTATGGCAGCTAACTCCAGGTGCAAGAAATTTCTCTCTAGCCCTATTATTTCTGGAGTTATTGGCAGTGGCGCTGCCGACTTCTTTTTTCGGCGTTTATTTAATTATTTATTTTTTTGCTGGCTTCGGCCCAGCACACACGTAGCAGCCTTGGATATTGTTCACGTACACACACCATGGCCGTATGTACTGGCCATTTTCAGGGTGTCCTCACTCCGCAGTCCCTGGCATCCTCCCTGTTTATCCCACAGCTCCAAGACCGGTATTTTCGGAAAGCCCATGAGCAGGGCTTTCCAACAGAGTTAAACTTGTTAGTTTTCCGCCAATACTTTGGGAGATAGAGTCGTTGCTAAGTCTTGTTTTCACTCTGTTACAGCTTCGTGTACAAAAGTGCCATTAGACATGCGTTTGAAGCGCATTCTGAGTAGCCCCGCTCCCTGGTCGTTTCAAGGCGGAAGATGGCCCTGGCTGGCCAGGAAAACCCGATTTTCGGATGCAGGACTATGGCAGCTAACTCCAGGTACAGGAAATTTCTCTCTAGCCCTATTATTGCTGGAGTTATTGGAAGTGGCGCTGCCGACTTCTTTTTTCGGCGATTTTTTTTTATTTAATTTTTTTTTTGTTGCTGGCTTCGGTCCAGCACACACGTAGCAGCCTTGGCTATTGTTCACGTACACACACCATGGCCGTATGTACTGGCCATTTTCAGGGTGTCCTCACTCCACAGTTCCTGGCATCCTCCCTGTTTATCACACAGCTCCAAGACCGGTATTTTAGGAAAGCCCATGAGCAGGGCTTTCCAACAGTGTCAAACTTGTTAGTTTCCCGCCACTACTTTGGGAGATAGAGTCGTTGCTAAGTCTTGTTTTCACTCTGTTACAGCTTCGTGTACAAAAGTGCCATTAGACATGCGTTTGAAGCGCATTCTGAGCAGCCCCGCTCCCTGGTCGTTTCAAGGCGGAATATGGCCCTGGCTGGCCGAGAAAACCCGATTTTTGGATGCAGGACTATGGTAGCTAACTCCAGGTACACGAAATTTCTCTCTAGCCCTATTATTTCTGGAGTTATTGGCAGTGGCGCAGCCGACTTCTTTTTTCGGCGGGTTTTTTTTTTTTTTTTTTTTTTTTTTGCTGGCTTCGGTCCAGCACAAACGTAGCAGCCTTGGATATTGTTCACGTACACACACCAAGGCCGTATGTACTGGCCATTTTCAGGGTGTCCTCACTCCGCAGTTCCTGGCATCCTCCCTGTTTATCACACAGCTCCAAGACCGGTATTTTAGGAAAGCCCATGAGCAGGGCTTTCCAACAGTGTCAAACTTGTTAGTTTCCCGTCAATACTTTGGGAGATAGAGTCGTTGCTAAGTCTTGTTTTCACTCTGTTACAGCTTCGTGTACAAAAGTGCCATTAGACATGCGTTTGAAGCGCATTCTGAGTAGCCCCGCTCCCTGGTCGTTTCAAGGCGGAAGATGGCCCTGGCTGGCCAGGAAATCCCGATTTTCGGATGCAGGACTATGGCAGCTAACTCCAGGTACAGGAAATTTCTTTCTAGCCCTATTATTGCTGGAGTTATTGGAAGTGGCGCTGCCGACTTCTTTTTTCGGCGATTTTTTTTATATTTTTTTTTTTTTTGCTGGCTTCGGTCCAGCACACACGTAGCAGCCTTGGATATTGTTCACGTACACACACCATGGCCGTATGTATTGGCCATTTTCAGGGTGTCCTCACTCCGCAGTCCCTGGCATCCTCCCTGTTTATCACACAGCTCCAAGACCGGTATTTTCTGAAAGCCCATGAGCAGGGCTTTCCAACAGTGTCAAACTTGTTAGTTTCCCGCCAATACTTTGGGAGATAGAGTCGTTGCTAAGTCTTGTTTTCACTCTGTTACAGCTTCGTGTACAAAAGTGCCATTAGACATGCGTTTGAAGCGCATTCTGGGCAGCCCCGCTCCCTGGTCGTTTCAAGGCGGAAGATGGCCCTGGCAGGCCGAGAAAACCCGATTTTTGGATGCAGGACTATGGTAGCTAACTCCAGGTACACGAAATTTCTCTCTAGCCCTATTATTTCTGGAGTTATTGGCAGTGGCGCAGCCGACTTCTTTTTTCGGCGGTTTTTTTTTTTTTTTTTTTTTTTTTTGCTGGCTTCGGTCCAGCACAAACGTAGCAGCCTTGGATATTGTTCACGCACACACACCATGGCCGTATGTACTGGCCATTTTCAGGGTGTCCTCACTCCGCAGTTCCTGGCATCCTCCCTGTTTATCACACAGCTCCAAAACCGGTATTTTGGGAAAGCCCATGAGCAGGGCTTTCCAACAGTGTTAAACTTGTTAGTTTCCCGCCAATACTTTGGGAGATAGAGTCGTTGCTAAGTCTTGTTTTCACTCTGTTACAGCTTCGTGTACAAAAGTGCCATTAGACATGCGTTTGAAGCGCATTCTGGGCAGCCCCGCTCCCTGGTCGTTTCAAGGCGGAAGATGGCCCTGGCAGGCCGAGAAAACCCGATTTTTGGATGCAGGACTATGGTAGCTAACTCCAGGTACACGAAATTTCTCTCTAGCCCTATTATTTCTGGAGTTATTGGCAGTGGCGCAGCCGACTTCTTTTTTCGGCGTTTTTTTTTTTTTTTTTTTTTTTTTTTTTGCTGGCTTCGGTCAAGCACAAACGTAGCAGCCTTGGATATTGTTCACGCACACACACCATGGCCGTATGTACTGACCATTTTCAGGGTGTCCTCACTCCGCAGTTCCTGGCATCCTCCCTGTTTATCACACAGCTCCAAAACCGGTATTTTGGGAAAGCCCATGAGCAGGGCTTTCCAACAGTGTTAAACTTGTTAGTTTCCCGCCAATACTTTGGGAGATAGAGTCGTTGCTAAGTCTTGTTTTCACTCTGTTACAGCTTCGTGTACAAAAGTGCCATTAGACATGCGTTTGAAGCGCATTCTGAGCAGCCCCGCTCCCTGGTCGTTTCAAGGCGGAAGATGGCCCTGGCTGGCCAGGAAAACCCGATTTTCGGATGCAGGACTATGGCAGCTAACTCCAGGTACAAGAAATTTCTCTCTAGCCCTATTATTTCTGGAGTTATTGGCAGTGGCGCTGCCGACTTCTTTTTTCAGCGGTTTTTTTTTTTTTTTTTTTTTTTTTTTTTTGCTGGCTTCGGTCCAGCACAAACGTAGCAGCCTTGGATATTGTTCACGTACACACACCATGGCCGTATGTACTGGCCAGTTTCAGGGTGTCCTCACTCCGCAGTTCCTGGCATCCTCCTTGTTTATCACACAGCTCCAAGACCGGTATTTTCGGAAAGCCCTTGAGCAGGGCTTTCCAACAGTGTCAAACTTGTTAGTTTCCCGTCAATACTTTGGGAGATAGAGTCGTTGCTAAGTCTTGTTTTCACTCTGTTACAGCTTCGTGTACAAAAGTGCCATTAGACATGCGTTTGAAGCGCATTCTGAGTAGCCCCGCTCCCTGGTCGTTTCAAGGCGGAAGATGGCCCTGGCTGGCCGAGAAAACCCGATTTTTGGATGCAGGACAATGGCAGCTAACTCCAGGTACAAGAAATTTCTCTCTATCCCTATTATTTTCCGAGTTATTGGCAGTGGCGCTGCCGACTTCTTTTTTCGGCGGTTATTTATTTATTTATTTTTTTGCTGGCTTCGGTCCAGCACCCACGTAGCAGCCTTGGCTATTGTTCACGTACACACACCATGGCCGTGTGTACTAGCCATTTTCAGGGTGTCCTCACTCCGCAGTCCCTGGCATCCTCCCTGTTTATCCCACAGCTCCAAGACCGGTATTTTCAGAAAGCCCATGAGCAGGGCTTTCCAACAGTGTCAGACTTGTTAGTTTCCCGCCAATACTTTGGGAGATAGAGTCGTTGCTAAGTTGTGTTTTCACTCTGTTACAGCTTCGTGTACAAAAGTGCCATTAGACATGCGTTTGAAGCGCATTCTGGACAGCCCCGCTCCCTGGTCGTTTCAAGGCGGAAGTTGGCCCTGGCTGGCCAGGAAAACCCGATTTTCGGATGCAGGACAATGGTAGCTAACTCCAGGTACAAGAAATTTCTCTCTAGCCCTAATATTTCTGGAGTTATTGGCAGTGGCGCTGCCGACTTCTTTTTTCGGCGGTTTTTTTTTTTTTTTTTTTTTTTTGCTGGCTTCGGTCCAGCACAAACGTAGCAGCCTTGGATATTGTTTACGTACACACACCATGGCCGTATGTACTGGCCATTTTCAGGGTGTCCTCACTCCGCAGTTCCTGGCATCCTCCCTGTTTATCACACAGCTCCAAAACCGGTATTTTGGGAAAGCCCATGAGCAGGGCTTTCCAACAGTGTTAAACTTGTTAGTTTCCCGCCAATACTTTGGGAGATAGAGTCGTTGCTAAGTCTTCTTTTCACTCTGTTACAGCTTCGTGTACAAAAGTGCCATTAGACATGCGTTTGAAGCGCATTCTGAGCAGCCCCGCTCCCTGGTCGTTTCAAGGCGGAAGATGGCCCTGGCTGGCCAGGAAAACCGATTTTCGGATGCAGGACTATGGCAGCTAACTCCAGGTACAAGAAATTTCTCTCTAGCCCTATTATTTCTGGAGTTATTGGCAGTGGCGCTGCCGACTTCTTTTTTCGGCTTTTTTTTTTTTTTTTTTTTTTTTTTTTGCTGGCTTCGGTCCAGCACCCTCGTAGCAGCCTTGGCTATTGTTCACGTACACACACCATGGCCGTATGTACTGGCCATTTTCAGGGTGTCCTCACTCCGCAGTCCCTGGCATCCTCCCTGTTTATCCCACAGCTCCAATCCGGTATTTTCAGAAAGCCCATGAGCAGGGCTTTCCAACAGTGTCAAACTTGTTAGTTTCCCGCCAATACTTTGGGAGATAGAGTCGTTGCTAAGTCTTGTTTTCACTCTGTTACAGCTTCGTGTACAAAAGTGCCATTAGACATGCGTTTGAAGCGCATTCTGGGCAGCCCAGCTCCCTGGTCGTTTCAAGGCGGAAGATGGCCCTGGCTGGCCGGGAAAACCCAATTTGCGGATGCAGGACTATTGCAGCTAACTCCAGGTACAAGAAATTTCTCTCTAGCCCTATTATTTCTGAAGTTATTGGCAGTGGCGCTTGCCGACTTCTTTTTTCGGCGTTTATTTATTTATTTATTTTTTTGCTGGCTTCGGTCCAGCACCCACGCAGCCTTGGCTATTGTTCACGTACACACACCATGGCCGTGTGTACTGGCCATTTTCAGGGTGTCCTCACTCCGCAGTCCCTGGCATCCTCCCTGTTTATCACACAGCTCCAATCCGGTATTTTCAGAAAGCCCATGAGCAGGGCTTTCCAACAGTGTCAAACTTGTTAGTTTCCCGCCAATACTTTGGGAGATAGAGTCGTTGCTAAGTCTTGTTTTCACTCTGTTACAGCTTCGTGTACAAAAGTGCCATTAGACATGCGTTTGAAGCGCATTCTGGGCAGCCCCGCTCCCTGGTCGTTTCAAGGCGGAAGATGGCCCTGGCTGGCCGGGAAAACCCAATTTGCGGATGCAGGACTATTGCAGCTCACTCCAGGTACAAGAAATTTCTCTCTAGCCCTATTATTTCTGGAGTTATTGGCAGTGGCGCTGCCGACTTTTTTTTTCGGCGTTTCTTTCTTTCTTTATTTTTTGCTGGCTTCGGCCCAGCACACACGTAGCAGCCTTGGCTATTGTTCACGTACACACACCATGGCCGTATGTACTGGCCATTTTCAGGGTGTCCTCACTCCGCAGTCCCTGGCATCCTCCCTGTTTATCCCACAGCTCCAATCCGGTATTTTCAGAAAGCTTATGAGCAGGGCTTTCCAACAGTGTCAAACTTGTTAGTTTCCCGCCAATACTTTGGGAGATAGAGTCGTTGCTAAGTCTTGTTTTCACTCTGTTACAGCTTCGTGTACAAAAGTGCCATTAGACATGCGTTTGAAGCGCATTCTAGGCAGCCCCGCTCCCTGGTCGTTTCAAGGCGGAAGATGGCCCTGGCTGGCCGGGAAAACCCAATTTGCGGATGCAGGACTATTGCAGCTAACTCCAGGTACAAGAAATTTCTCTCTAGCCCTATTATTTTTGAAGTTATTGGCAGTGGCGCTTGCCGACTTCTTTTTTCGGCGTTTATTTATTTATTCATTTTTGTGCTGGCTTCGGTCCAGCACACACATAGCAGTCTTGGCTATTGTTCACGTACACACACCATGGCCGTATGTACTGGCCATTTTCAGGGTGTCCTCACTCCGCAGTCCCTGGCATCCTCCCTGTTTATTACACAGCTCCAAGACCGGTATTTTCGGAAAGCCCATGAGCAGGGCTTTCCAACAGTGTCAAACTTGTTAGTTTCCCGCCAATACTTTTGGAGATAGAGTCGTTGCTCAGTGTTGTTTTCACTCTGTTACAGCTTCGTGTACAAAAGTGCCATTAGACATGCGTTTGAAGCGCATTCTGAGTAGCCCCGCTCCCTGGTCGTTTCAAGGCGGAATTGGCCCTGGCTGGCCAGGAAAACCCGATTTTCGGATGCAGGACAATGGCAGCTAACTCCAGGTACAAGAAATTTCTCTCTATCCCTATTATTTTCCGAGTTATTGGCAGTGGCGCTGCGGACTTCTTTTTTCGGCGGTTATTTATTTATTTATTTTTTTGCTGGCTTCGGTCCAGCACCCACATAGCAGCCTTGGCTATTGTTCACGTACACACACCATGGCCGTGTGTACTAGCCATTTTCAGGGTGTCCTCACTCCGCAGTCCCTGGCATCCTCCCTGTTTATCCCACAGCTCCAAGACCGGTATTTTCAGAAAGCCCATGAGCAGGGCTTTCCAACAGTGTCAGACCTGTTAGTTTCCCGCCAATACTTTGGGAGATAGAGTCGTTGCTAAGTTGTGTTTTCACTCTGTTACAGCTTCGTGTACAAAAGTGCCATTAGACATGCGTTTGAAGCGCATTCTGGACAGCCCCGCTCCCTGGTCGTTTCAAGGCGGAAGATGGCCCTGGCTGGCCGGGAAAACCCGATTTTCGGATGCAGGACTATGGCAGCTAACTCCAGGTACAAGAAATTTCTCTCTATCCCTATTATTTTCCGAGTTATTGGCAGTGGCGCTGCCGACTTCTTTTTTCGGCGGTTATTTATTTATTTATTTTTTTGCTGGCTTCGGTCCAGCACCCACATAGCAGCCTTGGCTATTGTTCACGTACACACACCATGGCCGTGTGTACTAGCCATTTTCAGGGTGTCCTCACTCCGCAGTCCCTGGCATCCTCCCTGTTTATCCCACAGCTCCAAGACCGGTATTTTCAGAAAGCCCATGAGCAGGGCTTTCCAACAGTGTCAGACCTGTTAGTTTCCCGCCAATACTTTGGGAGATAGAGTCGTTGCTAAGTTGTGTTTTCACTCTGTTACAGCTTCGTGTACAAAAGTGCCATTAGACATGCGTTTGAAGCGCATTCTGGACAGCCCCGCTCCCTGGTCGTTTCAAGGCGGAAGATGGCCCTGGCTGGCCGGGAAAACCCGATTTTCGGATGCAGGACTATGGCAGTTAACTCCAGGTACAAGAAATTTCTCTCTAGCCCCATTATTTCTGGAGTTATTAGCAGTGGCGCTGCCGACTTCTTTTTTCGGCGTTTATTTATTTATTCATTTTTTTGCTGGCTTCGGTCCAGCACACACGTAGCAGTCTTGGCTATTGTTCACGTACACACACCATGGCCGTATGTACTGGCCATTTTCAGGGTGTCCTCACTCCGCAGTCCCTGGCATCCTCCCTGTTTATCACACAGCTCCAATCCGGTATTTTCAGAAAGCCCATGAGCAGGGCTTTCCAACAGTGTCAAACTTGTTAGTTTCCCGCCAATACTTTGGGAGATAGAGTCGTTGCTAAGTCTTGTTTTCACTCTGTTACAGCTTCGTGTACAAAAGTGCCATTAGACATGCGTTTGAAGCGCATTCTGAGTAGCCCCGCTCCCTGGTCGTTTCAAGGCGGAAGTTGGCCCTGGCTGGCCAGGAAAACCCGATTTTCGGATGCAGGACAATGGCAGCTAACTCCAGGTACACGACATTTCTTTCTAGCCCTATTATTTTTGGAGTTATTGGCAGTGGCGCTGCCGACTTCTTTTTTTGGCGTTTATTTATTTATTTATTTTTTTGCTGGCTTCGGTCCAGCACCCACGTAGCAGCCTTGGCTATTGTTCACGTACACACACCATGGCCGTATGTACTGGCCATTTTCAGGGTGTCCTCACTCCGCAGTCCCTGGCATCCTCCCTGTTTATCACACAGCTCCAAGACCGGTATTTTCAGAAAGCCCATGAGCAGGGCTTTCCAACAGTGTCAAACTTGTTAGTTTCCCGCCAATACTCTGGGAGATAGAGTCGTTGCTAAGTTGTGTTTTCACTCTGTTACAGCTTCGTGTACAAAAGTGCCATTAGACATGCGTTTGAAGCGCATTCTGGGCAGCCCATCTCCCTGGTCGTTTCAAGGCGGAAGATGGCCCTGGCTGGCCGGGAAAACCCAATTTTCGGATGCAGGACTATGGCAGCTAACTCCAGGTACAAGAAATTTCTCTCTAGCCCTATTATTTCTGGAGTTATTGGCAGTGGCGCTGCGGATTTCTTTTTTCGGTGTTTATTTATTTATTTATTTTTTTGCTGGCTTCGGTCCAGCACACACGTAGCAGCCTTGGCTATTGTTCACGTACACACACCATGGCCGTATGTACTGGCCATTTTCAGGGTGTCCTCACTCCGCAGTCCCTGGCATCCTCCCTGTTTATCACACAGCTCCAAGACCGGTATTTTCAGAAAGCCCATGAGCAGGGCTTTCCAACAGTGTCAAACTTGTTAATTTCCCGCCAATACTTTGGCAGATAGAGTCGTTGCTAAGTCTTGTTTTCACTCTGTTACAGCTTCGTGTACAAAAGTACCATTGGACAGGCGTTTGAAGCGCATTCTGAGCAGACCCGCTCCCTGGTCGTTTCAAGGCGGAAGATGGCCCTGGCTGGCCGGGAAAACCCAATTTTCGGATGCAGGACTATGGCAGCTAACTCCAGGTACAAGAAATTTCTCTCTAGCCCTATTATTTCTGAAGTTATTGGCAGTGGCGCTGCCGACTTCTTTTTTCGGCGTTTATTTATTTATTTATTTTTTTGCTGGCTTCGGTCCAGCACCCACGTAGCAGCCTTGGCTATTGTTCACGTACACACACCATGGCCGTATGTACTGGCCATTTTCAGGGTGTCCTCACTCCGCAGTCCCTGGCATCCTCCCTGTTTATCCCACAGCTCCAAGACCGGTATTTTCAGAAAGCCCATGAGCAGGGCTTTCCAACAGTGTCAAACTTGTTAGTTTCCCGCCAATACTTTGGGAGATAGAGTCGTTGCTAAGTTGTGTTTTCACTCTGTTACAGCTTCGTGTACAAAAGTGCCATTAGACATGCGTTTGAAGCGCATTCTGGGCAGCCCATCTCCCTGGTCATTTCAAGGCGGAAGATGGCCCTGGCTGGCCGGGAAAACCCAATTTTCGGATGCAGGACTATGGCAGCTAACTCCAGGTACAAGAAATTTCTCTCTAGCCCTATTATTTCTGGAGTTATTGGCAGTGGCGCTGCGGATTTCTTTTTTCGGTGTTTATTTATTTATTTATTTTTTTGCTGGCTTCGGTCCAGCACACACGTAGCAGCCTTTGCTATTGTTCACGTACACACACCATGGCCGTATGTACTGGCCATTTTCAGGGTGTCCTCACTCCGCAGTCCCTGGCATCCTCCCTGTTTATCCCACAGCTCCAAGACCGGTATTTTCAGAAAGCCCATGAGCAGGGCTTTCCAACAGTGTCAAACTTGTTAGTTTCCCGCCAATACTTTGGGAGATAGAGTCGTTGCTAAGTTGTGTTTTCACTCTGTTACAGCTTCGTGTACAAAAGTGCCATTAGACATGCGTTTGAAGCGCATTCTGGGCAGCCCATCTCCCTGGTCATTTCAAGGCGGAAGATGGCCCTGGCTGGCCGGGAAAACCCAATTTTCGGATGCAGGACTATGGCAGCTAACTCCAGGTACAAGAAATTTCTCTCTAGCCCTATTATTTCTGGAGTTATTGGCAGTGGCGCTGCGGATTTCTTTTTTCGGTGTTTATTTATTTATTTATTTTTTTGCTGGCTTCGGTCCAGCACACACGTAGCAGCCTTTGCTATTGTTCACGTACACACACCATGGCCGTATGTACTAGCCATTTTCAGGGTGTCCTCACTCCGCAGTCCCTGGCATCCTCCCTGTTTATCCCACAGCTCCAAGACCGGTATTTTCAGAAAGCCCATGAGCAGGGCTTTCCAACAGTGTCAAACCTGTTAGTTTCCCGCCAATACTTTGGGAGATAGAGTCGTTGCTAAGTTGTGTTTTCACTCTGTTACAGCTTCGTGTACAAAAGTGCCATTAGACATGCGTTTGAAGCGCATTCTGGACAGCCCCGCTCCCTGGTCGTTTCAAGGCGGAAGATGGCCCTGGCTGGCCGGGAAAACCCGATTTTCGGATGCAGGACTATGGCAGTTAACTCCAGGTACAAGAAATTTCTCTCTATCCCTATTATTTTCCGAGTTATTGGCAGTGGCGCTGCCGACTTCTTTTTTCGGCGGTTATTAATTTATTTATTTTTTTGCTGGCTTCGGTCCAGCACACACGTAGCAGTCTTGGCTATTGTTCACGTACACACACCATGGCCGTATGTACTGGCCATTTTCAGGGTGTCCTCACTCCGCAGTCCCTGGCATCCTCCCTGTTTATCCCACAGCTCCAAGACCGGTATTTTCAGAAAGCCCATGAGCAGGGCTTTCCAACAGTGTCAAACTTGTTAGTTTCCCGCCAATACTTTGGGAGATAGAGTCGTTGCTAAGTTGTGTTTTCACTCTGTTACAGCTTCGTGTACAAAAGTGCCATTAGACATGCGTTTGAAGCGCATTCTGGGCAGCCCATCTCCCTGGTCATTTCAAGGCGGAAGATGGCCCTGGCTGGCCGGGAAAACCCAATTTTCGGATGCAGGACTATGGCAGCTAACTCCAGGTACAAGAAATTTCTCTCTAGCCCTATTATTTCTGGAGTTATTGGCAGTGGCGCTGCGGATTTCTTTTTTCGGTGTTTATTTATTTATTTATTTTTTTGCTGGCTTCGGTCCAGCACACACGTAGCAGCCTTTGCTATTGTTCACGTACACACACCATGGCCGTATGTACTGGCCATTTTCAGGGTGTCCTCACTCCGCAGTCCCTGGCATCCTCCCTGTTTATCACACAGCTCCAAGACCGGTATTTTCAGAAAGCCCATGAGCAGGGCTTTCCAACAGTGTCAAACTTGTTAGTTTCCCGCCAATACGTTGGGAGATAGAGTCGTTGCTAAGTTGTGTTTTCACTCTGTTACAGCTTCGTGTACAAAAGTGCCATTAGACATGCGTTTGAAGCGCATTCTGGGCAGCCCATCTCCCTGGTCGTTTCAAGGCGGAAGATGGCCCTGGCTGGCCGGGAAAACCCAATTTTCGGATGCAGGACTATGGCAGCTAACTCCAGGTACAAGAAATTTCTCTCTATCCCTATTATTTTCCGAGTTATTGGCAGTGGCGCTGCCGACTTCTTTTTTCAGCGGTTATTTATTTATTTATTTTTTTGCTGGCTTCGGTCCAGCACCCACATAGCAGCCTTGGCTATTGTTCACGTACACACACCATGGCCGTATGTTTTGGCCATTTTCAGGGTGTCCTCACTCCGCAGTCCCTGGCATCCTCCCTGTTTATCCCACAGCTCCAAGACCGGTATTTTCAGAAAGCCCATGAGCAGGGCTTTCCAACAGTGTCAGACCTGTTAGTTTCCCGCCAATACTTTGGGAGATAGAGTCGTTGCTAAGTTGTGTTTTCACTCTGTTACAGCTTCGTGTACAAAAGTGCCATTAGACATGCGTTTGAAGCGCATTCTGGGCAGCCCATCTCCCTGGTCATTTCAAGGCGGAAGATGGCCCTGGCTGGCCGGGAAAACCCAATTTTCGGATGCAGGACTATGGCAGCTAACTCCAGGTACAAGAAATTTCTCTCTAGCCCTATTATTTCTGGAGTTATTGGCAGTGGCGCTGCGGATTTCTTTTTTCGGTGTTTATTTATTTATTTATTTTTTTGCTGGCTTCGGTCCAGCACACACGTAGCAGCCTTTGCTATTGTTCACGTACACACACCATGGCCGTATGTACTGGCCATTTTCAGGGTGTCCTCACTCCGCAGTCCCTGGCATCCTCCCTGTTTATCACACAGCTCCAAGACCGGTATTTTCAGAAAGCCCATGAGCAGGGCTTTCCAACAGTGTCAAACTTGTTAGTTTCCCGCCAATACGTTGGGAGATAGAGTCGTTGCTAAGTTGTGTTTTCACTCTGTTACAGCTTCGTGTACAAAAGTGCCATTAGACATGCGTTTGAAGCGCATTCTGGGCAGCCCATCTCCCTGGTCGTTTCAAGGCGGAAGATGGCCCTGGCTGGCCGGGAAAACCCAATTTTCGGATGCAGGACTATGGCAGCTAACTCCAGGTACAAGAAATTTCTCTCTATCCCTATTATTTTCCGAGTTATTGGCAGTGGCGCTGCCGACTTCTTTTTTCAGCGGTTATTTATTTATTTATTTTTTTGCTGGCTTCGGTCCAGCACCCACATAGCAGCCTTGGCTATTGTTCACGTACACACACCATGGCCGTATGTTTTGGCCATTTTCAGGGTGTCCTCACTCCGCAGTCCCTGGCATCCTCCCTGTTTATCCCACAGCTCCAAGACCGGTATTTTCAGAAAGCCCATGAGCAGGGCTTTCCAACAGTGTCAGACCTGTTAGTTTCCCGCCAATACTTTGGGAGATAGAGTCGTTGCTAAGTTGTGTTTTCACTCTGTTACAGCTTCGTGTACAAAAGTGCCATTAGACATGCGTTTGAAGCGCATTCTGGACAGCCCCGCTCCCTGGTCGTTTCAAGGCGGAAGATGGCCCTGGCTGGCCGGGAAAACCCGATTTTCGGATGCAGGACTATGGCAGTTAACTCCAGGTACAAGAAATTTCTCTCTAGCCCCATTATTTCTGGAGTTATTAGCAGTGGCGCTGCCGACTTCTTTTTTCGGCGTTTATTTATTTATTCATTTTTTTGCTGGCTTCGGTCCAGCACACACGTAGCAGTCTTGGCTATTGTTCACGTACACACACCATGGCCGTATGTACTGGCCATTTTCAGGGTGTCCTCACTCCGCAGTCCCTGGCATCCTCCCTGTTTATCCCACAGCTCCAAGACCGGTATTTTCAGAAAGCCCATGAGCAGGGCTTTCCAACAGTGTCAAACTTGTTAGTTTCCCGCCAATACGTTGGGAGATAGAGTCGTTGCTAAGTTGTGTTTTCACTCTGTTACAGCTTCGTGTACAAAAGTGCCATTAGACATGCGTTTGAAGCGCATTCTGGGCAGCCCATCTCCCTGGTCATTTCAAGGCGGAAGATGGCCCTGGCTGGCCGGGAAAACCCAATTTTCGGATGCAGGACTATGGCAGCTAACTCCAGGTACAAGAAATTTCTCTCTAGCCCTATTATTTCTGGAGTTATTGGCAGTGGCGCTGCGGATTTCTTTTTTCGGTGTTTATTTATTTATTTATTTTTTTGCTGGCTTCGGTCCAGCACACACGTAGCAGCCTTTGCTATTGTTCACGTACACACACCATGGCCGTATGTACTGGCCATTTTCAGGGTGTCCTCACTCCGCAGTCCCTGGCATCCTCCCTGTTTATCACACAGCTCCAAGACCGGTATTTTCAGAAAGCCCATGAGCAGGGCTTTCCAACAGTGTCAAACTTGTTAGTTTCCCGCCAATACGTTGGGAGATAGAGTCGTTGCTAAGTTGTGTTTTCACTCTGTTACAGCTTTGTGTACAAAAGTGCCATTAGACATGCGTTTGAAGCGCATTCTGGGCAGCCCATCTCCCTGGTCGTTTCAAGGCGGAAGATGGCCCTGG
Source organism: Marthasterias glacialis (assembly GCA_911728455.2). NCBI lineage: Eukaryota > Metazoa > Echinodermata > Asteroidea > Forcipulatida > Asteriidae > Marthasterias > Marthasterias glacialis. The sequence goes on from OU452225.1 coordinate 27,445,417, forward strand.
CTGGCCGGGAAAACCCAATTTTCGGATGCAGGACTATGGCAGCTAACTCCAGGTACAAGAAATTTCTCTCTATCCCTATTATTTTCCGAGTTATTGGCAGTGGCGCTGCCGACTTCTTTTTTCGGCGGTTATTTATTTATTTATTTTTTTGCTGGCTTCGGTCCAGCACACACGTAGCAGCCTTTGCTATTGTTCACGTACACACACCATGGCCGTATGTACTGGCCATTTTCAGGGTGTCCTCACTCCGCAGTCCCTGGCATCCTCCCTGTTTATCACACAGCTCCAAGACCGGTATTTTCAGAAAGCCCATGAGCAGGGCTTTCCAACAGTGTCAAACTTGTTAATTTCCCGCCAATACTTTGGCAGATAGAGTCGTTGCTAAGTCTTGTTTTCACTCTGTTACAGCTTCGTGTACAAAAGTACCATTGGACAGGCGTTTCAAGCGCCTTCTGAGAGGACCCGCTCCCTGGTCGTTTCAAGGCGGAAGATGGCCCTGGCTGGCCGGGAAAACCCAATTTTCGGATGCAGGACTAAGGCAGCTAACTCCAGGTACAAGAAATTTCTCTCTAGCCCTATTATTTCTGAAGTTATTGGCAGTGGCGCTGCCGACTTCTTTTTTCGGCGTTTATTTATTTATTTATTTTTTTGCTGGCCTCGGTCCAGCACCCACGTAGCAGCCTTGGCTATTGTTCACGTACACACACCATGGCCGTATGTACTGGCCATTTTCAGGGTGTCCTCACTCCGCAGTCCCTGGCATCCTCCCTGTTTATCCCACAGCTCCAAGACCGGTATTTTCGGAAAGCCCATGAGCAGGGCTTTCCAACAGTGTCAAACTTGTTAGTTTCCCGCCAATACTCTGGGAGATAGAGTCGTTGCTAAGTCTTGTTTTCACTCTGTTACAGCTTCGTGTACAAAAGTGCCATTAGACATGCGTTTGAAGCGCATTCTGGGTAGCCCATCTCCCTGGTCATTTCAAGGCGGAAGATGTCCCTGGCTGGCCGGGAAAACCCAATTTTCGGATGCAGGACTATGGCAGCTAACTCCAGGTACAAGAAATTTCTCTCTAGCCCTATTATTTCTGGAGTTATTGGCAGTGGCGCTGCGGATTTCTTTTTTCGGTGTTTATTTATTTATTTATTTTTTTGCTGGCTTCGGTCCAGCACACACGTAGCAGCCTTTGCTATTGTTCCCTTACACACACCATGGCCGTATGTACTGGCCATTTTCAGGGTGTCCTCACTCCGCAGTCCCTGGCATCCTCCCTGTTTATCACACAGCTCCAAGACCGGTATTTTCAGAAAGCCCATGAGCAGGGCTTTCCAACAGTGTCAAACTTGTTAATTTCCCGCCAATACTTTGGCAGATAGAGTCGTTGCTAAGTTGTGTTTTCACTCTGTTACAGCTTCGTGTACAAAAGTGCCATTAGACATGCGTTTGAAGCGCATTCTGGGCAGCCCATCTCCCTGGTCATTTCAAGGCGGAAGATGGCCCTGGCTGGCCGGGAAAACCCAATTTTTGGATGCAGGACTATGGCAGCTAACTCCAGGTACAAGAAATTTCTCTCTAGCCCTATTATTTCTGAAGTTATTGGCAGTTGCGCTGCCGACTTCTTTTTTCGGCGTTTATTTATTTATTTATTTTTTTGCTAGCTTCGGTCCAGCACACACGTAGCAGCCTTGGCTATTGTTCACGTACACACACCATGGCCGTATGTACTGGCCATTTTCAGGGTGTCCTCACTCCGCAGTTCCTGGCATCCTCCCTGTTTATCACACAGCTCAAAGACCGGTATTTTCGGAAAGCCCATGAGCAGGGCTTTCCAACAGTGTCAAACTTGTTAATTTCCCGCCAATACTTTGGCAGATAGAGTCGTTGCTAAGTCTTGTTTTCACTCTGTTACAGCTTCGTGTACAAAAGTGCCATTGGACAGGCGTTTGAAGCGCATTCTGAGCAGACCCGCTCCCTGGTCGTTTCAAGGCGGAAGATGGCCCTGGCTGGCCAGGAAAACCCGATTTTCGGATGCAGGACTATGGCAGCTAACTCCAGGTACAAGAAATTTCTCTCTAGCCCTATTATTTCTGAAGTTATTGGCAGTGGCGCTGCCGACTTCTTTTTTCGGCGTTTATTTTATTTTTATTTTTTTGCTGGCTTCGGTCCAGCACACACGTAGCAGCCTTGGCTATTGTTCACGTACACACACCATGGCCGTATATATGTATTGGCCATTTTCAGGGTGTCCTCACTCCGCAGTCCCTGGCATCCTCCCTGTTTATCACACAGCTCCAAGACCGGTATTTTCAGAAAGCTAATGAGCAGGGCTTTCCAACAGTGTCAAACCTGTTAGTTTCCCGCCAGTATTTTGGGAGATAGAGTCGTTGCTAAGTCTTGTTTTCACTCTGTTACAGCTTCGTGTACAAAAGTGCCATTAGACATGCGTTTGAAGCGCATTCTGGGCAGCCCCGCTCCCTGGTCGTTTCAAGGCGGAAGATGGCCCTGGCTGGCCGGGAAAACCCAATTTTCGGATGCAGGAGTATAGCAGCTAACTCCAGGTACAAGAAATTTCTCTCTAGCCCTATTATTTCTGGAGTTATTGGCAGTGGCGCTGCCGACTTCTTTTTTCAGCGTTTATTTATTTATTTATTTTTTTGCTGGCTTCGGTCCAGCACAAACGTAGCAGCCTTGGCTATTGTTCACGTACACACACCATGGCCGTATGTACTGGCCATTTTCAGGGTGTCCTCACTCCGCAGTCCCTGGCATCCTTCCTGTTTATCACACAGCTCCAAGACCGGTATTTTCAGAAAGCTAATGAGCAGGGCTTTCCAACAGTGTCAAACTTGTTAGTTTCCCGCCAGTACTTTGGGAGATAGAGTCGTTGCTAAGTCTTGTTTTCACTCTGTTACAGCTTCGTGTACAAAAGTGCCATTAGACATGCGTTTGAAGCGCATTCTGAGCAGCCCTGCTCCCTGGTCGTTTCAAGGCGGAAGATGGCCCTGACTGGCCAGGAAAACCCGATTTTCGGATGGAGGAGGATAGCAGCTAACTCCAGGTACAAGAAATTTCTCTCTAGCCCTATTATTTCTGGAGTTATTGGCAGTGGCGCTGCCGACTTCTTTTTTCAGCGTTTATTTATTTATTTATTTTTTTGCTGGCTTCGGTCCAGCACAAACATAGCAGCCTTGGCTATTGTTCACGTACACACACCATGGCCGTATGTACTGGCCATTTTCAGGGTGTCCTCACTCCGCAGTCCCTGGCATCCTCCCTGTTTATCACACAGCTCCAAGACCGGTATTTTCAAAAAGCTAATGAGCAGGGCTTTCCAACAGTGTCAAACTTGTTAGTTTCCCGCCAATACTTTGGGAGATAGAGTCGTTGCTAAGTCTTGTTTTCACTCTGTTACAGCTTCGTGTACAAAAGTGCCATTAGACATGCGTTTGAAGCGCATTCTGAGCAGACCCGCTCCCTGGTCGTTTCAAGGCGGAAGATGGCCCTGACTGGCCAGGAAAACCCGATTTTCGGATGGAGGAATATAGCAGCTAACTCCAGGTACAAGAAATTTCTTTCTAGCCCTATTATTTCTGGAGTTATTGGCAGTGGCGCTGCCGACTTCTTTTTTCGGCGTTTATTTATTTATTTTTTTTCTGCTGGCTTCGGTCCAGCACCCACGTAGCAGCCTTGGCTATTGTTCACGTACACACACCATGGCCGTATGTACTGGCCATTTTCAGGGTGTCCTCACTCCGCAGTCCCTGGCATCCTCCCTGTTTATCACACAGCTCCAAGACCGGTATTTTCAGAAAGCCCATGAGCAGGGCTTTCCAACCGTGTCAAACTTGTCAATTTCCCGCCAATACTTTGGCAGATAGAGTCGTTGCTAAGTCTTGTTTTCACTCTGTTACAGCTTCGTGTACAAAAGTGCCATTGGACAGGCGTTTGAAGCGCATTCTGAGCAGACCCGCTGCCTGGTCGTTTCAAGGCGGAAGATGGCCCTGGCTGGCCAGGAAAACCCAATTTTCGGATGCAGGACTATGGCAGCTAACTCCAGGTACAAGAAATTTCTCTCTAGCCCTATTTATTCTGAAGTTATTGGCAGTGGCGCTGCCGACTTCTTTTTTCGGCGTTGATTTATTTATTTTTTTTCTGCTGGCTTCGGTCCAGCACCCACGTAGCAGCCTTGGCTATTGTTCACGTACACACACCATGGCCGTATGTACTGGCCATTTTCAGGGTGTCCTGACTCCGCAGTCCCTGGCATCCTCCCTGTTTATCACACAGCTCCAAGACCGGTATTTTCAGAAAGCTAATGAGCAGGGCTTTCCAACAGTGTCAAACTTGTTAGTTTCCCGCCAGTACTTTGGGAGATAGAGTCGTTGCTAAGTCTTGTTTTCACTCTGTTACAGCTTCGTGTACAAAAGTGCCATTAGACATGCGTTTGAAGCGCATTCTGAGCAGCCCCGCTCCCTGGTCGTTTCAAGGCGGAAGATGGCCCTGACTGGCCAGGAAAACCCGATTTTCGGATGGAGGAGTATAGCAGCTAACTCCAGGTAAAAGAAATTTCTCTCTAGCCCTATTATTTCTGGAGTTATTGGCAGTGGCGCTGCCGACTTCTTTTTTCGGCGTTTATTTATTTATTTATTTTTTTGCTGGCTTCGGTCCAGCACAAACATAGCAGCCTTGGCTATTGTTCACGTACACACACCATGGCCGTATGTACTGGCCATTTTCAGGGTGTCCTCACTCCGCAGTCCCTGGCATCCTCCCTGTTTATCACACAGCTCCAAGACCGGTATTTTCAGAAAGCTAATGAGCAGGGCTTTCCAACAGTGTCAAACTTGTTAGTTTCCCGCCAGTACTTTGGGAGATAGAGTCGTTGCTAAGTCTTGTTTTCACTCTGTTACAGCTTCGTGTACAAAAGTGCCATTAGACATGCGTTTGAAGCGCATTCTGAGCAGACCCGCTCCCTGGTCGTTTCAAGGCGGAAGATGGCCCTGACTGGCCAGGAAAACCCGATTTTCGGATGGAGGAATATAGCAGCTAACTCCAGGTACAAGAAATTTCTTTCTAGCCCTATTATTTCTGGAGTTATTGGCAGTGGCGCTGCCGACTTCTTTTTTCGGCGTTTATTTATTTATTTTTTTTCTGCTGGCTTCGGTCCAGCACCCACGTAGCAGCCTTGGCTATTGTTCACGTACACACACCATGGCCGTATGTACTGGCCATTTTCAGGGTGTCCTGACTCCGCAGTCCCTGGCATCCTCCCTGTTTATCACACAGCTCCAAGACCGGTATTTTCAGAAAGCCCATGAGCAGGGCTTTCCAACCGTGTCAAACTTGTTAATTTCCCGCCAATACTTTGGCAGATAGAGTCGTTGCTAAGTCTTGTTTTCACTCTGTTACAGCTTCGTGTACAAAAGTGCCATTAGACATGCGTTTGAAGCGCATTCTGAGCAGCCCCGCTCCCTGGTCGTTTCAAGGCGGAAGATGGCCCTGACTGGCCAGGAAAACCCGATTTTCGGATGGAGGAGTATAGCAGCTAACTCCAGGTAAAAGAAATTTCTCTCTAGCCCTATTATTTCTGGAGTTATTGGCAGTGGCGCTGCCGACTTCTTTTTTCAGCGTTTATTTATTTATTTATTTTTTTGCTGGCTTCGGTCCAGCACAAACATAGCAGCCTTGGCTATTGTTCACGTACACACACCATGGCCGTATGTACTGGCCATTTTCAGGGTGTCCTCACTCCGCAGTCCCTGGCATCCTCCCTGTTTATCACACAGCTCCAAGACCGGTATTTTCAGAAAGCTAATGAGCAGGGCTTTCCAACAGTGTCAAACTTGTTAGTTTCCCGCCAGTACTTTGGGAGATAGAGTCGTTGCTAAGTCTTGTTTTCACTCTGTTACAGCTTCGTGTACAAAAGTGCCATTAGACATGCGTTTGAAGCGCATTCTGAGCAGACCCGCTCCCTGGTCGTTTCAAGGCGGAAGATGGCCCTGACTGGCCAGGAAAACCCGATTTTCGGATGGAGGAATATAGCAGCTAACTCCAGGTAAAAGAAATTTCTCTCTAGCCCTATTATTTCTGGAGTTATTGGCAGTGGCGCTGCCGACTTCTTTTTTCAGCGTTTATTTATTTATTTATTTTTTTGCTGGCTTCGGTCCAGCACAAACATAGCAGCCTTGGCTATTGTTCACGTACACACACCATGGCCGTATGTACTGGCCATTTTCAGGGTGTCCTCACTCCGCAGTCCCTGGCATCCTCCCTGTTTATCACACAGCTCCAAGACCGGTATTTTCAGAAAGCTAATGAGCAGGGCTTTCCAACAGTGTCAAACTTGTTAGTTTCCCGCCAGTACTTTGGGAGATAGAGTCGTTGCTAAGTCTTGTTTTCACTCTGTTACAGCTTCGTGTACAAAAGTGCCATTAGACATGCGTTTGAAGCGCATTCTGAGCAGACCCGCTCCCTGGTCGTTTCAAGGCGGAAGATGGCCCTGACTGGCCAGGAAAACCCGATTTTCGGATGGAGGAATATAGCAGCTAACTCCAGGTACAAGAAATTTCTTTCTAGCCCTATTATTTCTGGAGTTATTGGCAGTGGCGCTGCCGACTTCTTTTTTCGGCGTTTATTTATTTATTTTTTTTCTGCTGGCTTCGGTCCAGCACCCACGTAGCAGCCTTGGCTATTGTTCACGTACACACACCATGGCCGTATGTACTGGCCATTTTCAGGGTGTCCTGACTCCGCAGTCCCTGGCATCCTCCCTGTTTATCACACAGCTCCAAGACCGGTATTTTCAGAAAGCCCATGAGCAGGGCTTTCCAACCGTGTCAAACTTGTTAATTTCCCGCCAATACTTTGGCAGATAGAGTCGTTGCTAAGTCTTGTTTTCACTCTGTTACAGCTTCGTGTACAAAAGTGCCATTGGACAGGCGTTTGAAGCGCATTCTGAGCAGACCCGCTGCCTGGTCGTTTCAAGGCGGAAGATGGCCCTGGCTGGCCAGGAAAACCCAATTTTCGGATGCAGGACTATGGCAGCTAACTCCAGGTACAAGAAATTTCTCTCTAGCCCTATTATTTCTGAAGTTATTGGCAGTGGCGCTGCCGACTTCTTTTTTCGGCGTTTATTTTTTTTTTTTTTTTTTGCTGGCTTCGGTCCAGCACACACGTAGCAGCCTTGGCTATTGTTCACGTACACACACCATGGCCGTATGTACTGGCCATTTTCAGGGTGTCCTCACTCCGCAGTCCCTGGCATCCTCCCTGTTTATCACACAGCTCCAAGACCGGTATTTTCAGAAAGCTAATGAGCAGGGCTTTCCAACAGTGTCAAACTTGTTAGTTTCCCGCCAGTACTGTGGGAGATAGAGTCGTTGCTAAGTCTTGTTTTCACTCTGTTACAGCTTCGTGTACAAAAGTGCCATTAGACATGCGTTTGAAGCGCATTCTGAGCAGCCCCGCTCCCTGGTCGTTTCAAGGCGGAAGATGGCCCTGACTGGCCAGGAAAACCCGATTTTCGGATGGAGGAGTATAGCAGCTAACTCCAGGTACAAGAAATTTCTCTCTAGCCCTATTATTTCTGGAGTTATTGGCAGTGGCGCTGCCGACTTCTTTTTTCAGCGTTTATTTATTTATTTATTTTTTTGCTGGCTTCGGTCCAGCACAAACATAGCAGCCTTGGCTATTGTTCACGTACACACACCATGGCCGTATGTACTGGCCATTTTCAGGGTGTCCTCACTCCGCAGTCCCTGGCATCCTCCCTGTTTATCACACAGCTCCAAGACCGGTATTTTCAGAAAGCTAATGAGCAGGGCTTTCCAACAGTGTCAAACTTGTTAGTTTCCCGCCAATACTTTGGGAGATAGAGTCGTTGCTAAGTCTTGTTTTCACTCTGTTACAGCTTCGTGTACAAAAGTGCCATTAGACATGCGTTTGAAGCGCATTCTGAGCAGACCCGCTCCCTGGTCGTTTCAAGGCGGAAGATGGCCCTGACTGGCCAGGAAAACCCGATTTTCGGATGGAGGAATATAGCAGCTAACTCCAGGTACAAGAAATTTCTTTCTAGCCCTATTATTTCTGGAGTTATTGGCAGTGGCGCTGCCGACTTCTTTTTTCGGCGTTTATTTATTTATTTTTTTTCTGCTGGCTTCGGTCCAGCACCCACGTAGCAGCCTTGGCTATTGTTCACGTACACACACCATGGCCGTATGTACTGGCCATTTTCAGGGTGTCCTGACTCCGCAGTCCCTGGCATCCTCCCTGTTTATCACACAGCTCCAAGACCGGTATTTTCAGAAAGCCCATGAGCAGGGCTTTCCAACCGTGTCAAACTTGTTAATTTCCCGCCAATACTTTGGCAGATAGAGTCGAACCTAAGTCTTGTTTTCACTCTGTTACAGCTTCGTGTACAAAAGTGCCATTGGACAGGCGTTTGAAGCGCATTCTGAGCAGACCCGCTGCCTGGTCGTTTCAAGGCGGAAGATGGCCCTGGCTGGCCAGGAAAACCCAATTTTCGGATGCAAGACTATGGCAGCTAACTCCAGGTACAAGAAATTTCTCTCTAGCCCTATTATTTCTGAAGTTATTGGCAGTGGCGCTGCCGACTTCTTTTTTCGGCGTTTATTTATTTTTTTTTTTTTTTGCTGGCTTCGGTCCAGCACACACGTAGCAGCCTTGGCTATTGTTCACGTACACACACCATGGCCGTATGTACTGGCCATTTTCAGGGTGTCCTCACTCCGCAGTCCCTGGCATCCTCCCTGTTTATCACACAGCTCCAAGACCGGTATTTTCAGAAAGCTAATGAGCAGGGCCTTCCAACAGTGTCAAACTTGTTAGTTTCCCGCCAGTACTTTGGGAGATAGAGTCGTTGCTAAGTCTTGTTTTCACTCTGTTACAGCTTCGTGTACAAAAGTGCCATTAGACATGCGTTTGAAGCGCATTCTGAGCAGACCCGCTCCCTGGTCGTTTCAAGGCGGAAGATGGCCCTGACTGGCCAGGAAAACCCGATTTTCGGATGGAGGAGTATAGCAGCTAACTCCAGGTACAAGAAATTTCTCTCTAGCCCTATTATTTCTGGAGTTATTGGCAGTGGCGCTGCCGACTTCTTTTTTCAGCGTTTATTTATTTATTTATTTTTTTGCTGGCTTCGGTCCAGCACAAACATAGCAGCCTTGGCTATTGTTCACGTACACACACCATGGCCGTATGTACTGGCCATTTTCAGGGTGTCCTCACTCCGCAGTCCCTGGCATCCTCCCTGTTTATCACACAGCTCCAAGACCGGTATTTTCAGAAAGCTAATGAGCAGGGCTTTCCAACAGTGTCAAACTTGTTAGTTTCCCGCCAATACTTTGGGAGATAGAGTCGTTGCTAAGTCTTGTTTTCACTCTGTTACAGCTTCGTGTACAAAAGTGCCATTAGACATGCGTTTGAAGCGCATTCTGAGCAGACCCGCTCCCTGGTCGTTTCAAGGCGGAAGATGGCCCTGACTGGCCAGGAAAACCCGATTTTCGGATGGAGGAATATAGCAGCTAACTCCAGGTACAAGAAATTTCTTTCTAGCCCTATTATTTCTGGAGTTATTGGCAGTGGCGCTGCCGACTTCTTTTTTCGGCGTTTATTTATTTATTTTTTTTCTGCTGGCTTCGGTCCAGCACCCACGTAGCAGCCTTGGCTATTGTTCACGTACACACACCATGGCCGTATGTACTGGCCATTTTCAGGGTGTCCTGACTCCGCAGTCCCTGGCATCCTCCCTGTTTATCACACAGCTCCAAGACCGGTATTTTCAGAAAGCCCATGAGCAGGGCTTTCCAACCGTGTCAAACTTGTTAATTTCCCGCCAATACTTTGGCAGATAGAGTCGAACCTAAGTCTTGTTTTCACTCTGTTACAGCTTCGTGTACAAAAGTGCCATTGGACAGGCGTTTGAAGCGCATTCTGAGCAGACCCGCTGCCTGGTCGTTTCAAGGCGGAAGATGGCCCTGGCTGGCCAGGAAAACCCAATTTTCGGATGCAAGACTATGGCAGCTAACTCCAGGTACAAGAAATTTCTCTCTAGCCCTATTATTTCTGAAGTTATTGGCAGTGGCGCTGCCGACTTCTTTTTTCGGCGTTTATTTATTTTTTTTTTTTTTTGCTGGCTTCGGTCCAGCACACACGTAGCAGCCTTGGCTATTGTTCACGTACACACACCATGGCCGTATGTACTGGCCATTTTCAGGGTGTCCTCACTCCGCAGTCCCTGGCATCCTCCCTGTTTATCACACAGCTCCAAGACCGGTATTTTCAGAAAGCTAATGAGCAGGGCCTTCCAACAGTGTCAAACTTGTTAGTTTCCCGCCAGTACTTTGGGAGATAGAGTCGTTGCTAAGTCTTGTTTTCACTCTGTTACAGCTTCGTGTACAAAAGTGCCATTAGACATGCGTTTGAAGCGCATTCTGAGCAGACCCGCTCCCTGGTCGTTTCAAGGCGGAAGATGGCCCTGACTGGCCAGGAAAACCCGATTTTCGGATGGAGGAGTATAGCAGCTAACTCCAGGTACAAGAAATTTCTCTCTAGCCCTATTATTTCTGGAGTTATTGGCAGTGGCGCTGCCGACTTCTTTTTTCGGCGTTGATTTATTTATTTTTTTTCTGCTGGCTTCGGTCCAGCACCCACGTAGCAGCCTTGGCTATTGTTCACGTACACACACCATGGCCGTATGTACTGGCCATTTTCAGGGTGTCCTGACTCCGCAGTCCCTGGCATCCTCCCTGTTTATCCCACAGCTCCAAGACCGGTATTTTCAGAAAGCCCATGAGCAGGGCTTTCCAACAGTGTCAAACTTGTTAGTTTCCCGCCAATACTTTGGGAGATAGAGTCGTTGCTAAGTCTTGTTTTCACTCTGTTACAGCTTCGTGTACAAAAGTGCCATTAGACATGCGTTTGAAGCGCATTCTGGGCAGCCCCGCTCCCTGGTCGTTTCAAGGCGGAAGATGGCCCTGGCTGGCCGGGAAAACCCAATTTTCGGATGCAGGAGTATAGCAGCTAACTCCAGGTACAAGAAATTTCTCTCTAGCCCTATTATTTCTGGAGTTATTGGCAGTGGCGCTGCCGACTTCTTTTTTCAGCGTTTATTTATTTATTTATTTTTTTGCTGGCTTCGGTCCAGCACAAACGTATCAGCCTTGGCTATTGTTCACGTACACACACCATGGCCGTATGTACTGGCCATTTTCAGGGTGTCCTCACTCCGCAGTCCCTGGCATCCTCCCTGTTTATCACACAGCTCCAAGACCGGTATGTTCAGAAAGCCCATGAGCAGGGCTTTCCAACAGTGTCAAACTTGTTAGTTTCCCGCCAATACTTTGGGAGATAGAGTCGTTGCTAAGTCTTGTTTTCACTCTGTTACAGCTTCGTGTACAAAAGTGCCATTAGACATGCGTTTGAAGCGCATTCTGGGCAGCCCCGCTCCCTGGTCGTTTCAAGGCGGAAGATGGCCCTGGCTGGCCGGGAAAACCCGATTTTCGGATGGAGGAGTATAGCAGCTAACTCCAGGTACAAGAAATTTCTCTCTAGCCCTATTATTTCTGAAGTTATTGGCAGTGGCGCTGCCGACTTCTTTTTTCGGCGTTTATTTTATTTTTATTTTTTTGCTGGCTTCGGTCCAGCACACACGTAGCAGCCTTGGCTATTGTTCACGTACACACACCATGGCCGTATATATGTATTGGCCATTTTCAGGGTGTCCTGACTCCGCAGTCCCTGGCATCCTCCCTGTTTATCACACAGCTCCAAGACCGGTATTTTCAGAAAGCTAATGAGCAGGGCTTTCCAACAGTGTCAAACTTGTTAGTTTCCCGCCACTACTTTGGGAGATAGAGTCGTTGCTAAGTCTTGTTTTCACTCTGTTACAGCTTCGTGTACAAAAGTGCCATTAGACATGCGTTTGAAGCGCATTCTGAGCAGCCCCGCTCCCTGGTCGTTTCAAGGCGGAAGATGGCCCTGACTGGCCAGGAAAACCCGATTTTCGGATGGAGGAGTATAGCAGCTAACTCCAAGTACAAGAAATTTCTCTCTAGCCCTATTATTTCTGGAGTTATTGGCAGTGGCGCTGCCGACTTCTTTTTTCAGCGTTTATTTATTTATTTATTTTTTTGCTGGCTTCGGTCCAGCACAAACGTAGCAGCCTTGGCTATTGTTCACGTACACACACCATGGCCGTATGTACTGGCCATTTTCAGGGTGTCCTGACTCCGCAGTCCCTGGCATCCTCCCTGTTTATCACACAGCTCCAAGACCGGTATTTTCAGAAAGCCCATGAGCAGGGCTTTCCAACAGTGTCAAACTTGTTAGTTTCCCGCCAGTACTTTGGGAGATAGAGTCGTTGCTAAGTCTTGTTTTCACTCTGTTACAGCTTCGTGTACAAAAGTGCCATTATACATGCGTTTGAAGCGCATTCTGAGCAGCCCCACTCCCTGGTCGTTTCAAGGCGGAAGATGGCCCTGGCTGGCCGGGAAAACCCAATTTTCGGATGCAGGACTATGGCAGCTAACTCCAGGTACAAGAAATTTCTCTCTAGCCCTATTATTTCTGAAGTTATTGGCAGTGGCGCTGCCGAGTTCTTTTTTCAGCGTTTATTTATTTATTTATTTTTTGCTGGCTTCGGTCCAGCACACACGACGTAGCAGCCTTGGCTATTGTTCACGTACACACACCATGGCCGTATGTACTGGCCATTTTCAGGGTGTCCTCACTCCGCAGTCCCTGGCATCCTCCCTGTTTATCACACAGCTCCAAGACCGGTATTTTCAGAAAGCCCATGAGCAGGGCTTTCCAACCCTGTCAAACTTGTTAATTTCCCGCCAATACTTTGGCAGATAGAGTCGTTGCTAAGTCTTGTTTTCACTCTGTTACAGCTTCGTGTACAAAAGTGCCATTGGACAGGCGTTTGAAGCGCATTCTGAGCAGACCCGCTGCCTGGTCGTTTCAAGGCGGAAGATGGCCCTGGCTGGCCAGGAAAACCCAATTTTCGGATGCAGGACTATGGCAGCTAACTCCAGGTACAAGAAATTTCTCTCTAGCCCTATTTATTCTGAAGTTATTGGCAGTGGCGCTGCCGACTTCTTTTTTCGGCGTTTATTTATTTATTTTTTTTTGCTGGCTTCGGTCCAGCACACACGTAGCAGCCTTGGCTATTGTTCACGTACACACACCATGGCCGTATGTACTGGCCATTTTCAGGGTGTCCTCACTCCGCAGTCCCTGGCATCCTCCCTGTTTATCACACAGCTCCAAGACCGGTATTTTCAGAAAGCTAATGAGCAGGGCCTTCCAACAGTGTCAAACTTGTTAGTTTCCCGCCAGTACTTTGGGAGATAGAGTCGTTGCTAAGTCTTGTTTTCACTCTGTTACAGCTTCGTGTACAAAAGTGCCATTAGACATGCGTTTGAAGCGCATTCTGAGCAGACCCGCTCCCTGGTCGTTTCAAGGCGGAAGATGGCCCTGACTGGCCAGGAAAACCCGATTTTCGGATGGAGGAGTATAGCAGCTAACTCCAGGTACAAGAAATTTCTCTCTAGCCCTATTATTTCTGGAGTTATTGGCAGTGGCGCTGCCGACTTCTTTTTTCGGCGTTGATTTATTTATTTTTTTTCTGCTGGCTTCGGTCCAGCACCCACGTAGCAGCCTTGGCTATTGTTCACGTACACACACCATGGCCGTATGTACTGGCCATTTTCAGGGTGTCCTGACTCCGCAGTCCCTGGCATCCTCCCTGTTTATCACACAGCTCCAAGACCGGTATTTTCAGAAAGCTAATGAGCAGGGCTTTCCAACAGTGTCAAACTTGTTAGTTTCCCGCCAGTACTTTGGGAGATAGAGTCGTTGCTAAGTCTTGTTTTCACTCTGTTACAGCTTCGTGTACAAAAGTGCCATTAGACATGCGTTTGAAGCGCATTCTGAGCAGCCCCGCTCCCTGGTCGTTTCAAGGCGGAAGATGGCCCTGACTGGCCAGGAAAACCCGATTTTCGGATGGAGGAGTATAGCAGCTAACTCCAGGTACAAGAAATTTCTCTCTAGCCCTATTATTTCTGGAGTTATTGGCAGTGGCGCTGCCGACTTCTTTTTTCAGCGTTTATTTATTTATTTATTTTTTTGCTGGCTTCGGTCCAGCACAAACATAGCAGCCTTGGCTATTGTTCACGTACACACACCATGGCCGTATGTACTGGCCATTTTCAGGGTGTCCTCACTCCGCAGTCCCTGGCATCCTCCCTGTTTATCACACAGCTCCAAGACCGGTATTTTCAGAAAGCTAATGAGCAGGGCTTTCCAACAGTGTCAAACTTGTTAGTTTCCCGCCAGTACTTTGGGAGATAGAGTCGTTGCTAAGTCTTGTTTTCACTCTGTTACAGCTTCGTGTACAAAAGTGCCATTAGACATGCGTTTGAAGCGCATTCTGAGCAGACCCGCTCCCTGGTCGTTTCAAGGCGGAAGATGGCCCTGACTGGCCAGGAAAACCCGATTTTCGGATGGAGGAATATAGCAGCTAACTCCAGGTACAAGAAATTTCTTTCTAGCCCTATTATTTCTGGAGTTATTGGCAGTGGCGCTGCCGACTTCTTTTTTCGGCGTTTATTTATTTATTTTTTTTCTGCTGGCTTCGGTCCAGCACCCACGTAGCAGCCTTGGCTATTGTTCACGTACACACACCATGGCCGTATGTACTGGCCATTTTCAGGGTGTCCTGACTCCGCAGTCCCTGGCATCCTCCCTGTTTATCACACAGCTCCAAGACCGGTATTTTCAGAAAGCCCATGAGCAGGGCTTTCCAACCGTGTCAAACTTGTTAATTTCCCGCCAATACTTTGGCAGATAGAGTCGTTGCTAAGTCTTGTTTTCACTCTGTTACAGCTTCGTGTACAAAAGTGCCATTGGACAGGCGTTTGAAGCGCATTCTGAGCAGACCCGCTGCCTGGTCGTTTCAAGGCGGAAGATGGCCCTGGCTGGCCAGGAAAACCCAATTTTCGGATGCAGGACTATGGCAGCTAACTCCAGGTACAAGAAATTTCTCTCTAGCCCTATTATTTCTGAAGTTATTGGCAGTGGCGCTGCCGACTTCTTTTTTCGGCGTTTATTTTTTATTTTTTTTTTTGCTGGCTTCGGTCCAGCACACACGTAGCAGCCTTGGCTATTGTTCACGTACACACACCATGGCCGTATGTACTGGCCATTTTCAGGGTGTCCTCACTCCGCAGTCCCTGGCATCCTCCCTGTTTATCACACAGCTCCAAGACCGGTATTTTCAGAAAGCTAATGAGCAGGGCTTTCCAACAGTGTCAAACTTGTTAGTTTCCCGCCAGTACTTTGGGAGATAGAGTCGTTGCTAAGTCTTGTTTTCACTCTGTTACAGCTTCGTGTACAAAAGTGCCATTAGACATGCGTTTGAAGCGCATTCTGAGCAGCCCCGCTCCCTGGTCGTTTCAAGGCGGAAGATGGCCCTGACTGGCCAGGAAAACCCGATTTTCGGATGGAGGAGTATAGCAGCTAACTCCAGGTACAAGAAATTTCTCTCTAGCCCTATTATTTCTGGAGTTATTGGCAGTGGCGCTGCCGACTTCTTTTTTCAGCGTTTATTTATTTATTTATTTTTTTGCTGGCTTCGGTCCAGCACAAACATAGCAGCCTTGGCTATTGTTCACGTACACACACCATGGCCGTATGTACTGGCCATTTTCAGGGTGTCCTCACTCCGCAGTCCCTGGCATCCTCCCTGTTTATCACACAGCTCCAAGACCGGTATTTTCAGAAAGCTAATGAGCAGGGCTTTCCAACAGTGTCAAACTTGTTAGTTTCCCGCCAATACTTTGGGAGATAGAGTCGTTGCTAAGTCTTGTTTTCACTCTGTTACAGCTTCGTGTACAAAAGTGCCATTAGACATGCGTTTGAAGCGCATTCTGAGCAGACCCGCTCCCTGGTCGTTTCAAGGCGGAAGATGGCCCTGACTGGCCAGGAAAACCCGATTTTCGGATGGAGGAATATAGCAGCTAACTCCAGGTACAAGAAATTTCTCTCTAGCCCTATTATTTCTGGAGTTATTGGCAGTGGCGCTGCCGACTTCTTTTTTCGGCGTTTATTTATTTATTTTTTTTCTGCTGGCTTCGGTCCAGCACCCACGTAGCAGCCTTGGCTATTGTTCACGTACACACACCATGGCCGTATGTACTGGCCATTTTCAGGGTGTCCTCACTCCGCAGTCCCTGGCATCCTCCCTGTTTATCACACAGCTCCAAGACCGGTATTTTCAGAAAGCCCATGAGCAGGGCTTTCCAACCGTGTCAAACTTGTTAATTTCCCGCCAATACTTTGGCAGATAGAGTCGAACCTAAGTCTTGTTTTCACTCTGTTACAGCTTCGTGTACAAAAGTGCCATTGGACAGGCGTTTGAAGCGCATTCTGAGCAGACCCGCTGCCTGGTCGTTTCAAGGCGGAAGATGGCCCTGGCTGGCCAGGAAAACCCAATTTTCGGATGCAGGACTATGGCAGCTAACTCCAGGTACAAGAAATTTCTCTCTAGCCCTATTATTTCTGAAGTTATTGGCAGTGGCGCTGCCGACTTCTTTTTTCGGCGTTTATTTATTTATTTTTTTTTTTTGCTGGCTTCGGTCCAGCACACACGTAGCAGCCTTGGCTATTGTTCACGTACACACACCATGGCCGTATGTACTGGCCATTTTCAGGGTGTCCTCACTCCGCAGTCCCTGGCATCCTCCCTGTTTATCACACAGCTCCAAGACCGGTATTTTCAGAAAGCTAATGAGCAGGGCCTTCCAACAGTGTCAAACTTGTTAGTTTCCCGCCAGTACTTTGGGAGATAGAGTCGTTGCTAAGTCTTGTTTTCACTCTGTTACAGCTTCGTGTACAAAAGTGCCATTAGACATGCGTTTGAAGCGCATTCTGAGCAGACCCGCTCCCTGGTCGTTTCAAGGCGGAAGATGGCCCTGACTGGCCAGGAAAACCCGATTTTCGGATGGAGGAGTATAGCAGCTAACTCCAGGTACAAGAAATTTCTCTCTAGCCCTATTATTTCTGGAGTTATTGGCAGTGGCGCTGCCGACTTCTTTTTTCGGCGTTGATTTATTTATTTTTTTTCTGCTGGCTTCGGTCCAGCACCCACGTAGCAGCCTTGGCTATTGTTCACGTACACACACCATGGCCGTATGTACTGGCCATTTTCAGGGTGTCCTGACTCCGCAGTCCCTGGCATCCTCCCTGTTTATCCCACAGCTCCAAGACCGGTATTTTCAGAAAGCCCATGAGCAGGGCTTTCCAACAGTGTCAAACTTGTTAGTTTCCCGCCAATACTTTGGGAGATAGAGTCGTTGCTAAGTCTTGTTTTCACTCTGTTACAGCTTCGTGTACAAAAGTGCCATTAGACATGCGTTTGAAGCGCATTCTGGGCAGCCCCGCTCCCTGGTCGTTTCAAGGCGGAAGATGGCCCTGGCTGGCCGGGAAAACCCAATTTTCGGATGCAGGACTATGGCAGCTAACTCCAGGTACAAGAAATTTCTCTCTAGCCCTATTATTTCTGAAGTTATTGGCAGTGGCGCTGCCGACTTCTTTTTTCGGCGTTTATTTTTTATTTTTTTTTTTGCTGGCTTCGGTCCAGCACACACGTAGCAGCCTTGGCTATTGTTCACGTACACACACCATGGCCGTATGTACTGGCCATTTTCAGGGTGTCCTCACTCCGCAGTCCCTGGCATCCTCCCTGTTTATCACACAGCTCCAAGACCGGTATTTTCAGAAAGCTAATGAGCAGGGCTTTCCAACAGTGTCAAACTTGTTAGTTTCCCGCCAGTACTTTGGGAGATAGAGTCGTTGCTAAGTCTTGTTTTCACTCTGTTACAGCTTCGTGTACAAAAGTGCCATTAGACATGCGTTTGAAGCGCATTCTGAGCAGCCCCGCTCCCTGGTCGTTTCAAGGCGGAAGATGGCCCTGACTGGCCAGGAAAACCCGATTTTCGGATGGAGGAGTATAGCAGCTAACTCCAGGTACAAGAAATTTCTCTCTAGCCCTATTATTTCTGGAGTTATTGGCAGTGGCGCTGCCGACTTCTTTTTTCAGCGTTTATTTATTTATTTATTTTTTTGCTGGCTTCGGTCCAGCACAAACATAGCAGCCTTGGCTATTGTTCACGTACACACACCATGGCCGTATGTACTGGCCATTTTCAGGGTGTCCTCACTCCGCAGTCCCTGGCATCCTCCCTGTTTATCACACAGCTCCAAGACCGGTATTTTCAGAAAGCTAATGAGCAGGGCTTTCCAACAGTGTCAAACTTGTTAGTTTCCCGCCAGTACTTTGGGAGATAGAGTCGTTGCTAAGTCTTGTTTTCACTCTGTTACAGCTTCGTGTACAAAAGTGCCATTAGACATGCGTTTGAAGCGCATTCTGAGCAGACCCGCTCCCTGGTCGTTTCAAGGCGGAAGATGGCCCTGACTGGCCAGGAAAACCCGATTTTCGGATGGAGGAATATAGCAGCTAACTCCAGGTACAAGAAATTTCTCTCTAGCCCTATTATTTCTGGAGTTATTGGCAGTGGCGCTGCCGACTTCTTTTTTCGGCGTTTATTTATTTATTTTTTTTCTGCTGGCTTCGGTCCAGCACCCACGTAGCAGCCTTGGCTATTGTTCACGTACACACACCATGGCCGTATGTACTGGCCATTTTCAGGGTGTCCTCACTCCGCAGTCCCTGGCATCCTCCCTGTTTATCACACAGCTCCAAGACCGGTATTTTCAGAAAGCCCATGAGCAGGGCTTTCCAACCGTGTCAAACTTGTTAATTTCCCGCCAATACTTTGGCAGATAGAGTCGAACCTAAGTCTTGTTTTCACTCTGTTACAGCTTCGTGTACAAAAGTGCCATTGGACAGGCGTTTGAAGCGCATTCTGAGCAGACCCGCTGCCTGGTCGTTTCAAGGCGGAAGATGGCCCTGGCTGGCCAGGAAAACCCAATTTTCGGATGCAGGACTATGGCAGCTAACTCCAGGTACAAGAAATTTCTCTCTAGCCCTATTATTTCTGAAGTTATTGGCAGTGGCGCTGCCGACTTCTTTTTTCGGCGTTTATTTATTTATTTTTTTTTTTTGCTGGCTTCGGTCCAGCACACACGTAGCAGCCTTGGCTATTGTTCACGTACACACACCATGGCCGTATGTACTGGCCATTTTCAGGGTGTCCTCACTCCGCAGTCCCTGGCATCCTCCCTGTTTATCACACAGCTCCAAGACCGGTATTTTCAGAAAGCTAATGAGCAGGGCCTTCCAACAGTGTCAAACTTGTTAGTTTCCCGCCAGTACTTTGGGAGATAGAGTCGTTGCTAAGTCTTGTTTTCACTCTGTTACAGCTTCGTGTACAAAAGTGCCATTAGACATGCGTTTGAAGCGCATTCTGAGCAGACCCGCTCCCTGGTCGTTTCAAGGCGGAAGATGGCCCTGACTGGCCAGGAAAACCCGATTTTCGGATGGAGGAGTATAGCAGCTAACTCCAGGTACAAGAAATTTCTCTCTAGCCCTATTATTTCTGGA
This sequence comes from Marthasterias glacialis, assembly GCA_911728455.2. NCBI lineage: Eukaryota > Metazoa > Echinodermata > Asteroidea > Forcipulatida > Asteriidae > Marthasterias > Marthasterias glacialis. The sequence continues at coordinate 27,464,999 of OU452225.1, forward strand.
GTTATTGGCAGTGGCGCTGCCGACTTCTTTTTTCGGCGTTGATTTATTTATTTTTTTTCTGCTGGCTTCGGTCCAGCACCCACGTAGCAGCCTTGGCTATTGTTCACGTACACACACCATGGCCGTATGTACTGGCCATTTTCAGGGTGTCCTGACTCCGCAGTCCCTGGCATCCTCCCTGTTTATCCCACAGCTCCAAGACCGGTATTTTCAGAAAGCCCATGAGCAGGGCTTTCCAACAGTGTCAAACTTGTTAGTTTCCCGCCAATACTTTGGGAGATAGAGTCGTTGCTAAGTCTTGTTTTCACTCTGTTACAGCTTCGTGTACAAAAGTGCCATTAGACATGCGTTTGAAGCGCATTCTGGGCAGCCCCGCTCCCTGGTCGTTTCAAGGCGGAAGATGGCCCTGGCTGGCCGGGAAAACCCAATTTTCGGATGCAGGAGTATAGCAGCTAACTCCAGGTACAAGAAATTTCTCTCTAGCCCTATTATTTCTGGAGTTATTGGCAGTGGCGCTGCCGACTTCTTTTTTCAGCGTTTATTTATTTATTTATTTTTTTGCTGGCTTCGGTCCAGCACAAACGTATCAGCCTTGGCTATTGTTCACGTACACACACCATGGCCGTATGTACTGGCCATTTTCAGGGTGTCCTCACTCCGCAGTCCCTGGCATCCTCCCTGTTTATCACACAGCTCCAAGACCGGTATGTTCAGAAAGCCCATGAGCAGGGCTTTCCAACAGTGTCAAACTTGTTAGTTTCCCGCCAATACTTTGGGAGATAGAGTCGTTGCTAAGTCTTGTTTTCACTCTGTTACAGCTTCGTGTACAAAAGTGCCATTAGACATGCGTTTGAAGCGCATTCTGGGCAGCCCCGCTCCCTGGTCGTTTCAAGGCGGAAGATGGCCCTGGCTGGCCGGGAAAACCCAATTTTCGGATGGAGGAGTATAGCAGCTAACTCCAGGTACAAGAAATTTCTCTCTAGCCCTATTATTTCTGAAGTTATTGGCAGTGGCGCTGCCGACTTCTTTTTTCGGCGTTTATTTTATTTTTATTTTTTTGCTGGCTTCGGTCCAGCACACACGTAGCAGCCTTGGCTATTGTTCACGTACACACACCATGGCCGTATATATGTATTGGCCATTTTCAGGGTGTCCTGACTCCGCAGTCCCTGGCATCCTCCCTGTTTATCACACAGCTCCAAGACCGGTATTTTCAGAAAGCTAATGAGCAGGGCTTTCCAACAGTGTCAAACTTGTTAGTTTCCCGCCAGTACTTTGGGAGATAGAGTCGTTGCTAAGTCTTGTTTTCACTCTGTTACAGCTTCGTGTACAAAAGTGCCATTAGACATGCGTTTGAAGCGCATTCTGAGCAGCCCCGCTCCCTGGTCGTTTCAAGGCGGAAGATGGCCCTGACTGGCCAGGAAAACCCGATTTTCGGATGGAGGAGTATAGCAGCTAACTCCAAGTACAAGAAATTTCTCTCTAGCCCTATTATTTCTGGAGTTATTGGCAGTGGCGCTGCCGACTTCTTTTTTCAGCGTTTATTTATTTATTTATTTTTTTGCTGGCTTCGGTCCAGCACAAACGTAGCAGCCTTGGCTATTGTTCACTTACACACACCATGGCCGTATGTACTGGCCATTTTCAGGGTGTCCTCACTCCGCAGTCCCTGGCATCCTCCATGTTTATCACACAGCTCAAAGACCGGTATTTTCAGAAAGCCCATGAGCAGGGCTTTCCAACAGTGTCAAACTTGTTAGTTTCCCGCCAGTACTTTGGGAGATAGAGTCGTTGCTAAGTCTTGTTTTCACTCTGTTACAGCTTCGTGTACAAAAGTGCCATTAGACATGCGTTTGAAGCGCATTCTAAGCAGCCCCGCTCCCTGGTCGTTTCAAGGCGGAAGATGGCCCTGGCTGGCCGGGAAAACCCAATTTTCGGATGCAGGACTATGGCAGCTAACTCCAGGTACAAGAAATTTCTCTCTAGCCCTATTATTTCTGAAGTTATTGGCAGTGGCGCTGCCGACTTCTTTTTTCAGCGTTTATTTATTTATTTATTTTTTGCTGGCTTCGGTCCAGCACACACGTAGCAGCCTTGGCTATTGTTCACGTACACACACCATGGCCGTATGTACTGGCCATTTTCAGGGTGTCCTCACTCCGCAGTCCCTGGCATCCTCCCTGTTTATCACACAGCTCCAAGACCGGTATGTTCAGAAAGCCCATGAGCAGGGCTTTCCAACCGTGTCAAACTTGTTAATTTCCCGCCAATACTTTGGCAGATAGAGTCGTTGCTAAGTCTTGTTTTCACTTTGTTACAGCTTCGTGTACAAAAGTGCCATTAGACATGCGTTTGAAGCGCATTCTGAGCAGCCCCGCTCTCTGGTCGTTTCAAGGCGGAAGATGGCCCTGACTGGCCAGGAAAACCCAATTTTCGGATGGAGGAGTATAGCAGCTAACTCCAGGTACAAGAAATTTCTCTCTAGCCCTATTATTTCTGGAGTTATTGGCAGTGGCGCTGCCGACTTCTTTTTTCGGCGTTTATTTATTTATTTTTTTTCTGCTGGCTTCGGTCCAGCACCCACGTAGCAGCCTTGGCTATTGTTCACGTACACACACCATGGCCGTATGTACTGGCCATTTTCAGGGTGTCCTCACTCCGCAGTCCCTGGCATCCTCCCTGTTTATCACACAGCTCCAAGACCGGTATTTTCAGAAAGCCCATGAGCAGGGCTTTCCAACCGTGTCAAACTTGTTAATTTCCCGCCAATACTTTGGCAGATAGAGTCGAACCTAAGTCTTGTTTTCACTCTGTTACAGCTTCGTGTACAAAAGTGCCATTGGACAGGCGTTTGAAGCGCATTCTGAGCAGACCCGCTGCCTGGTCGTTTCAAGGCGGAAGATGGCCCTGGCTGGCCAGGAAAACCCAATTTTCGGATGCAGGACTATGGCAGCTAACTCCAGGTACAAGAAATTTCTTTCTAGCCCTATTATTTCTAGAGTTAATGGCAGTGGCGCTGCCGACTTCTTTTTTCGGCGTTTATTTATTTATTTATTTTTTGCTGGCTTCGGTCCAGCACCCACGTAGCAGCCTTGGCTATTGTTCACGTACACACACCATGGCCGTATGTACTGGCCATTTTCAGGGTGTCCTGACTCCGCAGTCCCTGGCATCCTCCCTGTTTATCCCACAGCTCCAAGACCGGTATTTTCAGAAAGCCCATGAGCAGGGCTTTCCAACAGTGTCAAACCTGTTAGTTTCCCGCCAATACTGTGGGAGATAGAGTCGTTGCTAAGTCTTGTTTTCACTCTGTTACAGCTTCGTGTACAAAAGTGCCATTAGACATGCGTTTGAAGCGCATTCTGGGCAGCCCCGCTCCCTGGTCGTTTCAAGGCGGAAGATGGCCCTGGCTGGCCGGGAAAACCCAATTTTCGGATGCAGGACTATGGCAGCTAACTCCAGGTACAAGAAATTTCTCTCTAGCCCTATTATTTCTGAAGTTATTGGCAGTGGCGCTGCCGACTTCTTTTTTCAGCGTTTATTTATTTATTTATTTTTTTGCTGGCTTCGGTCCAGCACAAACGTAGCAGCCTTGGCTATTGTTCACGTACACACACCATGGCCGTATGTACTGGCCATTTTCAGGGTGTCCTCACTCCGCAGTCCCTGGCATCCGCCATGTTTATCACACAGCTCAGAGACCGGTATTTTCAGAAAGCCCATGAGCAGGGCTTTCCAACAGTGTCAAACTTGTTAGTTTCCCGACAGTACTTTGGGAGATAGAGTCGTTGCTAAGTCTTGTTTTCACTCTGTTACAGCTTCGTGTACAAAAGTGCCATTAGACATGCGTTTGAAGCGCATTCTGAGCAGCCCCGCTCCCTGGTCGTTTCAAGGCGGAAGATGGCCCTGGCTGGCCGGGAAAACCCAATTTTCGGATGCAGGACTATGGCAGCTAACTCCAGGTACAAGAAATTTCTTTCTAGCCCTATTATTTCTGAAGTTATTGGCAGTGGCGCTGCCGACTTCTTTTTTCGGCGTTTATTTATTTTATTTTTTTTTGCTGGCTTCGGTCCAGCACACACGTAGCAGCCTTGGCTATTGTTCACGTACACACACCATGGTCGTATGTACTGGCCATTTTCAGGGTGTCCTCACTCCGCAGTCCCTGGCATCCTCCCTGTTTATCACACAGCTCCAAGACCGGTATGTTCAGAAAGCCCATGAGCAGGGCTTTCCAACCCTGTCAAACTTGTTAATTTCCCGCCAATACTTTGGCAGATAGAGTCGTTGCTAAGTCTTGTTTTCACTCTGTTACAGCTTCGTGTACAAAAGTGCCATTGGACAGGCGTTTGAAGCGCATTCTGAGCAGACCCGCTGCCTGGTCGTTTCAAGGCGGAAGATGGCCCTGGCTGGCCAGGAAAACCCAATTTTCGGATGCAGGACTATGGCAGCTAACTCCAGGTACAAGAAATTTCTTTCTAGCCCTATTATTTCTGAAGTTATTGGCAGTGGCGCTGCCGACTTCTTTTTTCGGCGTTTATTTATTTTATTTTTTTTTGCTGGCTTCGGTCCAGCACACACGTAGCAGCCTTGGCTATTGTTCACGTACACACACCATGGCCGTATGTACTGGCCATTTTCAGGGTGTCCTCACTCCGCAGTCCCTGGCATCCTCCCTGTTTATCACACAGCTCCAAGACCGGTATTTTCAGAAAGCTAATGAGCAGGGCTTTCCAACAGTGTCAAACTTGTTAGTTTCCCGCCAGTACTTTGGGAGATAGAGTCGTTGCTAAGTCTTGTTTTCACTCTGTTACAGCTTCGTGTACAAAAGTGCCATTAGACATGCGTTTGAAGCGCATTCTGGGCAGCCCCGCTCCCTGGTCGTTTCAAGGCGGAAGATGGCCCTGGCTGGCCGGGAATACCCAATTTTCGGATGCAGGACTATGGCAGCTAACTCCAGGTACAAGAAATTTCTCTCTAGCCCTATTATTTCTGAAGTTATTGGCAGTGGCGCTGCCGACTTCTTTTTTCAGCGTTTATTTATTTATTTATTTTTTTGCTGGCTTCGGTCCAGCACAAACTTAGCAGCCTTGGCTATTGTTCACTTACACACACCATGGCCGTATGTACTGGCCATTTTCAGGGTGTCCTCACTCCGCAGTCCCTGGCATCCTCCATGTTTATCACACAGCTCAAAGACCGGTATTTTCAGAAAGCCCATGAGCAGGGCTTTCCAACAGTGTCAAACTTGTTAGTTTCCCGCCAGTACTTTGGGAGATAGAGTCGTTGCTAAGTCTTGTTTTCACTCTGTTACAGCTTCGTGTACAAAAGTGCCATTAGACATGCGTTTGAAGCGCATTCTAAGCAGCCCCGCTCCCTGGTCGTTTCAAGGCGGAAGATGGCCCTGGCTGGCCGGGAAAACCCAATTTTCGGATGCAGGACTATGGCAGCTAACTCCAGGTACAAGAAATTTCTCTCTAGCCCTATTATTTCTGAAGTTATTGGCAGTGGCGCTGCCGACTTCTTTTTTCAGCGTTTATTTATTTATTTATTTTTTGCTGGCTTCGGTCCAGCACACACGTAGCAGCCTTGGCTATTGTTCACGTACACACACCATGGCCGTATGTACTGGCCATTTTCAGGGTGTCCTCACTCCGCAGTCCCTGGCATCCTCCCTGTTTATCACACAGCTCCAAGACCGGTATGTTCAGAAAGCCCATGAGCAGGGCTTTCCAACCGTGTCAAACTTGTTAATTTCCCGCCAATACTTTGGCAGATAGAGTCGTTGCTAAGTCTTGTTTTCACTTTGTTACAGCTTCGTGTACAAAAGTGCCATTAGACATGCGTTTGAAGCGCATTCTGAGCAGCCCCGCTCTCTGGTCGTTTCAAGGCGGAAGATGGCCCTGACTGGCCAGGAAAACCCAATTTTCGGATGGAGGAGTATAGCAGCTAACTCCAGGTACAAGAAATTTCTCTCTAGCCCTATTATTTCTGGAGTTATTGGCAGTGGCGCTGCCGACTTCTTTTTTCGGCGTTTATTTATTTATTTTTTTTCTGCTGGCTTCGGTCCAGCACCCACGTAGCAGCCTTGGCTATTGTTCACGTACACACACCATGGCCGTATGTACTGGCCATTTTCAGGGTGTCCTCACTCCGCAGTCCCTGGCATCCTCCCTGTTTATCACACAGCTCCAAGACCGGTATTTTCAGAAAGCCCATGAGCAGGGCTTTCCAACCGTGTCAAACTTGTTAATTTCCCGCCAATACTTTGGCAGATAGAGTCGAACCTAAGTCTTGTTTTCACTCTGTTACAGCTTCGTGTACAAAAGTGCCATTGGACAGGCGTTTGAAGCGCATTCTGAGCAGACCCGCTGCCTGGTCGTTTCAAGGCGGAAGATGGCCCTGGCTGGCCAGGAAAACCCAATTTTCGGATGCAGGACTATGGCAGCTAACTCCAGGTACAAGAAATTTCTTTTTAGCCCTATTATTTCTAGAGTTAATGGCAGTGGCGCTGCCGACTTCTTTTTTCGGCGTTTATTTATTTATTTATTTTTTGCTGGCTTCGGTCCAGCACCCACGTAGCAGCCTTGGCTATTGTTCACGTACACACACCATGGCCGTATGTACTGGCCATTTTCAGGGTGTCCTGACTCCGCAGTCCCTGGCATCCTCCCTGTTTATCCCACAGCTCCAAGACCGGTATTTTCAGAAAGCCCATGAGCAGGGCTTTCCAACAGTGTCAAACCTGTTAGTTTCCCGCCAATACTGTGGGAGATAGAGTCGTTGCTAAGTCTTGTTTTCACTCTGTTACAGCTTCGTGTACAAAAGTGCCATTAGACATGCGTTTGAAGCGCATTCTGGGCAGCCCCGCTCCCTGGTCGTTTCAAGGCGGAAGATGGCCCTGGCTGGCCGGGAAAACCCAATTTTCGGATGCAGGACTATGGCAGCTAACTCCAGGTACAAGAAATTTCTCTCTAGCCCTATTATTTCTGAAGTTATTGGCAGTGGCGCTGCCGACTTCTTTTTTCAGCGTTTATTTATTTATTTATTTTTTTGCTGGCTTCGGTCCAGCACAAACGTAGCAGCCTTGGCTATTGTTCACGTACACACACCATGGCCGTATGTACTGGCCATTTTCAGGGTGTCCTCACTCCGCAGTCCCTGGCATCCGCCATGTTTATCACACAGCTCAGAGACCGGTATTTTCAGAAAGCCCATGAGCAGGGCTTTCCAACAGTGTCAAACTTGTTAGTTTCCCGACAGTACTTTGGGAGATAGAGTCGTTGCTAAGTCTTGTTTTCACTCTGTTACAGCTTCGTGTACAAAAGTGCCATTAGACATGCGTTTGAAGCGCATTCTGAGCAGCCCCGCTCCCTGGTCGTTTCAAGGCGGAAGATGGCCCTGGCTGGCCGGGAAAACCCAATTTTCGGATGCAGGACTATGGCAGCTAACTCCAGGTACAAGAAATTTCTCTCTAGCCCTATTATTTCTGAAGTTATTGGCAGTGGCGCTGCCGACTTCTTTTTTCAGCGTTTATTTATTTATTTATTTTTTGCTGGCTTTGGTCCAGCACACACGTAGCAGCCTTGGCTATTGTTCACGTACACACACCATGGCCGTATGTACTGGCCATTTTCAGGGTGTCCTCACTCCGCAGTCCCTGGCATCCTCCCTGTTTATCACACAGCTCCAAGACCGGTATGTTCAGAAAGCCCATGAGCAGGGCTTTCCAACCGTGTCAAACTTGTTAATTTCCCGCCAATACTTTGGCAGATAGAGTCGAACCTAAGTCTTGTTTTCACTCTGTTACAGCTTCGTGTACAAAAGTGCCATTGGACAGGCGTTTGAAGCGCATTCTGAGCAGACCCGCTGCCTGGTCGTTTCAAGGCGGAAGATGGCCCTGGCTGGCCAGGAAAACCCAATTTTCGGATGGAGGAGTATAGCAGCTAACTCCAGGTACAAGAAATTTCTCTCTAGCCCTATTATTTCTGAAGTAATTGGCAGTGGCGCTGCCGACTTCTTTTTTCGGCGTTTATTTATTTTATTTTGTTTTGCTGGCTTCGGTCAAGCACACACGTAGCAGCCTTGGCTATTGTTCACGTACACACACCATGGCCGTATGTACTGGCCATTTTCAGGGTGTCCTCACTCCGCAGTCCCTGGCATCCTCCCTGTTTATCACACAGCTCCAAGACCGGTATTTTCAGAAAGCCCATGAGCAGGGCTTTCCAACCGTGTCAAACTTGTTAATTTCCCGCCAATACTTTGGCAGATAGAGTCGTTGCTAAGTCTTGTTTTCACTCTGTTACAGCTTCGTGTACAAAAGTGCCATTGGACAGGCGTTTGAAGCGCATTCTGAGCAGACCCGCTGCCTGGTCGTTTCAAGGCGGAAGATGGCCCTGGCTGGCCAGGAAAACCCAATTTTCGGATGGAGGAGTATAGCAGCTAACTCCAGGTACAAGAAATTTCTCTCTAGCCCTATTATTTCTGGAGTTATTGGCAGTGGCGCTGCCGACTTCTTTTTTCGGCGTTTATTTATTTATTTATTTTTTGCTGGCTTCGGTCCAGCACAAACGTAGCAGCCTTGGCTATTGTTCACGTACACACACCATGGCCGTATGTACTGGCCATTTTCAGGGTGTCCTCACTCCGCAGTCCCTGGCATCCTCCCTGTTTATCACACAGCTCAAAGACCGGTATTTTCAGAAAGCTAATGAGCAGGGCTTTCCAACCGTGTCAAACTTGTTAATTTCCCGCCAATACTTTGGCAGATAGAGTCGTTGCTAAGTCTTGTTTTCACTCTGTTACAGCTTCGTGTACAAAAGTGCCATTAGACATGCGTTTGAAGCGCATTCTGGGCAGCCCCGCTCCCTGGTCGTTTCAAGGCGGAAGATGGCCCTGGCTGGCCGGGAAAACCCAATTTTCGGATGCAGGACTATGGCAGCTAACTCCAGGTACAAGAAATTTCTCTCTAGCCCTATTATTTCTGAAGTTATTGGCAGTGGCGCTGCCGACTTCTTTTTTCAGCGTTTATTTATTTATTTATTTTTTTGCTGGCTTCGGTCCAGCACAAACGTAGCAGCCTTGGCTATTGTTCACGTACACACACCATGGCCGTATGTACTGGCCATTTTCAGGGTGTCCTCACTCCGCAGTCCCTGGCATCCTCCATGTTTATCACACAGCTCAAAGACCGGTATTTTCAGAAAGCCCATGAGCAGGGCTTTCCAACAGTGTCAAACTTGTTAGTTTCCCGCCAGTACTTTGGGAGATAGAGTCGTTGCTAGGTCTTGTTTTCACTCTGTTACAGCTTCGTGTACAAAAGTGCCATTAGACATGCGTTTGAAGCGCATTCTGAGCAGCCCCGCTCCCTGGTCGTTTCAAGGCGGAAGATGGCCCTGGCTGGCCGGGAAAACCCAATTTTCGGATGCAGGACTATGGCAGCTAACTCCAGGTACAAGAAATTTCTCTCTAGCCCTATTATTTCTGAAGTTATTGGCAGTGGCGCTGCCGACTTCTTTTTTCAGCGTTTATTTATTTATTTATTTTTTGCTGGCTTCGGTCCAGCACACACGTAGCAGCCTTTGCTATTGTTCACGTACACACACCATGGCCGTATGTACTGGCCATTTTCAGGGTGTCCTCACTCCGCAGTCCCTGGCATCCTCCCTGTTTATCACACAGCTCCAAGACCGGTATTTTCAGAAAGCCCATGAGCAGGGCTTTCCAACCGTGTCAAACTTGATAATTTCCCGCCGATACTTTGGGAGATAGAGACGTTGCTAAGTCTTGTTTTCACTCTGTTACAGCTTCGTGTACAAAAGTGCCATTAGACATGCGTTTGAAGCGCATTCTGGGCAGCCCCGCTCCCTGGTCGTTTCAAGGCGGAAGATGGCCCTGGCTGGCCGGGAAAACCCAATTTTCGGATGCAGGACTATGGCAGCTAACTCCAGGTACAAGAAATTTCTCTCTAGCCCTATTATTTCTGAAGTTATTGGCAGTGGCGCTGCCGACTTCTTTTTTCAGCGTTTATTTATTTATTTATTTTTTTGCTGGCTTCGGTCCAGCACAAACGTAGCAGCCTTGGCTATTGTTCACGTACACACACCATGGCCGTATGTACTGGCCATTTTCAGGGTGTCCTCACTCCGCAGTCCCTGGCATCCTCCCTGTTTATCACACAGCTCCAAGACCGGTATTTTCAGAAAGCTAATGAGCAGGGCTTTCCAACAGTGTCAAACTTGTTAGTTTCCCGCCAGTACTTTGGGAGATAGAGTCGTTGCTAAGTCTTGTTTTCACTCTGTTACAGCTTCGTGTATAAAAGTGCCATTAGACATGCGTTTGAAGCGCATTCTGAGCAGCCCCGCTCCCTGGTCGTTTCAAGGCGGAAGATGGCCCTGACTGGCCAGGAAAACCCGATTTTCGGATGGAGGAGTATAGCAGCTAACTCCAGGTACAAGAAATTTCTCTCTAGCCCTATTATTTCTGGGGTTATTGGCAGTGGCGCTGCCAACTTCTTTTTTCGGCGTTTATTTATTTATTTTTTTTTTGCTGGCTTCGGTCCAGCACCCACGTAGCAGCCTTGGCTATTGTTCACGTACACACACCATGGCCGTATGTACTGGCCATTTTCAGGGTGTCCTCACTCCGCAGTCCCTGGCATCCTCCCTGTTTATCCCACAGCTCCAAGACCGGTATTTTCAGAAAGCCCATGAGCAGGGCTTTCCAACAGTGTCAAACTTGTTAGTTTCCCGCCAATACTTTGGCAGATAGAGTCGTTGCTAAGTCTTGTTTTCACTCTGTTACAGCTTCGTGTACAAATGTGCCATTAGACATGCGTTTGAAGCGCATTCTGGGCAGCCCCGCTCCCTGGTCGTTTCAAGGCGGAAGATGGCCCTGGCTGGCCGGGAAAACCCAATTTTCGGATGCAGGACTATGGCAGCTAATTCCAGGTACAAGAAATTTCCCTCTAGCCCTATTATTTCTGAAGTTATTGGCAGTGGCGCTGCCGACTTCTTTTTTCAGCGTTTATTTATTTATTTATTTTTTTGCTGGCTTCGGTCCAGCACACACGTAGCAGCCTTGGCTATTGTTCACGTACACACACCATGGCCGTATGTACTGGCCATTTTCAGGGTGTCCTCACTCCGCAGTCCCTGGCATCCTCCCTGTTTATCACACTGCTCAAAGACCGGTATTTTCAGAAAGCCCATGAGCAGGGCTTTCCAACAGTGTGAAACTTGTTAGTTTCCCGCCAGTACTTTGGGAGATAGAGTCGTTGCTAAGTCTTGTTTTCACTCTGTTACAGCTTCGTGTACAAAAGTGCCATTAGACATGCGTTTGAAGCGCATTCTGAGCAGCCCCGCTCCCTGGTCGTTTCAAGGCGGAAGATGGCCCTGGCTGGCCAGAAAAACCCGATTTTCGGATGCAGGACTATGGCAGCTAACTCCAGGTACAAGAAATATCTCTCTAGCCCTATTATTTCTGGAGTTATTGGCAGTCGCGTTGCGGATTTCTTTTTTCGGTGTTTATTTATTTATTTATTTTTTTGCTGGCTTCGGTCCAGCACAAACGTAGCAGCCTTTGCTATTGTTCACGTTCACACACCATGGCCGTATGTACTGGCCATTTTCAGGGTGTCCTCACTCCGCAGTCCCTGGCATCCTCCCTGTTTATCACACAGCTCCAAGACCGGTATTTTCAGAAAGCCCATGAGCAGGGCTTTCCAACCGTGTTAAACTTGTTAATTTCCCGCCAATACTTTGGCAGATAGAGTCGTTGCTAAGTCTTGTTTTCACTCTGTTACAGCTTCGTGTACAAAAGTGCCATTAGACAGGCGTTTGAAGCGCATTCTGAGCAGACCCGCTCCCTGGTCGTTTCAAGGCGGAAGATGGCCCTGGCTGGCCGGGAAAACCCAATTTTCGGATGCTGGACTATGGCAGCTAACTCCAGGTACAAGAAATTTCTCTCTAGCCCTATTATTTCTGAAGTTATTAGCAGTGGCACTGCCGACTTCTTTTTTCGGCGTTTATTTATTATGTACTGGCCATTTTCAGGGTGTCCTCACTCCGCAGTCCCTGGCATCCTCCCTGTTTATCACACTGCTCAAAGACCGGTATTTTCAGAAAGCCCATGAGCAGGGCTTTCCAACAGTGTCAAACTTGTTAGTTTCCCGCCAGTACTTTGGGAGATAGAGTCGTTGCTAAGTCTTGTTTTCACTCTGTTACAGCTTCGTGTACAAAAGTGCCATTAGACATGCGTTTGAAGCGCATTCTGAGCAGCCCCGCTCCCTGGTCGTTTCAAGGCGTAAGATGGCCCTGGCTGGCCAGAAAAACCCGATTTTCGGATGCAGGACTATGGCAGCTAACTCCAGGTACAAGAAATTTCTCTCTAGCCCTATTATTTCTGGAGTTATGGGCAGTCGCGTTGCGGATTTCTTTTTTCGGTGTTTATTTATTTATTTATTTTTTTGCTGGCTTCGGTCCAGCAAACACGTAGCAACCTTTGCTATTGTTCACGTTCACACACCATGGCCGTATGTACTGGCCATTTTCAGGGTGTCCTCACTCCGCAGTCCCTGGCATCCTCCCTGTTTATCACACAGCTCCAAGACCGGTATTTTCAGAAAGCCCATGAGCAGGGCTTTCCAACCGTGTCAAACTTGTTAATTTCCCGCCAATACTTTGGCAGATAGAGTCGTTGCTAAGTCTTGTTTTCACTCTGTTACAGCTTCGTGTACAAAAGTGCCATTAGACAGGCGTTTGAAGCGCATTCTGAGCAGACCCGCTCCCTGGTCGTTTCAAGGCGGAAGATGGCCCTGGCTGGCCAGGAAAACCCAATTTTCGGATGCAGGACTATGGCAGCTAACTCCAGGTACAAGAAATTTCTCTCTAGCCCTATTATTTCTGAAGTTATTGGCAGTGGCGCTGCCGACTTCTTTTTTCGGCGTTTATTTATTTATTTATTTTTTTGCTGGCTTCGGTCCAGCACACACGTAGCAGCCTTGGCTATTGTTCACGTCCACACACCATGGCCGTATGTATTGGCCATTTTCAGGGTGTCCTCACTCCGCAGTCCCTGGCATCCTCCCTGTTTATCACACAGCTCCAAGACCGGTATTTTCAGAAAGGTAATGAGCAGGGCTTTCCAACAGTGTCAAACTTGTTAGTTTCCCGCCAGTACTTTGGGGGATAGAGTCGTTGCTAAGTCTTGTTTTCACTCTGTTACAGCTTCGTGTACAAAAGTGCCATTAGACATGCGTTTGAAGCGCATTCTGGGCAGCCCCGCTCCCTGGTCGTTTCAAGGCGGAAGATGGCCCTGGCTGGCCGGGAAAACCCAATTTTCGGATGCAGGACTATGGCAGCTAACTCCAGGTACAAGAAATTTCTCTCTAGCCCTATTATTTCTGAAGTTATTGGCATTGGCGCTGCCGACTTCTTTTTTCAGCGTTTATTTATTTATTTATTTTTTTGCTGGCTTCGGTCCAGCACACACGTAGCAGCCTTGGCTATTGTTCACGTACACACACTTTGGCCGTATGTACTGGCCATTTTCAGGGTGTCCTCACTCCGCAGTCCCTGGCATCCTCCCTGTTTATCACACAGCTCCAAGACCGGTATTTTCAGAAAGCCCATGAGCAGGGCTTTCCAACCGTGTCAAACTTGTTAATTTCCCGCCAATACCTTGGCAGATAGAGTCGTTGCTAAGTCTTGTTTTCACTCTGTTACAGCTTCGTGTACAAAAGTGCCATTAGACAGGCGTTTGAAGCGCATTCTGAGCAGCCCCGCTCCCTGGTCGTTTCAAGGCGGAAGATGGCCCTGGCTGGCCGGGAAAACCCAATTTTCGAATGCAGGACTATGGCAGCTAACTCCAGGTACAAGAAATTTCTCTCTAGCCCTATTATTTCTGAAGTTATTGGCAGTGGCGCTGCCGACTTTTTTTTTCGGCGTTTATTTATTTATTTATTTTTTTGCTGGCTTCGGTCCAGCACACACGTAGCAGCCTTTGCTATTGTTCACGTACACACACTTTGGCCGTATGTACTGGCCATTTTCAGGGTGTCCTCACTCCGCAGTCCCTGGCATCCTCCCTGTTTATCACACAGCTCCAAGACTGGTATTTTCAGAAAGCCCATGAGCAGGGCTTTCCAACCGTGTCAAACTTGTTAATTTCCCGCCAATACTTTGGCAGATAGAGTCGTTGCTAAGTCTTGTTTTCACTCTGTTACAGCTTCGTGTACAAAAGTGCCATTAGACAGGCGTTTGAAGCGCATTCCGGGCAGACCCGCTCCCTGGTCGTTTCAAGGCGGAAGATGGCCCTGGCTGGCCAGGAAAACCCAATTTTCGGATGCAGGACTATGGCAGCTAACTCCAGGTACAAGAAATTTCTCTCTAGCCCTATTATTTCTGAAGTTATTGGCAGTGGCGCTGCCGACTTCTTTTTTCGGCGTTTATTTATTTATTTATTTTTTTGCTGGCTTCGGTCCAGCACACACGTAGCAGCCTTGTCCACACACCATGGCCGTATGTATTGGCCATTTTCAGGGTGTCCTCACTCCGCAGTCCCTGGCATCCTCCCTGTTTATCACACAGCTCCAAGACCGGTATTTTCAGAAAGCTAATGAGCAGGGCTTTCCAACAGTGTCAAACTTGTCAGTTTCCCGCCAGTACTTTGGGGGATAGAGTCGTTGCTAAGTCTTGTTTTCACTCTGTTACAGCTTCGTGTACAAAAGTGCCATTAGACAGGCGTTTGAAGCGCATTCTGAGCAGACCCGCTCCCTGGTCGTTTCAAGGCGGAAGATGGCCCTGGCTGGCCGGGAAAACCCAATTTTCGGATGCAGGACTATGGCAGCTAACTCCAGGTACAAGAAATTTCTCTCTAGCCCTGTTATTTCTGAAGTTATTGGCAGTGGCGCTGCCGACTTCTTTTTTCAGCGTTTATTTATTTATTTATTTTTTTGCTGGCTTCGGTCCAGCACCCACGTAGCAGCCTTGGCTATTGTTCACGTACACACACCATGGCCGTATGTACTGGCCATTTTCAGGGTGTCCTCACTCCGCAGTCCCTGGCATCCTCCCTGTTTATCACACAGCTCCAAGACCGGTATTTTCAAAAAGCCCATGAGCAGGGCTTTCCAACAGTGTCAAACTTGTTAGTTTCCCGCCATTACTCTGGGAGATAGAGTCGTTGCTAAGTCTTGTTTTCACTCTGTTACAGCTTCGTGTACAAAAGTGCCATTAGACATGCGTTTGAAGCGCATTCTGGGCAGCCCCGCTCCCTGGTCGTTTCAAGGCGGAAGATGGCCCTGGCTGGCCGGGAAAACCCAATTTTCGGATGCAGGACTATGGCAGCTAACTCCAGGTACAAGAAATTTCTCTCTAGCCCTATTATTTCTGAAGTTATTGGCATTGGCGCTGCCGACTTCTTTTTTCAGCGTTTATTTATTTATTTATTTTTTTGCTGGCTTCGGTCCAGCACACACGTAGCAGCCTTGGCTATTGTTCACGTACACACACTTTGGCCGTATGTACTGGCCATTTTCAGGGTGTCCTCACTCCGCAGTCCCTGGCATCCTCCCTGTTTATCACACAGCTCCAAGACCGGTATTTTCAGAAAGCCCATGAGCAGGGCTTTCCAACCGTGTCAAACTTGTTAATTTCCCGCCAATACCTTGGCAGATAGAGTCGTTGCTAAGTCTTGTTTTCACTCTGTTACAGCTTCGTGTACAAAAGTGCCATTAGACAGGCGTTTGAAGCGCATTCTGAGCAGACCCGCTCCCTGGTCGTTTCAAGGCGGAAGATGGCCCTGGCTGGCCGGGAAAACCCAATTTTCGGATGCAGGACTATGGCAGCTAACTCCAGGTACAAGAAATTTCTCTCTAGCCCTATTATTTCTGAAGTTATTGGCAGTGGCGCTGCCGACTTCTTTTTTCAGCGTTTATTTATTTATTTTTTTTTTTGCTGGCTTCGGTCCAGCACCCACGTAGCAGCCTTGGCTATTGTTCACGTACACACACCATGGCCGTATGTACTGGCCATTTTCAGGGTGTCCTCACTCCGCAGTCCCTGGCATCCTCCCTGTTTATCACACAGCTCAAAGACCGGTATTTTCAGAAAGCCCATGAGCAGGGCTTTCCAACAGTGTCAAACTTGTTAGTTTCCCGCCAGTACTTTGGGAGATAGAGTCGTTGCTAAGTCTTGTTTTCACTCTGTTACAGCTTCGTGTACAAAAGTGCCATTAGACATGCGTTTGAAGCGCATTCTGAGCAGCCCCGCTCCCTGGTCGTTTCAAGGCGGAAGATGGCCCTGGCTGGCCAGGAAAACCCAATTTTCGAATGCAGGACTATGGCAGCTAACTCCAGGTACAAGAAATTTCTCTCTAGCCCTATTATTTCTGAAGTTATTGGCAGTGGCGCTGCCGACTTTTTTTTTCGGCGTTTATTTATTTATTTATTTTTTTGCTGGCTTCGGTCCAGCACACACGTAGCAGCCTTTGCTATTGTTCACGTACACACACTTTGGCCGTATGTACTGGCCATTTTCAGGGTGTCCTCACTCCGCAGTCCCTGGCATCCTCCCTGTTTATCACACAGCTCCAAGACTGGTATTTTCAGAAAGCCCATGAGCAGGGCTTTCCAACCGTGTCAAACTTGTTAATTTCCCGCCAATACTTTGGCAGATAGAGTCGTTGCTAAGTCTTGTTTTCACTCTGTTACAGCTTCGTGTACAAAAGTGCCATTAGACAGGCGTTTGAAGCGCATTCCGGGCAGACCCGCTCCCTGGTCGTTTCAAGGCGGAAGATGGCCCTGGCTGGCCAGGAAAACCCAATTTTCGGATGCAGGACTATGGCAGCTAACTCCAGGTACAAGAAATTTCTCTCTAGCCCTATTATTTCTGAAGTTATTGGCAGTGGCGCTGCCGACTTCTTTTTTCGGCGTTTATTTATTTATTTATTTTTTTGCTGGCTTCGGTCCAGCACACACGTAGCAGCCTTGGCTATTGTTCACGTCCACACACCATGGCCGTATGTATTGGCCATTTTCAGGGTGTCCTCACTCCGCAGTCCCTGGCATCCTCCCTGTTTATCACACAGCTCCAAGACCGGTATTTTCAGAAAGCTAATGAGCAGGGCTTTCCAACAGTGTCAAACTTGTCAGTTTCCCGCCAGTACTTTGGGGGATAGAGTCGTTGCTAAGTCTTGTTTTCACTCTGTTACAGCTTCGTGTACAAAAGTGCCATTAGACAGGCGTTTGAAGCGCATTCTGAGCAGACCCGCTCCCTGGTCGTTTCAAGGCGGAAGATGGCCCTGGCTGGCCGGGAAAACCCAATTTTCGGATGCAGGACTATGGCAGCTAACTCCAGGTACAAGAAATTTCTCTCTAGCCCTGTTATTTCTGAAGTTATTGGCAGTGGCGCTGCCGACTTCTTTTTTCAGCGTTTATTTATTTATTTATTTTTTTGCTGGCTTCGGTCCAGCACCCACGTAGCAGCCTTGGCTATTGTTCACGTACACACACCATGGCCGTATGTACTGGCCATTTTCAGGGTGTCCTCACTCCGCAGTCCCTGGCATCCTCCCTGTTTATCACACAGCTCCAAGACCGGTATTTTCAAAAAGCCCATGAGCAGGGCTTTCCAACAGTGTCAAACTTGTTAGTTTCCCGCCATTACTCTGGGAGATAGAGTCGTTGCTAAGTCTTGTTTTCACTCTGTTACAGCTTCGTGTACAAAAGTGCCATTAGACATGCGTTTGAAGCGCATTCTGGGCAGCCCCGCTCCCTGGTCGTTTCAAGGCGGAAGATGGCCCTGGCTGGCCGGGAAAACCCAATTTTCGGATGCAGGACTATGGCAGCTAACTCCAGGTACAAGAAATTTCTCTCTAGCCCTATTATTTCTGGAGTTATTGGCAGTGGCGCTGCGGATTTCTTTTTTCGGTGTTTATTTATTTATTTATTTTTTTGCTGGCTTTGGTCCAGCACACACGTAGCAGCCTTGGCTATTGTTCACGTACACACACCATGGCCGTATGTACTGGCCATTTTCAGGGTGTCCTCACTCCGCAGTCCCTGGCATCCTCCCTGTTTATCACACAGCTCCAAGACCGGTATTTTCAGAAAGCCCATGAGCAGGGCTTTCCAACCGTGTCAAACTTGTTAATTTCCCGCCAATACCTTGGCAGATAGAGTCGTTGCTAAGTCTTGTTTTCACTCTGTTACAGCTTCGTGTACAAAAGTGCCATTAGACAGGCGTTTGAAGCGCATTCTGAGCAGACCCGCTCCCTGGTCGTTTCAAGGCGGAAGATGGCCCTGGCTGGCCGGGAAAACCCAATTTTCGGATGCAGGACTATGGCAGCTAACTCCAGGTACAAGAAATTTCTCTCTAGCCCTATTATTTCTGAAGTTATTGGCAGTGGCGCTGCCGACTTCTTTTTTCAGCGTTTATTTATTTATTTTTTTTTTTGCTGGCTTCGGTCCAGCACCCACGTAGCAGCCTTGGCTATTGTTCACGTACACACACCATGGCCGTATGTACTGGCCATTTTCAGGGTGTCCTCACTCCGCAGTCCCTGGCATCCTCCCTGTTTATCACACAGCACAAAGACCGGTATTTTCAGAAAGCCCATGAGCAGGGCTTTCCAACAGTGTCAAACTTGTTAGTTTCCCGCCAGTACTTTGGGAGATAGAGTCGTTGCTAAGTCTTGTTTTCACTCTGTTACAGCTTCGTGTACAAAAGTGCCATTAGACATGCGTTTGAAGCGCATTCTGAGCAGCCCCGCTCCCTGGTCGTTTCAAGGCGGAAGATGGCCCTGGCTGGCCAGGAAAACCCAATTTTCGAATGCAGGACTATGGCAGCTAACTCCAGGTACAAGAAATTTCTCTCTAGCCCTATTATTTCTGAAGTTATTGGCAGTGGCGCTGCCGACTTTTTTTTTCGGCGTTTATTTATTTATTTATTTTTTTGCTGGCTTCGGTCCAGCACACACGTAGCAGCCTTTGCTATTGTTCACGTACACACACTTTGGCCGTATGTACTGGCCATTTTCAGGGTGTCCTCACTCCGCAGTCCCTGGCATCCTCCCTGTTTATCACACAGCTCCAAGACTGGTATTTTCAGAAAGCCCATGAGCAGGGCTTTCCAACCGTGTCAAACTTGTTAATTTCCCGCCAATACTTTGGCAGATAGAGTCGTTGCTAAGTCTTGTTTTCACTCTGTTACAGCTTCGTGTACAAAAGTGCCATTAGACAGGCGTTTGAAGCGCATTCTGGGCAGACCCGCTCCCTGGTCGTTTCAAGGCGGAAGATGGCCCTGGCTGGCCAGGAAAACCCAATTTTCGGATGCAGGACTATGGCAGCTAACTCCAGGTACAAGAAATTTCTCTCTAGCCCTATTATTTCTGAAGTTATTGGCAGTGGCGCTGCCGACTTCTTTTTTCGGCGTTTATTTATTTATTTATTTTTTTGCTGGCTTCGGTCCAGCACACACGTAGCAGCCTTGGCTATTGTTCACGTCCACACACCATGGCCGTATGTATTGGCCATTTTCAGGGTGTCCTCACTCCGCAGTCCCTGGCATCCTCCCTGTTTATCACACAGCTCCAAGACCGGTATTTTCAGAAAGCTAATGAGCAGGGCTTTCCAACAGTGTCAAACTTGTTAGTTTCCCGCCAGTACTTTGGGGGATAGAGTCGTTGCTAAGTCTTGTTTTCACTCTGTTACAGCTTCGTGTACAAAAGTGCCATTAGACAGGCGTTTGAAGCGCATTCTGAGCAGACCCGCTCCCTGGTCGTTTCAAGGCGGAAGATGGCCCTGGCTGGCCGGGAAAACCCAATTTTCGGATGCAGGACTATGGCAGCTAACTCCAGGTACAAGAAATTTCTCTCTAGCCCTATTATTTCTGGAGTTATTGGCAGTGGCGCTGCGGATTTCTTTTTTCGGTGTTTATTTATTTATTTATTTTTTTGCTGGCTTTGGTCCAGCACACACGTAGCAGCCTTGGCTATTGTTCACGTACACACACCATGGCCGTATGTACTGGCCATTTTCAGGGTGTCCTCACTCCGCAGTCCCTGGCATCCTCCCTGTTTATCACACAGCTCCAAGACCGGTATTTTCAGAAAGCCCATGAGCAGGGCTTTCCAACCGTGTCAAACTTGTTAATTTCCCGCCAATACTGTGGCAGATAGAGTCTTTGCTAAGTCTTGTTTTCACTTTGTTACAGCTTCGTGTACAAAAGTGCCATTAGACATGCGTTTGAAGCGCATTCTGAGCAGCCCCGCTCCCTGGTCGTTTCAAGGCGGAAGATGGCCCTGACTGGCCCAGAAAACCCAATTTTCGGATGGAGGAGTATAGCAGCTAACTCCAGGTACAAGAAATTTCTCTCTAGCCCTATTATTTCTAGAGTTATTGGCAGTGGCGCTGCCGACTTCTTTTTTCGGCGTTTATTTATTTTTTTTTTTTTTGCTGGCTTCGGTCCAGCACCCACGTAGCAGCCTTGGCTATTGTTCACGTACACACACCATGGCCGTATGTACTGGCCATTTTCAGGGTGTCCTCACTCCGCAGTCCCTGGCATGCTCCCTGTTTATCACACAGCTCCAAGACCGGTATTTTCAGAAAGCTAATGAGCAGGGCTTTCCAACAGTGTCAAACTTGTTAGTTTCCCGCCAGTACTTTGGGAGATAGAGTCGTTGCTAAGTCTTGTTTTCACTTTGTTACAGCTTCGTGTACAAAAGTGCCATTAGACAGGCGTTTGAAGCGCATTCTGAGCAGCCCCGCTCCCTGGTCGTTTCAAGGCGGAAGATGGCCCTGGCTGGCCAGAAAAAAACCGTTTTTCGGATGCAGGACTATGGCAGCTAACTCCAGGTACAAGAAATTTCTCTCTAGCCCTATTATTTCTGGAGTTATTGGCAGTCGCGTTGCGGATTTCTTTTTTCGGTGTTTATTTATTTATTTATTTTTTTGCTGGCTTCGGTCCAGCACACACGTAGCAGCCTTGGCTATTGTTCACGTACACACACCATGGCCGTATGTACTGGCCATTTTCAGGGTGTCCTCACTCCGCAGTCCCTGGCATCCTCCCTGTTTATCACACAGCTCAAAGACCGGTATTTTCAGAAAGCCCATGAGCAGGGCTTTCCAACAGTGTCAAACTTGTTAGTTTCCCGCCAGTACTTTGGGAGATAGAGTCGTTGCTAAGTTGTGTTTTCACTCTGTTACAGCTTCGTGTACAAAAGTGCCATTAGACAGGCGTTTGAAGCGCATTCTGAGCAGACCCGCTCCCTGGTCGTTTCAAGGCGGAAGATGGCCCTGGCTGGCCAGGAAAACCCAATTTTCGGATGCAGGACTATGGCAGCTAACTCCAGGTACAAGAAATTTCTCTCTAGCCCTATTATTTCTGAAGTTATTGGCAGTGGCGCTGCCGACTTCTTTTTTCGGCGTTTATTTATTTTTTTTTTTTTGCTGGCTTCGGTCCAGCACCCATGTAGCAGCCTTGGCTATTGTTCACGTACACACACCATGGCCGTATGTACTGGCCATTTTCAGGGTGTCCTCACTTCGCAGTCCCTGGCATCCTCCCTGTTTATCCCACAGCTCCAAGACCGGTATTTTCAGAAAGCCCATGAGCAGGGCTTTCCAACAGTGTCAAACTTGTTAGTTTCCCGCCAGTACTTTGGGAGATAGAGTCGTTGCTAAGTCTTGTTTTCACTCTGTTACAGCTTCGTGTACAAAAGTGCCATTAGACATGCGTTTGAAGCGCATTCTGGGCAGCCCCGCTCCCTGGTCGTTTCAAGGCGGAAGATGGCCCTGGCTGGCCGGGAAAACCCAATTTTCGGATGCAGGACTATGGCAGCTAACTCCAGGTACAAGAAATTTCTTTCTAGCCCTATTATTTCTGAAGTTATTGGCAGTGGCGCTGCCGACTTCTTTTTTCAGCGTTTATTTATTTATTTATTTTTTTGCTGGCTTCGGTCCAGCACACACGTAGCAGCCTTGGCTATTGTTCACGTACACACACCATGGCCGTAGGTACTGGCCATTTTCAGGGTGTCCTCACTCCGCAGTCCCTGGCATCCTCCCTGTTTATCACACAGCTCAAAGACCGGTATTTTCAGAAAGCCCATGAGCAGGGCTTTCCAACAGTGTCAAACTTGTTAGTTTCCCGCCAGTACTTTGGGAGATAGAGTCGTTGCTAAGTCTTGTTTTCACTGTGTTACAGCTTCGTGTACAAAAGTGCCATTAGACATGCGTTTGAAGCGCATTCTGGGCAGCCCCGCTCCCTGGTCGTTTCAAGGCGGAAGATGGCCCTGGCTGGCCGGGAAAACCCAATTTTCGGATGCAGGACTATGGCAGCTAACTCCAGGTACAAGAAATTTCTCTCTAGCCCTATTATTTCTGAAGTTATTGGCAGTGGCGCTGCCGACTTCTTTTTTCAGCGTTTATTTATTTATTTATTTTTTTGCTGGCTTCGGTCCAGCACACACGTAGCAGCCTTGGCTATTGTTCACGTACACACACCATGGCCGTATGTACTGGCCATTTTCAGGGTGTCCTCACTCCGCAGTCCCTGGCATCCTCGCTGTTTATCACACAGCTCAAAGACCGGTATTTTCAGAAAGCCCATGAGCAGGGCTTTCCAACAGTGTCAAACTTGTTAGTTTCCCGCCAATACTTTGGCAGATAGAGTCGTTGCTAAGTTGTGTTTTCACTCTGTTACAGCTTCGTGTACAAAAGTGCCATTAGACAGGCGTTTGAAGCGCATTCTGAGCAGACCCGCTGCCTGGTCGTTTCAAGGCGGAAGATGGCCCTGGCTGGCCAGGAAAACCCAATTTTCGGATGCAGGACTATGGCAGCTAACTCCAGGTACAAGAAATTTCTCTCTAGCCCTATTATTTCTGAAGTTATTGGCAGTGGCGCTGCCGACTTCTTTTTTCAGCGTTTATTTATTTATTTATTTTTTTGCTGGCTTCGGTCCAGCACACACGTAGCAGCCTTGGCTATTGTTCACGTACACACACCATGGCCGTATGTACTGGCCATTTTCAGGGTGTCCTCACTCCGCAGTCCCTGGCATGCTCCCTGTTTATCACACAGCTCCAAGACCGGTATTTTCAGAAAGCTAATGAGCAGGGCTTTCCAACAGTGTCAAACTTGTTAGTTTCCCGCCAGTACTTTGGCAGATAGAGTCGTTGCTAAGTCTTGTTTTCACTCTGTTACAGCTTCGTGTACAAAAGTGCCAATAGACATGCGTTTGAAGCGCATTCTGAGCAGCCCCGCTCCCTGGTCGTTTCAAGGCGGAAGATGGCCCTGACTGGCAAGGAAAACCCGATTTTCGGATGGAGGAGTATAGCAGCTAACTCCAGGTACAAGAAATTTCTCTCTAGCCCTATTATTTCTAGAGTTAATGGCAGTGGCGCTGCCGACTTCTTTTTTCGGCGTTTATTTATTTATTTATTTTTTGCTGGCTTCGGTCCAGCACCCACGTAGCAGCCTTGGCTATTGTTCACGTACACACACCATGGCCGTATGTACTGGCCATTTTCAGGGTGTCCTCACTCCGCAGTCCCTGGCATGCTCCCTGTTTATCACACAGCTCCAAGACCGGTATTTTCAGAAAGCCCATGAGCAGGGCTTTCCAACAGTGTCAAACTTGTTAGTTTCCCGCCAATACTCTGGGAGATAGTATCGTTGCTAAGTCTTGTTTTCACTCTGTTACAGCTTCGTGTACAAAAGTGCCATTAGACATGCGTTTGAAGCGCATTCTGGGCAGCCCCGCTCCCTGGTCGTTTCAAGGCGGAAGATGGCCCTGGCTGGCCGGGAAAACCCAATTTTCGGATGCAAGACTATGGCAGCTAACTCCAGGTACAAGAAATTTCTCTCTAGCCCTATTATTTCTGGAGTTATTGGCAGTGGCGCTGCGGATTTCTTTTTTCGGTGTTTATTTATTTATTTATTTTTTTGCTGGCTTTGGTCCAGCACACACGTAGCAGCCTTGGCTATTGTTCACGTACACACACCATGGCCGTATGTACTGGCCATTTTCAGGGTGTCCTCACTCCGCAGTCCCTGGCATGCTCCCTGTTTATCACACAGCTCCAAGACCGGTATTTTCAGAAAGCCCATGAGCAGGGCTTTCCAACCGTGTCAAACTTGTTAATTTCCCGCCAATACTTTGGCAGATAGAGTTGTTGCTAAGTCTTGTTTTCACTCTGTTACAGCTTCGTGTACTAAAGTGCCATTGGACAGGCGTTTGAAGCGCATTCTGAGCAGACCCGCTCCCTGGTCGTTTCAAGGCGGAAGATGGCCCTGGCTGGCCAGGAAAACCCAATTTTCGGATGCAGGACTATGGCAGCTAACTCCAGGTACAAGAAATTTCTCTCTAGCCCTATTATTTTTAGAGTTAATGGCAGTGGCGCTGCCGACTTCTTTTTTCGGCGTTTATTTATTTATTTATTTTTTGCTGGCTTCGGTCCAGCAGCCACGTAGCAGCCTTGGCTATTGTTCACGTACACACACCATGGCCGTATGTACTGGCCATTTTCAGGGTGTCCTCACTCCGCAGTCCCTGGCATGCTCCCTGTTTATCACACAGCTCCAAGACCAGTATTTTCAGAAAGCCCATGAGCAGGGCTTTCCAACAGTGTCAAACTTGTTAGTTTCCCGCCAATACTCTGGGAGATAGAGTCGTTGCTAAGTCTTGTTTTCACTCTGTTACAGCTTCGTGTACAAAAGTGCCATTAGACATGCGTTTGAAGCGCATTCTGGGCAGCCCCGCTCCCTGGTCGTTTCAAGGCGGAAGATGGCCCTGGCTGGCCGGGAAAACCCAATTTTCGGATGCAGGACTATGGCAGCTAACTCCAGGTACAAGAAATTTCTCTCTAGCCCTATTATTTCTGGAGTTATTGGCAGTGGCGCTGCGGATTTCTTTTTTCGGTGTTTATTTATTTATTTATTTTTTTGCTGGCTTTGGTCCAGCACACACGTAGCAGCCTTGGCTATTGTTCACGTACACACACCATGGCCGTATGTACTGGCCATTTTCAGGGTGTCCTCACTCCGCAGTCCCTGGCATCCTCCCTGTTTATCACACAGCTCCAAGACCGGTATTTTCAGAAAGCCCATGAGCAGGGCTTTCTAACCGTGTCAAACTTGTTAATTTCCCGCCAATACTTTGGCAGATAGAGTCGTTGCTAAGTCTTGTTTTCACTCTGTTACAGCTTCGTGTACTAAAGTGCCATTGGACAGGCGTTTGAAGCGCATTCTGAGCAGACCCGCTCCCTGGTCGTTTCAAGGCGGAATATGGCCCTGGCTGGCCAGGAAAACCCAATTTTCGGATGCAGGACTATGGCAGCTAACTCCAGGTACAAGAAATTTCTCTCTAGCCCTATTATTTCTGAAGTTATTGGCAGTGGCGCTGCCGACTTCTTTTTTCGGCGTTTATTTATTTATTTATTTTTTTGCTGGCTTCGGTCCAGCACACACGTAGCAGCCTTGGCTATTGTTCACGCACACACACCATGGCCGTATGTATTGGCCATTTTCAGGGTGTCCTCACTCCGCAGTCCCTGGCATGCTCCCTGTTTATCACACAGCTCCAAGACCGGTATTTTCAGAAAGCTAATGAGCAGGGCTTTCCAACAGTGTCAAACTTGTTAGTTTCCCGCCAGTACTTTGGGAGATAGAGTCGTTGCTAAGTCTTGTTTTCACTCTGTTACAGCTTCGTGTACAAAAGTGCCATTAGACATGCGTTTGAAGCGCATTCTGAGCAGCCCCGCTCCCTGGTCGTTTCAAGGCGGAAGATGGTCCTGGCTGGCCGGGAAAACCCAATTTTCGGATGCAGGACTATGGCAGCTAACTCCATGTACAAGAAATTTCTCTCTAGCCCTATTATTTCTGGAGTTATTGGCAGTCGCGTTGCGGATTTCTTTTTTCGGTGTTTATTTATTAATTTATTTTTTTGCTGGCTTCGGTCCAGCACACACGTAGCAGCCTTTGCTATTGTTCACGTACACACACTTTGGCCGTATGTACTGGCCATTTTCAGGGTGTCCTCACTCCGCAGTCCGTGGCATGCTCCCTGTTTATCACACAGCTCCAAGACCGGTATTTTCAGAAAGCTAATGAGCAGGGCTTTCCAACAGTGTCAAACTTGTTAGTTTCCCGCCAGTACTTTGGGAGATAGAGTCGTTGCTAAGTCTTGTTTTCACTCTGTTACAGCTTCGTGTACAAAAGTGCCATTAGACATGCGTTTGAAGCGCATTCTGAGCAGCCCCGCTCCCTGGTCGTTTCAAGGCGGAAGATGGTCCCGGCTGGCCGGGAAAACCCAATTTTCGGATGCTGGACTATGGCAGCTAACTCCATGTACAAGAAATTTCTCTCTAGCCCTATTATTTCTGGAGTTATTGGCAGTCGCGTTGCGGATTTCTTTTTTCGGTGTTTATTTATTAATTTATTTTTTTGCTGGCTTCGGTCCAGCACACACGTAGCAGCCTTTGCTATTGTTCACGTACACACACTTTGGCCGTATGTACTGGCCATTTTCAGGGTGTCCTCACTCCGCAGTCCCTGGCATCCTCCCTGTTTATCACACAGCTCCAAGACCGGTATTTTCAGAAAGCCCATGAGCAGGGCTTTCCAACAGTGTCAAACTTGTTAATTTCCCGCCAATACTTTGGCAGATAGAGTCGTTGCTAAGTCTTGTTTTCACTCTGTTACAGCTTCGTGTACAAAAGTGCCATTAGACAGGCGTTTGAAGCGCATTCTGAGCAGACCCGCTCCCTGGTCGTTTCAAGGCGGAAGATGGCCCTGGCTGGCCAGGAAAACCCAATTTTCGGATGCAGGACTATGGCAGCTAACTCCAGGTACAAGAAATATCTCTCTAGCCCTATTATTTCTGAAGTTATTGGCAGTGGCGCTGCCGACTTCTTTTTTCGGCGTTTATTTATTTATTTTTTTTGCTGGCTTCGGTCCAGCACACACGTAGCAGCCTTGGCTATTGTTCACGTACACACACCATGGCCGTATGTACTGGCCATTTTCAGGGTGTCCTCACTCCGCAGTCCCTGGCATGCTCCCTGTTTATCACACAGCTCCAAGACCGGTATTTTCAGAAAGCTAATGAGCAGGGCTTTCCAACAGTGTCAAACTTGTTAGTTTCCCGCCAGTACTTTGGGAGATAGAGTCGTTGCTAAGTCTTGTTTTCACTCTGTTACAGCTTCGTGTACAAAAGTGCCATTAGACATGCGTTTGAAGCGCATTCTGAGCAGACCCGCTCCCTGGTCGTTTCAAGGCGGAAGATGGCCCTGGCTGGCCAGGAAAACCCAATTTTCGGATGCAGGACTATGGCAGCTAACTCGTATGTACTGGCCATTTTCAGGGTGTCCTCACTCCGCAGTCCCTGGCATGCTCCCTGTTTATCACACAGCTCCAAGACCGGTATTTTCAGAAAGCTAATGAGCAGGGCTTTCCAACAGTGTCAAACTTGTTAGTTTCCCGCCAATACTTTGGCAGATAGAGTCGTTGCTAAGTTGTGTTTTCACTCTGTTACAGCTTCGTGTACAAAAGTGCCATTAGACAGGCGTTTGAAGCGCATTCTGAGCGGACCCGCTCCCTGGTCGTTTCAAGGCGGAAGATGGCCCTGGCTGGCCAGGAAAACCCAATTTTCGGATGCAGGACTATGGCAGCTAACTCCAGGTACAAGAAATTTCTCTCTAGCCCTATTATTTCTGAAGTTATTGGCAGTGGCGCTGCCGACTTCTTTTTTCGGCGTTTATTTTTTTTTTTTTTTTTGCTGGCTTCGGTCCAGCACCCATGTAGCAGCCTTGGCTATTGTTCACGTACACACACCATGGCCGTATGTACTGGCCATTTTCAGGGTGTCCTCACTCCGCAGTCCCTGGCATCCTCCCTGTTTATCACACAGCTCAAAGACCGGTATTTTCAGAAAGCCCATGAGCAGGGCTTTCCAACAGTGTCAAACTTGTTAGTTTCCCGCCAGTACTTTGGGAGATAGAGTCGTTGCTAAGTCTTGTTTTCACTTTGTTACAGCTTCGTGTACAAAAGTGCCATTAGACATGCGTTTGAAGCGCATTCTGGGCAGCCCCGCTCCCTGGTCGTTTCAAGGCGGAAGATGGTCCTGGCTGGCCGGGAAAACCCAATTTTCGGATGCAGGACTATGGCAGCTAACTCCAGGTACAAGAAATTTCTCTCTAGCCCTATTATTTCTGAAGTTATTGGCAGTGGCGCTGCCGACTTCTTTTTTCAGCGTTTATTTATTTATTTATTTTTTTGCTGGCTTCGGTCCAGCACACACGTAGCAGCCTTGGCTATTGTTCACGTACACACACCATGGCCGTATGTACTGGCCATTTTCAGGGTGTCCTCACTCCGCAGTCCCTGGCATGCTCCCTGTTTATCACACAGCTCCAAGACCGGTATTTTCAGAAAGCTAATGAGCAGGGCTTTCCAACAGTGTCAAACTTGTTAGTTTCCCGCCAATACTTTGGCAGATAGAGTCGTTGCTAAGTTGTGTTTTCACTCTGTTACAGCTTCGTGTACAAAAGTGCCATTAGACAGGCGTTTGAAGCGCATTCTGAGCAGACCCGCTCCCTGGTCGTTTCAAGGCGGAAGATGGCCCTGGCTGGCCAGGAAAACCCAATTTTCGGATGCAGGACTATGGCAGCTAACTCCAGGTACAAGAAATTTCTCTCTAGCCCTATTATTTCTGAAGTTATTGGCAGTGGCGCTGCCGACTTCTTTTTTCGGCGTTTATTTATTTATTTTTTTTTGCTGGCTTCGGTCCAGCACCCATGTAGCAGCCTTGGCTATTGTTCACGTACACACACCATGGCCGTATGTACTGGCCATTTTCAGGGTGTCCTCACTCCGCAGTCCCTGGCATCCTTCCTGTTTATCCCACAGCTCCCAGACCGGTATTTTCAGAAAGCCCATGAGCAGGGCTTTCCAACAGTGTCAAACTTGTTAGTTTCCCGCCAATACTTTGGGAGATAGAGTCGTTGCTAAGTCTTGTTTTCACTCTGTTACAGCTTCGTGTACAAAAGTGCCATTAGACATGCATTTGAAGCGCATTCTGGGCAGCCCCGCTCCCTGGTCGTTTCAAGGCGGAAGATGGCCCTGGCTGGCCGGGAAAACCCAATTTTCGGATGCAGGACTATGGCAGCTAACTCCAGGTACAAGAAATTTCTCTCTAGCCCTATTATTTCTGAAGTTATTGGCAGTGGCGCTGCCGACTTCTTTTTTCAGCGTTTATTTATTTATTTATTTTTTTGCTGGCTTCGGTCCAGCACACACGCAGCAGCCTTGGCTATTGTTCACGTACACACACCATGGCCGTATGTACTGGCCATTTTCAGGGTGTCCTCACTCCGCAGTCCCTGGCATCCTCCCTGTTTATCACACAGCTCAAAGACCGGTATTTTCAGAAAGCCCATGAGCAGGGCTTTCCAACAGTGTCAAACTTGTTAGTTTCCCGCCAGTACTTTGGGAGATAGAGTCGTTGCTAAGTCTTGTTTTCACTTTGTTACAGCTTCGTGTACAAAAGTGCCATTAGACAGGCGTTTGAAGCGCATTCTGAGCAGACCCGCTCCCTGGTCGTTTCAAGGCGGAAGATGGCCCTGGCTGGCCAGGAAAACCCAATTTTCAGATGCAGGACTATGGCAGCTAACTCCAGGTACAAGAAATTTTTCTCTAGCCCTATTATTTCTGAAGTTATTGGCAGTGGCGCTGCCGACTTCTTTTTTCGGCGTTTATTTATTTATTTTTTTTTGCTGGCTTCGGTCCAGCACCCATGTAGCAGCCTTGGCTATTGTTCACGTACACACACCATGGCCGTATGTACTGGCCATTTTCAGGGTGTCCTCACTCCGCAGTCCCAGGCATCCTCCCTGTTTATCACACAGCTCAAAGACCGGTATTTTCAGAAAGCCCATGAGCAGGGCTTTCCAACAGTGTCAAACTTGTTAGTTTCCCGCCAGTACTTTGGGAGATAGAGTCGTTGCTAAGTCTTGTTTTCACTTTGTTACAGCTTCGTGTACAAAAGTGCCATTAGACAGGCGTTTGAAGCGCATTCTGAGCAGACCCGCTCCCTGGTCGTTTCAAGGCGGAAGATGGCCCTGGCTGGCCAGGAAAACCCAATTTTCGGATGCAGGACTATGGCAGCTAACTCCAGGTACAAGAAATTTCTCTCTAGCCCTATTATTTCTGAAGTTATTGGCAGTGGCGCTGCCGACTTCTTTTTTCGGCGTTTATTTATTTATTTTTTTTGCTGGCTTCGGTCCAGCACACACGTAGCAGCCTTGGCTATTGTTCACGTACACACACCATGGCCGTATGTACTGGCCATTTTCAGGGTGTCCTCACTCCGCAGTCCCTGGGTTCCTCCCTATTTATCACACAGCTCCAAGACCGGTATTTTCAGAAAGCTAATGAGCAGGGCTTTCCAACAGTGTCAAACTTGTTAGTTTCCCGCCAGTACTTTGGGAGATAGAGTCGTTGCTAAGTCTTGTTTTCACTCTGTTACAGCTTCGTGTACAAAAGTGCCATTAGACATGCGTTTGAAGCGCATTCTGAGCAGACCCGCTCCCTGGTCGTTTCAAGGCGGAAGATGGCCCTGGCTGGCCAGGAAAACCCAATTTTCGGATGCAGGACTATGGCAGCTAACTCGTATGTACTGGCCATTTTCAGGGTGTCCTCACTCCGCAGTCCCTGGCATGCTCCCTGTTTATCACACAGCTCCAAGACCGGTATTTTCAGAAAGCTAATGAGCAGGGCTTTCCAACAGTGTCAAACTTGTTAGTTTCCCGCCAATACTTTGGCAGATAGAGTCGTTGCTAAGTTGTGTTTTCACTCTGTTACAGCTTCGTGTACAAAAGTGCCATTAGACAGGCGTTTGAAGCGCATTCTGAGCAGACCCGCTCCCTGGTCGTTTCAAGGCGGAAGATGGCCCTGGCTGGCCAGGAAAACCCAATTTTCGGATGCAGGACTATGGCAGCTAACTCCAGGTACAAGAAATTTCTCTCTAGCCCTATTATTTCTGAAGTTATTGGCAGTGGCGCTGCCGACTTCTTTTTTCGGCGTTTATTTTTTTTTTTTTTTTATCTGGCTTCGGTCCAGCACCCATGTAGCAGCCTTGGCTATTGTTCACGTACACACACCATGGCCGTATGTACTGGCCATTTTCAGGGTGTCCTCACTCCGCAGTCCCTGGCATCCTCCCTGTTTATCACACAGCTCAAAGACCGGTATTTTCAGAAAGCCCATGAGCAGGGCTTTCCAACAGTGTCAAACTTGTTAGTTTCCCGCCAGTACTTTGGGAGATAGAGTCGTTGCTAAGTCTTGTTTTCACTTTGTTACAGCTTCGTGTACAAAAGTGCCATTAGACATGCGTTTGAAGCGCATTCTGGGCAGCCCCGCTCCCTGGTCGTTTCAAGGCGGAAGATGGTCCTGGCTGGCCGGAAAAACCCAATTTTCGGATGCAGGACTATGGCAGCTAACTCCAGGTACAAGAAATTTCTCTCTAGCCCTATTATTTCTGAAGTTATTGGCAGTGGCGCTGCCGACTTCTTTTTTCAGCGTTTATTTATTTATTTATTTTTTTGCTGGCTTCGGTCCAGCACACACGTAGCAGCCTTGGCTATTGTTCACGTACACACACCATGGCCGTATGTACTGGCCATTTTCAGGGTGTCCTCACTCCGCAGTCCCTGGCATGCTCCCTGTTTATCACACAGCTCCAAGACCGGTATTTTCAGAAAGCTAATGAGCAGGGCTTTCCAACAGTGTCAAACTTGTTAGTTTCCCGCCAATACTTTGGCAGATAGAGTCGTTGCTAAGTTGTGTTTTCACTCTGTTACAGCTTCGTGTACAAAAGTGCCATTAGACAGGCGTTTGAAGCGCATTCTGAGCAGACCCGCTCCCTGGTCGTTTCAAGGCGGAAGATGGCCCTGGCTGGCCAGGAAAACCCAATTTTCGGATGCAGGACTATGGCAGCTAACTCCAGGTACAAGAAATTTCTCTCTAGCCCTATTATTTCTGAAGTTATTGGCAGTGGCGCTGCCGACTTCTTTTTTCGGCGTTTATTTATTTATTTTTTTTTGCTGGCTTCGGTCCAGCACCCATGTAGCAGCCTTGGCTATTGTTCACGTACACACACCATGGCCGTATGTACTGGCCATTTTCAGGGTGTCCTCACTCCGCAGTCCCTGGCATCCTTCCTGTTTATCCCACAGCTCCCAGACCGGTATTTTCAGAAAGCCCATGAGCAGGGCTTTCCAACAGTGTCAAACTTGTTAGTTTCCCGCCAATACTTTGGGAGATAGAGTCGTTGCTAAGTCTTGTTTTCACTCTGTTACAGCTTCGTGTACAAAAGTGCCATTAGACAGGCGTTTGAAGCGCATTCTGAGCAGACCCGCTCCCTGGTCGTTTCAAGGCGGAAGATGGCCCTGGCTGGCCAGGAAAACCCAATTTTCAGATGCAGGACTATGGCAGCTAACTCCAGGTACAAGAAATTTCTCTCTAGCCCTATTATTTCTGAAGTTATTGGCAGTGGCGCTGCCGACTTCTTTTTTCAGCGTTTATTTATTTATTTATTTTTTTGCTGGCTTCGGTCCAGCACACACGCAGCAGCCTTGGCTATTGTTCACGTACACACACCATGGCCGTATGTACTGGCCATTTTCAGGGTGTCCTCACTCCGCAGTCCCTGGCATCCTCCCTGTTTATCACACAGCTCAAAGACCGGTATTTTCAGAAAGCCCATGAGCAGGGCTTTCCAACAGTGTCAAACTTGTTAGTTTCCCGCCAGTACTTTGGGAGATAGAGTCGTTGCTAAGTCTTGTTTTCACTTTGTTACAGCTTCGTGTACAAAAGTGCCATTAGACAGGCGTTTGAAGCGCATTCTGAGCAGACCCGCTCCCTGGTCGTTTCAAGGCGGAAGATGGCCCTGGCTGGCCAGGAAAACCCAATTTTCAGATGCAGGACTATGGCAGCTAACTCCAGGTACAAGAAATTTCTCTCTAGCCCTATTATTTCTGAAGTTATTGGCAGTGGCGCTGCCGACTTCTTTTTTCGGCGTTTATTTATTTATTTTTTTTTGCTGGCTTCGGTCCAGCACCCATGTAGCAGCCTTGGCTATTGTTCACGTACACACACCATGGCCGTATGTACTGGCCATTTTCAGGGTGTCCTCACTCCGCAGTCCCTGGCATCCTCCCTGTTTATCACACAGCTCAAAGACCGGTATTTTCAGAAAGCCCATGAGCAGGGCTTTCCAACAGTGTCAAACTTGTTAGTTTCCCGCCAGTACTTTGGGAGATAGAGTCGTTGCTAAGTCTTGTTTTCACTTTGTTACAGCTTCGTGTACAAAAGTGCCATTAGACAGGCGTTTGAAGCGCATTCTGAGCAGACCCGCTCCCTGGTCGTTTCAAGGCGGAAGATGGCCCTGGCTGGCCAGGAAAACCCAATTTTCGGATGCAGGACTATGGCAGCTAACTCCAGGTACAAGAAATTTCTCTCTAGCCCTATTATTTCTGAAGTTATTGGCAGTGGCGCTGCCGACTTCTTTTTTCGGCGTTTATTTATTTATTTTTTTTTGCTGGCTTCGGTCCAGCACCCATGTAGCAGCCTTGGCTATTGTTCACGTACACACACCATGGCCGTATGTACTGGCCATTTTCAGGGTGTCCTCACTCCGCAGTCCCTGGGTTCCTCCCTATTTATCCCACAGCTCCCAGACCGGTATTTTCAGAAAGCCCATGAGCAGGGCTTTCCAACAGTGTCAAACTTGTTAGTTTCCCGCCAATACTTTGGGAGATAGAGTCGTTGCTAAGTCTTGTTTTCACTCTGTTACAGCTTCGTGTACAAAAGTGCCATTAGACATGCGTTTGAAGCGCATTCTGGGCAGCCCCGCTCCCTGGTCGTTTCAAGGCGGAAGATGGCCCTGCCTGGCCGGGAAAACCCAATTTTCGGATGCAGGACTATGGCAGCTAACTCCAGGTACAAGAAATTTCTCTCTAGCCCTATTATTTCTGAAGTTATTGGCAGTGGCGCTGCCGACTTCTTTTTTCAGCGTTTATTTATTTATTTATTTTTTTGCTGGCTTCGGTCCAGCACACACGTAGCAGCCTTGGCTATTGTTCACGTACACACACCATGGCCGTATGTACTGGCCATTTTCAGGGTGTCCTCACTCCGCAGTCCCTGGCATCCTCCCTGTTTATCACACAGCTCAAAGACCGGTATTTTCAGAAAGCCCATGAGCAGGGCTTTCCAACAGTGTCACACTTGTTAGTTTCCCGCCAGTACTTTGGGAGATAGAGTCGTTGCTAAGTCTTGTTTTCACTTTGTTACAGCTTCGTGTACAAAAGTGCCATTAGACAGGCGTTTGAAGCGCATTCTGAGCAGACCCGCTCCCTGGTCGTTTCAAGGCGGAAGATGGCCCTGGCTGGCCAGGAAAACCCATTTTTCGGATGCAGGACTATGGCAGCTAACTCCAGGTACAATAAAATTTCTCTCTAGCCCTATTATTTCTGAAGTTATTGGCAGTGGCGCTGCCGACTTCTTTTTTGGGCGTTTATTTATTTTTTTTTTTTTGCTGGCTTCGGTCCAGCACCCATGTAGCAGCCTTGGCTATTGTTCACGTACACACACCATGGCCGTATGTACTGGCCATTTTCAGGGTGTCCTCACTCCGCAGTCCCTGGCATCCTCCCTGTTTATCACACAGCTCAAAGACCGGTATTTTCAGAAAGCCCATGAGCAGGGCTTTCTAACAGTGTCAAACTTGTTAGTTTCCCGCCAATACTTTGGCAGATAGAGTCGTTGCTAAGTTGTGTTTTCACTCTGTTACAGCTTCGTGTACAAAAGTGCCATTAGACAGGCGTTTGAAGCGCATTCTGAGCAGACCCGCTCCCTGGTCGTTTCAAGGCGGAAGATGGCCCTGGCTGGCCAGGAAAACCCAATTTTCGGATGCAGGACTATGGCAGCTAACTCCAGGTACAAGAAATTTCTCTCTAGCCCTATTATTTCTGAAGTTATTGGCAGTGGCGCTGCCGACTTCTTTTTTCGGCGTTTATTTATTTTTTATTTTTTGCTGGCTTCGGTCCAGCACCCATGTAGCAGTCTTGGCTATTGTTCACGTACACACACCATGGCCGTAGGTACTGGCCATTTTCAGGGTGTCCTCACTCCGCAGTCCCTGGCATCCTCCCTGTTTATCCCACAGCTCAAAGACCGGTATTTTCAGAAAGCCCATGAGCAGGGCTTTCCAACAGTGTCAAACTTGTTAGTTTCCCGCCAATACTTTGGGAGATAGAGTCGTTGCTAAGTCTTGTTTTCACTCTGTTACAGCTTCGTGTACAAAAGTGCCATTAGACATGCGTTTGAAGCGCATTCTGGGCAGCCCCGCTCCCTGGTCGTTTCAAGGCGGAAGATGGCCCTGGCTGGCCGGGAAAACCCAATTTTCGGATGCAGGACTATGGCAGCTAACTCCAGGTACAAGAAATTTCTCTCTAGCCCTATTATTTCTGAAGTTATTGGCAGTGGCGCTGCCGACTTCTTTTTTCAGCGTTTATTTATTTATTTATTTTTTTGCTGGCTTCGGTCCAGCACACACGTAGCAGCCTTTGCTATTGTTCACGTACACACACTTTGGCCGTATGTACTGGCCATTTTCAGGGTGTCCTCACTCCGCAGTCCCTGGCATCCTCCCTGTTTATCACACAGCTCCAAGACCGGTATTTTCAGAAAGCCCATGAGCAGGGCTTTCCAACCGTGTCAAACTTGTTAATTTCCCGCCAATACTTTGGCAGTTAGAGTCGTTGCTAAGTCTTGTTTTCACTCTGTTACAGCTTCGTGTACAAAAGTGCCATTAGACAGGCGTTTGAAGCGCATTCTGAGCAGACCCGCTCCCTGGTCGTTTCAAGGCGGAAGATGGCCCTGGCTGGCCAGGAAAACCCAATTTTCGGATGCAGGACTATGGCAGCTAACTCCAGGTACAAGAAATTTCTCTCTAGCCCTATTATTTCTGAAGTTATTGGCAGTGGCGCTGCCGAATTCTTTTTTCGGCGTTTATTATTTTTTTTTTTCTGCTGGCTTCGGTCCAGCACCCATGTAGCAGCCTTGGCTATTGTTCACGTACACACACCATGGCCGTATGTTCTGGCCATTTTCAGGGTGTCCTCACTCCGCAGTCCCTGGCATCCTCCCTGTTTATCCCACAGCTCCAAGACCGGTATTTTCAGAAAGCCCATGTGCAGGGCTTTCCAACAGTGTCAAACTTGTTAGTTTCCCGCCAATACTTTGGGAGATAGAGTCGTTGCTAAGTCTTGTTTTCACGCTGTTACAGCTTCGTGTACAAAAGTGCCATTAGACATGCGTTTGAAGCGCATTCTGGGCAGCCCCGCTCCCTGGTCGTTTCAAGGCGGAAGATGGCCCTGGCTGGCCAGGAAAACCCAATTTTCGGATGCAGGACTATGGCAGCTAACTCCAGGTACAAGAAATTTCTCTCTAGCCCTATTATTTCTGAAGTTATTGGCAGTGGCGCTGCCGACTTCTTTTTTCGGCGTTTATTTATTTATTTATTTTTTTGCTGGCTTCGGTCCAGCACACACGTAGCAGCCTTGGCTATTGTTCACGTACACACACCATGGCCGTATGTATTGGCCATTTTCAGGGTGTCCTCACTCCGCAGTCCCTGGCATGCTCCCTGTTTATCACACAGCTCCAAGACCGGTATTTTCAGAAAGCTAATGAGCAGGGCTTTCCAACAGTGTCAAACTTGTTAGTTTCCCGCCAGTACTTTGGGAGAAAGAGTCGTTGCTAAGTCTTGTTTTCACTCTGTTACAGCTTCGTGTACAAAAGTGCCATTAGACATGCGTTTGAAGCGCATTCTGAGCAGCCCCGCTCCCTGGTCGTTTCAAGGCGGAAGATGGCCCTGGCTGGCCAGAAAAACCCGTTTTTCGGATGCAGGACTATGGCAGCTAACTCCAGGTACAAGAAATTTCTCTCTAGCCCTATTATTTCTGGAGTTGTTGGCAGTCGCGTTGCGGATTTCTTTTTTCGGTGTTTATTTATTTATTTATTTTTTTGCTGGCTTCGGTCCAGCACACACGTAGCACCCTTTGCTATTGTTCACGTACACACACTTTGGCCGTATGTACTGGCCATTTTCAGGGTGTCCTCACTCCGCAGTCCCTGGCATCCTCCCTGTTTATCACACAGCTCCAAGACCGGTATTTTCAGAAAGCCCATGAGCAGGGCTTCCCAACCGTGTCAAACTTGTTAATTTCCCGCCAATACTTTGGCAGATAGAGTCGTTGCTAAGTCTTGTTTTCACTCTGTTACAGCTTCGTGTACAAAAGTGCCATTAGACAGGCGTTCGAAGCGCATTCTGAGCAGCCCCGCTCCCTGGTCGTTTCAAGGCGGAAGATGACCCTGGCTGGCCAGGAAAACCCAATTTTCGGATGCAGGACTATGGCAGCTAACTCGGTGTACAAAAAAATTCTCTCTAGCCCTATTATTTCTGAAGTTATTGGCAGTGGCGCTGCCGACTTCTTTTTTCGGCGTTTATTTATTTTATTTTTTTTTTTGCTGGCTTCGGTCCAGCACCCATGTAGCAGCCTTGGCTATTGTTCACGTACACACACCATGGCCGTATGTACTGGCCATTTTCAGGGTGTCCTCACTCCGCAGTCCCTGGCATCCTCCCTGTTTATCACACAGCTCAAAGACCGGTATTTTCAGAAAGCCCATGAGCAGGGCTTTCTAACAGTGTCAAACTTGTTAGTTTCCCGCCAATACTTTGGCAGATAGAGTCGTTGCTAAGTTGTGTTTTCACTCTGTTACAGCTTCGTGTACAAAAGTGCCATTAGACAGGCGTTTGAAGCGCATTCTGAGCAGCCCCGCTCCCTGGTCGTTTCAAGGCGGAAGATGGCCCTGGCTGGCCGGGAAAACCCAATTTTCGGATGCGGGACTATGGCAGCTAACTCCAGGTACAAGAAATTTCTCTCTAGCCCTATTATTTCTGAAGTTATTTGCAGTGGCGCTGCCGAATTCTTTTTTCGGCGTTTATTTTTTTTATTTTTTTATGCTGGCTTCGGTCCAGCACCCATGTAGCAGCCTTGGCTATTGTTCACGTACACACACCATGGCCGTATGTTCTGGCCATTTTCAGGGTGTCCTCACTCCGCAGTCCCTGGCATCCTCCCTGTTTATCCCACAGCTCCAAGACCGGTATTTTCAGAAAGCCCATGAGCAGGGCTTTCCAACCGTGTCAAACTTGTCAGTTTTCCGCCAATACTTTGGGAGATAGAGTCGTTGCTAAGTCTTGTTTTCACTCTGTTACAGCTTCGTGTACAAAAGTGCCATTAGACATGCGTTTGAAGCGCATTCTGGGCAGCCCCGCTCCCTGGTCGTTTCAAGGCGGAAGATGGCCCTGGCTGGCCGGGAAAACCCAATTTTCGGATGCAGGACTATGGCAGCTAACTCCAGGTACAAGAAATTTCTCTCTAGCCCTATTATTTCTGAAGTTATTGGCAGTGGCGCTGCCGACTTCTTTTTTCAGCGTTTATTTATTTATTTATTTTTTTGCTGGCTTCGGTCCAGCACACACGTAGCAGCCTTTGCTATTGTTCACGTACACACACTTTGGCCGTATGTACTGGCCATTTTCAGGGTGTCCTCACTCCGCAGTCCCTCGCATCCTCCCTGTTTATCACACAGCTCCAAGACCGGTATTTTCAGAAAGCCCATGAGCAGGGCTTTCCAACCGTGTCAAACTTGTTACTTTCCCGCCAATACTTTGGCAGATAGAGTCGTTGCTAAGTCTTGTTTTCACTCTGTTACAGCTTCGTGTACAAAAGTGCCATTAGACAGGCGTTTGAAGCGCATTCTGAGCAGACCCGCTCCCTGGTCGTTTCAAGGCGGAAGATGGCCCTGGCTGGCCAGGAAAACCCAATTTTCGGATGCAGGACTATGGCAGCTAACTCCAGGTACAAGAAATTTCTCTCTAGCCCTATTATTTCTGAAGTTATTTGCAGTGGCGCTGCCGAATTCTTTTTTCGGCGTTTATTTTTTTTTTTTTTTTATGCTGGCTTCGGTCCAGCACCCATGTAGCAGCCTTGGCTATTGTTCACGTACACACACCATGGCCGTATGTTCTGGCCATTTTCAGGGTGTCCTCACTCCGCAGTCCCTGGCATCCTCCCTGTTTATCCCACAGCTCCAAGACCGGTATTTTCAGAAAGCCCATGTGCAGGGCTTTCCAACAGTGTCAAACTTGTTAGTTTCCCGCCAATACTTTGGGAGATAGAGTCGTTGCTAAGTCTTGTTTTCACGCTGTTACAGCTTCGTGTACAAAAGTGCCATTAGACATGCGTTTGAAGCGCATTCTGGGCAGCCCCGCTCCCTGGTCGTTTCAAGGCGGAAGATGGCCCTGGCTGGCCGGGAAAACCCAATTTTCGGATGCAGGATTATGGCAGCTAACTCCAGGTTCAAGAAATTTCTCTTTAGCCCTATTATTTCTGAAGTTATTGGCAGTGGCGCTGCCGACTTCTTTTTTCGGCGTTTATTTATTTATTTATTTTTTTGCTGGCTTCGGTCCAGCACACACGTAGCAGCCTTGGCTATTGTTCACGTACACACACCATGGCCGTATGTATTGGCCATTTTCAGGGTGTCCTCACTCCGCAGTCCCTGGCATCCTCCCTGTTTATCACACAGCTCCAAGACCGGTATTTTCAGAAAGCTAATGAGCAGGGCTTTCCAACAGTGTCAAACTTGTTAGTTTCCCGCCAGTACTTTGGGAGAAAGAGTCGTTGCTAAGTCTTGTTTTCACTCTGTTACAGCTTCGTGTACAAAAGTGCCATTAGACATGCGTTTGAAGCGCATTCTGAGCAGCCCCGCTCCCTGGTCGTTTCAAGGCGGAAGATGGCCCTGGCTGGCCAGAAAAACCCGTTTTCGGATGCAGGACTATGGCAGCTAACTCCAGGTACAAGAAATTTCTCTCTAGCCCTATTATTTCTGGAGTTGTTGGCAGTCGCGTTGCGGATTTCTTTTTTCGGTGTTTATTTATTTATTTATTTTTTTGCTGGCTTTGGTCCAGCACACACGTAGCACCCTTTGCTATTGTTCACGTACACACACTTTGGCCGTATGTACTGGCCATTTTCAGGGTGTCCTCACTCCGCAGTCCCTGGCATCCTCCCTGTTTATCACACAGCTCCAAGACCGGTATTTTCAGAAAGCCCATGAGCAGGGCTTCCCAACCGTGTCAAACTTGTTAATTTCCCGCCAATACTTTGGCAGATAGAGTCGTTGCTAAGTCTTGTTTTCACTCTGTTACAGCTTCGTGTACAAAAGTGCCATTAGACAGGCGTTTGAAGCGCATTCTGAGCAGACCCGCTCCCTGGTCGTTTCAAGGCGGAAGATGACCCTGGCTGGCCAGGAAAACCCAATTTTCGGATGCACGACTATGGCAGCTAACTCGGTGTACAAAAAAATTCTCTCTAGCCCTATTATTTCTGAAGTTATTGGCATTGGCGCTGCCGACTTCTTTTTTCGGCGTTTATTTATTTATTTTTTTTTTTGCTGGCTTCGGTCCAGCACCCATGTAGCAGCCTTGGCTATTGTTCACGTACACACACCATGGCCGTATGTACTGGCCATTTTCAGGGTGTCTTCACTCCGCAGTCCCTGGCATCCTCCCTGTTTATCACACAGCTCAAAGACCGGTATTTTCAGAAAGCCCATGAGCAGGGCTTTCCAACAGTGTCAAACTTGTTAGTTTCCCGCCAGTACTTTGGGAGATAGAGTCGTTGCTAAGTCTTGTTTTCACTTTGTTACAGCTTCGTGTACAAAAGTGCCATTAGACATGCGTTTGAAGCGCATTCTGGGCAGCCCCGCTCCCTGGTCGTTTCAAGGCGGAAGATGGCCCTGGCTGGCCGGGAAAACCCAATTTTCGGATGCAGGACTATGGCAGCTAACTCCAGGTACAAGAAATTTCTCTCTAGCCCTATTATTTCTGAAGTTATTGGCAGTGGCGCTGCCGACTTCTTTTTTCAGCGTTTATTTATTTATTTATTTTTTTGCTGGCTTCGGTCCAGCACACACGTAGCAGCCTTGGCTATTGTTCACGTACACACACCATGGCCGTATGTACTGGCCATTTTCAGGGTGTCCTCACTCCGCAGTCCCTGGCATCCTCCCTGTTTATCACACAGCTCAAAGACCGGTATTTTCAGAAAGCCCATGAGCGGGGCTTTCCAACAGTGTCAAACTTGTTAGTTTCCCGCAAATACTTTGGCAGATAGAGTCGTTGCTAAGTTGTGTTTTCACTCTGTTACAGCTTCGTGTACAAAAGTGCCATTAGACAGGCGTTTGAAGCGCATTCTGGGCAGCCCCGCTCCCTGGTCGTTTCAAGGCGGAAGATGGCCCTGGCTGGCCGGGAAAACCCAATTTTCGGATGCAGGACTATGGCAGCTAACTCCAGGTACAAGAAATTTCTCTCTAGCCCTATTATTTCTGAAGTTATTGGCAGTGGCGCTGCCGACTTCTTTTTTCGGCGTTTATTTTTTTTTTTTTTTTTGCTGGCTTCGGTCCAGCACCCATGTAGCAGCCTTGGCTATTGTTCACGTACACACACCATGGCCGTATGTACTGGCCATTTTCAGGGTGTCCTCACTCCGCAGTCCCTGGCATCCTCCCTGTTTATCCCACAGCTCCAAGACCAGTATTTTCAGAAAGCCCATGAACAGGGCTTTCCAACAGTGTCAAACTTGTTAGTTTCCCGCCAATACTTTGGGAGATAGAGTCGTTGCTAAGTCTTGTTTTCACTCTGTTACAGCTTCGTGTACAAAAGTGCCATTAGACATGCGTTTGAAGCGCATTCTGGGCAGCCCCGCTCCCTGGTCGTTTCAAGGCGGAAGATGGCCCTGGCTGGCCGGGAAAACCCAATTTTCGGATGCAGGACTATGGCAGCTAACTCCAGGTACAAGAAATTTCTCTCTAGCCCTATTATTTCTGAAGTTATTGGCAGTGGCGCTGCCGACTTCTTTTTTCAGCGTTTATTTATTTATTTATTTTTTTGCTGGCTTCGGTCCAGCACACACGTAG
Source organism: Marthasterias glacialis (assembly GCA_911728455.2). Taxonomy (NCBI): domain Eukaryota; kingdom Metazoa; phylum Echinodermata; class Asteroidea; order Forcipulatida; family Asteriidae; genus Marthasterias; species Marthasterias glacialis. The sequence continues at coordinate 27,507,120 of OU452225.1, forward strand.
CAGCCTTTGCTATTGTTCACGTACACACACCATGGCCGTATGTACTGGCCATTTTCAGGGTGTCCTCACTCCGCAGTCCCTGGCATCCTCCCTGTTTATCACACAGCTCAAAGACCGATATTTTCAGAAAGCCCATGAGCAGGGCTTTCCAACAGTGTCAAACTTGTTAGTTTCCCGCCAGTACTTTGGGAGATAGAGTCGTTGCTAAGTCTTGTTTTCACTCTGTTACAGCTTCGTGTACAAAAGTGCCATTGGACATGCGTTTGAAGCGCATTCTGAGCAGACCCGCTCCCTGGTCGTTTCAAGGCGGAAGATGGCCCTGGCTGGCCAGGAAAACCCAATTTTCGGATGCAGGACTATGGCAGCTAACTCCAGGTACAAGAAATTTCTCTCTAGCCCTATTATTTCTGAAGTTATTGGCAGTGGCGCTGCCGACTTCTTTTTTCGGCGTTTATTTATTTATTTATTTTTTTGCTGGCTTCGGTCCAGCACACATGTAGCAGCCTTGGCTATTGTTCACGTACACACACCATGGCCGTATGTACTGGCCATTTTCAGGGTGTCCTCACTCCGCAGTCCCTGGCATCCTCCCTGTTTATCACACAGCTCAAAGACCGGTATTTTCAGAAAGCCCATGAGCGGGGCTTTCCAACAGTGTCAAACTTGTTAGTTTCCCGCAAATACTTTGGCAGATAGAGTCGTTGCTAAGTTGTGTTTTCACTCTGTTACAGCTTCGTGTACAAAAGTGCCATTAGACAGGCGTTTGAAGCGCATTCTGAGCAGACCCGCTCCCTGGTCGTTTCAAGGCGGAAGATGGCCCTGGCTGGCCAGGAAAACCCAATTTTCGGATGCAGGACTATGGCAGCTAACTCCAGGTACAAGAAATTTCTCTCTAGCCCTATTATTTCTGAAGTTATTGGCAGTGGCGCTGCCGACTTCTTTTTTCGGCGTTTATTTTATTTTTTTTTTTGCTGGCTTCGGTCCAGCACCCATGTAGCAGCCTTGGCTATTGTTCACGTACACACACCATGGCCGTATGTACTGGCCATTTTCAGGGTGTCCTCACTCCGCAGTCCCTGGCATCCTCCCTGTTTATCTCACAGCTCCAAGACCGGTATTTTCAGAAAGCCCATGAGCAGGGCTTTCCAACAGTGTCAAACTTGTTAGTTTCCCGCCAATACTTTGGGAGATAGAGTCGTTGCTAAGTCTTGTTTTCACTCTGTTACAGCTTCGTGTACAAAAGTGCCATTAGACATGCGTTTGAAGCGCATTCTGGGCAGCCCCGCTCCCTGGTCGTTTCAAGGCGGAAGATGGCCCTGGCTGGCCGGGAAAACCCAATTTTCGGATGCAGGACTATGGCAGCTAACTCCAGGTACAAGAAATTTCTCTCTAGCCCTATTATTTCTGAAGTTATTGGCAGTGGCGCTGCCAACTTCTTTTTTCAGCGTTTATTTATTTATTTATTTTTTTGCTGGCTTCGGTCCAGCACACACGTAGCAGCCTTGGCTATTGTTCACGTACACACACCATGGCCGTATGTGCTGGCCATTTTCAGGGTGTCCTCACTCCGCAGTCCCTGGCATCCTTCCTGTTTATCACACAGCTCAAAGACCGATATTTTCAGAAAGCCCATGAGCAGGGCTTTCCAACAGTGTCAAACTTGTTAGTTTCCCGCCAGTACTTTGGGAGATAGAGTCGTTGCTAAGTCTTGTTTTCACTCTGTTACAGCTTCGTGTACAAAAGTGCCATTGGACATGCGTTTGAAGCGCATTCTGAGCAGACCCGCTCCCTGGTCGCTTCAAGGCGGAAGATGGCCCTGGCTGGCCAGGAAACCCCAATTTTCGGATGCAGGACTATGGCAGCTAACTCCAGGTACAAGAAATTTCTCTCTAGCCCTATTATTTCTGAAGTTATTGGCAGTGGCGCTGCCGACTTCTTTTTTCGGCGTTTATTTATTTATTTATTTTTTTGCTGGCTTCGGTCCAGCACACACGTAGCAGCCTTGGCTATTGTTCACGGACACACACCACGGCCGTTGTACTGGCCATTTTCAGGGTGTCCTCACTCCGCAGTCCCTGGCATCCTCCCTGTTTATCACACAGCTCAAAGACCGGTATTTTCAGAAAGCTAATGAGCAGGGCTTTCCAACAGTGTCAAACTTGTTAGTTTCCCGCCAGTACTTTGGGAGATAGAGTCGTTGCTAAGTCTTGTTTTCACTCTGTTACAGCTTCGTGTACAAAAGTGCCATTAGACATGCGTTTGAAGCGCATTCTGAGCAGCCCCGCTCCCTGGTCGTTTCAAGGCGGAAGATGGCCCTGACTGGCCAGGAAAACCCAATTTTCGGATGGAGGAGTATAGCAGCTAACTCCAGGTTCAAGATATTTCTCTCTAGCCCTCTTATTTCTGGAGTTATTGGCAGTGGCGCTGCCGACTTCTTTTTTCGGCGTTTATTTTTTTTTTTTTTTTTTGCTGGCTTCGGTCCAGCACACACGTAGCAGCCTTGGCTATTGTTCACGTACACACACCATGGCCGTATGTACTGGCCATTTTCAGGGTGTCCTCACTCCGCAGTCCCTGGCATCCTCGCTGTTTATCACACAGCTCCAAGACCGGTCTTTTCAGAAAGCCCATGAGCAGGGCTTTCCAACAGTGTCAAACTTGTTAGTTTCCCGCCAGTACTTTGGGAGATAGAGTCGTTGCTAAGTCTTGTTTTCACTCTGTTACAGCTTCGTGTACAAAAGTGCCATTAGACATGCGTTTGAAGCGCATTCTGAGCAGCCCCGCTCCCTGGTCGTTTCAAGGCGGAAGATGGCCCTGATCGGCCAGGAAAACCCGATTTTCAGATGGAGGAGTATAGCAGCTAACTCCAGGTTCAAGAAATTTCTCTCTAGCCCTATTATTTATGGAGTTATTGGCAGTGGCGCTGCCGACTTCTTTTTTCGGCGTTTGTTTATTTCTTTATTTTTTTGCTGGCTTCGGTCCAGCACACACGTAGCAGCCTTGGCTATTGTTCACGTACACACACCATGGCCGTATGTACTGGCCATTTTCAGGGTGTCCTCACTCCGCAGTCCCTGGCATCCTTCCTGTTTATCACACAGCTCAAAGACCGATATTTTCAGAAAGCCCATGAGCAGGGCTTTCCAACAGTGTCAAACTTGTTAGTTTCCCGCCAGTACTTTGGGAGATAGAGTCGTTGCTAAGTCTTGTTTTCACTCTGTTACAGCTTCGTGTACAAAAGTGCCATTGGACATGCGTTTGAAGCGCATTCTGAGCAGACCCGCTCCCTGGTCGTTTCAAGGCGGAAGATGGCCCTGGCTGGCCAGGAAACCCCAATTTTCGGATGCAGGACTATGGCAGCTAACTCCAGGTACAAGAAATTTCTCTCTAGCCCTATTATTTCTGAAGTTATTGGCAGTGGCGCTGCCGACTTCTTTTTTCGGCGTTTATTTATTTATTTATTTTTTTGCTGGCTTCGGTCCAGCACACACGTAGCAGCCTTGGCTATTGTTCACAGACACACACCATGGCCGTTGTACTGGCCATTTTCAGGGTGTCCTCACTCCGCAGTCCCTGGCATCCTCCCTGTTTATCACACAGCTCAAAGACCGGTATTTTCAGAAAGCTAATGAGCAGGGCTTTCCAACAGTGTCAAACTTGTTAGTTTCCCGCCAGTACTTTGGGAGATAGAGTCGTTGCTAAGTCTTGTTTTCACTCTGTTACAGCTTCGTGTACAAAAGTGCCATTAGACATGCGTTTGAAGCGCATTCTGAGCAGCCCCGCTCCCTGGTCGTTTCAAGGCGGAAGATGGCCCTGACTGGCCAGGAAAACCCAATTTTCGGATGGAGGAGTATAGCAGCTAACTCCAGGTTCAAGATATTTCTCTCTAGCCCTCTTATTTCTGGAGTTATTGGCAGTGGCGCTGCCGACTTCTTTTTTCGGCGTTTATTTATTTATTTTTTTTTTGCTGGCTTCGGTCCAGCACACACGTAGCAGCCTTGGCTATTGTTCACGTACACACACCATGGCCGTATGTACTGGCCATTTTCAGGGTGTCCTCACTCCGCAGTCCCTGGCATCCTCGCTGTTTAGCACACAGCTCCAAGACCGGTCTTTTCAGAAAGCCCATGAGCAGGGCTTTCCAACAGTGTCAAACTTGTTAGTTTCCCGCCAGTACTTTGGGAGATAGAGTCGTTGCTAAGTCTTGTTTTCACTCTGTTACAGCTTCGTGTACAAAAGTGCCATTGGACATGCGTTTGAAGCGCATTCTGAGCAGACCCGCTCCCTGGTCGTTTCAAGGCGGAAGATGGCCCTGGCTGGCCAGGAAAACCCAATTTTCGGATGCAGGACTATGGCAGCTAACTCCAGGTACAAGAAATTTCTCTCTAGCCCTATTATTTCTGAAGTTATTGGCAGTGGCGCTGCCGACTTCTTTTTTCGGCGTTTATTTATTTATTTATTTTTTTGCTGGCTTCGGTCCAGCACACACGTAGCAGCCTTGGCTATTGTTCACGTACACACACCATGGCCGTTGTACTGGCCATTTTCAGGGTGTCCTCACTCCGCGGTCCCTGGCATCCTCCCTGTTTATCACACAGCTCAAAGACCGGTATTTTCAGAAAGCTAATGAGCAGGGCTTTCCAACAGTGTCAAACTTGTTAGTTTCCCGCCAGTACTTTGGGAGATAGAGTCGTTGCTAAGTCTTGTTTTCACTCTGTTACAGCTTTGTGTACAAAAGTGCCATTAGACATGCGTTTGAAGCGCATTCTGAGCAGCCCCGCTCCCTGGTCGTTTCAATGCGGAAGATGGCCCTGACTGGCCAGGAAAACCCAATTTTCGGATGGAGGAGTATAGCAGCTAACTCCAGGTTCAAGATATTTCTCTCTAGCCCTATTATTTCTGGAGTTATTGGCAGTGGCGCTGCCGACTTCTTTTTTCGGCGTTTATTTATTTTATTTTTTTTGCTGGCTTCAGTCCAGCACACACGTAGCAGCCTTGGCTATTGTTCACGTACACACACCATGGCCGTATGTACTGGCCATTTTCAGGGTGTCCTCACTCCGCAGTCCCTGGCATCGTCGCTGTTTATCACACAGCTCCAAGACCGGTCTTTTCAGAAAGCCCATGAGCAGGGCTTTCCAACAGTGTCAAACTTGTTAGTTTTCCGCCAGTACTTTGGGAGATAGAGTCGTTGCTAAGTCTTGTTTTCACTCTGTTACAGCTTCGTGTACAAAAGTGCCATTAGACATGCGTTTGAAGCGCATTCTGAGCAGCCCCGCTCCCTGGTCGTTTCAAGGCGGAAGATGGCCCTGATCGGCCAGGAAAACCCGATTTTCAGATGGAGGAGTATAGCAGCTAACTCCAGGTTCAAGAAATTTCTCTCTAGCCCTATTATTTATGGAGTTATTGGCAGTGGCGCTGCCGACTTCTTTTTTCGGCGTTTATTTATTTCTTTATTTTTTTGCTGGCTTCGGTCCAGCACACACGTAGCAGCCTTGGCTATTGTTCACGTACACACACCATGGCCGTATGTACTGTCCATTTTCAGGGTGTCCTCACTCCGCAGTCCCTGGCATCCTCCCTGTTTATCACACAGCTCCAAGACCGGTATTTTCAAAAAGCCCATGAGCAGGGCTTTCCAACAGTGTCAAACTTGTTAGTTTCCCGCCGATACTTTGGGAGATAGAGTCGTTGCTAAGTCTTGTTTTCACTCTGTTACAGCTTCGTGTACAAAAGTGCCAATAGACATGCGTTTGAAGTGCATTCTGGGCAGCCCCGCTCCCTGGTCGTTTCAAGGCGTAAGATGGCCCTGGCTGGCCGGGAAAACCCTATTTTCGGATGCAGGACTATGGCAGCTAACTCCAGGTACAAGAAATTTCTCTCTAGCCCTATTATTTCTGGAGTTATTGGCAGTGGCGCTGCGGATTTCTTTTTTCGGTGTTTATTTATTTATTTATTTTTTTGCTGGCTTTGGTCCAGCACACACGTAGCAGCCTTGGCTATTGTTCACGTACACACACCATGGCCGTATGTACTGGCCATTTTCAGGGTGTCCTCACTCCGCAGTCCCTGGCATCCTCCCTGTTTATCACACAGCTCCAAGACCGGTATTTTCAGAAAGCCCATGAGCAGGGCTTTCCAACCGTGTCAAACTTGTTAATTTCCCGCCAATACGTTGGCAGATAGAGTCGTTGCTAAGTCTTGTTTTCACTCTGTTACAGCTTCGTGTACAAAAGTGCCATTAGACATGCGTTTGAAGCGCATTCTGAGCAGACCCGCTCCCTGGTCGTTTCAAGGCGGAAGATGGCCCTGGCTGGCCAGGAAAACCAAATTTTCGGATGCAGGACTATGGCAGCTAACTCCAGGTACAAGAAATTTCTCTCTAGCCCTATTATTTCTGAAGTTATTGGCAGTGGCGCTGCGGATTTCTTTTTTCGGTGTTTATTTATTTATTTATTTTTTTGCTGGCTTTGGTCCAGCACACACGTAGCAGCCTTGGCTATTGTTCACGTACACACACCATGGCCGTATGTACAGGCCATTTTCAGGGTGTCCTCACTCCGCAGTCCCTGGCATCCTCCCTGTTTATCACACAGCTCAAAGACCGGTATTTTCAGAAAGCCCATGAGCAGGGCTTTCCAACAGTGTCAAACTTGTTAGTTTCCCGCCAATACTTTGGGAGATAGATTCGTTGCTAAGTCTTGTTTTCACTCTGTTACAGCTTCGTGTACAAAAGTGCCATTAGACATGCGTTTGAAGCGCATTCTGGGCAGCCCCGCTCCCTGGTCGTTTCAAGGCGGAAGATGGCCCTGGCTGGCCGGGAAAACCCAATTTTCGGATGCACGACCATGGCAGCTAACTCCAGGTACAAGAAATTTCTCTCTAGCCCTATTATTTCTGGAGTTATTGGCAGTGGCGCTGCGGATTTCTTTTTTCGGTGTTTATTTATTTATTATTTTTTTTGCTGGCTTTGGTCCAGCACACACGTAGCAGCCTTGGCTATTGTTCACGTACACACACCATGGCCGTATGTACTGGCCATTTTCAGGGTGTCCTCACTCCGCAGTCCCTGGCATCCTCCCTGTTTATCCCACAGCTCCAAGACCGGTATTTTCAGAAAGCCCATGAGCAGGGCTTTCCAACAGTGTCAAACTTGTTAGTTTCCCGCCAATACTTTGGGAGATAGAGTCGTTGCTAGGTCTTGTTTTCACTCTGTTACAGCTTCGTGTACAAAAGTGCCATTAGACATGCGTTTGAAGCGCATTCTGGGCAGCCCCGCTCCCTGGTCGTTTCAAGGCGGAAGATGGCCATGGCTGGCCGGGAAAACCCAATTTTCGGATGCAGGACTATGGCAGCTAACTCCAGGTACAAGAAATTTCTCTCTAGCCCTATTATTTCTGGAGTTATTGGCAGTGGCGCTGCCGACTTCTATTTTCGGCGTTTTTTGTTTGTTTTTGTTTTATTTTGTTTGCTGGGTTTGGTCCAGCACACACGTAGCAGCCTTGGCTATTGTTCACGTACACACACCATGGCCGTATGTACTGTCCATTTTCAGGGTGTCCTCACTCCGCAGTCCCTGGCATCCTCCCTGTTTATCACACAGCTCCAAGACCGGTATTTTCAAAAAGCCCATGAGCAGGGCTTTCCAACAGTGTCAAACTTGTTAGTTTCCCGCCGATACTTTGGGAGATAGAGTCGTTGCTAAGTCTTGTTTTCACTCTGTTACAGCTTCGTGTACAAAAGTGCCAATAGACATGCGTTTGAAGTGCATTCTGGGCAGCCCCGCTCCCTGGTCGTTTCAAGGCGTAAGATGGCCCTGGCTGGCCGGGAAAACCCTATTTTCGGATGCAGGACTATGGCAGCTAACTCCAGGTTCAAGAAATTTCTCTCTAGCCCTATTATTTATGGAGTTATTGGCAGTGGCGCTGCCGACTTCTTTTTTCGGCGTTTGTTTATTTCTTTATTTTTTTGCTGGCTTCGGTCCAGCACACACGTAGCAGCCTTGGCTATTGTTCACGTACACACACCATGGCCGTATGTACTGGCCATTTTCAGGGTGTCCTCACTCCGCAGTCCCTGGCATCCTTCCTGTTTATCACACAGCTCAAAGACCGATATTTTCAGAAAGCCCATGAGCAGGGCTTTCCAACAGTGTCAAACTTGTTAGTTTCCCGCCAGTACTTTGGGAGATAGAGTCGTTGCTAAGTCTTGTTTTCACTCTGTTACAGCTTCGTGTACAAAAGTGCCATTGGACATGCGTTTGAAGCGCATTCTGAGCAGACCCGCTCCCTGGTCGTTTCAAGGCGGAAGATGGCCCTGGCTGGCCAGGAAACCCCAATTTTCGGATGCAGGACTATGGCAGCTAACTCCAGGTACAAGAAATTTCTCTCTAGCCCTATTATTTCTGAAGTTATTGGCAGTGGCGCTGCCGACTTCTTTTTTCGGCGTTTATTTATTTATTTATTTTTTTGCTGGCTTCGGTCCAGCACACACGTAGCAGCCTTGGCTATTGTTCACAGACACACACCATGGCCGTTGTACTGGCCATTTTCAGGGTGTCCTCACTCCGCAGTCCCTGGCATCCTCCCTGTTTATCACACAGCTCAAAGACCGGTATTTTCAGAAAGCTAATGAGCAGGGCTTTCCAACAGTGTCAAACTTGTTAGTTTCCCGCCAGTACTTTGGGAGATAGAGTCGTTGCTAAGTCTTGTTTTCACTCTGTTACAGCTTCGTGTACAAAAGTGCCATTAGACATGCGTTTGAAGCGCATTCTGAGCAGCCCCGCTCCCTGGTCGTTTCAAGGCGGAAGATGGCCCTGACTGGCCAGGAAAACCCAATTTTCGGATGGAGGAGTATAGCAGCTAACTCCAGGTTCAAGATATTTCTCTCTAGCCCTCTTATTTCTGGAGTTATTGGCAGTGGCGCTGCCGACTTCTTTTTTCGGCGTTTATTTATTTATTTTTTTTTTGCTGGCTTCGGTCCAGCACACACGTAGCAGCCTTGGCTATTGTTCACGTACACACACCATGGCCGTATGTACTGGCCATTTTCAGGGTGTCCTCACTCCGCAGTCCCTGGCATCCTCGCTGTTTAGCACACAGCTCCAAGACCGGTCTTTTCAGAAAGCCCATGAGCAGGGCTTTCCAACAGTGTCAAACTTGTTAGTTTCCCGCCAGTACTTTGGGAGATAGAGTCGTTGCTAAGTCTTGTTTTCACTCTGTTACAGCTTCGTGTACAAAAGTGCCATTGGACATGCGTTTGAAGCGCATTCTGAGCAGACCCGCTCCCTGGTCGTTTCAAGGCGGAAGATGGCCCTGGCTGGCCAGGAAAACCCAATTTTCGGATGCAGGACTATGGCAGCTAACTCCAGGTACAAGAAATTTCTCTCTAGCCCTATTATTTCTGAAGTTATTGGCAGTGGCGCTGCCGACTTCTTTTTTCGGCGTTTATTTATTTATTTATTTTTTTGCTGGCTTCGGTCCAGCACACACGTAGCAGCCTTGGCTATTGTTCACGTACACACACCATGGCCGTTGTACTGGCCATTTTCAGGGTGTCCTCACTCCGCGGTCCCTGGCATCCTCCCTGTTTATCACACAGCTCAAAGACCGGTATTTTCAGAAAGCTAATGAGCAGGGCTTTCCAACAGTGTCAAACTTGTTAGTTTCCCGCCAGTACTTTGGGAGATAGAGTCGTTGCTAAGTCTTGTTTTCACTCTGTTACAGCTTTGTGTACAAAAGTGCCATTAGACATGCGTTTGAAGCGCATTCTGAGCAGCCCCGCTCCCTGGTCGTTTCAATGCGGAAGATGGCCCTGACTGGCCAGGAAAACCCAATTTTCGGATGGAGGAGTATAGCAGCTAACTCCAGGTTCAAGATATTTCTCTCTAGCCCTATTATTTCTGGAGTTATTGGCAGTGGCGCTGCCGACTTCTTTTTTCGGCGTTTATTTATTTTATTTTTTTTGCTGGCTTCAGTCCAGCACACACGTAGCAGCCTTGGCTATTGTTCACGTACACACACCATGGCCGTATGTACTGGCCATTTTCAGGGTGTCCTCACTCCGCAGTCCCTGGCATCGTCGCTGTTTATCACACAGCTCCAAGACCGGTCTTTTCAGAAAGCCCATGAGCAGGGCTTTCCAACAGTGTCAAACTTGTTAGTTTTCCGCCAGTACTTTGGGAGATAGAGTCGTTGCTAAGTCTTGTTTTCACTCTGTTACAGCTTCGTGTACAAAAGTGCCATTAGACATGCGTTTGAAGCGCATTCTGAGCAGCCCCGCTCCCTGGTCGTTTCAAGGCGGAAGATGGCCCTGATCGGCCAGGAAAACCCGATTTTCAGATGGAGGAGTATAGCAGCTAACTCCAGGTTCAAGAAATTTCTCTCTAGCCCTATTATTTATGGAGTTATTGGCAGTGGCGCTGCCGACTTCTTTTTTCGGCGTTTATTTATTTCTTTATTTTTTTGCTGGCTTCGGTCCAGCACACACGTAGCAGCCTTGGCTATTGTTCACGTACACACACCATGGCCGTATGTACTGTCCATTTTCAGGGTGTCCTCACTCCGCAGTCCCTGGCATCCTCCCTGTTTATCACACAGCTCCAAGACCGGTATTTTCAAAAAGCCCATGAGCAGGGCTTTCCAACAGTGTCAAACTTGTTAGTTTCCCGCCGATACTTTGGGAGATAGAGTCGTTGCTAAGTCTTGTTTTCACTCTGTTACAGCTTCGTGTACAAAAGTGCCAATAGACATGCGTTTGAAGTGCATTCTGGGCAGCCCCGCTCCCTGGTCGTTTCAAGGCGTAAGATGGCCCTGGCTGGCCGGGAAAACCCTATTTTCGGATGCAGGACTATGGCAGCTAACTCCAGGTACAAGAAATTTCTCTCTAGCCCTATTATTTCTGGAGTTATTGGCAGTGGCGCTGCGGATTTCTTTTTTCGGTGTTTATTTATTTATTTATTTTTTTGCTGGCTTTGGTCCAGCACACACGTAGCAGCCTTGGCTATTGTTCACGTACACACACCATGGCCGTATGTACTGGCCATTTTCAGGGTGTCCTCACTCCGCAGTCCCTGGCATCCTCCCTGTTTATCACACAGCTCCAAGACCGGTATTTTCAGAAAGCCCATGAGCAGGGCTTTCCAACCGTGTCAAACTTGTTAATTTCCCGCCAATACGTTGGCAGATAGAGTCGTTGCTAAGTCTTGTTTTCACTCTGTTACAGCTTCGTGTACAAAAGTGCCATTAGACATGCGTTTGAAGCGCATTCTGAGCAGACCCGCTCCCTGGTCGTTTCAAGGCGGAAGATGGCCCTGGCTGGCCAGGAAAACCAAATTTTCGGATGCAGGACTATGGCAGCTAACTCCAGGTACAAGAAATTTCTCTCTAGCCCTATTATTTCTGAAGTTATTGGCAGTGGCGCTGCGGATTTCTTTTTTCGGTGTTTATTTATTTATTTATTTTTTTGCTGGCTTTGGTCCAGCACACACGTAGCAGCCTTGGCTATTGTTCACGTACACACACCATGGCCGTATGTACAGGCCATTTTCAGGGTGTCCTCACTCCGCAGTCCCTGGCATCCTCCCTGTTTATCACACAGCTCAAAGACCGGTATTTTCAGAAAGCCCATGAGCAGGGCTTTCCAACAGTGTCAAACTTGTTAGTTTCCCGCCAATACTTTGGGAGATAGATTCGTTGCTAAGTCTTGTTTTCACTCTGTTACAGCTTCGTGTACAAAAGTGCCATTAGACATGCGTTTGAAGCGCATTCTGGGCAGCCCCGCTCCCTGGTCGTTTCAAGGCGGAAGATGGCCCTGGCTGGCCGGGAAAACCCAATTTTCGGATGCACGACCATGGCAGCTAACTCCAGGTACAAGAAATTTCTCTCTAGCCCTATTATTTCTGGAGTTATTGGCAGTGGCGCTGCGGATTTCTTTTTTCGGTGTTTATTTATTTATTATTTTTTTTGCTGGCTTTGGTCCAGCACACACGTAGCAGCCTTGGCTATTGTTCACGTACACACACCATGGCCGTATGTACTGGCCATTTTCAGGGTGTCCTCACTCCGCAGTCCCTGGCATCCTCCCTGTTTATCCCACAGCTCCAAGACCGGTATTTTCAGAAAGCCCATGAGCAGGGCTTTCCAACAGTGTCAAACTTGTTAGTTTCCCGCCAATACTTTGGGAGATAGAGTCGTTGCTAAGTCTTGTTTTCACTCTGTTACAGCTTCGTGTACAAAAGTGCCATTAGACATGCGTTTGAAGCGCATTCTGGGCAGCCCCGCTCCCTGGTCGTTTCAAGGCGGAAGATGGCCATGGCTGGCCGGGAAAACCCAATTTTCGGATGCAGGACTATGGCAGCTAACTCCAGGTACAAGAAATTTCTCTCTAGCCCTATTATTTCTGGAGTTATTGGCAGTGGCGCTGCCGACTTCTATTTTCGGCGTTTTTTGTTTGTTTTTGTTTTATTTTGTTTGCTGGGTTTGGTCCAGCACACACGTAGCAGCCTTGGCTATTGTTCACGTACACACACCATGGCCGTATGTACTGTCCATTTTCAGGGTGTCCTCACTCCGCAGTCCCTGGCATCCTCCCTGTTTATCACACAGCTCCAAGACCGGTATTTTCAAAAAGCCCATGAGCAGGGCTTTCCAACAGTGTCAAACTTGTTAGTTTCCCGCCGATACTTTGGGAGATAGAGTCGTTGCTAAGTCTTGTTTTCACTCTGTTACAGCTTCGTGTACAAAAGTGCCAATAGACATGCGTTTGAAGTGCATTCTGGGCAGCCCCGCTCCCTGGTCGTTTCAAGGCGTAAGATGGCCCTGGCTGGCCGGGAAAACCCTATTTTCGGATGCAGGACTATGGCAGCTAACTCCAGGTACAAGAAATTTCTCTCTAGCCCTATTATTTCTGGAGTTATTGGCAGTGGCGCTGCGGATTTCTTTTTTCGGTGTTTATTTATTTATTTATTTTTTTGCTGGCTTTGGTCCAGCACACACGTAGCAGCCTTGGCTATTGTTCACGTACACACACCATGGCCGTATGTACTGGCCATTTTCAGGGTGTCCTCACTCCGCAGTCCCTGGCATCCTCCCTGTTTATCACACAGCTCCAAGACCGGTATTTTCAGAAAGCCCATGAGCAGGGCTTTCCAACCGTGTCAAACTTGTTAATTTCCCGCCAATACGTTGGCAGATAGAGTCGTTGCTAAGTCTTGTTTTCACTCTGTTACAGCTTCGTGTACAAAAGTGCCATTAGACATGCGTTTGAAGCGCATTCTGAGCAGACCCGCTCCCTGGTCGTTTCAAGGCGGAAGATGGCCCTGGCTGGCCAGGAAAACCAAATTTTCGGATGCAGGACTATGGCAGCTAACTCCAGGTACAAGAAATTTCTCTCTAGCCCTATTATTTCTGAAGTTATTGGCAGTGGCGCTGCGGATTTCTTTTTTCGGTGTTTATTTATTTATTTATTTTTTTGCTGGCTTTGGTCCAGCACACACGTAGCAGCCTTGGCTATTGTTCACGTACACACACCATGGCCGTATGTACAGGCCATTTTCAGGGTGTCCTCACTCCGCAGTCCCTGGCATCCTCCCTGTTTATCACACAGCTCAAAGACCGGTATTTTCAGAAAGCCCATGAGCAGGGCTTTCCAACAGTGTCAAACTTGTTAGTTTCCCGCCAATACTTTGGGAGATAGATTCGTTGCTAAGTCTTGTTTTCACTCTGTTACAGCTTCGTGTACAAAAGTGCCATTAGACATGCGTTTGAAGCGCATTCTGGGCAGCCCCGCTCCCTGGTCGTTTCAAGGCGGAAGATGGCCCTGGCTGGCCGGGAAAACCCAATTTTCGGATGCACGACCATGGCAGCTAACTCCAGGTACAAGAAATTTCTCTCTAGCCCTATTATTTCTGGAGTTATTGGCAGTGGCGCTGCGGATTTCTTTTTTCGGTGTTTATTTATTTATTATTTTTTTTGCTGGCTTTGGTCCAGCACACACGTAGCAGCCTTGGCTATTGTTCACGTACACACACCATGGCCGTATGTACTGGCCATTTTCAGGGTGTCCTCACTCCGCAGTCCCTGGCATCCTCCCTGTTTATCCCACAGCTCCAAGACCGGTATTTTCAGAAAGCCCATGAGCAGGGCTTTCCAACAGTGTCAAACTTGTTAGTTTCCCGCCAATACTTTGGGAGATAGAGTCGTTGCTAAGTCTTGTTTTCACTCTGTTACAGCTTCGTGTACAAAAGTGCCATTAGACATGCGTTTGAAGCGCATTCTGGGCAGCCCCGCTCCCTGGTCGTTTCAAGGCGGAAGATGGCCATGGCTGGCCGGGAAAACCCTATTTTCGGATGCAGGACTATGGCAGCTAACTCCAGGTACAAGAAATTTCTCTCTAGCCCTATTATTTCTGGAGTTATTGGCAGTGGCGCTGCCGACTTCTATTTTCGGCGTTTTTTGTTTGTTTTTGTTTTATTTTGTTTGCTGGGTTTGGTCCAGCACACACGTAGCAGCCTTGGCTATTGTTCACGTACACACACCATGGCCGTATGTACTGTCCATTTTCAGGGTGTCCTCACTCCGCAGTCCCTGGCATCCTCCCTGTTTATCACACAGCTCCAAGACCGGTATTTTCAAAAAGCCCATGAGCAGGGCTTTCCAACAGTGTCAAACTTGTTAGTTTCCCGCCGATACTTTGGGAGATAGAGTCGTTGCTAAGTCTTGTTTTCACTCTGTTACAGCTTCGTGTACAAAAGTGCCAATAGACATGCGTTTGAAGTGCATTCTGGGCAGCCCCGCTCCCTGGTCGTTTCAAGGCGTAAGATGGCCCTGGCTGGCCGGGAAAACCCTATTTTCGGATGCAGGACTATGGCAGCTAACTCCAGGTACAAGAAATTTCTCTCTAGCCCTATTATTTCTGGAGTTATTGGCAGTGGCGCTGCGGATTTCTTTTTTCGGTGTTTATTTATTTATTTATTTTTTTGCTGGCTTTGGTCCAGCACACACGTAGCAGCCTTGGCTATTGTTCACGTACACACACCATGGCCGTATGTACTGGCCATTTTCAGGGTGTCCTCACTCCGCAGTCCCTGGCATCCTCCCTGTTTATCACACAGCTCCAAGACCGGTATTTTCAGAAAGCCCATGAGCAGGGCTTTCCAACCGTGTCAAACTTGTTAATTTCCCGCCAATACGTTGGCAGATAGAGTCGTTGCTAAGTCTTGTTTTCACTCTGTTACAGCTTCGTGTACAAAAGTGCCATTAGACATGCGTTTGAAGCGCATTCTGAGCAGACCCGCTCCCTGGTCGTTTCAAGGCGGAAGATGGCCCTGGCTGGCCAGGAAAACCAAATTTTCGGATGCAGGACTATGGCAGCTAACTCCAGGTACAAGAAATTTCTCTCTAGCCCTATTATTTCTGAAGTTATTGGCAGTGGCGCTGCGGATTTCTTTTTTCGGTGTTTATTTATTTATTTATTTTTTTGCTGGCTTTGGTCCAGCACACACGTAGCAGCCTTGGCTATTGTTCACGTACACACACCATGGCCGTATGTACAGGCCATTTTCAGGGTGTCCTCACTCCGCAGTCCCTGGCATCCTCCCTGTTTATCACACAGCTCAAAGACCGGTATTTTCAGAAAGCCCATGAGCAGGGCTTTCCAACAGTGTCAAACTTGTTAGTTTCCCGCCAATACTTTGGGAGATAGATTCGTTGCTAAGTCTTGTTTTCACTCTGTTACAGCTTCGTGTACAAAAGTGCCATTAGACATGCGTTTGAAGCGCATTCTGGGCAGCCCCGCTCCCTGGTCGTTTCAAGGCGGAAGATGGCCCTGGCTGGCCGGGAAAACCCAATTTTCGGATGCACGACTATGGCAGCTAACTCCAGGTACAAGAAATTTCTCTCTAGCCCTATTATTTCTGGAGTTATTGGCAGTGGCGCTGCGGATTTCTTTTTTCGGTGTTTATTTATTTATTATTTTTTTTGCTGGCTTTGGTCCAGCACACACGTAGCAGCCTTGGCTATTGTTCACGTACACACACCATGGCCGTATGTACTGGCCATTTTCAGGGTGTCCTCACTCCGCAGTCCCTGGCATCCTCCCTGTTTATCCCACAGCTCCAAGACCGGTATTTTCAGAAAGCCCATGAGCAGGGCTTTCCAACAGTGTCAAACTTGTTAGTTTCCCGCCAATACTTTGGGAGATAGAGTCGTTGCTAAGTCTTGTTTTCACTCTGTTACAGCTTCGTGTACAAAAGTGCCATTAGACATGCGTTTGAAGCGCATTCTGGGCAGCCCCGCTCCCTGGTCGTTTCAAGGCGGAAGATGGCCATGGCTGGCCGGGAAAACCCAATTTTCGGATGCACGACTATGGCAGCTAACTCCAGGTACAAGAAATTTCTCTCTAGCCCTATTATTTCTGGAGTTATTGGCAGTGGCGCTGCGGATTTCTTTTTTCGGTGTTTATTTATTTCTTATTTTTTTTGCTGGCTTTGGTCCAGCACACACGTAGCAGCCTTGGCTATTGTTCACGTACACACACCATGGCCGTATGTACTGGCCATTTTCAGGGTGTCCTCACTCCGCAGTCCCTGGCATCCTCCCTGTTTATCCCACAGCTCCAAGACCGGTATTTTCAGAAAGCCCATGAGCAGGGCTTTCCAACAGTGTCAAACTTGTTAGTTTCCCGCCAATACTTTGGGAGATAGAGTCGTTGCTAAGTCTTGTTTTCACTCTGTTACAGCTTCGTGTACAAAAGTGCCATTAGACATGCGTTTGAAGCGCATTCTGGGCAGCCCCGCTCCCTGGTCGTTTCAAGGCGGAAGATGGCCATGGCTGGCCGGGAAAACCCAATTTTCGGATGCAGGACTATGGCAGCTAACTCCAGGTACAAGAAATTTCTCTCTAGCCCTATTATTTCTGGAGTTATTGGCAGTGGCGCTGCCGACTTCTATTTTCGGCGTTTTTTGTTTGTTTTTGTTTTATTTTGTTTGCTGGGTTTGGTCCAGCACACACGTAGCAGCCTTGGCTATTGTTCACGTACACACACCATGGCCGTATGTACTGGCCATTTTCAGGGTGTCCTCACTCCGCAGTTCCTGGCATTCTACCTGTTTATCCCACAGCTCCAAGACCGGTATTTTCAGAAAGCCCATGAGCAGGGCTTTCCAACAATGTCAAACTTGTTAGTTTCCCGCCAATACTTTGGGAGATAGAGTCGTTGCTAAGTCTTGTTTTCACTCTGTTACAGCTTCGTGTACAAAAGTGCCATTAGACATGCGTTTGAAGCCCATTCTGAGCAGCCCCGCTCCCTGCTCGTTTAAAGGCGGAAAATGGCCCTGGCTGGCCGGGAAAACCCGATTTTCGGATGCAGGACTACGGCAGCTAACTCTAGGTACAAGAAATTTCTCTCTAGCCCTATTATTTCTGGAGTTATTGGCAGTGGCGCTGCCGACTTCTATTTTCGGCGTTTTTTGTTTGTTTTTGTTTTATTTTGTTTGCTGGCTTTGGTCCAGCACACACGTAGCAGCCTTGGCTATTGTTCACGTACACACACCATGGCCGTATGTACTGGCCATTCAGGGTGTCCTCACTCCGCAGTCCCTGGCATCCTCCCTGTTTATCACACAGCTCCAAGACCGGTATTTTCGGAAAGCCCATGAGCAGGGCTTTCCAACAGTGTCAAACTTGTTAGTTTCCCGCCAATACTTTGGGAGATAGAGTCGTTGCTAGGTCTTGTTTTCACTCTGTTACAGCTTCCTGTACAAAAGTGCCATTAGACATGCGTTTGAAGCGCATTCTGGACAGCCCCGCTCCCTGGTCGTTTCAAGGCGGAAGATGGCCCTGCCTGGCCGAGAAAAATTCAATTTTCGGATGCAGGACTATGGCAGCTAACTCCAGGTACAAGAAATTTCTCTCTAGCCCTATTATTTCTTGAGTTATTAGCAGTGGCGCTGCCGACTTCTTTTTTCGGCGTTTATTTATTTTTTTTTTTTTGCTGGCTTTGGTCCAGCACACACGTAGCAGCCTTGGCTATTGTTCACGTACACACACCATGGCCGTATGTACTGGCCATTTTCAGGGTGTCCTCACTCCGCAGTTCCTGGCATTCTACCTGTTTATCACACAGCTCCCAGACCGGTATTTTCGGAAAGCCAATGAGCAGGGCTTTCCAACAGTGTCAAACTTGTTAGTTTCCCGCCAATACTTTGGGAGATAGAGTCGTTGCTAGGTCTTGTTTTCACTCTGTTACAGCTTCGTGTACAAAAGTGCCATTAGACAGGCGTTTGAAGCGCATTCTGGACAGCCCCGCTCCCTGGTCGTTTCAAGGCGGAAGATGGCCCTGGCTGGCCAGGAAAACCCGATTTTCGGATGCAGGACTATAGCAGCTAATTCCAGGTACAAGAAAAATCTCTCTAGCCCTATTATTTCTGGAGTTATTGGCAGTGGCGCTGCCGACTTCTTTTTTCGGCGTTTATTTTTTTTTATTTTTTTTTTTTTGCTGGCTTCGGTCCAGCACACACGTAGCAGCCTTGGCTATTGTTCACGTACACACACCATGGCCGTATGTACTGGCCATTTTCAGGGTGTCCTCACTCCGCAGTCCCTGGCATCCTCCCTGTTTATCACACAGCTCCAAGACCGGCATTTTCGGAAAGTCCATGAGCAGGGCTTTCCAACAGTGTCAAACTTGTTAGTTTCCCGCCAATACTTTGGGAGATAGAGTCGTTGCTAAGTCTTGTTTTCACTCTGTTACAGCTTCGTGTACAAAAGTGCCATTGGACAGGCGTTTGAAGCGCATTCTGAGCAGACCCGCTCCCTGGTCGTTTCAAGGCGGAAGATGGCCCTGGCTGGCCAGGAAAACCCAATTTTCGGATGCAGGACTATAGCAGCTAACTCCAGGTACAAGAAATTTCTCTCTAGCCCTATTATTTCTGGAGTTATTGGCAGTGGCGCTGCCGACTTCTTTTTCGGCGTTTATTTTTTTTATTTTTATTTTTTTTTGCTGGCTTCGGTCCAGGACACACGTAGCTGCCTTGGCTATTGTTCACGTACACACACCATGGCCGTATGTACTGGCCATTTTTCAGGGTGTCATCACTCCGCAGTCCCTGGCATCCACCCTGTTTATTACACAGCTCCAAGACCGGTATTTTCGGAAAGCCCATGAGCAGGGCTTTCCAACAGTGTCAAACTTGTTCATTTCCCGCCAATACTTTGGGAGATAGAGTCGTTGCTAGGTTTTGTTTTCACTCTGTTACAGCTTCGTGTACAAAAGTGCCAATAGACATGCGTTTGAAGTGCATTCTGGGCAGCCCCGCTCCCTGGTTGTTTCAAGGCGGAAGATGGCCCTGGCTGGCCAGGAAAACCAGATTTCTGAATGCAGGACTATGGCAGCTAACTCCAGGTACAAGAAATTTCTCTCTAGCCCTATTATTTCTGGAGTTATTGGCAGTGGCGCTGCCGACTTCTTTTTTCGGCGTTTTTTTATTTATTTATTTTTTTGCTGGCTTCGGTCCAGCACACACGTAGCAGCCTTGGCTATTGTTGACGTACACACAACATGGCCGTATGTACTGGCCATTTTCGGGGTGTCCTCACTCCGCAGTCCCTGGAATCCTCCCTGTTTTTCACACAGCTCCAAGACCGGTATTTTCGGGAAGCCCATGAGCAGGGCTTTCCAACAGTGGCAGACTTGTCAGTTTTCCGCCAATACTGTGGGAGATAGAGTCGTTGCTAAGTCTTGTTTTCACTCTGTTACAGCTTCATGTACAAAAGTGCCATTAGACAGGCGTTTGAAGCGCATTCTGAGCAGCCCCGCTCCCTGGTCGTTTCAAGGCGGAAGATGGCCCTGGCTGGCCGGGAAAACCCGATTTTCGGATGCAGGAATATGGCAGCTAACTCCAGGTACAAGAAATTTCTCTCTAGCCCTATTATTTCTTGAGTTATTGGCGGTGGCGCTGCCGACTTCTTTTTTCGGCGTTTTTTTATTTATTTATTTTTTTGCTGGCTTCGGTCCAGCACACACGTAGCAGCCTTGGCTATTGTTGACGTACACACACCATGGCCGTATGTACTGGCCATTTTCGGGGTGTCCTCACTCCGCAGTCCGTGGAATCCTCCCTGTTTTTTACACAGCTCCAAGACCGGTATTTTCAGAACGCCCATGAGCAGGGCTTTCCAACAGTGTCAAACTTGTTAGTTTCCCGCCAATACTTTGGGAGATAGAGTCGTTGCTAAGTCTTGTTTTCACTCTGTTACAGCTTCGTGTACAAAAGTGCCATTAGACATGCGTTTGAAGTGCATTCTCGGCGGCCCCGCTCCCTGGTCGTTTCAAGGCGGAAGATGGCCCTGGCTGGCCGGGAAAACCCAATTTTTCGGATGCAAGACTATGGCAGCCGACTCCAGGTACAAGAAATTTCTCTCTAGCCCTATTATTTTTGGAGTTATTGGCATTGGCGCTGCCGACTTCTTTTTTCGGCGTTTATTTTTTTTATTTTTTTTTGCTGGCTTCGGTCCAGCACACACGTAGCAGCCTTGGCTATTGTTGACGTACACACACCATGGCCGTATGTACTGGCCATTTTCAGGGTGTCCTCACTCCGCAGTCCCTGGCATCCTCCCTGTTTGTCACACAGCTCCAAGACTAGTATTTTCGGAAAGCCCATGAGCAGGGCTTTCCAACAGTGTCAAACTTGTTAGTTTCCCGCCAATACTTTGGGAGATAGAGTCGTTGCTAAGTCTTGTTTTCACTCTGTTACAGTTTTGTGTACAAAAGTGCCATTAGACATGCGTTTGAAGCGCATTCTGAGTAGCCCCGCTCCCTGGTCGTTTCATGGCGGGAGATGGCCCTGGCTGGCCAGGAAAACCCGATTTTCGGATGCAGGACTATGGCAGCTAACTCCAGGTACAAGAAATTTCTCTCTAGCCCTATTATTTTTGAAGTTATTAGCAGTGGTGCTGCCGACTTCTTTTTTCGGCGTTTATTTTTTTTTTTTTTCTTGCTGGCTTCGGTCCAGCACACACGTAGCAGCCTTGGCTATTGTTCACGTACACACAACATGGCCGTATGTACTGGCCATTTCCAGGGTGTCCTCACTCCGCAGTCCCTGGCATCCTCCCTGTTTATCTCACAGCTCCAAGACCGGTATTTTCAGAAAGACCATGAGCAGGGCTTTCCAACAGTGTCAAATTTGTTAGTTTCCCGCCAATACTGTGGGAGATAGAGTCGTTGCTAGGTCTTGTTTTCACTCTGTTACAGCTTCGTGTACAAAAGTGCCATTAGACAGGCGTTTGAAGCGCATTCTGGACAGCCCCGCTCCCTGGTCGTTTCAAGGCGGAAGATGGCCCTGGCTGGCCAGGAAAACCCGATTTTCGGATGCAGGACTATAGCAGCTAATTCCAGGTACAAGAAAAATCTCTCTAGCCCTATTATTTCTGGAGTTATTGGCAGTGGCGCTGCCGACTTCTTTTTTCGGCGTTTATTTTTTTTATTTTTTTTTTTTTGCTGGCTTCGGTCCAGCACACACGTAGCAGCCTTGGCTATTGTTCACGTACACACACCATGGCCGTATGTACTGGCCATTTTCAGGGTGTCCTCACTCCGCAGTCCCTGGCATCCTCCCTGTTTATCACACAGCTCCAAGACCGGCATTTTCGGAAAGTCCATGAGCAGGGCTTTCCAACAGTGTCAAACTTGTTAGTTTCCCGCCAATACTTTGGGAGATAGAGTCGTTGCTAAGTCTTGTTTTCACTCTGTTACAGCTTCGTGTACAAAAGTGCCATTGGACAGGCGTTTGAAGCGCATTCTGAGCAGACCCGCTCCCTGGTCGTTTCAAGGCGGAAGATGGCCCTGGCTGGCCAGGAAAACCCAATTTTCAGATGCAGGACTATAGCAGCTAACTCCAGGTACAAGAAATTTCTCTCTAGCCCTATTATTTCTGGAGTTATTGGCAGTGGCGCTGCCGACTTCTTTTTCGGCGTTTATTTTTTTTATTTTTATTTTTTTTTGCTGGCTTCGGTCCAGGACACACGTAGCTGCCTTGGCTATTGTTCACGTACACACACCATGGCCGTATGTACTGGCCATTTTCAGGGTGTCATCACTCCGCAGTCCCTGGCATCCACCCTGTTTATTACACAGCTCCAAGACCGGTATTTTCGGAAAGCCCATGAGCAGGGCTTTCCAACAGTGTCAAACTTGTTCATTTCCCGCCAATACTTTGGGAGATAGAGTCGTTGCTAGGTTTTGTTTTCACTCTGTTACAGCTTCGTGTACAAAAGTGCCAATAGACATGCGTTTGAAGTGCATTCTGGGCAGCCCCGCTCCCTGGTTGTTTCAAGGCGGAAGATGGCCCTGGCTGGCCAGGAAAACCAGATTTCCGAATGCAGGACTATGGCAGCTAACTCCAGGTACAAGAAATTTCTCTCTAGCCCTATTATTTCTGGAGTTATTGGCAGTGGCGCTGCCGACTTCTTTTTTCGGCGTTTTTTTTTTTTTTTTTTTTTTGCTGGCTTCGGTCCAGTGCACAGCCTTGGCTTTTATTGACATACACACAACATGGCCGTATGTACTGGCCATTTTCGGGGTGTCCTCACTCCGCAGTCCCTGGCATCCTCCCTGTTTATCACACAGCTCCAAGACCGGTATTTTCGGAAAGCCCATGAGCAGGGCTTTCTAACAGTATCAGACTTGTCAGTTTTCCGCCAATACTTTGGGAGATAGAGTCGTTGCTAAGTCTTGTTTTCACTCTGTTACAGCTTCATGTACAAAAGTGCCATTAGACAGGCGTTTGAAGCGCATTCTGAGCAGCCCCGCTCTCTGGTCGTTTCAAGGCGGAAGATGGCCCTGGCTGGCCGGGAAAACGCGATTTACGGATGCAGGACTATGGCAGCTAACTCCAGGTACAAGAAATTTCTCTCTAGCCCTATTATTTCTGGAGTTATTGGCAGTGGCGCTGCCGACTTCTTTTTTCGGCGTTTTTTTATTTATTTATTTTTTTGCTGGCTTCGGTCCAGCACACACGTAGCAGCCTTGGCTATTGTTGACGTACACACAACATGGCCGTATGTACTGGCCATTTTCGGGGTGTCCTCACTCCGCAGTCCCTTGAATCCTCCCTGTTTTTCACACAGCTCCAAGACCGGTATTTTCGGGAAGCCCATGAGCAGGGCTTTCCAACAGTGGCAGACTTGTCAGTTTTCCGCCAATACTGTGGGAGATAGAGTCGTTGCTAAGTCTTGTTTTCACTCTGTTACAGCTTCATGTACAAAAGTGCCATTAGACAGGCGTTTGAAGCGCATTCTGAGCAGCCCCGCTCCCTGGTCGTTTCAAGGCGGAAGATGGCCCTGGCTGGCCGGGAAAACCCGATTTTCGGATGCAGGACTATGGCAGCTAACTCCAGGTACAAGAAATTTCTCTCTAGCCCTATTATTTCTTGAGTTATTGGCGGTGGCGCTGCCGACTTCTTTTTTCGGCGTTTTTTTATTTATTTATTTTTTTGCTGGCTTCGGTCCAGCACACACGTAGCAGCCTTGGCTATTGTTGACGTACACACACCATGGCCGTATGTACTGGCCATTTTCGGGGTGTCCTCACTCCGCAGTCCGTGGAATCCTCCCTGTTTTTCACACAGCTCCAAGACCGGTATTTTCAGAAAGCCCATGAGCAGGGCTTTCCAACAGTGTCAAACTTGTTAGTTTCCCGCCAATACTTTGGGAGATAGAGTCGTTGCTAAGTCTTGTTTTCACTCTGTTACAGCTTCGTGTACAAAAGTGCCATTAGACATGCGTTTGAAGTGCATTCTCGGCGGCCCCGCTCCCTGGTCGTTTCAAGGCGGAAGATGGCCCTGGCTGGCCGGGAAAACCCAATTTTTCGGATGCAGGACTATGGCAGCTGACTCCAGGTACAAGAAATTTCTCTCTAGCCCTATTATTTTTGGAGTTATTGGCATTGGCGCTGCCGACTTCTTTTTTCGGCGTTTATTTTTTTTATTTTTTTTTTGCTGGCTTCGGTCCAGCACACACGTAGCAGCCTTGGCTATTGTTGACGTACACACACCATGGCCGTATGTACTGGCCATTTTCAGGGTGTCCTCACTCCGCAGTCCCTGGCATCCTCCCTGTTTGTCACACAGCTCCAAGACTAGTATTTTCGGAAAGCCCATGAGCAGGGCTTTCCAACAGTGTCAAACTTGTTAGTTTCCCGCCAATACTTTGGGAGATAGAGTCGTTGCTAAGTCTTGTTTTCACTCTGTTACAGTTTTGTGTACAAAAGTGCCATTAGACATGCGTTTGAAGCGCATTCTGAGTAGCCCCGCTCCCTGGTCGTTTCAAGGCGGGAGATGGCCCTGGCTGGCCAGGAAAACCCGATTTTCGGATGCAGGACTATGGCAGCTAACTCCAGGTACAAGAAATTTCTCTCTAGCCCTATTATTTTTGAAGTTATTGGCAGTGGTGCTGCCGACTTCTTTTTTCGGCGTTTATTTTTTTTTTTTTCTTGCTGGCTTCGGTCCAGCACACACGTAGCAGCCTTGGCTATTGTTCACGTACACACAACATGGCCGTATGTACTGGCCATTTCCAGGGTGTCCTCACTCCGCAGTCCCTGGCATCCTCCCTGTTTATCTCACAGCTCCAAGACCGGTATTTTCAGAAAGACCATGAGCAGGGCTTTCCAACAGTGTCAAATTTGTTAGTTTCCCGCCAATACTGTGGGAGATAGAGTCGTTGCTAAGTCTTGTTTTCACTCTGTTACAGCTTCGTGTACAAAAGTGCCATTAGACATGCGTTTGAAGCGCATTCTGAGCAGCCCCGCTCCCTGGTCATTTCAAGGCGGAAGATGGCCCTGGCTGGCCAGGAAAACCCGATTTTCGGATGCATGACTATGGCAGCTAACTCCAGGTACAAGAAATTTCTTTCTAGCCCTATTATTTCTGGAGTTATTGGCAGTGGCGCTGCCGACTTCTTTTTTCGGCGTTTATTTATTTATTAATTTTTTTCCTGGCTTCGGTCCAGCACACACGTAGCAGCCTTGGCTATTGTTGACGTACACACACCATGGCCGTATGTACTGGCCGTTTTCAGGGTGTCCTCACTCCGCAGTCCCTGGCATCCTTCCTGTTTATCACACAGCTCCAAGACCGGTATTTTCAGAAAGCCCATGAGCAGGGCTTTCCAACAGTGTCAAACTTGTTAGTTTCCCGCCAATACTTTGGGAGATAGAGTCGTTGCTAAGTCTTGTTTTCACTCTGTTACAGCTTCGTGTACAAAAGTACCATTAGACATGCGTTTGAAGTGCATTCTGGGCGGCCCCGCTCCCTGGTCGTTTCAAGGCGGAAGATGGCCCTGACTGGCCGGGAAAACCCAATTTTCGGATGCAGGACTATGGCAGCTAACTCCAGGTACAAGAAATTTTCTCTAGCCCTATTATTTTTGGAGTTATTGGCATTGGCGCTGCCGACTTCTTTTTTCGGCGTTTATTTATTATTATTTTTTTTCTGGCTTCGGTCCAGCAAGCACGTAGCAGCCTTGGCTATTGTTGACGTACACACACCATGGCCGTATGTACTGGCCATTTTCAGGGTGTCCTCACTCCGCAGTCCCTGGCATCCTCCCTGTTTGTCACCCAGCTCCAAAACTGGTATTTTCGGAAAGCCCATGAGCAGGGCTTTCCAACAGTGTCAAACTGGTTAGTTTTCCGCCAATACTTTGGGAGATAGAGTCGTTGCTAGGTCTTGTTTTCACTCTGTTACAGCTTCGTGTACAAAAGTGCCATTAGACATGCGTTTGAAGTGCATTCTGGGCAGCCCCGCTCCCTGGTCGTTTCAAGGCGGAAGATGGCCCTGGCTGGCCAGGAAAACCCAATTTTCGAATGCAGGACTATGGCAGCTAACTCCAGGTACAAGAAATTTCTCTCTAGCCCTATTATTTCTGGAGTTATTGGCAGTGGCGCTGCCGACTTCTTTTTTCGGCGTTTATTTATTATTTTTTTTTCTGGCTTCGGTCCAGCACACACGTAGCAGCCTTGGCTATTGTTGACGTACACACACCATTGCCGTATGTACTGGCCATTTTCAGGGTGTCCTCACTCCGCAGTCCCTGGCATCCTCCCTGTTTGTCACCCAGCTCCAAAACTGGTATTTTCGGAAAGCCCATGAGCAGGGCTTTCCAACAGTGTCAAACTGGTTAGTTTTCCGCCAATACTTTGGGAGATAGAGTCGTTGCTAAGTCTTGTTTTCACTCTGTTACAGCTTTGTGTACAATAGTGCCATTAGACATGCGTTTGAAGCGCATTCTGAGTAGCCCCGTTCCCTGGTCGTTTCAAGGCGGAAGATGGCCCTGGCTGGCCAGGAAAACCCGATTTTCGGAAGCATGACTATGGCAGCTAACTCCAGGTACAAGACATTTCTTTCTAGCCCTATTATTTTTGGAGTTATTGGCAGTGGTGCTGCCGACTTCTTTTTTCGGCGTTTATTTTTTTTATTTTTTTTTTTGCTGGCTTCGGTCCAGCACACACGTAGCAGCCTTGGCTATTGTTCACGTACACACACCATGGCCGTATGTACTGGCCATTTCCAGGGTGTCCTCACTCCGCAGTCCCTGGCATTCTCCCTGTTTATCCCACAGCTCCAAGACCGGTATTTTCAGAAAGACCATGAGCAGGGCTTTCCAACAGTGTCAAATTTGTTAGTTTCCCGCCAATACTTTGGGAGATAGAGTCGTTGCTAAGTCTTGTTTTCACTCTGTTACAGCTTCGTGTACAAAAGTGCCATTAGACATGCGTTTGAAGCGCATTCTGAGCAGCCCCGCTCCCTGGTCTTTTCAAGGCGGAAGATGGCCCTGGCTGGCCAGGAAAACCCGATTTTCGGTTGCAGAACTATGGCAGCTAACTCCAGGTACAAGAAATTTCTCTCTAGCCCTATTAATTCTGGAGTTATTGGCAGTGGCGCTGCCGAATTCTTTTTTCGGCGTTTATTTATTTATTTATTTTTTTGCTGGCTTTGGTCCAGTACACACGTAGCAGCCTTGGCTGTTGTTGTCGTACATACACCATGGCCGTATGTACTGGCCATTTTCAGGGTGTCTTCACTCCGCAGTCCCTGGCATCCTTCCTGTTTATCACACAGCTCCAAGACCGGTATTTTTGGAAAGCCCATGAGCAGGGCATTCCAACAGTGTCAAACTTGTTAGTTTCCCGCCATTACTTTGGGAGATAGAGTCGTTGCTAAGTCTTGTTTTCACTCTGTTACAGCTTCGTGTACAAAAGTGCCATTAGACATGCGTTTGAAGTGCATTCTGGGCGGCCCCGCTCCCTGGTCTTTTCAAGGCGGAAGATGGCCCTGGCTGGCCGGGAAAACCCAATTTTCGGATGCATGACTATGGCAGCTAACTCCAGGTACAAGAAATTTCTCTCTAGCCCTATTATTTTTGGAG
Source organism: Marthasterias glacialis (assembly GCA_911728455.2). Taxonomy (NCBI): domain Eukaryota; kingdom Metazoa; phylum Echinodermata; class Asteroidea; order Forcipulatida; family Asteriidae; genus Marthasterias; species Marthasterias glacialis. Next base: position 27,534,548 of record OU452225.1, read on the forward strand.
TTATTGGCATTGGCACTGCCGACTTCTTTTTTCGGCGTTTATTTATTTAATTTTTTTTTCTGGCTTCGGTCCAGCACACACGTAGCAGCCTTGGCTATTGTTCACGTACACACACCATGGCCGTATGTACTGGCCATTTCCAGGGTGTCATCACTCCGCAGTCCCTGGCATCCTCCCTGTTTATCCGACAGCTCCAAGACCGGTATTTTCGGAAAGCTCATGAGCAGGGCTTTCCAACAGTGTCAGACTTGTCAGTTTTCCGTCAATACTTTGGGAGATAGAGTCGTTGCTAAGTCATGTTTTCACTCTGTTACAGCTTCGTGTACAAAAGTGCCATTAGACATGCGTTTGAAGTGCATTCTGGGCAGCCCCGCTCCCTGGTCGTTTCAAGGCGGAAGATGGCCCTGGCTGGCCAGGAAAACCCAATTTTCGAATGCAGGACTATGGCAGCTAACTCCAGGTACAAGAAATTTCTCTCTAGCCCTATTATTTCTGGAGTTATTGGCAGTGGCGCTGCCGACTTCTTTTTTCGGCGTTTATTTATTATTTTTTTTTTCTGGCTTCGGTCCAGCACACACGTAGCAGCCTTGGCTATTGTTGACGTACACACACCATTGCCGTATGTACTGGCCATTTTCAGGGTGTCCTCACTCCGCAGTCCCTGGCATCCTCCCTGTTTGTCACCCAGCTCCAAAACTGGTATTTTCGGAAAGCCCATGAGCAGGGCTTTCCAACAGTGTCAAACTGGTTAGTTTACCGCCAATACTTTGGGAGATAGAGTCGTTGCTAAGTCTTGTTTTCACTCTGTTACAGCTTTGTGTACAATAGTGCCATTAGACATGCGTTTGAAGCGCATTCTGAGTAGCCCCGTTCCCTGGTCGTTTCAAGGCGGAAGATGGCCCTGGCTGGCCAGGAAAACCCGATTTTCGGATGCATGACTATGGCAGCTAACTCCAGGTACAAGAAATTTCTTTCTAGCCCTATTATTTTTGGAGTTATTGGCAGTGGTGCTGCCGACTTCTTTTTTCGGCGTTTATTTTTATTTATTTTTTTTGCTGGCTTCGGTCCAGGACACATGTAGCAGCTTTGGCTATTGTTCACGTACACACAACATGGCCGTATGTACTGGCCATTTCCAGGGTGTCCTCACTCCGCAGTCCCTGGCATCCTCCCTGTTTATCCCACAGCTCCAAGACCGGTATTTTCAGAAAGACCATGAGCAGGGCTTTCCTACAGTGTCAAATTTGTTAGTTTCCCGCCAATACTTTGGGAGATAAAGTCGTTGCTAAGTCTTGTTTTCACTCTGTTACAGCTTCGTGTACAAAAGTGCCATTAGACATGCGTTTGAAGCGCATTCTGAGCAGCCGCGCTCCCTGGTCGTTTCAAGGCGGAAGATGGCCCTGGCTGGCCAGGAAAACCCGATTTTTTCGGATGCAGGACTATGGCAGCTAACTCCAGGTACAAGAAATTTCTCTCTAGCCCTATTATTTTTGGAGTTATTGGCAGTGGTGCTGCCGACTTCTTTTTTCGGCGTTTATTTATTTATTTTTTTTTTGCTGGCTTCGGTCCAGCACACACGTAGCAGCCTTGGCTATTGTTGACGTACACACACCATGGCCGTATGTACTGGCCATTTCCAGGGTGTCCTCACTCCGCAGTCTCTGGCATCCTCCCTGTTTTCCAAGACCGGTATTTTCGGAAAGCCCATGAGCAGGGCTTTCCAACAGTGGCAAACTTGTCAGTTTTCCGCCAATACTTTGGGAGATAGAGTCGTTGCTAAGTCTTGTTTTCACTCTGTTACAGCTTCGTGTACAAAAGTGCCATTAGACAGGCGTTTGAAGCGCATTCTGAGTAGCCCCGCTCCCTGGTCGTTTCAAGGCGGAAGATGGCCCTGGCTGGCCGGGAAACCCAATTTTCGGATGCAGGACTATGGCAGCTAACTCCAGGTACAAGAAATTTCTCTCTAGCCCTATTAATTCTGGAGTTATTGGCAGTGGTGCTGCCGACTTCTTTTTTCGGCGTTTATTTTTTTTATTTTTTTTTTTGCTGGCTTCGGTCCAGCACACACGTAGCAGCCTTGGCTATTGTTCACGTACACACACCATGGCCGTATGTACTGGCCATTTCCAGGGTGTCCTCACTCCGCAGTCCCTGGCATTCTCCCTGTTTATCCCACAGCTCCAAGACCGGTAATTTCAGAAAGACCATGAGCAGGGCTTTCCAACAGTGTCAAATTTGTTAGTTTCCCGCCAATACTTTGGGAGATAGAGTCGTTGCTAAGTCTTGTTTTCACTCTGTTACAGCTTCGTGTACAAAAGTGCCATTAGACATGCGTTTGAAGCGCATTCTGAGCAGCCCCGCTCCCTGGTCTTTTCAAGGCGGAAGATGGCCCTGGCTGGCCAGGAAAACCCGATTTTCGGTTGCAGAACTATGGCAGCTAACTCCAGGTACAAGAAATTTCTCTCTAGCCCTATTAATTCTGGAGTTATTGGCAGTGGCGCTGCCGAATTCTTTTTTCGGCGTTTATTTATTTATTTATTTTTTTGCTGGCTTTGGTCCAGTACACACGTAGCAGCCTTGGCTGTTGTTGTCGTACATACACCATGGCCGTATGTACTGGCCATTTTCAGGGTGTCTTCACTCCGCAGTCCCTGGCATCCTTCCTGTTTACCACACAGCTCCAAGACCGGTATTTTTGGAAAGCCCATGAGCAGGGCATTCCAACAGTGTCAAACTTGTTAGTTTCCCGCCATTACTTTGGGAGATAGAGTCGTTGCTAAGTCTTGTTTTCACTCTGTTACAGCTTCGTGTACAAAAGTGCCATTAGACATGCGTTTGAAGTGCATTCTGGGCGGCCCCGCTCCCTGGTCTTTTCAAGGCGGAAGATGGCCCTGGCTGGCCGGGAAAACCCAATTTTCGGATGCAGGACTATGGCAGCTAACTCCAGGTACAAGAAATTTCTCTCTAGCACTATTATTTTTGGAGTTATTGGCATTGGCACTGCCGACTTCTTTTTTCGGCGTTTATTTTATTTTTTTTTTTTTTTGGCTTCGGTCCAGCACACACGTTGCAGCCTTGGCTATTGTTCACGTACACACACCATGGCCGTATGTACTGGCCATTTTCAGGGTGTCCTCACTCCGCAGTCCCTGGCATCCTCCCTGTTTGTCACACAGCTCCAAGACCGGTATTTTCGGAAAGCCCATGAGCAGGGCTTTCAAACAGTGTCAAACTTGTTAGTTTCCCGCCAATACTTTGGGAGATAGAGTCGTTGCTAAGTCTTGTTTTCACTCTGTTACAGCTTCGTGTACAAAAGTGCCATTAGACATGCGTTTGAAGTGCATTCTGGGCGGCCCCGCTCCCTGGTCTTTTCAAGGCGGAAGATGGCCCTGGCTGGCCGGGAAAACCCAATTTTCGGATGCATGACTATGGCAGCTAACTCCAGGTACAAGAAATTTCTCTCTAGCCCTATTATTTTTGGAGTTATTGGCATTGGCACTGCCGACTTCTTTTTTCGGCGTTTATTTATTTAATTTTTTTTCTGGCTTCGGTCCAGCACACACGTAGCAGCCTTGGCTATTGTTCACGTACACACAACATGGCCGTATGTACTGGCCATTTCCAGGGTGTCATCACTCCGCAGTCCCTGGCATCCTCCCTGTTTATCCGACAGCTCCAAGACCGGTATTTTCGGAAAGCTCATGAGCAGGGCTTTCCAACAGTGTCAGACTTGTCAGTTTTCCGTCAATACTTTGGGAGATAGAGTCGTTGCTAAGTCATGTTTTCACTCTGTTACAGCTTCGTGTACAAAAGTGCCATTAGACATGCGTTTGAAGCGCATTCTGAGTAGCCCCGCTCCCTTGTCGTTTCAAGGCGGAAGATGGCCCTGGCTGGCCAGGAAAACCCAATTTTCGGATGCAGGAATATGGCAGCTAACTCCAGGTACAAGAAATTTCTCTCTAGCCCTATTATTTTTGGAGTTATTGGCATTGGCACTGCCGACTTTTTTTTTCGGCGTTTATTTATTTTTTTTTTTCTTCTGGTTTCGGTCCAGCACATACGTAGCAGCCTTGGCTATTGTTCACGTACACACACCATGGCCGTATGTACTGGCCATTTTCAGGGTGTCCTCACTCCGCAGTCCCTGGCATCCTCCTTGTTTGTCACACAGCTCCAAGACCGGTATTTTCGGAAAGCCCATGAGCAGGGCTTTCCAACAGTGTCAGACTTGTCAGTTTTCCGTCAATACTTTGGGAGATAGAGTCGTTGCTAAGTCTTGTTTTCACTCTGTTACAGCTTCGTGTACAAAAGTGCCATTAGACATGCGTTTGAAGCGCATTCTGAGTAGCCCCGCTCCCTGGTCGTTTCAAGGCGGAAGATGGCCCTGGCTGGCCAGGAAAACCCAATTTTCGGATGCAGGAATATGGCAGCTAACTCCAGGTACAAGAAATTTCTCTCTAGCCCTATTATTTTTGGAGTTATTGGCAGTGGTGCTGCCGACTTCTTTTTTCGGCGTTTATTTATTTAATTTTTTTTTCTGGCTTCGGTCCAGCACACACGTAGCAGCCTTGGCTATTGTTCACGTACACACACCATGGCTGTATGTACTGGCCATTTCCAGGGTGTCATCACTCCGCAGTCCCTGGCATCCTCCCTGTTTATCCGACAGCTCCAAGACCGGTATTTTCGGAAAGCTCATGAGCAGGGCTTTCCAACAGTGTCAGACTTGTCAGTTTTCCGTCAATACTTTGGGAGATAGAGTCGTTGCTAAGTCATGTTTTCACTCTGTTACAGCTTCGTGTACAAAAGTGCCATTAGACATGCGTTTGAAGCGCATTCTGAGTAGCCCCGCTCCCTTGTCGTTTCAAGGCGGAAGATGGCCCTGGCTGGCCAGGAAAACCCAATTTTCGGATGCAGGAATATGGCAGCTAACTCCAGGTACAAGAAATTTCTCTCTAGCCCTATTATTTTTGGAGTTATTGGCATTGGCACTGCCGACTTTTTTTTTCGGCGTTTATTTATTTTTTTTTTTCTGGTTTCGGTCCAGCACATACGTAGCAGCCTTGGCTATTGTTCACGTACACACACCATGGCCGTATGTACTGGCCATTTTCAGGGTGTCCTCACTCCGCAGTCCCTGGCATCCTCCTTGTTTGTCACACAGCTCCAAGACCGGTATTTTCGGAAAGCCCATGAGCAGGGCTTTCCAACAGTGTCAGACTTGTCAGTTTTCCGTCAATACTTTGGGAGATAGAGTCGTTGCTAAGTCTTGTTTTCACTCTGTTACAGCTTCGTGTACAAAAGTGCCATTAGACATGCGTTTGAAGCGCATTCTGAGTAGCCCCGCTCCCTGGTCGTTTCAAGGCGGAAGATGGCCCTGGCTGGCCAGGAAAACCCGATTTTCGGTTGCAGAACTATGGCAGCTAACTCCAGGTACAAGAAATTTCTCTCTAGCCCTATTAATTCTGGAGTTATTGGCAGTGGCGCTGCCGAATTCTTTTTTCGGCGTTTATTTATTTATTTATTTTTTTGCTGGCTTTGGTCCAGTACACACGTAGCAGCCTTGGCTGTTGTTGTCGTACATACACCAAGGCCGTATGTACTGGCCATTTTCAGGGTGTCTTCACTCCGCAGTCCCTGGCATCCTTCCTGTTTATCACACAGCTCCAAGACCGGTATTTTTAGAAAGCCCATGAGCAGGGCATTCCAACAGTGTCAAACTTGTTAGTTTCCCGCCATTACTTTGGGAGATAGAGTCGTTGCTAAGTCTTGTTTTCACTCTGTTACAGCTTCGTGTACAAAAGTGCCATTAGACATGCGTTTGAAGTGCATTCTGGGCGGCCCCGCTCCCTGGTCTTTTCAAGGCGGAAGATGGCCCTGGCTGGCCGGGAAAACCCAATTTTCGGATGCAGGACTATGGCAGCTAACTCCAGGTACAAGAAATTTCTCTCTAGCCCTATTATTTTTGGAGTTATTGGCATTGGCACTGCCGACTTCTTTTTTCGGCGTTTATTTATTTTTTTTTTTCTGGCTTCGGTCCAGCACACACGTAGCAGACTTGGCTATTGTTCACGTACACACACCATGGCCGTATGTACTGGCCATTTTCAGGGTGTCCTCACTCCGCAGTCCCTGGCATCCTCCCTGTTTGTCACACAGCTCCAAGACCGGTATTTTCGGAAAGCCCATGAGCAGGGCTTTCAAACAGTGTCAAACTTGTTAGTTTCCCGCCAATACTTTGGGAGATAGAGTCGTTGCTAAGTCTTGTTTTCACTCTGTTACAGCTTCGTGTACAAAAGTGCCATTAGACATGCGTTTGAAGTGCATTCTGGGCGGCCCCGCTCCCTGGTCTTTTCAAGGCGGAAGATGGCCCTGGCTGGCCGGGAAAACCCAATTTTCGGATGCAGGACTATGGCAGCTAACTCCAGGTACAAGAAATTTCTCTCTAGCCCTATTATTTTTGGAGTTATTGGCATTGGCACTGCCGACTTCTTTTTTCGGCGTTTATTTATTTAATTTTTTTTTCTGGCTTCGGTCCAGCACACACGTAGCAGCCTTGGCTATTGTTCACGTACACACACCATGGCCGTATGTACTGGCCATTTCCAGGGTGTCCTCACTCCGCAGTCCCTGGCATCCTCCCTGTTTATCCGACAGCTCCAAGACCGGTATTTTCGGAAAGCTCATGAGCAGGGCTTTCCAACAGTGTCAGACTTGTCAGTTTTCCGTCAATACTTTGGGAGATAGAGTCGTTGCTAAGTCTTGTTTTCACTCTGTTACAGCTTCGTGTACAAAAGTGCCATTAGACATGCGTTTGAAGCGCATTCTGAGCAGCCCCGCTCCCTGGTCGTTTCAAGGCGGAAGATGGCCCTGGCTGGCCAGGAAAACCCAATTTTCGAATGCAGGACTATGGCAGCTAACTCCAGGTACAAGAAATTTCTCTCTAGCCCTATTAATTCTGGAGTTATTGGCAGTGGCGCTGCCGAATTCTTTTTTCGGCGTTTATTTATTTATTTATTTTTTTGCTGGCTTTGGTCCAGTACACACGTAGCAGCCTTGGCTGTTGTTGTCGTACATACACCAAGGCCGTATGTACTGGCCATTTTCAGGGTGTCTTCACTCCGCAGTCCCTGGCATCCTTCCTGTTTATCACACAGCTCCAAGACCGGTATTTTTAGAAAGCCCATGAGCAGGGCATTCCAACAGTGTCAAACTTGTTAGTTTCCCGCCATTACTTTGGGAGATAGAGTCGTTGCTAAGTCTTGTTTTCACTCTGTTACAGCTTCGTGTACAAAAGTGCCATTAGACATGCGTTTGAAGCGCATTCTGAGTAGCCCCGCTCCCTGGTCGTTTCAAGGCGGAAGATGGCCCTGGCTGGCCAGGAAAACCCAATTTTCGGATGCAGGAAAATGGCAGCTAACTCCAGGTACAAGAAATTTCTCTCTAGCCCTATTATTTTTGGAGTTATTGGCAGTGGTGCTGCCGACTTCTTTTTTCGGCGTTTATTTATTTTTTTTTGCTGGCTTCGGTCCAGCACACACGTAGCAGCCTTGGCTATTGTTCACGTACACACACCATGGCCGTATGTACTGGCCATTTCCAGGGTGTCCTCACTCCGCAGTCCCTGGCATCCTTCCTGTTTATCACACAGCTCCAAGACCGGTATTTTCAGAATGCCCATGAGCAGGGCTTTCCAACAGTGTCAAACTTGTTAGTTTCCCGCCAATACTTTGGGAGATAGAGTCGTTGCTAAGTCTTGTTTTCACTCTGTTACAGCTTCGTGTACAAAAGTGCCATTAGACATGCGTTTGAAGTGCATTCTGGGCGGCCCCGCTCCCTGGTCGTTTCAAGGCGGAAGATGGCCCTGGCTGGCCAGGAAAACCCAATTTTCGGATGCAGGAATATGGCAGCTAACTCCAGGTACAAGAAATTTCTCTTTAGCCCTATTATTTTTGGAGTTATTGGCAGTGGTGCTGCCGACTTCTTTTTTCGGCGTTTATTTATTTTTTTTTGCTGGCTTCGGTCCAGCACACACGTAGCAGCCTTGGCTATTGTTCACGTACACACACCATGGCCGTATGTACTGGCCATTTCCAGGGTGTCCTCACTCCGCAGTCCCTGGCATCCTTCCTGTTTATCACACAGCTCCAAGACCGGTATTTTCAGAATGCCCATGAGCAGGGCTTTCCAACAGTGTCAAACTTGTTAGTTTCCCGTCAATACTTTGGGAGATAGAGTCGTTGCTAAGTCTTGTTTTCACTCTGTTACAGCTTCGTGTACAAAAGTGCCAATAGACATGCGTTTGAAGCGCATTCTGAGTAGCCCCGCTCCCTGGTCGTTTCAAGGCGGAAGATGGCCCTGGCTGGCCAGGAAAACCCAATTTTCGGATGCAGGAATATGGCAGCTAACTCTAGGTACAAGAAATTTCTCTTTAGCCCTATTATTTTTGGAGTTATTGGCAGTGGTGCTGCCGACTTCTTTTTTCGGCGTTTATTTATTTTTTTTGCTGGCTTCGGTCCAGCACACACGTAGCAGCCTTGGCTATTGTTCACGTACACACACCATGGCCGTATGTACTGGCCATTTCCAGGGTGTCCTCACTCCGCAGTCCCTGGCATCCTTCCTGTTTATCACACAGCTCCAAGACCGGTATTTTCAGAATGCCCATGAGCAGGGCTTTCCAACAGTGTCAAACTTGTCAGTTTTCCGTCAATACTTTGGGAGATAGAGTCGTTGCTAAGTCTTGTTTTCACTCTGTTACAGCTTCGTGTACAAAAGTGCCATTAGACATGCGTTTGAAGCGCATTCTGAGTAGCCCCGCTCCCTTGTCGTTTCCAGGCGGAAGATGGCCCTGGCTGGCAAGGAAAACCCAATTTTCGGATGCAGGAATATGGCAGCTAACTCCAGGTACAAGAAATTTCTCTCTAGCCCTATTATTTTTGGAGTTATTGGCAGTGGTGCTGCCGACTTCTTTTTTCGGCGTTTATTTATTTTTTTTTGCTGGCTTCGGTCCAGCACAAACGTAGCAGCCTTGGCTATTGTTCACGTACACACACCATGGCCGTATGTACTGGCCATTTTCAGGGTGTCCTCACTCCGCAGTCCCTGGCATCCTCCCTGTTTGTCACACAGCTCCAAGACCGGTATTTTCGGAAAGCCCATGAGCAGGGCTTTCCAACAGTGTCAGACTTGTCAGTTTTCCGTCAATACTTTGGGAGATAGAGTCGTTGCTAAGTCTTGTTTTCACTCTGTTACAGCTTCGTGTACAAAAGTGCCATTAGACATGCGTTTGAAGCGCATTCTGAGCAGCCCCGCTCCCTGGTCGTTTCAAGGCGGAAGATGGCCCTGGCTGGCCAGGAAAACCCAATTTTCGAATGCAGGACTATGGCAGCTAACTCCAGGTACAAGAAATTTCTCTCTAGCCCTATTAATTCTGGAGTTATTGGCAGTGGCGCTGCCGAATTCTTTTTTCGGCGTTTATTTATTTATTTATTTTTTTGCTGGCTTTGGTCCAGTACACACGTAGCAGCCTTGGCTGTTGTTGTCGTACATACACCAAGGCCGTATGTACTGGCCATTTTCAGGGTGTCTTCACTCCGCAGTCCCTGGCATCCTTCCTGTTTATCACACAGCTCCAAGACCGGTATTTTTAGAAAGCCCATGAGCAGGGCATTCCAACAGTGTCAAACTTGTTAGTTTCCCGCCATTACTTTGGGAGATAGAGTCGTTGCTAAGTCTTGTTTTCACTCTGTTACAGCTTCGTGTACAAAAGTGCCATTAGACATGCGTTTGAAGCGCATTCTGAGTAGCCCCGCTCCCTGGTCGTTTCAAGGCGGAAGATGGCCCTGGCTGGCCAGGAAAACCCAATTTTCGGATGCAGGAAAATGGCAGCTAACTCCAGGTACAAGAAATTTCTCTCTAGCCCTATTATTTTTGGAGTTATTGGCAGTGGTGCTGCCGACTTCTTTTTTCGGCGTTTATTTATTTTTTTTTGCTGGCTTCGGTCCAGCACACACGTAGCAGCCTTGGCTATTGTTCACGTACACACACCATGGCCGTATGTACTGGCCATTTCCAGGGTGTCCTCACTCCGCAGTCCCTGGCATCCTTCCTGTTTATCACACAGCTCCAAGACCGGTATTTTCAGAATGCCCATGAGCAGGGCTTTCCAACAGTGTCAAACTTGTTAGTTTCCCGCCAATACTTTGGGAGATAGAGTCGTTGCTAAGTCTTGTTTTCACTCTGTTACAGCTTCGTGTACAAAAGTGCCATTAGACATGCGTTTGAAGTGCATTCTGGGCGGCCCCGCTCCCTGGTCGTTTCAAGGCGGAAGATGGCCCTGGCTGGCCAGGAAAACCCAATTTTCGGATGCAGGAATATGGCAGCTAACTCCAGGTACAAGAAATTTCTCTTTAGCCCTATTATTTTTGGAGTTATTGGCAGTGGTGCTGCCGACTTCTTTTTTCGGCGTTTATTTATTTTTTTTTGCTGGCTTCGGTCCAGCACACACGTAGCAGCCTTGGCTATTGTTCACGTACACACACCATGGCCGTATGTACTGGCCATTTCCAGGGTGTCCTCACTCCGCAGTCCCTGGCATCCTTCCTGTTTATCACACAGCTCCAAGACCGGTATTTTCAGAATGCCCATGAGCAGGGCTTTCCAACAGTGTCAAACTTGTTAGTTTCCCGTCAATACTTTGGGAGATAGAGTCGTTGCTAAGTCTTGTTTTCACTCTGTTACAGCTTCGTGTACAAAAGTGCCAATAGACATGCGTTTGAAGCGCATTCTGAGTAGCCCCGCTCCCTGGTCGTTTCAAGGCGGAAGATGGCCCTGGCTGGCCAGGAAAACCCAATTTTCGGATGCAGGAATATGGCAGCTAACTCTAGGTACAAGAAATTTCTCTTTAGCCCTATTATTTTTGGAGTTATTGGCAGTGGTGCTGCCGACTTCTTTTTTCGGCGTTTATTTATTTTGTTTGCTGGCTTCGGTCCAGCACACACGTAGCAGCCTTGGCTATTGTTCACGTACACACACCATGGCCGTATGTACTGGCCATTTCCAGGGTGTCCTCACTCCGCAGTCCCTGGCATCCTTCCTGTTTATCACACAGCTCCAAGACCGGTATTTTCAGAATGCCCATGAGCAGGGCTTTCCAACAGTGTCAAACTTGTCAGTTTTCCGTCAATACTTTGGGAGATAGAGTCGTTGCTAAGTCTTGTTTTCACTCTGTTACAGCTTCGTGTACAAAAGTGCCATTAGACATGCGTTTGAAGCGCATTCTGAGTAGCCCCGCTCCCTTGTCGTTTCCAGGCGGAAGATGGCCCTGGCTGGCAAGGAAAACCCAATTTTCGGATGCAGGAATATGGCAGCTAACTCCAGGTACAAGAAATTTCTCTCTAGCCCTATTATTTTTGGAGTTATTGGCAGCGGTGCTGCCGACTTCTTTTTTCGGCGTTTATTTATTTTTTTTTGCTGGCTTCGGTCCAGCACAAACGTAGCAGCCTTGGCTATTGTTCACGTACACACACCATGGCCGTATGTACTGGCCATTTTCAGGGTGTCCTCACTCCGCAGTCCCTGGCATCCTCCCTGTTTGTCACACAGCTCCAAGACCGGTATTTTCGGAAAGCCCATGAGCAGGGCTTTCCAACAGTGTCAGACTTGTCAGTTTTCCGTCAATACTTTGGGAGATAGAGTCGTTGCTAAGTCTTGTTTTCACTCTGTTACAGCTTCGTGTACAAAAGTGCCATTAGACATGCGTTTGAAGCGCATTCTGAGCAGCCCCGCTCCCTGGTCGTTTCAAGGCGGAAGATGGCCCTGGCTGGCCAGGAAAACCCAATTTTCGAATGCAGGACTATGGCAGCTAACTCCAGGTACAAGAAATTTCTCTCTAGCCCTATTAATTCTGGAGTTATTGGCAGTGGCGCTGCCGAATTCTTTTTTCGGCGTTTATTTATTTATTTATTTTTTTGCTGGCTTTGGTCCAGTACACACGTAGCAGCCTTGGCTGTTGTTGTCGTACATACACCAAGGCCGTATGTACTGGCCATTTTCAGGGTGTCTTCACTCCGCAGTCCCTGGCATCCTTCCTGTTTATCACACAGCTCCAAGACCGGTATTTTTAGAAAGCCCATGAGCAGGGCATTCCAACAGTGTCAAACTTGTTAGTTTCCCGCCATTACTTTGGGAGATAGAGTCGTTGCTAAGTCTTGTTTTCACTCTGTTACAGCTTCGTGTACAAAAGTGCCATTAGACATGCGTTTGAAGCGCATTCTGAGTAGCCCCGCTCCCTGGTCGTTTCAAGGCGGTAGATGGCCCTGGCTGGCCGGGAAAACCCAATTTTCGGATGCAGGACTATGGCAGCTAACTCCAGGTACAAGAAATTTCTCTCTAGCCCTATTATTTTTGGAGTTATTGGCATTGGCACTGCCGACTTGTTTTTTCGGCGTTTATTTATTTTTTTTTTCTGGCTTCGGTCCAGCACACACGTAGCAGCCTTGGCTATTGTTCACGTACACACACCATGGCCGTATGTACTGGCCATTTTCCGGGTGTCTTCACTCCGCAGTCCCTGGCATCCTCCCTGTTTGTCACACAGCTCCAAGACCGGTATTTTCAGAAAGCCCGTGAGCAGGGCTTTCCAACAGTGTCAAACTTGTTAGTTTCCCGTCAATACTTTGGGAGATAGAGTCGTTGCTAAGTCTTGTTTTCACTCTGTTACAGCTTCGTGTACAAAAGTGCCATTAGACATGCGTTTGAAGCGCATTCTGAGTAGCCCCGCTCCCTGGTCGTTTCAAGGCGGAAGATGGCCCTGGCTGGCCAGGAAAACCCAATTTTCGGATGCAGGAAAATGGCAGCTAACTCCAGGTACAAGAAATTTCTCTCTAGCCCTATTATTTTTGGAGTTATTGGCAGTGGTGCTGCCGACTTCTTTTTTCGGCGTTTATTTATTTTTTTTTGCTGGCTTCGGTCCAGCACACACGTAGCAGCCTTGGCTATTGTTCACGTACACACACCATGGCCGTATGTACTGGCCCTTTCCAGGGTGTCCTCACTCCGCAGTCCCTGGCATCCTTCCTGTTTATCACACAGCTCCAAGACCGGTATTTTCAGAATGCCCATGAGCAGGGCTTTCCAACAGTGTCAAACTTGTTAGTTTCCCGCCAATACTTTGGGAGATAGAGTCGTTGCTAAGTCTTGTTTTCACTCTGTTACAGCTTCGTGTACAAAAGTGCCATTAGACATGCGTTTGAAGTGCATTCTGGGCGGCCCCGCTCCCTGGTCGTTTCAAGGCGGAAGATGGCCCTGGCTGGCCAGGAAAACCCAATTTTCGGATGCAGGAATATGGCAGCTAACTCCAGGTACAAGAAATTTCTCTTTAGCCCTATTATTTTTGGAGTTATTGGCAGTGGTGCTGCCGACTTCTTTTTTCGGCGTTTATTTATTTTTTTTTGCTGGCTTCGGTCCAGCACACACGTAGCAGTCTTGGCTATTGTTCACGTACACACACCATGGCCGTATGTACTGGCCATTTCCAGGGTGTCCTCACTCCGCAGTCCCTGGCATCCTTCCTGTTTATCACACAGCTCCAAGACCGGTATTTTCAGAATGCCCATGAGCAGGGCTTTCCAACAGTGTCAAACTTGTTAGTTTCCCGTCAATACTTTGGGAGATAGAGTCGTTGCTAAGTCTTGTTTTCACTCTGTTACAGCTTCGTGTACAAAAGTGCCAATAGACATGCGTTTGAAGCGCATTCTGAGTAGCCCCGCTCCCTGGTCGTTTCAAGGCGGAAGATGGCCCTGGCTGGCCAGGAAAACCCAATTTTCGGATGCAGGAATATGGCAGCTAACTCTAGGTACAAGAAATTTCTCTTTAGCCCTATTATTTTTGGAGTTATTGGCAGTGGTGCTGCCGACTTCTTTTTTCGGCGTTTATTTATTTTTTTTTGCTGGCTTCGGTCCAGCACACACGTAGCAGCCTTGGCTATTGTTCACGTACACACACCATGGCCGTATGTACTGGCCATTTCCAGGGTGTCCTCACTCCGCAGTCCCTGGCATCCTTCCTGTTTATCACACAGCTCCAAGACCGGTATTTTCAGAATGCCCATGAGCAGGGCTTTCCAACAGTGTCAAACTTGTCAGTTTTCCGTCAATACTTTGGGAGATAGAGTCGTTGCTAAGTCTTGTTTTCACTCTGTTACAGCTTCGTGTACAAAAGTGCCATTAGACATGCGTTTGAAGCGCATTCTGAGCAGCCCCGCTCCCTGGTCGTTTCAAGGCGGAAGATGGCCCTGGCTGGCCAGGAAAACCCAATTTTCGAATGCAGGACTATGGCAGCTAACTCCAGGTACAAGAAATTTCTCTCTAGCCCTATTAATTCTGGAGTTATTGGCAGTGGCGCTGCCGAATTCTTTTTTCGGCGTTTATTTATTTATTTATTTTTTTGCTGGCTTTGGTCCAGTACACACGTAGCAGCCTTGGCTGTTGTTGTCGTACATACACCAAGGCCGTATGTACTGGCCATTTTCAGGGTGTCTTCACTCCGCAGTCCCTGGCATCCTTCCTGTTTATCACACAGCTCCAAGACCGGTATTTTCAGAATGCCCATGAGCAGGGCTTTCCAACAGTGTCAAACTTGTCAGTTTTCCGTCAATACTTTGGGAGATAGAGTCGTTGCTAAGTCTTGTTTTCACTCTGTTACAGCTTCGTGTACAAAAGTGCCATTAGACATGCGTTTGAAGCGCATTCTGAGTAGCCCCGCTCCCTTGTCGTTTCAAGGCGGAAGATGGCCCTGGCTGGCAAGGAAAACCCAATTTTCGGATGCAGGAATATGGCAGCTAACTCCAGGTACAAGAAATTTCTCTCTAGCCCTATTATTTTTGGAGTTATTGGCAGTGGTGCTGCCGACTTCTTTTTTCGGCGTTTATTTTTTTTTTTTTGCTGGCTTCGGTCCAGCACACACGTAGCAGCCTTGGCTATTGTTCACGTACACACACCATGGCCGTATGTACTGGCCATTTCCAGGGTGTCCTCACTCCGCAGTCCCTGGCATCCTTCCTGTTTATCACACAGCTCCAAGACCGGTATTTTCAGAATGCCCATGAGCAGGGCTTTCCAACAGTGTCAAACTTGTTAGTTTCCCGCCAATACTTTGGGAGATAGAGTCGTTGCTAAGTCTTGTTTTCACTCTGTTACAGCTTCGTGTACAAAAGTGCCATTAGACATGCGTTTGAAGTGCATTCTGGGCGGCCCCGCTCCCTGGTCGTTTCAAGGCGGAAGATGGCCCTGGCTGGCCAGGAAAACCCAATTTTCGGATGCAGGAATATGGCAGCTAACTCCAGGTACAAGAAATTTCTCTCTAGCCCTATTATTTTTGGAGTTATTGGCAGTGGTGCTGCCGACTTCTTTTTTCGGCGTTTATTTTTTTTTTTTTGCTGGCTTCGGTCCAGCACACACGTAGCAGCCTTGGCTATTGTTCACGTACACACACCATGGCCGTATGTACTGGCCATTTCCAGGGTGTCCTCACTCCGCAGTCCCTGGCATCCTTCCTGTTTATCACACAGCTCCAAGACCGGTATTTTCAGAATGCCCATGAGCAGGGCTTTCCAACAGTGTCAAACTTGTTAGTTTCCCGTCAATACTTTGGGAGATAGAGTCGTTGCTAAGTCTTGTTTTCACTCTGTTACAGCTTCGTGTACAAAAGTGCCATTAGACATGCGTTTGAAGCGCATTCTGAGTAGCCCCGCTCCCTGGTCGTTTCAAGGCGGAAGATGGCCCTGGCTGGCCAGGAAAACCCAATTTTCGGATGCAGGAATATGGCAGCTAACTCTAGGTACAAGAAATTTCTCTTTAGCCCTATTATTTTTGGAGTTATTGGCAGTGGTGCTGCCGACTTCTTTTTTCGGCGTTTATTTATTTTTTTTTGCTGGCTTCGGTCCAGCACACACGTAGCAGCCTTGGCTATTGTTCACGTACACACACCATGGCCGTATGTACTGGCCATTTCCAGGGTGTCCTCACTCCGCAGTCCCTGGCATCCTTCCTGTTTATCACACAGCTCCAAGACCGGTATTTTCAGAATGCCCATGAGCAGGGCTTTCCAACAGTGTCAAACTTGTCAGTTTTCCGTCAATACTTTGGGAGATAGAGTCGTTGCTAAGTCTTGTTTTCACTCTGTTACAGCTTCGTGTACAAAAGTGCCATTAGACATGCGTTTGAAGCGCATTCTGAGTAGCCCCGCTCCCTTGTCGTTTCAAGGCGGAAGATGGCCCTGGCTGGCAAGGAAAACCCAATTTTCGGATGCAGGAATATGGCAGCTAACTCCAGGTACAAGAAATTTCTCTCTAGCCCTATTATTTTTGGAGTTATTGGCAGTGGTGCTGCCGACTTCTTTTTTCGGCGTTTATTTATTTTTTTTTGCTGGCTTCGGTCCAGCACACACGTAGCAGCCTTGGCTATTGTTCACGTACACACACCATGGCCGTATGTACTGGCCATTTCCAGGGTGTCCTCACTCCGCAGTCCCTGGCATCCTTCCTGTTTATCACACAGCTCCAAGACCGGTATTTTCAGAATGCCCATGAGCAGGGCTTTCCAACAGTGTCAAACTTGTTAGTTTCCCGCCAATACTTTGGGAGATAGAGTCGTTGCTAAGTCTTGTTTTCACTCTGTTACAGCTTCGTGTACAAAAGTGCCATTAGACATGCGTTTGAAGTGCATTCTGGGTGGCCCCGCTCCCTTTTCGTTTCAAGGCAGAAGATGGCCCTGGCTGGCCAGGAAAACCCAATTTTCGGATGCAGGAATATGGCAGCTAACTCCAGGTACAAGAAATTTCTCTCTAGCCCTATTATTTTTGGAGTTATTGGCATTGGCACTGCCGACTTTTTTTTTCGGCGTTTATTTATTTTTTTTTTTTCTGGCTTCGGTCCAGCACATACGTAGCTGCCTTGGCTATTGTTCACGTACACACACCATGGCCGTATGTACTGGCCATTTTCAGGGTGTCCTCACTCCGCAGTCCCTGGCATCCTCCCTGTTTGTCACACAGCTCCAAGACCGGTATTTTCGGAAAGCCCATGAGCAGGGCTTTCCAACAGTGTCAGACTTGTCAGTTTTCCGTCAATACTTTGGGAGATAGAGTCGTTGCTAAGTCTTGTTTTCACTCTGTTACAGCTTTGTGTACAAAAGTGCCATTAGACATGCGTTTGAAGCGCATTCTGAGTAGCCCCGCTCCCTGGTCGTTTCAAGGCGGAAGATGGCCCTGGCTGGCCAGGAAAACCCAATTTTCGGATGCAGGAATATGGCAGCTAACTCCAGGTACAAGAAATTTCTCTTTAGCCCTATTATTTTTGGAGTTATTGGCAGTGGTGCTGCCGACTTCTTTTTTCGGCGTTTATTTATTTTTTTTTGCTGGCTTCGGTCCAGCACACACGTAGCAGCCTTGGCTATTGTTCACGTACACACACCATGGCCGTATGTACTGGCCATTTCCAGGGTGTCCTCACTCCGCAGTCCCTGGCATCCTTCCTGTTTATCACACAGCTCCGAGACCGGTATTTTCAGAATGCCCATGAGCAGGGCTTTCCAACAGTGTCAAACTTGTCAGTTTTCCGTCAATACTTTGGGAGATAGAGTCGTTGCTAAGTCTTGTTTTCACTCTGTTACAGCTTCGTGTACAAAAGTGCCATTAGACAGGCGTTTGAAGCGCATTCTGAGTAGCCCCGCTCCCTTGTCGTTTCAAGGCGGAAGATGGCCCTGGCTGGCCAGGAAAACCCAATTTTCGGATGCAGGAATATGGCAGCTAACTCCAGGTACAAGAAATTTCTCTCTAGCCCTATTATTTTTGGAGTTATTGGCAGTGGTGCTGCCGACTTCTTTTTTCGGCGTTTATTTATTTTTTTTTGCTGGCTTCGGTCCAGCACACACGTAGCAGCCTTGGCTATTGTTCACGTACACACACCATGGCCGTATGTACTGGCCATTTCCAGGGTGTCCTCACTCCGCAGTCCCTGGCATCCTTCCTGTTTATCACACAGCTCCAAGACCGGTATTTTCAGAATGCCCATGAGCAGGGCTTTCCAACAGTGTCAAACTTGTTAGTTTCCCGCCAATACTTTGGGAGATAGAGTCGTTGCTAAGTCTTGTTTTCACTCTGTTACAGCTTCGTGTACAAAAGTGCCATTAGACATGCGTTTGAAGTGCATTCTGGGCGGCCCCGCTCCCTGGTCGTTTCAAGGCAGAAGATGGCCCTGGCTGGCCGGGAAAACCCAATTTTCGGATGCAGGACGATGGCAGCTAACTCCAGGTACAAGAAATTTCTCTCTAGCTCTATTATTTTTGGTGTTATTGGCATTGGCACTGCCGACTTCTTTTTTTTGGCGTTTATTTATTTTTTTTTTTCTGGCTTCGGTCCAGCACACACGTAGCAGCCTTGGCTATTGTTCACGTACACACACCATGGCCGTATGTACTGGCCATTTTCAGGGTGTCCTCACTCCGCAGTCCCTGGCATTCTTCCTGTTTATCCCACAGCTCCAAGACCGGTATTTTCAGAAAGACCATGAGCAGGGCTTTCCAACAGTGTCAAATTTGTTAGTTTCCCGCCAATACTTTGGGAGATAGAGTCGTTGCTAAGTCTTGTTTTCACTCTGTTACAGCTTCGTGTACAAAAGTGCCATTAGACATGCGTTTGAAGCGCATTCTGAGTAGCCCCGCTCCCTGGTCGTTTCAAGGCGGAAGATGGCCCTGGCTGGCCAGGAAAACCCAATTTTCGGATGCAGGAATATGGCAGCTAACTCCAGGTACAAGAAATTTCTCTTTAGCCCTATTATTTTTGGAGTTATTGGCAGTGGTGCTGCCGACTTCTTTTTTCGGCGTTTATTTATTTTTTTTTGCTGGCTTCGGTCCAGCACACACGTAGCAGCCTTGGCTATTGTTCACGTACACACACCATGGCCGTATGTACTGGCCATTTCCAGGGTGTCCTCACTCCGCAGTCCCTGGCATCCTTCCTGTTTGTCACACAGCTCCAAGACCGGTATTTTCAGAATGCCCATGAGCAGGGCTTTCCAACAGTGTCAAACTTGTTAGTTTCCCGCCAATACTTTGGGAGATAGAGTCGTTGCTAAGTCTTGTTTTCACTCTGTTACAGCTTCGTGTACAAAAGTGCCATTAGACATGCGTTTGAAGCGCATTCTGAGCAGCCCCGCTCCCTGGTCTTTTCAAGGCGGAAGATGGCCCTGGCTGGCCAGGAAAACCCGATTTTCGGTTGCAGAACTATGGCAGCTAACTCCAGGTACAAGAAATTTCTCTCTAGCCCTTTTAATTCTGGAGTTATTGGCAGTGGCGCTGCCGACTTCTTTTTTCGGCGTTTATTTATTTATTTATTTTTTTTGCTGGCTTTGGTCCAGTACACACGTAGCAGCCTTGGCTGTTGTTGTCGTACATACACCATGGCCGTATGTACTGGCCATTTTCAGGGTGTCCTCACTCCGCAGTCCCTGGCATCCTCCCTGTTTGTCACACAGCTCCAAGATTGGTATTTTCAGAATGCCCATGAGCAGGGCTTTCCAACAGTGTCAAACTTGTTAGTTTCCCGCCAATACTTTGGGAGATAGAGTCGTTGCTAAGTCTTGTTTTCACTCTGTTACAGCTTCGTGTACAAAAGTGCCATTAGACATGCGTTTGAAGCGCATTCTGAGCAGCCCCGCTCCCTGGTCTTTTCAAGGCGGAAGATGGCCCTGGCTGGCCAGGAAAACCCGATTTTCGGTTGCAGAACTATGGCAGCTAACTCCAGGTACAAGAAATTTCTCTCTAGCCCTATTAATTCTGGAGTTATTGGCAGTGGCGCTGCCGACTTCTTTTTTCGGCGTTTATTTATTTATTTATTTTTTTGCTGGCTTTGGTCCAGTACACACGTAGCAGCCTTGGCTGTTGTTGTCGTACATACACCATGGCCGTATGTACTGGCCATTTTCAGGGTGTCTTCACCCCGCAGTCCCTGGCATCCTTCCTGTTTATCACACAGCTCCAAGACCGGTATTTTTGGAAAGCCCATGAGCAGGGCATTCCAACAGTATCAAACTTGTTAGTTTCCCGCCATTACTTTGGGAGATAGAGTCGTTGCTAAGTCTTGTTTTCACTCTGTTACAGCTTCGTGTACAAAAGTGCCATTAGACATGCGTTTGAAGTGCATTCTGGGCGGCCCCGCTCCCTGGTCTTTTCAAGGCGGAAGATGGCCCTGGCTGGCCGGGAAAACCCAATTTTCGGATGCAGGACTATGGCAGCTAACTCCAGGTACAAGAAATTTCTCTCTAGCCCTATTATTTTTGGAGTTATTGGCATTGGCACTGCCGACTTCTTTTTTCGGCGTTTATTTATTTTTTTTTTTTTCTGGCTTCGGTCCAGCACACACGTAGCAGCCTTGGCTATTGTTCACGTACACACACCATGGCCGTATGTACTGGCCATTTTCAGGGTGTCCTCACTCCGCAGTCCCTGGCATCCTCCCTGTTTGTCACACAGCTCCAAGACCGGTATTTTAGGAAAGCCCATGAGCAGGGCTTTCAAACAGTGTCAAACTTGTTAGTTTCCCGCCAATACTTTGGGAGATAGAGTCGTTGCTAAGTCTTGTTTTCACTCTGTTACAGCTTCGTGTACAAAAGTGCCATTAGACATGCGTTTGAAGTGCATTCTGGGCGGCCCCGCTCCCTGGTCTTTTCAAGGCGGAAGATGGCCCTGGCTGGCCGGGAAAACCCAATTTTCGGATGCAGGACTATGGCAGCTAACTCCAGGTACAAGAAATTTCTCTCTAGCCCTATTATTTTTGGAGTTATTGGCATTGGCACTGCCGACTTCTTTTTTCGGCGTTTATTTATTTATTTATTTTTTCTGGCTTCGGTCCAGCACACACGTAGCAGCCTTGGCTATTGTTCACGTACACACACCATGGCCGTATGTACTGGCCATTTCCAGGGTGTCCTCACTCCGCAGTCCCTGGCATCCTCCCTGTTTATCCGACAGCTCCAAGACCGGTATTTTCGGAAAGCTCATGAGCAGGGCTTTCCAACAGTGTCAGACTTGTCAGTTTTCCGTCAATACTTTGGGAGATAGAGTCGTTGCTAAGTGTTGTTTTCACTCTGTTACAGCTTCGTGTACAAAAGTGCCATTAGACATGCGTTTGAAGTGCATTCTGGGCGGCCCCGCTCCCTGGTCTTTTCAAGGCGGAAGATGGCCCTGGCTGGCCGGGAAAACCCAATTTTCGGATGCAGGACTATGGCAGCTAACTCCAGGTACAAGAAATTTCTCTCTAGCCCTATTATTTTTGGAGTTATTGGCATTGGCACTGCCGACTTCTTTTTTCGGCGTTTATTTATTTTTTTTTTTTTTCTGGCTTCAGTCCAGCACACACGTAGCAGCCTTGGCTATTGTTTACGTACACACACCATGGCCGTATGTACTGGCCATTTCCAGGGTGTCCTCACTCCGCAGTCCCTGGCATCCTCCCTGTTTATCCGACAGCTCCAAGACCGGTATTTTCGGAAAGCTCATGAGCAGGGCTTTCCAACAGTGTCAGACTTGTCAGTTTTCCGTCAATACTTTGGGAGATAGAGTCGTTGCTAAGTGTTGTTTTCACTCTGTTACAGCTTCGTGTACAAAAGTGCCATTAGACATGCGTTTGAAGCGCATTCTGAGCAGCCCCGCTCCCTGGTCGTTTCAAGGCGGAAGATGGCCCTGGCTGGCCAGGAAAACCCGATTTTTGGATGCAGGACTATGGCAGCTAACTCCAGGTACAAGAAATTTCTCTCTAGCCCTATTATTTTTGGAGTAATTGGCAGTGGCGCTGCCGACTTCTTTTTTCGGTGTTTATTTATTTATTTTTTTTTCTGGCTTCGGTCCAGCACACACGTAGCAGCCTTGGCTATTGTTCACGTACACACACCATGGCCGTATGTACTGGCCATTTTCAGGGTGTCCTCACTCCGCAGTCCCTGGCATCCTCCCTGTTTATCTCACAGCTCCAAGACCGGTATTTTCAGAAAGCCCATGAGCAGGGCTTTCCAACAGTGTCAAACTTGTTAGTTTCCCGCCAATACTTTGGGAGATAGAGTCGTTGCTAAGTCTTGTTTTCACTCTGTTACAGCTTCGTGTACAAAAGTGCCATTAGACATGCGTTTGAAGTGCATTCTGGGCGGCCCCGCTCCCTGGTCTTTTCAAGGCGGAAGATGGCCCTGGCTGGCCGGGAAAACCCAATTTTCGGATGCAGGACTATGGCAGCTAACTCCAGGTACAAGAAATTTCTCTCTAGCCCTATTATTTTTGGAGTTATTGGCATTGGCACTGCCGACTTCTTTTTTCGGCGTTTATTTATTTATTTATTTTTTCTGGCTTCGGTCCAGCACACACGTAGCAGCCTTGGCTATTGTTCACGTACACACACCATGGCCGTATGTACTGGCCATTTCCAGGGTGTCCTCACTCCGCAGTCCCTGGCATCCTCCCTGTTTATCCGACAGCTCCAAGACCGGCATTTTCGGAAAGCTCATGAGCAGGGCTTTCCAACAGTGTCAGACTTGTCAGTTTTCCGTCAATACTTTGGGAGATAGAGTCGTTGCTAAGTCTTGTTTTCACTCTGTTACAGCTTCGTGTACAAAAGTGCCATTAGACATGCGTTTGAAGTGCATTCTGGGCGGCCCCGCTCCCTGGTCTTTTCAAGGCGGAAGATGGCCCTGGCTGGCCGGGAAAACCCAATTTTCGGATGCAGGACTATGGCAGCTAACTCCAGGTACAAGAAATTTCTCTCTAGCCCTATTATTTTTGGAGTTATTGGCATTGGCACTGCCGACTTCTTTTTTCGGCGTTTATTTATTTATTTTTTTTTTCTGGCTTCAGTCCAGCACACACGTAGCAGCCTTGGCTATTGTTCACGTACACACACCATGGCCGTATGTACTGGCCATTTCCAGGGTGTCCTCACTCCGCAGTCCCTGGCATCCTCCCTGTTTATCCGACAGCTCCAAGACCGGTATTTTCGGAAAGCTCATGAGCAGGGCTTTCCAACAGTGTCAGACTTGTCAGTTTTCCGTCAATACTTTGGGAGATAGAGTCGTTGCTAAGTGTTGTTTTCACTCTGTTACAGCTTCGTGTACAAAAGTGCCATTAGACATGCGTTTGAAGCGCATTCTGAGCAGCCCCGCTCCCTGGTCGTTTCAAGGCGGAAGATGGCCCTGGCTGGCCAGGAAAACCCGATTTTTGGATGCAGGACTATGGCAGCTAACTCCAGGTACAAGAAATTTCTCTCTAGCCCTATTATTTTTGGAGTAATTGGCAGTGGCGCTGCCGACTTCTTTTTTCGGTGTTTATTTATTTTTTTTTTTTTCTGGCTTCGGTCCAGCACACACGTAGCAGCCTTGGCTATTGTTCACGTACACACACCATGGCCGTATGTACTGGCCATTTTCAGGGTGTCCTCACTCTGCAGTCCCTGGCATCCTCCCTGTTTGTCACACAGCTCCAAGATCGGTATTTTCGGAAAGCCCATGAGCAGGGCTTTCCAACAGTGTCAAACTTGTTAGTTTCCCGCCAATACTTTGGGAGATAGAGTCGTTGCTAAGTCTTGTTTTCACTCTGTTACAGCTTCGTGTACAAAAGTGCCTTTAGACATGCGTTTGAAGCGCATTCTGAGCAGCCCCGCTCCCTGGTCTTTTCAAGGCGGAAGATGGCCCTGGCTGGCCAGGAAAACCCGATTTTCGGTTGCAGAACTATGGCAGCTAACTCCAGGTACAAGAAATTTCTCTCTAGCCCTATTAATTCTGGAGTTATTGGCAGTGGCGCTGCCGACTTCTTTTTTCGGCGTTTATTTATTTATTTATTTTTTTGCTGGCTTTGGTCCAGTACACACGTAGCAGCCTTGGCTGTTGTTGTCGTACATACACCATGGCCGTATGTACTGGCCATTTTCAGGGTGTCTTCACTCCGCAGTCCCTGGCATCCTTCCTGTTTATCACACAGCTCCAAGACCGGTATTTTTGGAAAGCCCATGAGCAGGGCATTCCAACCGTGTCAAACTTGTTAGTTTCCCGCCATTACTTTGGGAGATAGAGTCGTTGCTAAGTCTTGTTTTCACTCTGTTACAGCTTCGTGTACAAAAGTGCCATTAGACATGCGTTTGAAGCGCATTCTGAGTAGCCCCGCTCCCTGGTCGTTTCAAGGCGGAAGATGGCCCTGGCTGGCCAGGAAAACCCGATTTTCGGATGCAGGACTACGGCAGCTAACTCCAGGTACAAGAAATTTCTCTCTAGCCCTATTATTTTTGGAGTTATTGGCAGTGGTGCTGCCGACTTCTTTTTTCGGCGTTTATTTATTTATTTTTTTTTTTGCTGGCTTCGGTCCAGCACACACGTAGCAGCCTTGGCTATTGTTCACGTACACACACCATGGCCGTATGTACTGGCCATTTCCAGGGTGTCCTCACTCCCCAGTCTCTGGCATCCTCCCTGATTATCCCACAGCTCCAAGACCGGTATTTTCGGAAAGCTCATGAGCAGGGCTTTCCAACAGTGGCAGACTTGTCAGTTTTCGTCAATACTTTGGGAGATAGAGTCGTTGCTAAGTCTTGTTTTCACTCTGTTACAGCTTCGTGTACAAAAGTGCCATTAGACATGCGTTTGAAGCGCATTCTGAGCAGCCCCGCTCCCTGGTCGTTTCAAGGCGGAAGATGGCCCTGGCTGGCCAGGAAAACCCGAATTTTGGATGCAGGACTATGGCAGCTAACTCCAGGTACAAGAAATTTCTCTCTAGCCCTATTATTTTTGGAGTTATTGGCAGTGGCGCTGCCGACTTCTTTTTTCGGCGTTTATTTATTTTTTTTTTTCTGGCTTCGGTCCAGCACACACGTAGCAGCCTTGGCTATTGTTCACGTACACACACCATGGCCGTATGTACTGGCCATTTTCAGGGTGTCCTCACTCCGCAGTCCCTGGCATCCTCCCTGTTTGTCACACAGCTCCAAGACTGGTATTTTCGGAAAGCCCATGAGCAGGGCTTTGCAACAGTGTCAAACTTGTTAGTTTCCCGCCAATACTTTGGGAGATAGAGTCGTTGCTAAGTCTTGTTTTCACTCTGTTACAGCTTCGTGTACAAAAGTGCCATTAGACATGCGTTTGAAGCGCATTCTGAGTAGCCCCGCTCCCTGGTCGTTTCAAGGCGGTAGATGGCCCTGGCTGGCCGGGAAAACCCAATTTTCGGATGCAGGACTATGGCAGCTAACTCCAGGTACAAGAAATTTCTCTCTAGCCCTATTATTTTTGGAGTTATTGGCATTGGCACTGCCGACTTGTTTTTTCGGCGTTTATTTATTTTTTTTTTCTGGCTTCGGTCCAGCACACACGTAGCAGCCTTGGCTATTGTTCACGTACACACACCATGGCCGTATGTACTGGCCATTTTCCGGGTGTCTTCACTCCGCAGTCCCTGGCATCCTCCCTGTTTGTCACACAGCTCCAAGACCGGTATTTTCAGAAAGCCCGTGAGCAGGGCTTTCCAACAGTGTCAAACTTGTTAGTTTCCCGCCAATACTGTGGGAGATAGAGTCGTTGCTAAGTCTTGTTTTCACTCTGTTACAGCTTCGTGTACAAAAGTGCCATTAGACATGCGTTTGAAGCGCATTCTGAGTAGCCCCGCTCCCTGGTCGTTTCAAGGCGGAAGATGGCCCTGGCTGGCCAGGAAAACCCGATTTTCGGATGCAGGACTATGGCAGCTAACTCCAGGTACAAGAAATTTCTCTCTAGCCCTATTATTTTTGGAGTTATTGGCAGTGGTGCTGCCGACTTCTTTTTTCGGCGTTTATTTATTTATTTATTTTTTTGCTGGCTTCGGTCCAGCACACACGTAGCAGCCTTGGCTTTTGTTCACGTACACACACCATGGCCGTATGTACTGGCCATTTCCAGGGTGTCCTCACTCCCCAGTCCCTGGCATCCTCCCTGTTTATCCCACAGCTCCAAGACCAATATTTTCGGAAAGCTCATGAGCAGGGCTTTCCAACAGTGGCAGACTTGTCAGTTTTCCGTCAATACTTTGGGAGATAGAGTCGTTGCTAAGTGTTGTTTTCACTCTGTTACAGCTTCGTGTACAAAAGTGCCATTAGACATGCGTTTGAAGCGCATTCTGAGTAGCCCCGCTCCCTGGTCGTTTCAAGGCGGAAGATGGCCCTGGCTGGCCAGGAAAACCCGATTTTCGGATGCAGGACTATGGCAGCTAACTCCAGGTACAAGAAATTTCTCTCTAGCCCTATTATTTTTGGAGTTATTGGCAATGGTGCTGCCGACTTCTTTTTTCGGCGTTTATTTATTTTTTTTTTGCTGGCTTCGGTCCAGCACACACGTAGCAGCCTTGGCTATTGTTCACGTACACACACCATGGCCGTATGTACTGGCCATTTCCAGGGTGTCCTCACTCCGCAGTACCTGGCATCCTTCCTGTTTGTCACACAGCTCCAAGATTGGTATTTTCAGAAAGCCCGTGAGCGGGGCTTTCCAACAGTGTCAAACTTGTTAGTTTCCCGCCAATACTTTGGGAGATAGAGTCGTTGCTAAGTCTTGTTTTCACTCTGTTACAGCTTCGTGTACAAAAGTGCCATTAGACATGCGTTTGAAGCGCATTCTGAGTAGCCCCGCTCCCTGGTCGTTTCAAGGCGGAAGATGGCCCTGGCTGGCCAGGAAAACCCGATTTTCGGATGCAGGACTACGGCAGCTAACTCCAGGTACAAGAAATTTCTCTCTAGCCCTATTATTTTTGGAGTTATTGGCAGTGGTGCTGCCGACTTCTTTTTTCGGCGTTTATTTATTTATTTTTTTTTTTGCTGGCTTCGGTCCAGCACACACGTAGCAGCCTTGGCTATTGTTCACGTACACACACCATGGCCGTATGTACTGGCCATTTCCAGGGTGTCCTCACTCCCCAGTCCCTGGCATCCTCCCTGATTATCCCACAGCTCCAAGACCGGTATTTTCGGAAAGCTCATGAGCAGGGCTTTCCAACAGTGGCAGACTTGTCAGTTTTCGTCAATACTTTGGGAGATAGAGTCGTTACTAAGTCTTGTTTTCACTCTGTTACAGCTTCGTGTACAAAAGTGCCATTAGACATGCGTTTGAAGCGCATTCTGAGTAGCCCCGCTCCCTGGTCGTTTCAAGGCGGAAGATGGCCCTGGCTGGCCAGGAAAACCCGATTTTCGGATGCAGGACTATGGCAGCTAACTCCAGGTACAAGAAATTTCTCTCTAGCCCTATTATTTTTGGAGTTATTGGCAGTGGTGCTGCCGACTTCTTTTTTCGGCGTTTATTTATTTATTTATTTTTTCGCTGGCTTCGGTCCAGCACACACGTAGCAGCCTTGGCTATTGTTCACGTACACACACCATGGCCGTATGTACTGGCCATTTCCAGGGTGTCCTCACTCCCCAGTCCCTGGCATCCTCCCTGTTTATCCCACAGCTCCAAGACCAATATTTTCGGAAAGCTCATGAGCAGGGCTTTCCAACAGTGGCAGACTTGTCAGTTTTCCGTCAATACTTTGGGAGATAGAGTCGTTGCTAAGTGTTGTTTTCACTCTGTTACAGCTTCGTGTACAAAAGTGCCATTAGACATGCGTTTGAAGCGCATTCTGAGTAGCCCCGCTCCCTGGTCGTTTCAAGGCGGAAGATGGCCCTGGCTGGCCAGGAAAACCCGATTTTCGGATGCAGGACTATGGCAGCTAACTCCAGGTACAAGAAATTTCTCTCTAGCCCTATTATTTTTGGAGTTATTGGCAGTGGTGCTGCCGACTTCTTTTTTCGGCGTTTATTTATTTATTTATTTTTTTGCCGGCTTCGGTCCAGCACACACGTAGCAGCCTTGGCTATTGTTCACGTACACACACCATGGCCGTATGTACTGGCCATTTCCAGGGTGTCCTCACTCCCCAGTCCCTGGCATCCTCCCTGTTTATCCCACAGCTCCAAGACCGATATTTTCGGAAAGCTCATGAGCAGGGCTTTCCAACATTGGCAGACTTGTCAGTTTTCCGTCAATACTTTGGGAGATAGAGTCGTTGCTAAGTGTTGTTTTCACTCTGTTACAGCTTCGTGTACAAAAGTGCCATTAGACATGCGTTTGAAGCGCATTCTGAGCAGCCCCGCTCCCTGGTCGTTTCAAGGCGGAAGATGGCCCTGGCTGGCCAGGAAAACCCGAATTTTGGATGCAGGACTATGGCAGCTAACTCCAGGTACAAGAAATTTCTCTCTAGCCCTATTATTTTTGGAGTTATTGGCAGTGGCGCTGCCGACTTCTTTTTTCGGCGTTTATTTATTTATTTTTTTTTCTGGCTTCGGTCCAGCACACACGTAGCAGCCTTGGCTATTGTTCACGTACACACACCATGGCCGTATGTACTGGCCATTTTCAGGGTGTCTTCACTCCGCAGTCCCTGGCATCCTCCCTGTTTGTCACACAGCTCCAAGACCGGTATTTTCAGAAAGCCCGTGAGCAGGGCTTTCCAACAGTGTCAAACTTGTTAGTTTCCCGCCAATACTTTGGGAGATAGAGTCGTTGCTAAGTCTTGTTTTCACTCTGTTACAGCTTCGTGTACAAAAGTGCCATTAGACATGCGTTTGAAGCGCATTCTGAGTAGCCCCGCTCCCTGGTCGTTTCAAGGCGGAAGATGGCCCTGGCTGGCCAGGAAAACCCGATTTTCGGATGCAGGACTATGGCAGCTAACTCCAGGTACAAGAAATTTCTCTCTAGCCCTATTATTTTTGGAGTTATTGGCAGTGGTGCTGCCGACTTCTTTTTTCGGCGTTTATTTATTTTTTTTTTGCTGGCTTCGGTCCAGCACACACGTAGCAGCCTTGGCTATTGTTCACGTACACACACCATGGCCGTATGTACTGGCCATTTCCAGGGTGTCCTCACTCCGCAGTACCTGGCATCCTTCCTGTTTGTCACACAGCTCCAAGATTGGTATTTTCAGAAAGCCCGTGAGCAGGGCTTTCCAACAGTGTCAAACTTGTTAGTTTCCCGCCAATACTTTGGGAGATAGAGTCGTTGCTAAGTCTTGTTTTCACTCTGTTACAGCTTCGTGTACAAAAGTGCCATTAGACATGCGTTTGAAGCGCATTCTGAGTAGCCCGCTCCCTGGTCGTTTCAAGGCGGAAGATGGCCCTGGCTGGCCGGGAAAACCCAATTTTCGGATGCAGGAGTATGGCAGCTAACTCCAGGTACAAGAAATTTCTCTATAGCCCTGTTATTTTTGGAGTTATTGGCATTGGCACTGCCGACTTCTTTTTTCGGCGTTTATTTATTTTTTTTTTTTTCTGGCTTCGGTCCAGCACACACGTAGCAGCCTTGGCTATTGTTCACGTACACACACCATGGCCGTATGTACTGGCCATTTTCAGGGTGTCTTCACTCCGCAGTCCCTGGCATCCTTCCTGTTTGTCACACAGCTCCAAGACCGGTATTTTCAGAAAGCCCGTGAGCAGGGCTTCCCAACAGTGTCAAACTTGTTAGTTTCCCGCCAATACTTTGGGAGATAGAGTCGTTGCTAAGTCTTGTTTTCACTCTGTTACAGCTTCGTGTACAAAAGTGCCATTAGACATGCGTTTGAAGCGCATTCTGAGTAGCCCCGCTCCCTGGTCGTTTCAAGGCGGAAGATGGCCCTGGCTGGCCAGGAAAACTCGATTTTCGGATGCAGGACTATGGCAGCTAACTCCAGGTACAAGAAATTTCTCTCTAGCCCTATTATTTTTGGAGTTATTGGCAGTGGTGCTGCCGACTTCTTTTTTCGGCGTTTATTTATTTTTTATTTTTTTTGCTGGCTTCGGTCCAGCACACACGTAGCAGCCTTGGCTATTGTTCACGTACACACACCATGGCCGTATGTACTGGCCATTTCCAGGGTGTCCTCACTCCCCAGTCCCTGGCATCCTCCCTGTTTATCCCACAGCTCCAAGACCAATATTTTCGGAAAGCTCATGAGCAGGGCTTTCCAACAGTGGCAGACTTGTCAGTTTTCCGTCAATACTTTGGGAGATAGAGTCGTTGCTAAGTCTTGTTTTCACTCTGTTACAGCTTCGTGTACAAAAGTGCCATTAGACATGCGTTTGAAGCGCATTCTGAGCAGCCCCGCTCCCTGGTCGTTTCAAGGCGGAAGATGGCCCTGGCTGGCCAGGAAAACCCGATTTTTGGATGCAGGACTATGGCAGCTAACTCCAGGTACAAGAAATTTCTCTCTAGCCCTATTATTTTTGGAGTTATTGGCAGTGGCGCTGCCGACTTCTTTTTTCGGCGTTTATTTATTTTTTTTTTCTGGCTTCGGTCCAGCACACACGTAGCAGCCTTGGCTATTGTTCACGTACACACACCATGGCCGTATGTACTGGCTATTTCAGGGTGTCCTCACTCCGCAGTCCCTGGCATCCTCCCTGTTTATCACATAGCTCCAAGACCGGTATTTTCAGAATGCCCATGAGCAGGGCTTTCCAACAGTGTCTAACTTGTTAGTTTCCCGCCAATACTTTGGGAGATAGAGTCGTTGCTAAGTCTTGTTTTCACTCTGTTACAGCTTCGTGTACAAAAGTGCCATTAGACATGCGTTTGAAGCGCATTCTGAGTAGCCCCGCTCCCTGGTCGTTTCAAGGCGGAAGATGGCCCTGGCTGGCCAGGAAAACACGATTTTCGGATGCAAGACTATGGCAGCTAACTCCAGGTACAAGAAATTTCTCTCTAGCCCTATTATTTTTGGAGTTATTGGCAGTGGTGCTGCCGACTTCTTTTTTCGGCGTTTATTTATTTATTTTTTTTTTGCTGGCTTCGGTCCAGCACACACGTAGCAGCCTTGGCTATTGTTCACGTACACACACCATGGCCGTATGTACTGGCCATTTCCAGGGTGTCCTCACTCCCCAGTCCCTGGCATCCTCCCTGATTATCCCACAGCTCCAAGACCGGTATTTTCGGAAAGCTCATGAGCAGGGCTTTCCAACAGTGGCAGACTTGTCAGTTTTCCGTCAATACTTTGGGAGATAGAGTTGTTGCTAAGTCTTGTTTTCACTCTGTTACAGCTTCGTGTACAAAAGTGCCATTAGACATGCGTTTGAAGCGCATTCTGAGTAGCCCCGCTCCCTGTTCGTTTCAAGGCGGAAGATGGCCCTGGCTGGCCTGGAAAACCCGAATTTTGGATGCAGGACTATGGCAGCTAACTCCAGGTACAAGAAATTTCTCTCTAGCCCTATTATTTTTGGAGTTATTGGCAGTGGCGCTGCCGACTTCTTTTTTCGGCGTTTATTTTTTTTTTTTTTTCTGGCTTCGGTCCAGCACACACGTAGCAGCCTTGGCTATTGTTCACGTACACACACCATGGCCGTATGTACTGGCCATTTTCAGGGTGTCCTCACTCCGCAGTCCCTGGCATCCTCCCTGTTTGTCACACAGCTCCAAGACCGGTATTTTCGGAAAGCCCATGAGCAGGGCTTTGCAACAGTGTCAAACTTGTTAGTTTCCCGCCAATACTTTGGGAGATAGAGTCGTTGCTAAGTCTTGTTTTCACTCTGTTACAGCTTCGTGTACAAAAGTGCCATTAGACATGCGTTTGAAGCGCATTCTGAGTAGCCCGCTCCCATGTCGTTTCAAGGCGGAAGATGGCCCTGGCTGGCCGGGAAAACCCAATTTTCGGATGCAGGAGTATGGCAGCTAACTCCAGGTACAAGAAATTTCTCTCTAGCCCTATTATTTTTGGAGTTATTGGCATTGGCACTGCCGACTTCTTTTTTCGGCGTTTATTTTTTTTTTTTTTCTGGCTTCGGTCCAGCACACACGTAGCAGCCTTGGCTATTGTTCACGTACACACACCATGGCCGTATGTACTGGCCATTTCCAGGGTGTCCTCACTCCCCAGTCCCTGGCATCCTCCCTGTTTATCCCACAGCTCCAAGACCAATATTTTCGGAAAGCTCATGAGCAGGGCTTTCCAACAGTGGCAGACTTGTCAGTTTTCCGTCCATACTTTGGGAGATAGAGTCGTTGCTAAGTCTTGTTTTCACTCTGTTACAGCTTCGTGTACAAAAGTGCCATTAGACATGCGTTTGAAGCGCATTCTGAGCAGCCCCGCTCCCTCGTCGTTTCAAGGCGGAAGATGTCCCTGGCTGGCCAGGAAAACCCGATTTTCGGATGCAGGACTATGGCAGCTAACTCCAGGTACAAGAAATTTCTCTCTAGCCCTATTATTTTTGGAGTTATTGGCAGTGGCGCTGCCGACTTCTTTTTTCGGCGTTTATTTTTTTTTTTTTTCTGGCTTCGGTCCAGCACACACGTAGCAGCCTTGGCTATTGTTCACGTACACACACCATGGCCGTATGTACTGGCTATTTCAGGGTGTCCTCACTCCGCAGTCCCTGGCATCCTCCCTGTTTATCACACAGCTCCAAGACCGGTATTTTCAGAATGCCCATGAGCAGGGCTTTCCAACAGTGGCAGACTTGTCAGTTTTCCGTCAATACTTTGGGAGATAGAGTCGTTGCTAAGTCTTGTTTTCACTCTGTTACAGCTTCGTGTACAAAAGTGCCATTAGACATGCGTTTGAAGCGCATTCTGAGCAGCCCCGCTCCCTCGTCGTTTCAAGGCGGAAGATGTCCCTGGCTGGCCAGGAAAACCCGATTTTCGGATGCAGGACTATGGCAGCTAACTCCAGGTACAAGAAATTTCTCTCTAGCCCTATTATTTTTGGAGTTATTGGCAGTGGCGCTGCCGACTTCTTTTTTCGGCGTTTATTTTTTTTTTTTTTCTGGCTTCGGTCCAGCACACACGTAGCAGCCTTGGCTATTGTTCACGTACACACACCATGGCCGTATGTACTGGCTATTTCAGGGTGTCCTCACTCCGCAGTCCCTGGCATCCTCCCTGTTTATCACACAGCTCCAAGACCGGTATTTTCAGAATGCCCATGAGCAGGGCTTTCCAACAGTGTCTAACTTGTTAGTTTCCCGCCAATACTTTGGCAGATAGAGTCGTTGCTAAGTCTTGTTTTCACTCTGTTACAGCTTCGTGTACAAAAGTGCCATTAGACATGCGTTTGAAGTGCATTTTGGGCGGCCCCGCTCCCTGGTCGTTTCAAGGCAGAAGATGGCCCTGGTTGGCCGGGAAAACCCAATTTTCGGATGCAGGACTATGGCAGCTAACTCCAGGTACAAGAAATTTCTCTCTAGCCCTATTATTTTTGGAGTTATTGGCATTGGCACCGCCGACTTCTTTTTTAGGCGTTTATTTATTTTTTTTTTTCTGGCTTCGGTCCAGCACACACGTAGCAGCCTTGGCTATTGTTCACGTACACACACCATGGCCGTATGTACTGGCCATTTTCAGGGTGTCTTCACTCCGCAGTCCCTGGCATCCTCCCTGTTTGTCACACAGCTCCAAGACCGGTATTTTCAGAAAGCCCGTGAGCAGGGCTTTCCAACAGTGTTAAACTTGTTAGTTTCCCGCCAATACTTTGGGAGATAGAGTCGTTGCTAAGTCTTGTTTTCACTCTGTTACAGCTTCGTGTACAAAAGTGCCATTAGACATGCGTTTGAAGCGCATTCTGAGTAGCCCCGCTCCCTGGTCGTTTCAAGGCGGAAGATGGCCCTGGCTGGCCAGGAAAACCCGATTTTCGGATGCAGGACTATGGCAGCTATCTCCAGGTACAAGAAATTTCTCTCTAGCCCTATTATTTTTGGAGTTATTGGCAGTGGTGCTGCCGACTTCTTTTTTCGGCGTTTATTTTTTTTTTTTTTGCTGGCTTCGGTCCAGCACACACGTAGCAGCCTTGGCTATTGTTCACGTACACACACCATGGCCGTATGTACTGGCCATTTCCAGGGTGTTCTCACTCCGCAGTACCTGGCATCCTTCCTGTTTATCACACAGCTCCAAGACCGGTATTTTCAGAATGCCCATGAGCAGGGCTTTCCAACAGTGTTAAACTTGTTAGTTTCCCGCCAATACTTTGGGAGATAGAGTCGTTGCTAAGTCTTGTTTTCACTCTGTTACAGCTTCGTGTACAAAAGTGCCATTAGACATGCGTTTGAAGCGCATTCTGAGTAGCCCCGCTCCCTGGTCGTTTCAAGGCGGAAGATGGCCCTGGCTGGCCAGGAAAACCCGATTTTCGGATGCAGGACTATGGCAGCTAACTCCAGGTACAAGAAATTTCTCTCTAGCCCTATTATTTTTGGAGTTATTGGCAGTGGTGCTGCCGACTTCTTTTTTCGGCGTTTATTTGTTTATTTTTTTTTTTGCTGGCTTCGGTCCAGCACACACGTAGCAGCCTTGGCTATTGTTCACGTACACACACCATGGCCGTATGTACTGGCCATTTCCAGGGTGTCCTCACTCCCCAGTCCCTGGCATCCTCCCTGTTTATCCCACAGCTCCAAGACCGATATTTTCGGAAAGCTCATGAGCAGGGCTTTCCAACAGTGGCAGACTTGTCAGTTTTCCGTCAATACTTTGGGAGATAGAGTCGTTGCTAAGTCTTGTTTTCACTCTGTTACAGCTTCGTGTACAAAAGTGCCATTAGACATGCGTTTGAAGCGCATTCTGAGCAGCCCCGCTCCCTGGTCGTTTCAAGGCGGAAGATGGCCCTGGCTGGCCAGGAAAACCCGATTTTTGGATGCAGGACTATGGCAGCTAACTCCAGGTACAAGAAATTTCTCTCTAGCCCTATTATTTTTGGAGTTATTGGCAGTGGCGCTGCCGACTTCTTTTTTCGGCGTTTATTTATTTTTTTTTTCTGGCTTCGGTCCAGCACACACGTAGCAGCCTTGGCTATTGTTCACGTACACACACCATGGCCGTATGTACTGGCCATTTTCAGGGTGTCCTCACTCCGCAGTCCCTGGCATCCTCCCTGTTTGTCACACAGCTCCAAGACCGGTATTTTCGGAAAGCCCATGAGCAGGGCTTTGCAACAGTGTCAAACTTGTTAGTTTCCCGCCAATACTTTGGGAGATAGAGTTGTTGCTAAGTCTTGTTTTCACTTTGTTACAGCTTCGTGTACAAAAGTGCCATTAGACATGCGTTTGAAGCGCATTCTGAGTAGCCCCGCTCCCTGGTCGTTTCAAGGCGGAAGATGGCCCTGGCTGGCCAGGAAAACCCGATTTTCGGATGCAGGACTATGGCAGCTAACTCCAGGTACAAGAAATTTCTCTCTAGCCCTATTATTTTTGGAGTTATTGGCAGTGGTGCTGCCGACTTCTTTTTTCGGCGTTTATTTATTTTTTTTTTCTGGCTTCGGTCCAGCACACACGTAGCAGCCTTGGCTATTGTTCACGTACACACACCATGGCCGTATGTACTGGCCATTTCCAGGGTGTCCTCACTCCGCAGTACCTGGCATCCTTCCTATTTATCACACAGCTCCAAGACCGGTATTTTCAGAATGCCCATGAGCAGGGCTTTCCAACAGTGTCAAACTTGTTAGTTTCCCGCAAATACTTTGGGAGATAGAGTCGTTGCTAAGTCTTGTTTTCACTCTGTTACAGCTTCGTGTACAAAAGTGCCATTAGACATGCGTTTGAAGCGCATTCTGAGTAGCCCCGCTCCCTGGTCGTTTCAAGGCGGAAGATGGCCCTGGCTGGCCAGAAAAACCCGATTTTCGGATGCAGGACTATGGCAGCTAACTCCAGGTACAAGAAATTTCTCTCTAGCCCTATTATTTTTGGAGTTATTGGCAGTGGTGCTGCCGACTTCTTTTTTCGGCGTTTATTTATTTTTTTTTTTTTTTGCTGGCTTCGGTCCAGCACACACGTAGCAGCCTTGGCTATTGTTCACGTACACACACCATGGCCGTATGTACTGGCCATTTCCAGGGTGTCCTCACTCCCCAGTCCCTGGCATCCTCCCTGTTTATCCCACAGCTCCAAGACCGATATTTTCGGAAAGCTCATGAGCAGGGCTTTCCAACAGTGGCAGACTTGTCAGTTTTCCGTCAATACTTTGGGAGATAGAGTCGTTGCTAAGTCTTGTTTTCACTCTGTTACAGCTTCGTGTACAAAAGTGCCATTAGACATGCGTTTGAAGCGCATTCTGAACAGCCCCGCTCCCTGGTCGTTTCAAGGCGGAAGATGGCCCTGGCTGGCCAGGAAAACCCGATTTTTGGATGCAGGACTATGGCAGCTAACTCCAGGTACAAGAAATTTCTCTCTAGCCCTATTATTTTTGGAGTTATTGGCAGTGGCGCTGCCGACTTCTTTTTTCGGCGTTTATTTATTATTTTTTTTCTGGCTTCGGTCCAGCACACCTGAGCAGCCTTGGCTATTGTTCACGTACACACACCATGGCCGTATGTACTGGCCATTTTCAGGGTGTCCTCACTCCGCAGTCCCTGGCATCCTCCCTGTTTGTCACACAGCTCCAAGACCGGTATTTTCGGAAAGCCCATGAGCAGGGCTTTGCAACAGTGTCAAACTTGTTAGTTTCCCTCCAATACTTGGGGAGATAGAGTCGTTGCTAAGTCTTGTTTTCACTTTGTTACAGCTTCGTGTACAAAAGTGCCATTAGACATGCGTTTGAAGCGCATTCTGAGTAGCCCCGCTCCCTGGTCGTTTCAAGGCGGAAGATGGCCCTGGCTGGCCAGAAAAACCCGATTTTCGGATGCAGGACTATGGCAGCTAACTCCAGGTACAAGAAATTTCTCTCTAGCCCTATTATTTTTGGAGTTATTGGCAGTGGTGCTGCCGACTTCTTTTTTCGGCGTTTATTTATTTTTTTTTTGCTGGCTTCGGTCCAGCACACACGTAGCAGCCTTGGCTATTGTTCACGTACACACACCATGGCCGTATGTACTGGCCATTTCCAGGGTGTCCTCACTCCGCAGTACCTGGCATCCTTCCTGTTTGTCACACAGCTCCAAGACCGGTATTTTCAGAAAGCCCGTGAGCAGGGCTTTCCAACAGTGTCAAACTTGTTAGTTTCCCGCCAATACTTTGGGAGATAGAGTCGTTGCTAAGTCTTGTTTTCACTCTGTTACAGCTTCGTGTACAAAAGTGCCATTAGATATGCGTTTGAAGCGCATTCTGAGTAGCCCCGCTCCCTGGTCGTTTCAAGGCGGAAGATGGCCCTGGCTGGCCAGGAAAACACGATTTTCGGATGCAGGACTATGGCAGCTAATTCCAGGTACAAGAAATTTCTCTCTAGCCCTATTATTTTTGGAGTTATTGGCAGTGGTGCTGCCGACTTCTTTTTTCGGCGTTTATTTATTTATTTATTTTTTTGCTGGCTTCGGTCCAGCACACACATAGCAGCCTTGGCTATTGTTCACGTACACACACCATGGCCGTATGTACTGGCCATTTCCAGGGTGTCCTCACTCCCCAGTCCCTGGCATCCTCCCTGATTATCCCAAAGCTCCAAGACCGGTATTTTCGGAAAGCTCATGAGCAGGGCTTTCCAACAGTGGCAGACTTGTCAGTTTTCCGTCAATACTTTGGGAGATAGAGTCGTTGCTAAGTCTTGTTTTCACTCTGTTACAGCTTCGTGTACAAAAGTGCCATTAGACATGCGTTTGAAGCGCATTCTGAGTAGCCCCGCTCCCTGGTCGTTTCAAGGCGGAAGATGGCCCTAGCTGGCCAGGAAAACCCGAATTTTGGATGCAGGACTATGGCAGCTAACTCCAGGTACAAGAAATTTCTCTCTAGCCCTATTATTTTTGGAGTTATTGGCAGTGGCGCTGCCGACTTCTTTTTTCGGCGTTTATTTATTTATTTTTTTCTGGCTTCGGTCCAGCACACACGTAGCAGCCTTGGCTATTGTTCACGTACACACACCATGGCCGTATGTACTGGCCATTTTCAGGGTGTCCTCACTCCGCAGTCCCTGGCATCCTCCCTGTTTGTCACACAGCTCCAAGACCGGTATTTTCGGAAAGCCCATGAGCAGGGCTTTGCAACAGTGTCAAACTTGTTAGTTTCCCGCCAATACTTTGGGAGATAGAGTCGTTGCTAAGTCTTGTTTTCACTCTGTTACAGCTTCGTGTACAAAAGTGCCATTAGACATGCGTTTGAAGCGCATTCTGAGTAGCCCCGCTCCCTGGTCGTTTCAAGGCGGAAGATGGCCCTGGCTGGCCAGGAAAACCCGATTTTCGGATGCAGGACTATGGCAGCTAACTCCAGGTACAAGTAAAATCTCTCTAGCCCTATTATTTTTGGAGTTATTGGCAGTGGTACTGCCGACTTCTTTTTTCGGCGTTTATTTATTTTTTTTTTGCTGGCTTCGGTCCAGCACACACGTAGCAGCCTTGGCTTTTGTTCACGTACACACACCATGGCCGTATGTACTGGCCATTTCCAGGGTGTCCTCACTCCGCAGTACCTGGCATCCTTCCTGTTTATCACACAGCTCCAAGACCGGTATTTTCAGAATGCCCATGAGCAGGGCTTTCCAACAGTGTTAAACTTGTTAGTTTCCCGCCAATACTTTGGGAGATAGAGTCGTTGCTAAGTCTTGTTTTCACTCTGTTACAGCTTCGTGTACAAAAGTGCCATTAGACATGCGTTTGAAGCGCATTCTGAGTAGCCCCGCTCCCTGGTCGTTTCAAGGCGGAAGATGGCCCTAGCTGGCCAGGAAAACCCGAATTTTGGATGCAGGACTATGGCAGCTAACTCCAGGTACAAGAAATTTCTCTCTAGCCCTATTATTTTTGGAGTTATTGGCAGTGGCGCTGCCGACTTCTTTTTTCGGCGTTTATTTATTTATTTTTTTCTGGCTTCGGTCCAGCACACACGTAGCAGCCTTGGCTATTGTTCACGTACACACACCATGGCCGTATGTACTGGCCATTTTCAGGGTGTCCTCACTCCGCAGTCCCTGGCATCCTCCCTGTTTGTCACACAGCTCCAAGACCGGTATTTTCGGAAAGCCCATGAGCAGGGCTTTGCAACAGTGTCAAACTTGTTAGTTTCCCGCCAATACTTTGGGAGATAGAGTCGTTGCTAAGTCTTGTTTTCACTCTGTTACAGCTTCGTGTACAAAAGTGCCATTAGACATGCGTTTGAAGCGCATTCTGAGT
Source organism: Marthasterias glacialis (assembly GCA_911728455.2). Lineage (NCBI taxonomy): Eukaryota > Metazoa > Echinodermata > Asteroidea > Forcipulatida > Asteriidae > Marthasterias > Marthasterias glacialis. The sequence continues at coordinate 27,573,628 of OU452225.1, forward strand.
AGCCCCGCTCCCTGGTCGTTTCAAGGCGGAAGATGGCCCTGGCTGGCCAGGAAAACCCGATTTTCGGATGCAGGACTATGGCAGCTAACTCCAGGTACAAGTAAAATCTCTCTAGCCCTATTATTTTTGGAGTTATTGGCAGTGGTACTGCCGACTTCTTTTTTCGGCGTTTATTTATTTTTTTTTTGCTGGCTTCGGTCCAGCACACACGTAGCAGCCTTGGCTTTTGTTCACGTACACACACCATGGCCGTATGTACTGGCCATTTCCAGGGTGTCCTCACTCCGCAGTACCTGGCATCCTTCCTGTTTATCACACAGCTCCAAGACCGGTATTTTCAGAATGCCCATGAGCAGGGCTTTCCAACAGTGTTAAACTTGTTAGTTTCCCGCCAATACTTTGGGAGATAGAGTCGTTGCTAAGTCTTGTTTTCACTCTGTTACAGCTTCGTGTACAAAAGTGCCATTAGACATGCGTTTGAAGCGCATTCTGAGTAGCCCCGCTCCCTGGTCGTTTCAAGGCGGAAGATGGCCCTGACTGGCCAGGAAAACCCGATTTTCGGATGCAGGACTATGGCAGCTAACTCCAGGTACAAGAAAAATCTCTCTAGCCCTATTATTTTTGGAGTTATTGGCAGTGGTGCTGCCGACTTCTTTTTTCGGCGTTTATTTATTTTTTTTTTGCTGGCTTTGGTCCAGCACACACGTAGCAGCCTTGGCTATTGTTCACGTACACACACCATGGCCGTATGTACTGGCCATTTCCAGGGTGTCCTCACTCCGCAGTACCTGGCATCCTTCCTGTTTATCACACAGCTCCAAGACCGGTATTTTCAGAATGCCCATGAGCAGGGCTTTCCAACAGTGTCAAACTTGTTAGTTTCCCGCCAATACTTTGGGAGATAGAGTCGTTGCTAAGTCTTGTTTTCACTCTGTTACAGCTTCGTGTACGAAAGTGCCATTAGACATGCGTTTGAAGTGCATTCTGGGCGGCCCCGCTCCCTGGTCGTTTCAAGGCAGAAGATGGCCCTGGTTGGCCGGGAAAACCCAATTTTCGAATGCAGGACTATGGCAGCTAACTCCAGGTACAAGAAATTTCTCTCTAGCCCTATTATTTTTGGAGTTATTGGCAGTGGTGCTGCCGACTTCTTTTTTCGGCGTTTATTTATTTTTTTTTTCTGGCTTCGGTCCAGCACACACGTAGCAGCCTTGGCTATTGTTCACGTACACACACCATGGCCGTATGTACTGGCCATTTTCAGGGTGTCTTCACTCCGCAGTCCCTGGCATCCTCCCTGTTTGTCACACAGCTCCAAGACCGGTATTTTCAGAAAGCCCGTGAGCAGGGCTTTCCAACAGTGTTAAACTTGTTAGTTTCCCGCCAATACTTTGGGAGATAGAGTCGTTGCTAAGTCTTGTTTTCACTCTGTTACAGCTTCGTGTACAAAAGTGCCATTAGACATGCGTTTGAAGCGCATTCTGAGTAGCCCCGCTCCCTGGTCGTTTCAAGGCGGAAGATGGCCCTGGCTGGCCAGGAAAACCCGATTTTCGGATGCAGGACTATGGCAGCTAACTCCAGGTACAAGAAAAATCTCTCTAGCCCTATTATTTTTGGAGTTATTGGCAGTGGTGCTGCCGACTTCTTTTTTCGGCGTTTATTTTTTTTTTTTTGCTGGCTTTGGTCCAGCACACACGTAGCAGCCTTGGCTATTGTTCACGTACACACACCATGGCCGTATGTACTGGCCATTTCCAGGGTGTCCTCACTCCGCAGTACCTGGCATCCTTCCTGTTTATCACACAGCTCCAAGACCGGTATTTTCAGAATGCCCATGAGCAGGGCTTTCCAACAGTGTCAAACTTGTTAGTTTCCCGCCAATACTTTGGGAGATAGAGTCGTTGCTAAGTCTTGTTTTCACTCTGTTACAGCTTCGTGTACGAAAGTGCCATTAGACATGCGTTTGAAGTGCATTCTGGGCGGCCCCGCTCCCTGGTCGTTTCAAGGCAGAAGATGGCCCTGGTTGGCCGGGAAAACCCAATTTTCGAATGCAGGACTATGGCAGCTAACTCCAGGTACAAGAAATTTCTCTCTAGCCCTATTATTTTTGGAGTTATTGGCAGTGGTGCTGCCGACTTCTTTTTTCGGCGTTTATTTATTTTTTTTTTTCTGGCTTCGGTCCAGCACACACGTAGCAGCCTTGGCTATTGTTCACGTACACACACCATGGCCGTATGTACTGGCCATTTTCAGGGTGTCTTCACTCCGCAGTCCCTGGCATCCTCCCTGTTTATCCCACAGCTCCAAGACCGGTATTTTCAGAATGCCCATGAGCAGGGCTTTCCAACTGTGTCAAACTTGTTAGTTTCCCGCCAATACTTTGGGAGATAGAGTCGTTGCTAAGTCTTGTTTTCACTCTGTTACAGCTTCGTGTACAAAAGTGCCATTAGACATGCGTTTGAAGCGCATTCTGAGTAGCCCCGCTCCCTGGTCGTTTCAAGGCGGAAGATGGCCCTGGCTGGCCAGGAAAACCCGATTTTTGGATGCAGGACTATGGCAGCTAACTCCAGGTACAAGAAATTTCTCTCTAGCCCTATTATTTTTGGAGTTATTGGCAGTGGTGCTGCCGACTTCTTTTTTCGGCGTTTATTTATTTATTTATTTTTTTTGCTGGCTTCGGTCCAGCACACACGTAGCAGCCTTGGCTATTGTTCACGTACACACACCATGGCCGTATGTACTGGCCATTTCCAGGGTGTCCTCACTCCCCAGTCCCTGGCATCCTCCCTGTTTATCCAACAGCTCCAAGACCGGTATTTTCAGAATGCCCATGAGCAGGGCTTTTCAACAGTGTCAAACTTGTTAGTTTCCCGCCAATACTTTGGGAGATAGAGTCGTTGCTAAGTCTTGTTTTCACTCTGTTACAGCTTCGTGTACAAAAGTGCCATTAGACATGCGTTTGAAGCGCATTCTGGGCGGCCCCGCTCCCTGGTCGTTTCAAGGCAGAAGATGGCCCTGGTTGGCCAAGAAAACCCAATTTTCGGATGCAGGACTATGGCAGCTAACTCCAGGTACAAGAAATTTCTCTCTAGCCCTATTATTTTTGGAGTTATTGGCATTGGCACTGCCGACTTCTTTTTTCGGCGTTTATTTATTTTTTTTTTTCTGGCTTCGGTCCAGCACACACGTAGCAGCCTTGGCTATTGTTCACGTACACACACCATGGCCGTATGTACTGGCCATTTTCAGGGTGTCTTCACTCCGCAGTCCCTGGCATCCTCCCTGTTTGTCACACAGCTTTAAGACCGGTATTTTCAGAAAGCCCGTGAGCAGGGCTTTCCAACAGTGTCAAACTTGTTAGTTTCCCGCCAATACTTTGGGAGATAGAGTCGTTGCTAAGTCTTGTTTTCACTCTGTTACAGCTTCGTGTACAAAAGTGCCATTAGACATGCGTTTGAAGCGCATTCTGAGCAGCCCCGCTACCTGGTCGTTTCAAGGCGGAAGATGGCCCTGGCTGGCCAGGAAAACCCGATTTTTGGATGCAGGACTATGGCAGCTAACTCCAGGTACGAAAAATTTCTCTCTAGCCCTATTATTTTTGGAGTTATTGGCAGTGGCGCTGCCGACTTCTTTTTTCGGCGTTTATTTATTTTTTTTTTTCTGGCTTCGGTCCAGCACACACGTAGCAGCCTTGGCTATTGTTCACGTACACACACCATGGCCGTATGTACTGACCATTTTCAGGGTGTCCTCACTCCGCAGTCCCTGGCATCCTCCCTGTTTGTCACATAGCTCCAAAACCGGTATTTTCGGAAAACCAACGAGCAGGGCTTTCCAACAGTGTCAAACCTGTTAGTTTCCCGCCAATACTTTGGGAGATAGAGTCGTTGCTAAGTCTTGTTTTCACTCTGTTACAGCTTCGTGTACAAAAGTGCCATTAGACATGCGTTTGAAGCGCATTCTGAGTAGCCCCGCTCCCTGGTCGTTTCAAGGCGGAAGATGGCCCTGGCTGGCCAGGAAAACCCGATTTTCGGATGCAGGACTATGGCAGCTAACTCCAGGTACAAGAAATTTCTCTCTAGCCCTATTATTTTTGGAGTTATTGGCAGTGGTGCTGCCGACTTCTTTTTTCGGCGTTTATTTATTTATTTTTTTTTTTGCTGGCTTCGGTCCAGCACACACGTAGCAGCCTTGGCTATTGTTCACGTACACACACCATGGCCGTATGTACTGGCCATTTCCAGGGTGTCCTCACTCCGCAGTCCCTGGCATCCTCCCTGTTTATCCGACAGCTCGAAGACCGGTATTTTCGGAAAGCTCATGAGCAGGGCTTTCCAACAGTGTCAGACTTGTCAGTTTCCGTCAATACTTTGGGAGATAGAGTCGTTGCTAAGTCTTGTTTTCACTCTGTTACAGCTTCGTGTACAAAAGTGCCATTAGACATGCGTTTGAAGCGCATTCTGAGCAGCCCCGCTCCCTGGTCGTTTCAAGGCGGAAGATGGCCCTGGCTGGCCAGGAAAACCCGATTTTCGGATGCAGGACTATGGCAGCTAACTCCAGGTACGAAAAATTTCTCTCTAGCCCTATTATTTTTGGAGTTATTGGCAGTGGCGCTGCCGACTTCTTTTTCGGCGTTTATTTATTTATTTTTTTTCTGGCTTCGGTCCAGCACACACGTAGCAGCCTTGGCTATCGTTCACGTACACACACCATGGCCGTATGTACTGGCCATTTTCAGGGTGTCCTCACTCCGCAGTCCATGGCATCCTCCCTGTTTGTCACACAGCTCCAAGACCTCTATTTTTGGAAAGCCCATGAGCAGGGCTTTGCAACAGTGTCAAACTTGTTAGTTTCCCGCCCATACTTTGGGAGATAGAGTCGTTGCTAAGTCTTGTTTTCACTCTGTTACAGCTTCGTGTACAAAAGTGCCATTAGACATGCGTTTGAAGCGCATTCTGAGTAGCCCCGCTCCCTGGTCGTTTCAAGGCGGAAGATGGCCCTGGCTGGCCAGGAAAACCCGATTTTCGGATGCAGGACTATGGCAGCTAACTCCAGGTACAAGAAATTTTTCTCTAGCCCTATTATTTTTGGAGTTATTGGCAGTGGTGCTGCCGACTTCTTTTTTCGGCGTTTATTTATTTATTTTTTTTTTGCTGGCTTCGGTCCAGCACACACGTAGCAGCCTTGGCTATTGTTCACGTACACACACCATGGCCGTATGTACTGGCCATTTCCAGGGTGTCCTCACTCCCCAGTCCCTGGCATCCTCCCTGTTTTTCCCACAGCTCCAAGACCAATATTTTCGGAAAGCTCATGAGCAGGGCTTTCCAACAGTGGCAGACTTGTCAGTTTTCCGTCAATACTGTGGGAGATAGAGTCGTTGCTAAGTCTTGTTTTCACTCTGTTACAGCTTCGTGTACAAAAGTGCCATTAGACATGCGTTTGAAGCGCATTCTGAGCAGCCCCGCTCCCTGGTCGTTTCAAGGCGGAAGATGGCCCTGGCTGGCCAGGAAAACCCGATTTTCGGATGCAGGACTATGGCAGCTAACTCCAGGTACAAGAAATTTCTCTCTAGCCCTATTATTTTTGGAGTTATTGGCAGTGGTGCTGCCGACTTCTTTTTTCGGCGTTTATTTATTTTTTTTTTTTTTTGCTGGCTTCGGTCCAGCACACACGTAGCAGCCTTGGCTATTGTTCACGTACACACACCATGGCCGTATGTACTGGCCATTTCCAGGGTGTCCTCACTCCCCAGTCCCTGGCATCCTCCCTGTTTTTCCCACAGCTCCAAGACCAATATTTTCGGAAAGCTCATGAGCAGGGCTTTCCAACAGTGGCAGACTTGTCAGTTTTCCGTCAATACTGTGGGAGATAGAGTCGTTGCTAAGTCTTGTTTTCACTCTGTTACAGCTTCGTGTACAAAAGTGCCATTAGACATGCGTTTGAAGCGCATTCTGAGCAGCCCCGCTCCCTGGTCGTTTCAAGGCGGAAGATGGCCCTGGCTGGCCAGGAAAACCCGATTTTCGGATGCAGGACTATGGCAGCTAACTCCAGGTACAAGAAATTTCTCTCTAGCCCTATTATTTTTGGAGTTATTGGCAGTGGTGCTGCCGACTTCTTTTTTCGGCGTTTATTTTTTTTTTTTTTTTTTGCTGGCTTCGTTCCAGCACATACGTAGCAGCCTTGGCTATTGTTCACGTACACACACCATGGCCGTATGTACTGGCCATTTCCAGGGTGTCCTCACTCCCCAGTCCCTGGCATCCTCCCTGTTTATCCCACAGCTCCAAGACCGATATGTTCGGAAAGCTCATGAGCAGGGCTTTCCAACAGTGGCAGACTTGTCAGTTTTCCGTCAATACTTTGGGAGATAGAGTCGTTGCTAAGTCTTGTTTTCACTCTGTTACAGCTTCGTGTACAAAAGTGCCATTAGACATGCGTTTGAAGCGCATTCTGAGTAGCCCCGCTCCCTGGTCGTTTCAAGGCGGAAGATGGCCCTGGCTGGCCAGGAAAACCCGAATTTTGGATGCAGGACTATGGCAGCTAACTCCAGGTACAAGAAATTTCTCTCTAGCCCTATTATTTTTGGAGTTATTGGCAGTGGCGCTGCCGACTCCTTTTTTCGGCGTTTATTTATTTTTTTTTTTCTGGCTTCGGTCCAGCACACACGTAGCAGCCTTGGCTATTGTTCACGTACACACACCATGGCCGTATGTACTGGCCATTTTCAGGGTGTCCTCACTCCGCAGTCCCTGGCATCCTCCCTGTTTGTCACACAGCTCCAAGACCGGTATTTTCGGAAAGCCCATGAGCAGGGCTTTGCAACAGTGTCAAACTTGTTAGTTTCCCGCCCATACTTTGGGAGATAGAGTCGTTGCTAAGTCTTGTTTTCACTCTGTTACAGCTTCGTGTACAAAAGTGCCATTAGACATGCGTTTGAAGCGCATTCTGAGTAGCCCCGCTCCCTGGTCGTTTCAAGGCGGAAGATGGCCCTGGCTGGCCAGGAAAATCCAATTTTCGGATGCAGGACTATGGCAGCTAACTCCAGGTACAAGAAATTTCTCTCTAGCCCTATTATTTTTGGAGTTATTGGCAGTGGTGCTGCCGACTTCTTTTTTCGGCGTTTATTTATTTTTTTTTTGCTGGCTTCGGTCCAGCACACACGTAGCAGCCTTGGCTATTGTTCACGTACACACACCATGGCCGTATGTACTGGCCATTTCCAGGGTGTCCTCACTCCCCAGTCCCTGCCATCCTCCCTGTTTTTCCCACAGCTCCAAGACCGATATGTTCGGAAAGCTCATGAGCAGGGCTTTCCAACAGTGGCAGACTTGTCAGTTTTCCGTCAATACTTTGGGAGATAGAGTCGTTGCTAAGTCTTGTTTTCACTCTGTTACAGCTTCGTGTACAAAAGTGCCATTAGACATGCGTTTGAAGCGCATTCTGAGCAGCCCCGCTCCCTGGTCGTTTCAAGGCGGAAGATGGCCCTGGCTGGCCAGGAAAACCCAATTTTTGGATGCAGGACTATGGCAGCTAACTCCAGGTACAAGAAATTTCTCTCTAGCCCTATTATTTTTGGAGTAATTGGCAGTGGCGCTGCTGACTTCTTTTTTCGGTGTTTATTTATTTATTTATTTTCTGGCTTCGGTCCAGCACACACGTAGCAGCCTTGGCTATTGTTCACGTACACACACCATGGCCGTATGTACTGGCCATTTTCAGGGTGTCCTCACTCCGCAGTCCCTGGCATCCTCCCTGTGTATCCCACAGTTCCAAGACCGGTATTTTCGGAAAGCTCATGAGCAGGGCTTTCCAACAGTGGCAGACTTGTCAGTTTTCCGTCATTACTGTGGGAGATAGAGTCGTTGCTAAGTCTTGTTTTCACTCTGTTACAGCTTCGTGTACAAAAGTGCCATTAGACATGCGTTTGAAGCGCATTCTGAGTAGCCCCGCTCCCTGGTCGTTTCAAGGCAGAAGATGGCCCTGGCTGGCCAGGAAAAACCGATTTTCGGATGCAGGACTATGGCAGCTAACTCCAGGTATAAGAAATTTCCCTCTAGCCCTATTATTTTTGGAGTTATTGGCAGTGGTGCTGCCGACTTCTTTTTTCGGCGTTTATTTATTTATTTATTTTTTTTGCTGGCTTCGGTCCAGCACACACGTAGCAGCCTTGGCTGTTGTTCACGTACACACACCATGGCCGTATGTACTGGCCATTTCCAGGGTGTCCTCACTCCGCAGTCCCTGGCATCCTCCCTGTTTATCCGACAGCTCGAAGACCGGTATTTTCGGAAAGCTCATGAGCAGGGCTTTCCAACAGTGTCAGACTTGTCAGTTTTCCGTCAATACTTTGGGAGATAGAGTCGTTGCTAAGTCTTGTTTTCACTCTGTTACAGCTTCGTGTACAAAAGTGCCATTAGACATGCGTTTGAAGCGCATTCTGAGCAGCCCCGCTCCCTGGTCGTTTCAAGGCGGAAGATGGCCCTGGCTGGCCAGGAAAACCCGATTTTTGGATGCAGGGCTATGGCAGCTAACTCCAGGTACAAGAAATTTCTCTCTAGCCCTATTATTTTTGGAGTTATTGGCAGTGGCGCTGCCGACTTCTTTTTTCGGTGTTTATTTATTTATTTTTTTTCTGGCTTCGGTCCAGCACACACGTAGCAGCCTTGGCTATTGTTCACGTACACACACCATGGCCGTATGTACTGGCCATTTTCAGGGTGTCCTCACTCCGCAGTCCCTGGCATCCTCCCTGTTTGCCACACAGCTCCAAGACCGGTATTTTCGGAAAGCCCATGAGCAGGGCTTTCCAACAGTGTCAAACTTGTTAGTTTCCCGCCAATACTTTGGGAGATAGAGTCGTTGCTAAGTCTTGTTTTCACTCTGTTACAGCTTCGTGTACAAAAGTGCCATTAGACATGCGTTTGAAGCGCATTCTGAGCAGCCCCGCTCCCTGGTCGTTTCAAGGCGGAAGATGGCCCTGGCTGGCCAGGAAAACCCGATTTTTGGATGCAGGGCTATGGCAGCTAACTCCAGGTACGAAAAATTTCTCTCTAGCCCTATTATTTTTGGAGTTATTGGCAGTGGCGCTGCCGACTTCTTTTTTCGGCGTTTATTTTTTTTTTTTTCTGGCTTCGGTCCAGCACACACGTAGCAGCCTTGGCTATTGTTCACGTACACACACACCATGGCCGTATGTACTGACCATTTTCAGGGTGTCCTCACTCCGCAGTCCCTGGCATCCTCCCTGTTTGTCACACAGCTCCAAGACCAGTATTTTCAGAAAGCCCGTGAGCAGGGCTTTCCAACAGTGTCAAACTTGTTAGTTTCCCGCCAATACATTGGGAGATGGAGTCGTTGCTAAGTCTTGTTTTCACTCTGTTACAGCTTCGTGTACAAAAGTGCCATTAGACATGCGTTTGAAGCGCATTCTGAGTAGCCCCGCTCCCTGGTCGTTTCAAGGCGGAAGATGGCCCTGGCTGGCCAGGAAAACCCGATTTTCGGATGCAGGACTATGGCAGCTAACTCCAGGTATAAGAAATTTCTCTCTAGCCCTATTATTTTTGGAGTTATTGGCAGTGGTGCTGCCGACTTCTTTTTTCGGCGTTTATTTATTTATTTATTTTTTTTGCTGGCTTCGGTCCAGCACACACGTAGCAGCCTTGGCTATTGTTCACGTACACACACCATGGCCGTATGTACTGGCCATTTCCAGGGTGTCCTCACTCCGCAGTCCCTGGCATCCTCCCTGTTTATCCCACAGCTCCAAGACCGGTATTTTCGGAAAGCTCATGAGCAGGGCTTTCCAACAGTGTCAGACTTGTCAGTTTTCCGTCAATACTTTGGGAGATAGAGTCGTTGCTAAGTCTTGTTTTCACTCTGTTACAGCTTCGTGTACAAAAGTGCCATTAGACATGCGTTTGAAGCGCATTCTGAGCAGCCCCGCTCCCTGGTCGTTTCAAGGCGGAAGATGGCCCTGGCTGGCCAGGAAAACCCGATTTTGGGATGCAGGACTATGGCAGCTAACTCCAGGTACAAGGAATTTCTCTCTAGCCCTATTATTTTTGGAGTTATTGGCAGTGGCGCTGCCGACTTCTTTTTTCGGTGTTTATTTATTTTTTTTTTTCTGGCTTCGGTCCAGCACACACGTAGCAGCCTTGGCTATTGTTCACGTACACACACCATGGCCGTATGTACTGGCCATTTTCAGGGTGTCCTCACTCCGCAGTCCCTGGCATCCTCCCTGTTTGTCACACAGCTCCAAGACCGGTATTTTCGGAAAGCCCATGAGCAGGGCTTTGCAACAGTGTCAAACTTGTTAGTTTCCCGCCAATACTTTGGGAGATGGAGTCGTTGCTAAGTCTTGTTTTCACTCTGTTACAGCTTCGTGTACAAAAGTGCCATTAGACATGCGTTTGAAGCGCATTCTGAGTAGCCCCGCTCCCTGGTCGTTTCAAGGCGGAAGATGGCCCTGGCTGGCCAGGAAAACCCGATTTTCGGATGCAGGACTATGGCAGCTAACTCCAGGTATAAGAAATTTCTCTCTAGCCCTATTATTTTTGGAGTTATTGGCAGTGGTGCTGCCGACTTCTTTTTTCGGCGTTTATTTATTTATTTATTTTTTTTGCTGGCTTCGGTCCAGCACACACGTAGCAGCCTTGGCTATTGTTCACGTACACACACCATGGCCGTATGTACTGGCCATTTCCAGCGTGTCCTCACTCCGCAGTCCCTGGCATCCTCCCTGTTTATCCGACAGCTCCAAGACCGGTATTTTCGGAAAGCTCATGAGCAGGGCTTTCCAACAGTGTCAGACTTGTCAGTTTTCCGTCAATACTTTGGGAGATAGAGTCGTTGCTAAGTCTTGTTTTCACTCTGTTACAGCTTCGTGTACAAAAGTGCCATTAGACATGCGTTTGAAGCGCATTCTGAGCAGCCCCGCTCCCTGGTCGTTTCAAGGCGGAAGATGGCCCTGGCTGGCCAGGAAAACCCGAATTTTGGATGCAGGACTATGGCAGCTAACTCCAGGTACAAGAAATTTCTCTCTAGCCCTATTATTTTTGGAGTTATTGGCAGTGGCGCTGCCGACTTCTTTTTTCGGCGTTTATTTATTTATTTTTTTTTCTGGCTTCGGTCCAGCACACACGTAGCAGCCTTGGCTATTGTTCACGTACACACACCATGGCCGTATGTACTGGCCATTTTCAGGGTGTCTTCACTCCGCAGTCCCTGGCATCCTCCCTGTTTGTCACACAGCTCCAAGACCGGTATTTTCAGAAAGCCCGTGAGCAGGGCTTTCCAACAGTGTCAAACTTGTTAGTTTCCCGCCAATACTTTGGGAGATAGAGTCGTTGCTAAGTCTTGTTTTCACTCTGTTACAGCTTCGTGTACAAAAGTGCCATTAGACATGCGTTTGAAGCGCATTCTGAGTAGCCCCGCTCCCTGGTCGTTTCAAGGCAGAAGATGGCCCTGGCTGGCCAGGAAAACCCGATTTTCGGATGCAGGACTATGGCAGCTAACTCCAGGTACAAGAAATTTCTCTCTAGCCCTATTATTTTTGGAGTTATTGGCAGTGGTGCTGCCGACTTCTTTTTTCGGCGTTTATTTATTTATTTTTTTTTTTTGCTGGCTTCGGTCCAGCACACACGTAGCAGCCTTGGCTATTGTTCACGTACACACACCATGGCCGTATGTACTGGCCATTTCCAGGGTGTCCTCACTCCCCAGTCCCTGGCATCCTCCCTGTTTATCCCACAGCTCCAAGACCAATATTTTCGGAAAGCTCATGAGCAGGGCTTTCCAACAGTGGCAGACTTGTCAGTTTTCCGTCAATACTTTGGGAGATAGAGTCGTTGCTAAGTGTTGTTTTCACTCTGTTACAGCTTCGTGTACAAAAGTGCCATTAGACATGCGTTTGAAGCGCATTCTGAGTAGCCCCGCTCCCTGGTCGTTTCAAGGCGGAAGATGGCCCTGGCTGGCCAGGAAAACCCAATTTTTGGATGCAGGACTATGGCAGCTAACTCCAGGTACAAGAAATTTCTCTCTAGCCCTATTATTTTTGGAGTTATTGGCAGTGGCGCTGCCGACTTCTTTTTTCGGCGTTTATTTATTTTTTTTTTCTGGCTTCGGTCCAGCACACACGTAGCAGCCTTGGCTATTGTTCACGTACACACACCATGGCCGTATGTACTGGCCATTTTCAGGGTGTCCTCACTCCGCAGTCCCTGGCATCCTCCCTGTTTGTCACACAGCTCCAAGACCGGTATTTTCCGAAAGCCCATGAGCAGGGCTTTGCAACAGTGTCAAACTTGTTAGTTTCCGTCAATACTTTGGGAGATAGAGTCGTTGTTAAGTCTTGTTTTCACTTTGTTACAGCTTCGTGTACAAAAGTGCCATTAGACATGCGTTTGAAGCGCATTCTGAGTAGCCCCGCTCCCTGGTCGTTTCAAGGCGGAAGATGGCCCTGGCTGGCCAGGAAAACCCGATTTTCGGATGCAGGACTATGGCAGCTAACTCCAGGTACAAGAAATTTCTCTCTAGCCCTATTATTTTTGGAGTTATTGGCAATGGTGCTGCCGACTTCTTTTTTCGGCGTTTATTTATTTTTTTTTTGCTGGCTTCGGTCCAGCACACACGTAGCAGCCTTGGCTATTGTTCACGTACACACACCATGGCCGTATGTACTGGCCATTTCCAGGGTGTCCTCACTCCGCAGTACCTGGCATCCTTCCTGTTTGTCACACAGCTCCAAGATCGGTATTTTCAGAAAGCCCGTGAGCAGGGCTTTCCAACAGTGTCAAACTTGTTAGTTTCCCGCCAATACTTTGGGAGATAGAGTCGTTGCTAAGTCTTGTTTTCACTCTGTTACAGCTTCGTGTACAAAAGTGCCATTAGACATGCGTTTGAAGCGCATTCTGAGTAGCCCCGCTCCCTGGTCGTTTCAAGGCGGAAGATGGCCCTGGCTGGCCAGGAAAACACGATTTTCGGATGCAAGACTATGGCAGCTAACTCCAGGTACAAGAAATTTCTCTCTAGCCCTATTATTTTTGGAGTTATTGGCAATGGTGCTGCCGACTTCTTTTTTCGGCGTTTATTTATTTATTTTTTTTTTTTGCTGGCTTCGGTCCAGCACACACGTAGCAGCCTTGGCTATTGTTCACGTACACACACCATGGCCGTATGTACTGGCCATTTCCAGGGTGTCCTCACTCCCCAGTCCCTGGCATCCTCCCTGATTATCCCACAGCTCCAAGACCGGTATTTTCGGAAAGCTCATGAGCAGGGCTTTCCAACAGTGGCAGACTTGTCAGTTTTCCGTCAATACTTTGGGAGATAGAGTCGTTGCTAAGTCTTGTTTTCACTCTGTTACAGCTTCGTGTACAAAAGTGCCATTAGACATGCGTTTGAAGCGCATTCTGAGTAGCCCCGCTCCCTGGTCGTTTCAAGGCGGAGGATGGCCCTGGCTGGCCAGGAAAACACGATTTTCGGATGCAGGACTATGGCAGCTAACTCCAGGTACAAGAAATTTCTCTCTAGCCCTATTATTTTTGGAGTTATTGGCAGTGGCGCTGCCGACTTCTTTTTTCGGCGTTTATTTTTTTTTTTTTTCTGGCTTCGGTCCAGCACACACGTAGCAGCCTTGGCTATTGTTCACGTACACACACCATGGCCGTATGTACTGGCCATTTTCAGGGTGTCTTCACTCCGCAGTCCCTGGCATCCTCCCTGTTTGTCACACAGCTCCAAGACCGGTATTTTCAGAAAGCCCGTGAGCAGGGCTTTCCAACAGTGTCAAACTTGTTAGTTTCCCGCCAATACTTTGGGAGATAGAGTCGTTGCTAAGTCTTGTTTTCACTCTGTTACAGCTTCGTGTACAAAAGTGCCATTAGACATGCGTTTGAAGCGCATTCTGAGTAGCCCCGCTCCCTGGTCGTTTCAAGGCAGAAGATGGCCCTGGCTGGCCAGGAAAACCCGATTTTCGGATGCAGGACTATGGCAGCTAACTCCAGGTACAAGAAATTTCTCTCTAGCCCTATTATTTTTGGAGTTATTGGCAGTGGTGCTGCCGACTTCTTTTTTCGGCGTTTATTTATTTATTTTTTTTTTTTTGCTGGCTTCGGTCCAGCACACACGTAGCAGCCTTGGCTATTGTTCACGTACACACACCATGACCGTATGTACTGGCCATTTCCAGGGTGTCCTCACTCCCCAGTCCCTGGCATCCTCCCTGTTTATCCCACAGCTCCAAGACCAATATTTTCGGAAAGCTCATGAGCAGGGCTTTCCAACAGTGGCAGACTTGTCAGTTTTCCGTCAATACTTTGGGAGATAGAGTCGTTGCTAAGTGTTGTTTTCACTCTGTTACAGCTTCGTGTACAAAAGTGCCATTAGACATGCGTTTGAAGCGCATTCTGAGCAGCCCCGCTCCCTGGTCGTTTCAAGGCGGAAGATGGCCCTGGCTGGCCAGGAAAACCCAATTTTTGGATGCAGGACTATAGCAGCTAACTCCAGGTACAAGAAATTTCTCTCTAGCCCTATTATTTTTGGAGTTATTGGCAGTGGCGCTGCCGACTTCTTTTTTCGGCGTTTATTTATTTTTTTTTTCTGGCTTCGGTCCAGCACACACGTAGCAGCCTTGGCTATTGTTCACGTACACACACCATGGCCGTATGTACTGGCCATTTTCAGGGTGTCCTCACTCCGCAGTCCCTGGCATCCTCCCTGTTTGTCACACAGCTCCAAGACCGGTATTTTCCGAAAGCCCATGAGCAGGGCTTTGCAACAGTGTCAAACTTGTTAGTTTCCGTCAATACTTTGGGAGATAGAGTCGTTGCTAAGTCTTGTTTTCACTTTGTTACAGCTTCGTGTACAAAAGTGCCATTAGACATGCGTTTGAAGCGCATTCTGAGTAGCCCCGCTCCCTGGTCGTTTCAAGGCGGAAGATGGCCCTGGCTGGCCAGGAAAACCCGATTTTCGGATGCAGGACTATGGCAGCTAACTCCAGGTACAAGAAATTTCTCTCTAGCCCTATTATTTTTGGAGTTATTGGCAATGGTGCTGCCGACTTCTTTTTTCGGCGTTTATTTATTTTTTTTTTGCTGGCTTCGGTCCAGCACACACGTAGCAGCCTTGGCTATTGTTCACGTACACACACCATGGCCGTATGTACTGGCCATTTCCAGGGTGTCCTCACTCCGCAGTACCTGGCATCCTTCCTGTTTGTCACACAGCTCCAAGATTGGTATTTTCAGAAAGCCCGTGAGCAGGGCTTTCCAACAGTGTCAAACTTGTTAGTTTCCCGCCAATACTTTGGGAGATAGAGTCGTTGCTAAGTCTTGTTTTCACTCTGTTACAGCTTCGTGTACAAAAGTGCCATTAGACATGCGTTTGAAGCGCATTCTGAGTAGCCCCGCTCCCTGGTCGTTTCAAGGCGGAAGATGGCCCTGGCTGGCCAGGAAAACACGATTTTCGGATGCAAGACTATGGCAGCTAACTCCAGGTACAAGAAATTTCTCTCTAGCCCTATTATTTTTGGAGTTATTGGCAATGGTGCTGCCGACTTCTTTTTTCGGCGTTTATTTATTTTTTTTTTTTTTTTGCTGGCTTCGGTCCAGCACACACGTAGCAGCCTTGGCTATTGTTCACGTACACACACCATGGCCGTATGTACTGGCCATTTCCAGGGTGTCCTCACTCCCCAGTCCCTGGCATCCTCCCTGATTATCCCACAGCTCCAAGACCGGTATTTTCGGAAAGCTCATGAGCAGGGCTTTCCAACAGTGGCAGACTTGTCAGTTTTCCGTCAATACTTTGGGAGATAGAGTCGTTGCTAAGTCTTGTTTTCACTCTGTTACAGCTTCGTGTACAAAAGTGCCATTAGACATGCGTTTGAAGCGCATTCTGAGTAGCCCCGCTCCCTGGTCGTTTCAAGGCGGAGGATGGCCCTGGCTGGCCAGGAAAACACGATTTTCGGATGCAGGACTATGGCAGCTAACTCCAGGTACAAGAAATTTCTCTCTAGCCCTATTATTTTTGGAGTTATTGGCAGTGGCGCTGCCGACTTCTTTTTTCGGCGTTTATTTTTTTTTTTTTTCTGGCTTCGGTCCAGCACACACGTAGCAGCCTTGGCTATTGTTCACGTACACACACCATGGCCGTATGTACTGGCCATTTTCAGGGTGTCCTCACTCCGCAGTCCCTGGCATCCTCCCTGTTTGTCACACAGCTCCAAGACCGGTATTTTCGGAAAGCCCATGAGCAGGGCTTTGCAACAGTGTCAAACTTGTTAGTTTCCCGCCAATACTTTGGGAGATAGAGTCGTTGCTAAGTCTTGTTTTCACTCTGTTACAGCTTCGTGTACAAAAGTGCCATTAGACATGCGTTTGAAGCGCATTCTGAGTAGCCCGCTCCCTGGTCGTTTCAAGGCGGAAGATGGCCCTGGCTGGCCGGGAAAACCCAATTTTCGGATGCAGGAGTATGGCAGCTAACTCCAGGTACAAGAAATTTCTCTCTAGCCCTATTATTTTTGGATTTATTGGCATTGGCACTGCCGACTTCTTTTTTCGGCGTTAATTTATTTTTTTTTTCTGGCTTCGGTCCAGCACACACGTAGCAGCCTTGGCTATTGTTCACGTACACACACCATGGCCGTATGTACTGGCCATTTTCAGGGTGTCTTCACTCCGCAGTCCCTGGCATCCTTCCTGTTTGTCACACAGCTCCAAGACCGGTATTTTCAGAAAGCCCGTGAGCAGGGCTTCCCAACAGTGTCAAACTTGTTAGTTTCCCGCCAATACTTTGGGAGATAGAGTCGTTGCTAAGTCTTGTTTTCACTCTGTTACAGCTTCGTGTACAAAAGTGCCATTAGACATGCGTTTGAAGCGCATTCTGAGTAGCCCCGCTCCCTGGTCGTTTCAAGGCGGAAGATAGCCCTGGCTGGCCAGGAAAACTCGATTTTCGGATGCAGGACTATGGCAGCTAACTCCAGGTACAAGAAATTTCTCTCTAGCCCTATTATTTTTGGAGTTATTGGCAGTGGTGCTGCCGACTTCTTTTTTCGGCGTTTATTTTATTTTTTTTTTTTTGCTGGCTTCGGTCCAGCACACACGTAGCAGCCTTGGCTATTGTTCACGTACACACACCATGGCCGTATGTACTGGCCATTTCCAGGGTGTCCTCACTCCCCAGTCCCTGGCATCCTCCCTGTTTATCCCACAGCTCCAAGACCAATATTTTCGGAAAGCTCATGAGCAGGGCTTTCCAACAGTGGCAGACTTGTCAGTTTTCCGTCAATACTTTGGGAGATAGAGTCGTTGCTAAGTCTTGTTTTCACTCTGTTACAGCTTCGTGTACAAAAGTGCCATTAGACATGCGTTTGAAGCGCATTCTGAGTAGCCCCGCTCCCTGGTCGTTTCAAGGCGGAAGATGGCCCTGGCTGGCCAGGAAAACCCGATTTTTGGATGCAGGACTATGGCAGCTAACTCCAGGTACAAGAAATTTCTCTCTAGCCCTATTATTTTTGGAGTTATTGGCAGTGGCGCTGCCGACTTCTTTTTTCGGCGTTTATTTATTTTTTTTTTTCTGGCTTCGGTCCAGCACACACGTAGCAGCCTTGGCTATTGTTCACGTACACACACCATGGCCGTATGTACTGGCCATTTTCAGGGTGTCCTCACTCCGCAGTCCCTGGCATCCTCCCTGTTTATCACATAGCTCCAAGACCGGTATTTTCAGAATGCCCATGAGCAGGGCTTTCCAACAGTGTCTAACTTGTTAGTTTCCCGCCAATACTTTGGGAGATAGAGTCGTTGCTAAGTCTTGTTTTCACTCTGTTACAGCTTCGTGTACAAAAGTGCCATTAGACATGCGTTTGAAGCGCATTCTGAGTAGCCCCGCTCCCTGGTCGTTTCAAGGCGGAAGATGGCCCTGGCTGGCCAGGAAAACCCGATTTTCGGATGCAGGACTATGGCAGCTAACTCCAGGTATAAGAAATTTCTCTCTAGCCCTATTATTTTTGGAGTTATTGGCAGTGGTGCTGCCGACTTCTTTTTTCGGTGTTTATTTATTTTTTTTTTTTTTTTGCTGGCTTCGGTCCAGCACACACGTAGCAGCCTTGGCTATTGTTCACGTACACACACCATGGCCTTATGTACTGGCCATTTCCAGGGTGTCCTCACTCCGCAGTCCCTGGCATCCTCCCTGTTTATCCCACAGCTCCAAGACCAGTATTTTCGGAAAGCTCATGAGCAGGGCTTTCCAACAGTGTCAGACTTGTCAGTTTTCCGTCAATACTTTGGGAGATAGAGTCGTTGCTAAGTCTTGTTTTCACTCTGTTACAGCTTCGTGTACAAAAGTGCCATTAGACATGCGTTTGAAGCGCATTCTGAGCAGCCCCGCTCCCTGGTCGTTTCAAGGCGGAAGATGGCCCTGGCTGGCCAGGAAAACCCGATTTTTGGATGCAGGACTATGGCAGCTAACTCCAGGTACAAGAAATTTCTCTCTAGCCCTATTATTTTTGGAGTTATTGGCAGTGGCGCTGCCGACTTCTTTTTTCGGTGTTTATTTATTTTTTTTTTTCTGGCTTCGGTCCAGCACACACGTAGCAGCCTTGGCTATTGTTCACATACACACACCATGGCCGTATGTACTGGCCATTTTCAGGGTGTCCTCACTCCGCAGTCCCTGGCATCCTCCCTGTTTGTCACACAGCTCCAAGACCAGTATTTTCAGAAAGCCCGTGAGCAGGGCTTTCCAACAGTGTCAAACTTGTTAGTTTCCCGCCAATACTTTGGGAGATGGAGTCGTTGCTAAGTCTTGTTTTCACTCTGTTACAGCTTCGTGTACAAAAGTGCCATTAGACATGCGTTTGGAGCGCATTCTGAGTAGCCCCGCTCCCTGGTCGTTTCAAGGCGGAAGATGGCCCTGGCTGGCCAGGAAAACCCGATTTTCGGATGCAGGACTATGGCAGCTAACTCCAGGTACAAGAAATTTCTCTCTAGCCCTATTATTTTTGGAGTTATTGGCAGTGGCGCTGCCGACTTCTTTTTTCGGCGTTTATTTATTTTTTTTTTTCTGGCTTCGGTCCAGCACACACGTAGCAGCCTTGGCTATTGTTCACGTACACACACCATGGCCGTATGTACTGGCTATTTCAGGGTGTCCTCACTCCGCAGTCCCTGGCATCCTCCCTGTTTATCACATAGCTCCAAGACCGGTATTTTCAGAATGCCCATGAGCAGGGCTTTCCAACAGTGTCTAACTTGTTAGTTTCCCGCCAATACTTTGGGAGATAGAGTCGTTGCTAAGTCTTGTTTTCACTCTGTTACAGCTTCGTGTACAAAAGTGCCATTAGACATGCGTTTGAAGCGCATTCTGAGTAGCCCCGCTCCCTGGTCGTTTCAAGGCGGAAGATGGCCCTGGCTGGCCAGGAAAACCCGATTTTCGGATGCAGGACTATGGCAGCTAACTCCAGGTATAAGAAATTTCTCTCTAGCCCTATTATTTTTGGAGTTATTGGCAGTGGTGCTGCCGACTTCTTTTTTCGGCGTTTATTTATTTTTTTTTTTTTTTTGCTGGCTTCGGTCCAGCACACACGTAGCAGCCTTGGCTATTGTTCACGTACACACACCATGGCCTTATGTACTGGCCATTTCCAGGGTGTCCTCACTCCGCAGTCCCTGGCATCCTCCCTGTTTATCCCACAGCTCCAAGACCAGTATTTTCGGAAAGCTCATGAGCAGGGCTTTCCAACAGTGTCAGACTTGTCAGTTTTCCGTCAATACTTTGGGAGATAGAGTCGTTGCTAAGTCTTGTTTTCACTCTGTTACAGCTTCGTGTACAAAAGTGCCATTAGACATGCGTTTGAAGCGCATTCTGAGCAGCCCCGCTCCCTGGTCGTTTCAAGGCGGAAGATGGCCCTGGCTGGCCAGGAAAACCCGATTTTTGGATGCAGGACTATGGCAGCTAACTCCAGGTACAGGAAATTTCTCTCTAGCCCTATTATTTTTGGAGTTATTGGCAGTGGCGCTGCCGACTTCTTTTTTCGGTGTTTATTTATTTTTTTTTTTTCTGGCTTCGGTCCAGCACACACGTAGCAGCCTTGGCTATTGTTCACATACACACACCATGGCCGTATGTACTGGCCATTTTCAGGGTGTCCTCACTCCGCAGTCCCTGGCATCCTCCCTGTTTGTCACACAGCTCCAAGACCAGTATTTTCAGAAAGCCCGTGAGCAGGGCTTTCCAACAGTGTCAAACTTGTTAGTTTCCCGCCAATACTTTGGGAGATGGAGTCGTTGCTAAGTCTTGTTTTCACTCTGTTACAGCTTCGTGTACAAAAGTGCCATTAGACATGCGTTTGGAGCGCATTCTGAGTAGCCCCGCTCCCTGGTCGTTTCAAGGCGGAAGATGGCCCTGGCTGGCCAGGAAAACCCGATTTTCGGATGCAGGACTATGGCAGCTAACTCCAGGTATAAGAAATTTCTCTCTAGCCCTATTATTTTTGGAGTTATTGGCAGTGGTGCTGCCGACTTCTTTTTTCGGCGTTTATTTATTTATTTATTTTTTTTGCTGGCTTCGGTCCAGCACACACGTAGCAGCCTTGGCTATTGTTCACGTACACACACCATGGCCGTATGTACTGGCCATTTCCAGGGTGTCCTCACTCCGCAGTCCCTGGCATCCTCCCTGTTTATCCGACAGCTCGAAGACCGGTATTTTCGGAAAGCTCATGAGCAGGGCTTTCCAACAGTGTCAGACTTGTCAGTTTTCCGTCAATACTTTGGGAGATAGAGTCGTTGCTAAGTCTTGTTTTCACTCTGTTACAGCTTCGTGTACAAAAGTGCCATTAGACATGCGTTTGAAGCGCATTCTGAGCAGCCCCGCTCCCTGGTCGTTTCAAGGCGGAAGATGGCCCTGGCTGGCCAGGAAAACCCAATTTTTGGATGCAGGACTATGGCAGCTAACTCCAGGTACAAGAAATTTCTCTCTAGCCCTATTATTTTTGGAGTTATTGGCAGTGGCGCTGCCGACTTCTTTTTTCGGCGTTTATTTATTTTTTTTTTTTTTTGCTGTCTTCGGTCCAGCACACACGTAGCAGCCTTGCCTATTGTTCACGTACACACACCATGGCCTTATGTACTGGCCATTTCCAGGGTGTCCTCACTCCGCAGTCCCTGGCATCCTCCCTGTTTATCCGACAGCTCGAAGACCGGTATTTTCGGAAAGCTCATGAGCAGGGCTTTCCAACAGTGTCAGACTTGTCAGTTTTCCGTCAATACTTTGGGAGATAGAGTCGTTGCTAAGTCTTGTTTTCACTCTGTTACAGCTTCGTGTACAAAAGTGCCATTAGACATGCGTTTGAAGCGCATTCTGAGCAGCCCCGCTCCCTGGTCGTTTCAAGGCGGAAGATGGCCCTGGCTGGCCAGGAAAACCCGATTTTTGGATGCAGGACTATGGCAGCTAACTCCAGGTACAAGAAATTTCTCTCTAGCCCTATTATTTTTGGAGTTATTGGCAGTGGCGCTGCCGACTTCTTTTTTCGGTGTTTATTTTTTTTTTTTCTGGCTTCGGTCCAGCACACACGTAGCAGCCTTGGCTATTGTTCACATACACACACCATGGCCGTATGTACTGGCCATTTTCAGGGTGTCCTCACTCCGCAGTCCCTGGCATCCTCCCTGTTTGTCACACAGCTCCAAGACCAGTATTTTCGGAAAGCTCATGAGCAGGGCTTTCCAACAGTGTCAGACTTGTCAGTTTTCCGTCAATACTTTGGGAGATAGAGTCGTTGCTAAGTCTTGTTTTCACTCTGTTACAGCTTCGTGTACAAAAGTGCCATTAGACATGCGTTTGAAGCGCATTCTGAGCAGCCCCGCTCCCTGGTCGTTTCAAGGCGGAAGATGGCCCTGGCTGGCCAGGAAAACCCGATTTTTGGATGCAGGACTATGGCAGCTAACTCCAGGTACAAGAAATTTCTCTCTAGCCCTATTATTTTTGGAGTTATTGGCAGTGGCGCTGCCGACTTCTTTTTTCGGTGT
This sequence comes from Marthasterias glacialis, assembly GCA_911728455.2. Classification (NCBI taxonomy): domain Eukaryota; kingdom Metazoa; phylum Echinodermata; class Asteroidea; order Forcipulatida; family Asteriidae; genus Marthasterias; species Marthasterias glacialis. The sequence continues at coordinate 27,595,662 of OU452225.1, forward strand.
TTATTTTTTTTTTTTTTTTCTGGCTTCGGTCCAGCACACACGTAGCAGCCTTGGCTATTGTTCACATACACACACCATGGCCGTATGTACTGGCCATTTTCAGGGTGTCCTCACTCCGCAGTCCCTGGCATCCTCCCTGTTTGTCACACAGCTCCAAGACCAGTATTTTCAGAAAGCCCGTGAGCAGGGCTTTCCAACAGTGTCAAACTTGTTAGTTTCCCGCCAATACTTTGGGAGATGGAGTCGTTGCTAAGTCTTGTTTTCACTCTGTTACAGCTTCGTGTACAAAAGTGCCATTAGACATGCGTTTGGAGCGCATTCTGAGTAGCCCCGCTCCCTGGTCGTTTCAAGGCGGAAGATGGCCCTGGCTGGCCAGGAAAACCCGATTTTCGGATGCAGGACTATGGCAGCTAACTCCAGGTATAAGAAATTTCTCTCTAGCCCTATTATTTTTGGAGTTATTGGCAGTGGTGCTGCCGACTTCTTTTTTCGGCGTTTATTTATTTATTTATTTTTTTTGCTGGCTTCGGTCCAGCACACACGTAGCAGCCTTGGCTATTGTTCACGTACACACACCATGGCCGTATGTACTGGCCATTTCCAGGGTGTCCTCACTCCGCAGTCCCTGGCATCCTCCCTGTTTATCCGACAGCTCGAAGACCGGTATTTTCGGAAAGCTCATGAGCAGGGCTTTCCAACAGTGTCAGACTTGTCAGTTTTCCGTCAATACTTTGGGAGATAGAGTCGTTGCTAAGTCTTGTTTTCACTCTGTTACAGCTTCGTGTACAAAAGTGCCATTAGACATGCGTTTGAAGCGCATTCTGAGCAGCCCCGCTCCCTGGTCGTTTCAAGGCGGAAGATGGCCCTGGCTGGCCAGGAAAACCCGATTTTTGGATGCAGGACTATGGCAGCTAACTCCAGGTACAAGAAATTTCTCTCTAGCCCTATTATTTTTGGAGTTATTGGCAGTGGCGCTGCCGACTTCTTTTTTCGGTGTTTATTTATTTATTTATTTTTCTGGCTTCGGTCCAGCACACACGTAGCAGCCTTGGCTATTGTTCACGTACACACACCATGGCCGTATGTGCTGGCCATTTTCAGGGTGTCCTCACTCCGCAGTCCCTGGCATCCTCCCTGTTTGTCACACAGCTCCAAGACCGGTATTTTCGGAAAGCCCATGAGCAGGGCTTTGCAACAGTGTCAAACTTGTTAGTTTCCCGCCAATACTTTGGGAGATAGAGTCGTTGCTAAGTCTTGTTTTCACTCTGTTACAGCTTCGTGTACAAAAGTGCCATTAGACATGCGTTTGAAGCGCATTCTGAGTAGCCCCGCTCCCTGGTCGTTTCAAGGCGGAAGATGGCCCTGGCTGGCCAGGAAAACCCGATTTTCGGATGCAGGACTATGGCAGCTAACTCCAGGTACAAGAAATTTCTCTCTAGCCCTATTATTTTTGGAGTTATTGGCAGTGGTGCTGCCGACTTCTTTTTTCGGTGTTTATTTATTTTTTTTTTTTTTGCTGGCTTCGGTCCAGCACACACGTAGCAGCCTTGGCTATTGTTCACGTACACACACCATGGCCGTATGTACTGGCCATTTCCAGGGTGTCCTCACTCCGCAGTCCCTGGCATCCTCCCTGTTTATCCCACAGCTCCAAGACCGGTATTTTCGGAAAGCTCATGAGCAGGGCTTTCCAACAGTGGCAGACTTGTCAGTTTTCCGTCAATACTTTGGGAGATAGAGTCGTTGCTAAGTCTTGTTTTCACTCTGTTACAGCTTCGTGTACAAAAGTGCCATTAGACATGCGTTTGAAGCGCATTCTGAGCAGCCCCGCTCCCTGGTCGTTTCAAGGCGGAAGATGGCCCTGGCTGGCCAGGAAAACCCGATTTTTGGATGCAGGACTATGGCAGCTAACTCCAGGTATAAGAAATTTCTCTCTAGCCCTATTATTTTTGGAGTTATTGGCAGTGGTGCTGCCGACTTCTTTTTTCGGCGTTTATTTATTTATTTATTTTTTTTGCTGGCTTCGGTCCAGCACACACGTAGCAGCCTTGGCTATTGTTCACGTACACACACCATGGCCGTATGTACTGGCCATTTCCAGGGTGTCCTCACTCCGCAGTCCCTGGCATCCTCCCTGTTTATCCGACAGCTCGAAGACCGGTATTTTCGGAAAGCTCATGAGCAGGGCTTTCCAACAGTGTCAGACTTGTCAGTTTTCCGTCAATACTTTGGGAGATAGAGTCGTTGCTAAGTCTTGTTTTCACTCTTTTACAACTTCGTGTACAAAAGTGCCATTAGACATGCGTTTGAAGCGCATTCTGAGCAGCCCCGCTCCCTGGTCGTTTCAAGGCGGAAGATGGCCCTGGCTGGCCAGGAAAACCCGATTTGTGGATGCAGGACTATGGCAGCTAACTCCAGGTACAAGAAATTTCTCTCTAGCCCTATTATTTTTGGAGTTATTGGCAGTGGCGCTGCCGACTTCTTTTTTCGGTGTTTATTTATTTATTTATTTTTCTGGCTTCGGTCCAGCACACACGTAGCAGCCTTGGCTATTGTTCACGTACACACACCATGGCCGTATGTGCTGGCCATTTTCAGGGTGTCCTCACTCCGCAGTCCCTGGCATCCTCCCTGTTTGTCACACAGCTCCAAGACCGGTATTTTCGGAAAGCCCATGAGCAGGGCTTTGCAACAGTGTCAAACTTGTTAGTTTCCCGCCAATACTTTGGGAGATAGAGTCGTTGCTAAGTCTTGTTTTCACTCTGTTACAGCTTCGTGTACAAAAGTGCCATTAGACATGCGTTTGAAGCGCATTCTGAGTAGCCCCGCTCCCTGGTCGTTTCAAGGCGGAAGATGGCCCTGGCTGGCCAGGAAAACCCGATTTTCGGATGCAGGACTATGGCAGCTAACTCCAGGTACAAGAAATTTCTCTCTAGCCCTATTATTTTTGGAGTTATTGGCAGTGGTGCTGCCGACTTCTTTTTTCGGTGTTTATTTATTTTTTTTTTTTTTGCTGGCTTCGGTCCAGCACACACGTAGCAGCCTTGGCTATTGTTCACGTACACACACCATGGCCGTATGTACTGGCCATTTCCAGGGTGTCCTCACTCCGTCGTCCCTGGCATCCTCCCTGTTTATCCCACAGCTCCAAGACCGGTATTTTCGGAAAGCTCATGAGCAGGGCTTTCCAACAGTGGCAGACTTGTCAGTTTTCCGTCAATACTTTGGGAGATAGAGTCGTTGCTAAGTCTTGTTTTCACTCTGTTACAGCTTCGTGTACAAAAGTGCCATTAGACATGCGTTTGAAGCGCATTCTGAGCAGCCCCGCTCCCTGGTCGTTTCAAGGCGGAAGATGGCCCTGGCTGGCCAGGAAAACCCGATTTTTGGATGCAGGACTATCGCAGCTAACTCCAGGTACAAGAAATTTCTCTCTAGCCCTATTATTTTTGGAGTTATTGGCAGTGGTGCTGCCGACTTCTTTTTTCGGCGTTTATTTATTTTTTTTTTGCTGGCTTCGGTCCAGCACACACGTAGCAGCCTTGGCTATTGTTGACGTACACACACCATGGCCGTATGTACTGGCCATTTCCAGGTTGTCCTCACTCCCCAGTCCCTGGCATCCTCCCTGTTTATCCCACAGCTCCAAGACCGGTATTTTCGGAAAGCTCATGAGCAGGGCTTTCCAAAAGTGTCAAACTTGTTAGTTTCCCGCCAATACTTTGGGAGATGGAGTCGTTGCTAAGTCTTGTTTTCACTCTGTTACAGCTTCGTGTACAAAAGTGCCATTAGACATGCGTTTGAAGCGCATTCTGAGTAGCCCCGCTCCCTGGTCGTTTCAAGGCGGAAGATGGCCCTGGCTGGCCAGGAAAACCCGATTTTCGGATGCAGGACTATGGCAGCTAACTCCAGGTATAAGAAATTTCTCTCTAGCCCTATTATTTTTGGAGTTATTGGCAGTGGTGCTGCCGACTTCTTTTTTCGGCGTTTATTTATTTTTTTTTTGCTGGCTTCGGTCCAGCACACACGTAGCAGCCTTGGCTATTGTTCACGTACACACACCATGGCCGTATGTACTGGCCATTTCCAGGGTGTCCTCACTCCGCAGTCCCTGGCATCCTCCCTGTTTATCCGACAGCTCGAAGACCGGTATTTTCGGAAAGCTCATGAGCAGGGCTTTCCAACAGTGGCAGACTTGTCAGTTTTCCGTCAATACTTTGGGAGATAGAGTCGTTGCTAAGTCTTGTTTTCACTCTGTTACAGCTTCGTGTACAAAAGTGCCATTAGACATGCGTTTGAAGCGCATTCTGAGCAGCCCCGCTCCCTGGTCGTTTCAAGGCGGAAGATGGCCCTGGCTGGCCAGGAAAACCCGATTTTTCGGATGCAGGACTATGGCAGCTAACTCCAGGTACAAGAAATTTCTCTCTAGCCCTATTATTTTTGGAGTTATTGGCAGTGGCGCTGCCGACTTCTTTTTTCGGTGTTTATTTATTTATTTTTTTTCTGGCTTCGGTCCAGCACACACGTAGCAGCCTTGGCTATTGTTCACGTACACACACCATGGCCGTATGTACTGGCCATTTTCAGGGTGTCCTCACACCGCAGTCCCTGGCATCCTCCCTGTTTGTCACACAGCTCCAAGACCGGTATTTTCGGAAAGCCCATGAGCAGGGCTTTGCAACAGTGTCAAACTTGTTAGTTTCCCGCCAATACTTTGGGAGATAGAGTTGTTGCTAAGTCTTGTTTTCACTCTGTTACAGCTTCGTGTACAAAAGTGCCATTAGACATGCGTTTGAAGCGCATTCTGAGTAGCCCCGCTCCCTGGTCGTTTCAAGGCGGAAGATGGCCCTGGCTGGCCAGGAAAACCCGATTTTCGGATGCAGGACTATGGCAGCTAACTCCAGGAACAAGAAATTTCTCTCTAGCCCTATTATTTTTGGAGTTATTGGCAGTGGTGCTGCCGACTTCTTTTTTCGGTGTTTATTTATTTATTTATTTTTTGCTGGCTTCGGTCCAGCACACACGTAGCAGCCTTGGCTATTGTTCACGTACACACACCATGGCCGTATGTACTGGCCATTTCCAGGGTGTCCTCACTCCGCAGTCCCTGGCATCCTCCCTGTTTATCCCACAGCTCCAAGACCGGTATTTTCGGAAAGCTCATGAGCAGGGCTTTCCAACAGTGTCAGACTTGTCAGTTTTCCGTCAGTACTTTGGGAGATAGAGTCGTTGCTAAGTCTTGTTTTCACTCTGTTACAGCTTCGTGTACAAAAGTGCCCCTAGACATGCGTTTGAAGCGCATTCTGAGCAGCCCCGCTCCCTGGTCGTTTAAAGGCGGAAGATGGCCCTGGCTGGCCTAGAAAACCCGATTTTCGGATGCAGGACTATGGCAGCTAACTCCAGGTACAAGAAATTTCTCTCTAGCCCTATTATTTTTGGAGTTATTGGCAGTGGCGCTGCCGACTTCTTTTTTCGGTGTTTATTTTTTTTTTTTTTTTCTGGCTTCGGTCCAGCACACACGTAGCAGCCTTTGCTATTGTTCACGTACACACACCATGGCCGTATGTACTGGCCATTTTCAGGGTGTCCTCACTCCGCAGTCCCTGGCATCCTCCCTGTTTGTCACACAGCTCCAAGACCGGTATTTTCGGAAAGCCCATGAGCAGGGCTTTGCAACAGTGTCAAACTTGTTAGTTTCCCGCCAATACTTTGGGAGATAGAGTCGTTGCTAAGTCTTGTTTTCACTCTGTTACAGCTTCGTGTACAAAAGTGCCATTAGACATGCGTTTGAAGCGCATTCTGAGTAGCCCCGCTCCCTGGTCGTTTCAAGGCGGAAGATGGCCCTGGCTGGCCAGGAAAACCCGATTTTCGGATGCAGGACTATCGCAGCTAACTCCAGGAACAAGAAATTTCTCTCTAGCCCTATTATTTTTGGAGTTATTGGCAGTGGTGCTGCCGACTTCTTTTTTCGGTGTTTATTTATTTATTTTTTTTTGCTGGCTTCGGTCCAGCACACACGTAGCAGCCTTGGCTATTGTTCACGTACACACACCATGGCCGTATGTACTGGCCATTTCCAGGGTGTCCTCACTCCGCAGTCCCTGGCATCCTCCCTGTTTATCCGACAGCTCCAAGACCGGTATTTTCGGAAAGCTCATGAGCAGGGCTTTCCAACAGTGTCAGACTTGTCAGTTTTCCGTCAATACTTTGGGAGATAGAGTCGTTGCTAAGTCTTGTTTTCACTCTGTTACAGCTTCGTGTACAAAAGTGCCATTAGACATGCGTTTGAAGCGCATTCTGAGCAGCCCCGCTCCCTGGTCGTTTCAAGGCGGAAGATGGCCCTGGCTGGCCAGGAAAACCCGATTTTTGGATGCAGGACTATGGCAGCTAACTCCAGGTACAAGAAATTTCTCTCTAGCCCTATTATTTTTGGAGTTATTGGCAGTGGCGCTGCCGACTTCTTTTTTCGGTGTTTATTTATTTATTTATTTTTCTGGCTTCGGTCCAGCACACACGTAGCAGCCTTGGCTATTGTTCACGTACACACACCATGGCCGTATGTACTGGCCATTTTCAGGGTGTCCTCACTCCGCAGTCCCTGGCATCCTCCCTGTTTGTCACACAGCTCCAAGACCGGTATTTTCGGAAAGCCCATGAGCAGGGCTTTGCAACAGTGTCAAACTTGTTAGTTTCCCGTCAATACTTTGGGAGATAGAGTCGTTGCTAAGTCTTGTTTTCACTCTGTTACAGCTTCGTGTACAAAAGTGCCATTAGACATGCGTTTGAAGCGCATTCTGAGTAGCCCCGCTCCCTGGTCGTTTCAAGGCGGAAGATGGCCCTGGCTGGCCAGGAAAACCCGATTTTCGGATGCAGGACTATGGCAGCTAACTCCAGGTACAAGAAATTTCTCTCTAGCCCTATTATTTTTGGAGTTATTGGCAGTGGTGCTGCCGACTTCTTTTTTCGGTGTTTATTTATTTATTTTTTTTTTGCTGGCTTCGGTCCAGCACACACGTAGCAGCCTTGGCTATTGTTCACGTACACACACCATGGCCGTATGTACTGGCCATTTCCAGGGTGTCCTCACTCCGCAGTCCCTGGCATCCTCCCTGTTTATCCCACAGCTCCAAGACCGGTATTTTCGGAAAGCTCATGAGCAGGGCTTTCCAACAGTGGCAGACTTGTCAGTTTTCCGTCAATACTTTGGGAGATAGAGTCGTTGCTAAGTCTTGTTTTCACTCTGTTACAGCTTCGTGTACAAAAGTGCCATTAGACATGCGTTTGAAGCGCATTCTGAGCAGCCCCGCTCCCTGGTCGTTTCAAGGCGGAAGATGGCCCTGGCTGGCCAGGAAAACCCGATTTTTGGATGCAGGACTATAGCAGCTAACTCCAGGTACAAGAAATTTCTCTCTAGCCCTATTATTTTTGGAGTTATTGGCAGTGGTGCTGCCGACTTCTTTTTTCGGTGTTTATTTATTTATTTATTTTTTGCTGGCTTCGGTCCAGCACACACGTAGCAGCCTTGGCTATTGTTCACGTACACACACCATGGCCGTATGTACTGGCCATTTCCAGGGTGTCCTCACTCCGCAGTCCCTGGCATCCTCCCTGTTTATCCCACAGCTCCAAGACCGGTATTTTCGGAAAGCTCATGAGCAGGGCTTTCCAACAGTGTCAGACTTGTCAGTTTTCCGTCAATACTTTGGGAGATAGAGTCGTTGCTAAGTCTTGTTTTCACTCTGTTACAGCTTCGTGTACAAAAGTGCCCCTAGACATGCGTTTGAAGCGCATTCTGAGCAGCCCCGCTCCCTGGTCGTTTAAAGGCGGAAGATGGCCCTGGCTTGCCAGGAAAACCCGATTTTCGGATGCAGGACTATGGCAGCTAACTCCAGGTACAAGAAATTTCTCTCTAGCCCTATTATTTTTGGAGTTATTGGCAGTGGCGCTGCCGACTTCTTTTTTCGGTGTTTATTTATTTATTTATTTTTCTGGCTTCGGTCCAGCACACACGTAGCAGCCTTTGCTATTGTTCACGTACACACACCATGGCCGTATGTACTGGCCATTTTCAGGGTGTCCTCACTCCGCAGTCCCTGGCATCCTCCCTGTTTGTCACACAGCTCCAAGACCGGTATTTTCGGAAAGCCCATGAGCAGGGCTTTGCAACAGTGTCAAACTTGTTAGTTTCCCGCCAATACTTTGGGAGATAGAGTCGTTGCTAAGTCTTGTTTTCACTCTGTTACAGCTTCGTGTACAAAAGTGCCATTAGACATGCGTTTGAAGCGCATTCTGAGTAGCCCCGCTCCCTGGTCGTTTCAAGGCGGAAGATGGCCCTGGCTGGCCAGGAAAACCCGATTTTCGGATGCAGGACTATCGCAGCTAACTCCAGGAACAAGAAATTTCTCTCTAGCCCTATTATTTTTGGAGTTATTGGCAGTGGTGCTGCCGACTTCTTTTTTCTGTGTTTATTTATTTATTTTTTTTTTGCTGGCTTCGGTCCAGCACACACGTAGCAGCCTTGGCTATTGTTCACGTACACACACCATGGCCGTATGTACTGGCCATTTCCAGGGTGTCCTCACTCCGCAGTCCCTGGCATCCTCCCTGTTTATCCGACAGCTCGAAGACCGGTATTTTCGGAAAGCTCATGAGCAGGGCTTTCCAACAGTGTCAGACTTGTCAGTTTTCCGTCAATACTTTGGGAGATAGAGTCGTTGCTAAGTCTTGTTTTCACTCTGTTACAGCTTCGTGTACAAAAGTGCCATTAGACATGCGTTTGAAGCGCATTCTGAGCAGCCCCGCTCCCTGGTCGTTTCAAGGCGGAAGATGGCCCTGGCTGGCCAGGAAAACCCGATTTTTGGATGCAGGACTATGGCAGCTAACTCCAGGTACAAGAAATTTCTCTCTAGCCCTATTATTTTTGGAGTTATTGGCAGTGGCGCTGCCGACTTCTTTTTTCGGTGTTTATTTATTTATTTATTTTTCTGGCTTCGGTCCAGCACACACGTAGCAGCCTTGGCTATTGTTCACGTACACACACCATGGCCGTATGTACTGGCCATTTTCAGGGTGTCCTCACTCCGCAGTCCCTGGCATCCTCCCTGTTTGTCACACAGCTCCAAGACCGGTATTTTCGGAAAGCCCATGAGCAGGGCTTTGCAACAGTGTCAAACTTGTTAGTTTCCCGCCAATACTTTGGGAGATAGAGTCGTTGCTAAGTCTTGTTTTCACTCTGTTACAGCTTCGTGTACAAAAGTGCCATTAGACATGCGTTTGAAGCGCATTCTGAGTAGCCCCGCTCCCTGGTCGTTTCAAGGCGGAAGATGGCCCTGGCTGGCCAGGAAAACCCGATTTTCGGATGCAGGACTATGGCAGCTAACTCCAGGTACAAGAAATTTCTCTCTAGCCCTATTATTTTTGGAGTTATTGGCAGTGGTGCTGCCGACTTCTTTTTTCGGTGTTTATTTATTTTTTTTTTTTTTGCTGGCTTCGGTCCAGCACACACGTAGCAGCCTTGGCTATTGTTCACGTACACACACCATGGCCGTATGTACTGGCCATTTCCAGGGTGTCCTCACTCCGCAGTCCCTGGCATCCTCCCTGTTTATCCCACAGCTCCAAGACCGGTATTTTCGGAAAGCTCATGAGCAGGGCTTTCCAACAGTGGCAGACTTGTCAGTTTTCCGTCAATACTTTGGGAGATAGAGTCGTTGCTAAGTCTTGTTTTCACTCTGTTACAGCTTCGTGTACAAAAGTGCCATTAGACATGCGTTTGAAGCGCATTCTGAGCAGCCCCGCTCCCTGGTCGTTTCAAGGCGGAAGATGGCCCTGGCTGGCCAGGAAAACCCGATTTTTGGATGCAGGGCTATGGCAGCTAACTCCAGGTACGAAAAATTTCTCTCTAGCCCTATTATTTTTGGAGTTATTGGCAGTGGCGCTGCCGACTTCTTTTTTCGGCGTTTATTTATTTTTTTTTTTTCTGGCTTCGGTCCAGCACACACGTAGCAGCCTTGGCTATTGTTCACGTACACACACCATGGCCGTATGTACTGGCCATTTCCAGGTTGTCCTCACTCCCCAGTCCCTGGCATCCTCCCTGTTTATCCCACAGCTCCAAGACCGGTATTTTCGGAAAGCTCATGAGCAGGGCTTTCCAAAAGTGTCAAACTTGTTAGTTTCCCGCCAATACTTTGGGAGATGGAGTCGTTGCTAAGTCTTGTTTTCACTCTGTTACAGCTTCGTGTACAAAAGTGCCATTAGACATGCGTTTGAAGCGCATTCTGAGCAGCCCCGCTCCCTGGTCGTTTCAAGGCGGAAGATGGCCCTGGCTGGCCAGGAAAACCCGATTTTTGGATGCAGGACTACAGCAGCTAACTCCAGGTACAAGAAATTTCTCTCTAGCCCTATTATTTTTGGAGTTATTGGCAGTGGTGCTGCCGACTTCTTTTTTCGGCGTTTATTTATTTTTTTTTTGCTGGCTTCGGTCCAGCACACACGTAGCAGCCTTGGCTATTGTTCACGTACACACACCATGGCCGTATGTACTGGCCATTTCCAGGTTGTCCTCACTCCCCAGTCCCTGGCATCCTCCCTGTTTGTCACACAGCTCCAAGACCGGTATTTTCGGAAAGCCCATGAGCAGGGCTTTGCAACAGTGTCAAACTTGTTAGTTTCCCGCCAATACTTTGGGAGATAGAGTCGTTGCTAAGTCTTGTTTTCACTCTGTTACAGCTTCGTGTACAAAAGTGCCATTAGACATGCGTTTGAAGCGCATTCTGAGTAGCCCCGCTCCCTGGTCGTTTCAAGGCGGAAGATGGCCCTGGCTGGCCAGGAAAACCCGATTTTCGGATGCAGGACTATGGCAGCTAACTCCAGGTACAAGAAATTTCTCTCTAGCCCTATTATTTTTGGAGTTATTGGCAGTGGTGCTGCCGACTTCTTTTTTCGGTGTTTATTTATTTTTTTTTTTTTTGCTGGCTTCGGTCCAGCACACACGTAGCAGCCTTGGCTATTGTTCACGTACACACACCATGGCCGTATGTACTGGCCATTTCCAGGGTGTCCTCACTCCGCAGTCCCTGGCATCCTCCCTGTTTATCCCACAGCTCCAAGACCGGTATTTTCGGAAAGCTCATGAGCAGGGCTTTCCAACAGTGGCAGACTTGTCAGTTTTCCGTCAATACTTTGGGAGATAGAGTCGTTGCTAAGTCTTGTTTTCACTCTGTTACAGCTTCGTGTACAAAAGTGCCATTAGACATGCGTTTGAAGCGCATTCTGAGCAGCCCCGCTCCCTGGTCGTTTCAAGGCGGAAGATGGCCCTGGCTGGCCAGGAAAACCCGATTTTTGGATGCAGGGCTATGGCAGCTAACTCCAGGTACGAAAAATTTCTCTCTAGCCCTATTATTTTTGGAGTTATTGGCAGTGGCGCTGCCGACTTCTTTTTTCGGCGTTTATTTATTTTTTTTTTTTCTGGCTTCGGTCCAGCACACACGTAGCAGCCTTGGCTATTGTTCACGTACACACACCATGGCCGTATGTACTGGCCATTTCCAGGTTGTCCTCACTCCCCAGTCCCTGGCATCCTCCCTGTTTATCCCACAGCTCCAAGACCGGTATTTTCGGAAAGCTCATGAGCAGGGCTTTCCAAAAGTGTCAAACTTGTTAGTTTCCCGCCAATACTTTGGGAGATGGAGTCGTTGCTAAGTCTTGTTTTCACTCTGTTACAGCTTCGTGTACAAAAGTGCCATTAGACATGCGTTTGAAGCGCATTCTGAGCAGCCCCGCTCCCTGGTCGTTTCAAGGCGGAAGATGGCCCTGGCTGGCCAGGAAAACCCGATTTTTGGATGCAGGACTACAGCAGCTAACTCCAGGTACAAGAAATTTCTCTCTAGCCCTATTATTTTTGGAGTTATTGGCAGTGGTGCTGCCGACTTCTTTTTTCGGCGTTTATTTATTTTTTTTTTGCTGGCTTCGGTCCAGCACACACGTAGCAGCCTTGGCTATTGTTCACGTACACACACCATGGCCGTATGTACTGGCCATTTCCAGGTTGTCCTCACTCCCCAGTCCCTGGCATCCTCCCTGTTTATCCCACAGCTCCAAGACCGGTATTTTCGGAAAGCTCATGAGCAGGGCTTTCCAAAAGTGTCAAACTTGTTAGTTTCCCGCCAATACTTTGGGAGATGGAGTCGTTGCTAAGTCTTGTTTTCACTCTGTTACAGCTTCGTGTACAAAAGTGCCATTAGACATGCGTTTGAAGCGCATTCTGAGCAGCCCCGCTCCCTGGTCGTTTCAAGGCGGAAGATGGCCCTGGCTGGCCAGGAAAACCCGATTTTCGGATGCAGGACTATGGCAGCTAACTCCAGGTATAAGAAATTTCTCTCTAGCCCTATTATTTTTGGAGTTATTGGCAGTGGTGCTGCCGACTTCTTTTTTCGGCGTTTATTTATTTATTTATTTTTTTTGCTGGCTTCGGTCCAGCACACACGTAGCAGCCTTGGCTATTGTTCACGTACACACACCATGGCCGTATGTACTGGCCATTTCCAGGGTGTCCTCACTCCGCAGTCCCTGGCATCCTCCCTGTTTATCCGACAGCTCGAAGACCGGTATTTTCGGAAAGCTCATGAGCAGGGCTTTCCAACAGTGTCAGACTTGTCAGTTTTCCGTCAATACTTTGGGAGATAGAGTCGTTGCTAAGTCTTGTTTTCACTCTGTTACAGCTTCGTGTACAAAAGTGCCCCTAGACATGCGTTTGAAGCGCATTCTGAGCAGCCCCGCTCCCTGGTCGTTTCAAGGCGGAAGATGGCCCTGGCTGGCCAGGAAAACCCGATTTTCGGATGCAGGACTATGGCAGCTAACTCCAGGTACAAGAAATTTCTCTCTAGCCCTATTATTTTTGGAGTTATTGGCAGTGGCGCTGCCGACTTCTTTTTTCGGTGTTTATTTATTTATTTTTTTTCTGGCTTCGGTCCAGCACACACGTAGCAGCCTTGGCTATTGTTCACGTACACACACCATGGCCGTATGTACTGGCCATTTTCAGGGTGTCCTCACACCGCAGTCCCTGGCATCCTCCCTGTTTGTCACACAGCTCCAAGACCGGTATTTTCGGAAAGCCCATGAGCAGGGCTTTGCAACAGTGTCAAACTTGTTAGTTTCCCGCTAATACTTTGGGAGATAGAGTCGTTGCTAAGTCTTGTTTTCACTGTGTTACAGCTTCGTGTACAAAAGTGCCATTAGACATGCGTTTGAAGCGCATTCTGAGTAGCCCCGCTCCCTGGTCGTTTCAAGGCGGAAGATGGCCCTGGCTGGCCAGGAAAACCCGATTTTTGGATGCAGGACTATGGCAGCTAACTCCAGGAACAAGAAATTTCTCTCTAGCCCTATTATTTTTTGAGTTATTGGCAGTGGTGCTGCCGACTTCTTTTTTCGGTGTTTATTTATTTATTTATTTTTTGCTGGCTTCGGTCCAGCACACACGTAGCAGCCTTGGCTATTGTTCACGTACACACACCATGGCCGTATGTACTGGCCATTTCCAGGGTGTCCTCACTCCGCAGTCCCTGGCATCCTCCCTGTTTGTCACACAGCTCCAAGACCAGTATTTTCAGAAAGCCCGTGAGCAGGGCTTTCCAACAGTGTCAAACTTGTTAGTTTCCCGCCAATACTTTGGGAGATAGAGTCGTTGCTAAGTCTTGTTTTCACTCTGTTACAGCTTCGTGTACAAAAGTGCCATTAGACATGCGTTTAAAGCGCATTCTGAGTAGCCCCGCTCCCTGGTCGTTTCAAGGCGGAAGATGGCCCTGGCTGGCCAGGAAAACCCGATTTTTGGATGCAGGACTATGGCAGCTAACTCCAGGTACAAGAAATTTCTCTCTAGCACTATTATTTTTGGAGTTATTGGCAGTGGCGCTGCCGACTTCTTTTTTCGGTGTTTATTTATTTATTTTTTTTTCTGGCTTCGGTCCAGCACACACGTAGCAGCCTTGGCTATTGTTCACGTACACACACCATGGCCGTATGTACTGGCCATTTTCAGAGTGTCCTCACTCCGCAGTCCCTGGCATCCTCCCTGTTTGTCACACAGCTCCAAGACCGGTATTTTCGGAAAGCCCATGAGCAGGGCTTTCCAACAGTGTCAAACTTGTTAGTTTCCCGCCAATACTTTGGGAGATAGAGTCGTTGCTAAGTCTTGTTTTCACTCTGTTACAGCTTCGTGTACAAAAGTGCCATTAGACATGCGTTTGAAGCGCATTCTGAGCAGCCCCGCTCCCTGGTCGTTTCAAGGCGGAAGATGGCCCTGGCTGGCCAGGAAAACCCGATTTTTGGATGCAGGGCTATGGCAGCTAACTCCAGGTACGAAAAATTTCTCTCTAGCCCTATTATTTTTGGAGTTATTGGCAGTGGCGCTGCCGACTTCTTTTTTCGGCGTTTATTTATTTTTTTTTTTTCTGGCTTCGGTCCAGCACACACGTAGCAGCCTTGGCTATTGTTCACGTACACACACCATGGCCGTATGTACTGACCATTTTCAGGGTGTCCTCACTCCGCAGTCCCTGGCATCCTCCCTGTTTGTCACACAGCTCCAAGACCAGTATTTTCAGAAAGCCCGTGAGCAGGGCTTTCCAACAGTGTCAAACTTGTTAGTTTCCCGCCAATACTTTGGGAGATAGAGTCGTTGCTAAGTCTTGTTTTCACTCTGTTACAGCTTCGTGTACAAAAGTGCCATTAGACATGCGTTTAAAGCGCATTCTGAGTAGCCCCGCTCCCTGGTCGTTTCAAGGCGGAAGATGGCCCTGGCTGGCCAGGAAAACACGATTTTCGGATGCAGTACTATGGCAGCTAACTCCAGGTATAAGAAATTTCTCTCTAGCCCTATTATTTTTGGAGTTATTGGCAGTGGTGCTGCCGACTTCTTTTTTCGGCGTTTATTTATTTTTTTTTTGCTGGCTTCGGTCCAGCACACACGTAGCAGCCTTGGCTATTGTTCACGTACACACACCATGGCCGTATGTACTGGCCATTTCCAGGGTGTCCTCACTCCCCAGTCCCTGGCATCCTCCCTGTTTATCCCACAGCTCCAAGACCGGTATTTTCGGAAAGCTCATGAGCAGGGCTTTCCAAAAGTGTCAAACTTGTTAGTTTCCCGCCAATACTTTGGGAGATGGAGTCGTTGCTAAGTCTTGTTTTCACTCTGTTACAGCTTCGTGTACAAAAGTGCCATTAGACATGCGTTTGAAGCGCATTCTGAGCAGCCCCGCTCCCTGGTCGTTTCAAGGCGGAAGATGGCCCTGGCTGGCCAGGAAAACCCGATTTTCGGATGCAGGACTATGGCAGCTAACTCCAGGTATAAGAAATTTCTCTCTAGCCCTATTATTTTTGGAGTTATTGGCAGTGGTGCTGCCGACTTCTTTTTTCGGCGTTTATTTATTTATTTATTTTTTTTGCTGGCTTCGGTCCAGCACACACGTAGCAGCCTTGGCTATTGTTCACGTACACACACCATGGCCGTATGTACTGGCCATTTCCAGGGTGTCCTCACTCCGCAGTCCCTGGCATCCTCCCTGTTTATCCGACAGCTCGAAGACCGGTATTTTCGGAAAGCTCATGAGCAGGGCTTTCCAACAGTGTCAGACTTGTCAGTTTTCCGTCAATACTTTGGGAGATAGAGTCGTTGCTAAGTCTTGTTTTCACTCTGTTACAGCTTCGTGTACAAAAGTGCCCCTAGACATGCGTTTGAAGCGCATTCTGAGCAGCCCCGCTCCCTGGTCGTTTCAAGGCGGAAGATGGCCCTGGCTGGCCAGGAAAACCCAATTTTCGGATGCAGGACTATGGCAGCTAACTCCAGGTACAAGAAATTTCTCTCTAGCCCTATTATTTTTGGAGTTATTGGCAGTGGCGCTGCCGACTTCTTTTTTCGGTGTTTATTTATTTTTTTTTTTTCTGGCTTCGGTCCAGCACACACGTAGCAGCCTTGGCTATTGTTCACGTACACACACCATGGCCGTATGTACTGGCCATTTTCAGGGTGTCCTCACACCGCAGTCCCTGGCATCCTCCCTGTTTGTCACACAGCTCCAAGACCGGTATTTTCGGAAAGCCCATGAGCAGGGCTTTGCAACAGTGTCAAACTTGTTAGTTTCCCGCTAATACTTTGGGAGATAGAGTCGTTGCTAAGTCTTGTTTTCACTGTGTTACAGCTTCGTGTACAAAAGTGCCATTAGACATGCGTTTGAAGCGCATTCTGAGTAGCCCCGCTCCCTGGTCGTTTCAAGGCGGAAGATGGCCCTGGCTGGCCAGGAAAACCCGATTTTCGGATGCAGGACTATGGCAGCTAACTCCAGGAACAAGAAATTTCTCTCTAGCCCTATTATTTTTGGAGTTATTGGCAGTGGTGCTGCCGACTTCTTTTTTCGGTGTTTATTTATTTATTTATTTTTTGCTGGCTTCGGTCCAGCACACACGTAGCAGCCTTGGCTATTGTTCACGTACACACACCATGGCCGTATGTACTGGCCATTTCCAGGGTGTCCTCACTCCGCAGTCCCTGGCATCCTCCCTGTTTGTCACACAGCTCCAAGACCAGTATTTTCAGAAAGCCCGTGAGCAGGGCTTTCCAACAGTGTCAAACTTGTTAGTTTCCCGCCAATACTTTGGGAGATAGAGTCGTTGCTAAGTCTTGTTTTCACTCTGTTACAGCTTCGTGTACAAAAGTGCCATTAGACATGCGTTTAAAGCGCATTCTGAGTAGCCCCGCTCCCTGGTCGTTTCAAGGCGGAAGATGGCCCTGGCTGGCCAGGAAAACCCGATTTTTGGATGCAGGACTATGGCAGCTAACTCCAGGTACAAGAAATTTCTCTCTAGCACTATTATTTTTGGAGTTATTGGCAGTGGCGCTGCCGACTTCTTTTTTCGGTGTTTATTTATTTATTTTTTTTTTCTGGCTTCGGTCCAGCACACACGTAGCAGCCTTGGCTATTGTTCACGTACACACACCATGGCCGTATGTACTGGCCATTTTCAGAGTGTCCTCACTCCGCAGTCCCTGGCATCCTCCCTGTTTGTCACACAGCTCCAAGACCGGTATTTTCGGAAAGCCCATGAGCAGGGCTTTCCAACAGTGTCAAACTTGTTAGTTTCCCGCCAATACTTTGGGAGATAGAGTCGTTGCTAAGTCTTGTTTTCACTCTGTTACAGCTTCGTGTACAAAAGTGCCATTAGACATGCGTTTGAAGCGCATTCTGAGCAGCCCCGCTCCCTGGTCGTTTCAAGGCGGAAGATGGCCCTGGCTGGCCAGGAAAACCCGATTTTTGGATGCAGGGCTATGGCAGCTAACTCCAGGTACGAAAAATTTCTCTCTAGCCCTATTATTTTTGGAGTTATTGGCAGTGGCGCTGCCGACTTCTTTTTTCGGCGTTTATTTATTTTTTTTTTTCTGGCTTCGGTCCAGCACACACGTAGCAGCCTTGGCTATTGTTCACGTACACACACCATGGCCGTATGTACTGACCATTTTCAGGGTGTCCTCACTCCGCAGTCCCTGGCATCCTCCCTGTTTGTCACACAGCTCCAAGACCAGTATTTTCAGAAAGCCCGTGAGCAGGGCTTTCCAACAGTGTCAAACTTGTTAGTTTCCCGCCAATACTTTGGGAGATAGAGTCGTTGCTAAGTCTTGTTTTCACTCTGTTACAGCTTCGTGTACAAAAGTGCCATTAGACATGCGTTTAAAGCGCATTCTGAGTAGCCCCGCTCCCTGGTCGTTTCAAGGCGGAAGATGGCCCTGGCTGGCCAGGAAAACCCGATTTTCGGATGCAGTACTATGGCAGCTAACTCCAGGTATAAGAAATTTCTCTCTAGCCCTATTATTTTTGGAGTTATTGGCGGTGGTGCTGCCGACTTCTTTTTTCGGCGTTTATTTATTTATTTATTTTTTTTGCTGGCTTCGGTCCAGCACACAGGTAGCAGCCTTGGCTATTGTTCACGTACACACACCATGGCCGTATGTACTGGCCATTTCCAGGGTGTCCTCACTCCGCAGTCCCTGGCATCCTCCCTGTTTATCCGACAGCTCGAAGACCGGTATTTTCGGAAAGCTCATGAGCAGGGCTTTCCAACAGTGTCAGACTTGTCAGTTTTCCGTCAATACTTTGGGAGATAGAGTCGTTGCTAAGTCTTGTTTTCACTCTGTTACAGCTTCGTGTACAAAAGTGCCATTAGACATGCGTTTGAAGCGCATTCTGAGCAGCCCCGCTCCCTGGTCGTTTCAAGGCGGAAGATGGCCCTGGCTGGCCAGGAAAACCCGATTTTTGGATGCAGGGCTATGGCAGCTAACTCCAGGTACGAAAAATTTCTCTCTAGCCCTATTATTTTTGGAGTTATTGGCAGTGGTGCTGCCGACTTCTTTTTTCGGCGTTTATTTATTTTTTTTTTTGCTGGCTTCGGTCCAGCACACACGTAGCAGCCTTGGCTATTGTTCACGTACACACACCATGGCCGTATGTACTGGCCATTTTCAGGGTGTCCTCACTCCCCAGTCCCTGGCATCCTCCCTGTTTATCCCACAGCTCCAAGACCGGTATTTTCGGAAAGCTCAGGAGCAGGGCTTTCCAACAGTGTCAAACTTGTTAGTTTCCCGCCAATACTTTGGGAGATGGAGTCGTTGCTAAGTCTTGTTTTCACTCTGTTACAGCTTCGTGTACAAAAGTGCCATTAGACATGCGTTTGAAGCGCATTCTGAGTAGCCCCGCTCCCTGGTCGTTTCAAGGCGGAAGATGGCCCTGGCTGGCCAGGAAAACCCGATTTTCGGATGCAGGACTATGGCAGCTAACTCCAGGTATAAGAAATTTCTCTCTAGCCCTATTATTTTTGGAGTTATTGGCAGTGGTGCTGCCGACTTCTTTTTTCGGCGTTTATTTTTATTTATTTATTTTTTTTGCTGGCTTCGGTCCAGCACACACGTAGCAGCCTTGGCTATTGTTCGCGTACACACACCATGGCCGTATGTACTGGCCATTTCCAGGGTGTCCTCACTCCGCAGTCCCTGGCATCCTCCCTGTTTATCCGACAGCTCGAAAACCGGTATTTTCGGAAAGCTCATGAGCAGGGCTTTCCAACAGTGTCAGACTTGTCAGTTTTCCGTCAATACTTTGGGAGATAGAGTCGTTGCTAAGTCTTGTTTTCACTCTGTTACAGCTTCGTGTACAAAAGTGCCATTAGACATGCGTTTGAAGCGCATTCTGAGCAGCCCCGCTCCCTGGTCGTTTCAAGGCAGAAGATGGCCCTGGCTGGCCAGGAAAACCCGATTTTTGGATGCAGGGCTATGGCAGCTAACTCCAGGTACGAAAAATTTCTCTCTAGCCCTATTATTTTTGGAGTTATTGGCAGTGGCGCTGCCGACTTCTTTTTTCGGCGTTTATTTATTTATTTTTTTTTCTGGCTTCGGTCCAGCACACACGTAGCAGCCTTGGCTATTGTTCACGTACACACACCATGGCCGTATGTACTGACCATTTTCAGGGTGTCCTCACTCCGCAGTCCCTGGCATCCTCCCTGTTTGTCACACAGCTCCAAGACCAGTATTTTCAAAAAGCCCGTGAGCAGGGCTTTCCAACAGTGTCAAACTTGTTAGTTTCCCGCCAATACTTTGGGAGATAGAGTCGTTGCTAAGTCTTGTTTTCACTCTGTTACAGCTTCGTGTACAAAAGTGCCATTAGACATGCGTTTGAAGCGCATTCTGAGTAGCCCCGCTCCCTGGTCGTTTCAAGGCGGAAGATGGCCCTGGCTGGCCAGGAAAACCCGATTTTCGGATGCAGGACTATGGCAGCTAACTCCAGGTATAAGAAATTTCTCTCTAGCCCTATTATTTTTGGAGTTATTGGCAGTGGTGCTGCCGACTTCTTTTTTCGGCGTTTATTTTTATTTATTTATTTTTTTTGCTGGCTTCGGTCCAGCACACACGTAGCAGCCTTGGCTATTGTTCGCGTACACACACCATGGCCGTATGTACTGGCCATTTCCAGGGTGTCCTCACTCCGCAGTCCCTGGCATCCTCCCTGTTTATCCGACAGCTCGAAAACCGGTATTTTCGGAAAGCTCATGAGCAGGGCTTTCCAACAGTGTCAGACTTGTCAGTTTTCCGTCAATACTTTGGGAGATAGAGTCGTTGCTAAGTCTTGTTTTCACTCTGTTACAGCTTCGTGTACAAAAGTGCCATTAGACATGCGTTTGAAGCGCATTCTGAGCAGCCCCGCTCCCTGGTCGTTTCAAGGCAGAAGATGGCCCTGGCTGGCCAGGAAAACCCGATTTTTGGATGCAGGGCTATGGCAGCTAACTCCAGGTACGAAAAATTTCTCTCTAGCCCTATTATTTTTGGAGTTATTGGCAGTGGCGCTGCCGACTTCTTTTTTCGGCGTTTATTTATTTATTTTTTTTTCTGGCTTCGGTCCAGCACACACGTAGCAGCCTTGGCTATTGTTCACGTACACACACCATGGCCGTATGTACTGACCATTTTCAGGGTGTCCTCACTCCGCAGTCCCTGGCATCCTCCCTGTTTGTCACACAGCTCCAAGACCAGTATTTTCAAAAAGCCCGTGAGCAGGGCTTTCCAACAGTGTCAAACTTGTTAGTTTCCCGCCAATACTTTGGGAGATAGAGTCGTTGCTAAGTCTTGTTTTCACTCTGTTACAGCTTCGTGTACAAAAGTGCCATTAGACATGCGTTTGAAGCGCATTCTGAGTAGCCCCGCTCCCTGGTCGTTTCAAGGCGGAAGATGGCCCTGGCTGGCCAGGAAAACCCGATTTTCGGATGCAGGACTATGGCAGCTAACTCCAGGTATAAGTAATTTTTTCTCTAGCCCTATTATTTTTGGAGTTATTGGCAGTGGTGCTGCCGACTTCTTTTTTCGGCGTTTATTTTATTTTTTTTGCTGGCTTCGGTCCAGCACATACGTAGCAGCCTTGGCTCTTGTTCACGTACACACACCATGGCCGTATGTACTGGCCATTTCCAGGGTGTCCTCACTCCGCAGTCCCTGGCATCCTCCCTGTTTATCCGACAGCTCGAAGACCGGTATTTTCGGAAAGCTCATGAGCAGGGCTTTCCAACAGTGTCAGACTTGTCAGTTTTCCGTCAATACTTTGGGAGATAGAGTCGTTGCTAAGTCTTGTTTTCACTCTGTTACAGCTTCGTGTACAAAAGTGCCATTAGACATGCGTTTGAAGCGCATTCTGAGCAGCCCCGCTCCCTGGTCGTTTCAAGGCGGAAGATGGCCCTGGCTGGCCAGGAAAACCCGATTTTTGGATGCAGGACTATGGCAGCTAACTCCAGGTACAAGAAATTTCTCTCTAGCCCTATTATTTTTGGAGTTATTGGCAGTGGCGCTGCCGACTTCTTTTTTCGGTGTTTATTTATTTTTTTTTTTTTCTGGCTTCGGTCCAGCACACACGTAGCAGCCTTGGCTATTGTTCATGTACACACACCATGGCCGTATGTACTGGCCATTTTCAGGGTGTCCTCACTCCGCAGTCCCTGGCATCCTCCCTCTTTGTCACACAGCTCCAAGACCGGTATTTTCGGAAAGCCCATGAGCAGGGCTTTCCAACAGTGTCAAACTTGTTAGTTTCCCGCCAATACTTTGGGAGATTGAGTCGTTGCTAAGTCTTGTTTTCACTCTGTTACAGCTTCGTGTACAAAAGTGCCATTAGACATGCGTTTGAAGCGCATTCTGAGCAGCCCCGCTCCCTGGTCGTTTCAAGGCGGAAGATGGCCCTGGCTGGCCAGGAAAACCCGATTTTTGGATGCAGGGCTATGGCAGCTAACTCCAGGTACGAAAAATTTCTCTCTAGCCCTATTATTTTTGGAGTTATTGGCAGTGGCGCTGCCGACTTCTTTTTTCGGCGTTTATTTTTTTTTTTTTTCTGGCTTCGGTCCAGCACACACGTAGCAGCCTTGGCTATTGTTCACGTACACACACCATGGCCGTATGTACTGACCATTTTCAGGGTGTCCTCACTCCGCAGTCCCTGGCATCCTCCCTGTTTGTCACACAGCTCCAAAACCAGTATTTTCAGAAAGCCCGTGAGCAGGGCTTTCCAACAGTGTCAAACTTGTTAGTTTCCCGCCAATACTTTGGGAGATGGAGTCGTTGCTAAGTCTTGTTTTCACTCTGTTACAGCTTCGTGTACAAAAGTGCCATTAGACATGCTTTTGAAGCGCATTCTGAGTAGCCCCGCTCCCTGGTCGTTTCAAGGCGGAAGATGGCCCTGGCTGGCCAGGAAAACCCGATTTTCGGATGCAGGACTATGGCAGCTAACTCCAGGTACAAGAAATTTCTCTCTAGCCCTATTATTTTTGGAGTTATTGGCAGTGGTGCTGCCGACTTCTTTTTTCGGTGTTTATTTATTTTTTTTTTTTTTGCTGGCTTCGGTCCAGCACACACGTAGCAGCCTTGGCTATTGTTGACGTACACACACCATGGCCGTATGTACTGGCCATTTCCAGGGTGTCCTCACTCCGCAGTCCCTGGCATCCTCCCTGTTTATCCCACAGCTCCAAGACCGGTATTTTCGGAAAGCTCATGAGCAGGGCTTTCCAACAGTGGCAGACTTGTCAGTTTTCCGTCAATACTTTGGGAGATAGAGTCGTTGCTAAGTCTTGTTTTCACTCTGTTACAGCTTCGTGTACAAAAGTGCCCTTAGACATGCGTTTGAAGCGCATTCTGAGCAGCCCCGCTCCCTGGTCGTTTCAAGGCGGAAGATGGCCCTGGTTGGCCAGGAAAACCCGATTTTTGGATGCAGGACTATGGCAGCTAACTCCAGGTACGAAAAATTTCTCTCTAGCCCTATTATTTTTGGAGTTAGTGGCATTGGCACTGCCGACTTCTTTTTTCGGCGTTTATTTTTTTTTTTTTTCTGGCTTCGGTCCAGCACACACGTAGCAGCCTTGGCTATTGTTCACGTACACACACCATGGCCGTAGGTACTGGCCATTTTCAGGGTGTCTTCACTCCGCAGTCCCTGGCATCCTCCCTGTTTGTCACACAGCTCCAAGACCAATATTTTCAGAAAGCCCGTGAGCAGGGCTTTCCAACAGTGTCAAACTTGTTAGTTTCCCGCCAATACTTTGGGAGATGGAGTCGTTGCTAAGTCTTGTTTTCACTCTGTTACAGCTTCGTGTACAAAAGTGCCATTAGACATGCGTTTGAAGCGCATTCTGAGTAGCCCCGCTCCCTGGTCGTTTCAAGGCGGAAGATGGCCCTGGCTGGCCAGGAAAACCCAATTTTCGGATGCAGGACTATGGCAGCTAACTCCAGGTATAAGAAATTTCTCTCTAGCCCCATTATTTTTGGAGTTATTGGCAGTGGTGCTGCCGACTTCTTTTTTCGGCGTTTATTTATTTATTTATTTTTTTTGCTGGCTTCGGTCCAGCACACACGTAGCAGCCTTGGCTATTGTTCATGTACACACACCATGGCCGTATGTACTGGCCATTTCCAGGGTGTCCTCACTCCGCAGTCCCTGGCATCCTTCCTGTTTATCACACAGCTCCAAGACCGGTATTTTCAGAATGCCCATGAGCAGGGCTTTCCAACAGTGGCAGACTTGTCAGTTTTCCGTCAATACTTTGGGAGATAGAGTCGTTGCTAAGTCTTGTTTTCACTCTGTTACAGCTTCGTGTACAAAAGTGCCATTAGACATGCGTTTGAAGCGCATTCTGAGTAGCCCCGCTCCCTGGTCGTTTCAAGGCGGAAGATGGCCCTGGCTGGCCAGGAAAACCCAATTTTCGGATGCAGGACTATGGCAGCTAACTCCAGGTATAAGAAATTTCTCTCTAGCCCTATTATTTTTGGAGTTATTGGCAGTGGTGCTGCCGACTTTATTTTTCGGCGTTTATTTATTTATTTATTTTTTTTGCTGGCTTCGGTCCAGCACACACGTAGCAGCCTTGGCTATTGTTCACGTACACACACCATGGCCGTATGTACTGGCCATTTCCAGGGTGTCCTCACTCCGCAGTCCCTGGCATCCTCCCTGTTTATCCCACAGCTCCAAGACCGGTATTTTCGGAAAGCTCATGAGCAGGGCTTTCCAACAGTGGCAGACTTGTCAGTTTTCCGTCAATACTTTGGGAGATAGAGTCGTTGCTAAGTCTTGTTTTCACTCTGTTACAGCTTCGTGTACAAAAGTGCCATTAGACATGCGTTTGAAGCGCATTCTGAGCAGCCCCGCTCCCTGGTCGTTTCAAGGCGGAAGATGGCCCTGGTTGGCCAGGAAAACCCGATTTTTGGATGCAGGACTATGGCAGCTAACTCCAGGTACAAAAAATTTCTCTCTAGCCCTATTATTTTTGGAGTTATTGGCATTGGCACTGCCGACTTCTTTTTTCGGCGTTTATTTTTTTTTTTTTTCTGGCTTCGGTCCAGCACACACGTAGCAGCCTTGGCTTTTGTTCACGTACACACACCATGGCCGTAGGTACTGGCCATTTTCAGGGTGTCTTCACTCCGCAGTCCCTGGCATCCTCCCTGTTTGTCACACAGCTCCAAGACCGGTATTTTCAGAAAGCCCGTGAGCAGGGCTTTCCAACAGTGTCAAACTTGTTAGTTTCCCGCCAATACTTTGGGAGATGGAGTCGTTGCTAAGTCTTGTTTTCACTCTGTTACAGCTTCGTGTACAAAAGTGCCATTAGACATGCGTTTGAAGCGCATTCTGAGTAGCCCCGCTCCCTGGTCGTTTCAAGGCGGAAGATGGCCCTGGCTGGCCAGGAAAACCCGATTTTCGGATGCAGGACTATGGCAGCTAACTCCAGGTATAAGAAATTTCTCTCTAGCCCTATTATTTTTGGAGTTATTGGCAGTGGTGCTGCCGACTTCTTTTTTCGGTGTTTATTTTTTATTTTTTTTTTTTCTGGCTTCGGTCCAGCACACACGTAGCAGCCTTGGCTATTGTTCACGTACACACACCATGGTCGTATGTACTGGCCATTTCCAGGGTGTCCTCACTCCGCAGTCCCTGGCATCCTTCCTGTTTATCACACAGCTCCAAGACCGGTATTTTCAGAATGCCCATGAGCAGGGCTTTCCAACAGTGTCAAACTTGTTAGTTTCCCGCCAATACTTTGGGAGACAGAGTCGTTGCTAAGTCTTGTTTTCACTCTGTTACAGCTTCGTGTACAAAAGTGCCATTAGACATGCGTTTGAAGTGCATTCTGGGCGGCCCCGCTCCCTGGTCGTTTCAAGGCAGAAGTTGGCCCTGGCTGGCCGGGAGAACCCGATTTTTGGATGCAGGACTATGGCAGCTAACTCCAGGTACAAGAAATTTCTCTCTAGCCCTATTATTTTTGGAGTTATTGGCAGTGGCGCTGCCGACTTCTTTTTTCGGCGTTTATTTTTTTTTTTTTCTGGCTTCGGTCCAGCACACACGTAGCAGCCTTGGCTATTGTTCACGTACACACACCATGGCCGTAGGTACTGGCCATTTTCAGGGTGTCTTCACTCCGCAGTCCCTGGCATCCTCCCTGTTTGTCACACAGCTCCAAGACCGGTATTTTCAGAAAGCCCGTGAGCAGGGCTTTCCAACAGTGTCAAACTTGTTAGTTTCCCGCCAATACTTTGGGAGATGGAGTCGTTGCTAAGTCTTGTTTTCACTCTGTTACAGCTTCGTGTACAAAAGTGCCATTAGACATGCGTTTGAAGCGCATTCTGAGTAGCCCCGCTCCCTGGTCGTTTCAAGGCGGAAGATGGCCCTGGCTGGCCAGGAAAACCCGATTTTCGGATGCAGGACTATGGCAGCTAACTCCAGGTATAAGAAATTTCTCTCTAGCCCTATTATTTTTGGAGTTATTGGCAGTGGTGCTGCCGACTTCTTTTTTCGGCGTTTATTTATTTATTTATTTTTTTTTCTGGCTTCGGTCCAGCACACACGTAGCAGCCTTGGCTATTGTTCACGTACACACACCATGGCCGTATGTACTGGCCATTTCCAGGGTGTCCTCACTCCCCAGTCCCTGGCATCCTTCCTGTTTATCACACAGCTCCAAGACCGGTATTTTCAGAATGCCCATGAGCAGGGCTTTCCAACAGTGTCAAACTTGTTAGTTTCCCGCCAATACTTTGGGAGATAGAGTCGTTGCTAAGTCTTGTTTTCACTCTGTTACAGCTTCGTGTACAAAAGTGCCATTAGACATGCGTTTGAAGTGCATTCTGGGCGGCCCCGCTCCCTGGTCGTTTCAAGGCAGAAGATGGCCCTGGCTGGCCGGGAAAACCCAATTTTCGGATGCAGGACTATGGCAGCTAACTCCAGGTACAAGAAATTTCTCTCTAGCCCTATTATTTTTGGAGTTATTGGCATTGGCACTGCCGACTTCTTTTTTCGGCATTTATTTATTTTTTTTTTCTGGCTTCGGTCCAGCACACACGTAGCAGCCTTGGCTATTGTTGACGTACACACACCATGGACGTATGTACTGGCCATTTTCAGGGTGTCTTCACTCCGCAGTCCCTGGCATCCTCCCTGTTTGTCACACAGCTCCAAGACCGGTATTTTCAGAAAGCCCGTGAGCAGGGCTTTCCAACAGTGTCAAACTTGTTAGTTTCCCGCCAATACTTTGGGAGATAGAGTTGTTGCTAAGTCTTGTTTTCACTCTGTTACAGCTTCGTGTACAACAGTGCCATTAGACATGCGTTTGAAGCGCATTCTGAGTAGCCCCGCTCCCTGGTCGTTTCAAGGCGGAAGATGGCCCTGGCTGGCCAGGAAAACCCGATTTTCGGATGCAGGACTATGGCAGCTAACTCCAGGTACAAGAAATTTCTCTCTAGCCCTATTATTTTTGGAGTTATTGGCAGTGGTGCTGCCGACTTCTTTTTTCGGCGTTTATTTATTTTTTTTTGCTGGCTTCGGTCCAGCACATACGTAGCAGCCTTGGCTATTGTTCACGTACACACACCATGGCCGTATGTACTGGCCATTTCCAGGGTGTCCTCACTCCCCAGTCCCTGGCATCCTCCCTGTTTATCTCACAGCTCCAAGACCGGTATTTTCGGAAAGCTCATGAGCAGGGCTTTCCAAGAGTGGCAGACTTGTCAGTTTTCCGTCAATACTTTTGGAGATAGAGTCGTTGCTAAGTCTTGTTTTCACTCTGTTACAGCTTCGTGTACAAAAGTGCCATTAGACATGCGTTTGAAGCGCATTCTGAGCAGCCCCGCTCCCTGGTCGTTTCAAGGCGGAAGATGGCCCTGGCTGGCCAGGAAAACCCGATTTTTGGATGCAGGGCTATGGCAGCTAACTCCAGGTACGAGAAATTTCTCTCTAGCCCTATTATTTTTGGAGTTATTGGCAGTGGCGCTGCCGACTTCTTTTTTCGGCGTTTATTTATTATTATTTTTTCTGGCTTCGGTCCAGCACACACGTAGCAGCCTTGGCTATTGTTCACGTACACACACCATGGCCGTATGTACTGACCATTTTCAGGGTGTCCTCACTCCGCAGTCCCTGGCATCCTCCCTGTTTGTCACACAGCTCCAAGACCAGTATTTTCAGAAAGCCCGTGAGCAGGGCTTTCCAACAGTGTCAAACTTGTTAGTTTCCCGCCAATACTTTGGGAGATGGAGTCGTTGCTAAGTCTTGTTTTCACTCTGTTACAGCTTCGTGTACAAAAGTGCCATTAGACATGCGTTTGAAGCGCATTCTGAGTAGCCCCGCTCCCTGGTCGTTTCAAGGCGGAAGATGGCCCTGGCTGGCCAGGAAAACCCGATTTTCGGATGCAGGACTATGGCAGCTAACTCCAGGTATAAGAAATTTCTCTCTAGCCCTATTATTTTTGGAGTTATTGGCAGTGGTGCTGCCGACTTCTTTTTTCGGCGTTTATTTATTTATTTATTTTTTTGCTGGCTTCGGTCCAGCACACACGTAGCAGCCTTGGCTATTGTTCACGTACACACACCATGGCCGTATGTACTGGCCATTTCCAGGGTGTCCTCACTCCGCAGTCCCTGGCATCCTCCCTGTTTATCCCACAGCTCCAAGAGCGGTATTTTCGGAAAGCTCATGAGCAGGGCTTTCCAACAGTGGCAGACTTGTCAGTTTTCCGTCATTACTTTGGGAGATAGAGTCGTTGCTAAGTCTTGTTTTCACTCTGTTACAGCTTCGTGTACAAAAGTGCCATTAGACATGCGTTTGAAGCGCATTCTGAGCAGCCCCGCTCCCTGGTCGTTTCAAGGCGGAAGATGGCCCTGGCTGGCCAGGAAAACCCGATTTTTGGATGCAGGGCTATGGCAGCTAACTCCAGGTACGAAAAATTTCTCTCTAGCCCTATTATTTTTGGAGTTATTGGCAGTGGCGCTGCCGACTTCTTTTTTCGGCGTTTATTTATTATTTTTTTTTCTGGCTTCGGTCCAGCACACACGTAGCAGCCTTGGCTATTGTTCACGTACACACACCATGGCCGTATGTACTGACCATTTTCAGGGTGTCCTCACTCCGCAGTCCCTGGCATCCTCCCTGTTTGTCACACAGCTCCAAGACCAGTATTTTCAGAAAGCCCGTGAGCAGGGCTTTCCAACAGTGTCAAACTTGTTAGTTTCCCGCCAATACTTTGGGAGATGGAGTCGTTGCTAAGTCTTGTTTTCACTCTGTTACAGCTTCGTGTACAAAAGTGCCTGCCATTAGACATGCGTTTGAAGCGCATTCTGAGTAGCCCCGCTCCCTGGTCGTTTCAAGGCGGAAGATGGCCCTGGCTGGCCAGGAAAACCCGATTTTCGGATGCAGGACTATGGCAGCTAACTCCAGGTATAAGAAATTTTTCTCTAGCCCTATTATTTTTGGAGTTATTGGCAGTGGTGCTGCCGACTTCTTTTTTCGGCGTTTATTTATTTATTTATTTTTTTGCTGGCTTCGGTCCAGCACACACGTAGCAGCCTTGGCTATTGTTCACGTACACACACCATGGCCGTATGTACTGGCCATTTCCAGGGTGTCCTCACTCCGCAGTCCCTGGCATCCTCCCTGTTTATCCCACAGCTCCAAGACCGGTATTTTCGGAAAGCTCATGAGCAGGGCTTTCCAACAGTGTCAAACTTGTTAGTTTCCCGCCAATACTTTGGGAGATAGAGTCGTTGCTAAGTCTTGTTTTCACTCTGTTACAGCTTCGTGTACAAAAGTGCCATTAGACATGCGTTTGAAGTGCATTCTGGGCGGCCCCGCTCCCTGGTCGTTTCAAGGCAGAAGATGGCCCTGGCTGGCCGGGAAAACCCAATTTTCGGATGCAGGACTATGGCAGCTAACTCCAGGTACAAGAAATTTCTCTCTAGCCCTATTATTTTTGGAGTTATTGGCATTGGCACTGCCGACTTCTTTTTTCGGCATTTATTTATTTTTTTTTTCTGGCTTCGGTCCAGCACACACGTAGCAGCCTTGGCTATTGTTGACGTACACACACCATGGACGTATGTACTGGCCATTTTCAGGGTGTCTTCACTCCGCAGTCCCTGGCATCCTCCCTGTTTGTCACACAGCTCCAAGACCGGTATTTTCAGAAAGCCCGTGAGCAGGGCTTTCCAACAGTGTCAAACTTGTTAGTTTCCCGCCAATACTTTGGGAGATAGAGTCGTTGCTAAGTCTTGTTTTCACTCTGTTACAGCTTCGTGTACAAAAGTGCCATTAGACATGCGTTTGAAGCGCATTCTGAGTAGCCCCGCTCCCTGGTCGTTTCAAGGCGGAAGATGGCCCTGGCTGGCCAGGAAAACCCGATTTTCGGATGCAGGACTATGGCAGCTAACTCCAGGTACAAGAAATTTCTCTCTAGCCCTATTATTTTTGGAGTTATTGGCAGTGGTGCTGCCGACTTCTTTTTTCGGCGTTTATTTATTTTTTTTTGCTGGCTTCGGTCCAGCACATACGTAGCAGCCTTGGCTATTGTTCACGTACACACACCATGGCCGTATGTACTGGCCATTTCCAGGGTGTCCTCACTCCCCAGTCCCTGGCATCCTCCCTGTTTATCTCACAGCTCCAAGACCGGTATTTTCGGAAAGCTCATGAGCAGGGCTTTCCAAGAGTGGCAGACTTGTCAGTTTTCCGTCAATACTTTTGGAGATAGAGTCGTTGCTAAGTCTTGTTTTCACTCTGTTACAGCTTCGTGTACAAAAGTGCCATTAGACATGCGTTTGAAGCGCATTCTGAGCAGCCCCGCTCCCTGGTCGTTTCAAGGCGGAAGATGGCCCTGGCTGGCCAGGAAAACCCGATTTTTGGATGCAGGGCTATGGCAGCTAACTCCAGGTACGAGAAATTTCTCTCTAGCCCTATTATTTTTGGAGTTATTGGCAGTGGCGCTGCCGACTTCTTTTTTCGGCGTTTATTTATTATTATTTTTTCTGGCTTCGGTCCAGCACACACGTAGCAGCCTTGGCTATTGTTCACGTACACACACCATGGCCGTATGTACTGACCATTTTCAGGGTGTCCTCACTCCGCAGTCCCTGGCATCCTCCCTGTTTGTCACACAGCTCCAAGACCAGTATTTTCAGAAAGCCCGTGAGCAGGGCTTTCCAACAGTGTCAAACTTGTTAGTTTCCCGCCAATACTTTGGGAGATGGAGTCGTTGCTAAGTCTTGTTTTCACTCTGTTACAGCTTCGTGTACAAAAGTGCCATTAGACATGCGTTTGAAGCGCATTCTGAGTAGCCCCGCTCCCTGGTCGTTTCAAGGCGGAAGATGGCCCTGGCTGGCCAGGAAAACCCGATTTTCGGATGCAGGACTATGGCAGCTAACTCCAGGTATAAGAAATTTCTCTCTAGCCCTATTATTTTTGGAGTTATTGGCAGTGGTGCTGCCGACTTCTTTTTTCGGCGTTTATTTATTTATTTATTTTTTTGCTGGCTTCGGTCCAGCACACACGTAGCAGCCTTGGCTATTGTTCACGTACACACACCATGGCCGTATGTACTGGCCATTTCCAGGGTGTCCTCACTCCGCAGTCCCTGGCATCCTCCCTGTTTATCCCACAGCTCCAAGAGCGGTATTTTCGGAAAGCTCATGAGCAGGGCTTTCCAACAGTGGCAGACTTGTCAGTTTTCCGTCATTACTTTGGGAGATAGAGTCGTTGCTAAGTCTTGTTTTCACTCTGTTACAGCTTCGTGTACAAAAGTGCCATTAGACATGCGTTTGAAGCGCATTCTGAGCAGCCCCGCTCCCTGGTCGTTTCAAGGCGGAAGATGGCCCTGGCTGGCCAGGAAAACCCGATTTTTGGATGCAGGGCTATGGCAGCTAACTCCAGGTACGAAAAATTTCTCTCTAGCCCTATTATTTTTGGAGTTATTGGCAGTGGCGCTGCCGACTTCTTTTTTCGGCGTTTATTTATTATTTTTTTTTCTGGCTTCGGTCCAGCACACACGTAGCAGCCTTGGCTATTGTTCACGTACACACACCATGGCCGTATGTACTGACCATTTTCAGGGTGTCCTCACTCCGCAGTCCCTGGCATCCTCCCTGTTTGTCACACAGCTCCAAGACCAGTATTTTCAGAAAGCCCGTGAGCAGGGCTTTCCAACAGTGTCAAACTTGTTAGTTTCCCGCCAATACTTTGGGAGATGGAGTCGTTGCTAAGTCTTGTTTTCACTCTGTTACAGCTTCGTGTACAAAAGTGCCATTAGACATGCGTTTGAAGCGCATTCTGAGTAGCCCCGCTCCCTGGTCGTTTCAAGGCGGAAGATGGCCCTGGCTGGCCAGGAAAACCCGATTTTCGGATGCAGGACTATGGCAGCTAACTCCAGGTATAAGAAATTTCTCTCTAGCCCTATTATTTTTGGAGTTATTGGCAGTGGTGCTGCCGACTTCTTTTTTCGGCGTTTATTTATTTATTTATTTTTTTGCTGGCTTCGGTCCAGCACACACGTAGCAGCCTTGGCTATTGTTCACGTACACACACCATGGCCGTATGTACTGGCCATTTCCAGGGTGTCCTCACTCCGCAGTCCCTGGCATCCTCCCTGTTTATCCCACAGCTCCAAGACCGGTATTTTCGGAAAGCTCATGAGCAGGGCTTTCCAACAGTGTCAAACTTGTTAGTTTCCCGCCAATACTTTGGGAGATAGAGTCGTTGCTAAGTCTTGTTTTCACTCTGTTACAGCTTCGTGTACAAAAGTGCCATTAGACATGCGTTTGAAGCGCATTCTGAGTAGCCCCGCTCCCTGGTCGTTTCAAGGCGGAAGATGGCCCTGGCTGGCCAGGAAAACCCAATTTTCGGATGCAGGACTATGGCAGCTAACTCCAGGTACAAGAAATTTCTCTCTAGCCCTATTATTTTTGGAGTTATTGGCAGTGGTGCTGCCGACTTCTTTTTTCGGTGTTTATTTTTTATTTTTTTTTTTTCTGGCTTCGGTCCAGCACACACGTAGCAGCCTTGGCTATTGTTCACGTACACACACCATGGCCGTATGTACTGGCCATTTTCAGGGTGTCCTCACTCCGCAGTCCCTGGCATCCTCCCTGTTTATCCCACAGCTCCAAGACCGGTATTTTCGGAAAGCTCATGAGCAGGGCTTTCCAAGAGTGGCAGACTTGTCAGTTTTCCGTCAATACTTTGGGAGATAGAGTCGTTGCTAAGTCTTGTTTTCACTCTGTTACAGCTTCGTGTACAAAAGTGCCATTAGACATGCGTTTGAAGCGCATTCTGAGCAGCCCCGCTCCCTGGTCGTTTCAAGGCGGAAGATGGCCCTGGCTGGCCAGGAAAACCCGATTTTTGGATGCAGGGCTATGGCAGCTAACTCCAGGTACGAAAAATTTCTCTCTAGCCCTATTATTTTTGGAGTTATTGGCAGTGGCGCTGCCGACTTCTTTTTTCGGCGTTTATTTATTATTTTTTTTTCTGGCTTCGGTCCAGCACACACGTAGCAGCCTTGGCTATTGTTCACGTACACACACCATGGCCGTATGTACTGACCATTTTCAGGGTGTCCTCACTCCGCAGTCCCTGGCATCCTCCCTGTTTGTCACACAGCTCCAAGACCAGTATTTTCAGAAAGCCCGTGAGCAGGGCTTTCCAACAGTGTCAAACTTGTTAGTTTCCCGCCAATACTTTGGGAGATGGAGTCGTTGCTAAGTCTTGTTTTCACTCTGTTACAGCTTCGTGTACAAAAGTGCCATTAGACATGCGTTTGAAGCGCATTCTGAGTAGCCCCGCTCCCTGGTCGTTTCAAGGCGGAAGATGGCCCTGGCTGGCCAGGAAAACCCGATTTTCGGATGCAGGACTATGGCAGCTAACTCCAGGTATAAGAAATTTCTCTCAAGCCCTATTATTTTTGGAGTTATTGGCAGTGGTGCTGCCGACTTCTTTTTTCGGCGTTTATTTATTTATTTATTTTTTTGCTGGCTTCGGTCCAGCACACACGTAGCAGCCTTGGCTATTGTTCACGTACACACACCATGGCCGTATGTACTGGCCATTTCCAGGGTGTCCTCACTCCGCAGTCCCTGGCATCCTCCCTGTTTATCCCACAGCTCCAAGACCGGTATTTTCGGAAAGCTCATGAGCAGGGCTTTCCAACAGTGGCAGACTTGTCAGTTTTCCGTCATTACTTTGGGAGATAGAGTCGTTGCTAAGTCTTGTTTTCACTCTGTTACAGCTTCGTGTACAAAAGTGCCATTAGACATGCGTTTGAAGCGCATTCTGAGCAGCCCCGCTCCCTGGTCGTTTCAAGGCGGAAGATGGCCCTGGCTGGCCAGGAAAACCCGATTTTTGGATGCAGGGCTATGGCAGCTAACTCCAGGTACGAAAAATTTCTCTCTAGCCCTATTATTTTTGGAGTTATTGGCAGTGGCGCTGCCGACTTCTTTTTTCGGCGTTTATTTATTATTTTTTTTTCTGGCTTCGGTCCAGCACACACGTAGCAGCCTTGGCTATTGTTCACGTACACACACCATGGCCGTATGTACTGACCATTTTCAGGGTGTCTTCACTCCGCAGTCCCTGGCATCCTCCCTGTTTGTCACACAGCTCCAAGACCAGTATTTTCAGAAAGCCCGTGAGCAGGGCTTTCCAACAGTGTCAAACTTGTTAGTTTCCCGCCAATACTTTGGGAGATGGAGTCGTTGCTAAGTCTTGTTTTCACTCTGTTACAGCTTCGTGTACAAAAGTGCCATTAGACATGCGTTTGAAGCGCATTCTGAGTAGCCCCGCTCCCTGGTCGTTTCAAGGCGGAAGATGGCCCTGGCTGGCCAGGAAAACCCGATTTTCGGATGCAGGACTATGGCAGCTAACTCCAGGTATAAGAAATTTCTCTCTAGCCCTATTATTTTTGGAGTTATTGGCAGTGGTGCTGCCGACTTCTTTTTTCGGCGTTTATTTATTTATTTATTTTTTTGCTGGCTTCGGTCCAGCACACACGTAGCAGCCTTGGCTATTGTTCACGTACACACACCATGGCCGTATGTACTGGCCATTTTTAGGGTGTCTTCACTCCGCAGTCCCTGGCATCCTCCCTGTTTGTCACACAGCTCCAAGACCGGTATTTTCAGAAAGCCCGTGAGCAGGGCTTTCCAACAGTGTCAAACTTGTTAGTTTCCCGCCAATACTTTGGGAGATAGAGTCGTTGCTAAGTCTTGTTTTCACTCTGTTACAGCTTCGTGTACAAAAGTGCCATTAGACATGCGTTTGAAGCGCATTCTGAGTAGCCCCGCTCCCTGGTCGTTTCAAGGCGGAAGATGGCCCTGGCTGGCCAGGAAAACCCGATTTTTGGATGCAGGACTATGGCAGCTAACTCCAGGTACAAGAAATTTCTCTCTAGCCCTATTATTTTTGGAGTTATTGGCAGTGGTGCTGCCGACTTCTTTTTTCGGCGTTTATTTATTTATTTATTTTTTTGCTGGCTTCGGTCCAGCACACACGTAGCAGCCTTGGCTATTGTTCACGTACACACACCATGGCCGTATGTACTGGCCATTTCCAGGGTGTCCTCACTCCCCAGTCCCTGGCATCCTCCCTGTTTATCCCACAGCTCCAAGACCAGTATTTTCGGAAAGCTCATGAGCAGGACTTTCCAACAGTGGCAGACTTGTCAGTTTTCCGTCAATACTTTGGGAGATAGAGTCGTTGCTAAGTCTTGTTTTCACTCTGTTACAGCTTCGTGTACAAAAGTGCCATTAGACATGCGTTTGAAGCGCATTCTGAGCAGCCCCGCTCCCTGGTCGTTTCAAGGCGGAAGATGGCCCTGGCTGGCCAGGAAAACCCGATTTTTGGATGCAGGACTATGGCAGCTAACTCCAGGTACGAAAAATTTCTCTCTAGCTCTATTATTTTTGGAGTTATTGGCAGTGGTGCTGCCGACTTCTTTTTTCGGTGTTTATTTATTTATTTTTTTTTTTGCTGGCTTCGGTCCAGCACACACGTAGCAGCCTTGGCTATTGTTCACGTACACACACCATGGCCGTATGTACTGGCCATTTCCAGGGTGTCCTCACTCCGCAGTCCCTGGCATCCTCCCTGTTTATCCCACAGCTCCAAGACCGGTATTTTCGGAAAGCCCGTGAGCAGGGCTTTCCAACAGTGTCAAACTTGTTAGTTTCCCGCCAATACTTTGGGAGATGGAGTCGTTGCTAAGTCTTGTTTTCACTCTGTTACAGCTTCGTGTACAAAAGTGCCATTAGACATGCGTTTGAAGCGCATTCTGAGTAGCCCCGCTCCCTGGTCGTTTCAAGGCGGAAGATGGCCCTGGCTGGCCAGCAAAACCCGATTTTCGGATGCAGGACTATGGCAGCTAACTCCAGGTATAAGAAATTTCTCTCTAGCCCTATTATTTTTGGAGTTATTGGCAGTGGTGCTGCCGACTTCTTTTTTCGGCGTTTATTTATTTATTTATTTTTTTTGCTGGCTTCAATCCAGCTCACACGTAGCAGCCTTGG
The DNA here is from genome assembly GCA_911728455.2 of Marthasterias glacialis. Taxonomy (NCBI): domain Eukaryota; kingdom Metazoa; phylum Echinodermata; class Asteroidea; order Forcipulatida; family Asteriidae; genus Marthasterias; species Marthasterias glacialis. Next base: position 27,631,552 of record OU452225.1, read on the forward strand.
CTATTGTTCACGTACACACACCATGGCCGTATGTACTGGCCATTTCCAGGGTGTCCTCACTCCGCAGTCCCTGGCATCCTTCCTGTTTATCACACAGCTCCAAGACCGGTATTTTCAGAATGCCCATGAGCAGGGCTTTCCAACAGTGTCAAACTTGTTAGTTTCCCGCCGATACTTTGGGAGATAGAGTCGTTGCTAAGTCTTGTTTTCACTCTGTTACAGCTTCGTGTACAAAAGTGCCATTAGACATGCGTTTGAAGTGCATTCTGGGCGGCCCCGCTCCCTGGTCGTTTCAAGGCAGAAGATGGCCCTGGCTGGCCGGGAAAACCCAATTTTCGGATGCAGGACTATGGCAGCTAACTCCAGGTACAAAAAATTTCTCACTAGCCCTATTATTTTTGGAGTTATTGGCATTGGCACTGCCGACTTCTTTTTTCGGCGTTTATTTTTTTTTTTTCTGGCTTCGGTCCAGCACACACGTAGCAGCCTTGGCTATTGTTGACGTACACACACCATGGCCGTATGTACTGGCCATTTTTAGGGTGTCTTCACTCCGCAGTCCCTGGCATCCTCCCTGTTTGTCACACAGCTCCAAGACCGGTATTTTCAGAAAGCCCGTGAGCAGGGCTTTCCAACAGTGTCAAACTTGTTAGTTTCCCGCCAATACTTTGGGAGATAGAGTCGTTGCTAAGTCTTGTTTTCACTCTGTTACAGCTTCGTGTACAAAAGTGCCATTAGACATGCGTTTGAAGCGCATTCTGAGTAGCCCCGCTCCCTGGTCGTTTCAAGGCGGAAGATGGCCCTGGCTGGCCAGGAAAACCCGATTTTTGGATGCAGGACTATGGCAGCTAACTCCAGGTACAAGAAATTTCTCTCTAGCCCTATTATTTTTGGAGTTATTGGCAGTGGTGCTGCCGACTTCTTTTTTCGGCGTTTATTTATTTATTTATTTTTTTGCTGGCTTCGGTCCAGCACACACGTAGCAGCCTTGGCTATTGTTCACGTACACACACCATGGCCGTATGTACTGGCCATTTCCAGGGTGTCCTCACTCCCCAGTCCCTGGCATCCTCCCTGTTTATCCCACAGCTCCAAGACCAGTATTTTCGGAAAGCTCATGAGCAGGACTTTCCAACAGTGGCAGACTTGTCAGTTTTCCGTCAATACTTTGGGAGATAGAGTCGTTGCTAAGTCTTGTTTTCACTCTGTTACAGCTTCGTGTACAAAAGTGCCATTAGACATGCGTTTGAAGCGCATTCTGAGCAGCCCCGCTCCCTGGTCGTTTCAAGGCGGAAGATGGCCCTGGCTGGCCAGGAAAACCCGATTTTTGGATGCAGGACTATGGCAGCTAACTCCAGGTACGAAAAATTTCTCTCTAGCTCTATTATTTTTGGAGTTATTGGCAGTGGTGCTGCCGACTTCTTTTTTCGGTGTTTATTTATTTATTTTTTTTTTTGCTGGCTTTGGTCCAGCACACACGTAGCAGCCTTGGCTATTGTTCACGTACACACACCATGGCCGTATGTACTGGCCATTTCCAGGGTGTCCTCACTCCGCAGTCCCTGGCATCCTCCCTGTTTATCCCACAGCTCCAAGACCGGTATTTTCGGAAAGCTCATGAGCAGGGCTTTCCAACAGTGGCAGACTTGTTAGTTTTCCGTCAATACTTTGGGAGATAGAGTCGTTGCTAAGTCTTGTTTTCACTCTGTTACAGCTTCGTGTACAAAAGTGCCATTAGACATGCGTTTGAAGCGCATTCTGAGCAGCCCCGTTCCCTGGTCGTTTCAAGGCGGAAGATGGCCCTGGCTGGCCAGGAAAAGCCGATTTTTGGATGCAGGACTATGGCAGCTAACTCCAGGTATAAGAAATTTCTCTCTAGCCCTATTATTTTTGGAGTTATTGGCAGTGGTGCTGCCGACTTCTTTTTTCGGCGTTTATTTATTTATTTATTTTTTTTGCTGGCTTCGGTCCAGCACACACGTAGCAGCCTTAGCTATTGTTCACGTACACACACCATGGCCGTATGTACTGGCCATTTCCAGGGTGTCCTCACTCCGCAGTCCCTGGCATCCTTCCTGTTTATCACACAGCTCCAAGACCGGTATTTTCAGAATGCCCATGAGCAGGGCTTTCCAACAGTGTCAAACTTGTTAGTTTCCCGCCGATACTTTGGGAGATAGAGTCGTTGCTAAGTCTTGTTTTCACTCTGTTACAGCTTCGTGTACAAAAGTGCCATTAGACATGCGTTTGAAGTGCATTCTGGGCGGCCCCGCTCCCTGGTCGTTTCAAGGCAGAAGATGGCCCTGGCTGGCCGGGAAAACCCAATTTTCGGATGCAGGACTATGGCAGCTAACTCCAGGTACAAGAAATTTCTCTCTAGCCCTATTATTTTTGGAGTTATTGGCATTGGCACTGCCGACTTCTTTTCTCGGCGTTTATTTATTTTTTTTTCTGGCTTCGGTCCAGCACACACGTAGCAGCCTTGGCTATTGTTGACGTACACACACCATGGCCGTATGTACTGGCCATTTTTAGGGTGTCTTCACTCCGCAGTCCCTGGCATCCTCCCTGTTTGTCACACAGCTTCAAGACCGGTATTTTCAGAAAGCCCGTGAGCAGGGCTTTCGAACAGTGTCAAACTTGTTAGTTTCCCGCCAATACTTTGGGAGATAGAGTCGTTGCTAAGTCTTGTTTTCACTCTGTTACAGCTTCGTGTACAAAAGTGCCATTAGACATGCGTTTGAAGCGCATTCTGAGTAGCCCCGCTCCCTGGTCGTTTCAAGGCGGAAGATGGCCCTGGCTGGCCAGGAAAACCCGATTTTTGGATGCAGGATTATGGCAGCTAACTCCAGGTACAAGAAATTTCTCTCTAGCCCTATTATTTTTGGAGTTATTGGCAGTGGTGCTGCCGACTTCTTTTTTCGGCGTTTCTTTATTTATTTATTTTTTTGCTGGCTTCGGTCAAGCACAAACGTAGCAGCCTTGGCTATTGTTCACGTACACACACCATGGCCGTATGTACTGGCCATTTCCAGGGTGTCCTCACTCCCCAGTCCCTGGCATCCTCCCTGTTTATCCCACAGCTCCAAGACCAGTATTTTCGGAAAGCTCATGAGCAGGACTTTCCAACAGTGTCAGACTTGTCAGTTTTCCGTCAATACTTTGGGAGATAGAGTCGTTGCTAAGTCTTGTTTTCACTCTGTTACAGCTTCGTGTACAAAAGTGCCATTAGACATGCGTTTGAAGCGCATTCTGAGCAGCCCCGCTCCCTGGTCGTTTCAAGGCGGAATATGGCCCTGGCTGGCCAGGAAAACCCGATTTTTGGATGCAGGACTATGGCAGCTAACTCCAGGTACGAAAAATTTCTCTCTAGCCCTATTATTTTTGGAGTTATTGGCAGTGGTGCTGCCGACTTCTTTTTTCGGTGTTTATTTATTTATTTTTTTTTTTGCTGGCTTCGGTCCAGCACACACGTAGCAGCCTTGGCTATTGTTCACGTACACACACCATGGCCGTATGTACTGGCCATTTCCAGGGTGTCCTCACTCCGCAGTCCCTGGCATCCTCCCTGTTTATCCCACAGCTCCAAGACCGGTATTTTCGGAAAGCTCATGAGCAGGGCTTTCCAACAGTTGCAGACTTGTCAATTTTCCGTCAATACTTTGGGAGATAGAGTCGTTGCTAAGTCTTGTTTTCACTCTGTTACAGCTTCGTGTACAAAAGTGCCATTAGACATGCGTTTGAAGCGCATTCTGAGCAGCCCCGCTCCCTGGTCGTTTCAAGGCGGAAGATGGCCCTGGCTGGCCAGGAAAAGCCGATTTTTGGATGCAGGACTATGGCAGCTAACTCCAGGTACAAGAAATTTCTCTCTAGCCCTATTATTTTTGGAGTTATTGGCAGTGGCGCTGCCGACTTCTTTTTTCGGCGTTTATTTATTTTTTTTTCTGGCTTCGGTCCAACACACACGTAGCAGCCTTGGCTATTGTTCACGTACACACACCATGGCCATAGGTACTGGCCATTTTCAGGGTGTCTTCACTCCGCAGTCCCTGGCATCCTCCCTGTTTTTCACACAGCTCCAAGACCGGTATTTTCAGAAAGCCCGTGAGCAGGGCTTTCCAACAGTGTCAAACTTGTTAGTTTCCCGCCAATACTTTGGGAGATGGAGTCGTTGCTAAGTCTTGTTTTCACTCTGTTACAGCTTCGTGTACAAAAGTGCCATTAGACATGCGTTTGAAGCGCATTCTGAGCAGCCCCGCTCCCTGGTCGTTTCAAGGCGGAAGATGGCCCTGGCTGGCCAGGAAAATCCGATTTTTGGATGCAGGACTATGGCAGCTAACTCCAGGTACGAAAAATTTCTCTCTAGCCCTATTATTTTTGGAGTTATTGGCAGTGGTGCTGCCGACTTCTTTTTTCGGTGTTTATTTATTTTTTTTTTTTTTGCTGGCTTCGGTCCAGCACACACGTAGCAGCCTTGGCTATTGTTCACGTACACACACCATGGCCGTAGGTACTGGCCATTTTCAGGGTGTCTTCACTCCGCAGTCCCTGGCATCCTCCCTGTTTGTCACACAGCTCCAAGACCGGTATTTTCAGAAAGCCCGTGAGCAGGGCTTTCCAACAGTGTCAAACTTGTTAGTTTCCCGCCAATACTTTGGGAGATAGAGTCGTTGCTAAGTCTTGTTTTCACTCTGTTACAGCTTCGTGTACAAAAGTGCCATTAGACATGCGTTTGAAGCGCATTCTGAGTAGCCCCGCTCCCTGGTCGTTTCAAGGCGGAAGATGGCCCTGGCTGGCCGGGAAAACCCAATTTTCGGATGCAGGACTATGGCAGCTAACTCCAGGTACAAGAAATTTCTCTCTAGCCCTATTATTTTTGGAGTTATTGGCAGTGGTGCTGCCGACTTCTTTTTTCGGCGTTTATTTATTTATTTATTTTTTTGCTGGCTTCGGTCCAGCACACACGTAGCAGCCTTGGCTATTGTTCACGTACACACACCTTGGCCGTATGTACTGGCCATTTCCAGGGTGTCCTCACTCCCCAGTCCCTGGCATCCTCCCTGTTTATTCCACAGCTCCAAGACCGGTATTTTCGGAAAGCTCATGAGCAGGACTTTCCAACAGTGGCAGACTTGTCAGTTTTCCGTCAATACTTTGGGAGATAGAGTCGTTGCTAAGTCTTGTTTTCACTCTGTTACAGCTTCGTGTACAAAAGTGCCATTAGACATGCGTTTGAAGCGCATTCTGAGCAGCCCCGCTCCCTGGTCGTTTCAAGGCGGAAGATGGCCCTGGCTGGCCAGGAAAACCCGATTTTTGGATGCAGGACTATGGCAGCTAACTCCAGGTACAAGAAATTTCTCTCTAGCCCTATTATTTTTGGAGTTATTGGCAGTGGCGCTGCCGACTTCTTTTTTCGGCGTTTATTTATTTTTTTTTTCTGGCTTCGGTCCAGCACACACGTAGCAGCCTTGGCTAATGTTCACGTACACACACCATGGCCGTATGTACTGACCATTTTCAGGGTGTCCTCACTCCGCAGTCCCTGGCATCCTCCCTGTTTCTCACATAGCTCCAAAACCGGTATTTTCGGAAAACCAACGAGCAGGGCTTTCCAACAGTGTCAAACTTGTCAGTTTCCCGCCAATACTTTGGGAGATAGAGTCGTTGCTAAGTCTTGTTTTCACTCTGTTACAGCTTTGTGTACAAAAGTGCCATTAGACATGCGTTTGAAGCGCATTCTGAGTAGCCCCGCTCCCTGGTCGTTTCAAGGCGGAAGATGGCCCTGGCTGGCCAGGAAAACCCGATTTTCGGATGCAGGACTATAGCAGCTAACTCAAGGTACAAGAAATTTCTCTCTAGCCTTATTAATTCTGGAGTTATTGGCAGTGGCGCTGCCGACTTCTTTTTTCGGCGTTTATTTTTTTTTTTTTTTTGCTGGCTTCGGTCCAGCACACACGTAGCAGCCTTGGCTATTGTTCACGTACACACACCATGGCCGTATGTACTGGCCATTTCCAGGGTGTCCTCACTCCGCAGTCCCTGGCATCCTCCCTGTTTATCCCACAGCTCCAAGACCGGTATTTTCGGAAAGCTCATGAGCAGGGCTTTCCAACAGTGGCAAACTTGTCAGTTTTCCGTCAATACTTTGGGAGATAGAGTCGTTGCTAAGTCTTGTTTTCACTCTGTTACAGCTTCGTGTACAAAAGTGCCATTAGACATGCGTTTGAAGCGCATTCTGAGCAGCCCCGCTCCCTGGTCGTTTCAAGGCGGAAGATGGCCCTGGCTGGCCAGGAAAACCCGATTTTTGGATGCAGGACTATGGCAGCTAACTCCAGGTACGAAAAATTTCTCTCTAGCCTTATTATTTTTGGAGTTATTGGCAGTGGCGCTGCCGACTTCTTTTTTCGGCGTTTATTTATTATTTTTTTTTTCTGGCTTCGGTCCAGCACACACGTAGCAGCCTTGGCTATTGTTCACGTACACACACCATGGCCGTATGTACTGACCATTTTCAGGGTGTCCTCACTCCGCAGTCCCTGGCATCCTCCCTGTTTGTCACATAGCTCCAAAACCGGTATTTTCGGAAAACCAACGAGCAGGGCTTTCCAACAGTGTCAAACTTGTCAGTTTCCCGCCAATACTTTGGGAGATAGAGTCGTTGCTAAGTCTTGTTTTCACTCTGTTACAGCTTTGTGTACAAAAGTGCCATTAGACATGCGTTTGAAGCGCATTCTGAGTAGCCCCGCTCCCTGGTCGTTTCAAGGCGGAAGATGGTCCTGGCTGGCCAGGAAAACCCAATTTTCGGATGCAGGACTATAGCAGCTAACTCCAGGTACAAGAAATTTCTCTCTAACCCTATTAATTCTGGAGTTATTGGCAGTGACGCTGCCGACTTTATTTTTCGGCGTTTATTTATTTATTTATTTTTTTGCTGTTTCGGTCCAGCACACACGTAGCAGCCTTGGCTATTGTTCACGTACACACACCATGGCCGTATGTACTGGCCATTTCCAGGGTGTCCTCACTCCGCAGTCCCTGGCATCCTCCCTGTTTATCACACAGCTCCAAGACCGGTATTTTCAGAAAGCCCATGAGTAGGGCTTTCCAACAGTGGCAGACTTGTCAATTTCCCGCCAATACTTTGGGAGATAGAGTCGTTGCTAAGTTTTGTTTTACTCTGTTACAGCTTCGTGTACAAAAGTACCATTAGACAGGCGTTTGAAGCGCATTCTGAGTAGCCCCGCTCCTTGGTCGTTTCAAGGCGGAAGATTGCCCTGGCTGGCCGGGAAAACCCGATTTTCGGTTGCAGGACTATAGCAGCTAACTCCAGGTACAAGAAATTTCTCTCTAGCCCTATTAATTCTGGAGTTATTGGCAGTGGCGCTGCCGACTTCTTTTTTCGGCGTCTATTTATTTATTTATTTTTTTGCTGGCTTCGGTCCAGCACACACGTAGCAGCCTTGGCTATTGTTCACGTACACACACCATGGCGGTATGTACTGGCCATTTTCAGGGTGTCTTCACTCCGCAGTCCCTGGCATCCTCCCTGTTTATCACACAGCTCCAAGACCGGTATTTTCAGAATGCCCATGAGCAGGGCTTTCCAACAGTGTCAAACTTGTTAGTTTCCCGCCGATACTTTGGGAGATAGAGTCGTTGCTAAGTCTTGTTTTCACTCTGTTACAGCTTCGTGTACAAAAGTGCCATTAGACATGCGTTTGAAGCGCATTCTGAGTAGATCCGCTCCCTGGTCGTTTCAAGGTGGAAGATGGCCCTGGCTGGCCAGGAAAACCCGATTTTCGGATGCAGGACTATGGCAGCTAACTCCAGGTACAAGAAATTTCTCTCTAGCCCTATGATTTTTGGAGTTATTGGCAGGGGCGCTGCCGACTTCTTTTTTCGGCGTTTATTTATTTTATTTTTTTTGCTGGCTTCGGTCCAGCACACACGGAACAGCCTTGGCTATTGTTCACGTACACACACCATGGCCGTATGTACTGGCCATTTTCAGGGTGTCCTCACTCTGCAGTCCCTGGCATCATCCCTGTTTATCCCACAGCTCCAAGACCGGTATTTTCAGAAAGCCCATGAGCAGGGCTTTCCAACAGTGTCAAACTTGTTAGTTTCCCGCCAATACTTTGGGAAATAGAGTCGTTGCTAAGTCTTGTTTTCACTCTGTTACAGCTTCGTGTACAAAAGTGCCATTAGACATGCGTTTGAAGCGCATTCTGAGTAGCCCCGCTCCCTGGTCGTTTCAAGGCGGAAGATGGACCTGGCTGGCCGAGAAAACCCGATTTTCGGACGCAGGACTATGGCAGCTAACTCCAGGTACAAGAAATTTCTCTCTAGCCCTATTATTTTTGGAGTTATTGGCAGTGGTGCTGCCGACTTCTTTTTTCGGCGTTTATTTATTTATTTATTTTTTTGCTGGCTTTGGTCCAGCACACACGTAGCAGCCTTGGCTATTGTTGACGTACACACACCATGGCCGTATGTACTGGCCATTTTCATGGTGTCCTCACTCCGCAGTCCCTGACATCCTCCCTGTTTATCACACAGCTCCAAGACCGGTATTTTCAGAAAGCCCATGAGCAGGGCTTTCCAACAGTGTCAAACTTGTTAGTTTCCCGCCAATACTTTGGGAGATAGAGTCGTTGCTAAGTCTTGTTTTCACTCTGTTACAGCTTCGTGTACAAAAGTGCCATTAGACATGCGTTTGAAGCGCATTCTGAGTAGATCCGCTCCCTGGTCGTTTCAAGGTGGAAGATGGCCCTGGCTGGCCAGGAAAACCCGATTTGCGGATGCAGGACTATGGCAGCTAACTCCAGGTACAAGAAATTTCTCTCTAGCCCTATTATTTTTGGAGTTATTGGCAGGGGCGCTGCCGACTTCTTTTTTCGGCGTTTATTTATTTTTTTTTTTGCTGGCTTCGGTCCATCACACACGGAACAGCCTTGGCTATTGTTCACGTACACACACCATGGCCGTATGTACTGGCCATTTTCAGGGTGTCCTCACTCCGCAGTCCCTGGCATCTTCCCTGTTTATCCCACAGCTCCAAGACCAGTATTTTCGGAAAGACCATGAGCAGGGCTTTCCAACAGTGTCAAACTTGTTAGTTTCCCGCCAATACTTTGGGAGATAGAGTCGTTGCTAAGTCTTGTTTTCACTCTGTTACAGCTTCGTGTACAAAAGTGCCATTAGACATGCGTTTGAAGCGCATTCTGAGTAGCCCCGCTCCCTGGTCGTTTCAAGGCGGAAGATGGCCCTGGCTGGCCGGGAAAACCCGATTTTCGGATGCAGGACTATGGCAGCTAACTCCAGGTACAAGAAATTTCTCTCTAGCCCTATTATTTCCGGAGTTATTGGCAGTGGCGCTGCCGATTTCTTTTTTCGGCGTTTATTTATTTATTTTTTTTTTTGCTGGCTTCGGTCCAGCACACACGTAGCAGCCTTGGCTATTGTTCTCGTACACACACCATGGCCGTATGTACTGGCCATTTTCAGGGTGTCCTCACTCCGCAGTCCCTGGCATCCTCCCTGTTTATCACACAGCTCCAAGACCGGTATTTTCGGAAAGCCCATGAGCAGGGCTTTTCAACAGTGTCAAACTTGTTAATTTCCCGACAATACTTTGGGAGATAGAGTCGTTGCTAAGTCTTGTTTTCACTCTGTTACAGCTTCGTGTACAAAAGTGCCATTAGACATGCGTTTGAAGCGCATTCTGAGTAGCCCCGTTCCCTGGTCGTTTCAAGGCGGAAGATGGCCCTGGCTGGCCAGATAAACCCAATTTTCGGATGCAGGACTATGGCAGCTAACTCCAGGTACAAGAAATTTCTCTCTAGCCCTATTATTTTTGGAGTTATTGGCAGTGGCGCTGCCGACTTCTTTTTTCGGCGTTTTTTTTTTTTTTTTTTGCTGGCTTCGGTCCAGCACACACGTAGCAGCCTTGGCTATTGTTCACGTACACACAACATGGCCGTATGTACTGGCCATTTTCGGGGTGTCCTCACTCCGCAGTCCCTGGCTTCCTCCCTGTTTATCACACAGCTCCAAGACTAGTATTTTCGGAAAGCCCATGAGCAGGGCTTTCCAACAGTGTCAAACTTGTTAGTTTCTCGCCAATACTTTGGGAGATAGAGTCGTTGCTAAGTCTTGTTTTCACTCTGTTACAGCTTCGTGTACAAAAGTGCCATTAGACATGCGTTTGAAGCGCATTCTGAGTAGCCCCGCTCCCTGGTCGTTTCAAGGCGGAAGATGGCCCTGGCTGGCCGGGAAAACCCAAATTTCGGATGCAGGACTATGGCAGCTAACTCCAGGTACAAGAAATTTCTCTCTAGCCTTATTATTTCCGGAGTTATTGGCAGTGGCGCTGCCGATTTCTTTTTTCGGCGTTTATTTATTTATTTATTTTTTTGCTGGCTTCGGTCCAGCACACACGTAGCAGCCTTGGCTATTGTTCTCGTACACACACCATGGCCGTATGTACTGGCCATTTTCAGGGTGTCCTCACTCCCCAGTCCCCTTGCATCCTCCCTGTTTATCACACAGCTCTAAGACCGGTATTTTCGGAAAGCCCATGAGCAGGGCTTTCCAACAGTGTCAAACTTGTTAGTTTCCCGCCAATACTTTGGGAGATAGAGTCGTTGCTAAGTCTTGTTATCACTCTGTTACAGCTTCGTGTACAAAAGTGCCATTAGACATGCGTTTGAAGCGCATTCTGAGCAGCCCCGCTCCCTGGTCGTTTCAAGGCGGAAGATGGCCCTGGCTGGCCAGGACAACCCAATTTTCGGATGCAGGACTATGGCAGCTAACTCCAGGTACAAGAAATTTCTCTCTAGCCCTATTATTTTTGGAGTTATTGGCAGTGGCGCTGCCGACTTCTTTTTTCGGCGTTTTTTTTTTTATTTATTTATTTTTTTGCTGGCTTCCGTCCAGCACACACGTAGCAGCCTTGGCTATTGTTGACGTACACACAACATGGCCGTATGTACTGGCCATTTTCAGGGTGTCCTCACTCCGCAGTCCTTGGCATCCTTCCTGTTTATCACACAGCTCCAATACCAATATTTTCGGAAAGCCCATGAGCAGGGCTTTCCAACAGTGTCAAACTTGTTAGTTTCCCGCCAATACTTTGGGAAATAGAGTCGTTGCTAAGTCTTGTTTTCACTCTGTTACAGCTTCGTGTACAAAAGTGGCATTAGACAGGCGTTTGAAGCGCATTCTGAGTAGCCCCGCTCCCTGGTCGTTTCAAGGCGGAAGATGGCCCTGGCTGGCCAGGAAAACCCGATTTGCGGATGCAGGACTATGGCAGCTAACTCCAGGTACAAGAAATTTCTCTCTAGCCCTATTATTTCTGGAGTAATTGGCAGTGGCGCTGCCGACTTCTTTTTTCGGCGTTTATTTATTTATTTTTTTTTGCTGGCTTCGGTCCAGCACACACGTAGCAGCCTTGGCTATTGTTCACGTACACACACCATGGCCGTATGTACTGGCCATTTTCAGGGTGTCCTCACTCCGCAGTCCCTGGCATCCTCCCTGTTTATCCCACAGCTCCAAGATCGGTATTTTCGGAAAGCCCATGAGCAGGGCTTTCCAACAGTGTCAAACTTGTTAGTTTCCCGCCAATACTTTGGGAGATAGAGTCGTTGCTAAGTCTTGTTTTCACTCTGTTACAGCTTCGTGTACAAAAGTGCCATTAGACATGCGTTTGAAGCGCATTCTGAGCAGCCCCGCTCCCTGGTCGTTTTAAGGCGGAAGACGGCCCTGGCTGGCCAGGAAAACCCAATTTTCGGGTGCAGGACTACGGCAGCTAACTCCAGGTACAAGAAATTTCTCTCTAGCCCTATTATTTCTGGAGTTATTGGCAGTGGCGCTGCCGACTTCTTTTTTCGGCGTTTATTTATTTATTTTTTTTTTGCTGGCTTCGGTCCTGCACACACGTTGCAGCCTTGGCTATTGTTGACGTACACACAACATGGCCGTATGTACTGGCCATTTTCGGGGTGTCCTCACTCCGCAGTCCCTGGCATCCTCCCTGTTTATCACAAAGCTCCAAGACCGGTATTTTCGGAATGCCCATGAGCAGGGCATTACAACAGTGTCAGACTTGTCAGTTTTCCGCCAATACTTTGGGAGATAGAGTCGTTGCTAAGTCTTGTTTTCACTCTGTTACAGCTTTGTCTACAAAAGTGCCATTAGACAGGCGTTTGAAGCGCATTCTGAGCAGCCCCGCTCCCTGGTCGTTTCAAGGCGGAAGATGGCCCTGGCTGGCCGGGAAAACCCGATTTTCGGATGCAGGACTATGGCAGTTAATTCCAGGTACAAGAAATTTCTCTCTAGCCCTATTATTTCTGGAGTTATTGGCAGTGGCGCTGCCGACTTCTTTTTTCGGCGTTTTTTTTTTTTTTTGCTGGCTTCGGTCCAGCACACACGTTGCAGCCTTGGCTATTGTTGACGTACACACAACATGGCCGTATGTACTGGCCATTTTCGGGGTGTCCTCACTCCGCAGTCCTTGGCATCCTCCATGTTTATCACACAGCTCCAAGACCGGTATTTTCGGAAAGCCCATGAGCAGGGCATTCCAACAGTGTCAAACTTGTCAGTTTTCCGCCAATACTTTGGGAGATAGAGTCGTTGCTAAGTCTTGTTTTCACTCTGTTACAGCTTCGTGTACAAAAGTGCCATTAGACAGGCGTTTGAAGCGCATTCTGAGCAGCCCCGCTCCCTGGTCGTTTCAAGGCGGAAGATGGCACTGGCTGGCCAGGAAAACCCAATTTTCGGTTGCAGGACTATGGCAGCTAACTCCAGGTACAAGAAATTTCTCTCTAGCCCTATTGTTTCTTGAGTTATTGGCAGTGGTGCTGCCGACTTCTTTTTTCGGCGTTTATTTATTTGTTTTTTTTGCTGGCTTCGGTCCAGCACACACGTAGCAGCCTTGGCTATTGTTGACGTACACACACCATGGCCGTATGTACTGGCCATTTTCAGGGTGTCCTCACTCCGCAGTCCCTTGCATCCTCCCTGTTTATCACACAGCTCCAAGACCGGTATTTTCGGAAAGCCTATGAGCAGGGCTTTCCAACAGTGTCAAACTTGTTAGTTTCCCGCCAATACTTTGGGAGATAGAGTCGTTGCTAAGTCTTGTTTTCACTCTGTTACAGCTTCGTGTACAAAAGTGCCATTAGACATGCGTTTGAAGCGCATTCTGAGCAGCCCCGCTCCCTGGTCATTTTAAGGCGGAAGACGGCCCTGGCTGGCCAGGAAAACCCAATTTTCGGGTGCAGGACTATGGCAGCTAACTCCAGGTACAAGAAATTTCTCTCTAGCCCTATTATTTCTGGAGTTATTGGCAGTGGCGCTGCCGACTTCTTTTTTCGGCGTTTATTTATTTTTTTTTCTTTTGCTGGCTTCGGTCCTGCACACACGTTGCAGCCTTGGCTATTGTTGACGTACACACAACATGGCCGTATGTACTGGCCATTTTCGGGGTGTCCTCACTCCGCAGTCCTTGGCATCCTCCCTGTTTATCACACAGCTCCAAGACTAGTATTTTCGGAAAGCCCATGAGCAGGGCTTTCCAACAGTGTCAGACTTGTCAGTTTTCCGCCAATACTTTGGGATATAGAGTCGTTGCTAAGTCTTGTTTTCACTCTGTTACAGCTTCGTGTACAAAAGTGCCATTAGACAGGCGTTTGAAGCGCATTCTGAGCAGCCCCACTCCCTGGTCGTTTCAAGGCGGAAGATGGCACTGGCTGGCCAGGAAAACCCAATTTTCGGGTGCAGGACTATGGCAGCTAACTCCAGGTACAAGAAATTTCTCTCTAGCCCTATTATTTCTGGAGTTATTGGCAGTGGCGCTGCCGACTTCTTTTTTCGGCGTTTATTTATTTTTTTTTTTTTGCTGGCTTCGGTCCTGCACACACGTAGCAGCCTTGGCTATTGTTCACGTACACACACCATGGCCGTATGTACTGTCCATTTTCAGGGCGTCCTCACTCCGCAGTCCCTGGCATCCTCCCTGTTTATCACACAGCTCCAAGACCGGTATTTTCGGAAAGCCCATGAGCAGGGCTTTCCAACAGTGTCAGACTTGTCAGTTTTCCACCAATACTGTGGGAGATAGAGTCGTTGCTAAGTCTTGTTTTCACTATGTTACAGCTTCGTGTACAAAAGTGCCATTAGACAGGCGTTTAAAGCGCATTCTGAGCAGCCCCGCTCCCTGGTCGTTTCAAGGCGGAAGATGGCACTGGCTGGCCAGGAAAACCCAATTTGCGGATGCAGGACTATGACAGCTAACTCCAGGTACGAAAAATTTCTCTCTAGCCCTATTATTTCTGGAGTTATTGGCAGTGGCGCTGCCGACTTCTTTTTTCGGTGTTTTTTTTTTGCTGGCTTCGGTCCAGCACACACGTAGCAGCCTTGGCTATTGTTGACGTACACACAACATGGCCGTATGTACTGGCCATTTTCGGGGTGTCCTCACTCCGCAGTCCCTGGCATCCTCCCTGTTTATCACACAGCTCCAAGACCGGTATTTTCGGAAAGCCCATGAGCAGGGCATTCCAACAGTGTCAGACTTGTCAGTTTTCCGCCAATACTTTGGGAGATAGAGTCTTTGCTAAGTCTTGTTTTCACTCTGTTACAGCTTTGTCTACAAAAGTGCCATTAGACAGGCGTTTGAAACGCATTCTGAGCAGCCCCGCTCCCTGGTCGTTTCAAGGCGGAAGATGGCACTGGCTGGCCAGGAAAACCCAATTTTCAGGTGCAGGACTATGGCAGCTAACTCCAGGTACAAGAAATTTCTCTCTAGCCCTATTATTTCTGGAGTTATTGGCAGTGGCGCTGCCGACTTCTTTTTTCGGCGTTTATTTATTTTTTTTTTTTTGCTGGCTTCGGTCCTGCACACACGTAGCAGCCTTGGCTATTGTTCACGTACACACACCATGGCCGTATGTACTGTCCATTTTCAGGGCGTCCTCACTCCGCAGTCCCTGGCATCCTCCCTGTTTATCACACAGCTCCAAGACCGGTATTTTCGGAAAGCCCATGAGCAGGGCTTTCCAACAGTGTCAAACTTGTCAGTTTTCCACCAATACTGTGGGAGATAGAGTCGTTGCTAAGTCTTGTTTTCACTATGTTACAGCTTCGTGTACAAAAGTGCCATTAGACAGGCGTTTGAAGCGCATTCTGAGCAGCCCCGCTCCCTGGTCGTTTCAAGGCGGAAGATGGCAATGGCTGGCCAGGAAAACCCAATTTTCGGATGCAGGACTATGACAGCTAACTCCAGGTACAAGAAATTTCTCTCTAGCCCTATTATTTCTGGAGTTATTGGCAGTAGCGCTGCCGACTTCTTTTTTCGGTGTTTTTTTTTGCTGGCTTCGGTCCAGCACACACGTAGCAGCCTTGGCTATTGTTGACGTACACACAACATGGCCGTATGTACTGGCCATTTTCGGGGTGTCCTCACTCCGCAGTCCCTGGCATCCTCCCTGTTTATCACACAGCTCCAAGACCGGTATTTTCGGAAAGCCCATGAGCAGGGCATTCCAACAGTGTCAGACTTGTCAGTTTTCCGCCAATACTTTGGGAGATAGAGTCGTTGCTAAGTCTTGTTTTCACTCTGTTACAGCTTTGTCTACAAAAGTGCCATTAGACAGGCGTTTGAAGCGCATTCTGAGCAGCCCCGCTCCCTGGTCGTTTCAAGGCGGAAGATGGCCCTGGCTGGCCGGGAAAACCCGATTTTCGGATGCAGGACTATGGCAGTTAATTCCAGGTACAAGAAATTTCTCTCTAGCCCTATTATTTCTGGAGTTAATGGCAGTGGCGCTGCCGACTTCTTTTTTCGGCGTTTTTTTTTTTTTTGCTGGCTTCGGTCCAGCACACACGTTGCAGCCTTGGCTATTGTTGACGTAAACACAACATGGCCGTATGTACTGGCCATTTTCGGGGTGTCCTCACTCCGCAGTCCTTGGCATCCTCCATGTTTATCACACAGCTCCAAGACCGGTATTTTCGGAAAGCCCATGAGCAGGGCTTTCCAACAGTGTCAGACTTGTTAGTTTCCCGCCAATACTTTGGGAAATAGAGTCGTTGCTAAGTCTTTTTTTGACTATGTTACAGCTTCGTGTACAAAAGTGCCCTTAGACAGGCGTTTGAAGCGCATTCTGAGTAGCCCCGCTCCCTGGTCGTTTCAAGGCGGAAGATGGCCCTGGCTGGCCAGGAAAACCCGATTTTCGGATGCAGGACTATGGCAGCTAATTCCAGGTACAAGAAATTTCTCTCTAGCCCTATTATTTCTGGAGTTAATGGCAGTGGCGCTGCCGACTTCTTTTTTCGGCGTTTTTTTTTTTTTTTGCTGGCTTCGGTCCAGCACACACGTTGCAGCCTTGGCTATTGTTGACGTAAACACAACATGGCCGTATGTACTGGCCATTTTCGGGGTGTCCTCACTCCGCAGTCCTTGGCATCCTCCCTGTTTATCACACAGCTCCAAGACCGGTATTTTCGGAAAGCCCATGAGCAGGGCTTTCCAACAGTGTCAGACTTGTCAGTTTTCCGCCAATACTGTGGGAGATAGAGTCGTTGCTAAGTCTTGTTTTCACTATGTTACAGCTTCGTGTACAAAAGTGCCATTAGACAGGCGTTTGAAGCGCATTCTGAGCAGCCCCGCTCCCTGGTCATTTCAAGGCGGAAGATGGCCCTGGCTGGCCGGGAAAACTCGATTTTCGGATGCAGGACTATGGCAGCTAGCTCCAGGTACAAGAAATTTCTCTCTAGCCCCATTATTTCTGGAGTTATTGGCAGTGGCGCTGCCGACTTCTTTTTTCGTTTTTTTTTTTTTTTTTTGCTGGCTTCGGTCCAGCACACACGTAGCAGCCTTGGCTATTGTTGACGTACACACAACATGGCCGTATGTACTGGCCATTTTCGGGGTGTCCTCACTCCGCAGTCCCTGGCATCCTCCATGTTTATCACACAGCTCCAAGACTAGTATTTTCGGAAAGCCCATGAGCAGGGCTTTCTAACAGTGTCAAACTTGTTAGTTTCCCGCCATTACTTTGGGAGATAGAGTCGTTGCTAAGTCTTGTTTTCACTATGTTACAGCTTCGTGTACAAAAGTGCCATTAGACAGGCGTTTGAAGCGCATTCTGAGCAGCCCCGCTCCCTGGTCGTTTCAAGGCGGAAGATGGCCCTGGCTGGCCGGGAAAACCCGATTTTCGGATGCAGGACTATGGCAGTTAATTCCAGGTACAAGAAATTTCTCTCTAGCCCTATTATTTCTTGAGTTAATGGCAGTGGCGCTGCCGACTTCTTTTTTCGGCGTTTTTTTTTTTTTTGCTGGCTTCGGTCCAGCACACACGTTGCAGCCTTGGCTATTGTTGACGTAAACACAACATGGCCGTATGTACTGGCCATTTTCGGGGTGTCCTCACTCCGCAGTCCTTGGCATCCTCCCTGTTTATCACACAGCTCCAAGACCGGTATTTTCGGAAAGCCCATGAGCAGGGCTTTCCAACAGTGTCAGACTTGTCAGTTTTCCGCCAATACTTTGGGAGATAGAGTCGTTGCTAAGTCTTGTTTTCACTATGTTACAGCTTCGTGTACAAAAGTGCCATTAGACAGGCGTTTGAAGCGCATTCTGAGCAGCCCCGCTCCCTGGTCATTTCAAGGCGGAAGATGGCCCTGGGTGGCCGGGAAAACTCGATTTTCGGATGCAGGACTATGGCAGCTAGCTCCAGGTACAAGAAATTTCTCTCTAGCCCCATTATTTCTGGAGTTATTGGCAGTGGCGCTGCCGACTTCTTTTTTCGGGTTTTTTTTTTTTTTGCTGGCTTCGGTCCAGCACACACGTAGCAGCCTTGGCTATTGTTGACGTACACACAACATGGCCGTATGTACTGGCCTTTTTCGGGGTGTCCTCACTCCGCAGTCCCTGGCATCCTCCATGTTTATCACACAGCTCCAAGACTAGTATTTTCGGAAAGCCCATGAGCAGGGCTTTCTAACAGTGTCAAACTTGTTAGTTTCCCGCCAATACTTTGGGAGATAGAGTCGTTGCTAAGTCTTGTTTTCACTATGTTACAGCTTCGTGTACAAAAGTGCCATTAGACAGGCGTTTGAAGCGCATTCTGAGCAGCCCCGCTCCCTGGTCGTTTCAAGGCGGAAGATGGCCCTGGCTGGCCAGAAAAACCCGATTTTCGGATGCAGGACTATGGCAGCTAACTCCAGGTACAAGAAATTTCTCTCTAGCCCCATTATTCCTGGAGTTATTGGCAGTGGCGCTGCCGACTTCTTTTTTCGGCGTTTTTTTTTTTTTATTTTTGCTGGCTTCGGTCCAGCACACACGTAGCAGCCTTGGCTATTGTTTACGTACACACACCATGGCCGTATGTACTGGCCATTTTCAGGGTGTCCTCACTCCGCAGTCCCTGGCATCCTCCCTGTTTATCATACAGCTCCAAGAACGGTTTTTTCAGAGCGCCCATGAGCAGGGCTTTCCAACAGTGTCAAACTTGTTAGTTTCCCGCCAATACTTTGGGAGATAGAGTCGTTGCTAAGTCTTGTTTTCACTCTGTTACAGCTTCGTGTACAAAAGTGCCATTAGACATGCGTTTGAAGCGCACTCTGACCAGCCCTGCTCCATGGTCGTTTCAAGGCGGAAGATGGCCCTGGCTGGCCAGGAAAACCCAATTTTCGGATGCAGGACTATGGCAGCTAACTCCAGGTACAAGAAATTTCTCTCTAGCCCTATTATTTCTGGAGTTATTGGCAGTGGCGCTGCCGACTTCTTTTTTAGGCGTTTTTTTTTTTTGCTGGCTTCGGTCCAGCACACACGTAGCAGCCTTGGCTATTGTTGCACTCACTGCTCCACTACCTCAGGGTCAAGTTGATATGCTATCATTAATAACTTCTCAAAAGTATTAATATGGAGGACTTTTAAGCATCCCTAAAAACAGTATTTTTTTTTTTGGAATAGTAATTCATATTCTTTGCGTTGTTATTATTTACACCCTAGATAACAGTTTTAGTTCCAAGAATACAAAATTGATCATTTGTATATCGTTGTCCACCCCTGTAATAACTAGGTTGTGAACATCAGTCTCAATGGAGAAGAGAGCAACAAGATTGTCAAATTGTAAAATCTTTGATTTTTTGTTTTATTCTGGAGCAATCTGTAGCCATGGCAAGTGCTAGAACCGTATTTTTGGTCCAACATGCTCATGTTGTTCAGTATTTCTTAATCCATCTGCAAAAGAGGGTGCTTTTCGACATGACTGGCTTTACAAAAGACTTGTATCATAAACATATTTTGCTGTAATGAACTTGCCAAATTAATCATTTATAGTTGCGTTCACAAGTAACATCAGTTAAACCAAAGTGGTTTTGCAGGTAAATTTATGTTTTATCCTTGATTGACTTTGTAAGATGTCCGTGTAGTTATTTTATTCCCAGCAAAACGAGTCAGTAAATACAACTGTTGCAAAAAACTGCGGTTCCTTCTCCCTTAACAACCGTCCTATATCCTATGCTTGGCAAAAAATTTGTGTTGGCAAAAAAAAGTTTGCCGTAAAAACTAGCGTGAACACTTTATTAAGGTTTGGTGAATGCAAAATCTATTGAAAGTTTTGTTGTACGTCACATCTCTAATTATTTAAAATTATGCACATTGCAATTCAAACGTCTACGTTGGTTGATTAACGTTTCTTAACGTTTGTTAAAACAAACTTTGGTTCAAGGAGATTTTCAGCACCATGAATACGACGGGGGTGATATTTTATGGCTTGATAAGTTGAGTTTGACGGTGGTACAAACCACAATGATGATTGAGGTGTTCGTGTCCTCGGCACTTAGGAAGACATCCATTGGCCTTTTTGAGATAAGATGGTCACTATGAGTGCACCATATAGTGACCTAGTAATATCTCAAAATTGCTTCATGGGTGGATGACGGCGCTCACTGAGTGTCTGGCCGAGGACGTACATGGGGTCCATTGCTGGGGACCTCGGCCTGCAATCCGAGGCACTAACGCTGTACATCTTCGGGTGTATGGCGGACATGATCCATCTTGGATAGTGTGCCTTGGACAATTTACTGGTCCGTTGCAGGGGACCGTTGGTGACCTTTCTTCCTCCTATCCGTGAGTAATAGTTGACGGAGGATTGGAACACTTTTGATCGGAGTGGTTTACAATACAAAACAATTAAAAGGCAAGAAATGTAGCATTAACTAAACTTAAAGGGGGTTGTGACGTCATCATAATGGCAGGCTTGGCTGTGCATGGAAAGATGAACTCTTACCCATATACAGCGCGTGCGCCCGCTTGCGGTCAAATCACAATATTGTGATGTGACCACTAGCGCACACGCGGGCGTAGTAACTGCTTAGTACATTTACTGCTATAATCATAACGACACAGCCCTTTAACATTATAATATTATGAAGCAAGACCATTACCAAAGAGGTATACCGCTCGACAACTCCCCTTTTTCTAATGATTGTTTGTTTCATTGCTGTTTGAACCAAACTTGACAAGGTTACTAAGTCTGTTAGTCAAACAAATAATACCAATCTTAGTTGTATTAAATTTAGCTACAAGGAAGCAATTTTGAGCAAACATAAATTCATTGATCTGAACTATTCTCAACTCCATCATCTTTATAGTTATCTATTACATGTCTGGCAGAATTCGCTAACTCACTCTAACAAAATCTGCCACTGGCTGTCTATTTTTACCTAAAGTATAATTTCTTGTTTTACATTCTTCCATCAGATGACTCTTACCTAATTTTTGATTTGTAGTTACTTTTTGTATTTATGTATTCATGGTTTTTTTTTATAATGTGTGTTTATTTTACTTGTTAAGGTGCAGAGCAAGAGCAATTTTCTTGTTGATCATGAAAATGAATAGAATTGAATTTGTTGTAACAGAAGTTGTTCCGTTTCCACAGTTGAAATCAGAGTAGCTTAATCAGATTAGCACGCATGAGAGTGCAATAATCCATTGTTTTGTATTTCATTCAAATTGTGTATTCGGCATAATTTTTGTCTGTAAATGAAACTTATAAGATTTCCTCGTGTTACAGAAATGAAGCATTAAGTAATGGTGTCATACACTTAGGCTAGGTTTCCAAGAAGACCAATTTAGGACGCTTTGTGTATTTTTAATTGACAATGTCATGATAGGACTAATAATTTATTTTCTGAAACTTAAAGGTCAGTTTAACTATTTCTACTCTACGACCCTTTGGATTAGATGAAAGCAGTATCTGCTGACAAAAACCATTCAATGTGTTTTCGAAGGCGTTTATGTGTTTTATTCCTAACCATTATATTGGCAAAGCGCCCTCACTCGGTTGATGTTGTTTGGGGGAGGGGGGTCATTGTTCTTACAACAAGTTGATATAATGCAGGTATTAAATTGAATATTGGTTGAAAACTATCAGGAGTGAACTTTCCTTTGTATGATTCCTATACGTGTTTGCCTATAAATCCTCCAATGTCCATTTTGAAGTTCCTTAAAAATGAAGACAACCAAAATGAGGCGAGTTAAAAGTGATTATTCGGCCATTTTTAGGCATTTAAACAATTATTATTTTACCCATAGACAGTTCATTTAGCTCCATGCGTAGATATCCCTCGTGTCAGTTAATTCCAAAAGACAATAAATCCCTTCATGTTTAATTCTTAACCATCCGTGCAAAAGGGCCACTATTTCGTCCTCTCAACCTCGTTTTTGAGGTTCTTATCTTTGGTGGTTCTTATTTGGGAAATGGCATCCTAAATCCTAGTGGTGGCGGTAAAAGAAAAACAAATCGCCGTCCCGATTACTCTGATGTCCTTTCTAGCTATCCGTAATGAAAATGCAACCGTTAAGGTTGCATACCGCCCTCTCTCGGTAACGCTTTTTACAAGAGGTTGGTGTGATTTTGAAGAAAAGATTCAATATTATTATTCACAAGTTACTACACATGTAACAATTCAAAACGTGCAAATGAGCAATTATTTGAACTCAACGCATGGGTTTAATTTTGACCAAAACCCAATGCGTACCTTGATCCTCTCCAAATGCCATTTTCACTGTAAAACATATAAAACAAAAGACTTATTTTCTAAATAATTTGTAAAAAGGCCTAAATGTTGTTGTCCGTGTGGATAGGCCTCTTAAGCCGGGCACCACCTTTGACGCAGTGACCATCTTTTAGTGTCAGCAACCGTTAAGAAAATACATCATTTCAGGCCTAATTCTAAGTCGTTCCTGATTGTTTACAATGACCACTATTTCTACCTTTCAGCTTCGCTTTGGAAGTCCTTACTAGCCAAGGCGTTGCTGCGCTGTACGATCTTTGATTCAAACCGAAACTACAGTTTCAATTGATCAGAAGTGTCCTCCTCCTCCCCGGAATTGAATGGTGCACGCCCTTGTCACCCTAAACCTTCACTAGTTTATCAATATAAAAAAATCCATAACAATGATCTTACAAAAATAATACACAACAATATCAACTGTACAATAAAATACTATAACGCACTATGTTATAGTATCTATCTCGTATTAAAATCATTCAACTAATTAGTAGGCATTATAGTGTAGGCCCAATGTCATTGTTTTGTGTTATAGATCAGAGCAACAGGTCAGGAGCTCCAATAATCTGTTAATGTTATTTTCCGTCAAATTATTTACCATTGGCAAATTACCGTCTGTATAACCAAGCATGGTGAATGTTCTGTATCCAGTATTAATAACGGCTTTGCAGGAAGGCCTTCCCGAGTTTGCAGGAAGGGCACAATGTGACGTTTTGTTATTTCCTGGTACTTAAAGTTCAGGTTAAAAATTTGTTCAGACATAATTATTTGAGGCAATTGATTTCCTTGTACACAGTATTAGAATTTAGCCCACATAATTGGCAAATATTCAACCGCTCCGAAGATTATAACAAACAAAGGTTTAAAAAGTGAGGAATTTATCCCTTTCGGTACGGGGAGTATTCATATTAACAAATGTTTCATTGTGAAAGTCAACGTCTCAGTGTTAAGTTTTGTCCCTCCATTCTTAGAAAAGTCGCACATGTGCATGTGGCATACATTGTTGAATACATTGTAGTGTGGCACACATTGGACTCGTGAAACCAACTTCTTCAAATAGCGCCCTCTCTTGTCGACAGGAAACGTCAAATAAACTGGAACTTAAAGTCGACACATGTTTTCTTAGCGGTCCCAGATTATGGAACTTAAAACTGTCAAGGTAAGCGCAATTAACCGTAGAAAGCAACATTTATTGAATTAGCATGTGCGTGGATAGTTTGGTTTTATGTGGTATCATTGATGGTACGTAGTTTGGTTTAATTTTGTGTAAAAATGCAGAACAAAGTTGGGTTGTATCTGTCATCCAAGACTCGGACTGAACAACACTTGACTCCATTGCACTCCGACAGGGTACTGAACACAAAGCCGTTAAAACCGTAAACCGAGTCTCCAACTTCTTTGGCTCTTTGTCTTTCTCACAACGAAATGCACACGTTTCTGAGGCAAACTGCCGTCCTTGCATCATTTTAGACTCTTTCACTTACACTCACGTGCACAAATGTTTGCAAAATGTGAAATTTCTTGACACAATTGTTCTGCAGCTATGCCCAAGCCTAGCCCCATACATTGTGCCAATACGCTGGACTCCCTCCGCTTCTTGGCCCAACGAACCCTGTCCGTTAAAACCAGACATCAACTTTCGAATTGAGACTTACTATTTTTGGCAAATTTATCCCTCAATGATCGGTCGGTCGTTGCTGTCAGACATGTCAGACTCACAGGCAGAGTCTGGAGAAGATTTCCGCACGGTCCCCCGTGCGATAAATCCTAGGCTTTTGCTGGAATTTTATGTCAAATCTCGGTGATATAAGCCCGTGTCAACGACGGCGGAGAAGCCATGATGGTTGCTGTTCAGCGCGGGTCGCATTTCTGCACTAGTCTTTATTCCAGCAGTCATTTTGCGACGTTTACCTGATAGTGGTGACGTCAAGGTGTCGCGCAGCGGTAAACGTTCTTGAATGTGCTGACTGATTGCGCGCATTGGACGTCACCACTATCAGGTAAACGTCGCAAAATGACTGCTGGAATAAAGACTAGTGCAGAAATGCGACCCGCGCTGAACAGCAACCATCATGGCTTCTCCGCCGTCGTTGACACGGGCTTATATCACCGAGATTTGACATAAAATTCCAGCAAAAGCCTAGGATTTATCGCACGGGGGACCGTGCGGAAATCTTCTCCAGACTCTGCCTGTGAGTCTGACATGTCTGACAGCAACGACCGACCGATCATTGAGGGATAAATTTGCCAAAAATAGTAAGTCTCAATTCGAAAGTTGATGTCTGGTTTTAACGGACAGGGTTCGTTGGGCCAAGAAGCGGAGGGAGTCCAGCGTATTGGCACAATGTATGGGGCTAGCCCAAGCCCAGTATAGTGTCCACATGCTGGACTACCTTTGCTTCTTGGCCCTACGAACGCTATGACCCACAATGTGACATCAACCTTGGAAATGAGACTTGCATTTTTTAGTACCAATTTTTCTCTTGATGATATCTTGGTCATTGCCCAGGAGTCTGGAGTACATTAGATCCGAGATGTGATGATTCATTTTATGAAAAATCTCAGTGCTGATTAGACCCAGTAACTGGGGTGCTGTACTCCTTTTTTGAGATTTTGACATTATCTGTCGTACTAGCGCCCTAGTAAGGAATATGTAGTAACTGCAATGGTCAGGAGGATTTAAAACACCTCTGTTGAAAAAATCCCTTGGACTCAACAGAATTGCTCAAAATTCGCCTACTGTCTTCCCAAGTGTTTAAGGTGAAATAAAATGCATTTAATTGTACTCATGATCATTTTCTGTCCTCCAAATAGATGATTTTTAGGGCCTCTAACAACCCTGCAATACAATCGCCATTTTTATTACTAATGTTAAGACTATTTTTTTTACTTTAAAAAAGTCATATTAACGCTGCGGGGATCACATGGCCGCTGATGCCCGGACTTGTATATTGTTTTGCGAAGTCAACGCAGGATACCAGTCAAGGAACACCACAAAGTTCCATTGGTCATGATTGGCCGAGCGCGGGCTGAACAATGTTGCCATTGTGGGGTCATTGCCCCTACACATCTGGTATCCCGCTGCGTTGACTGCGCAAAACAATATGAAAGTCTGGGCATCAGTGAACACGCAATCCCCGCAGCGTTAATGCGACTTTTTCAAGTCAGGAAACAGTTGTAACATTAGTAATAAAAATGGCGATTGTAACGGCAGGGTT
Source organism: Marthasterias glacialis (assembly GCA_911728455.2). Taxonomy (NCBI): domain Eukaryota; kingdom Metazoa; phylum Echinodermata; class Asteroidea; order Forcipulatida; family Asteriidae; genus Marthasterias; species Marthasterias glacialis. The sequence continues at coordinate 27,656,859 of OU452225.1, forward strand.
GTCAGAGGCCCTAAAAAACATCTTTTTGGAGGACAGAAAATGATCGTGAGTACAATTAAATGCATTTTATTTCACCTTAAACACTGGGGCGCTAGTACGACCGATAATGTAAAAATCTCAAAAAGGGAGTACAGCGCCCCAGTTACTGGGTCTAAGTGCTGATATGAACACATTCAAACATCGTCGGAGCCATGATGGTTGCTGTTGTGCATGCACGTGTTGTACAGCCCTTGTAACCTATACGTCGTCACTTCAAATTAAAAGTAACAAGAAGACTGCTGGTACAAAGACTGGAAAACAGGTCATAGCAGTGTACAGTGGGCATGCGCAACAGCAACCATCATGGCTCCGACGATGTTTGAATGTGTCTGTATCAGCTCTGAGATTTATCAAAAAATTCCACCAAAATTAATCATTGCATCGCGGATCTAATCTACTCCAGACTCTCGAGCAATGACCAACAGATCATCGAGTGAAACATTTTGGCAAATCGAAAGTTGATGTCACATTATGGGCCACAGCCTTTGTAGTTGCCAAGAAGCGGAGGTAGTCCAGCGTATTGGCACTATTTATGGTACTCCTCGCAACACAGTCAGTGTACAAACAATGGTCAGCATGAAATGTTGAGAAAATGACTAAGTGTTTGGCTACAACACACAGGCCATCGGGGTCACCTGCTATCAGACTCCTCAGAAAAATCAGACATTCCGAGTGGCAACAACTGAGGGAATTTGTGGCACTGTAATGATGTCTGTAGCCGATTGATGACTCAGCACACTTCATGTTGACACAGAACGTATTGCAAGGCAATTTTGTTTCAAGAAATTTTGCATTTTGTAAACGCCTGAGGACAGTTTGCACAAGTGCAAGTGTAAGTTAAACATTTACTTAAGATGCATGGAGGGCATTTTGCCTGGGGAACATGTGCATTTGTGAAAAAAAGCCAAAGGTTGGACACTCGGGATACAGTTTTGACGGCTTGGTATTCAGAACCCTGTCAGAGTGCAATGGAGTATCAGAGCTATACATGTACCAGCCCTGGTAGGACATCAGTCTTCAGTGCACTACCACTGACATCCTGGGTTTAATAAAACTGCTGTACAATTTGAACAAATTTACAAGAGTTGTTTTCTCCTATTTTCACCTAATGTTGGAAGCTGAAAGTCTGTTGATATGTTTCTTGGTAGTTTAAAATACTCTTTGAATATCTTTTAAATAATATCTGCTTTCAGTTTGGTGAAAAGTATACTTACGATAAAACGGGAACTGGTAAACATTTTCTCGAACATAATGTACTTTCCTCGTAAAGTTTTTGTATGCACATGCGTTTAAGAGTGCATTGCTGGATTGCAATGTCAAGGGCAATGCACAAATTGCACAGGAAAATAAGCGTGCAACAAATTGTGCACAAGAGAGCTCTGTGTAGCTTGCTACACGCATTTGGTAGTACCTAGACGGCGCCCTCTTTGGCGTTGCTAAGCATCATATTCCATGCCTGCATGTTATTTGTTTCAACTTGAGTAAGAAATGGAAGTTTTTGCTGATTTCCGTCTCCTGACTAATTTTCATTTTACATCCGTAAATAGTGTGTGCCAAAACCATTTTAAAGATTTATGAACCTGCCGGTCTGTAAGTATTGGACACAAGGAATATATGAATGACGTTTTTGCTAGTTTAATCAGGTAAAACAATGAAATAATTGTGTTAAACATGTTTGGCTATGCAGGGACCCTTTCATACCCAGGACGTCAGTGGCAGTGCAATAGAGACTGAAGTCCTACCAGGGCTGCTGCTACATGTACATACATTGTGTGCACAGGTGAGGTATAGGCTTAGTAAGCTCAATAAATAGTGTCAATTATGCTGGACTACCTCTGCTTCTTGGCTCTACAACCACATATCATCAGAGACTGTGAAAACATTTAGTAAGCTCAATAAATAGTGTCAATTATGCTGGACTACCTCTGCTTCTTGGCTCTACAACCACATATCATCAGAGACTGTGAAAACATTTCAAATAAAAATGGTTGGATTTTTCACTTACCTTACAACGTAACTGTGGCGAGTAGTTTACAAAGATTTTCTATCCACCAGTTTTTGTGTAATCTTATGAAGAATCTCTGAGCTGATGATACATGTGTAAATCATCGTCGGTGCCATTATGTTTATTGATGATGTTTTTGTTTAAAATGTCATCACAGTTCCTGATGCTATGTGGTCGTAGGGCCAAGAAGCAGAGGTAGTCTAGCATGATGACACTATACTGGGCTAAGGCTTGGTTTGTTACTACAGCACTACTAACTAACTAGGTACTGGTAGGACGTAATTAGTCCCCATTGCACTACTGCACTGATGTCATGGGCCTAATTTCATAGAGCTGACTTAGGTAGAAAATATTGCCTGATGATTATCCGCAAGCAAAAATGAGGATACCAGACACAGATTGTAAGTGTGACATCGTGATCTTAGTCTGGTAAGCATTATTTTGTTGTGCTTAGTTACTTGTTGTGCTGTAGAAGCTGTATCTTTTTGCCTACTTAGTCACTCAGTACAGTGTGTGTAGTGCACCTATGATGTACATGAACATTATGTAACCTGTATTACATGTACATGTAAGGCTTAGTAGTACTACTACTGTAAGTATGGCATTGTGATTGGTAGAGTGGTACTGGTAGTCTAGTGGTACTGGTAGGATGTAAGACTCCAATTCACGACTGCACTGATGTGCTGGGCAAGATCCAGTAACTGGGGTCGCTGTACTCCTTTTAACAAAGTTTGACCTGGACGGTTGTACTAGCGCCCCCTAGGGAAGCATATGGGTATTTCGCTGTGATGAAATGGATATGCTCTGATGGTTTGATTCACTGTTCTAAAACATTGCCCAAATTATGACAAAAACTGAACAAAATAGCTGAAAAATCACCTACCAGGTACTGTCTTCTTTTGATGTCAAAGATGAAAAAAGGCATCTATTTGTATTCGTGATCATTTCTCTCCTCCAAATTGATGTTTTTAAAGCATTGCGTCTTCATCAATGCATTTTTACTATTGATTAATCATTCCAGAAAAATGAGCCAAGAAAGAAAACAAATTTTACACTTACAGTTTAAAATCATCCTTTCATCCATCCAGGGTAATCCTACATGTCCTACATGTTATCATTTTACTAAAGTAAAACCTACTTGTGTAGTTTTTAGTAGCTATAGACAAAGTGTCTGATGAACTGCGTCGCCAACTATGCAGTTGTTGAAGGCACAAACCAGCAATGACCAATGCTGTAGCACACACACCAGTGACAAAGTTTCAGAAAAATTTAGGGAATTTCTATTTTATAAATCATGCGCATAAAGTATTTATTTTGTATTACAAGTCTTTTACAAGTATTTTTGTGTGTTATCGCTTCACCAACAGAGGGCGTATTCTCTCATTGTATTGGGTTGTTGTGAAAGCTTTTGTGAGAATTTGATGGTTCTTACCTGTGCTGTAGTGTGCAAAGTAGTGAGATAACAAAGTCTAATATCCCATGTATTGAAAAAGATGGGTTTGTGTGTGTGTTGGCATGCTAGGGTGCATGCTAGGATGCATCATAATCATAAAATAATTGGTCTTTGAAATTAATGTGACATGAAATGTAACGAGGTACAAATAAAAACTAGAAATCTAAAGTTTGTGAACAAACTAACGGTGTTCGGCATAAACCTAGTAAAGTTATTGCGTATTTGACAATTTTAGGGTCAATATTGTGTGCAATTTTTTGTCTCTTGTGCTATGCTGACGGGCGAAATATTTATGTAATGATTGTTAATGTACCACGTTTCATTAATAACGAAAGTATTTTTGTATGAACAAACTTATACTTCTGGTTTTGACCGGAAGTGAGGGTCAAATGGGGTCACACATTGTAACAATTTGTATAATCGTCCTAGGGCCTTACAATAAGCTTATTATATTAATATACACATTTATGTTATTCAAATAAGAATTTTTATAAAAAAACTACTACTTCCGGTTTTGACCGGAAGTAAATGTCAAATAGGGTCAAATCCTGTGTAAGATTTATTAAATATTTCATGACCTTTCATATGGTGTAAAGATCATGTACATGTATGTAGCATATCTGAGTCTGGAGATATGAGTATTTTAATATAAAACTTTAATTTATTGTAATGACGTCATTGATGATGTCATCATTCCAAATTTTTTTTGTCATGTTCACACTGGTCTAAGTATGTAGTAAGTTTCAAGTCCTGACATGTTTTATTTCTTGAGATAGCAAAATATTTTTTCGACCTCGTGTACCAATTTCGTTGTGACGTAGCTATGACGTCATATATCACATTTCTAGAATGCTCTTGAGCATTGTTACTTTAACTTCAGGGCTTGACCGGAAGTCAAGGTCAAATGAGGTCATGGTGTGCATACAATTTGTTCAACATTACAAGCCCTTTCATATGCACCAACGATTTTGAATGTAGCATTTGCTGTTCTTGAGTTAGGATTTTTTTTTAATATTTAAGGTTTATTTAACCTGACGATGTCATCAATGACGTCATCATTCCAAAAAAGGTTTCGGTATCATCTACTCACTAAGGTCTTTGTACATGGCAAGTTTCAAGTTCATACAAGCTTTAGTTTTTGAGAAAATCGACAGACAAGGTTCAGGGAGAAGAATACGCGAAAAAAAAAATAGAAATTTAGAGTTTGTGAACAAACTCACGGTGTTCGGCTTAATTACATCATTGAAAATTTTAAGGTCAATATTGTGTGCAAGTTTTTTGTCTATTTGTGCTATGCAGACGGGCGAAATATTTATTTGTACTTTTTTATCTTAATGTATGAGGGTTTGTCATATGAAACTTCAACTTCCGGTTTGACAGGAACTAAAGGTCAAATGGGGTCACACCTTGTGCATGGTATCTAGGATTGTTAGAGAGCTTTAAATTCATGTAACGATTATTAATGTACGAGGTGTCATTAATAAGATACATATTTTTGTTGTACAAATTTATACTTCCGGTTTCGACCGGAAGTGAAGGTCTAATGAGATCAAACTTTTGTAGAATCGTCGAAGGGCTTTAAAATTAACTTATTATATTGATACACAAATTTACGTTATTCAGATATTGATTTTTATGTAAAAAACTACTACATGTACTTCAAATGGGGTCAAACCCTGTTTAAGATTTCTTTAGTATTTCAAGACCTTTCATATGGTGTAAAGATCATGTATGTAGCATGTATTATTCTTCAGATATGATTATTTTAGTATAAAACTTCAATTTAATGTAATGACGTCATCGATGACGTCATCATTCCAAAAGTTTTCTTTGTCATGTACACACTGTGGTCTAGGTATATAGTAAGTTTTAGGTCCGTACATGCTTTATTTTTTGAGATAGCAAAATAATTATTTTTTCGACGTTGTGTATCAATTTCGTTGTGATGTAGCTATGACGTCATATATCATATTCTAGAATGATCGTGAGCTAAAAAAATATTATGCTTTGAAAGTTTGTTCATATCTTCATTCACTTAGGCTCTAGAGCCCGAAATAATATGATTTTAACTTTAACTTCCGGTTTCGACCGGAAGTAAAGGTCAAATGGGGTCACGGTGTGCATACAATTTGTCCAACATTTCAAGACCTTTCATATGCACCAAAGATTTTGAATGAAGCATTTGTGGTTCTCGAGTTATTAAATTTTTGAATTATTTAACATTTAATTAAGCTAATGACGTCATCAATGACGTCATCATTTCAAAAAAGTTTCGGTATCATCTACTCACTAATATCTTTGTACATAGTAAGTTTCAAGTTCATTCAAGCTGCAGTTTTTGAGAAAATCGACCAACAAGTTTCGACGACTAAGAAAACCCAGAAAAAAACTAGAAATTTAGAGTTTGTGAACAAACTCACTGTGTTCGGCTTCATTACGTATTAAAACATTTTAAGGTCAATATTGTGTGCAAGTTTTTTGTCTATTGTGCCATGCTGACAGGCGAAATATTTATTTGTACTTTTTTTATCTTTATGCATGAAAGTTTGTCATATGAAACTTCAACTTCCGGTTTGACAGGAACTAAAGGTCAAATGGGGTCATACCTTGTGCATGGTATCTAGAATTGTCAGAGAGCTTTAAATTGATGTAACGATTATTAATGTACCATGTTTCATTACTAAATACATATTTTTGTTGTACAAACTTATACTTCCGGTTTTGACCGGAAGTGAAGGTCAAAATGAGCTCACACTTTGTAAACATTAGAATCGTCGAAGGGCTTTAAAAATAAGTTATTATATTAATACACAAATTTACGTAATTCAGGAACGATTTTTCATACCAAAACTACTACTTTCAGTTTCGACCAAAAATGAAGTCAAATGGGGTGACACCCTTTGTAAGATTTCTTTAGTATTTCAAGACCTTTCATATGGTGTAAAGATCATGTATGTAGCATGTATTATTCTTCAGATATGATTATTTTAGTATAAAACTTCAATTTAATGTAATGACGTCATCGATGACGTCATCATTCCAAAAATTATGCTTTGTCATATACACACTGTGGTCTAGGTATATAGTAAGTTTCAAGTCCGTACTCGCTTTATTTTTTGAGATAGCAAAATAATTTTTTTTTCGACCTCGTGTATCAATTTCGTTGTGACATAGTTATGACGACATAAAAATATCACATTTCTAGAACGCTTGTGAGCTTAAGAAAATATTATGCATTGAAAGTTTGTTCATATCTTCATTCACTTAGGCTCTAGAGCCCGAAATAACATGAATTTTAACTTTAACTTCCAGTTTTGACCGGAAGTAAAGGTCAGTTGAGGTCACAGTGTGCATACAATTTTTTCACCATTGTAAGGCCTTTCATATGCACTAAAGATTTTGAATGTAGCATTTGTCGTTCTTGAGTTATGAATTTTTTTGAATTATTTAACGTTTATTTAACGTCATGACTTCATCAATGACGTCATCATTTCGAAAAAGTTTCAGTATCATCTACTTACTAATATCTTTGTACATGGTAAGTTTCAAGTTCATTCAAGCTGCAGTTTTTGAGAAAATAAGCGAACAAGGTTCATGTGGAAGAATGCGCAGAAAAAAAAACTTAACAATCCCAATAGTTGTTCGGCTGTTGGCCGTAGTAAGTCTCAAGTCCATACATGCTTTATTTTTTGAGATAGCAAAATAATTTTTTTTCGACCTCGTGTACCAATTTCGTTGGGACGTAGCTATGACGTCATATATCACATTTCTAGAATGCCCTGGAGCTAAAGAAAAAATTATCCATTAAAAGTTTGTTCATATTTTTCCTCACTTAGGCTCTAGAGCCCCAAATAACATGATTTGTTACTTTAACTTCTGGTTTCTACCGGAAGTCAAGGTCAATTGAGGTCACAGTTTTCATACAATTTTTCAAACATTACAAGACCTTTCATATGCACTAAAGATTTTGAAAGTAGCATTTGCCGTTCTTGAGTTATGATTTTTTTGAATTATTTAACGTTTATTTAACGTCATGACGTCATCAATGACGTCATCATTTCAAAAAAGTTTCGGTATCATCTACTTACTAATATCTTTGTACATGTAAAGTTTCAAGTTCATACAAGCTTTACTTTTTGAGAAAAATTTACCGACAAGGTTCAAGGATAAAAAAGGGCAGAAAAAAAATAATAAAAACAGAATAATAACACTAGGTCTTTGGCCGGTAGCCGAACGCCTAAAAAAACAGAACAATAATAAATAGGTTTTCAGCCTAAATATATTTACGTTACTGTTTATCAATTTCAATAGCAAACTGGTCAATATTTTCAATAAGATTACACAAGTGATATCGATATCAAAATAGTATCAAGTATTTGAGTTTTATCGGTGTATTGATGGACCATAAATTATACATGTAGGATTCTAACTGGCTTGCTTTCACAGTGTATGCTCGTTGGTCTAGTAGTAATGACATAGACGCTCCTGAGTGGGGGTGGGGGTGGGGTTTATTTAACATTCATTTAATTGTTTCTCTACCCTCTGATGGGCTTGTTGTCACTGGGCATGCTCAGTGGTCAATGAGTGGGGGTGGGGGTGGGGGTTCATTTAACATTCATTTAATTGTTTCTCTACCCTCTGATGGGCTTGTTGTCACTGGGCATGCTCAGTGGTCAATGAGTTGGGATGGGGGTGGGGGTTCATTCAACATTCATTTAATTGTTTCTCTACCCTCTGATGGGCTTGTTAGGCCCCAAAAAAGTGTCCTGACCCTAATTTTACGGCGCAACCCTAAACTTTTTATTCAACTTTTTCCTTTTTTGGCGGCTATAAATACATAAAACGGAGATCGACTTAGTCATTATGGATTGAACATGAAAGTAAAGTGGTCGTAGTTTGTGCTTCGACACCATAGTTGGTAAAACATCAACCCAAGCCGTAAAACAAATCTAGCTCCCGTAGCGTTTACTGTGCTGCGACCAACAGTGACACATTAGTCACTACGATGAGTCCCTCCCTTTCACTCTGCGTGTGGCAATTTTTTCTTTGCCAAATAACATTAATTAGGTGTTCGGACTCTGGTCCGAAGACCTCTTGTTTTTGTTCTTTTTTTTTTTTTAATACTTCTTCTTTTTCTTCTCACTGGCGATTGTCCACTTTGAAATGCACACTTCCGAAGGACATATAACCTTGAAAATTTATACATAGGTAGTTTATGGCAAGGAGACGAAACCGTTTGAGTGACGTCATGATGACGTCATCGGGTGTTGAATTACGTTAAATCAAAGTTTATTATTTAAAAAAATCATAACTCCTGAAGTACACAATGGAATTTTACAATCTATACATCATCGGAAAGGTCTTTAAAAAATAATTCAATGTCTCACAGAGATGACCCCAATTTGACCTTGTCTTCCGGTTCAAACCGGAAGACAAGGTTTAAACCGAAATGCTTAAAAAGTCACAATTTAAGCTGTGGAGTCAATATAAAACAGAATTTGGACATGGTTTCAGTGTACGAAATAAAATGTAGTTTATGACCTTTGAAAATATTACATTGATGACGTCATCAAATGTTACAGTTTGTTATGACGACGAGTTTAAAAATATAATTTTTTTTTATTTTAAATTTTTTTTGAGCAAACTACATGTTGAATTTTTTAGTAATAGATAACGACTATAAAAGCCTAATTGCGAAATTTGAACAAAATTGGCCTTTGCATAACGAAGTTATATTAAGATGAAAAGTGCCGTTTTTAGCGTGATCGCCGATAGAGTCTGTACAGTACCTTACTGTATTGCACCCCGTGCGTGTGCACTCTAGGCTTTTACTGCATGCTGTGTATATACATGCACGCAACAAGTCAGGTCTTGTCACAGTTCATCGAACTTTGCGGTGTGTTGTTAAGTTCTGTGTGTGTGTGTAATAATGGCGATGCAAAGAAAAAGTGTTAAGTCATGCAAGTTCAGTGTGGAAATGTTTCCCTTTATGTCATTCTGGTGGCTTAATTGTGACAGGGAGAGGAAGAGGAGACTTTACTGAGACGATCACATGCTCACGTGAGTTGTTTGATGTAAAATGGTGGAGAAAATGCAATTGACAAAATGATCGTCTTTCGTTCTATATAATATACCGATCACGTACGTGCTTACGTACGAGAGTCACAAGTGTGCAACAGCAGGGCAAGAGGCACTTTACCCCCGCGAGAGTTGTTGTCGGGATACGCTGAGTAAAACTGTTTAAAAGTAAAGTTTAAAAGTAAAGTAATTGCTTTTCAAAATGTCCGTGTATTTCTATAGCCGTGCACACTTGTGTTTATGATGTTTATCAAAGTGGGGTAGTTTTTATAAAACTTTGGAAATTTTTAATACAGATAATGAGCTCGGAATTTGAATCTGTCAAATGTCAGATTGACTGTACAGAATACCAGTGTTCAGTATAGGTGATGTTACAAAATGAGACTGTTCATTTGATATAGCGCCATCAACGTTCACTAGCAATACACACTTTATTTTATTGACACCGCATAGATGCCGAACAAAACGGAGGACAGCAAGGGTTAATGTTTGGATAAAAGGCAATATGAATACTATTTCGAACAGACAACCTGGCGGCAGCCAATCGCACTGCGTGGAAAAGGAAGCTCTTTTTAATTATTTTCATATTCTTATTTAAAGGTTTTATTTGATTTCACTTTTAATAAATATCAAACAAAATCAAAACCATGTGTTATACGGTGTCTCATAGAGACCATTATGTTGCTTTAAATGTTTCATTCCTCCAAAATTTTCTCCAAATAAATAACTCAATATTGAAATTAAACTGAACCTTGAAACTGTGCATATACTTGAGCCTCAATATGAAGACGCGAAATAAAATGACGACGTCATCAGATGTTAAGTTGCAATAAATCAAAGTTTATTAATTAAATCAGAACTCTTGAAGTGCACAATGGATTTTTACAATCTACACATCATCGCAAAGGTCTTTTGGAAACAATTTAAAACATGTTAAATGTCTCAAAGAAATGACCCCAGTTTGACCTTGTATTGTGGTTCAAACCGGAAGTTGAAGGAAACAATTGTTATAAAGCCGTCATTTTTTAGTTCTTTGGTCAGTATAAAAAGAGCTTTGGACAGTGGTTTCAGTGTGTGAGTAGGTAAAGGACTCTGCGTTTTCAAGCTTAAAACTGATGACGTCATTGCATTAAACAGCGCCCTCTGGTAACAAGTTTGAAATCAATGGCGCTACAACACTAATTGTAAGGGCTTTTTTTACATTGTGTGTATTAACTCATCGATGTTTATAAGCAATTTGTTATTCCCGAACACCTAGTTTTTGTTATGTCACAAAAACTGAATGTCTAGTTACAATCAGGTTTTTTGCACCCTGTACTGAATTCTATGACGTTATCAAGCAACAACATGAACAAATAAAGGATAGAAAACATACCTGAAACATCGCAATGATTTGATTCTTATTAAAAATAGCCATCAGAAAAAGAAAAAAAAAATTAAAAGCACACCGAAAGCTCGGTGTGCAGGGGGGCCGGTTACTTGCTTCATGTCTTCCAGTTTTACAATGACGTCAGCGCTTGAACACCTGAAAGTTTTGGACGTGCAGTTGATGATCATTGCTCACTGCGTAAGGGAACTGCACATCCAAACAAATCCAGCGCGCACTGTTGTTGCACGTCCTTCGTGTGTTGAGGACGCGTAACGTGTTATCTTCGCAGCATCGTTTTCAAAATAATTGGTCCCCGCGCATTGTTTAAACAAGGCAAGTTCGTGTAGCGGCAGACAAGGCTGCTTTCTATGTGGAATCGTCCATGTTCTGCTGAAAGAATTTTCAGAGCGTGGGTGAACGATTTTCTGTGTCGATTTTGTGTTTATTGTGAACAAAATTTAAATGACAAGGATCTTTTTTCGCATTGTCACTGAATATCACTCAATGAAATCAGACTTTTCCATTTTACTTGGCTTGTATCGCTTCGCCTCGAGCTGAAATGGAATACATTGTAATCTAGATTTTTCTTGTGTTTTTTCCCCAAACTTTTTCTTTTACTTAGTGGCGGGCTGAACAGGAATTGCACGGTACGTTTACTTTAGTATAGGGGGTTAAATAAATAAATAAGGCATTAACCTATTCTATTGTATTGTATTTTAAATCAATATTACCAAAATAAAATAAAAAACTAAAAAAATGTAAAAAAAAAATTCCAGACCTACCGACCCTATTTTGAAATGGCATGTTTTTAGCAAACTGGTCGATATTTACAATAAGATTACACAAGTGATATCGATATCAAAATAGTATCAAGTATTTGAGTTTTATCGGTGTATTGATGGACCATAAATTATACATGTAGGATTCTAACTGACTTGCTTTCACAGTGTATGCTCGTTGGTCTAGTAGTAATGACATAGACGCTCCTGAGTGGGGGTGGGGGTGGGGTTCATTTAACATTCATTTAATTGTTTCTCTACCCTCTGATGGGCTTGTTGTCACTGGGCATGCTCAGTGGTCAATGAGTGGGGGTGGGGGTGGGGGTTCATTTAACATTCATTCAATTGTTTCTCTACCCTCTGATGGGCTTGTTGTCACTGGGCATGCTCAGTGGTCAATGAGTGGGGGTGGTGGTGGGGGTTCATTCAACATTCATTCAATTGTTTCTCTACCCTCTGATTGGCAGTTGTCACCGGGCATGTTCAGTGGTCATTGAGTGTGGGTGGGGTGGGGGTTCATTCAACATTCATTCAATTGTTTCTCTACCCTCTGATTGGCTGTTGTCACTGGGCATGCTCAGTGGTCATTGAGTGGGGGTTTGGGTGGGGGTTCAATCAACATTTATTCAATTGTTTCTCTACCCTCTGATGGGCTTGTTGTAACCAGGCATGCTCGCTGGTCATTGAGTGAGGGTGGGGGTTCATTCAATATTTATTCAATTGTTTCTGTACCCTCTGATGGGCTTGTTGTCACTGGGCATGCTCGGTGATCATTGTTATCACTGGGCATGCTCAGTAGTCTAGTGGTGAGACAGCTTCCCTTGAGTGTTTTTTTTTCTTCTGCAGAACTCTGGAAAGCACAGTTCACAGTTATTATCTAACATTGCTGTAGGTTAAAAATACAGATTAAACAGCTGTACCGACCTTCAGTCGGAACAGCTTTTGTTTCTGTCGGAATTTTTATTTGTATTATTATTATTATTATTCTTTAATTCCTTCGAAACCCTATTCAAATAACACATGTTATTCTTTGAATTACCATCATAAAATATATCCTATACCATGTTAAAGCTTGTGCCTTGACCTATCTAATCGATATCATACAATTAAAGTTCTTAATTAATTAACCATGAGACAGCAATGTGAATATTTAATTAAGCATTCTTGTGACTAATTTATTTCAATAACTGTTCATCCGATTTTAATAATTCTTTCATTTACATGTATAGATCTGTTTGATGTTGTAGATGTGCAATTTCGCTTGTTTGTGTCATTGTGGCAAATCATCTATGGCGCGTTCTGTGTCCGTGTACAAATTATATGGCTCAAATAGTGTAACTATTTGGTACAACAAAGACCCTAAATTTTCAACATAAATTAAAATTGGGTTTCATTTATTACGAATATCGTTTTAGAAAACATAAATGCTTTTACTAGGAGTTATCCCAGACCGTAAAACTAATCGAAGCACAATGTAATTCCACTCTAATTAACCGTTAATTGTTCAATCTGAGCACCATTTGTACAACATTGTTGGGATTGCGCCGCTTTTTGCCTCACATAATTGATTACAAACTTGTACACAGGTTCGCACTTACCTGTTTTTCCAATGTTGATCCAATGAGGATTTCTGATGTTGCGAACCTCTACAGGTTTTTGGTGTGAAAACTGCTAATAGACTGATTGTGTGACCAATGTTTACATGTCATCACCTATTGTGGGTACTACGTCATCTGAGCTGATGGCAAACTACGTGCAAATACATGCCCTGACCGACAGAGTCACACCAAAAGTCAGCTTTTGGTAATAATGACTCAGTTACTGAGCCATTTTATTTCAGTTTTATGTTGTGATATTGATATTAATCACATTACTGTTTCATTACTGTTATTTTGTTTGTAATGTAGGCCTAAATTGCTGTATAAAAAGGGTAAAGAACATTGGAATAGTGAGCATTGGTACACATGTACCTAGCCTTGCAAAATTTCAAATAGGCAAAGGAATCACACAGTTTTGGAATGCAATTTCTTTGAAATTCTTGTGTTGAAAAGCGTGTGATCGCGGTCGTCTGGTCTAAATGTTTCATTGTGCACTAGTACACATCAAGGACACTTATACGTTACTTGTACAATTTCCAAGACTTGCTGGAACTGTCCTCACTGGCTTTAGTCAGCCACTCGAAGGTCTCTGTACAAACCCTGGAATATTTTTCACATATTTCGAGAAAGAAAAAGCCGAAAAACAAATGCAGGAATTAACGTACCGCACTTTCCTATGGAGGGCTTCGTGTTTGTTTACATTTAATACCCACAATAGGTAACATGATGCACAATCAGTCTATTACAGGATTCATACTGGCTGATTTTGCTGGTCATGTTTGGTGGTCTAGTGGTTAGAACATCCCCTCTGCTTACCCCTATTGCCCCCTCCCTGCCTCATGACTTAAATTGAAGCCTGAAACCACGAAACACTGAGTTCAAAGCTTGTCCCCAAAGCATTTTTAATTTTTATTCAGTGCAGCATGTAATGTTTTTCCCCCTGATCTCTTTCACTCTGTTAAGTCTATTTATGGCTGCACTTGCAAACACAAATAGTCGGCAAAGCCATTTATATGTTTATGGCCTCGATTTTGTACTTTATCAGATGAACAAAAAATATATGTCCATTCGTGCAGAAATTCAGGAGGTAAAGAGTTAAGGTGAAGGTGTAGTAGAATTACAGCTTATTAAATGAAGAAATCCTCAGTAAGGAAGAGGATTATAATTGGACAATCTTCTTGATATGAAGATTTACTCTGACTTAAACGTGGAAATAATAATTTATTCTCAAACTGTTTACATTTTTGTACAGAAGGAGGTTGGTTCTGCCTGATGAGTCAACAGTTTGTTATGAGTCAGAGACAACTTGAATGAACGTTCTTGTAGATGAACTCTTAGAGGGATTTGATCATTTGATGGACCCATTGATCTACAGTCTTCTAGTGCAAACTTCATTTATCTGTTTGGAACCAATGAGGGTGTGGTTTGGATCTCAACTCAGTCTACCTCCAGGCTCTCTTTGTCCGTCAATCACAAGAACAAAACATGTAAGTACATGTATCCTGAATAATTAACCCTTTAGCTCTCAAACCTCCCAAAATCGCCCTGCCTGTTACTTCTGTCCAAAACTGCCCTCCAAGATTGACAAGTTGCAACTGGAGTTTTACCAATTCGATTGAAACGCACCAAACAGCCGTAAATAGAGTGCGATCCCAAGAATAAGATGGTCTAGAACTAGAATTAGAAGCTTACAAAGGTTGGAAGTTAAAAATGAGTAGCTCTAGTTGTTTTTTTAGGTACAGTTTATTTCATGCGCAATATACCCAGTAATGAAGACCATGCTTGTCTTCACGGTCAACTTACAGGTGTTGTTACTAAAGCATGATTTAAAGGGATTTTATGGACAATTTTAAGTAAAGAAGATATCTGTAAACAATAGAGGCATTACTGTATATTTTTCAAAGGTATGTGTTGATTATTATTGCTCACTTCTTTTACATTTAAATTCTGTTGAGACAACAGATAGTTGACCAAACCTCTGAGGACAACTTTCCATGTCACAAACATTTACTTCGTACATAAACAATGTTTCCTAATTTTAGTTGTTCTGTGTTATGTTTCCAACCTCTAAGTTTCACTTTGGAAAAGTAAACAAAACAACTGTGCAAATCATTCAAAAGTAATTACCTCTACACAAACGAAAAATGTAACACATCAAAATTATAGCAACGAAAGCTATCTAAGGTTTGTGTGTTACAGTTAAAAATCTTTTGAATTTCCTTGGCGCGTTCAAGGTGTGAATTAGTTTATGTTTGACAATGTGCAATTGATAAAGAGTTAACATTTTATCAAATGTTGTGAAGTTGGTATGTTTTTAAAAACTAACTTATTGAACCCATCATCAAAAAAGAACTCAACTCTTCAGAGTGAGTAAGTCAGTTAGAATATTGGTGTCATTTACAAGGAGAATCCTAACCATCAATAGGACCCAAGTAGACAGACTGATTGCCCAATCTAAATTAAGTTCTCTACTATAAACATGAAATTATATGTAAGGAAAAAAGCAAGGGTTGCTGAGAAAGATCACTTATTTGGTGATTTAATAATTCAGACATACCACATGTGGTATTAAGAGCATTAAAAAAGTATCAAGAGCTCATGTCCAAAGGCTAGTGACACATTGTCTTAAGTTCTTGTCCCACTAAAGCACATGTACATTATTGGTAATTGTCAAGACCAGTATTAACGCTTTAAGTGACCCAACATGGTACAAGAAATAACACTCTGTGAAAATTTAGGCCAAATCAGTCATTGGAGTCACAAGAATATAGTGTATGTTTTCACTGTTTGAGAACATCAAGTTTTGGTCTCATGAGAACAAAACTAATTGTTTTACTCATTTCTTAAAAAGTAGCATTTCATGCAAAAACATTTTAAAAGATGTTTTCCACCATAACCATTTTTATTCATTGTAAGTTATGTGCAAATCTTCAAACATTTTGTTTGTCAATCTTCCCCATGGTTTGTGCACACGCTTGAAGCTATCCAGTAAAATATTTGAAAGAAAAAATAATGTGTGACATGTAATCCAATCAGTTTGCCCCCATGTGAATTACAGTAGGCATGTCTGGCATATTGTCGATAATTCCTTGTTAGGTTTAATACAAAAGTAAAGTTGTAGGTCCCGGGTGTTGTGTAAAGCACGTAAAAGAACCCAGTGCACTTATCTCAAAGAGGAGGGGTTCATCTTGGTGGTCCTGGTCTGATCAGCTGCAGATTGTGCCACAGTACCTTGTAAACTGTTTATGGTGATATGTAAAGGGACAGGTCTCAATCGTAACTCCACATACCTTGCAGGAAACAATACTGAGCACTTTGAGATGCCAATCGGGTATGATAAAGGGCTTTTTATTATAAGAACTGTGTTTTATTATTATTATAATAAATCAATCCTGCTGGGTCACCAGCAGTGAATGTATTCTCTTGTATAGCATAGAAAATGTTACACAAGTATCAGCTGCTACTCTATTTATTGGCTTTTCCTCTAAGTTGCGGAAAAGCCTTTTTTTGGTTCTGATTTTCAGGTGTTTGGGCTATTGCCCAAACAACTATTGTTTTTTTTTTTTTAAGGTGTTCAGGCAATAGCCCGAATAACTGTTTTTTTTTTTTTTTTTTTTTTTTTTTTTTTAAGTTTTTCTTCTCTTTTCCGAAATGAAATTTGTCCGCAAGCAAACACATAGTTTAAAAGCTTTTATCAACTTGAAACTTCCCTCGTGGGACTATTACTTCCAACACATGGCTTGTACAAACATCGGCCGTTTTATCACTTATAAACAGCTGAATCCTCAAACAGCAGTTGATACATTGCTGAACTTACAAAATTTCAACAATGGCGGAATAAACTAGCAGGATGCCACCATGATTTGTGATCGCTCTTACATGGTAGAATGATTGTAACACATAAAGTTATTCATTTATTAAAACTTAACATGAAGTTAGACTATCAATTGAAAATGCTGAGAAAGTCATGACATCATGATGACGTCATCAGGTTTGGAATTTCAAGATTTTTAAGCATCACATTGATATATCTTTGAAAATCAGTATCAAATCAACCGCAAGAAACTTTTGGTTGTCTTTTGCGGGACAATATTTTGTACTATTTGTCTTGCTTTTTGTTTTGTGCATGACCTCACATGACCTAAACTTCCAGTCAAAACCGGAAGTGTCTTGTAAGTGGCAACTTTTTGAAGTTGTTTTCAACAATGCTATAACGGTTACCCATCAAGGGTCTGCTTTGAATGAAACAATAGGACTGTTGATGTCATAAATTCAAGTGCGCCCTCTAGCGGCAGGTTAAATACAGTTGAAAATAAACTTCTACTTTATGTCTGTGGTGAAGTTTATGGTAATCATTTCAAAGTTGGTATAAATAATGACCTTGATGCAGTCAACAGATGTATGAAGTAGTACATTGATGACATCATATGTCACGTGGTATTACATTAAAGGTGCACTTTTTGAAGTCTTGTATCTACCAAACTACATACTTGGATGAATTAAAAACTTGGTATGTTGGAAGACATTGTACTTTATTGCAAAAATGTGGAGTGACGTCATATGTGATGGTTTCTTATTATGTTTTAATTTGTGAGCACTTTTTAAACAGCTAGAGAATGTAACAAACTATAATTAAAATTTTCTTGCACTAGGCTAGGTTACCAATAGTAATATGTAGTAAAGTCATAATTACGCCATCACTTTCACGTTGCATCAACAAAACGTAAGGTTTTAAATGAACTGTACTGTTACGAATTTCACATTTATCTCACTATAGTTCCATTTTTTAAGTCCCAAACACCTAGTGTTTGTCAGGTGACAAACGTTACATTCTAGTAGTTTTTAATTTTTTTTTTCCCACTCAAATCCCATAGACTTTGTACAGGTCAGCTTTTTCACGTAACTTAAGGCATAAAACTTTGTCACACACCATTCAAAATTAGCATAGGCATAGTCCTGTGAGCAAAGATTGGCTGTGAAGAGTGATGTCATCATGATGTCATCAGGGGTCATGTGACATCACCATAAAGGTGCATATTTCAAAGCTACATTAACTAGAATACCATAAGTCCTATTGGGTTCAAACTTTGTAAGTAGGTAAAAAAGAATGTGTTTTAGGTAACAATTTAGGTGACGTCATGATGACGTCATTCTCAGAATTTATATGATTTTTTTTTTATTTTTGAACCTTTAGACCATATCTCATCAATAGAGCATGCAAATTTCAAAACTATTGTGGTAATAGGTTTGGTAGGTCGAACATAATTGCATAATAAATTAAAAAGTGTATGACTTCATGATGACATCATAAAAAATGGGATTTAAAAAAAACACATACAGTAAGGAAATGTCTGATCATCTTGAAACTTGGTGGGTAGATGCATTATGACCCAATAATGACGTCATTATTTTTTTTTTGAGTTTATGAATATTAATACTTTGCTTCTTTTATTTTTTAAATTCACATTTTGGTCTATTCAAGGTTATATCAATTTAAAACTTCACATACATCATGTACATGAAGTACTTTGCAAGAAAATGTGCTGTAATGACATTATGATGATGTCATCATTAGTCATTTGACGTCATGAAGCTGTATTATTAAAACTCTTTCTAAAATATTTCTAGAAAACCTTAAGTGTGTTTACCTTAAAACTTAGCACATCGATGTATGTAGACAGTAATGCGTTGTAGGCGAAAAATGACATGACATCACGATGATGTCATTGGTGATGTTTTGGACGTGCAGGATTACCAGAAAATTAAAAATTCAAACTTCTTTTTGTAATGACTTTGGTAGGTCACTTAAGGGAAAGTTCATTTATTTTGAAACTTGGTGGGTTGGTGACGTCATGAGGATGTCATCGCTGGATTTGCTCTTAATTGTTGAATATTCATGTAATTGCTTATATTTTCTTAGTTAGGCTCTTCTTTTTGTTCCACCCAAAATGCCATAGACTTTGAACAATGGTGTTGGCCAAATGCCCCTGTGTAGTTAAAATCTACTTACTAGATAAACCCTAGCTTTTTCCACCATAATAAGTATACTGTCATTTCAGTTAAAAAAACAGAACTCTTTTAAAGATAAATATTTTATCTCCGGTGTGGTATATTTTCAGGGGTTTCTTTAAAGGCATTGCATACGTTTGGTTATGACTCTGAAAATTGTTGGCAATAAAAACTTACTTGGTAAGAAGTACAGCAGCTTTGGATAGTATAATGCATTTTGAGAAACGTTTCACTTCGAAGTACTGCAATTATGGAAAAATATATCACTTTTTATCCCCCAAAAACTTGAATCTGAGAAGCGTTATGGCCGTAACGCTTCTCAGAATGTGTATTCCAATGACAGATACTTCTTTTACATGAATGCAACCGCTCCGGATGTTTGGCGTTATCTCAAAAAACTCTGCCACTTTTTGAAATAAAATTTACATGCGTTAGTTTTATGGTATACATCTACAATTATATAGCATTAAGGCAAACGTACGGTTCCAAAAACCAAAGGTACACTTTGCCTTTAAGTATAAAAGGATCAATCCTAGCATTTTCCCGCAATAAATCTACTC
This sequence comes from Marthasterias glacialis, assembly GCA_911728455.2. Taxonomy (NCBI): domain Eukaryota; kingdom Metazoa; phylum Echinodermata; class Asteroidea; order Forcipulatida; family Asteriidae; genus Marthasterias; species Marthasterias glacialis. Next base: position 27,676,749 of record OU452225.1, read on the forward strand.
TCGTTTCAATTGAAAAAATATAATTCACATAAACAGAAATTGTATTTCCGGCCTGGTTTTATATAAATATATATTTTGCTAATGAGGAACTATAATTAAATATTAATTATTTAAATAATTATTTTTTAATTTCTTTCCTTTTATTTTTTCGCTGACATGATTTCTTATTTTTTAGGCCTTTATTACTTACTTGCTTTGTATGATACTTTTGTATAATATTTTTATATTTTATGTATGTACTGAGGGCCCCCATGGAGAGCAGTGCTGTGCACTGATTGGGGTTTACCCTCATTAAATATGACTTTAAATAAAAAATAGTAAACTTGCGGGTACAACCATGTAATTCAACTTATTTAGGAAGGAGTGGTGACTCTGAGAAGAGCCGTTGTGGTCTCGACGTTTCGAACAGTATGCTCTGTTTGTCTTCAGGAGAATGCCGGGCTGCTGATGATGATGATGCTTAAGTAGGGCTACTGGGATGCACATTCTTGGCGGGAAGGGTCCAAGTTGTTCTTGGCCGGTAATGCATGGCGGGTGGTTGCTGGCTGGCTGTGTGCGCGCTGGGGTGTGTCAGTGTTGTGTTGTGGTGCTTGTGGTAGGTTGGGCTTGAGTAGTGGTGACCAGATGTCGTTGATGAAGAAACCGATGTCTTGTGGACCTGTGTTGTGGGCTATGATTTCTATGGCTTCTCGGATTCTGCGTTGATGCCAATGCTGGACAGGAACGATGAGCTTGGTGTCTTGCCAGTTGATGCGATGGTCTTGTTCATGGGAATGTTTGATGATTGCTGATTTATCCAGATGTCCTAGTCTGCCATGTGCTTGGTGTTCCTTGATTCTTAAAGAGAAATTGCGGCCGGTTTCTCCGATGTATACTTTGAAGCGTTTGTATCCGTTGAGTTGAAGTGATTTCTTGATGTGGTGGAGTTCTTGCTTTAAGTTATGTTGGTTGCAGGTGTTGAAGGCGCAGCGGACCAATGTGTAGTTGACTGCAGACTTGAAGCGTGGGTGATGGAACGAAGAGCTGTGAAGGTAACGGTCTGTGTGTGTCGGTTTGCGTTGTACTGTGTGGGAGATGGTTCCATCTGGCTTGCGCGTGACTTGGACATCTAGGAAGGCGATGGTGTTTTGTGATTCTTGCTCAATAGTGAATTTGATGAGAGGATGCTGGTTGTTGAGGTGGATGAGGAAGTCTTGAAGCGCCGTCTCGCCGTGGGGCCATATCACGAAGGTATCATCAACATAGCAGAGCCAGAGGTTGGGCCGAAGATCTGCGTTCTCGATGGAGTCCAATTCGAATTCCTCCATGAACAGATCTGCTAGAACCGGGGATAAAGGAGATCCCATAGCGGCTCCAGAAGTCTGCTCATAGAATTGGTCTCTCCATCTGAAGCTGGAAGATGAGACACACGTCAGGAGTAGGTCGTGGACTTGGTCGCGCGTGAGGTTTGTGCGATCTTTGATGGCAGGGTCGGCTTGTAGGCGTTGTTTGGCGATGAGGCATGCTTCTTTGGTAGGTATGTTTTTGAATAGTGAGACGACATCGAAAGTGACAAGGATGTCAGATTGACGGAGCTGGAGGTCTTTGATGCGCTTGACAAACTGGCTTGAGTTGGTGATGTGATGTGGTGTGTGGCCAACGAGTGGCTGGAGGATCTTGGTCAGATGTCTGGCTGTGTTGTAGGTAGGGGCACCTCTAGATGCTACGATGGGGCGGAGAGGAATATCTGGCTTGTGGATCTTGGGCTGTCCGAAGAATCGTGGGCAGGAGGATGCCGATGGCTTGAGGTGACGGTATGTTGGTGTGCTGATAGCTTGAGATTGGTGAAGGGACCAGAGTTGATTGGTGATCTTGCGTTCGATGGCCGGGATGGGGTTTCTTGACAAGCGTCTGTAGGTGTCAGTTGAAAGGATGTCAGTCACCTTGTGGTCATAATCTGAAGAAGACATGACCACGGTGGCATTACCCTTGTCAGCTGACAAGATGTGGATGGACTTGTCACGCTGGAGAGATCTGATGGCTGAGATTTCTTGTTGGCTGGTGTTGGGCTTGGGTAGCTTGGCGTTCTTGAGTGTTTGCAGGATCTGGATACGGACTTGGTTAGCGGCTGTCTTGTCAAGATGGTTGAGCGCTGGTTCAGTGGCCTGGATGATGTCTTTAGTTGGTATCGAGCGGGGGGTGAGGGCGAAGTTCATGCCTTTGGAGAGAACATTGGTTTCGACTGGGGTGAGAGGGCGCTGGCTGAGATTCACAACGGTGTGTTGGGTGAAGGCCTTCATGCTGCGGAGGTGACGTTTGGTGACAAAAGGTCGAGTCCACTTTTCATCTCTTTTGGTATCATCTCTTTTGTTAGTGGGCTCGACTCTTTTGTTGGACCAAAGTTGGGTGAACTTGGTTACTTGCTTCTGGCGGGTGGACTGGAAATGGTGGATGGTGGACACTTGGTTGAGTTCTTGGATCTTGGAGAAATCATCAACTGCGAGGGTAGACTGGAGGGACTGCCGTAGGATGGAAGAGTGGTCGTCTAAATGGGCTAGCGGGGTTCTGGTAGTGGCGATGCGTTCTCGAAGGAGTGCCAAGCTGGCGCGATGCAGGATGTTCCGGGATCGGTTGGTGCATATAGGATCATGAAGTTGTAGGCCTTGAGGTATCAGGTCAGCATTGCGGCAGCGTTTGAGGAAAGTTAGGCTGTTGATGAGCTTAGCCCGTTTGATGGTAGTTCTTTCCGGTGTCTTGAGGTGCTGGATGCTAAGCTCTCCGTAGAGCGACAATACCCGCAAGTTTACTATTTAATTATAGTTCCTTATTATTCTTCACACCATGCAAAGCTTCAAACATCACTTATATATTTTGCTATTTTGGAGAAGTAATTTCCTGCACATTGTCAACCGATTTTTGTTCAAAATGTCAAAATGCTATATGAAGAGTAAATTACTATTATTATTATTTTTATTAGAGAAAGAGCTTCGTTGACAACCGATACTATTTTAAGAATATGTTGGCCAACATACAAATAGGAAATAAGAAGTGTGACCACTGAAAATTGTAAATAGGAAATAATTGCTTTTTTATATAAATGTGTGTTTGTTTCTACTCCTCGAACTTGTGATCATGTGATTTTTGACGCAAAAATAATGCATTTCCTTGCATATAATATGTGTGAAACTAAAATATAAACATAAAGATATGGTGTTACAATAAAACTTTCGTGTACATGTATTGCAATTATTCATATACGCTACTGAATTATCATTCGTCATTTTGTAATGGGTGAAAAAACAAGTTGTAGCTGTTGAGTGACTAAAAGATGATACAATTTGTCCTTACGGCTCATACTAATGACATTATATCACGAACAATCAGGGCATTGTATTAGCCTATAATTTTGCGGTAAAAAGGGCCGTTTAAAAAGGACAACATCTTTAGCTATCATTTGCAGAACTTGTCACCAGCTCTAATTATACCAATTGAAATAGAACTAAAGTTCAACTTTTGATAAAAATACATTGCAAGTACTTGTAGCATATTGGCTTTCACAAACTCAAGTGTTGACCGTACATCTCTACAACCCATTGTCTGGTATACCTGAGCTTGACAGCAAACACTAATCCTTCACTCCTTTGTGGGCTACTTTCATGCTGCCTTGTCCGTGTAATCTGACCAACAAAAGGCACCAACAATAGAGTTTGATAATGAGGGAACCTAAAAATCACTGGAGCGCAAATCCCATCGTGTCACGGGCAGTGACAATTTTGGAACGACCGCGTGCTGTCACGCGTCGGCACGCGGGCGACTGCATTCTTAATTTATCCATGGTCCTAAGTCAAAATTAAAATTTGAGTAAGACTCTTGATTCTAGATTGGATTTGAATGTGATACTTCGTATGAATTTGAAACTTAAATCATACTGCCTGTGATAGGAAGACAGGAATCAGACCCAGCAGTTATTGTATTCTCTTGTACAGCATAGCACAAGTATCAGTTGCTACTCACTTTTTGTTTGTATTTGCCTACCAGTTTTAACAGTAGGTGTTTAAAAACATTTTCAGTGTTAATTGAACAATGGGTTGTATTCTAAAGTCAAGTTACCAATTCTTAGAATAAATTGAAACTAAAGTCTTAGAGTACAATTTCTGAATTTTTGGTCTGATTTAGCCTAGTCTAGTGGTTTCAATAGACCAATTCATTAAGTCCCGCCTTCTAATGTATTGACCAATCACAGCCTTGACAAAGCCACTGAAACACCAACAAAAGTCAGACACGTTAAAATCCCATTAGAAAAGTAAACAAACCACTGCCATTGTTCTGACACACAACACCACATACAACTGTACTAACTTGTTTTTGATTTGTTCGTACTTCTGGTGGTGCAAATCCCACAGCAGTGGTCCCTGTTCAGTCGTGTAAAAGTGGTTTAACAGTGTTCCTATCTGGGTTGTTCTTTGGACTCAAGGCACTGCTCAAAAGGCCACAAAACTCAAATCCATATCGCTAATGAAAACCATGTAGGCTACGTGTGTGTATCCGATACATGTGTGTGGCCACGACCGAACCACCGCTGGGATCATGGCAAGATAGTCACATCATGTGCTGTTGCTAGGCAGATCTAAGGTAGGTGGGGCTTAATGGATCGATCTGTTCTAGTGGTTAAGTCCAGTGGGTTCAATTCCCAACCAAGTCATCATTTGAATTTTCCCTCAGGATTGTTTTAGTACATCGCTATGATGGTAAATGACTATAAATTTAATGTCTAGTGGTTAAGTCCAGTGGGTTCAATTCCAAACCAAGTCTTTATTGGAATCTTCCCCTAGGATTGTTTCAGTACATTGCTATGATGGTAAATGACTACAAATGTTATGTCTAGTGGTTAAGTCCAGTAGGTTAATTTCCAAACCAATTCTTCATTGGAATCTTCCCTTAGGATTGTTTTAGTACATTGCTATGATGATAAATGACTATACATTTCATGTCTAGTGGTGAAGTCCAGTAGGTTCATTTCCAAACCAATTCTTCATTGGAATCTTCCCTCAGGATTATTTTAGTATATTGCTATGATGGTATATATTATTATGAAAGTTAATCACCTTTTCACTGTGATATTGAATCAAGCTTGGTTCTCGTCACCAGGCAAGCTTGTATGTCCAGTTGTAAGTCCTAAGGATTTTGTTCGAAACCAAGTTTTCCTTTGAATCTAACAAATTGTTAAAACATTTAACAATATGATTATTCAAAATGAACTTTGTCACTGATCTACCTTTAAAGAAGTTGCCCAGCTAACACACATTATAACCAGAACATTTCACAACGTTGTGTTAGGTTGTCACAAGGTACTGATTTTATAATGTTGTGACAACGTTTAAGAACATTAAATTGAAAGAAGGTAGTTCAATAAAGGTATTTTTTGTATTATTTGGAACGTTGTTGATATGTACCTCGCAAGACGTTGTGAGAACGTTATATTTTGGTATTTTATACAATATTTTCTTTCAGGATCACAATAACGTGATATTAACATTGCATGTTGGTATTAATGTAACGTTGTCAATTCGTCCAAAGCCTCACCTTGTGGCAACGTAGTATGTTGGTGTTTTTATAACATTCTATTAATGTTGTTAATGCAACATAGTGTAAACGTAGTATTTCGATTTTCCGTGGTTATGGTGCAAACACAACCTAGTAAAGACGTAGTATTTACGTTTTCCATTAATGTTGCAGCTTTTTTGCAAACACACTGTAGTGAAGACAAAGGTTTTCCGTTAACATTGTGGTTATGTTGCAAACAAAACGTTGTATCGTAGCACTTTGATAATGTTATTATCATGTTGCAAACACAACATACTAGTGCAATTTGGGATGGGGTATGTTAGGACTGAGGTGAACTATAGGGTTTCCATGTGTTCCATAATTAACGGAAAGGTCACTCATTCTCCCCATCCGAAAAAAAAACTAAAAACACATATTAGCGGATAATACCCCCAATAAAAAAAATCTCCAAAAATAGGCCTCCAGATTTAGAAATGTTTATTTTTTTTAATTTCAAAAAGGTGATAACAAAAGTGGGATGCTTTGATGGGACCCCGGAACTCCACTCTAGATCCATCTACATGTATGGTACTAGCTAGTTGAGAATGTTGTGATTGTAATACACTAATAAACCAAATAATGGGAAAATTCACCTTCTGCATACCGTTAACTTCATCACATAAACTGCTGGTTATCATTGACCAGCTTTCCATATGGCATACCAGTTTGCTTCATTGTATGGCCAGTCAACAAGTCATGCTGTTATTGTTAAACTGCGCCAATGATGGTACACGACAACCACTGGTTCATGTGTTACACACGAAGCGGCTGTTGCCGTGCGCGAGGCAGCAACCATCATGGCACCGATGATGGTACACGACAACCAACGGTTCATGTGTTACACACGAAGCGGCTGTTGCCGTGCGCGTAAAGCAACCATCATGGCACCGATGATGGTACATGACAACCAACGGTTCATGTGTTACACACGAAGCAGCTGTTGCCGTGCGCGATGCAGCAACCATCATGGCACCGATGATGGTACACAACAACCAACGATTCATGTGTTACACACGAAACGGCTGTTGCCGTGCGCGATGCAGCAACCATCATGGCACCGATGATGGTACATGACAACCAACGGTTCATGTGTTACACACGAAGCGGCTGTTGCCGTGCGCGATGCAGCAACCATCATGGCACCGATGATGGTACACGACAACCAACGGTTCATGTGTTACACACGAAGCGGCTGTTGCCGTGCGCGATGCAGCAACCATCATGGCACCGATGATGGTACACGACAACCAACGGTTCATGTGTTACACACGAAGCGGCTGTTGCCGTGCGCGATGCAGCAACCATCATGGCACCGATGATGGTACACGACAACCAACGGTTCATGTGTTACACACGAAGCGGCTGTTGCCGTGCGCGATGCAGCAACCATCAAGGCACCGATGATGTTTGAATGTGTCCACTAAAAGGAGGTAGCACAAGTTGAATCTAATGTACTTCAGACTCTCGTGCAATGACCGGCCGATCATCAAGGGAGACATTTTGCCAAACAATCGAAGCCTCAAATCGAAAGTTAATATCACGATTTTGGGCACTAGGGGCAGGCGTAGTGCCAAAGAACTAAGGGTGTCCAACATATTGGCACTCCTTATGGGGCTAGGATAACTATAACTTCATCTGCCTTGGACTAGACAGGTCAAGTCCGAAATGAAGTTTCCAAGATTAAAGATGGTTTCGCTGATAGCAAGGAACAAATTCAGTGGTTATTTTTTTCTGATGTGTGGGGAGATGCTTGTTTTAACACACAATCACTGTTGAATAAAATGTAATCATGTTTTAGGGAACAATCATTCTAAATATGGATAACTTTCTTTTTTCTGTTGAGAAAGGAACCCGCAATGCTTGACTAATTTCCCCATCACAGTGGGATTCATCAAATAAACTCTCAGCAAAGTTTAATGCACGTTTTGTGCCCTGTCTTTGCGCATTTGCTAATGAGATTCTGCACTCTGCCGTGGCTGCCGTCTTGATAGAAACACATTTCACAAAGGTAAATCAGGAGGAGCAGTTTAATAGAAAGATATGCATGACAAAGAAAAATCATTATTCCATAAGTTGTTTCCACAGCAACCTCTGTCTTAACCCACGCCAATCCTCCCACCCCACCCCACCCAACCCCAGCTGTCCAACTGTTTGTCATACTAATTGTAATACCTTTCAGTAAATCATTCTAACAAAAATTTATGCACTGTCTCTATACAACATTTTACCAAGGTTGTTATGCTCGAGAAACATGATTTTTGTATGCATGATTTACCCATAGGTATTACAATTAGTTATACAAATAACGTTGTCAGTCCAAATCTCTGGTACGTTTTCACAATGTTGTCAACTCGTAAAAAATGTGTCAAAAGAAATGTCTTTAAAACATTCACCGCCGTATAACTTTCTGATGACATAAATGTGAGTCAACAAAGTTCTGTTGCTACAGTGTTATACAAATAACATGGTTGGTATTAAAGTCTAACATCCCCACAACATAGTACAAACGTGAAATTGTTAGCTGGGGTCATGGTGGTCCCACATTATCAGACCTATTAACAAGTAAATGTACCAAATTGATTTGTTTTACTGTCCAGTGATATATGTTTTTGCAACAAGATTTGAAAAGGACTGTTGAGAGATTGGGTTCAGATATGCCAGAGTGAGTTTGTTTTTGTAGTTGTTTCGAAACATGTTGAGGAGTAGATTATGAACCATTGTTGTGTTTTGTTGTGTAACATCCTGATCCAGCTTTGTATAGTGCTCAGATTCAAGATGGCGGTAACCCAAGTTGTTGAATTTTCATTTAGTCATACTTTAAGAGATTTAATTTGAATGAAAAAATAAGTGAGTACAGAATGCCGTTGTAATATTATTATATAAAACAACGATAAAAACAAGTACTGTAATTCTCTTTTTGGAAGTGGTGGTGGTTCTGAAAAGGACCAGTTGGTTCATGTGAGTGAGCTCTCACTTATTTATCTCTTTTTCTCTTCAAACCCCGGTTTGGTGGTGGTGTGGGGCTGATGAAGAATCCAAAGAGATGTCTTGCCATCCTTATTGTTGTACAAGTTGTTAACGACCTGCTGACTTGGCTACTTTTAGCTTACTGTTGATTTCTGTTGCTACCCTGTCGTACTCAGCTACACTCAGTTTGGCGAAGAGTAGTGAAGCCTTTTTATTGAGTCTGGTCCAATCTGTGGTAAACGCAGAGCTGAATTCAAACACTAGGTGGGGGTGGGAGGCCACACTGTGTTCTTCAGGTATAGAAGGGGTTGGTTTTTTGAGATTGCTTTGTTTAGAATCGATAGTAGGTGGGGGATGTGTCTTTTTGGGGCCATTAACTTTGTAACTGGGTCCGCTGAAGATTTCACCAATTTGAAATCGGATTCAGAAAGTCGGTATCTCGTTAGCAAACTCTTCCGATCGTCGAGTGATGCGATGAGAGAGTCCATCAACTTGTTGATGGGCGGGGTTTGTCCGCAGGGGACATCTGATGAGTCGGAGGACTCCGATGCTGGTGAAATTGGAGAAGCAACTCTAGCATACGTTGAGGGTCTTGGACTGCTGGTCTTTGGAGTGGTGCGTTTCTTGTACAGCTTGGTGCTAAGTTTTGACATGAGGTCTGATGACTCGTGGTCTGTGAAGACGGTGGATGTCAAATGGCTTTACGGACGTTATGTAGATGACTCAACTGTGTACGTGTGTCATGCCGCGGGTGGTGATTGGTCAATTATGCAGTTCGAGAGCCTGCTCAGCCCCAACCTACCCCAACCTTATTAGTGGCACTTATATGTGTATGGTTGAAAATGTTATATGTTATAAATGTTACAATTGTTATGTTATGTATGGTTCTTAATTTTAGTTCATTATCTTGCTCAGCCCCAACCTACCACAGTTAGTCTTATTAGCGGCACTTATAAAATGTATGGTTTTGTCATTCACTTCATGATCCTGCTCGGCCCCAACCTACCACAGTAAGTCTCATTAGGGGCAGTTATAAAATGTATTGTTCTTTCTTTTAGTTCATGATCCTGACTATCCCCCAACCTACCATAGTTACTCTTATTGGCCAAACTTAAAAAATGTCTGGTTCATTCATGCAGTTCATGATCCTGCCCAGCCCTCAACCTACCACAGTTACTCTTATTATCGGCACTTATAAAATGTATGGTTCAGTCATTCAATTCATGATCCTGCTCAGCAAAAAGCTAATCTTATTAAGCTAGTCTTATTAGCCGCACTTATGAAATGTAAGGTTCTTTTTTCAGTTCATGATCCTGCCCAACCACCAACCTACGATGTTTGGTTTTATTAGACACACTTATAAAATGTATGGTTTTGTCATTCAGATATGATCTTGCTCAGCCCCCAGCCTACAATAGTTAGTCTTAATAGCGGAGCTCATAAAATGTCTGGTTCTTTCATGCAATTCCTGATCCTGCTCAGCCCCAGCCTACCACAGTTTGTCTTATTAGCGGCACTTATCAACTGTATGGTTCTTTCAAGTAGTTCATAATCCTGCCCATCCCAAAACCAATCAAAGTTGGTCTTATTAGCGGCACTGATAATATGTATGGTTGTTTCATGCAGTTCATGATCCTGCTCAGCCCCGTTTACCACAGTTTGTCTTATTAGCGGCACTTTTCAACTGTATGTTTTTCAAGCAGTTAATAATCCTGCCCATCCCAAAACCTATCAAAGTTGGTCTTTCTAGCTGGTCCTGATAATATGTATGGTTCTTTCATTCATTTCATGATCCCGCTCTGCCCTAGCCTACCACAGTTAGTCTTAGTAGCGGTTCTTATCAAATGTATAGTTCTTTCATTTAGTTCATGATCATGCTACCACAGCCTACCCCAGTTAGTCTTTTTAGCGTCACTTCTAAAATGTATGGTTCTGTCATTCATTCATGATCCTGACTAGACCCAAACCTACCATAGTTACTCTTATTAGCAAAACTTATAAAATCTATGGTTCTTTCATGTAGTTCTTGATCCTGGTAAGCGGGAACCTACCACTGTTAATCTTGTTAGCAGCACTTGTAAAATGTATGGTTCTTTCTTTCAGTTCATGATCATGCTGAGCCCCAACCTACCGTAGTTAGTCTTCTTAGTGGCACTTATAAACTATATTGTTCTTTCAGTCAGTTCGTGATCCTGCTGGACCCCAACCTACCGTAGTTAGTCTAATTAGCAGTACTAATAAAATGTATGGTTCTGTCATTCGGTTCATGATCCTGCTCAGCCCTAACCTACCTTACTTAATCTTATTACAGGCACTATTAAAATGTATGGTTCTGTCATTCAGTTCATGATCCTGCTCAGCCCCAACCTACCACAGTTTTAGCAGCACTTGTAAAATGTATGATTCTTTCATGCAGTTCATGATCTTGTTCAGCACCAACCTTCCACAGTTTGTCTGATGAGCAGCACTTATGAATGTATGGTTCTTTTATTCACTTCATGATCCTGCTTAAACACAAACTACCAAAGTTAGTCTTATTAGTGGCACTATTGAAATGTATGGTTCTGTCATTTTGTTCATGATCCTACTTAGCCCCAAACTACCACAGTTAGTCTGATTAGCATCTCATATAAAATGTATGATTCTTTCTTGTAGTTCATGATCCTGACTATCCCCCTACCTACCATACATTAGCCTTATTGGGCGAACTTAAAAAATGTCTGGTTCTTTCATGCAGTTCATGATCCTGCTCAGTCCCAACTTACCACAGTTATTCTTGATAGCGACGCTTATCAAATGTATGGTTCTTTCATGGTGTTCATGATCCCGCTCAGCCCCAACCTTCTGTAGTTAGTTTTCTTAGTGTCACTTATAAACTGTTCGGTTCTTTCAAGAGGTTCATGATCCTGCCCATCCCAAAACCTATCAAAGATGGTCTTAATAGCGGTACTTATGAAATGTATCATTCATTCATTGAGTTGATGGTCCTGCTCAGCCCCAACCTTCCACAGTGAGTCCTATTAGCGGCACTTATCAATTGTATGGTTCTTTCTTTTAGTTCATGATCCTGACTACCGCCCAATCTACCATAGTTAATCTTATTAGCCGAACTAAAAAAATGTCTAGTTATTTCATGCAGTTCATTTTCCTGCTCAGCCCAAACCTAACACAGTTAGTGTTAATAGCGGCACTAATGAAATGTATGGATCTGTCATACAGTTCATGATCCTGCACAGCCCAAACCTACTACAGTTAGTCTTATTAGCGTCTCTTATAAAATGTATGGTTCTTTCTTTTAATTCATGATCCTGACTATCCCAACACATACCATGGTTAATCTGATTAGCCGAACTTAAGAAATGTTTTGTTCTTTCAAACAGTTCATTTTTCATATAAATGTATGGTTCTTTTATTCACGTCATGATCCTGCTCAGACCCAACCTACCACAGTTAGTCTTATTAGCAGAGCTTATAAAATGTATTGTTCTTTCATTTAGTTGATGATCATGCTCAGCCCCAGCCTACCACAGTTAGTCTTAGTAGTGGCGCTTATCAAATGTATGGTTCTTTCATTCAGTTCATGATCCTGACCAGACCCCAACCTACCATGGTTAGTCTTAGTAGCGAAACTTATAAAATGTATGGTTCTTTCATGTAGTTCAAGATCCTGCTCAGCCCCAACCTACCACAGTTTGTCTTAATAGTGGCAGTTGTCAACTGTATAGTTCTTTCAAGCAGTTCACGATCCTGGTAAGCCGTAACCTACCACTGCTAGTCTTGTTAGCAGCACTTATAAATAGTATGGTTCTGTCATTGAGTTCATGATCCTGCTCAGCCCTAACCTATCGTAGTTAGTCTTCTTAGCAGCACCTATACAATGTATGGTTCTTTCAGTCAATTTATGATCCTGCTCAGCCCAAACCTACCACAGTTAGTGTTATTAGCGGCACTTATAAAATGTTTGATTCTTTCAGTCAGTTCATGATCCTGCTCAGCCCCAACCTACTTTTAGTTAGTCTTATTACTGGCATTAATAAAATGTATGGTTCTGTCCTTCAGTTCGTGATCCTGCTCAGCCCTAACCTACCATAGTTAGTCTTATTAGCGGCACTTATAAAATGTGGGGTTATTTCAGTCAGTTCGTGATCCTGCTGAACCCCAACCTTCGTAGTTAGTCTTATTAGCAGCACCTGTAAAATGTATGGTTCATTCATGCAGCTCATGATCCTGCTCAACCACAACCTACCACAGTTAGTCTTACTAGTGGCACTAATAAAATGTATGGTTCTGTCATTCTGTTCATGATCCTGCTGAGCCCCAAACTACAACAGTAAGTCCTATTAGCATCTCTTAAAATGTATGATTCTTTCATTTAGTTCATGATCCTGACTATCCCCCAACCTACCATAGTTAGTCTTATTAGGCAAAGTTAAAAAATGTCTGGTTCTTTCATGCAGTCCATATTCCTGCTCAGCCCCAACCTACCACAGTTAGTGTTATAAGTGGCACTAATAAAATGTTTGGTTGTGTCATTCAGTTCATGATCCTGCTCAGCCCCAACCAACTACAGTTAGTGTTATAAGCCTCTCTTATGAAATGTATGCTTCTTTCTTTTAATTTATGATCCCCCAACCTACCATAGTTAATCTTATTAACCGAACTAAAAAAATGTCTGGTTCGTTCATGCAGTTCATTTTTCTTTTAAGTGTATGGTTCTTTTATTCACGTCATGAGTCGGCTCAATCACAACCTACCAAAATTGGTCTGAATAGTGGCACTTATAAAATGTATGGTTCTTTCATTGAGTTGGTGATCCTGTTCATACCAAACCTACCACAGTTAGTCTTATTAGCGGAATTTATAAAATGTATGGTTATTTCATTCGTTTCATGATCCTGCCCACCCAAACTTACCACAGTTAGTTTTCTTAGTGGCACTTATAAAATGTATGGTAATATCATGCAAATCATGATGCTGCCCAGCCCAGACCTACTACAGTTTGTCTTTTTAACGGCACTTATTAAATGTATGGTTCTTTCAATCATGTCATGATACTGCTAAGATCCAACCTACAATAGTTAGTCTTATTAGCGGCACTTTTAGTAGCACTTTTAAAATGTATGGTTCTTTTATGCAGTTCATGATCCTGTTCAGTCCCAACCTACCACATTTTGTCTCATGAGCGGCACTTATAAAATGTATGGTTCTTTCAATCAGTTCATGATCCTGCTCATTTCATGATACTGCTCATATCCAACCTACCATAGTTAGACTTCTTAGCAGCACTTATCAAATAGATGGTTCCCTCATTCAGTTCATAATTCTGACCACCCCCCAACCTACCATAGTTAGTGTTATAGCCGGCCCTTATAGAATGTATGGTTCTTTCATGCAGTTTATGATCCTGCTCATCTCGACCCTACCACAGTTATTCGTAATAGTGGCACATATAAAATCTATGGTTCTTTCATACAGTTCTTGATCCTGACTAGCCCAAAACCTACCATAGTTTTTAGCAGGTGTTATTAGCAGCACTTATAAAAGATATCGTAATATCATGCAATTCATGATCCTTCTCAGCCCCATCCTACCCAATGCCCCAATGTACAGAAGTTGTTTTTATTAGCGGCACTAATAAAATGTGCAGTTCTGTCATTCAGATCATGATCCTGCTCAGCCTCAACCTACCTCAGTTGGTGTTTAACACGGCGCTTATCAAATGTATGGTTCTTTCATCGAGTTCATTGTCCTGCTCAGCCCCATCCTACCATAGCTAGACTTTTTAGCCGCACTTAAAAATGTATGGTTTTTTCATTCATTTCATAATCCTGCTCTGCCCCAACCTACCACAGTTAGCGTTATTAGCGGCACTTATAAAATATATGGTTCTTCCATAGAGTTCATGATCCTGCTCAGCCCCAACCTACCACAGTTAGGCTCATTAGCTGCATTTTTAGAATGTATTGTTTGTTCATTGAGTTCTTGATTCTGCTTAGTCCCAGCCAACCATAGTTAGCCTTGTCAGTCGCACTTTGAAAATGTACGGTTCTTACATTCAGTTTATGATCCTGCTCAGCCCCAACCTACTACTGTTAGTCTTATTAGCGGCTTTTAAAAAATGTATGGTTCTGTCGTTCACTTCATGATCCTTCTCAGCCCCCAAACTACCATAGGTTCTTCCACGCAATTCATGATCCTGCTCAGCCCCAACCTACTGTGTTTATTTTTTATCAGGGGTACTAGTAGAATGTACGGTTTTCTTTTTCACTCCATCATCCTGCTCAGCCCAAACCTTCCTCCGTTAGTCTTATTATTGGCACTAAAAAACTGTATGGTTCTGTCATTCACTTCGGGATCCTTTTCAGCCCCTAACCTACCATAGTTAGTCTTCTTAATGGCACTTATAAAATGTCTTGTTCTTTCATGCAGTTCATGATCTTGCTCAGCCCCAACGTACCACAGTTAGTCTTTATAGCGTCACTTTTATTGGCAGCTTTTATAAAATGTATGGTCCTTTTATGCAGTTCATGATAATGCCAACAAACCTCAATAAGTGTGATCAGCGGCGCTTATAAAATGTATATTTGTTTCATGGAGTTAATGATCCTGCTCAGCCCCAACCTATCACAGTTAGTCTGATTAGCGGTACTTGTAAAATGGATGGTTCTTTCATTTAGTTCGAAATCCAGCTCAGACCCAACCTACCAAAGTTAGTCTTATTAGCTGAACTTATAAAATGTATGGTTCTTTCATTGAGTTCATGATCCTGCTCAGCCCGAACCTACAATAGTTGGTCTTAATAGCAGCACTTTTAAAATGTATGGTTCTTTTACGCAGTTCATGATCCTGCTCAGCCCAAACGTACCACAATTGTTTTTATTAGTGGCACTAATAAAATGTACGGTTCTGTCATTCAGTTCATTTTCCTGCTCAACCCCAACCTACCTTAGTTGGTGTTATTAGCAGCGCTTATCAAATGTATGGTTCTTTTGTAGAGTTGATGATCTTAGTGGCATTTATGAAATGTATGGCTCTTTCATACAGTTTATGATCCTGCTTAGCCCCAACCAACCACAGTTAGTCTGATTAGCAGTACTTATAAAATGTGTGGCTCTTTTATGCAGTTCATGATCCTGCTCAGTCCCAACCTACCACAGATTGTCTTAGCAGCGGCACTGATAAAACGTATGGTTCTTTTATGCAGTTTTTACGTCCTGCTCATCCCCCAACCTACCACAGTTACTCTTAATAGCGGCACTTATAAATCGTGTGGTTTTTTCATGCAGTTCATGATCCTGCTCAGCCCCAACCTACAACAGATTGTCTTCTTAACGGCACTTTTAAAATGTATGGTTCTTTCAGTCAGTTCAACATCCTGCTCTGTTCCCTACTTACCACGATTTGTCTTATTAGTGGCACTCATAAAATGTATGCTTCTTTCATGCAGTTCATGATCTTGCTTAGCCCCAACCTACCACAGTGAGTCTGATTAGCAGTACTTATAAAATGTGTGGTTCTTTTATGCAGTTCATGATCCTGCTCAGTCCCAACCTATCACAGATTGTCTTAGCAGCGGCACTGATAAAACGTATGGTTCTTTCATGCAGTTCTTACATCCTGCTCAGTCCCCAACCTACCACAGTTAGTCTTAATAGCGGCACTTATAAACTGTATGGTTCTTACATGCAGTTCATGATCCCACTAAGCCCCAACATACCACAGTTTCTCTTATTAGCGACACTGATAAAATATCTGAGAGGCACTTGTATGGTTCGTATGTAAAATGTATGGTTTTTTTTATTCAGTTCATGATCCTGCTCTGCCCAAACCTACCCTAGTTAGTCTTCTTAGCGCACTTATAAAAGGTACGGTTCATTCATTAAGTTCATAATCCCGACTAGCCCCCAACCTACCACAGTTAGTCTTATTAGAAGCAATTATAAAATACTTGGTTCTTTCATGTAGTTCATGATCCTGCTCTTCCCCCAACCTACCATAGTTGGTCTTTTTATAGGCACTTATAAAATGTATGATTCTGTCATTAAGTTCATGATCCTGGCTAGCCCACAACCTACCATAGTTAGTCTTATTAGCGACACTTGTACAATGTCTGGTTCTTTCATGCAGTTCATGATCCTGCTCTGCCCAAAGGTACTGTCAACAGTTAATCTTATTAGGGTCACTTTCAAAATTAATGGTTGGGTCATTCAGTTCGTGATCCTGCTCATCACCGACTATCATAGTTAGTCTTCTTAGTTGCACTTATAAAACGAATGGTTATTTCATTCCATTCATGATCCTGACTAGCCCCCAACCTACCATAGTCAGTCTTATTAGCGGCACTTATCAAATGTATGGCTCTTTCATGCAGTTCATGATCGTGCTCAGCCCCAACCTACCTCAGTTTGTCTTGTTAGCGCCACAAATAAAATGTGTGGTTCTTTCATGCAGTTCATGATCCTGCTAAGCCCCAACCTACCACAGTAAATGTTGTAGCTACACTTATCAAATGTATGGTTCTTTCATTGAGTTCAAGATTCTGGTCATCACTGACTATCATAGTTAGTCTTCTTAGTAGCACTTATCAAATGTATGGCTCTTTTATGCAGTTCAGGATCCTGCTCAGCCCCAACCTACCACAGTTTGTCTTATTAGCGCCACTTATAAAATATGTGTTTCTTTCATGCAGTTCATGATCATGCTCAGCCCATACAGACCACAGTTAGTCTTATTAGCGGCACTTAAAAAAGGTATGGTTGTTTTATTTAGTTTGTAATCCTGCTCAGCCCCCAATCTACCAAAGTTAGTCTTATTAGTAGCAGTTTTATATCATTTGGTTCTTTCATGTAGTTCATGATCCTGCTCAATCCCCAACCCACCAAAGTTAGTCTTTTTATCCGCACTTATAAAATGTATGATTCTGTCCTTAATTTCCTGATCCTGACTTGCCCACAACATACCATAGTCAGTCTTATTAGTGGCACTTATAAAATATATGTCTCTTTCATACAGTTCATGATGCTGCTCAGCCCCAATGTACCTCAGTCTTTTTAGCAGCACTTATGAAATTGATGGTTCTTTCAATCATTTCATCATTCTGCACAGCCCCAACCTACTGTAGTAAGTTTTATTAGCGGCAGTTATACAAAAATATGGTTCTTTCATTCAATTCATGATCCAGCTCAGCCCCAACCAACCACAGTTTGTCTTAATAGCGGCACTTCTAAATTGTATGGTTTTTTCATTCAGTTAATAATCCTGCTAAGCCCCAACCTATCACATTTAGTCTCTTTAGTTGCACTTAAAAAATGTCTGGTTCTTTCATGCAGTTCATGATCCTGCTCAGCCCCAACGTACCACAGTTAGTCTTTTTAGCAGCACTTATGAAATTGATGGTTCTTTCAAACAGTTCATGATTCTGCACAGCCCCAACCTACCGTAGTTAGTCTTATTAGCAGCACTTATAAATTGTATAGTTCTGTCGATCAGTTCATGGTCCTGATCAACCATAAGCTAACAAGATTAGTCTTAATATTAGCGGCGCTTATAAAATATATGGTTCTGTCATTCAGTTCATGATCCTGCTCAGCCCCCAACCTACCATAGTTAGTCTTATTAGCGGCACTTATAAAATATATGGTTGTTTCATGCAGTTAATGATCCCACTCAGCCCAAACCTATCACAGTAAGTCTTATTAGTGGCACTGATAAAAAGTAGTGTTCTTTCATTCAGTTCATGATCCAGCTCAGACCCAACCAACCACAGTTTGTTTTATTAGTGGCACTTGTAAAATGTGTGGTTCTTTCTTGCAGTTCATGATCCTGCTCAACCCCAACTTACCAAAGTTTGTCTTATTAGCAGCACTTATAAAACGTATGGTTCCTTCATTCAGTTCATGATCCTGCTCAGCCCCAACCTATCAAAGTTTCTCTTATAAGTGACACTTATAAAATGTCTGATTCTTTCATGCAGCTCATGATCCTGCTGAGCCCCAACCTATCACAGTTAGTCTTATTAGCGGCACTTAAAAAATATCTGGTTCTTTCATGCAGTTCATGATCCTGCTCAGCCCCAATCTACCAAAATTTGTCTTATTAGCAGCACTTATAAAACGTATGGTTCTTTCATTCAATTCATGATCCAGCTCAGCCCCAACCAACCACAGGTTGTCTTAATAGCGGCACTTATAAGATGTATGGTCTTTTCATGCAGTTCATGATCCTGCTTAACCCCAACGTACCAAAGTTTGTCTTATTAGCAGCACTTATAAAACGTATGGTTCCTTCATTCAGTTCATGATCCTGTTAATCCCCAACCTACCACAATAAGTCTTATTAGCGGCACTTAAAAAAAGTATGGTTCTTTCATTCAGTTCATGATCCAGACCCAAACACCCACAGTTCGTCTTAATAGCGGCATTTATAAAATGTCTGGTTCTTTGATGCAGTTCCCGATCCTGCTCAGACCCAACCAACCACAGTTTGTCTTATTAGCAGCACTTATAAAACGTATGGTTCTTTCATTCATTTGATGATCCTGCTCAGCCCCAACCTATCACAGTAAGTCTTATTAGCGTATTATTTGGTTCTTTCATGTAGTTCATGATCCTGTTCAACCCCTAACCCACCATAGTTGGTATTTTAATCCGCACTTATAAAATGATTCTGTCCTTATTTTCATGATCCTGACTAGCCCAAACCTACCATAGTTAGTCTTATTAGTGGCACTTATGAAATATATTGCTTTTTCCTGCAGTTCATGATCTTGCGCAGCCCCAACCTATCACAGTTAGTTTTATTAGCGACACTATGAAATGTATGGTTCTTTAATGCAGTTCATTATCCTGCTCAGCCCCAACTTACCACAGTTTGTCTTATTTGTGTCACTCACAAAATGTTTGGTTCTTTCATGCGGTTTATGATCCTGCTCAACCCCCAACCTACCACATTGAGTCTTATTAGGGGCACTTATAAAATGTATGGTTCTTTCTTTCAGTTCATATCCTGACTAGCCCCCAACTTACCACAGTTTAAGTTAGACTCATTAGCGGCAATTATAAAATGTTTGGTTCTTTGATTGATCGATATTTGATGGTGCTGTCCAATTCAGTGACACTCCAAAACTGTTGACTTCAGAATCATAAAACCACAAATTTTTTTTCACATGTTTTATGTGTGAGGTTTATGTCTGGGTATTATATTCATTGTTTTTTTGTCGTATTGACGAGGGGTATTTTTTGTATGATTATAGAGTGACCAGAGGAACTAGCATGACAAATTTTAAAGTCAATGATGTCAACTAGGGGTAGTGAGACTGAGGATATTTTTTACAGATCCTTGATTAGCAATGACATGTTTTCATGCCGCAAGTACGGGCACTCATCAGTTGCAATTGGTTGATTCTAAAAGAATCTGTATGTCTCATGTCTGGATTTTAGATGGTAGGGTTGAGTTAGATGGCGACAGTTCGAAGTAAATGTTGATAGTCCGTTAGTTGATGGTTATTTTGAGTGATATCCTTGTTTGTTTGTGACTTGTTCTTCCAATAAGGAAAGTAGGATTTTGAGTGCTTCATCTAGACTGTCATTAAAGCCTGAGTCATTGGGAATGGTGGAGAGCTGTTGGGTTGATAAGTTGATTGGACCTTGATTAAGTTTCCCTCTGATAAGTTTTCCCTAATATTCTGGTCTTTTTTAAGGCAACAAAAGGAGGATTTGGAAAAATCCTGTGGAGTGTTTCGTTGCGTAGTATTAGTGGCCAGTATTGATTGATTGCACAGGTCAAGTCACCATGATTGATACAAGGATTGTATGTTGTCATAAAGACAAGCGGAGTTGTGTTTTCCTCTTTGTTTTGTCGTTTATGAATCAATTTTAATCGTTCTTTGAAAGATAATTTGTAAGTGATTTTGTTTATTTCTGATAGACCGTAGCCTCTTGCTTTTAGTCTTTCAGAGAAAGTATTAACCTTGATTAAGAAATCATCTTCATTATTTGTGTTTCTGGCATAGCGTAGGGTTTCTCCGTATGTGAATGCTTTGAACACATGTGGGGGTGTGATGATGATCTGTGTAGGTATTGGTAGGTTTCTGTAGGTTTTGTGTAGACGTTTGTGTCCAAGGCACCAGTTTCTCAGAACCTTTTCCCTACTGGGAAAATGGTTAGGTCAAGGTAGTTGATTGAAGTATCAGACGCCTCAAAAGTAAATTTGAGGGTAAATTTGCATTTGATTCATAGTGTCGATTAGATCCTTGAAATTTTCAAGGGAACTGTCATAGATGACAAAATGTCATCTCTATAATGCCACCAAGTTAGAATATGATTAGCTTGTTGAAGGATTTGTTTATTTCCGGGCTTGCAGTTGAGCCCATGGCACATCAAGATTTTTTATGGGAATAGTTGTCACTGAAATGGAAGCCGTGTGTGGATGTAGTCAGAGGGTGGTTTTGTGATAGGGTATTGGTGGAGGTTATGGTTGAGGGCATTACATACGCTGTTTATCGCCTTGTTTTTGTGTACATCGAAACAACAACTATACTGGTTATCAGTACATTTGGTGAGAATTGTGAGGTTTCCAATTTTCACAATATGTCCGCGGTATCGCTTACATATGTGGGTTGTGCGGTTACTATTGGAAGAATAAAATATAGTCAATGAATAGACCGATTGCGTAACCTATGTCATGTGACCCTTGTTGGCTAAAAATGTAAACACACACGTAATCCTCCATAGGAAAGGGTGGTACAGTACACGATGATCAATTAGTTTATTCGATCAAGGCTTTTCTTGCTCAAAATCTGTAAAAGATATTCCAGAGTTTGTACCAAAGACCTTCAAGTGGCTGAATAAAGCCAGTAAGGACAGTTCCAGCAATTCTTGAAAATTGTAAAAGTACCGTATAAATGTGCACAATGTGTGCAGCGCACGACGGAACGTTAGGCCAGACGACCGCGATTACCACACACTTTTCAACACAAATATCTCAAAGTTTTGAAGCTGAAATCCTCCAAAGAAATTGCTTTCCAAAACTGATTCCTTTGCCTATGTGAATTTCTGCAAGGCTAGGTATTAATGCTCACTTTTCCAACGCTGTTTATCCTTGTTTACAGTGATTTAGGCCAACATAACAAACAAAATAACAGACGGGTGGCTACATAATTAACCTCTTTTTAGAAGAATTCTGTTAAATTATGAAACAAAAATGTGATATAAGATAATGCCACACCATACTACTACTTTAAATAAAGGGGCTGATTCACTAATTCATCGATTAACGAAAGTATAATCGACTGTTTTCGAACTTACTCTGTGTCACGGCCTATCTCATTACACGTATTTTTTTACTAGCTGTATGACATCATACCCGATACGGGGTCACGTGACCGCATGCAAACATTGTCGCGCAATTGGTCTTTTCTGAGATTCTGGCTGTAAGGCTTGAGCATCCACTACGAATGGGATTCCCTCTGGTGGTGTCTTATGTATTTTGGGTAGAAAATACATTGTAGGACACTCACATTGTTGAGAGTTTGGGTTCAGATATGCCAGAGTTTGTTAGCTGTTTCACAGCTCTTGTTTTCCTTAAAAGTTTTTTATTATTATTATTTTTTTATTTTCAGCGTTCGGGAAGTGTACTGCAATAACGCATATTTTGTTCCAAGCGCTATTTTGCAATGTTCCCGATGAATAAATGCAATGAAACTTTATGTGATGAAAGTTCTTAGTGCAATGCAATATATATTTCACTGACGCCATGATGACGCCATTACCTGTCATGTGATGTCATCTTAAAAATGTATAGCTTAAATATTTGAAAATACGTATCAAATCAGCCACAAGAGACTATAGGTTTCTGTTTGCGGGATTTGAGAGGAATAAATTAGGTCTTCATTTTTTTCAGTGTGCGTGACCTCACGTGACCTGTGCTTCCGGTTGAAACCGGAAGCGCCAGTCAGCTTTAAAAAAAAAATACTGATGACGTCATAATAATACAAGGGCGCCCTCTAGCGGCAGGTTGAAAACTGTTCAAAATGCACTTTGAGAAGATCTGTGTGGCAAAGTTTGTTGTAATTGCTTCAAAATTGATACACATGATGACCATCTGGCAACCAACATATATGTTTGAGGTTTTAGGTTGATGACGTCATCAGAAGCCACGTGACATACCATTAAAGATGCACTTTTTGAAGTAGTATTTCTCCACAAGTGTTAGTCAGATCACGTTAAAACTTGGCATGTTGTTCGATACTGGTAAGGTTTTTATTATTGTGAAGTGACGTCTTGATGATGTCATCACATGATTTTTTTTATGATCTTTATCATTTTTTTGTCCCTTGGAGTCACAAACTGCTAACGGAATATGCTGTGATAAAAAATTTTTTTTAAACAGGCTCGATGGGTCATAAATGCTCTGAAAACAAATTGACGTCATCATGATGTCATAATTTGTCAGGTTATGTTACCTTAAAGGTACAGTTTCAAAATATGGATTCGATCTCACTAGGCATTAATTTTTGCATTATTAACTTCTTCATGCACACAATTTCAGACTTTCACATTAAGATGAGTATTATTTGAAAATGTTTTCGGCGAAACAGCTTGGCATTCCTTCACGAATGCAATTATGTCTAGTTTGTTTATGTAGTTGTTTCGAAACATGTCGAGGAGTAGACTATGAACCATTGTTGTGGTCTGTTTTGTAACATCCTGATCCAGCTTTGTATAGTGCTCAGATTCAAGATGGCGATAACCTACTTGTAGGTAGTCTTCATGGTTCCTTATTTCCTATGCCTCTACCCTTATCGTATTGTTTAATTACATTGTCTGGGTTGTTTTTAAGTTTTGTT
The DNA here is from genome assembly GCA_911728455.2 of Marthasterias glacialis. Lineage (NCBI taxonomy): Eukaryota > Metazoa > Echinodermata > Asteroidea > Forcipulatida > Asteriidae > Marthasterias > Marthasterias glacialis. Next base: position 27,700,144 of record OU452225.1, read on the forward strand.
TTGGCTGATAGCTCTTGTTTTGACATGTTTGGTTTCTGAAATCTCAGTCTGACATGAGCAAAGTGGTAATTTGTAGCTTCCAAATAATTTCCAAGGGTCCCACATTGGGTTGTATTTGGTTGCCATTGTGATGGTGGTTTGAATAGTTTTGTTTTGACAGGTTTGTTGTGCATCAGGAAAGCATTTCTCATTCTTCTTTGGAAGATATTGAAATCACTCAAAAGTTTCCATCTGTTGGGTTTAGCGGGAGTTAAAACAAAGTGAAGACTTTTTCCTAAAGCCACTTTCTCGATTGGGGAAAGGTTGGTTTTAGATAAACTGTTGATGAATCGTTCACATTCTTCCGCCAGTTGTGTAAGAATATTCTTCTTAATGCATTGTTTGTTTTAGAGCAGGTACTCGAAAAGCGATTGGCTTTTTGTTTGGATTATGAGATATGGACTCGATTGTTGAATTTGTGTTTAGTCATACTTCAAGACATTTAATTTTAAATGAAAAATTAATTTCCAATAATTCCGGTATTGACAATAATAAGAATAGCGGTAAAATCTATGGTTCTTTCATGCAGTTCATGATCCTGGTCAGCCCAACCAACCACAGTTTGTCTGAATAGTGCCACTTATAAAATGTATGGTTCTTTCATTCAGTTCAAGATCCTGACTAGCCCCCAACCTACAATAGTTATAGTCTTATTAGCTGAACTTGTAAAAAATGTTTGGATCTTTATGCAGTTCATGATCCTGCTCATCCCCAACCTACCGCAGTACATGTAAGTCTTATTAACGGCACTTATAAAAAGTATGTTTCTGTCATTGAGTTCATGATCCTGCTCAGCCCCAACCTTTAGTCTTTACATTGAGTCTTCTTAGCATCACTTATTAATTGTATAGTTCTTTCATTCAGTTTGTGATCCTGCTCAACCCAGGCCAAACCCAGTTAGTCTTCTTAGCGTCACTTATAAAATGTTTGGTTCAGTCATTCGGTCCATGATACTGTTTCAAGCAGTTTATGATCCTGCTCTGCCCCAACCTACCAAAGTTAGTCTTATTAGCGACAATTCTTCAATGTATGGCTCTTTTTTCAGTTCATAATCCTGCCCATTCCAAAACCTTCCGTAGTTGGTCTTATAAGCGGCATTTATAAAAATAAAATGTATAGTTCTGTCATTCAGTTCATGACCCTGCCAAGCCACCAAACTATGATGTTTTGTTTTATTATCCACACTAATAAAATTCCTTCATGCAGTTCGTGATCCTGCTCGGCCCCTACCTACCACAGTTAGTCTTATTAGCCGCACTTACTAATTGTATGGTTCTTTCATACAGTTCATGATTCTGCTCAGCCCCAATCTACCACAGTTTGTCTTATTAGCGATAATTATTTAACGTACAGTTCTTTTAGTCAGTTCTTGATCCTGCTCAGCCCCAACCTACCGTAGTTAGTCTTATTAGTGGCACTAATAAAATGTATGGTTTCGTCATTCAGGTCATGATCCTGCTCAGCTCCAACCTACCATGATTAGTCTTCTTTCCGTCACTTAATAATAATAATAATACGCAGATTTTATATAGCGCTTTATCACACCCTATGGGTGTCTCAGAGCGCGCAATATTTTTTTCCTGCGAGGTATGATGAGTTACGTTTTTGAAGTATAAGACCTGTTCCTTTACATAGCACCATGTAATGGTACACAAGGTGCTGTGGTGCAATCTGCAGCTGATCAAACCAGGAACACCGGGGCGAGCCCCTTCTGGGTTCTTTTACGTGCATTACACAACACACGGGACCAACGTCTTTACGTCCCATCCGAAGGACGAAGCAATAATGGTTAAGTGTCTTGCTTAAGGACACAAAAGTCAGGACCGGGACTCGAACCCACACTCTGCTGATCAGAGACACCAGAGCTTGAGTCCGGTATTCTTATCCGCTCGGCCACGACACGCCACACGCTACTTATAAAATGTATGATTCATTCCTTCAGTTCATGATCCTGACTACTCCCCAACCTACCATAGTAAGTCTTAATAGTGGAACTTATAAATTGTGTAGATCTTTCTTGCAGTTAATTTTCCTGTCAGCCCCAACCTACCACAGTTAGTCTTTTTAGCGGAACTTATAAAATATATGGTTCTTTCATTCAGTTCATGATCCTCCCCAAATCTTTACCTACTACAGTTAGTCTTATTAGCAACACTTATAAAAATTATGGTTCCAGCAATCTGTTCATGATCCTACCCAGCCCTCAACCTACCGTAGTTAGTCTTATTAGCGGCACTAATAAAATGTTTGGTTTTGTCATTCTCTTCATGATCCTGCTCAGCCCCAACTTTCCAGGGTTAGACTGATTAGCTACTGTAGTTAGTCTTATTAGCGGCACTAATAAAATTTATGGTTTTGCCATTCAGTTCATCATCCTACGCATCTACAAACCTACCAATTAATGATCCTGCTCAGCCCCAACCTGGCACAGTTTGTCTTATCAGCGGCATTTATAAAATGTATGGTTCTTTTATGCAGTTCACAATCATGCTCAGCACCAACCTACAACAGTTTGTATTTTTAGCGGCACTTATAAATTGTATGGTTCTTTCACTCAAATCATGATCCTGCTCACTGCCAACCTACCACAGTTAGTCTTCTTAGCGGCAGTTATAAAATGTATGGTTGTTTCATGCAGTTCATGATCCTGCTCAGCCCCAAACTACCACAGTTTGTCTTATTAGCGGCAGTTATCAAATGTATGTTTTTTTTCATTGAGTTGACGTTCCTGCTCAGACCCGATTATCATACTTAGTCTTCTTAGTGGCACTTAAATATATGTGGTTCTTTATTTCAGTTCATGATCCTTCTGTGCTCCAACCTACCATAGTTTGTCTTCTCAATGGCACTTATAAAATGTATCGTTCTTACATTTAGTTCATGATCCTGCAAAGCCCAAACCTACCACAGTTGATCTTTTTAGTGGCACTTATCGTATGTATGGTTCTGTTATTCAGTTTTTGATCCTGATCAACCCCCAACCAACCATGGTTAGTCTTATAAGCAGCACTTATAATATATATGATTCTTTTATGCAGCTTATGATCCTACTCAGCCCCCAACCTAGCTCAGTTTTTTTTTTATTAGCAGCACTTATTAAATCGTTGGTTCTTTCATGCAGCTCATGAATTTGCTCACCCCCACCTACCACAGTTTGTCTTATTAGGGGCACTTAGAAAATGTATGGTTGTATTATGTAAATCCTGATCCTGCTCAGCCCCAACCTACCACAATTTGTCTTATTAGCAGCACTTATACAATTTATGGTTCTTTCATTGAGTTCATGATATTGCTGTCTCTCATAGTTATTCTTCTTAGTGGCACTTGTGAAATGTATGATTCTGTCATTCATTTCAACATCCTGCTCAGCCCATAAACTACAGTACTTGGTCTTATTATCGGCACTTATAAAATGTATGGTATTGTCATTCAGTTCATGACAATACCCGTCCAGCTACGTACTATAGTTGGTTTTATTAGCCACACTTCTAAAATGTCTGGCTCTTTCAGTGAAATCATTATCTTGCTCAGCCCCAACCTACCCTAGTTAGTCTTATAAGCGGCACTAATAAAAAATATGGTTCTTTCATTCAGTTTATGATCCTGCTCAGCCCGAACCTATCACAGTTAGTCTTATTAGTGGCACTTATCAAATGTGTGGTTCTTTCATTCAGTTGATGAACCTGACTATCCAAAACCTACCGAAGTAGTCTTATTAGCCGAAGCTCTAAAATGTCTTTATTAGTTTGTCTTATTAGCACCACCTATAAAATGTTTGGATCTTTCATGCAGATCATAATCCTGCTCAGCCCTAACCTACTACAGTTAGTCTTATTAGCGGCATTTAGAAATCATATGTTTGTTTCATGCAGTTCAAGATCCTGCTCAGCCCAAACCTTCCTTAGTTAGTATCCTTAGCGGCACTTATAAAACATACGGTTCTTTCATTCAGTTCATGATCTTGCCCAACCATCAACCTACATTAGTTGGTTTAATTAGCGGCACTTATAAATAGTATGGTTCTGTCATTGAGTCATGATACTGCTCAGCCCCAACCTACCGTAGCTAGTCTTCTCAGCAGCATTTATGCAATGTATGGTTCTTTAGTTCAGTTCATAATCCTCCCCAACCCTCAACGTACCATAGTTGTTCTTATTAATGGCACTTATAAAATGTGTAGTTCTGTCATTCACTTCATGATCCTGGCTATCCCCCTACCTACCATAGTTAGTCTTCTTAGCCGCACTTATACAATGTATGGTTCTTTAATTCAGTTCATGATCCTACTCAACACCAACCTACCGTATTTTGTCTTCTTAGCCGCTCTTAAGCAATGTATGGTTATTTCATTCAGTTCATGATCCTGCTCGGCCTTAACCTACCACAGTTAGTCTTCTTATTGGTACTTGAAAAATATATGGTTCTTTCATGCAGTTCATGATGCTGCTCAACCCCAACTGACAACAGATTATCTTATTAGCGGCACTTATAAAATGTATGGTTTTTTAATTCAGGTTTGATCTTGCTCAGCCCCAACCTACCTTAGTCTCCTTAGCGGCAGTCATAAAATGTATGGTTCTGTCATTCAGTTCATGATCCTACCAAATCCTCAACTTACCATAGTTGGTCTTATTAGCAGCACTCACAAAATGTTTGGTTCTGTCATGCATTTCGCAATCCTGCTCAGCCCCAAGCTAACGTAGCGAGTCTTATTAGCCGCAATATATGTTTCTTTTTTTGAGTTCATGATCCTGCCCATCCCCAAAACTACCAAAGTTAGTCTAATTAGTGGCACTTATAAATTATATGGTTCCGTCCTGCCCAGCCACCAACCTACCATAGTTGACTTCATTAGCGCCACTTATGAAATGTATGGTTCTGTTAACCTGTTCATTTTCCCTGCCTAGCCACCAAGCTATGATATTTGGTTTTATTAGCCATTATTATGAAATGTATGATTCTGTCATGATCTTCCCCAACACTTACTCTGCCATAGTTGGTCTTATGAGTAGCACTTATAAAATGAATGGTTCTGTCATTCAGTTCATGATCCTGTTCAACTGTCAAGCTATAGTTCTGTCATTCCCTTCATCTTCCTGCTCAGCCCCTAACCTACCATAGTTAGTCTTTTTAGCGGCATGTATAAAATGTATGGTTCTTTTATTGAGTGCATGATCCTGACTATCCCGCAACCTACCATAGTTAGTCTTTTTAGCCGCACTTACACAATGTCTGGTACTTTTATTCAGTTCATGATCCTGCTCAGCCCGAACCTAACGTAGTTAGTCTTTTAAGCCGCACTTATACAATGTATCGTCAGCTCAGAACTATAAGGTCATTAACTTCCGTAATCGACAAAAGGTCGTTAAAAATTCCAAACTAAAAAATGGTAAATGCCATTTAAAAATGAAAAAAACTAATGGTTTGTCTATTCAAAAAGTAGTTAAGAATAACAGGTTAAACTACTTTTTGGATAGACAAAAATTAGTTTTTTGATTTTTAAATCCTATTTACTGTTTTTTAGTTTGGAAATGTTAACAACCTTTTGTTGATTATGGAAGTTAATGACATTGTAGTTCTGAGCCGACGGTATGGTTCTTTCATTCAGTTCGTGATCCTACTCAGTCCCAACCTACCATTGGTAGTTTTCTTAACGGTACTTATCAATCGTATGGTTCTTTCAAGCAGTTGATGATCCTGCTCAGCCCCAACCTTCCACGGTTAGTCGTTTTAGCGGCGCTTATGAAATGTATGGTTCTGTCACTATTTTCATGATCCCTCTCAACCTTATACCTCTGTTCATGATCCCGCCTAGCCCCCACCCTACCTTAATTGGTTTTATTAGCGGCACATGTATGATACTGTCAATTAGTTCATGATCCTCTTCAACCTACCAGAGTTGGTCTTATTAGCGGCACCTATGAATTGTATGGTTCTGTCAGTCAGTTCTTCATCCTGCTCTTCCCCAACCTAACACAGCTTGTCTGATGAGCGGCGCTTATAAATGTGTGGTTCTTTAACTTAATTCATGATCCTGTTTAAACACAACCTATCAAAATAAGTCTTTAAAGTGGCACTTATAAAATGTATGGTTCTTTCATTCAGTTCATAATCCTGCTCAGCCCTAGCCTACCACAGTTAGTCTCATTAGCGGTGCTTATCGAATGTATGGTTCTTACATTCAGTTCATGATCCTGCTCAGCCCCAAACCTACCCCAATTAGACTTCTTTGTGTCACTTACAAAATGTTTGGTTTTGTCATTCATTCATGATGCTGCCCAGCCCCAACCTACCATAGTTAGTCTTATTAGCGGCACTTATAAAATAATTATATGGTTCCATCAATCTGTTCTTGACCCAGCCCAGCCACCAACCTATGATATTTGGTTTTATTAGCCACACTTATAAAACGTATGATTCTGTCATTCATTCCATGATCCTCCCAAACCCTCAACCTTCCTGAGTTGGTCTTATTAGTGGCACTTATAAAATGTATGGTTCTGTCATTCAATTCATGATCCTGCCTTGCCCCCAACCTTCTATAGTTAGTCTTTAAGTGGCACGTATAAAATGTATGGTTCTTTCATTGAGTTTATGATCCTGCTCAGCCCCAACCTAACGTAGTTTGTGTTATTAGCAGCACTTAAAAAATGTATGGTTCTTTCATTGAGTTCATGATCCTGCTCAGCCCAAACTTACCATAGTTAGTCTTTTTTAGCCGCAGTTATAAAATATATGTTTCTGTCATTCACTTCATGATCCTGCTCAGCCCCTAACCTACAACAGTTGGCTTTATTAGCAGCACTTTTAAAATGCATGGTTGTTTCATGCAGTTCATGATCCTGCTCAGCCCCTACCGAGAACAGTTGGTCTTATTACTGGCACTTATAAAATGTATGGTTCTTTCATGCAGTTCATGATCCTGCTCAGCCCAAACCTGCCATAGTAAGTCTAATTAGCGGAGCTGATAAAATGTATGGTGCTTTCGTGCATTTCATGATCCTGCTCGGCCCCAACCTACCACAGTTAGTCTGATTAGAGTAACTCATAAAATGTATGGTTTTATCATTCATTTTATGATCCTGCTCAGCCCCCTACCTACAGTTGTTGGTCTTATTAGCAGCACTTATAAAATGTATGGTTCTTTCATTCAGTTCGTGATCCTGCTCGGCCCCAAACTAGAACAGTTAGTCTCATTAGCGGCACATAACCAAATGTATGGTTCTTTCATGCAGTTCATGATCCTGCTCAGCCCCATTCTACCACAGTTTGTCTTAAATGCGGCACTTATAAAATGTATGGTTCTTTCAAACAGTTCATGATTCTGCTCAGCCCCAACCAACCACAGTTTGCCTTATTAGCACCACTTATAAAATGTATACCGTAATTTTCGGCCCATAAGCCGCGGCTTGGTGGTTGTTTTTCGCCCTCAAAAAGTTCCATGCGGCTTATGGGCCGGGCGGCTTATACGCCGACGTGTCAGTAACGGCCAAAAATCATTGTATAAATATTAAGCAAATTATTTCAGCGTGACAAGAAAATTTGCAATGTGAGATTGAGAAACAAAACTAACCACAAAACATCAAGGCTGTAGTTTAGTTGTAACGAATGTCGTTGATATTTAACCATGGACATGATGGAGGAAGGAATAATGATCCAACCAAGACATGCAAAGCCGACCGAGCTAGAGCTACAGAAAACACACACATCTCAAGTTGGGAGACTGGGGCCCGTTCACTATACATAGTCTCCAGCCTAGCACGAGGGACGGGAGCCAGTCTAAGGAGGGATTTTATAAGATTAACAATGAGGGCGTTTGAAAACGTTTAGCCAACGTTTACCAAACACGTGCACTGTTCACCATGATAAGCAACAAGCCCATCAAACAAAAAGATACGTATTGTTGTCGGCGTTTTGTGACTACAGAGACCTGTTGCGTGCGGGAGGTACTGCACACCCATGAGCAGGCAGCCTATTGGTTGAATTAACAGCAACAAGAGGCCGATCGACCAATTGAATGATAAATCCTTGTATTGTCCTCTAATTAAGTAGGCGGACCGTATTTGATGTTGCATTTCTTTAAAGTTTGTAGCTCCCGACTGAGGTTAGCTGGTGGCTTTTTTTAGTAGTCTCCTTTCAAAGAGGATTTATTCCAAAGATTAACGTTGATGAGTTCTGTTTAGGAAATATTATTTTTGTTTTGACGAAAAATGCTATTCTGGGGAATTATTCCTTTCCTTTGTCAACAAATATTGTTCTACCGGGCATAGGCCTAAACCTATTTAGGAAACTTCTTCAGTCTGAGTATTGTAATATTTCTTTTGTCAGGTTATTTTAGTTGGGGCGGAATATTTATATATTTGGGCGGGAAATATGCACAGGCATAGACATATCAAGAAAACTTCTCTATACTAAACAATCATGTATTTCTTTTGTCAAAATATTTTATTCTGGGAAATTATTTGTTACTTTTGGAGGCAGGGTGTTTATTTTATTACATATTTGGGACGGGAAAGACGTAGTCACGTTTCATCTCTTTTTGGAAGATTTGGTAGCTCTGAAAAGAGCTGGTGGGTTTATTTGGCTGGTGTGACAAACAAAAACAAAACAGTCCTTTTCAGGGCTACCACAAAACAAAAGAGATGAGAAGCAATCACGGTCTGGTCCACATATAGGGATAGCCTTTATTGAATTAACAAAATATTCCTTAAACTTATGAAACATTTTTGAGAAAGGAAACCATTTTCAGGGCTTCACCAAAAAACAACAAAACTGTAATTGGCAGTTGCGGTCTGTTTTAAATGTAGAAATACACTTTATTGAACTAAAAGTCTATTCCTTAACAAGAAAACATTTTAACGACTTGATCTCAACGTCTCTAATTTCACTGTCAGTAGCGGGGGATAATGCAAACAGGAATGGTTCCATCTGTTGCTTGGGAACTGGCCCTCCAGTTTCCATGGGGAAGTTTGGGGGAAATCCGTCAGAAGGGTGCCTGTGTTATCGGTGCTAGTATTCCTATTAAGTATCAAAGAAAAAAGAGACAGGCCGACTTTCTTTCTGGACGTTTCCATTGATTGAAAAGAAATAGAGACAGACCTACTTGCTTTCTAGGCTTTTCATTGGTTCATTGACCAGCTGTAGTCAGACAGTGACCGCAGATACGCGGCCCCCTCTGTGTCTGAAGTGCCGGCGCTTCTCTGTGAGTGCGGTGAACCTGCTGCGGCTTATGCGGCATTGCGGCTTATGGGCCGACACCTAAATCTTGTTTTGGAAATTCTTGGGCACTGCGGCTAATGGGCCGGGCGGCTTATGGGCCGAAAATTACGGTAGTAAGTTTCAAGACTGTACGTCGTTTAGTTAATGACCTATGAATCTTTTTATATGTTAATTTCAACTTCCGGTTTCGACCGGAAGTCAAGGTCAAATGGGGTCACACATTCTGTAAGACATGTAGACGGGTTAAAGTGTTTTCAGATGAAGTAATGGTTATTACTATAGCCTGTTTTTTATTGAAATATGATTTTTTGGAAAAATGACATATTAACTTCCGGTTTCGACCGGAAGTCAAGATCAAATGGGGTCACACACTGTGTAAGATTGGTAGAGTAATCGAAAAGCTTTCATATGGTGCAAAGATCTTGTACATGTATGTAACATATACGGTTCTTCAGATATGGATTTTTTAAATATTAAACGTTGATTTAATATAATGACGCAATCAATGACGTCATCTTTTACGGCCAGAAGACAATGTCAAACTGGTATTATGTCTGTGCAAAAGTTTGAGCAGGCTAAACAATCTTCAAACTGACATTTAAATTTTGACAATATGATAAGCAGTTCTTGAATTATGAATTTTTGAAATTTTGAACTTCCGGTTTTGACCGGAAGTAAAGGTCAAATGAGGTCAAGTTGTGCACGACATTTGTAGAACTTTACGTGAAGTTTCAGTGGAGGAATCTTGAACGTAGCGCTTCTGGTTTTGAAGATATGAATTTTCAAATTATTTAACGTTTATTTACGGTAATGACGTCATCAATGACGTCATCATTCCAAAAAAGTTGCGGTTTCGTCTGCTCATCAAGGTCGATGTTCATGACAAGTTTCAAGTTCATACAAGCTTAACTTTTGTTTAAAATTGCCGGAGAAGGTTCAGGCAGAAGAAGAAGACGGAGAAACTAGACATAGAATTTTTGTTTATTACAAAAAAACGGTGTTCGGTTGAACGTTACATGATGACGTAGTTCAAAAACATTGAACATAAAAAGATGAATTTGTATACAATGTTTGGTTTTCATAGTTAAACTTGTACCACACTTTGTAACAACTCCCGTTTCTTGACAAATGTCATCATTCCAAAAAAGTGGCAGTTTCATCTACTCACTATTGCCTATGTATACAGTAAGTTTTAAGTTTGTACAAGCTTTACTTTTGTTTAAAATTGCTGGAGAAGGTTCGCAGGAAAAGAACACGAGGGGAAAAAAAAGCCGTTACAATTAGTGTCGTAGCACCATTGATTTGAAACTTGTTACCAGAGGACGCTGTTTAATGTAATGACGTCATCAGTTTTAAACTTGAAAACGCAGAGTCCTTTACCTACTCACACACTGAAACCACTGTCCAAAGCTCGTTTTATACTGACCAAAGAACTAAAAAAGAATGGCTTTATAACAATTCTTTCCTTCAACTTCCGGTTGGAACCGCAATACAAGGTCAAATTGGGGTCATTTCTTTGAGACATTTAAATTGTTTCCAAAAGACCTTTGCGATGATGTGTAGATTGTGAAAATCCATTGTGCACTTCAGGAGTTCTGATTTAATGACTAAACTTTGATTTATTGTAACTCAACATCTGATGACATCATCATGACGTCATTGTTTTATTTCGCGTCTTCATATTGAGGTTCAAGTATATGCACAGTTTCAAGGTTCAGTTTAATTTCCATTTTGAGTTATTTATTTGAAAATTTTGGAGGAATTAACATTATCCAATGTTCTTAAGCTATATGAATACTTCAATTATAAGAAATGCTATGTTGATAATGTCCTTTACTTATACAAACAATATATTGTTTAATTCTGCTAAGACATATTACATGTATATAATATTATTCTTATCTGGTATTATTTAACAGTTTAGATGCAATTTGAAGTTTGAAATATCTGTTTTTGTTCGTTCCACATATTATTTCAATAAAAACATTGAACAATAAAGAATAATTGTTATACAATGTGTCGTGAATTTATTGTTTCTTCCCACAAATGCAATAATGTTTGTTTGACATTGGCATCAGGTTTTATTTTGTGTTTTTGTTTTGCACCTAATGAAAGCCCTTTAAAATGTTCGCTTATCTGGCAAAGGATGTTATGCATTACATATTTCAGAATCCCATTGAAATGTTTTAGAAAAGTGTGCCAAAATGCGATCGTTAATGCAAAGCCACTCCGGATTTATAGGTTTAGTTTTTTTAACTGAAAATCTTATGTTACAATAAAAAAGCCGGTTCTAAACGAAAGCAAGGTCAAACACTAACAAAATCATTTTGTCGTGGAAAAGACCATGAAAACAGCCTATTGGTAGCATTTGCGGTTCTCAAGATATATATTTTCTCGCTATTTCATGTAATGACGTCATCAATGACGTCATCAATGACGTCATAAGTCCAAAAAGTGGTGGTTTTGGTGCGAGACGTTATTACTCAACTATTGCGATTTTCCGCTCTGCACATAGCGCTCAATGTTTCTAAAATCTTCATTCCCAACACCGCCCTCTTTCGTTGAACCAAAGAGAGCGCCGTTGGGTATTCCCCCACAAATTCGCGCCATACGAGTTTTACAAATTTTAAACTTTGATTCATTGTAATTTAATGCCCGATGACGTCATTATGACGTAGTTAGACCTGTGGTGTCTTGATACCAAGGTTTACCTTTCTGTTGAGTTTCAACGTTCAAATCAATCTCAATCTTGAGTTATTCCGTAGATAAGCTTAAAAGTTGTTTTTTGATGAAAAAACACGGAAGCGAACTTTGACCCAGGGTAACGACCTGGAAGTTAAGGTCGTATGATTTTGGCGTTAACTTTTCAAATGCTGTCCAAGTCTTTATCTATTTGATGCCTAAGTATGAACATCATAGCTTGTATATTCGTTGAGATACAGCAACAAGCAAATGGTCATTTTTCAACATTAAAAACCTTGTCATGACGTCATCAATGACGTCATCATTCCAAAAAAGTGGCGGTTTCATCTACTCACTATTGCCTATGTACACAGTAAGTTTTAAATTTGTACAAGCTTTACTTTTGTTTAAAATTGCTGGAGAAGGTTCGCAGGGAAATAAGAACACGAGGAAAAAAAAAAAAAAAAAAAAAAAAAAAAAAAACTAGACATAGAATTTTTGTTTATTACAAAAATACGGTGTTCGGTTGAACGTTACATAATGACGTAGTTCATAAACATTGAACATAAAAAGATGAATTTGTATACAATGTTTGGTTTTTATAGTTAAACTTGTACCACACTTTGTAACAACTCCCGTTTCTTGACAAATGTCATCATTCCAAAAAAGTGGCGGTTTCATCTACTCACTATTGCCTATGTACACAGTAAGTTTTAAGTTTGTACAAGCTTTACTTTTGTTTAAAATTGCTGGAGAAGGTTCGCAGGGAAAGAAGAACACGAGGGAAAAAAAAGCCGTTACAATTAGTGTCGTAGCACCATTGATTTGAAACTTGTTACCAGAGGACGCAGTTTAATGTAATGACGTCATCAGTTTTAAACTTGAAAATGCAGAGTCCTTTACCTACTCACACACTGAAACCACTGTCCAAAGCTCGTTTTATACTGACCAAAGAACTAAAAAAGAATGGCTTTATAACAATTCTTTCCTTCAACTTCCGGTTGGAACCGCAATACAAGGTCAAATTGGGGTCATTTCTTTGAGACATTTAAATTGTTTCCAAAAGACCTTTGCGATGATGTGTAGATTGTAAAAATCCATTGTGCACTTCAGGCGTTCTGATTTAATGAATAAACTTTGATTTATTGTAACTCAACATCTGATGACATCATCATGACGTCATTGTTTTATTTCGCGTCTTCATATTGAGGTTCAAGTATATGCACAGTTTCAAGGTTCAGTTTAATTTCAATTTTGAGTTATTTATTTGAAGAAAATTTTGGAGGAATTAACATTTAAAGCAACATAATGGTCTCTATGAGACACCGTATAACACATGGTTTTGATTTTGTTTGATATATTGAAAGTGAAATCAAATAAAACCTTTAAATATGAATATGAAATTAATTAAAAAGAGCTTTATCATATGTATTTCATGGGGACTTCCGGTTTGGGCAGGAAGCGAGGTCAACTCAGGTCACTAAGAATTATAAAGAACCGCATACATTTATTGTAACTCGACTCCTGGAGGAAAAACGAGTTACCTTTTTGGTTTTAACTGCCAGGAAAAACAATGTTTTCGTGCTTTCCAAAGTGTTCCTTTTCCACGCAGTGCAATTGGCTGCCGCCAGGTTGTGTGTTCAAAATAGTATTCATATTGCCTTTTATCAAAACATTAACCCTTGCTGCCCTCCGTTTTGTTCGCCATCTATGCGGTGTCAATAAAACAAAGTGTGTACTTGTGAACGTTGGTGGCGCTATATCAAATTAACGGTCTTATTTTGTAACATCAGGAACACTGGTGTACTGTACAGTCAATCTGACATTTGACAGATTCAAATTCCGAGCTCATTATCTGTATTAAAAAGTTTCAAAGTTCTATAAAAACTACCCCACTTTGATAAACATCATAAACACAAGTGTGCACGGCTAAAGAAATACACGGACATTTTGAAAGGCGATGACTTTACTTTTAAACTTTACTTTTAAACAGTTTTACTCAGCGTATCCCGACAACAACTCTCGCGGGGGTAAAGTGCCTCTGGCCCCGCTGTTCCACATTGTGACTCTCGTATGTAAGCACGTACGTGAACGGTAAATATAGAACGAAAGACGATCATTTTGTCAATTGCATTTTCTCCACCATTATACATCAAACAACTCACGTGAGCATGTGATCGTCTCAGTAAAGTCTCCTCTTCCTCTCCCTGTCACAATTAAGCCACCAGAATGACATAAAGGGAAACATTTCCACACTGAACTTGGCATGACTTACATGTTTTTCTTTGCGTCGCCATTATTACACACACACACACACACACACACACACACAGAACTTAACAACACACCGCAAAGTTCGATGAACTGTGACAAGACCTGACTTGTCGCTAGTAGGTACATGTATATACACAGCATGCAGTAAAAGCCTAGAGTGCACACGCACGGGGTGCAATACATTGAGGGAACTGTACAGACTTTATCGCCGATCGCGCTAAAAATGGCACTTTTCACCTTAATATAACTTCGTTATGCAACGGCCAATTTTGTTCAAATTTCACAATTAGGCTTTTATAGTCGTTATCTATTACCAAAAAATTCAACACGAAGTTTGCTCAAAAAAAAAAATATATATATATATATTTTTAAACTCGTCGTCGTAACAAACTGTAACATTTGATGACGTCATCAATGTAATATTTTCAAAGGTCATAAACTACATTCAAATGAGGTCACACATTGTAAACATTTGTAGAATCGTCGAAGGGCCTTAAAATTAAGTTATTATATTAATACACAAAATAATATTATTCAGATACGATTTTTTATAAAACAAACTACTACTTCCGGTTTCGACCGGAAGTAAAGGTCAAATGGGGTCACACCCTGTGTAAGATTTGTTTAATACTTCATGACCTTTCATATGGTGTAAAGATCATGTATGTAGCATATCTGATTCTGGAGATATGAGTATTTTAATAAAAAACTTCAATTTAATATAATGACGTCATCGATGACGTCATCATTCTAAATTTTGTTCTTTGTCATGTACACGCTTTGGTCTAAATACGTGGTAAGTTTCAAGTCCGTACATGCTCTATTTTTTGAGATAGCAAAATAATTTTTTTTTCAACCTCGTGTACCATTTTCGTTGTGACGTAGCTATGACGTCACACATCATATTTTTAGAATGCTCTTGAGTTAAAGAAAATATTATGCATTGAACATTTTTTCATATTTTCATGCACTAAGGCTCTAGAGCCCAAAATAACATGATTTGTTACTTTAACTTCCGGTTTCGACCGGAAGTAAAGGTCAAATGGGGTCACGTTGTGCACCGCATTTGTAGATCTTTATAAGAGGTTTCATGTAAAAAAAGAATCTTGAACGTAGCTGTTTTGGTTTTGAAGATATGATTGTTCAAATTATTTAAGGTTTTTTTAACGTTTATTTAACGTAATGACGTCATCAATGACGTCACCATTCCCAAAAAGTGGCGGTGCCGTCTACTCACCGAGGTTGATGTTCATGAGAAGTTTCAAGTTCATACAAGTTTCAGTTTTTCTCAAAATTGGCGGAGAAGGTTCGCAGGGAAAGAAGAACACGAGGAAAAAATAAAAAAAAAAAAAAAAAACTAGAGATTGAGAGTTTGTGGACAAACTCACGGTGTTCGGCTGGAACGTAATAAAGTGATTGCGTCATTGAAAACAAGGTCAATATTGTATGCTGTGCTGATGGGCAAAATTTTTATTTGTACCTTGTGTTGATCTTTAGGCATGAAGGTCAGTCATATGAAACTACAACTTCCGGTTTTGACATGAACTATGGTTCAAATAGGGTCACACTCTGCGATAGTTGTACAGTATTTCAAGGGCTTGCATATGGAGCAAATATCTCGTGTGTAACTTTTATGATCCCCAAATGATTTTTTTAAACATTAAACGTTGATTTAATATGACTTCATCAATGATGTCATAATCCGAAAATAATCCAGTTTCATCTACACAGTAATGTCTAAGGCAACAGTAAGTTTCAAGTCTGTATCACGTTCAGTTGAGGAATTATGAATTTACTATCTGTGACATTTCAACATCCGTTTCAACCGGAAGTAAGGGTCAAATGGGGTCACATCTTCAACACAATTTTAGAATTGTTAACGAGCTTTCAGATGAAGTAATGATTATTAATGAATTCTGTTTTGTTATTGAAAAATAATCTTTTTGAAAAAAAAAATTCAACTTCCTGTTTCGACCGGAAGTCAAGGTCAAATGGGGTCACAAACTGTGTAAGATGTGCAGAGTAATTGAAGAGCTTTTATATGGCGCAAATATCTTGTATGTATCATTTACGGTTCTTCAGATATGAATTTTTGAAATATTAAACGTTGATTTATTGTAATGACGTCATCAATGACGTCATCATCCAGAGAAGACAATGCAGTTTACTGCACGGTAAAGTTGAAGGTAAAAGTAAGTTTCAAGACTGTACCTCGTTTGGTTAATGACCTATGAATTTTTTTATACTTAAACTTCAACTTCCGGTTTCAACCGGAAGTCAAGGTCAAATGGGGTCACACTTTCTGTAAAACATGTAGACTGGTTAAAGTGTTTTTAGATGAAGTAATGGTTATTACTATAGCCTGTTTTTTATTGAAATATGATTTTTTTGGAAAAATGACATATTAACTTCCGGTTTCGACCGGAAGTCAAGGTCAAATGGGGTCACACACTGTAAGATTTGTAGAGTAATCAAAAAGCTTTCATATGGTGCAAAGATCTTGTATGTAACATAAACGGTTCTTCAGATATGGATTTTTTAAATATTAAACGTTGATTTAATATAATGACGCAATCAATGACGTCACCTTTAACGGCCGGAAGACATTGTCAAACCAGTATTATGTCTGTACAAAAGTTTAAGCAGGCTAACCGATCTTCAAACTGTCATTCAAATTTTGTCAATATGATAAGCAGTTCTTGGGATATGAATTTTTGAAATTTTGAACTTCCGGTTTCGACCGGAAGTAAAGGTCAAATGAGGTCAAGTTGTGCACGACAATTAAAGGTCATTACAAGAACTTTTATGTTTTGAAAGAATCTCGTACGTAGCTTTTCTGGTTCTCAAGATATGAATTTTCTAATTATTAATGGTTTATTTAGCATAATGACGTCATCAATGACGTCATCATTCTAAAAAAGTTGCGGTTTCATCTACTAACTATGGTTCATGTTCCTGGTAAGTTTCAAGTTCATATAAGCTTTACTTTTGTTAAAAATCGACGGAGAAGGTTCGCTGATAAGAATACGAGGAAAAAAAAAAAAAAAAAAAAAAAAAAACTTAACAATAACAATAGGTTTTCGGCTCAAAGCCGAACACCTAAAAAAAAAAAAACAGAACAATAACAATAGTTGTTCGGCTGTTGGCCGAACACCTAAAAAAAAAAACAGAACAATAACAATAGTTGTTCGGCTGTTGGCCGAACACCTAAAAAAAAAATAATTAACAATAACAATAGGTTTTCGGCTAAAAGCCGAACACCTAATTATTATTCAGTGCAGCATGTAATGTTTTCCCCCTTAACTCTTTCACTCCGTTAAGTCCATTTATGACTGCTTGTGCACAACTCAAATTGTCAGCAAAGCCATTTATGGCATCGATTTTGTACAGTATCAAATGACAAAAAAAATCATGTCCATATATGTACGTGCAGAAATTCCGGAGTTAAAGAGTTAAGATAAAGATGTAGCAGAATTACAGCATATTAAATGAAGAAATCCTCAGTAAGGAAGAGGATTATAGTTGGACAATATTCATGATACTGAGATTTACTCTGACTAAAACATGCAAATAATAATCATTTGTTCTCAAACTGTTTACATTTTTGTACAGAAGGATGTTGGTCAACAGTTTGTTATGAGCAAGAGACAACTTGAATGAACTTTCTTGTAGATGAACTCTTAGAGGGATTTGATCATCAGATGGATCCATTGATCTACAGTCTTCTAGTGCAAACTTCATTTATCTGTTAAGAACCAATGAGGGTGTGGTTTGGATCTCAAGTCAGTCTACCTTCAGGCTCTCTTTGTCCGTCAATCACAAGAACAAACATGTAAGTATATTGAATCGTTAACCCTAACAGTCCCTATTCCATCAAACTCTAACAGCAGGTTTTGTTGAACTGTGTTGGCCTGGGTACTGCATGAGTAAACTGATACATGGGTTCAGGCATACCACCATAATCAGAGTACAACAGTTTGGGTGTTGAATTATAGTGTTGGAATTTGTTAGAGTGGGGAAGGATCCTAGTACATCACTCCAGGAAGTTAGGGTTAACCCTTTAGCCCTCAAACGGCCTAAAATCGTCCTGCCTTTTATTCCTGGAACTGCCCGGAACCGCCCTCGAAGTTTGAAAGTTGTAACTGGAGTTTTACACATGCAATTGAAACACATTTAAACAGCCATATGTAGAAATCTATTTTAAGATTAAGAAGGTCTTTGGTCCCCATAGGAAAAATTTTGTTGTCTACCTCCAAAGGTTGAAAGGTCGGGAGTCCTATCACTAATCTTATCACCATAACATGCAAACCCCTAAATGAATAGGTCTAGTTGTTTCATTGTGTGGACAGACAGTACTTTATGTACAGTGTATTTCATGTGCGATGTATACGGTAATGGAGACCGTGCTTTTTTTCCACGGTAGACTTACAGGTGTTTTTACTCACTGAATACCATGATTTGAAAGGATTTTATGGACAATTTAATGCAAAAAATATCTGTAAATAATAGAGGCATTACTTTTTATTTCCAAAGGTGTGTTGTTCTTTTTTTCAGAATTTTTTTTGACATTTGTTTCTGTTGCGACCACAGATAGTTGATCAAACCTCTGTGGACAACTTTCCAAGTCACAAACATATACTTAGTACACAAACAATGTTTCTTTAGTTTTAGTCGTTCTCTGTTATGCCAATCTCTAAGCTTTCATTTTGGAAAAGCTGAAAGTAGACAAAACAACTGTGCAAATCATTCAAAAGGACATTTTCATCCTCTACACAATAAACTATAATTGTAACACAGGAAAATAATAACGAAAGCTAAAGGTTTCCTTGTACAGTTAAAAATATTTTGAACTTCCGTGGTGCGTTCATGGAGTGAATTAGTAGAAGTTTGATTGTTCGCAAGTGATAAAAGAGTTAATCCTTGATTAAATTTAGTGAGATTGGTATGTTGGGAAACTAACTTTATTGACCCCTTCAATCAAGAAAGAACTTAACTGACTCAGAGTGAGTCAGTCAGTTGAATATTGGTGTCATTTACCAGGAGAATCCTAACCATCAATAGGACCCAGGTAGACAGGCTGATTGCCAAATCTAAATTAAATTCTCTACAATAAACATGAGATTACATGTAAGGTAGAAAGCAAAGGTTGCTGAGTTGTCCAGTGATTTAATTAATTTATTATGCAGTAATGCAGACATACCACATGAGCTCTTGATATGTCCTTAATGTCAAAAGGCTAGGGATACATTGTCTTAAGTTCTTATCCCACTAAAGCACATGTACAATATTGATAAATGTCCAGATCAGTATTCACCTTTGTGTGACCCAACAGAATACTTTAAGATAATAATAATAATACTTTACAGATAATTTAAGCCTAATCAGTCATTGGAGTCACAAATATATAGTGCATGTTTTCACTGTTTGAGAACATCAAGTTTTGGTCTCATGAGATCAAAACTAATCGTTTCACTCATTATTTTTTTGTGATTTTTCCCACCATGACCGTTTATACTTATTGTAAGTTTTGTGCAAATCTCTAGTAATTTTTTTCTAATTTTTCCCAATGTTCACACCCTTTACTCTATCCACCAAAACATTTAACAAAAAAGTGTGTAACAGAGTTGCGATTTTGAGCCTTGAATACGACTGTACGATAATACTTCCATAAACTATGTTTACAAGCCACCCTAGTAAAAATAGTACAACTTTAGTAAACATTTTATCAAAAAATGTTTAAATATGAGTTAGTAATAAAAATTATGAAAATTTAAATCAAAATTAACACAAAACCCTTTAAATGATGACTAGCGCTGTGGTAAAATATAGCAAAAGTGATAGAGGAGCGCCAAGTCCACAAGTAAAAGCGTATTAAATTTTTGGCACAGGATTTTAAACTGCCTGAAGATCCTGATGCATGATCTCACCCATTTTCCCCATTGTCATTGATCTCCATTAATAATTCGTTGGAAATAGTGATTTGTATTCGTTGGGACGAGGTTGCCACACAAACTGCATTTTAGTGTTTGGCTCACCTGTCAATAATGGAATCTCCCAACTCCACAAATTACGCGCTGTGTAAGCTGGCCATGTGACTGTCAGTGATAGGGGTGGTGTAAGTGGTATCTCCCAGTGTACTCAAACAATTGCACATGTTTGCCTACTTTGTCTATGTACTTGGATTGAAACATGGAAAGGTGACCTCGCATAAAATTTCAATTAAAAATGTATTTCCCGAATATGGAAATCCATACAGAGGTTGTTTTGGGATAAGCATGGCCAAATTGATGGTGTAGTTTTAGCGACAAATGCTGTGAAAAACTCTTTGTTTTATCCAAAGCAGGCCAAAGGTAGCGCCCATGAAATTGAGGGTGCCATCGGCCCAAATTTACAATTTCATACAGCCATAAATAGTTTAATACTCAATAGAACCAGTACAGACTCAGAATCGTAGTTTTCGACTGTTTTTTGCCCAATTTTTTGTCAGAAATTGTGTTTTCCTCATAACTCCTGTATTTTTGATCTGAATGTTTTGAAACTTGGCAAACTTGTACATTTTACCAAGATCAATATAAGTCGAACCTACATTAGTTACTGTAGTCACCTGTTAGGGCATTATAATCCATTAATTTATCCCATTTTGGCGGGAAAAAACATTTTTTTGCTTACTTTTTCTTAAAAATCAAAATGGATGCTGCCAAGGGCTCAGGAAAAAAAAGAATGCTTGTTTGACAAATCCATATATTTTTGGGGTCTGAAAAGGAAGAAATTAGCATGTTAAAAATGTCCTATTGTTGAAAAACTTTATATAATTTGACCCCCTAGTTACATCCTGAAAACACAAAGTCCAAGATGGGCGCCAAAATGGCCGCCATTTTGAATTTCCAAAACCATTACAGACTATTACTGACTATCACGTGACTCATTACTATTTATCACTTGTCTGGCAAAGAAACCAAAAATCAGTGGAAATTATGTTCAAAAAGTGGCTGAGGCAACAGCTAACCCCCGGTATCAATTATTTTTTGACAACATGATCCTAGATATACTTTGGGAAAAGTCAGAAATTTGGCGGTGATCGGACTAAGTCTTAAAAAGTTTCATGAAAAAAATTGGTGCATTGTGCCCCCCCCCCCCCCCCCCCCCCCCCGGTCCTGATAGGGTTGAGTCACTAGTTAACAGTTTTTTTAAATTTACATCACTTTGCGAGACAGTGGGCGAGGAGAACAAGGAGGAATATAATTAGGTCACCAGATTTGTCAAGTTGTAAAGTTTTTTTACTAATGCAGTCTAGTGTAAATTTGAGTCCTGGCTGTTATGCCCAGCTGTCTGGCTCCAAGTGAACATATCCATTAAATCATCAAACTACAACATTTTCAAAAGAGTCTAGTTGCACTGTTGTGCATCATGCACAATAAATTTGTAAGATTTTTCATCACAGCATTGCCTGAAAATGGGTAAATAAAATGGCAACACAGAAAGTAACTGAGTGAAATAATGGCCTAGGAAGCCTATGCCCTTACAGTTACCGATACATAAGCTGCCCCTGACCCATTAACTGCTCGGCGGTGCTACTCTTTTTCGGAATTCAATGTTGGGCATCTCTGGTGTAATGAAAATCCAATCAGTTTGCCCCCATGGGAATTACAGTAGGCATATTGTCAAAAATTACTTATTAGGTTTAATACAAATGATTACTGCTGAGTATCTTTCATAACCAGGAACATTTTTGTCAAGAATGAAGTATCGCTCATAGCCTGCAAGTAATTATAACATCTTTTATTTCTTTCATCTTTCTACAACAATACATAACAACAATTATTTAACTTCTAATTGATAGCATTTCATCAATATGGTGACAAGTCAGGGGCGGATCCAGGATTTTTCAACAAAGGGGGGGGGGGGCATGATATTTACCGATCAAGCAGCAAATGATGATTGAAGGCAAGTTGTGGCAATTGCAAGTGGGTAGTGCGAAGCCCTAACAGCGTTTTTTACCCACCTCTTATTGTTTGACATTACAGTGAACATTGTAGTATAATGTCGAAAGTTTATTTCTCATTGCAAGTGGGCGGGATGATATCTTGATTTTTTTTTCCGCAAGGAAAAGTAGTGGTGGGGGGGGGGCGTGTGCCCCTCATGCCCCCTCTGGATCCACCCCTGCAAGAAGTATGTAAAGCTGTCCAGACATTGTTAATAATGTTTCAATGAAAACTTTTAATTTTGCAGTGAGCCATTGAATTTCATATTTTGGTACAATGAAATTGTACATTTTTCAGAGTTTGAAGTTTTTGAATCGAGTCTGTTTCCTTCTTGCATTAATCTACAACAAACCTTTAGCTTTCCACAACTGTGAAACCTAACTGTAGGTTTATCTATTCAAGTTCTTGTTATTTGACTCAGCTATGATGTTTAGTAATTGAGATTTGAGTGGTAAACAAACCAAGTAGGTTCATGGATTATTTTGGTTCACAGTTACAACCTTTTTCGGAATAATCATGTAGGCATTTTGAGGTGAACTTGAAAAATATAATGCTTGTCATTTATAGTGATTATTTTAACAGAACGAAATATCAATGAAAGAAATATCAGTTAAAGTAAAACTTTTCTTGTCCATATAAATGGTTGAGCTTGTCATTAAAAGTAACGATTATTTTTATATGACTGTTTTTTTTTTTTTTTTTACATACCTAAAGTGACACATTGGTCATCTGCTGTATGTATTTTTTTCCAAACTGAGTTGTTTATAAAGAACCATGTGAATACCTCTGCAATGCACACAGGAGTAACCTTTGTAGATTTTACAAGACAATATTTTAGTAATGACATTATTTTTGTGAATAATGAAGGTGAATATCAGGATCATTATAATATATTGATGGAACCCTGACAATCAATATGATAAAAGCCCTATTTGTCTGATTCAAACAAGATACTACTTAATGAACATACATTATTACCACAAAACTTCAATAAATAACAGCCAAAAAGTTTCAGTATTTTTGTAGGCCTAAATCACAATCAAGGCACATCAATTTTTTTTTTTTAAGTGGCAATGATACTTGTTTTTGATAAGTTTGCACATGTCACCAAAGTCAAAGTAAATGACAGTTTTATGGTACTGATATCCATCAGTGGGTCATTCCGTGTCAATTCAACACGCTTTTGGACCTGACCGTCACAGATTGAAATAAAATTTGGTGTGCTGGATGGACTCCTTGAGAAACCCCCAGAACCGAAATTTTATGTAATTCGGACAATAATTTTCTGAGATATGGGTTAATGAACTTTTGACTAATTAGCTTGACTCTCTGTGTTTTGACAGCCATATCTCCAAAAGTAAATTACCGGTACACTGTCCACTCGGCCATAGCACGCAATTTACTATGACATAAAAATATTTTAATTATATAGATTTAAGAGCTTTACAAATTAGTTACAATTAAATTAAAAAATGATCAATCTAAAACCATTCTTAAGACAAAATTTTGCAATTATAGCACTAAGTTTTTAATGAAAAATTATGCCGTTGCCATTTTTTTGCAAGATGTTTTTTGTCTTCAAATTTCTCTTTCTGAAAATGTTCAAATCCTAAGTTGTCAATTTTTGTTACTGATTGTTTGCAGTTTACATGGATTTCAATTTATAAACAAGAAATTCTTAATTTTTAACAACGATTTCAGCTTTGACAACAGTTAGGCTACCAATGAATGTAAAGATGTTACACCAATAATGTAGTATAGCCTAACTCAACAAGTATTGAATGGTGTAAAATGTTAAAGGGACACACCGGTTTTGTGAATAGATTATAAAGGTCTTGACATGGTCTTGACAGTAGAGATGAGATATCCTGAAACGAAACCACCACATTTGGCCATTTTTGAAAATTTTTCGGTCCTATGGTTTTTTTGAACCAATTTTTTGGTTCGGATAAATCACGTGATCTTAGGAGTAAGTTTTACTTCCAGCCGTATAAAAGTTAATTGCTGCGTCAATTTCAACTGTGATTTTGAAATAATTATTCATGAGTATTTGACAAAATAGAGCATGTATTCATATTATGGATACAAATTATACATAATTATGAAAAATTGTGCGGAAAATCTTAACCAAGAAGGAGGGCCACTTCTTCTCAACAACAACGGGAGGCTTGGTTGACAAAAGTCATTGGTCAAGCCAACGTAAAACCATGGACGACGATGAGGGATATACTCACCGGTGATCATGATGACAACGTGAATGATGCATTCTTTGCCAGAATTTTGATGGACAGCTTTGTGGCATAGAATTTGGGATAGGCCTAGGTTTATTTCAATCATGGAGGTAGTCAATAAACATAATAAAGACCATCGTCAATACTAGTGGTTTGCGCAATGATGTGACGTTGTCTTTTGGTATATTGGTGCTCGTGGTTTTTTGGCTGCGATCAGTTGTATCGTGTTTTTTTTTAGACTTTTTCCCTTGTGGTTTTACAATCTTTGGATTGTTCGTCTTTATGTTTTTTACGACAATCTTGGGATCTCAAAGGAATGTTTTCCATGGTTTCGGACCCTTTGAAGGAAATACAGTTTTGTGTGTGTGAAGATGGAACCGTGACCATGTTTATGTTTACACACATGTGCTGGAGATACATGTATGCAGACTGGGTCCTCCAGTCTTGACATAGTGACACTATTGACAATAAAAGCACCAGTCTACTTGCAACATCGTGTGACATTGCAGCGTAAATTTCACACTCAAAACGGCTGGTAAAGCGTATACACAGACCTTTCCCGCTTTTGTTTTTTTGTCTATTTTTCGTGATTTATGGGCCACTTTGATGATTTTTTACAACAACCATCTTAAAATTTCTTGTTTTTCTTTCTATATCACTATTTAGTGGAATAAGTAAGCTGGTGTGTCCCCTAAACTAAATATATTACAATTGAGGCACATTAACTCTTTCACTCCGTTAAGTCTATTTATAACTGCATGTGAACAACTCAAATGAACCGCAAAGCCATTTATGGCCTTGATTTTGTACAGTATCAAAGACAAACAAAAACAATTATGTTCATCCACTTGCAGAAATTCCAGGGGTGTCAAAGAGTTGGGTAAAAATTGTAATTTGAGATAGATTATTTACTCTAGATTGAAAAGTGAGAGGAATCGACCCAGTAGTGAATGTATTCTGAATTATAATGTAACACAAGTACATGTAGGTGTTTACAAACTTGTTTATCTTTAGATCATTCCCTGACCAGGCTAGGCTGTCTGTTACATTGTAATGCAGTGGGTTCAAACCTAAGATAATGTTGATATTGGATTCTACCTAAAAGACATGTTAACCCTATGAAAGCTGGGTGTGAGGGAGAGAACACAACATGACACTCTCCATTCAATTATTTTGCTGTGATTTTTAACAGTGATGTAGATCACCACAACTAAGTATGACTTTTCTTGACTAGTATCTAGGTCAAACATAAAACAGAAGAAATCTTAAGGTCTACTGTTACCATGGAAATTGTTTTTTTCTTATTTGGGTACCCAAATATGATATTTTTGTTTCTGAATTTTAAATGAAAGGATTAATATCAGCTGTAAAAGTTAAAAAAGGAAATGTTGTTTGTTAGGTACAACTGCAGCCTGGGAATGGAAAAGATGAAAGCCCATTATTATCTTGTTCCTTCCAGATATTACTTTGTTCCAACAAGCTTTATATGAACCTACTGCTTTACTGCCTTATCCACTTAAATGTTAACACTTATCCATAATACGCCATTAAAGTAAAAAAAACATTCTAGATTTAAGAGCTTTACAAATCAGTTAAATTAAAACGACAGATTCTTAAATCAGAAACCATTCTTCAAACATAATTTCTCAACCATACGTTTTTTATGAAAATCTATGGCTGCATAGCTCAGTTGGTAGAGTGTCAGTACGTAAAGGCGATGGTCGCAGGTTCAAATCCCGCTCCAGTCAATTTTTCCTTGTTCTCCCAAAAAATTACTTTACAACTAGACATTCAGTTTTTGTTATATCACACCAAAGAAGCATGGCGACTGGAACACATGCTCTACTTCTAGCTCTGATAACTGCAACAATTTCCACCAGACTCTATTGCGTTTGCAGTGAACATTGCATACCATCTTGCAGGGCTATTTCCACTGATAATTGTGGTGTCTTTAATGAAGTCTCTCATCAACATGGAAAGGAAATCTGGGCAGATTTCAAGCTCATTTCTGAGCTTTCTCAGCTATTTCTTGAAGAATGGCCTAGTGTTCAACACACACTCGACTGGTTCCATTGTTACACTGATGTACATGTACATGTATGCTATTGCACTACACAATCAAGCCCATGGTCTGACCATGCACACTTTTGTGGTATATTCAACCCATCATGGCAGACATTGTACAAACCAAGAAGCTGTAAGAGTAAGTTTGGGCATGCCCCAATCAGTTATTACTCCAACTGTGAGGCCTCATTCAACATTGAACTGAGTATTTGTGGCGATGTGGAAAGCAACCCTGGCCCAGACACAATTTTAAATATTCTACCTCCATCATCGTCTATCCAGCCTACTCATAGAACATCTGAACCATCGCCATTACGTCATACCACCTTGCGACCGTCATCCAAGTCAACTCTTAGTGCGGTTCTTTTCAATGCCAGAAGCATTGCCAACAAGTTACTCCTTTTTCAAACTGAACTAGATGTCTTCAAATACGACTTAGTTTTCATCACTGAATCGTGGCTCGACAACTCAATTCACGATGGAGAACTCCTTTCTGACTGTAACTTTTCCATTTTTAGAAAAGATCGTAACAGACATGGCGGAGGCGTTTTTGTTACTATTGCCAAACATTTATCTCCAGTTCGTAAGCATGAATTTGAACATGTGGACCTTGAATTGATTATGATTGAAATTCATACTAAACATGGTAAAGTGTTGCTGGGTTGTTTATATAGACCACCCAGTACGTCTGCTAAGTTTTTTGATGATTATCAATCTGTCATTGAAACCATATTGTCATGTTCCCAACAGTATGCTGCTATAGTTTTACTTGGTGATTTTAACATTGATTTCCGTACACAATCATCATCCTTGGCTTGTTTGAATAATATCTCTGATATTCTCAATTTACAGCAATTGGTCACATTCACCACTCGTAATAGTACTTCACCCACTGCTCCTGGATCAGTGATAGACTTGCTGTTTACAAATAGATCAGACCTGTTTTCTAATGTAATTCAACATGCCGGCCTTGGTAACAGTGATCATAACGGTGTTAAGTTTGAAATGTTAACCTATAATGACCACAAAACAATGAATAGGTCTTTTTATCAATATAAAAAGGCTAACATCAATGCCTTATGTGACACTCTCCGTTTGGTGCCTTGGCACACTTGTTACTCATCAGATGATATTAATGTGATATGGGCTTATTTTAAAGACCTCTTGTTTGCTGCCATAAAAGATAATGTTCCGACTGCCAAATGTAAAGGTAGAAAGAGACATCCATGGATCTCTTTGGATATCATTATTTTATCTAAAAAGAAAAACAGAGCCTTTAAAGCAGCTATGTGTAACAAAGCTAATCATAACTTATGGAACAAGTACAAGAAGCTTCGGAATGAGGTCAAGTATCGTACAAGACAATCATATTGTGCTTACATCAATGACTTGGCCACGAATTGCTCATCAAATCCTAAACAGTTCTGGTCCTTTGTGAGCACTCAGCGTAGAAAGAGTACGATTATGAGTTTTCAAACTGACAATGGTGTCATCAATGATCCAGTCAATATTGCTCAGAATTTCAACCTTATGTTTCAGAGTAATTTTAGCTGTGACTCTAAAAATACCATTGATATCTCTTGCGATCATGTTAACACTGATTTCCGTCTTTGTAACATATCTACCACCCCAGCCGAGGTTAAACAACTTCTTTCAGAACTCAATATTCATAAGTCTTGTGGTCCTGATGACATATCTCCAATGTTGTTGCAACTAGCTTGTGATAGTCTAGCCGAACCACTCGCTAAACTTTTTAACCTTTCGCTTGCTACAGGTGTAGTCCCACATGAATGGAAATTAGCGAACATTGTTCCTTTATTTAAAACTGGCAATGCGCATGTCATGTCAAATTATAGACCCATTTCTTTATGCTCTGTTATCTGTAAAATTCTTGAAAAGATTATCTGTAAAAATCTCATTAATCACATGTACAGAGGGGGGATAATCTCTCCTACTCAACATGGTTTTTTTCCTAAACGTTCTTGCATGACTCAATTGACAACTCTTTATCATAGCTGGGCCAATGCTCTTGATGTCTCAAAACCACCGCGCATTGATGCAATCTTCCTTGATTGGTCAAAAGCATTTGATCGTGTGAGTCACCAAGTTCTTTTAGACAAATTACATAAATACGGTATTTGTGGCTCAATGTTGCACTGGTTTAAGTCATATCTCACAAACAGGTTTCAACGGGTTCAGTTTATGGGTTCATCATCTGACTGGGTTGTGGTTCATTCTGGAGTGCCACAGGGATCTGTTCTTGCACCTATACTTTTTAACATATTATTTGCTTTCGATTTACCATTTTGCATACAGTCGAGTCTCCGTCAGTATGCAGATGACACTGTCTTGTACAGAGTCATTAAAAATCCAGATGATGAAATTGCACTTCAGGATGACCTGCGGCACATTAATACTTGGTGTAATTTGAACTGCATGATTCTTAACCCAAATAAGTGCAAACTAATGACTATTACTCGGTCTAGAAACCCTGTTAATTCACTGTATAAGATTGCTAATCACACTCTGGAAAATGTGGATAATTACAAATACCTGGGCGTTATTATCTCTAGGGACTTAAGCTGGAAAACACATGTTAATGCAGTCACTTCCAAAGCCACTAGACTTAATGGATTTATTGGTAGACTTGTTAAATCTAGAAACCCTAAAATTTTGACCTCACTCTATCGTTCGATTAGCAGACCTGTACTTGAATATGCTGCTCCCGTCTGGTGCCCTGTGCTTTCAACTCAGCAAGAAACGCTAGAAAGGGTGCAGAGACGATTCACCCGTTTCTGTTTAGGTTTGCCGAGAAGGGCTCTAATTAATTCGGTCAATGAAATTGAGTATCCTGACAGGTGTGTCAAGTTGGGTCTGCCTCTTTTAATCAATAGAGTTCATTTTTTATCAATTATGTTTGTTGTTAAATGTTTATATAACAAGTTTGACATAGATAATGCCACGCATTTTTCAATCAATTGTAGACATACTGAAGCAGTTAAATTTTGCCATCAACGGGCTAGAACCAATGCTGCCCACCATTCCCTCTTTCACAGATTCCCACGATTATGGGATGAATTACCGGCTAACATTACAGATACCATAATCCTTGGCTTATCCTCTTTCACAAACTCGCTCAGAAAACACTTATTAATCCCTGGCCATGTAGAATCTTTGACCAAAACTGTATAAAAATCCCTGCTCATTTTCAATACCTTGCTGCTATTTCAACTTTTGTTTTAATGTTGTCTTCATTTTATTTTATTTTATTTATTTATTTACTTATCTATTTATTTACTTATCTATTTATTTATTTATTTATTTATTTATTTATTTATTTATTTATTTATTTATTTATTTATTTATTTATTTATTTATTTATTTATTTATTTATTTATTTATTTATTTATTTATTTATTTATTTATTTATTTATTTATTTATTTATTTTTTTTTTTTTTTTTTATTTTTTTTTTATTTTTATTTTTTTTTTTTAATTTTACTTCAGATTCTTAAATGCTTATTTACTATTGCATATACCAGAATTTCTACTTTTCCTAGTATTTTAAAATGTTTTTGGACCTTTTAAACTTAATTTTGGTGCCATATTTTTTATATTGTGAGCCATGTTATTGCCCTTTACATCTTTTAATGTTTGTCTGTTTTTAAATTGTGGCATTGGGAGATCAACTTGATAGTAATTAAGTTTACTTTTTTGAAATCCTTCAGGGGTGCTACTTTTTTAAGACCGTCTTTGTGCTTGCCTGTATCTGTCTTCTCACAGTAGTTTTTGTACACTTTGTTTGTTTTACCTGAGAAATTAATAAATGAAATGAAATGAAATGAAAAACTAGGTGTTCGGGAACGACATGAACGAGAAATGAATTGCTTCTAAACATCGATGAGTTAATACACACAACAATGTACAAAAAACGGTTACAATTAGTGTTGTAGCACCATTGTTTTCAAACTTATTACCAGAGGGCGCTGTTTAATGTAATGACGTCATCAGTTTTAAACTTAAAAACGCGGAGTCCTTTACCTACTCACACACTGAAACCATGTCCAATGCTCGTTTTATACTGACCAAAGAACTAAAAAATAATGGCTATATAACAATTGTTTCCTTTAACATCCGGTTTGAACCGCAATACAAGGTCAAATTGGAGTCATTTCTTTGCGACATTTAAATAGTTTCAAAAGACCTTTGCGATGATGTGTCGATTGTAAAAATCCATTGTGCACTTCAGGAGTTCTGATTTAATTAATAAACTTTGATTTATTGTAACTCAACATCTGATGACGTCATCATGACGTCATTGTTTTATTTCCCGTCTTCATATTGAGGTTCAAGTATATGCACAGTTTCAAGGTTCAGTTTAATTTCAATTTTGAGTTATAAATTTGGAGATAATTTTGGAGGAATGAAACATTTAGAGTAACATAATAGTCTCTATGAGACACCGTATAACACATGGTTTTGATTTTGTTTGATATATTAAAAGTGAAATCAAATAAAACTTTTAAATATGAATATGAAAATAATTAAATAGAGCTTTATCATATGTATTTCATGGGGACTTCCGGTTTGGGCAGGAAGCGAGGTCAACTCAGGTCAATACAAAATATAAAAAGCCGCATACATTTATTGTAACTCGACTCCTGGAGGAAAAACAAGTTACCTTTTTGAATTTAACTGCCAGGAAAAACAATGTTTTCGTGCTGTCCAAATTGGTGCAATTGGCTGCCGCCAGGTTGTCTGTCCAAAATAGTTTTCATATTGCCTTTTATCAAAACATTAACCATTGCTGCCCTCCGTTTTGTTCGGCATCTAGCGGTGTCAATAAAATAAAGAAGTGTGTATCACTAGTGAACGTTGATGGCGCTATATCAAATTAACGGTCTCAGTTTGAAACATCACCTTTACTGAACACTGGTGTACTGTACAGTCAATCTGACATTTGACAGATTCAAATTCCGAGCTCATTATCTGTATTAAAAAGTTCCAAAGTTTTATAAAAACTACCCCACTTTGATAAACATCATAAACACGTGTGTGCACGGCTAAAGAAATACACGGACATTTTGAAAAGCGATGATTTTACTTTTAAACTTTACTTTTAAACAGTTTTACACAGCGTATCCCGACAACAACTCTCGCGGGGGTAAAGTGCCTCAGGACCCGCTGTTACACACTTGTGGCTGTCGTACGTAAGCACGTACGTGATCGGTATTGTATAGAACGAAAGACGATCATTTTGTCAATTGCATTTTCTCCGCCATTATACATCAAACAACTCACGTGAGCATGTGATTGTCTCAGTAAAGTCTCCTATTCCTCTCCCTGTCACAATTAAGCCACCAGAATGACATAAAGGGAAACATTTCCACACTGAACTTGGCGTGACTTAAGACAACAGTTTTTCTTTGCGTCGCCATTATTACACACACAAAGAACTTACCAACACACCGCAAAGTTCGATGAACTGTGACAAGACCTGACTTGTCGCGTGTAGGTATATACACAGCATGCAGTAAAAGTCTAGAGTACACACGCACGGGGTGCAATACAGTGAGGTAACTGTACAGACTTTATCGCCGATCGCGCTAAAAACGGCACTTTTCACTTTAATATAACTTCGTTATGCAGCTGCCAATTTTGTTCAAATTTCACAATTAGGCTTTTATAGTCGTTATCTATTACCAAAAAATTCAACACGTAGTTTGCTCAAAAAAATTTTTTTTAAACTCGTCGTCGTAACAAACTGTAACATTTGATGACGTCATCAATGTAATATTTTCAAAGGTCATAAACTACATTTTACTTCGTACACTGAAACCATGTCCAAATTTTGTTTCATATTTCAGACTTTTTAGGCATTTTTGGCTTCAATTTCCAGTTTGAACCGGAAGACAAGGTCAAATTGGGGTCATCTCTGTGAGACATTTAATTATTTTTTAAAGACCTTTCCGATGATGTATAGATTGTAAAAATCCTATGTGTACTTCAGGAGTTATGATTTTTTTAATGATTAAACTTTGATTTAACGTAATTCAACACCAGATGACGTCATGATGACGTCATTGTTCAAGTGCTGTCTTCAAGTTGAGGTCTAAGTATGTGCCAAGTTCCAAGGTTCAATTCAATTTCAATCTTGAGTTATCTTTTGGAAACAAGTTCCCGGGAAGAAGAAGAAGAAGAAGAAGAAGAAAAGTAAAAAAAAAAAAAAAAAACTCGAACAATAACAAGACGTTTTCGGCTGTTGGCCGAACACCTAATTACCAAGTCAGTTTCCCTTGATTGTTTGTAGTTTACATTTAATTTAATTTAAATGCAATTTGTTTCTTAATTTTGAAAATGATTTAAGCTTTGACAGCATTTACCAATGACAATTAAAGACAATACACCAATATTATAGTATACATTAGTTCCACAGATATTGACTGGTGTAAAATACTCATTAGATATATTAGAACTGCCTCTAGCTGCCGGCAATCTAGTCGGTAGTCTAGTTGGTATGACATCTCCTCTAGAATGTTGGGGGTCGTGGGTTCATATCCTACTAGAGGATTATGCCTTTGGATTTGTTTTCAAAGGACCTGGGGAAAGTACTGAGTTTGCAGTGCTTAACACACATCAGTGTATGGGTAAAAACACAAATACACCTGTAATATAAATTTTATGTCCAGTTTTTATGTCCAGTAGATTCAATTCCAAACCCAGTCTTCATTGGAATCTTCCCTTAGGACTGTTTGAGTACATCGCTATGATGGTAAATGACTATAAAATTTATGTCTAGTGGTTAAGTCAGTAGGTTCAATTCCAAACCCAGTCTTCATTGGAATGTTCCCTTAGGATTGTTTGAGTACATCGCTATGATGGTGAATGACAATAAAATTTAGTGGTTAAGTCAATAGGTTCAACTAGCCCTTCCCATTAAATATGCTAATTATATTGTACCTTCATGCATGCATACAGACAATATTGGTGGGCAAACGCCACAGGTTTGTGCACTAGGCAGACGCGCAAACGCGTGTGCATCGCGCAACCATCAGCCCCATACAAAAAGGTGCGATGTTCCCTCATTTTGCCCACCAGTAGCGTTAGGTTCAATTCCAAACCAACTCTTTATTGGAATCTTCCCTCAGGATTGTTTTAATACATCGCTATTTTGGTAAATAACTACAATTCCAAACCAAGTCTTTATTGGGATCTAACAAATTGTTAAAACATTTAACCATAAGTATGTTTATACAATGAATTTTGTCAATGATCTACTTTTAGAGAAGTTGGAGGCAAAACAAACATACTGTTTTACTTTGCATAACTTTTTGGTTTTAAGAAAGAGGTTGAGTTAGAAACTAAGTTATCAATTTGTCTACAGTGGGTTTGATAGTGAGTGATATGTCCACCAGGCTCCATCCAAACCAACAGCTCTTTTAGGTTACATTTTGTTACTTTTCAGAATTTTATTTGTTCATGTTACAAAATAAATTTGAAAAACCTAAACTCAAACATTCAGCAATTGAAGTAGAAGTCAAGGTTCACGGCAGCCTACTTTTTGATTCACCAGTATACTGGTAGCTGTAGTCTTTTTTACATGTAGGACATACATGTAACATCATGACTATTCTTAGTGGAACTACAGATATGATGTAATTCCATAAATTAACCTCAGCCAACATAAACTACTTATAAAGATTACTCACTGTCTTTAAACTGCAATGCATGGATTATCTGGTGCTCATTTTTATTTTCAACACAGAGTTAATTTTGTTTTGATATGAGTTATGTTTATCTTTTCTTTTTTCTAGTGATATTTTAGCCATGTCGTGGAGATTTGCAGATTTTGATTTCACTTTTTACAATTCCTGTACCATTCCAAGCACTGCCTCTAATGACAGGTTTGTTGTGAGCAGAATTATTCCTAGGCTGGATATATTCACCATTAAGGTTATTGTATACAGCAGTACTGCAACCATTAAGCCACCAACCTCCTTCAACACTCAGAGTAGGGCAATCGTTATTGGGTTTGTCATATGTTGAGAATGGACGCCCATCGATCATATCTAAAATATTATCTGAAATGAAAAAAAAAACCATAACAGTTAAATATTGGAAATACATTATATCCATAAGATTGCTTTATGCAATTAGAATTCTGCTTGCATGATGGCTGTGGCCATTGGCAGCTTGTTCTGATTTTAACTTTGATTGAGTTGCAGTCATCAAAGAACAAGTCTAATGATATTACAATGATTACTACTCATGTACAAAGTGCCTTATCTAGGAATTGTTATTTTAATGACAGGTAAGCATAGTTTTGAATCATGAGACCCAATTAAACCACACCTTGTAAGGGTTTACAAGGTGACGTGGTGCAATCTGCAGCAAACCATGCCAGAAACACCAGGGCAAACCTCTTCTCTTAAAGATAAGTGTACTGTGTTCTTTTTAGCTGTTTTATACAACACATGGGACATACAGCTTTGTGTCTCATCTAAAGGATGAAGCAATAATGGTTATTTGTCTTGCTTAAGAACACAAGTACCATGACCCAAACCCACACTCTAACAACACTAGAACTTGAGTTTGGTGCATTAGATGGCATGGCCTTGACACTCCATTTTGTTTACTGAAGGCACAAATATTTTTAAAACAGTTTTATGAAGTTTTTAATTGTGTGAACTGTTTTATGTAGCACCTTTATATAAGGGTTTACAAGGTGCTGCAGCTATTTCAGTAGCCACTTGAGATGAAGAAAACACTAAGATATCCCTGGTCTCTTATGTTAAATACACTTGTTTATTTGTGATGAATGATTCGGTTGTGAAGTAAAAACAGGGATTGTTTATAATGACCACACCATGCAGTTGGCATAAAGCAGAGTATTCAAATAAGATGTTCAAGTTTAATAGCTGCCTTAAATGCTAGATGAACACAAATAGAAAATAAAAAAGTTAGGCGAAGAATAATTCAAATTAGATATTTTGGTTGTAAGTAAAAACCTGGATTGTTTTTTAATGACCTCACCATTACATCCAAGGAGTTCAATACACATTGATGGACGATTGCCGTGATACCTAGTTGGTATGATTCGGATGTAGCGTGCTCTGATTCCCACATTCAACATGTGGGTTACTCTGGTGTACTCATCGCTATTTCCAGGGAATCTCTGTGAAGGAAAATAAATGTGCTGCTCATTGACAACTTATCATCCTGGAGCTAGAATGGTTGGAGTTACACAAAGGTCAAATGAATCTCTGCAGACAGACATGCTGCTATAAATGTTCTTGATGAATCATGTTATACAAGTTCAGTTTATTGTTTTTTTTTTAGTTTAAAACATGCCGTCTTGACCTCCTACTTATAAAAATCAATAATGGGTAAAAATACAATATTGAATTCTTGTAAGTGTTGATTTGTGGGGGGGGGATTTTTTCATTTGAGTGATCCAATCAAGAAACAATTAACTCTAGAAGAGTATTACTTCTTAAGGTTGACTCTCATAAAATCTGTAGTGGCTTATTGCTGCATTTTTTGAGTTATAAAGTTGGAATCTTGACTTTGTATGTTTAAAGCAATAATGGCTGAAAATACAATATTGACTTCACGCTTGTTGATTTAGAAGGAAGGGTGATGTTGTCATTTCAGTGATTCAGTGAAGGAACAGTTAACTCCAGAAAAGTATTACTTCCTACCATGGTGATATTTCAATTCATTGATCTGCATGATAGTGTATTGCCTTTTTTGTATGATGTCATACCTTTGCATTGTGCTTGGTTGTCCCTCCTATGAATCCCCAGTCTCGTCCATTACTGCTATTGGACACCAGGTACTCTGTCACCCAGTAATCTTCTCGGTAGTTGCCCTGTGTTATAACACCTTGTATCAGTGTTATTTGTTGCAAGTCCACCTGTATCCATGCAGTATCTTTGTCACTCTCTGTGGGACACCAGCCACCCCACACATCTAGTCGTCCTTGAGGGTTCTTAGGGCAGTGACCTTCATCAGTAGAAGTTGTTGTGATTCCCTCATCAGGGATGCTTCCATCTTCCATTCCCAGACTGTGACCACAATGTCCATTAACTGAGAAGACAAAAAATTACTTTGAGCTGTTGTGGCGTTTCGTGGCCGAGCGGATAAGAACACCGGACTCAAGCTCTGGTGTCTTTGATCAGCAGAGTGTGGGTTCGAGTCCAGGTCAGGACACTTGTGTCCTTAAGCAAGACACTTAACCATTATTGCTTCGTCCTTCGAATGGGACGTAAAGCTGTTGGTCCCGTGTGTTGTGTAATGCACGTAAAAGAACCCAGTGACACTTATAACAAAGAGAAGGGGTTTGCCCCGGTGTTCCTGGTTTGATCGGCTGCAGATTGCGCCACAGCACCTTGTGAACCATTACATGGTGCTATGTAAAGGAACAGGTCTCATACTTCAAAAACGTAACTCATCATACCTCGCAGGAAAAAAATATTGAGCGCTCTGAGACGCCCATAGGGTGTGATAGAGCGCTATATAAAAACTGCGTATTATTATTATTATTATGTTTCCCCGTTGTGACTGGAGGAAATTATGGAAATTTTTGACCAGGCTTTACATCATCAGAGCAAAAATAAACATGAAATTTATTTCATAATTTTTGTTTTATATATTCATTTGACCTGTACATGTGATAATTACTAAATTTAAAACAAATTGAAATTTCAAAACATTAACAATTACTTTATTAAAACCCTTTGGTGCATTAGGTGTACTCATGTGGACACTTTTGTTTGTCCTTGCAGCCTGTATCCATTTTTGTAATATTTGTAATTACCGGCCGAAAACCTATTGTTATTGTTCTGTTTTTTTTTGTTTTTTTTCTGCGCTTTTTAATCCTTGAACCTTGTCGGTCGATTTTCTCAAAAAGTGAAGCTTGTATGAACTTGAAACTTTGCATGTACAAAGATAATAGTTAGTGGATGATACCGAAACTTTTTTGAAATGATAATGTCATTGATAACGTCATGACGTTAAATAAACGTTAAATAATTCAAAAAATTCATAACTCAAGAACGGCAAATGCTACATTCAAAATCTTTAGGGCATATGAAAGGTCTTGTAATGTTGGACAAATTGTATGCACACCGTGACCTCAATTGACCTTTACTTCCGGTAGAAACTGGAAGTTAAAGTAACAATCATTTTATTTGGGGTTCTAGAGCCTAAGTGAGGAAAAATATGAACAAACTTTTAATGAATAATATTTTGTTTAGCTCAAGGGCATTCTAGAATTGTGATATATGATATATATAATGTGATATATCACGTCACAACGAAATTGGTACACAAGGTTGAAAAAAAAATGATTTTGCTATCTCAAAAAAAAAGCATGTACAGACTTGAAACTTACTACATACCTAGACCACAGTGTGTACATGACAAAGAACAAAATTTGGAATGATGACGTCATCGATGACGTCATTACATTAAAATGAACTTTTATATTAAAATGCTCATATCTCCAGAATCAGATATGCTGCATACATGATCTTTACACCATATGAAAGGTCATAAAGTATTCAATAAATCTTACACAGGGTGTGACCCCATTTGACTTTTACTTCCGGTCGAAACCGGAAGTAGTAGTTTTTTACATAAAAAATCATATCTGAATAACGTAACTTTGTGTATTAATATAATAACTTAATTTTAAGGCCCTTAGACGATTCTACAAATGTTTTTAAAGCTTGATCTCATTTGACCTTCACTTCCGGTCGAAACCGAAGTATAAGTTTGTACATACAAAAGTATGTATCTTATTAATGAAATGTGGTATGTTAATCATTACATCAATTTAAAGCTCTCTGACAATTCTAGATACCATGCACAAAGTGTGACCCCATTTGACCTTTAGTTCCTGTCAAACCGGAAGTTGAAGTTTCATATGAAAAACCTTCAAGCATAAAGATAAAAAAGTACAAATAAATATTTCGCCCATCAGCATTGACCTTAAAATTTTCAATTACGTAATTAAGCCGAACACTGAGTTTGTCCACAAACTCTAAATTTCTAGTTGTGACTATAACTGTAAATGCCTGTTGGCTTCAAATGTGACCATTACTGACAAATTGTGGATAAATGAGGGCTTTATTTGAAATAATTTGCATTTGAATATCCCATTACCATACGTCCACATGTGGACATTAGGCTATTAAGGTTTCTTTATATTGTAAGGCAGTATATGAAGGAAGAAATTGTCATATTGTAAATTATGTTCAAATGTTTCAGTTTACAAAGGAATTTGTGTCCCAACTCAAGTGAATTTAAACAAGATCAGTGTCTACAGCTCATATTTGTTGGTCTTTCTTATGTTGAAATTAATGAAGAAACCTTAATAACCTGATTTCCTCATGTTTTGCAACGTGATAATTAAATATGCATGTAAAGTTTTACATTTTTTGGTTGCACTTAGTAAGCTAAAATAGTTAAGTATTACCAATGGTGTTCCTATAAGTAGGCAGGAAGTATTTTCTCAGGCACAAGGGAAAGAGGGAAAGATAAGATGTTGAGCAATTGATGGTTAATGCTTTTTCACAAAATGTTGTACACTGTGAAGGCAAATTGTTTTTTGCATTGTAGTACACATTGTATCTTCATTGTTTAGCATGTCACTAGTTTAACAACAGCATTTTATTCAGATACTTGTTTTCCCATCTTTTGGACCTGTTGTTTCAAGACTGCATTTTTATGACGATGTTGCCAATCTAGTACAGCTTCAATTGTAAGTGTTTGGTCAGGGTTTGCATCAGCTTATTATCACACTCCTGTTAATCTGATTGGATTAGCACATACTTGAAGATAAAGTACCTTAAGTTAATGATTGAGATTAAGTTTTGAGTTGTGGTTTTTTCTTTTCCCATGGTTGTTCTGTTGGTGGCTTGTCTGATTATTGTTTCAATCACTTTGGTAGGCCTGCACTGATTAAACTACAACAACATTATGATTCTATTGATGAGAAACTTTTGGAAGGTTCAGTTGGGTGATTTATCTTTATTTTAACACCTTGGTCCCCTTAACTTTTGCCGATCATGGATTGTCTTTGAGTACATTTAACTTTGAGTACCAGTGTTTTGTAAGTTGAGTGTTGAATAAGGACTTTGAAGACTTTGCTAGCTGAGTATTAGTACTGGTTGATATACAAGAACTACAACACTGAGCTTTAGTAGAACAAGGGATGAGATAAACCGTTTGTTTCTGCTGCGATTGCACTGAATACAGTAAACCTATAGCATTGGTTTGCAGGCTTTATTCCATCATTGTTTGACACTCCAAAATAATAAATTATTGTGTCTACAATCCCGGTCATATCTCGTTGGGCCTCCCCCAGCCCCTGATCAATATTGGCTTTCAATGCGCGGTCTGCCCTCAGTTGGGATTAACAACAATGAGGGGGGAGAGGGGGACGGGGGAGAGTTTCATAATTACATGTAATTGTCACAGTGGCCCAAGCATTATGGTCGGGATTGTCTGAAAGTTCCCTTAGTCTATTTACATGGAGTTAGATGGACACAGATAAGTTACAGTCATTTGATGGAGAAGAGAAAATACATTGAAGTGAACCAAAGCAGTGGACGGTTGATACAAAAAGCAACATAGGCAGTTGTCAGCATGATGTTTCATGGTTTGGTTTTGAACAAAAACTGTGCATGTTTTATTCGCTTACATGAATGAAACAGCACTATGTGGGGGGGGAGGGGTCTCCATCCCAAACATAGCTTGGTCCAGATAGGGTTAATCCTATGAGTTCTGCTCATTCTGTAGTGTTACAAAGACAAGTCTTGGCTGTGTTGTACTCGCACCCCAAGACAAACCAAACACACATAATAACTTTACTGTAGTGTGTACCGGCAACGATTTACCATAAGGATTTACCCTACCAATTTAGCCCTAACTTCCCGAAAGAGAGTTTGTAATCAAAGTGCAAAGACCAGTACAATTTACAAATGACACACAAACCTTGTCACTTTGTTTTCAAGCCCCTCATTCCGTTAATTTGCAGAAAAAGCCAAAAATCCAAATGGTTTACCATCGCCACTAAAATAATATAAAGAAAAAGTGTGACTCTCATTTATTATACTGTACTATGGTAAATCGTTGT
Source organism: Marthasterias glacialis (assembly GCA_911728455.2). Classification (NCBI taxonomy): domain Eukaryota; kingdom Metazoa; phylum Echinodermata; class Asteroidea; order Forcipulatida; family Asteriidae; genus Marthasterias; species Marthasterias glacialis. The sequence goes on from OU452225.1 coordinate 27,740,777, forward strand.
GGGTTTGAAGATTTTTATTTACTCCTAACCCTGAAAGCAATAAATGTCGAATGTGTCAACACATTCTAAATCTTTTCACCTTTATTTTTATTATTTTTATTATTTCATGCTTGGAAAATTGCAGACAATCTTTGTCATATCCTGTTGGGCCTCCCCTCGCCCCCGATCAATGTTGGCTCTCATTGTGCGGTCTGCACTCCAGTTGGGATTAACTTTGTTAAGTCGGGCGTGGGGTTGGGGGTGGATTTTTGTCACAGTGGCCCAAGCATTTGGGCCGGAATGGTAGATTCAATTACATGGGCTGGCTCCTTTGTGTCAGGGTGGCAAAATCAATAGAGGGCAGTCATGGGGGTGATGTGATTTTGATAAGCGTATGCCTTTATTGGAGACTCTCAAAGGCATTTTATAAGACCTTATTGTATGCTCCAATCAATACAAGGTTAACTTATTTCAAGCAGAGATGTGAAGTGCTTTAAATAAAACATTTTTTGTAAATTGGTAAATTTGCTGCAATCTCACATTCTCATATGTATGAATTGTCTAATGTTGGCATGCAGGGAGGTTAAATTCTAATTTCTTTCAGACACACCAAGATTAGCAAAACAGGTCCTCCGCTAATGGTTCATTTAGTTTATTCTGATGATTAATGTCTCTGTTAAGTCGCAGCATTATCTGCATTCACATTTTTTTCTGTGACCTTTGGGGGAGTCTTTTTACTCAATATCAATTAAATGTTGTTTTTGTAAAATGTTTATGATTTCTGGTTCTAGATGGGTTCATATTGTAGCTGTTTTATATCATATTGGGGATGCGGTATCTACCTTGGCATTAGGAAGTCCTTTGGACATATGTGATTCATGCACCTTTGATGTTGGGGATTCCACAACTTTGTAATCCACCTTACACCAGGTTGTATTTAGAGTTTTCAAACTCATGCTATTTGTGGTAACTTACAGGGTGTCTAAACTGCTCTCACCTAGACTTTGGTATAAACTTGAAATGTTTTCTTTGCTTATTATATATTTCCATGGTCTGTGTTGAGCATTGGTCATTCAATAGACCGATTGCGCGATGACCTTTTGTGTTTACATGTTGTCACGTGACCTTTTGTGGGTACTACGTCATCTGAGCTGATGGCAAAAGAGGTGCAAATACATGCCGTGACTGAAAGAGTCACACCAAAAGTCGGCTTTTGGTAATAATAACACAGTTACTAAGTGAATTTATTCAAGTTACATCAACCAGAGAGTGATTTTTAATGTTTGTTTGCATTAAGAAGGCAGCGAAAAGATCGTTTTTTTTCTTGTCTAATTATGTCACGTGAAGCAGGAATTAATTAGACGTCAGTGATGTCTAATGGCACCAGACATCACTGAGCGATATCACTTACCTCTGCAGCCAAGGAGCTCAATACGTAGGGCTTGATACTCATTCCAAGCTGTTGGTTTGATGCGGATGTATCGTGCTTGAATAGGCTGCTTGAATATGTTGGTAACTGGGGTGTCTCTATCAGTGTTGCCAGAGAATGTCTGTCAATGAAAATACAGGAGAACATGATAAGAAACAACCATTTGAAAAGTAAATAAATGATGAAGAATTACTGTACAGCTTTATTAAAATTAGTCTGTTTACTAGGAATACATCTTGGCAAGGACTGTGCTGAATGTAATCCCACCTCTGGTGAAGATGTAGATGTCCCAATCACATGTTGCCAGATAGATTAATGTCTGTCAGTGAGGGAGTGACAAAAAGCTGCTCCAAAATCTATCAAAGACCTCTACAATGTACTTTAAACTCACCTGAAGTATGCAGGAGATGTTGCCATTCAATATGGTGGTCTGAGAAATTTTCCGCCAAAATTCTGAACTGATGATCACAATGATGATTACGAGTGGAACGCATTTCCAATTTGCACAAGAAGCGCAATTTGACAGCTGTTCATTGGTAACAGATGTCATGAGCTTCCGATAGTTTTCATCGTTTGGCAAAGCTGCTACATAGTGCTTTTTTCTGATAATGTCAGCGCATTTCAAAATGATCTTATTACCATTATTAGTTTGGTATAGGCTTACTGATCATCGGAAAATCAATTCTAGTTGGTCACTTAAATTTGTATGTTGTTGGTAAAAAAAATCAATGTTTACAATTTATTGACCCATTAAAAGGACAATAAATGCCCATCTCAGTTGGAGTCATTAAGTATGAGACATCTGAATAAATTTTTCACAACTTGATGTGTAACGTCTTTCACAAAGTTAAGCAAGATGTGCTGGGTAATCCTTTTAAAAAGTGACCAACGTTTATACTAGAAATGACCAACATCTGGGTAATAAATCTTTCCCCAACATAATACCCAACTGTTTTACAGTGTGTGTCTTGGAATAAGTTGGAATCAGTTACCTAACTTTTATACTAGAAATGACCAACATCTGGGTAATAAATCTTTCCCAACATAATACCCAACTGTTTTACAGTGTGTGTCTTGGAAAAAGTTGGAATCAGTTACCTAGATGGCACATTATAACTACTATTATTGTTGTATTGTTAGGTAAGTGTCTATGTTGACAAGGAATAAATGTTGGGATGTCTTTGCTCAATAATCTTACCTGTGGAGTTAAAAGGGGAGATGTCCCATTCACATACAGCCGTGCATTACCATCAATGCTGTATTGTACCTGGTAATGTGTCACATACTGGTTACTGTATGGTCTGCCCTGTGTGATAACACCCTCAATCTGCACAGGCTCTGAACCCATATCTACTTGAAGCCATGAATCTTCATATTGTCCTCTAGCTGGACACCAGTAACGGTGCAGGTTCAGTCGTGCATTACTTGGCAGTAACAATGAACCCCATTGACTAGATGCTGTGATTCTATCATCAGCAATACTCCTATCTCCTATTCCAAGATGATGCCCACAATATCTACCAACTGAAACAAAATACAACACAAATAAATGATAAAATTGGTAACAAAATAAGATTTTGATTTTATTTAAATTTTACTTTAACCAGGAGTCAACTGATGGATTAGTTTTTTTTATTTTATGTTAATTTGGTTCACAATTTTAAAATATGTCTCAAAAAGAACCAAAACATGTATTAACCAGTAGGCGCAGGATGATGTGTATACACGCATATGTTTCCCCTACCTGGAAACGGAAGCCGTGTCAAGATGCCAATGTGTAAAATGGGAATACCGAAGCAAACCTTGCCCAGACATTCCACTGCTAAGCATGCACAGACCACACACACACATTCTAATGCTTCATTTTACCCACACTAATACAAATGGTCTTGAATTTATTGGCTTTTTTGGCTATTGAGGTGGTTTTTGTGTAATCTCGATTCCAGACCTTTGTCCTTTTGTTCCAAGGAGAGGATTAAGAGGCATCAAGGTGCTTCCACCATTGTCCATTCATTGTATTATGGCTGAATGGGGGTAAGTCAGAGTGAACCGGTAATCAAGCTATGGTTTAATATTTAGTACCACTCCTTTGCTGTAGGTAACGGCCAGTGTTTTGCAATTCACGGTGCGTGAATTTGACATTTTCTCGGTCGTGAAAACAAAACGGACGATCTATTGAAGAGAATCTTTGTTCTTGTGGCATTGTCCAGCCATGGTTTCTTTGTGCCAGCAATACCCCCAAAGAAGAATGATTCCAGCAATTCTGCCAAAAGAATCCTCCCAGGTGGACAGGGCAAAAACAAAACAAAAAAGGATCTCGACGACAACTGGTTAAAAACTGGCAGGCCCTTTAAAACATCACTTGTATTTCATAATCAAATGTTTTTACAATTATTGCGCGATATTTACTAGAAGATGTAGTAGACTTTCCCAGTCTAAGAAAATTAATCAAAGCAAATGATTTTATACATACCAGTGGGTTGAACACTGGAGTAGCCATAAGACAGGGTGTAATTGTCTTGTTAGATGTGAAAGGGTAGTTTCATCAGATGACCAGTACTGCCATGTTCATTGGTGAGGTCCATACGGATTGTCCAGTTCCCTTCTTCAGACAGTTTATGTATGATCTCATTTCCAAGCCAGAACTCACCATCCAATAATCCAAAGCCATTCTTGTAATCTGCCCAACTGCGGTTGAAATTGACTGATCCATCATATCGCCGCTGGACCACCTGAAAATAAAAATGTTAGGTTTTAGACCATTTAACACTGTGTTGTAAAGATCACTTCTTACATTAACATCAGATGTATCTTCAACTTGTGTTTAAAGTTGTTATTTCAAAACAAAACTCTGACAAGATAAAAACATTTGTTGTAAACTTTGGTAAGAATTCTCAGATACAGTTTACTTTTTCATTGTTGAAGTCTTGTTAGATTGATGGAACAACATTTTGTTGAATAACAGCAACAACAAATAATATCATTTAGCTATACAGTTTCAGTATTCCTATTTTCAAAACATATGTTTTGCATTTTATTGTAGATTTTTTTTCTTTTAGTAGTAAACGATTTAAAAGTCTAGTTTACACTGCAGAAAAACACTCATGAGTCATGAAATGTTAAGCATCAGAATAGCTACATATTTTATTATCAGACAGGAATGTGGATTATTTTGATCAGTGCATTGATTTACTACAGCGATGTTGGCATCATACACGCTTATGCAATTTAATAATTAATATACTTTATTAGCCATAGTACATCTCATTAACCAGTTGCTGTCAAGATATTTTTTTTCTGCAGTCTCCCTGGCAGGATTCTTTTGGTGGAATTGCTGCAGTCGTTTTTCTTTAAGGTTACCACTGGCACAAAGAAACCCTGAATTGACAATGCCAAGAGAACAAAGATTATCTTTATTGGATCGTTCGTTTTGTTCTCCTGACCGAGGGAGTGTCAAATTGCAAAACATCAGCCGATACCTACGTTATAGGAGTGGTACTAAACACGGAATAATGGCTCGATTGCCGGCTCACTCCATTGAGCCGAAATACAATGAATGAACAATGGTGGAAGGCTCTTGATACCTCATAATCTTCCTCTTTGAACAAAAGGACAAAGGTTTTAATTGGGGATTACACATAAACTGCTTCTCGATGGTCACAAAAATTGACTTTATTCAAGATCTTTTTTGTCGTTGTGTGGGTGAATCAAGCATTAGATGGCTTGTGTGTGGTCTGTGCAAACTCCGCAATTGAATGACCGGGCGATCTTTGCTCTGGTGGTCTGAAATAACATAATGGCGTCTTTACTTGGCCTCTATTTTCATTTGCATGTATTCACCACCAGCTGCGTACCCAAGAAGGGCCTGAAGTTACCTCCCACAAAAAAAACCGAAGATACATGTAATTCATTAAAAAACATGGTACCTGGGCCCCCCATTGACAAACAATGCTCCCTAGTAAAAAAAATCCTGACTACACCGCTGCTATTTGCATCATCCAGTTTGAATTGGTTAATGTGAGTTTCTTTTCAGAACTAACTAATTAGCTGTTCCGACCATCAGTCGGAACAGCTATTGTTTCTGTCAAGATTTTTATTATTTTATTGTTATTATTATTATTATTATTATTATTATTTCACGATATCACAGCATACCAAGGAAAGATCTCATTTTCCTCGTTGCCGGTAACTCCTCGAGTCGGGCTACGTCCCGTAGCCTTAGATCTCGAGGGTCTTTCGCAGGATCCTAGCTGTTCCCAAAAGTGCCGCCTTCTGCAGCAAATCTACCCTCACAGTTGTGCCTATTTGATCCAGATGGTTCTCCAGTGCCTTTGGAATGGTGCCAAGTGCTCCAACTACCACGGGGACTACTTTCACTTTCACCTGCCAAATCTTACGAAGTTCCCTGGCCAAGTCCTGGTACTTCTCGATCTCGTCCATCTCCTTAGAAGCTACCCTTATATCACCCGGCACAGCTATGTCGATGATATGACATATCTTCTTCGTCTTATCTAAGACTACAACATCCGGACGTCTATGTTCTATAACATGATCAGTCTGAATGTTAAAGTCCCAGAGGATCTTGACCTCGTCGGTCTCTACAACTTTCTCTGTAACATGGTTGTACCACTTGGCATGTACCTGGACACCATACTTCTTACATAGATCCCAGTGAATAACCTTAGCCAACATATCAGTCGGAACAGCTATTGTTTCTGTCGAGATTTTTATTTTTTTTTATTATTATTATTATTATTATTCTTTATTTCCCCCAAAACCCTATTGACTTAACACATGACTTTTCTGCGCACAAAATGACGTTCTTTGAATTATCATTATAAGTTAAATTCTATATCATGTTAAAGCTTGTGTCTTGACTTAGCTAAACGATATCATAAAATTATAATTATTAATTAATTAACCATAAGACAGCAGTGTGAATAATTAATTAAGCATTCTTGTCTCCAGCTTATCTCAGGAAGCCTACAACCGATCTTAATTTTCTTTTCAGTTATAGACTTGTTCAATATTGTAGATGTGCAATTTGGATTGTTTGTGTCTGTCACGTCATCATAACGTCATTTATGGCACGTTTTGTGTCTGCGTACAAAAGGCACGTCCCAAAAAAATTGTAACTATTTGGTAGGTCAAAAACCACAATTTTTCAAAATATATTGAATTTTAGATTGCTTTATTACAAAGATCGTTTAGAAAACATGATTGCTTTTACCAAGAGTTGTCCCAGACCATAAAAATTCATCAAAGCACAACGTATTTCACTTTAATTAACTGTTAATTGCTCAATCTGAGCACCATTAGTACAACGCTGTGTGGATTGCGCCGCTTTTCGCCGCTCAAAGTTGATTGCACAGTTGTACACAAGTACGCACTCGCCTGTTTTTCACACGTTAATCCAATGATGTTCCTCAGTGTTGCGAACCTGTACAGGTTTTTGGTGGGAAAACCGCAAAAACATGAATGCGGTGGGGTAGCGCTAATTTTTTTAGCGTTTTAAACTTGATTTGTGTTATCAGATGTTAGTTTGGCTTTTAATAACTAATATAATGACTTCACTTGTCCCAGTCCATACAAATTCATCAAAGCACAACGTATTTCACTTTAATTAACCGTTAATTGTTCAATCTGTGCAGCATTAGTACAACGCTGTGTGGATTGCGCCGCTTTTCGCCGCTCAGAGTTGATAGCAAAGTTGTACACAAGTACGCACTCGCCTGTTTTTCACACGTTAATCCAATGATGTTCCTCAGTGTTGCGAACCTGTACAGGTTTTTGGTGGGGAAAACCGCAAACATAAATGCGGCGGGGTAGCGCTAATTTTTTTAGCGTTTTAAACTTGATTTGTGTTATCAGATGTTAGTTTAGCTTTTAATAACTAATAATAATGACTTCACATATGCTATAGCGCCCTCTATTGGTAGATGTTTTTCTACATAAAACTTGCAGAATCTTTGCATTTTTAGGGTTTTCGTTCAAAGGCATCGCATAGGAATAAAAGTTATACCACCTTGTAAATAACAAAAAAATCATAGTAAGGCAAACTTGTTTTCGTCATCGTGACGTCATCAGGTATCAAGTTACATTAATTCAACGTTTAATAATGAAAAAATTACATCTCCCGAAGCACATATCGTAGAGTCAAAATCTTTGTGCCATTTTAAAGCTTAGAGCACGGGTGATATTTTACTTACAGATTAGACCCTAATTTGACCTTTCCTTCCGGTCCAAGCAGGAAGTTCAAAACTTTAAAACGTCATATTTCCTAAACTAAATTCTATAAAGTCATAATCTTTGTAATGTCATGTAGCTTACATCATAAAAGTTGCGGTTTATTCCCGTTAGTTCCTTTTCTGGCAGTTTTGTAAACTGATGTTTTTTATCTTGTCAGTTTTTATTGTTGTCTTGCATCCATGTTTTGTTTGTTTGTTTGTTTGTTTGTTTGTTTGTTTGTTTGTTTGTTGGGTTGTTTGTTTGTTTGTTTGTTTGTTTGTTTGTTTGTTTGTTTGTTTGTTTGTTTGTTTGTTTGTTTGTTTGTTTGTTTGTTTGTTTGTTTGTTTGTTGGGTTGTTTGTTTGTTTATTTGTTTGTTTGTTTGTTTGTTTGTTTGTTTGTTTGTTAACCTGGTTTTTTTGTGTATTTGTTTGTCTCTTGTCCTTCCAGGTTGGACTGACACACCTCTTGGTGACAGTGCAGGCACTTTTGTCAGTCCTGGCAAACCTGGATTGTTGATGTCCTTTTGTTGTCCTCAGTCGTGTAGTACTTTGTCTTCTCTTTTACTGCCTGTCCTCCTTTTTTATATCTTGATGTATCTCCCTTTTTAATGTTTTCCATTCCAGATGTTTATATTTAAATAGGCCTATTTAATGTTTTTAAGAGCTTTATCCTTTACGTATACAATTTTTGTATTTTTGTATTTTTATGTGAATTGCCGAATAAATAATAATAATAATAATAATATGTGACATTTGATGTACAGGCGTGACCCACATTTGACTTTTACTTCCAGTCCAAACAGGAAGTTCAAAATTTCAAAATGTCACATCTTATGTGCAAAATGTCGTAAAGTCATAATCTTTGTTCCATTTGTAGCTTACATCATATGTGACATTTGTTTATTAGCATGACCCCACTTTGACCTTTACTTCCGGTCCAAACAGGAAGTTCAAAATTTCCAAAAAACACATCTCCTGAGCCAATTTGTGTAGAGTCATAATATTTGTACCATTTGTAGCTCATATAAAGTGTGACATTTGGATAAAATGCATGATCCCACTTTGACCTTTACTTCCGGTCAAAATAAGCTTTAAATTAAAAAAATATATCTCCTGAGCCAATTGTCTAAAAGTCATAAATTTTGTACAGTGTAGGCCCATTTTCAAGGTCTGGAGTGTTTAATCAAACAACAAACTTCGGAACAGCTACGTGTTTATCCACAAACACATAGTGTCTAGTTGTTATTGATTCTAATTGAATAATAGAGTTACCTATAACTTGATGTACTTACAATCCAGCCTGTGTGCCTTGTCATATCACATGACACGTTTATTCCTTCATCATTCTGGGAGGGATAGATAGTGTAGATACCATCCTCTGTGTAACCAGCATCAAACAAAGCCTGACAGTCAGTTAATTTACCTGGTGATTAAACATGACATAACATTTGTTCCTCAAAAAGTATTGAAGGTGTTTTTGTTTGATTGTTTTTTAGTTTTCTTTTTAAGATTTTTATTTGAATCTATATGAAGTAAATTCTAATTACTATTTTAAAAAAATAATAATTTGAATAGGGTCAATTTTATGATTCTTTAACAGAAGATACGTCACCTCCGATACTAACAAATGCATTTCAATGCGCATGCGCAAGCAACTCCACTGAAGAAAAACAAAAGAGTACAGCCTCACCCCTGCGTACTGCACGCCCTAGGCCCCAGAACATGTATAATCCTCCTTCCTTTTTATGGACGTGAATTTTGAATTCTCCGTTAGCGATACACAACTGCAAGCAGTTCGGCGTTTATTTCCGACACTCCGTTTATCATGTCTGATTCGACTAAAGGAAAGAAGAAATCCTTCAGGAAGACGAAATGTCGGTCTTGCAGCGGACCCATTTCGCCATTAGATTTTGATGTCCACTCTACGTGCCACAGTTGTCGACTTTGTTCACGGGAAGAACCCTGCGGGATTTGTTCCGGTTGGTCTACTGTCGAGTGGAAAGCCTTTACGACGTGGCAGGACAGCGTGTCACGCCCTGCGCCCGGCCCTATCCGTCTAGCGCCGGTCTTCTCTTCTTCGTTCGCCACTACCAATGTAGCTCATAAAGAAAGTTCTTCTTCTGTGGTTTGCCTGTCAGATGTCGTCAACAGTACTTCGGGAAATGTGGTGATTTCTAGCTACGATCGACCGATCTCGGCCCCTTTGGAACAACCATCCATTTTTCACCAACGTGCACCGGATGACGTCCGTGATTTTCCTCATCGTGAGGCTGGCTTCAATGTTCCCTCTTGGTCATATTTTCCACAGGATCCCCGCCAGACTGGACCACATTATCCACCTATGCATCCACAAATTAATTTGATGGCTCCTTCTGAAAATTATTACTCACCTTTCCCACAGGATCCAGCTAGTTTCAGTGGCCATTATTCTCGGCGACGAGATCGCTACGCTCAGGGTTGCTTGGGTTATTTTTCCCGTTCTGACGATCCTCGACTTCACATTTCCTCTTCTCGGCAGGGTTCTCGTTCCACACATTACGACAGGGACCCCGCAGAGCATTCTTCTACAGAATTTTTTTCAGCGGTCTTCTGGAGATATTTCCCGCTCTCGTTCCCGATCGCCGATTTACAGCCGTTCTGATTCTCCTAACGGGCGTTATTCACACCTCCACGCTTCTCCATCTAGCTCCTTGAGCTCTGATCTGGATTGCAGTGAGCAAGAGTTTATTTCTATGTTTCATCGCGGCAAACTAGTTGTCCCCGAAGTGGGTAAGATCTTACAATTTCCTTCCCCTTCTCCAAAGAAGTCTTCTCGTAAATCCTTCCGTAGAGAACCCGCTCAATCTGCTCCACCTGCAGAAGTTACGGTTCCTGTTGACAGTTTTGTTCTGATATTTTCGAAGGAGCGTTTACCACTGTCCAGAAGAAAAAGCAGTCAGGAAGGTGGGCCACATCCCCTGACGACTTTGAAAAATTCTTTACAGTTCCGTCAATCTCATCTGTTGTTAAAGATAGGCTCCATTCAGGAAAACCTGCTAGTAAGTCTTGCTTTCCGGATAGACGCACTCGGGATCTCAACAGCTCCCTTGAGAAGTTAGACCGCCATCTACGCTATGGGGCCCAGGTTACAAATTTCTCGGTCCTACTTTCCGACACCCTAGCTCGGGCTTCTGAGGATCCCTCATTGATTGACCCGGATCTTCTTCCAGTTATGTACAAATTTATGGATGACTGTTTAGGTTTAGTTTAGGTTCGTGTGCTCAAGCTTTTGCTACCGGCTCAGCTATCACTACTTCTCTGCGTCGGTCTTTGGTGCTCGACCAACTTTACTGGCCATCTAAGGGTTCCAGAGAACGCATGGAGGACCTTTCTCTTTCGGGTAATGATCTGTTTGACAACAAGTTCGATGAGACCATGCTTTCGGAGGCTAAACGCCTGAAGGCAGATGAGAAGATTGATCTTCGTCGTCAATCTTCTAGTAAAGCTTCCTCTACACCTTTTCATTTTTCGAGAAGGGACAGCAGGAGCAACCCTGGATCTTTTCGTCGCTCCAACCCAGCTCAGTCTCGACGATCCAAGGCCACCTTCTCTCGATCTTCAGCCAAACTCAGCTTCCGCCAGTTCTGCCCACTCTTTCAAACCACATTGGTCTAAGGGACAGAAGAAACAATGACTGTCCAGGTCTCCTTCACTTTCTACTGGCTCAGGGACCGGTAGGGGGTCGACTAAAAATGTTTTTCTCACAGATGGAATCGGATCACATCAGACACATGGGTCCTTCAGACTGTGTCCTCGGGTTATCGCCTAGAATTCACTGGCTCATATCCCCATCCTTCCAGCTACCCAAGCCGACCCACTCCAGTCCCGTCAGACTTTCTACGTCGAAACGTTCTGGAACAGGAAATTTCTTCCCTAATAGAAAAGAAAGCCATAATCCCTCTTAATCATCATACAAGGACGGGATTTATTTCAACTGTTTTTTCTAGCTTCGAAGAAGTCCGGCGAATGGCGCCCGATTATCAACCTAAAGCCCCTCAATACCTTCATCCGTCCCAGACACTTCCACATGGAAAGTTTGTCCACGGTCTTACAGACTCTCCCTCGTGGTTGGTGGGCCACATCCCTAGACCTCAAGGATGCCTACCTCCATGTGCCCATTCATGCAGATTACCAGAAGTTTCTACAGTTCACTTACCGGGATATCACTTACCAGTTCAAGTGTCTCCCCTTCGGCCTCTCAACTGCTCCTCGGGTTTTCACCAGAATCGCCAAGACAGTAGCTGCAGCCTTACGCCGTCAACAGATACACATTTTTGTTTATCCGGACGATTGGCTTATCGTGGGCCCCTCTTACATGGCCACGCTCCAAGATTTATCGAAGACTATCCAACTAACTCAAGAGTTGGGCTTCATCATCAACCTGGAGAAGTCCTCCCTGGTCCCTTCTCTAAGCCCGGTCTTCCTCGGAGCTTCTCTCGATATGCTGAATGGCAAAGCCTCGCCCACGTTAGAACGCTGCAAGGCTTTGGAAGAATGCATATCGTCCTCGAAGGGACATTATTACCAAGCCAGTCCCAGTGAATACTGTGATCCGCGATCATCTCCAATGGTGGCTTCTTCGCCAGAATCTCACTTGCGGCACAACCTTCCCTCGGCCCTCTCCGTCAGTGACTCTAACCACAGATGCTTCACAGTCGGGCTGGGGTGCTCATGTAAAAGATCTTTCTATAGCAGGAACTTGGTCCCCCGGAGAAAAATCACTTCACATCAACCTTCTGGAACTTTTTGGCAGTCCAAAAGGCCCTCCTATCCTTGACGAGCAGGGTCAACGGTCACACAGTTTTAGTAAAAACAGACAACTCCACAGTGGTTTCTTACCTGAATCGTCAAGGGGGTACTCATTCTCCTTCCCTATGCATGCAGACTTGGAAGCTTCTCAGCTGGTGCATACCTCGAAAAAAATCTCACTGCTAGCAAGCCATCTGGCTGGGAAGGAGAACATCTTCGCAGACGCTCTGTCCCGAGGTCGAGCAGTCCCCACGGAATGGTCGCTCCATCGCCCAACTGTCCAACAAGTCTTCAACATGCTGGACAAACCCCACATAGACCTCTTTGCATCTCATCTCAATTTTCAACTGCCAACGTTTTGTACACGACATGCTCATCCCCAAGCTTGGGCAGTACACGCACTGAGCTTCAGCTGGAAGGGTCTTCTGGGGTATGTTTTTCCCCCAATTTCCCTGCTTCCTCGGGTGTTAACAAAAATCAACAAAGACAGTTGCAAGGTCATTCTGATTGCCCCTTTGTGGCCAAGACAGGTGTGGTTTCCTCAGATTTTAGACCTACTAATCCGACCTCCTATCATCTTACCGAAGCACTACTCACACAACCCATCTCAAAGATTCTACACCCAGATTCAGACAGTCTTCATCTCTGTGCTTGGATGCTGTCAAGTCTTCCTTCCGAACAGCTGGTTTTTCGGAGGACGCTGCTTCCTTGGCAGCCAAGAGCAGACGACCTTCAACCAGAAGAACTTATGACAATCGTCTACAGCACTACTTCCGATGGTGCAACGAGAAAGGTCTCATTCCCTACTCTACATCTTTAACAGAGATTGGGGATTTCTTCGTCTATCTCTTCAACACAAGGCTCCAGATCGCCACTATCCGGGGATATAGATCAGCTATTGGGGCAGTCCACTTTGGGTTTGAAGACAGTTCCAATGTGTCTAACAACACACCCATCACACACCTTCTTAAAGGGATGTTCTTAGAAAGACCTCCAGTCAAGAAGCTTGCCCCGTCTTGGGACCTTGGCGACGTCCTCCACACCTTGGCAAGGGCTCCCTTTGAACCAGCTGGGTCTTCAACCTTTCACAACCTGACAGTAAAAACAGTTTTTTTTCTGTTAGCAGCCTCCACAGCCCGCCAGAGGAGCGAACTCCATGCACTCTCTATCGAACTAGGTCACTTGCGCTGGGAACCGGGGGGTGTTCGTCTAATTCCTCATATTGGCTTTTTGACAAAGAACCAATCTCCAAATTTTTCACCTCCGGATATTTTTATCCCAAGCCTTACATCTATCTCCAGTATTAAGGAAGATAAACTATGGTGTCCAGTCCGGATTCTCAAGTTCTACATCGCTCGTACAAAGAGTCTGCGGGGTGACACAAAACAGCTCTTCATCACGACTGTTCAGCCATATCACGCAGCATCTGCCTCGACCATCTCTCGCTGGATAGTGGAGGCTATTACAGCAGCTACTCCTGAGCCCCCTCTCCGGTCTTCGGGGTCTATGCCTGGTCCTGCAGCCCAACCATGCAGAGGTCAACCAGTTTCAACCTTACCAGGCGAACCGCTAACGATGCGCAAAGCATCTCAGGTTCACATCAGCGAGCCGCTAACGATGCGCGAAGCATCTCAGGCCCTGCTTAGACCAGTTTCAACCTTACCAGGCGAACCGCTAACGATGCGCAAAGCATCTCAGGTTCACATCAGCGAGCCGCTAACGATGCGCGAAGCATCTCAGGCCCTGCTTAGACCCACTCGACTAGCTTCAGACGAACCGCTAACGATGCGCGAAGCATCTCAGGTTCACTCTCAGTCATCACTGATGCAATTGAACGAGTCAGTAGAAATACCAGATGCATCACTGGCTCAAAGGAAGATGCCTAAGACTCGTTCAATTCAAGCACACCAAACAAGGAGCATGGTAACCTCTTTAGCTCTTTTTCAGGGGGACTTTGACTGAGATTATGCAGGCTGCCTGCTGGAAGAATCCATCTACCTTCTCGTCATGCTATCTGCGAGATGTCATCAAGTCGAAGGGCCGCATGGGGAGACAGGTGTTACACTCAGCTACTCAACCACATTCCCGGATACACCAAGAAGCTCCTACCTCATCTTCTTTGTAGAAAGTTGAGCAGAGCTTACGGAATGTCTTAACCTTCCTGTTTACCTTTGTACCGCTAATCAGGCTTAGTTAAGACATTGTGTCCATGGTTAAGTACTGCACGTCCTTCCCTCCCTTTTACTTGCACGGTGCTACTCTGCATTTGTTAGTATCGGAGGTGACGTATCTTCTGTTAAAGAATATCTAAAAATCTTAGTGATTTTCTATTCTTTTAGGAAGATACTCACCTCCGATACCTTCCCTCCCAAAAAAAAAATAAATAAATAAAAAAAATAAGGGAAAAAGTAGGAGGATTATACATGTTCTGGGGCCTAGGGCGTGCAGTACGCAGGGGTGAGGCTGTACTCTTTTGTTTTTCTTCAGCGGAGTTGCTTGCGCATGCGCATTGAAATGCATTTGTTAGTATCGGAGGTGAGTATCTTCCTAAAAGAATAGAAAATCACTAAGATTTTTAGATAATCCAACCATCCACTTCGCCTTGGGCTAGTCAAGTAGTTCTTGTGAAAAAGAAAAATGGTGATTTTCGCTTCGCGGTCAACTATGATCGTCGCCTAAATAAAGTGACCAAGCCAATGTCTTTCCCTCTACCTCGCCCTGACGATGTATATGATACTATTGGAGAATCTCATGCTCAAATATTCACTGTACTCGATCTTGCATCAGGATTTTGGCAAATACCATTAGATTCTGACAGCCAAGCTAAGACAGCATTCACATCACACACTGGTAATATCAGTTTAAGAAAATGCCGTTTGGTTTGATGAATGCACCGGTATCCTTTCAAATGGTCATGACACAAGTACTACGGGGTTTAACCTGGCAATTCGCTCTGGTTTATGTTGATGACATTATAATTTTCTTACCGGACTTTGACACACATCTGACACATTTGACTGAAGTTTTTGATCGCTTGCATGCTGCAAATCTTAAGCTCAAACCACAAAAGTGTCACTTTGCGGCCAGAGAAGTTACTTATCTCGGTCACATCATTTCCAAGCAAGGGATTAAAGTCAATCCAGACAAAACTGTAGTCATACAGTCATTCCCGGTTCCTAAAGATCAGTCGGAAGTCTGTGCGTTTCTTGGTATATGTAATTATTATCGCCGATTTGTCAAAGGTTATGCTAACATTGCTTGTCCACTGAACCAGTTGTTGCAGAGAGACATGTCGTTTGTATGGAAAGAAGCCTATGATAAGGCTTTCCGGACGCTAAAACTTGCGCTCATTTCGCCACCTATCCTCTGCTACCCTAATTTCGACAAAGGGTTTATCCTTTCCACTGATGCCAGTGGCTATGCTATAGGCTATATACTCGCGCAGACCAATGATGATGGTCGAGAAGTCATCATTCAGTATGGTGGCCGAGCTCTAACTAAAGCGGAACAGAAATGGTCAATCACTGAAAGAGAAGGTTTGGCTGTTGTAGAGGGTATAAAATTCTATCGTGTATACCTAGCCAATAAGAAATTTTGTGTCCAAACGGATCTTGTCTCTCTTCAATGGTTACGTACAATCCAAGATGCAACCGGTCGATTAGGCCGATGGTCAATTCAGTTACAGGAATATGACTTTGAGGTTGTCCATAAGTCTGGTAAGTCTCATGGTAATGCCGATGCCCTTTCGCGTAGAACATACAACGATGAGCCCTCCTGTCCCAAACCAATCATTGTGACTGAACCCGTTAACACCCCACCACTTACTCAAGGGGCCGCGAACGCGCCCCAGTTGCCTGAAACAATTGAATACCAACTCACGTATGCCACAAATGCGGTGCCAATCTATTCAATTAGTGAACTAGATGATCTTACATCCCCCAACCATTCTGACATTCGTGATAGACAAAGAGCCGATGTTTTGTTGAATCAGTACATTGCATACTTAGGATCCGGCTTCCTACCCTCAGATGCTTGTCTCGCAAGGCGAATAGTAGCAGAAACACCAGATTTCATATTACAAGACGATATTCTCTATCATTACTATTACCCACGAGGTAAAGGTCACAAGATTGACCGACAAATCAAACAGTTAGCCGTTCCGCAGAGTTTAAGGCAAGACATATTGCTGTCCTATCACGACTCACTGTTCGGTGGCCATCAAGGCATGGATCGCACATACGATAGCATCCACCAAAAGTATTACTGGCCGCAAATGTTTTCGGAAATTGAAAGCTATGTGAAATCATGTACTACCTGCCAGCGGGTTAAAGTCAACCGTCATGGTAAACATGCCCCACTCAGACCCTTGCCTGTCGGCGATGTGTTTTCCAGATTACACATTGACATACTAGGGCCACTGAAAACTTCTTCTGAGGGGTACAAGTATGTTTTGTTAGTTGTTGATTCATTTTCCAAATGGTGCGAGGCATTCCCGCTCAAAACCCAAGACGTTGCAGAAGTTGCACGAATCTTGTATAATGAAATCATTTGTCGCTATGGTGCTCCCTCTTCTTTGCTTTCCGACAGAGGCACACAGTTCATGTCCAAGTTGATCAAAGAGTTATGCAATCTCTTTCAAATTACAAAAATTAACACCAGTAGCTACCACCCCCAGACAAACGCAAGCTGTGAGCGTATGAACAGTTTCATTTGGCAAACATTGCGAGCGTATTGCAAACCCGACCAATCCAATTGGGTACAACTGCTACCCAGTATTATGTTGGCATATCGCAGCACGCCGGCCACTGAATCTACGCAGCTCAGCCCATTATGATCATGTTTGGTCGTGAATGCAATCTTCCCATTGATACAGCGCTATTGCCTCCGACAGACACACAGTCTAAATGCCACCAATCACTTGAGCACATCATGAACAACTTTGATATCACTCGTAAAATAGCTGCAGAAAACATAAAGACTTCTCAAGCCAAGTATAAGGGTCAGTTCGATAAGAAGTAAAAAAAAACCAGCTACACAGAGGGTCAAAAAGTTTGGCTTTACTGTGCAAAGAGAACTGTTGGTTTGTCCCCCAAAATGTGTCATAAGTGGCTTGGACCATATTACATTTGTGAAGCGAGGGACAATTTCACCTACAAACTCCGTAGATGTGGTGATAACAAACCCATGCTGTCTCCAGTTCACGCTAATCGGCTGAAGCAATACCATGACCCTAAGGACAGACCAGTGCACATTCCTGATGACTTAGATAACCTGACTGAGGTAAATGCAGACCAATTTGAAGATAGTGAACCTAGTGTAACTCCCCAAGAGAGTAGTAATACTGTACCCATACCATCTGACACCAGTCGCGTGTCATCCACACCACCTGTTGTCTTGGGACATCCCAAAGTACCCATCAAATGCTCCACACACAATGACTCCCGCCAAGGTCACGACAATGACTGGTTCGTAGTACATAGTTTACAGCGATCAACCATCATTAATGGTAAACGCCATTACCAAGTCAAATGGAAAGGGTACAATAATACCTGGGAACCTGAGGATAATATTCCTGATGAATTGATACAAGAGTTTCACGTCCGCAAGACCAAGCGTTATAACAAGGGTAAACGAAAACGCTAATTCTATCTACTGTTTGTTGAATTCACGCACCTGTATCAGTGAGACTTGTGTTTAATTTATTTCATTTAACTGTAATTTGTAATTTGATTATAATTCCCATTATTCATTACACTTTTCTATATTGAACTTTTCCTGGCCAAGGACATGACATGATTGCTTATACTGCACATTCTACCTCTTTGATTTCGTTGTATGTGTATTATATTTACCTTCACATTTATTTTCAGACACCTGTACTTTCATTGTTATTAATTTTTCCCTTTTAAGTCTGGAGACTTAATCTTCGAGGGGAGGGCACATATCACCGGGTGCCATAATACAAAATTAATGTAAAATGTTATTATTTGTAGTTTTCTATATTCTATATACCTTATAAGCAGTTCATTGTTCTGTGTCATACAATGGAGCTGTGTGTGAGGCAAGTCCACAAAGGCTATCTCTACCACCTTGCACATTCCTAAGCAATGACCGAAGTATAGTGGACAGGGCACAAGCATGTCCAAATAAGGGGCAACTGCCCACACTAATTTGTTTAATACAACCCCCTTCTCTAATTCATCCAAACATATTCCTGCATGGTATAATTATTCAAATGCCCTATTAATGAAGTAAGAAACAATTCCTTATATGGTTATACGTTGTGCAAGAAAGTATGTTCCTGTATCCTATATAAACCCTTGTAATCTCGAGTTGAGGACAGTGAGAGCCTCCACCATCAGACATATATTAAAAAGTATCTTCAATCGTCAATCCAGCGTCAACACATCTCTTCTTAGAGTCTTAGAGTCTATATAGCCTAACTGGTTATATTACAAACATAACTAGAAAAAAACTGACACATAGTACTTTGACCCGGTTAGAACTTGACCCCCAAGTTCTTGTGGTACTTGGTACTCAGATTTGAGAAATGAACTCCATCACTGTGAGAGTTTTGTGTCTCATAGTTGGCAACTGAGTATAAATGAGGGACAATTTTCTACAGTGAGACATTTATAGTGGAGGCTGTTGGTGCATATCAATTTTTGTTATTCAATTCTACTTTAGTGTAGTACTTGGCACCGTTCTGAGACCTTTTTGTACTGTTACTGCTTGCTTTGGACTCAGATGTCTTAACTACCAGACTACACTCGGCTTGTTTTCATTGTATTGATTTGATGCAGTGATACTTTTTATTTAAAAAAAAAACTTTCTTTAATTGTTAAATTTATTGCTTGTTTCACAGGCCTCCTGTCTGGATCATTTTTTTCTTTTTCGCATTCACATTTCCGAAAGAAATGTTGAACAGTATTCCAGAGTGAAACAGGATTTAGTTCTCACTACAAGCTGGTAACAATCTGTTGACATTACTCTTTTTTCAGGATATTACTGTAGAAGGACTGTAGGTTGCACATTTTCCAAGCATAATTATACCAGTGTATGACAAAGATGTTCATTCCTAAGAACTACAATTAGCTTCAAAGAATATTGACTCGCCTTGATTTACCATGACTTTAATGAGAGAGAGCTTTAAGTTCCGACAAGACTTTGTTAAGATTTAACAATCGACATTAAATCAGCTTCAAATTAAAGCTCATTTTTAGCAATTTGAGATCCACCACTTTGTGAGAGCATAATCTATCATTTTTGTTTCACTGTGACTTTATGTAAAATACACTTTGAGCACATTTATTTGTGGGAAAATAGAGTTAATCTAATTGCTTACCAACCAAAAGGAACTATGGTATGAATGCAAAAAACTGTTAATGGCCTGATGTTTTGACCCTAGAAGAGCCTTTCTCAAAGGCTAAAGCGGGAAAGCTTTCAAGAAAGACTCTGCTAGGTTTGAGATTTCAGGCCAGTGAATTTTATGGAGCAATTTTGTTTATAGCTGAATGGTTCTGCTACCAGTCTACACAATAAATTCTTTATACCCTAACCATACTCAATTCTCAAAAACCAAATCAACTGTTGCTTTCTTGAATTTATGTATAAACGTGTTGATTAGAAAAGGCATTTTACCTCAGCCATTTTTGTACTGATGCTAAGTTGTACTTTGCTATAAAATCAACACCTAAAGAGGAAAAAGAATAAGTTAAGTTTCTTTCATCCACCAGCACAGTTATAACTGGGAGTAAATATATTACTAAATAATAATTTGATTGGAATGTTTTGTATGTTTCAGGTTCCTTGATCATGAAGTTGTTTCGCTGTAGTCACTTACCAACATCACTTCATGAAGGGAATATCTAAACACTTCCAGAAGGGGTAAGCCTCACATCTCTACCCATCTTTTGTTTTATTTTGTGTTCTTTTTGTCAGTAGATTTTAGGTGTCTCATTATGGTAATATTCTACACAAATACCTTCACAGTATCAACCAACATTTTTGAAATATAATATTTGGAATATAATAATTTGTTTGTAATGTTTTGTATGTTTCAGGTCCCTTGCTCACTAAGTTGTTTCTTTGTAGTCACTTCACTTCATGAAGGGAATATCTAACAATTGTAACTGAGTGGAACAGAAACAGAGGGTAAGTCTCACATCTCTAGCCATTTTTGTTCTATATTGTGTTCTTTTTGTTGGTAGATTTTAGGTCTCTCATTATGTTAATTTTGTACACACCCCTATGCCACATCCAGTAACATTCTTGAAATATAATATTTAGAGCTTGATAAAACATGAAAGGGTAAAAATATTCAAATACAACATTTTCCTTATTTTAAAACACAAATTTAATTAGCGATCTGAACTTTGAAGACACTGTATTTTTGGTTAAGTTATCACATAACAAAAAGGCAATATATGTTTATGAACAAAACCTATTTTATTAAATATTTTCTTCAAAAACTTCAATAAAAAAAATTCAGTAGCCCTTTCTGGCTAGATGCATGTTTGACTTTGAGTCAGTTTTGATAGTTACATCATGAAGGAATTGTGATTAAAAACCGCCAGTTAGAATGACCTTTATCTATTACCCATTGTGATCAGCATTTAATGTTTTAATGTGCAGTAGATTTATGTGAACACTGTGAGAGTAACTTTGCAAAATCAAAAAATCATCACGTTTTAAACAATTCAGGTAAAAATTTCTGCATGTAAATTTGGTGGCCATCGTTTAAAGTGGCCACCAAGCATCCACAAATTTTTGGTGGACTTATAATGTAAAATGTCGACCTGTAAACTCATCAATTTGTATTACCTATGTTAAACAAACTGAATTGAGTCAAGCGTTTTTGCCAGGTACGTTTGCAGCCCTCTTGAAACTTACCATTTTTGATTTTCAAATGTCCAGATAAATTTGTAGAGTGACATATATGGAGATCATTTATGCCAATGGTCATGGCTTGAAACATATTCATCAACAGTATGGTTTGCATGGAGGATAGCACCTTTTTGAAAAAGTTGATCGATTTCCTGAGAGATAATTTTAACCTCTGCAGGAGAAAATGAAATTTGTTTAGGCCTGAATAATTGCAAAGGCCGTTCTACAAATTCAATGTGATAGTGCTGAATAGCATCTAATAACTATTTGTCTGACGTTATATCCCTCCATTTGTTGACAAGCTGTGCAAATCTACCTGCAATTTTGCTCGACTGAATGCAAGGAAAAGTGCGTGAACTTACAAATGTCATGTTTTCGTGCAAATCTACTTTGTAGTTTCCACTGGTGTCCGTTGTCCGGCATTCTGCCGAGGCCCCCGGTACCTGTTGCACCCGGTGCATGTTTAAATAATTGCTATCGCGCCTAGCCTTGCTTGAGTATGGGGTAGTGAAATCACCCCTATGCCCTTGTCTCTTATGCTCAAATCTATCAGATCTTAGCCAAGACGCACCACCAACTTTATTGCCGATTTTATTTGTTTGTTGAATGTCTTTACATTGTTGTGGTAAATTATCACCAAACAAGAACCTGGTTACAGGAACATGCGGAGAACATAAGCCAGCAAATTATCTGTTGAGATTAGGTTTGATAAGCTCACATCTTCTCATGTTGAGGTCATGATTCGCATGGCCCATGACAGCAACAGAATCCAGCAGTTTGGTGATTTTGATTTTGAAATCAATGGCCGGATTATCTTGTCTTGCTTGACCTGTCGGTTGAGTCATCAGTGAATTAATCAAGCCAACGATCGGTACAATACCTGTAAGGAGGGCTTGTTGTATCTTTTGGAACTTATTGTCCTGTGATCGGGTCTTAGGTTTGAGTGAGTTCCACACTTCAGGGTTTACCTGTGTGCACTCGAGGTTCTTCACATTCGTTGGCCTCTGTAGTGATTTCAGTTTATCACTCGCCTTATCGTCAGGCAGTTTGTGGCGGACCATTTTGTCCACCCCCTGGCTAATTTATCACTCACTGCATCCGCTGTTGGCTCATCTTTGGTGTACAACTGGTCAAAATTATCAAGCAGTTTGTCATCCGGGCCATTATTCGGGCTCTTGTTCTAGCTTTCCCTCCCGCAGGAGTTCCTCAACAGCTTTGGACGTAGTCTCTACATCGGAATTTGATTTCGATGTTGACAATCTAGCTCGTTTTGAAGGTCTGCTCAAGACAAATGATTGCATGTTGTCAATGGCGTCAGCCATGCAGGCTAGTTTAGATGTCATATCGGCAAATTCTTGCCGGGACACGGCCGTTTCTGACAGCTGCTGTGGGTTTTCGTCAGTCTGCCTTTGCGACCCTTGCCTTTCGGCTTTCCTGATGAACCACAGGCCGATGGATTACCATCTTTGGCTTGTCTTACATCTTGCTCTGGTTCAGACGGTTCAGCCTTTAGCTCAAGAAATTACCCATCAATAACGTTGATTCCCATCATAGCTTACTCCGGCACAGAAAATGTATTTAGGTGTGCGGGGTCTGGTGCACCCTTATATTGAGAAGATTCTTTTCAAGATCTCTCAACCGTGACTCTATACTCCGGTGGGAAGTGTAATCTCAAGTAAGTCCGAAGTGGGAGGTCACAAATATCTGGAAGATTTGCTGCTTCTTTTTTTGGGGGATGGTACATCTTTGTATTTTGGAAGAGTCACATTCCTGAAATCTATGAACATTTAAAGAAGAAATATAGCTCCAGAAAATTAACCAGGGATATTAATACTTCATAGAGAAAAACTGTAACATTTACTGGTGGTTTTATTTTTAAGGCTTTGAATGTGCTCTCTTTTTTGTTGTTCCAAAGTCTGCAAGGAAGATGTTCTTGTACGGAGCTTTGGTGACAGAATGTTACTGAGAAATACTTTGCTTTTTTGGTTGTGAAAAATTTAACCTACATGCTGTTTTTTCTCCCAGCACCATTTTGAATGAAGTTTTCCCAGCTAATAATATCTCTTGCAACTTGTGTCTTTAAATGATCCTAGTCAATAAGAAATGAAATTCTGTACCATTTATAAAGTGACAGATTAGTTAACACCTCAACTCATCATGTAGGTGTTGAAATAAAACTGTTCTAATTATTCTACAAAAATTGTAACAACTGCATGTTTACACAGCTGCACAAATTTACTTGTTTTATAGACAATTTGTGGACAATCTTGTAGATGTTTCTTGTTTAGATCTCATACTACTTTCATTTCATGTTTTTCACTTGGATGGTGAATTCTTAATAACATTTCTATTACTACTGAAGTAAAGTGTTCATAAGTCCAGATGGCTGCAAGTTTTGAGGTTAATTTAGGCCTGAAGTACTTTACACTTAGAAATGTGTTTAATACTCGTTGGATTGTTTCATTGTACTTTTAAAACATGATGAATTGTCTCTTTTTTGGAACATTTTCTTGAGGTCAAACTAGAACATGAATTGTTCAAGAATCTTTATTATTTTGACTTGGTGTTTTTTCATTTTTCAGAAACCCAGGAAAAAGAAGGAAAACAGAGGGATAAATGGCTGCATCAAGCGAGGGAGTGAACCAGGTATTCCTTATTCTGTACGTGTGGCTGAACTCGAGGCAGATGTTTTTGTAGGTACTGAGTTCTTTATCCTACATAATTTCATTTAGATTTGAGTTTCTTCACTGTAAAAACATGTGTTTAGTTTGTAAACACTACTTGAACACTTTTTTGTAACAGCTTTCGAACACGTCAACGGGTTTAGGTTAAACATGTAACAGTGTTTAGGTTAAACACTGTGTTTACAAAGCCTAAACACTGTGTTTATTGCCTAAAACATGTTGAGGCGTTTAGAAATTGAACACTTTAACACGTTTACAGAATGTAACAGATTTCGAACACTCAGTGGCGTTTAGTCTAAACACAAAATGACGTTTATTCAGAACATGGTGTTCAGTTTGTTTAAAACTGCAAATTGTACAAAAATATAAAATAAAAATATAAAACTTAATAAGAGAGCTTGAATACAACATACCGAATAAGAATAACAATGAATCATACATCTCACCACACTTAAAGGCTAAGTAAGGGTTTGCCCTCTGGTCTAAACATGCCTTTTTACAATGTTTAATTGCCTGGAACATCCATAATATGACTTATGACATGGGCACCTTACTCTTGCTTTCGATTTCCTGTATCTTTTTCTTTAACTGAGCAGAAATCATGCAGTAGTTTTTGCTTTTTGGTCCATCATAGGGCACTGCTCTGATAACATAAGTCTGAAAGATGCCAAGAACCTGAGAATAAATTTTTGGGAAATCCAGGTCAAATACATAATAGGTTGCAAGCAACATCAAAATGGCAACCTACAAGTTGTTTGTTTGGCAATCGATGCACACGGTATCACCAATGATGAAACTTCCCTTGACTTGACCATTGCTTGTGATGAGGGCAATGTGAGGGGCTGTCCTTGGCACTGTCTTCAGCTCTGACTGCACATCTCCATCTGCAACATCCTGTAGAGAAAGTGTACAATTTATATTATGTCATCACTCCCTTACATAGAGTTTACAAGACAACAACACCATTTTAAGGCTGGTACACACTACCTACAAGCATTGTCGCAAGATAAAAAAAAAACCCAAAGAATTCTATAAACATGAGAGGGGGGGTACATTGTGGATTTTATTTTAACCAAACCGTGGCGTGACAAAGGTCGACTTGTCGTTAATACCGAAATGTTAACGTTAACTTAGGCTGTATTATTTTATTAAAAATAGGCCAAAACGTCTTTGCTTTATGTGAATTTTAGCATTAAACAGTATGTTTCAGAAAAACATGGCAAACTGTATTCAAAAATTGATTTCAAATGATACTTACTCTGAAGATTTAACGTTAAAAAACAACAGCCGTGGAATCTGTCGTCGAGCGTGTCGAGGGTAGGGATCATGGCGGGCATAGAGCTGTATCTTTATACAGCCGGCCCAGCTCTGAGGGCGGGGTTCATGTCACGTGACTTTGGGTGGGACCGGACCCTAAATATCGACTGGTACTTGTTGGAACCAGACTAGGAATGATTTTCTAGAACATTCCTGACGTTCGCGCGCGCCTGGGCGTGAGTCGATAAGTTTGAAGGTCAAAGTTCCACGCAGTAACGCTCCTTAGTGTTTTAAAGTTACGAACTAAACACTATGTTTAAGGCTCGTGAGTTGTGCTGTAAAACATTGTGTTTTTGTCAATTTTCTAAATATGGACGCAAATGTGCAACTTTTTGTTGTTGCTGTAAACATTTTAAGAACTTAAAAAAGGTCTTGCAACTTTATAGCCACAACAACACATCAGTTCATTTTAAGTGGAACTTTGATCAAAAACTGTGGATTTTAACCCAAAACTGAAAACCCGAGAAGAAATAGAATGTTGGTTTGTTAGATAGACCTATATTTACGAACAAATTAAAGTTTTTTAGCTATAAACCAACATAAAAATTATGCTGTATTACCCTTACACACTTTAAATAAACACTAGCGTTTAACTAACTTTCATTATCTAAACACTTTACAAACACCCTGTAAAAACATTCTGAACACATCGTAAACGGTTGACGCGTCAAACTAAACGCGTCAACCTTTTCCAGTTTTTACAGTGTTGAAAGCATTCTGTGGATTTTTTTATTGAAATCCAGTGAAGAACTAATACAAAAATGTTGTTGAAATTTCACTGTCAAAATAAATGTTGATTGATGATTTCAACTCAGAAATGAGCATGCTGAAAGCTGGCATTGCCAAATGTCGAGGGTCATTTAATCATGCTTTTATAGATTTATCGTTTGCTTGTTAAAGCATTGATTATAAAGAAGATATATGTTTCAGAATAGGGTTTAATTTGCAAGAACAAACAGAAATTAGTTATTAACTTGAAAGCATTCTTTGGCAAGTGTTTGTGACTTTAAATGAAATATTGAAGTAGAATTAGTTGGAAGTTTGCCAGATTTACTGGGGTTTAGTTGATCTTACAGACGAGATGTACGTGTATAATGTAGACCAGAACAATAACCAAGCCCTGTCTAACAACAGTTAGACAACACAACTGTAGTTGACTGAGGTTACTAGTTGAAATTACAAGTGAGATGTGGACAAGCTGATTAAATAAGCAAGACAAGCTGATTAAATAAGCAAGTATCAATAAATGGTTTTAGTTAGACAACACAACTGTAGTTTACTAGTTGAAGTTACAGACGAAATGAAAATGTAGACTGCAGTTCAGCAGAGTAACCTAGCCTTGAGGATTGGTTGTGTAGTTAGACACAACCATTTTGTAGTTTACAGGAGTACATGTAGTAGTTGAACTTATAGAGTAGTTGTACACATAGATTGCAGACTACAAGTAGAATAAACAAACATAACCTTTGTGGTTGATTAGAACTTACATTGCAATGAACATAAGTACTTCTAAAATGTCAGTTGTTGTGGAATCATCATGCCAAAAGTGTTGTTATATTCAACCTTTTTGACAAAGAGGGGGATTTGTAGTTGTAAATAGTGGTAATGAAGTTTAGTGAGGATAGCAGTAACAAAGCCCCGATAGTTTGTTGGAAATTGTTGTTTTGACACTTCTGAATACTGTTGAATAGAGAGGGGAGGGCTAGTTGTTTTAGTGATGTATAAATGTTGTAGTTAGACAACACAACTGTAGTTGAAATTACAGATGAGATTTGCATATAGATTGCTGTAGTATTAGCTGTTGAAGCTAATGAAGTATAAAGTGTTTAAAAGACCAGATGGCTGCAAGTTTTGAGGTTAATTTAGGCCTGAAGTACTTTACATCCAGAAATGTGGTTAATACTCTTCGGATTGTTTCATTGTACTTTTAAAATGCGACGAATCGTCCCTTTTTTGGAACATTGTCTCGAGGTCGAACTAGAACGTGAATAGTTTAGGAATCTTTATTGTGACTTGTGATTTTTCATTTGGCAGAAACCCAGGAAAATGAAGGAAAGGAGAGGGTAAATGGTTGCATCAAGCGAGGGATTGAACCAGATATTCCTTATTGTGTACATGTGACTGAACTAGAGGCAGGAGATGCTTTTGTAAGTACTGAGTTCTTTATCCTGCATATTTTCTTTGTATTGTGTAGACCAACAGAGTAACCAAGCCTCCATTAATGGTTGTAGTTTGACAATACAACTGTAGTTTACTAGGGCTAGTAGTTGATCTTACAGACAAGATGTAAGTGTAGAGTGTTGATCAGCAGTAACCAAGCCTCTATAAGTTGTAGTTTGACAACAAAACTGTAGTTTGATCTTACAGACGAGTGTATTGTGAAAACCCACATAGTTACCAAGCCTCAAGAAATGGTTGTAGTATGACAATACAACTATAGTTTACTCTTGTTAGTAGTTGATCTTATAGATGAGATGCAAATCTAGAGTGTAGACTATCAGTAAAAAAGGCTTGATAAATGGCTGTAGTTTGACAGCACAACTGTAGTTTACTAGGGTTAGTAGTTAATCTTACAGACGATATGCAAGTCTATTGTGTATATCAGCAGTAACCAAGCCTCGATAAATAGTTGTAGTATGGCAACACAACTGTGGTTTTCTAGGATTAGTACCGTAGTTGATCTTACGGATGACAGATAAGTCTAGAGTGTAGATCAGTAGTAAGCAAGCCTGGTTAAATAGTTGTAGTTAGATAAACCAACTGAAGTTTTCTAGGGTAGTTTAGTAGTTGATTTTACAGACAAGATGTAGTGTAGAGTGTAGATCAGCAGTAACCAAGCCTTGATAAATGGGTATAGTTTGTCAACACAAATGTAGTTTACTAGTAGCAGTAAATTTAAAAGACAAGATGTAAATCTAGAGTGTACACTAACAGTAACCTAGGATTAATGATAAATGGATGTAGTTTGACAACACAACGGGTAGTAGCTGAACTTAAAGACGAGAAGTATGTTTGGAAGCCTTGATGTTTGGTTGTACATGTAGTTTAGACACAATAGTTTCAGTTTACAGGAGTTAGTTGTTGAACTTATAGACGAGTTGATTTAAGGCTCCTAGTAGAATTGTTGTGGTTGATTGAAAGTTGCGGTGTAATGTTGTTTAATCATCATTCGACACTTCTGTTGTTGTTGCTATTTTAAGCTGTGATTTTTGAACAAGCAGAGTTACCAAGCCCAGCATGTAGTTGTTTAATTAGAGAGTCTTTTCTGATGGTGGATTCGTAGGTTAAAATAGTCTTAATGAAGTTTAAGGAGGATAGCAGTGTTGTAGTCGAGACCCAACAGTACGAGACCAAGACCGAGACCGAGATCTGAAGGTTCGAGACCGAGACCGAGACCGAGACCGAGACCGAGACCAGAAGGTCGAGATCGAGACCGAGACCATAAAAGTCCGAGACCGAGACCGAGACCGAGACCTATTTACTTTAGCGATGATCATGATATAACACTCAGTACATGAACATGATATATGTAACTCCCCGGCGCATGAAGAAAACCAGACCTTTTGTGGCATTTATTATTTGAAATGGGGTGACTCTTAAACTCATAATATAATTTAATTTAAATATAAATAATAATGATTACAAAATAAATGTCCTTAGGACCTACTTGGCTTTGTGTACCCGGCTCAAGTGCCTCGTGAAAGCGGAACTGGTTCCCAAACTCTCAGAAATCCTCGTCGTTTTGGGGCAGAAAATGCACACAGCAGAGTGTTTTTTGTTCCCCACCATTGTGTCAGTGTACTCTTTATGGTCTTTGTAACCAAATCTGATAACGGAAGATTTACTTGACATCTTGTCCACTTCTTTTCACTGTGGTATTTGTACCGTACTGTGCAACACGACAGCAGAACAACGCAAGCAATAACACTATGTCCCACGTGTAAATTATTGCATGTGTTTATGTTTGTGATTTTACGTGTACATAGCAGTACTGGTACATAGCGTTCTACACAGAGCGTGTTCTTTCCTAACGTGTAGTACATTATATACGGCACTGAAAACTTGTTCTCAATTTTATCAAACCCTGATAAGGTTGCACAGGGTATGAGTTATTGGTTAAAATGCATGATGTTCCCAATCTCCCCGGGCCCCCGTTACTCGTACACTTCTCGAGTTTTCTGTGACATGTACTACCCGTTAGGAAAAAAACGTCCTGTGTATACTAGCCGCGCTCGCACCAGGCTCACAGCCCCACACGATTTCAACGGACCCGAGTATTATTAATGCATAAAGGTAAGTAAAAAGGCGATCTTGAAGCGAGACCGGCTAAATGTTCGAGACCGAGACCAAGACCCAGACCAAGACCGAGACCACAGGGTGGGGAGACTGAGACCGAGACACGAGACCGGCAGAACTGGTCTCGAGACCGGTCTCGAGACCTACAACACTGGAGGATAGTAGTTGAGGTTACACAGGAAATGTATGTTAATCATCAGAATAACTAGTTATTATATAGCGCATTTCACAATAACTGTGGATCAGTGGAGTCACAAAGAGCTGATGGTTGATTTTGATTTGTTAATTAGACACTTCTTAATATCAATGAACAGATTTTAGAAAAGGTTTGTAGTTATATACGGAAGTACAGCAGAGAAACCTAGCCTTGAAGACTGGTTGTAGTTTACAGGAGTTAGTAGTTGTACTTGTAGAAGAGTTGTACATGTACAGTGCAGGCTAGCAGTAGAATTAGCAAGAGCTGTTGTGTTTGATTTGAACTCGCATTGCAATTAATATAAGTAAATCTAAATGACAGATGTTTAATTTTCATGCGACACTTACTTTTGTGGTCTTCCACGATAATGTATTTCTAGTTTATTGGGGTTAGTAGTGCAAATTATAGAGGAGATGTGCATATAGATTGTATATAAGCCTTGATAGTTAGAAGAAAACAACTGTAATTTACTAGTGTTAGTAGTTGATCTTACAGACAAGAAGTATGTGGGTCATTCCGTGCCAACTCACCTGAAATTCTGAAAAGTTTGGCAGTGACCGATTCAGATTTTGCAAATTTTTTTAAACAATCCTCTATGGGTGCGATGAACAAACACAAAACTTTAGATTCCTACCCCTTGCCGTTTCTGAGATATGGACCCCAAAAAATTTAAGCCCTGCCCCCTCTTTTTGAATTTGGTGTTTTTTGGCATTTTTGGAGGCCTATATCTCCAAATAGAGATAAGATATGTTGCTACCAATCGGTACACAGGTTAACTGCTATCCAAACAACTAGAATCTGCTGTCAGAAGTAGTACAGAAAATTTGTCTATCAAGGTATAGGTCTTTAAAAACCTACATTTTAGCCTACAGAACAACCTTTCGTCATTTTTGAGACCCCCTGGTGACCGCGTGAATTGTCCGATTGCTTTGATATTACATTTGGTAATCAACTAGGTGCATAGGTCTGACCTAAAATAAGGATAGACCACTTACACCTTTGGTGGGTGTTTGGCAGGGGTCTGAAAATGGGTCCACTTGGAAAAATGCCCAAAAATGCCTTTTTCAAGTGGTTATTTCATAATGTGGGACATTACTGACAAATTTCATAATTTTTTCCAAAAACACTTAATGTCCAGTCTGTTTGTGTAAAAAAAAAAGTTGGTTTCTCAACTCCTTCATGTTCAGAAAATTATTTTAATGAACGTAGTATTTTGCCCATTGTACAGTACATATAGGCCTATGTCTTGTGTATAAAAACTGCTTTAATACTTTATTGCAAATGGCATCTATATTTGGTTGACATTGCTTGAAACTTTGCTACAAACTGCATCTGTATTTGGTTGAAACTGCTTTGAGCTTTGCTACGAGTTGCATTTATTTTGGTTGTACATCCTTTAAACCTTGCTGCAAATTGCATTAATATTGGTTGTACATGCTTTAAACTTTATTGCAAATTGCATTTATTTTAAACTGTAGTTTACTAGGGTTAGTAGTTGATCTTACAGACAAGATGTATGTGTATTGTGAAAACTAACATAGTAACCAAGCCTCAATAAAAGGTTGTAGTATGACAACACAACTATAGTTTACTAGTTTAAGTAGTTGATCTTACAGACAAGATGTAAGTCCAGAGTGTAGACCATCAGTAACCAAGCCTTGATAAACGATTGTAGTTTGACAACAAAACTGTAGTTTACTAGGGTTAGTAGTTGATCTTACAGACAAGATGTAAGTCTAGAGTGTAGACCATCAGTAACCAAGCCTTGATAAATGGCTGTAGTTTGACAACACAATTGTAGTTTACTAGGGTTAGTAGTTGATCTCACAGACGATAGGCAAGTCTAGCGTGTAGACTGTCAGTAAAAAAAGGCTTGATAAATGGCTATAGTTTGACAACACAACTGTAGTTTACTAGGGTTAGTAGTTGATCATACAGACGATATTCAAGTCTATTGTGTAGATCAGCAGTAACCAAGCCTCGATAAACTGTTGTAGTTTGACAACACAAGTGTAGTTTACTTGGTTTAGTAGTTGATCTTAGAGATGAGATGTAGGTGTAGAGTGTACAAGCATTGATCTGTCAAAAATAACACTTAACAATTGTAGTTAAAGAATAGTAGTTTATTTGTTAGACGAGATGTGCATGTAGAATGATAACCAACACAGTAACCAGGCCTTGTGTAACTACATTAGAACAAGTCAACTGTAGCTGTGCAGGTTTAGTTGAAGCTAATGAAGTAAAGTGTTTAAAAGACCAGATGGCTGAAAGTTTTAAGGTTAATTTAGGCCTGAAGTACTTTACATCCAGAAATGCGTTAATACTCGTTGGATTGTTTTATTGTACTTTTAAAACATGATGAATTGTCCCTTTTTTGGAACATTGTCTTGAGGTCGAACTAGAACATTCGTATTCTTATTCTTATTCTTTATTCGGCCAGAATCAAACAAAACATGAAATAACACATTAAAGCAAAGGTGAAGATAACAAACTGATGAAAGTAAAATATAACCCTATGTGGCAACGGGAAGGCTTGTTGAATTATTCACAAAGGAAGACAAAATTAATAAAAATAAATACATAAATAAATTAATGTCATATTATAGAAAAAAGAATCAATAAATAAATAGATCAATAAATACAAAACAAAAATATAAAATGCCAAACAAATTAAATATAAACAACTTATAATAATAAACAACAAAAAGGGGATTAAAGACTTTGGATAGAGTCAGAAAGACAATAACAACACACAACTTTCAATACAACCCTACAGGTGATGGCCAGGATCAACAAAAGTATACTTAAACACTGTAGCCCAAAAGCCTGTTGATCCACTCACAAAAAGAGACATAAACACATAAATAAATAAATTATTATATACTTACTAAAAAAAATTTTTTTAATTATTTAAATTAAATATTGCATGAAAAACTACAATAGACCATAATTACAAAAGGAAACTCTATGGGATCGCTGCAGGCATAAGAAACAACTTGAAAAAGAAACTAGAGAAAACAACTTTGTCAAAAAAAGGAGACAAAACTTTGAGTGAAGTCAGAAACTAACATTAACAAAAAAACAAAACAAAAACAAAACAAAAAAACAATTCAGTTGTTGAACAAGCCGTGACTTACATATATCGTCGCAGAGCCGACGTACCGACGAATAACCCACCCCGCAGAACCGACACACCAGCGAACACACTACAGTAATACTATTGTGTAATCGCTAGCATGCCAGATCCGCAACCTAGGTCACTCATCAGCAATTCAGCTACGCGACGATATAATTATAGTAGTAAAAAGTCAAAATGTAACTATACTAGCAATTTCTAACCAGGAAGAATCAAAATGCACTCCTTGAAATATATGCAGAAAGGAGAAAAAGGAAAGGCAACATAAAATAAAACGTAAATAGAAATAAAGGAATAAAATAAATAAATAACCATTTGGTTGAGTAATCCAACCAGAGAATTTGAAGAAAAAAAAAAGGGTCATTGAGAAACAAATGGTTGATGGGCACTGCAAACGTTAGAAATGAATAAAAAGGAACAAAGCTAAAGCTAACAATCTTTGTTGTAAAAATGAGCGGATAAATTGTTACAAAAGAGGTTGAAATTATTCAAAATGAGAGAGTCTTTAATGTGTGAAGGTAAATTGCTCCACAACCGAGGAAATGAATGAATTGGTGTGTACTTGAGAGCTAGAGTTCTTGCATAATGATGGTGGAATGTGGTGAAGTCTTGATGGCGGGTGTTTATCGTCGTGTGACTTTTGATGGCATTACAGTCAATGAGTCCAAACAAAGATTTGACAGTAAAAAGAATGTTGTGTTGTTGTCTCCTGTCGGTAAGGCTGATCCAATTTAGTGTTCTAAGGCGTTCCTCATAAGGAATGACACCTCGCTGTTGTTTTAAGCACATTCTGCTTGCTCGGCGTTGTACACTTTCCAGCTTTGCAGATAATGTAGCAGTGTATGGGTACCAGGCTGGTAACCCATACTCCAACACAGGTAGCACTAGCGACATATAGAGTGACTTAAGGGCCTGTGACGATGACCCCCCAGCAACTTGCCAAATGAAACCAAGAGTTCTGTTTGCTTTCGATATAACATAATTAACATGATCATTCCAGTTTAATGAGTTGTTTACAGTTATCCCAAGGTATTTATATGTCGAAACCACACCAAGTGCTACACCTTGAAGTGTGTATTTAGGAAGATGACAAACCGGTACTTGTAGTTTTCTGCGGCGTGTTATATGCATAACTTTGGATTTCTCTGTATTCATCCTCATGCCATTTGTTACGCTCCATTTGTCTAGTGCCGTAAGATCGAGCTGCAGAGCTTCTTCATCAGCGGGAGATTTGATTGGCCGGTAGATAAGGGTGTCATCAGCGAAAAGTAGGGCTGTAGAAGTTAGGTTGTTAGAAATGTCGCTGATGAAAAGGTTGAAGAGAAGAGGACCAAGGACACTTCCCTGGGGAACTTCTGACGTGACTGGTGCCCAAGAAGAAACGCTTCCACGGTACATAACCCGCTGTTGTCGATTGGTGATGAAGGATTTCAGCCAGGTCCATGTAGTGCCCCGGATATTAAAGTTTCGAGCTAGTTTGTCAAGAAGGATATGATGCGGCATGAGGTCAAAAGCCTTGCTGAATTCAAGAAAGATGATGTCAAGGCGAGGTGGATTTGGCTTGTCAAGAATGGTTTAAGAATAGTTTATGAATTGTTTAAGAATCTTTATTTTGATTTGTGATTTTTCATTTGGCAGAAACTCAGGAAAATGTTGGAAAGCAGAGGGTTAAATGGCTGCATCATGCAAGGGAGTGAACAAGATATTCCTTTTTCTGTATGTGTGACTGAACTCAAGGCAGGAGATGTTTTTGTAAGTACTGAGTTCTTTATCCCGCACATTTTCTTTGTATTGTGTAGACCAACAGAGTAACCGAGCCTCCATAAATGGTTGTAGTTTGACAATACAACTGTAGTTTACTAGGGCTAGTAGTTGATCTTAGAGACGAGATGCAGGTGTAGAGTGTAGACCATCAGTAACCAAGCTTCGATAAATGGTTGTAGTTTGACAACACATCTGTAGTTTACTAGTTTTAGTAGTTGATCTTTCAGACAAGATGTACGTCTAGAGTGTAGACCATCAGTAACCAAGCCTTGATAAATGGTTGCAGTTTGACAACACAACTATAGTTTACTAGGGTTAGTAGTTGATCTTACAGACAAGATGTAGGTGTAGAGTGTAGACCAGCACAGTAACTAAGCTTTGTCTAATTTAAAATCAGAGACAAGAGTTAGATAAAACAACTGAAGTTTACTAAGGTTAGTAGTTGATCTTACAGACGAGATGTAAGTCTAGAGTGTAGACCAGCAGTAACCAAGCCTCGATAAATAGTTGTAGTTTGACAATTCAACTGTAGTTGATCTTACAGATGAGATGTAAGAAGGCTTGATAAATGGCTGTAGTTTGACAACACAACTATAGTTTACTAGGGTTAGTAGTTGATCTTACAGACGAAATGTAGGTGTAGAGTGTAGACCAGCACAGTAAGTAAGCTTTGTCTAACTTAAAATCAGAGACAAGAGTTAGATAAACCAACTGAAGTTTACTAAGGTTAGTAGTTGATCCTACAAACGAGATGTAAGTCTAGAGTGTAGACTGTCAGTAAAAAGGCTTGATAAATGGCTGTAGTTTGACAACACAAGTGTAGTTTACTAGGGTAAGTAGTTGATCTTACAGACGATATGCAAGTCTAGAGTGTAGACTGTCAGTAAAAAAGGCTTGATAAATGTTAGTGTAGTGTTGATCAGCAGTAACCAAGCCTCGGTAAATAGTTGTAGTTTGACAACAAAACTGTAGTTTGATCTTACAGACGAGATGTAAGTGTAGAGTGTTGATCAGCAGTAACCAAGCCTCGATAAATAGTTGTAGTTTGACAACAAAACTGTAGTTTACTTTTGTAAGTAGTTGATCAGCAGTAAGCAGTAACGAGATGTTAGTGTAGAGTCTAGATCAGCAGTAACCAAGCCTCGGTAAATAGTTGTAGTTCGACAACAAAACTGTAGATGTTAGTGTAGAGTGTTGATCAGCAGTAACCAAGCCTCAATAAATAGTTGTAGTTTGACAACAAAACTGTAGTTTACTTTTGTAAGTAGTTGATCAGCAGTAAGCAGTAACGAGATGTTAGTGTAGAGTCTAGATCAGCAGTAACCAAGCCTTGATAAATATTTGTAGTATGACAACATAAATGTAGTTTGATCTTACAGACGAGATGTTAGTGTAGAGTGTTGATCAGCAGTAACCAAGCCTCGATAAATAGTCGAGTTTGAGAACAAAACTGTAGTTTGATCTTACAGACGAGATGTAAGTGTAGAGTCTCGATCAGCACCAACCAAGCCTTGATAAATGGTTGTAGTTTGACAACACAACTGTAGTTTACTAGTTGATCTTACAGACAAGATGTAAATTTATAGTGTAGAACAGCAGTAACCAACCCTCGATAAATAGTTGTAGTATGACAACACAGCACTTTTAAAACATGATGTATTGTCCCGTTATTGGAATATGGTAGTCAGGTCGAACTACGACATAAATTGTTGTAGAATTTGTCTTATTTTTTACTTTGTGACAGAAACCCAGTTTACTAGGGTTAGTAGTTGATTTTATAGACAAGATGTATGTGTATTGTGAATAAATAAATGGTTGTATTTGACAACACCACTGTAGTTTACTAGGTTTAGTAGTTGATTCTACAGACGAGATGTAAGTCTAGAGTGTAGACCAGCAGTAACCAAGCCTCGATAAATAGTTGTAGTTTGACAATTCAACTGTAGTTAATCTTACAGATGAGATGTAAGTGTAGAGTCTTGATCAGCAATAACCAAGCCTAAGGATAATTAGTTTGACAACACTGTAGTTTGATCTTACAGACGAGATGTTAGTGTAGAGTGTAGATCAGCAGTAACCAAGCCTCGATAAATAAGTGTAGTTTGAAAACAAAACTGCAGTTTGATTTAACACACGAGATGTTAGTGTAGTAATGAAGCCTCGATAAATAGTTGTAGTTTGACAACAAAACTGTAGTTTGATCTTTTAGACGAGATGTTAGTGTAGAGTCTTGATCAGTAGTAACCAAGCCTAGGTAAATGGTAGTATTTTGACAACACAACTGTAGTTTACTAGGATTAGTAGTTGATCTTACAGACGAGGTATAAGTCTAGAGTGTAGACCAGCAGGTAACCAATCCTCGATAAATAGTTGTAGTTTGACAACATAACGTATTTTGATCTTGCAGATGAGATGTAAGTGTAAAATGTTGATCAGCAGTAACCAAGCCTCGATAAACAGTTGTATTTTGATCGTACAGACGAGATGTTAGTGTAGAGTCTTGATCAGCAGTAAGCAAGCCTTGATAAATGGTTGTAGTTTGACAACACAACTGTAGTTTACTAGTTGATCTTACAGACGAGATGT
This sequence comes from Marthasterias glacialis, assembly GCA_911728455.2. NCBI lineage: Eukaryota > Metazoa > Echinodermata > Asteroidea > Forcipulatida > Asteriidae > Marthasterias > Marthasterias glacialis. The sequence goes on from OU452225.1 coordinate 27,778,067, forward strand.
TAATTTAGAGTGTTGATCGGCAGTGTCCAAGCGTAGATAAATAGTTGTAGTTTGACAACAAAACTGTAGTTTGATCTTTCAGACAAGGTTTTTAGTGTACAGTGTTGATCAGTAGTAATCAAGCCTTGATAAATAGTTGTAGTTTGACAACAAAACTGTAGTTTGATCTTTCAGACGAGGTTTTTAGTGTACAGTGTTGATCAGCAGTAACCAAGCCTCGATAAATAGTCGTAGTATGACAACCAAAACTGTAGTTTGATCTTACAGACGAAATGTAAGTGTATAGTCTTGATCATCAGTAAACAGGATTCACAAAGAGCTGATGGTTGGTTTGACTTTGTTAATTAGACATTAATTTTGTCTAATTATCAATATTGATGAATAGATTTTAGGTAAGGTTAGTACAAGAAGTACAGTAGTGTAAGCTAGGCTTGAGGATTGGTTGTAATTTACAGGAGTTAGTTGTTGAAATTTTAGATGTGTTATACGTGTAGAGTGTAGGCTAGCAGTGGAATAAATAAGTAGAACTGTCGTGTGTGATTCGAACTTGCATTGCAATTAATATAAGTAAATCTAAATGACAGATTTTCATGCGATACTTTTTGTGGTCTTACATGATAATGTAATTGTAGTTTATGAGGGTTAGTAGTTTAACTTAAAGACGAGATGTGGATAGAGATTGTAGAGAAGCGTTGATAGTTATAAAAAACAAGTGTAATTTACTAGTGTTAATATCTTATTTTATAGACAAGATGAATTTTTAGTACACTGTAGCTAGAGAATGTAGATTATAAGTAAGTAAACCTTAATAATGGTTGTAGTTTAACTGAACAAGTGTAGTTTACAGAGCAGTAACTAAAGTAAGCTTTGTCTAAATTGAAATTAGAGAAGAGTTTGAACTGAAGTGTAGTAGTGTTAGTAGTTGATCTGACAGATGAGAGGGTGTATAGTATAGACAAGTAGCAAAGAAACCTGTAGATGTGGATGTAGTTGGACAACACAATGGTAGTTTTCTTCTATGGTCATTTAAATTGTAGTAACAATTAAAGTATTCACTGTAATGTTAGTACTGTGAAACATGATATGTAACTGCAATTAAAAATGTTAATATTTCTTAATTATTTGCAGTAAGAATAATACCCAACTGAAGATGAATGAGTGGAAGACTTTTTTTCAACGTCATAGTGGGTAAGATTCTAAATGGTTGAAGTTGAGAGAACTGTTTATCGCATAGCATCTGCACGAAGATTAAGTATACAGAATGCAGTATACAGTATACAGAAAGGGTAGAGAATGTTGCTGCTCGCTTTTTGAAGAGGGTCTCAAAATATGACCATATCTTACCCGTTATTCAGGAACTACATTGGCTGCCAGTCCTTGATTGAATTAACTAGAAAATTATACTGGTTAATTGGAAGGATATTCATGGTCTTGACCCCTCAATTACTAAACCTACTTGCAGAATACATCCCGAAACGAAGTCTTTGCTGTTCTGGAAGCAATGTTCTCGCAATTTAATGAACTAAATCTTCCTTTGGTGTTAGGGATTTTGCATCAGCTGCAACTAATCTTTGGAATGAACTCCTAGACTCGCCCTAGTCCGAGCGGGACATAGGTAAACTAGGAGTTACAAAAAAAAATGGGGGGCCTGCAATTTCATCCCATTACACACATTTTCAGAAACTTTACAAAAGTTAGCATGGGTTAGGTACTAAGAAAAGGGAACAATCCTGAGAGAGTAGATGCTCTATCTCCCATAGTTGATGATGTAGCAAATTTTCCCTGCACAGTTTAAGAGCAGGGAAAGCCTCAGCGGCTGCTAAATCCAGAGTGTTGGTCAGTTTAAACGCCACTGGGAGTGGAAGACAAAAACAACAAGAACACTTACGTCCAGGATAGTTATTCTAGCTTAGTTTCCTTTTTAAATCATTAGTTTAGGTCTGTTCTTTGTAGTCATCCAGTTGCTGCACAGCTCAGAGGAATACCAATTCAGATGTTAAGGATAACTTTCAATTTAAATACCATAAAACAGAACATCATTTGACCTACATGTACGTTGATCTGATAACATCACAATAGACCGATTACACTTTTCAACACAAAAATTTCAAAGAAATTGCTTTCCCAAACTGTGTGATTCCTTTGCCTATTTGAAACTCTGCAAGGCTAGGTATTAATGCTCACTTTTCCAACAATCTTTACCCTTTTTTTTTACAGTGATTTAGGCCAACATTACAAACAAAATAACACACGGGTGGCTACATAATAGTCGTCCGACGCCGGTAGTTCATGGTTAAAAAAACCTCTTTTTAGTAGAAGCCTGTTAAATTATGAAACAGAGATGTGGCTGATTAACTAATTCATCACTTAACGAAAGTAAAATTTACTGTTTTCGTACTCACTCTGTGTCACGGCCTATGCTTTTACACATATTTTTTCATCGGCTGTATGACGTCATACCCGATAGGGGATCACGTGACCACATGTAAACATTATCGCGCAATCGGTCTATTTTGTTGTGGCGTGTTCATTATGTAAATCATCAGATTGTCGACAGTGCATAATGAAGAGACCAGGGATGAAATTATATGAAGCCCACTTAAGTCTAAATATTTAAGTGTACTAAACGCCAAATTTAAAATTAACTCTTCTAGTTATACTTGCACGTAGCGTAGGTTTCCTGCTAGTTATGAACAACTGTAAATACTTAAGAAATACTTCAAGTAATGCTCAAGCATTGCTCAGCTGATTGTATGCCTGTGTGTTACGTCTTGTACAGCTTGCTAGGATCTCACTTGACAGGCAAGATTAGTCCATCATGGGTGAAGCAATGTGTAGCCAATCTCCTGCATCATTGGGCAATCAGGTTGGCTGAGTGTTCTTTTTTTCTTGCTTTTCGTCTCTGTGGTCCCTGGTTTGAATTCTGGACAGGAGCCTTGCATGTGAATTGGGTTTTCAGTCCCTACCTGATTGCCTGGGTTTTTTCTATTTGGGGTTTTCCTCCCGCATCTAAAACTGACCTTTTTTTCATCGTCTTCTCTATACACAGGTATTTTCAGGCTAAGGCGTCACAGTTCTAGTTGCTTTTGAGGATTCCTTTGTTTCATTACCAGAAAGATGTTATTATCATCATCAGCAGTTGGAGATCAATGCACAGGGCAAGATGCCTCACTGTTCTGTCAATAAGGAATTACATCTCCTCCATCATCACTCAGGGGTAAGTAAGAAACTTGTGACCATTATGCAGTTCTACTTGAAAAGTTTGACAAAGCAATGTATCTTGTTCTGCTTATTCCCACCTGGTAATTGTTACATTGAATAGTTGTTATACAAGTATGAGGTGTAATAATTAGGAACCAGTCTTCACTACCTGGTAATGACCGGGTTGGTGGTTGGCTGCTGTTAAATGACCGAGCCCAAGGCCAGGTCCATGAACAGTGGCCAGCCACCAACCAAGGTGGTAATCACGTGGTATGCGCGTGTACGCAACAGCAACATTCTCCTGCAAAAAATTTAAAAACAGAAATACGCACAAAACAGTTGATTTGATAGTTCCCAGCACAACATGCACAGTGCATACAGAATTTACACAGCAATACACTTGTTTAGAGGCCGGTCTTTATTTCATGTGTTAATAAACCCCCACGTGACCAGTCTTTGACCAATCAGAGTGCATAAACTCTCCAAGGTATTTATAAATGCCAGATAAAGCCCAAGCTCAACATTGGTAAACTGACTGTAAATGCATTTATTCGTTGTTTCATTTGCGAAAAAATTGTAAAAATGCACTCATCATTTTTGTACGCATTCCTAGGGACACTCGCTGAGACAATAGCTAATTTTAATCTCATTTCATTTATTAAAAAACGATAACACTTCAGGCAGAAATATTTCAAGTAACGTTTTCTGGCATTATCTTTGTACCATTTAAGGTACATGTAAATCTGTTTCATGTTTCATGTACTTGTTCTTCAAGGTACTGGAAAGTATTGGTGGTTTAGTGTCTGCAGGAGTCTTCATTTATGAGACTGGACAGCTACGGTTTCAATCCACTGCACTTTAAGAAACAGCCTATGCCCTCCTACTAGAGAAACGATGATGCAAGCTTCATGAGAGATATACTGTGTATCTGGAGCAACGCTACCTCAGATTCATCAAGTAAAAGAGTATGTCTAAAATCTGAATCTGTCATATAAAAGTATGGTTTTCTCATCACTTTGGCCTGATCTTACTCATTAATTGTTGGTGATATTTTGTTTCAGAAAGAGCAAGTTTAGCATGAGGTTTAGTGCATGCATCATTAATTCATATTGTGACTGCTATACGTAGTTAAAATCAACAACTATTTATTCCCAGACAGCTCACAATAAATAACAAAGAAACATTGAAGTGAATTTCTCGCACAGTTAAACCACTTCTTTTTATTTTAGCAAACTTTGCCAATTCTCACATTGGTCAACAAGCTTGCATTATTCAAACATTCAAAAATATGTAGGGCAAAACCTTTTACCACAAATTATGAATTAGAACAAATTCCGGGCATCCTTGCCCACCAAATTTTAAGGCACACTTACCGCCTAAAAACTATTCGTACTAGGCATGTATGTTTTACCAGTTGTCATGCTTGTCACGCATGGGAGTGCCACAAACAAACAACTTGGCATGCTTACCACAAACAACTTGGCATGCTTGCCACGAACAACTTGGCATGCTAGCCACAAACAACTTGGCATGCTTGCCACAAACAAACAACTTAGCACGCTTGCCACCATTATGGGCCTGCCTTGCTTGCCCAGAAAACTTGGCACGGTTGCCAGAAAACATTGCTCATGTTTTTCACCAAAAAGCTTACCACCAATAAAGAATACAAATTGTGTACGTTTATCCCCCAAATAATTGTTATTATAATTAATCGTAAACTGATCAATAACAGTTTAAAGCAGTAACTAAGGTACTTAAAACCACTGAGTGTTTCCACCGTTTGTACATACAGTTGGACAATTAGCCCCACCTGAATAAGTGGATGCTATACCCAGTGTTTACAAAGTGTGGATTGAAAATTTATGTAAATCGTACTAGCTACTTAATTACTTATCCAAACTAAATTAGCTGAACCTGAGTACTTGTGGTGACGACGTGCAAGCTTCCAAAAGTGGCATTCAAATCTTTAAATAATAATATTTATTCATTAATCCTCTTTTAAAGCCAAGTAGGATTCTTAAAGTGCCTTACGCTATTACTGGGCTAATGTTAGCTCAAGAGTGGATCGAAGGTAATGACATTGAGTCTGTACTAAATGTATTTCATCTATATTAAATAATAATCATAACTGATTACTGTGTGCTTGTTTTGACAGCCACCTTTCTGATAACGCCGATTGTTCAGAGTGCTGGGATCAGTCAGTCCAAGCAGAGGACTCCAATATCTGGTATTCCAGACAGCATCATCCTCAGATGACAGCATCTAAAACCAGGATTATGGATAAAGGTATGTAGGCACTAAAGCCTCGACTTGTAAACAAGTCACAAAAATCTTTGTGGCGGCACAGTTTTTGCTTGTGGATATAGACTCTGCATCACTCCAAACACAGGAGAAAGTCTTTGTAATGGCACAGTTTTTTCTTGTTGATATAGACTCTGCATCACTCCAAACACAGGAGAAAATCTTTGTGACGGCACAGTTTTTTCTTGTGGATATAGACTGTGCATCACTCCAAACACAGGAGAAAGTCTTTGTGACGGCACATTTTTTTCTTGTTGATATAGACTCTGCATCACTCCAAACACAGGAGAAAGTCTTTGTAATGGCACAGTTTTTTCTTGTGGATATAGACTCTGCATCACTCCAAACACAGGAGAAAGTCTTTGTGATGGCACAGTTTTTTCTTGTGGATATAGACTCTGCATCACTCCAAACACAGGAGAAAATCTGTGTGACGGCACAGTTTTTCTTGTGGATATAGACTGTGCATCACTCCAAACACAGGAGAAAGTCTTTGTGACGGCACAGTTTTTTTTGTGTTTATAGACTCTGCATCAATTCAAATACAAGAGAACGTTTTTTTGACAGCATTGTTTTGTTGTTGATAGAGACACTACGTCTCTCCAAACTTAGGAGAACTTTTTTTGTAATGGCACAGTTTTTTCTTGTATGTGATTCAAAATACTTGAAGGCTATACTTGTGCTGACGACATGCAAGCTTCCAAAAGTGGCATTCAAATCTTTGAATGATAAAATTTATTCATTTTTTCCCTTTTAAAGCCAACTAGGCTTCTCAAAGTGCTTACATATTTACTGAGCTATTGTTAGCTCAAGAGTGGACTGAAGGTAATGACATTGAGTTTTCACGAAATGTTTGTTATCTATATTAAATACTAATCATAACTGATTACTGTTTGCTTGTTTTGACAGCCACCTTTCTGTTAACGCCGATTGTTCAGAGTGCCGGGATCAGTCAGTCCAAGCAGAGGACTCCAATATCTGGTATTCCAGACAGCATTATCCTCAGACGACAGCATCTCAAACCAGGAATGTGGAGGAAGGTATGTAGACACCAAAGGCTTCAACTTGTAAACAAGTCACAAAGATCTTTGTGACGGGACAGTTTTTTCTTGTGGATATAGACTCTGCATCAGTCCAAACACAGGAGAAAGTCTTTGAGACGGCACAGTTTTTTTTGTTGATTTAGACTCTGCATCACTCCAAACACAGGAGAAAGTCTTTGTAATGGCACAGTTTTTTCTTGTGGATATAGACTCTGCATCACTCCAAACACAGGAGAAAGTCTTTGTGACGGCACAGTTTTTTCTTGTGTTTATAGACTCTGCATCAATTCAAATACGAGAGAAAGTTTTTGCGACGGCACAGTTTTGTTGTTGTTGATAGAGACACTGCCTCTCTCCAAACATAGGAGAATTTTTTTTTGTAATGGCACAGGTTTTTCTTGTGTTTATAGGCTCTGCATCAATTCAAATACAAGAAAAAGTTTTTGCGACGGCACAGTTTTTTCTTGTGGATATAGACTCTACATCACTCCAAACACAGGAGAAAGTCTTTGTGACGGCACAGTTTTTTCTTGTGTTTATAGACTCTGCATCAATTCAAATTCAGGAGAAAGTTTTTGCGACGGCACAGTTTTGTTGTTGTTGATAGAGACACTGCATCTCTCCAAACATAGGATAATTTTTTTTTGTGATGGCACAGGTTTTTCTTGTATGTGATTCAAAATACTTGAAGGCTATACTTGTAATGACGACATGCAAACTTCCAAAAGTGGCATTCAAATCTTTGAATGATAATATTTATTCATTTTTTCCCTTTTAAAGCCAACTAAGCTTCTCAAAGTGCTTACACTTTTACTGAGCTAATGTTAGCTCAAGAGTGGACTGAAGGTAATGACATTGAGTTTTCACGAAATGTTTGTTATCTATATTAAATACTAATCATAATTGATTACTGTTTGCTTGTTTTGACAGCCACCTTTCTGTTAAGGCCAATTGTTCAGAGTGCCGGGATCAGTCAGTCCAAGCAAAGGACTCCAAAATCTTGTATTCCAGACAGCATTATCCTCAGACGACAGCATCTCAAACCAGTAATGTGGAGAAAGGTATGTAGACACCAAAGGCCTCAACTTGTAAACAAGTCACAAAAATCTTTGTGTCGGGACAGTTTTTTCTTGTGAATATAGACTCTGCATCACTCCAAACACAGGAGAAAGTCTTTGTGACGGCACAGTTTTTTCTTGTGTTTATAAACTCTGCATCAATTCAAATACAAGAGAAAAGTTTTGCGACGGCACAGTTTTTTCTTGTGGGTATAGACTCTGCATCACTCCAAACACAGGAGAAAGTCTTTGTGACGGGACAGTTTTTTCTTGTGTTTTTAAACTCTGCATCAATTCAAATACAAGAGAAAGTTTTTATGACGGCACAGTTTTTTCTTGTGTATATAGACTCTGCATCACTCCAAACACAGGAGAAAGTCTTTGTGACGGCACTGTTTTTTCTTGTGTTTATAAACTCTGCATCAATTCAAATACAAAAGAAAGTTTTTGCAACGGCACAGTTTTTTCTTGTGGATATAGACTCTGCATCACTCCAAACACAGGAGAAAGTCTTTGTGACGGCACAGTTTTTTCTTGTGTTTATAGACTCTGCATCAATTCAAATACAAGAGAAAGTTTTTTTTGACAGCACAGTTTTGTTGTTGATCGAGACACTACATCTCTCCAAACATAGGAGAAATTTTTTAGTAATGGCACAGTTTTTTCTTGTGGATATAGACTGTGCATCACTCCAAACACAGGAGAAAGTCTTTGTGATGGCACAGTTTTTTGTTGTGTTTATAGACTCTGCATCACTCAAACACAGGTGAAAATCTTGGTGACAGGGCAGTTTTTTCTTGTGGATATAGACTGTGCATCACTCCAAAAACAGGAGAAAGTCTTTGTGATGGCACAGTTTTTTCTTGTGTTTATAGACTCTGCATCACTCAAACACAGGTGAAAATCTTGGTGACAGGGCAGTTTTTTCTTGTGGATATAGACTGTGCATCACTCCAAAAACAGGAGAAAGTCTTTGTGATGGCACAGTTTTTTCTTGTGTTTATAGACTCTGCATCACTCCAAACACAGGAAAAATCTTGGTGACAGGGCAGTTTTTTCTTGTGGATATAGACTCTGCATCACTCCAAACACAGGAGAAAGTCTTTGTGATGGCACAGTTGTTTCTTGTGTTTATAGACTCTGCATCAATTCAAGTACAGGACAAAGTCTTTGTGACGGCACAGTTTTTTTGTGTTTATAGACTCTGCATCAATTTAAATACAAAAGAAAGTTTTTTTTTACAGCACAGTTTTGTTGTTGATAGAGACACTACATCTCTCCAAACATAAGATAATTTTTTTTGTAATGGCACAGTTTTTTCTTGTATGTGATTCAAAATACTTGAAGGCTATACTTGTGCTGACGACATGCAAGCTTCCAAAAGTGGCATTCAAATCTTTGAATGATAATATTAATTCATTTTTTCCCTTTTAAAGCCAACTAGGCTTCTCAAAGTGCTTACACTTTTACTGAGCTAATGTTAGCTCAAGAGTGGACTGAAGGTAATGACATTGAGTATTCACGAAATTGTTGTTATCTATATTAAATACTAATCATAATTGATTACTGTTTGCTTGTTTTGACAGCCACCTTTCTGATAACGCCGATTGTTCAGAGTGCCGGGATCAGTCAGTCCAAGCAGAGGACTCCAATATCTGGTATTCCAGACAGCATTATCCTCAGACGTCAGCATCTCAAACCAGGAATGTGGAGGAAGGTATGTAGACACCAAAGGCCTCAACTTGTAAACAAGTCACAAAGATCTTTGTGACGGGACAGTTTTTTCTTGTGGATATAGACTCTGCATCACTCCAAACACAGGAGAAAGTCTTTGAGACGGCACAGTTTTTTGTTGTTGATATAGACTCTGCATCACTCCAAACACAGGAGAAAGTCTTTGTAATGGCACACTTTTTTCTTGTGGATATAGACTGTGCATCACTCCAAACACAGGAGAAAGTCTTTGTGACGGCACAGTTTTTTCTTGTGTTTATAGACTCTGCATCAATTCAAATACAGGAGAAAGTTTTTGTGACGGCACAGTTTTCTTGTTGTTGATAGAGACACTGCATCTCTCCAAACATAGGAGAAATTTTTTTGTAATGGCACAGTTTTTTCTTGTGGATATAGACTCTGTATCACTCCAACACAGGAGAAAATCTTTGTGACAGGGCAGTTTTTTCTTGTGGATATAGACTCTGCATCACCCCAAACACAGGAGAAAGTCTTTGTGATGGCACAGTTTTTTCTTGTGTTTATAGACTCTGCATCACTCCAAACACAGGAGAAAGTCTTTGTGACAGGGCAGTTTTTTCTTGTGGATATAGACTCTGCATCACTCCAAACACAGGAGAAAGTCTTTGTGATGGCACAGTTGTTTCTTGTGTTTATAGACTCTGCATCAATTCAAATACAAGAGAAAGTCTTTGTGACGGCACAGTTTTTTTTGTGTTTATAGACTCTGCATCAATTCAAATACAAGAGAAAGTTTTTTTTGACAGCACAGTTTTGTTGTTGATAGAGACACTACATCTCTCCAAACATAGGAGAATTTTTTTTGTAATGGCACAGTTTTTTCTTGTATGTCATTCAAAATACTTGAAGGCTATACTTGTGCTGACAACATGCAAGCTTCCAAAAGTGGCATTCAAATCTTTGAATGATAATTTTTATTCATTTTTTCCCTTTTAAAGCCAACTAGGCTTCTCAAAGTGCTTACACTTTTACTGAGCTAATGTTAGCTCAAGAGTGGACTGAAGGTAATGACATTGAGTTTTCACGAAATGTTTGTTATTTATATTAAATACTTATCATAACTGATTACTGTTTGCTTGTTTTGACAGCCACCTTTCTGATAACGCCGATTGTTCAGAGTGCCGGGATCAGTCAGTCCAAGCAGAGGACTCCAATATCCGGTATTCCAGACAGCATTATCCTCAGACAACAGCATCTCAAACCAGGAATGTGGAGGAAGGTATGTACACACCAAAGGCCTCAACTTGTAAACAAGTCACAAAAATCTTTGTGACAGGACAGTTTTTTCTTGTGGATATAGACTCTGCATCACTCCAAACACAGGAGAAAGTCTTTGTGACGGCACAGTTTTTCCTTGTGAATATAGACTCTGCATCAATCCAAACACAGGAGAAAGTCTTTGTGACGGCACAGTTTTTTCTTGTGGCATAGACTCTGCATCACTCCAAACACAGGAGAAAGTCTTTGTGACAGCACAGTTTTTTCTTGTGGATATAGACTCTGCATCACTTCAAACACAGAAGAAAGTCTTTGTGACGGCACAGTTTTCTCTTGTGGATATAGACTCTGCATCACTCCAAACACAGGAGAAAGTCTTTGTGACGGCACAGTTTTTCTTGTGTTTATAGACTCTACATCAATTCAAATACAAGAGAAAGTTTTTTTGACAGCACAGTTTTGTTGTTGATAGAGACACTACATCTCTCCAAACATAGGAGAATTTTTTTTTGTAATGGCACAGGTTTTTCTTGTATGTGATTCAAAATACTTCAAGGCTATACTTGTGCTGACGACATGCAAGCTTCCAAAAGTGGCATTCAAATCTTTGAATGATAATATTAATTCATTTTTTCCCTTTTAAAGCCAACTAGGCTTCTCAAAGTGCTTACACTTTTACTGAGCTAATGTTAGCTCAAGAGTGGACTGAAGGTAATGACATTGAGTTTTCACGAAATGTTTGTTATCTATATTAAATACTAACCATAATTGATTACTGTTTGCTTGTTTTGACAGCCACCTTTTTGATAACGCCGATTGTTCAGAGTGCCGGGATCAGTCAGTCCAAGCAGAGGACTCCAATATCTTGTATTTCAGACAGCATTATCCTCAGACAACAGCATCTCAAACCAGGAATGTGGAGGAAGGTATGTAGACACCAAAGGCCTCAACTTGTAAACAAGTCACAAAAATCTTTGTGACGGGACAGTTTTTTCTTGTGGATATAGACTCTGCATCACTCCAAACACAGGAGAAAGTCTTTGTGACGGCACAGTTTTTTTCTTGTTGATATAGACTCTGCATCACTCCAAACACAGGAGAAAGTCTTTGTGACGGCACAGTTTTTTCTTGTGGATATAGACTCTGCATCACTCCAAACACAGGAGAAAGTCTTTGTGACAGCACAATTTTTTCTTGTGGATATAGACTCTGCATCACTTCAAACACAGGAGAAAGTTTTTGTGACGGCACAGTTTTTTCTTGTGGATATAGACTCTGCATCACTCCAAACACAGGAGAAAGTCTTTGTGACGGCACATTTTTTTCTTGTTGATATAGACTCTGCATCACTCCAAACACAGGAGAAAGTCTTTGTAATGGCACAGTTTTTTCTTGTGGATATAGACTCTGTATCACTCCAAACACAGGAGAAAATCTGTGTGACGGCACAGTTTTTCTTGTGGATATAGACTCTGCATCACTCCAAACACTGGAGAAAGTCTTTGTGACGGCACAGTTTTTTTTGTGTTTATAGACTCTGCATCAATTCAAATACAAGAGAACGTTTTTATGACAGCACAGTTTTGTTGTTGATAGAGACACTACGTCTCTCCAAACATAGGAGAATTTTTTTTGTAATGGCACAGTTTTTTCTTGTGGATATAGACTCTGCATCACTCCAAACACAGGAGAAAGTCTTTGTGACGGCACAGTTTTTTGTGTTTATAGACTCTACATCAATTCAAATACAAGAGAAAGTTTTTGCGACGGCACAGTTCTTTCTTGTGGATATAGACTCCGCATCACTCCAAACACAGGAGAAAGTCTTTGTGACGACACAGTTTTTTTTGTGTTTATAGACTGCATCAATTCAAATACAAGAGAAAGTTTTTTTTGACAGCACAGTTTTGTTGTTGATAGAGACACTACATCTCTCCAAACATAGGAGAAATTTTTTTGTAATGGCACAGTTTTTTCTTGTGGATATAGACTGTGCATCACTCCAAACACAGGAGAAAGTCTTTGTGACGGGACAGTTTTTTCTTGTGTTTATAGACTCTGCATCAATTCAAATACAAGAGAAAGTTTTTGCGACGGCACAGTTTTGTTGTTGTGGATATAGACTCTGCATCACTCCAAACACAGGAGAAAGTCTTTGTAACGGCACAGTTTTCTCTTGTGGATATAGACTGTGCATCACTCCAAACACAGGAGAAAGTCTTTGTGACGGGACAGTTTTTTCTTGTGTTTATAGACTCTGCATCAATTCAAATACAAGAGAAAGTTTTTGCGACGGCACAGTTTTGTTGTTGTGGATATAGACTCTGCATCACTCCAAACACAGGAGAAAGTCTTTGTAACGGCACAGTTTTCTCTTGTGGATATAGACTCTGCATCACTCCAAACACAGGAGAAAGTCTTTGTGACGGCACAGTTTTTTGTGTTTATAGACTCTACATCAATTCAAATACAAGAGAAAGTTTTTGCGACGGCACATTTTTTTCTTGTGGATATAGACTTCGCATCACTCCAAACACAGGAGAAAGTCTTTGTGACGGCACAGTTTTTTCTTGTGTTTATAGACTCTGCATCAATTCAAATACAAGAGAAAGTTTTTTTTGACAGCACAGTTTTGTTGTTGATAGAGACACTACATCTCTCCAAACATAAAAGAATTTTTTTTGTAATGGCACAGTTTTTTCTTGTATGTGATTCAAAATACTAAAAGGCTATACTTGTGCTGACGACAAGCAAGCTTCCAAAAGTGGCATTCAAATCTTTGAATGATAATATTTATTCATTTTTTCCCTTTTAAAGCCAACTAGGCTTCTCAAAGTGCTTACACTTTTACTGAGCTAATGTTAGCTCAAGAGTGGACTGAAGGTAATGACATTGAGTATTCACGAAATGTTTGTTATCTATATTAAATACTAATCATAATTGATTACTGTTTGCTTGTTTTGACAGCCACCTTTCTGATAACGCCGATTGTTCAGAGTGCCGGGATCAGTCAGTCCAAGCAGAGGACTCCAATATCCGGTATTCCAGACAGCATTATCCTCAGACAACAGCATCTCAAACCAGGAATGTGGAGGAAGGTATGTACACACCAAAGGCCTCAACTTGTAAACAAGTCACAAAAATCTTTGTGACAGGACAGTTTTTTCTTGTGGATATAGACTCTGCATCACTCCAAACACAGGAGAAAGTCTTTGAGACGGCACAGTTTTTTGTTGTTGATATAGTCTCTGCATCACTCCAAACACAGGAGAAAGTCTTTGTAATGGCACAGTTTTTTCTTGTGGATATAGACTGTGCATCACTCCAAACACAGGAGAAAGTCTTTGTGACGGCACAGTTTTTTCTTGTGTTTATAGACTCTGCATCAATTCAAATACAGGAGAAAGTTTTTGTGACGGCACAGTTTTCTTGTTGTTGATAGAGACACTGCATCTCTCCAAACATAGGAGAAATTTTTTTGTAATGGCACAGTTTTTTCTTGTGGATATAGACTCTGCATCACTCCAACACAGGAGAAAATCTTTGTGACAGGGCAGTTTTTTCTTGTGGATATAGACTCTGCATCACTCCAAACACAGGAGAAAGTCTTTGTGATGGCACAGTTTTTTCTTGTGTTTATAGACTCTGCATCACTCCAAACACAGGAGAAAATCTTGTGACAGGGCAGTTTTTTCTTGTGGATATAGACTCTGCATCACTCCAAACACAGGAGAAAGTCTTTGTGATGGCACAGTTGTTTCTTGTGTTTATAGACTCTGCATCAATTCAAATACAAGAGAAAGTCTTTGTGACGGCACAGTTTTTTTTGTGTTTATAGATTCTGCATCAATTCAAATACAAGAGAAAGTTTTTTTTGACAGCACAGTTTTGTTGTTGATAGAGACACTACATCTCTCCAAACATGAGAGAATTTTTTTTTGTAATGGCACAGTTTTTTCTTGTATGTCATTCAAAATACTTGAAGGCTATACTTGTGCTGACAACATGCAAGCTTCCAAAAGTGGCATTCAAATCTTTGAATGATAATTTTTATTCATTTTTTCCCTTTTAAAGCCAACTAGGCTTCTCAAAGTGCTTACACTTTTACTGAGCTAATGTTAGCTCAAGAGTGGACTGAAGGTAATGACATTGAGTTTTCATGAAATGTTTGTTATTTATATTAAATACTTCTCATAACTGATTACTGTTTGCTTGTTTTGACAGCCACCTTTCTGATAAAGCCGATTGTTCAGAGTGCCGGGATCAGTCAGTCCAAGCAGAGGACTCCAATATCCGGTTTTCCAGACAGCATTATCCTCAGACAACAGCATCTCAAACCAGGAATGTGGAGGAAGGTATGTACACACCAAAAGCCTCAACTTGTAAACAAGTCACAAAAATCTTGGTGACAGGACAGTTTTTTCTTGTGGATATAGACTCTGCATCACTCCAAACACATGAGAAAGTCTTTGAGACGGCACAGTTTTTTTTGTTGATATAGACTCTGCATCACTCCAAACACAGGAGAAAGTCTTTGTAATGGCACAGTTTTTTCTTGTGGATATAGACTGTGCATCACTCCAAACACAGGAGAAAGTCTTTGTGACGGCACAGTTTTTTCTTGTGTTTATAGACTCTGCATCAATTCAAATACAGGAGAAAGTCTTTGTGACGGCACAGTTTTCTTGTTGTTGATAGAGACACTGCATCTCTCCAAACATAGGAGAAATTTTTTTGTGACGGCACAGTTTTTTCTTGTGGATATAGACTCTGCATCACTCCAACACAGGAGAAAATCTTTGTGACAGGGCAGTTTTTTCTTGTGGATATAGACTCTGCATCACTCCAAACACAGGAGAAAGTCTTTGTGATGGCACAGTTTTTTCTTGTGTTTATAGACTCTGCATCACTCCAAACACAGGAGAAAATCTTGTGACAGGGCATTTTTTTCTTGTGGATATAGACTCTGCATCACTCCAAACACAGGAGAAAGTCTTTGTGATGGCACAGTTGTTTCTTGTGTTTATAAACTCTGCATCAATTCAAAACCAAGAGAGAGTCTTTGTGACGGCACAGTTTTTTTTGTGTTTATAGACTCTGCATCAATTCAAATACAACAGAAAGTTTTTTTTGACAGCACAGTTTTGTTGTTGATAGAGACACTACATCTCTCCAAACATGAGAGAATTTTTTTTGTAATGGCACAGTTTTTTCTTGTATGTCATTCAAAATACTTGAAGGCTATACTTGTGCTGACAACATGCAAGCTTCCAAAAGTGGCATTCAAATCTTTGAATGATATTTTTTATTCATTTTTTCCCTTTTAAAGCCAACTAGGCTTCTCAAAGTGCTTACACTTTTACTGAGCTAATGTTAGCTCAAGAGTGGACTGAAGGTAATGACATTGAGTTTTCACGAAATGTTTGTTATTTATATTAAATACTTATCATAACTGATTACTGTTTGCTTGTTTTGACAGTCACCTTTCTGATAACGCCGATTGTTCAGAGTGCCGGGATCAGTCAGTCCAAGCAGAGGACTCCAATATCCGGTATTCCAGACAGCATTATCCTCAGACAACAGCATCTCAAACCAGGAATGTGGAGGAAGGTATGTAGACACCAAAGGCCTCAACTTGTAAACAAGTCACAAAAATCTTTGTGACAGGACAGTTTTTTCTTGTGGATATAGACTCTGCATCACTCCAAACACAGGAGAAAGTCTTTGTGACGGCACAGTTTTTTCTTGTGAATATAGACTCTGCATCAATCCAAACACAGGAGAAAGTCTTTGTGACGGCACAGTTTTTTCTTGTGGACATAGACTCTGCATCACTCCAAACACAGGAGAAAGTCTTTGTGACAGCACAGTTTTTTCTTGTGGATATAGACTCTGCATCACTTCAAACACAGAAGAAAGTCTTTGTGACGGCACAGTTTTCTCTTGTGGATATAGACTCTGCATCACTCCAAACACAGGAGAAAGTCTTTGTGACTGCACAGTTTTTCTTGTGTTTATAGACTCTACATCAATTCAAATACAAGAGAAAGTTTTTTTGACAGCACAGTTTTGTTGTTGATAGAGACACTACATCTCTCCAAACATAGGAGAATTTTTTTTTTGTAATGGCACAGGTTTTTCTTGTATGTGATTCAAAATACTTCAAGGCTATACTTGTGCTGACGACATGCAAGCTTCCAAAAGTGGCATTCAAATCTTTGAATGATAATATTTATTCATTTTTTCCCTTTTAAAGCCAACTAGGCTTCTCAAAGTGCTTACACTTTTACTGAGCTAATGTTAGCTCAAGAGTGGACTGAAGGTAATGACATTGAGTTTTCACGAAATGTTTGTTATCTATATTAAATACTAACCATAATTGATTACTGTTTGCTTGTTTTGACAGCCACCTTTTTGATAACGCCGATTGTTCAGAGTGCCGGGATCAGTCAGTCCAAGCAGAGGACTCCAATATCTTGTATTTCAGACAGCATTATCCTCAGACAACAGCATCTCAAACCAGGAATGTGGAGGAAGGTATGTAGACACCAAAGGCCTCAACTTGTAAACAAGTCACAAAAATCTTTGTGACGGGACAGTTTTTTCTTGTTGATATAGACTATGCATCAGTCCAAACACGAGGAGAGTCTTTGAGACGGCACAGTTTTTTCTTGTGGATATAGACTCTGCATCACTCCAAACACAGGAGAAAGTCTTTGTGACGGCACAGTTTTTTTCTTGTTGATATAGACTCTGCATCACTCCAAACACAGGAGAAAGTCTTTGTGACGGCACAGTTTTTTTTGTGGATATAGACTCTGCATCACTCCAAACACAGGAGAAAGTCTTTGTGACAGCACAGTTTTTTCTTGTGGATATAGACTCTGCATCACTCCAAACACAGGAGAAAGTTTTTGTGACGGCACAGTTTTTTCTTGTGGATATAGACTCTGCATCACTCCAAACAAAGAAGAAAGTCTTTGTGACGGCACATTTTTTTCTTGTTGATATAGACTCTGCATCACTCCAAACACAGGAGAAAGTCTTTGTAATGGCACAGTTTTTTCTTGTGGATATAGACTCTGCATCACTCCAAACACAGGAGAAAATCTGTGTGACGGCACAGTTTTTCTTGTGGATATAGACTCTGCATCACTCCAAACACAGGAGAAAGTCTTTGTGACGGCACAGTTTTTTTTGTGTTTATAGACTCTGCATCAATTCAAATACAAGAGAACGTTTTTTTGACAGCACAGTTTTGTTGTTGATAGAGACACTACGTCTCTCCAAACATAGGAGAATTTTTTTTGTAATGGCACAGTTTTTTCCTGTGGATATAGACTCTGCATCACTCCAAACACAGGAGAAAGTCTTTGTGACGGCACAGTTTTTTGTGTTTATAGACTCTACATCAATTCAAATACAAGAGAAAGTTTTTGCGACGGCACAGTTCTTTCTTGTGGATATAGACTCCGCATCACTCCAAACACAGGAGAAAGTCTTTGTGACGGCACAGTTTTTTTTGTGTTTATAGACTCTGCATCAATTCAAATACAAGAGAAAGTTTTTTTTGACAGCACAGTTTTGTTGTTGATAGAGACACTACATCTCTCCAAACATAGGAGAATTTTTTTTGTAATGGCACAGTTTTTTCTTGTATGTGATTCAAAATACTTGAAGGCTATACTTGTGCTGACGACAAGCAAGCTTCCAAAAGTGGCATTCAAATCTTTGAATGATAATATTTATTCATTTTTTCCCTTTTAAAGCCAACTAGGCTTCTCAAAGTGCTTACACTTTTACTGAGCTAATGTTAGCTCAAGAGTGGACTGAAGGTAAAGACATTGAGTATTCACGAAATGTTTGTTATCTATATTAAATACTAATCATAATTGATTACTGTTTGCTTGTTTTGACAGTCACCTTTCTGATAACGCCGATTGTTCAGAGTGCCGGGATCAGTCAGTCCAAGCAGAGGACTCCAATATCCGGTATTCCAGACAGCATTATCCTCAGACAACAGCATCTCAAACCAGGAATGTGGAGGAAGGTATGTACACACCAAAGGCCTCAACTTGTAAACAAGTCACAAAAATCTTGGTGACAGGACAGTTTTTTCTTGTGGATATAGACTCTGCATCACTCCAAACACAGGAGAAAGTCTTTGAGACGGCACAGTTTTTTTTTGTTGATATAGACTCTGCATCACTCCAAACACAGGAGAAAGTCTTTGTAATGGCACAGTTTTTTCTTATGGATATAGACTGTGCATCACTCCAAACACAGGAGAAAGTCTTTGTGACGGCACAGTTTTTTCTTGTGTTTATAGACTCTGCATCAATTCAAATACAGGAGAAAGTTTTTGTGACGGCACAGTTTTCTTGTTGTTGATAGAGACACTGCATCTCTCCAAACATAGGAGAAATTTTTTTGTAATGGCACAGTTTTTTCTTGTGGATATAGACTCTGCATCACTCCAACACAGGAGAAAATCTTTGTGACAGGGCAGTTTTTTCTTGTGGATATAGACTCTGCATCACTCCAAACACAGGAGAAAGTCTTTGTGATGGCACAGTTTTTTCTTGTGTTTATAGACTCTGCATCACTCCAAACACAGGAGAAAATCTTGTGACAGGGCATTTTTTTCTTGTGGATATAGACTCTGCATCACTCCAAACACAGGAGAAAGTCTTTGTGATGGCACAGTTGTTTCTTGTGTTTATAAACTCTGCATCAATTCAAAACCAAGAGAGAGTCTTTGTGACGGCACAGTTTTTTTTGTGTTTATAGACTCTGCATCAATTCAAATACAACAGAAAGTTTTTTTTGACAGCACAGTTTTGTTGTTGATAGAGACACTACATCTCTCCAAACATGAGAGAATTTTTTTTGTAATGGCACAGTTTTTTCTTGTATGTCATTCAAAATACTTGAAGGCTATACTTGTGCTGACAACATGCAAGCTTCCAAAAGTGGCATTCAAATCTTTGAATGATAATTTTTATTCATTTTTTCCCTTTTAAAGCCAACTAGGCTTCTCAAAGTGCTTACACTTTTACTGAGCTAATGTTAGCTCAAGAGTGGACTGAAGGTAATGACATTGAGTTTTCATGAAATGTTTGTTATTTATATTAAATACTTCTCATAACTGATTACTGTTTGCTTGTTTTGACAGCCACCTTTCTGATAAAGCCGATTGTTCAGAGTGCCGGGATCAGTCAGTCCAAGCAGAGGACTCCAATATCCGGTTTTCCAGACAGCATTATCCTCAGACAACAGCATCTCAAACCAGGAATGTGGAGGAAGGTATGTACACACCAAAGGCCTCAACTTGTAAACAAGTCACAAAAATCTTGGTGACAGGACAGTTTTTTCTTGTGGATATAGACTCTGCATCACTCCAAACACATGAGAAAGTCTTTGAGACGGCACAGTTTTTTTTGTTGATATAGACTCTGCATCACTCCAAACACAGGAGAAAGTCTTTGTAATGGCACAGTTTTTTCTTGTGGATATAGACTGTGCATCACTCCAAACACAGGAGAAAGTCTTTGTGACGGCACAGTTTTTTCTTGTGTTTATAGACTCTGCATCAATTCAAATACAGGAGAAAGTCTTTGTGACGGCACAGTTTTCTTGTTGTTGATAGAGACACTGCATCTCTCCAAACATAGGAGAAATTTTTTTGTGACGGCACAGTTTTTTCTTGTGGATATAGACTCTGCATCACTCCAACACAGGAGAAAATCTTTGTGACAGGGCAGTTTTTTCTTGTGGATATAGACTCTGCATCACTCCAAACACAGGAGAAAGTCTTTGTGATGGCACAGTTTTTTCTTGTGTTTATAGACTCTGCATCACTCCAAACACAGGAGAAAATCTTGTGACAGGGCATTTTTTTCTTGTGGATATAGACTCTGCATCACTCCAAACACAGGAGAAAGTCTTTGTGATGGCACAGTTGTTTCTTGTGTTTATAAACTCTGCATCAATTCAAAACCAAGAGAGAGTCTTTGTGACGGCACAGTTTTTTTTGTGTTTATAGACTCTGCATCAATTCAAATACAACAGAAAGTTTTTTTTGACAGCACAGTTTTGTTGTTGATAGAGACACTACATCTCTCCAAACATGAGAGAATTTTTTTTGTAATGGCACAGTTTTTTCTTGTATGTCATTCAAAATACTTGAAGGCTATACTTGTGCTGACAACATGCAAGCTTCCAAAAGTGGCATTCAAATCTTTGAATGATATTTTTTATTCATTTTTTCCCTTTTAAAGCCAACTAGGCTTCTCAAAGTGCTTACACTTTTACTGAGCTAATGTTAGCTCAAGAGTGGACTGAAGGTAATGACATTGAGTTTTCACGAAATGTTTGTTATTTATATTAAATACTTATCATAACTGATTACTGTTTGCTTGTTTTGACAGCCACCTTTCTGATAACGCCGATTGTTCAGAGTGCCGGGATCAGTCAGTCCAAGCAGAGGACTCCAATATCCGGTATTCCAGACAGCATTATCCTCAGACAACAGCATCTCAAACCAGGAATGTGGAGGAAGGTATGTAGACACCAAAGGCCTCAACTTGTAAACAAGTCACAAAAATCTTTGTGACAGGACAGTTTTTTCTTGTGGATATAGACTCTGCATCACTCCAAACACAGGAGAAAGTCTTTGTGACGGCACAGTTTTTTCTTGTGAATATAGACTCTGCATCAATCCAAACACAGGAGAAAGTCTTTGTGACGGCACAGTTTTTTCTTGTGGACATAGACTCTGCATCACTCCAAACACAGGAGAAAGTCTTTGTGACAGCACAGTTTTTTCTTGTGGATATAGACTCTGCATCACTTCAAACACAGAAGAAAGTCTTTGTGACGGCACAGTTTTCTCTTGTGGATATAGACTCTGCATCACTCCAAACACAGGAGAAAGTCTTTGTGACGGCACAGTTTTTCTTGTGTTTATAGACTCTACATCAATTCAAATACAAGAGAAAGTTTTTTTGACAGCACAGTTTTGTTGTTGATAGAGACACTACATCTCTCCAAACATAGGAGAATTTTTTTTTTGTAATGGCACAGGTTTTTCTTGTATGTGATTCAAAATACTTCAAGGCTATACTTGTGCTGACGACATGCAAGCTTCCAAAAGTGGCATTCAAATCTTTGAATGATAATATTTATTCATTTTTTCCCTTTTAAAGCCAACTAGGCTTCTCAAAGTGCTTACACTTTTACTGAGCTAATGTTAGCTCAAGAGTGGACTGAAGGTAATGACATTGAGTTTTCACGAAATGTTTGTTATTTATATTAAATACTTATCATAACTGATTACTGTTTGCTTGTTTTGACAGCCACCTTTCTGATAACGCCGATTGTTCAGAGTGCCGGGATCAGTCAGTCCAAGCAGAGGACTCCAATATCCGGTATTCCAGACAGCATTATCCTCAGACAACAGCATCTCAAACCAGGAATGTGGAGGAAGGTATGTAGACACCAAAGGCCTCAACTTGTAAACAAGTCACAAAAATCTTTGTGACAGGACAGTTTTTTCTTGTTGATATAGACTCTGCATCACTCCAAACACAGGAGAAAGTCTTTGTGACGGCACAGTTTTTTCTTGTGAATATAGACTCTGCATCAATCCAAACACAGGAGAAAGTCTTTGTGACGGCACAGTTTTTTCTTGTGGACATAGACTCTGCATCACTCCAAACACAGGAGAAAGTCTTTGTGACAGCACAGTTTTTTCTTGTGGATATAGACTCTGCATCACTTCAAACACAGAAGAAAGTCTTTGTGACGGCACAGTTTTCTCTTGTGGATATAGACTCTGCATCACTCCAAACACAGGAGAAAGTCTTTGTGACGGCACAGTTTTTCTTGTGTTTATAGACTCTACATCAATTCAAATACAAGAGAAAGTTTTTTTGACAGCACAGTTTTGTTGTTGATAGAGACACTACATCTCTCCAAACATAGGAGAATTTTTTTTTTGTAATGGCACAGGTTTTTCTTGTATGTGATTCAAAATACTTCAAGGCTATACTTGTGCTGACGACATGCAAGCTTCCAAAAGTGGCATTCAAATCTTTGAATGATAATATTTATTCATTTTTTCCCTTTTAAAGCCAACTAGGCTTCTCAAAGTGCTTACACTTTTACTGAGCTAATGTTAGCTCAAGAGTGGACTGAAGGTAATGACATTGAGTTTTCACGAAATGTTTGTTATCTATATTAAATACTAACCATAATTGATTACTGTTTGCTTGTTTTGACAGCCACCTTTTTGATAACGCCGATTGTTCAGAGTGCCGGGATCAGTCAGTCCAAGCAGAGGACTTCAATATCTTGTATTTCAGACAGCATTATCCTCAGACAACAGCATCTCAAACCAGGAATGTGGAGGAAGGTATGTAGACACCAAAGGCCTCAACTTGTAAACAAGTCACAAAAATCTTTGTGACGGGACAGTTTTTTCTTGTGGATATAGACTCTGCATCACTCCAAACACAGGAGAAAGTCTTTGTGACGGCACAGTTTTTTTCTTGTTGATATAGACTCTGCATCACTCCAAACACAGGAGAAAGTCTTTGTGACGGCACAGTTTTTTCTTGTGAATATAGACTCTGCATCAATCCAAACACAGGAGAAAGTCTTTGTGACGGCACAGTTTTTTCTTGTGGACATAGACTCTGCATCACTCCAAACACAGGAGAAAGTCTTTGTGACAGCACAGTTTTTTCTTGTGGATATAGACTCTGCATCACTTCAAACACAGAAGAAAGTCTTTGTGACGGCACAGTTTTCTCTTGTGGATATAGACTCTGCATCACTCCAAACACAGGAGAAAGTCTTTGTGACGGCACAGTTTTTCTTGTGTTTATAGACTCTACATCAATTCAAATACAAGAGAAAGTTTTTTTGACAGCACAGTTTTGTTGTTGATAGAGACACTACATCTCTCCAAACATAGGAGAATTTTTTTTTTGTAATGGCACAGGTTTTTCTTGTATGTGATTCAAAATACTTCAAGGCTATACTTGTGCTGACGACATGCAAGCTTCCAAAAGTGGCATTCAAATCTTTGAATGATAATATTTATTCATTTTTTCCCTTTTAAAGCCAACTAGGCTTCTCAAAGTGCTTACACTTTTACTGAGCTAATGTTAGCTCAAGAGTGGACTGAAGGTAATGACATTGAGTTTTCACGAAATGTTTGTTATCTATATTAAATACTAACCATAATTGATTACTGTTTGCTTGTTTTGACAGCCACCTTTTTGATAACGCCGATTGTTCAGAGTGCCGGGATCAGTCAGTCCAAGCAGAGGACTTCAATATCTTGTATTTCAGACAGCATTATCCTCAGACAACAGCATCTCAAACCAGGAATGTGGAGGAAGGTATGTAGACACCAAAGGCCTCAACTTGTAAACAAGTCACAAAAATCTTTGTGACGGGACAGTTTTTTCTTGTGGATATAGACTCTGCATCACTCCAAACACAGGAGAAAGTCTTTGTGACGGCACAGTTTTTTTCTTGTTGATATAGACTCTGCATCACTCCAAACACAGGAGAAAGTCTTTGTGACGGCACAGTTTTTTCTTGTGAATATAGACTCTGCATCAATCCAAACACAGGAGAAAGTCTTTGTGACGGCACAGTTTTTTCTTGTGGACATAGACTCTGCATCACTCCAAACACAGGAGAAAGTCTTTGTGACAGCACAGTTTTCTCTTGTGGATATAGACTCTGCATCACTTCAAACACAGAAGAAAGTCTTTGTGACGGCACAGTTTTCTCTTGTGGATATAGACTCTGCATCACTCCAAACACAGGAGAAAGTCTTTGTGACGGCACAGTTTTTCTTGTGTTTATAGACTCTACATCAATTCAAATACAAGAGAAAGTTTTTTTGACAGCACAGTTTTGTTGTTGATAGAGACACTACATCTCTCCAAACATAGGAGAATTTTTTTTTTGTAATGGCACAGGTTTTTCTTGTATGTGATTCAAAATACTTCAAGGCTATACTTGTGCTGACGACATGCAAGCTTCCAAAAGTGGCATTCAAATCTTTGAATGATAATATTTATTCATTTTTTCCCTTTTAAAGCCAACTAGGCTTCTCAAAGTGCTTACACTTTTACTGAGCTAATGTTAGCTCAAGAGTGGACTGAAGGTAATGACATTGAGTTTTCACGAAATGTTTGTTATCTATATTAAATAGTAACCATAATTGATTACTGTTTGCTTGTTTTGACAGCCACCTTTTTGATAACGCCGATTGTTCAGAATGCCGGGATCAGTCAGTCCAAGCAGAGGACTCCAGTATCTTGTATTTCAGACAGCATTATCCTCAGACAACAGCATCTCAAACCAGGAATGTGGAGGAAGGTATGTAGACACCAAAGGCCTCAACTTGTAAACAAGTCACAAAAATCTTTGTGACGGGACAGTTTTTTCTTGTTGATATAGACTATGCATCACTCCAAACACGAGGAGAGTCTTTGAGACGGCACAGTTTTTTCTTGTGGATATAGACTCTGCATCACTCCAAACACAGGAGAAAGTCTTTGTGACGGCACAGTTTTTTTCTTGTTGATATAGACTCTGCATCACTCCAAACACAGGAGAAAGTCTTTGTGACGCCACAGTTTTTTTTGTGGATATAGACTCTGCATCACTCCAAACACAGGAGAAAGTCTTTGTGACAGCACAGTTTTTTCTTGTGGATATAGACTCTGCATCACTCCAAACACAGGAGAAAGTTTTTGTGACGGCACAGTTTTTTCTTGTGGATATAGACTCTGCATCACTCCAAACACAGAAGAAAGTCTTTGTGACGGCACATTTTTTTCTTGTTGATATAGACTCTGCATCACTCCAAACACAGGAGAAAGTCTTTGTAATGGCACAGTTTTTTCTTGTGGATATAGACTCTGCATCACTCCAAACACAGGAGAAAATCTGTGTGACGGCACAGTTTTTCTTGTGGATATAGACTCTGCATCACTCCAAACACAGGAGAAAGTCTTTGTGACGGCACAGTTTTTTTTGTGTTTATAGACTCTGCATCAATTCAAATACAAGAGAACGCTTTTTTGACAGCACAGTTTTGTTGTTGATAGAGACACTACGTCTCTCCAAACATAGGAGAATTTTTTTTGTAATGGCACAGTTTTTTCCTGTGGATATAGACTCTGCATCACTCCAAACACAGGAGAAAGTCTTTGTGACGGCACAGTTTTTTGTGTTTATAGACTCTACATCAATTCAAATACAAGAGAAAGTTTTTGCGACGGCACAGTTCTTTCTTGTGGATATAGACTCCGCATCACTCCAAACACAGGAGAAAGTCTTTGTGACGGCACAGTTTTTTTTGTGTTTATAGACTGCATCAATTCAAATACAAGAGAAAGTTTTTTTTGACAGCACAGTTTTGTTGTTGATAGAGACACTACATCTCTCCAAACATAGGAGAAATTTTTTTGTAATGGCACAGTTTTTTCTTGTGGATATAGACTCTGCATCACTCCAAACACAGGAGAAAGTCTTTGTGACGGGACAGTTTTTTCTTGTGTTTATAGACTCTGCATCAATTCAAATACAAGAGAAAGTTTTTGCGATGGCACAGTTTTGTTGTTGTGGATATAGACTCTGCATCACTCCAAACACAGGAGAAAGTCTTTGTAACGGCACAGTTTTTTGTGTTTATAGACTCTACATCAATTCAAATACAAGAGAAAGTTTTTGCGACGGCACATTTTTTTCTTGTGGATATAGACTTCGCATCACTCCAAACACAGGAGAAAGTCTTTGTGCTGGCACAGTTTTTTCTTGTGTTTATAGACTCTGCATCAATTCAAATACAAGAGAAAGTTTTTTTTGACAGCACAGTTTTGTTGTTGATAGAGACACTACATCTCTCCAAACATAGGAGAAATTTTTTTGTAATGGCACAGTTTTTTCTTGTATGTGATTCAAAATACTTGAAGGCTATACTTGTGCTGACGACAAGCAAGCTTCCAAAAGTGGCATTCAAATCTTTGAATGATAATATTTATTCATTTTTTCCCTTTTAAAGCCAACTAGGCTTCTCAAAGTGCTTACACTTTTACTGAGCTAATGTTAGCTCAAGAGTGGACTGAAGGTAATGACATCGAGTATTCACGACATGTTTGTTATCTATATTAAATACTAATCATAATTGTTTACTGTTTGCTTGTTTTGACAGCCACCTTTTTGATAACGCCGATTGTTCAGAGTGCCGGGATCAGTCAGTTCAAGCAGAGGACTCCAATATATGGTTTTCCAGACAGCATTATCCTCAGACGACAGCAACTCAAACCAGGAATGTGGAGGAAGGTATGTAGACACTAAAGGCCTCAACTTGTAAACAAGTCACAAAAATCTTTGTGACGGGACAGTTTTTTCTTGTGGATATAGACTCTGCATCACTCCAAACACAGGAGAAAGTCTTTGTGACGGCACAGGTTTTTCTTGTGTTTATAGACTCTGCATCAAATCAAATACAAGAGAAAGTTTTTGTGACGGCACAGTTTTGTTGTTGTTGATAGAGACACTGCATCTCTCCAAACACAGGAGAAAATTTTTTGTAATGGCACAGTTTTTTCTTGTGTTTATAGACTCTGCATCAGTTCAAATACAAGAGAAAGTCTTTGTGACGGCACAGTTTTTTCTTGTGGATATAGACTCTGCATCACTCCAAACACAGGAGAAAGTCTTTGTGACGGCACATTTTTTTCTTGTGTTTATAGACTCTACATCACTCCAAACACAGGAGAAAGTCTTTGTGACGGCACAGTTTTTTCTTGTGTTTATAGACTCTGCATCAATTCAAATACAAGAGAAAGTTTTTGTGACGGCACAGTTTTGTTGTTGTTGATAGAGACACTGCATCTCTCCAAACACAGGAGAAAATTTTTTGTAATGGCACAGTTTTTTCTTGTGTTTATAGACTCTGCATCAGTTCAAATACAAGAGAAAGTCTTTGTAATGGCACAGTTTTTTCTTGTGTTTATAGACTCTGCATCAATTCAAATACAAGAGAAAGTCTTTGCGACGGCACAGTTTTGTTGTTGTTGATAGAGACACTGCATCTCTCCAAACATAGGAGATTTTTTTTTGTAATGGCACAGGTTTTTCTTGTATGTGATTCAAAATACTTGAAGGCTATACTTTTGACAACATACAAGCTTCCAAAAGTGGCATGCAAATCTTTTAATACTATAATTGTTTCATTAATACTCTTTTAAAGCCAGGCTTCTCAAAGTGCCTTACACTTTTACTAAGCTAATGTTAGCTCAAGAGTGGACCGTGTAAAAGTCTTTGTGACGGCACGTTTTTTTCTTGTGGAAATAGACTCTGCATCACTTCAAACACAGGAGACAGTTTTTATAATGGCACAGGTTTTTCTTGTATGTGATTCAACATACTTGACAGCTATACTTGTGGTGATGACATGCAAGCTTCCAAAACTGGCATTCAAAGCTTTTAATAATAATATTTATTCATTAATCCCCTTTTAAAGCCAACTGGGCTTCTCAAAGTGCCTTACGCCTTCTACCGGGCTAATGTTAGCTCAAGAGTGGATTGAAGGTAATGACATTGAGTCTTTACTAAATGTATTCTATCTATATTAAATAAAAATCATAATTGATTACTGTTTGCTTGTTTTGACAGCCACCTTTCTGATAATGCTGATTGTTTAGAGTGCTGGGATCAGTCAGTTCAAGCAGAGGACTCCAATATCTGGTATTCCAGACAGCATCATCCTGAGATGACAGCATCTCAAACCAGGAATGTGGACAGAGGTATGTAGGCACCAAAGGCCTCAACTTGTAAATTGTTGCTTCTTTTTACGGGATGGTACATCTTTGTATTTTGGAAGAGTCACATTCGTGTAATCTATAAACATTTGAAGAAGAAATATATCTCCATAACATTAATCAGGGATATTAATACTTCATAGAGAAAAACTGTAACATTTAGTGGTGTTTTTTTAAGGCTTTGAATGTGCTCTCTTTTTTGTTGTTCCAAAGTCTGCAAGTGAGATGTTCTTGCACGGAGCTTTGTTAGAATGTTACTGAGAAATACTTTGCTGTCTTGTTAGTGAAAAATTTAATCTATATGCTGTTTTTCTCCCAGCACCATTTTGAATGAAGTTTTCCCAGCTAATAATATCTCTTGCAACTTGTGACTTTAAATGATCCTAGTCAATAAGAAATGAAATGCTGCACCATTTAAAAAGGGACAGAATAGGTAACACTTCAATTCATCATGTAGATTTGCAATTAACTGTTGCCATTATTCTACAAAAACTGTAGCAAATGCTTGTTCGCATAGTTGCACAAATTTACTTACTTTATAGACAATTTGTTACAATCTTGTAGATGTTTTTTGTTAAGATCTAGTTTGAATGAAATTTTGTAAGTTACTACTTTCATTTCATGTTTTTCAATTGAATGGTGAATTCTTAATAACATTTTTATTACTACTAAAGTAAAGTGTTTAAAAGACCAGTTTTGAGGTTAATTTAGGCATGAAGTACTTTACATCCAAAAAAGCGTTTAATACTTGTTGGATTGTTTCATTGTACTTTTAAAACATGACGTATTGTCCCTTTTTTGGAACATTGTCTTGAGGTCAAACTAGAACATGAATTGTTCAATAATCTTTATTATTTTGACTTGGTGTTTTTTCACTTGGCAGAAACCCAGGAAAATTAAGAAAAGCGGAGGGATAAATGGCTGCATGATGCAAGGGAGTGAACCAGATATTCCTTATTCTGTACGTGTGGCTGAACTCGAGGCAGATGTTTTTGTAAGTACTGAGTTCTTTATCCTACATAATTTCATTTAGATTTGAGTTTCTTGAAAGCATTCTGTGGATTTTTTCTTGAGTTTCAGTGAAGAACTAATACAAAACTCTTGTTGAAATTTCACTGTCAAAGTAAATGTTTATTGTTGATTTTAACTCAGAAATGAGCATGCTGAAAGCTGACATTGCCCAATGTCGAGGGTCATTTAATCATGCTTTTATAGATTTATCTTTGTTTGTTAGAGCATTGATTATAAAGAAGCTGTAGATTTTTGAATAGGGTTTAATTTACAAGAACAAGCAGAAATTAGTTATTAACTTGAAAGCATTCTTTGGCAAGTGTTTGTGACTTTAAATGAAATATTGAAGTAGAATTAGTTGGAAGTTTGCCAGATTTACTGAGGTTAGTAGTTGATCTTACAGACGAGATGTACGTGTAGAATGTAGACCAGAACAATAACCAAGCCCTGACTAACAACAGTTAGACAACACAACTGTAGTTGACTGAGGTTACTAGTTGAAATTACAAGTGAGATGTGGACAAGCTGATTAAATAAGCAAGACAAGCTGATTAAATAAGCAAGAAAAGCTTACTAAATAAGCAAGCATCAATAAATGGTTTTAGTTAGACAACACAACTGTAGTTTACTAGTTGAAGTTACAGACAAAATGAAAATGTAGACTGCAGTTCAGTAGAGTAACCTAGTCTTGAGGATTGGTTGTGTAGTTAGACACAACAATTTTGTAGTTTACAGGAGTACATGTTGTAGTCGAACTTATAGAGGAGTTGTACACATTACAGACTACAAGTAGAATAAACAAACATAACCGTTGTGGTTGATTAGAACTTGCATTGCAATGAACATAAATATTTCTAAATGTCAGTTGTCGTTGAATCATCATGCCACAAGTATTTATTTATTTATTTTTTTGTTTTGCTTTTCTAAGCTGTGATTTGTGGCTCGTCAAAGAATTGAATATAAAGGAGTAGAGATTTTAGAATAGGGTTCAATTTGTAAGAAGAAATAAAAATAACTTGAAAGCTTGAAATCGTTGTTTGCAAGTTTTTGAATTTAACGGAAATATTGATGTAGAATTAGACAGAAGATTGACAATTTATTTGTTTCACAGTTAAATGTTTAACCGCTTTGGTTGATTTGAATTTGCACAAAAGTACTTGTAAATGCCAGCTGCCATTGATTCATCATGCCACAAGAATTTAGTTTTTGCTCTTTTAAGCTGTGATTATTGCACAAGCAGAGTTACCAAGCCCAGACGATTCCATGTAGTTGGTTAATTAGACAGTCTTAACCTTTTTTTGAGAGGGGTGGATTTATTAATAGTTTTAATAAAGTTTATTGAAGATAGCAGTTGAGGTTACATAGGAAATGTATACTGTGCATCAGTGGAGTCACAAAGCCCAGTTGTTTTTTATACTTGTTGATTAAACCCTACTTAATGTTGTTGAATAGAGTGGGGGTATGGGTATTTTAGTTAAGGTTAGTAGTTATAGACAATATGTACATGTAGATTGCAGACCAGAAGAGTAACAAAGCCTCGACGATTGATTGCAGTTAAACAATGCAAGTGTAATTTACTAAATGCTAGGGTTAGTAGTTGATCTGACAGACGAGATGTACGAATGTAGACCAGAACCAAGCCTTGCGTAACTAAATTTAGACAACACAACAGTAGTTGACTGAGGTTACTACCGGGTATTTGAAATTACAGATGAGATGTGGGTATCGATTGCGGACAAGCTGATTAAATAAGCAAGCATCAATAAATGGTTTTAGTTAGACAACACAACTGTAGTTTACTAGGTTAAGTAGTTGAAGCTACACACGAAATGTAAATGTAGACTTCCGTTGAGCAGAGTAACCTAGCCTTGAGGATTGGTTGTAGTTTACAGGAGTTAGTAGTTGAACTTGTAGACGAGTTCTAGTGTTTATTGCAGGCTACCTGTAGAATAAACAAACATAACCGTTGTGGTTGATTAGAATTTGCATTGCAATGAACATAAGTACTTCTAAATGTCAGTTGTCCTTGAATCATCATGCCACCAGTGTTGTTATTTTCTAAGCTGTGGTTATTGCACAAGCAGAGTTGCCAAGCCAAGAGGAGTGCATTTAATAAGTAAATCAGATAGTCTTAACCTTTTTGACAAGGAGGTGGATTGGTAGTTGTAAATAGTGTTAATGAAGTTTAGTGAGGATAGCAGTAACAAAGCTCCGATAGTTTGTTGGAATTTGTTGTTTAGACACTTCTGAATACTAATGACCAGAGAGGGGACGGCTAGTTGTTTTAGTGATGTACAAATGTTGTAGTTAGACAACACAACTGTAGTTGAAATTATAGGTTAGATTTGCGTATAGATTGCTGTAGTATTAGCTGTTGAAGCTAATGAAGTATAAAGTGTTTAAAAGTCCAGATGGCTACAAGTTTTGAGGTTAATTTAGGCCTGAAGTACTTTACTTCCAGAAATGTGGTTAATACTTTTCGGATTGTTTCATTGTACTTTTAAAATGCGACGAATCGTCCCTTTTTTGGAACATTGTCTCGAGGTCGAACTAGAACGTGAATTGTTTAGGAATCTTTATTTTGACTTGTGATTTTTCATTTGGCAGAAACCCAGGAAAATGAAGGAAAGCAGAGGGTAAATGGCTGCATCAAGCGAGGGAGTGAACCAGATATTCCTTATTGTGTACATGTGACTGAACTCGAGGCAGGAGATGTTTTTGTAAGTACCGAGTTCTTTATCCCGCACATTTTCTTTTTATTGTGAAGACCAATAGAGTAATCAAGCCTCCATTAGTGGTTGTAGTTTGACAAGACAACTGTAGTTTACTAGAATAGGTAGTTGATTTGATAGACAAGACGTACGTGTATTGTGAAAACCAACATAGTAACCAAGCCTCAATAAATGGTTGTAGTATGACAATAGGGTTAGTAGTTGATCTTACAGACGAGAAGTAAGTGTAGAGTGTAGACTATCAGTAAAAACGGCTTGATAAATGGCTGTAGTTTGACAACACAACTGTAGTTTACTAGGGTTAGCAGATGAGATGTTACAGATGAGATGTTGGTGTAGAGTGTTGATCAGCAGTAACCAAGCCTTGATAGATAGTTGTATTTTGACAACAAAATTGTAGTTTGATCTTACAGACGAGATGTTAGTGTAGAGTCTTGATCAGTAGTAACCAAGCCTCGATAAATAGTTGTCGTTTGACAACAAAACTGTAGTTTGATCTTACAGATGAGATGTTAGTGTAGAGTCTTGATCAGCAGTAACCAATCGTCGATAAATAGTTGTAGTTTGACAACACAACTGTAGTTTACTAGGGTTAGTAGCCGATCTTACAGATGAGATGTTAGTGCAGAGTGTTGATCATCAGTAGTAACCAAGCTTCAATAACTAGTTGTAGTTTGAAAACAAAACTGTAGTTTGATCTTACAGACGAGATGCAAGTGTAGAGTCTTGATCAGCAGTAAACAAGCCTCGATAAATAGTTGTAGTTTGACAACATAACTGTAGTTTGATCTTACAGACGAAATGTTAGTGTAGTGTCGATCAGCAGTAACCAAGCATTGATATTAGTTGTAGTTTGACAACACAACTGTAGTTTGATCTTACAGAAGAGATGTTAGTGTAGAGTCTTGATCAGCAGTAACCAAGCCTCGATACAACTGTAGTTTGATCTTACAGATGAGATGTTAGTGTAGAGTCTTGATCAGCAGTAACCAAGCCTCGATAAATAGTTGTAGTTTGACAACATAACTGTAGTTTGATCTTACAGACGAGATGTTAATGTAGAGTAATAACTGAGCCTTGATAGACAATTGTAGTTTAACAACAAAACTGTAGTTTGATCTTACAGACGAGATGTTAGTGTAGTGTTGATCAGCAGTAACCAAGCATTGATATTAGTTGTAGTTTGACAACACAACTGTAGTTTGATCTTACAGAAGAGATGTTAGTGTAAAGTCTTGATCAGCAGTAACCAAGCCTCGATACAACTGTAGTTTGATCTTACAGATGAGATGTTAGTGTAGAGTCTTGATCAGCAGTAACCAAGCCTCGATAAATAGTTGTAGTTAGACAAGAAAACTATAGTTTGATCTTACAGACAAAATGTTAGGTAGGAGACTTGATCAGTAGTAAACAAGCCTCAATAAATAGTTGTATAATTGTTGTGGTTAATTAAAAGTTGCAGTGCAATAAACATTAGTACTTGTAAATGTTCCATGTAGTTTAATCACCATGCCACAATTTTGTTATTTTTTTTTCATATTAAGGTGTAATTATTGAACAAGCAGAATTAGCAAGCGCGGAGAACTGCATATAATTGGTTAATTAGAGCCTTTTCTGATGGTGGATTTGTAGTTTTAAATAGCGATAGTTGTTTGTGGCTGATAGCAGTTGAGGCTACACGGGAAATGTATTTTAACTTTAAGAATGAATAGTAATTATTTAGTGTATGTCACATTAAAGTCTTAATGAATTTGAACGCTTTTTGTGCTTCAGTGGATTCACAAAGAACTGATGGTTTGTTTGACTTTGTTGATTAGACATTAAATGTTATTAATATTGATGAACAGAATTTAGGTAAGGTTAGTAGTTATAGACAAAAGCACAGCAGAGTAACCTAGGCTTGAGGATTTGTTGTAATTTACAGGAGTTAGTTGGTGAACTTGAGCTGGAGTAGAGTGGAGGGTAGCAGTGGAATAAACAAGTAGAACAGTTGTGTATGATTTGAACTTCATAGCAAGTAATATAAGAAAATAAAATTTTCATGCAATACTTTTTTGTGATATTCCATGATTATGAAATTCTAGTTTACGAGGGTTAGTAGTTCAATTTAAAGAGAAGATGTGTATACAGATTGTAAAGAAGGTTTGATAACCGAAAAAAGTTATATTGTATAATTTGGTGTTAGCAGTAATCACTAATGTGTTTCAATTTCAGGGAATGTTGAGTATAGTGTCATCGTTTAAAGAGACAAGTGTTTGTTTGGTGAGTGTTTTTATTTTAAAGCAGAGTCACAAAGTAGTTTAATTGTTGGCAGTATGAAGCAAATCCAACTGAAGATGAATGTCTGTCTATATTGTACTAGTTGTTGGTGATTGTAAATGGTATGTGAAATAATATAAGGAATTACAAATTGTAGATGTTGTACAAAATGACTGATGAAGAAGTGATATTGAAATGATGAAGTAAAAGTGAAATAACGAAAGATAAGTACTGATATAGTTGTGCTGTGTTGAATGTATATAAAAAGAAAGACGATTTTGGTGTAATTGCCACGTGACTTGAAGGAATTGGAGTGCATAAAAGCAATTAAATGAAAAGAAAGATATTGAATGATTGTAATGTGTTTTTTTAATGATTTTAGTCTGGTAGGCCATGATTTAACGACATAGTTGGAAATTTTAAAAATGGTTGAAGTTGAGAGAACTATTCATCGCATCGCATGTGCAACAACATTAAGTATAATAGATTGTTGGAATTTAGTTATTTGATAGAAGATGTTTTTATGGAAAAAAAAAAAATGGTTAATGAAAATGCAGATTGTGAAGGTTGAAGATGTTAGTAATCTAGTAGTAGGTTGTTAAGATGTGTGTGTAATGAAAAGTACAAAATTTTAAATTCAGCAATATGTGTATGTTTTTTATGTAAGATTGTAAAGTGAAATTGTTTAAGATTGTAATGTTAAAGTTTGTAGATAATAGAAATAATTTGGAATGTTATGTGTTTGTATAGAAAGTGGAGAATAAAATAAATAAAAGAATATGATATGGAAATAAATAAAGTGTGATGATTACGTTTCTTGAAGATGAAGTGTAGGCTACATAATGAAATGTGGTTAATAGTAAATTGTATATGAGAATGGAAAATTGTGTTTAAATGTGGGGAAAAATAATTGGTAAAATTAGTATTGGAAGTTGTAGCAAAATGTGAGAAATAGTAAATGCTATCATGAGCATTGGAAGCTGTGTAAAAATAAGGCGAACAGTAACTGCTATCATGAGGATAGGACGCTGTCTAAATATAAGGCGAACAGTAACTGCTATCATGGGGATAGGAAGCTGTCTAAATATAAGGTGAACAGTAACTGCTATCATGAGGATAGGAAGCTGTCTAAAAATAATGTGAACAGTAACCGCTATCATAAGGATAGGAAGCTGTGTAAATATAAGGTGAACAGTAACCGATATCATGAGGATAGGAAGCTGTGTAAAAATAAGGTGAGCAGTAACCGCTATCATGAGGATAGGAAGCTGTCTAAAAATAAGGTGAGCAGTAACTGCTATCATGAGGATAGGAAGCTGTCTGAAAATAATGTGAACAGTAACTGCT
This sequence comes from Marthasterias glacialis, assembly GCA_911728455.2. Taxonomy (NCBI): domain Eukaryota; kingdom Metazoa; phylum Echinodermata; class Asteroidea; order Forcipulatida; family Asteriidae; genus Marthasterias; species Marthasterias glacialis. The sequence goes on from OU452225.1 coordinate 27,813,850, forward strand.
ATCATGAGGATAGGAAGCTGTCTAAAAATAATGTGAGCAGTAACTGCTGTCATGAGGATAGGAAGCTGTCTAAAAATAAGGTGAGCAGTAACTGCTATCATGGTTATGGGAAACAGTATAAAAAATAAGGTAAATTTTTTTTAGTTATAATGAGGTTTAATTAAAAGATACTGTTGTGGACTGAGGGGGCGTAGCCCCTGCTAGTTTGTAGGGGTGGGAATGTTATATACTGACACGTTTACGACAGGAGTGTTGGTTGTGGTACTTGGCAAGTATGGTGGAGATGGTAATAGGTAGTGACTAAGGGGGCGTAGCCCCCGCTTGATATATGTGGGGGAGTAAAGAAAGGGGAGGAGAGAATAGGAAGGGGGGATAGGGGGGCGAAGCCCCCCTGGGGTGGCGGGGCGAAGCCACGCAGGACCCGGCGTAAGCCGGGAAAAATTTTAGAGGTTCCCCTTGGCAGTATCGTTATGGTTTTTATTTTTCTTTAATTTTAATTTTTATTTTATTTTATTTTATTTTATTTTATGTATGTATATATATATATAATATATTATTAAAATATTTAATTATCTGAAGAAGTCCCACCACATTGGTAAGTAACTTGTTCAACAAGTTACTTACCAATGTGGTGGGACTTCTTCAGATAATTAAATATTTTAATAATATAATAGATTGTATTATATTATTAAAATAATTTAATAATCTGAGTCCAATAAAAGAAGCGGTGAAGAAACAATAAGGAACAAGTTTTATTGAACAATGGAGAAATGTGGCATAAAATCAAAATACAATTTTTAGAAAAGTTTTAACGCAGATAAATTAAACTAAATTTAAACTAAATGTCTAGGATTGCACATAAATTATGGAAAATTTGGGCAAAGTTTTAAAAATAAAATGTCAAACAAATTCAAATAAATTTCAAGCAAATTTTTGGTAAAGTTTGGCAAACAAAATGTTTAAATGTCTAGGATTGAACATAAATTATGCAAAATTTTGGGTAAAGTTAAAAAAAAAAAAAATGTCAAGCAAGTGCAGATAAATTTCAAGCAAATTTTGTTGGTGACGTTTCGCAAGCTAAACCTCTAGCAAATTCAAATAAATTTCAAGCAAATTTTGGGTAAATACTACAAAAACTAAGTGCCGAGCAACGGCAGATAAATTTCATGCAAGTTATTGTGTGAAGTTTTCAAAATTTAATGTCAGGAAAACGCAGGTAAATTTCAAGCAAATTGTTTTGGTAAAGTTTGGCAAACAAAATGTCTAGGATTGAACATAAATTATGCAAAATTTTGGGTAAAGTTTTAAAAATAAAATGTCAAGCAAATGCAGATAAATTTCAAGCAAATTTTGTTGGTGACGTTTTGCAAGCTAAACCTCTAGCAAATTCAAATAAATTTCAAGCAAATTTTTGGTAAATACTACAAAAACTAAATGCCGAGCAACGGCAGTTAAATTTCAAGCAAGTTTTTGTGTGAAGTTTTCAAAATTTAATGTCAGGAAAACGCAGGTAAATTTCAAGCAAATTGTTTTGGTAAAGTTTGGCAAACAAAACGTCAAATGTCTAGGATCGAACATAAATTATGCAAAATTTTGGGCAAAGTTTTAAAAATAAAATGTCAAGCAAGTGCAGATAAATTTCAAGCAAATTTTGTTGGTGACGTTTTGCAAGCTAAACCTCTAGCAAATTCAAATAAATTTCAAGCAAATTTTTGGTAAATACTACAAAAACTAAATGTCGAGCAACGGCAGATAAATTTCAAGCAAGTTTTTGTGTGAAGTTTTCAACATTTAATGTCAGGAAAACGCAGGTAAATTTCAAGCAAATTGTTTTGGTAAAGTTTGGCAAACAAAATGTCTAAATGTCTAGGATTGAACATAAATTATGCAAAATTTTGGGCAAAGTTTTAAAAATAAAGTGTCAAGCAAATGCAGATAAATTTCAAGCAAATTTATGGTAAATACTACAAAAACTAAATGCTGAGCAACGGCAGATAAATTTCAAGCAAGTTTTTGTGTGAAGTTTTCAAAATTTAATGTCAGGAAAACGCAGGTAAATTTCAAGCAAATTGTTTTGGTAAAGTTTGGCAAACAAAACGTCTAGCAAATGCAAATACATTTCAAGCAAATTTTGGGTAAATATTAAGTAAATGTTGAGCAATCAGTGAAGCGGACATCTCTTCCTGGTACTTGGATGACTTCATTTCTTGCGTTAAGCTCACAGACGACTTGGTCAATGGTGTTGATGAAATGGAGTAACTGAAAAAAGGGGAAAATTGAGCATAAGTATAAAATTTTAGGTGAACAAAAGTATTCAAGACTTTACAAAAGTATTGAAGGTGTGGATATAAAATGACAAGGCTAAATAATAAACAAGTTTTGTCACAAAGATGTTTAAAGCATTTCATTAAAAACAATCCAAATGAAAATAAACAGTCTATAAATGAATTGCTGAATGCCACATTAAAAAAGGGGGAAAAAACTTACTATGCTTTGTAATGAAACATAATTAGAATTAAAATGTTACGATAGATTGGCAAGTAGTCAAGTAGCAACAGACCAATTGCAATCCAATTAAATAACAAAAAAAGCTTGCAAGAATTTACCATGCTTTGTAATGAAACACAATAAGAATGGAAATGTTGCGAGGGAATGGCAAATACATGTAGTCAAGTAGCAACAGACTAATTGCAATCCAATAAAAAAAAAAAAAAAAGCTTGCAAGAATTTACCATGTTTTGTAATGAAACACAATTAGAATGGAAATGTTGCGAGGGAATGGCAAGTACATGTAGTCAAGTAGCAACAGGCTAATTGCAATCCAAAAAAATAAAAAAAGCTTGCAAGAATTTACAATGTTTTGTAATGAAACACAATTAGAATGGAAATGTTGCGAGGGAATGGCAAGTACATGTAGTCAAGTAGCAACAGACCAAATGCAATCCAATTAAATAAAAAAAAAGCTTGCAAGAATTTACCATGTTTTGTAATGGAACACAATTAGAATGGAAATGTTGCGAGGGAATGGCAAGTACATGTAGTCAAGTAGCAACAGACTAATTGCAATCCAATTAAATAAAAAAAAGGCTAGCGAGAATTTACCATGTTTTGTAATGAAACACAATTAGAATGGAAATGTTGCGAGAGAATGGCAAGTACGTGTAGTCAAGTAGCAACAGGCTAATTGCAATCCAAAAAAAAAAAAAAAAAAAAAAAAAGCTTGCAAGAATTTACCATTCTTTGTAATGAAACACAAATAGAATGGAAATGTTGTGAGGGAATGGCAAGTACATGTAGTCAAGTAGCAACAGACTAATTGCAATCCATTTAAATCAATTAAATAAAAAAAAAGCTTGCAAGAATTTACCATGTTTTGTAATGAAACACAATTGGAATAGAAATGTTGCGAGGGAATGGCAAGTACATGTAGTCAAGTAGCAACAGGCTAATTGCAATCCAATTAAATAAAAAAAAAGCTTGCAAGAATTTACCATGCTTGTAATGGAACACAATTAGAATGGAAATGTTGCGAGGGAATGGCAAGTACATGTAGTCAAGTAGCAACAGGCTAATTGCAATCCAATTAAATAAAAAAAAGCTTGCAAGAATTTACCATGCTTGTAATGGAACACAATTAGAATGGAAATGTTGCGAGGGAATGGCAAGTACATGTAGTCAAGTAGCAACAGGCTAATTGCAATTCAGTAAAAAAAAGAAAAACTTGCAAGAATTTACCATGCTTTGTAATGAAACACAATTAGAATGGAAATTTTGCGAAGGAATGGCAAGTACATGTAGTCAAGTAGCAACAGGCTAATTGCAATCCAAAAAAAAAAAAAGCTTGCAAGAATTTACCATGCTTGTAATGGAACACAACTAGAATGGAAATGTTGCGAGGGAATGGCAAGTACATTTAGTCAAGTAGCAACAGACCAAATGCAATCCAATTAAATAAAAAAAAAACTTGCAAGAATTTACCATGTTTTGTAATGGAACACAATTAGAATGGAAATGATGCGAGGGAATGGCAAGTACATGTAGTCAAGTAGCAACAGACTAATTGCAATCCAATTAAATAAAAAAAAAGCTTGCAAGAATTTACCATGCTTGTAAAGGAACACAATTAGAATGGAAATGTTGCGAGAAAATGGCAAGTACATGTAGTCAAGTAGCAACAGGCTAATTGCAATCCAATTAAATAAGAAAAAAGCTTGCAAGAATTTACCATGCTTGTAATGGAACACAATTAGAATGGAAATGTTGCGAGGGAATGGCAAGTACATGTAGTCAAGTAGCAACAGACTAATTGCAATCCAATTAAATAAAAAAAAAACTTGCAAGAATTTACCATGCTTGTAATGGAACACAATTAGAATGGAAATGTTGCGAGAGAATGGCAAGTACATGTAGTCAAGTAGCAACAGGCTAATTGCAATCCAAAAAAAAAAAAAAAAAAAAGCTTGCAAGAATTTACCATGTTTTGTAATGAAACACAATTAGAATGGAAATGTTGCGAGGGAATGGCAAGTACATGTAGTCAAGTAGCAACAGGCTAATTGCAATCCAATAAAAAAAAAAGAAGCTTGCAGGAATTTACCATGCTTGTAATGGAACACAATTAGAATGGAAATGTTGCGAGGGAATGGCAAGTACATGTAGTCAAGTAGCAACAGGCTAATTGCAATCCAAAAAAAAAAAAAAAAAAAAAGCTTGCAAGAATTTACCATGCTTGTAATGGAACACAATTAGAATGGAAATGTTGCGAGGGAATGGCAAGTACATGTAGTCAAGTAGCAACAGACTTATTGCAATCCAATAAAAAAAAAAGAAGCTTGCAGGAATCTACCATGCTTGTAATGGAACACAATTAGAATGGAAATGTTGCGAGGGAATGGCAAGTACATGTAGTCAAGTAGCAACAGGCTAATTGCAATCCAATAAAAAAAAAAGAAGCTTGCAGGAATTTACCATGCTTGTAATGGAACACAATTAGAATGGAAATGTTGCGAGGGAATGGCAAGTACATGTAGTCAAGTAGCAACAGGCTAATTGCAATCAAAAAAAAAAAAAAAAAAAAGCTTGCAAGAATTTACCATGCTTGTAATGGAACACAATTAGAATGGAAATGTTGCGAGGGAATGGCAAGTACATGTAGTCACGTAGCAACAGACTAATTGCAATCCAATAAAAAAAAAAGAAGCTTGCAGGAATCTACCATGCTTGTAATGGAACACAATTAGAATGGAAATGTTGCGAGGGAATGGCAAGTACATGTAGTCAAGTAGCAACAGGCTAATTGCAATCCAATAAAAAAAAAAGAAGTTTGCAGGAATTTACCATGCTTGTAATGGAACACAATTAGAATGGAAATGTTGCGAGGGAATGGCAAGTACATGTAGTCAAGTAGCAACAGGCTAATTGCAATCCAAAAAAAAAAAAAAAAAAAGCTTGCAAGAATTTACCATGCTTGGTAATGAAACACAATTAGAATGGAAATGTTGCGAGGGAATGGCAAGTACATGTAGTCAAGTAGCAACAGACTAATTGCAATCCAATTAAATCAATTAAATAAAAAAAAAGCTTGCAAGAATTTACCATGTTTTGTAATGAAACATAATTAGAATGGAAATGTTGCGAGGGAATGGCAAGTACATGTAGTCAAGTAGCAACAGACTAATTGCAATCCAATTAAATAAAAAAAAGCTTGCAAGAATTTACCATGTTTTGTAATGAAACACAATTAGAATGGAAATGTTGCGAGGGAATGGCAAGTACATGTAGTCAAGTAGCAACAGGCTAATTGCAATCCAATTAAATAAAAAAAAGCTTGCAAGAATTTACCATGCTTGTAATGAAAAAATGAGAATGGAAATGTTGCGAGGGAATGGCAAGTACATGTAGTCAAGTAGCAACAGACTAATTGCAATCCAATAAAAAAAAAAGAAGCTTGCAGGAATCTACCATGCTTGTAATGGAACACAATTAGAATGGAAATGTTGCGAGGGAATGGCAAGTACATGTAGTCAAGTAGCAACAGGCTAATTGCAATCCAATAAAAAAAAAAGAAGCTTGCAGGAATTTACCATGCTTGTAATGGAACACAATTAGAATGGAAATGTTGCGAGGGAATGGCAAGTACATGTAGTCAAGTAGCAACAGGCTAATTGCAATCCAAAAAAAAAAAAGAAGCTTGCAGGAATCTACCATGCTTGTAATGGAACACAATTAGAATGGAAATGTTGCGAGGGAATGGCAAGTACATGTAGTCAAGTAGCAACAGGCTAATTGCAATCCAATAAAAAAAGAAGAAGCTTGCAGGAATTTACCATGCTTGTAATGGAACACAATTAGAATGGAAATGTTGCGAGGGAATGGCAAGTACATGTAGTCAAGTAGCAACAGGCTAATTGCAATCCAAAAAAAAAAAAACAAAAAAGCTTGCAAGAATTTACCATGCTTGGTAATGAAACACAATTAGAATGGAAATGTTGCGAGGGAATGGCAAGTACATGTAGTCAAGTAGCAACAGACTAATTGCAATCCAATTAAATCAATTAAATAAAAAAAAAGCTTGCAAGAATTTACCATGTTTTGTAATGAAACATAATTAGAATGGAAATGTTGCGAGGGAATGGCAAGTACATGTAGTCAAGTAGCAACAGACTAATTGCAATCCAATTAAATAAAAAAAAGCTTGCAAGAATTTACCATGCTTGTAATGAAAAAATGAGAATGGAAATGTTGCGAGGGAATGGCAAGTAGTCAAGTAGCAACAGACCACTTGCAATCCAATTAAATAAAAAAGTTGCTTGCAAGAATTTAATATGCTTTTTTATGAAACCAATTAGAATGGAAATGTTACGAGGGAATGGCAAGTAGTCAAGTAGAAACATACCACTTGCAATCCAATTAAATTTAAAAAATGCTCGCAAGGATTAATACAAAAGTATTGAAATTTTGTGAAGGAATGACAAGTAGTCAAGTTGCAAACAGACCAATTACAATTCAATTAAAATAAAACCAATTTGAAAATTCACTGTTCTATGTAAAAAAAAAAAAAAAGGAACTTACATGTTCTTGTTTGTTTGGATGAGGTAGGCCGACTTGGGTCGACATCGCCAGGGTTCCAGAAACATCAACGCCGCCTTCCAGTAGCTTTTTGAGGCAGGAATAAAAAAACCAAAAAATATTAAGTATCAATGCAAATACAGAAAAACTATAACTGAATTCACGAAAGTATGACAATGTTGCAAGCTACTAACGGCAAGAAGGCCCAACAGTCTTTGCTGAAAACGGATGCTTTTAGCTCGAATATTACACAGCAGTAGGTACAATTACACGTTTGAACAATGTCATTCAAGGTTGGCTATCAGGATAAATAAACTGAATATGTGAGAAATTGCCAGCAAGCGCGAATAAATAGTGAACAGTCGAAGAATGCACACAGTACAACGCGGCCCTGTTTTGGCAAAAGGGTGTATCTATAAAAAGTGCAAGTTGACAAAACTGATTCTAAACTTTTAAACTCTCGTAACTTTCCTCATCAATGTTCAAATAGTGCCAAATTTTAGAGCAAAGACACATGATAAATCCCTTGTTACATGTTGTTAATCTTGAGATTTGATGTATTTTATTTTTTCAGTAATTATCATTTAAAAAAGTTACGTCTTTCTGCCAAATTAATTCTTCTGATGTTTTTGCTTGGTAAAATGGCTTAAGTTGAGTTAGTGTACAGCCTTCAACATTTTTTTCTTTGGCAGAATGCTGTATCTTAAGTTACAGTCTGCTGGGTTTTTCAGCAAAAGGGTGTATCATTATGTCAAGTAGCAACAGGCTAATTGCAATCCAGTAAAAAAAAAAAAGCTTGTAAGAATTTACCATGCTTGTAATGAAACACAATTAGAATGGAAATGTTGCAAGGGAATGGCAAGTACATTTAGTCACGTAGCAACAGACTAATTGCAATCCAATCAAATAACAAAAAGCTTGCAAGAATTTACCATGCTTGTAATGAAACACAATTAGAATGGAAATGTTGCGAGGGAATGGCAAGTACATGTAGTCAAGTAGCAACAGGCCAATTGCAATCCAATAAAAGAAAAGCTTGCAAGAATTTACCATGCTTGTAATGAAACACAATTAGAATGGAAATGTTGCGAGGGAATGGCAAGTACATGTAGTCAAGTAGCAACAGGCTAATTGCAATCCAATTAAATAAAAGCTTGCAAGAATTTACCATGCTTTGTAATGAAACACAATTAGAATGGAAATGTTGCGAGGGAATGGCAAGTACATGTAGTCAAGTAGCAACAGACCAATTGCAATCCAATTAAATAACAAAAAGCTTGCAAGAATTTACCATGCTTGTAATGAAACAATTAGAATGGAAATGTTGCGAGGGAATGGCAAGTAGTCAAGTAGCAACAGACCACTTGCAATTCAATTAAATAAAAAAGTTGCTTGCAAGTATTTAATATGCTTTTTTATGAAACCAATTAGAATGGAAATGTTACGAGGGAATGGCAAGTAGTCAAGTAGCAACATACCACTACCACTTGCAATCCAATTAAATTAAAAAAATGCTCGCAAGGATTAATACAAAAGTATTGAAATTTTGTGAAGAAATGACAAGTAGTCAAGTAGCAAACAGACCAATTACAATCCAATTAAAATAAAACCAATTTGAAATTTCACCGTTCTGTGAAAAAAAAAGGAACTTACATGTTCTTGTTTGTTGGGATGAGGTAGGCCGACTTGGGTTGACATCGCCAGGGTTCCAGAAACATCAACGCCGCCTTCCAGTAGCTTTTTGAGGCAGGAATAAAAAAAAACCAAGAAATATTAAGTATCAATGCAAATACAGAAACTATAATTGATTTTACAAAAGTATGACAATGTTGCAAGCTACTAACGGCTAGAAGGCCCAACAGCCTTTGCTGAAAACGGATGCTTTTGGCTCGAATATTACACAGCAGTATGTACAATTGCACGTTTGAACAATTTCATTCAAGGTTGGCTATCAGGATAAATAAACTGAATAAAATTATGTGAGAAATTGCCAGCCAGCGCGAATAAATAGTGAACAGTCGAAGAATGCACACAGTACAACCGTACGGAGTGAATAAATGAAAACTTACCGCAGTCCGGTGGTTCACGGTGCGGGGACCCAGTCACTACAACGCCGGGCCGGGTTCACATCGTCAAGGCATCGGGAGCTCCTGGGCAGACCACTTCACGGCACAGAATATGGCTCCTGAATGAGGAGATTGAGCTTTTATGTGGCATTCATATCCAAGACGGATACAATACCCAGTCCTGACAGACAGGCCTTCAACAGAAATAAAGTCCAACAATAATAGGATTACAAATCTAACGGGTTTTCCTCATTGTTGTTGCAGCCTTGCAGATCGTTTAACACAAAACACCAATTGTACAACAAACCCCGTTCTATTTAGAGCAAGAACAGCAAAAGGCACCCTGCGATTGGACGGGGTTGCATCTTGCCCTATTGATGGGAATCCAGCAGATTGGCCAGAATTTAATGGGTTGTTATTGAATGCATATGCAACTGGGTTGCATCTTGGAACTAAGCAGATTGGGCAGAACTTAATCGGTTGTTGTTGAGCGCATCTGCGTGGGATGAAAGCCCGGCAAGTCTGTGATCAATCAGTTTTTGCTGACGCAGTCTTACTGAATGAGGGCGCAATTTTTGTAAACAAGGACGGGTCATAGCTCGGCATTCCTATATAAATATTAAATTTCAAGTGGGCATTAACTAATGTCTTTTCCAGTTTTTCCAGCTTGCATATAGTAAAAAACATATTTGTACGCTTATTGAATCATTCAACCGTCTTGTATTTCTCAAATTAAAACTTACAAAACCAAACCGAGGCTGGAATGAAAAAATGATTCACGTGAATGCTGTTGCACACGTGAAATAATGGGAGGAAAATTAAAGGTGGATATTTTTGGTCAAAGTAGTGAGTGAATAAAATTATATAATTTATAGGCCAAACGTGCACATCAAAGACCTTCCTACCGACACCAAGAACTCAATGCGTGTTTTTTTTTCCGTCAGTCAACAAAAAATTTGATTTTTTTTAACGTTGTACACCTCAAACAAAAGGGGTTGACCTGCCTTCCGACCCCTGTGTTTCCATGACATCGTTCTTGTTTACAAAAATTGCGCCTTCATTCAACCAAAGTGCGACAGCCCAATCTGATTAAACAAAAGAAGAACATAATGAGGACTTTGAAATTAAAAAACAAATATTTACAATGGTAGTTTCATCATAAAAACCATATACATACTCATGCTCAAACTAGGATTACTACTACTATTATTTTATACCCCCCCCCCCCCATAGTGTAGCCATTTTGATTTAACATTCAAAGTATTGTTCTCAAAGGGAAACTGGAAGGGAAAATGTCACCCATTTTCTGATATGAAACTGGTAATTGTTACTGTATTTTATAAAAATGACTGGACAGTGGCTCAGGGAAAGTCCAAAGAACATGGTCAACAATCCGATGTTGTGATTTCTGAAAATCTTATACAAGTGATTTATGGAACCAGAACATAGTTTACAACAATGCAAGTATTTCCTCAGAGGCAACTCATGTGACAATCAACTAATTTTAATGTAATTAAATTTTGCAAGGTGAGAGGTTTGGGATGAGGCTGGGGTCTCCCGGTGGACAAGAATTGGGAGGAGGGGGTTATGCTGATATAGTTGCTGGAGGGCTGGTGATGGAATGGAGTGGGGGTTGCTGCCGCTGATATTTACTGAGTGGAGGGACGGTGATGGAATGGGGTGGGGGTTGTTGCCGCTGATATTTACCGAGTGGAGGGATGGTGATGGACTGGGGTGGGGTTTAGTGATGATGGGTGCTGCTGATATTTACTGAGTGGAGGGATGGTGGAGGGATGGTGATGGAATGGGGTGGGGGTTGGTGCTGATGGGTGCTGCTGATATTTACTTAGTGGAGGGATGGTGATGGAATGGGGTGGGGTTTAGTGATGATGGGTGCTGCTGATATTTACTGAGTGGAGGGATGGTGGAGGGACGGTGATGGAATGGGGTGGGGGTTGGTGCTGATGGGTGCTGCTGATATTTACTTCGGGGAGGGATGGTGATGGAATGGGGTGGGGTTTAGTGATGATGGGTGCTGCTGATATTTACTGAGTGGAGGGATGGTGGAGGGATGGTGATGGAATGGGGTGGGGGTTGGTGTTGATGGGTGCTGCTGATATTTACTTAATGGAAGGACGGTGATGGAATGGGGTGGGGGTTGGTGCTGATGGATGCTGCTGATATTTGTTGAGTGGAGGGATGGTGATGGAATGGGGTGGGGGTTAGTGCTGATGGATGCTGCTGATATTTACTTAGTGGAGGGATGGTGATGGAATGGGGTGGGGGTTGGTGCTGATGGGTGCTGCTGGTATTTGCTGAGTGGAGGGATGGTGATGGAATGGGGTGGGGTTAGTGCTGATGGGTGCTGCTGATATTTGCTGAGTGGAGGGACGGTGATGGAATGGGGTGGGGTTGGTGCTGCTGGGTGCTGCTGATATTTACTGAGTGGAGGGACGGTGATGGAATAGGGTGGGGGTTGGTGTTGATGGATGCTGCTGCTATTTGCTGAGTGGAGGGATGGTGATGAAATGGGGTGGGGGTTGGTACTGATGGGTGCTGCTGATATTTGCTGAGTGGAGGGACGGTTATGGAATGGGGTGGGGTTAGTGCTGATGGGTGCTGCTGATATGTACTGAGTGGAGGGACGGTGATGGAATGGGGTGGGGGTTGGTGTTGATGGATGCTTCTGCTATTTGCTGAGTGGAGGGATGGTGATGGAATGGGGTGGGGGTTGGTACTGATGGGTGCTGCTGATATTTGTTGAGTGGAGCAATGGTGATTGAATGGGATGGGGTTGGTGCTGATGGATGCTGCTGACATTTGTTGAGTGGAGGGATGGTTATGGAATGGGGTGGGGTTAGTGATGATGGGTGCTGCTGATATGTACTGAGTGGAGGGACGGTGATGGAATGGGGTGGGGGTTGGTGTTGATGGATGCTGCTGCTATTTGCTGAGTGGAGGGATGGTGATGGAATGGGGTGGGGGTTGATACTGATGGGTGCTGCTGATATTTGTTGAGTGGAGCAATGGTGATTGAATGGGATGGGGTTGGTGCTGATGGATGCTGCTGACATTTGTTGAGTGGAGGGATAGTGATGGAATGGGGTGGCGGTTGGTGTTGGATGCTGCTGCTATTTACTTAGTGGAGGGCTGATGAGTTCTGCTGATATTTATTGAGTGGAGGGATGGTGATGGAATTGGGTGGGGGTTGTTGCTGTTGGTGCTGATGGATGCTGCTGATATTTTCTGAGTGGAGGGATGGTGGAGGGATGGTGATGGGATGGGGTGGGGGTTGGTGTTGATGGGTGCTGCTGATATTTACTTAGTGGAGGGACGGTGATGGAGTGGGGTGGGGGTTGGTGCTGATGGATGCTGCTGACATTTGTTGAGTGGAGGGATAGTGATGGAATGGGGTGGCGGTTGGTGTTGGATGCTGCTGCTATTTACTTAGTGGAGGGCTGATGAGTTCTGCTGATATTTACTGAGTGGAGGGATGGTGATGGAATTGGGTGGGGGTTGTTGCTGTTGGTGCTGATGGATGCTGCTGATATTTACTGAGTGGAGGGATGGTGGAGGGATGGTGATGGAATGGGGTGGGGTTAGTGCTGATGGATGCTGCTGATATTTACTTAGTGGAGGGATGGTGATGGAATGGGGTGGGGGTTGGTGCTGATGGGTGCTGCTGGTATTTGCTGAGTGGAGGGATGGTGATGGAATGGGGTGGGGTTGGTGCTGATGGGTGCTGCTGATATTTACTGAGTGGAGGGACGGTGATGGAATGGGGTGGGGGTTGGTACTGATGGGTGCTGCTGATATTTGCTGACTGGAGGGACGGTGATGGAATGGGGTGGGGTTAGTGCTGATGGGTGCTGCTGATATGTACTGAGTGGAGGAACGGTGATGGTATGGGGTGGGGGTTGGTGTTGATGGATGCTGCTGCTATTTGCTGAGTGGAGGGATGGTGATGGAATGGGGTGGGGGTTGGTACTGATGGGTGATGCTGATATTTGTTGAGTGGAGCAATGGTGATTGAATGGGATGGGGTTGGTGCTGATGGATGCTGCTGACATTTGTTGAGTGGAGGGATGGTGATGGAATGGGGTGGGGGTTGGTGTTGCTGGGTGCTGCTGCTATTGACTTAGTGGAGGGATGGTGATGTAATGGGAAGGGGGTTGGTGCTGATGGGTGCTGCTGATATTTACTTAGTGGAGGGATGGTGATGGAATGGGGTGGGGGTTAGTGCTGCTGGGTGCTGCTGATATTTGTTGAGTGGAGGGACGGTGATGGAATGGGGTGGGGGTTGGTGCTGATGGGTGCTGCTGATATTTGCTGAGTGGAGGGACGGTGATGGAATGGGATGGGGGTTGGTGCTGATGGGTGCTGCTGCTATTTGTTGAGTGGAGGGATGGTGATGTAATGGGATGGGGGTTGGTGCTGATGGATGCTGCTGCTATTTGTTGAGTGGAGGGATGGTGATGGAATGGGGTGGGGGTTAGTGCTGATGGATGCTGCTGATATTTACTTAGTGGAGGGATGGTGATGTAATGGGATGGGGGTTGGTGCTGATGGATGGTGCTGCTATTTGTTGAGTGGAGGGATGGTGATGGAATGGGGTGGGGGTTAGTGCTGATGGATGCTGCTGATATTTACTTAGTGGAGGGATGGTGATGTAATGGGATGGGGGTTGGTGCTGATGGATGCTGCTGCTATTTGTTGAGTGGAGGGATGGTGATGGAATGGGGTGGGGGTTAGTGCTGATGGATGCTGCTGATATTTACTTAGTGGAGGGATGGTGATGTAATGGGATGGGGGTTGGTGCTGATGGATGCTGCTGATATTTGTTGAGTGGAGGGATGGTGATGGAATGGGGTGGGGGTTAGTGCTGATGGATGCTGCTGATATTTACTTAGTGGAGGGATGGTGATGTAATGGGATAGGGGTTGGTGCTGATGGGTGCTGCTGCTATTTGTTGAGTGGAGGGATGGTGATGTAATGGGATGGGGGTTGGTGCTGATGGATGCTGCTGCTATTTGTTGAGTGGAGGGATGGTGATGGAATGGGATGGGGGTTGGTGTTGCTGGGTGCTGCTGCTATTTGTTGAGTGGAGGGATGGTGATGGAATGGGGTGGGGGTTGGTACTGATGGATGCTGCTGATATTTACTTAGTGGAGGGACGGTGATGGAATGGGATGGGGTTAGTGCTGCTGGGTGCTGCCAATATTTGCGGAGTGGAGGGACGGTGATGGAATGGGGTGGGGGTTGGTGTTGATGGATGCTCCTGATATTTGCCGAGTGGAGGGATGGTGATGGAATGGGTGGGTTTGGTGCTGATGAGTTCTGCTGATATTTACTGAGTGGAGGGATGGTGACAGAATTGAGTGGGAGTTGGTGCTGATGGATGCTACTGAGTGCTGAAGGGGCAGGGTGCTGTTGATATGAAATTTGCTAGCCAACAATATCAGGTAATTTTAAGGACATTTTCTAAGTGGGCAGGTGCTGGGTGCGGTTGATATTTGTTGAGTGGAGGGATGGTGATGTAATTGGGTGGGGGTTAGTGCTGAAGGATGGTGCTGATGTTTACTGAGTGGAGGGATAGTGATGGAATGGGGTGGCGGTTGGTGTTGGATGCTGCTGCTATTTACTTAGTGGAGGGCTGATGAGTTCTGCTGATATTTACTGAGTGGAGGGATGGTGATGTAATTGGGTGGGGGTTAGTGCTGAAGGATGGTGCTGATGTTTACTGAGTGGAGGGATGGTGATGGAAAGGGGTGGGGGTTGGTGTTGGATGCTGCTGCTATTTACTTAGTGGAGGGCTGATGAGTTCTGCTGATATTTACTGAGTGGAGGGATGGTGATGGAATTGGGTGGGGGTTGGTGCTGTTGGTGCTGATGGATGCTGCTGATATTTACTGAGTGAAGGGGTTAGTGATGGAATGGGGTGGGGGTTGGTGCTGATGGGTGCTACTGGCTGCTGAAGGGGCAGGGTGCTGTTGATATGAAATTTGCTGGCCAAAAATATCAGGTATTTTAAGGACATTTTCTAAGTGGGCAGGTTGGCAAGTAATGGACATGTGATGTTACCAATGACTTGTTTACAAAAAATGACCCCTTCAATCACGGCAAGTTGAATGCAGACGCCTCAACATTTCCAATCTTTAACAAGACTCACATTCTCTAAAGGTTGACTCAAATTTCATCAAGAATACACTACTGAAGAAGATCAACCTTAAACATGTTATACTGTCAACAAATACATTCTTTTTTATTACAATTACACAAAATCTTTTGTCATTTTCATTTGTTTTGCATAAGGCCTCCACTTTCCTCAATCCAACAGTACTACAGAAAGTCACAAAATAGTGTCACACATGTTGTTTTTAAAACAATATAATGATGGATGAAGTATAGCTGCCTTGTACAACTGAGGGCACAACTATTGAAGGATTGAGCCAAATTTTGGGGCACAGCTTATCGGCACGTTGTGGCCGAGAAGTCTAGTGCATCAGATGGCCGAGTTCTGATGGCCGCGTCATCGGGGTGAGGGTTCCATTCCCGGTCATGACACCTGAATCTTTGAGCAAGGCACTCAACCATAGCCCTGGTGGAAACCTGAGAGGGCTGTGATAGTAGTGTATTGGATTAACCCCGCAGTGCTAATTTAAGCAGCTTGAGGTTGTATGATCCCCTGGGAGTTACAAAAGTTTCAGGCATATGCCTGATGAACAGGGATAATAATAACAATACCAGAGTCTTATACAGCCAACAATTAAACTTATTATTATAATTTTTTAAGACAGGTTTTGAAGTTTTTGAATTCGGAGACCCATTTATGTAGCACCTTATAAGGGTTTACAAGGTGCTGCGGTGCATTCAGCAGCCACTGCCGGAAACACCTGGGCAAACCCCTTCTCTTAGCGATAAGTGTCACTGTATTCTTTTACGTACGTTCTTTTATGCATTACACAATGCAGTGGATCTACGGCTTAACGTCCCATCTGAGGATGAAGCAATAATGGTTAAGTGTCTTACTTGAGGACACAAGTGTCAAGACCGGGGCTCGAACCCGCACTCTGAAGAGTCCAGTGCGCTTGACTGCTCGGCCACCATACGCCCCAATGTACGCCAGTACACTAATAATGTTGTATAGCTCCTCTATCCAACTACTAGGATATGTGCTCTACAAACCAAGTATTATTATTGTTATTACCACAGTTTGTGATTTGATGGTCGGTAAGGAGTGCCATAAAATTGAGCACAAGATTGCACAGGAAGAGAAACAACAGTTTATTAGATCATTGAGTTCAAGTCTTTTGTTGCCTTTCCAAATTAATTCTACAGAACAAAACACAGAAAGTAAATATTGGAGTCCATTATCAAATGCCAAGTACAGGAATACGAGAGGCGGATAATGTTAATGCTGAGTTTGATTTTACAAAGAGCTAGAATCGATCTTTGGATGTGTATCTTAAGTGCTAAGTGTGATGTCACAATGCAAATCACTATGGCAATATTGACAACTCATCTTTATATGAATCTTTTAACAAAGCAGTTTAAGAAATGGAGCCCTCTACTGGCAAAGAGTTACCATCCACCATCCCCCCCCCCCCCCCCGCCACTGTATCCTGTTGGTAAGTGATGACGTTTTGAGTCGGAAGTGCAATGTAAACGAATGGTATACATCCATGTACATTAACACTTATGGGGACGGTGAGCCTTTTCTAACATTGCCACCCCCCCCAAGTATTCAACTGAACATGTCCGAGACACACATGAAACCTCAAAACTCATGTCTTCATTTTTAGCCTGTGAACACCTGCAAGAATTTTCTTCTTGATTTGTGAAATTTAATAGATGTTTAATTTGCATTTGTGGATAAAGAAAATCATTTGTATTTTTTACCCATACTCCGATGTGTGTTGTAAGTACTGCATACTCGGTACTCTCCCCCGAGTCCTGTGGAAAAAAAACACAGGCATATTACTCAGGTGGGATTTAAACCCACAATCTTTGCCATGCTAGAGCAGATGTCATACCACTAGGCCACCGAGATAGCCCCGTAGCTAAAGGCAAGAGGGTCTTTCTTTTCCCACAGAACTTGGAAAAGTACTGAGTATACAATGCTTAACACACATCGGTGTATGAGTAAAACAGAAATAATATTGATTCTTGAAGGTTTTCTGACAAAGCGTGCTTCACATACAAGTGCTGTTTCATTATTATTATTACTAATAAGTTGGCATCTTTCAAACAATAAATACGTACAGATATTTTACACAAGGTGTATTCCTCTGTTATAGTTCTGCACAAGATATTGTTAGTATAAGCATCTTGCCAAACTTTCTTGTCTCATTCTCTCCTTCTGATCAAGAATTACATCCAGAACATTCAGGTAGAAGACAGGAAGCCAAAGGATGTACTCTGTTGTCTTGAGTTTCAGAACGAGTCACATCCAACTCAGCATGAAGGTCTAGGTGACCTCGATTTGACCCACATGGAGGCAGAGGTTCAAAATGGCAGAAGTTGAGTGGACTCAGGATCAGATAGTGGGGACCTCCATATCTGGTTTCCTGTGTGTACAGCAAAGAAAAAAAAAACATAAATGTAATACAACCATAGAAATAGGACATGCTGAGCTTAATTGTCGTCTGTGTCTGCTGTACACGCCCTGCACAATTTGGCGATGAAATATATGAAAGTAAAATTAATTTAACAAAGAAAACAAAGAAAACCCGAGAATGAGACTTGACCTCAGTTTCCGGTTACTTGTGAACAATTAAGAATTTTGCCCAACTGACGTTCATGTTATCATTAAACCTATGTAATGGTTGCTCAGATTCGTGAGTGATTCACAATCGGTACTGCATGTAGTCTAGAATAATTGAGGTCAAATAAGCATCCTTGTCCCAAGTTTTTAATTTTGATAATGTATCTCGCCAAGACAACTAGTTAAACCTAAAAAGTTGACTTGTCACCAAGATGACTTACTGAAGCTAAGAAAGTTGACATCTTAGTTTCAAGACAACTTGGTGGTTTCATTTATCTTATTTGTGTTTTTCACCCATACACCAATGTGTTTTAAGTACTGTAAACCTAGTACTTTCCCGAGTTCTGTGAAAAAAAAAACACAGGCAGGTTACTCAGGTGGGATTTGAACCCACGACATTTACCAGTATAGAGCAGATGTCTTACCAACTACACCACCGAGATAGCCTGGTGGCTAGAGGCCGCACCAATCATTTTCGCAGTGGGTACCACTGGTTTTGCAATGGTTTCTAATAGATGTTAAACTCGCATCGGGGATAAAGAATATCATTTATGTTTTAAGCACCGTATCCTCAGTACTTTCTTGAGTTCTGTGAAAAAAATCCACATGCATGTTACTCGGGTGGGATTCCAACCCACGACCTTTGCCATTCTAGAGCAGATTTCTTACCAACTAGACCACCGAGAATGACCGGTAGCTAATTTATCTTATCATCTGGTAAGCAGAATGGCACTGCCAGGGCTCCTTACAATGACATTCATGAACATTTATATTTATTCACCCTCCCCCCAACCTCCTCAATCTGAAACCTCATAACTCTTACCCCCTAGGAACAAGAGCCTTATCTACAGCAGAAAAAAACAGTTAAAGAGAAAGCAATGAAACAAACTTGACAACATTTTTATGAAGTTGTCCTCTGGCTTTAAAAAGTCATTCCTTTATCTGAGAAAAAAGGAGAAGAATCCTTTCACGAACCAGGTGTATACCTGGCTGGCAGCATTCACATAAAACTGCTCCGAGCAAGCATCCTCTCTTTAGATAAGATTAATTTAAGCTCCCCTTTTGTGTTTTAAAATGATACCCCTGTCAGGTATGTAGGCCAAATCAGATGCTTCAACTAAATCACGCTCATAGCAACCATGGATGAAGAAAAGGTAATCTTACTTCCTCTGAAAACAGGTCATCTATGAGTACATTTGCTCGATTTTTTTCATTCCGCCCGGTGGGGAATTTTGTAGTGTGATAAATAGTTTGGGAGTGCTCCTGGGAGTTGCTACATCTTTGTGTGAGTACACAAGGACTTACAGTAGTGTGTTCGGTGTTATACAATATGTTGGGCTCAACTCAAGAAGGTAAAGTTGACAGTTACAATATTTTAAAGGTACAATACAGGATTTGGTATTCAGCGATTATTTTCATTTATTAGTATCAGTCTGAAAGCTTACTGCTTATGAAGTTCATACCAGTACCAATCTCCCATAGAAATGTTTCCGTCTGCAATACTGTCAATGTCCTCCATTTTGATTTCGGTTGTAACAACTGAAATTAAGGACATTGTGTTTACATGCAGAAAAGTGTGCAAGGTTTTTCACTATTTTCCTTCTGACTCAGACAACAGATTGAGCCCAAAGTTCCAAAGGTTTTTTTTCCACGTATATATTGAATCACACAAAGTAAGAACACTGCACTATCAGCTTTACCAATCCTATAGTTTACCTCTTATGAGCCAATGGTGTAACAAACTGACATTTTGGCTCTCTATGCATTCCGTTGAAGCAACAGTGTACCAAGCCAAATGTTTTTCTATTAAGCTTACTGACCCCTGTGCCAATCCTCTAGTTATCAAGAAACATATCATAAAAGGATGGTACATCATTGGTTATTGGAAGAGTACATTCATTCCAATCCTCTAGTTATCAAGAAACATATCATAAAGGGGCGGTACATCATTAGTTTTTGGATAAGTACATTTATTCCAATCCTCTTGTAGATTCATTTTAATCCTCTAGTTTAAGGGATGGTGAATCATTGGTTTTTGGAAGAGTACATTTATTCCAATCTTCTAGTTTTACAGAAACCTCTCTCATTGAGGGACAGAACAGCATTTGTTTATTGTATACCCCTTCCTATCTTCATATTTTTTTCAGACACTAAAACCAGGATTGTTCTTATTTGGTTTGGGAGGAGTACATGAAAAATTATGAGGATGGTGCCACATGTAAAACACCTCACAGAGCTTTGAAGCAGAAAGAACAACCATTTTGACAAGGAATAGAAAGGAGTATTCACTTCCGATAAACCAATGCTCAATCTTTCCCTTTCTTGTTTGTTTGTTTGTTGTTGGATTTTTTTGCAGCTGAAATGTTCAGATGCTTCCCTAAACCAATGTACCTTTCCTTCAACCATGTGTATTGGGATTTTTCAAAGTTGGAATGTCTGGATGAAGCAAAAACAAATGTATCTTTTTTTTTTAAGAAACACATTGCCTTCGGATCGGACATTTTTGGGCTATAAAAAGTGTTTGTCATGAAATGAACATGGTTGGAACGATACTTTAAAAGTTGAATATAATGATTCACCCCTTGGAATTGTGTGATTTTTATTTAATTTAGTGACAGAACATGGTCTGCCATTTTGTAAAAATAAACCTTTGACTCCATGAATGGGAAACTTTTGAGGACACTTAGTGGCAGCAGACGTGTTCACACTTATAAATCCATTGTTCTCGGAAATTTGCGCATGCTCAGATCTATGCAATCAATGGAAATTTACCTGGTATGTCTGCTGCCACCTATCATTCCAAAGTCTCCCATTGGTGGACCGTATGTTTCTATATGTAGAGTGTGGTTTCGCTGGTTGTATTTCCGAGATGCAAACTTATTTGTTTTTTTAATCACTACACACTAACTACAACACACAGTAGTTTTTTTTAATGCATGAGCAACTCTTAAAAACAAAAGGAGCAATTCCAAACACCAGAAATTTTAAAAAGATTTGAAGGCAATGTGTCTCTTTAAGACCTTTGTTTCAGACTGAATTCTTACCGGCAGATGTTGAGGTTAGCTGGGGAACATAACAATCTGTAAGAGTGGCATGACCTGTAGAGTTGTCAGATCAGACAGGACGGTGTCAGCAGAGGCATAGGAAGATGTCTGCATCAGGTTAACCCGACGGAAAGCAAAGATTGCCGCTGCATAACTGCATAAAAAAAAAATCATATCTAATATGATTTAGTGTTCTTTAACTCCAGGATGGACCATGCAACAATGAACAGGCAGGGTTTAACCAATAAGCCATTTGAGAGTAAGATTTGCACAATGCCTAGCTCGGTCACTAGTGAATGCTCAGCTTGAATTCCTCAGACTCAATCCAGTGTTGCTGTGGGCAAGCTTTTTCTTAGTTACATAAAATGCTTCAAACAACCATACACAATTTGTGATAAAATGTGTGGCACAAGGATACCAGTCACTGCTGATCTGGAGGTTGCTTTGCAAAAGCTTGCCCTCAAATCATTTGACATAGAGCAACACTGGATTGAGTATTCATGTGTGATTGAAAAAGGCACTGTACCAGACACCAATCAAATCTAACTCGCTTATTGAAAAAACAAAAACAGAGTGAGCTATGTCATCATTTTATAGTTTGGCCTTCCTTCTATGACAGAATGGGGCACTTAATTAAACAAATAAACAATTTCTCACAAATGTATCCATGAATAAAAGGCAGCTATGTGTCCCTACAAGTCGACCATTAAACTATCCCCCCCCCCCCAAAAAAAAAAAAAAAAAACCAACAAACAAATTTACAGACAATTTACAGAAAATATATATAAATGTTTCTGTTTCATTTGGCAGCTGTACACTTTTCTGCCCCCATTCCCCATCCCAAAGTAGACGATTGCTGCCAGCACTAAATGCTGCCATTACTGTGACGGTGCCACACTAGCAAGTTACTCCCATTCCTAAATTCAGTGTACATATTATGAATACAGTCAACTTGTGCAGTCATCATTGTTTCAAGTGGTGTTCTTTTAATTTCTCACTTCAATATATGCATGGAGGCATAGAATAATAGTGCCACTGCAGTCATGGATCTGTATAGATCTGTCTCCCACTGCCTACTTTATAATATTTTATAAAATGTTTTGAAGCTGAATCAGTATTTATATTGATTTACAAAAAACAGTTCAACACCAAACAGGTCAAGTCGAAGATTGTCAAACCTTTGCCGCAAGTACGGTTCAATTCACAAGTGTCATTTTAGTCTAAATTGAATTCTTCTTCTACGGGCCGAAGATTGTTTTTTTAGAACAACATCAAACAAGAAAAAAAATCAGTACAACAGATTTCTTCGTACTTGTTCGACCAAATGGACTTTGTCTTCAAAGTGTTTCTCAACCATTGGTTATTATTTCTCGAAAACCTCATTTATGCTTCACTGAAGAAACTTTGTCTCTGTGTAAATACTTGGGGTCTAATGTACATGTAAGTAGGTTTTCATTAGGTGAAATCGGGCCAACTGCCTTCAACCTTGACCGTAATCTGTTTGCAGTTCTGAAAACAAATGGTTTTGAATTCAAAACGTCAGCAAACACTGCGGCAATTCAAATCAACATTTGGTGGTAGTGGTGGTTGGTTGGAGAAGGAAGGAGCAGGGGGAGGGGGAATCTACCTACAAAATAACCTCAATAAACATTTCAGTAATTCATAGCGACTTGGTGGCGAGGGAGGGGGAGGGGCAAGAAGCAGGTGAGGGGAAATCTACCTTCAAAATAATCTCAATAAACTTTGCAGTAATTCACAGTGACTTGGTGGTGAGGGAGGGGGAGAGGCAAGAAGCAGAAGGAGGAGGAATCTACCTACAAAATAATCTCAATAAACTTTGCAGTAATTCACAGTGACTTGGTGGCGAGGGAGGGGGAGGGGCAAGAAGCAGAAGGAGGAGGAATCTACCTACAAAATAATCTCAATAAACTTTGCAGTAATTCATAGCGACTTGGTGGCGAGGGAGGGGGAGGGGCAAGAAGCAGGTGAGGGGAAATCTACCTTCAAAATAATCTCAGAAAAATTTGCAGTAATTCACAGTGACTTGGTGGCGAGGGAGGGGGAGAGGCAAGAAGCAGAAGAAGGAGGAATCTACCTACAAAATAATCTCAATAAACTTTGCAGTAATTCACAGTGACTTGGTGGCGAGGGAGGGGGAGGGGCAAGAAGCAGAAGGAGGAGGAATCTACCTACAAAATAATCTCAATAAACTTTGCAGTAATTCACAGTGACTTGGTGGCGAGGGAGGGGGAGGGGCACGAAGCAGAAGGAGGAGGAATCTACCTACAAAATAATCTCAATAAACTTTGCAGTAATTCACAGTGACTTGGTGGCGAGGGAGGGGGAGGGGCAAGAAGCAGGAGGAGGAATCTACCTACAAAATAATCTCAATAAACTTTGCAGTAATTCACAGTGACTTGGTGGCGAGGGAGGGGGAGAGGCAAGAAGCAGAAGGAGGAGGAATCTACCTACAAAATAATCTCAATAAACTTTGCAGTAATTCACAGCGACTTGGTGGTGAGGGAGGGGGAGGGGCAAAAAGCAGAGGGAGGGGGAATCTACCTACAAAATAACCTCAATAAACATTTCAGTAATTCATAGCGACTTGGTGGCGAGGGAGGGGGAGGGGCAAGAAGCAGAAGGGGGAGGAATCTACCTACAAAATAATCTCAATAAACTTTGCAGTAATTCACAGTGACTTGGTGGCGAGGGAGGGGGAGGGGCAAGAAGCAGAAGGAGGAGGAATCTACCTACAAAATAATCTCAATAAACTTTGCAGTAATTCACAGTGACTTGGTGGCGAGGGAGGGGGAGGGGCAAGAAGCAGAAGGAGGGGGAATCTACCTACAAAATAACCCCATGTACTCCAAACTCTAAACACACGATCTTAAAAATGACCTCTGTGAATGTTAAAGTTGTGATCAAAATAAAGTTTGGGAAATCAGCTTTAAACTTGTGTATGCCTTGACTGCAGTCATTGATTCTAGAATTGTTATTTGCAATAAATAAAAATAATAATAATAAAAATAAATAAATAAAAATGTAATAATTTACAGCTTACAGTTATTCACTTGGAGAATACGAAGAGATCCATGCGCATTGATAGCACCTTTAAGTTATGCAGTTCACAAGAGACTTGATTGTGACGTGAACCTATGACCTCCAGCTTTCAAGACGAGACATGTTAAACTAAGGAAGAATGGGGGTTTATTACCTGGAAGAATAAGAAGAGATTCATGGGCTAGGATGCGATCCCACAGCAGAAGCAACTGATCGCTCGCCAGGTAACCTGAGAATGCCCGCATCATCCACTTGAAGGTGATACGCAACCTACAGAAAAAGAAAAAAAAACTCAGATTGTAAAATTATCTATTGATTTTTCCCTCCTCATTTTTTTTTACGTACAGCATATCAATATTATAACAAGGCCTTGTATAAAACCTGCATTATGACAGACATCCAGGTAACAAATCAAGTTATTTTTGAAAATTATATCTTCTGAAGGATACATACATGCAGTTCAATTTTTGTCCATGACAAAACAGTCTGTACTTTTGGTAAGCACAAGACACTTGTAACAAGACGAGAACTAGTGCAATTGAATGAAATTGCAAGACCCCCCCCCCCCCCCTTTAAACTCCTAGTATACCAATGTCTGGCCAGGATTGGATTTCACAAAACTAGTCCTAACTGATGACAAGTCCTAGAAGTTAGGACTAGTTACTTGTCCTAACTTGAGCTAAGACTAGTCCTAGCGCCAGGCCCCAATTTCACAAATTTGTGATAAGCAAATTTGTGTGCTATCTGTAGCAGCGTAAGCAAAAATGTATTTCATACATAATCAAGAGGATTGGACAGTGAGTCTGTGCATTCACAATGAATTTGCAATGTTGCGTCACTCATCAGGCCCAATTTCATAAAGCCTGTAAGCACAGAAACTTGCTAAGCACAGATAAATCTTGCTCAGCAGAAACAGGTTACCAGCCAACATTCCATTATGTGTACACTGTTGCGACTGGTGCCCCACTAATGTTTTGCTTAGCAAAGAAATTTGCTAAGCAATAATTTCTGCTAAACAGCTTTATGAAATTGGCCCCTGCTTACAAGAACCATTGGCAAGCTAGTGTGACTTTTGTTTATAAAAAAGAAAATTCTGCTAATAAACAGTCTGTAAGCAAAAACTGTCTGCTTATGCTTCACTGAAGAAACTTTGTCTCTGTGTAAATACTTGGGGTCTAATGTACATGTAAGTAGGTTTTCATTAGGTGAAATCGGGCCAACTGCCTTCAACCTTGACCGTAATCTGTTTGCAGTTCTGAAAACAAATGGTTTTGAATTCAAAACGTCAGCAAACACTGTGGCAATTCAAATCAACATTTGGTGGTAGTGGTGGTTGGTTGGAGATGGAAGGAGCAGGGGGAGGGGGAATCTACCTACAAAATAACCTCAATAAACATTTCAGTAATTCATAGCGACTTGGTGGCGAGGGAGGGGGAGGGGCAAGAAGCAGAAGGAGGAGGAATCTACCTACAAAATAATCTCAATAAACTTTGCAGTAATTCACAGTGACTTGGTGGTGAGGGAGGGGGACGGGCAAAAAGCAGAAGGAGGGGGAATCTACCTACAAAATAATCTCAATAAACTTTGCAGTAATTCACAGTGACTTGGTGGCGAGGGAGGGGGAGGGGCAAAAAGCAGAAGGAGGGGGAATCTACCTACAAAATAATCTCAATAAACTTTGCAGTAATTCACAGTGACTTGGTGGTGAGGGAGGGGGAGGGGCAAAAAGCAGGAGGAGGAATCTACCTACAAAATAATCTCAATAAACTTTGCAGTAATTCACAGTGACTTGGTGGCGAGGGAGGGGGACGAGCAAAAAGCAGAAGGAGGGGGAATCTACCCATAAAATAATCTCAATAAACTTTGCAGTAATTCACAGTGACTTGGTGGCGAGGGAGGGGGAGGGGCAAGAAGCAGAAGGAGGGGGAATCTACCTACAAAATAATCTCAATAAACTTTGCAGTAATTCACAGTGACTTGGTGGCGAGGGAGGGGGAGGGGCAAGAAGCAGAAGGAGGAGGAATCTACCTACAAAATAATCTCAATAAACTTTGCAGTAATTCACAGTGACTTGGTGGCGAGGGAGGGGGAGGGGCAAAAAGCAGAGGGAGGGGGAATCTAGGTACAAATTAATCTCCATAAACATCACTGTAATTCACAGCCACTTAGTGGTGAGGGAGGGGGAGGGGCAAGAAGTAGGGAGAGGGAGAATTCACCTACAAAATAACCCCATGTACTCCAAACTCTAAACACACGATCTTAAAAATGACCTCTGTGAATGTTAAAGTTGTGATCAAAATAAAGTTTGGGAAATCAGCTTTAAACTTGTGTATGCCTTGACTGCAGTCATTGATTCTAGAATTGTTATTTGCAATAAATAAAAATAATAATAATAAAAATAAATAAATAAAAATGTAATAATTTACAGCTTACAGTTATTCACTTGGAGAATACGAAGAGATCCATGCGCATTGATAGCACCTTTAAGTTATGCAGTTCACAAGAGACTTGATTGTGACGTGAACCTATGACCTCCAGCTTTCAAGACGAGACATGTTAAACTAAGGAAGAATGGGGGTTTATTACCTGGAAGAATAAGAAGAGATTCATGGGCTAGGATGCGATCCCACAGCAGAAGCAACTGATCGCTCGCCAGGTAACCTGAGAATGCCCGCATCATCCACTTGAAGGTGATACGCAACCTACAGAAAAAGAAAAAAAAACTCAGATTGTAAAATTATCTATTGATTTTTCCCTCCTCATTTTTTTTTACGTACAGCATATCAATATTATAACAAGGCCTTGTATAAAACCTGCATTATGACAGACATCCAGGTAACATATCAAGTTATTTTTGAACATTATATCTTCTGAAGAATACATACATGCAGTTCAATTTTTGTCCATGACAAAACAGTCTGTACTTTTGGTAAGCACAAGACACTTGTAACAAGACGAGAACTAGTGCAATTGAATGAAATTGCAAGACCCCCCCCCCTTTAAACTCCTAGTATACCAATGTCTGGCCAGGATTGGATTTCACAAAACTAGTCCTAACTGATGACAAGTCCTAGAAGTTAGGACTAGTTACTTGTCCTAACTTGAGCTAAGACTAGTCCTAGCGCCAGGCCCCAATTTCACAAATTTGTGATAAGCAAATTTGTGTGCTATCTGTAGCAGCAAAACATGCGTAAGCAAAAATGTATTTCATACATAATCAAGAGGATTGGACAGTGTGTCTGTGCATTCACAATGAATTTGCATCGTTGCGGCACTCATCAGGCCCAATTTCATAAAGCCTGTAAGCACAGAAACTTGCTAAGCACAGATAAATCTTGCTCAGCAGAAACAGGTTACCAGCCAACATTCCATTATGTGTACACTGTTGCGACTGGTGCCCCACTAATTTTTTTGCTTAGCAAAGAAATTTGCGAAGCAATAATTTCTGCTAAACAGCTTTATGAAATTGGCCCCTGCTTACAAGAACTGCTGGCAAGCCAGTGTGACTTTTGTTTATAAAAAAGAAATTCTGCTAATAAACAGTCTGTAAGCAAAAAACGTCTGCTTACAGGCTTTAAGAAAGTTGGGCCCTGGGCTACATGTGGCAAGTCCCTCCATTGATTTAGTAGTCGGAAAGAAGAAATAAATATATACTTTTGGAAGTCAAAACCAAGCGTTAACGATGTATATTTAGCAAGTCCTGGTACACAGTGTGCTGGCCACACTTGTGCCACGTGTGCCTGTTACACATGTGACAAGCATCATCAAGTAGTTTCAATTGTTTCATTGCAACTACATGTACTATAATGTATGACAAGAATGCAATGGGAGTTGATTTATAGATCCAAGCATCGTGTTTACCAAAAAAGTTTCTTTGAGTATTTTCCTAGCAGGCAAGATAACTTGCACTCTCATAGAACATTTTGTACACTCTGTATAAGCAGGTTCTACTTAACTTGACGCCACACATTGTATAGTCAGCCATCTTTACAGGCAATTTTTTTTAACACACAACAAAGCATTAGGCGCAAACATAACTCAAGTAGCATACGTGAGTTTTATCAAGTTTTACTAAATGCTGCCATTACTGTTATGGTACCACACTAGAAAGTTACTCCCATTCCTAAATTGGATCTTGAATGATCCATTAAGTACATATACAACTTTGTTCCCGCAAATAAAAACCCTGAACAAACAAAGAAAATTACAACATTTGTCAAGGCCCAAAGCCAAAACACAGGTTGCCAGTAACGATGGGTAATCTAACATCGTAAAATTAACAGCTGGATCAGTTTTAGAATGTGCCCCCTTTCTTCGTATCAAACATGTTTGGTACTATTTGCAAACTTCCATCTGCATGAAGTTGAACATTTTATGTGGTCTTCCATTGAGCTGTGTACACTTCCTATCTGCAGTAACTCCACACTTTGAGACTTTCTTGTAAACACATATTGTGAGTAACGCTGTCAAAGTCTGAGGGAGAAACAACTTTCCATCAAACATCTTTGGCAGATGTTACATCTTGAATGATCCATTAAGTACACATACAACTTTGTTCCTGCAAAAAACCCCGGAACAAACGAAGAAATGGCCGACCATACTTAACTTTGCTCAGTATTTTCAGTTTTCTATGGCACTATTAATAAAGAAAAATAAGGACATCAGCTGAAAAGTTGCTTGTCTGATTTAAACTCGGTGTATGCAAAATAACTGCGAATAAAAAAAAAGTAAAAAAAAACAAAACAAACAAAAACATTATTAGAACAACAACTTGTCAGCAATGAGAATGCACAGTGATACAATACCCTGAAACAGAACAAGAGAGAGACAGAGAGAGTGGGAACGATTGTAGGCTAAATAAAATGCTTGTCAAATACAAATATTTACAACAAAAAGTAAGAAAATGAAAAAAGAAAGAAAGAAAGAAACCCCTTTTTCATAGAAAAGAAGGCCGTGGCACTCAAGGGGTTATCTTTGACAGTCGATGTGATTTGCGCAGTGCAAAAATAGGAGTGACACATTAAAATTGTTAAATGGGATATGTTATACGAGCATTGAATCATGGCAAATCCTACATTTACAAACATTTTTCTATCGCAAGTTATTTTTATATTGAATAAATCCTGGTTAATCTTATAACATCCCATACATTTTTCTATCGGAATTCATTTGTTATATCAAACAAAGATTGTTCAGTTATACGCTGCATGAATGTTTTTACCTGCATGTTCTGGATTTATATAAAAAAGGTAAACCTATTTTCAAACTATCTTCAGCTTGAATTTCAAAAAGGGTATATATTTCAAAGAAAAATATAAGGTGTTTTTTTCTTCAAAAATTGGGAATTAATTTTGGATCAGATAGGGGCCTTTTGCTGAAAAGAGTGTTGTTTGAGTACTATGCAATGAGAATACATGTATTTACACCTTTTACACTTTTGTAATGGCCAGGGTGTTTCCCAGTGATTTTGACTCACAAACAAGATGCAGCATTTCAGAGTCATTGACTTGTCATTCTCTGACCTTTCTTCCTCTTTTTCTGCAGTGGCACCTCTGTGTTTTGTGTACAGCAATCCAGTCAAGTTATACTACATATTCCGTGACATGTACATGCGCCATCTGTTCAGACTACACACGAACTCGTCGCATCCTCAGGTAGGTAAATACTCCCTGGTCCCCACCCACCCTACCTGTCTTATTGATTTAGGAACGCATTCATGGTATGCGCGCAAAAGGTCTCGCTTTCGTCGTCCCTTCCGTATGCACCTTCACTCGCAGTACATGTTTGGCCACATCTTCTCAGCCCTTTGGGCGGTATGTCCCTCAGTAGTGCCTAAAGCGCTCGCCTCTCACTGTGTCCCTGGTTCGATTCCCAGCTCGGCCCATATGTGAGTAGAGTTGTGCGTTGGTTCTCTCCTGTGCCAAAACGGTGTTTTTTTCCGGTCCCTCCGGTTCCTCACTCTGGAAAAATCAAACACTTTCGATCTATGGCTGTGCTCTGCTGTCATATATGGGTCGATGTGGCTGGATGCTAAAAGGCTGCCACTGTTGAAGCCTCGTCATTTGCAATTCAGCTTCTCAACAGCGAGTAAGGATAATTAGCCTCCCAAATTATTATTATTGCTATTATTATTCACTTCCAAAGGCCAGTATTGCAAGATATTCTGCTAGCTTTCCCCTTGTACTGCTTATTTCTTTTGCTTTCCACCTTCTTCCAATTTATTCCAGTTCAGCTTCTCAACAGCGAGTAAAGATAATTAGCCTCCCAAATTATTATTATTGCTATTATTATTCACTTCCAAAGGCCAGTATTGCAAGACATTCTGCTAGCTTTCCCCTTGTACTGCTTAATTTCTTTTGCTTTCAACCTTCTTAACTTTGAAATCCCTCAACAATTGATCTTTTTCAAAAGCTGGCCCCAATCTTTGGTACATGGTTCCCATCAACATTAGGGATGCCCCATCTCTCTCAATTTTCAGGAAACATTCTTGGCCATTTGCGAAACCACGGCTTACAGGCTTCGACTATGGCTTTTGCATTGTCTGTCTGTTTGAAGTCCCATACCAAAGGGTTCATTTTCAAAATTATTTACGGAGCCCAAGCTAAAGCATAATCCAAATCCAAAATTTCGAACAGGGCAATAAATGCACCACATTCAAGACATCATAGTTAATTTCCTATTCTTTTGACTTGCACAGCGCTTTGATTTCTCTTGTAAAAGCATTTCATAAATGATACATTTATTGTTACTATTTTAATAGTTGTATTGTAAGAAGGGAAATTATGTCCACAGTGTGAACAGGATATTGAAAACGAAATAACTTTTTGAATTGATTGCTGAGTAAAGACAAAGTATGTTCATTGAAATTTGTAAATTACACAACGTATTCACAAGTATGACTGATGATGACAATTTTCTGTTCCTTATGTCCTCTGAAATAAAAAAAAGAATAGTCACTTGCGTTTCAAAATGTTTTTCTTGTTCACCGAGCTGAAAGAGATGCAAAATGTTTGTGACCATGCTACAATCACGTCAACAGTTCCGCTTATTTCTTACTGTTGTTATATATAATCATTGTTGTTACCCTCCGCCAGGGTTATGGGGGTATGTTCCTGAATTTGGAATAAAACAGTTTGTCAATTAAAGGGGCTGTGTCGTCATGATTATAGCAGGCCTGTGGCTGTGCATGGAAAGATCAACTCTCAACCAGATACTGCACACATCACAAATCACAAAGGGCACCGTCTTTGTCAAACTGTGATGTGACCGCCAGCGCACACGCATGCGTGGTAAGTGGGTTATTCCATAAACTGCTATAATCATGATGGGGGCCATTGAAGGAGCGTTCACGCCGCGGTCCCTGTCAGATGAAAATCTGCGAATCCTTCAACCACACTACTCAAGTTCTCAAGTGCTACTTAACCACCACTACCAACACCTTGTCAGGACCGGCCCTGAGTATGATCTCATCCAACATTGAAGGTCTTACAGGCACCAAACAAGAACTTTTGGCTGACCTATGTATACCAACCAACTGTGACATCATCTGCCTCCAGGCCTCCAGGAGACTCACCGCGGGCCCTCACGAGTTCGCCCTCGCATCTCCGGAATGAACATCATCGCAAAGAGACCACATGCCCAGTATGGAAGTGCGATCTTCGCCCATAATGGTCTTACTGTGGACAAATCTTCCATAACAGACAGCAATAACATCGAAGTCCTTTCCATTGACCTGATGGTAATCACCATAAGCTGAATCTACAAGCCACCTCCTGAGCCTTTCGATCTGCCCGGCAGTGCTACTGACGGCAGGATGAATGTGGTCATCGGTGATTTCAACAGCCACAGCACTACCTGGGGATATGGAGAAACTAATAAAAAATGGTGAACTAGTTGAGACGTGGGCAGATGCTAATCAACTGTCCCTCATTCATGATGCTAAGCTTCCTCCCTCCTTCAACAGCGCAAGGTGGAGATGTGGCTACAACCCTGACCTAATGTTCACATATACCAGGATTGCCAACCAGTGCGAGAAAGTCGTCTTAGACCCAATCCCTCACTCCCAGCACCGACCGATAGGGCTTAAGGTTAAGGCAGTCATTACTCCACCTGCCACCCCCCAAAACTACGACACCTTCGTAGAGCTGACGAAGAAATCCTCAAGGCGCAACATCCCCAGAGGCTGCCGTGCAAGCTACATTCAAGACTTGACGGACTACTCCAAGGTGATGTATGAACACTACATCAAACACTTCCAGACGGACCCCTTTAGTGAGGAGACACTGGAATCGGGAGAAATTCTGACCAAGGAAATTGCTGAATCTAGGAGGAGGAAGTGGCAGGAATTCATTCAATCCACTGACATGACACATAGCAGCAGGAAAGCATGGAAAACGATCCGGATCCTGGGTAATGACTATACAAAGGTGCAACCAAGATCTCAAGTCACTGCTGACCAAGTCGCCCACCAACTCCTAGTGAATAGCCAGGGAAACCCTAACCATCACCCCAAAAGAGCCAAGCTTCCCATGGCCCCAGATGCTCCAAGTTCTCAAGACGCCCCAGGCTTCACTAAACTGTTCTCGATGAATGACCTGTTTGCTGCCATCAAAGCAATGAAAAACAACAAAGCTGCTGGACTTGATGACATCCTCTGCGAGCAGATAAAACACATTGGACCAGGTGCCCTCAAGTGGCTCCTATGTTCAACGAATGCTTGAGCACCAATAACATCCCAAAGCTATGGAGGAAAGCCAAAGTCATTGCCCTGCTGAAGCCTGGCAAAGACCCAGCCAGTCCAAAGACTCTCCAGGGTAAAAAAACATCTCCAGGGTAACTTAGGATGGACAGCATTACATGAATGGGTATTGACGTTGAGAAGGTGGTCGGTTAAGTTGAAAATGCCCGGAGAAATTTGCCCAAGTAAAAAAATAAATAAAATGTATTCCTGCATAGATCAAACAATGTCGTTGAAGGTTCAATATTTTTCGATTGTAACAATCTCAGCCGTCGTAAATTGACATGTGAGATTTGTTGACTGTAGTCGAGTGGAGGGCGAGTATTTTCCTTTTCTTAAACAAGCGCGGGGCGACAAAGTCCTTGACTTAGCTTGGGGGAAAACAACCCTGTCACCTACATCACAACAGTCAACAGTTATATCAAATCTCAGTGGATCACTAATGCTATTCTTTAAAATTACTTATTGGATGTGTTGCTGTTGCCGAATGAACCACTGCTTTAAAATTGGCTGTTCCACGAAAAAAATACCGTCCTTAGTGGGTGGGGCTTAATAGATTGGTCTAATTGACGTGAGCAGCATCTTTGTCACAGTTGTTAACTTAAATTTTGTATATGCACTCAAAGTATTAGGGTTTTCTCTGCACTGACTGATTTTCACGTGACCACCAACAGTTACGCCACTGTATTTACTGTTTACTGGACTTTGGTAGTAATTCAAACGGAAATACTTCCCTGGCAGATTGATGCTTCACAGACACTTTGCGATAGATTACCCTCTCATTTTCAATCAATACAGTCCGAAAACTTTTCTTTTAAAACAAGCATTTGGCTGATGTTTTTGTGTGACATTGTTGTTTTTACTCTTTTCGTTTTTATGTTTATCCGATTGTTTTACTCTAATGTGCTGATTTTTGTTTACTATTGTATCTGTAGTGGATTGTCCTTTTTAACATGTTTATTGTGAAATGCGCACAATATGTTTGTTTTTATTATTATTATTATTATTATTATTATTTATTATGTGCTTTGAAATTGAAACTTATCTTTTATCCTTCTTTTTAAATGACCAACCCTGTACTTTGGTTAAGTCTTTTTTTCAAACTGGTTTTCTAAACTCTACGTGCTTGCTGTCATAAAACCTCCACCACTTAATCAAATTGTTATATTTCCAAGTTTAAACCGGTTAAAATTTTTAATCTTAAAATTGGCTTTGCATTCCTTTTTGCATGAAGCGGCAACATTTATGCAGGTTTTTTTCCCTTCCTCCTGAAGGTCCTTCACACAAACCTGCATTCCTTGTAACTGTTTAAAGGCAATTATTGTCTTAAACACAGCTGAAAGCAAACACTGTTCCACTACGAATGATTCACCTGCTCAGGGCAGTCCACAAAATAGAGTTGCAAATAAAATGTTAAGATGCCCCAAGAGAAGAAATGTCTACAGGCAATGTCAAAATCCTAACGTAAATCTACTCGCTTAAAAACGTCAGCGGGGTACGTCACTCCAATGTTTCAACACTACAAGGAGTTGATTGTGGGAGTGGTGTTGGTGGTTGGGCCTTCCATGCAGCTGTTATAAAATTATATCAGCATTGTTATGATATCTTCAACAAATAAATATAAGAAGACAGTTCAAAGCTATTGTCAGCGATCATCTACCCTTCCTGGATGACAGCTGAAAAATGGAAATTTATCACTGCTAGACTTATAACAACTGCCATATGGTCAGTATTGCTGACAGATTATCCCACATGCCTATGCAGAAGCATTAATTGCACAGACCCTGCTATATGGACTTTTCTCGCCTCGGGGGTTTGGGTCCAACAGAGACTACCCCCTCCAGAGGAAACCCTTTTTGCTAAATTTTTCCCTCTCAATTAGGTTATTTCTCCAGCACTACTCACCCCTGGTGTAAGACTTGGCTGGCATGGCCGAGGTGTTGGCAAAGTGACTCAAGACTTTGGTATCTCTGGAGAAGACCAGCAGGACCTGGTAGAGGTAGTCCTCAAAGACGAAGTACTGGTCCTCATTGGTTGCTGTGCGTTTGACATCCTGGCGAGAAAAAATTAGAGAGAGCGCATCAAGTCAAAATGAATCCTTCTCCATCTGTTGATGGGGTTGCAGGATAAAGATTCACTAGCAAGACACTGGGATCTTCAGGGATACAGCCACAGGGCTTAATCTTGTTAGATCTCTTACTCTCTCAGTTTTTCTCGTTGATTGAACAGCCTGACTTTGTTTAAACTCCAGAAGAGGAATTCATTAAAATATATTATACACATATGGACTGGCAATGAGGAAAATAGTGCACGTCTATGCAACCCGAGGGCCTGTGAGTGACCAGGAGAGGGTCCTATTTCCCAAGGCTGAAGGCCGACGTGCACCATTGCCCGAATAATGCCAGTCCATTTGTGTTTTATAACACACCTCTGTCCAAAATGTCGGTTAGAAGAGTAAACCACAGTTTTTTGGCCAGAGATTCTTCTCGATACGCAGACGCTGCCATTTTCGTTGTCATAAGCATTGTAAACCTCTTGAGGGCACTGTTTACCAGTCAATAGTTTTTTTGTTTTAACTAATCAGGATAAAGAACCAGGGAGAGGTGTGTTATAAATATATATATATATACAGAATATAGTCATCACAAATGACAAAAGACCATTGTGTATTGGCAACGCCAACCGCGTTTTTTCCTCGATTGTTTTTTTCTTTGTGTTGGTTTAGTACACACCTGTCAACCTACATAATGTAGAGGACTTCTTTGATTTTCTTGAAAAAATTGTACAGAAAAACAGGCAATTTCTCTCAAACTCGAACCTTTATTCTCTCTGGAATGAGAGAGACAGAATTGAGAAAGACAGTTTTTCTTTCCTGAATACTGATTTTTTTCTTTCTTCAAATATCTTATTAATATTTTGTAGCCCGTTTCGGTTTTTATGTCATCTATCCAAGGGAAGCCTGTACGACAGCCTTGCTCACCCATTTTCCTACACGTTAACAACGTTTCTTAATTATTCACAGTTGTTCAGATTGTTACACCAATATAAAAAAACACATTTAGAGTGTTGAAATCTATCAATCAATGTCTTTTCCGTATGTGTTGACATTGAACAAATATTTCTACATTAACTCCCGCCCCCAACCTCCTTCAAATACATGCAATCAAATCGATTGGCTAGAAGGAAAATATATATTCTGGCTCCCCTAGTTATGAATAACAATCTGTTCATGTAATAATTTTGTACTCTTTTGTACCTTATACAGCAGGCTGTCTACAAGTAAGTCATGTTGAAATACGTAGTTCTTCAGTTGCTCATAGTACAGCTTGTCCTGAAATATAAGAAGAAATGAATTGAAGATACGGGTTAAATTTGATCATCCGGTGAAAAAGCTGTACCATTGACTAATCTATTTTTGATCATTTGCATATGTTCTGTATACAACTTTTTCCCGCTGTTCCTGGGACTCATACAACATATACGTCATGCGTAGATTTTTATCTCGTCTCACGCTGGCGACAGGAAAACACAGTACAGGGAGCCACTTTGCATCCGTCACGTTAGCCAGTTTTTCCACTGGTTGTAACTTTTGTTAAGTACCTGAAACCAGCCAAAAGTGTTTCAACATGTGAATGGACAGCCATGCTCATACTAAATATAATTTGAGTTGATTCCTTTGATGTTTTTATATATTTCAACCACCCTCAATATTTCATCAAAATTGGGTGGAAAAATCTACCTGCATTTTCCATCCATTTTTTTGGAAAGAAATTTGAGAGTAACTAAAAAAGTCAATTATCCTATTCAACTCAAATTTTTTCAGTATAAGCCTGCATTTCCCTACACATGTAGAAACCTTTTTGTGGGTGGTTTTAGGTTAAAAAAGTTACAACCATTGGAAAAACTGCAAACATGACGGAAAATAAGTGGTCCCCTTTATTGCGTTTCCTGTCTCGCGCTTTTCAAAGTAGCGTTGACATCGTTGGTTGAAGATAGCTGGGCCGTTGGGGTCTCGATGTTTCAAACAGTATACTCTGTTCGTCTTCAGGAGAATACTGGGGTACCTGTGAGTTGGTTCATGTGATTGATTTAGCTTGGTGGGCTACATACTTATGCACAAACTGTGTACTCCCCAGGGGGCTGAGATGGTTGATGAAATGAAATAAATGGCCCAATGACCAGGGTAATAATGTTCATGGCTTCATGCCCCCATGAGCTTCAAAACTGGAAACTGGTACTCTATTTAATGTCCAATATTATTGATATTAATGTCCCAGGATTCATATATAGACCTTGTACACATGACGTCACCGACCACTTGCAATCATTTTGGTGACCACCAGTGCGTATTTTAGTCGCTTCCAACTGTTACAATTATCCAGTGCGCGATGCAAGATGCGGTATTTGTATTGAGCCAATCACTGCAACAAAATAATCTTCTGCATTACGCTAAATTATGTGCGTAATGTTGCTGCACATCAGGCTGACACACGTGTTGATAAGTTTTGTGTAATTTTACCACTTAAGTTCTTTTTTTCAAACTCAAAATTCAAAAAAGCTTCATTATGAAAGTAAGCTTGGTAAGTAAATTCATTGTTTTCAATTAACAATTAGCCTTAGTTCTTAGGAATGAGCATCTCTTTTGAACCTTATTATAATTATGCTTGGCAGCCTCGCTCTGAAAAGACTGGAGCGCAGTGTTCAGATTGTTGGTCTTGTTACTGATGAGAGTGACATCATCTGCATAGTCCAGGTATGAAACCTTGAACTGACCAAAGGTGATCCCTACATCCATGCAGAAAAGGGAAGTTGCAAGGATGCAGCCCTGCCTTACACCAGATCTTGTGAGGAAGCTTTCAGAGGTCACTGAAAACAAAATCTTGTCTTGCTGACAAGAAAAATCTTCTTTTGCCCGGGTGTCTGTAACGACAGGAAACACTTGTCAACCCGACAAGATGTTATCTTGTTTCTGCCTTGTCATATATCTTGTTATTATCTTGTCAGGAGCTTGTTATTATCTTGTCAGGAGCTTGTTATGCTCTTGTTGGTATCTTGTCATGCTGTTGTCAGTATCTTGTCTTTCTCTGATAGGTACCTTGTCATTGTCTGGTCAGTATCTTGTCATGCTCTGGTCAGTATCTTGTCACGCTTTGGACGGGATCTTGTCACGCTTTGTTTGGGATCTTGTCAAGCTCTGGTCAGTATCTGGTCATGCTCTTGTCAGTATCTTGTCACGCTTTGGACGGGATCTTGTCACGCTTTGGTTGGGATCTTGTAATGCTCTGGTCAGTATCTTGTCACACTTTGGTGGGATGTTGTCATGCTCTAGTTTAGAGCATGACAAGATCCCACCAAAGTGTGACAAGATCCAAACCAGTTTGGCCAGTATATTGTCATGGCCAATACAGTTTTACATAATGCACACAATACACATCAAATAAAGAAGAATTTTGCAAGATTAAAACTGCATTTCTAAGTTACCTTTTATTTTAACAAACTGGCAAAATAAAACAGTTTTAAAACTGTTCTATGTATTCAAGAAAAACAATTGCAACAATATTTTCAACAATATTTGTAAAGGAAAATCTGAATTTTCAAAATTATTTTTTAAACCCATCTGTGAAAAGTGTCATCAAACTCTGGAATGTATTTCACATTCATGGTCCCCACAAGTGTGTAAAATAACTTTCCATTAACACCTTTTGCAAGTTTGTAGATATATCGAATGAAAAACCATGTTTATCAAGCGGAATTGTGAGTTTAGACAACAAAAATCCACTTTATACATGAAACAAAATATAGTGTTCACTTGACTTGGAATTCTCTTCAAATCTAACATTTTTGTTGTTTTTCCAGATAAACGCTTAAACAGTTTAAGTTCGGATATTTTTGATCCATACAAATCTCAGAATCAACCCTTTTTTCAAGTTAAATAAAACGTTTACTTGCTCAAAAGACAAGAACAAGATAAGTGATCACCAGGGATCACATAAACCGTTTCATTTGGTTAGTTTTTCAAGCAGTGCACATACACTTGGATGGACCTTTTCCTTGTCTTGTATGTTCAGGACAGGTCTCTGGAAGAACTGCATAGTCTTCTTCAAGGATTTGGGATATGATAAATTGAAAACATAGAAACAGGCAAAATAAACTTCAAATGCAGAGAGCAAGTGTTTGGTTTCCCATGTAGACTCCTCTTCCAGTATGACTGTGTATGTGATGTCTTCCTCTTCGCGTTGGTGTATAAAGAGGTTCATTTGTGAGTTACCCTGAAAATGGAAGGAAAAATAGGAATAGAAATACGAGAGATAAAAGAATGAAATAATTGTGGATGAGATTTGATGGATATAAACAAATCCTGCGGGCATGTGTTTCCCCTCATTCTAGACCTGGAAGCTCTCAAATGTTACAATTCAGGAGGTTTACAGACTCTGTGCTTTACCAGAAATACAAAACTACGGGA
Source organism: Marthasterias glacialis (assembly GCA_911728455.2). NCBI lineage: Eukaryota > Metazoa > Echinodermata > Asteroidea > Forcipulatida > Asteriidae > Marthasterias > Marthasterias glacialis. Next base: position 27,853,052 of record OU452225.1, read on the forward strand.
TGGACACAATTATAGACTATTTTTGTTTTTACTTTTGATGACTGTTTTATCTATTGCAAAAGAATTTGAATGATCAAGGTTTTAAAGAGAAAATCCTGAAATCAGGAAAAATGACATGCCTGAAACATACAAGTAATCAAGAAAGTAAGGCTGATTGAAATTCAAAAGCTTGAGAGAAATCTAAAGGATTTATTCATTATCCTTATAGAGGATGTAAGTTGTATATGACGCCTTATAATTATTGAACAATACATCCTGAATTCGGGGGGGGGGGGGGGGACTGGATGGATCCTGCTCTTTTCACCAATCAACTTTGTGCGTGCTTACATAAATACAAAGGCACAATGACATCATGGCTGAGACCATTTAAATCATCCTACCTGTTCAGTCAGTAGATGATCTAGCTTCTCCTTGAGTAGTATTGGCACCACAGCGATTGAAGCGCAATATGCTTTGCCTGCAATAGAGTGATAATATTGTTATAGTTCAATATTTCAACATTTCTTTTTTGACTATAGCCAAAACGTACTAAACCGAGGTACATTTTTCAATAATGGACATGTTTTTATTATACATTAAATCAGAATGGGGTACCAATCTTTTGAAATGGTTATTAACATTGCAATTTATTCACATTATTGTGGCTGCCCAAGAAAAGTCTTAAAAGGAAACATATTTGAAATTATATTCTTTGTGCAAGGAATGCAAATTTGAAAGTTGGACTGTCTTGTTTTAAAGAAACTGAACTAATTTTGTACAAAAAACATGTCAATCCAGATTTATTGATAGCACTCACTGGAACAGACAGCAAGACATTGGGGTAATCATGAAAGCACCATGATTCCATAAGGCCTATGGTTCAATTTGATAGAAGACCAATGCTGCACAAAAACATAAAAAGTATTTACCCTGACAGTTTTCTTCCGCTGTCTCTAGTGATGCCAATTCCACTAGCTTCTTGATGGCAACATGATCTTATTCTTGGCAAGAGTATAAAGCTGTTCATGGTACTTTTCCAAACCAGTTTCCAGCTTCCTCCCCAGGTCTTCTGTTGCTATGCGTTTGAACTCCTTCAAGACCTGTATACCAGATAAACATGAATACCAGTTGCACATAAAAGGATTAAAGGTTGAAAGTTGACTTTCACATTATTGTACATGTTTCAGATAGCTTTGAATCACCAACCGAAAGAGCATAATTGTTTGGCCTTACAAATACTTTAAAATGTGTCCCTCGATTGGCCACCATACATACAAAGACAGCTTGCCTGACATAAAAAAATGAATCAAGCAGCAGCCATCTATCCACTAGAAAATAATAGGTTGCATGCGTTTTTTCTAGAATACAAAAAAGGGTTTGATTAAATCAATTTTGTGATTAGTCAATACAGTATGCATTGTTCAAGTGATAATATGAATCACAATTTCAATGTATTTTCAAATAGACATACCTCGTTTCCACTTGCTAGAACTACCGGAAAAACTTCTTTGATATCTGCCACCAAAGGACTCTGTTTCACGATAAACTCTCTGCGATCAGCTAATGTCAGATCCATGAAACGATCAAGGCGGTTTTGGTCAGGTTTCCTCTTGGACAGTTCATCCCTCATTGCAGCTTGATGCCGTTTAATCGATGTATCGTCTTCACCCTGTGGTCGTTGACTGAGATAGTTTTTAAGACCCCACATCAGCTTGCCGCTCATCTTTAGAGGTGGTCCTCCTGTAGTTGGATCTGAAAGTCGGCGCTTTCCTGGCACACAATTTGTATCCCTTCGTCTTCTGTCATTTTGAAATCGATATTGAATTCGTTGACGCCACAGATTCTGTAATCATGCAACATTTCAATATTTCTTACTTATCTCAAGCAGCCTTCTCCCATAAAATGTGTTTTAGGGTCAAAGTTCATCTAGAAACCATCAGGTGGTCTAGTTTTGTTTTTTAAAGTGTTTCATTTTGTTTAACTCTCTGAAGAACAAACCAGCTATAAAACAATGCAACACCCAAAAAGGTTCACCACCCTCCAGAACCCCCTCCTCTCGTGACACAATATTTAAAAAGATCAGTTATTCTGCTGGAGGCCCCTTTAAGCCATCCCTGAATATCCCCTTTCAAAACCCTGCCATTTCTTACCATTGACAAATTGCCATTTGACACAACCTTGGGAAACTTCTCCAGGAATGCTGAGACTACTTCTGTGTACTGCCATTCTTTCGGATAACTGGGTAACAGGAAAACACAATGTCAATAAGTTACAACTGACACTATACACAATAGATATATTATTCACCTATCAATTGCTGTGTTCTCTTTCCCTCCAACTCCCCTCTGCTTACACCTTCCCCATTCCCTTTTGTGTGTAGAATAGTTGCAAAAACAAACATATTCCCCCATATCTCTTCTCTGGGTATGGGCGGGAGAGTCATGTACAGATTAGCTTTTTGTTTTTATATTTCATTAGGCAAAACCAAAGTTTGTGCTTTCTAGTTTGAAAAATAACACATCCACTATAGAGTGGTTACAGTTTGTACCCCTATGCTTGGAAATATTTCAACCACAGCAGGTTTACAACATCTCTTGCATTTTTTTGAGAGAATGATATGTTTAGGCATAGTTTTATGTTTAATCATTTTTATGTATTTATGAACAACAGTAAACTGTAGATCAGGGTACTGAGTAAGGTTGGATCAGTATGACTATGGAACAAAGATTATTCCGTCTTCAAGGGCTGCGTATGTTTTTAAGAGAAGCTTAACTTGCTAGCAATACAAACTCTGAACTTACTATGTATACTTTGTGACTTCTTGGTAGATGGCATCTGTGACCTGTGACCTGTCTCCTCTGTTGAGCTGTTCCCCACTTTGCAGCTTCTGCAGCACTCCAGCCCGTAGAGCATATACTGGGAATTGAAACTTGATTGGCCAAACACGGAAATCCCTGGTTATTGTTGCCGTGCATAAAGTAGATCTTTTAAAAGAAAACACAAATTTTAAGTTAGGCAAATCAACTTCATTTACTTCATTTTCTGTTTGGAGGAGTACACAATATACCATGTGTTAAGTGCTTTCCCCGATTTGTCCTTTCAAATATTAATCCACAGACTGTTTTTGTTATTCCGTTTGCTAGGGATGAATTACCAGTGAATAAATTATAAGGTTGTCACTTGTCCTTTAAAATTCTGACTTAAGCACAATGCCATAGATTTTGCAATTCGGGCTGTACAAACCACCCTCCCTCATAAAATGTTGAAGGTTGGACAGACACTTCAGAAAGAGAAAAATTTGTTCGGTGAAACTTTGAAATGCACACATTGTAAATTGGCACCTCCAATTTTGTTTCTCAACTTTTCTCTGCAATTAAAGTGTACATAGCATTTGCCTTAACACCTTCAATTCTTTTGCAAAGTGATATAACTATTCATTTTAAGTTGGTAATAGGACTAAGCCCATCTAATTAAGCATCGCTAAAAAGCAGTGTAACTAGGGTAATTTGTTTAGGGGGGCACATGGGGGTGCAGCATCTTTCCTAGGGGGGGAGGGGCACTGTTGGCAACTGTATATTGCATTTGCATGGACAGCAGATTTCAAATGGGAAGGGCACCCGGGGGGGGGGGGGGGGGGGGGGGAGCACGGGCATCAGTTGGGGGATCCCCCTCCCCGTGCCCCCCCCCCTTAGTTACGCCACTATTGCTAAGTTGCACCCATTATACAATTGTCTGCTGAAACGTGGTCCACTGCGTGATGTCAAGTGATCATCAGTTCTTGTTCAATAAAATTTCACATTAATATAACTCATGGTATAACTAGCATTGTTGTTTTTAAGCATCAAAAGACAACCCACCCTTCACCATCTGTGTCTGTTTCAATGCTGCTGGAAGGTGAAGACAGTGCAGCAGGTGCATCATCTTTGTCAGAATCATCAGCTCCAGTCAAAACTTGTAATCTCATCATGCTTTCCAGAATTGATGTTGGATCAACATTAACCCAATCAGCAAAGTCTTTATCAAAGTACTGAAGTAGAATTGGCTTCCTATCTCTTGGTATGTTGAATTTGTTGTGTATGCCTCAATTACCTCATCGACATTTCCCTTTTCAGTTGCACATTCAAACTCAATGATCTGCTTCGTACTCTTATGTGTAACATGGAATTTAAGACGCATTTTCTGAAAACATACGTTTTTACAATACTATCAATACTATGTAATGATGATCATAGACCACAGCTACTTTTTCCAGTTAGTACAGGTATTGACTTTAGTAGATGCATTTTATACAGATATCTTGTGTCTAAGAATTACTAATTTGTTATCACTGTTGGTGGGAAAATCATACACATCAAGTAGATGGTAGTCAATAGCATCCGTAGGTTTAATCATGATATACCTATGAAGTGGTGTCACTACATATGCATGGTAATGGACACTGAAGTGTAAGGTGTTAAGGTATGTACACAAAAGGTATGGAATGTTGCCAATGAGAAAGCAGTCCTCGATCATGAGAAACACTGGAAAACTGTCGCTGTATTTTAAAATCACACATGAGCCACAGCAGTATTTGACACCATTAACCTTAATGCAGTTACTCTCAAAAACTCGCTCTTGACCACTTAAATGTGGTCGCAACAGATCTTGAACTTCCTTCAACAACAGTCTGACAAGACTGAGTTTTCCACAAAGTGTGTCCATATGCTGTGCTTCCAAGTATTTATCAGATGCTAAGAATATTATTTGCATGAACTGGTGCCTGATGGCCATACTTTTACAGATGTTCTTTTTGTTTTTCAAGCCATGAGTGATTTCTTTGAAGTAGTTATGTTTGCCTTCAAACCTGAGAGTCCAACAGTGGATAAGTGGGCCAAATTGCAGAAATTGCCAAGGATAATGCAATGTGTAGTGGTCTTTGGGTTTCATATTTACATCAGGGAATTCCCTTTTGTACATGTACATGAAATCCTCTATAAGATCTGAAAGAAATCTCACATCACTTTGTGAATAAACTGGTGCGCATGATGCTTCCACCATGAACATGAGGGCCAACAGAACATCCCACTTATGGTCAGCCTCAGGAATTTTGTCACCAACCAAAAGTGGGAACAGCCTCAATAAGCACCAACACTGCATTGCTGTTTGCTTCACCCGAAAGTCAGCCACTGTTGATGCCATCCCAGTTGGCTTATTTGACCTGTCAGATTTACCATAAGGAAAGCTGTCAATTCTGGTGTTAAAAAACTCGAGAGAGAGTAACCTTCAGACACACAGTGCAAAACCAGATTCTGAAGCACTTCAGGAACAAGCCCTTCAAACAGATCATGGGCAATGTCTGAAGGAAGGCCTCTGGTAACATGAAAATACTCTAGCTTATTAAGAGGAGAATCTTTTTTCACCCCATATGTTGTCTTCAATGCTTCATCTTCAGCAACCATTGTAACTTGTGCATTGTAGCTTTCCCTTGTTCTCATTTCACAACTGCTGGTGGTCAGACAGTCATTAAGGTCTCCCCTTGTGACCATACAGAAACGACTGACCCTTAAGCCACTGAAACCTCATTGAATCCTCCAACTGAATGAGCACCAAGATTGTCTGCTGAAACAAATGACACTAATCCTCTAAACTTATACTGATGACCGTTCATGTTCACACTAACACCTTCTCTTTCTAAAAGTGACAGATCTGTAAGTAAAGGTTCTAGGACTTTCTTTAAACCATACGTTTTCAAGTGTTTTGATTTACACAGAAGAGCAAGCTGTATGACATACAACTTTGATCTGTATTGTGGTGACAAGTTGCCAAGCACAAAATAAAATGCTGCAAGTTTGTAATTCTTAACCTTGTTTCCAAGTGGATTTACAATATTGAAATCATCATAATATAATTGGACCTGTAAACTTGGGCATTCAGAAGAAAACAACACATTTCCACTGTATACAGCATCATCACAAAAGTCTCTCAATTTACCATCCTCAGACTTGTGTCCCTGCATTACCTCTGCTAATACATCCTCATGTTGCAAAAGCAACTCAATTGTATTCAACATGGGTATGTACTGTATAGACGCACACTTGCTTTGAGTGTCTACTCCAAGAACAAATTCTACTGGTTCATTGTAAGGAAACTCAGACTGAATGTATCTACTCAATTGTCTGTTATCTTCCAAACTGTGGAATATGTCTTCCAATTCTGTTGACCGAATAACAGTCATGGCAGTTTACACCATCTTCAAGAAGAGCTGAATGCAACTCAGAAAATTCCTTTGCTTTAAACATTTGCAAAATATTTACAAGCTCGGACGCAACAAAACTACAAACAGTCCCTGGTACTTTGTGTATTTCTCTTAAATTCAGAAAAAACAGAGCTTCCTTTTTCTTTACATCTATTAATCCAATTGGTACGTTTTCTACAGCAGCTTCAATGTTTACATCTTCTGGACCCTGCAAACCCACCTGCTGCTCAGGTGCTTCTACTAGCAGTTCTATTTCATTCAGATCTAGCCCAGGTTCAATTGCATTTAAGAAATGCATGCAGTAAAAATCCTTGTGAAGAATTTTTATATGTTTGATGAAGCATCAGACTGAAGAAAGATTCTTATGACACCCATTTATATCACAATTTATCTTAAATCTGCCATTGCCAATTTTATGTACGAACCGATAATGGTTTAAGACTCTTTTGAAATGAGGTGTTTCATATTCACAGTGAACACAGACAAAAACTCTGTTGTTGTAATCCTCTTCCATGATATGCCATGTATAATACGTGTACTGATGATGCTAGGCTTCACTTCTCTCACAAATTTACACATAACAATGACAATTCCCTGTGTATAAATACATACATGTAGATGTACATTTACATGTACTTTACACGCATGGAGTACAACATACAACATACAATCAGTAGGCATGTGTAGTGAAAACGTTACTGAGTGATACTGGGTGGATAGTGATACTGAAAATAGGTTCGTCTGCTGATCGAAGAGTTTACCAAAAAATAACTTAAGTAATGCTTCAAACAAAAGACTAAAGTGGGCTATGATCATCATACATAACATTAACGTTTTACCTTTTGATGAATTTGTACACAAATTGATATAAAAGGTGTCAACCAAAGATTGTAAAGCGGCCAATAAACGCACTTGAAAGTTTCTGCATCTGCATAGTACTGGCTCTGAAAGCCCGGGAAGTTGTATATTACTACGCATGCGCAAGCGTGTGCCAACTACAGATCCCGCCCTCATCACGGCGTGCACGTAGTGAGTCTTGTCTTATCTTGTCAGTGTGACACAGAAAACTCGTAATTTACCAATGACAAGGACGAGTCTTGTCACCATGACGAGAATACACGCGCTGAATGTTTTCAGTGTGGCGGTGGTGTTGGTATGGAGATCCTTGATAAGGGTAAGGAGATGGTCTGGAACTCCTATGCCTTTGAAAGCTTTCCAAAGTGCATTCCTATCAACCGAGTTAAAAGCTGCCTTCAAATCAACGTAGGCCACTGATAAGGGTTTGTGAAACTCGTGATGCAGCTCGGAGAGCAGACAGAGGGCGAGAATGGCATCCATAGCAAAGCGACAAGCCCTGAATCAAGATTGCTCAGTTCATCTGTGCTCAACTAGCAGGTGGTTCAACCGGGCCAGGAGGACGTGGGCAAAAACTTTCCCTGGAACAGATAGAAGCTTGATGTGTCGGTAGCTACTGCATTCAGTGCAGAGGCCCTTCCCTTTGTAGAGTGTAACTATGATGCTCTCTTTCCACTCTGCCGGGGCTTTTCTTGATTGCCATACCTCTAGGAAATGTGAATGAGAAAATGAAAAAGCAATCCAGACAGGAGGCCTGTGAAACAAACAATAAATTTAACATTCAGAGAAAGTATAAGTTAAAACTGACCAATGCATCAAATCAATACAAATTAAACAGGCTGAGTATAGTCAGACTCAGTGGGGTGGACTCGGACAACAAGGTCTCTGCCTCGGACTTGGACTTGGACAATAGGGACTCGACTACACTTCACCCTGTTAAGTGTGACATATTCCACTGTACGCTATGCCCCATTGACACAAACTGGCTCCACTGATTACCAGAAGCCCATAGGAATTGCATTGAGCTACTTTTTCTTTGATGATACAAGAACATTTTAAAAATTGGAATTAGCTTTTACATACGGTATGTTATTTAAAGGATAATGTCTTCTCAGATTTAAAAGTTTCTTTAGGAAACAATGCTTTTGAACAATGAAGTTGGTGATATTCGGTAAAATAACATACAATGTACGGTACATTTTAAAAATTGGAATTGGCTTTTACATACGGTTTGTTCTTCTCAGGATAACATCTTCTAAGGATAACATTCTTCAATGAAGATACAATGTATACTACAATGCAAAAAACAATTTGCCTTCACAGTGTACAACATTTTTTGTGAAATAGCATTAATCATCAATTGCCCAACATCTTATCTTTCCCTCTTTCCCTTGTGCCTGAAAAATACTTCCTGCCTACTTATAGGAACACCATTGGTAATACTTAACTATTTTAGCTTACTAAGTGCAACCAAAAAGTATAAAACTTTACATGCATATTTAATTATCGCGTTGCAAAACATCCACATGAGGACATCAGGTTATTAAGGTTTCTTTTTTAATTTCAACATGAAGAAAGACCAACAAATATGAGCTGTAGACACCGATCTTGTTTAAATTCACTCGAGTTGGGACACAAATTCCTTGGTAAACTGAAACATTTGAACATAATTTACAATATGACAATTTCGTCCTTCAAAGAAACCTTAATAACCTAATGTCCACATAATTATGTGGACCTTTATTAATGGGATATTCAAATGTAAATTAATTTCAAATAGTGCCCTCATTTATCCACAATTTGTCAGTAATGGTCACAATTGAAGCCAACAGGCATTTAGAGTAATAGCCACAATTACAAATATTACAAAAATGGATAGAGGCTGCAAGGACAAAAAAAATGCCCACATGTGTACACCTAATGCACCAAAGGGTTTTAATAAAATAATTGTTAACGTTTTAAAATTTAAATTTGTGTTAAATTTAGTAAATACCTACATGTACATGTCAAATAAATATATAAAACAAAAATTATGAAAAAAAATTCATGTTTATTTTTGCTTTGATGATGTAAAGCTTTGTCAAAAAGTTCCATAATTTCCTTCAGTCACAATGGGGAAACAGCTCAAAGTAATTTTTTTGTGTCACAAACATTTTCTTTTTATGAATTCAATTAAACTAGTATGAGATGAACAAGTGTAACTTGAAAGTTCACAATAAGTTTAATGTTTTCACTTCAAATACTGAGGTTGTCCTGATGAAAACATTGTTTATCAATTGTTTTGTCTTCTCAGTTAATGGACATTGTGGTCAGAGTCTGGGAATGGGAGATGGTAGCATCCCTGATGAGAGAATCACAACATCCTCTACTGATGAAGATCACTGCAGCAGGAACCCTCAAGGACGGCTAGATGTGGGTGGTGGCTGGTGTCCCACAGAGAGTGACAAAGATACTGCATGGATACAGGTGGACTTGCAAGGACTAACACTAATACAAGGTGTTATAATACAAGGCAACTACCAAAAAGATTACTGGGTGACAGAGTACCTAGTGTCCTTTAGCAGTAATGGACAAGACTGGGGATTCATAGGAGGGACATCCAAGGTCAATGCAATGGTATGACATCATACATAAAAGGCAATCAGCTAACATGCAGATCATTGAATTGAAATATCACCATGATAAGAAGTAATACTTTTCTGGAGTTAATTGTTCCTCATCGAATCACTGAAATGACAACATCAACCTTCCTTCTAAATCAACATGCGTGAAGTCAATATTGTATTTTCCCCCATTATTGCTTTAAACATACGAAGTCAAGATTCCAACTTTATAACTCAAAAATGCAGCAATAAGCCACTACAGATTTTATGAACTCAACCTTAAGAAGTAATACTTTTCTAGAGTTAATTGTTTCTTCTTTGAATCACTCAAATGAAAAAATCACCACCCCCCTAAATCGACACTTATAGGAATTCAATATTGCATTTTGTTACCCATTATTGATTTTCATAATTAGGAAGTCAAGAAGGCATGTTTTAAACTAAAGAAACTGCAACAATAAAATTTTATAACATGATTCATCCAGAACATTTATAGCAGCATATCTGTCTGCAGAGATTCATTTGACCTTTGTGTAACTCCAACCATTCAAGCTCCAGGATGATTAGTTGTCAATGAGAAGTACATTTATTTTCCTTCACAGAGATTCCCTGGAAATACCGATGAATACACCAGAGTAACCCACATGTTGAACGTGACATTCACAGCACGCTACATTCGCATCATACCAACTAGGTATCACGGCAATCATCCATCAATGTGTATTGAACTCCTTGGATGTAATGGTAAGGTCATTAAAAACAATCCAGGTTTTTACTTACAACCAAAATATCTAATTTAAATTATTCTTTGCCTAACTGTTTTATTTTAAATTTGTGTTCATCTAACATTTTAGGCAGCTATTAACTTGAACATGTTATCTAAATACTCCGCTTCATGCCAACTGCATGGTGTGGTCATTACAAACAATCCCTGTTTTTACTTCACAACCAAATCATTCAACACAAATAAACAAATGTATTTAACATAAGAAACCAGGGAGTTCTTAATATTTTCTTCATCTCAAGTGGCTACTGAAATAGCTGCAGCACCTTGTAAACCCTTATATAAAGGTGCTACATAAAATAGTTCACATAACTCAAAAACTTAAGTGTCTTCAGTAAACAAAATGGAGTTTCAAGGCCATGCCATCTAATGCACCAAACTCATGTTTTAGTGTTATTAGAGTGTGGGTTTGGGTCATGGTACTTGTGTTCTTAAGCAAGACAAATAACCATTATTGCTTCATCCTTTAGATGAGACACAAAGCTTATTGTCCCATGTGTTGTATAAAACAGGTAAAAAGAACACAGTACACTTATCTTTAAGAGAAGAGGTTTGCCCTGGTGTTTCTTGCATGGTTTGCTGCAGATTGCACCACATCACCTTGTAAACCCTTACAAGGTGTGGTTTAATTGGGTCTCACGATTCAATACTATGCTTACTTGTCATTAAAATAACAAGCCCTAGATAAAGCACTTTGTACATGAGTAGTAATCATTGTAATATTATTAGACTTGTTCTTTGATGACTGCAACTCAATCAAAGTTAAAATCAGAACAAGCTGCCAATGGCCACAGCCATCATGCAAGCAGGACTCTTATTGCATAAAGCAATCTTATGGATATAATATATTCCCAATATTTAACTGTTATGTTTTGTTTTTCATTTCAGATAATATTTTAGATATGATCAACGGGCGTCCATTCTCAACATATGACAAACCCAATAACGGTTGCCCTACTCTGATTGTTGAAGGAGGTTGGTGGCTTAATGGTTGCAGTACTGCTGTATACAATAACCTTAATGGTGAATATATCCAGCCTAGGAATAATTCTGGTCACAACAAACCTGTCATTAGAGGTAGTGCTTGGAATGGTACAGGAATTGTAAAAAGTGAAATCAAAATCCTCAAATCTCCACGACATGGCTAAAATAATACTAGTAAAAAGAAAAGATAAACATATCTCATATCAAAACAAAATGAACTCTGTGTTGAAAATAAAAATGAGCACCAGATAATCCATGCATTGCAGTTTAAAGACAGAAAGTCAAACCAAAAAGTTATGCAAAGTAAAACAGTATGTTTGTGTTTGTTTTGCCTCCAACTTCTCTAAAAGTAGATCATTGACAAAATTCATTGTATAAACATACTTATGGTTAAATGTTTTAACAATTTGTTAGATCCCAATTTGTTAGATCAGGCGTTCGCACTAACACTACTGGTGGGCAAAATGAGAGAACATCGCACCTTTTTGCATGGGGCTGATGGTTGCGCAATGCACACGCGTTTGCGCGTCTGCCTAGTGCACAACTCTGTGGCGTTTGCCCACCAATCGTGTCTGTACGCATGCATGAAGGCACAATGTAATTAGCATTATTGATGGGAAGGGCTAATTGAACCTACGGACTTAACCACTAGACATAACTTTTATAGTCATTCACCATCATAACGATGTACTCAAACAATCCTAAGGGAAGATTCCAATGAAGACTGGGTTTGGAATTGAACCCACTGGACATAAAGTTAATTATTTGTGTTTTTACCCATACATCGATGTGTGTTAAGCACTGCAAACTCAGTACTTTCCCCAAGTCCTGTGAAAACAAATCCAAAGGCATAATCCTCTGGTGGGATTCGAACCCACGACCCCCAACATTCTAGAGCAGATGTGTACCAACTAGACTACCGAGATTGCCCGGCAGCTAGAGAGGCAATTCAAATCCTAATAGCAGCGGGTACCACGACAATTATAACAGATGTTAATTTTGCATCAGGGAAAAAGAGTATTATTTGTATTTTTACTTATACACCGATGTGTGTTAAGCACTGTATACCTGTATACTCAGTACTTTCCCCTAGTCCTGTGCCTCTAGCTGCTGGGCAATCTCAGTAGTCTAGTTGGTAAAACATCTGCTCTAGAATGGTGGGAAGGGTCAAGGGTTTGAATCCAAAATATTCAACTTGAAAATGTTTGTAAACACTGACTGTTAAAAGGGGTCAACAAATAAAGAAATTGAGTACTAACTGATACTTGTATATGCTATACAAGAGAATACAATCACTGCTGGGTCTGATTCCTATCACAGGCAGTATGATCAAGTTTCAAATTCATATGAAATATCACATTCAAATCCAATCGAGAATCAATAATCTTTCTGAAATTATAATATATCTAATGAGTATTTTACACCAGTCAATATCTGTGGAACTAATGTATACTATAATATTGGTGTATTGTCTTTAATTGTCATTGGTAAATGCTGTCAAAGCTTAAATCATTATTAAAATTAAAAAACAAAATACATTTAAATTAAATTAAATGTAAACTGCAAACAATCAAGGGAAACTGACTTTTTAAATTGTAAAATCAGTTTTGGGGAGAACAAAGAAAAATTGACTGGAGCGAGATTTGAACCTGCGACCATCGCCTATACGTACTGACACTCTACCAACTGAGCTACCCAGCCATAGATTTTCATAAAAAACATATGGTTGAGAAATTATGTTTGAAGAATGGTTTCTGATTTAACAATCTGTAGTTCTGTGTATTCTGGACAAGTGGCAACGTTTCAGTGGATAAGGCAGTAAATCAGTGGGTTCAAATCCAGCTTGTTGGAACAAAGTACTATCTTGAAGGAACAAGACAATAATGGGCTTTCACTTCCATTCCGAGGCGACAGTTCTGTCTAACAAACAGCATTTCCTTTTTTTAATTTTTAGAGCTGATATTAATCCTTTCATTTAAAATTCAGAGACAAGAATATCATATTTGGGTACCCAAATAACAAAAAACATGTTTGACCTAGATACTGGTCAAAAACAGTCATACATACATGTTGTGGTGATCTACATCAATGTTAAAAATCACAGCAAAATAATTGAATTGAGAGTGTCATGTTGTGTACTCTCCCTCACCCTCAGCTTTCATAAGGTTAAAATATCCTTTGGGTAGAATCCAATATAAACATTGGCTTAGATTCGAACCAATGGCATTACATTGTAACAGTCTGGTCAGGGAATGAGCTAAAGATAAACATGTTTGTAAACACCTACTTGTGTTACATTATAATTCAGAATACATTCACTGCTGGGTCGATTCCTCTCACCTTTCAATCTAGAGTCAATAATCTATCTCAAATTACAATTTTTACTTAACTCTTTGACCCCGGAATTCTGCATGTTAATGAACAGAATTGTTTTTGTTTGTCATTTGATACTGTACAAAATCAAGGCCATAAATGGCTTTGCCGTCCATTTGAGTTGTTCACATGCAGTTATAAATATACTTAACAGAGTGAAAGAGTTAATGTGCCTCAATTATAATATATTTAGTTAAGGGTTTACCTATTACATTAAATAGTGATATAGAAAGAAAGACAAGAAGTTTTAAGATGGTTGTTGTAAAAAATCATCAAAGTGGCCCATAATTCACATGAAAAATAGGCAAAAAACCAAAATAGGTCAAAGGTTTGTGTATACGCTTTACCAGCTATTTCGCGTGTGAAATTTCTGCTGCAATGACGCGCGATGTAGACTGGTGCTTTTATTGTCAATATTGTCACTATGTCAAGACTCGAGGATCCAGTCTGCATATCTCAGCACATGTGTGTAAACATAACCAAGGTCACGGTTCCATCTCCACACACAAAACCGTATTTCCTTCGAAGGGTCCGAAACCATGGAAAGCATTCCTTCCAGATCCTAAGATTGTATTAAAAAACATAAAGACGAACAATCCAAAGTTGGTAAGCCCACAAGGAAAAAGTCTAAAAAACACGATACACCCGATCGGAGCAAAAAACCCAAGAGCACCACACCACCAACAGACAACGTCACAACGTTGCGCAAACCACTAGTACTGACGATGGTCTTTATTATGTTTATTGACTACCTCCATGATTGAAATAAACCTAGGCCTGTCCAAAATTCAATGCCACAAACTTGTCCATCAAAATTCTGGCAAAGAATGCATCATTCACGGTGTCATCATGATCACCGGTGAGTATATCCCTCATCGTCGTTGTTGTCGAGAAGAAGTGGCCCTTCTTCTGGGTTAAGATTTCACACGATTTTTCATAATTATGTATAATTTGTATCTATAATATGAATACATGCTCTCTTTTGTGAAATACTCATGAATAATTATTTTAAAACCACAGTTGAAATTGATGCAGTAATTAACTTTTATACGGCTGGAAGTAAAACTTACTCCTAAGATCACGTGAAATATCCGAACCAAAAAATCAGTTCAGAAAAACCACAGGACCGTAATATTTTCAAAAATGCTCACAAACAGCCAAATGTGGTGGTTCCTTTTCAGGATATTTCATCTCTACTCCTCAAGACTGTGTCAAGACCTTTATATTCTATTCACGAAACCGTTGTGTCCCTTTAACATTTTACACCATTATTGGTGTAACATCTTTACATTCATTGGTAGCCTAAATGTTGTCAAAGCTGAAATCGTTGTTAATAATTAAGAATTTCTTGTTTATAAATTGAAATCCATGTAAACTGCAAACAATCAGTAACAAAAATTGACAACTTAGGATTTGAACATTTTCAGAAAGAAAATTTGAAGACAAAAAACATCTTGCGAAAAATGGCAACGGCATAATTTTTCATAGAAAACTAAGTGCTATAATTGCGAAATTTTGTCTTAAGAATGGTTTTAGATTGATCATTTGGTAATTTAATTGTAACTTATTTGTAAAGCTCTTAAATCTATAAAAATAAAATATTCTAATGTAATAGTAAATAGCGTGCTATGGTTGAGTGGACAGTGTATCGGTAATCTACTTTTGGAGATATGGTTGTCAAAACACAGAGAGTCAAGCTAATTAGTCAAAAGTTCATTAACCCATATCTCAAAAAATTATTGTCCGAATTACATAAAATTTTGGTTCCGTGGGTTTCTCAAGGAGTCCAACCAGCACATCAAATTTTATTTCAATCCGTGACAGTCAGGTCCAAAAGTATGTTGACTTGACACGGAATGACCCACTGATGGATCAGTACCATAAAACTGTCAGTTACTTTGACTTTAGTGACATGTGCAAAATTATCAAAAACAAGTATCATTGACACTTTAAAAAAAATAATTGATGTGCCTTGATTGTGATTTACAAAAATACTGAAACTTTTTGGCTGTTATTTATTGAAGTTTTGTGGTAATAATGTATGTTTATTAAGTAGTATCTTGTTTGAATCAGACAAATAGGGCTTTCATCATATTGATTGTCAGGGTTCCATCAATATATTATAATGTTCCTGATATTCACCTTCAATTCACAAAAATAATGTCATTACTAAAATATTGTCTTGTAAAATCTTCAAAGGGTACTCCTGTGTACATTGCAGAGGTATTCACATGGTTCTTTAAAAACAACTCAGTTTGAAAAAAATACATACAGCAGATGACCAATGCGTCACTTTAGGTATGTAAAAAAAAAAACAGTCATTTAAAAATAATCATTACTTTTAATGACAGGCTGAACCATTTATATGGACAAGAAAAGTTTCACTTTAACTGATATTTCTTTCATTGATATTTCGTTCTGTTAAAATAATCACTATAAATGACAAGCATTTCTAATTTTCAAGTTCACCTCAAAGTGCCTACATGATTATTCCCCAAAAGGTTGTAACTGTAAACCAAAATAATCCATGAAGCTACTTGGTTTGTTTACCACTCAAATCTCAATTACTAAACATCATAGCTGAGTCAAATAACAAGAACTTAAATAGATAAACCTACAGTTAGGTTTCACAGTTATGGAAAACTAAAGATTTGTTGTAGATTAATGCAAGAAGGAAACAGACTCGATTCAAAAACTTCAAGTTCTGAAAAATGTACAATTTCAGTGTACCAAAATATGAAATTCAACGGCTCACTGCAAAATCAAAAATTTTCAGTGAAACATTATTAACATAATGTCTGGACAGCTCTACATACTACTTGCTGGGGCGGATCCAGAGGGGGCATGAGGGGCGCACCCCCCCCCCCCCCCCACTACTTTTCCTTGCAGAAAAAAAATCAAGATATCCTTCCGCCCACTTGCAATGAGAAATAAACTTTTGACATTATACTACAATGTTCACTGTAATGTCAAACAATAAGAGGTGGGTAAAAAACGCTGTTAGGGCTTCCCGCTACCCACTTGCAATTGCCACAACTTGCCTTCAATCATCATTTGCAGCTTGATTGGTAAATATCATGCCCCCCCCTTTCTTGGAAAATCCAGGTTCCGCCCCTGACTTGTCACCATATTGATGAAATAATATCAGTTAATAACTCAGTTACTTTCTGTGATGCTATTATATTTAGCCCATTTTCAGGCACTGCTGTGATGAAAAAAACTGACAAATTAATTGTACATGATGCACAACAGTGCAACTAGACTCTTTTGAAAATTTTGTAGTTTGATGATTTAATGGACATGTTCACTTAAAGCCAGACAGCTGGGCATAACAGCCAGGACTCAAATTTACACTGGACTGCGTTAGTAAAAAAAACTTTACAACTTGACAAGTCTGGTGATGTTTTTCAAATACCTAATTATATTACTCCTTGTTCTCCTCGCCCACTGCCCCGCAAAGTGATGTAAATTTAAAAAAAAACTGTTAACTAGTGACTTAACCCTATCAGGACAGGGGGGGGGCACAATGCACCAATTTTTTTCATGAAACTTTTGAACACTTAGTCCGATCACCGCCAAATTTCTGACTTTTCCCAAAGTATATCTAGGATCATGTTGTAAAAAAATAATTGAAACCGGGGCTTAGCTGTTGCCACTGATTTTTGGTTTCTTTGCCAGACAAGTGATAACTAGTAATGAGTCACGTGATAGTCTGTAATAGTCTGTAATGGTTTTGGAAATTCAAAATGGCGGCCATTTTGGCGCCCATCTTGGATTTTGTGTTTTCAGCATGTAACTAGGGGGTCAAATTATATAAAGTTTTTCAATAATAAGACATTTTTAACATGCTAATTTCTTCCTTTTCAGACCCCAAAAATATATACATTTGTCAAACAAGCCTTCTTTTTTTTCCTGAGCCCTTGGCGGCATCCATTTTGATTTTTAAGTAAAAATAAGCAATTTTTTTTTCCCCCAAAGTGGGATAAATTAATGGATTATAATGCCCTAACAGGTGACTACAGTAACTAATGTAGGTTCGACTTATATTGATCTTGGTAAAATGTACAAGTTTGCCAAGTTTCAAAACATTCAGATCAAAAATACAGGAGTTATGGGGAAAACACAATTTTTGACAAAAAATGGGCAAAAACAGTCGAAAACTACGATTCTGAGTCTGTACTGGTTCTGTTGAGTATTAAACTATTTATGGCTGTATGAAATTGTAAATTCAGGCCGATGGCACCCTCAATTTCATGGGCGCTACCTTCGGCCTGCTTTGGATAAAACAAAGAGTTTTTCACAACATTTGTCGCTAAAACTACACCATCAATTTGGCCATGCTTATCCCAAAACAACCTCTGTATGGATGTCCATATTCAGGAAACAAATTTTTAATAGAAATTTTATGCGAGGTAACCTTTCCATGTTTCAATCCAAGTACATAGACAGAGTAGGCAAACATGTGCAATTGTTTGAGTACACTGGGAGATACCACTTACACCAGCCCTATCACTGACAGTCACATGGCCATCTTACATAGCATGTAATTTGTGGAGTTGGGAGATTCCATTATTGACAGGTGAGCCAAACACTAAAGTGCAGTTGTGTGGCAACCTCGTCCCAACGAATACAAATCACTATTTCCAATGAATTATTAATGGAGATCAATGATAATGGGGAAAATGGGTAAGATCATGCAGCAAGATCTTCAGGCAGTTTAAAGTCCTGTGTGCAAAAATTTAATATGCTTGTACTTGTGGATTCGGCGCTCCTCTATCACTTTTGCTATATTTTACCACAGCGGCAGTCATCATTTAAAGGGTTTTGTGTTAATTTTGATTTAAATTTTCATAATTTTTATTACCAACTCATATTTAAACATTTTTTGATAAAATGTTTACTAAAGTTGAACTATTTTTACTAGGGCAGCTTGTAAACATAGTTTATGGAAGTATTATCGTGGAGTCCTATTCAAGGCTCAAAATCGCAACTCTTTTTTTCAAAATATTTTGGTGGATAGAATAAAGGGTGTGAACATTGGGAAAAATTACAAACAAAATTGCTAGAGATTTGCACAAAACTTACAATAAACATAAACGGTCATGGTGGGAAAAATCACTTGAATTTTTTTTGCATGAAATGCTAGCTTTAAAAAAAATAATGAGTGAAACGATTAGTTTTGATCTCATGAGACCAAAACTTGATGTTCTCAAACAGTGAAAACATTCACTATATTCTTGTGACTCCAATGACTGATTGGGC
Source organism: Marthasterias glacialis (assembly GCA_911728455.2). NCBI lineage: Eukaryota > Metazoa > Echinodermata > Asteroidea > Forcipulatida > Asteriidae > Marthasterias > Marthasterias glacialis. The sequence goes on from OU452225.1 coordinate 27,872,127, forward strand.
TTAAATTATCACAGGGTGTGATTGCTTGTGTTCTGTTGGGTCACACAAAGGTGAATAATGGTCTTGACAATTACCAATATTGTACATGTGATTTAGTGGGATAAGAACTTAAGACAATGTATCCCTAGCCTTTTGACATCAAGAGAATATCAAGAGCTCATGTGGTATGTCTGCATTACTGCATAATAAATTAATTAAATCACTGGACAACTCAGCAACCTTTGCTTTCTACCTTACATGTAATCTCATGTTTATTGTAGAGAATTTAATTTAGATTTGGCAATCAGCCTGTCTACCTGGGTCCTATTGATGGTTAGGATTCTCCTTGTAAATGACACCAATATCCAACTGGCTGACTCACCCTGAGTCAGTTGAGTTTTTTCTTGATGAAGGGGTCAATAAGTTAGTTTCCCCAAAATACCAGATTCACAAAATTTGATAGCTTAGATAGCTTTCCTTGTGATAATTATCATATATTACATTTTTCGTTTGTGTAGAGGTAATTACTTTTGAATGATTTGCACAGTTGTTTTGTTTACTTTCCCAAAGTGAAACTTAGAGGTTGGAAACATTACACAGAACAACTTAAATTAGGAAACATTGTTTATGTACAAAGTAAATGTTTGTGACATGGACAGTTGTCCTCAGAGGTTTGGTCAACTATCTGTTGTCTCAACAGAATTAAAATATATAAGAAGTGAGAAATAGTAATCAACACATACCTTTGAAATTATATACAGTAATGCCTCTATTGTTTACAGATATCTTCTTTACTTAAAATTGTCCATAAAATCCTTTTAAATCATGCTATCCTGTCAGTAAAAACACCTGTAAGTTTACCATGAAACAAGCATGGTCTTCATTACTGTATACATTGCACATGAAATACACTTTACCTAAAAAAAACAACTAGACCTACTCATTTTAGGGTTTTGCATGCATTGATGTTAAAACTTCCGACCTTTGTAATGTTCTAATTCTATTTCTAGACCATCTTAATCTTGGGATTGCACTCTATTTAAGGCTGTTTGGTGCACTTCAATCGCATTGGTAAAACTCCAGTTGCAACTTGTCAAACTTGGAGGGCAGTTTTGGGCAGAAAGAACACGCAGGGCGATTTTGGGCAGTTTGAGATCTAAAGGTAAATGATTCAAGATACATGTACTTACATGTCTTGTTCTTGTGACTGACGGACAAAGAGAGCCTGGAGGTAGACTGAGTTGAGATCCAAACCACACCCTCATTGGTTCCTAACAGATAAATGAAGTTTGCACTAGAAGACTGTAGATCAATGGATCCATCTGATGATCAAATCCCTCTAAGAGTTCATCTACAAGAAAGTTCATTCAAGTTGTCTCTTGCTCATAACAAACTGTTGACCAACATCCTTCTGTACAAAAATGCAAACAGTTTGAGAACAAATGATTATTATTTGCATGTTTTAGTCAGAGTAAATCTTAGTATCATGAAGATTGTCCAATTATAATCCTGTTCCTTACTGGGGATGTCTTCATTTAATAAGCTGTAATTCTGCTACATCTTTATCTTAACTCTTTAACTACAGAATTTCTGCACGTATGGACGAATTTTTTTTTCTTCATTTGATACTGTACATAATCGATGCCATAAATGGCTTTGCCGACAATTTCAGTTGTGCACATGCAGCCATAAATGGACTAAATGGAGTAAAAGAGTTAAGGGGGAAAAACATTACATGCTGCACTGAATAATAATTAAAAATGCTTTTGGGACTAGCTTTGAGCTCAGTGTTTTGTGGCTTCAGGCTTCAATCTAAGTCATGAGGTAGGGAGGGGGCAATAGGGGTGATCAGAGGGGATGTTCTAACAACTAGACCACCAAACATACCCAGCAACATCAGGCCAGTATGAATCCTGTAATAATAAACCGATTGCATGACCTGCGTCACATGACTTATTGAAGGTATTAAATGTAAACAAACACAACGTCCTCCATAGGAAAGTGCAGTATGGTACATCATAATTGCTGCATGTGTTTATTCGATCGAGGCTTTTTCTTTCTCGAAATCTGCAAAAAATATTCCAGGGTTTGTACCAGAGACCTTCGAGTGGCTAAATAAAGCCAGTAAGGACAATTCCAGCAAGTCTTGGAAATTGTACAAGTAACAAATAAATGTGCATGATGTGTACTAGTGCACAATGGAACGTTTAGGACAGACGACCTTGATCACACACTTTTCAACACAAGAATTTCAAAGTTTTGAAGCTGTATCATCAAAAGAAAACTGTGTGATTCCTTTGCCTATTTGAAATTTAGGTCAGGTATAAATGTTCACTTTTCCTATGTTCTTTACCCTTTTTGGACAGTGATTTAGGCCTACATTACAAACAAAATAACAGGTGATGGCTACATACATGTAGTCGTCCGATACTGGTAGTGCATAACTCAAAATAAACCTCTTTTGTAGTAGAATACACTGGTAGTTTATGAAACAGTAATGTGATTAATAACAATGTCACAACATACAACTTGAATAAAATGGCTTAGTAACTGTGTTATTGTTACCAAAAGCCAACTTTTGGTGTGACTCTGCTGGTCACAGCATGTATTTGCGCGTAGTTTGCCATCAGCCCAGATGACGTATTACCCACAATAGGTCACGTCATGACATGTAAACATTGGTCGCGCAATCAGTCTGTTAGTAGAATCAATCAATAATATAGTAATTGCACAGGGGACAAAAAGAAATTAATCTGTGTTTTTACCCTACAACAATGTAAGATAAACACTATGAACTCAGTGCTTTTCAGAGTTCTACAGAAGGAAAAAATACTCAAGAGAAGCTGTCTCACCACAAGACTATTGAGCATGCCCACTGAAAACATGCCAGTTAGAGGGTCAAAGAAAAAATGTAAATGACTGTTGAATGAACCCTCACCCCCACCTACTCAACGACCACTGAGCATGCCCAGTGACAACAACCCATTAGAGGGTATAGAAACAATTGAATGAATGTTGAATGAACCCCCACCCCCACCCCCCACTCAAGAGCAGATATCATTACTACTAGACCAACAAGCATACGCAGTGAAAACAAGCCAGTTAGAATCCTACATGTATAATTTATGGTTCATCAATATACCAATAAAACTCAAATACTTGATACTATTTTGATATCAATATCACTTGTGTAGTCATATTGAAATATCGACCAGTTATTACATTTCATGTCATATTAATTTCAAAGACCAATTATTTTATGATTATGATGTACACAATGCACCCTAGCATGCCAACACACACACAGTCCCATCTTTTTCAATATATGGGCTGTTAGACTTTGTTATCTCACTACTTTCCACGCTACAAAACAGGTAAGAACCATCAAATTCTCGCAAGAGCTTTCACAACAACTCAATACAATGAGAGCATACGCCCTGTGTTGGTGAAGCGGTAACATACAAAAACACCCGTAAAAGACTTGAAATACAAAAAGACTACTCATCTGCACATGATTTATAAAATAGAAATTCCCCAAGTTTTTCTGAAACTTTGTCACTGGTGTGTGTGCTACAGCATTGGTCATTGCTGGTTTGTGCCTTCAACAACTGCATGGTCGATGCAGTTCATCATATACTTTGTCTTTAGCTTGCTACTAACAATTACACAAGTAGATTTTACTTTAGATTACCCTGGATGGATGATAGGATGATTGTACAGTATAAATGTAAAATTTGTTTTCTTTCTTGGTTCGTTTTTGTGGAATGAATGCAGATGTCATTTCGGTTCTCACATGCAGTCAGGCATGCAACTCACCAGCCAAAAGAAAGAGGAAAATTATGAAAACCTAATGTTTTCAGTAGGAACTGCTATCAAGCAAAGCCAATATGATAATGTTTAACCTGCTTTAGAGGCCGAACAACTAGGATTTTTATTGAGATGCAATTGTTATTGTTTTTGTGCGAATTATTCTGAAATTTGCGTAAGCTTGTGCAATGGGAAGAACTCTTCAATTCTTTCCAACTAATTCTGACAACAATGATTTCATTTTCTGTTTCACTATTTACAACCTACTGCAAAAGCCATGAGGGCATACAGTAAATTCTTGATTATATGCTAAACACATTATGGATGCTTGCCCCATCTTGGACTTCTCCCTTGTGAACCGATATCTTTAGTAGAACATTATTTTTTCTTGAAGAGGTTGTCATTCCCTACATGTTGATACAAAAATCCTCCCTTCACCTCCGAGGCTGCAGCATTCTCCTATTTCTTCAAGACTTGTTGGCCTATGACCCATGGCTTAAAATGTATTATGAGTGGATAAATCTAACAATTATGACTACACAATACAAAATGTATTCTGATAATTAAATAATGGTCCAGAGATCAATACATTCCAATTCACGATGTTCACAAAAAATAAGAGTGATTAGCAAAGCTTTTAATAGCCTTGATCAAGGCGTGCCAGCCGGACGGAACTGTTTTGTTGCATTTGCCATATTTTATTTTTTTATTGCCATTTCTGCCTATGCCCCATCGAGTATGCTGTGCCCAAAAGTACAGCACATAATTTTCAGCTCTTATGTACAACTGTACAGTATCCTACACGGTGTGTGTAAGACTATTCCTTGTTGCACCTTGATGGTTCTGTAAAATTATAAAGTGGAGCTCATTATGCTAATGTCACTAAAAAAGTATTCTCATTGGTTCTTGTTTGACCTAGCGACTCCTCGCTATGACGTCAATCACAGCCTGTTGCTTACAATGTGTGCACCTGTCCAGAAAGATACAACTATAACGACAGGGCTGCCTGAAAATATCAGATATACTGTATCCAGTAAGCAAAATTGTCATTCCGTTCAATGATTCCCTTCTTCCAAGGACAGCATTGAAAGTAGGCCTACTTCAATTGAAATGTTGAAAGACTGTCTCTGCTCTGAACGTTCATTGATTTGTAGTTTGTCAGCAGCCGAGATTTGACGACCATTACTTATTTCCTAATCCAACTGTGATCCAACCATGATCCAACCATAGTGCAAGAAACACTCTGTTCCCTGCTCTATGATCCAACATTTCCCTTGAAAACGCAATTTTGTCCAAAACAACCAGCCTATAGTGTGCATAGTGTGTTCATGCTCTATGGTGTGTTGCATCACCACATGTGTACAAGTTACTGTAGGGGTCAAATTCCTTGCTCTGTGATCAAAGCTACCAGCCTGTGATTGGCCATCAAATAAAATGAACCGCCAACATCTTGCATACAAAAATTCATTGAAAAACCAACAGAAAAAAAAAAAAACACAAAAACCTTTCGTTTTACAAAAGCATCAAGGCTGTCGTCCTAACAGACTCCGTGCACGGACAGTGCTTGTGTGTGTGTATTGTCCTGACAGACTCTGTGCATATGTACATGGACTGTGTGTGTGCAACTGCGTATTGTCCTTACAGACTTTGTGCATAGACAGTCTGCGTGTGCGCATGTGTATCGTCCTAAAACAGACTCCGTGCATGGACTGTGTGTGTGTGCGACTGCGTATTGTCCTTACAGACTTTGTGCGTAGACAGTGTGCGTGTGCGCATGTGTATCGACCTAACAGACTCCGTGCATGGACTGTGTGTGTGTGCAACTGTGTATTGTCCTTACAGACTTTGTGCATAGACAGTGTGTGTGTGCGCATGTGTAACGTCCTAACAGACTCCGTGCATGGACTGTGTGTGTATGCAACTGCGTATTGTCCTTATAGACTTTGTGCGTAGACAGTGTGTGTGTGCGCATGTGTATCGTCCTAACAGACTCCGTGCATGGACTGTGTGTGTGCGACTGCGTATTGTCCTTACAGACTTTGTGTGTAGACAGTGTGCGTGTGCGCATGTGTACCGTCCTAACAGACTCCGTGCATGGACTGTGTGTGTTTGTGACTGCGTATTGTCCTTACAGACTTTGTGCGTAGATAACTCAGGGCTCTAAAGGCAGCGCAAAGACAGCCTTGATCAAGGCTACTCTTTCTTGGCAATATGTAATTGCAAAACATCTGCTTAAAAAAAAAAAATTCTTTCAGTGTTTTCCTTTTGTTTCTACCAGATTTAATAATTTAGTGCTGTATTCTCAGTGCTTTTCAAATCTTGTTGCAAAAAATATATCACTGGACAGTAAAACAAATCGATTTGGTACATTTACATCTTAATAAGTCTGATAATGTGGGACCACCATGACCACACATGGTATAAATGTAACCATTTGGCAAAACAATCTTTCTATTTTTGTTCTTAACTTTCCAGAAATTTAAACAAAAATAAGAAATTCTCTGATCACTATTGCTATACCTTTTTTGAAGATGACCAAGTATTGTTTGTTTTATTTGTATGCACCATTCCCCAGAATTTTTAATTGAGATTGAGATTGGTTTAATTCCCCATTATGACCCAGACTTCAGTGAATTCCAATAAGTTAATGACAACAATCTTGATCAAAGTAACCAATTATGTACAAAATACCTTTACTGGATGAAGAAAAGATAGTGTAACATCAACACAAATCGTCAATACAAATCGTATGTCATTATTTTTGTTAAAGTTAGCCACAAATAAACTACAGTCACAAGAGGGCGCAATTCTACACTGCACTGAGTGGTGAGAAGACTAAACAGTATTAGTCAACAGAGGATGCTTTTTATGTTTTGTTTAATTCAATTTCTGACAAAACAAAGGTCATTCAAAATCATGTTTTGAGGGGTAAAATGATGTTTGTGCTAATTTGGTGTGAGTTTCCATTCCCAACAGATGATTACTATTTATTTTATTACAAAGTGTTGACATTCCATCCAGGCCTTTAGTAGCTTATTTAAAAATTGTGTGATCATAAATGTTTGAAAAGAAATATAGTTAGGCTACTTTTAGTAGATTTCCATTATTTTTGCATTATTACCCAATACTGGGTTCATATTCAACCTAATCAGCAATATTTTTGTATAAAATAAGTATTATGCCTTCAGCTATATTTTATTCAATAAAGGATGTGTTTTTGTCCCATTTAAACTCATGTCCTTTTTATATAAAATTCTTAAATTGAGGGTATTCAATTACAAAATAGTCAACTCTGGTTTTTTTTTTGGTTTTTTTAACCTCTTAAATAAAAACACTGAAACTGATGGTGCGGTCTGCAACCGCTGTAATTATACAGAAAATTTAAAACAATCAAATCTGTACTATTAGTAAATAATATAATTATGAGCTACTGAATTAAACTAGCGCATTTACAGCTGGCTACTTTTTTTTCATTTCTTGTGACAGGTAGGGTATTGAAACATTCCATAAGCGGGTACTACAAAAGTTAACAACAAAAGGATCAACCAAATGAAGGATACGTAAACAAAAGTCACATGTAAATTAGCTACATTAGACTTGCACTGGTCAGTGTGCCTTACAGTTCCATACATTAAATAGCCCCTAAAGTAATGTCTTTGCTGCTTGCCTCCCTCAATGAAAATGTCTGGTTATGCCAACTGCAACCTCCACAGCCTTACACTTGCAATGGTTGGTGAGCGTTACAGTACTTTTACTAATACACAACTGACACTTATAAACTTTCATGACTTTTCCTGTAAACCAAATTAAACCATTAAAAAAGTCATCAAACATAAACTTGTAAACCATTTATCAGTTCTATAAGTTATGATAAACTAGCTAATCAAATAATCAATAGGAAAACATTCCTGTAATTTTTTAAGATAAATATTACTACTAGCTACTTTCTAGATTAACTTTGGCAAAACTTATACAGTTGAAACAATTAGAGTTTGAAATCTCTAATGCCAATCAACTCTAAGTGACCAGAAATGAAATCAAGCGAATCTATATATGAAATTGTATTCATAAATACACCAGTCAGTTTGGGACAATTTGGGCAGTCCTATTGGTTGAAAGGCGGTCACATGACTGTTTAAGACCGGGTTTTAAACAGAGGTTAAAGACATAGCTGGAGCTGCGAACGTGTGTTCTGCGCTAATTATAGCCACACCCGTGTTGGCGCGCTAGATTACGCGGGTGCTAATTTACGCGTAGCGCAATCAATACATAGCAGTACTCAATGTAAAGTCTATTAATACGCTCGCGTACGTGCAACAGTTGAGCATCGACCCTTCAAGAAGTGGAGCCTGAGGACATGGCAAGAATGGAAAAATAAATTCAATAAACAGAAGTTTCACTGATTGTTCTACATTATTACACTTTTTAACAAAAAAGGGCATTTATGAATTTGGGAATAAAAGAGTAGTGACTCAGGGTCTTGGCTGAGTGATAAAGGACGTTGCCTTCGGCTTGGTCCTTTATCACACGGCCATGACCCTACCGGTTTGAAATGGCCGTTTAAGACCTCAGATCTCACATTCTGAAAATTCTAAAAACTTCCACTAAATAATGTGGACTGACTCCATACAGATATCAACCTTGTCTGCCGTGACAAGACCTTGTCGTGTTTGGGGGCAACACTGTGCAAATCCATGTAGGATGGTCTAACGTTACAAAGTAAATACTTGTCAAAATAAAGGATGAAATGTGACACGAGTTCCACCAATCAAATGACGAGGATATGTGTGTTTGTAAAAAAAACTACTGTCATTCAATGACTTACATGTAGAGTTGTGACTTTCTATTATGCCAACTATAATTAGTTCAAATAACTAGTGTAAGATAAAGCATTGTTACTCTTTGTATATCAGGCAAATTATTTAATTTCAAATATACCATTAACCAAATACTTTCTACAGTCATTATAACCACATCCCAGTACAGGCATGAGTCTTTAGTTCAGGAACCACAGACTTTGCAGTCACATTTTGCACATTTTCGATTTAAACTGTTTTTAATTTCATGATTCAAATATTATAATTATAAATGTTTGTTTGTACTTTTGATGAACAAATTTTCTTATAGAACATTAGGTAGTAATTTTAACCAAATTGTTATGATATTAATCAAAGAAATATCACAAATGATTACATTTTATTTTACAAACAAAATTCACCCAAATCAGTAGCAGATATTTCAAAGTAATTCAAAGTCTACACATCTGTTATATCAAGGCATCAGCGAACACGCAATTCTCGTAGGGTTAATACGACTTTTTACAGGAAATGAAAAACAGTTGTTGACAATAATGCAGTGTCACGTGACTGTCCAATCAAACAGTGACCCTAACGGCTGCATGACGGGCACTGGTTTTGTTTTGGATTTAGAAAAACGTCAGGTTGGAGGAGAGAAATGATCACGAGTACAATTAGATGCCTTTTTTAATCTTTGACATCTAGAGAAGCCAGTAGGTGATTTTTCAGCTATTTTGTTCAGTTTTTGTCATAATTTGGGCAATTTGTTAGAACAGTGAATCACACCATCATAGCGAATCCAATTCATCACAGCGTATACCCCTATATATATGCTTCCCTGGGGGCGCTAGTACAACCGTCCAGGTCAAATATTTTAAAAAGGAGTACAGCGACCACAGTTATTGGGTCTTGCCAAGAACATCAGTGCAGTCTTGAATTGGAGTCTTACATCCTACCAGTACCACTAGACTACCACTACTACCACCAGTACCACTCTACCAATCACAGTGCCATACTTACAGTAGTATTACTACTAAGCCTTACATGTACATGTAATACAGGTTACATAATGTTCATTACATCATAGGTGCACTACACACACTGTACTGAGTGACTAAGTAGGCAAAAAGATACAGCTTCTACAGCACAACAAGTAACTAAGCACATTTTTGCTGTTGGATAATATTAGGCAATATTTGCTGCCTAAGTAAACTCTATGAATTTAGGCCCATGACATCAGTGCAGTAGTGCAAAGGGGGACTTACGTCCTACCAGTACCCAGTTAGTTAGTAGTTTTAGTGCTGTAGTAACATACCAAGCCTTAGCCCAGTATAGTGTCAATATGCTGACTACCTCTGCTTCTTGGCCCTATTACCAGACCACATAGCATTAGGGACTGTGATGACATTTCAAACAAAAACATCATAAATAAACATTGGCACCGACAGTGATTTACACGTGTATCATCAGCTCAGAGATTCTTCATAAAATTACATGAACACCGGTGGATAGAAAATCATTTTAAAGTACTACTCGGCACTACTACGTTCCAAGGTAAGTGAAAAATCCAACCATTTTTATTTAAAATGTTATCACAGTCTCTAATGCTATGTGGTCAGAGCGCCAAGAAGTGGAGGTAGTCCAGCATAATGGACACTATTTATTAGTCTTACTAAGCCTATACCTCACCTGTACACACAATGTATGTAGCAGCAGCCTTGGTAGGACTTCAGTCTCCATTGCACTGCCACTGACGTCCTGGGTATGGAGGGGTCCCTGCATGGCAAAAAAAGTTAAACAAAATTATTTCATTGTTTTACCTGATTAAATTAGCAAAAACGTCATTCACATATTCCTTGTGTCCAATACTTACAGACTGGCAGGTCCATAAATCTTTAAAATGTTTTGGGCACACACTATTTTACGGATGTATTGTAAAATGAAAACTAGTCAGAAAACAGAAGTCAGCAAAAACATCCATTACTTACTCCAGTTAAAACAAACAACATACATGCGTGGAATATGATGCTTAGCAATGCCAAAGAGGGCGCCGTCTAGTTACTACCAAACGCGCAAAATGCACAAATTTAACATTCCTTCACAACTTTTAGCTAGCTACACAGAGCACGCCTATTTTCCTGTGCAATTTGTGCATTGCCATTAACATTATGACCCAGCAATGCACTCTTGGACGCATGTACATTTAAAAACTTTAAGAGGAAAGTACATTATGTTCGAGAAAATTTTTAACAATTCCCGTTTTATTTTAAGTATACTTTTCACCAAAACTGAAAGCAGATATTATTTAAAAGATATTCAAAGAGTATTTTAAAGTAACAGGAACATTATTGTAGCGGTAACACCAAATACACGGTAGATATTATATTGCAATACTTTTTATGATCATGTGACCTTGTGACATGTCAAGTGCATGCTGGGATATTATTATGATTGTTGTTCAAGATGGCGGACAGCATGCCATGAGTTAATAATTAATAAAGTAAGCCGAACGATCTTCACAATCCAGTTAATCTTGTCAATCAATTAAGGTATGTTTCTGTTTTTCATATCCTACATGGAATGGGAGAAAAACCTCGCCCGTTACAACTTGGCGTAGTCGGCAGGATCGAATAAGAACATTACATTTTGATTAAGAGTTTGATGGTTGTTTGGAGATTGTGTCACGCCAATGCTTAGTGTTATTTCCGATGAAAATCAGTTTATAATCGTCAACACAGACGGATAAATAAACCACCTCTATAACTGTACTTATATATATATTGTGTAAACATGGATAGAGCAACCTATCTGAGCCGTTTTACGGCTGACCTCATCGGCAGACTTAGTGAACTAAACCACATTGATGTCTCGGCAATTAAAACAAAACAAGAACGCATCACTCGCCTCTGTGACCTGTCGCACATGGTGGAAGAGCTGCCACCATCCCAGAAGGGTCTGGAAACACTCGATCTTCTAAAAATAATCAAAGAACTAGAAACAAGAAAACAACATGACACTGAGAAATTGTGCCAGACCCTCGCCAATGCTGTTGCTGAGTCAGCTAAGACACCACCAGTTGAAAAAGTCAGACCAAAACTTCCGGACTTCCACAAGCTTGGTACCGATGATGATGTAGCTTGCTACTTAACCACCTTTGAGCGTTTAGCCACTGCAGCCAAAAAGCCCAAGGAGGAGTGGCCACGTTTGTTGGAGCCCTACCTCACTGGGAAAGCCCAGAAGGCGTTCCATTCTTTAAACGATGCTGATAAATGCAACTACGATAAGATCATGGAAGTGATCCACCGACGCTACTTCTTGACACCAGAGGAGTACAGAATAAAGTATAAATCTGACACCAAAAAACCAGATGAAACCTTTGAAGAATTTGCTCACCGCCTGGAAGATAATTTTAACAAATGGATCAACATCCCCTCAGCCAAACGTGAGGAGGTCGACACCAAAAGAGCGCTAAACCTAGTGATGACTGATCAGTTCCTCTCTACAATTAGAGATGAACAGCTGCAGCTGAAACTCCGTGAAAAGAAGTTTGTCTTGTTGTCAGCAGCGGCCAAGGCTGCTGATGAATTCCTTTTACATCGCCGGAGCAACCTCACTACCACCACTCATCCAACCCCGAACAAACCTTTCAATAAGACTGGCACTCCACCGTCTAAACTCCACGACAAATCTGACGCAAGATCCTCACAAATCTCCATTGGCCATACAGACATCAACCCCGGTCAGAGCTGGCCACGTAAACCGGACCAACCTCTGAGAAACACATATAATGTCATTTGCTATCGCTGTCACCAATTGGGACACAGAGAGTCGGATTGCCCCATGTCAGCCCAACCAAAGGCAGTTCCTCCTCACCAACCGACTCGACCGTCTGCTTCAGACAAACCAAAGGCTGCACCGCCTGCTCACCCAACCAATCGCGTGAACTTTATACAACAATCTCCATGTAACCTGGGGACTTCAGACTCACACAATTTCCATCCACGCCCTGGAATTGGTCCACTTGTTGATGCCACCATCAATGAACAAATCCATTTAACAGCCTTGGTTGATACAGGCTCTACTCTGTCACTCATCACCGATGATCTGTGTAGACATCTAAAAATTGTTCCAGCCGTGTCTTCAGTTGTGAAAACCTTTGTAATGTTGGATGGCACCGAGCTACCAACGCTGGGAACTGTCACATTAGCTCTTGAGGTGGCCGGCACACTGACAGAAGCGCTGTTTCATTGTGTCCAAAATTTGCCGTCCCCAATCCTCTTGGGCATTGACTTTGTGAGAGCAGCAAATTTAGTCCTCGATTTTGGCCAGAACTGCTATTGGACAAAAGCCGAAACGGGCCCATGTGTCCAGTTTCTGATTCAGGGGATTCCACCGCCCCAACTACCCAGACCCAAACGAGACATCTCCCAGAATGACACAAATTTAGCTTCGCCCTCCACACTGATGAATATGCACGAACTCTCCCCGGAGGAACACCGTCAGGTAGTTGATGTGTTAAATGAGTTCCCTGATGTGCTCTCTGAACAGCCTGGCCACACAGATGTTGCTCAGCATTACATCCACACTGGCAATGCCGAACCTGTCAGACTTCACCCCTACCGTTTGTCAGCAGACCGAAAACAAGCTCTGCAGAAGGAGATCAATAAACTGTTGGCCTCTGGGAAAATTGAGCCGTCATTCTCACCATGGGCAGCACCAGTCCTTATGGTCCCTAAGAAGTCAGGGGAATACCGCATAAGTGTGGATTACCGCCGTTTAAATTCGGTTACCAAGCTGGATGCTTTTCCCATGCCGACTATTGCCCATATCCTAGATTCACTCCATGGTGCCAGGGTATTTAGTTCTCTCGATCTCCGCTCAGGATACTGGCAAATGGGTGTTGCCCCTGAGGATGTGGAAAAGACTGCATTTGTTTGTGATGAAGGTCTATTCCAATTCCGAGTTCTTCCCTTCGGTGTTGTCAATGGACCAGCCAGTTTTCAGCGCCTCATGTCATCCGTGCTAGGGAATCTCATCGGAGAAAAATGTTATGTCTATTTGGATGACATTGTAGTTTATTCCACTGACCTGAACCAGCACCTGGTGGACTTACGCGAAGTATTGTTAAAGCTTTAGGAAGCTGGGTTGACAATCAACTTAGAAAAGTGCACCTTTGCCAAACGTGAGATGCACTACCTTGGACACATTGTGAGCCAGGACGGTGTAAATCCAAATCCAGAGAAGGTGTCGTCAATTTTGGCATACCCTGAGCCAACCACAGTCAAACAGCTCGAACGCTTTTTGGGAATGGCAGCATGGTTTCATAAATTCATTCCCAACTACGCTAGCATTGCAGAACCACTACACAACCTCCGCCGGAAAAAGGTTCACTGGGAATGGACCCCTGAATGCCAGTCATCATTTACTCAGCTGAAACACTTGCTAACAACTGACCCCATCCTTGCCTTCCCAGACTGCAGCCAACCATTTGAGATTCATACTGATGCCAGCAATGTTGGTCTTGGGGCCATACTTCTACAATCGCAGAACTCTGTGAAACGCGTGGTCGCCTATGCTAGCCGCTCACTTAATGACGCTGAGCGCAACTATAGTGCTACTGAGAAAGAGTGCTTGGCAGTAGTGTGGGCCCTGGAAAAATGGCGCTCCCATTTGGAAGGGACAAAATTCTGTGTCGTAACGGATCATCAAGCCCTCTGTTGGTTATTCCGTAAAACTAAATTGACGGGACGATTGGCGCGTTGGGTTCTCCGACTACAGGATTTCTCCTTCGATGTAGTCTACCGTCCTGGCCCCCAACACAACGTTCCCGATGCACTGTCGCGAATTTCTGAAGTTCTTCATGTTGTTGGTGTTGTCCTGACAACAACCCCGCCCCATGCTGAGTCTGGAGACGCTCAGGTGGCTCTACCCACGCGCACGACTGACAGCCCTGCCCCCAGTGATGACATTACAGTGCCGGTGCCGCCCTTGGCATCTGTACTCGATGACACGGTCCCCACCAACCTGACTCTGCCCTGCAGTGCTGCAGTTTGCCTCGACCCACAAAGTGATGTTTTGGACTGGATCCAATGCGATGACTGTGATAACTTGTTCCACCAAAAATGTGTGCATGTACGGAAGCGAAGGGCTGAACAACTTCCGCAGTACTCATGTCCTTCCTGCCGTAAACGCCGCCGTGACAACCACAAAGAGCTCTTGTGGCGTAATACGTCTGTGACTTCTGATGTTTGTGCTGGCACCAGTTTAACTCGTGCTAACTTACAGGATTCTCAACTCAACGACCCAGACTGTGCCCGCTTCATCAAATACCTACGTGATGCTTTGTTACCTGATGATGACGCCCGGGGAGCAAATACTGTACAGAAGCAGGCACAAGAGTACCGACTCGATAATGGGGTGCTGTTGCATTACACTCAATCAGCATGGTGTATTGTTGTCCCCAAAGCCCTGCAGCGTGGTGTAATTATCGCGTGCCACTCCAAACCAATTGCCGGCCACCAAGGTCGAACAAAAACTGTTAATCGTCTTAAGAACAACCGCTTGTGGTGGAAAGGTATGTCCACAGACGTCCGCAGTTTCATCCGCACATGTAAGACATGCCAGGCCACCAAACCAGTTTTTCGCAAGCCCGCAGGAATGATGCTTTCCACCCACTCCAGTGAGCCTTGGGAAGTAGTCGGTGTCGACCTGATGGGGCCCCTCCCCCGAAGTTACGCGGGCCACGAATACCTCCTGGTAGCTGTTGACCACTTCAGCAAATGGTGTGAAATCTTTCCAGTCAAAAAAGCCACTGGCAAGAACATTGCTTGCATCCTTGTACGACAACTGTTCAGTCGCTATGGCGCCCCTCGTTGCCTCCTGTCTGACAACGGCCCACAATTTATCAGCCGTGCCGTTGAAGCCGTTTGCACGGAGTGGGGTATTCATCAGAAGTTCATCACGCCCTATCATCCGCAAACTAACTGGGTGGAACGCGTCAATAGAAACATCAAGGGGATGCTGCAGGCTTTCACAACCACTGATCATCGCGCTTGGGATGTACATGTTTCAGAATTTGTGTTCGCTCTCAATTCTGCTTATCATGAATCCACTGGAGTGGCTCCTTCAAGTCTCATGTTAGGGCGTACCATGCGCTCTCCTTTGTCCAATAAACTGAACAGCACGGATCTCAACCCCTCAGCCGCTGCAGGAGCAGAACTTCACCAACAAGTTCACCGTCACATGGCCACCGCACAGAAAGTTAGAGCTCGCCACTACAACGCGAGTCGTCGTCAACCTCATATCCACGCAGGTGACCATGTAATGGTCAAGACCCACCCACTCTCGGATGCTTC
This sequence comes from Marthasterias glacialis, assembly GCA_911728455.2. Taxonomy (NCBI): domain Eukaryota; kingdom Metazoa; phylum Echinodermata; class Asteroidea; order Forcipulatida; family Asteriidae; genus Marthasterias; species Marthasterias glacialis. The sequence continues at coordinate 27,888,064 of OU452225.1, forward strand.
CAAACCCTTCAGTGCCAAACTTGCAGACCGTTGGAGCGGTCCCTATGTTGTTGTTGGCCTGCCGACACCAGTCAATCTCAAACTTTCCAGTCTTGCTCATCCACCTAAGGAGATCATCACCCATATTGATCAAGTCAAACTTTGCCAATTAGAATAACTGTTCCGTCGCGGAATTAATCTGAACAATCCCATACCCTTTGGATTGATGTTATGCTAGTGTACATATGTTTTCTAGCTGTGCTGGAAGTTTTGCTGTTGAAGTTGTATTGTTTTGTTTTTAAACAAGTTAAACAAAAAGACAAAAAAAAAAACAAAAAAATTTTTTACGACAACCTAAATTGTTCCAAATCGACACTAGCACAGCCAAATTGCTTAACACCACACCCAACTGGTATGGCTCATCGCGATTTCCTTGGAGAAATTTTCTATGGCCACTCTGCAGTGATTTGGCCTCTCACTTTTGAAGTGTGAACTAAAACACTGTGAACTGTGAACTACTCCTTATTGATTTCCACTGTAATTGCACATTCCCACAATACTGCAAATTGCTACATGTATTCTCTTTTGACAATTACTGCTCTTGTTGCATCATATTGGGAACTTCATGGTTTTACTAGAATTTGATTTTTGTTCAAAATACAAAAAAAAAAAAAAAAAAAAAAAAAGCAAAACAAAAGACAGCAAACAAAACACTAATGAAAAACCACATTCAACAACACAAGCAAAGGAAAAATGTTCCCGCTAACCACAATGGGCAGCTTTATGACGATTATTATTGTTTTTTTCTCTCAGGATTTACCTTGTATTTACAACTATTTCTTTGCTTATTATGCCTCATTATATTTGGCCTCTTATACACTCTGGGGGGACTACTCTTAGGAGGGGGGAGTGTAGCGGTAACACCAAATACACGGTAGATATTATATTACAATACTTTTTATGATCATGTGACCTTGTGACATGTCAAGTGCATGCTGGGATATTATTATGATTGTTGTTCAAGATGGCGGACAGCATGCCATGAGTTACTAATTAAAGTAAGCCGAACGATCTTCACAATCCAGTTAATCTTGTCAATCAATTAAGGTACGTTTCTGTTTTTCATATCCTACATGGAATGGGAGAAAAACCTCGCCCGTTACAATATCAACAGACTTTCAGCTTCCAACATCAGGTGAAAATAGGAGAAAACAATTCTTGTAATTTTGTTCACATTGTAGAGAAGCTTTATTAAACCCAGGATGTCAGTGGTAGTTCACTGGAGACTGACGTCCTACCAGGGCTAGTATATGTATAGATCTGATACTCCATTGCACTCTGACAGGGTTCTGAATACCAAGTTGTCAAAACCACATACCGAGTGTCCAAACTTGGGCTCTTTTTCACAAATGCACATGTTCCCGAGGCAAAATGCCCTCCTTGCATCTTCAGTAAATTTTTAACTTACACTTGCACTTGTGCAAACTGTTCACAGGTGTTTGCAAAATGCGAAATTTCTTGACACAAAATTGCCTTGCAATTTGCTCTGTTCACAAACCAATGGTTAACAAGTGTTTGGTTCAGCAGAGGTCACCGGGGTAAACGTTCATTGGACTCCCCGGAAATTCAGAGTGATGCGTGCTGAGTTATCAATCGGCCACAGACATCATTACAGTGCCACAAATTCACAGCGCCCTCAGTTGATGCCAATTGGAATGTCTGATTTTTTCTGGGGAGTCTGGTAGCAGGAGACCCGGTTACCTATGTGATGTAGCCTAACACTTTCTCAACATTTCATGTTGACCATTGGTTTGCACACTGAGTGTGTTGCGGGGAGTACCATAAATAGTGCCAATATGCTGGACTACTCCGCTTCTTGGAAACTACGAAGGTTGTGGCCCATAATGTGACATAAACTTTGGAAATTAGACATGCATTATTTAGCACCAATTTTTCCCTTGATATTCTCTTGGTCATTGCTCAAGAGTCTGGAGTAGATTAGATCCGCGATGCAATGACTTATTTTGGTGGAATGTTTTGAAAAATCTCAGAGCTGATACATGTAAATACACATTCAAACATCGTCGGAGCCATGATGGTTGCAGTTGCACATGCACACTGTAAACCGCTATGACCTGTATTCTAGTCTTTGTACCAGCAGTCTTCTTGTGACTTTTAAATCAAAGTGATGACGTATAGGTTCCAAGGGCTGTACAGCGTGTGCATGCACAACAGCAACCATCATGGCCTCGACTAGACCAAGTAACTGGGGCGCTGTACTCCTTTTTTGAGATTTTGACATTATCGGTCGTACTAGCGCCCCAGTCCGTGATATATTTGGAAAGTGTGGCGAAGCGGATTTTTTTCGAATCAGTTATAAAATTGTCAAAATTACGACAAAGACTCAACAGAATTGCTTGAAAATCGCCTACTGGCTTTTCCAAGTATGTGCACACTTAATACTATAATAGGCCTATTGAGGCCTATTGACATACACTGTGTGAAGCATTTTACTATACTACACAAGAGAAAATCTTCACTGCACAAATTACTGAACATATCGAGAAATACAACCATTACTCTGAGTAACATTCTGATTGAATTATAAACGGGGCGGTGACTGGATAAATTTTCTATTTAACTTTAGGGTAAAAAAAATACAATTTATTAGAACAGGATTAGAACCAGCTACTTTGGACTTAATGTACTGATGCTCTACCAACTGAGCTGTCCAGCCCTATGTTGGTCTCCTTACATAGGGAGACTGCCAACATAGGGCTGGATAGCTCAGTTGCTAGAACTTTAGTACGTTAAGCCAGTGGTCCCAGGTTCAAATCCGACTCTTGTCTGTTTTCTTTGGTTATACAATAATACAATTGAATTATACAAGTTAACAATAGCAAATGATGTAGCCATACAATTTTTCTCTTTTTTTGTTAATGTAGGATTGATCTCCTTTTTGTTAAGTTATGAGTGTTCTCCTTTTTGTTAGTGTATGATTCTTGTTTTATCAAATGCTCATCAATTGGGCACAGTATACTGACTTTTATTTCAAACAAAGTCATCGATGAACTATTTATTTGGTTTATCATGTTTGCTTTTGCCCAATGATAAAAAATGTCAAATTCCATAATTGCATTTACATTCGTAATGTAATGAATTACATGAAAAATCTTAATATAGTTTTACATAAATGCAAATTGTCTTTAATTTTCCACTTTGATAATTTCAATTCTGATACCATTGAGATCACACTTTGTTTGATAACAGCTTCTTGGGGTGCTAATTTAGTTTCATGTTGCCCCAAAGTGTATGTCAGGTTGAACCGTCTTGTGGTCTAGCATAATGTTTATTGCTGTCTTTAATTCTGGTGATAGATTTGAACTGATTCGCTTTTAGCAACAACCAGATCACCAGCTGGTGTGAGTGTCATACATTGTGGTTGAACAAATCCCTCAATGATACATCCAATGTACTTGCCATCAGGGCTGTAATGATGGGTCTTAACTTGTGATGATTGAAATGGTCCTTTCGCAACAGCAACATAGATGTTTCCATCCCAGTCACAACACACACCACAAGGCCATCCAGACTGACTGATATCTACTGAGAATACCATGTCACCATTGTAGTCTACTGATACTAACTTCCTGTCCTTGTAGTTGGTGTAGATGAGTCTCTGATTGCAGGTAGTCATGTATTCTACAATCCCTGGAGCAGGCAGTGTTCTGATGAGGGATCCATCTGGTTTGTGTAGAGAGATCTCTGCCTTGTTATAATATCCCACTGCTATCAGATTGTTGTCATCCACTGCAATACATCTTGGTTGACTGCCTGGTTTGAACTGATGGATGAGCTGATAATTCCTGCTGAAGATCTTGAGTGTTCCATTATCTAGAATAATGAGCTGATCATTCTTGTTCACAGTCGCTCTGCTTGGTTCAGTAAGACCTTTGATTGGAAGTGGTTGTGGGATGACAGTGGATTGAGGATTACTCTCTGCTGATATTGTCATCAAGCTAACACTCTCCCAATGTAATGTAAAAGAAAAATATCACTATTGGAGTATGCAGTAACATACTTGGAATAGATATCTGTCTCTACTTCTGCTTTCAATGTCCATTTATCTTTCTGCAAGAGTCTCCCTAGTGATTTATGGCCTTCTTTAAAGTCCATATAAGTCAACCCATCAGGCACTTTTGTTGGCTTGATCTCTCTGTATTCTTTGAGGTCTTGTAAGAGTTGTTCTGTATGATGTACAATCTTGATCCCTTGATCTATGAGTTGATTAACCTCATCCTGCTTGTGCTCTGCTTTGTTAATCTCTTTACTGTTTGTAGCTCGTGCAGTTTCCATTGTGTTGACTCTGTCTTTATAAATCTGTTCTGCTTCTTGCTTCAGTTTTTCCTCCTCTCCCCTGATCCTGGCAACCTCCTGATCAGCTTTCTTGGAGATTTTCTCTTTGGTGGCAGCGAACATAGAATCTTATGTCTTACGGGACATGTTTATTTCTTGATTAGCTTTTCTGAAGGTTTTGATGCTCCGACTTACTTGTGCTAGAAGTTTTGTGGCATGTTGTTTACTTTTGTCTGAAGCTTCATGAAGTTCTATGGCAGGGTGCATGCTGTGGTATTTTGCAATGCAAGTTGTGCAAATCAACTTATTGCATGTGTTACACAACATGATTACATCTCTGTCAGTATGCTTGCTACACTTGAAAACAAATTCCTGATGACTGAGTACTTGTTTTCCTCGCTGTTGTTTCAGTTTGGTTTCCTGTGTTTCAATAGCATCTATCAATGAAAGGGCTGTTAAGTTTGTTTTCAGACCATGAATGCCATTTTTCGTTAAGAAAGTTTCTTGTCGACATACTGGACATGAAAGTTTTGTTTTACTTGGACTTTTCTGTCTGAGTTGTTGAAGGCATTCAAGACAAAATGAATGAGAACATTCTAGTAGTTTGGGTTGCTTGAAGCATTCACTGCAAATTGGGCATTCAAGATGACCCTTACTAATCTCTGCTAGGACTGACTGAACTCCAATATTTGATGCCATTGTAGCTTGAGGTACGTGTACTTGCTGACTGAAAAACAGAAAATGACTTAATTAGATTAAATCCTCAACATGAAGCAGTACTCAAAGACTTGTGCTAACTGTTCACACAAATACAATCTGTTCTCTTTTCTTGTACCTTGTACATCTTGATGAATAAAAAAGTATTTAATTACTTGCATTACTCACAAAGTCGGTTTTAAATTAAAAACACACAACAATTATGTGTACTTGAAGTAAACTATCACCGTGTATTGGACATTCTTCCATCACCAAGTATATTATGGATTAAAATTTGGGGTAAACAAGAAAAACTGACTTGAGTGGGACTTGAACCTGCCACCGACGGATATAAACCAACTTAGCTATCCAGCCCCGAGCTTTAGTTTTACGGTTGTATTGTAGACTTGGGTGTGATCCTAGGTTGTCTGACAGTTTCGGGTTGAATGGCTTTTGACTGGCACCCTGAACAACGATATTGACTAATAGGGAGACCGTCAACATTAGGGCATGATAGCTCACTTGGTAGAGTATTGGTACATTAAGCTAGGGTCACAGCTTCAAATCCCGCTCAAATCAATATTTATTGGTTTACCCCGAAATTGATTTAAAATTGACCAAGTCAGTGTCAGTTTAACTGGTGTAATAGGGTCATGGGTTCATATCCAACTTAATAGCTTGTGGATTTTTTTCCACACATACAATACTTGTCACACATTGATGTAAGAGTATAAATCTGAAATCATATTGCTTGATATGTTGCGACAATCTGTACAGTCTGATGACATTTCAAGGTTTTCTCATTATTAAAGGTAACACCTGTTGGCCCTCCGGAATTAGGTCATCAATGCTTCTCATATGTTTGACTAAAGAATGAACAGATTCTTAGCCAATTCTTAAATGTTTAAAAATTTCATTTAACTACGATTCCAATAAGAGAAAGGAAACAACTAAAAGCAAAATGCCAAATGCTGAAATATTTCTCACTCATCAATCAATCAATGACTCTGTCTACTGTGCATTCAATCATTTTGATGATTAACTCAATGTAGATAAACAAGTTTTGGCCTTTAAATATTAACTTGTTTCCTTTTACTCTATTTGTTGTTTTTTAAATGCAATGTCAATCGTCCTGATGGTGCTACATGGTCATAACTTGATTCCACAACAAGTTTGTATCTTGCGTAAACAGTCACTCCATGCAACAAACGTTGCATCTCGGCATCCGTTGACTTTGTGTCTACAGCTGGGTCATTCTATTCAAATAATAGTAGGGGTCAAGTGTGCCCAACTGTTGTATGTGTGAGCATGTGTTGCCCAAAACTGGTAGGGGTATGTTTGCCCCAAGTTTGGTATGTGTTGGCGTGTATTGCCCCACAATGGTGAGGGTCCGGTGTGGCCCAACTGCTGTGTGTGTGGGCATGTGTTGCCGAACACTGGTAGGGGTCTGGTTTGGCCGAAGTGATGTATGTTTGGGCATTTGTTGCCCATTTATGGAGGGGCAGGTGTGCCCCAAATGCTTATGCTTGTGTGACAGGTTCGAGTTTTCATAACTGGCTGCTTTCAAGGTTGGATATAGGTGGTACCATAGAGTTTTCTATGGTTGTACAGGCTGTAGTTTATTATACAGGGGAGAGAATTAATTCTCAAATAATTTCCAACATGATTGTTACTTTAATGAATAACTGGTGAAGGCAATTATCAGAAAAAGTAATTTGTAAAACTATTAAGACATTATTCCTTGCGCTGTCTTTGAGTTCCAGTGCAGGGCAGTGTGTCAATGATGGTCACGTGTTGGCATTGGTCTGTTTTTGCGATACACACCTGCATCTGGGTGCCATGCTTTTTGCTTGGCAGCTACCTGGTGCGGGTATCATTAAAAAGAAAGGACACCCTCTATCCAATCTTTGTGGGTCAATGCTTGGTAAAATCAAATGTCATCAAATCCAGACTGTTCACATAGAAAACATAACAATTGCTAATTCCCAGCAAGCTCATTTCACTGAATGGGAAAGTCACGCAGATGTTTTTCATGACTTGGATACCAGATTCGGCCTAACCTTTAATTAGGATCTAGGTGATTTGTGTTTTTCTGAAAAAAGCTGGAAACTATTCCCTAAAACTAAAGCTACTGTACAGATCTACTGATTCTGCATTGAGTGCATTACACACTGAAATGCCAACGTTCTTTAGTTGATGGTGTCTGACCCCTACATGTACATTACTGGGACTCAGTGACATATAAATAACAGGTTGTTTAACATTGGACTGGAGCATACTGCAATACTTTGCCGTATTGTTTATGGATTCAAATGTCATCTTGGATTAAAACTGTTTGTTTAAGACTGTTCACAAAATTGGTATCATTTTGAGGTATGGAGATAATTAATATAATAAGACTGATTCTATCGCATTTTCTTTGGAAAATAAGAAAATTTGTTGTAATGAAAAGTTTTAAAAATTATAATTTTAAATTTTTTTTTCACTTCGTCTTATTTCAAAAACACAGGTCATTGTTATTCATAAATGAATTAAGTGATAATATTTATAAATGTTGTACTGCTGTCAGCAGCTTTGAGAACATTTTGAAGTCTATTGTCAATTATATTACAAATTAAATTCTATTAATTGATTCTACATATAAATCCCACAGCTGTTTTTTGAACTTTTGTGGGCAACTGAAACAAGACTTTTGTGTGCATACATTTGATTTTATCTATACTTCTTTTATTTATTTATTTTTTTTTTTTTATTTTCTGCTCTTAGGTGTCTCTGGTGTCAGCAGCCTCTTGGATTTTGAAGCCCATAACCATGGTAACCCAAGACCCACAAGATCTCAGTCAGTCTCAGACTCCCAGGGGAGATGCTGAGGACTCTACCAGTGAAGCTCTGAAGACACTACAGGGAGAGTTGCAAATGTACAAACAAAAGGAAGGTCACAATGAGAGGTAAGAAGTGGTCTGGATTTGGTGTGAATATTTATTTCATGGTAACATCTCCACCCCACCCAGCGCCACAAGGAATGGTGCACGCAAAGACGCTCATTGAGTTATAAATTAATGCACAATCGCTACACATTTGATGCACTGCCAACCTGTTTATGACTCGGTAGTTTTTGAAAAGGGTGCAAACAAAAACAGAAATTGTTACGGAAGTAACGAATGGAATGCAGCAAGTTTTACAATAGTATGTCAGGCAGAAAAAGTAGTACAGTGAGATCAATTCACTCATGACAATGAGGTTATACTTTTGTGCAAGAAATATTATGATGTCAATATGAGTCGTGTGATTCCCTACTCACTTTAATCTTGTCAACCAACAAGAAAGAAAGAGCCAGATTAAAAACGTGTTGTGGCAATGCGGTCAGACTGTGTGGTCAGAGAGGGTTGTAAAACAATGTCATGGCATGTAAGAATACCTACAGAAGTAAAATCACATTACAAATTAATTGTCAAATTAGGTCATCCTTTTCTTTGAATTTTAACAATTTAGAGAAGTGAACAGTTAAATGTTATGTTTCAACATTAAATAGATATGTGTCAAGATTTTGTTTTGGTATTATTTGACACGCCCTTTTCTTCATGAACACGCTGCTTGTTTGTTGACATGATTTGATTTATTTGTGAGTGGCATATCTGACCACAAATTACTTGCAATAACTGGATGGATAAATGAGGGTCAATCCCTTCTGTAAGATACTCTTGTCTTCTAAGTAGACTTAATGCACAGTTAGTATTACTTATAAAAGTTACAGTAAAGTATTGATTATTTAGAATTTTTTTAAAGTGTTCAAAACAATCCTAAAATGTCAATTTGTGTGTCATGTATTCATTTTGATATTTGCGTTTTGTTTTTAACTCAGTAGCTGTTTAATTCTCAAACAAGTTGTTTTATCATAACTTCTTATAATTCCTCTCTTCTTGCAACTTAAGTTTTAATTTTGAAGAAGGTTCATGTCATCAAAAGCTACCTGTGCTTAAATATTTTCAAAAGTGCATCAACAAAATCCTACCCCAAGAGCTTTGGAACTAATTTGAATCAACTTACTTGAATGATGACAGAAGACTTTGGCTAGAAACACAGCATCCAATCTGTTAGTTGAGTAGGATATTCAAGCAATGATCTGTTGGACTATACACAGTGACACTCCCTACCTGGTACTGGTTTAAGTCTGACTATGAACATTTGTAATCTGGAAATACCAAATTGTATATTTATGATTTGTGTTGTGTGAATGTAGTGTAGTATGCATGAATAACTTTGAGTAAGCTTTTCAGATTCAAATTAGGCAGGTAATTATTCTGCTCAATATCAATACTGTACATGTCTTGTGCACTGGCTGGTTCTACGCTTATGAAAATATGAATGAGTGTATGGGGCTTTGGTGTGTAATTGTAAAAGCATAGGAGCAGATCCTTATGGAGGGTTGAAGGGAATGAGTACACACCTCAATGCCTGGAATTGTTCAATGTTAATAATTTATGTTGAGTCTGAGTGAAGTGAAATAGACAAAGTTAATTTAGGTATGTAGGTAGTAATACATTCACTTGTTTTGTTGAGGGAAGTTGTCATCAGTGTCTGCATACAACTTAGTTGTAAAAGTTACATGTATGATCAGATTACTGGTTTTTTGGTCTAATAAGAATTGATGTGACAATGAAATGCAAACTCAGAATGTCCTGAGTCTACTAGACATGTCAAACCCAACCAGTACTCACATGAATGAGTGTTACACCCAAGGTACTTCTTCACTGTGATTGACACAGTGGAGTAGCCTGTATTGCACTCTGTGATTGTAATTATTTGTGCACCAAGACTGAGTTAATCAACCAAGTTATCTCATACACACAAAACACATTAATTAATTTTTAAAAACATAACTTGGATGATTGTTCTGTCCTGAAATTTGAAGTTTTTTCATGATCCAGTCTGGCAAGTAACCAATGCTTAGGCAAATCAAGAGGGTGCTATCTCTTCTTCTGTCACTGAACAATTCAGGTGAATCAAATCCTAAACTTTGATTCTGAAACATGAAGGGCATATTCTATGATTGGTAATATTCAGTTAAATTCTCAGATAGTTTTTAATCTGAAAGCTTACCATTTTCATAAATTGATCATAACTAGTGTACATGTACTTCCTAATATACAGAAAGTGAAGACCCAACCTCTGCTGCAAGAGAGCCAACAATGCTCAAGTCAAGTAAGACAAGCCTACCAGTAAGGTAAGTGTTACCAACGCTATGTTGTTTATTGTAACCACTGTCCTACAATGAGGTTGGCTCAGTGGCGTCTTTTGCTGCCTGACCTCAGTGGACCATGGTTCGAATCCCTCTTCAGACCAGAGCCTTTTGGTATCCTTATCCAATCAGTAGCCTTCAGTTTCTCCATAGAGTTGTTGACCTTCAGAACACCTACAAGAAGTACCAGGGAAGGATCTCACTTTATGATCAATTTAATTTTCAACTTAAGTCAACATTTCAGATTCCTTACTTTTGGCAGCCTTTGCCAAATCAAAATCCATCAGTAGTCATCTTTTTAATCAAAAACTGAGCTCTAAAAGGAGATAAAAAAAATTAAAGGAAAGATTTTCTCAAAATCATCTCTTAAGATTTACTTTTGCAGATTTGTGTAGGCCTAAAGATTTAAAATTTTAAAATAAACAATTTGAGTTGACTTTACATTATATTCTGTAGATAAATCTAACTTGATACCACAGTTCAGTGAGCCGCCATACATTGAAGGCATAATTAGTTTCTACTCTACAATTGTTGAAATTTTTACCTAGACAACAGAAGATAAAAGATTAACTAGATCAGAAAACAATCCCATCTAGCTGTGTATCGTTAATTTAAACATACTGTTATAACTCTGTGTGTATTGCACTATACCCATAGAGTTTGTATAAGAACTCTCTATGAGTGCAACACAGTCAGGCAACAATGGGTACTTGCTTCATGAAAGTTGATATCAAATTCACCATACAATATAACCATAGAGTTATAATACATGTAGGGTACAGACAAACAACAAATATTCACTAAACGGCTCAGTGCTTTCTTTGTATACTGTACCTAGCTGTACCAGTCAGCCAGCTCAGGAACCCACTCTATATGCTATGTGACTATCAAACAAACTTGTTAAACTTGTTTTGCCTAGAGCCATTTTTTTAATTTAAAAGGATCATATATTTTCCTGGAATCAAAACTAAAAGAGATGTTTCTCTGTGTAGTATGTTTTTGTTTTTGTTCTCATAAATATTTTGAGGCATGTAGGTTTACATTTAAAGCCCAAGCTCAACATTGTTAACAAAAAACCATAAATGTTCACAGATTTTGATATTATACCTTACATCGTATAAAAATAACAAAGGTAGAAAACTTTCCTTGAAATACTTCTGCCTGAAGTGTTATCGTGTTTAAAATAATAAATGAAAAAAAAAAATCAAAATTATTTTTTGTCTCAGTGAGAAGAGAACTCTGCCTATAGGAGTGAGTAAAAAATGCCTAACGCAATTGAAACTATGAAATGAGCTGACAATTTTCACAGGTTGGTTTGATTACATATATCTTGATTTGTGCAAAGAATGGAAGCAATTACAGTCAGTTTACCAAGAGTGCTCTGGGGCTTTAAAGGCTCATTGGCTCTTCACATGTTGGAGGAAATGGTTACAAAGAAATATTAAAGGCAAAAGAGTAGATTAAATGTTGTATTAAGCAATGATCAGACCTTATGTACATATGTGACCGCTCTGCAAAAAAAAGGCTCTATGGCTCTATACTGTTTGACATAATGAGCTCTTCCATGTCATTTCTAAACTGTCCATCGTTGATGTTTACACTGTCATAATTTGTTATAATCAGGAAGGTTGATATTGATTAATAAAGATGTCCCCCACCCCTTTGAACGTTAGGGACCATGGATAAATTACAAACGCAGTCGCCCGCGTGATGACGCGTGACAGCGCGCGGTCAATCCTAAATTGTCACGGCCCCGTGACACAATGGGATTTGCGCTCCAGTGATTTTTAGGTTCCCTCATTATCGAACTCTATTGTTGGTACCTTTTGTTGGGGTCAGATTACATGGACAAGGCAGCATGAAAGTAGCCCACAAATGAGTGAAGCATTAGTGTTTGCGGTCTATATAGCTCCTGTATACCAGACAATGGGTTGGAGAGATGTACGGTCAACCCTTGAGTTTGTGAAAGCCAATATATTACAAGTACTTGCAATGTATTTTTATCAAAAGTTGGCCTTTTTTACCGCAAAATTATACGCTTAAACATTGCCCTGATTGTTCGTGATATAATGTCATTAGTATGAGCCGTAAGGTCAAATTGTGTCATCTTTTATTCACTCAACAGCTACAAACTTGTTTTTACACCCATTACAAAATAAAGAAAGATAATTCAATAGCGTATATGAATAATTGCAATACATGTACACTGGGTGGTTTTCCTTTTGTTTGGGTTGTCAGGCAAAGGAACGCGTGGGATCTCGGCCGTGCCGTGACATAATTTATCTATGCTCCCTTAGTTGATCAAAAGGATTGGTTTTTATAACAGCTCTTTCCTCTATCGGACAGTCCACAGCTGGCCATGGCAGCTTTTGCTGTTTTAGTTATTAAGATGAAAAACTCTGTGTTTTGTAATCTGGTTTTATGTGGTCTGGTACGATTTATTCCATGTAAATATATAATTGTTGATTGCCGTTTTCCAAAGACCACATTCTGGAAAATAGCACTCAAAAATATTGTAGGGCTTGATTGACTGCTTGCTCTACAGTCTCTTGAATTCTCTTTGTTGTTTTTATCAAAATATTTTGGATGTTTTGCATTAATATTTCCAATAAAATACTTTTGTATTTGTCCATTGCAGAGAGTGCAAAGGCAGCTTGTGAACTAGCAGATAGTGAGTAGACAGCAACTTCACATTTCTTGATGAAGGAGTTTACAGTGTTTGTTATTCGCAGGGTAAATTGCTCAGTGATTCCTGCCAGAGACATTACTTTATAAGGTGAGAGTTCCTTTTGTGTTGGTCATTACAAAGGTAAGATGTACTGACTCTGCCTACAGGAAGAGAAGCAGGTGATCCAAGGGGTGACGTACAAGGGGTGACTCATAATGGCGTATCCAGGATTTTCCAAATTGGGGGGCGTGAAATTTACTGATCAAGCAGCAAATGATGATTGAAGACAAGTTGATGCGACTGCAAGCGCGTAGCGCAAAGCCCTAACAGTGTGGCGTGTGGGGCCCTCAAATGTCCCTCAACAGCTCCCTCAAGTGTCCTAAAGCATGAACATCGCTTTTTACCCGCCTCTTATTGTTTGACATTACAGTGAACATTGTAGTATAATGTTGAAAGTTTATTTCTCATTGCAAGTGGGCAGGATGATATCTTTTTAGGAAGGAAAAATAGGGGGCCTGCGCCTCTCACGCCTCCCCCTGGATCCGCACCTGAATTTAATGGTGATAATTGACTGACAGTGGCATGTGTACAACTGTCTACAGTGTTCCTACAGGAAGGCTTCTATTCAAGCAGTTTATTTCGAACCACTTTTGCAATAATTATTATATTCTTGGCATTAATTTTGATGGGTTAACATCATGTAAGGGTTTTTCCACGGGAGGGCACGATAAAGGGGCGTTGCTTTTCATTTGAGGCCCGGGTATCATGTTATTAAATGAATTACATGCATCTAAATTCTTTTGTATTGTAGGGGGCCCCTGGGGGAGGAACTGGAAATTTGTGGGACACCTGCCACACCCAGCCCTGCAATTGTTAAGTCTTTATTGTTATTTTTTCAACAGGACAGTCTATCGATCTTTAAATTCCTTATTTTAACCCTTCAACTTTACTTTGATCCTCTTTTGTCTCAGGTATCTCTCAGGTCACCAGCCTCTTGGATTCTAAAGCCCACAACCATGGTTACCCAGGACCCACAAGATCCTAGTCAGTCTCAGACTCCCAGGGCAGATGCTGAGGACTCTACCAGGGAAGCTCTGAAGACACTAATGGATGAAGACTGCAGATGTACAAGAGACAGGAAGCTCACAATGAGAGGTAAGGAATAGTCTGGATTTGAAGTATTTATTTATTGCATGTTACTCTTTGTACAGATTTACAGATCTTGTATATAACTGAAAGATTTTCATCTACAAATATTTCTGTTTGAAATGCTCTGATCTTTTGACATGTTTTAGAATTAGAGGATTAGATCTATATATGCTTTGATGAGTGGCACTTCTCAGAGATAATGAACAGATTAAATGGCATAATAAACACTGTTGGACAAAGTACATTGACTAGGTTTGCTTCTCAAATATAATCAAACAGGTTATCCTGATATTGTCGTAACAAGGGTTTCGAGATGAACATGTGGAAAATGAAAATTGAAGGCAATTGGAGTTAATTTCTGTCTGTACTGATAAAACAAAGCTTTTAATTAAAAACTAAATACAAATACTTTACTGCTACTTCTACAAGCCTTAAGAATTGGAATATAACAAGTAATATTTACATAAGTTGAACGTTCTGCCTTCCTAAACCCAGAAACCTCTTGCATCTGTCTGCAATTTAATCATCTGTCTGCAAATCAAATTAACCAAAAAAAAAACTATGTGTGTCTTGTCTAGGAATAATTCATCTTACTATGAATCTAAACATTAAAATAATCTTGAAATATATTGTGACTATCTAACCAGACTCACTGCAAACTCATTCCTATGTTTGTAATCTACATTTTAAACCCAATACAATAAAAGAAAATAGCTCTGTCTCTCTGTAAATTCCCTTTTATGAGCTCATACGTCAGAAACTGATTTGGAACATGAATATCTTCTCTTGTACAGTACCATTAGCTCTACTCCACAAGTCAGTAATCTAGGCAATGAACCTTAGAGGCTGTTTCCTCCTAGACATCCACAGTAACATAGTTTTGACCTCAGCTTGACCTATAACCTTTTGCAATTCCCCAAACCTGCTTTGATATGTGGGTCATTCTTGTACACACATATCCTATATACAAACGCAACTTTGCACAAAAGAGAAAGTTCATATTTAAATCCTTCCCCATCCAAACCATCCTTTGTCAAAATACACAATTTCAGCCTGCTGAGTAGTCTATAATACCTAGCAACAATAGCATAATATTCAAACGCTGTCAACAAGCATGAGGCAAATGAATATTGAAGGCAATAGTTGGAGTCAATTTCTGCCTGTTCTGATTAAACAATGGCTTTAATTAGAAAAAAAGAAATTAGAAAAAATACAAATACCTAACTTGTACATCTACAAATCTTACGAATGAGAATTTAACAGGTAATAGTTAAACAAGTTGAACGTTCTGCCTTTCTTAACCCAGAAACCTCGCAAATTAACAAATGAAAACTATGTACGGTATCAGTCATACTAAGAAATCATTTTTTTCAAAACTGCAAAAGAAAAACATAACTTTTAAATTCTTGACAGAAATTTGAACAAGGTACTGTGTTCATGTACTGTTCTTTTTACATGACTGACTCTACATAACGTAGTTTTGTCTCTTTGTAAATTTCCTTCAATGAGATTATAGGTCAAGAACTGATTTGGAACAGAAATGTCTTCTCTTGTACACTACTATTAGCATTACTCCACAAGTCACAAATCTAGGCACCATATTCATTGGGCCAGTGACATTCCTGTAATGTTTCTCAAACACATTATCAACCTCCACCCTCCGAGACTTTTTTCTCCAAGATATCCACAATTATACATTTTTGACCTCAGCCTGGCCTATAACCTTTTGCAACTCCCCAAACCTACATTGTTATGTGGGTCAATCTTGTACATCAAATTGCAACTTTGCACACAAGGGAAAGTTCATGTTTAAATCCTTCCCGATCTTGACCATCCTAATAGTCTAAATACACAAACTCAGCTTTCTTAGTAATCTATAATACCTAACAACAATAGCATAATATTCAAAAGTTGTCCATGTACCTTTGGCAAGTGAAAACTGAAGGCAATAGTTGTAGTCCATTTGTGTCGGTACTACTACGACTAATAATAATAACTAGTACTTATATAGCGCATTTCACATTAACGTCTCAATGCACTTTACAATAGTACCCTATTCATTGGGCCAGTAACATTCCTGTAATCCTTCTCAAACACAATATCAACCTCCACCCTCCGAGGTACCCATTTATACCCCTGAGTAAAGAGAAGCAATTTTAGTAAAGCATCTTGCTCATCATGACCAGAATTTGAACCCACACCCCAATGACTTGACCACCACAACTTTGGTCCAGTGCACCAGATCGCTCAGCTATGACATGCTACTAAACTGATAAAACAATGCATTCAGAAAAAAACACATCAGGTCAAGACAGTGCCCTCGCTCTGCAGTCCACAGGGATACAATAATAAACAGACTTACTTGTACAATCCCTTCTTTTATAATATTAGTAGTTTCTAATGTTTCTGCATAATGTCATATCCTAAACATTAGAATTTACATGTATTTGATCAAATACAAATCATTAGATTTGATCAAACACAAATCATTAGATTTAAAGCTTTGCATGAAGGAGAATACAATCCAGTGAGGTTTGTGCCAACAACCTTGTGCATTTAATTGCTCTATTAGTTTTTCAGGTGCCCAAGAAAACTGAACGTGAAAGTTTGATTGGTTTTCTGCCGCTCATAAGTCATTATAGGAAGGTTAATTTCAGCATGGGAATTAACATAATTGACGTTAATGCCATATTTTTTTGTCATGAGCCAATTTCTTACTGATCCCCTTTTGTTACTGACAAAAAGAACTTTATATGCCTGGATGAAGAGTGTAGAGCTTTACATCCGTCCTCCAAGCACACAGTAAGGTGTAGTGGTTCTGAAAAGAACCAGTGGTGTAACAACTCAAGGCTTTAGACTCCTGCTAAAGCTGATCAAAACATCAAGTTGATACACCACTGGCTCTTTAAAGACCCACCACAACGCAAAGAGATTGGATGTACACGGTGTTACTGCAAATCTCACACTATACAAATCAATGTTGAAATTAAAGTGGGGCTCTAACCGGGGTTATCGGCTCGAAGCGATGAGGTTCAACACCGCGAACAACCACCGCTGGACCAGCCGCACCTCGGGGCACTTCAAGTTCACCCACATCATGTTTTTCAGCCCCACCAATTTCTCACAAATCGATGGACGACCGACTCAGAAGAGTTGCCCAGGTTACTGTGATATTTCATAGTTTGTACAATGAGAATGTTCTGTACGCAGACGTGTTGGTTGTACATGTACAATACAGTACTCGTCAAATGGATCGTGCACTGAACCAAATACAAGCCAACTCACCCACAAAATAAGGCTTAACACAAACCCCAACAATTGTAACAAACAATGTAAATCGCTCCCTGGTTATGTGTGTGTTGACTCGTAAGTTCAAAGGTCAAATTTACTGGGGTTTTGTTTTTAAATCTTGAGTTTTGTGGGCCTATTGGGGTTACCTCCATACACAAGCAGTGAACCAAAATCAACTGGGGATACAGTGATGTCATGAGTCGTTTGTCATGTGGTTTACGTGACCTTGCATTTTTCTAATTTTGTGCTGCGAGTCTTTGGGAGAAAAATGTCTTTTTCATTATTTCATAGTGAGGCTAGGTATTCGTATTATGCATTTTTTTCGCTCCTTAGGACTTCAGTTATAAGATATATGGTGAAAGTCTATGCTTAAAAAACGTTAGAGCCCCACTTTAATATTGACTTTAAAGTATCAAATTCCATGATTACATTTACATTCATAATGTAATGTATTTACAAAGCATGATCAATCTGAATATTGTTTAACATAAATGCAAATTGTGGCCACTGTTGTATTTTCAATTCTGATACGATTTTAAATGAATACACATTGTATTAATTTTCCACGTGTATATGTTCAAAGCTTACATGAATGAAATCAGACTTCGTAAGATAACAGCTTCTCAGGGTGCTTAATTAGTTTCATGTTGCCCCAAAGTTTATCTCAGGTTGAACCTTCTTGTGGTCTAGCATAATGTTTATTGCTGTCTTTACCCATGGTGATAGATTTGAACTGATCTGTATGCAGCCACAGCCAGATCACCAGCTGGAGTGAGTGTCATATCACGAGGATTACAACATCCCTCAATGATACATCCAATGTACTCGCCATCAGGACTGTAATGATGGATATCACATGAATATAGAATCAGTCCTTTCGCAACAGCAACATAGATGTTTCTATCCCTGTCACAACACACACCACAAGGCCATCCAGACTGACTGGTAGCTACTGAGAATGCCGAGTCAACATTGTAGTCTACTGATACTAATTTCCTGTCCTTGTAGTTGATGTAGATGAGTCTCTGTTTGTAGGTAGTCAAGTATGCACCAATCCTTGGAGCAGGCAGTGTTCTGATGAGGGATCCATCTGGTTTGTGTAGAGAGATCTCATCCTTGTTCTCATAACCCACTGCTATCAGATTGTTGTCATCCACTGCAATACATGTTGGTCGACCGCCTGGTTTGAACTGATGGATGAGCTGATAATTCCTGCTGAAGATCTTGACTGTTCCATTATCTAGAACAATGAGCTCATCATTCTTGTTCACAGTCACTCTGCTTGGTCCAGTAAGACCTTTGATTGGAAGTGGTTGTGGGATGACAGTGGATTGAGGATTACTCTCTGCTGGTATTGTAATCAAGCTGGCACACTTCTGATTCAACACAACAATATCACTATTGGAGTATGCAGTAACATCCATGTGATAGAAATCTGTCTGTGTCTTTATTTCTGCTTTCAATGTCCATTTACCTTTCAGCAACAGCCTCCCTAGTGATTTCTGGCCTTTTTTAAAGTCCATATAAGTCAACCCATCAGGCACTTTTGTTGGCTTGATCTCTCTGTATTCTTTGACATCTTGTAAGAGTTGTTCTGTGTGATGTACAATCTTGATTCCTTGATCTATGAGTTGATTAACCTCATCCTGCTTGTGCTGTGCTTTGTTAATCTCTTTACTGTTTGTAGCTCGTGCAGTTTCCATTGTGTTGACTCTGTCTTTATAAATCTGTTCTACATCTTGCTTCAGTTTTTCCTCCTCCCCTCTGATCCTGGCAACTTCCTGATCAGCCTTCTTTGAGATTTTCTCTATTGTGGCAGCAAACATAGAGTCTAATGTCTTACGAGACATGTCTATTTCTTGATTAGCATTGCTGAAGGTTTTGATGCTCTGACTTACTTCTGCTAGAAGTTCTGTTGCATGTTGTTTAGTTTCGTCTGAAGCTTCATGAAGTTCTATGGCAGGGTGCATGCTGTGGTCTTTTGCAATGCAGGTTATGCAAATCAACTTCATGCATTTATTACAATACAAGACAAGATCTCTGTCAGTATGCTTGCTACATTTAAAAATAAACTCTCGATGACTGAGTACTTGTTTTCCTCGCTGTTGTTTCAGTTGGGTTTCCTGTGTTTCAATAGCATCTATCAATGAAAGGGCTGTAAAGTTTGCTTTCAGATCATCAATGCCATTTTTCTTTAAGAAAGTTTCTTGTCGACATACTGGACATGAAAGTTTTGTTGTACTTGGACTTTTCTGTCTGAGTTGTTGAAGGCATTCAAGACAAAATGAATGAGCACACTCTAGTTGTTTGGGTTGCTTGAAGCGTTCACTGCAAATTGGGCATTCAAGGTTACCCTGACTAATCTCTGCTAGGACTGACTGAACTCCAATATTTGATGCCATTGTAGCTTGAGGTACGTGTACTTGCTGACTGAAAAATAGAAAATGACTTAATTAGCAGTACTCAAAGACTTGTGCTAACTGTTCACACAAATACAATCTGTTCTCTTTTCTTGTACCTTGTACATCTTGATGAATAAAAAAGTATTTAATTACTTGCATTACTCACAAAGAGATAGTCAGTTTTAAATTAAAAACGCACAACAATTATGTGTACTTGAAGTAAACTATCACCGTGTATTGGACATTCTTCCATCACCAAGTATATTATGGATTAGAATTTGGGGTGAACAAGAAAAACTGACTTGAGTGGGACTTGAACCTGCCACCACCGGATATAAACCAACTTAGCTATCCAGCCCTGAGCTTTAGTTTTACGGTTGTATTGTAGACTTGGGTGTGATCCTAGGTTGTCTGACAGTTTCGGGTCAAATGGCTTTTGGCTGGCACTCTGAACAACGATATTGACTAATAGGGAGACCGTCAACATTAGGGCATGATAGCTCACTTGGTAGAGTATTGGTACGTTAAGCTTGGGGTCACAGCTTCAAATCCCGCTCAAATCAATATTTATTGGTTTACCCCGGAATTGATTTAAAATTGACCAAGTCAGTTTACCTTGTGGTTTATTGCTTGATAAAGAGATTTAATTCCCAGTTAATATTAAAAATATGTAAATCAAATACAAAATCAAATACATTCGGTGTAAATCAAATACATTCGGTGTAGATTTTATGTTCAGTAAAATCATCATAAGTCTGACTACCCAAACAAACTCATTAATTTAACTGGTGTAATAGGGTCATGGGTTCATATCCAACCTAATAGCTTGTGGATTTTTTTCCACACATACAATACTTGTCACACATTGATGTAAGAGTATAAATCTTAAATCATATTGCTTGATTGTTGCGACAATCTGTACAGTCTGATGACATTTCAAGGTTTTCTCATTATTAAAGGTAACACCTCCATAATAAGGTTATCAATGCTTCTCATATGTTTGACTAAAGAATGAACAGATTCTTATCGAATTCTTAAATGTTTAAACATTTCATTTAACTATGATTCCAATAAGAGAAAGGAAACAACTAAAAGCAAAATGCCAAATGCTGAAATATTTCTCACTCATCAATCAATCAATGACTCTGTCTACTGTGTATTCAATCATTTTGATGATTAACTCAATGTAGATAAACAAGTTTTGGCCTTTACATATTAACTTGTTTCCTTTTACTCTATTTGTTGTTTTTTAAATGCAATGTCAATCGTCCAAATGGTGCTACATGGTGGTAAGTTGATTCCACAAGAAGTTTGTATCTTGCGTAAACAGTCACTCCGTGCAACAAAGTTGTATCTCAGTATCCCTTGACTTTGTGTCTACAGCTGGGTTATTCTATTCAAATAATAGTAGGGGTCAAGTGTGCCCAACTGTTGTATGTGTGAGCATGTGTTGCCCAACACTGGTAGGGGTATGTTTGCCCCAAGTTTTGTATGTGTTGGTGTGTATTGCCCAACAATGGTAAGGGTCTGGTGTGGCCCAACTGCTGTGTGTGTTGGCATGTGTTGCCGAACAATGGTAGGGGTCTGGTTTGGCCGAAGTGATGTATGTTTGGGCATTTGTTGCCCATTTATGGAGGGGTCAGGTGTGCCCCAAATGCTTATGCTTGTGTGACAGGTTTGAGTTTTCATAACTGGCTGCTTTCAAGGTTGGATATAGGTGGTACCATAGAGTTTTCTATGGTTGTACAGGCTGTAGTTTATTATACAGGGGAGAGATTAATTCTCGTATAATTTCCAACATGATTGTTACTTTAACGAATAACTGGTGAAGGCAATTATCACAAAAAGTAATTTGTAAAACTATTAAGACATTATTCCTTGCGCTGTCTTTGAGTTCCAGTGCAGGGCAGTGTGTCAATGATGGTCACTTGTTGGCATTGGTCTGTTTTTGCGCTACACACCTGCATCTGGGTGCCATGCTTTTTGCTTGGCAGCTACCGGGTGCGGGTATTATCAAAAAGAAAGGACGCCCCCTATCCAATCTTTGTGTGTCAATGCTCGGTAACATCAAATGTCATCAAATCCAGACTGTTCACACAGAAAACATAACAATTGCTTTTCCGTGCAAGCCCATTTCACCGAATGGGAAAGTCACGCAGATGTTTTTCAAGACTTGGATACCGGACTCAGCCTAACCTTTAATTAGTATCTAGGTGATTTAGTGTGTTTTTTTCTGAAAATAGCTGGAAACTATTCACTAAAACTAAAGCTAATCGTGAAAATGGTCAGGGCTGCCAACTTTGTTCCTGCCTGTTATGTTAGCAATTCACAATAATTTACCACTATAATTTACTTTCTTGTGTGTGTGTTGGGGGGCGGGGGGGGGGGGGGGGGGGGGGGGCAAAGCACAGTTCTGTCTCCACTTGAATCTCCCACCCACCTCTGGACGCTAAACTTAGTCCAGACACATGTCTTCCTACTGCCAACAAAACAAGTCAATCACATAGAGTCAGATGCACAACCAAATCAAAAAAAGATCTCGCCTTTGTTGTAAAGTCCCCCGGTGTTCCAGATTACAGCAGCAAGCTGAAAAACAGGACCTGATGTGGCAAGAAATTTGCGCACAGCTCTTTTTTCTGGGCAGTTATTTTTAGGGTAGTCTGAAAGGATACAAACACCAAAAAGGGAACACAGTCACAATTTTTTAAACCAGTGGCTGCCCGTTTTTGAAAATGGGGACGGGGCCATTTGTTGGAAACCAGCACATGATCCCACTTCTAGGCCTGATTTCCAGACACCCGAGCACACTGACATTAAAACATAACATTGCTTTATCTGGTCCGTTTTTGCCGCTCCTATTTTATCATGGAGAATTTATGTGGGGCACTCTTGAGAAGAGTGACTGACTACAAGACACACTCAATCCTCATTTTGTCATTTACCAAACATAATCACACATAAGTCTGCCATCGTGTATCATACCATGATCATAGTATGGTATGAGGTATAGTACATAGTGTAGCTTTGAAGCATTGTATTCACAGTCCATCAGTGAGATAGGTAAGTGTAATGGGTGCCAAATAATTCAGCATGTTGTAACTGCAGGTTCTTATTTCAATTAAACAAATCTAAAAACAGAAAGATTGCAATAAACATGCAACTATCCAGTACATGTACCACTTGCCAAACAAGGCCCCTGAACACGAATTGAAAGAAATATAAAAAAATATGCAAAGGAATACTGTACGTATCATACAAACGAGTACTTTTTACCTTGGGGTAAACAAAAACCTGTAACTGTCTCAGTCATAAACAGCCATTAACACCAGCAGAGTTGTGGCTCTACATTGTAGTTTTTGAATTAAACTCTACTTCCTGTACAACTCATCACGACATCAGGAAATAATTTCCATAAAATTTCACCCTGGTTGCCTTGGACGAAATTATTAACTGCAAATATAACTTACTGTTATTGATTAAGAAGATGGTATGAAACACAGCATTCAATCTTGTAGTTGAAGAGTTAATTCTAGCAATGATCTGTTAGATGTTGGCACAACACACTGAATGGTGTCCCTTCTGTATATTGTATTACCATTGAGTTACATAGCTCTATGGTTAAACTACAGCACAACACGCCCTACATGTATGTATTACAGTATGTGGGAATTCCCCTTTCTATATTTAGCCTTTGTGTTGTACTCTGTGTGAGGTAGTGTCATATGAGTACTGTACAGATCTACTAAAACTGCATTGAGTGCATTACACACTGAAATGCCATTGCATTCTTAGGTTTATGGCGTCTGACCCCTACATGTACATTTAGACCCAGTAACTGGAGCGCTGTACTCCTTTTTTGTGATTTTGACATTACTGTCATACTAGCGTATGCAGTAACTGGAACGGTCAGGAGAATTTAAAACGTCTCTATTAAAAATAATGCCTTAGACTCAACAGAATTGCTAAAAAATCTTCTACGAGTGTTTAAGATGAAATAAAATGCATTTAATTGTACTCACGATCATTTTCTGTCCTCCAAAATTGATGATTTTTAGGGCCTGTGACAACCCTGAGCAAGAGTTTTTTCTACAAAATATACAAATACTTCCCGCAGAGCACTTGAAAATGATTTACAGCTTTTTGGTGCAAAGATTGAAATGAAGTGTTCCTCGCTTTTAATTGTGGT
This sequence comes from Marthasterias glacialis, assembly GCA_911728455.2. NCBI lineage: Eukaryota > Metazoa > Echinodermata > Asteroidea > Forcipulatida > Asteriidae > Marthasterias > Marthasterias glacialis. Next base: position 27,912,030 of record OU452225.1, read on the forward strand.
ACAAAGTTAGCCACAAAATTTCAACAATTTTTTTAGCCAATGCATAATGGTAAAGTTGTCATCATTCATGTCAATATGCTTACTAAACTATCTATTATTTATAAAAGATTTTAGGTATTTTGGGTATTTCCTCAAAACTCGTATTTCTGACAAGCAGGGTTGGAAGTAGACCAATTTTAGTGGAGGTCTCTGAATCCAAATTTTCTAAAGTCAACCAAGGGCGAGTGAAGTGAAGCAGTTCATCGAGTGGGGGCGGGGGCACAAGGGTCTCTGTTGGCCCAGATGTAATAAAACTCTTGGGGATTCAGGGGGCAATTTCACCTGACGCTTTGGGATTTCAGGGATTTCATGGAGATTCAGATTTTGCTTTGTACGCTGACCACATTGGCCAAAATTGTTCATCAATATGCACTAAGTTGAATGTCTTTTTGACTGTGTTCTGTCTCTGTGATAATTGATACTTTGAATCAGCTCCAGAGACTTCACTGTGTCTGCAGTCAATACCATCATCTGCTATCAACCATGTTGTTTATCAGTTCAGTAAGGCTGTGTGATCAAAGACAAAACTACCACAGTTGACAAGGTGTTGATTTTTTCTCGGGGGGAATCTAATCCAGGTGGCATAGTGTATTTTGCTTAAGAGTGTTGGGCAAAAATTGTAAGTTTCCATCATGCCTGCCTGGCATCGCCTACCATGGCTAGAACTCTGATGAAAAGCAGACCATTTATCAGTGTGACATGTAAAATTGCTGAAAATGAAACATACTCTACATAATTGCTTTAATCAATGTTTTTCCAGAAGATTTTTGGACTCAATACCCTGTCATTTTAGTGCCTGTATGTAAATGTTTAAGTACTTTTTGTTATTTTATCAACAGTCTAACAATCTTGGAATCCCTTATTTGAACCCTTCTCTTTTACTCTGATCCTCTTTTATCTCAGGTGTCCCTCATCCACCAGCCCCTTGGATTCCAAAGCCCATAACCATGGTAACCCAAGACCCACAAGATCCTAGTCAGTCTCAGATTCCCAGGGCAGATGCTGAGGACTCTACCAGTGAAGCTCTGAAGACACTGCAGGGAGAGTTGCAGATGTACAATAGAAACAGGAAGTTCACAATGAGAGGTAAGGAATAGTCTGGATTTGCTGTGAATGTTTATTGCATGTTAACATCTCTTGTGACAGATTTACAAATCTAACATTGAAATAATTGAAATATTTTTCTTTTACAAATATTTCTGTTTAAATTGCTCTTATCTTTGACATGTTTTAGAGTTAAGAGGAAGAGATCTAGATGCTTTGATGAGTGGCCATTCTCAGCGACAATGAACTTACCAGCTTATTATCAGGTACCTGACTGAAGGGCATAATAACCACTGTTGGACAAAGTACAGTCGACTCTCGTTAATACGAGGTCCGCCGGACTGGCCCGTTTTTCTCGTATTAACCAAACCTCGTATTATCCGAGCGCGGTATTAACAATGCACATTGCATGACATAATGGACACACGTGTATAAATGCACCCGTACTGCAATGGACACTGCATAACTGTGATGATATACATGTACATGTACCATGCAAACATACACAATTTTGGGCAAATAAAACTGTTTTGATTTAACTAATTTATTTCGAAAGTCAATTAATAAAAACAATTTACATTTTTCATGACTGAGAAAGGAACACATATGACTTTAAATTGCCGTTCTTGGCAGCCAAGTTTCGGTCTCAACGGCCAACATGACAAGTTGAATGTTGATTTTCATTGGTTGTCACCCCTTAGTAAGGTCACAGTAATGCGAGATAGCTCATTGCTAAGGCGGGATACCAGCGAACAATAAACGGTCTGGTGTCCACCTCTCATCTGCGTTGTACTACCATTGAATAGACTTTGTACTACCATTGAATAGACTGGTACCATTGCCAACGCTCAAGTAGCACCTCTATTGATCATGATCAACGGAGCAGTAGCACATGTTTTGAAAGGCTGGGACGTCAATTTTTAACCTCGATGAAGGTAAACTATCGATGCCCAACAATTCATTCCCCAAACTCGCTATAAAAGTAAGACGGACAATACATTTGCTCGATACGAGGCCGCAAGAATACCTCGTATAATCAGTGTTCTCGTTATGACCATGCTCGTATCTTCCACATTTAAATCCATTAAAACACGCGCGGGGTAGTTTGGGACCGGCAAAATACCTCGTATAAACCGGAACCTCGTAACATCCGAGCTCGTATTAACGAGAGTCGACTGTACATTGTTAAGATTCACTTCTCAAATATAAACAAACAGGTTATCATGGTGTTGTTGTAACCAGGGTCTCGAGATAAATCTGTGGCAAATGCAAATTGAAGTTTGAGTTGAATTCTACTCGTATTGATAAAACAACGCCTTTAATTAGAAAACAGTCCCTGTTGGAACTGGAGTGAATAGACAAAATTGCTTGTGGGAGTCCTGGGGGCGGAGCCCCCAGATGCTCTACGTTTTTATATATTTTCAGGGCTAGGGAGGACAGTCAAGTTGCCAAAAATAGACGTGTAATTTTGAAATTAAAACTTTGGATACTTTGAACTTGAGACAAATGTACAAGAGTGTGTGTGCACCGACGGCAGCCCCTCGCGATTGGTCTCCGCTAATTCTCAATTTTCTCAGCTTTTTGGTGGTGAATCAGAGCATCTACACCCCAGACAGCTGAGTGACTGGTATTGTACTTTTTTGAGCAACTCTGGGAGAGGGAAGTAAAACCCTTGACCATCATCCAGCAGGAACTTACTCTTTGTGTTCTTGTCACCAACAATGATCCCACCATGACGCACCATTGGGGCTGCTACCTGCTACTTGCGTGTGCTACATGTATACACATCTCTTCAATGTGCCCACCCATGTGTAATATGAATACACCACTGCAGTTGTTGCGGTACAGCAGCAGCATGCTAAGGACAATACGATCCAACATGTCTCCTCAAAATCTGAAACTACCCAGCAACGTGTATAACCATGCTCTCAGTCTTGGTATTGCCAAACGACATCATATCCATAGGGGCTGTAGGGGCGGAGAACACAAACAACGAAATTTGAAAGCATCTTCTTCTAGTTCACTTGGTATACCTAGTAACAATTCTCTCATGACAACTCTGAGTTTAATGAACTGTCAACCGGCATGTAATAAGGCGGACATAATCAAGGACTACACTCAAGATCACAACATGGACATAATTGCCCTGACTGAAATCGGTTTAAACCACACGATGACCAATCCCCTGCTGAAGTCACCCCTAGAGGAAGGAAAGGAAAGGTGGTGCTGTGGCTTTGTTGTACAAATCTGGGCTCACGGCGTCCGTTGCTAAGCAAACACATGACAACCACACGCCGTCTCCCAGTTCTTTTGAGCACATTGAAGTAGACATTATCGTTAACAACCAACACCTGCGTTTCATTGTGCTGTATCGACCACCCCCATCAACACAGAACAGAGTCCCATTCAGTGTGTTCATAGCGGAATTCACAGAGCTTCTTCACAGACAGGCCCTTTTTCCGGGAATTCCGATTATCCTGGGAGATTTCAACATTCACTGGAACAGTAATACTAACAAGTCAAGACTACTGAGTGATCTACTTTTGCAATACGATCTGCAACAATTGGTAGATTTTGATAGACACAAGTCCCGTCATATTATCGATTTTTTCATTACCCGCTGATCAGACACTCTTGTCCAATCAGTATCAGCATTAGAGTATCTTTCTGACCACTGTGCGTTAAATTGCTTTCTGAACCTTCGAAAACCAAAATATACAAAAAGTCTCCACTACCGCAAAATTTGGTTAAGTTTGCAAATGCGTCTACAATAAACAATCTCACTGATCAGTACAACAGCGTGCTCAGTCAACTGATCAATGCCCATGCACCTGTGAAGATGTGCCACATTGTTGATCGGCCCGCTGTCCCATGGTACAATGAGAGTATCACACTTGAAAAGTGCCGACACCGCCAACTAGAAAGGAAATGGCGGAAATCCAGGCTTCAAATTGATCAGGACAATTTCAAAACACAGCGGGATCTATGTAAGTACGTCTTTGCTGAAGCCAAGTCTACTTATTACCACGAGAAAATACGGGGTTGTGAGGGAAACCAAAAAGATCTCTTTGAAATGACAAATCACCTCATGCACAGGAAAACAATCCATAAGCATCCAACTGACGGGTGTCCAAGGGAACTGGCGAGTAGATTTTCGGCCTTTTTCACCAGCAAGATTGTACAGATCAGAGATTACCTGCTATCCAATCAAACGGCCCCTAGTCCCACACCTGTCACAGATATCAGTAGCCCTAATCAAATCCCAACCCCGAGTCCCACCTTCGTCACCCTGAAAATGCTTCAGAGGATGAGATTGCAAAGATAATAAAAGCTTTTCCACCTACATCTTGCCATTTGGACCACCTACCGACAGCGCTGGTTAAGGATTTGAACGACTTATTGGTGGTGCCCATAACTCGGTTGATCAACATGTCTCTTGATAGTTGCCAATTCCCAGACAGCTTCAAAACTGCTTTGATTACCCCAGCAATCAAGAAAGAATCATTGGACTCTAATGACTTAAAGAACTATCGTCTTATATCAAATCTGTCTTTTGTGTCGAAGGTCACTGAGAAGGTCGTTGCTGCAAGACTAAATGCACACTTGTCAGAAAACCAACTGCATGAAAGTCACCAATCTGCGTACCGAAGATTCCATTCTGTTGAAACAGCCCTTCTAAAAGTCCACAGCGACATCATGGGGGCAGTTGACAGCAGAAAAGGCTGTACTGATAGTGTTGCTCGACCTCTCAGTGGCGTTCGACACCATTGACCATGACGTGCTCATCCATAGATTGCATTTTGATTTTGGTATTGGGGGCACAGCTCTAAACTGGATCAAATCTTACCTTCATAACCATTCTCAAATAGTACAAATTCAAGGGGAATTGTCACCAGTGGCTGAAGTATCCTATGGTGTCCCGCAGGGCTCAGTCCTTGGTCCTGTTCTTTTAACCCTGTATACATCGCCTCTTGGTCACATTGCACGGCAGCATAATTTACAATGTCATTTCTATGCCGACGACACACAATTATACACAACTTTCAGTCCCAACATTGTAGGTATTCACGATAACATCCTCTTGTCACTCATCAACTGCTTGCATGACTTCCAAAGATGGATGCTGGATAACTTTCTCAAATTCAATCCTTCCAAAACAAAGTTCATTATAATCTCCTCTCCTCAACTCCATTAAAAAGGTCCCATCCAATACATCCAGATTGGCGATGCCCAGGTCATACCTAGCACAGATGTGCGTAATCTTGGAGTGATTTTTGACCAGTGCATGAACCTAAAGAAGCATGTCTCTCGTGTCTGCCAGACTTCCTATATGCACCTTAGACACCTTGCAAAAATCAGAGGACTGCTATCAATGAAGGCAGCAGAGCAGCTCGTACATGCGTTAATCACCTCCAGACTGGACTTCTGCAATAGCCTGCTTGCTGGCCTTCCGCAGAGCACGCTGCAGCGTCTTCAATCTGTCCTGAACGCTGCAGCACGTCTCTTGACTGGAAACAAAATGCATGACCATATCACTCCCATCCTCTATAAGCTACATTGGCTTCCCATCAAACAGCGCATCCACTTCAAAATAATCATTCTTACTTTCAAGGCACTTCATGGTTCAGCCCCACTCTACATACAAAACATGTTGATTCCCCGTATTTCAAGACCAGGTCTGAGATTTACCAGCAATATGCTCCTTGTTCCCTGGTCCCGTTTAGCCAGCTATGGGGACAGGGCTTTTTCCAGCATAGCGCCCAGACTCTGGAATGCATTACCTTAAAACCTTAGGGAAATACAAAACATCTCTCTTTTCCATCAACGACTGAAAACACACCTGTTCACACTTGCTTTCCCTACCATTTGAGAATATTTTCCTTTTGTTTCATCTTGACCGGCGCCTTTGAATGTTTTTTTTCAACAGATTTAGTGCCCCTTTACAAATGCTGTGTTATTATTATTATTATTCATGTTAAACACATTTATCAAACCAAATTTAGATGCTGGTAAAAATTCAAAAATGCAGGACATTTCCTAGATTTTCAGACTTCATCAACGTTCACTTCAACTATAAAGTAGAGGATGAGAATAACTGCATCTGTTTTAAAACCAATGATGTATTGCCTCTTTAACCAATAATTATAACCTGTCACATCTCTTATAAATTCAAAATAACACAAAACCCTTGTTTTGGTTGTATCTGCAGCCTTGTTAGTCTTAAGAAATCTACTCATCAACAAGTAGATGGCCAAGTTCCAAATAACATCATCGAATGTTGCCTTCAGTGCAAGCGGGTAAATGTATTAACAAGCACTTGTTTTAATCCAGAGATCATTGTAGAAAGCAATGGATTTTAATTTATAATCTTGGTTGTTGTGTGACCTTTTTAAGGTGTTGTCAGTAATGTTCTAATCATATGGCGATATTTAGCTACTCTTTTAAAAGCTCTTTACAAATTGTTGGCTTTGCAAAGATCAGTACATATGTTGTTGTTTCTGCCTGTCTAGCGCCCTCTATTGTGCTTCTCTGCTGTTCAGGATTTTTGTTTTTGTCTATTACAGAGAGTGCGAAGGCAGCTTGTTAACCAGCAGATAGTCAGCAGACAGCAACTTCACATTTCTTGATGATGGAGTTCACAGTGTTTGTTAAACACAGGGTTGCTCGGTGATTCTTGCCAGAGACTTTATAAGGTGAGAGTTCCTTTTGTGTTGGTCATTACAAAGGTAAGATGTATGGACTCTGCCTACATGGAGAGAAGGTGATCCAATGGGTGGTGTACAGGGCACCATCAACATTTAAACAAAGGCTGATAACTGTTCTAGCAGCTTATTGGGAGCCACTTTTGCAACAATTATTTTATTCTCAGCATTAATTTTGATGATTCAACATAATGTAAGTTGCCGTGGCACAGCCAAGATATTTTCACTGGGAAACACAGGGAAGTGGGGCCCAGGTACGGTTTTTGTTACAGAACTACACGTATCTACACTTCTTTTTTTTAAGGAAGGCACCTGGCAGAGGCTGGAAAATTGTGGGTGCACGTGCCCCCCACTACCCAGCCCCGATCCCTCCGGCTACACCGCTAGTAAGATGCTGCCATGAGCAAGAGTTGTTCCCCCACTGCCCAGCCCCCAACCCTCAGGCCACACCTTTAGTAAGATGCTGCCATGAGCAAGAGTTGTTCCCCCACTGCCCAGCCCCCAGCCCTCCGGCCACACCGCCAGTAAGATGCTGCCATGAGCAAGAGTTGTTCCCCCACTGCCCAGCCCCCAACCCTCCAGCAACACTGCTAGTAATATGCTCCCATAAGCAAGAGTTGCCCCCTACTGCCCAGCACCCAACCCTCCGGCCACACCATTAGTAAGATGCTGCCATGAGATAGAGTTGCCCCCCACTGCCCAGCCCCCAGCCCTCCGGCCACACTGCTAGTAAGATGCTGCCATGAGCAAGAGTTGTTCCCCCACTACCAAACCTTCCGGCCACACCGCTTTTAAGATGCTGCCATGAGCAAGAGTTGTTCCCCCACTGCCCAGCCCCAACCTTCCGGCCACACTGCTAGCAAGATGCTGCAATGAGCAAGAGTTGTTCCCCCACTGCCCAGCCCCCAACCCTCAGGCCACACCGCTAGTAAGATGCTGCCATGAGCAAGAGTTGTTCCCCCACTACCCAACCCTCAGGCCACACCGCTAGTAAGATGCTGCCATGAGTAAGAGTTGTTCCCCCACTGCCTTGCCCCCAACCCTCCGGCCACACCGCCAGTAAGATGCTGCCACGAGCAAGAGTTGTTCCCCCACTGCCCAGCCCCCAACCCTCCAGCAACACTGCTAGTAAGATGCTGCCATGGGAAAGAGTTGCCCCCCATTGCCCAGCCCCCAGCCCTCTGGCCAGACCGCTAGTAAGATGCTGCCATGAACAAGAGTTGTTCCCCAACTCCCAGCCCCAACCCTCTGGCCACCCTGCTAGTAAGATGCTGCCATGAGCAAGAGTTATTCCCCCCACTGCCAAGCCCCCAACCCTCCGGCCACACCGCTAGTTCGATGCTGCCATGAGCAAGAGTTGTTCCCCCCACTGCCCAGCCCCAAACCCTCCAGCAACACTGCTAGTAAGATGCTCCCATGAGCAAGAGTTGCCCCCTACTGCCCAGCCCCCAACCCTCCGTACACACTGCTAGTAAGATGCTGCCATGAGCAAGAGTTGTTCCCCCACTGCCCAGCCCCCAACCCTCCAGCAACACTGCTAGTAAGATGCTCCCATGAGCAAGAGTTGTTCCCCCACTGCGCAGCCCCCAACCCTCCAGCAACACTGCTAGTAAGATGCTGCCATGAGCAAGAGTTGCCCCCTACTGCCCAGCCCACAACCCTCCGGCCACACTGCTAGTAAGGTTTTGCCATGGGAAAGAGTTGCCCCCTACTGCCCAGCCCCCAGCCCTCCAGCCACACCGCAAGTAAGATGCTGCCATGAGCAAGAGTTGTTCCCCACTGCCAAGCCCCCAACCCTTTGGCCACACCGCTAGTAAGATGCTACCATGAGCAAGAGTTGTTCCCCCACTGCCCAGCCCCCAACCCTCCAGCAACACTGCTAGTAAGATGCTCCCATGAGCAAGAGTTGCCCCCTACTGCCAAGCCCCCAACCCTCCGGCCACACTGCTAGTAAGATGCTGCCATGGGAAAGAGTTGCTCCCCACTGCCCAGCCCCCAGCCCTCCGGCCACACCGCTAGTAAGATGCTGCCATGAACAAGAGTTGTTCCCCAACTCCCAGCCCCAACCCTCTGGCCACCCTGCTAGTAAGATGCTGCCATGAGCAAGAGTTATTCCCCCAACTGCCAAGCCCCCAACCCTTTGGCCACACCGCTAGTAAGATGCTGCCATGAGCAAGAGTTGTTCCCCCACTGCCCAGCCCCAAACCCTCCAGCAACACTGCTAGTAAGATGCTCCCATGAGCAAGAGTTGCCCCCTACTGCCCAGCCCCCAACCCTCAGGCCATACTGCTAGTAAGATGCTGCCATGGGAAAGAGTTGCCCCCCACTGCCCAGCCCCCAGCCCTCCGACCACACCGCAAGTAAGATGCTGCCATGAACAAGAGTTGTTCCCCAACTCCCAGCCCCAACCCTCTGGCCACCCTGCTAGTAAGATGCTGCCATGAGCAAGAGTTGTTCCCCACTGCCAAGCCCCCAACCCTTTGGCCACACCGCTAGTAAAATGCTGCCATGAGCAAGAGTTGTTCCCCCACTGCCCAGCACCAACCCTCCAGCAACACTGCTAGTAAGATGCTCCCATGAGCAAGAGTTGCCCCCTACTGCCCAGCCCCAAACCCTCCGACCACACTGCTAGTAAGATGCTGCCATGGGAAAGACTTGCCCCCCACTGCCCAGCCCCCAGCCCTCCGGCTACACCGCTAGTAAGATGCTGCCATGAACAAGAGTTGTTCCCCAACTCCCAGCCCCAACCCTCTGGCCACCCTGCTAGTAAGATGCTGCCATGAGCAAGAGTTATTCCCCCCACTGCCAAGCCCCCAACCCTCCGGCCACACTGCTAGTTCGATGCTGCCATGAGCAAGAGTTGTTCCCCCACTGCCCAGCCCCCAACCCTCCAGCAAAACTGCTAGTAAGATGCTCCCATGAGCAAGAGTTGCCCCCTAATGCCAAGCCCCCAACCCTCCGGCCACACTGCTAGTAAGATGCTGCCATGAGCAAGAGTTGTTCCCCCACTGCCCAGCCCCCAACCCTCCAGCAACACTGCTAGTAAGATGCTCCCATGAGCAAGAGTTGCCCCCTACTGCCCAGCCCCCAACCCTCCGGCCACACTGCTAGTAAGATGCTGCCATAGGAAAGAGTTGCCCCCACTGCCCAGCCCCCAGCCCTCAAGCCACACCGCAAGTAAGATGCTGCCATGAACAAGAGTTGTTCCCCAACTCCCAGCCCCAACCCTCTGGCTACCCTGCTAGTAAGATGCTGCCATGAACAAGAGTTGTCCCCCACTGCCAAGCCCCCAACCCTTTGGCCACACCGCTAGTAAGATGCTACCATGAGCAAGAGTTGTTCCCCCACTGCCCAGCCCCCAACCCTCCGGCCACACTGCTAGTAAGATGCAGCCACGAGCAAGAGTTGTCCCCTACTGCCCAGCCCCCAACCCGCCGGCCACACTGCTAGTAAAATGCTGCCATGGGAAAGAGTTGCCCCCACTGCCCAGCCCCCAGCCCTCCGGCCACACCGCAAGTAAGATGCTGCCATGAACAAGAGTTGTTCCCCAACTCCCAGCCCCAACCCTCTGGCTACCCTGCTAGTAAGATGCTGCCATGAGCAAGAGTTGTTCCCCACTGCCAAGCCCCCAACCCTTTGGCCACACCGCTAGTAAGATGCTGCCATGAGCAAGAGTTGTTCCCCCACTGCCCAGCCCCCAACCCTCCAGCCACACTGCTAGTAAGATGCTGCCATGAGCAAGAGTTGTTTCTATAAAGAGATAACAATATCTTCCCATACAGCTCTTGAGAATGATTTACAACTAGTTGGTGCAAACATTGTCTTTTGCTATTAATTGTTGTACAAATTCAGCCATAAGCCGAAACAAAGTTTTATTTTGTCTTTCACCCGATACATAGATGTAATTTCTCATCAGTCATGTCATTATTGTTACTAAACATGTAATATTTTATTCAAGATTTCAGTTGTTTTGGGGCTCTTCTGAAAATTTATAATCATGACAGGCAGGGTAGGAACTAGACCAACTTTAGTTGTCGGCTCTAAATCCAAATTTTCCACAGTCAACCTAGGTGTAACAGAACTCTTGAGATTCGGGGGGCAATGCATCCTGACGCTTCTGGTTTTTATCGCTTCCATTGAGTACAAATCAGTATTCTGAAGCACTATTTTGTGTTAGGAAAAATGCTAAAAACAACATTCTGCACACAGGAAATAATTGCAGGGTTTATGTATAAAGATCATGTTAAATGTTGGCTGTTGGTTTAGCATGTTGAACAATGATGTTGTTCTTGTATTTGTATCAGGATATCTGAATTAAAATAAACTGGATCAGTAATAATAATATATCCTAATGACAAGTAGCTATTGCTCAGGCAAATAATTGTGGGTGTTACCTCTTCATTCTGTCACTGAACAACTCAAGTAAATCCAATTCTTAACTTTGATCCTGAAAAATGAAGGGCATCATATATTATTTAAAATATATGTTAAAATGAATAATCACATAGGTTTTATATTGAAAGCTTACCATTTTCATAAAATGATCATAACAAGTGTATATGTACTTCTTAAATTGACAGAAAGTGAAGAAGACCCTAACCTTTGCTGCGAGAGAAACATCAGAGGTCAAGTCAAGTAAGACAAGCCTACCAAGAAGGTAAGTGTTATCAATACTGTGTTGTTTGTTGTAACCACTGTCTTATAATCAGGTTGACTTAGTGGTTTCTTTTCCTGCCTGACCTCAGTGGTCCTGGGTTTGAAACTCACTTCAGAGTCCTTGTCTTTTCAGTACCAATAAATCTCTCCAAAGAGTTGTTAAACTTAGATCATCTTATATAAGGGAAGGACATCAAGGGGTTTCGGATCTCAGTCAAAACAACTTCTGGCCTTGTCAAGATTTTCTTTCATTTGTTTTATTATCTTCTGTTTTTACAACTCCCTTGAAATGAGGACAAGATTTTATGAGAAGGTTATCTTATACATCACCCTTCCCCTAGTAGAGAAAGTGGCTTTAGGAAAAAGTCACAATTTTGATCCAACTGCAGCCAAACCCAAACAAAGCAAACTTCCGAGCAATTTAAATATCTTTCAATGAAAAATGAGATTTACTTTCCTGATGTATAATAAACCTGCCAGAACGCAACCGTTAAAACCAAGACAATTAAGATGATTTTTTGGTCAAAGTAAACAACTTGTCTGAGAGATTAACAGCAAGAGGCTATGATCCATCAGAAATAAACAACACTACAAACCAAGTATCTTTCTTAGAAAGATCAAACCTGAATCATAAATGGCAGATAAACAAAAAACAAGAAATCAAGACTCGATTTGTTTGCACAACAACACCAAACCCTGTATATGAGCCATTATATTATATTTATATTTCATTGCCCAAACCAACACCGGAAGAACCGCCAATTACAGGAAAGGGTAAATAAAGATAACTTAATCTGGATAATTAATAATACATATAAATATAAAAATGTTAAGAATTGAAATTCATAATGATATTAAATAAATAAATAAATAGATTCGTAAATGAATAAATACATAAGTAAAAAGATAAATAAAGATTGTAAATAAATAAATAACACACACAAAAATAAAAATAAAATAATAAAATATGACTTAAATCGTGCAGTCAAAAAACACTGGTCATTGATCAAAAGCAACAACACATCCTGGGAAATGTTCCTGTACCCTCTCTTCATTTTTTTCAAAAAAAAACCGAAGTAGTCGGGAAAAACTAGTCAGAGCAAAATTTATTTGGAGTCCAACCGACTTATCTACTCAACAGCTCTCCCCGTTCCCGATGACTCTGGTTTTGAAGACCACAACAAAGAACTAGAAATTCTAATCTCCTTAATGAAGGAACGAGTGGACAACAAACAAGGCGTGTATCATTCAGAATAACCGTTCCCAAAAGGACAACCATGTACAACCTCAAACCGCAACTAACCGCGACCAACCCTCCAATGTCTACACACAAGACATGAGACATACTGATTTTTGGTCAGAATTAACAATTTGCAACTGATGAGTGCCCATACTCGAGGCATGAAAACATGTTCTTGCTATTTCAGGATCTGTAAAAAATATCCTCAATCTCACCTATTTCGTTGAAACTAATGACGCAAGCTGTCATGTTAGTTCCACCGGTCATCTTATATTCATCTACAATTAACCCCTGTCAAACTAACCCCTGATCTGGACAGCTCCATCACTTATCAATGAATTAATTTATTTGCACACTTCTGCAGGGTGTTTCGTGAGTGAACCTGAGCTGTATCCATCATAGATAGAAGCCTCCTTGCACCAACAGCTGCAATCTCAGTATTGTGAAGGCAGACTAAGAAAGCCATGTTTAGGACGGCAGTCGGTTGTTCTCTTCTTGTCTTAGTTATTTCTGTGTACAGTTTTTTCGTGCGGGTGTGGAGACCACACTTTCGGCATGACATCATCTCGTCCACGGCAAGACCTCTAAACTCCTCTGCACCAGTGACCAGTTGGGGATGACCAGTGCATTCAGGATTGGCAGGCTGGTGACCTACAGCAGCATCCACTCCTAAGTTCACAGCAGAATTGACTTTGACGAACCTGTAGCCTCCTCCTTCTCCTTCCTGGTGATCATCCTCACTCTTGAGCTGGAGTTTGTTTGGAATTTTCTGAAGTGCAACTCCACTCATGGGTTGGATTTTATCAACAGGGGTTGTTTCAGCAATTTTGGGTTGAAGTCTTATGACGGTTGGTGGGCAACTCTGCATTGGGTTTCATCTGAATAAAACCCTGCTCATCTCTGGTGAAAGCCAAATCAAGATGATCATTTGATGGCCTAATTTAGACATTTGGTTAGTTTCTCAACTTGGGTTCATATTTCACCTTTAGCTTTCATTGGGGTCCAGTTTTTGTTTTCTTGAGCTGTTATTTTGTCTTTATGTAGGTTCCATGTCCAACCAGCCCCGGCATTGAACTGAGTTATTATCTCCCACTTTTTGCAATTAAGTCTGACACCCCCTCCCTCTTCCTCCCCGTATATGTCACCCACTCATTTGTATCATTACAAATGTGCACTAAGATGTTCTTTAATTAAAAGGTGATTGCAGTCAGTCAGATACATCCCCTAACTCTCTCACTCCCCTCTTTGATTCCTTTTTTTTTATCTATAGAATTACATTGATATAAACTGGTCCATCAAAAAGGAGAGTTGATACTCAATGGTCCCCTTTTCAAAGTGAGTGCACAATGCAGTAGATTGGTTAGGTGGTGGAGCCAATATCAACACAAGAATACATCTTAAAGGTCAAAATTAATTCATAAAAATTGTAATCTCTTTATTGTTCGAAAGCTTGAACTGTCCACTGAATAGAGGTCAAATTTAATCCTATTTTCCAACGGAAGGAATTTGAAACTTATCAATTGGATAGAATGTTTTGAGGAAGAAACCCCCCTACACCAATTCACCGGTTTGTTTGCCCATTGCCCCCTACTTTGCTTCCGCCAGGGATCCTCCTAACGAAAATGGTAATCTGAAAAAGAAAACAAAACACTCAAAAATTGTCATATCAACCATAGGAAGGATACTGTCAATCAATTTACAGACGGATCAAAAACTCTGAGGATTGTTCAAATGTGTGTATTACAATCATGCATGTTCATTCATTTGAAATGGTACACAAAACAACAAAGGAGTGGTTCGTTTGTGTGCTTGTTCGTTAGGTTTAGCGTCATTTTTCAAGACTGATGCTCGGATATTTTGAAATTTACACAAAATTAGGGGTACTTTTAATTAGACGGAGAACAACTTGACAGGCCTTGGAATTACCCATGTCAAATTGACCAGTGGGTGGAAGTTTAGGACTCAATCAAATGATTTTCTTTATTTTAAATAGCTGTGAGACTTCTAAGTGTTTTGAAAGTATTTTTGAATATTTACCGTCGTGCACTCTGTGCTATTGGAGTTTAATTAGAGGGGTGCACCCACTGACCCCATTCCATTTAACCGTAGATAATATTAAGAAAAAAAGTGTGAAAGCGTTATTACTGTTTCATAAACTGTAAGCAAAGCGAAAGGCATGCTAACTTGCCAGCAGTTTCTGTAAGCAGACAATTGACACAATGCAAAACCATTGCAAACACGCACATGCGCAGTTAATCTTCTGGAGTGTTTGTCAAATACCAGTACAACGTTGCTTTAAGGCATGTTTCTCTGTAGGGTGAAAAACGTAAAGAAATTAAGCCCAGGTGGTGCTCCCTCCGGACAGTTTTGTTCAAACCAATTTTAACGGTGTTGCTGAACTATCGAGTGGATTTCAGCTTGATCAACGCAATTTTTACTCTGTATGTACAGTTCTTGTAAAACTGCACCTTTAAATTGACATCACGTGACAATTGATGTGGTCATTCAATTAGGACCTCAAATTTGGAATGTAACCCATTTCATCTTATATACCTGCAAGGTATCATTTCGATCAGCACAATTTTTTCTGCACTTTTAAGGCGATGTTATGTAACATTTGATGACGTCATTAATACAACATTTCAAATTTTTAATGCAACACATCCCGGCTTGACTACTTGAAAAGTTTCAGCTTGATCGAGAGTTGTTTTTCTATTGATATAAATCTTTGAAAATTGCACCTGTGACGCGCGAAGTTGTCACTGATCTGAAACTTGGCACATGTGTCGCTGCATGAAGGTCATGTTGTATACCAATTTTGATTATTTACCGTAAATTTTGCCACAGACATCGTCTAAAAATTCATTTTGAATTGTTTTCAACCTGCCGTAAGAGGGTGCTCGGGTATTTTATGACCTCATCAATATTTTTGTTTAAAATAAGGTCCTTGCTGGACTTTAACATCGTTGAAAAGCAGTTCAAAAAAGTTACCACGTTTGATTATTAGGCTTTTCCGCCGGGTTCGAGCGGAAGTTAAGGCCACGTGACTTCACGCATCGCACACACCAGAAAATGAAGACTTAAACAAAGTATATCAAAAGCCGTTAAAGGCAGCCTTCAGTCTTTCGTGATTGAGCTGATACAGATTTTAAAATATTCGAAAATTGCACCTTTAACGTGACGTCATATGGTTTATGATGATGTCAAAATTACATAATTGTACTGTGCACATCTTTCGTGAAGATCCAAGCTTTCATGAAGTTCAAACGCTTTTCGCGTTTCGTGGAAAAATCAATAGATTTAAAAACAAATCGGAATAAAAAAAAAAGCCAAAATGATGATTCACAGAGATCTAAGATTGCTAAATATGATGAGGAAACCTTGTATTAATCTTTATTTCATATCAATCTTTATTGCTTAGCGAGTTTGATTCGACGGTTGAATTCACATAAATGACGAAGACAATTTTTGAAATGGATATTGGTCAGGAAACAACGGAAATGAACATAGCACTTTTCCAGCGTTTACTAATCAGATAAATTAAGGTCACAATGTCTCATAGATCGGCTAGATATTTGTGAATGCGTTACCATCATCACACTCCCCTTATTCATCCATTCAAAGCATAATTTCCCTTCCCGATTTTGCAGCCTTTATCCAATTTAAAAGCGATCTCCTTTGTTCTTTAACTTTTCGAGTTGTGTATGACCGGCCATGTGGAAACCAAAATATAAGTCTGTGCGGCCTGTATTTGCCGTCCAGAATTGTTCGATTGATATTACTTTTAAGGAAGTGAATCATGTTTTACACTTCTTTGACATATTGGACTTGCTTAAGTTACTTCGGGTATTTGTCAATCATTTAGAAATAAATACATCACATTTTTGCACTGAGGCCTCTCATACCTTTTCCTCCATGTGTAATACTACATCATGACAATGCAAAACCCGAATCAGTCTTAATTCTCGACTGTCTTCTTGCAATTTGATACGGTCTGTTGCTCGTGTACAAGGGTACCAATCTAGGAAAGGCACGAGGAATTTTGACTACAAAGCGGGCGTGGCGGTGAGTTTAAAAGTTGACCTTTTCATGCTTTACTTGTGTTATGATATTGTGACTAACAAGGCAGGTAAATACAGATGAATATATAGAGCATGAAAAACGACATTGTACATTGTCAGTTTCTGCTCGAAAAGTGTAGCTTGTTTCCATTCCTTTTAAACTTGACATGTGTGTCCAGTTTCCGGACAGGAAGTGCATTATGTATTTGTATTTAGTGACACTGTGTGCACACAGTGTAACTGCACAGTGACACGACCACTGTAGCCTACAGTGTAGTTTCACTATGAAGTTTGTAACTAAATAATTTGCAACCCAAATATTTCCTTATGTATAACCCATCCTCATATTATCAGGAAGACGAAAAACAAATTAATAAATTAGTTGTCTTGGATGTAATGGAGTACATTTTTTCTCTCTAATTGTTAATAGTCTATTACATATGTATATTTACTATTTGTTGTCATGATTAATATATGTAAAGCCGAAGAAGAGAAAAAAAAGGCAACCAATTAAAAAAATAAAAATAAACATAAAAGTAACAATAATTATGTGCAATCACTGAATCAGCATGTTTTCCCTTTGACTGTTGGCTACAGTTACCCCGCAGACGTGAAGTGTAATGTGGTATCACTAACCCAGTGTTTTCAAACAAACTCGAATGATTACGAGTATGTATGTTGCCTCTTAAAATGTGTAGTATCATTCGGGCCACTTCCTGCTAATCTTGCTTTAGGCTTACTTGTTATTCACCTTAAAATTATTCAATTGAGACTGAGTGGGACTAAAAATTAATTTGGTTTGGGCGAGCCTCAAAAGGCTGATTGCGCGACCAATGTTTACATATCGTCATGTGACCTCTAGTGGGTACTACGCCATCTGAGCTGATAGCAAACTACACTGTAAAAAAAAAACCGCTGTATTTTTACAGCAAAATTGCTGGCAGCAGGGACGCCAGAAAAATCTGTTTTTCTAGTTTACAAACCAGAATTGTTGGCATAATTTACATATTTTGTGTAGAATGGTTTAACAACTCAGCTGTGAAATAACGGTTTTTTATTTTTTTATTTTAGTGTTTTATGTAAATTCTAATTGCAAATTTTTAGTATTCTTTCACAGCTTTTCTGTAGAGCTGGTTAACATCGAAGTTGTAGTTATGCAATTTTTCTGTTTGCTGTGGAAACTGTCTCCCTGTCATTTCACACCTATTATGTTTTTGTAAATACCTACAAACTGGTTTTTTTTTCCACAGCTTTTCTGTGATGCCGGTTACCATCGAAGTTGTGTTTATGCATTTTGTTCTGTTTGCAGTGGAAACTGTCTCCCAGTCATTTCACTCCTTTTGTTTTTGTAAATACCTACAAATTGTTTTTTTCACGGCTTTTCTGTAGAACTGGTTAACATCAAATTTGTAGTTATGAAGTTTTTTTCTGTTTGCAATGGGAACTGTGTCCCCGTTATTTTACACATAATAAGTTTTTTAGATACTGCATTTTGTCAATCTTACTATTAATTTAGTAGTAAAAATACTGGTGTACTGATATTAACCAGTTTTGCTTACATATTTTATTTACCGTGTAGTTTAAACTGAAGGTTTCTATATCAATTTATTTTAACTAAATGCTCAATTTAATACCGAAAACCAATTAACAGTGGGGAAAAACAATGCAACAGAAACTTTTTTTTCTCAACTTAAAGTCACAAAATAACTTTTATTGTGAACATCCAAACACAAGAAAACATACTTGTAACCTCAAGTAACAATAACTATCTTTATCATCATCATAAAAACGTCAGATTTGGATTAAAACTGAGATAGTTTGGTTCACGATGCAGTGGAAGTAAAAAACACACAATTTTCTTTTTTTCCCCAAATAAGCCAATGAATTTTCTAAACAAAAAATATAGTGGCAGAACTAAAACAAATAGTCTTCCGACTGTGTACAAACATCATCACCAATTGTACTATTACATTAAAATTTAGATACTGTCCAGAAAACCTTTAATATGTATTTTGATTAAAATGAGTGCATGCCCCCAAAACTAAAAAATGTTTTGTGTAAAACAAAACACATAAATTTCAAATGGGCAACAACCTGTGCCCTAAACTTTGTGCTTTTTTCTTCTAGAATACTGAGAGAAAAAAAACCTAATTATAACCTTTGTATTTTTAATTATGGACCCATCTTTCTTTTCGAATGCGCCAATGAGTTTTCTAAACAAAAAAGTATAGTGGCAGAACTAAAACAGATAGTCTTCCAAGTGTGTACAAACATCATCACCAATTGTACTATTACATAACAATTTAGATGTCTAGAAAACCTTTAATATGCATTTTTATTAAAATGAGTGCATGCCCCCAAAATTAAAACAAGTTCTGTGTAAAACAAAACACATAAATTACAAATGGGCAACAACCTGTGCCCTAAACTTTGTGCTATTTTGGACAATTTTAATTATGGACCCATCTTTCTTTTCGAATGAGCCAATGAATTTTCTGAACAAAAAGTATAGTGGCAGAACTAAAACAGATAGTCTTCATACTGCGTACAAACATTTGTTTTCAAGAAAATAACTTCAAAAGTACTTTTAGTCACATAAAGAATGAAGAAAATAACAAGGCATGAATTCTGCATGGTGTTTATAGGGCAGGAGTATCACTTTCAGTACTGGTGAAGCTGCATTGAAGGTTTACTTCCAGTCTGTCTCACAGTCCTTCATGTTATTTATTAGAGACATCACTTTAGCTCCTGTGCTTCCTCTGCATGTCTTCTTTGTCTTTGCCCCTGTCAGGGGGTTGATACCAGCCAGACATCTGTTGAGGAATAGTATCATAGGGAACATAATTATGTAAGAATATTAAATTAGCAAGGGTACATTTCTTAAGCGTTCTCAATTTTCCTTACATCAAGCCCAGACCGTCAACCCCCCCCCCCCCCAACAAACACCCTTACATTGATTTTGAGGGGCCTCCTATTGCTTTGTGGGGTAGGACTAGAACAAATGAAAACCTAATAGGGTAGCATTGTTCCATTTTGTACATCCTCCCACACTTTCACTTTGTGTTCAAGCTGTATTGTGTACTAAGATGCACAACTCCTTTTTTGCAATGTTTTCATCCCAATATAATTTCTTAGTTGCTATCCAAATTTCAAATACTAGAACAGAATCTCCTCACCATCAAATAATACCATGCGCAAGTGTGTGCACAAAGATTATTATGTGGCCACTGTCTTCACTCACCTCTGAACAAACTCCAGTGTTGCCGCTGCCTTCTCTGCATATTCAATATTAAACACATAGAATGATGCAAACAGCATGCACAATGCTTCCAATGGTGAAGAGATGTGAGCATTCACCACCTCTTTGTCGATGGTGAGCATGAAGTTTGTTGATGTAAGTGCTGATGTACCTGGTAAAAAATAGAGGGCAAATTTAAAGAGGACTCTATCTACTGGAAAATAAATGCATCACAAAACTAAATGTGACCCAAGAGGCCCTCTTTAAATCCAAGTAATGTTACATGTTCAGATTTTGTGCATTATTGATGTTTTCAAAACCAATTGCTAATGTAGTGTACTTCCATTCTTTCAAGCTGGGTATATTCATTGTATCAAAATACAAAAACAAATTCTACAGGTTTAGTAACATCAAAGGGTGTGGCTTCTTGCTTATGTCTTTAAATATGTTCAACTTATATTTTAGTAATAGTTTCAGGTGATTTTACACAGAATCTTCATAAGGTGTTATTGGGTGTCCTTGCCAAGCGGTTAAAAGCACCCGACTCAAAGTTCTAGTGGCCAAGTCATTGGCTTTTTTTTATGGGTTCAAATAGTGGTAGCCTGGTGCATTGTGTACTTGGCAGCATAATAGACTGTAAACTCCCAAGGTATTCCCACTGGAATGGTTTAAGGAATGAAATAAATGCCCCAGTACAAGGGGTAATAAAGTGGAGTACCATGAGCGTCACTGGATGATGGATTAGAATGCCATATGAAGCCACTATTTTTATAATTACAAGAAATGTTAACCTGCACTTTGCCAGCATATCAAAAATGGAGGGTGGGGGATGGGGCTCTAGAATGAAGTTCACTCCCAACCTTCCCATGAGCCTGTCTTTTTTTTTTTTTTTTTTTTTTTTTTTGCTTTTTTACAAGGCTATGATGCAAAAGCATCTTCCACAAAGTCTTTTTTAGGGCATTGTGAAAACAAACAATAGCATTGTAGACTGATTTTTTTTGCATAAACCAAGTTTACTTACCAAGTGCTACAATGCATGGGGTGACTGGCAATCCGTCCGTTTTAATGTCATCTGCTTGGCTTGTCTCCTACAACAGTAAACAATTCAGTGGATTCATGTGTGAATAAATGTACACTTGATTCTAATATTCATAAAGACAAACATTCTAAGATATACAACAATGAAATATAAATGATGAAACAAACAGTTTATAGATTCTGATTGGTCAAAACCTGATCAAGTGTACACAGTTGTAATAAAAAAAGTTAGGAAGACTGTGCAGCAGCTGGCACTATTACTACAGTCTATATTTGTCCTCATTACACTTCTTTCCGAGTCTCAAAGAGAATCTACATGAACATAAGGGGATAACCAAGTCAATCAAGAGACATTCCTATGGAAAGATTGCAGAAAAGTGAACAATTTATAAGATATGAGTACATCATGGTTGAATTTCACCAAATATTGTGCGTGTCTAACATAATCTCTCTATAGCCTCAGAAAAATGCAAGAGTTTTTGCATTTAAAATTTTTATTTTTTTTATTTTTTTTTTATTTTAAAGTGTTATTGGCACTGCAACCGTCCCAAAGCATTTTGTGACTCACAAACAGACCATCCCAGTGCAAAGTTAGCAAGTCAGAGGCAAATTCTCTGCATAGGCACAGTTTCTGCTATCTCAAATTCTAAATTAAGCTGGCATATAGACTCTGTATGTTTGTGCCAAATGTTTAGCCCGAAAGACCGTAATCTTTATGCACAACATATTGATGTATTAGCAAAAACGAAGATTACCTCAGCAATTTGTATTAGCTCACTGGGATCCTCTCCAAAATATGTGGCCAGCACCAAAAGGAAACCCCATATTTCTGGACTGTTGTTTCCCTTCTCACGTTTAGCAGATTCTACATCCTGTAGCCTCTTTCGCAATGGTCTGCATTTGCTCTGATTAAACTGCATAAACAGGAAAAGTTTGGGAACTTTGGTGGCCATTGCTTTCTCAAGAGTACCCTGCAAATCAAAACCTACTAACCTAGTGAAGTGATAAAGCATACGGTTCTCTCAGGAATGAGAAGTTGAGCCTGAAGCTTCAAGCAAAATAGAGCGAAGCTACGTGTGACTTCATCTGAATTCAAAATGTCATCATCATCATTTTCATCTGAGGAAAGAGACACATCAACATCATGTCCCTGATTGCTCACTTGGTCTATCTGACTTTCAGAATTTACTGATTCTGAAGTCAAATCAGATTGGAGTTCACTATGTCCATTGTGGACATCCCTCGCAGAAACATGCTGGAATGACTGGTTTCTGTGGTAGCGAGATATGTGAGATGTGAATGACGACTTTTTTCTTGAATGATCTTAAGCATGAAGGACATGGACAACTGACTTCTATTCCAGAATCAATATGGGCTTTCATGTGTTTGATTAAAGACCAATAAGAAACCAGGGATTAGTTTACTTGTAAACAAATAATGCGCGCGCGTAGTCCGGCGGATCTGATTGGATAAATAAATGCCGCCAGGCTGCCGGAGCGCGGGAAAAACCGAGTAGGCGTTAAGATCGTATGGGCCTCCTTAAAGGTAGTTTTTTTATGTTAAATCCATTGTTATTTTAAAATTAGAAGTTATCCCAGTTGGCTTCTACGAAATAAGCAACATTAAAAGGCTTGCGGCAGAAATAGGTCAGTGTCACACAACTGCTGAACAAAATTTAATAAAAGTATAGGCCTAAGTCAACACTGACATCCCAAAATATAACCCTTAGGCCTAAGTTTGTTTACGTTGCTATAAAATTCTTGTTAGCATTTTTTACCATCATGTATAAGTTAAACAACAAAATTCAGATAAAATTACATTACATAATTGGTAAATTTAACCTCGATACACATTATTTCACTCACAGCATATGCAGTTAAATCGCCTAATGGTAATACTGTAATTTTAACAGCAAAATCTTCTTTAAAAAATTACTGAATGGTTATATAAAAAAATGACAGTAAATTAAAAAAAAATCAAGGTTAATTAACTGGAAATGGTGTAATATTACAAAGGAAAATTGTTAAATAAAATTGCAGTACATTTCATGTAATTTTAACGTCAGTATGCGTATTTTTACATATTGTTTTTATTTTTAACTGTAAAGTTTACACTATCATGCCGTTAAAAAACTAGTTTCTGTTAAAAGAAAGAGTATAACGGTAATATTGTTAATTAACAGCAAAATCTCCCTCAAAAAAAATTTCAGACTGGTTCTGTAAAGAAATCAACTGTAAATTTACAGAAAAATCAAGGTTAGATAACTGGAAATGGTGTAATATTACCAAAAAAAATCTGTTAGATAAAATTGCAGTACATTTCCTGTAATTTTAACGTCAGTATGCGTTTTTTTACATCTTGTTTTTATTTTAACTGTAAATTTACATAATCGTGCCGTTAAAAAACTAATTTCTATTAAAAAAATATATATATAACGGTAATACTGTTATTTTAACAGCAAAATCTCTGTTAAAAAAATTACAGACTAGTTCTGTAAAAAAATCAACTGTAAATTTACAGAAAAATCAAGGTTAGATAACTGGAAATGGTGTAATATTACCAAAAATTGTTAGATAAAATTGCAGTACATTTCCTGTAATTTTAATGTAATTTTACATAATCGTGCAGTTAAAAAACTAATTTCTATTAAAAGAAAAAATATAACGGTAATACTGTTATTTTAAAAGCAAAATCTCTGTTAAAAAAAAAAATTACTGACCAGTTCTGTCAAAAAATAACTGTAAATTTACAGATATTTTTTACAGTGTACGTGCAAATACAAGCTGTGACCGACAGTCACATAAACAGTCGGCTTTTGGTAATAATAGCACAGTTACTAAGCCCTTGTATTACAGTTGTATGTTGTGACTTTGATTTCAATCAAACACGTCGTGCAAGAAGTACTACACCGTGAACATATACGTTCCTTGTATAATTTTAAAAACTTCCTGAATTGTCCTAACTGGCCTTATTCGTCCACACGAAAGTCTCTAAAACAAACTCTGGAATAATTTTCATAGAGCCTCGATCGAATAAACAAATGCAACAATCACCATGTACCGTAGCGCACTTTCCTATGGAGACCATTGTGTTTGTTTACATTAAATACCCACTACAGGCCACGTGACGTGGGTCGCGCAATCGGTCTATTATTACTAAAAACGATTATTATAAAAGGCTGAAAGAAACAGTCAATGGCCTGGCTTGGATGGGGTTAGGGGATTGCTTGGGGAGGGGGCAATATTTCCCTTTTACCATTTGACAACAACTTGCCTTTTTATTTGTTTGTTTTAATCTTATTTTTCTCAACTCTCTCCGTGAGATCCTTACTTTGTTTTCTTCTGTATAGTTTATCTCTTGAATTAATTGGAGTCATCTCCATGAGATCCAATTGACTCAAATTCAAATCTTCAGCTAGGCAGAGGGGCTAAATGCGCCTTAAATCTTCATGTATAAATCGACATAATTTTTTCGGACCTTTTCAAAAACATTAGGTTCGCCTAAAATTTAGAGGAACTTTTGAAAGTAGAAGAGGGTGGTGGTGCATGTGTGTGGGTGGGGAGGGTGGGGGTGGGTGTGCCGCCCAACTCTCAGGGACGGGTCCAGGACCATCAGACGGGGGTGCAATCTTTTAGGGCTTATTTCCAAACTGAACGCTTTCAGATTCAGATAACCTTACTCCTGTATGAATGACGTATTGAGTTTTCATACTGAGAGATAATGAAAACAAGTCCGCAGTGTTTGGGATGCACATTATTATGCATCATGTTTTGTTGCATCTGAGAAGACACCGAAAAGAATTGCTCACGACAGTGTAGCTGAAGCAAACCGTTATTGTTTGCCTCAGTTTTGGAGGTTGCAGGGTTTTTGAAATCACGGAGCCCCGACAGACGCAGTACAAACGAGACATTGACGTCTCGTTTCTAATTTCAAGTAGTGTGAAAACAAAGCAGCCAAGACGTCGAGTAAGAATGAAAAGGATAGGTCGAGTATAATTATTTTATTGGGGGGCTCGGGGAGATTCTTTCTAGCCCAATTATTTTTGGAGTTATTGAGCAGGGAGCTGCCAACTTTTTTGGGGTCTTGCTTTCTTGCTGGTTTTGGTCCAGCACACTGGCTTCGGCTATTGTTCACGTACACACACATCTTTAGCACATCCTCGGGGTGGCCTCCTTCCGCAGTCTCTGGCATCCTCCTAAACCCACAGCCCGAGATATTGAGGGAGTTAAGGACGTTGCTAATTCTTGTTTTCACTCTGTTACAGCTTTGTGTGCAAAAGTGCCATTAGACATGTGTTTGAAGAGCATTTGGAGCACCCAGGCCGATGTTCGTTTCAAGGTAGAAGATGAGCCTGGATGGCCGGCGAAACTCAATTGTCAGACGCGGGATTATCGTAGCTAACTGCATGTAACAGAAAATTCTTTCTAGCCCCCTGTTTCTGGAATCATTGAGCAGGGAGCTTCCCATTTTTTTTTTTTTTTTTTTTTTTTTTTTGGGGGGGGGGGGCTGGTCTGTCTTCCTATTTTCGGTTCAGCACACCGGCTTGGGCTATTGTTCACGTACACCCACATGCCCGTGTGCCCGTATCTTTTGGACATCCTTGGGGTGTCCTTGTTCCGTAGACCCTAGCATCTTCCATATTTATTCCAAAGCCCTAATAGGCTTTTCTGGAAAGCCCATGAGTAGGGCTTTCCAACAGTATTACACTTGTCAAGATCCCGGCAATATAGAGGGAGATAGAGACCTTGCTAAGTCTTGCTTTCACTCTGTTACAGCTTCGTGTGGAAAAGTGCCATTAGACATGTGTTTGAAGAGCATTTGGAGCACCCCTGGTTGATGGTCGTTTCAAGGTAGACGATGGGTCTTGATGGCCGGCAAAACTAAATCTTCGGACGCAGGACTATAGTAGCTAACTGCAGGTAAAAGAAAATTTTTTCTAGCCCCATTGTTTCTGGAGTTATTGAGTATGGAGCCGACTCTTTTTGGCCGGGCTGACTTGCTGGTTTCGGTCCAGCACACCGGCTTGGGCTATTGTTCACGTACAAACGCATGTCCGTATCTTTTGGACATCCTCAGGGTGTCCTTCCGCAGACTCCGACAATATTCAGGGAGATGGAGACGTTGCTAAGTCTCGCTTTTACTCAGTTACAGCGTAGTGTGCAAAAGTGTCATTATACATGAATTTGAAGAGCATTCGGAGCACCCTAGCTCGATGGTCATTTCAAGGTAGAAGATGGGCCTGGATGGCCGGCAAAACTAAACTTTCGGATGCAAGACTAAAGTAGCTAACTGCAGGTAAACAAAAAGTTTTTCTAGCCCAATTATTTCTGGAGTTATTGAGCAGGGAGTTGCCGGCTTTTTTTGGCCGGGCTTACTTGCTGGTTTCGGTTCGGCACACCTACTTGGGCTATTGTTCACGTAAACTCACTTGCCCGTATCTTTTGGACATCCTCGGGGTGTCCTCCTTCCGTGGACCGTAGCATCATCCCTATTAATCCGGAGCCTTCAACTACGCATATTTGAATAGAGCTTTGCAACAGTGCCACACTTGTCAAGATCCCGGAATTATGAGGGAGATAGAGACGATGCTAAGTCTTGCTTTCACTTCGGTCCAGCACACACGTAGCGACCTTGGCTAATGTTAACGTACACAAAGCATGGCCGTATGCACTGGACATCTTCGGGGTGTCCTCATTCCGCGGTCCCTGGCATCCTCCCTATTTATGCCGCAGCACAAAGCCCGGCAATTTCGGAATGCCCATGAGCAGGGCTTTTATACAGTGTCAGACTTATTTTGTTTTCACTCTGTTGCAGCTTCGTGTACAAAAGTGCCATTAGACAGGTGTTTGAAGCGCATTCGGAGCAGCCCCGCTCTCTGGTGGTTTCAAAGCGGAAGATGGCCCTGGCTGGCCGGGAAAACTGAATTCTCGGATGCAGGACTATGGCAGCTACCTGCAGGTACAAGAAATTTCTCTCTAGCCCCATTATTTCTGGAGTTATTGGCCGTGGCGCTGCCGACTTCTTTTTTCGGCGTTTTTTTTTTGTTTTTTTGCTGGCTTCAGTCCAGCACACACGTAGCGGCCTTGGCTATTGTTGACGTACACAGAGCATGGCCGTCTGCACTGGACATCTTCGGGGTGTCCTCACTCCGGGGTCCCTGGCATCCTCCCTGTTTATCCCAAAACCCCAAGACCGGCATTTTCGGAAAGCCCATGAGCAGGGCTTTCCAACAGTGTTGGACTTGACAGATTTCCGCCAATACTGTGGGAGATAGAGCCGTTGCTAAGTCTTGTTTTCACTCTGTTACAGCTTCGTTTACAAAAGTGCCATTAGACAGGTGTTTGAAGCGCATTCGGAGTAGCCCCGTTCCCTGGTCGTTTCAAGGCGGAAGATGGCCCTGGCTGGCCGGGAAAACTAGATTTTCGGATGCAGGACTATGGCAGCTAACTGCAGGTACAAGAAATTTCTCTCTAGCCCCATTATTTCTTGATTAATTGGCCTTCGCGCTGCCGACTTCTTTTTGGCGTTTTTTTTTTTGCTAGCTTCGGTCCAGCACACACGTAGCGGCCTTGGCTATTGTTGACGTACACACAGCATAGCCGTTTGCACTGGACATTTTTGGGGTGTCCTCACTCCGCGGTCCCTGGCATCCTCCCTGTTTACTCCACAGCTCCAAGACCGGCAGTTTCGGAAAGCCCATGAGCAGGGCTTTCCAACAGTGTCTGACCTGCAGTTTCCCGCCATTACTGTGGGAGATAGAGCTGTTGCTAAGTCTTGTGTTCACTCTGTTACAGCTTCGTGTACAAAAGTGCCATTAGACAGGCGTTTGAAGCGCATTCGGAGTAGCCCTGTTCCCTGGTCGTTTCAAGGCGGAAGATGGCCCTGGCTGGCCGGGAAAACTAGATTTTCGGATGCAGGACTATGGCAGCTAACTGCAGGTACAAGATATTTCTCTCTAGTCCCATTATTTTCTGAGTAATTGGCCGTGGCGCTGCCGACTTCTTTTTTCGGCGTTTTTTTTTTTTTTTTGCTGGCTTCGGTCCAGCACACATGTAGCGGCCTTGGCTATTGTTGACGTACACACAGCATAACCGTATGCACTGGACATTTTCGGGGTGTCCTCACTCCGCCGCCCCTGGCATCCTCCCTGTTTACTCCACAGCTCCAATACTGGTATTTTCGGAAAGCCCATGAGCAGGGCTTTCCAACAGTGTCTGACTTGTCAGTTTCCCGCCGATACTTTGGGAGATAGAGCTGTTGCTAAGTCTTGTTTTCACTCTATTACAGCTTCGTGTACAAAAGTGCCATTAGACAGGTGTTTGAAGCGCATTCGGAGCAGCCCCGTTCCCTGGTCGTTTGATAGCGGAAGATGGCCCTGGCTGGCCGGGAGAACTAGATTTTCAGATGCAGGACTATGGCAGCTACCTGCAGGTACAAGAAATTTCTCTCTAGCCCCATTATTTTTGAAGTTATTGGCCGTGGCGCTGCAGACTTCTTTTTTCGGCGTTTTTTTTTTTTTTTTTGCTGGCTTCAGTCCAGCACACACGTAGCGGCCTTGGCTATTGTTGACGTACACAGAGCAGGGCCGTTTGCACTGGACATCTTCGGGGTGTCCTCACTCGGCGGTCCCTGGCATCCTCCCTGTTTATCCCAAAACCCCAAGACCGGCATTTTCGGAAAGCCCATTAGCATGGCTTTCCAACAGTGTCGGACTTGTCAGATTTCCGCCAATACTTTGGGAGATAGAGCTGTTTCTAAGTTTTGTTTTCACTCTGTTACAGCTTCGTGTACAAAAGTGCCATGGTCGTTTCTAGGCGGAAGATGGCCCTGGCTGGCCAGGAAAACCAGATTTTCGGATGAAGGAATATGGCAGCTAACTGCATGTACAATAAAGTTTTCTCTAGCCCCATTATTTCTGGAGTTATTGGCCGTGTCGCTGCCGACTTCTTTTTTCGGCTTTTTTTAATTTTAATTTTTTGCTGGCTTCGGTCCAGCACACAGGTAGCGGCCTTAGCTATTGTTGACGTACACACAGCATGGCCGTATGCCCTGGACATTTTCGGGGTGTCCTCACTCCGTGGTCCCTGGCATACTCCCTATTTATCCCACAGCTCCTAGACGGGCATTTCCGGAAAGCCCATGAGCAGGGCTTTTCAACAGTGTTCGACTTGTCAGTTTCCCGCCAATACTCTGGGAGATAGAGCTGTTTCTAAGTCGTGTTTTCACTCTGTTACAGCTTCGTGTACAAAAGTGCCATTAGACATGCGTTTGAAGCGCATTCGGAGCAGCCCCGCTCCATGGTCGTTTCTAGGCGGAAGATGGCCCTGGCTGGCCAGGAAAACCAGATTTTCGGATGCAGGAATATGGCAGCTAACTGCAGGTACAAGAAATTTTTTCTCTAGCCCCATTATTTCTGGAGTTATTGGCCGTGTCGCTGCCGACTTCTTTTTTCGGCTTTTTTTAATTTTAATTTTTTGCTGGCTTCGGTCCAGCACACACGTAGCGGCCTTAGCTATTGTTGACGTACATACAGCATGGCCGTATGCCCTGGACATTTTCGGGGTGTCCTCACTCCGTGGTCCCTGGCATCCTCCCTATTTATCCCACAGCTCCAAGACTGGCATTTCCGGAAAGCCCATTAACAGGGCTTTCCAACAGTGT
The DNA here is from genome assembly GCA_911728455.2 of Marthasterias glacialis. NCBI lineage: Eukaryota > Metazoa > Echinodermata > Asteroidea > Forcipulatida > Asteriidae > Marthasterias > Marthasterias glacialis. Next base: position 27,941,709 of record OU452225.1, read on the forward strand.
CCGATTTGTTAGTTTCCCGCCAATACTTTGGGAGATAGAGCTGTTTCTAAGTCTTGTTTTCACTCTGTTACAGCTTCGTGTACAAAAGTGCCATTAGACATGCGTTTGAAGGGCATTCGGAGCAGCCCTGCTCCATGGTCGTTTCTAGGCGGAAGATGGCCCTGGCTGGCCAGGAAAACCAGATTTTCGGATGCAGGAATATGGCAGCTAACTGCAGGTACAAGAAAATTTTCTCTAGCCGCATTATTTCTGGAGTTATTGGCCGTGTCGCTGCCGACTTCTTTTTTCGGCTTTTTTTAATTTTTATTTTTTGCTGGCTTCGGTCCAGCACACACGTAGCGGCCTCAGCTATTGTTGACGTACACACAGCATGGCCGTATGCCCTGGACATTTTCGGGGTGTCCTCACTCCGTGGTCCCTGGCATCCTCCCTATTTATCCCACAGCTCCAAGACCGGCATTTCCGGAAAGCCCATGAGCAGGGCTTTCCAACAGTGTCCAACTTGTCAGTTTCCCGCCAATACTTTGGGAGATAGAGCTGTTTCTAAGTCTTGTTTTCACTCTGTTACAGCTTCGTGTACAAAAGTGCCATTAGACATGCGTTTGAAGCACATTCGGAGCAGCCCCGCTCCATGGTCGTTTCTAGGCGGAAGATGGCCCTGGCTGGCCAGGCAAACCAGATTTTCGGATGCAGGAATATGGCAGCTAACTGCAGGTACAAGAAATTTTTTCTCTAACCCCATTATTTCTGGAGTTATTGGCCGTGTCGCTGCCGACTTCTTTTTTCGGCTTTTTTTAATTTTAATTTTTTGCTGGCTTCGGTCCAGCACACACGTAGCGGCCTTAGCTATTGTTGACGTACACACAGCATGGCCGTATGCCCTGGACATTTTCGGGGTGTCCTCACTCCGTGGTCCCTGGCATACTCCCTATTTATCCCACAGCTGCAAGACCAGCATTTCCGGAAAGCCCATGAGCAGGGCTTTCCAACAGTGTCCGACTTGTCAGTTTCCCGCCAATATTTTGGGAGATAGAGCTGTTTCTAAGTCTTGTTTTCACTTTGTTACAGCTTCGTGTACAAAAGTGCCATTAGACATGCGTTTGAAGCGCATTCGCAGCAGCCCCGCTCCATGGTCGTTTCTAGGCGAAAGATGGCACTGGCTGGCCGGGAAAACCAGATTTTCGGATGCAGGAATATAGCAGCTAACTGCAGGTACAAGACATTTTTCTCTAGCCCCATTATTTCTGGAGTTATTGGCCGTGTCGCTGCCGACTTCTTTTTTCGGCTTTTTTTAATTTTAATTTTTTGCTGGCTTCGGTCAAGCACACACGTAGCGGCCTTAGCTATTGTTGACGTACACACAGCATGGCCGAATGCCCTGGACATTTTCGGGGTGTCCTCACTCCGTGGTCCCTGGCATCCTCCCTATTTATCCCACAGCTCCAAGACCGGCATTTCCGGAAAGCCCATGAGCAGGGCTTTCCAACAGTGTCCAACTTGTCAGTTTCCCGCCAATACTTTGGGAGATAGAGCTGTTTCTAAGTCTTGTTTTCACTCTGTTACAGCTTCGTGTACAAAAGTGCCATTAGACATGCGTTTGAAGCACATTCGGAGCAGCCCCGCTCCATGGTCGTTTCTAGGCGGAAGATGGCCCTGGCTGGCCAGGCAAACCAGATTTTCGGATGCAGGAATATGGCAGCTAACTGCAGGTACAAGAAATTTTTTCTCTAACCCCATTATTTCTGGAGTTATTGGCCGTGTCGCTGCCGACTTCTTTTTTCGGCTTTTTTTAATTTTAATTTTTTGCTGGCTTCGGTCCAGCACACACGTAGCGGCCTTAGCTATTGTTGACGTACACACAGCATGGCCGTATGCCCTGGACATTTTCGGGGTGTCCTCACTCCGTGGTCCCTGGCATACTCCCTATTTATCCCACAGCTGCAAGACCAGCATTTCCGGAAAGCCCATGAGCAGGGCTTTCCAACAGTGTCCGACTTGTCAGTTTCCCGCCAATATTTTGGGAGATAGAGCTGTTTCTAAGTCTTGTTTTCACTTTGTTACAGCTTCGTGTACAAAAGTGCCATTAGACATGCGTTTGAAGCGCATTCGCAGCAGCCCCGCTCCATGGTCGTTTCTAGGCGAAAGATGGCACTGGCTGGCCGGGAAAACCAGATTTTCGGATGCAGGAATATAGCAGCTAACTGCAGGTACAAGACATTTTTCTCTAGCCCCATTATTTCTGGAGTTATTGGCCGTGTCGCTGCCGACTTCTTTTTTCGGCTTTTTTTTAATTTTAATTTTTTGCTGGCTTCGGTCCAGCACACACGTAGCGGCCTTAGCTATTGTTGACGTACACACAGCATGGCCGAATGCCCTGGACATTTTCGGGGTGTCCTCACTCCGTGGTCCCTGGCATCCTCCCTATTTATCCCACAGCTCCAAGACCGGCATTTCCGGAAAGCCCATGAGCAGGGCTTTCCAACAGTGTCCGACTTGTTAGTTTCCCGCCAATACTTTGGGAGATAGAGCTGTTTCTAGGTCTTGTTTTCACTCTGTTACAGCTTCGTGTACAAAAGTGCCATTAGACATGCGTTTGAAGGGCATTCGGAGCAGCCCCGCTCCATGGTCGTTTCTAGGCGGAAGATGGCCCTGGCTGGCCAGGAAAACCAGATTTTCGGATGCAGGAATATGGCAGCTAACTGCAGGTACAAGAAAATTTTCTCTAGCCGCATTATTTCTGGAGTTATTGGCCGTGTCGCTGCCGACTTCTTTTTTCGGCTTTTTTTAATTTTTATTTTTTGCTGGCTTCGGTCCAGCACACACGTAGCGGCCTCAGCTATTGTTGACGTACACACAGCATGGCCGTATGCCCTGGACATTTTCGGGGTGTCCTCACTCCGTGGTCCCTGGCATCCTCCCTATTTATCCCAAAGCTCCAAGACCGGCATTTCCGAAAGGCCCATGAGCAGGGCTTTCCAACAGTGTCCGACTTGTCAGTTTCCCGCCAATACTTTGGGAGATAGAGCTGTTTCTAAGTCTTGTTTTCACTCTGTTACAGCTTCGTGTACAAAAGTGCCATTAGACATGCGTTTGAAGCGCATTCGGAGCAGCCCCGCTCCATGGTCGTTTCTAGGCGGAAGATGGCCCTGGCTGGCCAGGAAAACCAGATTTTCGGATGCAGGAATATGGCAGCTAACTGCAGGTACAAGAAAATTTTCTCTAGCCGCATTATTTCTGGAGTTATTGGCCGTGTTGCTGCCGACTTCTTTTTTCGGCTTTTTTTAATTTTTATTTTTTGCTGGCTTCGGTCCAGCACACACGTAGCGGCCTCAGCTATTGTTGACGTACACACAGCATGGCCGTATGCCCTGGACATTTTCGGGGTGTCCTCACTCCGTGGTCCCTGGCATCCTCCCTATTTATCCCACAGCTCCAAGACCGGCATTTCCGGAAAGCCCATGAGCAGGGCTTTCCAACAGTGTCCGACTTGTCAGTTTCCCGCCAATATTTTGGGAGATAGAGCTGTTTCTAAGTCTTGTTTTCACTCTGTTACAGCTTCGTGTACAAAAGTGCCATTAGACATGCGTTTGAAGCGCATTCGGAGCAGCCCCGCTCCATGGTCGTTTCTAGGCGGAAGATGGCCCTGGCTGGCCGGGAAAACCAGATTTTCGGATGCACGAATATAGCAGCTAACTGCAGGTACAAGACATTTTTCTCTAGCCCCATTATTTCTGGAGTTCTTGGCCGTGTCGCTGCCGACTTCTTTATTCGGCTTTTTTTAATTTTTATTTTTTGCTGGCTTCGGTCCAGCACACACATAGCGGCCTTAGCTATTGTTGACGTACACACAGCATGGCCGAATGCCCTGGACATTTTCGGGGTGTCCTCACTCCGTGGTCCCTGGCATCCTCCCTATTTATCCCACAGCTCCAAGACCGGCATTTCCGGAAAGCCCATGAGCAGGGCTTTCCAACAGTGTCAAACTTGTTAGTTTCCCGCCAATACTTTGGGAGATAGAGCTGTTTCTAAGTCTTGTTTTCACTCTGTTACAGCTTCGTGTACAAAAGTGCCATTAGACATGCGTTTGAAGCGCATTCGGAGCAGCCCCGCTCCATGGTCGTTTCTAGGCGGAAGATGGCCCTGGCTGGCCGGGAAAACCAGATTTTCGGATGCACGAATATAGCAGCTAACTGCAGGTACAAGACATTTTTCTCTAGCCCCATTATTTCTGGAGTTCTTGGCCGTGTCGCTGCCGACTTCTTTATTCGGCTTTTTTTAATTTTTATTTTTTGCTGGCTTCGGTCCAGCACACACATAGCGGCCTTAGCTATTGTTGACGTACACACAGCATGGCCGAATGCCCTGGACATTTTCGGGGTGTCCTCACTCCGTGGTCCCTGGCATCCTCCCTATTTATCCCACAGCTCCAAGACCGGCATTTCCGGAAAGCCCATGAGCAGGGCTTTCCAACAGTGTCAAACTTGTTAGTTTCCCGCCAATACTTTGGGAGATAAAGCTGTTTCTAAGTCTTGTTTTCACTCTGTTACAGCTTCGTGTACAAAAGTGCCATTAGACATGCGTTTGAAGCGCATTCGGAGCAGCCCCCGCTCCATGGTCGTTTCTAGGCGGAAGATGGCCCTGGCTGGCCAGGAAAACCAGATTTACGGATGCACGAATATAGCAGCTAACTGCAGGTACAAGAAATTTTTCTATAGCCCGATTATTTCTGGAGTTATTGGCCGTGTCGCTGCCGACTTCTTTATTTGGCTTTTTTTAATTTTTATTTTTTGCTGGCTTCGGTCCAGCACACACGTAGCGGCCTTGGCTATTGTTGACGTACACACAGCATGGCCGTATGCCCTGGACATTTTCGGGGTGTCCTCACTCCGTGGTCCCTGGCATCCTCCCTATTTATCCAACAGCTCCAAGACCGGCATTTCCGGAAAGCCCATGAGCAGGGCTTTCCAACAGTGTCGGACTTGTCAGTTTCCAGCCAATATTTTAGGAGATAGAGCTGTTTCTAAGTCTTGTTTTCACTCTGTTACAGCTTCGTGTACAAAAGTTTCATTAGACATGCGTTTGAAGCGCATTCGGAGCAGCCCCGCTCCATGGTCGTTTCTAGGCGGAAGATGGCCCTGGCTGGCCAGGAAAACCAGATTTTCGGATGCACGAATATAGCAGCTAACTGCAGGTACGAGAAATTTTTCTCTAGCCCCATTATTTCTGGAGTTATTGGCCGTGTCGCTGCCGACTTCTTTTTTCGGCTTTTTTAATTTTAATTTTTTGCTGGCTTCGCTCCAGCACACACGTAGCGGCCTTAGCTATTGTTGACGTACACACAGCAATTGCCGAATGCCCTGGACATTTTCGGGGTGTCCTCACTCCGTGGTCCCTGGCATCCTCCCTATTAATCCCACAGCTCCAAGACCGGCATTTCCGGAAAGCCCATGAGCAGGGCTTTCCAACAGTGTCGGACTTGTCAGTTTCCCGCCGATACTTTTGGAGATAGAGCTGTTCTAAGTCTTGTTTTCACTCTGTTACAGCTTCGTGTACAAAAGTGCCGTTAGACATGCGTTTGAAGCGCATTCGGAGCAGCCCCGCTCCATGGTCGTTTCTAGGCAGAAGATGGCCCTGGCTGGCCAGGAAAACCAGATTTTCGGATGCAGGAATATGGCAGCTAACTGCAGGTACAAGACATTTTTCTCTAGCCCCATTATTTTTGGAGTTATTGGCCGTGTGGCTGCCGACTTCTTTTTTGGGCTTTTTTTAATTTTTATTTTTTGCTGGCTTCGGTCCAGCACACACGAAGCGGCTTTGGCTATTGTTGACGTACACACAGCATGGCCGTATGCCCTGGACATTTTCGGGGTGTCCTCACTCCGTGGTCCCTGGCATCCTCCCTATTTATCCCACAGCTCCAAGACCGGCATTTCCAGAAAGCCCATGAGCAGGGCTTTCCAACAGTGTCTGACTTGTCAGTTTCCCGCCAATATTTTGGGAGATAGAACTGTTTCTAAGTCTTGTTTTCACTCTGTTACAGCTTCGTGTACAAAAGTGCCATTAGACATGCGTTTGAAGCGCATTCGGAGCAGCCCCGCTCCATGGTCGTTTCTAGGCGGAAGATGGCCCTGGCTGGCCAGGAAAACCAGATTTTCGGATGCAGGAATGTGGCAGCTAACTGCAGGTACAAGAAATTTTTCTCTAGCCCCATTATTTCTGGAGTTATTGGCCGTGTCGCTGCCGACTTCTTTTTTCGGCTTTTTTAATTTTTATTTTTTGCTGGTTTCGGTCCAGCACACACGTAGCGGCCTTAGCTATTGTTGACGTACACACAGCATTGCCGTATGCCCTGGACATTTTCGGGGTGTCCTCACTCCGTGGTCCCTGGCATCCTCCCCATTTATCCCACAGCTCCAAGACCGGCATTTCCGGAAAGCCCATGAGCAGGGCTTTCCAACAGTGTTGGACTTGTCAGTTTCCCGTCAATACTTTGGGAGATAATGCTGTTTCTGAGTCTTGTTTTCACTCTGTTACAGCTTCGTGTACAAAAGTGCTATTAGACATGCGTTTGAAGCGCATTCGGAGCAGCCCCGCTCCATGGTCGTTTCTAGGCGGAAGATGGCCCTGGCTGGCCAGGAAAACCAGATTTTCGGATGCAGGAATATGGCAGCTAACTGCAGGTACAAGAAATTTTTCTCTAGCCCCATTATTTCTGGAGTTATTGGCCGTGTCGCTGCCGACTTCTTTTTTGGGCTTTTTTTAATTTTTATTTTTTGCTGGCTTCGGTCCAGCACACACGTAGCGGCCTTGGCTATTGTTGATGTTGACGTACACACAGCATGGCCGTATGCCCTGGACATTTTCGGGGTGTCCTCACTCCGTGGTCCCTGGCATCCTCCCTATTTATCCCACAGCTCCAAGACCGGCATTTCCAGAAAGCCCATGAGCAGGTCTTTCCAACAGTGTCTGACTTGTCAGTTTCCCGCCAATATTTTGGGAGATTGAACTGTTTCTAAGTCTTGTTTTCACTCTGTTACAGCTTCGTGTACAAAAGTGCCATTAGACATGCGTTTGAAGCGCATTCGGAGCAGCCCCGCTCCATGGTCGTTTCTAGGCGGAAGATGGCCCTGGCTGGCCAGGAAAACCAGAATTTCGGATGCAGGAATATAGCAGCTAACTGCAGGTACAAGAAATTTTTCTCTAGCCCCATTATTTCTGGAGTTATTGGCCGTGTCGCTGCCGACTTCTTTTTTCGGCTTTTTTTAATTTTAATTTTTTGCTGGTTTCGGTCCAGCACACACGTAGCGGCCTTAGCTATTGTTGACGTACACACAGCATTGCCGTATGCCCTGGACATTTTCGGGGTGTCCTCACTCCGTGGTCCCTGGCATCTTCCCTGTTTATTCCACAGCTCCAAGACCGGAAATTTCGGAAAGCCCATGAGCAGGGCTTTCCAACAGTGTTGGACTTGTCAGTGTTCCGCCGATACTTTGGGAGATAGAGCTGTTTCTAAGTCTTGTTTTCACTCTGTTACAGCTTCGTGTACAAAAGTGCCATTAGACATGCGTTTGAAGCGCATTCGGAGCAGCCCCGCTCCATGGTCGTTTCTAAGCGGAAGATGGCCCTGGCTGGCCAGGAAAACCAGATTTTCGGATGCAGGAATATGGCAGCTAACTGCAGGTACAAGACATTTTTCTCTAGCCCCATTATTTTTGGAGTTATTGGCCGTGTGGCTGCCGACTTCTTTTTTGGGCTTTTTTTAATTTTTATTTTTTGCTGGCTTCGGTCCAGCACACACGAAGCGGCTTTGGCTATTGTTGACGTACACACAGCATGGCCGTATGCCCTGGACATTTTCGGGGTGTCCTCACTCCGTGGTCCCTGGCATCCTCCCTATTTATCCCACAGCTCCAAGACCGGCATTTCTAGAAAGCCCATGAGCAGGGCTTTCCAACAGTGTCTGACTTGTCAGTTTCCCGCCAATATTTTGGGAGATAGAACTGTTTCTAAGTCTTGTTTTCACTCTGTTACAGCTTCGTGTACAAAAGTGCCATTAGACATGCGTTTGAAGCGCATTCGGAGCAGCCCCGCTCCATGGTCGTTTCTAGGCGGAAGATGGCCCTGGCTGGCCAGGAAAACCAGATTTTCGGATGCAGGAATGTGGCAGCTAACTGCAGGTACAAGAAATTTTTCTCTAGCCCCATTATTTCTGGAGTTATTGGCCGTGTCGCTGCCGACTTCTTTTTTCGGCTTTTTTAATTTTTATTTTTTGCTGGTTTCAGTCCAGCACACACGTAGCGGCCTTAGCTATTGTTGACGTACACACAGCATTGCCGTATGCCCTGGACATTTTCGGGGTGTCCTCACTCCGTGGTCCCTGGCATCCTCCCCATTTATCCCACAGCTCCAAGACCGGCATTTCCGGAAAGCCCATGAGCAGGGCTTTCCAACAGTGTTGGACTTGTCAGTTTCCCGTCAATACTTTGGGAGATAATGCTGTTTCTGAGTCTTGTTTTCACTCTGTTACAGCTTCGTGTACAAAAGTGCCATTAGACATGCGTTTGAAGCGCATTCGGAGCAGCCCCGCTCCATGGTCGTTTCTAGGCGGAAGATGGCCCTGGCTGGCCAGGAAAACCAGATTTTCGGATGCAGGAATATGGCAGCTAACTGCAGGTACAAGAAATTTTTCTCTAGCCCCATTATTTCTGGAGTTATTGGCCGTGTCGCTGCCGACTTCTTCTTTGGGCTTTTTTTAATTTTTATTTTTTGCTGGCTTCGGTCCAGCACACACGTAGCGGCCTTGGCTATTGTTGATGTTGACGTACACACAGCATGGCCGTATGCCCTGGACATTTTCGGGGTGTCCTCACTCCGTGGTCCCTGGCATCCTCCCTATTTATCCCACAGCTCCAAGACCGGCATTTCCAGAAAGCCCATGAGCAGGTCTTTCCAACAGTGTCTGACTTGTCAGTTTCCCGCCAATATTTTGGGAGATTGAACTGTTTCTAAGTCTTGTTTTCACTCTGTTACAGCTTCGTGTACAAAAGTGCCATTAGACATGCGTTTGAAGCGCATTCGGAGCAGCCCCGCTCCATGGTCGTTTCTAGGCGGAAGATGGCCCTGGCTGGCCAGGAAAACCAGATTTTCGGATGCAGGAATGTGGCAGCTAACTGCAGGTACAAGAAATTTTTCTCTAGCCCCATTATTTCTGGAGTTATTGGCCGTGTCGCTGCCGACTTCTTTTTTCGGCTTTTTTAATTTTTATTTTTTGCTGGTTTCAGTCCAGCACACACGTAGCGGCCTTAGCTATTGTTGACGTACACACAGCATTGCCGTATGCCCTGGACATTTTCGGGGTGTCCTCACTCCGTGGTCCCTGGCATCCTCCCCATTTATCCCACAGCTCCAAGACCGGCATTTCCGGAAAGCCCATGAGCAGGGCTTTCCAACAGTGTTGGACTTGTCAGTTTCCCGTCAATACTTTGGGAGATAATGCTGTTTCTGAGTCTTGTTTTCACTCTGTTACAGCTTCGTGTACAAAAGTGCCATTAGACATGCGTTTGAAGCGCATTCGGAGCAGCCCCGCTCCATGGTCGTTTCTAGGCGGAAGATGGCCCTGGCTGGCCAGGAAAACCAGATTTTCGGATGCAGGAATATGGCAGCTAACTGCAGGTACAAGAAATTTTTCTCTAGCCCCATTATTTCTGGAGTTATTGGCCGTGTCGCTGCCGACTTCTTCTTTGGGCTTTTTTTAATTTTTATTTTTTGCTGGCTTCGGTCCAGCACACACGTAGCGGCCTTGGCTATTGTTGATGTTGACGTACACACAGCATGGCCGTATGCCCTGGACATTTTCGGGGTGTCCTCACTCCGTGGTCCCTGGCATCCTCCCTATTTATCCCACAGCTCCAAGACCGGCATTTCCAGAAAGCCCATGAGCAGGTCTTTCCAACAGTGTCCGACTTGTCAGTTTCCCGCCAATATTTTGGGAGATTGAACTGTTTCTAAGTCTTGTTTTCACTCTGTTACAGCTTCGTGTACAAAAGTGCCATTAGACATGCGTTTGAAGCGCATTCGGAGCAGCCCCGCTCCATGGTCGTTTCTAGGCGGAAGATGGCCCTGGCTGGCCAGGAAAACCAGAATTTCGGATGCAGGAATATAGCAGCTAACTGCAGGTACAAGAAATTTTTCTCTAGCCCCATTATTTCTGGAGTTATTGGCCGTGTCGCTGCCGACTTCTTTTTTCGGCTTTTTTTAATTTTAATTTTTTGCTGGTTTCGGTCCAGCACACACGTAGCGGCCTTAGCTATTGTTGACGTACACACAGCATTGCCGTATGCCCTGGACATTTTCGGGGTGTCCTCACTCCGTGGTCCCTGGCATCTTCCCTGTTTATTCCACAGCTCCAAGACCGGAAATTTCGGAAAGCCCATGAGCAGGGCTTTCCAACAGTGTTGGACTTGTCAGTGTTCCGCCGATACTTTGGGAGATAGAGCTGTTTCTAAGTCTTGTTTTCACTCTGTTACAGCTTCGTGTACAAAAGTGCCATTAGACATGCGTTTGAAGCGCATTCGGAGCAGCCCCGCTCCATGGTCGTTTCTAAGCGGAAGATGGCCCTGGCTGGCCAGGAAAACCAGATTTTCGGATGCAGGAATATGGCAGCTAACTGCAGGTACAAGAAATTTTTCTCTAGCCCCATTATTTCTGGAGTTATTGAACGTGTGGCTGCCGACTTCTTTTTTCGGCTTTTTTAATTTTTATTTTTTGCTGGTTTCGGTCCAGCACACACGTAGCGGCCTTAGCTATTGTTGACGTACACACAGCATTGCCGTATGCCCTGGACATTTTCGGGGTGTCCTCACTCCGTGGTCCCTGGCATCCTCCCTAATTATCCCACAGCTCCAAGACCGGCATTTCCAGAAAGCCCATGAGCAGGGCTTTCCAACAGTGTCTGACTTGTTAGTTTCCCGCCAATATTTTGGGAGATTGAACTGTTTCTAAGTCTTGTTTTCACTCTGTTACAGCTTCGTGTACAAAAGTGCCATTAGACATGCGTTTGAAGCGCATTCGGAGCAGCCCCGCTCCATGGTCGTTTCTAGGCGGAAGATGGCCCTGGCTGGCCAGGAAAACCAGATTTTCGGATGCAGGAATGTGGCAGCTAACTGCAGGTACAAGAAATTTTTCTCTAGCCCCATTATTTCTGGAGTTATTGGCCGTGTCGCTGCCGACTTCTTTTTTCGGCTTTTTTAATTTTTATTTTTTGCTGGTTTCAGTCCAGCACACACGTAGCGGCCTTAGCTATTGTTGACGTACACACAGCATTGCCGTATGCCCTGGACATTTTCGGGGTGTCCTCACTCCGTGGTCCCTGGCATCCTCCCCATTTATCCCACAGCTCCAAGACCGGCATTTCCGGAAAGCCCATGAGCAGGGCTTTCCAACAGTGTTGGACTTGTCAGTTTCCCGTCAATACTTTGGGAGATAATGCTGTTTCTGAGTCTTGTTTTCACTCTGTTACAGCTTCGTGTACAAAAGTGCCATTAGACATGCGTTTGAAGCGCATTCGGAGCAGCCCCGCTCCATGGTCGTTTCTAGGCGGAAGATGGCCCTGGCTGGCCAGGAAAACCAGATTTTCGGATGCAGGAATATGGCAGCTAACTGCAGGTACAAGAAATTTTTCTCTAGCCCCATTATTTCTGGAGTTATTGGCCGTGTCGCTGCCGACTTCTTCTTTGGGCTTTTTTTAATTTTTATTTTTTGCTGGCTTCGGTCCAGCACACACGTAGCGGCCTTGGCTATTGTTGATGTTGACGTACACACAGCATGGCCGTATGCCCTGGACATTTTCGGGGTGTCCTCACTCCGTGGTCCCTGGCATCCTCCCTATTTATCCCACAGCTCCAAGACCGGCATTTCCAGAAAGCCCATGAGCAGGTCTTTCCAACAGTGTCCGACTTGTCAGTTTCCCGCCAATATTTTGGGAGATTGAACTGTTTCTAAGTCTTGTTTTCACTCTGTTACAGCTTCGTGTACAAAAGTGCCATTAGACATGCGTTTGAAGCGCATTCGGAGCAGCCCCGCTCCATGGTCGTTTCTAGGCGGAAGATGGCCCTGGCTGGCCAGGAAAACCAGAATTTCGGATGCAGGAATATAGCAGCTAACTGCAGGTACAAGAAATTTTTCTCTAGCCCCATTATTTCTGGAGTTATTGGCCGTGTCGCTGCCGACTTCTTTTTTCGGCTTTTTTTAATTTTAATTTTTTGCTGGTTTCGGTCCAGCACACACGTAGCGGCCTTAGCTATTGTTGACGTACACACAGCATTGCCGTATGCCCTGGACATTTTCGGGGTGTCCTCACTCCGTGGTCCCTGGCATCTTCCCTGTTTATTCCACAGCTCCAAGACCGGAAATTTCGGAAAGCCCATGAGCAGGGCTTTCCAACAGTGTTGGACTTGTCAGTGTTCCGCCGATACTTTGGGAGATAGAGCTGTTTCTAAGTCTTGTTTTCACTCTGTTACAGCTTCGTGTACAAAAGTGCCATTAGACATGCGTTTGAAGCGCATTCGGAGCAGCCCCGCTCCATGGTCGTTTCTAAGCGGAAGATGGCCCTGGCTGGCCAGGAAAACCAGATTTTCGGATGCAGGAATATGGCAGCTAACTGCAGGTACAAGAAATTTTTCTCTAGCCCCATTATTTCTGGAGTTATTGAACGTGTGGCTGCCGACTTCTTTTTTCGGCTTTTTTAATTTTTATTTTTTGCTGGTTTCGGTCCAGCACACACGTAGCGGCCTTAGCTATTGTTGACGTACACACAGCATTGCCGTATGCCCTGGACATTTTCGGGGTGTCCTCACTCCGTGGTCCCTGGCATCCTCCCTAATTATCCCACAGCTCCAAGACCGGCATTTCCAGAAAGCCCATGAGCAGGGCTTTCCAACAGTGTCTGACTTGTTAGTTTCCCGCCAATATTTTGGGAGATTGAACTGTTTCTGAGTGTTGTTTTCACTCTGTTACAGCTTCGTGTACAAAAGTGCCATTAGACATGCGTTTGAAGCGCATTCGGAGCAGCCCCGCTCCATGGTCGTTTCTAGGCGGAAGATGGCCCTGGCTGGCCAGGAAAACCAGATTTTCAGATGCAGGAATATAGCAGCTAACTGCAGGTACAAGAAATTTTTCTCTAGCCCCATTATTTCTGGAGTTATTGGCCGTGTCGCTGCCGTCTTCTTTTTTCGGCTTTTTTTAATTTTTATTTTTTGCTGGTTTCGGTCCAGCGCACACGTAGCGGCCTTAGCTATTGTTGACGTACACACAGCATTGCCGTATGCCCTGGACATTTTCTGGGTGTCCTCACTCCGTGGTCCCTGGCATCCTCCCTATTTATCCCACAGCTCCAAGACCGGCATTTCCGGAAAGCCCATGAGCAGGGCTTTCCAACAGTGTCGGACTTGTCAGTTTCCCGCCGATACTTTGGGAGATAGAACTGTTTCTAAGTCTTGTTTTCACTCTGTTACAGCTTCGTGTACAAAAGTGCCATTAGACATGCGTTTGAAGCGCATTCGGAGCAGCCCCGCTCCATGGTCGTTTCTAGGCGGAAGATGGCCCTGGCTGGCCAGGAAAACCAGATTTTCGGATGCAGGAATATGGCAGCTAACTGCAGGTACAAGAAATTTTTCTCTAGCCTCATTATTTCTGGAGTTATTGGCCGTGTCGCTGCCGACTTCTTTTTTGGGCTTTTTTTAATTTTTATTTTTTGCTGGCTTCGGTCCAGAACACACGTAGCGGCCTTGGCTATTGTTGATGTTGACATACACACAGCATGGCCGTATGCCCTGGACATTTTCGGGGTGTCCTCACTCCGTGGTCCCTGGCATCCTCCCTATTTATCCCACAGCTCCAAGACCGGCATTTCCAGAAAGCCCGTGAGCAGGTCTTTCCAACAGTGTCTGACTTGTCAGTTTCCCGCCAATATTTTGGGAGATTGAACTGTTTCTAAGTCTTGTTTTCACTCTGTTACAGCTTCGTGTACAAAAGTGCCATTAGACATGCGTTTGAAGCGCATTCGGAGCAGCCCCGCTCCATGGTCGTTTCTAGGCGGAAGATGGCCCTGGCTGGCCAGGAAAACCAGATTTTCGGATGCAGGAATATAGCAGCTAACTGCAGGTACAAGAAATTTTTCTCTAGCCCCATTATTTCTGGAGTTATTGGCCGTGTCGCTGCCGACTCTTTTTCGGCTTTTTTTAATTTTAATTTTTTGCTGGTTTCGGTCCAGCACACACGTAGCGGCCTTAGCTATTGTTGACGTACACACAGCATTGCCGTATGCCCTGGACATTTTCGGGGTGTCCTCACTCCGTGGTCCCTGGCATCCTCCCTATTTATCCCACAGCTCCAAGACCGGAAATTTCGGAAAGCCCATGAGCAGGGCTTTCCAACAGTGTCGGACTTGTCAGTTTCCCGCCGATACTTTGGGAGATAGAGCTGTTTCTAAGTCTTGTTTTCACTCTGTTACAGCTTCGTGTACAAAAGTGCCATTAGACATGCGTTTGAAGCGCATTCGGAGCAGCCCCGCTCCATGGTCGTTTCTAAGCGGAAGATGGCCCTGGCTGGCCAGGAAAACCAGATTTTCGGATGCAGGAATATGGCAGCTAACTGCAGGTACAAGAAATTTTTCTCTAGCCCCATTATTTCTGGAGTTATTGAACGTGTGGCTGCCGACTTCTTTTTTCGGCTTTTTTTTAATTTTTATTTTTTGCTGGTTTCGGTCCAGCACACACGTAGCGGCCTTGGCTATTGTTGATGTTGACGTACACACAGAATGGCCGTATGCCCTGGACATTTTCGGGGTGTCCTCACTCCGTGGTCCCTGGCATCCTCCCTATTTATCCCACAGCTCCAAGACCGGCATTTCCAGAAAGCCCATGAGCAGGTCTTTCCAAAAGTGTCTGACTTGTCAGTTTCCCGCCAATATTTTGGGAGATTGAACTGTTTCTAAGTCTTGTTTTCACTCTGTTACAGCTTCGTGTACAAAAGTGCCATTAGACATGCGTTTGAAGCGCATTCGGAGCAGCCCCGCTCCATGGTCGTTTCTAGGCGGGAGATGGCCCTGGCTGGCCAGGAAAACCAGATTTTCGGATGCAGGAATATAGCAGCTAACTGCAGGTACAAGAAATTTTTCTTTAGCCCCATTATTTCTGGAGTTATTGGCCGTGTCGCTGCCGACTTCTTTTTTCGGCTTTTTTTAATTTTAATTTTTTGCTGGTTTCGGTCCAGCACACACGTAGCGGCCTTAGCTATTGTTGACGTACACACAGCATTGCCGTATGCCCTGGACATTTTCGGGGTGTCCTCACTCCGTGGTCCCTGGCATCCTCCCTGTTTATCCCACAGCTCCAAGACCGGAAATTTCGAAAAGCCCATGAGCAGGGCTTTCCAACAGTGTCGGACTTGTCAGTTTCCCGCCGATACTTTGGGAGATAGAGCTGTTTCTAAGTCTTGTTTTCACTCTGTTACAGCTTCGTGTACAAAAGTGCCATTAGACATGCGTTTGAAGTGCATTCGGAGCAGCCCCGCTCCATGGTCGTTTCTAGGCGGAAGATGGCCCTGGCTGGCCAGGAAAACCAGATTTTCGGATGCAGGAATATGGCAGCTAACTGCAGGTACAAGAAATTTTTCTCTAGCCCCATTATTTCTGGAGTTATTGAACGTGTGGCTGCCGACTTCTTTTTTGGGCTTTTTTTAATTTTTATTTTTTGCTGGTTTCGGTCCTGCACACACGTAGCGGCCTTAGCTATTGTTGACGTACACACAGCATTGCCGTATGCCCTGGACATTTTCGGGGTGTCCTCACTCCATGGTCCCTGGCATCCTCCCTATTTATCCCACAGCTCCAAGACCGGCATTTCCAGAAAGCCCATGAGCAGGGCTTTCCAACAGTGTCTGACTTGTCAGTTTCCCGCCAATATTTTGGAAGATTGAACTGTTTCTGAGTCTTGTTTTCACTCTGTTACAGCTTCGTGTACAAAAGTGCCATTAGACATGCGTTTGAAGCGCATTCGGAGCAGCCCCGCTCCATGGTCGTTTCTAGGCGGAAGATGGCCCTGGCTGGCCAGGAAAACCAGATTTTCAGATGCAGGAATATAGCAGCTAACTGCAGGTACAAGAAATTTTTCTGTTGCCCCATTATTTCTGGAGTTATTGGCCGTGTCGCTGCCGACTTCTTTTTTCGGCTTTTTTTAATTTTAATTTTTTGCTGGTTTCGGTCCAGCACACACGTAGCGGCCTTAGCTATTGTTGACGTACACACAGCATTACCGTATGCCCTGGACATTTTCGGGGTGTCCTCACTCCGTGGTCCCTGGCATCCTCCCTATTTATCCCACAGCTCCAAAACCGGCATTTCCAGAAAGCCCATGAGCAGGGCTTTCCAACAGTGTCTGACTTGTCAGTTTCCCGCCAATTATTTGGGAGATAGAACTGTTTCTAAGTCTTCTTTTCACTCTGTTACAGCTTTGTGTACAAAAGTGCCATTAGACATACGTTTGAAGCGCATTCGGAGCAGCCCCGCTCCATGGTCGTTTCTAGGCGGAAGATGGCCCTGGCTGGCCAGGAAAACCAGATTTTTGGATGCAGGAATATGGCAGCTAACTGCACGTACAAGAAATTTTTCTCTAGCCCCATTATTTCTGGAGTTATTGGCCGTGTCGCTGCCGACTTCTTTTTTCGGCTTTTTTTAATTTTTATTTTTTGCTGGCTTCGGTCCAGCACACACGTAGCGGCCTTGGCTATTGTTGACGTACACACAGCATTGCCGTATGCCCTGGACATTTTCGGGGTGTCCTCACTCCGTGGTCCCTGGCATCCTCCCTATTTATTCCACAGCTCCAAGACCGGCATTTCCAGAAAGCCCATGAGCAGGGCTTTCCAACAGTGTCGGACTTGTCAGTTTCCCGCCAATATTTTGGGAGATAGAACTGTTTCTAAGTCTTGTTTTCACTCTGTTACAGCTTCGTGTACAAAAGTGCCATTAGACATGCGTTTGAAGCGCATTCGGAGCAGCCCCGCTCCATGGTCGTTTCTAGGCGGAAGATGGCCCTGGCTGGCCAGGAAAACCAGATTTTCGGATGCAGGAATATAGCAGCTAACTGCAGGTACAAGACATTTTTCTCTAGCCCCATTATTTCTGGAGTTATTGGCCGTGTCGCTGCCGACTTCCTTTTTTGGCTTTTTTAATTTTAATTTTTTGCTGGCTTCGGTCCAGCACACACGTAGCGGCCTTGGCTATTGTTGACGTACACACAGCATGGCCGTATGCCCTGGACATTTTCGGGGTGTCCTCACTCCGTGGTCCCTGTCATCCTCCCTATTTTTCCAACAGCTCCAAGACCGGCATTTCCGGAAAGCCCATGAGCAGGGCTTTCCAACAGTGTCCGACTTGTCAGTTTCCCGCCAATACTTTGGGAGATAGAGCTGTTTCTAAGTCTTGTTTTCACTCTGTTACAGCTTCGTGTACAAAAGTGCCATTAGACATGCGTTTGAAGCGCATTCGGAGCAGCCCCGCTCCATGGTCGTTTCTAGGCGGAAGATGGCCCTGGCTGGCCAGGAAAAGCAGATTTTCGGATGCAGGAATATGGCAGCTAACTGCACGTACAAGAAATTTTTCTCTAGCCGCATTATTTCTGGAGTTATTGGCCGTGTCGCTGCCGACTTCTTTTTTGGGCTTTTTTTAATTTTTATTTTTTGCTGGCTTCGGTCTAGCACACACGTAGCGGCCTTGGCTATTGTTGACGTACACACAGCATTGCCGTATGCCCTGGTCATTTTCGGGGTGTCCTCACTCCGTGGTCCCTGGCATCCTTCGTATTTATCCCACAGCTCCAAGACCGGCATTTCCGGAAAGCCCTTGAGCAGGGCTTTCCAACAGTGTCGGACTTGTCAGTTTCCCGCCGATACTTTGGGAGATAGAGCTGTTTCTAAGTCTTGTTTTCACTCTGTTACAGCTTCGTGTACAAAAGTGCCATTAGACATGCGTTTGAAGTGCATTCGGAGCAGCCCCGCTCCATGGTCGTTTCTAGGCGGAAGATGGCCCTGGCTGGCCAGGAAAAGCAGATTTTCGGATGCAGGAATATGGCAGCTAACTGCACGTACAAGAAATTTTTCTCTAGCCCCATTATTTCTGGAGTTATTGGCCGTGTCGCTGCCGACTTCTTTTTTCGGCTTTTTTTAATTTTTATTTTTTGCTGGCTTCGGTCCAGCACACACGTAGCGGCCTTGGCTATTGTTGACGTACACACAGCATTGCCGTATGCCCTGGACATTTTCGGGGTGTCCTCACTCCGTGGTCCCTGGCATCCTCCCTATTTATTCCACAGCTCCAAGACCGGCATTTCCAGAAAGCCCATGAGCAGGGCTTTCCAACAGTGTCCGACTTGTCAGTTTCCCGCCAATACTTTGGGAGATGATGCTGTTTCTGAGTCTTGTTTTCACTCTGTTACAGCTTCGTGTACAAAAGTGCCATTAGACATGCTTTTGAAGCGCATTCGGAGCAGCCCCGCTCCATGGTCGTTTCTAGGCGGAAGATGGCCCTGGCTGGCCAGGAAAACCAGATTTTCGGATGCAGGAATATGGCAGCTAACTGCAGGTACAAGACAATTTTCTCTAGCCCCATTATTTCTGGAGTTATTGGCCGTGTCGCTGCCGACTTCTTTTTTCGGCTTTTTTTAATTTTTATTTTTTGCTGGCTTCGGTCCAGCACACACGTAGCGGCCTTGGCTATTGTTGACGTACACACAGCATGGCCATATGCCCTGGACATTTTCGGGGTGTCCTCACTCCGTGGTCCCTGGCATCCTCCCTATTTATTCCACAGCTTCAAGACCGGCATTTCCACAAAGCCCATGAGCAGGGCTTTCCAACAGTGTCTGACTTGTCAGTTTCCCGCCAATATTTTGGGAGATAGAACTGTTTCTAAGTCTTGTTTTCACTCTGTTACAGCTTCGTGTACAAAAGTGCCATTAGACATGCGTTTGAAGCGCATTCGGAGCAGCCCCGCTCCATGGTCGTTTCTAGGCGGAAGATGGCCCTGGCTGGCCAGGAAAACCAGATTTTCGGATGCACGAATATAGCAGCTAACTGCAGGTACAAGACATTTTTCTCTAGCCCCATTATTTTTGGAGTTATTGGCCGTGTCGCTGCCGACTTCTTTTTTTGGCTTTTTTAGTTTTAATTTTTTGCTGGCTTCGGTCCAGCACACACGTAGCGGCCTTGGCTATTGTTGACGTACACACAGCATGGCCGTATGCCCTGGACATTTTCGGGGTGTCCTCACTCCGTGGTCCCTGTCATCCTCCCTATTTATCCCACAGCTCCAAGATCGGCATTTCCGGAAAGCCCATGAGCAGGGCTTTCCAACAGTGTCCGACTTGTCAGTTTCCCGCCGATACTTTGGGAGATAGAGCTGTTTCTAAGTCTTGTTTTCACTCTGTTACAGCTTCGTGTACAAAAGTGCCATTAGACATGCGTTTGAAGCGCATTCGGAGCAGCCCCGCTCCATGGTCGTTTCTAGGCGGAAGATGGCCCTGGCTGGCCAGGAAAACCAGATTTACGGATGCAGGAATATGGCAGCTAACTGCAGGTACAAGAAATGTTTCTCTAGCCCCATTATTTCTGGAGTTATTGGCCGTGTCGCTGCCGACTTCTTTTTTCGGCTTTTTTAAATTTTTATTTTTTGCTGGCTTCGGTCCAGCACACACGTAGCGGCCTTGGCTATTGTTGACGTACACACAGCATGGCCGTATGCCCTGGACATTTTCGGGGTGTCCTCACTCTGTGGTCCCTGGCATCCTCCCTATTTATCCCACAGCTCCAAGACCGGCATTTCCGGAAAGCCCATGAGCAGGGCTTTCCAACAGTGTCCGACTTGTCAGTTTCCCGCCAATACTTTGGGAGATAGAACTGTTTCTAAGTCTTGTTTTCACTCTGTTACAGCTTCGTGTACAAAAGTGCCATTAGACATGCGTTTGAAGCGCATTCGGAGCAGCCCCGCTCCATGGTCTTTTCTAGGCGGAAGATGGCCCTGGCTGGCCAGGAAAACCAGATTTTCGGATGCACGAATATAGCAGCTAACTGCAGGTACAAGACATTTTTCTCTAGCTCCATTATTTTTGGAGTTATTGGCCGTGTCGCTGCCGACTTCTTTTTTCGGCTTTTTTTAATTTTAATTTTTTGCTGGCTTCGGTCCAGCACACACGTAGCGGCCTTGGCTCTTGTTGACGTACACACAGCATGGCCGTATGCCCTGGACATTTTCGGGGTGTCCTCACTCCATGGTCCCTGTCATCCTCCCTATTTATCCCACAGCTCCAAGACCGGCATTTCCGGAAAGCCCATGAGCAGGGCTTTCCAACAGTGTCGGACTTGTCAGTTTCCCGCCAATACTTTGGGAGATAGAGCTGTTTCTAAGTCTTGTTTTCACTCTGTTACAGCTTCGTGTACAAAAGTGCCATTAGACATGCGTTTGAAGCGCATTCGGAGCAGCCCCGCTCCATGGTCGTTTCTAGGCGGAAGATGGCCCTGGCTGGCCAGGAAAATCAGATTTTCGGATGCAGGAATATGGCAGCTAACTGCACGTACAAGAAATTTTTCTCTAGCCCCATTATTTCTGGAGTTATTGGCCGTGTCGCTGCCGACTTCTCTTTTCGGCTTTTTTTAATTTTTATTTTTTGCTGGCTTCGGTCCAGCACACACGTAGCGGCCTTGGCTATTGTTGACGTACACACAGCATTGCCGTATGCCCTGGACATTTTCGGGGTGTCCTCACTCCGTGGTCCCTGGCATCCTCCCTATTTATTCCACAGCTCAAAGACCGGCATCTCCAGAAAGCCCATGAGCAGGGCTTTCCAACAGTGTCGGACTTGTCAGTTTCCCGCCAATATTTTGGGAGATAGAACTGTTTCTCAGTCTTGTTTTCACTCTGTTACAGCTTCGTGTACAAAAGTGCCATTAGACATGCGTTTGAAGCGCATTCGGAGCAGCCCCGCTCCATGGTCGTTTCTAGGCGGAAGATGGCCCTGGCTGGCCAGGAAAACCAGATTTTCGGATGCACGAATATAGCAGCTAACTGCAGGTACAAGACATTTTTCTCTAGCCCCATTATTTCTGGAGTTATTGGCCGTGTCGCTGCCGACTTCCTTTTTCGGCTTTTTTAATTTTAATTTTTTGCTGGCTTCGGTCCAGCACACACGTAGCGGGCTTGGCTATTGTTGACGTACACACAGCATGGCCGTATGCCCTGGACATTTTCGGGGTGTCCTCACTCCGTGGTCCCTGTCATCCTCCCTATTTATCCCACAGCTCCAAGACCGGCATTTCCGGAAAGCCCATGAGCAGGGCTTTCCAACAGTGTCCGACTTGTCAGTTTCCCGCCAATACTTTGGGAGATAGAGCTGTTTCTATGTCTTGTTTTCACTCTGTTACAGCTTCGTGTACAAAAGTGCCATTAGACATGCGTTTGAAGCGCATTCGGAGCAGCCCCGCTCCATGGTCGTTTCTAGGCGGAAGATGGCCCTGGCTGGCCAGGAAAACCAGATTTACGGATGCAGGAATATGGCAGCTAACTGCACGTACAAGAAATTTTTCTCTAGCCCCATTATTTCTGGAGTTATTGGCCGTGTCGCTGCCGACTTCTTTTTTCGGCTTTTTTTAATTTTTATTTTTTGCTGGCTTCGGTCTAGCACACACGTAGCGGCCTTGGCTATTGTTGACGTACACACAGCATTGCCGTATGCCCTGGACATTTTCGGGGTGTCCTCACTCCGTGGTCCCTGGCATCCTTCGTATTTATCCCACAGCTCCAAGACCGGCATTTCCGGAAAGCCCTTGAGCAGGGCTTTCCAACAGTGTCAGACTTGTCAGTTTCCCGCCGATACTTTGGGAGATAGAGCTGTTTCTAAGTCTTGTTTTCACTCTGTTACAGCTTCGTGTACAAAAGTGCCATTAGACATGCGTTTGAAGCGCATTCGGAGCAGCCCCGCTCAATGGTCGTTTCTAGGCGAAAGATGGCCCTGGCTGGCCAGGAAAACCAGATTTTCGGATGCAGGAATATGGCAGCTAACTGCAGGTACAAGAAATTTTTCTCTAGCCCCATTATTTCTGGAGTTATTGGCCGTGTCGCTGCCGACTTCTTTTTTCGGCTTTTTTTAATTTTTATTTTTTGCTGGCTTCGGTCCAGCACACACGTAGCGGCCTTGGCTATTGTTGATGTACACACAGCATGGCCGTATGCCCTGGACATTTTCGGGGTGTCCTCACTCCGTGGTCCCTGGCATCCTCCCTATTTATCCCACAGCTCCAAGACCGGCATTTCCGGAAAGCCCATGAGCAGGGCTTTCCAACAGTGTCCGACTTGTCAGTTTCCCGCCAATACTTTGGGAGATGATGCTGTTTCTGAGTCTTGTTTTCACTCTGTTACAGCTTCGTGTACAAAAGTGCCATTAGACATGCTTTTGAAGCGCATTCGGAGCAGCCCCGCTCCATGGTCGTTTCTAGGCGGAAGATGGCCCTGGCTGGCCAGGAAAACCAGATTTTCGGATGCAGGAATATGGCAGCTAACTGCAGGTACAAGACAATTTTCTCTAGCCCCATTATTTCTGGAGTTATTGGCCGTGTCGCTGCCGACTTCTTTTTTCGGTTTTTTTTAATTTTTATTTTTTGCTGGCTTCGGTCCAGCACACACGTAGCGGACTTGGCTATTGTTGACGTACACACAGCATGGCCGTATGTCCTGGACATTTTCGGGGTGTCCTCACTCCGTGGTCCCTGGCATCCTCCCTATTTATCCCACAGCTCCAAGATCGGCATTTCCGGAAAGCCCATGAGCAGGGCTTTCCAACAGTGTCCGACTTGTCAGTTTCCCGCCAATACTTTGGGAGATAGAGCTGTTTCTAAGTCTTGTTTTCACTCTGTTACAGCTTCGTGTACAAAAGTGCAATTAGACATGCGTTTGAAGCGCATTCGGAGCAGCCCCGCTCCATGGTCGTTTCTAGGCGGAAGATGGCCCTGGCTGGCCAGGAAAACCAGATTTACGGATGCAGGAATATGGCAGCTAACTGCAGGTACAAGAAATTTTTTCTCTAGCCTCATTATTTCTGGAGTTATTGGCCGTGTCGCTGCCGACTTCTTTTTTCGGCTTTTTTAAATTTTTATTTTTTGCTGGCTTCGGTCCAGCACACACGTAGCGGCCTTGGCTATTGTTGACGTACACACAGCATGGCCGTAGCCCTGGACATTTTCGGGGTGTCCTCACTCTGTGGTCCCTGGCATCCTCCCTAGTTATCCCACAGCTCCAAGACCGGCATTTCCGGAAAGCCCATGAGCAGGGCTTT
Source organism: Marthasterias glacialis (assembly GCA_911728455.2). Lineage (NCBI taxonomy): Eukaryota > Metazoa > Echinodermata > Asteroidea > Forcipulatida > Asteriidae > Marthasterias > Marthasterias glacialis. Next base: position 27,965,087 of record OU452225.1, read on the forward strand.
CCAACAGTGTCCGACTTGTCAGTTTCCCGCCAATACTTTGGGAGATAATGCTGTTTCTGAGTCTTGTTTTCACTCTGTTACAGCTTCGTGTACAAAAGTGCCATTAGACATGCGTTTGAAGCGCATTCGGAGCAGCCCCGCTCCATGGTCGTTTCTAGGCGGAAGATGGCCCTGGCTGGCCAGGAAAACCAGATTTTCGGATGCAGGAATATGGCAGCTAACTGCAGGTACAAGACAATTTTCTCTAGCCCCATTATTTCTGGAGTTATTGGCCTTGTCGCTGCCGACTTCTTTTTTCGGCTTTTTTAAATTTTTATTTTTTGCTGGCTTCGGTCCAGCACACACGTAGCGGTCTTGGCTATTGTTGACGTACACACAGCATGGCCGTATGCCCTGGACATTTTCGGGGTGTCCTCACTCCGTGGTCCCTGGCATCCTCCCTATTTATCCCACAGCTCCAAGATCGGCATTTCCGGAAAGCCCATGAGCAGGGCTTTCCAACAGTGTCCGACTTGTCAGTTTCCCGCCAATACTTTGGGAGATAGAGCTGTTTCTAAGTCTTGTTTTCACTCTGTTACAGCTTCGTGTACAAAAGTGCCATTAGACATGCGTTTGAAGCGCATTCGGAGCAGCCCCGCTCCATGGTCGTTTCTAGGCGGAAGATGGCCCTGGCTGGCCAGGAAAACCAGATTTTCGGATGCAGGAATATGGCAGCTAACTGCAGGTACAAGAAATTTTTCTCTAGCCCCATTATTTCTGGAGTTATTGGCCGTGTCGCTGCCGACTTCTTTTTTCGGCTTTTTTTAATTTTTATTTTTTGCTGGCTTCGGTCCAGCACACACGTAGCGGCCTTGGCTATTGTTGATGTACACACAGCATGGCCGTATGCCCTGGACATTTTCGGGGTGTCCTCACTCCGTGGTCCCTGGCATCCTCCCTATTTATTCCACAGCTCCAAGACCGGCATTTCCGGAAAGCCCATGAGCAGGGCTTTCCAACAGTGTCCGACTTGTCAGTTTCCCGCCAATACTTTGGGAGATGATGCTGTTTCTGAGTCTTGTTTTCACTCTGTTACAGCTTCGTGTACAAAAGTGCCATTAGACATGCTTTTGAAGCGCAATCGGAGCAGCCCCGCTCCATGGTCGTTTCTAGGCGGAAGATGGCCCTGGCTGGCCAGGAAAACCAGATTTTCGGATGCAGGAATATGGCAGCTAACTGCAGGTACAAGACAATTTTCTCTAGCCCCATTATTTCTGGAGTTATTGGCCGTGTCGCTGCCGACTTCTTTTTTCGGTTTTTTTTAATTTTTATTTTTTGCTGGCTTCGGTCCAGCACACACGTAGCGGACTTGGCTATTGTTGACGTACACACAGCATGGCCGTATGTCCTGGACATTTTCGGGGTGTCCTCACTCCGTGGTCCCTGGCATCCTCCCTATTTATCCCACAGCTCCAAGATCGGCATTTCCGGAAAGCCCATGAGCAGGGCTTTCCAACAGTGTCCGACTTGTCAGTTTCCCGCCAATACTTTGGGAGATAGAGCTGTTTCTAAGTCTTGTTTTCACTCTGTTACAGCTTCGTGTACAAAAGTGCAATTAGACATGCGTTTGAAGCGCATTCGGAGCAGCCCCGCTCCATGGTCGTTTCTAGGCGGAAGATGGCCCTGGCTGGCCAGGAAAACCAGATTTACGGATGCAGGAATATGGCAGCTAACTGCAGGTACAAGAAATTTTTTCTCTAGCCTCATTATTTCTGGAGTTATTGGCCGTGTCGCTGCCGACTTCTTTTTTCGGCTTTTTTAAATTTTTATTTTTTGCTGGCTTCGGTCCAGCACACACGTAGCGGCCTTGGCTATTGTTGACGTACACACAGCATGGCCGTATGCCCTGGACATTTTCGGGGTGTCCTCACTCTGTGGTCCCTGGCATCCTCCCTAGTTATCCCACAGCTCCAAGACCGGCATTTCCGGAAAGCCCATGAGCAGGGCTTTCCAACAGTGTCCGACTTGTCAGTTTCCCGCCAATACTTTGGGAGATAATGCTGTTTCTGAGTCTTGTTTTCACTCTGTTACAGCTTCGTGTACAAAAGTGCCATTAGACATGCGTTTGAAGCGCATTCGGAGCAGCCCCGCTCCATGGTCGTTTCTAGGCGGAAGATGGCCCTGGCTGGCCAGGAAAACCAGATTTTCGGATGCAGGAATATGGCAGCTAACTGCAGGTACAAGACAATTTTCTCTAGCCCCATTATTTCTGGAGTTATTGGCCTTGTCGCTGCCGACTTCTTTTTTCGGCTTTTTTAAATTTTTATTTTTTGCTGGCTTCGGTCCAGCACACACGTAGCGGCCTTGGCTATTGTTGACGTACACACAGCATGGCCGTATGCCCTGGACATTTTCGGGGTGTCCTCACTCCGTGGTCCCTGGCATCCTCCCTATTTATCCCACAGCTCCAAGACCGGCATTTCCGGAAAGCCCATGAGCAGGGCTTTCCAACAGTGTCCGACTTGTCAGTTTCCCGCCAATACTTTGGGAGATAGAGCTGTTTCTAAGTCTTGTTTTCACTCTGTTACAGCTTCGTGTACAAAAGTGCCATTAGACATGCGTTTGAAGCGCATTCGGAGCAGCCCCGCTCCATGGTCGTTTCTAGGCGGAAGATGGCCCTGGCTGGCCAGGAAAACCAGATTTTCGGATGCACGAATATAGCAGCTAACTGCAGGTACAAGACATTTTTCTCTAGCCCCATTATTTCTGGAGTTATTGGCCGTGTCGCTGCCGACTTCTTTTTTCGGCTTTTTTAATTTTAATTTTTTGCTGGCTTCGGTCCAGCACACACGTAGCGGCCTTGGCTATTGTTGACGTACACACAGCATGGCCGTATGCCCTGGACATTTTCGGGGTGTCCTCACTCCATGGTCCCTGTCATCCTCCCCATTTATCCCACAGCTCCAAGACCGACATTTCCGGAAAGCCCATGAGCAGGGCTTTCCAACAGTGTCGGACTTGTCAGTTTCCCGCCAATACTTTGGGAGATAGAGCTGTTTCTAAGTCTTGTTTTCACTCTGTTACAGCTTCGTGTACAAAAGTGCCATTAGACATGCGTTTGAAGCGCATTCGGAGCAGCCCCGCTCCATGGTCGTTTCTAGGCGGAAGATGGCCCTGGCTGGCCAGGAAAACCAGATTTGCGGATGCAGGAATATGGCAGCTAACTGCAGGTACAAGAAATTTTTCTCTAGCCCCATTATTTCTGGAGTTATTGGCCGTGTCGCTGCCGATTTCTTTTTTCGGCTTTTTTAAATTTTTATTTTTTGCTGGCTTCGGTCCAGCACACACGTAGCGGCCTTGGCTATTGTTGACGTACACACAGCATGGCCGTATGCCCTGGACATTTTCGGGGTGTCCTCACTCTGTGGTCCCTGGCATCCTCCCTATTTATCCCACAGCTCCAAGACCGGCATTTCCGGAAAGCCCATGAGCAGGGCTTTCCAACAGTGTCCGACTTGTCAGTTTCCCGCCAATACTTTGGGAGATAGAACTGTTTCTAAGTCTTGTTTTCACTCTGTTACAGCTTCGTGTACAAAAGTGCCATTAGACATGCGTTTGAAGCGCATTCGGAGCAGCCCCGCTCCATGGTCGTTTCTAGGCGGAAGATGGCCCTGGCTGGCCAGGAAAACCAGATTTTCGGATGCACGAATATAGCAGCTAACTGCAGGTACAAGACATTTTTCTCTAGCCCCATTATTTTTGGAGTTATTGGCCGTGTCGCTGCCGACTTCTTTTTTCGGCTTTTTCAATTTTAATTTTTTGCTGGCTTCGGTCCAGCACACACGTAGCGGCCTTGGCTATTGTTGACGTACACACAGCATGGCCGTATGCCCTGGACATTTTCGGGGTGTCCTCACTCCGTGGTCCCTGGCATCCTCCCTATTTATCCCACAGCTCCAAGACCGGCATTTCCGGAAAGCCCATGAGCAGGGCTTTCCAACAGTGTCGGACTTGTCAGTTTCCCGCCAATACTTTGGGAGATAGAGCTGTTTCTAAGTCTTGTTTTCACTCTGTTACAGCTTCGTGTACAAAAGTGCCATTAGACATGCTTTTGAAGCGCATTCGGAGCAGCCCCGCTCCATGGTCGTTTCTAGGCGGAAGATGGCCCTGGCTGGCCAGGAAAACCAGATTTTCGGATGCACGAATATAGCAGCTAACTGCAGGTACAAGACATTTTTCTCTAGCCCTATTATTTCTGGAGTTATTGGCCGTGTCGCTGCCGACTTCTTTTTTCGGCTTTTTTTAATTTTTATTTTTTGCTGGCTTCGGTCCAGCACACACGTAGCGGCCTTGGCTATTGTTGACGTACACACAGCATGGCCGTATGCCCTGGACATTTTCGGGGTGTCCTCACTCCGTGGTCCCTGGCATCCTCCCTATTTATCCCACAGCTCCAAGACCGGCATTTCCGGAAAGCCCATGAGCAGGGCTTTCCAACAGTGTCCGACTTGTCAGTTTCCCGCCAATATTTTGGGAGATAGAACTGTTTCTAAGTCTTGTTTTCACTCTGTTACAGCTTCGTGTACAAAAGTGCCATTAGACATGCGTTTGAAGCGCATTCGGAGCAGCCCCGCTCCATGGTCGTTTCTAGGCGGAAGATGGCCCTGGCTGGCCAGGACAACCAGATTTTCGGATGCACGAATATAGCAGCTAACTGCAGGTACAAGACATTTTTCTCTAGCCCCATTATTTTTGGAGTTGTTGGCCGTGTCGCTGCCGACTTCTTTTTTCGGCTTTTTTAATTTTAATTTTTTGCTGGCTTCGGTCCAGCACACACGTAGCGGCCTTGGCTATTATTGACGTACACACAGCATGGCCGTATGCCCTGGACATTTTCGGGGTGTCCTCACTCCGTGGTCCCTGGCATCCTCCCTATTTATCCCACAGCTCCAAGACCGGCATTTTCGGAAAGCCCATGAGCAGGGCTTTCCAACAGTGTCCGACTTGTCAGTTTCCCGCCAATATTTTGGGAGATAGAACTGTTTCTAAGTCTTGTTTTCACTCTGTTACAGCTTCGTGAACAAAGGTGCCATTAGACATGCGTTTGAAGCGCATTCGGAGCAGCCCCGCTCCATGGTCGTTTCTAGGCGGAAGATGGCCCTGGCTGGCCAGGAAAACCAGATTTTCGGATGCAGGAATATGACAGCTAACTGCAGGTACAAGACATTTTTTCTCTAGCCCTATTATTTCTGGAGTTATTGGCCGTGTCGCTGCCGACTTCTTTTTTCGGCTTTTTTTAATTTTTATTTTTTGCTGGCTTCGCTCCAGCACACACGTAGCGGCCTTGGCTATTGTTGACGTACACACAGCATGGCCGTATGCCCTGGACATTTTCGGGGTGTCCTCACTCCGTGGTCCCTGCCATCCTCCCTATTTATCCCACAGCTCCAAGACTGGCATTTCCAGAAAGCCCATGAGCAGGGCTTTCCAACAGTGTCGGACTTGTCAGTTTCCCGCCAATACTTTGGGAGATAGAGCTGTTCTAAGTCTTGTTTTCACTCTGTTACAGCTTCGTGTACAAAAGTGCCATTAGACATGCGTTTGAAGCGCATTCGGAGCAGCCCCGCTCCATGGTCGTTTCTAGGCGGAAGATGGCCCTGGCTGGCCAGTAAAACCAGATTTTCGGATGCAGGAATATGGCAGCTAACTGCAGGTACAAGAAATTTTTCTCTAGCCCCATTATTTCTGGAGTTATTGGCCGTGTCGCTGCCGACTTCTTTTTTCGGCTTTTTTAAATTTTTATTTTTTGCTGGCTTCGGTCCAGCACACACGTAGCGGCCTTGGCTATTGTTGACGTACACACAGCATGGCCGTATGCCCTGGACATTTTCGGGGTGTCCTCACTCTGTGGTCCCTAGCATCCTCCCTATTTATCCCACAGCTCCAAGACCGGCATTTCCGGAAAGCCCATGAGCAGGGCTTTCCAACAGTGTCCGACTTGTCAGTTTCCCGCCAATACTTTGGGAGATAGAGCTGTTTCTAAGTCTTGTTTTCACTCTGTTACAGCTTCGTGTACAAAAGTGCCATTAGACATGCGTTTGAAGCGCATTCGGAGCAGCCCCGCTCCATGGTCGTTTCTAGGCGGAAGATGGCCCTGGCTGGCCAGGAAAACCAGATTTTCGGATGCAGGAATATGGCAGCTAACTGCAGGTACAAGAAATTTTTCTCTAGCCCCATTATTTCTGGAGTTATTGGCCGTGTCGCTGCCAACTTCTTTTTTCGGCTTTTTTTAATTTTAATTTTAATTTTTTGCTGGCTTCGGTCCAGCACACACATAGCGGCCTTGGCTATTGTTGACGTACACACAGCATGGCCGTATGCCCTGGACATTTTCGGGGTGTCCTCACTCCGTGGTCCCTGGCATCCTCCCCATTTATCCCACTGCTCCAAGACCGGCATTTCCGGAAAGCCCATGAGCAGGGCTTTCCAACAGTGTCCGACTTGTCAGTTTCCCGCCAATATTTTGGGAGATAGAGCTGTTTCTAAGTCTTGTTTTCACTCTGTTACAGCTTCGTGTACAAAAGTGCCATTAGACATGCGTTTGAAGCGCATTCGGAGCAGCCCCGCTCCATGGTCGTTTCTAGGCGGAAGATGGCCCTGGCTGGCCAGGAAAACCAGATTTTCGGATGCAGGAATATGGCAGCTAACTGCAGGTACAAGAAATTTTTCTCTAGCCTCATTATTTCTGGAGTTATTGGCCGTGTCGCTGCCGACTTCTTTTTTCGGCTTTTTTTAATTTTTATTTTTTGCTGGCTTCGGTCCAGCACTCACGTAGCGGCCTTGGCTATTGTTGACGTACACACAGCATGGCCGTATGCCCTGGACATTTTCGGGGTGTCCTCACTCCGTGGTCCCTGGCATCCTCCCTATTTATCCCACAGCTCCAAGACCGGCATTTCCGGAAAGCCCATGAGCAGGGCTTTCCAACAGTGTCCGACTTGTCAGTTTCCCGCCAATATTTTGGGAGATAGAACTGTTTCTAAGTCTTGTTTTCACTCTGTTACAGCTTGGTGAACAAAGGTGCCATTAGACATGCGTTTGAAGCGCATTCGGAGCAGCCCCGCTCCATGGTCGTTTCTAGGCGGAAGATGGCCCTGGCTGGCCAGGAAAACCAGATTTTCGGATGCAGGAATATGGCAGCTAACTGCAGGTACAAGAAATTTTTCTCTAGCCCCATTATTTCTGGAGTAATTGGCTGTGTCGCTGCCGACTTCTTTTTTCGGCTTTTTTTAATTTTTATTTTTTGCTGGCTACGGTCCAGCACACACGTAGCGGCCTTGGCTATTGTTGACGTACACACAGCATGGCCGTATGCCCTGGACATTTTCGGGGTGTCCTCACTCCGTGGTCCCTGGCATCCTCCCTATTTATCCCACAGCTCCAAGACTGGCATTTCCGGAAAGCCCATGAGCAGGGCTTTCCAACAGTGTCCGACTTGTCAGTTTCCCGCCAATATTTTGGGAGATAGAACTGTTTCTAAGTCTTGTTTTCACTCTGTTACAGCTTCGTGTACAAAGGTGCCATTAGACATGCGTTTGAAGCGCATTCGGAGCAGCCCCGCTCCATGGTCGTTTCTAGGCGGAAGATGGCCCTGGCTGGCCAGGAAAACCAGATTTTCGGATGCACGAATATAGCAGCTAACTGCAGGTACAAGACATTTTTCTCTAGCCCTATTATTTCTGGAGTTATTGGCCGTGTCGCTGCCGACTTCTTTTTTCGGCTTTTTTTAATGTTTATTTTTTGCTGGCTTCGGTCCAGCACACACGTTGCGGCCTTGGCTATTGTTGACGTACACACAGCATGGCCGTATGCCCTGGACATTTTCGGGGTGTCCTCACTCCGTGGTCCCTGGCATCCTCCCTATTTATCCCACAGCTCCAAGACCGGCATTTCCGGAAAGCCCATGAGCAGGGCTTTCCAACAGTGTCCGACTTGTCAGTTTCCCGCCAATATTTTGGGAGATAGAACTGTTTCTAAGTCTTGTTTTCACTCTGTTACAGCTTCGTGTACAAAAGTGCCATTAGACATGCGTTTGAAGCGCATTCGGAGCAGCCCCGCTCCATGGTCGTTTCTAGGCGGAAGATGGCCCTGGCTGGCCAGGAAAACCAGATTTTCGGATGCACGAATATAGCAGCTAACTGCAGGTACAAGACATTTTTCTCTAGCCCTATTATTTCTGGAGTTATTGGCCGTGTCGCTGCCGACTTCTTTTTTCGGCTTTTTTTAATTTTTATTTTTTGCTGGCTTCGGTCCAGCACACACGTAGCGGCCTTGGCTATTGTTGACGTACACACAGCATGGCCGTATGCCCTGGACATTTTCGGGGTGTCCTCACTCTGTGGTCCCTGGCATCCTTCCTATTTATCCCACAGCTCCCAGACCGGCTTTTCCGGAAAGCCCATGAGCAGGGCTTTCCAACAGTGTCCGACTTGTCAGTTTCCCGCCAATATTTTGGGAGATAAAGCTGTTTCTGAGTCTTGTTTTCACTCTGTTACAGCTTCGTGTACAAAAGTGCCATTAGACATGCGTTTGAAGCGCATTCGGAGCAGCCCCGCTCCATGGTCGTTTCTAGGCGGAAGATGGCCCTGGCTGGCCAGGAAAACCAGATTTTCGGATGCACGAATATAGCAGCTAACTGCAGGTACAAGACATTTTTCTCTAGCCCCATTATTTCTGGAGTTATTGGCCGTGTCGCTGCCGACTTCTTTTTTCGGCTTTTTTAATTTTAATTTTTTGCTGGCTTCGCTCCAGCACACACGTAGCGGCCTTAGCTATTGTTGACGTACACACAGCATGGCCGAATGCCCTGGACATTTTCGGGGTGTCCTCACTCCGTGGTCCCTGGCATCCTCCCTATTTATCCCACAGCTCCAAGACCGGCATTTCCAGAAAGCCCATGAGCAGGGCTTTCCAACAGTGTCGGACTTGTCAGTTTCCCGCCAATACTTTGGGAGATAGAGCTGTTCTAAGTCTTGTTTTCACTCTGTTACAGCTTCGTGTACAAAAGTGCCATTAGACATGCGTTTGAAGCGCATTCGGAGCAGCCCGGCTCCATGGTCGTTTCTAGGCGGAAGATGGCCCTGGCTGGCCAGTAAAACCAGATTTTCGGATGCAGGAATATGGCAGCTAACTGCAGGTACAAGAAATTTTTCTCTAGCCCCATTATTTCTGGAGTTATTGGCCGTGTCGCTGCCGACTTCTTTTTTCGGCTTTTTTTAATTTTAATTTTTTGCTGGCTTCGGTCCAGCACACACGTAGCGGCCTTGGCTATTGTTGACGTACACACAGCATGGCCGTATGCCCTGGACATTTTCGGGGTGTCCTCACTCTGTGGTCCCTAGCATCCTCCCTATTTATCCCACAGCTCCAAGACCGGCTTTTCCGGAAAGCCCATGAGCAGGGCTTTCCAACAGTGTCCGACTTGTCAGTTTCCCGCCAATACTTTGGGAGATAAAGCTGTTTCTGAGTCTTGTTTTCACTCTGTTACAGCTTCGTGTACAAAAGTGCCATTAGACATGCGTTTGAAGCGCATTCGGAGCAGCCCCGCTCCATGGTCGTTTCTAGGCGGAAGATGGCCCTGGCTGGCCAGGAAAACCAGATTTTCGGATGCAGGAATATGGCAGCTAACTGCAGGTACAAGAAATTTTTCTCTAGCCCCATTATTTCTGGAGTTATTGGCCGTGTTGCTGCCAACTTCTTTTTTCGGCTTTTTTTAATTTTAATTTTTTGCTGGCTTCGGTCCAGCACACACATAGCGGCCTTGGCTATTGTTGACGTACACACAGCATGGCCGTATGCCCTGGACATTTTCGGGGTGTCCTCACTCCGTGGTCCCTGCCTTCCTTCCTATTTATCCCACAGCTCCCAGACCGGCTTTTCCGGAAAGCCCATGAGCAGGGCTTTCCAACAGTGTCCGACTTGTCAGTTTCCCGCCAATACTTTGGGAGATAAAGCTGTTTCTGAGTCTTGTTTTCACTCTGTTACAGCTTCGTGTACAAAAGTGCCATTAGACATGCGTTTGAAGCGCATTCGGAGCAGCCCCGCTCCATGGTCGTTTCTAGGCGGAAGATGGCCCTGGCTGGCCAGGAAAACCAGATTTTCGGATGCACGAATATAGCAGCTAACTGCAGGTACAAGAAATTTTTCTCTAGCCCCATTATTTCTGGAGTTATTGGCCGTGTCGCTGCCGACTTCTTTTTTCGGCTTTTTTAATTTTAATTTTTTGCTGGCTTCGCTCCAGCACACACGTAGCGGCCTTAGCTATTGTTGACGTACACACAGCATGGCCGAATGCCCTGGACATTTTCGGGGTGTCCTCACTCCGTGGTCCCTGGCATCCTCCCTATTTATCCCACAGCTCCAAGACCGGCATTTCCAGAAAGCCCATGAGCAGGGCTTTCCAACAGTGTCGGACTTGTCAGTTTCCCGCCAATACTTTGGGAGATAGAGCTGTTCTAAGTCTTGTTTTCACTCTGTTACAGCTTCGTGTACAAAAGTGCCATTAGACATGCGTTTGAAGCGCATTCGGAGCAGCCCGGCTCCATGGTCGTTTCTAGGCGGAAGATGGCCCTGGCTGGCCAGTAAAACCAGATTTTCGGATGCAGGAATATGGCAGCTAACTGCAGGTACAAGAAATTTTTCTCTAGCCCCATTATTTCTGGAGTTATTGGCCGTGTCGCTGCCGACTTCTTTTTTCGGCTTTTTTTAATTTTAATTTTTTGCTGGCTTCGGTCCAGCACACACGTAGCGGCCTTGGCTATTGTTGACGTACACACAGCATGGCCGTATGCCCTGGACATTTTCGGGGTGTCCTCACTCTGTGGTCCCTAGCATCCTCCCTATTTATCCCACAGCTCCAAGACCGGCATTTCCGGAAAGCCCATGAGCAGGGCTTTCCAACAGTGTCCGACTTGTCAGTTTCCCGCCAATACTTTGGGAGATAGAGCTGTTTCTAAGTCTTGTTTTCACTCTGTTACAGCTTCGTGTACAAAAGTGCCATTAGACATGCGTTTGAAGCGCATTCGGAGCAGCCCCGCTCCATGGTCGTTTCTAGGCGGAAGATGGCCCTGGCTGGCCAGGAAAACCAGATTTTCGGATGCACGAATATAGCAGCTAACTGCAGGTACAAGACATTTTTCTCTAGCCCCATTATTTCTGGAGTTATTGGCCGTGTCGCTGCCGACTTCTTTTTTCGGCTTTTTTAATTTTAATTTTTTGCTGGCTTCGCTCCAGCACACACGTAGCGGCCTTAGCTATTGTTGACGTACACACAGCATGGCCGAATGCCCTGGACATTTTCGGGGTGTCCTCACTCCGTGGTCCCTGGCATCCTCCCTATTTATCCCACAGCTCCAAGACCGGCATTTCCAGAAAGCCCATGAGCAGGGCTTTCCAACAGTGTCGGACTTGTCAGTTTCCCGCCAATACTTTGGGAGATAGAGCTGTTCTAAGTCTTGTTTTCACTCTGTTACAGCTTCGTGTACAAAAGTGCCATTAGACATGCGTTTGAAGCGCATTCGGAGCAGCCCGGCTCCATGGTCGTTTCTAGGCGGAAGATGGCCCTGGCTGGCCAGTAAAACCAGATTTTCGGATGCAGGAATATGGCAGCTAACTGCAGGTACAAGAAATTTGTCTCTAGCCCCATTATTTCTGGAGTTATTGGCCGTGTCGCTGCCGACTTCTTTTTTCGGCTTTTTTTAATTTTAATTTTTTGCTGGCTTCGGTCCAGCACACACGTAGCGGCCTTGGCTATTGTTGACGTACACACAGCATGGCCGTATGCCCTGGACATTTTCGGGGTGTCCTCACTCTGTGGTCCCTAGCATCCTCCCTATTTATCCCACAGCTCCAAGACCGGCATTTCCGGAAAGCCCATGAGCAGGGCTTTCCAACAGTGTCCGACTTGTCAGTTTCCCGCCAATACTTTGGGAGATAGAGCTGTTTCTAAGTCTTGTTTTCACTCTGTTACAGCTTCGTGTACAAAAGTGCCATTAGACATGCGTTTGAAGCGCATTCGGAGCAGCCCCGCTCCATGGTCGTTTCTAGGCGGAAGATGGCCCTGGCTGGCCAGGAAAACCAGATTTTCGGATGCAGGAATATGGCAGCTAACTGCAGGTACAAGAAATTTTTCTCTAGCCCCATTATTTCTGGAGTTATTGGCCGTGTTGCTGCCAACTTCTTTTTTCGGCTTTTTTTAATTTTAATTTTTTGCTGGCTTCGGTCCAGCACACACATAGCGGCCTTGGCTATTGTTGACGTACACACAGCATGGCCGTATGCCCTGGACATTTTCGGGGTGTCCTCACTCCGTGGTCCCTGCTTTCCTTCCTATTTATCCCACAGCTCCCAGACCGGCTTTTCCGGAAAGCCCATGAGCAGGGCTTTCCAACAGTGTCCGACTTGTCAGTTTCCCGCCAATACTTTGGGAGATAAAGCTGTTTCTGAGTCTTGTTTTCACTCTGTTACAGCTTCGTGTACAAAAGTGCCATTAGACATGCGTTTGAAGCGCATTCGGAGCAGCCCCGCTCCATGGTCGTTTCTAGGCGGAAGATGGCCCTGGCTGGCCAGGAAAACCAGATTTTCGGATGCACGAAGATAGCAGCTAACTGCAGGTACAAGAAATTTTTCTCTAGCCCCATTATTTCTGGAGTTATTGGCCGTGTCGCTGCCGACTTCTTTTTTCGGCTTTTTTAATTTTAATTTTTTGCTGGCTTCGCTCCAGCACACACGTAGCGGCCTTAGCTATTGTTGACGTACACACAGCATGGCCGAATGCCCTGGACATTTTCGGGGTGTCCTCACTCCGTGGTCCCTGGCATCCTCCCTATTTATCCCACAGCTCCAAGACCGGCATTTCCAGAAAGCCCATGAGCAGGGCTTTCCAACAGTGTCGAACTTGTCAGTTTCCCGCCAATACTTTGGGAGATAGAGCTGTTCTAAGTCTTGTTTTCACTCTGTTACAGCTTCGTGTACAAAAGTGCCATTAGACATGCGTTTGAAGCGCATTCGGAGCAGCCCCGCTCCATGGTCGTTTCTAGGCGGAAGATGGCCCTGGCTGGCCAGTAAAACCAGATTTTCGGATGCAGGAATATGGCAGCTAACTGCAGGTACAAGAAATTTGTCTCTAGCCCCATTATTTCTGGAGTTATTGGCCGTGTCGCTGCCGACTTCTTTTTTCGGCTTTTTTTAATTTTTATTTTTTGCTGGCTTCGGTCCAGCACACACGTAGCGGCCTTGGCTATTGTTGACGTACACACAGCATGGCCGTATGCCCTGGACATTTTCGGGGTGTCCTCACTCTGTGGTCCCTAGCATCCTCCCTATTTATCCCACAGCTCCAAGACCGGCATTTCCGGAAAGCCCATGAGCAGGGCTTTCCAACAGTGTCCGACTTGTCAGTTTCCCGCCAATACTTTGGGAGATAGAGCTGTTTCTAAGTCTTGTTTTCACTCTGTTACAGCTTCGTGTACAAAAGTGCCATTAGACATGCGTTTGAAGCGCATTCGGAGCAGCCCCGCTCCATGGTCGTTTCTAGGCGGAAGATGGCCCTGGCTGGCCAGGAAAACCAGATTTTCGGATGCAGGAATATGGCAGCTAACTGCAGGTACAAGAAATTTTTCTCTAGCCCCATTATTTCTGGAGTAATTGGCCGTGTCGCTGCCAACTTCTTTTTTCGGCTTTTTTTAATTTTAATTTTTTGCTGGCTTCGGTCCAGCACACACATAGCGGCCTTGGCTATTGTTGACGTACACACAGCATGGCCGTATGCCCTGGACATTTTCGGGGTGTCCTCACTCCGTGGTCCCTGGCATCCTCCCTATTTATCCCACAGCTCCAAGACTGGCATTTCCGGAAAGCCCATGAGCAGGGCTTTCCAACAGTGTCCGACTTGTCAGTTTCCCGCCAATATTTTGGGAGATAGAGCTGTTTCTAAGTCTTGTTTTCACTCTGTTACAGCTTCGTGTACAAAAGTGCCATTAGACATGCGTTTGAAGCGCATTCGGAGCAGCCCCGCTCCATGGTCGTTTCTAGGCGGAAGATGGCCCTGGCTGGCCAGGAAAACCAGATTTTCGGATGCAGGAATATGGCAGCTAACTGCAGGTACAAGAAATTTTTCTCTAGCCCCATTATTTCTGGAGTTATTGGCCGTGTCGCTGCCAACTTCTTTTTTCGGCTTTTTTTAATTTTAATTTTTTGCTGGCTTCGGTCCAGCACACACATAGCCGCCTTGGCTATTGTTGACGTACACACAGCATGGCCGTATGCCCTGGACATTTTCGGGGTGTCCTCACTCCGTGGTCCCTGCCTTCCTTCCTATTTATCCCACAGCTCCCAGACCGGCTTTTCCGGAAAGCCCATGAGCAGGGCTTTCCAACAGTGTCCGACTTGTCAGTTTCCCGCCAATACTTTGGGAGATAAAGCTGTTTCTGAGTCTTGTTTTCACTCTGTTACAGCTTCGTGTACAAAAGTGCCATTAGACATGCGTTTGAAGCGCATTCGGAGCAGCCCCGCTCCATGGTCGTTTCTAGGCGGAAGATGGCCCTGGCTGGCCAGGAAAACCAGATTTTCGGATGCACGAATATAGCAGCTAACTGCAGGTACAAGAAATTTTTCTCTAGCCCCATTATTTCTGGAGTTATTGGCCGTGTCGCTGCCGACTTCTTTTTTCGGCTTTTTTAATTTTAATTTTTTGCTGGCTTCGCTCCAGCACACACGTAGCGGCCTTAGCTATTGTTGACGTACACACAGCATGGCCGAATGCCCTGGACATTTTCGGGGTGTCCTCACTCCGTGGTCCCTGGCATCCTCCCTATTTATCCCACAGCTCCAAGACCGGCATTTCCAGAAAGCCCATGAGCAGGGCTTTCCAACAGTGTCGGACTTGTCAGTTTCCCGCCAATACTTTGGGAGATAGAGCTGTTCTAAGTCTTGTTTTCACTCTGTTACAGCTTCGTGTACAAAAGTGCCATTAGACATGCGTTTGAAGCGCATTCGGAGCAGCCCCACTCCATGGTCGTTTCTAGGCGGAAGATGGCCCTGGCTGGCCAGTAAAACCAGATTTTCGGATGCAGGAATATGGCAGCTAACTGCAGGTACAAGAAATTTGTCTCTAGCCCCATTATTTCTGGAGTTATTGGCCGTGTCGCTGCCGACTTCTTTTTTCGGCTTTTTTTAATTTTTATTTTTTGCTGGCTTCGGTCCAGCACACACGTAGCGGCCTTGGCTATTGTTGACGTACACACAGCATGGCCGTATGCCCTGGACATTTTCGGGGTGTCCTCACTCTGTGGTCCCTAGCATCCTCCCTATTTATCCCACAGCTCCAAGACCGGCTTTTCCGGAAAGCCCATGAGCAGGGCTTTCCAACAGTGTCCGACTTGTCAGTTTCCCGCCAATACTTTGGGAGATAAAGCTGTTTCTGAGTCTTGTTTTCACTCTGTTACAGCTTCGTGTACAAAAGTGCCATTAGACATGCGTTTGAAGCGCATTCGGAGCAGCCCCGCTCCATGGTCGTTTCTAGGCGGAAGATGGCCCTGGCTGGCCAGGAAAACCAGATTTTCGGATGCAGGAATATGGCAGCTAACTGCAGGTACAAGAAATTTTTCTCTAGCCCCATTATTTCTGGAGTTATTGGCCGTGTTGCTGCCAACTTCTTTTTTCGGCTTTTTTTAATTTTAATTTTTTGCTGGCTTCGGTCCAGCACACACATAGCGGCCTTGGCTATTGTTGACGTACACACAGCATGGCCGTATGCCCTGGACATTTTCGGGGTGTCCTCACTCCGTGGTCCCTGCCTTCCTTCCTATTTATCCCACAGCTCCCAGACCGGCTTTTCCGGAAAGCCCATGAGCAGGGCTTTCCAACAGTGTCCGACTTGTCAGTTTCCCGCCAATACTTTGGGATATAAAGCTGTTTCTGAGTCTTGTTTTCACTCTGTTACAGCTTCGTGTACAAAAGTGCCATTAGACATGCGTTTGAAGCGCATTCGGAGCAGCCCCGCTCCATGGTCGTTTCTAGGCGGAAGATGGCCCTGGCTGGCCAGGAAAACCAGATTTTCGGATGCACGAATATAGCAGCTAACTGCAGGTACAAGAAATTTTTCTCTAGCCCCATTATTTCTGGAGTTATTGGCCGTGTCGCTGCCGACTTCTTTTTTCGGCTTTTTTAATTTTAATTTTTTGCTGGCTTCGCTCCAGCACACACGTAGCGGCCTTAGCTATTGTTGACGTACACACAGCATGGCCGTATGCCCTGGACATTTTCGGGGTGTCCTCACTCCGTGGTCCCTGCCTTCCTTCCTATTTATCCCACAGCTCCCAGACCGGCTTTTCCGGAAAGCCCATGAGCAGGGCTTTCCAACAGTGTCCGACTTGTCAGTTTCCCGCCAATACTTTGGGATATAAAGCTGTTTCTGAGTCTTGTTTTCACTCTGTTACAGCTTCGTGTACAAAAGTGCCATTAGACATGCGTTTGAAGCGCATTCGGAGCAGCCCCGCTCCATGGTCGTTTCTAGGCGGAAGATGGCCCTGGCTGGCCAGGAAAACCAGATTTTCGGATGCACGAATATAGCAGCTAACTGCAGGTACAAGAAATTTTTCTCTAGCCCCATTATTTCTGGAGTTATTGGCCGTGTCGCTGCCGACTTCTTTTTTCGGCTTTTTTAATTTTAATTTTTTGCTGGCTTCGCTCCAGCACACACGTAGCGGCCTTAGCTATTGTTGACGTACACACAGCATGGCCGAATGCCCTGGACATTTTCGGGGTGTCCTCACTCCGTGGTCCCTGGCATCCTCCCTATTTATCCCACAGCTCCAAGACCGGCATTTCCAGAAAGCCCATGAGCAGGGCTTTCCAACAGTGTCGGACTTGTCAGTTTCCCGCCAATACTTTGGGAGATAGAGCTGTTCTAAGTCTTGTTTTCACTCTGTTACAGCTTCGTGTACAAAAGTGCCATTAGACATGCGTTTGAAGCGCATTCGGAGCAGCCCGGCTCCATGGTCGTTTCTAGGCGGAAGATGGCCCTGGCTGGCCAGTAAAACCAGATTTTCGGATGCAGGAATATGGCAGCTAACTGCAGGTACAAGAAATTTTTCTCTAGCCCCATTATTTCTGGAGTTATTGGCCGTGTCGCTGCCGACTTCTTTTTTCGGCTTTTTTTAATTTTAATTTTTTGCTGGCTTCGGTCCAGCACACACGTAGCGGCCTTGGCTATTGTTGACGTACACACAGCATGGCCGTATGCCCTGGACATTTTCGGGGTGTCCTCACTCTGTGGTCCCTAGCATCCTCCCTATTTATCCCACAGCTCCAAGACCGGCATTTCCGGAAAGCCCATGAGCAGGGCTTTCCAACAGTGTCCGACTTGTCAGTTTCCCGCCAATACTTTGGGAGATAGAGCTGTTTCTAAGTCTTGTTTTCACTCTGTTACAGCTTCGTGTACAAAAGTGCCATTAGACATGCGTTTGAAGCGCATTCGGAGCAGCCCCGCTCCATGGTCGTTTCTAGGCGGAAGATGGCCCTGGCTGGCCAGGAAAACCAGATTTTCGGATGCACGAATATAGCAGCTAACTGCAGGTACAAGACATTTTTCTCTAGCCCCATTATTTCTGGAGTTATTGGCCGTGTCGCTGCCGACTTCTTTTTTCGGCTTTTTTAATTTTAATTTTTTGCTGGCTTCGCTCCAGCACACACGTAGCGGCCTTAGCTATTGTTGACGTACACACAGCATGGCCGTATGCCCTGGACATTTTCGGGGTGTCCTCACTCCGTGGTCCCTGGCATCCTCCCTATTTATCCCACAGCTCCAAGACCGGCATTTCCAGAAAGCCCATGAGCAGGGCTTTCCAACAGTGTCGGACTTGTCAGTTTCCCGCCAATACTTTGGGAGATAGAGCTGTTCTAAGTCTTGTTTTCACTCTGTTACAGCTTCGTGTACAAAAGTGCCATTAGACATGCGTTTGAAGCGCATTCGGAGCAGCCCGGCTCCATGGTCGTTTCTAGGCGGAAGATGGCCCTGGCTGGCCAGTAAAACCAGATTTTCGGATGCAGGAATATGGCAGCTAACTGCAGGTACAAGAAATTTGTCTCTAGCCCCATTATTTCTGGAGTTATTGGCCGTGTCGCTGCCGACTTCTTTTTTCGGCTTTTTTTAATTTTAATTTTTTGCTGGCTTCGGTCCAGCACACACGTAGCGGCCTTGGCTATTGTTGACGTACACACAGCATGGCCGTATGCCCTGGACATTTTCGGGGTGTCCTCACTCTGTGGTCCCTAGCATCCTCCCTATTTATCCCACAGCTCCAAGACCGGCATTTCCGGAAAGCCCATGAGCAGGGCTTTCCAACAGTGTCCGACTTGTCAGTTTCCCGCCAATACTTTGGGAGATAGAGCTGTTTCTAAGTCTTGTTTTCACTCTGTTACAGCTTCGTGTACAAAAGTGCCATTAGACATGCGTTTGAAGCGCATTCGGAGCAGCCCCGCTCCATGGTCGTTTCTAGGCGGAAGATGGCCCTGGCTGGCCAGGAAAACCAGATTTTCGGATGCAGGAATATGGCAGCTAACTGCAGGTACAAGAAATTTTTCTCTAGCCCCATTATTTCTGGAGTTATTGGCCGTGTTGCTGCCAACTTCTTTTTTCGGCTTTTTTTAATTTTAATTTTTTGCTGGCTTCGGTCCAGCACACACATAGCGGCCTTGGCTATTGTTGACGTACACACAGCATGGCCGTATGCCCTGGACATTTTCGGGGTGTCCTCACTCCGTGGTCCCTGCTTTCCTTCCTATTTATCCCACAGCTCCCAGACCGGCTTTTCCGGAAAGCCCATGAGCAGGGCTTTCCAACAGTGTCCGACTTGTCAGTTTCCCGCCAATACTTTAGGAGATAAAGCTGTTTCTGAGTCTTGTTTTCACTCTGTTACAGCTTCGTGTACAAAAGTGCCATTAGACATGCGTTTGAAGCGCATTCGGAGCAGCCCCGCTCCATGGTCGTTTCTAGGCGGAAGATGGCCCTGGCTGGCCAGGAAAACCAGATTTTCGGATGCACGAATATAGCAGCTAACTGCAGGTACAAGAAATTTTTCTCTAGCCCCATTATTTCTGGAGTTATTGGCCGTGTCGCTGCCGACTTCTTTTTTCGGCTTTTTTAATTTTAATTTTTTGCTGGCTTCGCTCCAGCACACACGTAGCGGCCTTAGCTATTGTTGACGTACACACAGCATGGCCGAATGCCCTGGACATTTTCGGGGTGTCCTCACTCCGTGGTCCCTGGCATCCTCCCTATTTATCCCACAGCTCCAAGACCGGCATTTCCAGAAAGCCCATGAGCAGGGCTTTCCAACAGTGTCGGACTTGTCAGTTTCCCGCCAATACTTTGGGAGATAGAGCTGTTCTAAGTCTTGTTTTCACTCTGTTACAGCTTCGTGTACAAAAGTGCCATTAGACATGCGTTTGAAGCGCATTCGGAGCAGCCCCGCTCCATGGTCGTTTCTAGGCGGAAGATGGCCCTGGCTGGCCAGTAAAACCAGATTTTCGGATGCAGGAATATGGCAGCTAACTGCAGGTACAAGAAATTTGTCTCTAGCCCCATTATTTCTGGAGTTATTGGCCGTGTCGCTGCCGACTTCTTTTTTCGGCTTTTTTTAATTTTTATTTTTTGCTGGCTTCGGTCCAGCACACACGTAGCGGCCTTGGCTATTGTTGACGTACACACAGCATGGCCGTATGCCCTGGACATTTTCGGGGTGTCCTCACTCTGTGGTCCCTAGCATCCTCCCTATTTATCCCACAGCTCCAAGACCGGCATTTCCGGAAAGCCCATGAGCAGGGCTTTCCAACAGTGTCCGACTTGTCAGTTTCCCGCCAATACTTTGGGAGATAGAGCTGTTTCTAAGTCTTGTTTTCACTCTGTTACAGCTTCGTGTACAAAAGTGCCATTAGACATGCGTTTGAAGCGCATTCGGAGCAGCCCCGCTCCATGGTCGTTTCTAGGCGGAAGATGGCCCTGGCTGGCCAGGAAAACCAGATTTTCGGATGCAGGAATATGGCAGCTAACTGCAGGTACAAGAAATTTTTCTCTAGCCCCATTATTTCTGGAGTAATTGGCCGTGTCGCTGCCAACTTCTTTTTTCGGCTTTTTTTAATTTTAATTTTTTGCTGGCTTCGGTCCAGCACACACATAGCGGCCTTGGCTATTGTTGACGTACACACAGCATGGCCGTATGCCCTGGACATTTTCGGGGTGTCCTCACTCCGTGGTCCCTGGCATCCTCCCTATTTATCCCACAGCTCCAAGACTGGCATTTCCGGAAAGCCCATGAGCAGGGCTTTCCAACAGTGTCCGACTTGTCAGTTTCCCGCCAATATTTTGGGAGATAGAGCTGTTTCTAAGTCTTGTTTTCACTCTGTTACAGCTTCGTGTACAAAAGTGCCATTAGACATGCGTTTGAAGCGCATTCGGAGCAGCCCCGCTCCATGGTCGTTTCTAGGCGGAAGATGGCCCTGGCTGGCCAGGAAAACCAGATTTTCGGATGCAGGAATATGGCAGCTAACTGCAGGTACAAGAAATTTTTCTCTAGCCCCATTATTTCTGGAGTTATTGGCCGTGTCGCTGCCAACTTCTTTTTTCGGCTTTTTTTAATTTTAATTTTTTGCTGGCTTCGGTCCAGCACACACATAGCGGCCTTGGCTATTGTTGACGTACACACAGCATGGCCGTATGCCCTGGACATTTTCGGGGTGTCCTCACTCCGTGGTCCCTGCCTTCCTTCCTATTTATCCCACAGCTCCCAGACCGGCTTTTCCGGAAAGCCCATGAGCAGGGCTTTCCAACAGTGTCCGACTTGTCAGTTTCCCGCCAATACTTTGGGAGATAAAGCTGTTTCTGAGTCTTGTTTTCACTCTGTTACAGCTTCGTGTACAAAAGTGCCATTAGACATGCGTTTGAAGCGCATTCGGAGCAGCCCCGCTCCATGGTCGTTTCTAGGCGGAAGATGGCCCTGGCTGGCCAGGAAAACCAGATTTTCGGATGCACGAATATAGCAGCTAACTGCAGGTACAAGAAATTTTTCTCTAGCCCCATTATTTCTGGAGTTATTGGCCGTGTCGCTGCCGACTTCTTTTTTCGGCTTTTTTAATTTTAATTTTTTGCTGGCTTCGCTCCAGCACACACGTAGCGGCCTTAGCTATTGTTGACGTACACACAGCATGGCCGAATGCCCTGGACATTTTCGGGGTGTCCTCACTCCGTGGTCCCTGGCATCCTCCCTATTTATCCCACAGCTCCAAGACCGGCATTTCCAGAAAGCCCATGAGCAGGGCTTTCCAACAGTGTCGGACTTGTCAGTTTCCCGCCAATACTTTGGGAGATAGAGCTGTTCTAAGTCTTGTTTTCACTCTGTTACAGCTTCGTGTACAAAAGTGCCATTAGACATGCGTTTGAAGCGCATTCGGAGCAGCCCCACTCCATGGTCGTTTCTAGGCGGAAGATGGCCCTGGCTGGCCAGTAAAACCAGATTTTCGGATGCAGGAATATGGCAGCTAACTGCAGGTACAAGAAATTTGTCTCTAGCCCCATTATTTCTGGAGTTATTGGCCGTGTCGCTGCCGACTTCTTTTTTCGGCTTTTTTTAATTTTTATTTTTTGCTGGCTTCGGTCCAGCACACACGTAGCGGCCTTGGCTATTGTTGACGTACACACAGCATGGCCGTATGCCCTGGACATTTTCGGGGTGTCCTCACTCTGTGGTCCCTAGCATCCTCCCTATTTATCCCAAAGCTCCAAGACCGGCATTTCCGGAAAGCCCATGAGCAGGGCTTTCCAACAGTGTCCGACTTGTCAGTTTCCCGCCAATACTTTGGGAGATAGAGCTGTTTCTAAGTCTTGTTTTCACTCTGTTACAGCTTCGTGTACAAAAGTGCCATTAGACATGCGTTTGAAGCGCATTCGGAGCAGCCCCGCTCCATGGTCGTTTCTAGGCGGAAGATGGCCCTGGCTGGCCAGGAAAACCAGATTTTCGGATGCAGGAATATGGCAGCTAACTGCAGGTACAAGAAATTTTTCTCTAGCCCCATTATTTCTGGAGTAATTGGCCGTGTCGCTGCCAACTTCTTTTTTCGGCTTTTTTTAATTTTAATTTTTTGCTGGCTTCGGTCCAGCACACACATAGCGGCCTTGGCTATTGTTGACGTACACACAGCATGGCCGTATGCCCTGGACATTTTCGGGGTGTCCTCACTCCGTGGTCCCTGGCATCCTCCCTATTTATCCCACAGCTCCAAGACTGGCATTTCCGGAAAGCCCATGAGCAGGGCTTTCCAACAGTGTCCGACTTGTCAGTTTCCCGCCAATATTTTGGGAGATAGAGCTGTTTCTAAGTCTTGTTTTCACTCTGTTACAGCTTCGTGTACAAAAGTGCCATTAGACATGCGTTTGAAGCGCATTCGGAGCAGCCCCGCTCCATGGTCGTTTCTAGGCGGAAGATGGCCCTGGCTGGCCAGGAAAACCAGATTTTCGGATGCAGGAATATGGCAGCTAACTGCAGGTACAAGAAATTTTTCTCTAGCCCCATTATTTCTGGAGTTATTGGCCGTGTCGCTGCCAACTTCTTTTTTCGGCTTTTTTTAATTTTAATTTTTTGCTGGCTTCGGTCCAGCACACACATAGCGGCCTTGGCTATTGTTGACGTACACACAGCATGGCCGTAAGCCCTGGACATTTTCGGGGTGTCCTCACTCCGTGGTCCCTGCCTTCCTCCCTATTTATCCCACAGCTCCCAGACCGGCTTTTCCGGAAAGCCCATGAGCAGGGCTTTCCAACAGTGTCCGACTTGTCAGTTTCCCGCCAATACTTTGGGAGATAGAGCTGTTCTAAGTCTTGTTTTCACTCTGTTACAGCTTCGTGTACAAAAGTGCCATTAGACATGCGTTTGAAGCGCATTCGGAGCAGCCCCGCTCCATGGTCGTTTCTAGGCGGAAGATGGCCCTGGCTGGCCAGTAAAACCAGATTTTCGGATGCAGGAATATGGCAGCTAACTGCAGGTACAAGAAATTTGTCTCTAGCCCCATTATTTCTGGAGTTATTGGCCGTGTCGCTGCCGACTTCTTTTTTCGGCTTTTTTTAATTTTTATTTTTTGCTGGCTTCGGTCCAGCACACACGTAGCGGGCTTGGCTATTGTTCACTTTCATGCTCTTTCGCTACGCTCATACGCATGAAAAACAGTTTTACCCTCATGAACAACCAAATTAAGCACACAGTAAAGCAGTCAAGTATATTCTACGAATTTATTGAAAAACATGGGAATAAGGCCGGGATTCGGCCGCTGAGTACAACTTCTATGTTTCTTTTGTTTAACAAAAGCACTTTTCGTTTTCAACACAATACAACAACCTCTACAATCTCTTCAAACCAATTTTCTCTTTTTCTTACCGATTTCCACAAAGGAAAACAGCCCTTTCGGCTCTTCAGACATCGGTCTGGAAACTAACATATTGAGTAAGCAGTTTATCTGTAAACATAACTCGCAACATCGCTTAAACCTCCATTACTTTGAGGAATTTCCATCCATAACAATCTCAAATCAGAGTCATCTTCAGTAATGACCGGTGTTAATATAAACTCAAACTGTTCTTATTTCTCTTTAACCGTCTCCTAACGGAAAATGCAATTGAACATAAATCTACTATATAATTAAATACCGTTACTTGTAATGTTTGAGCAAGAATAATAAATAGATAAATAATTAAACTTGTCTCTTATTAATTTCATAATGAGATTTTTGACCATATTCTTATTATAAGTCACTACATCTACATCTGGATCACATATGCAATCTTCCTTAATACAATACTTTAATCCCCAGAAAGAATTTTTACCACATTGAGGCGTTGGGTGACTTCTCTTTTGACATATCTGTTTTTTGCATTGGTGGTTTTCCACCTCCCATGTTGCATTATGAGATCTCCGGGAACCCCTCTATTTGCTAAATGCGTTGCTCCCCCGGACCTCATACTATGAAGTCCATAAATGGTTGGTTCGTCTATTCCTACTTGCTTGAGTGCATCTAAAAATATTTCTCTGCATCTTGTGTAACTAAGAGGTCTGCTGAGCAACGGGGTATGAGATGACGTGCTTGAATGGAAGGACATAGCTGTGAATAGGTAGACATCTTGGCCGATTTCAATATTGCACTTGGCCATGAAACCCTTCAGAATTTTTACGGGAGAATATTTGTCTCCAGAGTCTGTTAAGAAAGTGGTATTACCGTCCCTAAAAATGTCCGTTTTAGAGTGAGGAATAAAGATGCTAAGGCTATTTTCTGCTGGGAGTTCCCGAATGTGGCTAGCTTTAATTTGCGCCATCTCAGCGTGCCTAAAAAGAAGCGTGAATTTAAGGGAGACATAGCATGCCGTCCTTAAATCGATCAGACTGCAATCAGATTGTCCAAATTTATCGATTATAGCTTTGACTAGACTGAATGGAAGGGGCTCTTTTTGCACGGGTGGTTTGTGTAACTTTCTTCTTTCACTTATAATTAGTTGTTGCATTACTGGTGAGTCCAAGGGATTGGGTGTGATGTTTACTATTGAGTGAAGCCATTTTATGGCAGCTGCAATTGACACTATTGTACTGTCAGAATTTGCGAACTTACTTTTATGAACGATGAATGCGGCTATAGCATGTACTTTAATGGGAAATACGAGTGGAATATTTTGTACCTTTAGCCAAGCTAAGAATTCCCTACACTTGTATAAGTAACCAGTTATGGTGCCGTTCGCCTTGGCAAAAAGAACTTCGAAAAATATGTGCATCTTTGACTCCTTCATGCTGGTAGGGAAATCTGACCAAAAGGCCTGACTGTAAATGATCTGATACACATTGGGGAGAAAAATATATATAGATTTACTTGGTGCAATCAATATGAGCTACACATACAAGGCTCTTTAACTTATTGGAACCCAAAAGAGAATTCTTATTTCTTCCCAACTGCAGTGCACTAGATCCTTCAAATGTGATAAATCCTTTCATCCAAGTTCTATAACAAGACCAAAGTAATGGCCAAAAAGGTGAAGATGGCCACCAGGGGAAAACTAAAGCTCCTTTACCGTTGCAAAAATGTAAATGTTTTAGGACTGCTGGAATCAATACTACTGGAGGAACTAACAAACAATTTTCATTTGCCCAGTTCTGTGCAAAAGCATCCACCGCGGATGACCCCGGGTTCCAAAACCTTGAGAAGAAACGGGGCAACTTGGAATTGTAAAAGCAAGCAAAACAATCTACTGTAAATGGTCCCCATGCATCATTAATTGTTTGAAAAATGCTGGGCTTTATTTCCCAGTCGTCCAAATCAATAAGCCTACTGACGAAATCTGCTTGTTCGTTACAAGTTCTAGGAATCCAATCTACTTCTAGTGACACATGGTTGTTGAGACAAGTACGGAATATATCTTGAGCCAATTGTTGCAATTCTAGATTCATACTTCCGACCTCTACGATGCGGGCGGCGGACTGACTGTCCGTTAGAATTTTCAGTTGTGAATTAGAGATAATTGGCAGGAACGAACATAATGCAAAATAAATGGTGTTTAATTCTCGCCACGTGGAGCTCTTTTTGGCTTCAACTTCTGTCCAAAGTTTGTGGGCTGTATGGATATCATTACATATAATGGCTCCCGATCCTAATGCACTAGCATCACAACATGATATTTTGCTAATCTTATTGGCTGCAAACACCTTACGTACATTCAATCTTGGTAAATTAATATCCCAGAAATTAATCTCTGACGAGCAATGCTCATCCAATCTGACACTGTTGTCTTCATGAGAAGCCTTAGCGATTTCTATTTGACAATGTCTTGTCGTTAACCTACTTAAATTACCAACTACGGGACTAAGGGAAATGACCTGGCCTACCAAGGAGTGCAGTTTTCTAATTGCGGTAACATTTGAAGATTTCAAAACTTGGATGGTATGGCAAATTTTATCTATTCTTCTCTGTACAACCTGCAAAGTGCCAGCTACTGTGTCCCAGGTCATACCCAGCCAGTCAATGCGGGTAGATGGGTTCCAAATTGATTTCTGAATGTTGTATATTAGCCCAGCCCTAAGGAGATCAACCTTAACATGTTTGGAAATGTCTCTAGCTATTAACATGTTATAATCATGATCGGTAGTTGACTTTGGAACCACGCAAAAACCATCGTCTAGATACAAAGCAATTAGTATCCCGGACGCTCTCCAGTGTGTAACGAGAGGTTTCATAATTTTGGTGAAAAGCAAGGGTGCAGAGGAGAGGCCGAAGGGAAGGACGTTAAATTCAAAATATCTACGAACTCCTTCTAACTCCCATGAAAAACCTAAGTATTGTTGATGATCAGTGGCTATGTCAATGTGGTGATAGCCAGATTTGAGGTCAAATGTGAAAAGAAGTGATTCACTTGAAAGAAATTGCAAGCCTAACTTCCAATCATCCATTTTGAAGTGAACTTTCGTGAGGCACTTGTTTAATTTACTTAGTTCTAAAATCAGCCTCTTTTTCCCTGACGCCTGTGTGGCAACTGTTAGAGGGCTAACTACATAAGAAGGCTCACTTCTTTCAGTAATCCTTCCAGATTTAAGCAATTTTAATATCTCTTTTGATACAAATAAGCTTTCCAACAAAGATGATTTGTTATTGTTTGAAAACATTGGAGGAGGTTGTTGATCAAATGGAATACGATAACCTTCACTAATTATTGACATTACTGTAGCGGATGCTCCAATATCATACCAAAATTGAGAATGCTCCTTTAATCTACCCTTTACGTCTACATCATCTGATATTAACTCGTTAACATTGCATGACTTAAAGTTACAATTCACCTCTAATACGTCACCGAACTTCTCTTGGAGTTCTGCCGCTTTAGGACAGGCTTCAACCTGAGGCTTCTGCCCCTGAGCTGGGCCCGGCTTGGGTGGCTGTTGCGGGTAAGAGAGCTTGAACTGGTCTCTGAGCGGCTGGGACTTGCCATGGTGCAAATCGGGTATGGTAGTTGTTGTAGCCAATGAAAGGTGCGGCTTGAGCTCTTGGCTTGACCCGTGGGGACTGGTGAAGGGGGCCGTAAGCGAAGGGGCATTCTCTGGCCCAGTGACCGGCTGTCTTACAGTTGTAGCACACACCATTTGGCAAGCCTGTGTAAAGACAAAACAAATAAAAAACGGGGAAAAAATGGAAAATGAAGGGGCAATAGGGATTTGTCGTAACAAACTAGTTTAACTCTGATAAAATTGTTTCAAGTATACTCAGCGACTGAAAAAGACCTGAACTGGAGACTCATAGATTCCTTTTGCTTATATACTATGTATACGCTTCAGCAGTTTGATATTATGCTTCAATGAGTTTGGAATGTAATGGCATGATCGATCTCAGTATGGAGAAATCGCTTGCCAACGCCCTACGCACGTGACCCGGGGTGCTACACACACAACTATTTTGGTATTCAAACAGACAAAACTAAATGTACACACAGCATGGCCGTATGCCCTGGACATTTTCGGGGTGTCCTCACTCCGTGGTCCCTGGCATCCTCCCTATTTATCCCACAGCTCCAAGACCGGCATTTCCGGAAAGCCCATGAGCAGGGCTTTCCAACAGTGTCCGACTTGTCAGTTTCCCGGCAATATTTTGGGAGATAGAACTGTTTCTAAGTCTTGTTTTCACTCTGTTACAGCTTCGTGAACAAAGGTGCCATTAGACATGCGTTTGAAGCGCATCCGGAGCAGCCCCGCTCCATGGTCGTTTCTAGGCGGAAGATGGCCCTGCCTGGCCAGGAAAACCAAATTTTCGGATGCAGGAATATGACAGCTAACTGCAGGTACAAGACATTTTTCTCTAGCCCTATTATTTCTGGAGTTATTGGCCGTGTCGCTGCCGACTTCTTTTTTCGGCTTTTTTTAATTTTTATTTTTTGCTGGCTTCGGTCCAGCACACACGTAGCGGCCTTGGCTATTGTTGACGTACACACAGCATGGCCGTATGCCCCGGACATTTTCGGGGTGTCCTCACTCTGTGGTCCCTGCCTTCCTTCCTATTTATCCCACAGCTCCCAGACCGGCTTTTCCGGAAAGCCCATGAGCAGGGCTTTCCAACAGTGTCCGACTTGTCAGTTTCCCGCCAATACTTTGGGAGATAAAGCTGTTTCTGAGTCTTGTTTTCACTCTGTTACAGCTTCGTGTACAAAAGTGCCATTAGACATGCGTTTGAAGCGCATTCGGAGCAGCCCCGCTCCATGGTCGTTTCTAGGCGGAAGATGGCCCTGGCTGGCCAGGAAAACCAAATTTTCGGATGCACGAATATAGCAGCTAACTGCAGGTACAAGACATTTTTCTCTAGCCCCATTATTTCTGGAGTTATTGGCCGTGTCGCTGCCGACTTCTTTTTTCGGCTTTTTTAATTTTAATTTTTTGCTGGCTTCGCTCCAGCACACACGTAGCGGCCTTAGCTATTGTTGACGTACACACAGCATGGCCGAATGCCCTGGACATTTTCGGGGTGTCCTCACTCCGTGGTCCCTGGCATCCTCCCTATTTATCCCACAGCTCCAAGACCGGCATTTCCAGAAAGCCCATGAGCAGGGCTTTCCAACAGTGTCCGACTTGTCAGTTTCCCGCCAATACTGTGGGAGATAGAGCTGTTCTAAGTCTTGTTTTCACTCTGTTACAGCTTCGTGTACAAAAGTGCCATTAGACATGCGTTTGAAGCGCATTCGGAGCAGCCCCGCTCCATGGTCGTTTCTAGGCGGAAGATGGCCCTGGCTGGCCTGTAAAACCAGATTTTCGGATGCAGGAATATGGCAGCTAACTGCAGGTACAAGAAATTTTTCTCTAGCCCCATTATTTCTGGAGTTATTGGCCGTGTCGCTGCCGACTTCTTTTTTCGGCTTTTTTTAATTTTTATTTTTTGCTGGCTTCGGTCCAGCACACACGTAGCGGCCTTGGCTATTGTTGACATACACACAGCATGGCCGTATGCCCTGGACATTTTCGGGGTGTCCTCACTCTGTGGTCCCTAGCATTCTCCCTATTTATCCCACAGCTCCAAGATTGGCATTTCCGGAAAGCCCATGAGCAGGGCTTTCCAACAGTGTCCGACTTGTCAGTGTCCCGCCAATATTTTGGGAGATAGAACTGTTTCTAAGTCTTGTTTTCACTCTGTTACAGCTTCGTGTACAAAAGTGCCATTAGACATGCGTTTGAAGCGCATTCGGAGCAGCCCCGCTCCATGGTCGTTTCTAGGCGGAAGATGGCCCTGGCTGGCCAGGAAAACCAGATTTTCGGATGCAGGAATATGGCAGCTAACTGCAGGTACAAGACATTTTTCTCTAGCCCCATTATTTCTGGAGTTATTGGCCGTGTCGCTGCCGACTTCTTTTTTCGGCTTTTTTTAATTTTTATTTTTTGCTGGCTTCAGTCCAGCACACACGTAGCGGCCTTGGCTATTGTTGACGTACACACAGCATGGCCGTATGCCCTGGACATTTTCGGGGTGTCCTCACTCCGTGGTCCCTGGCATCCTCCCTATTTATCCCACAGCTCCAAAAGCGGCATTTCCGGAAAGCCCATGAGCAGGGCTTTCCAACAGTGTCCGACTTGTCAGTTTCCCGCCAATATTTTGGGAGATAGAACTGTTTCTAAGTCTTGTTTTCACTCTGTTACAGCTTCGTGTACAAAAGTGCCATTAGACATGCGTTTGAAGCGCATTCGGAGCAGCCCCGCTCCATGGTCGTTTCTAGGCGGAAGATGAGCCTGGCTGGCCAGGAAAACCAGATTTTCGGATGCAGGAATATGGCAGCTAACTGCAGGTACAAGAAATTTTTCTCTAGCCCCATTATTTCCGGAGTTATTGGCCGTGTCGCTGCCGACTTCTTTTTTCGGCTTTTTTAATTTTAATTTTTTGCTGGCTTCGGTCCAGCACACACGTAGCGGCCTTGGCTATTGTTGACGTACACACAGCATGGCCGTATGCCCTGGACATTTTCGGGGTGTCCTCACTCCGTGGTCCCTGGCATCCTCCCTATTTATCCCACAGCTCCAAGACCGGCATTTCCGGAAAGCCCATGAGCAGGGCTTTCCAACAGTGTCCGACTTGTCAGTTTCCCGCCAATATTTTGGGAGATAGAACTGTTTCTAAGTCTTGTTTTCACTCTGTTACAGCTTCGTGTACAAAAGTGTCATTAGACTTGCGTTTGAAGCGCATTCGGAGCAGCCCCGCTCCATGGTCGTTTCTAGGCGGAAGATTGCCCTGGCTGGCCAGGAAAACCAGATTTTCGGATGCACGAATAAAGCAGCTAACTGCAGGTACAAGACATTTTTCTCTAGCCCCATTATTTCCGGAGTTATTGGCCGTGTCGCTGCCGACTTCTTTTTTCGGCTGTTTTAATTTTAATTTGTTGCTGGCTTCGGTCCAGCACACACGTAGCGGCCTTAGCTATTGTTGACGTACACACAGCATGGCCGTATGCCCTGGACATTTTCGGGGTGTCCTCACTCCGTGGTCCCTGGCATCCTCCCTATCCCACAGCTCCCAGACCGGCATTTCCGGAAAGCCCATGAGCAGGGCTTTCCAACAGTGTCCGACTTGTCAGTTTCCCGCCAATACTTTGGGAGATAAAGCTGTTTCTGAGTCTTGTTTTCACTCTGTTACAGCTTCGTGTACAAAAGTGCCATTAGACATGCGTTTGAAGCGCATTCGGAGCAGCCCCGCTCCATGGTCGTTTCTAGGCGGAAGATGGCCCTGGCTGGCCAGGAAAACCAGATTTTCGGATGCACGAATATAGCAGCTAACTGCAGGTACAAGACATTTTTCTCTAGCCCCATTATTTCTGGAGTTATTGGCCGTGTCGCTGCCGACTTCTTTTTTCGGCTTTTTTAATTTTAATTTTTTGCTGGCTTCGCTCCAGCACACACGTAGCGGCCTTAGCTATTGTTGACGTACACACAGCATGGCCGAATGCCCTGGACATTTTCGGGGTGTCCTCACTCCGTGGTCCCTGGCATCCTCCCTATTTATCCCACAGCTCCAAGACCGGCATTTCCAGAAAGCCCATGAGCAGGGCTTTCCAACAGTGTCGGACTTGTCAGTTTCCCGCCAATACTGTGGGAGATAGAGCTGTTCTAAGTCTTGTTTTCACTCTGTTACAGCTTCGTGTACAAAAGTGCCATTAGACATGCGTTTGAAGCGCATTCGGAGCAGCCCCGCTCCATGGTCGTTTCTAGGCGGAAGATGGCCCTGGCTGGCCTGTAAAACCAGATTTTCGGATGCAGGAATATGGCAGCTAACTGCAGGTACAAGAAATTTTTCTCTAGCCCCATTATTTCTGGAGTTATTGGCCGTGTCGCTGCCGACTTCTTTTTTCGGCTTTTTTTAATTTTTATTTTTTGCTGGCTTCGGTCCAGCACACACGTAGCGGACTTGGCTATTGTTGACGTACACACAGCATGGCCGTATGCCCTGGACATTCTCGGGGTGTCCTCACTCCGTGGTCCCTGGCATCCTCCCTATTTATCCCACAGCTCCAAGACCGGCATTTCCGGAAAGCCCAAGAGCAGGGCTTTCCAACAGTGTCCGACTTGTCAGTTTCCCGCCAATATTTTGGGAGATAGAACTGTTTCTAAGTCTTGTTTTCACTCTGTTACAGCTTCGTGTACAAAAGTGCCATTAGACATGCGTTTGAAGCGCATTCGGAGCAGCCCCGCTCCATGGTCGTTTCTAGGCGGAAGATGGCCCTGGCTGGCCAGGAAAACCAGATTTTCGGATGCAGGAATATGGCAGCTAACTGCAGGTACAAGAAATTTTTCTCTAGCCCCATTATTTCCGGAGTTATTGGCCGTGTCGCTGCCGACTTCTTTTTTCGGCTTTTTTAATTTTAATTTTTTGCTGGCTTCGGTCCAGCACACACGTAGCGGCCTTGGCTATTGTTGACGTACACACAGCATGGCCGTATGCCCTGGACATTTTCGGGGTGTCCTCACTCCGTGGTCCCTGGCATCCTCCCTATTTATCCCACAGCTCCAAGACCGGCATTTCCGGAAAGCCCATGAGCAGGGCTTTCCAACAGTGTCCGACTTGTCAGTTTCCCGCCAATATTTTGGGAGATAGAACTGTTTCTAAGTCTTGTTTTCACTCTGTTACAGCTTCGTGTACAAAAGTGTCATTAGACATGCGTTTGAAGCGCATTCGGAGCAGCCCCGCTCCATGGTCGTTTCTAGGCGGAAGATTGCCCTGGCTGGCCAGGAAAACCAGATTTTCGGATGCACGAATAAAGCAGCTAACTGCAGGTACAAGACATTTTTCTCTAGCCCCATTATTTCCGGAGTTATTGGCCGTGTCGCTGCCGACTTCTTTTTTCGGCTGTTTTAATTTTAATTTTTTGCTGGCTTCGGTCCAGCACACACGTAGCGGCCTTAGCTATTGTTGACGTACACACAGCATGGCCGTATGCCCTGGACATTTTCGGGGTGTCCCCACTCAGTGGTCCCTGGCATCCTCCCTATTTATCCCACAGCTCCAAGACCGGCATTTCCGGAAAGCCCATGAGCAGGGCTTTCCAACAGTGTCCGACTTGTCAGTTTCCCGCCAATATTTTGGGAGATAGAACTGTTTCTAAGTCTTGTTTTCACTCTGTTACAGCTTCGTGTACAAAAGTGTCATTAGACTTGCGTTTGAAGCGCATTCGGAGCAGCCCCGCTCCATGGTCGTTTCTAGGCGGAAGATTGCCCTGGCTGGCCAGGAAAACCAGATTTTCGGATGCACGAATAAAGCAGCTAACTGCAGGTACAAGACATTTTTCTCTAGCCCCATTATTTCCGGAGTTATTGGCCGTGTCGCTGCCGACTTCTTTTTTCGGCTGTTTTAATTTTAATTTGTTGCTGGCTTCGGTCCAGCACACACGTAGCGGCCTTAGCTATTGTTGACGTACACACAGCATGGCCGTATGCCCTGGACATTTTCGGGGTGTCCTCACTCCGTGGTCCCTGGCATCCTCCCTATCCCACAGCTCCCAGACCGGCATTTCCGGAAAGCCCATGAGCAGGGCTTTCCAACAGTGTCCGACTTGTCAGTTTCCCGCCAATACTTTGGGAGATAAAGCTGTTTCTGAGTCTTGTTTTCACTCTGTTACAGCTTCGTGTACAAAAGTGCCATTAGACATGCGTTTGAAGCGCATTCGGAGCAGCCCCGCTCCATGGTCGTTTCTAGGCGGAAGATGGCCCTGGCTGGCCAGGAAAACCAGATTTTCGGATGCACGAATATAGCAGCTAACTGCAGGTACAAGACATTTTTCTCTAGCCCCATTATTTCTGGAGTTATTGGCCGTGTCGCTGCCGACTTCTTTTTTCGGCTTTTTTAATTTTAATTTTTTGCTGGCTTCGCTCCAGCACACACGTAGCGGCCTTAGCTATTGTTGACGTACACACAGCATGGCCGAATGCCCTGGACATTTTCGGGGTGTCCTCACTCCGTGGTCCCTGGCATCCTCCCTATTTATCCCACAGCTCCAAGACCGGCATTTCCAGAAAGCCCATGAGCAGGGCTTTCCAACAGTGTCGGACTTGTCAGTTTCCCGCCAATACTGTGGGAGATAGAGCTGTTCTAAGTCTTGTTTTCACTCTGTTACAGCTTCGTGTACAAAAGTGCCATTAGACATGCGTTTGAAGCGCATTCGGAGCAGCCCCGCTCCATGGTCGTTTCTAGGCGGAAGATGGCCCTGGCTGGCCTGTAAAACCAGATTTTCGGATGCAGGAATATGGCAGCTAACTGCAGGTACAAGAAATTTTTCTCTAGCCCCATTATTTCTGGAGTTATTGGCCGTGTCGCTGCCGACTTCTTTTTTCGGCTTTTTTTAATTTTTATTTTTTGCTGGCTTCGGTCCAGCACACACGTAGCGGACTTGGCTATTGTTGACGTACACACAGCATGGCCGTATGCCCTGGACATTCTCGGGGTGTCCTCACTCCGTGGTCCCTGGCATCCTCCCTATTTATCCCACAGCTCCAAGACCGGCATTTCCGGAAAGCCCAAGAGCAGGGCTTTCCAACAGTGTCCGACTTGTCAGTTTCCCGCCAATATTTTGGGAGATAGAACTGTTTCTAAGTCTTGTTTTCACTCTGTTACAGCTTCGTGTACAAAAGTGCCATTAGACATGCGTTTGAAGCGCATTCGGAGCAGCCCCGCTCCATGGTCGTTTCTAGGCGGAAGATGGCCCTGGCTGGCCAGGAAAACCAGATTTTCGGATGCAGGAATATGGCAGCTAACTGCAGGTACAAGAAATTTTTCTCTAGCCCCATTATTTCCGGAGTTATTGGCCGTGTCGCTGCCGACTTCTTTTTTCGGCTTTTTTAATTTTAATTTTTTGCTGGCTTCGGTCCAGCACACACGTAGCGGCCTTGGCTATTGTTGACGTACACACAGCATGGCCGTATGCCCTGGACATTTTCGGGGTGTCCTCACTCCGTGGTCCCTGGCATCCTCCCTATTTATCCCACAGCTCCAAGACCGGCATTTCCGGAAAGCCCATGAGCAGGGCTTTCCAACAGTGTCCGACTTGTCAGTTTCCCGCCAATATTTTGGGAGATAGAACTGTTTCTAAGTCTTGTTTTCACTCTGTTACAGCTTCGTGTACAAAAGTGTCATTAGACATGCGTTTGAAGCGCATTCGGAGCAGCCCCGCTCCATGGTCGTTTCTAGGCGGAAGATTGCCTTGGCTGGCCAGGAAAACCAGATTTTCGGATGCACGAATAAAGCAGCTAACTGCAGGTACAAGACATTTTTCTCTAGCCCCATTATTTCCGGAGTTATTGGCCGTGTCGCTGCCGACTTCTTTTTTCGGCTGTTTTAATTTTAATTTTTTGCTGGCTTCGGTCCAGCACACACGTAGCGGCCTTAGCTATTGTTGACGTACACACAGCATGGCCGTATGCCCTGGACATTTTCGGGGTGTCCCCACTCAGTGGTCCCTGGCATCCTCCCTATTTATCCCACAGCTCCAAGACCGGCATTTCCGGAAAGCCCATGAGCAGGGCTTTCCAACAGTGTCCGACTTGTCAGTTTCCCGCCAATACTTTGGGAGATAAAGCTGTTTCTGAGTCTTGTTTTCACTCTGTTACAGCTTCGTGTACAAAAGTGCCATTAGACATGCGTTTGAAGCGCATTCGGAGCAGCCCCGCTCCATGGTCGTTTCTAGGCGGAAGATGGCCCTGGCTGGCCAGGAAAACCAGATTTTCGGATGCACGAATATAGCAGCTAACTGCAGGTACAAGACGTTTTTCTCTAGCCCCATTATTTCTGGAGTTATTGGCCGTGTCGCTGCCGACCTCTTTTTTCGGCTTTTTTAATTTTAATTTTTTGCTGGCTTCGCTCCAGCACACACGTAGCGGCCTTAGCTATTGTTGACGTACACACAGCATGGCCGAATGCCCTGGACATTTTCGGGGTGTCCTCACTCCGTGGTCCCTGGCATCCTCCCTATTTATCCCACAGCTCCAAGACCGGCATTTCCAGAAAGCCCATGAGCAGGGCTTTCCAACAGTGTCGGACTTGTCAGTTTCCCGCCAATACTGTGGGAGATAGAGCTGTTCTAAGTCTTGTTTTCACTCTGTTACAGCTTCGTGTACAAAAGTGCCATTAGACATGCGTTTGAAGCGCATTCGGAGCAGCCCCGCTCCATGGTCGTTTCTAGGCGGAAGATGGCCCTTGCTGGCCTGTAAAACCAGATTTTCGGATGCAGGAATATGGCAGCTAACTGCAGGTACAAGAAATTTTTCTCTAGCCCCATTATTTCTGGAGTTATTGGCCGTGTCGCTGCCGACTTCTTTTTTCGGCTTTTTTTAATTTTTATTTTTTGCTGGCTTCGGTCCAGCACACACGTAGCGGACTTGGCTATTGTTGACGTACACACAGCATGGCCGTATGCCCTGGACATTCTCGGGGTGTCCTCACTCCGTGGTCCCTGGCATCCTCCCTATTTATCCCACAGCTCCAAGACGGGCATTTCCGGAAAGCCCAAGAGCAGGGCTTTCCAACAGTGTCCGACTTGTCAGTTTCCCGCCAATATTTTGGGAGATAGAACTGTTTCTAAGTCTTGTTTTCACTCTGTTACAGCTTCGTGTACAAAAGTGCCATTAGACATGCGTTTGAAGCGCATTCGGAGCAGCCCCGCTCCATGGTCGTTTCTAGGCGGAAGATGGCCCTGGCTGGCCAGGAAAACCAGATTTTCGGATGCAGGAATATGGCAGCTAACTGCAGGTACAAGAAATTTTTCTCTAGCCCCATTATTTCCGGAGTTATTGGCCGTGTCGCTGCCGACTTCTTTTTTCGGCTTTTTTAATTTAAATTTTTTGCTGGCTTCGGTCCAGCACACACGTAGCGGCCTTGGCTATTGTTGACGTACACACAGCATGGCCGTATGCCCTGGACATTTTCGGGGTGTCCTCACTCCGTGGTCCCTGGCATCCTCCCTATTTATCCCACAGCTCCAAGACCGGCATTTCCGGAAAGCCCATGAGCAGGGCTTTCCAACAGTGTCCGACTTGTCAGTTTCCCGCCAATATTTTGGGAGATAGAACTGTTTCTAAGTCTTGTTTTCACTCTGTTACAGCTTCGTGTACAAAAGTGTCATTAGACATGCGTTTGAAGCGCATTCGGAGCAGCCCCGCTCCATGGTCGTTTCTAGGCGGAAGATTGCCCTGGCTGGCCAGGAAAACCAGATTTTCGGATGCACGAATAAAGCAGCTAACTGCAGGTACAAGACATTTTTCTCTAGCCCCATTATTTCCGGAGTTATTGGCCGTGTCGCTGCCGACTTCTTTTTTCGGCTGTTTTAATTTTAATTTTTTGCTGGCTTCGGTCCAGCACACACGTAGCGGCCTTAGCTATTGTTGACGTACACACAGCATGGCCGTATGCCCTGGACATTTTCGGGGTGTCCCCACTCAGTGGTCCCTGGCATCCTCCCTATTTATCCCACAGCTCCAAGACCGGCATTTCCGGAAAGCCCATGAGCAGGGCTTTCCAACAGTGTCCGACTTGTTAGTTTCCCGCCTATATTTTGGGAGATAGAACTGTTTCTAAGTCTTGTTTTCACTCTGTTACAGCTTTGTGTACAAAAGTGTCATTAGACATGCGTTTGAAGCGCATTCGGAGCAACCCCGCTCCATGGTCGTTTCTAGGCGGAAGATGGCCCTGGCTGGCCGGGAAAACCAGATTTTCGGATGCACGAATATAGCAGCTAACTGCAGGTACAAGAAATTTTTCTCTAGCCTCATTATTTTTGGAGTTATTGGCCGTGTCGCTGCCGACTTCTTTTTTCGGCTTTTTTAATTTTTATTTTTTGCTGGCTTCGGTCCAGCACACACGTAGCGGCCTTAGCTATTGTTGACGTACACACAGCATTGCCGTATGCCCTGGATATTTTCGGGGTGTCCTCACTCCGTGGTCCCTGGCATCCTCCCTATTTATCCCACAGCTCCAAGACCGGCATTTCCGGAAGCCCATGAGCAGGGCTTTCCTACAGTGTCCGACTTGTCAGTTTCCCGCCAATATTTTGGGAGATAGTACTGTTTCTAAGTCTTGTTTTCACTCTGTTACAGCTTCGTGTACAAAAGTGCCATTAGACATGCGTTTGAAG
Organism: Marthasterias glacialis; assembly: GCA_911728455.2. Classification (NCBI taxonomy): domain Eukaryota; kingdom Metazoa; phylum Echinodermata; class Asteroidea; order Forcipulatida; family Asteriidae; genus Marthasterias; species Marthasterias glacialis. The sequence goes on from OU452225.1 coordinate 28,002,783, forward strand.
AGCATTCGGAGCAGCCCCGCTCCATGGTCGTTTCTAGGCGGAAGATGGCCCTGGCTGGCCAGGAAAACCAGATTTTCGGATGCAGGAATATGGCACCTAACTGCAGGTACAAGAAATTTTTCTCTAGCCCCATTATTTCTGGAGTTATTGGCCGTGTCGCTGCCGACTTCTTTTTTCGGCTTTTTTTAATTTTTATTTTTTGCTGGCTTCGGTCCAGCACACACGTAGCGGCCTTGGCTATTGTTGACGTACACCCAGCATGGCCGTATGCCCTGGACATTTTCGGGGTGTCCTCACTCCGTGGTTTCTGGCATCCTCCCTATTTATCCCACAGCTCCAAGACCGGCATTTCAGGAAAGCCCATGAGCAGGGCTTTCCAACAGTGTCGGACTTGTCAGTTTCCCGCCAATACTTTGGGAGATAGAGCTGTTTCTAAGTCTTTCTTTCACTCTGTTACAGCTTCGTGTACAAAAGTGCCATTAGACATGCGTTTGAAGCGCATTCGGAGCAGCCCCGCTCCATGGTCGTTTCTAGGCGGAAGATGGCCCTGGCTGGCCAGGAAAACCAGATTTTCGGATGCAGGAATATGGCAGCTAACTGCAGGTACAAGAAATTTTTCTCTAGCCCCATTATTTCTGGAGTTATTGGCCGTGTCGCTGCCGACTTCTTTTTTCGGCTTTTTTTAATTTTTATTTTTTGCTGGCTTCGGTCCAGCACACACGTAGCGGACTTGGCTATTGTTGACGTACACACAGCATGGCCGTATGCCCTGGACATTCTCGGGGTGTCCTCACTCCGTGGTCCCTGGCATCCTCCCTATTTATCCCACAGCTCCAAGACGGGCATTTCCGGAAAGCCCAAGAGCAGGGCTTTCCAACAGTGTCCGACTTGTCAGTTTCCCGCCAATATTTTGGGAGATAGAACTGTTTCTAAGTCTTGTTTTCACTCTGTTACAGCTTCGTGTACAAAAGTGCCATTAGACATGCGTTTGAAGCGCATTCGGAGCAGCCCCGCTCCATGGTCGTTTCTAGGCGGAAGATGGCCCTGGCTGGCCAGGAAAACCAGATTTTCGGATGCAGGAATATGGCAGCTAACTGCAGGTACAAGAAATTTTTCTCTAGCCCCATTATTTCCGGAGTTATTGGCCGTGTCGCTGCCGACTTCTTTTTTCGGCTTTTTTAATTTTAATTTTTTGCTGGCTTCGGTCCAGCACACACGTAGCGGCCTTGGCTATTGTTGACGTACACACAGCATGGCCGTATGCCCTGGACATTTTCGGGGTGTCCTCACTCCGTGGTCCCTGGCATCCTCCCTATTTATCCCACAGCTCCAAGACCGGCATTTCCGGAAAGCCCATGAGCAGGGCTTTCCAACAGTGTCCGACTTGTCAGTTTCCCGCCAATATTTTGGGAGATAGAACTGTTTCTAAGTCTTGTTTTCACTCTGTTACAGCTTCGTGTACAAAAGTGTCATTAGACATGCGTTTGAAGCGCATTCGGAGCAGCCCCGCTCCATGGTCGTTTCTAGGCGGAAGATTGCCCTGGCTGGCCAGGAAAACCAGATTTTCGGATGCACGAATAAAGCAGCTAACTGCAGGTACAAGACATTTTTCTCTAGCCCCATTATTTCCGGAGTTATTGGCCGTGTCGCTGCCGACTTCTTTTTTCGGCTGTTTTAATTTTAATTTTTTGCTGGCTTCGGTCCAGCACACACGTAGCGGCCTTAGCTATTGTTGACGTACACACAGCATGGCCGTATGCCCTGGACATTTTCGGGGTGTCCCCACTCAGTGGTCCCTGGCATCCTCCCTATTTATCCCACAGCTCCAAGACCGGCATTTCCGGAAAGCCCATGAGCAGGGCTTTCCAACAGTGTCCGACTTGTTAGTTTCCCGCCTATATTTTGGGAGATAGAACTGTTTCTAAGTCTTGTTTTCACTCTGTTACAGCTTTGTGTACAAAAGTGTCATTAGACATGCGTTTGAAGCGCATTCGGAGCAACCCCGCTCCATGGTCGTTTCTAGGCGGAAGATGGCCCTGGCTGGCCGGGAAAACCAGATTTTCGGATGCACGAATATAGCAGCTAACTGCAGGTACAAGAAATTTTTCTCTAGCCTCATTATTTTTGGAGTTATTGGCCGTGTCGCTGCCGACTTCTTTTTTCGGCTTTTTTAATTTTTATTTTTTGCTGGCTTCGGTCCAGCACACACGTAGCGGCCTTAGCTATTGTTGACGTACACACAGCATTGCCGTATGCCCTGGATATTTTCGGGGTGTCCTCACTCCGTGGTCCCTGGCATCCTCCCTATTTATCCCACAGCTCCAAGACCGGCATTTCCGGAAGCCCATGAGCAGGGCTTTCCTACAGTGTCCGACTTGTCAGTTTCCCGCCAATATTTTGGGAGATAGTACTGTTTCTAAGTCTTGTTTTCACTCTGTTACAGCTTCGTGTACAAAAGTGCCATTAGACATGCGTTTGAAGAGCATTCGGAGCAGCCCCGCTCCATGGTCGTTTCTAGGCGGAAGATGGCCCTGGCTGGCCAGGAAAACCAGATTTTCGGATGCAGGAATATGGCACCTAACTGCAGGTACAAGACATTTTTCTCTAGCCCCATTATTTCTGGAGTTATTGGCCGTGTCGCTGCCGACTTCTTTTTTCGGCTTTTTTTAATTTTTATTTTTTGCTGGCTTCGGTCCAGCACACACGTAGCGGCCTTGGCTATTGTTGACGTACACCCAGCATGGCCGTATGCCCTGGACATTTTCGGGGTGTCCTCACTCCGTGGTTTCTGGCATCCTCCCTATTTATCCCACAGCTCCAAGACCGGCATTTCAGGAAAGCCCATGAGCAGGGCTTTCCAACAGTGTCGGACTTGTCAGTTTCCCGCCAATACTTTGGGAGATAGAGCTGTTTCTAAGTCTTTCTTTCACTCTGTTACAGCTTCGTGTACAAAAGTGCCATTAGACATGCGTTTGAAGCGCATTCGGAGCAGCCCCGCTCCATGGTCGTTTCTAGGCGGAAGATGGCCCTGGCTGGCCAGGAAAACCAGATTTGCGGATGCAGGAATATGGCAGCTAACTGCAGGTACAAGAAATTTTTCTCTAGCCCCATTATTTCTGGAGTTATTGGCCGTGTCGCTGCCGACTTCTTTTTTCGGCTTTTTTTAATTTAAATTTTTTGCTGGCTTCGGTCCAGCACACACGTAGCGGCCTTGGCTATAGTTGACGTACACACAGCATGGCCGTATGCCCTGCACATTTTCGGGGTGTCCTCACTCTGTGGTCCCTGGCATCCTCCCCATTTATCCCACAGCTCCAAGACCGGCATTTCCGGAAAGCCCATGAGCAGGGCTTTCTAACAGTGTCCGACTTGTCAGTTTCCCGCCAATACTTTGGGAGATAAAGCTGTTTCTGAGTCTTGTTTTCACTCTGTTACAGCTTCGTGTACAAAAGTGCCATTAGACATGCGTTTGAAGCGCATTCGGAGCAGCCCCGCTCCATGGTCGTTTCTAGGCGGAAGATGGCCCTGGCTGGCCAGGAAAACCAGATTTTCGGATGCAGGAATATGGCAGCTAACTGCAGGTACAAGAAATTTTTCTCTAGCCCCATTATTTCTGGAGTTATTGGCCGTGTCGCTGCCGACTTCTTTTTCGGCTTTTTTTAATTTTAATTTTTTGCTGGCTTCGGTCCAGCACACACGTAGCGGCCTTAGCTATTGTTGACGTACACACAGCATTGCCGTATGCCCTGGACATTTTCGGGGTGTCCTCACTCTGTGGTCTCTGGCATCCTCCCTATTTATCCCACAGCTCCAAGACCGGCATTTCCGGAAAGCCCATGAGCAGGGCTTTCCAACAGTGTCAGACTTGTCAGTTTCCCGCCAATACTTTGGGAGATAGAGCTGTTTCTAAGTCTTTCTTTCACTCTGTTACAGCTTCGTGTACAAAAGTGCCATTAGACATGCGTTTGAAGCGCATTCGGAGCAGCCCCGCTCCATGGTCGTTTCTAGGCGGAAGATGGCCCTGGCTGGCCAGGAAAACCAGATTTGCGGATGCAGGAATATGGCAGCTAACTGCAGGTACAAGAAATTTTTCTCTAGCCCCATTATTTCTGGAGTTATTGGCCGTGTCGCTGCCGACTTCTTTTTTCGGATTTTTTTTTTTTTTTTTTTTTGCCTTCTTCGGTCCCGCACACACGTAGCGGCCTTGGCTATTGTTGACGTACACACAGCATTGCCGTATGCCCTGGACATTTTCGGGGTGTCCTCACTCTGTGGTCTCTGGCATCCTCCCTATTTATCCCACAGCTCCAAGACCGGCATTTCCGGAAAGCCCATGAGCAGGGCTTTCCAACAGTGTCGGAATTGTCAGTTTCCCGCCAATACTTTGGGAGACAGAGCTGTTTCTAAGTCTTGTTTTCACTCTGTTACAGCTTCGTGTACAAAAGTGCCATTAGACATGCGTTTGAAGCGCATTCGGAGCAGCCCCGCTCCATGGTCGTTTCTAGGCGGAAGATGGCCCTGGCTGGCCAGGAAAACCAGATTTTCGGATGCAGGAATATGGCAGCTAACTGCAGGTACAAGAAATTTTTCTCTAGCCCCATTATTTCTGGAGTTATTGGCCGTGTCGCTGCCGACTTCTTTTTTCGGCTTTTTTTAATTTTTATTTTTTGCTGGCTTCGGTCCAGCACACACGTAGCGCCCTTGGCTATTGTTGACGTACACACAGCATGGCCGTATGCCCTGGACATTTTCGGGGTGTCCTCACTCCGTGGTCCCTGGCATCCTCCCTATTTATCCCACAGCTCCAAGACCGGCATTTCCGGAAAGCCCATGAGCAGGGCTTTCCAACAGTGTCGGACTTGTCAGTTTCCCGCCAATACTTTGGGAGATAGAGCTGTTTCTAAGTCTTGTTTTCACTCTGTTATAGCTTCGTGTACAAAAGTGCCATTAGACATGCGTTTGAAGCGCATTCGGAGCAGCCCCGCTCCATGGTCGTTTCTAGGCGGAAGATGGCCCTGGCTGGCCAGGAAAACCAGATTTTCGGATGCAGGAATATGGCAGCTAACTGCAGGTACAAGAAATTTTTCTCTAGCCCCATTATTTCTGGAGTTATTGGCCGTGTCGCTGCCGACTTCTTTTTTCGGCTTTTTTTAATTTTTATTTTTTGCTGGCTTCGGTCCAGCACACACGTAGCGGCCTTAGCTATTGTTGACGTACACACAGCATTGCCGTATGCCCTGGACATTTTCGGGGTGTCCTCACTCTGTGGTCTCTGGCATCCTCCCTATTTATCCCACAGCTCCAAGACCGGCATTTCCGGAAAGCCCATGAGCAGGGCTTTCCAACAGTGTCGGACTTGTCAGTTTCCCGCCAATACTTTGGGAGATAGAGCTGTTTCTAAGTCTTGATTTCACTCTGTTACAGCTTCGTGTACAAAAGTGCCATTAGACATGCGTTTGAAGCGCATTCGGAGCAGCCCCGCTCCATGGTCGTTTCTAGGCGGAAGATGGCCCTGGCTGGCCAGGAAAACCAGATTTGCGGATGCAGGAATACGGCAGCAAACTGCAGGTACAAGAAATTTTTCTCTAGCCCCATTATTCCTGGAGTTATTGGCCGTGTCGCTGCCGACTTTTTTTTTCGGCTTTTTTTAATTTTTATTTTTTGCTGGCTTCGGTCCAGCACACACGTAGCGGCCTTGGCTATTGTTGACGTACACACAGCATTGCCGTCTGCCCTGGACATTTTCGGGGTGTCCTCACTCTGTGGTCTCTGGCATCCTCCCTATTTATCCCACAGCTCCAAGACCGGCATTTCCGGAAAGCCCATGAGCAGGGCTTTCCAACAGTGTCGGAATTGTCAGTTTCCCGCCAATACTTTGGGAGATAGAGCTGTTTCTAAGTCTTGTTTTCACTCTGTTACAGCTTCGTGTACAAAAGTGCCAATAGACATGCGTTTGAAGCGCATTCGGAGCAGCCCCGCTCCATGGTCGTTTCTAGGCGGAAGATGGCCCTGGCTGGCCAGGAAAACCAGATTTGCGGATGCAGGAATATGGCAGCTAACTGCAGGTACAAGAAATTTTTCTCTAGCCCCATTATTTCTGGAGTTATTGGCCGTGTCGCTGCCGACTTCTTTTTTCGGCTTTTTTTAATTTTTATTTTTTGCTGGCTTCGGTCCAGCACACACGTAGCGGCCTTAGCTATTGTTGACGTACACACAGCATTGCCGTATGCCCTGGACATTTTCGGGGTGTCCTCACTCTGTGGTCTCTGGCATCCTCCCTATTTATCCCACAGCTCCAAGACCGGCATTTCCGGAAAGCCCATGAGCAGGGCTTTCCAACAGTGTTGGACTTGTCAGTTTCCCGCCAATACTTTGGGAGATAGAGCTGTTTCTAAGTCTTGATTTCACTCTGTTACAGCTTCGTGTACAAAAGTGCCATTAGACATGCGTTTGAAGCGCATTCGGAGCAGCCCCGCTCCATGGTCGTTTCTAGGCGGAAGATGGCCCTGGCTGGCCAGGAAAACCAGATTTGCGGATGCAGGAATACGGCAGCAAACTGCAGGTACAAGAAATTTTTCTCTAGCCCCATTATTCCTGGAGTTATTGGCCGTGTCGCTGCCGACTTTTTTTTTCGGCTTTTTTTAATTTTTATTTTTTGCTGGCTTCGGTCCAGCACACACGTAGCGGCCTGGGCTATTGTTGACGTACACACAGCATTGCCGTATGCCCTGGACATTTTCGGGGTGTCCTCACTCTGTGGTCTCTGGCATCCTCCCTATTTATCCCACAGCTCCAAGACCGGCATTTCCGGAAAGCCCATGAGCAGGGCTTTCCAACAGTGTCGGAATTGTCAGTTTCCCGCCAATACTTTGGGAGATAGAGCTGTTTCTAAGTCTTGTTTTCACTCTGTTACAGCTTCGTGTACAAAAGTGCCATTAGACATGCGTTTGAAGCGCATTCGGAGCAGCCCCGCTCCATGGTCGTTTCTAGGCAGAAGATGGCCCTGGCTGGCCAGGAAAACCAGATTTGCGGATGCAGGAATATGGCAGCTAACTGCAGGTACAAGAAATTTTTCTCTAGCCCCATTATTTCTGGAGTTATTGGCCGTGTCGCTGCCGACTTCTTTTTTCGGCTTTTTTTAATTTTATTTTTTGCTGGCTTCGGTCCAGCACACACGTAGCGGCCTTGGCTATTGTTGACGTACACACAGCATGGCCGTATGCCCTGGACATTTTCGGGGTGTCCTCACTCCGTGGTCCCTGGCATCCTCCCTATTTATCCCACAGCTCCAAGACCGGCATTTCCGGAAAGCCCATGAGCAGGGCTTTCCAACAGTGTCGGACTTGTCAGTTTCCCGCCAATATTTTGGGAGATAGAACTGTTTCTAAGTCTTGTTTTCACTCTGTTACAGCTTCGTGTACAAAAGTGCCATTAGACATGCGTTTGAAGCGCATTCGGAGCAGCCCCGCTCCATGGTCGTTTCTAGGCGGAAGATGGCCCTGGCTGGCCAGGAAAACCAGATTTTCGGATGCAGGAATATGGCAGCTAACTGCAGGTACAAGAAATTTTTCTCTAGCCCCATTATTTCTGGAGTGATTGGCCGTGTCGCTGCCGACTTCTTTTTTCGGCTTTTTTTATTTTTTATATTTTGCTGGCTTCGGTCCAGCACACACGTAGCGGCCTTGGCTAATGTTGACGTACACACAGCATTGCCGTATGCCCTGGACATTTTCGGGGTGTCCTCACTCTGTGGTCTCTGGCATCCTCCCTATTTATCCCACAGCTCCAAGACCGGCATTTCCGGAAAGCCCATGAGCAGGGCTTTCCAACAGTGTCGGAATTGTCAGTTTCCTGCCAATACTTTGGGAGATAGAGCTGTTTCTAAGTCTTGTTTTCACTCTGTTACAGCTTCGTGTACAAAAGTGCCATTAGACATGCGTTTGAAGCGCATTCGGAGCAGCCCCGCTCCATGGTCGTTTCTAGGCGGAAGATGGCCCTGGCTGGCCAGGAAAACCAGATTTGCGGATGCAGGAATATGGCAGCTAACTGCAGGTACAAGAAATTTTTCTCTAGCCCCATTATTTCTGGAGTTATTGGCCGTGTCGCTGCCGACTTCTTTTTTCGGCTTTTTTTAATTTTATTTTTTGCTGGCTTCGGTCCAGCACACACGTAGCGGCCTTGGCTATTGTTGACGTACACACAGCATGGCCGTATGCCCTGGACATTTTCAGGGTGTCCTCACTCCGTGGTCCCTGGCATCCTCCCTATTTATCCCACAGCTCCAAGACCGGCATTTCCGGAAAGCCCATGAGCTGGGCTTTCCAACAGTGTCGGAATTGTCAGTTTCCCGCCAATACTTTGGGAGATAGAGCTGTTTCTAAGTCTTGTTTTCACTCTGTTACAGCTTCGTGTACAAAAGTGCCATTAGACATGCGTTTGAAGCGCATTCGGAGCAGCCCCGCTCCATGGTCGTTTCTAGGTGGAAGATGGCCCTGGCTGGCCAGGAAAACCAGATTTGCGGATGCAGGAATATGGCAGCTAACTGCAGGTACAAGAAATTTTTCTCTAGCCCCATTATTTCTGGAGTGATTGGCCGTGTCGCTGCCGACTTCTTTTTTCGGCTTTTTTTAATTTTTATTTTTTGCTGGCTTCGGTCCAGCACACACGTAGCGGCCTTGGCTATTGTTGACGTACACACAGCATGGCCGTATGCCCTGGACATTTTCGGGGTGTCCTCACTCCGTGGTCCCTGGCATCCTCCCTATTTATCCCACAGCTCCAAGACTGGCATTTCCAGAAAGCCCATGAGCAGGGCTTTCCAACAGTGTCGGACTTGTCAGTTTCCCGCCAATACTTTGGGAGATAGAGCTGTTTCTAAGTCTTGTTTTCACTCTGTTACAGCTTCGTGTACAAAAGTGCCATTAGACATGCGTTTGAAGCGCATTCGGAGCAGCCCCGCTCCATGGTCGTTTCTAGGCGGAAGATGGCCCTGGCTGGCCAGGAAAACCAGATTTGCGGATGCAGGAATACGGCAGCTAACTGCAGGTACAAGAAATTTTTCTCTAGCCCCATTATTTCTGGAGTTATTGGCCGTGTCGCTGCCGACTTCTTTTTTCGGCTTTTTTTAATTTGTATGTTTTGCTGGCTTCGGTCCAGCACACACGTAGCGGCCTTGGCTAATGTTGACGTACACACAGCATTGCCGTATGCCCTGGACATTTTCGGGGTGTCCTCACTCCGTGGTCCCTGGCATCTTCCCTATTTATCCCACAGCTGCAAGACCGGCATTTCCAGAAAGCCCATGAGCAGGGCCTCCAACAGTGTTGGACTTGTCAGTTTCCCGCCAATACTTTTGGAGATAGAGCTGTTTCTAAGTCTTGTTTTCACTCTGTTACAGCTTCGTGTACAAAAGTGCCATTAGACATGCGTTTGAAGCGCATTCGGAGCAGCCCCGCTCCATGGTCGTTTCTAGGCGGAAGATGGACCTGGCTGGCCAGGAAAACCAGATTTGCGGATGCAGGAATATGGCAGCTAACTGCAGGTACAAGAAATTTTTCTCTAGCCCCATTATTTCTGGAGTTATTGGCCGTGTCGCTGCCGACTTCTTTTTTCGGCTTTTTTTAATTTTTATTTTTTGCTGGCTTCGGTCCAGCACACACGTAGCGGCCTTGGCTATTGTTGACGTACACACAGCATGGCCGTATGCCCTGGACATTTTCGGGGTGTCCTCACTCCGTGGTCCCTGGCATCCTCCCTATTTATCCCACAGCTCCAAGACTGGCATTTCCAGAAAGCCCATGAGCAGGGCTTTCCAACAGTGTCGGACTTGTCAGTTTCCCGCCAATATTTTGGGAGATAGAGCTGTTTCTAAGTCTTGTTTTCACTCTGTTACAGCTTCGTGTACAAAAGTGCCATTAGACATGCGTTTGAAGCGCATTCGGAGCAGCCCCGCTCCATGGTCGTTTCTAGGCGGAAGATGGCCCTAGGTGGCCAGGAAAAAACAGATTTGCGGATGCAGGAATACGGCAGCTAACTGCAGGTACAAGAAATTTTTCTCTAGCCCCATTATTTCTGGAGTTATTGGCCGTGTCGCTGCCGACTTCTTTTTTCGGCTTTTTTTAATTTTGTTTTTTGCTGGCTTCGGTCCAGCACACACGTAGCGGCCTTGGCTATTGTTGACGTACACACAGCATGGCCGTATGCCCTGGACATTTTCGGGGTGTCCTCACTCCGTGGTCCCTGGCATCCTCCCTATATCCCACAGCTCCAAGACCGGCATTTCCGGAAAGCCCATGAGCAGGGCTTTCCAACAGTGTCGGACTTGTCAGTTTCCCGCCAATATTTTGGGAGATAGAACTGTTTCTAAGTCTTGTTTTCACTCTGTTACAGCTTCGTGTACAAAAGTGCCATTAGACATGCGTTTGAAGCGCATTCGGAGCAGCCCCGCTCCATGGCCGTTTCTAGGCGGAAGATGGCCCTGGCTGGCCAGGAAAACCAGATTTTCGGATGCAGGAATATGGCAGCTAACTGCAGGTACAAGAAATTTTTCTCTAGCCCCATTATTTCTGGAGTTATTGGCCGTGTCGCTGCCGACTTCTTTTTTCGGCTTTTTTTAATTTTTATTTTTTGCTGGCTTCGGTCCAGCACACACGTAGCGGCCTTAGCTATTGTTGACGTACACACAGCATTGCCGTATGCCCTGGACATTTGCGGGGTGTCCTCACTCTGTGGTCTCTGGCATCCTCCCTATTTATCCCACAGCTCCAAGACCGGCATTTCCGGAAAGCCCATGAGCAGGGCTTTCCAACAGTGTCGGAATTGTCAGTTTCCCGCCAATACTTTGGGAGATAGAGCTGTTTCTAAGTCTTGTTTTCACTCTGTTACAGCTTCGTGTACAAAAGTGCCATTAGACATGCGTTTGAAGCGCATTCGGAGCAGCCCCGCTCCATGGTCGTTTCTAGGCGGAAGATGGCCCTGGCTGGCCAGGAAAACCAGATTTGCGGATGCAGGAATATGGCAGCTAACTGCAGGTACAAGAAATTTTTCTCTAGCCCCATTATTTCTGGAGTTATTGGCTGTGTCGCTGCCGACTTCTTTTTTCGGCTTTTTTTAATTTTTATTTTTTGCTGGCTTCGGTCCAGCACACACGTAGCGGCCTTGGCTATTGTTGACGTACACACAGCATGGCCGTATGCCCTGGACATTTTCGGGGTGTCCTCACTCCGTGGTCCCTGGCATCCTCCCTATTTATCCCACAGCTCCAAGACTGGCATTTCCAAAAAGCCCATGAGCAGGGCTTTCCAACAGTGTCAGACTTGTCAGTTTCCCGCCAATATTTTGGGAGATAGAGCTGTTTCTAAGTCTTGTTTTCACTCTGTTACAGCTTCGTGTACAAAAGTGCCATTAGACATGCGTTTGAATCGCATTCGGAGCAGCCGCGCTCCATGGTCGTTTCTAGGCGGAAGATGGCCCTGGCTGGCCAGGAAAACCAGATTTGCGGATGCAGGAATACGGCAGCTAACTGCAGGTACAAGAAATTTTTCTCTAGCCCCATTATTTCTGGAGTTATTGGCCGTGTCGCTGCCGACTTCTTTTTTCGGCTTTTTTTAATTTTTATTTTTTGCTGGCTTCGGTCCAGCACACACGTAGCGGCCTTGGCTATTGTTGACGTACACACAGCATTGCCGTATGCCCTGGACATTTTCGGGGTGTCCTCACTCTGTGGTCTCTGGCATCCTCCCTATTTATCCCACAGCTCCAAGACCGGCATTTCCGGAAAGCCCATGAGCAGGGCTTTCCAACAGTGTCCGACTTGTCAGTTTCCCGCCAATATTTTGGGAGATAGAACTGTTTCTAAGTCTTGTTTTCACTCTGTTACAGCTTCGTGTACAAAAGTGCCATTAGACATGCGTTTGAAGCGCATTCGGAGCAGCCCCGCTCCATGGTCGTTTCTAGGCGGAAGATGGCCCTGGCTGGCCAGGAAAACCAGATTTTCGGATGCAGGAATATGGCAGCTAACTGCAGGTACAAGAAATTTTTCTCTAGCCCCATTATTTCTGGAGTTATTGGCCGTGTCGCTGCCGACTTCTTTTTTCGGCTTTTTTTAATTTTAATTTTTTGCTGGCTTCGGTCCAGCACACACGTAGCGGCCTTAGCTATTGTTGACGTACACACAGCATTGCCGTATGCCCTGGACATTTGCGGGGTGTCCTCACTCTGTGGTCTCTGGCATCCTCCCTATTTATCCCACAGCCCCAAGACCGGCATTTCCGGAAAGCCCATGAGCAGGGCTTTCCAACAGTGTCCGACTTGTCAGTTTCCCGCCAATATTTTGGGAGATAGAACTGTTTCTAAGTCTTGTTTTCACTCTGTTACAGCTTCGTGTACAAAAGTGCCATTAGACATGCGTTTGAAGCGCATTCGGAGCAGCCCCGCTCCATGGTCGTTTCTAGGCGGAAGATGGCCCTGGCTGGCCAGGAAAACCAGATTTTCGGATGCAGGAATATGGCAGCTAACTGCAGGTACAAGAAATTTTTCTCTAGCCCCATTATTTCTGGAGTTATTGGCCGTGTCGCTGCCGACTACTTTTTTCGGCTTTTTTAATTTTTATTTTTTGCTGGCTTCGGTCCAGCACACAGGTAGCGGCCTTGGCTATTGTTGACGTACACACAGCATGGCCGTATGACCTGGACATTTTCGGGGTGTCCTCACTCCGTGGTCCCTGGCATCCTCCCCATTTATCCCACAGCTGCAAGACCGGCATTTCCGGAAAGCCCATGAGCAGGGCTTTCCAACAGTGTCGGACTTGTCAGTTTCCCGCCAATACTTTGGGAGATAGAGCTGTTTCTAAGTCTTGTTTTCACTCTGTTACAGCTTCGTGTACACAAGTGCCATTAGACATGCGTTTGAAGCGCATTCGGAGCAGCCCCGCTCCATTGTCGTTTTTAGGCGGAAGATGGCCCTGGCTGGCCAGGAAAACCAGATTTTCGGATGCAGGAATATGGCAGCTAACTGCAGGTACAAGAAATTTTTTCTCTAGCCCCATTATTTTTGGAGTTATTGGCCGTGTCGCTGCCGACTTCTTTTTTCGGCTTTTTTTAATTTTAATTTTTTGCTGGCTTCGGTCCAGCACACACGTAGCGGCCTTAGCTATTGTTGACGTACACACAGCATTGCCGTATGCCCTGGACATTTGCGGGGTGTCCTCACTCTGTGGTCTCTGGCATCCTCCCTATTTATCCCACAGCTCCAAGACCGGCATTTCCGGAAAGCCCATGAGCAGGGCTTTCCAACAGTGTCGGAATTGTCAGTTTCCCGCCAATACTTTGGGAGATAGAACTGTTTCTAAGTCTTGTTTTCACTCTGTTACAGCTTCGTGTACAAAAGTGCCATTAGACATGCGTTTGAAGCGCATTCGGAGCAGCCCCGCTCCATGGTCGTTTCTAGGCGGAAGATGGCCCTGGCTGGCCAGGAAAACCAGATTTGCGGATGCAGGAATATGGCAGCTAACTGCAGGTACAAGAAATTTTTCTCTAGCCCCATTATTTCTGGAGTTATTGGCTGTGTCGCTGCCGACTTCTTTTTTCGGCTTTTTTTAATTTTTATTTTTTGCTGGCTTCGGTCCAGCACACACGTAGCGGCCTTGGCTATTGTTGACGTACACACAGCATGGCCGTATGCCCTGGACATTTTCGGGGTGTCCTCACTCCGTGGTCCCTGGCATCCTCCCTATTTATCCCACAGCTCCAAGACTGGCATTTCCAAAAAGCCCATGAGCAGGGCTTTCCAACAGTGTCAGACTTGTCAGTTTCCCGCCAATATTTTGGGAGATAGAGCTGTTTCTAAGTCTTGTTTTCACTCTGTTACAGCTTCGTGTACAAAAGTGCCATTAGACATGCGTTTGAAGCGCATTCGGAGCAGCCCCGCTCCATGGTCGTTTCTAGGCGGAAGATGGCCCTGGCTGGCCAGGAAAACCAGATTTTCGGATGCAGGAATATGGCAGCTAACTGCAGGTACAAGAAATTTTTCTCTAGCCCCATTATTTCTGGAGTTATTGGCCGTGTCGCTGCCGACTACTTTTTTCGGCTTTTTTAATTTTTATTTTTTGCTGGCTTCGGTCCAGCACACAGGTAGCGGCCTTGGCTATTGTTGACGTACACACAGCATGGCCGTATGACCTGGACATTTTCGGGGTGTCCTCACTCCGTGGTCCCTGGCATCCTCCCCATTTATCCCACAGCTGCAAGACCGGCATTTCCGGAAAGCCCATGAGCAGGGCTTTCCAACAGTGTCGGACTTGTCAGTTTCCCGCCAATACTTTGGGAGATAGAGCTGTTTCTAAGTCTTGTTTTCACTCTGTTACAGCTTCGTGTACACAAGTGCCATTAGACATGCGTTTGAAGCGCATTCGGAGCAGCCCCGCTCCATTGTCGTTTTTAGGCGGAAGATGGCCCTGGCTGGCCAGGAAAACCAGATTTTCGGATGCAGGAATATGGCAGCTAACTGCAGGTACAAGAAATTTTTTCTCTAGCCCCATTATTTTTGGAGTTATTGGCTGTGTCGCTGCCGACTTCTTTTTTCGGCTTTTTTTAATTTTTATTTTTTGCTGGCTTCGGTCCAGCACACACGTAGCGGCCTTGGCTATTGTTGACGTACACACAGCATGGCCGTATGCCCTGGACATTTTCGGGGTGTCCTCACTCCGTGGTCCCTGGCATCCTCCCTATTTATCCCACAGCTCCAAGACTGGCATTTCCAAAAAGCCCATGAGCAGGGCTTTCCAACAGTGTCAGACTTGTCAGTTTCCCGCCAATATTTTGGGAGATAGAGCTGTTTCTAAGTCTTGTTTTCACTCTGTTACAGCTTCGTGTACAAAAGTGCCATTAGACATGCGTTTGAAGAGCATTCGGAGCAGCCCCGCTCCATGGTCGTTTCTAGGCGGAAGATGGCCCTGGCTGGCCAGGAAAACCAGATTTGCGGATGCAGGAATACGGCAGCTAACTGCAGGTACAAGAAATTTTTCTCTAGCCCCATTATTTCTGGAGTTATTGGCCGTGTCGCTGCCGACTTCTTTTTTCGGCTTTTTTTAATTTTTATTTTTTGCTGGCTTCGGTCCAGCACACACGTAGCGGCCTTGGCTATTGTTGACGTACACACAGCATTGCCGTATGCCCTGGACATTTTCGGGGTGTCCTCACTCTGTGGTCTCTGGCATCCTCCCTATTTATCCCACAGCTCCAAGACCGGCATTTCCGGAAAGCCCATGAGCAGGG
Source organism: Marthasterias glacialis (assembly GCA_911728455.2). NCBI lineage: Eukaryota > Metazoa > Echinodermata > Asteroidea > Forcipulatida > Asteriidae > Marthasterias > Marthasterias glacialis. Next base: position 28,018,055 of record OU452225.1, read on the forward strand.
CTTTCCAACAGTGTCGGACTTGTCAGTTTCCCGCCAATATTTTGGGAGATAGAACTGTTTCTAAGTCTTGTTTTCACTCTGTTACAGCTTCGTGTACAAAAGTGCCATTAGACATGCGTTTGAAGCGCATTCGGAGCAGCCCCGCTCCATGGTCGTTTCTAGGCGGAAGATGGCCCTGGCTGGCCAGGAAAACCAGATTTTCGGATGCAGGAATATGGCAGCTAACTGCAGGTACAAGAATTTTTTCTCTAGCCCCATTATTTCTGGAGTTATTGGCCGTGTCGCTGCCGACTTCTTTTTTCGGCTTTTTTTAATTTTAATTTTTTGCTGGCTTCGGTCCAGCACACACGTAGCGGCCTTAGCTATTGTTGACGTACACACAGCATTGCCGTATGCCCTGGACATTTTCGGGGTGTCCTCACTCCGTGGTCCCTGGCATCCTCCCTATTTATCCCACAGCCCCAAGACCGGCATTTCCGGAAAGCCCATGAGCAGGGCTTTCCAACAGTGTCCGACTTGTCAGTTTCCCGCCAATATTTTGGGAGATAGAACTGTTTCTAAGTCTTGTTTTCACTCTGTTACAGCTTCGTGTACAAAAGTGCCATTAGACATGCGTTTGAAGCGCATTCGGAGCAGCCCCGCTCCATGGTCGTTTCTAGGCGGAAGATGGCCCTGGCTGGCCAGGAAAACCAGATTTTCGGATGCAGGAATATGACAGCTAACTGCAGGTACAAGAAATTTTTCTCTAGCCCCATTATTTCTGGAGTTATTGGCCGTGTCGCTGCCGACTACTTTTTTCGGCTTTTTTAATTTTTATTTTTTGCTGGCTTCGGTCCAGCACACAGGTAGCGGCCTTGGCTATTGTTGACGTACACACAGCATGGCCGTATGACCTGGACATTTTCGGGGTGTCCTCACTCCGTGGTCCCTGGCATCCTCCCCATTTATCCCACAGCTGCAAGACCGGCATTTCCGGAAAGCCCATGAGCAGGGCTTTCCAACAGTGTCGGACTTGTCAGTTTCCCGCCAATACTTTGGGAGATAGAGCTGTTTCTAAGTCTTGTTTTCACTCTGTTACAGCTTCGTGTACACAAGTGCCATTAGACATGCGTTTGAAGCGCATTCGGAGCAGCCCCGCTCCATTGTCGTTTTTAGGCGGAAGATGGCCCTGGCTGGCCAGGAAAACCAGATTTTCGGATGCAGGAATATGGCAGCTAACTGCAGGTACAAGAAATTTTTTCTCTAGCCCCATTATTTTTGGAGTTATTGGCCGTGTCGCTGCCGACTTCTTTTTTCGGCTTTTTTTAATTTTAATTTTTTGCTGGCTTCGGTCCAGCACACACGTAGCGGCCTTAGCTATTGTTGACGTACACACAGCATGGCCGTATGCCCTGGACATTTTCGGGGTGTCCTCACTCCGTGGTCCCTGGCATCCTCCCTATTTATCCCACAGCTCCAAGACCGGCATTTCCGGAAAGCCCATGAGCAGGGCTTTCCAACAGTGTTGGACTTGTCAGTTTCCCGCCAATACCTTGGGAGATCAAGCTGTTTCTAAGTCTTGTTTTCACTCTGTTACAGCTTCGTGTACAAAAATGCCATTAGACATGCGTTTGAAGCGCATTCGGAGCAGCCCCGCTCCATGGTCGTTTCTAGGCGGAAGATGGCCCTGGCTGGCCAGGAAAACAAGATTTTCGGATGCAGGAATATGGCAGCTAACTGCAGGTACAAGACATTTTTTTTCTAGCCCCATTATTTTTGGAGTTATTGGCCGTGTCGCTGCCGACTTCTTTTTTCGGCTTTTTTTAATTTTAATTTTTTGCTGGCTTCGGTCCAGCACACACGTAGCGGCCTTAGCTATTGTTGACGTACACACAGCATGGCCGTATGCCCTGAACATTTTCGGGGTGTCCTCACTCCGTGGTCCCTGGCATCCTCCCTATTTATCCCACAGCTCCAAGACCGGCATTTCCGGAAAGCCCATGAGCAGGGCTTTCCAACAGTGTTAGACTTGTCAGTTTCCCGCCAATACCTTGGGAGATCAAGCTGTTTCTAAGTCTTGTTTTCACTCTGTTACAGCTTCGTGTACAAAAATGCCATTAGACATGCGTTTGAAGCGCATTCGGAGCAGCCCCGCTCCATGGTCGTTTCTAGGCGGAAGATGGCCCTGGCTGGCCAGGAAAACCAGATTTTCGGATGCAGGAATATGGCAGCTAACTGCAGGTACAAGACATTTTTTTCTAGCCCCATTATTTTTGGAGTTACTGGCCGTGTCGCTGCCGACTTCTTTTTTCGGCTTTTTTTAATTTTAATTTTTTGCTGGCTTCGGTCCAGCACACACGTAGCGGCCTTAGCTATTGTTGACGTACACACAGCATGGCCGTATGCCCTGAACATTTTCGGGGTGTCCTCACTCCGTGGTCCCTGGCATCCTCCCTATTTATCCCACAGCTCCAAGACCGGCATTTCCGAAAAGCCCATGAGCAGGGCTTTCCAACAGTGTTAGACTTGTCAGTTTCCCGCCAATACCTTGGGAGATCAAGCTGTTTCTAAGTCTTTTTTTCACTCTGTTACAGCTTCGTGTACAAAAGTGCCATTAGACATGCGTTTGAAGCGCATTCGGAGCAGCCCCGCTCCATGGTCGTTTTTAGGCGGAAGATGGCCCTTTCTGGCCAGGAAAACCAGATTTTCGGATGCAGGAATATAGCAGGTACAAGAAATTTTTCTCTAGCTCCACTATTTCTGGAGTTATTGGCCGTGTCGCTGCCGACTTCTTTTTTCGGCTTTTTTTAATTTTTATGTTTTGCTGGCTTCGGTCCAGCACACACGTAGCGGCCTTAGCTATTGTTGACGTACACACAGCATGGCTATATGCCCTGGACATTTTCGGGGTGTCCTCACTCCGTGGTCCCTGGCATCCTCCCTAATTATCCCACAGCTCCAATACCGGCATTTCCTAAGCCCATGAGCAGGGCTTTCCAACAGTGTTAGATTTGTCAGTTTCCCGCCAATACTTTGGGAGATAGAGCTGTTTCTAAGTCTTGTTTTCACTCTGTTACAGCTTCGTGTACAAAAGTGCCTTTAGACATGCGTTTGAAGCGCATTCGGAGCAGCCCCGCTCCATGGTCGTTTCTAGGCGGAAGATGGCCCTGGCTGGCCAGGAAAACCAGATTTTCGGATGCAGGAATATGGCAGCTAACTGCAGGTACAAGAAATTTTTCTCTAGCCCCAATATTTCTGGAGTTATTGGCCGTGTCGCTGCCGACTTCTTTTTTCGGCTTTTTTAATTTTTATTTTTTGCTGGCTTCGGTCCAGCACACATGTAGCGGCCTTGGCTATTGTTGACGTACACACAGCATGGCCGTATGCCCTGGACATTTTCGGGGTGTCCTCACTCCGTGGTCCCTGGCATCCTCCTTATTCATCCCACAGCTCCAAGACCGGCATTTCCGGAAAGCCCATGAGCAGGGCTTTCCAACAGTGTCCGACTTGTCAGTTTCCCGCCAATACTGTGGGAGATAGAGCTGTTTCTAAGTCTTGTTTTCACTCTGTTACAGCTTCGTGTACAAAAGTGCCATTAGACATGCGTTTGAAGCGCATTCGGAGCAGCCCCGCTCCATGGTCGTTTCTAGGCGGAAGATGGCCCTGGCTGGCCAGGAAAACCAGTTTTTCGGATGCAGGAATATGGCAGCTAACTGCAGGTACAAGACATTTTTCTCTAGCCCCATTATTTCTGGAGTTATTGGCCGTGTCGCTGCCGACTTCTTTTTTCGGCTTTTTTAATTTTTATTTTTTGCTGGCTTCGGTCCAGCACACACGTAGCGGCCTTAGCTATTGTTGACGTACACACAGCATGGCCGTATGCCCTGAACATTTTCGGGGTGTCCTCACTCCGTGGTCCCTGGCATCCTCCCTATTTATCCCACAGCTCCAAGGCCGGCATTTCCGAAAAGCCCATGAACAGCTCTTTCCAACAGTGTCGGACTTGTCGGTTTCCCGCCAATACTTTGGGAGATAGAGCTGTTTCTAAGTCTTGTTTTCACTCTGTTACAGCTTCGTGTACAAAAGTGCCATTAGACATGCGTTTGAAGCGCATTCGGAGCAGCCCCGCTCCATGGTCGTTTCTAGGCGGAAGATGGCCCTGGCTGGCCAGGAAAACCAGATTTTCGGATGCAGGAATATGGCAGCTAACTGCAGGTACAAGAAATTTTTCTCTAGCCCCATTATTTTTGGAGTTATTGGCCGTGTCGCTGCCGACTTCTTTTTTCGGCTTTTTTTAATTTTTATTTTTTGCTGGCTTCGGTCCAGCACACACGTAGCGGCCTTAGCTATTGTTGACGTACACACAGCATGGCCATATGCCCTGGACATTTTCGGGGTGTCCTCACTCCGTGGTCCCTGGCATCCTCCCTATTCATCCCACAGCTCCAAAACTGGCAATTTCGGAAAGCCAATGAGCAGGGCTTCCCAACAGTGTTAGACTTGTTAGTTTTCCGCCAATATGTTGGGAGATAGAGCTGTTTCTAAGTCTTGTTTTCACTCTGTTACAGCTTCGTGTACAAAAGTGCCTTTAGACATGCGTTTGAAGCGCATTCGCAGCAGCCCCGCTCCATGGTCGTTTCTAGGCGGAAGATGGCCCTGGCTGGCCAGGAAAACCAGATTTTCGGATGCAGGAATATGGCAGCTAACTGCAGGTACAAGACATTTTTTTTCTAGCCCCATTATTTTTGGAGTTATTGGCCGTGTCGCTGCCGACTTTTTTTTTCGGCTTTTTTTAATTTTAATTTTTTGCTGGCTTCGGTCCAGCACACACGTAGCGGCCTTAGCTATTGTTGACGTACACACAGCATGGCCGTATGCACTGGACATTTTCGGGGTGTCCTCACTCCGTGGTCCCTGGCATCCTCCCTATTCATCCCACAGCTCCAAGACCGGCATTTTCGGAAAGCCCATGAGCAGGGCTTTCCAACAGTTTCCTACTTATCAGTTTCCCGCCAATACTTTGGGAGATAGAGCTGTTTCTAAGTCTTGATTTCACTCTGTTACAGCTTTGTGTACAAAAGTGCCATTAGACATGCGTTTGAAGCGCATTCGGAGCAGCCCCGCTCCATGGTCGTTTCTAGGCGGAAGATGGCCCTGGCTGGCCAGGAAAACCAGATTTTCGGATGTAGGAATATGGCAGCTAACTGGAGGTACAAGAAATTTTTCTCTAGCCCCGTTATTTCTGGAGTTATTGGCCGTGTCGCTGCCGACTTCTTTTTTCGGCTTTTTTAATTTTAATTTTTTGCTGGCTTCGGTCCAGCACACACGTAGCGGCCTTAGCTATTGTTGACGTACACACAGCATGGCCGTATGCCCTGAACATTTTCGGGGTGTCCTCACTCCGTGGTCCCTGGCATCCTCCCTATTTATCCCACAGCTCCAAGACCGGCATTTCCGGAAAGCCCATGAGCAGGGCTTTCCAACAGTGTTGGACTTGTCAGTTTCCCGCCAATACCTTGGGAGATCAAGCTGTTTCTAAGTCTTGTTTTCACTCTGTTACAGCTTCGTGTACAAAAATACCATTAGACATGCGTTTGAAGCGCATTCGGAGCAGCCCCGCTCCATGGTCGTTTCTAGGCGGAAGATGGCCCTGGCTGGCCAGGAAAACCAGATTTTCGGATGCAGGAATATGGCAGCCAACTGCAGGTACAAGACATTTTTGTTCTAGCCCTATTATTTTTGGAGTTATTGGCCGTGTCGCTGCCGACTTCTTTTTTCGGCTTTTTTTAATTTTAATTTTTTGCTGGCTTCGGTCCAGCACACACGTAGCGGCCTTAGCTATTGTTGACGTACACACAGCATGGCCGTATGCCCTGAACATTTTCGGGGTGTCCTCACTCCGTGGTCCCTGGCATCCTCCCTATTTATCTCACAGCTCCAAGACCGGCATTTCCGAAAAGCCCATGAGCAGGGCTTTCCAACAGTGTTGGACTTGTCAGTTTCCCGCCAATACCTTGGGAGATCAAGCTGTTTCTAAGTCTTGTTTTCACTCTGTTACAGCTTCGTGTACAAAAATGCCATTAGACATGCGTTTGAAGCGCATTCGGAGCAGCCCCGCTCCATGGTCGTTTCTAGGCGGAAGATGGCCCTGGCTGGCCAGGAAAACCAGATTTTCGGATGCAGGAATATGGCAGCTAACTGCAGGTACAAAACATTTTTTTCTAGCCCCATTATTTTTGGAGTTATTGGCCGTGTCGCTGCCGACTTCTTTTTTCTGCTTTTTTTAATTTTAATTTTTTGCTGGCTTCGGTCCAGCACACACGTAGCGGCCTTAGCTATTGTTGACGTACACACAGCATGGCCGTATGCCCTGAACATTTTCGGGGTGTCCTCACTCCGTGGTCCCTGGCATCCTCCCTATTTATCCCACAGCTCCAAGACCGGCATTTCCGAAAAGCCCATGAACAGCTCTTTCCAACAGTGTCGGACTTGTCGGTTTCCCGCCAATACTTTGGGAGATAGAGCTGTTTCTAGGTCTTGTTTTCACTCTGTTACAGCTTCGTGTACAAAAGTGCCATTAGACATGCGTTTGAAGCGCATTCGGAGCAGCCCCGCTCCATGGTCGTTTCTAGGCGGAAGATGGCCCTGGCTGGCCAGGAAAACCAGATTTTCGGATGCAGGAATATGGCAGCTAACTGCAGGTACAAGAAATTTTTCTCTAGCCCCATTATTTCTGGAGTTATTGGCCGTGTCGCTGCCGACTTCTTTTTTCGGCTTTTTTAATTTTTATTTTTTGCTGGCTTCGGTCCAGCACACACGTAGCGGCCTTAGCTATTGTTGACGTACACACAGCATGGCCGTATGCCCTGGACATTTTCGGGGTGTCCTCACTCCGTGGTCCCTGGCATCCTCCCTATTTATCCCACAGCTCCAAGACCGGCATTTCCGGAAAGCCCATGAGCAGGGCTTTCCAACAGTGTTGGACTTGTCGGTTTCCCGCCAATACCTTGGGAGATCAAGCTGTTTCTAAGTCTTGTTTTCACTCTGTTACAGCTTCGTGTACAAAAGTGCCATTAGACATGCGTTTAAAGCGCATTCGGAGCAGCCCTGCTCCATGGTCGTTTCTAGGCGGAAGATGGCCCTGGCTGGCCAGGAAAACCAGATTTTCGGATGCAGGAATATATCAGCTAACTGCAGGTACAATACATTTTTCTCTAGCCCCATTATTTCTGGAGTTATTGGCCGTGTCGCTGCCGACTTCTCTTTTCGGCTTTTTTTTTTTTTTTTTTTGCTGGCTTCGGTCCAGCACACATGTAGCGGCCTTGGCTATTGGTGACGTACACACAGCATGGCCGTATGCCCTGGACATTTTCGGGGTGTCCTCACTCCGTGGTCCCTGGCATCCTCCCTATTCATCCCACAGCTCCAAGACCGGCATTTTCGGAAAGCCCATGAGCAGGGCTTTCCAACAGTGTCCGACTTATCAGTTTCCCGCCAATACTTTGGGAGATAGAGCTGTTTCTAAGTCTTGATTTCACTCTGTTACAGCTTCGTGTACAAAAGTGCCTTTAGACATGCGTTTGAAGCGCATTAGGAGCAGCCACGCTCCATGGTCGTTTCTAGGCGGAAGATGGCCCTGGCTGGCCAGGAAAACCAGATTTTCGGATGTAGGAATATGGCAGCTAACTGGAGGTACAAGAAATTTTTCTCTAGCCCCGTTATTTCTGGAGTTATTGGCCGTGTCGCTGCCGACTTTTTTTTTCGGCTTTTTTTAATTTTTATTTTTTGCTGGCTTCGGTCCAGCACACACGTAGCGGCCTTAGCTATTGTTGACGTACACACAGCATGACCGTATGCCCTGGACATTTTCGGGGTGTCCTCACTCCGTGGTCCCTGGCATCCTCCCTATTTATCCCACAGCTCCAAGACCGGCATTTCCGGAAAGCCCATGAGCAGGGCTTTCCAACAGTGTTGGACTTGTCAGTTTCCCGCCAATACTTTGGGAGATCAAGCTGTTTCTAAGTCTTGTTTTCACTCTGTTACAGCTTCGTGTACAAAAGTGCCATTAGACATGCGTTTGAAGCGCATTCGGAGCAGCCCCGCTCCATGGTCGTTTCTAGGCGGAAGATGGCCCTGGCTGGCCAGGAAAACCAGATTTTCGGATGCAGGAATATGGCAGCTAACTGCAGGTACAAGAAATTTTTCTCTAGCCCCATTATTTCTGGAGTTATTGGCCGTGTCGCTGCCGACTTCTTTTTTCTCCTTTTTTTAATTTTTATTTTTTGCTGGCTTCGGTCCAGCACACACGTAGCGGCCTTAGCTATTGTTGACGTACACACAGCATGGCCGTATGCCCTGGACATTTTCGGGGTGTCCTCACTCCGTGGTCCCTGGCATCCTGCCTACTTATCCCACAGCTCCAAGACCGGCATTTCCGGAAAGCCCATGAACAGGGCTTTCCAACAGTGTCCGAATTGTCAGTTTCCCGCCAATACTTTGGAAATAAAGCTGTTTCTGAGTCTTGTTTTCACTCTGTTACAGCTTCGTGTACAAAAGTGCCATTAGACATGCGTTTGAAGCGCATTCGGAGCAGCCCCGCTCCATGGTCGTTTCTAGGCGGAAGATGGCCCTGGCTGGCCAGGAAAACCAGATTTTCGGATGCAGGAATATGGCAGCTAACTGCAGGTACAAGAAATTTTTCTCTAGCCCCATTATTTCTGGAGTTATTGGCCGTGTCGCTGCCGACTTCTTTTTTCGGCTTTTTTTAATTTTTATTTTTTGCTGGCTTCGGTCCAGCACACACGTAGCGGCCTTAGCTATTGTTGACGTACACACAGCATGGCCGTATGCCCTGGACATTTTCGGGGTGTCCTCACTCCGTGGTCCCTGGCATCCTCCCTATTTATCCCACAGCTCCAAGACTGGCATTTCCGGAAAGCCCATGAGCAGGGCTTTCCAACAGTGTCGGACTTGTCGGTTTCCCGCCAATACTTTGGGAGATAGAGCTGTTTCTAAGTCTTGTTTTCACTCTGTTACAGCTTCGTGTACAAAAGTGCCATTAGACATGCGTTTGAAGCGCATTCGGAGCAGCCCCGCTCCATGGTCGTTTCTAGGTGGAAGATGGCCCTGGCTGGCCAGGAAAACCAGATTTTCGGATGCAGGAATATGGCAGCTAACTGCAGGTACAAGAAATTTTTCTCTAGCCCCATTATTTCTGGAGTAATTGGCCGTGTCGCTGCCGACTTCTTTTTTCGGCTTTATTTAATTTTTATTTTTTGCTGGCTTCGGTCCAGCACACACGTAGCGGCCTTAGCTATTGTTGACCTACACACAGCATGGCCGTATGCCCTGGACATTTTCAGGGTGTCCTCACTCCGTGGTCCCTGGCATCCTCCCTATTTATCCCACAGCTCCAAGACCGGCATTTCTGGAAAGCCCATGAGCAGGGCTTTCCAACAGTGTTAGACTTGTCAGTTTCCCGCCAATACTTTGGGAGATAGAGGTGTTTTTAAGTCTTGATTTCACACTGTTACAGCTTCGTGTACAAAAGTGCCATTAGACATGCGTTTGAAGCGCATTCGGAGCAGCCCCGCTCCATGGTCGTTTCTAGGCGGAAGATGGCCCTGGCTGGCCAGGAAAAGCAGATTTTCGGATGCAGGAATATGGAATCTAACTGCAGGTACAATAAATTTTTCGATAGCGCCATTTTTTCTGGAGTTATTGGCCGTGTCGCTGCCGACTTCTTTTTTCGGCTTTTTTTTTTTTTTTTGCTGGCTTCGGTCCAGCACACATGTAGCGGCCTTGGCTATTGTTGACGTACACATAGCATGGCCGTATGCCCTGGACATTTTCGGGGTGTCCTCACTCCGTGGTCCCTGGCATCCTCCCTATTCATCCCACAGCTCCAAGACCGGCAATTCCGGAAAGCCCATGAGCAGGGCTTTCCAACAGTGTTGGACTTGTCAGTTTCCCGCCAATACTTTGGGAGATAAAGCTGTTTCTAAGTCTTGTTTTCACTCTGTTACAGCTTCGTGTACAAAAGTGCCATTAGACATGCGTTTGAAGCACATTCGGAGCAGCCCCGCTCCATGGTCGTTTCTAGGCAGAAGATGGCCCTGGCTGGCCAGGAAAACCAGATTTTCGGATGCACGAATATAGCAGCTAACTGCAGGTACAAGAAATTTTTCTCTAGCCCCATTATTTCTGGAGTTATTGGCCGTGTCGCTGCCAACTTCTTTTTTCGGCTTTTTTTTTATTTTTTGCTGGCTTCGGTCCAGCACACACGTAGCGGCCTTAGCTATTGTTGACGTACACACAGCATGGCCGTATGCCCTGGACATTTTCGGGGTGTCCTCACTCCGTGGTCCCTGGCATCCTCCCTATTTATCCCACAGCTCCAACACCGGCATTTCCGGAAAGCCCATGAGCAGGGCTGTCCGACTTGTCAGTTTCCCGCCAATACTTTGGGAGATAAAGCTGTTTCTAAGTCTTGTTTTCACTCTGTTACAGCTTCGTGTACAAAAGTGCCATTAGACATGCGTTTGAAGCGCATTCGGAGCAGCCCCGCTCCATGGTCGTTTCTAGGCGGAAGATGGCCCTGGCTGGCCAGGAAAACCAGATTTTCGGATGCAGGAATATGGCAGCTAACTGCAGGTACAATAAATTTTTCGATCGCGCCATTATTTCTGGAGTTATTGGCCGTGTCGCTGCCGACTTCTTTTTTCGGCTTTTTTTTTTATATTTTTTGCTGGCTTCGGTCCAGCATACATGTAGCGGACTTGGCTATTGTTGACGTACACACAGCATGGCCGTATGCCCTGGACATTTTCGGGGTGTCCTCACTCCGTGGTCCCTGGCATCCTCCCTATTTATCCCACAGCTCGAAGACCGGCATTTCCGGAAAGCCCATGAGCAGGGCTTTCCATTAGTGTCCGACTTGTCAGTTTCCCGCCAATACTTTGGGAGATCAAGCTGTTTCTAAGTCTTGTTTTCACTCTGTTACAGCTTCGTGTACAAAAGTGCCATTAGACATGCGTTTGAAGCTCATTCGGAGCAGCCCCGCTCCATGGTCGTTTCTAGGTGGAAGATGGCCCTGGCTGGCCAGGAAAACCAGATTTTCGGATGCAGGAATATGGCAGCTAACTGCAGATACAAGAAATTTTTCTCTAGCCCCATTATTTCTGGAGTAATTGGCCGTGTCGCTGCCGACTTCTTTTTTCGGCTTTATTTAATTTTTATTTTTTGCTGGCTTCGGTCCAGCACACTCGTAGCGGCCTTAGCTATTGTTGACCTACACACAGCATGGCCGTATGCCCTGGACATTTTCGGGGTGTCCTCACTCCGTGGTCCCTGGCATCCTCCCTATTTATCCCACAGCTCCAAGACTGGCATTTCTGGAAAGCCCATGAGCAGGGCTTTCCAACAGTGTTGGACTTGTCAGTTTCCCGCCAATACTTTGGGAGATAGAGGTGTTTCTAAGTCTTGATTTCACACTGTTACAGCTTCGTGTACAAAAGTGCCATTAGACATGCGTTTGAAGCGCATTCGGAGCAGCCCCGCTCCATGGTCGTTTCTAGGCGGAAGATGGCCCTGGCTGGCCAGGAAAAGCAGATTTTCGGATGCAGGAATATGGAATCTAACTGCAGGTACAATAAATTTTTCGATAGCGCCATTTTTTCTGGAGTTATTGGCCGTGTCGCTGCCGACTTCTTTTTTCGGCTTTTTTTTTTTTTTTTGCTGGCTTCGGTCCAGCACACATGTAGCGGCCTTGGCTATTGTTGACGTACACATAGCATGGCCGTATGCCCTGGACATTTTCGGGGTGTCCTCACTCCGTGGTCCCTGGCATCCTCCCTATTCATCCCACAGCTCCAAGACCGGCAATTCCGGAAAGCCCATGAGCAGGGCTTTCCAACAGTGTTGGACTTGTCAGTTTCCCGCCAATACTTTGGGAGATAAAGCTGTTTCTAAGTCTTGTTTTCACTCTGTTACAGCTTCGTGTACAAAAGTGCCATTAGACATGCGTTTGAAGCACATTCGGAGCAGCCCCGCTCCATGGTCGTTTCTAGGCGGAAGATGGCCCTGGCTGGCCAGGAAAACCAGATTTTCGGATGCACGAATATAGCAGCTAACTGCAGGTACAAGAAATTTTTCTCTAGCCCCATTATTTCTGGAGTTATTGGCCGTGTCGCTGCCAACTTCTTTTTTCGGCTTTTTTTTATTTTTTGCTGGCTTCGGTCCAGCACACACGTAGCGGCCTTAGCTATTGTTGACGTACACACAGCATGGCCGTATGCCCTGGACATTTTCGGGGTGTCCTCACTCCGTGGTCCCTGGCATCCTCCCTATTTATCCCACAGCTCCAAGACCGGCATTTCCGGAAAGCCCATGAGCAGGGCTGTCCGACTTGTCAGTTTCCCGCCAATACTTTGGGAGATAAAGCTGTTTCTAAGTCTTGTTTTCACTCTGTTACAGCTTCGTGTACAAAAGTGCCATTAGACATGCGTTTGAAGCGCATTCGGAGCAGCCCCGCTCCATGGTCGTTTCTAGGTGGAAGATGGCCCTGGCTGGCCAGGAAAACCAGATTTTCGGATGCAGGAATATGGCAGCTAACTGCAGGTACAATAAATTTTTCGATCGCGCCATTATTTCTGGAGTTATTGGCCGTGTCGCTGCCGACTTCTTTTTTCGGCTTTTTTTTTTTTTTTTTTGCTGGCTTCGGTCCAGCACACATGTAGCGGACTTGGCTATTGTTGACGTACACACAGCATGGCCGTATGCCCTGGACATTTTCGGGGTGTCCTCACTCCGTGGTCCCTGGCATCCTCCCTATTTATCCCACAGCTCGAAGACCGGCATTTCCGGAAAGCCCATGAGCAGGGCTTTCCATTAGTGTCCGACTTGTCAGTTTCCCGCCAATACTTTGGGAGATCAAGCTGTTTCTAAGTCTTGTTTTCACTCTGTTACAGCTTCGTGTACAAAAGTGCCATTAGACATGCGTTTGAAGCGCATTCGGAGCAGCCCCGCTCCATGGTCGTTCCTAGGCGGAAGATGGCCCTGGCTGGCCAGGAAAACCAGATTTTCGGATGCAGGAATATGGCAGCTAACTGCAGGTACAAGAAAGTTTTCTCTAGCCCCATTATTTCTGGAGTTATTGGCCGTGTCGCTGCCGACTTCTTTTTCGGCTTTTTTTAATTTTTATTTTTTGCTGGCTTCGGTCCAGCACACACGTAGCGGCCTTAGCTATTGTTGACGTACACACAGCATGGCCGTATGCCCGGTACATTTTCGGGGTGTCCTCACTCCGTGGTCCCTGGCATCCTCCCTATTTATCCCACAGCTCCAAGACCGGCATTTCCGGAAAGCCCATGAACAAGGCTTTCCAACAGTGTCGGACTTGTCAGTTTCCCGCCAATACTTTGGGAGATAGAGCTGTTTCTAAGTCTTGTTTTCACTCTGTTACAGCTTCGTGTACAAAAGTGCCATTACACATGCGTTTGAAGTGCATTCGGAGCAGCCCCGCTAAATGGTCATTTCTAGGCGGAAGATGGCCCTGGCTGGCCAGGAAAACCAGATTTTCGGATGCAGGGATATGGCAGCTAACTGCAGGTACAATACATTTTTCTCTAGCCCCATTATTTCTGGAGTTATTGGCCGTGTCGCTGCCGACTTCTTTTTTCGGCTTTTTTTAATTTTAATTTTTTGCTGGCTTCGGTCCAGCACACACGTAGCGGCCTTAGCTATTGTTGACGTACACACAGCATGGCCGTATGCCCTGGACATTTTCGGGGTGTCCTCACTCCGTGGTCCCTGGCATCCTCCCTATTTATCCCACAGCTTCAAGACCGGCATTTCCGGAAAGCCCATGAACAAGGCTTTCCAACAGTGTCGGACTTGTCAGTTTCCCGCCAATACTTTGGGAGATAGAGCTGTTTCTAAGTCTTGTTTTCACTCTGTTACAGCTTCGTGTACAAAAGTGCCATTACACATGCGTTTGAAGTGCATTCGGAGCAGCCTCGCTAAATGGTCATTTCTAGGCGGAAGATGGCCCTGGCTGGCCAGGAAAACCAGATTTTCGGATGCAGGAATATGGCAGCTAACTGCAGGTACAAGACATTTTTTTTCTAGCCCTATTATTTTTGGAGTTATTGGCCGTGTCGCTGCCGACTTCTTTTTTCGGCTTTTTTTAATTTTAATTTTTTGCTGGCTTCGGTCCAGCACACACGTAGCGGCCTTAGCTATTGTTGACGTACACACAGCATGGCCGTATGCCCTGGACATTTTCGGGGTGTCCTCACTCCGTGGTCCCTGGCATCCTCCCTATTTATCCCACAGCTCCAAGACCGGCATTTCCGGAAAGCCCATGAGCAGGGCTTTCCAACAGTGTCAGACTTGTTGGTTTCCCGCCAATACTTTGGGAGATAAAGCTGTTTCTAAATCTTGTTTTCACTCTGTTACAGCTTCGTGTACAAAAGTGCCATTAGACATGCGTTTGAAGCGCATTCAGAGCAGCCCCGCTCCATGGTCGTTTCTAGGCGGAAGATGGCCCTGGCTGGCCAGGAAAACCAGATTTTCGGATGCAGTGATATGGCAGCTAACTGCAGGTACAATAATTTTTTCTCTAGCCCCATTATTTTTGGAGTTATTGGCCGTGTCGCTGCCGACTTCTTTTTTCGGCTTTTTTTAATTTAAATTTTTTGCTGGCTTCGGTCCAGCACACACGTAGCGGCCTTAGCTATTGTTGACGTACACACAGCATGGCCGTATGCCCTGGACATTTTCGGGGTGTCCTCACTCCGTGGTCCCTGGCATCCTCCCTATTTATCCCACAGCTCCAAGACCGGCATTTCCGGAAAGCCCATGAGCAGAGCTTTCCAACAGTGTCGGACTTGTCGGTTTCCCGCCAATACTTTGGGAGATAGAGCTGTTTCTAAGTCTTGTTTTCACTCTGTTACAGCTTCGTGTACAAAAGTGCCATTAGACATGCGTTTTGAAGCGCATTCGGAGCAGCCCCGCTCCATGGTCGTTTCTAGGCGCAAGATGGCCCTGGCTGGCCAGGAAAACCAGATTTTCGGATGCAGGAATATTGCAGCTAACTGCAGGTACAAAAAATTTTTCTCTAGCCCCATTATTTCTGGAGTTATTGGCCGTGTCGCTGCCGACTTCTTTTTTCGGCTTTTTTTTAATTTTTATTTTTTGCTGGCTTCGGTCCAGCACACATGTAGCGGCCTTGGCTATTGTTGACGTACACACAGCATGGCCGTATGCCCTGGACATTTTCGGGGTTTCCTCACTCCGTGGTCCCTGGCATCCTCCCTTTTTATCCCACAGCTGCAAGACCGGCATTTCCGGAAAGCCCATGAGCAGGGCTTTCAAACAGTGTCAGACTTGTCGGTTTCCCGCCAATACTTTGGGAGATAGAGCTGTTTCTAAGTCTTGTTTTCACTCTGTTACAGCTTCGTGTACAAAAGTGCCATTAGACATGCGTTTGAAGCGCATTCAGAGCAGCCCCGCTCCATGGTCGTTTCTAGGCGGAAGATGGCCCTGGCTGGTCAGGAAAACCAGATTTTCGGATGCAGGAATATGGCAGCTAACTGCAGTTACAAGAAAATTTTCTCTAGCCCCATTATTTCTGGAGTAATTGGCCGTGTCGCTGCCGACTTCTTTTTTCGGCTTTTTTTGATTTTAATTTTTTGCTGGCTTCGGTCCAGCACACACGTAGCGGCCTTGGCTATTGTTGACGTACACACAGCATGGCCGTATGCCCTGGACATTTTCGGGGTGTCCTCACTCCGTGGTCCCTGGCATCCTCCCTATTTATCCCACAGCTCCAAGACCGGCATTTCCGGAAAGCCCATGAACAGGGCTTTCCAACAGTGTCGGACTTGTCGGTTTCCCGCCAATACTTTGGGAGATAGAGCTGTTTCTAAGTCTTGTTTTCACTCTGTTAAAGCTTCGTGTACAAAAGTGCCATTAGACATGCGTTTGAAGCGCATTCGGAGCAGCCCGCTCTATGGTCGTTTCTAGGCGGAAGATGGCCCTGGCTGGCCAGGAAAACCAGATTTTCGGATGCAGGATAATGGCAGCTAACTGCAGGTACAAGAATTTTTTCTCTAGCCCCATTATTTTTGGAGTTATTGGCCGTGTCGCTGCCGACTTCTTTTTTCGGCTTTTTTTAATTTTAATTTTTTGCTGGCTTCGGTCCAGCACACACGTAGCGGCCTTAGCTATTGTTGACGTACACACAGCATGGCCGTATGCCCTGGACATTTTCGGGGTGTCCTCACTCCGTGGTCCCTGGCATCCTCCCTATTTATCCCACAGCTCCAAGACCGGCATTTCCGGAAAGCCCATGAGCAGGGCTTTCCAACAGTGTTAGACTTGTCGGTTTCCCGCCAATACTTTGGGAGATAGAGCTGTTTCTAAGTCTTGTTTTCACTCTGTTACAGCTTCGTGTACAAAAGTGCCATTAGACATGCGTTTGAAGCGCATTCAGAGCAGCCCCGCTCCATGGTCGTTTCTAGGCGGAAGATGGCCCTGGCTGGCCAGGAAAACAAGATTTTCGGATGCAGGAATATGGCAGCTAACTGCAGGTACAAGAAAATTTTCTCTAGCCCCATTATTTCTGGAGTTATTGGCCGTGTCGATGCCGACTTCTTTTTTCGGCTTTTTTTGATTTTTATTTTTTGCTGGCTTCGGTCCAGCACACACGTAGCGGCCTTGGCTATTGTTCACGTACACACAGCATGGCCGTATGCCCTGGACATTTTCGGGGTGTCCTCACTCCGTGGTCTCTGGCATCCTCCCTATTTATCCCACAGCTGCAAGACCGGCATTTCCGGAAAGCCCATGAGCAGGGCTTTCCAACAGTGTCGGACTTGTCGGTTTCCCGCCAATACTTTGGGAGATAGAGCTGTTTCTAAGTCTTGTTTTCACTCTGTTACAGCTTCGTGTACAAAAGTGCCATTAGACATGCGTTTGAAGCGCATTCAGAGCAGCCCCGCTCCATGGTCGTTTCTAGGCGGAAGATGGCCCTGGCTGGCCAGGAAAACCAGATTTTCGGATGCAGGAATATGGCAGCTAACTGCAGGTACAAGAAAATTTTCTCTAGCCCCATTATTTCTGGAGTTATTGGCCGTGTCGCTGCCGACTTCTTTTTTCGGCTTTTTTTGATTTTAATTTTTTGCTGGCTTCGGTCCAGCACACACGTAGCGGCCTTGGCTATTGTTCACGTACACACAGCATGGCCGTATGCCCTCGACATTTTCGGGGTGTCCTCACTCCGTGGTCCCTGGCATCCTCCCTATTTATTCCACAGCTGCAAGACCGGCATTTCCGGAAAGCCCATGAGCAGGGCTTTCCAACAGTGTTCGACTTGTCAGTTTCCCGCCAATACTTTGGGAGATAGAGCTGTTTCTAAGTCTTGTTTTCACTCTGTTACAGCTTCGTGTACAAAAGTGCCATTAGACATGCGTTTGAAGCGCATTCGGAGCAGCCCCGCTCCATGGTCGTTTCTAGGCGGAAGATGGCCCTGGCTGGCCAGGAAAACAAGATGTTCGGATGCAGGAATATGGCAGCTAACTGCAGGTACAAGAAAGTTTTCTCTAGCCCCATTATTTCTGGAGTTATTGGCCGTGTCGCTACCGACTTCTTTTTTCGGCTTTTTTTAATTTTTATTTTTTGCTGGCTTCGGTCCAGCACACACGTAACGGCCTTAGCTATTGTTGACGTACACACAGCATGGCCGTATGCCCTGGACATTTTCGGGGTGTCCTCACTCCGTGGTCCCTGGCATCCTCCCTATTTATCTCACAGCTCCAAGACCGGCATTTCCGGAAAGCCCATGAGCAGGGCTTTCCAACAGTGTCCGACTTGTCGGTTTCCCGCCAATACTTTGGGAAATAGAGCTGTTCCTAAGTCTTGTTTTCACTCTGTTACAGCTTCGTGTACAAAAGTGCCTTTAGACATGCGTTTGAAGAGCATTTGGAGCAGCCCCGCTCCATGGTCGTTTCTAGGCGGAAGATGGCCCTGGCTGGCCAGGAAAACCAGATTTTCGGATGCAGGAATATGGCAGCTAACTGCAGGTACAAGAAAATTTTCTCTAGCCCCATTATTTCTGGAGTTATTGGCCGTGTCGCTGCCGACTTCTTTTTTCGGCTTTTTTTGATTTTTATTTTTTGCTGGCTTCGGTCCAGCACACACGTAGCGGTCTTGGCTATTGTTGACGTACACACAGCATGGCCGTATGCCCTCGACATTTTCGGGGTGTCCTCACTCCGTGGTCCCTGGCATCCTCCCTATTTATCCCACAGCTGCAAGACTGGCATTTCCGGAAAGCCCATGAGCAGGGCTTTCCAACAGTGTTGGACTTGTCAGTTTCCCGCCAATACTTTGGGAGATAGAGCTGTTTCTAAGTCTTGTTTTCACTCTGTTACAGCTTCGTGTACAAAAGTGCCATTAGACATGCGTTTGAAGCGCATTCGGAGCAGCCCCGCTCCATGGTCGTTTCTAGGCGGAAGGTGGCCCTGGCTGGCCAGGAAAACCAGATTTTCGGATGCAGGAATATGGCAGCTAACTGCAGGTACAAGAAATTTTTCTCTAGCCCCATTATTTTTGGAGTTATTGGCCCTGTCGCTGCCGACTTCTTTTTTCGGCTTTTTTTAATTTTAATTTTTTGCTGGCTTCGGTCCAGCACACACGTAGCGGCCTTAGCTATTGTTGACGTACACACAGCATGGCCGTATGCCCTGGACATTTTCGGGGTGTCCTCACTCTGTGGTCCCTGGCATCCTCCCTATTTATCCCACAGCTGCAAGACCGGCATTTCCGGAAAGCCCATGAGCAGGGCTTTCCAACAGTGTCGGACTTGTCAGTTTCCCGCCAATACTTTGGGAGATAGAGCTGTTTCTAAGTCTTGTTTTCACTCTGTTACAGCTTCGTGTACAAAAGTGCCATTAGACATGCGTTTGAAGCGCATTCGGAGCAGCCCCGCTCCATGGTCGTTTCTAGGCGGAAGATGGCCCTGGCTGGCCAGGAAAACCAGATTTTCGGATGCAGGAATATGGCAGCTAACTGCAGGTACAAGAAATTTTTCTCTAGCCCCATTGTTTCTGGAGTTATTGGCCGTGTCGCTACCGACTTCTTTTTTCGTTTTTTTTTTATTTTTATTTTTTGCTGGCTTCGGTCCAGCACACACGTAGCGGCCTTAGCTATTGTTGACGTACACACAGCATGGCCGTATGCCCTGGACATTTTCGGGGTGTCCTCACTCCGTGGTCCCTGGCATCCTCCCTATTTATCCCACAGCTCCAAGACCGGCATTTCCGGAAAGCCCATGAGCAGGGCTTTCCAACAGTGTCGGACTTGTCGGTTTCCCGCCAATACTTTGGGAGATAAAGCTGTTTCTAAGTCTTGTTTTCACTCTGTTACAGCTTCGTGTACAAAAGTGCCTTTAGACATGCGTTTGAAGCGCATTCGGAGCAGCCCCGCTCCATGGTCGTTTCTAGGCGGAAGATGGCCCTGGCTGGCCAAAAAAACCAGATTTCCGGATGCAGGAATATGGCAGCTAACTGCAGGTACAAGAAAGTTTTCTCTAGCCCCATTATTTTTGGAGTTATTGGCCGTGTCGCTGCCGACTTCTTTTTACGGCTTTTTTTAATTTTTATTTTTTGCTGGCTTTGGTCCAGCACACACGTAGCGGCCTTGGCTATTGTTCACGTACACACAGCATGGCCGTATGCCCTGGACATTTTCGGGGTGTCCTCACTCCGTGGTCCCTGGCATCCTCCCTATTTATCCCACAGCTCCAAGACCGGCACTTCCGGAAAGCCCATGAGCAGGGCTTTCCAACAGTGTCGGACTTGTCGGTTTCCCGCCAATACTTTGGGAGATAGAGCTGTTTGTAAGTCTTGTTTTCACTCTGTTACAGCTTCGTGTACAAAAGTGCCATTAGACATGCGTTTGAAGAGCATTCGGAGCAGCCCCGCTCCATGGTCGTTTCTAGGCGGAAGATGGCCCTGGCTGGCCAGGAAAACCAGATTTTCGGATGCAGGAATATGGCAGCTAACTGCAGGTACAAGAAAATTTTCTCTAGCCCCATTATTTCTGGAGTTATTGGCCGTGTCGCTGCCGACTTCTTTTTTCGGCTTTTTTTAATTTTTATTTTTTGCTGGCTTCGGTCCAGCACACACGTAGCGGTCTTGGCTATTGTTGACGTACACACAGCATGGCCGTATGCCCTCGACATTTTCGGGGTGTACTCACTCCGTGGTCCCTGGCATCCTCCCTATTTATCCCACAGCTGCAAGACTGGCATTTCCGGAAAGCCCATGAGCAGGGCTTTCCAACAGTGTTGGACTTGTCAGTTTCCCGCCAATACTTTGGGAGATAGAGCTGTTTCTAAGTCTTGTTTTCACTCTGTTACAGCTTCGTGTACAAAAGTGCCATTAGACATGCGTTTGAAGCGCATTCGGAGCAGCCCCGCTCCATGGTCGTTTCTAGGCGGAAGATGGCCCTGGCTGGCCAGGAAAACCAGATTTTCGGATGCAGGAATATGGCAGCTAACTGCAGGTACAAGAAATTTTTCTCTAGCCCCATTATTTTTGGAGTTATTGGCCCTGTCGCTGCCGACTTCTTTTTTCAGCTTTTTTTAATTTTAATTTTTTGCTGGCTTCGGTCCAGCACACACGTAGCGGCCTTAGCTATTGTTGACGTACACACAGCATGGCCGTATGCCCTGGACATTTTCGGGGTGTCCTCACTCTGTGGTCCCTGGCATCCTCCCTATTTATCCCACAGCTGCAAGACCGGCATTTCCGGAAAGCCCATGAGCAGGGCTTTCCAACAGTGTCGGACTTGTCAGTTTCCCGCCAATACTTTGGGAGATAGAGCTGTTTCTAAGTCTTGTTTTCACTCTGTTACAGCTTCGTGTACAAAAGTGCCATTAGACATGCGTTTGAAGCGCATTCGGAGCAGCCCCGCTCCATGGTCGTTTCTAGGCGGAAGATGGCCCTGGCTGGCCAGGAAAACCAGATTTTCGGATGCAGGAATATGGCAGCTAACTGCAGGTACAAGAAATTTTTCTCTAGCCCCATTGTTTCTGGAGTTATTGGCCGTGTCGCTACCGACTTCTTTTTTCGTTTTTTTTTTATTTTTATTTTTTGCTGGCTTCGGTCCAGCACACACGTAGCGGCCTTAGCTATTGTTGACGTACACACAGCATGGCCGTATGCCCTGGACATTTTCGGGGTGTCCTCACTCCGTGGTCCCTGGCATCCTCCCTATTTATCCCACAGCTCCAAGACCGGCATTTCCGGAAAGCCCATGAGCAGGGCTTTCCAACAGTGTCGGACTTGTCGGTTTCCCGCCAATACTTTGGGAGATAAAGCTGTTTCTAAGTCTTGTTTTCACTCTGTTACAGCTTCGTGTACAAAAGTGCCTTTAGACATGCGTTTGAAGCGCATTCGGAGCAGCCCCGCTCCATGGTCGTTTCTAGGCGGAAGATGGCCCTGGCTGGCCAAAAAAACCAGATTTCCGGATGCAGGAATATGGCAGCTAACTGCAGGTACAAGAAAGTTTTCTCTAGCCCCATTATTTTTGGAGTTATTGGCCGTGTCGCTGCCGACTTCTTTTTACGGCTTTTTTTAATTTTTATTTTTTGCTGGCTTTGGTCCAGCACACACGTAGCGGCCTTGGCTATTGTTCACGTACACACAGCATGGCCGTATGCCCTGGACATTTTCGGGGTGTCCTCACTCCGTGGTCCCTGGCATCCTCCCTATTTATCCCACAGCTCCAAGACCGGCACTTCCGGAAAGCCCATGAGCAGGGCTTTCCAACAGTGTCGGACTTGTCGGTTTCCCGCCAATACTGTGGGAGATAGAGCTGTTTCTAAGTCTTGTTTTCACTCTGTTACAGCTTCGTGTACAAAAGTGCCATTAGACATGCGTTTGAAGAGCATTCGGAGCAGCCCCGCTCCATGGTCGTTTCTAGGCGGAAGATGGCCCTGGCTGGCCAGGAAAACCAGATTTTCGGATGCAGGAATATGGCAGCTAACTGCAGGTACAAGAAAATTTTCTCTAGCCCCATTATTTCTGGAGTTATTGGCCGTGTCGCTGCCGACTTCTTTTTTCGGCTTTTTTTAATTTTAATTTTTTGCTGGCTTCGGTCCAGCACACACGTAGCGGTCTTGGCTATTGTTGACGTACACACAGCATGGCCGTATGCCCTCGACATTTTCGGGGTGTACTCACTCCGTGGTCCCTGGCATCCTCCCTATTTATCCCACAGCTGCAAGACTGGCATCTCCGGAAAGCCCATGAGCAGGGCTTTCCAACAGTGTTGGACTTGTCAGTTTCCCGCCAATACTTTGGGAGATAGAGCTGTTTCTAAGTCTTGTTTTCACTCTGTTACAGCTTCGTGTACAAAAGTGCCATTAGACATGCGTTTGAAGCGCATTCGGAGCAGCCCCGCTCCATGGTCGTTTCTAGGCGGAAGATGGCCCTGACTGGCCAGGAAAACCAGATTTTCGGATGCAGGAATATGGCAGCTAACTGCAGGTACAAGAAATTTTTCTCTAGCCCCATTATTTTTGGAGTTATTGGCCCTGTCGCTGCCGACTTCTTTTTTCGGCTTTTTTTAATTTTAATTTTTTGCTGGCTTCGGTCCAGCACACACGTAGCGGCCTTAGCTATTGTTGACGTACACACAGCATGACCGTATGCCCTGGACATTTTCGGGGTGTCCTCACTCTGTGGTCCCTGGCATCCTCCCTATTTATCCCACAGCTGCAAGACCGGCATTTCCGGAAAGCCCATGAGCAGGGCTTTCCAACAGTGTCGGACTTGTCAGTTTCCCGCCAATACTTTGGGAGATAGAGCTGTTTCTAAGTCTTGTTTTCACTCTGTTACAGCTTCGTGTACAAAAGTGCCATTAGACATGCGTTTGAAGCGCATTCGGAGCAGCCCCGCTCCATGGTCGTTTCTAGGCGGAAGATGGCCCTGGCTGGCCAAGAAAACCAGATTTTCGGATGCAGGAATATGGCAGCTAACTGCAGGTACAAGAAAGTTTTCTCTAGCCCCATTGTTTCTGGAGTTATTGGCCGTGTCGCTACCGACTTCTTTTTTCGTTTTTTTTTAATTTTTATTTTTTGCTGGCTTCGGTCCAGCACACACGTAGCGGCCTTAGCTATTGTTGACGTACACACAGCATGGCCGTATGCCCTGGACATTTTCGGGGTGTCCTCACTCCGTGGTCCCTGGCATCCTCCCTATTTATCCCACAGCTCCAAGACCGGCATTTCCGGAAAGCCCATGAGCAGGGCTTTCCAACAGTGTCGGACTTGTCGGTTTCCCGCCAATACTTTGGGAGATAAAGCTGTTTCTAATTCTTGTTTTCACTCTGTTACAGCTTCGTGTACAAAAGTGCCTTTAGACATGCGTTTGAAGCGCATTCGGAGCAGCCCCGCTCCATGGTCGTTTCTAGGCGGAAGATGGCCCTGGCTGGCCAAAAAAACCAGATTTCCGGATGCAGGAATATGGCAGCTAACTGCAGGTACAAGAAAGTTTTCTCTAGCCCCATTATTTTTGGAGTTATTGGCCGTGTCGCTGCCGACTTCTTTTTACGGCTTTTTTTAATTTTTATTTTTTGCTGGCTTTGGTCCAGCACACACGTAGCGGCCTTGGCTATTGTTCACGTACACACAGCATGGCCGTATGCCCTGGACATTTTCGGGGTGTCCTCACTCCGTGGTCCCTGGCATCCTCCCTATTTATCCCACAGCTCCAAGACCGGCATTTCCGGAAAGCCCATGAGCAGGGCTTTCCAACAGTGTCGGACTTGTCGGTTTCCCGCCAATGCTTTGGGAGATAGAGCTGTTTGTAAGTCTTGTTTTCACTCTGTTACAGCTTCGTGTACAAAAGTGCCATTAGACATGCGTTTGAAGCGCATTCGGAGCAGCCCCGCTCCATGGTCGTTTCTAGGCGGAAGATGGCCCTGGCTGGCCAGGAAAACCAGATTTTCGGATGCAGGAATATGGCAGCTAACTGCAGGTACAAGAAATTTTTCTCTAGCCCCATTATTTTTGGAGTTATTGGCCCTGTCGCTGCCGACTTCTTTTTTCGGCTTTTTTTAATTTTAATTTTTTGCTGGCTTCGGTCCAGCACACACGTAGCGGCCTTAGCTATTGTTGACGTACACACAGCATCGCCGTATGCCCTGGACATTTTCGGGGTGTCCTCACTCTGTGGTCCCTGGCATCCTCCCTATTTATCCCACAGCTGCAAGACCGGCATTTCCGGAAAGCCCATGAGCAGGGCTTTCCAACAGTGTCGGACTTGTCGGTTTCCCGCCAATACTTTGGGAGATAGAGCTGTTTCTAAGTCTTGTTTTCACTCTGTTACAGCTTCGTGTACAAAAGTGCCATTAGACATGCGTTTGAAGCGCATTCGGAGCAGCCCCGCTCCATGGTCCTTTCTAGGCGGAAGATGGCCCTGGCTGGCCAGGAAAACCAGATTTTCGGATGCAGGAATATGGCAGCTAACTGCAGGTACAAGAAATTTTTTCTCTAGCCCCATTATTTCTGGAGTTATTGGCCGTATCGCTGCCGACTTCTTTTTTCGGCTTTTTTTAATTTTTATTTTTTGCTGGCTTCGGTCCAGCACACACGTAGCGGCCTTGGCTATTGTTCACGTACACACAGCATGGCCGTATGCCCTGGATATTTTCGGGGTGTCCTCACTCCGTGGTCCCTGGCATCCTCCCTATTTATCCCACAGCTCCAAGACCGGCATTTCCGGAAAGCCCATGAGCAGGGCTTCCCAACAGTGTCGGACTTGTCAGTTTCCCGCCAATACTTTGGGAGATAGAGCTGTTTCTAAGTCTTGTTTTCACTCTGTTACAGCTTCGTGTACAAAAGTGCCAATAGACATGCGTTTGAAGCGCATTCGGAGCAGCCCCGCTCCATGGTCGTTTCTAGGCGGAAGATGGCCCTGGCTGGCCAGGAAAACCAGATTTTCGGATGCAGGAATATGGCAGCTAACTGCAGGTACAAGAAAGTTTTCTCTAGCCCCATTATTTTTGGAGTTATTGGCCGTGTCGCTGCCGACTTCTTTTTTCGGCTTTTTTTAATTTTAATTTTTTGCTGGCTTCGGTCCAGCACACACGTAGCGGCCTTAGCTATTGTTGACGTACACACAGCATGGCCGTATGCCCTGGACATTTTCGGGGTGTCCTCACTCTGTGGTCCCTGGCATCCTCCCTATTTATCCCACAGCTGCAAGACCGGCATTTCCGGAAAGCCCATGAACAGGGCTTTCCAACAGTGTCGGACTTGTCAGTTTCCCGCCAATACTTTGGGAGATGGAGCTGTTTCTAAGTCTTGTTTTCACTCTGTTACAGCTTCGTGTACAAAAGTGCCATTAGACATGCGTTTGAAGCACATTCGGAGCAGCCCCGCTCCATGGTCGTTTCTAGGCGGAAGATGGCCCTGGCTGGCCAGGAAAACCAGATTTTCGGATGCAGGAATATGGCAGCTAACTGCAGGTACAAGAAATTTTTCTCTAGCCCCATTATTTCTGGAGTTATTGGCCGTGTCGCTACCGACTTCTTTTTTCGGCTTTTTTTAATTTTTATTTTTTGCTGGCTTCGGTCCAGCACACACGTAGCGGCCTTAGCTATTGTTGACGTACACACAGCATGGCCGTATGCCCTCGACATTTTCGGGGTGTCCTCACTCCGTGGTCCCTGGCATCCTCCCTATTTATCCCACAGCTGCAAGACCGGCATTTCCGGAAAGCCCATGAGCAGGGCTTTCCAACAGTGTCGGACTTGTCGGTTTCCCGCCAATACTTTGGGAGATAGAGCTGTTTCTAAGTCTTGTTTTCACTCTGTTACAGCTTCGTGTACAAAAGTGCCATTAGACATGCGTTTGAAGCGCATTCGGAGCAGCCCCGCTCCATGGTCGTTTCTAGGCGGAAGATGGCCCTGGCTGGCCAGGAAAACCAGATTTTCGGATGCAGGAATATGGCAGCTAACTGCAGGTACAAGACATTTTTTCTCTAGCCCCATTATTTCTGGAGTTATTGGCCGTATCGCTGCCGACTTCTTTTTTCGGCTTTTTTTAATTTTTATTTTTTGCTGGCTTCGGTCCAGCACACACGTAGCGGCCTTAGCTATTGTTCACGTACACACAGCATGGCCGTATGCCCTGGACATTTTCGGGGTGTCCTCACTCCGTGGTCCCTGGCATCCTCCCTATTTATCCCACAGCTGCAAGACCGGCATTTCCGAAAAGCCCATGAACAGGGCTTTCCAACAGTGTCGGACTTGTCAGTTTCCCGCCAATACTTTGGGAGATAGAGCTGTTTCTAAGTCTTGTTTTCACTCTGTTACAGCTTCGTGTACAAAAGTGCCATTAGACATGCGTTTGAAGCACATTCAGAGCAGCCCCGCTCCATGGTCGTTTCTAGGCGGAAGATGGCCCTGGCTGGCCAGGAAAACCAGATTTTCGGATGCAGGAATATGGCAGCTAACTGCAGGTACAAGAAATTTTTCTCTAGCCCCATTATTTTTGGAGTTATTGGCCGTGTCGCTGCCGACTTCTTTTTTCGGCTTTTTTTAATTTTAATTTTTTGCGGGCTTCGGTCCAGCACACACGTAGCGGCCTTAGCTATTGTTGACGTACACACAGCATGGCCGTATGCCCTGGACATTTTCGGGGTGTCCTCACTCTGTGGTCCCTGGCATCCTCCCTAATTATCCCACAGCTGCAAGACCGGCATTTCCGGAAAGCCCATGAGCAGGGCTTTCCAACAGTGTCAGACTTGTCGGTTTCCCGCCAATACTTTGGGAGATAGAGCTGTTTCTAAGTCTTGTTTTCACTCTGTTACATCTTCGTGTACAAAAGTGCCTTTAGACATGCGTTTGAAGCGCATTCGGAGCAGCCCCGCGCCATGGTCGTTTCTAGGCGGAAGATGGCCCTGGCTGGCCAGAAAAACCGGATTTCCGGATGCAGGAATATGGCAGCTAACTGCAGGTACAAGAAAGTTTTCTCTAGCCCCATTATTTTTGGAGTTATTGGCCGTGTCGCTGCCGACTTCTTTTTACGGCTTTTTTTAATTTTTATTTTTTGCTGGCTTTGGTCCAGCACACACGTAGCGGCCTTGGCTAATGTTCACGTACACACAGCATGGCCGTATGCCCTTTACATTTTCGGGGTGTCCTCACTCTGTGGTCCCTGGCATCCTCCCTATTTATCCCACAGCTGCAAGACCGGCATTTCCGGAAAGCCCATGAACAGGGCTTTCCAACAGTGTCGGACTTGTCAGTTTCCCGCCAATACTTTGGGAGATAGAGCTGTTTCTAAGTCTTGTTTTCACTCTGTTACAGCTTCGTGTACAAAAGTGCCATTAGACATGCGTTTGAAGCGCATTCGGAGCAGCCCCGCTCCATGGTCGTTTCTAGGCGGAAGATGGCCCTGGCTGGCCAGGAAAACCAGATTTTCGGATGCAGGAATATGGCAGCTAACTGCAGGTACAAGAAATTTTTCTCTAGCCCCATTATTTCTGGAGTTATTGGCCGTATCGCTGCCGACTTCTTTTTTCGGCTTTTTTTAATTTTAATTTTTTGCTGGCTTCGGTCCAGCACACACGTAGCGGCCTTGGCTATTGTTCACGTACACACAGCATGGCCGTATGCCCTGGACATTTTCGGGGTGTCCTCACTCCGTGGTCCCTGGCATCCTCCCTAATTATCCCACAGCTGCAAGACCGGCATTTCCGGAAAGCCCATGAGCAGGGCTTTCCAACAGTGTCAGACTTGTCGGTTTCCCGCCAATACTTTGGGAGATAGAGCTGTTTCTAAGTCTTGTTTTCACTCTGTTACATCTTCGTGTACAAAAGTGCCTTTAGACATGCGTTTGAAGCGCATTCGGAGCAGCCCCGCTCCATGGTCGTTTCTAGGCGGAAGATGGCCCTGGCTGGCCAGGAAAACCAGATTTTCGGATGCAGGAATATGGCAGCTAACTGCAGGTACAAGAAATTTTTCTCTAGCCCCATTATTTCTGGAGTTATTGGCCGTATCGCTGCCGACTTCTTTTTTCGGCTTTTTTTAATTTTAATTTTTTGCTGGCTTCGGTCCAGCACACACGTAGCGGCCTTGGCTATTGTTCACGTACACACAGCATGGCCGTATGCCCTGGACATTTTCGGGGTGTCCTCACTCCGTGGTCCCTGGCATCCTCCCTATTTATCCCACAGCTGCAAGACCGGCATTTCCGGAAAGCCCATGAGCAGGGCTTTCCAACAGTGTCGGACTTGTCGGTTTCCCGCCAATACTTTGGGAGATAGAGCTGTTTCTAAGTCTTGTTTTCACTCTGTTACAGCTTCGTGTACAAAAGTGCCATTAGACATGCGTTTGAAGCGCATTCGGAGCAGCCCCGCTCCATGGTCGTTTCTAGGCGGAAGATGGCCCTGGCTGGCCAGGAAAACCAGATTTTCGGATGCAGGAATATGGCAGCTAACTGCAGGTACAAGAAAATTTTTCTCTAGCCCCATTATTTCTGGAGTTATTGGCCGTATCGCTGTCGACTTCTTTTTTCGGCTTTTTTTAATTTTTATTTTTTGCTGGCTTCGGTCCAGCACACACGTAGCGGCCTTGGCTATTGTTCACGTACACACAGCATGGCCGTATGCCCTGGATATTTTCGGGGTGTCCTCACTCTGTGGTCCCTGGCATCCTCCCTATTTATCCCACAGCTGCAAGACCGGCATTTCCGGAAAGCCCATGAGCAGGGCTTTCCAACAGTGTTGGACTTGTCGGTTTCCCGCCAATACTTTGGGAGATAGAGCTGTTTCTAAGTCTTGTTTTCACTCTGTTACAGCTTCGTGTACAAAAGTGCCTTTAGACATGCGTTTGAAGCGCATTCGGAGCAGCCCCGCTCCATGGTCGTTTCTAGGCGGAAGATGGCCCTGGCTGGCCAGAAAAACCAGATTTCCGGATGCAGGAATATGGCAGCTAACTGCAGGTACAAGAAAGTTTTCTCTAGCCCCATTATTTTTGGAGTTATTGGCCGTGTCGCTGCCGACTTCTGTTTACGGCTTTTTTTAATTTTTATTTTTTGCTGGCTTTGGTCCAGCACACACGTAGCGGCCTTGGCTATTGTTGACGTACACACAGCATGGCCGTATGCCCCGGACATTTTCGGGGTGTCCTCACTCCGTGGTCCCTGGCATCCTCCCTATTTATCCCACAGCTCCAAGACCGGCATTTCCGGAAAGCCCATGAGCAGGGCTTTCCAACAGTGTCGGACTTGTCGGTTTCCCGCCAATACTTTGGGAGATAGAACTGTTTCTAAGTTTTGTTTTCACTCTGTTACAGCTTCGTGTACAAAAGTGCCATTAGACATGCGTTTGAAGCGCATTCGGAGCAGCCCCGCCCCATGGTCGTTTCTAGGCGGAAGATGGCCCTGGCTGGCCAGGAAAACCAGATTTTCGGATGCAGGAATATGGCAGCTAACTGCAGGTACAAGAAATTTTTCTCTAGCCCCATTATTTCTGGAGTTATTGGCCGTATCGCTGCCGACTTCTTTTTTCGGCTTTTTTTAATTTTAATTTTTTGCTGGCTTCGGTCCAGCACACACGTAGCGGCCTTGGCTATTGTTCACGTACACACAGCATGGCCGTATGCCCTGGACATTTTCGGGGTGTCCTCACTCCGTGGTCCCTGGCATCCTCCCTATTTATCCCACAGCTGCAAGACCGGCATTTCCGGAAAGCCCATGAGCAGGGCTTTCCAACAGTGTCGGACTTGTCGGTTTCCCGCCAATACTTTGGGAGATAGAGCTGTTTCTAAGTCTTGTTTTCACTCTGTTACAGCTTCGTGTACAAAAGTGCCATTAGACATGCGTTTGAAGCGCATTCGGAGCAGCCCCGCTCCATGGTCGTTTCTAGGCGGAAGATGGCCCTGGCTGGCCAGGAAAACCAGATTTTCGGATGCAGGAATATGGCAGCTAACTGCAGGTACAAGAAAATTTTTCTCTAGCCCCATTATTTCTGGAGTTATTGGCCGTATCGCTGCCGACTTCTTTTTTCGGCTTTTTTTAATTTTAATTTTTTGCTGGCTTCGGTCCAGCACACACGTAGCGGCCTTGGCTATTGTTCACGTACACACAGCATGGCCGTATGCCCTGGACATTTTCGGGGTGTCCTCACTCCGTGGTCCCTGGCATCCTCCCTATTTATCCCACAGCTGCAAGACCGGCATTTCCGGAAAGCCCATGAGCAGGGCTTTCCAACAGTGTCGGACTTGTCGGTTTCCCGCCAATACTTTGGGAGATAGAGCTGTTTCTAAGTCTTGTTTTCACTCTGTTACAGCTTCGTGTACAAAAGTGCCATTAGACATGCGTTTGAAGCGCATTCGGAGCAGCCCCGCTCCATGGTCGTTTCTAGGCGGAAGATGGCCCTGGCTGGCCAGGAAAACCAGATTTTCGGATGCAGGAATATGGCAGCTAACTGCAGGTACAAGAAAATTTTTCTCTAGCCCCATTATTTCTGGAGTTATTGGCCGTATCGCTGTCGACTTCTTTTTTCGGCTTTTTTTAATTTTTATTTTTTGCTGGCTTCGGTCCAGCACACACGTAGCGGCCTTGGCTATTGTTCACGTACACACAGCATGGCCGTATGCCCTGGATATTTTCGGGGTGTCCTCACTCTGTGGTCCCTGGCATCCTCCCTATTTATCCCACAGCTGCAAGACCGGCATTTCCGGAAAGCCCATGAGCAGGGCTTTCTAACAGTGTTGGACTTGTCGGTTTCCCGCCAATACTTTGGGAGATAGAGCTGTTTCTAAGTCTTGTTTTCACTCTGTTACAGCTTCGTGTACAAAAGTGCCTTTAGACATGCGTTTGAAGCGCATTCGGAGCAGCCCCGCTCCATGGTCGTTTCTAGGCGGAAGATGGCCCTGGCTGGCCAGAAAAAACAGATTTCCGGATGCAGGAATATGGCAGCTAACTGCAGGTACAAGAAAGTTTTCTCTAGCCCCATTATTTTTGGAGTTATTGGCCGTGTCGCTGCCGACTTCTGTTTACGGCTTTTTTTAATTTTTATTTTTTGCTGGCTTTGGTCCAGCACACACGTAGCGGCCTTGGCTATTGTTCACGTACACACAGCATGGCCGTATGCCCCGGACATTTTCGGGGTGTCCTCACTCCGTGGTCCCTGGCATCCTCCCTATTTATCCCACAGCTCCAAGACCGGCATTTCCGGAAAGCCCATGAGCAGGGCTTTCCAACAGTGTCGGACTTGTCGGTTTCCCGCCAATACTTTGGGAGATAGAACTGTTTCTAAGTTTTGTTTTCACTCTGTTACAGCTTCGTGTACAAAAGTGCCATTAGACATGCGTTTGAAGCGCATTCGGAGCAGCCCCGCCCCATGGTCGTTTCTAGGCGGAAGATGGCCCTGGCTGGCCAGGAAAACCAGATTTTCGGATGCAGGAATATGGCAGCTAACTGCAGGTACAAGAAATTTTTCTCTAGCCCCATTATTTCTGGAGTTATTGGCCGTATCGCTGCCGACTTCTTTTTTCGGCTTTTTTTAATTTTAATTTTTTGCTGGCTTCGGTCCAGCACACACGTAGCGGCCTTGGCTATTGTTCACGTACACACAGCATGGCCGTATGCCCTGGACATTTTCGGGGTGTCCTCACTCCGTGGTCCCTGGCATCCTCCCTATTTATCCCACAGCTGCAAGACCGGCATTTCCGGAAAGCCCATGAGCAGGGCTTTCCAACAGTGTCGGACTTGTCGGTTTCCCGCCAATACTTTGGGAGATAGAGCTGTTTCTAAGTCTTGTTTTCACTCTGTTACAGCTTCGTGTACAAAAGTGCCATTAGACATGCGTTTGAAGCGCATTCGGAGCAGCCCCGCTCCATGGTCGTTTCTAGGCGGAAGATGGCCCTGGCTGGCCAGGAAAACCAGATTTTCGGATGCAGGAATATGGCAGCTAACTGCAGGTACAAGAAAATTTTTCTCTAGCCCCATTATTTCTGGAGTTATTGGCCGTATCGCTGTCGACTTCTTTTTTCGGCTTTTTTTAATTTTTATTTTTTGCTGGCTTCGGTCCAGCACACACGTAGCGGCCTTGGCTATTGTTCACGTACACACAGCATGGCCGTATGCCCTGGATATTTTCGGGGTGTCCTCACTCTGTGGTCCCTGGCATCCTCCCTATTTATCCCACAGCTGCAAGACCGGCATTTCCGGAAAGCCCATGAGCAGGGCTTTCCAACAGTGTTGGACTTGTCGGTTTCCCGCCAATACTTTGGGAGATAGAGCTGTTTCTAAGTCTTGTTTTCACTCTGTTACAGCTTCGTGTACAAAAGTGCCTTTAGACATGCGTTTGAAGCGCATTCGGAGCAGCCCCGCTCCATGGTCGTTTCTAGGCGGAAGATGGCCCTGGCTGGCCAGGAAAACCAGATTTTCGGATGCAGGAATATGGCAGCTAACTGCAGGTACAAGAAAATTTTTCTCTAGCCCCATTATTTCTGGAGTTATTGGCCGTGTCGCTGCCGACTTCTTTTTTCGGCTTTTTTTAATTTTTATTTTTTGCTGGCTTCGGTCCAGCACACACGTAGCGGCCTTGGCTATTGTTCACGTACACACAGCATGGCCGTATGCCCTGGACATTTTCGGGGTGTCCTCACTCCGTGGTCCCTGGCATCCTCCCTATTTATCCCACAGCTCCAAGACCGGCATTTCCGGAAAGCCCATGAGCAGGGCTTTCCAACAGTGTCGGACTTGTCGGTTTCCCGCCAATACTTTGGGAGATAGAGCTGTTTCTAAGTCTTGTTTTCACTCTGTTACAGCTTCGTGTACAAAAGTGCCATTAGACATGCGTTTGAAGCGCATTCGGAGCAGCCCCGCTCCATGGTCGTTTCTAGGCGAAAGATGGCCCTGGCTGGCCAGGAAAACCAGATTTTCGGATGCAGGAATATGGCAGCTAACTGCAGGTACAAGAAATTTTTCTCTAGCCCCATTATTTCTGGAGTTATTGGCCGTGTCGCTGCCGACTTCTTTTTTCGGCTTTTTTTAATTTTTATTTTTTGCTGGCTTCGGTCCAGCACACACGTAGCGGCCTTAGCTATTGTTGACGTACACACAGCATGGCCGTATGCCCTGGACATTTTCGGGGTGTCCTCACTCCGTGGTCCCTGGCATCCTCCCTATTTATCCCACAGCTCCAAGACCGGCATTTCCGGAAAGCCCATGAGCAGGGCTTTCCAACAGTGTTGGACTTGTCGGTTTCCCGCCAATACTCTGGGAGATAGAGCTGTTTCTAAGTCTTGTTTTCACTCTGTTACAGCTTCGTGTACAAAAGTGCCATTAGACATGCGTTTGAAGCGCATTCGGAGCAGCCCCGCTCCATGGTCGTTTCTAGGCGGAAGATGGCCCTGGCTGGCCAGGAAAACCAGATTTTCGGATGCAGGAATATGGCAGCTAACTGCAGGTACACGAAATTTTTCTCTAGCCCCATTATTTTTGGAGTAATTGGCCCTGTCGCTGCCGACTTCTTTTTTCGGCTTTTTTTAATTTAATTTTTTGCTGGCTTCGGTCCAGCACACACGTAGCGGCCTTAGCCATTGTTGACGTACACACAGCATGGCCGTATGCCCTGGACATTTTCGGGGTGTCCTCACTCTGTGGTCCCTGGCATCCTCCCTATTTATCCCACAGCTGCAAGACCGGCATTTCCGGAAAGCCCATGAGCAGGGCTTTCCAACAGTGTCGGACTTGTCGGTTTCCCGCCAATACTTTGGGAGATAGAGCTGTTTCTAAGTCTTGTTTTCACTCTGTTACAGCTTCGTGTACAAAAGTGCCATTAGACATGCGTTTGAAGCGCATTCGGAGCAGCCCCGCTCCATGGTCGTTTCTAGGCGAAAGATGGCCCTGGCTGGCCAGGAAAACCAGATTTTCGGATGCAGGAATATGGCAGCTAACTGCAGGTACAAGAAATTTTTCTCTAGCCCCATTATTTCTGGAGTTATTGGCCGTGTCGCTGCCGACTTCTTTTTTCGGCTTTTTTTAATTTTAATTTTTTGCTGGCTTCGGTCCAGCACACACGTAGCGGCCTTAGCTATTGTTGACGTACACACAGCATGGCCGTATGCCCTGGACATTTTCGGGGTGTCCTCACTCCGTGGTCCCTGGCATCCTCCCTATTTATCCCACAGCTCCAAGACCGGCATTTCCGGAAAGCCCATGAGCAGGGCTTTCCAACAGTGTTGGACTTGTCGGTTTCCCGCCAATACTCTGGGAGATAGAGCTGTTTCTAAGTCTTGTTTTCACTCTGTTACAGCTTCGTGTACAAAAGTGCCATTAGACATGCGTTTGAAGTGCCTTCGGAGCAGCCCCGCTCCATGGTCGTTTCTAGGCGGAAGATGGCCCTGGCTGGCCAGGAAAACCAGATTTTCGGATGCAGGAATATGGCAGCTAACTGCAGGTACACGAAATTTTTCTCTAGCCCCATTATTTTTGGAGTAATTGGCCCTGTCGCTGCCGACTTCTTTTTTCGGCTTTTTTTAATTTAATTTTTTGCTGGCTTCGGTCCAGCACACACGTAGCGGCCTTAGCCATTGTTGACGTACACACAGCATGGCCGTATGCCCTGGACATTTTCGGGGTGTCCTCACTCTGTGGTCCCTGGCATCCTCCCTATTTATCCCACAGCTGCAAGACCGGCATTTCCGGAAAGCCCATGAGCAGGGCTTTCCAACAGTGTCGGACTTGTCGGTTTCCCGCCAATACTTTGGGAGATAGAGCTGTTTCTAAGTCTTGTTTTCACTCTGTTACAGCTTCGTGTACAAAAGTGCCATTAGACATGCGTTTGAAGCGCATTCGGAGCAGCCCCGCTCCATGGTCGTTTCTAGGCGAAAGATGGCCCTGGCTGGCCAGGAAAACCAGATTTTCGGATGCAGGAATATGGCAGCTAACTGCAGGTACAAGAAATTTTTCTCTAGCCCCATTATTTCTGGAGTTATTGGCCGTGTCGCTGCCGACTTCTTTTTTCGGCTTTTTTTAATTTTAATTTTTTGCTGGCTTCGGTCCAGCACACACGTAGCGGCCTTAGCTATTGTTGACGTACACACAGCATGGCCGTATGCCCTGGACATTTTCGGGGTGTCCTCACTCCGTGGTCCCTGGCATCCTCCCTATTTATCCCACAGCTCCAAGACCGGCATTTCCGGAAAGCCCATGAGCAGGGCTTTCCAACAGTGTTGGACTTGTCGGTTTCCCGCCAATACTCTGGGAGATAGAGCTGTTTCTAAGTCTTGTTTTCACTCTGTTACAGCTTCGTGTACAAAAGTGCCATTAGACATGCGTTTGAAGCGCATTCGGAGCAGCCCCGCTCCATGGTCGTTTCTAGGCGGAAGATGGCCCTGGCTGGCCAGGAAAACCAGATTTTCGGATGCAGGAATATGGCAGCTAACTGCAGGTACAAGAAATTTTTCTCTAGCCCCATTATTTTTGGAGTAATTGGCCCTGTCGCTGCCGACTTCTTTTTTCGGCTTTTTTTAATTTAATTTTTTGCTGGCTTCGGTCCAGCACACACGTAGTGGCCTTAGCCATTGTTGACGTACACACAGCATGGCCGTATGCCCTGGACATTTTCGGGGTGTCCTCACTCTGTGGTCCCTGGCATCCTCCCTATTTATCCCACAGCTGCAAGACCGGCATTTCCGTAAAGCCCATGAACAGGGCTTTCCAACAGTGTCGGACTTGTCAGTTTCCCGCCAATACTTTGGGAGATAGAGCTGTTTCTAAGTCTTGTTTTCACTCTGTTACAGCTTCGTGTACAAAAGTGCCGTTAGACATGCGTTTGAAGCGCATTCGGAGCAGCCCCGCTCCATGGTCGTTTCTAGGCGGAAGATGGCCCTGGCTGGCCAGGAAAACCAGATTTTCGGATGCAGGAATATGGCAGCTAACTGCAGGTACAGGAAAAATTTTCTCTAGCCCCATTATTTCTGGAGTTATTGGCCGTGTCGCTACCGACTTCTTTTTTCGGCTTTTTTTAATTTTTATTTTTTGCTGGCTTCGGTCCAGCACACACGTAGCGGCCTCAGCTATTGTTGACGTACACACAGCATGGCCGTATGCCCTCGACATGTTCGGGGTGTCCTCACTCCGTGGTCCCTGGCATCCTCCCTATTTATCCCACAGCTGCAAGACCGGCATTTCCGGAAAGCCCATGAGCAGGGCTTTCCAACAGTGTTGGACTTGTCAGTTTCCCGCCAATACTTTGGGAGATAGAGCTGTTTTTAAGTCTTGTTTTCACTCTGTTACAGCTTCGTGTACAAAAGTGCCATTAGACATGCGTTTGAAGCGCATTCGGAGCAGCCCCGCTCCATGGTCGTTTCTAGGCGGAAGATGGCCCTGGCTGGCCAGGAAAACCAGATTTTCGGATGCAGGGATATGGCAGCTAACTGCAGGTACAAGAAAATTTTTCTCTAGCCCCATTATTTCTGGTGTTATTGGCCGTATCGCTGTCGACTTCTTTTTTCGGCTTTTTTTAATTTTTATTTTTTGCTGGCTTCGGTCCAGCACACACGTAGCGGCCTTGGCTATTGTTCACGTACACACAGCATGGCCGTATGCCCTGGATATTTTCGGGGTGTCCTCACTCCGTGGTCCCTGGCATCCTCCCTATTTATCCCACAGCTCCAAGACCGGCATTTCCGGAAAGCCCATGAGCAGGGCTTTCCAACAGTGTCGGACTTGTCAGTTTCCCGCCAATACTTTGGGAGATAGAGCTGTTTCTAAGTCTTGTTTTCACTCTGTTACAGCTTCGTGTACAAAAGTGCCATTAGACATGCGTTTGAAGCGCATTCGGAGCAGCCCCGCTCCATGGTCGTTTCTAGGCGGAAGATGGCCCTGGCTGGCCAGGAAAACCAGATTTTCGGATGCAGGAATATGGCAGCTAACTGCAGGTACAAGAAATTTTTCTCTAGCCCCATTATTTTTGGAGTTATTGGCCCTGTCGCTGCCGACTTCTTTTTTCGGCTTTTTTTAATTTTAATTTTTTGCTGGCTTCGGTCCAGCACACACGTAGCGGCCTTAGCTATTGTTGACGTACACACAGCATGGCCGTATGCCCTGGACATTTTCGGGGTGTCCTCACTCTGTGGTCCCTGGCATCCTCCCTATTTATCCCACAGCTGCAAGACCGGCATTTCCGGAAAGCCCATGAGCAGGGCTTTCCAACAGTGTCGGACTTGTCGGTTTCCCGCCAATACTTTGGGAGATAGAGCTGTTTCTAAGTCTTGTTTTCACTCTGTTACAGCTTCGTGTACAAAAGTGCCTTTAGACATGCGTTTGAAGCGCATTCGGAGCAGCCCCGCTCCATGGTCGTTTCTAGGCGGAAGATGGCCCTGGCTGGCCAGAAAAACCAGATTTCCGGATGCAGGAATATGGCAGCTAACTGCAGGTACAAGAAAGTTTTCTCTAGCCCCATTATTTTTGGAGTTATTGGCCGTGTCGCTGCCGACTTCTTTTTACGGCTTTTTTTAATTTTTATTTTTTGCTGGCTTTGGTCCAGCACACACGTAGCGGCCTTGGCTAGTGTTCACGTACACACAGCATGGCCGTATGCCCCGGACATTTTCGGGGTGTCCTCACTCCGTGGTCCCTGGCATCCTCCCTATTTATCCCACAGCTCCAAGACCGGCATTTCCGGAAAGCCCATGAGCAGGGCTTTCCAACAGTGTCGGACTTGTCGGTTTCCCGCCAATACTTTGGGAGATAGAGCTGTTTCTCAGTCTTGTTTTCACTCTGTTACAGCTTCGTGTACAAAAGTGCCATTAGACATGCGTTTGAAGCGCATTCGGAGCAGCCCCGCTCCATGGTCGTTTCTAGGCGGAAGATGGCCCTGGCTGGCCAGGAAAACCAGATTTTCGGATGCAGGAATATGGCAGCTAACTGCAGGTACAAGAAATTTTTCGCTAGCCCCATTATTTTTGGAGTTATTGGCCGTGTCGCTGCCGACTTCTTTTTTCGGTTTTTTTTAATTTTTATTTTTTGCTGGCTTCGGTCCAGAGCACACGTCGCGGCTTTGGCTATTGTTGACGTACACACAGCATGGCCGTATGCCCTCGACATTTTCGGGGTGTCCTCACTCCGTGGTCCCTGGCATCCTCCCTATTTATCCCACAGCTCCAAGACCGGCATTTCCGGAAAGCCCATGAGCAGGGCTTTCCAACAGTGTCGGACTTGTCGGTTTTCCGCCAATACTGTGGGAGATAGAGCTGTTTCTAAGTCTTGTTTTCACTCTGTTACAGCTTCGTGTACAAAAGTGCCATTAGACATGCGTTTGAAGTGCCTTCGGAGCAGCCCCGCTCCATGGTCGTTTCTAGGCGGAAGATGGCCCTGGCTGGCCAGGAAAACCAGATTTTCGGATGCAGGAATATGGCAGCTAACTGCAGGTACAATACATTTTTCTCTAGCCCCATTATTTCTGGAGTTATTGGCCGTGTCGCTGCCGACTTCTTTTTCGGCTTTTTTTAATTTTAATTTTTTGCTGGCTTCGGTCCAGCACACACGTAGCGGCCTTAGCTATTGTTGACGTACACACAGCATGGCCGTATGCCCTGGACATTTTCGGGGTGTCCTCACTCTGTGGTCCCTGGCATCCTCCCTATTTATCCCACAGCTGCAAGACCGGCATTTCCGGAAAGCCCATGAGCAGGGCTTTCCAACAGTGTCGGACTTGTCGGTTTCCCGCCAATACTTTGGGAGATAGAGCTGTTTCTAAGTCTTGTTTTCACTCTGTTACAGCTTCGTGTACAAAAGTGCCATTAGACATGCGTTTGAAGCGCATTCGGAGCAGCCCCGCTCCATGGTCGTTTCTAGGCGGAAGATGGCCCTGGCTGGCCAGGAAAACCAGATTTTCGGATGCAGTAATATGGCAGCTAACTGCAGATACAATACATTTTTCTCTAGCCCCATTATTTCTGGAGTTATTGGCCGTGTCGCTGCCGACTTCTTTTTTCGGCTTTTTTTAATTTTAATTTTTTGCTGGCTTCGGTCCAGCACACACGTAGCGGCCTTAGCTGTTGTTGACGTACACACAGCATGGCCGTATGCCCTGGACATTTTCGGGGTGTCCTCACTCTGTGGTCCCTGGCATCCTCCCTATTTATCCCACAGCTGCAAGACCGGCATTTCCGGAAAGCCCATGAGCAGGGCTTTCCAACAGTGTCGGACTTGTCGGTTTCCCGCCAATACTTTGGGAGATAGAGCTGTTTCTAAGTCTTGTTTTCACTCTGTTACAGCTTCGTGTACAAAAGTGCCATTAGACATGCGTTTGAAGCGCATTCGGAGCAGCCCCGCTCCATGGTCGTTTCTAGGCGGAAGATGGCCCTGGCTGGCCAGGAAAACCAGATTTTTGGATGCAGGAATATGGCAGCTAACTGCAGGTACAAGAAATTTTTCTCTAGCCCCATTATTTCTGGAGTTATTGGCCGTGTCGCTGCCGACTTCTTTTTTCGGCTTTTTTTAATTTGTATTTTTTGCTGGCTTCGGTCCAGCACACACGTAGCGGCCTTAGCTATTGTTGACGTACACACAGCATGGCCGTATGCCCTGGACATTTTCGGGGTGTCCTCACTCCGTGGTCCCTGGCATCCTCCCTATTTATCCCACAGCTGCAAGACCGGCATTTCCGGAAAGCCCATGAGCAGGGCTTTCCAACAGTGTCGGACTTGTCGGTTTCCCGCCAATACTTTGGGAGATAGAGCTGTTTCTAAGTCTTGTTTTCACTCTGTTACAGCTTCGTGTACAAAAGTGCCATTAGACATGCGTTTGAAGCGCATTCGGAGCAGCCCCGCTCCATGGTCGTTTCTAGGCGGAAGATGGCCCTGGCTGGCCAGGAAAACCAGATTTTCGGATGCAGTAATATGGCAGCTAACTGCAGATACAATACATTTTTCTCTAGCCCCATTATTTCTGGAGTTATTGGCCGTGTCGCTGCCGACTTCTTTTTTCGGCTTTTTTTAATAATTTTAATTTTTTGCTGGCTTCGGTCCAGCACACACGTAGCGGCCTTAGCTGTTGTTGACGTACACACAGCATGGCCGTATGCCCTGGACATTTTCGGGGTGTCCTCACTCTGTGGTCCCTGGCATCCTCCCTATTTATCCCACAGCTGCAAGACCGGCATTTCCGGAAAGCCCATGAGCAGGGCTTTCCAACAGTGTCGGACTTGTCGGTTTCCCGCCAATACTTTGGGAGATAGAGCTGTTTCTAAGTCTTGTTTTCACTCTGTTACAGCTTCGTGTACAAAAGTGCCATTAGACATGCGTTTGAAGCGCATTCGGAGCAGCCCCGCTCCATGGTCGTTTCTAGGCGGAAGATGGCCCTGGCTGGCCAGGAAAACCAGATTTTTGGATGCAGGAATATGGCAGCTAACTGCAGGTACAAGAAATTTTTCTCTAGCCCCATTATTTCTGGAGTTATTGGCCGTGTCGCTGCCGACTTCTTTTTTCGGCTTTTTTTAATTTTTATTTTTTGCTGGCTT
Organism: Marthasterias glacialis; assembly: GCA_911728455.2. Lineage (NCBI taxonomy): Eukaryota > Metazoa > Echinodermata > Asteroidea > Forcipulatida > Asteriidae > Marthasterias > Marthasterias glacialis. Next base: position 28,058,593 of record OU452225.1, read on the forward strand.
CGGTCCAGCACACACGTAGCGGCCTTAGCTATTGTTGACGTACACACAGCATGGCCGTATGCCCTGGACATTTTCGGGGTGTCCTCACTCCGTGGTCCCTGGCATCCTCCCTATTTATCCCACAGCTGCAAGACCGGCATTTCCGGAAAGCCCATGAGCAGGGCTTTCCAACAGTGTCGGACTTGTCGGTTTCCCGCCAATACTTTGGGAGATAGAGCTGTTTCTAAGTCTTGTTTTCACTCTGTTACAGCTTCGTGTACAAAAGTGCCATTAGACATGCGTTTGAAGCGCATTCGGAGCAGCCCCGCTCCATGGTCGTTTCTAGGCGGAAGATGGCCCTGGCTGGCCAGGAAAACCAGATTTTCGGATGCAGTAATATGGCAGCTAACTGCAGGTACAATACATTTTTCTCTAGCCCCATTATTTCTGGAGTTATTGGCCGTGTCGCTGCCGACTTCTTTTTTCGGCTTTTTTTAATTTTAATTTTTTGCTGGCTTCGGTCCAGCACACACGTAGCGGCCTTAGCTATTGTTGACGTACACACAGCATGGCCGTATGCCCTGGACATTTTCGGGGTGTCCTCACTCTGTGGTCCCTGGCATCCTCCCTATTTATCCCACAGCTGCAAGACCGGCATTTCCGGAAAGCCCATGAGCAGGGCTTTCCAACAGTGTCGGACTTGTCGGTTTCCCGCCAATACTTTGGGAGATAGAGCTGTTTCTAAGTCTTGTTTTCACTCTGTTACAGCTTCGTGTACAAAAGTGCCATTAGACATGCGTTTGAAGCGCATTCGGAGCAGCCCCGCTCCATGGTCGTTTCTAGGCGGAAGATGGCCCTGGCTGGCCAGGAAAACCAGATTTTCGGATGCAGTAATATGGCAGCTAACTGCAGGTACAATACATTTTTCTCTAGCCCCATTATTTCTGGAGTTATTGGCCGTGTCGCTGCCGACTTCTTTTTTCGGCTTTTTTTAATTTTAATTTTTTGCTGGCTTCGGTCCAGCACACACGTAGCGGCCTTGGCTATTGTTGACGTACACACAGCATGGCCGTATGCCCTGGACATTTTCGGGGTGTCCTCACTCCGTGGTCCCTGGCATCCTCCCTATTTATCCCACAGCTCCAAGACCAGCATTTCCGGAAAGCCCATGAGCAGGGCTTTCCAACAGTGTCGGACTTGTCGGTTTCCCGCCAATACTTTGGGAGATAGAGCTGTTTCTAAGTCTTGTTTTCACTCTGTTACAGCTTCGTGTACAAAAGTGCCATTAGACATGCGTTTGAAGCGCATTCGGAGCAGCCCCGCTCCACGGTCGTTTCTAGGCGGAAGATGGCCCTGGCTGGCCAGGAAAACCAGATTTTCGAATGCAGGGATATGGCAGCTAACTGCAGGTACAATAATTTTTTCTCTAGCCCCATTATTTCTGGAGTGATGGGCCGTGTCGCTGCCGACTTCTTTTTTCGGCTTTTTTTAATTTTAATTTTTTGCTAGCTTCGGTCCAGCACACACGTAGCGGCCTTGGCTATTGTTGACGTACACACAGCATGGCCGTATGCCCTCGACATTTTCGGGGTGTCCTCACTCCGTGGTCCCTGGCATCCTCCCTATTTATCCCACAGCTGCAAGACCGGCATTTCCAGAAAGCCCATGAGCAGGGCTTTCCAACAGTGTCCGACTTGTCAGTTTCCCGGCAATACTTTGGGAGATAGAGCTGTTTCTAAGTCTTGTTTTCACTCTGTTACAGCTTCGTGTACAAAAGTGCCATTAGACATGCGTTTGAAGCGCATTCGGAGCAGCCCCGCTCCATGGTCGTTTCTAGGCGGAAGATGGCCCTGGCTGGCCAGGAAAACCAGATTTTCGGATGCAGTAATATGGCAGCTAACTGCAGGTACAATACATTTTTCTCTAGCCCCATTATTTCTGGAGTTATTGGCCGTGTCGCTGCCGACTTCTTTTTTCGGCTTTTTTTAATTTTAATTTTTTGCTGGCTTCGGTCCAGCACACACGTAGCGGCCTTGGCTATTGTTGACGTACACACAGCATGGCCGTATGCCCTGGACATTTTCGGGGTGTCCTCACTCCGTGGTCCCTGGCATCCTCCCTATTTATCCCACAGCTCCAAGACCAGCATTTCCGGAAAGCCCATGAGCAGGGCTTTCCAACAGTGTCGGACTTGTCGGTTTCCCGCCAATACTTTGGGAGATAGAGCTGTTTCTAAGTCTTGTTTTCACTCTGTTACAGCTTCGTGTACAAAAGTGCCATTAGACATGCGTTTGAAGCGCATTCGGAGCAGCCCCGCTCCACGGTCGTTTCTAGGCGGAAGATGGCCCTGGCTGGCCAGGAAAACCAGATTTTCGAATGCAGGGATATGGCAGCTAACTGCAGGTACAATAATTTTTTCTCTAGCCCCATTATTTCTGGAGTGATGGGCCGTGTCGCTGCCGACTTCTTTTTTCGGCTTTTTTTAATTTTAATTTTTTGCTAGCTTCGGTCCAGCACACACGTAGCGGCCTTGGCTATTGTTGACGTACACACAGCATGGCCGTATGCCCTCGACATTTTCGGGGTGTCCTCACTCCGTGGTCCCTGGCATCCTCCCTATTTATCCCACAGCTGCAAGACCGGCATTTCCAGAAAGCCCATGAGCAGGGCTTTCCAACAGTGTCCGACTTGTCAGTTTCCCGGCAATACTTTGGGAGATAGAGCTGTTTCTAAGTCTTGTTTTCACTCTGTTACAGCTTCGTGTACAAAAGTGCCATTAGACATGCGTTTGAAGCGCATTCGGAGCAGCCCCGCTCCATGGTCGTTTCTAGGCGGAAGATGGCCCTGGCTGGCCAGGAAAACCAGATTTTCGGATGCAGTAATATGGCAGCTAACTGCAGGTACAATACATTTTTCTCTAGCCCCATTATTTCTGGAGTTATTGGCCGTGTCGCTGCCGACTTCTTTTTTCGGCTTTTTTTAATTTTAATTTTTTGCTGGCTTCGGTCCAGCACACACGTAGCGGCCTTGGCTATTGTTGACGTACACACAGCATGGCCGTATGCCCTGGACATTTTCGGGGTGTCCTCACTCCGTGGTCCCTGGCATCCTCCCTATTTATCCCACAGCTCCAAGACCAGCATTTCCGGAAAGCCCATGAGCAGGGCTTTCCAACAGTGTCGGACTTGTCGGTTTCCCGCCAATACTTTGGGAGATAGAGCTGTTTCTAAGTCTTGTTTTCACTCTGTTACAGCTTCGTGTACAAAAGTGCCATTAGACATGCGTTTGAAGCGCATTCGGAGCAGCCCCGCTCCACGGTCGTTTCTAGGCGGAAGATGGCCCTGGCTGGCCAGGAAAACCAGATTTTCGAATGCAGGGATATGGCAGCTAACTGCAGGTACAATAATTTTTTCTCTAGCCCCATTATTTCTGGAGTGATGGGCCGTGTCGCTGCCGACTTCTTTTTTCGGCTTTTTTTAATTTTAATTTTTTGCTAGCTTCGGTCCAGCACACACGTAGCGGCCTTGGCTATTGTTGACGTACACACAGCATGGCCGTATGCCCTCGACATTTTCGGGGTGTCCTCACTCCGTGGTCCCTGGCATCCTCCCTATTTATCCCACAGCTGCAAGACCGGCATTTCCAGAAAGCCCATGAGCAGGGCTTTCCAACAGTGTCCGACTTGTCAGTTTCCCGGCAATACTTTGGGAGATAGAGCTGTTTCTAAGTCTTGTTTTCACTCTGTTACAGCTTCGTGTACAAAAGTGCCATTAGACATGCGTTTGAAGCGCATTCGGAGCAGCCCCGCTCCATGGTCGTTTCTAGGCGGAAGATGGCCCTGGCTGGCCAGGAAAACCAGATTTTCGGATGCAGGAATATGGCAGCTAACTGCAGGTACAAGAAATTTTTCTCTAGCCCCATTATTTTTGGAGTTATTGGCCGTGTCGCTGCCGACTTCTTTTTTCGGCTTTTTTTAATTTTAATTTTTTGCTGGCTTCGGTCCAGCACACACGTAGCGGCTTTAGCCATTGTTGACGTACACACAGCATGGCCGTATGCCCTGGATATTTTCGGGGTGTCCTCACTCCGTGGTCCCTGGCATCCTCCCTATTTATCCCACAGCTCCAAGACCGGCATTTCCGGAAAGCCCATGAGCAGGGCTTTCCAACAGTGTCGGACTTGTCGGTTTCCCGCCAATACTTTGGGAGATAGAGCTGTTTCAAAGTCTTGTTTTCACTCTGTCACAGCTTCGTGTACAAAAGTGCCATTAGACATGCGTTTGAAGCGCATTCGGAGCAGCCCCGCTCCATGGTCGTTTCTAGGCGGAAGATGGCCCTGGCTGGCCAGGAAAACCAGATTTTCGGATGCAGGAATATGGCAGCTAACTGCAGGTACAAAAATTTTTTCTCTAGCCCCATTATTTCTGGAGTTATTGGCCGTGTCGCTGCCGACTTCTTTTTTCGGCTTTTTTTAATTTTAATTTTTTGCTGGCTTCGGTCCAGCACACACGTAGCGGCCTTAGCTATTGTTGACGTACACACAGCATGGCCGTATGCCCTGGACATTTTCGGGGTGTCCTCACTCCGTGGTCCCTGGCATCCTCCCTATTTATCCCACAGCTGCAAGACCGGCATTTCCGGAAAGCCCATGAGCAGGGCTTTCCAACAGTGTCGGATTTGTCAGTTTCCCGCCAATACTTTGGGAGATAGAGCTGTTTCTAAGTCTTGTTTTCACTCTGTTACAGTTTCGTGTACAAAAGTGCCATTAGACATGCGTTTGAAGCGCATTCGGAGCAGCCCCGCTCCATGGTCGTTTCTAGGCGGAAGATGGCCCTGGCTGGCCAGGAAAACCAGATTTTCGGATGCAGGAATATGGCAGCTAACTGCAGGTACAAGAAATTTTTCTTTAGCCCCATTATTTTTGGAGTTATTGGCCATGTCGCTGCCGACTTCTTTTTTCGGCTTTTTTTAAATTAAATTTTTTGCTGGCTTCGGTCCAGCACACACGTAGCGGCCTTAGCTATTGTTGACGTACACACAGCATGGCCGTATGCCCTGGACATTTTCGGGGTGTCCTCACTCCGTGGTCCCTGGCATCCTCCCTATTTATCCCACAGCTGCAAGACCGGCATTTCCGGAAAGCCCATGAGCAGGGCTTTCCAACAGTGTCGGACTTGTCAGTTTCCCGCCAATACTTTGGGAGATAGAGCTGTTTCTAAGTCTTGTTTTCACTCTGTTACAGCTTCGTGTACAAAAGTGCCTTTAGACATGCGTTTGAAGCGCATTCGGAGCAGCCCCGCTCCATGGTCGTTTCTAGGCGGAAGATGGCCCTGGCTGGCCAGAAAAACCAGATTTCCGGATGCAGGAATATGGCAGCTAACTGCAGGTACAAGAAAGTTTTCTCTAGCCCCATTATTTCTGGAGTTATTGGCCGTGTCGCTGCCGACTTCTTTTTCGGCTTTTTTTAATTTTTATTTTTTGCTGGCTTCGGTCCAGCACACACGTAGCGGCCTTAGCTATTGTTGACGTACACACAGCATGGCCGTATGCCCTGGACATTTTCGGGGTGTCCTCACTCTGTGGTCCCTGGCATCCTCCCTATTTATCCCACAGCTGCAAGACCGGCATTTCCGGAAAGCCCATGAGCAGGGCTTTCCAACAGTGTTGGACTTGTCAGTTTCCCGCCAATACTTTGGGAGATAGAGCTGTTTCTAAGTCTTGTTTTCACTCTGTTACAGCTTCGTGTACAAAAGTGCCTTTAGACATGCGTTTGAAGCGCATTCGGAGCAGCCCCGCTCCATGGTCGTTTCTAGGCGGAAGATGGCCCTGGCTGGCCAGGAAAACCAGATTTTCGGATGCAGGAATATGGCAGCTAACTGCAGAAAAGAAAATTTTTCTCTAGCCCCATTATTTTTGGAGTTATTGGCCGTGTCGCTGCCGACTTCTTTTTTCGGCTTTTTTTAATTTTAATTTTTTGCTGGCTTCGGTCCAGCACACACGTAGCGGCCTTAGCTATTGTTGACGTACACACAGCATGGCCGTATGCCCTGGACATTTTCGGGGTGTCCTCACTCCGTGGTCCCTGGCATCCTCCCTATTTATCCCACAGCTGCAAGACCGGCATTTCCGGAAAGCCCATGAGCAGGGCTTTCCAACAGTGTCGGACTTGTCAGTTTCCCGCCAATACTTTGGGAGATAGAGCTGTTTCTAAGTCTTGTTTTCACTCTGTTACAGCTTCGTGTACAAAAGTGCCATTAGACATGCGTTTGAAGCGCATTCGGAGCAGCCCCGCTCCATGGTCGTTTCTAGGCGGAAGATGGCCCTGGCTGGCCAGGAAAACCAGATTTTTGGATGCAGGAATATGGCAGCTAACTGCAGGTACAAGAAATTTTTCTCTAGCCCCATTATTTCTGGAGTTATTGGCCGTGTCGCTGCCGACTTCTTTTTTCGGATTTTTTTAATTTTAATTTTTTGCTGGCTTCGGTCCAGCACACACGTAGCGGCCTTAGCTATTGTTGACGTACACACAGCATGGCCGTATGCCCTGGACATTTTCGGGGTGTCCTCACTCCGTGGTCCCTGGCATCCTCCCTATTTATCCCACAGCTCCAAGACCGGCATTTCCGGAAAGCCCATGAGCAGGGCTTTCCAACAGTGTCGGACTTGTCGGTTTCCCGCCAATACTTTGGGAGATAGAGCTGTTTCTAAGTCTTGTTTTCACTCTGTTACAGCTTCGTGTACAAAAGTGCCATTTGACATGCGTTTGAAGCGCATTCGGAGCAGCCCCGCTCCATGGTCGTTTCTAGGCGGAAGATGGCCCTGGCTGGCCAGGAAAACCAGATTTTCGGATGCAGGAATATGGCAGCTAACTGCAGGTACAAGAAATTTTTCTCTAGCCCCATTATTTCTGGAGTTATTGGCCGTGTCGCTACCGACTTCTTTTTTCGGCTTTTTTTAATTTTTATTTTTTGCTGGCTTCGGTCCAGCACACACGTAGCGGCCTTAGCTATTGTTGACGTACACACAGCATGGCCGTATGCCCTGGACATTTTCGGGGTGTCCTCACTCCGTGGTCCCTGGCATCCTCCCTATTTATCCCACAGCTCCAAGACCGGCATTTCCGGAAAGCCCATGAGCAGGGCTTTCTAACAGTGTCGGACTTGTCGGTTTCCCGCCAATACTTTGGGAGATAGAGCTGTTTCTAAGTCTTGTTTTCACTCTGTTACAGCTTCGTGTACAAAAGTGCCATTAGACATGCGTTTGAAGCGCATTCGGAGCAGCCCCGCTCCATGGTCGTTTCTAGGCGGAAGATGGCCCTGGCTGGCCAGGAAAACCAGATTTCCGGATGCAGGAATATGGCAGCTAACTGCAGGTACAAGAAAGTTTTCTCTAGCCCCATTATTTTTGGAGTCATTGGCCGTGTCGCTGCCGACTTCTTTTTTCGGCTTTTTTTAATTTTTATTTTTTGCTGGCTTCGGTCCAGCACACACGTAGCGGCCTTGGCTATTGTTCACGTACACACAGCATGGCTGTATGCCCTGGACGTTTTCGGGGTGTCCTCACTCCGTGGTCCCTGGCATCCTCCCTATTTATCCCACAGCTCCAAGACCGGCATTTCCGGAAAGCCCATGAGCAGGGCTTTCCAACAGTGTCAGACTTGTCAGTTTCCCGCCAATACTTTGGGAGATAGAGCTGTTTCTAAGTCTTGTTTTCACTCTGTTACAGCTTCGTGTACAAAAGTGCCATTAGACATGCGTTTGAAGCGCATTCGGAGCAGCCCCGCTCCATGGTCGTTTCTAGGCGGAAGATGGCCCTGGCTGGCCAGGAAAACCAGATTTTCGGATGCAGGAATATGGCAGCTAACTGCAGGTACAAGCAATTTTCTTCTAGCCCCATTATTTCTGGAGTTATTGGCCGTGTTGCTACCGACTTCTTTTTTCGGCTTTTTTTAATTTTTATTTTTTGCTGGCTTCGGTCCAGCACACACGTAGCCGTCTTAGCTATGTTGACGTACACACAGCATGGCCGTATGCCCTGGACATTTTCGGGGTGTCCTCACTCCGTGGTCCCTGGCATCCTCCCTATTTATTCCACAGCTCCAAAACCGGCATTTCCGGAAAGCCCATGAGCAGGGCTTTCCAACAGTGTCGGACTTGTCAGTTTCCCGCCAATACTTTGGGAGATAGAGCTGTTTCTAAGTCTTGTTTTCACTCTGTTACAGCTTCGTGTACAAAAGTGCCATTAGACATGCGTTTGAAGCGCATTCGGAGCAGCCCCGCTCCATGGTCGTTTCTAGGCGGAAGATGGCCCTGGCTGGCCAGGAAAACCAGATTTCCGGATGCAAGAATATGGCAGCTAACTGCAGGTACAAGAAAGTTTTCTCTAGCCCCATTATTTTTGGAGTTATTGGCCGTGTCGCTGCCGACTTCTTTTTTCGGCTTTTTTTAATTTTTATTTTTTGCTGGCTTCGGTCCAGCACACACGTAGCGGCCTTGGCTATTGTTCACGTACACACAGCATGGCCGTATGCCCTGGACATTTTCGGGGTGTCCTCACTCCGTGGTCCCTGGCATCCTCCCAATTTATCCCACAGCTCCAAGACCGGCATTTCCGGAAAGCCCATGAGCAGGGCTTTCCAACAGTGTCGGACTTGTCAGTTTCCCGCCAATACTTTGGGAGATAGAGCTGTTTCTAAGTCTTGTGTTCACTCTGTTACAGCTTCGTGTACAAAAGTGCCATTAGACATGCGTTTGAAGCGCATTCGGAGCAGCCCCGCTCCATGGTCGTTTCTAGGCGGAAGATGGCCCTGGCTGGCCAGGAAAACCAGATTTTCGGATGCAGGAATATGGCAGCTAACTGCAGGTACAAGCAATTTTCTTCTAGCCCCATTATTTCTGGAGTTATTGGCCGTGTCGCTACCGACTTCTTTTTTCGGCTTTTTTTAATTTTTATTTTTTGCTGGCTTCGGTCCAGCACACACGTAGCGGCCTTAGCTATTGTTGACGTACACACAGCATGGCCGTATGCCCTGGACATTTTCGGGGTGTCCTCACTCCGTGGTCCCTGGCATCCTCCCTATTTATCCCACAGCTCCAAAACCGGCATTTCCGGAAAGCCCATGAGCAGGGCTTTCCAACAGTGTCGGACTTGTCAGTTTCCCGCCAATACTTTGGGAGATAGAGCTGTTTCTAAGTCTTGTTTTCACTCTGTTACAGCTTCGTGTACAAAAGTGCCATTAGACATGCGTTTGAAGCGCATTCGGAGCAGCCCCGCTCCATGGTCGTTTCTAGGCGGAAGATGGCCCTGGCTGGCCAGGAAAACCAGATTTTCGGATGCAGGAATATGGCAGCTAACTGCAGGTACAAGACATTTTTCTCTAGCCCCATTATTTCTGGAGTTATTGGCCGTGTCGCTACCGACTTCTTTTTTCGTTTTTTTTTAATTTTTATTTTTTGCTGGCTTCGGTCCAGCACACACGTAGCGGCCTTAGCTATTGTTGACGTACACACAGCATGGCCGTATGCCCTGGACATTTTCGGGGTGTCCTCACTCCGTGGTCCCTGGCATCCTCCCTATTTATCCCAGAGCTCCAAGACCGGCATTTCCGGAAAGCCCATGAGCAGGGCTTTCCAACAGTGTCGGACTTGTCGGTTTCCCGCCAATACTTTGGGAGATAGAGCTGTTTCTAAGTCTTGTTTTCACTCTGTTACAGCTTCGTGTACAAAAGTGCCATTAGACATGCGTTTGAAGCGCATTCGGAGCAGCCCCGCTCCATGGTCGTTTCTAGGCGGAAGATGGCCCTGGCTGGCCAGGAAAACCAGATTTTCGGATGCAGGAATATGGCAGCTAACTGCAGGTACAAGACATTTTTCTCTAGCCCCATTATTTCTGGAGTTATTGGCCGTGTCGCTACCGACTTCTTTTTTCGTTTTTTTTTAATTTTTATTTTTTGCTGGCTTCGGTCCAGCACACACGTAGCGGCCTTAGCTATTGTTGACGTACACACAGCATGGCCGTATGCCCTGGACATTTTCGGGGTGTCCTCATTCCGTGGTCCCTGGCATCCTCCCTATTTATCCCAGAGCTCCAAGACCGGCATTTCCGGAAAGCCCATGAGCAGGGCTTTCCAACAGTGTCGGACTTGTCGGTTTCCCGCCAATACTTTGGGAGATAGAGCTGTTTCTAAGTCTTGTTTTCACTCTGTTACAGCTTCGTGTACAAAAGTGCCATTAGACATGCGTTTGAAGCGCATTCGGAGCAGCCCCGCTCCATGGTCGTTTCTAGGCGGAAGATGGCCCTGGCTGGCCAGGAAAACCAGATTTTCGGATGCAGGAATATGGCAGCTAACTGCAGGTACAATAAATTTTTCTCTAGCCCCATTATTTCTGGAGTTATTGGCCGTGACGCTACCGACTTCTTTTTTCGGCTTTTTTTAATTTTTATTTTTTGCTGGCTTCGGTCCAGCACACACGTAGCGGCCTTGGCTATTGTTCACGTACACACAGCATGGCCGTATGCCCTGGACATTTTCGGGGTGTCCTCACTCCGTGGTTCCTGGCATCCTCCCTATTTATCCCACAGCTCCAAGACCGGCATTTCCGGAAAGCCCATGAGCAGGGCTTTCCAACAGTGTCGGACTTGTCGGTTTTCCGCCAATACTGTGGGAGATAGAGCTGTTTCTAAGTCTTGTTTTCACTCTGTTACAGCTTCGTGTACAAAAGTGCCATTAGACATGCGTTTGAAGCGCATTCGGAGCAGCCCCGCTCCATGGTCGTTTCTAGGTGGAAGATGGCCCTGGCTGGCCAGGAAAACCAGATTTTCGGATGCAGGAATATGGCAGCTAACTGCAGGTACAAGAAAGTTTTCTCTAGCCCCATTATTTTTGGAGTTATTGGCCGTATCGCTGTCGACTTCTTTTTTCGGCTTTTTTTAATTTTTATTTTTTGCTGGCTTCGGTCCAGCACACACGTAGCGGCCTTGGCTATTGTTCACGTACACACAGCATGGCCGTATGCCCTGGACATTTTCGGGGTGTCCTCACTCCGTGGTCCCTGGCATCCTCCCTATTTATCCCACAGCTGCAAGACCGGCATTTCCGGAAAGCCCATGAGCAGGGCTTTCCAACAGTGTCGGACTTGTCAGTTTCCCGCCAATACTTTGGGAGATTGAGCTGTTTCTAAGTCTTGTTTTCACTCTGTTACAGCTTCGTGTACAAAAGTGCCATTAGACATGCGTTTGAAGCGCATTCGGAGCAGCCCCGCTCCATGGTCGTTTCTAGACGGAAGATGGCCCTGGCTGGCCAGGAAAACCAGATTTTCGGATGCAGGAATATGGCAGCTAACTGCAGGTACAAGAAATTTTTCTCTAGCCCCATTATTTCTGGAGTTATTGGCCGTGTCGCTACCGACTTCTTTTTTCGTTTTTTTTTAATTTTTATTTTTTGCTGGCTTCGGTCCAGCACACACGTAGCGGCCTTAGCTATTGTTGACGTACACACAGCATGGCCGTATGCCCTGGACATTTTCGGGGTGTCCTCACTCCGTGGTCCCTGGCATCCTCCCTATTTATCCCACAGCTCCAAGACCGGCATTTCCGGAAAGCCCATGAGCAGGGCTTTCCAACAGTGTCGGACTTGTTGGTTTCCCGCCAATACTTTGGGAGATAGAGCTGTTTCTAAGTCTTGTTTTCACTCTGTTACAGCTTCGTGTACAAAAGTGCCATTAGACATGCGTTTGAAGCGCATTCGGAGCAGCCCCGCTCCATGGTCGTTTCTAGGCGGAAGATGGCCCTGGCTGGCCAGGAAAACCAGATTTTCGGATGCAGGAATATGGCAGCTAACTGCAGGTACAAGCAATTTTCTTCTAGCCCCATTATTTCTGGAGTTATTGGCCGTGTCGCTACCGACTTCTTTTTTCGGCTTTTTTTAATTTTTATTTTTTGCTGGCTTCGGTCCAGCACACACGTAGCGGCCTTAGCTATTGTTGACGTACACACAGCATGGCCGTATGCCCTGGACATTTTCGGGGTGTCCTCACTCCGTGGTCCCTGGCATCCTCCCTATTTATCCCACAGCTCCAAAACCGGCATTTCCGGAAAGCCCATGAGCAGGGCTTTCCAACAGTGTCGGACTTGTCAGTTTCCCGCCAATACTTTGGGAGATAGAGCTGTTTCTAAGTCTTGTTTTCACTCTGTTACAGCTTCGTGTACAAAAGTGCCATTAGACATGCGTTTGAAGCGCATTCGGAGCAGCCCCGCTCCATGGTCGTTTCTAGGCGGAAGATGGCCCTGGCTGGCCAGGAAAACCAGATTTTCGGATGCAGGAATATGGCAGCTAACTGCAGGTACAAGACATTTTTCTCTAGCCCCATTATTTCTGGAGTTATTGGCCGTGTCGCTACCGACTTCTTTTTTCGTTTTTTTTTTATTTTTATTTTTTGCTGGCTTCGGTCCAGCACACACGTAGCGGCCTTAGCTATTGTTGACGTACACACAGCATGGCCGTATGCCCTGGACATTTTCGGGGTGTCCTCACTCCGTGGTCCCTGGCATCCTCCCTATTTATCCCACAGCTCCAAGACCAGCATTTCCGGAAAGCCCATGAGCAGGGCTTTCCAACAGTGTCGGACTTGTCGGTTTCCCGCCAATACTTTGGGAGATAGAGCTGTTTCTAAGTCTTGTTTTCACTCTGTTACAGCTTCGTGTACAAAAGTGCCATTAGACATGCGTTTGAAGCGCATTCGGAGCAGCCCCGCTCCATGGTCGTTTCTAGGCGGAAGATGGCCCTGGCTGGCCAGGAAAACCAGATTTTCGGATGCAGGAATATGGCAGCTAACTGCAGGTACAATAAATTTTTCTCTAGCCCCATTATTTCTGGAGTTATTGGCCGTGACGCTACCGACTTCTTTTTTCGGCTTTTTTTAATTTTTATTTTTTGCTGGCTTCGGTCCAGCACACACGTAGCGGCCTTGGCTATTGTTCACGTACACACAGCATGGCCGTATGCCCTGGACATTTTCGGGGTGTCCTCACTCCGTGGTTCCTGGCATCCTCCCTATTTATCCCACAGCTCCAAGACCGGCATTTCCGGAAAGCCCATGAGCAGGGCTTTCCAACAGTGTCGGACTTGTCGGTTTTCCGCCAATACTGTGGGAGATAGAGCTGTTTCTAAGTCTTGTTTTCACTCTGTTACAGCTTCGTGTACAAAAGTGCCATTAGACATGCGTTTGAAGCGCATTCGGAGCAGCCCCGCTCCATGGTCGTTTCTAGGTGGAAGATGGCCCTGGCTGGCCAGGAAAACCAGATTTTCGGATGCAGGAATATGGCAGCTAACTGCAGGTACAAGACATTTTTCTCTAGCCCCATTATTTCTGGAGTTATTGGCCGTGTCGCTACCGACTTCTTTTTTCGGCTTTTTTTAATTTTAATTTTTTGCTGGCTTCGGTCCAGCACACACGTAGCGGCCTTAGCTATTGTTGACGTACACACAGCATGGCCGTATGCCCTGGACATTTTCGGGGTGTCCTCACTCCGTGGTCCCTGGCATCCTCCCTATTTATTCCACAGCTCCAAGACCGGCATTTCCGGAAAGCCCATGAGCAGGGCTTTCCAACAGTGTCGGACTTGTCAGTTTCCCGCCATTACTTTGGGAGATAGAGCTGTTTCTAAGTCTTGTTTTCACTCTGTTACAGCTTCGTGTACAAAAGTGCCATTAGACATGCGTTTGAAGCGCATTCGGAGCAGCCCCGCTCCATGGTCGTTTCTAGGCGGAAGATGGCCCTGGCTGGCCAGGAAAACCAGATTTCCTGATGCAGGAATATGGCAGCTAACTGCAGGTACAAGAAAGTTTTCTCTAGCCCCATTATTTTTGGAGTTATTGGCCGTGTCGCTGCCGACTTCTTTTTTCGGCTTTTTTTAATTTTTATTTTTTGCTGGCTTCGGTCCAGCACACACGTAGCGGCCTTGGCTATTGTTCACGTACACACAGCATGGCCGTATGCCCTGGACATTTTCGGGGTGTCCTCACTCCGTGGTCCCTGGCATCCTCCCTATTTATCCCACAGCTGCAAGACCGGCATTTCCGGAAAGCCCATGAGCAGGGCTTTCCAACAGTGTCGGATTTGTCAGTTTCCCGCCAATACTTTGGGAGATTGAGCTGTTTCTAAGTCTTGTTTTCACTCTGTTACAGCTTCGTGTACAAAAGTGCCATTAGACATGCGTTTGAAGCGCATTCGGAGCAGCCCCGCTCCATGGTCGTTTCTAGGCGGAAGATGGCCCTGGCTGGCCAGGAAAACCAGATTTTCGGATGCAGGAATATGGCAGCTAACTGCAGGTACAAGAAATTTTTCTCTAGCCCCATTATTTCTGGAGTTATTGGCCGTGTCGCTACCGACTTCTTTTTTCGTTTTTTTTTAATTTTTATTTTTTGCTGGCTTCGGTCCAGCACACACGTAGCGGCCTTAGCTATTGTTGACGTACACACAGCATGGCCGTATGCCCTGGACATTTTCGGGGTGTCCTCACTCCGTGGTCCCTGGCATCCTCCCTATTTATCCCACAGCTCCAAGACCGGCATTTCCGGAAAGCCCATGAGCAGGGCTTTCCAACAGTGTCGGACTTGTTGGTTTCCCGCCAATACTTTGGGAGATAGAGCTGTTTCTAAGTCTTGTTTTCACTCTGTTACAGCTTCGTGTACAAAAGTGCCATTAGACATGCGTTTGAAGCGCATTCGGAGCAGCCCCGCTCCATGGTCGTTTCTAGGCGGAAGATGGCCCTGGCTGGCCAGGAAAACCAGATTTTCGGATGCAGGAATATTGCAGCTAACTGCAGGTACAAGAAAGTTTTCTCTAGCCCCATTATTTTTGGAGTTATTGGCCGTGTCGCTACCGACTTCTTTTTTCGGCTTTTTTTAATTTTTATTTTTTGCTGGCTTCGGTCCAGCACACACGTAGCGGCCTTGGCTATTGTTGACGTACACACAGCATGGCCGTATGCCCTGGACATTTAGGGGTGTCCTCACTCCGTGGTTCCTGGCATCCTCCCTATTTATCCCACAGCTCCAAGACCGGCATTTCCGGAAAGCCCATGAGCAGGGCTTTCCAACAGTGTCGGACTTGTCGGTTTTCCGCCAATACTGTGGGAGATAGAGCTGTTTCTAAGTCTTGTTTTCACTCTGTTACAGCTTCGTGTACAAAAGTGCCATTAGACATGCGTTTGAAGCGCATTCGGAGCAGCCCCGCTCCATGGTCGTTTCTAGGCGGAAGATGGCCCTGGCTGGCCAGGAAAACCAGATTTTCGGATGCATGAATATGGCAGCTAACTGCAGGTACAATATATTTTTCTCTAGCCCCATTATTTTTGGAGTTATTGGCCGTGTCGCTGCCGACTTCTTTATTTTGGCTTTTTTTAATTTTTATTTTTTGCTGGCTTCGGTCCAGCACACACGTAGCGGCCTTAGCTATTGTTGACGTACACACAGCATGGCCGTATGCCCTGGACATTTTCGGGGTGTCCTCACTCCGTGGTCCCTGGCATCCTCCCTATTTATCCCACAGCTCCAAGACCGGCATTTCCGGAAAGCCCATGAGCAGGGCTTTCCAACAGTGTTAGACTTGTCAGTTTCCCGCCAATACTTTGGGAGATAGAGCTGTTTCTAAGTCTTGTTTTCACTCTGTTACAGCTTCGTGTACAAAAGTGCCATTAGACATGCGTTTGAAGCGCATTCGGAGCAGCCCCGCTCCATGGTCGTTTCTAGGTGGAAGATGGCCCTGGCTGGCCAGGAAAACCAGATTTTCGGATGCAGGAATATGGCAGCTAACTGCAGGTACAAGAAAGTTTTCTCTAGCCCCATTATTTTTGGAGTTTTTGGCCGTGTCGCTGCCGACTTCTTTTTTCGGCTTTTTTTAATTTTAATTTTTTGCTGGCTTCGGTCCAGCACACACGTAGCGGCCTTAGCTATTGTTGACGTACACACAGCATGGCCGTATGCCCTGGACATTTTCGGGGTGTCCTCACTCTGTGGTCCCTGGCATCCTCCCTATTTATCCCACAGCTGCAAGACCGGCATTTCCGGAAAGCGCATGAGCAGGGCTTTCCAACAGTGTCGGACTTGTCGGTTTCCCGCCAATACTTTGGGAGATAGAGCTGTTTCTAAGTCTTGTTTTCACTTTGTTACAGCTTCGTGTACAAAAGTGCCATTAGACATGCGTTTGAAGCGCATTCGGAGCAGCCCCGCTCCATGGTCGTTTCTAGGTGGAAGATGGCCCTGGCTGGCCAGGAAAACCAGATTTTTGGATGCAGGAATATGGCAGCTAACTGCAGGTACAAGAAATTTTTCTCTAGCCCCATTATTTCTGGAGTTATTGGCCGTGTCGCTACCGACTTCTTTTTTCGGCTTTTTTTAATTTTTATTTTTTGCTGGCTTCGGTCCAGCACACACGTAGCAGCCTTAGCTATTGTTGACGTACACACAGCATGGCCGTATGCCCTGGACATTTTCGGGGTGTCCTCACTCCGTGGTCCCTGGCATCCTCCCTATTTATCCCACAGCTCCAAGACCGGCATTTCCGGAAAGCCCATGAGCAGGGCTTTCCAACAGTGTCGGACTTGTCGGTTTCCCGCCAATACTTTGGGAGATAGAGCTGTTTCTAAGTCTTGTTTTCACTCTGTTACAGCTTCGTGTACAAAAGTGCCATTAGACATGCGTTTGAAGCGCATTCGGAGCAGCCCCGCTCCATGGTCGTTTCTAGGCGGAAGATGGCCCTGGCTGGCCAGGAAAACCAGATTTTCGGATGCAGGAATATGGCAGCTAACTGCAGGTACAAGAAATTTTTCTCTAGCCCCATTATTTTTGGAGTTATTGGCCGTGTCGCTGCCGACTTCTTTTTTTGGCTTTTTTTAATTTTTATTTTTTGCTGGCTTCGGTCCAGCACACACGTAGCGGCCTTAGCTATTGTTGACGTACACACAGCATGGCCGTATGCCCTGGACATTTTCGGGGTGTCCTCACTCCGTGGTCCCTGGCATCCTCCCTATTTATCCCACAGCTCCAAGACCGGCATTTCCGGAAAGCCCATGAGCAGGGCTTTCCAACAGTGTCGGACTTGTCGGTTTCCCGCCAATACTTTGGGAGATAGAGCTGTTTCTAAGTCTTGTTTTCACTCTGTTACAGCTTCGTGTACAAAAGTGCCATTAG
Source organism: Marthasterias glacialis (assembly GCA_911728455.2). Lineage (NCBI taxonomy): Eukaryota > Metazoa > Echinodermata > Asteroidea > Forcipulatida > Asteriidae > Marthasterias > Marthasterias glacialis. Next base: position 28,075,762 of record OU452225.1, read on the forward strand.
ACATGCGTTTGAAGCGCATTCGGAGCAGCCCCGCTCCATGGTCGTTTCTAGGCGGAAGATGGCCCTGGCTGGCCAGGAAAATCAGATTTTCGGATGCAGGAATATGGCAGCTAACTGCAGGTACAATACATTTTTCTCTAGCCCCATTATTTTTGGAGTTATTGGCCATGTCGCTGCCGACTTCTTTTTTTGGCTTTTTTTAATTTTTATTTTTTGCTGGCTTCGGTCCAGCACACACGTAGCGGCCTTAGCTATTGTTGACGTACACACAGCATGGCCGTATGCCCTGGACATTTTCGGGGTGTCCTCACTCCGTGGTCCCTGGCATCCTCCCTATTTATCCCACAGCTCCAAGACCGGCATTTCCGGAAAGCCCATGAGCAGGGCTTTCCAACAGTGTTGGACTTGTCAGTTTCCCGCCAATACTTTGGGAGATAGAGCTGTTTCTAAGTCTTGTTTTCACTCTGTTACAGCTTCGTGTACAAAAGTGCCATTAGACATGCGTTTGAAGCGCATTCGGAGCAGCCCCGCTCCATGGTCGTTTCTAGGCGGAAGATGGCCCTGGCTGGCCAGGAAAACCAGATTTTCGGATGCAGGAATATGGCAGCTAACTGCAGGTACAAGAAAGTTTTCTCTAGCCCCATTATTTTTGGAGTTATTGGCCGTGTCGCTGCCGACTTCTTTTTTCGGCTTTTTTTAATTTTAATTTTTTGCTGGCTTCGGTCCAGCACACATGTAGCGGCCTTAGCTATTGTTGACGTACACACAGCATGGCCGTATGCCCTGGACATTTTCGGGGTGTCCTCACTCTGTGGTCCCTGGCATCCTCCCTATTTATCCCACAGCTGCAAGACCGGCATTTCCGGAAAGCCCATGAGCAGGGCTTTCCAACAGTGTCGGACTTGTCAGTTTCCCGCCAATACTTTGGGAGATAGAGCTGTTTCTAAGTCTTGTTTTCACTCTGTTACAGCTTCGTGTACAAAAGTGCCATTAGACATGCGTTTGAAGCGCATTCGGAGCAGCCCCGCTCCATGGTCGTTTCTAGGCGGAAGATGGCCCTGGCTGGCCAGGAAAACCAGATTTTCGGATGCAGTAATATGGCAGCTAACTGCAGGTACAAGAAATTTTTCTCTAGCCCCATTATTTTTGGAGTTATTGGCCGTGTCGCTACCGACTTCTTTTTTCGGCTTTTTTTAATTTTAATTTTTTGCTGGCTTCGGTCCAGCACACACGTAGCGGCCTTAGCTATTGTTGACGTACACACAGCATGGCCGTATGCCCTGGACATTTTCGGGGTGTCCTCACTCTGTGGTCCCTGGCATCCTCCCTATTTATCCCACAGCTGCAAGACCGGCATTTCCGGAAAGCCCATGAGCAGGGCTTTCCAACAGTGTCGGACTTGTCAGTTTCCCGGCAATACTTTGGGAGATAGAGCTGTTTCTAAGTCTTGTTTTCACTCTGTTACAGCTTCGTGTACAAAAGTGCCATTAGACATGCGTTTGAAGCGCATTCGGAGCAGCCCCGCTCCATGGTCGTTTCTAGGCGGAAGATGGCCCTGGCTGGCCAGGAAAACCAGATTTTCGGATGCAGGAATATGGCAGCTAACTGCAGGTACAAGAAATTTTTCTCTAGCCCCATTATTTCTGGAGTTATTGGCCGTGTCGCTACCGACTTCTTTTTTCGGCTTTTTTTAATTTTAATTTTTTGCTGGCTTCGGTCCAGCACACACGTAGCGGCCTTAGCTATTGTTGACGTACACACAGCATGGCCGTATGCCCTGGACATTTTCGGGGTGTCCTCACTCCGTGGTCCCTGGCATCCACCCTATTTATCCCACAGCTCCAAGACCGGCATTTCCAGAAAAGCCCATGAGCAGGGCTTTCCAACAGTGTCGGACTTGTCGGTTTCCCGCCATTCTTTGAGAGATAGAGCTGTTTCTAAGTCTTGTTTTCACTCTGTTACAGCTTCGTGTACAAAAGTGCCATTAGACATGCGTTTGAAGCGCATTCGGAGCAGCCCCGCTCCATGGTCGTTTCTAGGCGGAAGATGGCCCTGGCTGGCCAGGAAAACCAGATTTCCGGATGCAGGAATATGGCAGCTAACTGCAGGTACAAGAAAGTTTTCTCTAGCCCCATTATTTTTGGAGTTATTGGCCGTGTCGCTGCCGACTTCTTTTTTTTGCTTTTTTTAATTTTAATTTTTTGCTGGCTTCGGTCCAGCACACACGTAGCGGCCTTAGCTATTGTTGACGTACACACAGCATGGCCGTATGCCCTGGACATTTTCGGGGTGTCCTCACTCTGTGGTCCCTGGCATCCTCCCTATTTATCCCACAGCTGCAAGACCGGCATTTCCGGAAAGCCCATGAGCAGGGCTTTCCAACAGTGTTGGACTTGTCAGTTTCCCGCCAATACTTTGGGAGATAGAGCTGTTTCTAAGTCTTGTTTTCACTCTGTTACAGCTTCGTGTACAAAAGTGCCATTAGACATGCGTTTGAAGCGCATTCGGAGCAGCCCCGCTCCATGGTCGTTTCTAGGCGGAAGATGGCCCTGGCTGGCCAGGAAAACCAGATTTTCGGATGCAGGAATATGGCAGCTAACTGCAGGTACAAGAAATTTTTCTCTAGCCCCATTATTTTTGGAGTTATTGGCCGTGTCGCTGCCGACTTCTTTTTTCGGCTTTTTTAATTTTTATTTTTTGCTGGCTTCGGTCCAGCACACACGTAGCGGCCTTAGCTATTGTTGACGTACACACAGCATGGCCGTATGCCCTGGACATTTTCGGGGTGTCCTCACTCCGTGGTCCCTGGCATCCTCCCTATTTATCCCACAGCTCCAAGACCGGCATTTCCAGAAAAGCCCATGAGCAGGGCTTTCCAACAGTGTCGGACTTGTCGGTTTCCCGCCATTCTTTGAGAGATAGAGCTGTTTCTAAGTCTTGTTTTCACTCTGTTACAGCTTCGTGTACAAAAGTGCCATTAGACATGCGTTTGAAGCGCATTCGGAGCAGCCCCGCTCCATGGTCGTTTCTAGGCGGAAGATGGCCCTGGCTGGCCAGGAAAACCAGATTTCCGGATGCAGGAATATGGCAGCTAACTGCAGGTACAAGAAAGTTTTCTCTAGCCCCATTATTTTTGGAGTTATTGGCCGTGTCGCTGCCGACTTCTTTTTTTGCTTTTTTTAATTTTAATTTTTTGCTGGCTTCGGTCCAGCACACACGTAGCGGCCTTAGCTATTGTTGACGTACACACAGCATGGCCGTATGCCCTGGACATTTTCGGGGTGTCCTCACTCTGTGGTCCCTGGCATCCTCCCTATTTATCCCACAGCTGCAAGACCGGCATTTCCGGAAAGCCCATGAGCAGGGCTTTCCAACAGTGTTGGACTTGTCAGTTTCCCGCCAATACTTTGGGAGATAGAGCTGTTTCTAAGTCTTGTTTTCACTCTGTTACAGCTTCGTGTACAAAAGTGCCATTAGACATGCGTTTGAAGCGCATTCGGAGCAGCCCCGCTCCATGGTCGTTTCTAGGCGGAAGATGGCCCTGGCTGGCCAGGAAAACCAGATTTTCGGATGCAGGAATATGGCAGCTAACTGCAGGTACAAGAAAGTTTTCTCTAGCCCCATTATTTTTGGAGTTATTGGCCGTGTCGCTGCCGACTTCTTTTTTCGGCTTTTTTTAATTTTTATTTTTTGCTGGCTTCGGTCCAGCACACACGTAGCGGCCTTAGCTATTGTTGACGTACACACAGCATGGCCGTATGCCCTGGACATTTTCGGGGTGTCCTCACTCTGTGGTCCCTGGCATCCTCCCTATTTATCCCACAGCTCCAAGACCGGCATTTCCGGAAAGCCCATGAGCAGGGCTTTCCAACAGTGTCGGACTTGTCGGTTTCCCGCCAATACTTTGGGAGATAGAGCTGTTTCTAAGTCTTGTTTTCACTCTGTTACAGCTTCGTGTACAAAAGTGCCATTAGACATGCGTTTGAAGCGCATTCGGAGCAGCCCCGCTCCATGGTCGTTTCTAGGCGGAAGATGGCCCTGGCTGGCCAGGAAAACCAGATTTTCGGATGCAGGAATATGGCAGCTAACTGCAGGTACAATACATTTTTCTCTAGCCCCATTATTTTTGGAGTTATTGGCCGTGTCACTGCCGACTTCTTTTTTCGGCTTTTTTTAATTTTAATTTTTTGCTGGCTTCGGTCCAGCACACATGTAGCGGCCTTAGCTATTGTTGACGTACACACAGCATGGCCGTATGCCCTGGACTTTTTCGGGGTGTCCTCACTCTGTGGTCCCTGGCATCCTCCCTATTTATCCCACAGCTGCAAGACCGGCATTTCCGGAAAGCCCATGAGCAGGGCTTTCCAACAGTGTCGGACTTGTCAGTTTCCCGCCAATACTTTGGGAGATAGAGCTGTTTCTAAGTCTTGTTTTCACTCTGTTACAGCTTCGTGTACAAAAGTGCCATTAGACATGCGTTTGAAGCGCATTCGGAGCAGCCCCGCTCCATGGTCGTTTCTAGGCGGAAGATGGCCCTGGCTGGCCAGGAAAACCAGATTTTCGGATGCAGGAATATGGCAGCTAACTGCAGGTACAAGAAATTTTTCTCTAGCCCCATTATTTTTGGAGTTATTGGCCGTGTCGCTACCGACTTCTTTTTTCGGCTTTTTTTAATTTTAATTTTTTGCTGGCTTCGGTCCAGCACACACGTAGCGGCCTTAGCTATTGTTGACGTACACACAGCATGGCCGTATGCCCTGGACATTTTCGGGGTGTCCTCACTCTGTGGTCCCTGGCATCCTCCCTATTTATCCCACAGCTGCAAGACCGGCATTTCCGGAAAGCCCATGAGCAGGGCTTTCCAACAGTGTCGGACTTGTCAGTTTCCCGCCAATACTTTGGGAGATAGAGCTGTTTCTAAGTCTTGTTTTCACTCTGTTACAGCTTCGTGTACAAAAGTGCCATTAGACATGCGTTTGAAGCGCATTCGGAGCAGCCCCGCTCCATGGTCGTTTCTAGGCGGAAGATGGCCCTGGCTGGCCAGGAAAACCAGATTTTCGGATGCAGGAATATGGCAGCTAACTGCAGGTACAAGAAATTTTTCTCTAGCCCCATTATTTCTGGAGTTATTGGCCGTGTCGCTACCGACTTCTTTTTTCGGCTTTTTTTAATTTTTATTTTTTGCTGGCTTCGGTCCAGCACACACGTAGCGGCCTTAGCTTTTGTTGACGTACACACAGCATGGCCGTATGCCCTGGACATTTTCGGGGTGTCCTCACTCCGTGGTCCCTGGCATCCTCCCTATTTATCCCACAGCTCCAAGACCGGCATTTCCGGAAAGCCCATGAGCAGGGCTTTCCAACAGTGTCAAACTTGTCGGTTTCCCGCCAATACTTTGGGAGATAGAGCTGTTTTTAAGTCTTGTTTTCACTCTGTTACAGCTTCGTGTACAAAAGTGCCATTAGACATGCGTTTGAAGCGCATTCGGAGCAGCCCCGCTCCATGGTCGTTTCTAGGCGGAAGATGGCCCTGGCTGGCCAGGAAAACCAGATTTTCGGATGCAGGAATATGGCAGCTAACTGCAGGTACAAGAAATTTTTCTCTAGCCCCATTATTTTTGGAGTTATTGGCCGTGTCGCTGCCGACTTCTTTTTTCGGCTTTTTTTAATTTTTATTTTTTGCTGGCTTCGGTCCAGCACACACGTAGCGGCCTTAGCTATTGTTGACGTACACACAGCATGGCCGTATGCCCTGGACATTTTCGGGGTGTCCTCACTCCGTGGTCAGTGGCATCCTCCCTATTTATCCCACAGCTCCAAGACCGGCATTTCCGGAAAGCCCATGAGCAGGGCTTTCCAACAGTGTCGGACTTGTCAGTTTCCCGCCAATACTTTGGGAGATAGAGCTGTTTCTAAGTCTTGTTTTCACTCTGTTACAGCTTCGTGTACAAAAGTGCCATTAGACATGCGTTTGAAGCGCATTCGGAGCAGCCCCGCTCCATGGTCGTTTCTAGGCGGAAGATGGCCCTGGCTGGCCAGGAAAACCAGATTTTCGGATGCAGGAATATGGCAGCTAACTGCAGGTACAATACATTTTTCTCTAGCCCCATTATTTTTGGAGTTATTGGCCGTGTCGCTGCCGACTTCTTTTTTCGGCTTTTTTTAATTTTAATTTTTTGCTGGCTTCGGTCCAGCACACACGTAGCGGCCTTAGCTATTGTTGACGTACACACAGCATGGCCGTATGCCCTGGACATTTTCGGGGTGTCCTCACTCCGTGGTCCCTGGCATCCTCCCTATTTATCCCACAGCTCCAAGACCGGCATTTCCAGAAAAGCCCATGAGCAGGGCTTTCCAACAGTGTCGGACTTGTCGGTTTCCCGCCATTCTTTGAGAGATAGAGCTGTTTCTAAGTCTTGTTTTCACTCTGTTACAGCTTCGTGTACAAAAGTGCCATTAGACATGCGTTTGAAGCGCATTCGGAGCAGCCCCGCTCCATGGTCGTTTCTAGGCGGAAGATGGCCCTGGCTGGCCAGGAAAACCAGATTTTCGGATGCAGGAATATGGCAGCTAACTGCAGGTACAATACATTTTTCTCTAGCCCCATTATTTTTGGAGTTATTGGCCGTGTCGCTGCCGACTTCTTTTTTCGGCTTTTTTTAATTTTAATTTTTTGCTGGCTTCGGTCCAGCACACACGTAGCGGCCTTAGCTATTGTTGACGTACACACAGCATGGCCGTATGCCCTGGACATTTTCGGGGTGTCCTCACTCCGTGGTCCCTGGCATCCTCCCTATTTATCCCACAGCTCCAAGACCGGCATTTCCAGAAAAGCCCATGAGCAGGGCTTTCCAACAGTGTCGGACTTGTCGGTTTCCCGCCATTCTTTGAGAGATAGAGCTGTTTCTAAGTCTTGTTTTCACTCTGTTACAGCTTCGTGTACAAAAGTGCCATTAGACATGCGTTTGAAGCGCATTCGGAGCAGCCCCGCTCCATGGTCGTTTCTAGGCGGAAGATGGCCCTGGCTGGCCAGGAAAACCAGATTTCCGGATGCAGGAATATGGCAGCTAACTGCAGGTACAAGAAAGTTTTCTCTAGCCCCATTATTTTTGGAGTTATTGGCCGTGTCGCTGCCGACTTCTTTTTTTTGCTTTTTTTAATTTTAATTTTTTGCTGGCTTCGGTCCAGCACACACGTAGCGGCCTTAGCTATTGTTGACGTACACACAGCATGGCCGTATGCCCTGGACATTTTCGGGGTGTCCTCACTCTGTGGTCCCTGGCATCCTCCCTATTTATCCCACAGCTGCAAGACCGGCATTTCCGGAAAGCCCATGAGCAGGGCTTTCCAACAGTGTTGGACTTGTCAGTTTCCCGCCAATACTTTGGGAGATAGAGCTGTTTCTAAGTCTTGTTTTCACTCTGTTACAGCTTCGTGTACAAAAGTGCCATTAGACATGCGTTTGAAGCGCATTCGGAGCAGCCCCGCTCCATGGTCGTTTCTAGGCGGAAGATGGCCCTGGCTGGCCAGGAAAACCAGATTTTCGGATGCAGGAATATGGCAGCTAACTGCAGGTACAAGAAAGTTTTCTCTAGCCCCATTATTTTTGGAGTTATTGGCCGTGTCGCTGCCGACTTCTTTTTTCGGCTTTTTTTAATTTTTATTTTTTGCTGGCTTCGGTCCAGCACACACGTAGCGGCCTTAGCTATTGTTGACGTACACACAGCATGGCCGTATGCCCTGGACATTTTCGGGGTGTCCTCACTCTGTGGTCCCTGGCATCCTCCCTATTTATCCCACAGCTCCAAGACCGGCATTTCCGGAAAGCCCATGAGCAGGGCTTTCCAACAGTGTCGGACTTGTCGGTTTCCCGCCAATACTTTGGGAGATAGAGCTGTTTCTAAGTCTTGTTTTCACTCTGTTACAGCTTCGTGTACAAAAGTGCCATTAGACATGCGTTTGAAGCGCATTCGGAGCAGCCCCGCTCCATGGTCGTTTCTAGGCGGAAGATGGCCCTGGCTGGCCAGGAAAACCAGATTTTCGGATGCAGGAATATGGCAGCTAACTGCAGGTACAATACATTTTTCTCTAGCCCCATTATTTTTGGAGTTATTGGCCGTGTCGCTGCCGACTTCTTTTTTCGGCTTTTTTTAATTTTAATTTTTTGCTGGCTTCGGTCCAGCACACATGTAGCGGCCTTAGCTATTGTTGACGTACACACAGCATGGCCGTATGCCCTGGACTTTTTCGGGGTGTCCTCACTCTGTGGTCCCTGGCATCCTCCCTATTTATCCCACAGCTGCAAGACCGGCATTTCCGGAAAGCCCATGAGCAGGGCTTTCCAACAGTGTCGGACTTGTCAGTTTCCCGCCAATACTTTGGGAGATAGAGCTGTTTCTAAGTCTTGTTTTCACTCTGTTACAGCTTCGTGTACAAAAGTGCCATTAGACATGCGTTTGAAGCGCATTCGGAGCAGCCCCGCTCCATGGTCGTTTCTAGGCGGAAGATGGCCCTGGCTGGCCAGGAAAACCAGATTTTCGGATGCAGGAATATGGCAGCTAACTGCAGGTACAAGAAATTTTTCTCTAGCCCCATTATTTTTGGAGTTATTGGCCGTGTCGCTACCGACTTCTTTTTTCGGCTTTTTTTAATTTTAATTTTTTGCTGGCTTCGGTCCAGCACACACGTAGCGGCCTTAGCTATTGTTGACGTACACACAGCATGGCCGTATGCCCTGGACATTTTCGGGGTGTCCTCACTCTGTGGTCCCTGGCATCCTCCCTATTTATCCCACAGCTGCAAGACCGGCATTTCCGGAAAGCCCATGAGCAGGGCTTTCCAACAGTGTCGGACTTGTCAGTTTCCCGCCAATACTTTGGGAGATAGAGCTGTTTCTAAGTCTTGTTTTCACTCTGTTACAGCTTCGTGTACAAAAGTGCCATTAGACATGCGTTTGAAGCGCATTCGGAGCAGCCCCGCTCCATGGTCGTTTCTAGGCGGAAGATGGCCCTGGCTGGCCAGGAAAACCAGATTTTCGGATGCAGGAATATGGCAGCTAACTGCAGGTACAAGAAATTTTTCTCTAGCCCCATTATTTCTGGAGTTATTGGCCGTGTCGCTACCGACTTCTTTTTTCGGCTTTTTTTAATTTTTATTTTTTGCTGGCTTCGGTCCAGCACACACGTAGCGGCCTTAGCTTTTGTTGACGTACACACAGCATGGCCGTATGCCCTGGACATTTTCGGGGTGTCCTCACTCCGTGGTCCCTGGCATCCTCCCTATTTATCCCACAGCTCCAAGACCGGCATTTCCGGAAAGCCCATGAGCAGGGCTTTCCAACAGTGTCAAACTTGTCGGTTTCCCGCCAATACTTTGGGAGATAGAGCTGTTTTTAAGTCTTGTTTTCACTCTGTTACAGCTTCGTGTACAAAAGTGCCATTAGACATGCGTTTGAAGCGCATTCGGAGCAGCCCCGCTCCATGGTCGTTTCTAGGCGGAAGATGGCCCTGGCTGGCCAGGAAAACCAGATTTTCGGATGCAGGAATATGGCAGCTAACTGCAGGTACAAGAAATTTTTCTCTAGCCCCATTATTTTTGGAGTTATTGGCCGTGTCGCTGCCGACTTCTTTTTTCGGCTTTTTTTAATTTTTATTTTTTGCTGGCTTCGGTCCAGCACACACGTAGCGGCCTTAGCTATTGTTGACGTACACACAGCATGGCCGTATGCCCTGGACATTTTCGGGGTGTCCTCACTCCGTGGTCAGTGGCATCCTCCCTATTTATCCCACAGCTCCAAGACCGGCATTTCCGGAAAGCCCATGAGCAGGGCTTTCCAACAGTGTCGGACTTGTCAGTTTCCCGCCAATACTTTGGGAGATAGAGCTGTTTCTAAGTCTTGTTTTCACTCTGTTACAGCTTCGTGTACAAAAGTGCCATTAGACATGCGTTTGAAGCGCATTCGGAGCAGCCCCGCTCCATGGTCGTTTCTAGGCGGAAGATGGCCCTGGCTGGCCAGGAAAACCAGATTTTCGGATGCAGGAATATGGCAGCTAACTGCAGGTACAATACATTTTTCTCTAGCCCCATTATTTTTGGAGTTATTGGCCGTGTCGCTGCCGACTTCTTTTTTCGGCTTTTTTTAATTTTAATTTTTTGCTGGCTTCGGTCCAGCACACACGTAGCGGCCTTAGCTATTGTTGACGTACACACAGCATGGCCGTATGCCCTGGACATTTTCGGGGTGTCCTCACTCCGTGGTCCCTGGCATCCTCCCTATTTATCCCACAGCTCCAAGACCGGCATTTCCAGAAAAGCCCATGAGCAGGGCTTTCCAACAGTGTCGGACTTGTCGGTTTCCCGCCATTCTTTGAGAGATAGAGCTGTTTCTAAGTCTTGTTTTCACTCTGTTACAGCTTCGTGTACAAAAGTGCCATTAGACATGCGTTTGAAGCGCATTCGGAGCAGCCCCGCTCCATGGTCGTTTCTAGGCGGAAGATGGCCCTGGCTGGCCAGGAAAACCAGATTTTCGGATGCAGGAATATGGCAGCTAACTGCAGGTACAATACATTTTTCTCTAGCCCCATTATTTTTGGAGTTATTGGCCGTGTCGCTGCCGACTTCTTTTTTCGGCTTTTTTTAATTTTAATTTTTTGCTGGCTTCGGTCCAGCACACACGTAGCGGCCTTAGCTATTGTTGACGTACACACAGCATGGCCGTATGCCCTGGACATTTTCGGGGTGTCCTCACTCCGTGGTCCCTGGCATCCTCCCTATTTATCCCACAGCTCTAAGACCGGCATTTCCGGAAAGCCCATGAGCAGGGCTTTCCAACAGTGTCGGACTTGTCGGTTTCCCGCCAATACTTTGGGAGATAGAGCTGTTTCTAAGTCTTGTTTTCACTCTGTTACAGCTTCGTGTACAAAAGTGCCATTAGACATGCGTTTGAAGCGCATTCGGAGCAGCCCCGCTCCATGGTCGTTTCTAGGCGGAAGATGGCCCTGGCTGGCCAGGAAAACCAGATTTTCGGATGCAGGAATATGGCAGCTAACTGCAGGTACAAGAAAGTTTTCTCTAGCCCCATTATTTTTGGAGTTATTGGCCGTGTCGCTGCCGACTTCTTTTTTCGGCTTTTTTTAATTTTAATTTTTTGCTGGCTTCGGTCCAGCACACACGTAGCGGCCTTAGCTATTGTTGACGTACACACAGCATGGCCGTATGCCCTGGACATTTTCGGGGTGTCCTCACTCCGTGGTCCCTGGCATCCTCCCTATTTATCCCACAGCTCCAAGACCGGCATTTCCAGAAAAGCCCATGAGCAGGGCTTTCCAACAGTGTCGGACTTGTCGGTTTCCCGCCAATACTTTGGGAGATAGAGCTGTTTCTAAGTCTTGTTTTCACTCTGTTACAGCTTCGTGTACAAAAGTGCCATTAGACATGCGTTTGAAGCGCATTCGGAGCAGCCCCGCTCCATGGTCGTTTCTAGGCGGAAGATGGCCCTGGCTGGCCAGGAAAACCAGATTTTCGGATGCAGGAATATGGCAGCTAACTGCAGGTACATAAAAGTTTTCTCTAGCCCCATTATTTTTGGAGTTATTGGCCGTGTCGCTGCCGACTTCTTTTTTCGGCTTTTTTAATTTTTATTTTTTGCTGGCTTCGGTCCAGCACACACGTAGCGGCCTTAGCTATTGTTGACGTACACACAGCATGGCCGTATGCCCTGGACATTTTCGGGGTGTCCTCACTCCGTGGTCCCTGGCATCCTCCCTATTTATCCCACAGCTCTAAGACCGGCATTTCCGGAAAGCCCATGAGCAGGGCTTTCCAACAGTGTCGGACTTGTCGGTTTCCCGCCAATACTTTGGGAGATAGAGCTGTTTCTAAGTCTTGTTTTCACTCTGTTACAGCTTCGTGTACAAAAGTGCCATTAGACATGCGTTTGAAGCGCATTCGGAGCAGCCCCGCTCCATGGTCGTTTCTAGGCGGAAGATGGCCCTGGCTGGCCAGGAAAACCAGATTTTCGGATGCAGGAATATGGCAGCTAACTGCAGGTACAAGAAAGTTTTCTCTAGCCCCATTATTTTTGGAGTTATTGGCCGTGTCGCTGCCGACTTCTTTTTTCGGCTTTTTTTAATTTTAATTTTTTGCTGGCTTCGGTCCAGCACACACGTAGCGGCCTTAGCTATTGTTGACGTACACACAGCATGGCCGTATGCCCTGGACATTTTCGGGGTGTCCTCACTCCGTGGTCCCTGGCATCCTCCCTATTTATCCCACAGCTCCAAGACCGGCATTTCCAGAAAAGCCCATGAGCAGGGCTTTCCAACAGTGTCGGACTTGTCGGTTTCCCGCCATTCTTTGAGAGATAGAGCTGTTTCTAAGTCTTGTTTTCACTCTGTTACAGCTTCGTGTACAAAAGTGCCATTAGACATGCGTTTGAAGCGCATTCGGAGCAGCCCCGCTCCATGGTCGTTTCTAGGCGGAAGATGGCCCTGGCTGGCCAGGAAAACCAGATTTTCGGATGCAGGAATATGGCAGCTAACTGCAGGTACAATACATTTTTCTCTAGCCCCATTATTTTTGGAGTTATTGGCCGTGTCGCTGCCGACTTCTTTTTTCGGCTTTTTTTAATTTTAATTTTTTGCTGGCTTCGGTCCAGCACACACGTAGCGGCCTTAGCTATTGTTGACGTACACACAGCATGGCCGTATGCCCTGGACATTTTCGGGGTGTCCTCACTCCGTGGTCCCTGGCATCCTCCCTATTTATCCCACAGCTCCAAGACCGGCATTTCCAGAAAAGCCCATGAGCAGGGCTTTCCAACAGTGTCGGACTTGTCGGTTTCCCGCCATTCTTTGAGAGATAGAGCTGTTTCTAAGTCTTGTTTTCACTCTGTTACAGCTTCGTGTACAAAAGTGCCATTAGACATGCGTTTGAAGCGCATTCGGAGCAGCCCCGCTCCATGGTCGTTTCTAGGCGGAAGATGGCCCTGGCTGGCCAGGAAAACCAGATTTTCGGATGCAGGAATATGGCAGCTAACTGCAGGTACAATACATTTTTCTCTAGCCCCATTATTTTTGGAGTTATTGGCCGTGTCGCTGCCGACTTCTTTTTTCGGCTTTTTTTAATTTTAATTTTTTGCTGGCTTCGGTCCAGCACACACGTAGCGGCCTTAGCTATTGTTGACGTACACACAGCATGGCCGTATGCCCTGGACATTTTCGGGGTGTCCTCACTCCGTGGTCCCTGGCATCCTCCCTATTTATCCCACAGCTCCAAGACCGGCATTTCCAGAAAAGCCCATGAGCAGGGCTTTCCAACAGTGTCGGACTTGTCGGTTTCCCGCCATTCTTTGAGAGATAGAGCTGTTTCTAAGTCTTGTTTTCACTCTGTTACAGCTTCGTGTACAAAAGTGCCATTAGACATGCGTTTGAAGCGCATTCGGAGCAGCCCCGCTCCATGGTCGTTTCTAGGCGGAAGATGGCCCTGGCTGGCCAGGAAAACCAGATTTCCGGATGCAGGAATATGGCAGCTAACTGCAGGTACAAGAAAGTTTTCTCTAGCCCCATTATTTTTGGAGTTATTGGCCGTGTCGCTGCCGACTTCTTTTTTTTGCTTTTTTTAATTTTAATTTTTTGCTGGCTTCGGTCCAGCACACACGTAGCGGCCTTAGCTATTGTTGACGTACACACAGCATGGCCGTATGCCCTGGACATTTTCGGGGTGTCCTCACTCTGTGGTCCCTGGCATCCTCCCTATTTATCCCACAGCTGCAAGACCGGCATTTCCGGAAAGCCCATGAGCAGGGCTTTCCAACAGTGTTGGACTTGTCAGTTTCCCGCCAATACTTTGGGAGATAGAGCTGTTTCTAAGTCTTGTTTTCACTCTGTTACAGCTTCGTGTACAAAAGTGCCATTAGACATGCGTTTGAAGCGCATTCGGAGCAGCCCCGCTCCATGGTCGTTTCTAGGCGGAAGATGGCCCTGGCTGGCCAGGAAAACCAGATTTTCGGATGCAGGAATATGGCAGCTAACTGCAGGTACAAGAAAGTTTTCTCTAGCCCCATTATTTTTGGAGTTATTGGCCGTGTCGCTGCCGACTTCTTTTTTCGGCTTTTTTTAATTTTTATTTTTTGCTGGCTTCGGTCCAGCACACACGTAGCGGCCTTAGCTATTGTTGACGTACACACAGCATGGCCGTATGCCCTGGACATTTTCGGGGTGTCCTCACTCTGTGGTCCCTGGCATCCTCCCTATTTATCCCACAGCTCCAAGACCGGCATTTCCGGAAAGCCCATGAGCAGGGCTTTCCAACAGTGTCGGACTTGTCGGTTTCCCGCCAATACTTTGGGAGATAGAGCTGTTTCTAAGTCTTGTTTTCACTCTGTTACAGCTTCGTGTACAAAAGTGCCATTAGACATGCGTTTGAAGCGCATTCGGAGCAGCCCCGCTCCATGGTCGTTTCTAGGCGGAAGATGGCCCTGGCTGGCCAGGAAAACCAGATTTTCGGATGCAGGAATATGGCAGCTAACTGCAGGTACAAGAAAGTTTTCTCTAGCCCCATTATTTTTGGAGTTATTGGCCGTGTCGCTGCCGACTTCTTTTTTCGGCTTTTTTAATTTTTATTTTTTGCTGGCTTCGGTCCAGCACACACGTAGCGGCCTTAGCTATTGTTGACGTACACACAGCATGGCCGTATGCCCTGGACATTTTCGGGGTGTCCTCACTCCGTGGTCCCTGGCATCCTCCCTATTTATCCCACAGCTCCAAGACCGGCATTTCCGGAAAGCCCATGAGCAGGGCTTTCCAACAGTGTCGGACTTGTCGGTTTCCCGCCAATACTTTGGGAGATAGAGCTGTTTCTAAGTCTTGTTTTCACTCTGTTACAGCTTCGTGTACAAAAGTGCCATTAGACATGCGTTTGAAGCGCATTCGGAGCAGCCCCGCTCCATGGTCGTTTCTAGGCGGAAGATGGCCCTGGCTGGCCAGGAAAACCAGATTTTCGGATGCAAGAATATGGCAGCTAACTGCAGGTACAAGAAAGTTTTCTCTAGCCCCATTATTTTTGGAGTTATTGGCCGTGTCGCTGCCGACTTCTTTTTTCGGCTTTTTTTAATTTTTATTTTTTGCTGGCTTCGGTCCAGCACACACGTAGCGGCCTTAGCTATTGTTGACGTACACACAGCATGGCCGTATGCCCTGGACATTTTCGGGGTGTCCTCACTCTGTGGTCCCTGGCATCCTCCCTATTTATCCCACAGCTGCAAGACCGGCATTTCCGGAAAGCCCATGAACAGGGCTTTCCAACAGTGTCGGACTTGTCAGTTTCCCGCCAATACTTTGGGAGATAGAGCTGTTTCTAAGTCTTGTTTTCACTCTGTTACAGCTTCGTGTACAAAAGTGCCATTAGACATGCGTTTGAAGCGCATTCGGAGCAGCCCCGCAACATGGTCGTTTCTAGGTGGAAGATGGCCCTGGCTGGCCAGGAAAACCAGATTTTCGGATGCAGGAATATGGCAGCTAACTGCAGATACAAGAAATTTTTCTCTAGCCCCATTATTTCTGGAGTTATTGGCCGTGTCGCTACCGACTCCTTTTTTCGGCTTTTTTTAATTTTTATTTTTTGCTGGCTTCGGTCCAGCACACACGTAGCGGCCTTAGCTATTGTTGACGTACACACAGCATGGCCGTATGCCCTGGACATTTTCGGGGTGTCCTCACTCCGTGGTCCCTGGCATCCTCCCAATTTATCCCACAGCTCCAAGACCGGCATTTCCGGAAAGCCCATGAGCAGGGCTTTCCAACAGTGTCGGACTTGTCGGTTTCCCGCCATTCTTTGAGAGATAGAGCTGTTTCTAAGTCTTGTTTTCAATCTGTTACAGCTTCGTGTACAAAAGTGCCATTAGACATGCGTTTGAAGCGCATTCGGAGCAGCCCCGCTCCATGGTCGTTTCTAGGCGGAAGATGGCCCTGGCTGGCCAGGAAAACCAGATTTCCGGATGCAGGAATATGGCAGCTAACTGCAGGTACAAGAAAGTTTTCTCTAGCCCCATTATTTTTGGAGTTATTGGCCGTGTCGCTGCCGACTTCTTTTTTTGGCTTTTTTTAATTTTAATTTTTTGCTGGCTTCGGTCCAGCACACACGTAGTGGCCTTAGCTATTGTTGACGTACACACAGCATGGCCGTATGCCCTGGACATTTTCGGGGTGTCCTCACTCTGTGGTCCCTGGCATCCTCCCTATTTATCCCACAGCTGCAAGACCGGCATTTCCGGAAAGCCCATGAGCAGGGCTTTCCAACAGTGTTAGACTTGTCAGTTTCCCGCCAATACTATGGGAGATAGAGCTGTTTCTAAGTCTTGTTTTCACTCTGTTACAGCTTCGTGTACAAAAGTGCCATTAGACATGCGTTTGAAGCGCATTCGGAGCAGCCCCGCTCCATGGTCGTTTCTAGGCGGAAGATGGCCCTGGCTGGCCAGTAAAACCAGATTTTCGGATGCAGGAATATGGCAGCTAACTGCAGGTACAAGAAATTTTTCTCTAGCCCCATTATTTCTGGGGTTATTGGCCGTGTCGCTACCGACTTCTTTTTTCGGCTTTTTTTAATTTTTATTTTTTGCTGGCTTCGGTCCAGCACAAACGTAGCGGCCTTAGCTATTGTTGACGTACACACAGCATGGCCGTATGCCCTGGACATTTTCGGGGTGTCCTCACTCCGTGGTCCCTGGCTTCCTCCCTATTTATCCCACAGCTCCAAGACCGGCATTTCCGGAAAGCCCATGAGCAGGGCTTTCCAACAGTGTCGGACTTGTCGGTTTCCCGCCAATACTTTGGGAGATAGAGCTGTTTCTAAGTCTTGTTTTCACTCTGTTACAGCTTCGTGTACAAAAGTGCCATTAGACATGCGTTTGAAGCGCATTCGGAGCAGCCCCGCTCCATGGTCGTTTCTAGGCGGAAGATGGCCCTGGCTGGCCAGGAAAACCAGATTTTCGGATGCAGGAATATGGCAGCTAACTGCAGGTACAAGAAAGTTTTCTCTAGCCCCATTATTTTTGGAGTTATTGGCCGTGTCGCTGCCGACTTCTTTTTTCGGCTTTTTTTAATTTTTATTTTTTGCTGGCTTCGGTCCAGCACAAACGTAGCGGCCTTAGCTATTGTTGACGTACACACAGCATGGCCGTATGCCCTGGACATTTTCGGGGTGTCCTCACTCCGTGGTCCCTGGCTTCCTCCCTATTTATCCCACAGCTCCAAGACCGGCATTTCCGGAAAGCCCATGAGCAGGGCTTTCCAACAGTGTCGGACTTGTCGGTTTCCCGCCAATACTTTGGGAGATAGAGCTGTTTCTAAGTCTTGTTTTCACTCTGTTACAGCTTCGTGTACAAAAGTGCCATTAGACATGCGTTTGAAGCGCATTCGGAGCAGCCCCGCTCCATGGTCGTTTCTAGGCGGAAGATGGCCCTGGCTGGCCAGGAAAACCAGATTTTCGGATGCAGGAATATGGCAGCTAACTGCAGGTACAAGAAAGTTTTCTCTAGCCCCATTATTTTTGGAGTTATTGGCCGTGTCGCTGCCGACTTCTTTTTTCGGCTTTTTTTAATTTTTATTTTTTGCTGGCTTCGGTCCAGCACACACGTAGCGGCCTTAGCTATTGTTGACGTACACACAGCATGGCCGTATGCCCTGGACATTTTCGGCGTGTCCTCACTCCGTGGTCCCTGGCATCCTCCCTATTTATCCCACAGCTCCAAGACCGGCATTTCCGGAAAGCCCATGAGCAGGGCTTTCCAACAGTGTCGGACTTGTCGGTTTCCCGCCAATACTTTGGGAGATAGAGCTGTTTCTAAGTCTTGTTTTCACTCTGTTACAGCTTCGTGTACAAAAGTGCCATTAGACATGCGTTTGAAGCGCATTCGGAGCAGCCCCGCTCCATGGTCGTTTCTAGGCGGAAGATGGCCCTGGCTGGCCAGGAAAACCAGATTTTCGGATGCAGGAATATGGCAGCTAACTGCAGGTACAAGAAAGTTTTCTCTAGCCCCATTTTTTTTGGAGTTATTGGCCGTGTCGCTGCCGACTTCTTTTTTCGGCTTTTTTTAATTTTTATTTTTTGCTGGCTTCGGTCCAGCACACACGTAGCGGCCTTAGCTATTGTTGACGTACACACAGCATGGCCGTATGCCCTGGACATTTTCGGGGTGTCCTCACTCCGTGGTCCCTGGCATCCTCCCTATTTATCCCACAGCTCCAAGACCGGCATTTCCGGAAAGCCCATGAGCAGGGCTTTCCAACAGTGTCGGACTTGTCGGTTTCCCTCCAATACTTTGGGAGATAGAGCTGTTTCTAAGTCTTGTTTTCACTCTGTTACAGCTTCGTGTACAAAAGTGCCATTAGACATGCGTTTGAAGCGCATTCGGAGCAGCCCCGCTCCATGGTCGTTTCTAGGCGGAAGATGGCCCTGGCTGGCCAGGAAAACCAGATTTTCGGATGCAGGAATATGGCAGCTAACTGCAGGTACAAGAAAGTTTTCTCTAGCCCCATTATTTTTGGAGTTATTGGCCGTGTCGCTGCCGACTTCTTTTTTCGGCTTTTTTTAATTTTTATTTTTTGCTGGCTTCGGTCCAGCACACACGTAGCGGCCTTAGCTATTGTTGACGTACACACAGCATGGCCGTATGCCCTGGACATTTTCGGGGTGTCCTCACTCCGTGGTCCCTGGCATCCTCCCCATTTATCCCACAGCTCCAAGACCGGCATTTCCGGAAAGCCCATGAGCAGGGCTTTCCAACAGTGTCCGACTTGTCAGTTTCCCGCCAATACTTTGGGAGATAGAGCTGTTTCTAAGTCTTGTTTTCACTCTGTTACAGCTTCGTGTACAAAAGTGCCATTAGACATGCGTTTGAAGCGCATTCGGAGCAGCCCCGCTCCATGGTCGTTTCTAGGCGGAAGATGGCCCTGGCTGGCCAGGAAAACCAGATTTTCGGATGCAGGAATATGGCAGCTAACTGCAGGTACAAGAAATTTTTCTCTAGCCCCATTATTTCTGGAGTTATTGGCCGTGTCGCTACCGACTTCTTTTTTCGGCTTTTTTTAATTTTTATTTTTTGCTGGCTTCGGTCCAGCACACACGTAGCGGCCTTAGCTTTTGTTGACGTACACACAGCATGGCCGTATGCCCTGGACATTTTCGGGGTGTCCTCACTCCGTGGTCCCTGGCATCCTCCCTATTTATCCCACAGCTCCAAGACCGGCATTTCCGGAAAGCCCATGAGCAGGGCTTTCCAACAGTGTCAAACTTGTCGGTTTCCCGCCAATACTTTGGGAGATAGAGCTGTTTCTAAGTCTTGTTTTCACTCTGTTACAGCTTCGTGTACAAAAGTGCCATTAGACATGCGTTTGAAGCGCATTCGGAGCAGCCCCGCTCCATGGTCGTTTCTAGGCGGAAGATGGCCCTGGCTGGCCAGGAAAACCAGATTTTCGGATGCAGGAATATGGCAGCTAACTGCAGGTACAAGAAATTTTTCTCTAGCCCCATTATTTTTGGAGTTATTGGCCGTGTCGCTGCCGACTTCTTTTTTCGGCTTTTTTTAATTTTTATTTTTTGCTGGCTTCGGTCCAGCACACACGTAGCGGCCTTAGCTATTGTTGACGTACACACAGCATGGCCGTATGCCCTGGACATTTTCGGGGTGTCCTCACTCCGTGGTCCGTGGCATCCTCCCTATTTATCCCACAGCTCCAAGACCGGCATTTCCGGAAAGCCCATGAGCAGGGCTTTCCAACAGTGTCGGACTTGTCAGTTTCCCGCCAATACTTTGGGAGATAGAGCTGTTTCTAAGTCTTGTTTTCACTCTGTTACAGCTTCGTGTACAAAAGTGCCATTAGACATGCGTTTGAAGCGCATTCGGAGCAGCCCCGCTCCATGGTCGTTTCTAGGCGGAAGATGGCCCTGGCTGGCCAGGAAAACCAGATTTTCGGATGCAGGAATATGGCAGCTAACTGCAGGTACAATACATTTTTCTCTAGCCCCATTATTTTTGGAGTTATTGGCCGTGTCGCTGCCGACTTCTTTTTTCGGCTTTTTTTAATTTTAATTTTTTGCTGGCTTCGGTCCAGCACACACGTAGCGGCCTTAGCTATTGTTGACGTACACACAGCATGGCCGTATGCCCTGGACATTTTCGGGGTGTCCTCACTCCGTGGTCCCTGGCATCCTCCCTATTTATCCCACAGCTCCAAGACCGGCATTTCCAGAAAAGCCCATGAGCAGGGCTTTCCAACAGTGTCGGACTTGTCGGTTTCCCGCCATTCTTTGAGAGATAGAGCTGTTTCTAAGTCTTGTTTTCACTCTGTTACAGCTTCGTGTACAAAAGTGCCATTAGACATGCGTTTGAAGCGCATTCGGAGCAGCCCCGCTCCATGGTCGTTTCTAGGCGGAAGATGGCCCTGGCTGGCCAGGAAAACCAGATTTTCGGATGCAGGAATATGGCAGCTAACTGCAGGTACAATACATTTTTCTCTAGCCCCATTATTTTTGGAGTTATTGGCCGTGTCGCTGCCGACTTCTTTTTTCGGCTTTTTTTAATTTTAATTTTTTGCTGGCTTCGGTCCAGCACACACGTAGCGGCCTTAGCTATTGTTGACGTACACACAGCATGGCCGTATGCCCTGGACATTTTCGGGGTGTCCTCACTCCGTGGTCCCTGGCATCCTCCCTATTTATCCCACAGCTCCAAGACCGGCATTTCCAGAAAAGCCCATGAGCAGGGCTTTCCAACAGTGTCGGACTTGTCGGTTTCCCGCCATTCTTTGAGAGATAGAGCTGTTTCTAAGTCTTGTTTTCACTCTGTTACAGCTTCGTGTACAAAAGTGCCATTAGACATGCGTTTGAAGCGCATTCGGAGCAGCCCCGCTCCATGGTCGTTTCTAGGCGGAAGATGGCCCTGGCTGGCCAGGAAAACCAGATTTTCGGATGCAGGAATATGGCAGCTAACTGCAGGTACAAGAAAGTTTTCTCTAGCCCCATTATTTTTGGAGTTATTGGCCGTGTCGCTGCCGACTTCTTTTTTCGGCTTTTTTTAATTTTTATTTTTTGCTGGCTTCGGTCCAGCACACACGTAGCGGCCTTAGCTATTGTTGACGTACACACAGCATGGCCGTATGCCCTGGACATTTTCGGGGTGTCCTCACTCCGTGGTCCGTGGCATCCTCCCTATTTATCCCACAGCTCCAAGACCGGCATTTCCGGAAAGCCCATGAGCAGGGCTTTCCAACAGTGTCGGACTTGTCAGTTTCCCGCCAATACTTTGGGAGATAGAGCTGTTTCTAAGTCTTGTTTTCACTCTGTTACAGCTTCGTGTACAAAAGTGCCATTAGACATGCGTTTGAAGCGCATTCGGAGCAGCCCCGCTCCATGGTCGTTTCTAGGCGGAAGATGGCCCTGGCTGGCCAGGAAAACCAGATTTTCGGATGCAGGAATATGGCAGCTAACTGCAGGTACAATACATTTTTCTCTAGCCCCATTATTTTTGGAGTTATTGGCCGTGTCGCTGCCGACTTCTTTTTTCGGCTTTTTTTAATTTTAATTTTTTGCTGGCTTCGGTCCAGCACACACGTAGCGGCCTTAGCTATTGTTGACGTACACACAGCATGGCCGTATGCCCTGGACATTTTCGGGGTGTCCTCACTCCGTGGTCCCTGGCATCCTCCCTATTTATCCCACAGCTCCAAGACCGGCATTTCCAGAAAAGCCCATGAGCAGGGCTTTCCAACAGTGTCGGACTTGTCGGTTTCCCGCCATTCTTTGAGAGATAGAGCTGTTTCTAAGTCTTGTTTTCACTCTGTTACAGCTTCGTGTACAAAAGTGCCATTAGACATGCGTTTGAAGCGCATTCGGAGCAGCCCCGCTCCATGGTCGTTTCTAGGCGGAAGATGGCCCTGGCTGGCCAGGAAAACCAGATTTTCGGATGCAGGAATATGGCAGCTAACTGCAGGTACAATACATTTTTCTCTAGCCCCATTATTTTTGGAGTTATTGGCCGTGTCGCTGCCGACTTCTTTTTTCGGCTTTTTTTAATTTTTATTTTTTGCTGGCTTCGGTCCAGCACACACGTAGCGGCCTTAGCTATTGTTGACGTACACACAGCATGGCCGTATGCCCTGGACATTTTCGGGGTGTCCTCACTCCGTGGTCCCTGGCATCCTCCCTATTTATCCCACAGCTCCAAGACCGGCATTTCCAGAAAAGCCCATGAGCAGGGCTTTCCAACAGTGTCGGACTTGTCGGTTTCCCGCCATTCTTTGAGAGATAGAGCTGTTTCTAAGTCTTGTTTTCACTCTGTTACAGCTTCGTGTACAAAAGTGCCATTAGACATGCGTTTGAAGCACATTCGGAGCAGCCCCGCTCCATGGTCGTTTCTAGGCGGAAGATGGCCCTGGCTGGCCAGGAAAACCAGATTTCCGGATGCAGGAATATGGCAGCTAACTGCAGGTACAAGAAAGTTTTCTCTAGCCCCATTATTTTTGGAGTTATTGGCCGTGTCGCTGCCGACTTCTTTTTTTTGCTTTTTTTAATTTTAATTTTTTGCTGGCTTCGGTCCAGCACACACGTAGCGGCCTTAGCTATTGTTGACGTACACACAGCATGGCCGTATGCCCTGGACATTTTCGGGGTGTCCTCACTCTGTGGTCCCTGGCATCCTCCCTATCTATCCCACAGCTGCAAGACCGGCATTTCCGGAAAGCCCATGAGCAGGGCTTTCCAACAGTGTTGGACTTGTCAGTTTCCCGCCAATACTTTGGGAGATAGAGCTGTTTCTAAGTCTTGTTTTCACTCTGTTACAGCTTCGTGTACAAAAGTGCCATTAGACATGCGTTTGAAGCGCAATCGGAGCAGCCCCGCTCCATGGTCGTTTCTAGGCGGAAGATGGCCCTGGCTGGCCAGGAAAACCAGATTTTCGGATGCAGGAATATGGCAGCTAACTGCAGGTACAAGAAAGTTTTCTCTAGCCCCATTATTTTTGGAGTTATTGGCCGTGTCGCTGCCGACTTCTTTTTTCGGCTTTTTTTAATTTTTATTTTTTGCTGGCTTCGGTCCAGCACACACGTAGCGGCCTTAGCTATTGTTGACGTACACACAGCATGGCCGTATGCCCTGGACATTTTCGGGGTGTCCTCACTCTGTGGTCCCTGGCATCCTCCCTATTTATCCCACAGCTCCAAGACCGGCATTTCCGGAAAGCAGATGAGCAGGGCTTTCCAACAGTGTCGGACTTGTCGGTTTCCCGCCAATACTTTGGGAGATAGAGCTGTTTCTAAGTCTTGTTTTCACTCTGTTACAGCTTCGTGTACAAAAGTGCCATTAGACATGCGTTTGAAGCGCATTCGGAGCAGCCCCGCTCCATGGTCGTTTCTAGGCGGAAGATGGCCCTGGCTGGCCAGGAAAACCAGATTTTCGGATGCAGGAATATGGCAGCTAACTGCAGGTACATAAAAGTTTTCTCTAGCCCCATTATTTTTGGAGTTATTGGCCGTGTCGCTGCCGACTTCTTTTTTCGGCTTTTTTAATTTTTATTTTTTGCTGGCTTCGGTCCAGCACACACGTAGCGGCCTTAGCTATTGTTGACGTACACACAGCATGGCCGTATGCCCTGGACATTTTCGGGGTGTCCTCACTCCGTGGTCCCTGGCATCCTCCCTATTTATCCCACAGCTCTAAGACCGGCATTTCCGGAAAGCCCATGAGCAGGGCTTTCCAACAGTGTCGGACTTGTCGGTTTCCCGCCAATACTTTGGGAGATAGAGCTGTTTCTAAGTCTTGTTTTCACTCTGTTACAGCTTCGTGTACAAAAGTGCCATTAGACATGCGTTTGAAGCGCATTCGGAGAAGCCCCGCTCCATGGTCGTTTCTAGGCGGAAGATGGCCCTGGCTGGCCAGGAAAACCAGATTTTCGGATGCAGGAATATGGCAGCTAACTGCAGGTACAAGAAAGTTTTCTCTAGCCCCATTATTTTTGGAGTTATTGGCCGTGTCGCTGCCGACTTCTTTTTTCGGCTTTTTTTAATTTTAATTTTTTGCTGGCTTCGGTCCAGCACACACGTAGCGGCCTTAGCTATTGTTGACGTACACACAGCATGGCCGTATGCCCTGGACATTTTCGGGGTGTCCTCACTCCGTGGTCCCTGGCATCCTCCCTATTTATCCCACAGCTCTAAGACCGGCATTTCCGGAAAGCCCATGAGCAGGGCTTTCCAACAGTGTCGGACTTGTCGGTTTCCCGCCAATACTTTGGGAGATAGAGCTGTTTCTAAGTCTTGTTTTCACTCTGTTACAGCTTCGTGTACAAAAGTGCCATTAGACATGCGTTTGAAGCGCATTCGGAGCAGCCCCGCTCCATGGTCGTTTCTAGGCGGAAGATGGCCCTGGCTGGCCAGGAAAACCAGATTTTCGGATGCAGGAATATGGCAGCTAACTGCAGGTACAAGAAAGTTTTCTCTAGCCCCATTATTTTTGGAGTTAT
This sequence comes from Marthasterias glacialis, assembly GCA_911728455.2. Lineage (NCBI taxonomy): Eukaryota > Metazoa > Echinodermata > Asteroidea > Forcipulatida > Asteriidae > Marthasterias > Marthasterias glacialis. The sequence continues at coordinate 28,100,272 of OU452225.1, forward strand.
TGGCCGTGTCGCTGCCGACTTCTTTTTTCGGCTTTTTTTAATTTTAATTTTTTGCTGGCTTCGGTCCAGCACACACGTAGCGGCCTTAGCTATTGTTGACGTACACACAGCATGGCCGTATGCCCTGGACATTTTCGGGGTGTCCTCACTCCGTGGTCCCTGGCATCCTCCCTATTTATCCCACAGCTCCAAGACCGGCATTTCCAGAAAAGCCCATGAGCAGGGCTTTCCAACAGTGTCGGACTTGTCGGTTTCCCGCCATTCTTTGAGAGATAGAGCTGTTTCTAAGTCTTGTTTTCACTCTGTTACAGCTTCGTGTACAAAAGTGCCATTAGACATGCGTTTGAAGCGCATTCGGAGCAGCCCCGCTCCATCGTCGTTTCTAGGCGGAAGATGGCCCTGGCTGGCCAGGAAAACCAGATTTTCGGATGCAGGAATATGGTAGCTAACTGCAGGTACAATACATTTTTCTCTAGCCCCATTATTTTTGGAGTTATTGGCCGTGTCGCTGCCGACTTCTTTTTTCGGCTTTTTTTAATTTTAATTTTTTGCTGGCTTCGGTCCAGCACACACGTAGCGGCCTTAGCTATTGTTGACGTACACACAGCATGGCCGTATGCCCTGGACATTTTCGGGGTGTCCTCACTCCGTGGTCCCTGGCATCCTCCCTATTTATCCCACAGCTCCAAGACCGGCATTTCCAGAAAAGCCCATGAGCAGGGCTTTCCAACAGTGTCGGACTTGTCGGTTTCCCGCCATTCTTTGAGAGATAGAGCTGTTTCTAAGTCTTGTTTTCACTCTGTTACAGCTTCGTGTACAAAAGTGCCATTAGACATGCGTTTGAAGCGCATTCGGAGCAGCCCCGCTCCATGGTCGTTTCTAGGCGGAAGATGGCCCTGGCTGGCCAGGAAAACCAGATTTCCGGATGCAGGAATATGGCAGCTAACTGCAGGTACAAGAAAGTTTTCTCTAGCCCCATTATTTTTGGAGTTATTGGCCGTGTCGCTGCCGACTTCTTTTTTTTGCTTTTTTTAATTTTAATTTTTTGCTGGCTTCGGTCCAGCACACACGTAGCGGCCTTAGCTATTGTTGACGTACACACAGCATGGCCGTATGCCCTGGACATTTTCGGGGTGTCCTCACTCTGTGGTCCCTGGCATCCTCCCTATTTATCCCACAGCTGCAAGACCGGCATTTCCGGAAAGCCCATGAGCAGGGCTTTCCAACAGTGTTGGACTTGTCAGTTTCCCGCCAATACTGTGGGAGATAGAGCTGTTTCTAAGTCTTGTTTTCACTCTGTTACAGCTTCGTGTACAAAAGTGCCATTAGACATGCGTTTGAAGCGCATTCGGAGCAGCCCCGCTCCATGGTCGTTTCTAGGCGGAAGATGGCCCTGGCTGGCCAGGAAAACCAGATTTTCGGATGCAGGAATATGGCAGCTAACTGCAGGTACAAGAAAGTTTTCTCTAGCCCCATTATTTTTGGAGTTATTGGCCGTGTCGCTGCCGACTTCTTTTTTCGGCTTTTTTTAATTTTTATTTTTTGCTGGCTTCGGTCCAGCACACACGTAGCGGCCTTAGCTATTGTTGACGTACACACAGCATGGCCGTATGCCCTGGACATTTTCGGGGTGTCCTCACTCTGTGGTCCCTGGCATCCTCCCTATTTATCCCACAGCTCCAAGACCGGCATTTCCGGAAAGCCCATGAGCAGGGCTTTCCAACAGTGTCGGACTTGTCGGTTTCCCGCCAATACTTTGGGAGATATAGCTGTTTCTAAGTCTTGTTTTCACTCTGTTACAGCTTCGTGTACAAAAGTGCCATTAGACATGCGTTTGAAGCGCATTCGGAGCAGCCCCGCTCCATGGTCGTTTCTAGGCGGAAGATGGCCCTGGCTGGCCAGGAAAACCAGATTTTCGGATGCAGGAATATGGCAGCTAACTGCAGGTACAAGAAAGTTTTCTCTAGCCCCATTATTTTTGGAGTTATTGGCCGTGTCGCTGCCGACTTCTTTTTTCGGCTTTTTTAATTTTTATTTTTTGCTGGCTTCGGTCCAGCACACACGTAGCGGCCTTAGCTATTGTTGACGTACACACAGCATGGCCGTATGCCCTGGACATTTTCGGGGTGTCCTCACTCCGTGGTCCCTGGCATCCTCCCTATTTATCCCACAGCTCCAAGACCGGCATTTCCGGAAAGCCCATGAGCAGGGCTTTCCAACAGTGTCGGACTTGTCGGTTTCCCGCCAATACTTTGGGAGATAGAGCTGTTTCTAAGTCTTGTTTTCACTCTGTTACAGCTTCGTGTACAAAAGTGCCATTAGACATGCGTTTGAAGCGCATTCGGAGCAGCCCCGCTCCATGGTCGTTTCTAGGCGGAAGATGGCCCTGGCTGGCCAGGAAAACCAGATTTTCGGATGCAAGAATATGGCAGCTAACTGCAGGTACAAGAAAGTTTTCTCTAGCCCCATTATTTTTGGAGTTATTGGCCGTGTCGCTGCCGACTTCTTTTTTCGGCTTTTTTTAATTTTTATTTTTTGCTGGCTTCGGTCCAGCACACACGTAGCGGCCTTAGCTATTGTTGACGTACACACAGCATGGCCGTATGCCCTGGACATTTTCGGGGTGTCCTCACTCTGTGGTCCCTGGCATCCTCCCTATTTATCCCACAGCTGCAAGACCGGCATTTCCGGAAAGCCCATGAACAGGGCTTTCCAACAGTGTCGGACTTGTCAGTTTCCCGCCAATACTTTGGGAGATAGAGCTGTTTCTAAGTCTTGTTTTCACTCTGTTACAGCTTCGTGTACAAAAGTGCCATTAGACATGCGTTTGAAGCGCATTCGGAGCAGCCCCGCAACATGGTCGTTTCTAGGTGGAAGATGGCCCTGGCTGGCCAGGAAAACCAGATTTTCGGATGCAGGAATATGGCAGCTAACTGCAGATACAAAAAATTTTTCTCTAGCCCCATTATTTCTGGAGTTATTGGCCGTGTCGCTACCGACTCCTTTTTTCGGCTTTTTTTAATTTTTATTTTTTGCTGGCTTCGGTCCAGCACACACGTAGCGGCCTTAGCTATTGTTGACGTACACACAGCATGGCCGTATGCCCTGGACATTTTCGGGGTGTCCTCACTCCGTGGTCCCTGGCATCCTCCCAATTTATCCCACAGCTCCAAGACCGGCATTTCCGGAAAGCCCATGAGCAGGGCTTTCCAACAGTGTCGGACTTGTCGGTTTCCCGCCATTCTTTGAGAAATAGAGCTGTTTCTAAGTCTTGTTTTCAATCTGTTACAGCTTCGTGTACAAAAGTGCCATTAGACATGCGTTTGAAGCGCATTCGGAGCAGCCCCGCTCCATGGTCGTTTCTAGGCGGAAGATGGCCCTGGCTGGCCAGGAAAACCAGATTTCCGGATGCAGGAATATGGCAGCTAACTGCAGGTACAAGAAAGTTTTCTCTAGCCCCATTATTTTTGGAGTTATTGGCCGTGTCGCTGCCGACTTCTTTTTTTGGCTTTTTTTAATTTTAATTTTTTGCTGGCTTCGGTCCAGCACACACGTAGTGGCCTTAGCTATTGTTGACGTACACACAGCATGGCCGTATGCCCTGGACATTTTCGGGGTGTCCTCACTCTGTGGTCCCTGGCATCCTCCCTATTTATCCCACAGCTGCAAGACCGGCATTTCCGGAAAGCCCATGAGCAGGGCTTTCCAACAGTGTTAGACTTGTCAGTTTCCCGCCAATACTATGGGAGATAGAGCTGTTTCTAAGTCTTGTTTTCACTCTGTTACAGCTTCGTGTACAAAAGTGCCATTAGACATGCGTTTGAAGCGCATTCGGAGCAGCCCCGCTCCATGGTCGTTTCTAGGCGGAAGATGGCCCTGGCTGGCCAGTAAAACCAGATTTTCGGATGCAGGAATATGGCAGCTAACTGCAGGTACAAGAAATTTTTCTCTAGCCCCATTATTTCTGGGGTTATTGGCCGTGTCGCTACCGACTTCTTTTTTCGGTTTTTTTTAATTTTTATTTTTTGCTGGCTTCGGTCCAGCACAAACGTAGCGGCCTTAGCTATTGTTGACGTACACACAGCATGGCCGTATGCCCTGGACATTTTCGGGGTGTCCTCACTCCGTGGTCCCTGGCTTCCTCCCTATTTATCCCACAGCTCCAAGACCGGCATTTCCGGAAAGCCCATGAGCAGGGCTTTCCAACAGTGTCGGACTTGTCGGTTTCCCGCCAATACTTTGGGAGATAGAGCTGTTTCTAAGTCTTGTTTTCACTCTGTTACAGCTTCGTGTACAAAAGTGCCATTAGACATGCGTTTGAAGCGCATTCGGAGCAGCCCCGCTCCATGGTCGTTTCTAGGCGGAAGATGGCCCTGGCTGGCCAGGAAAACCAGATTTTCGGATGCAGGAATATGGCAGCTAACTGCAGGTACAAGAAAGTTTTCTCTAGCCCCATTTTTTTTGGAGTTATTGGCCGTGTCGCTGCCGACTTCTTTTTTCGGCTTTTTTTAATTTTTATTTTTTGCTGGCTTCGGTCCAGCACACACGTAGCGGCCTTAGCTATTGTTGACGTACACACAGCATGGCCGTATGCCCTGGACATTTTCGGGGTGTCCTCACTCCGTGGTCCCTGGCATCCTCCCTATTTATCCCACAGCTCCAAGACCGGCATTTCCGGAAAGCCCATGAGCAGGGCTTTCCAACAGTGTCGGACTTGTCGGTTTCCCTCCAATACTTTGGGAGATAGAGCTGTTTCTAAGTCTTGTTTTCACTCTGTTACAGCTTCGTGTACAAAAGTGCCATTAGACATGCGTTTGAAGCGCATTCGGAGCAGCCCCGCTCCATGGTCGTTTCTAGGCGGAAGATGGCCCTGGCTGGCCAGGAAAACCAGATTTTCGGATGCAGGAATATGGCAGCTAACTGCAGGTACAAGAAAGTTTTCTCTAGCCCCATTATTTTTGGAGTTATTGGCCGTGTCGCTGCCGACTTCTTTTTTCGGCTTTTTTTAATTTTTATTTTTTGCTGGCTTCGGTCCAGCACACACGTAGCGGCCTTAGCTATTGTTGACGTACACACAGCATGGCCGTATGCCCTGGACATTTTCGGGGTGTCCTCACTCCGTGGTCCCTGGCATCCTCCCTATTTATCCCACAGCTCCAAGACCGGCATTTCCGGAAAGCCCATGAGCAGGGCTTTCCAACAGTGTCGGACTTGTCGGTTTCCCGCCAATACTTTGGGAGATAGAGCTGTTTCTAAGTCTTGTTTTCACTCTGTTACAGCTTCGTGTACAAAAGTGCCATTAGACATGCGTTTGAAGCGCATTCGGAGCAGCCCCGCTCCATGGTCGTTTCTAGGCGGAAGATGGCCCTGGCTGGCCAGGAAAACCAGATTTTCGGATGCAGGAATATGGCAGCTAACTGCAGGTACAAGAAATTTTTCTCTAGCCCCATTTTTTTTGGAGTTATTGGCCGTGTCGCTGCCGACTTCTTTTTTCGGCTTTTTTTAATTTTAATTTTTTGCTGGCTTCGGTCCAGCACACACGTAGCGGCCTTAGCTATTGTTGACGTACACACAGCATGGCCGTATGCCCTGGACATTTTCGGGGTGTCCTCACTCCGTGGTCCCTGGCATCCTCCCTATTTATCCCACAGCTCCAAGACCGGCATTTCCGGAAAGCCCATGAGCAGGGCTTTCCAACAGTGTCGGACTTGTCGGTTTCCCGCCATTCTTTGAGAGATAGAGCTGTTTCTAAGTCTTGTTTTCACTCTGTTACAGCTTCGTGTACAAAAGTGCCATTAGACATGCGTTTGAAGCGCATTCGGAGCAGCCCCGCTCCATGGTCGTTTCTAGGCGGAAGATGGCCCTGGCTGGCCAGGAAAACCAGATTTTCGGATGCAGGAATATGGCAGCTAACTGCAGGTACAAGAAATTTTTCTCTAGCCCCATTATTTCTGGAGTTATTGGCCGTGTCGCTGCCGACTTCTTTTTTTGGCTTTTTTTAATTTTAATTTTTTGCTGGCTTCGGTCCAGCACACACGTAGTGGCCTTAGCTATTGTTGACGTACACACAGCATGGCCGTATGCCCTGGACATTTTCGGGGTGTCCTCACTCTGTGGTCCCTGGCATCCTCCCTATTTATCCCACAGCTGCAAGACCGGCATTTCCGGAAAGCCCATGAGCAGGGCTTTCCAACAGTGTTAGACTTGTCAGTTTCCCGCCAATACTATGGGAGATAGAGCTGTTTCTAAGTCTTGTTTTCACTCTGTTACAGCTTCGTGTACAAAAGTGCCATTAGACATGCGTTTGAAGCGCATTCGGAGCAGCCCCGCTCCATGGTCGTTTCTAGGCGGAAGATGGCCCTGGCTGGCCAGTAAAACCAGATTTTCGGATGCAGGAATATGGCAGCTAACTGCAGGTACAAGAAATTTTTCTCTAGCCCCATTATTTCTGGGGTTATTGGCCGTGTCGCTACCGACTTCTTTTTTCGGCTTTTTTTAATTTTTATTTTTTGCTGGCTTCGGTCCAGCACAAACGTAGCGGCCTTAGCTATTGTTGACGTACACACAGCATGGCCGTATGCCCTGGACATTTTCGGGGTGTCCTCACTCCGTGGTCCCTGGCTTCCTCCCTATTTATCCCACAGCTCCAAGACCGGCATTTCCGGAAAGCCCATGAGCAGGGCTTTCCAACAGTGTCGGACTTGTCGGTTTCCCGCCAATACTTTGGGAGATAGAGCTGTTTCTAAGTCTTGTTTTCACTCTGTTACAGCTTCGTGTACAAAAGTGCCATTAGACATGCGTTTGAAGCGCATTCGGAGCAGCCCCGCTCCATGGTCGTTTCTAGGCGGAAGATGGCCCTGGCTGGCCAGGAAAACCAGATTTTCGGATGCAGGAATATGGCAGCTAACTGCAGGTACAAGAAAGTTTTCTCTAGCCCCATTATTTTTGGAGTTATTGGCCGTGTCGCTGCCGACTTCTTTTTTCGGCTTTTTTTAATTTTTATTTTTTGCTGGCTTCGGTCCAGCACACACGTAGCGGCCTTAGCTATTGTTGACGTACACACAGCATGGCCGTATGCCCTGGACATTTTCGGCGTGTCCTCACTCCGTGGTCCCTGGCATCCTCCCTATTTATCCCACAGCTCCAAGACCGGCATTTCCGGAAAGCCCATGAGCAGGGCTTTCCAACAGTGTCGGACTTGTCGGTTTCCCGCCAATACTTTGGGAGATAGAGCTGTTTCTAAGTCTTGTTTTCACTCTGTTACAGCTTCGTGTACAAAAGTGCCATTAGACATGCGTTTGAAGCGCATTCGGAGCAGCCCCGCTCCATGGTCGTTTCTAGGCGGAAGATGGCCCTGGCTGGCCAGGAAAACCAGATTTTCGGATGCAGGAATATGGCAGCTAACTGCAGGTACAAGAAAGTTTTCTCTAGCCCCATTTTTTTTGGAGTTATTGGCCGTGTCGCTGCCGACTTCTTTTTTCGGCTTTTTTTAATTTTTATTTTTTGCTGGCTTCGGTCCAGCACACACGTAGCGGCCTTAGCTATTGTTGACGTACACACAGCATGGCCGTATGCCCTGGACATTTTCGGGGTGTCCTCACTCCGTGGTCCCTGGCATCCTCCCTATTTATCCCACAGCTCCAAGACCGGCATTTCCGGAAAGCCCATGAGCAGGGCTTTCCAACAGTGTCGGACTTGTCGGTTTCCCTCCAATACTTTGGGAGATAGAGCTGTTTCTAAGTCTTGTTTTCACTCTGTTACAGCTTCGTGTACAAAAGTGCCATTAGACATGCGTTTGAAGCGCATTCGGAGCAGCCCCGCTCCATGGTCGTTTCTAGGCGGAAGATGGCCCTGGCTGGCCAGGAAAACCAGATTTTCGGATGCAGGAATATGGCAGCTAACTGCAGGTACAAGAAATTTTTCTCTAGCCCCATTATTTCTGGAGTTATTGGCCGGGTCGCTACCGACTTCTTTTTTCGGCTTTTTTTAATTTTTATTTTTTGCTGGCTTCGGTCCAGCACACACGTAGCGGCCTTAGCTATTGTTGACGTACACACAGCATGGCCGTATGCCCTGGACATTTTCGGGGTGTCCTCACTCCGTGGTCCCTGGCATCCTCCCTATTTATCCCACAGCTGCAAGACCGGCATTTCCGGAAAGCCCATGAGCAGGGCTTTCCAACAGTGTTGGACTTGTCAGTTTCCCGCCAATACTTTGGGAGATAGAGCTGTTTCTAAGTCTTGTTTTCACTCTGTTACAGCTTCGTGTACAAAAGTGCCATTAGACATGCGTTTGAAGCGCATTCGGAGCAGCCCCGCTCCATGGTCGTTTCTAGGCGGAAGATGGCCCTGGCTGGCCAGGAAAACCAGATTTCCGGATGCAGGAATATGGCAGCTAACTGCAGGTACAAGAAAGTTTTCTCTAGCCCCATTTTTTTTCGGAGTTATTGGCCGTGTCGCTGCCGACTTCTTTTTTTGGCTTTTTTTAATTTTAATTTTTTGCTGGCTTCGGTCCAGCACACACGTAGCGGCCTTAGCTATTGTTGACGTACACACAGCATGGCCGTATGCCCTGGACATTTTCGGGGTGTCCTCACTCTGTGGTCCCTGGCATCCTCCCTATTTATCCCACAGCTGCAAGACCGGCATTTCCGGAAAGCCCATGAGCAGGGCTTTCCAACAGTGTTGGACTTGTCAGTTTCCCGCCAATACTTTGGGAGATAGAGCTGTTTCTAAGTCTTGTTTTCACTCTGTTACAGCTTCGTGTACAAAAGTGCCATTAGACATGCGTTTGAAGCGCATTCGGAGCAGCCCCGCTCCATGGTCGTTTCTAGGCGGAAGATGGCCCTGGCTGGCCAGGAAAACCAGATTTTCGGATGCAGGAATATGGCAGCTAACTGCAGGTACAAGAAATTTTTCTCTAGCCCCATTATTTCTGGAGTTATTGGCCGGGTCGCTACCGACTTCTTTTTTCGGCTTTTTTTAATTTTTATTTTTTGCTGGCTTCGGTCCAGCACACACGTAGCGGCCTTAGCTATTGTTGACGTACACACAGCATGGCCGTATGCCCTGGACATTTTCGGGGTGTCCTCACTCCGTGGTCCCTGGCATCCTCCCTATTTATCCCACAGCTGCAAGACCGGCATTTCCGGAAAGCCCATGAGCAGGGCTTTCCAACAGTGTTGGACTTGTCAGTTTCCCGCCAATACTTTGGGAGATAGAGCTGTTTCTAAGTCTTGTTTTCACTCTGTTACAGCTTCGTGTACAAAAGTGCCATTAGACATGCGTTTGAAGCGCATTCGGAGCAGCCCCGCTCCATGGTCGTTTCTAGGCGGAAGATGGCCCTGGCTGGCCAGTAAAACCAGATTTTCGGATGCAGGAATATGGCAGCTAACTGCAGGTACAAGAAATTTTTCTCTAGCCCCATTATTTCTGGAGTTATTGGCCGGGTCGCTACCGACTTCTTTTTTCGGCTTTTTTTAATTTTTATTTTTTGCTGGCTTCGGTCCAGCACACACGTAGCGGCCTTAGCTATTGTTGACGTACACACAGCATGGCCGTATGCCCTGGACATTTTCGGGGTGTCCTCACTCCGTGGTCCCTGGCATCCTCCCTATTTATCCCACAGCTGCAAGACCGGCATTTCCGGAAAGCCCATGAGCAGGGCTTTCCAACAGTGTTAGACTTGTCAGTTTCCCGCCAATACTTTGGGAGATAGAGCTGTTTCTAAGTCTTGTTTTCACTCTGTTACAGCTTCGTGTACAAAAGTGCCATTAGACATGCGTTTGAAGCGCATTCGGAGCAGCCCCGCTCCATGGTCGTTTCTAGGCGGAAGATGGCCCTGGCTGGCCAGGAAAACCAGATTTTCGGATGCAGGAATATGGCAGCTAACTGCAGGTACAAGACATTTTTCTCTAGCCCCATTATTTCTGGAGTTATTGGCCGTGTCGCTACCGACTTCTTTTTTCGGCTTTTTTTAATTTTAATTTTTTGCTGGCTTCGGTCCAGCACACACGTAGCGGCCTTAGCTATTGTTGACGTACACACAGCATGGCCGTATGCCCTGGACATTTTCGGGGTGTCCTCACTCCGTGGTCCCTGGCATCCTCCCTATTTATCCCACAGCTGCAAGACCGGCATTTCCGGAAAGCCCATGAGCAGGGCTTTCCAACAGTGTCGGACTTGTCAGTTTCCCGCCAATACTTTGGGAGATAGAGCTGTTTCTAAGTCTTGTTTTCACTCTGTTACAGCTTCGTGTACAAAAGTGCCATTAGACATGCGTTTGAAGCGCATTCGGAGCAGCCCCGCTCCATGGTCGTTTCTAGGCGGAAGATGGCCCTGGCTGGCCAGTAAAACCAGATTTTCGGATGCAGGAATATGGCAGCTAACTGCAGGTACAAGAAATTTTTCTCTAGCCCCATTATTTCTGGAGTTATTGGCCGGGTCGCTACCGACTTCTTTTTTCGGCTTTTTTTAATTTTAATTTTTTGCTGGCTTCGGTCCAGCACACACGTAGCGGCCTTAGCTATTGTTGACGTACACACAGCATGGCCGTATGCCCTGGACATTTTCGGGGTGTCCTCACTCCGTGGTCCCTGGCATCCTACCTATTTATCCCACAGCTCCAAGACCGGCATTTCCGGAAAGCCCATGAACAGGGCTTTCCAACAGTGTCGGACTTGTCAGTTTCCCGCCAATACTTTGGGAGATAGAGCTGTTTCTAAGTCTTGTTTTCACTCTGTTACAGCTTCGTGTACAAAAGTGCCATTAGACATGCGTTTGAAGCGCATTCGGAGCAGCCCCGCTCCATGGTCGTTTCTAGGCGGAAGATGGCCCTGGCTGGCCAGGAAAACCAGATTTTCGGATGCAGGAATATGGCAGCTAACTGCAGGTACAAGACATTTTTCTCTAGCCCCATTATTTCTGGAGTTATTGGCCGTGTCGCTACCGACTTCTTTTTTCGGCTTTTTTTAATTTTAATTTTTTGCTGGCTTCGGTCCAGCACACGCGTAGCGGCCTTAGCTATTGTTGACGTACACACAGCATGGCCGTATGCCCTGGACATTTTCGGGGTGTCCTCACTCTGTGGTCCCTGGCATCCTCCCTATTCATTCCACAGCTGCAAAACCGGCATTTCCGGAAAGCCCATGAGCAGGGCTTTCCAACAGTGTCGGACTTGTCGGTTTCCCGCCAATACTTTGGGAGATAGAGCTGTTTCTAAGTCTTGTTTTCACTCTGTTACAGCTTCGTGTACAAAAGTGCCATTAGACATGCGTTTGAAGCGCATCCGGAGCAGCCCCGCTCCATGGTCGTTTTTAGGCGGAAGATGGCCCTGGCTGGCCAGGAAAACCAGATTTTCGGATGCAGGAATATGGCAGCTAACTGCAGGTACAAGAAATTTTTCTCTAGCCCCATTATTTCTGGAGTTATTGGCCGTGTCGCTACCGACTTCTTTTTTCGGCTTTTTTTAATTTGTATTTTTTGCTGGCTTCGGTCCAGCACACACGTAGCGGCCTTAGCTATTGTTGACGTACACACAGCATGGCCGTATGCCCTGGACATTTTCGGGGTGTCCTCACTCCGTGGTCCCTGGCATCCTCCCTATTTATCCCACAGCTGCAAGACCGGCATTTCCGGAAAGCCCATGAGCAGGGCTTTCCAACAGTGTTGGACTTGTCAGTTTCCCGCCAATACTTTGGGAGATAGAGCTGTTTCTAAGTCTTGTTTTCACTCTGTTACAGCTTCGTGTACAAAAGTGCCATTAGACATGCGTTTGAAGCGCATTCGGAGCAGCCCCGCTCCATGGTCGTTTCTAGGCGGAAGATGGCCCTGGCTGGCCAGGAAAACCAGATTTCCGGATGCAGGAATATGGCAGCTAACTGCAGGTACAAGAAAGTTTTCTCTAGCCCCATTATTTTTGGAGTTATTGGCCGTGTCGCTGCCGACTTCTTTTTTTGGCTTTTTTTAATTTTAATTTTTTGCTGGCTTCGGTCCAGCACACACGTAGCGGCCTTAGCTATTGTTGACGTACACACAGCATGGCCGTATGCCCTGGACATTTTCGGGGTGTCCTCACTCTGTGGTCCCTGGCATCCTCCCTATTTATCCCACAGCTGCAAGACCGGCATTTCCGGAAAGCCCATGAGCAGGGCTTTCCAACAGTGTTGGACTTGTCAGTTTCCCGCCAATACTTTGGGAGATAGAGCTGTTTCTAAGTCTTGTTTTCACTCTGTTACAGCTTCGTGTACAAAAGTGCCATTAGACATGCGTTTGAAGCGCATTCGGAGCAGCCCCGCTCCATGGTCGTTTCTAGGCGGAAGATGGCCCTGGCTGGCCAGTAAAACCAGATTTTCGGATGCAGGAATATGGCAGCTAACTGCAGGTACAAGAAATTTTTCTCTAGCCCCATTATTTCTGGAGTTATTGGCCGGGTCGCTACCGACTTCTTTTTTCGGCTTTTTTTAATTTTTATTTTTTGCTGGCTTCGGTCCAGCACACACGTAGCGGCCTTAGCTATTGTTGACGTACACACAGCATGGCCGTATGCCCTGGACATTTTCGGGGTGTCCTCACTCCGTGGTCCCTGGCATCCTCCCTATTTATCCCACAGCTGCAAGACCGGCATTTCCGGAAAGCCCATGAGCAGGGCTTTCCAACAGTGTTGGACTTGTCAGTTTCCCGCCAATACTTTGGGAGATAGAGCTGTTTCTAAGTCTTGTTTTCACTCTGTTACAGCTTCGTGTACAAAAGTGCCATTAGACATGCGTTTGAAGCGCATTCGGAGCAGCCCCGCTCCATGGTCGTTTCTAGGCGGAAGATGGCCCTGGCTGGCCAGGAAAACCAGATTTTCGGATGCAGGAATATGGCAGCTAACTGCAGGTACAAGAAATTTTTCTCTAGCCCCATTATTTCTGGAGTTATTGGCCGTGTCGCTACCGACTTCTTTTTTCGGCTTTTTTTAATTTTAATTTTTTGCTGGCTTCGGTCCAGCACACACGTAGCGGCCTTAGCTATTGTTGACGTACACACAGCATGGCCGTATGCCCTGGACATTTTCGGGGTGTCCTCACTCCGTGGTCCCTGGCATCCTCCCTATTTATCCCACAGCTCCAAGACCGGCATTTCCGGAAAGCCCATGAGCAGGGCTTTCCAACAGTGTCGGACTTGTCAGTTTCCCGCCAATACTTTGGGAGACAGAGCTGTTTCTAAGTCTTGTTTTCACTCTGTTACAGCTTCGTGTACAAAAGTGCCATTAGACATGCGTTTGAAGCGCATCCGGAGCAGCCCCGCTCCATGGTCGTTTTTAGGCGGAAGATGGCCCTGGCTGGCCAGGAAAACCAGATTTTCGGATGCAGGAATATGGCAGCTAACTGCAGGTACAAGAAATTTTTCTCTAGCCCCATTATTTCTGGAGTTATTGGCCGTGTCGCTACCGACTTCTTTTTTCGGCTTTTTTTAATTTGTATTTTTTGCTGGCTTCGGTCCAGCACACACGTAGCGGCCTTAGCTATTGTTGACGTACACACAGCATGGCCGTATGCCCTGGACATTTTCGGGGTGTCCTCACTCCGTGGTCCCTGGCATCCTCCCTATTTATCCCACAGCTGCAAGACCGGCATTTCCGGAAAGCCCATGAGCAGGGCTTTCCAACAGTGTTGGACTTGTCAGTTTCCCGCCAATACTTTGGGAGATAGAGCTGTTTCTAAGTCTTGTTTTCACTCTGTTACAGCTTCGTGTACAAAAGTGCCATTAGACATGCGTTTGAAGCGCATTCGGAGCAGCCCCGCTCCATGGTCGTTTCTAGGCGGAAGATGGCCCTGGCTGGCCAGGAAAACCAGATTTCCGGATGCAGGAATATGGCAGCTAACTGCAGGTACAAGAAAGTTTTCTCTAGCCCCATTATTTTTGGAGTTATTGGCCGTGTCGCTGCCGACTTCTTTTTTTGGCTTTTTTTAATTTTAATTTTTTGCTGGCTTCGGTCCAGCACACACGTAGCGGCCTTAGCTATTGTTGACGTACACACAGCATGGCCGTATGCCCTGGACATTTTCGGGGTGTCCTCACTCTGTGGTCCCTGGCATCCTCCCTATTTATCCCACAGCTGCAAGACCGGCATTTCCGGAAAGCCCATGAGCAGGGCTTTCCAACAGTGTTGGACTTGTCAGTTTCCCGCCAATACTTTGGGAGATAGAGCTGTTTCTAAGTCTTGTTTTCACTCTGTTACAGCTTCGTGTACAAAAGTGCCATTAGACATGCGTTTGAAGCGCATTCGGAGCAGCCCCGCTCCATGGTCGTTTCTAGGCGGAAGATGGCCCTGGCTGGCCAGTAAAACCAGATTTTCGGATGCAGGAATATGGCAGCTAACTGCAGGTACAAGAAATTTTTCTCTAGCCCCATTATTTCTGGAGTTATTGGCCGGGTCGCTACCGACTTCTTTTTTCGGCTTTTTTTAATTTTTATTTTTTGCTGGCTTCGGTCCAGCACACACGTAGCGGCCTTAGCTATTGTTGACGTACACACAGCATGGCCGTATGCCCTGGACATTTTCGGGGTGTCCTCACTCCGTGGTCCCTGGCATCCTCCCTATTTATCCCACAGCTGCAAGACCGGCATTTCCGGAAAGCCCATGAGCAGGGCTTTCCAACAGTGTTGGACTTGTCAGTTTCCCGCCAATACTTTGGGAGATAGAGCTGTTTCTAAGTCTTGTTTTCACTCTGTTACAGCTTCGTGTACAAAAGTGCCATTAGACATGCGTTTGAAGCGCATTCGGAGCAGCCCCGCTCCATGGTCGTTTCTAGGCGGAAGATGGCCCTGGCTGGCCAGGAAAACCAGATTTTCGGATGCAGGAATATGGCAGCTAACTGCAGGTACAAGAAATTTTTCTCTAGCCCCATTATTTCTGGAGTTATTGGCCGTGTCGCTACCGACTTCTTTTTTCGGCTTTTTTTAATTTTAATTTTTTGCTGGCTTCGGTCCAGCACACACGTAGCGGCCTTAGCTATTGTTGACGTACACACAGCATGGCCGTATGCCCTGGACATTTTCGGGGTGTCCTCACTCCGTGGTCCCTGGCATCCTCCCTATTTATCCCACAGCTCCAAGACCGGCATTTCCGGAAAGCCCATGAGCAGGGCTTTCCAACAGTGTCGGACTTGTCAGTTTCCCGCCAATACTTTGGGAGACAGAGCTGTTTCTAAGTCTTGTTTTCACTCTGTTACAGCTTCGTGTACAAAAGTGCCATTAGACATGCGTTTGAAGCGCATTCGGAGCAGCCCCGCTCCATGGTCGTTTCTAGGCGGAAGATGGCCCTGGCTGGCCAGGAAAACCAGATTTTCGGATGCAGGAATATGGCAGCTAACTGCAGGTACAAGAAATTTTTCTCTAACCCCATTATTTCTGGAGTTATTGGCCGTGTCGCTACCGACTTCTTTTTTCGGCTTTTTTTAATTTTAATTTTTTGCTGGCTTCGGTCCAGCACACACGTAGCGGCCTTAGCTATTGTTGACGTACACACAGCATGGCCGTATGCCCTGGACATTTTCGGGGTGTCCTCACTCCGTGGTCCCTGGCATCCTACCTATTTATCCCACAGCTCCAAGACCGGCATTTCCGGAAAGCCCATGAGCAGGGCTTTCCAACAGTGTCGGACTTGTCAGTTTCCCGCCAATACTTTGGGAGATAGAGCTGTTTCTAAGTCTTGTTTTCACTCTGTTACAGCTTCGTGTACAAAAGTGCCATTAGACATGCGTTTGAAGCGCATTCGGAGCAGCCCCGCTCCATGGTCGTTTCTAGGCGGAAGATGGCCCTGGCTGGCCAGGAAAACCAGATTTTCGGATGCAGGAATATGGCAGCTAACTGCAGGTACAAGACATTTTTCTCTAGCCCCATTATTTCTGGAGTTATTGGCCGTGTCGCTACCGACTTCTTTTTTCGGCTTTTTTTAATTTTAATTTTTTGCTGGCTTCGGTCCAGCACACGCGTAGCGGCCTTAGCTATTGTTGACGTACACACAGCATGGCCGTATGCCCTGGACATTTTCGGGGTGTCCTCACTCTGTGGTCCCTGGCATCCTCCCTATTTATTCCACAGCTGCAAAACCGGCATTTCCGGAAAGCCCATGAGCAGGGCTTTCCAACAGTGTCGGACTTGTCGGTTTCCCGCCAATACTTTGGGAGATAGAGCTGTTTCTAAGTCTTGTTTTCACTCTGTTACAGCTTCGTGTACAAAAGTGCCATTAGACATGCGTTTGAAGCGCATTCGGAGCAGCCCCGCTCCATGGTCGTTTTTAGGCGGAAGATGGCCCTGGCTGGCCAAGAAAACCAGATTTTCGGATGCAGGAATATGGCAGCTAACTGCAGGTACAAGAAATTTTTCTCTAGCCCCATTATTTCTGGAGTTATTGGCCGTGTCGCTACCGACTTCTTTTTTCGGCTTTTTTTAATTTTAATTTTTTGCTGGCTTCGGTCCAGCACACACGTAGCGGCCTTAGCTATTGTTGACGTACACACAGCATGGCCGTATGCCCTGGACATTTTCGGGGTGTCCTCACTCCGTGGTCCCTGGCATCCTCCCTATTTATCCCACAGCTGCAAGACCGGCATTTCCGGAAAGCCCATGAGCAGGGCTTTCCAACAGTGTTGGACTTGTCAGTTTCCCGCCAATACTTTGGGAGATAGAGCTGTTTCTAAGTCTTGTTTTCACTCTGTTACAGCTTCGTGTACAAAAGTGCCATTAGACATGCGTTTGAAGCGCATTCGGAGCAGCCCCGCTCCATGGTCGTTTCTAGGCGGAAGATGGCCCTGGCTGGCCAGGAAAACCAGATTTCCGGATGCAGGAATATGGCAGCTAACTGCAGGTACAAGAAAGTTTTCTCTAGCCCCATTATTTTTGGAGTTATTGGCCGTGTCGCTGCCGACTTCTTTTTTTGGCTTTTTTTAATTTTAATTTGTTGCTGGCTTCGGTCCAGCACACACGTAGCGGCCTTAGCTATTGTTGACGTACACACAGCATGGCCGTATGCCCTGGACATTTTCGGGGTGTCCTCACTCTGTGGTCCCTGGCATCCTCCCTATTTATCCCACAGCTGCAAGACCGGCATTTCCGGAAAGCCCATGAGCAGGGCTTTCCAACAGTGTTGGACTTGTCAGTTTCCCGCCAATACTTTGGGAGATAGAGCTGTTTCTAAGTCTTGTTTTCACTCTGTTACAGCTTCGTGTACAAAAGTGCCATTAGACATGCGTTTGAAGCGCATTCGGAGCAGCCCCGCTCCATGGTCGTTTCTAGGCGGAAGATGGCCCTGGCTGGCCAGGAAAACCAGATTTTCGGATGCAGGAATATGGCAGCTAACTGCAGGTACAAGACATTTTTCTCTAGCCCCATTATTTCTGGAGTTATTGGCCGTGTCGCTACCGACTTCTTTTTTCGGCTTTTTTTAATTTTAATTTTTTGCTGGCTTCGGTCCAGCACACGCGTAGCGGCCTTAGCTATTGTTGACGTACACACAGCATGGCCGTATGCCCTGGACATTTTCGGGGTGTCCTCACTCTGTGGTCCCTGGCATCCTCCCTATTTATTCCACAGCTGCAAAACCGGCATTTCCGGAAAGCCCATGAGCAGGGCTTTCCAACAGTGTCGGACTTGTCGGTTTCCCGCCAATACTTTGGGAGATAGAGCTGTTTCTAAGTCTTGTTTTCACTCTGTTACAGCTTCGTGTACAAAAGTGCCATTAGACATGCGTTTGAAGCGCATTCGGAGCAGCCCCGCTCCATGGTCGTTTCTAGGCGGAAGATGGCCCTGGCTGGCCAGTAAAACCAGATTTTCGGATGCAGGAATATGGCAGCTAACTGCAGGTACAAGAAATTTTTCTCTAGCCCCATTATTTCTGGAGTTATTGGCCGGGTCGCTACCGACTTCTTTTTTCGGCTTTTTTTAATTTTTATTTTTTGCTGGCTTCGGTCCAGCACACACGTAGCGGCCTTAGCTATTGTTGACGTACACACAGCATGGCCGTATGCCCTGGACATTTTCGGGGTGTCCTCACTCCGTGGTCCCTGGCATCCTCCCTATTTATCCCACAGCTGCAAGACCGGCATTTCCGGAAAGCCCATGAGCAGGGCTTTCCAACAGTGTTGGACTTGTCAGTTTCCCGCCAATACTTTGGGAGATAGAGCTGTTTCTAAGTCTTGTTTTCACTCTGTTACAGCTTCGTGTACAAAAGTGCCATTAGACATGCGTTTGAAGCGCATTCGGAGCAGCCCCGCTCCATGGTCGTTTCTAGGCGGAAGATGGCCCTGGCTGGCCAGGAAAACCAGATTTCCGGATGCAGGAATATGGCAGCTAACTGCAGGTACAAGAAAGTTTTCTCTAGCCCCATTATTTTTGGAGTTATTGGCCGTGTCGCTGCCGACTTCTTTTTTTGGCTTTTTTTAATTTTAATTTTTTGCTGGCTTCGGTCCAGCACACACGTAGCGGCCTTAGCTATTGTTGACGTACACACAGCATGGCCGTATGCCCTGGACATTTTCGGGGTGTCCTCACTCAGTGGTCCCTGGCATCCTCCCTATTTATCCCACAGCTGCAAGACCGGCATTTCCGGAAAGCCCATGAGCAGGGCTTTCCAACAGTGTTGGACTTGTCAGTTTCCCGCCAATACTTTGGGAGATAGAGCTGTTTCTAAGTCTTGTTTTCACTCTGTTACAGCTTCGTGTACAAAAGTGCCATTAGACATGCGTTTGAAGCGCATTCGGAGCAGCCCCGCTCCATGGTCGTTTCTAGGCGGAAGATGGCCCTGGCTGGCCAGTAAAACCAGATTTTCGGATGCAGGAATATGGCAGCTAACTGCAGGTACAAGAAATTTTTCTCTAGCCCCATTATTTCTGGAGTTATTGGCCGGGTCGCTACCGACTTCTTTTTTCGGCTTTTTTTAATTTTTATTTTTTGCTGGCTTCGGTCCAGCACACACGTAGCGGCCTTAGCTATTGTTGACGTACACACAGCATGGCCGTATGCCCTGGACATTTTCGGGGTGTCCTCACTCCGTGGTCCCTGGCATCCTCCCTATTTATCCCACAGCTGCAAGACCGGCATTTCCGGAAAGCCCATGAGCAGGGCTTTCCAACAGTGTTGGACTTGTCAGTTTCCCGCCAATACTTTGGGAGATAGAGCTGTTTCTAAGTCTTGTTTTCACTCTGTTACAGCTTCGTGTACAAAAGTGCCATTAGACATGCGTTTGAAGCGCATTCGGAGCAGCCCCGCTCCATGGTCGTTTCTAGGCGGAAGATGGCCCTGGCTGGCCAGGAAAACCAGATTTTCGGATGCAGGAATATGGCAGCTAACTGCAGGTACAAGAAATTTTTCTCTAGCCCCATTATTTCTGGAGTTATTGGCCGTGTCGCTACCGACTTCTTTTTTCGGCTTTTTTTAATTTTAATTTTTTGCTGGCTTCGGTCCAGCACACGCGTAGCGGCCTTAGCTATTGTTGACGTACACACAGCATGGCCGTATGCCCTGGACATTTTCGGGGTGTCCTCACTCTGTGGTCCCTGGCATCCTCCCTATTTATTCCACAGCTGCAAAACCGGCATTTCCGGAAAGCCCATGAGCAGGGCTTTCCAACAGTGTCGGACTTGTCGGTTTCCCGCCAATACTTTGGGAGATAGAGCTCTTTCTAAGTCTTGTTTTCACTCTGTTACAGCTTCGTGTACAAAAGTGCCATTAGACATGCGTTTGAAGCGCATTCGGAGCAGCCCCGCTCCATGGTCGTTTTTAGGCGGAAGATGGCCCTGGCTGGCCAGGAAAACCAGATTTTCGGATGCAGGAATATGGCAGCTAACTGCAGGTACAAGAAATTTTTCTCTAGCCCCATTATTTCTGGAGTTATTGGCCGTGTCGCTACCGACTTCTTTTTTCGGCTTTTTTAATTTTAATTTTTTGCTGGCTTCGGTCCAGCACACGCGTAGCGGCCTTAGCTATTGTTGACGTACACACAGCATGGCCGTATGCCCTGGACATTTTCGGGGTGTACTCACTCTGTGGTCCCTGGCATCCTCCGTATTTATCCCACAGCTGCAAGACCGGCATTTCCGGAAAGCCCATGAGCAGGGCTTTCCAACAGTGTCGGACTTGTCGGTTTCCCGCCAATACTTTGGGAGATAGAGCTGTTTCTAAGTCTTGTTTTCACTCTGATACAGCTTCGTGTACAAAAGTGCCATTAGACATGCGTTTGAAGCGCATTTGGAGCAGCCCCGCTCCATGGTCGTTTCTAGGCGGAAGATGGCCCTGGCTGGCCAGGAAAACCAGATTTTCGGATGCAGGAATATGGCAGCTAACTGCAGGTACAAGAAATTTTTTCTCTAGCCCCATTATTTCTGGAGTTATTGGCCGTGTCGCTATCGACTTCTTTTTTCGGCTTTTTTTAATTTTAATTTTTTGCTGGCTTCGGTCCAGCACACGCGTAGCGGCCTTAGCTATTGTTGACGTACACACAGCATGGCCGTATGCCCTGGACATTTTCGGGGTGTCCTCACTCTGTGGTCCCTGGCATCCTCCGTATTTATCCCACAGCTGCAAGACCGGCATTTCCGGAAAGCCCATGAGCAGGGCTTTCCAACAGTGTCGGACTTGTCGGTTTCCCGCCAATACTTTGGGAGATAGAGCTGTTTCTAAGTCTTGTTTTCACTCTGATACAGCTTCGTGTACAAAAGTGCCATTAGACATGCGTTTGAAGCGCATTCGGAGCAGCCCCGCTCCATGGTCGTTTCTAGGCGGAAGATGGCCCTGGCTGGCCAGGAAAACCAGATTTTCGGATGCAGGAATATGGCAGCTAACTGCAGGTACAAGAAATTTTTCTCTAGCCCCATTATTTCTGGAGTTATTGGCCGTGTCGCTACCGACTTCTTTTTTCGGCTTTTTTTAATTTTAATTTTTTGCTAGCTTCGGTCCAGCACACACGTAGCGGCCTTAGCTGTTGTTGACGTACACAAAGCATGGCCGTATGCCCTGGACATTTTCGGGGTGTCCTCACTCCGTGGTCCCTGGCATCCTCCCTATTTATCCCACAGCTCCAAGACCGGCATTTCCGGAAAGCCCATGAGCAGGGCTTTCCAACAGTGTTGGACTTGTCAGTTTCCCGCCAATACTTTGGGAGATAGAGCTGTTTCTAAGTCTTGTTTTCACTCTGTTACAGCTTCGTGTACAAAAGTGCCATTAGACATGCGTTTGAAGCGCATTCGGAGCAGCCCCGCTCCATGGTCGTTTCTAGGCGGAAGATGGCCCTGGCTGGCCAGGAAAACCAGATTTTCGGATGCAGGAATATGGCAGCTAACTGCAGGTACAAGAAATTTTTCTCTAGCCCCATTATTTCTGGAGTTATTGGCCGTGTCGCTACCGACTTCTTTTTTCGGCTTTTTTTAATTTTTATTTTTTGCTGGCTTCGGTCCAGCACACACGTAGCGGCCTTAGCTATTGTTGACGTACACACAGCATGGCCGTATGCCCTGGACATTTTCGGGGTGTCCTCACTCCGTGGTCCCTGGCATCCTCCCTATTTATCCCACATCTCCAAGACCGGCATTTCCGGAAAGCCCATGAGCAGGGCTTTCCAACAGTGTCGGACTTGTTGGTTTCCCGCCAATACTTTGGGAGATAGAGCTGTTTCTAAGTCTTGTTTTCACTCTGTTACAGCTTCGTGTACAAAAGTGCCATTAGACATGCGTTTGAAGCGCATTCGGAGCAGCCCCGCTCCATGGTCGTTTCTAGGCGAAAGATGGCCCTGGCTGGCCAGGAAAACCAGATTTTCGGATGCAGGAATATGGCAGCTAACTGCAGGTACAAGAAATTTTTCTCTAGCCCCATTATTTCTGGAGTTATTGGCCGTGTCGCTACCGACTTCTTTTTTCGGCTTTTTTTAATTTTATTTTTTTGCTGGCTTCGGTCCAGCACACACGTAGCGGCCTTAGCTATTGTTGACGTACACACAGCATGGCCGTATGCCCTGGACATTTTCGGGGTGTCCTCACTCCGTGGTCCCTGGCATCCTCCCTATTTATCCCACAGCTGCAAGACCGGCATTTCCGGAAAGCCCATGAGCAGGGCTTTCCAACAGTGTCGGACTTGTCAGTTTCCCGCCAATACTTTGGGAGATAGAGCTGTTTCTAAGTCTTGTTTTCACTCTGTTACAGCTTCGTGTACAAAAGTGCCATTAGACATGCGTTTGAAGCGCATTCGGAGCAGCCCCGCTCCATGGTCGTTTCTAGGCGGAAGATGGCCCTGGCTGGCCAGGAAAACCAGATTTTCGGATGCAGGAATATGGCAGCTAACTGCAGGTACAAAAAATTTTTCTCTAGCCCCATTATTTCTGGAGTTATTGGCCGTGTCGCTACCGACTTCTTTTTTCGGCTTTTTTTAATTTTAATTTTTTGCTGGCTTCGGTCCAGCACACACGTAGCGGCCTTAGCTATTGTTGACGTACACACAGCATGGCCGTATGCCCTGGACATTTTCGGGGTGTCCTCACTCCGTGGTCCCTGGCATCCTCCCTATTTATCCCACAGCTGCAAGACCGGCATTTCCGGAAAGCCCATGAGCAGGGCTTTCCAACAGTGTCGGACTTGTCAGTTTCCCGCCAATACTTTGGGAGATAGAGCTGTTTCTAAGTCTTGTTTTCACTCTGTTACAGCTTCGTGTACAAAAGTGCCATTAGACATGCGTTTGAAGCGCATTCGGAGCAGCCCCGCTCCATGGTCGTTTCTAGGCGGAAGATGGCCCTGGCTGGCCAGGAAAACCAGATTTTCGGATGCAGGAATATGGCAGCTAACTGCAGGTACAAGAAATTTTTCTCTAGCCCCATTATTTCTGGAGTTATTGGCCGTGTCGCTACCGACTTCTTTTTTCGGCTTTTTTTAATTTTAATTTTTTGCTGGCTTCGGTCCAGCACACACGTAGCGGCCTTAGCTATTGTTGACGTACACACAGCATGGCCGTATGCCCTGGACATTTTCGGGGTGTCCTCACTCCGTGGTCCCTGGCATCCTCCCTATTTATCCCACAGCTCCAAGACCGGCATTTCCGGAAAGCCCATGAGCAGGGCTTTCCAACAGTGTCGGACTTGTCGGTTTCCCGCCAATACTTTGGGAGATAGAGCCGTTTCTAAGTCTTGTTTTCACTCTGTTACAGCTTCGTGTACAAAAGTGCCATTAGACATGCGTTTGAAGCGCATTTGGAGCAGCCCCGCTCCATGGTCGTTCCTAGGCGGAAGATGGCCCTGGCTGGCCAGGAAAACCAGATTTTCGGATGCAGGAATATGGCAGCTAACTGCAGGTACAAGAAATTTTTCTCTAGCCCCATTATTTCTGGAGTTATTGGCCGTGTCGCTACCGACTTCTTTTTTCGGCTTTTTTTAATTTTAATTGTTTGCTGGCTTCGGTCCAGCACACGCGTAGCGGCCTTAGCCTTTGTTGACGTACACACAGCATGGCCGTATGCCCTGGACATTTTCGGGGGGTCCTCACTCTGTGGTCCCTGGCATCCTCCCTATTTATCCCACAGCTGCAAGACCGGCATTTCCGGAAAGCCCATGAGCAGGGCTTTCCAACAGTGTCGGACTTGTCGGTTTCCCGCCAATACTTTGGGAGATAGAGCTGTTTCTAAGTCTTGTTTTCACTCTGATACAGCTTCGTGTACAAAAGTGCCATTAGACATGCGTTTGAAGCGCATTCGGAGCAGCCCCGCTCCATGGTCGTTTCTAGGCGGAAGATGGCCCTGGCTGGCCAGGAAAACCAGATTTTCGGATGCAGGAATATTGCAGCTAACTGCAGGTACAAGAAATTTTTCTCTAGCCCCATTATTTCTGGAGTTATTGGCCGTGTCGCTACCGACTTCTTTTTTCGGCTTTTTTTAATTTTAATTTTTTGCTGGCTTCGGTCCAGCACACACGTAGCGGCCTTAGCTATTGTTGACGTACACACAGCATGGCCGTATGCCCTGGACATTTTCGGGGTGTCCTCACTCCGTGGTCCCTGGCATCCTCCCTATTTATCCCACAGCTCCAAGACCGGCATTTCCGGAAAGCCCATGAGCAGGGCTTTCCAACAGTGTCGGACTTGTCGGTTTCCCGCCAATCCTTTGGGAGATAGAGCTGTTTCTAAGTCTTGTTTTCACTCTGTTACAGCTTCGTGTACAAAAGTGCCATTAGACATGCGTTTGAAGCGCATTTGGAGCAGCCCCGCTCCATGGTCGTTTCTAGGCGGAAGATGGCCCTGGCTGGCCAGGAAAACCAGATTTTCGGATGCAGGAATATGGCAGCTAACTGCAGGTACAAGAAATTTTTCTCTAGCCCCATTATTTCTGGAGTTATTGGCCGTGTCGCTACCGACTTCTTTTTTCGGCTTTTTTTAATTTTAATTTTTTGCTGGCTTCGGTCCAGCACACGCGTAGCGGCCTTAGCTATTGTTGACGTACACACAGCATGGCCGTATGCCCTGGACATTTTCGGGGGGTCCTCACTCTGTGGTCCCTGGCATCCTCCCTATTTATCCCACAGCTCCAAGACCGGCATTTCCGGAAAGCCCATGAGCAGGGCTTTCCAACAGTGTCGGACTTGTCGGTTTCCCGCCAATCCTTTGGGAGATAGAGCTGTTTCTAAGTCTTGTTTTCACTCTGTTACAGCTTCGTGTACAAAAGTGCCATTAGACATGCGTTTGAAGCGCATTTGGAGCAGCCCCGCTCCATGGTCGTTTCTAGGTGGAAGATGGCCCTGGCTGGCCAGGAAAACCAGATTTTCGGATGCAGGAATATGGCAGCTAACTGCAGGTACAAGAAATTTTTCTCTAGCCCCATTATTTCTGGAGTTATTGGCCGTGTCGCTACCGACTTCTTTTTTCGGCTTTTTTTAATTTTAATTGTTTGCTGGCTTCGGTCCAGCACACACGTAGCGGCCTTAGCTATTGTTGACGTACACACAGCATGGCCGTATGCCCTGGACATTTTCGGGGTGTCCTCACTCCGTGGTCCCTGGCATCCTCCCTAATTATCCCACAGCTCCAAGACCGGCATTTCCGGAAAGCCCATGAGCAGGGCTTTCCAACAGTGTCGGACTTGTCGGTTTCCCGCCAATACTTTGGGAGATAGAGCTGTTTCTAAGTCTTGTTTTCACTCTGTTACAGCTTCGTGTACAAAAGTGCCATTAGACATGCGTTTGAAGCGCATTTGGAGCAGCCCCGCTCCATGGTCGTTTCTAGGCGGAAGATGGCCCTGGCTGGCCAGGAAAACCAGATTTTCGGATGCAGGAATATGGCAGCTAACTGCAGGTACAAGAAATTTTTCTCTAGCCCCATTATTTCTGGAGTTATTGGCCGTGTCGCTACCGACTTCTTTTTTCGGCTTTTTTTAATTTTAATTGTTTGCTGGCTTCGGTCCAGCACACACGTAGCGGCCTTAGCTATTGTTGACGTACACACAGCATGGCCGTATGCCCTGGACATTTTCGGGGTGTCCTCACTCCGTGGTCCCTGGCATCCTCCCTAATTATCCCACAGCTCCAAGACCGGCATTTCCGGAAAGCCCATGAGCAGGGCTTTCCAACAGTGTCGGACTTGTCGGTTTCCCGCCAATACTTTGGGAGATAGAGCTGTTTCTAAGTCTTGTTTTCACTCTGTTACAGCTTCGTGTACAAAAGTGCCATTAGACATGCGTTTGAAGCGCATTCGGAGCAGCCCCGCTCCATGGTCGTTTCTAGGCGAAAGATGGCCCTGGCTGGCCAGGAAAACCAGATTTTCGGATGCAGGAATATGGCAGCTAACTGCAGGTACAAGAAATTTTTCTCTAGCCCCATTATTTCTGGAGTTATTGGCCGTGTCGCTACCGACTTCTTTTTTCGGCTTTTTTGAATTTTAATTTTTTGCTGGCTTCGGTCCAGCACACACGTAGCGGCCTTAGCTATTGTTGACGTACACACAGCATGGCCGTATGCCCTGGACATTTTCGGGGTGTCCTCACTCCGTGGTCCCTGGCATCCTCCCTATTTATCCCACAGCTGCAAGACCGGCATTTCCGGAAAGCCCATGAGCAGGGCTTTCTAACAGTGTCGGACTTGTCAGTTTCCCGCCAATACTTTGGGAGATAGAGCTGTTTCTAAGTCTTGTTTTCACTCTGTTACAGCTTCGTGTACAAAAGTGCCATTAGACATGCGTTTGAAGCGCATTCGGAGCAGCCCCGCTCCATGGTCGTTTCTAGGCGGAAGATGGCCCTGGCTGGCCAGGAAAACCAGATTTTCGGATGCAGGAATATGGCAGCTAACTGCAGGTACAAGAAATTTTTCTCTAGCCCCATTATTTCTGGAGTTATTGGCCGTGTCGCTACCGACTTCTTTTTTCGGCTTTTTTTGATTTTTATTTTTTGCTGGCTTCGGTCCAGCACACACGTAGCGGCCTTAGCTATTGTTGACGTACACACAGCATGGCCGTATGCCCTGGACATTTTCGGGGTGTCCTCACTCCGTGGTCCCTGGCATCCTCCCTAATTATCCCACAGCTCCAAGACCGGCATTTCCGGAAAGCCCATGAGCAGGGCTTTCCAACAGTGTCGGACTTGTCGGTTTCCCGCCAATACTTTGGGAGATAGAGCTGTTTCTAAGTCTTGTTTTCACTCTGTTACAGCTTCGTGTACAAAAGTGCCATTAGACATGCGTTTGAAGCGCATTCGGAGCAGCCCCGCTCCATGGTCGTTTCTAGGCGGAAGATGGCCCTGGCTGGCCAGGAAAACCAGATTTCCGGATGCAGGAATATGGCAGCTAACTGCAGGTACAAGAAAGTTTTCTCTAGCCCCATTATTTTTGGAGTTATTGGCCGTGTCGCTGCCGACTTCTTTTTTCGGCTTTTTTTAATTTTTATTTTTTGCTGGCTTCGGTCCAGCACACACGTAGCGGCCTTGGCTATTGTTGACGTACACACAGCATGGCCGTATGCCCTGGACATTTTCGGGGTGTCCTCACTCCGTGGTCCCTGGCATCCTCCCTATTTATACCACAACTCCAAGACCGGCATTTCCGGACAGCCCATGAGCAGGGCTTTCAAACAGTGTCGGACTTGTCGGTTTTCCGCCAATACTGTGGGAGATAGAGCTGTTTCTAAGTCTTGTTTTCACTCTGTTACAGCTTCGTGTACAAAAGTGTCATTAGACATGCGTTTGAAGCGCATTCGGAGCAGCCCCGCTCCATGGTCGTTTCTAGGCGGAAGATGGCCCTGGCTGGCCAGGAAAACCAGATTTTCGGATGCAGGAATATGGCAGCTAACTGCAGGTACAAGACATTTTTCTCTAGCCCCAATATTTTTGGAGTTATTGGCCATGTCGCTGCCGACTTCTTTTTTCGGCTTTTTTTAATTTTAATTTTTTGCTGGCTTCGGTCCAGCACACACGTAGCGGCCTTAGCTATTGTTGACGTACACACAGCATGGCCGTATGCCCTGGACATTTTCAGGGTGTCCTCACTCCGTGGTCCCTGGCATCCTCCCTATTTATCCCACATCTGCAAGACCGGCATTTCCGGAAAGCCCATGAGCAGGGCTTTTCAACAGTGTCGGACTTGTCAGTTTCCCGCCAATACTTTGGGAGATAGAGCTGTTTCTAAGTCTTGTTTTCACTCTGTTACAGCTTCGTGTACAAAAGTGCCATTAGACATGCGTTTGAAGCGCATTCGGAGCAGCCCCGCTCCATGGTCGTTTCTAGGCGGAAGATGGCCCTGGCTGGCCAGGAAAACCAGATTTTCGGATGCAGGAATATGGCAGCTAACTGCAGGTACAAGAAATTTTCCTCTAGCCCCATTATTTTGGAGTTATTGGCCGTGTCGCTGCCGACTTCTTTTTTCGGCTTTTTTTAATTTTTATTTTTTGCTGGCTTCGGTCCAGCACACACGTAGCGGCCTTGGCTATTGTTGACGTACACACAGCATGGCCGTATGCCCTGGACATTTTCGGGGTGTCCTCACTCCGTGGTCCCTGGCATCCTCCCTATTTATCCCACAGCTCCAAGACCGGCATTTCCGGAAAGCCCATGAGCAGGGCTTTCAAACAGTGTCGGACTTGTCGGTTTTCCGCCAATACTGTGGGAGATAGAGCTGTTTCTAAGTCTTGTTTTCACTCTGTTACAGCTTCGTGTACAAAAGTGCCATTAGACATGCGTTTGAAGCGCATTCGGAGCAGCCCCGCTCCATGGTCGTTTCTAGGCGGAAGATGGCCCTGGCTGGCCAGGAAAACCAGATTTTCGGATGCAGGAATATGGCAGCTAACTGCAGGTACAAGACATTTTTCTCTAGCCCCAATATTTTTGGAGTTATTGGCCATGTCGCTGCCGACTTCTTTTTTCGGCTTTTTTTAATTTTAATTTTTTGCTGGCTTCGGTCCAGCACACACGTAGCGGCCTTAGCTATTGTTGACGTACACACAGCATGGCCGTATGCCCTGGACATTTTCGGGGTGTCCTCACTCCGTGGTCCCTGGCATCCTCCCTATTTATCCCACAGCTGCAAGACCGGCATTTCCGGAAAGCCCATGAGCAGGGCTTTTCAACAGTGTCGGACTTGTCAGTTTCCTCCCAATACTTTGGGAGATAGAGCTGTTTCTAAGTCTTGTTTTCACTCTGTTACAGCTTCGTGTACAAAAGTGCCATTAGACATGCGTTTGAAGCGCATTCGGAGCAGCCCCGCTCCATGGTCGTTTCTAGGCGGAAGATGGCCCTGGCTGGCCAGGAAAACCAGATTTTCGGATGCAGGAATATGGCAGCTAACTGCAGGTACAAGAAATTTTTCTCTAGCCCCATTATTTTTGGAGTTATTGGCCGTGTCGCTACCGACTTCTTTTTTCGGCTTTTTTTAATTTTATTTTTTTGCTGGCTTCGGTCCAGCACACACGTAGCGGCCTTAGCTATTGTTGACGTACACACAGCATGGCCGTATGCCCTGGACATTTTCGGGGTGTCCTCACTCCGTGGTCCCTGGCATCCTCCCTATTTATCCCACAGCTCCAAGACCGGCATTTCCGGAAAGCCCATGAGCAGGGCTTTCCAACAGTGTCGGACTTGTCAGTTTCCCGCCAATACTGTGGGAGATAGAGCTGTTTCTAAGTCTTGTTTTCACTCTGTTACAGCTTCGTGTACAAAAGTGCCATTAGACATGCGTTTGAAGCGCATTCGGAGCAGCCCCGCTCCATGGTCGTTTCTAGGCGGAAGATGGCCCTGGCTGGCCAGGAAAACCAGATTTTCGGATGCAGGAATATGGCAGCTAACTGCAGGTACAAGAAATTTTTCTCTATCCCCATTATTTCTGGAGTTATTGGCCGTGTCGCTACCGACTTCTTTTTTCGGCTTTTTTTAATTTTTATTTTTGCTGGCTTCGGTCCAGCACACACGTAGCGGCCTTAGCTATTGTTGACGTAAACACAGCATGGCCGTATGCCCTGGACATTTTCGGGGTGTCCTCACTCCGTGGTCCCTGGCATCCTCCCTATTTATCCCACAGCTCCAAGACCGGCATTTCCGGAAAGCCCATGAGCAGGGCTTTCCAACAGTGTCGGACTTGTCAGTTTCCCGCCAATACTTTGGGAGATAGAGCTGTTTCTAAGTCTTGTTTTCACTCTGTTACAGCTTCGTGTACAAAAGTGCCATTAGACATGCGTTTGAAGCGCATTCGGAGCAGCCCCGCTCCATGGTCGTTTCTAGGCGGAAGATGGCCCTGGCTGGCCAGGAAAACCAGATTTTCGGATGCAGGAATATGGCAGCTAACTGCAGGTACAATACATTTTTCTCTAGCCCCATTATTTTTGGAGTTATTGGCCGTCTCGCTGCCGACTTCTTTTTTCGGCTTTTTTTAATTTTAATTTTTTGCTCGCTTCGGTCCAGCACACACGTAGCGGCCTTAGCTATTGTTGACGTACACACAGCATGGCCGTATGCCCTGGACATTTTCGGGGTGTCCTCACTCTGTGGTCCCTGGCATCCTCCCTATTTATCCAACAGCTCCAAGACCGGCATTTCCGGAAAGCCCATGAGCAGGGCTTTCAAACAGTGTCGGACTTGTCGGTTTTCCGCCAATACTGTGGGAGATAGAGCTGTTTCTAAGTCTTGTTTTCACTCTGTTACAGCTTCGTGTACAAAAGTGCCATTAGACATGCGTTTGAAGCGCATTCGGAGCAGCCCCGCTCCATGGTCGTTTCTAGGCGGAAGATGGCCCTGGGTGGCCAGGAAAACCAGATTTTCGGATGCAGGAATATGGCAGCTAACTGCAGGTACAAGAAATTTTTCTCTAGCCCCAATATTTCTGGAGTTATTGGCCGTGTCGCTACCGACTTCTTTTTTCGGCTTTTTTTAATTTTAATTTTTTGCTGGCTTCGGTCCAGCACACACGTAGCGGCCTTAGCTATTGTTGACGTACACACAGCATGGCCGTATGCCCTGGACATTTTCGGGGTGTCCTCACTCCGTGGTCCCTGGCATCCTCCCTATTTATCCCACAGCTCCAAGACCGGCATTTCCGAAAAGCCCATGAGCAGGGCTTTCAAACAGTGTCAGACTTGTCGGTTTCCCGCCAATACTTTGAGAGATAGAGCTGTTTCTAAGTCTTGTTTTACTCTGTTACAGTTTCGTGTACAAAAGTGCCATTAGACATGCGTTTGAAGCGCATTCGGAGCAGCCCCGCTCCATGGTCGTTTCTAGGCGGAAGATGGCCCTGGCTGGCCAGGAAAACCAGATTTTCGGATGCAGGAATATGGCAGCTAACTGCAGGTACAAGAAATTTTTCTCTAGCCCCATTATTTCTGGAGTTATTGGCCGTGTCGCTACCGACTTCTTTTTTCGGCTTTTTTTGATTTTTATTTTTTGCTGGCTTCGGTCCAGCACACACGTAGCGGCCTTAGCTATTGTTGACGTACACACAGCATGGCCGTATGCCCTGGACATTTTCGGGGTGTCCTCACTCCGTGGTCCCTGGCATCCTCCCTAATTATCCCACAGCTCCAAGACCGGCATTTCCGGAAAGCCCATGAGCAGGGCTTTCCAACAGTGTCGGACTTGTCGGTTTCCCGCCAATACTTTGGGAGATAGAGCTGTTTCTAAGTCTTGTTTTCACTCTGTTACAGCTTCGTGTACAAAAGTGCCATTAGACATGCGTTTGAAGCGCATTCGGAGCAGCCCCGCTCCATGGTCGTTTCTAGGCGGAAGATGGCCCTGGCTGGCCAGGAAAACCAGATTTCCGGATGCAGGAATATGGCAGCTAACTGCAGGTACAAGAAAGTTTTCTCTAGCCCCATTATTTTTGGAGTTATTGGCCGTGTCGCTGCCGACTTCTTTTTTCGGCTTTTTTTAATTTTTATTTTTTGCTGGCTTCGGTCCAGCACACACGTAGCGGCCTTGGCTATTGTTGACGTACACACAGCATGGCCGTATGCCCTGGACATTTTCGGGGTGTCCTCACTCCGTGGTCCCTGGCATCCTCCCTATTTATACCACAACTCCAAGACCGGCATTTCCGGACAGCCCATGAGCAGGGCTTTCAAACAGTGTCGGACTTGTCGGTTTTCCGCCAATACTGTGGGAGATAGAGCTGTTTCTAAGTCTTGTTTTCACTCTGTTACAGCTTCGTGTACAAAAGTGTCATTAGACATGCGTTTGAAGCGCATTCGGAGCAGCCCCGCTCCATGGTCGTTTCTAGGCGGAAGATGGCCCTGGCTGGCCAGGAAAACCAGATTTTCGGATGCAGGAATATGGCAGCTAACTGCAGGTACAAGACATTTTTCTCTAGCCCCAATATTTTTGGAGTTATTGGCCATGTCGCTGCCGACTTCTTTTTTCGGCTTTTTTTAATTTTAATTTTTTGCTGGCTTCGGTCCAGCACACACGTAGCGGCCTTAGCTATTGTTGACGTACACACAGCATGGCCGTATGCCCTGGACATTTTCAGGGTGTCCTCACTCCGTGGTCCCTGGCATCCTCCCTATTTATCCCACATCTGCAAGACCGGCATTTCCGGAAAGCCCATGAGCAGGGCTTTTCAACAGTGTCGGACTTGTCAGTTTCCCGCCAATACTTTGGGAGATAGAGCTGTTTCTAAGTCTTGTTTTCACTCTGTTACAGCTTCGTGTACAAAAGTGCCATTAGACATGCGTTTGAAGCGCATTCGGAGCAGCCCCGCTCCATGGTCGTTTCTAGGCGGAAGATGGCCCTGGCTGGCCAGGAAAACCAGATTTTCGGATGCAGGAATATGGCAGCTAACTGCAGGTACAAGAAATTTTCCTCTAGCCCCATTATTTTGGAGTTATTGGCCGTGTCGCTGCCGACTTCTTTTTTCGGCTTTTTTTAATTTTTATTTTTTGCTGGCTTCGGTCCAGCACACACGTAGCGGCCTTGGCTATTGTTGACGTACACACAGCATGGCCGTATGCCCTGGACATTTTCGGGGTGTCCTCACTCCGTGGTCCCTGGCATCCTCCCTATTTATCCCACAGCTCCAAGACCGGCATTTCCGGAAAGCCCATGAGCAGGGCTTTCAAACAGTGTCGGACTTGTCGGTTTTCCGCCAATACTGTGGGAGATAGAGCTGTTTCTAAGTCTTGTTTTCACTCTGTTACAGCTTCGTGTACAAAAGTGCCATTAGACATGCGTTTGAAGCGCATTCGGAGCAGCCCCGCTCCATGGTCGTTTCTAGGCGGAAGATGGCCCTGGCTGGCCAGGAAAACCAGATTTTCGGATGCAGGAATATGGCAGCTAACTGCAGGTACAAGACATTTTTCTCTAGCCCCAATATTTTTGGAGTTATTGGCCATGTCGCTGCCGACTTCTTTTTTCGGCTTTTTTTAATTTTAATTTTTTGCTGGCTTCGGTCCAGCACACACGTAGCGGCCTTAGCTATTGTTGACGTACACACAGCATGGCCGTATGCCCTGGACATTTTCGGGGTGTCCTCACTCCGTGGTCCCTGGCATCCTCCCTATTTATCCCACAGCTGCAAGACCGGCATTTCCGGAAAGCCCATGAGCAGGGCTTTTCAACAGTGTCGGACTTGTCAGTTTCCTCCCAATACTTTGGGAGATAGAGCTGTTTCTAAGTCTTGTTTTCACTCTGTTACAGCTTCGTGTACAAAAGTGCCATTAGACATGCGTTTGAAGCGCATTCGGAGCAGCCCCGCTCCATGGTCGTTTCTAGGCGGAAGATGGCCCTGGCTGGCCAGGAAAACCAGATTTTCGGATGCAGGAATATGGCAGCTAACTGCAGGTACAAGAAATTTTTCTCTAGCCCCATTATTTTTGGAGTTATTGGCCGTGTCGCTACCGACTTCTTTTTTCGGCTTTTTTTAATTTTATTTTTTTGCTGGCTTCGGTCCAGCACACACGTAGCGGCCTTAGCTATTGTTGACGTACACACAGCATGGCCGTATGCCCTGGACATTTTCGGGGTGTCCTCACTCCGTGGTCCCTGGCATCCTCCCTATTTATCCCACAGCTCCAAGACCGGCATTTCCGGAAAGCCCATGAGCAGGGCTTTCCAACAGTGTCGGACTTGTCAGTTTCCCGCCAATACTGTGGGAGATAGAGCTGTTTCTAAGTCTTGTTTTCACTCTGTTACAGCTTCGTGTACAAAAGTGCCATTAGACATGCGTTTGAAGCGCATTCGGAGCAGCCCCGCTCCATGGTCGTTTCTAGGCGGAAGATGGCCCTGGCTGGCCAGGAAAACCAGATTTTCGGATGCAGGAATATGGCAGCTAACTGCAGGTACAAGAAATTTTTCTCTATCCCCATTATTTCTGGAGTTATTGGCCGTGTCGCTACCGACTTCTTTTTTCGGCTTTTTTTAATTTTTATTTTTGCTGGCTTCGGTCCAGCACACACGTAGCGGCCTTAGCTATTGTTGACGTAAACACAGCATGGCCGTATGCCCTGGACATTTTCGGGGTGTCCTCACTCCGTGGTCCCTGGCATCCTCCCTATTTATCCCACAGCTCCAAGACCGGCATTTCCGGAAAGCCCATGAGCAGGGCTTTCCAACAGTGTCGGACTTGTCAGTTTCCCGCCAATACTTTGGGAGATAGAGCTGTTTCTAAGTCTTGTTTTCACTCTGTTACAGCTTCGTGTACAAAAGTGCCATTAGACATGCGTTTGAAGCGCATTCGGAGCAGCCCCGCTCCATGGTCGTTTCTAGGCGGAAGATGGCCCTGGCTGGCCAGGAAAACCAGATTTTCGGATGCAGGAATATGGCAGCTAACTGCAGGTACAATACATTTTTCTCTAGCCCCATTATTTTTGGAGTTATTGGCCGTCTCGCTGCCGACTTCTTTTTTCGGCTTTTTTTAATTTTAATTTTTTGCTCGCTTCGGTCCAGCACACACGTAGCGGCCTTAGCTATTGTTGACGTACACACAGCATGGCCGTATGCCCTGGACATTTTCGGGGTGTCCTCACTCTGTGGTCCCTGGCATCCTCCCTATTTATCCAACAGCTCCAAGACCGGCATTTCCGGAAAGCCCATGAGCAGGGCTTTCAAACAGTGTCGGACTTGTCGGTTTTCCGCCAATACTGTGGGAGATAGAGCTGTTTCTAAGTCTTGTTTTCACTCTGTTACAGCTTCGTGTACAAAAGTGCCATTAGACATGCGTTTGAAGCGCATTCGGAGCAGCCCCGCTCCATGGTCGTTTCTAGGCGGAAGATGGCCCTGGGTGGCCAGGAAAACCAGATTTTCGGATGCAGGAATATGGCAGCTAACTGCAGGTACAAGAAATTTTTCTCTAGCCCCAATATTTCTGGAGTTATTGGCCGTGTCGCTACCGACTTCTTTTTTCGGCTTTTTTTAATTTTAATTTTTTGCTGGCTTCGGTCCAGCACACACGTAGCGGCCTTAGCTATTGTTGACGTACACACAGCATGGCCGTATGCCCTGGACATTTTCGGGGTGTCCTCACTCCGTGGTCCCTGGCATCCTCCCTATTTATCCCACAGCTCCAAGACCGGCATTTCCGAAAAGCCCATGAGCAGGGCTTTCAAACAGTGTCAGACTTGTCGGTTTCCCGCCAATACTTTGAGAGATAGAGCTGTTTCTAAGTCTTGTTTTCGCTCTGTTACAGCTTCGTGTACAAAAGTGCCATTAGACATGCGTTTGAAGCGCATTCGGAGCAGCCCCGCTCCATGGTCGTTTCTAGGCGGAAGATGGCCCTGGCTGGCCAGGAAAACCAGATTTTCGGATGCAGGAATATGGCAGCTAACTGCAGGTACAAGAATTTTTTCTCTAGCCCCATTATTTTTGGAGTTATTGGCCGTGTCGCTGCCGACTTCTTTTTTTGGCTTTTTTTTATTTTAATTTTTTGCTGGCTTCGGTCCAGCACACACGTAGCGGCCTTGGCTATTGTTGACGTACACACAGCATGGCCGTATGCCCTGGACATTTTCGGGGTGTCCTCACACCGTGGTCCCTGGCATCCTCCCTATTTATCCCACAGCTCCAAGACCGGCATTTCCGGAAAGCCCATGAGCAGGGCTTTCCAACAGTGTCGGACTTGTCGGTTTTCCGCCAATACTGTGGGAGATAGAGCTGTTTCTAAGTCTTGTTTTACTCTGTTACAGTTTCGTGTACAAAAGTGCCATTAGACATGCGTTTGAAGCGCATTCGGAGCAGCCCCGCTCCATGGTCGTTTCTAGGCGGAAGATGGCCCTGGCTGGCCAGGAAAACCAGATTTTCGGATGCAGGAATATGGCAGCTAACTGCAGGTACAAGAAATTTTTCTCTAGCCCCAATATTTCTGGAGTTATTGGCCGTGTCGCTACCGACTTCTTTTTTCGGCTTTTTTTAATTTTAATTTTTTGCTGGCTTCGGTCCAGCACACACGTAGCGGCCTTAGCTATTGTTGACGTACACACAGCATGGCCGTATGCCCTGGACATTTTCGGGGTGTCCTCACTCCGTGGTCCCTGGCATCCTCCCTATTTATCCCACAGCTCCAAGACCGGCATTTCCGAAAAGCCCATGAGCAGGGCTTTCAAACAGTGTCAGACTTGTCGGTTTCCCGCCAATACTTTGAGAGATAGAGCTGTTTCTAAGTCTTGTTTTCGCTCTGTTACAGCTTCGTGTACAAAAGTGTCATTAGACATGCGTTTGAAGCGCATTCGGAGCAGCCCCGCTCCATGGTCGTTTCTAGGCGGAAGATGGCCCTGGCTGGCCAGGAAAACCAGATTTTCGGATGCAGGAATATGGCAGCTAACTGCAGGTACAAGAATTTTTTCTCTAGCCCCATTATTTTTGGAGTTATTGGCCGTGTCGCTGCCGACTTCTTTTTTTGGCTTTTTTTTATTTTAATTTTTTGCTGGCTTCGGTCCAGCACACACGTAGCGGCCTTGGCTATTGTTGACGTACACACAGCATGGCCGTATGCCCTGGACATTTTCGGGGTGTCCTCACACCGTGGTCCCTGGCATCCTCCCTATTTATCCCACAGCTCCAAGACCGGCATTTCCGGAAAGCCCATGAGCAGGGCTTTCCAACAGTGTCGGACTTGTCGGTTTTCCGCCAATACTGTGGGAGATAGAGCTGTTTCTAAGTCTTGTTTTACTCTGTTACAGTTTCGTGTACAAAAGTGCCATTAGACATGCGTTTGAAGCGCATTCGGAGCAGCCCCGCTCCATGGTCGTTTCTAGGCGGAAGATGGCCCTGGCTGGCCAGGAAAACCAGATTTTCGGATGCAGGAATATGGCAGCTAACTGCAGGTACAAGAAATTTTTCTCTAGCCCCAATATTTCTGGAGTTATTGGCCGTGTCGCTACCGACTTCTTTTTTCGGCTTTTTTTAATTTTAATTTTTTGCTGGCTTCGGTCCAGCACACACGTAGCGGCCTTAGCTATTGTTGACGTACACACAGCATGGCCGTATGCCCTGGACATTTTCGGGGTGTCCTCACTCCGTGGTCCCTGGCATCCTCCCTATTTATCCCACAGCTCCAAGACCGGCATTTCCGAAAAGCCCATGAGCAGGGCTTTCAAACAGTGTCAGACTTGTCGGTTTCCCGCCAATACTTTGAGAGATAGAGCTGTTTCTAAGTCTTGTTTTCGCTCTGTTACAGCTTCGTGTACAAAAGTGTCATTAGACATGCGTTTGAAGCGCATTCGGAGCAGCCCCGCTCCATGGTCGTTTCTAGGCGGAAGATGGCCCTGGCTGGCCAGGAAAACCAGATTTTCGGATGCAGGAATATGGCAGCTAACTGTAGGTACAAGAATTTTTTCTCTAGCCCCATTATTTTTGGAGTTATTGGCCGTGTCGCTGCCGACTTCTTTTTTTGGCTTTTTTTTATTTTAATTTTTTGCTGGCTTCGGTCCAGCACACACGTAGCGGCCTTGGCTATTGTTGACGTACACACAGCATGGCCGTATGCCCTGGACATTTTCGGGGTGTCCTCACACCGTGGTCCCTGGCATCCTCCCTATTTATCCCACAGCTCCAAGACCGGCATTTCCGGAAAGCCCATGAGCAGGGCTTTCCAACAGTGTCGGACTTGTCGGTTTTCCGCCAATACTGTGGGAGATAGAGCTGTTTCTAAGTCTTGTTTTACTCTGTTACAGTTTCGTGTACAAAAGTGCCATTAGACATGCGTTTGAAGCGCATTCGGAGCAGCCCCGCTCCATGGTCGTTTCTAGGCGGAAGATGGCCCTGGCTGGCCAGGAAAACCAAATTTTCGCAGCTAACTGCAGGTACAAGAAATTTTTCTCTAGCCCCATTATTTCTGGAGTTATTGGCCGTGTCGCTGCCGACTTCTTTTTTCGGCTTTTTTTAATTTTAATTTTTTGCTGGCTTCGGTCCAGCACACACGTAGCGGCCTTAGCTATTGTTGACGTACACACAGCATGGCCGTATGCCCTGGACATTTTCGGGGTGTCCTCACACCGTGGTCCCTGGCATCCTCCCTATTTATCCCACAGCTCCAAGACCGGCATTTCCGGAAAGCCCATGAGCAGGGCTTTCCAACAGTGTCGGACTTGTCGGTTTTCCGTCAATACTGTGGGAGATAGAGCTGTTTCTAAGTCTTGTTTTACTCTGTTACAGTTTCGTGTACAAAAGTGCCATTAGACATGCGTTTGAAGCGCATTCGGAGCAGCCCCGCTCCATGGTCGTTTCTAGGCGGAAGATGGCCCTGGCTGGCCAGGAAAACCAAATTTTCGGATGCAGGAATATGGCAGCTAACTGCAGGTACAAGAAATTTTTCTCTAGCCCCATTATTTCTGGAGTTATTGGCCGTGTCGCTGCCGACTTCTTTTTTCGGCTTTTTTTAATTTTAATTTTTTGCTGGCTTCGGTCCAGCACACACGTAGCGGCCTTAGCTATTGTTGACGTACACACAGCAAGGCCGTACGCCCTGGACATTTTCGAGGTGTCCTCACTCCGTGGTCCCTGGCATCCTTCCTATTTATCCCACAGCTGCAAGACCGGCATTTCCGGAAAGCCCATGAGCAGGGCTTTCCAACAGTGTTGGACTTGTCAGTTTCCCGCAAATACTTTGGGAGATAGAGCTGTTTCTAAGTCTTGATTTCACTCTGTTACAGTTTCGTGTACAAAAGTGCCATTAGACATGCGTTTGAAGCGCATTCGGAGCAGCCCCGCTCCATGGTCGTTTCTAGGCGGAAGATGGCCCTGGCTGGCCAGGAAAACCAGATTTTCGGATGCAGGAATATGGCAGCTAACTGCAGGTACAAGAAATTTTTCTCTAGCCCCATTATTTCTGGAGTTATTGGCCGTGTCGCTACCGACTTCTTTTTTCGGCTTTTTTTAATTTTAACTTTTTGCTGGCTTCGGTCCAGCACACACGTAGCGGCCTTAGCTATTGTTGACGTACACACAGCATGGCCGTATGCCCTGGACATTTTCGGGGTGTCCTCACTCCGTGGTCCCTGGCATCCTCCCCTTTTATCCCACAGCTCCAAGACCGGCATTTCCGGAAAGCCCATGAGCAGGGCTTTCCAACAGTGTCGGACTTGTCGGTTTCCCGCCAATACTTTGGGAGATAGAGCTGTTTCTAAGTCTTGTTTTCACTCTGTTACAGCTTCGTGTACAAAAGTGCCATTAGACATGCGTTTGAAGCGCATTCGGAGCAGCCCCGCTCCATGGTCGTTTCTAGGCGGAAGATGGCCCTGGCTGGCCAGGAAAACCGGATTTCCGGATGCAGGAATATGGCAGCTAACTGCAGGTACAAGAAAATTTTCTCTAGCCCCATTATTTCTATAGTGATGGGCCGTGTCGCTGCCGACTTCTTTTTTCGGCTTTTTTTAATTTTAATTTTTTGCTGGCTTCGGTCCAGCACACACGTAGCGGCCTTGGCTATTGTTGACGTACACACAGCATGGCCGTATGCCCTGGACATTTTCGGGGTGTCCTCACTCCGTGGTCCCTGGCATCCTCCCTATTTATCCCACAGCTCCAAGACCAGCATTTCCGGAAAGCCCATGAGCAGGGCTTTCCAACAGTGTCGGACTTGTCGGTTTCCCGCCAATACTTTGGGAGATAGAGCTGTTTCTCAGTCTTGTTTTCACTCTGTTACAGCTTCGTGTACAAAAGTGCCATTAGACATGCGTTTGAAGCGCATTCGGAGCAGCCCCGCTCCATGGTCGTTTCTAGGCGGAAGATGGCCCTGGCTGGCCAGGAAAACCAGATTTTCGGATGCAGGAATATGGCAGCTAACTGCATTTACAAGACATTTTTCTCTAGCCCCATTATTTTTGGAGTTATTGGCCGTGTCGCTGCCGACTTCTTTTTTCGGCTTTTTTTTAATTTTAATTTTTTGCTGGCTTCGGTCCAGCACACACGTAGCGGCCTTAGCTATTGTTGACGTACACACAGCATGGCCGTATGCCCTGGACATTTTCGGGGTGTCCTCACTCCGTGGTCCCTGGCATCCTCCCTATTTATCCCATAGCTCCAAGACCGGCATTTCCGGAAAGCCCATGAGCAGGGCTTTCAAACAGTGTCCGACTTGTCAGTTTCCCGCCAATACTTTGGGAGATAGAGCTGTTTCTAAGTTTTGTTTTCACTCTGTTACAGCTTCGTGTACAAAAGTGCCATTAGACATGCGTTTGAAGCGCATTCGGAGCAGCCCCGCTCCATGGTCGTTTCTAGGCGGAAGATGGCCCTGGCTGGCCAGGAAAACCAGATTTTCGGATGCAGGAATATGGCAGCTAACTGCAGGTACAAGAAATTTTTCTCTAGCCCCAATATTTCTGGAGTTATTGGCCGTGTCGCTACCGACTTCTTTTTTCGGCTTTTTTTATTTTTTATTATTTGCTGGCTTTGGTCCAGCACACACGTAGCGGCCTTAGCTATTGTTGACGTACACACAGCATGGCCGTATGCCCTGGACATTTTCGGGGTGTCCTCACTCCGTGGTCCCTGGCATCCTCCCTATTTATCCCACAGCTCCAAGACCGGCATTTCCGGAAAGCCCATGAGCAGGGCTTTAAAACAGTGTCAGACTTGTCGGTTTCCCGCCAATACTTTGGGAGATAGAGCTGTTTCTAAGTCTTGTTTTCACTCTGTTACAGCTTCGTGTACAAAAGTGCCATTCGACATGCGTTTGAAGCGCATTCGGAGCAGCCCTGCTCCATGGTCGTTTCTAGGCGGAAGATGGCCCTGGCTGGCCAGGAAAACCAGATTTTCGGATGCAGGAATATGGCAGCTAACTGCAGGTACAATAAATTTTTCTCTGGCCCCATTATTTTTGGAGTTATTGGCCGTGTCGCTGCCGACTTCTTTTTTCGGCTTTTTTTAATTTTTATTTTTTGCTGGCTTCGGTCCAGCACACACGTAGCGGCCTTAGCTATTGTTGACGTACACACAGCAAGGCCGTATGCCCTGGACATTTTCGGGGTGTCCTCACTCCGTGGTCCCTGGCATCCTCCCTATTTATCCCACAGCTGCAAGACCGGCATTTCCGGAAAGCCCATGAGCAGGGCTTTCCAACAGTGTTGGACTTGTCAGTTTCCCGCCAATACTTTGGGAGATAGAGCTGTTTCTAAGTCTTGTTTTCACTCTGTTACAGCTTCGTGTACAAAAGTGCCATTAGACATGCGTTTGAAGCGCATTCGGAGCAGCCCCGCTCCATGGTCGTTTCTAGGCGGAAGATGGCCCTGGCTGGCCAGGAAAACCAGATTTCCGGATGCAGGAATATGGCAGCTAACTGCAGGTACAAGAAAATTTTCTCTAGCCCCATTATTTCTGGAGTTATTGGCCGTGTCGCTGCCGACTTCTTTTTTCGGCTTTTTTTAATTTTAATTTTTTGCTGGCTTCGGTCCAGCACACACGTAGCGGCCTTGGCTATTGTTGACGTACACACAGCATGGCCGTATGCCCTGGACATTTTCGGGGTGTCCTCACTCCGTGGTCCCTGGCATCCTCCCTATTTATCCCACAGCTCCAAGACCGGCATTTCCGGAAAGCCCATGAGCAGGGCTTTCAAACAGTGTCGGACTTGTCGGTTTCCCGCCAATACTTTGGGAGATAGAGCTGTTTCTAAGTCTTGTTTTCACTCTGTTACAGCTTCGTGTACAAAAGTGCCATTAGACATGCGTTTGAAGCGCATTCGGAGCAGCCCCGCTCCATGGTCGTTTCTAGGCGGAAGATGGCCCTGGCTGGCCAGGAAAACCAGATTTTCGGATGCAGGAATATGGCAGCTAACTGCAGGTACAAGAAATTTTTCTTTGGCCCCATTATTTTTGGAGTTATTGGCCGTGTCGCTGCCGACTTCTTTTTTCGGCTTTTTTTAATTTTAATTTTTTGCTGGCTTCGGTCCAGCACACACGTAGCGGCCTTAGCTATTGTTGACGTACACACAGCATGGCCGTATGCCCTGGACATTTTCGGGGTGTCCTCACTCCGTGGTCCCTGGCATCCTCCCTATTTATCCCATAGCTCCAAGACCGGCATTTCCGGAAAGCCCATGAGCAGGGCTTTCAAACAGTGTCCGACTTGTCGGTTTCCCGCCAATACTTTGGGAGATAGAGCTGTTTCTAAGTTTTGTTTTCACTCTGTTACAGCTTCGTGTACAAAAGTGCCATTAGACATGCGTTTGAAGCGCATTCGGAGCAGCCCCGCTCCATGGTCGTTTCTAGGCGGAAGATGGCCCTGGCTGGCCAGGAAAACCAGATTTTCGGATGCAGGAATATGGCAGCTAACTGCAGGTACAAGAAATTTTTCTCTAGCCCCAATATTTCTGGAGTTATTGGCCGTGTCGCTACCGACTTCTTTTTTCGGCTTTTTTTATTTTTTATTATTTGCTGGCTTCGGTCCAGCACACACGTAGCGGCCTTAGCTATTGTTGACGTACACACAGCATGGCCGTATGCCCTGGACATTTTCGGGGTGTCCTCACTCCGTGGTCCCTGGCATCCTCCCTATTTATCCCACAGCTCCAAGACCGGCATTTCCGGAAAGCCCATGAGCAGGGCTTTAAAACAGTGTCAGACTTGTCGGTTTCCCGCCAATACTTTGGGAGATAGAGCTGTTTCTAAGTCTTGTTTTCACTCTGTTACAGCTTCGTGTACAAAAGTGCCATTCGACATGCGTTTGAAGCGCATTCGGAGCAGCCCTGCTCCATGGTCGTTTCTAGGCGGAAGATGGCCCTGGCTGGCCAGGAAAACCAGATTTTCGGATGCAGGAATATGGCAGCTAACTGCAGGTACAATAATTTTTTCTCTGGCCCCATTATTTTTGGAGTTATTGGCCGTGTCGCTGCCGACTTCTTTTTTCGGCTTTTTTTAATTTTTATTTTTTGCTGGCTTCGGTCCAGCACACACGTAGCGGCCTTAGCTATTGTTGACGTACACACAGCAAGGCCGTATGCCCTGGACATTTTCGGGGTGTCCTCACTCCGTGGTCCCTGGCATCCTCCCTATTTATCCCACAGCTGCAAGACCGGCATTTCCGGAAAGCCCATGAGCAGGGCTTTCCAACAGTGTTGGACTTGTCAGTTTCCCGCCAATACTTTGGGAGATAGAGCTGTTTCTAAGTCTTGTTTTCACTCTGTTACAGCTTCGTGTACAAAAGTGCCATTAGACATGCGTTTGAAGCGCATTCGGAGCAGCCCCGCTCCATGGTCGTTTCTAGGCGGAAGATGGCCCTGGCTGGCCAGGAAAACCAGATTTCCGGATGCAGGAATATGGCAGCTAACTGCAGGTACAAGAAAATTTTCTCTAGCCCCATTATTTCTGGAGTTATTGGCCGTGTCGCTGCCGACTTCTTTTTTCGGCTTTTTTTAATTTTAATTTTTTGCTGGCTTCGGTCCAGCACACACGTAGCGGCCTTGGCTATTGTTGACGTACACACAGCATGGCCGTATGCCCTGGACATTTTCGGGGTGTCCTCACTCCGTGGTCCCTGGCATCCTCCCTATTTATCCCACAGCTCCAAGACCGGCATTTCCGGAAAGCCCATGAGCAGGGCTTTCAAACAGTGTCGGACTTGTCGGTTTCCCGCCAATACTTTGGGAGATAGAGCTGTTTCTAAGTCTTGTTTTCACTCTGTTACAGCTTCGTGTACAAAAGTGCCATTAGACATGCGTTTGAAGCGCATTCGGAGCAGCCCCGCTCCATGGTCGTTTCTAGGCGGAAGATGGCCCTGGCTGGCCAGGAAAACCAGATTTTCGGATGCAGGAATATGGCAGCTAACTGCAGGTACAAGAAATTTTTCTTTGGCCCCATTATTTTTGGAGTTATTGGCCGTGTCGCTGCCGACTTCTTTTTTCGGCTTTTTTTAATTTTAATTTTTTGCTGGCTTCGGTCCAGCACACACGTAGCGGCCTTAGCTATTGTTGACGTACACACAGCATGGCCGTATGCCCTGGACATTTTCGGGGTGTCCTCACTCCGTGGTCCCTGGCATCCTCCCTATTTATCCCACAGCTGCAAGACCGGCATTTCCGGAAAGCCCATGAGCAGGGCTTTCCAACAGTGTCGGACTTGTCGGTTTCCCGCCAATACTTTGGGAGATAGAGCTGTTTCTAAGTCTTGTTTTCACTCTGTTACAGCTTCGTGTACAAAAGTGCCATTAGACATGCGTTTGAAGCGCATTCGGAGCAGCCCCGCTCCATGGTCGTTTCTAGGCGGAAGATGGCCCTGGCTGGCCAGGAAAACCAGATTTTCGGATGCAGGAATATGGCAGCTAACTGCAGGTACAAGAAATTTTTCTCTAGCCCCATTATTTCTGGAGTTATTGGCCGTGTCGCTGCCGACTTCTTTTTTCGGCTTTTTTTAATTTTATTTTTTTGCTGGCTTCGGTCCAGCACACACGTAGCGGCCTTAGCTATTGTTGACGTAAACACAGCATGGCCGTATGCCCTGGACATTTTCGGGGTGTCCTCACTCCGTGGTCCCTGGCATCCTCCCTATTTATCCCACAGCTGCAAGACCGGCATTTCCGGAAAGCCCATGAGCAGGGCTTTCCAACAGTGTCGGACTTGTCGGTTTCCCGCCAATACTTTGGGAGATAGAGCTGTTTCTAAGTCTTGTTTTCACTCTGTTACAGCTTCGTGTACAAAAGTGCCATTAGACATGCGTTTGAAGCGCATTCGGAGCAGCCCCGCTCCATGGTCGTTTCTAGG
Source organism: Marthasterias glacialis (assembly GCA_911728455.2). Lineage (NCBI taxonomy): Eukaryota > Metazoa > Echinodermata > Asteroidea > Forcipulatida > Asteriidae > Marthasterias > Marthasterias glacialis. The sequence goes on from OU452225.1 coordinate 28,144,867, forward strand.
CGGAAGATGGCCCTGGCTGGCCAGGAAAACCAGATTTTCGGATGCAGGAATATGGCAGCTAACTGCAGGTACAAGAAATTTTTCTCTAGCCCCATTATTTCTGGAGTTATTGGCCGTGTCGCTGCCGACTTCTTTTTTCGGCTTTTTTTAATTTTATTTTTTTGCTGGCTTCGGTCCAGCACACACGTAGCGGCCTTAGCTATTGTTGACGTAAACACAGCATGGCCGTATGCCCTGGACATTTTCGGGGTGTCCTCACTCCGTGGTCCCTGGCATCCTCCCCTTTTATCCCACAGCTCCAAGACCGGCATTTCCGGAAAGCCCATGAGCAGGGCTTTCCAACAGTGTCGGACTTGTCGGTTTCCCGCCAATACTTTGGGAGATAGAGCTGTTTCTAAGTCTTGTTTTCACTCTGTTACAGCTTCGTGTACAAAAGTGCCATTAGACATGCGTTTGAAGCGCATTCGGAGCAGCCCCGCTCCATGGTCGTTTCTAGGCGGAAGATGGCCCTGGCTGGCCAGGAAAACCAGATTTCCGGATGCAGGAATATGGCAGCTAACTGCAGGTACAAGAAAATTTTCTCTAGCCCCATTATTTCTGGAGTGATGGGCCGTGTCGCTGCCGACTTCTTTTTCGGCTTTTTTTAATTTTAATTTTTTGCTGGCTTCGGTCCAGCACACACGTAGCGGCCTTGGCTATTGTTGACGTACACACAGCATGGCCGTATGCCCTGGACATTTTCGGGGTGTCCTCACTCCGTGGTCCCTGGCATCCTCCCTATTTATCCCACAGCTGCAAGACCGGCATTTCCGGAAAGCCCATGAGCAGGGCTTTCCAACAGTGTTGGACTTGTCAGTTTCCCGCAAATACTTTGGGAGATAGAGCTGTTTCTAAGTCTTGATTTCACTCTGTTACAGTTTCGTGTACAAAAGTGCCATTAGACATGCGTTTGAAGCGCATTCGGAGCAGCCCCGCTCCATGGTCGTTTCTAGGCGGAAGATGGCCCTGGCTGGCCAGGAAAACCAGATTTTCGGATGCAGGAATATGGCAGCTAACTGCAGGTACAAGAAATTTTTCTCTAGCCCCATTATTTCTGGAGTTATTGGCCGTGTCGCTACCGACTTCTTTTTTCGGCTTTTTTTAATTTTAACTTTTTGCTGGCTTCGGTCCAGCACACACGTAGCGGCCTTAGCTATTGTTGACGTACACACAGCATGGCCGTATGCCCTGGACATTTTCGGGGTGTCCTCACTCCGTGGTCCCTGGCATCCTCCCCTATTATCCCACAGCTCCAAGACCGGCATTTCCGGAAAGCCCATGAGCAGGGCTTTCCAACAGTGTCGGACTTGTCGGTTTCCCGCCAATACTTTGGGAGATAGAGCTGTTTCTAAGTCTTGTTTTCACTCTGTTACAGCTTCGTGTACAAAAGTGCCATTAGACATGCGTTTGAAGCGCATTCGGAGCAGCCCCGCTCCATGGTCGTTTCTAGGCGGAAGATGGCCCTGGCTGGCCAGGAAAACCAGATTTCCGGATGCAGGAATATGGCAGCTAACTGCAGGTACAAGAAAATTTTCTCTAGCCCCATTATTTCTGGAGTGATGGGCCGTGTCGCTGCCGACTTCTTTTTTCGGCTTTTTTTAATTTTAATTTTTTGCTGGCTTCGGTCCAGCACACACGTAGCGGCCTTGGCTATTGTTGACGTACACACAGCATGGCCGTATGCCCTGGACATTTTCGGGGTGTCCTCACTCCGTGGTCCCTGGCATCCTCCCTATTTATCCCACAGCTCCAAGACCAGCATTTCCGGAAAGCCCATGAGCAGGGCTTTCCAACAGTGTCGGACTTGTCGGTTTCCCGCCAATACTTTGGGAGATAGAGCTGTTTCTAAGTCTTGTTTTCACTCTGTTACAGCTTCGTGTACAAAAGTGCCATTAGACATGCGTTTGAAGCGCATTCGGAGCAGCCCCGCTCCATGGTCGTTTCTAGGCGGAAGATGGCCCTGGCTGGCCAGGAAAACCAGATTTTCGGATGCAGGAATATGGCAGCTAACTGCAGGTACAAGAAATTTTTCTTTGGCCCCATTATTTTTGGAGTTATTGGCCGTGTCGCTGCCGACTTCTTTTTTCGGCTTTTTTTAATTTTAATTTTTTGCTGGCTTCGGTCCAGCACACACGTAGCGGCCTTAGCTATTGTTGACGTACACACAGCATGGCCGTATGCCCTGGACATTTTCGGGGTGTCCTCACTCCGTGGTCCCTGGCATCCTCCCTATTTATCCCACAGCTGCAAGACCGGCATTTCCGGAAAGCCCATGAGCAGGGCTTTCCAACAGTGTTGGACTTGTCAGTTTCCCGCAAATACTTTGGGAGATAGAGCTGTTTCTAAGTCTTGATTTCACTCTGTTACAGTTTCGTGTACAAAAGTGCCATTAGACATGCGTTTGAAGCGCATTCGGAGCAGCCCCGCTCCATGGTCGTTTCTAGGCGGAAGATGGCCCTGGCTGGCCAGGAAAACCAGATTTTCGGATGCAGGAATATGGCAGCTAACTGCAGGTACAAGAAATTTTTCTCTAGCCCCATTATTTCTGGAGTTATTGGCCGTGTCGCTACCGACTTCTTTTTTCGGCTTTTTTTAATTTTAACTTTTTGCTGGCTTCGGTCCAGCACACACGTAGCGGCCTTAGCTATTGTTGACGTACACACAGCATGGCCGTATGCCCTGGACATTTTCGGGGTGTCCTCACTCCGTGGTCCCTGGCATCCTCCCCTTTTATCCCACAGCTCCAAGACCGGCATTTCCGGAAAGCCCATGAGCAGGGCTTTCCAACAGTGTCGGACTTGTCGGTTTCCCGCCAATACTTTGGGAGATAGAGCTGTTTCTAAGTCTTGTTTTCACTCTGTTACAGCTTCGTGTACAAAAGTGCCATTAGACATGCGTTTGAAGCGCATTCGGAGCAGCCCCGCTCCATGGTCGTTTCTAGGCGGAAGATGGCCCTGGCTGGCCAGGAAAACCAGATTTCCGGATGCAGGAATATGGCAGCTAACTGCAGGTACAAGAAAATTTTCTCTAGCCCCATTATTTCTGGAGTGATGGGCCGTGTCGCTGCCGACTTCTTTTTTCGGCTTTTTTTAATTTTAATTTTTTGCTGGCTTCGGTCCAGCACACACGTAGCGGCCTTGGCTATTGTTGACGTACACACAGCATGGCCGTATGCCCTGGACATTTTCGGGGTGTCCTCACTCCGTGGTCCCTGGCATCCTCCCTATTTATCCCACAGCTCCAAGACCAGCATTTCCGGAAAGCCCATGAGCAGGGCTTTCCAACAGTGTCGGACTTGTCGGTTTCCCGCCAATACTTTGGGAGATAGAGCTGTTTCTAAGTCTTGTTTTCACTCTGTTACAGCTTCGTGTACAAAAGTGCCATTAGACATGCGTTTGAAGCGCATTCGGAGCAGCCCCGCTCCATGGTCGTTTCTAGGCGGAAGATGGCCCTGGCTGGCCAGGAAAACCAGATTTTCGGATGCAGGAATATGGCAGCTAACTGCAGGTACAAGAAATTTTTCTTTGGCCCCATTATTTTTGGAGTTATTGGCCGTGTCGCTGCCGACTTCTTTTTTCGGCTTTTTTTAATTTTAATTTTTTGCTGGCTTCGGTCCAGCACACACGTAGCGGCCTTAGCTATTGTTGACGTACACACAGCATGGCCGTATGCCCTGGACATTTTCGGGGTGTCCTCACTCCGTGGTCCCTGGCATCCTCCCTATTTATCCCACAGCTGCAAGACCGGCATTTCCGGAAAGCCCATGAGCAGGGCTTTCCAACAGTGTCGGACTTGTCGGTTTCCCGCCAATACTTTGGGAGATAGAGCTGTTTCTAAGTCTTGTTTTCACTCTGTTACAGCTTCGTGTACAAAAGTGCCATTAGACATGCGTTTGAAGCGCATTCGGAGCAGCCCCGCTCCATGGTCGTTTCTAGGCGGAAGATGGCCCTGGCTGGCCAGGAAAACCAGATTTTCGGATGCAGGAATATGGCAGCTAACTGCAGGTACAAGAAATTTTTCTCTAGCCCCATTATTTCTGGAGTTATTGGCCGTGTCGCTGCCGACTTCTTTTTTCGGCTTTTTTTAATTTTATTTTTTTGCTGGCTTCGGTCCAGCACACACGTAGCGGCCTTAGCTATTGTTGACGTAAACACAGCATGGCCGTATGCCCTGGACATTTTCGGGGTGTCCTCACTCCGTGGTCCCTGGCATCCTCCCCTTTTATCCCACAGCTGCAAGACCGGCATTTCCGGAAAGCCCATGAGCAGGGCTTTCCAACAGTGTCGGACTTGTCGGTTTCCCGCCAATACTTTGGGAGATAGAGCTGTTTCTAAGTCTTGTTTTCACTCTGTTACAGCTTCGTGTACAAAAGTGCCATTAGACATGCGTTTGAAGCGCATTCGGAGCAGCCCCGCTCCATGGTCGTTTCTAGGCGGAAGATGGCCCTGGCTGGCCAGGAAAACCAGATTTCCGGATGCAGGAATATGGCAGCTAACTGCAGGTACAAGAAAATTTTCTCTAGCCCCATTATTTCTGGAGTGATGGGCCGTGTCGCTGCCGACTTCTTTTTTCGGCTTTTTTTAATTTTATTTTTTTGCTGGCTTCGGTCCAGCACACACGTAGCGGCCTTGGCTATTGTTGACGTACACACAGCATGGCCGTATGCCCTGGACATTTTCGGGGTGTCCTCACTCCGTGGTCCCTGGCATCCTCCCTATTTATCCCACAGCTGCAAGACCGGCATTTCCGGAAAGCCCATGAGCAGGGCTTTCCAACAGTGTTGGACTTGTCAGTTTCCCGCAAATACTTTGGGAGATAGAGCTGTTTCTAAGTCTTGATTTCACTCTGTTACAGTTTCGTGTACAAAAGTGCCATTAGACATGCGTTTGAAGCGCATTCGGAGCAGCCCCGCTCCATGGTCGTTTCTAGGCGGAAGATGGCCCTGGCTGGCCAGGAAAACCAGATTTTCGGATGCAGGAATATGGCAGCTAACTGCAGGTACAAGAAATTTTTCTCTAGCTCCATTATTTCTGGAGTTATTGGCCGTGTCGCTACCGACTTCTTTTTTCGGCTTTTTTTAATTTTAACTTTTTGCTGGCTTCGGTCCAGCACACACGTAGCGGCCTTAGCTATTGTTGACGTAAACACAGCATGGCCGTATGCCCTGGACATTTTCGGGGTGTCCTCACTCCGTGGTCCCTGGCATCCTCCCCTTTTATCCCACAGCTCCAAGACCGGCATTTCCGGAAAGCCCATGAGCAGGGCTTTCCAACAGTGTCGGACTTGTCGGTTTCCCGCCAATACTTTGGGAGATAGAGCTGTTTCTAAGTCTTGTTTTCACTCTGTTACAGCTTCGTGTACAAAAGTGCCATTAGACATGCGTTTGAAGCGCATTCGGAGCAGCCCCGCTCCATGGTCGTTTCTAGGCGGAAGATGGCCCTGGCTGGCCAGGAAAACCAGATTTCCGGATGCAGGAATATGGCAGCTAACTGCAGGTACAAGAAAATTTTCTCTAGCCCCATTATTTCTGGAGTGATGGGCCGTGTCGCTGCCGACTTCTTTTTTCGGCTTTTTTTAATTTTAATTTTTTGCTGGCTTCGGTCCAGCACACACGTAGCGGCCTTGGCTATTGTTGACGTACACACAGCATGGCCGTATGCCCTGGACATTTTCGGGGTGTCCTCACTCCGTGGTCCCTGGCATCCTCCCTATTTATCCCACAGCTCCAAGACCAGCATTTCCGGAAAGCCCATGAGCAGGGCTTTCCAACAGTGTCGGACTTGTCGGTTTCCCGCCAATACTTTGGGAGATAGAGCTGTTTCTCAGTCTTGTTTTCACTCTGTTACAGCTTCGTGTACAAAAGTGCCATTAGACATGCGTTTGAAGCGCATTCGGAGCAGCCCCGCTCCATGGTCGTTTCTAGGCGGAAGATGGCCCTGGCTGGCCAGGAAAACCAGATTTTCGGATGCAGGAATATGGCAGCTAACTGCATTTACAAGACATTTTTCTCTAGCCCCATTATTTTTGGAGTTTCTGGCCGTGTCGCTGCCGACTTCTTTTTTCGGCTTTTTTTTAATTTTAATTTTTTGCTGGCTTCGGTCCAGCACACACGTAGCGGCCTTAGCTATTGTTGACGTACACACAGCATGGCCGTATGCCCTGGACATTTTCGGGGTGTCCTCACTCCGTGGTCCCTGGCATCCTCCCTATTTATCCCATAGCTCCAAGACCGGCATTTCCGGAAAGCCCATGAGCAGGGCTTTCAAACAGTGTCCGACTTGTCGGTTTCCCGCCAATACTTTGGGAGATAGAGCTGTTTCTAAGTTTTGTTTTCACTCTGTTACAGCTTCGTGTACAAAAGTGCCATTAGACATGCGTTTGAAGCGCATTCGGAGCAGCCCCGCTCCATGGTCGTTTCTAGGCGGAAGATGGCCCTGGCTGGCCAGGAAAACCAGATTTTCGGATGCAGGAATATGGCAGCTAACTGCAGGTACAATAAATTTTTCTCTGGCCCCATTATTTTTGGAGTTATTGGCCGTGTCGCTGCCGACTTCTTTTTTCGGCTTTTTTTAATTTTTATTTTTTGCTGGCTTCGGTCCAGCACACACGTAGCGGCCTTAGCTATTGTTGACGTACACACAGCATGGCCGTATGCCCTGGACATTTTCGGGGTGTCCTCACTCCGTGGTCCCTGGCATCCTCCCTATTTATCCCATAGCTCCAAGACCGGCATTTCCGGAAAGCCCATGAGCAGGGCTTTCAAACAGTGTCCGACTTGTCGGTTTCCCGCCAATACTTTGGGAGATAGAGCTGTTTCTAAGTTTTGTTTTCACTCTGTTACAGCTTCGTGTACAAAAGTGCCATTAGACATGCGTTTGAAGCGCATTCGGAGCAGCCCCGCTCCATGGTCGTTTCTAGGCGGAAGATGGCCCTGGCTGGCCAGGAAAACCAGATTTTCGGATGCAGGAATATGGCAGCTAACTGCAGGTACAAGAAATTTTTCTCTAGCCCCATTATTTCTGGAGTTATTGGCCGTGTCGCTACCGACTTCTTTTTTCGGCTTTTTTTATTTTTTATTATTTGCTGGCTTCGGTCCAGCACACACGTAGCGGCCTTAGCTATTGTTGACGTACACACAGCATGGCCGTATGCCCTGGACATTTTCGGGGTGTCCTCACTCCGTGGTCCCTGGCATCCTCCCTATTTATCCCACAGCTCCAAGACCGGCATTTCCGGAAAGCCCATGAGCAGGGCTTTAAAACAGTGTCAGACTTGTCGGTTTCCCGCCAATACTTTGGGAGATAGAGCTGTTTCTAAGTCTTGTTTTCACTCTGTTACAGCTTCGTGTACAAAAGTGCCATTCGACATGCGTTTGAAGCGCATTCGGAGCAGCCCTGCTCCATGGTCGTTTCTAGGCGGAAGATGGCCCTGGCTGGCCAGGAAAACCAGATTTTCGGATGCAGGAATATGGCAGCTAACTGCAGGTACAATAAATTTTTCTCTGGCCCCATTATTTTTGGAGTTATTGGCCGTGTCGCTGCCGACTTCTTTTTTCGGCTTTTTTTAATTTTTATTTTTTGCTGGCTTCGGTCCAGCACACACGTAGCGGCCTTAGCTATTGTTGACGTACACACAGCAAGGCCGTATGCCCTGGACATTTTCGGGGTGTCCTCACTCCGTGGTCCCTGGCATCCTCCCTATTTATCCCACAGCTGCAAGACCGGCATTTCCGGAAAGCCCATGAGCAGGGCTTTCCAACAGTGTTGGACTTGTCAGTTTCCCGCCAATACTTTGGGAGATAGAGCTGTTTCTAAGTCTTGTTTTCACTCTGTTACAGCTTCGTGTACAAAAGTGCCATTAGACATGCGTTTGAAGCGCATTCGGAGCAGCCCCGCTCCATGGTCGTTTCTAGGCGGAAGATGGCCCCGGCTGACCAGGAAAACCAGATTTTCGGATGCAGGGATATGGCAGCTAACTGCAAGTACAAGAAATCTTTCTCTAGCCCCATTATTTCTGGAGTTATTGGCCGTGTCGCTGCCGACTTCTTTTTTTTCGGCTTTTTTTAATTTTAATTTTTTGCTGGCTTCGGTTCAGCACACACGTAGCGGCCTTGGCTATTGTTCACGTACACACAGCATGGCCGTATGCCCTCGACATTTTCGGGGTGTCCTCACTCCGTGGTCCCTGGCATCCTCCCTATTTATCCCACAGCTGCAAGACCGGCATTTCCAGAAAGCCCATGAGCAGGGCTTTCCAACAGTGTCCGACTTGTCAGTTTCCCGCCAATACTTTGGGAGATAGAGCTGTTTCTAAGTCTTGTTTTCACTCTGTTACAGCTTCGTGTACAAAAGTGCCATTAGACATGCGTTTGAAGCGCATTCGGAGCAGCCCCGCTCCATGGTCGTTTCTAGGCGGAAGATGGCCCCGGCTGGCCAGGAAAACCAGATTTTCGGATGCAGGAATATGGCAGCTAACTGCAGGTACAAGAAATTTTTCTCTAGCCCCATTATTTCTGGAGTTATTGGCCGTGTCGCTGCCGACTTCTTTTTTCGGCTTTTTTTAATTTTAATTTTTGCTGGCTTCGGTCCAGCACACACGTAGCGGCCTTAGCTATTGTTGACGTACACACAGCATGGCCGTATGCCCTGGACATTTTCGGGGTGTCCTCACTCCGTGGTCCCTGGCATCCTCCCTATTTATCTCACAGCTCCAAGACCGGCATTTCCGGAAAGCCCATGAGCAGGGCTTTCCAACAGTGTCCGACTTGTCAGTTTCCCGGCAATACTTTGGGAGATAGAGTTGTTTCTAAGTCTTGTTTTCACTCTGTTACAGCTTCGTGTACAAAAGTGCCATTAGACATGCGTTTGAAGAGCATTCGGAGCAGCCCCGCTCCATGGTCGTTTCTAGGCGGAAGATGGCCCTGGCTGGCCAGGAAAACCAGATTTTCGGATGCAGGAATATGGCAGCTAACTGCAGGTACAAGAATTTTTTCTCTAGCCCCATTATTTCTGGAGTTATTGGCCGTGTCGCTGCCGACTTCTTTTTTCGGCTTTTTTAATTTTAATTTTTTGCTGGCTTCGGTTCAGCACACACGTAGCGGCCTTGGCTATTGTTCACGTACACACAGCATGGCCGTATGCCCTGGACATTTTCGGGGTGTCCTCACTCCTTGGTCCCTGGCATCCTCCCTATTTATCTCACAGCTGCAAGACCGGCATTTCCGGAAAGCCCATGAGCAGGGCTTTCCAACAGTGTCCGACTTGTCAGTTTCCCGCCAATACTTTGGGAGATAGAGCTGTTTCTAAGTCTTGTTTTCACTCTGTTACAGCTTCGTGTACAAAAGTGCCATTAGACATGCGTTTGAAGCGCATTCGGAGCAGCCCCGCTCCATGGTCGTTTCTAGGCGGAAGATGGCCCCGGCTGGCCAGGAAAACCAGATTTTCGGATGCAGGGATATGGCAGCTAACTGCAGGTACAAGAAATTTTTCTCTAGCCCCATTATTTCTGGAGTTATTGGCCGTGTCGCTGCCGACTTCTTTTTTCGGCTTTTTTTAATTTTAATTTTTTGCTGGTTTCGGTTCAGCACACACGTAGCGGCCTTGGCTATTGTTCACGTACACACAGCATGGCCGTATGCCCTCGACATTTTCGGGGTGTCCTCACTCCGTGGTCCCTGGCATCCTCCCTATTTATCCCACAGCTGCAAGACCGGCATTTCCGGAAAGCCCATGAGCAGGGCTTTCCAACAGTGTCCGACTTGTCAGTTTCCCGGCAATACTTTGGGAGATAGAGCTGTTTCTAAGTCTTGTTTTCACTCTGTTACAGCTTCGTGTACAAAAGTGCCATTAGACATGCGTTTGAAGCGCATTCGGAGCAGCCCCGCTCCATGGTCGTTTCTAGGCGGAAGATGGCCCTGGCTGGCCAGGAAAACCAGATTTTCGGATGCAGGGATATGGCAGCTAACAGCAGGTACAAGAAATTTTTCTCTAGACCCATTATTTCTGGAGTTATTGGCCGTGTCGCTGCCGACTTCTTTTTTCGGCTTTTTTTAATTTTATTTTTTTGCTGGCTTCGGTCCAGCACACACGTAGCGGCCTTAGCTATTGTTGACGTAAACACAGCATGGCCGTATGCCCTGGACATTTTCGGGGTGTCCTCACTCCGTGGTCCCTGGCATCCTCCCTATTTATCCCACAGCTGCAAGGCCGGCATTTCCGGAAAGCCCATGAGCAGGGCTTTCCAACAGTGTCCGACTTGTCAGTTTCCCGGCAATACTTTGGGAGATAGAGCTGTTTCTAAGTCTTGTTTTCACTCTGTTACAGCTTCGTGTACAAAAGTGCCATTAGACATGCGTTTGAAGCGCATTCGGAGCAGCCCCGCTCCATGGTCGTTTCTAGGCGGAAGATGGCCCCGGCTGGCCAGGAAAACCAGATTTTCGGATGCAGGGATATGGCAGCTAACTGCAGGTACAAGAAATTTTTCTCTAGCCCCATTATTTCTGGAGTTATTGGCCGTGTCGCTGCCGACTTCTTTTTTCGGCTTTTTTAATTTTAATTTTTTGCTGGCTTCGGTTCAGCACACACGTAGCGGCCTTGGCTATTGTTCACGTACACACAGCATGGCCGTATGCCCTGGACATTTTCGGGGTGTCCTCACTCCGTGGTCCCTGGCATCCTCCCTATTTATCCCACAGCTGCAAGACCGACATTTCCAGAAAGCCCATGAGCAGGGCTTTCCAACAGTGTCCGACTTGTCAGTTTCCCGGCAATACTTTGGGAGATAGAGCTGTTTCTAAGTCTTGTTTTCACTCTGTTACAGCTTCGTGTACAAAAGTGCCATTAGACATGCGTTTGAAGCGCATTCGGAGCAGCCCCGCTCCATGGTCGTTTCTAGGCGGAAGATGGCCCTGGCTGGCCAGGAAAACCAGATTTTCGGATGCAGGGATATGGCAGCTAACTGCAGGTACAAGAAATTTTTCTCTAGCCCCATTATTTCTGGAGTTATTGGCCGTGTCGCTGCCGACTTCTTTTTTCGGCTTTTTTTAATTTTAATTTTTTGCTGGCTTCGGTTCAGCACACACGTAGCGGCCTTGGCTATTGTTCACGTACACACAGCATGGCCGTATGCCCTGGACATTTTCGGGGTGTCCTCACTCCGTGGTCCCTGGCATCCTCCCTATTTATCCCACAGCTGCAAGACCGGCATTTCCAGAAAGCCCATAAGCAGGGCTTTCCAACAGTGTCCGATTGTCAGTTTCCCGGCAATACTTTGGGAGATAGAGCTGTTTCTAAGTCTTGTTTTCACTCTGTTACAGCTTCGTGTACAAAAGTGCCATTAGACATGCGTTTGAAGCGCATTCGGAGCAGCCCCGCTCCATGGTCGTTTCTAGGCGGAAGATGGCCCCGGCTGGCCAGGAAAACCAGATTTTCGGATGCAGGAATATGGCAGCTAACTGCAGGTACAAGAAATTTTTCTCTAGCCCCATTATTTCTGGAGTTATTGGCCGTGTCGCTGCCGACTTCTTTTTTCGGCTTTTTTTAATTTTAATTTTTTGCTGGCTTCGGTTCAGCACACACGTAGCGGCCTTAGCTATTGTTGACGTAAACACAGCATGGCCGTATGCCCTGGACATTTTCGGGGTGTCCTCACTCCGTGGTCCCTGGCATCCTCCCTATTTATCCCACAGCTGCAAGACCGGCATTTCCGGAAAGCCCATGAGCAGGGCTTTCCAACAGTGTCCGACTTGTCAGTTTCCCGGCAATACTTTGGGAGATAGAGCTGTTTCTAAGTCTTGTTTTCACTCTGTTACAGCTTCGTGTACAAAAGTGCCATTAGACATGCGTTTGAAGCGCATTCGGAGCAGCCCCGCTCCATGGTCGTTTCTAGGCGGAAGATGGCCCCGGCTGGCCAGGAAAACCAGATTTTCGGATGCAGGGATATGGCAGCTAACTGCAGGTACAAGAAATTTTTCTCTAGCCCCATTATTTCTGGAGTTATTGGCCGTGTCGCTGCCGACTTCTTTTTTCGGCTTTTTTAATTTTAATTTTTTGCTGGCTTCGGTTCAGCACACACGTAGCGGCCTTGGCTATTGTTCACGTACACACAGCATGGCCGTATGCCCTGGACATTTTCGGGGTGTCCTCACTCCGTGGTCCCTGGCATCCTCCCTATTTATCCCACAGCTGCAAGACCGGCATTTCCAGAAAGCCCATGAGCAGGGCTTTTCAACAGTGTCCGACTTGTAAGTTTCCCGCCAATACTTTGGGAGATAGAGCTGTTTCTAAGTCTCGTTTTCACTCTGTTACAGCTTCGTGTACAAAAGTGCCATTAGACATGCGTTTGAAGCGCATTCGGAGCAGCCCCGCTCCATGGTCGTTTCTAGGCGGAAGATGGCCCTGGCTGGCCAGGAAAACCAGATTTTCGGATGCAGGGATATGGCAGCTAACTGCAGGTACAAGAAATTTTTCTCTAGCCCCATTATTTCTGGAGTTATTGGCCGTGTCGCTGCCGACTTCTTTTTTCGGCTTTTTTTAATTTTAATTTTTTGCTGGCTTCGGTTCAGCACACACGTAGCGGCCTTGGCTATTGTTCACGTACACACAGCATGGCCGTATGCCCTGGACATTTTCGGGGTGTCCTCACTCCGTGGTCCCTGGCATCCTCCCTATTTATCCCACAGCTGCAAGACCGGCATTTCCAGAAAGCCCATGAGCAGGGCTTTCCAACAGTGTCCGACTTGTCAGTTTCCCGGCAATACTTTGGGAGATAGAGCTGTTTCTAAGTCTTGTTTTCACTCTGTTACAGCTTCGTGTACAAAAGTGCCATTAGACATGCGTTTGAAGCGCATTCGGAGCAGCCCCGCTCCATGGTCGTTTCTAGGCGGAAGATGGCCCCGGCTGGCCAGGAAAACCAGATTTTCGGATGCAGGAATATGGCAGCTAATCTGGAGTTATTGGCCGTGTCGCTGCCGACTTCTTTTTTCGGCTTTTTTTAATTTTAATTTTTTGCTGGCTTCGGTTCAGCACACACGTAGCGGCCTTAGCTATTGTTGACGTAAACACAGCATGGCCGTATGCCCTGGACATTTTCGGGGTGTCCTCACTCCGTGGTCCCTGGCATCCTCCCTATTTATCCCACAGCTGCAAGACCGGCATTTCCGGAAAGCCCATGAGCAGGGCTTTCCAACAGTGTCCGACTTGTCAGTTTCCCGGCAATACTTTGGGAGATAGAGCTGTTTCTAAGTCTTGTTTTCACTCTGTTACAGCTTCGTGTACAAAAGTGCCATTAGACATGCGTTTGAAGCGCATTCGGAGCAGCCCCGCTCCATGGTCGTTTCTAGGCGGAAGATGGCCCCGGCTGGCCAGGAAAACCAGATTTTCGGATGCAGGGATATGGCAGCTAACTGCAGGTACAAGAAATTTTTCTCTAGCCCCATTATTTCTGGAGTTATTGGCCGTGTCGCTGCCGACTTCTTTTTTCAGCTTTTTTAATTTTAATTTTTTGCTGGCTTCGGTTCAGCACACACGTAGCGGCCTTGGCTATTGTTCACGTACACACAGCATGGCCGTATGCCCTCGACATTTTCGGGGTGTCCTCACTCCGTGGTCCCTGGCATCCTCCCTATTTATCCCACAGCTGCAAGACCGACATTTCCAGAAAGCCCATGAGCAGGGCTTTCCAACAGTGTCCAACTTGTCAGTTTCCCGGCAATACTTTGGGAGATAGAGCTGTTTTTAAGTCTTGTTTTCACTCTGTTACAGCTTCGTGTACAACAGTGCCATTAGACATGCGTTTGAAGCGCATTCGGAGCAGCCCCGCTCCATGGTCGTTTCTAGGCGGAAGATGGCCCCGGCTGGCCAGGAAAACCAGATTTTCGGATGCAGGGATATGGCAGCTAACTGCAGGTACAAGAAATTTTTCTCTAGCCCCATTATTTCTGGAGTTATTGGCCGTGTCGCTGCCGACTTCTTTTTTCGGCTTTTTTTAATTTTAATTTTTTGCTGGCTTCGGTTCAGCACACACGTAGCGGCCTTGGCTATTGTTCACGTACACACAGCATGGCCGTATGCCCTGGACATTTTCGGGGTGTCCTCACTCCGTGGTCCCTGGCATCCTCCCTATTTATCCCACAGCTGCAAGACCGGCATTTCCAGAAAGCCCATGAGCAGGGCTTTCCAACAGTGTCCGACTTGTCAGTTTCCCGGCAATACTTTGGGAGATAGAGCTGTTTCTAAGTCTTGTTTTCACTCTGTTACAGCTTCGTGTACAAAAGTGCCATTAGACATGCGTTTGAAGCGCATTCGGAGCAGCCCCGCTCCATGGTCGTTTCTAGGCGGAAGATGGCCCCGGCTGGCCAGGAAAACCAGATTTTCGGATGCAGGAATATGGCAGCTAACTGCAGGTACAAGAAATTTTTCTCTAGCCCCATTATTTCTGGAGTTATTGGCCGTGTCGCTGCCGACTTCTTTTTTCGGCTTTTTTTAATTTTAATTTTTTGCTGGCTTCGGTTCAGCACACACGTAGCGGCCTTAGCTATTGTTGACGTAAACACAGCATGGCCGTATGCCCTGGACATTTTCGGGGTGTCCTCACTCCGTGGTCCCTGGCATCCTCCCTATTTATCCCACAGCTGCAAGACCGGCATTTCCGGAAAGCCCATGAGCAGGGCTTTCCAACAGTGTCCGACTTGTCAGTTTCCCGGCAATACTTTGGGAGATAGAGCTGTTTCTAAGTCTTGTTTTCACTCTGTTACAGCTTCGTGTACAAAAGTGCCATTAGACATGCGTTTGAAGCGCATTCGGAGCAGCCCCGCTCCATGGTCGTTTCTAGGCGGAAGATGGCCCCGGCTGGCCAGGAAAACCAGATTTTCGGATGCAGGGATATGGCAGCTAACTGCAGGTACAAGAAATTTTTCTCTAGCCCCATTATTTCTGGAGTTATTGGCCGTGTCGCTGCCGACTTCTTTTTTCAGCTTTTTTAATTTTAATTTTTTGCTGGCTTCGGTTCAGCACACACGTAGCGGCCTTGGCTATTGTTCACGTACACACAGCATGGCCGTATGCCCTCGACATTTTCGGGGTGTCCTCACTCCGTGGTCCCTGGCATCCTCCCTATTTATCCCACAGCTGCAAGACCGGCATTTCCGGAAAGCCCATGAGCAGGGCTTTTCAACAGTGTCCGACTTGTCAGTTTCCCGGCAATACTTTGGGAGATAGAGCTGTTTCTAAGTCTTGTTTTCACTCTGTTACAGCTTCGTGTACAAAAGTGCCATTAGACATGCGTTTGAAGCGCATTCGGAGCAGCCCCGCTCCATGGTCGTTTCTAGGCGGAAGATGGCCCTGGCTGGCCAGGAAAACCAGATTTTCGGATGCAGGAATATGGCAGCTAACTGCAGGTACAAGAAATTTTTCTCTAGCCCCATTATTTCTGGAGTTATTGGCCGTGTCGCTGCCGACTTCTTTTTTCGGCTTTTTTTAATTTTAATTTTTTGCTGGCTTCGGTTCAGCACACACGTAGCGGCCTTGGCTATTGTTCACGTACACACAGCATGGCCGTATGCCCTGGACATTTTCGGGGTGTCCTCACTTCCTGGTCCCTGGCATCCTCCCTATTTATCCCACAGCTGCAAGACCGGCATTTCCGGAAAGCCCATGAGCAGGGCTTTTCAACAGTGTCCGACTTGTCAGTTTCCCGCCAATACTTTGGGAGATAGAGCTGTTTCTAAGTCTTGTTTTCACTCTGTTACAGCTTCGTGTACAAAAGTGCCATTAGACATGCGTTTGAAGCGCATTCGGAGCAGCCCCGCTCCATGGTCGTTTCTAGGCGGAAGATGGCCCCGGCTGGCCAGGAAAACCAGATTTTCGGATGCAGGAATATGGCAGCTAACTGCAGGTACAAGAAATTTTTCTCTAGCCCCATTATTTCTGGAGTTATTGGCCGTGTCGCTGCCGACTTCTTTTTTCGGCTTTTTTTAATTTTAATTTTTGCTGGCTTCGGTCCAGCACACACGTAGCGGCCTTAGCTATTGTTGACGTACACACAGCATGGCCGTATGCCCTGGACATTTTCGGGGTGTCCTCACTCCGTGGTCCCTGGCATCCTCCCTATTTATCCCACAGCTCCAAGACCGGTATTTCCGGAAAGCCCATGAGCAGGGCTTTCCAACAGTGTCCGACTTGTCAGTTTCCCGGCAATACTTTGGGAGATAGAGCTGTTTCTAAGTCTTGTTTTCACTCTGTTACAGCTTCGTGTACAAAAGTGCCATTAGACATGCGTTTGAAGCGCATTCGGAGCAGCCCCGCTCCATGGTCGTTTCTAGGCGGAAGATGGCCCTGGCTGGCCAGGAAAACCAGATTTTCGGATGCAGGGATATGGCAGCTAACTGCAGGTACAAGAAATTTTTCTCTAGACCCATTATTTCTGGAGTTATTGGCCGTGTCGCTGCCGACTTCTTTTTTCGGCTTTTTTTAATTTTATTTTTTTGCTGGCTTCGGTCCAGCACACACGTAGCGGCCTTAGCTATTGTTGACGTAAACACAGCATGGCCGTATGCCCTGGACATTTTCGGGGTGTCCTCACTCCGTGGTCCCTGGCATCCTCCCTATTTATCCCACAGCTCCAAGACCGGCATTTCCGGAAAGCCCATGAGCAGGGCTTTCCAACAGTGTCGGACTTGTCAGTTTCCCGGCAATACTTTGGGAGATAGAGCTGTTTCTAAGTCTTGTTTTCACTCTGTTACAGCTTCGTGTACAAAAGTGCCATTAGACATGCGTTTGAAGCGCATTCGGAGCAGCCCCGCTCCATGGTCGTTTCTAGGCGGAAGATGGCCCTGGCTGGCCAGGAAAACCAGATTTTCGGATGCAGGGATATGGCAGCTAACTGCAGGTACAAGAAATTTTTCTCTAGACCCATTATTTCTGGAGTTATTGGCCGTGTCGCTGCCGACTTCTTTTTTCGGCTTTTTTTAATTTTATTTTTTTGCTGGCTTCGGTCCAGCACACACGTAGCGGCCTTAGCTATTGTTGACGTAAACACAGCATGGCCGTATGCCCTGGACATTTTCGGGGTGTCCTCACTCCGTGGTCCCTGGCATCCTCCCTATTTATCCCACAGCTCCAAGACCGGCATTTCCGGAAAGCCCATGAGCAGGGCTTTCCAACAGTGTCGGACTTGTCGGTTTCCCGCCAATACCTTGGGAGATAGAGCTGTTTCTAAGTCTTGTTTTCACTCTGTTACAGCTTCGTGTACAAAAGTGCCATTAGACATGCGTTTGAAGCGCATTCGGAGCAGCCCCGCTCCATGGTCGTTTCTAGGCGGAAGATGGCCCTGGCTGGCCAGGAAAACCAGATTTTCGGATGCAGGAATATGGCAGCTAACTGCAGGTACAAGAAATTTTTCTCTAGCCCCATTATTTCTGGAGTTATTGGCCGTGTCGCTGCCGACTTCTTTTTTCGGCTTTTTTTAATTTTAATTTTTTGCTGGCTTCGGTTCAGCACACACGTAGCGGCCTTGGCTATTGTTCACGTACACACAGCATGGCCGTATGCCCTCGACATTTTCAGGGTGTCCTCACTCCGTGGTCCCTGGCATCCTCCCTATTTATCCCACAGCTGCAAGACCGGCATTTCCAGAAAGCCCATAAGCAGGGCTTTCCAACAGTGTCCGACTTGTCAGTTTCCCGGCAATACTTTGGGAGATAGAGCTGTTTCTAAGTCTTGTTTTCACTCTGTTACAGCTTCGTGTACAAAAGTGCCATTAGACATGCGTTTGAAGCGCATTCGGAGCAGCCCCGCTCCATGGTCGTTTCTAGGCGGAAGATGGCCCCGGCTGGACAGGAAAACCAGATTTTCGGATGCAGGAATATGGCAGCTAACTGCAGGTACAAGAAATTTTTCTCTAGCCCCATTATTTCTGGAGTTATTGGCCGTGTCGCTGCCGACTTCTTTTTTCGGCTTTTTTAATTTTAATTTTTTGCTGGCTTCGGTTCAGCACACACGTAGCGGCCTTGGCTATTGTTCACGTACACACAGCATGGCCGTATGCCCTGGACATTTTCGGGGTGTCCTCACTCCGTGGTCCCTGGCATCCTCCCTATTTATCCCACAGCTGCAAGACCGGCATTTCCGGAAAGCCCATGAGCAGGGCTTTTCAACAGTGTCCGACTTGTAAGTTTCCCGCCAATACTTTGGGAGATAGAGCTGTTTCTAAGTCTTGTTTTCACTCTGTTACAGCTTCGTGTACAAAAGTGCCATTAGACATGCGTTTGAAGCGCATTCGGAGCAGCCCCGCTCCATGGTCGTTTCTAGGCGGAAGATGGCCCCGGCTGGCCAGGAAAACCAGATTTTCGGATGCAGGAATATGGCAGCTAACTGCAGGTACAAGAAATTTTTCTCTAGCCCCATTATTTCTGGAGTTATTGGCCGTGTCGCTGCCGACTTCTTTTTTCGGCTTTTTTTAATTTTAATTTTTGCTGGCTTCGGTCCAGCACACACGTAGCGGCCTTAGCTATTGTTGACGTACACACAGCATGGCCGTATGCCCTGGACATTTTCGGGGTGTCCTCACTCCGTGGTCCCTGGCATCCTCCCTATTTATCCCACAGCTCCAAGACCGGTATTTCCGGAAAGCCCATGAGCAGGGCTTTCCAACAGTGTCGGACTTGTCGGTTTCCCGCCAATACCTTGGGAGATAGAGCTGTTTCTAAGTCTTGTTTTCACTCTGTTACAGCTTCGTGTACAAAAGTGCCATTAGACATGCGTTTGAAGCGCATTCGGAGCAGCCCCGCTCCATGGTCGTTTCTAGGCGGAAGATGGCCCTGGCTGGCCAGGAAAACCAGATTTTCGGATGCAGGAATATGGCAGCTAACTGCAGGTACAAGAAATTTTTCTCTAGCCCCATTATTTCTGGAGTTATTGGCCGTGTCGCTGCCGACTTCTTTTTTCGGCTTTTTTTAATTTTAATTTTTTGCTGGCTTCGGTTTCAGCACACACGTAGCGGCCTTGGCTATTGTTCACGTACACACAGCATGGCCGTATGCCCTCGACATTTTCAGGGTGTCCTCACTCCGTGGTCCCTGGCATCCTCCCTATTTATCCCACAGCTGCAAGACCGGCATTTCCAGAAAGCCCATAAGCAGGGCTTTCCAACAGTGTCCGACTTGTCAGTTTCCCGGCAATACTTTGGGAGATAGAGCTGTTTCTAAGTCTTGTTTTCACTCTGTTACAGCTTCGTGTACAAAAGTGCCATTAGACATGCGTTTGAAGCGCATTCGGAGCAGCCCCGCTCCATGGTCGTTTCTAGGCGGAAGATGGCCCCGGCTGGCCAGGAAAACCAGATTTTCGGATGCAGGGATATGGCAGCTAACTGCAGGTACAAGAAATTTTTCTCTAGCCCCATTATTTCTGGAGTTATTGGCCGTGTCGCTGCCGACTTCTTTTTTCGGCTTTTTTAATTTTAATTTTTTGCTGGCTTCGGTTCAGCACACACGTAGCGGCCTTGGCTATTGTTCACGTACACACAGCATGGCCGTATGCCCTGGACATTTTCGGGGTGTCCTCACTCCGTGGTCCCTGGCATCCTCCCTATTTATCCCACAGCTGCAAGACCGGCATTTCCGGAAAGCCCATGAGCAGGGCTTTTCAACAGTGTCCGACTTGTAAGTTTCCCGCCAATACTTTGGGAGATAGAGCTGTTTCTAAGTCTTGTTTTCACTCTGTTACAGCTTCGTGTACAAAAGTGCCATTAGACATGCGTTTGAAGCGCATTCGGAGCAGCCCCGCTCCATGGTCGTTTCTAGGCGGAAGATGGCCCTGGCTGGCCAGGAAAACCAGATTTTCGGATGCAGGGATATGGCAGCTAACTGCAGGTACAAGAAATTTTTCTCTAGACCCATTATTTCTGGAGTTATTGGCCGTGTCGCTGCCGACTTCTTTTTTCGGCTTTTTTTAATTTTATTTTTTTGCTGGCTTCGGTCCAGCACACACGTAGCGGCCTTAGCTATTGTTGACGTAAACACAGCATGGCCGTATGCCCTGGACATTTTCGGGGTGTCCTCACTCCGTGGTCCCTGGCATCCTCCCTATTTATCCCACAGCTCCAAGACCGGCATTTCCGGAAAGCCCATGAGCAGGGCTTTCCAACAGTGTCGGACTTGTCGGTTTCCCGCCAATACCTTGGGAGATAGAGCTGTTTCTAAGTCTTGTTTTCACTCTGTTACAGCTTCGTGTACAAAAGTGCCATTAGACATGCGTTTGAAGCGCATTCGGAGCAGCCCCGCTCCATGGTCGTTTCTAGGCGGAAGATGGCCCTGGCTGGCCAGGAAAACCAGATTTTCGGATGCAGGAATATGGCAGCTAACTGCAGGTACAAGAAATTTTTCTCTAGCCCCATTATTTCTGGAGTTATTGGCCGTGTCGCTGCCGACTTCTTTTTTCGGCTTTTTTTAATTTTAATTTTTTGCTGGCTTCGGTTCAGCACACACGTAGCGGCCTTGGCTATTGTTCACGTACACACAGCATGGCCGTATGCCCTCGACATTTTCAGGGTGTCCTCACTCCGTGGTCCCTGGCATCCTCCCTATTTATCCCACAGCTGCAAGACCGGCATTTCCAGAAAGCCCATAAGCAGGGCTTTCCAACAGTGTCCGACTTGTCAGTTTCCCGGCAATACTTTGGGAGATAGAGCTGTTTCTAAGTCTTGTTTTCACTCTGTTACAGCTTCGTGTACAAAAGTGCCATTAGACATGCGTTTGAAGCGCATTCGGAGCAGCCCCGCTCCATGGTCGTTTCTAGGCGGAAGATGGCCCCGGCTGGACAGGAAAACCAGATTTTCGGATGCAGGAATATGGCAGCTAACTGCAGGTACAAGAAATTTTTCTCTAGCCCCATTATTTCTGGAGTTATTGGCCGTGTCGCTGCCGACTTCTTTTTTCGGCTTTTTTAATTTTAATTTTTTGCTGGCTTCGGTTCAGCACACACGTAGCGGCCTTGGCTATTGTTCACGTACACACAGCATGGCCGTATGCCCTGGACATTTTCGGGGTGTCCTCACTCCGTGGTCCCTGGCATCCTCCCTATTTATCCCACAGCTGCAAGACCGGCATTTCCGGAAAGCCCATGAGCAGGGCTTTTCAACAGTGTCCGACTTGTAAGTTTCCCGCCAATACTTTGGGAGATAGAGCTGTTTCTAAGTCTTGTTTTCACTCTGTTACAGCTTCGTGTACAAAAGTGCCATTAGACATGCGTTTGAAGCGCATTCGGAGCAGCCCCGCTCCATGGTCGTTTCTAGGCGGAAGATGGCCCCGGCTGGCCAGGAAAACCAGATTTTCGGATGCAGGAATATGGCAGCTAACTGCAGGTACAAGAAATTTTTCTCTAGCCCCATTATTTCTGGAGTTATTGGCCGTGTCGCTGCCGACTTCTTTTTTCGGCTTTTTTTAATTTTAATTTTTGCTGGCTTCGGTCCAGCACACACGTAGCGGCCTTAGCTATTGTTGACGTACACACAGCATGGCCGTATGCCCTGGACATTTTCGGGGTGTCCTCACTCCGTGGTCCCTGGCATCCTCCCTATTTATCCCACAGCTCCAAGACCGGTATTTCCGGAAAGCCCATGAGCAGGGCTTTCCAACAGTGTCGGACTTGTCGGTTTCCCGCCAATACCTTGGGAGATAGAGCTGTTTCTAAGTCTTGTTTTCACTCTGTTACAGCTTCGTGTACAAAAGTGCCATTAGACATGCGTTTGAAGCGCATTCGGAGCAGCCCCGCTCCATGGTCGTTTCTAGGCGGAAGATGGCCCTGGCTGGCCAGGAAAACCAGATTTTCGGATGCAGGAATATGGCAGCTAACTGCAGGTACAAGAAATTTTTCTCTAGCCCCATTATTTCTGGAGTTATTGGCCGTGTCGCTGCCGACTTCTTTTTTCGGCTTTTTTTAATTTTAATTTTTTGCTGGCTTCGGTTTCAGCACACACGTAGCGGCCTTGGCTATTGTTCACGTACACACAGCATGGCCGTATGCCCTCGACATTTTCAGGGTGTCCTCACTCCGTGGTCCCTGGCATCCTCCCTATTTATCCCACAGCTGCAAGACCGGCATTTCCAGAAAGCCCATAAGCAGGGCTTTCCAACAGTGTCCGACTTGTCAGTTTCCCGGCAATACTTTGGGAGATAGAGCTGTTTCTAAGTCTTGTTTTCACTCTGTTACAGCTTCGTGTACAAAAGTGCCATTAGACATGCGTTTGAAGCGCATTCGGAGCAGCCCCGCTCCATGGTCGTTTCTAGGCGGAAGATGGCCCCGGCTGGCCAGGAAAACCAGATTTTCGGATGCAGGGATATGGCAGCTAACTGCAGGTACAAGAAATTTTTCTCTAGCCCCATTATTTCTGGAGTTATTGGCCGTGTCGCTGCCGACTTCTTTTTTCGGCTTTTTTAATTTTAATTTTTTGCTGGCTTCGGTTCAGCACACACGTAGCGGCCTTGGCTATTGTTCACGTACACACAGCATGGCCGTATGCCCTGGACATTTTCGGGGTGTCCTCACTCCGTGGTCCCTGGCATCCTCCCTATTTATCCCACAGCTGCAAGACCGGCATTTCCGGAAAGCCCATGAGCAGGGCTTTTCAACAGTGTCCGACTTGTAAGTTTCCCGCCAATACTTTGGGAGATAGAGCTGTTTCTAAGTCTTGTTTTCACTCTGTTACAGCTTCGTGTACAAAAGTGCCATTAGACATGCGTTTGAAGCGCATTCGGAGCAGCCCCGCTCCATGGTCGTTTCTAGGCGGAAGATGGCCCTGGCTGGCCAGGAAAACCAGATTTTCGGATGCAGGAATATGGCAGCTAACTGCAGGTACAAGAAATTTTTCTCTAGCCCCATTATTTCTGGAGTTATTGGCCGTGTCGCTGCCGACTTCTTTTTTCGGCTTTTTTTAATTTTAATTTTTTGCTGGCTTCGGTTCAGCACACACGTAGCGGCCTTGGCTATTGTTCACGTACACACAGCATGGCCGTATGCCCTCGACATTTTCAGGGTGTCCTCACTCCGTGGTCCCTGGCATCCTCCCTATTTACCCCACAGCTGCAAGACCGGCATTTCCAGAAAGCCCATAAGCAGGGCTTTCCAACAGTGTCCGACTTGTCAGTTTCCCGGCAATACTTTGGGAGATAGAGCTGTTTCTAAGTCTTGTTTTCACTCTGTTACAGCTTCGTGTACAAAAGTGCCATTAGACATGCGTTTGAAGCGCATTCGGAGCAGCCCGCTCCATGGTCGTTTCTAGGCGGAAGATGGCCCCGGCTGGCCAGGAAAACCAGATTTTCGGATGCAGGAATATGGCAGCTAACTGCAGGTACAAGAAAATTTTCTCTAGCCCCATTATTTCTGGAGTTATTGGCCGTGTCGCTGCCGACTTCTTTTTTCGGCTTTTTTTAATTTTAATTTTTGCTGGCTTCGGTCCAGCACACACGTAGCGGCCTTAGCTATTGTTGACGTACACACAGCATGGCCGTATGCCCTGGACATTTTCGGGGTGTCCTCACTCCGTGGTCCCTGGCATCCTCCCTATTTATCTCACAGCTCCAAGACCGGTATTTCCGGAAAGCCCATGAGCAGGGCTTTCCAACAGTGTCCGACTTGTCAGTTTCCCGGCAATACTTTGGGAGATAGAGCTGTTTCTAAGTCTTGTTTTCACTCTGTTACAGCTTCGTGTACAAAAGTGCCATTAGACATGCGTTTGAAGTGCATTCGGAGCAGCCCCGCTCCATGGTCGTTTCTAGGCGGAAGATGGCCCTGGCTGGCCAGTAAAACCAGATTTTCGGATGCAGGGATATGGCAGCTAACTACAGGTACAAGAAATTTTTCTCTAGACCCATTATTTCTGGAGTTATTGGCCGTGTCGCTGCCGACTTCTTTTTTCGGCTTTTTTTAATTTTTTTTTTTTGCTGGCTTCGGTCCAGCACACACGTAGCGGCCTTAGCTATTGTTGACGTAAACACAGCATGGCCGTATGCCCTGGACATTTTCGGGGTGTCCTCACTCCGTGGTCCCTGGCATCCTCCCTATTTATCCCACAGCTCCAAGACCGGCATTTCCGGAAAGCCCATGAGCAGGGCTTTCCAACAGTGTCGGACTTGTCGGTTTCCCGCCAATACTTTGGGAGATAGAGCTGTTTCTAAGTCTTGTTTTCACTCTGTTACAGCTTCGTGTACAAAAGTGCCATTAGACATGCGTTTGAAGCGCATTCGGAGCAGCCCCGCTCCATGGTCGTTTCTAGGCGGAAGATGGCCCTGGCTGGCCAGGAAAACCAGATTTTCGGATGCAGGGATATGGCAGCTAACTGCAGGTACAAGAAATTTTTCTCTAGCCCCATTATTTCTGGAGTTATTGGCCGTGTCGCTGCCGACTTCTTTTTTCGGCTTTTTTTAATTTTAATTTTTTGCTGGCTTCGGTTCAGCACACACGTAGCGGCCTTGGCTATTGTTCACGTACACACAGCATGGCCGTATGCCCTGGACATTTTCGGGGTGTCCTCACTCCGTGGTCCCTGGCATCCTCCCTATTTATCCCACAGCTGCAAGACCGGCATTTCCGGAAAGCCCATGAGCAGGGCTTTTCAACAGTGTCCGACTTGTAAGTTTCCCGCCAATACTGTGGGAGATAGAGCTGTTTCTAAGTCTTGTTTTCACTCTGTTACAGCTTCGTGTACAAAAGTGCCATTAGACATGCGTTTGAAGCGCATTCGGAGCAGCCCCGCTCCATGGTCGTTTCTAGGCGGAAGATGGCCCTGGCTGGCCAGTAAAACCAGATTTTCGGATGCAGGGATATGGCAGCTAACTGCAGGTACAAGAAATTTTTCTCTAGACCCATTATTTCTGGAGTTATTGGCCGTGTCGCTGCCGACTTCTTTTTTCGGCTTTTTTTAATTTTTTTTTTTTGCTGGCTTCGGTCCAGCACACACGTAGCGGCCTTAGCTATTGTTGACGTAAACACAGCATGGCCGTATGCCCTGGACATTTTCGGGGTGTCCTCACTCCGTGGTCCCTGGCATCCTCCCTATTTATCCCACAGCTCCAAGACCGGCATTTCCGGAAAGCCCATGAGCAGGGCTTTCCAACAGTGTCGGACTTGTCGGTTTCCCGCCAATACTTTGGGAGATAGAGCTGTTTCTAAGTCTTGTTTTCACTCTGTTACAGCTTCGTGTACAAAAGTGCCATTAGACATGCGTTTGAAGCGCATTCGGAGCAGCCCCGCTCCATGGTCGTTTCTAGGCGGAAGATGGCCCTGGCTGGCCAGGAAAACCAGATTTTCGGATGCAGGAATATGGCAGCTAACTGCAGGTACAAGAAATGTTTCTATATCCCCATTATTTTTGGAGTTATTGGCCGTGTCGCTGCCGACTTCTTTTTTCGGCTTTTTTAATTTTAATTTTTTGCTGGCTTCGGTTCAGCACACACGTAGCGGCCTTGGCTATTGTTGACGTACACACAGCATGGCCGTATGCCCTGGACATTTTCGGGGTGTCCTCACTCCGTGGTCCCTGGCATCCTCCCTATTTATCCCACAGCTGCAAGACCGGCATTTCCAGAAAGCCCATGAGCAGGGCTTTCCAACAGTGTCCGACTTGTCAGTTTCCCGGCAATACTTTGGGAGATAGAGCTGTTTCTAAGTCTTGTTTTCACTCTGTTACAGCTTCGTGTACAAAAGTGCCATTAGACATGCGTTTGAAGCGCATTCGGAGCAGCCCCGCTCCATGGTCGTTTCTAGGCGGAAGATGGCCCTGGCTGGCCAGGAAAACCAGATTTTCGGATGCAGGGATATGGCAGCTAACTGCAGGTACAAGAAATTTTTCTCTAGCCCCATTATTTCTGGAGTTATTGGCCGTGTCGCTGCCGACTTCTTTTTTCGGCTTTTTTTAATTTTAATTTTTTGCTGGCTTCGGTTCAGCACACACGTAGCGGCCTTGGCTATTGTTGACGTACACACAGCATGGCCGTATGCCCTGGATATTTTCGGGGTGTCCTCACTCCGTGGTCCCTGGCATCCTCCCTATTTATCCCACAGCTGCAAGACCGGCATTTCCGGAAAGCCCATGAGCAGGGCTTTCCAACAGTGTCGGACTTGTCAGTTTCCCGCCAATACTTTGGGAGATAGAGCTGTTTCTAAGTCTTGTTTTCACTCTGTTACAGCTTCGTGTACAAAAGTGCCATTAGACATGCGTTTGAAGCGCATTCGGAGCAGCCCCGCTCCATGGTCGTTTCTAGGCGGAAGATGGCCCTGGCTGGCCAGGAAAACCAGATTTTCGGATGCAGGGATATGGCAGCTAACTGCAGGTACAAGAAATTTTTCTCTAGCCCCATTATTTCTGGAGTTATTGGCCGTGTCGCTGCCGACTTCTTTTTTCGGCTTTTTTTAATTTTAATTTTTTGCTGGCTTCGGTTCAGCACACACGTAGCGGCCTTGGCTATTGTTGACGTACACACAGCATGGCCGTATGCCCTGGATATTTTCGGGGTGTCCTCACTCCGTGGTCCCTGGCATCCTCCCTATTTATCCCACAGCTGCAAGACCGGCATTTCCGGAAAGCCCATGAGCAGGGCTTTCCAACAGTGTCGGACTTGTCAGTTTCCCGCCAATACTTTGGGAGATAGAGCTGTTTCTAAGTCTTGTTTTCACTCTGTTACAGCTTCGTGTACAAAAGTGCCATTAGACATGCGTTTGAAGCGCATTCGGAGCAGCCCCGCTCCATGGTCGTTTCTAGGCGGAAGATGGCCCTGGCTGGCCAGGAAAACCAGATTTTCGGATGCAGGGATATGGCAGCTAACTGCAGGTACAAGAAATTTTTCTCTAGCCCCATTATTTCTGGAGTTATTGGCCGTGTCGCTGCCGACTTCTTTTTTCGGCTTTTTTTAATTTTAATTTTTTGCTGGCTTCGGTTCAGCACACACGTAGCGGCCTTGGCTATTGTTCACGTACACACAGCATGGCCGTATGCCCTGGACATTTTCGGGGTGTCCTCACTCCGTGGTCCCTGGCATCCTCCCTATTTATCCCACAGCTGCAAGACCGGCATTTCCGGAAAGCCCATGAGCAGGGCTTTTCAACAGTGTCCGACTTGTAAGTTTCCCGCCAATACTGTGGGAGATAGAGCTGTTTCTAAGTCTTGTTTTCACTCTGTTACAGCTTCGTGTACAAAAGTGCCATTAGACATGCGTTTGAAGCGCATTCGGAGCAGCCCCGCTCCATGGTCGTTTCTAGGCGGAAGATGGCCCCGGCTGGCCAGGAAAACCAGATTTTCGGATGCAGGAATATGGCAGCTAACTGCAGGTACAAGAAAATTTTCTCTAGCCCCATTATTTCT
This sequence comes from Marthasterias glacialis, assembly GCA_911728455.2. Lineage (NCBI taxonomy): Eukaryota > Metazoa > Echinodermata > Asteroidea > Forcipulatida > Asteriidae > Marthasterias > Marthasterias glacialis. The sequence continues at coordinate 28,172,254 of OU452225.1, forward strand.
GGAGTTATTGGCCGTGTCGCTGCCGACTTCTTTTTTCGGCTTTTTTTAATTTTAATTTTTGCTGGCTTCGGTCCAGCACACACGTAGCGGCCTTAGCTATTGTTGACGTACACACAGCATGGCCGTATGCCCTGGACATTTTCGGGGTGTCCTCACTCCGTGGTCCCTGGCATCCTCCCTATTTATCCCACAGCTCCAAGACCGGTATTTCCGGAAAGCCCATGAGCAGGGCTTTCCAACAGTGTCCGACTTGTCAGTTTCCCGGCAATACTTTGGGAGATAGAGCTGTTTCTAAGTCTTGTTTTCACTCTGTTACAGCTTCGTGTACAAAAGTGCCATTAGACATGCGTTTGAAGTGCATTCGGAGCAGCCCCGCTCCATGGTCGTTTCTAGGCGGAAGATGGCCCTGGCTGGCCAGTAAAACCAGATTTTCGGATGCAGGGATATGGCAGCTAACTGCAGGTACAAGAAATTTTTCTCTAGACCCATTATTTCTGGAGTTATTGGCCGTGTCGCTGCCGACTTCTTTTTTCGGCTTTTTTTAATTTTTTTTTTTTGCTGGCTTCGGTCCAGCACACACGTAGCGGCCTTAGCTATTGTTGACGTAAACACAGCATGGCCGTATGCCCTGGACATTTTCGGGGTGTCCTCACTCCGTGGTCCCTGGCATTCTCCCTATTTATCCCACAGCTCCAAGACCGGCATTTCCGGAAAGCCCATGAGCAGGGCTTTCCAACAGTGTCGGACTTGTCGGTTTCCCGCCAATACTTTGGGAGATAGAGCTGTTTCTAAGTCTTGTTTTCACTCTGTTACAGCTTCGTGTACAAAAGTGCCATTAGACATGCGTTTGAAGCGCATTCGGAGCAGCCCCGCTCCATGGTCGTTTCTAGGCGGAAGATGGCCCTGGCTGGCCAGGAAAACCAGATTTTCGGATGCAGGAATATGGCAGCTAACTGCAGGTACAAGAAATGTTTCTATATCCCCATTATTTTTGGAGTTATTGGCCGTGTCGCTGCCGACTTCTTTTTTCGGCTTTTTTAATTTTAATTTTTTGCTGGCTTCGGTTCAGCACACACGTAGCGGCCTTAGCTATTGTTGACGTAAACACAGCATGGCCGTATGCCCTGGACATTTTCGGGGTGTCCTCACTCCGTGGTCCCTGGCATCCTCCCTTTTTATCCCACAGCTGCAAGACGGGCATTTCCGGAAAGCCCATGAGCAGGGCTTTCCAACAGTGTCCGACTTGTCAGTTTCCCGCCAATACTTTGGGAGATAGAGCTGTTTCTAAGTCTTGTTTTCACTCTGTTACAGCTTCGTGTACAAAAGTGCCATTAGACATGCGTTTGAAGCGCATTCGGAGCAGCCCCGCTCCATGGTCGTTTCTAGGCGGAAGATGGCCCCGGCTGGCCAGGAAAACCAGATTTTCGGATGCAGGAATATGGCAGCTAACTGCAGGTACAAGAAATTTTTCTCTAGCCCCATTATTTCTGGAGTTATTGGCCGTGTCGCTGCCGACTTCTTTTTTCGGCTTTTTTTAATTTTAATTTTTTGCTGGCTTCGGTTCAGCACACACGTAGCGGCCTTGGCTATTGTTGACGTACACACAGCATGGCCGTATGCCCTGGACATTTTCGGGGTGTCCTCACTCCGTGGTCCCTGGCATCCTCCCTATTTATCCCACAGCTGCAAGACCGGCATTTCCAGGAAGCCCATGAGCAGGGCTTTCCAACAGTGTCCGACTTGTCAGTTTCCCGGCAATACTTTGGGAGATAGAGCTGTTTCTAAGTCTTGTTTTCACTCTGTTACAGCTTCGTGTACAAAAGTGCCATTAGACATGCGTTTGAAGCGCATTCGGAGCAGCCCCGCTCCATGGTCGTTTCTAGGCGGAAGATGGCCCTGGCTGGCCAGGAAAACCAGATTTTCGGATGCAGGGATATGGCAGCTAACTGCAGGTACAAGAAATTTTTCTCTAGCCCCATTATTTCTGGAGTTATTGGCCGTGTCGCTGCCGACTTCTTTTTTCGGCTTTTTTTAATTTTAATTTTTTGCTGGCTTCGGTTCAGCACACACGTAGCGGCCTTGGCTATTGTTGACGTACACACAGCATGGCCGTATGCCCTGGACATTTTCGGGGTGTCCTCACTCCGTGGTCCCTGGCATCCTCCCTATTTATCCCACAGCTGCAAGACCGGCATTTCCGGAAAGCCCATGAGCAGGGCTTTCCAACAGTGTCGGACTTGTCAGTTTCCCGCCAATACTTTGGGAGATAGAGCTGTTTCTAAGTCTTGTTTTCACTCTGTTACAGCTTCGTGTTAAAAAGTGCCATTAGACATGCGTTTGAAGCGCATTCGGAGCAGCCCCGCTCCATGGTCGTTTCTAGGCGGAAGATGGCCCTGGCTGGCCAGGAAAACCAGATTTTCGGATGCAGGGATATGGCAGCTAACTGCAGGTACAAGAAATTTTTCTCTAGCCCCATTATTTCTGGAGTTATTGGCCGTGTCGCTGCCGACTTCTTTTTTCGGCTTTTTTTAATTTTAATTTTTTGCTGGCTTCGGTTCAGCACACACGTAGCGGCCTTGGCTATTGTTCACGTACACACAGCATGGCCGTATGCCCTGGACATTTTCGGGGTGTCCTCACTCCGTGGTCCCTGGCATCCTCCCTATTTATCCCACAGCTGCAAGACCGGCATTTCCAGAAAGCCCATGAGCAGGGCTTTCCAACAGTGTCCGACTTGTCAGTTTCCCGGCAATACTTTGGGAGATAGAGCTGTTTCTAAGTCTTGTTTTCACTCTGTTACAGCTTCATGTACAAAAGTGCCATTAGACATGCGTTTGAAGCGCATTCGGAGCAGCCCCGCTCCATGGTCGTTTCTAGGCGGAAGATGGCCCCGGCTGGCCAGGAAAACCAGATTTTCGGATGCAGGAATATGGCAGCTAACTGCAGGTACAAGAAATTTTTCTCTAGCCCCATTATTTCTGGAGTTATTGGCCGTGTCGCTGCCGACTTCTTTTTTCGGCTTTTTTTAATTTTAATTTTTGCTGGCTTCGGTCCAGCACACACGTAGCGGCCTTAGCTATTGTTGACGTACACACAGCATGGCCGTATGCCCTGGACATTTTAGGGGTGTCCTCACTCCGTGGTCCCTGGCATCCTCCCTATTTATCCCACAGCTCCAAGACCGGCATTTCCGGAAAGCCCATGAGCAGGGCTTTCCAACAGTGTCCGACTTGTCAGTTTCCCGGCAATACTTTGGGAGATAGAGCTGTTTCTAAGTCTTGTTTTCACTCTGTTACAGCTTCGTGTACAAAAGTGCCATTAGACATGCGTTTGAAGCGCATTCGGAGCAGCCCCGCTCCATGGTCGTTTCTAGGCGGAAGATGGCCCCGGCTGGCCAGGAAAACCAGATTTTCGGATGCAGGGATATGGCAGCTAACTGCAGGTACAAGAAATTTTTCTCTAGCCCCATTATTTCTGGAGTTATTGGCCGTGTCGCTGCCGACTTCTTTTTTCGGCTTTTTTTATTTTTTTTTTTTTGCTGGCTTCGGTCCAGCACACACGTAGCGGCCTTAGCTATTGTTGACGTAAACACAGCATGGCCGTATGCCCTGGACATTTTCGGGGTGTCCTCACTCCGTGGTCCCTGGCATCCTCCCTATTTATCCCACAGCTCCAAGACCGGCATTTCCGGAAAGCCCATGAGCAGGGCTTTCCAACAGTGTCGGACTTGTCGGTTTCCCGCCAATACTTTGGGAGATAGAGCTGTTTCTAAGTCTTGTTTTCACTCTGTTACAGCTTCGTGTACAAAAGTGCCATTAGACATGCGTTTGAAGCGCATTCGGAGCAGCCCCGCTCCATGGTCGTTTCTAGGCGGAAGATGGCCCTGGCTGGCCAGGAAAACCAGATTTTCGGATGCAGGAATATGGCAGCTAACTGCAGGTACAAGAAATGTTTCTATATCCCCATTATTTTTGGAGTTATTGGCCGTGTCGCTGCCGACTTCTTTTTTCGGCTTTTTTAATTTTAATTTTTTGCTGGCTTCGGTTCAGCACACACGTAGCGGCCTTAGCTATTGTTGACGTAAACACAGCATGGCCGTATGCCCTGGACATTTTCGGGGTGTCCTCACTCCGTGGTCCCTGGCATCCTCCCTTTTTATCCCACAGCTGCAAGACGGGCATTTCCGGAAAGCCCATGAGCAGGGCTTTCCAACAGTGTCCGACTTGTCAGTTTCCCGCCAATACTTTGGGAGATAGAGCTGTTTCTAAGTCTTGTTTTCACTCTGTTACAGCTTCGTGTACAAAAGTGCCATTAGACATGCGTTTGAAGCGCATTCGGAGCAGCCCCGCTCCATGGTCGTTTCTAGGCGGAAGATGGCCCCGGCTGGCCAGGAAAACCAGATTTTCGGATGCAGGAATATGGCAGCTAACTGCAGGTACAAGAAATTTTTCTCTAGCCCCATTATTTCTGGAGTTATTGGCCGTGTCGCTGCCGACTTCTTTTTTCGGCTTTTTTTAATTTTAATTTTTTGCTGGCTTCGGTTCAGCACACACGTAGCGGCCTTGGCTATTGTTGACGTACACACAGCATGGCCGTATGCCCTGGACATTTTCGGGGTGTCCTCACTCCGTGGTCCCTGGCATCCTCCCTATTTATCCCACAGCTGCAAGACCGGCATTTCCAGAAAGCCCATGAGCAGGGCTTTCCAACAGTGTCCGACTTGTCAGTTTCCCGGCAATACTTTGGGAGATAGAGCTGTTTCTAAGTCTTGTTTTCACTCTGTTACAGCTTCGTGTACAAAAGTGCCATTAGACATGCGTTTGAAGCGCATTCGGAGCAGCCCCGCTCCATGGTCGTTTCTAGGCGGAAGATGGCCCTGGCTGGCCAGGAAAACCAGATTTTCGGATGCAGGGATATGGCAGCTAACTGCAGGTACATAAAATTTTTCTCTAGCCCCATTATTTCTGGAGTTATTGGCCGTGTCGCTGCCGACTTCTTTTTTCGGCTTTTTTTAATTTTAATTTTTTGCTGGCTTCGGTTCAGCACACACGTAGCGGCCTTGGCTATTGTTGACGTACACACAGCATGGCCGTATGCCCTGGACATTTTCGGGGTGTCCTCACTCCGTGGTCCCTGGCATCCTCCCTATTTATCCCACAGCTGCAAGACCGGCATTTCCGGAAAGCCCATGAGCAGGGCTTTCCAACAGTGTCGGACTTGTCAGTTTCCCGCCAATACTTTGGGAGATAGAGCTGTTTCTAAGTCTTGTTTTCACTCTGTTACAGCTTCGTGTACAAAAGTGCCATTAGACATGCGTTTGAAGCGCATTCGGAGCAGCCCCGCTCCATGGTCGTTTCTAGGCGGAAGATGGCCCTGGCTGGCCAGGAAAACCAGATTTTCGGATGCAGGGATATGGCAGCTAACTGCAGGTACAAGAAATTTTTCTCTAGCCCCATTATTTCTGGAGTTATTGGCCGTGTCGCTGCCGACTTCTTTTTTCGGCTTTTTTTAATTTTAATTTTTTGCTGGCTTCGGTTCAGCACACACGTAGCGGCCTTGGCTATTGTTCACGTACACACAGCATGGCCGTATGCCCTGGACATTTTCGGGGTGTCCTCACTCCGTGGTCCCTGGCATCCTCCCTATTTATCCCACAGCTGCAAGACCGGCATTTCCAGAAAGCCCATGAGCAGGGCTTTCCAACAGTGTCCGACTTGTCAGTTTCCCGGCAATACTTTGGGAGATAGAGCTGTTTCTAAGTCTTGTTTTCACTCTGTTACAGCTTCATGTACAAAAGTGCCATTAGACATGCGTTTGAAGCGCATTCGGAGCAGCCCCGCTCCATGGTCGTTTCTAGGCGGAAGATGGCCCCGGCTGGCCAGGAAAACCAGATTTTCGGATGCAGGAATATGGCAGCTAACTGCAGGTACAAGAAATTTTTCTCTAGCCCCATTATTTCTGGAGTTATTGGCCGTGTCGCTGCCGACTTCTTTTTTCGGCTTTTTTTAATTTTAATTTTTGCTGGCTTCGGTCCAGCACACACGTAGCGGCCTTAGCTATTGTTGACGTACACACAGCATGGCCGTATGCCCTGGACATTTTAGGGGTGTCCTCACTCCGTGGTCCCTGGCATCCTCCCTATTTATCCCACAGCTCCAAGACCGGCATTTCCGGAAAGCCCATGAGCAGGGCTTTCCAACAGTGTCCGACTTGTCAGTTTCCCGGCAATACTTTGGGAGATAGAGCTGTTTCTAAGTCTTGTTTTCACTCTGTTACAGCTTCGTGTACAAAAGTGCCATTAGACATGCGTTTGAAGCGCATTCGGAGCAGCCCCGCTCCATGGTCGTTTCTAGGCGGAAGATGGCCCCGGCTGGCCAGGAAAACCAGATTTTCGGATGCAGGGATATGGCAGCTAACTGCAGGTACAAGAAATTTTTCTCTAGCCCCATTATTTCTGGAGTTATTGGCCGTGTCGCTGCCGACTTCTTTTTTCGGCTTTTTTTAATTTTAATTTTTTGCTGGCTTCGGTTCAGCACACACGTAGCGGCCTTGGCTATTGTTGACGTACACACAGCATGGCCGTATGCCCTGGACATTTTCGGGGTGTCCTCACTCCGTGGTCCCTGGCATCCTCCCTATTTATCCCACAGCTGCAAGACCGGCATTTCCGGAAAGCCCATGAGCAGGGCTTTCCAACAGTGTCGGACTTGTCAGTTTCCCGCCAATACTTTGGGAGATAGAGCTGTTTCTAAGTCTTGTTTTCACTCTGTTACAGCTTCGTGTACAAAAGTGCCATTAGACATGCGTTTGAAGCGCATTCGGAGCAGCCCCGCTCCATGGTCGTTTCTAGGCGGAAGATGGCCCTGGCTGGCCAGGAAAACCAGATTTTCGGATGCAGGGATATGGCAGCTAACTGCAGGTACAAGAAATTTTTCTCTAGCCCCATTATTTCTGGAGTTATTGGCCGTGTCGCTGCCGACTTCTTTTTTCGGCTTTTTTTAATTTTAATTTTTTGCTGGCTTCGGTTCAGCACACACGTAGCGGCCTTGGCTATTGTTCACGTACACACAGCATGGCCGTATGCCCTGGACATTTTCGGGGTGTCCTCACTCCGTGGTCCCTGGCATCCTCCCTATTTATCCCACAGCTGCAAGACCGGCATTTCCAGAAAGCCCATGAGCAGGGCTTTCCAACAGTGTCCGACTTGTCAGTTTCCCGGCAATACTTTGGGAGATAGAGCTGTTTCTAAGTCTTGTTTTCACTCTGTTACAGCTTCGTGTACAAAAGTGCCATTAGACATGCGTTTGAAGCGCATTCGGAGCAGCCCCGCTCCATGGTCGTTTCTAGGCGGAAGATGGCCCTGGCTGGCCAGGAAAACCAGATTTTCGGATGCAGGGATATGGCAGCTAACTGCAGGTACAAGAAATTTTTCTCTAGCCCCATTATTTCTGGAGTTATTGGCCGTGTCGCTGCCGACTTCTTTTTTCGGCTTTTTTTAATTTTAATTTTTTGCTGGCTTCGGTTCAGCACACACGTAGCGGCCTTGGCTATTGTTCACGTACACACAGCATGGCCGTATGCCCTGGACATTTTCGGGGTGTCCTCACTCCGTGGTCCCTGGCATCCTCCCTATTTATCCCACAGCTGCAAGACCGGCATTTCCGGAAAGCCCATGAGCAGGGCTTTCCAACAGTGTCCGACTTATCAGTTTCCCGCCAATACTTTGGGAGATAGAGCTGTTTCTAAGTCTTGTTTTCACTCTGTTACAGCTTCGTGTACAAAAGTGCCATTAGACATGCGTTTGAAGCGCATTCGGAGCAGCCCCGCTCCATGGTCGTTTCTAGGCGGAAGATGGCCCTGGCTGGCCAGGAAAACCAGATTTTCGGATGCAGGGATATGGCAGCTAACTGCAGGTACAAGAAATTTTTCTCTAGCCCCATTATTTCTGGAGTTATTGGCCGTGTCGCTGCCGACTTCTTTTTTCGGCTTTTTTTAATTTTAATTTTTGCTGGCTTCGGTCCAGCACACACGTAGCGGCCTTAGCTATTGTTGACGTACACACAGCATGGCCGTATGCCCTGGACATTTTAGGGGTGTCCTCACTCCGTGGTCCCTGGCATCCTCCCTATTTATCCCACAGCTCCAAGACCGGCATTTCCGGAAAGCCCATGAGCAGGGCTTTCCAACAGTGTCCGACTTGTCAGTTTCCCGGCAATACTTTGGGAGATAGAGCTGTTTCTAAGTCTTGTTTTCACTCTGTTACAGCTTCGTGTACAAAAGTGCCATTAGACATGCGTTTGAAGCGCATTCGGAGCAGCCCCGCTCCATGGTCGTTTCTAGGCGGAAGATGGCCCCGGCTGGCCAGGAAAACCAGATTTTCGGATGCAGGGATATGGCAGCTAACTGCAGGTACAAGAAATTTTTCTCTAGCCCCATTATTTCTGGAGTTATTGGCCGTGTCGCTGCCGACTTCTTTTTTCGGCTTTTTTTAATTTTAATTTTTTGCTGGCTTCGGTTCAGCACACACGTAGCGGCCTTGGCTATTGTTGACGTACACACAGCATGGCCGTATGCCCTGGACATTTTCGGGGTGTCCTCACTCCGTGGTCCCTGGCATCCTCCCTATTTATCCCACAGCTGCAAGACCGGCATTTCCGGAAAGCCCATGAGCAGGGCTTTCCAACAGTGTCGGACTTGTCAGTTTCCCGCCAATACTTTGGGAGATAGAGCTGTTTCTAAGTCTTGTTTTCACTCTGTTACAGCTTCGTGTACAAAAGTGCCATTAGACATGCGTTTGAAGCGCATTCGGAGCAGCCCCGCTCCATGGTCGTTTCTAGGCGGAAGATGGCCCTGGCTGGCCAGGAAAACCAGATTTTAGGATGCAGGGATATGGCAGCTAACTGCAGGTACAAGAAATTTTTCTCTAGCCCCATTATTTCTGGAGTTATTGGCCGTGTCGCTGCCGACTTCTTTTTTCGGCTTTTTTTAATTTTAATTTTTTGCTGGCTTCGGTTCAGCACACACGTAGCGGCCTTGGCTATTGTTCACGTACACACAGCATGGCCGTATGCCCTGGACATTTTCGGGGTGTCCTCACTCCGTGGTCCCTGGCATCCTCCCTATTTATCCCACAGCTGCAAGACCGGCATTTCCAGAAAGCCCATGAGCAGGGCTTTCCAACAGTGTCCGACTTGTCAGTTTCCCGCCAATACTTTGGGAGATACAGCTGTTTCTAAGTCTTGTTTTCACTCTGTTACAGCTTCGTGTACAAAAGTGCCATTAGACATGCGTTTGAAGCGCATTCGGAGCAGCCCCGCTCCATGGTCGTTTCTAGGCGGAAGATGGCCCTGGCTGGCCAGGAAAACCAGATTTTCGGATGCAGGGATATGGCAGCTAACTGCAGGTACAAGAATTTTTTCTCTAGCCCCTTTATTTCTGGAGTTATTGGCCGTGTCGCTGCCGACTTCTTTTTTCGGCTTTTTTTATTTTAATTTTTTGCTGGCTTCGGTTCAGCACACACGTAGCGGCCTTGGCTATTGTTCACGTACACACAGCATGGCCGTATGCCCTGGACATTTTCGGGGTGTCCTCACTCCGTGGTCCCTGGCATCCTTCCTATTTATTCCACAGCTGCAAGACCGGCATTTCCGGAAAGCCCATGAGCAGGGCTTTCCAACAGTGTCCGACTTGTCAGTTTAACGCCAATACTTTGGGAGATAGAGCTGTTTCTAAGTCTTGTTTTCACTCTGTTACAGCTTCGTGTACAAAAGTGCCATTAGACATGCGTTTGAAGCGCATTCGGAGCAGCCCCGCTCCATGGTCGTTTCTAGGCGGAAGATGGCCCTGGGTGGCCAGGAAAACCAGATTTTCGGATGCAGGAATATAGCAGCTAACTGCAGGTACAAGAAATTTTTCTCTGGCCCCATTATTTTTGGAGTTATTGGCCGTGTCGCTGCCGACTTCTTTTTTTGGCTTTTTTTAATTTTTATTTTTTGCTGGCTTCGGTCCAGCACACACGTAGCGGCCTTAGCTATTGTTGACGTACACACAGCATGGCCGTATGCCCTGGACATTTTCGGGGTGTCCTCACTCCGTGGTCCCTGGCATCCTCCCTATTTATCCCACAGCTCCAAGACTGGCATTTCCGGAAAGCCCATGAGCAGGGCTTTCCAACAGTGTCCGACTTGTCGGTTTCCCGCCAATACTTTGGGAGATAGAGCTGTTTCTAAGTCTTGTTTTCACTCTGTTACAGCTTCGTGTACAAAAGTGCCATTAGACATGCGTTTGAAGCGCATTCGGAGCAGCCCCGCTCCATGGTCGTTTCTAGGCGGAAGATGGCCCTGGCTGGCCAGGAAAACCAGATTTTCGGATGCAGGGATATGGCAGCTAACTGCAGGTACAATAATTTTTTTCTCTAGCCCCATTATTTCTGGAGTTATTGGCCGTGTCGCTGCCGACTTCTTTTTTCGGCTTTTTTTAATTTTAATTTTTACTGGCTTCGGTCCAGCACACACGTAGCGGCCTTAGCTATTGTTGACGTACACACAGCATGGCCGTATGCCCTGGACATTTTCGGGGTGTCCTCACTCCGTGGTCCCTGGCATCATTCCTATTTATCCCACAGCTCAAAGACCGGCATTTCCGGAAAGCCCATGAGCAGGGCTTTCCAACAGTGTCGGACTTGTCAGTTTCCCGCCAATACTTTGGGAGATAGAGCTGTTTCTAAGTCTTGTTTTCACTCTGTTACAGCTTCGTGTACAAAAGTGCCATTAGACATGCGTTTGAAGCGCATTCGGAGCAGCCCCGCTCCATGGTCGTTTCTAGGCGGAAGATGGCCCTGGCTGGCCAGGAAAACCAGATTTCCGGATGCAGGAATGTAGCAGCTAACTGCAGGTACAATAAATTTTTCTCTAGCCCCATTATTTTTGGAGTTATTGGCCGTGTCGCTGCCGACTTCTTTTTTTGGCTTTTTTTAATTTTTATTTTTTGCTGGCTTCGGTCCAGCACACACGTAGCGGCCTTAGCTATTGTTGACGTACACACAGCATGGCCGTATGCCCTGGACATTTTCGGGGTGTCCTCACTCCGTGGTCCCTGGCATCCTCTCTATTTATCCCTGAGCTCCAAGACCGGCATTTCCGGAAAGCCCATGAGGAGGGCTTTCCAACAGTGTCCGACTTGTCGGTTTCCCGCCAATACTTTGGGAGATAGAGCTGTTTCTAAGTCTTGTTTTCACTCTGTTACAGCTTCGTGTACAAAAGTGCCATTAGACATGCGTTTGAAGCGCATTCGGAGCAGCCCCGCTCCATGGTCGTTTCTAGGCGGAAGATGGCCCTGGCTGGCCAGGAAAACCAGATTTTCGGATGCAGGGATATGGCAGCTAACTGCAGGTACAATAAATTTTTCTCTAGCCCCATTATTTCTGGAGTTATTGGCCGTGTCGCTGCCGACTTCTTTTTTCGGCTTTTTTTAATTTTAATTTTTACTGGCTTCGGTCCAGCACACACGTAGCGGCCTTAGCTATTGTTGACGTACACACAGCATGGCCGTATGCCCTGGACATTTTCGGGGTGTCCTCACTCCGTGGTCCCTGGCATCCTTCCTATTTATTCCACAGCTGCAAGACCGGCATTTCCGGAAAGCCCATGAGCAGGGCTTTCCAACAGTGTCCGACTTGTCAGTTTAACGCCAATACTTTGGGAGATAGAGCTGTTTCTAAGTCTTGTTTTCACTCTGTTACAGCTTCGTGTACAAAAGTGCCATTAGACATGCGTTTGAAGCGCATTCGGAGCAGCCCCGCTCCATGGTCGTTTCTAGGCGGAAGATGGCCCTGGGTGGCCAGGAAAACCAGATTTTCGGATGCAGGAATATAGCAGCTAACTGCAGGTACAAGAAATTTTTCTCTGGCCCCATTATTTTTGGAGTTATTGGCCGTGTCGCTGCCGACTTCTTTTTTTGGCTTTTTTTAATTTTTATTTTTTGCTGGCTTCGGTCCAGCACACACGTAGCGGCCTTAGCTATTGTTGACGTACACACAGCATGGCCGTATGCCCTGGACATTTTCGGGGTGTCCTCACTCCGTGGTCCCTGGCATCCTCCCTATTTATCCCACAGCTCCAAGACTGGCATTTCCGGAAAGCCCATGAGCAGGGCTTTCCAACAGTGTCCGACTTGTCGGTTTCCCGCCAATACTTTGGGAGATAGAGCTGTTTCTAAGTCTTGTTTTCACTCTGTTACAGCTTCGTGTACAAAAGTGCCATTAGACATGCGTTTGAAGCGCATTCGGAGCAGCCCCGCTCCATGGTCGTTTCTAGGCGGAAGATGGCCCTGGCTGGCCAGGAAAACCAGATTTTCGGATGCAGGGATATGGCAGCTAACTGCAGGTACAATAATTTTTTTCTCTAGCCCCATTATTTCTGGAGTTATTGGCCGTGTCGCTGCCGACTTCTTTTTTCGGCTTTTTTTAATTTTAATTTTTACTGGCTTCGGTCCAGCACACACGTAGCGGCCTTAGCTATTGTTGACGTACACACAGCATGGCCGTATGCCCTGGACATTTTCGGGGTGTCCTCACTCCGTGGTCCCTGGCATCATTCCTATTTATCCCACAGCTCAAAGACCGGCATTTCCGGAAAGCCCATGAGCAGGGCTTTCCAACAGTGTCGGACTTGTCAGTTTCCCGCCAATACTTTGGGAGATAGAGCTGTTTCTAAGTCTTGTTTTCACTCTGTTACAGCTTCGTGTACAAAAGTGCCATTAGACATGCGTTTGAAGCGCATTCGGAGCAGCCCCGCTCCATGGTCGTTTCTAGGCGGAAGATGGCCCTGGCTGGCCAGGAAAACCAGATTTCCGGATGCAGGAATATAGCAGCTAACTGCAGGTACAATAAATTTTTCTCTAGCCCCATTATTTTTGGAGTTATTGGCCGTGTCGCTGCCGACTTCTTTTTTTGGCTTTTTTTTTATTTTTATTTTTTGCTGGCTTCGGTCCAGCACACACGTAGCGGCCTTAGCTATTGTTGACGTACACACAGCATGGCCGTATGCCCTGGACATTTTCGGGGTGTCCTCACTCCGTGGTCCCTGGCATCCTCTCTATTTATCCCACAGCTCCAAGACTGGCATTTCCGGAAAGCCCATGAGGAGGGCTTTCCAACAGTGTCCGACTTGTCGGTTTCCCGCCAATACTTTGGGAGATAGAGCTGTTTCTAAGTCTTGTTTTCACTCTGTTACAGCTTCGTGTAAAAAAGTGCCATTAGACATGCGTTTGAAGCGCATTCGGAGCAGCCCCGCTCCATGGTCGTTTCTAGGCGGAAGATGGCCCTGGCTGGCCAGGAAAACCAGATTTTCGGATGCAGGGATATGGCAGCTAACTGCAGGTACAATAATTTTTTCTCTAGCCCCATTATTTCTGGAGTTATTGGCCGTGTCGCTGCCGACTTCTTTTTTCGGCTTTTTTTTATTTTAATTTTTTGCTGGCTTCGGTTCAGCACACACGTAGCGGCCTTGGCTATTGTTCACGTACACACAGCATGGCCGTATGCCCTGGACATTTTCGGGGTGTCCTCACTCCGTGGTCCCTGGCATCCTTCCTATTTATCCCACAGCTGCAAGACCGGCATTTCCGGAAAGCCCATGAGCAGGGCTTTCCAACAATGTCCGACTTGTCAGTTTCCCGCCAATACTTTGGGAGATAGAGCTGTTTCTAAGTCTTGTTTTCACTCTGTTACAGCTTCGTGTACAAAAGTGCCATTAGACATGCGTTTGAAGCGCATTCGGAGCAGCCCCGCTCCATGGTCGTTTCTAGGCGGAAGATGGCCCTGGCTGGCCAGGAAAACCAGATTTCCGGATGCAGGAATATAGCAGCTAACTGCAGGTACAATAAATTTTTCTCTAGCCCCATTATTTTTGGAGTTATTGGCCGTGTCGCTGCCGACTTCTTTTTTTGGCTTTTTTTAATTTTTATTTTTTGCTGGCTTCGGTCCAGCACACACGTAGCGGCCTTAGCTATTGTTGACGTACACACAGCATGGCCGTATGCCCTGGACATTTTCGGGGTGTCCTCACTCCGTGGTCCCTGGCATCCTCTCTATTTATCCCTGAGCTCCAAGACCGGCATTTCCGGAAAGCCCATGAGGAGGGCTTTCCAACAGTGTCCGACTTGTCGGTTTCCCGCCAATACTTTGGGAGATAGAGCTGTTTCTAAGTCTTGTTTTCACTCTGTTACAGCTTCGTGTACAAAAGTGCCATTAGACATGCGTTTGAAGCGCATTCGGAGCAGCCCCGCTCCATGGTCGTTTCTAGGCGGAAGATGGCCCTGGCTGGCCAGGAAAACCAGATTTTCGGATGCAGGGATATGGCAGCTAACTGCAGGTACAATAAATTTTTCTCTAGCCCCATTATTTCTGGAGTTATTGGCCGTGTCGCTGCCGACTTCTTTTTTCGGCTTTTTTTAATTTTAATTTTTACTGGCTTCGGTCCAGCACACACGTAGCGGCCTTAGCTATTGTTGACGTACACACAGCATGGCCGTATGCCCTGGACATTTTCGGGGTGTCCTCACTCCGTGGTCCCTGGCATCATCCCTATTTATCCCACAGCTCAAAGACCGGCATTTCCGGAAAGCCCATGAGCAGGGCTTTCCAACAGTGTCGGACTTGTCGGTTTCCCGCCAATACTTTGGGAGATAGAGCTGTTTCTAAGTCTTGTTTTCACTCTGTTACAGCTTCGTGTACAAAAGTGCCATTAGACATGCGTTTGAAGCGCATTCGGAGCAGCCCCGCTCCATGGTCGTTTCTAGGCGGAAGATGGCCCTGGCTGGCCAGGAAAACCAGATTTTCGGATGCAGGAAAATGGCAGCTAACTGCAGGTACAAGAAAATTTTTCTCTAGCCCCATTATTTCTGGAGTTATTGGCCGTATCGCTGCCGACTTCTTTTTTCGGCTTTTTTTATTTTAATTTTTTGCTGGCTTCGGTCCAGCACACACGTAGCGGCCTTAGCTATTGTTGACGTACACACAGCATGGCCGTATGCCCTGGACATTTTCGGGGTGTCCTCACTCCGTGGTCCCTGGCATCCTTCCTATTTATCCCACAGCTCCAAGACTGGCATTTCCGGAAAGCCCATGAGCAGGGCTTTCCAACAGTGTCCGACTTGTCAGTTTCCCGCCAATACTTTGGGAGATAGAGCTGTTTCTAAGTCTTGTTTTCACTCTGTTACAGCTTCGTGTACAAAAGTGCCATTAGACATGCGTTTGAAGCGCATTCGGAGCAGCCCCGCTCCATGGTCGTTTCTAGGCGGAAGATGGCCCTGGCTGGCCAGGAAAACCAGATTTTCGGATGCAGGAAATTGCAGCTAACTGCAGGTACAAGAAAATTTTTCTCTAGCCCCATTATTTCTGGAGTTATTGGCCGTGTCGCTGCCGACTTCTTTTTTCGGCTTTTTTTAATTTTAATTTTTACTGGCTTCGGTCCAGCACACACGTAGCGGCCTCAGCTATTGTTGACGTACACACAGCATGGCCGTATGCCCTGGACATTTTCGGGGTGTCCTCACTCCGTGGTCCCTGGCATCCTCCTATTTATCCCACAGCTCCAAGACCAGCCTTTCCGGAAAGCCCATGAGCAGGGCTTTCCAACAGTGTCGGACTTGTCAGTTTCCCGCCAATACTTTGGGAGATAAAGCTGTTTCTAAGTCTTGTTTTCACTTCGTTACAGCTTCGTGTACAAAAGTGCCATTAGACATGCGTTTGAAGCGCATTCGGAGCAGCCCCGCTCCATGGTCGTTTCTAGGCGGAAGATGGCCCTGGCTGGCCAGGAAAACCAGATTTTCAGATGCAGGAATATGGCAGCTAACTGCAGGTACAAGAAATTTTTCTCTAGCCCCATTATTTCTGGAGTTATTGGCCGTGTCGCTGCCGACTTCTTTTTTCGGCTTTTTTTAATTTTAATTTTTTGCTGGCTTCGGTCCAGCACACACGTAGCGGCCTTGGCTATTGTTCACGTACACACAGCATGGCCGTATGCCCTGGACATTTTCGGGGTGTCCTCACTCCGTGGTCCCTGGCATCCTCCTTATTTATCCCACAGCTGCAAGACCGGCATTTCCGGAAAGCCCATGAGCAGGGCTTTCCAACAGTGTCGGACTTGTCAGTTTCCCGCCAATACTATGGGAGATAGAGCTGTTTCTAAGTCTTGTTTTCACTCTGTTACAGCTTCGTGTACAAAAGTGCCATTAGACATGCGTTTGAAGCGCATTCGGAGCAGCCCCGCTCCATGGTCGTTTCTAGGCGGAAGATGGCCCTGGCTGGCCAGGAAAACCAGATTTTCGGATGCAGGGATATGGCAGCTAACTGCAGGTACAAGAAATTTTTCTCTAGCCCCATTATTTCTGGAGTTATTGGCCGTGTCGCTGCCGACTTCTTTTTTCGGCTTTTTTTAATTTTAATTTTTTGCTGGCTTCGGTCCAGCACACACGTAGCGGCCTTAGCTATTGTTGACGTACACACAGCATGGCCGTATGCCCTGGACATTTTCGGGGTGTCCTCACTCCGTGGTCCCTGGCATCCTCCCTATTTATCCCACAGCTCCAAGACCGGAATTTCCGGAAAGCCCATGAGCAGGGCTTTCCAACAGTGTCGGAATTGTCAGTTTCCCGCCAATACTTTTGGAGATAGAGCTGTTTCTAAGTCTTGTTTTCACTCTGTTACAGCTTCGTGTACAAAAATGCCATTAGACATGCGCTTGAAGCGCATTCGGTGCAGCCCCGCTCCATGGTCGTTTCTAGGCGGAAGATGGCCCTGGCTGGCCAGGAAAACCAGATTTTTGGATGCAGGGATATGGCAGCTAACTGCAGGTACAATAAATTTTTCTCTAGCCCCATTATTTCTGGAGTTATTGGCCGTGTCGCTGCCGTCTTCTTTTTTCGGCTTTTTTTAATTTTAATTTTTTGCTGGCTTCGGTCCAGCACACACGTAGCGGCCTTAGCTATTGTTGACGTACACACAGCATGGCCGTATGCCCTGGACATTTTCGGGGTGTCCTCACTCTGTGGTCCCTGGCATCCTCCCTAATTATCCCACAGCTGCAAGACCGGCATTTCCGGAAAGCCCATGAGCAGGGCTTTCCAACAGTGTCGGACTTGTCAGTTTCCCGCCAATACTTTGGGAGATAGAGCTGTTTCTAAGTCTTGTTTTCACTCTGTTACAGCTTCGTGTACAAAAGTGCCATTAGACATGCGTTTGAAGCGCATTCGGAGCAGCCCCGCTCCATGGTCGTTTCTAGGCGGAAGATGGCCCTGGCTGGCCAGGAAAACCAGATTTTCGGATGCAGGGATATGGCAGCTAACTGCAGGTACAATAATTTTTTCTCTAGCCCCATTATTTCTGGAGTTATTGGCCGTGTCGCTGCCGACTTTTTTTTTTTGGCTTTTTTTAATTTTAATTTTTTGCAGGCTTCGGTCCAGCACACACGTAGCGGCCTTAGCTATTGTTGACGTACACACAGCATGGCCGTATGCCCTGGACATTTTCGGGGTGTCCTCACTCCGTCGTCCCTGGCATCCTCCTTATTTATTCAACAGCTGCAAGACCGGCATTTCCGGAAAGCCCATGAGCAGGGCTTTCCAACAGTGTCGGACTTGTCAGTTTCCCGCCAATACTTTGGAAAATAGAGCTGTTTCTAAGTCTTGTTTTCACTCTGTTACAGCTTCGTGTACAAAAGTGCCATTAGACATGCGTTTGAAGCGCATTCGGAGCAGCCCCGCTCCATGGTCGTTTCTAGGCGGAAGATGGCCCTGGCTGGCCAGGAAAACCAGATTTTTGGATGCAGGGATATGGCAGCTAACTGCAGGTACAATAAATTTTTCTCTAGCCCCATTATTTCTGGAGTTATTGGCCGTGTCGCTGCCGTCTTCTTTTTTCGGCTTTTTTTAATTTTAATTTTTTGCTGGCTTCGGTCCAGCACACACCTAGCGGCCTTAGCTATTGTTGACGTACACACAGCATGGCCGTATGCCCTGGACATTTTCGGGGTGTCCTCACTCTGTGGTCCCTGGCATCCTCCCTAATTATCCCACAGCTGCAAGACCGGCATTTCCGGAAAGCCCATGAGCAGGGCTTTCCAACAGTGTCGGACTTGTCAGTTTCCCGCCAATACTTTGGGAGATAGAGCTGTTTCTAAGTCTTGTTTTCACTCTGTTACAGCTTCGTGTACAAAAGTGCCATTAGACATGCGTTTGAAGCGCATTCGGAGCAGCCCCGCTCCATGGTCGTTTCTAGGCGGAAGATGGCCCTGGCTGGCCAGGAAAACCAGATTTTCGGATGCAGGGATATGGCAGCTAACTGCAGGTACAATAATTTTTTCTCTAGCCCCATTATTTCTGGAGTTATTGGCCATGTCGCTGCCGACTTTTTTTTTTTGGCTTTTTTTAATTTTAATTTTTTGCAGGCTTCGGTCCAGCACACACGTAGCGGCCTTAGCTATTTTTGACGTACACACAGCATGGCCGTATGCCCTGGACATTTTCGGGGTGTCCTCACTCCGTGGTCCCTGGCATCCTCCCTATTTATTCAACAGCTGCAAGACCGGCATTTCCGGAAAGCCCATGAGCAGGGCTTTCCAACAGTGTCGGACTTGTCAGTTTCCCGCCAATACTTTGGGAGATAGAGCTGTTTCTAAGTCTTGTTTTCACTCTGTTACAGCTTCGTGTACAAAAGTGCCATTAGACATGCGTTTGAAGCGCATTCGGAGCAGCCCCGCTCCATGGTCGTTTCTAAGCGGAAGATGGCCCTGGCTGGCCAGGAAAACCAGATTTTCAGATGCAGGAATATAGCAGCTAACTGCAGGTACAAGAAATTTTTCTCTAGCCCCATTATTTCTGGAGTTATTGGCCGTGTCGCTGCCGACTTCTTTTTTCGGCTTTTTTTAATTTTAATTTTTTGCTGGCTTCGGTCCAGCACACACGTAGCGGCCTTAGCTATTGTTGACGTACTCACAGCATGGCCGTATGCCCTGGACATTTTCGGGGTGTCCTCACTCCGTGGTCCCTGGCATCCTCCCTATTTATCCCACAGCTCCAAGACCAGCATTTCCGGAAAGCCCATGAGCAGGGCTTTCCAACAGTGTCGGACTTGTCGGTTTCCCGCCCATACTTTGTGAGATACAGCTGTTTCTAAGTCTTGTTTTCACTCTGTTACAGCTTCGTGTACAAAAGTGCCATTAGACATGCGTTTGAAGCGCATTCGGAGCAGCCCCGCTTCATTGTCGTTTCTAGGCGGAAGATGGCCCTGGCTGGCCAGGAAAACCAGATTTTCGGATGCAGGAATATGGCAGCTAACTGCAGGTACAATAAATTTTTCTCTACCCCCATTATTTTTGGAGTTATTGGCCGTGTCGCTGCCGACTTCTTTTTTCGGCTTTTTTTAATTTTAATTTTTTGCTGGCTTCGGTCCAGCACACACGTAGCGGCCTTAGCTATTGTTGACGTACACACAGCATGGCCGTATGCCCTGGACATTTTCGGGGTGTCCTCACTCCGTGGTCCCTGGCATCCTCCCTATTTATCCCACAGCTGCAAGACCGGCATTTCCGGAAAGCCCATGAGCAGGGCTTTCCAACAGTGTTAAACTTGTCAGTTTCCCGCCAATACTTTGGGAGATAGAGCTGTTTCTAAGTCTTGTTTTCACTCTGTTACAGCTTCGTGTACAAAAGTGCCATTAGACATGCGTTTGAAGCGCATTCGATGCAGCCCCGCTCCATGGTCGTTTCTAGGCGGAAGATGGCCCTGGCTGGCCAGGAAAACCAGATTTTCGGATGCAGGAATATAGCAGCTAACTGCAGGTACAATAATTTTTTCTCTACCCCCATTATTTTTGGAGTTATTGGCCGTGTCGCTGCCGACTTCTTTTTTCGGCTTTTTTTAATTTTAATTTTTTGCTGGCTTCGGTCCAGCACACACGTAGCGGCCTTAGCTATTGTTGACGTACACACAGCATGGCCGTATGCCCTGGACATTTTCGGGGTGTCCTCACTCCGTGGTCCCTGGCATCCTCCCTATTTATCCAACAGCTCCAAGACCGGCATTTCCGGAAAGCCCATGAGCAGGGCTTTCCAACAGTGTCGGACTTGTCAGTTTCCCGCCAATACTGTGGGAGATAGAGCTGTTTCTAAGTCTTGTTTTCACTCTGTTACAGCTTCGTGTACAAAAGTGCCATTAGACATGCGTTTGAAGCGCATTCGGAGCAGCCCCGCTCCATGGTCGTTTCTAGGCGGAAGATGGCCCTGGCTGGCCAGGAAAACCAGATTTTCGGATGCAGGGATATGGCAGCTAACTGCAGGTACAATAAATTTTTCTCTAGCCCCTTTATTTCTGGAGTTATTGGCCGTGTCGCTGCCGATTTTTTTTTTTGGCTTTTTTTAATTTTAATTTTTTGCTGGCTTCGGTCCAGCACACACGTAGCGGCCTTAGCTATTGTTGACGTACACACAGCATGGCCGTATGCCCTGGACATTTTCGGGGTGTCCTCACTCCGTGGTCCCTGGCATCCTCCCTATTTATCCCACAGCTCCAAGACCGGCATTTCCTGAAAGCCCATGAGCAGGGCTTTCCAAGAGTGTTGGACTTGTCGGTTTCCCGCCAATACGTTGGGAGATAGAGCTGTTTCTAAGTCTTGTTTTCACTCTGTTACAGCTTCGTGTACAAAAGTGCCATTAGACATGCGTTTGAAGCGCATTCGGAGCAGCCCCGCTCCATGGTCGTTTCTAGGCGGAAGATGGCCCTGGCTGGCCAGGAAAACCAGATTTTCGGATGCAAGAATATGGCAGCTAACTGCAGGTACAAGAAATTTTTCTCTAGCCCCATTATTTCTGGAGTTATTGGCCGTGTCGCTGCCGACTTCTTTTTTCGGCTTTTTTTAATTTTAATTTGTTGCTGGCTTCGGTCCAGCACACACGTAGCGGCCTAAGCTATTGTTGACGTACACACAGCATGGCCGTGTGCCCTGGACATTTTCGGGGTGTCCTCACTCCATGGTCCCTGGCATCCTCCCTATTTATCCCACAGCTCCAAGACTGGCATTTCCGGAAAGCCCATGAGCAGGGCTTTCCAACAGTGTCGGACTTGTCGGTTTCCCGCCAATACTTTGTGAGATAGAGCTGTTTCTAAGTCTTGTTTTCACTCTGTTACAGCTTCGTGTACAAAAGTGCCATTAGACATGCGTTTGAAGCGCATTCGGAGCAGCCCCGCTTCATGGTCGTTTCTAGGCGGAAGATGGCCCTGGCTGGCCAGGAACACCAGATTTTCGGATGCAGGAATATGGCAGCTAACTGCAGGTACAATAAATTTTTCTCTACCCCCATTATTTCTGGAGTTATTGGCCGTGTCGCTGCCGACTTCTTTTTTCGGCTTTTTTAATTTTAATTTTTTGCTGGCTTCGGTCCAGCACACACGTAGCGGCCTTAGCTAATGTTGACGTACACACAGCATGGCCGTGTGCCCTGGACATTTTCGGGGTGTCCTCACTCCATGGTCCCTGGCATCCTCCCTATTTATCCCACAGCTCCAAGACTGGCATTTCCGGAATGCCCATGAGCAGGGCTTTTCAACAGTGTCGGACTTGTCGGTTTCCCGCCAATACTTTGTGAGATAGAGCTGTTTCTAAGTCTTGTTTTCACTCTGTTACAGCTTCGTGTACAAAAGTGCCATTAGACATGCGTTTGAAGCGCATTCGGAGCAGCCCCGCTTCATGGTCGTTTCTAGGCGGAAGATGGCCCTGGCTGGCCAGGAAAACCAGATTTTCGGTTGCAGGAATATGGCAGCTAACTGCAGGTACAATAAATTTTTCTCTACCCCCATTATTTTTGGAGTTATTGGCCGTGTCGCTGCCGACTTCTTTTTTCGGCTTTTTTTAATTTTAATTTTTTGCTGGCTTCGGTCCAGCACACACGTAGCGGCCTTAGCTATTGTTGACGTACACACAGCATGGCCGTATGCCGTGGACATTTTCGGGGTGTCCTCACTCGGTGGTCCCTGGCATCCTCCCTATTTATCCAACAGCTGCAAGACCGGCATTTCCGGAAAGCCCATGAGCAGGGCTTTCCAACAGTGTCGGACTTGTCAGTTTCCCGCCAATACTTTGGGAGATAGAGCTGTTTCTAAGTCTTGTTTTCACTCTGTTACAGCTTCGTGTACAAAAGTGCCATTAGACATGCGTTTTAAGCGCATTCGGTGCAGCCCCGCTCCATGGTCGTTTCTAGGCGGAAGATGGCCCTGGCTGGCCAGGAAAACCAGATTTTCGGATGCAAGAATATGGCAGCTAACTGCAGGTACAAGAAATTTTTCTCTAGCCCCATTATTTCTGGAGTTATTGGCCGTGTCGCTGCCGACTTCTTTTTTCGGCTTTTTTAATTTTAATTTTTTGCTGGCTTCGGTCCAGCACACACGTAGCGGCCTTAGCTATTGTTGACGTACACACAGCATGGCCGTATGCCCTGGACATTTTCGGGGTGTCCTCACTCTGTGGTCCCTGGCATCCTCCCTATTTATCCCACAGCTGCAAGACCGGCATTTCCGGAAAGCCCATGAGCAGGGCTTTCCAACAGTGTCGGACTTGTCAGTTTCCCGCCAATACTTTGGGAGATAGAGCCGTTTCTAAGTCTTGTTTTCACTCTGTTACAGCTTCGTGTACAAAAGTGCCATTAGACATGCGTTTGAAGCGCATTCGGAGCAGCCCCGCTCCATGGTCGTTTCTAGGCGGAAGATGGCCCTGGCTGGCCAGGAAAACCAGATTTTCGGATGCAGGGATATGGCAGCTAACTGCAGGTACAATAATTTTTTCTCTAGCCCCATTATTTCTGGAGTTATTGGCCGTGTCGCTGCCGACTTCTTTTTTTTTGGCTTTTTTTAATTTTAATTTTTTGCTGGCTTCGGTCCAGCACACACGTAGCGGCCTTAGCTTTTGTTGACATACACACAGCATGGCCGTATGCCCTGGACATTTTCGGGGTGTCCTCACTCCGTGGTCCCTGGCATCCTCCCTATTTTTCCCACAGCTCCAAGACCGGCATTTCCGGAAAGCCCATGAGCAGGGTTTACCAACAGTGTCCGACTTGTCAGTTTCCCGCCATTACTGTGGGAGATAGAGCTGTTTCTAAGTCTTGTTTTCACTCTGTTACAGCTTCGTGTACAAAAGTGCCAATAGACATGCGTTTGAAGCGCATTCGGAGCAGCCCCGCTCCATGGTCGTTTCTAGGCGGAAGATGGTCCTGGCTGGCCAGGAAAACCAGATTTTCGGATGCACGAATATAGAAGCTAACTGCAGGTACAAGAAATTTTTCTCTAGCCCCATTATTTCTGGAGTTATTGGCCGTGTCGCTGCCGACTTCTTTTTTCGGCTTTTTTTTTTTTTGCTGGCTTCGGTCCAGCACACATGTAGCGGCCTTGGCTATTGTTGACGTACACACAGCATGGCCGTATGCCCTGGACATTTTCGGGGTGTCGTCACTCCGTGGTCCCTGGCATCCTCCCTATTTATCCCATTGCTCCAAGACTGGCATTTTCGGAAAGCCCATGAGCAGGGCTTTCCAACAGTGTTAGACTTGTCAGTTTCCCGCCAATACTTTGGGAGGTAAAGCTGTTTCTAAGTCTTGTTTTCACTCTGTTACAGCTTCGTGTACAAAAGTGCCATTAGACATGCGTTTGAAGCGCATTCGGAACAGCCCCGCTCCAGGGTCGTTTCTAGGCAGAAGCTGGCTCTGGCTGGCCAGGAAAACCAGATTTTCGGATGCAGGAATATGGCAGCTAATGCAGGTACAAGAAATTTTTCTCTAGCCCCATTATTTCTGGAGTTATTGGCCGTGTCGCTGCCGACTTCTTTTTTCGGCTTTTTTTAATTTTAATTTTTTGCTGGCTTCAGTCCAGCACACACGTAGCGGCCTTAGCTATTGTTGACGTACACACAGTAGGCCGTATGCCCTGGACATTTAAGGGGTGTCCTCACGCCGTGGTCCCTGGCATCCTCCCTATTTATCCCACAGCTGCAAGACCAGCATTTCCGGAAAGCCCATGAGCAGGGCTTTCCAACAGTGTCCGACTTGTCAGTTTCCCGCCAATAATTTGGGAGATAGAACTGTTTCTAAGTCTTGTTTTCACTCTGTTACAGCTTCGTGTACAAAAGTGCCATTAGACATGCGTTTGAAGCGCATTCGGAGCAGCCCCGCTCCATGGTCGTTTCTAGGCGGAAGATGGACTTGGCTGGCCAGGAAAACCAGTTTTTTGGATGCACGAATATGGCAGCTAACTGCAGGTACCAAACATTTTTCTCTAGCCCCATTATTTCTGGAGTTATTGGCCGTGTCGCTGCCGACTTCTTTTTTCGGCTTTTTTTTATTTTTATTTTTTGCTGGCTTCGGTCCAGCACACACGTAGCGGCCTTAGCTATTGTTGACGTACACACAGCATGGCCGTATGCCCTGGACATTTTCGGGGTGTCCTCACTCCGTGGTCCCTGGCATCCTCCCTATTTATCCCACAGCTGCAAGACCGGCATTTCCGGAAAGCCCATGAGCAGGGCTTTCCAACAGTGTCGGACTTGTCAGTTTCCCGCCAATACTTTGGAAGGTAAAGCTGTTTCTAAGTCTTGTTTTCACTCTGTTACAGCTTCGTGTACAAAAGTGCCATTAGACATGCGTTTGAAGCGCATTCGGAACAGCCCCGCTCCAGGGTCGTTTCTAGGCAGAAGCTGGCTCTGGCTGGCCAGGAAAACCAGATTTTCGGATGCAGGAATATGGCAGCTAATGCAGGTACAAGAAATTTTTCTCTAGCCCCATTATTTCTGGAGTTATTGGCCGTGTCGCTGCCGACTTCTTTTTTCGGCTTTTTTTAATTTTAATTTTTTGCTGGCTTCAGTCCAGCACACACGTAGCGGCCTTAGCTATTGTTGACGTACACACAGTAGGCCGTATGCCCTGGACATTTAAGGGGTGTCCTCACTCCGTGGTCCCTGGCATCCTCCCTATTTATCCCACAGCTGCAAGACCAGCATTTCCGGAAAGCCCATGAGCAGGGCTTTCCAACAGTGTCCGACTTGTCAGTTTCCCGCCAATAATTTGGGAGATAGAACTGTTTCTAAGTCTTGTTTTCACTCTGTTACAGCTTCGTGTACAAAAGTGCCATTAGACATGCGTTTGAAGCGCATTCGGAGCAGCCCCGCTCCATGGTCGTTTCTAGGCGGAAGATGGACTTGGCTGGCCAGGAAAACCAGTTTTTTGGATGCACGAATATGGCAGCTAACTGCAGGTACCAAACATTTTTCTCTAGCCCCATTATTTCTGGAGTTATTGGCCGTGTCGCTGCCGACTTCTTTTTTCGGCTTTTTTTTATTTTTATTTTTTGCTGGCTTCGGTCCAGCACACACGTAGCGGCCTTAGCTATTGTTGACGTACACACAGCATGGCCGTATGCCCTGGACATTTTCGGGGTGTCCTCACTCCGTGGTCCCTGGCATCCTCCCTATTTATCCCACAGCTGCAAGACCGGCATTTCCGGAAAGCCCATGAGCAGGGCTTTCCAACAGTGTCGGACTTGTCAGTTTCCCGCCAATACTTTGGAAGGTAGAGCTGTTTCTCAGTCTTGTTTTCACTCTGTTACAGCTTCGTGTACAAAAGTGCCATTAGACATGCGTTTGAAGCGCATTCGGAGCAGCCCCGCTCCATGGTCGTTTCTAGGCGGAAGCTGGCCCTGGCTGGCCAGGAAAACCAGATTTTCGGATGCACGAATATAGCAGCTAACTGCAGGTACGAGAATTGTTTCTGTAGCCCCATTATTTCTGGAGTTATTGGCCGTGTCGCTGCCGACTTCTTTATTCGGCTTTTTTTTTTTGCTGGCTTTGGTCCAGCACACATGTAGCGGCCTTGGCTATTGTTGACGTACACACAGCATGGTCGTATGCCCTGGACATTTTCGGGGTGTCCTCACTCCGTGGTCCCTGGCATCCTTCTTATTCATCCAACAGCTCCAAGACTGGCATTTTCGGAAAGCCCTTGAGCAGGGCTTTCCAACAGTGTTAGACTTGTCAGTTTCCCGCCAATATTTTGGGAGATAGAACTGTTTATAAGTCTTGTTTTCACTCTGTTACAGCTTCGTGTACAAAAGTGCCATTAGACATGCGTTTGAAGCGCATTCGGAGCAGCCCCGCTCCGTGGTCGTTTTTAGGCGGAAGCTGGCCCTGGCTGGCCAGGAAAACCAGGTTTTCGGATGCAAGAATATGGAAGCTAACTGCAGGTACAAGAAATTTTTCTCTAGCCCCATTATTTCTGGAGTTATTGGCCGTGTCGCTGCCGACTTCCTTTTTCGGCTTTTTTTTTTTTTTTTTGCTGGCTTCGTTCCAGCACACATGTAGCGGCCTTGGCTATTGTTGACGTACACACAGCATGGCCGTATGCCCTGGACAATTTCGGGGTGTCGTCACTCCGTGGTCCCTGGCATCCTCCCTATTTATCCCACAGTTCCAAGACCGGCATTTCCGGAAAGCCCATGAGCAGGGCTTTCCAACAGTGTCCGACTTGTTAGTTTCCCGAAAATACTTTGGGAGATAGAACTGTTTCTAAGTCTTGTTCTCACTCTGTTACAGCTTCGTGTACAAAAGTGCCATTAGACATGCGTTTGAAGCGCATTCGGAGCAGCCCTGCTCCATGGTCGTTTCTAGGCGGAAGATGGCCCTGGCGGGCCAGGAAAACCAGATTTTCGGATGCACGAATATAGCAGCTAACTGCAGGAACAAGAAATTTTTCTCTAGCCCCATTATTTCTGGAGTTATTGGCCGTGTCGCTGCCGACTTCTTATTTCGGCTTTTGGGTTTTTTTTTTTTGCTGGCTTCGGTCCAGCACACACGTAGCGGCCTTAGCTATTGTTGACGTCCGCACCGCATGGCCGTATGCCCTGGACATTTTTGGGGTGTCCTCACTCCGTGGTCCCTGGCATCCCGCCTGTTTATCCCACAGCTCCAAGACTGGCATTTTCGGAAAGCCCTTGAGCAGGGCTTTCCAACAGTGTTAGACTTGTCAGTTTCCCGCCAATATTTTGGGAGATAGAACTGTTTATAAGTCTTGTTTTCACTCTGTTACAGCTTCGTGTACAAAAGTGCCATTAGACATGCGTTTGAAGCGCATTCGGAGCAGCCCCGCTCCGTGGTCGTTTTTAGGCGGAAGCTGGCCCTGGCTGGCCAGGAAAACCAGATTTTCGGATGCAAGAATATGGAAGCTAACTGCAGGTACAAGAAATTTTTCTCTAGCCCCATTATTTCTGGAGTTATTGGCCGTGTCGCTGCCGACTTCCTTTTTCGGCTTTTTTTTTTTTTTTTTGCTGGCTTCGTTCCAGCACACATGTAGCGGCCTTGGCTATTGTTGACGTACACACAGCATGGCCGTATGCCCTGGACAATTTCGGGGTGTCGTCACTCCGTGGTCCCTGGCATCCTCCCTATTTATCCCACAGTTCCAAGACCGGCATTTCCGGAAAGCCCATGAGCAGGGCTTTCCAACAGTGTCCGACTTGTTAGTTTCCCGAAAATACTTTGGGAGATAAAACTGTTTCTAAGTCTTGTTCTCACTCTGTTACAGCTTCGTGTACAAAAGTGCCATTAGACATGCGTTTGAAGCGCATTCGGAGCAGCCCTGCTCCATGGTCGTTTCTAGGCGGAAGATGGCCCTGGCGGGCCAGGAAAACCAGATTTTCGGATGCACGAATATAGCAGCTAACTGCAGGAACAAGAAATTTTTCTCTAGCCCCA
The DNA here is from genome assembly GCA_911728455.2 of Marthasterias glacialis. NCBI lineage: Eukaryota > Metazoa > Echinodermata > Asteroidea > Forcipulatida > Asteriidae > Marthasterias > Marthasterias glacialis. The sequence continues at coordinate 28,200,038 of OU452225.1, forward strand.
TTATTTCTGGAGTTATTGGCCGTGTCGCTGCCGACTTCTTATTTCGGCTTTTGGGTTTTTTTTTTTTGCTGGCTTCGGTCCAGCACACACGTAGCGGCCTTAGCTATTGTTGACGTCCGCACCGCATGGCCGTATGCCCTGGACATTTTTGGGGTGTCCTCACTCCGTGGTCCCTGGCATCCCGCCTGTTTATCCCACAGCTCCAAGACTGGCATTTTCGGAATGCCCATGAGGAGGGCTTTTCAACAGTGTCGGACTTGTCAGTTTCCCGCCAATACTTTGGAAGATAGAGCTGTTTCTAAGTCTTGTTTTCACTCTGTTACAGCTTCGTGTACAAAAGTGCCATTAGACATGCGTTTGAAGCGCATTCGGAGCAGCCCCGCTCCATGGTCGTTTCTAGGCGGAAGATGGCCCTGGCTGGCCAGGAAAAGCAGATTTTCGGATGCAGGAATATGGCAGCTAACTGCAGGTATAAGACATTTTTCTCTAGCCCCATTATTTCTGGAGTTATTGGCCGTGTCGCTGCCGACTTCTTTTTTCGGCTTTTTTTTTTTTTTTGCTGGCTTCGATCCAGCACACACGTAGCGGCCTTAGCTATTGTTGACGTACACACAGCATGGCCGTATGCCCTGGACATTTTCGGGGTGTCCTCACTCCGTGGTACGTGGCATCCTCCCTATTTTTCCCACAGCTCCAAGACCGGCATTTTTGGAAAGCCCATGAGCAGGGCTTTCCAACAGTGTTGGACTTGTCAGTTTCCCGCCAATACTTGAGGAGATAAAGCTGTTTCTAAGTCTTGTTTTTACTCTGTTACATCTTCGTGTACAAAAGTGCCATTAGACATGCGTTTGAAGCGCATTCGGAGCATCCCCGCTCCATGGTCGTTTCTAGGCAAAAGATTGCCCTGGCTGGCCAGGAAAACCAGATTTTCGGATGCACGAATAAAGCAGCTAACTGCAGGTACAAGACATTTTTCTCTGGCCCCATTATTTCTGGAGTTATTGGCCGTGTCGCTGCCGACTTCTTTTTTCAGCTTATTTTTATTTTTATTTTTTGCTGGCTTCGGTCCAGCACACACGTAGCGGCCTTAGCTATTGTTGACGTACACACAGCATGGTCGTATGCCCTGGACATTTTCGGGGTGTCCTCACTCCGTGGTCCCTGGCATCCTTCTTATTCATCCAACAGCTCCAAGACTGGCATTTTCGGAAAGCCCTTGAGCAGGGCTTTCCAACAGTGTTAGACTTGTCAGTTTCCCGCTAATACTTCGGAAGATAGAGCTGTTTCTAAGTCTTGTTTTCACTCTGTTACAGCTTCGTGTACAAAAGTGCCATTAGACATGCGTTTGAAGCGCATTCGGAGCAGCCCCGCTCCATGGTCGTTTCTAGGCGGAAGATGGACTTGGCTGGCCAGGAAAACCAGTTTTTTGGATGCACGAATATGGCAGCTAACTGCAGGTACCAAACATTTTTCTCTAGCCCCATTATTTCTGGAGTTATTGGCCGTGTCGCTGCCGACTTCTTTTTTCGGCTTTTTTTTATTTTTATTTTTTGCTGGCTTCGGTCCAGCACACACGTAGCGGCCTTAGCTATTGTTGACGTACACACAGCATGGCCGTATGCCCTGGACATTTTCGGGGTGTCCTCACTCCGTGGTCCCTGGCATCCTCCCTATTTATCCCACAGCTGCAAGACCGGCATTTCCGGAAAGCCCATGAGCAGGGCTTTCCAACAGTGTCGGACTTGTCAGTTTCCCGCCAATACTTTGGAAGGTAGAGCTGTTTCTCAGTCTTGTTTTCACTCTGTTACAGCTTCGTGTACAAAAGTGCCATTAGACATGCGTTTGAAGCGCATTCGGAGCAGCCCCGCTCCATGGTCGTTTCTAGGCGGAAGCTGGCCCTGGCTGGCCAGGAAAACCAGATTTTCGGATGCACGAATATAGCAGCTAACTGCAGGTACAAGAATTGTTTCTGTAGCCCCATTATTTCTGGAGTTATTGGCCGTGTCGCTGCCGACTTCTTTATTCGGCTTTTTTTTTTTTGCTGGCTTTGGTCCAGCACACATGTAGCGGCCTTGGCTATTGTTGACGTACACACAGCATGGTCGTATGCCCTGGACATTTTCGGGGTGTCCTCACTCCGTGGTCCCTGGCATCCTTCTTATTCATCCAACAGCTCCAAGACTGGCATTTTCGGAAAGCCCTTGAGCAGGGCTTTCCAACAGTGTTAGACTTGTCAGTTTCCCGCCAATATTTTGGGAGATAGAACTGTTTATAAGTCTTGTTTTCACTCTGTTACAGCTTCGTGTACAAAAGTGCCATTAGACATGCGTTTGAAGCGCATTCGGAGCAGCCCCGCTCCGTGGTCGTTTTTAGGCGGAAGCTGGCCCTGGCTGGCCAGGAAAACCAGATTTTCGGATGCAAGAATATGGAAGCTAACTGCAGGTACAATAAATTTTTCTCTAGCCCCATTATTTCTGGAGTTATTGGCCGTGTCGCTGCCGACTTCCTTTTTCGGCTTTTTTTTTTTTTTTGCTGGCTTCGTTCCAGCACACATGTAGCGGCCTTGGCTATTGTTGACGTACACACAGCATGGCCGTATGCCCTGGACAATTTCGGGGTGTCGTCACTCCGTGGTCCCTGGCATCCTCCCTATTTATCCCACAGTTCCAAGACCGGCATTTCCGGAAAGCCCATGAGCAGGGCTTTCCAACAGTGTCCGACTTGTTAGTTTCCCGAAAATACTTTGGGAGATAAAACTGTTTCTAAGTCTTGTTCTCACTCTGTTACAGCTTCGTGTACAAAAGTGCCATTAGACATGCGTTTGAAGCGCATTCGGAGCAGCCCTGCTCCATGGTCGTTTCTAGGCGGAAGATGGCCCTGGCGGGCCAGGAAAACCAGATTTTCGGATGCACGAATATAGCAGCTAACTGCAGGAACAAGAAATTTTTCTCTAGCCCCATTATTTCTGGAGTTAGTGGCCGTGTCGCTGCCGACTTCTTATTTCGGCTTTTGGGTTTTTTTTTTTTTGCTGGCTTCGGTCCAGCACACACGTAGCGGCCTTAGCTATTGTTGACGTCCGCACCGCATGGCCGTATGCCCTGGACATTTTTGGGGTGTCCTCACTCCGTGGTCCCTGGCATCCCGCCTGTTTATCCCACAGCTCCAAGACTGGCATTTTCGGAATGCCCATGAGGAGGGCTTTTCAACAGTGTCGGATTTGTCAGTTTCCCGCCAATACTTTGGAAGATAGAGCTGTTTCTAAGTCTTGTTTTCACTCTGTTACAGCTTCGTGTACAAAAGTGCCATTAGACATGCGTTTGAAGCGCATTCGGAGCAGCCCCGCTCCATGGTCGTTTCTAGGCGGAAGATGGCCCTGGCTGGCCAGGAAAAGCAGATTTTCGGATGCAGGAATATGGCAGCTAACTGCAGGTATAAGACATTTTTCTCTAGCCCCATTATTTCTGGAGTTATTGGCCGTGTCGCTGCCGACTTCTTTTTTCGGCTTTTTTTTTTTTTGCTGGCTTCGATCCAGCACACACGTAGCGGCCTTAGCTATTGTTGACGTACACACAGCATGGCCGTATGCCCTGGACATTTTCGGGGTGTCCTCACTCCGTGGTACGTGGCATCCTCCCTATTTTTCCCACAGCTCCAAGACCGGCATTTTTGGAAAGCCCATGAGCAGGGCTTTCCAACAGTGTTGGACTTGTCAGTTTCCCGCCAATACTTGAGGAGATAAAGCTGTTTCTAAGTCTTGTTTTTACTCTGTTACATCTTCGTGTACAAAAGTGCCATTAGACATGCGTTTGAAGCGCATTCGGAGCATCCCCGCTCCATGGTCGTTTCTAGGCAAAAGATGGCCCTGGCTGGCCAGGAAAACCAGATTTTCGGATGCACGAATAAAGCAGCTAACTACAGGTACAAGACATTTTTCTCTGGCCCCATTATTTCTGGAGTTATTGGCCGTGTCGCTGCCGACTTCTTTTTTCAGCTTTTTTTATTTTTATTTTTTGCTGGCTTCGGTCCAGCACACACGTAGCGGCCTTAGCTATTGTTGACGTACACACAGCATGGCCGTATGCCCTGGACATTTTCGGGGTGTCCTCACTCCGTGGTCCCTGGCATCCTTCTTATTCATCCAACAGCTCCAAGACTGGCATTTTCGGAAAGCCCTTGAGCAGGGCTTTCCAACAGTGTTAGACTTGTCAGTTTCCCGCTAATACTTCGGAATATAGAGCTGTTTATAAGTCTTGTTTTCACTCTGTTACAGCTTCGTGTACAAAAGTGCCATTAGACATGCGTTTGAAGCGCATTCGGAGCAGCCCCGCTCCATGGTCGTTTCTAGGCGGAAGATGGACTTGGCTGGCCAGGAAAACCAGTTTTTTGGATGCACGAATATGGCAGCTAACTGCAGGTACCAAACATTTTTCTCTAGCCCCATTATTTCTGGAGTTATTGGCCGTGTCGCTGCCGACTTCTTTTTTCGGCTTTTTTTTATTTTTATTTTTTGCTGGCTTCGGTCCAGCACACACGTAGCGGCCTTAGCTATTGTTGACGTACACACAGCATGGCCGTATGCCCTGGACATTTTCGGGGTGTCCTCACTCCGTGGTCCCTGGCATCCTCCCTATTTATCCCACAGCTGCAAGACCGGCATTTCCGGAAAGCCCATGAGCAGGGCTTTCCAACAGTGTCGGACTTGTCAGTTTCCCGCCAATACTTTGGAAGGTAGAGCTGTTTCTCAGTCTTGTTTTCACTCTGTTACAGCTTCGTGTACAAAAGTGCCATTAGACATGCGTTTGAAGCGCATTCGGAGCAGCCCTGCTCCATGGTCGTTTCTAGGCGGAAGATGGCCCTGGCGGGCCAGGAAAACCAGATTTTCGGATGCACGAATATAGCAGCTAACTGCAGGAACAAGAAATTTTTCTCTAGCCCCATTATTTCTGGAGTTATTGGCCGTGTCGCTGCCGACTTCTTATTTCGGCTTTTGGGTTTTTTTTTTTTGCTGGCTTCGGTCCAGCACACACGTAGCGGCCTTAGCTATTGTTGACGTCCGCACCGCATGGCCGTATGCCCTGGACATTTTTGGGGTGTCCTCACTCCGTGGTCCCTGGCATCCCGCCTGTTTATCCCACAGCTCCAAGACTGGCATTTTCGGAATGCCCATGAGGAGGGCTTTTCAACAGTGTCGGACTTGTCAGTTTCCCGCCAATACTTTGGAAGATAGAGCTGTTTCTAAGTCTTGTTTTCACTCTGTTACAGCTTCGTGTACAAAAGTGCCATTAGACATGCGTTTGAAGCGCATTCGGAGCAGCCCCGCTCCATGGTCGTTTCTAGGCGGAAGATGGCCCTGGCTGGCCAGGAAAAGCAGATTTTCGGATGCAGGAATATGGCAGCTAACTGCAGGTATAAGACATTTTTCTCTAGCCCCATTATTTCTGGAGTTATTGGCCGTGTCGCTGCCGACTTCTTTTTTCGGCTTTTTTTTTTTTTTGCTGGCTTCGATCCAGCACACACGTAGCGGCCTTAGCTATTGTTGACGTACACACAGCATGGCCGTATGCCCTGGACATTTTCGGGGTGTCCTCACTCCGTGGTACGTGGCATCCTCCCTATTTTTCCCACAGCTCCAAGACCGGCATTTTTGGAAAGCCCATGAGCAGGGCTTTCCAACAGTGTTGGACTTGTCAGTTTCCCGCCAATACTTGAGGAGATAAAGCTGTTTCTAAGTCTTGTTTTTACTCTGTTACATCTTCGTGTACAAAAGTGCCATTAGACATGCGTTTGAAGCGCATTCGGAGCATCCCCGCTCCATGGTCGTTTCTAGGCAAAAGATTGCCCTGGCTGGCCAGGAAAACCAGATTTTCGGATGCACGAATAAAGCAGCTAACTGCAGGTACAAGACATTTTTCTCTGGCCCCATTATTTCTGGAGTTATTGGCCGTGTCGCTGCCGACTTCTTTTTTCAGCTTATTTTTATTTTTATTTTTTGCTGGCTTCGGTCCAGCACACACGTAGCGGCCTTAGCTATTGTTGACGTACACACAGCATGGTCGTATGCCCTGGACATTTTCGGGGTGTCCTCACTCCGTGGTCCCTGGCATCCTTCTTATTCATCCAACAGCTCCAAGACTGGCATTTTCGGAAAGCCCTTGAGCAGGGCTTTCCAACAGTGTTAGACTTGTCAGTTTCCCGCTAATACTTCGGAAGATAGAGCTGTTTCTAAGTCTTGTTTTCACTCTGTTACAGCTTCGTGTACAAAAGTGCCATTAGACATGCGTTTGAAGCGCATTCGGAGCAGCCCCGCTCCATGGTCGTTTCTAGGCGGAAGATGGACTTGGCTGGCCAGGAAAACCAGTTTTTTGGATGCACGAATATGGCAGCTAACTGCAGGTACCAAACATTTTTCTCTAGCCCCATTATTTCTGGAGTTATTGGCCGTGTCGCTGCCGACTTCTTTTTTCGGCTTTTTTTTATTTTTATTTTTTGCTGGCTTCGGTCCAGCACACACGTAGCGGCCTTAGCTATTGTTGACGTACACACAGCATGGCCGTATGCCCTGGACATTTTCGGGGTGTCCTCACTCCGTGGTCCCTGGCATCCTCCCTATTTATCCCACAGCTGCAAGACCGGCATTTCCGGAAAGCCCATGAGCAGGGCTTTCCAACAGTGTCGGACTTGTCAGTTTCCCGCCAATACTTTGGAAGGTAGAGCTGTTTCTCAGTCTTGTTTTCACTCTGTTACAGCTTCGTGTACAAAAGTGCCATTAGACATGCGTTTGAAGCGCATTCGGAGCAGCCCCGCTCCATGGTCGTTTCTAGGCGGAAGCTGGCCCTGGCTGGCCAGGAAAACCAGATTTTCGGATGCACGAATATAGCAGCTAACTGCAGGTACAAGAATTGTTTCTGTAGCCCCATTATTTCTGGAGTTATTGGCCGTGTCGCTGCCGACTTCTTTATTCGGCTTTTTTTTTTTTGCTGGCTTTGGTCCAGCACACATGTAGCGGCCTTGGCTATTGTTGACGTACACACAGCATGGTCGTATGCCCTGGACATTTTCGGGGTGTCCTCACTCCGTGGTCCCTGGCATCCTTCTTATTCATCCAACAGCTCCAAGACTGGCATTTTCGGAAAGCCCTTGAGCAGGGCTTTCCAACAGTGTTAGACTTGTCAGTTTCCCGCCAATATTTTGGGAGATAGAACTGTTTATAAGTCTTGTTTTCACTCTGTTACAGCTTCGTGTACAAAAGTGCCATTAGACATGCGTTTGAAGCGCATTCGGAGCAGCCCCGCTCCGTGGTCGTTTTTAGGCGGAAGCTGGCCCTGGCTGGCCAGGAAAACCAGATTTTCGGATGCAAGAATATGGAAGCTAACTGCAGGTACAATAAATTTTTCTCTAGCCCCATTATTTCTGGAGTTATTGGCCGTGTCGCTGCCGACTTCCTTTTTCGCTTTTTTTTTTTTTTTTGCTGGCTTCGTTCCAGCACACATGTAGCGGCCTTGGCTATTGTTGACGTACACACAGCATGGCCGTATGCCCTGGACAATTTCGGGGTGTCGTCACTCCGTGGTCCCTGGCATCCTCCCTATTTATCCCACAGTTCCAAGACCGGCATTTCCGGAAAGCCCATGAGCAGGGCTTTCCAACAGTGTCCGACTTGTTAGTTTCCCGAAAATACTTTGGGAGATAAAACTGTTTCTAAGTCTTGTTCTCACTCTGTTACAGCTTCGTGTACAAAAGTGCCATTAGACATGCGTTTGAAGCGCATTCGGAGCAGCCCTGCTCCATGGTCGTTTCTAGGCGGAAGATGGCCCTGGCGGGCCAGGAAAACCAGATTTTCGGATGCACGAATATAGCAGCTAACTGCAGGAACAAGAAATTTTTCTCTAGCCCCATTATTTCTGGAGTTAGTGGCCGTGTCGCTGCCGACTTCTTATTTCGGCTTTTGGGTTTTTTTTTTTTTGCTGGCTTCGGTCCAGCACACACGTAGCGGCCTTAGCTATTGTTGACGTCCGCACCGCATGGCCGTATGCCCTGGACATTTTTGGGGTGTCCTCACTCCGTGGTCCCTGGCATCCCGCCTGTTTATCCCACAGCTCCAAGACTGGCATTTTCGGAATGCCCATGAGGAGGGCTTTTCAACAGTGTCGGATTTGTCAGTTTCCCGCCAATACTTTGGAAGATAGAGCTGTTTCTAAGTCTTGTTTTCACTCTGTTACAGCTTCGTGTACAAAAGTGCCATTAGACATGCGTTTGAAGCGCATTCGGAGCAGCCCCGCTCCATGGTCGTTTCTAGGCGGAAGATGGCCCTGGCTGGCCAGGAAAAGCAGATTTTCGGATGCAGGAATATGGCAGCTAACTGCAGGTATAAGACATTTTTCTCTAGCCCCATTATTTCTGGAGTTATTGGCCGTGTCGCTGCCGACTTCTTTTTTCGGCTTTTTTTTTTTTTGCTGGCTTCGATCCAGCACACACGTAGCGGCCTTAGCTATTGTTGACGTACACACAGCATGGCCGTATGCCCTGGACATTTTCGGGGTGTCCTCACTCCGTGGTACGTGGCATCCTCCCTATTTTTCCCACAGCTCCAAGACCGGCATTTTTGGAAAGCCCATGAGCAGGGCTTTCCAACAGTGTTGGACTTGTCAGTTTCCCGCCAATACTTGAGGAGATAAAGCTGTTTCTAAGTCTTGTTTTTACTCTGTTACATCTTCGTGTACAAAAGTGCCATTAGACATGCGTTTGAAGCGCATTCGGAGCATCCCCGCTCCATGGTCGTTTCTAGGCAAAAGATGGCCCTGGCTGGCCAGGAAAACCAGATTTTCGGATGCACGAATAAAGCAGCTAACTACAGGTACAAGACATTTTTCTCTGGCCCCATTATTTCTGGAGTTATTGGCCGTGTCGCTGCCGACTTCTTTTTTCAGCTTTTTTTATTTTTATTTTTTGCTGGCTTCGGTCCAGCACACACGTAGCGGCCTTAGCTATTGTTGACGTACACACAGCATGGCCGTATGCCCTGGACATTTTCGGGGTGTCCTCACTCCGTGGTCCCTGGCATCCTTCTTATTCATCCAACAGCTCCAAGACTGGCATTTTCGGAAAGCCCTTGAGCAGGGCTTTCCAACAGTGTTAGACTTGTCAGTTTCCCGCTAATACTTCGGAAGATAGAGCTGTTTATAAGTCTTGTTTTCACTCTGTTACAGCTTCGTGTACAAAAGTGCCATTAGACATGCGTTTGAAGCGCATTCGGAGCAGCCCCGCTCCATGGTCGTTTCTAGGCGGAAGATGGACTTGGCTGGCCAGGAAAACCAGTTTTTTGGATGCACGAATATGGCAGCTAACTGCAGGTACCAAACATTTTTCTCTAGCCCCATTATTTCTGGAGTTATTGGCCGTGTCGCTGCCGACTTCTTTTTTCGGCTTTTTTTTATTTTTATTTTTTGCTGGCTTCGGTCCAGCACACACGTAGCGGCCTTAGCTATTGTTGACGTACACACAGCATGGCCGTATGCCCTGGACATTTTCGGGGTGTCCTCACTCCGTGGTCCCTGGCATCCTCCCTATTTATCCCACAGCTGCAAGACCGGCATTTCCGGAAAGCCCATGAGCAGGGCTTTCCAACAGTGTCGGACTTGTCAGTTTCCCGCCAATACTTTGGAAGGTAGAGCTGTTTCTCAGTCTTGTTTTCACTCTGTTACAGCTTCGTGTACAAAAGTGCCATTAGTCATGCGTTTGAAGCGCATTCGGAGCAGCCCCGCTCCATGGTCGTTTCTAGGCGGAAGATGGCCTTGGCTGGCCAGGAAAACCAGATTTTCGGATGCAGGAATATGGCAGCTAACTGCAGGTATAAGAATTTTTTCTCTAGCCCCATTATTTCTGGAGTTATTGGCCGTGTTGCTGCCGACTTCTTTTTTTTTGGCTTTTTTTTATTTTAATTTTTTGCTGGCTTCGGTC